>OZ010741.1:37683766-47683766 GCA_963932245.1 Tachinus rufipes | reverse complement strand
CATTATTAAAATGCATTGCGTGTTATATATACCAGGTATAACTATTGAATAGTTTATCCGACGATTGTAAAAGCGGCACTCTATCAACCAAACACTGCGTTAGTTTGTAGGTTAAACGTTAAATTTTCTAATATTTATGGTCCAAAAAGGAGTTTAAATTCTGTTTATTAGCATCTTAAACTTTTGACTAAACCCAAAGTAAATAATAAAGACCCAGATTGCTTCAATCTAATAGATTTCAATTATTGTCTTGAACATTTACTTGCTGACTGAACAAGGTTAGTGCCTACATTCACAAACAACAAGCATATTTTAGACTAATAACGTACAAAATTTTGAACATTGGATATAATAGTATATTAAACTAAATTTGTTTCATAATATTATTTTTGTAATTGGCATATACCATTCTACAACTAAAGCAACTCTAAACTTGTTTAATAACTTTTTTTAAAGTTTTGACAAGCTTTTTTAAGGTAATCATAGAAAAGCTGAAATAATTTTGTTATGAGATTTTAATGTACATAATACTGTATAATTAAGTCATTCATTTTTTACATTATGTGATTTTTGCTGCTTCACGCAATCTTACTCAACTTGCTCAGCATATTTTTTTGTCATGAATTTTTTGGTGAACTAGATTATTAGATTGGTATCTTTCACCTATTTCAGAGATTACAACAACTATTCTGATCATTTAAATATTACGCGCTTCATCTATCATTATTTTAAGATGAACATAGTAAAAATGAAACAATTTTTTAATAATTTCAATTTTGATACTCATACTTTGAGTATGTAAAATACTGCATCAGAAAATTTTACAAAAATTATTCAAAATGTCATTAAAAAATTTGTTTCATTTTCTGTTATTAAACCAAAATAAAACTACTTAAACTTAGTTCAGACAAAACAGACAGTTATAAGAAACAAACAGCATTTAAAAAAACACATTAGTAATTGTTCTATACATATTTTTGTAAACCAGTTTACATCTACCTTTACTATTTTCTTATTGCTGTCAAAAGATATCTTCTTGAATTAAATACCAAAAAGGCATCAGGTATAGATAGAATTTTACATATTTTTCTTAAAACATTTACAAAAAGATTAACTCTTATTTTGACTAATCATATAAGAAATTGTTGAAAAGTTGTAAATATTTAACCTACACCTAAAAAAGAAGCCAAATTTGATTTTTTAAGTTATAGATTAACTGCATTATTGTCCCGTTCTGTCAAAATAATTTAAATAATATATAATAATTTTTATATTGTCATGTATTTAGAACAAGATCATAAATCTGTAAATCTTTTCAATAGTTTTTTTGACTGTAAAAACATTATAGTTAGAATTGATGGTTTTAACTCTGACCCCAAAATCATAACTGCTGATGTCCTTCAAAGTTTTGCTTTTTTGCCAACTTTGTTTTTAATTTCCATTAATAAACTTTTTAAACTAAATAAAAGTCTTATTCATAGTTTTGCAGATGAAAGCACTCTTTATACTTTATACTTTCCAAAGACTATATCAACAAATATGCGTCTTAAAGTTTCTAGGTTAGAATTTGTAGCATCAATAAACAAAGACCTCAAAACTTTATCTGAATAGGGTACTCTCAACTTGGTCAATTTTAACTGTAAAAAAACTAAACTTCTTACTGTTTCAAAATCAAAATCCGAGGTATCGTCATTACCAAATATTAAACAAAACAACAAATCTACATATATACAAATTGACAAATTGAAGTCTTCTGGGGGTTACAATCTCACACAATCTTCTATGGAACGACTATATTGTTGACATGGCTTTGAAAGTATCTAGAAAATTAAGATTTTTCAATAGATGTAAAAAGTTTTTTACTTCTGTTCAGCTTTTGCATATATATATATATATATATATATATATAAAACTTATACATGTCCTTGTATTGAATATTAATCCTAAGTATGGGATAGAGCATTGGAAACTACACTATCTCTTCTAATATATTTAAAAACGGGCCGGCGTAATGTTCAAGATCTTTGCATTTTCTATAGATATTTCCATGTTCAAACAAAATACAAGACATATTTGCCATCTACAAGACTTCTTAAGAATTTTAACAAA
Organism: Tachinus rufipes; assembly: GCA_963932245.1. NCBI lineage: Eukaryota > Metazoa > Arthropoda > Insecta > Coleoptera > Staphylinidae > Tachinus > Tachinus rufipes. The sequence continues at coordinate 47,681,657 of OZ010741.1, read as the reverse complement.
CAGTTCAGTGATGTAGGACCAAAACTTTTAAAAAAGATTTGTTAACAGTACTATTGACACACAAAATAAACTTTCAAATTTAGTATTTTTCTAATTTTATAAGCCGCAAGTATATAAAGTCAATGTTTACATGTTTGCTTAAATCAGCAAGTGTGGTTTTACTTGTTAAAATTTAAACGTATTTATATGTTGTTGTGACATATTAAGTATTTCCTAACTCTCACATTAGAAAATTAAAAGAAAGTTTTATTGACTGACTGGTTTTTCCGCTCTAGGCCGCAAAATATAAGACATTAGGTTAGGTTAGGTAAAAGTTTGACATATTAAGGTTAGTTTGGCAAAAGATTTACATGGCATTTAGCTTTAAAATTGTTTAACTTGAGATATTAGGCTTAAAAAGTTTGATATGTGACATTTAAGTTGGATTAAGTTGGCAAAAGACATTAGACAGCTTTAAAAAGTTTGACATATAACATTTAAGTTAGGTTAATTTTATTAATACAGTTTATTAAACTTATGTGTTAAATTTGAGATTTATTATTTTGTCAACTGACATTACGTTTGACAGTTTTCAAAAAATCATTTATTTTTGATATTTTATAATCTTGCATAATCTCTGACAGTTTCTAAACATGTGGCTTTTTTTTACTCGCATTGATAGACACTTATTCTTTTTCATAATTATTTAGTATTATTGACTGATAGATTTTTTTGCTCTAGACCGCAAAAATTACGTTTTGATCAAAAATACGAGCAGAAAAACTGTTTCAACAGGCAAAAACATTTTATTTTATTTGTCAGATATACAGGATGTTCAAAAAAGAATGTTAAATATTTAAGGAGGTGGTAGTACGAACCACAACAAACAAAAAGTTTTAATAAACATGGGTTGTCTTGCAACAGTTTTGGAGATATGGAACATTATTTATTTTTATATATTTTTACAGAGAACAGAGTCTAAAACTCTTTTATTGGGTTGGCTTTTTTGGTGCTTTTCATTAATTTTTACTTGGAGCTAAATGCTTTTTAACGGCAATCGAACAATGAGCTGGAATACCGTCATGCTGGAACTACATCTGTTCCTTTGGGCCAAAGCAATGTCATTCAAAAGATCATACATTGTGTTCTGCAGAAAGTTTAGGTAAGCAGCGCCTGTTAACTGGTTTGGTAAAACAACAGGATCTAGAAACTTGTTGCCTATAATACCCATCCAAATGTGCATGGGGATTTTTGTTGTTAATCAACAAAAAACTGCGGGTCTTCAGCATTCTTGCGTAGAAACCAGCGACAAAAAACCTAACGTGCTCGATGATTAGTTAAATTTAAGGCTTGTACTCGTTCTACATGGTATGGATAGCACCAATTCCTACCTTGGCTGATATTGTCCGCACACTTGTCCCTGGATTATGCTTTGTGATCTGTGCTATAATTTCTTGTTCTGTTCTATATCTATATCGACCTTGCTCTGTCGGAAAGATAGCACTGTTTTTGAAGTGCTCTAAATCTCTGGTGAATTCTTCCAATTATGTGAAGGAATCTGGCGTTTTAGATAAACTTCTACATAAATACGTTGCGCGCGTGAAATGCAATTCGGCTAGTTCTGCATTAAAGTAATCAGCCATAGCAATAGAAACTTGTGCACTGAATGTTTGTTTCACAAAACATCAGCCAACTATGATAAGAAAATGCACATTTTTGCAAAATTAAAAAATGGAGAGACAAAGAATAATAAAAAGTTAATAATGTTCTATATCTCCGAAACCGTTGCTATAACAACCCATGTTTATTAAGACTTTTTTGTTTGTTGTGGTTTGTACTACCATCCCCTTAAATATTTAACATTATTTTTTGCAAAATAAAAAATGAAGAAAAAAAAAGTTCTATATCTCCAAAACCGTTGTTATAACAACCCATGTTTGTTAAGACTTTTTTGTTTGTTGTGGTTTGTACTACCACCCCCCAAATATTTTGAATTCTTTTTTGAACACCCTGTATATTTAAATTTCACTCACAAGTTACTAATGGGTGCGTTTTTAAAGTGCTCTGGCTGTTCGAACATTTTTTGCACGAACAACTTTATTGTTTGTTCCACTACGTGATCGTGCTCGGTAATTTAAAAACAGCATAAGCACTCAAACGTCAAAAACATACGTCAAAACTTGTAAAGTTTTTTGATAAGTTAATAATATGCGCAAGTAGCAGTTTAATTGCAGCTGTGATTTTAAATTTAGTAATGACATATATAAATTTTATTATAATTACAGATCAAAAATAAATATATATGTAAAAATATGTTTTTTTAAGGTTATGTTGTTTGTTTTGTTTAGATGTCCAGTGTTGTCAATTAATATGACAATTAAAATCTGCATCAAGTAAAATATTGAAATCTTATTATTCTAGATTCACACATATTTTGTATGAGGGCATATTTCTTTTATATCTTATATTTTTATAATGTACATAAAACCTTATCCACGCTCTGATAAAACCATGATAAATATATTATTTTATTTTCGCCATGTGGCAACACTGTACTTGCACCACCTCTAGACTAGGTGCGTGCAAATGTTGTTCGAACACGGTGTTCGAACAAGTTTAGTAATATTAAAACGCGGTTGTGTTCGTTCGGGTTGTATTTAAAAACGCCCATTTTATTGTTCGAGTGCTCGAACCGCTGTACGCGTCATTTAAAAACGCACCCAATAATTAATATTACAATTAAATTTATATGATACCATGATAATTTAGGTAGAGATGATCAAAAAGTTCTTAAAGTATTATATAAATTGATTTTATTAAACGATTAGATATTAAATAATTTATAATTGATTATTACCTACAAATATGTAGTTCTAAATTAAATATTTTACAAATACATTACAAATTATAAAATGTGTGTTTTATAATTATTTAAGTCAATAAAAAATATTTGAACAGGAATTAATTTAAATATTTAAAATTGGCGCTGGTAAACTAAAGTTTCTTGTCCAATTGGAATTCCAATTGCGAATCGGATTCGTAGTGGCCCTAACAAGACGCACGCGTTGTTCACCGACCAATGAGCTCACTCCGTTGTTGTAAAACATCTGTCAAAAGATAGAGCGGAGTTTGTGTACATTCGCGAGTGCTAGTCGTTCAAATATCGATTATTTTCGAATGTGCGTACAGAAGAGAAACTGCAATGTCTCGTCAACCAGTTGAACAATGTCTGTCTGAGCTACAAGAATAGTAGGTGACAATCTACAGAGCGAACGCGACCGGCAATTTTATAAATTTATAACCTTTAATGCGGAGACCACTGACATTTTATAATTCGTCTCAAAAACATTAAAAACTATAAGAACACCGCTGTGATTCTTCTCGTGATCAGTGATATTTTGTGTTTGTTTCCATTAAGAATCATCACATCAGTGATACACCGAGTTATGCTAAAACCGGCCTGAAGAAATCATAGAAAAATGTAAGTTGCTATATTTATTTCAATAAATTCCTGCAGTTGCAGTTTTCTCTTATATCACATTTCGCCTGGTTTGCACATTTCGTGCAAACTGCGTCTCTTTTCATTAATTAATTACGTTGCAATTTACAAACAGCCACCCCCCGCAAAGACTACTAGATTATTCCGGCTGGGCTGCGTTCAATTGTTTCCATGTTCAGCTGTTCCGGTCAAGGTCATCGGGGGGGATGGGCCGCCCTGAACGCAGAGGACAGACACGCGCTATGTCTGTGTTTTCTACCCCCGCATAAGAGACGAAGATTTTTTTCTGCGGCGAACATAATTTTCTCTAAAGTGTTAAGGGGGCGGTTGCCATTGGGGGTTACGATCGATGTGTCCTGATAAAAACATTTATCGGGATTTGCAATCAGCCATGTTTGTCGGTTCAGAAATATTCTGTCGACAATTTGGAGATGTAATAACTTTTTAGTGCAAAATACCAGTCAACGTAATATACAAATGAATTAAAATACAGTTGCCCTAGTTTTCAGGCTGTAATTTTTGTCATTTATACTACATCTTTAACAATAATTCTTGCAGGAAATGCAAACCGAAATAAAATTGCATTATGCTTTGGAAGTCAATAATAAATATTTATTGAAATAATAATAAAAATATTTTTATTGTAGGTACCTACATATTTATTGATAAATAAAGAAAGAACGAATAAATATAAAAACCATTCCATGATAACTTGTTCTCTCTGTAGAAGACTAGAATGCTATTTTATATTTAATAGTTATATTTAGAAATAATTTATTAACGCAACAATTCAATTATAACAAATTTCAATTTAACATAACATTTCACAAGTTTGCTAAGCACGTCCGTAACTAATGGAGCGCCTCGGAACCCACTTTCCTGGAAACTTGAGTGTCCTCAAAATTTTGCAATAATTGCAATTATTACGTATTATGGTATCTTATCTAAATGTCAGCAAAAAGTAATATATTAACACAATCCATAAGATGAAAATTATTTTATGTCTTCTACATCTTATCCTATCGCATAATTAAATTATTACTTATTATATATTTTTGCTTTCATCTTTCTCTCATTTTTTCTCAAGTTACCGTATATTTCTTTATTCATTAAAACAACAGATATCTTGCGTATTTTTTTCTTTTTAGTAACATTTTGGTGAAAATTAAGTTCTGAAAAAGATTCTTACTATATTAGTTTTAAAGCGAACTATATGGAACATACTATCGGGGCCGTAGCAATGTTTGTGCGTTGTGTGCAATACACACCGCGGAAAAATAAATGAAACGGCCAAAAATGTATTTAAAATGATATAACAGTGCCAATTTACAAAGTAAAGTAAAAAATACTTTTTGTTTTAAACACTTATTCTGAGGGGGCTTTCTCAATATTTTGCGGTAGTGCGCACAATTCAAAGATACAATTTCTACAGGATCGCAGTTCATTTAATTCTGTCTTGGATAGTGTTGTGGAAGAAGAGTTTGGCCAGGTACTAGTTGAAGCCAGTGTTGTATCCTGATGTTCCAATTAATCTTTGATTTCTTTGAAGGAAATCATGGTGAAGTGAGTAAACCATATTATTTGTGATGACTCAGGTTTTTTTCATTGTTGTGGTTCTCGGGGAAATTATCAGAAAATAAGACTGTTTCTTGGTACTTTTAACTAAGGCTGCCTATGATCTCAAACGTCTGTTGGTGAAGGTTGTGTCATATGTACCTGTGAACAAGTTATGGCCGCTATTGTTCTTACGGCATAGATAGTCTTTTGAAATATTGCTTATGCTATTTTGAACGTGCTTGTCGTATATAGCACTTTTTTTCTTGGCTCTATAGTACAGGCATTAATAGTCTTTATAGGCATATGTCAAAAATTTAATCTCAATGGTGGTTAGACTTTGTTGCTCGTTTCTTTTTTGTTGTTAAGAGTTGTAGTCGAATATTGGGAGCACATTGTGCTCAAGGGTGGCTCAATATTGGTATGCGAATGAACACATTTAGATAACGTCGTTAAAACTGTCGTAGTAGGTTTCTGCAACTGTCGCTACTGTTCCTGTTGGACACATCTTACTCGATATTGTGATTTGTTGCTACACAGTTAAGGTTTATTGGGATATGCAACTTTAGACTTTTTGTGTTTATTTTAGTTTTTGATGGATATTATGTCTGCTACAGTTTGGTTATGTACCCGGATTATGTTAGCTGAAGACAACATCGCGCAGAATTATGTTTTATTTTTATTAGTTATTTGAAGGAACTCATGTAGAAGACGCAGTCGGTAACTTATTTTAACTATGAAAATTATGGCTGATATTAGTCAGAAATTATGTTGCCAGTCATTTGCGTCTTGGTACGTTGTGTGTTGATTGTGTTTGGCAAGGGAATCAAAATGGCGCAGTCGGTAGGTGAAATAATTTGTTTTTTTTATTTATTTAAGCTAATATTTTTTTTTGAATTGATTGTTGAATTGAATCTTCTCCGGCATAAGAATCAGAATGGCGCAGTTGGTAGGTGGAATATTTTGTTTTTGGAGGAGTATCTTGTAGTTGAGCCTATGTATAGCCAAAGGTCGATTGTTGTATCTCGGTTTTATAGTGAGCACGACGGTAGTTTGTATTGATCTCATATTGTTGATGTGGTTTAGGCTTGTTCTAGATTTACTGACCTTTGTGAGTATATACAGTATTGTAATAAATGTCATTGGCAAGAAGTCTTACTCATTATTGTAATCTAGTTATGAAACTTATGTTATATTGGGTAGATTGTCTTGATATCTTCTTTGATGGAAATATTGGAAATTATTGTTGACACCAAATTGGCGCAGTCGGTAAATTGAAGTTGGCGGCTTATGAAATACACATAATTTACTCGATAAAGTAGATAAAATGATTTAACATCCATGTGTAGTGCGCAAATTATATAATATTATGGAATGCTGGATGTTCTATTGATTCAATACATACTGCAGATTTTGCGCTAATGTTTTTCGTTCTCTACAGTGGAATTGAATAAAGTATAGTAGTGTTGTGTTTGGTTTTACAATAGGTGTTTGATAAAGGCGGTTTGTTTGTCTGTGATGGAGCTGGCATTGATGGCGTGTATTCTTACTTATGTCATTTTGCGACAATCAGTAGTAGGGTGATCACTCTGCTCTTTGACACCGTAGTTTGTTGCTGATCTTTTGTTTGACAGTTATTTTGCAGTTGTTACTGTTAAACATATCTTGGTAGCAATGTCGAAACGATGATTGACTATTGCGCAGTTTAGGTTTGTCCGAAGACATATCTGTTGGTGGGCAGTCTTTTGTTTGTTGTTGTTCAATTTTATTTTTGATGAAAATCTTTCATCCAGATTGCATTTTAGTACATTTTAAAGATGAGACACCAAATTTGGTAGGTGGTGTTTTTGTTTGTCACATTTTGGTGGCATTTCCTGTATGGTGATTAATTATGACGCAGATTCGTCTGGGGAGGGACACATTCGTTGGTGAGCAGTTTCTTGATTGTCATTGTGTAATTCTATCTTTGATGGAAATCTTAGCCGATAAGCTGATGTCTTCTTTGAAGGAAATATCCGGCAAATTATTGTAAGACTCTAAATTTCGTGAGTGTCGTAGTTCATTTCATCGATGCGAAGGAAAAGCTGCTTGAAATGTTTTGTTAAAATTACAATGAGACTTTGTATACATGTTGTGATCACATCTTTGAACAGATAGGCATTTTTAGAATTGGTTTTTTTGAGCGGGGGGGGGGGGGAGTATATATAGTACACTTAATTTTAAGATAGAGCACTGATAAAGAAGTACGTAAGATTATGAATTTTATGTTCTTTAAATAACGCAACTCTACAGACTTCTTCAAGGTAATTATAGAAAAGCTGAAATTATTATATAAGTCACTCATTTTATACAACACAACGAGCTATGATTTTATGTTTTTTTTGTCTTTTATATTCTCACTCAACTTAATTAACAACCCACTTATTTTTTCCGTGTTGGACCTTTTGGTGAATCAAGGTTATTAGATCTGTGTTTTTCAGCTATTCAAAAGGTTACAACAATTTTTGTTGAGGTTGCTTAGGAAACTTTGATTATTGACTTATTACTTCTGTAGTTAAAACTTCTCTTTCTATTAGTACTAAACCTAAATTGCGGCTCATCTATTATTATTCTAAGATGAACAGTAAAAAAGAGACAATTTTTTAATAACTTTGGTTTTGATTTCCATTGTTTACATTTTGAGGATCTACATATTGCAGCATAAAATCTCACAAAAGCTATTTAGAAACTATAAACAATATTGTTCCATTCTACTAGTACATGTACTTCGAACAAAGCAGGCAGTTAATAAGAAGCAAAAAACATTTAACAAATTTATCGGTAATCGTTTCGAATAAAGATACAATCTGAAATAGATACCATTGACAAAAATAAAACCAATCAAATTTCTCAATTTCTATAAACATATTCATTGCAAGGTAGTTTAAAATGTTCTATACTTCTTTTTCGAAATGATCAAAATATAATAATAGTTACTAATCCAAAGGAAAAAGCAGATATTTTTGTAAACCAATTTTCATATTACTCGTTTCTTTTAAATTTATTGTTGTACATACGGCTAGTGGTAAAATACTGGATACAATTTATTTTAGGAAACGAGATTTTAACAGATATCTTAAATTAAATACCAGAAAGGCATCTGTTATAGATACATTTCTTAAAACATTTGCTAATGGCTTAGCTTCAATTAAAATATTTTCCGTATCATAACAAAAAGAAATTTTTACTTATACTAAAAAAGGAGAAAAATCTGATTCTTCAAATTATAGACCAATTGCATTACTGTCCAATAAGACCAAAATTTTTGAAAAATATGTTAATTTTTACATTGTCAAGTTCTTAAAACAAAATGACATTATATCAGATACTCAATAAGGATTAAACAAACATAGAGAAAATCATGCAGTAGCTCTAGACATTTCCAAAGCATTTGATAGTGTAATCTTATTAACAAGCTCTATTGTATAGGTTTTGATCATAAATCTGTAAATATTATCAAAAGTTTTCTAAATCTTTTTCAATTTATCTTCTGTCTTTACAATCTTACATATTCTTCTCTGGAACGACCATGTTGTTGACATAGCTTTGAAAGTATCTAGAAAACTAGGATTTCTTAATAGATATAAAAAGTTTTTTACTTCTGTTCAACTTTTGCATATACAGGGTGTCCGGAAAATACGTGTACAACGTTTGACGACAGACTCCTGACGTCAAAATAGGTCGATCTAAGCCGACTTAGTTATATCCAAAATTGTCTCGTTTAGCCGGTAGAGGGCGTCAAAAAAAACAAAAGTATAACAAAGTTGAAAGTATCTATTGTGAGAAACTAAGTAAAACAAAAACATTACTTAAGCAAATGTGTAAAATGACCGCCATCTTGCTGAATACACTTATTAACACTCTTTAAAAAATGATATTGGACCCTATCTAATGTCTCGGGATTATTAAAATGGTTGCCTGCATTTAAAATCCGCTGCAATAAATCATCGCGTGTGTTTACCGGAGTCTTGTAAACTTCTGTTTTAATAGCGCCCCACAAAAAGAAGTCACACATATTTAACTCAGGAGAACGTGGTGGCCATTTTACTGGTGCATCATTGCCTCTTCCAATCCATCGGTTGGGATATTGATGATGTAAGTATTGCCGAACGGCAACGGAAAAATGGGGCGGGGCATCATCATGCATATACCACATTTCCCTCCGAAGTAAAAGGGGCAAATTCTCCAGAAGAATTGGTAATGTGTCTTGCAAAAAATTTAAATAAATATTTCCATCTAACCTGTCTGGAATATCAATGGGACCAATAAGGTAGTGATCAATAATACCTGCCCAAATATTAATTTTAAATTGATGCTGATGATGTGCAACTTTAATGGCATGTGGATTTTCATCGGAATAAATATGTTCGTTGTGCAGATTGGTTACCCCAGATCTTGTAAAGCATGCCTCGTCAGTAAACATAATTTTTCTACAAAAATTTGGAACAAGGATTCTTTTGTTTCTAATAAATTGACAAAATGTAAGCCGCATGGGGGGATCAGTCGGTAAAAGTTCCTGGACTTTTTGTATGTGGTAATGTTTGGTGGTTTGGTATTCGACGGTTAGGAAACCTCTCCATGTAAACCCTAACACTCTGACGCCCATTTCCTTGACAAAACCCGTATACCAGGAGCATGTCAACTTTCTGAGAGTTTGTATAATTTTCCATTTTTAATGGTAAAATGAACTTGTAATTCAAGAATGTTGATCGTATACTTGAGTAAATTTCATAGACTGGTGACAATTTGTCAATAATTGTCAAATTATTAAACGCCATAGCAACAAGGTCACTTAAAAAATTATTGTTACAGGTAATTTCTTTTTATTATTTACAAATTTTTGACGCCTTCTACCAGCTAAACGAGACAATTTTGGATATAACTAAGTCGGCTTAGATCGACCTATTTTGACGTCAGGAGTCTGTCGTCAAACGTTGTACACGTATTTTCCGGACACCATGTATATTAAACTTATATTTGAGATTGTATTGAAAATTGTTTTCAAATATGGGGAGGAGCATCGGCTACTACACTCTCTTTTAAACTTTATTCAAAAACGAGCTATTTGGATCATTGCCGATCTAAAATTGACTAATGGCTTAGATATTTTCAAAGCGGCGTAATGTTGCAGCTTTTTGCATTTTTTATAGATATTTTTATGGACATTGTTCAAACGAAATACAAGACATATTGCCATCTAAACAAATATTTACTCGTAGTACAAGGTTTGCTAGAAATTCTAACAAATATTCACTGATAGAGATGTAGGACCGAAACTTTTAAGAGAGATTTTGTTAACCGTGTACTATTGACACATTGAATAATCTTTTAAAATTTAGTATTTTCCGAAATTTAAAAGCCGCAAATATTCAAGGTCAATGTTTACAGATTAAATCTAGTTTTCAATGTGATAGTTTTAGCGAGCGTGGTTTCACTTGTTGAAAATTTAAAGGTATTTTTATGTTGTTGTGACATATTAAGTAATTCCTAAATATTACTTTTTGAAATAAAAAAAAAAAAAACATTATTTATATATGGTGCGGCATACGGATTGATTTTTAACTGGTTATAAAAAGTTAACGGATGTAAATAGAGAATAAATGTTTTTATTTTCGAATTTAGTAGGAAATAAGATTTTATATTCATTAGGTTTTGAAAATAATGTCTTCCAGATAGTGGTCGTTAGCAGCAATACACTGTAGGAGACGTTTTTTGAAGTTAGTAGCAATAATCCGGTCTTTTAACTCTGATAGGGTTCAAGGACGTTGCTCAGGTGTGTTTATTTTCTTTAGATAACTTCACAGAAATTACGACCGTGCCGGCCATCCCACGTCACCTCTCAGAGAGACCAGTCCGGGAAAGATTTTACTGGAAACATTGAGTGAAATAAGGGTTGTGTGTGTGTGTCTTGTTGGAACCACAACTGGAGAGAATTGTTTAACACATAACGGTTAAAATTTACAGTCACAGTCACGTCTTCCTTATCAAAAAAGTACGACTCTATCACTCCGAATTGAGATATGGCATCATGAAACAGCTGGTGGGTTATTTTTGTTATTTGCTTACTAGCTGTTAATAAGTTGAAAAAATAAAAATGTGCTTGGTTGCTACTGAAAAAAGCTGCTGCTGCTGTTGAAATCTGTGCTGACATTTGTTTACACAGATTTTTGCTGTTAGGGTAATCTGCTTCGCGCAATTTTTGAGTCATCTTTATTTTGTAGTTAAGGAAATGTAAATCCAATTCAAGAACTTTCTTTAATCTACGGTCTTACGTTTCTAAAGTAAAAGAATGTTGTCGAGTAGAACGTTTTGGTGACCGCTTAATTGCTGCTCTTACCATCTGTCATGTGTATCTCTGCGAAGCGTGTTACCAGTGACAGAATTGTATTTGTAGTCGTCATAACAGACCTATTGTTTTTGAAATACGCTCCTAAGACAAAGCTTTGATGTTTTCCGGTCCAAACCATATTAGCAATTAACCCTCTAATGCCCAGGGCCGTCTCAAGACGGGATACACTTAATAACATATAACGTAAAGTTGAAATATGTTTTATTCTTAATACACAAATTTTTGGAAAAACTGTAAACAATATTGGAATGCACACAAAATTCTCCTTTGCAAAAAAAAATTTACCCATACCTGGCAGGTGTAAACAAATGATTCAATGTCGATGAAGATTAAAAATTGGGGCATTAGAGGGTTAAAATGGAATAACGGATGATACCATTTAAAAAATGTAGTACACTGGTGCGTATTGGAAAATGATTAATTGCAGTATAGAAAATATGAGAAAAAGTTTGGAAGACTGATCAATAGTTGAGTGTTCAAAAGCAACATTAGAACAAATTGTTGATTTAGTATTGGGTCTGTTCAGTTATGTGATGACAATCGTTTTAAATTTTTTTTGTGTGGACTTTTTTGTTTGCACTTTTAGAAAGTGATTTTTATGCATAACAAGTAAGCCATGCAAAATTTTAGCTCTTAAGAATCAAAAGAACACGTGTCGCACTGCCTTTGAAGTTTTAAAAGTAAACCTCTTACCTTACTTAAAAAACACTAGTAGAATGCTACAAATTTGACAACAGAGTATATTGATGTAAAGTTTTATGTGGGTTCTAATTAGCAAGTGAACTCAATTGCTTTCTTGAGCACTCAGGGTATGCACCTGGCTCAAATTTGGAATTTACGATACTTATTAAGTACACTGGCGAGCAAAAAATAGAGGTCACTTTAAAATTATGACTTACTTTTGGAATATTTTGTTTTAACCTTATGTTAGCAAATTGTAAACAATTGTACTGTATTTTGCACACTAAATTAAAAATTCAATGTTAAATTGTAAACTATATTTATTGTTTTCATTGAGTATTTTGGAAATATCACAAATTTACAGTTCAGACGAAGTTCAAAAGTACAAAAAACTAATAATCACTAATAACGAGTATTATCTCCTCTTGCATTAATGACTGCTTGAAGTTGACGAGGAACACTTTGAATTAAATTAAGGATAACATTTTGGTCGATATTATTACATTCCTGCAATAGCAACTGCCTTGGCTCTTGAGCAGTTCTTGGAGCAGGTGAATGCTTTGGATACGTCGTTCTAACTTATCTCAGACAGGTTCTATGAGATTCATGTCTGGGCTGAGAGCTGGCTAACTAATTTCCACTTCATCCAGATAATCTCTGACAACTCTGGCTACGTGAGGTCTAGCATTATCTTGCATAAAAATGCCACGCTCGATCATAGTTGTTATGAGGGGCATAACATGATCTTCGAAAACCTCCATAATGTATCTGTGAGCAGTCAGGGAGCCATTCTCTATAAAGACTAACTCTGTGCGTGTTTTGGTAGAAATTCCTGCCCAAACCATAACCGACTCACCGCCAAATGGAAGTCGCTCATCAATACAAACTGAAAAAGCCAATCTTGCAACATGATGTCGGCGTTGTAAAGGTGGACTTGGAGCTATCTTTCTACAAGACAATCCAGAAGTACGAAATCTTTTCTAACGGTTTATTCACTAACATTTACATGTCTAACTTCATGGAGTTGATTTTGTAGATAAATTGCAGAAGCTGTTCTATTCTGCAAACTTGTGGACACTAAAATACGGTAATTTTTGAGCGTGGTGATTTTTTTTTTGCCCGGATATTTTGGTTATCAGACCAGTATCCAAGTAACGCTGATACACTTTTTTTACAGCACAATGGCTTTTACTAACAATCTTTGCAGTTTTACGTTTTCCTCGCTTATCTTTAATCGACGCTATAATTCTTGCTACAACAATGGGGCCTAAAGGCATTATTACCTGTTAAGTACAGTACATCTTGTGAATGACAACTTTTGCAGAGAAAAATCAACATTAAGTAAAAAAGCCACATCGAAATGTTGGTTTTCAATTAGAGCGAAGTGGATGCTGTTTCATAAAAGTCTGTAACACGGTGATAATAACTGACAAATAGATAACATTGATTAGAAATGAATTATTAAACGCTTATTTTGGTTTACAATTTGCATACATAAAGTTAAAACAAAAAATTTAAAAATAAATTATAATTTTAAAATGACCTCTATTTTTGAAAATTCAAATGTAGTGCGTGTTCTTTTAAATCTTAAGGGATGAAATTTGACATGGCATACTTTTTTTGCACAAAGATTACTTCTGAGGGTACACACAAAAAATATTCCACTATACTTTAAAACTAAATAATGCTTTTTTTGTACCAAAGCCTTTCCTGAAGCCAAACTGGGTGTTACTTATATCTTCTTTTGGTTTATTGTAGATTCTTGTGTATAATTTTAAGGAATACTTTTAGTGTATGACGCATTGTGCTAATAGTTTGATAGTCACTGCATTCTTTGGCAAAGTTATAAAGGTAGATTTTATCTATCGCTTTGGTATTATTCCAGTTTTGTATACTTTTTCTATTAGTTTTAGGAGTTTACATGGAATTTTATCTGGTCCAACTGTCTTTTCTCTTTTTAATGTTTTTATAGCATAAAGAACTTCTTCTTCTATTATGTTAGGTCTCTGTGGTATCTTGGTTAGTTCTCGTATTTCTTGTATCTTGAAAGAGTTCTTCTATATATTCTTTCCATCGTATAAGTTTTTGAATTAGTTCTATTAAGATTTTTCCGTTTTTATCTTTGATAATAGAGGGTTGTCATTTTTTAGTTATTCCTGTTAGCTCTTTAATTTCTTTATGCAGGTTTCGGTTATCGTATTTTGTTTGTAGTTTTTCTATATGTTTACATTTTGCTGTCGTCTATCTTTCTTTTGCATCTCGATTTTTGTTTCTTATGTTTTCTTGTTATTTTTTATATTTTAATACAGTATATTTTTGATGTACGTAAACTGGGCAGGTTAACGGGTGGGTCATACCATAAGAATCTAATTTTTGGGATCATTCCGAGTCAAGATTTAGAGATGGCGGATAGTCGCTGGCTTTTGTGTGTCATAAAATTGCATTGGAAACACGGGACATTCTGTATAATAGTAATTATTTAACGAATATGTAATGATGATAGTTAGAGTATTATTTATAAGGATGAAATAACAAAACTTGACAAAGACAAGTTTACAAAGATTACAGATTACAAAATTACTTGTTCTAATTATATTGCAGTAATGTCCTTATTCCAGTATAACTGTAAAGTATAATAATTATTCATTTATTAGAGTATATTATTGATTTTACTTTTTTTATTCCATTCATAAATCAGTTTTCAAATTTTTATTATAAATCGTAATTTAAGCTTGACGATGCAAATTTAAAATTAAAAAAAAAACTACGTTTGGTTATCTTTATTTTGTATCTGTTGTATCGAGAGTCTTCAGTTGACTCAATTTGATTTATTGAAATAAGGACTAATATTTTCGTCCTATTTTAAAATGAACTCTTTCGTGCATGCGGTGATTACATCCACAGAGCGCTCCCGATATTAAATCTTTCTGGGGTATCGTATATTTCGTATCGACAAGGTAATATTGTAATATTACAGGCGATTTCACAATGTAATGGAATTTTAGAAAAATATTGTATATAATCATTCGTTTATTAATAATGACAGCAAAACGCTGATATTAATGTAATGGAATAATTCAATTTTGCTGAGACCACACTGCGACAAACGCTTGCGATAAAAAAGTATTTTTTTTTATTTTGTTCTCAAATTTCAAGATGAACAATCTTTTCTCATAACATCTTTGTATGGATTCTTTACAATAATATAAAATTGAATCATGCATTAATTTTATTATGTCGTCTTATGTTTATTGAAGTATTGAATAACGATTCACTTTATAATTTATATGCGGTTTCTGAAAATAAGAATTATAAACAACTCTTTATAAAAAAATCACGTAACCTCTTTAATTTATATAAATAGTATTCTCGTTGGGGAATCTTGCCGAGTTTTCCAACTCATTACACAATTTGTTGAAGCCATAAAAGTTCAAATAGGTAGTCATTTATTAATTCAACTACCGAGAACTTCTTATAATTTTCAACATTTCAAGTGAATTTCTTTCATCACTTAAGATTAGTTTCTACGTGTCAAGTATTATTATTTTTTCATATGAATCATAGAAGAATAACAAATAAAAAATGGAATTCAGTAAAAAGATAATATTTTTAACTTCTACATATACATATGTATATACTACAAATTTTTATGAGACGTTGTGAGCACTGTTATATCAAATGTAATGTTACATGAGCATTTATCATGTATTAATCTTCTCTACAGAATGCACCTACCCAGTAAAGCATATTAATCGTCTTACTTCTAATTTTAAGTTTATTTTAGATTGTGAAGATTAAAATAATAAATGATAGTAAGATTCTCTGAATATTCTATATAATGTTTGCTGTAAAATGACAAATTAAACATTTTTAAACTGCATTATTACTACGTATTACTATGTAATGCACAACATTTTTAAGCAACAAATTTTATTATCACAATTTTATCAACGTTTATTTTAAATTTAAAGGTCCCGCTTTCATGATACATAAACTATTTACAAATAATGCTTTATGACAGATTACATTGACAAAGTCGTTTTTTAATTAATAAACACAAAATTTATTTGAACCGAGCTTAAACTCCAATCTTAACTCAAGCGGGAAATGAAAAACCGGCCCTTAGTGCGGGTTCCAATCCTAGTTGTGCTGCAGTTGTATGCTAATTGGCTGCTAAAATGGTTCTACTCTACATAAGTACATTGTTTTGAAGCAAGCTCGATCAGAATATTGACGAAGGATGCTTTGCAGATTAAACACATACTGCATTATAGGAAAAATACAAAAATATTATTGTATAAAATATATAAAGAAGAGACGCAATGTCCTCTAATGAAACAGTTGTAAAGCAATAATTTTGAATAAAGCCTAGTTAAATAGGTAAATTTATACGAATGCCACACAAAATATTATTGTACGCACGGAATATTTAAGACTTTATATAAGTTTACTAAATCCATTCAATGATGGTGCAAAAGTGGTATCACACTATAGCACAAGACGAGTTTTGATTGATTTGAGATAAGAAGAGAAACTTTAGTAGTCCCGTGTACTGCCTCGATGTTGCGTGCACATTAAAGATCCCAATAATTTAAGTTGGAATTCTTGAATTTACTGTTAAATTCCTAGATGTGGTAGCCTTAACCTCTGGCGTCGGTGATTAGTACTGATTAGCCTTGGCAGCAGAAATAAACCAACGTCAAATAAATGAACTAACTAACGAGTTTTGAGGGTGTTTCAAATATTGTTACGCTAGTGGTGACTGCTCTCAAGGTGTTTGACTAGTATTTTAACATTGCTTAAGACGAGACTTTAAGAGTGTTTTCAAATGTTGCTACTTTGGTTTAGTTGAATACGACCACATGAAGTGCACTGACTGATCTAGGATGAAAGCAGTGGTTTGAATACTGGTTTTATTTTATTTTTGTCAAAGTCAAACAGCTGTTTAAACGCACGATTTCATGCGCACTATGCACTATGCCATAAATGCCGGCATAACGTGCATAACTTATTTGCGTTTGGTTCGATGTGTCCATAGTTCAGTTATAATTGTTGTTTTAGTTTTATAGTTTAAATTTAAAGATTACCTCATAGGCTTTAAAATGTCACTATGTCAGGTATTCATAAATATAAATGTAAAGTGCAATTTTGTATTAGCACATATTATAGCCCTAGAACTGATACCAGTTATGAAAATAAACTTTTTTTAAATATTTTCTTCAAAAAATTCTTGAAGGTTCCTTTGGTATCTGTAAGCAAGGGTCTGCATCGACGTCTATTTCACAACTTAAAGGAACGAGTATTTTTAACAATTTGTGAAAAAAATGTGCTATTTTTTGTCAGTTTATGGCCGGATTTTGTTCTTTATAATATTTTATGACCGGATTTTGCTTTTTTTGACATACTATAAATAAAATTTGCACCTTTTGATAGATTATAACTCGATGTTGCTATTCTGACAATATTTGGATGTATCGAGGCGTGATTTAGCTATTTTTGATTTTTTAAAACAGAATTTTGCACTTTTCAACTTTTTTTTTTAATATTATTTTATAACCGGATTTTTATATTTTTAACATTTTATAAACAGAATTTTGTCTTTTTTAACAAAAAAATGTTAATGTTATAGCTAAATTTTGATCCTTTTTGACAATATTGTAATACATGTTATATAACCAGATATTGCCGGTTTTTATTCTATCTAAAAATGATTTAATGTCTGGTCATAAAGACCGGATTTATAATAATTTTTTTACTATTTTAATAGTTTCAAGACCAAATTTTAGTGCGTTATTAGATACTGCCAATCTTGATGTTTTAATATCGAATTTTGCTATTTTTGACATTTTATGAATAGAATTTTACTTTCCACTGTTTAACAGTTTATGGCCGGATTTTGGTTTTTGTGACATAATTTGAATATTTTGTGATCAGATTTTGTTATTTATAAATAAAATTTTACAGTTTTTAACAATGTAAAGTCGGATTTTGGGACTTTCTAACAATATTTTGATGCTTTAAAGCCGGATTTGGCTAGTTTTGAAGTTTACATTTCACAATATTTTTCTATTAATTGTAGGCATTATAAATAATAAATGATTTCACTTTTAATATTTATTAAGTTTGATATTACAATACAAACTAATTTCGCTGAATCATTAGCATTATCAATGTATAAAATATATATTTCAAATTTGAATCACCGATAATGCTGATGATTCAGTGAAACTAGTTTGTATTGTAATAACAAACTTAATACATATTAAAAGTGAAATCATTTGTTATTTATAATGTCTACAATAATTAATAGATTTTACAAAGCCAATAAAGAAAATATAAAATAAATATTTTTGATTGATAAAAACACAAATATGCTGATTGCTTGAATGACAACAAGTGGATGGTAAAATAGGCATATTTTTGGTGATATTTTTTAACATTTAAATCGGTTGAATACAGAGAAGCACTGTAGTAGACACAAGCATGAAAAAGTTGTGAGACGTCAATTGCCAACGTTTTCAATATTAAACTTGATTTTAGAAGATCTTAATGTTTATAGCGAAAAATATAGGTGTTGAAAATTGTTCAGATAGGTAGCTATCTGTAAGCAAGGGTCTGCAATGCGAAAGAACATACAAGCGTACAGGGCTCTGTCGACGTCTATTTCAAAACCTAAGGGGCCGGGCTTTGCTATTTTTATCATTTTGTGAAAAAAATTTAACAATTTTTTTTTATATTTTGTAGCTGGGTTTTGCTCTTTTAATTTATGAAGATTTTTAAACTTTTTAATAGTTTATGTCTGGATTTTGGTTTTTTCTGACATATTTCAACAGTTGATGCCGAATTTTAATATTTTTTTTAACAATATTGTTGACATTTCAAAGCTGGATTTGGTTATTTTTAGGAATTTATCAAAATTTTTACACTTTTTAAAATTTGATGGCCGGTTTTTGGTGATTTTTGACAATTGTTTAAAATTTCAATGCCGAATTTTGCTGTTTTGACGTTTTATGAATAGAATTTTGCAGTTTTTAATTGTTTTTGACCATAATATTTTATGACCGGATTTTACTATTTTTAACTTTTTATAAATAAAGTTTTGCTTTTTTAACAGTTTATGACCAGTTTTTGATGCCTTCTTACAATTATTTTATAATTTATTGCCGGATTTTGCTAATTTTGACATTCTATAAATAGAATTTTGCACGTTTTGACAGATTGTAACTTGTTGTTGCTATTCTGACAATATTTTAATGTATCAAGGCCGGATTTAGCTATTTTTGATTTTTTATAAACAGAATTTTTTTTGGTTTTTTCGGACATTATTTTATTATTTTATAATCGGATTTTTATATTTTTGACATTTTGTAATCAGAGTTTTTTATTTTTTAACATTTTATCACTGAATTTTCATTCTTTTTGACTATATTCTAATATTTTATAACCGGATATTGCTATTTTTAACTTTTTGTAAATAGAATGTTGCTTTACAACCGTTTATGATCAAATATTGTTATTTTGGACAATATTTCTTACAATATCTTACATTTTTAACAGTTTTTTTGCTATTTCTGTCACTTTATGAATGAAATTTTGCATATACTGTTTTTGGCCGGATTTTGATTCTATCAGAAAAGGTTTTAATGTCCGGTCATAAAGACCGGATTTAACAAATAATGTTCTCATATTATTAACAGTTTACAACCAAATTTTGGTGCGTTTTGACAGGATCTTGATGTTTTGAAGTTGGATTTTGCTATTTATGACTAGAATTTGGCACTTTTTAACAATTTATGGTCTTTAAAAATTTTATGACCTGATTTTGTTATTTTTGGATATTTATAAATAAGCCGTATTTTAGTTTTAAAGTTTACGAGTATAATTTTATATTTTTAAGGGTTTTGGTACATTTGTACAGTATTTTGCTATTTTTTACATTTTATCAATTTTTTTTTTGGATGTTTTAACAGTTTATGGCCAGATATTAGTGCTTTCTGACAATATTTATATTTTATTTTACATTTACAGGTTTTGTTTTTTTTTTCAACATTTTGATATTTCATGATCGGATTTTGCCTTTTATGAAACTTGCTTATGTATTTTTTTTAGTTTTTATAACTTATTAGTAGTCCTTTGATCGGTATATGAGGGTATGAAACCCATAAAAAAAATTCTGCGTTTTTTTTTTGTTTTTTTGTTATTTTTATAAATTTGCTAATGAAATCAACCAGAAATTTTCCATAGAATCCAAATCTGGCGCCATTTTAAGTTTATACCCTGTCTATAAGCCGCAAAATGGGCAAAAAGGAGCATTTTATAAATTTTGTTTAACCTCTAAAGTTGACGTATTTTGATGTAAATTAATTGGAAAATATAAATTTGTTTTGTGTATTTGGGTTTTAAAGGTCTAAAACTCGAAAAAAATGCAAAAATATGCCTCTTTTTCAACAATGAAATGGAATTGCCCAAATAGAGTTTTGCATTATTTAACCATTTTTGATTCTTTCTGAAAATATTTTAATACTTTATGATCGAGTTTTGTTATTTTTGACTTTTTATGGAGTTTTTCACTTTTCAATAGTTTATAACCGGACTTAAAAAATTATGATAAGTGTACGTTTTCAACTAAAATATTGAGAAGAGCTCCTCTTCTCAATATTTTGCGGCGAAGCTCAAAAATCCTAGCTACGCCACTACTCACGAAGTTTTGGGCAGAACTGTCTAGAAAGTCCTGGTCCTATTTATTTTTCTGAAGCATGATTTTCTTGTTTTGCTGTCATGATAAATGAGTACATTATTAGAGTGGATTCTCAGCATGGCATACGATGTGCACTTTCTATAAACTTAACACTAGTCACTAAGTAATGATGTTGGTTAAAACATTAAATTACAATAATGTTCATACTAACACAATTTTTTTTAAATTAATTAATAGTTTATTTAAACTAAGGAATGCACCTGCCAAGGGTCTAGCACAGACAATTGTTTTAGTTTTACAAACCTTGTCAGTGTGCCTTGTATGACTACGGCATTGCATAATAGCGAAACACAAATTTGAATAAATATTTCTGTTTTTATAAACACAATAGATGGAAAAGAAAACTTTAAATTGTTAGATTGTGGTTGATTAAATTATTAATTCATTTCACAATTAATGATGTTAATAATCAAACCAACGACTGTGGCTAGTGCAATTTAACACTGCCAATTGCATAAATGCCAAATGATATCGACCATTTTATTTTAATTTTAAATTTTTCTTATGGATATAATATAATTTTGTTATTATAAATTTAATTCAGTAATATTGTGTTTGTAGTAAAGGGTGAGCCATGTAACGTTTGGAATTTGAACTACCGTTATTTTGTTTTTCAAAGGTATAATGACATTTATGAGTTGACAGAAATTTTGTTTTATGTTTGACATTTACGAAATGGTACGCTTTACACTTGAACAAAGTTGGGAAATAATGAACTTACTTCCAAAGTGGTGAGTTTTCTACTCAAACGGTAAAAATTTACAAAACAAATTTGATTGAAAAGAAGTGCCTTTAACACAGTTTGTGGATCAATTTGTGATGCAAGTTTGCGAAACTGGATTGTTAGTAGATAAAACAAAAAGTTCACGTTCTGGTCAGTGCGCTCAGCCAAAAAATTTAATGCTGTTGCTCAGAGTGTGCGTGAACATGCATCAACATCAACTTGTTATCGTTCTCAAAGACCTCGGTTTGAAAGCTTACAAAGTTTAATTGGTCCAAGGAATGAAGCCTTATGACTATCCGATGCGTTTTTAGTTTGCTCAATAGGCTAAAGATTGTTTGGTCAAAGAGGACCATTTTTACTGAAAAATTGTGTTTTTTGATGAGAATTCACACATGACTATTGAACAGCCTATGCATCCACAACGAGTAACCGTTTGGTGTGGTTTTTGGTTCGGCGGCATTATTGGGCTATTTTTCTTCGAAAATGAGCAACAAATTGATGAGTATGAAATGAACGACGTTTGGTTTTAACAGGACGAGGCCACTTGCCATACAGCCAGTTACGTTGGCTTGATCTTTTGCCCACTGTTTTTGGAAATCGAATAATCAGCCGAAATGCTGATATTAATTGGCCGCCTAGGAGCTGTAATTTGACCCCGTTTGATTTTTTTTTGTGGGGAGACTTTAGCTATAAGTGTTACGCTAACCATACAGAGACAGTTGATCTTTTGAAACACGAAATCGAAGTTGCCATTTATGCAATCGGAGCTCAAACAATCGAAAATGTACTAAGAAATTGGGTTGATCGGATGGGTTACTGTCAAACCAGGCGTGGCAGTCATTTGAATGATGTTGTGTTTCATTTTTAAATGTCCAATCTTTCTAATATACTTATCATTTTGTAAAGTATTAATTAGTTTTTTATTTATAGCCGATTTAAATTCCAAAAGTTAGATGGCTCACCTTTTAGTTCTAGAGACATGTTTCATTTTCCTAATAACAAATCGATTGTGAACTGAACTACAGAAAAATTTGAATTACTGTGCCCGATAATCTTATTGGCCTTAGTACCTTCAGCTGTGTTCTTGTATTAACAGTATATGTATTTCCAATTTCACACATTTGTGCACATTTGATTATTTTAATTTTATTGTCACAGTTATTGGTTTTGACTGGAAAATAGACATTCGCTATTGCAAGTTTTTTTTTTTTATAAAACCATAGATTTATGTTGAAGAGAGTTTTTGTTCAACTTCTCCGTGATAACAGATTCAATAACTGTACTTGAATCCCAATAAAACCCATTAACTAGTTATGAGCACAAGATGACTATATCAATTTAGCATAAAATGGACCAAATATTGTGATAACAAGTAATAAATAAATAATGTTCTATAACATATTTATTTAAAAACTTAAAAACTATTATCAATATTGTATAGCTTGTTTCAGTCACTCATTAGTTACGGTATTTTATTTGAGAAAGCTCGGCAACAGCAAATAGAGTTTTTTATATTTCTTGGATAATAGTTTATGTTTATAATACTATTATTATACTAACAAAGATAATAGTCGAACATTTACTAACCATATTGTGGAATAAATTAAACAAAATATAGCACACATTATTATTATAAAGTCGTTAATTAATAAATGTGCCTCAATAAATTTCGGGTGGATTTTGCAAATTTTATCAAATGGATCTATACTGCTCTCGCATTGTATGTGTTACATTAATCATGCCGACCTGCATCAATTGTTTCTGTGTTAGGGCGTTAACGGTCAAGGGCATCTGGGGGGATGTGCCTGATGAATATAGAGGACCAACACGAGTTATATCTATATTTTGTATGTATCATCGTATAAAGGGTGACGATTTATTTTCGCTGCGTGTAATAGACTTCGTCTGCAAATTGCGGAGGGGTTGTTCATCTGATCAATTTTTGATAACATTTTTTTTATATATCAGGACCAGAAATCAGCAATATTTGTCATTCTTGAAAATTGCTTTCCGAAATATTTTTTTTTACTATGCGCTCTATTTTTTATTTGATTCAAGTTATGTACACTTTAATAACTACTACATATTATTTTTTGATTTACACACAATTTTTTATATTATTTTTACTAGTATACATTTATACATATCGTCGTGTGGGAACTGTTATATTTTTATGCTGTAATATTATATCTGTTCCCCGTCAGATGTTGGCTGCTGTAGCTTTGAAGGATTATCATAAAAAATGTATTCTATAAGTGTTCACAAAGGATGACGGGTTTCAACTTTAAATGTCTTCTATCTAAAATTTAACAAGCTGGATATTGAATAATACTGTTCTCGATATACATTGTCTTTACATTCATAACTTCTAATATATTTTATATTGAAATGGACGAATTTTATTTATTATATATTATTCATCATCAAATATGTACATATTTTAGAATTGCTAAAAATAAATTTATTCTTAAATAATTTATACATTTTATTGAATTTTAAAAATAAAAGTATCAATACTATTCAAAAGTTCTTATCAAATGCTAGAATCGTATATTTTGATTTGATTACATTACAAAGTTGCAACTGTTGCTTATCCTGCAAGTTAGCGTTGCCCCAATCCCCACAAAATGTTCCTAATCTAGAAGTTATTTGAAATAATGGCAACCGGAGGAAACTAAAACTTTCAAAGTTGTTAATCTGTTTAACTGTTCTTGGTTATTATTATTTTCAGTTTAAAATATAAAAATGGAGAATCTTTTTGTTATAATGTAACATTCAAAACGTTACAGCAATAAATAACAAAGTTATCAGTAATAAAAGTATAAGGGTATTTATGATTAGCGATAACAATTTGTAATTTTGTAGACTTTAGGCCAAGAAATATTTGTTATTCTCTGGCGGAGGTGGAAATCACATTACGGACGGAGTGTGGGACTATTCTTATTCAAAAGAGGCCTTACTCACTAAAACTACCCTCCGGATATCAGTTAAGATTTCATTCATTTCTTAGTGCAGCTAAGCCAGGTCGACTTGTCAGTAGCATATAGTGTACTGCACCGAAGGTTTTGGGTTTGAATCACACAGCGGAAACTATTTCAAACGCTTTGTCAGCGTGGGGTTTTATTACTAAGATCCTTCTCTGGTCCGGAGTAGCTTAATTATCTCTCTAGTGGTTCGGAATCCACTTAAACCTGTAGGTCTACCTGTAATGTAAGTTGCCAGCATAACGGGCAGAGAAGAAGATAAATGCTTCTGCAGTGACGTGAAAAAGGTGGATGATGATAATATAGTATATTAAATATATATACTACTGAGTTTAGATCCAGGTTTTTATTTTTTGCTTAAAGCTTTTTACTGATTTTGCTTTTTGTATCTTGTCTGGGATTTGATTAAATATAGCTACGATTACTACTTTTTTTATTTATTTTTTTCATATTTGGTGTTAAATCTTTTTACTACAAATTTGTTCGCTACATTACTTCTTATAGCTTTGTTGTACTTTATTTTTGTTCAGTTATTTTTATCTTTTATGTTACACGATTTTGTTTGTTTTCAAATTTGTACAGAATATAATCAGAGGCTTGCCCCCCGTACACAGTAATTCCATATAATGTTATTAATTTAGGCAATGCTCGGTACATTGTCATTATTGTTTTTTCTGGCATGAATTGTTTGAGATAATAGAAACTATTAGCAAGTAGTTTTAATTTGTGTTTTATGTCATTCACATGCGGTACTCAGCTGAAATTATTGTATATCTACATCCCGAGGTTTTTTATTCTGTTTATTCATTCTTTTTCTTTTTGAATTTTGCTTAGTGCTTTAAAAAAAAAATTGTCATCTAGTTTATCTTTTATTTTTACTTTAAAATGGAATTTGGATTATTTTGTATGGTCAAGGGTATCAAAGCAGCCAACTTTATTTTTAGTAGAATTATTTCAATTGCGAGCAAAACGATTAATTATATAAGTTAAACAAATGATTGCAATCTTTTATGTTATAAATTATTTTTTATCATCTGGCCATCAACTTATTGTTATGTTTATTAAAATAATGTAGGTATAAAAACTTAATACAATTTTTTGCAAATTATTTTTTTAACTGCTAAACATACTAATGAGGAGTGCATATCTTGATATACCAGAGCAATTGCAATAATTTATTTGACTGGTAGTGGATGAAGTTTAGTTTTATTTTATTGTTTTTTACACGTTTTTAGGTAATAAACGTTGACAGTTGTTTACAGATGGGATGGCTGGTGTTTGAAGTGCTTGAGTTTTATTGTGGGTGTTCTACATTATTAGTAGATTTGGTGACCGCTGTAACCGGTGCTTCAGCGAATACGTTTGTAACATGAATGGTTGATGATATTATTGCCGAGCGCGCCAAACTTTATGACAATTTTGTCGGCTTATATCAACTTGCGGCGGAATGACACGTTTTAGGGGAGATACCAAGTTTGCTGCTCGAAGTTAGCGGTCTTGCTACATAGGTAGCTTTTGATTCTGATTGGTTATGTTTATTGGTAGCGGGGCGGTGCATTTTATTGTGTATTTTTGGTAGCAACGGATATTGCTACAAATGTAGCGCTCCGACACTTTTTCTTTCTGGACGTACCATATTGTCGATGGCATCTTTCAGTAATCAACATGTTGTTAAAAGCATATTTTAATTACATTTTTTTTCTTTTTATGATTGTATTTGGTTTTTTCTTTTTCTTTTTAATATTTTAATATTTTTTATTAAAGAACGCTATCTACATCTGTCTTTTGGTAACTACAAAATTTGCATGTTTTTTGCAGTTATATTTAATCAACATTTGTGTTTATCTAGATCATGGTATTTCTATCTCTGATACTTCAGTACAAAAGTAGTTTACATTATTGTCTCTTAGATATATTCAACTCGTAGGCATATTTTAATTTAAACGGCTTTATCTTAGTAGACATATCAGGGGGTATAAAAGCTTAACTTTAAGTTGTTGACGAAGTTTTCTATGAGCTTTTTTTGCTATCTTAAAAAAAAGATAAAAACGATTTTTGCAATAATTTTTTGTTGGTTTTTACGGTCTACAATTTAGGTTATATGACTTTTTTACGTACTATCGATTTTTGCCTAAATATCTTAACCGGGTTTTTTTGATGTTTTAGAGGATTGCTCTGAAATACTGAAATGTGCGTATTTAAAAACAAATCTGTTGTCAAAATGGACGATTGTTTTATTTGCAAAGTAAACCTCTTTGATCGAAGACGTTTACGTAGCCAAAAAGAGTTTTTTAGACTTTTTAGTCCGACTTTGGAACATTATTTTTTCATAGTTGCTGATTTGTATAAAATATACGAGTTTCAATAGCACAATCAAAAAAATACACTCAGATGCAAAAAACTGAGTCATTGGGTAATTTTTTGCAAAAAACCCGGGTAATTGTTTTTTATAACTTAACTTTTAGTGTTTTACAATCAATGAGATCATCAGGATGTAGAAAAAACAACATATGGTATCAGTTTATTTAATGAACATTAATAAGCGAAAACGATAATGTACGTATACACGAAAGAAAATGCATTTCTGCAAAATAAACTTAACAGTTTTTAATAATGAAAATTTGAGTTGAATAAGATTTTAATACTTTGTATTGCCTCCTTGAGCCCTAACTATTGCCTGCATACGGCGGCCCATGCCACTAATGAGCTCACGAATATAATTTTGTAGAACATTCTGCCATTTTTTCTGAAGTGCTACACGAAGCTTGTTTATTGTGGTTTGTGCAACTGCACGTTCTCTAACACGTCTGCCCAGCATGTTCCAAACATGTTCTATAGGATTTCCATCTGGGGTACATGCATGCCAGTTGAATTTTTTTTATTTCAACTGCAACCAAGTATTCTGTGACGGACCTCGCCGATAAATGGAGCAAAAGGGACTACGTAGTTTTCCAAAACCTTTTCAATATACCGTTGTGCAGTCAGCGATCTTCCATCAATGACAATCAATTAAGTGCATTTATCCATTAATATTCCTGCCCCTCAGGAAACCTCTACCATGACTAAGCCGGGGCTTAAAGATGCACTCCGCAAATCGTTCTGTCTTTATACTTGTTCTCTTCTATGTGGCGAATGTAGGCAGAATCTAGATTCGTCAGTAAACAGTTCAGTTCTCCATTGTGCCAATGTCTAATTCAAATGTTTGCGAGAAATTGGAGTCTGGCTACTCTGTGACGTGGGAGTAATTTTGGTCTAGCTGCTGGTATACAAGATTTTAAGTCAGCTTCTTGCAACCTTCGACAACTGTCCACACACTCACAGCTGTATCACGAACTTCACGGAGTTGGTTGCTGGTCTCCACTGAGTCATATGACAATTCCGTAGAGTAGTACGAATGATAAATCGGTCATCGAAAGCAGTTGTTTTTTGTTTCCTGTTCTATCCTGGCTTCCGAGTGTTTTCTGCCGGTCTCCCTAAACCGCTCAAGTGCTCTTTGGACGGTAGAAAGAGTGACAAGAAGGAATCTGGATTCTATCTGCCTATCTGCCACAAGAGCCACAGCTATTGCACAATCTTCAGCGCTTAGAACCATATTTAACACATCAATCTGCCCAGAGAATGACAGTTAATAAAAAACAAACAAGTAAACCTAGTAGCCACCTTGATCCTTTGTGCATAATGTCAAATGAGCAATAAGTAGTAAAGAACGCATACCTTTAAATTTTATTTTTGTTTATTAATGTTCATTAAATAAACTGATAAGTACCATATATTGTTTTTTTCTACATCTTGATGGTTTCTTTGATTGTAAAACACTAACGCCCGGTTTCTCCAGCATATCTTAAGCACTAACTAAACCTCAAGCTAGGCCTTATCCTGAAAGTCGAGCTTATTCCGTTGCACCAAAGCAAGATATTACCTTATTTGCGTCAAGCAGAGCTCAAATAATAGATGCATTTTTTGAGAGCCCAAGCTCTGCAACTGTCATCAATATTATTTTGTAGGCACTAAACAATTATTTACTACTACTTGCCTTTATATACTATAAAGCATATTAATTTTTAATTTAATATTATATTCTAATTAATGTGTTCCTTAAAAATGATAATTATTTGACATAATTTCGACATTTATATTTTATAATAAATTAATGTCAGTAAAAAATTTATTAAAACAAGAACATTTTTTTTACCAATTAGAAAACGGGGTTTTTCAAAAAATTACCTACCCGGTTTTTTGCATCTGAGTGTAGTAAATCAGCATTAACATTTTTGCGATTTTTAAGCTAAACTGTAGCATGCATGGAGCTGAACAAATCGAGATCACCCATGTATGTATTGTATTCTGCAATAAACAATGGACTGAAAATTTTATAAAAGCATTCAAAAATATTGTATTAAACTTTGATATGATTGGAGCTACTTTATATAGTTTATTGTGGTTTAGCTCTTCTTTTTTTCGCATTAATTTGTTATCATTCAAATTCAAGAACCGTAGTATTTAAAAAAAAAATAATTTAGTGGCATAATATTTAAAATTGTAGATTTATGAAAATTTGTAACTTAGATGGGTAAAATCCTGTAATTATCAAAACCTTTTAGCTCCACAACAACGAAATTTTCACCTTTTTGATTATATCGGTTGGACTCTTTACTGCTAATATCAGAATTTATGGCCTGAGCATTATTTATTCTGGAATTAAAAATTGTCTGTGCCCGAATTCTGCAATATAGTAATAATAGTATATAGAAAAAGTAAGGTCTCGTGACTCACAGACCTAAAAACCGCACCACACAGTAACTCGTTTTTTTAGAACTTTAGAGGCGGCAGTTATTTCTATTGACAAATCTACTGAGATGGAAATGTGCATGTAACCTAAGATTATTACGCAGTATGTGATGAAGGTTGGACTGAAATTTTTAATTGCTGTGATAAACATACCTAAGTTCTGCCACATTGTTAGCGACATCGGTAATGTTTTGATTTGATCATTTTGCTTAAATTTTAGCTTTACATTGGCTTTGCGGGAACGTGATTCATACCGACCAAAAGCACCACGAACTCTACGAACTGCCTGGGTGAAATTTTTACAGTGTTGTGTATTGTATCATTTTCTTAAATTGTATAGTTTTTAATGTCAAATGTCAAGAATTCAAGGCTTGCTACTGAACAGATTCAAAATGCCGCGAAATTTAATATGGATCTTCTTATTGAAAAATCCTTTAGATAATTATTATATATACCTTTGCATATCATTATTATTTTGAATTAGTTGAGGCAACATTTCAAAAATGCGTCCTTTAAAATCAACAGTCTCTGAAGGTGTTTGTCATATCATATACTTTGGCAATCTTATATACACATTATTTGGTTTGCATGATTGATTTACACACCATTTAAGAACAGTGCAAAACGGCAGTTGGAACAAAGCTCAAATCTATCGTTGATAATTTGACACTGTAATTTTGAATAGATTTTCCAAATTCGATGCGTAGTTGTTTTTTATGTTTATTAATCTATTTCTTGTAAATGATATTTCATCTCTGAATAAAATTAGGTGCTTATTTTGAATGATTTAGCGGCATTTCATACGACTAGTAAGAGGCATTAACAGGCTGGATATGAAATGGATATAAATCATGACCCGTTAAAGTTTTGGTAAGTTATGCAGATACACTACAAACCTAGGTGCCTGGATTATTATAACAAATTTTTGGAGTATGTTGTCTTCATTGTCGCTCAGTCAGTTTCGGGAAAGTTCACTCATCACTCATCACTGGTAGTTGTTGAATTGGAAATCTAAACCTATACTCTTGTGCAGCTGCTACTGAGTTTTTATCACAATAATCATAAATGTAATGGATATCGGCGTTAAATAAACATCAACACTGGTAAGGAGCGCAAACAGAGAAATGAATTTTAAGGTGCTTTACTATTTGACATTCAAGTAAATGTTTCTATAGTAATGTAGACAGTTTGTATCAAATAGCACTTAATATCATTTATTATTTTGGCAGCTTCAGTATTTAACTCGAACAGGCCACAACTTCATTGGTAGTTGCGTAAGAGAAAATTATCAATTTTAGTTTTGACTTCTTTCTCTTATACGTAGGTGAAATGGTTCTATAAAATATGTGACGTTTTTCTTTTCGGGTGAATTATTTTTTATAGTAAGCGGTGAATTTGATGTTTTTTCAATCAACTAATGACTGAATTTATTATTGTTTTGTCGTAATATCTAATATAAAAATTAATTTAAATAAATAAGTATTTGTATTTACTTTATGCTATTTTAGAAGTACATATTTATAATTAATGTTCTGTAGTGTGTACACGTGTAATTTATAATGTATTTGACCAGTTATAAGAAACGATAAAAAATTAAAATTAGATAAGATATAATAATTGTGTAAATATTGTCTGAACGGTTTCGATAGTAATATTTCATTTGATTTTTAAATTAAAACAATACAATGCCAGGTTTTACAATTTCTGGGAATTAAATTTAGAATAAATTTGTTTACACATTCTCATAAAATCTATATAAATATAATATTTTTGGAACATCTACTGTATCTAATTGTAAATCGAGCACTTGCACAAAAAAATATTATGTGTGGATAATTATTATTAACATAAACACCTTTTATTATTTATTTTAACTACTATAATTTATACAAATACTTATTTTTTAAATTCAGAACGTACGTGTTACAGTCGTTGCAGTATTTCAAATTCTTCACGTTGAATGTAAACATTGTACATTTAAGGCAAAATGCAACATTCATATATGGACATGTATAAATTATATGGAATGTCTTACCGTTGAATTTATAGTAAAAATACATTGGTCAGAAAATTTGTTTCCGAAGTAGGAATTCTAATTACTGAAATATGATATTATGCCATTCTTATGTATAGTGCTACACATAGCTTATTTTAACTGTACGAGCCCAGATCTGTGTTTTTTTTTAAGTATTTTCAAGGTTCAAAAGCAATATGGGCAATTCCATTTCAAACGGACCAGAGCTGGGGGGGGGGGGGGGTGCATTGAGAAACTTGCTCATGTATTTTTTTTAGTTTCTATAACTTATTAGTAGTTTTTTGATCGGTATATGAGGGTATAAAACCCATAAAAAAAATTCTACAATTTTTTTAAGTTTTTTTGTCGTTTTTTAACTTAATCGCATTTTTTGTTTAAAAACCGCAATTTTAACTCAAAAAAATAAATTTACTAATGAAATCGATCAAAAAATCTTGAAAAAATCGTAGAATCTTTTTTTATGGGTTTTATACCCTCATATACCGATCAAAGGACTACTAATAAGTTATAGAAACTAAAAAAAAATACATAAGCAACTTTCTCAATGCACCCCCCACGACTTTTATCAAATATTTATTCTTATAATATTATTATATACATATATATATTTATAATATGCGATAGTTTGTTTGGTTTAGAAACTATTAGTGCTTTTTGCTACATGATTTTTTCTTCAAAAGAAAAACCTAATTTATGATTTTCTAAAATTCAAGTTATGATTTTTCGACTATGGAAATTGATAGTAAGCTAGTTCTAGCGTTAGTTTTAATTTTTTTAAGGTTAAGGTTTTTTGTGAGTATTTGATTGGAGGAAATTTTTTGAAAGTCAAGGGAGAGAGGCTTATTTTTAATAGTGAAAAGTGTATTACAGTAATCCAAGTACAGCGTGACCGGTATAATAGGCAACTTAATGTACACGAAAATATTGTTAGCTCTGTTGCACTCATGCATGCCCGCTTTAGCATCTTTTTTTTACGCTTACACATCTTTTTTATTGTCCGTTTTACAGTTTACATCGCTCTAGAAGGCTTACGGCTTGTTTGAAGAGGTTTGATAGGACCAACGGCTTATTTGGTGACTTCCGAATCACCCAATTTTTAGCTTAATGGGTAGTTGTTTGACTTTACGGTTTCTACCCATAAAACCTAGAAAGTGGGCGAACCGAACTTTCTACGTCGGCATCACACCCGTACCGTTTAGAGGAGAAAGAACGCCATCTTAGGTATCGTATAGTGGTGTCCGCAAGGGCCTACGACGGCTACTTATCAAACGTTGACGAGATAGCTTGTCTACCATGGGAACTGGGGTTGCAGGACGTGCTCGCGAGAGCACGTATACCGGGATTTGATTGTACCTCATGGCAGTCACGGCACAAATTTTTCCGAACTAGGTGCTGGTTTTGCCTTATTCCAAGTTTTTAGGCAATGGATGAATCACTCAGGTTGCACGATGTGAGGTACGGGTACCGTCCTCCACCCTCTCCTTACTCTCTTAAGGTCACATTGATCAAGTAAACACTGAATATGCACCATGAGTGAACGCAGTGGAATTTAGTGTTGAATCTCTGTATTCTTTAGGGATACACGATATGTGTGGATCTGATGCAGAAGGGAAAAACGGCGTTATTATCTATTATTTATTGAAAGAGATGGTTACAAAAAGTTTTCGGCACCGTGGAATATACTAGTTTATTAAAATCAGTAAAGGCATTGCAGTTTACTGACGAAGCTATTTAATTCTTTAAACATGTTAATGTTTTTCGTTTTTAACTACTAGGCGTGGGAAGTACAGCGAGAGGTGTTTTTTTTTAGTATGGAGGATTTTATTAACTTTGTGGTTTTTTGGTCATGTCGTAAATGACTATGAAACTTTGAAAACAGTTTTCTTTGTGAGAGAAATTGTTCTGATTTTTTGCGAACGTTACGTGATAAAGCTTTTTGTTTTTTTTTTAATTTTTTTAGCAGGATATTGTTTATCTCTATCTGGTTTGTTACTAATCATGTATATGTGTAATAACTTAAGAAGATATAATATCATTTGCTGGAAGTTTTTTACGGGATAGCTAAAATAATTTTATTAGGTGTTTTGCATATCCATACCCACTGAATATAGTTAATTATGTATTAGGCTAGTAGCAAAGTATATATTGTTAAGCTAATGGGGATCGTGGCGCAGTAGTCTAGGCATCGAACTGCTGCACCAAAGATCATCGTGGGTTTGAATCTTTTAACAAAAATCATTTCAAAGGTTTATATGCTCTTTTACTTCCCAACCCGTCTTTTTACCGTAGTGTTTTACGACTAAGATCCTTATCTGGTCCGGATAGATTAACAATCTTTTCAGTTCAAAACTGTAAACCCATCTATTGCCAGCATTACGCACAGAAGTGGCTGTCGCCAGCAGTGAATAGGCTAAAGCGAATAGGTGTCTTAACAAGAGCTGATCAGTTTGGCGCTTTTACTTTTGTGTTTAGACAATCTAACCATTATGACAGTTTGAGGGTAGACGGTTTATCATTTTTAAAAATGAATTGTTATTTGACTTAACATTGCATACTTATTGAGTGCGTCCAGGAAGGCCGGAGTTGACCGTTACATTTTAGCGGTTCTTGCTAGTTTGGTAGTGGTCTGCTCTCGATTGCTTCTGTCACTGTTCATTTATAAGTGTTGCCATGGCATAAAAAAATTTAAAAGTAATTTTTTGCTATCAAAGGAGGGTAAAAAATACACGTTTTTTTAAATGGCGATATACATCACAAGTTGATAGAGGTGTTTTTACATCATATGTGAATAATTGAAAAAATTGATTACTGATGTCAGTCCATCTACACGTCTTTGTCCATGTCATTTACCAGAATACATTACAGTTTGTTTGCCAGAATGCGATCGAGAGTCCGGGAACGATCTATTCGGCGTAATCAAGAATTCAACATTTCAACAAGCATTATGCAACGTATTTTTACGAAACATTTGCGTTTTTTTGCCTTCAAAATCCAAATTTCTGAACTCTACAGACCGTACACGACGAAAGAGTTTATCAATTGATTTATTGAACAACAATTGATCGGTGAATTTTCCAACAAAATCATCTTTAGCGAGAAGGAGAGTATTTTTTTTGTTGATGGATGGCTTTGTAAACAAGTAAAGTTATTCAAATTCAAGTGTTTTATGAGAAAGAAATGCATCTCAAATGTGATCTTTGCATCATGCAACAGAACGGCGCCACTTGTCATACATCACGTGAAACAATGGCATTATTGCAGAAGACATTTCCAGGGCGTTTAATCCTCGTTTGGACGACTAGAATTGGCCGCTTAGATCGTATAATTTAACGTATTTGGACTTTCTTTAGGGTTTTTGAAGTCAAATTTTATCATTTTATGTCAACATGCTCACGACCACATAACCTTTGAAAGAAATCTAAGTACAGTTATGCCAAATAGTGATTGAAAATGTCATTCAATCTGCTATCAAAACCGAGGAGGGCATTTATTAGATATATTATTCCATACATAATTCCTACATGGCTACTTTACGATTAAATCAAAATATTGGTATAAAAAACAAAAAATTAATAAAAAATTTAATTAAAAAAAAATTCTTGTTAGGACACTTATTTATACATCACGGGTTGAGCCCGAGGCCCTGACAGGCACGTGAAAGCATTTTTTAATTTAAAGTAATTGGTTTAAAATCAAACATTAAAAGTTACATTTGAATTATTTTTTTAATTTACTGTGATTTGTTGTAAACGTGGCGAATAACGACCATTTGACTAATTCAATTTCGTTTTATTACTAACCGAACGTCATTAAGGGGGCTGTTAACTGTACCTACCGGACTCGTTGCTAAGCTGGTAGATATATGCTATATCTAGTAAATAGGTATTGGTGATGGGATAGTTATTTTAATAAAGACCTTTATTGGCATAATCATACATACATCAATAGTAAAACACTCAAGTAATAAATAAACAACATCTTTCTTTAGATTAAGTTTTATGTAAAAAATTTGCATTCTTTAATAACCAAAATGTTGTATTATATTTAGATTTATAAAATGGTTATTTAAATTGCAGATTATTATATAGTATAGTATCACAAGCAATATTTGGTTTTGTATAACAAATTGTGATAATTAATATCAATGTGAGATATGTATTATAGCTAATTGTGGTAATTATATCGCAGAACATGATGAAAAAGTAGTTAATTGGAACTAAATACAGTATGTAGCTTGTATATTGCTGAGTCACATTTACGTAAAAACAATAAAGTTTGAATACCTGTTAAATATCAATAACGATTTGCTATTTTCCGAACTGCAATAAAATTGGTAATCAATCAAAGTTAACGTCAATAATTTTAAATTTATAGTTGGCAACTCAATCAATACTGTGAAAACAAATTGACGCCCATATCAAATATGGTCTGATAAAAAAATCAATTACCGCTATTATAAAATTTCATTATTTAACCTTCATTTCTATAACTTATCAGTATAAATATTTGAGCGATACACGCTATGTCAGTGTAAATTTAATATTTACATTTACTCTAATATTAGTTGTTATCAAAGTGCTGCGACGAGACTCGAGGCTAGGATGCACCAAACAGCCGCTTCGAAATAGTTCAACCGTGGCAGTGCATGTGTGCACGAAGAATAAATAACAATTTGTGATAAATTAGTGGCACATATTGTGTTGTAAAGTGAGGATATTTTGTTTCTGCTAAAAGGTTAGTTCTGTTAATTTATATTATATTAAAATAACTATTTTATTTAGTACAGCTATTTATTATAACTTTAAACAAGTCGTAGACTTACTGTGGCGATGTAAAATAGCCGTAAAAAGCATAAAATAAATAAAAAAAATTCTTCTTTTTATTATTATACTATTATTTATTTTTTAAGTAAAGATTCATAAGTAACATAAGCCTGATTTAAATTTGTAAAAATAATTACTAACAATATTGGTGTATTTTATTACACGAAATATGCATTCAAAAATAAGCTTCTAAATCGGTGATAGTTAAATTTTAATTTGAGGTTAACGCCATAGATATATTGTATGCATATTAATTTGTATTTACGTGTTAATTATAGATACAATACATATGTAATTTTTTCATATCTTTATATAAACCACCAATAAAACAAATATTGAAATAGAGATAGCACATACATACATTTCGTTACTGCGTTTAGAATATTATTATTGTATAACAATAACATTATAAAAATGTACTTTATTAATTATGTATGCGCTAATTTAGCACATATGTAATACACGCAAACCCAACTATAGGGTTTCCTATCAATTCTAAATTCAATTAAGTGACATTATTTTAAAGGGTTTTATATAACAACAACATAACGAGATTAAGCTGCGTTTCATGCTTGACTTACCATATTGTCAATTATTATTTATTTATTTAATCTTTATTTAAGTCGAAATTTAGCTTTGAGCTGTTCTTTCTACTTACCTTATTTAATTTTACAAATAAATTTTACTTTATAAAAAATACGTTTGGTACCGAATATCTATTATTATCATATCATAGGTTTATGGTATACTATTTACATAAGAACGTTTTATCACATATCCAGTAGAATATACTTGAATGATCTGTACATATTATACAGTGAGTGCATTCATTCTAACAGGACTTTTTGAACAATTTCAAAAAAGTTACTATATCTGTCGTAACACTGTCGCGTAAAGGGTACTAAATTAAGGCTACATGTACAAATTGGTCTTGTTTTTTTGACCTTTTGTTTCTGCTTAAAAATCACTGTACTTTCTAACATCGATTATACTC
This sequence comes from Tachinus rufipes, assembly GCA_963932245.1. NCBI lineage: Eukaryota > Metazoa > Arthropoda > Insecta > Coleoptera > Staphylinidae > Tachinus > Tachinus rufipes. The sequence continues at coordinate 47,644,450 of OZ010741.1, read as the reverse complement.
AATCCATCTTTCTTCAATTATTTTACAATTTTTTTGGCTAATCCTTCACCAGTCTTTTTGTGTGAGTAATTAAAGTCAATAAAATGTTTTTCAACGATAACCTTTTCGTTACTTTGACAAATTTTAAAATTTGAGATATTTGCTCATGATGTGATACATCGGGGTGCAGTCTAACAAAGTAGAGAAGTACTTACTTAGCTGTCTTCACTCTTTTAATAATATGTCTTATAACAGCATTTTCCATTAACTCAATTATTTCATATTGTATAAGTGAAAAAATACGAAACTTGCCTTTTTTATGAGATTTGATGTGTGACCTTAATTCTAGATTATACTTAGATATCATATCAGTTGCGCCTAAAAGTATGCCGAAATGAGGCTGACCTATTTTTTTGCAACTTAGAGGAAATGCTAAATATTCTTTCTGATGGTCTATTGCACTTTAGATAGATACGTCAATTGAACACTTCTTTTTAAATTTTTTTTTAAAAAGTTTTTCTCTTTATGACGCGTACTTGAATGTAGTCAGTCACTGAACCTTTTTTTGTATTGTCTAAAGATGATACAGCTGAGTTATTCAATGCTTGATCTTTATTAAAAAGATGACGGGGAAAGCAAAATATTGCTTTCCATTTTCTACTATAAAACTCCGTCCAGTCCTGTTGCCATGTGTGGTGAAGTTTCTGGTTGCCCAGGTTATACGCGTATCTTCTACAAGCTGGTGTGCATTGTCAGATTAGCTTTGTGTTAGGTGGTACCACCTGTGCAGTGAGTTTTTAAAAGTATCTTGGTAGCTTCCGATAGGTTGGTTCATATTCTCTTCATGTTTTCCTTTGTTGATGACAAAAAAGTTTTTGAATTTTTTTTGTACGTTTTTGTAAGGTTTTGAGTTTGTTCTGTTGCAGGATTTTTTTTTGCGGCCGTTTTGAGTTGTTGAAGCTTGTCACACCACTAGGGTATGGTATTGTCAGAACCAGACACCGATTTTAGTTGGCAGAAGTCTTTGTATGCCTGTGTTAAAGAGTTTCCAAAACTTACCTACTTAGTTTTTAATTTTTTCAACACTTTTAGGTTTATTTAAAACATTTTAAGCACTTAAACGCTGCTATAATGTTATAAAAATACCTATTAAACTAGATAGACTTCATCCTGATTACTAGGCGGTTTAAGAACTGTCAAAAGTGTAAGAACGTACGCAGGTACTGCCGCAGCTTTAGACTACAACTTACTATTTCCCAAGTTTTACTACGAAAATAAATAAGAACGTGCAGACAATGGTATAGAACCACCAGGCACAGCTTCTGAGCAAAAATGGGAAGAAATGAAGACAGTAATGACATTAACATCAAAAAGTTTTGAAAGTAACACGCAAGCTAAAAAGCAGACCTGGAAAACAAATGAAATAATAGACTCAATTGAAAGACGCAGAGCATGGAAGAATAAATACGAAATTGGGTATAAAAGAATATACAAGCTCATACGCAAGAAAATAAAGCAAGCTTTAACGAACTCTAACGAAAACACGACGAATGCAAATGTGCACAAAAACGTTAAAGAATGCACATATACTTAGCAGAAACGAATGTTTTATACCCTGAAAATCTTGTATGAGAAAACAATGCTTAGAACATAAGAGATAAAACATTATTGGGAAAAGTATGTATGGTAGGTGAATTATTCGAGGATAATCGAGATCAAACCCCCGGAGATTTACCAACGAAGATCGGACCAAGCAGAATGAAATCTGAAATAGAAAAGGCTATAAGACAATCTAAAAACGGATTGTTAGGCCAGATCAAATACCGGCAGAATAGCTTAAACTTCTAGACAATGATAACATTACAACCATTACACAAACATTCAATGAAGTGAAATCTATGACACAGGACAGATCTCAAAACACTGGTTGAAATCTACGTTTATACCTATTTCTAAGAAAACTAAGTCTTTTGAGCTACATTCTAATTATTGCGTATTGTACAAAACCGCATCAAAAGGAGATGAAAAGAAATAATGAGCGACGAGCAATTTGGTTTCAAAGGCGGTTTAGGCACTAGAGAGCTACTATTTTGTATGCAGACTCTTCTACAGTGTTGATGGTAAGTGAGAAAACCGATATGATTATGAGAAGGCTTTTGATTGAGTACAGCATATAAAGATAGTTGAAACTATGACAAAGATGTTGGAGTAAGAATTGGTGGAGATCAGATACACGGCAATATAACCGAAGAAAGCAACAGATGAAGTCTTTTAATAAACGACAAGAAAATCAAGTTAATGATCATTAGTAAGATGGGCGTCGGACCGGTAGTACTGATCCTTGATGATAAAATAATAGAAACAGTATAGTTTAAATTTTAAAGGGGTCAACCAAATGCTATGTATGTTCAATTTTTTCATATGGTTATGAAACTTGGACTCAAACAGACAACGATCAATCTCAAAATACTATGGATCGAAAGAGTGAGAAATGATTAGGTACTTATGAGAATTGGACAGGAAAGAGTTCTTATGCCTACAATCAAAAGGAGGAAACTAGAATATCTGCGGCATATAATGCTTGGCTTAAAGTACAATCTGCCGTAAAAAAGCGATCATGGCTAAGAAACCTTTGACAATGGACGGGTCTATCGGCTGAAGAATTGCTACACACCGCCCAGGATCAAACAGATTTAAAGAAATTGCGAACACATGTGTTGCCAAAGGAAAAAGTTAGGTACGGCTCTTAAAGAAGAAGAAGAAAAGTTGACAGTTATCAAGTACTCCAGAACATGGAATGTGTGAAATGTAAACACGAATGAAGGATGCTAAAGCGGGCAAACGCATAACTTAAGTGTATATTAAGTTGTCTATTATACCGGCCAATTTATTTTAGAGCTACTATACTTCTTGACTGTTTTAAGTCTAATCTATGCAAGCCACTGACTTTGGTTAGTATATTGGTCTTTTTGTAGAAGTTGCAATTCTGTCTTTGTGGTTTAAGACGAGCATTTTGTCCGCATGGATTTTGTTAATTTTAACAAAGTATTGCAGAATTTCTTTGATTTTTGAATAGATGTATAGGCAGAGAATAGTTAACATAAAAAAAATTGCATCATGTTTATAAAACTGCATAATTTTACATTACTATTACAAGGAGTTACATAATAAATTATTATAAAAGTGATAAATTGATGTTCTATAATAAAATAAACATATAATACTATCCAACACATCACCAAGTGTGATGCATTGATTGGCAAGCCCTCTCATAAATAAATGCCGTTGGTGCTTGCGATTATTTAGCTTATTTTAATGTCCATAAATCAGATTTACAGATGAAATGAGGAACAAAAATTGTAAGAATTTAAAACTGCGACCGACGAAACAGTGCGGTGGTTTAACAATTCGGATACAGAGGCATTTGCGGAACAACTAGATAATTTATTTAGTTTTATTTTTAAAAAGAACTTTTTATTGTTGGATTATTCATAATTAAAATTGAGAATTAAAATTAAATTATTTAAATAAATTAGATTTTAATACATGACAATATAAACTATAAAAGGTTTATATTGCAATAAGAATAAAATGACGTTGCATTTTTAAATTATGAAAGAGAAATTATAGTCTACACTGCATAAAAATCTGTATTCTTGGTATACATTACAAAACAATAGTATCTTTTTGTCTATATTATTTTTTTATGATATTGCTTTATCTAATGAAATTATAACGTAATTTTTATTTAAAATTTAAACGTTGTAACATAAATTATATATTGCAGATTTATTATTTAATGATTTAATGCTTATTTTCTGTTTTTTTACTCATAAATTGCAAAAATACAGAATAGGTTATTTCTTACATGTGTAAGTAAGTCAGCTCACGAAAACAAATGACATTGCATGTACCAAACGCGTGCGTAATTGTAATAAAGAAGTAGGCTATCCTTATAAACGTTCAATGATAAAACATTAAATGTAGTAAAAGGAGCTTAATAAAGTCAAAATAAATTTTGGTGCAATTTGTATTTTTTTAAGAATTTTAATAATAAAATAATAATGGGACAGAATTATTTTGGTCGATATCTTTTTTCAGTATGTTACGAATATATTGTATATGTATGGAAGTCATTAATATAAATAATTGCAATTCAAACTAGCATCAAGTAAATACGAATATTTATTCATCCTTGGATCCGCCTTGTAAGTTCTCTATTTCTAAATCTATTGGTAGCAGACTTTAACTTTGTTTGGTTGACATTTTTATTGATACCTTCTATTGGAAAGGAGGTATGTTATCATCACGTAGAATAACTTTTTGCTAGTTTAATGGCCTCATTGAGCTCTTTAAAGATGGATTGCTTTTATTTGGTTCTGATATGTAGTTCACTTAGAGCTCTTCAGACAACCTTTTTCAAAAATGTTGCTTTAGTCGACCTTAAGTTTAGCAGCTTAGTTACTGAAATGGCCGTTATAACATCTCTAATAAGAAAATGCTTGGGTGTCTAAAAATGAAGATTATATGGATCATTGGACATGTTTTGCTCTTCATTCATTCAAGAAGGATAAAAAAAGGCTATCTAGTTCTCTGTTGGCACCTACAAAATTTGTTGCGTTTTCAGATATTATTTCTTAGGGCTTTTCTTGTTGCGTTGTGCTATACGTCTTTATAATGATCCGAGGAACACTTCTATGGTGAGATTTGTTACCAGTTCTTAAATTTTATTTGACTGCTGCTTGAAACAAATGGGTTGTTGTGTTTCCATACCGTATTCTTAGTTTTTTAGCAATGATGTTGTTCTTCTTCTTATACTCACTTTTGCATGATCTTTTTTTGAATAATTAGATGTGGTAATACATATTTTTTGGATGCCGCATGATGTATCCAAAATATTTAAGTTTACGGGTCTTGAAAAACCATCAAGACCAAGTTTACGGGTCTTGAAAAACCATCAAGAACCGTAAAATTGTTAGTGTCTATGTTTCAGCCCATGTAATAACACCGGAAATACATAGCACTTAAGCATTTTAACTCTTAACTCAACTGTTAGATTGTGGGAACAGAGCGCTCGATTTATTTTTATAAGAGTTGCTTATGCTATTGCTATTCTACGCTTTATTTCTTTGCTAGGATTTTATTTTTTGTTGATTAAGCTTTTTAGATGTCAGATTTATTACTTTTTTAAGTTTACCATTTACGAATATGCATACATCTTGGATCATGTTCTTACTCATTATTAAGTATTTTGTCTTGTTGATGTTCAGTATTAACCCATATTTCTCACAGCATTGCGAAATTTTGTTAATTGCATTCTGTAGTTGAGTTTCTGAGCTTATTAAGATTAGCGTATTGTCGGCATACTTGATGTTATTTACAATTTTGTTGTTGATTATTATTCCATCATTTATTCAAAGCATTATTACATATGTATGTGTTTGGCATACAGATTGAATATTAGCGGCGAGAATATTCATCTTTGGTTCCTTGCTGCCGGTATAACGCAGTTATTATTCTTGGATCTGGGTAATTCCATTACTTTTCGACCAAAAAAGTCGACTTCTTCGATTTTGCTCAAATTTTCAGGGATTTTGTATCTCAATTTTTGGGCTTCTGGAAAAAGATAAAAAGGTTTGCGATGGCTCAAATTATTCCTTATTACATGTACTTTAAAACCCATATTTTTATGTTTAATATTGTGGCAGTCATTTTTATATATTAAGCTTCAAACATTATTCCAAAAAAACGTCAATTTAGCAAAATCGCAAAATTTTGTTTTCTTTAAACCGTTCTAACTTTGTCAAATCTTAACAAAATTTGATCCACTAGATCTAAATTTCTTCGTGTTTAATCTCTTTTTAAAGTGATTACAGAAGACTTATAGAATTAATACGTATACACCGTTATTTTGATGTAGGAAGTTGCACATGTTTTTGCTATCTCCAAAACTTGTAATTTTTAGGTCCCAAAAAAGCTCTGTCACCCTATGTCGATTTTAGTCAAAATTTTAGTAAATACTCTTTAGAACACAAGCAAACAGGCTATCTATATGAGAAATGGTATGTTGGGCATTATCAAGAATTTTTTAATATTCAAAAATTGTCAAAATCGGCAAACCGCACATTTTTGTATCTCAATTTTAGGGCCTCTGAAAAAGATAAGAAGGTCCACGATGGCTCAAACTATTCCTTATTTTATGTACTTTAAAACCCATATTCGTATATTTAATGTTGGGGCAGTCATTTTGATATATCAAGCTTTAAACATTATTTAAAAAAAAAAAGTAAATTTTGCAAAATTGCAAAATTATGCTTTGTTTAAACCGTTTTAACTTTGTCAAATTTTAAAGAAATTTGATCCACATGGTCTGATTTCTTTCTGTTTAATTTTTTTTTAAAGTAATCACACAAGATTTATAGAATTAATTCATATTCACCACTATTTTGATGCAGGAAGTTGCACATGTTTTTGTGATCTTCAAAACTGGTAACTGGCACGTGTTCGAATTATTTTTTTTTGGGATGGTTACAAACGTTGAATGTAACCAGTTCTTTAGTATTATAGTAATTATAGGTTGAATTGAATAATTTTGTCAATATTCTGCTGGTCTTTTTTTATTGAAAATGTCCCACAATAATCAGGTCTCCGGTGATAGCAGTTTTTGATTACTCTTTATATTTATTTTTGGCTGCTATAATTCAACACACACAAGTTGTGTTATTTTTTGCTTGTTCAGAAATCGATTTAAGCGGATAAGCTTACTTCGTTGCTTTAATTGCTTTGTTGTCTTTAAGAAATTATTTTTTTTGTTAAATGATCATCTTTGTGTCAATACAACTAACAACAGTATTTGATTTTTATTGTAACATTTCAAGCTATAGTCAACGTCATTTATGATCTACTTTATGCTGTAATATTGAAGCTTTGATTATCCAGGCTTGGTAACCTCGCTCATCGGAGTTTTATTATTTATACATTTTACATCAATTTTGATCTAATTTTGTTTAGTCAACATACACTTCTTTGTCTTAGAAGATGACAAAAGTCCATGTTCAGTCAGAATGGTAGGTACATCCAAACTGGTGTGAAAAATTTGATGAGCGATGATTGAGGGTTTTAAGCTAGGGTTCAAGCATTAGTGTTTCAGGGTTGAAGCGATGTGCGAGGGTACGATGATATAGTTGAATCAATGGTCCCTGTTGTATTTACAGTCTTAGGCTACGGACGGATTGTACCCTCGCTTAGTTTTTAATAATTTATTACTGTAATACGGTAGTTTATTATTAATCTCATCAATTAATTGCAATGCTACTTTATTTTAAAGCAACAAAGTTTAAATCGAAAAGCGAGGTTATTATGGTGTGGTCGAAGCCGTGGTGTTCGCACACTTTAGAAGAACTAGGAGTAGACTCTGCAAGGTTTAGGAGCACTTAATTTAATTTGGAAAAGCTTTATAATTTGATAGAACTAGTTGGAGCAAATTATGGTCGAAAAGAGAAATTTAATTGTACTCTAGTTTGTCATTCTTATTAGTAACGTTACTAAGCACTTTACTGAAAGTTTTTTTAACTTGTTATTTTATTTCAACATCCAACCGGAATCATGCACTGCATGTATTATTCTTATCTTTTTCTTACTAAATACTGTACCAATTGTCTACCGCAAATTATTATCAATTATGTTCACATTTTATTACAAAATTATTATTTTTTACAAAATTATTATTTTTTCTGGTTTTTAGGGCACCGTAGCGTGCTTATTTTGTTTATCATTTTTACTTGTTTATCTGTGTTGCATTCAGTTTGTCTATTATGTTTGTACTCAACCTTACATACATGACAATCGGTACTTTCTTATTAAAGTTAGATTCCTGGAGTTGCTTGTATTCAGTAATAAAATGAAAGTATCGTTTGAGAATGAGTTTGTGAAGTTACGACCTGTTTAGACACATTATTTAGGAGAATCTTATTTATGGCAGTACTGTAGATCGTCCTAGCACGTTCCTGTACACTTAAAATCTGACGGGGTGGCAATAAATGGCGCTACTGAATGTAAAATGAAGTGTGCACGGGGGTATACAAACTGTGACGTAAGCTTGTGCAGATTTTGAATATTTATTTTTAAAATAAAGATGTTAGTAATTACAAGTTTGCACGTCAATTGTTTTAAATCAATGTAAGTAGTTATTATCTATACGCTAATTAACTAATGAAAAATAAGCACTATTAAACGTACTAATGTTTGACGTTGATAAATTTATTTATTTTGTAACCTACATACTTTTCATAATCGTGTGATTTGTAAGGAAAAGGCTCTGATTAGCATTATTTTACAATCTAAACTTAATAATTTTTTTAAAGTATCGGTATTTAAAAATTAGTCATTGTTTATTTGTAATTGTTGGTTAATCATTCAATAATCAATGCACGTTTTATGACTCAATTCATATTCAAGTATGATGTTATTTCGATTGAATGAAATATTTTTATTGACTGTGATGGTTTTCTGTTAATTTTTAATTTAATTTTTAACTTATTTTGTTATTAAATTTATTTACAATAAATATGAAAATATTACTTAAGCTTTTATTCTGTTTCTACTTAGTGCTACATTATTCTATATCTCTTGATAAAACATAATTACAAATGGTTTAAATTTTTCTCAACATCAAATTTGCATAGGCTTGCTGTTATGCCCGCATATTTCGTTATTATTCTTTGTCTTTTATTTCACGGCTTCTGAATCCTGCACCCCGCCGTTGTCCGATTAACCGTAGCCCTGTTTTGCCTTCCATTTTATTCCTCCAACGACTCGCAGATTTTTCCGTTTCGCCGGCAGTTTGTCAATGCCAACAGCAGATCATGAGAGGGAAAGGGGCGCACATTTAACCCACACCACCGTTAATAATCAGCTGTTTTCTGCAGAACAAAGCAGGCATCGATTTTGCTGCTAACAATCGAGCATGTGCATTTAAAATACAGCTGGTTTATTCTCAAAATTCAAAATGTATGAATTACAGATAATTTTGGATTTTTATTTACATAACAGATGAATAGATTCAATTACTTAAAATCAAAATATGATTATGTAATTATTTTATTAGATGTGTGTCCGAAAGAAGTTTCTCGGGGGTCTTATAATGAGTAAACTAATCCAAAATTTAATCAACTATTTTAAGATTACCGTGTATGTTAAAGCTTCATTTTTATTGGTTTATTTCAAAGTTATATCAGAAATAGAATATTGAATTTGTCAATATGATATACAGAATTATAACGGGCAGAACAGTCAGTAGGTGTTATGTCTAAAACTTGAGAATATAATAGAAATGTTTTGATTTTACGTATGCATACCAACTTTTACGCAAATACTTTGAAGTAAATATTATTAGTTTTATCCATCAATGTCTAAATTCAAGTTCTGTACTCTAAAATGAAATTGGGGTTTGCAAGAAATTATGTTTATTATGCAAACTATATACATATACTAGGGATTCAAATTGCTCTCTCTCTCTAAAACGTTTGATGACCTATAAAGTTACTCTTTGCAGTTTGCATCAATACAAATACGTTTTCCAGATGCAACCGTTTAAAGACAAGAAACTTAGTGAATAACATTAATAAAGTTCTGAAACAGCAGATGTTAATGCAGTGGCGTAGCTAGGATGTTTGGACCTTGCCGCAAAATATTGATAAGGCTCTTTCAGTCGGTTTTGGGAAAAAACGTACATAATTTTGTAATTTTTTATTCTCTCATAATATAAATAAGTCAAAAATAATTAAATCCGCTCATGAAATATTAAAATGTTTTTAGACAGAATCAAAATCCGGCTAAAAACGGTTATAAAATGTTAAAAATAATAACATCTGGCATTAAAAAAAATTATAAAATCTCAAAATAAACAAAATCTGGATATGAAATATTAAAATATTGTTAGAAATAGTAAAATTTGGCTATAAACTGTTAAAAATTGCAAAATTCTATTCATAAAGTGTCAAAAACAGCTAAGTTAGGTCTTGTAACATTAAAATATTTTTAGAAAGCAAGTTCCGCCCAAAAACTGTTAAAAATTTAAAATTTTGATTTATAAAATGTCAAAAATAGCAAAACCAGGCCATAAAGTGTAAAAATATTGTCAGAAAAAAATACTCAATTCATTAATTCATTTGCTAATTCCGGTCAAAAAAGTATAATAAGATGAATATTTTCAGGTAGAATCAAAAACCGACCGAGGTATAAAATTATATTTATAGAATGTCAGAAGTAGCAAAATCTAGTCAAACGTATAAAAAATATAGTCAGAGTAAAAATGGCAAAATTCTGGCATTAAATATTTTTAATAAGAACTAAAATTTGACCAAAAACTTTTGATTTTGTTGATTCTGTTTATAAAATGTCAAAAATAGCAAAATTCGGCCACAAACTGTTGTGTGTACAAATTTTCATAAAAAATAGCAAAATATTGTTAGAGAAAATTAATTTTTTTTTTGCGTAGGAAGGGTAAAATCTTCAAAAGACACTGGGCAGCCCGTAGTGTCCAGTAGTGTCAGGTTTTTACTGACTAAAAAACTTACCTTTTAACTTTCTTACCTTGAGGTGGTTTGCTTGACGTCTCTTGCACTGCGGTTCTATTGAACCTGTTGTACACCTGGTGTTTTACTCCTCGATCAGCTCCGTCTCTTCTATGAAATTTTGTATTTTTAACCAGTTGGTGCTTTTAGCAAGTCTTCGTTTAGGTTGTGTTTGCCAAAAATGGCTAAACATTGCAGTTTGTAAGCTTTGCATTCATTCAGCAAGTGTATCAGAGTTTTATCTTCTTCTATACAATCGCGGCGCAGAAGGCTCGTTCTTATTCCCATTATATACAAGTGTTTGTTAAGTTTGCAGTGTCCGGTTATCAGTCTTGTGAGCCTTTGGAGTCTAATACAACTCATTTGTATTACCATTGTTTTGGTATGATACGATGGTCCTGCTAGGAATATTCTTGAATGTGTCCGTCTCAAGTTTGCTGCGGATTATTGCTTTTCTTATCTCGTATAGGATCTCAATAGCGGGTTCTGGTCCAGTAAATATTCCTTGTGTTCCTTGTTTGGCAAGTTGTTTTGCCTTGAGATTTTCTTTTATTTCTTGGTCTTTGAGTATCTATCTATACTAGGTGAATTTTGCAAGTTGTGGGTACTGTTTCCAGACTATGTATGCATGTCATAATCAATTTGGACTTTATTACTGCAATGCCGCTTGACTTTTTGACATGATGGTTATTAGTCTGTCAGGTTCTAGTACTTTCTCGATCATGTCTCTGGCGTATCACTCGATGGCAGCTATCTCTGCCTGAAACGTCGAGGCATATTTATCTAGAGGTAGGGAAGTTTGCTTTTTTTGGTGTTTGTCCTTGTAAATTCCAGCCCCAGTGCCTTTGTCATAAACTGTTCAAAAGTGCAGCATTTTATTCATAGTCTAAAATAGCAAAATCCGGTTTTGAAATAAACGTTAGGGGGCATTATATGCTTGTGAGCCATTTTGCTTTACAAACTTTTGCTTATAGTTGTTGTTGTTATTTTAGTTTTTATTTTTATTTTTTTATTCGAGTTTTTATCTATTAATTATATAACATTTAAAAACGTGTCTGGACTGTACGGACATGTTTTGTATTTGTAGTATCATGGGTTGAATGAACATAATATATAAATCATATCTTAGATTATAAATGGTTGTTCAATAAGGACATAACAATTTCGTATTTAAATAAAACACAATTGAGATATCGGGCTGACAATTTTTCCAGTACACACATGTTACATTTAATGGAATTTGATTTCGTTTATATGACCACCGCGAACACAATGGCAGCTCTAACGTTGTTGGCTTGTTGGCATAAATCAACGACTTAACGTAACCCCATAAGAAGAACTTCAACGGCTTTAAATCGCATGATTACCGAACTTTCCTTTTATTAGATCAATTGTTTGACAAGCTGTGTGGCATGTGGCGCGATCTCGTTAGAACCACATATCACTGATGCCAAGTCAATCCAATTCTGGTCAAAAACGAAATTCATACGGTCACTTTTTTGGATGCAATGGAGTTTTTTAAGCACATGTGGATTTGTTGCTGTCCAATAATGCATATTTTGTTTATGACAACGCCATTAAGCCAAAAATGAGGTTTATCGCTGGGATTAAGATAATTTTTGATGAAATTCAGGATTTTTCAAACTTTTGCAGAGCCCAATCGAAGAAGATTTGGTGCTTCAAATTATCAAGAGATTTTAGTTCTTGAGTTGATTTGATCTTGTAAGGGTGTAGGGGTTGAGGTAAAGGTCTTTAAAATAAAATATGCTACAACGGCGCGGAATTGACTGATTTGGAGTATTTTGAATTGAAGCACATACGGCTGCGATATTTTTGGTACTTTGACCAGTGCATCGTTTTACTGGCACAGGCACATTGAATTGTGAATATGATGACTTGAATTTATCCACTATAGTACGCACAGCCAGTCTGGTGGGACGATACAACCCAAAATTGGAGTAAGCGCTCTTAAAGTTGCGACCGACTCGGAATTTTGTTAGTAATTTTTAATAATTTCACTTCACCATGATAAAAATGCAACCCTTGACTGACGTTTTGAATACAAAATTGTTAAGTCGCTATTGAAAAACCCGATATTAACAAGATATTTAAATTGTAATTGCTAAAATGTATATAAATATAACTAATATTAACTTTTTATTTTTTAGGTAAGTAATCAACTACAAATGCTTGTGGAAATGCTACTTATGTGAGTATAAAGCTATAACTTACTGTAACATCAAATTTAAAATTTATTTACGTAAACCAGTATTTAAATTAATTTTTAAACTTGACTGAACGTAATAGAGAAATATATAAGGTGCGCAGTAGAATAAAAGGTCTGTTTCAACACACGATTTGATACACATTCCATGTAGGTTTGCCGTAGTTGTTGCAATCTTTTAATACACTATTTCAGATTTATAACCAAGTTAAAAAATACAACTTGAAAAAAATGTTTAGCTTTGATTTCAGTAATAAGGCTCTCAAAATTTTTATGTTTTTTTTAATATCTCCATAGAACTAAATTTAGAAATATTAAGGAATATATTGGGAAACTTATGAGGATAAAATGTCTATACTTAATTTTGCAGTGCGGTTATTTTTAGTACCATAGCAACCAATCGCGCCCGTGGCAAAGTTTTAGTTTTTGTGACGGCGCACAGTGGGGCCAGTTACTCTAAAAGCTGGTATTAATTCAAAAATTAAAGTGCAATAAACATATTTGTCTTTATGGCCTAGTGTAGCCAGCACTTGAGCCTGTAAAATTGTGCGTGTTTCAGAACCGATAACGGTTTTTGCTGCAATTGAGAAAAATAATTTTTTAAAATCGCGTTTAGCGTTGTATTCATAACAATTTGTCGAGTGAATTTTGAAAACTGTGTTTTTTATTCTTAAATCGCTCTAAATTTAACTTTTTTTTTTATCATGGAGCTGTCAACCTCAGATAACAATTAAACCTGTGTCCATCCACTTTATTGAAAATTTTGCAAAAAGATCTTGGTTACGAGCTTACAAAATTCAACTTTTACAGGAATTGAAGCCATACGATCATCTTTTGCGCCGTATATTTGGTAAATGGGCCTAGGAAAACATTGCTATTGATCCAAAATTTTATTTAAAAATGTTGTTCATTGATGAAGTACACTTTTGGCTAAGTGGCTATGGCAACAAACAAAATTGTCGCATTTGAAGCGATAATAATACACAAGTCATTGTTGAAACATCATTATGCTTAATGGGTCGGTGGAATCATTAGTCCATATGTCTTCAAAAATGGTGATGGTCGGAACGTTACAGTCAACGTTGAGCGGTAAAGACACATGATTGACAACTTTTTTGTGCCTCAATTTGGACAGCATTAATGTTGCAGATATGTGGTTTCAGCAGGACGGCACTACATGCCACACAGCGCGCGTTACAATTAATTTACTGAAAGAAACATTTCAAGAACGGTTAATTTTACGAAATGGACCTGTTAACTGGCCAACTCGTTTGTGCGATTTGACGCTATTAGATTATTTTTTCTGGGGTAATGTAAAGTCCCATGTCTACACTGATAAACCAGAAACAGTTGAGCACTTGGAAGCCAACAATTGACGCATTATTGCCGAAACACAGCCTGAATTACTGCAAGCAATGTGTGAAAATTGGACCTCCAGATTACGCTATGTACGCACATGTCTGATATCATATTCTATCATTAATGCCATAAAATTATCTGCCAATTTCATGGATATTAAAATATTGTTTTATGTTTTATTTCAATTTAAAGTTCTTCACCTCTAAAAAACACTCTTTACAATACCATTTATTAATGAATGCTATGACAGTAGCAAAAGTGCTATTTTGGTCATACGTGCTACAGCTATTTGTATGTTTTTACTCCAAATAAGAAGCAATATAAACATATTTTAAAGGTTTTGTAGAAATAATAAATAAAAGGTTGAAATAAAAACTGCTTCATGCCTTGAAAATTTAATAACAGCAATTTGAACTATTTTCAAACATTTGTTCAAATTATTATACCTAGATAATTATTACAGCATTCTTATCGTATCAGTTATGAGTAATGTATATAAAATTTCATTTTATGTTATTCTATAAAAATATTTATTGAAACATATCTTAATAATGTATGGCATTTTTGATAAAGTAATTCGACGAATAAATTGTTTTTATTAAAAAAAAAACAATGTAAATTGGCAATTACTATTGTGAATGAAATATGTGGTAAGTAGTCGCACAAGCATAAATGAACTATTAAATAATTTATAAATAATACACAGGGTTTTTCAGTTTACGTATGGTTTTAACATGTTTTATCTAGAATACTTACTAATACTATATTTCTGACACAATATCTGCCACAGATTATTTGAAATATCCCACTATTTGTACTAAACATTATTTTATCTTGTTTACTGAGTTTCTATATTATCTTACGTTACTACTTTTTTGGTCAATTAACACTTATGAATACGTTAATTAATAAACTAGATATTACTGCATTATTAGATAAACGGGAATTACACGTTGATTGTTTTTTTTTTATTTACTCTTTGCAATTTTAAAAATATATTAAGACTTTTTACAGTACGTATTATATAGTTATTGTCTTTATTTATTTGTAATTTTAACTGTAGCTCGTCGTCATATACGTTGCGTTGGGGAATATGTTATACCTAATATTCCCTCAATGAACGGTTCAAGTGTTAGTCAGAAATTAAAATCATTTTAGTTTATGGGATCTGTAGACACTGCTCTAGTAATGTTTTATACCTGAGGGTTCTTAATTATTTTTTTAGGTATTTTTATAGCTTCATATATACCTTAATTAGAATTGTCCGCAGAATTAAATTTTTTAATAATATTTGGTATATAGTTTCTTCGAGTGCTGCTGAACGTGTAAGAGCTTATGTTGAAAAATAGGCATATACATCAGAATATATTATTTTATATTGATAAAAGTTAAAAAGAGTATTAATGAAAATGTATACAGGGTGTTCAAAAAACAATGTAAAATATTTAAGGGGTAGTACGAACCACAACAAACAAAAAAGTTTTAATTAACACGGGTTGTCATAGCAACGGTTTGGGATACATGGAACATTATTTATTTATTTTATTTTTTTCCTTCCATTTTTTATTTTAGAATAACGTGCTGATGTTTTGTGAAATAGACATTCAGTATTTGACAGTTGTAGTTAGTGTACACGTTTTTATTGCTATGGCTGTTTACTCTAATGCAGAACTAGCCGGCATGCATTTTATGTATGGTCGTGCTAATGGGATTGCCACCAAAGCGCGACGGCTTTATGTAGAAGCTTATCTAAATTGCCAGATTCCTTCACATCGGTTGTTTGGAAGAATTCACCAGAGATTGAGAGATACTGGTTTACTTTGAAAACAGTGCCATTTTTCCGGCAGATCTAGGTCGGTATCTACTTCTAGAGCAGAACAAGAAATTATAGCACGGATAGAGCATAATTTAGAATATCAGCCGAGGTAGGAATTGGTGCTACTATTGTTTAGAGAACTCTCCACGAGCAGCTGCTTTATCCATACCATGTACAACGAGTACAGGCCTTAAATTTAACTGATCATTAGGCACGTTTGGTTTGTGGTCACTAGTTTTTAGACAAGGATGCTGAAGACCCGCAGTTTTTGCCAAAATTCTTTTTACCGATGAAATGTGAACCCGACATGAAATGGAGTTGTTAATTTTTATAATGCACATTGTTGGGCCGACGAAAATTCCCATGCTGTAATTGAATGTGGACATCAGACTCGTTTTTCATTAAACATTTGGATGGGTATTGTAGGCGACAGGTTTGTAAGTCGTGTTGTTTTACTAAACTGATTAACAGGCGCTGCTTACCTCAACTTTTTGCAGAACACATGGTATGATCTTTTGGATGATCGATTGCCGCTAGAGAGCATTTAGACTTTTCCACATAGGTGAGTAGGAAAAGGCGGACCAGTTTTATGGTCAGCAAGATTGCCTGATTTAAACATTCTTGATTTTTTTTTTGGGGGGTATTTGAAATCATTAGTGTACGCTACTCTTGTAAATAGCTTCAAGCTGCAGTTAAAAATTAATGAAAAGTGCCAAGAAATCCGAGCCAATTGGGGGGTTTTAGAAAGAGTACGAATGTCCTTCAGACAAAGATGTCGTGCCTGTTTGGAAATGGAAGGAGGACACTTTGAACATTTTCTATAACTCTGTTTTTTGTAAAAATTTATAAAAATAAATAATGTTCTATAACTCCGAAACCGTTGCTATGACAACCCATGTTTATTAAGACTTATTGTTTGTTATGGTTTGTACTACCACTCCCTTAAATATTTTTCATTCTGTATATAGTTTATTGAATATCATTGTCATTTTAGTGGAGGAATCTATTCACCTTTGATTGCTGCAAGATTTCTAACTTGTGCGTTTTTTGCTACCATTTTGACCTTTGTTGTAATTGGCAAAGATATTCTGTAGTGGCATTGTATCTTTTGCCAATGAGATAAATTATTTTGCTTTAGGTCCATGATATTTTGTTCTTGAAGCGTGTTGGAAGCTTTTCCAATTAGGAAATGACCGGGGTGAGGGCTGCAATATTTTTCTTCGGTTAAACAAGCTTCTATTTGTATTAATAAAGTATAGTAATATATACTTTTTACCGCACTTTTTTATAGATCTTTATAAACGCTGATATCTAGATGGGATAAAAAGCCAGGTGATGTTACCTTCTAATAATGCATGGTTTGTCTTGTCTTTGTGCTCTTTTCGAATTCAATAACTCGAGTTTGTTTTGCGAGCTTGTGATGTGCATCAACAAAATTTGTTCCGTTGTCTGAATAAAGGTTTGATGTTTTTTCACGATGTGACATAAATTGCTTTAGTGCATTTATGAAAGCTTCCGTGCTCAAGCTGCTCACTAACTTTAGGTGTACTGCCTTTGTTGTGAAACATACAAAGACACTGACAACTTTTGTTAGGAGAAAGTTGTAACATTTGAAATGGATCACAGAAATTCACGCCTGTGTTGGTAAATGCGCGACTTGGATGCACTCTTGGTTGTGGGAGGTGACCTATTACTGGTTGAAGTAATCTAGGATTGACTCTATAACAACTTAAACGCTTTTATAAGTTCCTTTTCACCGTATTTCTGGCAGCCCTCGGCCAATATGTTGATTGCACTGCTGAAAACATTGCTTGAGCTCCTCCACGAATCAGTTTTATGTGTTTGTAGTTTATAATGAGCTTAGTTAAAGGTGGTTGCGTTGATTGAATTGTAGTTTTGTGTGCATTAACTATTCACCTACTCTAAGTAGTTCGTCGATAAAAGGGTTCAATTGCATCAATCTACTTGATTTTGATCAGAAGATTATGTTTCAAGTATATATCAACTTTGAATTTTCCTGACTGTGCACTTTGAAGAAGTGCCGTTGTAGCCTTGTTCATTTCTGGTACGGTCAATGGTACCAGTATTTTTTGTTTTCTTTTGTACATACTTTCAATTTATTTTTGTCAGCTAAACGATTTGCTACGTATGTTTTTTATTTGACGTTTTTGACGTTACGCCTTACTGAGTATTACAGTGAATTAATGGTTGAATTTCACAGCAATCCTAATGTTTTTACCACTGTTGTTTTGTTTATGGGTAATGTTTCGTCTTGCGGTAGTCGTATTCAAGATTTGTCCGTTATTTGATCTCTATTTATGCAAATGAAATTTCTTTTTTATCAACATCTGGCTTAACATCTTTATCTTCCGCAATTGAATTAGTTTCTGTTATACAGTCATTCAATTCAATTCAATTCAATAACCTCTTAATACCGTTAGGTGTCGAGGTGTCGGACACACCGAGCCACAGAGAAGACATGTATGGATGCTTATATGAGGTAACGGACCCATATTGTGAAGAACGCTACGCTCGGCATCACTTTGGGTTCACCCATCCAAGTTGTGACCAGAGCGGCCGTTGCTTAACTTTTGTTAGCGCTGGTATTTGTACATGCCCTCTCTGCCGTACTGCCGACGTTATACAGACATACACATAAGTAATGTTGTACAATAGCGGCATGGCATGTGGAATCCGAGTTTGCTCTTTATTTGCCAATTGACTTTTAGTAGCAAGATCGCTGACGCCGTTTTATATGTTACGGTCTTTAAGTTATACATTTGCAATGGTAGTGACGGATTTTTTTATATCTGCAAATACTGTTGATCATCTTTTTGTATCCAGATTTGCCAGTACATTTTTGATATGTCTGCGGTATTCACCTAACGATGAACGCAAAATGTGAGTAAGATTGAAAATAAATCTTTTTGTACTGCAGGCACAATCTGAAGAATGTCATTTATTGATGATTCATTTTGTCGTCGTACTATCTTCCTTAATAACAATGATGTGGAAGAAAGTAGCCGTTATTCGTGTTATTAATTAGTTTCATGTATCCCAGTTCTTCGTATTGTTCCATAATCTCTACGTATTGCTTTTTGCATTTGAGCATAGGCGTTTTAAGTAATATCCTTTCCAAATTGTGAGGTCTGTGGAATGCCATATTTTTTATTTACCTAAGTTGTTAGGATCAATATTGAATGGTAACCGTACTACAAATGCTTCTTTGTTTGTTGTACGTACTGTTTGGTTGAAGTGTTCTGTTATTTTGTTGTTAGTTTTATCTGTTTGGTGCTAGATATATTTTGGCATCTAGCAATAAATCTCTCTTTTTCCGTTTTTAAATTCTGGATTGCTAGCCAATAGTCGACTATGTTTACCAATACGGTTGATAAGAATGTTATTTGATTTCAGTAGCTGTCATTTGTGACAGAATAACAATTGCTTGATGTTGATGATAATAAATTTGTACTCTTTAATGTAAATGTTATGTTTTTTGTCGCATTTTGTGCAATGTCTAGATAGGCACTAATTTGCTCTGTGATTTGGCTTTAAGCAATTGAAGCAAAGTTTTTGTTTTTGATTTTTGAAATTTGCTCCACAATACTAAGATTATGAAACAGATTTCATTTGTATAGCTGATGTTGATGCTGTTGACACAATTTGTATTTTGATTGAGTGCTAGTATAGTAAGCGACTGAGAGTCTTCGATGAGGATCCGTTTTTGGAGTTTGCATTTGTTGTAGTTGTGCTCATTGACTTTGACTGGCGCTTCGGGACTCAAGAACTTGACAGCGTTCTTGTTAGAATGTGGATAGTTTTTGCACTGATGAATTTGTGCATTTGAGGCGATATTCTTGTTATTTTTTTTTTGGAAAGTGCATCTACTTTGATTCTTGATAGATGTAGCAATAAAGTATTTCTTGTTGGTTTGCCTAACACGTTCAATGCATTTACGTGTTTTAAGAATGTGTTGATGTAGTATCTTGACTTTTGAAATTTGCTCCACTATACTAAGATTGTCAAACAGATTGCATCGGATAGTGTCCTCGATGAGGATCCGTTTTTGGAGTTTGCATTTGTTGTAGTTGTGCTCATTGACTTTGACTGGCGCTTTGGGACTCAAGAACTTGGCAGCGTTTTTGTTAGAATGTGGTTAGTTCTTGCACTGATGAATTTGTGGAAAGTACATCTAGTTTGGTTGTTGATAGATGTAGCCATAAAGTATTTTTTTGTTGGTTTCTCTAACACGTGTAAGGCATTATGTGCTTTAAGAATGTGTTGATGCGGTATCTAATTGAGTTTTCCTTGATCATAGGCAGTTGAAATATTTTATTTATATGGTTTTCTATTGTTGATTTTTTAAATTTTTATATCGACTGCGTAGAGTTTCTTAAGCTATGTCATACTTAACGTCTACGATGGATAATGCTTGAATTGTATTTGATGCTTCTTCTGTTAAACAAGATCTTAAGTAGCGGAATTGTTGCACATTGTTTCTATTTATCAATGAATCGAATGTGTTGTATAATGTTAACCAATCTTCTAGAACACCGGCGAATGTGAGCAATGTTTTGCGGGTTAATACTGTTATTTCCGTTTTTGACATCTTCAGTTCAACATTTAAAGTACTGATTGCTTGATGCACTTTGACTATTTAATGAATCTGCTGCTGAAGCGGTTTATAATATGGTTTGATGGACCAGAATGTCTGTGGTGTCTTAGATTTCAACACGTACTATTTTTCTGGCTTATGAAAATTTGAAAAAAGGACCTGTAAGATTGATATCTTACATAAAATATGTTTCTGATATTTAATTGATTATTATTATGGTTTTTTTAAGCTTGGTTATGTTAGTTCAATGTCATTAATTTATTTGCAATATTTTTTCTTCTATTTATTTATGTCGCTTAGCAACAACTTAACATAATTGTTTTACAATTTTACGGCATTGTTGTAAATATAAAATAAATTTTTAATATAACGCGGTATGTCTATATGTATGTCTATAATATTCATATAATATAGGCATTATATTAAAATTATAAGTTTGCTTGAACAAAACAATTTATTTATTATTACACGATTTTAGCTTAATTAAACCCAATTACCAGGGAATCTGTAAATTGGTTTTCATTTTAATTAATCGATATAGAGATATCTATTATACTATTTAGTTAAATACTAAGCTGTATTTAGTATGTTAACATTAGTGACTCCCCAGGGTTAAGTGGAAGAGCCTTTCGTTGTCGCTGGGGGTGTTTTCAGGCAACATTGTATTTCGTGTGGCAGGCCCAAAATCTCCGCCGGTTAATTTCGGCGGAGATGATTTATAATTAAAAAGGGTTAACGCGTAGGACCTACGTGCCGCGTGTGTTGTGAATAATTAAATAATTGCACCGTCCTTGCTTTTAAGGGGCGGTTCTTCCCTTTAAATACTGTTGCCACAGTGTGTATAGCTAAGGGAGGCTTGCTTTGAACTTCCGCTCGAGTTTCTGAGGTATTTGTGTGCTCTGTACATACTATGCTGAGGATAATTTTTGATACAAAGCGGGTTTACTACTATGTTCATAGAAGAAAACTCATCGCATAAATTATAACTGCAAACGTGCATGGAATATAATCTAATTATTTTTGTTATAACAAATTTGAAGGCGCGGACATATTGTAATTTAAATTTGTTGTTTTTACTTTATGATAATACATTACTGTATGTAAAAATGATGCTTATGGAAGTTAATCTGGTAGTAAAACCAAATTGTTCAATTATTAAATGAAAAATTCATATTTATGTGATTGGGATTATACTTATGATAACCGTGGATTGATTCATTAGTAGATATTCTACTTGTTAGAGTAAATCTAGAATAAAAGTATTGCTGATAGTTTAATGACTTGCAACTTGTAGTTTGTAGTTTTTATTTATGATATTTGAAAATTGTGTTGTTTATTTTAAATTAATCTTGAATAAAGTATGTTCTTAGGGCCGATTTATTCACCTTTCTATAAAGTGCTCTGTAGCATTACTGATAAGATTTCCATGAATAAATGTTTATTCATCTGTCAATAGTGACAACCTGTCATTAAATTAAATTTACAAGACAGATAAGTTATATAGATCACTTTGGCCCGTCAGTAAAAAAATTACTAAATGAACCTAATCTTATGCCGTTTTGTTTCACATGAATGTAACCACAAACAAATAACAACAAGCAGTAGTACCACAATTGTTTTCTTTGTAGTAAGTCTATCTCTGTCTTTCTTACAGATATGTATATAGATATTTTTTTCTATTAAGTTGCACTAGCCGTATAAAAGCATTCGCTTATAGTTCAGTAATTACTTGTCATATAAAATGGGATGAATACACCCAAATTTTATATAAGTGACCTATAAGTTTATTGAACACGTAACTAATCAATAACTTACAGAACAGATGAATAACTTAATTAATATATTAACTTTATACGTAAATAAATATGTTTGCATAGGTACTTAATAGCGTTTTTTTAATTTAGTTTATTTCTTACTTACGTATGAATATGACTTAATATTGAATACTTTTTTTCAAAAACTACATCAAGTTTTACATCTATATTCATCTGCACTCCAAATAAAGCAATCTCTTTTCTTAGATTAATATCCATTTTGCTATTCAAAATTAAGCTTTTTGGAATTTTTGGTATTCTTATTCCAGTTTATTGTCATTTAGATTTTCCAATTCTCATATCTTTTTCTTGTTTATACTATGTTTAATTGTTATTTTATCTTTTCAAGTTGTTTAAGTATCACCTTTAAGTCTTCTACTCTCTATTTTATTTTCTTCTCATGTTTGTTATTTTTCTGATCTATGTAGAAATTATCTTTTCGATCTTTAGGGCTAGGTACTTTTTTTTCTCTTAATATGTAATTTTTTTTAGAATACTAATACATAGTGTACAAACATTTTTTGTTTTTTTTTATCTACTTTCTAAGTATGATAAAAAGCTCGATGTTATGTGATTCTTTATCTATGCAGTTTGATTTGCAAGATGCATTACTTGTAAAGTTATGTAACAAATTCATTCTTCTGCAAACGCAAAGTTTTTATTCTCTAATGCTATCAATAGTTTTTGTTATAAATTGTCAAAGTTTACAACTAAAACTAATTGGAAATGGACATTTATATATTTTGAAGATATGTATAATTCTGCAAAAATGATTACTATACTAAACGAGTTTTTTTCAGTGGTTGCATCATACCGACATCCACTCAGATAAACATACGCGGTTGCCATTAAATAAATATCAAAGCTTGTCCGCATCACGTAGCCCAGCATGTTTGTGCATGCGAATCGGTAAAATGTTTATAAAGAGTGGATTGCGTGTATTTTGAGGGGTGCGGTGAGGGGATGCTATTACAGGAGGTGAATCCTGTCGAGGGGTGATTATGCGCCCTCGAAAAGTGTGTCAATGGTTGGGCGATACATCAAGGTGGATTACTACTATACGTGAGGGGGAGGGGGAGCTGCTTCCAGAATGGGGTAATAGGTCGGTCTGATTGTCTCTCTATATCTCTCAGGAAAAATGCGAGGCACGCACCGGGCTGCCGTAAAATATCGGCCGCGGCGGCGGCACTAATCAACAAATTGCCACCGCCGACCGGAATATTTTATCCAAACGATTAATTTCTGTGAAATTTCCTGTAAATTATAGCGTTTAAAATTTTCCAAATCATGTACCAGAAATATCGTTTTTTTTAATTTCTAGCATATTTGTATTTTTATGTAGCCACTGCAGTGATTCAAAACTTGGCTATGTGCAAGCTAAGTTAAAACAAATTTACTTAAAAAACTATGGCTATGTCTTTTGTAACTAGAACATGCAATTTGCAGGCAATTTTTTAAAAACTTTTTTTTGTTATATTTCTACATAAGATGAAACTTTTTTCAACGGTATTTACAGAAAAGACTTTTATGCATTAACATATTATATCAGATGAAAGCAATAATATTCTGCCATGGTAATACAAAATCCATTCTCGAGATTGATCAATGCCAAATGATATAAGTTTTTGCGATATTTTGTTTTTTTAAACTCTTGAGTTTTTAAATTTTATTTTGGAGGGGCCTTCTCTTACTTTTTGCCACCCAGCTTATAAGGCTAACTTGATTTGTTTTTTTTAAACATTTGTAATGGTGTTTTTAGCTTTTATCTTTGTCAGTTTTTTGGGTTGTTTACAATGTTCTGCTACTTGCGCTCCCTAAACTAGCCGCTAATACTGATGTAACTTTAATAAACTTTTTTTTTAAATCTTTCTAAGATATAACGTGTTGGATTCACTATTGTCTAAAAACCTTACCTAATGTTTGAGTACCTGGAATTGCGGCACATAATTAAATTTTTTTTTTTATTGTGCAAGGTATTTTACTGCCTGAGATGCAGTGATTTGTTTAAAAATCTCTGCTGGGTCCGAATTTACACGTGTTGTGGTGGTTGTGTATTGAGTTTTGTTCTTCTTGCTCATTTTACGCAGTCTTTTGCGGACTGGGAAGTCTTGAAATGAAGTTGTGTGCGTTTAGTGTACTCCGCAGAATAGTGTCGGCCGGCGCATTTAACGAGGCACGTTGATGCTGTGTGCCGAAGCACTGCTTTGTGGTACTGATTGATTTTTTTAGAGCTTTGTCTGCACTGATATGATTGAGACCAGAAAGCTCGAAGATGCATTTTTACGACGTTTTTTGATCCCACCTAAATTTCGATCACAGTACATATAACTATGCTCGCACAAAATATTTGATCTTAATTGAATTGTAAAATCTTTTACAAACAAGATAATAGTCATCAGGAGCATTTTATTTTTATTTTGAGATGCGCAATTGTTACACCACATAACCCAAAGTAGCAGCAAATTTGAAAAAAAAAGAACGGGAGACTATATTATTTTATCCGCTGCCTTCGATGCTCTTAAGCCACATACACATAAACAATGAACTTGTGTCTTTCAAATGAATGCCTAAATTGTAGGTAGAAAGTTGTTTACTATAAAACATGGTGCTGTAATTTAGCATAGAAGCATAACATGTTGCAAGTCTATACATACAGGCATGAAAGTTGGAAGTTGTGATGACTTTAGATTCTTTGTCATGTATTTTTATGCTTTTTCCGATTTTTGGTGGTGCAATTTGGGGTTTTAATAATACTTTATTCACGGTATAATCTTACCATTTACACCTACATCAAATGTACATAAACGATGTTTTACAATACAAAAATAAAGAATTATTAAATTAAATATTAGTCAGCATGACTTAGCTGATTTCTGAACGTAGATTTAGAGACACAAAATACATTAATATCAGTTGGTAAATTATTTGCAAATCTACACATTCTACCGAGTGGATTGTTGAAACCATAATTAGATGAATAATTAGTAGACTCGCGAAATAAAGAAGAATGTCTGCTATGTCTATTATTAGGTGCTACATGGAATGGAAGAGTACCAAGTAGCTCCGGACAATCAATCTCAGACATAATTAAATTACGCAAGAACGACAAATCAGTTCTTTTGCGGCGAATCTTCAATGGCGGTAGGTTGTACAATGAAGCAATGTAGCAGTAATCATAATTTACAGATAATATGCCGGATTTATAAGACAATAAACGACAAAACTTTTTTTGAATTTGTTCAATACCACGGTTATGAATTTCATAAACAGGACTCCAAACTGACGGAGCATACTCTAAATGGGAACGCACCAAAGCACAATATAAAAGTTTTAGTGTACTAGCTGATAAATCCGCGGACATTCTATATACAAATCCTAACATTTTTATGGCACGATTGCACATGATGTTTATATGTTCAAATGTAAGTTTATGATCAAAAATAACGCCTAAATCTTTTATTTGTGTGACTTTGTTTAACACTTTGATGTCAATTATATAGTTAAAAGAAATTTTACTTAAAGTTCTATGGAAACTTATTGAAAACCATTTATCAGCATAAAAAAATAATTTATTAATAAAACACCAAGCATTTATAGAATTGAGCAATTTAATGAATTGATATACTCTGGGATATCATTAATGAAAAGCAAAAATAAAATTGGTCCACAATGAGATCCTTGAGGAACACCAGATGAAACAAAAATGGGCTGTGACAAAAAGTTATTAATTTTTACACACTGCGTGCGATTTTTCAAAAAGCTGAATAACCAGGAAGTCACATCATGATGAAATCTCAGAGCACTGAGCTTGGCAATCAAAATATTATGGCTCACCCGATCAAACGCCTTTGAAAAATTGGTGTAGATTGAGTCAACTTGTACTTTAGATTCAAATGCATTTAAAATATGATTTTTATAATAGAGTAAATTAGTAAGTGTGCGTTTTGTTTAGATTTTTTCTTTACAATTTTACTGATAAGTAATTTTAACAGATCACATCTTTAGAGTAACTTTTTTGCTGATATAGCCTAAATATTTTTTACCAGAGCCGTTTGGTAAAATATATGTAAATGTATTATGCCCGGTTGCACCAACGCACATTAAGCTGTAGCTAAAGCTTAAAGCTTGCTTACATCTTAAAGTCTCCTTGAAACGTTGCACCAACACAAAAAAATCTCATAATTACGCAGCACGCTTGTTAAAAGAACAACACTAAACTTCACTCCCACGCCGACCACTTACGGCCTTACTATGTTTTATACCTTACACAAATGTCACACTCATTTTTCTTTGGAGAGTTTAAATTTTCAAACATGTTTGAAAATGTAACTATCTAGAGTGCGTCAGTTTTATGTTCAATGTACTAGACTTTTTTGTAAACATCATTCAGTTCTGATTTTGTTTTAAATTGAGGTTTTAAATATAATTTTTGAATTGATTTTTGGCAATAGTGAGATTTTAATTTAGGCAAGCTACTAAAGAAATGGTGTTGATTTTGTTTTTTTTTTTGTGTGCAAATCTAGAACTTTTTGTCTTTTTACATTCTTCTCTAATATTTTTGGATTTCTTAATCTGCTGCTTTGCTTTTTTTTCGTGAGGCTTGAACTTCTTTATCTGAACTCTCTTCACTAGTTTCGGTATTTTTGCGATTCTTATTAGTTGTTGTTACCTCTTTTGCATACGTCATTTCTACTTTCTTGTAATGTTGTGCGATACTATATTTAAAGTAACTGAAATTTTATTTTCTTTTTCAAATTGTTTAATATCATGGCTGCTTTGGGTAGTCTTGTTAAATCTGCTCTCGGAAAACAGATTGCTATAAAACTTTATTTTAATTTTATTTTCATTGTAGATGTTTTCTGTTTTTTGGACTTCTTCTAATAAATGTGCTTTGTCCGATTATACATTTTCATCATCTGATTTTATTTCACATAACATTTTATTTTTTAACTGGTGTTTAGTTTGAGATTGGTTATTTGTTACATTTTTTAATAAAACAACATTCTCTTCTTTAGCCAAAGATTTGAAACTTCTGCATTTAGGGATCCATGCTGGCTGGAAAAAATAATCCGCAAATTTCAAATCAATTTTAGTTAATAATATAACCAGAATTAGTAGTTAAAAAAAAAAACAATCAAACAGTTACATTCACTGCCTATAATTATCTTATCTGAAATAATTTTAAAAAACAAATTTGTTTGTTACATAAAAATAAGTAATAAATATAATATGCTTACTTATCAAGATTTTATCACAATCATTGTATAACAGTGTTTTGAGTTGATTACACAAATTAACACAACAGTCACTGCGGCATAAATCACCATGCTGTTTACAGGAAGTTATGCATTTATTATATTCTTGCCTAGGAGACAGGAGTTGTGCACATTTCATAACTTTATTTTTGAGTATTTTTTAAGAATGTGTCAAGTTGTAGTCTGTAGATTCGACAATTGTCTACAAAATGGCGCAAAAAACAAAAATCCAGCAATTAAAATTTATTATAGTAAGCCCTATACTAATATAATAAAGTAATTAATATAGCATTTCTATTGGTTTGCTTGACAAATAAATAACACTTTATTGATTTGTTGTTGCCAAATATACAGTTTTTATGTAGTTCGTAAGGGGCTACATGAAAGACCGTACAACATTATTTTGCATTAGGATTGTCTAATCAAAATTAATCAAAGAATTGCTTTACCTGAAGCTTATCCGAATAAGTAACATAACCTTAAATTATATAAAAGTTACATCTTACTTTAAAGTATTAAAGACATCTTCTCCAATCACTAGAATTGTTGGTAATATTTTTAAAGATTTGAGTTTTTATAAAATTAGTAATTAGACTGCTTGAAAGCCTATAGTCACAACGCCCTGGTTTTGGTTTGAATGCAATTAACTTTGACTTCTTTTTATGGCATTCTTAGTACATTATATGGTGAAAAGTTTTAGATTCTCCAGGTTATACGTACTTATCGGTATCTTAAGCTGCATTCGGCTATTCTACTCTAGTCACTTTTTTTACTCTTTTTGTTCTACGACCGTTGGGTATTGTTTTTGGAGTGCACGGAATCATTTTTTGGCAGTTCGGCTATTAAGGAGTGGAACAAAAAACAACTAATTATTATTTTTAATATTTAGCAAAAGAAATTGGTTTTGTATTTATGGATGAAAACCATGAAAACATAATTCAACTTTTTTGCTGTATTTAGTATTATGTGAAACATTTTGTAAATTGTTTGTTGTTTTGTTGGTTATTTGAGAGGTGACACTGACAAACTCCTTAATGCGTTCCGCTAGTTTGACTTTAAAAACACCGTGATCACGTGACAGTAAATCTACTCCTACACTACTCTTACTCCGGAATAATAGCCGAACGCAGCATTTGTTGCAGCATTGAAACAACCTTGTACTGGATTGGCTCAACAATGCCCGCTAACTGTCATCTCTCAAGTTATAAAATGTTACTGTTTTTAAATTCTTATTATGGTTGGGCTGTTTCTGCTATGAGGTTGATTACCGACGTCAGTGGTTAAGACTACTACATTGCGGAATTTTGCCGCAAATTTAGGTATTCCAACCTAAATTATTAGATTTTTAAAGTACATGCAACATCACCCCGCAACAGCGTCCCATTGCTGTCGGTTTTATGCCGTCGGATCAAAAAAATGGTACGCGACAATGTTGCAGTACACTGAAAATTTTATTTTGTGTTGCGGGGTGAAGTTACACGACTTTGTTGCGTTACGGCATTTTGTTGCAAGTGTGTACGCATTATTAAAGTTTTATTCTTATCTGAAAGAATGCATACTCATTACAACACATTTGTTCTTAAATAGAAAATCTGACCCTCCAAAAAGAGGACACGAACCTAATACTCTTGGTATAGTACTTGCGTGTATTGGTTTATTCACTCGAATAATTACTTCATTGTGAATATTATTTACCATTACTACATATTTTAAGAATATATTATCTATAAGATTATTTAAATTTATTATTAAGCAAAAGCATCTTTTTGCCTAAGATGTAAATTGCTATAATCAAATTGCTTCCCAAAAATCGAAAGATTTACAACAATACAGTAGGTTGTACAGTGTTAATTGAACCGACAATTTAAGCAGCAAGAATGATACCAACTGTTATTAAAGTGAGCTTTTGATGTACATTAGATGCTATATAAAAATATTTATAATTAATGTGCAAATTAACTTGAACATGCAATTTATATTAATAGTTTTAATTGAGTTTAAATAATAGCTTCTTTAATAAACTTTTTAATAAAAACTCACATTGCATCAATTCAGCACGCACGCGCATGCAAAGTTAGAATTTTTTTTTTAAATTACCGGTGAAATAAAATTGTTTGATAATATTACGTAAAATTATTTAAATTACCGTAATATTACCACTTAACCGTTGTTTAAACAGTGTATACTTCAAATTAATAAATAAATTGATATTTTTATATTTTCTTGCCAAAAATATGAACTTTTATATTTTCTTAGTGGTTTTTTAGGAATACACAGGTCGTTAGTTGTAATATCCGGATTGGTTTTCTCAACAATATGACCTATTTTAACTGTTGGTTTCTTTAACATCATTCTATTTAGGTTAATTACCAACATTATATTTTAAAACTTTAGATTTATTTATATGTATATTACAATATAAATAGGTTGTATCCTATACACATATAAGATTTGGGCTTCTATAAAGTATTTGTTTAGTTTATAGACATCATTTCGTGTATATGGACTGATCTTACAGGATACCCAAAACATTTATTGGTCTCCTGGCTACACCCTGTCAAAAATATAAACGTGAGAGCCTTGTATTCAATTGGGAATATAATGCAATAGAATATCCTATATAAAATAAATGTCTCTTGTATATGAGGTTAAAACATCATATACTTTCATTAATATTGCAGTACACTTTGAGTGTAGAACTTGATATTTAATAGTGTTCTCTGGTTAATACGTCGTTACAACAATATTACATTACAATAACGAGGCAATTAAATTGTTCATTGTTGGCCGCCTACAGCAACTGTTTTAAAAAGAGTAATAAATATTTTATTAAATCGATAATTTTAAGTAGTTAGTTTTTTATTAGTATTTTTAATTTCGAAATATTTGTAACTTAATTGCTAGTAGATTTAATATTGTTATTTCGTATTACGCACAATGGAAAATATTTTATTAATACAATGTAAATATTATAACAGAAAATTGCTTTTTAATTAAAAATTAATTTGACGTCTGAAGGGTACGTGGGGATTAACAGCGCGCGTTGAAACAACACATCTCCTTCTCATGAAATAATAAGCAACTGAAGCAACCTACCTAAACTTCAGGCAGCACAAACTGCAATTATTACATGACAATCAACCTGTAATAAGGATCTCTGCTAATAATGTACTTGTAAGATAGGAGAAAACAAGGGAGGAGTGAAATGTTACATGTAAACAACCTTATTCATTTACATGAATATAATTAGAGGGGTGATGATTTTAAGTTATAATGGGTTATTAATGCGTTGATTACGAGTGAATAATAATTACGACAACTTCCGTGAATGCTATAATTCTGTGCTTGTCATAAATTTATTCAGAATTTGAGTTCTGTTATGTTTGCAACGTATTAAGGCAATATTATCTTTAAGTTTTCAAGGATATATTAATCCTTTTCTGTTTGCATAAATTAATAAATTTGTTATGCTCAAATGTTTCAAGGCTAATAAACTTTTATACTCTAACAGCTTGAAGCCAAAAAAACGATTAATCTAAGCCTAATTAATTGATTTTGACCATGGCAACACGAAATTCACTTTGTTTTATCTTTGCAAAAATACGATGGGCATTCTTTCAATGGCTGTCAAAACTGAACTAAATGACATTTCTGCCGGAAATTTTTAATGCGATTGTAACACCCTCTGTTGCAATTCTCACTCACAAAATAATCGATTTTTTAAACAATTAAAATTAACAGACAATTTTGTTATACCGATATACCAATCATAGTTCAGTTGGATTGAGTAATATTGTACTAAGTGAGGGGTCGCAAATTTAATTTTTATCATAAAAATGAATTACAAAAAGAAATGTATATAATTTTTTTAGGTAGTTGACTTGCATAAGGAAGCATGAATAAATTTATTCTTATGTTCTAATAAAAGTAACTTCAAAGAGATCTTAATATTTATAAACATTTATATGCTTGTGACGTCTTATTCTTTATTGCTCTATATGTATGTAAATCATACATATAAAGTTTTCTATCGTATTATCGTGGGCGACGGGGCTTTTTAGGCAGTATTTATCCTTAGCATCCTTGCTCACCTATTTCCTTCCGTTCTCCAGCTTTGTCTTCATTACAACTCTGAGCCTATGTCAAATATATGGCCGAGGCTCTATTGCTCTATTCCCATGTCAGCACAGTCGATATGTATCTATATTACCCTGAGTCTATAGAATTTATTTTCATTACAATCCGGTCAGGAAGTGAAAATTCTTTGAAAAAATATGTTATAGTACATTTTAAAAGCTAACTAAATAAACGAAAAAGAATAGATTTGGTAGGTGTTCTATTGTTAACAAAAATTGTAAAAAAATGTGAATAATTGTAACAAATTCAGTGAATAACGACACACAGCTATTGCAATTGCGACAATATATAGTGACGCTGCATCAATAAAATCTGCTCATGCGGTGTGCAATATTCGCTAGCTGCCATTTGCAATTTGTTAGTGTTTTTGAGTTTAGTATTTATTGAAATATTTTAAGATATAAAATGTTACATATGTAGTGGGTTCAATAATTAATTATAGTATTAGTGTAATTGTAGTTTCATTTCTACAAAAAGAACTACATACGTTCTACAATACAAAAAAGCTTGCAATTAGAAGTTAGCACATATGAATAAAATTAGATCAATAAAGTTTTTACAATGCGGTACATACTTGTATAGTGGCAATAAATTATTTTAATTAATACTAAAATATAGGCCTAGTTAGAACTAGGTATTTGCCGCATTCCAATACTACTTCTATAACTGCACTTCTACGACATGAATGCGAGAGAGATAGAAGAGGTTTCTTTTCCTATCTTTGTTTAATATATAACTGCCCAGATTTTTTGTCCGGTTTAACAACAGCAGAAGAAGATATAGAGTCTAAATAGAGTTTTAAATATGAGGCGTGAAAAGTCTCTCTATTTTCAGCATTATCTGGATGTATTATCAAGAATCTCAAAAATACAACGAACTACGAGTATTAGTGAGTAGAAATATAAGAATCGTAAAAGAGGAATGGTTAGCTGAAAAATGAACGGAAATAGAAACATACCAAAACAAGCATGCACAAAAAGATCAAAGAATTTACTGGAACGAGTAGAAGAAGGCAAATAGCAGTATTGAAAGATCAGGTTGGTAAAATAATACTTAATGTACGGAAGAAGTTTCAAGAACTATTTAAAGACAACCAAAAACACTGCCAACAAAATAAAAACGGAGACACTATCAAACAAACCAAGTGGGGCAAAGATTATAGATGAAGATGCGATTAATACTTATATACAATACAACTCCTCAACGCTATATAAATCACTGGCTTTATACTCCGAGAATGGTTTCTTTTGGTATTTATAATTACCAAAGAAGGAGAATGCCGCAGAACGCTCTATTAGCTTGATGAGCCATACGCTTAAAATCTTACTAAAAATGATCCACAACAGAATCTGTAAAAGACTAGAAGAGGACATAATAGACACTCAGTTTGGGTTCAGAAATGGGTTCGGAACAAAAGAAACCTTATACGGGATAAATGTATTGATCCAGAGATATCTAGATATGAATGTTGACCTATAACATATGTTTCATAGATTTTGAAAAGCGTTCAATAAAGTTTGTTATCAAAAACGACTCGAGCTCATTTAGAGAGAAAAATAACTGGACTCTAGTGGAACGTACCAATACAGTATACAATAAATGGGGTATTAAAATGAACTAAAGAAAACAAAATGTATGGCAATCTTAAAAAACAACAACATTGTTGACAGCTTGAAGGTTTCTAACACCGATATTAAAAGAGTAGGCACCTATAAATATCTCGGCACTTGGATAAGTAGTGATACAGACCAAATTAGAGAAATAAGAACAAGAATCGAGATAGCAAGAAGTGCCTTTACATGAATGAATACATACTTCAATAACAGAGATCTATCCCTAAATCTCAGAGTAAGGATGCTTTATTGATAGGTCTTCTCGATTTTGTTATACGGTATGGAAAAAAAGTTGGACACTAAAACAAGTTTTCACGACTAAGAATATTTTGGGTTGACGAAATGTAGGAAGACGCAAAACTTTTGGGCTTAGAAGTTTGCGTGAATAGTACGGATGCAGTACAACAGAACTATTTAGAACAGCAGTGAACGGATTAATGATTTCCAATCTCCGATAAGAGTGGAACAGGAAAAAGATTAAGACAAATGGGGCATCCCTTACTTTTTTATGCTTTAGTATCCTTTGTATAGTAACATAAACGTCTTTGTAAGCTGTTTAGAGGCTATTGATATATTATTTGCAAAAGAACCAAATCATTTTTGTGAAATGTATAAAACACATGGTTCTTATTTAACAATGCTTGTCTTTCAGAAAGCCTTTTTAATATCTTTGCAGTTAAAACTAGTTTTGCTTTTATTTCTATAACAGTAGGTTGATCTACTTTTGGACGCAGTAGAAAGATGGAGTTGTGCTAAATTGGAGTTTATGCAGGAAAAAACTTGTGGATTTCAGTACTACGGTGTTTATAAATTGGATAAACCAAGCAATCTTTAATGTTCAACGCGTATGTTTTTGGAAACGATATGAAACAAAGGTCAATTTTGCGCGTTTATTTTTCAGTCGGATTTGATTGTGGATGCCGTACGAGCTATATATATATTTCTAATTTCTAAATAGCTAAGTTTGGTTGTACAGACTTCCGACATAAATTGGGATACTTGATGGTTTAATATAGTTTTTGAAGTTTTGCAAATATTGCGAAACTAGTACCAGTAACTTTTCTTTAATGGATACAACACGATATATTTTGAGAACACATCAATTAAGACAAATGCATATTCAATGCCACCTCTGGACACCGGTAACGCTCTATACAAATTAATAGCAACTGACTTTCTAAGCTTTTGTCCTAAAATGTTTAGTATTTGCACAGAGAAAGGTTTTGCATTGGCGTATTTCAGATGCGCAGATTATTTGCTTAATATTATTTTGTATGTTAGACTACAAAACTTGGCAACACCAAAATCACCAATTGCTTCATGATAAGCAACTGTCAATCGACTTTTTGTTCTTTTGCAATTTGTCAACTATTTTAGTTAACTTGTGGTCAGCTAGTTGTAATTAGGATAAGTTCTTTATTTTGTTAATATAAGTATATTTGGAAACTACCACGCGGTAGTATAGAAATAGGGTTACGTGGCAACAAGCAGCCCGTGGACTAAGTAGCTATGGTTTGAAAAAAGTTCCCATTAACATGGTTCCGCAAACGCACCGTTTTCAAGATACAGGGTGTAAAAAAAATATTTTTTTTTATATTTTTTTGACGATATCTCAGGAACCGTTTGAGATACAAACTCAGCTTTTGTACACATCTAAGCATTAATATTAGCTACTTTTTAAGCGCTTATTTAATTTTTTTTATGTGCCATTGACGGAGATTTTAGGGTTGCGTGAGGTTTTTATGGCTCTAATTTCTATGACACTTGGGAAATTGGCATTCTGAAAGCACATTATGAACCAGCAATATTTTCTACACAAAAAAGGTACTCTTAGTCAAAAGCTCTAACGTAAACCGTTTTAGAGAAATACGGCATTTTATGATGGAAAACATGAAAAAAAGTAGCAACATGTTTTGTTGTTGATAAAAACATTTGTTTTTGATCTAGTCGTCAGCGTTTATGCATTTGTTTCATGCATTTGAGTTTTTGACAATTGTCGTTTAGTTGTTAAATAACCTTTTTTTTTTCAAAAGAAGTTAATATCGCGGGAACTTATTATCTTTATTACCCAATTAATTTGCTCATTCTTAGTATTTTGCTTACGCGGTGATAGCAAAATGAATAATTACAGTGATAGCGAGATGTGCGATACGCATTTTGTTTAGGACGTTGCCGATGGAAATGCAGCAAAAGCTCGTAAAATTTATCAAGAAAGGTTTCCAAACCGACAGGTATCAAATGAAAGAACATTCATTCGTATGACCCGAACGTCTACATCAAACTGGAAGTGTACATAAAGAGTTGCAGGAAATGATAGACCTTGCCTGCTACCTCCGCAAATTGAAGAAGATGTTCTTCAGGAAATCGAAGACGATCCATCAACTAGAACTAGAAGAATAGCTTTAAACCTAAACCTTAGTCACGTTACAGTGTGGAGGATAATAAAAAGCCAGATGTTATATTCTTATCACATACAGCGAGTACAAGCCCTATTACCAGCGGATTTTCCGCAAAGATTGGCTATGTGTCAATGGTTTTAAGAAAGAATTGCGCAAAATCCTTGATTCTTAGAACAAGTTTTATTTACGGAAGAAGCAATTTTTTTTGCGATGCGATTATGAACTTCTATAATAATCATGTATGGGTCGACGAAAATCCACATGTCATAATGGAAGGCCATCATCAGCAAACATTTTCTGTTAATGTTTGGGCAGGTGTTGTAGGAGACCATTTAATAGGTTCATATTTTTTGCCGTTTAGGCTAAATGGTCAATCATATCGTAATTTTCTTGAAGAAGAGCTGCCAGAACTTTTAGAGGACGTTCAATTATGAAACGAAATGTGTTTCATGCACGATGGTGCTCCTGCACATTTTAGTTTAGTTGCGCGTCAATTCTTAAATGAACAGTATAGGAACCGTTGGATAGGTCGAGGAGGCCCACAAACTTGGTCTCCAGATCTAAATGTTTTGGATTTTTTTTGTGGGGTCACTAAAAAAGTTTAGTTTACACTACACCAGTTAATACTAATAAAGAACTAAGAAATCGCATTATTGCATCCTGCAATACGATTCGAAACACTAGGAAGAGGTAATTTTCAACATTTTTAGTGATTTTTCTTGTTTTTTTTCTTATTATTGCTTAGTTTTGTAAAATAAAGGTTTTGTGATCATGTTGCTACTTTTTCTTTCCGTTCCTGAGATATAGTCAAAAAATAAAAAAAAAAAAAATTTTTTACACCCTGTATCTCGAAAACGGTGCGTTTGCGGAACCAACTTTTTTTCTTATAATTAGCCAAGAAGTCCCTCCCTTTATTTTCCGACACATGTTTTGAAACACCCTGTATATACGCCACTTTAGTAAGGCAAAAACTACTTTTACCTCAGTCACACTATACCGTTTTTTACCGTCTATGAGTACCCGACTAGGTAAGCTACACAACTCGACGTTTGCCGTTTACCTGTTGGTATAGCTGAGCATCAATATCTTTGTTGCGGGTATCTGTATTTACGTAGAATGATAAAATAGTATATGGGTAGTATAAATTTTGCAATGTATATTTAACTAATTGGAAATCTTTTTTTTGCGTCTCAGTTAGGGGTTTAGCCGCCATAGAAATTTCTATCACAATTACAAATTTCTAAGAAAGCTTGAAGTTGCTTAATATTTTTAGGTTTTGGGAAAACAAAAAATTACTTTTAAGTTGGAATGTCAATTATAAACCCGAGATAAGTCATTTTACTTCTAAAAAATACACAGGTTCTTAAGGTGTCGTCAACATGTACGGTTATAAAACTGTCAAATTCTATCTATATATCGGAGGAGTGAAGCAACTGTGGTATTAGAAATTGGTATGATTTTGATATAAAAATTTGGTTATAAAATTGTTTTGAATTGTGAAATGCACGAATATCAAAACTCGACTATAAAACTGCTGAAAAAATGTAAACTATCACTCATAAAATGTATGAAAGGTCAAAAATATCAAAATTCGACTGTTAAAAAGTGCAAAATTTTATTTATAAAAAGTTTAAAATTGTAAAATCTGATCATAAAATATTATAATAAACAAAAGTTTGTTCAAAAACGATTGAAGACTGCAAAATTCTGATCATAAAATACAAACAGCAAAATCCGGCTTTGAAATTATAAACAATTGTCAGAAAGCACCAAAATCCGGCCATAAACTTTTAAAAAGTGTCTTAAAAATAGCAAAATCCAAAGTAGAACCAAATCTGGCTTAAATTTGCGAAGTGTAAAATCCGACTATGACATTTTAAACAATTGTCAGAAACTAACAAACTTTTGAAAAGTCTATATTTTTTTTAAATTAAAAAAAAATCTAA
Organism: Tachinus rufipes; assembly: GCA_963932245.1. Taxonomy (NCBI): domain Eukaryota; kingdom Metazoa; phylum Arthropoda; class Insecta; order Coleoptera; family Staphylinidae; genus Tachinus; species Tachinus rufipes. The sequence goes on along the minus strand of OZ010741.1, from coordinate 47,606,719 downwards.
CTATTAAATATGAAAAATATTGTAAAAAATCAAAATTTGGTCTTGAACTGTCAAAAATGCCAAATTTTATTTACGGTCGGCCCCGCAGGTTTTAAAATAGACGTCGAGTAGGCCTTGTATATTTGTAGGCTTTTTTGCGTTGCAGAATCTTGTCCAGATAGCTACGCCACTGTTTGTGAGACATGTTGGCAAATCTTTTTTTGAATACAGCATCACATTACATTTTGGACATTTTTTCTTGTAATCTATCTGTACAACTTTCTACACCTATTACATCTACTTCAAAAGAGTTTCTAACCTAACTATATTTCTTGATATGAACAATTTGTAGAGTATTTCATTCCATTTTATTTTTAAATATTCTAAAAAATAAGTATGGTCCCCACGAGAATATTATTGATTGTCATTAAGATCTTTCGAAAACAAGTTCAATTTTTCTTGCTTATTTCTACTACAGCAGGGTTTTGATTTTGCATTTCTGTGTTCAATTGATTAAAGTGGTAGAAAATATTACCCAAAGCAATCAGCATATTTGTATTTTTTAATCTTTGAAAAATATGTTTACTTTTGTTTTAAGAGAAACAGCTTTTACGAACGGCCAATAAATAGTAGTGACATACCTATCCATTAATTGCTGGTTTATTATAGACAGCAGATTTAACTTAATTCCAAAGAAAATAAACTATAATAATAATAATAATAATAAACTTTATTCATGTTTGCCAACATATTTACAAAACGTAATATTGGATATGAAATGTCAAAAATGATAGTCCTAGAAAGAAAAAAATACAATTCTAATATAGAAATATAGACTAACATATACTCTACTATACAATTTATATGTCTAAATTAGCAAAATTTAGAAATTCTTCGATGGAATAAAAAGCTTTCGAAATAAGATAATGTTTAATTAAAGTTCTAAATTTGCAAAAACTTAGTTGTATAGTTTCAATTTTTAACTTATTAAATAATTTAACCCCGGTGTTAAAATAAGATTTTTGAAACAGTTGTGTTTTATGTACATCTACTGTAAGTAGTGATCCGTGTCGGGTATTATAATTATGGTACTCGGGATAGAGCATGAAAAGATGTTTTATTTAATTTTATATAACAGAGTGCTTTAAATATATATATTGAAGGAAAAGTTAAAATTTTATGTTTAATAAAAGTGTCCTTACATGACTCTCTATAACCCAGATCAAAAATTAATCTGAGAATTCTTTTCTGCATCAGAAATACTTTTTGAGATTCAGATGCGCGTCCCCATACTAAAATCATATAAGATACATGAGAGTATACGAGAGCAAAGTACATATTTAATAGCGTTTGGTTTGTTATCAGCTGCTTTAATTGTAAAATTTGAAAATAAGATTTATTTAGTTTGTTTATTATATGCGTTAAATCACACACACACGACCTTGCTGGCCAGTTACAGATCTGTTCCTTGAAATAGTTTTCTCACCGAATTGTTATTTCAATAATGCCATCGTTGCGTTGGCTGCATGACATTAGACGCCGTCATGTTCGAACCACATCTTTTCCAGATCAATATCATTCAAATTTGGAATGAAATATTTATTGATTATTGCTCTGCAGAACCCATTAACGATATATTTTATACATCTACCGTCGTACAATCCGAATCATACGGTGCAATTTTCTGGATGGCACGGCAATTATTGGATCATTTGTGCGGCATTTTTATTTATGAAGATAACTATTTAAGCAAACAATTAGCTTTGTTGCTAATTAAAACATCTGGGTTCATTTGCAATTGATTTTGATCCCATTCAGTGAACGTACGACGCAACCGGTTGTCTTACGGCTGTTTTTTTGACAAGCTGGAGGTTATAAGGCACTAGATCAAGATCTTTACGAAACATTTTTTACGTAGTCGAATAAAAGCCCATCTTCTTGCGAAAGTTGACGAATTGACTTTTTTATCGAGACTTTCAGCAACTACGGCGATATTTTTTTGGGAACGCTGTGTTTGTTCTCTTGTTTTTGTTTTAATACCGAGCAGCGTGAAATGCGTTTGTAATTTGTTGATAATTCGGCGAATACATTGCTCGGTTGGAAGATTACGTGCATTATAAAATTTTTGTGTGTACTCATAAGTTTGGCTCACAGAACACGGTTTTCATAATATGTACATTTCGACAATTTGTTAGCGTTGCTCTGATGTTAAACGTTTTATGATAATTATTTGCTAGAAAATGAATATAATTTTGACATTTAATGATTGCCAACTTACAGTTTGTTTGACAGCGTTCTCTATCAAAAGCTTGGACACTTTTTATATTAGAGACATTTAGAATATTTTGGACGATCTCTCTAAAGGGTGCCATCTTGAGGTATGTATGATTCCAGTAAATTTTTGAGAGTTACGAGATAATGAGCATGACAGTTATTGGGTTAAGAAAAGATGTAGAGTAGCGTTTTTAAAACACACATGCATTTTTTAATTTGATTTGTTTTTGCGATTCTGCAAGTTACTGTATTGGTTATTGTCTTTCAATCCAATACATGGTAAAGTCATGTTCCGATACTGTATGGATAACATTTTTGCTGTATTTTTAATTTGTGAAATGATTTTACAATTTTGCCTACTTTTTAAGTGAAGTGGGGTTTTCTGTCAAGCATACAACTTTATGTCTTGAGTATCTGGTTTTGGCTATAGGAGATTTGCCAGATTTTCGATGTTTTTGTATATGTTACTCGCTCCAATTTTATATTGGCGACTACAAGGATGAGTTTTATTGAACAAAATTGATCTACTATAATATTTAAATTTGGTCACCGTTAAATATTAACGTGAACGTAGTTTATAATAAAAATTGCAATTGTGAATTTAATTAAAGAACAATGTTGAAAGTCAGTACGCGGCTCTACAAATTCAACTTATTATGTCGATTTTTAGAGTAATTGAAATAATTTTGAATTAGTTGAAAAAAGCATTACAAAAATCCTCAAGGTTTTCCGAGTAGTGTCTTTCATTGACATTGGATCAAACTTAGATTAAGATAATAATTAAAAAAAAATATTCTACAATTTAATGTGGATGAATTGATTTAAACAAATAAAAAACATTCAGTATACTTAAATTATTTTTTACTGAAAGTTAAACTTAAAAAATCATTAATAAAATATAGTCCTACCGCCAGTAATAGGCATAAACAATCGCCAACTAACAAATATAGAATATTGATTTCAAGACATTAATCTTAATTTATTCTGTTTCTCATTTTCTAATTACATTTATTATGTAACGTCTGTAGGCTTTAGTATAGACTAAACAGAGTAGACAGAATAATAAACTTATAAACAATTCTTTTCATTTATATTATATACCAGTTAAATAAAAATAATGGATTGTAAAATGGTCTTGAAGTTGTAACTTCTCTAAAATTGTTTTATTTTTGTATGTAATGCAATATTTTTTGCTTTGCGTAGAATACAACTGACATATAATTTGTCATGTAGCTTATAAATTGCCACATCTGTTATATATTAAGTACATTAGAAAAAATCCAACGTTTTTGCGCCATAATTTAACAGCGAGCATTAACCCTATTTGTAAAATTCTCGGCTGCAGTTATGATTAAATGTTCTCTCATTTTTATTCTTTTCGCACTATGAGAGTAGCATTAACATTGTGTCATATCTCGTCCGACCTGGCTGGCCGTCATCAGAACCGCAAATATTTACACAATAAACGTGCTCATAATTCATCCAGGGAGTGCTTTAAACGACACACATACATGCCACCTCTGCCCCAGATAACATCCTCCCTTTTGGCTTTAAACTAATATGTTCTCGAGAGATAAGGACTCAAGCGATGCTCTCGTTCTCACTCTCTCATTGGCAAGTCCATCTAACATTCTGTGACATCAAAATCTGGCTCCAACCACCCACAAACCCCAATCGTAAAATCAATATGGATGACCAGCAAATTATGTTCGAGAGATGAGTATACGCGAATGAATAATAATTGACAATTTTCGATTAAACAACATGCCTTTGTAAAATTAAACATGCAAATTAAATAGGGTATCATCAAGCATGAGTTGTCATAACAATTTTTGGTTGTCGCTATCCACAAAATCTATTAAAATGTCATGTCGATACTACCTTCATTAATAAATTCAATATTTGGATGTAGGGCAACTTAGGCGCCTATGTTTGATCTTTTTATCATCACTTCTGTTTTTGATATGCCGCCGGGAATGATATTAAATGCATTATTTGCATTAAAGCTTTAATTAGGCGGATAGTTGCTTTTGCCATGTAACAGCTTTAAACGGTGCTAAAACCACCGACATTATGGGGACGATTTAACCGAATTAGGGCGCCGATTAACGTGCGATTTATTCAAAACTGAGGGGGCGATTAATCGATTCCAAGCGGGCACACTGGCGCAACCACTGCCTTGTGTTGTTTGGTGGTGCCACCGTGACGTCTAATGCATGCGCACCCTCTTATTTAATGCAACGTACATAACAGTTCATCATTAAAATTAAATTAACGATGCAATTTGTAAATTGTTATGCTAACTTTGAAAGTTGAACCTGTGTATTATATAAATTTACGTTAATCATGCTTGGAAATAAACGTTTTCAATATAATATAAAATAAATTGTTTACTGTTCTGTAATAAGCAATACCACTTAATCCATATTGACAAATTCGGGCAACCGGAAGTTATTAGTGAACAAGGAATTGGAAATAAAAAATGTTTCAATAAATATCCGATTTTTTTCTGCTACGCCAGGTTTGTTTAATTTTCTACAGAATTGAAAACAATCAAAGCCAGTACAACTAAAATATATAAAGAATTTATTTAAAATTTATGTGATGACTGTTATTACTTAATAGTTCATCCAGCTAAGATGCGTTTGGGGCATTCGTTTTTTTTTTGCATGTTTGCAGTCCTGAGTGCCATTTCAACGCCTTTTTAGTGCGTTTTGTGTGTTGTTTTTTAGTAGGTCATTGAAGCTTTTGAGTGATAAAGCGGTCTATGGTTTAAATCCACACACCATGAGAGTTGACTTTACGCGCCAGCCTGCCCGCTTAATCTTACCTGTTTTGTTGGAATGTTCTTTCAACCAGAGTAGCTCGATGTCATTTCTACAGACTGCTAAAGTAAGGGCACGGTGACATTTAGAAATTAGCTTCGATGTGATTTTAGGCTAGTTTATAGCAATTAGGGTCGTTTTATTATCCGTTGAGTTTAAACATTCTTGTCAGATATTTTACGGTTTATCATTTTTATAACCCTATAGGATATCGTAATTACTTTTGCTTGGAAGGTAGACGTGTGCGTTCTTAGTGGTAATGATATTTTGAGGTCCAGGTCTTACGAGAAGATTTCCGCTCTAGAATCTTTACTGGTTTTTGAGCCATTTGTGTAGAGTCTAATCGAATTGTTGACCACATTCTCCATTCTGTTTTTCTGGTTTATGTGTGCACACGTTTCAAAGACCCTTAGTGATTAGTAGTAGTACTTGATACTATAAGTAAAGTAACAGGACATGTGCTTGTTACTAATGGAATATAACGATTACTTAATCTGCAAAACAGCTAAGTTTTATTTAGTTTAGTATTATCAAAAAGTTTATGTTGATTGTGAGAGATACTTTTAGCAAAATGTTTGAATCAAACAAAATATTAGCTTGGAAACTCAACTTTTCTTCAATCAAAAAGTAAGTATAAACTTTATAATCTCACGTTTCACCAGACCTATACAATACTCGAAATTTTGCTTATTTTGAATAGTAAAATTTTACAGGTTGGGTTAGATTAATGTAAAGAATTTTGTAAACAAGTATTCTACTAATATCTATGGGTTTTCAAGCTGCGTAGTCTTAAACAAAAAATTGATTTGACGACAAATTTGCTAGGAGAATTTGACTGCTTTATTTTAAGATGAAGTTTTCTTCTATAGAATAGTAACTGGGGATGAGGCCTAAGATTCTTTTAGATAACAAGAGTTAATGCAATGGATTTATAAGGGCGGGTTTTCCACTAGCCAAGAAGGCGAAAGCGCAATTTTATGCACGAAAAGTGATGGCCACAGATTTCTGGAACGCCAATGGTGTTCTCTTAATTGAGTTTATGCCAAAAGGTATTACAATGACGGGAATACCTACAAAGATACAGTTAAGAACTGGAAAACAAAAGCGACTCTACAATTATGTTAACAAAACTCTGCTTCTGCATGACAAGTGCGTTAAGCAAGTAGCCAATGAATTTGGCTTTAAGGAATTACAAAACAAACAAAAAACAGTTGTTTTATAACTCTTTGTATTTGTAGCTTATCTTTTTAGCATAAAAAACTTCTTTTCGTATTGTACATGAATTTATTTTTAAATAATTTGAAGTTTATCAAGCGAGCGATATATGGTTATTGCAAAATTGGGAAGATTTAGTGACACGAGCAACGATATACTGGCCTACAAGGCAGAAGTTGCTAATATTATTAGGGATACGATCAGGTTAGTAACCTGGTCTACGGGTGACCGAAGTTATGATGGGCAGCTGAGGACAGGGCTTATATTTTGACGACTTGACAAAGACATGACAAATCTTACAGTAGCTTTAGACATTTTCAAATAATTTGATAGGGTATATCATTCTAATTTTCTTGATCATAAATCTGTAAATCTTATCAATAGCTGACAATAGAAAATTTTTAGTTAGAATTGATTGTTTTAACTCTAAAATCATAAATGCTGGTGTCTTTGATGTTCTACTCTTTTTCCAACTTTATTATTAATTTACAATAATGAACTTCTTTAAATAACTAAAAGTTTTATTTAAAGTTTTGCAGATGAAGGGTGCCTTCATACTTCATACTTTCCAAAGACCGTTTTGACAAATATGGCAAAACGTTTTGAAGTTTTTAGGTTAGAATCTGTAGCATCTATAGACAAAGATTTCAAAACAATATCTAAATGAGGTACTATCAACATTTTAACTCTAAACAAATTTAACTTTTTACTGTTTCAAAATCAAAATTTGAGGTATCATCAATACTAAATATTAGCTTTTTAGAGTTAAAATGGACCATGTTGGGAGTGCCCTATTCACATATTGTTTTGAGGTTTTTGTTTATAGATGCTACAGATTCTAACCTAGAAATTTCAAGACGCACTTTGGAAAGTATGAAGTATGAAGGGTACTATCATCTGCAAAACTATGAATAGGGCTTTTAGTTATTTGAAGAAGTTTATTAATGTAAATCAAAAATAAAGTTGACGAAAGAGCAGAACCTTGAAGAACAATAGCATGTATGATTTTGGGGTCACAGTTAATACTATCAATTTTATCTATAATTTTTATATTGTTAAGAAAACTATTGATGAGATTTGCTGTTTTTTTATTAAGACTTATACAATGGAGCTTGTTGACAAGATTAGGATGCCATACCTTATCAAACGCTTTGGAAATGTCTAGAGCTACTGCAAGATTTTTTATTTGTGACTAACATAAGTTAGAAGATTGGTGGCTGTCGAACTTTTGCGTATGCGCCTGTCGATGGTGAGGATGAGAATGTAGAGTTTTGGCAGTATCTGAATGAAATCTTGAGTACTAGTGAACTTGACGTTAGAATTATTTTATTGGGAGATTTGAATGGTTGGGTGGGTTAACAACTTACAGAGTGGAAGAAAGAGTTCTAGTAAAGTATGTTGATAGCCGCTAAAATAAGTTTTAGTTCAATATAAATACCAGGCTCGAGCGAAGATTGAGGGTCCCAGCTTATAAGAGCTTATAACAAGTTTTAGTGTTCAGATTGCCGTTGTGTCCGCACACTAAGATTGAATATAAAAATTATTAGGTTATTAGTTTGTTGAGTATCCTAGGAAAAAGCGCGTGAAATAACTACTAAGAAGATTTGGGGAGTGTATTGTGGTTTTATGTTATGCTTATCCCGAAAGTCAACAGTGTGATACATTGAGATTTTAAATATAATTTTTGTTTATTGATGTAGGCACAAACACCTTGCGGGTGAACAAATAAATATTTGATAATTGGAATCTACTTGATTGAAGCGACCTGGATCTTTGTTGTTTAGCTTGTTTAAAAAGGATATGTGGTTTTTTATGTTCAAAATGCCGATGAACAATATTGTGCGTTTTATCGCTTTTTACATCGCTCTAGAAGTCTTACGACTTGTTTGAATGGGTTTGATGGGACCAACGGCTTATTAGGTGACTTTTGAATCACCCCGGTGGATAAAGAACAAGTTATTATTTTAGTCATATTTTGAGGATTGAATTCAGGACTGTGTCAGCGTGCTACGCTAACGCTCTATAATTGAGCTATCTCACCAAATTCTTTTTTTGACTACCAAATATTAGTGAAATTTGTTTTTAAATTATAAGTTGGACATAGCTCGAGCCGTATGCAGGTTCAAGACGCACGTATATTAAAATCTGGATTTGCTATACGCATGTAGATTTAAGTCTAGATGCGACAATATATAATTTTTACAATAATAATTTTAACAATAAATACTAAGGAAGCTCAGATCAATACTATGCGCTTTTTTTAATCTTTAAATATTGGTTTTATTTATTAATATTAAAGTACAGGGAGTTTATAAATGAATGGGATTATGTAATCACTTTAAATATGCCGCTTTTTTTAAATTGTTTACTATACTACATATGTTCATATGTTTGCTTGACAGCTGTCAAAGTTGATCTGTCAAAACAAGTAATAAAGTGGACAATTTAAAAAAAGCGGCACATTTAAAGTGATTACATAATCCCATTCATTTATAAACTCCCTGTATAATACATTAAAAAGTGAGTTCATTTAACAATAAGAGATTTTTTACTTAATCTTATTTTAATTACAAGATTTTGTGCATTCTATGCATGTTTCCAGAAAGCAGAAAAAATAGGTTAGTTAGCGAGTTTTGTTTGTAGGCCAAGGTTGAGAGGCCGTGTATCGATTGAACGTCCGTTAAGAATTGATTGTAAGAACACCCTCCGTTCGTGTATTCTTCTCTTTCCTGCTCCATGTTTTCACTTCAGCGATTGTTATATCGATATCAGGACTTTTCTACAGGTTCTAGATGTCATAGTTACACATCTCCTAAGGACTTCCTTCGAGTATGTAAATTCACCTTGGAGATATTAAATTTATGAGTAAAGGGCGCTCCCGGTTCTCCAGGTGGCGTTTAACGTAAAATGTAATATTTAATAGACCCACCTGGAGGGGCTTGCCTGTGTAAATATTTGCAAGCCACCTTCTGCAAATTGAGTGGATGACACTTTAGATTTAAGAGAGCAATGTCAATTTGAATGTACATAGTGAGTAGGAATTATTTATTCAGGATTTTTCTTTCTTCTACCCAATTAATAATAATAATACCAAGACATATTCCGTACAAGGAACATCATTAATAACGTTAGTCCCCTTTGATATATTGTAGTTATTTATATCCATAAGCTCTTCCGTATTCAAGATGTATCTAATATCAAAAGGTTTGATATTAATCATTTCCAAATTTAAGCCTACAATTAACCAAGACTGTTTTAATTTAAACTAAGCATCGGATTATTTTGTAATGAAATACATATTTGTATAATATTAAAATTGTCTCATGTACATAATAAAATTAAATTTGTAATTATATTCTGTATTTTGTATCAACTTCTAATATATAATTTTTTTAAATTCTAGGTGAGTAGACCCTGAAATCAAATAAGAAATTTGTAAGTATATAAATAAATGATAGGATTATAATAGTACATTAGATTGATGTAATTTTTGTTGTGTCCAGATGATAGCCGACAAGGCGAAGCAACTGGGCGAAACATTAAATACTTTTTCTACTCCGACTATACTATTTTTTCTTCAAGAAAATTTAAAAGATATTTAAAATAATAATTGATGCGACGACAAACTTATTAATTAATGGGTGTTCCATTAAGACATACTATTTTGAATTTTTAAAAACACTTCTTCGAGATCTATTTCTGTAATTTGAGGCCAGAAGAAGTTGTTTATCATTTTACGTTAACGAACGCCGTTGCCAGCCGCATTTTTGAAGAAGAATGGTTCAATCACTCCGCCAGCTCAAAATGTTGGTGCGTACAGTGGGTCGTGGTGGATGCATGGGACATTGAAATATCACTCTTGGATTCTCAGCTGCCCAAATGCGACAATTCTGTTTGTTGACGTAATCAACAAGTTTGAAATGCGCTTCATCCGAGAAGATGATTTTCTTACAAAAATCACTATTCACTTGTTGTTACTCTAAGGTCCATTCTGTGAACGTTCTGCGCTGCTCATGTTCTGCTGGCTTTAAAAGTTGTGTCAACTGAATCTTCTAAGTATTCAAATGCAGATTTTTAGTTAAAATTTGCTGTAAACTGCTTTGTGTAAGTCTCAATTGCTGAGAACGATGGCGGACCGAGGTGGAAGACCAAAATGGTTAACACTTTTACTAACTGCTATAATGTTTTCATTACAATGAGCTACACAAACACGGATTTCTGGATTTGAAATGACCTAATTGCCTTAAATTTCTCGATTAATCGGACAATTGTACGGCGGGAAAGTGCGTTATGGTGATCGAAAAATGTACTACATCTTCAAACCGTCTCTGCAAAAATCTCACCATTTTGGTAGTGGATTTTTACAAATGATATGCGTTGTGCGCCCGTGTATTCTCCCTAACTAAACCTCAATGTTCACAAATTACAGCTGCAGAAAAAGGTGTTCTACTAACACAGAAAAAATGGCGCTAAATTCAAATTAGGCGGTCTTATGGGACACTCCGTATTTATCAATGTCAATAATAATTTATTTAAAAGTGATTTTGGCACATTTATTTGATTATTAAGATCATACCGACCGCTATCTTGATTTGTAGTATTTTAACGAAAACTTTAGCGTCATTGCTGTTTCTACATATAATGTGATAATTGATTAATTTTTTTACTAGTTCATTTAGAAAGGATTAAACTATGATATGTTGAAGTGTTTTTTGTCAAATTATATTTGCAAATGGCAAAAAAAAATGCATTCAAAAATACATAAAAACGCAGTTTTTTTGGCTATTTCCTAACTATTATTTGACTAAAACACTTCTGATTGTATTGGTAAAAAAATAAATTGGTTATCAAATTATATGTAGACACAGCAATGACGCCAAAGTTGCCGTTTTTGTTAAAATACTACAAATCAAGGTAGGGGCGGAATGGTCTTGGAGTGAAAAGAAATTTTTATGAAGTATTTTATAACTTTATTAATAAAATAATATAATTGATGGTTGTGACCTCTACTACGTGATGGTTTTAATGTTTGCCTTCGTGAGTTTTGAGATTTGAAGTGTGTTTATTGACTCCGCCATTAAGTGTTGTGGACGTTGTTTTTATTGCCCCTGTTATCAACACACAATCCAAACTATGCTTTGGCTTAGTTTATTAGTTGTCATTTTTTTACTCTATGCGGGTCTCCGTATGTAATTATGGGTCTGATCACCATCGTATATAGGTATCTGATCTTATTAGGTGTCAGTACTAATGTGCTTCTGACTATCATTATGGTTCTAAAGAGATATTACTTCTTTTGTCAATCCCGTTTAGCTAGATATGTCTTTAAGTTTCTCAAGTTTTTGGTATTATGTTGTCTTATGAAAGGATCTCTTTCTTATTACCACAACTCTTGCTCATCGGCGTAACCTCAGACAAAAACGCGTCGTTAAGTATCTGTAGTAGGGTTTCTATGATGAGGCACTATTGTAGAGGTGAAAGCACACCGCACTTGTCTTTCTACATAATGTTATAATTACAATCTTATTTTTGATTATAAAATTAACTTAATGCCGTACGATTAATTTTAATAACAAATGGTCTTTGAAGTTTAAAAAAGCACTCGAAGCAATTTTCTTGCAATGGATGGTTTTTTGCACCTGCTCACTAAGCTGGACTACAGCTAGTTTGCATGTTTTTTAATAGATTTTGTTTGTATGTCAATTTGATTGCTCTGTAAGATATAGCTATGTTGTACATAGGTCGCCCGGCGTTGGTATAAATTCTATCTTATGGGCCTATTCTGAACATATTTTAACATCGATGTTAGCTAACATCGCTGTAGAAATTAATTTTTAACCAATCAGGTATGGAGTTTTTTAAATATTACCTAGCAACGTTCAAATTGTTAATTAACATCGCTGTAAAAAATGTTCAGAATACGGCTATTAACCACATTCTAGCTGCTTGGTCTAATTGAAAGTGATTTGTTTTAAGGATTTTACGTAAAGGGCTTCTCAGAGATGCTAATCTTTTTTGTAACATGATAGGATAGATATTCAATGCTGTCAGTGCAATCTTTGTTTAAAGCATTTTGGAGACGGGAGCATGTGGGTTTATTCTAAACGCTCTCACAGTATTTTCTCTATGAGTTAGTTTTGGCTTTCTTTATGACATTGTTGTATGTTGTAAGACAGGTTCTGTACGTAGCTCAATTGTCATTTTTCTTGCTTATGTTTAACTTTTTTTCTATATGGAATGCACAATTGAATTTTTTGTCTTTGCGTCTAGCATATGTGACGTTTTTATTATTTTTGGACAGACCCCAATTTAATTAACTAGTATTTTGTTATATAAATATTAGTTAGTTTTCTTTGGGTTCCAGTTTTCCAGAAGCAGCAATTTTTTTAGATTTGATACATATCTGGATAAATTGGTGATTAGACAACGAAGGGTTGTTTGAAACATACTACATGTTTATCACATGTTTTCTAATTTGCTAGTGCAAAGTTAATAATTTTGATATGTGACGGATTTTGGAACGTAGGCTTTTGTTCATTATGCTGGAGTTAGATTCTGTTTTAAGAGTTTTTTATCTTTTATGTTTGCTTTCTTGTTTTTCTAGGCTATGAGGTGGGCATTTGCATTGCATCTAAGGATCAGCGATGTGTTGGTTCCATACAGAAAAAACGGAAGTTAGGGCATCATATAATAATTTAAAATGGGACGACTCTACTTTAAAGTAAGTTTGAAGTATTTGGAAAAAGTTTTTTCTTTACTTTTCTAAAATTGGCTTCTGAATTTGATGCAGGTCTTGTCTTATATTATTAACAATGGAGGTTCTTGCTGCTAGCCAGCGACTCTAGATGATCTACCAAAGTGGAAATTTGAGAGAAAAAAATTATTTTTGCGTCCAATGTTTGGAAAATTGTTTAAATTTATTTTTGTGGAGAGCTGATTGCTAAATATACTACTTCCGAGTGAAGGACGCGGATGAAGTTGTTGGATTTTTTTAAAACTATGTTTTGTGTCAAATACGAGGATTAATTACCCTGTCTTTGATTGAGGTGTTCCGGTTCAGCATTGTTTATATTATAAGTATTTTTGTTTGTTTTGAACGGCCAAAGGACATTTCCGCGACTTGCCAATGACCACAGTAGGTACCAAAGAGGACCTTTTGGATAAAATATTTGCAAATTGTTTAAGTTGGCTTCTACTATTGTTCTTTCTAGATTTATAGAACTGGCCTGTTTTAGCGTTCTTTGCATAAGGTTGTCATATTGTCAAATGGGGGTACACGGCAGTGTAGACCGCAGAAACTTGCGTTTTATGTGTGTGCTAAGTATGAGCTGCTTTAAACTAGGAATTATGATTTTGATTCCGAAGGTCTGCCACCGATATTTTTAACACTTATTTTTTAATCGATTAAAAATTACGTAAGTAAAATTAAATTAAATGACATTCTCTCAGTTATTTCAAGTAGTTGTGCCATTATTGTGTTTTTATTGCTTCCAGCAAACATGTTAATTATTGCGTTTTTTAACTGAATGTTTTATACTGCACTCTACATTTTTATATTTTACATTGGTAATTAAAAATGTTTGTTTGTTTTTAAATTGACGAACATATTCTTTAATCTTGAAAACACAGAGAACATTTACGAACATGACAAGAAATATTTAATAAGCTTTTTATAAAACATTTTATCAGATATTGTTTGTCGAACTATTGGGGCATGGTTAATAAATGACATATAATAATTTTACAATAAAATCCAGACCCAATTGTACATAACGAAATAACATTATTATCAAACTCGATTACCGTTGAGGACCACTTTGTAAGATGTTTATTAAACGGTAATTTATCATAAAACAAGAAACAGTTACTCGTATATAGATTTTATATATAAAAATTGTGATTGAATGCCTTGCTATCCTATTTTCTGTGAATGGCGTGATAAATATAATTCAACGCGATGTGTTTGCAGTGTCTTTGTAAGGAGCACTCTCGATATTGGTTTGCACAAACATAAACTTAGATGCCGTATTCGGCTTAGCTATATGTAACTCCTTGTCAGTTTTTCTTTTTCATCACACCGGTAAAAATATTTAGTTATATATACATATATATATTAATTAGAGGTTTTTTGAAACTAAACATTGGTTTGAATTAGGTAGTATTGTAGGTAAAATATGTTTTCAAATCCTATTGAAGATTATAAATTGTAACGATGAGGAGGAACTGTTTGTGGAGGAGAGCTGATTAATTTCCAGACAGACCTGATTAAACTAACCAAGAAATATCATTATTAAAATAGAATGTTTATATATACTATTTTATGATAATAAATTAAAAAAAATATATGATAAATAAAAATGTAATAATAAATGCAACATAGACAATATCTGTTTAAAATCATTATTTTATTTACTTTGTTAAAATTGACTAGATTAGATTCAATTTTTTTTAAAACCTACAAAGACATTTGGTTTATGGCTGCAAAAATATTAAGGTGATGTCTGTTTAAAACCATTTTATTACCTCATTGTACCGCCCAAGTGGTGTAATGGGTAGCGTACTCGATTGCTACACCAGAGGTCTGGTTAGGAAAAATGTGTTGTGATGAGTACGTTTTCTTTCATATGGCAGCAGAAATAGACCGACGTTAGATAAATGAGTTAAAAAAAAAACTACCTGTTTTCTCTTAAAAAAAAAAATGGTTTTAGTGAGATATTTGTTGTCCAGTAACTATGTACATTTGAAAACGCAAATGAATCAAATGTGCCATTTTTTTATATTATATGAAGGGTGTTAAGTTATTGACCAAGATTTTTTATGAGCTTTCTCTGCCATTTTGAAAAAGCAAAAAAGCGATAAACTGGCTCCTCGACGTGATATAAAAATTGCCACTTTTTTTGTTACTTTGTAGGTTATATGACGTTTTTATGTACTATTGGTTGTTGTTGATATTTTGTACGAATATATAAAAAAAATTCTTACGACCATGGAGGCACTATTTAAGGCACGTTTTTTTTTATGTGGCGTGTGACAAAATAGGAACACTAAGAGCTTTTGCATACTCATGACCGAAAACAATTTTGTCTACACAATTTTCTGCATAGATTAACTTTAAAAGCTCTTTAATTCTACTGCCGGACATTATTACCATCTTAGTATAGTGACTGATCAAATGTAACAAACGAAGTTTTTGATGATAAAGCTTGCAATTCTTGACAGTGTTAATAACAGGAGTGAGAATAGTGTCCTAATTCGATAGAAGGGAGGTAGATATTTTTACTTTTTCTATAAAACTCATGCATTCCGGAGTTTTGGTAGAGCAGCTCTATTTTCTTAAAGCCAAATTAAATTTGGGATTATAGGTTGCGTGAAAGTCAATTCCTCTACTATGAATCACTATACGAACGCCGAGATGACTGACATGCATTTCATGTATGGATTTGCTGATGGCAATTCATTAAAAGCTAGACGATTGTACATTGAACGGTTTTATGGTTGTAATATCCCCGAACGAAAAGTCTTCAAAAACATTCATCTTCTTTGTGAAACAGGCACATTGAAACGAAATGGAGAGCCAGGAAGATCAATGATAGTAAGAACGATACAACTGGAACAGAATATGCAGGACATGATAGAGGAAGATCCAAGTAGTTTTACGCGAAAAATTGCTAATACTTCAAATGTGAGTTATTGGACAGTTTAGAAAATTCTTAAGGGCAATTTATTGTATCCATACCACATTCAGCGTATTTAGGCACTACTACCTGCTGATTTTCCTTTACGTATTGTGTTATGTCAATTGCTTTTGCAAACATTAGTTCTAATTCTTCAATTTTTCAAGAAATGCATTAAGGAATTTTCATAACAACCATGTGTGGACAGATGAAAATCCGCATTAGGTATGTGACGATCGTTTTTATCATCAGTTCTGCTTGAATGTTTGGGTTGGAATTGTGGGTGACTGTCGAATTGGATCTGTATTTATACCAGGAAGACTTACCGGCGAGGTGTATCGCAACTTTTTGGAACACATGCTATCTTAGTTTCTGGATGAAGTACTATTGGCAACAAGAATTGCAATGTGGTTTATGCACGACTTGCGAAATCTAATTATTGCTGGGTGTAACTCAATTAGAAAAAACTCTGTTGTGTTTGAAAGAGTTTGGCACTCAATGACGAGAAGATTGAATATTTGTATCTAAGCAAGGAGGAAGTCATTTTGAACATTTATTTGATTTATTGTAGATTCAGCAACTTTACTTGTATTTTTTGATAATAAACTGTCGTAAATTTGGTTTACCTTGTATCTTTGAAATAAAGGGGATTTTCAGAAATCATAGGACAAAATGTTCTTAGAATAGGTCAAGGAATAACCCCTGGAATTTTTTGCCGCATGTTTTCCTAACACCTTGTAAACACGATTTTTTATAAAATGATTTTTTCAATCGATTTTTTTGTACAGGAAAGTTCTCACACTTATTTGTAGCCGGGAAAGAAACGAACGAGGACGTATAGCTGTTATTATTACGTTTATTTTTTTGTAATAATTGAGGAAATGAAAGCTTTTACAGTCTTAGGGTTTGACATCTATTATGAATTTTTTTGAAGGGGTAATTTTTTTGTAAAGGGCACTTCTAATGTTGTTGTAGATATTTGCTGCAGATTTATCAATGATTTGAAGTCTTTCTTCTCGAGGGTTTTTGTGACTTTGTTTGTATTATTTTTCTAAAAAAATCTTATAACTAGTATTCCGAATACAAATCATCCAATCGATAATCACAACGTTATGTCCGCACATTTTTTGTACATTTTTTTACGGTTTTGAGATCAGGACCAATTTTTTTTTATTTGTTCCGTCACATCATTCATAGAAACTTGACACTCGTCGGAATTCTTTGTTACAAAAGAGTAAATTTTTTTGCATTGCATTGTCTACTTTGTTTCTTAGTCCTCTTAGCATGTAGTGTTAGCACACACAAATTGCATTCTTGATGGTACTGAGCTCTTGCGACGACGAGATTAGGTACATACTGAGTATGCTGCCAAAGTTGAAGGAGCAAATGATTAAATCATAGTGGCGTTTATCAAGGTGTTGCTAATACTTTGTTTATTTGACTTTTACGAAATTGTATCGACAATTTAAGTAGATTGGTTTACTTCTTCACAAAACAAGTGTTTATTTGTTAATAAAAAATAACTCATGCTGCGGTTGTCTTTCTGGTTTTTTGGATTCAGATTTTCTTCATCGAGATGCAAACTGTATACGTACAATTGGCTTAAAATGCTCGAAACAACTGCCTAAAATGCTACTAAACTTTTTCTGAAATTTGAGGAAGCGCTTTAATAGAGAGCGTGACGACGCACGTAATAACACGCTACATTTCGCGACGCGCTAAAAGCAATAATTTAGTTTTTTCTATTAAAAAATAAAAATTACATCAGCATGCTCAACGCTTTTTTTAAGATGGCGGAGAAAGCTTATAGAAAATTTTTGGTTAACAATTTAAGGTTAAGCTTTTCTAACTCCTTCTTTCACAATATAAAAAAAGGCATGGTGACTGGACTAGAAATGATTAGGAAATTATTTATTTTTGTTATTTTATTTTAGAATAATGAAAGATGCATGAGGCCAGGCCGGTTTAGGTTTGGTAGAAGTTTTAACAACAGAAGTTAGGAACAGTTGAAAAATATGTTTTGGTTTACCAAGAAGTTTACCACTAGGAAAATAGGTTGGTTGCTGATAAAGTTGAGTGAGATTATGACAAGCAGCACAAGTTATGGCTTGTTGGCTAGGTAGGTTTTCTACAACACTGACTAGCATTACCAAGTCATCTTTTTTCTATTATGTACATTCGATTTTTTAACAAAATAATTTCAGCTTATTTGCAATGACCTTGATGAAGCTTATCAATATTTCCAGAAAAATATCAATATCATTTGGTGGAGTTAGTTTATTTGCTTAGCGATATATACAAGCCGCCAAAAGTAAATGAACAATAAGAACCAGTAGCTAATTTTTTATGAAAATGTCAGATAATATGTAGTATATTTGAGGTGGGCATTTACTGGATATAATTTTTTACAAGTACATAATTGTTTTTGTACTTTGAATTTAAATTTAAAAATGTTTCTATTTTTACAGAATTATTTCTGCTTTTACAGAATTATTTGCGTATTGCAGATTGTTGATGACCTGACCATTTATTATCTTTTACTGCGTTTTCAGCACATCGGTTAAACAATTGCGTAGATAGTATGAAACCTTGCCACTGACCGCTTGCTGTAATGGGAATTGTTTTAACAATCTGCTCTCTACGCAAATGCGTGATATATGTTGGCTGTATAGATTTGATATGATACGTGCAACTCTATTGTCTATTCTTGATTGATGTATATTTGTATTAGCTTCTTGTGGTTAACTTTGTTGAACGTTTTTTTTAATTTGACAAACATGCAATGCATTTAGACCATGAAATGACTTGTAAAGCATTTTGTTCTGTAGTCTGTACTTTTTAGCTGTGGGTTTTTTGGGTACTGGTATAAATGTTTATTTTCAGCATGTCTTTTCAAATTTTATTGGGTCCCGATGCTTTGATGTTTTTTAGCCTTTATATTGCTTTGATTACTTTGCAACACGTTATGAATGGTCCTGCTGGGCTATTACTGATATTTAATTTTTAATTGTCATCAGTATAAAGAGATAGTATGTATTTTTGCCATTATTTTATCATCCATATTTAGCAATGTTTTGCAATGATGTTTTGTTGAGACTTACGTGATTTTGTGTTTTTTTAAATCTTTTTATACATATTTAGTGCATCATGTTTTCTGTCTGACTTTTCTATTTCAGCACGTTGCTTTTTCTACCAGCTTGAAAGTAATAGGATGTGGTTGGTATATACTTTTGTACCGGAGTACGTATTGACCGATGTGATGGTGTTTCTGAACTTATTATTGAAATTGATTTGATTTTTTATATGATTTTCTTGGGTGTTGGCCGGGAATTTACAACTGTATAGCATTCTAGAGGACAATTTATAAAAGGTGTTTATTATGGCGTGTACGATTTCTTTGCAGAATTGGATTAGCGTTTGTCTTATCTCATTGCCCACAATTTCTTCATGTATCTTTTGCATTGATATCTCTTAGTAGCACTGTGATGTCTATTTTTTTTTATTCCGTGCTAATCTTATATCCTTATAAAACTTTTAGATATTTTCTTCATTTGCATCTTCTTTGGACGCATAAACCTGAATGATGTTAGTTTTGCATGGGCTTGAATTTAGTATTATTATTGCTACTATGTATATGATGTTGGTAGGATTGATTTATCTAAATTTTTTTTCCTAATTATGATTTCAATGTCGTTTTTGTTCTGCGGCTGGGCATCGATTGAATAATAAATATGGTAATCATCTACTTCAGATTTGCCAGTATTTGGCCATTTTGTTTTGCTGCAACCGAGGGTGTTGATTTTTATTCGCCGCATTTCTTTCTAATATTTGCTGCTTTTGCTGCCTTTGACGTTTCATGTTCTTAATGGCTGAGTTTTTGTTTTATATGATGTTGCTTTGGTTGGGTTTGGTAATCTTATTTTTGTTTTTGTTGCATTGTTTAAAACAGACTCCGGTATTGTAATTTGCTCTGAAATCAGCCATATTAATTGATTGTACTAGAGAGGGATATACTTGTATGTATCTTTATCTTATCTTTTTCTCATTCTCAGGACAAGAAAGTGCTTAACTTAAGTCTATTGGGATCACATAGAGTGTCTACCTGCTACTTTTTACTATCTTGGTTAAACTCTGTAGATGCAGTGGTTTTTGTTTATTTTGGTTCATACTACTACCTCTTAAAATAATGTACAGTCTTTTTTACACCCTCTATAGTATACATGTTAAAATTTAATTTGGTTTATAATTGCAATTCGAGGAGTTATTCTTATTTTTTGCGGGAGTAAATATTCACTCTTACGCTACTGCAAAATATTTACTCTCACGCACATGCGCGCTAGCAGTTTTCTCGAGAATATTTTATTGGAATTGTGATAATATATTTTATCACGTAATTTTGTTTTTTTTTTCAATCATCCACCTATTATCATGTCATGTCATTTCTGCTATTTAATTAAATGAGCATGCATAATTTGTACAAATAGGTCGATTTCAGTGGTGTCAGTTCGATGGTATCATGAGTGATATCGATTGAATGTACTTTTTACAATTTCTTTTTAATTATATTTATCAGTTATTGATTTTGTATTCCGTTAGTTCTCAAACACGTAAAATGGAAATAACAATATTTTATTTAGTTACATACGTCTAAAACTGTGATGAATATTCAATTCTTCACGGCGATATCTTAAAAATGCAACCTGTAGAGCTCATGTAATATTCTTGACACGAATGATCAGAATAATATAGATGTAGAAATCGATTCTAGTTTTGTTCCACTGACACGTTATAGTATTATATATTACAGGGACGTATTGATCTCTAGAACTTTCGTACTCTATTTAAATGGTAATATGCTTTCATAAAGATTATAATAAAATTATATATCCTACTATATATAAACTAACAAAATAATAATGCAGACCTGATATAAATTTAAGATATTGGATCTCGTTCAAAGCTGCATCAAGTTAAAATAAAATAAATATAGCAGTGTTGTTTGGAACAACTATTAAAGGAGAATTAAAAAATAGTAATTATTAATTATATTACACAATAGTAAATTGCAAGATTAGATTTATTAAATAAAATATATATTTAAAGTTTGATTAACAAT
Source organism: Tachinus rufipes (assembly GCA_963932245.1). Taxonomy (NCBI): domain Eukaryota; kingdom Metazoa; phylum Arthropoda; class Insecta; order Coleoptera; family Staphylinidae; genus Tachinus; species Tachinus rufipes. The sequence goes on along the minus strand of OZ010741.1, from coordinate 47,585,636 downwards.
GCTAACTAATGCCATATTAATAAATTTGGATTATATTATTGACTTTTTATTCAAGCAGAAAGTAGGGATGAAATTATGCGCGATAAAATAATGTACGAGTATGTTATTTGATTGAAACCATCATGCTATTAGGCGATTACAAGTTACAGCTGTAAATTATGTGTGTTTACCACTTTGAGTAAACGACTTGTAATTCAGCAGATTTGAACAAAATTTTAAATATAATTTTTTTTACACATGGACAAATGAAGCGCGTAGAAGCAAAACCAACATAACTAATTTCGGAAAAATTATAAAATCAATAGTAACATTTCAAATATAGAGAGGATATCACCGTATTCTGTAAAGTTTTAACATCGATGTTAGTTAGAATTGCTGTTAACATCGCAGTGAAATATACATAATACGGCCATAAGACTAGATTTGCCTTAAAATTGTATTAATAATATGCAATTGAATAGCGTTTGTTTGCATTGATTCATTGGTTTTTATTAGACAGTGACGGCGGCGCTAGGGGTAAGCCAGAAAGCCCGTATTCATAAACATTTTTGTAACGATTCATTATCAAACGGATCATTATAATTTAATGAAAATTAAAAATATATTGATATTCATAAACAAATTGTCATTAGTTAAATTATTTAGTAACTTTTTATTTATTTTTGGTTTTTATAAGTTATTATTATGTTAACCTATACTATACACATCAAATCCTGTAAATTAATACAGATAATTAGACATTTTTAAGTCAAGCAGATATGTCAATTTAATGATTCGTTACGCTTTAATGGACAAAAAATAGTGTGCTAAATTTAATGAATAATTTAATGCGCGTTATTGCTAATGAGTATTTATGAAAACGAAAATTTGATTATACGTTCCGTTATATTTATATCAAATCATTATATATTTAATGACTTTTTATAAATACGGCCATAAGTCTTTTTTTTGTAATTTCTCAGTCACACATTAAAACAAAAACAATGGCCTTTTAACCAAGCGCGAGTCTTTAAATCGAGAAACTTAAAAAGTGAATCAACTTTTGGTCAAAAATCGTATTTTTTTACATACGACGAATTGCAAAAATAGATATAGGGGTGACAATCTCGAAGAAACTTTTGAAAACTCCCGCTTGGAAGTGAAATTTGTTACAAAAAAGTGCAGAGGAAAGACGACAGACCCACGCGTAAGCCTAGTCATGAGATTTTTTTTTTTTTTTATTTTGGGTCCCATTCTGCAAGTTACCAGAGTATTGGAGCGTTTTTTATAGCTTCTTGCCTGTAGGTACATTTTATTCAATATTGATGATGAAAAAGGCATGAGACTTAAATTTTCTAAAAATTGTTTTATTTTTGATCTGTTATGACAAAAAATGTACAGCTGACCAAACCAGTTTTACTTGTGATTAAGGCGGCTACTTTGCTTTAAAAAAGGTAATTAAAAAAAAATTATTAGATTTTATTATCTCAGTCAACAACTATTGGTTTCTATTTTTTGTTTAATGGATCGTCCAGACTTTTGCAAATGGCATCATCATTACGTACATTAAGTGGAGTGGAGTAGCCGTGAAACCTGTTGGGAAAGTTTCTCAGGTCTAAGAGGTTTTTGCGGCTGTGGCTCCCGAAGCAGGCTACTCCGGGTGCAACAGATCCGCAGGAGAGTTTAACAACGTTAAACTAGTACGAAGACTAACCAAGTTGCCATTGTGAAAGGCGCTGGTGGCGGGGTATGTAATAAGAGCTTGTGAGAGATGATTTTTTTTTTCGGGGGGCAGCTATCGGTGCAGATGGTCGTACAAGGTTTTTTTACGGTTAATATTAGGTTGATTTATAATTATCTACCGTTTTTGGGTGTTACTCAATTCTGAAACAAATGGGTAAAAATTGGATTTAGATGGGTTTGTGGTTGTCTGAAAACTTATAAGGAACACATACGGATAATTTTTACACCTTGTCAAGATTTTTGAGATGACGAAGAATTGTAGACTGATCTGTATTTAAGTTCTCAGCCAATATTTTGTTGATGCAATTTTTGTTTTTTTTTTACAGTAGCTAGAAGAGCTTGGTTATATAAATCTGAAGATTAACCTTTTCTCGACTTGTCGTAGGGCATTATTTTTGACGCGAACAAACTACTTTTGACATGCCATTTTGCTAATTGTTCCTTTGCCGAAAATATCATTGAGATAGCGAAATGACTTAACGGCTTTCAACTCTTTCTGGAGCATAATGTGGTGTATATGTGTATGGTTTTTGTTAGGCATTTACTCCTTTTGGAAATTAAATATTAATGACAGTTAATTGAATAATATTTTTATTATCAGTTTTGTTGGAACCTGCTGGTGTTGTTGTCACTGTGAATAGGAATTTCAAATTTAGAATTTTGAATTTTTTTAAATATTGCATTGGATTTATGGACGTAATGTTTTTTTCTTCAGGCCTTGCGACTTACTTTTGTACGACCTGAAAAGGCAACTTTGAGCTTGCTAAGCGCTGGTGTTTTGTTCTTTAAATGGCTGCTAGGGGGTTCTGTTGTGCGGAAAGGAAGCAGTATCTTTCTTATCTACGAGGCCAACGTCACTAAGGCAGTGGGGTTTGTGGATGGTGGTCTGCTGTTAAGGGGGGAGAATAGTTGCGCTGTTATAAGGGTTCACAGTATCAAACTCAGCAAGAAAACGCCTGAATATAATTGAATAAAAATTGTCACACATTGTAGAAAAAAGTCCAATCTGTGTCCTCAAATTTGTAGAAATTTGATGCGATAAGTCGTTTCTCCGCAATTAATTTTTAAAAAGTGACGTTTTTAATTAGTTCTTTATTAATTTTTTACTTGTTAAATATAACTTTAAATCTTTAACCAAAAACATGAAGACATAGAATATTGTATGCAGTTGAACATATGAAAAGAGTTATGACGAAAATCTTATCATTTGGATATTGAGTTGGTTGCCGTTTTGTTCTATAAGAACCAATTTTAATTTAAAACCGGCGCTGTACGTGTCAATATTTTTCTAGAGAGAAAGGTTTACCGATATTCTTGTAGATGTGATAAAATTTAATATTTTTCCATAACAATACTACTAGTGGCATCACAACAGGACGGGGCAACTAAACCCGGCAATTCTCTAGCTTCATGAGAATTTAGTATGTATTAATTTTTTTTGAGGCGACAATTACCTCTTATGTTTACTGTATTGATGGCGGAATGTCTGTAGTGTTAAACAGCAGTGCAGCAAGTTTTTTTAGCCAGGTTGCACATTTGCAATTCCGTGTGATTGTCAGATTTTTATCAGTTTGACAACTGTGTATGTGGCAATATTAAGCTTTCAGTCCAAGATTTTTTTTTATAGAAGTGTGTAAAGTATCTGTATTGGTTACTGGCGCCATTGTGTAAGGCTGCCTATAAAAAAAATGCTACCGATATAATTCCACCGGACCCTTTATTTAGTCTTAGCTTTATCGGCGATAAGTTATTGCTACTTGAACTAAGCATAGTTTTGCTTTCTTCTTTACTCGAGGCATAGTTGATTTAAATTAAGACTTTTTTTAGCAAAGGTCGATATTTTAGAGCTTAAGCTTGTATTACTACCTCACAGCTGCCTTAAATATGTACCTGGAGTTAATCACAAATATATACTATTGAACACGCTAATTAAGAAATTAAGAAGGTACATGGATACTAATCAACTAATCATGTATTAATTTAATACATTAGTCTATGTATGTCTATAACCTAGATTTGAGTTAAGCGCTACTGCCAAATGAGGTACTTGATAAAAAAATTAAGTATGTATGTTTTTCTTTTAGGAGTATGCTTTCTTGATTTCTGGTAGTGGTTGGGTTTTTTGCAGTAGTTAGTTTTAGCAAGTTTTGTTCATGGTTTATTTTAATATAATGTATTATAATCTTATTATAAGCAACGGCCATGAAGAAGGTTTACTGCCTTTAATGTGACCGACTTCACGTTCAGCCTTGCAGTTTAAAGGGTTAAAGATTACTTTTGTGGGTTTCATAAATTAAAAATATTAACAGGTATGTCCAAAAGCTGTTTAAACTTTGTTATTAGATTAGGACTACTTTTATTAGGATTACTTTTGAAAATAATATGTTTTGTTTACAATGCTAAGCAATCTGTGTTTGTTTATGAGAATGTACATTTTTTACTATATATTTGTAATTCATTTAGAAGTACTTTGTTAGTAGGGATTTGACAGTATTCAGTATTGTATGACATTTTATCATGGAAAGACGGTACAGCGTCTACAAATTATTCAGTTGTTTTATGAAAATCGGCGTTTTACGAGGAATGTTATGCGCTTAGAGCAACTTATAGTCTACATAATTGGCTTACGGAACGCACAATTTGCTGTATCATCGACATATTTGATACTCAGTTTTTATTATGGGATAATATTTGACCAAATAGACGACATCCAGCACGTAGTGAAGCAAATATAGCGGCAGTAGCTTGGACGCGATAACTGATGAATCAGTTCGGCGCCGTTCTCAACAGCTTAGCTTGTCGTATGGCATAACTTTGCGTATTTTACGCATGGGTCTTTGATTAAAAAACATACACAATTGAAGCCGACCGACCTTCCCAATAGGGGCTCTTGAGAAGCTTGTTTAGCGATGAGGCTCATTTTTGACTTAATAACTACGTCAATAGGCAAAATTGCCGTTTGAGCTAAAGAGCAACCAGAAGAGGTTTAAAAAATGCTATTACATCCAGACAAAGCAACGGTTTAGTGTGGTTTGTGGGCTAGTGGAATTATCAATCCATTCCAGTCAACGTATTAAAACAATTCGTATTATAAAAAAAAACAACGAAGTAATATCATCAAAGCGAAAGGGCAAAGTTGATATAATTAAGTTAGTGTTACGTGAGAAATCTATTAGCCTGTCTAATAAAACCTTGTCCCGAGTTCAATCAATTTGAGTACCGCAAAAATACTACAGAACTTCAACTATCAAGTATGTCATGCAGTTTGGCGTTAGGTTTACAAATACATTCAACAGTAAAATTACAATTATAAGATAGAATTGAGGCCTAGTCTTTGCTATGACCAACCGTTTCCTAACAACAGAAGGTTTATCCGTCAACGTATTACTAGGAATTAATTACAATAAGAGTTTGACGAACTTGAATAAGGTGCCAATGTGGTGGAATTTAAATTATAGGAGATAGTTGATTGAAAAGACTCAGAATTCAAAAACTTAATTGATTACTCAAATCACTGTTTACACTTGGAAACGTTTTATTTTTTTGGGGCTATGTAAAGTCTACATGTATAAGGTGGTTACGATTAAAGAATTGGAAGCCAACATTACTAGCGTCATTTGCCAAATAGCACTCGAAATGCTTGAACGCGTTATCAAAAATTGGAACTGCAGAATGGATCATGTTAGCCGAAGTTACAGCCACATTTGAAAGAAATAATTAAAAAAAAAAAATGTGTTTTTATGTTGTTTATCAGCGTAGTACTAAGCTAAAAAAACAATTGTTCTGAAAAAAAAATTAAGGGTTTCTTATTTTTCTATTAAGTTGGCCTATAGAAGTGTAGTCAGCTTTAGGCTTAGTAAGCTATAGAAGAATTTGAGAGTTTTAAAACTTCAAATTTACTACTAATAGGACATACTATTTAACTATGTTAGTATTTAAGTCTGGAAGAATATTGGTGCAGAGCTCAGTAATAAGAGAGATAAGATGTGTTGTAATGGAACGGATAACCAACAAGTGTTTTTTTTTTTTAATTCCGACGACACAGTATAGTCAAAGCTTTGTACATCGTATGAAACTACGCATAGATGACTACTCCTTATAGTTGAGCAGTGGCGTGCGTTCAAGAATACCTATTTTGGACACTATTGATCAACACAAGCACAAACGCGTCTATATAATTTTATATAAAATTTCTATCATTTAACAACAATTTATTTCTTTTATGTTTTTTGATATTTCCACAAATAAAATAGCGCAGATTTGCAACATTGAAATTTTGAATTCATTAAATGTTATTTATTGTCAAAATTTTCAAAAAATAGTTATTGTTAATTTAATTTAAAGAATTAAAAAAAAAATAATAATTTTTTAATTTTTTTTTTTTAATTTTAATTTAATTATTATGACTTTCTGCTACGAGGCTAATTACCGACACCAGAGGAAGGACCAGCTATGTTCAAATCACTATCATTTAAAAATGTTACCATTGCTGTTTTACAAACTCACATTGTATATTATTAATATTAATTTAATGCCAACAGATGAAATAAATCATTTATTGTTATATTGACAAATATGTGAACTAGAATTATATAATATTTTTCCTATGCTTTTAACATGAAATTGAATACACCTGAAATGATTTATGCGTACAGTGATAATCAATTAGGGCACATAAAAATATATAAATCATTAGTAACAACCAGAGCAAACTAAAAAGAAATCAATAATCAATACATGACTGACCTAAAATTCACCCATGAGAGCATGTAAAAATAGATTCAAATTGATATACTGGTATAGCAATTGCTATCAATACAAAAAATAATGCTATTAATAGAATGTAAACATGTACGTTATCATTTGGTTATTTAATATGATGATAAACATGCACTTGCAATTGAATGTAATTTAAGTTAATCTACATCAATTGAAATTTTTTATTAACCTATTGATTTGTTCTCATATTTTTATCCAACAGTGCTTGCTCATCAGAGTGGAATTTGAATAAAGTTGATAATACGTGAAATATTTTTTTCAACTTTGAATAACGCATTCCGTTATATGTAAATATTTACAAAGTATTTAATTTCATCAAAAAAGTTCTGTGTACACTGATACGTAAACCAAATGAAATATGTATTTATTTGTACTGCATACATTTCATAAATATTGCATACCCACGTATTTAATATCAATTTTAGAGAATAAAAATTCGTCAACGCGCTTATTTTTATTAATATTTAAATTGGCGGTGAATATTGTTTTGTATTTTTTTTGCAAACCCTCCATAATAAATGAACAGAAACATGTATGCGCATAACTTATATTTATAATTTAATGACATCGCTAATTTATTTTTATTGTTTAAAATTACGCGTACAGTTGCTTTTGAAAATAATTCTTAAATGTCAACCAGAAGATGAAAACATTCTAAAAGTACTTTTATATATTTTTTCATAACATGTCATTTATGTAACTGTTATAGTAATATGAAAAGTTTTAGGCTCATTACGCACGGGTTCTGCTATGCGCAATGGGAATAAAACCCGTGCGTAATGGGCCTATTACGCACCATATTTATTTAATAATGAATAAGATTGAATGTTGACCGTATTATTTGATAATTTGTGTTACTAATAAAGTTTAATCTAAAAAAAAAATGACATAAACTATTAATATAAATAATGATCGTACAAGGCATATTGACGAGGTTTGTAGAATCGAAAGAATTGTCTACGCTTGACTCTTGGCCGCTGTGATTTGATTGATTTTGAATAAATTTCATTAGATAAACTATTGAAATGACGTATCATTTAATAAATTTCTAACTCTTTTTATAGGCTTACAGGTATTAAAGTAGACTAATTTCCACAACTACATGTAAACATTAAACACGTGCGAATATGATATGCATGAGTATAATTCGCACGTTTTTAATGTTTACATGTAGTTGTGGAAATTAGACTCATTTTGTGCTCTTACAATATACTATTTTCAATTGAGATTTAAATAGCTTTTTAATCTCAATGAACGATAAAATCCATTATATCATATCAAATCAATCAGCCCAACCCAATTAAAAAGTGCTTAACTAATCAATCTACACTAAATACTATTAATCGAAATGAATTATAATATTTATAATACGCATACATTGGCACATGGAACGGAGATAAATTTGATTTTTTATTATTTTGTTTCTAAATAATTTTAATAAAATCTTCTAACGCGACATTGTATAGATGGGGTACTATAGACCTCAACATCACACAAATTAATTGAAAATTACACTGCTTAAATTTTATGTTATGCAAGGTGGTCCACGGTAGTGGGAAGTTTTGAAAATATATATAATTGTAGAAGTAAATGTAATTATTTAAAACAAAATAGTATACCTAGTCACGCCGTTTCTTTTCGGGGTAGGCAATCGAGGTGTTAGGCACACCGAACCACAGATAAGACATGTGTATGTTTGGATGCCTATATGAGGTAACGGATTGATTTGGAAAGAACCTTAGACCATACACTTATAGACACGCCTTTTGCCCATGCGGTGAAGCCAACATGATCGATGCGTGTGACGTCAGTTGTGGACAAAACGCGTATGTGTACGTGAACTTGACGTGTATGAAAACATATTTATTATTATTTCACATAATTATTGAATTTTGTGATACAAATAAGTGTTTAATAATCAACAATTATAAAGGATATTCACTTTCAGTTATTGATATTTACTATTGCAAAAGATTTTATAGTTACAAAATTTGATGATTTGCGTTGATATTAAAAGTTAAAATTAAAGTGTAATACATATTTTATTGTGTTCATTAATTTTTACTAAAAATTGTAAAATTAACTTTAATATTCAAGACTTATGTCCACAATTAGTGAGTGACGTCAGTTGTGGGCATATAACGTTGTTATGTTGACTTCACTAAGCGACAAGCGGTCAATAGGACACGGCGCGTCTATAAGTGTATGTGGTCTAAGGAAAGAACGCTACGCTCTGTAACACTCATCCAACTTATGACCGCTCCGACCATTTCTTAACTTTTGTTAGAGCTGTTAATTATACATGTCCTCTCTGCCGTACTGCCGACTAAAACAAAGTATTGTAGTAGTAAATGTATTATAAGCTATTTACATGTCATTTTTATTTTCTAAAAATGGGCTGTGTAAATAATCATTCTTTCTCTGTATGGTGTCTCGAAGCTGGTAGCTACAATTCCGCGCAACATATCTAATGCAGTAATAGCAATTTCTTTATTAGTTTTTATTTTTAACGTTTTAAGATTACTACTTGGATTTCCAGTAAAAATGTTGAATTTAAGGTATTACAAAAAATACTGTGCTCTAACGCAAACATTATCAATTTATGCTATAAAAATATTATCAAAGCAGTGCAACTAAGGGTGGTGGTATTTATAGACAAATCTCCATCAAATTAGCTTAATTTTTTAGTACCACCTTCTGGCTCACATCTAACTCATATGTTTTTTGTTAAGATTTGGTTCCATACCCACATCTTTCTTCTCTTTAATAACGGAGAAAATTAATAAAATGTAAAAAAAAAAATCTGTATTATCTCGCAAAGTACATATAAGAGTATCTTGAAATTCTCACAGCATAAGTACATGCACATTTTATACACCACCATCCTCAAAAAAATTATCCAATGCATTTTATTTTATCTAGTAGCGTAAAAGTGAAATTATTTAACATTACGGAAAATTGCAAATAGTTACTTCACTGTTATTTAAACAAATTTTGTAATTTTATTTTTATGTGATTTGTAAAACTTGTTTTGTTTTTGCGAATTTATTCGGATAAAACGTAAATCTTTGAATTAAGCTTTATTCGATTTGCATATTGTTAATAATAATAAAAAAATATTAGGACCTACATATGTGCTTTTCTAATTATTTTGAACAGTGTATTTATAAATTTATAGCCAAGAAACTATAATGTTTGATTGTTTATGGGAAGAAAAATCACTTCTGTGTATTTTTTTGTAAACAGTAAAACAAAATGAATTATTACACCCTGCCATAATGCATATTTGTTTGTAACTTGTACACTGCGCGTATACATAATGTGTAAACTCTGAACCGCTTTGCTAGGGATAAGTACGGATTAGGGTTGTGTATGTTTGCTTAATTGCGGTTTATATTAGTAGATTATTTTAATATTATGGTTGCCGTAAATTAATAATACATTGTAATATTTTAAAGGCTTATTTTATGTATCATCGAATAAACTGAATGAAATACGCTTGTAATAAATCTATTAAATGTGATTTAATATATTTTTAAATAATCGATTATCACACGAACAACCTGGAAGTAGGTTACTCGGCTGACAAAAACGTGCCGCCACTGTGACTAACTGGCGGACATGATTATATCAATTGACTTTCTGATAACATCAACCCCATTTTATTCTTCATCTATCTACCCATCGATTAATGAGATAATTTAAGGTTGTAACTAGATAATTTATTAGATTGTTATTATATATTTGAATAATAACACAAATAAGTAAATTGATAACCCAAATCACTTAAAACGTAACGTTTTATATTTTTTAGATAAATAACTATAGCACAATATTTTAGAGAAAAATAAATAGAAAATACGATATTTTACAGAAAAATAACTACAAAACACAATATTTTATAGAGAAATAACTAGTCAATACGATAGAAATAACTAGAAAATATGATAGAGTTGCTTTTATTCTTACCGATTTTTTAGATTTTAAACCCATTACTTGAATATTTTGTTATCTAAATATATAATCATAGTCTAAAATCATAGAATGTTTTTGTCACTGTATTGTACAAGGTGAACTAAACTATGAGCATATCAGAATATGGACATTACGACAAATATAATTTAATAATTAAATATCAAGAACAAAATAATTAGTAACAGCATATGCAATGCATAGTTGTTTGGTTAAAATACTATTAAACGAAACTAGCTACTTACACCACACATTGGTCTTTCAATGCCAGTTTAAACATAATATTACTTAAACCAAGATTAATTAATTATTATTATTTTTTAATGTAAAAATTCTTAACACAAACGCACTTATTTCAACGTTTTTCTAGTAATGTATTCGAAAAAAAATCTTTTGGTATTTCTGCAAAATACGAGAGTTTTTTGAGTTTTGGAAAAATATAATAGTTACAGAGAGCGGGGATTGAGACTATAAGATAGATAGCATTCATTGACTAAGAATATTTTGTCTCATGATGATTTTGTCTTATGATGACCCTTTTATTTTGAAGATACAGGGTGAACAAAATTTGCGACTACTATATTTGATATTTGTTCAAATCATTAATGTAAATAAAAGTATGGCGTACTCCAACGAGTATATCAAGTATAAAAAATTATAAACGATAACTTGCTGTTTTATCTAGTAATGTACAAGTGGATTTCATTTAAATACGTCTTGTCATTGACTATCAGATATATTGGTCGCAGTTGTTTAAAATGAGTGACGTTTGACTGTTTGACGTGTCGTTAATAGTTAGTGAATTCCTCTACTATGAATCACTATACGAACGCCGAGATAACTGACATGCATTTCATGTATGGACTTGCAGATGGCAATTCATTACAAGCTAGACGATTGAACATTGAACGGTTTCCTGACCGTAATATCCTCGACCGAAAAATCTTCTAAAAGATTCATCGACGTCTTCGTAAAACAGGCACATTGAAACGAAATGGAGGGCCAGAAAGATCAATGGCAGTAAAAACGGTACAACTGGAACAGAATGTGCTGGACACGATAGAGGAAGATCCAAGTTCTACGCGAAAAATTGACAATACTTTGAATGTAAGTCATTGGACAGTTTGGCAAATTCTAAAGGGCAATTTGTTGTATCCATACCACATTTAGCGTGTTCAGGCACTACTACCTCCTGATTTTTCTTTACATATTGTGTTATGTCAATGGCTTTTGGAAACATTAGTTCTAATCCCTCAATTTCTTAAACATATTTTTTTCACTGATGAAGCCAGTTTCTCAAGAAATGCAATAAGGATTTTTTATAACAACCATGTGTGAGCAGATGAAAATCCGCATCAGGTATGTGAAGATAGTTTTCAACATCAGTTCTTCTTGAATGTTTGGGTTGGAATTGTGGGCGACTGTCTAATTGGACCAGTATTTCTACCAGGAAGACTTACCGGCGAGGTGTATTGCAACTTTTTGGAACACATGCTACCTCAGTTTCTGGATTATGTATCATTGGCAACAAGAATTGCAATGTGGTTTATGCACGATGGTGCACCACAAATCTTGTAACTGTTGCAAATTTTGTTCATTTTGTATTTTCGAAACAAAGGAGTTTTTTAAAAATCATTATAGAACAAAATATTCTTAGAATAGGCTAAGGAAATAACTACTTGAATTTTTGCCGGATGTTTACTTAAACCCTGTATATGCAAAAGTTGAAGAAATCCTAGTTTTCTAGATACTTTTTAAGCTATGTCACCTAGAAGACAACTGTAACTATGAAAGCGGTCTCAACAAGCATTTTTCACCTATTTGAAGACATACCGTACATATATGATAGTTTTTAATTTTATATTTGTATTTGTTTTATATACAAGCATTAGTTCAATAAGTGCAAAAACATTGAAACATTGTTAGAAAGCACCAAAATTTGGCCAAAAACAGTTAAAAAGCGCAAAATTTTAATAATTAAAAAAGAAAATATTGTCAGATAAGAAATGACATAATTTTAATATTTTATGACTGGATTTTGTTATTTCTGACATTTTATAAATAGCTCCAAAATCCGGCAAAGTGCACAATTCTCATTAGAAAATGTCAAAAATAGCAAATTCTGTTATTAAAACATTAAGATATTGTTAAAAAGCACTAAAGTTTGGTCTTCTACTTTTAAAAGTGCAAAATTTTATTCATAAAATGTCATAAATACCAAATACCGGTCTTTAAACGTCAAAATATTGTTTAAACCACTGACATTAATGTATAAACTGTTAAAAAATGTAACAAAGCCATGAAATTTCAAAACTAGCCAAATTCGGCCATAAAATATTGTTAGAAATAGCAATATTTCGTCATAAGCGGTTGAAAAATGCAAAACACTATTTACAAAAAGTTAAAAATAGGAATATAAAAAATATTACAATATTGGCAAAAAGAATCGAAATTCAGCTATACACTGTTAAAAAGTGAAAAATTATAAAATAACAAAATATAATAAAATATTAAAATTTATGTCTGGAATAACTAAAAAACAGTTGAAAAGTGGAAAATTTTGTTTATAAAAACTAAAAAATACTAAAATCAGGCCAGAAAGAAAGATGTCGGCATCCGGTCATAAACTGTCAAAAAATGTAAAAAATATCAAAATATTGTTAGAATAGCAAAATCCAGCTATAATCTGTCAAAATGTGCAACATTCTATCTATAGAATGTCAAAAATAGCAAAATCTGGCAATAAAGTATAAAAATATTGTAAGAAAGCATCAAAATTTATAATAGTACAATCTGGTCATAAAATGTAAAAAAAAACAAAAATTTGGCCAAAAGCTATTGAAAAGTTCAAAAATCTGTTCATAAAATGTCAATGCAGCTAAAATCCAACCTTGAAACAAACTTATTCAGCTTTGAAATAGCATAAATATTATAAGAAAAAACTAAAATCCACGTGTTGAAATGTGTCAGAAAGCTCCAAAATTCGGCTATAAACTATTAAAAAGTGTGAGAATCTTCATAAATTCTCAAAAATAGCATTACTAGCTATAATGTATGAAAAATATTGTTTAAAAGAACCAAACTCCGGCCTTAAACTGTCAAAAAATGCCAAGTTCGCGGAATGTCAAAAATCAGGCTTTTTGTGTTTTAAAATAGACAGCAGACCTTTGCTTACAAATAGCCAATGTTTGTGAAACTCATTCTGGCAAATCTATTTTTTAATACTCTATCACCTTGCATTTTGCATTTGTATCTTGTAATCCGTCTGAATAATTGTCAACACTCATTACATCTACTTTAAATGGGTTTCTAAGCCATCTATATTTCTCGATGTTGAACATTTAGTACAATTTTTTGAATATTCTAAAAAATAGGCACGGTTCCCACGACATTGTTACGCACTACAGTTCGGTTTTGATCTTGCATCTTTGTGTTCAACCGATTAAGTGGTAGAAAATATTACCAAAGTATAAAAATTTTGCTATACACTTGTTTGTCATTGAAGCGATGTGTTTTTTATGTGTCAAAAATATTTCTATTTCTGTTTTAAATGAAACACCTTTGCACTTGCGAACAATAAACAGTAGTGGTAAGTCTATACTAGGAAATGACATACCTATCGATTAAAAATACGTTAGAAAATGAAACTTTATCTTTTTTTAAGTTATATAAGTGTTTACGGCGACCCGCTCATATACTTCCTGTGACCGAAATTTTGACGTTATGAATCACTGCTCTATGGACTAGAACTTTTATTAGCATTGAAAATAAAATATTCTGCAATGTTGAATTAGAAAATTAGACCATTCAACTTTTTGTAAACATCATAAACTCTAAATTTCTTGCATTTTTTGTACTTTGTGCTTACCCATTATACCTGATCATAAAATATACTAAATATTTCTATTTATCAAATTGCTAGTCAATTCTATTTCTTGTAGAAATTTCTTTAAAATTTCAAATTTTTTAGTTAAATAATTTTGGTTGTATCTTCTTCAGTTCTGTTGTAGTTATTTTTATGTTACAGCAAGAAGTTAGGTTTATTGTTTTACAACATAATAATTTAAAAATATTTTATGTAAACTAAACAATATACAGGATGAGTTGGGAGGAACGGACCAAACTCCAGAAGTATATTGTACACGTGAAAATAATGTCAAAAAACTTAAATGTGGTTATCTGATTTTCATTTGTTTTCAAGTTATAGCGTAATAAAAAATGTTTATCTAGTATGCCACAAAAGGTTTCCAGGACGTTAGATTGGTTGCGCGGGTTCTATTAGTTGGTTTCCAATATCACTAAACTTCTTAGCACTAAATTATTGTTTATGGGGCTGATTCAAAGATGAAGTGTACAATGTAAAAGTGGACTCTTGAGATGCACTAATTCAACGCATTAGAAATGTTGCAGCCGATATTAAACAAAGACATAACTCAATCAGGGGCTGTTGCTCTTTGTAGACAAAGCAAAAAATGTTTAGAAATAAACTACGGTATTTTTGAACATTTATTTTAAGAATGCTATGATTTCCAAATCGTTAATGTAGAAATTTTATTTATTTTAATTACGCTCTAACTTAAACACAAACAAAAAATCGGATAACAACATTTAAGTTTTTTTACATTATTTTAAAGTGTATAATGCACTAATGGAGTTTGGCTCGTTCCTACCGACTTACAGTTTTCTTGAGCTTAAAACTGTCTGCTGTACAATGTTACCACAAACAAGGGAAATGTAGAAATATACATAGTTTTCTAGTATATAGTTGAAATCGGTATGTTACTAATCAAATTAATAAGTAAGCATTATGTGGTATAGTTTATTAAATTTAAGCTATTACTTTATTTTCATTAAAATTCCTTGTATTTTAAAACAGCTAACTTAATATTGCGCGATGGGACTTGTAGCAAGCAAGAGGTTCAAACTAAATGCCATTAAATAAATTTGAAGTTCCCAAGTGTACAGTTAACAGGCCGCTTTCAACCTTTATTAAACTTTTACAAAATTTAGATATCGTTGACAAAACATATACTACAATTGCTAAATTGTATGTTGTAAGCATTCACTGTTCACATTTTAGTACTAATCACACATTCACACTATATTCTGGAATGTTCAAAACTCTTGTTTTGCTTTGATTAATTGCTTTTCTCCACCCATTATGCGGCGACTCAGACTCTTGCCCTTATAATCTATTGTTTCTTATGTTTTGAAATATACTTTTATATAATTATAAATATATATATTAATTGTATTTAAGGCAAACTAATTAAGATGTTTTTAAAAGTTAATTAACTTTTCAGACAACTGTTGAAATTGTAAGAATTTATTGATCTATTATTTTTATTTATTTATTATTATTAAATTAAATTAATTTATTTATATTATTTGTATGAATTATAATTTCAGTTTAGTTTATTTATTTTATTTTTATTTTCTTTTCTTTTTTATTTCAGATTATTTTTTGTTGTGAATTTAGTGCTTTCATAAATCCGTAGACCTAGTGTAGAGTATAGTGTAGCAAAGATGTCAGCACATTCTGGCGGAGAAGGTAGACAGCACCGTTCGAATTCATTAGGCGCCAAGCTGACGTTCAAAGGATTGCTCAGAGATGGCCTACACTGGCAGTAAGTGTGGCTTTTAATAAATGTTACTACACAATTTATTTATTCATTCGCTTTTTTTATAAATGGAATAAATTATGGTTTGTATGTGTGTGAAGCACGTTTCGATGCGCAATTCGTGTCGCTGTTTTGGCATAGCAAAGCGGTTGCACCCGCGGGGCCCGCAATTTTAAAATTAAACCCGCCGGTGATATATTATCGTGCACGTGTTCCTTTATTATTATTGCAGTTGCAACAATAAATATATATATTATAATTATTGCCGTCCGGAATTTTTATGATGGCACATGATATTTAATTTAAAATTGTAATTGTGTAATTCACTATTAGTTTTTATAGGTCCGAAATTACAGGTCGGATACCCTTTATTATCTTTGGTAATATTCTGCTTTTATTAGATGGTGTAAAAGAGGAGTTAATGTATTATTACTCAAGTTTTAATTTTACTATTAGTTTATTCACTTCGAAGCGCTTTTATAACTTGATTTAACTTTTTATTGGTATAGTTAAAGATGCAAATTAAACATTATTTAAAGCTCAATTTAATTTCAAATATATTAAGTATGTATGCTTCTAAAATTTTGATGTCTTTGTTTGAGCACGTTTAACGTGTTTTATGTTAATGCGTTTGTTAGTATCTCCGATAAATTAAAACAAGTATAATTATATGTGAATTAATTATTACCATTTTAATAATAAAACTTATGTAATAGTTATTTTGGCAACAGTAGATAAAAACCCAGCCTTTCTAATTTAATAATTTTCTAAATTATATTATTTAGTTTACTATTAAATTGCTTAAGAATAAAAATGAACAACAAATTTGGATCCACCCCCTTGCTCTAATATTGAAAATGTTCAACAAATTTCAGTCTGGGAAAAGTGGCTGCTCTACTAGTTCTAAAATAGTGTTGATTATTTTACAGAGTTTTGATTAGTTATTATATTAACTTATTAGTTTTTAATTAAATACTGTATGATAACCTAGGTTTACGTTGTAGGCAACCAAATATGCATTTATAAAAAAACTTTAGATCATCACCATATGCGTAACTGAAAATATTTGTTTTGTGGTATTTATTGTGATTATAAACAACAAACAATTTCAATGATTATAAGAATAATAAATAAATAAATAAAAATGTTTCTATTTTTTAATAATTGTCAACATAACTATTATGAAAATAAGCAAATGTATTATACGGTTAATCATTATTAGAATTATTAATACTTATTATTTAACATAATAACAATAAAATAATGAAAAAACTGTGATTTGGATGTATAAATTGTAAGTACAATAGTGTTTGCACAAGAACATAATGCTTTTATAGTAAAGACTTATTATTGCATTGGAACAATCAATACGCACATGTTGTACTTTTTCAGTTGTGCGTGAATTTAATAAAGCCTTTCCCGATGCAAGAATTCTTAATCAAACTTTGTGAAGCACAAATTATTGATCAGATTGAATGGAGGACCTGCACTTGTTAAAGAAACCACCTGGCTGGCCATCCTTTTTAACTGAAGAGGTTGTTTTTGATATACAGCATCGACTAGAGCGAAGTCTACAAAAATCAATGAGAAAATTATCTGCTCAAACTGGAGTTTCATATCGAAGTTGCAAAGAATGTCTTGCGTTTGCACCCGTATAAGGAAGTTAGTTTAATTACTTCCACTTGATTATGAACGAATTGCATATTACAACTGATTTAAATTAAATTATAGTGCTGTTGTGCATTGTTTTATAAAAAAAACAATATAGGTCTATTTATTCTTAGCCTTAAAATCGCAACCTAAATACTAATTTTAATTGAATGTAAAGTGGTTTTGTGTAAGTTATGGGAAACATTGACAATAATCAAGCTCTCCATAGGTAAAAAAGTTTTATTCAATATTTTATCATATTTATATTGTGAACAACCTCTTTATTTATGTCATGTGGTTTCTTCTTAGAGGTGCAATTTCTTTTTCAAACTGTTCAATAATTTGTAGTTATTACTATAAAGGCATTGTGTTTTTTTGTAATAATTATTGTACATATAATTTAAATATTAAATTTATAATTCTGTTTAATTCACAGTTATGCATAACACATACTTCACACTATTTAAAATTTAGACATTACTCTACAATTCACATTTTGTTATAATAAATTAACAATTAAATTATGTTTTTAAAACAACAATGACGAACATGAAAATTGACGTTTATTCTGGCGGCTTTTAGGATTATTTTGTTCAGGAGTAACAACAGGTTAAGAAACCAACCGGTGAATCAGAAATCATCAGAATTTTTTCCAGAAATATTTGAAAAACCTATTTGCCAAAATGTATGCTTTTGTTACAATACTGGAAATTAAGGTACCCGGTTGGGATGCCTTTAAGATTAATTATTTAGTTTAGAACTCTTCACACTGCTAGAAAATCCTTAGATTTGGTACGGTATGTGCTTAGCGGCGTCGTCATTACACTCGAAAATAGCAGTTACTCATTAAAACAAACAATTTTTTTACTTCCAGTTTTTACCTGTTTTTTTATATCTCATGTTGCAGCCACGATTCTAACCATTAGTTCGAACTCTGTGTTCACCGGTCTTTTGTAAATAGATGTTATCATCTGACTACAGAAAAAGAAGTCTAGTGGATTCCGGGCTGGCCATGTAACAGGATCTTTGCTTCCAAATCGTTTAATTGGGTATTCTTGGTTCAGCAATGCAATTGTTGTGTGAGCCAGTGCCTCATCATGTTAAAACCAATGTCTCTGTCTGATGTTTAATGGCACGTCATTAAGAAGCTTCGTTTGAAGGTAAGGCTCGATTTCGATTCTGGTCCGTACATTTACAGCAAAACGTTGTTGCTTTGCACAAATATATGAATTTTGAACGTTCTTGATACACTGTTTTTATTTGGAGCAGACGAAAGTTGTCGAGTGTAAGACGTAGCAAAATGCTTTAGCAGTTCTTTGCTTTTACCTTGTTCGTACTGCTAAAAGCGGTTTACTTGTGCGGCTAAAAACGGCGGCTGCTAAGGCCTGTTTCACACGTATGCGGTTTCATTTGGTTTTGTTCATTTTCGGTCGCTGCTGACAAGTATCAACCTGTTATTTTGGCTTCTATTTAGTACCTAATAGAAACAGTAAAGCACCGAATACTCCCTTGACACAAACAAGTTTTGTTAGGTTTCTATAAGGTGCGAACTCGTGTTGATCAAGGCGTTTACACATGCACGGTTCAGTTTGTATATTAACCTGATAGCAAGTGAATCTTTTTAAAAATTATTTCTTATTATGATTTTTTTAAAGTTGTTGCTGTTTTTGTGATAACTTGAGCGGTTTGCATACTGAAGTATTTATAAAAAAAATGTTTTTGTGCTCTCTTAGCTTCGAAAAAATGGTGTAGAATGTTTCAAATTGCACTATTAATTAAAGTGATGAAACGGTGCTTCTAATAAATTCTAATATTCTTTTTTTGTTTTGTATTGTTCTATAGCGAAACATTATGGCAACAACTTCTCTGCATTATGATTACTAGTGAGCCTGTGTACACAATAAAACAAAATAACTAATACAGGGAGTTTATAAATGAATGGGATTATGTAATCACTTTAAATGTGCCGCTTTTTTTAAATTTTTCACTAAACTATTTGTTTTGACAGATCAACTTTGACAGCTGTCAAGCAAACATGAAAACGTATGTAGTATAGTGGACGATTTTAAGGCGGCATATTTAAAATGATTACATAATCCCATTCATTTATAAACTCCCTGTATAAACCTAAACCGTGTGAAAACCGTGTATGTGTGAAAGGGTTTCATTCGTTTTCGGCTGAAAACGAACCGAAAGTTTTGGGAAACTTAAACAGTGTCTTTAAATGCTTCTTATTGAGAATGTTTTGTTTGTTTGACTGTTAAAGCAACCTGTAGAAATATAAATTAGTAACGCATGTGTCAATAATACACATTTGTGTAGTCAGTGAGAATTTGTTACATGGTTTGACACTTGTATTGTATAATGTTAAGACATTTTACTGATAAAGAATATGTAAACATTCATTTTATTATGGATTTTGCGACGGCAATGTTGCAGCTTCTGTGCGTGAGTTCGAAAGGCGTTTTCCAAATAGAAGGTTCCTAAGTGATCAACTATTTATTGATATGCACTTGCACTAATAACCGCATTTTTTGTTTATTTGGTTTAAATTTTTCTCAGCTTTCGACAGCTTTTAAGTATTAAAATCTAAGGCACTTCGTACATTACATAAAGATAGAAGAAAAGCTTACCATTAGCAATCTATTTGCATTCTAGAGATGTGAATGGCTTTTAAATGAAACTGAAGCTAATCCAGATTTTTTGCATAAACTTCTGTGGACGAACGAAACTACATTCACGAGAACTAGAATTGTTAATAAACATCTTAATGTTTGGTCACATGGAAATTTGCACGAAACTGGTATATTTAGTATAATACGTAATACTATTTGTGGTTCTTTTTTTGCTTCTAAGATTAAACGCAGTTTTTATTCATGACCTTCTTAAATAACTTGCCTCATGACTTTAGAAATAAAAACTGGTTTTAACCACATCTTTGTTAGAAAGAATTTAAAGATATGTACATGTTTATAGGAACAATCTGAATCACCCTGAATATTATTTTAAAATTTATAATTTAGATCATTTGGTAAAACAACATAAAAGCATCTGAGCAGGTACGAATATACACGGCTCTAGGAGCGGATCCAGGACACTGGCTAGAATAAAGTGACCACATTTTAAAATACTCAAAGGGTTGACAACTGGGGGGAGGGGGGTGTTATTATTATTTTAATGAATATTTCAAAAACCGTAAGTTGTAGACCCATAAAACCATATATCATTGTAATTGTTAAAAAAATCTCTTTTTAAAAATAAAAGAATGTTCTATTTAAAAAACTGATAATGACGTCACATCTCGTACAACAGGACTTGTATTAAAAATCAAAATACATCACTATATAGATTGAAATTACTACAAAAACTTTTATTAAGGTCATTTTGTACATAAACTAAAAATGCAGCCAATAATCGGGTGTTTTCATATAAATATATTATATGTTGCCAGTTACAGTTACAACAGCAGCATAATATCTTTATCATGATAGGCGAGATCACTGCAAAAGATGTGGCAAAAATGTGTGAGGGGGACGCTTGCGATGATAGGGGACAGTTGGGGGGACATTTTTATCGGGGGGGCGGCCATCTTCAAAGGGGGACTGTCCCCCTCAAAGGGGGACGAATGGTCACTTTAGGCTAGAAGGCTGCAATCGATAGCTAGTAGAGCTGCATTATTGAAGTTACCGTGGCAACTGAGTGTTACACAAAGCTGCTTTATTAAAGTTAGCGTGGTAACTGAGTATTACACAAAGCTGCTTTATTAAAGTTAGCGTGGCAACTGAGTGTTACACAAAACTGGACGCCGCAGCCTGGCTATTTTCTTCTTGATCAACTGGTAGCATTTTTAATTTAATCTATCTTTAATATTAATTTTGCTTAGTTTTTTTATAAGTACTTTTTGAAACCTTGAACAGAAAAAGGCATGTGATTTGATTTCAAAGTAATCAATGACGCGCCCCTACAAGCAATACGACTACACCCTTTCTAGTTTTTTTTTATTGCTCCTTACAATATATCCCAATACTATTTTTTTATCAATTCCAGCAGTTTTTTTGTTTTTGGCGACTGTATATCTTGCTTTTGTATGAATAGTTTTACCTTTTTTCTTTTATTATTACGTTTCTATTGCATTTGTATTTGAAAGAAGTAATTATTACTTAATAATCTGATTGAATGAATATTAATTCAAATATGATGTTTCTATTTATTAAACTTTAAATTATGCCGCTTACTCTTGTTGTCAGAATTATTTCGTATCCCTTCTTAATTAACTGGTAGCATGATGCAGGAATATATTTTCCTCATACATTTACCGTTAAATTGGCACACATATGCGAACCACCGAATATTTACTGAGAATGTGATTGAATTAGCCGATTGTAACTTTACCGCCTTCAGCAGCGCTTTTGTTTCAGAACTGGTCCATTATACTAGCAAAATTTTAGTTATGAATATTAAAATAAATAATTGATGAATATTTAACACGGCAAACTATTTGTTCGTCAAATTAACTTTGTACGTCCAATTCATATTATTGATAGATTAAATCCTTCAGTTGTCATATGATTTATGCCACCATGTACCATCAATCATTTCGGGGATACATAAATAAATACTGCAATTCATACTAGGTAATGAATGAAGTTATTTTAATAAATGATTTAAAAAGCTTTTAAGATTAGTTTATTTTAAGACAAATAAATTTGATTGACAATATTCCAAATAACTTCCTCATTGCGCTCGCTTCAAATTAACCCCAATTTTCTGACATTTTTTACATAATTGATTTCAGTCGGAATCAATTTTATATTAGTGTGGTAACTGGCAAGACAAAGCACCGTGACGCGATGTGTGTGCAGAATTACACAACGCGACTTGCATAAATGGCCCTGTTTTTTATTTACATTTCTTACGAAGTGCGTGCGGTGATAGTAATTTCACACGTGAAAGCGGAACTACATTTTAATTTAACTAATCATTTTTTTTTGTACCAAGATAATAATAAATAATCAAGCAGAAAATTTTTAATGATATAATACGAATCAATTGAACGAAATTATTTAAGAGTTGTTTCATTGGGAATAATTAAGTCACGTTGTTTTTATTAAGTATTTATAGATAATAATTAATGGAAACAATGTTCAATTATTTTACATACTCGGCGGAGTGATGCAATTTATTGATTTATATCCATATTTTTACTTTCATTGCCATTGTTATGAGGATTTAGTATTATGGCATATGCAACATATGCATAGAAATTAAATGTAATTGCTAATTAAAATAACTAATTGGATGTATTTAATTATCCAAGTTATGTTACAATGACAATTTAATGTTGTATTCAATTTTATTATATGTTGGATTCAATTATATAGTTTTAAATGATTTTATATCATAGAAATAAAAAATAATACAAAGTATAATATTGCAGTAATTGATATTTGAAACAATTATGAATATTCAGTATATTTTAAATGGCATTTTTATGGTGTGTAATACAAGAACTAAGTTAGTCTATACTATTGTATGGCAACTGAATATAAAAATAAATTGAGTTAACACCCTTTTCCACAAAGCTTGTCAATTTCATTATCCCGATTTCCATTACGCTTAGAGAATAACCCTAACAATACCTTTTTCAACAAAATCCAATCATTTAATAGAAAATAATTCCTACAATAATGGATACAGTTTGCGGATTTGCGACTCTTCTAAATGTACATTAACAATGACCGAATAGATAAAAACATAATTTATAGCAAATCGACAGTAGAATTAAAAAATTAACATGGTATTATTGAGCAAAAAAACAACGTTTATCTGCTATAAAATTCTTTTTTCTTCAAAGGGTATTATAATGTTTACATTATGTTACTATACAAAGCAAGTAGAACGAAGATATTACATTCTCAGTAATGAAATGTTATATTATTTTACCAGTAATCTTATGAAATGGTTCATAAAAATACCACACTTTTAACAATTAAATAAGTTTGTCAATGTCACTTTTAAATAGGTTGTTATTGACATTGATAAATATAATTGATAACGCAATTATGAGATAATTAGGATTTTTGGGCCTTACTGCAAAATATTGAGAAACGGTTCAGTCAAAAAGCTACTAAAACTGCCAAACAAGTTACAGTAATAATTTATGTTGACAGAAATATAGCATGTTTGTCAAATAGTATTCTAAACTGTTAAACTGTCAACAAAAAATTTAAATCTTTTTTAAGTTGGTGTGACTCAGCTATAGTTTACAGTAATGTGTAAAAATGTCATAAGTTGGCCAAATGTACTAAACTGCAAAAATATTACTAAATCTGTCAAAAAGTTACTGAATACGTCAAAAAGTTACTAAAGCTGTTAAACAATGTACAGCAATGTAATACCATATGCATGTTATGTTCAATTGTATTCTAAATTATCATAAATACTTAACTAATAATTTATGTTGGCAGAAATATATCAGAACTATCCAATAGTATGCAAAAATAGTGTCAAAAAATAATTATTTATATCTGTCAAATAGTTTTCATCTATGTAATAAGTTGGCATAAATTTTCTAGATCAGTCAAACATGATTTTAAACTGTTCAAAATGACACTACTGTCAAAAAGCTACTAAAAACAAGCATATAATCTGCTGGATATGTCAAATTGTATTTCAATCTGTTAAAAAAATTACTAGATTATGTCTTAAACTTTCAAAATCTTTACTGCATTTGTCAACAAGTTTCAAATTTCAAAAAGTTACTAAAACTGTCAAACAATTTATAGCGTGAGTAAATATACCATAAATTGTAAGAAACTTGCAAAATCTGTCAAATTGTATTCTAAACTGTTACTAAAACTGTTTATAGCAATATGGTATGCTAAATTGTAATTTAAACTGAATTTTTTATATAAAAGAAACGTACAGTTTTGTTTTTGAAATTAACGTAGGGCCCTCCTGCGCTAGGGGGCGTTGCTGACCCTTACTTACAGGTAGCTCCGCTTCTGAATAGAAAGCATTTCGTTACCTACTACATCACATATTAGATGTCTTTTTGACTAGTGATATGCTAGTCATACTGATGATGCGTGCATACCTTGAAACACTAGTGTATGTGCTTCACACTGGATGGATAGGCAATTTTTATAAAATACATCATTTATTGAATTTAAATGATAAATTTGTTTTGATAATCTAATTAAATTAAAACACGCCAAAATGGCGCTGCCTGCCGTGCCAGGATTTAACTGTACTGCAGCTTTCTTCACACACACTCACACACAGTTCAACGTTTCTTCTAATATATGTATAGCAGGAGTTGCGTTACCACCTTTTGCTCACATATTTTTTTATCTTGGTGAAATATTTGGCTGAAAATGTTAGTGTTCTTCAGTTTGTCTGTTTTTTATTTTTGATTTTTTTTTAATTTCATGTTAGGCATGTTGTAATGAAGAGGAAATTTTTTTTATCTATATCTAACAAGCTTCATGGGATAATATCACTAATATTATCTTTCGAACCAAAGATAATAATTATCCCAGAGAAATTAGAGTGTTTATTTACGAATAAAGAAGAATCAGAAGAATTTGACATCAAACTCTATTTCTATGAGATACAAAAACTAGACTAAACAACGCCACACAAAGAATCAAATGAGAGATTTAAAAAATTAAAAACATTTATGCTGGAATTCATGAAAGCCAGTTAAATTAGCGGTTGATTAAATTTGACAACCGCAAAACTATTTATAGTAATGCTACCACAAAGGCAAGTTTTACACAATATGTAACTACCAGAACTAAAAGGAAAATAATATTTGATACTAACGCAAATTGAATTAATAAAAACAATTTTGACAGTTTGTCGTATGTTGAGGTTATGTAGTCACATTTAACGCTGATTAACTTTAATCAACTTTTATGAATCACTATTAGGGTTGCAATATTCAACTCCCAATAAATCACCTCATAAACTATTAGCAGAATAACTAATTAACTTTTAATTTAATTTATTTTATTAAAACTTGTGGACAGCTAAATGAATATAGACATTTATAACAAATAAAAACATTGTGCATATATTTTATTACCTGCTCAGTGGTGTTAGTGAAAAAAAGGAAAAATCATAAACGTATACGCCACATTGTGCTGTACTACTTCGAGAAAGAGTGGAAACCCGCTGATCTATTTTGCGATTTTAACGATTTTTTTGGCGAAGGTATGATTAGTGCAAGGGCATTTTCAGAATGGTATATTTGCTTTAAAGGTGGTTATACCAGTTTAGACGGCCAGTCAGGAAGTGGTCAATCTTTGGATTCTGATGACTAGGCTTTCTGGCGGCTATGGAAGAGAACGGGTAACTACATTTCAGAAAACGGTGAGGTGTGGGGTGTTCTTTACGAGTTTTTAGACAACCACAAGGCTGTTTAGATACAAATGTTTACCGATTTGTTTTAGGAAAATGAGCAAAACAAAAAACGGCGATAATTTTAGATAAGTTCAGAAGTTTTTGCTAAGGGACTGTTTTGAGCTTTTTTTTTTTGGTTAGCATTTCCGGGCAGTTTGTAATTTCCAACTTTACAACTCAGTGGTGGTGGTGGTGAGAGCAGTATTTCTATGGCTGTTATGGGAATTGTTTGAATTGCTTTTGTTATGAATTATACCTTTGTACTATATTTAGTTTGTTTGTTTTATTTTTAGAATAGTTTTTTTTTTACTTTATGCGAGCGCTCTGTATGTGATTATGGAGATGACTACCACAGTGTATAGTCACTTGGCCATAGCAGGTGTTTGTCTCTATATTTGTCCGACCATCAATTTATTTACAAACAGCAGGCGGATGGTCTTTGTGGTTACATTATCCAGATTAGTTTGATATAGGGAGTGTGGTTTCGTATATTTTTCTATTTTTTAAATCTCCAGTGTTTGCAAGTCTAGTAGTAGTAGTAGTAGTAAAAGAAACGATTGCCGTTTTGCTTGGATTAAATTTTGGATAGTTTTTTTTGCATCACTTTTATACGGTGTTAAGTGTATTTTGCATCTGGTTGGATACAGTTACTTCAAACGTTTTGCTTACCAGAATAGTAAGATCATCGGCATAGCCTAAGGCAAAGACGCTTATGTTATTCAGCAACTGCACTAGGCCGTCTATGACAAGGCATGTAACTTTAGCTCTTACAGTCTTACCGTATAATGTGATTGTTACAGTTTGATTCTTCAGGTAATGCTTTTTTCAATACTGAAAAAGGATCCCGGATGTATAGTTTTTAGTATTCTATAAATTTTATTTAAAAGTTAGTAAAATAAGTACTCGGTCTTAATTTTTAATTTGGAACATTTTACAAAATTATCTTTTGCACGACAATCTTCTAGAAACTTTTTAGTTGGGCTAAAAATTTATTTATATGTCTTAAACTGTATTGTTGCCGAGATATTTATTATTAAACATTTTACAAGTTGCATCTGCAGCTATTTAAATGTATAATAAAGTAAACACAATGACCAAAATGCGCTTTGAAAATACCTCAATTAGCAAACTCGAGAAATTACGTTTTTATTTACTTTTCCGTAAATTACCATCACTGTACTATATTTCCACTTGGATTTAGTTTTACAGAAAAGTCAATCTAAATTTTATTTATTTTTTGAAATTTGATGAGATGTTTTTCATATTTTGCAATATGGATTTCAAATGATGAAAGTTCTACGTGAGTACAATCCGTGAACTTACATATACATACAGAATGGCCAACAATCGGTGAACAATTTATAATAAATGTATTGAATACCGATATGTGAAAATTTTAAATTATATGACAGTTTTTTGACCCAGAATAAAATAACGTGTTCACTAAATTATTGGAGGGTCATATAAAAGGTCGCCATCCTTGACAAAACATGATTCATTGCATGAAGTTCAATGCGATAAACGCTAATTATTTTATGTAAATAATGCATTTACACGGCTTTGTAGTCTGAAGTGCATGAACAGTACATTATATTAGCACTACAGTGTTAAGGTGAATGGTTCCGGAAGCTCTGTTTTTGTTTTCGTTCAACGCTGATAATAAACTTTATTTTAACGTATTTCCGATAAGGCGCATTAATTAAAATCAATGACAAATATTTCATGAAAATGAAAAAAAAAAAAACTGTTTACATGCAAATGAAAATTAAATATTGATGAAACAGCCGAAATAGACTACAATTACAACGAGCAAATAAATATTTATTTTTTTATTGAATTTGTGTTTGTTTATAATAAAGTATATAAAAATGTATGAATGCTAGTAATAATAATAATCATTGTATCATTGATATGGAAATAGTAACACCAAAATCAACGGGTTGTAGCATACCCGAAATGTTTGACTATCTATAATTATTAATTTCTTAAATTAAAAAAAAAAACAAATTAATTATTCCGAAAATTTTATACAGTGCCAAAACTGTTTTTTGGGCATTATGTTACATAATTTAAACAGTTTGTTGCACATGTTTTTAACAAAGAATTGATGGTGGAGTTTTTTTGCACATCTTTTGATTTGTATTTAGAATAATATGTGCATTTTTAAATGAAGTTTCGATTAATTATTGAATATCGAAAAGAACTGTTGTATATAACAATAATTGTTAAATCATTTTTGTCATTATTTCAAAAACTAGATTTCTATACCACTAAATTCTTGCATGCACAAATACATTACTTAAATCGTGCTATTGACATTTCCATGCGAGTTATAGACTTGTGAACTGTATACGAGATTGAACGTGTGTCGTGTTTTCTATTTTTTTGCAGTAAGTCTAACTTCAACAAAACAGGACAATAAGAATCTGTATGGGAGCTATTCCAATCATATTAACGTCATGGAAGTAGCAGCCGGCATGTGTGGAAGCATATATGATGTCATGCTACAAACGTAACATTTTTGGCAACTATTCTTTTTGGCCAACAAAAGGTTGTCTTTTCATAAGCTCTGCATTTAATCAGGTCTCTCAATATGACCGATTGATTAACATGAGCTTTTTCTGCAAATTATTTGTATGTCTTGTCCAATTCTTATCTATATAAGTTAGATACTATACCTTTCTCAATAAATTTTATTTTTTTTGTGATCAATATCGTGTTTGAGGAATTCATTTCTTCTGGTTTAACTACATCCAAATTTTACTGACGTCTCGACTCAGCTTAACCCACGATCAGCCACGTTTGGAGTATGGATTTTATCATTGGAGTTCGAAGAGATTGGACAACTTTTTAAACATTTATCTATGTTTACTGCGGAATTATTGCTTAAATGTTAAATAATTTGAAGTGTTTGTTATGCACAAACTATGAGTTGGGCAATGTTATGAATTGGATATTGAAATTATATATACAATGATGTTTACACAAGAACAGAATGTCTTTGTAATGTGAAGGCTCATTATTCTAGTGGAATTAACAATGATTGATCGTGCTTTCTTCAGTCGTGTCTAAATCAATTTAATAAAAAAATTCTTAATGCAGGATTTTTTTTACAAAATAGAAATTATTGAACGGTTTGAAGGAACTGCATCTGCAAGAAGAAACCACATAGCAAGCAGGCGAACTATTTTAACTGATTAGTTTGTTGACTGCACCGACTAGAGCAAAGTCTATATAAATCAATGAGGAAACTATTTGCTCAAACTAGAGTTTTATCTGGAAGTTGCTAAAAGCAGCAAAGAAAATATTGCATTTGTCCTTGTATAAGGTTTTGTTAACAACAAGTAGCATATTGCAAATGTTTTAACGAACATTAAAATATTGGGTAAGATAAGATTTCTACTGATGAAACTTGATTGAAAGTAATATTTGAACTTTGAATAGTTCATAGAGGTGTAGGATTTTTGTGCAACTTTTATATGAATCTCTAGGTTTAGGCAGATAGTTTGCTCTTTAATTTTTATGGATTTTTTTCTAATTAATGCTGTATATTGTGAAAAACTTCTTCATTTAAAATGGATAGCCAGCTACGCAATTTGTTTTTACAGGTGTATTTTTTTCTTCAAATTGTTTAATAATTTGTAATTTGTGATTTACAAACGTTTTATTACTAATTTTTGCATCGGGATTTTTTTTATAAAGTTTTAAAATTATTTTATTGTGTATTATGTACTATGAATTCATTTTAATTGTTGATAATTACTACAAAAAATGTGTTGTGACTATGGCGAAACAACAGGAGTTTTTTTTTCAGTATTTACTATACTAAAATTTTTGGTTGCTTACATTGTAAACTTCGTTTTTTCTTATTCACACTATGTAGAAAGAAACCTATATTGAACTGGTCTGAAGCTTGAAGAAAATGACTTGTATCGAATTTTGGGTTTGGATGTTTGTATGGTAATCAGTTACTTTTTTTAAAGATAACATTAATTATACGTAAAATTAAAATTAAAACTATTTTAAAAATGATAAGTAAACGATTTTATAGAGACTAATATGAGCTATCTTACTAACATCGGGAAATCAATCTAATTTAAATATACAACGCATAGTGTCGATAGAATCACGTATAAACAGTTTTTGTATTTTTAGTAAAATATTATCGTTTTTGAGTATTTATTTGAAAAATGTTTGAAGATTGAAGGTTTTGTTTTCACATCTGGTTATACTATTACAATTTATGTGTGCGAGAGGTTAAAGAGATGTTCAAAAATAACAACAAATATAAAGAAAGTCTCTAATTTAGTGTTAAAGACTTAACATTCAAAGTGATTATCGAGAAATTGATTCCCGAGAAAACGATGAATAATAAGAGCAATGAAAATGTAGCCTGAATATTAGCAAATTATGTTTAAAATAGGTAACCAAAAAGAATACAAAGCTTGAAAAGGAAAGATGCAGCCTAATAATCTAATATGTGTTACTTAATTTGTTAATCCTAGCAGATTCTACTGATAAAATATATGTTAAATGCAGTAAGAAGGTTGAATTACATTCTTATTCCGTTTTTCATCACTAAATGAGTATTTCTTACCTCGTTTTCACTTTATGTGTTTGCGTAAGATGAATTATATGGCATAAAATGCACTGTCAGACGTGGAGGTTGAAAGGTTATGTAAAAGAAAGTAATTACATTACATGATTTAAATGCACACTACATGAAATATTGTATTTAAATCAGCTTAACCAATATTAAATGGTCTGCATGCACAGTATATATGGAACGAACCAAATATGAATTCAACTTATATAAAATTAATCCTTTTATAAAAAATATAATTAAACAATTATTAATAGTATTGGAATATCACGTAGGTTTATTTGTAAACATTGATACGTCATTAACCATTCAACCACACAGTTAAAAAAAGTATTTTGTAGTAAATGTTATTAATTTTATATGACCATGGGTGGAAAGATAAGTGTACTCGATGTCCTTGATATTCATGCATTCACGTTAATCATTGAAAATTCTATGTAAGAGGCAGTTTGAAAACTTATTTTATATTATTATTTAAAGTAATTAATAAACATTAAAATGTTAATAAATTACTTGTCTGTGAGAAAAGTTTTAAGTTTTAAATGAAAATTTTTGAAATAATTTGGAAATAATTTAATAATATACAGAGTAATTTACAACGTTTAAAACTTGTTTTTATGTTGTTTTGACGTATCGTATTTTCTATTATACTGTTTCAGGTTTTGTTTTTATTATTAAATATTATTTTATAATTGTTTTCTTTTTATATACTGTAGTTGTTGTATCTTCCTTCTTTCTACAAGCACAACTGCTTCGGTTTTAACTATGCCGTATACTTAAATTACGACCTGACCTAATCTAAGGTGACTTCATAATAATGTCTGTCATTCAAGTAATTATTTGCATAAGTACATGAAACAGTTTAGTTTATCAGTGTTCTTTTACTTAATCTTTGTGTAAATTGGTTTTTTTAATTCTGGCCAATTTTCCACCGCGTATAATTGTTTCAAAATTTGTTTTATTATTGTAATTTTTTATTAAACCGTGTATACAATAATTTAAATTAACAACAAAATTTAGTCATTATGTTATTTCTGAATTAAAACTAAATCTGATCTCGCCTAACGTAACTAGACATATTCTGATTGACAGAAACAACAAAATTTTCAAACGTTCGACAACAGATTTTCTGACTTATGTTAGTCACAAGTGGAATTGTACCTTATACAAACATAGAGAAAATCTTGCAGTAATAGTTTTCTTAACAATAGAAAAGTTATGGATAAATTGATGGTTTTAACTCTGAATTTAATTTTGAATATCTCTAAAGCTAGTACTAAAGTTGATTTCTAATAATTATGAGTTTACTAATTTTGATAAAGTTAAAAAAAATTGGTAGATGGTAGATTCTTTAAATATTTTGAAAGTTATGATAATTGAAGAAAAAGTTTATACTCTCAGATGCAAAAAAACCATGTCATTAGGTAATTTTTTGTCAAAAACCCTGGTAGTTTTTTTTATAAAACTTTTAGTGTCTTACAATCAAAGAGCCCATCAAGATGTAGAAAAAAACAACATATGGCACTTATATAATATAATGTATGTATACACGAAAGAAAATACATTTCTGCAAAATAAACTTAAGGGGGGAGAATAGTTGCGCTATTATAAGGGTTTACAGCATTAAACTCAGAAAACGCCTGAATATAGTTGAATGAAATTTTCACATATTGTAAAAAAAAGTCTAATCTGTGTCCCCAAATTTGTAGAAATTTGATGCTGTAAGTTGTTTCTTCGCTATTAATTTTTAAAAAGTGACGTTTTTAATTAGATCTTTATTAATTTTTTACTTGTTAAATATAACTTCAAATCTTAAACCAAAAACATGAAGACATAGAATATTGTATGTAGTTTAACATATAAAAAGAGTGATGACTAAAATCTTATCGTTTGGATATTGGCTTTTTGTCTCATAAGAACTAATTTTAATTTAAAAACAGCGCTGTACGTGTCAATATTTTTCTAGAAAGAAAGGTTTACCAATATTTTAGTAAATGTGATAGAATTTAATATTTTTCCATAACAATACTACTAGTGGCATCACAACAGGATGGGGCTACTAAACCCGGCAATTCTCTAGCGTTAACAGAGATTAATAATGAAAATTTCAGTTAAATTAGATTTTAATAATTTGTATTGTCTCCTTGAGCCCGAAGTATTGCCTACATACGGCGGCCCATGCCCTTATTGAGCTCTAGAATATCATTTTGTGGAATATTTTGCCATTCTTCTTGAAGTGCTACACGAAGCTTGCTTATTGTGGTTGGGGCAACGCACGTCCTCTAACACGCCTGCCCAGCATGTCCCAAACTCAAACATGTTCTATAGAATTTCTATCTGGGAGGTCAGTAGAATTTTCTTATTCTAACTGCAACCAACTATTTTGTGACGCACCTTGCAGAATGCGGTTTTGCGTTATTCTGCATCAGAAATACTCGTTCTCTTTCATCTGGTGAATGTAGGCAGAATCTAGACTTGTCAGTAAACAGGATTGTCCTCCATTGTGTCAATGTCCAATTCAAATGTTTGCGAGAAAAAGGAGTCTGGCTACTCGGTGACTTGGGAGTAATTTTGGTCCAGATGCGGTCTACAAGATTTTAAGCCAGTTTCTTGCAACCTTTCCACGAACTCTCTACACACTCAAAGCTGCTGTACCACGAACCTCACGGAGTTGGTTTCTCCACTGAAGTCACATGACGATTCCGTAGAGTAGTACGAACGATAAATTGGTTATTGATAGCAGTCGTTTTTTGTTTCCTGCCAGATCCCGGTCTTTGAGTATTTTTTGGTCTCCCTAAACCGCTCAAGTGCTCTTGGACAGTAGAAAGACTTACATGAAGGAATCTGGACATATACCGCTGGCTTCTTCCATCTGCCACAAGAGCAACAGCTTTTGCACAATCTTCTTCACTTAGAACCATAATCAACACACTAATCTGCTCTATGAAGGACAGTTAATTTAAAACAAACAAGCAATAGCAATAGGTAGTGAAGAACGTATACCTTTAAATTTTATTTTTGCTTATTAATGTTCATTAAACTGATAAGTTTTATATGTACATCCTGATGGTCTCTTTGATTGTAAAACACTTAAAGGTTTTATAAAAAAAAATTACCTTGTTTTTTTGCAAAAAATACCCAATAACCCGGTTTTTTGCATCTGAGTGTACAAAGTTAAAATTATGTTTTTTAATTTTAATATATTTAATAAAGTTTCAAAATGCAGAAAACTTGGTTTTAGAGTTATTTACTTCAAATAGGAATTAATTTTGTTAAAACATTTAGAACTGCAAAAAAAAAAGAAAATCTGATTTTGGAGATAATTTTTTCAAATAATATTTATGTTATGAAAGTTCAAAAGTGCAAAAGTGGCTTTGGAGTCAAGGCGCGTGTATAAGAGTATGGTCTAAGTATTTGACCGAAACTTTCAAGAGAAATTTTTTACTGACTATCGACACATTAGTTTAATATTTCCAAAGACTTATAATACGCAAATATTCAAGGACAATCTTTACAGACTGTTTAATATAAGAGTTTTAACGAGTGTGGTTGAAATATAAAGGTAATTTTATGATTTGGCATATTAAGTAATTCCCAAATATTATATTATGAAATTAAAAAAAAAAAAAACGTTTTTTGATAATTCAACAGATAATCGTCAGAAATCTTGAAAACTAATGGATTGCCAACTATAGCTGTGCTTAAATTACAAAATAAATGACAACCTCCTAACATCTCTTTACATCTATTTGCAGTCTTAGAACTAAATTTGCTATAAAACCGATTGTTGCCCGAGGTTTGGAGTTAGCGGATAGTCGCTTGCTTGTGTGTTAGCAGGACGCATACATTAATATTATACATACACCAGTAAGCAAGAATAACATTTTTATGTGAGTAACTGTGGTGCATCTATTATTAGCGTAACGACAGATTCTATGCGGTTTTCAATTTTTTTAATATTATTTGTGTATTAATGTTTCATCATTTTGATATGTTATTTGTGTGCTGGAAACACTATACGCTAAGATGTAACTTTTCTTTCTAATCTTAATGTGATAGATTATGTGTTTTTAGATTATATGAGGGCCGTAATACAGTAATTGTAAATATTGTATTCAAACTTGATGATAGACACAACTTCTCCCTGTTAAGTGCTGTTTATTCTTCTTGAATAATAATGCATCATTATGCAGCATGTGCATGGTATATTAATCGCATTCGAGTTATAATCACTAATGCTCTGTTCTGATACTAGTCTATTAAATACGTGACCAGAGTAGATTTTTATATATGTTATATAAATAATAAACTTATTTCGACAGATCAAACGTCCTTCTAGAATCAGAAAGAAATAGGATGTAGGATGATCCCGAAGGATGTTATCTATCGAATTCGAACTTTCTATGTGATTAAATTGGTATATGGAGTTGTTCTATCCTTTGGGATATACAACTCTTTAGATGTGTGCAGCACAATAGCATTAATAAAGTTCAGAATATTTCAGTATTACCAATGGAAGTTCATTATAGGTATTTTTATAACTTTGTGTGGTATAAACATGAAATGCAGTAAATGAAACTATATTATAATTATTTTACTATTAGTAAACAGAAATAGTTTTTGGTTGCTTAGAAACTTACAAAAGTAAGCGAATTAATTATTATCATTAGGAGCGAAGTAACATGTACAGGGAGTTTATAAATGAATGGGATTATGTAATCACTTTAAATGTGCCGCTTTTTTTAAATTGTTTACTAAACTATTTGTTTTGACAGATCAACTTTGACAGCTGTCAAACAAACATATGAAAACATATGTAGTATAGTGGACGATTTTAAAAAGGCGGCATATTTAAAATGATTACATAACCCCATTCATTTATAAACTCCCTGTATAATATATCACTATTATTAAACCAGTGAATAATTTTAATGAAAACTGCACTATTGAATCATTTTATCGATACTGGTGTATAGGTGTGGATGGTAATGTTAATCGATGTAGTGAATAATGCAATGGCGATGGATAATGATATATACACTGAAATGTCATCTGTACTATGTTAATATGTTGTGTTTTATAAGATAATGGAGTTATTTTCTATATGCTTTATTGTAATCTGTTAAACAGTAAAGTGTATGTACCTCGTATTATTTTAAATAAATAAAATTAATTAATATACATACTCCAAATTCTTTTTCATTGATTAAATATTTCAGTTTATTTTTTCAATTTTGTATGTATATTAATTTCTACCCTGTTATAAAATACGAACTATTGTATTTGTTATCATCTCGTTATGTATTCAAAGTAGTTTAAAGTAGCCACGTGCCGTGGATCACGCAAGCACGCGAATTTATTTGCACATGATTTATTGAATGAAAAATACTCCGAATCGTTTACTACATAGTCCTTTCTCCTACATAATTTGTATATGGCCTGCTCCTAGTATACAAATAAAAACATGTGCCAATCTTATACATAAAGGAATCATTGAACCATTCTAATGAATACACTTGTAACTAATTAATTCTTTCATTCGCACGCCACCTTTAATTTGTCGCAATTATTCCGACTGTTGCTATTTTTAGAAAACAAGTTTATGTTAATTATCTGTACAGAGAGGCTCGCCGTCGACGTTATTAAAATAGACGCACAAACACACACGCATCGAACGGTATTAAATGCTCGGAACAAATCCGGCGACGTAAAGGAATGCGAAGGAATTGGGGCGCTCGTTACAAAGAGTGGCGCCCCGTACCAAGCAAAATTAAAAGACGGGAATGCATGTTCTGGACACAATCCAGGAATAAAAAGTTTTGATAATGGAATTTTAGTTATTTCAAAACATGTTTATGTATTAATAATTGAACAATGAAATTGGTTCATTTCAGCAACAATATTAAAAAGATCTTACATGTTATTATTTTACGGTTTTAAACATTTAAAACATACTTTTTATATTAATTACAATTAAAAAAAAACTGATCTTAAGTTGAGACCAAAAAATGTGTTTTTAATAAACAATTGATATCTTTTAAACGGACCTATCAACTTAACCAAGTTTTTGGACAACATGATTATATATAATAAAACGTCAGCAATTCATTTAATAATGTTGACTTAAAGTTAAGTGCCACTTGGTAGGTCCGTTTAGAAGCTATTAATTGTTTATCACAAACGTATTTTTTGTCTTAACTTTAATTAACCAATTGTTGTCCGGAAGAATTTAACATTTACTTTACAATGTTAATAGGATACATTGCATGTTTTAAATGTTTAAAACAATTAAATCATAAAATGTAATATAATGTTATGTTTTTAGTGTTACTAAGTCACAAACAAAAAGGCCGCCTTAATATAGTTTACGGGTCTTTATAAACACGAGTCGGGTATCCAGTATGAAAATTTGTGAGTAGTGTAAGTGGAAAATAGACAACGTGCGATTTGCACATTTTAATACTTATAATGTATACAAAGAATATTATTAAATGTCATTATTTGACAGATGAACCTTTACATGTTTTGAACGCATTATGTGTTTGTAATGGAATGTATTGAGTAGACCCACTATAGTAAAGAGTATACAAATATATTTCTTTCTGTGTTGCACACAATACTCAACGAATTTTGCATTCCACACATTACATCTATTAATCCCTCTGTACACAGTATAGTCTAAGATTCTACACAATACAGACGAACGTTGAATAAGTAGCAGGACCTTAAAGCTGAATATGAACTTTTTTTTTTCTTTTATTTGATTCAATTTTGCTTCTAATTTTAAGGAATATAAACATCATCATC
Organism: Tachinus rufipes; assembly: GCA_963932245.1. NCBI lineage: Eukaryota > Metazoa > Arthropoda > Insecta > Coleoptera > Staphylinidae > Tachinus > Tachinus rufipes. The sequence goes on along the minus strand of OZ010741.1, from coordinate 47,548,076 downwards.
TGGATGATTGACGGCAACCATTTTTTTTAACACTGGTTTAAAATTAATTATAGTTTATTGATAGTATTTGGTTCTTTAGTTGACACAGCAACATTGAGTTATAATTTTTTGCACTACTGGCTTTTAGGCTTACGTTATTACTTGCAGGTATGCACCATTAAGTCTATGTCTTATAAGATGTTGCTTTATTGTATGTTTAGATTTACATTTGAACCACTACTTGAATTTAAATAATAATGTTTTACGCAATTTTTGAATTATTCTTTTATGCTTTAATGGGCTAGTTCACTAGCGCTGGTTGAAATTTAAATCTAAACTAAGATTTTGTCTTATCTAAAAAAAATTTTAGGTAGTATAACGAAGGTAGATTTTAGTCAGTTATTAACGTTGCAACTGCACGCTAAATTCTAAAATTCTAAATTCTAGCTGCTAAGGCGGGCTCCGGTAGCAGTGGCAAGTTTGTTGATATAACTTGTTTTGCCGTAAAATACTTAAGTGCATTCGAAAGTTTTTTTGCCAGATCTTTTGATCTGCACTAAACATCTGTGGTAGTTTTGCAAGTTTTTATAAGATTATCAGGTTTAATTTGACCTTATGTCACAAGAGCGGGAGTTTGTCAAGACTATTTGCTAATTTTAGACGGTTCATAAAATTACCAGATTTCTTCTAAAGTTAAAAAATAAAAAACGAGGGAGTGTGTCAAAGAAAACGCAAATTTTGGCAAGAAAGCGTACCAATTGCGGTAAATTACCGTTTTTAGTACACAATTAACTCGCTTTGTTGGGTTTGTTTGCGGAGAGTATAACGGCGTATAAATGATTTTTGATTTACATTCGTTTGCAAGACTTTTAAATTAAATTGATTGCTAACGTATTGTTCGACCGATATTGCAAATAATCGCTTGCTGTGCGCCAAATGTAAGAAACACGTTTTAAATAAAACAACTCACCGCAGCAACAACAATTGATATTTTCTAAAATAATCAACAACTAACAAAGACCTATTTTGTTTTGTCCAACAAGGAAATGGCCCTATTAAACTTGCCGCCATGGACAGTCTACAATATTACAATGTGTGCTTAGGTGACCGAACGGTGATTTTTGATTTTTTATTGCTTATTACATTTGTTACATCTGCAGACGTAACGAGCCGTATCAGTTTACATGCTATTCCAACTATATAAACTTTTGAAGACCCTTGAGCAGTGCCGTGCGGAGGAAAAAATCTAAGTTTTTTTTCAATGTGACACATTAAATAATGTATATTTTTCAATTTACAAAAAATATAACGGGCAATATTTGGACCAAACATGATTATTTATAGTAGAAAACGGAAAGCAATATTTTGCTTTTCCTGTCTTTTTTTAATAAAAATCAAGCATTGAGTAACTCTGTATTATCTTTAGCCAATACAAAAAAGGGTTCCGCGAGTACCCGATCATGAAAAATCAGCTTTTTACCTATAAAACGTCATAAAGTGAAAAACTTTAGAAATTTTTTTGCATAAGAAGTGTTCAATTGACGTATTTTTCTAAAGTGCAATAGACCATAAGAAAGAATATTTAGCATTTCTTCTAAGTTGCAAAAAATTAGGTTAGTCTCATTTTGGCGTATTTTTAGGCGCATATCAGTTATATGATATCTAATTATAGTCCAGAATTAAGGTCACACATCAAATCTCATAAAAAAAGCAAGTTTTGTCTTTTCTTCACTTATACAATATGAAATAATTGAGTTAATGGGAAATGCTGTTATAAGACAGATTATTAAAAAAAAGACAGCTAAGACAACTAAGTAAGTACTTCTTTACTTTGTTTGACTACACCCCCAATGTATCATATCATGAGCAAATGTCTCAAATTTTAAAATTTGTTAAAGTAACGGACAGGTTATTGTTGACAAACATTTTATTGACTTTAATTACTTACACAAAAAAACGGGTGCAAGAAAGGCCAAAAAAACTGTAAAAAAATTGGAGAAAGATAGATTGAGTATAATCGATATTAGAAGACAAGGATATGACAACGGAAGTAACATGAGTAGAAAGTACAGTGATGTTTAAGCAAAAACAGAAGGTCAAAAAAACAAAGACCAATTTGTACTATGTACCGCATATAGTCTTAATTTAGTACTCTTTCACGCGCCAGTTTTACGACAGATATAGTAACTCTTATGAAACTGTTCCAAAAGAATTTTCATTTTTTTTTGGGATCTTCTATTTGTTGGGAAATATTTATAAAGCACCCTCAGACTAATTTCAAATGCCATTCAGATACCCGATGGTTATCAAAAGAAAAAGCAGTTGTTTATTTTCAAAGAATGTTTAAAACTGAGACAGTGGTAAAAAAGCATTTTTTTTTTTTACAAAAAAGAAGAAAACGGACTAAAAGACAAGATATGGAAGTTTTAATGCAAGTTAAAGGTTGAAGATTTTTAACGTTGCCGGTTTCAACTGCAACATGCAAAACAAGTTTTAGCAAAATAAACTTATTAAAACAAATTTAAGGTCAACTATGGGTCTAGAAAAATTGTCAAAACTAGCTATATTATCTATTAAAAAATCTGTAGCAAGACAACTCGACTATAATAACATTGTTGACAAGTTTGCCTCAACCAAGGGTTAAGAGTTATTGTTGCAAATGTTTTTAAATTTGTATTTATTGTAGTTTAATATCATTACATAAATAAATAAATAATTTATTGTTTAACTTTTGTTTTAGTAAGGGGGGGGGGGGGGGGGCAAAAAAAGCCCTCGCACCGGGCGCATCAGAAGCTAGTTACGGCACTGCCCTTGAGTGACTTAAATATGCCTAGGTGGTCATCATTGTGATTCTCACGTAAAGCAACGTTTCTTAAAGATTTACAGAGCACAAGCCTTCATTTATCTTCAAGCTCGTTTTTTGTGTTTCGGAATCCTCACTCTAGGCCCAGTAAATTTTTTTACTGTTTAGTACGACTGGAAAAGTTTCTTATAAAACGTCGATGAAGCGAGTTTGACAAATCTTTTTACATCTTGAGGGCAGTTAGGGGTTGGAAAATTAAAAATGGCGACTATTTTGTCGGGTCAACATTTATATCTGTATTGGTACATTATCCAAAGTTGCACTTATCGCGATTGAGGGTTAACTCTGCGTTTATTAAACGTTTAAATACCTTTTGCAGTAGTTTCTTATGCGTTTTAAAATCTAGATTAGCTATAATTATATTGTCTAGTTATGCGAACGTGTATATGGTTTTCAATCGGGGTCATTGGCTCTATCGGCCAGACGCTGCCACGTTGCACTTATACCTCTCGGCTTTCTGGCGGCAAATTTAGCGACCACATAAGGTATAGGGTAGGCTGAGCGTTTGGTAACTTTATTGATCTTTTAAAAGTCAATACACGTGCGATATTCTCTTTAGTCATCATAACAGGTGATTACCTAGGACGGTGAGGTATTTCAATAACACCCATGTTAATGCAGTCTTACATTTATTTACTTAAAGCACATGTGTCTTTTTTTAGATATGCGTTTTTTTAGCATAAAAATTCAACTCTTTTTTGGTTAAAAATACTGATCAGAAGAAGATGACAAGTTTTTAAAACATCAGAGTTACACATAAAAGTTGTAACCTGATGCTGCTTGGTATTACATGTGTTGAAGCATGTCTTTACTTGTAACAGATAAGTCATTTCTTGTGGGTTTTCTCACTGGAATGCTCTCGTTATTTGTAAAGAATACTGTGGAGGATGTTTTAATCTCACAGTACCAGATTTAAGAATATATGCTAGTGTTTGTAATAAAATATGTGAGACTGGGCAATATGTAGGGGTAATATTTTTCCAAACATGAAAATGAAGATAATTTAGATAATCTAGAAAACATTATTTGGTTGGTATAACATTTCGAACTTGATTTTACTTTTCTTTAACAACTTTTGTGAGATTTTGTAAGCATTCAAAATAGCTGTATCTCTATAACCATTAAACATTTTACAATTGTTCCATTAAAAGTTCATAGTAACATATCCTAAAATATTTACTATTTCTACTCGGATACCGTGTATAATATAAATATAATTTTATAAGTTTTTTTTTTGTTGCGATATATCTTTACTCCGATCCTGTCAGTTCAAATAAACGAAGAGACTTTTAATGTAAATTTTTTTTAACTATATTGTCTTTATATAAGACATTGAAACACTATTACGAAATACAATAAAGCTTAATATAACAATTGTACAATCTGAGAATATGCCTGTTGCAGCTTAATTTAATCCCACGCTTACATATACAATACATTTTGATTTCTATTACAGCTTATACTAGAGCATTTCATTATCATTAGTGTGGGTAGTGGGAATACTATATTAAATGAAATCGAATAAAGTCCATACGAATCGAGTTAACTGAACGTAAGGTCCAATTTCAAAACTTTTATGGCAATCGTTTGCAGAATTGTTATCCCTATTCTACACCGAGAGAAAGTTTATTAAATATATTGCCTCAGTTTGTGCAACCCCTAAGAAAAGAGAGATTTTCTTTTACTTAAGAAGATTCACAAACAACTCGTCAATTATAATTTGATATATAAAATTGACATTTGTTGTTTATCAATGTTTGTTTTAATCTCTTTTTACTATTGCTTATTTAATTTAATTAATAATAATTAAGATAGCACTCTTGTTTTTTTATTGAAATATTTTTTTGATAATGGGTATGTAAGGTCAGACTAATAATTAATAATTTTATTCCATAACATGTGCTATCATAAATTATCAATTTTATATTTATTTGCTATAAGCTTGATTGAACATGCATATGACTTTGTACAAATACACATATCTATATATTTTAAATATTTGGTTTATATAATCCACATGTACAGTAAACTTACAGTTTTATTGAGTATAAATAATATTTATTACAATAATTTGTTCCAATCTACGTACACAGCAATGTGAACATCCATCAAAATTAAACAACCTTTTTCTTAAAATAATATATGATATATCATGTGGGTACAGCTCATGTGACTCGACGAATAAACACGTGCTTATGAATTATTTGTTTATTGCCACTTTATCAAAAAAGCAAATGGTTTTGCTTGCTATTACTTTTTTTGAGTAAATACTAAGATTAAACAAACGTGCAGTCTAAAATGATAAACTAAAATGAATATTTCAGTATTTTTTTTTAAGTTGATAGTTCATAATGTTAAATATGATAAAGTGTGTAATTATAATAGTTGGCGACTGTTCTTGCACCGCTAATGAATTTTCTATTTATTTATATAAACTAATTTGAAAATTTAATTTAAAACGAATTAATACTTGTATAACAAAATGTGGTTAAATTTGATTGGATATGTTTAGTTTGTAGGTACTAATGACTAAAGTGATACATTAACTTTTAATGGTATGGATATTTTTATTTTGTTAAACTTATAAATCATAATATAATTAACAAATTATTAAATACATATAATAAGTATTGTACAACTATTTCTAAATGCTGGTGTAATATTTACATACATTTATGCAAACTGTATTATTATGTATAATAATATGCAAATTATTTATTTTTGCATAATCTTAATTCTTAATATGCTAATAGATTAAGGTGCAATCAATTATTAAAATATAGTATTGTTTGAAATTGGAGTATGTTTATACTCTATTGACTTTACCAACCTAACGCGGTTCCAGCGGTGAACATATTGACAAATATTTTACAGCAGAGCGAGAGTCCAAGCGACTAGTCCACTTTATCTTTCTGCGTATAAGAATAAGATATTTCTAGTTTTGAATTCAAATAAGTTCAAGAAAAATGACGCAAATTTATATTAAAATATTATGTAATCAGTTTAATTCAATTTAATTTGATTGTGGTCACGTTTAGTATACATTATAACTATAAATAAGCTGATAGTATTGCAGAATGCAAAAGAATCAATAATTTTTTTATTAAATCACAAACTGTTTTATGCATTTTATAAATTTTGTTTTTTTATATAATTGACCCAACGCAGGCTAAACCTCTCAACCATCACACCGTGTTTTAACGTTGCATATTAATGAACTTAACACTAATTTGTTTAAGGAACGGCTGTTGCCAAATTATTTGTCCGCATCTTTTTACTGCGCAAAAGTTACTTAATTTCTTTCTTTGTCCACGGTCCAAGTCCACGGCACTGCGTTTTATTCGTACCGGTTTGGTTCATTTCGTCTTCTTGCATTAGCGCGCTATTGTTATTGTTAACAAATATATAATTTTTCTCTAGCCGTGATGCCAGAATCCCTATTATTATTATTATTTTTATTATTATATATTAATACATAGTATACTATATTACGAGGCGACCGTAGCACAATGGTCTAGTGCGAGGACTGTTGTGCACGCAGCCTGGGTTCGATTCCGGCAGCGGTAATATCTAATTTGTCGAATATATTTCGATGCGGTCGTCTTCTTTGCAAGGCAATGGCAAATCAGCAAAGTAATTGCCTAGTAAACCCTTCTAGTGGTGTGGTTAGGATTCCACGTTAAACTGTAGGTCCCGTATGTTTGTGTGGAACTATTATCGCGCACCACAAACATACGAGAGGGGCGCCGAACACTCGTAGCGAGTATGGCACTATAAGAAGAAGAATACTATAGGTCTGTTCCAACATACGATTTGGACAGTTTGCAAACGGTTCAAACTATGCACACAAACAAATTACTGTGTATAAAAGATTGCCTAAGGTTGACAAATATTTGTTTGTGTGCACAGTTTGAACGGTTTGCAAACCGTTCAAATTGTATGTTGGAACAGACCTAAAATTACCAATCACCTAATTAACACATTCCTAAGGTATACTCTATAACCAGTGTGTTTATAACTGCTCCTTACTAATATAATATACCCTACAACCTCACGGCTTAACCGGCCAGTGCAAGCTTGACAATCTTTTGCAGTTATTAAGCAACCCTAAGGGCTTAAATCCTAGTGCACAAAGCATGCCTTCTATGGCTGTTAAGTAAAAGAACATACAACTCCACGGCCTAATGCCTTAAACAAAGTATTTGGTAATTCTGCAAAATACGACTTTAGAGTATTTTGCAAGTTGTTATTTGATAAAAAGCGACGAGAGTTTTTTCAGCGTTCCAGAAAACTAGATATTACCTTTTGCGCAGAAAATTATGTTTCTGTCTTCTTGGGTGGTGGAGAGCTTCTATGAATCTATTGCATGGACTCTTGTTGTGTACCTAGCTCTTATCCCCAGTTACAATTTTATAGAAGTAGTTTTATCTTGGGATAAAGCAGTCAAATTCTTCTTGCAAATTTGTCGTTTACACAGTTTTTGATTGGGATTAATTAGCTTTGGAATCTATCGAGCAGACACTCATTTTTGTCTTTTTAAATTGATATAAAATTGATAAATGTTAAACGAACTTAAAGATGACACTATAAAATGTCACGGAAACTTGACATAAAGTTTTTACAGTTTGGTAGATAACAAAAACTTCTCGTAGTTTTATGGAACAGACGTTATACAATTTTAGTTTAATAAAAGTGATAACCACTTAATTATTTTTGATTTTATTGGATAACACTATGGCCTACGTGAAAGTTTCAAAACAGAATTAAAATTTTTACATTAAAAATCATTAAAAACTTATTGATTTTTTTTCTATGACAGGTCATTATAATATTTTTTATTTAGTTACTTAATGTCCTTATCAAAGTTGTAAATTTGTTTTAACAATAACGGTATAAAATTGTTTTTTTTTTTTTTAATTTGATAATTGGGATAGACTTTGTAGCTCTAGATAAAGAACTTGTTTCGCTTCAAACCATAAAATCCTGGCGGTCAATTAAAATTGTCACATTGAGAATTGATTGACTTCTTGCACCGTTCTATCAAAACCGTCTGTCAAAAACGTAGCAAGCATGAAAACTGGTATTTTCATGCTTTGAAATTTACATTATGTTTGGTGACTCTACCAGCCGAAAAATATGTACCAAAAAGTGAAATTTTGTGGACAATTAAAGATTTTGATCAATTTAAATTTGGCAATTTTGCTTGTTAAGAAAGCCACAGACGCAAGAACGGCTAATAGTCTATTATATTTGTTGTATAATGCAGCCATCTAGAGACTTTTCGTAGCCAGTTTTTTTTCTGTTAAATATTGTATAAAACTACTACGAATTGAGCGTTCAGCTACACTTTGGTTAGCAGCAGCAATGGTCTGCAAAAACATGCACAAGTTTTATTAGAATCTTGTTTTAATTAATTTTGTTATTGTTGTGTATTGATTACGACATTAAGTTATGTATGTCCCGGTCAGTAGAATTAGAGCTTCATGCAGTTTATAATATTGCGAATGGTCTTTAAAAATACATAGGCAAGGTGCACACACCCAACTGTTAACATTTATTTATATTATCAAAATAATATTTTCCTAGAAAATATTTACGGATGAGTTGATTTGTAGCGTCATGTTTCACTTTACTGAAAGACCGGAGTTGCGTGAGTTATAATTAAAAATAATAATTATTGCGATTTTCTTTTCTTAGTATCTATCTTAGTACAGGGTCTTTATAAATGTCTGGGATTATGTAATCACTTTAAATATGCCGTCTTTTTAAAATTATGCGCCAAACTATTTACTTTGTTTTGACAGTTCAACTTCAACTGTATTTACGCACACCGAAATTGAATTTACTAATTCACTAGAGTGGCACAAACGTACATTAGATGGTTACATAATTCTAAACTTTTATCGTCTATAAACTGTAGCAGAGCGGGGTGGGTTGAAGAAATAATTTCTTATGGTTGCTCGGATAGTTATATTTTATTTCTTTCTTACTTATCACTCAAATTAACAATACACTGTAAATAACAATAATAGAAATTAACTACCATGGTGATAAACATTCAAAGGGCTAACATACCTGGTGCAGGTAACCCACACGTGGAGTTCACAAGTATAAATTATACCTGAAGGCACGCAGTCTTCTGTCGCAAGAGTCAAGATGGAAAGACGGGAACAGTGATGCGGTGGTTTAAGGTAAGAATCCGCGGGGATATCCGCGGGTATGTTAAGTGGGAAGTCTACCACCGGATTAAACTTTATATAGGGGCGCACATTACCGAGCATTGTGACATCTGCCCCCATTCAAACAAATCTTTGAATAATCAATTATTTAACGGTTGCTTTGAATTAATATATAGCTTTAAATGGCATGCATGAAAAGTACCTCGTTCGGTGCCCGCATGCGGGACGGTTAACACAAACGTTTTGGTAGCCACGGCCTTCTTAATTAAGTATGGTCCTTCAAAGATTGCCATAAATTTTTTTGTTTCTCCTGTCAGGGAAGAGGATACGGGGTTTGCCCGAAGCCAAACCAGATCCCCCGCTGCAAAGGGTTGGTAATGGGAAGAACTACGTTCAACGCGCCGCCTGGCTCGCCGGCTAATAGACTCATTGGCTAAGAAAAGCTTGACATGCGCATCAAATAAAATGTGTTCTAGGAATAGAACGCGGTCCTTAAGGGGTGAATCGGGACTCTTTCCAAAATGTAATTCGACTGGGGCATACCCAGTGGATTCATGTGTGACGCCGTTAAGAAAGTTTATAAACCGCGGTATCTCTCGAGCCCAGCCACGATGTTTTTCGGAACAATACGTACGAAAAAGACGCCCAAGTTCCCGCATGGTTCTCTCGACAGGATTCCCTTGAGGGTGACGCACTGAGGAAAAAATGGTTTGGATTCCAAATTCGTCAAGGAACCCTTTCCATTTAGCCGACGTGAACTGAGTACCGTGATCACAGATTATCCGTTTTGGACGTCCTATATCCGGGAAATAATGTTTTCGCATACGATTGATTACGGTGGTTGTCGTAGCGCGCTTCAGAGGATACAAGGTTACTAGTTTGGTAAATACATCAATAGCCACAAATATGTACCTGACGCCGCCTACGGAAACTGGCAAAGGTCCAAAAAAGTCAACAGACACTAAATCGTTGACCGCCGTTGCAATTATTGGTTCTAACAAAGGTTTTGGTAATCGAGATGTTTTATTTTTTTGACAATTTTCGCAAGCACTAACTATCCGTTTGACCGCACGATGCATACCGTTCCACCATAAATCACGTTTTACCGAGCACCATGTTTTGTACACCCCGAAATGACCAAAGTGTTGATGATAAATATTAATGAAGTCAGGCACCAAGGTTTGAGGTATACATAAGAATGCTGGCGAATCCGAATTAGGTCGGAGAAAAAGAAGATTGTCATGCAGAATGTATCGTTCATTTGCATCGGAGGTAGCTGAAATTCTTGTAATTATTTGCGAAAGCTTATTATCATTTCTTTGAGCCTCGGGCAGTTTTAATAGTAGTCTTTTAATGTCCGGTAATTGAGATAAGTAGAAAAGCGCAAAACTTTTTCCTGACGGAGTAGGTAAACGCAAGGGGGGGTTTCGTGAAAGCGTATCAGCTACAAAGTTTGACTTGCCGGGGACATATTGCACCTGAAAGTCGTATTCCTGAAGGGCTAAAATCCATCTAGAAATACGCGGGGAAAGTAACCTGCAGCGGTTAATGTAAACAAGCGCCCGGTGATCGGTAAGTACCCGAAACGGTTTTCCTACAAGAAAAGTTCGCCATTTCTTCAATGCCGTGACTACACTTAAGAGTTCTTTTTCGGGGGTAGAATATCGTTTCTCTCGAGGTAATAAAAGCTTGCTAAAATACGCGACTACTTTTTTACTACCCTCCACAATTTGGTATAACACCCCTCCTACTCCAATGTCGCTTGCGTCACATTGCACCCAGAAAGGCAGGTTTAACTTTGGGTGATACAATTTTACGTCACGGCACAACACAGTTTTTATGTTTATAAAAGATTGTTGTTGATCTTGCCCCCACACCCATTTATTTCCTTTGCGAAGCAGTGTAGTGAGCGGTTCGGTTATGGCTGAAAATTGTTCAACAAAACCTCGATCAAAGTTAGCCAGTCCCAAAAAAGACTGTACTTGCCGGACATTCCCGGGTACTGGGTAGTCTTTAATTGCTTGAATGCGTGACGGATCTGGTTTTAGCCCGTGCTCGTCCAACTCGTAACCTAAAAAGTTCAGCTTCTCCGCAAAGAATCTACATTTTTTAAAGCGTAATGTAAAACCTGCTTGTTTGAGTCGCGACAAAACAATATCAAGGTGTTCTAGATGTTCTGCAAAGGATTGTGATGTTATAAGTATGTCGTCTATGTATACATGCACAAAGTTTTTATATGCGGGGCCTAAGATTTTGTCCATGCATCGAGTAAAAGAACTTACCGCGGTCTTTAAGCCAAAAGGCAAGACATTAAATTGGTAAGCTCGTGTGCCCACCCGAAAACCCGTGTATTGTCGGTGTTCCGCTTTTAAGGGAATTTGCCAATATGAGGCGGTTAAGTCTAGTGCAGACATATATTTTATTCCCGATATGCCACGAATTATGTCTTCTATCGGACCGGGTAGTTCATTGTCCGTCTTAGTAATAGAGTTTAACCGTCGCGCGTCCATGCATAATCTCACAGTTCCATCACGTTTAACGGTTGTCATTAGTGGGCTGCAATAGGGGGTGTCGGACCGACTTATTACTCCCCATTTCTCCATTTGTTCAATTTCTGCCTGGACCGCAGCTCGGTGAGCAATTGGAATGGGGTAGTGTTTGACGGTAAACGGTTGGTCATTGGTCAAGTGTATTTCGTGACTATATTCAGTCGTTCTACCGGGAATGTTTGAAAACAGCTCCTTATGTGTTTGCAACAATATTTCGAACTGTGTCTTTTGTTTTGTGTTTAAAGGCAGATTTTTTATTGCGTCCGGGAAATCTGTTGATGTATCATAGGATTCAGGAAATGCCCGGGGTTGTGACTTATTAACTGCGCATAAACGCATCGCGCATGATTTGGGTGGCAGCATTTTATGCTTTGCTTGGTATTCGGGGATAGTAAACGGCTTATTGTCCCAAATTAATTCTAATAAGCGTTGATCTAATAATATGTTTGCTTTAAATACGCGAAGAAAATCTATACCTAAAATAAATGGATAGTTTAAACGGGGAATTACCATAAATTCAAACTCTGAGTTGAGTTCACCAATTGAAAATGGCAAACCAGATCCCCCGCTGCAAAGGGTTGGTAATGGGAAGAACTACGTTCAACGCGCCGCCTGGCTCGCCGGCTAATAGACTCATTGGCTAAGAAAAGCTTGACATGCGCATCAAATAAAATGTGTTCTAGGAATAGAACGCGGTCCTTAAGGGGTGAATCGGGACTCTTTCCAAAATGTAATTCGACTGGGGCATACCCAGTGGATTCATGTGTGACGCCGTTAAGAAAGTTTATAAACCGCGGTATCTCTCGAGCCCAGCCACGATGTTTTTCGGAACAATACGTACGAAAAAGACGCCCAAGTTCCCGCATGGTTCTCTCGACAGGATTCCCTTGAGGGTGACGCACTGAGGAAAAAATGGTTTGGATTCCAAATTCGTCAAGGAACCCTTTCCATTTAGCCGACGTGAACTGAGTACCGTGATCACAGATTATCCGTTTTGGACGTCCTATATCCGGGAAATAATGTTTTCGCATACGATTGATTACGGTGGTTGTCGTAGCGCGCTTCAGAGGATACAAGGTTACTAGTTTGGTAAATACATCAATAGCCACAAATATGTACCTGACGCCGCCTACGGAAACTGGCAAAGGTCCAAAAAAGTCAACAGACACTAAATCGTTGACCGCCGTTGCAATTATTGGTTCTAACAAAGGTTTTGGTAATCGAGATGTTTTATTTTTTTGACAATTTTTGCAAGCACTAACTATCCGTTTGACCGCACGATGCATACCGTTCCACCATAAATCACGTTTTACCGAGCACCATGTTTTGTACACCCCGAAATGACCAAAGTGTTGATGATAAATATTAATGAAGTCAGGCACCAAGGTTTGAGGTATACATAAGAATGCTGGCGAATCCGAATTAGGTCGGAGAAAAAGAAGATTGTCATGCAGAATGTATCGTTCATTTGCATCGGAGGTAGCTGAAATTCTTGTAATTATTTGCGAAAGCTTATTATCATTTCTTTGAGCCTCGGGCAGTTTTAATAGTAGTCTTTTAATGTCCGGTAATTGAGATAAGTAGAAAAGCGCAAAACTTTTTCCTGACGGAGTAGGTAAACGCAAGGGGGGGTTTCGTGAAAGCGTATCAGCTACAAAGTTTGACTTGCCGGGGACATATTGCACCTGAAAGTCGTATTCCTGAAGGGCTAAAATCCATCTAGAAATACGCGGGGAAAGTAACCTGCAGCGGTTAATGTAAACAAGCGCCCGGTGATCGGTAAGTACCCGAAACGGTTTTCCTACAAGAAAAGTTCGCCATTTCTTCAATGCCGTGACTACACTTAAGAGTTCTTTTTCGGGGGTAGAATATCGTTTCTCTCGAGGTAATAAAAGCTTGCTAAAATACGCGACTACTTTTTTACTACCCTCCACAATTTGGTATAACACCCCTCCTACTCCAATGTCGCTTGCGTCACATTGCACCCAGAAAGGCAGGTTTAACTTTGGGTGATACAATTTTACGTCACGGCACAACACAGTTTTTATGTTTATAAAAGATTGTTGTTGATCTTGCCCCCACACCCATTTATTTCCTTTGCGAAGCAGTGTAGTGAGCGGTTCGGTTATGGCTGAAAATTGTTCAACAAAACCTCGATCAAAGTTAGCCAGTCCCAAAAAAGACTGTACTTGCCGGACATTCCCGGGTACTGGGTAGTCTTTAATTGCTTGAATGCGTGACGGATCTGGTTTTAGCCCGTGCTCGTCCAACTCGTAACCTAAAAAGTTCAGCTTCTCCGCAAAGAATCTACATTTTTTAAAGCGTAATGTAAAACCTGCTTGTTTGAGTCGCGACAAAACAATATCAAGGTGTTCTAGATGTTCTGCAAAGGATTGTGATGTTATAAGTATGTCGTCTATGTATACATGCACAAAGTTTTTATATGCGGGGCCTAAGATTTTGTCCATGCATCGAGTAAAAGAACTTACCGCGGTCTTTAAGCCAAAAGGCAAGACATTAAATTGGTAAGCTCGTGTGCCCACCCGAAAACCCGTGTATTGTCGGTGTTCCGCTTTTAAGGGAATTTGCCAATATGAGGCGGTTAAGTCTAGTGCAGACATATATTTTATTCCCGATATGCCACGAATTATGTCTTCTATCGGACCGGGTAGTTCATTGTCCGTCTTAGTAATAGAGTTTAACCGTCGCGCGTCCATGCATAATCTCACAGTTCCATCACGTTTAACGGTTGTCATTAGTGGGCTGCAATAGGGGGTGTCGGACCGACTTATTACTCCCCATTTCTCCATTTGTTCAATTTCTGCCTGGACCGCAGCTCGGTGAGCAATTGGAATGGGGTAGTGTTTGACGGTAAACGGTTGGTCATTGGTCAAGTGTATTTCGTGACTATATTCAGTCGTTCTACCGGGAATGTTTGAAAACAGCTCCTTATGTGTTTGCAACAATATTTCGAACTGTGTCTTTTGTTTTGTGTTTAAAGGCAGATTTTTTATTGCGTCCGGGAAATCTGTTGATGTATCATAGGATTCAGGAAATGCCCGGGGTTGTGACTTATTAACTGCGCATAAACGCATCGCGCATGATTTGGGTGGCAGCATTTTATGCTTTGCTTGGTATTCGGGGATAGTAAACGGCTTATTGTCCCAAATTAATTCTAATAAGCGTTGATCTAATAATATGTTTGCTTTAAATACGCGAAGAAAATCTATACCTAAAATAAATGGATAGTTTAAACGGGGAATTACCATAAATTCAAACTCTGAGTTGAGTTCACCAATTGAAAATGGCAGCAAAGCTTGCATAGACACTTGATTTTGAATTGATTGAAAAGCTTCCGTAACTCTTATTCCCTTGACTGGGAATGCTGGTATGTCCGGTATTATCGCGCATATTTGATCAAACGTTTCCTTAGCAATACAGGTAACTTCGCTACCACTATCGACTAGTGCCGGTGATTGAAACGAATCGATTTTAATTAAAATACATGGTGAATGTGCTGCAAGTGATGTATGATGGAAATCACAATCGTCTTGTAACAAATCACTGCTAGGGTTAACATTTAAAAAACTATCGGTCCTACTAATCGAACTCACTTCTGGACCTCGAAGAGAGTTTCGTTTAAGTTTCCCGAATCGCTTTCCAAATTATCATCTAAACTAAATTCTTCGATTTTGTTATTACATATTCCTTTTTATTTTCATGCCGGGAGGTTTTATTTAAACAGCTGTTACGATTAACATCAGAAATAAATTTGTTTTTGTTAATCTGCGTTGGGAAAATATCAGAATAAAATTTATCGTGTTTTTCAATGTGACCTTGATTTATTTTATTGTCACATTCTTTATGAGAGAAATTTAAACTATTTAAATTTGATTTATTATTTTTAAATGCGTCCTCAAATGGATCTTTCACCATCACGCAATTATCTATTGATTTATAATACATTTTTTTATTATCCTCATATTTGTTAACTAAATTACGAGTTTTTTTAGGATAAGCGCCTAATGAAGCGTATGTGTTAATTGCACTAGGGGAAGTTAAATTAGTACGCAATGAATCAGTTACAATACAAAATTTTAGCTTATCTGTGGTTTTGTCCAGATCGTCCGTGTGTCCGCATGTTTCGCTGTATGCTGGTGCGTCCGCGAGGATTTCTTTATGATCGCCTATCGGACTTAAGAAATTCTCCGGCTCCTCATCTTCTAAATCAGCATCAGTCCGCATTTCCTTTCTCCTGTTCCTTAAATTGTACTTTGGAGAGTGGGACACCGCCATCACGCGTACTGGTGAATGATATATTTAATTACTGCCCCACGTTGGGCTCCAAGTTGTAGCAGAGCGGGGTGGGTTGAAGAAATAATTTCTTATGGTTGCTCGGATAGTTATATTTTATTTCTTTCTTACTTATCACTCAAATTAACAATACACTGTAAATAACAATAATAGAAATTAACTACCATGGTGATAAACATTCAAAGGGCTAACATACCTGGTGCAGGTAACCCACACGTGGAGTTCACGAGTATAAATTATACCTGAAGGCACGCAGTCTTCTGTTGCAAGAGTCAAGATGGAAAGACGGGAACAGTGATGCGGTGGTTTAAGGTAAGAATCCGCGGGGATATCCGCGGGTATGTTAAGTGGGAAGTCTACCACCGGATTAAACTTTATATAGGGGCGCACATTACCGAGCATTGTGACAAAACATAAACATATTTATATATTTTTTTTCTTTTTTAGGTAAGTACTTCTCTTCTTATAAAAGAAACTGCTATTTGTAAGTATGCATTTTAATAATTATATAGATGTACGTTTTTAAGTTTTAAAACGCATAAAAATTAATAAATGATATTAACAAAAATGTGGTTACTTTACATTAACGTAAACTTATTGATGTTTGCTTTTTTATATAGATAATTTTATGGATTTCTTAAAAAAAGTACACGACATATAGAATACTGTGACCGGTCACTTCTGAGACAAAAGTGAGTTGAGAGCGCTAAACGACACCAATAGTAAGATAGGTACATTTGCATGCAAATACAATAACATGTATTTATGTACATAAGGATGTTTGTTATTTTCCAAATTGCGAGTTTTTTTGAAAGGAATAGTTAAATGCTTTTTTTATATTAAATAAGTATTTTGAAATTTAAAAAAAAACTCATTGGCTACCGTATTTTCACGTGTCTGCAGCAAATCAAATTTTCCATTTAATTAACAATGGAAAATCGGCTTTAAACGCTCAACTTTTTTTTTACAAATTGTAGGTCTTCATACATATCTAGATACCGTGGCAAAACTTCAAAAACCGTGTATTGAACACAGGGACTTTTTCTTCAACAAAAAAACCTTTTATTGATATGTTTTTTTCTATGTTATTTGTTGCAAAAAAAATCTTTGTATTTAAAACACGGTTTTTGAAGTTTTGCCATGGTATTTTGACATATTGTATGTCCTAGGATAGATATAACATACAAAATTTTGGAATTTTGAAATAACACTTGTGGATTAAGTCCTGCTTAATGTAAAACTATGACATACCAAAAATAAGTTGATTCGGTCTTATACAGGGTGTTTTTTATAAGCAATTTTGTAAAAATCATTAAAAATAAAGGTAAATAAAGTACCTTAATTTTTGAATATATGAAAAAAATTTACTAAGAAAAGATGTTTAGAATGTAATTTTATACCATCAAATTTCAGAAATATCAACAACAAATTCATACTCTTAAACTTTTTCAATAAATTTAAAATATTTTTTATTTAGAAGGAACAAGTGGGCCATGGAAACAATAATGGGTAGACACACTCCTATAAAAAAAACTGAAACATTAATAACTGTCAATTGTAATCAATATTGAATAAGCTCAGAACAAAAGTATGAAAACATGCAGAGCAAATGGTACTAACACTTATATTGTAAAGGGTTTTCCAATAAGAAGTATCATTTTGAATAGCAAGCTATTTGGACAGCTGTCAATTTTGAAGCTATTATCTTTTGACATTTGACAAGTAAAAACTACACCATTATTCAAAATGGAACGATTCACGCTTCAACAACGCATCGAAATTATTAAATATTACTACAAAAATGGTGAAAATTTTTCAGTCACAGTTCGCAAAACTATAGCACTTTTTGGTCGTCGTAAAGCATCTTCTCGGCCTGCAATAGTAAACCTGGTGGAAAAATTTGAGCTGTTGGGACAAGTTTGTGATGTGAAGAATCGAAACCGTGTGCATCGCTCAAGAACACATGAGAATATTACTGATGTAGCTCGTAGTGTTGAAGAAAATCCAGGTTTGTCGATTTCTTGCCGATCTTTGGAACTAGATATTCCACTTAAGGCTTTTAAAGTTCAGTTCACACAAGAACTCAAGCCGGTTGATCACCATAAACGTCGTATCTTTGCTTATTGGTTTTTTTAAAAGCATCAAAATGATCCGGAATTTTATCGAAAAATCATCTTCAGTGATGAGGCCCATTTTCACCTTGGAGGCTACGTTAATAAGCTGAATTGTCGAATTTGGGGCTTTGAAAATCCAAGAATGATTGTTGAAAAGTCTTTGCATTCTGTCACTGTTTGATGCGGTTTTTGGGCTGGCGGTGTGATTGGACCCTACTTTTTTTTTTAAATGAGGCTGGTGCAACTGTTACGGTGAATGGATGGCGCTACCGAGTTATGATTAATGATTTTTTATGGCCGGAATTGGAAGATATTGATGTGGACGACGTTTATTTTTAGCAAGACGGCGCTACGTGCCACACAAGCAACGAAACAATTGCAATTTTGCAAGAATAGTTTTCTGACCGTGTTATTTCTCGAAAAGGTGATCACAATTGGCCAATTGGCCAATTGTGAAATCTTTTGATTTAACACCTTTAGACTTTTTTTATGCCATGTGAAAGATATGCCAATGCTCCACAATCGATTTAAGATGAAATTCGTGAAGTTATCGAGGACATACAGCCGCAAATGTGCGAATTGGTTATGGAAAATTTTATGAAAAGAATGTGGTACTGCAACAGTAACCGTGGCGGCCATTTGACTGATATCGTTTTCAAATGTTAATGGCATGTCTTCCTCTTTACAATGAAATAAACATTTATTGATTTTTCTTAAAAAATACCCGTTTTTTTTAATATCAAAATGAATATTTTATTGGAAAATCTTATACAATGTTATGACATTGGCAAAGAATATTCACTAAGGGAAATAGTAAAGCAATTTAATGAAAAATTTCCAGGCACTGTTTTGTCGCGTACTACGGCTATGAGAACAACTAAAAAGTTTTTGACTACTGGTAGTATTCTTAACATAAAAAGAAAGAAAAAAGAATATATTGAAGGTGATGCTTTGGTTATTATAGCGAGGCGACTCAGTTACAGAAAATCCAACGATGCCACTACGAGAGATATCAGCTATCACTAATATTAGCAAGTCTGAACTTCAGAGAGTTTATAAAGCAAAAAAATGAATAAAATATAAAGCAAATTTTACACATACTCTTGAAAAAGGAGATGACGGACGAAGGTTGGATTTTTGTTTAACTATTAAAGAAAAAATGATAGAAGACAGATTTTTTGAGAGTCTGATAATTTTTTCTAATAAATCCGCATTTACGACAAGTGGCGTTGTTTTATCTTCTGATAACGAAAACTTTACAATTCATAATAGAAAACAATATTACAAAAAAGTAAATGTGTAGTGTGCCGTTTCTTATTACGTTGGAGTTATTGGACCTCATTTTATTGAGGGAAGATTAAACTAGCACATATATTTAGCGCTTCTTCAAAGATTTTGTGACGAATATTTTGATATTTTAAGAGAAATGCCTACACTGTATTTTTAACATGCCATTCTACACAAATAGTTAATGAATGGTTAAATTTACATTTTGGAGAAAATTGGATTGCTAGGAATGGACCCATCGTGTGGCCGCCAAGATCCCCGGGCTTATCAATATTGAACTTTTTCTTATGAGGTTGCGTCAAGCAGTTGGTTTACGCTGAAGCACTTCTAAACGATGCATAAATATTAAAACTGAGAATTATAAATGTTATAAACTCCATACCATTACAACACATTCGAAACCGTTTTAGAGAATTTAAGCAAAGGATCAAAAGATGTGCAGATGTAGGTGGTAGTTACATCAAATGAGTACTTAAAATTTGTTGATTATTATTATTAGTTTGTGTTGTAACGTTCTAAATAAAATAAAATTTATTTAATAAAATACAATTTATTTAATTATATAAAAGACTGATATTTTTAATTACTATTGATTTCAAAGATTGTCAATCCGCATGCAAATTGTCTTTCTCCGGCTAACTACATACGTACTGATGAGGGTTTTAAGACCAGAAACAGCTTTCTACATTCACTGGTTGGAAAGAACAGTATACATTTATTATCAATTTATTTAAGTACAATTTTTGATTGTTATTTTTGATATTCTTGAAATTTGGTATGGTAGTATAAAATTACATTCTAAACATCTTTTTTTTGTAAAATTTTTACGTATATTCAAAAACTAAGGTACTTTATTCTTGATGATTTTTACAAAATTGCTTATAAAACACCCTGTATAAAACTGAATCATTTTTGGTATGTCTTAGTTTTTCATTAAGCAGGACTTGATCCTTAAATGCCATTCCAAAATTCAAAAAAATTGTGTTTATCATATCTCTTGTTACATCTATCCTGGGACACACGGTATATGAAGACCTAAAATTTGTAAAAGTAATTGTCTGTTACCTTCTTTATAAAATCATCTCATTCCGGAAGTATTAGAATCATACTTATTTGTGCAACTTCTGATGGGGAAAGAAAATAACGAGGATGTACAGCTGTTATTATGGCATGCACATTTTTGATGCATATTTTCTCTTCCATGCACCGTAGTTTATTTTTTGTAATAATTGCGGAAAGCAAAACTTTTTCATGAATTTATCCGATAGAGGGGTTTTGCGAATGACTTTTTTAACGGTCCGTATTTGTTATGTACAATTTCTTCGAAAGAATCTTATAACCACTATTCCGAAAGCAAATCACTGTTTATTGATAGTCATGATGTCATGTCCGTCATTTCATTTTAAATGGTTTTTATGGTTCTGATATCAGGAACAAAATTTTCTTTCTTTCATCATTATCAATTCATTCATAGAATTTATTGACACTTGTCGGAGTTTTTTGTTCTTTGAGGTCGTCTCTTTTTAGTCTTATTCTTGGACGCGACGTGTCCTACTCAATTCTTTTTGAGCTTGGAAATACGTTCCGCAACAACGGTCATTCGGGTTTTTTTACGGATTTCTTCATTACATGCTCTCTTAGACTTACTTCAAGTCTTTTCTACGTTTCATCGCGCGTTGAGCACACCTTAATTTATTTATGCTTTGTTTTGTGAGCGTGGTTTCTATGCCATAAGTCATAACTGGTAGTATGCACATGACGAAAACTTGCTGGTTGTTAACGGCTGTTCTTGAGACCTTGTCAAGTTGGAACAACATCTCTGCTAGTTCTTCCGCACTGCTACTAAATATGATGATGATGTAGGTGGTTCAAGTATTTTCCATCTATATCAATGTCCTTCTTTTCTCAATCAATTCTTTTCAACACTTTATCTTTTATCCGTGATCATATCTTTGTCGACTTTACGTATAGTTTGGCGTTATTTTAATGATTTTTAGAAAATATTCTTTGTATTTTTATATAGCCCCTAGTTGTATTGTGTCGAAACCTTGTACATTATGTGTATGATTGTACACAAAATGTATACATTTTTTTAAATGTTTATAAAATTAATGGTAATTTGCTTTGTTTTTTTTTTAACATTTACCGTGGAATCTATAGAAATTGTAAAGATGTGAGACTATCTAGGTCATTCATTTCAGTCAGTTTTGGATCGGCAATGATTTGAATAGTTTGTTTTTAAATATAATTTAGAAGAGATTGTGCAGTTGTAGATACTTAAAAACAACATTCAATACAAGTGCGTTGTTTCCGGCGAATATCGTTTCTGCATAATTATATAGCTTAGAAAAAATTTAGCTTGCTTAAATAGTATTGATAATATCAAATTATATAATATTTTATTTATATCTTTTTTTTTTCACTTTCTTGTTAATTTTACATTTGTGTACATAGAATGTTTTTTATTTTGTAGTGCACATAAAACTTTTTGGCTATTTTTTTTATGTGGAACACCACTGTATTGGAGTGTCTATCAATTTTTTTGATTATTTTCTATGGGTTTTTTTTAATAAAAGATCATTAAAAACTGTGTTTTATTAGTCTTACCGTCTAATTTATAAGTAAATTTGATTATTAAATTCCATTGCTGTATACATTTTTTTATTTACGCCGTTTTGTACTTTTTTAAGATTAAATTGTTTATTCAATCATTTTTTCAATACCTTTCTGCATAATAGGCTTATTTTAGATTTAATATTAGAGAAAGGAATTGAACAAATACTTTGTCGTTGATGATTCCAACATTTTAGATCTAAAATTTGTTCTGCTTTAGGCATTTTAGTACACACGAGTAAGGGAATGAAACCCTCTCCAAATTAATTTGTCCTCGATTCTGTCCTGGGACCAACTGACCTAGATATCTTGAACATAAAAAAAATCATTTAAGAACTAGAAGCTTTTTATATGCAGAGTAATAAAAATATGAACAAACTCCTATGTCACATAAGTTTTAAATCTGATTAATCATATCTAGATATAATCAACATCTAATACGCAATATAATTAAAATACTAATGTTTTATTCATATTGTATACATTTATGTGTTTGTGCTTATAATTTTGATGAGTTTTAACATGATTTGTGTTCAATTATAACAGTATAGTGAAAGTAAATTTAATATTGTTCTAAATTAATAAAGATTACTAATTAAAAAACAAAATCGGAAATTGAGATATTTGTGGTGTTTTTAATTGATATCTTAAGTCATTATTTGTAGTTATATTAAATTATCTAATCTAATAGATTAGTAGCATCTAAATATTATGTAAATAAAATCACTATTTTGCAATTGTTTGTGCATTTAATCTTAATTACTTACACGTTTTTAACATTTTCAATTAAGTAAGACGTGCTTACTTGCTTTCATTTAAAAGCCAACATTTGTGAATAAAGCATGGAAATAATCAAGCGTACGCTGTGATATGATTTTTTTTCTGTTGATTTTCATATCATTCTGTATATCTAAACAATGCACGAACTTTGTAATACATTGTATAAAATTAATATACTGCTTATTTTAAAACTTTTTTTTTTTTAACATTATGGATTAAATTTTGTTGGATATTATTTATTTAAATTAGTTCACTGTTTCTTAATTATTTTTTCTTGGTATGAAGTAAGACGCAATATAATTAATTTATTGAATTGTTATTTGAATTGATTTATGAACTGGTTTATATTATTCTTAATTAATATAATTGACATTCAAAATTGTAGCTAAGATAATGGATAAGTGCAAGGAGATCTCGTCAACGTAGAATAGTTTTATGTTTGTGGAAGTATGGGCGAGCCTTAATTAGTCGACATTAATCACTGCAAAAGCGTTGCCTCGGGGCTTCACCATTGGGCCTTGGTCTGATATTGTGCTTAATTTGCGCGTGTCATGACATATTCTATTCACCATTTAGATAAAAACACAATAATTGAATACTATAAAAATAACACCAGTAGAAAACATATGACGCTGATGCATTTGCCATTTAATTGCACAATTTTACATAAATAGAAAAGATAAAATTTTATATAAACGCAACATTTAAGTAAATTTAAATGTATTTTGACGTACATTTAATTGAGTACGCAATACATTGGATAATAATTTAGTTGCATCTATTTTTTAACATTTATGTATAGTCGAAACACTAACCCAATTTTAAACCATAAAATGACTATTAACAAATACTATTAATTCCCCGGAAGAAATATTATATAAAATCTAATTTAATAGTCAAGCATAATAAAATTTAATCACACCACAAATCACAATTAGTAATTAGTAATTAATTCCTTACACACTTTATGATTCGTTATTGATCTGTCGAAAACATACCATATCATATCACTAATCGGTCAGCGCTTACTTAATCAATTAGATTGTAATAATAATAGTAGTCATAAATACGATTTAAATGTCCTAACATTAACATATCTTATTATAAATAAAAACTATATATTCACGAACAAGGAGATTGGCACACGTGTCATTTGCATGGAAACTTGGGACTTGAAAATAAATTTATGTGGCTAATTGATATTTTAGTCATAATTAAATTCAACAAAAGTTGTTTTAGCTAATAAATTTGCTTTATTTTTACGTAAACACTGATATAAAACTATGATTGGATTATACGACCGGCAAATCAAATGTTTATGGTAGATAAGAGATAATATTTAGATAAATTAAAAAATAATTACGTTGTAATGATCTTACATTAAAACTACACTTACGCTTGCTTCTAAACATGACAGACATGTACAGCATCAATAAAATGAAGTAAGGAAGAACGGGTAAAGACTACTGCGCATCCAAAAAATTCAGCTGCATTTGAGTGTTGCCATTTTATTTATTGTTTAAAATTATACATTATATATCCCGAATTAATTAGTCATAAAATGAATGCCAGAAACTAGAAGTAAATTGACTAATATTGACCTAATAAAGTAGTATATTATTTTTAATAAATTCGGAGTTATAGCTCCTTAAAGTTTACAGAAATTTTTGTTTTTTTTTTTAATCACCTGCTTTAATTTTTAATATTTTGTAACAATTTTTTGTTTACATTTCTTATTTACACAAACTGTTAAAGTTTGAATAAAAAATGTCTTCGGGAAGATAGCCTTTAAGATTCTTTACATGTTTAACCTTCTGGAACTTTTTAATATTTAGGTTTTTTATTTTTTTGGTTATTTCTCTTTGTGGAAAATTTAATTTGAAAATTTTTTTGCTTGTTGGTAAATTTTGGTCAGATACACGGTTTTTGAGAAAAAAAGTAAAACCAGAGGTCATTATTTCTTAAAAATAATAAAAATATAAAAATATCATTAGGCGTGGCGTCAAATTAAAAATGCAGCAGCAGATTGTTTTTGGAATTAAATTAATGACTCCAGAATAGTATTACGCTGTTGTCCATTTTGAAGGATTAAATTAATAAGAATTCAAAGAAAATAAGATATATTATGTAATCATCAATTCAAAAAACGTTTATTTTAATAATTGTTCAAAGTGCCCGCCATTTTGATTTATGCATTCTCTTATTCGTTTTTGCTATGAAGATCGCACCTTTGGAAACACTTCAGCTGAATTTTTGATTTTATTAGAATACCGTAGTATAAACTTTTAGTTTTAAATGTCAATTGGATTTCGGTCTGGAGAACGAGGTGGCCAAGTTACAAATGCATCATCACCTCTTCCAATCCACCTTTGGGGATAATTCATTGTTAGCCAATTTCTAACGACTGTGGCGGTGCACCATCGTGTAAATACCACATGTTCCTTTTTGTAGCAAGAGGTACCTCCTCTAATAAAGCCGGTAGATCTTCATTTAAAAAACGCAAATAATTTTCAGCATTTAAACTCGGAGGAAAAAAGACCGGATCTATTAAACAATTGTCCACAATTTCTACCCAAACATTCAAACTAAATCCATATTGGTGATGTTTTTCGATAATTCTATGCGGATTCTCTTGAGCTCAAATATGCATATTATGTTGATTAAAAATATCATCTTGCGTAAAAGTCGCCTCGTCAGTAACCAACACTCTTTTCCAAAAACTAACATCTGCGATTTTAGCAGAAATCCAAGCACAAAAAATGTTTCTAGCTATAAAATCTTTTGGTTTTAAAAGACCTTGCTCTTTTTGTAAATGGTACGGATGAAAGTTCTGTTTTTTTAAAATACGATGCACTACTCTACGTGAAATGTTAAGTTGGTGTGCAATGCGTCTAATGCTATCCGTTGGATGGTAGAATATCTACTTTAAAATTTGTTTTCCTACTTCCGGATCCAAATTTACATGACGCCTACAGTCTATTTTATGAAGTGCAAAAGTACTACGTTTTCGGAGTCGCTGATCTGATGTCAAAAACAATTTGCGTTCCGGTCAGGGTACATTTTGGCGTAACGTCTGGCTGCTGCCGCTGCATTTCCAAAACACTCTTCAAGGACTAGATGCATATCACTCATCTCCGTGTTACTGTACCGATACATTTCAAGAAAAAAAAAGTTAATTAAGAAAGCACAATTACGCTCAAACAATTTGTGACGTTTATGAAATTTAATTTGACGTCCACGGCTAATTTTTTTTTTCACATTTTTTGTTATTTTTAAGAAATAATGACCTCTGGTTTTACTTGATTTTCTCAAAAACCGTGTATCTGATCAAAATTTATCAAGAGATAGAAAAGTTTTTAAAATAAATGTTTTACAAAAATAAAAATAACAAAAAACATAGATTCACCTACAAATTGAAAAGTTCCAGAAGGTTCAACATCTAAAGAATCTTAAAAAACTATCTTCCCGACGACTTTTTTTATTCAAACTTCAACAGTTTGTGTAAATAAGAAATAAACTAATGTAAACAAAAAATTGTTACAAAATATTAAAAATTAAAGCTGTTAATTGAAAATAATCAAAAATTTCTGTAAACTTTAAAGAGCTATAATTCCGAATTTATTAAAAATAATATACCACTTTATTAAGTCAATATTACTCAATTTGCTTGTAGTTTCTGGCATTCATTTTATGACTAGTTAATTTGGGGTATACAGGGTATGACCTTTATGGAAAACTATCTAGGCAACTAACAATACTTTGTACCACCTTTATGCACAGCGGGTTATCTAATGTAGAAACAAAAGAACGGCTTATTTAAGTTAAATTTTATTGGTAGAATAGTATAAGTTTGTGCAATTTTTGTCTAATATTTAAATATGTTATTAGGGTTTTTCAAATCTTAAGAAAATACTATTACATCTAGAAACCAACAAAATGAAAAGATCAATGAAGTCTTGAGGTATATATGTGGTTTTTGAGCATTACTGCCTGAGTTTTCCGATTTAGATCTAAGGTTATCAGCCTTACAAGACGCAGAGCAAAATTATATTTGTACAGTTTGTAGAGAAGTTTTTTGTGCCAAACCTTGTCGAAGGTCGACGTCGAAAAATACTACTCCCGTGATCTTCTTCTGTCTAAATTCTTTGAATATGATTTGAATTTTGTCCAGGTTTACCTTCTCTATGACCTTACTTAAGGTGCATAGAAGATTGATATGCTGGTAGTTTTGGGAAAACTTTCGGTCTTTCTTAACGTTTGGAATATTAACACTAGTGAGCCTTTTCATTCTGTAGGAAAGTGTCTGGCTTGAAGAATTGCTTTAGCAATGTTGGTGGCGCTATTATTGCTTTGTGCGAGAACGATTTAAGAGCGGCCAGAGTCTGTGGTAATGGACATCCAATAAGCGACCAGAGTCAGTTGTAATGGATCGAGCAGTATAAATGGAACACCCTGTAAAGTTTTACATTTTTTATTCTAGGATTAATTCTGAGTGTTTTTTGTAAATTTTTTTTTTTTTATAAAATGTACAGTTTTTGAGTTATATGCAATTAATTTTTTTTTTATTAAAAGTTCATGAGTTTGATGAACTTTTAATAAAAAACCTTTTCCCACTAGGGTAATTCTACGGAAATTTGGACAATCGATATCTCCGATTTTGTTCAACTTTTGTACACATGTTTGGGGTACCAAAATATGACGATTCCTAATTTTAGATCTCTAGATACAATACAGTGTAAATGGCGGCCATTTAAATTTTTTAGGAATGTTTTTTCTTGCTGTAAATAAGCAAAAAAATAGTTAAAAATCATATTCCAAAGGGTGTATCTTATAAGAAATTTTTGTTTTTTCTTGAAAAAGGCCGGAAAGTTACTAAAACTACGGAAAATTTGAGGAAAATCTCTTAAAGTAACCTATTTTTAGCAAAATTATGTGTTATATTTTACCCTAAGGCAAGCAATTCCAGTTTGTTTTTATTTTTTCGATTAAAAGTACTATGTTTCAGGAGTATCATACTCAAATTTTAAATCTCCAGGTGTAGCGGAATCGAAGATATCAAATTTTCAATAAAATAGTAATTTTATCATTTTTTGCGGAAAATTTTGGAAAACTTATGGCGGGATTGTGTTCTACGGAAAATGTCGATAAGATACACATTTTTGAATATGGTTTTTGACTATTTTTTGCTTATTTATATTTTGGTACCCCAAACATGTGTATAACATTTGAACAAAATTGGAGATATTGATGTGGGGACGATTCTCCGAATTACCCACTAACATACACATATATTTTAACCAAACAGATAAAAAGTACAATAATATCAAAAACAAATAACAAAACAATCATTAAATCATTAAAAAATGTAAAAATATACAGGGTGATTTGTCATAATGCATTTAGTTAATTAAAATGCGCATCGAAAACCATACACACATACTCTACATTTTGCGATTTTGGCCATCTTTTTGGCGAATGATCGATTAGCGAAAGGGCATGCCAAGAGTAGTTTGTTTGCTTTAAAGATAGTGATACTAGCTTAGACAAGACAGGAAGGGGTCTATTTTTGGATTTTGATGACTAGGTTCTTCTGGCGACTGTGGAATTTGTACTATCAGAACACTGGCTGAAAACTTCAACACCGATCAGTCTACAATTGTTTGTCATCTCATAAAACTCGGCATTTTTGGCACAAGTTACACTCAATATTTTGTCGCCTGCCTCAAATAAAACATTGTTTGTTTTAAAGTTTATAATCTATCACTACTGTTAGATTTTTGAATGTATGACGATGTGAAATTGTGATTTACAGCCGATCAAATACCGCAAATGACTTTTTGGCTTTTGTGTCTCTAAATCTAAATTGTTGTTTTGGCTCGCATTCAAGAAATGGTTTTGGTAAAGGCAAAAAACATATTTGAGCACGTAGCATGCACTATACCTAAAATTCCAGACTTGACTTAACAAGATAAACTTTTTATATGTTAATTTTCTTAAAGTAGAATACAAAAAATAAGATTATACATACAGCGTGTTCACAATTGAATTGATCTACTAATAGAAATAATACAGCCATAATTGCGGATGCCTACATATAACATCGTTGTGTTAGCAGTGTACAAGAATTTTATCTTATATACTACAAAACAACTAAACAACATTTAAGTGGTTAAAAAGACACATTTCACTAAAACTAAAAAAAACTCTTAGTTCTAAAATAAACAATTCTAGTAAACAACAGACGTTTGACATGGTGCAAAAATGTTACTACTCTTGATCTTATTTTATACAATTTATCTATTTTTTTATCAATGAGATGTTATGAGTTTGTCGGACATTGTAAATAACTTATAATATTGAAATTAAAAAAAGGATTAAATTACATTCACCTAGAACTTATTTACTTATTCACACTAATCAATGATATTACAAAAATAATGCTATCACTAACAATTATTACTCATACAAAAACGTTACATATGAGTCAAACAGAGATAAAGTTTCTTTGTATTCAAATGTCGATGCATGACGTGAAGTGGGTGATGTTTTACTATTGTGTCAAGGTGCAATCAACTGAGAATTTTAATCGATGCAACATATGTATACTTAATGCAACACAACACAAATTATAGGTACTACCTACGAAAAATTATAGAATAGATATGCATCATAATCTATAAATGCATTTACTATGTGCATTTGATTAATAATGATTTGATCATCTTTAATAATAAAATTTCAAATAATATAAAATATTGTTTTTTTTAAATACATTGATTTAGGGAAACCTTTATTATTTTGAGATACGTAAATCTAAAAAAAAAATATTTATATACTATTTGAATTAAGTTTTATATTAACATAATCATTTATAACTAATGAATATTTAGTCATTATTTGAATGAAAACCTAATGAAAATTGCAACTTAAAGTGGTTGTTTGCGCTGTATAATAATAAAAATGGTTATATAATGTTACATAATTGTGCATTGCCGTTGTAGAGAAAGCAAACATAACCGTTCATTTGTTTCGTTATTGCCGAAACAAATACAAATGCTCGATCGATGCGGTCGTTGTGTGACTTATTCAATTTAGAAGCTGTATGTCTTCATTAACCTTCATTTGAAAACAAGACTTATTTCTGGACAGTTTCTAACACAACACAATCAATCACAACTAGTAATTGTTGTACTCTGTTTTAACAATTTTAATAAATTGTTTAAATTTAATCAATTATTGACAAAAACATATTATTAATATTTTAAATGTGACTTCATATTAGCATAATTAATGATGAAACGCATAAAACGCGATTGAATAATATTGTATATAATAAACAAGCCATAAAAATCAGGAAGTTTAATTGCATGTGGTAATATTAATGTAAATACGTCTATATATAGCGTATACAATCTTTATATAAGACTCTTTTCGTAATTGTCATATCCTTTTTTAATATTCTAATCTAATGGTTTTTCCATTGCAACTTTGGATTACAACAATGTTATAACAAAAGTGTAATTACTTACTGTGTTATTTTATTTATAGGCTGATAAAACTTTTTTGTTATTTTTAATAAATTTAAATAAATTTAATTACTAATGTCAGTTTGTTAATAATTTACATTTTAATATATTTACGTCTACATTGGAAGAACAATAATTAATTAAATAATTCATCATGGACAAGCGGTATTCTATCAGAGATGACAAAATCACCAAGAACACCAAAAAGAAACAAAGAAGAGGATGACGGTTATATTAAAGATTTGTAGGGAGAACTGAAGAACTGATAGTCAGAAAGTAGATTTTATAAAAAAAGATGAAGAAATAGAGATTAAAAATGAATGAAAAAGAAGAAAAGTGGGAAAAAGAGAAGAACCAGCTAGCGAAATAGGTCACTGCATTGGAACAAGTGATAGATAGAGAAATAGTAGCCAGGAGTAAGACTTATGTTAGCATTAGAAATGCAGGCCTAAGTAAGTTTATTACGGGTAGAAGAATGCATCATATCATGACAAAATTAAAGAGAGTAGAAATAAAACACAGAAAGCTGAAAAGGAAAAAGAAGAGCTTATACCGGGCGGCAGTTCAAATTGTAAAGTGATATGCAGATGAATGAAAAAAAAAATGAAAATATTGAAGAGGAAAGAGGAAGATCAGCTAGGAAAAACAATATAATTATCCTTAATGGCATAGAAGACAGTTACAACGAAGAAATAAAAAATCTCCATATTATGTTCAGTTTGAACTAGAGTAACGATTAAACAGCCCGAGTGTTTGATATCAAAGAATTGAAATTTTTTCTTCTCTCTAAGGGTTAGAAGTCTTTTAGTCAGAGAATGAAGAGGTAATATCCAATCTCTTGATGACTTACGTGGGTGGATGGGTCACTCCATATGATGATACTATTATTACAAGCGAGTAGTTTGAACTACAGTAACGTGGTTGGATGAGTCACTCTATATTATAACTAGCGAACAGTACTAGAGTAACGGTTCACCTGTTCGAGTGTTTTTCTTTTCTATTAGAAGTATCTTAGTCAGAGAATGAAGAGATAATATCTATTTTTTTTTATAACCAACACTTGAGTGACTTACTTCAGATCGTTACTATCAGCGGGTAGATTGAACTGGAGTGCCCACCCACACGCCCTAGAGTTTGTTATCAAATAATTGGAAATTTTTCCACTCTGCAAGTGGTAAAAGTTTGTTTGTCAAAGGATGAGGAGATGACATCCAATTTTTAATAACTAACATTTGGGCTGGTGGGTGACTTCAGATCATGATTATCATTGAGTAGTTTGAACTGAATTGAGCACTTACCCGCCTGAGTGTTTGTTATTAATTTTTTGAAGACCAACAGTTGCGTTGATGGCCGTGTTACTCCAATTTATGATTATTAACTAGTAGTATAAACTGTTGTAAAATGTTAAACAAAGCTTTTTCTTTTTCTTCAATATTTTTATTTTTTGTTTTAGTTGTTTGGAGGAACAAACGCTGATTACTTTGAGCTTGCTTTATGGATGATTTTGTTTGGTAAAGTGAGAAATGGGGAGAGATCTTATTTGTTATTGGTTTTTAAGTCTTAAGTCTGTTGTCTAAGTCGTAGTCAAACACTCTGGGAATACTTTAAGCGATTGGATGACGTTTTTTAGAGTTGTTAGTTTGTCAGAAATTGGTTTAGGTTCTGAATTTTTTGCTTTTGGTTTTTATTGTTTCTTAATTTATGTAGCTTTTTTCAACGCTTTGGGCAAAGACTACCTAGTACTAGTTCAGTTTTGTAGCTTGTTTTAGGTTGTCGCATTTGTGGTCGTTACGCGCTTCTTTATTACTCTATGGTTTTATCGAATAATTTCCTGCTTCACTTATCTTTTGCGACATGTACCCCGTCCCGTCCTATTTTATTTTTGAGTTTATTTTACAACGTCTTGTACTTTTATTGTTTTTATAATCTATTCATTTGGTTTTACATGAAATGCCAAGTATTTTCTTCTCAACAGCTTGTTGGTTGATTTTCAGCTTGTCAAATATTGCTTTTGTAAATTTCTAAGTTTGTGACTAGTAAGTAGTTACTGGATGTTTATTAATTTGCGATATGCCGCTTATGTTTGTTGTCTATTTTCATTTATTTCTAGTTCTTGATATCAGTCGTGTTAAAAAAATGGAAGGAAGAATCAGAGCAAGACTAGTAAATATAACATTTCGGGAGAAAAAAATGGAGAGCTGATGAATAAGCATAAACTGCATGGAGGAAAAATCTACTTTTAAGACTTGACTGAATGCAGAAGAGAACAGAGCAGAAGAAAAAAGAGTTAAATTAGGCTACAAGAAAATTAAAATTGAAGTTATGTGGTGTGCATATGAAGAAGGAAGAAGAAATGCAATGGTATAAAACATTTTACAAAACTATTTAAAGGAACATACAGAAACAATGAAAATTAAGAAAATAAAATCGAAGAGGCAAATAAAATAGTTGAAAAAATGAAATCGGCATTTGTGGATGGGTTACAGAAAGAAACGTGGACGCATGATACGGAAGATTTGGTTGATAGATTAATAGAAATTATGAAATATGTATGGAAGAGTAAAGAGTTCCCTAGCTAATGGAAAAAAGAATTAGTAGAATATTACGTAGGAATTACATTACTCAACACGACATACGAGATATAAGCTATGGTGGTAGAGAAAAGACTGAATTTGAAATCAGATATGAAAGGAATACTGCCAGATGGTTATGCTGAATTTAGAAAAAGGATGGATTTAATAGATGTATATATTCTGCATCATATAATTAAAAAAATAAGCTGAAAAAAGGAAAACTATTACATGCGTTGGTTTTGGACTTTATAGTGTGGTTAGAGAGAAACTGTGAGCGTATCTAAAAGAAAAAAAAAATTGAGCATCTGGTAAAAGATTAAGGAAGGTGTAAGGCAGGGATGCCTACTACTCAGCCTCAATTTGTGTGTATGCAGGGTGATTCATAATAAATAAAAAAAGAAATGAAATGTCATATTTTACATCAATTTTTGAACAAAAAAAAAAGAATAATTTGAATGTACAGATTTTAAATAATAGTTTATTAAAGAAATAGAATGAAAGCTATGAAACGTGATAAAAATTGTTCAACGTGTCCGCTTTTGTGACGAATGCAACTTTTGCATCGAAGGGTAAAAGAGTTGTACATTTTTTGGATTATCTGTTTATTCTGGATATTTTGTACAGGATAAAAAAATCTGTCCTTATAGATAAATATTTAACGGATTTAAATTGGGGTGATTTTGGAGGCCATGGAGTTAAACCGTGTCGACCATTTCATCTACCATAAAAATGTTCATTGAACCAGTCAATCACATTCTTTTCAATGAGGATGCACTGGTACCACATGGTACCACATTATTGTGAATATTATTTCCGTCATTTCTTTGCTTAATCTGACCATAATATCGTATTTGCAATGGAGAGATTTTGTCTATGCTCAAAACCCAATCACAAAAAGCAAATAGTTTTACTTGGTTGCCTGGTTGCAAATACTGGACTGGAAAAGATAAAGAAAAGGATGCAGTTCTTTACGTTGTAGTATTCTCCAGATGAAGTTTTGCGAAATTCTTAAGCGTATGAAAATGTGTCTAGTATTTATCCTGGTTTGTCAATGACACAATCTACAATCTTTTTTTCTACATCAACATGATGGTGCACATGTGCATCATTGTTATCATTTTCAACAATATTATATCGACAGTATAGTATCTGGAAGGACCGAGAAAACACTTAGTGCGATGAATCATAAGAGTTATTATAACAGATCGCAGATAACAACGACAGTTGAGAAAAGACAATGTCATTAGGTGACTGACAGATTGTAGAGGACAATTTCTTTAATAAATAATTATTTTAATTATTTTACTTTAAGGGCCGATTTATTCACCTTTCTATAAAGTGCTCTGTAGCATTACTGATAAGATTGCCATGAATAAATGTTTATTCATCTGTCAATAGTGACAACCTGTCATCAAATTAAATTTACAAGACTGATAAATTATATATATATCACTTTGGCCCGTCAGTAAAAAAATTACTAAAAGAACATAACCTTATGCCGTTTTGTTTTACATGAATGTAACCACAAACAAATAACAACAAGCAGTAGTACCACAATCGTTTTCTTTTTAGTAAGTTTATCTCTGTCTTTCTTACAGATATGTATATAGATATCTTTTTCTATTAAGTTGTACTAGCCGTATAAAAACATTATAAGCGTTCAGTAATTACTTGTCATATAAAATAGGATGAATACATCCAAATTTTATATAAGTGACCTATAAGTTTATTGAACACGTAACTAATCAATAACTTACAGAACAGATGAATAAACCGGCCCTAAATTAATTATTTCAGTTTCAAATATTTACACACAAATACTCGAAAACGCAGCAACATTTTGAAAAACGTAGCTTTTATTTTTTGTTTAGATTTTGATGTAGAATATAACATTTTATCTTTTTTCTACCTGTTATGAATTATTCTGTATATTGAAGATGTAGAAGAAAAATTGAGATTAACATAAGCAAGAGAAACTGCAGATTTTAAACTTTGCTTACAAGTCACTTAATTATTATAAATAGATAAATTCAAATTACAATTTATAATATACTGGTCGCCAAAAGTAAAATGATTAAAATTTCAGTTTTTTTTTTAAATTCTAATAATGAGTTGCCTTTTAACATTTTCTGGAGCACTCGTATAGACATGCTAGAAAGCAAATGTTAATTTCAGCATGAGGTACTAAGTTCCAAGCTTCCTGAATATCAGTGATGGTGACTGAAGATGGCTTGCTCAGTCTTCTTTCTCCCGTTACAGTTGTTCGGAGATCTCTGTAACCAGATTGGGTTGATTAGTACGTGATGGTAAGGTTCGTACATTAGAAGAAATCTATCTATTCTTGCTTTCTATTAAGGAGTTTGAAGTCATTGACTTTTTTATTGGATCCAACCTTAAAGGTGAGGTTTTGAAGATTATGCCCGTACAGAAGCAAATCCGTGCTGGTCAACGTACACGTTTTAAGGCATTTGTTGCTATTGGTGATAGTATATTGGTCTCGGCGTTGAATGCAGCAAGGAAGTAGCAACTGTCATTCTTGGTGCTATTATGTTACTCAAACTTTCCGTTGTTTGAGAACGACGAGGTTATTGTGGTAACCAGATTGGCAAACCTCACACGGTCCCATGCAAGGTAACTGGTAAATACGGATCTGTAACTGTACTTTTGATTCCTGCTCTTTTTGGTACCGGAATTGTATCTGCTTTAGTTTTAAAAAAGCTTTTTCAGATGGCTGGTATTGAGGATTGTTATACTTCAGCTACTTCAGCTCGTGGTTCTACTGGTACTCTTGGCAATTTTGCTAAGGCAACTTATGCTGCTATTGCTAAGTCTTATGTCCTGATTTGTGGAAGGAGATGCTTCTTACATGCTGATTATTTGGCTAAAAATTATCGTTTCGTTGCAGGCCGTGCATGCATTGTGGAACAACCCAACTAAGATAACAATTTATATTAAATAAACAAACAAACAAAAATGTACCTATTGTATTTTTTACGTGTTGATTAGGTGATAGGTCTGAAGAATGAGCAATCAAAATTAGCTAGTTGAAGGAAAAAGGGGGTTTCTAACTTTTTCAGATCAGGTTTGTGTTTAATGTTTCTAGAATGTGCACTAAAGGACACTTACTTCGATAATAGATTGTTCTACATACCATCAGTGTAAGAGTTACATGTTGATTCACAGCAAACTGTAGTTTGTTTTTCTTGGCGACGTCTGACCATCTTACGATCATCGTAGACAAACAAATAAAATCTCGATTTGTTGAAAAATGTGTGCGGAGTGCGGCGAGGCGAAGAACTGTAGTATTTCTAGGGCGTCCAGGTTGTAATCTTTGCCATTGTTTCTGTCTCTTAATCTATCTACGCAAACATCGACCTATTGTACTGACGCTCCTTCTTTGAGCCCGATTACTCTACCGCGTTCTCTATAGGAACTATTTTGATTCAAATTAGGAACTAATCAACTGATTTGCACTATAAAATTGTAATGTCACTACACAGTTAATCTAAAAAAATAACAATAAAATTTATTGAACTTTTAATCATTTTTTAGTAGTGAATAATTCACATGCTATCTGAAATTTTGATAAAAATTGGGCACGTGTTTTTGGTATCTTTTTTACTTTTCTTCTTACTCTAGTATTTTTATTGTACAACTTTTATTGCTACGGAAATGTATGGTTATTTACACGTGACAGACTTTATCAAATGACATATAACATTTAATAAATAATTAAATTTTTTTTGTGTACTTTATTTGCCTGTGGTTATTAGTATTTTAGACATAAAACATAGGAAGTATTCATTTTTTAATTGTATGAATTGCATCACTCTTCAAGGTTTGTGTGCAATCTTTTCTACTTATGGAGTATGTGTATTATACATTGTTTTTTGTACATTCTGCCATTAATAAATTGTTAATTCTTTGTTTATTTATTGTAGAGATGGAAAAAGTAATGTGTACAACTCACACATGATGCCCATTTTGCACTAAATAATAATAAATAATAAATTGCAGCACTTTCCAAAGGTTTGTGCAGCAAAGTTTATACTTGTTGGAAACTGGTCTTAAAAGCATACCAACTGCTACCTTGATTTCCAATATTTTAGTGAAAACAGCTACTTTGAAGTAATTCCTATTTCCACATATAATTTGGTTATCCATTTTTTTGTCACCGGTACATTCAGAAAGGATTAAACTATAATTGACCAAAGTATCTTAGTCAAATAATAATTGGAAATAGCCGAAAAATAAATTCAAATATAGAAATAATTGCCTTTTTAAGTACTTTTAAATGCATTTTAATACTATTTGCAAATATAATTTGAATAAATTATTCTTGCAAATGGTATGGTCTTAAATATTAGTAAACCTTGGCTCTGGGCGAAACATTTGCTATATTATTTTCCCGTCTTGTAATAAAGCACTAAATACGTATTGTAATATGCTATTAGCTATTTAAATAATAATCCATCATTTTTTTAACTTTTGTTTGTCAGTATTAATTAAGCCAAATATGTAACTGCATCAGATCCAAAAATAAAATTAATACTAAATATTACTACAGTTTTAACTCGACATAAATCACAATAAGATTTATTAAAGTTGATACCCACTTAACTAATGCACTTGTTATTTATATGTATCCCACTCGTGTCATGTAAACATTGTTTTAAAATGAAATCATTTCATAATTATTATTATTCACATCTATATATCAAAGTAAACATTAATGGACTATAATTTATTGTACTCTTATGGCTAATTGCACTAGTTTAAATATATCTTACTAAATATAGCGTATATTAATTTGGCTAGTTAGGTTTAGGTTGTTGTTGTTTATGTAGATATTATCAAAAATCAATAAATGGAGTCATCATATAAAAATATTATATAATAAACTTTCTGTGTTTGCGTATTTAAATAAAGTCCTACAATGTAGTAATGTGTGTGTAAAATTATGAATGAAATCGAAGTTTTTTGTGATTTTTTCAATGTAGAAATCTATGGCACTAAGCTTTAAGGGTTGGAATCAAAAATAGTTCACGATCTTTTTGGATAAATATTACGGTTAGATATTTATAATATTGCCTTTTGTAGGCAGTCAGTACACATGGGTTGTGGCAAATGTTATGATGCTACTGCGTTTGGAAGGCAAGAGTAGGATTGCTTTTCAAGTTTATCACTTGCTAATTTCTATATTGTGAGAATTCAACTGTAGTCATTTTTTTATAGTAATGAAATATTACATATAATTTTATTAGAAATCTTATAAAATAGTTCATAAAACGGCCGCAGCATTTTGTAATTTTGAAATGAATGTATTTTCTGAAATTATTAACATTGCAAGGCTAATATAATTATTTCTATGTACATTACTCGTGTTTGCTTTTATAAATATATCTAGTTTGATCACATACAAGCTAGCGACTTAGCGACTATCCGCCACCTCCGGATTTCGTAAATTATTTTCGAGATTTGGAAGTTATACATGTGAGACTCAAGCCATTGATTATAAAATTACAAATTATTAAATTAAAACGTATATGTACGATAGTTAAATATTTTAATGGCTTTGGACCATTAAAATTAAATAATAATGTTTCCTGTTTATGTATTTATTAATTAATTAAATCATTTTGTTTCATTCCATGAACAAATTTATTGCACTTTATATAATCGGTGTTAATGGTTTTATAGCGGTAATATTTTTTAAATAAAAACGTTTAGTAGTAGTAAATATTTAGTAAATTATTTTTTTATGGCTTTTATTAATTGCAGTAAGACCAATCAATTGTTTTTGTTATATTTGTTTATATTATATTAATTGTATATTGTACAGTAGAAAAAAAGTGGCAATTTTATTTGAGTCGTTATGTCGTATTGTCTAGATTTTACACCAATAAACTTGAGCTTACAATCAAATCAATAGATTTATATATTTATGTAACCATACATTTCCCAGTATTCCATGGTTGCTAATAGTTGAAGATTGATTCCAGATTCAGATATAAAGCAAGGAACACCACCGCGGTAGTAGTAACGGTCGATATAGTATTTTACTGTCAGAACCAATCCACAACTATCGCAGTTATGGTTGCGCTTGCGTTGATATGATTCAATGTAGTTTTAGACTAATAACTTACTACCAAAGAGTAATCGGAAGCGGTAAATACATTGGCAAATATGGTTTAGAAACGAGAAACGAAAGAGGTGACCGATTAGAACAATTTAGCCAAGAGGAGAACTTCATCATAACGAATACCTTCTACCAACTACCAATAAAAAACGACTATAAACACATGGAGATCTCTACAACACAGCCTCAAAAAGTTACTAGAAATCAAATTTACTATGTTTTAATAAATAAGAGACACAGTAACATTATCAAACATGTAAAACTTTACTCGAGTGCTGAAGCAACATTTGATCACAAATCATTAATGCTCCGGGTAAACATCAAACTGAAAAAGAAAGAAACCAAACAAAAACTTACATAGGTACTGGAATAAAAGAACAATGTACAAGACAGGAACTACAAAGTAGAATAAACAACAATTTGAACATCTTACGAACTATACAATCTAATGAAGCAAATACAAATATTAATTTCAGCAAACCTTAAAACAAGCGCTAACAGAACTGAGCAAAACAACCTCAAAAAGTCAGACACGAATGGACGACTCCTGAGATAATGCAATTAATGAACAAACGCCGAAGTTTCAAAAACAACGTAAACTAATACAAAGTGATACTAAACCAAATTTGCGCAGACATTAAAAGTGAAAGAGGAGTGGTACAAACACAAATCAAAACACGACACATTCAATACGCACAAAAAAACGGAAAAATAGTCATAGAGACCAAAGAAAAACTATTGTTGTGGACGAAATACATTAAAGAATTATTCGAAGACGAATCGCTAGGAATTACTATAAGACAACATTTAGCAAAAAATTAACCAGAAAAAGAAACCAGAAATTAAATTAAAGGAATAGAGGTACTATTGAAATAACCTAAAAATAGAGACGGAAATTATTTCTGCTTATTCAGTGAAGAAAAACAAACAATAATAGCAGAAACAGAGTCATGGGTACAAAAACAGAATATTATGAAAAACAAAACCAAATTGAGAGGCACAAACATATACATTGAAAATGACTTGGCGTTTGGAAGAAAGAAGAGTTCAGAAAGAATTAAGAGATATAGCGAGGGACGAAAAGTCAAAGGACAGAAGAGTATGGGTACGGTACAGAAAATTGGAAATAGATGGAGAGATATACAACTGAAGTGATCAATATCAAAGAGTTTCAAAAAAGACCGAACGCAAAGCAAAAAAGTAATTAGTAGCATAAACACAAAAAAGTAGACAACGAATCCAAGGACCAAGGACATGACTTAGATACACGAGATAGAAAAAAAAACAAAAAATAGTAAAAAAGACAGTGAAAAAAAAACAATCAAGCAGAATTTTGTTTTGGAACGTAGCTGGGATTGACAACAAGGGTCACGAGTTTTGGGAGTACATAAATTTTTTTGACATAATTGGAATAGTAGAGACGTGGATAGATGACAAGAAATGGGAAAAGTTAAAGCTCAACATGCCAGACGCATACATCTGGCAATGCCAACCAGCTATAAAAGAGAAAAAGGAGGCATAATTACTGGCATAAAAAAGAGGTTATTGTAAAGGAGAGAATACAAGAACGAAAC
This sequence comes from Tachinus rufipes, assembly GCA_963932245.1. Classification (NCBI taxonomy): domain Eukaryota; kingdom Metazoa; phylum Arthropoda; class Insecta; order Coleoptera; family Staphylinidae; genus Tachinus; species Tachinus rufipes. Next base: position 47,507,586 of record OZ010741.1, on the reverse strand, counting down.
TTTTTGAGGGGAAGAGAAAAATATAAAGCAATAACAGTATATAGTAGAGGCATAAAAAACACTACGCAAAAGTTAGAAACGCTAACACCAGAAACTGAAGAAAGAAAATTGATTATAAGGAGTTAAAATCAAACACGAGGACACGAAAAACAGAGAATTAAAGGATACCACAGAAAATAAAGAAGGAAAGAAAATGATAGAAATGATAGAAGAGAGGGGTTGGGACATTTTAAATGGAAACATCACAGGAGATGAAGAGGGAGAATTTACTTATTTAGGGACAAATGGGCAATTATTAATAGACTACGTAGTTGTAAATGAGGAGGCGTGGGAAGAGATAGACAATTTTAAAGTAAGATTATGAGTTGAATCAAACCACCATCCAATAGAACTTAGCTTAACTGCGGAAACTGTGAGAAGACAGGAAAATGAAAAAAAACTTGAAGAGAGGATAATATGGACGGAAGAAAGTGTGATGAAGTACAAAAAAAATCTGAGAAGAACTATAGAAAACGGAAGAAATGTCGAAGAGATAATGAGGGAACTAGAGGAAACAATTGGAGATGCGGTAGTAAAAAAAATATATATAAAAAAGAAGAAAAAATGAAAAAGAGCAAACGGTGGAACAGCGAATGTACTAAGAAAAAACTAGAAGCCAGAAAGATGTTAAGACACTGGGGAAACAACAAAAGCACAAAAGAAGAATATATGAAAGAACAGAAGGCATACAAAAATCAGTGTAAAAAAGCTAAAAGTGAATTTATAAAAAAAGATGAAATAGAAATTAAAAAAAAAATAAAGACTGAAGCAGAAGCATGGAAGTACATAAATAAAGAAATAAGAAGAAAACAGGGTGATATTGAGGCAATACTAATGGAAGCGTGGAAGGAACACTTTTCGATTTTGTTTGGAGGAGAAAAGAAAAAAAAGATAAACTAGACAAGAGCCAATCCAGCAAGCGAAATAAATTTCAAAGGTATCAATATGGGAGAAGATCAAAAAAATTAAAGAAAAGGAAAGCGCTTGGTATGGATGGGATATAGAATGAAGCGTGGTTGTATGGTAGGGAAGAGCTGATTGAGAGATTGAGTGAGTTAATGAACAGAGTATGGAATGGAGAAGGGTTTCTGAGTCAATGGAGAGAAGGTCTTATATGCCCTATACACAAAAATGGAATCAAAAAGCTAGTAATTAACTACAGGGGAATAACACTACTGAATACGGCATACAATTTCTACGCTATGATATTAGAAGAAGAGTATGAATGAGATATCTTATTATCTTTAAATACAATGGAAACCAAATTTATTATTATGACAAAAACAATACAAAACAATGGAAACCTCTGTATACACAACAAACCTATAGACAAAGTAACAAATTATAACTTCTTAGGTTTATTTACAAACCAATCCAACGATAGTTTAAGAATCACAAAGGCAAGAACAGCTTTCATAAATATGAAAAAACTGTTTGGGAAAGACCTAAGCTTAGAATTAAAAACCAGACTAATAAAATACTACAACATAACATACTATTATATGAAGCAGAAAGAAGCAAGGCCAATGAAGAAGGCAGACATCAAAAGGCTAGGAGCATTTGAACTATAAACATACAGTAGAATACTGAAAATGACATGATCAGGCCGTTTTTTAGATTTGACAAGGCATGCGTGCGTTCGTTGTGAGAATAGTCACATAAATTTGCTTTTTTTAAATTTGGGGTTTTCATATTTTTTGCTACTTTTGTTTTTTTTATTCAAATTAACATGATGTTTTTTTAGCTTTGACAAGTCTATTTATCTGTTGATATATCGCAAAAACGTAATAAGTATCATTTGAATTAATAATTAAATTTTATTGTGTTTCTTTGACCAGCGGTATGCTAGGCACACTGATGAAAGGTGCATACCCTGAAACACTAGTGTAAAGTGTTACACTGGGTGGGGAAGCAATTTACATAAAATTATTTATTAAATTTAAATAACTGTTTTACATTATGCACGACTAGTTTTCTAAATAAAATTAAATCTTCATCAATTGTATTGATTTGTTAAAATTTATATAGGAGCCATAAATTGGTTATTATTAGCCTATATAACATTAATTAATGTGTGTTACTTTTTAAGTGGCAATGAAGAGGAATTTCCTGTTTTTATTACAATTATTGAATTGTGTACTTTCATATATACTTCTGATATTACAGTAAAATCATTATTTTTATTTAATTTAATTAATTATGTATAAATAACTTTTTATTTAGTTAAATTAACAATAACTTCAAAAACAATTACTTTTGATTAGAGTATTATTGAAATTCTTTTTTTAAATTTCATCGATTATCAGATAATCACTTATTTTATTTATAGGCAATTATCTGTTCGTGTTTACTTAAAATAAATTACATATTTGTATCTAGCTTTAAATACATTGTACATATGCAATAGCATTACAGTAAGGAGTAAACAAAATATATTAGTTTCAATCATGGTTATATTATGTCATTATTATTTAAAAAAATTGTTGAACTTTTTTGATCTATAGAATACATGTAAACAAACCTACCTTGTGATTTCACAAGTACATTATTTACGTGATTGTGCAAGTCATGTATTTTTAGTTATATAATTAAATAAGGATACAGCTAAGACTAAACTTGGAGAGTAGTTTAATTAGATTATGTTAAACTTCCTTTTTAATTTGAGTAAAAACTTTGCATTATCATTATCTACTTATATTAATGAAATATTTAATACGTTTCTTGCGGCTGCTAGCCGATTGATATAATTAGACCTTGTGGCAAATTTCCCATTTGTTATGATACAGGGAATTTACATTGATATCCCGTACATGTCTAACCTATTCTTTAATAATTGATATTTTACAACCATACACTGCTATATGATATTTTTACAACTGTGGCAAACAGATTTGTTTTATTATTTTTTTGCAAATTTTTTAAAATTTTTAATTTAATTGTACTTTTTTATATCTCTTCTCCAGATCTTAATCGACACCAACCAGGGTGAGTTAAAAAGAGTTGATTAAGTTAAAATTGACGAATGCACTATTGAACTGGAGTTTTAAGGTGATCCAAAAGCGATAAATAGATATTAGCATTATTTGAAGATATTAGTAGGTCGGCATTGGTGGGAAGTTTGATACCACCTAAGGATAACTTGCTAGTTAGGATAGTAGATTGAGCATTTGTATGGTCTAATAGAATGTGATCACGTGTTCCTACTTCACCGCACTTGCTAGGTGAATTGTCAATAATGTTATTCCTGAAAAGGTGTTAAGGTGTCGGACAGTGGCCGGATCTTAATCTGCTAAGCAAACTGACATCTAGTTTTTGTAGAAGGCAACATTTTTAAACCAAGGGTTTAGGCTACTTATACTAATTCTTTTTTTTGTTTGGGAAATAGCCGAGAACTGATTTTGCCAGCTTTTTAAACCTTTTGAATTAGAAGAATTAATGGATATATTATTACACCAATTCTTGTAACCTCTGTTTGCCAATCAGCAGAATCAGCGCGTTCATTAATGACTATGACTCTTTAATTTGTAATTTGTTTTCCGAAGATTACTCAGAACCTTTTTAATATTGGATGCTCGGCTTCTGATGTTATACGATATTCAGCACATAGCATCGAGTGAACTACTGGAGTCCGTAATAAGATTTTTTTCCATTTATGACTCAAACTTATAATTAGCGTTTTATAGATGGCGTATAGTTCTGCAGTGAATACGGACGAAGTTTGCCACATTCTTCAATCTTAAATTGGGGAATATGTAATACAAAGTGGATTAGTTTTTGAATCGTCTGCATAGACTTTAATATATTGGGGTCAAAATTTGTTACTGAAGTCTTGGAAGGCCAAATTAATTTGAGAGAGAGAGAGTTAAATTGTTGATTAAGGCCAATGGAAAAACCCTGAAAGATTTATTTCTAAAGGTATGGCGGGTTCTGGTGGTGGCTTGCAAAACTATACCACTGCTTATGGCAGCAAGTTTTAAGACATACTGTTTGGCAAGAAAGTTACTACGAGTTGATAGAGGCAATATGACTGATTCAATCTCTTATTTTGGATTTTATCTAGAACGGCAAGAGCGAACCAGCTACAAAAAGAAAAATGAGAGGAGCAAAATTTAGCTTAGACCGTATGAAGGTTTGGTAAAAAATTAGTCATCACCCCAATATGTGTCCAAGGCTTATCGAAGCATATTAATCTTTTGAACAAGACTTTTGTAGATGTTTAAAGTGTAAATTCCACAAATTGAGGTTTTGTTCTGACAGAAGGGTTGTGGTTTTTAATCATTTATCTATCTTTTTTAAAATACTGTCAGGGAAGAAGCCAGAGTATTATACAGCTAACATAAGAAATGATAATAACTGAATTGTCGAGATGGTTATTAAACTAACGTATATAATAAAAAGAAAAGAAAAAACATTTTGCGGGCTATTTTGGGAAAGGCCCTGAAAAGAAGATCTAAGTTTGTTTTTAGCCGAGGGTCCAGAGATATAAAGCTTTTTTAAGTCAGACAATTTCATAATTATATTGACTAACGCGGCAGGGAGAGATTAACTAATAAGGATCGACTTCAGCGTTGGAATGCAGACATTGTCGTAGGTTCCCTTGATGTCCAGGAAACATAAATTGTTGCTGACACTGTAACTATTGCAAAAACCAGTTATGGAAGGGGAAATTTGTTTTTCTTTTTGCACCACTGCTTAAGTTGGTGTTTCAAATTGTTATTGATTGTTTTTTGGAAGCAAGATGGACGCACTTGTAACTAAGTTAAGTTAATTAGTTTCCACTCTTCTGGAATAACACTTTGCTCTAATATGGAGTTAAATAACCTCCGAAGAGTAATTTTCATCTGAATAGGTAGTTGTTGTAACATTGAATATGAGATGTTATCATGTCTTACTGAGTAGTCTTTTTGACCTGCATTGGTTAGCACAATTTTGTCTATATAAATTTGATCTGTAAGAGGATAGGAAGTTTGAGAGACCTGATTATTAGGAGAGACTATGGAGGGATGTAGCTCAGTTATCTCCAGTCTTTATCCTTGTTTGGCAGAGAGCGGGATCTATAGGTTTTTGAAAAACATTTTATGGTGGAACAAACATAAGTTGAAGTTGAAGTTTGATAGCATTAATTTTGTGTTCTTGAACCAGGTGGCACAGATCTGGTTATTTACCAAAATCAGATTGTTTGTTTTAGCTATTTAGGCGAAGTGACTCTGAGCTATTTATAGATTTGGATAAGATATGAAGATCGATTAAAAGACTACTTATGTGAGTAGAACTGTATGCTAGATTGACATCAGAAAATTGTTGGATTGCCTTAATAACAGTTTCTACTAGTTTATTAATAAAGTTAGCGTCACAGTAATTTTCTGGTTTAATAATAGGAAAAGCTAGGGGCGCATTGGGTACAGAGACAGAAGACATTCATTTGAGAAGAGGATGCTTTGGGTATTTTGCGAAAGATTTAAAGGTTTTTTTTCTACATTTTGGAGATTGAACCAAAGTTGAGTTAATGTCAGAAATATCACTCAACGAGCTAGTTAAATTGTGTTTATATCACTAAAGAAAACAGGTTGTTTAAGATTGTGAGACGGTTCTACTACCGGTATGGTACAGGGGAAATTTCTAGATAGTTGAGTGAGTGGAGTTCGTATTTGTTCAAAATAATGTATTGATCTTGTGGAACGAATAACCGTTGAAAGCCATGGGTTCTTTGATTTTTGATTATCTGAGATATTCTGGGCAGATTCTATTTGCAAGAGAAGTTTTATTTTTGTTGCTAAAGTGCTTACTGCTACAGAAAATGCAGATAGGAGAATCTGGACACTTGGAGGTACTGCTTCTACAGATTTTAGATACAAATAATTCAACATCAACAAATAACAGGAGAAAAAAAATTGCCTACCCAGATTAGTTAGGAGAATTTATTGGAACGGGAAAATTGAGTCAGAGGAAGAACGTACACTGATTGCGTAACTACAAAGCGGTATAATAAACGAAGACTTTAAGAGCATACCGACCTCTACCTTGATTTGTAGTATTTTAACAAAAACGGCAATTTTGGCTTCATTGCTGCTTCTACAAATAATTTGATAATCGATTTATTTTTTTACCAGTACATTTAGAAAGGATTAAACTATGATATGTCGAAGTCTTTTAGTCAAATAATACTTAGGAAATAGCTGAAAAAACCCATCAAATATAGAAATAAATGCGTTTTTCTGTATTTTTGAATGCATTTTGTTGCTATTTGCAAATTCACAAACACATATCATATCATACTTTAATCCTTTCTAAATGTACTGGTAACAAAATAAATCGATTATCAAATTATTTTTAGCAGCAGCGATGAAGCCAAAGTTGCCGGGTTTGTTAAAATACTACAAATCAAGGTAGCGGTCGGTATGGTCTTACGGTGGATTTTTGTGCTGGGATGTGGATATTTACATTTAAAATTTGTCATGATGGGGAATACTTTTTATGCAAGCGGAGAGGAACGAAAGCATACTATACGAAATCATGTATTTATAAAAGGTTGATTATCTCTTTGCGTCGGGTTTTTATGAAAACGTTTTGTTGTTAACTTTGGCATTATTTATCTTGAATGAGACACTTAGAAGGAAAGTTTTTGAGATTGACGATTCTTTGCTTAGAGAACTGGTACTCTAAGGATTGATTTTTTTTTAAATTTATTAATGTAAGTTTTTAAAAGATCAACAGTTAATTTTTTTATTTGAAAACAAACAAAATCTAGTTTAAATTAAAATTGTTTTTTTTTTAACCAATTTTATTAGAACTTTAGTACTATACACAGTACGAATTCAGTTTATTTCTAGTTTAATATTTTTTTTCTAAAAAAAAAATTTTTAAAGTATTTTTTTTTTAATAAATAATTAAACTAATAGCTGTGACTATGACACTGGCGAGGTTTATACAACTGAAACGATTGTCTGTGCTTGACTCTTAGCAACAAATAAAAAATATTGAATTACTGAATAAAAATAAATAATTATTTTACATTCGGGAATAACCGACAAAAAATGAATAAATAAAAATAACATAATTTTTTATTTATTATTTTGAATAAAATTTACCCAATCTAGATGGTAAACTGCTAAGTACTATCTTTGAAAAACCTTCTCATATTATAAAATATTACTATGGTTATAATAATAATGAAGATTAATATATAGATTGCTATAGAGGTTGAAAGGGAAATCTATTCATATTGAGTATAATTTATTGATTCACATTTAATTTAATAATACTAATATTATTGATGGCTTTGTGGAAATTGCCATTAACTAAATGATGAAAACCCAGATGTGTATAATTGTACTATTTCCGTGCATAAATTGTGTGCCAGTTAGTGATTGATAGCTGAATTCTGGAATTTAATAAAGGCAACATGTTCTCCCTTTTGAAATCTCCACCCGCTCTCATACTACATCTATTTATAAACCAGTGCAATAAATCCTGGAAAGACGGCTTTAACAAATGATCTCAAATCGTACTTGGCAACATTGTTGAAGGGTTGTACATGTATAACTTGTTGTATTGTGATCTAGATCAAGGTCCTAACCTTCGTTGGTTTACTAACCCGGACTGTGCACCGCGCGAATTTGCACTACTCATGTGTATGTTTGTATTTCATCACGTGTTCTGCAAAACTAAAAACAAGCTCATGATTTATTTTTGTAATTAAAGCGCACCCGAACCATTTAAATTAACCTTTTCAATTTAATTGTCAATTCGTGTGCTTAATATGCACCAATCCAATGTTTTTTTTATGAATCGGGTCATATTATAATTTCGTTTCTACCCACGTGCAAAAAAGTATTAAAATATAATTGATGGAGGTACCAATTAAGCGAATTAGTGATTAATTAACATAATTGATATGATATTCGTGGCGGAATGAAACGGGCGACCGAGAGTATGTTCCAATTTTATTGGCCAATCGATTTTTATTAAATTTTAATCGAGCTTAATGTACTCGCAGATGTATAAATTATGAGTTATATGAACTAGTGGCGTAATCATATCGGTATTAACATAATCGGCAAGTTAACACGTGTATTTTTGTATGATTATTTTAGTTGTTTTATGATCATTTTTATGTACTGCCAGAAGCGCATTAATTAATTACGTTTGCAATTAATTATTTCTGGGCTATCAAGGGTTGATGCTTGTTGGTTTTGACAGGCTAACTTGCAAAACATGTTTAGTGTAATTTAATATGGAACACAAGTTGAGTGCATGTAAATTAAGCGTTATCCATTTATCAAGTATATTTGTACGGTTTTATTAAATCTTATTTGAAATTTAAAAACAATTAATTATTACAATATTGTTTGCGTTGGAAATATTCCATTCATTTAACTATTATTATGCCAATTATTCTAAAATTTGCCGATACTTTTTAGAATAATAATTGTGAGAAATACAATCGGTATTTCAAGTATTCAATGGAATTTTATTGCACCTGCTTCGGAATTACATGCCACGCCTTTCAAGAACGACCACACATATATTTCTTAATGTGCAACTATTGAATGAATGCCGAATTTGCCAATTATGCTTTTATGTTTCTGGATATTTTATGAAGAGCAATTAACTACCGAACAGTACTTAACTGAATTAAAATATCATGGACACTGTGCAATGTATAAAAGAGCTTGAAATATTAAACTAATAAATTAATATAATATATGGAAGTTTTTGTACATAGAAGCAAAGTTCCCATAAATCTAAACAAAACTTAAAAGGAAAGTTCTATATACAGGGTGTTAGGTAAACATGCGGCAAAAATTTAAGGCGTTATTCCTTGGCCTATTCTAAGAATATTTTGTTCTATGATGATTTATGAAAAACCCTTTTGTTTTGGAAATACAGGGTGAACAAAATTTGCGACAGTTACAACATTTTATTATCAAAAAGTACATGTAAAGTTGCTGAATCTACAATAAATGTTTGAAATGACTTCTTCCAGCCTGCATACAAGCATTCAATCTTCTCGTCATTGAGTGCCGAGCTTTTTCAAACACACCAGGGTTGTTTCTAATTGAGTTACATTCAGCAGTTATCCGATTTTGCAAGTCGTCCAAATTCTCCACTGGGCTAGCGTAAACTAATGACTTCAGATAGCCCCATAAGAAATAATCCAGGGGGATTGAGGAGGCTATGCGTGTGGCTCACCTCGACCAATCCAGTGATCTCCGTATGTTACTGTTAAATAATCACGAGGAACCAAATTGAAATGTGGTGGTGCACCATCGTGCATAAAACATATTGCAATTCATGTTGCCACTGGTACATCAACCAGAAACTGAGGTAGCATGTGTTTCAAAAAGTTGCGATACACCTCGCCGATAAGTCTTCTAGGTAGAAATACAAGTCCAATTAGACAGTCGCCCATAATTTCAACCAAAACATCCAATTAGAACTAATGTTTGCAAAAGACATTGACATAACGCAATACATGAAGGAACACGCTGAATGTGGTATGGATACAACAAATTGAATTAAGAACTTTCCAAACTGTCCAATGATTTACATTCAAAGTATTGGCAATTTCTCTATTGTAGTACTACTTGGATCTTTCTCTATCATTTCCAGCACATTCTATTTCAGTTGTACCGTTCTTACTGTCATTGATCTTCTTGACCTTTCATTTTGTTTTCAATGTGCCTGTTTCACGAAGACGTCGCTGAATGTTTTCGAAGATTTTTTTTGTATATATGTATACATATAATTGTATATTGGCGATTTATTAAAGATGATAAAGTAATATTAAGTTAATTGACCACATACCCAAGATTTATAATTTATATATAATTGTACATACAGTAAATTGGTATTATTTATATATAGTTGTGTAAAAATGTGCAGTTATTTTAAATATACGCCAAATTAGGAGCATATTATTTAAATAATTGTATGTAGTAAATGAAGAAAGTTCTTGGTTCTCTTTTACTATGTTATACACATTTAAATTATAAATAAACTCCTTAGGGGAAGGTAGTGTTTGGATATCAAGATTGAATCTAATTGCCATATGGTCTGAACATAGATAATTTGCGATAACTTTTAATGCTTTTAATGACGTCATCATTGATTCAAAAACTTTGCCGGTGATCTCATTTCGTACTGCGACACTATCTAGTAATATAAACCCAATAATAAGTTTTACGTTAATTGCATTTTTAAACATCAATATGTATTATTAATTACAACTTTATGATTCAAATGTCACATTTCCTCTCCGGTAGGGGAAATCTATGACGTAATGCGATATTGAAATTGCTAAATAAGGGGTCTAGGAACATCATTAACAGAGTGGATAAGCTTTGACTATCATGATAAACGTTGGTGTAGTGAGTATTCTATAAAAATCAGAGTTTGTTAAAAACTGTTGGAGGTGACAAGTTTTTTTTAGATTTAAGTTGAAATTACCAACAATAATAGAATGAGGGTAAAGGGAAGTTTTTACAAAGATATTATCTTCAATAACAGAGGATGGGTGAATGTAAATAAGGAATTATTTAATGGAGGATTTTCTGTTCTAATTCTAATAGATGGATGTGTCATAGACACAGATTCACTTCTGCTTAATAATATTAGCAGGGTTTTGAGCTATTGATCAATTTTGGAATGATACACGATTTAGTGATTTAGTCTCAACAAATAAAGCATACGAAATGTTATTAATTGGGAGGAAGTTTTTTATGATATGGGAAAATTAGACTAGACATTTTGAGTTTGAGTTATGGTGACTTCCTATAGGTGAGGTGGGAGGGGCTTGAATTGGATTAAGAATATAATATTACAATAAAAATTCTGTTATTAGAGAAAGATACAATGGAGTCTGTATCATATGATTGAATAAATCTACTTTTCAGTTTTTAAATGAGTCTACTATTTTGGGAGAATTAATTTTGTGTACATACGTGGCGATATCTTACGATCATGAACGGTGACATATGAATGAATTATTGAAGCTTGGGTTATTTGTTGAGCAATTTATTCTGTCTTGTTTGATTTTAGTTTGATGTTCGGGATTTTCAAATTGGAGTAGTAGGTCGGTTTTTGCACCTAAGCGACCACGCTTTAAGGTTTTCTTTCTTATATGATGTGCATTTTGCTGGGTGGGTAGTTGTACAGCTAGATGTTTTGTTATTACCTCCACATTTGCTGTATTTTGGCGGAGAAGTACATTTGTCTGTGGTGTGTTTAAATGAATTGCATTTAACATTAAAAAATTAAATTTATGAAAAATATTCTAAACTAAAAACATCCATAGACGCGTTTCGAGGTTTACCTCTCATCAGTATGGCTTTATTTATTTAAACTTTAAAGTTTAAATAAATAAAGCGTCTATGGATGTTTTTAGTTTAGAATATTTTTCATAAATTTAATTTTTTAATGTTATTATTGGGTTGTCCGATTGAACAAATAGTAACGAGCGCTACATATGTCGTTGTGGCATTCGTATAAATTTACCTATTTAACTAGGCTTTATTCGAAATTATTGCTTTTACAACTGTCTCATTTGAGGACATTGCGTCTCTTCTTTATATATTTTATATATTATTTATGAATTGCATTTACTACAAGGAACGGGTATTGGGGCTGGAGCAAGAGTTTTACACATTGGAATGTGTTTCTATAAAAGACGCCGTGTTATAGAAGTCGTAATGTTGGTCCGATTTATTTTTTATTCATTTTACTGCAGCAATTGATTGAATATTAATTAAATATTACTTTAAATTTGCTGGAAGAAAAAATACTGTATGCCACTTGAAGTAAACGGTGATCCATTTAGAGGTACTTTTTTTTAAATTAAAAATCTTTATGATCATACAAAAAAACCATTTTGTACAATTATTTTTTTAAATAATTTTTTTCATAAGTTTTAATTTTTATGACGCACGCCTTCAAGCATTTTGAGTGGTATTTAGCAAATGACGGAAGTAATGTTTGTCTCCAATTTTTTGATCGTAGTCGGCCTCCCCATGTAGACATTGGACTATACGTAGTTCCAAATGAAAAAGTCTAGAGGTGCGATATCAAATGATCTAGGCTGTCAATTCACCGGTCCGAGGTGTGAAATTAGCTGTTCACCGAATCGTTTTTACAATAAAGTTATGGTTTTACGGGTTATATGGCAAGTAGTGCCGTTTTGTTAGAACCAAATGTCGTCGAGATTACCAATTTCAATTTTAGGCAGCAAATAGTGTTATCATTGTGAGATAACGGGCGCCAATCACAATTACTTTCTGGCCGGTCTTATTTTTAAAGAAATGTTGCACCAGCTTATAAACCACACTAAACCGTTCTTTTGTTTAAATCTAATGGCAGCTCTTGAATTTCTTTTGGTTGCTCTTCATCTCAAATACGGAAATTTTGCCTATTGACGTAGCCATTAAGTCAGAAATGGGATGAACAAAATTTTGGTTGAAAACAGTAGATCTTTTTGAAGCTTTTCAAGAGCCCGAAGTCTGAAACGGTGACGATTTGGAAGGTCGGCCGGCTTCAATTCTTACGTGAGTTAAATTTTATATACTTTTAAACCAAGGTTTTTACGTAAACTACGCCAAGTTGTTCTATACGACAAACCAAACTGTTAAGAATGGCGCCAAATTGATTCATCACGGTTATCACACTCTCAGCTACCGCCGCTATATTTTCTTTATTGCGTGCTGGATGTGGTCTATTTGGTCGCGTATTATCTAATAATGAGTATTGAGTTTAAATTTTTTTAATGGTACACCGAATTGTGCGTTTTGGTAGGCCGATTATGTAAACTATAAGATGCTCTAAGCGTAAAAAACAGGGTTAATTCGTTCCATGATGAAATGTCGAACATTACTGAACCAAAATACCATAATAGTTTGACGCTTTATCTAACATAAAACCGCTACAATTTTGATGGTTATTACACTCTGGAATTTTTAGCAATATATTTTTGAGTATTTTTAATGTATAATTAATATGTAACTTTTTTATAGTTTATCAATTTTACGATAATATTTATATTGAAGAAGTTTTATTTATATGATTCAAAACTATATTTATTTATTCTGTCAATCACAAACATAGTCTTGATTTACATCTTAACGCCAGAAATAGCATAATTACGTACTTATAACATAACTACGGAGTTTATATTAACAATAGACTTGCATCATAATATAATTGTTGTAATACAGTTTGTAATAAATTATTAAATTACTAACTAATTTATAATAAATAAAACTGGTCAGACAAAATAATTTTATTTTTAAATATTTCAGCATATATATTGAATACGTTTACTCTTAATAAATTTATGTGATTAAGTACTGTGGCATTTTTTAGTACTATTTCAAAACATTATTAATAAATAATATTTTTTTACTATAAAAAATTGTTTTTTTTGAGTCATTATTATTATTTATCAAATAATTTGAGAAAGTCAATAATTATTTTTAGTTTAGTTTAAATTCACTATTAAGATTGATTAAAATGGATACCATTGCTCTCGAGACACATTCTGGCTCTTTTTAAGAAAGATGCTATGTTGGATTGCTAGATGATGTCCCTCATCTAACAACCATTCCAAATGATCTTCTAGGAAATAGCTCTCGGGATTATTATCAAATTCTTGCAGTATGTTGTTCTCATTGTCTAGAACTTGCTGTATTGGACGCCCAGTCGACGGTTTCTTGAAGTTTCTGTGTTCACGTAGGTTGGAAAATTTTGTCGATCTGGTAGTGGCCGATTTGAAAATCTCAACTCATATTCTCGAGCAGCTGTTGCTGAGTTTCTAACACAAAAACCGTAAATGTAATGGATATCGACGTGCTAAAAAAGTAAACATTAATACTTTTAATAAGCGCAAACGATATACAAGAGATGAACTTTAATGTGTTTTACTGTTTGACATACAAGTTAAATATATTCATAACGTCAGGTTTTATCAAATACCACTTAATATCTTGTATTGTTTTGGTCGGTTCAGTATTTAACTAAAGTAGGCCGTTTGTTGTTTTGGAGAAAAAATTTCTTATACGTAGTTAAAGTGGTGACCTGACATCATGGACACCCGTATAACACATTTATGAATTTAAAGTAGGATTGACGAAAGTTTTTATTTATATTTTATAAGCATATTAGAGGCATGAGCGTCTGCAAAAGTCAAAAAGGGCAGTACTAACAATGTTACTTTGCTTTCATAAATTTTATACAATAAAAACTGACTGAAAGAAGTAGTCAAACTGGGAAGAATGGGAATGCACTAAAGTGATCGGTGAAAGGCTTGGTGGCTATAATCCACAAAAAAACTAAAAGAGACTACCAGTACATTTAATAATATATCACTTATCAGAGACGGTAATTAATCTAGATTTGGATGGTAAAAATATATACAAGTTTGTTTCTACTATAAGATCAAACCGGATGGCAGTAGGTGCATCGATTGGATATAGCCACAACTACATACGTCTAAATGCAATAAGCAGCTATTACAAATGACTTATCAGAATAACTAAAACTTTAAGCAAGTGACATTCGGGTTTTGGCAGAGATTTGGCACAAGAGAAGTGGCACAAATACTTGAACAGAAACGATATTATCAGAAAAAATAGGATGTATGCTTGCTTTTTGTAGAAAGCATTCGATAAAGTCAAATACTATAAACGTATGCAGGTTCTAAGGAAACTTTTTATCAACTAAGAAAAAAACATAAGATGCATTGATATATTGGCATCAGGCATTAAGTAGCGGTTAGAAGACCACTTGGCTAATTATATCAAAATTCAAAGAGCAGTGTTACAACAATACTTACTGCCGCTTGTTTGAAAACTACTAGAAGACATCGGAAATGTTTGTAGGGGACTGTTACCAGAAAATTACTTACATTTGCATTTGCAAACACCGGTTTTATGTTTAGGGGCCAATAGAACGAATTGAAAATTTAAATCTTTGCGACATGTGATAAAGAAAATACGTAATGCTTTTGGTATCTATTTTAGATTTGTTTTGTCCACGTTTCATCTTTTATTTTTGCAACATGTTGGCTCAGTACCATTTAAGTCTTGTTATGCGTTTTATAGCGTTGGTTACTCTTGCCATTTCTTGTAGCTTTGTGTTTGGTAGATATTTATATGCGCTTACTTGTTTTATGAAGGTTTCACCTGTGCTGATGTGTTCACTCATAACAAGATTGACTAGGATTTATTTTTAGTATTATTGTTTTACAGTTTAATCTTTGTAAAAGCTCTTTTGTCTTATCTATATGGTCAGCAATAAGGACTATGTCATGATGTTTCGATTTGTTGATGCTTATGCGCCAGAAGCGCCTTAAATAACTTGGAAGATATCACTGTGTCGTTTGTACGCCTTTCTATACAAAAGTTTTTGCTGTTTTTTTGATTTAACGTTTGTTTTGACTTTTTTGTATACGTTTTTAATTACGGAATTTACCCGGCATTCTACAAGTGCTTAGATGGTTTTTTGTTGGTTTACCATGTTTGATGCCTTTTAATAATTGAGTATTAAGACCAGGGGTCATTCATTGTATTTAAGTATATTTTTCAAATAAGGTTTTTAATTTTTTTAATTACCTTATGGTGGTAATTTGAAGCGTACCTTAGTACTGATTTAGCTTGTTGGTTATTTGTTTTGTGATTATTTGCATGAACAGTTTATAAATATGAGAAAGCAAACTAATCGACCGGTACAATGTTTGTTATGTTTCATTTTTGGGAGTGTTGCGGTTCTTCTGACAAGCTTTAATGAGTTTGCAGATTGCTTGGTGTAGCAATGTTTTGCCCGTCTAGTTTTGAATTTTTGGGACATCTAATTTTGATCTCGATTTTTGGATATTCTGTTTGATATATAACGTTGAGTAAAAGGATTTGACACAAAGTAATATTTCTGACTTGTTTGATGTTATCTGGCCACTAAAGTTTTTTATAATGCTTATGTTTTTTTTTGTGAAAATGTCTATAGGTTGTTTATGCCTATTATTCCTGCAATTTTTTTGGTGTTGTATGTTTGTATGTCTTTTATTACTTTTTTGATTTTTTTTAATTCAGTTCTCTTAGGTAAACGGCGTTAGTCGGGTGCTTTTCTGACAACTCTCTTCTTTCTGTTATCAGTCCTTTAGTATGTCTACTCGCTTGTCTTTTTTACTGCGGCTCTTGTGATTCTACGTCTTGGTCGATGCTTTTTTTCTATGGTTTTTAGATTTGAGTTTTATCTCCTGCTGGTATTGCGTTACTACGTCATTTAACGCTATTCATTTGCTATTTGTGTTGTTAACCATGTTTTCTATTTTTTTTTTTTTCTTTACGTTGATTTTTACGCGTGCTTTGACTATTCTGTGGTCACTGCCAATTGCAAATTTTTTAAGGGGGCGGTTTTTTGAGTGTTATAAAATTGTTTTTTTTTTGTAACGTGTGGAGAATGAAATTTATAGTGTCATGAAATATATGAGAGTTCAAAATCTTCATTGTTTATTAAAATTTTGAAATTTCCTAGATTTTTTATTGTGTCTGCTAGGAATTCTAATATTCTAATAAATATTCACTTATAGTAGATGTAGGACCTTAACTTTTAAGACAGATTTTTTTAACCGGACTATCTACACATGGAATAAGTTTTTAAATTTATTATTTTCAATCAAACGTGTCAATTTCTAGCTACACTTAAAACAAAATCTACTCTACTATCTACTTTTGATCAAGGAATGCATTTGGTGATTTTATTGATGGTAATTTTTTGATCTACTTTGTTAAATGTTGTCGGAAAGTTTTAAATAGGTTATTGGATGTGTTACTTAGCATATATCGTCCAACGACGCTGTTACTGAAATTTATATAAGACTGATTAACGTTTCAAACATATTTTTATCTTTATTCATATAAGTATGAATAACATAATCGATTGTTGACCTTCTTACATGACATTGTTAGGTTAAAGTACTATAAGGATCTTGTTTATAAGAATTTCTAGCCTTTTCTTGTAAATATTGGCTAATGTTTAATTAATTACCATTAAGTTATTTTTTTTCAGAAGCCTTTTAAAATATTAATATCAGAGTTTAATTTATTCTATGTATATAATAATGTTGTTGTTTTAGAAGAAAATTAATGTTCTTCCAACACTTATAATGTGTCTCCTTCTAAATCAATTTGTCCTTTCAATGAAATTATTCATGACAAATGTAACACTTAAACAGCGATCAGATTACATACAAATTAATATCCGGAGATTTATATTCGGTAATTTATCAAATTGATAAATGCCCAGACCATTAAAGATTTAAATTTTATAAAAAATCCTGCATCTTGCCAAATAATCGAATGCATAATTCATGAAACCCGCGTTTTTATTCAGTCAATGACAAGGCTTATTAATTAATTCACTATTACAGCACATTAAACGCATGAGTAATAATATACGAAAAGACTAAACAAGCGCGAAGATAAGTGAAGAGAAAAAAAACAATGATCCTCGCATAAGGACGAACAAGGTCTAGCATTAATGTAATATACATTGAATTCATGTCAAGAATAATTGATTCCAATTTATTTATTTTTTGTGTTGTGCGTGTATCACAACGCCAATGGAAATTTTGTTGGTAGGAGGGCCCTTGAATTTAAAATGCAAATTTTCCGTCCGGAATGTCTTCATCGGGCACTGCCTCCGATCAATTGCTTGATCAATTCCGGCGTTGATTAGTTCCGGTTATGGCGCCAACCTTCCCCAGAGCTGTACATTATTTCCGAATTAGCAATTCAATACATTCGAAGAACGATCAACATGACGGGGCATTTCGCGCCTGCTAGCTCCACCGGGGAGACAATTAATATATTTTATTGCTTATTAGAAGAGAAATATATAAATTGTTTTTTTAAATATATTAGTTCCTTGACATTTCGTACATTTCTAGTGGGCGAAATATAATCAGAAACAATGGTTGAATCATCTATTAATATATGAAATTTCGTATTTTAAAAAGGAAAGCTAAAAGCAATATGCACTGTGCATATTAGTATTGGTAAAATACATTATTTTTGTAATCATAATGCAATCAATCATTAAATGATATGGTGTTAAAGTTAATTTAAATAAATTTACACATAGTAAGTAGGTTATTTTAATGATCATTAATTAATATTATTACCTATAATGTAATAAAAGATAAACGCCTAGTTAGGGCCGAAATGAACTATATAAATGTAAATTATTAATAAATTCCTAATAATACACCTGTATCGAATTATTTATAAATTATTCAGTTTAAAATGGGCATTTAATATATACAGTGCACTATAAATAAAGAAACACCTTGTAAACGTTGGTCAACTTTAATAAAATAATGAAATTGATTTTGATGATCATAAAAACTAAGAAGGAAAAATAGTTAGATGAAATTGCTTTAAGACACGTGTATTAAGGTAATAAAACAATTTTAATAAATTGTTGCTAGTGTTTTGTACACATTAATTTTTTTTTTTTATTTTATAAGCTATAAACGATTATTTACTACTTCTTGCTTTTGTATAATGTAATACATATTAATTTTGATTTTAATATTTAATATAGTTACAGTATAATTTACAAAATATTCTAATTATTGTTTTTTTTTTTATTATATTTATGTGACACATAATCATAAAGTAACAATTTTTGACAGTGAAAAACTGATTAAGACACAAACATTTTTTTGGCCAATTAAAAAACAGCATTGCGAATATCGGCGACATTGCCAAATCTATCCGGATTCTAGTAAAAATGAGCTGGTCAAGTTATGTTTCAAATGTGTCACGTCAAACAGTTTTTTAGTCATTTGCATGTTTACTGTGGAATGTTTATTTTTGAATAGTGTTTGTAGGTTATCGAAGAGTGTAGATAATTGTTGACAGTGTCAGTTATATTGGTTAGTCTAAGGTTGTCAATAGAGATGTTCTACCACGATTGTTTGGTGGGATGTGTAACCACGCTAGGTATTCTATGGCTACATTTCTTTAAGGTGTACGTTATTTTTTAAATTTTGATATATAACAAGGGTACATTGGAAGGTTTAGTTTTTAATAGGTCTGCTTCTGTGAGTTTATTGTTAACTTGCTGCTCTAAATCTGAGAAACATTTCTAGTTTTGTATTTGGTATTTACGGGTATTTTTCTATGAACCGTACTTAAAGAAACAATGATTTTATGAAAAGTGGTATAGGCGAGTTTTTACTGACTTTATGGTTTTATGTTGGGCAAAAAGGAAATAAAACTGGGTGCCAAAAGGAAATATGTCCATGCGTTGATTTATTGTAACGTGTGACCTTATAATTTGCGCCAATTATTGAACAAGCTCATGCGCTCTTTTGGGCTTAAATATTTTGTTGGTTTATTTGTCTATTGTTGTTTTTGTGCAATTGATTTTAAAATTGGAGTAATATAATGTGAAGATACAAGTTATTGGAACTTTTTATTTTATTTTTGGGGCCCGAGCAGGAATAGTTAACAGTGTGCAGTGAGAGGTTGGAATAAAAAAGAAATAAAGATGATGAATGGGAATATTTAATTTAACTCAAAGAGCTTGTACTGACCTTAGATAGTCAATTTAAAATAGTTTGAAAAGTATATAATTTGGATATATTTAAGAAGAAAGAAGATTATGGAGTATGTTTGTATGGTGTTCTTGTATACGGTATAGTGGCTTACAAAACAAAAGTCATTAATATGTTTTGCCAGCCTCTACTGAAACCATCTGTTTTGGCTCTAAAATGCGGGACTCGAAATTATTTTTTTGCCTGCCTCTAGCGAAAGCATCTTTTTCGGCCCGCATATGCCTATTATTCACGGTATTTGATTGGTTGTGAATCACAATTGCATATGTAGACGTCATACCTTAAAATCTGACTGTAGTGACAAGTTATAATAAACATTGAAAATAATGTTTTTAATTGGGGCAGACGAAAAAATATCGAGTGTAACTCGTGCCAAAAGGCTTTAGCAGCCTTTCGCATTAGCAGCGCTCAATCGCTTTGCTCGTTTGTGCTGCTAAAAGCGGCGGGCTGCTATAGTATATAGTGCATCAAGGGCTGAAAAAAGGCTTTAGCAGCACGAACGAGAGAAGCGAGTATATTTATATATTTTTTTTACCTTTGAACAAAAAGGTGTTATAATCCTATTTAGACACTTTGTGCAGCGTTTTTTCAGTGTTTGTATCCTTCAAATAAGATTTGTCGAGGTCATCGAAATAGGTATTTGTTAGTGAGATGATTTCATTGTTGGAGTCAAATCTCTTTCCGCCGAGCCATTTCTTCAGGTTTGGAAACAAGAAGTAATCTCTTGGGGCTAAATCCGTAGAAAGGGGCTGATAAGGGAGCAATTCGTAGCCTAATGGATTTTTGCTAAGGAAACTGCACATGTGTCCAACCCTTGCATTGTCCTGGTGGAAAAGAACTATTTTCTTGGCTAAATGCAGTTGTTTCTTTTCAAATTCTTATTAAATTGACCCAATAAGTTTGGCATAATATTTGCCATTGATTCTTTTACTCTGAAGGTAGTCACTGTGGATTATACCGCGTGCATTCTAAAAAACGGTCTCCATGACTTTATTGGCTGACAAACTCATGTTGGCCTTCTTTGGCGCTGTTTCACTCCGAGAAACCCACTGTTTTGACTGCTGATTAGTCTCTGGTGTTGTGGTGAATCCACGTTTTCCCTACTGTTACGAAACGGCGCAAAAACTTGTCTATATTGCGGATGAACAACGCCAAACAATCCTGCGAAGTTGTCTCGCCGCGATTACTTTTGTGGTCGATTGTGAGCAAACGCGGCACCTACTTTGCGGAAAGTTTTCTCATACCTAAGTGATCATTCAAAATTGAAACCACTGAGCTACGTGAGATGCTAATCTTATTAACAAGCTTTATTGTATAGGTCTTGATCACAAAACTGTAAGTCTTATCAATAGTTTTCTTGACAATAGAAAAATTATAGTTAGAATTGATGGTTTAACTTTGACCCCAAAATCATAAGGTTTTGCTTTGTTGCTAACTTTATTTTTGATTTACGTCAACAAACTTGTTTAAATAACAAAAAAAATTTTCATAGTTTTACAGATGATAACATCTTTTATAGTTTTTACTTTCCAAAGACCATATCAATAAATATGAGTTTCTTGAAAGGTTAAGGAACGTCTAGGGGCCAGACGTTCAATATTATAGTCAATATATTGCACAATAATTGATATTATACAATAATAATGACCGTCTGTAGATCATATTGAAAGATTGCACAATATATTATTGAGTCAATTTATTTTATTATTATACAATCTAACCTCGACACCTAACGGTATTAAGAGGTTATTGAATATATATTGAATATATATACAATCTAACCTAAATTTTTTTTTTTTTTTAATCAATTTTTTCATCTATCTGCGTTTTCTCTCTCTCTTTTTTTAAGCTATATCTAAAGCAATGGCCACACAACTTGCTTTATTTTATTCCACATGTTGACTGCAGAAGTATCAGTAATTAACAAAAAGTTTGCACAATTATATTGCAACGTTTAAGTGGTCCAGCAATATATTGATCAATATTATTGATGATAATATTGACTTTTAGAATTTGTAGCATCTATAAACAAAACTTCGAAATAATATTTGAATGGGGTACTCTAACTTAGTTAGTTTTAATTTTAAAAAACTAAACTTCTTACTGTTTCAAAATCAAAATCCGACGTATCATCAATACCAAATATTAAACTAAACTATAGCCATACACGAATAGTGTGGCCTGTATAATAGGCAACTTAGTATACACAAAAATTGTTGAACGTGGTTAAACTAATGCTAACGCCAACTATTCAATTACGATCATTTTAAATAAAAAACAAATAAGTTTTTTAAATTTATCAAAAAATTTTGATATAAAAGTATATTATTATTTTACATGGTTGTATTAAAAATACCATAAAGATTCAAAAAATAAAATAAAAAATGTATGTTGCTATTTAAAAAAATTAAGTTGTTTGCCATAGCAACTATACTAAAAATAAAAACAAATATGTGTGTACACCTGCCTTTATAGTATTCAAAAAACCATTTAAAATGGTTTTTGAGTCATATAAATCGGTTAAAAAACAACGGAGTTATTCAGCCGTACGTTTTTTGTCTAACACCCTGTATATATGGCTATGTATGAGTCAAGTGTACGGAATGAAAATTTGTTCCTCTACACGAATTCTGATTATGTGATTTTTTTCAGATTTTTTTATTAAAACATTTTTCCGAGTAATAAGCTATCAATATTTGAAAAAATTGAGGTTTTTAAGTGTATTTACATTTTTTGATCTTTTGTAACTTTTTAAGATTGTATTTTTAGGAAAAAATTATAAGAAACTTTTTTCTTTAAAATTATTCAAAGAATAAGTTTTATCTTGAATTTTAAAATTTTTGTAAACTTTAAAAGACAGATTTTCTTTTTTTTTAAATGTGGATTAAAGCGTGCTTTTATATGTGCAAAAGATACTCTGAAAATTTTAGGAAGTGCCGTGCACTACGCTTCCAGATATCTTAGAATGTATTCACAGAAATACTTAAAAAATTGAAATTTAAGCCTCTTTAATTTTTTGAATGTTTGTAACTTCTCAGTATTGCATTTTTAGAAAAAAATTATTAGGTACTTTTTTCTTCAAAATTATTCAAAGAATAAGTTCAGTTTTTTTTTTTAAGTTTGAAATTTTTGACGAAATTTAAAAAACACTTTGTCTTAAAAATAAGATGACGGGTATTTTATTTTTTCTCAAATATGGATAAATACATGCTTTTGTATGTGAAAATTTAGGAAGTTTTATGCACTACGCTTCGAGGTATCTTAGAATGTATCCACAGAAAATTTAGTACGTTTTAATCCATATTTGAAAAAAAAAATGAAAATAACCGTCATCTTAAAAAAATTTCTTTTAAAGTTCTGCAAAATTTTCAAAATTTAAGGAAAAAAATTGTTTGTGAAAACTTATTCTTTAGACAATTTTGAAGAAAAAAAGTATATCATAATTATTTTTTTCTTAATGTAATCATGAGAAGTTACACACGATCAAAAAAT
Source organism: Tachinus rufipes (assembly GCA_963932245.1). Lineage (NCBI taxonomy): Eukaryota > Metazoa > Arthropoda > Insecta > Coleoptera > Staphylinidae > Tachinus > Tachinus rufipes. The sequence goes on along the minus strand of OZ010741.1, from coordinate 47,484,449 downwards.
ATAAAAAAATTAAAAAACTTTTTCAAATTTTGATTGCTTATTTATTCGAAAATGGCTCACTGAAAAAATCTGAAAAAATGTTCATGATCATCATTCATGTAGAGAATGGCATTTTTAATGGTTTGAGCAAAAAAATCATTCCGTACACTTGACACATACATATAAAACTTATATTCGTCCTTGTATTCAATATCGTTTTCAAGTATTGGGAAAAGTATTCGAAACCACACTATCTCTTCTAAAATCTATTCAAAAACTAGCTATTTGGATCATTGCTTATCCAAAATTGATCAATGACTTAACAACACCATCGTAATGTTGAAAATCTTTGCATTTTCTATAGATATTTTATTTAATCAAATATTTACTTGTAGTACAGGGCTTGCTAGGAATTCCAACAAATTTTTACTGACTGTTCAGGGACGTAGGACCAAAACTGTTAAGAGAGATTTTTTAACCGTACTATCGACACATAGAATAAACTTCCAAATTCAGTATTTACCGCAAATATTTAAGGTCAATGTTCACAAACTGCTTAAATCTAGTCTTAAATTTGATAGTTTTAGCAAGTGTGGTTTCACTTGTTGAAATTCAAAGGTATTTTTATGTTGTTGTGACATATTAAGTAATTTCTAAATATTACATTTTGAAATTTAAAAAGAAGAAAAATGTTATTGATGAAACTAATAGACGTCAAAAACAAAATATTGTATGAGCTAGAAAAATATAAAGTTTTAATCATTTTATAAATTGTATATGATGTGTTTATATTCTACGCATGTAGTTTGGTTTAAACATGTGAATGCTGTTTACAAAAAAATAAGCATGACCTAGACATAAAAAATCATCTTTAATCTTATTAATTTATTTTTCTGAGATGTTATTCAATTTATTATTTATTGGTGGGGCATTCCAACGCCAATTTTACACATTATAATTTTTAAAACAAAACCATTCGAAACAACAATTTGTTATTAATTTAAACATACAATGTTCACACAAATAACATTTTTTTAATATGTACTGTACGTGACTAACTCTGTTTGTAAATACTTTATTTGTCATATAAAATTAATACGTTTTCACGACTCCTGGCGAAAACAAGCACATGATACCATAGCCTTGGGGGCAATACTAATCTTTTAAGTAAAAATGTAATAAAAAGTTACTTGATTATATTCAATTTTTCTTTTCAAATTCAAGGTCTCATAAAAATTGCAATAAGCATAACAATAATCTGAATAATTATAGTTAATTGTGAAGCATCTGATTAATACGATTGCTGTGGAATTATGAGTTTGATTTTTATGAATATTTTAATTAATTATCGTTTATTTGCGTGTTGTGTTGTAGTTATTATGCAGTTTATTTATTCTTTAATTAATTCTAAAATATTGTGTACGGTTTACATTACTATACATACAATGTTGTATCATTGTATCATCAAGATGTAAAATATAAATGACACATAATTTATTAAATAATTCTATTAATTAATAATTAATAATAAATATTGTTTACTTTATTTGACTTTTTTTTCTTTTTTTTTAGGTAAGTACTTTTCTATCTTCCATCAGTCTAATTGTAAGTACACTTCATATGAAAATGAAACTATATTAACATTTATTAAATAAAATTAAAATTTGTAGCTTGCCAGTTTACATTTTTGGCATATCAGTCTAAAAATATTGTTAATTGTCTTGAATTATGTAATCACTTTAAATATGCCGCCTTTTTAAAGTTGTGCACCAAACTATTTACTTTGTTTTGACAGTTCAACTTTAAGTTTATTTACGCACACCGAATTTGAATTCACTATTTTGCTAGAGTGGCACAAACGTACATTAGATGGTTACATAATCCCAAACTTTTATAATGACCCTGTATAAAGATATATGCTGTAAAGTGGCATAAATAAATATTAATAATGAAATAAACTACCACAAACTATTAAAAATAGTATCAAAATATGACTAGATGTATCTATACAGTGCCTAGGTTGTAAAAGATCCTAAGCACTGCTGGATTTTACGATTCACAAACATTTATTAAACAAAATAAAGATAAATAATTCAGATGTGTTTCTTTGTTTCCAAAACTGCCGACAATGATAAAGATATGACAAGCAATTAATGAAACTTTACAGCTATCACAAACTTTGGGCATCTCAGATGTCAATATATACATGTTCATCGACAGTGATTGATGCGAAGCAGCGTGAGGATAACTTTTTTTCTTCGCTTCAGTCTGCATGAAGAACTTCACGCTGTTTTATTATTTTGAACAGAAAACCACTCAGTCTGTCAGCTAGACGACATGAGTTGTTGAACACAATAAATAGATTTATACCCATATAACAAATTTGAGTAGTCGATCGATATCAGCGATCTGATCGACAAACTGGGTGATTATTCGGATGCAGTTCTTTGTTCCGAGAATTGCCGACAATTCAATAAAATATGACGTAACAGTTAATGGAACATTACAAATAGCACAAACTAGAGATTCTTCGGATGCCTACAAATGACGTTCAACGACATTGACCGATGCTCAGTTGCATGAGGATAACTTCTTTCTTTTGCTTAGGCCTGTATGACGAAATTCACGCTGTAATTACACCTTTGGTACAGCGTAGCATATTATTTTGGATAGCAAATCCATCAGTCTGCTAGCTAGATAACATCAATTGTTGCAGAAAACTATAAACATCTTAAGCACTAACCTTGTGTGTATAATTTGTATTGCTACTGATACCTGATACTGATACATGACTGAGTGACATTTATTTCAGACGATTTTGATTTCAGTGACTTTTCTCATCGGTGAGTTTGTCATAGAAATTATGCCATTTCAGTGAAATCTAAGAAATCTATGTAGCATTTTGTTTAATTCCCGTGAAGCAAAATCGAATGAATTTGTCTTGGCGAATAATGATCAAGATTTTGGTTATCTATAGCTTTAAATGCACTTAACGAGCTTGTACATATAATAAAAGATGTACACAGCATAAAGTTCTGCAGTATAAAGTATAAACTCTGCTAACACTTAGCAAGCCAAATGTAAACAGCAGCTCATCTACCAGAACAGCAGAACTTACCACATCTTTACTGATTTTTGAGTTATCTGTAAAGATCTAAATGGCATTTACGTACCTTGATAAATTTTTGTAAATTCATTTTGATATTCAACTGGTAAAGTTGATGCTTTGTTTATTTTTGTTAATGCAGTATTTAACTTTGGATGTTAAAACTTCCAGGGAGGATCACGAGAGTAAAGCAGTTATAGTAGACATCAGGAAGTTTTAAAACAAGTTTCCGAAGTTTGAAACTGTATTATGATGGAAAAGTTAGATGTAAGCTAGTTGCTTTAGTTTTAACAGTCAACATCTTACGGCGAAGACAAATTTAGCAAATGACATCATGTCAAAGCACGTGTTGAGTTTGCCTTTTACGAAAATGGATAAGCAATGTTCTGCTGGAAGAAAAAGTGAATTGCTTTTAGCTCAGTTTATAATGCGGGTGATAATTATTTGAGGTTGACGTTCTAATGTTGGTGTGTTTCTTGAGGCACAATAGTTAGTTTTGTCAACAACATACATATGTTTGCTTAATCAAGCATCCAACTAAATTGCGTCAGGTTTAAAATTGCAGAGCTTTGAAGAATTTTGTTGCACACGTATGACCGAGATAAAATAAAACTTTTTATAATACTATTTTTGCGAATACCTTATGAATGAAGCGTTTGTAGAACAATATACTTTCACGTCATGTTTATGCTTTTTCAATCTCAAAGAATACATCGTCAAGATGTTGATTCTGCAAAAATACATTTTTAATTGCTGTGCCTAGCCAAACAAAGTGGTCAGTCAGTTTTAGATCCATGGCGCTTTGAACTACGTACATCTCTAGTAACTTGCATAATCACCTGTTTAGGGAGAGAGTCTATAGCTTGTCGGGAGCTTTTTAATTAAATTGACACTTGGAGCAGTATTGTACGCTTATAAATAATTAGATGCAACGTATTCTGATCATGATCATCTTTTAGCGTTTCTGGAAATTTTTTGCGCAACAGTTTTGTACTTTGAGTAAGCTAATAGGTTATCTTCAGTTGGAGAGTAACTGAACCTACGAAAAGAACGGTGTTTATTGAGTTTAGCTTGTTTACAATCAAAATTTCACTAAGTTACGTGCTCTCTGCGAGGGTTACCTGAAGACAGCGGAATACTTTTATGTTCTGCCTGTATAATGAAATTGGTAAAAGTTTCAATATTGTTGTTAATAGTGGCTTAAACACTATCATAATCAAATATTTTAACAAACATATCTCAATCAGCATATTTTATTTTCCAATTACGATGACGGAAAGTGATCACTACCATAAAGATGTTTCTAGACTTCCTAATTTAAGAATGTTGTAAAACAAATTGTAGGTGTTGTTACCTTTATTTAACTAACTAAATAACTAAATTTATTTCTAAAATAGATTGGCCAAGTTACGACTTTGCACATTGTTTTGACTTGAACTCTACATAGTATTATGGATATTGGGTGGCTTTAATACCCATAATATTACAAGCAGGAATGGAGACGGAAGTTGTTAAAGTACTTTGATTAATCAAACGATTGTTTAAACAGGCATTTAGCGAAATATAGATTAAGCAAATGTTAGTGACAAAGAGAGATCTATTTGAACAGCCACTGATTCTAAAATAACTTGTTAAGACTTTGACTTGGAATGAATCGTTGTTTTAGTTGGTTTTGGCCCGATGCGAGTCAACATTTTGGATGGTTTTGGCTTAAAATTAGTTTATTTTGAGTGGTTTTGGTTGACGTTCTACTCGTTGTGACCTTAGCCTAGATTGGACTGTAGTCAGTTTTAATTTTGATCCTGATGAGCCCGTAACCAAGGTTTGACCCTTTACATTAGAGTGCTACTAAGAGAAATTTTCTAAATGGCTATTGAAAATTGGTGTTTCAACAACTGCCACAAATAATCTAGAAAAGGTAGAAGCACTTACTATTACAATTCACGCATAAGGGTGAACTGGTGCATGGATCAGTCATGTTTTGCATTTTACACATGTTCCAATGCTTGGACATCTAGCGGTAAATATGTCTAAAACGTTGGCATTGGAAACACCTTATTTCATTCCGAATAAATGGGAAAACTGGACAAGAATTATATGGATATACTCTTTTTGGAAGTCTTTTCGAAGTAACCAGACATGGGAGGCTACATCACAAACTGATGCAGTTGTTAGTGCTAATTCAGTTATATAGGTTTTATAAATGTAGATGAAAAACTTCCGCGAAAACAAACTAGACTACTGGGCTCCAAACCGTAGCACAGTGTGAACCTTTTATCTATTGTCACATAAATAATTCTTCACAGTCAGTCGATTGACAAAGCTAGGTTTAACCTCTTGTTTTGCCAGAAACTAGGGCCTAGGGTGTTACAACTAATACTTTTTCAATCGTGAGTATTAGCTCTTCTACTACTAGAATCTTATTTTTCTGCCTTTCTGGTACAAGATGTTATGTAAATAATATCAAAAGTTAACTTGCAAATAAATTTGACTTGTCTTCGTGGATTTTTTCAAAATTTATTATCTAGATGATTTGTTGGAAATATGTTTTTGGCGATTTTGTAGCTATTTCTTTACAGGTCTATATCTAATATATAATATCTAACATATTTTTGAGGCTTGAATGAATGCAAAGAGTATTTATCATATCATCATTTTTGATAATTACATGTTTTAAAATGACGCTGGTCATAATCAGGTAGGTATGTTCTTCATTAGTTTTTTTACCTATTCCTAAAACTATTTTAGTATTAGTAATTAAAAACTAAAAACTTTTTTAGCTTTTTTTTTTAAATTTGTGCTGCTTTTTGCGTACAGTTTAATGTCTTTGTCCTACTTTGCGATACAATACTATTCTATTATACAAAACAGTTCAATTTATGTACTACTACACCGATACTGATGTAAAATGCAATGTCGATTTTGATTTGTTTATTGTGTTACATAAGTTTCAATAAAGATAGCCATTATTCAATTGGTTTTAATAAGATAATTGAGCCATTATTTAATAGTCGTAGATAAAAATAATTTATTAGTCGACAATATAAATATTCAACTCAAACAGAACTAGTAAATTTAATAGATGTGTTATTTTAATGATATTAATATATAATTATCGCCAATAGTGTATAATTCTTACACGTAACAAATTTATCAATATATCGCCTCCAGCACTACTAATAAAATATTATTCGGGTCCTTGTTCCTACAGTCGCTCTTATTTAATGAAATCTTTCATTATTTACAATTAAAAACATTACAACATATTTTGATTGATATTATACATTTCGAATAAATGGGCTCGGGGCTGTATTTCCTCAATAACCGTCCGATAAGTATCGACGTTTTTTTTTTGCGGCTCAGCGGCTCATATTCTCTATTAATAACTCTATCGATCAGATCGACAAGGCAGAATAATAAAAAATACATTAGGCACGGATATATCAATATCTGATGCTGATATGTTTCTAGCCTTGTTTACAAAACTAAATAAATTGTTTCTTCATCGAGCTTCAAGGACTATTTAAACAGAATACACCTTTAAATTTTAATTGTTTAAATCGCATGTGTGTATTTGAAAAATATTTTAGTTTAATAACAAACAAATAAGTAAAATGTTTTAATAGAATTTATTTGACACCTTATTAATTACGGAAATGTCTTTATAATAAAGTTGGATACGGTGTCAAAGTGAGCTATGCATTTATATGTTTACTTCCGTTAACCATTCTTGATAGAACTATCATTAAACCTTTTTTATTTTAAGATCAAATTTTGTTAATAAGATCAGGGGGAGAAGCAATTCTTCTCAATGTAAAGTACGTGTCAGGATTTAGTTATGAATTTCTCATATGGCATATTTTATTGATCGGTCTTATAGCCATACTTGCTCCAAGCATTGTTTATAGCCGGATTACTGCCGTGAATAACGTATGAAAGTAATCCCTATACGTTCGTATTTACGTCATTAATAGTTTATAGTTTTATTTTGGAGAATGAAAGGAAACTAGTGGCTTATTAAATTTACGATTTAATGTAGTTTTAGAAACTCAACAACACCTAATTATATTTATCGTTATAATATCCAACAATAATAAGCATTAATGTTTTGGCTTTTTACTACCACGAAGTAATTGTAAATTAAATTTTTATTAAAAGCTCTAAAAAGCAATATGCAAGCAACCTAAAAAACACTAAATGTTTAATTTTCTTTGTATTATTTATGTATGTACAAAAATTTAATTTATAAATAAATATAATAAGTTTTAATAAAAACTACTTTAAATTTAATTTACGGTTTTGTTTGTTGCTGTGTTGTAATTATAGTGTACACATCAACACTTTGATTGATTTTTATCAGATTTTTAATCTATACATTATTTTCACACATTCAACAAACTATTTAACTACTACGATATGACTGGCAATTACTAAATCAACTATAATAATGCACAATGGATCTGAATCAAGTCATTTTTTGATCAAATAATTGAATGTAACAATGAGCAGACAGAATTTGTTTGCATTGAAAATATCACAGACAATATTGTATAAAAAAAAAAACAAGAAATAGGAAAAAATGAACAAAGTTATAGAAATAAAAAATGAAGATTACATAAAAAAGACGAAGAATAAAACAATAAAAAAGACTTTATCTTCCTTGGCATATGAGGCAAAAAGGTACGAAATACGAAAAAGATGAGGAAAACAAAAGCCAAAAAAAAAAGGAATCCTATTGATTCTGTGTAGTATACAAACATGTAATTGTCTGCTTAAAATAGCTTTGTTTTTATATTGAATTTTAAGAAGATGAGTAATAACAAATTATTTACAATTTTTTTTTGTTGATTTTTGTATTTTTATTTTTTATTTATTATTACTACTACTGTTACTACTATATTTTAACCTTAATTACATTTTACTTTCTTAATCTTAGTCTCTATCTAATAAATAAGCAAAAAAAAATGTATACAAAGCACATAATATGGAAAGTGTCTAACCAACTTCAGTGAATAAACTATTGCCGGTAGGGGAGACACGACTACCTCCGGTGAAGACAGCCAGCTTGAAATATACGTTCACTTGGCATGAGTAAATTGATGGAACAAGGCCGAACATTAACTAAGTTTATGATTTAAAATTTAGTTTGTCTAATATTTGTATTCTAAAAAACGTATTTAAATTTTGTTTTTGACTGAAATCAAGATAAACAATAATGATCTAATCTAAAAGGTTTTTTTAATAAGGGCGGGTAGATGTTCAAATGCAATAAAAAAAGCTGTGTGTGAGGTATTAACAAAATTCTTTTTTTATTTGAAAGCTCGCCTCGGCTTTTTATGGTGGCACTGGTTCTAGTGGTCCAATTTTTAATGACACTTCTGCATAGATCCTGCTGAATTTGAGCGATGGCATGTGTTATGTTTACCTTTAAGGCATTATTTGATTGTGGTTTATTTGCATAGACCAGCGACTTGAAAAAAAAAACCACAAGAAAAAGTCTAGCGGGGTCAAATCGCATGACCTTGGTGGCCAATTTACATCACTTCTACGAGAGATAACCTTACCCTCAAAACGTTCATGTAAAATGTCAATTGTGGCGTCCGCTGTGTGGCACGTGGCGCTATCCTGCTGGAACCACATTTCGTCTAGGTCCATATGGTTTAATTTGGGCCATAAGAAATTGGTTATCATTGTTCTGTAGGGCTTGCCGGTGACGGTGACCGCCTCACCCAAGTCGTTTTCGAAAAAATACACACCAATGACGCCGCCGTCCCAAAATCCACACCAAACGGTAAGTTTTTGAGGATGCAATATCACCTGGTAAACCTTGCGTGGGTTGGTGTGTTGTTTCATATACGACAATTTTGCTTGTTAGCATAGCTATTTATCCAAAAATGCTCTTGGGTCAATTGGATTTTGTACGGGTATAGGCCTAAGTCTTGACGCAAATTTTTTTAAATTGAAGTCTGCGAAAGCCTGAGTTTTTGTGAACGGCGAAGAATCGACTGTCTCTCTTCTTTGCCGATCTTTCTTGAACGTACAGGTATTGGCTGATTATTTACCGAACCCGTCGTTTCAAATTTGGCCACCAAACGTTGAAGAGTCGACTGTGAAGGGCCGCCACGTCTACTGTAAAATGGGCACAATGCGCGCAACGTTTGCACTAACGAACACTCATTTTGATAATAAAGTATATATACCTGGGCCAGCTCATTACACTGGGCAAAAACAATCAAACGGCAGAAATCACAAGGCGTATTAGACAAAGCTGGGCTGCATTCGGAAAGTTGGGGCATATCCTGAAGAACCCGGAAATACCTCAATAATTAAAACGTAAAGTGTACGAGTCATGTGTGTTGCCAGTCACAACGTACGGCATGGAATCAATAGCACTAACCATAGCAAGCGCCGAAAAACTTAGGGTTACACAACGAGCAATGGAACGTACTATGCTTGGTCTAAGCCTAAGGGACAGAATAAGGAACGAAGAAATACGATAGTGAAGTAAAATCACCGATGTCATCTATCGCATCGCTAAACTAAAGTGGAACTGGGTAGGACATGTCGCTAGACAAGACTCATCAAGATGGACAATCAGAACAGTTCATTGGTGCCCAAGAACAACTAAAAGAGGCGTAGGAAGACCACAAAAACGATGGTTGGACGATATTAAGAAGATTGCGGGAAAACAATGGCACCAAACAGCACAGAACAAGTAAACATAGAAACAGATGAGGGAGGCCTATGTCCAGCAGTGGACTACTACAGGCTGAAAGAAGAAGAAGATATTCTAGACTTACGACTTACGAAATTCAGAGCACTGGCCATAATAGCATATTTCATAAACAAAATTTTACAATTAAAACTATTTTTGTAATAAGTATACACCGTTTTCTAAATAATGTAACTCCAAACTTTTTTGATGCTTTTTCTGCAAGTTTTGACAATCATGCTAGTTATAGATAGGCTGAAAATATTTTTTTAGGAGATTTTAACATACATAATATTGAATGGTTAAGTCGCTCATCTTTTACAACACTATTTTTCCAACAAGCTAATGTTCAACTTATACTAATTGCATTACTATCCAAATTGCCAATGTTTTTGAAAAATATAATAATTTTAACATTATCAAGTTTTTAGAAAATAAGTAGATAGGGTATTAAATTTATAATAACAAAATTTATATCCATAATGTGAAATTAAAAATAAGAACAATTGTGTTTTTTTTGTGCACGTAAGTGTATTATAAAAAGTATGGGAATAGAAGAAACAATGATTAACTCCCAGTTCTGAACGCAAGACTAAACACAATATTTAAATGAAATAGTGCATTTATCTACCGATTATATGTATATAAATTTATGTTTAGCTAAAACAACGCTTTCATTGTTTAATAATATAAAAATTAATTTAAAGATGCTGTATCAACAAACGTATACGGGGTCGGACATTGAAGTACGTGACAATACTACTAAAACAAGCTCAAAACAAAAAATTCGATACATCTAATGAATATTGAACTGAACCTGAATCACATCATAATATTTCCGGTAATTATTTGATTGTTTTAATTTTACTATACAAAATGATAGACTTCCTTTTTTTACCATATTGTAGCGAGAATATACAATTATTTTCATTATCTGAATTTAAAATTTATAAATAGACAAAAGAGCGACTTAGACGCGAGTCACGATTTTTAGCATTACAAGATTGGCAAGAGAGAAGTAAACTAAAACATGTTCGAGGAGTAATCTAAGTTTGGAAATTTTTGACGCTGCTTAGTTTGCGAAAACGTGATTCGGGTGAGAACACGGTAGGTGTAAATTCTATTTGAAAATAAGTAAGAAACTTTAGACTAAAATTAGATTACTTAATAGTTATTACCATAATTTCTAGACGTTAATTATAAAATATCTACATAATATATTATATTAAATTATATTATAAAAGTAACTTTGAAACCTGATGTGTAAAGCTTACTGAATCCAATTATTATTTAAAAAACTAAACCGTCTGAATTTACAGGAAACCTGAAGCTAATGGTTGAAATAATGCTTTCTTTTATGTCATTTGATTTTATCGGAGTCTAATTTGTATCGGTCATCTGATATTGATTAATAAGAAGGTGCTAATCTCCAACAGGATAAATATGTGTATTAAGACTTGTGCGAGGAACTACGTACGACTTTGTTGCATGTTGACAGATAGCTCATTAGTCGGCTATGTATACGTTAACAAATTATCTGAAATCGTCATTACCAATTCTATAAGCGGCAAAATAAACGCCGTGACTAGAAGTACATCGAATGTATTAGAATTATCCGTGCATTTGATGGACGAGATTGTATATGTACATCGGAATTGTAGATGTTAATCATACTTTAATGTTAGCGGTGGGTACTTTTATTGAAACTATATTATAAAACTTGACTTTATTTAGTTTTTAATATATTACGACAGAAGTTAACCATTTGTTTAATTCCGTTAAAAAAATATGCACATTTTGCATTAAAAAACAAATTTCATAAAGAGTTCGGGTCTAATAGATATTCATACATAATTGGTTACTCTTGGTAATATAAATAAAAGTAAAAAAGTGTGTTAAAAATAAAGTAAAGCTCGGGTTTTATTAAAAAGTTTAGTTTTTATTGGTTTGTGTTTATCAAACAAGGTAATTGTTTCTCACGTCAACTCATATACATAATTCTTTTATTGAAATAAAATAGTACATTGTAAAGCAAGTACTTTTTTGCATGAGTGGTGCTATTTACAAATTATAAATTTAATATTTATAACTGGCTAAGATTATTTGTAAAAATCCTGAATGTATATTTTAGACAAATTTAGTAGGTATTATCTTTGCTGTTTATTTATTTAAACGCCGTTATCAGTTTTTTAATACAAAAAGCCTCGGGTAGCAATTACCTTGTCCAGAAATTATTATTAACATAAGAGATTTGTAATAAATAATAAATTTCTGGCAACATTAAAATTGGTTATCGATAAATGATGGGGCTTGTAATAAAACTAATAAAACTAGAAGTAATTGTATTTTGGAATTAAACCACTTGTGTCAATTCTACTTTAGTGTGATGATTGCTCAGACTAAGGTAGAAAAAATAAATCCATTTTTTTTTTAATTTATACCTATTGTCACGAAATCTTTTAATAATCGAATTGATTATTGATTTTAAACCGCTCATTACATTGTTTTATTTATAGATTTGTTTATCAAAAACAGCTCTAAAAATAAAATACTTCAACTGATAAAAATTCAACAACCTGCAGAAAGTAAACATTTAATTAACGTCAGAATTAATTACAATGGTAAATGAGTAAATATTTGCCTCACTTAAAATACTCGACTTATCAGCTAGGTGTTTTAAGCATCACACTCGAATTCAATGGATTGATCTTAATTATTTTTTATAGAATTACCGATGTTTTAAATTGAATATAAAAACAAAAATCAATATCATTCGGATACTTCTCATATAGCAGTTTATTAAATAATGGAGTTTGACGCACTGAATAAATATTATTTCGATCGATCGTTTCAATAATATTATCAGAAACTGTTGCCGGGCGATAATAATAGGACCGTGATTTATTACAGATGGGATTAATGTTTGGAATTGGATCACTGGCAATAAAATGAGTTTGTATTAAGATGGTTCAGTGTGTATCTTTGGGGAGCCCATCTAATCATTGTGGAAATATATAGTAGTTCATACTCATACTAAAAACAAAACTTATTTTTTTACGACCGGCAACATCAAAGTTTAAGTATACATTTTTACAATTAATTAACTGTTCACTTTCTTTTAACGAATATGCGCAAAAATACTGCATATAATTTTTTAATAATTATTTTATTGCGTTGAAATCTCAATGGTTGCTTTTATTTATTATTAAACATCAAAAAGATTATGTTCTTTTCAAATTGAACATTTAATTTTTTTTTTAATTTTGATTTATCCATGCTGACGATCTGATTATTCAGGTTATACAAATTTCTCATATTGATCTTCTACCTTCACGTCTAAGGTTTCATGTTTTCATTTGCACATAACAATTAATTTGTGAGAAGGACTTATTTTTATTAGTTAACCAACTTTTAACACTAAAGTATTAACAGTTAGAATCTTAAACTTGATGGATGCAAACTGTGTAGAAGAAGAATACTAAATTATTAATTTAATGAGAAAACTGTTTTATATGTCAGTTTTTATTTTACAAACATATAAGGTCGGTACCATATAAAACCTCAGATAATACCTGAAACAGGATAATCTTTTCTAATCTGAAGTTAATCGGGAAATAGCACGAATATTTGGTTGTGGTGTAAGGATTATTGTTGTTGCTATGAGTTTTTGGCGAGCTACGTAAGTCATTACTGTTTTGTTATTGGCAGCGGTTATATATGCTAGCTTATACGTATAAAGTTTTTTGATTGTTATCATGGAAGTCAACAGTAGTAGTGTAGTGACATCATTTTATGGACCAGTTTGTCCGTCCAAACTAGGCCAAATGGTTTTTTCACGTCGAACAGGACTATTTCAGTCATTTTATTATTATGGTAATTGATTTTAATGTTATTGACGATTTTGTCAATTTGTTGAACAGTCCCGTGTTTGCTTTTGAATCCAAACTGATGGTCGGTTGTCAGTTGTTTGTCCAAATTAATGAATCTAGTCTTTTCATTGGCTGCGTCCAGAACGACTCATCAGTTGCAAGTGCTGAATCATCAATCAGAATTAAGCGTTGAGCTTCTTTGAGTATTTATAGGAGTGAAGGACAAAGAATGATGATGTTATTGGTGGAGTTAGGTTTTGCCAACAAAGCTGCATTAAAGTCTTTTAGACTGAGCTTTTGACTCTTTTGTATGACGATGATGTTTAGGTGTTGTTGTATGTTTGGTTATTGCACTATGTTTGGGACGGGAGTAGTATATGTTATAAAAGTGTTCACTGGGGTTTCAATATAGTTTAATTGATCAAGTTTTGGATTTTGGTTTTTGCGGTGTTTGGCACTCTGGCGGCTGATACTGTTCAACTTTTTGCGCACCAGGTCTTAGAGCACTACGCGGTAGATCATTGTTGCATAAATTTTATCTTCTACGGTAATTGGCATCGGTTGTTTTCTTCTTTTGAATGTGTTTGTTTACTAAGGGCACAGTGTTACGTTTTTTCTTGCGAGACCAGTGAGTCGTTTTGTGTTTCGCCTGTTGAAGTTTTCTGCTTAGTCGTGATGGACGGCGATGACCGTGTTGGTGATATGCACATGGGCTATATTATCTTTGATACCTCTGGGGTGTTTTTGTCTGAGTAGGTCACTGGTGTTAGTGTTACTTAGGATGTTGTGATCTTTGTTTGTATTTGATGTATGACTTCAATGATATTCAGTTGTCGAGTTCTGATCGGTTTTGTATGGTTTTTGGACTTTCTTGGTCTTCTCGGTATGGTTCCTGGACTTCCTTGGTTTCTTCGGTAAGCACATTGAGGTTAGTTTTGTCGTAGTTGACTTTGCACAGTCAATCATTTTTTTTTGTTGTCTATGTAGTTGGCTACGTCCAACAAATACATGTGAGTTTTGTGCGCCACTTGCAGACCGCAGATGTACTGGGGGTTTGTAATCATTGTCATAAGGTCTGGTATTCCTCGTTGAAGTCAATGTAACTGGTAATATCTCATAACTGGTAATATCTTTCTGTAGTTCTGCATCTAACTGGAAGGCGTTTATCAGATAGGTCAGGTTTTTCGTTATTATTATTATTATTATTATTATTATTATTGCATTCTTTATTTGTCATTAAAATGTACAAAAAGGCGAAGTTGGAGCGATCGTCGGGGTGATGGATTAAGGTAATCAATTTTTTTCAAGTTTATCATTTTATCATTCGTTACTAAACAATTAATATTTTATTCAAACTTGATACCACAGATTATCACTTAATGACAAAAGACAAATTAGTATTTATATTTGTTTGAATAAACGTCAATTGATTATAATGTAATTAATAATTTATTCGAACTTAAACCTAAGACACATCTAATTGTTTCATTATGTATATAAGTATGCTATATCGATATTGTCTTGACAGAAGCTTTATTGCTTTTACTATTATAAAAGAAAAATGTTATTACAGAATTTTACAGAAAATTAAAAAAAAAAAATTTTCTTTTTGTTATAAATGTGGTTGCATGACATTGTGCTTTCTAAGAAGTGAACATAACAATACGTTGCTTTTGTATTAACTCTATACTCTTAAACTAATTTGTTTCTCATTTTGAGTTGTTTACTTTTATATACAAATAAATGGCTGAAAGATACTGATTTTTTTGTATTATAATTTTTTAATAGTGTTGCAATATATATTATGTAAAATTAAAATGACTTCTACTCAATGGAATAGATTACTGATAGATACTAACACAATTAAATATATTTAAATAGTCCCATTAACACATTTTGGCCATGAAAATTTCACTCGATCATCCGAATCTATTAATAACAAATGTATTATAATATCATGTATGTGTTCCATTACGGGACGACCTTAACCGAACAAATGGACTACCATTGAACAATTCTGTCTTTTCATTTTATAATGAATGTCCATTATGAGGCCTGGTGAAAAATAAAAAATGCAAAGAGGTATATAACAACAGCAGCGGCAAAAAAAGAGATAATAATTCATTTCGAGACAAGGTGAGCGAGGAGAGATCTGACACTCCGTTCCACTTGGAAATGGAATAAACAAAAGCGTTTCCTGGCTGCAGGATAATTAATTAATGCACGCGACAGGAAATTTCAGTAGAAAATTATGATATTTTAAGTTTTAAGCGATCCCACTCGGCGTATACTTTAAGAGCACTTTTAAGACTTTTTGTATGTGAATTACAAAGGGAAACTCCGGAAAATTTGGCTACGAGTATAATGAAAATGTGAGTTGAGTTTTAAAATTTTAATTTGATTAATTAGAAAGCATTAAAACTGAACAAAAATATGAGATATATTTTGTTGTTTTAATGTACAAACTTGTCATATGATAGTAAATCTGTAAGCACAATGAAATCAACTATTAAAACATAATTTATCAAACTGCTGAGTAATGGTGTTAGACCTCTGACAATTTTCTCAGACGAATACTATCTTAATATGTATTATGATTTCTTATTAATAAAATTCTTATCAAATGCTAAGTATACATATTATAAAAAATAAACAAATTAGTTATTTGTGACTGTTTGAGGCCGAACATATTCTAAATTTATTTTGGGTGTGGAACTTCAAAGAAAAGTGCGTATAGTTTTGTATAAATAATTTTGTATAAATGATATGTATAATTACTTTTTCAAATTCGAAATATTACCATACCTGGCTATATAGTCATTATATCGAAACGAGAATTTAACATGCCTGAATTACAGAAAAATATACTTTATGGCATTGACGAAACGATCTTGTAACACAAATAACCATAAAAACGCCAATATAAATACTATTACATAGTCATAATTCTGCTGACATTTATTAGTTTTTAGTTTTAATATAAGTTTCTTGCCAGTCCGGATATGAGAAACACGTCTTTAAATTATTACACATCTTTATTTATCTCAAGATTAATTTCGAGGGCGCATTCTCTGATCAATAACACGTATCACGTAATCCATAAATTGACATTAAAACAATTATTCGAAAATTATAATTTTTATTTATTCTGAATTAATTAAGTTAATATTTTTTATTGATCTCGATCTAGAAACATATGTAACAATAAATTAAATTACTACATTTGCTATAAAAAAGAGAATTTATTGGTTATTGAATAATGTGTTTGTTTATATATGTCTGATCTTGTATTCTTAACCTTTCTGATAGATAATTAATATTTTCATAACTATAATTAATCTACGATTTTATAACATGATAGTTAATATGCGAGAAGGGCAATTAAAACAAATATCAATTTACGCATATCATATTTTATTCAATTAATATAATTATATTCAATCGTGTTATATAATTTGTTAAGGTTGAAGAAGTAGGACAATCTATTGTATGCCTGGTGTTCCAATTCTTCTGTTCTAATTGAATATCGGCTTTAGTTGAAAAATACTAATTCTGAAAATTGATTAAAAATCATGAAAGCGCACGTATGTATGTTAATATTCACTCTATTGTAAATGCTTTACGCACCGCAATAATAAGCATGTTTAAAAATACCAAGAGAATTTTGAATAAAAAAATTCGACTATTTTTTAATAGTTTGATTCAAAAGAACTGAATATAAAGATTAAAGGATTTTATAGAGAAACTAAAAACTCTGGAAACTAATGGACACAATGTTGTGTGGGTATTCTACTTGTGTAACTTTATGTAATTTTATACTGATTTTTTTTTATTTTAAAGATGATTTAGAATTAATTCTTTAGTGTTTTGCTAACGTTTTTTGTCGTGCGTGATAGGATATGGGGTCGCAACTCCGATTGCTCTAAGAAATTGCAGTACGTTTCGGGAACTAGATTTTTATCTTCATAATGTCTATCAATTGTTTTACTGTCAATACTCTCCTTGGACGTTTCAACTCAGAGGTTAAATACTGCATTAACTAGAATGAGCAAAGCATCAACTTTACCAGTTGAATATTGATATGAATTTGCAGAACTGCATGGTATCTATTAGGCTCATATATATCTACATCCAACTAAGTGCAGGTACATCTTACGTTATAAGTACATTAAAAGCCATAGGTGACCAACATTCGGATTATGATTTGCTAAACCATGTAAATATCAGTGGTAATGAAAAAACTGACGAGTTTTTTAAGCTGGCGATAACTTAAGCCAAAAATTGTACAGAGAAGGCTTGTGTCAGCATGTTTGTAGTTTTCTACAACAACCGATGTTGTTTTAAAAATGAGGGCCAAAACAACGATTTAGAAGGGTGTTAGGTAAACATGCGGCAAAAATTTAAGGGGTTATTCTTTGGTATATTCTAAGAAAATTTTGTTCTATGATGATTTCTGAAAAACCTTTTTGTTTCGAAGATACAAAGTGAACAAAATTTGCAACTACCATATTCGATATTTGTTGAAATTATTAATGTAAATAAAAGTATGGGTTACGCCAATGAGTATATCAAATACAAAAAATTAATGAGTTTATCAAGTACAAAAAATTGTTAACGATAACTTGGAACAGCTGTTTTATCTACTAATGTACAAGTGGATTAGATTGAATACGTCTTGTCATTGATCATCACATATATCGGTTGCAGTTGTTTAGAATGAGTGACGTTTGGATGTTTGACGTGTTTTAGTTGGTGAATTTCTCTACCATGAATCACTATACGAACGCCGAGATGACTGAAATGCATTTCATGTATGGACTTGCTGATGGGAATTTATTACAAGCCAGACGATTCTACATTGAACGGTTTCCTGGTTGTAATATTCCCGACCGAAATTTTTTTGAAAACATTCATCGACATCTTTGTGAAACAGGCACATTGAAACGAAATGGAGGATCAATGACAGTAAGAACGATACAACTGGAACAGAATGTGCTGGACATGATAAAGGAAGATCTAAGTAGTTCTACGCGAAAAAATGTCCTTGAATGTAAGTCATTGGACAGTTTGGAAAATTCTTAAGGGCAATGTGTTGTATCCATATTACATTCAACGTGTTCAGGCACTACTATCTGCTGATTTACTTTCACGTATAGCGTTATGTCAATGGTTTTTGCAAACATTAGTTCTAATCTCTCAATTCCTGACACATTCTTTTCACTGATGAAGCCAGTTTCTCAAGAAATACAATAAGGAATTTTTATAACAACCACAAATGTGTGGGCAAATGAAAATCCGCATCAGGTATGTGAAGATCGTTTTCAACATCAGTTCTCCTTGAATGTTTGAGTTGAAATTGTGGGCGACTGTCTAAGTGGACCAGTATTTCTACCAGGAAGTCTTTTTGGCGAGGTGTATTGCAACTTTTTGGAACACATGTTACCTCAGTTTTTAGATAATGTACAATTGGCAACAAGAATTGTAATGTGGTTTATGCACAATGGTGCACCACCCTTATTTCAGTTTGGTTGCTCGTAATTATTTAACAGCAACATAGCAACATATGCATATATGGATTGGTCGAGGTGGGCTACACGCATTATTTCTTATGGGGCTATCTGAAGTCATTTGTTTACGCTGCTTTAGTGGAGAATTCGGACGACTTGCGAAATCGGATAATTGCTGGGCGTAACTTAATTAGAAAAAAAAACCTGGTGTGTTTGAAAGAGTTCGGCACTCAATGACGAGAAAATTGAATGCTTGTTCCAGGCTGAAGGAAGTAATTTCAAACATTTATTGTAGATTTAGCAACTTTACATGTACTTATGACAATAAAATCTAAATTTTTACATTAAATCCAGATCAAATATTAATTGAATCCGGAGTTTGTTGTTGAGTATGTTTTTTTTAATTTTTTTTAATTAATAAAATGATTTCATTTGTTAGATTACGTGATGCAATACATTACATAACACACGCTTAGGGAACAAATATTAAAAAACTTGCACACAAAATCTTATAAATCTCTGATAAGACTGCATTTAAACAACAGACTTAACATAGATTAAAATTTATTAAATAAATACATATTATCATAAAATAACAAAGATTTATGTAAAAACATATCTCATGAACAGTTTATTTCATTTATCAAATTTTTTAACATCCATATTTTCATTTGTGTGACTCTCGTAAGATAAAATCTTAACAAAACGGGAGTTGATTTTGTACAAAAACAATATTATGTGCACCTTATTTATTAAATTTTTTAATGTGAGTTTTTTTACTTACGATTTACAAGGTAACCGCCATAAATTCCACGCTTAACTAAGAAATCATGCATTTATATGTTTTTCCTTAACCTCAACACACTTATTACATTGCTTAGGAATTCTATTCCCTCGTAAAAATATTTTGAAGATTTGTTGTCAAAATGCTCCAAAACAGCAGTTTTTACCTCTTGATCGTCAAGAAATCGTCTACTCCGAAGATTTTTTAAAATTTTGAAAACAGGAAGTAGTCGCTAGGGGCTTAATCTAGACTGTAGGGGGGATGATCGATTCTTTGAAAGCTGTATTCTTTTATGGCAAGTTGAGCAACCTCAGCGGTGTACACAGGTGCGTTGTCGTTCAACAACCTGACTTTTTTTGTTAATTTTCCTCGACGCTTTGTCCCTATATTTTCAACCTATGTCATATGGTAGCATAATAAGCGTTATTTACAGTGGTATTTTTATCTTTAAAACCAATAATTAAGATGCTCTTACAATCACAAGAGATTGTGGTCATGATCTTTTTGGTTGACGAGGTTAACTTGGCTTTTTTTGGTGGTGATTCACCTGCACGCTGCCATTCTATGGATTTTTTTTTAGATTGAGGTTTATGATTCAAGAACATTTTTATTCTTTGTAAGATTGCAGAACTTCTTCTTCACAGAGTTTCAAAAAAAATCGAGCACAATTACTCGATGCTGTTTTTAAACAGCAGACAGAAGTTGTTGGACCCAACATGCTTTTACTTTATACTTCATACCCAAATGGTCATGGAGTATTTGGAAATTGATTATGTACTACAGCCTTGACATTGTTGATAATTCTTTCACTTTAAGTCGGCGATCACTTTGGACTAGTTTTTTAATAAAGGCGATTTATTTCTTTTGTGATCATTTCAACTGGTTGACCAGAACGTGAGTCATCTTCTAAAGACTTGTGGCTTGTCTTAAATCTTTTGGCTCATTCTTTTGCGGTGGAATAAGAGGGTGAATCTTTACCGTACATCATCCAATCTTTGTTTAATTTGATGAGGGATAAGATTTCCAATGTGAAGAGTTTGATAACCGCTCGGTACTCAAGTTTTTACAATTCTGGCATAGTTGAAACATAACGATGTCTGCCTGGATATCTCTACAAGACTAATTATAAAGTAGAGGGTTGAAATTGTACGTTAATAAAGCATGATTTACTGACAATATTTGACATTTGGTTTGAAGTTTTTAGAAATGTAGTAGGCCGGGAATTTATGGCGGTTACCTCGTACATAGATTGACTGATTAAAATGCTTAACAGGTGATTTTTATTACTTTGTTTATTTTTTACTTAATATTGCAAACATAAGAATTTAAATTAGAAAAAAATGATGTGTATATATTTTTCCGTTTACTAGCTAGTAGTAGTGTTTTTCTTGGTACTATTATGCACGTCTGGTTGTTACTCATCTAGTAGTTTTTTAGTTCAGAAACTTTTTTTTTTGTTTTTTTTTTTTTGGTTAGCTTGTGCTTGCCGAAGAAGACACTACTTTGTATGTTGTAAGCTTTGTACTTGCTCAGCAGATGTAGTCGAGTTTTTGAATTTTTCAGACATTTGCAACATAGCGGTCTTGATGTCCACAATATGCATTGTTTTTAAGCCACAGTGTCTAGTTATATGTTTTGTAAGCTATTCCAGTTTTATTAATGTGTGATGGTCTTGTTACGAATAGCTTTGAGTACTTATTATTTTCCGGTGTTGTATAGGATCCAGCAGATTTAGCTCTAATGAACGTACGTCTTTGTGTTTCTCCTTGGCGAGGTGTTCCATTTAAAAAAAAATCTTTTATACCCTGTAATTTTTTGGTATCTAGATCATGCGTACTCTTGTTTCTTAATGTCTCCAGACTGGTTATGCAGTCCATCATCAGTTTTTGATTTTATTACTTGCAAGCACATTGCTTGTAGTGGCGCTTGGCTGTTTGACATTTTGGTTATCGGTCTGCTAAGGTATTGTTCTGATGCAATCATGTTTCTAGCGCACGATTCAATGTCTGCATCTCTGCTTGAAAAACTGAGGCATGTTTGCTCAGGGGTAACCTAATTTATGTCTCGCGGTTCCTGCCTTTATGTGTTCCGGCTCAGGTGCCATTGTAATCTTTGGCCCCATCCGTATGCTAGAACTGCATTTATTTTTCTTAATATAAACATTATTTTTTGTTTCTTGTTTTCATTTCATATTTAAGTCATACTTATATTTGGGTGACGATACATTACGTATTCTATACGATTTAATATACCACTGTGCTTGAGTTATCAAGTTTATTATTTGATTTTATTCACTATGACTGTCATTGACTTTATTCTTACATTGAAAGTTATGAAAAGATTATTCTTGCATAGAAGTTTCTTACTACCAGATCCTATCTCATAAGAATTTGATGGAACTTTCAACGATAAAGCGATTTCTTTGTGGCATATATTTTATTAAATGATATACATAATTCATTGTATATTTAGATTAGGCAACAACAACACAAAAAATCGTATTAACATTATCCAATTTATGAATAAATTTATTCTTTCAATACACGCAGTTAAATTTTAAAATTGAACAAAAAGTTGAGATTAAAATATTTTCATAATATGAAAAATATTCAATTTGTAGATGCTATTTAAAGAGCTCGAACGATACATCATAAAATGATTGAATTTTAAAACAGTTTTTTTTTAAACATCATTTTTAACTTATCTGGAAACTGCTTTCTTATACGATATAAATTTCATTTTCTAATATTAAATAAGTTACTAAAAAGATATTCTATAATTACTTTGAAAACAACATTAAGATTTAGAACGAATTATGTTATGGTTACTGGGTAAGAAATATATAGAAATACTTAAATAAACTTTATGTTATGGTCAATAGGACAAAAATAAGAAATCATTTGTATGAACCTGACCTACATTCTTTCTGACTGCCTGTTATTTCTGGTAGAGAACAAATTGCCGGAACATTTGTCATCGACGTTTTAAATTTGGCGAAGCGTGAACACGGGAGAATTCACTTTTCGTGAAACTCCCAGTTTTCCAGGCACTAATTTTCATGAAGTTTTCCAGGAATATATCTTTCGTCCCTGTTAGAAATTTCATGGAAACTGGCTTTTCAATGTTTTGTTACAGAATGAATGCTACAATATTTCCGAGAAGTTGTTTCGCATTGAGAGTTTCGGGGAACATCCCGAAATTTATATAAATATCGCCAACCTTGTTTATCTTTGTCTGTGTTCTGGATATGATATTAATGTGTTTTTCGAGTTATGGATAATTGATATTTCTTTGAATTTTATGGTTAGCAATGCACGTAATGGCGGTGCCATGACCTATTCCTTGTGGAGTTGTGGAACAGTTATTATAGGTGAGCGAATACATGCATTTTCTTGTTCTTGTTCCGGTCTCGGAGTTGAGTCTGCCGTTGTCGAGGACTCGCTATTGCGACCTTTCAAATGTCTGATAAACAAACGATTAACAAAGTGGAATTTTGCCGCGGTTAATTAAAATAATGAAAGGATAAATAAAGCATGTTAACCTATCTAATATATATTACCTAAAAAATATTTTAATTTTATTTATGTTGGAGATATTACAAAAATGTAAAGAGTTTATTATTGAATTAAATCTGATGAATGCTATATTACGCATTTTTATACTTATGTGTAATTAAATATGATAACTATTGTATCTATTACTCAATTTCATTCTTTTAAGCATATTTAAATAAAAATTTACATGATAATGTTATTAATAAATAAAATACTTCAGTTTCTTCAAAAACGTTCGTATAATTATCAAAGTAAACTCAACACTGATTTTCAATTACTGTTGTTTGCATATCGATTAATACCAATTATAAACGATGTTGAGATTAGATAATAAATTAATGAATTTATAATTGATGATAAATATTACACAATTTATTACATATAATTATTATATTTATAGCAATTAATAATCTAATTGCAATTTAGCTTCAGGTTAGTTAATTAAAAATTAACGTAATTATATTTGTTATGTTGTTTAATTCAATTTAATCCAGAATGATTTTATTCAAAAAGATTTTTTCTACTCCCTTCTATATATTGTCACTTTTATTCACGCCTAACTGAATGGATATGTATCATATATCCACTCTAGTGTGGATACGATATGCCGTACCAACCATAAATACAAAAAATACAAATCACAATGTTTATTTGATTACGTCGCTAAATACAATTATGGTTTTTTTATTTGTAAAATGCCAAAAATAGATTAAGAACGTCTTATTTATTAATTGTTATTATACAACAAAGCTTAAAAACATTTTTAATTAAATATTTTAACAGCATAATTTAAGCAAAATTATAGGCAGTTCTGAATTTGATAATTATGCGAAACGTCAGATGTCAAACATAACCTGAATTTATTTCAATATAAAATAATGTTACATGATTAATTTTATTGAAAAGTTTTAAAATAATTTTTAAATTTTTATTAGTCGTAGAAAAAGTAACCTGTACAACTCGAGTGGAATGCCCATATCGCACTTAGACGTTTGGAGCACTCCGCCTGCAGCGTCGTGCTCCAAATTCGTCTTCGTGCGATATGGGCATACTATCCACTCTTGTTATACAAAATACTATTAATTAACTGTTTCAATAATAAACAATTATTGTAGAATAAGAAATATAGTTCAGAGATCACAGTTTGGATTTGACAGCGACTCGAATAGTTTGTTTTAAGGATTTGGTAACATTATTTTCAACTTTGGGTTTTCCAAAGTTGAAAATAATGTTACCAAGAATTGTAAAGGGTGTTTTAGTTGAATTTTGAATCACATGTTTTTACCGACGCTGTCAATTTTTTACATTTACATAAGAAATGTGTGGTTAGATACCTCCGTAGACAGAAGATGCATCGTTTTACTTTGGAGTAACGTTTAAATACTAAAAAATTATTTTTAAAATGGGTCTCATTTGTCTGCAAAAGCGCGAAAATTGCGTACGTTGTTTAGAAGAAATGAATAGATCGACGGAATACGAAAGTTTGTAAAAAAAGTGCGTGAAACTGGAATGCTGGTAGACAAAGCATGCTCATCCAATGTGTTCTGCCAAAATTGTCGGTTCTGTGTCTCGAAGTGTACGCGAGCACCCAGGAACATCAACTCGGCGCAGAAGTTAGCAACTCGATATTCGGCGAACCACTTCGAGGCGGATTCTTCACAAAGACCTCGGTATGTTTGCGTTTAAAGTGCAACTCGTTCAAGAAATTAAAATAGTCGACCTTGGTATCCGTTTTTGCTTTGCTCAGTGTGCTTTAAACAAATTGAATGTTGACTCTAATTTTAACCGAAAAATCATCTTTTTGGATGAGGCCCATTACTATCTTGGAGGTTATGTAAACAAACAAAACTGTCGTATTTGGGGAGCAGAAAATCCACATGCCATAGTTGAGAAACCAATGCATCCATTGCGAATTACCGTTTGATGCGGATTTTGGAGTAGTGGCGTTATTGGGTCATTTTTCTTCGAAAACGATGACAACGTTAGTGTGCATGATCACTGATTTTTTATGGCCCAAATTTGAGGAACTTGATCTACAGCAGTCCTGGTTTTAACAAGATGGGGCAACATCCCATACTGCACATGCCATGATCAATCTTCTGCGCACCAAATTCAACAAACGAGTTATTAGCCGTTTTGGTGATGTGAACTGGCCACCTTGTAGCTGCGATTTGACACCGCTGGATTTTTTTGTGGGAAGCTTTGAAGGAAAACGTGTATGCTAACAATCCACAGACAATTGACTACTTAAAGCAGAACATTCGCCGAAATACCGCTGGAACGGTGGCGCAAATATTTGGTAATTGGTCCTCAAGAATGGCCTACTGCCAAGCCTGCGGTGGCGGCCATCTAAATGAAATCATATTTCATACTTAATCGAAAAATACACTCTCTGAAACAATAAATTGTTTACGTAAATTTCTAACTCAAATGAAATAAATTAGAGATGGTTTTTTATAGATTTGATGTTTAAAATGTTTAAATTGAATTAATTGATAAAGTTAGTGGTATATGCAGGGTGATTTTTAATATATTTTTAGCAGGTTGTAAATTAAAAAAAAAGTTTGACAAAGTATTGTTTATATAAACTCTTAAAATAAGCAAGACAAAGAATGTAACAGTGTTGGTGGTAGGGACAGGAGAAAATGTTGAAAGTTGCCATCATCAGTTTGATTAATTCAAACTGTCTCTTGAGGGATCCACGACTGAATACAAGGCTTGTAAAAGGTCATCAGTGCGAAAATTATCAATGGGTTATTACTTTGGGTTTTTCTAAGAAAAAAGTTTAAATAAAAATTAAAACAATTAAACAAAATTACAGTAATTGTTGGAAATGACTATACCCCGGCTGTGATACTTGATTCTGTTTTTCTTCTCATTGATTGTCGAACATGATTAAACATTTCAAGTGTATTTAGGATTGTTTTGCATGATGAAACTATGCGATTTCACAAATTATCCAAACATTTGAATAAACAGCATCCAAATCTATAAGGGCAATTTGACTGCTAAACTGCGCTGGAGCACTGTCATGCATAAACTGCATTTGTTTTTGGATCTGGAGGAGCACATCTTTCAGCAGTATTGTCAGTTTTTTTTTGAGAAAATGGCGGGATGTCTCACCAGTTAGCTTCCTCGGTAAAAAGTGAGGTCTAATTAAGTTAACCATGATTTCGATCTACACGTTTACCGAAAACTGATGTTGATAACGAATTTTTATTATTGCCCTATATCAGTATAAAGCAATTATCCAAAAAATTTAGGATTTTCTGCAATCGTCTGTAGAAACTAATGACACAAAAATAAAAAACAGTTTGCGGAAAATTTCTTGTGCTTGTACGCGCTGAATGTGATAGGAATACATTAGTTGTTTTCTTAAACTTTTCCAAACTGTTTGGTGTAAGAGCATTCTGCCTTGTACTTGTATCCGGATTCTTTTTAATTTGAGTAATTGCTTCTTCTAGCTTTACTGCCCTAACTTTTTGGTGTTGATGCGCAAATATGGTGTGATGAGGTATTACTTGTTGGGAGTACATTTTTTGTAAAGACGGCTTATTAACGAATTGCCATTATACCGTATACACTAGTATAAAAAGAGTATTGAAACATATCAATATTTTTAAACTTTGCTCAGCTGTCACTGTCAATAAAAGATATGCTGATATTTATTGATGAGTTTATCCAGCTCGACTGTGAAAAATATAAAACATATTATGATATATTGCTAAATTGTTCTTGAACTTGATGTTAAAATAGAGATGGCTATAATTTGATATCGAACGGTTAGCAGAAACCAATTTTATTTATATATCATTTCTTGCTTTTGGACATATTAGTTTTGATAATTTGCGTTTTGCGATTACATTTTATATCATTAATTCAATAATTACAGTTTTTTTATTTGTGTGTGTAGAGTAGTTCTCCGATCAAGTCTCAATACCGTTTTTTAATTTTTTGGGCCGGGGCTTCTCACATTTGACAAACGTACCAGAAAATATTTGGTGTTTATAGGACGCTAACTACCTTGAAAAATACATGAAAAATGTAGTCGTCTTTGACAAATTGAACAAGTTATTAGTTATTGGTCAATGGAAAACATGGATAATAATCATGTATTAGATTAATATCATAAATTAATAAATGGCATAATTTTATAAATTGTTTTGCTAGAACTGAGGCTTTAACATACGACAAATTATGCGCCGACATTTTTTTGATTGTGTTTTGGGTATTATTTATTTGTGTATGCATTAACTTTTTATGAAGTCTGGTGAGTTTTGTTATACAAATTTTCCGCTTACCGGGGTGGTAACATCATCGACGTCGCTTAAGCCTGAGACGCATATGTCATTTAATAACTGCAGTAGACTGCTCATGACAATGCAGCACAGGAGAGATGTACACTTCCCTGTCGGCATCTCCAGCGCCTTTAGCTCTCACAGTTTTACCGTATAATGTAATAGTTACAGTTTGATTGTTGAGCATAGCCATGGCAATAAATGCGAATGTAGCGTTTTTAAAAGCCCATTTAATACTTAAAATGGTTTTTAGTGCAATAGCTTAATAGTTACAATAGATTTTTGGGCAGTGTATAGTATTTTTGCACTTATTAACTTGCTGATGTATAGCCAATTTACAGGACTTTCCTGATTGTTATGCATATTAGTATTGGTGCAAAGGCTCTTTAGTGTGTCTCGTATATAGCTGTTGGTTATTTTTCTAATATTTTAATACAAAAGATAACCGGTTGGTCTATACGATTGATTTAGTCAGTGTATACGTGTTTTTTTCAGGTTTTAGTATAAATATAATTTTAAATACTTTTCAGCTGTTTTGGTATATATGAAACAGAGGTCAGTCCTGAGGATTTTACATAGAGGCTAGTCGGGGGATTATCATTTGCTTATAGAAATGCATTGCCAGTATAATATGAATATAGCAAACGTTATTAAATTTTTAATCAGATTAATGTAAAAAAAATTGTTGCATTTATACTATATCGACTTACTCAACCTTGTCTTAATCATTCTGAAGTCTTTTGAAGTATATAGTAAACCCATTTATATTATTTAAAGAATAGTATTAAATTAATTAATACTGATGTACGAGTTATATTTTCAATTAATATTATTTATTTTGCAATTTATATAAATTAGTTTTATGCTAATTAAGATTACATTTCAATTTAGTATTTTATTATTAAGGTTAACTACTACATTAAGGTTATGATCCACGTTTCTCATAATAATTAATATGTTCAATTCAATTTACTTGCATCTTGTAGTATATTAAATCGTACTCGTGAGATCTCGACAAGAAAATAATAATTAATACATATCATAACAGTATTTTTTATGCAAATCATACATAAAATATTCAGTTAATTATTATTTAAGCTTTTCATTTGGTACTATTGTGCCCAAAAGCTTGTTGGTCACTTAATTACTACAATATTTGATTAATACATTTTGTTTATGTTATTGTGATTAAGAAACTTGAACAAGTTAAACTTTTAAGTTTGTAGTACATACAATATAATGAATCATCAACAATCGAACTAACCGTTGTGCAGTTTGAACTAAGCCAAATATACTAACTACTATATAATTAAATCAAAACTTCAAGACTTAATTTATCAAGACAGATATAAGTTTTCATATCGCACTTGAAAATACCTTTGGTTAATATCTCATTAGTTTAAGTTTAGTACTTATAAGATAGTCTTCGTGATGCACTTTACTAGAGTGTATTAAAGAGATAAAATATAAAATTGCCTTTATAAAAATGCTATAAAGTCAATGTACTAATGAAATTGCAGCGATAATATTATTTTCTTTTTGTTTCAGGTAAGTTTCTTATTTGCACATCTTTTCTAAACGATCTACATTGGCGTAAGTATAAATTAACTGCACCTAAATATGCACGGTTTAAATTTATGCACAAAATTATTTTTTATATCATGTAGAAAAGTATTAGTAGGCGCAAGTATGTCACGTCGCATATTAAATTAAAGCAAATTTCACCTGCAACATGTACACAGGGTATCGCATTACAGTTGTTATTACAACATTGTCTTTTAACTTTCAACACTATCGCATATTTTTTATGGTTATCTGTATAATTTTGTTTTAATTATTTGGGTGGGTTTCACACATAAACATCACTTTTAAACTTTAATATATATATTTCATATTTTTTATGTGATACAAAAAGTCGATAATTCGCCATTGGGTGTTCAATAGGGCTTGGCTCATTCTATATTTAGCCCGCAAAACGCGTCGGAATTTCATCCCATTAAAACCTGTTCGTAGGAATGGCACGTAGCTCATGGCACGACATAGACATAGAATGGATGGAAATGAAAAGAAATAAGAGAATTGAGAGGCCTCTATGTAATGCCAATGATATTAATACTATCAGAAAATTTATTATTATATAATTTGTAAATTCTTGCACTAAATTTTTGAATGTGTTACCACAAATATATAGTATAGATACAACAAAAAGTTTAATACAATCTTAAAATGTGAATTAAAAAAAAGTGAAGGAATATCAAAATCTAGTTTCTAATTGGGTTATATATTTTACTTAGAACTGAATAAGAATTTTTATTGTTATGAACAAAATTATCATCAAACACAATTGAAGGGGAGTAGTTGGGAAAAGTTGTTAGTCAACATTTCTATAAAAACACAACTTTTTAATTAATAAAGGAGCCTGTGTCATTATGCAGCTTACTATCTCATTTTGATGTTTCCTATAGATATTTATATAGTGTTTAAGATGACAATGAGGCTTTAATAATGGATAAATGTAAAAATACAAAGTAAGCTTTCAAAGTTGGGTAAAAGTAATGTCCGCAAGTCAACTAACAGCTTTATTCATCAAATCGTTTAACTGCTAAATAAATTATTACTATTATAAATAGTTTCTAGATGTTATATTCATAAATCTTGTTTAATTTGATAATACTTGTTGCATAGTTTATGCTTGTTGATTAAGGTCATCAAAGGTATTGTTGAAGAAAATGTGAAACGAGGAAGGAGGAGATCAGTCTTACTGATGTTCTGAAGAATGTATAAAAGTCTAGTGGGTTGAGGACAAGGACATGTTCAACTTTTGTCTAATTTGCGAACAAATTCAATTTTCAGAACAAAAAACTTTTTTTTTAAGTTAATCAGTTTGGGTTGTAATTGGATTGGCAGACTTTGCCTATTATCATTTCTAACAACAAGTTTCATTATATAGGTCTCTATCACAAATCTGTATAATACCTTTAATACCTTCTCTTCGAAATAATAATCGGTCCAATTCATTTTAGACAACTGGTTGTCACTATATATCTTCTTAAATTAAATACCAGAAAGGCATCAGGTATAGATGAAATTCTACCTATTCATTCTTAAAACTTTTGCAAATGAATTAGACATTTTAACTAAAATATTTGCTTTTTTGTATGACAAAAAATAAATATTTTTAAATTGGAAAATTGCAAATGCTCAATCTATACCTAAAAAAAAATTAAGGATATATTAATTTCTTTGTTATCAAGTTTTTAGAACAAAATGACTTCTCAGATACTTAATAACCCATATTGTTGTTTGACAACAGATCTTCTGACTTCTGTTAGTCACAAATGGAATTCTACTTTAGACAAACAAGGAGAAAATTTTATAGCATCCTAATCTTAACAACAAGCAGCTATATTGTATTGGTATTGATCACAAATATGTAAATCTTATCAATAGTTTTCTTGACAATAGACAAATTATAATTGGAATTGATGGTTTTAACCTCAAAATCATAAATGCTGGTGTTCTTCAAGGTTCTGTTCTTTTGCTAACTTTATTTTTGATTTACAATAATGAACTTTTCCAAATAACTAAAAGTACTATTCATAGTTTTGCAGATCATACTTTATACTCATATACTGAATGGGGTACTACCAGCATGGTCAATTTAATAACGAATACATATTTCTAAATCTTCTTAAATTTGTCTTCTAGGGGTTACAGTCTCATATAATCTTCTCTAGAACGATTATGTTGTTGACATAGTTTTGGAAGTATCTAGAAAAATAGGATTTTTTTAGATTTTAACTTTGTTTTTTTGGATTTATATTAAACTTATACTTCTTAAATATTGTTCTCAAGTATGGGGAGGAGCTTCTGAAACTACACTATCTCTTTAAAATTTTATTAAAAACGAGCAATTTGGGATATAAATTGACGATACAGAATTGATCAGATTAGATACTTTACAACACCGGCGTTCGTTATTCTCGAGACTATAAGCCGCAAATATTCAAGGTCAGTGTTCACAGACTGCATAAATCTAGTCTTCAATGTGATAGTTTCAGATAGTGTGTTTTCACTCGTTGAAATTTAAAGGTATTATGTTGTTATGACATGTTAAGTTATTCTTAAATATTGAATTTTGAAATTTAAAAAAAGTAACTTTTTTGTGCACCTTTCATACTTATTTTTTAGACCACAATAATAAACATTAATGCCCGTACTAATAGTCAATAATTTTTGGATTGATTGTCAAGTCATGAATCTTAGATTTATTTATTTGGATTTATGTCAAAGTTTTTGGAGTATTATAGTAGTATACTTATAATTTATATACTTTGTTTATACCTGTAAAACATAATTGTTATTAATAAGTTATTCATTTTAATCGTTACCAAATGTTAGAATTAATAACTGACACAGTAATAAGCAATCCAAAATTGATTTTGGGCGGTTCCAAGATTATTGGAGTCTAGAATTATATTGACGTTTGCATAGTTTTCAACTCGACCCGAGAATTAATCGAGGATTGCATTGGCCGATCGCGACCAGAGTCGTCTTCACAATGTCCGTGGATTGCCATTAGTTAATGTTTTCTTTTTAGATAATCACCACGTTTTTTTAATTTGTTTTGTTATATAATCTTTTTACCATTAGTACCGCATGCTCATTACTGTAATCTTTAAAAGTTATTTTCTTTTTTAATCACTTTTGTAACTCCGCCCACATAACTTTGTAGTTTAGATATGTTTATACAGGGTGTCCCGTGACTAGATGCGCATAGCTTAATAACTTATTCCTTGGACAATTTTAAGTCGAAAATGCTTTATGCACTTTTATTCAAAATTCAATAGTTACAGAGTTATATTAAATTCAAGTGAGAGTGAAGATAAAGTAAATGCCATATTGAATAAAGTAATGTAAAGTTATATTATTTAACGTTTTGTTTTATTCTTAACAAGTTTTATTTAAGTTTTTGTTCAAAATGTTTTCCCGCTGCATCACAACACATTCTTGCTCTTCTAACAATTGAAGAAGTAGCTTTTTGAATACTATCTGGGTTTTCTCGTATGAATGCATCTGCAGCCATAATATTTTGAATTAGCTCATCTCTGGTTTGTGGTTTATTAGAATACACCAAACTTTTCATGTGTACAGATAATAGTCGAGAGGCGTTAGGTCTGGTGACCTAGGACGCCAGGAAACTGGTGCTCCTATTCCAATCCACCGGTTAGCAAAGATGTTATTTAGATATGTTCTTACATTTATACCAAAATGTGGAGCTGCGCCATCCTGCCGAAACCACATATTAACTCTATTGTGAAGTGGTACATTTTCAAATAATTCTGGCATCTCGTTTTGTAAAAAAATTAAATAACGTGCAGATGTTAAATGTTCTTTAAATATGAATGGCCCAATAAGACGGTTATTAAGGACACCACATCAAACATTTACTGAAAAGCGATGTTGAAAATGTGATTCCGTAATTTCAAAAGGGTTTTTAATTGCCCATGAATGTGAATTCTTTGTATTTGTGATTCTATCTCTTGTTAACGTAGCTTCGTCCGTAAACAGAATTTGTCTACATAATTGTTGGTGTTCAATCAACCAAAAGGTAATACGCGCTGCGTAGTCTACTGGTTGTAATTTTTGAACAGATTGTATGTGATAAGGGTACAAACCAAATTTTTTTAATGTTCTCCACACTTTCATTTGATTAACATGAAGACGACTAGATATTCTTCGTACACTAGTGGAGGGACTATGTTCGATCATTTTAAGAATAGCTTCCTCTTCAGCAAGTTCTTGGCATACGGGACGTTCTGCAGTAGCTTTCGGAACACTACCGTTTACTGTCAAATGACGATGCACATTGATAAATACTTTCGCGTTAGGTGTTCTTTAACCAGGGAACCTTCTTTGATATTCCCGCACTGACTCTCTTGCATTTCCATTGCAGTATCCATAAATAAAGTGAATATCGCCATATTCTTGATTTGAAAACGTAGCCATACTAAGTTAAACTTAAAATGACAACTTCAAATTGTCATCAACAAAACACTTGACAAAAGAGTATAAAACAACGTCACGCTCACTTGA
Source organism: Tachinus rufipes (assembly GCA_963932245.1). Lineage (NCBI taxonomy): Eukaryota > Metazoa > Arthropoda > Insecta > Coleoptera > Staphylinidae > Tachinus > Tachinus rufipes. Next base: position 47,450,544 of record OZ010741.1, on the reverse strand, counting down.
ATTTAATATTGCCCATAACTCTATAATTTGAATAAAGGTGAATAAGGCAATTTTGACTTAAAATTGTCCAACGAATAAGCTATTAAAGTATGCGCATCGAGTCACGGGACACCCTGTATTATGTTGTTGTTTATTCTTTACCTCATATAACTTATTTCATCTGTAGAAGGCTCTAGTAGAGCCGAAACTAGTAATGTATTTGTAAGAATAAATTTGTGTTAAATAACATAGTAAATTGTTTTATTATTTCATAAACGATTTAATATCAGCTGTATATTTATAGTGGAAGTTAAATTTTAACAGTTTTTTTAATTGTTAATAACGTCACGAAAAGTTACGTTGTGACGTGACTTCAGCAATCATCGAACGTTTGAGAGTGATAAAATAAGGTCAAATATTAGATAATCTCGAAATTGCGGGAATGGATAACGTATTGTTGTTGCTGCAACTAATGCTATTCATTTATTATTTAATCATTTTAATATGTTTTCTGTCTTTGAACTTACAATCATTATTTTGAAAAAAATGTAAATAATACGTGTATTATTTTGAAACATCAGAATATTGTCAGAATGCACCACAGCCCGCCTATAAACTGTTGAAATGTGTAATTTTTTTTTATGAAATTTTAAAAATAGCAAATTTTCTTATGAAATAACATAATATTGTAAATAAACTGAAGAAACTTGCAAAATTATATTTAAAAAATGTCAAAATCCGGTCTTGAATTATCAAAATATTGTTATAAACTTTTGAAAACTGTAAAATTCTGTTTATAAAGTATCAAAAATAGCAAGATTCAACTTTGAAACATACTGTTAGGAAGCAAAATCCGGCAAAAAACGATTTAATATTGCAAAAGTTTATTCATAAAATGTCAAAAATAGCAAATTTTGGTATTGAGACATTATAAAATTGTTAGATAGCACTAAAATTTAGTCATAAACTGTTTCTATTCATGAAATGTTAAAATAATAAAACTAAAAGTACCAAAATTCGGTCAGAAACTGTTGAAAAGTGTCAAAATGTTCATGAAATCTCAAAAGTATTGAAATCCGCCAAAGAAGTATTAAAATCCGGCCAAGAAATATAAAAATATTGTTAGAAATAGGAAAATTCGGTCATAAGCTATTAAAATGTGCAAAATTTTATTAATAAAATGTGAAAAATAGCTAAATCCGGCTATGAAATGTTGAAATATTGTCAGAAGTAACCAAAGTTTGAACTTGTTAGAAGTGGCGTTATCAAATTTTAAGATTTCAACAAAAAAATTGAGGCTTGTAAAAGCAAAACTTGTCTTATCTACTTTTGGTATTACATCAGTTACATACGTCATTGTGTAGATCTTTTAATTTTGTATGTGCTAAATACATTATTGAACCACAAAATCCGATTTATCGTTTTAAAATAAATGGTGAAATCTCGATGTAGTTGCAAAACTTGTCTTATCCACCTGAGGCTGCGAATCAAAACTGGTCTTATCAACGCTATTGATTTGCGTGTAAAATTAATAGTCGAAATATTAAAAAAAAACATGGCACTGCAACGTACCAGAATTAGGTAAGGATTGCCCTATGAGAGATTGGAAAACCTGAATTAGAGAATTTTTTAATCACGTCTCGTCATTGCATTTTAGATTTTCTAATGATAAATGATTTATGATTTAATAAAATTATTATATTTTTTGAATTGTATTTTTTTGTAAAAAAATAAAATATATTTTCATATTTTAATTTTATTGTTGCAAAACTTGTCTTATTTATATTTAATTATATTTTTTATCAAAAACCTTATAAATATTGTTTAAATAAATTTCTGTTGATAATTTTTATCAATGTCTTACACAGGAATATTCTATTATTTATAATAATTACTAATAGTCCAAGAGCTCGCGTCAAAAAAATGCAAGAGTTTTTGGAAGCTTGATATTTTGAGATTGGGTTCCATTTTAATCATGAAAAACCAGCTTAGGGTCAGGTCTGCCGTCGGGACACCTGGTGCTGAGACGCTCGCAAAGATGTAAAATTATTTAACACCTCGTTGTTTTCGGAAAGCTCAAAATTTGTATATCATTAGTAATTCTTATCTAAAACACAAATCTAACCTATGGGTAACAAACTTCTAGGGTGGGTAGGGGAGTTTATTTGAGACACTTTTTATTTATAAACTTATAGGCAACTATGTTCACCCTAGAATCTGCACGTCAAATACTTTTTTGTTTTTTTAAAGTCTAAATCATTAAAATATAAAAATTATAGGCAATTAAATTGTCCATCTTTTTTGAACAGCATATCTGAATCTATCTCTAACCTTAGTCATGTCATAAATCAAAGAATGATTTTTTTAATTTTTTTTTTGTTATTTTTGTTAAAAATTATGCTTAAAAGTCAAAAATTTGAAAAAAAATTGGAATTCGAAATTAAAAGCCATTCAATTGCGCTTCTTTCACCTAATAACATATTTTAATGTAGCTCCTACCGATTGTGTGCTATTAAAGAAAAACTTCAAGGGGAACATTTTTTGAAACTTGAATGATATATCTCTTGGGACGCCCTGTATATCTAATGACAATTATTCCGACGCTATTGTTATTTTCTCAACAAGCAGGAGTTTTATAAATACTGTTAAAAAATTAAAAATTAGAAAATAAATTAGAAAATTTCAAAGTAAATTAGGTTTTTTTACAGTTCAACTATTTTCATTAAATGTTATTATTTTAAACAATACAAAATTAAGTAACATACCATTAAGATTACAAAGCCAAGGTTAATGCCAGTTAATCATTCAATCAAAATATTGTGTTCAAATGCTTTTAGCAATACGTTTTTATAACATTATAAATGATTATACCATTTTGTAAGTTACATAATTAATTTATATATACATCTCGAAACATTTATTTTTATATCCGTGTGAAGTAAAATAAACTCATATTTTTAAAGATTATCGTCGAGAAAACTCGAAAATATTATTTATCGTTCAGATTTTTTTAATTAAATTTTTAATTTTTTACAGTTTGTTTTTAATTATTTCAAATATCACCATCAAATTTGTGGCTACGATAAACCAAAAAGTTAAATCATAGATCCAAAATAGGACATAACAAAACAAGTTTTAATTTATTTTTAATTATTATTTTCTATGAATAATAGGCACAAGTTATTTTTGACTTCAAGGCTGGAAAATCATAGCTCCCTGCTATATAATATAATGGCATTGATAATCTTTTCCTTCAATTGTAACCGGACAACAATTATATTATATTGTTTGTAATCAGACATGTTTATGGTCTGTTAATTTATCGATATCATCAAGGAATGAAATCTGACAATGTTTTTAATTTATTGGCAGCAAAAGCGGCCAGGTTATAATTTAATATTTACGATGTAATTCATAATACATACAGATGTCGATTATTAATATAATTGAAATATCGAAATAAAATTCAATTAAATACATATTTATAATATGTAACGTGCTGAATTAAAGTGACTAGACTACAAATAATATGTTTATTATGTAAAATTATACATGTTTATATTAAACATCATAAATTTCTGTTTAAATCCATGGCTTATTCTGGTAAATGTTTTATATAACACGACACTTCGTTTTATTTATAAATTTTTGTTTTAGCATTTACATTTTTTAGCTTTTTATTTCCGTCTTAGCTTAGTGCAAATGTCAAAAATTAATTAATGTTGTTAGATGAAATCTGATATAGCTTTTAAATTTAACAGTGAATGATTACTAACTAACTTTCAGATGGAGCCAATGGTTTTATTATACATGGGCATAAATAACGAGACTAAGAAATAAATCAATAGAAAAGAAACATAAAACTGTTCAGTATTTATATATAAACATTCTAAATGCGATTAATTAATTCACCTATTTGATGTATGAACCTTAATATAATAAATAAATAAAAATAATAAATATAAATTTTAAACTAAATAATAGTTCTTAAAGATGATAACAATTTGTCACAATTTAAAACTGTATGTAAACTTTTATTTAATGTATATAGTTTGTCCACGTTAAGATTGCAGTGACTTTTAGTGAAAAACTATATTTTTGGTTGATCCTGCAAATTTTACGAATACTTGATTTCATCATAGTTGACATTTAATATATGGAACAAACGTAAGGTAGGTAGGTAGATCTTTAAGCCAACTATAAGCAAAATTCTATATTTGATACAATAACCATTACTGTAACCTTAACGAAAATAATACAAAAATGTGTTATGCAGTAAAGATGATAGCATTCCAAGGCCAAACCGGCAATGTTTAAATCTTAATAAACTGAGTAGAAATGATTAGAATTGATTTGATTGTTTCTAAATTTGTGCTGTAATGATAATTTTTATGTGTTTAACCTGCACTCTAGCAAAACAATGGAAAGTGATTTAAGCAAAACAATGGTCAACAAAACATTGTGTTAGGCAACTCACTTTCTTTGAATTTGATAAACTTGACATTTTACGCTGCACAGTTTGTAATTTTAGCTTATAGTTACTGTAAATACATGTTAAAAAAATTATTTCAGAAGGTTTGCAACTATTTCTTTAAATGAAGTTTTGTCAGCTGGTTTTCTAAAAGATTGGTGGGTCTAATTAGTATATATACTATATTAGTCTTGCGCTTCTAATATTTCTTTATTTGATGCTATTAATTTGATGGTTTTTGGTGTTTTAATTTAACTTTTGTTGATTTGCTAATAATAAATTTTTGGAGTTTTCTATTTTTCAAATGTTACTTTGTTTATTTTGTAATCGGCCTTTTTTTATCTTTGATTAAACTTATGTTTATGTGTCATGGTAGATCTTTGATATTTAATAAATCATTTAAAGTTAATACATTTAGGTCTAGGTACATATTCAAAGACAGCTTTGAGAACACAAGCGTGAGCCTTAAAATATTGGTTTTTGCACTCGAAAAAAATATGTTTGTAACTTCTTTTATTTGGTTTTGCATTTCTCTTAGTCGGTACTTTGGCATACCATTTTGCTACCTATATGTTTAATGTTTTATTTGTCAACTATTTGATTTGAACTGCTTTTATTGTCTATTTTCTGGTATCATAGAGTTTAATAAGTTTTATTGTTTTAATTTTAAACTGGAAGTTTATGGTTGGTGTAAACAAGGTTTTGTAATCGATTTAGTTTTTTTGCTAGTCTTTATGGCACTGCTTATCTGACATAATTTTTCTAGATTTTTTTGTTTGGGTATTGTAAAAACAAAGTATATGTCACACTAATACAAGATGTGGGTATGTGTTAAGATGCAGTTATGAAAAAAAAGAGGGAATGTGACGTAGAACTAGTATGCCGACTAACTGTTTATTTAACTTTAACAATGCTTTTGCGATTAATTTCTAAAACTTGACATAAACTTTTATGTTTAATTAAATTAAAGCTAAGCTGAACTTTTATGTTGTATACATATGAAATTCCCATCGGGATAGAGCTAATATATGCTGAGAATAAGACTAAAATTTAAGGCATTAATTGTATTTTCTAGTACTTCTATTTTTGCAAATTGTTTCTAGATTTACAACACTAAATCATTACCCTTTCTGAAACTTGCATACAATACAATACTTTACATTATTTTTTATAGAATACTCTTCAAAAGCTTTATTACCAAAAAAACGTTATTAAATATTTCTTTTAGTTTTTAATAAGTTATAACGCAAAAAATAATATCTTACAGTTTACCTCAGATTTTATATATTTAAAACGAAAAGTTGTAATAAAAAAAAAGTAAACGGAATTTTTGAATATTTGTTTTGAATTTTTTAAATTGCTTTAATTGCAATAAAATTTTTGTAACGTCAGATTTTTTAGTATTTTACTTTGTTTAAACGTTATATATTAGAAATACTTCAATAACAAATTATATTATTAATTTACAACTAATCAAGCTCTAACAAAATAACGGAAACGTGGCTTCAGTTTTTTTACGATTTCCAAATCAACGGATTCAGTTTTTTTGTGTTCAACAAATCAGCACATGTTTGATTGTAAATTATTAATATATTTTATTGTTTATGCATTTTAGAAAAAAGCAAAATAGATATACATATGAAAGTTACGCATTGTATCTACAAAATGCAGTTTTTACTTTATATTACAATTTTTGTTTGTTTTTGAGAATAATTATCTGGGGTACACTTTCTGCAACAGTTTTTTTTGGCTTATAACGTTGAAACTGAGAAATATATAAAAAATCGCATCTTTCAAATGGTATAAAGAAACAAATGTGTTTCTGAAAAATAAACATAGATGGCGTTGAAGCGTATTGTTTCAAAATAAACGACATTATTAACATTTAAAAGCTTGGTTTTGTATCTGCAGACTGTTTTTTACCGTTTTTTATTTAACAATTTTTTTTTTCAAATAGGAGCATATGTAAATATATACGTATTATGTTGCTTATAACTCGCGAATTATCGGCCGATTTTCATAAATCAAAATTCTAATTGTTTGTCATTAAATTCTCTTCTATGAACCTAAAGTTAAAAAAAGTAAAAATTTTAAATATTTTTTTTTTGTAAAAAATTAGCGTAAAAAAAATGTAAAATATGACTTTTTTTAAACGTTTCTGAATTTTTCAATTTTTAATATGAGCTAATATGTATAATTTTTGTTTTGTACTTCGAAATATGCATAAAATTATTTCTTAGTTTGAATTAAATATTTTTCTTCCAAAAATTCACAAAAAAGCATAAAAATTAGCCTTCTAATGTGCTGCCTCACTTAAGTTTTTTTTTTATTAATGTTGATTTTATGATTGCGAGAACTGCGATGAATCACTTATCATATGAGGCAATATTATGTATATCCCGATCATTTATATTTATATAATTGATAAAAGTTTTTTTTATTTGTAATTATTATAAGATAAGGATTGTGACCATCGATCCTGGTCTCGACTCGATCGTACTTACGGCAGCTTTTATCTGTCGGGCCGGCTAGCCCAATCTGCGGGGATTCGTACACCTGGTGCTGCTTACTCTAATCGGTGATAAATATTTGGAGTTACAGGTGACGATTAGTACGAGTAGTAGTAGTTTTATTTTGCAGAGAGGACAATTTTGCGGTGTTTATTTGTAATCATTGGTTTGGAAGAAAGACTTTTAAATAAATTTACAAATTGTACGTTACAGGATTTTTGTTTTAATTTGCAATAACCATTTTTTGTGTGTTATTTGCCATAACTTCCGTAGAGATACAATTTTTTTTCTACGGTCTAGGCTATTTGTAAATATGTTTTACCGAATTTTTGGAATAATAATATTACTACTTGTATATGACTCTAGCTTACTTACAAGTAGAAGTAGAAAGCCTGTGACTTTTGCTTAAATTAAATTGCGTTTTGTTAGTTTCAATTTTGTTCTTAACAATCATATTCCAAGGTTTGTATTATGAGCTATTGAAATCGATTGGCATGTCTTTTCAATTTTTTTACGGATGTTTGTCAATTGTTGAATTTTTTTGTAGTTTTGTGGAAACTTTCGGTTTTTACTCGGTTTGGGCATGTTTATCACGAACCTTTTTAATCTATAGGAAAGTGTCCGGTACGTAGAATTGCATTTGTAATATTGTTGAGTGGCAGGCCTAATTTTTAACGTGCTCCAGATTAGTATCTTCGGTGTATGAGGGGGAGCATTGGAGTTTGAGTCTGCCAGCAAATGCTTCGGCTTTTCTTTCGATAGTGTATTGAACCTTATTTTTGCCATGTATGGCTGGAATGGGGACTTGTCTGTTCCGTAAGGCTTTGTAAATTTTTAAATTGGATTGTCATTCTCTTTGATTTGTTTCAAAATGTTTTTTACCATCAATTTTTGTGCATTTATGGTTTTTTTCACTTTGCTGTGGCTTCGTGAATTTGTTAGTTTAAAGCAGGACAATTTTTTTTAACCGTTTTTACTGGGGCTAGCAATGCTTTTTTCAGGGGTTGTGAAAATAGGGTCCAATTTGCATGTGTGATTTTTTTTTCTTTCTTGGATGGTTTTCTGCCGTACAGCTCCTGTAGTACCAGGTTGTGGTTGGACTTAAGATTATTGATCACTGGAATGTTGAATTAGAAATGGACGTTCTTACGTTAAGAACGTCTCTTTGGTGGTCCACAGAGCTGTAATGTATGCGGACCTACTACTTGAAAACTTTTTTGCTATATGACGCTCGACTTTTGTCATTAGGCTTCTTGAGCTGATCTATGGCGGGTGCTTATAATTGAACTTTTTAGTAATTACTGTGGGAAAACGATTTGGAAAGATTGTATCAAAATCTGCCGTTATGATACGATTGGTCGGTCTAAAGTAGGCAGATGCGATCTTGAATATGCTTGTTCTGCCACAGTGCCGTTCATCACTATTGCATTTGTTTCAAGCGTGATTAAGTCAGGGGTTGAGTTTGGCGAGAATAGTGGTTCTCTTATCATTTTTCGGTTTTGGTGCTGCAGAGAGACGGTTTGTTTGCAAAAGCCGCGGCAGGCATTGCGGGGACCTGTATTTTGTTATGTAGACGTAGGTCACGCGGCCGGCGCGGGCTTGGTAGCCGGTCTGGTGTCTTTTTGCATTTACACAACACCAAACCTTTACTTTTAAGGGGTTAAGGCTTTGATTTTAAGGTTTTTTGTTTCTCATACTTGCACATTGTTTTGCCAATTTTTGAATCTGGATAGCATATACTAATAATGTACTCGATAATTTACAGGTTTAATTTTTGCATTAGCTGCACCTTATATGGGTAATTACAAGCTGAATGTTGGTCTTTATTTTAATTATTGATTTTGTAGATAAATTCTGGTTATTATTCAAATTGCGTAAAATTTTTGGTCATTTTTTTACATCTAATTTGAGACTGATCTTTTATTGACAATTATAGTGTTAAATTGTTAGTCAGATTACCTCTAATATAATAATTTTGTAAAACAAAGTAAACTATGATACAATCGATTTGTATATGAAGATATCGTAATTTAGATTTTACTATTACCATAATTTTGTAGGTAAAAATCGGTGCACCCTGTGTGTACTGGTAGAAACCAAGAAACAGCTAAAATAATTAATTTACTTCGGTATAATAGGTTTTATCTGTAATTTCTTAAAATCTTTAGTATGTTAATTATAAAAGTGATTAATCTAATTAATCTAGAGTTTTACAGTAGCCAAATACACCTGTAATATTTTGGTGTTGAGAGTTAAGAATATTAATGACGTTTCCAATTTTATCAAGATTAAACTAAAAAATATGTTCAGCCAGCGGGCATCATTAGCACGTACTATATATTGATTTATATCTACTTTTCTTACACATACAAGAGAAAAGATTTATCATTTTTAACTATACTGTAATTTTAGCTGAGCGCGACATACTTTTGTAATTATTATAAATAATAATCCTTCACAAAATGTAAAAAAATATTAATAATATGTTATTACATATGATTGCCATTATGCGTACCTTCATAAACCATAAATATTTTTTATTAATAAATTTAGTTATTGATAAAATTGCAGTTTTTTTTTTTTAAATTTTTGTATTGTGAAATAGGTTAGATTGGCAATAAATTAGTTTAATCTGTATTTATTAATATCTTTAAATGTTTCCATTAATTAATATCCACAAATCAATAATTCAAAGAAAAAGTTTTATACAATAATATCTTTGTGAATAAACACTAGTTTAATCTTACATAATTAAGTTTATTGACACCTTATCTGCTTTGCATGTTCATTTTAGTAATGGTTTTTATTAGCATTTTTTATCTGCATACTCTTTGTCTGTCTGTACATGTAGTGGAAATATTTATATTGTTATTTGTTATTCTATTCTTCAACCATTATTATTTATAGAATTACACAAATATGTAAATTGCGATAAGTAGACATTAATGTGAGAGTTAATCACTATAAATTATAATAGGCATTGTGTCTGTGTTAGTGTTAAATATTTTAACAACAAATATTTGCCGATTGTTGAGCAACAATGAACGATGAGTTGTTGGACCAATTCATAGAACATTATTTCTCGAGAAACTTTAATAAATCAGTAATTCAAACAAAAACAAATTGTATTCACTCGTTTCCGCTCTAATTTATACAATAAACAATTTTTCATTTAAGAAAAGTTTCAGCATGTTGAAGTTCAACGTTCATGTTTATTGCTTGCTTATCTTGAAAAAGTGGCAGATTTTAGCAAATAATAATATTTACATTTTTGTAAGTAATCTAAAAATACTAATTTATGTATAATGATAACCTTGTTAAATCTTGCTTCCGAAATTTTAGTTTGAATGTTAATGAATGCAGATAAAATATAAATTGTATACAATTATATATTAAGATAATGTTGCGCAAATGTGAAGTTATCTTACTGTTTAACAATTTTGTAACGTTTTGATTGTCAACAGGATATTTAAATCTTATTATATTATAATATACATAGTCTAAAATGGTAAATGGTGTATTTTTATTGCACAACGTGAATATTTTAAATTTTGTCACTAATTTGGTTAAAAGTTCATTAATATTGAACATTTCAACATTTCACAAGTGTCGAGTGATATCGTATTGTATGTATGTATTTTTGTAATTTTCGCAAGACGCAAGTGATTGATAGCAGGAAATATTGTTGTTGTGAAACTTAACATTTGTTAAACGTTGTAACCTTAATAAGTAAAACATGTATTTTGAAAGTATATATTTGATTATATTTTTTGTTTATTTGTTTACGTTTAGGACGAATATATTGAATTGCAATTACTAAATTTAATAACAGTTTGATTAAATTAAACATATTAATTTTGTAAATAACACAATTAATAAAATGAAACAGATAAAGTCTCATTACATGTGATTTTTTTTTATTACTTAGCATATCAAATTGAATTTGTTCATTTTCATTACTTTCAATAAACTTTAAACAACAATAACTTTTTTTTTATTTAAGTAATCAGTTAGTAAACTGTTACAACCGAAAAAACACTTAAAAAACGAAAAATTTCTAAAAAAATAAAATTACGAAGTGACTCTAATTTTATGCTCGGTAGTGTAATTATGTAAAACTTAATAATAATTTGTATATTAATAAAAAAATGTTATTGTAAATATTTTTGGGGCTCACAAGCTCAAGTTTATTTTGTAGTATTTTTTTCGTTTAGTTTATTTGACCTTTTAAAATTTATCGCACTCTTCTATAGTGTTTTTTTTTAAGTTTTAGGGTTTTGTTTTTTTAAGTATATTATGTATTTTACTAGCATTTTTTTTGAAATTTTTAGTATTTTATGCTTTTGTGGTATTTTTTCTAACGTCTGCTTTGTTTTACTTAAATTTACAAGCAAAGGGTCTCCTCCATATCCAAAATACCTCATAAATTACTTTTCTAGCATCAAAAAACATGTTCCCTATGAGGCACAAGTTTTAGGTGCTCTTAACTACAATTTTTTTCAGTCACTCGAACCCTGTAAACAACTCATAAAAAAAATTCAAGAAGGGTTGAAATTGATTTTAGGTTATCTAAATCTTCGATTGCATGGAATTTTATTTTTTTACTTCATAAGTAATTAAAAAATCTAGCTTTGTTTTATAATTTTTGCGAGTGGTGCGCCACTATTAAAAATCAATTTCTTTATTTTTTTGCCATTTTTACAGTTTTTTTTCTGTTTTTATGACTCTACAAAGCATATATAGCTTTCAAAATGCCGAAATTTGGATTCTACGGAAAGTTTTACATCGATATTTTTATCAATATTTGGTATTTTGAAAGCTATAAATGCTTTGCAGAGTCAGAGTTTTTTGTTCTGGTTGCGGTGCCCCGCGTACAGCCCGTCCAGGATGTCTGAAAGCAAACATTTTAATGGCATTCTGAAATCAATGTCTAGGAATCTATGGAAAACCGAAAATTTGCAAAAGTAACAAAATGGCGGACATTACGGACATTAAAAAAAACAAAAAAGTCTTTTTTGCTATTTTTTGGCCTGTAACTTTGCCAAAAAGTAAAATTTCGGAAGCTTTATAGATGGCCGGAAGGATTTGAACATTCAGAATGCCATTGAAATTTTTGCTTCCAGGATGTTTAATATCCTGGACGGGCTGAATGCGGGGCACCGCAAACAGGACAGAAACCGACAGGCCGACTTTGACGCTCTCACCCGGCAAGAAACGAAGTTTAATGTAAATTTAAAAAAAAAAATTACTAGTCAAAGATACATATAATAATATGTAAAAAGTTTTTTTAAGACTCATAATAAAGCGGCTTCAAAAAAAAGTCCAAAATTTCTGTTTTTTCTTCAACAGGGTAGAAGTCCCTCTTAATTTTAAGCAAATCTAAACGATTTTTTGAATTTCTATGCATTTTTGAGTAATGAACTAGATGTGGAATACCGTAAATACGTTTAAAGCATTTTTATATTTTTAATGATTTTTTTTTTAATGTTTAGATCAGTTTTTATTTTTAACAAATCTGTTATATAATCTATTGATTTGACAAAACATCTGTCAACTATTTTACAAATCTGTCAGACGACGTGTATTTTTTTTTTTCAATATGCATTTCGGACAAATACGCTATTTTGCGATAATTCACAATTATTTATGTACATTAGGGTAAGGTTTAAATTTTTTGCATAGTTAACAATCAAAAGGATTTTCTTTGTTACATACTTTGGTCAATTTTTAAATACTTAGTTTAGATGATTTGGATCAGGTGTAGTGGTTTTCTCAAATAGTAAATTGCACTATTTTTTTTTAAATTTCAAAATGTGATATTTAGGAATTACATAATATGCCACACACAGCATAAACATACGTTTGAATTTCAACGAGTGAAACTGCTCATTAGTCATTTTTGGATTGGCAACGATCCGAATAGCTCATTTCTGAATGGAGTTTAGAAGATATAGCGTAGTTTCCGAAGCTTTTTCTTATACTTGGGAACAATATTGAATACAAGGAAGTTTTATATATTTGCAAAAAATAGTTGAACAGAACAGAACATTTATTAAGAAATTCTTGTTTTCTAGATACTTTGGGAGCTATCTCGACAACATGGTCGTTTTAGAGAAGATTATGTGAGATTGTCACACCTAGAAGACAAAAATTGAAGAAGATTTAGATATGGATTTGTTGTTTAGTTTAATATTTGGAACTGATGATACATTGGATTTTGATTTTGAAACAGTTAGAAGTTGAGGTTTTTACAGTTAAAATTGCTAATGTTTGGAGTGCTCTAAGCATTCAGATATTGTTTTGAGGTCTTTGTTTATAGATGCTACAGATTTTAACCTAGAAATTTCAAAGCGTTTTGTCATATTTGTCGATATAGTCTTTAGGAAAGTATGAAGGGTGCTATCATCTGCAAAACTATGATAAGGACTTTTATTTACAGTTCAATAATGTAAATCAAAAATAAAGTTGGGGAAAGAGCAGAACCTTGAGAAACACTAGCGTTTATGGTTTTGGAGTGAGAGTTAAAACCATCCATTCTAACTATAGACAATGGAGTTTATTGACAAGATTAGGATGCTATATCTCATCAAACGCTTTGGAAATCTCTAGAGCTACTGCATATTGAGTATCTGAGATGAAGCTATTTTGTTCTAAGAACTTGACAATGTGAAAATTAATATATTTTGACAATAATGCAATTGGTCTATAATTTGAAGAATCAGACTTTTGTTAAAATAGGTTGAACATTTGCAATTTTTTAACAATTTGGGAATGTTTTATTTTTGTTACATAAGGCACATATTTTGATCAAAATTGGAGCTAATTCATTTGCAAATGTTTTAAGAATGATACGTGGAATTTTATTTAAATCTGATGTTTTTCTGGTATTTAATTTAAGAAGATATCTTTTCACAACCCGTTGCCTAAAACAAATTGGACCTATTATTTTTTTACTATCCGGCATTGAAGGTACAGATGCAAATTGGTTTGCAAAAGTTTTTTATTATTAGTAACTAGATTGTTTTGATCATTTTGAAGAGGTATTGAAGATTTTGTACTACCTTGCAATGAATTTATTGTTTTGTAATTTTTTTTGTTGTTTATGGAAAGCTGAGAAACTCGATTAGCTATGTTTCTGTCATGAATTTGTTTACAGCAGCCCGCTGTGTTCCATAGCTTCTTGATTTTTTTTTCCTTCGAATACATAACTTGTTATAGTAATTATTCTTTGGGCATTTATTGTTGCACTGCAATAAAAAAAAATTTACGTTTTTTTGATTTTTTATCGGTTTTTGCAAACGATATTTTATTTGTTTTGCTTTTTCTTTGACCTAGCAGTTGGTTTATAGTTTTTGGTCTTATACAATTTTGTTCGGAATACAAAATTTTTTCATTGTTTTTTTATAGTGATTGCCAGGTCTTTCAAAGTCTACTAACAAATTATTCAAATGATGCCTTTATTCAAATTAACAATAAATTAAATAAGTTATTTGCGTTTTAATTTTTTATTTTAATATTAAGAGTTAAGTTAATATTTAATTGAATTATATGTTTTTGATATTTTACTTAATAATGGAATCCATTTTATTTAATTTTTACTTATTTTAATAAATATACATTGCTTTTTAATAGACAAAATAGCTTTTTTCTTTAATTTGATTTTTGCATTTTATGCAATATTTTTTTTGTTTTCATATTTTTTCAGATACAGTCTGTTTCAAAAATATTCTCCATGGCACACAAAACACAATAATTAAAGAAATACAGATTCAATACAAACTTAAACTTTAAATACGCGCTTTTAACATTGAAAAATGCATTTTGATTGTGAAGTTTTCCTGAAAATAATCAGCATTTTACACAGCAATTACGACGCTACTTTTACCTAAAAAGTTGAACTTTTGCAGAAATTGCGTTTTGAAAAAAGCTCTTTAATATCAGTTCAATCCGCGAGAAAAGCAGGGATCTAACAAGTCAAACTACCTGAAATTCTCGTCTGGACATTTAAATCGGATAAAAATGCGCGAAATAAACGGGATCGATAGGCTTTTGGCGCAAAAAAGATTCAGGTTACGGTTAAATTTTAGCGTTTTTGTTACTGAACATTAGCAGATTAAATTTCAATCGGAATTAAGCGAGTAGATAAATGTAGTCAATGATCAAAACTAGTCTGTATACAATTAACAGTTATTATTATAGATAACATATTGGTTTTGGCATTAGTCAATGTCATTATTTTGCCAATATTTAGGATTAAGCATTATCCTTCTCAATATCATTCCAACTATTTGTTTTATGGTTTAAATTTGCACGATTATCCTTCATGTAGTGAGAGGCTTAGTTGGATGAAGCGCTCGAATCTTGGCTCAAAATTTGTCGCAGGTTTGAACTACGTTTAAAGTTATTTTAGGTAACTAATGCCCGTACTAATAGTTGGAGATTAAATCTCGGGTTGATCGTAGATTTATGAATCCGAGATTAATTTTGCTAATTGTTGATTGGCTCTTAGCCAATTTTCACGGATATCTTTAGTTGCTATCGACCAATGCTTTGCTAGCTTAATTCTCGAATCAAGTTGAAAACTATGCAACCGTCAACAATCTTAGATTCAAATAATCTTCTGTCTACCCAAGATTGTTTATTAGTGTGTCATATATTAATTCTGACGTTTAGTAATAAAATACATTGGCCGATTGCAACTATATTCACTATCACGATATCCGTAAATTGGCTTAGAGCCAATCAATGATTAGCAAAATGAATCTTGGATTTATGAATCCGAGATTTAATCTCTGACTATTAGTACGGGCATAAATGTTATTCATTATTTTAAATTATAATTTTTTTTTTATAAACAACTGCATTACCGAAAAAATAAACAAGTTGCTTTTTTTAATGTCTGTCTCAAACATTCAACCATAGCACTTGTTGGTAAGCAATTATTGCAATAAATTAAAGTTTAAAAAAAATACTTATTGAGGTTACTAAATTTTACGGTACCACTTTAATAAGAAAGATAACTAAAAAAAGTCCAAAGGTGCTGGACTGATAATATCCTTCCCGATCAGAGTTGAAGTGTAAACACTAGAACCCAGTTTTATGTAGATACCGTTCAATAACATTTACTGTTCATGAAAGTCTAGACAGTTGATGAAATATGAATTATTACATCAAGCTAGCCTAGATCAGGTTAGGTAACGCTAATTTAAATTAGGTTAGGTAATTGATTATTTTATGTTAACCGTACTTATTTCCCGAGACTTATAAGCCACAAATATTTAAGGTCGATGTTCACAGACTGCTCAAATATAGTCTTCAATGTGACAGTTTCAGCGAGTGTGGTTACTCGTTGAAGTTTGTATGTTGTTGTGACGTATTAATTAATTCTTAAATATTACATTTTGAAGTTTAAAAAAATAATAATGGTAAATATTTTAATTTTTTATCTTTATATGCGATGTTAATTTAATGATCCATGATTATTTTAATTAAGACCCAATATAATATTTATAAATTTTCTATGAATATGAAAAAGGCTACCGACCGAGGTGTTTTTGCCATTCCTACATAATATTATCGTTAAATACAATAAAACTATAATTATCTTCGATTGACAAAAGTTTGTGGCCCGTAAACGCATTATAATAACCATTAATTCTATTGCTATATCAGATCAGATCAATGGTCATCAAGTGATCAAATTTATAGCCCATATCTTAGCTTTTATATTGGAACCAAGGTGATATTTTATGTACATTGCAACCTTTTAAAACTTGAGTTGTGGAAAATGGTTTTTTTCATACTAAACCGTAGATTTCTTAGATTATAAGATTTGTATTAAAACATTTCTCTGAATCAACAATATATTCTGACATTGAATTTAAATTAGTTTTAAAATAAATGTTAAAGCTTGGTTTAGATTAAATTTTAATATTGATACGCTGTGAAAATGCTTTAAAGCTATTTATTACTTATTTTATAAATATAAATAGCTTTTTCAATGTATCAAGTGGGAAAAAGTGTTATTAATGCCTGCTATTTAAATGTTATTAATTAGTCAACTTTTTCCATCTCGTGTTATTAATTGAAGGCAATATATAATTTAAAATATAAAGCAAATATTTACGTCATATTCTGACAAATAGCTTCGTTAAAATTTAGCTTTAAATATGGTATAACATGAGGTATTATCGATTCATAGTCAATTAATTTATTGAATAAAATGAATAATGAATATGCTTATGAAATACAAAAATCAATTAAGTCAACATATCAATTAAATTAAATTTCCAAATGTATTTGGGAAATATCTAATAGTCTTAATAGAGTCTGCGATAAGAAGCTGGTAATTCTGTCATCGATCGATTTGATCTGCCAAATCGCGTAACATAGATTAATCGTTTCTTCAAAGATCCGTTCCATCGATTAATAATCAACAGCAACCTGCATCCATACATTTTACTACAACACATTCAACTAAACACTGATACGACCTTGCCTTTTAAACTTATATAAATAAATAATTCACGTTGTAAGGTCGCGAACACACAAACACTTAGCTGGAGACCCAATCAATAATAATAATTCAACCGGAGCTGCTTCCGGAACAGCGGAAATAAATCTTTTGATTTTAGTTTTAATGAAAAAAACAACAAGACGTATGATGAAAGAAAAAACAAGTTTGTATTAATTGAAATGTTTGATTTAATTTTAGTCAATACAGTTTTTGAACTACTTCCGGAATAAATTAATTTATAAAGGTATTACATTCAAATGTATAATTAGAATACAAATATTCGAATTAAAACTTTTATACGCAAATTTTTTAATTTATTTTATGAGCATTGGTGACACTAATAAAGCACTGCTGATGCCTATAAGCTCTTTTTTTTTACTTAGAAAGATTTTTATAACCTATTAACAATTATACGAATACAATTTATCTTTGTCATTGAATGGTTGGTATAACTTTTTTTATACTTATTGCAATTGACAACTGTCTCTCCATTTTGTAATCTTTCAGAACTACAAAAACATACATACAATCTTAATGAAAGATATTCAATTATACGTTCTGTGCTAGTTGTGGACAATTATTTTACGTTCTAATGTAAATAGTTATTTTATTGTATTGTAACTATTGGTCAACATGAACAAAAATAAGCACAATATCTAATCAAAAATTAATTAAAACTGCGACAATTAAGTATGTTAGAACCAATTTAACACAAATATTTTTTTTGTCAGTGGCGTATTGTCTGCAATGCGGAAGGGCCCATAAAGTCAGAAGGGCTCCCGACGTTTATTTCAAAATTTGGGGTTACAAACAAAATAAATTGAAACTAATGACAGAATTGTACCGTTTTTTGAAAACCGTCTCATAATTTTAACCAAATATCTTAGTTACGCTACTGATATCTTGAGTTCAATTAACTGATATTTAATTAAATTTTAAGATTTATAACTAACATGTATCGCTTCAAAGTGTAAAAACTAATTGAGAATTAATTGGATCAATTGGAAAAATGTCTCTGGATCCTATAATTTTTTCCAATCTCTTGATAACAATGAGTCGAGTGGATGGGCGGAGCACTCAGTTTATTGAATGCTGGCAAATAGAATCATTATTAAATCATTATTAAAATTCCGTCTACCCACCAAAATGTTAGTGATCCAGAAATTAGATAATTTGCTTTGTGCGAATATCAATTGTTTTTAAATAGAAAGAAATAGATTCAATGTTCTGATAACAAACAGTTGGATGGATAGGCGGGCCACTCAGTTTATTGAATGTGGTAAACAAATTTAATTATAAATAAATTTAGATTATTTGCTCTCTGCGAATGTCATTTGTCTTTAAATTCAAGCGGGTTGAACCAATCTCATGATATCAAACAGTTGGGTGGGTAGGTAGGAAACTCAGTTCAATAAATTTGGGTTCTTTTAATCGGTGTCCTTTAGAGTGACAGATCCAACTTTTTGATAACAAACAATAGGGTGAGTGGTAGGGGCATTCAGATCATTGATTGCAAAACAGTAGTTGAACTGGTGTGCCCGCCTACCCACTAAAGTGCTGTTAGTCATCTATAAATTGATTTTTTTCTTGGATAACGTTACTTGTGGGAAACGAGTGTGTTAAATCCAATGTTTTGATAACAAATAGTTGGGTGAGTAGGCGGGGCAATCCAATTCAGTGACAGATCTAACTTCTTGGTAACAAAAAGTTGGGTGGATGGGAGGGGCACTCAGATCATTGACTGCGTGACAGTAATTTTAGTTTATAAGTACAGAATTATTTATTCAAATTTGTTTGTCGTTATCAATCAGCTTGACTCTTGGACGCTGCTATCGTTAGATTGAGTTTGAACAAATTATTAATTTAACTCATAATAATATCATTGACAATTTAAAATTGTTTAAAACCCGCAAAATGGTTGCGGGCATTTAGTATAAAATTACACTAGATGAAGCCCACAGCCGTTTCTTTGATTATTTAACAGTTTTATAGTTTAAACAGTTTTGTCAATGAAAGTGACAGACAGTTTTTTAAGGATTTATACACTTTTAAATTATAGTAACAATTAATAATGATTTGTTTGACTTAATTGACAGTTTATAAATTATACTGACATTTTACTAAATCATTTGTGTTAATACTGGTACATCAGTAATACTTTATTTGACAGTTCTGAACAGTTTGTAAATAATATTTACAAATTTTTACAAGAGTTGTTAAGGGATACTATTTGCAAATGTTTTATTTGATAGTTTAACAGATTTTAAAAGTGAATGAATGATATTGATAGTTCATTAATGTTTTATTGGACACTTTTACAGTAGAAACGGCTTGTGGTTAATACTGTGGCAGATTAATGATTTGTTTATCAGAATTTGGCAGAATTTGGCAGTACTAGAAACTAAAAAAAAAAACACGAGTGACTTATTAGATAGTTTTTTTAATGAATTTGGCAGTTTGTAAATGATATTGACATTTTACTAATGAGTTATTTGACAATTTGGCAAACATTTGTGAATGATACTAAAATTAATGCTTTATTTGCACTTTTTGAACAATTTGTTATTAATTAGTTTTTTTTTTACAAATGTTATGAGAATAATATTGACAGCTCATTAATGATTTGTTTGACATTTTGACAATTATAAACAATTTCTGATTAATAACTACAATGATTTCAATTGACAGGATGCTTTTTTTATGTAACATTTGATCGTTTGACAGGTTGGTGCATAATATTGACAGCTCATTAATAAATAAGTTTGACAATTATAAAAAGCTTTGATTGATTGTGACAGTTCATTTTTTGAGTAGTTTTCCGACAGATTTATTAACATTGTTGACAGTTTAAAATACAATTTAACATTTTATATAACTTTAAGTATTTTGCAGTAGAAAAAACCTTAAACCTCAAATTAAAAAAAAAAAAAAATTGTAAAAATTATTAACACCATTCTAAATATTTTTAAGTAACGCCTTGCATTTGCAAAAAACATTTTTGGTAATTTTGCAAAATACGACTTCACATTGTTTTCCAAGTTGTTATTCGATAAAAAGCGGCGTTCTTTCAAGTGTTTTTTTTTTTAGTATTGGAAAGAGATAATAGTGAGGTTGGGACTGTAAGGTGGATGTTGTAGCTTTAAAGCCACATTCATTGACTACTTTTTGAACAATTTGTGTTTTATGCAGTCTACAGCTGTTGTCTAGAAACAAACTTTTTTAAGCCTAGTGGGATCCTTTTTTGTGTATTTTAAGTTCTTAGGTATGCCTTTGTAGACATTCTCCGTTATTGTAGTTTTTTTTGGCATAAACATAATTAAGAAAAAAAATTTAGCGTCCTAGAAATCTGTGGTCATCACTTTTTGCGCAGAAATTTGCATTATAGAAGAAGTCTTTACTTTGGGATAAAGCAGCCAATTTTTTTGTTGGTTGCTTAATTTTTGTTTGGGACTGAGCAGCTTGGAAATCTATTGTGCCGACGCTTTGCTCATTCTCAAATATTTATGTGGGCAATTCTATTTCAAACGGACTAGAGCATGGGGAGGGGGGGGGGGGGTCAAGAAATTTGCTTTAGTATTTTTTTCTTGTTTCTATAACTTATTAGTAGCCTTTTGATCAGTTCATGAGGGTATAAAACCCTTTTTTTTAGTTTTTTTGTTTTTTTGTTTTCATTTTGACTTTAAAAAATCGCATTTTTTGTTTAAAAATTGCAACTTTAACTTAAAAAAAATTACTAGTGAAATCAATCAGAAATTGTCTATAAGCCGCAAATAGCCATAAAACCATTTTTTTTGTTTTGTTTTCAGAGGGCTGGGCAAAATAGAGCATTTTTAGATTTTTTTAACCGCTGAAGTTAACGTATTTTTATGTAAATTAATTAGAAAATATAAATTTGTTCTGTGCATTTGGGTTTTAGGGGTCTTAAACTCGAACATTTTTTTTTCAACACAAACTCTTACAAATACACGTTTGAAAATTTGAATTCTGGGGACAATTTTATATGGAAAATAGTCAGTGTAGTGCTCATCGGCCGTAGAAAAAACTATCTAGAAAGAAATTTTTACAAAATTTTTAGACAAAAAATGAGTTTAAAATTTATTATTTTTTATGTTCATAAAAAATATTATAAAAACTTTTTTTTTTATTTTTGCGCCGATAGGTCGAGTCTATATTAGTGTCGCAAGCGCAAAAGCTATTAAACAAAGAGTAAAATTGCTCAAAATTGGTTCAAGCGACATAAGTTGTCCTTGTTAAACTTCTGAAATGAGCTTAAAAAAAATATAAGCCAAATAATCTTTTAAAAAAATTTAAAAAAAAAATTTTAAGTAAAGGAATTAATTTTTTTAAATTTTTTTAGTTGCATTTTTTTACGCCAGATAAGCACGACACTGACTATTTTCTATGTAGAATTATTTGCAAAACTTGAATTTTTAATAATATTTGGTGTATAGTTCTTCTGAACGCTACTAAATCTGTATTTTTAAAAGCTTATGTTGAAAAATAGGCCTATTTTTGCAGTTTTTTGAGTTTTAGACTTTTAAAACCCAAATACACAAAACAAATTTATATTTTTCAACTAATTTATATTAAAATACGCCAACTTCGACGGTTAAAACTAATCTAAAAAATGCTTCTTTTTGTCCAGCCCACCGAACAAAAAAATGGTTTTATGGTTTTTGCGGCTTATAGGCAGAGTATAGATGCCAGATATGGATTCTACGGAATTTAAACAAAAAATGCGATTAAGTTGAAAAACGACAAAAAAACTAAACAAAATTGTAGAATTAGTTTTTTAGGTTTAATGCATCCCCCTCCTGCACTGGTCCCATTGAAATGGAATTGCCCTTGCAGAAATTAAAAAAAAAACACTTGTTTTTGATATTCTTATTGCTCCGGTAATTATTGACACTTTTACTCACTTGAATGAATGACTCTATACAATTTTTGCGATAGCATTTTGTTTTAACAGATAACATAAAAAATTTTTTTTGTATCTTGATATCATTTATTTTGATATTTGTTACCTTAGTCTGTATGTGTGCAATTTTTTATATTATCTTGTCAATAGCCATTGTGTGGTTTTGTTCAACACTCTATTTAGTTTTAAGTACACGTAGAAGTATCTATAAGGATAAGCAAAGAGACCGAAATATTTTTCACTATAAAGAAGCGAAAGATAGAGTATCTAAGCCACATTTTTAGAAACCAAAAATATGGGTTACTACAACTTATAATCTAGGAGAAAATCTAAGGGAAATGAAGCGTAGGAAGGCGACGTATTTGCTGGCTGCCTAACCTGCGGGAAATGGTTTGGGGCATCGTCGGCGGACCTGTTTCGCTCGGCTTTCTTAAAAGTTAAAATTGCCACGATGACCAACAACGTCCGACGGAGAAGCTGAGCCAAGAAGAAAAAGAAAAAGAAGTATCTTGAAGAATTCGGGTGACTAAGTATTACTGGAATATTAGATATAAAATCACTGACGTATATGAAATTATGAGCTGAGAACTTACCTTGATGCAGAATGTATGCAATTTTTATTAATAAATTTATATTCTATTCTATTCTATTCTATTTATATTTTATCTTGATGTTGTTTTTTTGGTTAACAGTTTATCTATTCAAATATTTTGTCAAAATTAATTTTTGACAATGGAATTTTTTCAGTTTTATTCGGTCATTTTTGGATTGGATTAGATGTATTATTTTAACAATCAAATTTAAATCAGTATGTTTTAACACATAAACAATAAATATTATTTCTGCTTGGTTTTGGTCCTGAATTTTGTTTACATAAATCGTTAATTATTTTATAAATATTTGTATTTTACTCAAGTATTAAGAGAAGAATTGAAAATAACATATTATGCAATTTAACAATAATTGGTAAATATTATAATAAGTATTTGTTATATCCATACTAAGTATACAAGAATGCAAAATACTTAAAGTAATGCTAAAACAATTTTTATTTAAAAAAAATATTAGTTTAGTAATTATGTATTTTTCTACGAAATTGTTTTTGCTGTTATTTATTCATTTATTAGTGACGTTTAATTACTGGTAATTGTTAACAAAATTTGGTTTTTGATGCAAAATATTTAAGAGAAACGTAATTATTTTGCTTAATTTTATTTATAACATAATATTTTCAATACAAAAATAATTCTGTACAATATTTCTGTTTTAAAAGCATCAAATCAAAACAAATACCAAGTTCCTGAAGTTTTGTTATCTTTTTCTTTGTAAAAATTGTAAAAATTTATTATTTATATTTAAAATTAGGCTAAAAACTTAAAAAAAACCTTGTAAAAATATAGTTATTTACGTTATTCGGCCAATAGTAAAGTCGCTCTTTTGAAACTAGTACATTTGTCTTGTCAGTGAACTAGTGAGGCTATAAATGCAGCTAACGGCCGTGTGTTGTATTATATTGTTTGTATTCTCATGTATAAATTTGACCATTTAGTGTGCGGATCTAATAAGGACTAAGAAAGTATTTATTTAACTTAAAATAATTTATTTAATAATCAATAATTTTTAGTTTTACGATATCCGATTATTTGCAGAAATCTCTGTGTTGTATTAATAATAATAAGTGCTTATTATAACATAATACTAACTAGAAGGTAAACCAAATAAAGTAAACAATAAACAAATCCTATTTTTAATATTTTTATAGATGTGATAACATAGTAGGAAAATAAATATTGTGTTAATAGGAAAATATGTTATTATAATGCAATCTTAAACATTAATATGTTTACAAATTACGAATGTTCTTTATTGTACATATATGGTACATAATTATTTGAACACTTAATGAATAATCAATAAAATATTGGTTTATATTATATGACTATTATTATATGAACTGTTTATAAATTAAATTAAAAAAAAAAAAATGTCGAAACAATAGGACTTAATTTGATCAACAAGTATTTTTACTGCTACTGTTGATAATTAACCTAGTTTTAAGTGTTATATATTTTGAGTTAGTTTTTTTTCTTTTAAAATTAAGTCAATTAATAAGTGGTCCATGAATTTATCACGTATCGGCAATGCACGTTAGGTAGTTTCAATATCAATATATGCCCGGCTATGTGCTCTGTATTTGTGGTAGGCCGGCGTGACTTAAGTCCAGTAATTCGTGAAAGTAGTAGTGGTCGTGCGAGGCGAATACATACGGAACGAAAACGCTTGTAAGTCGCTGCGAGTACGCCGAGTCTGAGGTTAGTGCACCGCCAATCGTGACGGTTACGGGACGCATTATCTGTACTTTGCTGCTGCCTGCAACAACAACTAATCGTGTTTTATTCACATATCTAGAACAACAATTCGCGTGTAGTGTCAACTTGAAACACGCGCATCGTTGATAGTGCGTGCCTTCTGGATTTTCCTTGATCTATTCTATTTCGACGAGTTTTTAATAATTTTTTAGAGGACTGTTAACAGTAAAACTAGCGACCAGCGCACGTGAAAGTTTTGTTGCAATGGAGCACATTGCACAATAAAATATATACAGAATATTACTGTTTCCGCATATATATTTTTTTTAAATTCTATACGCAAAAAAAATCAGGAAGTGTAGGTGTAATAATATTATGTGATCATGATGAACCCAGAAGTTTTACACGTTGTCCACGAGAAGGACCCGTGGATTGTTGAAGAGGACAAACAGTGGTTCGTACATGACGGCGCCACCGTGGAAATCGAGAAGAAAGCGCGCCGGAAGTCGTGGCACGCAATTAAGTTCGAGCGGAAGCGGAAGAAGGGCGTCGTCGAAAATGCGACGCCTCCAGACGCCCGACAAAAACGACCATCTTGGTGGAACATTTTTGCAAACCAACAATGGCCTAGGTATGATGAAAATTTGCTTAAGAATAACATAAATTTTGCATAAGACGAACAAAAAATAATTATAATAGAAAATACTCGCTTTTACATAAAAAATTGCGTGACAAAATTGAAGAAATTAGAAATTCTGCACAATTAAATAAGAAAATGTTATATAAATTTTTATTGTATAAAAATGTTTTATACAAAAACAAAAACAAAAAAAATTAATAGTAATTTTCCAAAAGATGATCTTTATTAAGTTTCTCATACATGACTAATGGTTCTAATCAGTGGATTATATCAAATTATATTAATACTATATTACTAGAAATCTGAGTATTTATACATATTTCTATAATTTGTCATAAATACACTTTTGTGAAAGTGGACAACTTAAAATAATATTGCCAATAGGATGCAATAAATATGCATTATTTAATTTGGGTGAAGCGTGAGATAAATTTTATTGCAATCACATAAAAATATTCAAAAACAGTAGAAATTTATCTAGGAGTTTTTTAATAGTATTATTAAAACTAACCTTAACAACTATGTCTGTGCTTTAACAATGCAGTCGCAGTCTGAATAAATTTTATTTTTGGAATTGTAATATTTTTGATAAATAATAACAAACATTTAAATTATTGTGCTTATCAATTATCTATAAATACAATATGCTTCTGAGACAATCTGAAAATTTAAACAAATAAGCAAGTAGACCGTAGACAATATTTGCATACTATGTCTTATTTATATACATAACTGGTTTAATACATTCCTGATAGGTATAATAAATACAAGATTATTGGAGTGGCTTTACATTTAAAACAGTATTAATCCACCTAGGTCAATCGAAAGTACCGGAACTGCATTCCGTCTTCTTTACATCTTTCCGACCTCGAAAATAACTTTATTTTTTTTATACCACCGGAATTGAACAATGCAATTTGCAAAGCTCAAGCAAACCTTGTAGGTTATTTATTTAACGAAGCAAACGTCGCCATCGATCAATTACACATTAAAAAAAGGTATATATAAATAAATAAATAAATATATCCTGTGGGAAAAAAGGTCACCATCCATCAAAATGTAAAAATAGATTTACTTGATTGGTCTAAAATGCTTCGCGGCGCAATTATTGCAGCAAACGTAATTGATTTTTAGATGACGATAATTAATCGAAACGATTTGCTGTCATAACATTCTATATTTATATCGATAGGTTACATAAATCAAATAAATGGGCATGAAACGGGTCAATTACTGCAAAGTTCTCTTCTTTTTCTGATTGTTATTATCTAGTTTTAAATGTCAAGCTAATTAAAGCAATCTATTTTAAAAGTGCAATCTTGGTTTTGTTTATAAATTGTATTTATTACGAAAGATTATTAACTTATCTAAATTTATTCTTTTTAATGTATCAAATAGCCAAATTATTTTAATTTATGATTTATAGCTTTAACTAAAATGTATAATTAAATGCTTAAGTGTTTTCAAGTTTGAACACATGAAAACGCGTCAATATAAGCGCGACTTTTTTTTAAGGAGTTGTTGAGTCTAATGCTTAAAATAGAATAGAAACTTGTAAAATACATAACAATTACATTTTAATTTTTTTATGTGCGTTGGCAAGTAATTATAAAGTATAGAACAAATATATGATATGATATATGGATTTGAATCAAACAACTTGAACTGGTGTGCATCACCGTCATCAACTATCACCAATTGCCAAAATATACTACGGTTCTACTGCCACCAAATGTTTAAAATTTTCTCTTCTTTCTCTGCGAGTATAAGCTGTGGTATATGTACCTAATGTATAAATAAACTGCTTAAAATAAATCATTAAATTAAAATGTCAGTGTCATCAACATCTTCAAATCTGAAATTTTAGTGAAATTATAAACAAAAATATCACATAAATAAGTTAAGATTTATGCTTATAAAATTTATAACATTACAAAGATGGTATGTCTCAAACGCGAATCCGCTGTTTGGACCACCAAGTTCGGACAAGCTGGAAATTATGAAACGATAGTGACCAGGTAATGGTTAGCAGTTGCCATTAGATTTATACAAGCCTTATACATTAAGTTATTACCATACTTTGTTTACATTTATTTTACAAATTTTAAAAGTATATCTATATATAAAGAAGGTAACGTTATTTTAACTTGCAAAACGATTTTTTTGTTTTTGGGTTGGGTTTCCTGTTATGCCTTGTCTTTACAAGAGAGTACTGTAGTTAAAATGCAAGTAATTTAATAAGTGGCGAATGATATATTGAACTATTTGATTATTCACACACACACACACACACACACACTCACTATTTGATTACTTACCCACTTGACTAAATCACTAGCCTAGCCATTTAGAATAAGTCAAACTTATATTAAAGAGATAAACACTTAAATGGGCAGACAGCGGTGCATGTTGACGCTCTTATTTATTCTTTGAGAAAAACAAGTAGTTATTTAAATTATATAAATGATTCTGGTGCAAGACACACTGACACTATTGAAAGGTACATTTCTCGAAACATATCTGTATTACATTCTTGGTAGACGTATGTAATTTGCATGAATTAAATAATTATTTATCTAGTTTTAACAAAAGAAGAAGACCTAATATTTAGCTCAATGCTAGAGCCCTTGCATATCATGCGAGCAGTCTGAGGTTTGATTTCCAAAATGTGACTGAAATAATAACTTGCTTTTTAGGCTCGTTTCACACGTATACGGTTTCCATTTGGATGACATAATCCACCAGGGTGATTCGGAAGTCACCTAATATGCTATTGGTCTCATTGAGCCTCTTTAATTAAAGTCGTGGACTTACTGTGGCGATGTAAAATACAAATAATTACAATAATTTATTATAATTTAAACTCAATTATAATATATTTCAACAAAAATATTACTATGTACAACATTTTTTTAATTATTATTTTAGTTATGTTTTTTTTTTAAACAATAAACAAAATAAAAATTTGCAAATAGAACCATGTCATGTAAAAAATAAAATGGTGAATCAACTGGCCTATATAATCCATTCAAAACAAAATTTTAATAAACAGATTAATATATTAACTTATCCTATTATATATTAATCGCTGTCGGATTAAAATGTCCACGATTGTACAACTTTACGCTAAATTAAATTTGATTGATTGGTGCCTAAATTGTACGATTAATTGCTTGTATTTTTCTATTTAAGTAAAATATTGTGATATTAGTCGAGTATAAATTATTCAATCATGTTTCTGCGTCAACATAAATTAGTTTAGTAGAACAAACTTGAACAAACTTGAACAAACTTGAAATATTTGATTTCTTGATTAATTAAATATTATCAAATGTTTTATTTCTAAAATTATTGCAAATGCTACTCTAGCGGTTTTGTGTTGCTATTTTTCTACATGTTTTTACATCTTTGTCAGTCTTGGATCTTTAGTAATTTGATTTTTAAAATCGCTGCCAGTTACCTAATAAGCTCACCAACACAATTCAAACAAGTCTTAGAAAGAAAGATCTCTTATTTATATTTAACAAATGATGATTCTTTTCTATAATTAATATTCTCCCATGAAATATTGGAGTTTTACATCATACGTTTATGGATGAGTTCTAAACCAGTTGTTATTTTAATTAAAAAATTACATTGGCATGAATGGAATTTCTTACTGATTTGCCAAAAAGTATTTTTTTGTTATTAAAACTTTGTGCATATCAATACTGCAATAGCTATTAAAATCGAAATTATTATTGTTTTTTTGGAAAATTTGAAAATTCTGTAGTACTTCAAGTTTTATAACGTAGACTGGATTCTCAAATTTATTTATTATGCTATTTTCCTCTACTCGCGAATTTCTTTCATACTTTCTCTAAAATAAATATTTAACTATCAATTTATAAAATAATCAACTCAAGATATTTTTTACTGTAATATATTAAAAAAAACTACGTTTTTACAAATATAATCTTACTTACACAAGTACTATTGAGTGCAGCATGCAACAACAAGGAAATCACTGTTTATTTCATTAAAACAATTTCCATTCATGTTCAATAGTTTAATGACTTAAGGAAACTACAATTTAATATTTTTATTATAAATTGAATGAAATTATGATGGTTTACTTAATATATCATATTATACCACTATTACAAATTATATAGAGAATGACAATTATTATTCATTACACTTTAATACTATAATAAATATCTATACAGGGTATTTCAGGAAGAATAGTAAATATTATATACAGGGTTAGTCAAAATTACCGGAACATCTAAATAATTTTCCAATAGTTGAAAATTTCAAAATAAGTTCTAATAAAAGTTTTTTGGTTTTAAGCAAACTAATTTATAAAAATATTTTTAATATACATGGTGTTCATTTTATTGTGGAAATTTACTAAATTTTTACATTTTTTTATTCTAAAATTAATTCTGAGTGTTTTTTGTAAAAATAATTTTTTATAAAATGCACATTTTTGAGTTATAATCAAACTTCTGAACATCAAATAAAGAACATTTTCACACAAACATTCATATTTATTTTAACCAAACGGATAAAAAGAGTAATAACATTCAAAACAATTAATAAAACAATCATTAAATTATTTAAAAATGTAAAAATATACAGGGTATTTATTTTAAAAAAATAAAAAAAATAAATTTTCATAATAAAATAAACACCCTGTATGTTTTTGCATTTTTAATTTTTAAAACTAATCTTAGTTACTAATATTAGAACAAATTTTAGAATATACAGGGTGCTTATTTAGTTTATTTTATTTTTTTACATTATATATCATTTTCAAGTAGAGTGAAATATATAATTATTGAAGCTAGTTGTGAATAAAATAAATAAAATAAACAACTGAATTTATTTTGAAAATTATGAAACAATAATATAAAAATTTACTATGTTTTTTATCACAAATTTATTTTTACGAATACATTACTAGTTTTGGCTCTACTAGAGTTTTTACAGATGTAATAATTTATATGAGTTAAAGAATGAATGTTTATCCATTAACTTACATAAGTTATTACATTTTATATATTGCATCTATATAAGGCGCTAGTAGAGCCGAAACTAGTAATGTATATCTCAAATAACCAAAGTTCTATTCATAGTTTTGCAGATGATAGCAGCCTTCATACTTGGACCATATTGTCATATATGGCAGAGCGACTTGAAATTTCTAGGTTAGAATCTGTAGCATCTTTAAACAAAGAATTCAAAACAATATCAGAATGGTGTACTCTCAACTAAAACTCAACTTTTGACTGTTTTGAAATCAAAATAAATATAAACTGTGCTAAATTTTATTTATAAAATGACAAAATAGAAAGAACCAAAATCCATCTATAAATTGTTAACAATTTCAAAATTTGGTTTATAAAGTTAAAAAAAAAACAAAATTTGATTATAAAATGTTAAAATTATATTAGAAAAAACTAAAATTCAACCAAAAACAGTTTAAAAGTGCAAAATTCTGTTTAATAATGAAGTCAGAAATATTAAATTCCGGTCTTGAGACATCAAAATAATATCAGAAAGCACCAAAATCCGGCCATAAACAGTTGAAACATGTAAACAAAGTTTGTAATACCAAAATGGTTATGATATATAAAACTTTTGTTAGAAATAGCCAAACCCGGGCAAAAGTTTGGCTATAATGATGTATAAAAATATTATAAGAAAGCATCACAATTTGGTCATAAATTGTTAAAATCTAATAGTGCGTACACACTTGCAACAAAGTGCCGTACTGCAACACCGGCGCATACCTCGCGTAATATCACCCCACAACGCGGAATAAAATTTTCTGTGTGGCGCAACATTGTCGAGTAATATTTCTACTATAAAGTTTTAATAAAAAGTCAAAAATAGTAAAATCCGGTCATTAAAATCAATTGTTGTAAACAAACACAAACAAAAAAAACAAATTTGGCTAAAAACTATTGAAAACTGCAAAATTTTGATTATAAAATGTCAAAACAGCAAAATCCGGCATTGAAATTTTAAAGAATTGTCAGAAAGCACCAAAATCCAGAAATAAATTTCTAAAAAGTGTAATTGTTTTTTTTTTATAAAAATAGCATAATCTAGTTTTTAAATATTAAAAATATTGTTAGAATGTCCGGCATAAACTGTTGAAAAACAATTGTCATGAAGTACCATAAACTTTTAAAAAGTATCTAAAATCTTCATAAAATCTTAAAAATATATAAAATATTCTTACAAAAAACTAAAATCTATCTATAAACTGTCAAAAATGGCAAATTCTATTCACAGAATGTCAAAAATACCAAAAGCCTCTCAATTTTTGAAATAGACACCAGAGAGGCCCTGTATGCTTGCAGTGCTTACAAGACTCTTGCTTATAGATAGCTACGCCACTGTTTGTGAAACTCATTCTGGCTCATCAGCTTGTAATTTTGGAATTTTTTATCAATATGGGCATTTTGTGGAATATATAATTTAATTTATTTTTAAATATTAAAAAAAAATATGCATGGCCCTCACGAGAAAATTGTTATAGTACGGTTTCAACGGATTTCTGTGTACAACTGATTTAAATGGTTAAAATTGCATTGGAAAATAAAACTTTTTTTTTAAGTTATTTTATGGTTTCAAATTAAAATGATGCAGGTTTTCCAGTAAGATATTATTACAAATGCTATGGTTTTGAGATGTTTATAGTAGTTTAAATCAAAGGTACTAACTTTTTAAAATATCAAATAAATAAACGTATTATGGCGTAATGTTATACGATCAAATGTATGTCGCATATTATGTAAAATCATATGCGCATTCATAATATTAACAACGCTTGGTTGGGGTTGTAATTGTTTAAGTTGTCAATTTAATTAAATCTAAGATTATGTCGGGGATTCTGTTATTTTATAATTTAAAATGTCTTAATCGTATTTATTTTAAGATAATTTAGAGTTTTATGTTATCAAAAAATATATCGTTAGTCGTTTAACCAGTGTTTCTCAAACTCATTTTCTATGATACTGTTAATAGATTGTCCAAACAAGGGGTTGTGAGCTGCTATTTTTACCCTGAGCGTTGCTTACATATTATTAGCAGTGTGGTTTAAGCATTTTGACCGACCAATCAAAAACGTCAAGGTCTGCTTTGAAAAACTTTACCAAACTCGAGAAACACTTTTTAAACCATATTATTGGAATTTTATTAATCTTGCAATTTAAATAAATGAGATATTTTATTGTTATTGTTTGAGGGAGTAATGATAAGTAATGCAAACCACTAGATTAACCTACATTACAATTACTCAACTCTGATATTTTCACATTTATTGTTAAATGTACCGTAGCCTCTGTAGTTCTTAATGTAATAAATTTATAATATACATCAAACCGAAGCAAGTTCTTGATGAATATACAAACATATTTCATAATGTTGATTAAGCTATTTTATTTACATATTTATAAAAAAATCTATAAAACTTTTATGTAAATTTAATACTACTTTTACTCTTATAGCCATTAAATAAGTATCAGCGTGAGTGTAATGAGTAATTTTGATGATATGAATCATTAATGTAATACTAAAGGTAAACACACACTAATATGTACTATAAATGCAGTTATGGAGATTAATATGACATTTTTTAAGTTTAAATCATAAACGTTAAATTGTTGCAGAATTGGGTCCCGCAGACAAAATCTGATTATGGCATTTACTAATTCTGTTTGCGAACTATTCATTCAGGTTTCAAAAATTTGTATTTTTGCTTAGATATTTAGTTTCAATGTTCTTTAAAATTCATTGAAAAATATGTGATTACGATATGCAGTATACTTGTCTTGTTAATAGTTATATGAAGATGGTTTTAATTTATGTTAGTATAAAACTAAGATTCTTGAGTAATGACCTTAAAATTCCTGTTTATGTGGGTGCATTTTACAATTCTCATTGAGTTATTTTCATATTTAACTATGTGTTTTTTTTATGAATTGCTATTTATATCAAACGATATTATTTACATATATGTATATTTTTTGTTGACATTTTTTGCAAAAAAATAATTAATTTCTTATACTTTTATAGTTCATTTTTACTGTACGTCAGTCGTTTGTACGTAAATAATTGCATTATTTTTATGACATATTAATTGAATTGTCGGATACACATCGCAATATTTAATTAGGTAATTAACACCAGTAATTATAGTTTAATGGTATCGTCGACCAACCTCTAAGGGAAATCCTTAAAAGTATTAAAAATGCTAATACCGGATTACTTTTATTTAATTTATATTTTGCAAAATATTCCTTAATATTTTATTACAAATAGATATAATCATATAGTATTTTGCAATAAAATAAAAGAACAAATATTTAGGTTAAGATTCCTTAAAATGTCAATTTTTATTACTATGGTATTTGAATTTTATTTTAGATTTAACAAACTCTACGATTTTTTTCTAAGCAATAATTATTATTTCCGTAACCATTCTTATTTTATTAATTGTCCTATTGAATCATATCTCATTAATCACGTTTTACTCTTTGTATAATTTATAGCCGTACTGATAGTCATTATACATTTTTATTAAATATTAATATTGTGCAATCTATTAAATGGTCGTAAAATCTGGAATGTGGATAGTTATTTATTTCTATTTTAGGTAATTATTAGAAAATTTTATTCCAAATTAATTAATTTAGAATTTTATAGATTATTTATTGCAAAACTAATTAGCAAATTTATTGTAAATTTTATGCAAATAAATCAAATATATTGATTAATCTGTTTAAATATACTCTATAATCAACTTTAACTTATGTTAATTTTGGCGTAACTCTATGACAATGTCAATGCATGCAAATCTCTTAATTGCTTCTAATTTTGGGGGTGTTTCAAACCTTGAATGCGACCTAGAACCATCGCTGATTGCAATCTCATTTTAAAGTTTTGGATTCAATCAATTAATGCGACCTCGATTTTTAAGAATACCGAGGGGGTGTTTCGTACCTTGAACTAAAGTCGTCCGTCCTTAATTTTGCGACACGCTTTTTAATTAACATTTGCATCGCAAATCTCATCTCATCTTATCTCGGATGTAATCAAATCGATTGGATAGATAAGGAAATAGTATTCAAATAAATCTTGCATATGCATAT
Source organism: Tachinus rufipes (assembly GCA_963932245.1). Taxonomy (NCBI): domain Eukaryota; kingdom Metazoa; phylum Arthropoda; class Insecta; order Coleoptera; family Staphylinidae; genus Tachinus; species Tachinus rufipes. The sequence goes on along the minus strand of OZ010741.1, from coordinate 47,416,055 downwards.
TTGACTTTAATTGATCTGGTTTTATCTATAATGGATGCAAATTACTCGCTATAAAAATACTAATGTATGCAATATTAAGATGGATGTTGATTATTGTTCTTGATCTTTAAGGCTACAATTATTATCATTTCATTGACAGTGGCATTTATTTATATCATTCATTATTTAGATATAATAGTAAATAGTAGCGCTACGAATCTTACTTGGAAATAATATATGTGCATAATAAATTACATCAATGATATAAAATCGACACTAGTAAATAACTAAGTAAAATTATTGATGCAATTTATAAACAAAGTATCTTTAAAACTCGTTGTTAACTATGCTAGAAAATATCTTTTATTATTAAAATTTAGTAATTAAATGATATTTTTTTTAATTTATTGCTATTAATTTTATTTAATTAACTGTTTACTATTATGGTCATTGGCATATGTACAAATATTTTTTTCATTATCCATTATTTATTGACCTTGCAACATAACATTCTGCCCTTGTAGCAACATGTCCTGTTTGACATATCTGACTTTCTTACTTCAGTATGTGATGAATTCATTTTTAAATATAATTGGCAGTGAAAATTGCATTAAACAGGAAATTGCGTAGTTAACCCATTTTAATTTGAAATTTATATACATATATTCTTTTCGTGTTTATGTTTCTGTATGAAAACTTTTTTCTTATATGCTGGTGCATTGCCAGAATATGGCAGACATCTGTCGTTTCAATGGATTTATTACTGGATGCATTAACTAAAATAAATCCATTCCGATAAACTTGTGCATTGGCCAAAATAAAATGCACGTTTTGAAAAATATGTATATGCTTTTTTTATAATTGTGCTAATGCTATATTTAGTAATTGATTGCCGTGCTCTTAATTAATTATACGTTGTGACCTATATTATATTTAATGTTATGTATGTATTTACATTTTTCTAATTTATTGGTTTTTATGGATGTTTGAAATATAACAAGAAATACCAACATATAGACTATTGTGCCAACAAAAATCTTTCCAAACTAATATTATTTATTTATTTACTTCATGTGGTCATAAAAGTTTTGAAATAGTCTCAACATAATGCATTTTACAAACAAAAATACTTGTCCAAAATACACAAATACTGCCAATTAAGAATATAAGATTCTTTCTACGTGGAGATCTAAGTATAATAAAAATTCAAAGCGCGGGTTTAAATGTAAAAAAAACAGTAATTACTTTGTCTCTAAAGTCTTTTAGAAACAATCTTCTATTTTCAGGCTAACCTGAAAATCATGTTTTTGATTTTAGTTAACTATACAGCTGTACATCTCAGTTTAATAGAGAATCAAAAGCGGTATCATAATTGGTTTTGAGGCAACTTTTTTTTGGCCTATTTTTGGTTCTACGAAAATTTTATTATTGTTTCTTCTTTAAGACCATTCCGACCGCTATCTTGATTTGTAGTATTTTAACAAAAACGGCAACTTTGGCGTCATTGCTATGTCTACAGATAATTTGATCAATTTATTTTTTACTAATACATTCAGCAAGGATGAAACTGTGTTTAATCCTTTCTGAATGTACTGGTAAAAAAATAAATCGATTATTAAATTATATGTAGAAACAGCAATGACGCCAAAGTTGCCGTTTTTGTTGAAATACTACAAATCAAGGTAGCGGTCGGTATGGTCTTTACATTTAATTAAAATTTGACAATTTTAGTTCAACATTGTGCTGATTTTAACTAATTACAAATTGAAATGTGGAAAACAGATTTGTTTTCTAGATGTTAAGTAAAGGGTTTTTCAATAAGATGTTTCATTTTGAATAGCATGCTATTTGAGCAGCCGACAATTTTGAAGCTATTATCTTTTGACATTTGACAAGTAAAAACTACGCCATTATTATTCAACAACGCATTGAAATGATTAAAATTCACTACAAAAATAGTGAAAACAGTTCGCAAAACTAAAGCACTTTTTGGTCGTCGTAAAGCACCTTCTCGGCCGGCAATAGTAAATCTGGTGACAAATTTGAGCAGTTGTAATAAGTTTGTGATGTGAAGAATCGAAACCGTGAACACATGAGAATATTGCTGATGTACCCCGTAGTGTTGAAGAAAACCCAGGTTTGTCGATCTTTGGAATTAGACATTTCACAAACGACATTACACCGTATTTTGCATAAAGACTTAAGTCTTAAGGCTTTTAAAGTTCAGTTAACACCGGCTGGAGTTCTTAAGCCGGTCAATCACTATAAACGTCGTATTTTTGCTGATTGGGTCCTTCAAATGCATTATAATGATCCGGAATTTTATCGAAAAATCATCTTCAGTGATGAGGCTCATTTTTACCTCTGACGCTACGTTAATAAGCAGAATTGTCGCGTTTATTGCTCAGAAAATCCAAGAATGATTGTTGAAAAGTCTTTGCGTCTTCAACGTGTCACTGTTTGGTGCGGTTTTTAGACTTTTTTCTTTGGGGCCACGTGAAAGATAAGGTCTATGCCAATGCTCCAAAATCGATTCAAGGCCTTAAAGATGGATTTCGTGAGATATTGAGGACATACAGCCGCAAATGTGCGAATTGGTCATGGAAAATTTTATTAAAAGAATGTGGTACTGCAACCGTAACCGTGGCGGCCATTTGACTGATGTTGTTTTTAAATGTTAATGGCATACTTTCTTCTTTATAATGAAATAAACATTTATTGATTTCTCTTAAAAAAACCCGTTTTTTTTTTAAGTATCAAAATGATTTTTTTTTATTGTAAAACCCTATTAACATGGTTAGCTTGGTTGATGTTGTACTGAAAAGTTTGGCCACGAAAAACTATTTTCTTAAATTATTAAGCCAAGAAATGTTTTTTTCTTTTTTATGTAGTTTTTTTTTTAATTTAATTTGTATGATAACTTACTCTAAAATATTGGTGAGTCCATTACTTCCAAGTATTTGTCTGTAACACCAATGAAGACATTATTTTTTATTATTTTAGGTTCTGTTTTTTTTATGTATGGTTTTTTTTTGAGATATTTTAGTTGTCGCTTAGATTATATTAGTTGTCCCAGTTGTCGCTTAGATTACATTAGTCTCAAAAAGAGTAATTATTGGTAGTTTTTGTTGTAGGTTGTTTGTTTATATTGATTATCTGTTAGTACCAGGTTTAGCTAGTTTGATGTGGTTTTGCATTGCCTGTATTTTTTATGAGTTTTATAAGACAAAAATTAATAAACGAAGCCGAAGTATAAATGTAATAAAAATGGTCTTATTTATATTTTGCATCTTTAATTAAAATCAAAATGTAAACGTTATATTAATTAATTAAAAACAAATATGACATATTTGAAGTTCAATTGATTTAATCAACAATTTGGATTGGTCAGTCTGGAGATTTGGAGATAGCGGATAGTTGTTAGCATCTGCGCTAACACAGATATATTTATATTTTATTTAAAAATCACTTTTGCTCGTCGCTCACTTCACAATACTTTAATTGATGTGTTTATAATATCCGACATAAAAGATATTTCCAACCATAACAAAATAATAAACCTTTTAAATTAATATTTACGTTATATCTCATCAATTCTAATATGTATCTACGCTTATTTACTTATTATATAATAGACAAATAAGCAACTTTTTCTGTAAACATAAATTAAATAAAATTACGTCATAATACGTCATAGTATCTATTAATTTGAATTAGCTTATGTTGTAAAACAAAAACGTTATATTGACATTAGCACTGAAATTAGTCTCGTATCAGATGGCTCTAATACCCGGTTTGTTACTACAATTATATTTATAAAAAAACATAATTGTGTCTAAAATTTAGAATGTGTTCTAATTTTTTTTATATAATCGACGCAAAGATTGTGCGCAACGGCGCAATTTTGATTGTTGTCAAGTTATTTGTATCGATAATTACTGTCATTTACCTAACTTTGCACACCAGAACTCTTAAAAGAAATTAATTATACTGCGCATAATTATACTAATATGTAAAATAAGATCTGAATATAGTAACTTTTATAATTTAAACTATAATTATAAGCCGTGTTTTTTTCATAATCTTATTCTTGTACTGAATTCTTGTAATAATCGAAAATGTAGTATAATATGAAGAATAGAAAATCGGGTTAGAATTCATTTTACATATTGCTTTCGAATAAATCTATAATATGATTATCATTTTTAAATTCTTTCAAAATATTTTTTTGCAATAGAAGCTTAATAAGCAAAAGATTTACGCTAAATCTTATAAGTAAGATTATTATGCCGTAATAATATTTCACAACTTTGGTGACAATAGATAGCTATCTTAAAACTTGAGTTATCAATAGATATATCACAGTTATTACTTTCATGTATATTAATTAGCAACCGGTCTTACCTAAACATGCTAATATCTAGTCTTGATACTACCAGTCAAATCAACTCTTAATTAACATAACAAATATAGAATTAATACATGCATTTGAATATAAATCGTGTGTGTTTGTAATAAATTAACCGGTTCTTTTTTAATAGGAGAGAATATTTAAAAAATTAAACTTTCGTTTGAGGGAAATAGAGTGATGCACCTCGAGGACGTTTACTTAATTGTATTCGATTGCGATCTGTTTATGTATCGTTGAGTGATTGATAAGGTTATCTGGGGGACTATTTTTCTGGGTTATCGTAGTTTTATATTTATGCAACGGCATCTTTTGGATGTCATCGCGCGTGGCCTTCCGACTGATAATGTCAGTGGCAATCTTGTTATCGATAATTAATAGAATTGTTCTAGATCAAAAATGGATTTGTTTTTATTTATAGTGGACTGGATTTAATGAATAAATTAATTAGATTATTATAATTAAGACTTATAATAATTTATCATTTTATTATTGTATACATATAAATTGTTATATAGGAAATCTACTTCTCTTAAATATTTTGACTTTATATCTTCTAGCATACACTGAATTATAAAATTATTATTAGAAATTTTGGATTTTTAATTATTTATAGTTTGTTATTACAGTTTATACTTTTGTACTAAAAACGGCTAACGTTGTCTTTGAAGATTTTCTCTAGTTTTGGGAGCAATAATGAATATGCCTATATTAATTATTTTAGTAGAGAGTTGTGCCAAAAATTATTGTTTTGTATCTTACGGTTTTCCGCTTTCTAACTCGCGCTTATTAACGTGTGGTTTTAGGGCTAAAAACCTTTTTTTTGAATTGGAATAAGTTAATACTCTTTCCACGGTTTGAAATCCGCTTAAAATTGTAGCTTCATCTATAATAAGTTACAATTTACAAACCGTCAAAAGAGGCCTAAACGATCAGTAAAGTGTGATAACTGCTTAGATATTTATTTTAACATAGTGAGAAAATTGAGTTTTGTGTAGTAGTTTACTATTTTACAACACTCTAGTTAAAATATTATTGGTTAGATCGATGTATCCTAACTTTATTTAAATATTAGTTCAAGATGAGACGATAGTAATGAACTGTAAATATAGCTTGATATGGTCAGGGAATTAGTTGTTTATGTAGTTCTGTGCATGAATAGTGCACGGTTCAAAGCTTATAAGTCTGCTTTTAAAGGAGGATCTAGAATGGAAGCTATATTATGCATGTTGTTAACTGGTTATTTTTTCTACTTCTTTTTGTCTATCTGAAATAGATAGCGCCTGGTTTTGTACCACGCCTATGTCTGCGTATCACACTTGCGCAGTTATCTGATAAATTAACCATCCAGCTGGATAGAAGCTTTTTGCTGAATTTCATAAAATTTTTGTCACTTGTATGGGGCAAACGGAGTAACAGCTGATAGTAGTGCGTTTTGCGCCATTCTTGTAGCTTGTGCATAAGATTGCTCCTTGCGAGCGTTGGGAGTTCTTCTGGGTGGAACAGAAGTCTGTGTTGGAAAAGCAGGTGTCTTACCGGGGGTCTTGCTGTTGCGGCTTGTTTTCAGTTTGTGATAAACTGGGCAGCCCTTGTAAACAGCGATTCTTGGTTTTACACTCGGAGCTTGGATGCGCTCTAGCATGTATGACGCATGCACACGGTGGCCGTGTGGTCGTAGCTTGGTAATGGTGACACTGCGCCATCTTGTCGGTCTCTTGGTTGTATTTCATTCTGACGCGAAACCCGCATATCTCGGTGTGAGACATTTTTTTTAACTTTTAGTTATTGAAGCTGAACCTACAGCATTGGAAAGGTTTTTCTGTTCTTTCTCATGCGTGTTATACAGTTTGGTTTACGCCCTCAGAGCGATGAGCTCTGTCTGCATCACATCAACCTTGATTCAGTCGGGTATATTTTGAATGACTTACTTTAGGGACTTTTCAGCCCTCAATTTAGTGATCGTAGTGAAGCACATTGTTGGTTTTACAATGTGTGATTATTGCATGTGGATACCATTGACCACGTTTACTACGCGGTCAATGGTTACGTTCATCATCATCTTAAACGTTGCCTACAGCCATTGAAAGACGGTTTTATCCCGAATTACAATGGCGAAGGGCGGCTTGTGCCAGCACTTTTTGTGGATGTTGCCATATTTGCTTGGCTTGAAGGAGGACTTGGGACTTGGTGTTGTGCCGGAGTTGATCGGTTGCGCCTTGGGGCTGGCCGGGTCGAGAAACCTTTGGCCTTGGTGACTGATATGGCCTTGGTGTCGCTGAAAGCATCTGACTTGATGGGTTTCGTTTGAAAGATACACTGGAGGCGGTTCTTTTTTTGGATTTCTTTTTGAAGCCCATTATGGTAAGTCCTGCTTCTAGGGGCTGGGTTATCATTCATTTCTTCCTCTCCCGAGGATACGGGCTTGTTCAAGTTGACGGCAGGTCTCTTGAGGGAAGCTTGGGCCGGCTTTTTGATGGCTTGCTGGTCTGGACCGTGATTGCTGATGCGAATGACTTGATGAGCGTCTTTGGTGGAGGTCGAGGCCGGAGCTTCCGGTGAAGACTAGGGCTGGGTGGGCAGCCTGGCGGTGACAGTTTACCTCATGCTGGTTTTTATATTCTTTTTTAGTCTTTACAGGTTACTATAAATTAGCTATATTGTTCTACAATTTTTTTTTAATTTAAAATTGTGTTTAAATTTTTTTTAGGAATTACTTAATATGTCACAACTACACAAAAATACCTTTGAATTTCAGAGAGTGAAACAACACTTGATAAAACTATCACATTGAAGACGACCATGTTTAAGCAGCCTGTGAACTTTGAACTTGAATAGTTGCACATTATAAGTTTTGGGAACGAAGGAAGTTTATTTCATGTGTAGATAGTTCGATTAAAAAAACGTATATTGTTAGCTAAATTAAAACGGTGTTTTTCCAGAACAACCTGTTTTATTAAACCACATAATAACATAATTTTATTGTTTATGTTTATTTTTTTAACTTTATAAATTCAAGTAATATTAATTTGTTTTGCGCTTTAGATTGCTATGGATGAACTAGTTGATAATATTGGATAGATTTGTGAGAGATTAGTGTTGGTTTGTTCAAGTAATGTTTTATATAAAAAATCCAAAATAATTGCATGCAAATTATCTATTCAACTGGTGAGATGCTAGACATGCTGATGAGGGCTACATGTCCTGAAACAGTAGTGTATGAGTCAGATGGAGAGATAAAATTGCAATAATATATTTAATTTAAATAGAATCACTATTTTACAAATAAACGGAAATTACTAAACAAAATTTAATTTGGAAATTCTAAATAACTTTCAAATGATTCTCAACAAATTAATAATCATTTGACTTAACCTAAATTATTTTATTACATACGTGCACACATGTACGAACTACCTACATACGTCCGTGACAATAACGTTACACATTTTTTTTAATATAAACTACTTTTACGGTATCTTATATTCCCATGTCTGTTTTAAACGAATTAACAAATAAATAAATTATCATAATATGATTTATGTTTCTCACAGAAACTATTAACCGTAAAATATTATTTGAAAGTCCCGTAACAAGGAGAATAAAACATGTCACGTACATGAATAATTGCAATTAATTAAAACTGCATCATAAATAAATCAAAACTATTTTTATATTGATTTTAAATTGGAGCAGTTAATTAGTACTATGATGCAAGTACCTATACGTAATCAATTATATTTAATTTTTACTACATCCCTTTAATATTATTACTAATACCCAGCCCGGAATTACAAAAAGAAATTAGTGTCTAACTTGAAAAAAAAATGTTGCTTTAGATTACATAATAGTCATGACTCTCAGATACCAATAATTGACTATAATAACAGTTCACATTACAAATTAACATTTCATTAATCTGTTATTTCACAATATCTATAAAACCATTGTAAAACCAATTTTGCAATGAAATGTTATCATAGAATTATTAATAACCCGTACATTAAAAAAAATGTTTACTTCATTAGTCTCTCCATATAAATACATAATACAAAATGAAACTTTGAACCACTTAAAATATAATTATTGTATTTAAATTTTACGCGTGAGTGAACGTTGATTATTTGGAACAATTCTCCCAGGAGAGAACACAAGACGAATGAAAAAGTACAATAATAAGTACGCCTGCTTGGATTAATCATTTTTTATAGCTTCTCGAGAGGAGGAAAAATGTGCGTGCGTGAATCGAGAATCCACCAACATTATTCTCGAGTGTCCTTGCTCCAGTAAGAAAAAAATATATTTTTATGCCAATTGCTTTGAATTAAAATATAATTCGCGTTGAAACATATGGTATACATGAACAAAAATACATTTTATTATTTAAATTTGTGAAATATTTTTGTTTAAAATAATTTAATGTAAAGTTCAAAAATCCAAAATATTTAAAATTTAATTTTTGGTTGACATTCTATTTGCTTAATATAAGTATAAAACTTTCGAAGTTCAAATATATTCAATGGTCAATTCATGGTGTTAATTCCTGAATTTGCGACGAAATTTCTAAATTAGGTGACTAGTTATGTTATGTATTTGTTATCTTATAATCTAAAGAAACAATACTAATGTGCTAGGTGAATACCCAAAATAATATGTTTTATATCTAATTACATTGAAATGCACAAACAATTAAAATTTATTACGCCAAACTATTCCTATTATAAATTAGATAATGTTACATGTGTATTGCTAAAAGGTTACAACACATTTTAATAGCGAAAAACATGTGCGTAGCTGACTTATCAAAATGTACAGTAGTGAAAAGGGGCAATCCACAACTAACTACTGGTTCTACAACCCAAAAAGAGTTACATTAAATTTGAAATTAATATTAATTATTTTTATTTGACTAATAAATGTTATGTATTATTTTATCTATCGATTTGGGTTGCTTTTTACATAAGTGTACATTCTCACTCGGTTCTGTTTTTCACAATTGTTTTTGATAGTATTTATTACTTATCACGTGGTCTTGATTTGTCATGATAAAACCTTTAATTTTGGGATACAAGTTACTTTTTACATAAAGTTTGTTTCAGTCTGAGATAGCCTGTATAATTATGTAATAAATCGTTAAACTATTATTGTTTTTATACACAATATTGAGAAAATTTTACTAATTCACAATTTAATTACATATTACACATTCATTAATTAACAAATATTATTTTACAATAATTAATTAGTCTAAAACAAACAAATTTTACATTGTTATAATTAAATTGAAATTTCTCTCTATATTGTTCATAAGGTGCATAATTATTACGTAAAAAAGATCACACATACACAAAACAGAATAATTATGCATCACAATGTAACAGTAATTATTGTTTTTTCTCTCCGCAGGAATAATTATTTTAATATTGTTAATTATCTCGGAGGTTCATGAAACTGTTATACATACTTTCAAGTTAAAATGACAAACAAAAAAATATTTATAAAACAACATTTTGCAATGTTATGAAATTTTAATTATTCAAGTGCAATTTTTTTTAAGGTAATGTGATTAAGATGTTATTCGGAGATACGCCAAATAAAACATAATTGCAACATGTATAATTAGTACTTCAAATTAGTATTATATTAGGTAGCTAATGGATGTAACATTTAAAATTTTAAAGGAATTTATGAATGTTATACCTGTTAAAGTTTATTGTATTGGGAAATATATAAAATTATTTAAAGACATTTTTAGTCTATATGGAGTATTTGATTTACTTGGTTTTTATCAATGTCATTGATATTCAAATGATATATAATTTAACTAGCGCTTTCAGGTGAATAAAATGATCTCAATATAGCACTTATAAAGACTAATAAAATTGTTGTTATTTATTATGTCATAAATCTTGTGGTTTTAAATACGTATACATTCACGTAAGTAATCATACTCACCAATAAAAAATAGTCTGGCTTTATGTTGGGATTATATTTTTGAATAAAACCGAGTGCGAATGTGGAAAAATGAACAAAGCGAAATTGTAAATCATGCTGAAGAGTGCATTTGAGGATGAAATGTGGGATACATTATTCTCAGCTAATGGATCCTTCACATAATTTTTATATCCAATCATTCTTTATGATAAAAAATGTATTATGGATTAGCTAAGGACACGAATGCTCGCTGATATTAGAAACAACAGTTTAGTACGATAAAAATTAACAATTCTAAATCCTTCTATTGGGCTCTGCACGACAGCTAAATTATGTATTGTAGAAATCAAATGTGGCAATTTCTAAAATAATTATTTACTAAATATGTACAGAAATATATTATAATAAAATAGTGTGCTATGTTTTAATAATTCCGTTTTTTGTAACTCATTATTTATTATTGAAGCATCCATAACATAACATTTAAGAGTGTTGGTCTATCAGTCTAAATATTGTTTGTTGTTTTATAATTTAAAAATTATTTTTATTTCGTAAACTTATTTATTAATTATAAAACATGAATTAAAACATATTTAAAAAGGAATGCTAAAAATATTTATTTTAACAAGTTTTGCTTGCTAACAATATAAACTGTTATCACATCAGGAGGAGTGGCAATTCTGACCATTTTTTAGCAATTACAATTTACTTATATTTAGCAAAATAAAAAGCTTTGCGTTCTTGTTACGTTTCTTGCAACGCTTTATATATCTTGCTTACTTCTAGCAAAGTGCATAGAAAATTACCTTGAATAGGCGTTGAGAAAAAAAAAATTGGGAATGCATTGTAGAAGAGAAGTTTTCTTGAAAATTTTGAAATTGTATTAATATCTCTTCAGTTTTCCTACAAAATACTGACAATATTAGTGTATAATATTTTATTTAAACAGTTTTATTTCTTTTCTGTTAAATTTACTTTTTTCCACATTATGCGATATTCAACCTTAAGTAATCTAAATAGTTCTAATGCAGTGGCGTAGCTAATGGGCGGCAGTTAAGTGATGGGAATTGCAAAAGGGTTGATATAATGTTTACTGCATTTGCTCCTACATTATATTGTAAAGTTCAAAATTGAATAGAAAATATTAATCTAGCAAAAAGAAAAAAAATATATTAGAGTTGCTTACAAACAATACATTTTTTGCTCAACTACAAAGGCTCCAACATTGTTTTTTAAACGACATACTTAGGCCGCGTGCTTTGCTGAGCTCTCAGAAAATTAATTAATGTTTGCAAAAATATTTTCAAGCTTTACAAAACTTTCAGCTGGTCATAAGACATACTCTTTGATGGGGAAACTTGTATTGATATTTATTGTTTATGAAGAAAGTTTTAAGTATGAAGAAATACTTTATTAAAGCATTGCAAATATAATACAATTGATGATTGTGAAGTCTACTACGTAGTAATGTGTGATAATGAAACAGTTTACTGTAGTTTTTGTTGCTATTTTATTCTTAGGGACATATTGCTTGTTTTGGCTTCACTAGAACTTTCGATAGACGTTACAAATTAAGTAGTAACGTGTTTGTAAGAATAGTATTATGACAAAAACATAGTAAATCATTGTAGATCTAATATAAACGCAAAGTAAATTTATTTTTTTGTTTAATGAGCAACTATAAAAATAGGTTTGACTTAATAATAATAAGAATATGATTAACAACTTTTTTTAGGCAAGTTAATAATATGTGTTATTCCATTACTAGATACGTTACTGTTTTGTTTGTTGTAACAATAGGTTTGTGTAAATTATATAAACTATAATAGCATGTTGTTCAATGAGCGTGAAATGGTAATTATACGCGAGTAGAATACTATATTTTATCTAAAATAATGTTCTAATATTATGTTATAATTTACAATTGTTTTGTCGTCATATCTTTTTTTATTGATTAAAAAAAAAAATAGTTTTGAGGTAGGATAATAATCAAATACTATTAGCTTATAACATAGCTTTTAATAGTTAACGTTTTCGCAGCGCAAACACTTTAAAAAGGTTATGAGAAAGGTAACAACGCTGCCGAAATATTAGTTATTAAAATCTATGCTATAAGCTAATTGTTGTTTGATTGTTTTTCAAATCTTCAAACTAATTATTTTTTAAATGTTACATTTTATACTAACTTACATGGAAAATATTTCTTAAATTTGCAGTACTTTGAAATACTAACAAATATCAGTTACATGACATTCTGCACTGCATGCTATGATGAGTAGATGGCGCCTTTATAATTTGAGAATGATCCTTCGTCGGGGGTTTGTTTTTTAAATTTTATTTTACTGACGACTTCTGACAAACAAAAGATTGTGTACAGCACAGTTGCCACCATTTATACTGAAGAAACGAACAACTTTTGTTGTGTTTGGCTCATTTTGGAGACCGATACAGTCGACTGCTGTTTAGTTTTGGGCTCATAACTATAAACCGAAGATTTGTCACCTGTGTAGATGTTATACACTACGTTTGATGCAGTTGTATTTTGTACGTTCTGTAACGATTATCGAATTGTAACGAGGTTGTTATGAGTTAAAAATTGACCTGTTAGTCTGTTTTTCCACTTAACACCTTAATTTTTTAATCTAACATTTTGTTTCGAATCTATTCCTCTATCTTGCTTTTCATACTTATATTGTTCAAAGTAATAAATATCACTGTTGATGTTCTAAGCACCAAATTGACTAAATAATTTGAGCAGCTAAAAATTGTCAGCCAGACATTACTTCTGACATTTAATTATATTCTAATTATAAATGACATAACATAACAATAACAAAAGAAGAAATCATCATTATTACTACATTTATAGAAGATACAATATTAAATGATTTCTAGATTTCAAAATATTAAGAACATTACTGTTGTCACTTAATTATATACGACTACATGGACAACATTCATTTAGTGGTCTTAATTAGTATAGGCCCGCGATAATTGCTTCATCGTGATTCACGCCAGACTATATTTAGACATGGGTGAAACAATCATCAATAAAAATGAACATATTTGGTAAATATTTATTGAAAGTAAATGTGTAGATTAAAAACATATTTATATTTATTTAACAACATTTATTAATAAATGTCTGTATATTATGAATTCTTTGATGAATAAAATAATAAATTAAATATTTAGATTAGTTTGAAGAAATATTTTCAAATTCAGAACTCCAGTTTAAGTTAGTAAGTATTTGCCTGCTGATGCTATATTTAAAATGTCTAAAGCTTATTATATATTTTGTGTTATTATATATTGTGTTGTATGAATTATTGATATAATAATTGAGATGATTCTAATTTTTAAATTTCAATAATATAATATTTATAAATTTTATATTAAAATTTGTTTACAACTATATTTATTATGATTTTACAATATAAATAACTTACTAACTGTTGATACGAAGACAGCTGAACATTGATCAATTATCTGACATCTGTTTACATTTAATATCTATCAGCTATCCATCACATAACACAGAATTATACATTCAAAGCATGTGTATTTGTATTATTTATACACTTTTGTGGAGATACTGTAAGAGCGATGTGATGGATTTAGACCTTAGTCCTCGCCCGTATGAATGTTAAAATATGTATACAAAGTAACTCACAAGTAATAATTAGATTTAACAAAAAATATCTTTTGCATTTACTTTTATTGTAATACATTTTAATTTAATTCTGAATTTAAAGGAGTGTAAATGTTTTTTTGTACATTCTCAAGTATTACACATATGTATTCCTGAATAGTTTTAGTTTAGATCAAAACTTGGCTCTCAGAAAAGCAAAATGTCGCCCACGGTGCTCTATTTACAGCGACTTAATGCAATTTCCTTGCTTTTGTTGACATGTATAGTTTGTCATGGGAAGTTTGATCATAGTCAATGCTCTTGAACTATTCACTATTCTACAGTCAGACATACAATCGACAGGTAGTAGTCATTATAACGCACAAGTTTTCACAGTTGAGTTGCTAGGAAAATTTTTACTGATTGATGAAATAGTTCTTGAATCCTGGGACAAGTTATTTTATTGCGAATCTAAGTAGTTTTATATGAGTTAACTTATCTGTAGAAGGCTCTGGTAGAGCCGAAACTAGTAATGTATTTGTAATAATAAATTTGATCAAAAACATAGTAAATTGTTTTATTATTTCATAAACATGAATTATCACGTAGTCATCAATTATATTGAAAGTGCTATTCTTTCAGGATAGTGCTAACCCGATACAGCACAAATGAGCTTTAAAATTTGTTTGAACTAGCTGGAGAACGTTATCACATCCTTCATATTTGCCAAGTGATGACTTTTTTTTGGCTCTTGACAACTGCTGTATGATGCATAGACAGTTCAAAACTCGAGTGGATGTATTAAATGCAATAACGGTATACAAAAATGGACGTCACGTCAATAAAGGTCATTCAGTGTGATGGTAATTATTTCGATGAGTAGTATTACTGGTTTCTAATTATTTTTTTAAATTTTATCATTAAAACTTTTTTGGTTAGCTAATATATTAAATAATTTTAAAATAATTTTAGTTTTTAACATGTCAAGTTAATTTCTCCTTGCTAATATAAATTTTATTACAATGACATGAAAATCAATTTTATTATAACGTTTACAGTTCGTGATTTTTCAGGTATAAAAGTTCTCTGTTGCAAAATTTATCTTTTACAGCTCATGTATCAACTAGCAAACATTGATAAAAATTAATTGTTTGTTATTCCCGACAACGATATGACGACGTATACTATAAATAACCATAAAAACAAAAATGAAATCATTTACATAACAAATTATGTTATATTTGAATTTAATTATAGGTTATTTGATTTACAGGCTTATTAATTAATATGAATAAGACCTATTAATTTGGGTTTCTCGCATATTCAATGCTGGTTACAATTTTGCTATTAATTTGCACAAATAAGTTCCGGTTGATTACTAAAATGCTCTATTCAAATATAATTGCCGCTCTTTAATGGGCATTTTATAGCTCAATCGAAACGCTATTGTTATCCGCAATCATCGGTGCGCTGTGTTAAATAAATATCAAAATAATTGGATATTTTTGGAGCCTCGTTACACGACTACAAAATGAATATAAAAATGATATATTTACAAATAAATCAAATATTACTAAATCAATCAACACATTGATATAATGTAAGACATAAAATGAATTCTAGGAAATGCATTCATTTACGTGAATATAAAAAAAATAATTTATTTTTTTGTTTTGCAAAGTAAATATTTGTATGAGTATGACTGATTTAGCACGTGCACACCAATTTTTTATGCGCAATAAGCTACCAATTATTCTGAAGCGGGCTTAAAATTGGGTCGGGTCATATTATTATAATTATATGAATAACTAAAATATTATCATGGAATTAATACGTTATATATTTATTTGACATAAATTTTGACTTAAATTAAATATAACAAAAAAAATAATGCTTATTGCAAATTATTTTTAGTTCTTGAGTACATATTGCATGGCATAAATTGGTACCTGATATGCTATTGGAGGAAGAAGACTAAATCTTCTGCTAATGTGTCCAAACACGCACCCATCCAATTGTCGATAACAGCCAAGAAACACAATTTACAACCACTAAGCACGATATATATATTATTGTTTATGTTAAATTAATTTTCTGTCTGTTTAAACATTCGTATCAGTAATAATAACACATTGTTATTTAAATTTGAAAAATAGAAGAATTACAATGTCAACATTGCTAATCTAGTTTAATAGGTTGAACGTTTGTCATGAGTTTATTTATTTTGGCAATACTGTACATAAATAAACAAATGAATACGTCATATATTGAATAATTCATGAAGTAATATAGAAGGTACATGTCAAAAATAATAAATAATATTTATACCTACAGATGTAACTAACGATTTAAAAATAAAATTGTGGCATCATAATTACATTTAATGATTCCTTAATTAACCTTTTTAGAAGCAAATGCTTGCAGCGGAAATGTAAACATTATAACGCTAAAAAATAGGAAAGTTTACTGTTTTTATAAATGAATAAAACATGTTTATATACCTCACTGACCTTGCTCAACCTTTAGGTATCATACTTCTGTGTGTGGATGAATTATATGAGGTGAGATGTTTATGTATATGATGGTTTTAGCTATAAAAAATACCCAAATAAAAATATTTCAAACTGCACATTTACAGCATGGTCTTGGGTGCATGTTTTAATCAAAAAAACCAAAATCATTCTAATCAATCAACTGATCTAAAATGAAGTACTTCAATGATGACGAACCACTCCAAACTAAAGTAAACTTGATTAGCCAAGTTTTATTCAATCCGAACTTATTTTAAGCAACTCAAACGTACTTGAATCACGAACGCAATGGAAACTTAACTAAACTTTTTTCAGATTTTTAGAAGAATTCTAAAATATTACACAGACTTATTTCGAATTCATTTAAACCTACTCAAACGTAATTAAACGATTAAGTCCAAACAAACTGAATTAACACAAACCTAGGAAAACCTAAACATACTTAACCTAAGTAAACTATGAGCGAGGGTGAGGGTATTTTTTGTCAATGCCGGGTAGTGTTCTTTTTTAGCGGTCTTATCAACTAAAACTTATTTTTTTTATTTTTTAAGACACGCTTACATTCACCTTATTTTTTATTGCTTTCTGGGCAAACATTGCTACTTTTATACAATCTTATATTATCAACGGGTGACTAAAGTACTTTTATTATCTGTTTTTGTTTATCTTCCTATTTAGGGAGTTATAGGAGTACAAACTTGTATCTAGAAGAGCTTTGCGCAAAGCACATTTTATCTCTTATTTTTGAAATATTTTTTTTAAGTAGTGGAAACATATCCAGTCAGTAATTTAGACATTCAGTATGACAGTAAATTTTAGCTTTTACTATACTACGCGTTTATATTTGAGATAAGACATCTGTTTATTTTTTCTAGATTTTTTTCCTGCTTGTGGGTTGTGAATTTTAGTTATTTTAATTTTACTAACAGATCTGTTGGATTATTAATGCTATTATTTCAAATGTTTGTGTGCTTTTGTTGTAAGTTGCTCATACACTGGAGCGAGGTATATTTGCTTGAGGCTACCACTGCGCAAAATTATATCAATGTCAAGGTATTTGATTTTTTTGCTTATTATTATATTTACTCTTAACTTTCCTTTTTGTCCTGCTCTGCATTTTGACCGTAATAGATTCTTGAGGGTAGTTTAAACCTATATTTTTAGTAGATTTAGCTTTTCCGTTGAGGTAGCTTTTCATAACTGACCTTAGTTTTTAGGCCTCAGTTTTATTAACTTTGTCTAGTAGTTTTGGCTAAGGCAACGAGTCTTTGCAACACTATTAGAACATCGTGAGGTGTTATCTTTTTCTTATCGGATTTTGTTAGCAGTGTTTGCTATATTTTTTACTGCAATTATGGACATAATTGACACATCTTTCTCTTACTACCTTCTGCCAAATCTGAAATAACTTGAGCTGAATAGATTTTTTTTTTGGGACAGTTTGGTGATATTTTCTTAGATAAGTAGCTTTATTTTTTTAATTTACAATATTGAAATCAGAATTGAATATTATTAGGAGAACTTAACTATTTATGAAAGCTTGGTCAAACATTCTATAAAAGGTATTCATTGGCCAGCGATTTGTTTGCTGTTGTATATAAATGACATAGTTGGTCAAAACTGTCTGTTCTACCTTTTGTTTTATTATATGTAACGATCATGTTGGGTTTTCTTGTTGCTTCATCACTGCCGTTGTCGTATTGCATGGTGGAGAGAACTAACACATTTTGTTGTCTTTTGGTGAGTAGGAATCTAGCTGGTGATTTTATAAGACATTCTATTTTCTTTTTCTCTTTTATCAACGTTCCTAAAATGGTTAGTTTGTGTTCAACTAACACTGTCTGTGCCATTGATACATACGTAAATTAATTATCCATTATTATGTTACGATAACTTCCGTAATAGGTTTTGAAAGTTTTCTAATGTAGTATTACAGCTCCCTCGTATGTTATAGCAAACGCCATGTAAAATGTGGATGCGTTGTTCAACATAAGAATTTTTATGCCGTATTTGTCAGGTTTTGCCGGCATATACATTTTGAATAGACACCAGGAGTGCCTACCCAACAGCTGATCATCAATACTGCAATACTCTCTCCAGCGTATAATAAAGTTTACAATTGTCTATAAACAAATTTATCGAATTGGTGCGAATTTATCACTCTCTTTTCTTTGGGCTCTGGCATTTTTATCATCAAATCACAAACATGATGTAAAAACTGAAACTATTTTAGAAACATTGTAGCCCTATACTCAGTGTGTCCGCGGGTGGGGGTACCCATTAGGGAAAAAATCTTTATTATTCATTTTACGACCGAAAGTCATTCTTTATAAAAAGTTTTGCTTGTCGAGAAAATGAATTGACGATAAGAAAATTTTAGATCACATGTACAGGGTGTTAATAAATTAGGAAAGTATGAAAATGTTTCATAGGATAACTACCATTATTTACTATTTTTTACTTTTTTTTTATAAAATAAAGTTGTTTATAAACTAACGTTAAGTTATCACTAAACAGCAGTTTCCAAGCTTCCAAAGAATTTTTTCTTATTTTGCTGCTTCTTTTACTTGTCGATGCTCAGAAACATAGTTTCTAGCTAGTGGACATCCTCTCTTTGTTGGAATATGAGTGCTCTACTTGTATATCTTGTTTTGCAGACAAATTTTTGACCGATACTTTACTTGCGACGGTAACTTGATCAGAATCTTCATCTGCATCGAGAAATATTTTGTATACATGAATAGTTTTTTTTTTTCATCTGTTATCAATCGCCTGTATAGGTATGAAATGCTTTTATTTTTGTTACTATATTAAATTTCAAAATTAAATGTACAGTAGTAGAAATTAATCAATAAACTTTTATCATAATTTTTATTAGTTTTATATTTAAATATAACTGCACCATACGGATTTATTTTATTTTAAAAATCTAATAAAAATCAATCGTTCATTGCATCATAAAACTACAAATAATAAAGATTACATAACTGTGCGTACAGATTAAAGGTTTTTGGTTGTTGATCACGCATTTGGGTAATCAATTTCTCAATCCGTATAAATACGATATAATCAATCTTTCATGTAACCAATAAATAAATAATCATAAATGTTGTTTATTTTAAGCTTGAATTAAATAAACATCACAAACATTTCTTTTGTGTTCTCAACAATCTCATTACGTTGATTAAATGCACTTGTTTTGAATACTTATTACGTAACAAATTTTAAATAAATTTTATTGTTTGTTAATATTATTATTATGCACTAAAGAATGTTCATTAATCTTGTGCAATTTTTAGAAATAAATGCATTATTTGTAAAATTAATTTGGATTTGTTGTTATAAAAAAGTTTTGCCGCCAACAATTGCGCTACCTCAACTTTTAAATTATTTCATCTAAAGCCACCTGTACGATCAGGACTTATTTTTAACTTATTTATTTTAGTAGACGTAAAACATTGTAAATAAACAAAAATTACGTAATCGATGTTTCTGTTAAAAATAGCAGAGCCCAATTGTCTTGGCGCGCAGTAATAATCTTGTCGTGATCCGCGTATTATTTATGTGACATATACGATCTACAAACTGTACACAAACAGATTAATTTAAAAGTATATGTAGAGTGCACGGAAATAAATAAAACAACAATTAAAAGATGGTGCGGGTGTCAAGGTCTGTTGTGATACATCAGTGCGCTTCTCTCAATTCTTAATTCGTCGTCATTTTGCATATTGTTTTCAATTGGTCACCACTTAATATGTTCAATTATGCATAGCAATAAAGCGTACAATCTATGCTGTATGTTTATTTGATATGGCATTTTAATTGCACATAAAACTTGATATGTTTGTTAAAAAATGTATGTAATTGGTTTCGTTTAAAGTTTCATAAGAAAATTCTAAAATCTATATTACACACAGACAGACATTTGTAAAATTAAATCATAGAATTGTAGTAGTTACGGTAATGAAATTCAGTATTGAATTAATTAACTTTGAATTGAAACTGATTTTATCATTTATTTGGTCTAGTAATGTATGTCTCCGTTTTGTAGCTATATATTGCAATCTGATAGACTACGTTCTCCTGGTCTATTGAGTTCATATAATAAGCAATACGTTGTTTTTGTAAGTAATAGGGTAGGTGTTACGTTATAATATTCCAGGAAATATTAAAGACGGGACTTGCGAGTCGAGTGTTTTACAACATAATAACTTAATTAATTGTGTAATTAGTAGTATTAGTTACTAAAAGGTGAGGCAATTGTTATGTGCCAACTGTACCCCGTTATATTTATTATCTGTATACCCAGACATGTGTGACATGTTTTATTTGTTTGAGAATAAGGGTCGCTTTGACTATTACAATACAATTATTTAAGAATGGTCATAGATGATAACACAATGGAAGTCTTGTGATCAATCATTACTTTTTAATACATTTTTAATGAGGGAGACGGTATATTGAATACTGCAATTTAATCTACTTCCATGCATTTCCCGGAACTAGAGATATGAGAGCAGCCACAAAATTAATTAATTAAAATTTTAAATTTTAAAAATAGTTTTAAATTTTTTTTAAATAAATATTAATACTAGGTGTTATCATAATTTTATAAAACAAATATGTAAAAACATATAATTAAACAAATTCATCTGTAATGATGAAACACTTATCATCATACTCTGTAACGAATTTCTTTTAATTGGAACAGGAAAGTTTTATCACAATTATGTTATCCATTACGAAACAATAAGCTTCTTGATAATATTATATAATCTAACCGTTTCGTAATTAAAAAACAAATAAAACACAATTTTTCATCTCTGTGGCTTCAATGCACTAATTAATTCGAAATGACGAAACGTGTCACGTGAAATAAAGCATTAATCACAATTGGTAAAATATATTTCTTAATATTCATATTTTTATCTTTTTGTATTTTGTTATTATTGATACTAGCCCACATATTCTTGTCTAGCGACATGTATGTATAATGAAATCTATATTTTGGTTCATCAATTTGTAAAATATCTGTCAACAATAATTGGTCAACTTAAATAATTTACATATTAAACGATTTATATAATATAATTTATTTTTAAAAATAGGTTTTAACAATTACAACACGTAATTTGTTTGTTTAAATTCATAACACTTATAATTTTTACCACATAAACATGTTTTTGTGGAATAATACATGTTTTTTGCATTTTTTGTTAAACTTTAATCGACTTGATTTGATAACAGGGATCATTGCAAGAACGTCTGGTGACCTTCTGAATATGTTATTACTATTTATAGTATTTATCTGTGATAGACTGTGCAAAATAAAATATAGAGTTAAAGGCCATTTGTAATTTTAATTGCAATATATTCGAAATGTATATACCTTAGTATAGCTTAGGTACATACATGGTGGTGTATGTAATAATTATGTTAGGGATACCTAATTTCTTATCTATAGGCAATTGTGACAAATTACATTACGTCAGCCATGTTGTTTATTACTAAAACATATTTTAAAATTATTTAAAATATGGTACATTTTATTATTGCTTGTTGAATTTTTTAAAGTGTTTTTTGTAAGTTGTCTATAATTTGATCTGAACTTAAACAAAACAAAAGGAATAATAAAACAATCCTTAAATACGGCCAACTCTGATCAGTACTTTCTAAATAACTTTGGAATGGTTATATTTCAGATTAGGTCATTATCTTTAATCAAACATAAACAAAAATCACAAAAAAAACTGATCCACGTCGTTTCTGCCGTATCTTCAACCAATTTTTGAATTTGTCCATAACGAATGTATTACTTATTGGTTTGTCAAGTCAAATATTGATGCAAGCAGACTTCTGGCACGAATTGACAAAATCATCAACAAAGTTGAAGATTTGGTGTTGATTGACTGCTGAATAAAAGTTTCAGTTATTGCTAGAGATATGGAAATATCAGAAAGTGAAGATTTGGGAATGAGCAAAGTATTGGCATCTTGGATTCCCACGAAATTTAACTGCTTTATTCCAAGATAAAGGTTTTATTTATAGAATTGTAACTGGGGATGAGACTGATTGGGATCTTTCTACATAATAATAGTCTGTGCAATGAGCTCATAACGGCTTTCCACCACCCAAGAAGGCGAAGATGCATGACTACAGTTTTCTGGGATTTTTCTTTTGATTAAGATATCCGGAAAGGGGAATGTGTACAAATACACAATTAAGAATTTGAAAGCGGCTATACAAGAAAAAAAGACCACACAATTATGCTCAGAAAACTCTATCTTACAATATTGACTTTGCCCTCTGTGACTATATTTTTTTTTTAAACTCAAAAAATTCTTGAGATTCTTTTATCGAATTATGACTTTGTAAACGCCGTGGAGTTGTATTTTGCAGAATTGTCAAAAGAACAACTAAAAAACATAGTAATTGTTTTATTTATATTAGGTTGGTGTTTTACGCATTTTTTTGTTAGTTATACTAGGCGATTTTGTTTACTTTTTTTATAATAATATTGCTTATCTTAAGTAAAACGCGCGTTGATTGTAACATGCAAATAGTTATACTATGTTCTACTACTACCAAAAAGAATAGAAAGTGGCATAGTCATTTCACGATTCAACAAACTTTGGAGAAGAAACAATTTTAGGGAAAATCAATGTCGCAAATGGTTCTGGATTCTATTTTTACTGCACTTAGGCCTAATTAGATCTTTCGTACCTCCTCTAGTGGTAAACCTTACTCTTCCGTCCCAACACACATCCAACTTATGTGGTTGATGTATGCTAAGACATTGCTTGAAGGTTTTTTTTTTTCTTTATGCTGGTCATGTCAAGTCAATATTTCTTTAACATAGACTCTCTTGCGTAGGAGAGTGTTGAGCAGGTACATAGTACGTGCTCGGTTGTCTCGTCTTCAATTTCACATCTTCTGCATATTGGACTGCCTACGATGTCTACAGTATGTAAGTGTTTTTCTTAATTGAGAGTGTTCTTCAAGATTTCTGTTAGGGTTTTTTTGGACAGTCTCAAGTAGTAGTTGGCCGTTTTGGGATTTGGGGCAATCATTGTCTCCTTTAGCTGTCTACAACTATCGTGCTTTAAATGCATTATGTATATTTGCTTTTGAGCTTTTTTAGTGATACTATTTCCATCACCCCATGGGTTATTTTGGTTATCTCTGCCTGGAGGATAGTTGTATGTGTCCCTAGTGGTAACGATGTTGAGACGTCTAAATCTTTGGAGTAAATTTGTAAATTTGTTTGACAAGGTTTTGGAAACTGGCAGAATGGATGTCGTACGAGCTATCTGATCACACTAAGGTCGAACGAGTTCGAATATTCATCGTGTGTGTGTATGTGGGTCAAACATCAAAACGCATTCTAAAAGTTGTTTGTTTGATGGCATAAATGCGTTAAAACTTTGTAATGAAATTGTAGCAGTTCTTGAAGTAGGCGTTCTGTTTTTATAGTAATTATTGTTTAAATAACACGCTATCATTATTATTATAAAAGTACCCACTACAGACGAGTCTTTTGATTAGAACTCAAGGAAGGTTACTATAGTTTTTGCATTTGCATAATAATGCACCAACTCAATATTACAACAATGAATTATCACATAGTAGCAGTCAACAACATCAATCATTGGGTAATGGTCTATTTTTTGAGTACCAGTACCGCATTTAAGAGTAGCATACAACATTTACTAAAAATGTGGGGTGCAACAGGGTCTGCTGCAAATGTAAAAACGATAGTAACTTTTTGTTAGAACTCTAAAGGCCCTAGCCAATATTTAATGATATTCTTGTCTGTAGTGCGGCTGTTTTATGTTGCTCTCCTTATAAGTTCACTATTTGAAAGCAATCGAAAGCAAGCGTTGGCAAAGAAATTAATTAAATTAATAATATCTTTGTAGTCATAAGTTTTGTCTACGTCCGTTTCTGATGCAGTGCGTCTTTAAGTAAACATGTTTGAAACCGTAATTCACGCCTTCTGTAGAAAATAGTTTATCTAATACATCGCACATTTTCTTGGCTTTGTAAAACATGGATTGTTTTCCATGACATGCATAAATTGGAAAAGTATCAACATTTATTTTATATGAGGGCTCTGGTTTGATACCTTTAGCTGGAAAGTCCATTTAGCTGTGGCATTGATTCAGAAATAAACTAACTTCAAATAAATTATAATCTTTCCTTTTAGTGTGATTACATTTATATACTGTATCATACAAATAAAACAATATTTAGTTATGTATTTGTATTAAAATGCTATTTTGTCATTGCGAATTACTAAAAAAACACGAAAAAACTAATTGATTTTATCGTTGTGTATGAGTAGGACTATAACATTCTAATTGAGTCGATATATTTCCTTATTGGACTATGTGGGCTTTTAATATATTTTTCACCCACTTTAGTTTTTTGTCTTGCATTAAATATTTGAAAAAATCTTGTTAATGGTATTTGAATTAATTGGTTGGTTCGATAAAATATACTCAACGAATAATAGGATTTTTTAAATTAATTAATTAATAATGTCAAAAATTAATTGTTTGGAAATAGGATAATAGGTATAACAATATTTTTTTAATTGGTTAATGTTTTGCCAACAATTAATTTTTGACAATAATTAATAAGAATATAACGACAAAATTAAAATTAATTAATATGCGCAGTATTTATAAATATTTCATAAAAATATTACAACAGCATTATAAAAATATTTGTATGCACATAAATATGCTTCATCATAAATTACCCACACTAGTTGGCCTGTGCAAATATTCTCCAGCAGTAAGAACAATAATAACATCCACGTGTTCCTTTCTTTTATTTACAAAACATTGTTAACTAAACCTGGACCTATAAACACTTCGTGTGCCAGTTGGCACTGAATACCTGAATACAGCAAATTAATTTCACAACAACAATATATAGCTTCACATTACTTTAAGTATAGTTAATAATACAACACCACAACCTACATCAAGGATAATACAACCACAAAGCTATACCTTTTATATGGCCTTCACCGCTGAACTTTTCGGTTTCGTCTGAAATACAATAGTGTTGCTGTTAGAATGTAATAACGTAAGTTTGGTAGTTCGGGGAACTTTATTCGATATTTAATCAAGAGTAAATTGCACACACTTGTTTTGTGTCATAAAATGCACTTATTTATACACAAATTGTGAAATGCATAAATATTTATGGCAAAGCTTTGCGTACATAATCTCATCATTATATTGCATAAACACATTCTTTACCAACACTATTTTTGGTCAATAATAAATTAGTTAAAAATAATACAATAAAATCTGGTGCCCAGTCAATTATAAAATTTTTACAACTACCAGACAATAACACAGTAATATGTTATTAGATTAGATAGATAAAATTAAACCTATAATAATTATTGTAATAGCCTAGTTTTAGATAAAAATCTAGCATATCATTAAATTAAGCATCAACTGGCGTGTAGACATTTTGTATAGAGATATCTCGTCGTTTGCATCTTTTAATATCCTGTGCCTTTTGTGTCGCAGAAGCGACGCGCATTGAAATATCAGACAACTTGTCGGAGTCCATTTTCCACGATAAAATTTGTTGTTAAAAGCCCGTGTTCGTTCTCACATTCGTATCAGGGCGAGGTCGGGTTTCAAATGTAACATGGGAAATGTATATGTTTTACAATCTGATACCGTTGATTGAAATTGTTGTAGTTGCTCGCATATATTAATTGCTTGGTGATTTATATTTGGGATTGTTCTGTTAATCAAAATATTGAATGGTGCGATAGTGGGTGCGTCGTTTGATAAATAATTAATTTTATAAATTGGCACACATTATACCAGTTTATACGTAATTAAATAATAGAAGTGTGGATGAAAATTTAAATAATAATAAGTATAAATCAGAATATAAATTATACCAGACATATTATGGCATAATCTCACGCCAACTAAATTGGAAGTATTGTAAGCTATTTCAAATAGAGAATGTTTTGGCCGCCTGCAATTTTGTTTCCACTATCACTTTTTATAAGACGTACTCACACGTTTCACCTTGTTGCTAATTAAGTTCCGTATTTTTCACATTATATATTTGATAATATATATACATTATATTTACAATTTTGATTTCGATAAAATATTACTTCAATGTCATTGTCAAACAAAGATACATGAAGTAGTTTTACAATAAAATTTTGGTAGTTGTGTAATGCATGTATACTCACTAGCATATTTTGGGACAACGGTAATTTTTTTTATATCGACGTGAGTCAAAACTCTCAATTGCTTAAGACCATTCCGACCGCTAATCTTACGAGTTAAGAATAAAATATTGAATACCCCATCTCTCAAAGAAGCACGGTGCCTTTTGTAGAAAAATAAACTTAATTTTTTATATCTAATATTAGGCCTGTTTCCTTGTCTGAACTGAACAGTCCTGAGTAAAGTTAATATGATGTCATCAGTTTCAAATGAGTTTCACGACATAGGCAGTCTGACAGTTTACACATCACATACGTAATTAAAATAATAAATAATATTGAAATTATTTGATGACTACGTAAAAATAAATCATCTTCAATTTTATTTTAAGGATGTAATTTGTGTATAAAAGTTACATAAGTTACTTACCTGGTAAACGCTAAAAATACCAGAAATGTTGAAATGGGCATCCCCCCTATACTAACAGTCGGAGGTTAACAGATTTAAATCTGGAATTGATTCATTCAATTTGAGATTTGTTGATTCTAGTTGGTTGGCTCTGATTTAATCCACGGATATTGTAATTGCGATTGCGAAGATGTGTTTTTTGTCTAATTTTTAAATTAGCAACATTTTATTTCTGACTATTTGACTAGTACAGGTATGACACAGAATATCAAAAATTTGGGCAATTGTTTATTGTTTTTTAAATTTATGGATTACAATGGTCAAATGAAGGTTTCTTTTACTGATTGTTTGATGGTTTACTCGATTATGTTACAGAAAGGGTTTGCTACTCTGAGAAAACTTGTATGTGAAATCCTCGGAGCTAACCTTGCACTTTCATACATACCAAATAGCTGGAGAGCTTTTAAGGTGGTATTTATACCTTACGTATGCCTTGGCTAAATCACTAGACCAATCAGTCTGACATGTTTTATACTAAAGCTATTAAAAAAAAATTGTCGACAGGTATATACGGGACGGTGCACTAAAGGCTCTGCTTCTGCACCAATATCAATATGAATACTAATTACTAAGATCATGCAAATTGGCTATACATCAGCTAGTTGCTAAAAGAGCATACAAATTGCTCTTGGTTTTATGCGTTGAAAGGGTTTTTGACAACTCAAATTGCATCTATTATTGTCCCGATATTGCTCAAGAATTGATCTGTATTAATTACATTATACTGCAAGACTGTAGGAGTTAAAGTCGCCGGCGGATGCTCACAGTGCGGTGTGTTGTCACTTTTACTGTGGTTCCTTGTAATGGACGGCCTGCGTAAGATACTAAATAACATTCGAGCATTTATTTTACTCTATGCCGATGACCTTACCATATAGGGAAGCGGGATGTTTAGAGCACTTCCGATGACGAATATAGTCCAAAAGCTTGCGTAAAAAAAGTGCAAGAGTTTTAGTAAGCTTGATATTTTGAGATTGAGTTCCGTTTTAATTATGAAAAGCCAGCTTAGAGTCAGCAAGTCTGCCGTTGGGACACCTGGCGCTGAGACGTTCGGATAGGTGTAAAATTAATTAGCACCTCTAAATTGTTTTCAGGAAGCTCAAAGTTTGAATATCATTAGTGAATCTAATCTAAAACACAAATCCAACAGTCAGACAGCAAAATAACGGGACGCTACACTATGCATGTCGAAAAAATGATGCTAGCGCAAATGTTTTTTCAAGGCTCAAATATTGCCAAAACATTAATTTAAAATCACAAAACTAACACCTTGTTAGTCAGCAGTCGCTATGAGCGAAGATAGCAATCTAGAATTAATTAATTTAGCAACAGCACGCCGCTGTAAATGGCGCTCACTTGCTATCTTTGCATCTAGTGGATTACGCTATCACTCGGCAAACATGCCTCAGTTTTCAAGCGGAAATAGCTGCCATTGAATGGTGCTCAAGAAACGTGGTCGAATCCGGGCAGCACCTCAACAGACCGTTGTTGGGCAGCCAAGCAGCACTACAGGCGATATGTTTGCCAGTAATAAAATACCAAACCAAATCTGAAAACATTGTACGCAAATAACAGAGCACACAAGATCTGGATACTAAAGTATCAGGATGTTGAAGGCAGACCAGCTTGCTAAAAGGGAACCACAGAGACGTTTATTGACTTAAACTTGCTTCGGGATTTCATACGAGAGCGGAAAACAAATAATCCGTAGGTAGTCATTTTGAAACGGAATCGACAGCTTGGGGAAAAACTGTGGAAGAACGAATTTATTTTTTTTATTTTTGAATCTTTTTTGCATATTAAAGATCTATCTACCCATGACAGCAAAATGTTATGGTGACGGATTTTTTTGTCAAGTTACTATTACAGGAGTATAATTTCTGAAGTATAGTTTAAATCGTTTAAAATTTGCTGTTTTTATAGTATAGACTTAAGACCATACCGATTGCTACCTTGATTTGTAGTATTTTAAGGAAAACGGCAACTTTGGCGTCATTGCTGTTTCTAGATATAATTTATAATAATCAATTTATTTTTTTACCAGTACATTCAGAAAAGATTAAACTATATTTTGCCAGAGTATTTTAGTCACATAATATTTGCAAATAGCATTGAAATGCATTTAAAAGTACTTAAAAACGCATTTATTTCTATATTTGGATTTATTTTTTGGCTATTTCCAATTATTATTTGATTAAAATATTCTGATCAAATATAGTTTAATACTTTCTGAATGTACTGGTAAAAAAATAAGTTGATTATCTAATTAAATGTGGAAATGGAATGACGCCAAAGTAGCCGTTTTCAATAAATTACTGGAAATTAAGATAGTGGTCGGTATGCTTTTAAAGGATGAAATATGAGTGATTTAAAACTTGTACACATACAATTTTATCCAAAGAAGTAAATAACTAAAAGAATCAATTTTCGATTACCCAAAGTGATTACTAAATAGCATACATCGGATGTTGACACAAAATCCTACACCAATTGTATGTTATTATCTGTGAAAAAAATCTTGGTGGCACTAATCGAAGTTTTAATTTTGGTGTTTTCAATAGTTATTTGTGTTACTCTGCACTATGCACTACTACAATGAAATTTGTATACGACTTAGCTGTTAGTTGTTATAGAGATTAAATTTTGTGCTGTTTTATTGAGTACGTGATAATGCTCGGTTTCTTCAGCATAACTTAAGACGCAAGCTTACTCCGTTGCACCATACCAAAGTCACATCTTATTTGCGTTAAGTGAATTATTTACTACTACTTGTCTTTATATACTGTAATGCATATTAATTTTGATTTTAATATTTATAAGTTACATTATAATTGGTTTCAAAATATTCTAATTAATGTTTTCTTTAAAAATTATATTTATGTGACACATGGATAACCCTAATGTAACAATTTTTGATATTTATGTTTTATAATAAATTAATGTCAGTGAAAAACTGATTCCGACAAGAACGTTTTTTAGCTCATTAGAAAACAGCATTGTAAATATTGGCAGCATTGTCAAATCTATCCGGATCCTAGCAAAAACGCCACACAAATTAGACAAGCTGTGCTTCATTCTGAGCTGAGCTTGGTCAAGTTACGTCTCAAGTGACGTTGTATAAACCGGACTTTAAATTGATTTATACAAGTCATTTTTGTATTCTATAATGCAGGTCCTTTCCTCGGTTCATTATTTATTAAGTACAAACTGATTTATGATATTTTACTATGTATTAACGCTGTAGGTGTATTCAAATCAATGCCAATTTTTGTTGCACAACAATATGCATAACATTATGTTTTATCATTTATGATAGTTATTGAAATTTAAGCAGTTTTTCAAACAAACAATTTTAAAATTGATATGGAAATTGTTGTTGTGCAAAACAAACAAAATAAGTAGAATAATACGTAAATACGTACATCAAATTGTTTAAGACATACATAAATAAAGCTTTAAGTAGAACATTTTAACTTTTTTGAATAGTTTTTTTTGTAAACTGTAAAGAATAAAAATTGCAGTTTACTATTTAAAACATTAGTATTTTTTTCTATTTTGGCTGAATTGTTGAGTTTCTGGAATGTAGCAATTCTGAATCATTCTGTATAATACTTTCCTTTACCTTCGTCTATCTAGTTCATGCCATTAGTAAAGTAATTATTAATGTTATCATTGTTCCTATAATATATATTGTTAATAAATATTATTAAGTGTTGGTATAACAAATGTAGTATTAATTATTACTTAAAAAGTACAATTACTACCCTATCATAGTATTTTACATTTGTTATCAACATACATTCACTTTTCTAATGTATCCTTACAAAATAGTTTTATCATAAAATTAAACTTTGCAATGGGCGAGAGAATCACATTGTCACCTTGCCAACACCGTAATAATTTAATAAGGCATTACGAAATGTTTTCACGCCGACCACATGTCTTTCTTTTACTACTTAGTTTTATTTCTTAACACCCATCCGAGAAATCAATTTCTAGCGAATATTTCCAAACGTGCATATATCCGTGATTATATTTTATAATTTCAATCATTTTAGACAGTAGAGATTTGTCATGTCTTGCTTAATATTAAATAACCTAATTAATCCAACAAAACATATCAAGTTGATTATCATAAGCTTATTTTCAAATATAAACGTTTTGGCTATCTTAATCTAACACTTATTAGTTTCTATGGTAGACCGTTTACTGAAACTATGATCAGCTACGCAATAATAAATAGGTACATTATTCAATTAAGTTGATGACATTTATTTTATCTAACAGTGCCATCGGATGGGAGGGGGCTGATTCAGCTTAAACGACAGGGTAGTTTTTAATTTAAAAAAAAAACAGATTGCTCTTACATGATACAAAATACTTTTATTTGATTAATTTATTTGTTATGAATAACTTTGTATATCAAATTATTTGAGTTTTATAATAGATTGATTAACACCCGCTATAAGCAAGACAGGTGCTTACTAGCTATTTTGCAACTTAATTATTATATAAATGTTATAAAATCATGTTACAACTTTTATAAATAAGTTTTCTTTGTAGTTTATAAAATAGCACGATTGACATGATGTCAATTACTGTTATAATAATAATTAATGCCAAAAAATAATTTCCACGTACGGGGTCTGAAACTTGAATTAAATAATTTTGGTTATAGCAATTTTTATTAATAAAAGTATCAATTATCTTATCCTTTCCTTACTTAGTTAATAATGTTGCAAGGAAATTGCGTCACCACCGCCATGAGAATTATATTTTTTTAATCTTAATTTTATTATTTTTTAATCGACTTATAAGTGTGTCTTTACCACAGCAAAGAAAGTAAATTTATACCCATTCACTCTCGTGCCATATCGATACCTTATTGTTAAGTTTTAATAGGTCCACTTTTTTATATTTATGCCAATGACCGCGAAATATTGTATAATTCATAAAGCGTAGTATTATAGGAAAGTTTTATTTGATTTGATTTTTTGTTGCAAATTTTTGTAGTATTTGTGCACGTTTGTTTTTATTTATTTTTCTTTTCGTTTTGCTATAATAGGTCACGTAGAGCTTCACAGGATGTTGGTACAGTCACTAGGCCTAATGAGAATTTTCCATGGACCAGGTATGTACATTAAGTTATTAGTTGCTTCACACAACAAGCTTTTTGATTCTTATAATCCTGCATGTTAGGAATTTCTGACAAAGATTTTTAAATTAAGAACGTAAAAAATATAACTTATGACCAAAATTGAATTTTCTTTATTAATTAATAACAATTAAAGGATCATAGTAGTTAATAAAGAAATCTGATTAAAAAAATAATCATTCAATACTTTTACACTAATTTACAATCATTTTACCAATGCTCAAAGATTGCAAATTTGCACAATTCTATCTTGAATATTATCTTTTATGCGTATTGATACCAAACACACAGTAAATGTATTACCAGAAATCAATCACGTGGTGCAATTAAATTTTTAATTATAAAGACTTGTCTGGTACCAGCGGTGTGGCAGTGAATATTTTTTGACGCGTAAGAAATGAAAATAATTCCTCCAGTAATCGTAATAAATTCTGTTTGTGGTTGTATGTACAGATTTTAATAAAACCTGGGCTTGAAACAAAAAATTATTTTAGTTTTTAAAATAAAATGTACGAAGCTTAACTAACCAACTTTTTTTACCATTTTTAGTTATTATCATAATCAATTTATTAAAATTTGTTTAGTTTTTGCATCTATAAAACTTTTTTCCACTTCACTATATGCTTATCATGCAGTTTATACAAGTTTGTTGAAGTTATTAAATTTTCAATATATAATAGTAAAAACTGGGGAATTGGTGTAAAAGTAATTTGGTTAAAAACGGCTTTATTCGATTTAATTAATTATTATAGAAAAACACATTTCTGAATGTAAGTGAATTCAATAGTAATATTATTTAATATGTATAACATATGTACCTTAGAGCAATACTAGGTTAGTGTAAATTTACAATTAAAAATATTTTTTTAAAATATGTTTTATAGCTGAAATCGGAGGTAAAATATTCAAAGTTCTTTATAATATAAATTGCATGTTTTAATTCTTTTTTAAATCAAAAAGTATCGAAATATAGGATTTCAAATAGTCATAATATATTTTTTACGTAATTAATATACAAGATGACCATCAAATTGTAATTGTAACCTTACGAACACAAGACAGGTTCGGTACATCCATATTTGTTTATTTATAATTGTAAATAAGTTAAAATTCTTTAATTGTAGAAAAATCTATTCCAATTAACAAAACTTGTCTTGTATGATAATTTTTTTTGTGTAACAAACATGGTTTGATCTTGTGAGTAATAAATTAATCTACAAAAATTAATTTATTCGTGGCTTTGCTTTGATCATATTATCGAAACACATCTGATAATAAATTATTATTTTAAGATAAATAATAATATTTAAAAACCTGATGAACTTGATTTTTTTATTGGTGAATCAATCATTGAACACTATAAATCTTTGTGTTTGTTAAATACTAATAGTGTGGTATTTTTATAGGAGTAAGAGTAGGAGCGTGGACCACGGAATTACTTCCCCATTCGATCTGGAAGCTCTCCGCGCCAAGGTGGACAGCCAAGTTGACAAGAACCTCGACAGAGGTGAGTACGCTTTTTCAATTGTTTCCATTGTCTGCTCTTTTCAGACGTAAAAATGTACGTTATTTGTGTATGATTGTCAACACTATAAAAATCGTATTCAATGTACTATAAACATGTCTACACAAAAGTAGTAATTAATATGTTTAGTGTAGGTATTTATTATAAATAAAACATATTAATTGAGTCTTAATCTCAAGGCGTACAGATAAACTTAGTTTTGTATTAAAAAACATACATCCAACCTCTATATTTTTCAAAACTCTTTTTAAGAGAAAAATTTAGTTTCATCTTAATTAGTCAGTATATTGTAAAAAAATAAATATCTATTATCTTGCAAAGTAGTTTTTTAGCACATAGAGCAATTTAAGCTCAAAAGATTCAGTTCTAGAATGTTGAGTGATTGTTTTTGTTTTGAAAATATAACTATCTTTGTAAAAATTGCAGCAATTTATTTTACTATAATTTTTTACCACCACACACGTGAGGCAGAATAATTTTCAAAAACATTTGATATTATATTCTGAGTAAGGTTCTGAAACTTTGGATTTGTAAAAATTTCCTGGATTATACAGAATGGTTTTTAGCGTAGCAAAACTAAATTAGTCAATGGAAAAATGGTTAAGAAAATTTTGTTTCTTCTCACCGTGTCGAAACTAAATTTGGATTAATGCTTACAGAACTTTTTAAAATCTTTTTTATGTGCTTCTTGGTCTCTTAACTTAACTGGCCAATTAGTTACAAAGCATAAACTATTGTATATAGTTTACGAATTAAAAAAATATGTATTATCGATGCTAATTGAAGTTTCATATGATACTACTATTAATATAACATGCATTTTTTAATTAATTCTAGATTTATTTTGGTAATTTCTGCAGAGGTTTCATGATTAGAAAAAAGCGTCTGGCCGTGTTGTTGTCATTTGAGTTTTCACAACCGGGTTTAGGGACGTCTACAATTAATTTGGTTTCTGCAACTACCTTTTTATTGTTTTTATATCGTGCTTGTTGCTTTTTGATAGGATGTTTGTAAGCTACGTGTAGTAAGCATTTCCAAAAATTGAATCCAGCTATGTAATACTGATATTCCAAATTCCAAGTTTACAGTCTTGACTTCTCTATTAATCATTTTGTCAACTAAATTAGTTTTTTTTCTTAAGTTGCGCCATAAATATAGCATTTCTGTGTAGATAAGGTATCCGTGAGAGCGTTACACATCTTACCATCAACCATTGCAAACATCAATTTGGGGCTAACTGAAATTATCTGTCGCTGTAGATAAAATTATATAACTATAAGCTTTTCTGATCTTAGTTACTCTTTAACTATTTTGGAAGCATATGTATGTCCAGATGCTTTTTGGGTCATCTTTGTAGCAGAACTTAATTTTTTGATAGGCGTAGATTTCCGCAGCTGTTTTGTTTTTTTTGCGCTTGGTGCGCTCATTACTTTCTATAAAAGCAACTGTTGGGCATTCTTGCTGTTTTAATTTCAAAGGTTTGCTGCGTGCAAATGTTATTTCTTTTAAAAACATTTTAATATTAGTTTTTTTTGACATTTCTCATTTTTTTTTGCTAGTTGCACCTAAGTTATTTGTTTTTACTTTTTACTTTTTTATGATTTAATTTTTCAACTTTTATTCCGTTCTTGTGAAGCAGTTGCGCACGATCTTGATTATTGCTTTCAAATCGTTTACCACTAAATTCTTTTTGCGGCCCAAACATATAGAAATTGCATGGTAATAAATCAGCAGAGCTGTAAGGTGAATGTTTAAGCATATATCAGTGTCTTTTCACTGTCTGTTGCGTTAACTAGTTTTTGGCTGCGTTGATGGTTTGACGTTTTTGTTCTAGTACGCTATGTAGAGCACGGCAGGAATTAATTTTTAGTACGTTTAAGGCTACAGTTGAATTCGTTGTACTAACCTTTTACTGTTGACCATGAAAGGGTATCTTTTATGAAATAAGACTGCAATGTGAGTTGAGTTGCTGTTGGTTTTGCTATAAATCTGCTATAATGTAATTTTCTATTTTATGTAAATCTGGGACATTATTTTTGTTGTGTAATTATTTCTTTTTGTATATAATTTTCAAAAAAAGTTGATTAAATATTTATTATGCCAAACATAAAGAAAAACAAACAATTGTAAGCTTACTCGGCAGACTACTTTTGAACTACTTACTCACAAATAAAATAGATCTACTATTTGCTCATTTTTATAACATGGTATTTATGGAAACTTTATTAAGATTTTAAACTAAATTTGACAATTAAAATAGTCCCATTTAACTGCTCACGACTGTACATACATCTGATATTCATCTTGATACTTAATAAAATTTATTGTATGTTTAATCGTTATATTACTTTTTTATGGATCACATAACGTTTATTGATTGTTATTTTGAAATATCTGGTATATATAGACACTTATTTATCCATTAATATCTATATCTATAAAATAAAATCGATTTACTACTAATAACTAAACTATAATATATGTAATATAATATATTAGTTGAGATGGTAGTAAAAGCCTCTAAATTATACCAGGGGAGTTATTTATGTTATCTACTTATCTATTAAAGCAATAGCTTTTGTTGCATCAGAAACGAGTGTTTTTCAAATTTTACATGATGAGAAAAGTAGTCTCGATGGATTTCCAAGCTGCTCAGTTCCGATCAAAAACTATATAGACTACAAAGCTACGAAAATTTGACTGCTTTATTCCAAGATGAAGACTTCTTCTATAGAACTGTAACTGGGGATGAGACCTGGGTACACCACAGGGATCCTCTCACAAAATATGAGTCCATGCAATGGATTAATTCATAAATACTCGGGCGGTTATTCCTATATTAATGGGTTGAGAGAATTAATTTTCCATAAAAATACATATTTGTTAAAAGAAATAATAAATAATTTAAACAAATATGTATTGAC
Organism: Tachinus rufipes; assembly: GCA_963932245.1. NCBI lineage: Eukaryota > Metazoa > Arthropoda > Insecta > Coleoptera > Staphylinidae > Tachinus > Tachinus rufipes. The sequence goes on along the minus strand of OZ010741.1, from coordinate 47,379,280 downwards.
ATAAAAAATAAACTCACCTATACCTCAGGAAGCGTAGCGGGCACTGAGTTCTTAAAACAATCGAGTTCTCGGAAGAATGGGGCTTGCTTTGCCGCGGAAAATCTCTGCTTGTGCACAATGGTTAACTCGTGCGTATCATAAGATCTATGATGCCAGCTAAGTATGGTTGTTTAAATTATTATGACAATTGGGGTAAAACCTTAGGCAATTAGGCATACAATACATATTGAACAGTTTAATGGGTCTATTCTGAACATATTTTAACATCGATGTTAGCTAACATAGCTGTAAAAATTGGTTTTTAACCAATTAGGTATCGAGTTTTTTGAATATTGCCTAGCAACGATCAAAATGTTAATTAACATTGCTGTAAAAAATGTTCAGAATACGGCTATAAGTTTTGCTAGTTAACTTATTATATTGTCTGTTTAAATATTCCAATTTTGTATTTTTAACAAAAAACATATTTAAAATTTTATTATTTTGTTGTATTTAAATATTTACATAAACAGTTTAATGGATTTTACACATTGACACATGCGACGAAGGCTATCGTAACTCATTTATTTTAATAAATAAATACATAATTAGTAAAAATTATTTTTGCTTTATCCAATAGCTGTCATAGTTAAGTAATTGAAATCTTCCACAAAGAACATGAAGCAAAATGCAAATAAAGTATATTATATTGTTGCATAGGCCGATTAATTTTTTTTTACTATTCAAAACACATATACACATTGTATTTTTTTAATTTATTTTAATTTGCATTTATTTAAAATTATAATTGCCGTGCATTTTTTGTTGTTATGTAAGAAGTTGAAAATATATAAATAAAATCATTTATCATATCATATTATGTTGTACAGGTATATATACTTAGAGGATAGTTTATAAATCAGCATAATTATAATCATTGCCTGTTTGCTAATAGTATGTAATAAAAAACATGAATAATTTACACATGATTTTATTAAAATAACAAAATATATAATGATTTATTTGTAAGAAATGATTATTTAATTTTTTTTTAAAGGTAGCATAAAGTAGCGTAGGTCTCTGAATATAATTTACAGAAAAAAAGAAGGGTAAATATAAGAAAACGTGGCTTGAATTTAGGCTGCATCACATATTTATCATAGGAGTAACGCATTAGAATATTAAAAAAAACCAAAACATTTAATGATTATATGGTATAGCTGTAGATGATATACAGGTAGTGTATTTACGACATGGTCTTAAATTATCTCAGCGGATTATTTTATTAGCAACTGCTTCGAGAGGCAATTGTGTTTGTAATATATACCTGGAAGCTGTTTAGCTATTTGTAGTATCCAAGGGTGAAAATATTACATATTTCTATGTAAATTTTTTATCATTAAATAGCTTTCAGCTATATAATACAAATATAATTGCTACCTCGAGGCGGTTGGTAATGAAATAATCTGCTGAGATAATTTAATAATAAATTATTTGAGAAAATTTAATTTTTCATATGAAAAAAAAAACTAGTTTTTTACAATATTTTGATGAATGAACTTTGAAATAAATTAGCAGATTATTAATCATGCAATCAGTACCTTGATTCTGTCTAAGTGGGTATAAAATTACATAGTTGTATATATTTAAATATTTCAAAATTTATTTAAATGTTAGAAATTTTAATAATTAATTACAATTAAAACAAGGTCTTTACATATTCATTATATATTATAAATGATTAATGTAGTGTTGTAAATACATGCTAATCAATACATTTACGCCTAATAAATAATACATTACTATTAATATCAAATTCACATTATTATGGATACGAGGGTTGCTTTATATTTCGGGATTAAAGAACAAAAATGAATTTATTGTTTTTCAAAACATTTTCTACTTTTGCATGCGTTTGAACTAATTTTTGAGCTACTTTTTCCACTAAACGAATCAACCTTTTGTTTGGGCATCAAAAAACGTTGACCTTGCAATTTATTTTTGATGTGCAGCAATAAAAAAAGTCAATGGGTTCTAAATCAGGACTATGCGGTCCATTAATTTGACGTGTTGAGTGCTTGCCTATTTGTGCCAGCTTGCATTGAAGTGGTGGAGAATGATCGGTCTTTGGCGGTTGGGTGTGCATTATTTTTCCGAAAACTTCTGGCAAACAAATGATTGGGTTTAGTTGTTTTCCGATAACCATTCGAAATGGTTTGTTCGCAATAATTTTTGTTGGATTTGGCTTATCTTGAAAAATTTACACAGTGACTGCTGTTTATGTTTGGGCTCAGACGCGTACATCCAGGATTTGTCACCTGACACTATGTCATAGACATGTTTTGAAGCATTTCTTTTGACCAATTGACACGAGTTTTTTTTTTGAGTTCTTGAATTATGTGATATTATCTAACGCGAACAAATTTTTTTGACAGCTAAATGTTTATGAAGTATTGAATGTATGCTTATGTCTTACGATAAGTCACATAACTATTTTGCAGTATTAACTCAGACACAGTTAGTGAATCTTCGTCGAAAGTTGTAAAACATTCGCCAAAATTACCAGATAGCAGCACTCAGGTTGCTTAATTCTGAAATATAAAAGACAATTCTAGTACATTTTAGTATATAAAAAAGTATTTTATTAAAAAAAAAGGAAGAACTTCTTTAAATTAGTCCCTTATTAATATGGTTATCGTAATATGTGGGGCATTATTCGAACGAGGCACGTGTTATTTATTATGATTGTCATTTTCTTTCATTTATTTATTTATTTATTTATGTAAAGCTTTAGTTAAGGACTCTAAGCAACTTGGCCAGCTTTAGATGTAAGACATCTGATTATGTTTGTAGTAGTTGGTTTCAGGAAAACATAGCTGCAGTGTCAGAGTGTTGTTGAGAACCCAGGAACTCCAGTTTGCCTTATATGAAATTAGGATGTTTTAATTGGTAATTAAGAATACTATATATTGTAGACTTTTTCATTCTCGTAGCCACAAAGAAAGAAAGTCTAGCGGAGTTAAATTACACGATCTGAGGGGTACCAATTTATGTCCGAGTTTTGCGAAATAATGCGTCCAGGAAATTTCTCGTGCAGCACTGCAATAGTTTCACGGCTTGTGTAGCTTGTAGCGTTTTCCTGCTGGAAATAAAAGTTGTCATGCCCAAATTCTCTATATACGCCAAAGAAAGTCAGTTAGCATTCTACGGTTGCGATTCTCATTGACTATAATTGTAGCATCTGCATAGTTCTTGAAAAGTAGGAATTTTGGAACCCCAGATACGGCAGTTCTGTCTATTAACGAACCCACTGAGATGGAAATGGGTTTTGTCTTTAAAGATGTTTTTTTTTCAAGTCAGTATTCTCTGTCTGCATCTCCAGCACCCAAGAAATGAAAAATTGACGTTGTTTATGATTAGCCAGCTGCGCTTTATAAGCAGTACGCGATGCAGGCTGCACTGTGAGATTCTTAATTGCTGTGCATTTCATGGGATAGACAAACCTGAGTTTTTTGTTACACTCAGTAATTTGAACCGTTTTGCTGAAATTTTGCGATTAGCTTTACAATGGTTTTGCGGGAAGGTGATTTGTATCGACCAAAAACACCACGATCTCTGTCTCGACAAAATTTTCACCGTGTCTATAATGAATTTTTATTATTTCTATACGTTGTTGGAAAGTATATCAGGTGCTCTCCTTTTGCCATTATTTTCAGTTATTCTTACTTTACCTTACTCTATTTGTAAAATAGCAAGTAAGCCAAAGTAAGAATTTTACATTCCCTCTGCTTTTGGAATCCTATCACGGGGTGAAAATTAATAAAGTAATATTTTAAAATTATTTAAAAATATAAAAATTGTATCAACGTCAACAAGTAAATTTTAATTAAAAAAAGTACAAATATTTGTGAGGTTAGGTGAGTATTTTGGCTTACTTCATTTGGCAATAGGAAAGCACCCATTGTACCATTTTCTTAAATCGTATAGTTTTTAATGGCAAATGTCAAGGATTCAAGGCTTACTATTCAACAGATCAAAAATGCCGCGAAATTTAAATGTATCTTTATTGGAAATCACTTTATATAATATTGGAACTATTAAGGTATGGATACACACGGCTCTAGAGCGCCAAGACGCTAGTTAGGCTGCAGTGTCTAGTGTGTCCCTTACTAACTGCAATACCGGCTGACACTTTCATTCAATCATGCATACATGTCTTTTACAGTTAGACTTTCAAATATCAAATAACATTGATATTTTAGGACTTTTTAAAACCAGACTTGATGTTTATAGTAAATGTAAGGTAAGGAGTATTTCAATAATAAAGTTTTATAAAATTATACAAGAGGCACTGGATTGAGGGCTGTCGGGTTGAATCAATGTATGTACGCAAATTGAGTAGCTATATGTGTACACAAAACTATGGACCAATTGTGATTATTGATAACAAATTACGAAGGCAATATAATCAATACATCACGACGCGTTGTTTTAAGCAATCATATACTTGTTATACAGGGAGTTTATAAATGAATGGGATTATGTAATCACTTTAAATATGCCGTCTTTTTTAAATTATTCACTATACTATTTGTTTTGACAGTTCAACTTTGACAGCTGTCAAGCAAGCAAGGTTATAAGAAATATATAAATACAAATGAAGAGAATATTTTTATTATTGAATCCTACTTTAGGAATGGGTGGTTTAATAATGGGGAATGGCTCTATTATATTCCGGATTGTGTTTACAACTAACATATGAAAATATTTTTATTATTGAATCCTAAGATAGGCAACTTTATTTACGCATTTTTACTAGAGCGGCACAAACGTACATTAGATGGTTACATAATCCCAAACATTTATAATCACCCTGTATATATTATGTATTAATAACAGATAATGAAACTTATTGCCTATGGTAGCTTTTTTGTTATCACTTACATACACAACAATAAATACGGCATAAACATTTTAATTCATTTGTTGTTTCAGTTTATTAATTAGAAACGTTACATTTGTATTGTTCTTTTTTTAATTATTATTAATCGATAATTACATACTTGGTTTATTACCAATCTTTGGAAAGCATTTTAACGTTGGTAATAAAACTTGTTGGATTTTTTTATAACAATCAGATTACTTATTATATTACCCTTGAAAATATTTGGTATCACGTAACATCAAATTTCTATAGTTTATAATTAGCATATTAAGGAATAAAAACTATGTTTCCGTTACATTCGTGTCAAATGTTTAATGAGAAAGTGTTGACTGCGAACAGTTTTAATAGAAATACTTTTTTTACAAGAAATTAATTCATCAAGCAACCACATAATGTCATGTAATTCTTAAATATAATCATTAATCTGCTACGTGCGTGAGTTAAATAGGCATCTCTAAATCTTGATTCACAATCGAAAAAACAAATTAGCATTGAGCCGGCGGCATGTTTATCTACACAGTCGGCTACTGTCGAATTTGCAGCTACTGGTGAATTTAATTCTGCAATCGCCAGCGGATATACAAATAAAAAACTACATCATAACTTATCTAATTAAAGCGCCCAGCTGAATGAAAAGGATATTGCGAGAACGGAACAGGTGCCTCTACATAAATGTCTCTTGCAGTGCCGTTCAAGATCGCCAACTTTACAAACTTCAATACATCATGGACGTTTTCTTTTGTTAAAATTTCACTTGAGCTGTGTGTGACACACGACGCTTACGCACCTAACGCGTTTAAAAAGGTCGAGAAACACACGCTTGTTTGTTATCCTCGCCGTGTCTTGACCCTTTTTACAATGACACACTTGTATTCTATTCACATTTTTAAACACCTGCTACAAATATTTAAAAGTCTATATTGAAATTAGTTGACACTCAATTAATTAAATTGCCATTAAGGAAATAGTAATAAATTAACTAATTTCAATGAGATTGTTTTGTAAGTAATATTGAAATATGTTTGATTTGAATACGTTTTGTAACAACTTTAGATGTTCCTAATATGGCTATCGATATTTATGTGTGTATATATTTTATGTAAATAAAATATTATTTAGTTCGCACAATATAAGTTCAAAATAGCAGCAATAATATTTTATTTTGAAGTCTACAATTTATTTATCGATCATTATACAAGGTGTTCTTAAAGTAACGCATCAAATTGAAATGGTAATTTCTGGATAAACTTTCAGTCTGCGGACACAACGATTATTGTTTACTATCGCCTTGGTTCAAGCTTATAAATGACTTGTTACACTTATCTCAAACTCTTTGTGTATAGAAAATAAAAAAATTCCTATTTCAATTTCAACAATTTCACAATTTTGTATTTATTTTGAACTATTTGAAACTTACATATTGGAACAGAGCCCATGAGTTATATGGGCTCAGATCCAATTTACAAGCACGTAATATTTTATATGAACTTACAAATGTTTTTTTATCTTCTTTGATGTGGCAAGATTTCAGTCGTAAATTTACTGAAGAATTGGAACAATTATTGTAGAGTTTCATAAAATAACATTTGATTATTATTGTTTGTTTGTTTTCTTTGTATGCATTACAATAGTTTTTTGAATCATAACAAATGCACTCTTTAGTTATGTTTATTTGTAATTGTGCAGTTTGCATTAAGCTTTGTTGTGTTGATTATTTTCTGTTACAATCATTTTTATTTTGGTCTTTTCGCTCTCATAAAATAAAAATAGTGCCAAATCCGAGGAGGAAAATAAAATTTTATCTTGACTATTAATAACTGGTTTACCTATTATGAACTACTTGCATATGATCATAACATTTTTTGTCTGAGATGTGCCGAATTTAGACACAATAATTGAATCACATATATATTTTTACTATTTGCAACGCTAAGGACTAATTTGTCTTGCTAGTTTTTTTTTATTATTATTATTTTTGTAGTCAAGAGTTAAATATGTAATAGGTCTGTTCCAACCTACGATTTGGACAGTTTGCAAACCGTCCAAACTGTGCACACAAACAAATATTTGTCATCCTTAGGCAATCTTTTATACACAGTAATTGTTTGTGTGCATAGTTCCTGACGGTCTCAAACCGCGTTTGGTGTCGGTTGGAACAAACCTAATATAGAGTTTCTTTGTCTTTACTTTGCAGATGTTTCAACGTGTTTCTTAAATTAATTACATCTTTGGTTTTTGAGATTAACGGATACCTTGAGTTAAAAATTAAATTGTGAGGAACTTATCGATTATTGATTTTTTGTGATTTTTCTTTTCTGCTCGTATTTCAATCAACTAATTATTGCTTTACTATAACTATAATACTATTTGTAAGGCTTAATTAATTTGACAATTTAAACATCCACATCTGCATATCCTCAAAGGTGTGCTTGTATGTACGTATTTTTGTGGAAACGTTCTTGAATGTTGTTCAAACATTTTTAGGATTAAACAGAAATGTATAGTGTGCTAAATGTGCTTGTACATTCAGTGTATCTGCACAGGTGGCTGAATTCTTATTCTTAGGCTAGTAGTACTTGTCTATTCGATTAGCATTGGAATTGCCTTTTGTCTGTCTTTTTGGGTAGGTGAATAGATTTGCACTAAACACGGATTTTTAAGCCGGATTTAGGTTAAATGGCATACGGAATTGTTTTAAGTAAAATTGCCGAAATTATCGATTTAAAGTTTTGTGTTAAGAATCTAAATGGATGAGATGCTCTATTTATAGAACGGGATTGCGTGAATAACATAAAACAGGCAAAATGCTTACGCGATCTATTCAGAGGAAATTAATGATGAATTTATAGCAGGTACGGACGTTCGTGTTCTAAGTAATTGAGACAAATCCAATATTTTTACATTTTTAACGGAATCTTTTAAAACGAAAAAGTAATTACAGTTTACATTGCACAGCTTTGTGTAGTTTTGAAATCTATAATGTACTTAAAACAATAAATATAGTTTCACACAAGCTTTTTAAACATATGAATATGAAAAAGAGACTGATTAGTTTTGATTTATCAACGTATGTTTTTTCTACAAGCTCTTGTGATTATCCGTCTTTTCATACATTTTTGGCCTAGAATATTTCAGACATATTTAACGGATTTAGATGAGGAGAACAAGCTAGTCAATATATATATTTTGTTGACTGTATGTTATTATTAGTTATGATGCTCTACTAAAAGAGATTTTCACATAAATTTAATGTTTTTATACCGTCAGTCGATGCAAAACAAGATACTAATTTTGTGATCATATTTTAATTTTAGGTTTTTTATTGGCCTGTTTTGGAGTGGATAATTAATAGGTATTTTTAAGCATGTGTAAGTTTCAGGTTCAAAAGTAAAATTTTAGTACAATTTGATCAGAAATTAACTATTCGACTAGCAAAGCTGATAACATCAATTGGTATTAGCATTTTTATAGTGGTTGAGCTAACAATTTTGTAGACAATTAGGAATTAAACTTGAACGCTGTTTATTAATATAAAATAAAAATATAACAGGCTTTCTGTGTATTGTGAATACAATGATACCCTTGAATAACACTTTCCAATTAGAAACTAATTAGTAGATCGTTTGGAAATATGTATATATAGAAAAAATGCCATTCATGAAGTAATCTGTGGTGATTAATCAATATTATTATATTTAAGCAAAAACTTTTAATAGAATTTAAATATTCTATTGATATTAATGTTTACACTACTAAAATTAGACATTAAAAAAACACAACACTATAAAATGTCATTAACATTAATAAACATTCGCATTTTTTGGTATAAAGTAATTAATAATAGCATACATATAATTATTAATAATAATTGGAGAATTAATATTGAAGGCAAACTGGAATCATCGGCGCCGTGCACAAATTTATAAAGTATTTCGCTCGCCGCTTGCGGAAGCGATTAAAATTTATTCACGATGAACTAAATTAAATATGCGTCACGGTCGCGAACCGGACGTGCACAAAAATCATATTAACCAGATTATCAACATAAGGAAGATGTTTTCGAATGTGTTTATAAGTTTATTACGTCTCGTTGCCTTGTCAATTGGTATGCGGACTTTTAACTCTAGTTGCGGCGTCAGAATGTTTCAGAATCAAAGGTGTGGAATAGAACATTTAACGCTTCATATCCTTAATATAATCACTAGATGAATACGTAATATTTTGTTGGACAACTGTGATAGATAGGTTTGTAACGCATCAGTGACATAGTAAATATCTTTATAATATAATAAACTATTTCTACAAGAATTGATCTTTATTTTCCGCTAGCTGGCATGTAGAGAATATATCATTACAAACTAGAGCACATACTTATTCTTAAAAGCAATTACTTGCAAACTTGCAGACACCTCGCAGAACCGGACTTTTCATAAACCACATAGCGTTTAAAATCAAGATCTCAAAAATTAACGCTACTTTTGTATTGTGTTGCTGCGAATTCAGTAATTGGTAGATTGTAGCTTAACGAGAGTTAAGCTAACAATTAGTTATTGGAGATCATAATTGTTAATTTCAGATATTTGCTTAATAATTATTTTTTTGACAATTTGATAACATATGATTTTACTAGGGTTCTGTTTATATTGAATAAATTAAAATAGTAAAGATTTACTTCAACTTAAAACTGATCACAAACTTTTAAAATTTTTCCAAAAACATTTATTGTTAGACTGACTTATTTACAGCTTTGTTCCCGGTTCCCAACTGAAGTGAAAAAGTGATTAAATTTATACACTTTTTCTAAAGCCGACTCTGAGGGTCCACTTTCATTATTTTGCGGTGGGGTTTAAAAATCTTATCTACATCACTGTATTAACTTATTTGTAACTTAATTTAAAATGTTGTTAAAATGATTTTTAATGCCATAATTTAAATGATCTGATTATGCTAATATGTGCAAGAGGTATTACAAAATAACAAATTAATATTCAATCTGAAAAACATTATAACATATGTAATAATTAATCTCAGTACTATTTATAAGTAGTAAAAGCACCAAGAACAACAAATTATATCTATAAATAATGCATTCTCAATATGTTAATTTGTAAAAACATAATAATCTTGATGATATGAATATTAAATACAAAAATTTAATTGCAGAATAGCAATGTGTTTGTTAAGATTAGTAATATCTCTAGTGGAAAATACCAAAATGGTAATGTAATTCGATTTTATAAATTCTATTAGATAATATTATAATATCATGTTACGTGCATTATTGTCACCGACAGGTTTCATTCCATTCCATCACGATTCGGATTTCGTAGAATCGACCAAATTGATAAATGTTATTTTAGATGAAAACAATATTTCAGTTTATATTAAAATGATAGAATAGAATTCTATCTTTTGAAATCAACACGAGTTCTGGAAACCTTTTCATAAAGTAAATATATTTGAACAAAAACTGTCTGTTTGATTGGTGATGATCTGATTGATGGGTACCAAAAATGTACTTACTTAGTATAAAGTACACGTAACTTATAGTACCAAATACGTTGCTAAATCTAAATTTTAAACTTTAACTAGTCTTAATTGTTTTTGTTTATATTAGGTTGAAAATCAAATTACGTTATTATTCTCTATTGACTTTACCAACCTGGTTTAATAAGCATGATTAGAAATAACGCGAGATGATTAATGTCTGCGAATTTGTTTGACTTTGACAAGCCTTTCAAATAGTTTGTCTGCTGCTTGAGATTGGTAATATATTTCTTAATTTATTAACTTAATCACACAAAAAATGGAATTGATATTATTGTATGTTGGTAGTGAATTTTCATTAAAAGTATAGGTGGTTACTTGTATGTAATAATTTACAGTAGTGTGATTTAATTTAACATGGTTTGATTAAGGGCATGAATAGAGGTTTTGTTTTTTGCGACCAGAACAATTGCTCATTAATGATTTGTTGATGAAGGCCATTCGATCGATGTACTGATCTTTTTGTTTTTTTTTTTTATAGCGGTAACGTATTCTCGCATCACTTACTGCATAACTTTGCCGACAACTTATAGTTGGGTGTATGAGAATACATCACTAGGTCATCGAGTGTCACGAGTAGTGTTTAGCATCTAATTTTGATTGTATATGCGAGCTGGCCGTTAGGGCAAGACGGCGACTTGAAACAAAACATTATTTTTAGTATTAGTAGAGAAACCTATGTATCGGTCCGCGGTTTAAGTCTTTTGGAGTGCATCTTAAACTCATTTAAAACATTGTTTTAACAAGACAATGTTTAGTTTCATGTGGTCATAACACTCATGACTTCTAGAAAAGCATGCATTTTAGTTATGGCCTATGAGTTCTTTTGATCTCCCAATTGAAAATGTGTATAAAACTGAAAATTTTACTCCAGCAAGTATTTTGGAAACTTTACAGCATTACAGTTTGTTTGGAATGATCTTTTAAAAGAATATAGACAACACATATAAGAAAGCTTCAACGATTTGACAAATGTGATAGGATGAAGGAAGCCCAACATTTTTAATTATATCTAAGAAATTATATATTGTATATCTTCTATAATTTCAAACGTATTTTTAGTATACTCTGGGTAAACATGCTTCAGTATTTCAAGCGAAAATAGCAGCTTGAATGTTGTGCTATAAACATAACCGAATCGGGATAACTCTTCAACAAACTTATAACCATCATGTTGGACAACCAGCTTGCACTACAGGCGATACGTTTGCTACTAATAAATCCAAACTGGCGATGGACTGTATTTCCAGTCTAGAAACACTAACCACAAACCACACGGTACGACTGATTTGGATACTAAAGTATTGGAGTATAGACCTTAAGGCGGACCAGCTTGCCAAAAAGAGAACCACAGAGACGTTAAACAAACAACCCGTAGTAAAGTTGAAACGGACAACAGCAACTGGTGGAAAAATTGTCAAGAGGATGAAGCACTCAAGGCTATTCTTAACAGGACCATTGTACATTGCTCAAACTATGGCAATGAAGATGAGCAAAACAAAACTGCGAAAGCTTACAGGACTTACATCTGGACAAATCAAATACATGTATAGAATGGGAATTAGATTTGCTATGCCGTGGATGTCTGGAGGAAACTCCGTTACATCTGCTGAGCGAGTGAGAGACTTGCAAACAAAGAAAAGCTTAAGACAGTCTTTTGGCAAAAGTTTCTGGACTTCATTAAAGAAATATTCAAATTTATAATCAAATATTTTTAATGTTTTTTGAATTTTTTAAAATTTTGTTTTAACTACCCTCTTTGCAGTACAGTAACTCTTTAAGAAGTTCATGTCCATGTACTTTTGTACATGGACATGAACATGAACTTTAAGAGAAAAAAGCACATAAACAATGCACTTAAAGTCAAAAAAACAAAAATTGGTTTTAACAGTAAATTAATATTATCATCAACAATAAACAATTTCACAAGTTTATAGAATATATAAATAAAAGGCTAAAATATATACAAGGACACATTTACTATTTTTATAGGAAGAGACCAGCGAATTTGGAATATAAATATTATTAAGTAACGGATTCACCATTAGCAATAATTTATTGTTTCCAAAACCACAGAATAATTGCAATTATATACATAAGCGAGAATTTGTAGAGCCTTCAAACTGCACGCCTTAACGGGCTTGACGCTGCTTCCGTGTCCGTCATTACGTTCCACACTTTACGGCAACGAGAAATTATAAACAAATATTATTGGACCCACACACAGACCCACGTCACACGCATTCTTCTCGAAAAAAGAGAGAAATTAAATCGCAAATCAAGGCCTGAAAAGATCGCGAGTGCAAAAGCGGGGCCTTGAGACGTGACTAGAGGGGCACCCGAACAACCGGACGCCTATTTGAAAAATAATAATAAAAAATATTACTTCCGACACACTGAAACATTGTGGCCGCGCCTTACACTAAAAAAAATAATAAATTGTGTAATTAATATGCGAATTATGTTGCAAATAAATGTGTATTAGTTAATAGCGATAATTGCCAGTTGTATCAAAATTACTAGGTTAATTATCAAATACAGTGGAAAAATAAATACAAACACGAATTATAATTATTGCCAAAACAGATTATAACGTGGGCGATGCTTATTAAAATAAATATAGTTGTAATAATTATAAACAATAAGCTAAAAATATTTTTGACCTCATTTTTTAAATCTCAACAGCATTGGATTAATTATTTTTTTGCACGACCACCTCTAAAGTTGACACTCTCCAAAATGGTTACAAACAAAGCAATAATAATTACCAATTAAAATTATGCTCAAGATTTGTACGTATTATTATTAACTTAATAATTTAGTAGGGGCATTATTACTGTGATTTTATGTAAATTGTCTCTTCGACCAGTGAGATGCTAGGCACACTGATGATGGGTGCATACCCTGAAACACGTGTATGTGTCTCTTACTGGATGAAAAGGCAATTTACATAAAATACATCATTTATTAATTTTAAATAATAATTTGTAGTTTGTCAAAATGATAAGTTGCGGTTGTGCAATAGTATACGAGGTTTGGCTATTAAATAACGAGACTGCTTATGAAAAAGAGTTTTATTTTAAAAATTATTCTGTAATTGAATGCTCCCCTTTAATGTACTTTTTTTCTCTCTACACACATCGTTTCATTTGTTTTTTTTATTGGTCAAAGCAATGCTGGAAGTCTTGTTTTGTAAGAGCATTTAGGAGCTCCGCCGGTTTTTGTTTCACCTCTTCTATTGACTCAAACCGGGTTTCTTTTAAGGCAGACTTGATCTTCAAAAAAGAAAAAAGTCACAGGGTGCTAAATCAGGCGAGTACAATGCGTGTTCAAGCACTGGAGTGCCTCTAGCGGCTAAATAACGCTTCACAGACAGAGGGGTTTTTCACAAACCCGGCCGCAGATTTGTCAACAAGTTTAAAAGAAAACTTTTGGCTTTTGAACCAAAGTAAAGCGAACACCTATACGATGTAACAGTTGTACTTGATCAGAGATTAAGCATTAAAAAAAACTAAAAAACACAAAAAGTTATTTATTATAGATGTTAATAGTACAATCTTTGCAATCTTTTAAATAAATTTTTGAGAAAGCAGCGACATTTGCCGAGTTATTAGCCGGCCAATACATTAAAATTTTGGTTATTTGAACTGGTCGTCGCAAGGGGCACTGCACTGCATGTTAGTTTTGTTTTATTGTTTTTCTGTTCTCTTCCCAAATATTTTTTGTTTTACCTAGAGTTTTGATGCTATTTTTCTTTTATTTTCTGTTGAATTTTTAATATAGCTTTTAGCAACCGTGTTAGAACACCAGCCACCATGATGTTTTACTGTCAGACTATTCGCTTTTGAATCTGCCAACAAGGACGTAGATGACCCACGGAAGCAATGGCATGTGTATTTTTTTGGATGATTAAGTTTGAGATTAGTTTTAGCTAGGATCCAAAAGAATTAATGCTCACCGGTTGCTTCATACATTTTGAAATTGGATGAAAAACTTGCCATGATCGATATTACTTGGGCGAAGATCAATGTACCCATTCGGACTATGTCTATTTTTTCAATCTTTTTGGAAACAACAAACAATTGTTTTTCATTTTGGTCTTAGGTAAGAAAAAATGGAAACACTGCCTTTTGTCTTTGACATTATTTAACAATTTTTGTTTTCTTTGCGCTTGCAAACTCTTGCAAGTTTAACGAATGAAATTTAGTAATATCGGTTTCCATTAACACTCTTGACTTATTATCCTTCACATTTTCTTTTAAGGAACGCTACTAAATTTGAGTATATTTGCTGATCATTGAATAAAAGGCTCACAGAGATGAAGACTTAGATAAGTTGGTAAAGTATGATATAAGTATTTTTTAAACTTGTGGTATGGATAACTCACTTGTATCGTAAATATCAATTAAAGGTTTTGCATATGACAATAAATAATTGTAATAAAATAGGTTGCTACGAAATTTATATTTTCGCCAACGGTGCAGGCGCTCTATTGTGCTGAAACTGTACACTGATTGAATGCAAGAGGTACATTCATTATCCACTATTTTCTCTAAAATTGGTTTTGTAATAACTTTAAATAGTTAACTCTTGGTGATAAAATGAGTAATGGTTGCAAAGAGTTTCTATTATCCTCATTTTTGACGGTATGCCATAATTGGAGCTCATTACGACAGCGACTAGTATCTTTTAACCGGCGAAAAGTTTGGCTAAACATAACCATAATTACATTTAATATGAATGTGTTTGTGAACCAGATCTTGGCCTTGTCAGTATCTACAGCACCTCATTCTCTTAATTAATGGATTTGGTACTAGTAAGTGTTTGCATGTACATATTCAAAGGCAGCTGTGAGGCGTCAGCTCTAAAATACCGGCCTTTGGAACGAATATTTGCTAAACGTTCTAAATATTTTTTGTATGCTTTTCTTGTATTGCCATCACAAAATCCTTAAATATAGACTATATCGGAATATTTTTTAGTTAACGCAAGAACTTTAGTCTATTAAAACTTTACAATGACGGTTTAGAATTTTGGAGTTAAGCTCAACCGCTAAATATGTGTGACTATGTTATAATGTTTTTTTTTATATTCAAGCTTTGACATTTCCTTTTGCTTATAAAATCCTGACTTGAAAACTTACTTATTATATTTATATAATTAATGAGTAATTAATTTAATCTTAATAGTTACTGAATGATTAATACAATAAACGAAGTTTGCTAATTTGTGTAATGATGATTATACTTTTCAACACTGATGTCATTGATTTAAATAATTAAAATGAATGAAATATTTTAAGATAAAATTTATAATTCAATTTTAACATAAAATTAGTAATTTGGTTTACTTAATAGTAATAATAATTTAAATTCGATAAATTGGTTTGGATGACATATTATTGATATGCAAAATTTGTTAATAAATTTTAAAACTGATAGTGGAAGAAATATTATTGATTTAAACTTGTTCGAATAGTAATTATTGATATTAGTATTTCCGTAGTTTAGTACAGAATGCAGATATAAATTATATAATTGATGGTTAGCGGTTTATAATGTGTCGTTAAAGACACAGTAATAAATTAAATAATATATTACTTTCTAAATGCCTTTCTCAACACATTGCTGGTTCAAAAGTAATCGAAGTTTTGTTTATTTAGTATTTGATGAAATATACATAAAATTTTAAACTACAATGACATTATTGTAAAAGTTTGAGTTTTGATTTCTTCAATATAGTTATTTATATAGTAATTCCGTCCAATGTGCTATTCAGTTACCTCATTTTAAAATGTGTAAATTTTCAGATCAGCGATTATTTTTGTGGTAGTAATAAAAAAATGATATTGTGTAATTAGATCTTACTTGATGTACAAACAACGTTCCAGTAATTCAATAATTTTTTTTTTTCATATTTATATAATTATAATTATTATAGACCCGAAAAATACATATTTTAGTAAAAAATATTCTAAGGTATATTTAATATATGCAACCAAACATACATTTGGTATATAAAAATTGATAAAAATAGTAAAGTTTAGCATTTATCCAAAGATTTTATTGGGCTAATATTTTATTTATAAATACGTGATAATATATAAATTTTAAATCTTTACGCAAATTATTTCATTTTTTTTATATGTATATATATAATATTAATTATGGAAAATTTTCCATTGTAAATGTAATCAGAAATGGAAAACTTCTTAATTTTAGTTCTGAGCGTTATCTTTGCTGAAATTCATATTCATAATGTAATCACGGTGGCCTTCTGGAAATTTTGTGTTATACCTTATCTTAGTTGTTTACATGAGCGTGTAATTGCTGAAAGACTAGGTTGTAGAATTTACACATTTTTTGTGTTGCTCTATGCGTATTCTGACCATGCCATACAATTATGACTTTATATACAGGGTGTTACAAAAGAAGTCTTAAATGTAATCAAAAATTCAGAGTGCTAGAATATATTATTGGTCTATCTGAACATAAAATATTTACACGTCTGTTCTAATATCAAAGTAACCTCTTGGATTATATAGAAGAGATGCGTTGGCTCTTGACAACATGTTTTTATTTCTCAGTATACGTTTTTTAAATAAAATAAATATCAACGTTTTCATGTTTGGTACATTTTGTACAATCCTTCGGCCGGGCATTCTGACTTGTATGTTGCAATGGTTTAGTGTTCCATCGTGTTGCTACCAAATATGTTGTCTATTAGCCCTAAAAATGTTGTATATTTTGGTATCTTAATCCAAATTTAAAATACGTAAAACTTTTTAAGTAATTTGATTAGACAAAATATGTGTACCAATTTTGCTGTTAAACTGTTGTTTGAAACTGGTATGGTAAAATATTGACTTTTTTTTTAAATAGTTTTTGTTTAACACATTTTATAACTTATGTGTAACGATTACCGAAATGGAAACATTGCCGCTTATACGGTTGCCGCAGCTGTATTCTCATTACCAGCGCCCAATGTTTTGAGCATTATTGACAAGCAAACCAAATTCTATTTAATGGCGAAATATGAAAGATTCTAATAAATGATTGACATTACTTTGCACATTTCTTGGCTTACTATGTATTTTAAATAAACTCGAATAACTCATGTCATTCTTGTTATGTCCGTATTTACCGCCTTTGTTAGACTATATTAACTAATAAAGTTTTGATATTTTGCAATGTCTGCTGTAAGATTTGTTGCAAATAGTTTTGGTACACTGATTCAACCTATTGCAACCTATTCTACTCTAAACTGATAGATCGGCTTTGATATGGTAAAACTAATCCGGTACCGTAGTAAATTGTTTTATTATTTGATAAACATGAATTATCACGTAGTAGAGGTCACAACCATCAATTATATCAAAATAGAACACGTTCTAATCTGATAATTTAATCTAACTAGAAATTGTATTATATTTTGATTGAAACTTCAAGGTCAGTAAGTTCTTAAACTTGATTATTAAATTGACAAATATCAAGACAGCTAAGTTTATCAGCTGGTCAACAAATCTTGGTGATTTGTCTTGGACGGAGCTGGGGACGTTTCACGCTGACCAAAGGTTTCACCCTGGCTAAAAAAATACTGGAACTACCGGTCTGTAGTACTGATAGACGTGGAAAACTTCTTACTGGAAACGCTTCTAACACAATACGTTTACTAATTGAGTAACCAGTCTAAACTTGCTGGAATAAACAAAGTATGTCTTCAAATCCTAATTCGCTATCAAAAATAGCCGCTGTCTATTCAACGGCCGGAAAAGTACAACTTTTAGTCAAATTAAATGCAGTATAGACTGTTTGCCTAACATTTACTTAATTGTAATAGCTTACTTACTAAAGAAGCTGATTTTAAATAGAATAATTTAAGAATTGTCCACACAGATTTATTTATATGTGTGAATATCACATTTTTTATCATTCTTAAATGGGTAATAAATATGTATGCTTTTATAATACCTTTTTGTAAAAATCTTCGTTTCAATGCTTCTTCACGCAAATTATAGATTTTAGTTTTATATATTAAACAATACTTAAAAAAATAAAGAGGGTTTTTTGGGTCTTGCTATTGTTAATAATATATTTCATGATCGGACTCAGAATACAGAAAGCTGCAATCGATCAATAAGTGAGAAATGTAAATGAACAATTTAAGCTGAATTGGCCTTATAGGTAATATGTTGTACTACCTACCTACCTTCTTATTTCTCATTATTTAAAAAATAAAATTGTTTAATATCAAAATTAGAATCACTACATTTCTTGGAAACGTGATAATTGCGTATTTGATTGTTAAAATTGACATTTTATTTAACAAAATGAATTTATCTTTTCAATTATACAGGTGACAAGAACTACAATCATAAAACAATGGGAGTCGGACTACCTAATTTCTAATTTAATCATTGGTATTAACAATAATGTCCGCAGCAATTTTCAAAATGTACGCGATAACTTCCTCGCCATAAATAAAAGAGTTCGGTGTGCGGCCTTGTATCGGCAAAACAAGTATCGCCGCGCGCAGATTCCTCTTCAACTCCTTGCTCGCCGCAGGCCCCAGTTGTTGACTCATTCTGAACGCACACGCGTTTGACAGTTCTCGTTTTGTGTACAAACATGTCAAAATCACCTGTTTGATGGATTATCGATTTGCCGGTCCTTTTAACGCAGTGTATAATATGAATTTCATCGAGGATTATTTTGATGAATCATTAGTTGTTGATCCCTCATTCCTAGATGGATATGTAGTTTGTGAAAAGTCAGGTTAGATATAAATTCTTGTTTTAAATCAAGTGTATATGACTTTTTTTAACAACAAATGTTACATTACACATTATTGTTTAATTCATCATTAATTCAATGTCTACTGGATATATCTTATCTAGTCAAAGTGTCCATATATATTTAGTAATACATAAAAAGTGGAACA
This sequence comes from Tachinus rufipes, assembly GCA_963932245.1. Classification (NCBI taxonomy): domain Eukaryota; kingdom Metazoa; phylum Arthropoda; class Insecta; order Coleoptera; family Staphylinidae; genus Tachinus; species Tachinus rufipes. The sequence goes on along the minus strand of OZ010741.1, from coordinate 47,359,869 downwards.
TAGGGAATGTAATTAATAAACATATTTTTACATAGTTGGCAATCATGTGTTTGTAATTTGCATTTTTAACTCATGATAAAACTAGTTTTGCATGTATATTGTTGAATAGTTATGCGGAGAGTTAAAATCACAATTTATTTTGCAGATATTGATGGGTCTAGCAACAGTTTGGCAGATAGGCGACGGATTGGACCACCAGAAAACACAACTTCATATATTGTAAGTAATTTTTAATCATAATTAAAATAATAAAATCCAAGGTTATTTTTTACATAAATTGTGCACATGGTTGAAACTATTTAGCAATAGTAAGGAATTATTGTTCACTAAATATTATTAAACAATACAAATTATATATTATATTTTGTATGCATGTCCTTACTTCATACTTCATGAGTTAATATGGTGCAATATATTTTTTAAGATAATTTAAGACGATTTATCATTATTTGTTTACTGAATCTATTTTAATTTACATTTCACTCAACAGTTTTTTTTTTAAATATATGTGATTGTTTTAAATAATTATTGACATGTAAGACTGACAAGGTAAACATTGAATTCAAATATATTCACGCAGGTTATTTTTAGAACCATGTTATTCAATATCTTTATATTTTTATTTTAAATTATAAACAAACTCATTTGTAATTAATTTGTTAAATAACACTTTCGCAGTTATATCTATTTTAAAATAAAACTTTATTAATTGTAATTTCTATTATCACTAGTAAAAAAGTTATAATTTTGTTTATTATTAATTAAATTAAAGAACTAATACATTTGAAAAAATATGGTTGGCGATAAAAAAGTGCGATGAAAAAAATTAAAAAAGATTGAAAAATACGAAAAAAATATATAGTGTACTTCAAGAAGAGAGTTCAAATGAAGAGGAGATGATCATGGCTAAGTTATAGTAGGTGTATGCCTTCTCATTCTGAGATAAAACAGTTTATTTAAATTGTATACACATTACCTGTATTCTATTTGATCAAATAGTCGCACTTGGTGGCACTAATTCAGTAATTTTTGAATTTATTTGACAAACGCGTCTTACATTTTGATTTGTTTTTGTGGTAAAAAATGTCCTACAAACACCAAATATTTTCTAGTTTATCAAGTGTGAGACAAACTCCAGGCAAAATTAAAAATTTTCAAACGCACCGTGTGCATGGAGCGCACAAATGGAAAACATTTAATCTAGGCTTGAACATAGTGCTACAGTAATTGCCAAATCATAAGTAGTATATCATGACAAGACCATCCATGTTGCTTGCCTCGAAGTATTGTAATAGAGATTATAATATTTGACAGCAAAGGTTTTTTCACCTATTACAAAATCATTTAGATTATTATATACACTATATCTCGACAATAAAGTTATGTATTCACATGTTTTAATTTATTATAAAATACTACAACCCATAACATAACCACTAATTAATTAAACTTTACATCTGCGAGTCGATTCTGATCTCAGTGACTTTTGTCGTCGGTGATTTTTGTCATCTTAGTTAAGTCATTGTAGTGAAATCTAATTCATTACATTCTTAGTAATAAAATGTTATGAAATAGTTAATAAGAATGCAGCAGCATGTAACAATCAAATAAATTTGTCAGTCACTTTTAAATAAGTTATTATTGACATTAACAAATATAATTAATTTTAAATATAAAAATGTTGGCGCATTTCAATCAAATATTATATTAAATGTTCTTTAGATTTACTTGAAGAAAATATGCTATTTGAAAGGCTCAACAAAAATTACAGTATTCTACTCCTAACAGCATACTATTTCTTTTCTATTTAATTAATTTGGAATTATATTATAATTATGCTGGTCAAGTTGTCTATAAAATTTATAGCATGTATAAATAAATCAGACTAGTTAAAAATACGTCTCTTTAAATTATTTCTTATGAAAACATATTATTGTTTATATTATCTGTATTGTCGTGGATAATCTATGTTTTAAATGACGGCACTTATTTGTTTTAATCAACTTCCAATTAATTTACATTATAAATAAATCATAATGATGTTTATCACTTAATTAAGAGCCACAGTTTATAAAAAAAAGTAATAACACAATCAATTTGTTTAATTAAAGTTCATGTTGATTGTTTTTTTAAATTGGTACCAATATATCTGCAATGACATTGATTTTTGTTAATTAGATGGTCTTATCATAGATTATTTGTAGATATTTACTATTGTAAATTGTTTGTTATAATATTATTTATACTGTACATGACAAAGATGTGTGCAACAACAAAAAATTAATCAAAGGTGGTCTCTTTTGTGATTAAGAGTTAAAATTATTTTTTTAATAAAAATGAACAATCTTTGTATCTACACCCACTGCTTAAAGTTTCTTATCTAATTTGATGCGACTTAATAGCTTCTTATCAAAAAGTGTCACCTTTAAAATTAGGTCAAAATATTGCAAATTATTTGGAAGATGTTACAAAAACACTCTGTATATTAGACACGTAGGTTGACAGGTTAAATGATTATTATTGACCAACTTTTGTAACACTATGAATGACTTTCTGACGCATAATGTAGTAACTTTGCAAAATTGCAATTTTAAAATTAAAAAAAAATATTTTCAGAAATAGATTTATGTAATGAATATAAAATTATCTAAAAAAAATTCAACATTAACAAATAGCAAAACTTTAACAGTATTTTTTTAATTTATTATGCTTTACACAAGAAAAAAATTAATTAATAATAGCCAGTTAGGTTTCCAGATTTCTGATTTTGTTTTGCCTTGCAAGAAAACATAGGCAAACCGAAATTCATCATTCAAGTATCATTAATAACTACAGAATACATACTTTAATATATTTTATGTAGTGTAGTGTTTGATGTAATTTTATAAAAGAAGGCATATTGTACAGTTTTGTAATGTAACTGTATTTTTATGGAACTATTGTTTTTACCAGCTAACTTAATTAATTTAAATGTTAAATTTAAATTTGTTTGAAAATAACGTAAATATTATTGAGCTGTACTTTTTGTCTATATGCATACTTAATTAACCAAAAAAAATAATTGTTTTCTTAATTAATAAATAAAGTATAATATTTTATTGACTTAACATGTAACGGCTTTATAAAAATAAATGTTTTTCAAACAAAATATGTTTAGGAAACAAGAAAAATGTTGTAAATATGTTTAAATTTTGTAACTGTTAAGTATTAAGTAAGTGGTGAATAAAAGACTAAAACCTGTTTGACACTATCTTGAATTATTATATATAAATATAGATGAAAAGTATAAAATGCACAAAATAAATTAAAAAAACTAGAAAGTATTTAATTTTTATGAAAAATATAAATAAAAATATTTTATTCAGTCAGATAAATTAAAAGTTTGGTACAATATTTATCTGTGTAAGAGTGATGTTAATGCTACCATTGTTATCACTACATACCACTGGTAAAACAGTTGTTTTTTACACAAATTTAATTAAAATATCTAAGTTACCTAGAGAACACAGGTAGATTATTATTTATATTTTACTAAATTTTGAACTCGTTTTATTCAATAAGAATGCTATTGACTAGTATACAATAATTTTATTTTGTGTGTTTATGATATATGTTTTTTTAGGTTGCCGATAGAGATACATTAACATCTGTCGCAGCCAGATTCGATACCACACCTTCAGAACTGACCAAACTGAATCGGCTAGCAACACCTTTTATATTTCCTGGACAACAACTGTATGTTCCAGTTAGAATTGCACCAGATGGAGACTCAGATAGTTCTACACCTATCGAGGATACTCATGATGATTTACCTCCTGAGGAAAAAGGTAAATTGATTAGTTTTTATTCTATAATATTCAAAACGAATTAAAATAATTACACTATATTAGTATTTGATTTATTTCTATTTCTATTTTTATTTTTATTATACCACAATTAATTATTAATATCTGATGGCTCCTAAATACATAATAATAATAGCATGCTTATTTGCTTATAATATACGTATTCTAGTTTTAATTACTATTGTAAAATCATTTATTGAGAATACTCAATACATTTTTAAATAATTGTTTGTTTAATAAAATTCAGTTGGCCATATTTATGATTACATTATACATAAAAAAATTATCTTTATTAATAATTGCAGAATTCAAAATAAACATATTCACGTGTTATGTGATTATAGGCTGCATCAACATAAACATCATTATCAATATCAAGTGCAATTAAACTCAGTTTACAATTTTATTTATTTATATCAATGATGTAATTTCTACAATACCTATACTACTGATTACCATTTTTTTGTTATATATTATACATGCATTTCACATTTTCAAGAGTGATTATGAAAAATAAACATTTGTAGACAAACATGCATGAATAGAAACAACTTTTTATAAATAGCCAAGTTAGTCTAACCTACTGAACCAAATAGAACTGTCAGTTTGGAAGTGTAGTGTATAATTGTTTGATAACATTATTGTTAATTTTTCTCACCTAAATGTATGCATTTTGTAATTATTAGTATGAAGTGATTACCATTGTAATTGTGCGATAACATGTGATAAAATTAAGAAACTATGTTTAATTTTGATTTTATACAAAGTGAGTTGTATAAGTGCCGTATGGAATAGTATTTGTTTATCACACAGTTCAAGGCTGCTTCAATTACTTACACATATAACATTTTCTAGAATTGTTGGATAATTTAAGACCAGCTAGTCCAAAGCCAGGCCATGCAGAACGTATTCGTACACCATCGGGACCTTCCGATAGTATTGCCGAAGAAGATTCTGCTATTTATAAACGATTTCTTAAAATTAACGTACGACACATTACCGATGGCCAAGGTGTTGTATCAGGAGTACTTCTTGTCACACCAAATGCTGTTATGTTTGATCCGAATGTTTCGGATCCACTTGTTATTGAACATGGACCAGAGGCATATGGTGTTATAGCTCCTATGGAATTTGTAGTGAATGCTGCAATTTATAGCGATATTGCCCATATGCGTGTTGGACACATAGAAAATAGTGGTGGAGAGAAGCCAGAAATTTATTATCCCAAATCAGAGAAACATACAGATTCATTACTTGTGAAAGATGAAACTTTCCCTGAACTCGGTAAGTAAATTAAATGTAACCTATCAATATCTGTAATACAGATTTTGTTTTAGCGCCAGGGGATGATGCTGAATCAATTTGTTCATGCACAGAAAGAGAAGGTGATGCTTTTCCTAAAGCGTTTGAAAGGGACCTTGTCACACCGACCAATTTAGATGATACGGACCATTTACACTCTTCACGATCAGTGGAGGAAAGGCGCAAATCCTTATTGGATCATCATTGGGCCATACCATCTCGAGACAGAGCGTAAGTTGAATAAATTTATTTTAATTTTAATTTTTTTCATACCACAGAATATATTAATTTCACTTAATTTGTATTGCTGTTTTTACATTTGTCAATTTATTGTTCAATTTTAATGAATTATTTTATCTGATTAATTAATGTGTGTACTTATTAACAGAAAATACAGATTGTGCTACACTGGATTAATATAAAACACTATTATTGTTAAATAAATTAAGGTTATGTAGCAGAGGTTCACAACACTTGAATTGAAGCAAAATAGGACATCTTCTAATCTGATATTTTAATCTGACTAAAAATTGGTCTATAAATTGACAGATGTTTACGTTTTTTTTTTCTCAGAAATTTGGCATTTTGTAGATACGAATGCTTCCAATGGCGTTTTTTAAATAAAAAAAAATTGATGGACAAATTACTTTACTAATTATATATTAGACAATGCTCAGAACGTGAAAAGACTGATTAAATACTATATTTATAGGTTATGTAACTGCACAGTGCATCAACATAACCAACTTACCATAACATTTACTATAATTATTTTTGTGACAAAACTTGCTACTAGCACAATGAAATGAAGTTGAATCAAAACATACCATTGACAGTATTATTCAATACACAAGTATGTGTCAACTATATATAGAGGAAATTACTGTTTATATCATTATTATAATTCAGTGACCGCACAAACAAAAAGTTGATATACATTATTGATATTAGGAATACAAAATTTACTATTTTTATAATTTGCTTAGAATATAGTGCTAGGATAAGTTATTTTGAACATATGTTTGTTTTTTTTCTAATAGCTTATAAATTATTTTTAATATTTTTATTTAATTCCATGGGTGACAGCTATTGGATGAGCTATTAGTTGCTTGAAATTATATGGTAACTGAAACCAGTAATAAGGTGTAATTTCTTTAAAGAAAAATAGTGCTAATTTTACACATGGTACATAGGTATGTGGTATAAGGAGCCCAATTGCATTACTGTCCAATCTGCCCAAAGTTTTTGGAAAAGATATTAATTTTTACATTGTCAAGTTCTTAGAACAAAATAATTTTATCTCAGATACTCAATATGAATTTCGATCAAAACTTTTGAGAACATATTTTCTGACATATGTCAGTCACAAATGGAATTGTACTTTAGACAAACATGTAGAAAATCTTGCAGTAGCTTTAGATATTTCTTTTTTATATGTTTTAATCAGAAATCTGTTACGCCCGGTTTCTCCAACGTCACTTGAGACGTTACTTGACCAAGCTCAGCTCAGAATCAAGCCCAGCTTATGTCGAGTTTGTGTGGCACCATGCATTTAGAAACGATGTCTTTGCTAGGATCCAGATAGATTTGGCAATGTCGCCAATATTCACAATGCTGTTTTCTAATTGGTTAAAAAAAATCGTTGTTTTAATAATTTTATTACTGATATTAATTTATTATAAAATATAAATGTCAGAAGTTGTTTATCTATGTGTCAAATAATTATAATTTTTAAAGAACACATTAAGTAGAATATTTTGAAGCCAATTATGCTGTAACTTATTAAATTTTAAAATCAAAATTAATATGCTTTACAGTATATAAAGGCAAGTAGTAGTAAATAATTGTTTAGAGCCTACAAAATAATATTGATGACAGTCTTTGCAATATTACGGTTACGTTGCAGAGCTTGAGCTCTCAAAAACGGCATCTATTATTTGAGCTTTGCTTGACGCGAATAAAAGGTGAGATTTTGGTTTGGTGTAACGGAATAAGCTTGGCTTTTAGTTTAAGGCCTAGCTTAAGGTCTAGTTAGGACTTGAGATATGCTGGAGAAACCCGGCGTAAATCTTATCAATAGCTTTCTTGACGATAGAAAAAATATAGTTAGAATTGATGGTTTCTGACCCCAAAATCATAAATGCTGGTGTTCCTCAAGGTTATGCTTTTTTGCCAACTTTATTTTTGATTTACATTAATGAACTTTATAATTTTCAAAAACTATATCAACAAATATATTAGAGCATCTTAAAATTACTAGGTTAGAATCTGTAGCATCGTGAAACACTATTTGAAAATCAGAGTTATCATTAGTACCAAATATTAAACTAAACAACAAATTCATATAAATCTTCTTCAATTAGTCTTCTTTTTAACATCGGCGTACTGCTGTAGATCTTTGCATTTTCTACAGATTTTTCCATGGTCATGGTTCAAATAAAATACCAGACATATTGCCATCTAAACAATTATTTACTCGTAGTACAAGGCTTGCTAGGAATTTTAACAAATATTCACTGACAGTTTGGAAATGTAGGTTCGAATTTGTTTAAGAGAAATTTTTTTAACTGTACAATCCACACCTGAAATAACTTCTAAATTTAGTATTTCCCAAGACTTACAAGCCACAAATGTTTAAGGTCAATGTTCACTGACTGCTTAAATTTCGATAAATTGCATTGCTGCAGTTGCGCGGTTGCATGGCAACAGTTTATTTCAATCGCTAATCAGTTATTTTGCGTTTTTAATATACACATAAGTATGTAGCTATTTTTTATTTATCATATATAATAACATTGGCATTATTTTTTCTCATTTTTATTATTATTATATCATTCTGACAGTTCGTGTTTATTTTGTTTATCTTCTTCATGTGCGGAGGTTTTGTTAGTGTTAAATTTTGTTATTTTACAACATAATTTTTAAATATTTTAAAAATATTGCTTCTACAGTTGTTTTTTTTATGATTTGTGAATTAATTACTTCTTAAATTTTTTTAGGTCTATGGACACTGATGAGATTCCAATAAGCGCCTCACCTGCACCGTTACCTGAAGAACAAATTGAAGAAGAAGAGGATGACCTGCTTACCAAGCAGAGTTGTCACGATTCTGGAATCGATATTAGGGATACTAGTATTCCACCAATTGTACCTGTTGCTACTAAAAAAGTAATTATAAATCATTTTTATATATATTGGGATCAAATTTTGTAGTTTTCAAAAGAATTATTAATTGCATTAAAATTATTTAATGAAAACTACTGACTTTACTAAACAATTACTAAAAGTAGTTAGTACTTGTTTGTCAGTTAATATATATGTTCACTGATAGTATAGCACTACAGTTTTGAGCCTGGCCTGATTTATATAAGAGTTTTTTGCTTGCTATGCTTACAATTATAAGGGGATTAATTACAGTTTGCAGCTTGAATGATATTACTAAAACAGCATTCATTAGCTTTTAGTAAGTGATTGTTAATGTTTTTGCTTGATTAGTACAATTGTAAAATCTGCAAGTACTTTAGATTAATTACATCTGTGAACATGTATTTATAGGTAGTTTAAAAACATAAATATAATAATTTTTCATTGGACTAATTCTTATCTCTTTTTGCATGCCACTCGTAGCCTCTAACTCAGGTAAAATATATTTTTTTTTTATTTGATTTATTTAATCAATTTTTATCTATTTTCATGTTCTTTTTATAAACCAATTTGCTCTCTTAGGTATATAGTGATGCTGATATAGTGCTATCACGTGAATGGGTGCCTCCTATAACCATTGCACCCACTCATGTAACGTCTACAGAGACCGACAGTCCCGGCCGTAAGAAAACCAACTCGGTTTCTTTCAGCTTGGATTCAAGCTCTGAAGCGGACCAAAGTTCTGCTTGTTTGTCAACCAGTGCCACTGATAAGGATGAGACTGATAAGTGCGGCGAAAGTCGCAAAAATAAGGTAATTATAACTATAACTCAGTCATTTATTGTAATGCACTTAGAATTTGACAATTAGAGTCAAGAAAATACTATTGTGACAGCAAAATTGTATTTTCATTTGTATATATTATATTGACTTAATTTGGTTTTGTTTGGAGGTAGATAATAAGTATACTACAATTTACTACTTACTTTTGAAAACATGTTTAAATTGTAGCTGTACTGTACTTGTTACATAAACTAGATCAGTACTAGACGAATGATTATGTGCAACTTTAACGCGCTGCAAATATGCTTTAAAAAGCCCAAAATTGCATAATAATATGCAACATAAATATAAACAATAATTGTTTATCTTTTGATCATAAAAACCAAATACATATAAAAAAATCTGTTTTAATTTTAAATAAAGACACATTTTAGTTTTTTAAAGAACAACATATATTTTTTTATCTCCATTATATTGTAAATATAACCTAGTAAATTTAAAAATACATTTTATTTGTATAATCGTAATTGAATAGTTAGCAGTAAAAATAATTGTTGTTTATTTCTGGTATATTTTTATGTTGATATGCATAATATAGTATCTTAAAAAATTACGTTTTTTCATTTTTCTAAAAATTGGTGAAATATGCATAAAAACCAAATGAAAATTATAATAATAAATTAAACTCAATCAATTATTGATAGATGCTGAAAAGGTTATCCTACCCACTTTCTTGGATGGAAACATTAGCAGGAGATGGCAGTAAAGAAGAACCGGAAAAACCTGTGCCTCATTCTGCTGATGCGCACCACTCATCAGTTTTCTCAAAAGTGTTTTCTAGGTATGTTAAAATCTAAATTTTACGTGCATGCCACGAGTTTTCTCTTTAATTAATAATTGAGCATGCGTTAATTATTAATAGTAGATGAAATAAACAAATAATTTTGCAATAAAATTCATAGAAGACTGGGAACCTTATTGTGGGATTTTTATATGTTTTATTAATATAATTAATATGTATAGTTAATGTATTGTGTCAAACTAACCTATTGTGTGTATGATGATTTCTGCGTCCTCGACAAATGTAGTTCCCCGATCAACTTGGTGGACTTTGGCACTGGTTTGTTCTTGAGTAAGACACCCTCTGAGGAGAGTGGTGGCTCAGGTGGTCCACACTCTGGAGGTAGTGGTGGACCGCCTTTAACCCCAGCTACTGGGGCAACGGATTCTCCACACACAGACAGCTCCAGTTTCTTCCCTACAAATATTATGAGTTCTGTGGGGGCTAGTGTTGGTGCAATGGGGGCACAAGTTGGTGCCTCTGTTGGGGCTACAGTTGGTGCAGTTGGTGAGGCGGTTGGTGCCTCGGTCAACGCTGTAGGTGGTGCCGTTAATGCCGTCGGGGCAACTGTTGGTGCCGTAGGGTATGTCTAATATAGATGTGTATAAAAATATATAAACACTAGCCAATGATACACACTTTATACACCGATTTTGTTTTTCAGTTTACTATTTGGTTTTAACACGTCTTACAAACTGCTAACTGCTTTGTTAATTTGCTATATATGTCCTTTTTATTACAATTTAAGAATTCAAATACAAAAATTTATAATTAAAAAAATATTTGCTTCAGTTTTTATTATATACATATTTAATTATTTGAATTATTAATGTTTTTGAATTTGAATTGTATACACAGTTTTTCTATTTATACAGTTCTACATGTTTCTTGTTGTTGTTGTTGTTGTTTTTTATGCCTGGATGTTATTGTGATAATCTAATGAATCTTTTTATTATGCAGAATATTTCATTGATTTCAGGAGGTCATCTGTGGGTACATTTATAAGGCAACCAACTGAAGCTGGGTCACTGAAACCTGCTAAAGCAGCTCCACCAAAATTGGATTACAGATCGATGGTTTCTGTGGATGATATGCCTGAACTCTTTGTGTCATTTGAGAGTAAGTACTAATAGTCAATTGGAGCTGTTACAAATTGTTTAAGCATTGCGTAGAAAAATTGTCTGGATATAAAATATATGTGCTTACACAGCACTTGCTATGTAGGTTGAAATTAATTAGTTGATTAAATTGGATGTTAGATATAGCAATGTAGATTTTACTACAGTACAAATAAATAAAAAATTGATACGTATTGGCATAATTACAAAATAAGCTTATTTGTTGTTATATAAATAGTTTGATTTTGTTGTTAAGCTACAAACAAAATTATTAACTACGCAAATGCTTTATATTACATTATATGTATACATTTCAAAAACAAAGAAAATATTGTAATATAACATATTTTATACTGTTTCTAAAAACTTAATTGTCATTAGTATAACAGTACAGGGTAAATCACAAGTGGACGGGTATTTTATTTAACTTTTTGAAGATTTGATTGGATTTATTTTATTTGTTTGTTTATTTAGCAATTCTATATTGTTATTTGTTTTAAGCTATCTTTATATTTTCTTTACAATCAAAACAAAATGATATGCTTATCGACTCATATTAGTTAAAAAATCTTTTACAATCGATTTCTTCAACGTCACTTGAGATGACCAAGCTCAGCTCAGAATCAAGCTCAAATTATGTCAAGTTTATGTTGCACCGTGCATTTAGAAATACGTCTTTGCTAGAATCCGGATAGATGAGCTCTCGAAAACGGAATCTTAATAAAATAAGGTGAGCTTAAGATGCAGCTTAAGATCTAGTTATGTCTTAAGTCATCTTGGAGAAACTGGGTGCCTACATGAATAAATTAAATATGTTGATGAGTTAACATTAATTTAAAGAAAACCAGAAATAATTATCTGTCAAGTAGAAGACTGAAACTCAAGACTATTATGCATGCACAGTTGTTTGTTAGCAATACACTGGCCTTGTGGTATTGCCTCATAACATATTCAGGTGACACACTAGCAAGTGTTAAAATTATAAAGATTCTCTTATAGGATCTTTTGTAATTTGTTTCTGATATATGTAGATGTCTTTTAAAATTCATCTAATACCTAATGCATAAACTGAATTTTATTCTCATTGTTACCATGGAAACTTTAAAAATAATGATACTTTTTGAATCTATTCTGTATTAATGGGCAACACAATTTGATTACTGTCAAAAGTGAAAAATTTACTGAACACAAGCAAGCATTCACTTAAATAACCTAGATGAAGTAGATGTAAAATGTCTATAATAATTGATTGATAAATTAAAATTAAATTTTTGTTTTTTCCATATTCCCGATAACCGGTTTTTATTTAAAAACACACTTATCCCTAAACAGCTTTTATCATATATTTTCTATGAAATGCGAATAACAGTCTAGTACAAAATGAGACAAAAACGTACATTTTTTGTTAAACAAACATAAAATATTTACTTTTTAATAAAAACTTTATAAGAAATTTAAAATACAAATAATACTAATACTTTCTTTTATAATACTGATGTGTATTTTCTTTTGTATTAAGTTTATAATGAGCATTGAGCATGTGTCAGGCAAGTTTTAAAATTCAGCACTAGCAAAAGCGTTTCTAAATGTATTTGCTACATTCTAGCAAACCACTTCTTAAAGAACAAATAATATTATTGGAATATAATATCAGTGTTGTAATTTGCAAGGATATCAAACTGACAAAATATGCAAAATGTAAATTTAAATCTAACATTGGAGAGACATAGTGGATACGTTCTATTTTAAATCTAATCAATGGTTATTCATAAAGTAATAATATTATAACTCTATGAGTTCATTGGTTTACAAATTTAAAGTTCAACTCTCTATATAGTCGATTGTATAAATTGATCTTGAGTAGTTTCTATATAATTTTGTATACAGTTAATATTTCTCTGTATTCCCACTATTACAAAATTATATTTTGCTTTAAACTTGATCATTTGTACACAACATTTTAACTTGTAGCTTGCAAGAACTTTTCTACATTGCGTGTACGTATTAAAATTAAAATTAGCTGAGTACATGCGCCGCCATTATTGTTTACATATGTGAATTTGCGTTCTGCGCAGAAACTATACAATAAAATGATGTTTCCTAATATTTCTGAATAACCAACTATATATAAAATTGTATTCCTGTATGACACTGTATCTTTTTGGATTGTACAGTCGACTATATAGAAAGTTATACAGAAAAATGCAGTATCTAGACAGGCATTAGGTTTTACCTAAAGATTGCAAAATGCAATAAATTGCAAATAATTAATGATATTAATCTAATAACAATAAGCTATTCTCTTCTTTGCAATTATCAAATAGTTGTTAATGAAAATATTAACAATAGATTAATTATTTAATAACAAAAATAAATAGTTTTAGAATTAAGCAGATCAGTACCTTCTTTTTTTATTTATAAAAATGTTTGTCCAGCACATTAATTTAGTGAATCATTGCATCTAGTACTGGATTTACTCAGTTTAGAAACTTGCTTTAAGTTTTATTAGATGTTTGGACTAAGTCTAATGACTACAAAGTTCAGTCTACCGTGGATTGTGGAGCAAGCAAGTGGCACCAAATCATAAGGTCAAACATAACTTATGATACAATTAAATTTGGCGGAACAAGCCTTATGGGTGTATTCTCTACGAATCAGTTAAAAAATAGCGGCCGTTATTTTTTTTAGCAACCGCTAAAATGCAATTCCGTACGGTAATTTCTGTTAAATTTTTAGCGACAAGATTTAATAACCCGTTAGTTTGATTATTTTTAGCGGATAAAAATAGCTGCCGTTAATTTTTAAACGGAAGTTTATTATTTTATAAATTTACTTTTAATTAATAAATATTAGCAATTTCAAGAAAATATATGTTTACGAGTGCATATTACTGTATTTTATTAACCTAAAAACATAATACTTTCACATATTTTATTGAATTTACGAATACAACATAGAAACTCACGTGATATAAGCAATACTTATTTGATGCCAAATTATACTTTTTTATTATTATGTGGAAATGGAGTCATTATTAACATCATCAGAACATCAATTCTAGCCTATAACACCTTATTATTTATAACATAATGGACTGTTCTAAATATGAATGCAAAAATTCTTAGCTTCTAACAAACGCAAATTACTGATATAACATGGAACAGCAAATAATGTAACAAAAAGAATGTCTTTAAAGAACTCTTGTGTTGCTTAAACATTACTACTTTAAATCACTTTTGTAAAAAAAGATTATTTAAATTTAAATTTGCAGTGTATATTACACAGTATTTTAATAATAAAAATCTTAATTTGAAGCATTCAAAAATAATGTCAAGGATATAAAAAGGCAAAATAGAAGTAAGAAACGTACGTAATGTTATTATTTACTTTTAATAATAATTATGTAAAAATATTTTTGACATTAAACGTCAGTTTTTTAGGTTAAATTGATCAAAGACAAACGTTTTATGCTTATTTTTAACGGGGTCGCTAAATTTTCTTAAATTAACGGGTTGCTAAAAAAATGTGTTACAGAATAAGCCACAACGCTAAAATATTTAACGGGCAGCTAAAATCACACTTTTTTAGCGGCAGTTAAAATTAACCAAGTTGATAGAGAATAGACCCAATAGCCTGTTTCACAAGTCAATTTAATCAACTGAACATTGGCTTAATTTTTGGCCTAAAAGTTAATTTATCTAATATCTGAGGTCTAAAAAAGAATTTAAATTCTGTCAGCATCTTGAACATAGAAAACCCCATATCCATTCATTTTTATTGCTTTAATCTAGTAGATTAACAATTATCATCTCAAACATTCAGAAGCGAAAAGCATTTAACAAATTTATCAGTAACTAATCAGGATTATAAAAAAGCTTGACAATCTAATACAACCTGAAAATGATAGGATTGACAGAAACAAATCAAATTTCTCAGCTTTTCATAAACAGCTAAAATGTCTATAAAACAATAAATTTATTTCAAGGTAGTTCAAAATCTTTGATACCACCTTTTCTTTTTGTTGCAAATCCAAATAAAAAAGCAGATATTTTTGCAAGATACAAATTATCTTGTTTTCCAAAGCATTTGATAGTTTATCCTAATCTTATTAACAAGCTTTGTTTTACAACGGCAATCCGACCATCGAACAGCGCTCCGATCATCGAACAGCGCTCTGAGCATCGAACAGCGCTCCGAGCATAGAACACTAAAATTTGTTCTAAGCTCGGACCCTCTCGCACACTGCTTGAGCCTCGTATTTATATTGAACTGATTAATTAAAAAACATAATATAATAATTTTACTCTCACGCCGCTAAAAAAGTTTTAAGTTCAATATAAATACGAGGCTTGAGCGGTGTGCGAGGGTCCGAGCTTAGAACAAATTTTAGTGTTCTATGCTCGGAGCGCTGTTCGATGGTCGGATCGACTTTGTGTCCACACACTAACGCTCGGTTTCTCCAACATAACTTAAGACCTAACTAAATCTAAATCTGTGCTTTAAGATGCAAGTTCAGCTTAATCTGTTGCATCATAGCAAAATCACATCTTATTTGTGTCAAGCAGAGCATTTTGTGTACTTATTAGTGTTTTTAGATTACTGCACTAGTTCCACATTGAATAGAGCTTGCAAATTGATGCCTGTTTAGTTAATAATCTTGAGCGCATACACATTTCTTATGTTTTGTGTTCAGTTTATCTCAAAAAAGGCTAACATTTCACATTATATGCACATTTTTTGAGACTTGAAGTAAAGTTTTTAGTGCAACTATGACGAAATGTTATTCAAATTAATAAGAACAATTTCTATTATTAAATGTATGTGAAATGTTGTTGATAAAATCTTTTGTCTGTTTTATATTGTTTCATTTAATGTAAATCATTGTTCTGTAAGGACTTACATATGCGTATGCATATCAATTATTAATTATTTTTTTATAATAAAATAAAACAACATTGAATTTTTTTTATATTTAAACATATGTATGTAACATAACCGAGAAATTATGATCATATGCAGAGTTTAGGTCATAGTTGCGACATTGACATTTTAAGATGCAAGACTGACTGACACATTTGAGATGTAATTTTGACTGCAACATTTTAAGGAGATGTTAAGATATAATCAAGTTTTAAGTTTTAGGCTACAATTTAAGTTGCATTTGTGCAACCAAACGGGCAGAAAACATATCTCTATCAGCAAATTAGCAGTCAAATTTTATGGAATAATTAATTTAATTTTAATAGTAATTATTATCGATAAGTCCCAAGTCATTCACCCTGTATGGTTTTGTGGATTAATATTACAATGTCAACACACTTTAAGAAGTTGCCTTATGTGCTGTATGAGAACATTTAGTTTTCATGAGGCAAATTCTTGTCATCTTGTTATTTAGTACTCATCATTCAGTTTCTTTTTTTTACGGCAGTGCGCTCCCCGCACTATGGGCTTGACATGTTGGGTAGGTTAAGCTTGATGAATGCACTTTGCATGTTTTATTATTTTTGCTTATACAAATAATTACACAAATTTATCTAATAGTAAATCTATTTATATATGAATAGTTTTTTTTATTTATAGAAACAATGGATTTTATTTCAATATTAAATTCTAAAAGAATAATTGTTTTGAACAAATATTTGATTCTCCTAATCAATAATTATTTTGATATTTTAAATAACATTTTCTCACATTGCATGAATTTTAGTTTGTCTCTTCTGGATTGTTTTAGTTGTATTTTGATTTTTTGTTTGTTTTTTAATTTTATTTTAGAATTGATTCCACGACCAGCTAGATCATGTGAAGATCCTCCATTATATTTAAGATTGAGAATGGGCAAGCCTTTAGACCGACCAATACCCAGATCCACACCTCTAATGTCATACGGTAAGAAGAAGATGCGACCCGAATATTGGTTCAGTGTACCCAAGAATAAGGTGGACGAATTATATACTTTTGTGCAAGCATGGGTACCTCAACTATATGGAGAACTTAATGAAGATCAGGTAATATAAATTTTTGTCATAAAAACCAGTACATCTAATCTTTTTTAAATTGGTCATATAAAAATCAATCTTTGATATGCAAAATATATTATTATAAATAAATCATTTTTCAAGGT
Organism: Tachinus rufipes; assembly: GCA_963932245.1. Lineage (NCBI taxonomy): Eukaryota > Metazoa > Arthropoda > Insecta > Coleoptera > Staphylinidae > Tachinus > Tachinus rufipes. The sequence goes on along the minus strand of OZ010741.1, from coordinate 47,342,715 downwards.
TCATGCAAGAGGTTTTTGTCTTGTGGAATTAGACACCGAATTATGGAGTGATGAACCAACACCGTCAGCAAGCCGACATGGGAGCCAGGATGGTGAAATCACAGAACTGACCAAAGAAAGCTGGGAGGTAAGCTTTTACGACCTTTATTTATTATGCACATTAACCAATTTAAAGCAAATGTACATTATTATTTTTTTATTATAAAGGGTGTTTGTGCTCATAAGAAATAAGAGAATAACTACAGCCAAACACTAATATTGTGGCCGGTGACTCCGTAGACAAAAGTGGGTTGAAACCATTAAGCGAGACCAATAATAATTTAGGTACATTCACATGCAAAATCAATTTTAAATCGCGTCAGTCTAGCATGAACTGCGAGGAAAATAACATCGATGCTGCGAAACATTTATTTGTTATTTTGCGAAGCCGGCGCTACCCGGGAATAAATTCAGTTTGTGTCTCTGAGTGTATTGTTTCCCTTTCTCGCATTATGCATCCTTCATTCTGGCTATAGTTTTCTTTCTCTCAAGATGCGCGGAAACGCCTGTCATGGGCCACATTATTTGTGTTTGGCTGTAAGTACAAATTATTAAATTTTAAAATGTCTTTTATTGATATTATACAATTAAACTTGGAACATGACATATCGTCATTGCCGAATAAAAAATTATAACATGTAATATAGTTATTATATACTATTAAAAAAATCACTCAAGTCAATAGTACATGTACAAATTTAGAACAAATGCATTTCCAAGATACATACAAGAAATTTTGTTTTTATTATTTTTTAATGATTTATATTTCACATAGGAGTAGTCTAAGGTCTAATTCTATTTTTGAGTTACATTGGACTTTTTCTTGGCAACGACGATATGTTAAAATGTCCAAAATTGATTGCTTTCTTACATTAAATTATTGTTATTGGAACACCCTTTATAATTCAGTATTAATAAAATGCAAATATTAAAAACCTCTTTAACATTCTATAGATTTATAAATGTTAATCTGAGATTATTGAAATCTACTTTAATTTAAATTGTGCAATAACAAGATTATTTGTATCATTAAAATTAGAGTGAGAGGCAAGGTCACTGCCAGAACCCACAAGCACATGCCTTCCAAATAAATTCACATTGGAATCCAGTTTTTTATCACACTAACTCATTCTTTTTATATTGTTTATTTGAGTCTAGTTGAATATACATAAAGATGTTCAATGAATGTTATAATATTTATTAATAGATCTATAAAGATGTATTAGATGTGCAATATGTTTATAAACAACCAAGAAGGTTCAGATTTGTGTACAATATGCAAGGTATTTACTGATTATTGAAAATTATTTTTAACCATCTTAATATTTATAAATATTAAAATTTAATATTAGTTAAACATCTTTTATTTTATAATTCATTAATTAATTAAAATAAAAAGGTTTAAGATTCTATCATCTTTATGACAAATAATTATTTATAATTAAAATTTATTATAAGATCTGATTTTGTAATAATTATTTTATTATATTAATAATTATGCAACAGATTAATTACATAATTAGTGTTTGCTTTTTATATGCATCATTAGATCTAAATAATTATCATGACATTAATTTTAATGACCAATCAAATTGATTTGTTTGTTTCAATAGAAATTTATATTTATCTACTAATAATATGTAGATTAAAACTTTTTGATGGGACCCATTTATTTTATTTTAATTTATTTAATTTATTCAATTACAATATTACAGTATATTCTGCTTCTTACTACAGGGAGTTTATAAATGAATGGGATTATGTAATCACTTTAAATATGCCGCCTTTTTAAAATTGTCCACTACTACATATGTTTGCTTGACAGCTGTCAAAGTTGATCTATCAAAACAAATAGTATAGTGGACAATTTAAAAAAAGCGGCACATTTAAAGTGATTACATAATCCCATTCATTTATAAACTCCCTGTACTTACTATACAAGTTGAATTTGTGGTGGTGAATCATAATTTATTTATATTCATGAGTAATAATCAACTTTTTGTTGATGTAATAGCAGAACTGGGCTGAAAGGGAACAGAACACTGCAAATTACTTGATGATCTTAGTTAATAAAATCATTCCACCTGTGATCATAAATTGAGTACATTTCCATTGTTGATATACCAGAAAATCAACTTGTATGTATACAAATGATGTTTTTCATATTTGCAGTTTTGATTAATATTTTTCATACTGTGTGAATTGGATTTATTTTGTTTTAATTAGTCTTTTTCAACTTTTCGACAAAGCCGAAAGGATTCTACTATTTTATATGAATGATCTAGTAGTTGTCATGAAAATTGTAATTAAAAATATATGTTTGGGTTTGCTTGTGAAATAATTGCAAATATAGCATGATCAAAAGTTTATTCATGTGTGTGCTTGTGTGTGGGTGCAGCTGATCAAGGCGCCATATGTAAAGATCTACAGCATCATCAAGACGCAGACGATGTCAGCGGATGGGAACGATGAGGTGACACACCTGCACGTCACAAAAATACAATCACACAATATATTCTGTCTTAAAGTCTATAAATAGCAAATACGATATACAACCTGTTCTTTCCTTTGGATGTCTATTGCTTGATCTAATATAATGAACCATTTGTCCTTCCATTCACCAATCCTTGCAACGAACAGGGCACACAGAAGTAGTGGCTTACATTTTAATTAGTATGTGCAGTGTTTTAGATGTTCCTCTGTGTTAGAATAGTATATAAAAAATAAATACAACCACAATATAATACAATACTATAATATATATATTTAACAAATTCCAAACTTAAATAACATATGAACACGTTATCAGATTAAAATTTAAAAAAAAATATTCAAAAATTAATATTAATTATTGAAAAACGTGATATGCATTAAAAATTCTCAAAACTGTTTGTAACTTAAAGATACAATTGCAGACTCATGTTTATAAGAGATTTTCACTTGCTTTTGAGTTTATAATATGCTTCTTATTGCAAGAAAGAAAGGATGAAGTTTGCTTCTGTTTTTATTCAAACTGTTACATAACACTTCAATATATAGCGTACACAATCAAAATGTTTGCACAATGGCAATTTATTTAATTGTTTATTAGGGAAAAGATCATAGATCAAAATTATGAAAAATTATTTGATTTGATTAATATTTCTTCCTGCTGAATGTCAAAAATTAAATTATATTTTGCCACAGCCAAAGATAAATAATGTAAGTCTAAAATTTACTTCTATTAAGTAATTAAAAAATTTACAGCTTCTGAGCAGATATGGACTTTTTAGGTAGCAGAACCCAAAACTCCACCAATTAGACCAATTTAGAATCAACGAATTTAAATTATTTCTCTCCTAGCACATACAGTCAGCATTATTTAAACTTTTTGATGTTTTTGAAAATACCTACAGCCGGTTTTCTTAAATTGTTATCATTGCTTTTGCTTGAAAAATAGTTTGTTTATTATTATTTATAAATGAATGAAACTTCAATTGCAAGTTTAGTGTACTTGACAAGCACACAGTTACGTATGTGGCAGTCATAAATAAAAATACTATATAGTAAATAGACATTTCAAATGTCATTTTGAACGCTATTGTGATGATCAACTATGAAAACTTAAATTGCTTTTGTGAATTGAAAGTTATTATAAATTTATATTTTTTTTATCAACTTGATTTCATTTCTGTAAGCAACAAGCTCTTGCAAATTGTTATTGATAATTTCCAAAGCACTTGTACAATTATTACTAATAAGTCAATATATTGTTCAGCCGGGAGAAATTAGTTGCATTTTGAAAACGTGATTTTCAGAAAGTAAAGCAAATATATATTGTTTCAATTCAAAACAAAGTTTTTGAAATGATTAAAAACTGAGTTGCAATTTTTTATATTATCATCTTGAGTGATTAAACTAAACGTTTCTTATTATTAATAGAGACAAACTGAGTTGAATCAGTTTTTTGCAATTACAGACGCATCACCAATAGCGGTATTAAATTGTTAAATCTGCAGTCTGTTGGATTTTGAGTGTGAATTAACATGCAATCCTTTATCCCGTAAATAACCAAAAAAAATTTTTGCAATAAAAGTTAAATTTTTTAGATGTAATCTCTTTTTACAATTAAGGAGAGTGAGTTGGAGTAGAATAGGACGGAGTGTAGTGAGGAGTTGTTGGAGTAAATATATATATCCAAACACAGCAAACTAATTTTATTCGATACCATTTAAAAATTGCTCAAAGCTAGCATGTAATTAAATATTAGTTTTAATTATTATATATAATATCATAAGAACAATTAATTTTTTTTGTTTAAGTTACATTGTTACCAGAAGTTATGATGCGTAGGAAAATATTTTAGCGCAATCAACGGCACAGTCGACTTAAGTGGTAGAATGCTGGCCGGAAATGAAAATGAATATTGTTGAATTTTGCTTGGTTTTAGTTGTTTGTACGCATTAATCATAGCAAAGGTAATATGACCAGATTTTAAGTAAATTTATGCAAATGTTTGCGCATGTATCAACATTACGTTAAAATGACAAGTAAACCAACTGAAAACATAACTTCAACATAGGGTTTACATATCATTACTATATATTAATATCTTATTCTGAAAATGAATTGTTTAAAAAAAAATTTCAATGCGTACTTATATGGTATAATTATAAGTATAAAATGTGGTTTATAAGCAAAAAAAGGGACGTACGCAAACTCACTATTATCACTTGAAAAGATTATTGAGCCAATGAAGTATTTATTAATAAAATTGGATTAAATAACTGTATAAGTTTCAAATATGCGTGATGACTTTTGTTGTGCATGCAGAGTGAAGTTTGTCTACTTCAGAAACATGCTCTTTTTGCTCTGTTGGACATTGCCTAACGTTTAAAAAGCAATTAAGTTATAGAAGAATTTGCAGTTGAATACAAACCCACCATTAGTCAATTTCTGTTTGCACTTGAAATGTTTTGCTGTGACAACTGCTGTGACAACATAATGGAAATTTTTAAATTGTTAAGTATTTAAAAATGATGTATATTATTTTAGTGTGGTTTAAAAATAAGCTGTGTAAAAGTCTACAAAACTTTGGCAAGGTGGATAGAGTATAACCAACTTGTGTAGTTTTATGTAAATATAAAATGCAAATTTATTGTTTATATCAAGCTGTGCTTATCTAAGTATGTATATGGACTTTTGAAATGTGATAAGTTCAGTGATAAATCAATAGCTAAAGTAAAGTTTTTGTTTGATGAATAATTATGAGTTCACTACAGTAATAGTGTCTTAACTTTATTTTTGATGTCATTCAAGCCAAAATCGGTGCAATATATCATACATTTTAATATTACAGATTTATAATTAAATTATGGAATCTTTCTTGGTTATATGTGTGCAGGGGTGGGTGGTCAGTGTAAGTAGGTTTCTACCTGGTGTGTGGTTGTCATGTTTTTTTTGGTGTCAAAATCTCCTTCATATCTGAACTACCAGAGGTAGTTGGTTTGGTAATAACTTGGTCACGTGGTTTTCTGGGATTCTAGAAAACATGGCAGTTGCATAGGTTGCGTTTGTATTTGACTGCAGGGTTTGGTTCTACCTGGTTTCACACATAATCGCAACCAGGTGGGAGGCTTGTGGTCACGAATAATAATAATAATTTTATTGGTCATAAAAAACACAAATTACAATGACCAAAGAGTTGTGGATAAGTAAAATAGAATCCAAACGAATAAAATTAAGAATTGATATTAAAGTAGTGTTGTGATAAATTCTATCAAATGCTTTACTGTAATATAAAATAGCACCAATATTGTTACTTTTCTATCATCAGTTGCTTTGTTATCTACTACTTGAGTAAGTGCTGTGGAGCAACTATAACCCTACCTGAATCTTGATTGTACATTTAGCAAGATATTTTATCGCTCAAGATGTTCATGCAGTTGCATTTCTAACACTTTCTCCAGTACCTTTGACTTAGTGGGAAGAACGCTAATGGGCCTCAAGTCATTAAATGTTAATGGATTACTAATTTTGGCTATTGGGATGGCGATGGCTTTTTTCCAACACTTGGGTACTTTAGATGTTGTAATACATTTATTGATTATGTAGGTAATAATTTCAATTAGCTTATCTGAGCAAGTGTTTAACATTTTAAGTTGATGTTATCAGCACCTGCTGCATTAGTTTTAATTTGATTTAATATGAGCGCTATCTATGAACTAGTAGCTGTTTGAAACGTTAAGTTTGATGAAAAGTTTTATTTGAAATTATTGTTGTAATAATAATCCAGTATATTATTATTTGGAGGAGTTATTTCGGAAAATGGTTATTTAAAGCGTTAACTTTTTTCAAATTATTTGGTATAACAGATTGTTTCTTTTGACAAACATTAAGTTTTCTAAATTCTTTCCATAGATTAGGTTTGTTACCATCTTTTTTTTTGACACTCAAATTCTAAAGTCTTTTGCTCTACGCAAATAGTTTTTATAGTCAAATTTCGCATTTCTTTATAGAAATTGAAATGTTTGGCTAATTGTGTTTGCTTAAAACGTGATGATATAAGTTTAGCTTTTTTTTTTAAAAACAGGTAATAAAAGAAATCAAAAGTCAGTAGTCACTTAGGCTGCAGTCTCACTGCACCACCCACCGTCACCAACTAAAATTCGAACACGTTAAATCATATGGCGACGGTCCGACTGATTCACTGTTCTCGCCGGCATCTGTCATTTGGTAACCACCGTTTCATAATTTCAAATCGGTTGGTGGTAGCGCGGCAATAGTTGATCGTCATTTGAAACATACTAACTTGATACTTCACAAATCAAAACATAATCTGTCATTTTCGCTTTGATATTTGAGAATTTTAAAAACAGTAACATGGAAGAAACATGGACACCACCCGACGTTGATAAACTAATTACATTAGTAAATGAAATATAAATATATAAATATAGCACTCTTCTACTGACATAGAAATAAGTGGGAAATTTAAATATTTGGTGGTCACCAGTGGCTGCAGTAAGACGGTAGTACATTTTGGTGATTAGTAGCAAACGGTGATAGTTGGTGGCGGTGGTGCAGTGAGACTGCAGCCTTAATCTATGGGTACTTTCTACTCCTGATTTTGTTGCAGTTTCTAGATCATTAACAATAACCAAATCTAGAAGAGTTGCCGTAGTTTCAGTGATTCTTTTTGGTTCGGAAATAATCTGGTGTAGAAAAGTGAATCTAATGAAGAAAAAAATCTTTGCAATTGGTAATGCAGTTTTAATAAGTTAATATTACAATCTCCCATAAAAACTAAAAGACCGTTCTGCAAATTAAAATCATAAACAACTTTTTCAAAGCTGTCCATAAATGATTGAAAGTTACCTCTGGGTCACCTGTACACTACTCCCACACATACAGACTTTCTTGTCAATTTTAACTTAATCCATAACTGTTCTATAGATATATCTGACTCTGAAAATACCTTTTACTGTGGTCTATCTTTGATTAAAAGTTTTGGTTATTCTGCTAATAGTTTAAATAAACACCTAGTCTTATTAGGAGTTGGATATTATGGACCTAAATAGTGTAAAATAGAAAAAACTATATTTCTTTTTTTAATTAAAATTTACTTTCAAATTTCAAACATAACCAACGGAATGTAAAGTTATCCCTATTAATAATTCTCATCTTTTGAAAGGCCACCAGTGGTAAAATTCTTAGTTTAGCTTACTTACTCTATTAAGTAAGGTGAGGTAAAATAACTGAGAATAGTGGCTAAGGGAAGCATCTAATGTAGATATTATTTTAATATAGGCATAACTTTGTTTTGTGTGAAGTAATAAATTTTATTTGTCGAGCAATAAGACATACAAAAATTGTGTATTAATTAATCATCTTTTTTTTTTTTAATCTAATAATAGTAAAATAAATAAAGTAATAAAACTGTATTTAGTTAAGTTTATATCTTACATACATTTATTATTATTTGATTTGGCTTTACTTTTCAGGTGAAAAATATGTTGTATTATTTACTACTTTTGCTATATTTTAAATAAATCTCAATTATTATTTTCATAAGATATATAATATTATATAGCTTGCTTTATTTAATATGACAGTGCGTATGAAAACTTGATTACAATTATTATTGAATAGGTGATTATTTCATTGTTATTTGTAATCAGCAGCAACTTTTATTACATACATGTAATATTATCAATAAATTGGATTGAGTTTGAATAAATTATTTAATTACTTCATAAATGGGTGTAAATGCAAACTGTTCTTAAATAACACAAAAGTGAACACATTAAAATGTTTTAGATAGTCAACTTTCTGCAATGTGCCTAACAATTATTTTATTGTTGTATAATTAGTGATTTGTGCAAATTGAGCCCTAGGTGAATGTTTAAATTATCGACTTTTTTCTAATGCACGTATATTCGTCGGTCGGAACATTATTTGCACCTAAAAATTGACTGATTCAAATGGACCGATTTCTGCTGGTTATTTGAATTACGGTGTTTTTCTAACCTCAAAATATTAAATTTGTTTATTTGTGGTAATGTATTCTTCAAGTATATTTTCTTTAGAGGATATTATAAATTTGTTAACTGAAATTTTTCTTTTTATATTTTCATATAAGTTTCTTCTCTGTTGGGGAAAGCAAAGTGCCGCTCCACCCTGTATTATTCTTGATATGTATGTATGTGTAGAATTACCATTTCTAAACAAAAAATATGAAATAATTGTTTTCTCGATTGGCCTTTATGAGATATCAAAGTTTAAGCTTTTCTAAGATAATTTTATAAATACCACGAAATTTTGTTTTTCAATAATCTAGTTATGCGTAAGAGTTAGGTAATTTTTTCTTAGAAATCGGTTGGTAAAGAAGGTATACTATAAATTTAAAACTGGCTTTTTTTAGATCATTTTTAATCATTCACCTTTCTCGACACAGGGGTTGCATCTATTTCTAATTTTTACCATTCTCTTTAAAATATTTTTTTTTTTAATTAAAAAGCTTGTTACCAGGATCAGAGACATTTTTGTTGGACGACTTCTTACTTTAGTGGCATTACCAACAAATTTTCTTTCAAACTCACAATAATTAACTTCAGAAAACTTTATGCCTCAATATCTCTAAAACAAAAGTTGATCGAGAAAAAAGTTATTTTGTATTTTTTGTTTAAAATCTAATCTTAAACACGAATTTTTATTTTTTGCCTCCTGTTGTAGATCACACTATATATTTAAAAAAAATATTGTTAACCACTGGAGGAATCGGGATCCATATTTTTAACTAAAGCAATTATATTTACCATGGTTTATAGCCTTTTTCATATTCAAACCAAACATTGTCATAATATAATATATAATAATTTTTTGTTTGTATAATATGAAATAAATATATTTACTACTACTAAGTAGAGTTATACACTGCGCGACAAAAGTCTGGGTTCACTAACAATTTTTCCGATTTTTTGTACAGAATTTTTTTTATCCAGCTAAAACAAAATGTTAATGCTTATTTATCAAAAAACAAGTTTAATGACGTAGTCGCCAAATGCATAGCCGTACAATTTTTAATATAGTGCATGTTTTCCTTCTAACGTGCCTTATTCAGATTTTTGAGATTTGGTTAACAATTAAGTAGGTGTTGTCAGGGATTTGTTTATCATGCTTCAAATGTTGCTGGCAAGTGTCAGTGTGTGCTGAAATTTAGTTTTGTGATCAAAATGCCGATATCTCCAGTAAGATGTGCACGGATAATTGCCCACATTGAAGAAGGACATAGCCAGAGAGAAGCAGGCCGTAGGTATGGAGTTTCTCAAAACGGGGTCCGAAGGATTTGGCAGAGGTATGAGGAAGATGGTCTACTAACAGCCAGAGCACGGTCAGGAAGACCAAGAAAAACTAATGCTCAAGATGACCGATTTATGTTGTTACAATCTTTGAGAAATCGCACTGAAACTGCAACAATTACAGCTAATGTTCAAATATCGGCACGTACACTTCAGCGACGACTTCGAGAAAATAATCTAAAGTCTTATCGGGCTGCCACTGATCCAAAACTTACGGTTCGTCACAAACAAAACCGACTGAATTTTGCTAGAACTTATCAGAACTGGGGGGCTGCCGAGTGGCGACATGTCTTATGGACTGATGAATCCCGTTTTACGTAGGATGCTCCAGACGGTCGTACACGGGTATGGAGGAGACCAGGAGAACGATACGCAGCATGTACCATGGCTCCTAGATCCAATTTTTTCGGAGGCTCTGTAATGGTATGGGGAGGGATTTCTGTCGAGGCTCGTACAGAACTACATATTTGTGATAGAGCAGCCCTTAACGCAGATAGGTACATTAGGGATATTGTAGAGGAACATGTTGTACCATACAGTCACTTTATTGGAGAAAACTTTCAATTAATGCAGGATAATGCTCGCCCACATGTGGCGAACATTACCCTCCAATATTTTAACGAAGTCGGAATTAGGTGTTTGGATTGGCCTGCTTGTTTACCAGATCTGAACCCTATTGAGCACGTGTGGGACCAACTGGGAAGAGCCATTCGAGCTCGCCCTGATCGCCCTCGGACCTTAAGAGACCTTGCAGCATGTTTGGTTGAAGAGTGGGACAGACTGCCTCAAGAAAACATTGCAACGTTGATTAACAGCATGTCTAGACGTCTGGACTGTGTTATTAGGGCTCGTGGTGGAAACACCAGATATTGAAAGTTTTGTTTGTACCCATAGTTCGTGTTTTTCACTTTTTTTTATAAACTCTATATTTCTTTAGTATCCTAAAATGTAAGTAAATAAAGATTAATTATTAATTTATCACCAAAGGTGGTTTTTCATTTTTGTTTTTTGATAAACAAACATTAACATTTTGGTTTATTTGAAAAAAAAAAAAAATAGGACGAAAAATCGGAAAAATTGTTAGTGAACCCAGACTTTTGTCGCGGAGTGTATTTAACAGCACTGCTCAATGGCATCTGTTTAAGTTAACATTGAGATCAACTACGGTGATACAACCGGGTCATTGTTTTCCAATAATATTTTTATGTTTTAAACTAATATTTAATAAACAATTTTTTTCGACTTTACTGAAATGTTGCTCATTTTTGATAGTATTAATTTTAATTATGATTATTAATATAATAAACTTCTTAATTGTTTTTATTTATTTTGACAATAAATTTGAAACTAATTGCTTTGACAAACACCGGGCATAGGTCGTAGAACATCGGGGTCGTGTCGATGCAACTGAAAAAACACCCCGATGGGAAAGGACTGATGAAATCAATTGTGTAAACCAACGGATTGGTGCAACCTAGTGTTAGTATATTTATTGTTTATTTATTTAAAAATACTAATAGCATCTTACTGTTATGGTTTTGGTAATAATAAAGAGATACATTTATACTATTGACAACATGATCGTACACATACATAATATCTGCAGACTGAGATCATAGTTTTTATAAATTCTGAAAATATACAAACAAAACCTTCATGATGGTGACATTAATTTTTCCTACTCACTATTGCTTTTACCGGCTACATTTCAACTCATATTTTAATTTTTATTGATCGGGTTAAAAACATGAAGTGATTTAATGGAATAGCTGAATCTGACATGATTTTATTTATGCTTTTAGCTAACCTCAGCAACATGTTCTAATAGCCTAGTCGACAAAGTGCTGATGTACAGTATCAGAGGTTGTGGGTTTTATCCCAACTTGATATTATGTTCTTTATGAATATTTCTAACATGTGAAGTAATGGCAAAAATATTTAATTAATGAAAATATTTTCATTTAAATTAAAACTTTATATAATTTAGTTAAGGGCCTGTTTATTTATCTGTTCTGTAAGTTATTAATTAGTTACATGTACAATAAACTTATAGGTGTCTTGTATGAAATTTGTGTGTATTCATCCCAGTTTATATGACGTAATTACTGAACAATTACTTACAATGTTTTTATACGGCTAGTACATCTTAATAGAAAAAGATATCTATATATATTTCTGTAAGAAAGACAGAGATTGTGGCACTACTGCTTGTTATTATTTGTTTGTAGTTACATTCATGTGAAACAAAACAGCATGGGTTATGTTATTTTAGTTATTTTTTTACTAACGGGCCAAAGTGATTATATAATTTATCTGTCTTGTAAATTTTATTTGATAACAGGTTGTCACTACCGACAAATGAATAAACATTTATTCATGGCAATCTTATCAGTAATGCTATAGAGCACTTTATAAAAAGGTGAATAAATCAGCCCTAAAAATGAAATTTTATAAATTGCACCTGTCATATTTAGTTTTTTTGTACTTTTGTAAAACCATTAGTTTTCAAGCACAAAATAAAATACATGAGAATAAAATGATATTTTATTTTTAACTAAAGCCAAATCTAATGTAAGTAATTTTCATTCAATTATTATATTCTGGAAGTATCTTGAATTCTCCGACATTTTAATTTTAACTTACATCTTTGAAGGGGGTAACTCGGCTTAACTCCAATAAAAGAAACTTACTTTATCTAATGAATTAGCTACAATTTACTGAGAGAACACCCTGTATATCACTTCTGTGACGCGTCGCTTTGTCTGCTGTAAGGCACAGAGTTGATGATTAGTTTTAATTTATAGATAACAAGAAATATTCTTGGCGCTGTTAATAAACATATATGTACATATGTTGCATATATTTGGTTTTATTTCATAATTATTTAAAAAAATTCAAATTTCTGATTAGATTAGTTTAAAAAAGTGTTGTTTGAATGTTTTTGCGCATGTTTGTTAATTATATTTTATGTACGCGGCTTAACATACAAAAAAACGTAACAACAAAACAATAATATTGGACAGTCAAATTGAAAAAAGATCAACATGCTGTTTGCGTCTTTAATTGTCTAGATCAATTATGTTGTATCATTTTAAATAATTTGCAATATATATGCTTAACATAGTTGATCATCTATTAATATTTCCAAAATATTTATTTTTATTATATTCGAAACTTGCTTTGTTTGTTAATAAGCATCAATTGATGAATCAGTGTGAAATACACGATATAAATATTTATTTTAGTCCCATTTAAATGTAAATAGTGGCTATAAAGAAATCGCTTGGAATTTAGGCACACCAAATATAAACTTTTATGCTTTTCGTTTAACGAGCCACACGTGAAGGACAAATTAGGATTCGCATTGTGTACTTTCAAAAATGTTATGTTTTTTTTTTGGATTTTAATTTTTGTTGGTGTTGAAATATATTTTTTCAAAGAACAAACGCAAATCAGAAAAAGGTAGACCTTTTATCTATTTTGATTTTTTGTAAACAATATGGAATATTGTATATCAGAAATATGGAGTGAAGTTACATAAAACGTACTTTCCAATCTAAAAAGAAATATAATAGAAAATAGAAGTAATTTTCTTTATAATATAGGAAGATATTTTGATTTTTTTTTTATTCTCTTAAAATTAGATTTTTGACATATTTATAGGACATTTTTGCGCATTAAACTAAATGTACAATGCACGGTTAATTATACTAGTTATAAAGAGATGTCCATTGAAAGGCCGAGGGGCGCACCTGTAAAATATATAAATATATAACAAACAAGTGACCCATTGAATTTACAACCGTTCGCGCTGGACTTATGCAACGGCAAACCTGTTTCATCTCGGCTATACATCGAGCAGAAAATATCTTCAAGTCAATTTTATTTTATATTGATAAAAAGAATGTCGCGGCGGACGGTAACGCTTTCGCAGATAAATAATTAAACACAATATGAAGCGATTGAACAGGTGGCAGTTTCTTAAGGTATTTAATAGCTTAGTTTTTGCTTGGAGGAAGGTTGATTGTATAATTATTGTTACGGTTTTTTTTAAATTTCGTGTACAACGGAACAGGAAGAAGTGCCGCGGACAGTTTTGAGTGAAATTTTTACGTTCTAATAAATAGATTGTGGCGAATGATAATATTTACAACATTGCAGTGTTATTTCTTGTCAATTAATGACATTCTTTTTGTAATCAATGTAATAAAGTTAGTACGTATTAACATATTGGTATTTAAATTTAATATTTCGTATAATAGGACTTTATTTTGAGTTTACTTTAATTGCGATTAAATCTCTTTGCTAGCCAATAACAAATTATTGCTTCTCTGTTATTAAAGGTAATGTGGTTTTCATATATTATTCAATTCTATTGTAAATAACACAATGTAATTGTTATTGAAAGACACTAAGTTAGTTATTACATTATTCATAAAAATCACTTGGTTGTATTATTAAATTAATAGAATGCTTGTTATTAAATTGCTTGGAAAATAATATTCATTTTAAATCTCAACGTTTGTTTATAGAATGTTGTTCAATAATTTGTTTGTTTTATAATATCATATTTTTTTGTTATATTTTTATGTAATAAATGTTTGATATCAAATAATGAATAGAAAATGACAAGTCTTAAATGTCAATTTTGATGATTCATTTTATACATATATTTATAAACCAATACGTTCCTGACAGTTTCAGTACCTTTTTGTAGAAAAGGAATGCGTTTCAAATTTTTTTCTTTATAGAAAATCATGAAATTTATAGTTTTGTAATTTTTATTATTGTTTTCAATTTTAAATTTTTATTCAATTTTAGGTACAAATTCTAAAATATTCTATTTTTATAGCAACGTACTACCTGAATAAACCACAAAAAATGTTATTCATAAAACACTACTACTATTCAACTCACCAACTAAATTATAAAGTTTTAATACTCATTTTTATTATAAGTGTATTTGTTTATAATTTCATTACTAAGGTCTTCAGACTTTATTATTATTTATAATATGAAATAAATCTCTTTACGATTAACGACATTCCTTTGCGATTGGGAATTGTTGGCTACTCTAATATTTGTTTATAATTTCATTACTAAGGTCTTCGAGCTTATATGTTATTATTTATAATACAAAATAAATCTCTTCCTGATTAACGACATTCCTTTCAGATTGAGAATTGTGGGCTACTCCTTTGGAATTTCTACTAAAAAATGTAACGCTTGATTTGCATATAGCGGAATTAATAAATTCAAATCAGCGGTTAAAGTGTTCCGATAAAATCGTAATTATGCAAATATTAAAAAAAAAATCGGAGAAAAAATTATCATTGAATTATTTACAAATTAAAAATTAACTTAATTGAAGCAACATATCAAATTATTATTATACATAATTCTTTATGGTTTGCCTACTTACTAAAATAATGTAAAAGTTTCTCATTCATTTATTTAAAGCATTTATTATAAATTTAAATTTATGAACTATAACTTGTAATAGATTTCCTTAATATTCATTTTTGGAGTTTAAGTTGTAGGTTCTCTTATAACCTACATAATTAGTAATAAATAATAGTTTTTATGACAATATAATTAGCTGTTTTTAAAACTGGTTCCACTTGTTCTACGTATTATTTTAATCACATAATTTATGAATTTATTTTCAGCAATTTATGCAGTGTGCAAAACAAACAAATTTTATCAAAACAACCGTCCTCCTTGACATTGCGGAAGCTTTTATTGTAAATTTAAATTTGTAATTTTAGGTATTTCACCTACATTATCTTTTCAACACAATTGTCTATAGTAAACACTATTCAAAAATACATTTGTTCATAGAATGTTCAACGCGGCAGTCCAATATTGTACGAAACGATTGTTATTTAATATTGCATTGTATTTGAAAATGATAAGTGTAAGTAAGTTTATTATTATTTTGATTATTTTCATTAATTGTTTCTGTTTACAACCAATGTTTGCATTATTCTTTCTTTTACAAAAATGTTATATATAGTAAAACAGTGAAATAAGGTAAATCTGCTTGGTCTTTAAAATATACAGTGAAAGTGAACTTACGAATTTAAGCGAAGATATGAGAGGATTGAAGAATAGGTTCGCGGTGACGTCCAAGCTGGTCACTGAATTCACAGAAATTATGAAAATTCTTTTGAAAGCTTGACTAGTGAAGGTGTTTGTAATTGCGCTGGCTATAGAATTCTCAGATGAAATTTCATATTGTGATTGATAGAAATCCAAATGCAAATTTTAATTATGTTCTGTGATAAAAAGTATTATTGTCAGGCCTTGTATTTTTTGTATGGTTATTGTATAGAGTGACTAACGAAAAAGGTTTAATTTTTGATTAAATTGGTATTAAAACTATCCTATTTTCATAAATGGATCTTTATAAAAAATTACAAGCTATATAAGAAAAATATGTCTTTGGACTACTTGCACTAAGCTGCAATAATTTACTGTCCGAGTACAAATACGCTGATGCCAAATAGTGTTATAATCGGCGTTTGTTCAGAAAAACCGTACATACTATCGAGCAAACAGCGGTTATATTTCCATCTATCTTTATTTTTGGTTGATTACGGAAGGAGGCCAAACGAAGAGTTTCTCAGCATTTTGGAATAAAGATTTTCGTTTTCTTTTGGCATGGTCTACAAAGTTACCCGGCATTTGTCCGCCAATTGACCTACACCCCGTACATTGTTTTTTTTTTTTTCTATATATAGGTACATAATGATAATTTCTTCAAATTATTTTTATAATCATTCTTGACATACCAGACAAACTAAACTGCTT
Organism: Tachinus rufipes; assembly: GCA_963932245.1. Classification (NCBI taxonomy): domain Eukaryota; kingdom Metazoa; phylum Arthropoda; class Insecta; order Coleoptera; family Staphylinidae; genus Tachinus; species Tachinus rufipes. Next base: position 47,326,024 of record OZ010741.1, on the reverse strand, counting down.
CCAACAAACCGATGAGTCGCGACAACGCAACTGGTTTGAAACCATTTGATACCGCAATATCAACGGTATCGCGTGGCCTAATGTTGGAACGAAATTGTGTGGCAACTATTTAAAAGTATAAGTTATAAAACTTCAGTTTCAAGGTATCAACAATTGCGTAATAACGTAACATTCTGTATCATCCAATTTATTTGCCCGCACTATACTGAGAATTTATCAAACTATGAAGTACCTATATTTCAACTCGAACTGCTTGCACATTGCGATACGTTCTGAGTGAGTCTGATGCATCCTGAATGTGGAAACACTACTGTACTGGTTGTACTTTATCATTTATGAGTCATTTCAGTTTGACTTCTGGTGAAAAGGGAATGCGTAAGATGTTAATGAACATTACATCTTCAACCCTAGAGGAACCTTTCACGACAACCTTGACATTGCGTAGAAGTGCTTTTGACTACTAGCTGCTGTCGCGTTCTTTAGATTCTTGTCCGGTTTGTAGATAGCTTTCGCAAGGAAAAAGTCTTTCTGGTTGCCTTTGAGTAACATCTTTAGCAACTACTTTTAGGATCTCTACTTTTAGACAGTTTAATCTTGTTATTGCTATCGAAAGTTGCTCTATATTGATCTCCATATTGAGGATCTTCTGCGTGCTTTAGTTATATCCACCACTTTCTACAGTAAACGTCTTTGTTTTTTCTAGTTTTAGCTGCCGTGCTTTTACTTTTCCCATACACTTAATTTTTGTCTTGAAAATGTAAAGTTTGCGGTTCCGGCCGCCAGCCACGGTTGGGTTGACTGGAATAGCACTTTAAGATTTTTTGTACCTGCATGTTGTTGAGGCTGCATGAAGCATCTGGAATTTGATCCACGTTTTATAACAATAAATTGTAGCTGTCAACTGTTGGCGGTCAAGTAAGCATTATAGCAACGGTTGCGTTTCTTAAACGCACACAATTTAATGTTATGTAATGCATTCTGGAAAGTAAGCTTTACAGTAATTTATAGTACTCAACGATCATTACGCTGATTTATTACGGTTGTTAAAATATTTATTTTGTATTTATGTTATTAAAGATTTTTCATTCGTGCTACGAATTATTGTCGCAAGTTCTCAGGAGTAGCTTAGTAATGATGTTACAAAGAAACCTGAAAAGATTTTTGAAATTAAGCATTGCATTATTGTAATATTATGTTTTGATTGATTCATAGTATATAGTAGCTAGGGCCGAAAATAGGCAGTCCAAATAGGCGAAGGGCTACTGAAGTATTTTGACTGAGTTACACTTGATACTTTTTTGCCTGTTTTAATTAAAAACAATGTTTCGGGAAATTTCAAAGTTTGTTCTGATCTGTCACTACTGTCAGAAATCGTGATTAATATCCGTTTGACAACAATAATTCTCTATTATACATATATAATTATGGATGAAAGTCTGTAAAATGCAAAAATGATCATCTTTGAACTGTTAATGCGCACATTGCGCGTTAATTATTTAGAAAAACTAAAAATATTCTTAAAATTTCAATCTACAATAAGATTGATGATCATTTGTGCATTTTACGGACTTTTAACTTTTTTAAATGGCAACATACATTTTTTTAATCTTAATTTTTCTTAATAGAACCATGTAAAATAATAATATACTTTTATAACAAAATTTTGATAAATTTAAAAAAAATATTATGTGTTTGTTTTTTATTTAAAATTATTGTAGTTAAATAATGTTTAGTTTTTGAAGTGTTTTTATGTTGTTATGCATAATATTGTAACAAAAAATTTACGTATATAAAATTTAAAAAAAGTATATTTATTTTTTTTAATTTTAAAAAAATATTTTTTTAAGTTACTATATTATGCATAATAACATAAAATACTTGAAAAAATTAACTTTTTTTTATTTTCAATGCCAACTATTCATTTATGATTTTAAATAAAAAACAAATAATATGCTTTTTTAAATTTATCAACATTTTTTGATATAAAATATATTATTATTTTACATGATTGTATTAAAAATAAAATAAAATATGTATATTGCTATTTAAAAAATTAAGTTGGTTGCCATAGCAACTATACTAAAAATTAAAACAAATATGTGTGTACCTGCCTTTATAATAAAACCATTTATAATGGTTTTTGAATCATATAAATCGGTTAAAAAATAACGAAGTTATTTAGCCGTACGTTTTTTGTCTAACACCCTGGATATAATTATCGTCAGTGTAGTACGGGCATTACAGCCTATTCAAATGGCGCAAAAGATGCGTATTAACTTTACAGCCCGCCGATAAAATCATTGTTTCGGCTCGCATTTTGTTGCCGAAACAGTTGGTTTTTTAGAAACTTTATTTTTTAATTAAATTTGTTTAAAAAAATGCTTTGGTAATGGCGATTCAAATAAAAACTTTTTATATCCAAATTATCATTCTACGTTTCTGGTAACTTTTTGATTTAATCGACAAAAAATAGTTTTTATGATAATATATATATATGAATATTTATTATTAGAGTTTACAAAAAAACACTAAATTATGATGTGGAAAGTCTCCCGTTGGTCAATTCATTAGTACAAAATCATAAATTTATTATGAAAAAAAGCGAACATAGTTAACCTGATATTTACTTCAATATGTAAATATAATACATAATTTTGGCAATGAATCGCATTCTTAATTTATTTCCACAAAACTATGAAGGCAAACTTCCAACATGTATTTTGGGAATAGAATTAAATAGTGCGCATTTGTTTATTCCTTATATTATTCTATATTTTTTATTACTCATTAATTTTAATTAATACGTGATAAATTGATTTTCAATTTTACACCTAGTAATCGTACATTTTATAGATACGACATATTTATAGTTAAAATTTAATTGACCGTTCCCTGATGTAAATCATGTTGACATGCGATGACCGTGCGCTCGTATATTTTCCGAATGAAAACATATTTTCCTTTTAGTTATTTTCTCAACGGCGTAAACGTCGCAGTGACAGTCAATTTGCGGTTTAACTGCCATCATCATTATTGTGAATGAATTAAAAATTACTGGCTTATAAATCCTAATTACAGTTATTAACCGTTAAACAAAACGAAAAAAAAACAGGAACGCGAGCTCTACTATTATTTTCTGTTGAACACACACTAGCTGTGTTTTAAATTAGATCCGTCAGTTGAGTGCCAACTTCAATGCACCTATCATTATTTGCAATAAATACTTAATGAAATGGCGTGAATTGCATCAATTAAAACTATTTTATGATGAATTCCGTAAGTTGACTAAACATTATGTACATAACTTTGTCCAGCATGTGCCTCTCTGTCTGTTTCACATCTAGAATACTGACACACGAAATATCTATCTTTCCCTTTTAAATTTGTAAGTCAATATCCTTTCAAACACCCCTTAGCTCTGAATGTTTTGATCGTCGAAATAATATAGTTTTTAATGTGACGCTTGTCGACGTCTTGCTTTGTGAATTAGTGATTGTTTTAGTAATATTTGGTTGTGCTCTAGGTGCTGCCGATGTCGGAGGAGCTACGACGAGCTCTATACGCCTCCGCCACCCCCTCATTGGATGTGGAATTGACACCTCCGGATCTTGTTGGTGATACTGAAGTGTTGACATACGAGCACAGAGAATCGTTGTGCAGACATTTGCCGGCTAGAGCCGAAGGTTATGTATGGACCTTAGTGTTTAGTACGAGTCAGCATGGATTCTCACTCAATTCAATGTACAGAAAAATGCAGAAATTGGAGTCTCCAATACTCCTGGTTATACAAGATACCGACAATAATGTAAGTATTTTCACATTAGTTAATTAATAACCAAGCTATATTTAATGTCATTTATACAATGCTCTAAAAATCACCCCTACGAAGCAGGTCAAAAGAATGCGGTAATAGCTCGTTACCGCACTTATTTTAATTGTCTTTACATTTGTTCAATTTTATTGACTACGAATTTGTATCACTGCCAACTGTTTATGTTGATCTTAGAAATGGCGTTTCCACTAGGGTACAATTGTTTTAAATACTATAAACTATCTACGTCCGGCCGCGGCATATCATATGTAACAAGGGTAAATATCCGCGAGCGTTCAACAAAATAGTATATAGTGTATCAAGGGCCGAAAATAGGCTTTAGCAGCACGAAGCGAGTGAGGGCTGCTAAAGCCTTTTGGCACGAGTTACACTCGATATTTTTTCGCCTGCTCCAATTAAAAACATTATTTCCAATGTTTATTATAATTTGTCACTGTCAGATTTTAAGGTATGACGTCTACATATGAAATTGTGATTCACATCCAATCAAATACCGCGAATAGTTTAGAGCATATGCGGGCCGAAAAAGATGCTTTTGGTAGAGGCAGGCGAAAAATGTCAGAAGGGACTTTTTAATTTTAATAATACAAGTGAAAATTAATTATTAAAGAATTTCAACAAATAATATGACATAATAATTATTTTCTACTTTATGCATAGTCAACTTTTGCAAGTACTAAGGAGCTATTAGTGGGATGCTAATGTTGGTCATATGATGCATTTAAAACGCTATAAAAAGTTTGCCGTTTTTGTTGCGCAACGCTTAGTTATAAAAATGTTGCCGCTGCGTACTACAAACAAATTATGCACACAAAACCGTCACAATTATGCTTTTGGCCTATGATACTATGACTAGAAGTGTGTTGTCACATTATGCGTTTCTACCGCTCCAGTGAAGGGATGCTAACCAAAAATGTATTTAAATGAGATGCGACACATGCTGTATTGCGCATTTGCCGATGTTTGATGTAGACAAATTCATCAGCACTCGGCAGGGAAAAAGCTCAAAAGAGTATTGACCAAATCGTATTGAGAATTTGAATGTTTTGATAGAATTTCTCAAACCTTTCACTTGATTTTTGTTCTAAAATAAAATAAATCGTCCGCTTCAAGTGCATAAACAATGTATAATGTATTAGTCGACACGACACTGGTCAACACGCTACGTTCACTACACGCGTAATAATTCGTACAAAAATTGGGACATTGGTATCAAAAATTTACATTAGAGCATTTTTAGATTATGCATATATCTGAAACGTAACAGTTGTAAGCTGACTAGACTAAAAGCACTTTAAAAGATGCCCATCAATAAAGTTTTAATATTATGATTTCTCCTAAACCGTGGCCAACTCTCTTCAGCGTATCTCAAAGTATCGTACCGGTTGCGGCTGTTTACGTTCTTGAGATCTCTGAGGTCGTCTCACAGACCAACCTTTTTTTTTTAATCACCAAGTAATTTTTTCCGAGGAGTGAACAAAAAATTAACATTGTTTTATAGTTTTTATAAAAAAAGTTAATAAAAAAACGGTATTTATTTAATTTTGTTTTTAATAAGTTACCTATCTAAAGTAGGTTTTATTGGTGATAAAGAATATAAGTTTTACAAATTTAAATGTCATCAATTCTATGCTAGAAAAAAATATATACAATAGAACGTGCGGTAATCCGAAATGATACTAACAACAGTTTGCCACACATGCTTGTCCTATCGTTTGTTGTATTTTGTCATTTAGATGGCATTTTGCACTGGAACCACATGCGTATTTTGTTGCAAAATCATAAAAACAATTATTTCTCAGAAATAAGCAATAATTCTTAATCTAATTAATTATTTTATTGCTTTGTGAAGAATAGATATTATGGTTTTGTTCTGATATTTATAAATATAAAACAGTTGGTTATAATAGAAATGTTTTCTCACAGCTTTGTTGTATTATTAATTAAACTCATTATACTTTTATAGTAAAAAATAACCAGGTACATCCTGGTTGTATGACAAACAAGCTTCTAGAATATTAGATATAACTTTTTTCATTTTTTTTGTGCGTCTTCTGACTTGTTTCAAGGGGGCTTTTAAATTGATTATAAGAAAAACGTTTTTACATGGCTTGAATTACTGCTATAAGGAAACAACCTTATAAACATTATTTTTACAAGTGACGTTCAGTCCAGCAAGGGGCAAATTATAGTAAGCCAAGTCAGTATTTGAAAGATGCAGAAATGCTATGAACATTTAAAATTATTAAATTGCAAGGTGTTAATAAAATGAATTTAATTAAAAAATTGTTTATTGTGCTAATAGTTAATTAGGCGCCTTATTAGTAGTTGGATATTATGGTCCTTAGTCCACTTTAGTTCTAAAGTTGGCAGCAAACGACAATTTGGCAATAAATTTCAAAGTGAATTAGTGTGTACATAATTGATTGATTAATGACGTGAATGCACGTTGTGGTGGTTGGGAGGTTAAACGTTTGTTGGGTTAGTTATTTAAAAAATATAGTTATAATAATTTTACTTTACTATTTTTTTGTATCATGCCAACTTTTAGCTACTAATTTACTGGAATAAGTTATTTGTTTAGTTTGTTAAGGTAATAAATAAACAATTTTATTGATTTATAATCATATATCGTATTCCTAACACAGATTACTCTAAAAATATATTATCAATCTCGCTTCTTATTAAAATGTATTTAAACAAATGAATATCTAACTTTTTTTCTATTTTATAGGTATTTGGTGCTTTAACATCATGTGCCCTACAAGTATCTGATCATTTCTATGGCACAGGTGAGTCTCTGCTCTTCAGGTTTAGTCCACAATTCCAAGTATACAATTGGACCGGAGAAAATCTTTACTTCATTAAAGGCAACAACGAGAGCCTTAGTATAGGTGCTGGCGATGGCAAGTTTGGCCTTTGGCTAGATGGAGATCTCTATCAGGGTCGTTCAGAATCATGCAAAACATATGGTAATGAACCACTAACACCTAATGTAGACTTTGTAGTCAAGACGCTTGAATGCTGGGCGTTTGTTTAAGATGCGAATCTACGAAAAATATAATTGTTTTCTGTTGCACAAGAGGCACATGCGCAAAACAAAATATATTTTATAAAAAAAAATGAAAGGGAGAACGTAGAAGGGATTATTTGTGGGATGCAACGTGTTGTGTTGGGGACGAGCCCCGACAGTCGATCAAACAAAAAAATAAAACGCTTTATTAATTTTTGTGTAGATCAAATTCTACAGCACAACTGTTAAAAAAATTTGCTTAACCATAGTATCTACCATTCACTTACTTAATCTTTTAAGTTTTTAATAATCTTTGTTTAATGATTTGTTTAAAACTATCACTGATAGAAGTTTCAATTATCATATAATTAGTTTACCGCATGCTTATGTTATGAAATATATGAATCATAAGTGTTATATTTATACATATTTAGTATCATTTCTTTAATGTACGTTTTAGCTAGTCATAATTATTAATGATTTGTACGGGAGAATATCTGTTAGCAATGAGTGAATGGTAGCATGCGTTAGATTATAAATTGTTGCGTAGATGAAAGTAATGTAATGAAATTACTGAAAAAAAAAATGATAATTGAAAAATAGTCATTCTATGTTGCTTGGCTTACAACGAATGACCTTCCGTAGTGATCCCTTAATTTATTGTTAGCTCTCAGCCTTGCGGATTGTGTTGTAGCAATTTGCCGCGACTTATGATGGCTGTTAGTGTCTGTCTGTCAATTAGTGCGTAGTTTATCACGCATATCAGTTGTCAATTTTCTCCAAAACATAAAAGTAAAATGATGATATAAATTGTATGTTAAGATGGATGTGGATGGGAAATTCAATGAGATTCACTTTATGCAGGGCTTTTAAGCTGAATTTTTCAATTCAATTCATTAAATAGACTGGTAATCGTACAGTTTTTGAAAGTATGTTCACTAATTTATTACACACAAAACACATTGTATGTAATTTTCTGTTCAAACCAAATGAAATGCACATATCGGTACATTTTTGTTTGTAGGAAATTAAATAAGAAGTGCACATATCTGTGGAATATCTAGTGCATTCATAATTAACATGTAATGGTGCATTCACACATAACAGCTATGTAACTGCTATAGTAATTATTGGCAAGTTTTATGCCAGTATGAAATGACCTGGCCATTGTTATAAATTCACTATATTTTAACAAAATATAGTATAAAAAAATATTTATTTGTAATTTATTTATTAATAGCAATATTCAAATGTAGAGAAGCACCAAATTTAATATAAGTTGTTTCAGAAATTTATCTAATAAGTCACTTCAATTTTCAAGTTCAAATACAAATACAAAATTTGAAAAACAAATTAGTTTATTAGGTTTAAAAGTACTATAATATTTTAAGAAAGCAAATTGTGATTATAAATTATTCCATAATTTTTATTGATACAAATTGACGGTTTTGCTTTTATTTAACTTTTATAAATTACAATTGCAAGCACAATTAAATCATTATTAAGGCTGAATATACCAAACTAAGTATACTTAAAATGACCACAAATTTATAAAAAATCACATACAATGTGTTCTTTTATCTAGAAACACATTTAGCATATGCAACAAGTCATTTATTTTCACAAATATTTTGCCTATAATGAATGTATGCATGGGGGCTAGGTGTGTTTGATAAAAACAAAAAAAACTGTACGGAAGTGATTGTAGGGGGCCCTGTAATATACATGTTTAGAGGCTGTTATGCGGTTTGGATATTTCTCCATATACATGAAACATAAATTCTTGTCTTGGTTAATTCTGATCGTACCAATTCAGATGGATTTAAAAAAGAAAAATTACATATAAAAATCTATTTTGCTGTCCTTATATATTTATATAGATATTGTTTTCATACGTTTCAATTAAATATGGAGTAATAGCAAACCGTAAATATTTAATTAGATTTAGTTGGATGTCTATAAGTTGTGTACTATAACATTTATCTAGATATTTATCTGTATAAATATTGTATATAACAATTAATAATGAAATAAATAGTAACTGAATAGTTGTATTTTAAAACATGTTGCAATCAGTTTATTTTTTCATCATTTGTGCGCTTTGGAAGAACATACAAAACTTGTTTAGGTACTAAGTTACGTGTTAATTTTTTGCTTTATTATTTTCTTAATGTTTAATAACTATTGATACAAAAAATTATTGTTTGAATTTTTTATATAGCTCTTATTTATTTTATTTTTTCTGTGAATAAAAACATGTATTAATTATTACGTGCATATTTCCCTTTATTCTTTGGTTTTTCAGGATTTAAATGAAAAAAGCTGAGCAATACAACACAGGTATGTACATATACATAATGGTTACGACACATGACAAAATACTATCATTTATGATCTTATCCATCGTTGGCGTAATTCGCACAATTCACATTTTATAGGAGAAGTTTTCTAACAAAATTGATATTTTAACTTTTACTATGATAATCTTCTATTACAGGCAATTAAATCAGTTTAACCAAAAAAACATATTAAGATAAATTTCCTCTTTATTAAATTACAGAAAAGTATAACTCTAGGTCAGCATATCGCAGAGTGACTAATGAAGACTTCAGAAAAAAAAACTCAAACTCCAGGAGGTTTAGTTTTGAAATGTGCTTGTTAAACTTTCGACTTTAAAAATATGTTATATTATAACACATGTGGTAATTTGTCACGTGTTACTACTCTACTTCATTGGCTTCATCCTACTAAATCATTTTATTTTCCCCATTGCATATAACTTTAGAAATGAAAAAAAATCTTTGTTCTGTACAATCTTTTGTTCTTTATTTACATATTTTACAATGTCAATTTTTACTTATAAATTATGATTAAAAAGTATTTTCTACATCACAGTAAAAACATCAATACACAGTATTTTATTCAACATAAATATAATTAATTCTTACAACATTCCATAGTATTATAAGCATTGAAATTTAGATTCTAAAATGTCATTTAAATTAAACTTGTATGTACAAATGGTTGAAAGTTATTTAAAAATAAAAAATCTAATATAACTATAGTACAAAAATTAAATTATTAAAATAATGGAATTATTGTAAATTATATTTAACTTAAAATTATTCTATTTTAGCTTTTCTTAATCTGCATATCTGTACCTTGGAAGTATACTAGCTTTAAATTTTACTTTTAAACTTTTCATACCAAAACAAATTGCATTTCGTTGTTGCTGAGGAAATACCTCATAAGTGCATACAAAATTCAACAAATAAAAATATCAAATTATCAATTTTATTAAGTATATGGTTTTGTTGCTCTATTGCATTATTATAATAATTTTTGCACATAGGAGATATTTCACCAGAAACAATAAATTGCTGTAAAATTAATAAAAGTGGATATTCAACCATTTACCTCCAAGGAACTAATATAAAATGATTTCATAAGTAATTTGAGAACTGATGAAATGTGAAATCATCCTAATATAGAATTCCCTGTTTGATGTCTATGACAAAAATCCCTTCCAGCAATAGAATTCAATTTACAAACAGTCCCAGACCGTGTAATTGCTTTACAATTACTTTTCGTAAATGAACCATTTACTTGGAAAGGAGTTCTACTTCTAGAACGACTCGCATAATAGCCACTCCTAGATAAGGGCGGAGTGGGTGAAGAAAAGTCATCATCATCCTCATTGAATAGATCATCTTCTGGTATATGTCTACGTAGTAAAGAAGAGTTTAAAGGAGTCTCATATGCTTGAAAATCTTTATCCAAACCATTTTCAAAAATTGAATTTTTATTTTCAGGTGTTTTCCTTTTTGTTGGAGTAGTAAGTGGTGACAAACTCTTTCTAATTGATCTATTTAATAATGCTTCAAATGGTTTATTTTCTTGGATTTGTACGTATTTATAACAATAAATAATTATAGTTTGGATTATTATGTACGTAGTTAAAACAATACCTAATGTTAAGGCATCCAATGCTTGTTCAAATTTGTATACAGAAAACGCTAAATTTAGAGGAACTAAAGTAACCACAGCCAAACGAGTAATCATTCTTACACCTAAAAAGGCACATGCAATCATTCCCATCAGTAAAAATGATAAATGCCATATTATTAAATACATTTTTTCTACAGCACCATCAGTACCACCAAGAGATTCTGTGATCCATGCTAAGCGTTCTTCAAGTGCTTGTTTTGTTCCACCAACCAATGTAACAAGAGAGTGTACTGTATTGTTTACTTCTGAAAGTTGTTTAAGTGTTGACTCGTATTGTTGACGTGCTAATTCACTTTGTTGCATTAATAATTTTGAAGAATCCTCTAAAAGAATTAAATGGTTAGTTAATTACCAAATAATTTTTTTTTGTGCTTTAATATTGGGATATGTACTAGTTTTTATTAATAAAAAAAAAAGTTTTTGAAGTTGTCAGTGTGATGATACAAAACAATAAAACTTGTAGTAGTAATGCTTACCGATTCTTTGAAAAATCACTTGTGTTTTATGTTGTATGGCAACTAAATCATCTAACAATTCCTTGTGATTAACGTTACTTTCTTTTGCCTGATTTTCAATCTGTTTGGATGCTTCTACCAATTTTACCTGCATGCTACGAGTCATATCTGCCAACTGTTGTTGACTATCAGCAATTAACTGTTTTTCATCTCCAAGACGTTTAATATTATCTTCAATTGCAAATTGTCCATATAGATGAGCTTTTTGTAAATCCCTCGCTTGATCTAATAATTCAGCTTGACCTAAAAATATAAATTATTAACAACAATAAATAATTTATTCAAATTTAATCCCACAGTGCACAATAGTCAAACACAAAAAATTATTTCGATTCTACAAATCTTTGTAAAAATTACCTTTTGTAACTGTATCTAATGTGTCTTTGGCAACAGAATGTAAATTTTCTTGATCCTCTGTAAGTCTTCCTAATGCACGCATTTGATTCTTTGCAGCATCCATTAATCGGTTAATTGTTTGTTCTGTTATGCCACGAAATTGAACTTGTCTTATCGAATAACAAACAGCACGTGCACGGTTACTCATCAAATGATAACTATTCCAAGCATCTGCATCCATATCAGATGTACAATCTTTAATGCTCATCTGTTCGGAGCAAGGATAAACCTTTCTACCCTCTACATATGATTGACAATTTAGCAGAGCTACTGCCATTTTTGATATCATTTCATCGTTCATATTTTGACAATCTGAATGCAACTTTAATACAACCTGAAAATATATAACTATATTAACATCTTAACTCATAACTGTGTCTAAGCTAAACATATGGTGCACTTCTGACTGTGTCATACTTTTCATCGCATGAGAATACGTCCTACTTATTATTTGAATAATTTTAGGGTTAGATTTATCGGCATGATATAATAGGATAAACAAAACTTTGAAGATCTCGTGAGGCCAAACGAAGAGTTTCTCAGCATTTTGGAACTAAGATTTTCGTTTTCTTTTGGTACGGTAAACAATGTTGCATGGCGTTTGTCCGCCAATTAATTTACACCTTGTATACATATGCAAGTCCCAATCTACACATAATAAATACGTATATAAAAGCTTATTTTTAATAACAATTTTGGTACCAAATTATTTACTGTTCCAATGGGATACTAGTTTTCTAGATACTTTCGAAGCTATGTCAACAACATGATCAAGAAGGTGCTATCATCTTCAAAACTATGAACAGAACTTTTAGTTATTTGAAGAAGCTGATTAATGAAAATCAAAAATAAAGTTGGTGTAAGAGCGGAACCTTGAGGAACTACAGCATTTATGATTTTGGGGTCAGAGTTAAAAGAATCAATTCTAACTATAATTTTGTTATTGTCAAGGAAACTATTGATAAGATTTACAGATATCAAGACATATATAATGGAGCTTGTTGATAAGATTACAAGCTTTTTTATAATATTTTATAATTGATAAGTCTGATCAGAACAATTATTGGCGTATTAACAGCCTGTTTTGTCAGAATTTAGTACAGCTACTTTTGTTTTGGTTTAATAATAGAGAATGGAACAAATTTTTTGATAACATTCTGAATAGTTTTTATGAGATTTTCTGCTGCAGTATGTGGATACCCAGAATATAAGCAATGATAATACATCAAACTACTATCACCTACATAAAGATTTTTTTTTATACATATTATTAGTGTAATACAGCCTTAAATATGGCCATATCAATAAACAAAAAAAAATTATTAAAAATTGATTTTTAATAAAAACTGGCAATGTATGCTAAAAGTAGATTTTTTTCTAAATATGATTTGTTTTTGTTTTAGTTTCAACTTATATAACAAGGTCAGAATCTTTTTTTTTTCCAATATTCTATTTTATTCGATCTGGCTGAGGAGCTTCTTAATAAAGAAAATAACACTTACTAGAAACAAAACTATTCAGATATTAATCAACTAAAATCTGACATTCAAATACAAAAAAAAGAATAGTGTGGTCTGTATTAAAACACTTGTCAACCAAAAATCTGACACATCCATAAAACAAATAATATATTGTAATAATAACAGAAAAAAAGATATTGCAGACTGTACTGACTTTTATCTACACATGCAGTAGAATTGGATCGAATAATGAGAACAAATAAATTACAATCAGAAAATACTGTCCCAAACATTATTATCCCAATATTAGTTAAACTGATAAATAATGTATTTGAAAGTGCAATCTATCCAAAAGAATTAAAATAGTCACATATAACAGCAATCCACAATAAAGGAAATAGTAAAGACTAACAAAATTATAAAAAATTTCACATGTAAGTATTTTTTCAAAAATAATTGAGACAATTATCAAAAACCAACTTTTATTAAAAACACAATTAGTTTAGACAAAAACCAATATGGTTTTTAAGAAAAAAGTGGAACACAATCGGCCATCACACACTTAATGGACTACATTTACACCAACGTAGACAAGAAAGAAAGAACTGTTAAGCTAGGTGTCCTACAAAACCTCTGTGCGTAAAACAGAATATATAATATTCAAAAACAAAAATAAAAACTAACCAAACATACCTGAAAGTGAACAATACAATTGAAAAGCAAGTGAAAAACAAACTACTTAAGACTACTAATTGACAAAAATTTAATATAGTTTTTTAAATTTTTGCTATGTGACTAATAAATTTAAAAAACCCTAATAGGTCTAATTGATCCACTAATTAATCTACCATACCACACACCTTCAGAAACACTTGAAATTTCAGAAAACATTAAACAACCAAATAACATAAGTATGTTAAAAAGACTTAAAAATTATTATCTAAATCAGTAACTAATTAAAACCCATTCTTATCGTTCTGACACTGCACTGTAATGTGTTTAACCCGGCGTTGCCTAGGTGGTTTTTTGAGACATGTATGATAAGGTGGGGTTTAATAAAAAAAAATTTTTATAGGAAAAGTTTAAAAAAAATTTAATTTGCAAATTTGCTACAATTTAGTTTTTTATCTTTAATTCTTGGATACTCTCCATACATCTTTCAAGACATTTTTTTCGGTTTTAAAAAAGTTGAAGTTAAAGAAGCCGCAAAATTATCCATTTTTTTAACTAGTACTCGATTTATTAGTTGATTTTCTTTTCTAACATTAATGAAAAGCTTAACTAATTTCCAATCCTAATTTTTTGAGAAATTTTCTTCTTTTTATTGAAAATTTTTTGTTGTTGTATTTGTTTGTATATAATTTGGAAGTTTATTTCTAAATTATTTAAAAAGGAAAAAAACATTGTCAATGGCCATTGACAAATAATAAGCTGGAAGTTTGAGGTATAACTTTAAAACACATAGATACTAGTTGGGGTTTCAGTGAAAATAAAATACATAAGTACTTGAGCACTGTCACAAACACTTTACACATATGCTACTTTAATGCAAGTCTAAATATAATTAAAAAAACACCGGAAATGTAGAGAGCGATAAATTTTAGAAAGGTACTGAAGCCTACGGCTTTGTGCGGAATCATTTTCTGTTAATTTTGTTGTGTTTAAAGGTGGTGGGGTTTATTATAGCCCACCTATGCAACGCCGGGTTAAATTTGTAAACAAAAATGTATGCTGTATTATAAATAGTATGTACCACCTTTAAACAGGCGCTGTAAGCCTACTGGTAATTAGCTATAAGCAAACACTAGATAAACAATGCTGAGTATAACATAACCAAAACTGATATACTAAACTAAAAATGCATAAAAATGCTAGTGTTGATTTAAAACAAGTTTAACGTTTAAATATATACATTCATATATTCCTTACTCCTAGTTAAGAGGTTAATAAAAATAATAACCTCCAAATGAAGGTTACAGCATGAAACATGAGAAATGTTTAAATCAAGTTTAAAACAATTTATATCATAAATTCAAATTATTTGATAATGATTACAAGTTTTAATTTATGTATCATTTCTCTCATTCTCTATTTCTGCTATAATGCTAATCGATGGTGTACAAGGTTAAGATTACTATCTGAAATTATGCTGTATTATATATATATTCGTTTTGCTATATCACTAATCTCAATAATTACATACCCGATGTTGACAGGAATCCAATTCTGAAACGGCAACCCCGTTTAATTGTATAGCATTGGAAATAAACTTCTCATCAGCTATTGACACTTCATAAGGCACTTTTTGGTCATATATGTCTTGAACTTCATTATCATTATTTTTCTGGAAACCAAAATAAGTTCCCACATTTTGAAAATAGTCTGTGAGACCACATTCTCCAATGTTAAATATTGTTATAAGATAAAAAATGCACACCCACTTCAACATAATGCACACATTTGTTTAGAAGATAGTAATAGAACAGCTGCAGTTTTCGCAGATGTAACCTTTATAAATAAACCGTTGACTACCTGCCGTTGAGTGTTTTTGAAATTTGCGCAATATACTCGCAGCTCGCAATAGAGCAACGGTTTTTGACACTTGGTCGCTGTTGCCAGCGTTGCCATTTATTCAAAAAATAGTATTTTTTTAAGACTCCTTTTTAAGAGTTTTGTAGTCAAAAGTTAGTCCCAACTCAAGTTAACTTTTATCTATTAGTTGAAATCTCGGACCAACTAACTATTTACAGGGGTGCGTTCCAATTTAGAGAGTGTAGTTTGGACGAACGTCCTGACGTAAGACGTCAGAAGTTACGTCATTTCTTCTTTAAAAAAGAACGAGTTTGTCAATTTTTACCTTTTGACATCTGTCAACTGACTCAACTTATCAAATATATTTCGACTATAAAATTGAATTAATAATAACTTTTAAAATAAATTTATTTTACTATTTTATAATTTTAGTTAATATATAAAACTTACTCTTATAAAAATTAGTTTATGGTCTGTTCCAACATTTGTTATCCTTAGGCAATCTTTTATACACAGTAATTTGATTGTGTGCATAGTTTGTACGGTTTGCAAACTGTACAAATCGTATGTTGGAACAGACCTTACATAATAATATTACTTTAAGAAAAGCATATTTTAAATCTCCCGTCGCCTACTTGTTTTATCCATCTCCGAAAGACGGGTAAACTATTTCTCCTGGGATGCGTTCCAATTTAGAGAGTGTAGTTTGGGCATACGTCCTGACGTAAGGCGTCAGAAGTACGTCCTTTCAACTTTAAAAAAGAACGCGTTTGTCAGTTTCTATCTGTCCTGACACAACCTATTTATTTTTTATTTTAGTTAATATAAAAAAACATAATTTTTATAGGTTTGCATAATAATATTACTTCATAATACATTCTAAGGGGGAACGGCAACGAGAGCAAAACCAAAAAGACAACCTCTCCTGCACGTGGTGCACCCTGCTAGAGAACCAACACGGCTTTGTCGACCGAGTATCTGCCGGTATAAGCAGACACCTCCTGCTGATCAAAGGCTTCGGGCGGATGAATTAGCAGGAGTAAGGGCACCCTCTTGTCCTAGGAGTGAGAAATCGCTCCTAAAGGCGGATGAGACGAATTTGACCAACGGCATGAGGATGCAGAAGGTAACAGAAACCACTGCATTAAAGACCCCTAAGAATATCCCTAGGACAATCATGACAATGGCTGAAGAATCAAACAATGGCCCCGAGTACGGGCGTCTCTTAGCTGAGACAGGGGTGCGAAGAATCTCCCGGTCAGCCACTATCAAGATAAACAAGAAACTAAATAGGAGAATAAGAACCTGGAACGTGCAAAGTATGTATGAAGCAGAGAAGATCAACAATACTATCAAGGAAATGGCAAGATTAAATATAGCCATACTAGGCATATCGGAAATGAGATGGCCAAATAATGGAAAACGTGTACTTGATGAACATACTATATACTATGCAGGCAAAGACAGCACACACTACCGGAACGGTGTTGCAATCATAGTGAACAAAGAAATGAATAAAGCCGTTACAAACTTTTTGCCAATATCAAATAGAGTCATAATATTACAAATACAGGCAACGCCGCTGAACATCAATATAATTCAAGTATACGCGCCAACATCAACAAGTGACAAAGACACAATCCAAAACTTCTACAACGAAATAGAACAACTACTCAGACAAACAAAAGACAACAACATAACAATCATAATGGGTGATTTAAATGCAAAAGTAGGAAATGGACCAGAAAGGAACGTCGTCTGCAAGTTTGGGCTCGGGACAAGAAACGAACGAGGGGACAGATTCGTGGATTTCTGCACAGTAAACGACTTAATCATCACAAACACATTCTACAATGTGTCCAAACGCCGCCTGTATACGTGGATGGCTCCTGCTGACTCAGATACCAACATAATCCGAAACCAAATCAATTACAATAACAAACGGGCATAAGAACGTAATAAAATCAGTTAAAACGTTCCCCGGAGCGGACGTGAACTCAGACCACAACCTCAAAGTGGCCCAAATCCGTGTCCGACTGAAAATAACGCCGAAAACCACAAAGAAACAAAATACTGACCTAGAGCAGCTTAAAGACCCTAACACAAGACAAAATATAAAAAAGAGACTAGAGAAAGAATTAGAAGACAGACAAAACAAACTAACTACTGCGATTAAAGAGGAGTGGAAAAATTTAAAACAACGGTGAACAAGATAAAATAAGAAACCCTAACTCAGAGCAAATACACCACCAAAAAAAAAAAAAAGTGGACGAAGAACGAGATAATGGATCTCATGGAGGAAAAAAGACAACATAAAAACCGAAACCGGAACAAATACAAACAGATAAACAGTGAAATTAGAAGCAAAATAAGACTCGCCAAGACAGAATGGTTCTCCCATGAATGTGCAGAAATAGAAGATTACGACAAGAAGCACGACATGTTCCACTTACACAAAAAAGTCAAAGAAGCAGCAGGTTTCAAACAGAACAGAGGTCAGGACAAACTTAGAGATCGCAATGGAAAACTGATTATGGACATTGAAGGCAGACTGACCCGAGGGAAAGAATACGTAGAAGAACTGTTTGCGGACACACGCACAGCACTGCCACCAAACATGCAAAATATTTCGACTGGCCCTCCAATAACTAAAGAGGAGGTAGAGAGAGCAATCAAAAACGTAAAGAACAGGAAAGCCACAGGGCCAGATAAAATCCCCACAGAAATACTAAAAGTGCTCCAGACTAGGGACATTGCAATCCTAAAACAGTTGTTTAAAGCAGTATACAATACAGGAGAAATTCCAAATGACTAGCTCAAATCTACTTTTGTAGTAATACCAAAAAAGAATATGATAGAGGAATGTAGCGACCACCGTACAATTACTCTAATGAGCCACGTCTTAAAGATCTTCTTACACATAATACATCAAAGAATATACAGAAAAATAGAAGAACACATAGGCGAAACACAATTTGGGTTCCGCAAAGGACTGGGCACCTCCCTGGTGCTTTATTTAGCCTACAAGTCCTAACACAAAGATGTAGAGATGTAAACCGGAAAATATTTCTATGCTTCATTGACATTAAATGCTAGAAATATTAAGAAACACTGGAATAGACGACAAAGACCTTTGTTTCATCTCAAAACTTTACTGGCAACAAACAGCAAACTTCAGAATTAGAGACAGACTTACAGAAGCAGTTGACATATAAAGAGGAGTTAGACAAGGATGCGTCCTATCTCCGCTAATATTCAACATCTATGTAGAGCAAATAATCAAAGAAGCTCTTAAATGGAGAAGTGAAAAAGACCTATTGATAAATGGAATTCCAATAAATAACCTGCAATATGCAGATGATACAGTACTTATTGCAGAGAGTATAGAAGCAATGCAGAAAATGCTTAACCGGGTACATGTAGTATGCGGAAAGTACGGTAAAAAACTGAATATATAAAAGACGAAGTACATGATTGTAAATAAGGATCCAGTAGGCAACCATAATATCCAGGTCGATGGCGTTCCTCTTGAATACACTAATAAGATAAAATAAAAAGCATTTACACGTATAAAATAAAAATAAGAATGCTTAGATGTTATGTGTTCTCAGTCCTTATGTATGGAGTGGAGGCATGGACACTAACTGAAGCAAACCTTAAAAGAATAGAGACCTTCGAGATGGTGCTACAGGAGGATACTCCGCATCAGCTGGACGCAGCACGTTACAAATACCACGGTTATAGAAACACTTAAGAAAGAAACCAAACTAGTACAAACCGTAAAGACCAGAAAGCTTGCATATTTCGCACACGTAATGAGACACCCAGAGACATACAATATCTTACATATAATCATGCAGGAAAAAATAAAAAAAAAGCAAGGTGTGGGAAAACGGAGAACATCCTGGCTAAAGAACCTCCGACAATGGTTTGGACTAACAACAGAGTCGCTGTTCAGAGCAGCGGTCAATAGAGTGATGATAGCCAACATGATAGCCAACGTTCGCTAAACGGATAAGGCACTCGAAGAAGAAGAAGAATACACTCTAAGAAAAACATATTTTAAATCTCCCGCCGCCTAGAACTTTACCAATCTCCGAGAGACGGGTAAACTATTTTTACCCGGGCGTCTTTCTCCTGGGATGCGTTCCAATTTAGAGAGTGTAGTTTGGGCGAACGTCCTGACGTAAGTCGTCAGAAGTACGTCTTTTCTCTTTTAAAAAAGAACGCGTTTGTCAGTTTTTACCTTTTGACATCTGTCAACTGATTCAACTTATCAAACATATTTTGACTTTATAAAACTGAATTTATAGTAACTATAAAAATAAATTTATTGTAATAATTTATAATTTTATTTAATATAAAAAACTTAGTTTTTATAATAATATTACTTCATGACACACTAAAGAAACATATTTTAAATCTTCCGCGCCTAGTAGTCTTTACTCATCTCTGAGAGACGGGTAAACTTTTTTTACCCGGGCGTCTTTTTCCTGTATTTACGAACGACTTGGACGAACTTCCTCGGACGAACGTCCTGCATTTATGAACGAGCTGTGGTAAAAAAAAACGCCCGGACGCGTTTCTCCTCTAAATTGGAACGCACCCCTGTATTTATAAACGGCTTGGACGTACATTCTCGGACAAACGTCCTGCATTTATGAACGCGTTGGGGTAAAAAAATAACGCCCGGGCACTTTTCTCCTCTAAATTGAAACGCATCCCTGTATTTACCAACTGGGGTGCGTTCCAATTTAGAGAGTGTAGTTTGGGCGAACGTCCTGACGTAAGACGTCAAAAGTACGTCCTTTTTCCTTCAAAAAAGAACGCGTTTGGGAGTTTCTACCTGTCAACTGACACAACCTAACCTTCTAATCAAACATATATTTCGACTTTATAAAATTGAATTTAAAATAACTATTAAAATAAATTTATTTTTTATTTTAGTATTTTAGTTAATATAGAAAACATAATTTTAGATAATAATATTACTACATAATACACGTTAAGAAAAACACATTTTCTTCTCCCGCCGCATAGAACTTTGCCATCTCCGAGAGACGGGTAAACTATTTTTACCCGGGCGTCTTTCTCCTATATTTACGAACGACTTGGGCGTACATTCTGGTACGAATGTCCTGCATTTATGAACGCGTTAGGGTAAAAAAATAACGCCCGGACGTGTTTCTCTTCTAAATTGGAACGCACCCCTGCTAGGACGTACATCCTCGGGCGAACGTTCTGCATTTATGAACGCGTCAGGGTAAAAAAATAACACCCGTACGCGTTTCTCCTCTAAATTGGAACGCACCCCAGCAGGCTTTCTTACTTCAAACTGCGTGCAAAACATTACGTACAAATTGCTAGTTTTAGTTTTGAGAGAGTGTAAAATTGTATTATAGTTTGTAAATATGGAGCAAAACGTTTCAAGCAGCTTTTATTCTTTTCTCGCACTGATAAAACAAGAGTGAAGAAATGAGATTGTAAAACACTTTTACGGAACTCGGATTAAGATTTTATGTCAAAATTTACTGAAATTACAAAAAGCGACGTCGGAGAAAAGGCATTCCAACACTTAATTTTTGACCGACCTATTAGAGCAAATCTAGACTCCTGACGGCAACTAGTAAGAGTACTTGATGCCTTTTATATACTTGTTGGGAAAACGTGCAGAATTTATATTACCAAAAGTTAGAGAACCTACATACAGTTTCTTAGAACAAGCAGTTCAATCAGAAACTGCCCACCAAGGGATGTGTCCTAACAACGCCACCAAGATGTATCCAATGGTAACAACACATTTAACTTACAAAAGTGACATAAAAACCGTTTTATCAACAAAGCCATCAACCTCTAAGTTGAACGAGAACCACCTATCAACTGCATAAATTTGATGTTTTATAAGAGTTTCCCGGATATTTTTTTTCAAAAAAAACTTTAGCTTAATTGTAGCAGAACGCAACATCATGCAATTAGATATTCATCAACAATGAAATTGAACAACGGCAATTGAGACTGCGCAATGGTCAATCACCGTATTGACATTGACAACGCCACTAAGATATGTCTAAAGGTAACAACTGCGCATTCAACAAACCTAAACCAAGGAAAAGGTGTTTTTTTAGTTGCATGAGAAGTTTCGATGGTAGTTCTCTATCTATACTCAATGAGAATGTAAACTGTTTTTTAGTAAGGTTAGGCAATTCATCATGAATCGTTTAACACCACAACAACGTTTCCAAATAGTGGAAATTTACTTTCAAAAAAATAAATCTGTTCCCAAAGTTCATAGAGCACTTCGTCCATTTTACGGTCAACATAAACGACGTAGTGAGCAAGTGCAGTTATTGATCGTTTTCGCACTAATTTTACTCTTCTTGATTCAAAACTATTAACAAGATAAAAAAAATGTGCGTACCGAAGAGAATATTGCAGCTGTAGCGCGAAGTGTTGAAGAAGACGCCGAAATGTTGATTCGTCGCCGTTCTCAACTTGTGGCCTTCTACTACGTGAAAAATTTTACGTAAGGATCTTGAATTACGTGCCTATAAAATACAG
The DNA here is from genome assembly GCA_963932245.1 of Tachinus rufipes. Lineage (NCBI taxonomy): Eukaryota > Metazoa > Arthropoda > Insecta > Coleoptera > Staphylinidae > Tachinus > Tachinus rufipes. The sequence continues at coordinate 47,303,710 of OZ010741.1, read as the reverse complement.
CTCGTGCAAAAATTAAAGTCAACTGACCATCGTTTACGTCGCATTTTTATTGATTGGGCTAATTTGAAACTGGCCAAAGATGAGCATTTTTATCAAAGAATTGTGTTTAGTGATAAAACTTATTTCTAGTTAAATGGCTTTGTCAATAAGCAAAATTGTCGGATATGGAACAAAGACAATCCTTAAGCCATTAGCAAAACAACATTACATCCATTGTAATTGACTGTTTGGTGCGGTTTACACGCTGGCGGTATCATCGGTCCTTATTTCTTTTAAAATGAGGAAGAAGCTGCTGTTACGGTGAATAGCGAGCGCTATCGAGCCATGCTGACTGATTTTTTTGTTTCCAATAATTAATCAGCTAAACATCGACAACATTTGGTTCCAACAAAACGGCCGCCAACTTGCCATACAAGTGCGCTTAACCATCAATTTATTGCTAAATAATTTGGTGACAACTTTATTTCCAGAAGTGGTCCTGTTACTTGCTCCCTCGTTCGTGCGACTTAACGCCTCTCGATTACTTTTTGTAGGGCTATGTTAAGTCATTGGTTTATGCCGACAAACCAACAACTTTTGAAACATTGGAAGCGAATATTTCATCAACAAACTGTTTTTGTTGGAAAACATGTATCAAAAAGAAACAAAGCCAAAAAACTTTAACTGACAGTGCTCCTAATATTTGATACGACTCAAATAGCATACAATAATCCTTCAACAATGTATAACTATGCCATCAGTTTGTCCAAATCTATTTACTAAGAAATAAGTCCTCCTTATTATTAATATTAACAATTGTCAAACCGCAAAATAAACGTAAAACCAAAAATCAGCAACAAATTTTGGTGCAAACCAGCAGAGTGATCACCCTACCAAGGATTGTTGCAAAATTGCATAAGCAACGATGACACGCTATCAAACACAAACGAACAAACTGCCTTCACCAAAAAGCAATACCTCATCACCCTATTACAAGAAGAAACTGTAATCTACAATCTACTAGACAACCACCACCAAAAAAATGGAAGACAAAATGTATTTCTCAAAATTCACGTCGACTCCTGTTGTAAAACAAAATATATCACTACTTACTTTATTCTATTCCACAAAAAAGTGCAAAAAACAAAACATCGCAACATCTGCGGTACGTACTGAATCAAGACTGCATCCACCATTCCACAATATATACAATTTGCGCACTATGCATGAACGCTAAGTGATACCGTTTATCATAGCTAGTTATGTGTAAATTGTGTGTTTCAAACACCACCAACCTCTAGTTACAGAAACCAAGCGCCAATAACAAAAAACTGTGTTAAAAGCTAGACGAGAAAACCGCTTACCTAATTTGGTGTTTTACAAGAATTCCTAAATAGTTCTATCAAAAACAACCTGCGCAATAACGTAGGTTTGATGTGTACATAAAAATGTTTATGCACAATCTACCGCAACAAGCCAATGCATCATCAGTAAATCTAAAACAAGCCAAGAACACTTCAACATGCCAAGATTACTGCAAACAACCCTCGTGAAAAGTATTATTATATGCTCACAATAAAACCGAGACACAACAATCAACCTTACTTTGCTATTATAATTCCCATGTCGGACACAAATCCCTTCAATAAACAATTTGAAGAAGAATATCAACACAATTCAAGAAGACAAAACATTTCTCCCATTAACTGCGCCATTTTGACTATAATGCCAAACACAATTTCCTTTAACAAACAAATCAAAGAATATCAGCTTAAACATAGGTACGTTTAACGCAACACCGACTTAAGACAACATAATTTCTGACCAATATATACCAGCCATAATTTTCATAGTTGAATTAAAATTTCATCTGCCGACTGCGCCTTCTATATTATTTCTTTCTTCAACTAACGTATTGTGGATACCTAACCAAACTATAGCAGATATGATGTCAATCAAAAACTGAAATAAATAATCCTATATAATAATATAAACAGTGTAGCGGCTGATCACAGAACCAAGTAAGATATGTCCAACAAGAGCAGTTGCAGAAACCTACTACGTTAAATTGTTAACGTTATCAAAATGTGTTCATTTGCATACTATCATCAAACCACCCTTGGGAACTGAGCAGCGTCCACATTACCTTTGTTGTGCGTTTTACAGCTGTTTTAGATCGCCACAAATACCTTGTTTGAATAGCCCAGGTGAATAAAGAGCAAGTTATTATTTCAGTCATATTTCTAACCAACTCTAGCCAAACGTGCTTGCAATATTCGACTCTTGGCCACTACCACTGAACCAAGTTATTTAGTTTAAGTTTTTGATATATCATCCTAAAAAGATTATGAATGCCAATACTATAAAGCCAAGAAGAATACTATCTACGACAAAGCAAGCCCAAAATGGAATTAAAAATATTTTGATGAAATAACAATCTATGTCACAGGAACAATGGCGGACATAACTTAGTCACAGACGCAACCTCATCAGCTTTCAGGAATGTCAAGCAGTCTAATTTTCTGATAATTTTTCAGAAAAGCCACAAAAAACCAGTTTGTGAGTCATCACAAAGAATATAGCTCACTCACTTTATACCTTGACTGACAACATAATTTATTTCAAAAAAATCACAGACTAATTGTAACATCAAAACGCAACGCCGGCTTCAGCTGGTACCTGGCAAAACTCTTCTTTCAAAACATTGTACAAGGCGGAATTAAACAAACTGCAATCTACAGAAACTTATAGAACGGTAAAAATGATAAAACTAGTAGCGTAGCAAGAAGCTCTACCGCAAAATATTGACAAAGCTCCCCTCAGACTAAGTTCTTCCCCGACCAGGTTATAAAACAAGTGTGGCAGGGCCCCTTCCAAAATGCAGACCCTTGCTTAACTGTTAACCCGGCCTCCAAATTATAAATTCAGCATTTAAAACTGTAAATCAAAATTTTTAAAAGTGTAGTCATTTAAAACTGAAAACTTGGCTACGAACGCGTTTCAACAAATGTGGCTGCCAAACTATTAATCCGCAACTTTCAAATTGTAGATCGGCCATTAAAATTGTAAATCCGACTTTTAAAAGTATAAATAAAGCAACTTACGTTCTAAGTTTAATTGTCAATTTAGATTTGAAAAAATATTTTTTTTATAAAAACAATTTTTGTTTATTTTAATTCAAACTTAAATTATTTTAAAATAAACAATAAACTTTTTAATTTTGCGTATTCATAATGATAAAAAAAATTTCAATAAGAGTATATTTGGTATTAATGAGAAAAAAGTGAGACTACGTTAAAAAAATTTAATTAAAAGCTGTAACAATACTAAACGTATTTGCGGAAAATTACGGAGCTAGCTGTAAAACGAACAACCCATTTGACCCATTGATCAGAGATTAGCGGAGATTTTATGTAAGACAAACATGCTAAATAAGTATAGTTGCGTAGCACTATTTAGTAGAAGCGCCTAACACAAACTTCGGCGCAGGTTCAATCCCCAGACAGTCTAATACATAATTAGTGTCCATGTAACCATAATTACATTTAATATAAGTGTGGGTAAACCAGATATGTACTAGACCACATCTACAACGCCTCCATTCTCACAATTAACGGGTTTGGTAGTCTATATTCTGTAATTAATTTACAAGTACATATTCAAAGGCAACCTCACAGGTAATACAAGCAAGTAGCAATATTTGATATACGATAGAAAAATTAATGGTCAAAATTAAAAACTATAAACCCGCAAAAATGCCTACTATAATCATTTTGAATAGAATTTTATTCAAACAGAAAGTTGAATATAATAGATATAAACTTTAAAATTTATAAATTAAACATATAATTCAAAAAAACACTTCAAATATAATAGAGTTTAATAAATATAATACTCTCTATAAGTATAGTATTATTATAGTACATTAACGATAAATGTGTAAGTGCAAGCCATAACAACGTTGTCTGTAACAAATACATTGAACTACGTAAAACACAAAAAAAAATTATCGGCAGTTTTTATTTTTATTTTTTTTTACGGTACATTACATAATTTAGCAAAACTTAAAATATTTTAAACATATATTTTCCAATTATTATATGGCACAAATATGACTAGATACATTTGGCAGTTGCTCCTTTATATTTATGTATGTTCTATGCCGTTTACAACGCTACAAGCTTTTTCTTGTTTTCCGATTAACACCGTTGTATCATGTATGTGTGTGAACATACAATGTTGTTACATAAAAAACCAAAAACATCCACAACTAAAAACTAATACTGTTAAAATCTTCAGATTTTTTAAATGATTATATCAACAAAAGTTTCTTATGTGTGTATAGGTTTATTTATAAAAAGTATGATTTTGACCAAAATATTACTTACAGCGTTGTTACGGCTTGCCCTTTAAACAAAGAATTCTATTATATACATTAATTACATAATATTTTTAAGTCCACTGAAATATCAACTAAATTATTTTATTTTATTCATACATTCAACTGATGATGGACTGCATAACTAGTTTAAAGGTATTAGTCATAAACATCAAGGCACGCCTGATCTTGATACCAAAGAATCAGGGTATCGAAAAGAACCGTAAGACAGACCAGCTTGCCAAAAAAACGGTACAGAAACTTTCATTGAACCTGAACTTAATTTCAGAATCCCATATCGGAATATAAATAATCGATAATAAAGCAAATTGGCCCTATTATTTCACTAGTAACTGACGTTGTAAATATAACAATAAAAGGATTTAAAATAGTAGACTTAGATGCAAAGAGGTTTACAAAAATATATGCTTTTTCCTTTGGATTAATAACTTTTTTGCTCCATATTATGCGGCAGAAAATATCACAAAAACCATTCAGAAAGTCATTAACAAATTTGTTCTATTCTCTGTTATTAAACCAAAACAAAATTATTCAGACAAGGCAAACACTTTGATCGCCCAAATCGAAACCATTTTTTTTGTCCCCAGGCGCAAACTATTTTTTTTAAATGTTAAAAATAGCTAGTACAAATGTTTCTAGTTACGTAAACAAATAATTAAAAAATACTATCCAAATAATCAGACTTTGGTTATGACAACCTCCAGTTGGGCTTCAGCGCCTGTCATCTTTTGCTGTATAAAGTGTAACAAATTCTATTGTTTATTATGATAAAACTATATAAAAAATATATTTTTGTAAAATTTAATTGTCTAATATAAATACTATATAACAGCTCTTACACTTATTTTGTTATAGTTATTTCTAAGTAAAAAAATAACTCTTACACTTATTTCGAAATAAAAATATCCTACGCACAAAATAGTTTCTGGCCTTTCAGGCACCATATTTATATTCCCCATAAGCAGCAACGCAACGCAAGAATTGCTAGTTGGTTCACAGGCTTTGTTGCGTATAAACTATATTAGACCCAAAAGCCGGGCGTCAGGACGTGGCTGAACTTAGCTACGGCTACGGATTTGTTTAAGAAGCGTATTTGTGAATCCGCGCTCTCAACCAAGCATCGCCCAGCTAAATCATCAACATGCGTACCAGCATTGGAATTTTGCGGCGCTTTTATATTTGTTTTAGATCAATAACTTTATTTATTTAAACAAATTGCTTTGTTATTTAACTTAATAGTATTATTTAGCAATAATTAAGTAAATAATAAATTTAATACAACTGCAATGTCAACAAAAGATTTAGATAAAAATGGGTGATATTAAATTATAAATATAATATTAAAACGGCGTTAAATATTTTTACATGAATAATAATTGGTAAATTTCAAATGTTTTTACAAAGAATTGTTTCTTATTGTTTAACAAATAGAAATACTTTTAAATTTCTGGAAATCAATAAAAAAACTTTTTATTGCGCTTATTTATGAGAGATCTAAATAATTTGGCTAATAATTTAATTTAAGGTTGGATAGTCAATGTTTAAGCAAAGACATATCTCAGGGGAGATTGGTTCAAAAACGGATAATGGAAAATATATCTAAAATAAATGATTCGGTTTTTTGACTGACACAACCTTATTTATGAACGGATCCGCAATGTTTTTGCTAATAATTGTTTCTATTTGACTATTAAATGAAAATATAATTTCAGTTTTCCAGATATCTCAGGGAAAATTGCTTTAAAACCGGAAAATGTAAAACATAGCAAAAATAAATTAATCAGTTTTTTGGCTGACACAACCTTATTTATGAACGGATCCGCAATGTTTTTGCTAATAATTGATTCTATTTGACTATTAAATGAAAATATAATTTCAGTTTTTCGGATATCTCAGGGGAAATTGCTTTAAAACCGGAAAATGTAAAATATGGCTAAAATAAATGATTCAGTTTTTTGGGCTGACACATCCTTATTTATAAATGGATCCGCAATATTTTTGCTAATAATAAAATTGTTTTTATTTGACTATTTAATAAAAATATAATTTCAGTTTTCCGGATATCTCAGAGGAAATTGCTTTAAAATCGGAAAATGTAAAATATGGCTAAAATAAATGATTCAGTTTTTTGGCTGACACAACATTATTTATAATCGGATCCGCAATGTTTTTGCTAATAATTGATTATATTTAACTAATAAATGGGAATACAATTTTAATTTTATGGATATCTCGGGAGAGATTGATTTTAAAACGGAAAATGTAAAATATAGCAAAAATAAATGATTTAGTTTCTTGGCTGACACAACCTTATTTATGAACAGATCCGCAATGTTTTTGCTATTAATTGTTTCTATTTGACTATTAAATGAAAATATATTTTCAGTTTTCCAGATATCTCAGGGGAAATTGCCTTAAAACCGGAAAATGTAAAATATGGCTAAAATAATTGATTCAGTTTTTTGGCTGACACAACCTTATTTATGAACGGATCCGCAATGTTTTTGCTAATAATATATTCTATTTAACTAGTAAATGGGAATACAATTTCAATTTTCCGGATATCTCGGGGGAGATTGGTTTAAAAACGGAAAATTTAAAATATAGCAAAAATAAATAAGTCAGTTTTTTGGCTGACACAACCTTATTTATGAACAGATCCGCAATGTTTTTGCTAATAATTGTTTCTATTTGACTATTAAATGAAAATATAATTTCAGTTTTCCGGATATCTTGGGGGAAATTGTTTTAAAACCGGAAAATGTAAAATATAGCTAAAATATATGATTCAGTTTTTTGGCTGACACAACCTTATTTATGAACGGTACCGCAATGTTATTGCTAATAATTGATTCTATTTAACAAATAAAAAGTATTATAATTTCAATTTTCCGGATATCTCGGGGGAGATTGGTTAAACGGAAAATGTAAAATATAGCTAAAATAAATTATTCAGTTTTTTGGCTGACACAACCTTTTTTATGAACGGATCCGCAATGTTTTTGCTAATAATTGTTACTATTTAACTATTAAATCAAAATATAATTTTAATTTTCTGGATATCTCAGGTGAGATTGGTTCAAAAACGGATATTGTAAAATATAGCTAAAATAATTGATTCAGTTTTTCGGCTAACAAAACCTTATTTGAAAAAGGATTTGCAATTTTTTTGCTAATTATTGTTTCTATTTAACTATAAAAAAATAGATATCTGAAGGGAGATTGGTTCAACAATGGAAAATGTGAAGTTCAACTAAACTAGTTAATTGAATTTCTCGGCTAACACAACCTTAATTTAGAAAAAAAACCGCAATGTGTTAAGCAATAATTGTTTCTATTTAACTAACATATTATATAATATATTAGTGCATTTTTATATTATACTTATAGCTACATATTTATAAAATTAAAAAAAACTTTTTTATTATTTACTATTTAAAAAGTGAGCTTTGCATAATAATATCTAGACGTTTTAAAGTACCAGATAAATTAATTAAAATTTTAAAATCATTTGAGGAATGATTAAATAAGTAATCATTAGCATACAAGTTCCATGATAATACAGCATAATATTGAAGAATGAAATTTATAAGCATTATAACAAAACAAGTACAACAGAAATAAACTTTAAAAGGAGCACTAAGAAAAAAACTTTTTTTAACAACCATATAATAAATCAAAGTGACGGACAGTGTGTATTTGAATGAACTTTTATTTTTAACACGTGTTAGTAATAGAAGTGTATTACAAATTATCATAGCAAATTATTCAAAAATGCATTATAAAACAGTACATTTAAGATGCCGATAAATAAATTAAGTTATGTTTATGTCTTTAAATTGTAAAGATTTTTTTATTGCAGCTGAAATAATAGTTTTACTTATGGTTAGTTATTAGTGAATTCTTTAATTACCTATATATATTCACAAATAAATAAGTAATCCATTTATAAACTGCTAAAAGTTTTTTTTATAATCTTAAGTTTGCATATTTACAAAAAAAATGAAAACGTTACACTGGTTGTCACAATTCATACAAAAAACTATTTAAAAAATTTCAAGGTAAAGTTTAGATAAAAAACTAGTAATGCCGCCGAAACCGGATCCAGACCCGGTATCCGGCGAATTCGGCCAATATTAGAAAGATTCGGTTCCGGCCGGACCTTGACAACTATCCGGTCGGATTCGGCCAGACCCGGCCGGATCCGAAATTTTTAATAAATGAATGTACTGAAAGTAGAATATAAATGTTAAAAATAAACAGGTGAAATATATTAATAAAATGTAAACAAACAAATAATAAAACATAAAAATAAGAATAATAATATAATATTAATAAATAATGATTAAAATATTATATTAATCAGTATTATCAATAATATTTATATTATAATGTAAGAAAATTAATTTTCTTCCATGATTTGCTTGAGAAAACAGTTTTTTGCTGAAAACGCTAGATAACGGCGCTGATAAATATTGTTTTATTTTTTTAATTTTTATGGATCCTGTTTTTTTGTAGGTTCCGGTATCCGGTTCCGGCCTAAAAGTGGATCCGGCGGTATCACTAATAAAAACATGTACTTTTTACAATTATCAGTATTCTAAAACTACTAGTACTAACCTATCAGTAAACTATCCAAACAGAAATACAAATTACTAATGTAATTATTTAAACCATCCAAACAGAAATATTACTAATGTAATTATTTAAAAAAAATTGTTCCTATTTATTATAATTTTACACATCACTGGAAAAACTCTTAAATTCAGGGTATTCCAAAGTTTTATTACAAAATTGAATTAACCGTTTTAAAGCTAAAACATCAAGTATTTTCTAAAAATTAAATTTATGCCTACAAATTGATGACATTTTAATTTGTTATAAAAAATATCTTGTGTGAAACTAAAAAATAGTTAACGTTAAGAATCCGACAATAAAAAAAGATGTGTTAGTTAAAAAACTCAATAAACTAATTTGGCATTATTTAACATTTTCCGTTTTGAACCAATTTCTCCTAAGATATCTGAAAAATTGAAATTATATTTTTATTTAATAGTTAAATTATTATTAGCAAAAACATTGCAGATCCGTTCATAAATAAGGTTGTGTCAGCCAAAAAACTGAATCATTTATTTTTGCTATATTTTACATTTTGCGGTTTTAAAGCAATTTCCCCTCAGATATCCGGAAAACTGAAATTAAATTTTCATTTAATAGTTAAATAGAATCAATTATTAGCAAAAACATTGCGGATCCGTTCATAAATAAGGTTGTGTCTGCCAAAAAACTAAATCATTTATTTTAGCCATATTTTACATTTTCCGGTTTTAAAGCAATTTCCCCTGAGATATCCGGAAAACTGAAATTAAATTTTCATTTATTAGTTAAATTGAATCAATTATTAGCAAAAACATTGCGGATCCGTTTATAAATAAGGTTGTGTCAGCCAAAAAACTAAATCATTTATTTTTGCTATATTTTACATTTTCCGGTTTTAAAACAATTTCCCCTGAGATATCCGGAAAACTGCAATTATATTTTCATTTAATAGTCAAATAGAAACAATTATTAGCAAAAACATTGCGGATCCGTTTATAAATAAGGTTGTGTCAGCCAAAAAATTGAATCATTTATTTTTGCTTTATTTTACATTTTCCGGTTTTAAAGCAATTTTCCCTGAGATATCTGGAAAACTGAAATTATATTTTCATTTAATAGTCAAATGGAAACAATTATTAGCAAAAACTTTGCGGATCCGTTTATAAATAAGGTTGTGTCAGCCAAAAAACTGAATCATTTATTTTTGCTATATTTTACATTTTCCGTTTTTAAACCAATCTCCCCCGAGATATCCGGAAAATTGAAATTGTATTCCCATTTATTAGTTAAATTGAAACAATTATTAGCAAAAACATTGCGGATCCGTTTATAAATAAAGTTGTGTCAGCCAAAAAACTAAATCATTTATTTTTGCTATATTTTACATTTTTCGTTTTTAAACCAATCTCCCCTGAGAAATCCGGAAAACTGAAATTATATTTTCATTTAATAATTAAATAGAACCAATTATTAGCAAAAACATTGCGGATCCGTTCATGAATAAGGTTGTGTCAGCCAAAAAAACTGATTCAATAATTTTAGCTATATTTTACATTTTTTCGTTTTAGAACCAATTTCCCCCGCGATATCCGGAAAATTAAAATTGTATTCCCATTTATTAGTTAAATAAAAACAATTATTAGCAAAAACATTGCGGATCCGTTCAAAAATTAAAGTTGTGTCAGCAAAAAAACTGAATCATTTACTTTAGCTATATTTTACATTTTTTGGTTTTATAGAAATTTCCCCTGAGATATCCGGAAAACTGAAATTATATATTCATTTATTAGTCAAATAGAAACAATTATTAGTAAAAACATTGCGGATCCGTTCATAAATAAGGTTGTGTCAGCCAAAAAACTGAATCATTTATTTTTGCTATATTTTACATTTTCCGTTTTTAATCCAATCTCCCTCGAGATATCCGAAAAATTGAATATGTATTCCCATTTATTAGTTAAATAGAAACACTTATTAGCAAAAACATTGCGGATCCGTTCATAAATAAGGTTGTGTCAGCCAAAAAACTGAATCATTTATTTTTGCTATATTTTACATTTTCCGTTTTTAAACCAATCTCCCCGGAGATATCCAAAAAATTGAATATGTATTCCCATTTATTAGTTAAATAGAAACAATTATTAGCAATAACATTGCGGATCCGTTCATAAATAAGGTTGTGTCAGCCAAAAAACTGAATCATTTATTTTAGCTATATTATACATTTTTCGGTTTTAAAGCAATTTCCCCTGAGATATCCGGAAAACTGAAACTATATTTTCATTTATTAGTCAAATAGAAACAATTATTAGTAAAAATATTGCGGATCCGTTCATAAATAAGGTTGTGTCAGCCAAAAAACTGAATCATTTATTTTTGCTATATTTTACATTATCCGTTTTTGAACCAATTTCCCCTGAGATATCCGGAAAACTGAAATTATATTTTCATTTAATAGTCAAATAGAAATAATTATTAGCAAAAACATTGCGGATCCGTTCATAAATAAGGTTGTGTCAGCCAAAAAACTGAATCATTTAGATTTGCTATATTTTACATTTTCCGTTTTTAATTCAATCTCCCTCGAGATATCCGAAAAATTGAATATCTATTCCCATTTATTAGTTAAATAGATACACTTATTAGCAAAAACATTGCGGATCCGTTCATAAATAAGGTTGTGTCAGCCAAAAAACTGAATCATTTATTTTTGCTATATTTTACATTTTCCGTTTTTAAACAAATCTTTTTCGGATATCCGGAAGTTTAAAGTTTTATTATTATTGGTTAATTAAATATTTATTAGCTTAAGCAATAGCCATCCAACCTTAAATTAAATTATTAGTCAAATTATTTAGATTTTTTTTTCATAAATAAGTTTATTTCTATTTGTTAAATAATAAGAAGCAAATATATGTAAAAACGTTTAAAAGCTACAAATTATTTTTTATGTAAAAATATTGCTCGATGCTTTAATGTTATATTTATAATTTAATAACACCCATTTATATCTACATATTTTGTTGACAACGCAGTTGTTTTAAATTTATTATTTATTTAATTATTGCTAAATAATACTATTTAGTTAAACAACAGAGCAATTTGTTTAAATTATTAAGTTTTATATTGATCTAAAACAAATATATGAGCGCCGCTAAATTCCAATACTGGTACGCATGTTAATGATTTAGCTGGGCGATGCTTGAGTGAGAGCGCGGATTCACAAATGTGCTTCTTAAACGAATCCGTAGCCGTAGCTAAGTTCAGCCACGTGCGTCAGGACGTGTTAATAAGAAGCTCTAAGCATATAACTAGTGATGACGCCGAATCCACTTTTTGGCCGGAACCGGAACCGTCACCTACAAATAAAACCGGAACCAAACCCAAGACCGGATCCATAAAAATTTAAAATTTAAAAAAATAATACATATTTATCAAAGACGGCATCCAGCGTCTTTAGCGAAAGAATATTTTTCAAGCTGCAGATGTCTATAAAAAAAAAATTGACCGACTGCAAAGAAGACAAAATAATATTCCTACATTATAATAATTATTTATTAATATTATTATATTATATTTATTTTTATTATTGTTATTTTTATATTTTATTATTTCTTTATTTACATGTTAGTAATAAATTTCACTTGTTTTTTTTTTACATTTTTATTCTACTTTCATTAGTTAATATTTATTTTAAAAAAATCGGATCCGGTCGAATCCAATATCAGGCCGGAACCGAATCTTTTAAATCTTGGCCGGATACTGAATCTGGATCCAGTTCCGGCGGTATCACTACATAAACAAATTCATCAGTAATCGTTCTAATAAAACTAATCAGTAATCAGGAATATAAATTTATTGTTGTTTGGTTTTGAGCCGTTTTGATATACAATTGTTGTTAAGTTTGTTTACACCTGCATCTCGTGTCGTCACAGATAACTTGACTTGTTTCGTCGTAGACACGTGGTAGATAAATAAAACGTGTCGTCTTTATTTACTCATAGTACGTGAAGTACGTCATTCATAGAACATATATAATATAGAAACGGGAAGAGGGATTTAAAGCCATAGTTGCGTTCCCTGGTGAAAGTTACTTGAACTAATTTGCGTCGAGCGGTAAATTTGAAACCCACAGCGAATTAAAATTAATAAAAATAAATTTTAATGTTTTAAAATAAAAGACATAATTAAAAAAATCAAATAACAAAGTAAAACATTATTTTACATAATAAATGATATAACATAATTTATCTATTTTTTAAAATGTACTAATAAATTACAGAATATAAAAATTAAAAAAACATAAATCACTTAGTTTAAAAGAAACTAATAAAATTTGTACTAACTTTAAAAGCAATACATAATTGTAAATAAAACACTTAAAACTGTCTATAGTAATAACGCACAAACGTAAAAAAAAACAAACAACTTAACAATAACAAACAATTAATAAAAAACGAGTGGAACTAAGGAACCGACAGACAGGTATATATACAACAACCTCTCACTTATGCCCGTATTACACTGTCAATAATTATATCTTGAATTATATATATAAAAATATTTAAAACTTAAAAAGTTTGTAAAATGCACAAAATATCATCAATCTTATTGTAGATTGAAATTTTAAGAATATTTTTAGGTTTTGTTTATAATTAACACATAACATGTAAGTAATAGCATTTATAATATAACCTAACTAATTTTTAAAAACTGATAATTCGTACATTTTTTGTGTTAATTCTAAAGAAAAACTAAAATTATTCTTAAAATTTCAATCTACAATAAGATTGATGATTATTTGTGCATTTTACAGACTTTTTAAGATTTAAATATTTTTATATAATATATATAATTCAATAAAGAATTATAGATTAGTGTCATACGGGCATTACGCAGCCAATTTTAACGACTACAGCGCTGCGTAGTGAGGGTTACTGTTACTGATAATATGTGTTCTATTTGTCTAGACTATGTGACCTTCCTCAATAAGGAATCAGCTGAACGACGTGAACGTCAGTAACGTCACGTGAACGTACCAGACGTCATTGCTCGTCAATGACGTCATAGATAACGTCTTGTGTCCAATGAGTATATAATCGGAAAACCAAAACGCTAAATATTTGTTGATTGTTGTTGAAATTTTGATTGAGAAAGCAAATTGTGCTGGTGATGCAACTTTATTGAGAATTTTGGAATTTTATGATTGCCATTTAACCTCAAAATCCTTTTACAAAAATATAAATTTCAAATAAAAATGAGAGAAACATTTATTTTTCCAGATGCTGAACACTTATTGTTAGTAGGGATGCTACAGATAGAAATATATAAATTACATTAAATGTTTTCAGGAAAAATCATGGCGAAGAACCCAATGATAAAATTGTTGTTGTTTCTATTATTGGAAAAACAGCTTTTAATTCTAAAGGGCTAAAACTTAAAACATTAGGAAGAATGTTCACGGCATCAAAAAATAGAATAAATGAGGTAATTATATGTGATAATATACAGCTCTATCAGCTTTTATCATATGAAAGACAGATTATGAATATTATGAAATATTGTAAGACAAGAGTTCAAAGTGATAATAAATTTTGTTTAATTAAACTATTGCCGCTGCGCTTGCCTAGTTCTGTATGTGATTTTTACATACTTTTCAGAAGACTCGAAAACAATTCATACATCGCATTTGTAACATAAACTTTAAAAGTAGAAAATTAAAAAAGTATTGGGACATTTACTGAAACATATATGGAGCTCTTTTTCAGCTAATATTGATATGATTGATTTGGAAATTGACATCTGATATGACATTTGGTGACAAAAAATTATTTAATAATAATCGTCTTTATTTTTGTAATTTTACAAAAAAGGCCAAGTTCATCACGATGATGAACCTAATTTCAACATTTAATTTAAAAAAATTAAATTAAACGATATTTTTTAAAGATAGATTAAGAAGAATCTATTGAATAGTTTGAAAGATTAATATATAAGTTTGGCAGCTGACAGAAATTTGTTGTTTAATGTAAAGGGAAATATTTCTTACAATAATTACTGAAGCTTGCATGATATTGCTCTTCTGACATTTTTAATTTAATGTATTATTAATTACAAATGTTCTGAAAGTAAACCGACAATGAAAAGACAAAATGTTAGAGTAATAATAGTCTATTGTAATTTGATTGAATTTTGTTTGCTTTTAATTGTTGGTTTTTTCTTTAAAATGTGCATACATCAAGTTTATCAACTGTCTTAAAAAATCATATTACTAGTTTTCTCAAATCACTAAGATGATCTTCTAACTAAAGTTCAGGTCAAAAATTGCTAATCTAATATTATATAAAAATCTGAAAGATATACAGAACTAAGCAAGCGGAATGAAGATATGTTATTGTTTATGAAATTAATATTTATAGTGCACAATAGAGGGATATTATGATGAAGAGAATCAAATTATCTACTTACATGTACACAGCCTTTTGGATACTGACAATTTTATGAAATACTACGATACAATTAAGAAAAGATGCGAGGAAAATCAAAGTAGTGAAGATTTTCTCACTATATATGATGACATTAAAAGTTCATTTGCTCGAGCTCTTTTTACATTATTTTATACCAGTCATGTAATTATTTTATCACATCCTCGACATACATTTGATGTGAATTATATACAATATTTCAAATCTCTTGAAATGATGGATAGAAAATTACTTGAAGAGTTATCAACTGCTCTTAAAGCAGTTGGTTGTTTAAGTGAAGAATGGATAACAGCTGGGCGCCCAGCCACTCCACGTGTTATATTTTATTTTGAACGTTGCCCAAAAATTGTTACCAATATCAAGAAATTTGAGCATAATTTAGAAGACAAAATTTATCAAATTTTAAGAAAGACTCAAGTTATAAATAGTACAAAGTGAGTATATTATATACAATTTTATAAATGCAAACTAATTTTAAGAAAAACAGTTATATGAACATAAGTTCCTGCTCCTACTGCTGTATTTTTGTGATTAGAATTAAATTTACACCAAATTATACTGTTAATAGTACTTCTATTGGTTATTTAATTTTAGAATGTGGTCTCTTTTTGCAATTCCTCTAAATGAAGAATTTGTGTTTGTATCAACTGAAGGACCTCCTGATAGATTGGGTCGGGCCGTAAGAGGTCTAATAATGGGATGTCAACCTGGTGGGGCTGTTCAAATTCAAACACCATATTGCAGTACATCAGATAATCCAAGAAATTTTCAGAAATTCTTGCGACAACATATTAAACAAGCTAGAATGAAAGGATTTGATGAAGTTAATTCCCACTTTGAGGTACGTACATTCACTTTGGAACATGACAAAAATCTATTTCTGTTTCCATTGGTGCTCATGAATGTACCATTTTTTCAGTTTTAAGATTCAATTAAAAACATTGTTTTTGAATTGTTTTTTGTTTTGACGGATGATTATCAAATTTATTGGCTTAAAACATTTGCATTTGTGACTGCATGGTACAATTGCACAAAGTTCATCAATTAACTGTATGTAGGAATCTTGACTAATTCTTTTTGTGCTGGCTTATTTTTCTTTACACATTTTGACTAATATCAACTTTGTCAATAATCAAATTTCTTCTATTCTCATGAGTATCTTTGATTAAACGTTATCTTATCATTTCTTAACTGTTTATTTTGTAGACTGTAAGTTAAAAAAGCAATTATTATTATCACAAATTAATTAATTTAATATCTCAGTTACCAACTCTACCACAATGGGCAAAAGCTTCAAAGGCAGTATATGATGTTGTAAATAAACAAGTTTTAATAACAGAACTATGTACTGAAACTAGATTTTCTGAACAACGTTGTTTGAAAGTGCTGCCAATGGCTTTAGCACGATATCAAGAGAGTTTAATGGGTTGTTATACAAGTACAGTACATGAAACAAGATTAGGATTTGCTCTTGCACTGTTTAGTGCACAAGCAAGGGGCCCAATGTTTCAAAAATACAGTGAGCAGCTGTTAGAAGATTGTCGAACGTATTGGAAAGCAGGTAGACAATTATGTGAAGCACCTTCACTAACCGGAAATCCATGCACATTGAAAAAAGATCATCCTGATGATCAAGAACATTCCAGTGGAGTGAAATATGTTGGTAAGTAGGGTATATTAATTTACATTTGTGATTCTAAACCATTTATTGTTAGCTGTATGTGATTGCGGGAGGAAACAAGGATCTAGAGTTGATCCGTACAATGCTCGAGAAGCTAATTACACTTTTTATCATGAGCTATCGAAAGAATGTGGTTGTTTGAAAAATGAACGAATTAACTTTCCAATATTTAAACCTTCCACTGAAGAATACAAGGCTGCAATTTTGGAAGCTGATGAAGCACTATCACTCTCAGATAAAAGTACTGAATTAACACCTGAAGAAAAAGTTTTAGCCAGACAAGCTAGTACTACTGAATATCTACCAGGAATGTTAACAACAGCTTCACCATCTGGTTTGTTACCTGAATATTCAAGTTGGGCTCTAGTGTGTCTTGGTCCCAGTTCACTTTACAGTCATAATTTGGGTCTGTCAGAAAATCATCATCCTGGATTTTGGTCAACTACTAATTATTTATTACCATGGGATGTCTTGGTTTATATTAAAGCAATGGAAACAATGCCACCTAATGATCAAATAGATCTAAGTAAATGGGCGCCAGCTGTTAAGCGTAGGGAAGTTAAACCAACAAAATGGCTTCCTCAATTTGCTGTCAAATTATTTATAGGGTTTGAATATGAATGTCCAAGAGGCCATAGGTAGATAGTATATTTTTATTAAGATCATTTTAATATATAAAAATATTATAGATTTATGCTATCAGCCCCTGATAAGATTTTGAAAGCTGCACCGGGAAGTATAGTAAAAGACAAAGGACAAAAGGTTGCTGAATCCGATATGCCATTATTTTTTCCTTGTTTGTGTCAAAGAGGAAATAAAAATATGACTGCACAATTAATAAGGTTGCATGTGGTTACACCAAAAGCAGCAGTACATGTTAAAGTCAATCCAAGAGTAAGTAATATTATTACAGAAATATATTTGTGGCAAAATGATGAAAGAAAGCACTATTATTATAGGAAATACTAATTTTAATAGATAATAAACAATATTATTTTAGGTACAACCTGCTGTTGGTAGTCCGATATTTGTTCCTACATTGGATGGCCCAACAACATTAACACAAGCAGCTTATTGGGTTTTAAGGCTTCCATATATTTATTTTTCTGATAAAAAAAATTACTTAGAAAATCCTGGTGCAAGATTGTTGTCGGGTGTATTTACTGTAAAGAAAATATAAGGTTAATTATTGTGTTTGTATATTAGATTTTTTTTACCTTGTATTCTTTTATCAATTTAAAACTTTGAATCCCAATATAGGTTATGTGGGTGTATTAATATACTTTTATATGCTGTTTAAAAGTATATTAATACACCCACATAACCTATATAATAAAATATATGCACAAGATCAACTCAACTATTTGATTCCCAAGATTCTATTCATTGTTTTAGTAGAAAATTGTAGTAGATGTTCAGTTCAGTGCTGTGATTGATAAAATTTTAAGGAATTGAGATGATACACACAATATTTTGAATTGATTACCTAAAGGAAATATGTTATTTTCCAGAAATATAATTTCAGGAACTTCTTCAAGATATTTCATTTATTGTGCTTTTTACGGCTATTTTACATCGCTACGGTAAGTCTACGACTTGTTTAAAAAGGTATGATGGGACGGACCAACAGCTTATTAGGTGACTTCCGAACCACCCTGGTGGATAAAGAGCAAGTTATTATTGCAGTCATTTTTCGGGGATTGCATGATATGCAAGGGCTCTACCATTGAGCTATCACAACATTATCATATAAAGTCAATTTGTGTTTTTTTTCTATTTTTAATAGAGGTTATTGTTATAGTAACTTTTTCTTAAAAAATTATAATTTTTTTAAATTTATTTATTCAACTTTTTACGGTTGTTACAATTCCATAATCGTTGCCAAACGATTAACCCGCTACCATGTGATTGTTGACGAACGTCGATTTGACACATAATTTTTTATCGTTATTAATATTAATACTTTTACTGATTTTGCCAATTTTAAACGTTAGATATGAAAAGTACAAATTTATATATAATTCACTACAAAAAAAAAAAGAATAAAGACTATAATAATATATATATTTTAGAATTATATTTATAAAAAATATATATAATATTCATATATGCATGAAAATCTACAATTACTATAATAATAGCCATGCTAAAGTTCGAAAGGATTGTAGTTTTATAAAATAGGCTTGTTAGTCATGTATCATGTCAGGAATCAAACCCCGGACTTTTTGCATTATAATTGAGCTATTTTTTTGTAATAAAATGATTTTGGAAACCTTCAATTATTAACGACTTTATTCTTACGAATACATTACTAGTTTCGGCTTTACAAGCCTTCTACAGATGAAATAAGTTATACGAGTTAAAAAATAATAATAAGTTTATTATGTTAATACAAAGGATATATATATGTAAACAACAATCTACAAGGCGGAGTTACAAAATTGATTAGGAAAAAATTACTTTTAAAGATAACAGTAATGGGCATGTGGTATTAATGGTAAAAGGATTATATTACAAAACAGATTAAACATTATGTGGTGATTATCGAAAAAAGAAGGATGGCTTTGAATATTGGGGAATATATTAAATCTATGTGGTCATTAATTCTATATCTTGGACTTTTTTGACATTGGAATTGTGATTGTTCTATGAATCATTGAATTATATGCTGCCATCTTATGATTATAAGGATGGTTTGACTCCTTGTGAATTGTGCCATCTGTAACCATTGGTTTCCTAAAATTTTTAAATTAAGTCTATTATTTTCTTTAGTTAGTGTAAGATCTAATAAGTTAATTCATTAACTTCTGATTATACAGTAAATTGAATCTTAGGATGGATGATGTTTATAAACTGTAAGAAATTGGAAAGTTGCCTTTGTGTGCCTTTGAAGCAAGCTAAGATATCATCTACATATCTATACCAAAAATGAATGTGTGATTTAGCCAGCCAAGATGAAAGTATTTTTTCCTTCAAGTATGTCATAAAAATGTCGGCTTGAAGAGGACTAAGCGGTGATTCCATGGGCAGTTTTGCTTGTAAAATACTCCGTTAAATTGAAAATAATTTTGATTAATACACATTTTAAATGTATAATATTTAGGCATTCTTGTGGAGGTATATTAGAAAACATACTGCAAACGTCAAATGAGAGAGTTTGCAACCATTGGGTATGTTTTTGTTTTTAAGCAGTTGAGTTAGTTCTGCTGAATTTTTTTACGCTATGAGGTGCCTGGAAGTCAAATTACAAAAAAGTGAGTTTAATTTAACTGAAAATTTTCTAATTGGACAATTAATGTACGATACTACTGGTCTAATGGGTAGACCTCTATGTGTTTTGACCAAACCGTATAACTTTAGGGCGACTAGATTAATTTGAATTAACTTGCGTTTTTCATATTTAGTCTAGAGACTATCTGCTTCCTCCAGAAACTATTTTAATTGTTGTTGAAAAATACTTGTAGAGTCTTTTTTAAATATTTATATTTCTTCGGAGTTGATAAAATTATTGAGTTTTTCCATGTACTTTTCTTTCTCAAGGATTACTATTGCATTTGATTTGTCTGCTCTTGTCACGGTTAGTTTTTCATTTGTAATCTTTGCTTTAATTGATTTGATTGCCCATTCTTTTTCCAGATACCTCCCCACATCTCCACACCTCGACTGCCGCGTAGTGTATAGAAAACAGTATAATTTTTCTCTCTCTGGGACGGGACTCTTTTGACTATTCTTGGACCATTGTGAGCCTATAAGCAAAATTGAGGTTCATTACTAAAGACGATTATATTTTATTCTCTATTTCAATGCAACCTTTTTTTGCACTACTGTAATCGTGCAATTTGAAGTTGGTTAAAGGTATAATTATTTTTTGTTTCAATGGTTCGTATTCATTGCCATTGTTAATGTTTTTTTTTTTTTAATTATTTTAATTAACAACGCTTTAGGATGGTAGCACTACCTGCACTTAAGCTGTTTCTTATTTGACCAAATAGTTGCACTTGGCATAAATTTAATGAGTGTTACTAATAACTCGTTTTATTTTTTAAAGGTCTTACAATTATAATATACATCAAGTATTTATTGAGACATTTTTGCCCTCAAAATAAAAAAAGCAGTGAGACTTGAATGATTTGAAGTTTAAGGTTAATTATAATTATACAAATTAATAAAATAACTACGAAGTCGAATTTATTGAATATAGAAAATAGCAGCTATTAGATATTCTTTAAATCATCAAGTTTAATCATCTTAATGAAAATATTATATTATATTTAAGTTATGGGTAAACCAATAGTAATTCTGGAAGTGATTTGGAAACTAATAACATAACTAGATTAAACAAAATGTAGATTGAAAATAGTTGCACTTGATCTCTAACGCGCCGGGTACATGAAGCTTAAAAAAACACCTAACGCAACTTTATTCAAATGAACTTTTTTAAATTTACATTATTTATGGGTACTGACAGGAAGAAGAGAGCGGGCCGCTACTTTTGGATCAGTACTTGTTGCTACCCGGAAATAAACTACAAAATGTCATCTTACCTCTACCGATTTATGACGAAAGATCGCAATTTTTTACGCAAAAAAATTTAAATGATATTATTGAATTACCTTATACTTATAAGAACAATATACAGGTTGTTAGGTAAACATGCGGCAAAAATTCAAGAGGTTATTCCTTGGTCTATTCTAAGAATATTTTGTTCTATGATGGTTTCTGAAAAACTCCTTTATTTCGAAGATAAAGGGTAAAAAAAATTTGCGACAGTTTTAACATTTTATTATCAAAAAGTACATGTAAAGTTGCTGAATCTACAATAAATGTTTGAACTGATTTCTTCCAGCCTGGATACAAGCATTCAATCTTTTCGTCGCCGAACTCTTCCAAACACACCATTGTTTCTTTATTTAAACCCAGCACCCATCCTCAATATTTTGCAAGTATAGCTTCTCATTTTTCTTGATCTTTCCATTCCCATATTTCAGACCTAAATAGTATCAAACTCCTAACTAGACTATCAAACATAAGCTCTTTTATTCTCATACAATCTAATTTTCTTTCACTTTTTCTTACCTCTTAAAATATATTTTGCTAAAAAGAATAACTTATATTCTTAGGAGTTGGATTTATATTCTTAAAGCCGCGATTTGTAATATTCGCATAACAAAATCAGCTTTCATTTAATTCAAACTCCCCTCGTATCTTAACATGGGTTAATCGTTTTGTCTTACAAATCTTTACATTGGGACTTCTTCATACATATGTCTACATTATTATGTTGGTATCGTCTATAACTTGACAAGTTCAAACTGTCAGTGCAGTACTGCACCTAGCTCAACCTAGCTTCAGGAAACTGTGTAGGAAACGTAATGTTTAGCTTTAATAATTTAATATATAAATTTTATTATCTACCGAAAAGATAATTAAAAATGGCATTTGAAACAGTGCATATAACAAAAATATGTCGCACCTGTTTGTCTGAAGATCAAAGTATGCGTTCTGTGTTTACAATGGATGAAAGTTTAGGTGAAACAGCAAGATTGTTTGAAATGTTAATGTCCTGTGCTTCAGTGCAGGTAGATAAACACAAACAAAATGTAAACAGTTTTATTCAAAAAACAATTTTAAGGTTTTGGAAGGTGATGGCTTACCAGATCAAGTTTGTTTACAATGCGTGCACTACATCACAAGAGCGTATTCATTTAAACAGTTATGTGAACGGAGTGACCACACGCTCAGAGAACTTTTGTGTAAATCAGAATTAACTTATTTAGAAGAACTGAAACCATGTCATACACAAATAATAACACAACCACAGATTGAAACAGTTGTTTCAATTGAACCACCACCTCTAACTGCCTTTAACATGATTGATGCTGCTCTAGATTTGAAACCTATTGAAGCAGCTATCGAACAAGATCTTAAAACACAAGCAATAGATTTTCCAAGTATATATCACAATTAAATGTGAATGTAATATTAAAAACATGATTATATTTAGTTATAGAATCAGATAATGATGATATAGGAGCTGATAATATTGGTGCAAGAGATGATATCAATGCAGACCTTCAACAAAATAGAAAAGAACCTCGGAAGAAGAAAATAAAAGATGATACAGATCAACCAATATATCCATGTGAGGAATGTACATATTGTTTTACTACAGTAGGCGATCTTAAAGTACATCAGAGAACACATCCAAAAGTTACTAGGCATATTTGTAAAATTTGCAATCAAGGTTTTGCAAGTGCAAGCACATTATGTCGACATTCAAAGGTAATTATTTTTAAAATTTGTAGCAATTATTAATAATAAAAATTTAAGGTCCATGAAAGTGCAAAACGACATTTATGTAGTGAGTGTGGTAAAGGTTTTTCACGTTCCGATGATCTCACGAGACATTTGAGAACTCACACTGGTGAAAAGCCATTTCATTGTAAATTATGCGGTAAGAGTTTTGCGCAATCATTTCGATTATTAGAACACATGCGTGCTCATGCTAATGAAAAAAGTTTTGTATGTTCTGTTTGTGGGAAAGCATTTTCACGATATACAAGTTTATCAGCACACAATAAAACACATACAGGAATTAAAAGTCATCAATGTTCCGTGTGTGGAAAAAGGTATGTAAAATATAAATGAATTTTAATGTTTTATGAAATTTATTTCTTAATTTGAAGATTATGTGGATCGGGATCTCTAGCAATGCACATGAAGACACATACGGGCTTGAAAGATCACATTTGTCCATTTTGTGGAAAAGGTTTTACTACACCCAGCAATTTAATCATACATAAACGCACACATACAGGTAAATTTCTTTAATAATGTAACAATTTATTAACAAAAAACTGAAAATTAATGAATTTAATTAAAACTAAACACGTTACTGGTTTCTGGAAAGAAATTTGATTGCATTTCTGTTAATTCCTTATTGAAGTCATCTGAAAAAGTTGGCATGTAATAAATGGTCTCATTATGATTAATATCATTCTAAAATTAATTCCTTACCGCTAGTATTTACACCTTCCATCATTTGACTGCCCATCTTGAAAACTGCAACAAAAATATTAAGTTATAGTAATTATTATATGAGTCAACTAGATTCAAAACCAGTTAGATCACCAAAATCAAATTTTACAGGAATCAAAAAGAACGTATAGTATTCTTAAATGAAGAAATATAATTTCTAAATTTTGGTAACAAGTGGAAGTGGGAGAAGAATTTTCATATGCTATTATGAAAGTTGTCAAATAAAATTATAAACCCAGCTATAGACTTGCTGTAAATGAGATAATCTCAAATTCATAAAAAAATTATGTAATTGGTTTTGAATCTAGACGACTCATATGATTGTAGAGTGGTCCGGGGAAAGTATAAGTTGCATTTTTGTTTTTTAATATTGTGACGTTCATTAAACACTAAAGTGACCTATATAAGTTTCATTCTGGTGGATATACCAGAATGAAACTTATTTATAGCTTTCTCAGTGGTCACCACATACTTACTTTTTATTAA
This sequence comes from Tachinus rufipes, assembly GCA_963932245.1. Classification (NCBI taxonomy): domain Eukaryota; kingdom Metazoa; phylum Arthropoda; class Insecta; order Coleoptera; family Staphylinidae; genus Tachinus; species Tachinus rufipes. The sequence goes on along the minus strand of OZ010741.1, from coordinate 47,279,043 downwards.
AAACTATTACTGACTTTGCAGTATGCTTTTATTTTACAAAAAAAATCATTTTGGGTTGTTCAAGCAAGACTTGTTTTGATAATCACTAAAACCTATTTATGATAGGTTTTACAACAAGGTTTGAGTTCATGGGCAATTTTCAAAAGTATTTTTTTTTTTTTTTGAGAAAATTATTATTGGTGTTTTGTTTTCAGAATTACTTTTTTTATTCAAGTTTTTAACAACAATAAAGTTGCAAGTTGAACTGTTTAATTCAAAATTAAATCATTTTTTAGCATAACTGTTTGAATACTTTAATAAAACTTTAAGATGAAAAATAAAAACAGATATTGACAAGCAGGTAGAACTAATAATGTCAAATGGCTTTAGTAAATTAATCAACCTTGAAAACTATTCATTTACATAAATTTGCAATAATGGCAGGTTTTGCGGTGCTTGTGAAAATAACAATTTTTGAATGTGGTCACAAGTCTGAGACCAAAAAGAAATAACAATAAGCCAGCCTAATTTTCAAATTACCGATTACTACATAATCAAAAGTCTTATTTGGTTATATAGAAATTAATTAATGTAAATGAAAAAGGTGTTGATCAACAAGAAATGCCTAGAAAGAAAATTATATTATAAGACGACTAATTTCCATGTTTGATCAAGGTGGAATTCGACTGTGAATAATATAAAATAAAAGTTTAATCTTATAATAGGAGACAACAGATCAGTGTTCCACTTCCTTAATAGAAAAGCATTTGCAGAAAAAAAAAAGACATTTAGGTCTAATATTGATTTGGGAATTAGAAAAAGATAAAAACAATAGAAGCGTTTGAAATGTGTTAGTGATGAGAATTAACTAGAAGGATAAAGTATTACAATGATGTAGTGATAGAATTGTAGGACATATTCTTAGACATACAGGAATTATGGAACTTGTTATAGAAAGAAAGGTAGAAGGAAAGACATACAAAGGAAGACGAATATTATGGTCTATGTATATGTAAAGTCAAGACAAGATGTAGAAACGAAGCACGGTTTGTATACCATAGCGGTTGTCTTGGTGCCTAAGGATTGCGCCTGCATTGTAAACAATGTATTATTGCGATGTAGCTTGAAGGTCCAAGTGACGTTAATTTTTTTATATTCTACCATTCCATGTGGATAGATGACTCAAAAAGAAGAATATATGGGAAGATCTGTTGTGGAATGTTTTGTGGTAATAGAAATATCAAAACTAAATGGAAATTAATATTTTTTGTTGCTATTTGTTAATTTTCTGTATTTTTATTGTATTTTGGACTATTCTTACATTGGATTGTATTAGAATAAATAAATATTAGTATAATGCAACTATGTATGTATAAAAACTGGCAAACTCGTCATAAATTGATCTACAAATCAAGCATCTTAGATTACTCTGGTAATTTTTGCAGTCACTAGGAACTCCCTTGTTAAGAAATAAAGTAATGTATTGTTGAGATTGGAGACAAACAGGTTTTGTAATTTTTTGATAAGATAAGATGATGTTTACATTATGAATTGATGGATATGGAAGCTTTATGTAAATTATTATATTTAGTTTTTAAGGTGGCAGTTTTTGAGTGTCATAAAACTTCGAGCACAACTTTGCTACAAAACGGAAAAACTATAACAATTGAAGGGGCAAGTGGATGAATATGTTATGTTACATTTTTCGAAAAGTGAGATTTTTTGATGGAAGAACATGTTTTATGCCATTTTATCATGACTAGATCTTTCAAAGTTGTACATTCATTATTTCAAGAGTTATCGAATGGATGAATATGCTATGTTAAGTTTTTTTGGTACTGCGTGTATGAAAAATTCAAAAGTAATTTTCTTAAATCTCATTTTGCGAATTGTAACATAACATATTCATCCACTTGTCCCTTCAATTGTTATTTTAGAAAAAAAAACGAATAGCACAATAAAAAGTCTACTAAATTTGGGGAGTAATAATCGTAAAGTTTAAGCAAATATTTGGACATGATTTTAATTTCAAACTTAATAAACAATTGAAGATTTTGGATTCTCATGTATTTCATGACACTGAAAATTTCATTCTCTACACGTTGCAAAAAACTGATTTTTAAAAAAAGACTTAAATTGCACGAGTTGTTCTCGAAGTTTTATGACACTCAAAAAACTGCCTTCTAGATTAAATCAAGAAGGCAAATTTCTCTTGGACCACAACACAAATGGAGAGCAAAGATTAAAACCTGCAGAAAGACACTAACAAAAAAAAGAGGACCAAAAGCCAAATGTATCGTGACGAGATGAAAGCCAAAGTGAAAATAATCGTCTCCAAGAGAGAGGAAAGCTCTAAAAAAGCATGGAAAAAATGAAGAGCAACAGAAGAGGAAGTAATAGATGAAATTGTTTTCAAACCAAGGAAAAATAAAGGTGCTAGTGCTAAGGGTTAATTGGAGGTTAGGTGATAATATCAAACAGATAAAAGCACACACACACACACACACAGTTTAGATATGATCCCACAGTAAGCAATCAATTGGCGATCTGGATAGAACCACAGAAAAACAATATTTTGAAGCACTTAGACGATGTCAACACTAAAACTGAAATAGAATGAAATCATAATAATAACAAACTGAGGAATCTGGTAAAGAAACAAAACACACGAGAACAAGAAAATTCAATCAAAGAGGCGATATACAGATATCCATACATCAAAGCTGAACACATTTGGTGGAATGGAGTTTGTTGCGGAATTAAAAGAAAAATATCTAAATACTGGCAACTCATGAGGATAACATATAAAGTGTTTCTCCAGTTTGTTTATATTTATGGAGAGAAACACAAAGGAAAGGAGGACCCAAACCGAAAGCAAAAAAGCTGAGGAGAAAAGACTGCTAATTAACAAAATCAAAAGAGCCGACAGAAAAGAATGATGAGAACTGATACAAGTTAACGGGCCAGAAGAGGTTTACAAAGAAGTGCAGAATGAAGAATAATATAATAATGAAAGTACTTTCACTCATAACTCAAAAATATTTCATTAAAAAATACTCAGAATCATTAAAATTTGTAAAAATATATATTTTTTCAAATGAACACCATTTGAAAAAATAAGTTTACTAAATTTCCATAATAAAATGAACACCTTGTATATTAAAATTATATTTAAACAATAACCTGTTTAAAACCAAAAAACTTTTGGTTGATACTTTTTTTGAATTTTGTTTATGCATATGGTTAGAGAATTATTTAGGTGTTCCAGTAATTTTGACTAATCCTGAATATGTGTTATTAATATTTACAAAAATAAATTTTTGTTTTGAAATCATTTAAAATTTGGTGCCATTAAATAAAATACGAATAAATATACTTACGTTCATCTGAATAATTCAAATCTGGCAACTCTTCTGACTGATTGTTCAAATTTTCAGAAAAGCATAAAAATGGTTGTGAATCTTCAAACTAAAAAAATTAAATGTTAATTAGTTCCTTATATCATTTAAATAAAATCCTACTTACAGTATTATCTTTAAAACTATCATCCGTATTAATATCTTGAAAGCGTACTGCTTTATTAGTGACATTTTCATTTAAATCTGACGCTTTTCTTTTGAGTCCAAAATCAGTTGATTTCATTGTCATTTGGTTTAGTATATTTATTTTATTGTCTTTACATAATGGAGCTTTTATTGGTGTTTGAGGATTTACCATGGGAGTATGAGAAATTATTTTTTTAGGTGTTTTAGGAATTGCCTTTTTCTCTTGTAATGTAGGAACTTTGAATTGTCCTTGTATTTCTTCATTTGCTGAAAACCTTTTTTCCTGAGAGGATTTTAATTCTTGAGAATGTTTGTTAAACATATCTGAGAAATCATTCTGCATTTGATCTCCTTGTGAGAGCATTGATTCTTGAGAACTTTTATTGAACATTTGTGAGAATTTATTTTGAATCATTTGGTCATTTCCAAGTGATGCTGGAGTGTTTTTAAAGAATGACTTATCATGTAATTTCTGATCATTTAAATCTGATGTATTTACAATGTTTGGTTTATTTAAATTATTAGCAAGGTTTAGTCCTAACTTCAACATTTCTGAGTTTAAACTTTCTTTGTGTGACTTATCAGAATCAGATTGATTTAAATATCCCATTTTTTGCATTGAAGGGAATTTGTTTTGTAACTGAGTAAGTGTTTTTGATATTTGCTTTTCACGATTTTGTTCATATGCTGGTTTAACCTGATTTAATTTATACTGAATGTTTTTTGAGCTGGGGGTTTGCAGTTTATTAATATTTTTAGGATACTCAAACTTATTAATATTTTGTTCAATTGTAGGTTGAACTAGTTTTGGTTCAACGTTTCTTGTCAAATGAATTCTTTTGCGAATTTCTTCACGTTCCTTTGCTCTTTCTAGTAATCTCTGACGTTCTTGTGGAGAGATGGAATCTATGTTGTAAATTTATTAAATAAAAAGCTTACTTTAATTGATCACAGATGACTTACACTTTTTCTTATTCATAAAAGAAATAATTGATGGAGAAGGAGTTGTTGGTTTTATAAAGGAACTAATATTATTCATAACTTTCATAGGTGTTGGGTTTTCTTTAAGATACTATAAATTAAAATATATATAAGATATTCTACAGAAGTAATATGCAAAATACTTACTTGCATTATATCATGTATGTTTTCTCTACTATTTGACATAATAATTTTTTCTTTATCTGTAAATACAAATTAGTTTTATTATACAATAACAACGTTATAAGATATCTATACCCAATTTTTCTTCATAAACGCGTAGTAATATATTTCCTTTCCTTGTGAACTCTTCAATATCTTTGACAACATTTATATTATCTTGACGATAAATAATTTTTTTAACAAAATTTATTATAATGTTATTGAATTGCTTCTGCTTAAGTTCTCGATATAATTTTTGCTGTTCACGTTCTTCTTTATTACCATGTTGTAGAAGTTTATATTTTAACTGACATATTTTGGATTCTCTCAAAACATTTTTCAATTCCTGATATTCCGGTACATTTTCCTGATATTGCTTTTCTATGCTATTGAAATCTGCTTCAAGATTATCAAGCAGATTTTTGGAATACTGTCGTAAATCTTCAATGGCTTTTTCTTCATGTTTTATACGTTCCTTCTGACCTTTGTGGAGTTGATTTTGTAATGGGATATTTTGTACATCACTGCAACATATGAAGATTTGTTATTTTTGCGTGATACTACATATTTTTGTTTATTCTGAATGATAAAAAAAATTATATGTCGCAATGTCGCTTAGCAATTTAGTAATAAATACACAACATTGCATAGCAACCTTCTTACATACGATATTGTTAGCTAGCAATATGCATACAGAATAGGGCTAATTATATATGACATATTGGTCACATTTATATGGTAAATAATGAGTCCTTCTTACATTGCTAATTTGAAAAACCATATATGTACATATAAATGTCTAACATACCTTTCATTTAAATTCTTAAGTAACTGTATGCTATTCTGTAGTCTTTTATTTTTCTGTTGAAATTCTTCTATCTCAATTTTGGTTTTTTCAATTTTCTCCTTTAAGATTACAATCCTTTGATCATATGCTTAAAAAAATAATTTTTATTTAATTTTAGAAAACCAAAAATTATAACATACATTTGGTATAACTTGCATTCTCCAAAATGGTCATATCCTTTTGATTCACTGATTCTTTCAACTTTGACCATGTTAATTCATTCATTTTGGTTACTGAAAAATTATATTGTTTTAGGTGAACGTCCATATATCTGTAATGTATGCGGAAAAGGTTTCCCAGATCCATCCAGGCTTACAGTACATTCACGATCTCATAGTGGAGAAAAACCATATGTATGTAGTGTTTGTGGACGTGGATGTGTTAGTTCTTCACAATTAAAAAAACACATGCGAATACACACAGGTGAAAAACCTTATCAGTGCCATTTATGTCCAAAAGCATTTCCAAGATCGGAAGATTTAAGAATTCATATAAAAACACATACAGGTAATTAAAGCAATTTTACTAATTTACATTTCTAAATTAAAATCAATTAAATTTTCAGGGGATAGAAACCACATCTGCCATATTTGTAAAAAAGGCTTCTACCAAGCATCAACTTTAAAAGTTCATATGCGTATACATACTGGCGAGAAGCCATATACTTGTAATATATGTGATAAAGCATTTTCACAAACGGGGCCTTTGTCTACGCATATGAAAACTCACTGACACATGCAATAATTTATTTTTCATATATTTTCTTATAATTTATTGATTATATAAAATCATAAATACCCATCCAATTGTAAATTTAAATTAATATTTTTCAATTGCCATGCAATTTACATACTATTATGCGCAACATTCATTGATACATATAGTTTCTTAATTCTTTACATTTTTTTATTTTATTTTAATCGTACATATACTGTATAGATAATAATGATATATAGTTATTAATAAATATATTATTTTATAGTATTTAATTAATTTATTTACCAACCCATATTCGGCTGTTAAGAGTTAGCGAGGCTTCATTAAAAGTTTTAATAACGATGTTTAGTGAAGATTTGATTAATGCTGTTATAACACAAATGAGCGTAGTTAAATACAAACACACCTAAAGGCTAGTCGAATTTCATTTCATGACAACAATGACTTCCCAGTAGTGCACATAACATATTGCTCACCGGCGGCAATAGTGGCACAACTCAAAATTTGCAAATATTGTATTGCAATATAAAAACTCAAATTTATTTTTAAATAATTCAAGATAAACTACTATTTAAAGATAAAATTTGAATTTGTATACTGTAATACAATATTTTCAAATTTTGAATAATCTCAGAATAATTGTTTTTAATATTCGGAAATGAAACCAAGTATCAAAATAAATATTTTTTAATTATAAACTAGTGTTTGGAATATGTTTTAATGTTGGTATAAGACATCATAAAGAAAATAAAAACTTCATAAAAAGTTAATTATAAAACAATCACAGTTTATTAAGTTATTGTTACCAATAAAATTTGCTTTATTTAATTAACCAAATTACAAATATATACATTCTAAATATGTTTATAATAATTTCAGGACACTAGTCTATTTTTAATATTTCCGTTATAAACTTTTTTGCGCCATCCTATTAGGAATTTGTTTGAATATGTAGTTTGTGTTATACCAGATGACTGTACATGAATGTGGACAGTTAAGGAATAAGGGTTTTGAAAACTGGCACAAAGTACAATGATTAAGACACTGAATCACACCAAAGCACAATTCATCTATGGTTGTTTTTGTTATGATACCTAATAACATTTAACAAGAATACCTGGGAAAGTTCTGCTACTGCTGATGATGCATAGCCAAAAAGCTAATATACAGCAACATTAAACATTTTTATCAATAAGATTTATTATGTCAAACATATCTAAAAGTAAACAATTGTAAGCTTTCTCGGCAGTTTACTTATTATTGTTACTTTTGAACTACCCAATGACAAATAAATTAGGTGTGACAACATTTATTTTCATACTTGGTATTCATGAAAACATTGTATATTTTTTAACTAAAAACATTTGAATCACTTATTTGAGAAACTCGACAACGCCCAATAGTTGAAATAATAAAAAATAAATACAACAATTTTCAGTTGTCCCTTTTTAAATATTTTAGTTATTAATAAATGTTAATGTGAAAAATAGTTTATGAATTTTTCTAGTTTATGAAGTAAACAATGCGCCTTGTTATTAAATTTTTTCGATAAATGTCAAATTACGCCATATTTGGATTTGTCAGGTTTCTCAAATAAGTAATTTATTTAATGACTACATATCTCAAATAACACTCCACTTTGAATAAACTAAGGCACTAAATTAAATTAAAAACATTAAAGGCTAAAATACACCCAATTTTTATGTAAAAAAAACTTTAAAATAGTGGACTAATCACTTGTATAAATTTATAAAAAAGCTTAAATATTATATTCTTGTTGTTAATATTCTTTAATATTATGAATTAAATATAATGGTTTTGTATTCATAAAATAAATATGCTAAGGTAAAGAAAGATATTTACCTATTCCAAGTTACACAATAGAAAACACAGAAAGATGCCAATTATTGTAATAATCGGAATCTGTTATAAATGATAAACAAACTGGAAAATTGTTTTTCAATTCTTTCACCAATACCAACTTAAGTAACAAATATAACCGCGCCAACTGGGATGCGTTCAAGAGAAACGCACCCGAGCGTTGTTTTTTCAGGAGTACGTTCGAAAAACGGTGTTATATGTAGTATATGGTGTGCACACCAAGTGCGTAGATCACGTGACTACACCAAGCGTCGAACGATTTGGAGTGACACCAAGGAGTGTGTTATGAAATTTGAATATTATGAAGTAAGTCATTCATATCATTCATATACAGTTGGTAATTGGCTGCGTTCAGGACGACTCATCGCTGTCAATCATTCAAACTGAACGGGCGGCGGGAATCATCGTTTGCTGGCAGCGCTTGTCATTTGACTCATCATACATTTAGGTACGCTTTTATGCTGACAAAGCAACTTATTAGCCACCAGCGTTTAATCGGCAAATATATTAAAAAAAAGTAAATTATTGCTTATCTCCAATTGATGACTCAGCGCTTGCAAGTGATGAGTCGTTCTGAACGCAGCCATTGGTTGCTAATAAGTTGCTTTGTCAGCATAAAAGCGTACCTAAATGTATGATGAGTCAAATGTCAATAAAGTATTATAGATAAGTGTCATACGGGCATAATAATAAAATGTATATTTTTTTAATTACATTTTGTACCTACTAAGCATTAATTTAGAAATGTATATTATAAATAATACAAGTAATTTAGTGAAACATCTACCAAATTTAAATATAACCTAAATCGTATGTCAATGGCATACTATAAGTAACATCGAAGCTAGGTAAGGCGTGGTATGGAGCGGTATGAAATGATGTCGTTTTGAAATACGTCATTGATTTCCCTTCCGTTACTAAATGTTTGCCAAAATGCAGTCAATGCAATGGTATCTGTAAACAAAACAAACAACATAATATTTATACATGTCATTATTAATTTAAAATCACACTGCAATTAAACGGCTACCTGCTCATATTATAAACTTATCAAAAAAATTTGACGTACTTTTTTGACGTTTGAGTGTTATATGCTGTTTTTAAATTACCGTACACCCACAAACGCCAAAGATTTTCTGGTGCGTTTGTCAAGTGTGAAACTTTCTTGCCCGTGTAAAAATGTTTCAATTCAATCTACATCGAAAATAGTCGCACTCGATCTCTAACGTATTTGGTGCATGAAGAGCTCAAATGGAAAACACCTATTGAGCGTGCGCGTTGTAAACAAATGTTGTCAAATGTTCACTAGACGCAACATCCCGCTTGTTTCCGTAGTCCGTTGTCCCATTCAAGCGTTCCTTCTATATTATATTATTTCTCGTTTTAAATAGTTTTAATACTCCTAGCGCCACCCGCCCCACCTAAGCACCTAGCGACGGCCAAACAAAGGAATTCTCCAGCGTCAAACTTTATAAGAATGCAGATAAAAACGTTTCTTTAAAACTCTTTTTTGTTGTTGTTAAACTCAGGAGTGACAGCTTTGTTGTCAATGAGTTCTCACTTGTCTTGGCTTGTACGTTGCTTCAGGCATCCGTACATTGTTGCCAAAAACAGCCTTTACTATACACTAAGAAAATAAATATCACTGGTTACTGCCACATATACGATTACGTACATGTGCGATAGCCAGTGATTACATTAATAACAATGAAAGAAAACACATAGGATGAGTACCCTTCTTGAGTCGGGGCTCCGGCGACTCTGTCACAACACAAGGAGGAGCCTCGGCCAGGATGATTTAATAGTTATTTAATTTTTAGGATGAGAGACAAGGATAAACGTAGAATATTACAGAACTATCTTAGTGTGTTTTTTGACGTTTTTAGAGGAAATGAGTAGTGCCATGCTCGTCGGTAAGTGGATGTCCATTGAGATAAGGTTTTGCCATAGAATAGATTGAGCATTGGTAAATCGATAGCATTCAAAAAATAAATGATTGGTAGTACCTACTACACCACAGACGCAGAGTGGGTTATCCACAATATTGATTTTAAATATATGCCAAGGGAATCGCAAATGTCCAGATCTAAGTCGACTTAGACATACATCTATTTTAAAGTAAAATGGAAATTTCTTAAGCCAGGGCTTTTGGTTTAACATTTGATTTATCTGATTGAAGTAGGAAGTCCTTTGTTTTGACTGATGATATTGAATTGTTGTTGCGAAGAATTTAAGCTGTTCTCCAGAAAACTGGCATAGAGGTCGGTGTAATTGATAGTGATATCAGGCGGTGTCTCCCATGTCCCAGTCCTGCCGCATAGTCTGCCTGTTTGTTGCCTTGTATGCCTTTGTGGCTTGGCACCCAACAAAATTGTTTTACCAGACCTTTGCTTCGTAATTCAATGATCCTGTTCTTAATGTGCGAGATCCAAATGTTGCCTTTGATGCTAGATGCATAGGAACGTATAGCATCAAGGGAACTTTACTTTGGGAGTTAAAAAATATTATAGTTTTAACCCAGTTATTAGCCGAGATCAAGAACACCGCCCTATAAATGGCATATAGTTCAGCGGTAAAAACAGATAAAAGGTTAGGAAGTTGTTCTGTTTCATCCAACTTCAATGACGGAATCCATACTCCAAACGCGGCTGATCGTAGGTTAAGTTGAACCGAACCGTTAGTAAAAATTTCGATGTAATTAGGCCAGCGTTGAGATGAAAATTCCTTAAACACTACATTGATTGCGGACGGAGATAAGGATTTATGAGGAAAGGAATTGTATCTAACTTGTATGGATAGGGATTGGCTAGGAGATACAAATAATTTGGAAAAGGATCTCTTATTAATCACGCGGTCATATTGAGAGATTTCATTAAAAGCCAAAATTATGAGAGGACGACCTTTTGCTGGCCAAAAGGGATGGTTGCCAAAAATGTTACATGTTTGTGACAAGACATCAAATGTCATCCTCCCACCCATGCCAAAATGTTTGGCAAAATATCTCTTGGTAAGTAGATTTCTTCTTATTTGCAGTGGCATAATACTGTTTTGAATTCTGTCCAAAATTTTTAAGTTAGATTTCCTGCAGGATCTAACAAATGATTTGTAAAAAATCAGAAGGATTTCCGGGTCTCTTCCACAGCAAGTGTCTGCAACACATCTCAAAATGTTAATGCTTTGGGCACAAGATTTCTGAAGTCCGTTAACGTGGTTACTCCAAGACAATTTGTTGTCAAAAGTGACATCAAGAAATTTGTAAAAGGATACTCGGACAATAGGAATGTTATTAACACTAGGAGAAACGTTCTCCGGTATGACATTGCGTGACCGGCCTGAGAAAAACATTGACCTGCATTTGTCAAAAGAAAGTTCTAAGTTTCTGCCAACAAGGCAATTAAAGGTCTGTGCTAGTACTAGATTAATACTTCGGATTACACTGTCTGGAAAGTAGCCTGATGAATAAATAGCAAAACCATCTGCATAAGAGATGATTTTTACCGAGGGAATAGAAGAGTGTACTAGGTCTTGTATATACATGTTGTCCATGTTGAAAAGCAGGGGACTGAGAAGGCAATCTTGAGGGAGTTTGATGAAAAAAGTAACCCTTCTTTCGCGGATGTTCCTGCCAAGTATAACCGTTTTTCAGACACATTCAAATTAATTAGAACAGATTTTAAGTAGATTATGCACCCATTGTCATAAGCTCCTTTTATATCTAGAAAAGTAACACATAGACACTTTTTTGGGACAAAGTAGAAAAAACATCACAGTATAGAATCGTGACGTTCTTATAAATACTGTAGCTTTTTCTGAAACCTGTGATAGAACCTGTAAATATAGAGTTCATCTCACACCATCTTTCCAATCTCACTTTGATGATATTTTCAAATGTTTTACGAACACAGGAAGAAATGGCAATTGGTCTAAAACTAGACTTCATGTCCGGAGAAGGTTTTCCTTTTGGTATGGGCACAATCTTGATAGTTTTCCAAGTATAAGGAATTGTTCCATATTTAAGGAAGGAATTAAATATGTCCACCAAGTGAGCTTTAGTGAGCAAAAGAGCTTCTTGCAACAACAAATGTTATCATTTTCCATAGCTGAATCCTTTCTGTAAGCAAGGACAAAGTTAAGTGCGCTCACTTGTATACAGGCTGTCTCAGACCACCCGTACCAGCCTTTTATTTCGACAACGCTTGGTTGAATGTGACTGAGACAAAAAAAAATATTTTCAAAGTGAACCCAAGAAAACCACTGATAAATTTCTTTTTTACCGGAATAATCCGGAAATACCCGGAACCGAAAGTAACTTTAAAATTTCAAATAGCAACATAGGTCGAGCATGGTGTTAATTGATAGGTTTAAAAAAAACAACTTTTATTAAAATGTTTTTTTAATATTTTGCATATTTACGATAATTAAAAAATACCAATTGTTTGAAAGTATTTTATTCAATAATTCAAATAAGAGTGTGAAAGTAAAGAAAATGATAATTAAAACAACTATTCAATTATTTATGGCATGTTCAAATTGTTTTCCTTCTTGATCAATGCATCTTTGTAGCCGATTTCGAACGTCGTTGACGGCCAGTAGTATCTCATCTTCACTAAGTGAACGGCAGACATTCCGTATCCTCTCCTTTATATTACCCCTTGTGGTTGGAAGCTTTTTATAGACTAGGTCTTTGATACGTACCTACAAGAAGAAGGCAAAAGGCGTTATGTCAAGAGAACGAGGTGGCCATGGAAATAGTCCTAGCCTTCCAATCCATCGACCAGGGAAAAAGTAGGCAACGGCTTGACAAGAAACTCTTGCGTAATCAGCAGGACAACCATCTTGTTGCAAATACATTGTTAACGTGTCGCATATGGAACGTCATCTAGAAGGTCAATAAGATTTATTTTTTTCGAAAAAATGCGGACCAATTATTTGGTTTCCTAAGATACCACACCAAACATTAAGGGTCCACACGTGTTGATTGTCAACTTCTCTTAACCAATGAGGGTTTTTATTACTTCAGTAGTGAGCATTATGTAAATTAACAACTCCGTTGCTTTTAAATGTCCACTCATCTGTACATAAAATTTTGTGATGAAAATTATAATTTTTATGAGACAACCATTCACAAAAATTTAACCTATCTTGAAAATCCCGCTCTTGAAGTTTCTGGTGTAGAGAGATATGGTATGGATGGAATTTGTTTGTTTTTAAAAATCTCCAAGCAGTGGAGCAACTTATTCCAGCATCGATTTCAATTCTTCTAGTCAAGATGTTCGGGTCCAGAGCAATTGCTGCAAGAATATCTGGTGCTCTTTCATCTTGTACACGTTTTCTGATACTTCGACCTTTGTTGTGACTGAACTGTAGCTAACCAGTTGTCTTAACTCGTTCTGCAAGGCGCCGAAAAACATTTTTTGACTGGTTGGCTCGTTGAGGGTATCGCTCAGCATAAATTCGCTCAGCAGCACGATAAATTTGGCCGCATTCACCTATTATCATCAGCATATCAAAACCTTTGAGGTTTGTAAAAACCATGTTGACACATTCACAAACGTTAATTATTTTTACATAACAAAAAAGCAAAGCCAACTTGAGGAAATTGAGTGTTGAATAGATAACTAATTTTCAATTTAGTTTTTTTTTTCGTTTATTATAATAAAAGTTGTTTCTTTTAAGAAGACCTATCAATTAATACCATACTCAACCTATGTTGCCATTTGAAATTTAAATTTACTTCTGGTTCCGGGTACTTCCGGATTATTCCGGTAAAAAATAAATTCATCAGTAAATTTCTTGGGTTCACTTTGATAATAATTTTTTTTGTCCCAGTCATATTCGACCAAGCGTTGTCAAAATAAAAAGCTGGTACGGGTGGTTTGAGACACTCGGTAGATGCAGTCAGGGAATGAGGAGGGAATTAGCAACAAGGTGAGCAGCTAACGGTGTCGAACGTATAGAGTGGCTAGTTTTGACAGGAATTCTGAAACCCAAGTCTCATCTTTGGTGGGAGTGACAGGTCTGGGGATTCTTGAGAATTTTTTAATCGTTGACCATACGTAAGACGGTGAAGAGGTTTGGCTAAGAGAACTGCAACATTTTTTAAAGTTTTCTCTTTTTTTGCAGATAAAAGCCTTTTTGCTTGGGCCATAGCATTTCTAGCCGCGTCAAGATGCACTAGTTTCCCTGTACGGCGGAAATAGTAAGGAAGCGCTTTCTTTTGTTGACGTCTCAGAACATTCCTTATCCCACTATGGACAAGAGGCTCTTTCGGCTTTATGAGTCGGGAGCTTTGGAGAAAAAGCATCAACAAACCAGGTGACAAGTTGATGGTAATTTGGATACGGAATGTCTTCAAGTTTGGCAGAGATAATATTTCTATATGACACCCAATCTATTTTTTTTTTTACATATTTGTTTATAATGGGTGTACGGAGCATACTGAGACTGAATGAGGTGGATTTTGTTAATGATAGGGAAGTGAACACTTCCATAGCAATATCAGGTGAGGCTATGACTAGGTCGATTACGTTCATGTGGATGTTCGCGACAAATCATTTAGAATAATGAGACCCAAAGAATCTATTGCAATTTCTAATTCCAATCCATTGCGGTTATAATAAAGGTGACCCCAAAGAGGATGGTGTCGCCAACAATAATAAAAAGGGATGATAAAGACGAGAATATTTGTTTCCAAAGATTCCTATTCAACAACCGATTAGGGGGACAGTAACATGACAAAATGGTGAGGTTAGACATAGAGGACTGAACAAATTAGAAACAAGGTGAGACATTAAACGTAGGAATATTGGATTTAACATAGATATCACGGCTAAAGAACGAGGATACTCCTTCATAGCCATCATCTCTTATGTTGTGGAAAAAGCTGAACCGAGGAATTGCAAAATATTTATTTGGACAAATCCAAGTTTTACACAGAGCAACTGCATTAATCTTTAATTCATGCATCATAAGTAACAATTCCTGTTTTTTGTTATATCCAGATTGGATATTCCAACTAACTAGACGTATTGGCGCATAAGTCATTGTTTGATTGTGATACTAAGTTGTTCAAGAATGTGATAAGATTAGACATAGACGGGATTGTTTTTTTCGGGTTTTGGAAGGAAAACTGTTCAAGAGCTTTGATTAAAATTTCTACCAAGTTATAAATGAAAGATGCATCGGTAGCAGGTCTTGCAACTAAGAATGGGTACGCTAGAGGGTTATATGTTGAGGGACCGGGCAGGGACTGAAGAGATAAGATTTTTTGGGAACAGTGTTTTTCTGGGGACTTACTATACAATCTTTTCCGTTTGGGAAAGTTCTCCTTAGATGATTCGTAGTTAGAAATAATTGGGTCTCTGACTGAACAATTGTGATATGCAATCTAATTGATAGGTTGGGAGCTGAGGAAACAAATTAACGGAAAATTTGCCAGGGGATTTCGGTTGTGGGAAGAGACTGGGGAAAATCTCTATCTAATTGCGTGGTGGGGTTATTAAAATTAGAAGGATTCAGTTGTAAAGCTTCATGGAAAAAGTAGCAATAAAATGCCATAGCTTGCTTGATTTTGGACTGCCGAGCGTATTCGGGGCAAATTCGATTGGCCGATGATGACTTAAACTTATTGGAGTAGTGCGGGCCTTTGAAGAAATTACAACATGGAGCATCAGGTTTGCTACAAATTTCTATTTTGTGTTGATCCGAGCACGAGAGGCATTTAATACTTTTACACACCTTAGAAGTGTGGCCATACCGCATACAGTTAAAACATTGGATAACTTTGGAAACATACACGCTAATAGGAAGGAAATTGAAATTGAAGATAAAAATTTTGAGAAGATTATGCCGTCTAAAGGTGACCATTATTGTGCTTGAATGCTCAAATTTAAACCAGTTTCCATCTGGATTTTGTACTTTTCTGTTGAAGTTTTCAACCTTTAACACTTCAACATTAAAAGAGTTACTGGGATTGTTTTTAATCTCGGCAACGTTAAACTCGCAGTCGACTCCACGTACCAAACCCTTCCATGATATGTGGTGGGACGGAATATAAGACTTCAAATCATGGCTAATAAAAAAGTTGCCACTTAACAATTCATTAGCACCTACCATTCTTGAAAAAAAAACAGCTACTCTGTTTTTGCCTCTAGCCTCAACCTTAGTACAGGGAGTTTATAAATGAATGGGATTATGTAATCACTTTAAATATGCCGCCTTTTTAAAATCGTTCACTATACTACATATGTTTTCATATGTTTGCTTGACAGCTGTCAAAGTTGATCTGTCAAAACAAATAGTTTAGTGAACAATTTAACAAAAGCGGCACATTTAAAGTGATTACATAATCCCATTCATTTATAAACTCCCTGTAGCACCAACCACCTTAGCTTTTTGTATTTTACTTCTAATTGCTAGCGGGGAAATATTTCGGTTGTCGATCGGTTCTATATAGACTTGGTAAAGACCAATGTCAAAAGTAATGAATCTTTCCACCAACGGAGTAATAATTCTTATATCGGGTGTTGAGATATGGGGTTGAGTAGGTAAGATATTGGTTAAATTATTGTTTGCTAAAACCATGTTTACGTCTTCGTTGCCGTTATTGCCATCCTCATCACCCCCAACAGGAGCAGTGGGGTCTGCCATACGGGTGGCTTGTCTGAGCCAGACTCAGACAAGCTCACCTTGAATAAAATCACATAATAAATAAATGTCACTCACCCTAAGTTAAAGAAGATAAATTTAAAGGGAATAAGGATGGATGTCACGTATTGGCTTACTCTGTAATAAATAATCAGCAAACAACACGACTAGTTCGGTTCGAAGTTCGAATATAAAACTTTTTTAATAGACCGGCTTAGCTAAAGATGACTTGACTTTTTGTTCACAATCAAGGCAAATTTTTTAACCAAATTTTTTAAACAGTCAAACAAAGCTCACATATTTTAAATAAGTTTTAACTATTAAAACCTTAGACCATAAACACTATGTATATATTTATTTATTTATTTATTTGTCTTTATTTCCTGTTAATACAATAAGAAAATGGCGAAGTTCAGCATATTGCTGATCTACCACTTAACCATTATAATTATACAATAAAATTTTATCTTAATTGTTCTTCCTGCAATTTAATCAAATTCTTCACTTTTCACTTGGCGATGCGTGCATACCGAATTCTTATTTATCTTCTCTATTCCACTCTCTTTAACTTAACAATTTCATGGTCTTACAAAAAATATGTCAACATGACATTATATATGGTCTAAGATTATAACCCGCTAATAATTGCAATGCAAATTATTGATTAAAATAAAATGCCGCAAAATTCAAAACTTGCTTAT
Organism: Tachinus rufipes; assembly: GCA_963932245.1. Lineage (NCBI taxonomy): Eukaryota > Metazoa > Arthropoda > Insecta > Coleoptera > Staphylinidae > Tachinus > Tachinus rufipes. The sequence goes on along the minus strand of OZ010741.1, from coordinate 47,261,584 downwards.
TTTGAGACTCTTTATCTGCCTTGCTTACACACAAACTAGCAATTATCTGCCATCTCCAAATTGTAGAGACCATTTTAAATCGTCCCTGAAATAATTGCAATTTCTAATAACGTGGCTAAGCTGCGTTCGGCTATTAATCTGAAGTGAAAGTAGAGTTGACGTAGATTTTTTGTCACGTGATCACGGAGTAAATAAATTCAAACATAGCCGAAGGTTGTTAGAAAAATTAATACACGCGGAAACTTCAAATTTTATAATTAAAAATTAACTTCAAAACTTAATAAATAATTCAAGGTTTTGGATTTTCATATATTTCATTAGACTGGAAATCTTATTCTCTACACTTTGCAAAAAGCTGATTTCAAAAAGGAGTTAAATTGTGTGAGTTCTGCTTGTAGTTTTACGACACTCCCTAAACCGAACCAAATCCAAATTTTGTATATTTGGTTGCTTATTAAGATATGCACAATTATTAAAGATCCCCTTGTATACATTGCTTATAGTTTTAAATACAGGCAACTAAACATACATGAAATGTAAAATTCAATATTTAGAAATATTTATTCGATTACTCAATAGCTTTAAAAAATATAATAAATAAGACTTTCATTTCTTAGATTAAGCTAATATCTTAAATATAAATTATTATAATCGATAATTAAAACTGCATAACTTCATTTTTGCCCCCATGTTGTAGTTTAGATATTTCTGTCATCGTGACATCTGTCAAAACATGGATGCGGAAAAATTGCAAAAGTTAGCGGCGGGGCGCAAAAAAGTAAGTAAAGATTCAAAATATTTACCTCAAGATTATTAAGAATTTTTAATTTTTGTACTTACCTAGGAATTACTTGTATTACCAATTTTAGGTTATATTGTTAAATGTTTTGTGGGCCACATCATCAATAAACTTTCACTTTTATTTATTACAGTTAAAGACCTATCAAAAAGAGAAGAGCAAAACACCAAAGAAACCAGAAGATGAATATGCAAATCTTCCGGAAGCCTCAGCACCAGTGCCTCAAATTCAAACGTATTTTACGCAATCGCCTGTTGACTTTACATACCAAGCACCTGCTGCTGAATTTTTTGATAATGTACAAGTCGAAGAAGCTGTTGCAATTGAAGATCCAGAAATAAATCCTAATTTAATTTTCGATTTACACAACGAAGAAAATGAGAACATTGCACTTTCCACGACAGAAAATTTGCGCCAGCTTTCAACACAAATAAATGAATTAATCGAACCATCTTATGAGAATCAAAACAATTTCTCTGATTTAGAAAAACGTAATTTGGAGTTAGCTTCACTATATGAAGCTGAAAAATTAAAATGTGGACAATTGATGGTGGAGTTGGATGGCTATAAAATCAGAAATGAAGAAGTTGAGAATAAAATTCAAAATATGATTGCGGAATATGAAAATCGTGTCGCGCAAGAAATGGGACCGTTGCAACAACAGTTGCAATCTCATATGCAAACACTTGGAATATTAGTTGGTGATAAAACTGAATTAAGTGCTTCATTAAATCAAAGCCAGATATTAGTTAAACAGAAATCGTCCGAATGTGATGAATTACAAGCACGATTAAAAACATCTCGTTCAAGAGTAGTAGATTTAGAGAAGGAACTTACAAGCTTGAAAGAAACCAAAGCAAAGTTTGATCAATTAGATTCAAAATATAATAATGATTTTGGAACTTTAAAGAGTGATTTCGAATCGCAGCAACAGGATTGTATGGAATTAAAAGAAAAATTACGTATTCTAACTGATGAGAATAATGCCTTACAGAAAAGCTTGAATGAAACCAATTCCAATCTAAGTCTTGCTAATGTTAAAATTCAGCAACTAACTGTTGGAGAGTTATCGAAAGATGATTCACGATTTGAAGATTTAATTCAAGGTAAATTATCACTGGAAAAACTAATTGATGATTTAAGTTTGGCTTTAAAGAATGCAACTAATGAGAGGGATCAAGCTAGCAGTCAATATCAGCAATATGTTCAACAGTTAAATCAAAATTTGAATAATTTAGCTCAAAAATTGGAAGGTACCATTTCTGAAAATGAAGGTTTACAAAACCGTGAACAGGAATTAATTAAGCATGTTGGAGAGTTGGAAAAGAGATTGCAAAATATACAGAATGAACATGTTAATTATACACCGAAAATAGAAGATGATAAAGAAGTCGAATCGGCAAGGGATGAGTTTGATGAGATACGTAAGCAATATGAAAATTTGCAAGAAAGGTTTCAGAATGTTGTTGGAGAACGTGATGAATTGTTAAAGGAAGTTGCTGTGAAAAAGGAACTGATGGGTGATTTGGAATGTAGGATTGAGCAATTAAAGGCTGATCAAACAGATGGGACTCAGTTGCTGGCTACAATTGAGAGTGACAAAGTAGCTGCATCCAGAGCTGTACAACAGAATACACAATTGAAACAACAATTGGAGGAAATGCAGGAAGCGTATATTAAAATGGTAAGAGATATCAAATAAATTATGTGAAGAAATAATCAATCATTCATTCATTTATTAAATTACAGACAAATGACAAAGCAGAATTAGTTGATAAGTTAACTAGTGAGCAATACATTCATAATGAGCTTGTTGATAAAATGCAAGTAATGGAACACCAATTACATACATTAAAAGATGCAATCGAAATCAAGGATCAGGAACTCACCGATATGCGTGAAAATTCTACCAACTTGAATAAACAAGTACTTTCACAAAATCAATTGACAGATCGTTTAAGACACTATGAAGCACAAGAGAATAGTTCACAAGCTTTGATTAATGATTTACAAGAGGCACTAAAACAGATAGAAAAGTTGAAACAAGAAAATAAATCATTGACATTACATAATTCTGTCAACCATGCGGAAAAATGTAATGGTACAGATCATCATCATGATGGCCATGACCATCACCATAACGGTGATGAACATCCTCATGTAGATGATCATGATCATCATGTAGATGGTCATGATCATCATGTAGATGGTCATGATGATCATCATGAAGGTAATCATGATCACGAAGATCATGAACATCACCACGATGGGCATCAACATGAGAACCACAATCATGAAAAAAATATTGATTATGAAGAAAAAGAAGCTGCCTTTCAAAATGAAATATTTAATTTAAAACAGAAGATAGATCAATTGGAAATTGAGCGTGAAGATTTAAGAAAAAAGTTGTCGCCTGATGATTTGAGCAATAGTCATTTAAATGATATAAATAAAGAATTAGCCACTCGTCAGCTTGAAGCTAAATTCATGCGAACTATGCAAGATATTGCTAACCTTCAGGATGAAAAACAAATGCTCGAACATATAGTTTTACAATTACAAGGTGAAACTGATACGATTGGTGAATATATTGCACTTTATCAGCATCAACGTGGAGTTTTAAAACAAAGAGCACATGAGAAAGAAATACAATTGAAACAACTAGCTAAAGATCGAGAATCTATGAAAAAGCAACTTGTACAATTGAATGAATTAGTAGCTCGATTGGTGGCAGAGAAAGGTATATCATTGGAGGCAATTAAAGAACATGAATCGTTGAAGAAACAGACACAAGATTTATGTGAAGAACATGCAAAATTGCATAAAGAAATGCAGGATTATCAAGATCCTAATGGGCAAGAGACTACAGCAAAGAAGATAATTGCTTTACTTTCAGAAATAAAAACTAGTAATTTGGTACAGCCATCAGATGTTTCAGACAGTTTTCACCCATGTCCATGGTGTTCAGGACAATTAATCACAGTGTAATAAAAATTAAATAAATATTGTGGGTGCTTGTACTATATAAGAATATTTTAATTAATCTTGTATATTTTAAAGTAATATAAAAAGTATTATGTACCAAATTATGCAAATATCATTTCATCCCTGCGACGTTTAGGTTGATTAGGTCGCATCTGGCATTCCGAATGGTTCATCAATTCTGGAGGGCATGTAGAAACCGGAGATGAAAGTAACATTTGTTTAAGATCATAAAATAGGGCAGAATCATCATTGGTACAGAAACTGACTGCAATACCAGTTTTACCTGCTCGCCCAGTACGACCGATACGATGGGTATAATCTGCAAAAATAAATAGTTCCTCATAACTAAAATTAAAAATGCTATATTTTTATTACCTTCAATTGTTTTAGCCATATCGTAGTTGATAACCATTGAAACATCCTTGATATCAATACCACGACCAGCAACATCTGTAGCAACCAACATGTCTTTGGCTCCAGATTTGAGACTGGCAAGTGCGTACTCTCTCTGTTCTTGTCCTTTGCCACCATGAAGAGTACATGCATTGTAACCCAATTTTTCCAGACCCTTGGCCAAAACATCGGCACCTAAAAAATAATTGTTAATTTGTAACACTTATTTGTTTTATAATATGTATAATAGTGTATAGAAGCATACCATACAGTGGCGTAGCTAGGATTTGTAGGCCCCCCGCAAAATGTTGAAAAGGCCCCACTAGAGTTAAAAATAGCGTGTACTTTATACTACTTTTTCTTTCTAACCTCCCTTTCCCTAGGTTTTGATAAACCGTGGCAGAGTCCTTTTGTAGGATTGGGGGCCCCCCCGCACCGCGGGGTCTGCGGGGCCTTAGCTACGGCGCTGATACCACATACTGGTCATCAAAATAGAAGTGAAATAAAATGGACAAGTACGAATTAGTAAAACCACCATCCTTTAAATGAATTGTTTAACTGTCAAAAATGTTCTGTTTACAATGTTTTATACTTTTCAAAAGTGATGTCTGTCTCACAAGACAGATAAATAGTTTAGTTGTCAAACATGTAGCTGACAAAAAAATATGCAGGACAAAGTGGTAAGTGTCTATCAAAAATAATAACGTTCTACGGCCAGTTGATACTTTGTGTAGCTATCAAAAAATCAGTTAATTGTCAAAATTGATGTTTAATAATGTTGTTTAGCATAAATACACTGTGTGTGCTAGAAAAGGAAGAAACAGGTGCACTACCTGATAATAAATGTCAACAAGGTAAATATAAAAAACATTCTCTGTCCACACCTAATGCAGCATTTTTAAAATGCACAAACTGACTTTAAAAGATACGACATATTAATTTTATTTGTCATTCTAACCATAGAAATGTATACTAAATAATACTACTTTTCAAATTTATTTTGAGAGCATTCACACAAAATACAAAAACGGTGCTAGAAATGAAAAAATGCAGGAAAAAGAACCATGGATTCTAAAACACTTTGAATTCATCATTTTAGACAATGAATTAGCTGTCAACAACAAATAACAAAATTAGAGTACGATGTGTGTGTGATATGAGAAATTTTAATAAATAGCAGGCTGTTGTTTGTATTGAAATAACTTTAATTTTATAGACGAGTCCCAAAAAATTACTAGTATGCACTCCATCCATGCCAGTCATCGTTTCATTCCACTTACCTTTCTTTTGATTAACAAAGATAATAACAGGTGGTTCCACTCCTCTTGATAAGTATTCCATAAGTTTCTTCCTCTTATCATTTTCACCCATGAGATGAACAATTTGTTCGACTCTCTCCACAGGTTTACCAATACTACCAATATAAACAACAGCTGGACGCCTCAAATATGTTCTTGCTAATCTTTCAACAGCCGGTGGCATAGTGGCTGTGAACATCACAGTTTGCCTATACTTTTTCTTACTGTTATAATTTGCAAGCAATACTTTGCTGTCTTCAGCTTCCTCAGTATCTGGCTTCAAATTTGTGACAGGCATGTATTCCAAAATTCTCTGTACATCAGGTTCAAAACCTAAATCTATCATACGATCAGCTTCATCCAGTACTATATAGGTACATTGATTTAGTACTAAATAACGATTTTCCAAAACATCAATTAAACGACCAGGGGTGGCAATTACTATTTCACAACCCATTCGTAAACGGAAACCTTGTTCTTCCCTACTTAAACCACCAACAACTACTACAGTCCTTATACCAAGTGGTTGCCCAAATTTCACAGTTTCTTCTTCAATCTGTTGAGCCAACTCACGGGTTGGTGCAAGAATTATAGCGTATGGGCCTTGATCTGCATCTTCATTACGTTCAATTTTAGGTAGCGACTGAATCCATGATAACAATGGAATTAAGAAAGCCAATGTCTTACCAGAACCAGTTTCAGCAACACCAATGATATCACGATTCTGCATACCAATAGGTATAGCTTGCCGCTGAATTGGTGTTGGGTCTTTATAACCAACTTTATCAATGATATCAAGTAATTCTTTTTGAATACCTGATTCCTTCCAATTTCTAATAGGTTCAGGAATCTTTCCACCTAAAAAAAATCCATATCATTTTTAATTCTAAAATTATAATAATAATATTACCTTTAATTGTAATGTTATAGTCCTCTCTAAATATACGCCAATCTCTCTCCGTCATTTCATTACATTCTTTTTCAGACCAATGACGATCATCCCACAATTGTTTCTCTTCTTTACGTCGAACCTTCTTGAGCCTAACTTTTTCTTGTGCTTTCTCAGCCTCAGTTCGACGTTTTTCTAGTAGTTCACCATAAAATTTACTCTGATCTCGTTTTTGTGCCTTAATATCAATACCGGCAAGATTACCTCTACCAAAAAATTGTACTTGATGCCGATCCTTATATAAATTATTGTAATCAGTTGATGTGTCCTCTCCAGCATCCCAATCAAAAACAAATTTACGATCATTTAATCGCCTCACACGACGTTTCTTTTTAATTAAGCCCAAATATCGTTCCTTAATTGCATCAGTTTCACGTTCTTTATCTTTATCTTTTTGTTTATCTTCCTCTTTAAGTTCCCGATCACGCCTCCGATACTCACGGTCATCCTTATAACCTTCTGGTTGTCTAGTTGTTTTAACTGCTTCAATTAATTTGCGTTCAGTATCTTGTTGCTTTCGAATCTTATCAACTTCCTCTTGGCGACGTTTTAAAGCTTCTGCTACACGTTGTTCTTTAGTAAGGAAAACCGGCTGAAATATTCCAATATAATAAAAATAATATTAAGTAATTTGGTAAAACACTTACTTTGCTTTTGGCAGCTTCTTCAGCCTTTTTTTTAGCTAATAATTCTTCCAAAGATAATGGTTCCTTTTTACCAGGAATTTCAGGCTTCAAATCAGTTTTGATATCAACCTTAAGTTCTTCTTCTGATGGTTTCTGATCTTTACTGATTTTGCTTTTATCATCTTTACGATCATCCCTTTTATCTGATTTGCCATTTCGATCTCGTTCATATTTTAAATCTCGCTCTTTTGATCTGGATCTATGCCGTTTGTGTGTACGTTCCCTACTATGCGAACGAGATCGTTTGGATCTTTGATCCCTATTTTTATCGCTTCTTTCTCTGCTCCTGGAGCGTCTTTTTTTTTCATTTCCCATTATAACCTAATATAATTATTCATAATAATTTCATATTATACAGATAATTAATTACCTATTTATGTAATAAGTATAATAACATGCGACAGTAAGTTTATTATGAATTAATTGTTTATATTTTGAATATAAAATAGAAACGTTACAAAATTACAATATTTTAGGTTAATATTTAAATAAACATGAAGTTGGTAACATTTATCTAAAAAATACAGGTAGGTCCAAAATCTGTATAATATACAGGATGGGTTGAATTCAACCTCGCAGCAAATTTATTACGTCTTCGGTCTGCATCTTTCCTGTCACTTCAAAATGATTTTATTTCCAAAAAAATTTAAATAATATTATTGAATAACATTGGTTGCGTTCAGAACGACTCATCAATCAATCACTGATTGATGAGTTATTTAGTCAGTAACCAATGTATGATGAGTAAAATGACAAGCGCTGTAGCAAACAATGAGTCAGCGGTAGTCAGCGACCGGGTTCAGTACGAATGATGAGTCGTTCTGAACGCGGTTATTACACATATAATAATATGGTATATTGACTTCTGGCGTCCGCAGAGACGTCAAATATTCAATTTCTAGTTGACGGACGCTTGGGCGGGTGGGTGGAAGACTCCCACCCACCCAAGTGTTAGTGATCAAAGGATTTTTTATTTGTCCCACCTTTTGTGTGCTTGGATTTAGATATGAGAAATAGGTGCTTTCCTTTTCCCATTATTTTCTAAAAAGCGATTTGTAACAAAAGGTCGCCATTCTAAAGAGCTTTCTTGTTTGGTAGCGGCGGATATCAAGTGTTTATTTAAAATTGACAACAGTATACTTCAAAATGAATTCTTTGCAAGAAAATTTAAATGATATTATTGAATTACTTATATTACTTACATATAATAATATAATATACAGGGTTTGGGTAAATGTATAGGAACACCTGATTATTGGCTGCGTTTTTAGTTTATGTAAAAAAAATATTTAATAAAAAAAAATTAATCTATATAGTGATGTATTTTGATTTTTAATACAACCCTGTTTCACAAGATATGACGTCATCATCAGTTTTTTTAAATAGAACACCTTGTATTTTCTTTTATTTTTAGAAAGATTTTTTTAACAATTACATTAATATAAGGTTTTATGGGTTACAACTTACGATTTTTGAAATGTTTATTAAAATAATCAATCAAAATGTAGTAGATTCCGTTTCAAATGTAGCGGTTCACTCCCGCCTTCCTGGACAAACCCATTGGCCGCGTTCAGGACGACTCATCATGCGTACTGAACGCGCTTGATGACAATCGTTTGCTGGCAGCGCTTGTCATTTTACTCATCATACATCTAGGTTCGCTTGGTCCGCGCTTTTATTTGAAAAATAAATTCATCATTTCAAAACCAAACTACAGAGCAGTTATATATGTTTTTAAATGGAAAAAGGAGCAACATAGGTAAATGAGATTACAACGTAATATTCACGCTGTAATAACTTGAGTGAGAGAAGTAAAAAATAATAAAGATAATCAATTGCCGTACTTCGTTGCCAACTTTAAGGTAATCTTATCCTACACTTTTACCTTAGATGGCATTACTTATTGAGAATATATTATATCTTGTTAAGTAGCGGCTTCATAAATTAATTAAATCATTTATTTAAACTCAAAACTCTGAGATTTATGCTTATGTAGTTGATAAAAGTTTACACGGTTGGCAACAGTGGCAAAAAATACCGTTCAGACGGGCTCAGCGCTTAATAGGTCAGCGCTGGCAACTGATGAGTTGTACTGAACGCAGCCATTCTTATGCATTGAACTATATATGTACATACATTTAACTGATTTACGATACGTCTAGTAAAGCATCGTATCGGCAAAAGATTTGGCCTGCATGATCTGTCGCCCTCCGATGTTGTTATTATTAATAAGTGCATTTATTTTTATATCGATTATTTATTAAAGATATAAATTAATAACGTGAATACACCAATCGTCAATTCTGGAACGACTTAGAGTGACACCAAAAAGTAAATTTAAAAACGTGTCAGTTTGTAATTGTTTGTATAAATTAGCATTTGTCAATTCACGGATATTATTAGACGCGATCGTCCAATGCATTTCTTGCTTAATTCTCGGATCGAGTTGAAAACTATGCAACCGTCAATATAATCCTAGATCAAGATCGTTTATTAGTGTGTCATATACTAGGTATGTTCCATTTGACCGTTTCATGCACCCGGTGCGTTAGAGGTCGAGTGCGACTATATTCGATGTGGAATATTCGAGCTAGAACATTGCGCCGCGGTTATTCCCGCTTAAAACACAGAATATCTTAATGCCCGTATGACACTGATCTATAATTCTTTATTGAATTATATATATAAAAATATTTAAATCTTAAAAAGTCTGTAAAATGCACAAATAATCATCAATCTTATTGTAGATTGAAATTTTAAGAATATTTTTAGTTTTTCTTTAGAATTGACACAAAAAATGTACGAATTAACAGTTTTTAAAAAATAGTTAGGTTATATTATAAATGCTATTACTCACATGTTATGTGTTAATTATAAAGAAAACCTAAAAATATTCTTAAAATTTCAATCTACAATAAGATTGATGATATTTTGTGCATTTTACAGACTTTTTAAGATTTAAATATTTTTATATATATAATTCAAGATATAATTATTGACAGTGTAATACGGGCATAAAACGTCAGTTTTGTTTTGTTCATGGCCGCCGCGCTTAAATTGTACATTTTGAATTGTACTTATCAATAATTTGTACAGAGCGGTAGTATAAAACCATGGCGGATATGTATAATATAAAATTAGAAATTAATGAAGAAAGATATTACCATATCATTCAAATCTGAACTGTCTTTTTTTAAATTTCGCGGGCAAGAACGTTTCACACAAGAAAATATGACGTTTTCTACCTCGAAAAAACACATCAGCTGTTTTCCATTTGACCAAATAGTCGCACTTGGTGGCACTAATTTTATGGGTGTGACAAATAAGTTGTTCCATTTGTCAAAAGCGTTTTAGATAATCGATGTGGTTTTTCGAGGTAGAAAACTGCATATTTTCTTGTGCGAGACGCTCTTGTCCTCAAAATTTAAAAAAGGCAGTACAGATTTGATGAATTAATTTCATATTCTATATTATACATATCCGCCCTGGTTTTATACGACCGCTATGTACAAATTATAGATAAGTACATTTCAAAATGCACAATTTAAGCGCGGCGGCCATGCACAAAACAAAACTGACGTTTTAAGCGAGAACGTCCGCGGCGCAATGTTGCAGCTCGAATATTCCACATCGAAAATAGTCGCACTCGACCTCTAACGCACCAGGTGCATGAAACGGTCAAATGGAACATACCTAAGGAATATCTAAAACGCTTGTGACAAATGGAACAACTTATTAGTCACACCCATAAAATTAGTGCCACCAAGTGCGACTATTTGGTCAAATGGAAAACAGCTAATGGGTGCGTTTTTAAATAACGCGAACAGCGGTTCGAGCACTCAAACAATAAAATGGGCGTTTTTAAATACAACCCGAACAAGTGTTCGAACAACATTTGCACGCACCTAGTCAAGAGGTGGTGCATGAACAGTGTTGCCACATAGCGAAAATAAAATAACATATTTATCATGGTTATATCAGAACATGGGTACGGTTTTATATACATTATAAAAATATAAGGTATAAAAGAAAAATGCGCTCATAAAATAAAATATGTGTGAATCTAGAATAATAAGATTTCAAATATTTTACTTGATGCAGATTTGAACTGTATTAATTGACAACACGACCTCCGGAATGCCAATTTCTTGGATTTAAGAAAAAATCAAATTGAAGCTGTTTCAAATTTAATTTGATCAAAAAAATCAAATAAACTGATTTTTTTCTTTATACAAAATGTCTTAGAATATAATTTTCTATATAATTCTACCTATTGGTATTGTCTAAAATATCAATTTAACTTCCAAAATGTCAGTTTCTTCGATTTGACAAAAATACAAAGTATAAATGTTCAAAATCAATTTTCTCAAATTTTTTTCTTTCATAAAACGGCTTAAGAAGACTATTTTAAATATATATTCACCTATTGGTAATGTCTAAATGATCAATTTAACCTAACTCCGAAATGCCAATTTTTTGGATTTAACAAACATACTAGAAAATTCTAAATATGAATTCGCAGACGAGAACACCTTTGATTTTTCGAAAAATCCAAGCGCCGAAGCATTTATTTGCCGCGACCGAATTAAACGGAAGTTGTCACACGAACACCTACTGCACGGCGACATGCAAAAGCAACGGTAAAACCTTTTAAACTACCGCAACTTATTCTAAACCAACCTAGAAATGTTTTTGTAAGATTTATGCCAAGTGTAATAGAACCTCAAATATTTGAATAATTGAATTTCTAATCTAATCAAACTTTATGGCTTAGTGTAATGGCGTTTTCGGCTGTGCCGCAGAGCGACCTTAAATGTCACAGCCGAAAACGCCATAAGTATTATTCTTCTAATCCACTTTATAGTAAAGTAAAACCCAAGAGTGTTACTGCGAATTGTTATGACACATCTAAACTTAAAAGGGAATATTTAATAATATAATCACATTAATTAAAACAGTTCCTTACCTTAATTTTAAAATAATTATGTCTGCATTGCCATTTTATTCTAATATCTTGTACCAAACTGCAGTCATGTAAAAACCCATTCTATTTTGAAAATAAATGCTTGATAAATATCAATAAATTGACCCGAGAATTCTTGTTTATTTTCCAATAGATATATCTATATCAAAAATAAAATGCATGAATCTATAATTAAATTTAATATAAAAGTGTAGGTAGATCAGATACTTAGGCCTCAGTTCTACAGCACCTCTATTCTCTGAATGAAGGTACATAACATGTACAATAGCAGCTGTGGCAACAAAAAAAAATTTATTTAGTATGTTTAAATCAAACTTTCAAGTGAGAGGGTTTCCTTTAAAATTTGTTAGTATTAAATGTCCATCAGTTTCCTCCAATCTCTTGTTTGCAGAACTAGTTTTTATGGTTTCCTATATATCATTAGGAGAAAAAATAAAGAGGAATACAGAATTAAACAATTTATATAATAATTATTTATTACAAATAAATCAAGCCATAACAGCGTACATCCTTTGTGGATAGATGGCACGCTTGCGCATATCCTTTGCTGTCTTGATCCTTAGTTCTTTCTTGGAAAGAGCTTTACGGATAGCACGGGTCTTCTTGGGCCTGAGGTCTAGTGGCTTGAATTTTTTGCCCTTGTACAACTTGCGGAGGTTCTCCTTTTGCTTCTGGTGCATAACAATATACACACGGGCAATAGCTTTACGTACCACACGGCTGAAAACAGAAAGCACAAACTTATAATTTTTGGTTTTATAACAGATTAAAAACAATATCAAAAATTAAATTGTAAACAGAATGTCATAGCAACAAAATGTAATTACCTCATTACCCCCCCCCCCCCCCAAATTTACCAGCCTTTATAGTACTCAAAAATCTGTATTCACTGTCTTTGTTAAAATCGATATTAAACGTTTTTGGATGACAGCTCTAGCTGCACTTTATTCAAATAGTTTATTTTTAATTAGTGTATTTTCTTGTTTTATATTCTTTATGTCAATTCATGACAATCACTGACAATTCAAACATAAACTTTAAAAAATGCACATATAACAAAATATTGAAAATTAAAATTATTTTATTTGAATAAAGCAATTTTATCAAGATAGACAAGTAGTAGTAATAGTTATGTATTTTTACATAATTTATATACATATGTAGTGTAATTAATTAATAAACTGCATATTAAGAGATAAATAAAAAATCATATTTTGAAAAAATAAATAACTTTTTTTCAACTATTCTTACAATACTCGCTGAAAGTTCCCAAACATCACAACATTAATAAGCCATTTTAGCAGCACCCTGTTGCATTGCAGTGCATTCTCTATTTATGTTCACTCCACCAAACAAGGTGTGATTAATCACATTTTTATTTCAAAGAAAAAAATATAACCTATAATTAAAAAATTCAATAAACTAGCTAGTGTTCTTTAAATTGTAATTTAGATGAAATAACCAACATTATTTATTACAATAACATTTACAATTTAATAACAATAAAATTTAAAAAACCATACAAATTAATGCTTCATGTTCTTTTACATATGTCAATTAAGTTGAACATAGCTTTTCTTTCACAGAATTTTCTAATCTAAAATTTTTAATCAAACCAAGTTGCACTTGTTTGATTGGTAAATTATTTATATCACGTTATGTCTGACAAACGTTACTGAATGTATTATATTCTAATTAAGATGTAAAATGCTCGAGTGAACTTGCTCCAGTACTTGATATAGTAAAACACTCCAGGTTACTTATCTTAGCAATTGAAGAGCAGTTTATAAAAGGCGGTCACAAGACAAACATTTCATTGATATATTATGTATTGTAAACGATATTGCCTATCCAAAAAGATGTATTTTAAGATGAGAATGTACTTTGACTTTGAATTAAAACTTACTGATTTACATAAATATCACACTTACATTTTTGATAGTTTTGAGATAATTTTATCAATTTGTATAATTTATTTTGGGTTTTTTTTTATTTTTAGTTTATATTTTATAATTTTAGATTATAGGTTAATTTTAGAATTTAATCTTATTTCAATTAATTCTAGTCCTATTTTATTTGAATTAAAACTTACTGATTTATATAAATATCACACTTACATTTTTGATAGTTTTGATGGTGCTCCTCCAGTCACTTTAGCAACACGTAAATTTAGCAATTCCGTTTTTAAATCGGTGAGCTGCTTCTCCAGCTCCTTCTTGTCCTTGGTACGAAGTTCCGAACATTTCACCTTCCCCTAAAAACATGGATAATATTGTAAACATACATAACCTCAATACAGTTTATAAGAGATTTTACCATTATTTAATTATATATTTAAAAAATAATTAATGTAATCGATATAAGAATCTTATTTAAATACTTTTTGAGTACTTTGGAAAGCGGATGATCATAGAAAACATTGATAAATTAAGATTATTTCACCTACCATTTTGATGTCTTCGGGTGACAACGATAGAAAGAGTTTTGTTTTGGATGTGTGGTTGGTAGTGAGTGAACCAAATCAGTGGTACCAATACTCACCAGAAATAAAATATGAAATATAACTATTTAGGTAATAATTCTGTAGACTAATATTTTATATGATAATCTTTACATAAATAATATTAAACAGACAATTCAAACTATAGTAATTTTATAGTAATTATTATTATAAATAATAAAAAATACAGTATTCAATTTTACTACATTTTCTTTTTCTTAGTTTGGCACCCCTGATGAATAAGTGATAGATCAAAGTCACACTGTTGCCAAGTTAATTTATAAAGAAACCTTGTAATTTTGTTCTTTTAATTTAATAAAAAAATATTTTTTTTTAAATAATATTCAATTTTTATTTGTTACAAAAAAGAAAAAAATAATATTTTTTTATAAAATTAAAACATTTAATTAAAGGTGTACGTTTGACCAATATTATTTGTTTTCCTCAATACAAAAATATATAAAAAAAAACAAAATTAAATATGAACTGTCATTTTAGTCAGCTAACATATAAACTGTAATTTTAACAAATCTTGAACGCTAACAATACAAACTTGCACTTTAACAAAATATTTTTTTATATATATTATTATTATTATTTTATCTAGAGAATTGTTAAATTTGCCACGCTTCCTGATGTGATGACGGCTTAACAAACAAGATTTGTTAAAATGACAGTTCATATTGTTAGCAATAGCAACATACATATATCTTGCTTACTTCTAGCAATGTGCATAGAAATAGTTCCGATTGTCTTTGGAAAGTATGAACTATAAAAGGTGTTATTACTTGCAAAACTAGAATAAAACCATTATTTGAAGAAGTTTTTTGAAGTAAATGAAAAGTAGAGTCGGCTAAAAAGCAGAACTTTCAGAAACATCAGCATTTATTATTTTGGGGTCAGAGTAAAAATGATAAAACTTACAGAGTGAGTTATAATTAAAAGCCTTTTCCAGTTAGTTGGGTGGTCTACATTTTAATCAAATATTTTGCCCGGTTTGCTGACTTTAGCTGCGTTCGGCTATCCTACTCGAGTCACTCTTTTTACTCTTTTTATTCTACGACCGTTTGGGTATTGTTTTTAGAGTGCACGGAATCATTTTTTTTGCCGTTCAGCTATTACGGAGTGGAATAAAAGGAGCAACTATATTTACCCTACCTCGACTAGCGTGGATTTAGGAGTCGGCAGCAGAAGTAGGCGCGTAGTTTAAAATCATTGCATCGTGATTGACATATTGGTTGTCATCCATATAATTCTAACCTTGTCTTTTGTATATAATTATTGCTATTAATATGGGGAAACAAAAATTAGGCGACAATAAAGGACTCAGATCAAATTAGTTAGATTTTTATAATTTATATATTTTAATTGTATGTAAATTTTAAAATTGTACTTATCTCTTTCTCAAAAGAAATACACTAAATATCTAATATTAATATAAATACTAGAAGAACGCCAAATTTCAAATCAAATAATTATTATTTTTAGTATTTAGCAAAAGAAATTATTTTTGTATTTATGGATAATATATAAGAAATATATTAAATATATTAAATATAATCTTTTGCTGTATTTAGTATTATGTGAAACATTTTGTAAATTGTTTGTTGTTTTGATGGCTATTTGACAGGTGACACTGACAAACTCCTTAATGCGTACGGCTATGTTTGACTCTAAAAACAACGTGATCACGTGACAAGAAATCTACCCCAACACTACTCTTACTCCGGATTAATAGCCAAACGCAGCTTTTATTATAACATTAAATGTAAAAAGTATATAAAAAATAATGCTTAAAAAATAATAAACTTTCAACGTATAGTTTTAAAATTTTGATTTTCCGATTCTATTAATAATAATATTTAAAATTAAAAAAATAAGAAATTGTGATATCATAATTTAATTTTAAATTAAATTCTTTATCTATTGTTTTATATTCATCAAAGCTTTTTAGTAAATATTAACGTAGTTATATGGGTTTACAATAAGTTTATATAGAGAGTAATAAAGTGGCGCTACCATCAAATTATACGTCAATTTAAACAATAAATTGGCTTGGGTATGTTTGGCTTTGGCGTGTGGGCGTCAGGGGGTAAGCAAACCCCCCTGCACAGCCCCAAATCCATCTGACAAAATCACGTGGTCTCGAGCGCTGTTAAGAACTTGTTAACAAGATTTAAATGAGATACTCTGTCTAGAACAACTGCATTTCTTCTCTCTATCTTGCAATAAATTTATTCTTTTATGTTAAATTAAAAATTAGAAAAGACTATTAAAAAGGTACATGTACAGCATAGGCTTAGACAATCAAAATAGAAATAAAAACAAAGAAACCTTTAAAATGTGGAGAAAAATTATGAAAATTAGTTGAAAAGATAAAGTAACAAATAAAAAAGTATTTAACATATTTATTTATAAATAATAAAATATTCTACTATAAAATTATTTATTTATGGCAAACATGTTTTGCAAATTTATTTACATTTTCAATGCAATTTTTATGATTAATAAATTATTTAAAAATTTGTTTTTTCCCGCTGATTTCTAGCAGTTTTTTTAAAACAATTTAAAGCTTGAGAAAACTATAAAAAAGTTTTAAACAATTTTGCAAAGAACAAATAGCTACAAGAGATGACGCATCGTGCTTTAAAGAACTTTAAAAATATAAAAAAAGCTTAAAAAAACTTTAAAAAATTTACAGTTTTTAATGAGTTTTTCAAATAAGAAAGTTGTTAGACTTCTCAAAGATTGCATAAATTTTTAACGGCTTAAAACTTAAAAGTTTAAAAAACATTAGCAACAAAAAACAAGACCTAGTAGCCTAAATTAACAAAAATAAAAAAATAGGTTTTTTATTTTGTTTGATTTTAATAACCCAGGATCCCCCCCAGATCTTAAGTTATCTGTTGTGGCAAATTTGTAACGTAATTTGCAAAAGTTTGACAACAGTGCAAATCGATCAACTGTTTTTCCCAATCTGACCTAAATTTTACTATAAATTTTTTCATGCTTTAATGTTGGTAGCGCTGTCGATAACATTAAATGACACACTGACTAACCTCAAAAGTGGGCGTTTGAGGAAACTTGAAAGATAATATTTAGGAAAAGGAGTATTAGTTTTTAACAATGGCCAAAAATACATCTAGTTCTGCATTTAGAAAAATTGATGTCGATCAATATTGTGAGGATAATTTTAAGGAAGATGAAACCGATATGGGTGGCCCCACAGGGCCAGATGAAACTGAAATTGTAGGACTACTGAACAAATATCCTTTTATACAATTATTATACCAGTAGTATTAGTTACTAACTCATTTTAGTAATAAGGAAATAGTCAATTTAAGACGCGCCCTAATGATTAATTATATTTAAATTGAATCATTTTCTATACAAAAAGTTATTTGTTTTTTCCTTAACTGATAATTTACAGGACAGCATATTGATGCCTTAAAAACTGTTTTAATGAATGCTCCTTTAGGATCCAAAAACCAACAAGTGAAGGTTTGTATTATACATAAATTAACATTACTTAAAATTCTTCATTAATTTATGCAGTTGGCCAGGTAAAGATATACATTTTGGGAGTTGACAGTTCACATAATATATGTAATGCAAGTCGTATAAAAGTTTGTTTGAGATCTTAATATGGGGCGCATTTAGGTAAAGCAAATGTTGACAACTGTTTTCTTTTCAATCATTGCTAAACAAATGCGTTGAATATACCTTGACAACCAACAGTTAACCATTTTAGTCAGTGGTAATTTTAGATTGTTTCAGTGAATGCTTGCTTGTATTCAGTAAGTTTTCCACTTTTGACAGTAATCAAATTGCGCAGAAAGTCAATGGTTATCTTCCCTAAACCCACATGGACTGACTTAATGAAAGTTCATTTTTTTATATCATAGTAATTTACTTTAAATCACAGGAAACCGCTAATGAAAAGTCTTCTGTGAGCAGTAGGAAACATTTGAGTTTGCGATATTCAGATTCAAAATACTTCTAGTAAATGCATCTGTTTGTAATAATAATCTCTTAATTCTTCATATGAATAGTTATATTAAATAACAAAATAAGATCGAAATATTTTCATTTTTGTTTCAAAAAGTTAAATTTTTTGTTTATGTATGGCAAAGTAAAAAAAAATTATTTATCTTTTTGTAATAATATTGTAAAAAGTTGTAATTATAAACATTATTTTTTAATAATAAAACATTTTTTCAGGATACTGCCTTAAGTCTAACACTACGAGTTCTGCTGTCAATAAAAACCTCGCAAATTGATGAAGCTGTAAAATCATTAGAAAGAGAACAAATTGATATACTAATGAAATATGTTTATAAGGGTTTCGAAGCACCATCTGAAGGAAGTAGTGGACACCTCCTTGTCTGGCACGAAAAAGCATACAATATTGGAGGTGTTGGTTGCATTATAAGAGTTCTATCTGATAGTAAACGTGCATAGAAGATTATAAAGAGATTGATTGATTTTTTATTTAATTTTATTAATATTTAAGAATAAAATAGTTAGATTATAATTAAAAATATATATTTTATTACAAAAAAAACTTAAATTACAGTTTAGATTTCTGGGTTTGTGCAAGAACATCATGCATGTCCATCAAGCTCTTCTCCATGTTCTCACGGAATACACTAGCATTAGTATCAGGATGATCTGTCAATACTGAACAAGCTAAATTAATGGTATCGTCTCTTGGATTATAGCAGCACCCATATCCATCATCTGTTATTGGTCCATAGCACATAAAACCATCGCATTTTGTAGCCACTTGACTGCTTGATATACGGAAATGTGAGCTACGAACAAATCCAGGATCTGAATAAAGCGGATGAATTTCCTGTTTCTTTTCCAATGCCATTAATTTTAATCCCAGGAAATGTCTATCAACACCAAATCCGTGGAGGGCCTACAAATAATTTATAGTATTATAAATAAATGTTACTTCATTTATACTTACATCAACAGTATATTTTTTATGGGCGTCAACAGCGGCTCTAAGTTTCTTAACTTTGTCTTCATTAGATGCTTTAGAATCTAACATAGTTTTGGCAAATGCTACTGATTCAACAGTGCATGATCTGATGGTTTCTGTTCGACCATGGAGATATTTTCTTGTTGCTGCTGATTCATAATGTGCACCTGCTTCTTTATGAATTCTATAAATAATAAGGCCAATAATAAATAAGTCTTCAAAATAAAGTTAATTTACCTGAAGAATGTATACTGCAAGGCCACTTGAATGAAGCTATCGGGACTTAATTTTTGGGATTTGATGAAATTCTTTCCATATTTTTTGAATGTGACAGCATCCATATGAAGATTTGCTGCTAATCTTAAATTAATAGTTTAGTAAGTATTTATTGTTGCAATGGTGACCAATATTTACTTGTCTACAGCAGTTATGGCCTTATCGATATGTGTTTGCAAGTCCTTGTCGACCTTAAAGGTAAGTTTTGTAGGTTTCCCTTCAAATTTAGCATCCGGAATACTGTTTAAACTATCCTTCTTACTGGAATTTCATATTATGTATTTAGTTTAATTGAAATAAAATTTAAATCATAACATACATGGAATTTATCAAATAGTCAGTCATTACAGCGATCGGTTGTCCTTCAGCTGGGGAATGTTCATATGTTAATCCATTAATTCCATCTCCAGCAACAATGAACTAAAATTAAATTTCGTTATATAATATTTTTGAAATATTAGGACCAAAACCTTTAAGAGATTTTTTTAACCGGAGGACTATCGACATGGAATTCGTTATTTAAAATTAATTATATAAGCAATTTACAGTCAATGTCTGCAGATTGCTTAAATGTTGCTTTCAATGTGACAGTTTCACTCATTGAAATTCAGAGGTAGTTTAATGTTCTTACTTATTATGATATTAAGTAATTCATAAATATCACTTTTTAAAATTGAAAATAATGAAACAAAAAATTACATACACATACATAAATTGCCTGTAATGGAATATCTCTTACCTGAATGGTTTTGTCATACCATCGATTCGGAGCATTATAAGAAGCTCCACCACCATGAATTAATTGCTCGCTCGCTAGTATTTGCCGAGTAGTTTTTTTTTTTGGCATCGGACCATCCAAACACATCAAAAATAGAGATTGTTGTATTTCCAAGACATTTTGTTTATTTGTTGAATCTTTATCAAAACAAATAATTTAAATATCATTTCAAATTACATATTAGCTATACATGGTGTTAATTAAGTATGTAAACAGTAAACAAACTTAAAATTCTTTGATCAATTATAATAAAAAGTTTTCAAAATATTTATTCAATTGTTCGAAACTATCAACAACTTCACTGTTGTTAAAAAGTGTACACTACTCCAATTCTTAATGTAAAAGATTTAAGAAATAGCATACAAGAGTCGTGCCATCAGAAATACACGGTAAGGCGCACAAGCCATACATTAATAGTCATTTTAAACAGTTGCTCAGAGACAATGCACTTTGGTTAAATATTTCTATAATTTCTATAGCTGTAGGGTATCAAGTTTTGTACCTATTGTAAAATTATAAATCAAACGAAAGACTGATTTTGAATAAATTATTAATTGATTTCATAATTTATTGTAAGATTGTTAATAAATAATACTTTTTTAAAACTTCTTTAAACTGTATTTTGGAAACAAATTTTTATATTAGAATTGATTAAGGAATCACCCATTTAAGTTTGTCTATGTACTTAATGAACACCCTGTATAGTAGTAAAATTTTTATTAGAATCATAATAGAATAACTATTTTATTCTATTGTAAACCTATATTGTTTTGGTGATACTGCTGATTTAAAGTCCAAAAGCAATGAGTTTAAAATAGTATTTGAAAGATTAATGCACAAAACAAATAATATTATTAAATTATCAAATATTAAGATAAGTGATTTATTTATGAAACAGTAAAATTATTGTTCCGTAAATAAATCTTATAATATATATTCACGCAAATAAAATCACATCAAAACCACTAAAAATTGAAATAGCTGAGTAAATAAATTATAGCTTACCATATTACTCTTTATCTACCTAAGTACCTTTTCAAACAAGTTGCAGAATTCTCGGGTGATAAAAATTTGCAAAAAATATTATTACACAATGCATTTTTCTTAATTTTCCATTACTGTATTAAAACTACATACCTTTAATTAATACTTCATAAGCTGCACCCCAGCTATCTCTATCAGTAGCGGTGAGCACTCCAATTGGATCAGCAACTGATGCAGATTCCTTGACTGCTTCTTCAAGCTGTTTTACTATTTGCTTAATACTGAGGATTTTATCACCTTCACCAAATACATCAACTTTGAAGAACTATAATTCATAAATAAAATGTACACTATAACCACAACAAATTAACCAACTTACATTATTTTTATGCATTACAATAATGTGTTTCGATTTAGAATGAAATTCTAAACTATCACGTTTCTTTCCAGGTATACGACAAGTACCAAAAACTTTCTTGTACTGATTCATATCAAGAGGATCTTTTCCCATTTTATCTATTGGTATTTTTTCACTAAAATAATAATAATTCAATAAATTCTCTTATTGTATAATAGAATAAAACTTACTGATCGATGATTAATTTATAATCCACAGCAGCTGCTATCACTTTAGCTGCATACAAAAGCTTATCAGAATCATTTTTAAAGTTCTCGAATGGATATACCAAACCAGGACTAGAAAATACAACAACGGGTGCACGGAAATCAAGATATGCAGCATTCATCCACCATGCAGCCAACCAATTCTCTGAATCTTTTGCCTTAGCAATTAACATTTCCTGTAATTTTGATCCAGGACCCTCTGCAAATTTTTTAGCAAGTTCCGTTGTAGCTTTTATTTGACTTTCATTCAAAAACGGTTTCACTGATTTTAAAAATTTCTCGATAGTCTTATCAAGAGGTGGCACGGGTTGTCGAGGTAAGTCTTGTTTAAACATTCTTGTCGATACTCTATTAATACCTGCATTTTGAGTTTTAATGTATTGGAATAAGCCACGATAAACTTGATTCTCGAATGCCTACAAAGTTTTTCGTATATTATTTTTGTTATAATAATTAAATAAAATTACCTTATTAATGGCAATGTTTCTATACATATCTGTATTGGTTTGTAGCCTAAAACAAATTAAAAATATATCACCTTCTCGACTATAATAGATAAAATATGTTATTACTTAGATACTGACATGTCTCTATGATATGAATGAATCAATTATGATAACAAGTTTTAGATTGTGGTGACAACTTTCACTTTAGAAACTTGTTTAAGGTGGGAGAAATTACTGGAATAACTCACTGCTGACAACAAAGCTGTTCTTATCAGTGTATTTATATTAATTAAAATAATTAGAAGACTTTGAACCTTAACCTGTGGAATAATTCTATGAAAATTACCTTATCAGTTTAGAAATATTATTAGCTTCCAAAAAAGTGTTATTTTTGCTTAAAAAATGATTTTAGTTAAGACACAAAAAAGATAATATTTACTGTTTATTGGAAGTGAAAGTTTATTTTATTGCTATGTAACAGCATGTTGACATTTTGATAAATATTTAAATTATTTTATTTTAAAACTATTACTACCTATATTATATAATTCACAACACTATTTTATTTTATTCATACATTCGACCAGCTGTAATTTAAAATTAATTTTAGAAACATGCCATTTGTTTCTACATTTATTACAATCGCATATATAGCACGCAACACTATTATCATATATGTAAAACTGAAGCATAGGTATCATTGCACTGAAATTTATGTGCATTTTTTTACCGTAATTTATCAATAAATTAAGAGAAAATTGAAATGCTAAAAGTTTGTTAAATAAATAAATATTTTCAAAAACTAAAAAAAAAATGAGAAAGTGCGCTGTAATATAATATTACAAAATAAATGTTACTTACTGTACAACAATAAAATTATTGTAACAACTATTCACTCCACTCCAACCTACTCTACTCCTTTCTTTAACAAACGCACCACCTAACTCGACGAGCGTGGATTTAAGTCAGCATCATAGGTCAGCATGCGTATTAGCTTAAAATGAGTAATTGAAATGACAATAAACTTTACATCGTAAATTTAATATATGAACATAGTTTGGGTAGTTTATTTGTAGAGTAATAATTATTATTTTATAGATTTTGCTAGAAAATGTAATTCTTTTTTAAATAAAATTGAATTAAAAAAATTAATATAATAATTTTACAATTGAGACGTGCGGTTACAAAACTGTCTAATTTAATTCAAAAAATGACTTAGTGACGGCGCTGCTTTCTTTTATAAGCCTGCTATCTATAAGTTCTATGTCTATAAGTACATTTATTTTGCATCAAAAGGTGTTACATCCATGAAATAATCACGTATCAATTGCGGTTTCAAAACTTTTTCAATCCGTTGTAAATAGTTCCAAAACTTTTTATATCCGTATGGACAAGTTAGTACCAAAACTGTTTACATCCAATAGAATTTATAATGCAGTAGACCCTGTTTGTTATCAATTTTTCTTTTTTTACCATTTCTACTAGTATTAGATGATTGCTTGATTTAGTAGTTAATTTGCTGCAGATCCGTGATGTTGTAAGATTTATAATAATAATAATAAAATAATAATAATCAAATTAACATTTTATAATGGAAGATACAGTGACACTTGCTACACTTGGCAAAGGTAGAAAAAAGTTAAGGAACCTATCCCAATGAAAAAAAAATCAAAAACAACATGAAAGATAAGGTTAAGTTTATGTTTTTATATTTGTGTTAAATTTAAAATTGTAGAAAAATCATTATATTATTATGACTGATCTTTCTTTTATAGGCATAGACTTAAAACTCTTCCAAGGCATCCCGGATGCACTCACAAAAAAAATTTGCATGTGGGAATTTGACAATCCAAGAAATTCAAAAATTTCATAATGCATTTTATGATAACACTACTAAAAAAAAACCGGATGTTTTTATTTTAAAGCATGCTTTGCAGAACATTCCCAAAAGCCCAATAAATGGGTCACGGAATAATATGATTTCTGTATCTTATTTTATCAAAACAAAAACGGAATGAGATCAATTTACAGTAAAGCTTTTTTGTCAATTCTAAGCATTTCAAGGTTTAGAGTGCAAAATATTAGTAAACATTTTTTGGCTTATGGCAATGCACCCAAAAAAATAGAGGTGGTGATAGGCAAAGTAGAAAATATTTAGAAAAAAAGCAGAATGTAACAAAATTTATTAAAAAGTTAAAGTGTGTGGTATCATACTACATTAGAGAAAAGTCTGAACGTCAATATGTATATGCCAAGTAATTGCAGTATAACTGCTTTGGAGAACTTATTGTAATAAAAATACTAACTTATTAGTAAAGTATGATCATTTTAAACAGATGTTTACTACAGAGTTTAATATAAGTTTCCAAAGCCCAGCAACGGACGCATGTTTGCTGAAGCAAAAGCAGAGCTATTATGCAAACTAAGAGTTCATAAACTTAAAGCAAAAGCCTTCTATGATTTGCTTAAGAAACCTGAAAAAAGCACAGTTAAGTTAAGCTTTGATTGCCAAAAAAACTTGGTGCTTCCACGTGTTTCAGATCAATTGGCATATTACTCAAGTCAGTTATATTTGTACCACTTTGCAATATGTGAGGGTTATTCTAGAGCAAAACAAACAAAAGATACAATCACATCCTATACATGGACCAAAAACTTGCCTGGAAAAGGATCTAATAAAATATCATCAATGATGAGTAATAAACTCTCCACTCTGAATGTTGCGTTACGTGTATAAAACTTTTCTGCGACAGATGCCCCGGGCAAAATAAGAATCACATTGATGAGCATGCTTATGCATTGGTTATATTTAACTAACTTTTTAGTGAAAGAAATCACGTCATTTTTCACATAGAGGGTCATTCCTTCCTCACACCTGATCAAGTTTTTGGAAGAATAGAAAAAATAATTAAAAAAAGAAGTTATTATTGAGCCAAATGAATACAGAGAAATATTTTCTGCATACGCAACTGTTCTGGATCTGAAAAAAGATTTTATAGTTTATGATTGAAAAACGGTTGTTGAAGCAAACAAAACTACCTGGTCAATGGCATTTCCAATTTTCTACCGCAAAACGTATTTGTATCAAAAACTACCACAAGGAAAAACTGCCATTATAAAAGGTGAAGTAAATTATAGAAACGACCTAGGTGTTTATAAAAGTGTGCTATAAAAAGAGGGAAGTTTTGCAGCTATGAGCCTGCAGCCACTTCCCAAAGACTAAACAGTTAAGCAAGCCAAGCTAAAAGATGTAGATGCTCTGCTAAAGAAACACTTTGGCCAAGAATGAAAAACACTTCCGGATGTAGACTTGACGTTTTATAGTAATATAATCAACAAGAATGAAAATAATTTCGTAATTAATGAAGATCCAGAAAACATCGTTAATATTGAAGAAAATTACGGCTTTAGAAGTTTAAATAAAATTGAATAATATATTATTTTCTTAAAATAAATTAAGATAAAAAATATATTACGATTTCTGTTTTTATTAATATAAAAAAAAACTACTGACTTTTCCAAAACTCCATTAATCCTAACTAAGCTGTTTCAAAACTTTTTAAGTCCATAGTTTGGTGACAAAACTTTTTAGATCCAAATTATTTTTCAAAATAACTATCAGATAACCAAATTTAATTTTGGAATCGGAAGAACTTATTTGGATGATGATGTGATATTGTGTGACAATTATGAACACACAGTCTCTTTTGTAACACTTGTAGCACGTTTTTCGCTTCTCCTGTACTTCATATGGATTTAGACAGTTTTGTAACCGCACGCCTCAATTAGTAATATAAATAGATTCAACCAAATGCAAACAAAAAATATTACATTCAAAGCTTTTTATATCAATACAATTAACCTTGCAAGAGGTGATTAGACGTCTAAATTGTTACAATTTTTAAAATAAAATATTGAAAAAACTTTTAACCTAACATAGATCTGACAATTATAGCATGCCAAGAATAGATTGGCCGGTACAATGTAAACTTAATAACAAAAAAAAGTTATGTTTTCTCTCTTGCACTCATGCCTTTGCCCGTTTCATGGGTCACGCTCCGTTGGCGTTCGGCTATGTTTGGCTCCATTAACTCCGTGATCATGTAATAAAAATCTACTCCAATTCTACTCTCACTCTGGATTATTAGCCAAACGCAGCTTATATTTTCACTCTTTGTACTCTACTTGATAGGTAAGGCATCATAGCTTACAATATTAATAGTCTTTTTAGGCCTACCTTACCTAACCTAACCTACAACTTTTTGAGTGAATGTTATATGTGTACAGTTTCTTTAGTAGCAAACTGTGTGACGCAATCGAAAGCTTTACTTATGTTAAAAAAATATCTTATAAAGTTTTCAAAACAGTCTACTATTTCGTCGAATAAATCAATCAATGCTGTTGTTGTTGATCTTTTGTGACAGAAACTATATTGGATGTTTGTGAATAAATAGTTATTTAAAAAAAAAATTGGTTAGTTAGTTGTTTAGATTTAGAGAATTTTTTAATACATTAAAATTAAAAAAAAAAACAGTAAATGCGACATTGGATGATAGTTAACTGGTGAGTTTCTTTTCCTTTTTTTGTAAATGGCGACTACAACTGCTATTCGTATTTTTTCTAAAAAAATGTGCTTCTATGCAGTCGTTTATTAAAAATGGTTGAGTATTTTATTAAAGTATAGCACCTATAAAGTTAAATTCATCATTACTTGGCAATGTTAAAATCGGTAAACGTTATATCACAGTTCATACCACAGCTCTTATTATCACAGGAAGTTTGTTTTTGAGAGTTTATTAGACTCAATAAAGCTCTTGCTTTGTTATTTTTAGAAACAACGTATTTTGTGCATATATTTTGACTTCTTTTTAAAGAAAATGAACGGATAAATTCCTGCTTATGAAAATTATTTTATTTAGTTTAGCAGTTTATTTTTGTAAATTATCTATATTCTGTTTTCTTGCACATACCTATATGATCTGACAGATCAATTTTTATGGGAGATTTTATCAGTTTACAATTACTGAATACAATATCTAAGCAGTTTATTTCTCTTGTTGGAAAATTTATCATTAATTTTAAGAGACCATAATCTTGCATAATATCACTGATTTCAGTAGCCCGTTTGTCATTTGCTAAAGCATTTTAGCACGAGTTACACTCAATATTTGTTTATCTGCCCCAAATAAAAATATTGTTTTAAAAAGTTGCAAAATTTATTATAATCTGTCAATACTGTCAGATTTAAAGTATGACTTCATGTAAAATTGTAATTTACAGCCAATCAAATACCGCAAGTTTTTTAAGCCCAAGGGCTTTTAAATCGTCATTTTAGTGCCAAAACAGATAGTTTCGGTAGAAGCAGGCAAAAATAGTATATAGTGTATCAAGGGCCGAAAATAAGGCACCAGTTACACTCAATATTTTTTTGCCTGCCTAAATTAAAACATTGTTTTCAATGTTTAATATAATCTGTCACTACTGTCAGAATTTTAAAGTGACGTTTATCATATAAAATTGTGATTCACAGCCAATCAAATACAGCAAATTGTTTAAAGACCCAAGTGCAATATATGCTTTTTGGGCCGCATTTTAGGGCCGAAACAGATGCTTTCAGTAGAGGCAGGCAAACAAATTAATATGAATCCTTTCCTGTATTTGAATAGTTTGTAAATGGCGATTTTACATTCATACCCTAAAATCTGACAGTGACAAAATTATAATAAACTTTAAAACTTACCATAACACTTTTTTTATTTGAGGCAAGCAACAAAATATTACACTCGACATTTTCTTACAAGCAAAAAAATAAATAAAAACGGTAAAATCAAACCAGACACAATTAAGCTAACATATAAGCGGAAAAACATAAACAGAGGGTCAAACAAATATAACTATGCACAAGATCAACTCAACTATAAATATAACATAACCTTTTAACATTCATTGATTATCATAAGGTATTCTTAACACGCAACCAGGATAGACTCAAGATACTTTAACTTTATAAAATACATATACCTGATATACCAAAACGCAACACTCCGAGTTAAAATTGACGAGGATTTAATGACAGATCGAATCCTAATTAACAGGAGCGTCCGCTAAAAAATCACGATCTCTCCAAAGTTATTTACCTTGGCCATAGAGAATGTATGTAAAAGGCTATCCTGGAACACAAAAAGTATAAATATAAATGGGTTATATCTAAATCGTCTGCGGTTTGCGGATAATATTGCTTTAATAAATAGCAATTCCAAAAAATTAAAACGCATGATAATGCCAAATAATGGTACTAGTAGAATTAAAAATAAATCTAGACAAAACAAAGATTATGAGCAATAAAAAACAACGTATGGAAAGTTAGGTCATATCCTTAAATACAGGAACGTACCGATAAGTCTCAAAAGAGTCTATGATGTATCCTGTAACTACATACGGGCTAATACCTACCTTATCTCAGAAAAGTTCAAAAAGTCTTAGAACTTTACAAAGAGCAATGGAAAGGTCTATGTTGGAAGCTTAACAGACAAGATACGCAACAGTGACGTTAGAAAGCAAACAAAGCTGAAAGATATAATAGAAAGTATAGCTAAACTCAAGTGGAGATAGGTGAGACATGTAACAAGACAAGATAATAATAAATAAGTGAACAATAAGAACGCTTAAACTTCATTTACGTCTAACAAAGAGGAGCGTAGGAAGACCAGTATGATATAAAGCAAACTGCAAAAAAATTAATTGAGGCATATGAAAGACAATAGAAAAGGCCGAAAAAGAACTTTAAAATTGATGTCAAGTTATAGATTCCTTTATTCCATTAATTAATAAAGCTTTAATAAAGCTTTATTTATAACATTTGCCATGCCTCTACAGGTTTTGGTAACTGCAAGGACGTTCTTGGTTTTAAATTATTTACTTTATTTGTTAACGTTTTATTATGATTTTTTAAATAATTGATTTGATTTTTAAATCTTTTGAAATAGCTTTTCCTTTTCTAAAACAGATTGTCTCTTGAATAAAAATATGTATCTCACTTACTTCCATAACTGTAGTGTTCTTAATATGACCTTTGCAATCATTGTTTATATTAGATCAGTTTGATTCCTTCACATTTATTGCAAATTTTAACATCTCCAAATTCATTAAAAGTACACAAAGTTGCTTTTAGTATGTTTTTACAGCGTATTTGAAAATTATTGTTATTAACTACATATTTATTACATTTAACATAGTGATCACAGCGACCAATGTTTTTGTTGCACGTAGCACATAAGTTTGCCATTACTATGTGCTAGATGTACTAGCTAAGCCTAATATCGTAAATAACTTTTGTTTTAATTACGTACTCCATCTTTTGTTTGTTTTCTACAAACTACGTAAGCTTTTGTTAAAGCTCAACATTTAACAGTTTAGAATACTACAATAACTTATATGCAAAACTATATAAACTGCCATAAACTCCACCTCAACAACAGATTTTTTTTTTAATCTATACAGTTATCAATGTGGGTCAAGTTGGCTTTGTATTGTATAAAAAATCAATAAAGCGGAATTAATTTGTTTGATAATAGCAAAGACAATTGGAGTAATGTGTTTTTTACAATGTATTGCAAAGTAAACTTTTAAATTTTAAAATTCAGTTTATATAAGCTAGCTTGATGCAGGAGCACGTCAGGCAGCGGCAAATGTAAACCTTCACATCTGCTTTGACTCCCAGCCAGTGTTATAAGCGTAGTATAGACGTATAAGTCTCATCTCGTCCGGAATGGCCTGCAGTGTCGGTGCCGTAGTAAAACTTTAAGATTTTGTGTCTAGCCTTTGGCGGCACAGATAACTGTTCCCAGTCTGCCAAGGTGCGGAGTTTGAATCCTCTAACCGTTTCTTGTACCCTTCTCTCCAAAGACATTCTTTCTTGCACCAAAGTACCATTTCCGCCAAGGTTTTACCTTCAAGCAGAACTGTTTATGGTGTTCCCTTTTGCAACGGATAAGAGCTGGCGAGTTGTCTTATTAGACATCTGATGGTTGTTGTTTTTAAGTGGTAAGAGTCGGTCATTAGTTTTGATGCTGGAGTCAACTATTTTGCTTTTAGAGTTTCTGGATAGTGCATCCGGTAGAACATTTGAGCTTCCCGGGGAATTTTTAATGGTAAAAGTAAATTTTTGTAGAATTAGTGACTACCAGGTCAATTTGGCTTTGGCATCTATGGAACTGTTCAGCCAGACCAAAACTGATGTCCGTTTTAAATTTAAAGAGTTTATCTTTTAGTTAGGCTCGAATTTGTTTACAGCCTATACGATCTTCTTACATTCTAGTTTGTTTGAGTAAAACTTCTTATGAGACTTGGTCGTTTTCTTCTTGATACAATACGGCTTTAAGACCCAAGTTACATGCGTCCGTTTGAAGAACAAACGGTATTCCTGGTCGGGCCAGTGCTGCTTTCACGGCATCAAACGCTTGATGTTCGGTGTCCGTCCACACAAACGGCTTTTTGGCTCTTTGTAGTTCCATGAAGAGGCTGGCTATTTTGGAAAATTCGGAGATGTATTCCCGCAGCCAGGTGCAGATTCCCATAAAGCAGCAAAGTTGCTTCTTAGCCAAACACTTCGGGTAGTCTTTAATTGATAATGTGGTAGCTATTGGTTACCTTAGGCACTAACTTGGTATCCCAGGTATTTGACGCTGTCAAGAACTCTGCGAAGATAGTCAATGTACTCTTCATGGTTTTGAGAATAGACTATAATATCGTCCAGGTAGATTAGAATAATGATACACAGTACATCCAACTATAGCCACTTAGAACCCAAGGTAGTATTCAAGGGTAAAAATATTGTATATTTGTACAGGGAGTTTATAAATGAATGGGATTATGTAATCACTTTAAATATGCCGCCTTTTTAAAATCGTCCACTATACTACATATGTTTTCATGTTTGCTTGACAGCTGTCAAAGTTGATCCGTCAAAACAAATACAGGGAGTTTATAAATGAATGGGATTATGTAATCACTTTAAATATGCCGCCTCTTTAAAACTGTTTACTATACTACATATGTTTTCATATGTTTGCTTGACAGCTGTCAAAGTTGATCTGTCAAAACAAATAGTATAGTAAACAATTTAAAAAAAGCGGCACATTTAAAGTGATTACATAATCCCATTCATTTATAAACTCCCTGTAGTTTAGTAAACAATTTAAAAAAAGCGGCACATTTAAAGTGATTACATAATCCCATTCATTTATAAACTCCCTGTATAATATTTTCACCCTTGAATAATTGTTATAAGCTATTTAGGGTATAAAATACAAACATAATTGCCACCCCAAAGCGATTGGTAATAAAATAATCCGCTGAGATAACTTAAGCCCATGTCGTAAAGGCACTATATCTATGGGTATACTATACCTCATCATCAGGAATTAAATATTCGTTATTATAGTTTTTTTTACAGATTTTGCTTACATACAAAACAACACTCAATATAAAAGCTTTAAAAAAATAATAAAAAGGTCACAAATTTTAATAAAGAACTCGTGCAGGATCTTTAAAAGCCTCCTGCTTCATACGTGCTTCATACCTTACCATTTAAAACACAATATTTTTTCTTAATCCGGTTCTGGTGTATAGTTCACCAAATTCCTGCTAAACACTGATAAAAATATTTTTAAGAATGGATATCAAGAAATCAATTGATATAAATAAAGTGTGTAGAATATGTTTAAAGGAAAGGGAAGAATTAAAATCAGTATTTAATGAGAATATCTCCGAAATGTTGATCCAGTGTGCTTGTGTTGAGGTTATGTTTATATTTATATACTATATTAATACATGATAAATTTCTAATGTGCAAGATTTTATTAAGTAAGTTATTATAACAATCTATTCATATGTTCAAAATACCTACCTGTAACTTAAAATATTTTTTTTTGTGTATTTAAACAAAATATACAGGGCTGTATTCAGGGATGTTATTTGGGCACAGAATTTGAATTAAGTTGGTTTTACATTTATTTTCTTAATTTATTGTTCAATTTTAAGGACTGACCTTGAATTTTCAATTTATTAATCAATTTCTAGTTAGATTACAAACACAAACATTCTATAGCGTTTTATTTTACTTCAATTTGTTGACAAAGTTTAGTATTTTCTAAGGGATTTTTGTGTTGCAACATTATAACTTACAATTTGTTAAATTGGACCCAATAGGTAATGCCATGTATTTATTTCTGAGATTAACATAAACAAGAACAGTTAGCTGGTAGTGTTGAAAATTAAAGAATAAATTGCTGTAAGATTGACGTCAATTAATCAGATTAAATAAGTCATTAATTGAGTAACAAATTGACAAATGTAAAGACATCTTTACATTTAATATAACTTAATGGAGTTATATTTTAATTGTTTTGGTGGTACTGTGAATCATTTAATTGAGTACTTATGGCATATAAGAAATTAAAATAAACACTTCTCTAATATTTGTTAATTTAATTACAAATAATTAATTTCAAATTGAATTAGAATTATAAATAAACTTTTAGATTGTAGAAGATGATGGATTACCAAATAAACTATGCAATTACTGCATTGAAGAGTTATCTAAATGGCATGCATTTAAATTAAAAATCAATAACAGTGAAAACTTATTACGTTCTTATTTAAAAGACTTGGAGAAAAAGTTAACTAATATAGACATCACAATGAAAACAAATGAACATTTTCAATGCGAAAAATGCAATAAGAAAGTTAAAACAATTCACTCTTTACGAAGACATATGAAGATTCATCTTAATATCAAAGCACATACTTGTAAAATATGTAATCGTAGCTTTGTTGAGGCTGGAAATTTATCAAAACACTTAAGAAAACATTCAAAAGATAAAAAGCATGAATGCAATGAATGTGGTCTTAGATTTTATGAACGAAATAAGTTGATTGTACATTTTCGAACACATAGTGGGGAGAAACCTTATAGCTGTGCTGTTTGTTCAAGACCATTTGCTACACCAGCTCAAGTACAAATACATATGAAGGTAATAAAATATTTAGATAAGCTTTATTAATATTACTAATGTTATATATTTTAGACTCATACTGGTGAAAAACCATATATATGCGATATTTGCAATAAATCCTTTCCATATAGTGGTTCATTAGAAACTCATAAAAAAATCCACACCGGCGAACGCAATTTTATATGTCCCGATTGTGGTAAAAGTTTCTCACAAAAAGTTAATTTAGACAATCATATACGTACTAAACATACTCACGAATGTCCATTTATGTGTAGTACATGCGGTGAAGCCTATCCGACTAAAGAACAACTCAAAAATCACAATAGGCATCATACTGGTGAAAAAAGGCTGTTAAGATTTACATGTGATATTTGTCAGAAGCAATTTGGAACTCAAGCGGAGTTGAAAATTCATACCAGATCTCATACGGATGAAAGGCCGTATCAATGTGATTTTTGTGGGAAAAAGTTTAAGGCATCTTCACATATGACATCACATAGGAGAATACATACAGGAGAAAAAAATCATCAATGCCCTTTTTGTGAGAAGGCATTTAGAGAGAGTTCTGCATTGAAGATTCATATACGTATACATACAGGAGAGAAGCCATATTGTTGCCAAATTTGTGGGACCAGCTTTACACAAAGTAATACATTGAATACTCATATGAAGGTTCATAAAAATGAAACTGAACAGAGTTAATTATTATGATTGTAACTTCTATTATAAATTAATTATTTAAAAATTACAATTGCGTAGTTTTAATTTAATAATGTACATTTGTATTAAAAATGGGCATACCTAATCCATGAATTTAAATAATGTTATGATTATATTGTAGTTATATAATTTAGTTTAATCAGGTCAGACATTTGAAGTTGGATTAGAATTAAAGTTATTGTCACTTCTCAATTGTCTTCAAATATCACATAATTTATATAAAATAATAACGAATATTTAATATTAATAGTGAAGGATGAAATTTAATACCTTTTATTTGACAGGCAATATGGCACACCAAGCATACAATTTCACTGATATTGAACAGTTTGTGAAAATGTTAGCCAAAAGAGCGCACTTATTTATTTTAAATATAATAAGCAGAATGAATTAAGAATGATTTTTTTTTGTTTGTACTAAGAGATGTGGCCAACTGTTAATTCTGCAGAAGTCTAAAATTATTGTATGGTACTGAAATTATACAAAAAAGATGTATTATATATCATACATAATCATTGGCAAAAACAGCCTTTCTCTCTTATCCTGCCTGCTGTTCAACTTGATGCTATAAAGCCTGTTTGATGGCTTCGACATATCATAGTTTAATCCTTTCTAAATGTACTGGTAAAAACATAAATCAATTATCAAATTATTTGTAGAAGCAGCGATAAAGCCAAAGTTGTCGTTTTTGTTAAAATACTACAAATCAAGGTAGCGATCGGTATGCTCTTAAGGACTAGGAACGAACGGTTGCGAAGATTTTCTTCTCTTTTGTAGGTGTCATTCACTATTGTAGATTACTATGTGACGGCCGACGATATTTCTCAAAAATATGTGTTTCGGTCCGAAATTGAAGACAAATCGAGCAGGTAGGGACCACAGATCATACAATAGGTAGGGACGACGAAGTACTCCAAATGTTGACTTTTCAGAACTAAAAACGGTAACTCAAATACATTCAAGGAAGCAGAGTCTGAAACATTGACTACTGACATACGTCGCGGGTATCTAAAAGAAACGAGTTAAGACGTATTAACTACAGTAGGAACTGCTGAGAGGAGTGTATCATACTTGTCAACTAGTTCTTTGCTGGAATGTTGCCAGGGATTTAGAAGCCCAGAAATGACCAGCATTTATGCGGTAGTTAGCGTAAATAAAAATCGATTTCAAAATGGACCACGAAAGTTCAACAAACACGTCCTACTCATAAATTATTCAAAAAGTATATTACAGTTTTATTGCAACGTCGACCCGCATTGACTAGCTATTTCGGAGTGCTTCAACGTCATTAAACATAATTTTCTTGCTCCCTACTTTAGGAATATCTAAGCTTGCGTGGAAACTACTTTTTTAATTAAGAAAAGCATAATATATGATACCGTATCGCACAATCGACTACATGCTAGTTTGGCTGTCTATTAAAACAGTCCAACTCTAGTCTATGACATGATTTCAAGATTTTGAAAGTTATTTGTTGATAATGTTAGTAACTTAATATAATTTTTTAGGCTTGAAACTGTTGATACATTGCGGCTAATTATTGTACACAAATCAATTATTTTTCAATGTTAGTACTTTTTGAAGATTATAGCAACTGGTTAAAGTAGTTTGTGTTATAAAATACAAACACCATTACGGTAAACTTTTAGACAATATTAGTGTAACTTTTTTGACAGCTGATATTGACAGATTTCGGTTATTTATTACAACTTAGTAACTTTCTGACCGTTTCAATTAAAATTTGACAGTAACAGAATATAATAATTTTGTTTGCAAAGCAACCAACATTTGACATTTAAAACTTGTACATTACTTTAAGGGGGCGGTTTAAGGAGTGTCATAAAACAGAACAGAACTCACAATTTAACTACTTTTAAAATCGTTTTTTTACAACGTAAAAAATGAAATTTTCAATCTAATGAAATATATAAAAACCCAAAACTTTTAACTGTCTATTAAATTTTAAAATTAAATTGTACTACAATTTTTTTGTCGATATATTTGCTTAAACTTTAAGAGTTATACTTCATTGAACATTAAACTTGGTAAACTTATTATTGTGCTATAAGTTATTTTTTTTTAAATAACAGTTGTTACAGTTCTGCTCGTAGTTGTGAATGTATGATAAAATTTGAAATTCCGGCGTGTAATTTTTCTAATGTAGTTGCTCTAGGGCGCCCCGAAATATGACGTAAGAGGATATTGCCTTTCCCGGTGCATATCCGTCTATTCTACAATATGGCGTTCTCAAAAAAAAGCGTAGTCAGCCGAACACAAATATATGCACCGAGAGCACCCCAGTGCATAAAGAGTGATAGCCGAAAACGCCATAACAGCGGGCGGTATCTTGATAATATTGAAATCACAATAATATTATCAAGCCACCGTCTGACCAGATTTGACATATCAGGCAGATGATTCGCATTTTAGTACTTGCTGTAAATTGTTTTAGTAATTTTTTGACAATTGTAGTAACATTTTTGACAGTTTAAAAAATAAAATTATTTGACAGTTTTAGCAACTTTTTGATAAATGTAGTAATATTTTTGACATATGTATTTACATTTTTTGACAGTATAGAATACAGTTTTGACAAATGTAGTTATGACATTACAGTAAACTATTTCCGAGTTGCAGTAACTTAAAAAAATGTGTAATTTTTTGTTGATAGTTTAGTATACTATTTGACAAATCTGCTATATTCTGTCAAACATAAATTATTACACTAACTTTTTTTTTAATTACAAAATGTGAAATTTAGGAATTATATAATATGCCACAACATAAAAATACCTTTGAATTTCAAAGAGTGAAACAACACTCGCTGAAACATTGAAGACTAGATTTAAGCTGTCTATGAACATTGACTATTAATATTTGTGGCTTATAAGTCTCGGGGAAATACTAAATTTGGAAGCTTATTCCATTTGTCGATAGTACGGTTAAAGAAATATCTCTTGAAAGGTTTGGTCGAACATCTCTGATCTGTCAGTGAATATTTGTTAGAATTCCTAGCCTTGTACTACGAATAAACATTTGTTTAGATGGCAATGTCTTGTATTTCGTTTGAACGTCCATTCAAATATCTATCAAAAAGTTACTAGGTATTTTTAAGTTTAGTTTACAAATTGACTGATTTGGTACAGGTTTGCCAACTTATAAGCATGTTACAGTTGTATACTTTTATCCAAAACCGCTTCCGAGGGGGCCCTTCTCAATATTTTGAGGTGGAGCCCAAAAATCCTAAGAATGTTATTTACATTAACATTACTAGTTACTGCATTCTTATACCTACCGGCTATTTGCATTAATTGCTTACCTAGAAAATCCATTTGATTAAGAAATAGTTGTAATAAGAACATTTTCTTCTGGAAGCCAAACAAATTTGTAAAAAGCTCAACAATCTGGAATCCAATTAACTAAAATTTCTTGATTGGTATTTAACAAGAAAACCACAATACCATTTTACCTTGAAATAGTAACAAATAAAATATATTTGTTTTAATTTAAATATCCATATATAATTTGTTTTTATTTTGTAGAATACTATAAATATAACAATTAGTATATAAGTATATGAAATGGTACAGTATACAAATTTATTTATATGAAATAAAGCACCTGAGTAGCATAAAATCCTTACTTTAAGGTGCTCTCACTACTTAAAATAAACAAAAAATTCCAAAATAAAACAAAATGCGCAATTATTGTGCTCCATGTTCACTCCTTAGGAATATTACTTTCATAAAAATTGCACACCAAAATGAAAAATTTCAACTCTTAATATAAAAAAATATAGTGTATATACATAAATTGGACAATGGCATTGAAGAGATCTCGATAAATAATTGTTGATTACC
This sequence comes from Tachinus rufipes, assembly GCA_963932245.1. NCBI lineage: Eukaryota > Metazoa > Arthropoda > Insecta > Coleoptera > Staphylinidae > Tachinus > Tachinus rufipes. The sequence goes on along the minus strand of OZ010741.1, from coordinate 47,223,297 downwards.
CTACACTTTCAAAGGTGAAAGTGAAAATTGGTTAGGTTAAAGTGGAATAAGTTATAATGGATAATAATATTGGACATTTTCGAATTAACGAGGATAGGGCAAGGAATTATTAATTTTGTTTAGGAATTGGGTAAAGGTTAGTGAATGCACCATTTTCATGATGCTATGTATTATAAGAATTAGTTAAAGGCATATTATTGGGGGTACATTAATTATTTCATTGGTCAATTTACATGATCAATGGCATAACGGAGATCTTATAAAAAAGTGATAATAGTAAAAAAACTAAACACATTTAAATATTCTAATTATCCTACAAATATGTACAATAAGTATCAAAAAGAAATAAAACGGTAATAAATATTCATTTAAAATTTATCGAAGAGAAAACCCTGTGCGGTTGTATTAAACAAACGAAAAAATAATTTCCCTAAATTTATCTATTTTATAAATTTAATTTTTTTTGCTATACCTACCTAGAAAGCACCATAAATGTTTGACATTTAAAAACATAAAGAAATTTGAAAATTAAAAACAAAAAAAACTAATTAGCGGTTATTTACAAAATATTTAACAAATTCTCCTTATATCATGGCACATTTTCCTTAAATCTTAATTAAAAAAGATCACATTGCATTGGCAGTCGAAATAATTTTTAAATATAAAGCCAGATTAATGCAATTTGGTGGAACTAAGATGTGTTGTTTCACTGCGCTTAGGTGGCGGTGGAGGAGGTCGACGGTTTCTCGAGTTGTTTGGATCATTCCTCACATGCACAGGACTACAACTATATTCAGCCACATCAAAGTCCCTGTAAACGTTTTCATAAAAATTGTTCGGACCATAATGTTCTTGGACCCAATTAGATACATTGGTCTCTTTATAATCGGGGAGAATTGCTGGGGGATCTCGGAAACCCAACACCTCATGCGGTGTCGTTGTTGGTTCTTCTTTACATTTTTGTGCAACTTGCCACTTCTTTCGCATCACCCTTTGCAGATCCTTAAGAAAATCTATAGGAGGATCTTGTAGTTTCTTAGGGCTGGAAAGTTTAGTATTTTCTGAACGTTTTGGTGGTGGCGGTTTCACTGGTAAGGCAGGTGGTGGGAGATTAAAACTAATTTTCTTAATAGTTTTCTTTGGACTGGTAGGTTCTTGGAAGGCAACTTTACGTTGTGAACTTGGCGAGTTACGAGTATCATAGATAGAATAAGAACTGCCAGTTGATGATTGGCGAGGTAATGATTGTCTCAATGAGGATCTCAATCCGTTTGTGGTATTAAATGATGTGGAGTTTGGTAATGTTGATCGGAAAGCTTGCCCATTAAGAATTAAATTATGTGGAGGATTAGCTTGTGTTGGTGTACTACAATTTGAATAATGTTCTGGTGATCCTTGCGTAGGCGTTCTTTCAGGGCTTAATACATTTGTTGGTGTTGGTGTATTACTATCCTTCCTTCGCCTTATGGTGCCAGTCTCACCGTTATCGTTTGGAAGTGGTGGTAATGACATAAGGCTCAACTGACTACCGGTTAGTTCGGATTCATGTAATGAAGGTAACTCATTAGGGTTTGGTGGTGGGGGTAGACTATCTAAAGAAAGATTTGAGTTATACAATTCAGGCGGCGGTGGTGGTAATTGGTATGATGGTGAATCTGAAATTATTTCTCCTGAGTTTTCTGGTGGTGGGGGTAATGATGTTATGGAATCAGTCTGTAAAATACAAATAATCGTACATTAATGATGATTATTTTCATTGTTAAACAAACAAAGCAATGAAAAATGTACTCTTTACCAAATTTTAAGAAAATATTGGAAAATTGTATGAACAATTATTCTCTACAATCAATAATATAAAACTTACGGTATGTATTTTATATTTGGCAATTGTAAATAAAACTAAAACAGTTCACAATTATTGTTCCTGATCAACACTAATAAAACATATTATTAAATTTGATAATTAATGTCAAGAAAAGTACAGAACTAGTTGCATTTTATTGTTTTGGTATAGAGTACATTTGGCTAGTTTAATGCTAGATGTGGTGACTACGCACTTATATTTTAACAATTAACATTAATGATAATAATTATACAAAGCACATAAAATAAAAGACAAATGAGTTATGGAAGAACATAAAGCATTAGTTATAAAAAAGCTGTTAAAATACTACCATGCAAACATACTAAGTCTCAGAGTTTGAACTCATTTGTTTTATAAACATCTGCAATGCTTTATTGTTAGTGTTAAGATCAGCTTGAGTTATAGAAGGAAGACGATTCTAAAAAAAGGTAAAAATGTATGATAAAATAATAAAAAATCATTTCATATAGTTCGCCTGTAGTAAAATCTTAATTAAAAATGACAAGTAATTAGAATTTTAAATATCAATTCCGCTTAATCGGACCACATCCTGATTGTTATTACTGTTATTTTTATAGTTTGGTTTCTGTTCCTAAAGATTTGGTAGATATAAAGCAGCTAATCCAATTAAGCGGAATCGACTGTAATGAGTATTTGCACCAATGTAATCAACTCGTAAATACATACTGCTTTAATTGTGATTAATAAAACAAAGAAATATTAAAACAACAATAATTATATCGTATTAATTTATTATAATATGAACTTGGATTTTTCTGATCAAACAAAACTAATAAACATGAATTAAATTAAAGAGTATTTTGAGGTTAGAAACACGCGGTAATTTACAAACAACTTGCCAAATAGGCGGTTTGGAATCATTTTATTTTTACGCGTTAATATATATTAATGACGTTCTGACCAACTGAAAACAGTTGATAATTTTAAATGCTAACAAATGGTCTGTTGTGAAAAATATTTTTCATAATTAGTATCAAGGCAGAAACAATTTTTGTTCTATTGAAAATATAACATATTTGCATGATTGCATCTGTGTTTGTGATCTAATCAAAGTGCTACAATTTACATCTTATCCACAAAGCAGACCATCTGCTTATCACTAACTAATCAAATAATATTCAGTAGCCAATAATAATAAAGATATATTTTTAAATTAAGTTAGTTATTCTCATTAATGATATTATAATAGCTAGAAGAACATAATGTAATTGACGTCATTACAATTTTTTGCAGTTAGCCTGAATTATTTCAAATAACATTCTAGTTCTGAAGTTTTTAAAAGTTCAGGATCCATTGCACTACTATTTTTAAATTAAGCAATATCTATTATTAATTAAAATAAAAAAATAAAAATAGAAATTGTCATGCAAATAAGAAATAATTAACAACTTACCATTGATGGCAAATCAATACTAGCTGTTGGACTTCTTAATGATGCTACACTAGGTGGCCTTTCAGGGAAGGTAGGCACAATATCACTATAAGGTGAAGCCTTTTCACGAACCGGAGTACCACAAATGGGAGTTGAATTGCCACTACGATTATTCATGGATTCTACTGAACCACGAGCCTTGTAAGAATGTTGTCTTTTCAATGTTCCCGAATTAGAGGAATCATCAGAATTTGATTTCCTGCGACTATGTCTTCTTGTTAATGTTCCTGTAACAAAATTATAATATAAATACAATTAAATCTAAATAAAAAATAAATTATCAACTAACCTGTATTTGTATAAGAAACTGGGCTGCTTGGTAAATTTGAATCGGTTTCATCTCTCGTTTCACCTACTTCTTTCAACTGCCTAGTGATACTAGTCAATGGTAGACTAGGTTTCATTGATGGTTTTCTCTTAATTGTACCCATTGGGAATTCTGAATCAAAAGCATTTTCACAACTTGATGGTGCCCCATCTGACATACAACCACTAGAACTGGAACTGCTAGCCCTGCTATGTCGTCCTGAACTAATTTCACTAGGGGCCGATGAATATGTTTCACTTTGAGTACCGTATCCTTCACTAGGTGTATAACTTTGTGTAGGAGTAGTGACATTACTTTGTACAGCTATGGAACTAACTGAGCAACTCCTTGCATGTGCCAACAAATCCAAATCATCCTGAGCCAATTCTTCAACTAAAGAACGGTAATTATCCATTAACTGTTTACCATATTTGGCTATACGTAATCCAACCAACCAACGATCTAAAGTCTGTTGATCTTCAGCACATAAATATTTAATATATTTTGTGCTTTTGGGTTCTTGTAATCGCGGATGCTTTATAGCAAAGCAGAAATCTGTGGGTGCTTTAAACTTCTTCTTCCAACCAATACCTTGATAGACTTGATTCATATCAAATGTTGCCAAACACACTAAATCTTTTGTAGATTTCTTTTCTTTTTGAACATAGTATAATCCGGATGCTCTTAATAAGAAATAATATTTTTTCCAACCCTTTTTGGAATCAGATTTTAAGTATAGTGGGCCTTCAACTTCAGGTATCGTTCGTGTCGTTGGCGAAAAGAAATCCTCTAATAAAATGTTTCGTGAATGTTCATCATTATCTAGATTTTGCTTATGATGTTTATCAATCGGGTTTAACAGATACCTTTCAGGTTGCATGAATAGGTTCGTTTTATCGGGTCGTTCCACAAAGTATATTTTATTTTTAGAATCTCTTGTCCAAAGCATTAAATTTTCAACTAGCTGTTCGTGATCTTCATAAATTCTCTCTGTAAATAATAATAGTATAAATTATTTCTTATTTTGATTAAAATTGATTAATACTAACCCATATAAAGTTCCGGTAGATGTTCAACAAGAGCCCATTTAGGGTCCATCTGAACATGATTCTTATCTGCTAATAATCTCGTTACATAAGCACAGGTCATTTTTTCATCTACTAATAAAGATTTTGCTGAACCATCAGGTGTAAAAACTTTAACAAATAGTTTTTGAATGTTGGCTTCTCTAATTTTTTCCATTGCCATGCGAATTTTCTCTGCTTTAGCTCTGCTTGCTTCATCTTGTTGTGAATGTTGAGCGAATGATAATGTTTGTGGTTTTGTTCCACTACCTCCACTGCTTGCAGATGATTCACTTGATAACATACTGACGGTATCACTAAAAGCTGAATCATTATCGGGAGAATCCGTTCGAATTGAATCGGTTTTGTGGAGAATGTGTTCGGTAGGATCATTTGAATCCATTTTTAATCGTGGACCTTCGGAAGATGAACGTGTGTGCGTCCTTGATTGGTGTTGCGCTAATTTTTGAGCATCTGGAACAAATTATAAAATTTCAAACCTAACATACATAACAACTTAAATAAAAATAATATCTCTTATATAGGACCAAAATTATATAATGAAGTCCCGCTTAAGATAAAACAAATAAACAATAAAAAAACTTTTGTTTTGCAACAAAAATTATTTATTCAATCGTCATTTGACAAATTAGTTAGAATATTGTACTTGTTTTTATTTTGTTTTTGTTTTTGATTGTAATTTATAAACCAATTTTGTTTTCAAATTTTTAGTTAAAACTGTTTTAAGTATTTTTTTATAATTATTTTTATTACTCGTCTTACTCTGTATTATATATATTGTATTTAACGATAACAAAATTGTTTGCCCCCACGACGCACACGAATTCTAAACTCAGGCGTCAATATTGTTTAAAAGTAATGAAAATTACTAGTTTAATGTATGACAATTTTGGCAATAAAAAATTACAAATTACAATTAAAAAAAAAAAGGTCAAGATTATTCATTTTTCGTATTCAATTCAATTAAAAGGTTACCTAAGAAAATATCATAGCGCAAACAATGACACTGCCGATTTAAAGTCCGAAAGCGAAGCTAGAGCAAAGTTTAAAAACGTTGTTAAACCAAATTTATTGAAGCAATGTCAAAAATAAGTATGTAATTTTTCGATGTAGTCCCCATCACGTTGTATGCACCTAGTTTTCACCGTTTTGAAAGTCCTTGAACAACCAAAGAAAAAAAATTGGTGGTGTGCACTGCCACTTATGCACCGTCTGAATTACTATCATTCATTACTCTGAAATGTCTTCCCACCTAATGCTTTTTTAAGTGGACCAAAGGCATGATCGCTTTGGACGAGGTAGACACTCAAATTATTGGACGATAACCTCCATAGCACTCGCCGGATGTGGCTGCGCGTTGTATGTTGCTTGGTTTTGATGGCAAGCTTTAGATGGTTTTTGTGCAGTTCTGGCACTACTTACATTAACAACCCTATTAGACATGCAATCCTCCAAAATGACTCCTTTTGCATTAAAAAAAAAAGGTAATCATAACCTTTCCTGCCAAAAGTTAAATGCGATTTTTTTGCGTTTTGTCGTAGAAGTGTGACGACGTTCTTTGATTGCTCTCTTAGATGAAAGTTAATGATATCGCACCCAAGGCTCATCTCCAGTCAGAATCTTAATCAAAAAAGCTTCATACTGACGCAAAAAACTTTAATGATTTCATCAAAGATAAACTCGACGATTTTCTTTCACTAAGACTGCAACTGTCGAAATCGACTCAGGCGTAACAACACAATTTGATTTAACAGGTGTCGGTGGGAACTGGTTACGGAAGTAACCCCGTTTTCGAATTTGTTGCTTCATTCATGCACTTGCTAGAGTGATAAACATGAATGACCATATTATAGCTTCATTCTACGATGATTTTTTAAAAATTTCAATATGTGATATTTAGGAATGACTTAGTATGCCACAGCAACATAAAAACAGCTTTAGTAGCAGATTAGATTTAAGCAGACTGTACTTTACTTATCTCCGAGTTTTCAGTAAATATTTGATAGAATTTCTAGCAAGCTTTGTACTTCAAGCGAATACTTATTTAATAAAAATATCTAAAGAATTGCGATTTCCCTAATTGCATCACGGCATTCTCATAACCTAAAAATGTTGATTTTAATTTAATTTGTCAATTTGCGCAACAGTTGTAAGTGACTTCTGAGCGATAATTGTTTCAGGGTATTCACATAACCTAATAAATAATAATAAAATATCGGCAGTCGCTTCATGATTATTTTCTCGTGGCATCACTTTATAGGTTATATAAAACAATGATAAATAACGATATGACATTGGCATTTGACTGAGGCATCGCGATCTTTGCAGTGCGGCTTCGGCATCGTGATTGAACATTAAAAAAATCATTTCCTAAAAATTAATGAGTTAATCTGTCGAGTTCAACGATATCTACAAATATAACCTAACAAATATTGACAATCGTCGCTTAGCAATTTAATGTTACAAGAACGTATTTCCGATTAGTGTGTCGCGGTATTCATTTATGAGAAAATTACATTAATGCCCGTATTCATAAGTCAGTTACAGTAACGGATCGTTAAATTTGACAACCGCAAAATTATTTATACTTTTTCTACCATAAAAACAAGTTTGGCATAATAAATAACTATCAGAAATGAATAAAAAATAATATTTAATAATAACGCAAAATAAATAACATGTATTTCTATCAAATTTATAAAAAAAGTTTTGACGTTTTATCGAATTGTGAGGTTATGTTGTCACAAATAATAGTCATTAAATTTAATCAGCGTTTATGAATACGGGCATTAATCTATTACTTCATAATTAATAGACGCTTCGCTGCACGAAAGTTACTTATAAAAAGTTGATGTTCAATCTAATTCAATCAATCAAATATAGCAATCCTAATTGAGTATTTTGTTTAGAAAAAACTTTATAACAATATAGGAGTGTATTAGAGTAAAACTTGCATCAAATTACACGATATTTGTTAATCTCGGTTCCTGAGCGGGGTACATATTCACATCTTCTGTATAAAAAAAAAGTCTTTCAATTTTATTTCCGTAATGGGCAATAACTGAAGATTTTAGAATTTAGCAATTCTGAAATTCATTAAAGCGAGTTAACATTACGGCCCGTTAAATGTGACGCCCGTAAAACTATTTATGATTTTGTAATTTGTAATCAGTAAATTAAACTTGGTATAATGATAATGGCTAACAGCAATGAGTATATGGAATTTTGTGGCTATGTTGAAAACCAATTTAAATATTTTTTAACTACACTCTGATGAATAAACCATAGCAGAATATTTATTGGACCATTACAAAATTATCGGGATCAAAATCTAATCCTGGGTTCCAGAAAATTAGTATGATGGTGTACCAAATTATCAATAAAAAGTTGTTCATAAAGCTATGTAATTCCTAAAAAGTATGTAGAAGAATAAACAGGATGCATGTATTGTCCTTTTTAGAAATGTACCGATTTCATATTCATTTTATTAGAACATAAATTTCTTGCTGGGTCATTAAATTACATCTGGATTAGCTTTTATTATGAAAATTTAGCCATACACCAGTTATGAATGAATTTAGCAATAAGTAAAATATAAAAATTCGTCACGATCTATAACAATTCCCGGTAATTAAGAGAACACGTGCTGGACTAAAATAATTTTCATTGGATCAAATATGTAATTACACTTAAGTATAATAAGAGTATATGTAATGTAAGTAAATATTTACCTGATAATCTTTTGCTATCTCTAGCGTTTCCAATTTCTTGTTCGTACTGCGTTTCCAAAGCGCAAAGTTCCCCAAGTATCGCATCCAGGTCCACATCAGGCGAGTCTTCCAAGTTGGCCATGGAGAAACGATAGCTGTCAATACGTGGCGCTGTTATTTCCTGATTCGGGGGTCTCAATTGCCCCGTGGATGTGGCCGCATCCAAACCCTGCAACAACAAACACAAAACGAATTTAATAATCCATTCTATTAGCAACAAAAAATAATCAAGAGGCGGGCACAACATTGTAGAAAGCAATTTTCCGGTCTAGTTGGTCGACGTTTAATGCCAAACTCGAGTGCATAACACGCTGACAGACACATTGCATTGTAATCTGGGTGTAATTATTATTAAACCGAATCACCCGTCCACAATACCCATTAATAATAATCGATTGTTAATAATAAAGCGGATTTGTATGGGTGCGTTTGTATTGTTGGGGTACATTTTAAAGCGTTTGCTTTTAGTTGTCATCTCTAAATACTTTAATAATTAATTGGACTTTCACAAAGAAACATATTTCCTAATTCATTATTGACGAATACTTTCAAAATTTCTAATTGATTTTTATTAAAGACTTATAAGAAAATTCAATTTAAGTTGTTAATTTTTATTAATACATGTAGTGTTCGAATTTCATAAGAGATCTATTTATGATCCGGCTGGCGCATAATAGAGCCATTATAATTGATGTAATTGACCGAAAGCTTAACAATTGTAGTGCCCTCTCAATTGGCAGCGCTGGGCGCGTTATTGCAGCAAAGTCTGTTGAACTTGGTACTCTACCGGAACCGCTCCCACTTATCAAATTCCCTTCGGCAAATAGCCAGTCAGTTTTTATTACCTCTGAGAAAACATCCAATACAATATTAAAAATTAAATTTCATCTTCATTATATTAAGTCATCTCACGTGCGATCATATTCAATATTTATGGTGGTCTACCTGTACGAATTTAAATTTCATGGCGTCGCTTCAGAGGAAGAAGAAACGGCGTACAACTTTCCATAAAGTCTTATTTTTATTTTCGCGTCGTCCGTGCTGCCGCCGGGTGCAATTGGATGAAAGTTTAAACGGGAAAATTGCCGTGGAAATAGTCCACAGTTCAAAAATAAACCGTATACACATTGATTTGACCATGCATTGCTCGTATCACCAATGTGCAGATCTAAAGTCGCCTAGAGCTTAAAGATCGAGAAAGTTATATCAAAACATAAATGGCAAGGGAGATTTGAAACAAATGTTAAATATATAAAAGAAAATTGCTTTTTCAGTTGAGTAGAGGTTTATTCGATATCTCAATTTCCGGTGGTGGGTTGTGTAATCTTCTTAACTTCTTTACAGAGAATATAAATTTATAAAATGGTTTGATGGTAAGGTTGGTCGACTTATGAATAATAAAAGGATTGAATTTATTAAAAACTTAAAGGTTTTATAATACAATCTGGTAGACAATATTTACTTTTTATTTATACTTTATTAGTCAGCATTTAATAGTTTTAATAACTGAAAATGGATTTCCATTTAGTATTACCAATACGGTCTTATTAACTAATAATTAAATACAATTGGAATTTAGTTTGTATTGCAAGTTTATAAAAAAGTAAATATATACCAGCTTTGAAGATAGCATGCCCAGTACCATCATAAGGTTTTTAGTTACTTATTTAAAGATAACTGGATTTTGAAATTTGTGTTTACTCCTGATGGACAATTTTTACTTTTATATTTATGTTAGTAGTCATATCAGCGTTTAATAGTTTCATTAAACTTAAACCCGAAAATGAATTTCCATTTAGAATATTATGTTGTAATTAAATACGATTGAAGTTTGGTATTTAAAAAATATGACCACTAAAACATTATACCATAAGGTCAATTCTAATTGCTGTGACTTTTGTCATCGGTTATTTTACTCATAGAAATGACGTAATGTAAGTAATATAGGAAAAAAAAAAACAAAAAATTTGCCCCACCAAACAAACCATGATTGGAACAAGTGCTGGCTGATACCAACTATAAACTAGCAAAGCTATATAAAATTGACTATTAATAGTAGTACGCCAATCAGATATTACAAAAACCCGCTAAATATGATTAGCTGGTACTTGTAAAGCCAAAAGCAGTAAAATACATATCTCCAAGACGGTCTTATGATCTTTGGCAATGTATGGTAGTTTTAATAAATTGTTTGTCAGCATTATACTTGTTATATTCTTAATTACTACAAATCTCAGTAAAAAGTCGTTTAAAAATAGCAAGATATTCCGTATTGGTTACGAGCCTTACAAAGCGTTTGCTAGATAGATGTATTTGAAGAAATCCCATACTCATGATAAGACTAATGAAGAGTTTCTTCATGCAAAAATATTTATTCCAATAGCAACCATGGTGTGAATGTCCGAAACTATTCGTCTATACCAAGATTCGTATTTTTCTGGATAGTCGCTAGCATCTGTGTGAGTAAGACATATACTTTTATACTTAGCATACACAATCAGGCTTTGCATCTTAATATTCCTTCGCCCAAGCTACTACTTTTGTTATAATACCTGATACCAATAAAAAAAACAATTTCCTAGAATAAAAAGTAAATTCAAAATAATTATAAAATTTATCCCAATCGGTATAGTCGATAACTCATTTAATTTGTTCTGATATATCTCTAATCTTCAATATCTTGGAATACTCGGTTTATAAATAATACATTTCAAATGTTTGTCAATAGAAACTCATTTCAGCAAGCGATATTTTCAATATGTCTTTAACAAAGCACCAATGTAGAATGCAATGCATCGGAGAATTGCAAAGCGGCATGCCTTTCATCATGCATGAATAAATGCATAACCGAATCGAAAAGCTCCAATAGATACATTTTACACAATCGAGTTACTGTTTGATAAAATGAAAAATCGCTTTATGAAATAATAATCACATCATAAAATCACCGCTGATTAATCAAATAACAAATGTCGTTTATGATAGTTAATATACTGTGATAGGCGAACAATTTTGTCTAATTTTAAGTTAAAAAATGTCACGTACATAAGTCATTATCAATAAAGTCCTAATGAAAAATTGCGCTGCGTGACTTTCCGCTGCACGTCGTCATAAATGTGCGTTCCAAAACAAACATTCATCACCCGAAAAAAGTCATTTACTACAATCACATAATAATTCAGCTCCAATTGTGTTCCTAATGTAACGCTAAAATATTACCTTTCCGAATTTCCAGGATTTAAACATGGCGAATTGTTTATGTATCTTAATGGAAATTCATATCACACTTCCTTTTGTTGATGGTTGTCCATAAATTGTATAGATGTAACCACATTTAGTTCTCATATTGATGTATATCGTATTTATCTTCGGCTAAAGAGACCATAAACTATCAGAAAGTTCCATTTAAATTCATAAAGTGTAAAGGGGAGATACTGAATTAACAATTACTGAGCAGACATTCCACTCAAACCGTACACATATTGAGAGAGATGTCGGATTGTGATGGGAAGTGGAAGTTTTGGGTAGACATCACTTGTCGCTTACATTTGCATGTGAGAAAGGGAAGAATGGTAAGAACTGATAGCATTCGGAATGTTTGAGGTGCTTGTTTGCTTTTGCAATGTTCAAAAAGTTTAATATAATGTTGAAAATTCTATAAGGGCTTTAGTACTTTAATTAAGAGATAACGAAGCAGTTTATGAAAATTAAAGTTTAACTTTTCATCACTTTCCTCGCAAAACAAACAACATTTATAATTTCGCATATAACGTTTAATAAATGCCTTTGTAATTCAGTAAAATTACACGGTTTTTATTCATTTTAATTTAGACCGTTTGTACTTGACGGATTTAATGGCAGGATTGGAGCATTAAATATATTTTTAAAATTAATTAAGCTTCACGCGTCGATGGACAAGCAGTCTGTTTAATTAATTGGTTTTTCAGGTATGTGCCTTCCCGTAATTGGTCTCGAAATGGAATTGTGCGCGTTTTAATATCCGTAATTGCTATTCGTGTGCATCATTCCGCGTACATTTTCTCTTCAACTAAACACCACACGTGTCAGAATAGGAATTAACAAATCTCTGTCCATTATATTAAATTGTATATGAGTATGGGGCGTAATTAAATCTTGAATTTGTATCTAAATTGATGCCCAACAACCAGTATTTTGAAGAGTATGTAGATAAGACCTAATTTAGTTAGTTAACCATGATATTATGAAATCTCCATTTAAACTTAAGAACAAATGACGATAAATAAAACCGGTTAAATCTTTAATACCTAATACTTTATTTAATAAAACTGTATTTGATTAAAATTGTAAAATCGGATCAAAATTGATGTAACGTGTTTTTATGTGATGTGATGAATAGATTATGGATGCCGACAGCACTTTCCTGCTATTTGCAGTTGGGAGTGATTGCAAATATGTTATAATTAGGTTTCAATACAAATGAATGGCATTGTAATGAATTTGCGGAGGTGATGGGATTTCAATAAACATTTATCGATCACATGGCGCGTGGGGCGCAATAACAATTTAATTGTGACAGGGTTCTGAGCGAATGTCGAGCTATTGTAACTATACACCCCAGCTGTATGGACTAAATGGAACGTACACATACACACAACCACTCGCACACTACACACACACGTTACACTATAAAGGGGTGGTCTTTGAAAGGTGTTAATGTGTTACGATGGACGGAGAGGACGTACGGCACACAGACACACGGGGACGAGAAGACGACGCTTCCGCGTGTGACGTCACACTAAACCCGGGAATGCAGCAGGAACAGGAATCTCTCCCGCAGGAGCAGGCCAGACTTCCTGGCTGGTGGGGAGAGGACCGTATCGTGCGGGCTCGTGCACGCTCGAGGGGGTTGTATCGAACAAGGTGGAACCGGTTCAACGAAAAATATGTAGTGTAAGTTTTGCACTAATTTAATCTAGTAGACGTTTCAATTTGACGCTAGTTAATTAGTCAGTTGGAAATATTAGTTTCAAACGAGGTATGAAATGAGACTTGCTGCCGTAATAACGAAAGTGTATTTAATTTTACCACTTAAAACAGATTTATATTCCAATTAGTTTTTCAATTTTCGTTTGCGATAAAATAATAAAAATTTAAAAGGAACGCCCGTATTATTCCCTCATTAATAAAACCATAAAAAAAAACTAAAAAAATACATACTACAATAACAAAAAAACTCGTTTTTCAAAGTAAAATTCCAGCGTGAAGTTTATTTTCTGATTCCTCAATTTTTTTTTTTTTATAATAAGTTGTAAGTACTAAAATTAGATCGTCAACCAAATTTTTAAGTTTGGTCATAAACATATAAAAAAAATGCTTTTTGCGGTAAATTTCCTACAAATATTCGATATGTTTTCAATTCAAAATAGCACAATTTTTATACACTTGAAATTCTATGAGATTAAATTTACCTGAAAATTCTGTCCAACTTTGCTATTTAAATGGTTTCGAATGTTTTGGGTCTTATGGCATTAACCATTAAAAAAAAAACACGCGATACAGTCAACTAGCATCAGAGCAAAAAGCTTTGCTGTTATTTGCCAAGATCACTGAGCATACGCAAATACAAAACAACCAACACTTTGAAACGCATTAGTTTTGCCCAACAATTTAGACCAGAGGTACTCATTTTTAATTCTACTTTTTTAAAAAAGAAGTATACGTTCAGTATTATTTTGTTGAAGTATTAATTAAAAAAATCGATGAATGAAAGTCTACATCGACAAATATATCTTCTATGCAATTTAAAACAGAAAACCTTCCTACACCTCCTAGAATGTGTTATATTGTTATTACAGAAATTTGATAATTCTGAAATCAAGATTGCTGTAGAGTATATTACAACCTTATCAATTTTAGCCATGATTTATGAGCATAGAAATGAAAACTTCAAGCTGGCTCGTTAACATAAATCCGTTAATTCTTTCGATTTGATTGGGTATTTCGTATTGAGTAGCAATCCGAATGACTAACAATTTAAGCGCGCCAACATAGTAACAGCGCATAAATTTCATTATTAATTCAGCAACAAAAATGATAATATTGGACTATTGTCTTGCATTGCATATGATCATGGAACAATGCAAACAAATTTATCAACGGAAGCTTGCCACTAGCAAGGTCGATCGACAATAAAAACTAGTCTATAATTGTATGTATCACTATAAATATAAGTGATATGAAGGTAACAAACATACTTTCCATGAATTAAAGTGCAAATAAGAAGTTAATTAAAATCTAATTTTTAAAATAAAACAAAGAAATAATTTAAGGTCACAAAAATAGACAATTTTGTAAACTAATTGATAAGCAATACAAATAAAGATAAGAGATTAGATAACATATGCAGAGATTTTGTAGTTTTATAATGTACGAAATAGTATAAATAATTGATTATATATTTAAATGTTAATTAGCAATTTATATTTATGAGCAAACTAATAAATCATTCTAGAAAATGACATATACGTAACATTTGTAATTTATTTTTTAAACATATAGTAATACCATATAATGAAAATCCGATTAATATATCGTTACACAACAAATAAGATCAATATAATTAACATTTTTGTTTTAAATAAAATTAGTTAATATTGTATAAATTCTTTTTCAAATAGATTCTCAATTTGTTCACAGCATCATAAATGTTCAACACTAAAATAACCTTTAAGTCGATCACACAATACAACAAGCACTCTCTCACCTTATGCACGGCCAGTGTAAAAAAGCAACTAACAGTACCTGTAATTATACGCCATATAGATAATATAGAAGTACAGCAGCGCCTATTAAAACAAACGGACGACAATGCCGTCGATTAGACGCACATTAATCACACTATGTGTCTGTGCCTAATTAAATTAATTATTATCAATTTAGGGAATAAAGAAGTAAATTAATTGCCATCGACATTAAGAGAGGAATTGTCGTAATGGAGCTTAAATTTTCCATTTATTTGACATACAACAATGAGCATTAACAATGAGGAAGTCGGATGGATAATATTGATTAGCAATTGTTTGTGCTAATTACGGTGTAGTAGTAGTTGCTATAAATTATGGAGATAATTGATATGGAATGGAACTGGTAATATTATGTTGTAATTTATGCATAGTAAATATTTTTAGTGTAGAACTATATTATCACAGGTTGGTTCAAAGTTTTATTATAGATAAGGAAATGATGTTAAATTGATTTATTACTACTAATCATAAAACAAAGATAATTTCGATAAAAAAAAATCAATACATCCTCCACCGTCAAGATTCAATATGTAGCATTTACTAGAGAACAATGCCAACAAAACGTAACGCTGGGTTTATGGCACCCCCGAGCGTTGTTAGAAAGCAAGCGCTTTTCTTCGGTTCTTGCGAATACTTTTTCGTTTTATTATTATCGCACACGCCCCACAGCCCTTCACCGTTACAAATCTTCATTCGCCGCTAGTTACTAAAGGCAAAACTGGGGCGACCGCATAGCACTTGACCTACTTTCCGCAATTGCAGAGGAACATGTGATATGTGGTTTGATCGTTAATCCCATCGGTTTTACCAGGCTTTATTATAACCACCATACGTGTAGCTTCTTGAAATATTAAAATGAAAATTACACACAACGGCCCTGACACATATTGTTATTTGGGCTGGATGTGATGTGTTATGTTAAAAGTATGCATATTGCAGGGCGTGGAAATTTGTTTTAATTAGATATGCAGCATGCCTAACGGAGAATAAATTATATATTACCGCTTTTGATAGATATTTAAAAGAGTATGCAATTAAATTAATATAAACAGTACCGGTTTTAGCTATATGAAATCACAGTACATTTGATTGATATCCATGCATCTGGATGCTGAATTATCTGAAAACGTATGAGTGATATAGGCAAGGCAACCCGAATATTAGTTTTCGTACTGTATGAGGTAGTAACACGCAAAGCAATTTTTAATGCTACAAATGCCCTTGACACTGCTGCTATTAAAGTAATTAGAATGTAGATAATTTATAACTACATTTATTATATTATAAAGAATTAACTTTAGTCTATGGCAGTTGAGATATTTCCAGATAAATGAAATATGTACTATATCAAAACCTTACTCAACCCTATCTGAAGGTTCTTTAGACTATACTACATTTAAACATTATTAATTAAATAAGTTTATCAATGAATATTAAATAATGGTCCGATTGTCCTATTAAAATCAGTTAAATTATGGCTATTATGATTGAATTCAGTGAAGTAATGATTGCTGTTTGGTACCAAAGGAGTAATGCTATGGCGGCATCACCTATCATATTTAGTTCTCACATGTGGTCTTATTAAATTAAATTTTATTTTTTTAAGTCAAGTATTGCACATTCCAAACAAGGTCAAAATAAGATAAATTTGCACCCTTGGTAAAAATTTGTACAGATTGTGACAGTCTCAAATCTGCTACACAAATTGATTGATTAAATGCTGAAAATGCCTTAAAAAAATTAGTAGGTTTCCTTGTTGAAGTAGCAGAAATGCGTTTTTTTCTGACAAAGCAGAGACGCAATGCTTTACTGCTTATTATAGGCCGTAGTTGTCCCATGAAGACAAAAATTGTGTCGTTGCAGAACACCATTTCTAAACGTCGCCGAATCAGTGCATTCAAATTGATTTGAATTTCGGCTTTAATCGTAAAAGTGTCGACGAAGTTGCTGTGGTGTGAGAAGGGTATTGGAGTATTCTAATGGTTCATAAGTTCATGTAGTAAAAGAGTCCTGAAAATAGCCTTGATTTTCGGTCAAATGTACATCAAAATTCATCTATTTTTTTGTTTTTTTTTCTGGCGTAGTTTCGCATTAGTCCAAGTTTATAAACACAGATATAAATAAGTCAAAATAATTTAATACTATGAAGCCAGAAGCTGACATGACTACACTGAGAGCGACCCACTTCACTACCCAAAGGAAACAAGCCCGAAGCCCGCTTAAATAAATGCAATTTTAATTGCACTAAACGCATACAAAGTACAGATGACTTGATTATGAAAATAACTTTGATTGGTAAATTAATACACAACAATTAATTAATTAATTCTGTATTTCTTTCAGGATAGCTTCCTCTACGTCCAGTTTCAGAAGATGTAGGCCCTTTTGAAAAAACAGAACAAAAAGATTTACAGTCTGGAGAAGAACGCCATTCGGATGATCGACAACAAAAAGCAGAGCAGACTGGATGCCACCGAGACCCTCCTTGGCCTGCGCAAGGACATCTCCTGTCCACCCTCTATCAGTTAGGGTCCGAAAAGACCTTCTAAGACGTTATTAAGAACGTGCCCGAATGTTTCGAGCCTAATTCGGTGCAAGCAGAGCTTATCGCTCTAGGGTACGCTGCTATTTCAGTCAAGCTCCATGTGTTGCGTTCAGCTACCACATAACCCACAAAACCAATAGTCATGTGTCTCTCAAAATTGTACGACCTTATGATCCGAGTAGAGTACAAACGTAAGTCTGGAGACATTGTACAACACCACTGTTTCCAGCGCGATGGCATCTCGCGGCATCGAGGTGAAACTCACCAATTGTATGCGTAAAATGCACTGGAGCTCATCCCAGCTCCACCTGCACCAAGACAAAAGAATCAGGGCATGTTGCAACATGCTCCACGTGCAATAGGCCACACACAGCAAGCTACAAAGGATGCCCAGCTTATACCAAGCTGAAGGCAAGCCAAACTTTATCTAAGGTCCACCCCAATAGACCTGAGATTCTTGCTCCCCCCAGAGCACGCGAATGCAGCGGCAAACCAGGCGCAACACGCCGACATCATCTCAGTAAAAAAATCAATTTCTCCTCCGATTGGCACAAGCAAGCAAAGATGATTTTAAAGAGATACTTACATCTTCCTTGCATCTCCTAATGTAAAAACTAAAGGCAGACAACTTGTCCGACAGTCTGTTCCCAGACAGACGTGGTACAAGTTCTCCACAACTCTATGCAACGCCTATAAGGCTGGCACTACTAATATTACCCCACTACGACCAATATCAGTTAGGCAGGAAGGTCCATGACCCAGTAGGTGCCGAACTTCTAGGAACTCAAATAGAGAGAAGTTTAGTCAATAGGCGCATGTGAGAATGAATCCGACTCAAACAAGTCTTAAAAAAAAAATATCTCAATGATAATTCGGTCCAAGCGTTAAGTAGTAGTGAGGATTGCAGCTGATCTGTAAAAACAAAGCAAGACTGGCCAACAAAACAGTCGACACCATGAAAGAATTAAGTTCACTCACTCTACTCCCAGAACTGCTATCGACTGATACTGCGTAACCACACAATAACTGAGCTATATTAATTTAGATGACTACAACCAAACGGCCAATGCCTATGCTGACAGCTGATTATAACCTGAACACCAAGGCCAGTTGACGACAGACATCAATTAACACCATGGCCATAAGACGATGATAATCTGGTACTAGCTGAGCTGAGCACCACAATATCAGCATACTTTTTAAAACTTTATTTCACTTTGCCACACTACTGTAGTCTGTTATTCTTTGGAAGCAAAATGCATTTTCTTTTATTGTAACCTGAAAATTAGAAATATACGATCTCTGATACATGACTTAACAAAATTAATATTGTTCGAAAACAACGTAAAAAGTAGCGTTTTGTAATAGTTGAAGGATAGAGTTCTTAGTTTATATTAACATTTCAATAAATCTTTTTGATCAAATGTTACACTGATAACAATAAGAACCTATCACGTCAAGAAACGTTATAGGAAGCAGCAGTGGTCTGAGCAACATTTCCGCTTACATACCTAGTTTTAAGAATTTATCAATTGCCACATTGTTATTGTGCCAATAAGTTAGTTTGTTAACATTTTGACTAAGAAAATAGTATAAGTTGATCTAATATTATTAAAATTAACAATAACATTTTTAAAACCTATATTTATATCAAACTTGAGAATAAACATTCCAAAATGACACTCTACAATTAAGTGGTTTTGAAGTGTTGATGAAAATTCCAACGATCTCCAAAATAAAAATATGTAAATATTATCTACAATGTATCTATTGAAAAGTATAGAAATTAACAATGTAATATTATGAAACTGTTAAAGTCTTGAATTAACAAGAATGAAGAATAGTTACAATATCAAATTATTTCATACAATCACCATATCTATTGTTAAGTTCTTTACAGAAATAAAGCAAGCGCTCAGCAATTATGATAAATTCATTGTTCACTATTCCATACATTCATCATATTATTTCGTTTGAAACTATAGCTGTAAGCATTTCAAAATTCATGATTAAATAATCTATACATATCGATACGCTATAACGTTGATAGAAGAAATATTTTAAACCCGTATCACAGGTTGCCATGCCATTCAACCAAGTTGTATAACTGTATTTGTAAAGGGGTATAAATAAGATATGGTATTGTGGGGGATTTATAGCCAACACTGAATGGCTTTATTTATCGACGTGGATCGGAGTGAAATACGACCATCCAAACCGCACATTTTATCAACCGATACGGTGCCGCATATCGAACCAAACAAAACCGATAACATTTAGAGAATTATAACAATTAGAAGTATTTTGGATAATTGCAGGGTCAGCACGTGCATTGTGATAATATTCCCGTTGGAATTCTGGACATAACTTCTGGACATAATTAATTTACATTATTAGACGACGTTAATGGACGAATTAATGTGGGTGCAACCCATGGGGTTGAATTTTAGGGTCAAAGGATTGTAAAGTGATGTTAATAATTTATTAAAATATAAATTTGTGTGGATGTAACAAATTTAATTACTGGAATATGTTTGAAGCTGTGAATTGATAATCATCTATTTTGTGTCGTACGTATTCACCTAGTTTCCTAATTTGTGTGATTTCTCGGAGCTATAAATTGAACATTGCGCCATCATTAGCAACAATTGTTCGTAAAATATAAAATCTGTTCACAGTCCCATTATTCCCATTGAAGGGATATTGACAGATAATTTTTTTCATCGTGTCCGAGGAGTTAACCGTGTTAGATATCAAGGGGGGATAATCGCAGGGCACTTTTCAAAAAAAGCTCTGCCTCTGCAACCGAGCCGATTTAACGGTCCACGTAACCCTGGGCGACGTAATCGCATTAAACGGCACTACAGAAATTGTGCAAGAGTTATCTGTCCTGCCAGCATAACAAATCGCACTCATAAAAACAGATTTCTATATTAGTTCACATTCACTGCACAGATCATGGGCGTAATGATCGAATCGAAGGAGGGATGCAATATAGCAGAACAAGTAAACTGTTACTTTGTTTCATTGTAATGTTAGTATTTAACTCTGAAGCAATTAAACTGTAGGATTAAGCTAATTTTATTATTATCATTATCAAAAACTAGATTTAACAATTTTCGTAATAATTACAGTTGAAATTTCAAATACTGTGATCATATCACTTTCGTTGTTTTCCATCCGAAAAGTGTAACAATTACGTTTGGAAAGACTTAAGAATTTTGAATCTATTCGAGCGTGAATATAATTTCCAGAATTCCAGCGATATTTTAAGCCGCAAGATGGGAAGGATTACCTTGTTCCCCGCAAAACGATCCACCCCACTACAGGCCGTGTGTCTACGTCTGTTTGTTCCGCGTCTTTGTGGGACGAGAGGATTAAAATCCCCCAACAGAATGAATGAAATGCATTATTCAGTAGAAAAATGACAAGGCAAATATATGCGGACGGCTTAAAACATTCAAAGAATTTAATAATTCCACATCGACATGCACTTGAAAACATTTTCAAAAGTGAGGGAAATAATAGAATGGATTGTAATAAATTTGGGTGACTATTGAATAAAAATAATGTAGCTAACCTACAATCATAAAATTAGCAAATTTTATATTTTAAAATCTTATAAATATTAATAAAGTTGTGCTGGTGTCGTTTATTGCGCTCGATATAATAAGTTATTCAGTCTCGAACCAATTGCATATGAAATTTTTACGTGCATTATGGAGCAACATGTTGCTGTAGTAATATTCTCGCAACCTGAGCCTGCCTCATTAAGAACCCGAGTCGGTAAGGGGTCGAACACCTCATGCCTCAAGAATGCGCGCACTTCTTAGTTTATTAGTAAACTGGAATTCTTGCACCTTCTCTGACTCAACCGAGATTGATGCAGTCCAGACTCATTATTGGCGCACAGTTATTTTAAAAACAAAACCAACAAAACTAAATTAAAAAAAAAAAACAGAAATAGAACGCATCGTTTATCCTATTATTATTTTCATATAATAATTTAAGAGTAAAATAGTAGGTGTAGTAAATTTGACCCTTAGTGTGCTATTCCAGTCAATGGCTTCAGCACTTCACGGCCAGGTTTACGGGTGCAACCTGATCGATGAAACCAACTACGCTCTCCTCTCGTGCGCGCTTACTAGAGGTCCAACCAATTGTTAAAAATATTCCAGTGTCATCGCACTCTATATTTTCCCCGTTGAAAATTAAATTTACAAAAAATCCCATTTGTGCTACAAAGTGACTTTCATAATGGATGCGAAAACATGTTTTCAGGGGGGTTGTATGTGACTTGGTGTATGGAGATGTAGGTCGCCCTAATGTGTCTCCTACGAGCAAAACAAATTGGATGAAAACACATAGGAAAATGATTCACTGGAATATAATTTGAATAAAAAGTTTCATTTCAACTTATCCTACTTAGAAAATATACATACTACGTAAAGTAAAATACTGTATATAAATTTAAATATAAAAATGTTCACAATATGCTCTTACATTATTGCTATAAAATAAAACCAAACAGTATATGAACATTCGATAATTTATAGTACATTTGTGCATGTGCCGTCTGTGAGGTGAAATGACCTCATATTTCACCCGAGAGCTCGGTTCATATATGCCTGTGTTATATATTACATTCTGCACACTCTAAGTATAGAAAACATCAGGCGTTTACTAAAGAGAATTTAAGAGGGACGCATAATGCACATTTATACTTTGACCCCGACCATGAGATGATGCGCCATGACATAGAATACACCGGTATCAAGACAAGCCCATTTATTGCAACAGTGGTTTTTTTGTGTGCGAATGCGAAGATACATTAGGGCTGGTCCTCGATTTCCTTCCGAACGCAACTGTAGCAGGATGCTCTATTAATCCATCCCCTGGCACTTCCGGCCGCAGCACATTGTACTTATAGTCGGGATAGGGCCAGATGGCCTCTTAATTCGTTTTTGTGAGGGAACACAGTCCACTCAATGGGGTCTTTATATAAATTAAGAGTAAGCAAAGTATTGAATTTGCTTGTGGGGATTTAAAGAACCAGATGTAATTCAATTTAGAACATTCTTGGCTAACTTAAATCACTTGAGTAAATAAAAGATTGTGACCTAATATTTCATATTCATTTCAATACTATTGTAGCTTAGATTATTAAAAATAACTGGTAAGATAAGATACATCAATATAACAAAGCTTTCAGTCCAGAGTTTTTTTTGTATGAGAATAATAGTTTACTTTCTCATTAAAGTTACATACATTAAGCTTCTAAATAACAATAGTTGATCTCAAATTGGAATGCTGATTATTACATCCTTTTTAAAATTACGGTAGTTTTTAAAATTACGGTAGTTTTTAAAATTATAGGGTTGTATTTGTAGCATTTATATAATGCTGAAGGCAAAGATGTTATTTTTCAAATTTGAAAAGCCGAACACATTTCGTTATGTAATTTTATCCCTTAAGTTAATTATAGGGCTTTCAAACAGTGAATAGTTTCTTTGTGGTTGTACATGATATCTTTCTACTTCGTTGCTCAATATGAGTCATGGTGACTTTTTGATTTCATCAACACGATAGTTACTGACTCATTACTATCAGAATCTATAGATACTAATCTAACGATATTTAATATATCAATTTATTATTGAGTTACTAAAACTTACAAAATATTTATAATACACACAGAAAATAATATTAAAATATTGCATATAATATTTATTATTATACAGACAATCAATTATGGTACTATGTCGGTGTGATAGGTGATGGTAGAGCCCTTGCATTTCATGCGAGCGGTCCAGGGGTTACTGTTTTCAAATTAACTAGATCCGAGCATGTCTGCTCTTTAACTCTATTCCTATGTATTTATTTAGGTTTGTTCCAACTGTGTACAGAACTGTACAATTGAGAAATCGACGCGTGAGTATTAAACAAAGATTATAACAGCTAAACGCTATCGTCGGATTTGTTGGCTCTATATGTGTAAGTTCTCAACATACCTTGCACCTTTGTATTGTTTCTAAGCCCAGTTTTGTGTTTAATGTTTATCGTTTAATAACCTAAAATGAACAACGTAAATTGTAATCTAACTTTGGTTTCGTAAACAGAAAACAAAAAAAAAAGACTTCTTCAAGACACGCTCCTCCACTACTCTGAAAAAATCCTAAATTAAAAAAAAATATTGTGGATTTTCGTACTTTTTAGCAAAACCAATTTCAGAAAACAAATAAATTAATTTACAACTTTTTTTTTATTACAGGCAACTGAACTTAACCGAATCTCAAAATTGAAAAACATCTATCGATAACCAGCCCCGCTACAAATGAAAAAAAGTCTACAAGCTTTCCCCATCTACGCTGACTGCAAGCCTGCAAATTCACCAAAGGTCGTACAAATTCGCCAAAAATACCTGCTTACTGCACTCGCCCGGATTGAACGAGCTTTCGATGGTACTAACACTCCATAAACAGCTGCTACGGTACACACAAGGTCGAATAAAGTACAAGCGCTTCTCCACGCCAAAGAAACTACCGAAAGCAGCAGGGAAAGTTCAGATAGAAAAACCAGCAAGAGTAAAAGTAACATGAAATACGCCCGACAGACGACACAAAGCATGCCTGTATGTACCAGGCTCAAAGATCACAAAATAGAGCAGAAGAGTTCCTGTTGAATCACGCAGTAACATACATGGCACAATCGCTTCGATACGTACTCTCGCCTACGACATAGGACGCAATAATGGATATGGACTTATACCACAAAGAAGAACCTGATCACTGCAAAAGACGCCGAATACGACGCCCAACCGAGGATAAAAAATGCCGCAGACAACGACGAAGAACCGGGATGGTCGGTTAACACCGCAATAGAGGACAGCCGCAACTACGTCATCGGCTGCAAACACCCTTCATTGCTAGGCATGCCTCCAGAATAAGACAACTAAAACTCTAGCTTCGAGAACAAGAAGTAACAGCACAAGAAGAACAGGTTTAAAAAGAAGAAGACAAAAAGCTGAAAAATGCTATAAAAAAACCCAAGAAAGAGGCAGAACCCCGGCCAATGCTGGAAGCCAAATCTCAAGATAAATTTCACCCTTTAGCAACTAAGCCAACCAGGAGCAAAAAGAATATACCCAACCCAAGTGCACCTCCCAGCCAGCAGAGGCCAAAACCTAAACAGGCACCACTGAACAATTCTCTAATCAAACCCGCTATGACTACGGGCCAGCGCCATCATAAGAAAGACGGGGACTCCGATAGATTCCTGACAAGCAAGGACGCCTGCAAAAGCCGCAGACCGGCACCAAGAAAAAGAAGAAGAGAAAGAAAAGAAGAAGAAGAAGAAAACGAAGAAAAAGAAGAAGAAGAAGAAAAAGAAGCTTGAGTTCGACCAAAAAGCCAAAGAAACCCAAATCAAAACTAATGTTAGCATTAACGCCACAAAGATGGACCACTTCCACCACCTAAAAGAAAGAACTTTTGGGTAGAAATAGTAAATAAACCCCCAAAACACCACCTGGGATAGTAGCAACCAGGAGTCCCTTGCCACAAGGCTCCACGTAGTATCGGACCAGAATGGCCACTTCAAAGGAAGGACGATCAGCTACCTTCCAGACGGCATCCCACTATCCAGTACAGTATTCCAAGTTCCGCTGTGTAAGAAGGAGGGATTGTTACCGGCCCAGAGAGGTCCCAGGAGAAAAAAAAGACGTGGGTCTTCAACTATCATAGAGCGTAACTTGCTCGCCAGAGACTGCCTGAGATCGACCACGAGAACGGTCCCGAAAGAAGCCTCCTCCAAATTAAGACCTCTACGGGTCACTGCCGAGACCGACCTCAAATTAGAAAAGGCAAATGCGTAGGTCCAGATCACAATTACCATTGACTAGTAAGTAATTGAATGTTTCTATTCTTTGCAAGAGTTAGACGTCTCTTTGCCGAAGAAGGAGGAGGCGATATGTGAGTGAGTAATTATCATTAAGTAGTTTCATCTAGACCTCCCCCCCTCCCCAAATTTGTTATCAAATAATTAGAAGTTTTTCCCCTTTTCAAGCGTTAGGAAGTCTCTTAGTCAGAGGAAGAAGTACTATCCAAAATCTCTTGATGACCAACACTTGGGTGGGTGGGTCACTACAGATCATGATTACCATCGAGTAGGTTAAACTGGAGTAAAAAATCTAAACAAAATACAATAAAATTATAGGTTACCATTTGAAGAATGCACATAGATATTACTATCTCGATTGGCTATTTCACATCATCTGCACGCTGATTTGTCTCCAATGCCTAGTACGTAATTGTTTCCTGACATAATTTGCTTAAAAAAATTGCAAATAATAATTGCCATCTTTGTCTTTCTATAGCCCAAATTCTCTCAGCAGTTCGTTAGAATTTGTACATTCTTACCAGATATTAACAAATCACCATTTCTACTAAACCCGTTATCCGAGGTATCTTGGCTCACTATGCCATGCTATTTTATATTTCAAAAATAGTTTTTTTGAAATAGATAAGAAAACATAATTGCCAGACTTCCCTGCGGTGCTCTTACTGTAAATATTAACACAACATGCGTCCATGAATTATCCGCATTCCGCCAGTTCTGCCTGGTTATTGACCACAAGACTAATAGTAGATAGTCTATAGTAGCACAACAACATTATTTACTTTTTAAAATTTGATGTTTAAATGTGATCCACATATGAACGTGTTGCTAAAAATCTTGCTCATCAAAATTTCAATACCCGCTTCTGAAAGGATCCGTAGTCTAAAGAGCTTCTAGATGTTCAAACAAATTTTATGATGATTGTTTTGTAATTAAATAATATTAACAACTATATTGCTGAATCAAAATATCTATATAGTTTCTTGGATTGAATTGGAATAACAAATTTGAGATTTTCAAAAACAACTTCGTTAAAAGACCTAATTAAAAGAAGTAACTTCCATTCGATGTAAAATGAATAAAAGTCAAATGTGGTATCACTTATTTATCACTCAATCTTATCTTATAGTATACAAATGAACATTTATTGTTGTAAATAGGTAATGTATAATATATGCATTTAGATTAAACACTAGAATTCCAGTAATATAAAATGATGATAAATCAAAAGTGGCGCCTCAGAGAAATTCCTAACTTAATATTTATTAATTGTCAGTAAAGAAATTGATAAGAAAATATGTTTGTATTATTACAGTAATAAACATGTATACATATGCTTGTCTAAACATTCGTGACCGATAAGTAATATCTGGCTGGCTTTACTTTTTTGCAATACTCTATTATATAATATCATTTCAGGAAGACATGCCAAACAACGTATTATAATTACAATAGTTGGTTGATAAGCTGAGTTTAATGGATTTGCTTTTGTTTTATCAATATTGTGTTTATACAATCGCTGCAAGTGAAACAGAAGGGGAGTTTTAAAGTAAGCAATATTATGAAGACAATCCATGTTAATTTGCCGACAATACTATTTAAATCAGCTCGATTAAATTGAATAATTGCTTTCAGCCAAACTACCTGAAATTAATACTAATTAGTCAAGCTAGTTTTTAAGTAAAAAACTATTGGATTAACCTAGAGGCCACAAAATTATGATAAACGTGTGATACCCTGATTTAAAACATATTATTTGAAAGTAAAATATATCTTTTAAAAAACATTAAAATAAGCAATTTCTATTTGAAGGTAAACTGACATGAAATCCAGTTTCAATTATAATGATCGAATGTAGTGGGCACCCCGTGAATTAAACAGTTATAGATGCAATTTCCTTGTAGCTAGACAACTATGACCTGTATAGGTTAACAACTTTATGCATGCATGTCTGATAATGTTTGCATAAATCAAGACTTTCAATTTCAGTTCTACTTATCTATATTTCCTGCTTCAGTGTAATATACTTACAAACGGGATTGCTATTTGAACTCTTTTAGTTATATATTCAACTTGGTACGAAACTCACCTGAAACAAAAACAGAAAAGAGTCAATTAGTGATTATCACGTAATATTTTCTTTTTGTGGGAAGGAAGAGAAACGGATGCTGGGGCTATAAATAATGGCGCAGTTGTCGCAGTATACCGGCGGGGAAATAAGGAAAATCCAGAAATAGGAACGTGCCACTGCACCCGGGACGCATCCCTTGCCATAAAAACTTTCCTCCCGAGTGAGATAAATCGATTGGGACCTTTATCGCATCAGTGTTGGCAGATATAATAGGCGCCCGTTTTAGGAGTAAATATTTGTATATTGATAAAAACGGCCCTTTTCTCTGACTGCACAAGATTTAACACCATACATGTAAGCGTCAACGATACAAAGAGAAGATACGGCACGCACATCGTGTTTAAATTTAATTAAATTTATGTCCATCATGCATCATGCATCATGGGATAGATAATGTGCAATAAATATAGAATTGAACCTTCGACCGCGACAACAGTGAGCTTTGTTTAGTCACTACGTTGATTGATTTATTAAAAACAAATAGATTTTAATAAGATTTATGTTTATGCTTTTCAATATTTACGCTAGCAAGTAATAAAATCATAATTGAACCATATATAACATATAATAAAATGAAATTACTTCCCACTTTATCCGGAGAAATAAATCTGTAAATTATAATGTCATCTTTATCTGGTCTTTATACGGTCACTACCCTTATAGTAATAATAAATTGCTAATGCATAATAAAAACCAAGATTTCCTGCATAGTTTTATAATAAACAACAATAAACAAATAATTTCTTTTTAAATTAACAAAATAATTCCACACTCAATTACAAATATTTATACCCATCCCACAGTCTAGCGACATTTAAAATTCCGAAAGGGCGTCTCCACTGGGAACAATCTAGACGAAATCTTCTCAAAACTTTTTTACGATAATAAATAATTTACGAATATTGTTTTTACAAGCACGCGTACAACGATGATGATTCCGCTCTACAAATGCAATGGTAATTTCAGACTGTACAGTTAACTTAATTTGTTGATATGCGGGTAGGACGTTGTTAATAATAATGATCATTAATCCAATTACCATAAATAACAAAGGGAATTTATCTCTGTGTTTGGTATGTTACTGTGTTGGTATGAGGATTGTGTAACTTGTAATATGTATTTACTTCTATAGTGGAGGGAACATATTGATGGAAATGTTTGGTGGTTCCACAAACAGAGTACTGGCCTGAAGTTAAATTTAGAAGGGCTATTAAAAGAAGAAATTGCTTTTAAAAATAGGTTTTAAGAGGGTGCCCGCTTTTTATGCCTTATTTTTTATGTTTGTGTTTTTAATGATTGATGAAATCTATAAAAGCTTCAATTTTATTAATATATTTTTCTTACAAAGAGATTTAATAATGTGGATAAACTAAATTTTATTATACAGAGGAGAATGATTTGATGCCAATTTTTTTAAATTAATATTAAATAACTATAGTATAAGGTTATTAAAAAACTTATTTTTTGCTTATATTTTTTCCTATAAGTATATTAAAAAAAAATTAGAACCAACAATTTTGTTTCGATATAGAGAATGTTGTCTTAGAAAGAGTTTGTTTGTCAAAATAAATAAAGATGGTGTGGTTTAAGTTTTTAGCTGAAGAAAAATTGATTGTGATTTTATGTCTGATACAAGCTAATCATCTACACGACTTCCTTAAGCGGTGATTTAAAAAAATGAAAAATTTTGGTAGTTAGAAGATTGATGTAAAGAAAAGCAAATATGAACGTAAACTAAACCAAGACAGCTAAACAAGATCTAATTAAATAAAACTTCAGCTGAATGTAGACTTTAAACTTCAAACCTTCATCTATCAGGGCAGGCTAAAGCTTGTGGAATGCAAGTAATAAATACCAAAAGTAAATTTAAGTTTGCAGCAAGACTTAGTTACGCAGAGATCTTTCAGTAAAAATTAGCAGTTGAATTTTGGTTCTCTGTTGCAACAATTGTAATTCGGCATATACAAGATTTTTGATTGTCACACTGACCAAAAAAATTGTTTTAGGTTTCCGTCAGCAGCAGACTAAATAATAATTCGATTTACAGCTAGAATCACACAAAATGTAAACCAACAATCGTAACTCAGATTATTTCCAGCACACTTCGTGTGAATATAACTAATCTAACAACTTACAACATGTATAGCAGCTTAAACGTCGAAGTAGTCTAGATAGTTATCAATTGCTATGATTGTAGTTTGTTTAAGAGAACAAGATATGTTGCTAGAAAGTTTAAAAACAGGTAGAAAATGTGGAAATAACTTCACAACTATGCCTCGGTAGAAATTAAAAACAAAAAAATTTATTAAAAAAATTTACTAATTATAAAGTAAAATAGGTTTTCTAAGATATTTTTTGTAGCATTTCTTTTAATGCAATAAATTTATAGTCCATTCGCACCCAAGAAAGTTTTCGTTACTACATGCACTCTCTTCCTAGGGTTTGGCCGTTTTCTTGGTCTGTTCTTCCTAACATTTGTCAGCTTTCGATCTTCTCTGGAAATCCTTTTTTTCCATTTTTTGTTTCGAATGTAACTTTAAAATTGAAATACAAACGACGAAATAACGAAAAAAAAAAACTCTCTTGGGTGCGAATGGACTATAGTAAAGTTTTTCCCAAGTAATTTATATGTTCAAACTTTTCTGAGGTAATTTTACATTTTTAAAAAATATCATCTAATAATGTATTTCTTTTAATAATTGAATGAGTTAAATAGGATGTAAAACTGTTGACAATTTTCTTAATATGTAAATCGGATGTGATCAAAATTTTGAAATGTTGTTCAAAAACAATTTTAAAATATAGCCACTATTATTCAAAATCAAAACTCAGGTTATTGTGAAACTACCTTTTTAGTACAATACCAAAAATCGGAACTATTCTATTCTATATGTAGATTTATCATCACAGATGTCTGGTTGTTATCATGTCTTGATACAATATACAAAATCGTTACTAAGAAATCAAACAAAATAGAAAGAATTAAAGGTTACTTAATATGATTTTATAACAGTTTCATAGAGGTGCAAAAGTTTTGCAAAAAGGCTGAGAAACAACCACTTTTTAATAAAACTTAAAAATAATAATACTCAAGTATGACACAAAATATTCATGGAAGAAGTAAGAATAAAGTTTGTTGTGAGAAAACTTGATTAAAAAGTGAATATAAAATTTCATTAAACAAAATTAATTTAAATAAGCTTTAAATCGTAGAAAATGCACTTTTATATTGTCCATAAAATTGACATTACATAAATATGAAATTACTACACCATCTTTACATTTTTATAACTTATTGTCACTTAACACATAATATTGTTTACATTTAACTATCGTGTGAAATCGTATTTAAAGCCAAGTAAACTAAAAAGTCGTCGAACATCTGTTTGAAATGAGACGTCATAAACTGATACCCGGAACGTGCTGCTGACGCTTCTCTCCACCGAAAACGCACAAGAAACGATTCGGAGAGAAAATCGGAAACTTAGATGCAGTCATAAATCTTCAAACACTTCAGGATCATTCATTTCATGCAAATTCATACAAAACATTTGGTCAAATGGTGCGGAATTAACTTTATTGCGGGCCATTGTTGAAGCTGGAGGGCAATTTTGGGAATATTACTCGACAAGTTTTTGACATTCATTTCATGTTCAATTTGGGAGGATGGGATATATTTATGATGTATTAGAAGCAGGTAAATGTAGAAGATAAAATATAATATGATGAGACGTAAGAATAGGCCATAAATTATATAAAGAGGCATTAAAATGCAAGTATTTACCCATCTGGACAGGAAATATTTTGTAATAATTAACCATAAATTATAAAAGTGAAGAAACTTTTACTATTACTTTCCATCTGGAACAGAAATAATACATTTGGCCTCCAAACTTAAAACTGTGGGGATACTTTATGATTGTTTTAACGATGAAGGGTGGATTAATTAATTGTTTAAACATATCTAGTAATAATAAATTAAGCATGATATATATATACACATCAAATTTCTTATTGCAATTTAGCTAATATTTAAAATGTTGGGGGTTTTAAATTTTAAATCTATTCTCATATATAGTTTACATAGACTTTATAATACATGTTTGTAATCGTTCAAGCGTGGTGCTATTGATGTTGTAGTTTACAATTTGTTCTAGTAGTTTGATAATTATCAATTATTAAGAATCTAGATCATCATGAGTCGGATGTATTAATAACATTATCATTGTATTTCAACTTGACCCATTTAATTGAAATTGAAGATGTGGGATTATTAAAAAAAATGAGTTCAAACGGAAACACAGAAGTGCTTTTATTGCGAAATTAAATGCTCAATAAAAAAAGAGTTTCGGTTATGATATAAGGGTGTGAAATAGTTATTAGGATGTCTTCGAGCGCTGGACAAATCCAATAGGATTATACGATTCAATGATGTCTTTTTTCAGTAGCTGTAGCCAGAAGGCCTGAGTCATGGGTTGGCATTAAATTAAGGGGTGGCTTTTTAGGGTGCTCGGAATTGTGATGATGCATGGCCGCCCTCGATGCAGAGATGACTCATCGACGTCGAGACGCCGTAGGACGAATGCATCTCGCGTTCAATAATATTTACAGTGATTTCAGTTATTCAATATTGTCTTAATATTAATCCTCATAGTGCTTGTTTAATTTATTCTTAAGCTGAAGAAACCCAAGAAGTTAATTTTGTAAGCGTTATAAAATTATTTTTAATCTCGACCGAAAGAGTTATTATATTAATTCCACGTGAATTTAATCCCACCCGTGGTGTTGTTTATATATAATTTACAATTATTACAATGTAACATTATTCCGCGCATTGTTGCTAGTCAGTTTTTATTCGAGTTAAGTAATGCAGGAATTACACAGACGATACATTATCTCTAACTTCCTGTTTTTAACACGATAACCCGCGTGCTAGGAATTTTGTTCTGTGCGCATTTATTATATTTATTCCAAATGGATTCCAATCAGTGTTTGCTCCGTACAAATATTAGAACGGAATATTACTGATAAATTACATAGTCCACGAAGAAAATTATTATTGACACGATTACATGTTTTTATTGTGATTTATTATATAATTTGTACTTGTGTTAAAATTTATTTGAAATTAATATTGCAAAAAAAACTATTTCATTTTCATTACGTTTTGATAAAGCGTAAAATTAAAATCTATTTAACCTCGAAAGTTTTTTTGAAGAAAAAAATAGATTATGCAAACGATTAAAATAATCTAAAAATAAATATAGTATTTAAATAAAAAGAAAACAACATAAAATAAGAAAAAAGTTAAATTAGGTATAATTATATGAATATAATACTTTTTGTATTATTATTTTTAAACAAATTAAGTATATAGTATTCAGTATTTGAGTACTATACATTATTTAAATTAACAAAGGTAATTTGAAATTAGTATTAGTAGACATGTTACGACATGCTGCAGATCAGCAAATTCCTAATTAAACAATGCTGCTCTTACACGGAGTATGCTATGATATACGTATCTGATATTTTAAATACACAAATGTAGCAACAGAATTTGAATTATTTATTGATATATTATTACAAACAAAATAATATACTAATTAATAATAGACTGATTGCATGCTATATCTCTCTCTCGGCTCTTTGTGGATGCTTGGAATTTTTTTGTAATGACTAGTGTGGAATTTGCAGACAGTGCAGACTGCAAGATGTGCGAGTTCTGACATGTCTTATTAAACTAGTTTCAAAAGTTAATTTTAGATACAATAACAACATTTTTAAGATATTTGCATTAATCAATAAATTTTAAATTTCCAATTTATATATTATTTACGACAAAAAAGATTTTAAAAAGCGCACTTAAATTTGAAAAATGCTTATCCGATTAGAGCAAAAACTTTTTCTATATTTATGTGACTTTTAAAATGCTCGGAATATGAAGTAATGTACTTAACAAATAGAACGACAAAATTAATAATTGAACCAAAGAATCTAACATTTTATAACATTTAATAGTTTGTATAGCGTAGCGATAGATATAGTGTCTTTACAACATAGGCTTAAATTATCTCAGCGGATTATTTCATTACCAACCGCCTCGAGGGTGACAATTATGTTTATATTATATATCTGGAAGCTATTTAACACATCGATATTCAAGGGTGAAAATATTATATAAATATACAATATTTTATGAGTTGCCGTCAACCCAGAGCAAAACAACATGTCGTTAAATACAATATTATCAACGTTGCCTACCATTTGTGAAGAGTTTATAAATTCATGTGCAACAGTGAATGAAAAATTGGAAGATTATTAAATGCCTAACATCAAAATACGAAAGTTGAAATACTTCGAACACATCATGAGACATCCAGAAAAATATAATACTCTACATTTAATAATGCAAGGTAAAATAAATAGCAAAAGAGAGTCCGACAGGATACGAATATCGTGGTTGAAAAACAAAATAATGGTTTGGAAAAACACCAACCAAACGCGCCGCTATAAACTAAATTATTATCGCCAACATTTGCTGAGCGGATACGTCACTTGAAGAAAAAGAAACAAAAAATGAATTTTTACATTGCCATATCGACGGATATGCAGCGGCAAAGTTCCTATTGCTCTTACGTCAAAACTCGAGACGCCCTCAAGTGTCACAGCCAATTAGATTTGCTACTTTGGCTGGCAGTGGCTACTAAAACAAAAAACAAAAAAGCATTAATGCAAAATGTCAAAGGCCTCCTTTAACATTTTGCATTAGTCTGTAGATTTGTTGCGTCCATATTGCCTGTTTGATCTATTTATTTAGTGTCAAAGGGTTGCCTGAAGTCTTTGTTGTAAACGTTGGTTTGGCACTTACAAAACAAATTTTCTAAATCCGCAGCTCAAATGCTTCCCGTCGTTACAATGTGCACAAATTGGTGTAGGCATAAGAAAATTCTAATAAATTGAGAAACTCAGAAAGTCGATTTGAAGATAGTACTAGATCATATACCATTTTTCATTTCGTTGTCTCTGAAAAATCTATATAAACAACTCCATCTGTTAATAAATAATGAATCATGTCGGACGATTAAAAACACCTATATAACCTTCCCATTGAAACTTCGAAACGCACTACAATCAAATTGTTCGAAATTATTTGGCTCTGTAAAGAAATATCTACATCAAAACAAAATAATTCAATTTAATTATTTTTTTTCTTTTCACATCAATCTATATTGACATTTCAATATAATTCCACTTTTAAAATAAAATCAGATTTTTTTTTTTTAATGTAGTTTAAATTATGTTTCCGTTCTCTAAATATGGTTCAATTATCCATGTACACTTCCAGTTTAGCTGTTAATATTAACTAAAATAAAACTCAGTTCAAGAAACCCTATATTATTGTATTACTATACCAATCTTGGAAACATTTTTCAATAATAAGAATTGAAATAAATTTCTCAAACGTGCTTTAGAACAATCTTCAATATATTTCAATGCAGTTCGTGATAATTGTAAAGCAAATGAGTGGCATCTTTTAAAATTTAAGAAAACATCACGTTTCGAGTTCAAAATTTTTGCATGGTTTTATGGAAATAACACAATAGATTCCTTGAAGCATAATTTGAAATGAACTGTTTCTACGCAAAATGACTCATGCGATAATAACATTAACAAATTTCACTAACATTTTTTCGCAGAATAATATAATTAGATGTAATTTGTAAATGAGAAAGTTTACTAATTTTCCATTAAAAAAAAAACGTGTTTAACAATTAGTTTTAGAATATAAAATTAATTACAAAAAATATACTTTAAATATTTATATACCACACAAATATGAATTCAAATGAACAGAAGCTGAATTTTAAAATACAATATTTCCAATAAGAATAGAATACAAAATGTACATAATGCCTCAACTGGACAAAATTAATAATTTCTAAAGGAGGGTAAAACGTTTAGTCGTTCTAGCAAACAACAATACGAACGAAATAATACAAAACTGTATCCATTGATATTCACAACAGCATTCATTTCAGACCCACATTTCCTTTTAAATTGGTTTTGCCCTGTGTACTGTTAAGTTTCAACCTCCACAAATATTACTGAAACTGACGTTTAACCCTTTTACAAAGAGAAAATGAGATCAATAGAAGGACAAAGTTTTAATTTAATAAATTCTTTGAAAATATTTTTTATTAATGAATATTTTTAAAGTATAATAAATATTTAATTTAACTCTCATCTGTTAATGACCACTTGTAATAACATGTTAATCTAATTAAAAACAATATTTCCAGACCATTTTAATACAACAAATTATTTCAAAACCACAATGACTAACTCATAACTCAGTTATCAATGTGTACATTTTCATTGTTCATATCCAAACTTATTGATGATAACAAAATGATTTGGTAATAGACATGTTTTGTCATATCTGATTGTTTAATATATCAAATCAATTTAATAACAAGAATGGAACATTGATAATATTTATAACAATCATAACAAATTTTATTGTTAATATCAACAATGATTTTTTCTAAATAAAATTATTCAATTATTAAATTACCGATTCATCAGAATAATTCGAATAAGCATCCTCATCGGCAAAATCGAACATCTGTTTGGTTAACTTAATTGGTTCTGAAGATCTCCTAATCCAAGACATATTGAATCACATTCACACACTCAATCACTTCACTGTTAATATAACACAAAAAGAAAACAAACAGATCATATACACATTTTTTTACAGAATAGGAAGGAAGAAAAAAATCTTATTCATATGCAAGTAGCAAGTTAACGCGAACACGGATTATGCATCTAGAATGAACCGACTTTACTGACTGACTGACTGCCTGCATTGAAAAGCATAAGCAGTTGCAAGCAGTAAGGCACGCATCGTGTACAGAGCCATGTGTTCTTACCGCAGGGCCGGATCGAGGGGGTGATACTACGTGGGCGGATGTTACCGAGAACCACAATTTCAACAAAACAAACGACCCATTGTTTTAATAATCTCCATTCAAGTAGAGGGCAGAAGAATAGTCATAAATATTTAATGGTTCATTCGATGTAATAAAATAAAATACCGTTTAATACCAGAAATGAAAATATTATTATGAATCACGTTATTTTATAATATTAAAATTGATAAAGTAAAATGTAAAATTTAACAAATTTACTCAATTGGCTAAAATATTTAGCAAATTTATATGACAAAATCACTTATCAAAATAAAAAATAAAACAAAGTAAGTCTTCAGAAGTGACATAAGAACCACCTAAATTATTCAGCACTTTGCTCGAATTTGTATGCAAGAATGGCTGTGATACAATGAGTATCAAGATAGACAAAAGGTTTTTAAATCATCCGCGTAAGCAAATTACAAGAAAATATTGTAACGCGGCCATAAAACTATTATCTCTTAAACAGTTTTTTTTTTCGCTTAGAAGGACCGACATTTTAGAGCTTACGCTTATGTTACTACCTCACAAGTTATATATTGAATATGTACCGAGAAATCAAATCTTGTATTAGAGATCAATATTTCAGTATAATAGATTTAACACTTAATCTACATAGAATACATTCACTATTCCTAAAATATCTAAAGTACATTTAAGCAGAGATAAACATACGTACAAACTATTTAAAAGAATTGCTTAACATGAGCATCTTCAAAAATCTGAGAAAGTTTCTAGTTGAGATTCTATTTTGCTAATACAGCACAGTCTTTACGAACAATGAAAAACATATGACAAAAGTTGCGTGTTGATAAACAAACAATTGAATGGTCTAATATTGAGCCTATATCTCAAAAACAGTACCAAAATAGACTATACGTCAAAGACATTACGTAGGATATAAGGTAGAGTGAAGCCGTCTTCCAAATAAGCCCCAAAGACCCCAGCGTATATTCCAGCTGCTGCAACAATCTTCAGCTCATCAATACTCCTTATGCCCCGACCCAGACCTCCCTCAAGAGGCCGAAAACCCAGGCGAGTCCAGCTCCTCCAAAGACAAAAAGCCGATAAAGATGTAGCAGAACAAAGTAGCGGCCCACAAAAAAATCCCGTCCAAAAAGAAAAATTTTACGTCATAGCTCACAGTAAAAAGTCAAAGAAGCAGAAGAAGGAATCAGGAGTCTTTTTCAGTTTTTGCTCTTATTAAGCCATCAGCAAGTCAGGCGCCTAAAACGCCACCAAGGCCATCAGTCAACAAGGCCAAATGGTTCACGACCCGGGCAGCCACTAAGAGTAAAGTTACCATTTCTGGTACAGCCAATAGGTCCCTAAAGCCTCCACAAACCCCCAATCTCGTCAGCATACATAGAAGATGCTAACTCACAACGTCGACCCCCCTTGGAATCTATATTTCAAAGGTTATCGGCTACATTCAAGAATATAAATAAAATCAATCGGGCCGCAAACGTGAACAATGATATACGCATGCAAATTTTCGAGATGCAATCACTTATTGTGAAAGCAACAACGTGTTCTACTACACGTTTCAATTAAAGTCTAAAGCCCATCCCAGCTCCACGTGCAAATTTACAAAGAAGTCAGAGCATGTATCTACATGCGCAGCGTGTAAAAAGCCGCACACAATAAGTTATAAAAGCTGCCCAGCTTATCTCAAGCTGAAGGCAAGCCAATCTCAAAAGATCCTTTCCAAAGCATCTGTACCTCAAAGGCAAACTCCCTCTCATCGCCGGAAGTCCCCAAAGTCCGCAAAAAACGCTAAAATGTCATCTGTCAAAAATCAGCTTCCCCTCCCTTTGGCTGAAGCGAGCAAAGCTGCTTTCAAAATGATTTTATTATCTTCTGTGCATCTTCTAGCCTAATAAGCTAGAAACAGACGTGCATTGTTAAGTTTCCCACTAAGACAATTCTCAGTAAAGCAGAAAGATCCTTGCCTTGCACTATAAAGAGCAAACTTTTAGAAATCAAAGAAGGAGAAGTTTAGTCGGTAGGCGCTCGTGAGAGTGAATTCAACACTTTTTATAAGTCTTCAGGAAGACTCTTCTTCCAATCCACAAAAAAAGTAAATTGTCTCTACGACCTGTGAGATGCTAGGCCCGCTGATAAAGAGTGCATACCCTGAAACACTAGTATATGTGTCTCATATTTATAAATTTACACAATATACATGAAATACACTAAAACATAAATACAATACAGTAGGAGTCATAAAAATAATAATAATAGAATGTATATGGCGGCACAATAATAATTTAAAATAATTATAAAGCTATTATTTGGTGAGGTACGAAAAATAGTTTTACAGTTTTAGCAGATTTTATTTCATCAGAAAGATCTTTTTTTTTTAAACTTTTTTACCCCTTAAAATAAAATTGAGATATGTAAAGATTTTTTTCTATAGAATGGTCTTCGGGTATTGACATTAATAATTAATCGGTTGCATTTTAATCATGGTTCTAGTAATTTTATATCGTTGTTTATAATATATACTTTTCGTTTCATCTACAAAAAAATTTAACTCAATCTAGAAATTGAACAATTTAGGTCATTTATATAAATACTGATAAGCAATGGCCCCAATACACTACCTTGTGGTACACCATGTTGGTTTTTCAGACTTTCGGAGTACTGTGAGTTATATTTAGTAATCTGAGACCT
Source organism: Tachinus rufipes (assembly GCA_963932245.1). Taxonomy (NCBI): domain Eukaryota; kingdom Metazoa; phylum Arthropoda; class Insecta; order Coleoptera; family Staphylinidae; genus Tachinus; species Tachinus rufipes. The sequence goes on along the minus strand of OZ010741.1, from coordinate 47,183,810 downwards.
TTCAGTAAGATAATTTTGTACATGATAATGCTGCACTCCTAATGTTCCTGTTTTTTGAACGCACGTTTAAAATCAATCTTTCACTTATGGAAAAAAATTGTATTGACGTTTCACATGAGTGGTATTTCCTAAAACCAGATATTGATGATGATATAAATGATAATTATTTACAAAGTGGTTATAGACTGCAATTTCAAGCAGTTTTTCAATGATTGGTAACTTGTAACCTAAAAATTCTTCAGCTTTGTTTGCTCCTTTAACTGTTGGTATCGGTATTACGGTTCTCGTTTTAAATTCCGTTGGTATTATACATGATTCTAATGATTTTTTTTAATAATACTTATACAACGCTATTTCTGAAATAATAAATTTATTAATTAAATCAATAATTCTAATAACTTAAACTAATTGAACATAAGATTATCATCAACAAAACCATTCACTAAATATAAATAAATAATATAAGATCAAAATAATTAATTTATTAAAAAAATATTGATAAAATGCAGCTGCATCTAATTCCAAAATTTGTTTCAATCCGCCTCTGTATATTAGAGGGACGTGCGGGTGTCCACAGCCGAAAAAGAGAGTAGGGAGAGAGCGCCCAACTTTGGATATTTTGAGTCACCGCGCGACTTGTACAAGACTAATGCGCGGGGGTACCAGGGGGTTCGAATCATCAGTCTGAAGAGGGATCAACTTGCGCGACTTCCTTCACACACATATCAAAAATACAATCAGTATATAAAAAACTACACAATCGAGGCCAACTCAATTTAATTCAATCGAATTGAATTTCTCCCACAAAATAATTGAATTAATCAATTCTCTGCATACATCAGGAAGTGTTTAATAAAATCACGATCGTAAATATTCTGTATTTTTACGACCGTTGCATTAATGCCGCGATAAATTCAATATTAATTCAATTATTAAAATATTATAATCGATTATTGGCCGCGAAATATCAAAGTCTATGTGTATATATTTATAATAATTAAAAGACCATATGGTTTAAGAATGTGTAAGGGCGATTTACATATCATTAACGTTTTCATTATTGTAATCAGTGTTTAGCCGCGTCCATTAGCGTTGGGATTTATGTGGAAAACATAATTACCGAAAGATGAGATCGGTAGCCCGATCTGTAAGATGGCTATATAATTTTTTACTGGCCGTCTAATTTTCGAATTATCGACGCAATTTGTTACATCATGATGCAATCAGAATACATTAGAAATAGTTATGAAACATTACAATAACACCAGTTTGTGAGCATTACAATTTGTTTTATTTTATTTCTCCTTGTTCATCTTCTTGGAATAAAAAAAACGCTGGCAAGCAATAATAAAATAAATCCACGTCGTACCAGTCTTTGAATTCCTGCCGCATCCATGCTATAAAATATGATTTGGGTCGTTCTCCTTTTTTCTAGTCTTTTTACAAATAAACGTCCATTTGTGTAACCGAACATGTGCCTTGGTATAATAAAACTCTTCGTGCATAGAAGAGTAACAAAAAAAATATATGGAAACCACCCACAAGCATACTTCATAGACCACCTAATATCAACACAGATATTGTCAAGTACTTAGGTTAACGAATACCAAATGGTGTATAAGATATCTCTCTGTAGGAGCGATTTCTTGGAATTTTGTTTATCTATATTTTTTTCGTTTCGAAACTAATTTATCATTTGAATGTGTGTTCTCAGTTTAGAAGTAATTAAAATTACATAACATAAATTAAGGATTTAATATAATAATAATTCGTTAGATATTAAACTAAAACCGCACTTTTAAAATTTGTTATCATAATTGTTCTAATATTTTAGAACAATTACGATAACAAATTTTAATATTTACAACGGTAAATGTTTACAAATTTATACACGAATATGTAATCAAAACTATATAATTTAAATTTATAATTAAGAGACAACATTTTGATAATATTATTAAAATTATAAGTATTCATAAAAGTGTTTTTAAAAAATATAGTACTTTGAAATTGAATTATATACAGAGAACCAATCCCTAAAGTTGTGTTACATGTTATGAAGTATGGATTTTAAATAATATTTGTTAAAACAGAGATGAGAATAATTATACCTAAATATAAATAAATTTACCTAAAATACAGTTTTATCGGATGCCAGACCAATTCAAAATAGTAAAGTTGAAGTGAGGTGGCACTAACTGTAATAAATGCAGAAATAACAATGTTATATTTTCCAATTTATGAAATGCACGTATTTTGTGTTTAAGAACTCATCATCCTTCTCGCGTTATGCACCAATTTCATTTGCTGTGCGAAACCCTATCGCTATATTCCATACTACAATATGATAGAACATTCCTTCATGCATCTTCAATAGTCGCACATAAAATTGACTCTTAACACTTAAGACAAAACCCATAATTTCATCCATCAAATTGATTTATAACAAAATCTTCCCAAACCGGATTTATTATTTTCTAGTAAAATAATAAATCCGGTCTTCTGGTCTCTTTGATATTCACTTTTGATTAAATTTAAAGTGTACATTTCTCCTTTCAATAATTCTTCTTTAATATTCAATTATTTTTATAGTTTATAATTAGCTCTACTACTCCAATCCAAAGAAAAGTTTCCATACATAAACATGATATAGTTATTATTATGCGGTTTGCAAGAGCAATTTCAAAGTAAACATTAGTCCACATCGCAGAGATGGCGCTAGGCGGTAAGCGCCGCTTCGGAGCGCAACATATCAGGAGCGCCGTGGCCCGCAGAATCATTTACATTATATTATTGTAATTTTTTTAACAAATGCCGCCAAGCGCGTGTGGTCCACGTTGTGGTGGTAAACCGCTCCTTTGGCGAGAGTGAGGCGTTCGTTAGTGTGCAGGTAGTTCATTACTCTTGTTAGCCAGTCCATTGCAGGGTTGTTGTTGTGATTCTGTTCGGCTGCTGTGATGCGATTTTGGTCCTTTGCTTCACAATTTAATTTTGATCTTAAAACCATGTGTGCACTGGAGAATAGTTTTGATCCTGTTGGCATGCTGGCAGGTAAACGGACTACCTAGGAGTTTGCCTGCTTGTGCGACCAATATGTACGTTGGTACTTTTCTGTACCCGAAAATTAGTAGGTTCTCACTTTGTTTTATTTGATGTTTGTTTGGTGTTCTTTCGCTGGTGGTTTGCCTCGCCTGCACAGACTTTTTTGTGGTTTGGGAGAAAAAAATTCTAAAGACTGAAGAAAAGTGCTTAAAGAGCAAACTCTCCCCGGATCATACGTAGAAATTAGAAACCGTACGTCTCATAGGCTATGAGTGTGTTTGTGAGGTAAGCCATCTTAGGAAATTATGACATTGATCGGTCCGTAGAAGTACTCATCTTTGTCTGGCCAAATCCGGATTAGGGTAAACCGGTTATCGAGTACTTTTTGGCCAAAGTTTTGATATGTTGGCGCAGCGGGGGTAACCAAGTTTGTTACAAATTTCTTTGTTTTAAACATTATGGTTGTTGGGAAGCTCGAGACAATTGAGATGCGTTTTTGCAGCCGTTCCCCAGAATAAAAACGCAAAAGTAATTTGAAGTAAGATGATGGTGATGCAGATATTTGGCAGCATCAAACCACAATATGGGAACGTCGTTCAAAAGTTTGGATATGCAGCTATCAGCTTTATAAGACGCAGAAAAAAATTTGTCTGTGTAGTTTTAAAATCAGACCTTTGTGCCAGACGTGGCCGAAGGCTTTTTCAACGTTGAGAAAGACTACCCACGTAGTTTTTCTCAGAAACCGACGACAATGTGGTCAGTCACCTATGTTAGTAAGCGGTATATGTTCGTTGGAGATCACTGCATCACTTTTACTTAAAGTGCATTCAAGACCGATTGGCCGGTAGTTTTGAGAAAACTTTCTTTCCAGATTTTGGAATGTTTATAGCATGAAAGCCTTTCCAAGCTTTTGGTAAGTGCCCAGTGCAAAGAATCGCATGGGCCATTATTGTTTTATGCAAGAAAGATGCTCTGTTCGGAATTCTGTGAAGGCTTGGAGCAGATTGAGTTTTCAGTTTTGAGATCGCTATTTAAAGGTGTGTCGTTGTCAGCGTCCTCTAAGAAGTTAATTTGATGAACCCTTTTGACAATCTCCAGATCAGTGTCTTCAGTCAGTAAACGACTGCGCACCAATTAGTAAAAAGTCGTACTTTTATAGCACCCCGGATGGGCCATCTCGTTTGTTGGCCAATTCCAATGTCCAGCCTGCAGCCCTATACGTAGATCTAATACATGATGACGTAGCCAATCAAATAGAATGAAACCGGTTATTTAAGTTAATAAGTAATCTTGATTTTTTTTGTTCAGTTTCTTTTTAAGAAGCGTGCACTGAATGCATTTACAATTTGAATATAAACTTCTAAACTTACTATTGTAAAATAAATTTAAAAATGTAATTTTTAGTAACATTTATGTTTTTAACACTAATGACGGAAGGAGACATATTTGAAAATTGCAATGGTCATAGTAAGAAAATAATGTTTACTAGACTATAATTGATGTTTAGCAAACTGCTCAGATCATGGCAGCACATAATGTTACAAACAAGTTGGCCCAAATTAAAACGTTATATTTTTGTCCAGAATTATAAAGACTTTCTTATATGCCCTATCAAAGTTCGCTTAGAGTATACACACTCCGGTATAAAAAACAAACACTATAAAAGTTCAACAGTAGCCGTATTCAACAAAAAAAAAATCATTTGTAAGTTGCTTCTCAATACCTCGTATTACCTCCTCTAGCTTTAACAAGTACCTGCATACTACATACAAAAAACTTAAAAAAATTATTTTTCTCCCATTCTTCCACAAGTGCCGCACAAAGATCATTTATTTATTTGTTTTACTGTATAAACACTGATAATAAATGCTATTATTATGTTTAGCGTAATTACGCTACTTCTCCCCAACATGTCCCAAAATATGTTCTATTAGATTAGCGTCGGGAAAGCAGGCTAGCCAATTCATTTTATCAATTCCAACTGCATTTAAGTATTTAGCGTACCTCACTGAATGCGGTCATGCGTTTCTTGCAAAATGCAAATGACAACACAACATTTTCTGAAACCACTGCAACATATCGTTGCGCCGCCAAAGAACCTCCTTCAATAAATACCAATTCTTTGAGAGCCTCCAAAGATATACCTGCCTACACTACAACTAAACCACCTCCATAACTAACACAAGGCTTAAAAGTACACTCTGTAAATCGTTACCCGAGTTGTCGATGAACTCAGAAGTTTCTAGGTAAGGGATGCTGTTGGTTCTAGCTAAGCGACTAGAGTTCTCAAGGCGTTTCTGGATAGGTAACCAGCTTGGAAGCAGTGCGCTGCGCCGCTTAACATTCAAGTTTCTTAAACGGGTCTTTTGATGCTCCTCTGTCTGTTTCCATAATCAATTTATAAAAATGTCACGATTTTAAAGAATGATAGAGAGTTTCTTCATGGTTCAATTGAAGTTTCTAGGCAATGAGGTTTGAGTTAAATTGTGGGAAACATTATATCAGTCTGTCTGTGGACTTGCCTAAGCTCTGGAGTAGATAATGAGCGATTTGTTTGGAAAATTTTTAAGAACCTGTATAGCAGGCAACAATCCGGAAATAGATAACGTAAAGAAACTAGTCCACTTTCAAATCCTAGCTTCCTTAAGTCCATTGGCGTCATTGTGGCTGAAATGATAACTATTTTATGTGCAGCAATGTCATTTATATGATAGTATTCTATATTTCACACACAGTGTGCAGATGTGACTTATGTGAACATAGCAAAATGTGCACACATGGACATTTTGACAAATCCGCCGTCAGATAGCGCAATCGCCAATAAGCCTTCATTAAAAATCATAAATACCTAATCATTAAAAGCTATCAAAATATTCAAGAATTTCCAATGTTTAAACGAATATAGCTGTTTTTATGAACTAATCACTTTACATCATTTATTGTAAATTTTGTACTATATTCAATTCTTAGTTAGATTAACACAAAATATTTTATGTTTGCCCTTTATTGCATTGCATTGTTTCTTAACTTCGTTGTGTTAAAATCGGTTAAGCATTGTTATCATGCATTTAAAGAACAACCTGTATATTTCAGTTTTTAACTTATTCCACATTATGAATTGCGTTTTAAGTTTATATTAATGTTTTCTGAAAACTATCTTCCCGCCATTATTAAATAATTAAATGATATAGCATTAAATTAGATTCAATAAACTATAATCCCAACAAAAAATAGATGCCTCATTACTATAAACTTTACCATCAGCAAGTTATAACATCGAAACTTAATTCAAAATATTCTATGACATTTGTGCCAGTTGAAAAATTATGCATGATTGTGTATCTTTGTAGTTTGGAAATATGTTACGAAAGTTTGTGATTGGAAGCATGCATGCATGTATGTATAAAGCATCAATTCTTACAAATATTTCAAATATGCCAATCAGTGGCGTAGTTATGTTAATATAAAAGATGCCGCACTACCTGACAAATCGATTTTGTATTATTTTTGATTTAATGGTAAAGTTATAAAACATAATGTAAAAAAGTATTTGATTATTATTACAACCAATTCAATCGAGTAGAAATTGAGGTTAAACACGATTTTTGTTTTTTATACATATTTAATACCCGAAGCGGATGTATATATAATATAAACATAAGAACTATAAGAAGACATGTATCAAATTTGAACTAGATTAGCACAATTATTTACCTCTAGAAATATGTCAGTTACAATATTAGGCTATTCATTTGATTTATTTACAATTTAATAAATTTAATAAATATGTAACACTAACCATTCTGCGTCCACATTCCAAACTGAATCTTTTGGGTGGCATTCTGGACGGTACGGCAAACAGTTTAGGTCTATCACCTGCCACCACGCTGTTGCTCCTTGTAAGTATTTTAATCTCGCGATTGTTCACTTTGACCAATCTATAGGCATCATTTTCGTCCACGACACTCTTGGCGCGAAAACTTCCTCCACAGAACATTTTCTTCCGAACACGCACCCACAATAACTCACTGAACTATTAGCGATTTTCAATAAGTTTTCAAAACTTTACAATAAGATGAACATTGTCGAGTGGTGTTTGTGAGATTGAGAGAATGTTCCCGTGAGCGCGGTCGGTAGAGGACTGAACTAAAAATCTTGACCATGTGTATAATTCGAAACGCACACCTTGTCGGAGGTAAAACCAGTTGGATGCGAGATAGACGATAAGTTTCTATTGCGACCGACAAAGACGGAACTGACAAATCAATGTCTGCGTGCTGGGACTCTCAGGTAAAAAAGCAAAATGCCGTAAAACATGCCAACATGAGATTGCAAGGTGAGGGGAGAGCAGGCAGCGGGAGAGGACATCAGTGTAATTTCATTTGTAATATTACACCGCGCTCTAATGGATATTAACGTGTGTTTTGCTTTTTTTATTCGCATTTCATATTATAAAATTGCGGAATCCATTTCCTCGGGACATGTCACGCTACGGCGGATAATTAGCTCGAGGCAATTAATTTAACGGAATCGATTGTAATTGATTATTATTAAAACATGCGGGTCATGGAGATCTTTTTTCAATTCAAACTGCGCGCAAATATTTGTATGATGTCACAACGGCCATTATAAAAACTACTATCTAATTGGACAATATATTAAATTATTTTTGAAGTTATTTAAAAAAAAAAAAAAATTGTTGTCAACTATGTTCGAGATGTTGGACAGGCAGGTTTCATATTGTTAATCAAAAGATAAAAAAAAACCATTTGATAAAAAATAATTAGTTTATTCTTATACAAGGTGCTAAATTCTTTCCCAATGTTGCTCACATAAACTCCATTACATTATACAGAAATATGGGGATCATCAAAAGTTTATCTGTAAATTTGTAAATATCATTTGTAAATATATTAGTAATAATATTTTTTTCAATTTTAATCCAATTTATACAATATCGTCATCCAGTGATATCATCATCATGTATTATTAATTATGTTTTTAGGCTTTCAAAGCTAGATACGTGTACGTTGTAATAATATTATAAATAAAGTAATTCTAACCTAACCGTTTAACCATTTATATTTATTTTATCACATATAATTACCTAAGTATTTTTCTAAAAAACCTAAAACAGAAATTTTATGCTGGACAAAAATTCTAAATGTAAACAACAATTACGGCTTTGATATCACCACTACACATGACAAATTGATTACCTTTTGAATCCACAGACCGATATTTACTAGCAAAGATCACTAAGCAGTTCTGCAGATGGGAAGACACAACTAATTTGCTTTTTGGTTTTGAAATATGCTACCCCTTTTTTAAAATTTTTACATTCGTTTTTTGCAAGTATGTTAAATTTTGTTCAATTTTTTAGTTGGCTATTTTGACAACAGTTTAAAGTGAATCACTTGTTCTAAAAGACAAACCTTCACCGTAGTTGAGCTCTAGTTTTGCAGGGTATAATAAAATCCCCCACTTTACACCAGGAGGTTTACAAATTATTATTGCCTTAAGCAATGTAGCATTAAAAATAAACTTAATAAAATAATATTCATTGATAGTCTATAAGTGCGCATATTCAGTCTAGTTATCTCTTAATTCTTAGCAAACTTGTCATTCCAAGGCGACATCCATATCTACAGGATTTCTTGTTTTGTTTGCGAATTTGGGAATCCATTCCAAAATGCGAGTTTTCAAGTTCGATAAGCTAACCTTTAACTATAAGTAACTAATACATATTTTGATTATCAAAACCCTTAAAATTTATCTGAGCGGGTTAAGTTCTACATTGCAATAGACTTAAATGGCTTTGAAGATAATTTCAAGAATGATCATCTAAAAGGCTATCCCAAATCAGAATATATTATAAATTAAGAACCACAAAGCACTTTTATCATAGAACTGGGCAACAACCGGAATTAGCCCATCAACGAGGTGAAAGCTCATCTAAGATGCTATAAAAAAAAATTTCAGCAGTCCGTGCAGTCATTTGCTCAGAACTTCAATACTCCCCCTCAATGACTGGATACTGATCTGGAGCACATAAAAAAAAACTTTTTGAAGGACACTGACACACCGTTAAATAACGTTTGACCTTCTCGAATAAAAAAAAAATGATCTCGAAATTGAAATCTCAATCTGCTCCTGGTCCTGACAGAACTCCGAATAGAGCACTGAAAGCTTTCTCGCATAAAGCAATAATGGCCTTCACTAATATTGCTAATGCAATTCTTTGCACAGACCACTTCCCAAAAGCTTGTAAAGGCTCTTACGTCAAAACTACCGGCCAATTAGTTTTCGATGCACCTTAAGTACGGTCATCTTGGACATAATCCAAAAACACACAGAATCTAACGACTACTTCCCCTCCCACCAACATAAGTTTCAACGGAACTCTACCAAATAAACCAAGTAACTGACCACATTAAAAGTTTCAGACTGAAAAAACCACGGAGATGGTCTTATTCAACATTTACATAGTCTTTGACAAAAGCTGTCACAAAGGTCAACTTTTGAAACTTTATATACTAAAATTTCCTCTGCGTCTTATGAAGCTGATAGTTTCATATCTAAACCGCACAACTTTGGTGTTAAACTTCTGAACGACGTTTCTATTCCTCGGTCCGATGCTGCCAAGTATCTGGGTATCACCTTCGATAATAGACTTACATACAAATTGCAGGTACAGTCCATCCTAAACAAAACCAGATTGGCAAAAAACCTGCTAGTTTCAATTCTTGCTTGTCGCTTTAAAACAAAATTCGGATGTACATCGCCATTCTCAGACCGCAAATCACTGTTGCGTTTTCAGTATAGAAAACAGCTGCAAACACGCATCTCAATCATCTCTAAGCCTACCAAAATCCAAAATCTTACTTTACAATAGATTGTCGGAGCCCCATGGTATATTGAACAAAAATCGTAACAATATTGTTATCCCCCGCTGCGCACATTGAAAAGTTGGCGAAAAAGTAAGTACTTCGATTACCTCGCGGTTCAAGGTAGCTCTTTTACCCGCTAGAGTGCCAACAAGATCAAGCAACATCTGCCCTGCAGCACGGTGAAGTTGAAATGTACTTGAGGAAATATCACACAAAAACGCCGTAACTATCCTCCAGCGCACACAGATGGATCCAGGAGCATGGTCTACTGCAAGTGGCAAAAACGCGATAACAGACAGATGACTAGTCAGTCACAATGCAAAAATGCAAAGTTCCAACTGAAGATCAAGACAAAATTGTGAAGCAACTTACAAAGTTTGCAACACAGCAACCAAACAAAGAACGCCCCGGACTGATTAACAAAAATAATGGAAACTACCTGCACGCCAACAGACGCCCTACTCTCACGCCAAAAGAGCTGTTTTTAACACCACCAAGTAAACCACACGCGCGGTTTGCGGCATTGCAGATACCGGCCTTGGAGTTGTTATTTAGGCGGTCAATTGGACGGACTTAACGCAATCCTGAAACAAAAAGCCGCCAGAACACCCCCAAGTTTCTCCATACCTAAAGGACGTCTTCAAGGAGTTGCCCAAGACCCGGTCGACAACATAACACAAAAATCCAAGAAGTCTCTACGCATCAGAGCTGGGACATATCGGCCGGATTTGTTGTCAGGTCCCGCAGACAGTCACAAAGTAAATCGTTATCTTATACCTTAGTAATTCTAAGAGCCGTCTGACACGAGAGATTTTAATATTACATTTAACAATGTTCTATTTTCTTGCATCAAAACATACTCTAACTCGGAGCGCGCATCATTTGATATTAAATGTAATATTACAATCAGTTTCGTATTAGACTGATCCAACAAGAAAAAAAATTAATTTTAAGAAAAATGCTTCATTAAAAATCTTTTTTTTTAATAGTTTTTTTTTTTTAATGACTGGTAAATACTAAATTAGACGTGATTTTTATAATATTTTAACTACATTTCGAACAAAAAAAAACATACGGGTGTCTCAATAGTGGAGTCAAAAACTACGGCGCAAAGTCTTAGCTGTGTAAAAAATCAAATAAAAACTCTCTATTTGATAAATAAAACAACGTAAACACATTTTTATTTATACAGTGTTTGTGATTCGTTAGCATGTAAATAATGTTTTCCTTCTTTTTACACTTATCCGTGAACACCCCCTTGTTATTAAAAACCAAATTCTAATAAATTTTAATGTAACCTACCTCTCAATTTATAGTATTTTCGTCATTCTAAAATGAAACTGTAATTTACTTGAAAACATAAAGCTTAGTTTAGTTTTATTATAGTTTTTCATCAAAGTATTCTAAAATTCATTTAATACATAAATAATAATAATAATAATAATAATATATTATTTATACCCTCGTCGAAGTCGACTGACGGAATAAGAACAAGACAATGTCTTGTAATAAACGTTTTGTATTTCAAAGTTCATATTATTTTTTCACCTAACCCAATTGGAGATTCATCCTTCATTACCAAAATATGTACTATAAACAGAATATTAAGCACGCGATGCGAGTTAATAAACAATAATTCAAAGTTGCCAAGTTGCAGTTTTGTTATGTTAGCTAAGTTTTAATAACTACTACGATATTCAATGCACGGACAAAAAATAGATCATCGCTCCACAAGCTTCAATCAACAAGAAACTTTAATATACCGACGTCGTTCATATATTTATGTAGTAGAGAAACGAGCGTCGTGTGTCTCAACCGCGTCGATAAAATCACAAACGCTGACTCAAAAAATTCAAATGAATCAAATCCTAAAAACAGACGCCGACAGCAGCGTCGTGTTATCTTAATGTTTACTAGACCGAATAGTAGCCATGAGTAATCCAGCCCGGAAGTATTACTAAATCTATTAACAATAATTTTATAGAAAAATGATAAGAATAATGTCATATATAAAAATAACAACAAAATAATAGGCATTGCAAAATTACTTTTTTATATAAATTTTAATGGTTTTGTTTTTCGTATAAATTAATTTTTAATCTTCAACTTCCTATAATTATTATGATATTTGCGGTGGCCATTAGTGATGCTGTAGTTAATCCACGAAAATTATTGCATTGAGTTATCCTCTTCAAACAGGCCCGGTTAATTCTGTTTGCTCTCTTGTTAGCTCCTTTGTATGTATGGACACGGCGAGAACTAACAAAGCAAACAGGTCAGAAAAAAAGTACAGCGTTATATCCTCATTGTATTATAATAACTATTATTCAAATCATTATTTCGATCAATGCCCGAAGCCATATATTTTCGTAACAATAGTGAATGTATTATTGTTTTTTAAATGTTTATTTAAGGATTTATATTATAAAAGACATTTCATATTTCTTAGATCTTTATTAAAAATGATGAATGAATTCAAATGTTAGAAGGGATGGGTTGTATTTAAAATTCTGAATTAATATCAATGTTTCATTATAAATTAAAAAAAATTAAATGAATGCAAATGAAATATTTGTAGCAGATCAATATAGGCTATATAACTTCGAGATCATAAAAAAGGCGTTAGAGCCGTCTGACACGAGACTTATTTCACGTTTAAATTGAAAGCAATAACATTTAAACCAATATTTAGTACAATTTCCAGTGTTGCTGTATGACACGTAAGTTTGTAAAGTTAGTCCGTAAGTTTGTAAATTAAGTTCGTGAGCATGCGCATTGAACCAATCTGTCACCAAATGTCAAATAATAGCATCTGATGAAAATAGTTCAGTGAGAGTTTACTTTACAGCGGATGTGTAACTAGTGACTTTAATAAACAAAAATAATATTATAATGTAAGTATTTATTATATTTAGCATGTTAATTTATTGAACTTTTCTAGACAAATGGATAGAGAAAGATTATTACTTTTGGCTGCTGTCACAAATGTAATAATGAAATGAAAACAAATGAAAAAATAAAAACAAATAAAAATAAATGAAAACAAATCAAAGCAAATCAAAACAAATCAAAACAAACGAGAACAAACGAAAACAACTTACAACTTCAAATGCAATATTAGCAATGACAGCAATGGCGACGCAAACAAACTCGTAACCTGTCACTTTCCTACGCGCATCTTTCTGCGCATTGCAAACAAGTTTTCATCCAAGAAATTAGAACAGGTTCTAATTTCTTGCTTCAAATCGTACAATATCTGCGCGCGGAGCCGTGCGCATTTATTGCTTTCAATTTAAACGTGAAATAAGTCTCGTGTCAGACGGCTATTAGACAAAACACGTTCGGCTCAATAACTTTGGTATTGTTTATACCAATTTGAATAATTCAAAAACTATTTTAAATGTTTTTTTTAGTACTATGTAGACAGGTATATACATGCATGCATGGGCGCCGACTTTTGATAATGTCAATGGGGCAAAACTTTTGGATCATAAAATGGGTTACTTGTGCGCAGATATTTGAGCTGCATGACTGTGATTTTTTTGTAAATTGCACTTTTGATACTAAATTCAAGAATGTTTTATGCATTTAAGCAAATATTCCAATAGGGGCGCTGCCCCTATGGAATATTTCAATGGGAGCACGCGCCCCGGTGCCCCATGTACTGGGCGCCCATGCATGCATGCTGCTATTTTCAGTATTCTCGCAAACATAATTAGCTTTAGTTTTTTTAAATTAATTTTTTTAAATTTCCATGATATTCTGAATCTAACTGTAATATACTTAAAAAAAAACACATTAGTTTTTGAATTTAAAATTGTTGATGAATTTATGGTGTATTTTATGTTGTTTTATAGTAACTTATAAATCACAATTTTAAATTAAAAAAAAATCTTTATAAAAAAAAATATATATTCAGGAATAGTTTTATTATGTCATCAATATATAAATATCATAAAAATCCATGGCTACTGTTATGTCCAAACTGTACTATACCTACTTAATTCATTGCTCGGACGTAAAGCCGTTCATGCGCGTTGCGTTACCTATAAAATTCCTACATCTTTCCTTGCTAACGTTTGGCAAGTAAATATGTGGCCTATTTAGTTCATGAAATATTACCAGCCAAGGTATACCTTTATTATTAGAAGATATTGTTATTAAATTAAAGTTTTATTATTATTTTGTTAATTTGCAGTTTATTTATGTATCAAATCTGGAATAAACCTCATGCTAACGGATAACCCACAAACCCTACGTGTTCTGCCACAGTATCCCGTCACATTTATTATCAGTAAATTTTCAACATTGTTTAGATGTTTAGTTTTCAAGTCAGTACTACGGCAACACATGCCAACTTATCACAGTATCGCAGATCAAACTGCTATTTTGCTCATTAACTACCTCGGCTCAGATCATAACCTAGTAGTTTTAGATCTCTATGGGAGATGTAAGAAGAGGGTCAAGTCGGTCTACAAGACTGACTTGTCCTTATTTACTCATATCCTAGACAATAGAATAAGATCACTACCTGACATTCAAACGGCTAAAAGAATTGACTTTGATAAAAATAAGATCAAATCAATTGGGCCTCGACCGAGAAACCAGAAAGCTCATCTGATCTCAAAATCGCGCCGGACATGAATGGTAAAGGTCTCATGACCCAACTGACCAAACCGAGCTAAACCGGCTCAATGGTGAGGTAAAGAAGACAGGGAACACAAACATCACTGCTCTAAATCTCAAAAAGCTGTAATGTTCCTCACAAACATTACAAATGCAATGCCAACGGCCTCACATTTTCCGTCTTTGAAAGTAATTGAAAGTATAGACATTTTCCACAAAATCACTCCCCGATTAGTCTTCTGTACACCCTAAGTAAGATGGCAAAAACTGTAACTGATCACACGGCGGCTGGGATATGGGTTATAGAAAGAACCCTTAACTAACCCGAGTTACAGACAAAATCAAAACTGGTTTTTGTACTAAATAGGCCACTGGTGTCATATTCTGCAATGTTGAAACGGCTTTTGATAAGGTCTAGCACCAAAATCTACTCTTGAAACTTCAGCATTTTAAGTTCAATCCAAGATTGATTGAACTTATTGTTTTCGCACAATCAAAGCAGAAGTTCCTCATGGTTCAGTACTATCTCCGATGCTCTTCAACTTGTGTCTATAAAACATACCATGCATCAAGCTTGGTGTTAAAACCGATCAGTACCTTGACAACACAAGACTGTTGTACACATCAAGGCATCCAAAAGTCACCACGCTAACACTTCAAGCTGCGTGTGAAGCACTTGAAACTTGGCTAAGATACTGGAGGGCAATACAAGATTAGAAGAACAAGGTTGTACTTTTCTCCACGAATTATTCGTTAGCTTCTCATAAGAACGATTATCTGAGCAACGCTCCAATTCCATAGATGGGTACTGCAAAGTACCTAGAAATAAAATTAGATTAAGGCTTAGCTTTCAGATTACACATAACGGCCATCCTGAGTAAAACTGAGATGGATCTTTTAACTTTAAACAGTACGAGCAACAAGTTGCGACTAATTAAAATCAATCATTCACCTAATACTGATATACGCATGTCTAGCTTGGGGTATGACTACTTCTTCCTATCTATCTATAACAGGATAAAATCACTTCAAAGTGAAACTTTGAGAAAGATTCTTTTATTACATTCGTAACTGAGAGGTGATACGGGATTTGACCCTATTGGAGATCATTTGTTGGTCTTAAATAAAACTTCTTTGATAAAATTGCAAACCACTCAGGTCCTGAGTTATCTCGTCTTGCTGAACAAGACAAACATATTTCAAAATACAAACGACCAATCAACATGCTGTGTAAGCTTTTATTAGGAAAATTCGTGACACATCAACACACAGCCAGCACACAAAATCAACGCTGTAGGCTGGCCCAAGATGCGCGTATCAAATGACCTCTCAAAAACGTGGAGAAGTTTAGTCGGTAAGCGCTTCCATAATTTTGAAAAGTGAATCCGATAAATTAAGTCTTATACTTATTTTTAAGATTTATGTAAAATAGTATTTTGAGCACTGTAAATGCAAGTATGTATATTAGACTGGTTCTTAAATATTTTTTTTGTGGAATTTCTTTGGGCGCAGAAAGTGATCTTTATGCAAAAAAAGTAACCCATGCCAAATTTCAAGTTATACATCTACGATGTCACACAATTTGATCAATTAATAGTGTGTACTACCTTCACAAACTCTAATTACTAATAAAAGTGAATCTGAAATGGGCTATCTATCCACAATAATCTTTCCGTCTAAACAATATTTACTATTACTATTATTAATATAATCATTTCGACATAAATTAATTCTCTCAATTTGTAATGTCGCTATGCGGCTGCATATATTTCGTCGAAAATTGTCTGATGGTCAATTTGGCCCAACATAATTGAATTAATTTATTTTAAATAAAAAACATACAATTCCTTGAAATAATTTATCAAATTAGCTTAATTGATGCTATTTTTATAATATAATAGTAGTACTTATCATTAATATTAAATTAAAAGAAGCCATTAGTTAATTAAAATATTAGAAAAAATGTGACTCAGCCGAAATTATATTTAGTTTAAAACGGAGATTTTAAAAATAGAATTATTAATGAAAGTGCTTATTTAATAAATTACTATCGTCAAAATGATCGTCATGCTATGGTTACCATTCATTTTATTTAATTTTTTTACGTGGTTATGTTTTGTCATTGCGCATTAGTAATCGAACGGTTAATTTATTAACGCGTTAGCCCTTCACTGTAAAATTGGGGTCAAAAAAAGACATGTTTTTTGCAAAGAATAAGTTTCTAAGTTGAGAAACTCAATTGAAACTAACTTCACAATCTAGAGTTATTTTCAACGCATGGCATCAAGTAAGTATCTGTGAGGACATACAGCAATTTATGTACAATTTTGTTTAAAAAGTTCAAATTTTGGTAGGTAGGAATTTCTCATCGAACATCTTTCTTTGACTGCGTAAGTGATGTCTTCTATGCAATATTCGATTATTTTATTTAATATTCGAGTATTTTCAAACGTATTTCAAAGGCTTTGTAAATTTATAGTAGTTAATGCACTAACGATTAGTACTAAATGAGTTTCTACACCTTTACAACTTCAAATGTATTTATTTGTTCGATCAAATGCGTAATACTTTTAATAACGCCATAACATATCAGACTTGTTTTGCAATTTCGTAACAAAGTCCGTATCACTGTTGCCTTTGACAATCGGTTTTTAGCCTCCAGTTATTATGAAACATAATATTCGAATTATACTTACATAAAATTAATGAATTGTTTGTAACATGTATTTGTAATCAAATAATAACAATGAAGGGATTCTTTTGCCTTCTGGCAATGTACTAAAATAACTCTAACTTAATAGCACAATTCAAAATTGAATGTTTAATTGCCCCCAGGGTTTTTAAACCACACATCAATAGGATTTAATTGAAATGTTAATGTCACCCGATTTAGAAAAGTACAAATTAGTTATAATTGATCCATAATTGAATATGGTTTACAAAAATTTTATATTATAACAAAACCTTTATAGAAATACTAAATTGCCCTTGAGAGAGAATATATAAATATTTATGTCAAAATTACAACTAGCATCCTACATTAATAAATATAATAATGATCAACAAAAGTAAATAATACATCAATGCCACTATTAAATCAATTTATTATTTCCAAGCTTTTAATTTTAAAAAAATTAACCATTCAATGCCGCTTATCGTAAAACTGTAAAACTCATCAGGATACA
This sequence comes from Tachinus rufipes, assembly GCA_963932245.1. Classification (NCBI taxonomy): domain Eukaryota; kingdom Metazoa; phylum Arthropoda; class Insecta; order Coleoptera; family Staphylinidae; genus Tachinus; species Tachinus rufipes. The sequence continues at coordinate 47,166,067 of OZ010741.1, read as the reverse complement.
TTTCAACAAATTTTCCATTTTTAATTATAAGAAGACATACACATTTTAAATTACGTGTCCATCCCATTAATCTACATTGAAAATTTCATTAAAGTTGAAACAGATTTTAAAATAAGATTAATATTAAATCACAAATTTTCTTTTATATAATATAAAGTGTTATTTCCAGCTTCTAATTCTAATTTCAATTACAAAATAAAAAATTAACCCATATTATTTCCCATTCGATGCCACTTATCGTACAACCGTAAAACTCCCGAGGGCACTTTTTAACAAATTTTCCATGGCTAATCATAAGACATACATATTTTTAAATTGAGTGTCCATGAATCTAACTTTGTTTTTGTAATAAGATTATTTTAAAATCTCAAATTTTCTTTTATACAATATAAAATGTAGCAATTTTAACTCGATGAAAATGCAGAGGTAAACATTTTAATGTAATATAACAAAAGTGAAAAATACAGTTTAGATTCTTCTAAGATGAAAGAAACTTTCGATTACGTTCATCTATTAGCTTAGACTACATATTTCAAAACTCGCGTCTAAAGCAAAAATCTACATGCAAAGTCCTTTACTATAAACAAATGAACGCTCAAAGTAAAAAAGAATTTCTAACCAATATTATCGTAAGAATCATTTATGGCTTAGAATGGAACTATGACCTAAGACCAACAAGAAAGCTAAAATCCAATTTGCAAATTTTTTTAGTAGTGTTTGCAAATCTTCAAATTTACCAACAAATTCTAATCCGTCAATAATACTACTCCATTTGGAATTAAATCCACATCACCCGATGAAGTTATGCAAGCTTCTAAACGTCTAAAAGCACTTCAAGTACTGACGGCATTCCTTCTTTTGTAGATAAAGACTGCGCTACTGTTTTAGAAGATCCACTACATTATTTGTTTAACTTAATATTAAAATCTTCCACATTTCCAAAACTATTAAAAATATACAGTATAAGTTAAATAAAAAAAAAAAATTGGAATAGTTTTAGAACAAATAATAGCAGAACGACTTTTTTTTGTGTAAAAGCCTAATATCAGATGAATAGCACAGTTTTGTCAAGAAAAGGTCTACTGCTTTTGATACTCTAGCATCCCGGGATTATAATAAATAAACTACGTGTTGTTGAATGCGATAACAATCTTTGTAATCTTATCTCATATCTTAATGACCGATTGCAATATGTTGAGGTTTTAAACTTCAAACAAGTCTTCTGAGGCGATGCAAAAAGCTGTAAATCGCACAATAAAGACAAATCCACTAACTATCCAGCTCAACTTAGAACCATTAATTCTTATCATTTTTAATAATGATATTTGCAAAACTTTAAAATGTTTGTTTAATGTCTACTATATGCACACAATTTAAAAATAGTTTCACAATTTCAACGGCTGATTGCACATCACTTCAATCTGACATTCAAATATTACCTACTTAGTGTAAAACAAACTACTTACAACTAAATATATCTAAATGCTGCACGACGACATACTCTCGCAAAAAAACCAAATACAATAGTTTTTGATTATACCATTGTCAACCAACCTTTATCAAAGATTACGACTTGTAAAATTCGAGGTGTCCTGTTTGATTGTCAATTAACATTTAGTAGTCACATAGATAACATTGTCAACGCAGCATTAAAACTGCTAGAATTTAGTATTAAGTCAGTAAAACCATTCTCTAATAAAGAATCTTTACACGTACTCTATTTTGCTTTTGTCAAAAGTAAACTAGTATATTGTACTACGTAGTATTGAAACTACACGTCTCCATACTACTCAACTTATTCCTACGCTCTGGAAAAAGTTCAAAGACGCTATTTGAAGTAAATGTGTTACCAAGAAGATAGCCACTATCCGCCTCGTGGTCTTACAGATTATTATTATTAAATCGTTTTGATTTCGACTCTCTTCAAGATATGCTGATATATTGCTGGCCACTAAGCTTGTTTGCAGAGATGTAGATTGTCCGATCCTATTAGACAGTTTGAACTTTCATGTACCAACTATAAGTTCTGTTAGAATATTAATTTAATAAATAAATAAAATAAGCAAATGACAAAGTTTAAGTAACACCACCAACAACAGTTTATAAGATGATCGCCGAAAACTGATTCCTCCAAGACAACTACACACTAGTGACCGTTGCCAGAGCATACTTTTCCACTCTATATCCAAACCGAGGTAGAACCAGCAATAGTGAGTTAAACTTAACCGGCGGACTACGTTGTACAACGCAACAACTAAATCAACTCCTTCACCAAAAACAAACAAAATAGAAACAAGAAGCAAACAAATGGGCAACACAACAGCACATTGGCCTCTAGAAATTTTCGTTAGTTGTACTATCCAGTAACTATTTAATTTTTAGTGTAAGGCCGCATGTACCTTTTTACGCCAATGAACTGTAATTGATTCGTAGAAATATCTCAGACAACACATAAGAAGCAACACTGATATGGTCACATAATACCTTCAAGGAAGTTGGCTCTAGTTATTTGATCCTCAAAAAATACTTAGTTCTTATATACCAATAATCACATTTCTTTTCCTCAGTACTCGTGGAAACAAATATAAAACCAGAAAAACAAATTCATTGTAGAACCTTAAATCGTCCAGAAATGCAAAGAACGCAACTGCAAAACAAAAGCTTTTTGAAGCGGCCAGACGCAATCTGCGAGAACAAATAGAGCTTACGCAACAAAACCTATTAAAGTTAGTTTTGTTGCGTAAGCAAGAACACGTATGCAAGACCTACCTGTTGCAGAAACAAAGACGACTACGTCGAGAATAAGACCGCAACACCTGACACCACCTACACTAAAAACTACTGTTGGTACAACAGTATTGCAAAAGCAAAACTAGTCGAGTAGTAGTATGCTACGACAGGCAAATAACAACAAGTAAATAAAGAGACTTCAAAAAGAACCTTCAGGAACACCACCAAAAGTTTGCATTAGCTATAATCCCAAAGAGGTCACTTTATTACTCCCTTCTTGGTAGAATTGATAAGTCAAAAAAGTAAAAAAGCAGCAAGCATCACCTCGTTTTCAGAAATGCACATATAATATAAAGTATTCCTGCAAATCACGTGCACAGACAAGCCAACCAAAGAATAACCCCTAAGCATTAAACATTTCACTAAACAAATTGACTGATCCAATAAAGGTAATTACATATGTACCAAGGCCACAATTAAAACGGGAATCCTATTAAATAGATTAGCGGTGTTGTTATCAACTCTAAACTGGATCCCAAGCAGACCCACCATGTATTACTTACGGACAATGATTCTTGGATAAGATAAAGAATTCAAGAAACACCAAATGTTTTCAATAACCCTACGAGCCCTATCTCTTCCCAAAAAGAAAAAAGTCAGTGCAAAAGAAGTCGAGGAGCATACATATGCAGATAGTCGCCGATAAAATTTGATGGTAAGTTCAATGTTAAATATCGTGCAGATCAATCTACATCACTGTAAGGCTATGCGGCCTATCTTGCAAATTTTCTAACATGAGATTGATATCGCCTTTGTCCAGAAAACTTGGACTCAATAAAAAAAGACAAAGAAATCTAATATTCCGGACAGAGAAGTGCTTGCAGCTAAATCCTTATGCAACCCCCGCACATGTATCATAGTAAAACACGTACTGAATATAAAGCTGATATAGCACCCTTGTTTTTAGAGATCTAGTGACAGACATAGTATGGAAAGAAGCAGAAGGGAGATCATTCTCAGATACGGGTAACTTCCCTACGGCCAGAAAGAACCTCCAAAACCCTTACCGTTATCCTTGAATGAGAAGCAAACGCCCACCATATAGCTTGGAGATCAAGAACATAAAAAGTGAAAAACTCTAAATTGATAATAAAATCTAAGTTATCAACCTTACACTAACAATTAGAAAACCTAGTAAAGTGATAAACAAGTGGTACGTATCAGACAAATTTTCGTTGTCTAATCACGCATACATCCAGCTCAGTATCAAATCTGAAAAAAACTAACTAGGATTCTATAACAAAATACTAGTGTGGTCCAAAAAAGTCAAGTGAGCTAAAAATAATGACAATCTTAACTTTATAACCGCATTCAAAGAAAACCGCCCAAGCAGTCAACACATCTACAACAAGGTCACTTTTTAGAACAGAAAGCTTGACAGGGCTAGAACAAGCTCTAGAAAACTGTTTAACTCAGCCAAGAAAAATGGTGACTGGGATACGTATAAAACCAGTCTTATGGCAAACAACAATTCCATAAAAAAACAACAGAGACTCTTGGAAAAAAATTTGTAAGTTGTTTTAAACGACAACCCACATGTTCCCTTCTCCAAAAAGCCTTACGCAAAGATCGCACTAAGAACATTAAATACCTAACACAAAGCGGAAAATATAGTCAGTTAAAAACACTCTGCAAAAGCTACTGCAGACCCAATTGCCTGGCTCTACGTTAGTGGAATCTCCTAATTTAAAAAATCTTAAAGTGACAAAAAAGAGACTAATGCAAACACCATAATTAATCAAAGTAGCCTAAAATCAGGAATCGACACGTTTAAACCATTCAAGTAGCCAGGAGCTGATGAGATATATCCTACCATATCACAAAAAAGATAAAAAACAGCTCTGAAAAAGCCTCTATTCAAGATTCTCAGAACAAGTCTAGCACTTTCACACACATCAAGCAGCTAAAAAACAGTGAATGTGGTATTTATACCAATGCCGACTTACGTATGCTCTGGCTTAATCTTACAGACCAATAAGCTTGACATACTTCATACAAAAACTATTGGGCACTAAGACTCAGCCACTGCACCAGCACTAGTACGACTACCAGTCGAAAAAATCCTGCAAACTGGCTATACTCCAGCTAATGAATAGTGGCAAAAAGACTACCCATAGTAAGAAAATTGCTATAGGTGCATTTTAGACATTAAGAAAGCATTTGATAATACTACCTTCAAACCCATTTCAATGGCAACAGAGAACCAAAAAATAGATCCTCTCTGACATTAGGTCAATTCTATGCACAAGAATCGGACTGTAACCATAACACTATATGGAAGGACTGTAAGGTGCCTACAAGACGCTGTTTTCACTGTACGCTTACTACAGATACTATTTGGGACAACCGTATTAAACACTAAACACCGTAAAAAAGTAGTGCAATAAAAGGGATATCAGTAAACCCAGGATAAACGGCGATCGTCCCTTTTACAAGACAACAGAACACAAAAGAACTAGAAAATGTATCAAGCTATTCTTCCGATAATAAAAAAAAGTAAAATACTTGAAACTCACGCTTGATACCAGAATAACCTTCAACACACACCTAAAGAATGTAACTAAAAAGGCCATTCGGATGATTTTTGCAACTGGCACCTAGTATGATAAGATAGCTATATACGGCGGTGATTAAACCCATCATTACTCAAAAGTACAACTACTAAACTAGGCAAACTACAAAAGTTGGCATGCCCGCTGATATCGAAAGCAATAAGAACAGCTCCCACAGCCATATAAGTATTACTCTCACTACCAGCACTACACTTAGTTGCTAACAAACAGCGTCCATAGTACAAATGAATAAATTTCGAGACTCACAAAGTCAGAACAATAAATATGGTTATAGTTATAGAAACCATATAGTATACAGATAGAGCCAAAGACAAAAATTACACCGGAACTGGAATATATGAGAGCAAAAAAAGAAAAGTACAGGCTTCATTACATCTGCTGAGTGAATGCGAGGTATACAATATGCAACGCTCGGCTCACTTTGGCAAGTACAAGCACAAGAAGATCTGAAGACAATCACCATCATCATCAGCCCCTTTTCATGACACTGCAGGCGCATTAGTCTCTTCTTTGCCCGTAACGCAAGTGGACCTACAGTTTTAAGTAGATTCCAAACCACTGGAGGGATTATTAATCTACTCCGGACCAGAGAAGAGTCTTAGTCATAAAACCCCACTCTGACAAAGCAGGTTGGGGAGTAGAAAAGCGTATAAACGTTTTGAAATAGTTTCCCTTGTGAGACTCAAAGCCACAATCTACGGTGCAGCAGTCGGATGCTTAGACTACTCCGCCACGCTCCCCGCTGATGACAATGCCTTGTCAATTAAATAAACAGAATTGCTAAAGGAGTAAGACGTCAGAGATCACAATAGGACAATTATGCCAGCAGTGCAGTGCTGATGTGGTTCATTAAGAAGAAAAAAAGAAAACACTGATATGCATTCCACTTGAATTAAATATAATTTATTAAAGCAAATTTTATTACAGCATTTAGGTTTTAGATGCAATTATTTAATCGAGATATTCTCCACATGGTTGATACATTTTTATCATAATGTCAAAATTCAAAATAAAAATTATTTCATATATAATTATTTTGAGCAACAAAACATTGTTTAAAATTTTTATTTGTTCTTATTTCGCTCCAAAAACGCAAAAAACAATTTCTTATAGTATAAATAAATTCAGGAAATATATTTGTGTTGTCCTTTGTTATTCACCCCAATTTACTCAAAGAGGGTCACTACTAAGTAGTAGCCGCCCTTAGGGAATATCTTTCTGTTCTTGACGTTCGTATAAATGCCGTTGTTATAAAATCCTCTGTTTCATATACATGACTCATGTCATACGCAATCTTATTACAATAATTTGATAACTTGCATGTTACATTTCTTACAGGTAAATATGAAATAATTTTGTTGTCTTTGCATATTTTCTACGTATAAAGCTGAGTTTTTATATTTTTTTCAAAGCTGACAATATAAAAATAATTAATTTTAATATTATTGCTTCTAACAAGATGATGGCACTTATTGTACCCTTCTTGTCTAATTACTTTTAAATCCACAGATTTGTTGCTAGGATAAATAAGTTAATTAGAGCCACCGTGTCGAATACATTGGATTACATTCGATTTACTTCGGAACATCAATTTTCACACACACACAATGATAGATTAAAGAGATTTAACAATACATAGAGAGAATACAATTTACAAGAAATAATACAACGTTGATTAAAATGTGTATTTAGCGTAAGTTAAAATAATAATAAGCTAATTGTTTTGTACTTGAAAGGATTTCCAACACCATTAATGGTTCAATGAATAATTATTCAAGTTTTAAAGCTTAGAAATGTTCAGAACTAATGTGAAACTAATATTATAATTTGTAGTAGGTTAATGTTTTGGTAGCAACAAAATGTAATACGTAAATATCGTTTCAAATTACAAATAATTTGAGTGGAAAAACTAAAGGAATATTAGTTTAATGACATTATTTTATATTTATGTTTATTTAAAAAACACAAGTTCTTGATTTATCCAACCTTACAAGAACATTTAAATAATTTTAATTAAATATAAAATAATGGCAGAAATAAATATAATTAATATAAAATTACATCTCAAAAATATGTTCTGTACATTGCTCAAAACTTGAAGCGGCTTTCATCCATTAAATAACAACTATGTAAACTAAAACTTCTTGACCACGGAAATATCAAGTGACATTAGAAGGATATTGTATAAATAAAACTTTTTAAATTAATTACATATATCATGCAAGCGACCTTGTACGTATTCCATAATGAATCACCCACATTTAAAATTAAATTATCTCCAGTTATTATCATTAAAATTAATCATTATGAATAATTATAAATAAAAATTATTAATCATTTATCAACTTTTCATGTGATAATAAAATAATTAACCAAAAGAAAAGTGTTATTTAATAAATTTGTTATTATTAATTATAAAGTGACTAGATTACTGAAATATTAGGGTCATAACATTTTATTAAAGGGAAATATTATAAAGCATATACAGTTTAAAAAGCCTGTTGATTCAAAAGTTGCTGGTGAGTTAAAGCTTAATTTTAAAATTAAATTTTTACAAGGTATTCACTATAGTACATTAAAAAAATCAAATATAATAATATAAAGATGTGTATTGTAAATATGGATTAAAATTATAGACGACGTAAGATAAAATTGCTGGAACTATGATATACCACAAAAAATATTCTAAATGACCTGGTTACCTTTACATTCGTAGCATCGTTTAAGAAAACTATTGGAAATTTGTAAAAAGCTTTCTTTTGCATGTGTAACTGCCATACCCACTAAGAAATCATAGTGGCAAAACCAGCAAAATATGTAGGGCATTGTTTTTCTGTGAATGTGTAATCTATATAATGTATATGCGGCCAATTTTACATAAAGCAATTAAATATTTTAATTTTAAAAGATCTATATCTATACACCACTTTCCAGAAAGCTTTCAATCACATAGAAAACACTTATTCATACTACGAGACCTAACCCTAAGTTCACGAAAAAAAAAAATAGACGATAGTAATACAGACTCGATTAATATAGAACACAATAAAGACGAGTTAGTGTTATCTCCCCTTCAGATCAACATATTTTTGGAACTCTGTAAGATAAACAAGTAAAGATAATCTCAAACGGGTAGTGAAATAATGTTCGATTGTTGTCAAACGGTGTATTGAAATTGTTCGATTGTTGATCTAAAAAAACTTATTTTGTAAGATGCAAAATCATAGATCTTGATCAATCAATAGTATGTAATATTAGAATCAATAGTTTATATGCTATAAACTTATATTCTAGAATATAGCATTATAGGATCAAAATGTTAAGTCAGACCGGTTAAAGTTAGAAAAAACAGATTGAATACAAAAAAAAATCAATCACAACTGTTAAGGACTAAGTAAGGCTACCATACATGTAAAAAAAAGTAAATTTAAATATTGCTAAAGACGGGCGCTAACTAGAGTCACACGTTTGAGATCTTGCCAACTTACCAATAAAGTGCTTCGCTGCAAGCTGCATCAGCTACTCCGCAGCATCCGTTCAACGTTAATTAACGCAATTATTTTATTTTATTGAATAATTTATTAATCAATTAAATATCAAAATGTGCGACGCCAAAAAAGATCCCGACGACCATTTCCGAAGCAGTAAGCGCCCTCCAAGAAAACTACAATCAGTCTCTTCCGGCTGGAATCAACCACTACTGCGACCCCAAAAACGCGACTGCCAATACCATTAGTCTGCGGTGACAAAGCAACCTATATCCAATTATCCAACCAGCTAAAACTCATGGAAATAAAAGTGGTCCAAGCCACCAACATCAAAAACGGGACACAACTTCCGCCAGCCACAAATAACAACTTTTGTCTTAATACATGGAGCAAACCAAAAGCTTCAAACATCCAAGAAGACATTTCCAAACAAGAAGGTAGAACCAAACTCTAGACTCATAACTATGAAATAAATAATATCCGTTAAGAAAATGGGCTACCCGACTGCTACCTGCAAACAAACCAAAAAAACTTTCACTCCCTCCAAATGTGCAAAAAGCAACTTTTTTCTTTAAATTTCAAAATGTGATAGGAATTACATAATATGCCACAACAACATAAAAATACCTTTGAATTTTAATGAGTAAAACTACACTCGCTGAAACTATTACATTGAAGACTAGATTTAAGCAGTCTGTGAACATTGACTTTAAATATCTGGTTTCGGAAAATATTGAATTTAGAGGTTTATTCCATTTGTCGATACTACGGTTAAAAAAATCTCTCATAAAAGTTTCGGTCCTACATCTCTGAACTGTCAGTGAATATTTGTTAGAATTTCTAGCAAGCCTTGTACCACGAGTGAATATTTGTTTAGATTGCAAAATGTCTTGTATTTCGTTTTAACAATGTCCATTAAAATATCTATAGAAAATGCAAAGATCTGCTACATTACAACTGTGTTGTAAAGTATCTAAGTCATTGGTCAATTTTGGATCGGCAATGATCCAAACACCTCGTTTCTGAATAGAGTTTAGAAGAGATAGTGTAGTTTCCGATGCAATCAATTCAATACAAAAACGAATATAAGTTTTCTAGATACTTTTGAAGCTATCGGTCGTTCCAGAGAAGATTATGTGAGATTGTACCACATAGAAGATAAATTGAAGAAGATTTAGATATGGATTCGTTGTTTAGTTTAATATTTGGTACTGATAATACCTCAGATTTGAATTTTGAAACGGTAAAAAGTTCAGTTTTTTTAGAGATAAAATTGACCATGTTGAGAATGGCCCATTCAGATATTGTTTTAAGATCTTTGTTTATAGATGCTACAGACTAACCTAGAAATGTCAAGACGCTTTGTCATATTTGTCAATATGGTCTTTAGAAAGTTTAAAGTATGAAGGCAAAACTATGAATAGGAATTTTAGTTCTTTGAAGAAATTCATTAATGTAAATCAAAAATAAAGTTGGCAAAAGAGCAGAACCTTGAGAAACACCAGCATTTTTGATTTTGGAGTCAGAGTTAAAACCATCAATTCTAACTATAATTTTTCTATTGTCAAGAAAACTATCGATGAGAGTTACAGTTCTATAATCAAGACATATACAACAGAGCTTGTTAACAAGATTAAGATGCCATACTCTATCAAATACTTTGGAAATGTCTAGAGCTACTGCAAGATTTTCTCCTTGTTTGTCTAAAGTAGAATTCCATTTGTGACTAACATAAGCCAAAAGATCTGTTGTCAAATGTTTTAATCTAAATCCATATTGAGTATCCGACAGTTATTTTGTTCTAAGAAATTGACAATGTAAAAATTAATATATTTTTCAATTTTTTTTTGACAGATTGGACAATAATGCAATTAGTCTACTATAATTTGAAGAATCAGATTTGTCTTCTTTTTTAGGAATAGGTTGGACTTTTTCAACAAATTGGCCCAATGTTTCATTTTTGTATGGTAAGGCAAATATTTTGGTCAAAATGTGAGCTAATTCATTTGCAAATGTTTTAAGAATAATAGATGAAATTTTATCTATACCTGATGCCTTTCTGGGTATTTAATTTAAGGAGATATCTTTTGACAACCTATTGCCTAAAATAAATTGGACCTATTATTTTTCCACTAGCCGGCCGGCATTGTAGATACAGCAACCGGAGAATTTATGCAAATTGGTTTGCAAAAATATCTGGACTAGTAACTAGATTGTTTTGATCATTTCGAAGAGGAGGTATTGAAGATTTTGTACTATATGAAATAAATTTATTGTTTTATAATTTTTTTTGTTGTTTATGGAAAGCTGAGAAATTTGATTAGCTATTATTAGATTGTCACAATAATTACGAGCTAATTTATAATTCTTTTTAGTTCGGAACGTTACTGATGTGTTTCTTAAATGCTTTTTGTTTCTTATTTACTGCTGTTTTGTCCGAATTAAAAACAAGAAATTTTGTTTTGGTTTAAAAACAGATAATGGAACAAATTTTTCGAAGACATTTTGAATAATTGTTGTAAGATTTTCTGCTGTATTATGTGGATCATTAGAATATAAGCAAAGAGTATCAAAACCAAAATTATTAAAAATTCCTTTAATTTTTACTTCATCGTAGAATAATAATAGATAATGCAGCCTTAACATTAGTTGTTGTAATCTTTGGAATAGTTGAAAGATACAAATCGAAAGTTTAAAGTTGCCTTATTTAGAGAACGGAATATGCCAATTACAAAAATAGTCTTATTGAGAAGATTTAGTTTAAGAAATATGCCATTATAACCAATGCCTTGCCAATTTCGTACGTTGCCAGTCTAGAATATGCTAATTTTTTGGTCAGCAAATAAATGTTCAAGATAATAATCGGAATCTACTAGATTAAAGCAACCTGGATCTTTATTGTTTACTTTGGTTTACGTCAAAAAGAGAATATGGGGTTTCTTATGTTCAAGATGTTGATGAACAGAATTTAAATTAGAGCATACAGCAAATTTCCGGAGATGCCCCAAACACACACCCACACTTCTCGCACAAAAATATACTACCCGAAACCTAATTCTAATTATTTGGTTTGTCCTCAGATGCGTTCTTAGTTTTCTTAGGTCTTTGTTCACTTCTTCTTCATTGTATCCTCTTTCCTTCATGAATAGTTTATAAAGTTCCATTAGTTGTATTCCTTTTGGCAGTCCTAAATTTGTTAGTTTTACCTCCAGTGATATCCTTGTGTCTCTGAGGTATCTCTGAGGTGTTGCCGCAATCACCTCTACTGCCTCTTGTGACACCGTTCTGTAAGCCCTGCAGATCCTTAACGAACTGGCTCTTGTAGCTCCTCTTATTTCATTTCTGTTTTTTTTTTGTCAGCATGGCTTCTCCCTATTTTACCCAAAACCGATCCTACTCCTAATCCGAACCCACAACCAGACCAACCCTATGATCCCTCACAACCCAGAACACCAAATAACACAATCCGCTCCTCACTAAGAAATCAAATATTTGACGATCTGGCACGCAACAAAAACAGCGACAAAATATTCTTCTCCAAACTAATCGCCTCCGTAACGATGGATGGTTGTTTATCCAGCAAAATTAATGATAGCCGTTTAACAGCTCCTAACATGCTAGAGACAAGATGTTAACCAAGTAAACCATTAATTACTACTCTGTCCCACCTAGGGATAAGGTACAAAACGCAACAAAATCCAATCAAATAATCGCAGAGATATGAAGCTAATGGTCAATGGTCAAGAACTCCAAACACAACTAAATAGAAGAAGATCTTGTGATATGCTAAATATTTATCAAACATAAAAAAAGAGGAGTAAGAAACAAAATTATTTTCTGAACGCGTTGAAAAAAAAGGTGTGTATAACTTCTGTATTGCTGATCAAATTTTGGTTTGAATTAAAAAAAAAAAAAATTAAATAGTTGATAGTTTTCCAATTTTAATTGTAAATAACTGTTCATCAGTCTTGTTCTGAGCTTCGTTCGACTAGCCAAACTTTTTTGCTTAGTTAATGCAGATATTTACAGATAAATGTAACAAAAGAAAAGTTTATTAACCCTGTATAAAACATAGTAAGAAATAGATAGTTTGACCGTAATGTCAATTTTTTTAATAAATATCAACTATACAAATGTAAAGAATGATTTGCTGAAAAAGAAAATAAACAGTTTATATGTCAGACAGCTAAACACTTTTTCAGAAAGTATAGACTGATTTGTAAAAGTTAAAATTATATAATAGATGTATTGCTTGGTCTGATCTATACGATTGATTCGTCGCACTCGACCAGATGCGTATTAGTTATCGATATGCTAATTCGATTTTAGCACCTTGTAGATTTGTAGGATTGGAATTAAAATACTGTTGTCGACTCGGAATTGTGTTTAACACTAGTTTTATTTATTAAAATACAACTATATATATACAATGCGAACTACATATTTACATAAAATTAAAATTATACAAATTTCTAGGAATTACAATTTATATAATCTTGGGATAATCCGGTATACCTGAACCGTAATAAAAGGGTTTAGTGATGGGTTAATCTTGTAAATTCCGTTTTTATTTTATACTTATGCCGGCAGACGTAATAAAGAGTTTCAATGCCATCTGTTTTAACATCTTAATAATTTACGGAAAATCCGCTTGTTAAGCCCTTAACAATAGATTTGTCAAAACAAAGTTAAAATTTGAAAGTTCGTATCACATGATAGATTCGTCAAAAATAATGTTGACAGTTTACATAGTACATTTGTAAAACAGTTGACAGTTGCTTTCCCAGATTAACAGTTAACATTTGATCTAAAAAACTTGAAACCAATTGATATTTGTGTTGTCAGATTAAGAGCTGCCACTTCATATAACAAATTTTGTGAAACAGTTTAGACAAATTTGTAAAATAGTTGACATTTGCTTTGTCGAGTTGGCAGTTTGTTTGATACATTTCTGTAACTGTTCACAGTTGTTTTGTCGAACTGTCGTTTTGTGAAATAATTGCTTAGTCAAATTGACAGTTGGCAAGTCATATGTCAACTAGTTGTACACTTCTGAAATTTACGGAGATTTCAATCAAAAATAGACAAGATAAACGTATTATATAAGTTTTACTGCAACTGTTTGAATGACAATAAAAGACATAATATACTTACAACCAAAAAAGTTTAAATAAACTATAAAAAAGTGTTAGGTCAAGAAAACCTGTTGCCAAATCATCAACATGACTTCAGACGTCAATCCAAAACCCACAATCCGTCAACTAACTAGAATTACCGACCAAACCAAGACTAGTTTTTGTTTAATTCTTCAATGTTAAAAACCCTTTTATAAAAATCTGGCACCAAGGCCTACTAATGAAACTTCATTGTTTCAGATTCAATGCCTAATTAAAAGAAAGACTCTGAGCGCAAAGCTGTTTGGGCACGTGACTACTCTCTGCACAATAGAGGCAGGGTTCAGTTGTATCTCCCATCGTCTTCAACTTGTATATTCAAGGCACCCAAAAATCATCACGATTGTGAAGCACATTCATAAGGTACCAAAAAACCCTAAACAGTGCAAAGCTCTCATAGCACCTTGCTACATTCGCAACGCAACACCCAATTGAGAGCTGATGCAAGTATCGACTACATCACAAACCACATAGTCATAGCAAAAACATTTTTGATAAAATAAACAGTAATCACTCATTCTGAGTTAACGAGATAACCAACCAAAAGACAATCAGATTCCTGAATATATAAGGCCAATCAACATGCTTGCTGCAGAAAGATAATCCTAGCCCATCAACCGCCACCACATTAATCATCGCCTACAAAGCTGTCGCAGAATGCTCACTTCACAAAAATACAATATAAGAGATTGAAAAGTTGTACACAGAAATGTGTACCCCTTCCGGGTGTTTACAGAAGAGGTAGAAGATGAGTAAATCTAATACATCATACAAGTTTAAAGATTTACCTCCCCAGCCACAAAAAAATAGAGGTCAATAGACCTAAACAAAGACTACAAAATGATGGTATAGAATATTGTAAGATTTTTTATAAAGCTCTAAAATATTTACCAAAGTTATTTGTAAATAAATTAAAGTAAGTTAAAATATATACTTTAGCCGGTGTGGCTCTGCCGTCTACGGACTTGTTTAAATATTTTGTATTCAAGTATTTTGACAAATAATAGACAAGTGAAATATAAATGATAATAATACAGATAACAAAGTTTATCAAAACTTTTTTAAATAAAATAAATAATATAAAATAAATAAGCTTCCTGTATTTCATGGGGGTGATTATATTTGATTAAATTTAAGGGAGCATTAGTTACAGTTTAGCACCATTTCTAATGACCCACAAAAAATATAATAATAAATACAAAATAATAAATTTTCATGCTGTGATTTATAAACGTATCTTCACATCTTTAAAATATGTTTCTAATTAAATATGCTACAGGATAACTGTACAAGCACAAAACAGCACGAGTCAGTCGTGTGCCACCTGTCCGCGTCCCCTTCACCGCGACCCCCTGCACATCACCTACACAACCCTAAGGATGCAGCAGCAATCAGAGATGGGCAGCTGCAACTACGCACCATATGGTCTGCGTGTAAAGACACTGACAGAAAACGGCATCTGGTCATGTATGATACGAATACCCACTTTTAACTAAAAATTACGGGGCGACTGACGATTGCTAAGATGATGATGACTGAAAATAAAAATCTTAATACCCTCCAGGTACACAAAGATTAACATACATTTTGCGGGCAATTTTTAACTTAATATTACCTTCATAATTATCCGATTTGTTTGTTTTTAAAGAAAAGAAGACTCACCTGGAACAAAAGAAAATAGAACATTAGTTTCAAATTATTAGTACATTTTATAACTATTTCATTTGTACATTATCATTTTTCAATGTATTAATTAATTATAAAACCATCATTACATCAAATTTGAGCATTAAATCTACAATGTTTGTTATACTATTCCTAATCACAACAACTTTTCTAAAATTGATATTTTTAGATTTTATTTTATTTGATTCTAAAAATAACCAACCCTAATGATTGTTTCATTAATTTAATTGCTCTATTTTTTAAGGGCAAGCAAGCAAGCTTGAAAGCACCATTTATTTTCGATTGTATTTGTAGATAATGTATACGTTTAACACCTGTTATTATTGGGATAATTATTAGTATTATGCATTTAGTAGGGATTAATGGGGTGTTTGACGACAAGCTCCCTTATCGAACTCGAATGTTTTTTAGGGGGTGTTAGTGTACGCCTTTGCACGTGGGGTTGTGTGCATCGAGTGTGAAGTGAAAAAGTGATTCATGGAAAATACTCGAAAATCCAATATTAGGAGAGAAGTCAAGTTTGGCGCCAGCCGGATAAATCTCATTCGCACACGACGGAAATAAACCAGAATTGATGCGTTTAACCTTTTTTCATGTTCGGAGGAGACAACGTGAGAGATATGGCGTATAAAGTGCACTATGTTTTTCATTCAATCGCATAATTTCTCGGATATAGGGAGGAAATGAGAGCGTTTGGTTTGTATGTTGCATTTTAGAAGATTAATGGTGGATGCAGTAGTTTCAAGATGCTTCAATTACCATAATAATTTCTTGCTTTCAGGTTCCATTATATAGAGAAATATGTGGGATTTATAAAAAATACAATATTTATTTTATCTTTAATACATTGTAAATAATGTGTACTAATGTATATGGTTTGCGTTTTAAGGCTATTTGGCAATGTTAAAATAAAACAAAATCTTTGCAATTTTAGTATCAATGTCATCCATATAATAGACAAAAAAATAATTTTAATTTCTTGACTATTAAATGAGTTCTAATAAAATATCTTTTATTTTAGACGATATCTATCAAACCACACCAAGCCTTAGTACACCTTCCATTGGGTTCAGGTTTCAATTTAAGTACAAACAATTTGTAATTTTTAATTTGTATGATGTTAGAAAGTCAAAGAAAATGCTCTGAGTGTGGAACAAACCTACAAGTAGTTCTGAACCTCTTTGCTCCTAATAGTTGTCTAATTAATTGTATATTATAAGCATAACGTTTCCTAATTCTAAAAAGAACACAAAATAATATACAATTGTGTTCAATTGTTTATCAAAAAGCACTCGCAAAAATGATTACAAATGGCAAAAGCCGTTACGCATTACTTCATGAGGATTGGTTGTGTTTAGACCGATGTATTGCAATTTCCTCGTGTTCTTTTTTTTCAGAACCCTGCTAACAATTTAGTTGTTTTTTACCAATTTTCTTTTGAAAGCGTTTTTTACGTCCAGAGTAACCAGGACATAGTATTTCAGTGTGTGATAGCTTTCCTTGCTATATACATTATCATTTCCATTGTGTCGATTGCCAACAACCCTTGCCACTGGTAGTTAAAAGAATTTCATAAAGTTGTTGGTGATCTTTTTATGTTTTTTTTCGTTTTTTTTATTAGCAGAAGATTTGCAGAGATTTCATTGGACAAAAAAGTGGCCTTCTCGTGTTAACTTGTGTAATCATGTCTTCGGTACTTTTACTTTCCAGCAGGATTATTTTTTGTCCGTCATATCAAAGTTTCAGATCATTTTTTGATCACTAGTTTTGTTGTTGTTGTTGTTGTTCTTGTTGGCACGCGTCATGTCCCGTCTTTTCTTAAGACTTTCTACATGTTGCTACTTCTTTGAACCACCAATACAACTCTTTTTTTAGGGAATGTTTCGTAGTAAACTGTTTTGATGACCTCATCTCAGCATTCACCAGTCATTTGTCTCGTTATGTGCTTTAATCTATTGTTTGGGTTACGGACAATGCTCCATACTTTTTACCCTGCCGCAGCTCTCTTGTGAGTTTTTTCATCTTTATATATCATAATCGTGTATACTCGAAAGTCATTTAGATTTTCGTTGTCTACCCCTTTGCAATCGTTAATGCAATGTTTCATATTTGTGCTGCACGTGTTGACGTCTATATGCAACTTACATTTTTCTCTTACAAAAAATAGTAACTTCATTTTCATTGTTCATTACCTCAAATTGTCTCTTTTCGAGCTGCTGAAATCCTTATCTGGTGCTCTTAACATTAAAATCGTTGTTGCGTTCCATTAACAGTTCTGATTTAAACAAAGTAGTCTTCAAATTCCTGGCTTACATTGTTGGGTGAGATGTAGCACCCGAGTTAGGTCTTCTCGGAATCCACTGCAAGTAATTGCTACATCTTTTCTATGAACCATAGGGTTTTGTTTTTTTTTTAATTTGGTTCAGTAACATTTACTGCATCTATCCTCTTCCAAGCGTGTTATTTAATAGGTCAATTGCTGCCCTACTTCTGTTGTTGTTTCCAGAAGATTTTAGTGGTCATTTTGGTTTTGTACGGCATTTTATGCAGCGCTTTTTTCATGTCTCACTCTCCTGTCGAATGCCTTGTCTTGCCAAAGTTAACTTTACCCTGTATGCATAAATATATTATGCTTTGTAAATTGTACCGTCTCAAGTGACTTCAAGACTTCAGCACATAGTCATGATGTAATGATAGCAACATGGGAAACGGCTGGAGTAGTAAGGGGCTTGGCAGTGACAGAAGAAGAATCGCTGAGTTTACATAAGCACATACAATACAGCACAAAAGGGGAAACGGAAGACAAAAGAGAAGGAAATTGAAACATAAGAAAAATGGACAGAAAAAAGATAAATAGATCTATGGAAGCAGAGGAAGTGACTGAAAACGAGAACATAGAGAAAAGATGCAAAAGGTACTAGGAAAAGTTAACAAAGGCAGTGGAAGAATCAATTCCGAAGTAGAGAGAAAGAGGAAGAAAAGGACCATACTAGTGGTGTAAAAAAGTCAAGGAAAGCAGAAAGAAAGCAAGAAAAAAGCAATACAAACAGCAAAAAAGATCAAAAAACAAAAAAGAAGGGGAGAAGATTCTGATGAAACTGAAGAAGAACTGTCAAATGACAGAAATGCTTTAAAGGAAGCGATAAAAGACTGTAAGAAAAGATGCTCGAAAAAAATGTAAGAATCCATAGACAGAGATCCCTGGGGCAAACCATACAAAATAAAAATAAATAAATTATAAGGAATGAAAGCTGTGTGCTTAAAGGAAGAAGAGAATGAAGTAGTAATCATTGAACAATTGTTTCCCACTCGAGGAATGGTAGAAGAACCAGCAGGAATAGTTGACAAAACAGAAGCAGTCCTAGCAACAGTGGAGGAGATAAAACAGATTTTAAGGAAACTACCTAATAATAAAGCACCAGGCCCAGACAAGATAACAATAGTGATAGTTGAAAAAAATTATGAAAAAAGTTATCGTCAGGAGAATTGAATAGGAAATAGAAGAAAAAGGAGGATGGGAAGTACTTACAAAAAATAAATAAGATAAAGAAATAGGAAAAATGTATATTTTGTCAAAAAGACACGCATGACGACGCAGAACATACGCTAGTAGAGTGCAAAGCTTAGGAAAAAGATAGGAAAACGCTAGAAAAGGTATTGATAAACAAAATAGACAAAGTACTGAAGAAAAAAATAAAAGAGTTTGAAGCATTACGACTTAAGTAAACCAAAATAAAAAAAAAAAACAACAGAAGACAAAGGAAGAAGGAGCGAGAAGCTAAATGGAAGCAAAAGAATATAGTATAAGTAGAGATAGGCCGGGGACAGCATGTGATGCCGCAGCAGATTTGGTGAATTCCGCGAGGCCAAAACCAGCCCACCTCAAACTACTACCACATTAGAGACAATGACTAAGACAAATTAACAGCAGGACTTACGCAGAGAAGAAAACCAAAAGGTATTGCCATGCGTTAGTTATTCTCAAGAGGCACTACGTAAAAAAAGACATGATGTCGTCTACAGTCGGTTCTGGTTAGCTTTGCTCTAGTCGGTTTTAATATAACTTGGTGGGTGCTAGCGTTTGTCTTTTGTTTTAAGAGTTACAGCTTGCACCTGTATATTGTCATACCAAAATTAACTACCGGTGCAATCTTGAAAGGCCTTAATGGATATACGCAGTTGGCATCTTCACTGCTGACATAAAACGTCTCGCCTTTTCTTAAAAATTGAATTCGCCAAGATGTTTTAAGAGTATAAATTCTTTTCCAGAAAGACAATTAAATGTCTGTTTTTCAAAGGCCGTTATTTTACCAAACCCGTAAATTGAGAGAACCCACACTCATATTAAATATAATTAATGTTACATAGACACCAATCATGTATCAAACTAACATCTTGAATGAATGAAATACATCTTTTTTTTAAATGTTTAAAAATTGGCACGAACGAGCCACAACTTCTACAACTGTTATACAACATTTAAACTGTGGATCACTTCCCAACCTTTGCAAAACATCTTAGACTTACGGCACCGCACCTTTCGTCATAAATTTAGTAACATACTACGTATGTTACTACCACCCAAGACCACAAAAGTACTACCAATCCCTGCAGTGATTGGCGATACCTACTGTATTACCCATAGAAGCGCAACCCATACGACTACGAACGTTCTCAAAGCCCAGAATCATACATTACTTAAAGCACACGTATACCAGGTGGGTAACAAGAAGCCGCTCACCTCTGTTAGTTCGTTACTGAAACATCCGTACACATGGCGTCAAGAAAAATGACACACTATTCTCTTTACAATCACCAACTCTCCCTACTCTCACTATAAAAGACAAATAATTCTCCAGTCAATTCCCAAAGCAACGCATAAACAAAAACTCCGTTTTCGTCAACCTGTACTACTATCTAACATCTACTCATACAGCGGCTTGCACTCCCCCTAAAGGGTAAAACATAGTGCCAAAAAACCCAAGATATGGCCTTGCAAAAAAACTTAAAAGCGTAGAACACAACATTCTATATAGGAACAATTACTTCGACGGTCGATTATGATATCTACGACATCGTCAAAACAAAACCAATAAAACCCGCTTTACGGCTAACATTAACTTACTTGATGTGACCAAATACAAACGACAATACAACGACACGCAAGATGTACCAAAAAATAAAACAACTAGATAGAGCACACCGCTGCAACTCAAACTGCGCCCACCCACCAGCAAAACCTGCAGCTAAGCCTAGTCTAGCACAAGTGAGCTACAAGTGCTGTGCTAATACACTTATTGCAATCTACAATTTTCAGCAGAACTCTCCAGAACAAAAAACCCAAATTAAAAAAAAAACCGCGCCTATGTTTTTAATTATGCTTCATAGCCTTTTTAGATTAATATTAATTTTAATAATTTTTCACAGAACACTTACGGAAATAGTTTGGGAAACCCTGGCATAGACCCAATGCAAAAATGGGAGAGTAGACAAAAAACGTACGTCTGAATAACTCGGTTATTTTTTAAACAATTTATATGATTCAAAAACCATTTTAAATCGTTTAAGTATTATAAATGCAGGTACACACATATATTTTTTTTTTTAGTATAGTTGCTATGCATGTGTGTACTTGCCTTTATAATACTAAAAAAATCATTTAAAATGGTTTTTGAATCATATAAATCGATTAAAAAATAACGGAGTTATTCAGCCGTATGTTTTTTGTCTAACACCCTGTATACAATATCCGTACCGATTTATAACATAACTTTAGGCAATATATGTAACATGCGTATTTATAATAAATAGAACAATATGCATATTACCAAGTATTTGTATACGTGAATAATAACTTATAAAACAGGTGTTTTTTGTTTGAAATATCCCGACTCGATGATAATATTAATGAAAAATACGTATTTATTTTATTTTAAATAGATACAACTACCAAGTATATAATAAAATATGATATTCTTCTTACTCAAAATAATTATTATATTTAATTGAATATAAGAACTTTAATTCGAGTAAATGCAAGAGTAATAAAATTGTATATCTAAGGACTTTTATAAGCGGCACTACATGTTGCAATACTCATTGCAAAAACTAAACCATCATCTTAAGTGCAAATTTCCTGCAATTTTTCATAGCTAATAATATACGAGTGGATTAATGTTTTAACAATTTAATGCTGACACTAGAAGTAATTTATCGTGTAATTGCAAAACTCACATGGACAATACAAAACACCATAATCCCGCTTTATTATCCTAAGCGGTAATTAATTCTAACATTGCAAAATTTTAGAATAATAAAAAAAAACTGTGAAAGTTAATACAATTATTTAGTTTTAATATTAAATACCACGTTACTGTTAATGTATGTTAATAATCAAAACAGTTATGCAACTTATGCAGTCCCAAATAAATACACAATGGCGTAATACGCATAAATAAAGCGTAAATAAATACGTTGCGCAATTGTTTGGGTCAGAATTAATTTACTTTATGTTAGATAGATGAAATATTTCTAGGAATATTTACATAAATAAAATAAATGTCATATTAAGTATTTTTATATAAACATCTAACTAATGTTCAATAATAAAAACCTCCTGAATTGCATATAAATAATAGTATTGAACTAAATTAAAATATAAGAGAACAATTTGACGACAATGATGACAACCAAAATTATAAAATAAAAAACTACAGTACAATACGAATAATTAAAGACAATTAAAGAAGAAATGTAAAATTAGATTTCGCGGCCCAGCTACTCTACAATTATAAATTAAAAAAAAAGAAGCAAATCTTTAGACCTAGTGTAATAATAGCTGAATATATAAAATCCTTATCATATACACTTATAGACGTGTGACGTCAGTTGTTGGCAAGAAATCGCATACGGCAAAACTATTTGTGTAAACAAGTGTATAAAACACATTTTTACGCATTTAACCTATAAAAATGTCTATGAATCTTGTATAGGGCATTAAATTATTTAATTTAATATTTTTATTTATTTCACAAAAATATTGAGTTTTTTGTTGTTTAATAACTGATAATTGACATTTATTTATAATTGCAAATTTGTATAGGCGCTTTTGTTTATAAATAATAATTGTAAATTGTAAATGGCAAATCTATAAATGATTGCTTATGACCTCAATTAGCGCGTTAAGTCATTCGTGGGCTTTGAACATTGTTATGTTGGGTTCACCATTCGACATGCGAAATATAGCACAATACGCATATGTATATGGTCTAAAGTAAAATCACATTAATTAATTTGTAGATTATGTTTAAAACATATTTTTAAACGCTTTCTATATTTATTAAAGTTTATTTAAACACAAAAAGTCATTCAATTACCTATATTTTTTGTTCATTTATGGTTACCTAAAGCTCATGTTGAAGCTCCTGTTTCAGGGTCAATAATTTTAGCAGTAGTAATATTAAAGTTAGGGGGTATGAATTAATACGATTAATAGTAATTTTTATAGAAGTAGGATTTAAGGTAAATATTTATGTTATTATTTTAAGTTTAATTGGGGGTTGTTTTGTATCTTTAATTTGTTTACGTCCTTCATATTCAAAGCCAAAACAAAGTTTGGTAGATATAATCAAATTAAAAACACAAATTGTAGTAATCTAGGACCAATATTACAGGTTGACTATACATATATGGTGGTGGTTGGCTTATCTTATTATAAAGTACTTTATTTTATAATTTATCAATTCTAAATTTGGATAACTCTTTAGGTTAGATATAACTGTTATTGAAAATGCTAAAATAATCAATTTTGTGATTATAATAAAATTTAATTTAATATAACTAATTGACCTTTACACTATAGGTCAAATGAATAATGTATATTTACAGAATTGGTTTCTTATTCATACAAAAGTGTTTACTATTATAACTATACCGAAACGTGTAACCTGAAACAAATCCAATAAAAAGAAATATAATACAATATAGCAACCGACAATAATGTTTCAAGATTTACAACTGAAGCTTTAGCACACCTGTGTGCTTACTATGGTGTACTCATAAAGAATTAGATGTATGACTATTTAATATACTACTAATACACACCTGTAGAAACCCGACAAGTAATACTGAACGGTAAATTTACCTGGAGTTATTTCTGCAGCCCTCATCTTGTAACCAGAAGCACATTATAATTGCACGGAAACGATATGTATTATTTAAAACACAGAACATATTTTTATTATAAACGATTCAATATTTTAACGAGCATGCGATCAATACGGATATTACATTGGTACTGACTGAGATGGAATCGCTAATAACTTGCGGAATCGGTCAAGGTGAGTGAGCTGCGTACAAACGAGTGATAAGACTTTCCTATGGGACTATAAATAAATTGTATTTTATGTGTATTGCTACAGAATAGGCGATGCAATATATTTGATATTTAACTTGTCTTAATTTAGGTTACATTATCAGTCACATACCGTAAAGATATTAGTTTTTGTTTTAATTAGTCCATTACTTCCCTAAAATATACTGATAAATAAAACTAAACATTAATTTTAAAACAGAGTAAGTAAAATAATTCTGTAAATCGAAAAAATCTGATTTCTGAGCATAAAATGTTCCTGGGGAACTAAAAGCATGTCCCAGTACACTTTTAATTTTTTAATTTTCAGAGAAATATTATTCTGTGTTGACAAAATGACAAAATGTGAAAACTATAATTTATATTATTTAAAAAAAATGTTAGAATTATGTGCAGAAAACTGATCAAATAATTATTTATTTAAGTTTAATAACTTGTTTTACAATCCTAAGTAAATTTAAATTTTTTTATCAAAATTGAAAAATACAAAAAAACAAATAAATCAAAAAAACTCCTTTGAGATTACTTTTTAAGTTAATCATCATGCTAGGTGAAATGTCAATAATTCTAAGAGAGCATATTGCTATTAAGTCCCGTTTGCGCTGTGTTCATACTGTTCATACATATAATGTTATTGGCATATAATGACACATCTTTGTTATTTTTATATAAACATAGGAATATGTGGTCTCTTAAAAATGTTAACAAATTTGCCACTAGAAGCCGTATTCTGCAACATTGCAATAACGTTTGTCGCTTTTAATGACGTTACCATTGATTAAAAAAAACCTGCAAAATAAGGACTTGCATACTTTTTGTGTGCACATAAATCTGGGACAATATTTTTGTTGTGTTATTGTGGCTTTTTGCATATTATTTATGAAAACATTTAAAAAAATAATTGATTGCAGTTTTCTTCACACTTTAGTAGTATTTAACTGACAATGTTTTCACTTATAAATACAATACCAAACAAAACACGTCATAAAATACTTAATTAATTTATATTTCACTTGCTTATTTGCTATAAATACTGCAAAATATGTGAAGTGGTCCTTAACAATATAATCACTGTAATGCACTTGGTGAATAAATACTCTTTTAAACTACCTTCTGACAAATAAATTAGGTCTGACATTTAGTTTCATAACAATGAAACATTGTTTACATTTTAATCAAAATTACATTAAAAACTATAATACTCGTTTCATTTATCTGCTTACAACTGTACTTATTTTATTAACTGGTACATTTTTTATTAAATTTTTTTTTCTCAACAAGTTGCACTTTTTATAAAAAATTAAAAAGTTTTTCCTCTTGTTCGATATATGAATATGGCATATTTAAAAATCAAAAAAGTGCGACAGTAAATGTAATGTAATGAAACAAACATGTTTTGCTGAATGGTAAATTTGTTTATTGAAATAAGCTATAATATAGTCTATAAAATTTCCATTTTAGGTCTAGGTCGTAAGTTCAAACCCCGCCAAGTGAAAACAAGTAATTAAAATAGAAGCTAGTTTTAATGACAAAAACTGAAACTATTCAAATACGAAATATAATAATAAATTTAAATTTTAAACAAAATGATATTTTACACATTTTAATCAATTAAAGTGATGCTTGAATTAAAATTCATTTCACAAAAGTATTACATTGGCAATTTTTTTTAAGTGACCATGTATCCATTGTGTGCTTATAAGGTAGTGAGTCCTAGCCTACTTACTACTTACGGCCGTTTATTTGAAAAGTAAGAGTGACTTCCGTATCTATTAGTACTAGTACTTAATATTAGCATTTAAATATGTGTAATTGTTGCTACACTTTTAATAGTATTAGCATTCATTACTTCTGTAATTAGTTTTCTAATGGCTTTAATCAGATACGGATTTTCTACTAGTTTAATAGGACAGTGGTTGACCTGCAAACCCCTTGTTATTATCATACACGCAATTTACAACAATGTGTATATTATATAAATGGTAATAACAATAATTAAATTAACACAATAATAAATTTATTTAATAAATGATGATTAAAAAATATTAAATGCATGAAAATAAAACCATTATTTGACTTATCGCACAAGTAGAGTTTAAACGCAAGGTTTCCTGTTTCTCATATTATGAGACATCTCATTTTGATATTTAAATGTAATCTAAACAAACATGATCTGTTATCTGTACTGCACATGAAAACGGGTCCAATTTCGTCAATAACTACACACTTTTATTTTAGTGTACGTTCTTCAGTCTAGCAAGCTGTTTTTCATAAAAATCTACATCAGAACTCGTTCAGCAAAAGATTTTGGTAACTAGAAAGTGTTTTAGTTGGACAAAGCCCTAACTCATATCTTGGCGTGAATTGTTGAAGGTTCGAGCTGGGAACTCTAAAGAACATTTTCAAGCAATTTATTAACTTAGGACATGACATGATTAGTATCCATGTAGTTACATTTAATATGATAGTGTAGATGGACCATATACTAGACCTTGTCAGTATCTACTATAAACTTCTATGCAGAATATAATGAAATAAAAAAAATTATAAAGAGTTCATACGTATATTGGGACACAAGGTCGGTAAGAGTACAAAAAAGAAGAGAATAGAAATAATCAGTGGTTTAGTAAAATTTATTTACCATTAATGCCAACAAAATCGGTAAGTACATAATACAACATGATTGTGAAAAAAGTATTAAAAGAGCCAGAGCTGCAACAAAAAGTCATATGTCTGCCAATCGGCAATCACTTGCGCGTTTATAAAAATCTAAAATTTCAAGGTTATAATGACAACCTTAAAATTTTATTTACAAAATATTTAAAATCTGAAGAGAAGCCAATACCTAATTTGTCCAACCAAAGTAAATATTTACTTCGATCGCAATGATAAACAAAAGTTTAGATGCTAGTGAGCTCATAAGTCCCTCAAAATATTTATGATAAAACGCCATAATGTTGTTTAGTATGGTGACTACGGTGTATGTGTATTTAAATGTTAAACAAATATTTATAATAAACAAAGAAACAACTATTCTGAAAATTATAAAAAAAAAACTTATATGTCCGTGATGAAATTATAATTGGATTAAACTATAAAATGTCGAAGTCTTTTAGACAAATAATAATTAGGAAATTGCCGAAAAAACTCATCAAATATAGAAATAAATGAGTTTTTCTGTATTTTTGAATGCATTTTGTTGCTATTTGCAAATATAATTTCCCAAAAAAGACTTCGACATATCATAGTTTAATCATTTCTAAATGTACTAGTAAAAAATTAAATCGATTAACAAATTATTTGTAGAAACAGCAATGAAGAGGAAGTTGCCGTTTTTGTTAAAATACAACAAATCAAGGTAGCGGTCGGTATGGTCTTAAGAGAAGGGTCCTGGTCCCGGTATTACGACATTTTTTTTGGTACTGTCCACAAAAAATTTAAAAAAATGAAAAAAAAAAAACCACAATAATAGAAGTCAAAGCAATCATGAATGAAAATAATTTTTACCTATAAAAACCAAATTTTTTCATAAATAGATTCATAAACAAAATTTTTTAATAATTGATATTTGCTTTGATCAACTTTGCGTCCACCAACTTAACATCACTAGTGCTGAAATGCATGTACTGGATGTAATGAACCAAGTCATCTCAACCAAGATTACTCATTCGCTGGAGAGTGACTTTGCTAAAACCTCGCAGTAAACAACACAACTAAATTGTATCTATCAACCGCGATAGGCTTTAGATACTTTAGTCACAAAAGTAACTGAAAAGACATCTACGTCGACCTCCGCCAAAACCTCGTGATACTCTGGAGGGTTACCCTGTCCCTATCTCTAAGACTTAATTCCCTGGGCAGTTCCTGAGGCATTTCCTAAAGAGAACAAAACCGAAACATACACTAACCCCATTTATTACTAACACACTTTCTCAGACATTCCACCAGCCGAAAAACCGCCGTCAACAACCGCCTCCGACGATAACTACACCGTCAAATTTGAACAAATATCTCAAAAACTACATAAAACATGTTAACGTGTTAACTATAGTTGGCAACACTGCGTGACAGCTCTAGAGAACTTATTATCTGCCGGTGACAAAACCTGCTATCAGATAAATAAATCAATAACAAATATAAGTTTTGGTAGGTTTTCTAACTGTAAAATGAAGTTGTTTAGTATAAATAAAAAGATTAATTACAATGTATATTGATATCGGTTAAGTTTGTTACAAGATTAGTGTTAAATCCGTATTTTAATTAAGGGGAACATTATATCGCAAATTACATACTCAGTTCAACAATAACTAGCCAGTACTGATATAGCTGGTCTTCAGTTAGTATCTCTAGCTTCTTTTTCAACCAAGCAATCTCTTGCATTCCATATTCTTTTAACAATAACCAGCCAGTATTATACTGTACTAAATTAGCCTATCTTCAGTTAGTATCTCCAGCTTGTTTACCAATCAATCATTAGATGGGCTAATGCGGTAAAAAAACCTTTTCTACCCCTCTTTTTAGTACACTTATCGGATTTGATCAGCTTAAATCAATTCAACTGAAGTAGGGTATTAAGATATTAACGCACATATTCTTTAATTGCTTGATTTGATGGTTGCACCAGTTTTGTCTATATGTTCATGCCCGACTAACTTATTTTTTCCATTGTCAAAAGTTTATCGTTGGCGTACTTGCCAGTAAGATGCAACAAAGCAACAAATTCTGAGGGCAAAAAGCCTCCGACGCAGTAACAGTAATAACGAGTGATTAGTAAATATTTGGACTGAGTTAACAGTGACTTCTAGAAACAAAGTGACAAGTGATAATGAAACACTTAATTTTATTTATGTTAAAAAAGTAACAATTAAAAAATACATCAATAGACCGCAGCAAAAAATCCATGGTCAGCTACAGTGCGCAGTTTTCTTCGTATAACACTGCATGAGAGCTGTACGGCTAGTTTTTGATTTTTCTTTCTCAAATGGACAACATTGCGGCAGATTTTGTAGGATTTCTGTTCGATTTGGCTCAAAAGGTATACTGTTAGTCGTCAAAAACTTGTATTACAAAGAAAACACCTTCTCGGACCAAAAAATGTAAGACCGTCAGAATGATGTTTCTCAATGAATAGAAACAAGACTTTTTCCAAATCATGTTTTTCATACATTTCTCAGTTGGTTTGAACCAAGGTTGAGAAACGTACAATATAACTTTTAGTTCAAACTTGTCTTCAAAATGTTGTTTGTGTAAAATATTTTCAATTTCTTGCGGTTTTGCGCTGGCTAATTTTGTTTTGGTTATTAAATCGTCTTTTTAACCATTCAATTTTCTTTTTACAAATCTTGAAAACAGTTGTATCTTTGCTCAAAATATTGTAGGTAGTACCTCAAGATATTTTGTTCTTCAAAAAATGTCTGATTGTATTTTTTTACCTCTATTGTTATTCTCATTATAAAATTGCACAATCGTCTCCTGCACAAATTCTTTTGTTGATGGCATTTTAACAATTAAAAAAAATAGCAACTTGACACAAAACTGTAAACTAACAACAATTACATTATTTTGTGTCATAGGCAACATTGGTTTATTGTTTAACTGAGTTTTCTGGCTAAGCCATTTCAACAACAACAAATGTTTACTTATCACCCGTTATGTACAGGAAACTGACAACAAATGGTAAAAAATCTAAAAAAATTAAAACTATTTAGAACTTTATAAATTCATAATTTTTCCTAACGTGGCATACTCTTTGCAAATAACAAGGTAGCATTAAACGATCATACCAACTTAAGTAAGATACTTCATAATTATCCATTATAAATTGCAAAAACAATCATTAGCACAAAATGCCTAGATCAATCTAGCTTTACAGAACTAGTCAAGTTATTGGAAATTTATTTTGATAATAGTTTGACATGGATTAAACATTGTAATAAGTTAACAAATAAATAATGTGTAATTGCATATATATTTAGAAACTTAAACAAAACTATAGACCTTGACAATACTCGGATAATAGCTAATGTTCACTATCAAGATGATACTCGGCCATTATTTACTAAATTTAAAATAGCACCCAAGTATAGATAATCAGAAAACTATACAAACAAAATTCAAAATATCTCATACTTCATTTAGATACCTAATCGGTTAACAAATATTGCCTGATTTAGTAGTTTTCATTTTGTGTAAGTTCATTTCTTCTACTACTTCTACTTCTATTATAGTAGCATCAAGAACTTACCGTTTCAGAATATTGTAATAATACAATAAAAAAAAAAAAACAAACGGGCAACATGATTTGGACAAGCAGGCGAGAAGGTCTGTAATATATCAATTGATGTCCTTCCATGTTCTGTTTTACAGTAAACTCGATCTTGCCTCCTTTCATTTTTCCGATAAAAAAACTCTTTAATATTTTTACTCATCAATTTTAGAAATACTTTCTCAACTAAATACTTATTACTACTTACTATTTGGCAGATTTTACTACCACCTCTTACTGTCTTTCATTTTTGAATGCGGTACAAATAACATATTACTCGTTATCTATGACTATTAAATAATACAGCAATTATGATATAATTAATACCTGTTTGGTACCTACAATGTCCGTTATCTGTCATCAGCAATTTATCAGTGTTTCCAAGTTTTGTAACGTTAAGAAGTATTTTCCATGTACATTAATAATCTACTAATTTATAAAATTTTACATATTATTGCAAAATAGTTATAGACAATAAGTATTAATGTAATGGTTTATTTACTTAGGTGGTGTATTGACCCTCGTGAATAACAACTATCATTACCCGCTTGTTGACCAATACACTATTACTATTTTCTAAAAGTTAAATATTGAAACGGTTATTCTAATGAAGTAAACATTCCAAGCAGTACATTGGTTAGCTTGAATGTCTCGATTATTTCTCATTCTTTTATTTAATGTGCACCGGTCTACGAAGTAATAAATACCACTATTCGAAACTAAAAAAAGTATAATTGATCATAAAATCAAAACAACTGTATCAATTATTAATCATTACTGATAAAATAATACTGTATTATTTAACATTTCACTAATTATTAATATAAAACTCATATAATTTAACAATGTAAATCGGAATTATTATATATCTTGTGATTCAAATACGAAATAGTAAGACCTGCTTTCGATAAGCAGCATTCGCAGATGCAGTTAATAATTAATGATAAATTATCTAAGAAATTTCATCAGTTTTAATCGTTCATTGCAAAATGTAACAATTTTACTAAACTAGCCAATTATATTGTGTTAAGTTGCTTATTTATGTTTTATATAAAAATTAGAATTATTTTTGTACAGCCTTGCATATTAAGATTTTATGTGTACGTTTTAAAACAAACACATCATTGTTCGATTTATTACATGAATAGAATGAAAGATCATTTATATATCCTAACCGAATAAAATTATTAATAGAGAATAAAAAAAAGTAATGTTTTCTTATTGGAACAATAAAAGTCAATAAACCTTACACAGTCCCACTCAGTGTTGTTGTATGCATTATGTTGTTCATGGGGACATTACCCAGATAACATTTTCAATTAGTGACCGATGGATGAGCAGGTGTGTTTATATACAGGTAAGAACGTGTGCAAGGTGCAAGAGCCGCACC
Source organism: Tachinus rufipes (assembly GCA_963932245.1). Lineage (NCBI taxonomy): Eukaryota > Metazoa > Arthropoda > Insecta > Coleoptera > Staphylinidae > Tachinus > Tachinus rufipes. Next base: position 47,134,330 of record OZ010741.1, on the reverse strand, counting down.
GGGCAGATGTGTCTTACGAAACCACCGCGTACTCTCTTGGAATATAGATAGCCATTTCTGAAACTTATTGTCAATATAATAAAGATAACAAAAATGAGTTGAGGAGACACGGGCTTTGGTTACAGCATGCATTGAGATTTAGAAAGTTGCAAGTACCTGTAATTTTAATCTTTAATTTACATAGCTCTCAAAATTATAAATTTAAATCTTAAATCTCGTAGAATAAGCTTTTGTTCAGAGTTTGGTAACGTGAAATAATTAAAATTCGTTTTTATTTTGCACACTATAATATAACAAAAATTCTATTTAATTATGAAATGAATGTGTTTTTATTCACAACTGTAATGTATCATTTATAAAACTGTTATTGCTAAAAAAACATACATTTTATTTCGCTTAGGCTGCAAGTAGCTAATGAAAAAGAAACAGCTAACCCAGACATGATCAACAGTTTTCAGTTCACGTGCTAAATTATAATAAAAAATAAAAAAATGCCTGCCGAACAAAACATTAAAATCTAATAATAATAACAATTGTCTTTATTTTTGTTAAAAACTAAACAAAGATGTTTATTTTTAAATTTTAAGACTTTTTATTGTTTTTTTGTATTCTGAACTGTTTCATTCATTTACCAGCTTAGCAACGAGTCTGGTAGATAGACTTTACATCCTAGGACGGAGAAAGTTTGACAAATCAAGAAAGTAATTAAACATATATCTCCAAACAAAGCCAATCGGGAAAAACATTATTTTGTATTGTTTGTTTAGAATCTAATCTAGAACACACATATTCATTTTTTGCCTCCTGATATAAATCACTCTGTATAATAAATATTACTTTCAAAATTTCAAGACTTGTTACTTTGAGAGCTACAAGAAGAAACTTAGAAAGAATAGAAAAACTTTGAAACTCATCTTAAAAGACTTTGATTAAAAAGTTTTAGAGGACTTCAGAGAGTGAAAAAATTGCGTTTGACTGACAACTTCCGAGAATATTTCCAGAATCATTATAAACTTAAATGTTGAGCTGAAACTGAGAATAGTACGCTATTATGTCTTCTCCGTTCTTCGGTATGGTTTAGAGCAGCGGTTCTTAACCTTTTTGGCTGGCAACCCTATTTACAAATATACTTAAAGTCCTTAAAGTATAAAATAAACTAGCTAGGTTAGGTATGAAATGAAAAACAAATTCAGACCTATAAAGTGAAATAAAAAATAAAAACAATTGTGTTCCATACTAAGGAAATAATTGTTTTTATTTGATATTATAATTATCATCAGCATCACTAGTGACTACCCTAGTGTGGCATTTTTAAGCAAAAAGACAAAGTGTACACCGCATGCCATGCTGAAAATCCAGTCCAAGACAATCCTGCTTCAGACAAATAAGTAGTTGTGAATGGCACCAAAGCTTTCCAAATAATTCTGCCCAAAATTTTTTGTGTCGCCACTACACCTAGATTTTTTGCGCTTTTTAGTTCGGTCCGGTCATAAACTATTAAAAAGTCCAAAATTTTTTTCATAAAAAGTTAAAAACAACCAAAAGAAAAGAACCAAAATCTGGTCAAAAACGTTTAAAAAGTGCAAAACTCTTTTTATAAAATGCCAAAATAAAAAACACAATCCAGCTTTGAAACAGTAAAATATTGTCCAAATCCAGCCATAAACTATTAAAAAGTGTAGGCATTATTAAATATTATTAGGAATCATCAAAATGCAAACATAAATCTATTGAAGATTTAAAATTCTATTCATAATATGCCAAAAATAGCAAAAATTCGCCATAAAATATCAAAATTTTGTTAAAAAAAACAAAATCTGTTCATACAATGTTAAAAAATGCAAAAAATTGTATAAATGTACCAAAATCCGACCATACACTGTTAAAACGTAAAATTCTACTTATAAAATGTCAAAATCAAACATGACAATTTCTAAGAAAGCACCAAAATCCGGCCATAAACTATTGAAAAGTGTAAAGTTTTATTTATAAAATGTCAAAAACAACAAAATATGGTCACAAAATAACAAAATTATGTCAAAAAGTAGCAAAACTCAGCAAAAACAGTTTAAAAAAAATCAAAAATATCTGTTTGTCAAGAAGGACTAAAACCCGTCCATAAACTCTTAAAAAACGCAAAATTCTAATAAAATATCAAAAATAGCAAAATCAAAATATTGTTATAAAACACCAAAATTTTGACCATAAACTGTCAAAAAATGTAAAAAATATTATGAAATCCCAAAACTAGCAAAATCCGGCCGTAAAATGTTGTAAGAAAGTCAAAAATAGTAATTATGCGGCTGTAAAACATCAAAATATTGTCATAAAACACGAAAATTTGGTTTTGAACTGTTATAAATACAAAGTTTTATTCATAAAATGTCAAAAATAGCAAAATCCGGTCGTTAAATATCAAAATATTGTCAAAAAGCACCAAAACTCCAAAATTAGCAACATTCGGCTATGAAATATCAAAATTTTGTCAAAAATTGCAAAATTCGGCCCTAATCTGTCAAAAAAAAATTTTCATTTATAACATAAAAAAAAATGTTAAAATGTTAAACTGTCAAAAAATATAAAACTCTGTTTACTAAATGTCAAAAATATTAAAAATGTCTCGTTTTTAATATATACTTCATTCACACCTATTAGACAGTCTGGTTAGACATAATTCTTTTTTTTTCAGGTTCATATTATTGAATTGTTACATAATCCAACATTTTTGTCTAGTTCAGCGGTTCCTTAAATCTTTTCCCCGCGGCACTCTTTGGGGTAAAAAAATGTCGCAACGCAACTACCCTTAAAGCAGTTTGAAAACTTAAAAAAAAACATTGCAAATTTAGTTGTCTTTATTGCGATAAATAAAACTGTTTGGATAAATTTTTCATCATCTTTATGTTTACGGAAAGTTTAGTTAACCCTTGACCCAGATAATTTGTTTTTGTATCTGCTTTTTTTTCTATGAGTACATTGAGAATCTACAAGTCTTTTCACTGCAGCCACTTGCCAACAGCATTGTTTTCTGAATACACCTGTATCTAAAACTCTTTTTCTTGGCTTCGTTCACGGTGTTTCTGTTTTAAACTACTCTCTTTTGCTATTCCAGTATATTTATGTTTCGGGTTGCAAAAAAACGGGTTCAATCCAGCTGTAGCCTAGCAATTTTTTTCCCATTGATAGCCACCGCACTTCTGTGTGCACAGCAAGAAATGATAATGATTCATACCCAGATCTTTGGCGAAAAGTTTTAAAAAGCGTGTTTGAAGCGGATTGGTTGAATGGCAATTAGGACTCAAGTAGGAGTTATTCACGTTCAAAATTCAATTCATCATTTAATAAAATTAAAGAAACGTTTCGGAAGTTAAATTCCAACTTACTTCATCAGTGTTTTTTTAAACTAAGATGTTCCAGTTTTCTAAGTAATTCCGTAGCATGCGATCCGTATGTATTCCTTGTTCCTGTTAGTAAAAACATTATGGGTTTTGACGTCCATCAAATTGAATTTTTAATGTGAATAACTACTACTTAAGTCCTAATTGCCATCCAACCAATCCACTAGTAACAAATGTAGACTATGCAAATGCTAGAGTTAGATTTTCCGTTAATAAATGCATTAAAACTAATATATCAGGACAACAAAGCGTTTGTTAGAAATAACATATCTATTTATTTAATCTGAACTTTGCAGATGATCAAGTGGTAATAGTCCAGGATGCGTTTGACCTAGAACTTAAGCAGCAACGCCTAAACAAAATGAGTTCTAAAAATTAATTTCAACAAAACAGTCGCAAAGTTTTGTATTGTCTTAATACAATATGGGAGACCAACCTATATCTAAAAAAAATTTAAAAAAACATATCGGAAAACTTATGGTTGAGTTGATGTTATCTTATAGTAGTAAGGTGAACGCTGAAATAGATCGCCGGTTAAATACGGTTCAGATAAAAAATTTGCGACATAGCGTCAGTGTCTAGACTACAAAGAGTATCTAATGACAAAATTCAAAAACGCATTCAAGTGACGGATAGTGTTACTCAATGGAAGAGATAAATGTAATAATAATAGACTTTCGTCATAAAGAAACTGATTTATCAGCAAATAATATTTGATACAATATGTTTATAATATATATAACCAAAGAAAAAAATAACTAGCCTCTCATATCCAAACACAGAGTTCACATATTAGAGTAATCTTTTGCATTGCATCAGTGGTTTTGTTAGAACATAACCTTTAAAAAAAATCTCGCTAATAACTTAAACTCAAATTGACTGAATTTGCTATTTAACGTTGTCATACACCGGTGTGAATTGATTATACTATAAACACTATTTCAAATATTTTGATTTAATATTAGCTGAATGTGAAGAGTAAACTATTCAATACGTTTTATTTATCGTTTGAAAATTATTGATTTTTTTAAGACTAAAGTAAGATTTTTTTTTTGTAAAATATAAGAAATTTCAACTCATAGGCATTGTTGTTGATGTTAAAGTTTCAAATTATATATAGAACCATTTTTATCAGAGTTCGGATTGTTTTAGCTATTATCACGAAGAACTTTTCCTTTTCATCAAAGTTTGTAGGGGATAAAGTCAGTGAAGTTATTACATTGAAAGTTTTCAAGTTACGATGTTAACTGTAATGATTAACACTACATAAAACATGTAGTATCTAATAGATAAAAGAAATTCAGTTCATTTTATTGTAGCTCTATTTTTATTATCTTCTTTTCAGAGGGAATTGTAAAAGAGATTTACAATATATCTCCCTAAACTAATGATTCAAATACATCATTAAGGGATTTGAATTCAATGCCCCAGAGTTCCAGATTTCTACCCGCTATATTGGTATTGGAGGTTTCTTTATATAATGTTTGGATGGCGTTTAATTATCTTCTTGTTGATTTAGCGAAATAATATTTAGGCGATATCAAGTTGAGGGGAAAGCGAGCTATTCATGTATGATTAAATTTGATTATCTTATCTTTACATGGACAGACAAGGTTGTGTTAACCCCTTTTGTTTACAAACTTGATATTATATGAAATTTTCTTGGGGTCTTTTATTATGACAACTAAAATGTACCCTTAGGTTACGACGGAGAGGAAGTAATAATATATAATTACACCATTTGTATGAGCACTAATTAAATTTTAATGGTTTAAAATAAACATGAATAATTAATTTTAAATAACATTCAATAACATTCAACAATTACAAATGATATAAACGATTATATAAAATGCTTTGTTAGTTATTTTTACATGACATTTTCGTATTGGAGTATAGGAAGATTATAAGCTTCTTTTTTAAAATAACATGCAATCCACTCCACCGATTTTTACTGAAGAATGAATTTTTAGTAAAATACGTAGAAAGAAAATACACTGCCGAGCATAAAATTAAGGTCATGAAGTGTTTTTTAGAATTTCTTAGTTTTTTACGTATTTTTTCGGTTGTAACAGTTTACTAACTGATTGCTTGAATACAAAAATAGTACATTAAGTACCAAGATCAGAAAAGCACTGTTTGCAGCACGCCGCTGTTTGTCCGCCCGAGTAAGCGAGGGCGGCGGGCAGCGAAGTGCTGCAAACTCTTTCTTGTCCGTGGTGCTTACGACTGTTTTTTTGCCTATTAAAAAAATAAAAATTTAATTCTTCAAGTGTCAATGTTTTTTTTTTAGGTTAAAGTTTAAATTGTCAAATATTGTTATAACGTAACCAAGAAGTCTTGTAATACAATCTCTCTACACTAGATGTCAATAGTTCTGTCTTTTGTATATAATATTATCAAATCAAGCAAATATTAAAAAATATTATTACTAAATCATGTAATAAATTAATTTAATTTTAATTTTTAATTAATAACATTTACTGTTAATTTAGTATAATTAAAATTAAGAATTATATTCAATAAAAATATTATTTTTTTAACTAGCGCCATCTGTGTTTTAAAAGCAAAATCCTTAGCGGGAGACAAAGAATTTTACCTCCCAAGAGAGGGAAAACTCACTTCTCTCCCTAAAATACGGGCGAAAAAACTGTTTTTCAGAGTGGGCATGCAAAAAAAAAAGTATTTGTTGTTTAAAGTTTATTGAAAGTAATGAAAATGAACAATTTCAATTTGATATGCTAAGTAATAAAAATGAACAAGTTTACTTTCATATGCTCTTGTTGAAACAAAATAAAGTTTATGGACTTCCGTAGCGAGTATTCCCTCCTCTGGCAGTGATAACAGCTTGCAAACAACGAGGCATGCTCTGGATCAGATTTTGGATAACATTCTGCGGAAGATTGTCCCATTCCTGCACCAGTATGTTGCAAAGCTCTCAAGAATTTCTAGAGGCCGGCACATGTCTCCGTAAACGTTTTCCCATGCTCAGTTGGATTTAATCCTGGACTGCGAGCAAGCCAAACAAATCTCGTGATTTGAGACTCGTCAAAATACTCAGTAATCCGAGCAGTGTGGGACCGTGCGTTATCATGCATAAATGTTGCGTCGTCACCAAGAATAACCATGAACGGTAAAACATGGTCTTCTAGAACCTCTGTCAGATACCTTTGCGCAGCCAACGTTCCATTCTTGATAAAGACTAACTCCGTGCGAGTGTCAAAAGATATGCCTCCTTTTGCCATAACCGATCCTCCCCCAAATGAAAGTCGCTCGACAATACATGCTTGAGCATATCTCTCGTCTTGTCGTTGCCACACTTTTACACAAATATCTGAGCCCGTAAGACAGAATCACGATTCATCGGAAAACAATACGCGACTCCAATCCGCTATTGTCCAAGAAGTCGCCTCCTAACTGTCCACTCACTTATGTTTACATTTCTCACTTCTTGCAGATGATTTCGAAGGAAAACTGCCGTGACCGTTCGGTTTCTCAAAACACTAGAAACGAGAAAGCGGTCATCCCTAGCTGTTGTAGTGTTGCTTCGCCCTGAATCAGGTCTTCGACTGAGCAGACCAGTCTCTTCGTACCGTTGCACACTCAAGAGACTTAATCAACGTTTCTCGCAGTTTCGCGCTGACCGCGGCCGTCTTCTAAAGTCGCCACAATTCGTGCCGCATCAACAGGATTTATGCTTATTGCAAAACACAATCAATGACAACAACACACAAACAATTTGCAACAGACAGATATCATCACAGAAACAAAAACTATGTTTGTTTGTTTCAACAAAAGCATATGAAAGTTAACTTGATCATTTTCATTACTTAGCACATCAAATTGAAATTGTTCGTTTTCATTACATTAGCAATCAGTTAGTGAACTGTTATAACCGAAAAAACACGTAAAAAACTAAAAATTTCTAAACAAAATTCAAATCCGATGTGACTCTAATTTTATGCTCGGCAATGTATTTGAACAACATTGGTTAGAGCAATGCCTAATTTAAAATATTCATTTAAATCCACGTTATACTTAGGAACACCGTGCTAGTGTACCAGCAGCATGACGTAAAAAGGGTTTTTAACTGATTCATTTTTTTTTCACAACATTAAGACTATTAGTCTTGTAATTGAATTTATTGCAGGCAATGTGTATGTTTACTATACATTATCAGTGAAATTGATGAATAATTGATAAACAGATAGATAATATGTAAATGTAGCGTTGAATATCATCAAACTTTCTTTCCTCGTCTCGCGGATGTATTACTCATACATTTCAAAATCTAAAATTAATTTTTTTTTACATCAGCCTTTACATCTTTCTATAGGAGATGCAGTAGTTTTGCTTAAGACATATTGAATGGCTGCAATGGATTAATCTAAAGAATTCTAAAATAAATTCTAAAAACTTCTTACAACCAGACGCCAGCAAAACACACAAGAAAAGAGGCAAAGTAGAAACAATCAAGCATTAATGTTTAATGTGTTTGTTAGAGCAAATTTTACAAAAAACACAGAATCAAAAAATGACTAAAAAAAAACAAGAACAGTAAAAAAAAAAAAAAAAAAAAAGTACAAAGAAAACTAAAGAAGAAGCATGTAGGACCTGCAAAAAGTAGAACACTAATGATAATGATACAACAGCAAAAGACAAAAACATTTTCAAATTTGACCCCAGCATCCATCTAGTCACTCAAAAGTCGACTAGAGCAATCTAATCAACATTGACCTTATCACCAAGCAATAGCAACACTCTACGGTATATTTGTCAAAACTCAGTAAAGACAATTTCTGGGTATGAAATCAATCCATATTTAAAATGACAGCTAACCAAATGATTATAATTTTAGCATTTATGCATTAATAGAACAATAGTCAAAAATGTACCTAATCAGTTTTATGATTGGCTGTCCTAGTTTACTAAAAACATCATAGCATATTATAATAAAAAAATTCCCTATACTACAATTTGCAATTTTTGTCAATTGTTCAGTATTAATTGAAACGCCCGTAAATGTTATATGAATTAATAATAAGGCGCAAAATAAAAATTGTGTAGTTGAATAATAAAAATGTCTACTACATTATTGCAAAATGTCATAATTTATTTTTGCTTATAATAAATAAGATTAGAAATCGTTTAGAATTGTTTTTAAGCGCACACAAAATTAACTACTTATGCGGTTAGTCTAGACTTTTATTGATGTTGGTAAATCCTAATTAAACAACATATAAAAAGAGTTAACAAATATATTTCTTTTAATTATTTATTGTAAAATATTTTTTTAATGTTTATTTTGTTCATAATAAATGTCATCTCTCTGATTCTGGTTTAATATAATCTTATTTTATTTACATTAATCAAAATTTATTAAACGTAATTCAATATTATCGTCAGTAATTTTAAATGCAATTACATTAAATTTGGAATAAACATAATCAGAATATTGTTTACTAAAACTTCTAAACTTCTAAAAACAAGTTTTCCAAACAAAAAATTGTTTTGTTGATTGATTGTTATTGGAAAATTTGTGAGATATAATCTTTAAGACTAAAAAGGTGAGACATTTCAGTGTTACAATCTTTAAAATACATTAGTTTAATGTTTTCCTCTTTTACTTGAAAACATGACAAGTTACTATAGTATGCCCATAGATATAGTCTTTACGACATGGGCTTAATTTATCTCAACGGATTATTTCATTAGCAACCAATTATGATTGTATTTTATACTTAGAATTCGAGGTAATTTTTAAGGGTGGAAATATTGTATATTTATATAATATTTTCACCGTTGAACATCAAGGTGTTATAAGCTATTTATGGAATATAATACAAACAAAATTGTTTCCCCAAAGCGATTAGTAATGAAGTAATTCGCTAAGATAATTTAAGACCATGTCGTAAAGACACTATATCTATGGGCATACTATACATAATTATGCCAAGGTACTAGTGCTTAGATTTGGATTGTACGTTCATCAAACCAGAGAAAAATATTAGTAACAACAGCATCAAATCCTACGACGGATTCTTAGTTACTCGGATCAACATTATTATTATAATATTATTTTGTGCTAATTATAATATCACAAGTTGGATATATAAAAACAAATATCAATTATCATAAATTAGTTCTAAATGAATTATTAAAATAAAAAATTTATTAGCAGACGTTTAGACATAACACTTATAATAATTGTAAGATATTTTACCAAAATTTGTCAAATCTACAAGATGTTATCAATGTGTGGTACGCTCAATGTTGCTACCCACTGGTAGACCCCGCAAGAATGTTTGTTTTTTCAGTGCACAACTAACCATTTAGAACCAAAATGTAATATTCCGCATTCCAAACTAGTCAACGTATCTGCACATTGACGCCAGTAGACGAAATATTAAGCTGGGTTGAGTTAAAATAGAAAAGTCTCTAGAAAAACTTTTTATATTTGCACATGCAAACTCGGTGTTGGGCAATGTCATTGTAAACTTAATTGGTTAAACAATTACTGGTGAATCTATTACCGGAACAAACTAACCAACATTTTGAGAACAAAAACATTGTAAAGATGAACATATTAACACACTTATTTTTTTGACTGTTCATTCTGAAATCAATTTTTCCTTTCTTATTTGGATTGAAAAGTGATCCTAAGGCGGAAAACCCCTTATTTGATTGCGCACTCTGAAAAACAGTTTTGCCGCCCGTATTTTAGATCAAAAAGTGATGTTTTGTGCGGCATAAAGCGGTAGAATCATTTGTCGCCCGCTGAGTGTTAAGCTTTTAACACATAGATTTTATGTAAACATAAATATTATTATTATTATTAATACAGATAAAGAATGAGCTTAGAAGACGTTATAATGAAGTGTAAAATAAAGTTACAAACATAATTAAACAATTTATAAAGAACACTACACAAAACTATTTAACTCGGCAAAATAAAATATAAAAGAAACGTGGAAGTTAATCAATAAAATACTGAAAAAAAACAGAAAAGATTTAGAAGACCCAAAATTGATAAAAAAATTTAAACAAAACTCCAGAAAAATACTTGAGCAGTTTACTGATTCATTTAAAAATCAAACAAAACCTCTTGCCAAATCATGTGGCAAAATATTGCATAATAAAACTGAAAAAAAAAACATATCAAATACAATTATTGGAAATACCAAAAATGACACCTGAAAATATTGAAAAAATTATCCTGTCTATGAACCCTACAAAACCTGCAGGTCACCATAGAATTAAAACAAAAATATAGATACCATAAGGAAAATAAGAAAGCCAATGACCAAACTTTTATCAATCTAACCATCAGCCAAAAAAAGAAACCAAATGTTTTAAAAAAGGCAATCCTGCGTCCCGTCTATAAGTCAAAAAAAAAAAAAACAATTCTAAAAACTACAAACCGATTTCTATATCAAAAGTATTAGAAAGATACATTAAAAAAACGATAACAGTGTATTTGGAAGAAAACAAATTAATATGGATATCAGAAATCAAAAGTCACAATCCAACTATTTGAAAAATTCACAAATACAGTTAACCAAACATTTGATAAGAACATGCACGCTTTGTGCTTAATCGTCGACTTCTCAAAAGTATTTTGATATTCTCATAAGCGCATTATGGTGCTTATGAATATTATAGAAAAAAAACTAAATTAAGAAAAAACTAATAAATGGTTTAAAAACTACATAGACAATCAGAAGTTTCAGGTTAAATTAAGTAGCAAAATGGGCAAAGATACAACTATTGACAGGAGTGTGCCCCAAGTCAGTATTTTAAAACCAATACTCTATCTGTTATATGTATATACTTTTTATACGTAGATTGTATCAATCCACAAAAACGTACAACAAGCGATGAAAAACATTCAAAATGATTTTAAATAGTTTAAAAATGAACTCACGACAAAGGACCCACTATCAACAAAAAGAAGCAAACCTGGTTCATATAGTATCACTACATCAGCAATTCAAATGTTTATACAAAGTCCAAATATCTGACAACTGTGATTGCTATGAGCAAATAGAAGTTGAACACATTGTTCTTACTACTTTAGACAGTTTATACCGGAACAAGCTATGACAACGATATATACACGCATAAATACGCACTTCCAGAATCTATTATTACTTATAGAATAACTGTGTACGGTCAAGCGTCGGATTATATTATTGAAAGACTACAAAAAACACAAACCCAAGTAATAAAAAATCTACGCAGTTATTCAAATCAAGATCCATGCAAAGAGCTATTAACAATTAAACAACTTTTTAAAGTCAGAGTTATAATGAACAACATAAAAGAAAAAAAAACACATGAATTAAAGTAAACCATAGCAAAGAAACAAAGAGAAATGTTGCTAAAAAATTTATAGTGAAAAGTCATAACAATAAATATAGAAAAAAAAAAGTAGCCATACAATCGTTGTTCAATGGAATTCCGAATGATATCTGAAAAACAAATCAAATATAACTATTTAAACCAAAAATAAAATTCTGGATAAAAGACTATTTATAAAGTGACCGATCAATTACTATTACTACTACATACTAATAGTGCACAATTTTCCACAGACAAGCCAATCTGGCTTAGTGACACTAAGAAATAAAACATGATTAGAACATCGAGAAGGTTGGTTTTTAGTGGGTTTGTTCTCTTTAGAATAAGAGGATCCACCATAAAAGTATGGAAAAAAAATAACAGAAACAAAAGAAATTAAAGATGAGTTAAGAAAAAGATACAAAACAGCTGGATTACAATTTGATATGACAAAAACATACTCAAAACAACATAAAAAATAATAAACAAGACGTTAAAAAAAACATTAAAAAATGCCACAGAAGAGAAAAACATAAAACAACATTTAGTGAACAATTTAAAAAAAACGGCACATTTAAAGTGATTACATAATCCCATTCATTTATAAACTCCCTGTATAATAAAAAAATAATATGGATACCAAAAATGAAAAAATACTATTCAGCTTTTGAAAAAATGTACAAACCTTATTAACAACAGCCTTGACAAAAGGAAAGGTATTTGATACACTGGATCATAAGAGCATAAAAAGCAATTTAAAAAACTGGTTTGAAGACTACCTCAACAACCAAACTTTCCATGTCACATTTGAACAAAAACTAGGACAAGAAACAAACATGAAGCAAGGTGTACCTCAAGGCAGCATACTAGGTCTCTTTTTGTATCTCCTGTATGTGAACGATGTGGGTTCGTGCATTAGAACATGTAAGCAAATTTTGTACGCAAATGTTACACGTAAAGAGTCAATTCACAAAAACCCAAACAGAGTTTAAAAAACTTACTTATTTTACACAATTTCAAAAATAGGTACATGATAAAGGTGTATATAATAATATATATAGTAATATTGCATTTTCACATCAAAAATCAAAAGAAAAAAAACTTGTCTTAATTTATCACAATTCCCAATGCATTTATATGACTCCAAAACCACTACAATGTAATTGTACAGAAACAACTGACAATGTTAAACATCACAAATACCTAAGCATTTTAATAGACCAAGATTTAAACTAGAAACTTCCAAGTACCTTCTAAACAGCCTTCAAAGATCACAAAACCAAGTGACAAATCACACAATTTTTGCCAATAGAGAGATATCTGTTGATTTGTACAAAGATGAAAAAATCTACATGGGCAATTCCATTTCAAACGGATCAAAGCAGGGAGGGGGGGCGAGTGCATTGAGAAATATGCTTTAGTATTTTTTTTTTTTCAGTTTCTATAACTTACTATTAGTCCTTTGATCGGTTTATGAGAGTATAAAACCCTCCTTTTTGCCCAGCCCACTGAGAACAAAAACATGGTTTTATGGCTTATGTGGCTTATAGACAGGGTATAGACTTGAAATGGCGCCAGATTTGGATTCTACGGAAAATTTCTGATTGATTTCATTAGTAAATTTATTTTTTTTAGTTAAAATTAGTAAGTTTTTAAACAAAAAATGCGATTAAATTAAAAAACGACAAAAAAACTAAAAAAAAATCGTAGAATTTTTTTTAAGGGTTTTTTACCCTCATAAACCAATCAAAGGACTACTAATAAGTTATAGAAACTAAAAAAAATACATAAGCAAGTTTCTGAATGCAGCCCCCCAACTCTAGTCCGTTTGAAATGGAAGAATTGCCCACATATTATTATGAAAAAATTTACATGACAAAAATAATTGGTTAAAAGTTAATCGCGAACAAGGCAAATGAGAAGATATGTTGTAGAAACCAATAATAATAAATATGGATATAGAAAAAATGAAGTAATTTAGAGGATTTTTTTTAATAAAATTCCGAAAACGTCTAAAACATCAATAGAAGCTTTTAAAATCAATTTTAAGAAGTGGATTCATGAAAAATGTAACAATCTTTAAATAAATCAAACATTTTATAATAATCTCTATCGTTATTTAAACCATATAACCACATACCACCATTGCCTTAGGCTTAGTGGCATTTTTAATAACCTTTTATTTTAGAGAGGTGATTTAGTGGAAAAGATTCTTTTGAGAGAAATCCCATACTACGTCCGTAAAAGACTCCACCTCCAGCAAAAAACAAAAAAAAAGTGTTTTTATTATTTTACGCGATTTCTAATAAGTAATAACATAAACTAACCAAAACCAATAATATTCATAAAATAATAATAGTTACTCACATGTAAAGAAAAATTTTGGTAATAAAATTTAAACTTATATAATTTTGTATCTAATATATGACGGATTGATCATGTTTATAAAATACATATTGTGAAGTATAAACTGTATGTAAATATATAAAATGGTATTGTAATGTTACATGAATAACGGATATGAAATTGAATTGATAAATGTACAATAGATAGCTTATAAAACTGTCGTATTATTCAATTTCATCAGGTATATTGTGATGGATGCATTGTTCTGACATTAGCAGATATGCATACATATTTCTGTTTATTCAGCATATTTTCAGTAACTCGTATACGCAGATTCTATTTATGTTGTTCATAGTTGAGTGATAACACATACGAGATATAAGCAATTGAAACTGGAGCATTATTTGATGACTACTTGATTTTCAATGTTATTAAGTGAAGAGGCAACATGTTTTCATGCACATTGCAAATATGTAATATAGTCGGCAATGAAATAACTCTGATAAATATAAGTGGTTTAAAAAATACACATTTTTTATTAAAATGTTGGATACAAATAAGTACTTTAAACATACTCGTACATATTGCATAACTATAATAAATGAAATTAAATTTTGTTTTGATTAATTATATAAAATTATGTAAAAAGCACAGTTATTAATAATCCATAATAATATAAACAAATAAATTAAATTAAAAAATGCCAATTAATAATGTGAACAGTTTTATTTTATGTATATGTTAAATTCCTAGGAGTATAAGTGCAGTCTGGGAATGTATAAAATATAATTTACATTGCCACCAACGCACTCATACTTTATAGTTTCATTTACAACACAATAAAAAATGTGTGGTTCGGTGAAGTATGAAGTACAACTAGATTGAAATTCAATATTTAATTAAAGTTGAGCATTCAATTTAAAAATCACATTTTCATTCACACAAAATTATTCTACTTTGAACTATTTTATACTAGACTACTTCAAAATTTAGATTTAATTAAATTAATTACTATTGATGTTGCTGCATTTTTGTGAAATTGTTTGAAAACAATGCACCCAGCAGGACTCGGACCTGCAACCGCTGCTTGTGCCAACCCAACTATCCTTATAATAGAGACGACAGGAGGCGGAATAATTCATACATTTCACATATTTTATTGTATATTATATGCATGTCTAGAAGTATTTCAGCACAATGCACCATGTTGCTGCAGGCGACCGAATTGATGCAAATATTTCAAACAATTCACATAAAGATGATAAATTTATTATTTATTAATTAAAAATGAAAATATGTTTAATACTTTAATTAATGTTTGCCATTACTTCATATTATAGAAATAATCAAACAGAACGCTCCACGTGGAATTCAAACTCACCTCTGTTTATTTTATTTTATTAATTATTTTAAAATTCTATCAAGAACAAATAAAAAATAAAATGTTTCCAAATATAAATTTAATGAAGAATTATGTGTGGGAATGTTAGGTAGATTTACACTATATATATTTATTAATTCTACTTTAACGTTGTATATAGATAGCGTTGTCCGTAGAATAATTTCGTTTGTAGTAAATAAAGCTTAATAGATTTCTAAAAGCGCGCAGTAACGTATTATATTTCTGAAACAAACAAAAACTTGTCGATGAAACGAAGGGGAAGCACTGTCGTAGCACTCGCAGCAGTTCTGCTTTAGCAGCAGCAACGGTGTGTAACAGTATATCAAGACAAAGCAACCTTTAGGTTTGCTGTTGGATTTCAGTAAACTGTAATTCGATTTCTCAATAGGATTTCTGGTTGCAATTTAATCCGCTTGTATTTTACCAGAACTCAACATTTCAGTAGGCAAAGCACCCTGGTTTAATTTTTTATTTGTAATGATATTCTTTAAAACCGTTGATATGGTTTCACCTATTTACACATCCCTAAAATACACTTAAAGAATATTGCTGACAAAGCTTCAGTAAGCGAAATCAAAATCCAATTTAACTTAGTTTGGTGTTTTTTTTTGCAAATAACACTACAACCGCTCATGACTTCTGATCGATAAAATAATGTAATGTAATCAAGTCTAGGTACAACTTGTCCCAAACGTTGTGGAATAATGATGGATTTAGTGTAAAAACAAAGTCCATTTAGTGCCATACGTGATAATTGTACACACATGGAACAGATGGCTAATAACACGTGTTAGATTCAGATCACATTAAAGCGCGAAAGGTTCAATTATCTCATCTTTAATTTTTTTACGTAAAATCTAAACATAGTAGTAGTCAGATACTATCAACTTTTACAAATAGTAATTCTCAAATTGACACTAGCTAGCTGCTAGCATCGTAGATCTGTTTGCAGAATTTTTTGAGTTTGCTTACAGTCCGTTGGCCTACATCATATCTACATAAATGAATCGTATCTTATTTTAAAGATATCTAATGTATTCAACAAACTATCTAATAGATTAACTACAAGTGTGTGTTTGCCCTCTGCCGGCCTTTGTGGCTTTTATTTAATCTATCTCTGGCCAAAAGTACTTTTAATACTTGTTGGTGCCAAAAATAATATAAAAAACTATCAATTTTATCGATCATTCCAAAAATTGCCCTCAATAAACACGGTTTTCAGACTGGCAACATCTTCCAACTTTTTATTGTACAAACCTTATATTATAACAGATGTGCTCGAGGACATACTTTAGGTGCATTCAGTTTACACTTACATTTCAAAGGCATTTAATACCGTAGACTATAAGACACTAATTATAAAACTATGTTGCATCGGTCAGTGTGTTTCTCATAATATTGATGTTACGTGGGGTGTTCCACTGTGGTCACATTTTGCAGCTCTGCGGTTTAACATTTTTAACAACAATGTGGTACAGTGTTTTTCAAATGCGTATTCCATTGTTTGTTGATTTAAAAATATCTTCAGTCATTAGATAAAGTTTCACTACTTCATAAAGAAACTTTATATAGTGGGTGCAAGGCTAATAACTTACTACTTAATTTAAATAAGTGCTATAATAATGTATAGTTATTCTCTGATAAATGAACTGTTGTCGAAAGTTAACACTGTCCGTGATTAAAGTATTATCGTTGTGGCTAAAGCCTGTTTGTCAGCTTTTAAAATTTATCAAGCTAACTCTAAGAAGTTATGTAACCCTTGTACTCTAATTATCCTTTACAATATTCTAGTACTCCCCAGTCTCAAATACTGCTCAAAAGTATGGACTCCGTACACCGCCGCCAGCAAAAATATTAAATAAATCCGAAAATGCATCATTGTGCTGTCTACATGTAACATAATTACGTCATGAAAAAAAACTTTTTAATTTTGACACTAGTTTTTAAAGTGCTTCTTAGAATTGAATTGATTGTCTTGACTTGCTCAGTTTAGTTGGTACTAATTGTACTAATTATATTTTAGCTCAAGTTTTAGGTAATAATTATTTATTTAATATATCGTATAAACGTACAGATTATGCGCAGCACTCTAACTACACGTATTTTGCGGCATGCCAACAAAGTTAAAGAGGATTTTTTTTTTAAAGTTCATTGTCCAATCCAAATCGGTGCTCGGAAATAGTTGATAGTCGCTAGCTTGTATGTAAACAAGACAGATACATTTATACATTTATATTTTATATATAATTGTATGCCTCTTACTTGTATACCCTTACTCAACTCTTAGAGGCAAACAACATGGACAATTATAGTATACGCACGTTAAAGCTTCTTTAATTTAAAATATGTGAAAACCAAACCATAAACTAACACAAAGTGTAATCATATCAATGCTACTAAACCACACTATCTTGTGCATTAATACTTTCTTTAGAATTTGGCTGAGATTGGTAAATAATATAATAATTTACTTAGAAATGACCTACTTTAGTTTGTTCCCGTCATTAATTATACCAGTTATAAAAAATAAATCATGGCAAATGTCAAAACTGTTTAAAATTTCTACTATTGTATAATATTTCACTTACTTTATTTTTGAATTGTTATCTTGATAACTAACATGTATGTACACTAATGTATCTGCTTGAAACTCACCTGAAATAAAACAAATCATAATTAATTATAAAATTCTTTTTTTTAACATAAATATTTTTTTATACACGCGCGTGTTTATTCAACATTTGCATTTAATTTTTTTGTATTCTGTAATTTTTAATTTTTTTGAATACATGAACAATAATGCTGAATTCTAAATAATCAAATATTTATGTTAAGTATTTCTAATTAAGAAACCGATTGTTTGTAACATGTATTTGCAATATGGTCAATGTGGTCTTCAAATGTAAGTTTAGCATTAAAAAATACTCCCAGTTCCTTAAATGCCAATACTTCTTTCAAAAAAGAATAACAAAAAGTATAATTATAAATAATATTAGTATTCATACAACAAATTCGCATAGCTTTGCATTTTTATTACACCAATCATGCAAGATCAACAGATCTTATTTTTCTTGTAGTATAAAAGCCGTTGTTTTCTTCTGGGTTTTATGGTAGTTGTGCGGGGAAATACCCCATTACCTACCTATCTTGCGTCGCCTTATGGCTTCGTGAAAATTTTCAGTATTATCCACTTTTCAAGTTCTTCATAATGAACTCATGAAGAGTAAAGATTTGTAAGTCTTCTCTAAGATCTTTGTTCCTTATATACCAAAGAGCTCCGGTAATCATTCTCAATGTTTTAGATTGGCAAGCTTCAAAAGTTTTGAAATACGTCTTTGCAACCATTCCCCAGGACAGTTGGGCTCTGATTGTTGATTTATAGAGCGTCATTTTAGTTTTAAGTTTCATTTTCTTATAACGTAGAAGTAGTGCCAAACTTATCATTGTGACTTTGATTTTGTCTCTTATTTTATTAACATGGGCTCTCCATGTTAAAGATTAGTCCAGTGATACTCCAAGATAATTTGCTTGGTTAGCCCAAGGTATCGGTGTGCCATCCAGGATGATGTTTCGGTTAGGAGTTATTCATCTTTTTGTGAAAAGAACTGGCTTTTAGACGAATTAATTTTTATCCCCCCTTCTTCGGTCCATTCGGTGAAGGCTTTTTGTAGATGTTTTGTTATAAATTTTGGCAAGGTGGCTCTATGGATTATTGCCGCAAACTGAGCAAAAATCCGTTTGTCATTGCCGAGATGTCTCCAAAATAGATATTATATAGCGCAAGTGATAGTGTCGAGCCTTGGGGAACACCGGCTGTCATAGGTGTAACTGAAGAAAACGTGTTTGTGATTTTTACTTGAAAACTTTCTTTCTACCCAGATGTTGAGAGTATTTTGCACGATAAAGTTTGGCTATCAGGCCATTATGCCATACCTTGTCGAACGCTTTCTCTATGTCGAAAAAAACTGCTCCGGTTGACTTTTTGTTGTTAAATCCTTTAGAAAATGTGATCTGCCACTCGTGCCAGTTGGTGAATAGAAGAGTGTTGTTTCCTAAAGCCGTGCTGATGATTTGGAATTACTTAGTTAATTGCACTGTGGTTGTTTATATGCATAAGAATGATTTTCTCAGCTATTTTGCTCAGAGTAGGTAGCAAGCTTATTGGACAATAATTCTGGGGAAACAATTTTGGCTTGTTTGGTTTTGGAAAAACAACAATTATAGCATGTTTCCCTTTTTTGTGGGAAATATCCTTGTCTTAAGATACCATGTATGATGTTGGTGAGTCCTACTATGGCTTTCCTTGGTAGGTTTTTTAATGCCGCATTTGAAATATTGTCGTGTCCGGGAGCATTTTTAGGATTGGTATATTTAATGGCCTTGGCCACTTCCAAAAGGTTCGTAAAAGGTATTATTTCGTCTTCGGCGTCATTTTATTTTAGCTCTCTTTCCACATCTTCCATTATGTCGACATCTAAGATGTTGTATGCCAGAATAAATTGGTCTTCTAGAGACAAAGCAATAGCTTCGGCTTCCTCTAATGTGGTATGTCCTAGACCGTTTTGCCCGTGGATGGTCTCGTGCTTTTATCTTAGGCATTTAGATATATTCAAAGTTTTGGGCATTTTGTCATCTTTTTGTTGAAAGAGGTTGTCCCACTGTTAGTTCTTGAATAGTTTGATTTCCTCTTTTACTCTGTTTTTTAATCTGTTTTTAATTTGTTTGTCGTGAGCAGTTTTGGTTTGTTGGAATTTCTGTCTGGCTGTGTTTTCTACCTTGTGAGACGTTTTAAGTGTGGGTCGTTGTCTCTTATGATAATATTGCTGGTAGCTTTATCTTGCGCAGATTGTATGGAGGAAGTTAGGTTTTCGACAGCTGCGTCTATATCCTGTGGGAAGCAGATTTTTGGAAGTGGGCCAAGATCATTTTCAACAAACTGATAAAACTGTTTCCAGTTTGTTCGCTTTTTAGTTTTGTCCAGTTTTCCTATCAAAGTTCCAAGTATTGTTAGTAGAACGGGATAGTGTTCTGAATCCATTTCGTTAAATACTTCAGAAGTGGTGGCGTTGTGTATGCCTTTTGACAAGGCAATATCAAGTATGCCGGGCGGGTGATCTACGTGACTATAGTATGTAGGTAAAGTTGGGCTGTGCATAGATAGGTTGTTTTGATCAATAAATTTAATAAAAATCCCGCCTTTGGTATTTGTGGCGCGGCAGTTCCATGCCACGTGTTTGGGAGTTGAGATCACCCCCATCTTCAAAAACCATTTTTGTATAATTTACTATTAATAGTTTTGTTGGTGGTTGATTTTGATTTTTCCGATAGAGAGAAGGTTGATTACCCCGGTCGCTTCCAGGTTGGTAAAGTTTGGAATTTCAATTTCTGAATGATCTAGTGTTCTCTTTGTAAGTATGGCTGTGCCACCACCTTGGTAAAGATATGGAAAATTTTGGGTGGTCTCTGGGTTTTAACCCAGTTTCTGATAGCATTATATCTATGTCGTGGTCCGAAATGAATAATTTGAGTTGTTTGGAATGTTTAGCACTGCAATTGGTATTCCAGTGTCCTATTATATAATATTATTTTGTACTGCCATTATTGGTGTGGATTTTTGAGAAAACGGCCGAGATCAGTTTTAGTAAATCCTGGTCGTTGTTACTATTGATGGTTGAGGCTGCACAGCTTTTGCGTATTAACATAATTAACTTTTTTAGAAGGTTGTTCTTTTAGGTTTTGCATTTGTTTTCATCTTCTGGTAAACCGGACATTTTTTTTAAGACGAGGGGTGGTTACCACTGCAGTTGGCACAGACAGTTTTCTCCCTGTCTGCAGTGATACGATGGCATTGTGCTGATAGATGGTTCTTGGCGCATCTAACACACACCCAATCGTTAGAGCACATTGATACAGCGTGTCCATAGGCTTGACAGCGATGGCAATAAACCGGTTCGTCAGACTTAAACTTTACCTCAACTTTTACCTTGAGGTCAAACATTTTTGTTAAGTTACAAATTTCATCGCTTCTGTCATTTTTATTTAACTGTATGTACAATTTATCGTAGGTTCTAGTTTGGTTATGCAACCTGGAAATTGCATTTACATTAAATCCTTTTACCTTCGCTTATCTCCTCGCAGGAAACATCTTCTAGTACATTATGCATTACCACTTTAAGAGTTTTTTCTTCCCCCAACTGGTATGTGTGTGTCTTGTAACCTTTTGCATCTAGTTATGTTTTTGCCCTCCGGTGGTCTGAAGGCGTTTGCGGCATTATTTTTATGTACTTATTTAGACATTTAATTTCGAAATTAATATTTAACTTTTCCATGTCATTTTTAACATCTCTCCATACCTTTTTACTGTTTAAGGTAATTTGTGGAAGAAGTTTAGCATTAGGTTGTACCGGTGTGATGTTTTCGGTGTCTGAATCGTCATTCTCGCTGCTACTCAGGGTATAAACTCTCTTTTTTCCATTGTTTTTACGGTCGACAAATTGCCAATCGTTGGTATCATTTGTGGGATTACTAGTACCTGGTGATGAATCGTTTTGGGCTAACATTGTTTCAGAATCATCTAGATCTTGGTTGGTGGTAATAATTGTAGGTAGAAGAAGAAATAAAACTCGTCTCCAAGTGTCCACTTGGATCTTTGGAGTTGTGGTCGCCGATTTAATCTTTTTTAGGTTGTTTGCCTGTAGATGTGGTATGTTTTTGATTATTGTCTTTTTATTTTTTTGTAATCTTCTTCTTTAGGCTGTTGTTTGAAGTAACCGTATTGGTTGAGCTTATGACACTTCTCCAAGTTCATCATTTTTAAAGTGTGTTTTTTGGACGTTATTAACGTTATTGATTTTGTCGACTAACGCCGAAATCTGAATAGATAACTGGTCAAATCCTATTTTCATGTCGTTTTGTATGTTTTTGTAATCAATTTGCATTTGATTCAATGTGGTTATTATGCAGTTAAATCATTTCTTGTTGATTCGGTATTGCTGTTGGCAATATTAAGATTTGCATTTAATATTTCCAAATTGGCACTATTTTCTTTTATTTTGGTGAAAAATTTAATTGTGTTGTCATCAATTTTCTCTTTAAAAACATCTAAACTATGGTCTGGATCATTATTTCTGGTTAGGGTATATTCGGTATTATCCCCTATGACAATGTTTTCCAGGTCTACTGAAGCCGTACGCAGTTGGACGCGTAAATAAAGTTATTTCACTATTCACTTAATTGTTTTTAGCAATTTAGCACTTAAAAAGTCTTATTTCCTTTGTTATAGAGCTATGTCTTCTAACAAAAAAAGGTGAATGACTGGGAACGAGGTCATAAGTTTTTCACTTGGTGAAATTTTTCATTGTTCTATCACTAATTAAACTGGCACTTTCTTTGTTTAAACTAGTCGTTAGGTGTACGCATACATAAACTTTCGCTGACACAAAACACTACACTACTAAAGTAGTATAAGAGCCAACATAACCTTTCAGTAAAGTGCTTAATAGCGTTACTAATAAGATTGCCAACGTATATCCATTTGTAAGTAGTGACAACCTTTCATCAAATCAAATCTACAGAACAGATCAATTACACAGACACTTGACTGAGTAAGAAAATAACGAGAAAAACATAACCTCGAGCAGTTTTGATTGACATAAATGTTTGGAATTAGAGACTAATCTGGCAATCATAACATACAATGTAAAAAAAAAATTAATGTACATAATACTAAAAGATTAGCTCAATCATTCTACAACACGATACGGCCAATAAGCTGTACTTTTTGCTGCTTCTGATAATCTTACTCAACTTATTCAGCAACAGCTATGTTTCTCGAGTTGGATTTGTTGGTAAACCAAGGTTATTATATCTACATCTTTCAACGCCCCGTTATTGCGCTCCAAAGCGGTGCTTACTTCGCTTACTGCATAGCGCAGTCCCTGATAACTACTGTTGAAATTGCTTTAAAAAAACTATTCCATTGCTTCTTCTTTTATTAAAACTTCTCTTTATCATTATTCGAAGATAAACACAGCAAAAATAAAACAATTTCTTAATAGTTTCAATTTTGATACTCGTTGCTTATATTCAGAGAATCCATAAGTTGCAGCAAAAATATTGTTCCATTCTGAGTTATTAAACAAAAACAAATTTATTTCTACTAAATCAGACAAAACAAACTGTTAATAAGAAACAAAAAACATTTAACAAATTCATCAGTAATTGTTCTAATCAAGCCGATCAGAATAATAAAAAGCAACATTAGGATCGAATGATACAAAATTGAATTTTTCAGCTTTCCATAAACAAAATCAATTTTCTCAGCTTTCAATAAACAACATATTCTATAAACCATAAATTCATGGTAAAGTAGTTCACAATCTTCAATACATTCTCTTCAAAATAAACAAAATAATTTAAAAAAAAGTAAGTATTTTTGCAATTTTTGTACCTACAATGCCGGTTAGTAGTAAAATAACGGGTCTAATTCCCTTTAAGCAACATCATTCTTAAAACATTTGCATAGTTTTCTCTAGAATGACAATGTTGTTAATAGCTTCAAAAGTATATATAAAACTAGAATTTCTTAGAAGATATAAACAGTTTTTTACTTCTGTACAACTTTTGCATATATATTTGTAGCAATAATAATTTTTATTAATATACCTACCTGATAAAGCAAATAATCCTTTTGCGAAATGTTCTACTATATTACCGTTGAATGAAAAAATATCAGAATGAAGCGCAACGTTAATACATTTGTGTGTACTCGTGTATGCCGTTCCTATAGATAGATGATCTGTCCTGTTGTTACACTAGCTATCAACTATTTTCCACCTCCAAATCTCGGGAATAATCCCAAATCGTTTCCGCGACTCGGAGATAGTAGATAGTCTTTAGCTAGTGTGTGAGGAAGTCAGTTACACTATAGGAGGGGCATACATAAGATGCACAAATGTATTAACGCGCCTCTTTCTAATATTCTTTCATTTATTACTTATTTTGCAAAAAGATTATTAATTATAATTTATGGTAATTAATTATAATTACCATCGGCGCAATCTTTGCATTTTCTAGATATTTCCATAGACATAGTTCAAAAGAAATAAAAAAACATATTGCCATCATAACAAATATTCAGACAGTTCAATGAAGATGAAGGAAGACCGCTATCAATTATCTACATCAAAATAGGATATTGGTTATACACCGTTAGTAGTCTATAAACTATTTACTTGTACAATCACTAATAAAATTTTTGAGCTTAGGTATGTATAACATTAAACGCATATCTGCAGATAACACAAAATTAATAATAACACTTTAATAATGTAATCACATTCATCATTATAGCGCACATTTGAAATGGTTCTGTTCTAGTGTAATGTAACTGGTTCAGATAAGGTAATATATTCCAAGCATTACATTGATGCACCGTTTGAATAAACAAACAACAAAACCGAGAAGAGGCATTAAGAACATTAGCCTGGCATCATTTGATATGGTATTTTATCTTGTTATTATATTTTTAAAGTGCCACAACAACAATAAATTAAATAAGATAGAATCAAACGTCATAAACTTGACATGACAGTATATCAAACTAACAAAGATGGAAATTCCCAAATGATATAAATTATTAAATATATAAAGCAATCATACGCGTTTTAAGAATATTTTCATCAGATTATCCTTTCATACATTTTATAGGGTAAATTATAGCAAATTGTAGGCAACGGTAGCAATAAAAGTCGCAGGTGACCCTAGTAAAGAGGGAAGATTGATCGATGGTCATGCGAATGATACACTGCCATCACTTAAATGGGATCTCTACAAGAATATCCATCACACTGAATGGATGATTTATCAAAAGAGAGCAAACTTCTGTGGGGTGGAGATTTAGAGACTTCACATTGCATTATCATGAAAGACACTCCTTACTGTTGATTTATGTACATTGAAAATTAATTAATTAACTTAACACAATTCATTTTAAAATTTGGAAATATAAATAAAATTAAGTAATTAATTAAAATTAAAATTTAAATAATTTAATTTGTTTAATATTAACTTTGTGGGTCTTTTCGTGCCATCTGTTAGATTGAACAGAGCAGGTCCCGATTTATTTTTACCTTTTAGCCGTCTTCATTTTTGAGTAGTGAAGCAGGCAGCTGCCGCTTGTATTCATATAATTTTATATTACTATCACAATTTAAAGACTCCAATTAACTTTTCGGGCATGTCTATATATTTTTATCGCATAAAAAATAATCCAGCTAACATCGAATGCGAAATTCGCTTTTGTTTTTTTTTCTTGTTGTTCATAAGATAAAATCGGAATTAATGGATATAGAGAGCACGGTGGAGTCGTTTGAATGGTTATGCATTTTTTATAGATAACGAATTCATTAAGCTTAATTTTGTATGGTCGGGTTTCTGTTTGTGCGGTGCAAGTATAAATTTTGCGATGCAGAGCACGTGCTGTGGACCCTCCTAATCCATATTCACACAATGTGCCTCCACTTCCATCCGTTTCCGGTGTTAAATGTGTACAAACGTAAATATGTACAGCCGTCACTCACACCTTTGTGCCATCCTACTATTAAAATCTACACGAATGGAGAGGCTAACAAGCTCATATTTCATCTGGCATCCTGCATGTATTTACCTTCTAAATAAATATTGAAAATTGTTGAACATCAAATTTTCATAAGCCACCAATGAAATGCCAAACTGTTCCCTACCAAAAACAATTTCAAATGGTTCACATACACAAATATATTTTGTATGTTTAATAATTTCAATGATTATTTGTTATAAGCTCAAAAATTTACAAAACGTTTTTATGTACGGTGCTGTATAGACTAATATTATCAATTAAAGAGTTAGATACATATTACCACTTTTAAACCATACAAATCTGCTTTGTCATCTAAGGGGACAGTGTGGGACAGTTCTTTAATCAACATAGTTAAGCAACAAATTTTATTTCAATTGAGTATTAAATTAAATGAAATTTCATGACAATTTCTTTTTCAAATATAATTTGATTAATAAAACTATAACAAAATTTAACTCTATTTTCTAAACTCAATGAAATAAGTAAATTATCAAAAAATCAACTGTTTTTCTCTTTATTTAGATTAGATATACTTCATGATTTATAAAAGACTAATAGTTTTTTATTACAACTGCTTCTAAGAACCAAATGTAACTATAATAACATTTTGTAAAAAAAATGCTGATGCAGAATAAAAATATCTAAGTGATGAGGGTCCCATTATTAATATGCTAGAAGCTAGTAATTCGGCTTGCAATACTTCTCAAATGGTAGGTTATAGTATTTCAATCATTGTACGCTGCTGGTCTAGATAGTCAGAAAAAGAACAGATATAAAGGCCTATGTAAAGGTGTAAGGAGTAATGGAAATTCCAGCTCAATTGACAACCTCACCTGCTCGGAATAAGCGGTATAAGCAGTCCCCTCTCACCAGCCAACAGCTTCTTGTCCATAAAAAGAGAAATCTTTACTAAAGGCAGATAAACCAGCAAACTAACTACATTAAAGATTTATATGAGCTTCCCTAGTATAGCAATCATGACTACTACAAATCAAATACTATATCCTACTGATCATGGGAATTGGATACCATGACCCGGCATGGAAGGACAATTAAAAGTAACATGCAAGGCAACACCTGGTACAACCTGCCACCCAGACGCTTGTATACCTGGCAGTCCCCAAGCATACAGCAAATAACATAGAAATTAAATTGATTTTATCTTTATCTTAATCAACAAAGATATATAACGGAATGCGTGAAGTAAAGACGTACCCAGGATCCGAAATACATTCCGATCACAACTCAGTAATAAGCAACTTAAACATTAAATTAAAGAAACTTAAACGTAGCACAAAGAAATCGGTAGACAATGGAAAATTGAGAAATCCTAAAATTAAGGAAAAAGTATTCAATTCTGAAACTACAAAAATACAGGCTAGTACGGGTAACACCGACAAAAGAATAGATACAAAAAATATACAAAATGATTGGGAAAAAATCAAAAACATATTGAACAAAATAGAAACAGAAGAAGTAGGTCAAAAGAAAAAAGCATGAAGAAAGAGATATTAGAAATGATAAAAGAGAGAAGGCTCTTAAAGAACAGGCAAGCAATAAAATATAAACAAGTAAACAGAAAAATACGGAGACAGATTGGGGTAGCAAAAAAGAGGTAAGAGAAAGATGCAAAGAAATAGAAGAATTGCAGAAAAAAACATGATCACTTTTCAGTTCATAAGAAAATTAAAAAACTAAAGGAAAAACCCGAAAGAAAATCTTACCACAAATGGTAGACAACAACAATAGATATTATACTGGAAAAGAAAGAGCTGAAGAAAATATGGCAGGAATACATTTATACTAGCAAGTCCCTAAATTTTATGACAATACCAAAGAAATGGAGAAAGCACCAGAAATACTCAAAAGTGAGGTGATAAGAGCAATCACAAAAAGCTAATCGGGGAAGGCTGCTGGACCAATAAAATCCATGTAGAAATTTTGAAATTGTTAGAAGAAGAACACCTAGATAACTTATTATATAACGTATTTACAAAACTAGAGAAATACCAAAAAAACCGAGCTCCAGAAAATTTGTTCAGTTCCGACTAATAAGTTTGATGAGCCACGTCCTCAACATCTTTATAAAAATCATCCGCACAAGAATCTACGAAAAATGCAAAAAAGATATTAGCGACTCATCATTTAGATTCCGCGAGGGTATGGGAACTAGGGAAGCTTTATATGATCAGCAACAAAACGCATTACTATGTTTTATTGACTACAAAAAAGCCTTAGATCGAGTAAAACGGGCTGAAACTGAAAAGACTAGACCGGAACAATATTGAAATAATCAAGAATTTGTATTGGAAACAAACTGTGCGCCTAGGTTGCGTTCTTTCGCCCTTATTATTTAACATGTATTTAGAATGTGCCTTTAACTAAACACTACAAGACGAAACGGACAAAATCAAGATCAATGATACAGTATTGAACAATATACGCTGATGATACGCTATAATTGCTGACAGTCCGGAAGCACTACAACGGTTGCTAAATAAAATTACAGATGCTGGTGACAACCTTGGCCTAAAGATTAACACAGAAAAAATAAAGGTCATAGTAGTAAGCAGGAGAACACCAACTTGCCATATACAAATTTACGGAGAAACCATTAAAGTAGTACCAAAATTCAAATATCTGGGAAGTTGGATCACAGAAGATCTGGACCCGGAGTGTGAGGTTCGTGCTAGAATAGAACAAACCCGTGCCACATTCAATAACATGAAACCACTGTTAACAAATACAGGCCTAAGCTTAACCCTCCGACTAAGATTTGTGAAGTGCTATGTGTATTCGGTATTGTCGCATGGCTGTGAAACGTGGACATTAAAGATAAACACCATAAATCGATTAGAAGCATTTGAAATGTGAGCGTTCCGTAGACTTTTAAGAGTGTCGTGGGTAAATCATACCACTAATGAAGAAGTGTATATGCCAAGATCAACAATTACTGCTAAATATTAAACAGAGACAACCGGCATATTTGAGGCACATATTCCGCAATAATAAATATGAAATCTTAAAGTTGGTAATGGAGGGCAACATAGAAGAGCGAGGCATTGGCCGTAAGAAATACTCCTGGCAAAAAAATATCTGGGATTAGACTAGCATAGATGCCCATTTCTTGTTTAGAGCGGCAAAAGATCGGATAAGGTTCAGCATGATTGTTTCCAATGTGTGTTTCAGTAATGGAGATGGAACCTTAAGAAAAAGATATCAAGACAAGGCTCTTTGTCTTTAAACTTTAAGATATCGGTTTTCAACTACTACCAAAAAAAAAAACTGAGGTTGGCTCAAGCCGGAAAGATAGTAGTAGGTAGAGAAAAAGTGTGATTGCTAAGCGTATGTCGAATACATGGCAATAGTTGGAAAAGAAGCAAAAATGAAAAAAATGAAAAAAATGATAAAAATTTAGAAAAATATTTTAGAAAAAAAGAGTTTGGAAGTTAATGTAGAAAATGCAAACATCATGATGTTCTGAAAGAGGGGTGGAAGAAAAAAGTAGAAAACTGGAAATAGAATGGGCAAGGTATTGCAGAGGTAAACTCTTTTAAATACTTAGGATATGTAGTTTGTACAAACAACAGCGGAAGCAAACACATCAAAAAGCAAATAAAGTAGTACGACAAGTATGGAAAATAAGTGAAAAGAAATTGATTGTATAAGAATAAAAAGGCTTATATTTGATAGTTTAGTTAGAAGTATGATATTGTAAGGATCAGAAATACGGGGATAAGAAGAATAAAAAAAAACTAGAAGCAATACATGCAAAATATTGAATATGGGTGCTGACTTTAAATAGAGAAACACCAACATATATCGTGCTAAAAGAAGTCAAAAAATATATGTTAAAAGTAAAAGACAAATGTAAAATCTTACAAGAATGCATGAAAGAAAAAAAAAAGAAAAAAAAATAGCTAGGGGAGATTAGAGAAAAATATTGCAATAAAAATGGTTATGCTAGCCAAGAAACTAAAAAAATGAAAAAAACTGGAAGAGACACATGGCACAAAATTATGGAAAGAGATAGAAATATACAAATATATTCAAATAAAAAAGTAGGTACAACGCAAATTATAAATATATTATAGAAAGTGAACTGCCCGTGTAACTAGAGAGCGATAGATATAGTAAAGTTAATAAAAAGATGCAAAGTTCAGATGTAATAATAAAAAGTAAATGATACAATTTTGGATAGAAGATGATTTGAAAGTGTGCAGAATGTGCAGAGAGAATAAGAAAACTATGAAATATGTTAAAATAGTGTATCAAGATAAAATAAGAGCAGATGAAAAACCAAATAGAGGAAGAGGGATATAATGGATGAAGGCAGTTAAAATAACAAAGAA
Source organism: Tachinus rufipes (assembly GCA_963932245.1). NCBI lineage: Eukaryota > Metazoa > Arthropoda > Insecta > Coleoptera > Staphylinidae > Tachinus > Tachinus rufipes. Next base: position 47,103,877 of record OZ010741.1, on the reverse strand, counting down.
AAAAGCAAACACTTTGGTAAAATACCACGTCTGAGTACTTCCGTTAAAAATCAGTAACAAAGTTGTTTTAGCTTGAATCGATTAGGGGAAATTCTTTATTGCAAGATGCGTTTCACTCGGTGAAAATAGAAACGGTTTATAAGTAAAGTCATGTTGGCCTAAATTGTGAAATAGACTCACTTCATGAGACTTCGTTTGCAATAGAGGGTGGCGGAACTTAATATAACAACAATAATAAAATAACAAACGGAATAAAAAGCACTACTGGTGCCACAATGATGAGTATTGTCAGAAGATAATAAAAATTTAGCAGAACTCACTGGATAGAACTCCATTAGAAAACCTTTTCAAATACTGTGATCGGTCATTTATCACCTACTTAATCATCTACTGAATACACATGAAATACAACATTTTAATGTAGTAGCTAACAGCGTCATGGCTCTTAAGAAAATCGCATTATTTCCAAACTTCTTCGTAAGCCTCAAGACTTTTAAATGGCCAAATATTTTTAAACCACGTTTTATTGTTAATTCATTTGCAGTTTGCAAATTTAAAATCTATTAAGCTGATCTATATACTTTTACAGTCAGTTACAGCTCGGCACAAATAGTTTGGCCGGTATAATAGGTAACTTAACATACTCAAAAATTATGTTGGCTCTGATTAAACTCATGTCCGTTTTAGTATCTTCTCAGAACAACGTCCCCATGGAATGTGTAAAATCTAAGCGCAAATGAAAAATGCTAAAACAATCAAAGGCATGAGTGCAATCACAGTCAACATAATTTTTGAGTATATTAAGTTGCCTATTATACCGGCAAAACTATTCGTGTCAAACTGTAGCTTTAATTTCATTTATAAAGTTTGTTATTTAAAATGTCAATTTTATAAAGCAACTTTGGCATATAAACTGTCAACTATCAATTCAACACCTGTAAACTATCTCATGTCATATGAACCGTTTGACATATAAACTATAAACTTTTATCTTGTCAAATCTGTTTTATAAAATAGCAATAAACTCCCCAAAACAACTATCATAAATCTGACTTATGGCCTCGTCAGTATATACAGAGGCTCCATTCTCTCAGTTAACAAGTTCGGTAGTATATATTGTGTTTACAAGTAACAAATATTCAAATGCGGCTGTGAGATGATACAACAAATATAAGCTCTAAAATCTTTTATGTCGTTTTTATATACACTGCCAATTATAAATAAAAGTAACCATAATCAATTTTTATATGAGATTGTAAGTGACAAGATATTAAGCCTTCGTTAACCGTAAAAAAACTCACAAATATTTTATAAGATCTGATTTGTCTGTTCTTCTTATAGTGCCATTGCTCACTACGAACGTAAGATCCTCTCTTGTATGTTTGTGGTGTGCGATAATAGTTCTACACAAACATGCGGGACCTACAGTTTAACGTGAAATCCAAACCACACCTCTAGAGGGGTTTACTAGGCAAATACTTTGCTGGTTTGCAATTGCCTTGCTAAGGAGAGGATTGCATCAAAATTTATTCAAGAAATTAGATATTGCCGCTGCCAGGAATCGAACCCGAGCTGCCTGCTCAATAGTCCATTGTGTTACGGTCTCATCATTGATAAAGCAACTATCGACTGTCTCATAAATCTGGTATATTTGCCTTATAAACTATTAAGTTGACAAAACAACTATCAACTATTTCATAAGCTATCTGACTTATAAACTGTCAGCTTTCATCTTGAATTGTCAACTGTTATAAAACGCTTTATATATAAACTAGCAACTTTCATCTTAACAAATCTGTTGTATAAACTGTCAACTGCTAATTTGATAAATGAATTGTCAACTGCCTGAAAAAGCGTGCAACTGTCTGATATATTAACTGCTCCACATATAAATTGTCAACTTTATTTTTGACAAATCTGTTGTCTAAACTGTCAACTGACCATATTGTCTGACAAACTATTTCCCATATAAATTGTCAACTTTAATTTTGAAAATTTATTGAAAACTGCCAATGTCAATTTAAAAAAATCAACTATCCCCCACACAAGATTTAATTTATAATTAAATTGATTATGAACTACTCTAGGATTAATATTTATTCTTACAATATTTTGATTAATCCCATCTCGATGAAATTTTATATGAATTAAGATTAGATCAGTCCTTCATTATAATTTTTAAATTCTTTTAGAAATAATAATTATAACTTTTTTGTTGACAAATATATTGTATAAACTGTCAACTGCAAATTTGACAAATCAATTGCCAATGGTCTGATATATAAATTCTTCATGAATAAATTGTTTTCTTGTAAAATTTAATGTATAAACTGACGTTTTTGACAAATCAACTTCCTGAAAAAGCCCATAACTAACTGACATATAAACTGTCAACTTTCTTTTATATTAAATCAAATTCTTTATATTAAAAATCTTTTGTACTCGGGTCCCGTTATAGACAACGCTGGCTTTGGTTAAGCTTTAATTATTAATATTATTATTATTCTTACAGATATGAAGTTAACCTCTATAACCTAGTTATAGATAGATATATGTAATAATATAATACATACCTTTTATATGTTAGTACATAACTAGTTTATAATGATTTTTCATCAAATTATCTTGTAATGACAACATTAATAAATTTAAAAACTATGCGGAATGTAATCAATTGATATCACAATGTTGACATAATTAATTTGATCTAAATTGCAATGTAATGAAGCTATAAAACCGACACGTTTAAATTGCACTTTTTGGCGGCTCTCTTTAATGCTTGATTTATCACATATTATTTTGTTGATGTTATGAGTTTTACGTGTAACATTTTTATCGGACGTTGGACATCACGAGTAACAACAATAATTTATCGGTGAACATGACAGCATGCCCCATTATTTGTTTGATTAACGCCTCCGCATCTCTCCGGCATCTAGCCAGAAGGAAAAAATAGTTGTTTACTAAACAGCGGCCGCCAATAAATAAAGTAATCCTTAATTATCGAGTCGCTTGAACTTTGATGCGAACCCGCGCGTGATTTACTACTTATAACAATTTCATCACGAAGATTGCTATAGAAAAATGCTTCTTGATATGTAATCTAATTTCCACATCTTGTAAATAATCGCTTTTATATATAATTTAATTCGCAGTCGTGCATTTACACACAACTCGTAATTCGCGCACACATGTTATTTGTTTCAACTAATGCTCCTCACTTCTTTGCTGTTGGCGTTATTAAAAGGCAGATGTCGCGGATATTTCTGCTTTGTCATTCGTTAATTATGCGAGCGCGAGGCGCCTGCCGAGTGAATATTTTTTTATTTGATTCACAACTCGCATTCTATAAATACATATTGTCCATGTGTGTGCGTTTATGTTTGGAAGTCTGCGATGGTTCACTGATTACATGTGGAAAATTGTTGAAAATAAATGCAATAAAAATATCAAGCATGAAAACGTTTGCACCTGCCGACAGGTGACTGTAACATGAATATTAAAATCTTCTGATATGTTGTGGTAAATGTTCACGTGCAATAAAATACGATTTTGCCCTTTAAACGTAAACTGATTTTATAATGATACCCGCGTGTATTATTTAATCATGACGTTTGCACAAGGATGTAATGAGAAGTACTTTCAGTTATATCTGATATTTTTTTATAATTGAATAACGGCCTTTAGATGTCTAGAAATTATTTACTACTAATAACAACATATTGAACTAGATTTTAAACGTATATACTAAATTCTAAAAAGTACCACAACTAGGATAATTCTGTGAAAGAACTCGAATATTATATTATCCTTTTACATAATTTATCCACAAAAAGTTTGAAAAATAAATACGTCCAATTTACTGAATTGATTGACGTTTAATATGTCAAGTACTGCTGAATATGATTAAGCAAAATGCGATTTATATATGTAGGTATACAAGTATCAGTTGGTGGAACGAGTAAAAAGTAGATGCAATATTGTTGGAACTAATGCATTTCTACAATACAACAAACAATAAAAGTTTGAATGGATTGCACCAAGTATAAGATTACCAAAAAGTAAACAAGCCGTGTTAAATAATACATCAAGTTTGATTTCAACGTATTGTAAAAATAGTAACCTGCTCTTCTTACAATAAACCTACACGCCAAAAATATTGAAATTGTAAAAAAAAATGTTTATATCTATTATTCTACAAGTAACTACGACTATGAAAAGAACTATAATAATTGTTATCTTAGAAAAATAACTTAAAACACATTAAAAAGTTGTAGTAGTAGAAGTTAACACTCTTAAAGTTTAAGCAAATATTTTGATAAAATTAATTACAATTTAATTTCAAAATTTAATAAACAATTAAAGATGCTGGATTTTCATATATTTCATGACCTGGAAATTTCATTCTCTACACTTTTTTGCAATTTTATAAAGGAGTTAAATTGCTCGACTTGTGCTCAAAGTTTTATGACATTAAAAAAATCCGCCCCTTAAAGATAATAAAATGTTATTTTTTACATTGTGAACATGTTTTTATAATTCTTCTAATGTTAACATTTTATTTTTCATTATTCCATATCCAAAACATTTTCCTGTGATCTTATTGCCATATTTCAAGTAACATTAGATCCCTCAGAGTAAGTACCCTATTTATCCTCCTCTGTCCATTTGCCCTCCGTGGGGGTTTGGTGACATCAATTGATCAGGTTAAGTAGAGTCGACAACGGCTCTCCAGTTAATTCTATCTTGAGATTTTGGACCGCTTCCTGTAGTCCTATTCCGGCTAGTCCTTTTCTACGGTCCTCTTGGTCTTTTCCTTTTACTTTACCTTCCATTATAAGGTTTTATATCTTCCCAGTTCTTCTGGCTATATAGCCTAGGTAATGGAAGTATGCACGATTTATTTTAGGTGTGAGGTGGACTTTTATTTTTAGTTCTTCTTTTAGAGTTCTTGTTTTGGCGGCATATGTTGCATTGAGGAAGATTAGTGTCTCGACTAGTTTTAGCTGTGTGTTCTTTGGTGTCTCTCCATTTGTGAGTTTGGTAGTGGCGGATCGTGCGATGATTATTCTTCTCCGTATTTCGGTCTTGCTGTCTCCGTTGTTGGTTAGCATAGATCCAAGTTAGTTGAAATTGACTACGACTTTGAAAGCCGATATTTCATGAACGTTGGCCATTTTGTTGTTGGCTCTATCATCATCACTTTGGTCTTGTCAGAGTTTAGTTGGAGACCATATTGCGCGCTAATCGTAGCTAGTTTCTGCAATATTTGCTCTATTTGTTCTACGATTGAAGTAATTATCAATGTGTCGTCGGCGTACCTTTTTTTTGCAGCCCACAGACACACCGCCATTTCAACCGTCTAAGATCTTTCTCATTATAAACTCGGTGTATATGTTGAACAGTATAGTTTTTATTGAGCATTTTTAGATCACGCCCTCTAACAAGAAATGGCTAGAAGTATTATTTTGCTTTATAACTAGAAATTATCGCATGGAAAATTGTTGATGGTTTTGGCACTTCCAACTTCCAAAACATCTTACCATTAGAAAAAGAACAAAATTATTGCGCAATGCAAAATAAGTTAACAATACGTGCACACCGCAGTGACCCTTTACTAAAAATCCAATAGAGTATGTGTAAATACACATCCCAAAGTATGTTTTCTGTGCAAGGGCTCTGATATCCATTATTGTTTAAAAGCAAAGACGGCAAAAAGATTATTTAGACAATGATTTGATTGCTTTACCGCTGTTTAAGTTAATTTTCTGATAGATTTTGAAGCCCAAGAAATGCATTTCAAACCCAACTAACGGTAAGCTAAGTACGTGTATTTACATAATCAAGTCTATAACAGCGTTTTTATGCCACAGCGTTTCGCCAGTGATCTGACAATCGTCAGGATCAGCTCGGCACCTCTAACAACAAAGAGAATTTGGTCTACCGTTGTACGCGAGGAAATGTTGACCTCATAAATGGATGTGCTCCAACTCATATTGTCTGGAAAAGGGAAGACACAAATGCCAGGAGTGAGCAACTTTACAATTTTATTAACAGTACTAACAAAACAAATTATGCACTACCAAAACCCGAGGCTGACCGATACAACCTTTTGAGATTTAAGTGAGCCCATTAGTGTAGAAGAAATAAAAAACTATGTAAGTAAGTTAGAAAACTCTTTAACACAAGCGTACAAAATCTGGTTCCCACTTAAGCTGGCTACCAAATCCGGTAACACCATATTTAGGTGGTGCAAAGAAGTCAACCGGCTGCACAAAAATCCTTAAATAAATCTATCGGAAGCAACGGACATACTTCTAAAAATCCACTTCACTTCTGTACCTCATCGGAACAAGTCTGATCCGACGCTGTGACCCTAACCTCATAAGAGGATAAGGAGGTAACTGCTCGCCAATTTTTTGAAGAGGTACGTATAGCATAAACAATTAAAAAATTCTCCTCATTCAAACCGCCAGGATTAGTTGAGGTCTTTCCTGCCCTCCTACATAGATATCATCCTAACTCATCTGGCAAGAATCTATAGGACATCCAATGCTTTTCTATATATACCTATGGTATAAAAAAGTAAACGTCGTATTTATATCCAAAACCAGGACGCAACAATTAAACTCTTGCAAAATCCTATCAACCAATCAACCTCACTGTCCTTACCGCTAAGCCAATAAGTCAAACCAACATGTAACACATTAGGAAAATCCACCAAATCAGCCCTACATCTTGAACCACATCAAAAGATCACTAAGAGACAAAATGTCCACCTTGGGCGTATTTATAGATATTAAAAGCGCTTTCAAGAAACCACCTTCAAGAAAATAAAAACTTCTAATAGTATAAACCCCACAACTAGTGGATGGATAAAACTAAATCAGTTGCAACGAATGGCATGCTTATAGGCATAACAGGTGGCATGCGGACTACAGCAACTGCAGCTATGGCGGCAATGTTGTGTCTGCTACCCCTTAACATTTAAGTTAAAGAAATGGCAACAATGGCAGCTCGGCATTAAATGCAGTTGGCCTTTGGCACACTGCTGAGAAGGGAACAGTAAAAGTTCTAGAAAGGAAATTTTCTCACAAAACCTGAAGCTCAATATATCTTTACCACTAAAAACGCACACGACTATCTTTCTAGCAGAAATAGTTGGGGTAACCTTTGGGGTTATGGACGCAAAATATATGGCAAAAATGTCCAAATTCTAACGAATAGAAGAGCGGCCCTAATTGCTATAAATAAGCCTAAAATATCGTAAAAGGTCAACCCTTGTCTGTACATGAACGCTGGACCGCTTTACAAGCATGGCTAGTATAAAGAAGACCCTTCCAAGCAATGTACTTGCATACATCATCCACATAGGGTGGTTGAATGCCAAAACACCGGAGTAAAGTCACCAGTGGAGAAGGTACAAAATACCTAATAAGACCTACGTGCAGTAGACTTTAGTTTACCTTCCAAATCTAAATCCTAAAAAAATTATTCATAATCCCAAAAAGTTAACGGGGTGATATAATTAAGAATATGCTAAGAGCATTTTTATATTTATATAAATTGTCAAAAAAACCGTCACAATTTTTACAAAAGCTGCCATTGGCAAAAACATAGCAACCCGAGAGATCATTTTAGCATAAAATAATTCAATTCTGAGAGCCGACTTACAGTGCCGGCCTTGTATAAAAATTGGCCCCGGTGCAACATTTTGGGTGCCCAAAAAAATTTCAACTATACAAACTTAAAGAGTGATTTAATTAATTTTTCAAATTGACAGTTTGTACATTAAATTCTCCCGCTACATAATAAATACTAAAACGTACCCTTAGTAAACTCTTTTTATAAGTAATGCGCTTAGATGTAAGCTTGCTTATAAATGGTAATAATAACTATAATACCTACAATTTTAACAAATAAATGATTACTTTGTAAACGTTTAATTTAAGCTTTTACTTTAATAAAAACAAACATCGTAGCGATTCAGATTCCATTTCAACACATAAAATACTGTCTCCGCTACCGACTGAAATACTAAATAATAATATTTTATTACAAACTATATGCTTTCACGACTATAAACAACACTAACCTATCACATTTTATGGCATAATCTCACTGAATTTAATAAGTTTGGTCTACATATACCGAAAAATTATTTTAGGTTTCACTGAACTACTACTTTGAACATAATAACGTCGGATGCTTAAAACTTTTAAGTGCTTAAAGTGTACTTGCTAAATGACGCAATAAAAATTTAATTTAATTCATTGGTCCGAATAAGAATAATTATACTTTTATTACAGTCAATTAAATAATAAATTCAAACTGTGATAGTTAAAAATTATTCGGAACTCACTTAAAGCAGATCGATTATATATAAAAAAAATCGAATAATTATTAATGATATTGTGGAAAGAAAACTGATTCAAAAATTTCATAATATTAAAACCTTAAAATAATATAAATATAACAATTATAAATAGTATTGATCAAGTTTAAAACGCAAAACTTATTGTTACTGAGATTATAATTGGATTTGATAAAATGCGTAATCCAAGTTAAAGCACACTTTAGATGAAATATTAATGACGTATTTTTTTCATAACGAAATAACAGTTATGTTTGAAACTTTCTACCGAATTTGTTAGCTTAATTCCCGCAAAACTCATAAAAGCAATTTGCAAGTTTAATTTTTGTGGAGAATTTAAACCAATTGGGACATTTCAGTTCGGTCTTCGCCTTGTGAAACTTTGTGTATAGTATGTTTTTATTCACATTAATCTGTAAATGTTATGGATGAAAGTGAAACTTCGGTGACAAATCATGGCTTCTTTCTGAATGAAAGATGCGCTCTTGGCACGATTACAAATGAACTTGGCAGCAGTACGCTCGCGACATTAAAACGAGCATGCAAATGAAGCAGACATTAGTATATAATAAAACGCACGCACACAAACACGCCGGATATAAATAATGTTCATCCCGCTACCTGATTCGTATAAATCTTCAGCACACGCTTCACCCGTCGAAATAATATCAATAATTTTGCCATTTGTATCGGTGGCGCCGCGCCGCATAATCCTCACGACAAAATTAAAATGATAAATAAATAAAAGAGGGAAGTCGTGCTGTTCACTGCCGCTTTCTTCTCTCTATGTTAATTCCTTATTGTCCGTAACTGTATTTTTTGTTCTGTGTGGGTGCTTGAAATGGTTGTGTAGCTCCAGGGTGACTCAATGATATCTTCTATCGGGTCAGATTAGAAACAAAAATATATGAGAAACACGGCTCTGTTGTTTGGTTAACCGCGTGGAATGAACCCGGAACATTTCCAAGCTCCTTTCCATCACAAATTAAGTGTGATAGAGAGAGCCGAGAGGGAAATAACCAAGTGTGAAGCTTGTTAGGAGTTATTACATTCCATTGAATCTTTTCTAGAAATATAATATATAAATAGAGTAAGGCTCGGTTGCAACCACAATCGCCTGTTTTATATCCTAATTCCGTTATGATGGAAACAATTTTAATATCAAGATAAGCTGTAAATATATTTAAAATTATCGTGAAATCGTTATAACTTGCGGGAACACTTTCATTGCTTCATGTATTTTACTTAAGAACCCATTTTTGTAAATATCAAAGATTTCTATATTCATATTCGCTCCAAGGATAAAATAGAATCCGTAATTATAAAAAGAACTACATCTCTACAATGTAAGTAATAGCAATATGAAGTCTAATCAAAATGTACCTAGATTAATTTTATTGAGAGCTAGTGAGTTGAATTCGGAAAATGAGAGCAGTATCGACCTGAGTCGAGTCTAAAGTAGTAGTAAATGATTGTTGAAACTATAGAAACTGCGGCGTGGGATGTGGGACGCAAATTTGCTCGAATAGTTTCCGCAAACAGACCTACAGTGTTCACATTATAATGATTCTGTAATGAGACCCTTAGCGGTGTGACAAACGGAAAGCATCCCGTACCGATGTCTCGTCAGTCCAGCCGGATGTAGAGTAATTTGCAAAAACATAACGTGTGTGATATATGTAACTACTATTCAAAGAGGACCCAAAACTTTTTTAATAGAATTTTTGATGGACCTGCATAGCAAACCACGGTTTTTCAATAAATTTATAAAGTCCCATTATACATACATGAGAAAAACTTCTCTGCTACTATAGAAAAATCGTTTGTCAAAGGTGAGGTTAAAAACAAGAATTCTAGAAAAACTATACACTTTTTCTTGTTTATTACGATCAGTAATCAATAAATTTCCCTAGCAGAAACTATTTACTAACTCAATTTGGAAAATAATGCAATCCAACTTAAGATGCTCATTCAAGTACGTCTTAAATAAAACATATTAAAAAAACCTGCTAAAGAAATGTTGGCAACCGGCAACACCTAAACGAGATCCAGTGATTTTTGCAGCCCGTCGAACTGGTAGCCGTAATAAGTAGCAAAACAATCGTGTTATCCAAGATCCATAAGATGTTGAAAGGCTTTCTTAGAATCCCGGTAACAAACCAATAAATGTCCATTGGCGGTCAACTATCAATAAACAACCTTCCACCGTCAGTACACTTTATTATAGATTATTAACAAAATTTCTTTTCAAGTAGAATGTAAAATAGAAGGTAAATAATCTCCAATATCAAACCGGCGTACAAGCTGTATCGCCTAAAACCCAATCTTCCGTATGCATTGCAGTAGTGCTACTCCAAAAAGACAACCCAACATATGGCGAGGTATAGCAATTTTTGCTGCTAAAAGAATAAACTTCCTTATCTCCAAAACCGTTACTGTGACCGTTAACATTACGGACCCATGTTTATTAAGACTTTTTTGCTAATTTTGGTTCTTACTACTACCTCTTTAAATAATTTACAATATTTTTTTGAACACTCTGTATATGTAAAGTATAAAACTAAGCAAAACAAAGTATAATTTAAACCTAACCTCTAATAAAATATTATTTGGATTGAAATTGGATTCAAAATTTTATCTAAATATTGATAAATATGTTTTAGTTTTTATTACAGATTTTACATAAATATATATAGGTAATTCCATTACTTTTCAACCAATCTTAAAAACTGACTATCTCCAAACTAGCTCAAAATACTAGGTACCAAAAAAAACATATTTTCCAAATTTTCAACTTTTTAAGTCATAATCTTAATTTTTGGGAGTCTTTCAAAGTTTAAAAAACGCCTAAAAATCACATTTTTTCGGTACTTTTAAATATTTTTTTCTAAGCGTAGAAACATTGGAAAAAGCTAAAATTACAAAACAAGCCCCGTAGGGCGTTTTTCTGAACTTTGAAAAACTCCTAAAAATGTATATATTAGACAGGTTCTTAATTTTTTTGTGTGGAGTTTTTGTCTGTGTATCTTCAAAAAGTGATCTTTATGCAAAAAAAAGTAAACCATGCCAAATTCCAGCTCTTAAAATAAAAAAAAAACACGTGTCGCACTACCTTTAAATTTTCAAAAGTAATATACTTAAAAAGTATCTTAGCTTCCAGATTTGAATCAGGTGCTTACCCTGGGTCTTCAAGGCTGCAATTGAGTACTGGCTAATTAGATTCTACTTGAAATTTTACATCAATATACTCAGTTTAATTGTTTTCTTAAATTAACATATTTTTCTTTATATTTTAAATTTTGAACATAAAACAAAACAAAAATTATTAAAACTTAAATATTAAGTCTACATTTTTTTTTAAATTTAGAAAACCTTTAAAATGACGTCTTGTACGTATTATTTTTAAATTTGTCAAATTTGTAGCATTCTAATAATGTTTTTTTAAGTAAGATAAGTGGTTTAATTTTAAAACTTGAACGCAGTGCGACACGTGTTCTTTTTGTTCTTAAAGGCTGAAATTTGACATGGGTTACTTTTTTTGCATAAAAATTACTCTCTGAGGATGCACACAAAGAAAAAAAAAATTAACAACCAGTCTAATATATATACATCTCTCATTTAAACAAACCTGCAGCTCAAAGAAGACAGAGTTTAAACTCTCAATTATTGGAGTGCATGGAACCTATAGACCTATAGCACCTATGCATCTATTCAAAATATTTAACTATTGCACTACCCATATATTAAAATAATTTTATTGCATTTAATTTTAATATACGTTATTAAATTTCCAATTACCACCTAACAGTAAAATAATTAAACATTGTAAATTTAATTTAATAAATTATAATTGATAATAAATTAAAATTGATGTATACAATCTGACAATAAAGATTTCTGATGAGTTTTATTACCTTCTATGAATAAATCTTTGTTTAAACGCTACTTACGTACGCAATGCAATCCAGTCTCGCTTTGTGTAATGAAAGCTTTTTTCAAACAGCATTTTGAACTCACCTGAAACAAGAAGAGATTATCACATAGTGTTTACAAAGTAAGAAGGAAATAATTAAATGCTGTTTGAATATGCAAATATATCTTAAAACACTACCTGTAATTTGTAATATGTAGGAATATTATAAGAAACATCAAAAATGCTAGTTTTTATGTTTTGAATAACAATAATATAATGCAAAATAATATATTATGATCAATGAAAAAAATCGCCATTAGCCAATAAATGCAGTCTCACACAAATTTATTTTTAAAATCAATATAAAGATATTCTGTGAAATGTTAAAAAATATAATCAAACTAACTTGTAAATTAATCTTTAAATTTTATATTAAATTTTCCAATAGATGCTGCAAAACCATCCAAAGCAAAACTCAAATAAATAATTTAAAAATGCAAATTGTTAGTTTTACATTAAATGATTTATAAAACTTTTAACAAACAGTTACGTAACAAAATAGCTTAACATGCCAAGCTTTACCTCACAGATTGAACATAAACAAACCAATAGCAGTTCACCAAAGTTAATTTTTTTAAAGCAAGGAATCAAAAAACTCAATTCAATTCCATTATTATATTAACGATGATTTTGTTAATGAGACACTTTTTTCTACGCTTATGGAAGCAGCCAAAACCGCGCCAAAATGTTCTTTAGCTCATGACTAAAACGTTGTTTGACTGACAATGAGAGATTTTGTCATACCTTCTTTTAGGGTGGTATTCATAGACAAATCTTAATCTCCGACTCAGATAAACTTAATTTTTTCATTACTACCCATATGTTTTCAAAGCTCTTGCTGAAATGTAAATTTTGGTTCCATACCCATATCTTTCCTCCCTTTAATAACGGAGAAATTAAAAAAAAAATTTAAAAAAAAATCTTCATTATCTCGCAAAGATAATCTTCAAATTCTTACAGCATATAGACAAATCCAATCGCAGAAGGTTCACAGTTCCAGAAAGTTCACAAATTGTGTGTTTGCAAAAAATGCCGCAAATTTATTTTACCATAACTTTTTTATTACCGTATATAAGATAATAATAATCTAAAAATAAAAAATAAAATATTTTTAATAAATACCAATTACTACCATAAAATAATATTTTTGAGTACGGTTAAGAATAAAAAGTTGTTGTAATTAAGAGTTACAATTTTAACAGATGATAGGTGCATAGATTTCAAATAAAATAATAAAAACCGGAAGTAGCTGCGACTCCTTTGTTAAATTTGTCAAATTAATCAAAACAGACAAAAAAAAGACTATTTTCATTACAAAATGTTTAGTTACCGACTGATTTTACCGAAAAAAAATAGTCAACTCGCCTATTGTAAATAGAATTATGACATAAAAATAAAATTACAAGATTATTTAAAAGAAAAAACAGTGGAGCAATTATTTGCATTTTGCCGTAATGTTAAATAACTTCACTCTCACGCTACCAGATCAAAATTAATGCATTGGATATTTTTTTTTAAGGTTGGTATATAAAATTTTGATGTTTTCTGATAAAAATCGTGTGTGTTTGCCTCGGTGTTTGCTTAAAATCGACACGGTGATAAAAAAGATATGGCAAAATAAATTTGTGGCATTTTTTGTAAACACACAATTTGCGAAAATGGTTATATTTCCAAAACAAAAGCGACAACTTAATATTCTGAAACTGTAAATCTTCTGCGATTGGATTTGTCTATAAGCTGTAAGAATTTCAAGATGATTTTATATGTACTTTGCGAGATAATAAAGATTTATTTTTTTTACATTTTATTAATTTTCTCCGTTATTAAAGGAAGGAAAGATGTGGGTATGGAACTAAAATTTACATCTTAACAAGGGCTTTAAAAAAACATATGGGTTAGACGTATGACTTTTTTGTATTAACCAAAAGGTAGTAATGAAAAAATTAAGTTTATCTGTACGCGTATTTTTCGGAGATCGCGCCGAGTCGGAGATTGAGTTTTGTCTATGAATACCACCCTAATAATGATCAAAATAATCTAGTCAATATTTCCGCATCCAACTCTACTATCTTAAATCTTTTACTGTTGTACCTAAAATGCCAAAAGTCAAATTCACTTTAGACAAAAGGTTATCAAAAAACTTTTGAAATTAAATACTAGAAAGACATAAGATGTAAATCCACTTACCCTTCATAAAACATTTACAATTAGCTTCCATTCTGACCAAAATATCTGCCTTATTATGTAGAAAAAGAACATTTGTATTACTGTACAATCTAACAACCAAAATAAAAAATTATATATTTGTTTCCATATAACAAGATTGATGCTTATACATAGAACTATGCATGCGCAAAATCGTACAACCAACAGGCATTTCCAAGATGGCCGAGAAGACGTAGAAATGATGCACGCCACGGTTACCCTTCCACGTCAAAAACAAATAAAAATATTTAAAAAAAGGATAATTTGATCCGAAGTGCGTGCAAAAATGGTTCCCTAAAACTCTCACAATCAAACAAAAAAAAGCTCGTGCAAATGTTTGTACTGACACTTTAAATGCCATTGAAAATGAGCCAAATTTCTTGAAAAGAGTGATAACACGTGATGAATCGTGGGTTTCACTTATCATCTAGAAATGATGATTGTTTCTTTCGATATTCATGGGTACACAATATCTTCACTGGGTTCCTGAAGGTAATACTATTAATAAACATTACAACCTTGTGGTTCATTATCAAGACAACGCACACAAGAGCTAAAAAAAAAAGAACACCAGCACTGCTTCAAACAATGCAAAATTCACATAGAGCGTTGTAGGAATATACAAAAGTTGTATATTAAAGAGAATAATAACTAAATATGTATAAATTTAGAATTTTGTTTTTGTTGTTATATCCGTTTTTATTGATTTTAAGATTTAATTTGGTAATAGAATAATTAAAATAATAATTAGTTTATAATTAGTTTTTTTATTGCTAACGTTTCGGTAACGTCGTATAAAGCTTTGATGAAGGTAACGACGTTACTAAAACGTTAGCAATAAAAAAACTAATTATAAGCTAATTATTATTTTAATTATCCTATTACCAAATTAATTAATCTTAAAATAAAATAAATTTAGATTAAAATGTTTTACAGCTCAAATGAAATTCTGCTTTGATAAAATAATAAAGAAAATCGTGTAGTAGCTCCTAACATTTTCAAAACATTTAATAGAGTATCGTATACAAATTAAGAAACTTCATGTATCATAAATGCTGGAATTCCTCAAAGTTCTGCGTTGTGTCAACTTTATTTTTGATTTACATTATTAAAATTTTCAAATAATAAACAGTGCTATTCAATCTTTTGTATACAATAACACCCTTCATACAATATCAAAAAATATAGCTGAAAATCTTAAAATTTTTGGGTTACCAAATTTATATCTAAATATATAGTTTCTAAAATATCTAAAAAAACTAGGATTTCTCAACGGATATAAACAAATAAGATACAACATACGTGATCAGAGAAATTATTTTACAACATTGGCAATATCTTTGATCGCTTTTACGACATCATCATTAGTTCAAAAAATCTGCCGGTGATCTCTTTTCAAACTACAGGACCATCTAGTAATATAAACTCAATACCAAGTTTCAACATAATTGTATTTTTAAATGTCAATATGTATTATTAATTAAAAATTTATGAATTAAATGTCACCTTTCCCCTCCAGTAAGAGAAAGTTTTGTCGTTAATGAAATACTGATTTTTTTATTATTGTATTAAAATTAGTAACACATTGAAGTTCTGGTATTAGTAAAATAAAAGTAGTACATATTAGAGGAGATGTTCAAAATGGTGCACCTTCAGCCAAAATATAAGTTCCAATCAAGCCTAATAAATTGCCAAACCGGTTTAAAAATGATAGCATTACAAAAACATTACAACCTACAATGCGATTTTAAAAATCTTGTAAATTTTTAATTGAAAATAGGTATCTAAACAATTGTGTATAGTTAACCTTAAGGAGCAATAATGTGGAAATCCACAACGGACGGAACAAACGTTATTTAAAAAAAAACCCATACAATTAGTGTAAAATGTGTAGAAGCACCGTCATGCATAAAACACTTCGCCTCTTCAAAAATATTTGGAAGTTCATCTTCATAACAATGTCGGTATATTTCATTGTTCAAATGCTTAAGAGAAAAAAAATAATTTGGGGACGTATTGAGGTATTTGCCTCAACAAATAGCCCATAAGAATAACTTACAAATGACAATACCTTTCGGTTTTATTCTCTGCGTAAATCCTGTTGGCAGTAGTTCGGTTTTTCACACAGAGCCTGCGGCACGCATGCTGTCGCCGGCCCCTTTCTCCCTACAGCCCTTACCTGTCTGTCTCTTTTGCCTTTTTGAATCTTTTTTTATCTGCACTGACATCCAGCTCTGCATTCTCTTTCTTCAATCCGTCTGTTATTTATTCTAGTTATTTGGTTTGTCCTCAGATACGTTCTTAATTTTCTTAGGTCTTAGTTCACTTCTTCTTCATCGTATTCTCTCTCCTTCATGAATAGTTTATGCAGTTGCATTAGTTCCATCTGGGATTACTTCTTCATGTCCTCTCGTTGCCAGGTAAATTCTGACCATCTAAAAAGTTGCGTTATCCGTCAAATTCGAGATAGCGTATCTACCATTTGGTACTTGCCTCGTTATTTCTGTTATTCTGCATTCCTTCAACATTTCTTCAACTAGTGTGTTCTGCATTGTCGTGTGTTTCTTCCTGACAGAATATACATCTTTGGTCTTCTAAATTTTTTTAAATTTTTTGCAAACACTTTGTAAATGCTCCGGTCCGGTCAGTATTTGTGTTGTATAATTAATAGCACTCGGGTTTGTTCACTACCCACTCTTTTATCTCCGGGATTAGTTGTCTCGTCCATTTTCCCTTTTTGCCTCTATCCTACTGTTTTTGCCATCTTTTCCTCTTGACAGATAAGGTATGTTGGAACTGTGAGCTGTGGTATGTGTTGGCTTCATCAGTAAACAATACAACAACAGTACAATTTGTATTGTTCAGAATTTGCTACTATCCGTAAGTTGTCGGTTTTTCAATCGCACATCAAAGGCATTAAAGCCAACCTGTGACGTATTGTCCACACATGGGTGGTGCGTTCAGTCTGCTTTTAACTCAATTTTTTTTTCTCGGATTTAATTCCACATTATGATTGTATGTAGTATTGGCTACAGCAAACGTACACAAACTTACCATATCAATTGTTAACATACTTAACCAAGCGCGATTATGATCATACTGCAGTTTGCACCAATGGCATACATTTGGCCACATGTACTCTATCCATAGTTGGGCCCAATGTTGGCCTCAGCGTTGAAGCCAATGTATAGTGCTGGTTTTCAAAAAAAAAATTAATAAAGTTTTGCAATGTTTTTCTCCTATTGTTTTCCTATAATATTTTTTTTCTGTAAAGGCTGATCTAAAGCCCCTATGAACATTTGCTGCAACTTTCGACTTGTAATCTTTCTTCTCAAAAATTCTTTTTTTGTACTGTTTCTTCAAAAGAATCTTATAACCAATAATTCAAAAGCAAATCTTGCAATCGCGCCTTTGTTTATCAATAATCAAATGTCATCGTCTCGTGAGAATTGTCTATTAGAAAAAAGTAAATTTCCTTTGTGACATCGCGTCGTCTACTTTGTCCCGATCTGGTCCGATTAAGAGGAATCAACTTTATATTGTTTTGGCTTAAGAATGAACTAAAAAGAACATGTGAGTTTCCAAGAGCAGATAAACACAGTGACCATATACTTGTGATGGCAGAGTTACTAAAATGGAGGAACAAAGGAAACTTGAAACACGAAACATAAACAAGTTGTATACGAAACTAAGAAAAGAAACGGATGAAGCTAAAGCAATTGTTTGATAATGAGAGCACAATTTGATGTATAACAGAATTAATCAAACAAATTGAAACAGAAAATCAAAAAGTAAAAGGATAGAAATAGAGAACATAAAACAAAAAAAAATTAAATATAAATAAAAATTAAATAGATTTGAATGTGGAAAAGAAGGAGTTCGTGAATAAAGACTATGTAGGTGAAAGTATTATAATAAAGTGATGTGAGCTATAAAATATATGAAGATTAGAAAGGCTTCAAGGGTAGATAGAATACGGTTAGAGTTGTTGAAATGTCTGTAGGATAAATGAATAAAAACCTAACATGATCGTGTAATGATATATATGAAAGCAGAAAGTGGCCAAACGATTTCCTAAAATAAAAAAAAATTATGAAATAAAATCGATAGCAAAAGAAAAAAAAAACATAAAAGTGCAAAGAGAAGTATAGAACAAGTACCTTAGTACTGAATTTACAAAAAAATTGGAAAAGCAAAAGAGAAATAAAAGTATGCACAAGAATGGCAAAACAAGCTTTTAGAAAGAAGAGCAAGATTTTAAGTAGCAAGTTAGAAATAAAACTGCATACAAGGATTGTGAAATGTTATGTATGAAGGTGTTCCTATACAAATAAGAAACATTCAAAATGTGGCTCTGGAGGATATGAGTTAAGTGGTCAGACAAGATCCGAAATGAAGAAAAAGCGCTATTAATCATAAAAAGAATAAAAACAAGGATAAGGCATGCATTGAGAAGAGATTGCTTATTGAACGGTAATCAAAAAAATGGTAAATGCAAATCCAAAAAAAGAAAGAAAAAGATGCAAAATGACTAATGTTCAAAAAAAGAAGGAAAGTACAGTGAAATGAAGAATATGATGACTGGGAAAACTAGAGAAGAAACACATAGAAACTGCCAAAAGCAAAACACAAATGTTGATAATTGTTGTGGGTATACCATAATCTTGAAAATAAATCTACTTCATCTTCATTTTAAATAATTGGAAATTTTATCCAATTCGCTTCTAAGTACCCATTATTCCGACGTTTGTACCAATAATATAAATTCTTAAAAAAAGAAATGCATACAAACTG
This sequence comes from Tachinus rufipes, assembly GCA_963932245.1. Taxonomy (NCBI): domain Eukaryota; kingdom Metazoa; phylum Arthropoda; class Insecta; order Coleoptera; family Staphylinidae; genus Tachinus; species Tachinus rufipes. The sequence goes on along the minus strand of OZ010741.1, from coordinate 47,084,531 downwards.
TTTATATGCAGGTTTCAATGCATTTTTTAAACTCAATCCTTTTGTTACGTTTACTCGTAAAGACACTATATAATAATTATATAACTTCGAACAAAGTGTTGACTCGGAACAAAAAAATATAAGATAATAAATAATGATTGATGCAAAAAACTTTTTGTATAATTCGCTATCTTGAACCTCATACAATAATGATGCAAACGAACACCTCGATGTTTTTATCGTAGTAAATCTGATAAAAACAATTTGTAAATTAATCAAATTTTTTGTGAATATTTTTCGTGCTTTAAGCAGCATCTTCATACACATAGAATTAAACAAATTAAGTACATTTCTTTTGCATATTTTACAAAATATACGCTTTATTTTCGCGACAAATTCAAAAATCAGCCTTAGTAATACGACAATGCCAATCGGACAAACCTACAAATAGGACATTAGACTTCTTTTTTGGTTAGGTTCAAAATTGTGACTACTTTAACAGCATTAAATAACCACATTTCAACGACATTACTTTGAATTTAAAACAATCATTTAAAAACAATAAAATAAAATTTAATACTTTGTTAGGATAATTAAATAATAGAAAGTAATAGAATCGGCTGATTGCATAGTGATTCTTTATCTGATTTGAATGAATTAGTACGTAAAAACCCAAATGTGCGCGCATGTTTATTCTATTCATAGTATAGTGTATGATTATCTTAATCTCAGAGCTTAGTGAAATTAAATTAATGTTTTTATTGTTTCCCCAACTACCTTTCCTTATATGTCGCAAACTTAAATAAAATCTATTTAAATGTTTCTCTTTACCATTGATATTTGTGATCCGCTTGTTTGTAGAAAAAAAAAAAAAAAAGAAAATCAGCTGTATTAATATTTTTTTTTAAATTTAGCAACTAAATTATGTTAATTTTTATTCATCTAAAATTTAGAAACGATTGTGAATATATTTATTGTAACAAGTGTAGTATAAATTGTATATTTATATTTTTTTAAATAATAAACGCTCACTAATCAATAAATAAATAAAAACACATCAAACAAATTTATTGAATTCCTCCCCTTGGTGATATTTGATAATATTATTTACATAAATCATCGACGTTTTAACAAAAAACAAGATAGGAGTGAAATCTTTTGATGTATGAATGGTTTATTTTAAAATTTCAATGTTGCATTCAAAATATGAATAGAAAATAAAATAAAATATCTTATTATAAAATACTTATTCCGAAGGTAAAAACGAAAATAGAATCATGAGTTGGTTTCGACAGGCCTACTATTCAAATTCTAATGGCAAATGCATTAGAGTTGATTAATTTATTCAGATATTTGTATTCGTACATATTAATTGAATCTTTTCAGATCCCGTTCGATTCTCACTTTATTGAATAATTCCGATTATTATCTGGCGCGCACAGGAATTTAGGGAATGTGTCATCATTAAAAATTCAAAAGATGTTTAGTGCTCTATATTTGGTAGGGCCGATCTGGCCGTATATCAAAAGGGGACATCGTATAAATCAATCTGTGACAGACATCAGCCCAGAACACGGGAAAAGAGCACCAGTCGGCATATTGATTCCAACTTTATTTTTTGTTTAGAGGGAGAATATCATTTTCAGGTTATTTATACACCCCTATATTTGAAAAGTTTTATGTTAAATGTATAAGTTTTTCTCTATAAAACAAACTTTTGTCTGAAGAAATAGCTACGTGTTTTAATTCCATCATTGTATGTTTATTATCACAGTTGTATTAATTATCTTTAAGAACGGAATAACGTTGCTTTTTACACAAAGTACTTAATATTAAGTAGTAAAACTAATTAAAATCCACGTTTGTTTACTTAATTTTCTCTGGTAGTTAACTAAAATGAACTATGATACTAATGAAATGATTTTATGAAACTGAAGCATTATAAAAAAATACCGTCTCATTAAATGTTATACACCAGACCACAAAATGTATTAAATTAAACAACTTTAAAATAGTTTTGTAATCAAACAACAAATTTACTTCAGTATAAACAGAAATATAAAGTAAATTAATGAAACATAAACTTAATAATATTGTTTCCTCCTAATTAAAGTGGTGTTCGTTGCAAGTCTCAAGGGAAAAACATGTTTCTACCACCGAACCCAAACAGGCAAGTTTAAAATTATTGTAGAAAAGGGACCACAGCGCCACCTAGTAGAAGGCAGCCACATTCACACGTAGGTACAAAGGGAAACTCGAGTTGTTTAGTTCGGTCCTTCTGCACTTTATTGATCGTGGCGCTGGCGTAGGTTAACCGCGAAACATGTTTGCACGAATGAGTTTTGAGAATAATAAAACTTTATATTATTTTTAATTAGAATTTTAATTGCAAAATTTCTACTTAAGCTGAATAAGTAATTAGAATGTTTGTGAATAATAAATGGTCAGCAGCAGTTTATTTATTATTTTAATTTTAAAGTTGATTGCTAATTAATTTGTAAAGTAACTAGTAAAAGTTTTCATATTAAAGTAATGGTTATTTTTTCTATATATGAAGTGTAAACATACATTTATTAATTATTACACTAAATTTGGTTTATGTAATTTGAAACAGTTTTGACTGAAATCAATTTAAACAATACGAGTTAGTATGTAGTTTCTAACTAACTAAAATACTAATATAGTAAATTATTATTGAATTTAACTAATATGAACTTGGAAAGCGTAGCTTATAATTGTATGCATATCTTATTTATTACGGTCTAAAGAGCGTAAACTAAAAGGAGGGGTGGATAAGATTTTAGGTAATTTTATGTAATCATTCTATAAAGTCGTGAATAAAGCAAAACAAAGGGGCAAGAAAATCATATTTTCGTATCAAATTATTGTTCTGAAGAATGAAGGGTGTTTCTAAAACGATTACAAAAGGGAAGTGGATTTAAGCTAAAATAACTAATTATAATTATGTAAGAAATATGTCATATTATAATTTTGTTTGTGGCAAAGTTAAATGTAAATTTTACGAGTAAAATTAGGTTATACAAACTTAATTTTGAGTATATTTAGTTTTACATAATTTTTATGAAACTCATGTACCGTTTATATATTGTTACATAAAGTTTTATCGAATCTTAATCAAACCTAGCGTCTTTCAGATTGGTTTACTATTTCTTATTTTAACATAAAATACTGGCTATAAAACAGCATTAGAGCGTTTTGCACTGAACGCAATTTTGCACAAAACACGTACGTATTTTACAAATGTTGGTATTATAATGGATGTACTAAAATTAAATTAAAAAAAAATGTTAGTTTTCTTTAATTTGAAGATATACTGTTTAAACCTTTTCAAGAAAGAAAAGCAATATGTGTTAGTAAACTAAGTAAAGTTGTTTACTTTTTGTATATCTATTAATATTTTACTTTCTTTGAAACAAGTACAAATTGCAAAAATGTAATAAATTACAAAAAATCAAAATTATAAACTTACTTTACAACTAATTCCAATTATTTGTTTGTGTATTTTAAATATAGAGAGATAACTAAACAACTTGGGTCTGAAAGGATTAAAATATTTGATAAGACCTAGGACATTTACAGAATATTTCAAAATACAATATTTGTAGTGATAAACGATATACACTAAAATATGTATGTTGTATGTATCAATATATGTTTGTTGGTGAAAAGCCGAGTTTTATGTTGACGATGCTTAAACAGGTTCACACTTTTTTATTATCATTATTTGTGCAATACCATCAAATGATTATAATTTATTGTTGAGTGTTAACTTTAACTCTATTTAGATTAGAACAGATATATTTTGTTTGTTACAATTAGAGAATTAATTCTTCAGAAACACGATCATTACAGCTTTTATTAAGTACCGAGTAACCATAATTAAAACTACTTTACAAAGCAGACATAAACTGTTTTCCTATTGCTGATATATTTTAAAATCTCAGCAAAATATGTGTAACTATAGCAATGACATTTATCGCACAATACTTTCGTGAAAAATTAAGAAAAAACCGCTTTGTTCAATGTTTTCACCTGTATCAAATTTATTGCATTGAAAGAAGTGAACTTTTTTTTTTTTCGACTTCTACGACAACGTATTGCTTTGGTGATAATATTCATAAGTTAAAACCAATTTGTTATACACTTGCAATGTCCGCTTATGTCAATCCTCACACCCACTCTTCCTTTTTCATAGATTTAATGTTTTCTTTGTGTACGTTTTGAATAGAGTTGGTTTTACGCAATATAATCAAATGACGCACAAGTCAGCTTTACTGTAAAATAAAACGATAAAATTATCACAATTATTTTGATCTTCTTTTTTGGGTATTTCTGAAACTGGTGCCAAAAACTTTCCATTTCTTAATGATTATATATTCTTGATACTATTTTCGGCGTTATTCAATATTTTTTCATTGATGACAACAAAAAAAAAACAATTAGTTTCAGATAGATTAGGTTCTAGATATTCTTTTTATATCCTACTAATGGTCTGACTCTGTTTTAGCAAGTAATGGTTTTACTGTCTAGTAAAAGTTTTGATTTATAGAACGATTATAAAAATTAGCCTAGTTATTAACGACGAGAGAATTCTTCTAAATTCAAAATGTATTACGAGTTAGCCTTTAGGGTAACGTCCTTCTAATTTATTTGTTTTTATTTCAAATAGAAGTTCCACAATTCATCAAATATGCATGATAATAATATGTATTAAACATTTTAAGAAGGTATATTAAAAGTTCAAATTGCAATACATCTTATTAGTCCAGTCGGTATTTAATGCAGTTAAAAATGCAAATGATTCAAAGATCTTAATTTTTTCGCCAAAAACAAACAAACTTTTTTTAGATCTGTTACGACGGCGGTGTATTTGAATAATACTTGAGATCACTAAAGCTTTATGAAAGATAATTACAGTACAAGGATCACAAAACTCCTTAGAGTTACGCTTGACACTCCTATTAGACTAAGATAAAGCAGCACAGATGACCTGAATTGGTTTTTTGCTGTTAATCTGTAAGTAGATGTAGGAGATGGAATCGAAGAAGGAGTTATAGTAGGTATGTTTTAAAATGTCGCAACAAAATCAAAAATATCACAGACAACAAATGTTTGCAAAATCCGGAAAAAGGCGGTCCAAAACTCAAAGGGTTTACAAAAAGTTTCGCTACAAAGCTCTATATGTAGCCTAAACATGGTATTTATAAAGTCAAAAACCATTGACAGCAATTTTTCATGTTGCCAAAAAAAATAATATGCAATATTTGTTTTCTGGTAATGTTGAAATATGGCACATTAATTTTTTCGGCGACAATAAAAATTGCTGTCAATAGTATTTTAACTTCATAAAAACCATGTTTAAGCTACATTTAGAATTTTGTAGAAAACATTTTTGTAAACTCCCTAGTTCTAAACCGTTTTTTTCTAAATTTTTAACAAAAATTTTGCTGTCAAAAGCTTGTGTATCCATTCAAATCAGAAATAAGTATAGTAATTCTATTAAAAATGTGCAATACGTTAATGAAAGATGCCCAAAAATGACGTTAAAAGCATATGGACGGGAATTAGTAATTATAGCAGCATATGTACACACAGATGATTCCATAGCACAAGTAAAAGATGACTTCTACTTGTCTCTTGGATTACTATTAGATACAGTAAGACCGTATCAAGAAGTCATTTTAGTTAGAGTTTTAAATGACATAATAAGCTAAAAAGGAGAATATAGTAGTTAGACAATTTGAAGAAATTGTAGTAGAAATAGACTTATAAGCCTATGCAGTCAATACCAACTGAAAGCAATAAACACCTTCTTTGAACATTAAGCCATATATCAATATACATGGAAACAACCTTTCATAAACCAAAAGTCTATTCTTGATTATATATTATGTAAACATCAAACAAAAATCATCAGTAAAAGTAAAATATAAAATAACCAAACGTAGTTCAAATTGTAGATCAGTTCATTATCTAGTGGTGGGTAAGCTTTATTTCTTATATAGAACAAATCAAAAAAGTAGAAGAGTGACAAAAACTAAAGAATACATTAGTCAAAATACTAGATAGATAGATAGAAAAAAAATCAAGGTAATCCTAATAAAGAAAATATCCAGATTAATCAAGCACTTTATCAAGCAGAAAGAGAATCTCTAAAAATACATAACGGAACCAAAAGGGATCAAGTTTGGTGGACTTAAGAGATTAAGCAAGCGCTAGAGAAGAAACAAATAGCTAAGATGTTTTAGAAAGTTTGAAAACAAACTCCAAAAATAACAAAAGTTGATAAACCAAACATGACGAAAAAAAAAATTGGGTTCTAGGCAACCATGAGTTAATAATTCATTTAAAATACAACTAGTTAAAAATCAAACATCTGTTAGAGAGAAGAATTTATGGCTTCAAACTTTCAAGCTAAATTTTACCATTTTAGTAGAAAACAATGTTCAAATCCAACAAGTTTAGAAATTTAAATATAATTACCCAGGACAGTTTAGGCATGCACAAAATCAAAGACCGTATTAAAAATGGACTAGGATGGGACCAACATACATATATCTGAAAAAGTAAAGAAACATATTAAAAAATGTGATGGTGAAGGCTGAATTGAAACGGCGGATAAATGCAGTTAAGAGTGTAGACTACAAAAAAATCTAATGTCAAAATTAAAAAAAAAAAAAACAAATGCAAGGGACAAACTAAATAGTTTGAACACCTCATGCGCATGAGTAAAGATCGGTGGCCAAAAAGACTGTGGTAAGGCTCAGGGCCGTATCTAAAAAAAATCAAGGGGGGTTTACAGACAAATATTTATATATGGCCATGTATGAATCAAGTGTACGAAATGAATTTTTGTTTGTTCAATCTACTGAAATTGTCTTTCTTTATATAAATCTAATCGTGTGAATTTTTTTAGATTGTTTCAGTTAGCCATTTTAAAGTAACAAGCAATAAAAACTTGAAAAAAACATTTTTTTTTGCTTTTTTTTAATTTTTTTATCTTATGTAACTTTTCAGGGTTGCATTTTTAAGAAAAAATTGTAACATTTTTTTTCTTTAAAATTGCTCAGCAAATAATATTTCACAACCAAACATTTTTTACCTTAAATTTTGAAATTTTTTCTTGACGGTTATTTTCTTTTTTTTTTCTCAAATATAGATAAAAACGTGCTTTTATATGTGCAAAATTGCATTGGTTCACGGTTTTTTAATATACGTCTTCTTCACGCAGGTAAATAATTAGATTTTAGTTCTAAAAAATACAATTTTTAATAAAATCCGTAACTTTGGTAAAAAAACTCCAAAAACAGTATTTAAGATAAGCCAGTGAGCGTTTGCCATCAATCCAATCCAAAACCTTTTAAACAAAATTCGTAGTTTTGTCACTTTAGACCACTGGAGATGCGTCAAAATGTTTATCTTAATACTACCTTTCTCTCCAGAAGACGATGACATTCTAACAAATTCGTAAAAAAAATTGTTATTAGAAGCCAAATATGACTTAAAAAATAAAACTGTTCATACCATAATACGACTCTAAAACAGTGCTATTCAGCACTTTCATACAGATTTTTAATAAATTTGAAATTTTGGAGAAAGCTCTTATTCTCCCGGAACGGCACATAGGCTCCAACAAACAGTTTGCACTTTCTCTCTTGTGATTTTTCAGTATTTTAACATTGAAGATTAAAATTTAGCCAGCATGTCACCAAAATTTTTGCACGCTGGTTAATTGTGACTCAAGTTTCTTTTTTTTCAAATTTGTAAACATTGTAAACCAGTGTTAAGACAAGAAAAATGCAATTTTTGTGAAGAAAGATTTCAATAATTGCTTCTCGATTTGGACACTCGCGTTTGTTTTAAGTCAATAGATAAAGTGCAGACTTTTTACCCGTATGCACACCACTGTTGGCTAACAAAATCGGTTTTTGTGGTTAGTCTGGGAGGATAGATCCAATGCAGATGTGAGATGCTGTCTCTTTCTTTAGCTGTATGCACGCCACTGCTGACGTATAGACTCTTCTCTGCTTGTTAATTGATTAGGTTGTAGGCAAACGTAATTTTTGGCTGAAAATTGTTTCACCGACAAAATTATTACTAGACAAAAATTTTATTGAAAATTAAAAGCGCTTAAAACTTGAAATAAAGTTATATTCTTAAACCTATTTTTAAGATATTTTTTAATTGATATATTTAAATTAATATTAATTTAAAATTTTACGTGTTGTATCGGATACGGTTAAAACCATCAAGAATGACGTTTTGTATCATTTCGGGGGAGGTTTGAACCCCCAAACCCCACCCTCAGATACGGCCTTGCCAAGGCTTACTATTTCATTTCAATAGTTTTATAACGGTAACCCTAATAAAATCATCACAATCACAATTGACTTAAATTAAATAAAAATAAAACAATAATCGTGTATACTAAATAAAATAATCTAATATGATCATATTTTTACGTGATTTTTTTAAATTTATTATAAAATACATAATTTAATTAAATTGATAAAAAATGCATTTAAAAGAGTAATATAAAAACAAGATTTGCAAACAAGTTATTTGCATAATTTATAATTTAATATTTCATTTTAAAAAACATGAATTTCCTTTTTTAATATTATGTACTTAATTTATTATACGTTCACGCAAATAAAATTAGACCAGTTATATAACCGGAATAAATAATAAATATTCATAACAAAATAAATAAAAACCATAAATGTAGCTTAGTCATGATTCTCTTTTATTACTGAAGTGCGTTCCAAGAATAATTAACTTATTTATGAATGTATGTACTCTCTTCAAATAATAAGCTTAATACATATCGCTCAAATTTCAAAGCCACTTATATATAACACACGTAAACACAAAGGATATGCGATACTGTTGTTGCATGCGCGTTGCTCGCTTCATTTCAGAAGAGTCGTTAGCTGATAGTCTGCCATAAAGAGCGATCGTTAAGCGATTATCTACACAGATTAGGCCGCGACTTTGATATTTATGTCGGCGTACTTGTATGTAGTTACAATCGAGACGTGTCACACGCAACATTTATAGCTCGACGCATCCATCAGAAAGGCCCAAATGTATACCATGGACGCGCTGGGCAAAGAAGAGCTTTGCACATTTTCATTGACTTTCTTATCGTTCGGTACTTATTATATACCCCATGGCACCATCAAAAGTTTATTTCTGCATGATAGTCATCACGATAAGTAATCTCTCGTGCGCGCAATTTGATTGATAGCCCGTGAAAATAATGTATGTATAAAAAAAAGGTAATGTTAGGGCCGTGATTTTTACTTTGCTTTTTGTTTTTCACATAACACGCACGCAATTTGAATGTAATAGGCTGCAGAAGAATCAAGAACATACGCCCCTTTGTAAGGCAAGAAATGTCGGAAATTAATTTAAATGCGACGAGTTGTAATTGTGGCGGATGTGTCAACGCAACTTACGATTAATTAACTGGATAATTAACAACCCTGTTTCGACTTAAATGAATGGGAATGTTTATTACAAAACACCAAGCGCCCGGCTCCTCCACCATAACAAAATTTTAAATTTAAACCTGAAATTTTTATATTTATGTGTTTCTGTTCTGCAATTAGGTGTAATTACAATTCGTAGCATGCGTTCGTTAGAGCTCTGTAAACTAAGTAGCGTGTACTACTCCGACTATAAATTGCCAGTAAATTACAGACCGTGAACTTTGCACCGGGTACACAGAATTCTCCCTGTGCGATGAAAGTTTGTTCAGAAGACATTTCCCGGGTGATTAGATCTAGCAGGGTCGACTAAGAAATTATCGACACGACCTGTATATAACACGTAAGCCGGAATTGCAAGCAGCAAGTTCAAATTTCTTTTCAATGTAAATAAAAAGAAAAGAATAAATGCCAGGCTTTATAAACATAGAAGCAAAAGGTATTATGTGGTATAATGCTGCACATGACATGTCTTAAAGCGGTACATTGACGGATGAGAGGCGCGTGTGGTAGCACGAGACTCTCTGCCTCTCAAAGCATACAAAATGGAAATAAATTGTTAGAAACAAGACTCGAACGAGGTACTCGAGTAAATTGCCTCTTATGCTGCGTGTGCAAAGAGCGGCACACTGTCCCCTAGACACACTTCAACTCGTGTTAAAATAAACATTCTTCAGTTAAATTAAAATAGATAATGAAAGAACAAACGGCAATGACATTTGTGCATTTTTTATTTCGACCTACTTGTTATAAACTTTAGAGCAGAAAGTAGAACATTATATAATTTATTAATAATTCAATCATATTTTATAACAAATTTTATGTAATTTACAATCCAATCTCAAACAATTCCTTCTACCTAAATTAAATAATGTAAAGATTAATAGTAAAACAAAATATTGATTTCATTTATTTGCAATCTGCATATGAAAGATGTAGATGAGATTTATCATCGTAACGTTCATATAAAGAGACATAAGATACTTGGAGTAGAAAGATTTAAGAAAACTGTAAAATACTTGTCTGAAATCTACTAACAAAACAAAACCCGTAATATTATCGTGATAGTTAAAACGTAATAACTGCAAAAATAATATATTAAAATTATTGTTTAGTACTCTGAACTGGTAGCGTCTATAAGTTTAGCAAAAAAAATGATAGATTATACCTACCGACCGTAATCGGTTGTTTTTAGTTACTTTTACAAAAAAATAATATCACTCAAATGTGACTTTTGACGTTATTATAAAGGGTTTTCCAATAAAAAGTTTCATTTTGAAGAATTAAAACCGTGTGCATCGCTCAAGAACAGTTGAAAAAACCCAGGTTTGTCTTTGGATTTAGACATTCCACAAATGACATTGCACCGTATTTTGCATAAAGACTTAAGTCTTAAGGCTTTTAAAGTTCAGTTAATACAAGAACTCAAGCCGGTCGATCACCATGAACGTCGTATCTTCGCTGATTGGGTCCTTCAAACGCATCAAAATGATCCGGAATTTCATCGAAAAATCATCTTCAGTGATGAAGCCCATTTTCACCTCGGAGGCTACGTTAATAAGCAGCATTGTCGCATTTGGGGCTCAGAAAATCCAAGAATGATTGTTGAAAAGTCTTTGCATCCACAACCCTACTTTTTCAAAAATGAAGCTGGTTCAACTGTTACGGTGAATGGATGGCGCTACCGAGCTATGATTAATGATTTTTTATGGCCGGAATTGGTGATATTGATGTGGACGACGTTTATTTTCAGCAAGACGGCGCTACGTGCCACACAAGCAACAAAACATTGCAATTTTGCAAGAAAAGTTTCCTGACCGTGTTATTTCTCAAAGTGGTGATCACAATTGGCCACCAAGATCTTGTGATTTAACACCTTTAAACTTTTTTCTTTGGGGCCACGTGAAAAATAAGGTCTATGCCAGTGTTCCACAATCGATTCAAGACCTTAAAGATAGAATTCGTGAAGTTATCGAGAACATACAGGCACAAATGTGCAAATTGGTCATGGAAAATTTCATAAAAAGAATGTGGTACTGCAACAGTAACCGTGGCGGCCATTTGACTGATATTGATTTCAAATGTTAATGGCATACCTTCCTCTTTACAATAAAATAAACATTTATTGATTTCTCTTAAAAAATACCCGTTTTTTTTAAATACCAAAATGAAACCTCTTATTGGAAAACCCTGTAATACATTCTAATTATTTTAAATTAAAAAAACAGTTAAATATTTAGCATACAAAAAATATAATACATATAGACACATGACCGTTAGCTCCATTTATAGCCTAGCTACACACGCTTTCCTTATTATACCATCAAAATGATGGTCGGACGCACATGGAGACTGACACATAACATCTGGTCATACATAGAAATTTAACGGTTTGGAAAAAAACAGGAAAAATTGGAAAAAACGGTTTTTTTCTGTTTTTTTCTTTAGAAAAAATTGGAATAAACGGAAAAAAATTATAGCAAAACAGAAAACTTAAAAAGTAAACCAAAGACATAATATTTTTTATAAATTACCTAATATTTTATTTTAAAATAAGAAAAACAAAACATTTACTCTCTGTTATAAAAAATAAATAAAAACAACAACAACAACAAATACAAACTACAGAAAAGTTTATTTAGCCAAAACCTAAATACTTAATGGCATTTCATCGTTAATGTTCGATTTGTCCGAGTCGGATTCTTCGGCTTCAGAGAAATCATTTGATTCAAATTCTACAGAATCGTATTGCTCTTCATCATCATTTGTATAAACTCCGCTGTCCTGGCAACTTGTGTTAGTGTAGCTGTTAAATCTTTTCCGGGATTTACCGAAATACGGAGGGGAATCAACGGTGACTTTGCATAGCAGCGCGCGTCTTATTCTCTCCTGCTTAGTACAAGCATTTTTTAATCAAAACAATTTCCCATACAAGACCAAAAAAATAATACGCAGAAAACTTAAGGCGGAACACAGCAGCTTGTAAAAAGGCTGTTAAGAATTGACACATTGCATAGGAATAGAAATGGATCTCCTATGCCGTTACACTTGCTACGTGAATGCAAAGCTAATAAACTGCCTCTTTTGACAAATACAATTTAACCAAACTAAAGTTAAAAGTAATCCCTTGGCATAAAATGATGTAGCTCAAAGTAAGAAAAAAAAAAGTAGTTTTTTTAGACAGTAAAACCCTGACACTAAGACAAGTACGGGTTTCTTTTAAACATTGTCCGACCACCAACCCAAGTGTTGGTTATCAAGGACTGGTTTCATCCGTTTCTTTTATTAACTTAATGATACCTGCCAATCATTCTCTTATGTTTATAAGCTGCTGGAACGCGGTAAGAAAAAATAACATCTACATTTTTGATAAAAAACAATTGAGCGGGTAGACTGATTCCACCTTTCTATGCCACCCGATCACCAATCATTCTCTTATGTTTATGAGCTGCAGAAACGCAACCGGGGAAGTCAGCCATTTGACACCCCACTGCTGGCGCATAACCTCTTCTCTGCTTGTATAGCTAACAACTTACATTACAAGAAACCTACAGTTTTAAGTAACTTCCCAACCACTGGAGACATTTCATCACTCCATCAGAGAAGGTTTTTTAGCCGTAAAACCCCACGCTTGCCACCCAAGTATTGGTTATCAAGTAATTGGTGTAGTCTGCTTCTTCTCGTTAAGCTTAAGCAGAAAAAAATGATGTCCAAATTTTTGATAACAAATACTTGGGCGGGTAGGCGTAAACACCATTTTAAGCCAGTCGATTCCATTTTATATACTAAGTGTCCAGACCGCCCATCCAAGTGTTGGTTATCAAGAAATTGGTTTAGTCCGTTTCTTTTTTCAACTTAATGACATCTGTGAATTAATCTCTTATATTTGTAACATCTAAATTTTTGATGACAAACACTTGAGCGAGAACGGTTTTTTTGTTATTAACTAATTGGTTTAATCCGCCTCTTTTTTTAACTTAAGACACCTGTCAGTCATTCTCTTAGGTTTGAGAGCTTTGGGAATGCGTCAGAAAAAAATAACATCTGAATTTTTGACGACAAAAACTTGGCAAGTAGACGGAACACCTTTCTAAGCCAAGTGCCATGACCGCCCACCTGAGTGTAAATTATCAAAAAATTTGTTTAATCCGCTTCTTTTTTCAACTTAATGACATCTGTCAAAAATTCTCTTATATTTGTGAGCTGCAGGTACGCGGCAGGAAGAGCAACATCTAAAATTTAATGATAAACATTCAGGCAAGAACACTTTTCTAAACCATCTGCTTGCACTTTTATTAACTTTGTGGTACCTGTAAGTCATTTTCTCATGTTTGTAAGCTGCAGTAACGCGGCAGAAAATAATAATATGTAAATTTTTTTTAAAACAAAAACTTGGGCGGTTATGCGGAAACACCTTTTTAAACCACCCAATTTATTTCATACACTAAGAGCTCCAACCGCTTATTCAAGTATTGGTTATCAAGAAATTGAAATCATCTATCAAAAGTAGTACAAGGCTTTACCAAATTTTAGTACCACACCAAAAATCTTATTCTTCTTCTTTATGTGCCGTCACATCATTCCGGAGGTTGGCTATCATCATTACTACTTTAGTTTTGGAAATTGCCGCCCTAAACAGATCAGCTAACGTGACCTTAAACCATTTTCTCACATTACTAAGCCAAGACATTCTTCTCGCTCCGATAGATCTTTTTCCCACGATTTTTCCTTGGATTATGAGTCGGAGAATCTCATATTTCGGACCTTTCATGATGTGGCCGAAATATTGCAGTTTTCTTTTTTTCACTTCCAGTAGAATCTCTCTGTCTTTCTCCATTGTTCTTAGAACGTCCACGTTGGTCGCATGTTCTGTCCATGATATTCTCAACATCCTACGGTAGGCCCACATTTCAAAAGCTTCTAATTTCTTCTCACAATACACGTTGAGGGTCCAAGCTTCCACACCATATAAAAGGACTGGGAATACGTAACATTTGAGCATCCGAGTTCTGAGTTCCAGACTCAAGTCGCGACTACAGAACAGCTTTTAATCTTCACAAAAGATGCACGGGCTTTCTCAATGCAAATCCTTATTTCTGCGCAGTAGTCTACGGCGCTTGTACCTAGATAGTTATACCTCTCGACCTTTTCCAGCCTTTTGCCTTCCACATACAGATGTTCATTTGGTGCTTCACATTTGGTGACAATCATGTATTTGGTCTTTTTAACATTGAGTGTCAGCCCATATTCTCGACTAACTGTGACGACGTTATTCAGCATATTTTGAAGGTCTTGCATGTTTTCGGCGAGAGAAGTACTGTATCGTCAGCGTAACGCAAGTTGTTCAGTGGGGTGCCGCTAACACGTATTCCGCCGTCCTCTTTATCGAGGGCCTCGATGAAGATTTCTTCTAAATAGATGTTAAAGAGGAGTGGAGAGAGAACACACCCTTGTCTGACTCCTCTCTTAATTTCAACGGCTTTTGATAGTTTGGATTGGACGCGAACAGACGCACTTTGGTTTAGGTACAGTTTACTATTATTTGTATATCTCTTGTGTCGAGGTTTTTTCGTTTCTATTAGTTGTTTGTGTCTCACTTTATCAAATGATGTATTATAATCTATAAATCAGGCGTATACCTTTTGGTTGATATCCAGACACCGCTGCATCAAGACGTTGAAGGCAAACAAGGCTTCCCTTGTTCCAACTCCTTTTCTAAAGCCAAACTGGGTATCTCCTATTCCTTCTTCCAGTTTCTTGTAAATCTTACGGTAGATGACTTTGAAAAAGATCTTTAGAGTGTGGCTCATTAGGCTAATCGTACGGTGTTCTTCGCATTTTTTGGCATTATGCTTCTTAGGAATTGTGACAAACGTTGACTGTAGCTATTCTTGTGGTATTATTCCTGTTTCATAGATTTTATCAAATAGGGAGGATATAGCATCTAAATGTTGCTCTTCAATCATCTTAAGTACATCTGCAGGCAGATCGTCAGGGCCAGGAGCTTTTCCATCTTTGGCTGATTTTATTGCTGCTTGTACTTCTTCTTTTAAAATAGGTGATCCAGTGTCATTCATACTGTTGGTAGTTATCTCTTCTCTTTGATCATTGAAAAGGGATTTGACGTAATCTTCCCATAGTGTCAGTTGATCTTCAATATCCAGCACAATGTTTCCTTCCTCATTTGTAAGGATGTATGATCTTTGTTTCCGACCAATTCCAGTAAACTCTTTTATTTTCTTATACATGTTATGATATTACTATAATACTGTTTTTGTCACCGGTTTTGTAGAAGCCCATAGGCATGCAAGTGTATCGACTTAAAAAAAATTATAATATAAAAATAAAATTGATTTTAACAAAAAAAATCATGTTTCTATGCTCAAAAGATTTCAGGCCGCACTCGTACTTTAATTCATTAGTAGAGTTTCACGGAGAGTAATGTCAAGATGAAACCATCGAGAAATTTTTCTTGAAAGTTCTTCATAATACATAAACTTTTATCAACAGCTCAAAAAGCTTAATAAATAAAAAACCAATAAAAATAATATAACATTTTGAAGTACACATAAAAAACATTTTTTTAACGACATCTTCAATATAAACTAAAGATCCCAGGTTCGTTCCCTGCCAGGTAAAATTAAAGTTAACACATAGGCTGTGTTATTTATTATATTAATAACTTTGTAGTCGTTCAAAAGTACACGAAGATAATTCAGAGATCAGCCGCAAGTTTCTGTAAAATGATTCGCTTTACCTAGTAACCCGAGTAAACGTGTTGTACGTGACAGTCTATAAAGGGAGTCCCAAACCAGAGATATCGTTAGTATCTTACATGTATATATTTACAATCAAATATATTCATATAATTAATAATAATGAATAAACTTCTATAAAAATACAATTACGCTGCAATGTTGTGTTAATTCAATATTTATTTACTGATGTCTCATTGTCCAATTAACTAAACACAAAACCATATACATTACCTCTAATTATTGCGTTGTGCTACTGCAGCAACGATTAATTCAATTATTCACTAATGGATGCCAATAAACTACCTGTTCGATGATATATTGAAGCAAACTGATCGTGGCGAATGTTTTTATTGTATTGACAATGAAAATTTGATGTATTGCTATATTATGAGACATTTTACAAATTCAAAATTATTATTATATTATATGTTATAAAACTATAAAGATATCCACGTTTTAAATGCTTTCAACTAAAATAGTTTTATATTCAACCAGCATGCGATAGACATTTATTTCTGTGTGGGATTACACTCCAACAAAAATTTATTACATATGATTGATTGCTCATATCTACACACGGCACAAAAATTTACTGCATTATTTTATTACTTGGAATCGAATTATTCAACTAAACGACTTCTCGTTTGCAGGAAGAGTCATTTATGTATCGTAATACATTTCTCATTTCCTGGTTGATCCGCGCATCAAATATTGGCCTAAGGATTCGTCGGCTTCATTGTCGTCTTCTTCGTCGCAGGAGAAAAGACGGGGGGATTTGCACTCTAGAGAAATGTGTAAATAGAAGGGGAGTCTTGTTTGACATTCGGACAGGAAGTGCTCATTGGACTGCGGGTTTGAGCCCCACATAGGCCGCGAATTGTGCGCGGATTTACGGACCATCGTCGAAGTAAATGGAGCGCGACAGGACGGGACGGGAAGAGATGCCGATATCCGATTTTATTAGTTCCACGTCGTTGGAGAGATCAGATAATATTAAGAGATTTTTTTATATTAAATAAATGATTCAGAGCTGAATATATGTGCGGCAATGGATTAATGGATTACATTATATCCAAAGTAAGCTTTTCATTAATTGATTGATATATTTGGCAAGCACTCAATAAAATATGAATCAATCTCTCTGTAGATTTTGTGGAATTAAGCATTTTATATTTGTGGTCCACCCTATGCACAGGCAAACTCTGTGGATTAAATAGATTACAATCATCATCATTGTGTATATTACCTATTAACTACCCACACGTAATTTACAAAATGTTTGTTTGGTGTGACACAATTCATTAAAATAATCTAACCACAAATATTGTAACCATCAAAGCAAACTTTTCCATTAGATCTTAATTTTTATTGGTAATAAAATAATAAGATATACTAAACAAGATGTTCTTCTTTTATTGACGATAGCGGAAATAAATCTTATATAAGAGAAAATTTTAGAAAGCTTATTTAATATAAATAACATAATATAACATAAAATAATGTTATTACTTGAATATTAAAAAATAGTTTTATTTATGTTGACTTTAATAACTAATGAGAGGATTTTAAGTAACTGCTTATAAACATTTTATAGAGACTTACATGTTTTACAATTTATGTAAAAACAATGCGTTTTTTGATATTTGTAAAACTCTAAACTGCCTATTTTGAGATTATTGTTCATAGAAGTTTTTATTGTTATTGATTTAAGTTTTTGATTTATTTGTTCAAAAACTTTTCATTAAGTGTGAATAAATTTTCAATATGGTTTAATAACAATTAAAAAAAACTTATTGTTGATATAAAAAGCTTTATAAGTTATACAAAGCTATTCAATTATAGAATATGATGAAATTAAATCTACAGTATCTACCAAATATATCAATAATATATTTAACAAAAAAAGAGATAAAATTATTGAGTTCAGTTCCAAACTTTGAAAATAACATTAATATTAATGATTATAATAATAATTACGCGTACATTAAGGTTGGCCATTTCTCATTAAAAATATGGGTACTATTGAAAACCCTTAAGAAGATTGAAGTAGTAAAATTCCAAGACCAGATGAGATATCTCCGTTTCTAATTGTATGTGTATTTTGAGTTAGTTTAGATTCTGTAGGTGTACCCAAAAAGCCTGCAAAAACTCTGTTAACTCCAACCCCGCCTACAATGTCAAAGATGTAATAGACGTTCACCAAAACAATCAAGTCACGTCCAACACCAAAGCCCCGCAGAAAAAGGATACTTGTAAGTCCCCTTCAGTTTCTGCTGCTATTGAGCCATCAGCCGGCTCATCACGTCAGATGCCTTCAGCGCCGTCAAGGCTATCAGCCAACAAAACTAAAGAGTCCACAACTCGGCCGGCTACTAAAACCAACCACTTCTAGTGCTGCCACTAAGTCCTTAGACTCTTAAGAAACAAAAAACTGATTATTTGGCCATTAGTCTAAAAACCAAACATAGTCGTCTAAGTTCTCCATAAACACTATTCAACGCTTATATGGCTAACAAACTAGGTGCACTCTTGATATTCTCAATAAACAAAATTCAGTTGGCTAAAAAGGTCAATGCATGCAAATTTCTAAAAAAATCAAATTCTTTAAAAAGATTCTCTTCCTAATTACAAAAAAAAATATGCGTATCACTTATTGCAAATAAATAGCACAAACCAGAGTCAAACCTAAAAACATTGTTAATCAAAACTTATAGAAACAATGCCAAAAACGTTTGTAATTTTTCGACATACACCTCCGCCGTTTTGGTAGTCCATAAAATCATCTTTTTGTTGTATATTCAGCTGATGATAATCGCTTAGGGTAGGGTAAGATATAGTAGATAAACCCAAATATCCAGAAACATTGTTTGGCATAGACCAAACAGTATGGTAACATCAGAAGCCAATAATAGCAATTTGTCAATTGTACATATTTATTTACTTCACCTTTTTTATTTAGCCAATACATAAAAGTCGCAAAAGCAAAACGTTCTTAAACTGCAACAAATTATGAGCGACAAATAATGAACAAATAAAGTAAACACTAGGTAACTTTTATAAATCAAACAAATTGCAAAACCCACTACGCAGACGAGATGTCGCAAAGAAAAACTTGCCATAAACATCAATGTTTTTATAACATTACACAAAAGTTGCAAATTTCACTTTAGTGAGCAATAGCCAAACATTGATTGTTTCAGAAAACAACCGTCAAAAATATTGCAAACAAAATAGAAGTTCACAACTCCTTAAACGCACAACCAGATCCGGACTTGTGTAGCAATTAAAAAAATTCAAAAAAGTGGAGAAGAATTTGTTTTCCCCTACTAAATCTTGAAACTAAATCATTGCTTGCATTCAAATTTTGAGAATCGTAAATGTCAGATAATTTTCAAAATAACAAATTATTTTCTGGGTAACGTACCCCAACGCCATAAAGTCCCGCCATGTCACGTCAAACATCCACCCACTTAAACCAAAGTTCAGCAGCACTCATAGAACGTGTGTGACACTTTTCAACATACCAAAAAAGCTAAACCCCACCGGCGGATTTCAGTAACACATTAAGCACCTTTCCAAAACCTAAACTTTTAATTAACAAAAATATTTTTTTTTTTTTTTGAGGTTAGGGTATTTTAATAAAATTTATATACTTTATTGTGCTGATTTTAATTTTAATTTTTAACACACAACAACACCTGTGAAAAGAAAAAACTAATGATAGCCTAATAGCCAAAACCGGTCTTAATAAAAATAAAAATTAAAATCAGCAAAATAAAGTATATATAAATTTTATTAAAATACCCTAACCTCAAATATTTTAAACTGTGCAATAATATGAAACAAATACTATAAATATTTTTATATTATACCGAGTATGCCATAATCAAACCACAGAACAATGACCATTAACAACATTTTCACAAATTTTTTTAAGAGATCGTAACATATTTATTGAGTGCAGTGAAGTAAATTAGTTCAGTGATTAAGTAAGTTAGATGACTCTAATCTGACCAACAAGAGTTGCTGTTATGAACATAGTCTATGCTTTGTTAACAACCAAAAGTACACAACTGACGGGATTGAAAGAACTTCTAATACTGCCAGGTTTGCATACCTTTCAGAACAACCTTTTGCTAAGTTTCCGAGCTAATACATTGTTAACCTGTAATACAACCGCAGATATGACGTTGCGTTGCGCCAAATTTAGAAAGATGCCCCCACTGCAGATACAGTCAGGTCGTGCTAGCCCATAAAAACCAACACCTCACGCTATCGCAACTGCAGCCGGAGCAATATATCATTTTTAATGCCGTTTGAAGCAGATTCAGTACATGAATCACAAGACTGTGTCCCATAAAAACCAACTCCTGAAACATCGTCTCCGACCCTTACGCAACTGCTCACGTGTAAGAAAGCTGCTCAGAAAACTTGTTAGGCTTTACAATAAAACCAATTGCTTGGTAGCCCAGTTTAAATTCCTTAAATGTAAAAAAAAACCAGGTACAAAATTATAAAAGACAAAAAACCATTTTGGAAAGAGACAAAAACAGCAAAAACGCCGGACATACCAAACAAAACAAAACCATTACAGCCATCTTTTACATTCTATTTTGCATTAATAGCAGAATTTGACAATAAAAATGTTTCATCTTTCTTCATATAAATCATAGTAAGAAAAAGCAAATTTAAAACATTTCAGAGAAGAATTGTACTACCTCTAACGCACGGCATTGATTTCATATTATGTAAGAATATTAAGTATTATTAAATAACTTTTGGGCACGCGCTCCCTAGCGCCGGCACTGCGTCATTGCAATGAGCGTTCGGCTTGCCCCGTAATGTACCAGCTAATATCCTAACTACTACTATGGGACAGTGGTGCAGCTAAGAAAATATCAAAATAACGTCTGAAAGCACCAAAACCCAGCGATAAACTGTGAACAACGTAATATCTTTTATGAAATCTCAAAAATAGCAAAATCTGAAGATGAAATAAAATAAGATTTAAAAAAAATTAAAAACTGCAAAATTCGGCTATAAAATATCATAAAAATATTGTTAGAAAGCACAAATATCTAGCCATAAACTGATGAAAAGTTCCTACCCCCCCAGGCTTTGAAATAGACGTCGCATTGCAAACCCTTGCTTACAGACAGCTGCACCTCTCTTATAAAACAAATTGTTTCCTGATTTTGATTCCAAAGTCCAACAGAAATTAATTTGTAAAGAATATTAAAAAAAAAATAAGTTTTTTGATTTCCGATGGCAATAAATTATCAATTAACCTAAAAGAGAATTCCAATTGCTTCCTCAATATTGAAGATCCATAAACCATCAAGACTAACATTCTTGTAAGGATTGATAAGCTAAAGAACCACCACTCTAAACCAAATCTCAAAAAGACCCAACTTGTCCTACTTATAAAAAAAAATCTTGGGACAAAGTAAAAACTTCAAGAAACATACTGGGTTTGTCAATAACCCTTCAGGCCATATCCCTTTTAAAAAAGCAACAAATTAAAAAAAAAGAAACAATTTCCTTCATGAATAATAGTTCATTGCTAAACGCCAAAAAAATTGACTGTAAGTCAAATGTTAAATATAGTGCAAATCAATCTACTCACTGCAGTTTCTGCAATCCTCAGCGAGTATATTGTCAAACATAACAATATCCAAAAACTTTAAATCCACAAAAAAAACTATAAAGAAATTCCACAATCATACAACCTTTCACTTATCATTTCAAATAAAAAGTTTGACAAAGCAAGGGTAAACACTAGAAAGCTGTTTAACACAATCACTGAACTATATACAAAACAACCAGTAACATACAACAATGCTAAATAAACTTAGATTTCCCTGCAAACATTGGATTTCTAACAACGCAAAACAAAAACCACACTTCAAAAGTACCTGCAGGAGCTAAAGCAGATATATTTTCCAGACCTGCAATGATAAAAACTTCTGATCCACAAAACCTTAAATTTTCAAACAAAAAAGTACACAAAAAACTAAGGCAATCACCATAATTAAAGAAAGTAGCCTAACATAAGAAATCAATAAGATCAACCATTAAAATTGCTAAGAACTAATTGAATTTATCCTACTATGCAAGAGTTAGCAGCTCTGGAAATTTTTTTATGCAAGATCGTCAAATCAAAGCAAGTCTATCACTTTCACAGATATCAAACAACTGGCAAAGCAGGATCGACCTACAAATAACCTGGCTAAATCTTACATACGTGGCATCTTTGATACAAAAATGATTGAATAAAATTTTCGATAGGTAGACACTAAAAACTCGACCACTACTATCCAGGCAGCAAGTGCAAAAAGACCATCTTTTGCAAGAAATTTGCTGTAAGTAATTTTTTTTGTACATAGACGGCATTTTATAATACTACCTTCAAATCTAACAATAACACTATATCAAAAAACAGTGGGTAGGTTAAAACGCTGACAGGTGCCCACATGGTGGTGTGCTATCAACTTTACTGTGGTGCCATTTGGGCTATCTTTGCAACCAAAATGATGGTCAAACGTCCCATATGCATCCAACCATAATTTTGATTTGACACTTAATCTTTATAGAAATAATCACTTATCATTACATGCTCATATAAAGTGAAATATAATGACCCTTAAAAGTACAACTACTAAACTAAGCAAAAAACAAAAATTGGCATATTTGCTGACAATATATATGCATAATAAGAAGAATGCCCGCAGAAGCCATAAAAGAAATACTCTTACCACTTAGTTGCAATAGCTGAAACAAAACAAGCAGTTTACAGAATACAGATAAATAATCACATTTTAAATCTCAAATCACAGATCTAGAACAACAAATGTGTTCCATAAAAAAAAAGCTCTAATGATAAAGTCAGACTTTATAAAAGGTTATCGCATCAAAAAATCATTTGATGCGACAATATCGACAATATCGCAGCAAAACAAATGAACAAACAAAAATTACCCGAGCATAGTCAAGAGAACTATTTAGTACAGAAATAAGACGAAAAATAGCACCAAAACTAGTATATACAGAGACAAAAACTGGAGAAACAGAATACAATATCCCGCAATGTTTGAAGGATAAAAAGTCTCCGCTACGTCTGTTGAGTGAAAATGAAGCATACAATATGCAACGCAACTAAAAAAACGAATAATAATTTCTTAACAAAAACTTCTGGACATTACCAAAAAACAAAAAATCAGAGGTGCACAATAGCACAATCGTGGAGTGCATGGAGGCTAGGCAAACCAACTACTTACAGTTAAAAAAATTGTACTAATACTTTCTACTTTTCAATAGTGTCTACTTAAAACAAGTTCATCGACCGCTGATGATTTAGGTATTCAGTATGAGAATGAGAATTTCACAATTACTTTTAAAAAAATAAGTTTATTATGTTGTTAGTTCAGATAAATATAATAACTATTTCAAAGTTGTTTCATTTGTAACGTCTAGTACTATCTATACTTAGCGGTATGTAAGATATAAAATTAGTGTATTAGTTTAATTAGACATATTTTATGCATGCGCCTAAGTAAAAAAAACAAAGCTAAACACAAAAAAACAAATGCAAAACAAATTATCGATTGAACATGTTTTTTAATGTGTATATTATTTTTCTACTTAGAAAACCTAAAAATTAACATGCCATATTTCAAATTACATACTTTGATAAATAAAAAAAACATTTTGCATACTCTGGATTGCAATAAACCTCAAATAATAAAATCCCGTTTTTAATAACTTCCATGGCAATGCAATAAGCGTTGCATAATAAAATCCTATTTTTAATAAGTTCTATGGCGATATCCAATAGCGTTTCATGTTTCATTTCATTATGTAAGCAAAATAGAAAAATATTTATGTAATTGCGTTCAATATAAATAAATAAACTTGAATTGCTAAGAGATTTTAAATAATCTAACAATAACTTGTATTTTTATATAAATTGCTTTATTGCGCCTTAAAATGCTATGGCTATAAGAATTTATTTAAGATCTTCGTAAAGCTCTTTCTAAATATTCTGTCTCCTTTTAATGAAGCTCGAATAGTAAATTTCGCACTTTTAATTCCGCATTTCAATAAATCCGCTCGTTGCAATTAAGAGCCTCGAGCCGGGAAATTGCTGTAATTTAAGCCAGATAGGTTTAACGTGCAATAAATGGCGCTGGTATCACAAGTGCTTTAAATTAACATGTCATTATGTGATAAAATCAAGAATAAAATTAATTAAATAATTATATGTTCTTTGGTACAACTTTACAATAAGTCAATAAGTTGATTCTGTTATCAACACATCAAACCTCACCAATCTTATCATAGTATAATAAATAGAATTATAATATCGTAAAAACTTTATGAGAATATTAGCAATAAAACTTTGAATTGTTATTACCTACAATTAATAAGTTTTCCTTTATAATTACTGTACTGAAATTCTATAGGATCTAAAAATGTTCGTTACGGACGATATAAATATTTATTCTGAATCGTGATTTTATAGGAAGTGATTTATGATGTACATGGCAAGTTGAGTAATGTAAGTATAAGGGAACAACATAGTCATAGACTACTATGTTGTTGAAGTGTAAACGTATATTTTAGCAACGATTTATTGTTCTGAAATTGATTAGTTACTTGAATTTGGTCTGTATTTAGTTATAGTATTACCTACATATCGGCGTTCAAACGTTGTTTAATAAATGTAATGTATACACAAAGGTAGATGTATACACAAAGGTAGATTGAATGATTGTTGAGGTTACATTTTTTCAAATATCTTTATGTAGTGCAATAGTACAAAGTCCGGCAAGTTAACAGACGATTTTAAAATGACTTTAAAAAAATATTCAAATTTTCCAAAATGTATTAACACATTGAAGCATATAAAAAATATTTGAAAAATGTGTTTATAGTATTACAGCATTATTTCCGCTCATATGAAAATAAACGGGATAATAGCCTAAGTTTGAAACAAGTCTAAAAAAATACAGACAAATGTTTAACTATATTACACCTTTTGTAAGAGATTTAAGGTGATTTAACAGTTTCACAAAATGTGACAACTAGTTATACAGTCAAAAGCTCCTTTATACTCCATATACAAGATGTTAGGTAAAATGCGGCAAAAATTCAAAAGGTTATTCCTTGGCCTATTCTAAGAATATTTTTTCCTATAATAATTTCTGACAAACCCCTTTGTTTCGAAGATACAAGATCTACAACAACCATATTCGATGTTTGTTGAAATCATTAATGTAAATAAAAGTATGGCGTACGCCAATGAGTATATCAAGTACATACAATTAATGAGTTTATCAAGTACTAAAAATTGTTAACGATAACTTGGAACAGCTGTATTATCTACTAATGTACAAGTGGATTTCATTTAAATACGTCTCGTCATTGATCATCACATGTATCGGTCGCAGTTGTTTAGATTGAGTGACGTTTGGCTGATTGACGTGTCTTTAATAGTTAGTGAATTCCTCTACCATAAATTACTATACGAACGCCAAGATGACTGACATGCATTTCATGTATGAACTTGCTAATGACAATTCGTTACAAGCTAGACGATTATACATTGAACGGTTTCCTGACCGTAATATCCCCCACCAAAAAATCTTCAAAAACATTTATCGACGTCTTCGTAAAACAAGCACATTGAGACAAAATAAAGGGCCAGGAAGATGTATGACAGTAAGAACAGTACAACTGGAACAGAATGTGCTGGACATGATAGAGGAAGATCCAAGTAACTCTACGCAAAAAATTGCCCATACTTTGAATGTAAGTCATTGGACAGTTTGGAAAACTCTTGAGGCCATTCAGCGTGTTCAAGCACTACTACCTGCTGATTTTGCTTCACGTATGATGTCAGTTTCTCAAGAAATGCAATAAGGAATTTTCATAACAACCATGCGTGGGCAGATAAAAATCCGCATCAGGTATGTGAAGACGTTTTCAACATCAATTTTCCTTGAATGTTTGGGTTGTAATTTTGGGGCAATTGTCTAATTGGACCAGTATTTTTAGCAGGAAAACTTACCGGCAAAGGGTATCGCAACGTATTTTGGAACACATGCTACCTCGGTTTCTGAATGATGTACCACTGGCAACAAGAATTGCAATGTGGTTTATGCACGATGGTGCACCACCACATTTTAGTTTGGTTGCTAGTGATTATTTAACAGCAACATACGGAGATCAATAGATTGATCGAGGTGAGCCAGACGCATGGCCTGCTCGATCGCTCGACTTAAACGCTCTAAATTATTTCTTATAGGGCTATCTGAAGTCATCAGTTTACGTTTCTTCAGTGGAGAATTTGGACAACTTTCAAAATCGGATAATTGCTGGGTGTAACTCAATTAGAAACAACCCTGGTGTGTTTTGAAAAAGTTTGACATTCACTAACAAGAAGATTGAATGCTTGTATCCAGGCTGGAGGAAGTCATTTTACATGTACTTTTTGATAATAAAATGTTGTAACTGAAAATTTGGTTCACTTTGTATCTTCAAAACAAAAGGGTTTTTCAGAAATCATCATAGGACAAAATATTCTTAGAATAGACCAAGGAATAACCCCTTAAATTTTTGCCGCATGTTTACCAAACACCCTGTATATAAAACAAAATAAATTTTCCTAAATAATTAGCTCAAAAGTATATTCTTGGTAATACATTTGCAGGGCTCGCCTACTTGGTAGCCCAAACTTAATCAATTTTGAACAAAAATTAATTGGCTAAACCTTTTTTTTTTTGTAGTTAAATAATGGTAACAGGCAAAAGTGCTTCATAATACAATGGATAGAGGTGTGGACTAATGCCAAAAACAAAAATAATAAAAACTCTTAGAACTATATTTACTTGTCTGATTATGTTTTCACTAAAACTAGTGAGTTAGTCGTAGTAAGCAACGACAATCTTTTCAATCTTTCCTGCTTTACACAAAATAGTCGGGATAGACTGCAAGGCTTTCCTAATAGTTCTACTTAAAATTTTATAAGCAGTGGCATAGCTACGATTTTTTGACCTCACCACAAAATATTATTTTTTTTGTACTGTAATAAACTATTAAAAAAGAGTAAGTAAACATCAAAATCCTAAGCACCAAAATCAGGCCATATACTGTTAAAAATTTAAAATTCTATTCATAAAATGTCAAAAATAGCAAAATACGACCATAAAATATATATAAACCGTTAGAAAATAGTAAAATCCCATCATAAAAACTAAATATTGTCAGAAAACACCAATATCCGAGCCATAAACGGTTAAAAAATGTCAAAAGATGTCAAAAATAACAATATCCGGTCATAAAAAAATAAAATATTTTTAGAATAAATCAAAATCTGACCAAAAACGGTTAAAAAGTGCAACACTTTATATATAAAATCAGTTAAATAACAAAATCTAGCATTGAATCATCAAAATTCTATGCATCAAAACTTGGTTATAAAACTGATGAAAAATGTAAAATTTGATGCTTAAAATGTAAAAAATAGCAAAATCCGACCATAAAATATTAAAATATTATTGAAAAAAAACCAAAATTTGCCTATAAACTGTTAAATATAAAATCTGGTTATGAAATATTAAAGTTGAAAAGTGCTAAACTCTGTTTACAAAAAATCAAAAATTATTGTTAAAAAGCACCAACATCCGACCATAAAACTGTAATATTCTATTTATAAACTCTCAAAATAAACAAAATCCGGTCATAACATATTAAAAATATATAAAAAAAAAACTAAAAACCGGTTAGAAACAGTAAAAAAATGCAAAATTCTATTAATAAAAATACTTTATTGTCAGAAAACATTTGATGCTAATATCAAAATTTGGTAATACATAATAGCAATATCTGAATATAAAATATTATAAAAAAAAAAAAACAAAATTCAGCAATAAACTGTAAAAAAATCTAAAAAAAAATAGCAAAACTCGGCCATAATCTGTCAAAAGGTAAAAAAAAATGTATTCATAAAATGTCAAAAATAGCAATATCCGGCAAAAAACATTGTTAGAAATAGCAAAATTTGGGCATAAATAGCAAAATATAAAAAAAAAAAACAAAAATTTAGACAAAAACAATTGAAAACTGTAAAATTCTGTTCATAAGACGTCAAATCAGCAAAAACCGGTTATAAAATGTTAAACAATTGTCAAAAATCACCAAAATTCAGCCATAAAGTTTTAAAAAGTGTAAAAATCTTAAAAATAACAAAATCCAACTTTGAAATGGTTACATCTTCATGAAATTTCAGAAACAGCAAAATACAGCTATAAAATATGAACAATATTATTAAAAAATCCGGCCATAAACTGTCAAAAATTCCAAATTCTATTCACAAAATGTCAAAATTAGCAAAATCCGGCCTATTTGAAATGAACGTAAAAAGAACCACTTTAATTAATACTTTATCACATTGCATTTGAGGCAACTTTTCTTGTAATCCATCTGAATTATTTTCAACACCCATTATATCTACTTCAAATGAATTTCTAATCTAACTATATTTTTCAATAAAAACATTTTGTAGAATATCTATTTTTCCATTTTATTTTCAAAGTTTTTCAAATATTCTAAAAAATAGGCATGCTCCCCACAAACATATTTTTCAGTTCAATATTGAAAACGCCAATTGACGTCTCGCAATTTTTTCTTGCTTATGTCCACTACAGTGATGTTCAATTGATTTAAGTAGTAGAAAATATCACCCAAATATGCCAATTTTGCATTGAAGCAATCAGCACATTTTTATTGTTATATTTCTGTAAAAAAAAAAAAAAAGCCGTTGTTTCATTCAACTTTTTGGGCAATGTAAAATAGATATAAAAAACACAGTTAAAAACTGTATTGTGCATCACTCCACAAAATTTTAAACAATCCAGTTATTGTTCATCTGGATCTGCAAAAAAATTTCATTTGATTCTAAAATTTGGTCCAGAGAAGACACTATAACAGATCAACAGAGAGAACAAACATAAAATACAAAAATCATAAATAGAATAATAACAAAATCATTTTGCTAACCACTTACTTCGTTAAAAATTTGTAATATAACAATTAATCGAAAAATTGTAAATTTCTGTCTAAACTAGTATGTATATCTTATTATTACTATAATTTGAATATTTATAACGATTTACTCTAGGTGATGTTAATCATATTAGCTAATGCTATTATTATTATCTTGCATACACATTTTCAACTACGTATTTCCTCAATTATTCCACGTAAATCATTCGGTATTCAATAAACTTGCGGTTTTTTCATAAGAATAAGCAAATCGTGCCAATTTGAATATACTTTGACAATGGTAGCAAACGATACGTTCCATATCTCTTCACGGAAACTACACTTATAAGGACATGGAATAATCGTATCCTCAGGCTCAAATTTAATGATGCATAATATAAAATATTCCATAAACCACATTACTCCCACATACAATAAATGATTTGTATTTATAATACTTACAAGCGTTTAAACAAAAGATTTTTTTCACACAATTACCATTCCCTAATTTAAATCGATTTGTATAATTTCAAGTCTAAACCTGTGAACTAAACATAGAACATTCTTAAAGTACAATAAACAATTGAAAGAAATAAGTTAAAGATCTAAGAATGCGCGATAATGATCTAAAAGCACAATAAAAATCTGCATATGTTTTGCATTACATTACAAATTATAGTATAGCATATTTATTTAGTATAATTAGAGTAGTAATTACATATTACTTTAAATGATGCAATGGGAATGTCTTATTTAAAATAAAATAATTGCACATTTATTCCAACAGGATACCAATTACTAGATAACTACTTACTTAGTGTAGCAAACTCAGCAGCTCCGCAATTAATTACTAACCTGGAAAAAAAGAAAAGAAATATATTAGAAAAACAAATGAAAATGTTGATATAATAATTATTAAATATGATTTATAAATAAAATATTAATAAAATAATGGGAAAACTTATAACCTATATTAAATGTGCATAACAAGTCAAACTTTTAAATGTAGGAACATCTGTCATGCACAACTAACTATAAAGTGCACATGAGGGCAAAGTTTAAAAAGAAATTTAAAGCTTGATATCAAAAATACTTTAATAAAACTAAGAGAAAGGAAATAATAGCCTTTCAAATAATATAAATGCTAAAGATTAATTCACCCCTTGGTCATTTCAGAAATATAAATATTATAGGACCACTAACTAAAATTGATTAAGTCTGCAAGAAATTCAATCAATACTTTAAATATAGACGATCGTATCTTCGTTAGATTAATAAAGTCCCATGGGTTTCGGCTAAGCTATATGCTACAGGAACTAATTGCGCATCATCATTTGAGAATCATGATCGCGCTGTACTGTAGATAATCTCCTGTGAATTCGCACCCTGATCTACCCCTGCAGAAAACTATGCCTCATTGCATACAACGTTTCTTATACTGGTGCAGTTCTGAACTCGGGTGAAGCAGTTAAGATTTATCTTAAATAACCCTTTTCGCAATAGCGAACTGAATCTAAAACCACAATTTCTACTAACCTAACTATTCTTTCAATAAACAAATCCGAAATTATAATGTTATAAACTGGAACTAACTTTAATTACATATTAATCCAATAAATGAAGTGATGACCCAATCTTGTTAAATGTGCACCCATAAGCTTACATTTACTACAAACCCTAGTTCAGGGCCAGTTGAAAAATCGCATAATCCTTATATTTATGTATGCACTGCCCAGCAATTAATTATGCGGAAATAGAATATTTGTTAAGCTTGTATTTAAAAGGGTATTGCTCTGCTGCGACAAGAACGCATTTATTTATTTGATGTCAACCATCGTGATTAAATAAAGTGTATAATAATTACGATGCATTAGTACACAGTAAATATATAATTTTTTTATTCAATTTTATGGAGCTGAAAACAAACACCACCTCGCATTAACAACGATGAGAACTGAGTAGGCGCTGAATAATAATAAAGTGCGATTTTTCCATGGAAGTTATATCGGTGAGGCGGCCACACCTTAACAATCCACCTGTTTCAGCACCCATATGCTAGTATTTATTTTTCCACTGGCCTCATTTAAATGTAATTCATGTCCTTTTTATATTATTATATGAGACATTCATTTGTTTATTTTATTAGAAGAGTTAGTGGCCCAGATGCGAGTGTATGATGAGCGGCGCCACTACCGGCATTATGCGCTTTTCTTATCTGATGGTGCACAGACATTGCAGACATTCACTCCACACCCACACATTGAAATAATAATACACACACAAGGACATATACACAATCAAGCACAAAAGTGCTTTGGCTCGAGTCTATCGGCTTATTACACGCGAATAAATACAATCGCATAATCGGGAGCTTTTCCACGTACTTATCGCGTCCGACGCCGCCGCTCGTGTCACCATTGTTCTACAACTAATAATTGTTTGCACGCCTCTCACGGATTAAGTCTGCACATTGATTACAAAATACCTATTACAAAATAGAACAACAACAAGTAATTTATATACTGGTAATCTGCTAAACCATATGGTACCTCGTGGGATACCAGCTCTGTCATTTCATTAGATAACATTTAACATTAGTGATTTACATTATAAAGAAATATTACATTGTTTCTACTAAACACAACATTATTAGTATGTTATATGAAAGGATGTAGCCAGAGACGCTCAGACCCCTTCGAATACATTTTGTTTTTATGCATAGTATTATACAGTTTGCAAAAAAAATAATAAAAGAATTAAATGCTTACTTAAATAGTATATTTCAAAAATGAAAAAAAATTGGT
Source organism: Tachinus rufipes (assembly GCA_963932245.1). Lineage (NCBI taxonomy): Eukaryota > Metazoa > Arthropoda > Insecta > Coleoptera > Staphylinidae > Tachinus > Tachinus rufipes. The sequence goes on along the minus strand of OZ010741.1, from coordinate 47,052,434 downwards.
AACTTTTGTATAATAATACAGCTGAGTAGGAGAATATTAAAAAGAAGAGCGGCATTAAGAAGTATGCACAATATATTTTTTTGCACACCCGTTTATGCCGCTCCTATAAATGTATCATATGTCCTGCTTCACACATAAGTTAACGATCTATCCGCCATTTCCAAATCTTGGGGACTATTTCAACTCGTCCTCGAGATTCAAAGATTGCGGATAGTAGCTAACTTGTGTGTTAGCAAGACAAATACATTTATATTTTGCATATATGTAACTGTACTAAAAAAATAGCGCCTGTTCCTGATATTCCCTCATTCACCAGTACAACATAGTTAATTTGAAAACAATAACAAAACAATAACACCTATCATTAATTAGCCCGTTTTTGTTATTAAAATTTGAAAGGTTAAACAATAAATAGTATATAATATAGCAAAACAAAATTTGAGAGTTTTCAATACCTGTAGTAGTTACTGAATAAAAATCATATACTACTTTTTCTCACAATCGTGTTTTTGTTAATGAAACAGAAAAATATTAATTTAAATTTGATTGTAAAATTAATTATTTAAAAAAGATTAACGACTAGTAATTTTAAATTTTTATGTGATAAATATATAATTACAATTTAAACATCATAACATATCTTAATAATATATTACATTCGTTTTTTTTATTTGTTTTATTTTAGTAACTTTTTAGTTGCATTTGACGAGTGATTTAAGTTATACTTTCTTGTATGCAATTACTTACTCTGCACATATGCTTTCTTGCAATATTAACTATTCTCTATTCAAATCAACATCATAAGATTTCGATATCCAATAAGGTGTATGACAATCGGTTCGTTATCAATAACAGCAAAACTCTCCAAAATGTACATTCATCATAAAAGTTCAATATCTCTTTAAGAAGATGTTCAAGTGACTTAAATTTTTATTTATCTCCAGCTGACAAGTCCAGCTTTTTCATTGCCACTGATACTTACATAACTAAGAATCCAGACAAAGTAAAATGATGATCAGGATAATAGTCATCTATGGCTTTTAATGCACTTAGTTGGATGTAGAGAAGAGTTTGATAGATAGCAGTATAAACGTAGCTATCATTGGGAAACCAAATGTAAACTGCAGCTCATCTACCACAAAAATACAATCTTTGCTATTTTTAATAGTAGCAAAGATGTGGGTAATAATAAAAATCCAAATAGTATTTGCGTACTTTGATTGAATTTGTGCAAATTCAATTCAATATTCAACTGATAAAGTTGATGCTTTGCTCAATCTCATTAATGCAATATTTAACATTAAAGAGTCCAAGAAAGATAATACAGTAAGATAGTTTGTAGACATCAGGAAGTCCCAAAATATACTGCATACTCTTACAGCAACCGGCTTTGACAACCGTATACTAATGTTGTATAAACAACCATCAAGAACATTATTATGTACGACAGAAAACGTTAGATATAAGTATTACGGGTACATGTACTCGTAACCACGCCTGCTTCTGCAAAAACCGCTCCACAAATCGCGCGCAAGCCGTTATTATAAAATTTGCCGGTTTCAGACTTCCGTATTAACACCTAATTAATTCAACTCTCAACAAAGTATTTCGCTGCGCTAGCTACTCCGCAGCATCCGCTTAACGTTACTTATTAAATACAAATAAGCGAAAACAAAGATGAAGACCCCGACTAACCCAATACAATATTGAATTCGCAGGCATCATTTCCAAGCTATCAATCCTAGAAAACATATCTCAATCAAACAAGCTTGACTCCAACGACTTCGAATCCGATGAATCCCTAGACTCCGACAATGAAATGTAAAATTCCGGCAACCTAGAAAAAAAACAACCCCCATAAAACTCAAATAAACATTTTCGACGACTGCCGACCAAACCACTTAACCCTTCGCCAATCCCTCCTCAGGCTTTGCCGGCACTCTTGCCAAACAACAAACAACAAACAAACCCAAAAAAATTACTTCCCAACCTTCTAACATCCAGCACCATCCAAACACAATTAAGCAACCATTAAAACTAGAGTGCCACCACCAATAGTCTATGGAGGCAAAGCATAAACAAAAACAAAAGTGCTCCAAGCCAAAAACGTCAAAAACAAAGTTCGATTTCAATCAGCCACAAACAACAACTATCATCAGATCGTAACCTACCTGGAACAAACCAAAAGTTTCCACTACTCGTTCAAGCTCATAGAAGACCAATCATTAAAAACAGTATTCTAATATATCCAACAAGATCAACCTCAAAGCTCTTAATTTTAAAATACTATCTGTCAAGAGAATAAACAAAGGTAATATTATCTACCCTAATGTATATCCAACTCCTCCAATGCGACCGAAACAAAGAAATATTCTAACTGTGCCGTCTCTTCAGCGTATTAAGGTTAAAGTTAAAAGAAAATCAAACCTTATTCCACAATGCCACCGCTGCCAGCGGTATGGTTATTAGTCATCAAAGAAACTTTCGCTCCCCCCAAAGTGCGCAAATTAGAGCTAATTTTCAAGAATGCCCCAATCCCATCAAGCTAGCTACAAAACAGAACAGCACGCTCTCGCTAAGGCCCACATCGCTCGACACAAAATTATACCACCCAAAACAAATCCTACCCTTCCACAACTAATCCTAAACCGCAACCAAAACAATCTTACAATTACTTTCAAACTAGATCACAAAACACCACAAACCGTTCCTCACTACAAAATCAAATATTTAATGACCTGGCACGCAACAAAAAAAGCAACAAAGAATTCTTCTGCGTTCTAATCGCCTTCTTGGTAACTATTCAACAAAACTACGAATAGCCGTCCAACCGCTTCCAACATCTCAGAAACAAGATGTTAACTACGTAGATCATAACTACTAATTGCAGAAATAAGAAGCTAAATGACCAATAGTCACAAATTCCAAACACTTTTAAATAGAAAGGCGTTTCGTATCGCAAATTCACAACGCAAGTCAACTTCACACTCTCAAAGAAAAAAGCTCAGTGACCAACAATCTGAACGTCTACCACGGCAAAAACGTCCTCCGCCTACGACGTATCTTCCACTATGGTCTCGCCAACAGACAAACTAACGACACCAGATCCAAGATTCGGCACCACCAACAACTTCATAGAGACTGTATACACACGGCATTGCACTCCCCGCCAACAAGTAACTTTCAATATAGCCAATATGAGTTGCTTTAAGCTCCCTCACGTCGCGTCGTATTGAATGCATTTTACAAAACCACAATTCCCAAGAAACACCCTGACCGAGAGCAAGGCCACCCTCAAAAAAGAGGCGCCGGTAACAAATAGCGCCCAAGAAAGGACATCCATAAGCATGGTGCCTTTAAATTTCCTTTTACAACAAAACAAAACAAAAAACCAAACATAGAGAGGGCTACCCCAAAACGCAAAACAAACAAATTTCTAAATTAAAGTACAATTATAACGTACTAACACATCCAGCGGAAAACTACAAAACCTGCACTTTCAACAGAACCAAAACTATCAATTCGCTAATAGAAAATGACTATGTCAACGTTTGCTACCAAGAAACAGGCTACCTCAAACTGAGCAGCTACCTGGTATAACGCTCCAACGTCACTTCCCGTGACTATGGGGCAGCGTAAACTACAGAGCCAACAGTGGTATTACCATCCAAACCAAGACAGTTCTGCAAAGTGCAAGCTAACTATTGCACGTGTTACTTACAATCAAATTGTAAAGAACCATAAACCAAACCGGGAAGAACAAACAGGCCCGGCGGAACCTCAACCGTCCCTACTACAACGCACTAGAAGTCCTCTATAGAGTACCTACCGACGGCTGTAATACTAGATGTGACAAGCAATTTATGCCTTCAAATAGACTGGTTTTACGACTGCTTGGTGGTACCATACAATCACCACCAAATTATCCCAAGAACTGTACTCTGTGTCAGTGCGTCTGGGTGATAGCGCTGAGCGTGTCAGTACAAAAGACACTCTGAGTGAATGTGTTAGAAGAATAGGCCTTCTGTGTGAAGGTGTCAGTCAAACATAACGATTAACTCGTTTATTAAATGCATTCTACAAAACCACAACGCTCTCGGACTTAAACCGGCTGCCTCAGCTACCTCCATAGTAATATAAGCGTTTTGCTTTTAGTTACGCGGTGTACTAACAATCAAGATCTTACACTAAAAACAAAGTACCTTGCACAAAACATTAGCAATAAAGCTAGTTGCTTAACGCCACTCTGTATGAGGAACAAAATCTACAATAAGTAATGTGAATTGAGCTGCGGAGTCATAGATTTTAGAGCCGTAATCCACTTCTTTCAATCCGCACCCTATAACTTTTCACTCAACCACCTGAGCTTGTTTAGTGCAGAACACATTTTGATTTCAGATTTAATAAAATATAAAGTTCTACAAAAATAAGTAAGCCACGTTTTGCTGATTAAAAAAGTGAATCCATTGCTATAAGCTTTGCTATAAGCCTAGCTATTTGAAGTTGACGTTTCAATGTTGGCATATTCCGAGCCACAATAGATAATAGCGAGCCACAATAGATAATAGCTACGTCATCAACATATATACATTTGCTCACCGGATGCTTGATAAACTAATTTATGCCGTTAATAGTAATCATAAATAGCATCAAGTTTAAAAGTATGCTACTACCTTAACGTACCATAAATAAATTAAAACCACAAACAATGCCACATTTCTGCAAATACCCCACAAATGAAGCTTTTGTAGAACACTGTATTTCCACATCAAGTCATAAGCTTCTAAAATATCAAAGAATACAGCGACAAAATGTAAATTTTGTAAAAATAGCAGTTTTAATTGCTGTGTCCAGCCAAACAAAGTAATCAGTCGTAGAACAATAAAAATTTGGAAGTCACCTAACGTGCCGTTGGTCCTATCAACCCCCTTCAAACAAGTCCTAAAACTTAAAATAGCTATAAAACACGCAATAAAGATGAAATAAAAAGCTTATTGATCTTTTTCTTATGGTAACTTACATAAGTAACTAGTTAGAAAAATGGGCCAATTACTTTTTGAAAACTTTTTATCTTTAGCAGATTTAAGTAGTAATATTATGATAGCAAGTTTCCACGACTCAAGGCAATACCTGGCTGACCATGTCCGGATATACAATGCCAATAGTTGAATTTTGGCAAATATTCATAGTAATTGACATCGAGTCAAAATAAACAACGACCAAAATATTTAAATGTAATTAATTAGACGGTATATAGGACTTGTTTTTTATTTTTTTAAAAATACATACAAAATGTGAACGTTTCGAATCACTTCTGGATTCTTCCTCAGCACTAAAATATATAAAAGATGATATGAAACATATTAAAAACATATTAAAAAAGATTTTACAAACATATTACAACCATATTAAAAACTATTAAAAACAATGAAAAACAATTAAAAACAATTAAGGACACTTAAAAACATATTAAAAACATTTGTTAATTTGAATAAATTTTATTTTAAAAAATCAAATGACTTACCAATTTGTTATAAATTAATTAATTTTGTCATTAACATTGATTTCATATCTTTTCTAAATTAAATTGAAGACCATTATTTTTATTTTTGCAGGGAGATGTTGTTCCCTTGGCCCGTATAATTGGAATGTACTATTATTTATTTCTATTCGAAATTTTTGTTAAATTTATAAAAACTATTTTCTATAAAACATATTGGATACATATTTTGTTAGTGTTTAAAAAAAAAAAACTTAGACAGAGAAGGAGACATTGTTTCATTTATATTTTTACATTATTTAATTACTTATTTTCAGAAATTTATGTTTATGATTTTTTAATAATATTATGGTAGATTATACTTAAATTTTCCACATCTGTTTGGAAATTTACATTTGGATATTTTTTTATGTGAAGTAATTCACTGATTAGCCTTTTTCTATAAATCGGTTCAACATCTAATATTTTTGTCTTTCCATAGTTAAAATGATGGCCATCCGTCATGTGGTGTGATGATAGACCTGTGTTATTTTTTTGATTAATGCAATCCCGTTTATGTTGATTAATGCGGTCATTTAATTTTTGTTTTGTTTGACCAATATATTTTAAATGGCAATTATTGCAAGGGATTGAATATACTACATTTTTTTTATTGAAATCTGGTGTGCGGTCTTTCAATCGTGTGAACAATCCTCCAACACTCTTAAGTGTATTGAATGTAATTTTTGTGTGTTCATCTATTAATATCGTTTTAATTTTATATGATAAACTTTCTATAAAGGGAATGGAGAACCATTTTAGTGATGGTGGCGGTTCTATTATAGTTTTATTTTTGTTACTTTCAATTCTACTACGATTAAGAACAGATTTGATTAATTTAATTGGATAATTGTTTACTTGTAGTTTTTTAAAAAGCAGATTAATGTTTTTTTTGTGAAATTTTTCATCACTTAAGGTAAATATTCTTTTAAAATTCATTTTTATTATGTTGATTTTTTGTGAGATCTGGTGGTTTGAATTGAAATTAAGAGTTCTATCGCTATCACAGGGTTTTTTATACAAATCAATTAATATTTTGTCGTTATCTTTAATTAATAGTAAATCTAAAAATGGCAATTTATTATCTATTGATTTCTCTATGGTAAAATTAAGTGAAACATGAAACTGATTAAATTTTCTTAGTAAAATTTCTACTTTGGATTTGGGTAATATGATTAATGTATCATCCATGTATATAAAAAGGGCTAAAATTTCAAAATTTAATTCCTTTAAGGTAACGTTAGCTACTTCATCCATTACTAGCATTGCTAAGATCGGACTAATGGGACATCCCATTGGTGTTCCATATGTTTGTTTATAAAAATTGTAGTTGAATTGGAAGTAACTTTGGTCAAAAAAACTTGATATAATTTCTGAAAATAAAGTTTTATCAATGTTTGTGTACATAGAAATAACTGACCATCTATCATTTATAATTTTAAGTATTAAGTCTTTTGGAATGTTAGTAAATAACGACTCTACATCTAATGAAATAAGGGTGTGATCTTTAGGTATTTTTAGTTGTTTTAATTTATCAACTACTTCGTACGAGTTCTTTACGTTATATTTAAATGTTGGAATTAAATTATTCAATATTGTTGTAAAATATTTTGAAATTTTATAATTCGGGGAATCAATGCAAGACACTATTGGCCTGAAAGGTCTATTTGTTTTATGAATTTTTGGTAACCCATAAAGCTTTGGTAAGTCATTGAAATGTAAAAATACAAACTTACCAAAGCTTTATGGGTTACCAAAAATTCATAAAACAAATAGACCTTTCAGGCCAATAGTGTCTTGCATTGATTCCCCGAATTATAAAATTTCAAAATATTTTACAACAATATTGAATAATTTAATTCCAACATTTAAATATAACGTAAAGAACTCGTACGAAGTAGTTGATAAATTAAAACAACTAAAAATACCTAAAGATCACACCCTTATTTCATTAGATGTAGAGTCGTTATTTACTAACATTCCAAAAGACTTAATACTTAAAATTATAAATGATAGATGGTCAGTTATTTCTATGTACACAAACATTGATAAAACTTTATTTTCAGAAATTATATCAAGTTTTTTTGACCAAAGTTACTTCCAATTCAACTACAATTTTTATAAACAAACATATGGAACACCAATGGGATGTCCCATTAGTCCGATCTTAGCAATGCTAGTAATGGATGAAGTAGCTAACGTTACCTTAAAGGAATTAAATTTTGAAATTTTAGCCCTTTTTATATACATGGATGATACATTAATCATATTACCCAAATCCAAAGTAGAAATTTTACTAAGAAAATTTAATCAGTTTCATGTTTCACTTAATTTTACCATAGAGAAATCAATAGATAATAAATTGCCATTTTTAGATTTACTATTAATTAAAGATAACGACAAAATATTAATTGATTTGTATAAAAAACCCTGTGATAGCGATAGAACTCTTAATTTCAATTCAAACCACCAGATCTCACAAAAAATCAACATAATAAAAATGAATTTTAAAAGAATATTTACCTTAAGTGATGAAAAATTTCACAAAAAAAACATTAATCTGCTTTTTAAAAAACTACAAGTAAACAATTATCCAATTAAATTAATCAAATCTGTTCTTAATCGTAGTAGAATTGAAAGTAACAAAAATAAAACTATAATAGAACCGCCACCATCACTAAAATGGTTCTCCATTCCCTTTATAGAAAGTTTATCATATAAAATTAAAACGATATTAATAGATGAACACACAAAAATTACATTCAATACACTTAAGAGTGTTGGAGGATTGTTCACACGATTGAAAGACCGCACACCAGATTTCAATAAAAAAAATGTAGTATATTCAATCCCTTGCAATAATTGCCATTTAAAATATATTGGTCAAACAAAACAAAAATTAAATGACCGCATTAATCAACATAAACGGGATTGCATTAATCAAAAAAATAACACAGGTCTATCATCACACCACATGACGGATGGCCATCATTTTAACTATGGAAAGACAAAAATATTAGATGTTGAACCGATTTATAGAAAAAGGCTAATCAGTGAATTACTTCACATAAAAAAATATCCAAATGTAAATTTCCAAACAGATGTGGAAAATTTAAGTATAATCTACCATAATATTATTAAAAAATCATAAACATAAATTTCTGAAAATAAGTAATTAAATAATGTAAAAATATAAATGAAACAATGTCTCCTTCTCTGTCTAAGTTTTTTTTTTTTTTTAAACACTAACAAAATATGTATCCAATATGTTTTATAGAAAATAGTTTTTATAAATTTAACAAAAATTTCGAATAGAAATAAATAATAGTACATTCCAATTATACGGGCCAAGGGAACAACATCTCCCTGCAAAAATAAAAATAATGGTCTTCAATTTAATTTAGAAAAGATATGAAATCAATGTTAATGACAAAATTAATTAATTTATAACAAATTGGTAAGTCATTTGATTTTTTAAAATAAAATTTATTCAAATTAACAAATGTTTTTAATATGTTTTTAAGTGTCCTTAATTGTTTTTAATTGTTTTTCATTGTTTTTAATAGTTTTTAATATGGTTGTAATATGTTTGTAAAATCTTTTTTAATATGTTTTTAATATGTTTCATATCATCTTTTATATATTTTAGTGCTGAGGAAGAATCCAGAAGTGATTCGAAACGTTCACATTTTGTACGTATTTTTAAAAAAATAAAAAACAAGTCCTATATACCGTCTAATTAATTACATTCAACAATCATTGAAGGACGAAGAAATAATAAATAAAGAAAAAAATATTTAAAGTTTGGAGAAGCTCGGTAGCAATTTGATCATAAGACAATAACCCGTTAACAAGTTCAGATGCGGTTTGGCTAGAAATGCCATACCTTTCTGAAAATGATTTAATAGATGTAGCGTACTCTGACTATGATTAAACAATTTAGTACTTCAAATAAGCTAATAGGTTCTCTTCAGTAAGAAAGTGAGTTTATCCAAAAGCAGCGGAACACTCGCGTGTGTTGCTTGTATGATAGAATCGGTAAAAGTAAGAACATCTTCGTCAATAGTACTATTATATCTTTAACTTCAATCAGTAAAATATCATTTCTCAACTTCTTGCCATTAATAATGTTGAAAATGATCCTATGAGTAAAAAAAAGAAAAAACTTATTCGTAAATTTTGACGCTCAATCGCCCTACCCACCAAGCAGATACGGAGCTACATCACAAACTGATGCAGTCGCCAGGGCTATTTGAGTGATATAGGTTTCATAAATGTAACTTCCGTAACTTCCGTAAACACAAAGGCTCCAAACCGTGGCACAGTGTAAGCATCTTATATATCATCACATAAATAATTCATCACACTTAAGTTAATTATAACAAGCCAATTAATTAAATCTATTAAAACTGAGATTTAGCCCACGTTTTACTCGTATCCAGCATAACAAGTTTTACAGTTATCAATCAGAACCGGTACTTGTAGCATAAACCACAAATTAGTAATAGCTAATCAGGAAGAATGTACAATGTATACAAGTAAGTCAAAAAAGTGCCACAAAAATTTCAAGTTTAATTTTTTGTAGTACTTAAAACAAATATTGATTTTTCCATATTTAATTTTATTATTAAAAAAAAAAACTTGACAGCAGTCTTACTGATGACAGAAACTATTATATATATTATAACATACTAAAATACTTGCGTGAATATACATGATTTGCTAAATAATAACTATGTTTATCTTTATCGTAGTCATCGCATTCGTCAGTTTCATGATTAGGCGTGTAATGTTTTCTCAAAATCAATATAATGACAAAATTAATTGAATAAATTATAGTAAAACACGTAACGTAATTAATTGAATAAAAAAAGCTAGAAAAATTCAGAAAAAGATTGATAAAGTACACAGAAAGTAATAAAATAGCCAATATATAAAGTACGAGAGTATTAACAAATGTGTTTTAAAAACACCCTGAATTTTAAATGCATTAAAAGTATTAAATTAATCAGTAAATTATTTCAATTAAAGTTATATTTCCGTATTAACAAATTATGTATTGAAAACAATTTAATTAAACTGTAGTTGAATTTCCTATTAAGTATGTTTCTCTGAAATAGATATAATAATATTATATCCAATGGTTTTTATAAGTGACCTTATTCCACTGATTGAAAACCCATATAAATGTACCAGTTTCTTTGTAATAAAAAAAAAATAATGAAAAATCATTGTGTTGGGTTTTTCTATCTTTAACATTCGGTTGATATCTGTTTTCATTCTTTTTGATGAAAATAAATCTCGGTTACATTGCTCTGTTGGCATGACTCAAAGCACTTAATTTGGAAACGATGCGGCGCATCCATATATCAAGGAAGCATCCAATTCTCTAGTATAGAGGGTGGCGGGATTCGCATGAGACGGACAGTACGGGGTAAATTAGATCAAAATAAAAGGGAAATAAATTATAGTAGATAGAAGTGGAACTAATGAAAATCTGGGGATGAATCATCATGCTAGTTTAAGAAATATATACAACTCATGTAATATTAAACTTATTTTAATGAATTCTTTTTATAAAGTTAATATGAATTCCAAATGGAAACATTGCCCCCGAAAACTTTTCACATTTATAACAGCCATATATTTCAGTTCTAAACTTATAAATAACTTTCCTAGTTCAAGTTCAAGAATCACCAAACTAATTTCAAACAAACCAACGCAAAACTAAAAATTAGTTGAAATTAAATAGGAAGGAAGTGGTGGTTGCGGCAAATCATGCGTTAAAGCTCTTATCGGCCGCTGATTGATGAACCTCGTATAAAGTTATTTTTTCTTTTATCTAATTGGCGATAAGCCACACACATACAGTAGTGTATCAACAAGTGGATCACACAAAATGGATCTGACCCAATTCGCAATTCTCAACAGACTAAAAAAATGCGAACGATGCGGAAAAAATAGCAAAAAGGATATAAAGCGGATTTTATGTTGTGTAATAGGAAATTGTATACAACCTCAGAAATCATTAAATAGGGTGAGAATTATTAGACCATTTTTCAGTGGTGTAATATAATTTTGCACTTAAGGGAGTGAATACAATGGATGCAACATTTCATTATTATTTTTATTCTTGTCGTCTTCGTCGCCCTTATTACATTATTGATATTATCTTATAGTATAATAGAATGCGTATACATTTGTTTGATCGTTTATTTTCCATTATGACATGAGTTCACTACAAAGTGTTTCCACTCATCGCAGAGATAATGTTTATTCTATACAAATTCCCATGCAACTGACAGTGTCGTATGCAAAATCGATACCAGTTAAAAGCTGGCGCTCGTCTCTCTATTATCCCGACATAATGCGTTTGCATACATACTGGAGCTTTCACGACTCCCGCATCATCCCTAGTTTGGTATTATGTGCCTATCTTACGCCAAAACACAATTTCTTTGTTATCGCGTGCTCTTTCGTAAAGATGAAACTGCAAATTCCGCAAGATTCGCATATTATACAAAATAAGCTCGATTGAATGACTGACTGTTCAATGAGGGTAGTAAATTTGACTATTTTATGCAAGTAAAATTTAATAACATAGTTAATTAGCGTATTTTCTAAAATACAAGAATATTGTTCATAATTAATTGACATTCAGATTAGGCAAAAAATATATATAGTATATATATATATACATTACTATTTAATTTTATTAATTAACTTAAATATTACAATAAGAAAAGACAAAATATTAATATTCATATACAATGAAGAGTAGATATCATTTATTCATCTCATTATACCATTTGCTCATTTAGCTTAAAGTTTTCTTTGTTTCACCAATATACGGCGCATTGCAAAGCTATTGTGAATTTATATCAATAAATGTTATAAAATGGCAGCGAGATAATTTATGCATCCGTTATTTCATTAATAATTATCAACCACTTGTTTAATCAAATTATTTCATTAATCTTATCAAACTTTTTTACAATTGATCAAACAAAATATACTATTTTAAGTGTTACACGCTGTTAGAAATCCATTTTTGTAGAGAGCAATTACAACTAAACTGGTGAACTGAACGAGTTAAAAATTTTATGTATGATGGTCGTGATTTTAATGCAAATACAATCTATTTATATCAAACGTTTTATTGTAGATGCCGGTTTACGTAGAACTAAAGTGCCATTAATATAAACCAATATAAATAATTAGCTTTGCTACGTGTGGAACACGTTCGGTCATAAACACTTTGCTAGCTACATATCAATATATACAAATTATATACAAACATCAATAATAAAACAACGTTCTAAATAATAAACCATAAGATCATCAAATGTAACAAGAATAACGTTTTAATGATTTACCTATTCTTAAATTTGTGAAATAATATTCATCTCACAACATTGGATTTTGACGCACAACTATTCCAAAATGTTTCTGCACTCTTATTAGCTTGTGTCTCAAAAACAATAAATAATATATTTTTTTTAAATATATTTAAATATAAGAAAAGAGACTGTCTGGTATATACATTATTATTTACGTACAGATATAGTGTCTTGGAAGTGGTAAACGAATACATTGAAATTGAAGTCATCGACGTATTTGACAGCTGTAGCATGCTAGGTACGCTGTCACAGAGTAGTATTAAGTTGTAAAAGATTGTTATTCAAACAGTGGCACCATATTTGGCAATGAGATCTTGTACGTAATGGCCGTTGAAAGCATGCTGTGCGCTGGCATTTGCGGCCTTGGAGTAGTTCAACAATGGAAAAAGATTGGTCAGCTTACACTGGCTACTAAAACTTTCAGGTTTTATACAAAACACAGTACAATTGCAGTTAAATACACACTGCTAAAATATTTAAGGAATTGTTATAATTAAGTGAGTGTAAACAAAGTTCTTATAAATACTTTAGTGTTATAATATACTATGTATTTGTCTTATGCTGGAAAATCTGTCATCGCGCAGAAACAATGGCAGGCCGTTGCAGTATCACACTGATACGTGAAGATAATATTAACATAGTCAAGTCAAATAGAAAAAAGTAGAGTATGTCAAAGTAAAAGAAAGAAAAAAATAGTTCTTCTTCTGCAGTGAACTAATGCGGTCGCATAAAATAGCAATTGATGACGGTTAGAAGAAACTGGCGTACAGCAGTATCGGCCGATAAAGTAAAATTGCATCTTAAACTAATTAATATACATCGTCTAAGCTCGGTGTGGTGGTTGGCTAGTTGATCGTTTCTTGCGTCAATTATTTAACATATCAGAAGTAGAATCTGAACAAAAACATATCAGATGTAAATAAATTAATAAACAAATATGTATAAAAGTGTTGTGGATTGTGTATAAAATTATAAATTAGTGCATCAATATGAAATAAGGTAATAGAGCTAAATAATTATTTTCAGAAATAGATCTGTTTCACTTTAACAAAGCTATCAAAACAGTGAATATACAAAATTAGTAAATTGTAAAATCTATAAAATTGTGTAATTGCTTAGAGAAATGGCTATAACTTTATATAAAAAAAAATTGTCACTAGTGCAAATTTAGTGACAATAACCTGCAAAATAAAAATAAATATGCAAAAATAAATCTGCCAAGCAGGTGGTTGTAAAATTGGATGCACCTTAAAGAATTGAAGAGAATAAATGATGTTTAAGAATAAATAATTTAAATGTGTGAGTTTTTTAATATATATGCTAAAGCTTGGATTTGCTGAATTAATGAAATGCTTATTGGTGTTTCTTTGGCGGATAATCCAAACTTTTTGTCAGTTCTCTATAAATTAGAGACAATTTGTATCTGAAAATGCAAGGTGTTCGTTACAAATTAAATACAATCAACTAATTGTTTGAATAATACTAAATGTTGTCTATCATTTCTGTAAACTAGTTTGTGAATCAATTATTATAAAACACAAATCTTGTTGCAATTTTTGCATATGTGTTGGTCAAACTATCGATGATTCATATAGAATTGTAGTTCAATAAGCAACCTATCAAGGTATTTTATTATTAACAATGGTGTTAATCTTTAATTATAGCAAAACTTCTCAAATTGGTTTATTTTACATATTATTTTAGTATTTTCAATAATAACGTATGTGGCATTTGTCAGATAGAGTAGGCATTAGCCATTGTGAGCTAATAAAACTTACAATTGCCTGTCAAATTATACATTCTTAAATGCAATGTGAGTTTTTAAATGGCTGAAAGTTATTTAACAAATTTAGGCTAGTTTTTAATTAAAGCCTATAAAGTTCATACGTTGCAAAGTTCTTGTTGTTGTTAGTCAAATCAACAGCAAATTTTATTAAGTTCTATGAGTTTTCCTAAAGGCTGCAAATAAAATTTAGAATTTGCTGCAAACTATTGAGTCTGCACGGTTAAGATGTAGTTGTAAATACGTGGCAGCAATTTTCTGTTACGCAAGTAAAATTAGATTCATTATCCAACCTTGTAAGAAATATTTACGGTCAGTAATTGATTCATATATTTTGACTTTTGTTGATGTGTATATTCAAAAAATGAAAACTAAAAAGATCTTTGTGCAGTGTGCAATAAAAGCTAGACTGTGAGATCTTTTGCAACACTGCTAACGGCAATGTTTGAGCTGACCTGACAGTAAATTTAAACTGGCAAAATTACAAAGGAAGATGATGATTCATACCGACCAAAAATACCACAAACTCTGCAAACTAACTGCAAAATTTCCAACAATAAACTTTCATAATTTCTGCGTGTATAGCAAATGGTATGCTTAATCGTAAAGTTTTTAATGACTTGCTACTTAACAGATCAATAATGCCGCAAATGACTTTGCAACATCAGTAGTCATATGACGAGTTTACGTTAACAACTTAAAAGCATGTTAAGCACTGGCATTTAATAATGCGAAAACAATTAAGTTTGCATTAGCTGGAAATGCCTTGAATTTGTATGGTGAACACAAGACAAAAGTATCTAATAAATTATGTTAACTAAGTGATAGAGAACAAAATTCTTTGGTTTATGATATACTAGTGTTATGATCCAAATTCTGGTACCACAACTTATCTGTTCTATGATAGAGGAAAATACTATAATTACCAAATGAGCTGTATTTTATAATTATACAAAGGTTTTAATTGATAGAAAAGCACACGGGAAGGATGGCGGGCAATGCGGTCGCATAAAATAACAATTGATGAAAGGTTGAAGAAATTGGCGTTCATCGGTATTGGCCTTTAAAATAAAATTATACCTTAAACTAATAAATATACGACGCCTCCGCTCGTTGTTGTAGTTAAGCGTTTGTTGCCTCAATTTTTTCAAAAAATAATTTAGTAAAAGTAGGTTCTAACAGTATTTTCTTTTATTATTTATATAATTTAATGTTAAGTTTGCATTTTTTTATTACATTTACTGCATTATTTGCGTATTATAAAATTATTACCAATAATAGAAACATAAAAAAATGATAAAGAGTGAGCCATCTTTTAGAACTTAAATGAGCTAAAAATAAAAAAAACTAATAAATATTTTTTCAAAATTATGAGTTTATTAGAAACAACAATATTCAAATGACTGCACCGGCTGGCTTGACAGTAACCCATCCAATTAACCCAATTTTTTAGTACATTTTCGATTGTTTGTGCTCCAATCGCATAAATGGCAACTTCGATTTTGTGTTTCAAGGCATCGTCTCTGGATGGTTAGCGTGACACTTATCCACAAAAAAATCCAACGGGGTCAAATCACAGTTCCTAGGCGGCCAATTGACAGCAGCATTTCGGCTGAGTGTGCAAAAGATCGATGGTTACGTTGGCTGTAGGGCAAGTGGCCCCGTCCTGTTTAAACCAAATGTCATCCATTTCATACTCTTCAATTTTTGAAAACAAAATTTGTTTACCATAGCACAGTAACGTTCGCTATTGACGGTACCGCCGGCTCCTTGCTAATTTTTAAAGAAAGATGGCATAATAATGCCGCCGGGCCAAAAACCACACCAAACGGTTACTCGTTGTGGATGCATAGGCTCCTCAATAGTCATGTGTGGATTCTCTAATTCCCAAATGCAACAATTTTGGTTACTGACATAGCCTCCGAGATAAAAATGAGCTTCATAGAAAAACACAATTTTTAGATAAAAATGCTCATCTTCGGCCAAACGATCTTTAGCCTATTAAGCAAACTAAAAACGCATTAGATGGTCTTGAGGCTTCATTTCTTGGACTAATTGAACTTTGTAGGCCTTCAAACCAAAGTCTTTATGCAAAATTCTCCTCAGTTAAGTGCGAGAAATGTTCAGTTCCTGAGAATGATGACGAGTTGATGTTGATGCATGTTCACGCACACTCAGTAACAGCATTAATTTTTTCGGCTGAGCGCACTAGAGGAAACAGTGAACGTGTTGCTTTATCCACTAACAATCCAATTTTGCAAACACGCTTCACAAATTGGTCCACAAACTGCGTTAAAGGCACTTCTTTTCTATCAAAATTGTTTCGTAAATTTCATACTTTTTTAAAATAAAGCGTCCCATTTCGCAAATGTCAAACATAAAACTAAATTTCTGTCAACTCATAAATGTCATTATACCTTTGAAAAACAAAATAAACGGTAGTTGAAATTCCAAACGTTACATGGCCCACGTTTTACTTCGTTCGCTTTTTGCAATACAAATCGACTTTACTATAAAACTATATAAAGTAAATTCCATTTATTTGGCATTCTGCTTTAAACTATTAAATGACATGATTAGTTCAGAACGGTTGGGGGTTTGTTTGAAATTGACGTACCAACTAGACTATAATTGTCTGCATCCCAACCATTTACAAACCCACGTTCATTTCTAAAAATATTAACGACGCCACATAATCAATTGATTTTACTGAAGTATCGTATGTTATATTCAAAGCGCAATGCATAAAAATGTGCTTTAATTTAATCTGCTTTTAACTATTGTTGTTTTACTTCAATTTTTTTCAGTTTGTTTATGTATAAGCTTATACGTTAAGTAAATACATATTATTATAATTATGATTAATATTTTTTAATTATTAAATGTCAGTTCTGATAAATTATTATTCTTATTTTTTTAGTGTAGTATTACATAATTACAATCAAATTCCCAATATTATACTAAAGTATATTATTTAAATTTTTATGTTAAAACATAAAAATTTAAATAATGAAACGAATGACTGGTAGCGCCGCTGTGATCGTTAGATTGAGTTTGAATAAATTATTAATTCATTTCATAAAAAAATTACCCAAGGTACTAAAATCTACAGAAATCTACTAATCTATTAGTATATATAAGCTCAATATTGCAATAGATTATATTGCATTAACCTTCATCTATGTACACGGTATGAATCGATTCATTCATTTCTTATTTATTCAAGATTATTGACTGACTATAAGGAAACATGCATTTTTACTTTCATGGTGTTTATTATTTAACTATACTTGACTACTCAATGCAATTTATAATATACATATTTGTTTATAATTCACACATGTCATCTGACTCACTTTAATACTTAAATAAATAAATGTTATTATATTAGTTTGATGTCTATCGGCTATCAATTTTGACATGAAATGATAGTATTGTCACAGTTTTTATTGCTGCATAACCTATAGTTAAAATATCATTAATATCCCCTAGTAATTGCAAATGTACCATTTACGAAATGTATTAGTGGGAAGTAATGAGATATTTATATATATTTTTTTGTTTCTTTCTTGTGGCTGCGTCGTACAGGCGCCAGTCGGCACTCGAGCCAGTGTTGTGTGCCACTTTCATATTTCAACAAAGCCGTATATTTAAAATGCGAATTGTGCAACACTAATATAGAATTAATAATCATAAATAATCAGAAATGCAAAAATAACGCGATTTGTTTCCTTTTAACTTTGTGATGTAAATAATCGTAATACATCATGATTGATTTATTTTATGTACAATAATAATAATTTTAAATGAAGAATGAATTATGTATATAAATTACAATCATGGATAAAATTATTGTATATGTTAAAGTTTCATAACTTCGCATAATAATGATATATAGTGTGCTCTCGCTTAATGCTTAACAGAAACCATTACAAGCGTTTGCAAACATTTAATTCCATTTTCTGTTCAAGGGGATCCTTAGTATTTGTGACAAATGAAGTAATGCTCTATAGCTGTAAGAACATATAAAAACTATTTAAAGTTGATTTTTATTAGATAGTCATAAGATCCTTTCCAAAATGGCAACCATTTTGCTTCAAACTTTCCAAATAGGCCGTTGTATTATAAATGATCTCAAATATTTTGTTAAAAATGCTGTAATATTTAATGCCTTAATTCTTGAAAACCAAAAATTGCAAATAAATTACAGCAAACTGTACTTAGATTTTACCAATAAAGATACTAAACTAGAATTCATGCAAACTTACAACAAATCGCAGCTTAAATGGATTACAAATTTTTAGCTGTAACTCGAAACTGCACAATATCGCAGCAATTTATTGAAAAAAAGGATTTGTCTTAATAATTTTCTTCACACCATAACACACATTAGATCAAACTAACGCTCTTAAAACAATTCCAATGTTCTCTAAAAATTTTATGCCAGTGTCGTTTGCGAACCATTCCGCATTGCAAACCTTTGCTCATAGGTATCTACGCCACTGTTGTTCATCATGTATTTATAGTCAATATTGATGTTTTAATAGGTTGTGATGTCAGTAGTGTTCCAGTCTGTAATGTATTGGTTCGTTGTTAATGTTTCAATAAGATATGCATTTAAAGGTTCCAATTTAAAATGCATCTGAATTGTTTTCAACTATGCATGAGCTGTTGAAAGTTGCAAGTAAACTGTTCCAAGCTGTTTCAATTAACATTGATTTGTTTTAAATAAAATATGAGTAACACTAAAGTGTTTTCAGTTGCACTTAAACTGTTTGCAAGTATACCTAAGATGTTCCCAAGTATTGTGAACTATCTTTAAACTCTTTCAATGTATTAAAAAATTGCTCTAAAGTGTTCCAAAATGTACCAAAGCTTTTCCCAAATGTTCCTGGGTGTACTGAGCTATTTCAGTTTAAATTAATCTGTTGCAATGTAATTTAAGTTTCTCTATAAGCAACTCACATTTATAATTAATTTTAAACTTTCTTTAAATGTTAGGAATTGCTAAGTGTACTGAAACAGTTCTCAACTGCACCAAAGTTTTCAAAACTGAATGTATTTAGTCATTTTCAATTAACATTGATTGTTAGTTCAATTTGAGTTGCTCTCAAGTGTTCTCAGTTGCACTTGAACTGTTGCCAAATGTACCTAAGTTTCCAATTTACTGAGTTGTTAACAATTAATTTTAAACTTTTTCCAAAGTGCTAAAAATTGCTTTAAAGTGTACTAAAATTATTCTCATGTGCACCTAAAGTGTTTCAAGTAGTTCCTAAGTTGTACTGAGCTATTTAAAATGTTTAATGTAATTTAAGTTTCTTTCAAGATTTTTCAGATGAATCTAAGCTATTCTCAAATGCTTCCAAGCTGTTTCCAAGTGCAATAACAGATTTCTAATTAATGTTTCTAACGTATTTGGAATTGTTGTAAAATAAACAAGTTGTTACAGTATTTTGATCAAATTTGCAAAAGGAAAATTTCAAAAATTTCAACTCGCTTAATATTTCTTATAAAACTATTTTCAAAAAATTTCAAAACAACCGAGTTATTAACAGTTTTTCGATAATTTTTTTAAAAATCTCAATATTATCAAGTTATCACTTAAAATTAAATTTTGCTTGAAATTTTTTATATTTGAAATTTTCTGAAATATTCAAAAATTACAGTTTTTTGTTAAAATTTAAATAGACTTTTAGCTTAATCTGCCGTTGAATCTTATTATTAATTAAATCTTAATAATTCAAATAAATAGTGATTATTATTACAAATAAAATCTTGATGACAAGTTAAATAAAAAAGCAATATTCTTGTCTGTGTATGTAATTGGCAAAACTAACCAAAAATCTAATCTCTTAGAATGAAATGACAATACAATTCTGTAAATGAATGTAGGAACATTGCCAAATAGTAATGGAAACATATTATTAAACACAACATTTTTGTTTTCATTTAAAATAAATTAATAATTACAAAATAGTGTTTATTATTCGAAAGAACTATTTTCATTTCAACTTATGATATCATTTTCTATGTATTATTCGATGCTCTATTGTGTAATTTGAGTCTGGGATGTCTGGTGAGTTTTTGTGTAACCCGAATCAATTCTAAAGCCAGAGGAAAAACAACAAGGGAAATCCCCCTGAATCACAGCCAGACGAAAACAACTTGCAATTGATGCAGTTTTCCCCGTTCCATTTCAACCGGCGTTCACTTAAAGTGACCCCTTCAATGATACATTCAGAGATTTATTATGCGAGAAGGGCGCTACCAAAAAAAATGTAAACAAAATGAGATGACGATAATCTCGTCTTGTAATGTAATGTGCCTCGTCTTATGCTAATAATAGTTTCTTTAGTAGAGTCGTTAGCAATTTAAATGCGGCCAATATAGCTCCCCGGGATGGCGATATGCACTTAGGAATATTGCAGTTTTCCTGTTTCCTTGTTGGATCATTACATAATAAATGTGTTGCAGATTCAATTCGGATTTAATATAACTGATCAAATGTAAATTCGCCGCTATGTGGAACAAGTGTAATCTAGCGAGGGGCTTACATACCTATGTAATGCACACACTCCACACTTCCACTTGAGTTACTTCATATTAGTTTCCATTCTCATCCACTTGTAAAAATTTTAAATTGTTACTCACATTACATTTAAAATATTTAAATATATTAACTTTAATCTAACAAATTTGCAGAATCTTTCAAGAAATGTATAATATAAAAATATTTCTTAATATTAACATGTTACATGTATGATGACAAACAACAAAAATATTGTGTTGTACTTTCTTCAAGGCTCCACTTTGTACTCGTTGGTAATTATATTTGTGCACAATGATAATTTTTTCGTACACTTCGCTTGTGTTGTGTCCGCACACTTAAAAGTACGAGAATTTTTTATGTCATATTTTACTTATACACATTTTGACTAAGTTAAATCTGTGATAATTACTAAGTACACAACTTAAAGACAAACTAAAGTAAATACTAAAATCTTTAAAATCGTTCTTAGTAGACTGCTTATTTATTGTCACTCATCTATCGTTGAACTTCCATCTCTAAATCCTAAAGTTCTGAAAAAATGGATTCTATTTTAAAAGAACTCCTTTATTTTTTAAATAAATTTTGTTTTTAAATGGCAAAACAGTGTAGTATTTTTTTATTTGTCTAGTACAATAGATTAGATTATGTATTTCCTTTATTTAATTTGTTATCGCATGTTACCAATGCAATTTTTTAAACACATTATTGGTATAGATTTAGTGAGCTATCGTTTTCTAGATGAACTAGTAATTTAGTTATTTTCAAGTCTGTAAGATTTGGTTCTTTCTTTTTTTCTAGTTGTTTGTTATAATGAGCAAATAAAATGTAAGTGTTATGTTACATCTTTACTTATTAGTTAAAACTCAATTTCATATTACTTTTCTCTTTGACAATAATCTACTTTAGGTTTCTTGTTAACAAATGTATTAGTGTATATAAATTTCAGTATAAAAAAAAACTATCGGAACTATTTTACTATAAAATAAAAAAGTACACAAATGTCAATTTAATTTTTTATTAAACAAGTTTTTGGTTTTTCTTGTAATATTTTTAAATTTTTTTCGTAATTTTTGAAATACGCGTTCTTATTGAAAAAATGTTAATGTATTAATGGTTCTCATAAATGCATTTTATTAAGTCTATTAAAAAATAATTCAAAACTGTTAACCCTAAAAAGAATATCATAAAACCTACACAAACAATATCTAAAAACAATTCACATATATTGAAGCACATTAATGTTGCTGTTACTTACTACATTTTAAATTTATGTTCAAAAATCTATTTGATGTTTTTATTGAGCGCACAATGTTGTAGTTATACAACAGTTTTTTTCTGCTTGTTTTTCAATTGTTGTTTTAACCCTAGAGCACTCGTGCTATAAGCATTTCCTTCACATTTTTTAATAAATACATATACATACATATCTGAAATTATAAAGCGCACTCTAGCTGACTTTCTAACTTACATGCATTACATATTTTATTTATTTTTATTATATTGCAAAATAAATGATTAAATGTTGTTAATGTAAAGCATGTCATTATTGCTGTAAATGTTTGTTGGAATTGTTTAACTATTTTAGCTGATCAATTATAGACATGTGTTCTTCACAAATATTATAAATGCAATATTAAGTTTGAAAAAGATAAAGATATTTTCCGCAAATGTCGTTCCGTTCGATTAGCCTTCAAACTGTAATCCGTGATTCTATGCGGGAGAATCACACACTAGCCAAAAACTTGTTACTGTCCAAGTCAGAACTACCTGCAAAACAAAAAAAATCACTGGTGTTGTTGCTATCTTTTTCAATTAAAAAAAAAAAATCAATAAGGTCTGGCATCAGAGCTTACTACTAAAGATACATCATTTCAGGTTCTATCCCAAACCAATAACTCTTGTAATTTCTTGTACAAACAAAAATACTGGCCGTAAAATTAATAGAGTACGTACATATCTCTTGCAAAATAACTGCAACCTCAGAGCTTAGTCCTATTTCCACTCTTGATCATGCAAATTGTCAAAATCGCCGAGAAACCCAGGCGCCTCGCTGCAGGTTGGTACTCAAAAGCCAAAAAAGCTTTTAACAACATGTTGCACATAAACTTGGCACAACCCTCAAAAAGTTTTTGGGTGACGCCTATCCATATGGTTCCTAAAAAAATGGCTCAACGCAAGAACCATCCCAGATAAATACCCAGTGCCTCACCTCTAAGATTTTGTCCATGCTCTTCACGGCAAAAACATCCCAGTTGGCCATTACAACCCCTTTCAAATTATACAAATTCCCATTAATGTCATTTGGCCTCCAAAAGACAGCGCATACGTGCCAAAGATTCATAGACAAAATCTTCAGAGGGTTACATTTCCTACGTTTACATTAAGTACCATCTTCATATAGTTTTCCAACAATTTAAAGATTATAAAATTGGAAGCAATATCAATCAGTACAGTTCCTAGGTTAACTCATAACGCAGCAAGCTGCTACCAGAAAAGATTAAGACCGTATTGGATTTTCCGCAACCAAAAACTACAAAAAATCGACAACAGAATACAGGCTTGTAATTCGCCAGAAACCGCAAGGCTTTCGATAAATATAAAAGCAAAGTTTAGCCAAAGCAGTTTTGCTAACTTACCTAGCGGCCAAAACTAAAATTATAATTTGTGCTGACGCATTTTGCAGTTGGTGCAACGTTGTAAAAATCAGTAGACAACAACTGGCAATCCTTAAGTTTTTTCTCGAAAAACTTAGCAACGCTGAAAAAAAACACGCCATTTATGTCACTATTCTCTATTCACTATTCTCACAAACCACAAGCCTATCGCTTTCGCTTTCCGACTGGAATTAAACAAATGACCTCCTTGACAATTCTAGCACCTCAACTTTATCGGCAAATTCACGACTGACATAAGACACATTTCTGGAAAGCAAATCAAAACCACCAAAAAAAATATCTGCAACCAGATACTTCTTTCCAATTGAAATTGTTCGTTCATAACTAAACTTTCAGAAGTAAAATCAACGACAAAACTAGTATCAGAGCAATATATTTGGCAAATTGTAAGGAATGAGCACGTGCTTAATTGCAATGTCAACGTGCATAAATCTCCCGCCCCGTCTCATTGCCGATGGGATCTTACGTTTCACCCTCACAAAGATTTAAACATAATAACATCGACCTAGTAGATCCACTACCATTCTCAAATGGAAATCAAAATGTTCTAACTATCGTGCATTACTACTCTGATTGGCCAAAAGCATACCATGTGGACAATGTTTGCGCTAGAACAATTTTTACAAAATAAATCGCCAAGTTTAGAGTGACGTTATAAAATTGTTCAGAAAATTGAAAACCTACCAATCCTCTTCCATCAAATGCCATGTCGATGAAACGTGAACAGAAAAACTGCTCGGCATCAGAGCGGTATGGCGCAAAGATTTAAAAGCAACAACTAAACTGGTTTATAGCAAACCATTACGTTTGTTTGTCAAATTCCTTCTTGCACTACGGGTAGACACTAATTTCACCACAACAAGTCGGTTTGTCAGAGACATAAAAAAATATTTCAATAAGCTGAAACCAGTGTCTGCAACATGTCACAAAAATTTAAAAACGTTCATTTTCAAGAACCTTGTTACGTGCAAACATGGTTTTGTTCGCGTTGACAAAATCAAGAAATCATTCCAGACGTCGTATGAGGGACTATACCCAATATTCCCTAGTTATGTATTTTATACCTGCCAAGTTGTGCTTATTGATATAAACTGTTATCCCGGCAGTCAGAGTTACGACAGCGTTGTATATACATCTAATCGTAATACTTTATTAATATACGATTAATAAACCAACCAAATGTTTTATTTTCTATCGGACAATAATACTACATCCACTGCTTAACTGGCAAGTAACAAAAACAGCTTAGTTAACTGTTCCTTTTCAACAACCAAATATTTGTGAAGTAAGGTAAGTATGTTTGCATATCTTGGCGTACCGCACTTGGCAAAAGAATAAAACCTATTGTACACTGGCGAGCAAAAAATAAAATTATAACTTAGTTTTGAAATTTTTTGTTTTGAACCTTATGTTAGCAAATTGTAAACAATTGTACTGTACTTTGCACACTAAATTAAAAATTAAATGTTGAATCGTAAAGCATATTTATTGTTTTTATTGCGTATTTTCAAAATTCAAATTTTTGTTCCTAGAACTAATATGGAACAAAAAAATATTAAAAAAACTCATCACTAATAACGAGAATTACCTCCTCTTGTATTAATGACAGCTTGAAGTTGACGAAAAACACTTTGAATTAAATTAAAGATCACATTTTGGTCAATATTATTCCGTTCCTGCAATAGCAACTGCTTTAGCTCTTGAGCAGTTCTTGGAGCAGGTGTTTGCTTTTGGATACGTCGTCCCAACTCATGTTCTATGAGATTCATGTCGGGGCTGAGAGCCAATCAAACCGCAAAATTCCCAATTCATCCAGATAATCTCTGACAACTCTGGCTACGTGAGGTCTAGCATTATTTTGCATAAAAATGCCACGCTAGCCCATAGTTGTCATAAAGAGCATAACATAATCATCGAGAACTTCCATAATGTATCTGTGAGCTGTCAAGAAGCTATTCTCTAGAAAGACCAACTCTGTGCGTGCTTCGGTAGAAATTCCTGCCCAAACCATAACCGACCCAAATGAAAGTCGCTTATCAATAAAAACTGAAGCGTATCTTTCTGCGCGTTTTCTTTACACATTTCAACGTCCGTCTGATCCATTGAAGCTAAAGCGCGACTCATCTAAAAACAATACCCTGCTTCAGTCCTCATTATTCCATGCCCGGTGATTTCGGGCAAAAGCCAATCTTGCAACACGATGTCGGCGCTGCAAAGGTAGACCTAAAACCATATTTCTACAAGACAATCCAGCAGCCTTCTCCTAACGGTTCATTCACTAACATTTACATCTCTAACTTCATGAAGTTAGTTTCGTAGATAAACAGCAAAAGCTCTTCTATTTTGCAAACTTGTAAACACTAAAAAACCAGCCAGTATCCAAGTAACGCTGATACACCTTTTGTACAGCACAAAGGCTTTTACCAACAACCCTTGCAGTTTCATGTTTTCCTCGCCCATCTTCAATCGACGATATAATTCTTGCCACAACAATAGGACCAATTATGACCGGTTAAGTACAGTACACCATGTAAATAAGAAGTTTCGCAGAGAAAAACCAACATTAAGTAAAAAAACCACAACAAAATGTAAGTTTTCAATTAGATTAAAATGAATGCTGTTTTATAAAAGTCTGTAACACAATAAATTATTAAACGCCTACTTTGGTTTTCAATTTGCAAACATAAAATGAAAACAGCAAACAAAAAAATCCAAAAATAAATCATAATTTTAAAGTCACCTCTACTTTTTGCTCGTCAGTGTAAGTATGTCAGACCAAATGTCAAACATTAACCGTAAAGTGTAATGCTTTATTAACGTACGTGTGCAATTTCAACCCTCTACTTCAATTAGTATTATAGTGATATACAGATAGACATTGTTAGGTTTTAACTATGCCACAGTTGCAAAAAATTGAGTACCGAGCAGTCATCAAATTTTTTACATTGGAAGGCCTTATCAAATTAAACAAAGATTTGATAACGTACATGGTAAAGATTCACCTTCTTATTTCACCATAAAAAAATGAGACAAAAATTTTAAAATGGGTTATAAGTCTTTAGAAAATAACACACTCAAAAATATTATGAACACAATGTTTTAAAATTGTGAGAGCATCTTGATAACAGAAAGAAATACCACGGCAAATTTCGCTTATTATGCTACCTTATTACATAGGTTAAAAAAAATACTCGAAAAAAGCGTCGAGAAAAATTAACAAAAATAGACAGCTTGTTGCACGACAACTCTAGACTTGACCCCTAGCGACTACTTCCAGTTTTCAAAATTAAATGAAAACCTTCGGGGTGAACGATTTCTTAACGGCAAAGAGGTGAAAACTGCCGTTTTGGAACATTTTGACAACAAATCTTCAGAATATTTTTATGAAGGTATAGAATTCAAAAATATTATTCTATTATGAACCATTTTCATTGACGCATCTTTATCATGTCTTATCACCCTTTCCTTTGTTTGCCCTTAACTTCTCATCATAAAAAGTGCAGCATGAAATGGTGTAATGAGAGACTACAATGGGTCAATCAATGGAAACAAGTTATATTTAGCAACAAATCGAGATTTTGTTTCTATGCTCACACTGATCGTAAGATAGTTAGATGTCGCCAAAATAAAAAAAAAATATAGTTTGATGTAGAACAACATACAACTCCTACACAAGTGCTATATAAAAAGCAATCGCTTATAGAAGTAAATCTTCTCTAGTGTTCATTCCAAGTACATTAAACGCAAATAGTACAATTGGTACCCCATTTTTCGCAAGGATAATTCAAAGCCGCATATTGCTAAGGTTACAATAAAACTCCTAAAACTAGCTAATGTTTCTATGACCTTCTCGTTCTCCAGACTTATCACTTTAGCCACCCACTCATTTTACCTAATATTCGGATGCGTATTCAGGAAGATTAGGATTTAATCTCAGGCTGAAATTGACAATTTGATTTCTAGCAGACCTGGGCAAGTTGCCGAGAAGTTGTGGAAGGGCAAATCATGGTTAAAATAAAAGAAAAACTTATTTTAATTTTTTGTTGAAATAATTGTGAATAATTTACTTATTAAATAATGAAACGAAAGACTTGTATCGCCATCTATTTGCAATTTTAAATACTAAATTTACTTATTATCTAAAATTTCCGTAAAAAATATCTACAGGTTCTTGGTGTTCTTTACTATTGGCGGCCAGTATATCTAGTGTAAATATTAGTTAAATTCAAGTTTGAAGAGTTTTGTTTGTTAATTTCTGGATTGAGAGAGGAGCACCTGAAACTACACTTTCTCTTATAAACTCTATTCAAAACAAACTATTAACCTAGACTACTTTTGCAACTTCGATGATATTACATTGCCTATAGATGTTTCAATAGACATTAAAATATAAATACTGTTAAAAAAACCAAGACGTATTGCCATCTAAACTAATATTTACTTGCAGTGCAAAGCTTGTTAAAAAATTTAAAAATTATTCAACAACAGTTTAGAACTGTAAGACCAAATCTAAAAAAAAAATGATTAACAAGTTCAAATTCATTATATCTCAAAAATTATAATCCGTAACTATTCAAAGTTGTCCAGAACCTGCTTAAATCTCGTTTTTAATGCAGCGAGTGTGGTTTCATTTACATTGATTATTATACCCTATTATTATAACTTGTGAAAACATATCAATTAAAATTCTGATAATAAAATTTAAAATTAAATAAAAAAATATAATACCACAATATACAAAAACCCCATAAATGTAAAAATGTGAATTAAACTTTTACAGCTTAAATAAAAATAAACAACATATAATCGTTAAAAGTAAAACTACAACTAGCAAAAAGATAGAAAGTTTTTAAAGCTATTAAATTTATGTCTCTTTGATAAGTTGAAGAAATAAAAGTTCACATGTTCAAATTACGGCTTTACTACGAGATAACTTCACCAGTTAATGTTTTAATACAAAAATTGTACTTTTATAATACCCGTTTCTATTTTTATGTCGAATATAAAAGCTAAATGAAAATATTCATTATATGAGAAAAGTTTTAAAATAAAATATCATCTTAATTTAAAAATATTATAAGTGTAAATTTGGAAATGTTAGGAACATTCCAATAAGGTAGTTTCTATTAGCATATGTAACTTACAAGTTTACTTTTTATCAAACTGAATCAACAATGGTTTTAGAAATCTCATGCATATTTAGATGATAAACAGTACTTTTGCTACCCGATATAAAACATGTTCAATCTGGTAAATATCCATTAGTAAACCAATTATAAATTAATTAAATATCAAAATATTTGATTACTATTTTAGTTATAATAATCAATATGTACAAACCCACAAATCGACATTTTATTGATTGTTAGCAAGTTAGAAACATACAAAAGCATAATTAGTATATTTTACATGATATGTTTTATTTATATGTACGTTGTAATAGTGTATTCTATTGATATTAGCAAAGTTGTATTGCCATCAAACTTTTGCTTATTTAATCACAAATGACATCGAAAAGACCTTAAGTCTTTTTAAAACCACGTGGACAATAAATACTATTTTATTTTCATGCAAACAATATAATATAATTTGAATGTAATGCACTATCGATAATAATTTGTGCACTTTACTATAGAAATTATGGTCAGATATGTACAATAACATTACTTTTATGGTGCTCTATATATTTTTTTATCTAAGTTATTATGTTGATATTATGTCCATATAAAGCCATTTTTTATATCTCAACTGTGGATCTTTATTTCTTTTTACAACATTAAATTGTTTTATCTAGAGATATTAAAATCATAAAATATAGAGCAAATTTTAGTTAGGACTATTACATAAAAACAGTTTTAAATGTAGCAATAAGAGATGCATTTATGAAACCACAATCATTTCCCATCATTTCCATTTTGTAAATCATTTGTTTATTTGTTACAAAAATTAAAGACAGAATTTTTTTACCAAAGCTTAAAAATTGTGAAGATACATAAATAATTTATTTAAATTGGTAGATACTAAAGAACAAAATATTTTAGTAGATGTTTAAAATAGAATACTAATACTACCATTAATCCATTTGAAATTTAAAAAAGGGATATAATCCAGTGATACATAAATTGTAGAGCAATATGTTAATAGTCCATGCCAGGCTCACACAATAGTGGCGGCGGCTTCGGCGCCATATCGGCGCTGCTATAAACGCCTGCTCTAATAGAATTTACTATACAAAATGTCCTTAACAGCTTTCTAAAATTGGTTTAAAAAAAGTAAACCATATTGTTTTTAAAATAATCACCCATCAAACCTGAAATATATAATAAACACCGTATTACAAAATAATAGAAACTTTGGTTCAGATGTATTCTAATCTAATAATAATAAAAATTTATTTTGTATGCCAATTAATCATTCAAAAATAATGAAGTTTACAGGTTTAAAATCTTGTAGTTAAAAGAAATTTTTATTTTAATTATTATTATATTATACTAATACTTATTTAGTTTTAAAGTGATATAAAATCTATTAAAAAAACTACCCCCTGTGTAAATCTAATACGCCTTGAAAGGGGGTGGTGTCGTAAGTTTTTAAATGTCCCACAAATTATCACAGGCTTTAGATTGATTAATTTAGTTTTTGCAAACTTTTTTCTCATTCGCTTTAAATATTCTTACCGCCCAAGTTTTCACATCCATTAAAGCTGTTTCAATTTAAGCTATATTCTTAATTCATTTCTGATGTAAACCATACAAATCTAATATGTAAATAAAATTAGCCTATATTTCCAATTGATCTTACTTTCAAAAATAAACATAAAATTGAGATTTTTAAAATTAATCAATCAAAAGGATAAATTGCGTTTTATCTTCTTTAAACAGTTTTTTGTGTATTTTCCATCCCCTATATCGACAGGCTTAATTATAAGTCATTTAGCGTATTTCCCCTGAGTGCAGAACATCAATTAGGGCGCGATCTAATTCTGCGTGCGTATAAATCACCAACTCACGTAATTACGGCGTATTGAGACTGATTCGACCGACTTGTATCTGTCGGTTTGAAGCTTCTTCGCTGACGTTTCCCTTGTTATCTTCCTTAATTGTGATGAATCGCGACATTCTTACAAAATGTATAGTGTTGAAAATATTTAGATTAAATTAAGTACGAGAAAAGAAAATACTACCCTTCATTTATATTGTTAGCCTACTATTAGCTCAGAAATAATACAAGAGGCACTTTAGCGCAGTTTCTATAGATAGAATTAATTATTAACGTATAATCCCTCCATATTAATCATAAAATAACAAAAGTCTACATTGAAGAAAGCGCATAGTCATGCGGTTCATTTTGGGAGTTTTGAATCGCTGCCAGGCATTTCCTTAACCATCCCCTCATACAAGTACTAGCCCTCTAATAATTTATATCGAATGTGCAGGGTGGTTTGGTTTTCATCTTCCCCGCATTAAGGAAAATGCCTCGCATCTAATGTATTGTTGTGCAATGTATTGATTCAGCTGGAAATGCACTTTTGTTTTGTGGAAAGCATTGTCCCCCATAAGAAAGGCGGTCTTTAAAATTAATTAATTTCCATTCATGTAGGAAGATTCGTGCCCAACGTTGGGATTTTCAATTTGAGGTGTGTCGTGAGGACATGTTTATAATTTTGTTCATATCCAATTTTCAAAAGGACGCCGGCGGCGGCTTTTAATATATTTCGCACAAAAGAAATGTGCGGTACTAATCACATCCGAATGGCATTTTAAAAAGATGTTAAAAGAGTTGTATGAGTTATGAAGGCGCCCGACAATAAACGACTTATCGAAATGACTTCAACATTAGCATAAACGAGAGACACACAATAAACGCACGGCAATACGGAATGTGACGTTAATTATACAGATTTCTTGTATGTAATGCTATAAAAATAATTAATATTCACTGTAAAAATGCATAAATGGATTTCTTTAGAATGCTCTACTATAAACATTACTTTAACAAGAAGATTTTAGTAAAATATGCATAGTAATGAGAAATTCCATCGCATAAATGAACAATTAGAACGCATTTATGTAGTTATTTTAATGTTGAATCAATTAGATTTTTTTAAAGCAATAAAATCACAAACGTAATGATCACACTAACGATTATAACTTATAGTTTAAAAAAAAAGAATTGGCCTCTATTTCAATGATCATGTGAAAAATAATTATTATTCATATTTTTGAGTAATTGAATTGAAAATAATAGAAGTTTATGTAAAAATTATGTTAATGTTAATAAATATATCTTCCTCATGATAGTTTAGTCTAGATATCAACGGATCCTCGTAGATATCCAAGTTTTCAGCGTCACGCATCAAACCAAAAGCATAAGCTAGTTTCATTAACAAGATATTGATGTGCTCAAAATTCATTTTTTTAAATTAAGAATCAATATAATAAAATTAAACTAAGCATTAAAATAATTGGTTTAGAATTTTTTAAAATAGCCAGAAGTATGACAACTCAAATCACAAAAACTCACAAACATAAAATGTCAAAACTAAAAACAAACTTAAACTATTTAAGATCTTTAAGACTTTGCTACTCTTGTTCAAAGCCAACATTCTGATGTTGATTCACAACATTCATATAAATCACCAACAATCCATCACCCAAAACTATAAAAACCACATGGCGCAAGTCATAGAACGCTTGCAGTAGTACGAGTTGCGTAACAACCAGAAAAAATGCAATTTTGAACAATAAGCTATCAAATACGTAAGGCACAAAGTTACAGCGCAGAAAATCAACCGCTTGAACACTACCTACGATTAACCTGTAACTACCCACGGCCAACTAAACTTAGACAACTACGGCCATTCCTTAATATCTGCACTTGGTTGCGCAAATATGTCTACAACATAATACAAGAAGATAAACGCTCATTTTGATAAGATTATTTGCCCAAACAAGTCTTCCCAGCTGTCAAAAGTTTGTTCGACTGCCCACAGCTCTTTTAGGAATCATCAACTACACCAATTCCTGATTTAACAAAAGCAGAGTTGCTATTAATGTTTGATAACAAACAATTCAGTTATTGCGGCAAACAGTTTCAACTAAAAAAAACCCAATCATCCAGCCAATTGTTAGCAGTTCAAAAATTGAATAACTCTTTTTTGTCAGTTGTCAACAAATACAGGCAGAAAGCGAGGCAGAAAGGTAAGACATTCAGTTTATTGATTGGAACAAACAGTTTTAGTTAGATCTTAAGAAAAACAAAACAGCTTGCGTAATCTTTGCTTAGTTACCACTAGCCGGGACCGTAACAACGACAACACCTGCCTTACGTGCAGAAGATAAATACCGGTGCCGTCCAAAAAGCCGACGCCTTAATGTCTTATCCAAATAACCAACCTTGAAAACGCGTAGACATAAATTACGCTGCCCCCTTTAATACCATCCAAACTAAAAACCGCTTCATACTGACGTGTGCACTTGATGGGTGAAAACCTTTGCCACCAGCTAAGCAACCAGAAAAAATACAATCTAAACCCTAAAACAGCAAGTTTTCTGTCAATATAAATACTCAAAGGTTGTACCAAATGAGTATATAAGTAACAATTTACTAAACAAAAATTTCAAATGTCAACCATGTAGTAATAATTTTTCCCTGCATTATCATCATGGCTAAAGTCAGAACTAAATATAATACCGGAGTAAGTCCTCCGATCGGATCTCCGGGGAGGACAGTTGTGACTAATATGAAGAATGCAACAGACACAAAAAACACCCTGCTACAAAAATCAATCAGAATTGGAACATAAAATGTACAAAGCATGTACAACCTAGGAAAAAACCACAACATAATCTTAAAAATAAATAGACTTAACATCAAAATAATGGGAATCAGTGAAGCTCGCTGGATAAACTGCGGACAGAGTAAACTTCAAGACAAAACCATCTACTACTCAGGAAGTAATGACAGTCAACATCGTGGAGTTGCGGTTATACTTGACAAAACTCTTAGGAGATCTGTGAAGAACTTTATATCCTTATCTCCCCGTGTTTTGCTTTTACAACTTGAGACATACTGTGGAACACTCAACCTAATTCAAGTGTACGCCCCGACAACGGATAAAAATGACAAAGAAGTGAAATCCTTCTACAAAAACATTGATGAGGTCATGAAATTGACTAAAAACAAAGAAGTCACTGTACTTCTGGGGGACCTAAATGCAAAAATTAGACAAGGTTTATATGACAAGTAGATTGGGCCGTACGGATTGGGCAAACAAAATGCACGAGAATATCGTCTCCTACAATTCTGTCAAGAAAAATCCATGGTAATAATTAATACCTTTTTCAAATTACCAAAACGTCGGCTGTATACTTGGAAATCACCACGAGACAATGAAGAACGTATAGTCAAGAATCAAATCGATTATATTCTCCTCAATCAGAGATACAGAAATGGAGTGAAAAGTGCCAAAACATACCCAGGAGCAGATATAGGGTCAGATCATAATCTTCATGTTGCGGAGATTATGGTGAAACTCAAGAAGCCAAAAGTCTCGTCAAACCAAAGACTTATTGATACCAGCCTACTAAGAAATAATAACGTGAAAGCGAAGGTGCACCAAGAGATAAATAGAAACCTAAATAAATTAATAAACACCCGTTCGACAACTCAGAATCAACCTAAAGACATGTGGCAAAATTTAAAGTCAGCCATCATAGAACCTTGTAAGAAACATCTGAAAGCTGAGAAAAAAACAAACCGAAAAGATTGGATGACCAACAAAATATTAAAGCTTATGGAAGAAAGGAGAAACCTAAAGAATTCACAAAAGTATAAAGAAGTACAGAAGGAGATCAAATATAAAGGTCGACAAACTAAGGAAGAGTGGCTGAAAGAGAAATGTACTAAGATAGAAAATCTGCAGAAACTGCACAACTCTCATAACATACATAAGAAAATAAAAAAGTTCACTGGAATTAGTCGGAAACAAAGATCATACATCCTTACAAATGAGAAAGGAAACATTGTGTTAGATATTAAAAATCAACTGACACTATGGAAAGATTACGTCAAATCCCTTTTCAATAATAAAAAAAAGAGATAACTGCCAACAGTATGAATGACACTGGATCACCTATTTTAAAAGAAGAAGAAATCTTCACAGAGGCCCTCGGAAGAGAGGACGGCAAAATACGTGTTTATTACACCCCACTGAACAACTTGCGTTACGCTGACAATACAGTACTTCTCGTCGAAAGCATGCAAGACCTTCAAAATATGATGAATAACGTCGTCACAGTTAGTCGAGAATATGGGCTGACACTCAATGTTAAAATGAACATCTGTATGTGGAAGGCAAAAGGCTGGAAAGAGTCGAGAGGTATAACTATCTAGGTACAAACGTCGACGGCGTCGGACTACTGCGCAGAAATAAGGATTCGCATTGAGAAAGCCCGTGCATCCTTTTGTAAAGATTAAAAAAACTGCTCTGTAGTCGCAACTTGAGCCTGGAACTCAGAACTCGGATGCTCAAATGTTATGTATTCCCAGTCCTTTTATATGGTGTGGAAGCTTAGACCATCAACGTGTATTGTGAGAGAAAATTAGAAGCCTTTGAGATGTGGGCCTACCGTAGGATGTTGAGAATACCATGGACAGAACATGCGACCAACGTGGAGGTTTTGAGAAGAATGAAGAAAGACAGAGGGATCCTACTGGAAGTGAAAAAAAAAAAATTGCAATATCTCGGCCACATCATGAGAGGTCCGAAATATAAGATTCTCCGACTCATAATCCAAGGAAAAATCGTGGGAAAAAGATCTATCGGAGAGGGAAAAATATAAAAAAATCATTTTTACGTATTTTAAAAGTATGAAAATTGTAAATTTACTAAAAATGCCAGGCAGTAGTGTACCGAGTAGTTACAGCTTTTATGCTATTTTTTGTTAAAGTTTCAGCAATTTTTTTAAATAAAACTGTTTAGAGCTAATAATAGCAACAAATCAAAAATATTAGAAATAATAGACTTATTATTCTCTTCTTATCCATTAATAGATGTTAGCGACAATATGGTTTATCTCTTCGAGGTTCCTGGCTGTGTAGATCAGACTTCCGATGGTCCCCAGTCCCGTCCATTGTCTTATGTTTCTCAGCCACAACATCTTCTTTTTTCCGATTCCTCTCTTTCCTTCGATTTTGCCCTCGATAATAAGCTGTAGTATAAAAAAAATCAGTACAAGAATATAGAAAAAAGTACTCCACGGTAGTGGTAATCTTAGATACCAATCTCATTAGATAAAAGAGCTTTTAAATAGCTATTAAATCGTTCAAATAGGTTCATAAATAAATTTTGCATGACATGTCCCAAATATGCAACTTTCCTTCTTTTTATCGTAGTCAACAGCTCACGACCTCTGTTTGCCCGTCGCAGGACTTCTTTGTTGGTTATTTGCGCGGTCCATGAAATCTTGAACATTCTGCAATAGAGCCCCATTTTGAAGACTTCTATTCTGTTCATTGATGTTACTTTCATATTCCACCCCTCAGTACCGTAAAGAAGCACAGACCATATATAGCATCTGACAAATCTTATTCGGTGTTAGTAAAGACTTCTCTGAATTTTATAAATCCATTGCGTGCTCACTCAATTCGGCACCTAATTACGGTGTCCGATGACCAGTCTTCTGTAAGCCATGTTTCCAAATATTTGAATTTGTTGATCCTTTCCACCGATAAGCAGAAAAACGTTAGCACCGTGTTTTCTGCTAGATTTGGGTCGCGGAATAAAACCATAAACTTTGTCCCATGAATTGGCTCTGATTCCCTACGTTGTTGACCAGTTCTTGAAAGTCTTCTAAGTTATCGGTGATTAGTATTGCATAACGTATATCGTTTAGCTCTAGGTCCGTGAGTGCTTTCAACAATATGTTCCCAGAATAGATGTTGAATAATAGAAGTGACAAAACACATCCTTGTCTCACTTCTCTGCAAATTTTAATTTCACTGGTTTTTTCGTCTTCTATTTTCACATGGGCTACCTGGTTCCAGTATAAACTCTCTATACATCTAATATCTGTTTAATCAATGTCTAATTGTTTCAGTATATCAATAAGTTTGTGGTGTTGCACTTTGTCAAAAGCCTTTTCGTAATCTATAAAACTGAGACATACGGGCTTTCTCTGGTCGTAACAATTTTGTACTAGTAGTTGTGTTGCAACAATCTCTCTAGCTCCTAGTCCCTTTCTAAATCCAAACTGCGAGTCGCCAATTGTTCCTTTACATTTTTGATATATCCTCTGGTAAATTATTCCGAAAAACAACTTTAAATCATAAGATTAATGATCTTGTGGTCTTCGCATTTTTTGGCGTTTATTGTTTTTGGCTGTTTTTATGGCTCTTTCAATTTCGTTTTTGCTGAATGACGGACCTGTCAGGTTGTTATTTGTATCTGTGGTATTGTCTGGTCGTTGGTCTGCAAATAGATTTTCAATATATCTCTGCTATACCTCTTTTTTTCTTTTCAATGTCTAGGATTATTTCATTTTTCTAATTTGCCAACATGGAAAAGTTGGTGTTTCAAAAAACCCCAGCTGTTTCTTTTAGTTTTTTTTTTTGTAAATTAAAGTCGTTGTGCAAAATTTGCGGTAATTAATTTATATTAAGAATGTTTTTCTACGAAAAATTTATATATCAGCCTAGATCAATCCATTATCTAAAGTAGGCAATATCTAACACCTTCGGTATTTATCCTTTTGGTTAAGCATGCGTCTTTTCATTGGCCATTCTGCTTTCAGCAGCTTGTCCATACTTTTCTTAGTAAGAGTCCACTTTTATACATCATATGTAAGCACTGATAAAACAAATTTATTATACACCTTTTCAGATGTTGTGAAATCTTCTTGCTAAAGGATGCATGTCCCAACTTTGCTTTCCCACTGATCTCTGCCTCTAGGTTCTCTTTGTTTGACTTTATGCTTTGGCCCAGTTATTTATATTTATTGACCTAACCCAACGCCAATGACTTTGTGGCTAGGTCTTTCATAATTTGCTGTTGATCATGCTCTAAATTAAAAAAAAATACTTTATCGGCAAACCTCATTTGTATTGTATATTCCTAAATGTGTAAGAAAATTGCATCGTGGGCATCATAAAAAAAAGATGACAAATAAACAGATAAAAATAACAAAAAAAAACAGACGTAATTACTTAAAAAAAGCAAAGTAAATCAAATGCATGGATGTAATATTAGAAAAATAAAGTAAAAAAATATGAAAATACCTTAGAAGATCTAGAGAAAGCAAGACTGGTTGGATACTTTGCAGTGTTTTTAATCGCATTGAACACAGCACTGTTCGATACCATTCTACAGAAATGCTGCAAAAAATCCAACGTTACCCTCAATCAAAATAACTTCATCATGCATCCAAGAATGAGACTTGGATCAATAGGATACCACCTTACACAAGTTTCAAACAAATGCTTCAATATTTGTTGAAATTAAAATTGGTGGTACTGTGGAATGACAAAAAATGTAAGAAAAAGAGCATAAACATAAAAAAAATAACGCAAGAGAACGATAAAAAAAATCATAGTACAAGAATATACAAAAAGTACATCAAGGTAGTAGTAATCTTGGATACCAATCTCGTTAGATAAAAGCTATTAAATCGTTAAAATAGGTTCATAAATAACAATGTTATAGAAACGTGCGATTTTATCCGACTAGATAAGTATATGATTTGTCCTAAATTTATTATAATTACGTAATAAACGCTTTTTTATAAAAGTAGATTTTATGATAATCAATATTTAATGTTAATCTTTTCTGTTTCAATCTTGATTAATATAAAAATCAAATTATTATTTATTATAAAACATCAAAAATATTGTAATTGATAAATAAAATGATTTCAAATATTAGGTGAACAGCAAAACGTGGGCGAAGTATACGTATAAGTAAACATTTGTAAATAGCATTGGGAAAGATTTATCATCCAATATAGTATTGTAAACAATCTGTAATACTCCAAATGTCAAGAACATGTGCGTGTGCATTTGCATAAGAGAAATAAGTCTAAAACAAATGGTTTAGGAAAACGTCTAAATTAAGAACCATAAATCATTACCACACATATATTTAAGATTACCATAAAAATTGCATGCAAGTATTTCACACACTCCCATACTTGAAAAAGAAAATGTTTTATAATTAATGATATTCGTACAATTAATTACATACTTAATCATTTATTACATAGTTAGTTTATTCACACTCACCGATTAAGTTGTTTGTCACGTTTAACTCACCTGAAAAAGAAAATAATTGTAATATACATAAAAGAAGTTACAAATTAAGTCATGTTGGAACATATTTTATATACAGCTTTGTCATTATTGTAAGGTAATGGTTTTTTAAATATTTCTATTATAAAATAATCAATAATTTTATGTTAAAGAAAAAGTGGTTTTTAAAACTTATACAAACAATCTTCTGTTTAATAATTTAAAAAACCTTTTATTTAAATTTTTTTATTAATTAGAATACCGCAATTACAACAATAAAAATATACTATTAAAAAAACAAATATTTGAATACGAGCAATTTAATACAGAGTAAGACAAGTCATTTATGTATATTCAACAATAATTATTTAACACATCAGCTTCACTAATACAAAATTGTATC
This sequence comes from Tachinus rufipes, assembly GCA_963932245.1. Lineage (NCBI taxonomy): Eukaryota > Metazoa > Arthropoda > Insecta > Coleoptera > Staphylinidae > Tachinus > Tachinus rufipes. Next base: position 47,012,802 of record OZ010741.1, on the reverse strand, counting down.
TTAATTTTTAAAATGTATTGTGAGCCATCGAGTCAATGATGCAGCAGTCCTAATATAAACTTCTAAATGTACTGGTAAAAAAATAAATCGATTATCTAATAATATGTAGAAACAGCAGTTGCCGTTTTTGTTAAAATACTACAAATCAACGCAGCGGTCGGTATGCTTTTAACTGTTAAAACTAAAATCGCAAAAAATCGCAAAATTTTAAAATATACCCTAATTTTACTATGACCCCACATTTTAACCATGTAAACAAAAGTGCTTGATCTAGCTCGATTCACAACTAAAAATTTACCTATCTCTGCAAACACACTATTTTGCAGAACGATATACAATGATAACTTCTAAACGTTTTTATTTAAGTGTTACTACTACTTTTTCACAAAACAAAAATTACTGAAAATGTAACACATATCCATGACAAAAAAGTTAAATTTAGAGCGATTTAAGAAAAAAGAAAAACACAGTCTTCAAAATTCACTCGATAAATTGTTTTGAATACAACACTAAACGCGATCTTTAAAACTTATTTTAAACGCACATTTTTACAGGCCCAAGTGTTTGCTACACTAGGCCATAAAGACAAATATATTTATTGCACTTTAAATTTTAAATTAATACCAGCTTTTAGAGTAACTGACCCCACTGTGCGCGTTTAGAAGTATGTTTGTTTCAAACTTTTCCATAATAAAAATATACCGAAAGAACAGATTTTGCAAGCAGTATGAAATTTTGCCGCTGGATCATTCAACAACACCTACAACTTTTATTTACAAATGTAGCAACTTTTACAAAAAAATGAATCAATAATCAGAAAAAACATGGCAATCAAGCATGGTGCGTGGTACCAGCACGATGGTGTCCCTCCGCACTTTACGTTACGTATAAGACAATTTTTAAATCAACAGTTTAAAGAAACTGTAGATGGTAGACAAGAACTGTACCATTAGTCCACAATATCTCAATTCAAACTAAAATAAATATAATAAATAAATAAATAATTTAATCAATATATTTTAAAAACGGTTTAATATAAAACATTTAACAACTTTTTAGCTATATTTGTTCTAAAAATAAGTACACAAAGTAATGACCTTACGTCGTGGAACTTGTATGCCGTTGATAAATCGTCTTAGTCACATTCACGTTAGTTTAAATTATTTGAAAAAGCATTACCACTAATTTAGAAATTTGTTATTATTGGTGAATCACTGTGAGTGCCTCCAGTTAGTGGTTTATCTCATAGAAAGAGTTTTAGTTAGCGCATTGGTTGAAGTCACAGCAAGCTGAACCTGGGTATCTGTGTGCCGTGTAGTCGTGTGCAAAACTCAGGGTAAAAGTAAAATTTAATATTGTTTCTTAGTTTGTGTACGTTGTGATTACGTGGTTTTTCATAAAACATAAATGGAAACAATGACCGTCCTGTCCGTAAAATTCATGCAAAACATTTACACCTCAACAGAAGGACCTATTGTTTATGGAATTTTATTTGTATTTTAACTTATTTGTTGAATCGCACACAGATGCAAAATATAGTTCGCAGGCGCCATAGAAAATATGAAGTCAGTGCACATTCATATGTTTTACCAAACGGTTCTAGTAAGAATGTACAAGTAGGCTCTAAAACATTCAAGCTAACTCTACAAGATAAGAAGAAATTAGGTCGAATTATTTATATAGACGGGAGAGAACTCAATCAATCCCAAATCAAATAAGCAAAAATTTAAATTCACAGAGAACGATAAAAACTTTATTCGGGCTCACAACTTTTTCCCGCGGAATAAAAGTCACTACTCCCGTCATAAGTCAGAACTCAAGTATCTATCTTCAAATTTAAACATGCATCAACTCTTCAAATGTTTCCAAAAGAAGTACCCTAAAAACTCTGTTATGTACAGATTTTACGCCAAAATATTGGATAAATACTTTCCAAAGCTAAAATTTAAGCGTCCCACTTTCAACGCGTGTAAAAAAATGTAATCTGTTAAAAATCAACGAATCTACCAGTAAAATTATAAAAAATAAGAAGAAAGCTAAACAAAACCTCAAACTGCACCAAGACAGATGATCTAAAGTCTTCACAACTTCAAAACAGTTTTTTTCACAAATGTATGTATAGACAACAGATTAGAATCACAGCACTATGTTTTATAGTAGACAATTTTCTACCTACCTTAAGTAATCATTTTCAAAAACACAGATTCATTGTTTATGTGTATGCGGCATGAAAGCATTGAAGGCCATGGGGAAAATAAAGCAACAGACTGCTGATGTGATGTAATAATTACGCATCCCAAAATAAAAATAGAATGCTCCTGATGGCTATTATTTATCTTGTTTGTAAAACAAATTACCGTTTGATTGAAGTCAAATATGTTGTAAGTAGGCATAGTAATTGTGATCGAGATTTTGAAGTGGTCAACAACGCCCATACAACAAAATAGTTTAGCAGAATCTCGAAAAAGTTGTCCATACTGCGTAAGTAAACAATCAATTCCAACTTGCGTACAGGAGGACTTAAGAACTTTGCACAGCCTGCAAAAAAAAAAACGTTCTCAAAAAGAACATAAATTTGGAATCGCTTCCTGGTTTAAAAAAGCCGCCAAAACGGCATTCTTTGTAGTCATTCAATTGATGGGGAAAGGTTTAAGAATAAAATTCTTTTTCGATTGGTTACAATACTTTCTCAAATAATAAATAAAAATATTAAAATTCTAACTAATGAAATCAAAGATCCGATTGATGAGATTACATTTTTCAATTTGTGTCCAAGATTAGCACCGAGAAGAGTATATTTACTGTAAATGTAATTTCAACTATAAATTTTGTAAAAGAGTTCCAGACTGACGCTCGGAGCGTAATCTAAATGAGAACGCAGCAAAGTACAATAAAATATATGATCATTACTAAAAAACAAAAATAGAATTGGTCAGGAGTAAGATCCTCAAAGAATACCCAATAAAATTAAAACAAGTTCTAAAAAAAATTATTAATTTTTAGACACGTGCTGATTTTTCAAAAAAGTAAGATAACCAAAAAACCACAACATTATAAAAAACAAAGACACGAACCTTAGCAATCAAAATACTGTAGGGCACACAACCAAATGTTTTTAAAAATAATATAGGTACAATACCTAATCTTCAAGTTGTAGATTTTTGACACTTCAGCGAGCTGCTGAAGTGTCAAAAATCCAATAATATTTTTTATTTAGAAAACACTTCAATTTTTTTAAAACAATGATCCTGTTTAGTAAACGTATCAGAACATGGTAAACATTTGTTTGAATACCGCTTGGAATACGTACGTCTAGCATGTAAGACATTATTATACCATCCATGTAAAAATGCATTTTAGCCGTTTCATCATTAGTAAACGCTTGTTCAAGAAGTTGTACACTCTCTCAGCGTATAATAAATACTTTATCAAACACAAAAAAAAACAGATAAAAACTTGCCATTGTAAACATGTAAAAAAAATAAAATAATAAGTAAATCAAATCTATCACTGAAAATCGCAAGTGGATTTGACGATCCGTGTTGATTTGCAAATCCAATACTTTGCTAGATTTGACCAATTATCTACTATTTCCTTGTGTGACAAGTTTGCTGGTTGTCTGAGACAGCAATACAAAGGTTACGTCCTTCAAATAAACAACAAAGCACTGTTGATAACGGTAGAAGCCTAAACAAAACATTCCATTTTATAACAACAAACCCTTTTTAGTAAACTACTAAGTTTTATCAGATTGGTCATGCGTGAGTAAAACTAATATCCTAATAAAAAGTTTTTCAATAAGAGCGGGTAGATGTTGAAACGGAATAAAACAAGCTGTGTGTGAGGTATTAACAAAATTCTGTTTTTAATAATAATAATCATCTTTATTTTGTAAAGTTACAAAAAGGCAAAGTTTATCATATTGACGATCTTCATCGGCATCGGCAAATTGTTGTTTATTTGGGTGTGGGTTGGTGTCGTCCCATATACGGCAATTTTACTTGTTAACATAGCCATTCATCTAAAAATGCGCCTCGTTGCTAAAAATGATTTTTCCGCCAAAATTGGGGTCTTCTTCCAAACAATTTGAAGCCCAGTCAACAAACAAACAGCGTTGTCTATAGTCATGTGAGCTCCTGGCTCAATTGGATTTTGTACGGGTGTAATCCCAACGCAAAATTAGCCAAATTGAAGTCTGCGAAAGCCCGAGTTCTTGTGCACGGCGTTCTGCTGTACACTTTCACGGACCATGACAATGTTCTTCGCCGATCTTGCGTTCCTTAAATGTACAGGTGTTGGCTAAATATTTACCAAACCCGTCGTCTCAAATTTGCCCACCAAACGTTGAAGAGTCGAATGTGAAGGCCCACCACGTCAACCGTAAAATAGGCGCAATGCGCGCAACGTTTGCACTAACAAACACTCATTTTGCCATGGCGATTTGGCATAAATATCTAAATAATAAACAAAAGATTTAATAGATGTCACCAAAACAAAATAGCCGCCAAAATCTACCCTCGCCAACTAAAAACCTTTTACATAATTATAATATTTGTTTAAACAGAAATATTTTATTTGCCCATTACTAGGTTTGAATTAGTTGAGACGCTAAGACAGTTTAAAAAGAATCGAAATTCGAAAACTATACAAAAAGTTTTTTTATAAAAATGAAAACTTCTTGATTTGGTTTCTTATTATTCTTAGCATATATTTTATGCAATATTAATTATGTATTAACCTGAGTGTTAATAATAAGTAAAAAGTTATTTAATACATTTTATAATTATCTTATTCAGCGTAGTAGTAAATGAGAAATAAGAGATAATACAGTATATAAATTTGTTGTTTTTCTAATAAACCCCCCTGTATAGCATGGCTATAAATATACATACATAAATGAATTGGAAGTAAGTAGTTCTCAACCTCTAATTTAATAATCTTTTAGTTTTATAGCCTCTATGACGGATGTAAAGAAAGCTTTAAATCAATTTTATGAGTCACGTCGAAGGTGTTAAATATATTTTGCAATTCGATTCACATCGTCTTACCAAAACACGGTCAATACTTTAAGTGGATATATATTTATAAAAAAGCACTTTAGTTTCATCTACCAGACCTGATTTTTTCGACATTGAATTTATCAAATTTCAAGCTACCCTATAAAAAAACGTCTCATGTAGGTGTCCCTCATACACACACACATAAACATATTGTTGTTTCTCCGTGAAATCCGGAAGGTGCCCACGTCTCACGTTTTCATTTTTTTTATTCAAAAGTGTGGGTCGATTTCTTAACACTCGCACCTAACAAACATCTGTGGTCGTTCTGGTATACGCAACCCTACCATTATGGATATTAAGGAGGCTCTAAAAGAATAATTAAAGTAACATGATGACGGCGTCGAAAATAGAGGCGATTTAGATAGATGTGAACTTTTAATTTTGAAAAGAGAGGGTGGTTATTAATAGGCGCAGATTGTTGTGAGAGTAGACGCGTGAAAAGGGCGTCATTGTTTGCTTTAAAAGTTGTATGATCATTTGTAACTGTTATGCAATGAATGATGCTGCAGGGTGCTTTGAATATTTTAAGTCCACTGCAAAATCGCTTTTTTAACAATGTTGAAATGTTTGGATTAGGATGAATGTTGTGAAACTCACATTGAAATTGATTCCAGTTGGGCAAGTGAGATTAAAATCATCATGAAACTACTTTTTCAATTATTATATTTTGCAGCTATTCGAATTGAATAATATTTGAATTTGTAATTGAAGTTATCAAAACATATATGTTCCAGTAAAGTAAAATTTGTAAGTTATAAAATTACTGTTGATTATAATCAATAAATTTTATCAAATTTTAACCAAATTAGTATAATCTGTACACATCTAAAATTTTGCAGATATAATCACATTCACTTTAACGCTCTTAAATAAATTCTTAATTACATCCACTGCACAACATACACACTTCTTTTTTTTTCACTTCTTGTCTTGTCTCGTCTCGATTAATTATAGTAAACAAAGCCCTCGGCACTGCCTTAATGGTCTGCAAGAATATTCCGAAAGATTGCGATAAGGAAAACTCTTCCCAGCCTGCTGCAGCGATTTGTTAACAACATTCAGTGCGAGCGTGCGAGATAAAAATTGGATACTGCCGGTATTTTTTTATCAGATTTAAATTGCGCCCGAGAGTGGTGTTGTATCAAGTGGGATTATAATCGTTCGCATTAAATTGTAAATTAAATGCAAATTCTACCGCTTCGGTTTAAAGTGAGAAAAATTAGGAGGTAGTATTTGCCATTTTTATTTGTTTCTTTAGTTTGTAATCCGTTTAGTGTAGAGACAAAAATGTAAAATATTTTATTCTATTTATAGTTGTATATAAAATAAGAATAATACATGCAATACATAACAATAATTTTAAATACTAATTAAAAATTATAACAAACTCATACATACTATAACAGTTAAAACTTTTTAAAACTGTTCTGGCAATAGGGTATCCGTCCATACGTCCCATCCTTAAGTTTCGTTTGAAAACATCGTACAAAATGTCCACAAAATCACTTGACAAGAATGGCAGGTAATTATTATAGGGTTGAAAAAAAAATCGCAAACAATAGTTCTATAAAAATCACAAATACAAGAGACAACCGAGAATAATTAATTAACAATCAAGACATGTAGGCCCAGTCAAAAGCGTGTAGAATAAACTGCTGAAGGTGATAGGTGGGTTGGTAGATAAAAATATGGTTTCAATTAATAGTTATATACCCATAAATTAACGATACTATATAAAGATAGCCAAATCAATCAAGCCTGAAAAATACAATAATATATAAACAAATGATTTAAGTTATTAACACTTACTTAAAAAGTAGCAATGAAATTAAATCAGTCTACTAAATTTTTTTGCCTAATTAACAAACTTTTCTTAAACCGTCATATTAAAACTGAGCAAAATGTAGTCTGTAAATTGTCTGTAAATCAATAAATCTAGAAACTTAGTATAGCACACTAATTGCACGTAGTCTTAAACATCTTAGCAGCAAACTATTCCGGTGGTTCACTTGCACTAAGTCGAGAAATCTATACTACATGCTGCTACTTTTGCTATAAAACCCTGTAAACCAAATGCTTGTTTTAATATGTGTTACCAAAAAATAAATTGTTACAATCGTTAGCCCCATCATCAAAACCATGCTGCAAACCTAAAAAAATTACAAATATATAAAATACAATATCTTTGTTCCCACTGAAAATTTTAATAGTACTCTTGCCATAAGCCAAATTGGCTGCATCCTTTTCTCATATTTCCAAACTAAACTAATCAGCCTATAACTTTTGAGATACCCCAAAATAATTTATGGCAATTCCTAAAGTGTACTACTTTTTTCTTGCTATGCTCAACTTTATAAAATCTGATAACATAATGTGATAAAATAGATTAATCTGACGAGTCTATCGGCATAGGAGGAAGCTATTTTGTTATAGACCAACTATTCTTAAATACTTACTTCATTCACGAAAATCATAACTGGGCGTTGTGCCACTGAGTCGGTTCCTAAGCTGACGAAGGCCACTATGTGGCTTACGGAAAAAGCGGATGTCGTAAAGTTGGTCATGAGTCGCCTGTAAGAGCAAAACCAGTGGCTGAAAGTCAAAAACTGGTGCAAACGAAAGTAATTGATTCAACCAGACAAAACCGGAATAGAAATACACCACTGTCCCTAAAGCCGACCGATAACGCAACACATTAATGTTATTCAATGCAACTGTTATAACTCTCAAGCGGCCAGCCGTAGCAACATTATGCCGTAAACTAGAGGTGGTGCATGACAGAAAGAATAGCCCTAATCCAAAAACCATGGATTGTACAAACCAAAGTTTGCGGATTGACCCAACTAATTAGGAATGTTTTTGCAAACCCAACTAACGGTAAGCTAAGAACACAACCGTCAAAATCAGCTGCGTAGAAAAGCAAAAACAAATACCATTGTGTGGTCGGCATATCTCGCGCACTACTTTCCACCTCCAAAAGCTAAAAGATTTGCTGCACTGCCGTACCCAATAAAATGTTGATGTCATAGTTAGATGTAACGCCACCTCTCATCATATTGTCTGAAAAAGCAAAGACATAAATGACAGAGATAAACAACTTCACAATTTTATTATCAGTACTAACCTAGAAACATTAAACCGACGACTAGCACGCATCTACGCCAGTCTCAATTTCAGATCGCAGATAAATAAAATTTGACTTAACATAAACACAAATCAAAAATTAAGCTTTACCAAAATTCAAGTCAGATTTAAATAAACCCATTGGTGTAGAAAAAAACAAAAAAAAACTGTGAATAAATTAGAAATATCTTCAAGACGACCGGCTTAAAAAGACTGCACAAAAAACACCCAACAGAAAAAAAAAAAATAAAAAAACATAAAAATAAATTATGTATACAAAATGCCTAGAAAAATGATCAAAAATGCATAAGTCTAAGTCAACCAAAAACTCAAAGATCTTTTTAAGAAGATGTTAAAAACAGGTCAAGGCTGAAAAAAACCTTATCCATAAAGATCTAACGGCAACCGAGCTACCCAAGAAAAATCGACAGCTCATACATAGCTAACCTATCAGAAACAACAAAGATACTTCTAACAACCTACTTCCAAACCGTACCGCCCCCGCAGAAATCTGTTCTTACGCTGTGACCCCAACCCAGTCAAAAAATAACTAAAAAGCTGCTCGTCACCTTGTTGAAGAGTTGCGTATAGCACAGGCAATTATAAACTTCTCTCCATACAAAGATTAGATGAAGTCTTTCTTGTCCTTCTACAATCTAACAAAGATATCATACTAACTCAACTATACCTATAGCATAAAAGATTAAAAAAAGTCGTATTCATACGAAAACCCTTTTAAATCCATGAATTAATCAGCCTCACGTCTTTTATCCTAAAGGTATTGAAGCAATTGTGCAACAAACAATTAATTCTGAAAACAGCCCTTACCACTAAGCTGATACACCTCAGCCAACATGCATTCACCCAAAAAAGATCCACCAAATTAGCCCTTTATCTTGTGACAAACCAAATCAATAGATCAATAAGAAACAAAATGTCCACATTAGGCGTATTTATAGATATTGAAAGCTCTTTCAATAAAACTACCTTCAATAAAATAAAAACCTATAATTAGTAGATAAATAAAACACGTGATAAATAAAAAAGCCATGACAGTTACCGTAGATAGAACGGTCAAAAAAATTATTGCTAAAAGTTGTCCCCAGGAAGGTGTATTATCTCCAATACTATAGAATATAGTAGCTACTTAATAATCGTAGATTCTATATAATTCGTTATGCAGATGACATAGCAATCTTGCCAAGCAATAAATTATATATATATATATATATACTCTGCAACTTAATAAAAATAAAATAATCAAAAACTAGTGCAAAAACCAGGCCAAAGGTAGGCTCTTACGGTTACTCCTCTAAAAACCAAACTTGTTCACTTAACAAAAAAAAAATTGTATAACTGAATCTACCAAAACTCTTAATGACTTTTTGGTAATACAGACAAACTGTAAAAAAAATATAAAGATTGTCTCTAAATATAGTACTATGGTTATTTACAGCTATCATAAAACCCTCCTAAAGTCTCTATCAGTTAAGAAAACAACTGTGTTAGAAGAGCAAACAAATATCATGTTACATTTCTTAGTGTTTCACACAACGTGTGCACACATAAAAAACTAGCAGAATGTGGTCAATGATTTGATTAAAATATACATGGATCGTTAAACATAACAATTTGTTTGTTATAGAACTAACTAAGTTTGTTTAGATTTTTGGCATATATATGTTTTGCAAAGGTAGATTTACCATTCTCTATATTTCTTTATTACTTTTAAATGCTCTTATGTAAAGAGTAGAGTATAAAAAAAAACAGAAAAAGTCACTTTTTTACTAAATCGAGTGTCATTTTATTCAAAATTAAAAAAATCATACTTTAAAAGCTTTCAAATTAAAAATTCATTTTTCTCCGTTTCAAATAAAAATGACTTTTCCTATTTTTTTCCTGTACCCTTCATGTAATAATTGCACTTAGTCTAAACTACCGAAACACTTAACTAATTACTAAAACCGTAAAAAATCATAAAAGTTATTAAACAAAAAATTGTTGGTAAGATACAGTTTTTAATATATAAGGTGTTTTTTTTATTATAAAAATCTGGTAAACTTTCTTTTTCAAATAAAACACCCTGTATATTCATACATTTTTAATTCTAAGATTAGTTTTGAAAATTGTTTGTAAAAGTTTTTTTTTTTTTAAATATATAATATTTGAGTTATAAGAAACTAATTTAAACTCCTGAACTTCAAATTAAAAATATTTTCTCTTAAACCACAATTATTTTAACCAAACGGATAAAAAATAACAACATTAAAATTAAATAACAAAACAATTATTTTAATGACAGTTCGTCAATACTTTTCTTATTTTTTTTGTTTTTAAGTATTTAATAATTTTTTTTTTAAATAAACTATTTTGTCGAAGGTGTTTACGCAATGCCACTATTAGAAACGTTGAACTGCTTGTGTGTGAAGAAGACTGTAATACAATTAAATCCTACACGGTCAGGCAACTGCATTTTTGGCGCGGTTTATTTGAATCAGATGACCGAAACAAATTTATCATTTAAAATTAATAAATGATTTTGTATCTATTAAAATGTGTTAGAACGTGATTACGATAAGTAAATTCATAACAATGTAGTAATTAAAAAAATGCACAAATTGCTAATTAGATGGTTCGTGTGATAATAAATAAGTAAACAAATCATTACTCACCTAAGCCAATTTATTCGTGATGCAAATATTGTAGCATCAAAATAATAAGAATAGATTCACTATGTGTGTAATTCGCGTCACTAATTATCTGCATCTTAATAATTAATGGTTTAATTGACGTGTAAAGTGTTATTGCTTTATCAGCCGTTACCTATGAACTGTACCGGTTTTCGGCAATTGATTCTGCGCGTTATGGTGGGTCAATGCCAATGGTAATGCCAATAATAATACCGTAATTGTTTCATTTTATTTTATTATTATTAATAGTTCGGTAGCGTTATTTAATTGATTAGAAAATCTCTTGAAACCTGTTAACTTTATTTATTACCAATTTATAACAACACTTGACTATTCATTGCATGTTTATTTTAATTTTCCCATTATTACTATTGACGTCAATTAGTTTACAATAATAACAAAGTTACATGCAATATACAGGCAACGATGCTAGTTAATTAACAACATTCAACTATGATTGTTATGTCAATATTTTACAACAAATCTCATGACAAATCTGCAGTTTCGTAGGTAACGTTAAGCATATATTTTGAATTAAATATTATCTATTTAAAAAAAATGTAATATTTAGTAATTATTTAATACGTCATAACATCATAAAAATACCTTTGAATTTCAACGAGTAAAATCACACTCGTTGGAACTATTACATTGAAAACTAAATTTAAGCAGTCTGTAATAATTAAGCTTAAATATTTGCGGCTTATACCTCTCGAGAAATACTGAATTTGGAAGTTAATCCCATGTGTCAATAGTACGGTTAAAAAAATATCTTTTAAAAGAATCAGTCCTACATCTCTAAACTATCAGTAAATATTTGTTAGAATTCCTAAGAAGGCAATATGTCTTGTATTTCGTTTGAATATGCATATATGTCTATAAAAACATCAAAGATCTGCAACAATACGCCGTTGTTGTATCTAAGTTATTAGTGAATTTTGAATCGGCAATGATCCAAATAGCTCGTTTTTTAATAGAGTTTAGAAGAGATAGTGAAGTATTCGATGCTCTTCCCCATACTTGGGAACAATATTCAATACAAAGTCAAATATAAGTTTTATATATTATATATATTAAACTAGTTCTTAAAAAAAATGTGCAATTTTTGTGCGTGCACCCTCAGAAAGTAATCTTTATGCAAAAAAAGTAAGCCATGCCAAATTTCAGCACTTAAGATTCAAAAGAACACGTATCGCACTACTTTTAAATTTTCAAAATTAATATACTACCTATGTTCCATAATAAGTGAGCCATTACCGTTTTATATTTTTTCCATAATAAGTGAGCCATTACCGTTTTATATTTTATCCATAATAAGTGAGCCATTACCGTTTTATATTTTTTCCGTAATGATTGAGCCATTACCAAAGTTTATTTTTTACAAAATAAGTTAGCCGTTTTCGTTTCAACGTTTATACTTATATTTTTACAAAATAACTTATAACTAATAAAAACTGTTAGTATAAACGAATAGTAGGCAAGCAATTTTCCCTACGAAGCTTTGCCTTGATAATATGTTGAAGTTTATAATTATTGTTACCGTCACAATCTATAATCGATTTCATAACTGTTTGTAAAGTAATAAACACATTATCTAATGTATGTCTAGTCACCTCTTTAAAAAATTCTTCGACAACTCTTATTAATTCGTCAATATTGCGCGGTGATTGAATCGACGAAAAAAAGCCAAGATCAAGCACATTCAAATCGGGACTATTGGCCGGTTGAAAAGTAAACGAAATGTTCCAACCATACCTCCTACATTCGGTCCGATGATGCTCATCTTCAATAATGCAATGTGGTCTTGCATTATCATGCTGTATGATTATATTGCTAGAAGTTTTTGAGAAACCCCTTGACCACTTTTCTTTAATTGCCGGAATCAATTTATCCATTAACATACGTTTGTAAACATCTTTTCAGATTTCTACAGGTTTGGTTACCATTGCACTTTTGGGTCGATTTTTGCTATTTCGCAAGGCTGGTTCTTGTACTATAAATGGCCATATTCCAATTTTTCCATTAAAGAACTGGTTACGGTAACGATCGTACCGCGGTCGGGCAACGGCTGCCAAAAACATCACTTTGATCATGTTTGACTTACTTTGAACTTGACGACATGGTTCAACTTCATCAGGCAGAAGATAGATGTTCTGCTTTACTTTAGTGATATAAAACCACGTTTCGTCAATGTGGATGTAATTCATTAAATCCTCAAACTCGCCATTTTCTTTCACAAACGACAGAGAATAATCCAGACGTGATACCTTGTTATCATCCTTTAAAAGCGGTTTCAATGAATTGGAATGCCTCTTAATTTCACCATTTTTTAGCAACCACCATAGCGAGGAAGGCGGAATTTCAACTGCAACTGATAACGACCGCAATGTCCCTCTTCTTTTGTGATCAACTAATCGAATATTGGCAATTTTTTCTGTCAATTTTTGACCAGAGTTTCCTTTCTTGTTAGAATCAACATTCATAGGCGTATTTTCATCCAAACCACAAACGGAATCATTACCTTGTTTCCATATTCTTTTTATAGTGGCTCTTGATGTTCTGAATTGTTCAATTGCCAAAATCACCGCTTCCTTTTTCAGCCGTCCATTTTTCTGATGTTTCAGTAAAAACTGAATAATGGCCGTTCGTTTTTGATTGATTAAATTTGGTCTTCTCATCGTTTGAAACTTCCGGCGTTAGAAAACTTTCGCTTAAAAAACCGAATGTTAATTGTTGCTTTTGAAGAATTAAACTGTCAGATATTTTGACGTCCATGGCACATGTGATTAGGAATTTGGTGTATATTAAGAATATCAAAATAGAAATTGAAAAAACAACTAAGTGTCAATAAGTTAAAAAAAAACTCAAATAACTCACTTATTATGGAACAGAGGTAGTACTTATTAAGTATCATAGCTTCCAGATTTGAGTCAGATGTATACCCTGTGTCCTCAAAAAAGCAATTGAATACTTGCTAATTAGATTCCACATAAAATTTTACATTAATATACTCTGTTTAATTTTTTTTTTAAATTAACATATTTTTATTATATTTTAAGTTTTGAACATAAAATTAAACTCGTAAACAAAAATTATTAAAATTTGAGGTTTAAGTCTATATTTTTTTTTTCATTTTGCAAATTTGTAACATTCTAATAACGTAAAGTTGTAGTAACCCTTAGAAGACAAATTAAAGAAGATTTAGATATGAATTCGTTGTTTAGTTTAATATTTAGTACTAATAATACCTCGCCTTTTGATTTTGAAACAGTAATAAGTATTTAGAGTTAAAATTGACTATGTTAGCAGTGCCCCATGGTCCATAGAAAGTATAAAGTATGAATATGTTTATTTAATATGTTTAATAATATGTTTAATATGTTTATTTATTTTCCTAAACAGGTTACAACCTAATTACAAAGGAAAAAAAAATTAGAAATGAAAAACATTTCCACTAGTACAAATTAATTCAAATTCAATAGCAACTTAAAAGCAAAAACAGTAAAAATACAACAAAATAACAATAAAATAGTCAATATAAAAAAATAATAATTCTGATCTATAAAACATTTAGAAACAAATTACAAATTAAAGCAAGCAGAATTTTAATTCTTTTAAAAATTTGCTTCTGTCATTGCCAAATATGTCTACACCATATTGCACTTCATGATACTTTCTTATCATTAAAAGTAATGGGGAATTTAATTGTAAGTTTGTGCGTAGAGTAGCATATTGAAAAGATTGTTTGCTGCGGCAAGCTAACCTGGGAACTGCAAAATCAATCATTTGTAAAAACTGTCCATTATCTACGTGATTATGAATGATCTTATACAACTCATTAATAAATAAAAATCTGTGCTTATTGTAGATCGATATCATAGCAAACTCTTCCAATAATTGCTCATAAGAGACATCTCTATCCGGATATACCTTGTATTTTCTAAAATATAAGTATTTCAGAAATCTTTTCTGCACTTTTTCCAGAGCATTAATGTGACGTGCGTAGGTAGGTGACCAAACACAGGCACAATAGTTTAGTTTGCTCAAGATAAAAGCCTGAAATAGTTTTATGGCGGCAGTGACATTAATAAACTCACAAGTATTACGGATAATAAACCCAAGTTTATAACATTCGTTGACAACCTTTTCAACATGTCCATTAAAAGACAGTTTAGAATCAAAAAGAACACCCAAATCCTTAATAGTATCACTCCTGTGTATGTATTCTAAACCAAGTGAGTAATTATATAGAGTTTTATTGAAGGATCTACTATATGAAATGATATGACATTTGGCAACATTTATTGCAAGACCGTTTGATGTACACCACGTTGACAAGCGAGATAAATTAGTTTGTAGTTTTTTGCAGTCATTAACAGACTTAATAACATTATATAGTTTGACATCGTCAGCATATACAAGAAAGTTACAGTCTAAAACACTCGCCACTTCATTAATAAATATTATAAATAGAAGTGGTCCCAAGTTGGAACCTTGAGGCACCCCAGTTGTTGCCAAAAATGTCTCAGTCTTACAACCTCCATAGCACACAAATAACTCTCTATTACTTAGAAAAGAATGAATTATATCTATAACATTAGAAGCAATGTCATAATGGATTAAATAAACCATAAGCTTGTCAAATTGAACATCATCAAACGCCTTGCTAATATCTGTATAAATTACATCCACCTGACTACCAATCTAATGCATCTGAAATGTATTGAGTTACACACATAAGGTGAGTTTGGGAGCTTCTTTTATGTATAAAGCCATGTTGATTAATTGACAACTTGTGATCAACACAACTATGAATATAATCAGATAGAATGCGTTCAAACATTTTAGAAAAGTTTGCAATTAATGATATCGGTCTATAGTTTGCAATGTTGGACTTGTCCCCAGATTTAAATATAGGGCAGACCCGAGTTAGTTTCCAACAGTTAGGAAAAACACCAAAAGACAACATTAAATTGTAAATATGAGTAAGCGGGGCTGCAAAGTACACAGCACAGTCTTTAATAATACAACCGGGCACTTGATCATAACCCATTGTAAAATTGCCTTTAATTTGCTTTAACTTTTCTAAAACACTTTCTTCACTAACATTAAATTTGCCCATCACATCAACACTGTAACTACACTTTAGATAAGATGAATTTGTGGCCGAATTGTATATACTTCCAAGTTTTTGCGCAAATCCTTTAATAATTTTCTGAGGGGTATCCAAAGTAGTGTTCTCCAGAATCATTTCTCCGGGTATACGAGATTTCTTCTTTTTCTTATTTACAAACGACCAAAAGCTTTTTGATTGGAAAAAAATGTTACTTTCAGTAACTTGAATGTAAGTAGCATAAGCTTTAGTACTTTTGTCCTTAAACTCACGTCGGATTTGTTCATATTGTTCTCTGTTCACTTCATTGCTATTTTGGACAGATGATTTTAACTGTTTGTGTATCTTGATTTTTAATTTTAACAGTGTTATTATGTCTTTGTTGTACCATGCTGGATACTGCCTTTCACTGGATACCTGACATTTTTTAGGAATAAATTTATCAAATGCATTATACCATAGTTTATAAAATTTGGCACAAGCATTATTACTGTCAATTTCATGTTTGACCGGGGTCCAATCTATTATCATAATACGTTTATATAAATCAACTCTAAAATTGTATGATTTACAATCATTAACAGAATTGATAAATTTTTTGTACGAATTTACATTCAGCGTAAATGTTAAAGCAGGATGATGCTTATCTTCCTTAACAAGTGGGTCTTCAGATTTGTTAAATTTTAACATATTATGAGTAGAGGATACTAGAACAAGATCTAAAATTCGATTATTTTCATTGCAAATAAAGTTACATTGCAAAAGATCTCTAAGTGCAACATAATTTTATAGCTAAGTTAAAGTAAAACACGTATTTCCTCCGTTTCTCCAATCATTATAGCTGGGTATGTTGAAGTCGCCACAAATTAATACATTGTCAGAGTTAAAATTATCTTCTAAGTAATTAAACAGTTGAGTATACACATCAGTAGTTGAATTAGAAGGGATGTAGACACAAATGACTGTATAAGTAGTTCCTGCAATTGTGATTTCTACAGCAACTAGATCAAAATTCATATTTACTAAATTATTTAATAACACTCTACGACTATGCATTGAATTAATAACGGAAATCAACACTCCTCCACCTTTGCAACGCGTTCGGTCGCATCTATAAACAACATAATTATCATTAAATAACTCCCCATCCAACACACCTTCATTAAGCCAAGTTTCCGTAAGACAAATTATATCAAAACTATTGCTATTAAGATTACGACTAAAAGTATTTGTTTTTGTTTTAAGTCCTCGCACATTTTGATAAAAACATTCGATCGGTGCTGTTTTGCTCTTCTTATTTAGTAGTTTTTTAATGCGACAATTTTAGGAATACCATTAAAAATATTTATAGACAAATTAACTTCTCCAGCATCTTTACGGCGTTTAAGTTCATCACGCAGTGATTTAAAATACAATTGTTGATTTTTAGTACAATCAGCTCTGATATAAATTTGATCGCGTTTCAATGTTCCACTATGTTTTAAAATGTCTAATGCAATATTGGCATTTTCTAAGATGACTTTAAGAGGGCGATCTTTTAAAGTTTTCTTTCCTACTCTAAAGATTTTTATCAATTCAACGTCTGGTGTAACAGAGTTAAGGAGAGCTTTCACATGATTTCTATCATCAGAAACTCTATCATTTGCATTATCCTTGGTAGATTCAGGCACGTTAAAAATCATTATATTACGCAATCTTATTTCATGTTCTCTAAGCTCGGCCATAACATTAGCCATTATGTCGTTAGGATTCACTATATTTTCTGACGAGACAACTAAATCAAGTTTATCTTTTAATGCTTTGTTTTCACGCTGAATTACATCAATTCTTTTATTTAATTGTTTAATTTCGCTATTAAAAGTTGTTAATAATTTAGTTTTAAATTGATCAAATTGCTGCTGAAGGGTGTTATTATCAGCAAAACTATTTTAGTTATTTGAAGAATTTTATTAATATAAGTTAAAAATAAGATTGGAAATAAAGCAGAAACTTAAGAAACACCAGTATTTAGGACATTAGTGTCAGAGTTAAAACCATTTCACCAATTCGAACTACTATAATGTTTCTATTATCAAAAAAACTATTGATACGATTTACAGAGTTATACAATAGAACCTGTTAATACAATTAGATTGCCACACCCTATCAAATGCTTTAAAAACGTCTGACATAAGTCAGAAAATCTGTTGTCAAACGTTTTGATCAAAATCCATATTGAGTATCTGATATAAAGTTATTTTGTTCTAAGAATTTGACAATGTGGATATTAATATATTTTAATTTTTTTTTGACAGATTGGTCAATAATGCAGTTAGTATATAATATGAAGAACCAGATTTGTCTCTATTTTTAGACATTAAGGGGGCAGTTTGATAAGTGTCATAAAACTACGAGCAGAACTAACGCAATTTAACTCTTTTTTGAAATCGTTTTTTTGCAACGTGTTAAGAATGAAATTTCCAATCTAATGAAATATATAAAAATCCAATAATAACTTATAGCACAATAAAAAGTCTACTAAGTTTAATGTTCAATGAAGTATAACTCTTAAAGTTTAAGCAAATATTTCAACAACAAAATTACAAATTAATTTGAAGATTAAATAAACAATTGAAGGTTTTAGATTTTTATTTATTTCATTAGATTGGAAATTTCATTCTCTACACAAAACCGATTTTAAAAAAAGAGTTAAATTACGTAAGTTCTGCTCGTAGTTTTATGACACTCATCAAACTGCCCCCTTAATAATAGATTAAGCATTTGCAATTTTCTAACAATTTCGGAATGTTTCTTTTTTGTATAATAAAGCAACTATTTTAGTCAAAATAATAGCTAATTCATTTGCAAATGTTTTAAGAATAATAAGTAAAATTTCATCAGATCCTTTCTGGTATTTAATTAAAAAACATATCTTTTGACAACCCGTTGCCTAAAATAAATTGGACCCATTATTAGAAAGATTTATAATAGTAGAGTTATTTGCAAATTGGCATGCAAAAATATTTGCTTTTTCATTGGATTAGTACCTAGATTAGTGTAATATTTGTTTTATTTATTGTTGGATAGATGTCTAACCAAAACTATTTATTTTAAATAAAAAAATAAAAGCCGGATCTGGGTAGTAGATTCCAATTATAATATCAAATATTCATTGGTATTAGTACCTAGATTTGTACATATAACAATCCTCAAGATTAATTAAGACCCACTACTTACAACTATCTATATAACTTACTAAACTTAAAAAAATCTGAATTCTCTTGAAACAGTATCCACCGGTCCCTAAATAAAACAACTTCTACAATAATTTTATTCACAATACTAGCATTAGACATTATTTTGGTAAAAAATTTACACGTAAACTAAGTATAAAATAAGTAACTAACTTATGAGATGTATGCCACCTCAATAATATTAATATTTTTTATAATAATAATAATAAAGCTTTATTAGTGTTAACTCAAAGTTTTACAAACGCCATATATACAAATAAAACATACAAAATATCAACAGAATTAATAAAATATATACTAAAATACAATCAATTTAAATATACTTTAATTGCAATAAACAAAAGTATAAAAGATGATTCACTAATTAAACTTTTGATCATGTAAAAGTAGACAAATTCAAAATTAAGAAACTATTAAGTATTTTCATGTAATACAAAACCAAAGTTATTTGTTATTAAATTTCTATTTCAAAAACTCTTGTTAAGACAGCAAAACAAAATTTATAACTTTATCACTTCGGTCTTTAAAACTTCTGTTGATGAATCCAACCTCAAATAACACATAGACACAAAAGAAACAATAAAAGAATTTTGAATAAATTAGATGCCTTCAAAGCTATTTTAAATACAATTCCCACAATAAATGTCAATGTTCATATATCGATGGTTAAAGTGTAAAACCTCGTAAGTCAATTTTAGTGAATTTTACAGGAGAAGGGAAAAACGTTTAGTTTTGGAATTGATTGTTTAGGTGAATTAGATTTACTGGGTTTTGATAGATGGAGCCTGCAGTCCCATAGACTTAAATTTAAGTTACGAGGATTTGCAGTTTAATAAATGTGAATATATATAAACTTTTAGTGTAAAAAACGCGTAAACGGAAAAAAACGATTTACGAGGTTTCACACTTTAACCATCGATATCGTCTAGTGTTATCTTACTTACTATTGTAACTACACTGCGCGTCAGAGAAAACGGGCCACACAAAAATTTACGTAATTATCCAACTAGTATTTCTTGTTTTTAATTTAATAAAACAAGTTAGAAAGTATACTGCAAAGACAGACAGCCCTGTAAACAAATTCACGGAACAAAAAAAACCCAAACAGTCATAAAATTGTGAAATACTCGTTAAACACTTTTGTTGGAATCGATATTTTTACAAGATTTATATTTGTGTGTAGATGATGAGTAATAAGTTTTAAACTTATCTTAGTACTACACAAGCTGTAGTCCGTAATCAAACAGCTATGCAGGTAGTGAGTAAGTCAACGAGAAAGTGGAGTAAGTCAACAAGATATAGCAAAACAATTAAATAATGGTCGGTTAATTGTCCAAAGAACACACCAACAATTTCTTGCAACTGGTTCTTAACACAGACGGCCCGGTACAAGATCTAAACAAACAACAATAGCCAGAACCAATCGCTTTGTCACGATTTCTGCATTAAATGATCAAACGACAACCGCTAGAACTTCGGCAAGCTCAAGAAACAGCAATCAGCGTTTCCATTGTTCAAAGAAAGTTAAGAAGAAGTGGTTTAACAGCTTGCAGTCTAGCTGCAGAATCTATGCTTACTGCAGCTCACAAAAGACGTAGACTTGCTTTCGCACAGAAACACATTAATGAACAGTGGGACACTGGAAACACGTATTGTTCACGGATGAGTGCAAAATCTGTCTTTATAGCACATATGGTCAAAATAAGATATACAGAATAGCTGGCAAATGTTATGCTGCCTGTTCGGTCACCTCCAGTTGTTTTTGGAGGTGGCTCAGTAATATTTTGGGCAAGAATTTTTTTTGAGGCACACACAGATCTCATTCCATTTGAGTATATAATGCCTTATGCTAGATTTGTAAGCAATAGTTTTCTGTTAATGCAGAATAATGGCTTTTGCCAATGAATATTTGTTTAACAGTGTTTGCAGGTACATATTCAAACTAAGACCTAAGATCGTGGTCGTAGTAAACAAAATATTTAGTAGCAACGTACGTCATTTAGATTCGACTGCAATGCAATATTAGAAAAAAGACAACGCCAAAATACTTTTCCATAATTGTCTATGTGGCGCTTCAAAATTTATCTGCCCAGCTTACACATAAGCTAGCAATTATCTGTCAATTATACTTGTACTTAAAAAAAATTATCGCAAAAATATGGCATTATTATGGTAAAACTTTGATTAGAAATTGAAACTAAAACAAATCTCAAAAAAAGTTTTCTTGAAATTTTAAAACATAAAAAAATAAATCATAACAAAGATGCTAAAAACAAAATAACTACACATACAACAAAATCATGTATGCAACAAATAAAGTTTTTAACATGTCACATATGTTAGGTTGAAATCGCTATGACCAAATCGTAAACAAATTGCTTTCAGTTCCACTAAAGATTAATAAAATTATAAAGATATTCTGTTACATTAACAATAGAATAGTATGCCTAAATGTACGTAGGCCAGTTTACCCACTTTTGAGAAACATTTAATTTACACAGTTGAAATCTTAGAACAAAATAACTCTATCTCAGATACTCAATATGGATCGACAAATCTTCTTCTGACATTAGACAAAAATAAAATTCTACTTTAAAAAAACATGTAAAAAATCTTTCATATATTTAATAAAAAAATTGATAAGGTATGTCATCCTAATATCAATACCAACTAATTAGAATTGATGGTTTTAACTCTGCCCTCAAAAACATAAACGCTAGAAATCTTCAAGGTTTGTTTGCCAACTTTAATTTTGAGTTACAATAGTAAACTTCTTCAAATAACCAAAAATCGTATTCATTCTTTTGCAGATAATAGCCCCCACATATTTAATACTTTCCAAAAACCATATAAACAAATACGGTAAAAAAATAGTTAGGTGGTTAGAATCTGTAGCATTTATATAAAAAAAACTGAAACAATATCTAAGTGTAGTATTCCCAACATGGTAAATTTTAATTCTAAAAATCTTTAAAAACAGAGGTGCAGCAAATAAAAATACTTAATTCAACAACATATATACCCAAAATTTGTCTTCTTAAGCTCGAATCTCGCGATATTTTCGCTGGAACAAGCATATTGTAGATATAGATTTCAAAGTATGTAAAAAACTAAGATTTATTAACAGATACAATTTTTTTCTTCCGTGCTACTTTTGCATATAATATAATAACCTACATATGCCTTTGTACTGAATTTTGTTCCAAAAAACATCAAAAATTACACTATCTCTTCTAGATTCCATTTAAAAATAAGCATTCAAATCATTACCGATCTTTCGAAAATTGACCAATTACCTAAATACTTTAAATCATTGGCGTTGCCAATCTTTACAATATCTATAGATATAAAAATTCTAGTTCAGAGAAAAGTTTTAAAAAGAAGGTTCCAAATTCATTATTTCCTGAAAATTATAATCCGACACTAATTAAGGTCAATTTACAAAAATTGCTTAAATCTTGTTTTCAATGTGATAGTTTGAATTCAAAAGTATTTTTATGTTATTATGGCATATTAAGTAATTCTTAAATATCATATTTTGAAAAATATTTTTTATTATATACTTACGCATTAAAAAGCAATCATGGTATGAAGAGTTCTTACCTGAAACAAAATAATGAATGAAATAAAATTATAATTATATTTTAAATTTATAAATAAAACAAATGTTTAGTTAATGCAGTTATAAAACTGAACACTTTAATGCATTAAACATAAAACTAAATAACATAATAAATTATTAAACAAAATAGAAGTAAACAATAATTATGTCAATTTGAAATTTATATAAACGAGTATCTTTTATATAATTCCATCAATATTGTATTTGATTGCATTCATTTCAATTAATGGCAATAAAACATTTTAAGATTTCTCTAAAAAACCAGCATCTGCACGAGAATATATATATTAAATTTCAATATACACTCGATCAAAAAGAAACAATGTTGTTGCAAGTTAGTAGTCCCAAGAAGCATGTACCATTATCGTAAAAAACAACTCATATCATCAATAAGGCACCTGCGACTCCAGTTTCTGTACATTATTTTAAACAATACGCCTCGTTCCAGGCACCTGCGACTCTGTTCCATGTATTAAATATGCACATCACGCAGATAGTGTTGACTACATTTGTCACACCTTCCAGTACATTCTAACGACACGTCTTCCACTATCCTATTATCACATGCACTAATACTATTAGGAACTCCACGTGTCCCTTAACTGGATAAATTACATTTACATGTCAACACTGGTAAAGTTTTAATTACAAATGTCTTAATTTTGAGTACATGATTTGCATGTAAAATTTTGTTTTTATTGATAAATTAAGACATAAATCACGTGCAAAGCTTACAGTACACAACAAACTTTTAATATTCATTAAACGAAGAAGTTTAGTGAAGAATTGTATTTTCTCACCAGCGTAAATGAGTATGAAACGATACTTGGCGTCAGGTATAATATAAATTGAGAACATCTACTCGGTTCTTATTAAATTTGCTGTAGGATTATAAACTTTCTAAATGACGTACATTTGAAATATAAATTAAATACAAATTAAATAAGTAAACTTTAAAACACAGTTCAATCTCAATAATTGATATTATTTGTTCACACAAATATTCACATTTATTTCACACCTAATAGAATAACACATTTTTTTAAATCATTTATGTTGTTTGTAAATTGTTTATAATCAAAATAATAATTGTATGATTACAATATTGTTTCAGGTAATAACTGCCCAATCATTGAATTGATTTTTTTATATATTGCTGCATAAACAAGAGAAATTACTCCAAAAAAAGATTATGTGCGCAGACAACATCCATGTCACTATCGATAACCACACACTTCAAGGGGTGGAAGAATATATAATAAACTCGCAAATATTCTCAAAGAAACAAAGATACCAATAAATCTGCTTATTGCCAGTTATATTGTACGGGTTCAATATAGTCATCAAAAGAAATGTGCACAACAACTACGAGTTTGCTAACGTGCAATGCTGGCAATCAGCTTAAAGGATAGACAAAAGAAGAATATCAGGCCAAGAACCAAAGTAAGCAACGTCGTAGAATAAACTGCAAAAAGTAAGTGGCAATGGGCGGAACATGTTGTTGAACTTTATTTCTTCAAAAAATTCTGGGTTTGCATAGTTGGCTTTGATGTTTTTTATTAGTTAAAACGTTTTGATCAAAGTTAGTATACAGATTTAATTTTAAATTTTAGTTCATTAAGGTGTTCCATTGGTACTCACGCAAAATTTTGTCTGAAATAAAACTGCATTTCCGTGAGTATTTCAGAGTTTTTTTTCCAATTTTAATAACTTTAATAAACTTCTAGAAAAAAATTGAAATAAAAATGTACACATACGTCGTCTAGAACAAGTTTAGTAGAATATGTTGTTAAACAATGCTCAGAAATCTCTCAAAGTGCCGTCTCAAATGCTTTGATAAGATTCCGATAAACAAAACAGTGTACAAGAAGACTCGGATAAAGCAGACAGAAAGTAACAAAAGCCATCAATGATCGTTATATTCAAATAGAAACGTTACGTGATTGCACTATAAAAGCATCTTTCTTGTTCAAAGACTGCATGTAGCCGGCTACCAAAGAGTACAGAGCGACTACAGAGATTCCGAGAAAAACTGCAATTCTTATTGCAACCGATAAATAATTCTTCTGAATTAACTGATTAATTTATTAATTAATTCAGATTCTCTTTTAGTATTTGAAAGCGGCCCCGTCCTCCATAGAAGTCCCGCCAACACCAGAATCGCTTTCTGCAGCCAAAACACTGCATGAGTCCAATCCAGTTATTACCAAGGTCAAAGAGTCCAAGACCAGTCCAGCCCTTAAAGCGCAGTCGACCAATTATACTCAGACTTTTAGCTCAATGTTTGCAAGTTGCATAAGCACATGCAGATTGGAGCGTTGAAGATTGTCATCTGTGCTCTTCACTGATAAGGCCCGGTTCAACCAATACACATCATAGTCAAGACAGAATTTAAAGAAAAGCAGGAAAGCAATTTGCAAAATAATATTTGTCTTCAAGAATTCGATTTGTAGATGTGGAGTAATCATGTAGTCAAGCATTTCTATAAATGCTTATACAGATCCTGCAATGTGAAATGCCAATCAACTGTGGCAGAGCACGTGGGGTTGGGAGTTAGCCGAGCATGTGGATGGTAATTGTAAATTAAATAAATAGCTTTAATCTTTTCCATACATTTAATTCATAAATAATCTGTAAATTAACAAAAATATAAACACTTAATACATCGAAGAAATTAATACATACCTAGACTGGTAATATATTACATACCAAATAGACCACGTTATTTACTAGTTAACGGCAGGAAACGAAAAGGAATAGGAAACTCTCAGTCAGAAACACAAAACCTAAGGACACAACGCGCATGGACGGCTTTACGTCCACGCCATAAGTCGATTTAAGTTGGTATACCGTTTTACCACCGTAAGTAAGGGCTATCAAAATGGAGTGTTGGTGCGCTCAATAATACCGTGCGCTTCCATTCTCTCTAATTTCTGTAACACATCTGCGCAATGCGCATATGGTATTAGATATGGCTTAATTTGAAATAGTGCTTGATTGGTTAAGTTAATGTGATGCGTATATTCTGCTGTTCGGCCAGGTACATTGGAAAAAACATGTAAATGTTTTTGAAGTAACGATAAGAATAAACTTTTAGATTTGGCATCCAGAGCGGTGCCGCCAACGATATCCCTAAGCTCCGTTTCACCTATTTCTACAACCGTGTTTGATTTAACCTGTACAGTATTGCAATTGATAGCAACTATTTTTAGTTTGGGTGGTTCAATAGGCAAAAACTCATGATGTAGTGTCTACATCCTCAATTGATGCTTTTGAATTTAGGTAAATCTAAACAAGATTTTTCAAAATTAATATGTGCGCATTCGATGCTACTCCTATAATAATAGGGTACGCAAGTTCAGGTATTAGCAAAAACTCATGAGTAAACGTAAACTTTCCAAGCTTGAACTCAAGTTGGATTTGGTGGGTTATATTTCTCAGCGCACCCCTAAATGCTCCCGATACTCGAACACCACTGGCCGAAAAATAGGTATTTTATCAGAAAATTTAATTTGATCCTAAACGATAAGCAACAAATCTCGCTTCCGGAATCTACAAGTGCCGGAAAAGCAATGTTTTCTATTACTATAGATATTACCGTGGAGTGCTTCTGTGTTATATGGTCAAATTCACACAGCTCGTCTGTGAGTTCTTCTTTGAGATAACTAGCCCTATGGCTAATAACCGCGACCTTCGGGCTAGGTAAGGACGCAAACATTAGTTTTCCGAATTGTCTTGCTTAAATAAAACTTGTTTTTGTAAAGGGCTTCCCGGACGATAATTATTTGTAGGGCTCCCGGAACAATAGTTGTTACTCAAGCTACTCGGACGATTGCTAGGACCACTTGAACGATAATAATGGTTAGGGCTATTAGAACGCTAGAGACCTTTGCCGTTGCTATCATAAGTGTATTGTGTACAGTCTAGCCAAGGCATCATTAATACATTTAGCACCGATAAAACACGCGGCAATTTGAGGGGGATAAGCTTGACAATAGTAGCAACTAACTCTTCTGAATAGGCCGGTTGTAAATATTTAGCATTTGACATAGATTTTAAAAAGAAGTCAACATACGATCCACTATTATATCGGCTCGTTTCTAAATTATATCTATATTGGGATTGCTTAATAGAATCCTAGAATTGAGATAAAAATCCTCTGCGAAATTTGTCAAAAGTATTAAAATGGTTAATAATTGCATTGGCCCATGGTTTTGCGTTCCTCTGTAATGTTTCGGAAAGGTACATTTTAAAATATTCAAATGGCATACGTGAGATAGTAAAAATTGCCTCTATTTTTTTACATAATCAACCGGATGAGCCGTTTCATCATTTTCAAATTTTGGTAAAAATTTAGTATCTAAATTCCAATTTGTTGAATTAGTTGTCATTACAGGTTTAGCATTAACAAATTGATCATAATTATTCAAATTTAATTTAGGTTTATAATTTCTAGCAGTCACATTAGGTTGAGCCGTCACATTACGTGGCAAGTAATTAACAGGAGGGTTAGAATAATTGTACATAGAGTTTTGTACAGGTACATGTACATAAGGTGGTAAATAATTATTAGTATCTACAGTTTTATATAAATTTTCACTAGGACTGCTACTTAAGTTTACACGTCGTTGTGTATTATTATTTGATTGCGACCCTGTATATTTATTAAATTTATTATATTTATCATTCTCAAAAAGAATGTTACCTTGCGGAAGCCATACCATTTTATGTACTGCAAATTCGTGACTTGCAGCGTTTGCATCCATGTCCGGTGTATTTACTGCAAATCCTTGTATTGCCGCACTTGTATCCATGTGGTGTAAATCCGGTGTATGCACTGGATGCATTTTGGAAGTTTTTGGAAATGCTCCCGTGTTTGTTGTATCCGCATGATTTATCCCATCAGATTCTTGTCCAGCAACACTCAATTCTCCGTGCTGTGTTTTGATCCTGGTCATCATTCATGTATTTTCTAATTTCTGATCTAGAGAACGTCGTATTAAACCCCTCTTTTATTTATTTAATTAAATCCACTATACTAAGCTCCTGATTGGGCACCATAGATGTGGCAGAGCACGTGGGGTTGGGGGATAGCCGAGCATGTAGATGGTAATTGTTAATTAAATAAATAGTTTTAATCTTTTCCATACATTTAATTCACAAAATAATCTGTAAATTAACAAAAATATAAACACTTAGTACATCAAAATAATTGCTACATACCTGAGCTGGTAATATATTACAAACCAAATAGACCACGTTATTTACTAGTTAACGGCAGGGAACAAAAAGGAATAGGAAACTCTCTGTCAGGAACACAAAACCCAAGGATTTATTTATTTAAGTCGGTATACCGGGTGGTTCCGGCACACAACATATACAACAATGTAGAGAAACATATAATGCCCATTGCACTATTTGTCGGCAATTACTTTCTTTTATTGCAAGATAAAGATCGTCTATACATTTCAAGAATCATTAAAAAATCCTTAAATAGATTTGTTGTATTGCCTTAGCCTCCAAGAAGTCCGCACTTGAATCCGATCAAGCAAGCTTGTTAAGACGACACATTCATCGCCATTATAGGTTTCAAATACAAAAAAACTTAGAACAAACCCCAAAAACCTTTATGGCAAGTGCAACCAATTGGCTAAAAATCGACAATAATTGACAACTTTAAGTTAATTTTGTAAATGAGTCTATTTAAAGTGCTTGATCTCTTTTTACAGTTCTGACTTTGGTACTCTATACATAATAAAGACGTTAAGTTTTCTAAAAAGTTTTAGAAAAACTACTATTTTAACAAAACTCATTTTTCAACAACAATTTTCACAAAGTAAACATAAACCATTTTAAAATGTTATATTTTCAATGTCTCATATTTATAGCTTACTTCACCATTTATATGTATATATTATATATTTAAGTACATTTAATATGTATTGTAACTAATTTAAAACAGAATAGTTTATACTTTTATTCAAAATTAACAAAATAAACTCTAAAAATGTAAAGTTCTTTAATGTCGGTTATTTCATAATTAAATTAATATGGAAATGAATGCAACATTGTCGAAAGCGGAACGACAGTTGTCTTGCTTAATGAAACTAATTCCGGACAAAGTTTGCATCTTTCCGGGGTATACCGCCGCCCGCCTTCATTCGATTAAAATACTTTGCGGAATAGTTTATGAGATGA
This sequence comes from Tachinus rufipes, assembly GCA_963932245.1. Classification (NCBI taxonomy): domain Eukaryota; kingdom Metazoa; phylum Arthropoda; class Insecta; order Coleoptera; family Staphylinidae; genus Tachinus; species Tachinus rufipes. The sequence continues at coordinate 46,983,763 of OZ010741.1, read as the reverse complement.
AGCTAAAAGTTTTTGCGGAAATTTTCGCGTGACGAACTGCAATCCGGGTTAAGCCGCCCAGCACCGACTCGAAAGCAATAAAATCGAATTGCGGGGACATTAAGACGGATAAAATTGGTGGGGACGCGGAAATATATGTATTTGTCGGTGCGTGTCTATGTGCGAGACGACTTTATTGGATTTTTATGATTGCTAGTGTCAGGTTGGTAAAGTTTAAACGACCATAACAGAATATATTCGCAGGGGGAGAAACCCAAGACCTCCATATGAGCTTGAGTTGAAAATTAAATTAAAATAGCTGAATGTATACTTTACACTTCAACTAGACTAGAATATGTTAAAAGTAGTTACTTGTGTTTCTATAGTACCTACAAATGATTTGTAATGATGAAATTACTATCATTCACTTTGTACAACAACTAAACCAAACTCAATGCAAGACCTATGTAAAACATGATTTATTAAAACGCTTTTTATTCTTTTAAATATGAATATTTCCATTTTAATTTTAACTTACCATATCATTAAGTACAGTGTAAACGAGAAATCCCGAGGTTTACAATGTAGCCAACCAAATACACACTTATAATAAATATTAAAAAAAAAACCTGCTATTTTTGCTTTTTTTTTTGTAATAATTAATGTAATTATAAACAATTAAAATAGATTCAAAGTACATAATACGCAACGATAAATTATTTTATAACTTTATTAAAAAAAATAACAACAATTTATACATATAATATATAAATAAATAAACTTAAATAAATAGATTGTACTTTTGCATTTGCACCAGTATACAGAATCGTTAGTTAAATTACTTACAATTGATAATGAACAAGTCGCATATTGCAACTGATTCAACCAACATTTAAATAATGATAAAATATTGGATACGATATTTAGCAATAGGAGCCGTCATGCTAAAAATAACCAGTCTGCAATTTATCGTAGTGTAATTCTTGAAAAAATCTATATAAAATTATAGTGTAGTACCTTTCTGCATTGTTTCATAAAAAAATATAAGTCGTCCATTTATTCTTTGCCTTAAAATTGAAACCCAAATACCAATTGAGTGTAAAGTTGTTTCGTGTAAGTTATAGAGATTGACAACAACCACCAAGCTTCATCGGTAGAAAGGTCTTATCCAATATATGATGAAATAATTATATTGTAAACAACCTCTTCAGTTTCAATGAATAGCCTGTCAGGTGGTTTGTTCTTACAGATGTATAATTTGTAATTTGTGATTCACAACCGTTTTATAAAAAAATCTGAAGAATGAAGAGAGAACGACCAGGTGCCATCCTCATTGATAGTTCTACTGCAATATAAAGACATTCTCTTCTTGTATAAACATTATTGTACATATAACTTAAAGATCCAATTCACAGTTTGCATGACACATAACTCACACTATTTCAAATTTACACTGCACTTAACAATTTATAATTTATTATTAAATTGACCTAAACATATATTACATATTTAATTGCATTTGTTTGCAAAGTTAAAGATAGACGTCAACTATTTGGCCAACTTACACTAATTTCAGATAGCAATAAGACAAAAATTATTTGTTTACCGTGCCGAAGTAACCCAATCAAAGCCAAAACTATGCATTTCTACAATTTGTCATCAGATAGAATGATATGTTCATAGAAATAATAAAACTACATTGAAATTATTAATAAAATTAATATTTAAAAACATAAACTATACTCAAAATAAATAACAAGCAATATTAATGAAACAATAAAAAATAGTTTTCTTTATATATCCTTTAACATTGAGCTTATTGTACTATTTTGTTGATGTATAATTTATCAGGTGCTCATCTCACTCAACAAAGCAGGTCGCAGATGGTCGTTTCTCCTGCAATTTGGCTAATTACAGGGTGTCCATTCGAATCGTAAATTAAATGAAAAAAAACATTAATTTAATTAATGTTCCTCGGAGATACGGTGAAATGCGGGAAAAGGTCGCAATCATTAAATACATTGCTGTAAAGAATTTAAAATTTATTGAAACAAAATAATTTATATAAATTAATTAAAATAAAAGCAAGTGAAAGCTAAATGTGCTTAATAATTTTTAAAAAGAATAATTTTTCATTTCATTGTAATGATTCGGATTTAATTTGTTTAATTATCAGACAAATGCTAAGGTCGCTCCGCAATTGCAATTCTTGTCGAGTTTCTGTCGTCAGTTTTACGACACAAGTTTAAATACGTCTTTATCGCTTCCTACCTACACATTTATACCACTGCGAAGAATTAAATTACCAGCAATGCAAAAAAAGTAGTTTACAGACACCGTTTCGAGCGACGATCTTAATCTGAAGCAGTTTTTACAATCGCAAACATATAAGCCTTTATTTTTATATCTTGATAACATCGAAATTACAATTACAGTAAAAGTTTTGCAGTTAACGTTCAAACAATGCAAATATTTAGATTGCTTTGATTATAGAACATATATAATTCTAAGATGAAACGATATCGTTTTATGTTACTACCATGGATTTAGTGTCTAATTTCAAAGAGAATAAATATATTGTCTTATAGTACTGCACATTTTTCAATTGTTTCACAATATAGTGATAACAAAATAATTTGTCATAGTATTTTGATTTAACTAACATTTTTTAAATATCTAATGAACAAACCAATAAAAAACATTTTTGAATAAAAATGGAAAGACACAATATGCACAGTATTTTAAAATCATCGAAGCTGTAAAAGCGGTTCATAGACAAATCTCAGACTCAGACTCAAGGCAGTACAGATAAACTTAATTTTCTATTACCATCGTTGATACAAAAAAAACACGCATCCAACGTCTATATTCTTTCAAATGACGCTTTTTAAAACTCTATTAAAAAAAACAAAAATATAATAATTGTTTTTATTGGTTGCTATTGTAACTGGAACATTAGTCAGTTTATATCATTATTACGTATTAGTAAAAACATTGCATTGTTAATAATTGAAGCTTTTAGAGGGTACGTAGAAGTACGTAAAGGGTTGATAAAATGAAACACAACAACCCAAACAACAACTTCACTTGCATGTGGTACATCCTGCTAGATAACCAAAAAAACTCTGTCCGACCAAGCAACTACCGGTATAGGTAGTTCCCACTAGCTGGCCAACAGCTTCGGATGGACGAACTGGCAAGTGAAAAAGCACTCTTTAGTACTAGAATAGAGAAATCGGTCATAAAGGCGAAAGAACCAAATAATTATTGAACAGCATAAGAATAAGCAAAGCAAAACAAAAAACAATACATTAAAGACGCAATTAAATATTCTCTAGTAAAAAATCATAATGACTATGATCAGAAATAAGTTCCCCAATCGGATCTCCGGAGAGAGAAAGTAGTTTTAAACAAAGGTATAAAAAAAATTACTCAAATAAGCACGGATCTAAAATTACATAGAATGTCAAGACTATTGCCCAGCCAAGAAAAATCAAAAATGCTATTCAAGAGATAGAAAAGGTGAAGGTTATTGGTTCATCATAAAAATTAGTAAAATGCGTTGAATAAATTCAGAATATTCCAACATTAAAGTCTGCAGAGACTATTACTCTGACAAAACAAATACACTTAAAGGACATGAAGTAAACGTTATTATAAATAAACGAGTCTCGGACTGTTTAAATGTTTGTACTAATATCGAAGAGAATTATAGATAAATGCAACACAAAACAAAGCAAAAAACCCTAAAAGTTATTTACTCACAAATAATAGAAATTCTGAAAAAAAAAAAACAGAAACTAACAATAATAATAGGAGACTTTAACACTAAAGTAAAATAAATAAATGAAAGGCATGTTAACGTCTTAAAAAAAAAATGTGTTGTTGACTTCAAAACAAAAATGGAATCTCTGTAATTTTATTATTAGTAATGTTGAACGACACGATTAACATTAAACGCAATTGACATAATACAATTAAAAAAATAATCATTTAAACCAATTTGTTGTCGTTGAATTACCAAGCAACTAATACTAAATTGGAACTTTATTTTGAACATACAAAATTAATAACAAACAAATTAGTATTTTGGATTTTGACTGTGAGAAGTTGAAATTTCTTCAAATTATGAAATATTGTTAAAGAACCTTTCGGACTTAGAAAAAAGTATTAGAAAAAAGAGCTGATAAGCACGTTTGCAGACAAACAAGGTTAAATAATAACAGAAGGTTATACTCGTGGTCATCACCAAAATAAAAAAATCCAAAACCAAATTGACTACATTCTTGTAAACAAAAGATATATAAATAGCTGCATCTTGGCAAAAACTTACCCCGCCAACAAAGAATCAGACCATAATACTGTATGCCGTCTTAGAACAAAACAAAAAAATTCAAAAAAATAGACAAAGATAAACTAAACACAATAGTTGAAAATATAAAAAATTAACTCCTAAAACCAAATGTCACTAAAAAGAAACCAACACATTTCTGATAATATTGAAAAAAAAAAAATCAAACCAAAGAAAGATAAAAACTCTTTAATTAAAATAACAACTTAAAAAAAACTATTAACAACTAAGTAGACAATAATAGAAATTTTTTATTAATCATGAAGATATTACAAAAACATAAATATGGTATGCGGAAGAGCTTTTCCACGACAACAGACCAAATCCACTACAAATATAAAGAAAAACTGGACAAGTATTATGATAGAAGAAGTTTAAACTGCAATAAATGCAATAATAGACAGCAAAACCTCAAGTCACAACAATACGCAAGTCAAAGTTCTAAAGCTTTTTGATGAAATAAACGTAAAATGATTGACTTCAGTGTTTAACAATATCTACTCTTGCACAAAAAACCTAGAACCATATTTAGCATCCAAGTGCTGTATCAATGACCTAAAGACAAAAATTGTGATATCTATGCTTCTTTCATCAATTACCAGAAAGCCTTCGTCAGAGTACAATATCAAAAAATGACTAAAACTCTATAAAAAATCAAAATAGATAAAATAGATCTAAGAATTATCATAAACCTTTATTAGAACAAAACTGCCTCTACGGCAAGACAGAGATGCTTTGCAAAAGGTTATGCAGTGATTAGAGGGTTATAAGTCTTCTGAACAACCTACTAAAATTATGCTTCAAAATCATATACCAAAAAATATATATATTATGTAAAGAACAAGTATCACCTACACAGTGTAGATTTAGAAATGCAGTAAGCAAAGGAGATACCATATTTAGCATCCAAGTGCTGTAACAACGACGTAAAGACAAATATTGTGATATCTATGCCTTTTTCATCAATTACCAGAAAGCCTTTGACAGAGTACAATTTACAGAATGCTTAAAACTCTATAAGAAATCAAAATAGATAAAAAAAGATCTAAATATCATAAACCTTCATTAGCATCAAACTGCCTCTAAGGCAAGACAAAGATGCTTTAAAAAACTTAAAAGACAGGATTAATAACATCCGCTACGCAAATGACACCGTCATAATTGCTGTCTACAAATTTTAATAAATAAAATCACATAAAGCAGTCAAAGACTCGGACTAAATATCAACATTAGCATAACAAAACGGCCATTAGCAAATCCAATACCCCGAGATGCGCAATAATAATTAATAACCAACTCATGGAACATATGCACAAATAAAAGTACCTTGGCACTACAATAAATGACCAGTGGGATTACTTTCATGAGATCAAAGTTCGCATAGAAAAGTGTTTTTAATAAAATGGGTAAAATTTTTTTAAAAAAACTTGACATTAAAAAGAAAAATAAGATTTCTGCAATGTTACGTCTTCTCTGTTCTATATGGTTAAAGCATGAATACTGATAAAATATACAAACAAAAAATGACATTCGAAATGTAGTTTTATTGTAGAATACGGAAGATATCAAGGGCAAACCGCGGGCCAAAAGCAGATAATGATAGGCATGATGATTGCATGCCTACTGATAACAAAAGCAATAAGAACAACGCCCACAGCAGCTATGAAAGTATTACTATCGTTACCGCCACTTCACTTAATAGTAAAATCGGAGGCAAGACAAGACTGCAGATAAATAAACACACAGTAAACCTCGGGACCAACAGACCTAGCATAACAAAAACAATTGATGTGATAATACCACACACAGCAAGATGAATTAATAGACAAACAAAACATACCTGAAAACATAAAAAAAGCTATCTGGTACACAAATAAGACAAAAGACTAGAATGGCAACAATACTAGAATCTACAAGGACAAACACCAAACTTCACTACTCCTGGGCAAATAAACCTTCGGTTCCAGACAAAAATGGCTGCCAAGTAGTGCGCCAAGACATGATTGAAATAAAACTATACCCTAATAGACCAATAATCAAGCGGCATTGCAGGCACTGAAATCACCAGTAATAAAATCCAAACTGGTTATGGCCTACATAAACAGTCTGGAAGCAGTGGCGACAATCTGTTTGCCTGGTTTGGATACCAAAAAACCAAAAGATAAAAAGAAATCTCATGACAAATTAGTTTGCCTAAAAAAAGCAACAACAAAATTAACTAGACCATAACCTAATTTTGAGGTCTCATACGAGACTGCATTTGCTGAGTGAATACAAAGCTTACAAACTGCAACGCACAGCCTCATTGGACAAACACAACCTAACCAAAGTAAAGCTGAAAACTCATTTCAAAGAACGCCAATCAAACTACCTCTATCACCTCAAAAAGTTTTTATCATTAAAAACCTGATACTATTAGCAAGTACAAGCTGCACAAGGTTTTTTAAAGATTTGGTTACTAACATTTAAATTGGATAAGAACTACAAAAAAAAAAGTTTCAAAAATCCTAAAAAAGTTTAAAAAAACTGTAAAATTTGGCCAAAATAAGGCATTTGATGTTATTATAAGTTTGCAAAAAGCCAAAAACTTTAATACAAAAGTTGGAGTTACACTACAATATTAGCAATAGATCAGTAAGAATGATATTACCAACAACATACGTATAAGGTATTTAATACATGTATTATATAAAGACAATCCTGATAGAAGAATAAATTGATATCATATGTACTTCCAAAAAACATTTATATTTTTTACATTATATTGGTTTTATTTATTTATTATATGTAAGAAAGATGTGAGTGTGCTTAGCAAAAGCTTTGAAAAAAATATAGAGCTTGGATGCCTCACTCATTCGAATCGGCCAGAAGATGATAATATCAAATCTAAGATGGCCTTGAGCCTGAGGCAGAGATTTGTCTATGAATATCGTCCAAGCTTAAGTTCAAAATAAACAAACAAAACTGTTTTCGTTTAAAATATAAACTTAGTTTCAACTATAATAGTAGAACCAACAAAATACAAATTTTGGTAAATAAAGATGTATTGATTTGGAATATTAAAAAAGATGAAATGACTTCCGTAGAAAAGATAAAATATCTTGACAACTTTTGCCAAGTGTTGCTGTGTATATACCTTTGTTAGCAAAACCATAAATACATGGATAGTAATAATAACCAAACAATAAATAAACAACATACTTCTTTAGACTACATAAAAAAAAAACAAAAAACCTCTAAACATACATTTACATACAACATTTATTTCATTTCCTTGCCTGCATTTGTTCATTAACGTCCCATTTTAATCCATTGCACTCTTCAATCAGCCAATATTTATTATCATTCTCTTCACGGCAACATCTAAACCTTGCAATTGTTGAGCATTAGCATCAGATTACTATTTTCTTAAATACTTTTATATTAGACATTGTATCTGCTACCATTAATTTTTCTCATTGCCTATCTTGTGTTGCTGTAACCTTACGTAAAAATATCAACATAAATATTTTGTTGAACAAAGAAAAGTTTGTGGAAACCTTCTTTAAACATCTACAAATCGATAAACTTGATATAAATAAGCCATTTACAACCCTGTCACAAAATCAAAGTCATTTACATATCCGATGCCAATACAAGTAAAAATTAATTTTAATACAAGTTGTTTTACATGAAAAAAAAACTAACAACTCTGTAACAAACAAACAAGCAAAACAAAAAATAACATAATATAAACAAAGACAAAACTTTCAATTTTCAATGTCATAATATTTCAACATGATTTTATAGGTGAGGGAAGTAGAACTGTAATATCTGGAAACTCGCTGTAATGCAATAAGAATTTATATAACTAAATAAAAGAGTCAAATTTCAAAGTATAAAAAAAAGGATATAAAACAAAAACAATAAGAAAGAAAGAAAGAAAAAGTCTATATCCACATTAGTAACCACTGAGTTATTAATTTATTAAAATTTTTGCCTCAGAGTATTATTATTACGTTATTAATCCAATATATCATTCATACTCTTGTTCAATAAATTGTAAAAGCAATTAGTGTAAGTGTTCTTATAAATCATCCTGATTTAGATTGCTTTCCCGAAAGTACAATTTTCATTCTCGGCAACTACAAACTAAAAAGTTCATTCCCATGGTGTTTGTTTATTCATTATGCATAAACACGGTAACTCTTTTTGCTCATTTTTAATGCTTGTTGCCGACATAAAATTTTTATGTCATTGCAATTTTTAATATTTAAAATTTGTCTCTCTCTCATAATTATTTGATGGCCGCCAGTTTCTAAAAGTTTAGAAAGCTTTCCCTAAGCACTCGTTCATGATTCGAGATGAAAAATCGACTTCGTTTATTCGCACCCCAACCCTCAAAACATATTCATTCGCCTTTTGGTAAAACTCACCTGCCACCATGGAAACACTTTGCATTCATGTGCGTACATTATAGCGGGATGAAAGGGATGATACACTTGAATCTGCCCGCGTGGAAAATGCTCGAATTGATAAAGCGGAACAAGCGCAACCTTTAAAACGTTATTTACTTTTTTTATATATTTATACTCAAAAATATGTGGATTGCGACAGGAAATGTGGAGATAAGCAAGATAAAAGCAATTTTTAAACCGCTCTCGACGTGTGTAATAGCTATATTTGATTCAAAATTGAATTTAACATAGGATATTTGATTGATTTTTTTTATCTAAATTTATTACCTGCCATTGCTAATGAACTGAATATTTGAACAGAAGATAATGATACTGGTTGGTTTAGAGGGTGCGGGTGGATATTTTGTTTAACTAATAATATATATTTCAAAGAAATTCAATTAAATTAATTGTATAGATCAATATAATGATTTAACTAAATGTTCAATAAAAATATTTAATCTTATTTATTATTCGTCTCAAATGTGCGCTTAAATACAAAAAAATATAATATATTTACTAACAATAAAACTTAAGAAAATACTTATTATTATTATTTAGTTGTAATAAACAAAAAAGTACAAGATGTAAAAAATAATCCACACTTTAATTACAACATTTAATATTTACAATAAATTTTAAAATATTGTCAAACAAAGTAGTAATTTTTAATTGGAAATTGTTTCACCAAAACATTTCTACTGATAACTTTCATAAACTAAAACGTTAACAGTAATAGTACTATTAGTTTACATACAAACAAATTTTACTTAAAAAAGACAAGTTATTTAAAGCAAAACCACCATTAAGAATATTATAAAACGTGCATTAGGGAAGATCAACAGCACGCAGAAGAAAAACCTTCTTTAAATACTGAAACTACAAAACCAGTACTGATAAACGGTAATAACGGTTGACTCTATTGCAATAGCTAAATAAACCGTTTTTTCAAACACAAGCTAGCAATTGCCCGTTATCTCTAACTCACGGGAACAATTCGGAACTGTCAGCAATTTTTGCAAAAACAAATTGTGCGGGTATGTATTTCCAAAACAAAGCAGCGGTTAAAATTGTATTTTTTCTTAGATAAAAATCTTTTATCTTTTAAAAATGCACAATGAATGCACCAGTAGTAATATTTTATACGTTATTATAAGAACAAAAGTTCTAAAAATAAAATTTATTTTTCAGCACAGGCTCTAAGTAAGTATAGTGGTTGGATATAGATCTTGCAGACAAATACGGACATTAGAATTTGACAATAAGTTTGATCGCCCTTAGGCAAACTAAAAAACAGCAACTTAGAAAAAATGTCAAATTGTTATAGAAGAAACGTAGTGTACTAAAGATCACTGCTCAGGAATACGTTATCTGATGCCAGATTTGTAAATGTCTATGTGTGCACATATTGATATGTTGCTGCACAGTATTCATACATATAAAGTTATTGACATATAAATAAAATACTAGGGTAACTAACTTTAACTCTAGCGCGTGTTGAAGCACATTACACCCGAGTGTAAAACACCTTTATTGGAACGCGCATTCTGTAACGTTTGTACACATATCACATGATGAAATATCAAATAATGCCTGTAACTGTTTACAGGCATTATTTGTGTACCAACCAATCAAATAAATAGTAAAACACGCCATGTCGATCGCATAGCAATCAAATCAAAATAACATCAAAAAAGTTGCGTTCAAGTTTGGTACTCCGCTGTCTAATAGAAATCAGAAATCAAGAAAAATCAAAATCGACTTTTAATTAGAGTGAGAGAGTATGAGAAAATAATCTTATGTAGAAAAAAATGCAACAATGTACAAGCTATTTTACATTGCCCCAGAAGTCTTACAACTTGTTTCAAGAGGGTTGATGAGACCATCGGATAGATGACTTCCAAATCACCCCAGTGGATAAAGAGCAAGATATTGTATTATTATGTTTAGCCATACTTTGGGAATCAAACAGCGGACTTTTAACATGCTAAACTAACGCTCTATAACTAGTGTAGTGTCACCATTAAGAAAAACTTAAAAAAATGTAATAAACTGCTAAGAAACTATATTAAAATATAACTTGAATCAAACTCTTGTAGATACTATTAGCTTAAAAATTGTTGCAATATTAAAAATGCCAAATCTAATGTAAAAATAATGCAGCTTAATGAGTACATCCGTAAAACAAGTAAAGTAAAAAAAGAATTAAGTCTTATATTCGGTATAAAATAGATTAAAGGTCAAAAACAGTTTTTAAGTAAAGAACATTTTTGAATTTATATTAGTTGAACAAAATTCAGGCAGCCATACATTGAGAAAGATGTAACTAAGGTTAAGATTATTATATACAGAGTCTCCCACAACGCAAAGTCAACCACCGTATAAGAAAAAAATTAAAACTAAAGTGTGCTTTTCTATAAAGCAACTATTAGAGAAGTTATGGCCTGTTTTAGTTAAATATTAAAGCAGCCAAAGCAATATTTGCATTTGATATAAACTGTCTATGTTACTATATAAATATTTACTAGTATGTCAAACAGTAAAGCACATTGATGTTCATTTCTCTGTTTAGCACTCAAGCAGTTTGGAAAATTTACACAAAATCACAATATCAAATTAGCAACATATGTAAGTTTATAGTAAATGTCTGAAATTATTAATAACACGCTCATTGATCCATTCGTTTTTCAGAACCATTTAACCTGTACAGCTAATTAATTTTATAGAAGATGGCTTAGAGAGATTTTTAAATAATGTCCCTCTGGCAATCAGACTTGGTATGTACAATCTTTATAGCAAATTTAAACTAAAATAAAAATATACAAAATCCGCCAACAAAAAACATACTCTTTTTGTCAGACTGTATCGGATTATTAATATGGTCAATTGACTTGAATTACGAAGAAGTTGTAGTATGGTCTTTCGCTCAACAGATGTTAGTATTATAAGCACAATAATTAAAAAAAAAAAAAATGTTCTTGACAGTTAAAATTTTTTCTTCTTTTTAACAATAATTTTCATATTTTATAGCTAATTATTTGCTACTTTTAAAAGTTTTGGATTTTGATGTTGTCTAACAATTGATTAAAATTTCAAGACCGCATATTGCACTTTTTAATATTTGTAAGCTAGATTTTGATATATTTGACATTTTATAAACAAAATTCTGCAGTTTTCAACCGTTTTAATTTTTATTTATTTAATCCTAAGCCTATCTACCAATACAATGTGAGTCGTACATTTTTATTTTGTACAAATGTTTCAACTTCATTCTGTTATAAGTTATTCGTTTTACCTTTTACCTCTTTGCCCCTTTTTCTTTCTGCTTCTTCTCTTATTGCAACGTTTTACTCCTTTCTTGGTCTTCCTATTTGGTTTTTCCCTGTTGCTCGTGTCTCATATATTCTCCTTGTGCTTCTATTTTTATTCATTCTGCATGCTTGTCCAAACCATCTTGTCTGCCCTTCTGTTATTTGTTTATTGGTCAAATCTGGAAGATTTGTCTGTGTGCCTCGTTCCTTATTTTGTCTTTTCTGATTTTCTGAGGAACCTCATTTCTATGGAATTCTATTCAATTTTTTTGTTTTTCTGTCATGGTACATGTTTCACTGCTGCATGTTAGTGAGTCGTATTACTCTTTTTACAATTTTCGATTTTGTTCTTTTTTTTATTTCTTTTCCCTGTTTTTTTAATTTTGTCTTCTATTTCTTTATCTATTTTACCGTTGCTCTCTATTATTGTTCCTAGATATTTGAATTGTTGTACTTGTTTTATATGTATATATTTTATTTTCTTGAATTTTAATTTTGTGTGTTCTTATTTATTTTGCTATAATCATGCTTTTTGTTTTTTCAATGTTTATTTTTGTCAGTTCTGTTATTAATATATCCATACTATGCTGTAGGTCTTCTTCCAATTCTGCTACAATTGCCATATTGTCTGCAAATAGTAGTTCTGTAATTTGGGCTCTTTTCATTTTCCAGTATCAAATCTTTAGTGCTTTCATCTTCTTTTTTGCATCCCTAATTGCCTTGTCTAGTACTATTTTAAATAATAGTGGGTTAAACACGCCTTGCTACACTACTTGTTTTGTAGAAAATGCTTTCAATTCGTCATTATTTGTTCTCTATGTTTGAATTCTTTTTATACATGTTCTTTATTAGTTTAATCGTTTTATTCTCAATCCCTCTGTTTTTCAGTTCTTTCCATATTTCTTTTCTACAAATTCTGTCAAAAGCTTTTCCGCGATACACAAAACAAATGTGTATGTTTTTTTTCTTCTTAATTAGGTTTTCAATTATTTGTAATAGAATAAAAACCAGGTCATGGGCGCTTCTTCCTCTTCTGAATACACATTGACTATCCTTTATTGAGTCTTTAAGTTGATTTCTCATTCTTTTTTCTAGCTAGGATTTTATTGACAACACTTGTTATTGTTACTCCCCCGTAGTTGTTGCAGTTTCTTTTATCACCCTTTTTGTATATTGAAAGTATGATTCCTATGTATATATGTTGCCTTTCAGTTTTTCAGTTTTTTTACTGCCTCTATTATTTTTTCTTTTGTGGCACTCTTTGTTTATATTCTTCGCTCTCCCCGGTCTCGATCTCTCCTGTAGTATTGTCTGCCAGTTCTTCAAAATCTTTGCATAATTTTCTTTATGTTTGCTATTATATTTTCTTGTTTGTCTTTTATATTCATCATATTGTATTATTTTTTTTTATTAAGTTGTTTAATGTTCCATAAAACCAAATTTTATCCAAGATTCTAGTTTGGCTTTTTTTTATTTCTCGTTTTACTTCATTTCTTTTTATTTTGTATACTTCATAGTCTTCTTGTTTCCATTTTTCTTGTTTATCTTTGATCCTTCTTTTAATGTCATCCGACCACCATTCGGTTTTCTTTGTTTCCTATTTTTGTTGTTCCGCAAGTTTCTATTAACCGCTTCTAATAAACTGTTTTTAAATATGTCCTTGTTTCTTTTTCTCTTAGTTTCTTCTTTAGTATCTTTTAATATTGCTCTTGTATTTGTGTTTGTTTTAATTTGTATGTTTTTATCTTTTTATTTCACTTCATGTTCATTTTTAATAGGTAATGGTCACTTCCTATCTCTGCTTGTCTTATTACGTTTACGTTTTTAATCTTGTTCTAATTGGTCTTGTTTACTAGAAAGTAGTCTATTATTAATTTGTCATTTCTAGAAGGTTGTGTTCTCGTAAATGTGTGGACATTTTTGTGTACAAACTTTGTATTTGTTATTAACAGGTTATTTTCTACGCATAGTTGTATTACTTTTTCATCGTTATTATTCCTTGCATTTTTTCCTTCTTTCCCCATCCATTCTTCTATTCCTTTGTTTTCCCTGCACACTCTTCCATTCATATCCCCATGATTATTATATTTTCTGTTCCCTCATCAATTTCCTTTTGAATCTCCTCAAAAAATTGTCTTTTTCTTCTTTTTTTGTTTCGTCGTTTTTCACATATGCTATTATTAGTGTCCATATTTTTTCATATAGTTTCATTTGTATTGTCATTATTCTTTCATTGCCGTATCGTTCCATTATGACATCTTGTATTTTCTCCGGTGATATTATTATTCCTATTCCTCCTTTTGCTCTATATTTCATTTCGACTCCTGACCATATAAACTAATATCTTTTATGTATCCTTTCAATTCCTGTTCCCATCTTTTTTGTTTCCGTTACCCCCAATATGTTGTTTGTTCTACAATCTCATCAGCTTTATTTTTGTATCCCCTTATGTTCCATGTTCCTAGTCTCAAGTTTACACCTTTTCTCTTTTTTCTCCTATTATTCTTCGACCTCTTGCTTTGTTACTTTCTAGGCATTTTTTAATGTTTTTTTCTATTCATTACATTGTCCAGTTCCATTGCTATCGTCGTCGTGATTTTGTCTGATCTTCTTTCATTGTTTTGTATTAGTTTTTTGGAATTATCATTTCTTTTCTTTCATCCCATTCCCATCTATTATTATCTTCTTGTATTTTACTTTTACTTCGTATCTTTTTCCTCTTTCTTCTCTCGCAATTTGTCTTGTTTACCTTGTATGCTTAGTTCGTTTCTAGTGAGATCGTTATCTATGAACATCTTTGTGTCCTTTAGTTTATTTTTATTTTTCATGATGTATTACTTTTTTTTCCAACTATTTATTTCTGCTATTATCATTAAATCTTTTCCTATTTTAATGCTCTGAGTTGTTCTTATATTTACATTTATACCTAATTTATTCTTAAGCATCTCCTTGACTGTATTCTTACTTATGTTCTTTTCTTCCATTCCTTTTATCACTATGTTATGTCTTTTCTCTCTTTTTGCCATTGCTACTGAAAATAAAGTCTTTGATCTGTGGCATTCTAGACTTAGTCATCTAAATGCTAAAAGTTTATGTGAAATGATTCAAAAGAATTCCGTACTTGGAATGAATCCGTTGCCGAAGAATTTGAAAACTGAAATCAACTGCGAAATATGTCCACAAGGTAAAATGGCTCGAACCAAATTCCCAAAATCAAGTGACACCAGAGGAAACGAATTGATAGAGATAGTTCACACAGACCTGTGCGGGCCGATGCCAGTAGCTTCAAATGGAGGAGCTCTTTACGTCATTACGTTCACCGATACAAAGTCGCGTTATACTATTGCAAACATGCTGAAGAAAAAGTCTGACGCTTTCGAGGCTTTCGTGAATTACCACAAAATGGCAGAGAGACATACCGGGCAAAAATTAAAATATCTGCAGTCTGACAACGGCCTAGAATTCGTTAATAACCGATCAAATGATTATTTGAAAGCTCATGGCATTCAACGAAGGCTGAGCGCACCATATACGCCGCAACAAAACGGCACTGCGGAGCGTAAAAACCGCACACTGATAGAGACAGCATGCTAATTGAAGCGAAATGCCAACCAAGTTTTTGGGGTGAAGCTGTAGCAACAGCTAATTATACTCGAAATAGGTGCATATCAAGAAGTATCAATAAGACACCATACGAGATCTGGTTCGAGAAGAAACCGGTCATCACACATCTGAGGTCATTTGGCACCAAGGCTTACGTTTTAAATAAACGTCCAAACAGAAACAAGCTGCAAGCAAAAGCAGATCTTGGAACATTCGTTGGTTATAGCGAAGAAAGCAAAGCTTATCGCGTTTGGATGATAAAAGAAAAACGCATCGTCGTAAGTAGAGATGTCAAATTTCTAGAAGGAGATTTTGGAAATTGTAGTGAAGGTGATATTAATGACACTAATGATGTACCAACTCATGTTATCGACATAAACTTCCTCCCAGAAAAAATTGTACCGTCCCAAGAAGAAATAATAATAAATGAAGAAGTCGAGCAAGAGCAAAATGATGTAAATCAAGACGACTCCATTGAAGTATCTGAAGAGGACACATTACAAGAAAAGGAAAACTCCGATTTCGTCCCAAGTGAAGAAGAATACTTCAGCGAGGAAGCTGATGAAAAGCAAATCGCATTAAGGAGATCAACAAAGAAACCATGTCCGAAAAAATGGCCGGAGTACACATGTATACACATGTAATGTATCGATGGAAGAACCGCTCACCAACAAAGAAGCATTGGAAGGGGAGAATAAAAATGAATGGCATCAAGCAATGCTAAATGAAATGCAAGCACAGAACAATAACGAAACTTGGACACTAGTAGATAAGCCAAAGGACGCTAAAATCTTGAACTGTAAATGGGTTTACAAACAAAAGTCAGATAAGTTCAAAGCGAGACTAGTAGCAAAAGGTTGCTCACAGGTTCAGGGCATAAACACTATTCTACAGCGTTTCGGATTATCGGATTGTAATCCAGTGAAGACTCCAATGCCAGTAGGAACACAGTTTGACGAGACATCTACCAAAGAAGCAGACATTCAGCTATACCAAGAAATGATTGGTTGTTTGATGTACCTCGCATGTATTACCATACCGGACATATCATACGCTACAACTTTCTTGAGCCGATTCGCCAAGAAACCACTTGAATGTCACCTAAACGCCGTCAAAAGGATCTACAAATATCTAAAGGGGACAACGCAGATGTTCGAGGGTGTAGATGGCCTGACTATTCTTGAATAATCAAAGATAACGCAATGGCTTTACTAATAACAGATATATTGAAATACAACTGAATACAACATATATGACATATCTATATATGACACTTGACTTTTATTAAAGTCTGTTTACATGGTGTAGGTTGCGGTGAATCCACAACAACAATTCTAATAGTTTCCTTATTTGAGATCACCAGGTTTTATTTTTAAAGACGTGTTCCTAATATCAATGATATCAGTTATCACTTTTTAAGTTAATCAATTAGGAAAAGTAAATACTGATTTTAATAATTTAACTTTTAAAGTTGTAGTAATAAAAATAAATTAAGTATCAACAGATTTTAACTTACATGATTACAATGAATGGATTAAAATAATGCAAACTAAATTTCAATCCTTGAATAAAAGATACATAAATTAAATTAGTTAGCACGATTTATTGACTACATATAGAATTAGTAAGTAATGTTTTAACTAGATTTAATATTATTGTCTCAAATCTTTATCTGAATTCAGTATTTAAAATATATAAAAACGCTTATTTAATCTTGTTGCAGTTTTTCTTTTGATAAAATATATATTTTTTAAAATAAATATTTACATCTCTATACTAGGTGGCAAAAGTTTTCAAATCGATAGTGAATATAAAACATAAAACTCGGGAAAAAGTCTGGGTTTAGTTTCGTACACGTGTGTCATTTTTTTATACATAGTATCGATTGCACAAACTTAAATGTGATGGCCAGCGTTTGCAAAAAGTATGCATTTTACTCTACATTGTAATATAGATAAAACGTAAATCCCCAGCAAAATGGATAAAACCAGTAGGACAAAAACAATTTTCCTGCGTCATTTGTTCTACAGACGAAATAGATGAAACAGTGAATCCAATAAAATAAGGATTCTTTTTAATAATGCCGTTTTATAGTATGTATATCACTTGATGATATATATTTTTCATAATTTCTGCAAACAAAATTTATTTATTTATTAATTAATATTAATTTTATCTATGATACATGATCATTTTTTATGTATATTTATTTAATTTATAAAACAGCTGGATTGAATTCATTTTTAATCAAATAAGTGTTTTATTCTTTGTGGTCTATTAATAAAAATATGTTTTACAGACTATTTTTGGTATTGTAAGTACAAAATTTGTACTATTTTGCTATAAGAGGTAAAATTTTGTTTTCTTTTCATGTATAAATTTAAAATACAACAAAATTTAAAATATAATTTTCAGGTCAATAGCATACAAAAGAAAATAAGTAAATATTCTTTTTTATTAAAATAAAAAATAATTAACAAAGCTCAGTCCCCAGTCGACTTATAAAATAAATTTATAAACCAGACAAATTAGTTCAAAGGTTCCAACATTGCCCAAATTTATAAACAATCCCCCAAAGATCATAGGGGTAGTTCCCCACTGTAACTTTGATAATTGTATGTGGAGATTCCCTATAGACACCTCGAATATCAAAGCTATATATTTTCATTTTAAAAATAACATCCTCCCTTGTAGAATATTTCGATATAAATAAATCATTTCAAGTTACAAAACCAAATAAAAGATAAGCTTGAAATGTATGATGTCACAAATTTATATTTTAAATACATACTATAAATAAAAAATATAAATTAATATATTTCATTAATTAATATCGGCAATTTTATTGGAAAAAATAATAACTATTGATCCCGACAGTTATTTACATTATTTCATTTACAATTTATTTAATTTATTAATAAACAATATTAAATAACTGTATTAATAGATTATCATGTAAATTAAGTAAATATCATGTTTATAATTAGATATTGTTTGTAACCTTTTTACTTAATTATTCAAATCTATTTATTCATTTATATTTTTATAGTAATTTTTATTATATTAAAAAGTGCTGCAATATCCAACTCCCAATAAGGCACCTAATTATTAATTTATAGAGCGGGATAAGTTAGAAAAAAGCCATTACCCTTCCGCTACCAAAGCAAAAACGCGAATGACAACAGTTATCTACCTATCACACCGACTAGATGATATAAAAAAGTTCAACAGTCTGGTGTGGATTCTGGAAACCTTAAGTTTTCTAGAAAAAACATTTAGTAGCAGTGATTTTCTATCTGAAGAAAAAATACAATGTGATGTGATACATAAAATTCTTCAAAATGCGTATAGTTTCAGAAGTTCTGTCTCTGTTTGTAAAATCTTTCTTGCAAGACCGCAAATAATAATAATAGTTTAAAGTTAAGATAGGGAATAACCTTTCAAAGACATGGTGAAAACGGTGCTTCCCAAAAATCAGTAACGGTCAACAGCATTGCAGCTTCCGTGGTTACCTCTGTTAGGAAATGCTTGTTTATTAAACAAATTGATGATCTAGATAGCAAAAAATACCATAGTAACGTCAATTTCTGCAGACTTTTGTTTGATATAACTCTTTCTTTTCAAACATATGTAAAAAACAGATCACGCGTTGTAAGAAAGCCCAAATCTATCAGTCATCGTCTAGGGCCAAAGTAGCTAACCTGGATAGTCAGCTCGCAGAGCTGCACCTGGTGATAATTTCGAGAAAGTTTGAAGCTCTCCAAGAAACTGCACTGCTAACCAACACGGCAAAACTGCCTCCCATCAAGAAAAAGGATAAAAATTCGACAGTCCTGTGAGAGGACACTATACCCGTCGCTATGGACCTCACCCAGGACCAAGCAACCTCCGCCCCAATATAAAACAATTGACATCGCTCTTGTAAATTAATTTAAAAAAAATACAAGAGCTCAGTATTCCGAGTAAAAGGCTCTCTTTTAAACTGTTTATTTTTATATGTTTTTTTAATATTTTATGTTACTTGTACTTGTACGAAGGACACTGCCAATGTTCGCAGAAAATGTAAAGCAAAACACAAATTACGTTATGTAAATCACTTTATTGCTTCTCAAAATATTCTCCTTTAAAATCTATACACTTTTGCATTTGATAAAACCAATCTTCAAAACAATTTTGCCATTCTGCGCGAAGTACCTCCAAAACAAATGACTTAAATGCTTCAACGGCCTTTTAGGCGATGAAAAACGCTCGCCACACATTTTATTTTTGATATGTCGAAATAGGAAAAAGTCATTGGGCGATCAATCAAGAGAATATGGGCAATGAGTCACTAATTGGATGTTGTTCCTGGTCAAAAACTCTACAGTTTGTCGTGCTGTGTGAGCGCTTGCATTGTCATGATGAACAATGATTTGCCGGTTTATGTTGTTCCTTCTGATTTTAGCAATAACTTCGGGCAAACAAATTGAAATATACCAGTCAGCATTAACTGTCCTTCGAGGCATTAAACCTCAGTTGCAATATGACCCGTTTTTCCGAAGAAACAAGCAATCATTCTTTTAGAAACGCTTCGTAAACACACCACTTTTGTGGGTTTAGGTTCATTTTAAAACACCCATACAGTCGATTGCTGTTTAGTTTCATGCTCATATAAATATATCCAAGATTCGTCACCTGTTACGATGTTATATACCGAATTTAAACGACCCCCTTCAAATTTCTTTGGCATTTCCTTGCAGCACTTGCCACGTGCCTGTTTTTGTTCTTCTTTCAAATTGTGTAGAATCCAACAACTGCAAAACTTCCTGATATGCAAATGATCGTGCAAAATCGTATGTATTTGTTTCGCTGCAATGCCTAAAGATGCCTCTATCTCACTATAGGTCACACGCAGATCTGACAAAATCATTTCACGCACAGCATCAATATTTTTCGCAACAACAGAGGTGCATGAACAAACTTCGCAAAGTTCGTCATCAAACGTTGGTCTTCCACGCTTGAATTCTGCAAACTATTTGTAAAC
This sequence comes from Tachinus rufipes, assembly GCA_963932245.1. Classification (NCBI taxonomy): domain Eukaryota; kingdom Metazoa; phylum Arthropoda; class Insecta; order Coleoptera; family Staphylinidae; genus Tachinus; species Tachinus rufipes. The sequence goes on along the minus strand of OZ010741.1, from coordinate 46,963,060 downwards.
TATAGTTTTGGATGGTGCTTCATCCCCAAATAACTAATTAAGTTTTCCACACATTGCTGCGGTGTTAAACCGTATCAAAAATCATAAAAAAACATCACTCGGAAGTCACGATTCGAAATTTTCATTTTTCACACAATTATTACTTTTATTAAATTTCGTTGAAACAAAACCGAGCAGTTTAAAATCAAGCAGTCAATTATAGGTAAAAAACGTCAAATTTTACGAATGACAATCGCAAAACGCTGGCAATACAGGCAGTACTTAATTCCTCAAACTTTAGCATTGCCCCTCGTATATGATACGTCTTATAATTGGGAATTGTTTTCTGTAGCAAAATAAATACTTTTTATTATTATTATTAGTATGATTTTTATCAACCAAACACTTATGCAATCTCCGTACATGTATCATAAAAGAACATAAACTTAACCATTATAAAAGCTTTGTTGCAGAGCCCATGTGACAGTCAAGATCACTAGAAGAAAATTATACTTGAATCAGGATACCTTTCCTACAATCAGCGGACCTTGCTGATTGTAAAAAGATATCCGCCATCAGAAGGAATCCAAAAACTGATTATTAGAGAGTCTACACCGCTAATTCTTGAATGCAATGCAAATGCACACCACATCTCCTGGGACAGCACCAACATTAACCCAAGAAGTAAGAAACTTTTAGAATTATAAACAAAAGTAACTTGCCCACGTTTAGAAATGCAACGCCAAGTAAAGTTATCAATATTAGCAAATAACAAATAAAAGTAAATAAAAAGTGGCATGGACAAGCCCTGTGTGCTAGGCCACCCATATACAAATCCAAGAAAAACTCACTAGGATGCATATAACAAAATACTAGGTCTAATTGAGGGCTATCCTAAGACCAAAAACAAACCAGAACCTAGAGATAAAGACAGACATGTTTGTTAACTCCATAAAACTGGCTTTCAAAAGAATAGCTTAGCATTAGAAAATTGTTCTTACCAATGACAAGAGAAATGGTGACTAAGCCTCATATAGAACCAGCCATACAGCATAAAATAATATTACAAAAAAGAATAAAAAAAGAACAAAGTTATTGTAAGAGCGTCAAACCAAACCAACATGTTCTTGCCTCCAGAAGGCTTTGAACAACAACCGCACTGCAAGTATTGGATCCCTTCAGACAAAAAAAGTTACACAAAAACGGTCAATAGAACTCTGCAAAAGCTACTGCAGAACAATAAAATAAACCTTAATATGCCAAACAAAACAACAAACAAAAAGAACTGGGCAGAAACAAACATAAATAAAAGCGTCAGATAATAGAAAATGAGTACATTTATACCATTCAAGTCGCCAGCACTTGATAGAATCTATCCTATCATAATACAAAAGAGATTAGCTTTACTAAGAGACCCACTATGTGAAATCCTTAAGCCCCGTTTAACAGTTTCACATATACCAAAGTGCTAAAGAGGGGCGACTCTCATATGTCCAGTCTAAATTCTACAGATCAATTAGAAATAGTTAATAGGTATATACAGGACAAAACATCTGTCTCTGGACCAATATCAATATGCATACCAATCAGAAGAACCCTGCAAACTGGCTATACATCAGCTAGTTAACAGATGTAAAAAGACTAAACACTGCAAAAACAATTAAATACTTTGTAAAACATTTTAGACATTAAATCAATGTATAGAAACAAAGATATAGCGCGTTTCGTTCAATACTGGGTAAACTCTATGTTCAAGAACCAAACTGTAACAATCACATTACATGGTAAAACTGTAGGAATAAAAGTTGATAGTTGGTGCCCGCAAAGCTGTGTGTTATCACCTTCCTGTGGTGCTTTGTCACGGGCAGCCTACAGCAGATATTGAATAACATGAGCGCCAATGAGCTACAAAAGTTAGGAAAAACAGTATCTAACATAATGCAAAATCCACTAAACACTGTCAAAAGGTACAAGAAGAACTATCAATAAACCCAACAAAATCATAATTTTTACATGACAACAAAAAATAAAAAAAATAAAATCTAAAATCTATAAAGCCACACTCCACACATGATAAAAAAAGTAAAGTATTTGTGGCTCATCTGAAAAACTGACAACGCAGGCTCTAGTTGCTCTTATAACCAAAGCGATGGTTGAATAAACATGAGGATTAACACCCAATATAATCATGACGTACAGAGTACTTGTATGAGGTCACAAAACTACCCTTAAAAGTACAGCAACTAAATCAAGTACAAAAGTTTACATGTCTGCTGATAAGAGGAGCAATGAGAACACTGATATCACTAACACAACTGCACTTATAATGATGGAGACAAGACAAGCAGCATACCGACTACAGATTAACAAACATACTGTAAATCTCGGAACTCATAGACATGGAATAACAAATGTGTTACATGAAGAAGAAACGCTAAAAATAAGATCAAATTTCATAAAATATTATTGCATACAGAAGTCGTTTGATGTAATAATATTGTCAGCAGAAGAGTGGATATACAAAAATTGTTATAGGTGCCCGCGCAGGCAGACAATTTTATGGTGATGCATTGTACACATATTTTTATTGCCCTTATCACACCTCATAATACAAACCAAACATAGATAACATTGATATTTGCATGTAATATCTTATTTGCAAATGTATCATTCAAACATTCCTTTTTTATAAGGCAAATGTAAACACAACTACGAGATAATGACTAAATCTGATACTAATAAAAAAAACTCAAACCCAACATTAAAATTAATAAATAAGTCTTGGGTTATAATATCCTGTTATACTTCACAACTATTATTGAGAACTAGTACAAGTATGTCACTAAATAACCCTAACTTAACATTCAATATTTAATATTAATATATTTTTCATATTTTGTTTATTTGTAGCACATACTCATAGCTATTTTGTAAAAATGTAACTAAGTTTACATTGTACGGTGTAACGGATTTTATTACCTATAAAATAAAAAAATCGTATTTAGTATGATAAATATCGTTAAATACTTCTATAAAAATTCAAAAGCACCCAAAGTTGGCATATTATCATTTTAACACAAAAGATTGCATTGCATTACACACATCACGATGCTTCTTGCAATTTTAAATATAGTAATAGAACTTAATCCATAGGAAAAGAAAAAAAATCACAATCCATAAACTATTGAATTTTTCACTTTAATATAAAAATTAAGCGGCAAAGTACTTAGTGTGCCTGGTTTTGATGCTAGCAGTATCAAAATCGAGTCTTTCAGTTTTGTTCACTGCTTTGTCGCATTCATAGATTCCGCGATATACAAATTCACAAACATTTATTATCTTGCCTTATTTCACCCTTCTTACTCGAGAAGACCTTCGGCCCGATTTAACCAAATTGGGTAAGGTCGATATAGTGTAAAAACGTCAATTTCATTTACAAGAAATAAATAACATTTTCAATTTAAATTATCTTCTACCCTTGTAACGTGGCTTGAGCGAATGTAAATGCTAGCGGCTGTTACTTCAGATAAACAAATCAACTTTTTGAATTGTGTATAACTTTTCATCTAAACAAAAATAAAATAAAATCTGAATTTATTGTAACTTTTGTTGTTTTAATTAAAATAATAAAATAAACTTCAATAAATCCCAAAACAACCAAATCATTATAAGAACTTTTAAACTGAATAAATTCTCTAGTTACGAAATACCTTCAAGGTTCATGTAGGTTACTTTACAATAATCTTTTGCATAATTGCAACAAACAATTAAAATGATTTCACCATTGAAATGTAAATGTAAAATAATTATTGGCTAATGCATGCACTGCATGATATAAATTACACTGACCACTGTAGATACTTTCCACAAGTGCCGTGGTCACAATGAAAATAATATTCAAAACCACAAAGAAGTTTTAATAAAATTTATCGCCTCACTAAAAGAAACCTACTTAAAAGTTGATATATCGCGCGTTATGAAAGTCGATGCCTTTGCCGAGCTTCTAATAAAGAAGATTTCTCACCTCGTAAATCATTCTTGCATCCCCCCTATACCCTACCCCTCCGCACGACTAAACCTATCACTTCGGAAACAAAAGTCGCGCTTCCATTAAAGGGCAAAAAATGCGCACCTCTCGCTGTGAATTCTTAATCAAATATTTAATTAGCCGGTCAATGTTCCTTCCTCGCGTACTTCGCGTTACCTTGCCCCCGGACAGTTTCACCGTTTCAGAAAGCAACCAGTTCGTGGATTATTCACGCACGCGTTTCGTATCAATCGACACTTCATCCGATTATGTTTACGCGAAAGTTGGTAGGTAGGTAGTTGTCGGGTATCTTTTTTTTTAATTGTCGCCGAGCCTGTTTGGTATGCTGTGGAGGCGGCCAGGAAGGGAAATAATTAATTGTCCGGATGCCTTTATAAGAGTGGAAAGGAAATTGTTGAATGCGTAATGCAATTTTTTCCTTTGTTATGGTAATTTAAGATGTGAAGTAATCAATGTTGTAAATTTTGCAAGTTTATGGAAATGGAAATAATAGGAAATAATCACAAAAAATCGGAAATGAACATAAATCTTATTTAAAATAAAAGTAAAAAAATGATTAACAGTTTTTACATATTATAAAAGTCCAGTATTTATTTGTAAATGTAAATCGGATATACAAATCATTTGTTCCAGTAAAAAACAGATCTCAGAAAAGGCAATAATTAGAATGTGTTTTTAATACTTAAAACAATTGAATAGATCGATTTACAACAAGAAATGTCCACTTATTATGAAAAATAATATCCCAAAATACCTTGACAATTCAAAGTACAGACAAAATATTACCAAGATTTTGATGTGGAAATGAAGAAAACGTTTACAAATTTTGGATAAATAAAGAAAGCAAAATGTAGAGTATGTGTGAAGAAGCCAATAAAACAATAGAACATATGTATTGAGATGAGAAAAGATCAAATAGAAAAAAACAAAATAATGAAAGAAGTTGGAAGAGGAATAATGTAGAAAGAAGCGTCATTAAAAGAAAAAAACAATATTGATAAGAATTGTGAAATTTAAGTTGTATTGTATTATGCAGATTGTCATAAATTAAGTAATAAGTTTTATTAAGTATGAATTTCAGTTACGTAATGTATTAAATTGTAACTTTAGTGCTAAAATTTGAATAAAAACTTTGTTGTCAACAATTGCGAATAGGAAATAAGAATTATTTTATAATTTTAAGTATTTTTAGCATCTTTTACTAATTTTAAAAATTGACTACTAAAGATAACAAGAACAATAATCTGCAGTAGTTGATGGCAGATATCATAGAAGATCATATTGTGTTTTACTTATAAAAACTTTAATAATATTATACATATATGACTGACTACGTGTAATAAAGCATAATAAATTTTTAATTAAAACTCCCTCACCTCCCCACACACCGTTCCATTTGTTTTTTTCCATTGGTCAAAGCAGTGCTGGAAGTCTTCTTTTGTAAGAGCATTTAAGAACTCCGCCGATTTTCGTTTCACCTCTTCCATCGACTCAAGCCGGGTTCCTTTTAAGGCAAGTACAATGCGTAATAACGCTTCACAGACACACAACTCCGGCCATTTCTTACAAACTCGTTCTCGCAGTGTTGCCAAAACATTCAAATAGTAAGTTTGGTTTACACTTTGACCTTCAGGAACCCATTCAGTCAGCACAATTGATTTTGGTCACTGTTTGCAGAGTTGAAACAGACACAGGTCGACCTGGCGTTGGTCATCTTTAGTGCTCCCTCGGCCTTCAGAAAACCGTTTATACCATTGAAAAACACGCACACGAAATAGAGAATTTTTACCAGAAGCCTCTTTCAACAACTTAGAGCACTCAGTCGGAGTTTTTTTTTATTCAACAAGAAATTTCACATTGATCCGTGGCTCATGTTTTTTGCCAAACATTGATATCGGCCCAAAAAAAACACGTTTGTTCCCAACCTCTATGAAAAAAAAAAAACTACTACAAGAACAAAAACGTGTTTTGGTACTGGAATAATAGACACTTTCAGCTACCCAACGCTGCATTTGTTTTCCCCCTACCCCTCTAGCACGCCTCCTGCAATCGCAGTCTCGTTATTTAATAGCTAGACCTCTACATCAACATACTATAGTCAGTCAAGTCCTTGTTAGAACAGGTACCATTGGTGCCCTCAAAGATTTCGTAAATACCTGGAAAGTAATATGAGTTTATAAAAGCAGAAACTTTGTACGCAGATTAAATATTACATAAAATAAAGAATTAAAGTCAGGTATATGTAGGAATTAAGGTTGGTAAGTATGTATAAAAATTTTGTGTACTATCAACTTCCGTCCCTACATACACCTGACTGACTATTATAATTATTCATTATATATAATATTTAATCAGCAAAGTTTCAGCCTCTATAAACTCACATTACTACATCGGTATTCACGCAAAAGTTTGAAGGCGCATCATTGACCGTAGTATGTTACTGTGAACCACTACAAAAATAATATATTAAAAAACTAGCGTTTATACTTTCATAGTTTTTTTTTTTGGCTCCGAGCTCTCCGTCTTTAAGTGACGCCAGTGAATTGGACCCATTATTTTACTACTAACTGACATTGTAAATACAATATTAAATAGATTTATAATAGTAGAGTTAGAGAAATTAAATTGACTTTAGTTCTGCCAATCATGTCTTTTTCAATTTGTTCAACTGATTTTGAACTGAAAAAAAATTACAAAAATAAAAACTTACATGTTACCATTTAACAATAAAATTATAAAATTATGTTCTGAAAATAATATCAGACAGATGCCGTCTGTTTTCTGCAATGCACTGCTATAGTCGTTTCTCAAAGTTAATTTTTGTTGTGTTGGCTTTGTACAACTTTTGGTTTAGAGGTTTATCGACGAAAAAAGCAAAAAGTTTGCATATTGCTCAAAAATTACAGTTCGAGCATCTTAAAAATAAAATAAAATTCAATCACTCCAAGATAGCGCACCAAACGGTAACTGTGAAGTGGGCGTTGATGCAGTTTTTAGAAGTTTACTGCTGCCCAATATTGATAATTCTGTTTGTTACGTATATGTACAATGCAGTATCAGCAAACTGCTGGCGTTGTGCAGAAACTATAACTAAACTGCTGAACAAACTATTGTAGTAAAAACAGCTACTTTAGCACCATGACTAAATTACTCTCGCAAAATATAGTTACCCTTTCTGTACTGGTAAAAAAATAAATCGATTATCAAGATATATGTGGAAATAAGAATGACGTCAAAGTAGCTGTTTTCACTGCAATACTAAAAATCAAGGTAGCGGTCGGTATGCTCTTAAGTTTATAGAGGTAAAAGTAAAGGTCTTAGTGTAAAACTCTGCAAAGTGTTTGCCACACTTCAGAGACGACCTCAAAATTTAAGATTAATTTCCGATGTCGTAGTTTCTAAAGCTCTGCACCCATTTGTTAATTGTGTCACGTTTTGGAACTAAACCGTTACAACCAATATTCAAAGGTTAGTAAAAACACCTCTGCACAACAGTAACAGACTCACCCAATTTTAGATACTCTTCCACATTACCATTGTGACTAACAAACGGTAAGCACTCCTAAATTATATATCAGCCGTAACCCTCTACCCCTTTCCTTCGCGTGTACTACCCGTTACCAATTAGATTGTCGCAATGTTTACAAGCTTTTTTATAAATTTTATGAATTGCCTGTTGTGCCTAAATTGGGTACTAGTACTTTTGTTTTGGTTTAATATTTGTAATAAAAAATGGTACAAGCTTGATGATAACTTTATGGTCTTCAAAGATTTTCTGATGTAATTACAAAAGAATCAATCAATCGATCAACGCGTTGATTCAGATTTAGCAAAAAGATTTCTTAAAATTTGGTAAGTTGATGTGTCGATCAAAAGTTGTTGGTCACATTTATTTTTGTATAATACAACTGAGCTTCTTTCTTTATTGGCTTGCGAGATCATTTTATTGTAGAAATTCTTTAGCTGTGTTGTAACCTTTCGATTAATTTTGTGTTTGTTTAACTCTATGAAGTATAAAATAATTTCACTGCTAAATTTGAATCAATAAGATTGAAGTCGTTACTACAGAGACACATAGTAAAATATTGAAACAATAGAACTTAATTCAACAAAACATTTATGAAAAAAACATGTAGTTTTCTGAATATATTCTCCTTTTTGATAAATAATAAAATTAATTTACCATATCTTCAAAATAAATTACTTCCAATAAAAGAATATATTTTATCAACAGTTGGACGGCACTAATATGAGCAATCCAGCGTCGTTACCTATACAAACAAACTTAACCATAAACTTTATTATTACCAAAGCGTAAACAAAAACCAATTTGCTTGAGCTTTGTAGACAATATTATAATTGCTATACCAACAAACAAACAAAAAATATTTAATATTTGCCTTAACATACAAAAAAAAAACATTAATTTCCACACTGCTAAGTTCATATAACAAAATAATACTTTCAGATCTTGGATACTTAATATAAATTTCAATAAAAACGTTCAACAACAGATCTTCTTAAATATGTTGTTACACACGGAATTCTATTTTAAACAAACATAAATTTTTTTTTAGCTGTAGTTGTAGACATTTGCAAAGCATTTAATAGAGTTCTTCTTCTGGTGCCATATTTGTCTTCTAGACTGTTATCATTTCCACTAACTGCGGTCCTAAATATTTCTTCTACAGGTAGGTTGATTCATTTCAGTATGTTTCTAAATCATAATAGTTTCTTGGGCCAAGTCATGTTTTCCCATTGACTTTGCCTTGCATTGTTAGACAAAGAATGTGATATCTCCATGTATAGTGTGGCCAAAATAAAATTTTCTTCGTTTTACAATATTTATTTTTTTTTATCCTTATGCATCAGACGAAGTATTTATTCGTTGCTGGTGTGCTATGTCCACAAAATGTTTAGCATTTTGTAATAGCATTACATTTCAAATGCTTCCAGTTTGTTCAATAGTGCTATCGTAGAAGAATTTGAAGTCTTATCTTTATACTAAGATTAAGATTATGATGCTTATTTTTAGTTTCCATTTTCTAAAGATATTTCTAAACATTTCTATGCAAATAATTACTTCTTAAAACAAGCTACTTTCACTGTTTGCACAGCAACCAAGATATTTACAATAGGTCAATTTTTCAACTACGTCGTTTGCAGGTATTAAGTTAGCTGGATTTACTCGGACTTTCCCAACCAACATTCATTTAAACCCAAAACGTTCTTCTTCTTCTTCCTTAATCTCTACAACCCTAAGTGGGTTTTGGCTTCCTCTGCGACTTCATTTCAGCTCTTCCGGTTTAGAGCGGCTTTCCTCGAGTTGTTAATGCCCATCTTTTTGAAGTCTTCTTCTACTTCAGAAATCTCGCCTCCATTGGTCTCCATTCAGTTATTACTTTAGCGCTTCTTCCCTGACGTGTCTTAACTAACAAATCTTTTGGGTTTTAATAAACCTAACTATATCTGCTTCGTTAATTAGATGTGCCAACTCGTAATTTGCTTTTATGCGCCAGCTTCCATATTCGTTCTGCGTTGGCCCAAAAATTTTCAGCAAAATTTTTCTTTCAAAGATCCTGAGGAAGTTTCCCTCTTTTAAATTTAGCGTACAAGTTTGGCTAGCGTAAGTGACTACAGGTCTAATAAAGGTCTTGCAGATTCTGCTTAGAATCTTAAAGTTTAGTAGGGATCTGTTGGCGAAATAACACCGCGTGCCTTTCATAATCCTTATCTCGACCTCTTCTTTTTGTTTGTTTTTTTCGTTTAGTTGCGTCCCCAGGTAAGTGAAATTGAGAACACCTGCAAACTGAAACTTTTCAACTGCCAGTTGCTGCTGGTTCTGACCATTTCTCACCCAACCAAAAGCGTTTTCATGTGTTATTAACATCATTGAGCAGGTTTTGTAGGTCTTCAATATTCTCGGCCAACAATGCCGTATCATCTGCGTACCTGATGCTGTTAGAACTGTAATGCTTCTATCATCCAAGGTTTTCATTAATTCTATAGAGACTTCTTCATTATTTTTGGCTTAACGTATGACTAGTTTGACTTCAAATTTTATTATATCAAGATTGGTATTTCTGTTTTTTTTTTTGCATACTTGTTGTTTATTGGATGAAAACGTCTAGATCCTTAAAAATGTTTTGTATACATTGTTCCCATTCTTTGCATTGTTCGGCAGTCTCTATCAAAGTTTTTCCAGCAGAATTCTTTAAGATATGTATTTTCTTCTTCTTATATATTCCAGAAACCATTTCCAGTTTTTTTGTAAAACTACTGCTGTTTTTCGAGACGTTTTATTTCAGCTCATAATTCTTTCAACTAATATTCTTTAGCTATTCTTAATTTTTGTCGTATGGTATTGTAGATCTCCTTATATTTTGTTTGATTTTTCTTTTTAACCTTGCGCCATAAGATCTAGAGAATGTCCATCATTCATTCTTTCTTCTTAACTCTTTTTTGAGATTTCAGCATGCTTTTAGATTTTTCGACAAAAATGCAATTTTTTTCATTTGTATTTTGTTCTCTATGTGAGCAGGATTGATTTCATACATCTCAGAAATATAGCGTTTGACACTTTCTCAGATATTTCCGGGTTTTAAAAAAAGTCACTATAATCAAGGTTTTCTTTATATTTTTCTCTTAAGTTTTAGTTTGATAAGACTAGCAAAAAATGATATGAGTGTCTGTCTAACTCCTAGGTACGCTTTTATCAATTTTACTAAGTTGCGAAAACGATAAATAACAATGAATAAATTAATTTGAAATAGTAAAAATGCAGTTTGTCCAATTTTGCAACTAGATTCCTTGTATTACAAACAATATAAGAAAAATTTTACAGAATAATAACGTAAAAAAATTATGAACATACAACATAATAACAGTAAGTCACATTTTCTATAAAACTAAAAACAGAAGATCCCAAATAAGTAAATGCAAATTTGGTGTACTTAATACCTTGTAGTAATTGTGATAAAGTGTATATAAGACAAACAAAACAATATCTTCATTGTAATTGCTTTTTCATTTTTAGCTTTAATAAAGATAGCAACACTATCAACATGTTAATAATAAATCATTATACTAGACTTGTATTACACTATCTTACTTCCAAAGTAATTAAATTAAAAGTATGGAAAAGAAGTGTAAACAAATTGTGTGTATGAAAATAAATGTTTATTGATAGTTTAGTTACGGGTATGATATTGTATGAGTCAGAAATATATGAATGAAACAAATAAGAAAAATTAGAAGCAATACGTAAACTATTAGAGATGAGTGCTGGGTTTAAATAGAGAAACTCCAGCATATATCGTACTTAAAAGAAATCAAAAGAAAAAAATTAATTAAGAGTAGAAGCAGAAAAAAGAACAGCATTGCTTTATGAGAAAAAAAATGAGACAGAGACACAAATGTCAAACCTTACAAGAATGCATGAATAAGAAAATAAGAACAAAAAATGTAAAACTACAAGAGATCAAGAAAAATTATTACAACAAAATTGATAACCAACAAAAAAATTAAAAAAAAAAACGAGATAAACTGGGGAAGAGACATGGCACAAAATTATAGAAAGAGATAGAGATATACTAAAGCAAGAAAGGAGAATATGAGTAAAAGAGTCTAGGTACAACGCAAATTATAAACATATTATAGAAAGTGAACTGCCAATGTAGCTACCTAGAGAACGATAGATATAATAGAGATGATAAAAAAATGATTGCAAAATTCAGATGTAGTAATAATGAGCAAGGACAAGATTTTAGATAAAAAAAAGATGTGTGCTGAAAATGAGAGAAAAGCAAAATGGAAAAAACAAAATATTGAAAAAAGACGGAAAAGAAATAAAATAGATAAGAACAGTTAAAAAACAAAGAAAAGAAGTTGTCAAAAAGAGAAGAAAAAAATTCAATTGTCAACCCTTTGCGTCCTACTGGTCATGTTAAGTAACCACCTATAATATAAATTGTATCTCATAGTCCTACTGGGATTGGGATGCGACCGCCGTTAAAATGTAACATTGGTGGTGCCATCTATCAGAAAAAAAATTACCTACGGTCGATCAAACGTGCTTAGCTTTGGTATGTTACTGTTGTAAATGCCGTGAATAAGTGCCCACGTGTTGTAGTTTGTTGGTGTTTTTATTTGCAACAATTGATGTAAACTCGAGATGACACGTAAGTAATAATACTCATTATGCTACTCTTTTCACATTGTACAACCGGCAGTACGATACTATATATATATATATATAATATATATTATATACTATATGTGGTGGTTTTATGAAATAACCACCAGGAATATAAACATGTTGTGTTTCGTGAGCGCCTGATTTTTTTTTTGTGTAATTACATAAAGACAAATGTGGTCTTTTGCAGACCTTGAAGCAAAGGGCTCTGAAGGAATGTATAGAATGATAGCTAAAATCCCTTCAGACACAGAGTCGTTAGCTGATGATTGTTTATCAGGGGATGAAGATGACATTGATATTTTACTTGAAAATTGTTCTAAAAATGTGCCTGAACAGGAGGAAGACAATTGTCATGATGATATGGAAATTGAAAGTGATGACAAGCCACTTGCCCGAGTAGCTGAAAGAATACGTGCAACTGCTGTAACTACATTTTCTCATGACGTGAAGTGGTTGAAGCATAATTTTCATCAGGGTCCTCCATATTTTGATGAACCAACTGGCGTAAGATTAGATAAAACTATTGAGCAGCCAGTAGATGTTTTTTTATGCTTATTTCCGAAAGATTTATTGGAAATTATAGTTTTTCAAACAAATTTATTTGCCACACAGCAAAGTACAAATAAAGGCAATAAAACTTTCCAACCTACTAGATGCGAAGAAATCAAACAGTTTCTAGGAGTCAATCTCATGATGGGAGTAAAGAAACTTCCTAGCTTGAAGGATTATTGGTTCTCCCACGATGAAATCAGAGATCCGTTTATCTCTAAAGTTTTTCCTCGTGACAGATTTTATTGGCTTCTAAGTCATTTGCACTTTGCAGACAATAACCTGCAGCCTAAAAAGGGGGAGCCAGATTTCAATAAACTCTATAAAATATGGCCACTTTTGAGCAAACTTTCTGAGACATACAAGAAATATTACTTTCCAGGAGAATTTCAAGCGATTGATGAAAGTATGATAAAATATAAAGGGAGATCGACCTTCAAACAATATATGCCCGCAAAACTAACGAAGCGCGGATACAAAGTCTGGGTCCGTGCTGACGATTCGGGTTACGTTTGTGAATTTCAAATATATACTGGAAAAATAGGAGACCTACCAGAAAAGGACTTGGGTGGAAGAGTCGTAAGAGAGCTGACCAAGGATTTGAATAATAAAAATTATTGAGTATTCTTTGATAACTGTTTTACCAGTGTCCCACTCCTATGGGATCTGAAACAATCTAAAGTATATAGTTGTGGAACTCTGAGGAAGGGGAAAAATATCTGCCGACAGACTTTACTGATGATAAGAAACTTGCAAGAGGTCAGTACGATTGGCGAATGACGGAAGATGAGTTAGTATGCATAAAATGAAAAGACAAGAAACCTGTATATTTTTTGTCAAACTATCACGATCCTGAGGATGGTGATAAAACCAATCGACGTAACAAAGATGGCACATTAGAAAAAGTAAACTGCCCAAGTTTGGTTGTCGACTATAACAAGCATATGGGCTCCGTCGATAAAGCAGACATGCTCAAGAAATGTTACGCCATTGATCGTAAAAGTAAAAAATGGTACCATAGAATAGTATGGCACTTTCTTAATACTACGGTGGTAAATGCCTTCATTTTATTTCAAAAAAGAAGTAAGGGATCTATCTTAGATCTAAAACAATTTAAAATAAAGGTTGCCATTGGATTGATTGGTGCTGAGTATTCAACCAAAAAAAGAAGACGTAAATGTACCGAAATTGTGAATCATTTCAAGAAATACGTTCCAATTGAGAAAAGAACTGTTAACGCAGCCCATATGCCTAAATATAGTACATCTAGGCGTTGTGCACTTAGTAGCACAAAAAAAGAAAACCATCGAAGTATGTGGACCTGTACCATGTGCGATGTCGGACTCTGCATAAACGACAAGAGAAACTGCTTCGCACTCTACCATAGTTCCGTGTAGTCCTACTGGTTAGCTGGCAACACCTCCATTCTTTTTTAATAAGTAGAAAACTTTTTTTTTTTTAATACTCATTTCATGTTTTCTTATGTTACCTACGACAACAAATTGTATTTTATTTGAATAAAATCTATAAAAAAAAAAATCGGACTTAAAGGGTTAATTTATAAAAATTATGATTTATTATTTTGGGAAATTATAGATATATTTGTAAATGCGATGTAATTTTTAAGTAAAATAAAAAAAAAAAAAAGTATTATTATTATTATATTATTATTAATTAAAATAAAAAATAATAAAATAACCTAACCTAACCCTTCGATTAGTGCTACTTGATCCACCTTCCACATTATACTAATCTTAGTACTCATTACATTCAGTCTAAGCATTTAATAAATTTTATTCGCGTTAGTCTTTTTGATGACCTGTTCCAAATTGGCCTCTGCCTACACATCCGAATAAAAGACATTTTTAAAAGCAAAATGAATCAATCCAGAATAACCATAGTATAATATTAGAGCAGGAAGTTCAAAACCACAACTGAGTGGAATTTACAAAGAGTTTGTTTTTAACGTTTTATTAGTAAAAACTAAACATTTTGAATATAATAATTAGTATAATTTATAGTCAGTATTGAATTAAAGTCGTCAGAACGGTCCTCAAAATGAATTTTCCTTATGTTGCAGTTGTTATAGCCAGGCATAAAGTACAAACATTCTTATCTATAAAAAATGTAAGTAAATATTTACACATATATCAATTTAAATTAAATTTCCTTAAATCAGAACTCCCATTTCTCTTTCCGTTTTACCTTAGAAATATAGCAAAAATATACGATGTAGGAAGTCGTACTTCTTGTGGCATTCCACAATCAGCGTAGTTATTTAATATGCGGCCTTTTTGTTCGAAAGGGGTTGAGAATGTAGAAGAGATGTAAGGCATGATATTTTTTTTGTAGTGCTGCCACGAGCTGTCGACTTGTTTCCTCCTAAAGAACCCTTAATTAAACACGTACGAGAGATGTAATCCTTTTGTGAGTTCCATTAAGAATTCTCCCCTTGTTTATGTCTCTGTGACGTACAACAATGGCCTCCCGATTGTTTAAGTGCGGTATGAAAGCAATAATGCGCACTTTAATCGTGGCAATTAACTGTAAAGTGCTTTATGAAACATTTACAGAGCAATTATAATAAAATCAATAAAATACAATCAACATACCTCTGATAAAATCCCCAATTCACCAAGCCATTCATCTAGCAGCTGTTCGGGATCTGCTTCCTGATCGGAATCGCCATCCTCGTAGTTATCCAACACTTTACTCATCTGCAACAAGAGAAAGAAAATAATAATAATAAATTGAACTAGTCAGAAACAGCCGGCATTTCAATTTCCCCGACTCAAAACTTCTAACCCACATTTCGAGTCGGTGAGTGGGTGGTAGGTTTTTGCGGGTTGAGGGCGAGATGCCTCGGACGCTTTCAGCGCGCGTCCTGCATTTTCCCGCATCCTTTCACGGCGACTGCACCGCAATTTCCCGTGGCCTAGGTTTTCATATTAAATGTGCCCCCCTTGTCGTCGGCGGCATATAAACCCCCTCAGCATATTTAAAGGGAGGCATGCGGTTGGTGGTGCAAACCGATATGCAAGTCAATTTCAGTGGAACGAGCAGACCTCACCGCAACAACACACACGGTACATAAACGTAATGAATAGCAAACGCTGCTTATCTCGGAGTATCCACAAAATTGAATATGAGAAAAAAATATATGCATCATACAAGATTAAAACCTGTAGTGCATAGTAAAGTTTACGATATTCATAAATATTTCCATATCAAAAGTATTTAATTAAGGCAGATTGCTACCATGTAAATTGTATATATATACGTCTAAATATTTCGCAGTCAAATCTAAAATAACATCACAATCACTGATGCAAATATTTTGCAAATGATGTTTTCAATTAAATATTTTGTTAAAATAAATTTTAGTCAATCACAGATATCTCTGACATATTTAGAACAATGAGACTATCTATAACTTGAACTAATATTGTTAATGTTATTTTTTTAATTGTTATCTAAAGTCTAAACAATATCTGTCAATATGCTATAAATTATTAATAATAAGCTCACAACTGCAAAAAACAGACACTTTGTAGAAATCAAAGGGTAGAGTATGTATATTACAACCAATTAAAGTAAGCAAATTTGAAATACTGACCACAGTCGCTGAAACATAAGAAATATAAACATTGATCTCATATAGATGCAAATTATAACTCGCGGTAAATAATGAATCTAAAAGCTTATTCCATTTGTCGATAATTGTCGTTGAAAAATCGTTCTTACAGGTTTTAGTTCTACATCTTTGAACTTTTAGTGCACTCAAGTATTTAGAAATATGTATATATGATTTATTTTAAATCAGTAATAAATTCACACAAATTCAGCTTGTTTTTTAATATTTTAGAAAAGATAATGTAGTTTTAAGATGCTCCTCTTCATACTTGGAAACAATATAGATTTTATAGATATGTAAAAGATTTGGTGCATCATCAAAAAAAAAAGTTTGCATCTGTTGAGAAAATCTAGATTTTTAGATAATTTAAATGTTATGTTAAATACATACTGCATACAAAAAATTGTATGCAAAAAAAAGTTATCTGCAATCATACCACTCAAAATTGAATTGTATGCTACGTTAGCAAGATCATGCTAAATATAGAATAATCTAGTAGTTGCATGCTCAATCAACTCATAGCAAAAGAACATATTTAGAAATATTAAAAAGATGTGAACACCTCCAGTATAAAAAGTAAAAGTAAACATGAATTTAAATTGAAAAAAAAGATATAGGAAAACAAAAACATCAATCTGCAGACAACATATGTGTAAAGTATAATACCTAAAAACAAAAGGTTGCCATGTAGATTGTGTTATTGCAAAGTAGTAGTGTTATAAATGTTAAAAGTATTATAAAGCTTTGTGATTATCAAACAACTAAATTTTTAATTAAAATTATAAATAGCACTTTAAAACATTAGTCCTTCAAACCGCATACAGAACTTCTGATATAGGCAAGTGTTTATTAATATCAATACATTATTCTAGAAAATAAATATTGTCAAATACAACAGACAGACAAATTTTAATCATTTAGCATAGAAGCGTTGATTAAAACAATCAAAGGAAAGTGCAAAAAACTAAAATGTGATTAAACACAATTATTCAATAATATTTTAAGGACAGTAAGTACTGGACTAATTGACAATCTTGTTAATAAGTTTTGATATGTACTGCAAATTGCAAAATAAGGCATTTTGTGATAGCAATACAAGCAGGTAAAAAATCCGACGAGTATTACTACAAGGTTTTGGCAAGAGCAAACAAATATTTAGATACTATCAATAATTCCGTGAATAAAAACACGTCTAGTATATCGACAAACTTGAGAACACAAGAATTACTCAAGTACAACTGTCATCAATAAATTTCCAGAATTTTCCAGTAAATATAGAGATTGGATTAAATTCTACAATACTTTCAATACAATGTCGTTAATACACAAAAATAGCAATTAACGGAAGTGCAAAAATTTCTCTATTTAAAAGCAACTGTACAAAAAGAAGCAACTCAAGCAATCAGCGCGTTGAATATAACTACCAATAATTATAAAATAGTCTAGAATATACCAAAAGAGCGTCTTGAAGACAAGGCAGCAATAATGAACTGCCATGTGATAGCATTATTTAATATTCCAACAATGCAAAAAAATGTTTTAATTCTGTAAAATTGAGCGTAGATCACACGGTACACTACATTCACTAAAAGTGTTGGAGCATCTAGTTGAACAATAGAGCAACTTATTAATTCATGTAATAGCAACAAAATTGGACAGCAAAACATATCAAACGTGGAAGAATCCATAAAACCCAATAAAATCCCGAAACAAATACTTTATGAATTTCGTACCAGCAAATGCAAAACGCTACGCAGCATAATATACAGTGAAAACAATAGTGACCTTCACACAAAATTAAACAAACCTGCCAGATCATTCTATATATCAAAAAAAAAAAGCATAACATGTTGCACAGGTCAACAAAAAGCATTAAATTTATGCATGCCAAACGTTTAATAGAAAATCACCGTTGGTACAAATTGAAATAATTAAAAAAAATGGTGTCTAAATTGTGTCAGAATTAGCAAAAAACTAGGCTTTGAGCTCCAATTTTGAAAAAACAATGTCATAATTTCGGATGATAAAAACAGCTGGTGTCACGCGTTCCTTAAATAAATATTTTGTAGCCACACACACATACAAAACAAAGCTATGTGTTTTGTAGCGTTTCTTTCTTAGAAAAAAGTTCAAGCAATATTAAAAAATCAAAAAAAATTGTATTAATCAATTAATATTGTTAGAAAAACGCTTAAACAAAAACATGCAAATAAAGATTCAATACTATGATTTAATAAAAGAATTTTTAAAATTAAAGCATATAAAAGAAATGCTTAAGATAGAAGATCGATGTGCAGAATATTATTTGCCACATTATGCTGTGCTGAAAGACTCATTAAGCACACGACTAAGAGTAGGTTTTCATGCATCTATAAAAATTAGAAATGGAAAATCATTACGCATGCGTAACAAGCTAGGCAAAATACTAACAGAATCCAGATTAAAGCTGATTTATGCAGCTAATGGGCATCCAGTTTCAAAACAGCATTGAATGGATTAGTGTCGCATATGGAAATGTGTTATCTTACAACAAAACAGAAATGATCAAAATATTAAGAGTACAAATTTAACCAGCACGCTGAAACCCACAATAAAAATCACTAAAAAACTAATGCTATTACAAATTCCGCAGTTATTCAATCCGCTTGGCGTGATAAGCCCTATAATAGTGATCGCAAAGATATTCAAGCAACGACTATTTATGTATAGAAAAATGGGTTGAATCAATCCTAAATAAAACGCATACCAAATAAAACAACTTCATAAACCAACTAGGGTCCAGCTTACGGGTATGCAGTATTTATTAAAACCACAGACAAACACAACAAAAAAATATTTAGCAGCTTGTTTTGTGAAAATTCAAAAATGACACTTCTTAAAGTATTAAGTTTTCCAAGATTAGAGTTGTATATTAGTGATACTCAGTCATCTTTCAAAAAATGTAAAAAAACAATTGAGTTAAAGTTTAGAAAATACCATTATTGCACTAATTGAATAGTATTGTCCTAAATCAGGTTGATTCAAATAAGTAAAACACTTTTGTAGCAAACTGCCTAAGCATAATTCAAGATTTAACAAACCCTACGGATTGGTACCATATAGATACAAAGTCTAACTTTGTGGATATTATTTCAAAGGGCACTTCACCCGCACTATTGTTGGAAAATGCAGTAGAAAGGACTGGCCGTCATAAAAACTAATAAAACAATATTATCACCATACACCCCATCAAATGATACCCCGGTGATTCTTTTATCTCAAGATATTCATCACTCCAAAAGTTAATACGTGTTATCACACTGTGTTTAAAACTCATTAACAAAATCCTATGCATAAGAAACGTATCACAAGAAACACATAGTTTAAGAACTACAACTGCCACTTTAGTTTAGCAGTTGTAAAGTACAATTAATTCAATTAGTAGAAAAAACAAAACTTAAAAAAAATATCAAAACCAGAAACAAGTAAGACCATTCAATAATACAAGCAGACTGTTGTGCCTAAATCCATTTTTAAATAAAAATAGATTTTATTTGAGTAAGTGATAGACATCAAAATTTTTCGTTGCAATAAACAAAAAAGCATCTAATTCACCTATCTAAATGCCATATTCTTATCAAACTAATAACTTGCAAAAACATATAATAAACTTTCATATAAGTGCTCAAAATATCGATATTGGATTATCTGAGCTCAAAGTTCAATAAAGATCGCTCTTTGTAAATGTGTAGTTTGCTTAAAAATAAAACAAAATTTGCACAAAACCTGCTAAAAATTCTAAAAACATTAAATTCTTCAAAAGCTAAATTTTGTTCGATAACAAAAACGTCTCAAACGTTGCAAAACTAAAACTTCTAATCTAAAATCTTGACATATCTCGCACTCTTTGCAATTTGTAGCACAACAAAAATAGATCAGACATTCTCTGCAGTTCACTGAAAATGACATCCTTCAACTCTTCCAATATTTGGGGCTTATCTTCATGAACACGGGGGTTCAAAAAACTCCACAAAAATTCCAAAACCGTTATATCAAGAGAAACCAGACCACATGGCCAAAGTAATTCGTTCCTAAAAAATCTCCCAAAGAACTCTCATTGCAGCCCTTGCTTCATCCTTCTGAAATCATACACTCCCAATTCTCCGTCTCTGCAGTTTTGACACCAGAAAGTTGGTAATCGTTTCAATGTAGGAATCTGATGTGACGGTGACAGTAGCACCATGTTCCTCAAAAAAGTAAAAGCCGATTACGCCACACTTAGCAATAGCTCCAACAGTTTGTCACTAGATAGCCCAATATCGGCAGTTTTGTTTATTAACCAAGTCGTTCAAGTAAAAGTGCGCTTCATTACTCATCATAATTAACACATTGCAGTAATCTCTCAAAATATTGAGCATATTTTTCACTCTTGAACAATTGCTATCTTATACAGATCGAATTTTAAATCTAGTCGTAAAATACGTTTTACCAAACTATTGCCATATTGCCTCTTTTGCTATGCCAAAGTTCTCTAGTGTCTGCGCAGTAAAAGCAGCACCTGGTAGTTTGCGTTGAGTTACAAGAGAAGAGAAATTGTTTACCAATCTATGGATAGTATGTTTTTGTGACAACCAACGTTAAAATGTCGACAGAAGAAACGCTGTGTTTGAATAACAAATATTAACATAATTGAAGAACAAAAGTAACAAAGGGGCTTATTGCAAATTTGCCAAAACATAAGATATTTTCTAAATACAGGTTCTATGTGCCGTCGACTATATCCTATCAGACGGTAAAGTACTAAGACTTCAAATTCGGTAAACAATCAGGCAGATAGGTAATTATTTGAAAATAAAAAGCCTTTTGTTTTGGTATGTGGAGGTTTTTTGTTTCAATTTCTCTCTTAAACAATTTTGGTTTTTGCAATAAGCCCCTTTGTTACTTCTGCTACTGGTTTTATATACTCTTCTACTTGTTGTATTCAGAAAGCAAGTTCTTTGCATTCCTAAATTTAAAAATTTAAGTGGGTGATTAGAGATCACATGCATTTTAGGTAAGAAAGTAAAGCAAAAGTACCAAAGGGCTGTACAACACATAAATGCATGATCCAAATTGTTAAGTAATGTCAACACATATAGTATCGTTAGAATTTAAGACATATTAAGTAGACGGTACTTGTGATAGTAACAAATGTAACCAAATGTTAGTAAAGAGGACAACAGTCGGTGTAAAGACATGTCAGAAAAATGTCAGTACTTTTATAACCACCAAAAGTAGTAGTGTGTAAAAGTGGTTCAGTTGAGTGAATAATTTGTCGCAGGTTCAAACCCCAGTTCCGGCAAAAAATATCGGCACTTGCAACTGAAAAAAAAAAACTAAACATAACTCTAGGACAATAAAAAGCAAAATCAGAGTACAAATGTTTCCAACAGTACCCAACAAGATTCAAAAAGGCACTTGTTATTACTGTAATAAACTGGATACCTCCAACCACACTCTATTTGTATGCCAGAAATGGCGGCATGCTAAGCATTATGCAAAACTATATGTGGGGCAGCATCTAACACATGATAACCTAGTAGAAAACATGTTTAAATCAAAAGAAAACTGGTCAAAAATAACTAAGTTATTAGAAGGATGCTAAATTTTAAAAAACGCAGGCGTACTAGACAAGCGGTCTAAACACAACCTGGCCTCATGAAGTAATAGGTTTTCAAGTTTTAGCTGGTAAAAACTCGGCACTACTATTCAGCACTGGGCTACCGGTGTCTTAGCTAAAGATTTTTTCCTTCTTATAAAATGATATTTAAAAAAAATTCTATATATGAGTAGCATAAGAAAAGATGGGTGGTGGCATTGGATAAATGAGTGTAGTGGGATTTAAACTAGAAAAGTAAAACTAGAAAAGTAAAACTAGAAAAGGTGTTTGCGTGGCAAAAACAAGTTTTGCTATATTGTATAAGATTGTGCAATGCAAAGAAATAAATATATTATCAATTTATATATGCAAATACTATATTGAATTATATCAAATTATTATGCCAAATAAAGGTTTATAATCTAATACACGATTATTGTTCATAAGACCATAAATTAAATTTAATATAATAGTATGGGTGACGCTTACAACTGCTATAATATGCGTTAGGGCGGTAGGCCTCATTTAAATAAACATGTTGGTTCTACACCCGTACGTATCTTTACTTACTGAACTAAAAGAGTTACTAAACTTTGGAGAGTAAATATCTAGTTTTCCAAACACATGTAGAATATTGGCACATTTTTTATAAGAGACAGATAGTTTAATTTTAATACAATCCATTTTTTGTATTTATTTGATATTTCTTTATAAATTTAGAGTATTACTTAAACATAAGTCCAATCAAAAAATCTATTTTTTTTGGTTGACCATCTCTATAGTCTTTGATCTAGAAGTAGTAAATAATTGTTTAGATGTCAATTCATTCAATAAAACATTGAAACTACGCACACATGCATGCATTTGAAGTATCATCTAATTGCAAATATCATAATTGTGTATTGTTTATATCTAAACTTTATTTATAGTTTTATTTATTATAAAAAAAAATGTTTTTATTTACCTAACAACTCTTTAATACAGAATATGAATTTCAACAAAGTTGTCTGGAAAAATACAAAGCACTCGTGCAATATGAAAGTTGCAACAATAACTTTTTGTGCCCATATAAACTTTGCCAATTGAAAGTTGTAGTTTGTCGTTCTATTCGTGGTCAATTGTTATATAAAAGTAATTTTATCCTATATAGAGTATACTCTTGAAAGTCTAAATTCCACGTCAATCCTGCGGTCCTATTGAACGATCCCAACTAAATGTTTGTATTTGAAATCTGGACTATTCAAATAAGATATAAACCAACCCCTGTATATGTGTTCCTCTAAACACGCCATTTGCGTAGTAATACATGATGGAATTGCGTTTAGGTTGCGTCCCGGAATGGCCACGGGGGCAATTCATCCAACGTACATCTTTATTGCATTAAAATCCGCCCCGACGTTTTCGCTTGGCTTGGATAATTTTACCCTCCACACATACATACATACATTCATACACACACAACAATCAATAACATGATATTTCATTAAATATGTAAACATTTAATTAAAAATTATTTGATGTATGACCACAATACAAAGATAAATGTAATTATTGCAAACTGGATGTAATAAACGATATCAGAAAAGGATAAAATCTGTCACACTTTAACTTTATTAATTCTCTACACTGACGGCAACAATGACCATGTGGTGTGTGTATGTACACATTATATATAGTCTGTCACTTGTAATAATAGTTATTTAGGACGATGTCACAATAGTTGATCCGTGCTGACCCCTCTCCGCCAGTGACATGCATCACGTTAGTTTACGATACAAACTTATATAAATTTATCATCATAAATCATCGCGTTTGTTATCATTAAAACGTGAATTGTTCGTGATTGTAAGACAAGAGAGCACAACGTTCGAGATTCAACGAAACGTGACAAAATATTCTAACATAGCTAACGACTAGACAATACCCACGATATGCAGCTGCGACGATGTATCAATTCGTTACAGGGACGAAATCAATTGCGCACATCAACATCATTAAGTATGAAATATGTAACGCACATTAGAAAGTTTTGCGGTACAATATAGTGTTAATAATTAAATTTTTACAACTTCAATAAAGTTAAAACTTTTGAAATGGGTGTTAAAATTTTCTCGTAAAGCATTCGAGTATCACTGTTGGAATATTGTTTTAGCTAAATTAAGCAAAGGTGTAAACTTTAAAGGGGCTATATTATAGACTTCCCCTAATGCACTTTAATTTGCTTATCTGGCATAATGTGCTTACATTTCTCTTCGCGAATGTCGTTTCTATTATAAAGCGAGACTAATGTGTCAATTGTAACAGTACTTGTGCAAACGATTTTGTGTCTAATTTACTGTCTGTTTTGAGCATATAGAACTACTATATTCTGAAGTTTCACGAGATCTGTCTATTCAAATAGCATTGGTGCCGCGACATTTCTTTGAATTGTTATTTAAATTTCTTATCTGCACGAAAGTCAATATCTTACTAATCAATAAATAAGATTGATGGGTTGAATGCAACGTGGTACAAGTGCAAAATCAAATAAATTATTTTTATACAATTTTTTTAATATATTAATATAGTATAAAGAATCTGTTGCCTGCCGATCAATTATAAAATTTATATTAACCCAAACCTATTAAAATGTACTTACATTTTTCATTTATAGCATAATTGGGTTACATTTAAAAATTTGTAATCATTTTTAACTGTTTCTACCATACAACTAATCTATCCAAAAATATATAGTAAAAATGCATCAATATAAACAATTTGTCTAAGAACTGTGCACAGGAGATATGAATATCTTAAATTTTAATTATTTTATATGTTATTTGACTGATTTTTTTTGTTTAATTTATTAAGTAGTTAAGAGTAAATCAGTCTGTTCATAAAATAAAAATCCAAATCAAAATAAAAACCGAGAATTTTGTTATTACCATAGAAGAAGAGGATAATGTTTTGAAATATTTGGTTTTTATTTTTACTTTACTTGGATAAACAGACTGATTTACTTTAGAAACATTTAAGCATAGCAAACTAAAAAAAAATAATAGATATGGTCCCTAATTTTAAGCTAAGGTAAGGAAAAATCAGGCGCGTCGCACACAATTGCACGCTAGCTCTGCTACAATAATCAAACTACAACCATCTTTCCTTCTTTTTTCCTCTTTGAACTGTCGATCTCCCTTGGTTGACTCTTCAGTTTAATCTAAATCCCACTTTGGGCTACCAATCTATTAGGTAACAAGAGATAGGGATCTACAATATCTTTATACTCTATTTCTAATTATTAAAAAGCCTGCCAGTAAGCAAATAATGAAAGTACCCCAGGTAACTAGCACTGATAAAGCACCCCGGTCACAAACCGGGCAGCTCCCTGTATTCTTTAGAAATCAATCATCAGATACATTTTAAAGACGGCCAAGCAAAAGCGTTGAAGTTTAACCAGAGCAAAAAACAAAAACTACATAAAAAACCTAACCATATTCAACAGTACCAAAAAAAAGCTAAACCATTAACACCCTGGAAAAAGTGTAGACAGGAATATACATCTAGTGCTGCAGCCTATGAACCAATAGTGGATCTCATAGTCTCATTAAAAACTAAAAAACAAATCAAATTTAAGCACTCACCAGAAAAACTTAATGATCGTTCAAAGCGTAAAAAATTAAACCCACATAAAGAACCCCAAAGAAAAGTACAAGCAGTATCAGCAAAAACTATTACAATACTAAATAGTATAGAAAAGAACGCAAGAAAGCTGCAGAAAATAACAGATGGATCACATAAGCTAAATACAGACATATATTACTTGGTAGATCGACTTAACTTTGAAAACCTACAGAAACAGATGGAAGAAAAAAACCAAACCGTAAGTTACATAGAACTAAAACTAATGACAAAGCAAGCATATAGACAAACGGAAAAACTAATAGACATACCAGATAATGCAAACTTTGCAGAATTTTATATTGCTAGCAAAAAAAAGAGTGGTAGGAGAATACATATTACAAAATTAAATTATAAAAAAATCATTTAAGCTACAACAAATTGCTATGATTAGATATACTTATACGATAAAGTAAGTAACATAACAATCAAAAGAATACTACAACATCGTGGCTACACTGCTGCAAAGAAAAATAGTATACCTAAAAAACACAAGCACCTTACTCAACTTTGAAAACCAACAACACTACACCTTTCTGGTAAAAATAAAAACGATAAAAAAAACATAGAACATATAGAATAACTTTATTGAACACTAAAGAAAATATGAAAAACTACCAACAAATGTCGAAAGAAAAAAATTGCGCTACTATGCACATTAGTACGGACTAGACCAAAAAAATACTAGAATGTGTGTATAGAGATAGCAATGCATGTCATAATTATGACGTAAAAAAAAAAAATTATACAGAAAAAGACAAATATGGAGATACAAAGCAAAAAAAAAAATCAACAAGGAATTTTTTTATGATCTTGAATTTATTTTGTAGCCAAGAGTATCCGGATATTACATCAGCCAAATGGCTGCCACGGCTGGCCTTACAATAGTCCATTCTCTCGACCCAATTTTTCAAAACTTTTTCCAACGTCTGCGGTTTTATTTTAACAATGGCATTTTGGATATTGATTTTAAGATCGTCAACCGTTGCTGGATCGTTAGTATAACAACGTTCTTTAACGGCACCCCAGAGATAAAAGTCCATGGGCGTCAAATCGCAGCTCCTTTCTGGCTAAATCACATCTCCACGACGGCTAATTACACGATTTTCTAACTTTGAACGCAATAAGTCGATAGTTTCGTTGCTAGTGTGGCATGCCTCCCCATCTTGTTAGAACCAGATGTTGCCTACATCCAAACCAGCAATTTGATCCCAAAAAAAGTTTGCTATCATGGTCCTATAGCGGTTTCCGTTGACCGTTTCGCCAGATTCAAAGATAAATTGGCCGATAATGCCGCCGGCCCATAACCCGCACCATACAGTCACTCGATCAAGATGCATTGACTGGTCAACGATCACGTGTGAGTTTTCCGATGCCTAAATCCTGCAGTTTTGCTTGTTTACATAGCCTCCGAGGTAAAAATGCGCTTCATCGGAAAAGATAATTTTTTGCCAAAATTCACCAGCTGCTCTAAGGCCCAATTAGCAAAGTTCTATCGAAGTGGATGGTCAACTCTCTTCAACTGCTGTGTTATTTGGACCTTATAAGCAAATAAACAGATGTCTTGATGCAAAATACGCCTCAAGGTAGTGCGACTAATGGTCAATTGCTGAAAGCGATGACGAGTCGATGTTCTCGGGTTGGCTTGCACACTACGGGCTACAGCAGCAATATTCTCGGGTGTACAAACCGGCTGAGCGTGTGGAATTTTAGTACGGTTCACCAGCATACCAGTTTCACAAACTTTGTAAACACATTTCTTCAGAACACTTGCATTTGGTGCATATTCGCGACCAAACTTTGTACACAATTTTCGCACTGATTCTGCAATACACAAATTACATTCAAAGTAAATTTTTAACATTTCCCATCGTTCATCGAGCGTATAGCGTACCATTTTGTAAACCGAGTGTTGCATACTGAAGAACTGTCATACATCAGATGTCAAATATCATGACAGTAAAAATAAAGTAGTAGTTCAAAAAGATTCCAAGAGATGGCCCACTCTTTGCATATGCAAGCATAGTAACATGGTATAACACAGATTTAATAGGCATACACATACAAAACGTAAGAAATACAAGAAATGAAAATTTAAAGCGCAATGAAAGCTTTCATCAATTAAAAAAAAGACAAAAAACTGAGCTACAACAAGTAGCTAATACTAAATAAGTAAATGGACAAAGAAGAACAAATATAATCAAAGACATTGATAAAACCACAACAACAAAAAATAAAACAGACTTTAAGTCAAGCAGTAAAAAAAAAATTAAAGTGGTGCACTATTAAAATACATACAAAGCTAGCCCGCCAAAAACAGCGGCTGACAACATACTTAACCAAAAAAAAAAACCAGAATTGGATAGATAACATGTGTGGTACAAAAGCTTATCAACCCAATCAAGTGCTTTAACTGTAAGCAACATAAGCAAATGTGAAGGAAAAAAACATACTTCCAAAAAATGCGTAGATGTATCCAAATGCTAGATGCAAAATCTTCTGTTAATGGTGACAAATAACATCAAATGCTAAACCAGTCAAACAGCACTTTTTTGATAACTTTCTGAACAGTGTTAAATAATTTTTTTGCTGCAATACTTAGTTTTCCAAATTACTTACTGATTTGAGCAACATTTCTCAAACTTTGTTTCACAAAATTTTAGTGCGCTGTAGAAAAGCAAAAAGTAAATAAATGTAAATCTAAAAAAAAAAAAACTAAAACTATTACATGGTGTTTCAAAACAAATCAACTATTTCAGCTAAAAATTGAGAAACTTAGAACTGATTGTAATTACTATTTTTTGTACCAAGATAATACTTAAAAATAACATTGAACAAATATCTCAGAACAACCCAACTATATATTTTAATTAAAAATAATAAAAAAATATAAAACTTATTGTAATTTGGTTCAATACATAAATAATATAAGAAATTTTTATTTTTATAATAAGATTGTTTAAATGACTTTCATCCAAAACTACTCAAGCCCTTTACAAAGATTACTAAAAACTATTCTAAAAAAATTTAAGAAATCAATCTAATATTTTCGTCGATATTCCTTTTTAAATCTTCGAAAAAGTTCCTGCTTCAACTTGCTCTTGCTAGAATCTGTCCAATCTATCTCGTAGTTTTACATCGGCGCATCATTGCAACAACCCGCCATCGTTCCCGAGCACTCTTTCATTAACTGAACCTGCACACAATTACTAATACATTCTGTAAAATTAGCAAATATAAAATCTCTCTCTAGCATAGAACCAAAAGGTCGTAATGTTAGATTCCTTATAGTTACATCAATACATAGTATATAAGAGAGGAATAAAATATTCCAAAACTGAACAAGAAAACAAAACTTGTTTGTGTTAGTTTGTGTTTATATCTCAACATAATTTCCATTAAAGTCTGCACACTTGTTCCAACAATGTTCTAAGGCCATTATGCCAGACTGATGAATTTGTCGAGGGCCTCAAAATAATCATTTACAGCGTCAATAACTTCATTATCGTTCGCAAATCTTTTTACACCGAGTCACTTTTTAAGATTTAAAAACAGATAGTAACGGAGCTAAATCTAGTGAATATGGTAAGTAGCACAGCAACTTAAAACTTTAATTGGTAGATTTTAGCCATCGCAATGACTAACGTGTAAAAAAAGCATTTTCTATTTCGCTAAATGTAGCAATTTTTGCAATAAGTTAACATAATACTCCATTAATGATTTTTCTTTTCTGAAAATAGTCAATAAAAATTATCCCACGTGCATCCCAAAAAATAGAAGCCAAACCTTGCAAGCCAATGCAACTGTCTTTGCCTTCTTTGGAGCTGGTTCCCGTGGTCCATTGTTTATACTGTTGTTTGGTGTAAGAAGTGTAGTGATGGACCCAAGTCTCGAGATGGATTGCGTTTATACAGAGCCAAACGCGGCACCCATTTTGCGCAAAGCTTTTTCATAGTTAAATGTTCATGTAAAATATTACATGTACGTTCCCTTAACTTCACTGTGCGATCTGTCAAATCAATTTTGCAAATTTTTTTAATCATTCTGACAGTCACCTCGATAAGCCGTCCACTGAGGGGTTTGTCCAACCCATTTTAAATTCATCAATCTACCGCTTAAAAGTTGTATTCAATAAAGAAAAGTCACCTAATGATAAATCAAGCTCATTTTTAATATCGCTTGTAGTTAATCATTTCAGAAAAAAATATTTATCACTGTACAAATTTCAATCTTATTCCTTGTACTAAAATCGCCTTAGACGTTTATTTTGATAGACTGCTATGCCAAAAACAACATATTTTTTAAAATTTGTAAAGTAACCTGAGAAAAGATAAAATCATGCAATGCCTTCATAAGATTAGGCATTGTAGCTCCATACTTATATAACACAGTCTCAAGGTATACTCTAATGCCAGTGTATATTTATTTATAACTGCTCTTTATTAGTGTAAAGAGTCCTGTATACAACCGTAAGGCCCAACTGGTCAAGGTAAATTTGACAATCTTTTTCAGTTATTGTGCAACCTTAAGTGCTCAAATCCCAGTGCACAAAGCTCTCAACGGCTGCTACGTATAAGACATCAATTCCAAATACGGTGTTAACACACAACCCCAAGGCCACAAATGACAGTGTATAAATACCAATCTTTTACAACCTAGTACAACCCCAATCTAGCAACGTATTTAGCAAAAATACAATTGTCAAACTGCTCAATAACCCCAAAGCTAATGTACTTAATTTTGAAGGCCCAACAATTTTGATTATTACAACATTTCTCATTACTGAAGTACTAATGTAAAATTACTTTACATTGTAAGTACATACAACTAAAAGTATTTCCTCCATTTTGTGGTAGTGGTCTGAGATATTGAAATATATCTATCATTACAGTATTATATTCTACATAAAGATAAAGTTAAAACTAATAAAAATTAATTTTTATGTAGAGATTTAACGTTAATTAATTTTATGTGAACTATTTCCCTAAATAATTGCTTATCATCCGGACATCCTGTTGTGTATCCTAATTTTAAAATTGGGTTTTTTGAAATGCCGTATGCATTTATTTAAGTTATTCCACATTTTATCTTAGCTAGTCGTGCGCTACATTCCGTGGCAATGTCATCTGCAATATTCAACTCACTGCATCTGCACCTAACTAGTAACATTTTAATAAATCGTGCGAAAATAGATTGAGATTTACTTATTATGTTTTATAATAAGTTGAGTTTGTGATCTTCAACCAAAAACCTAAAAAAATTATGTAATCTCAGTTAATTAAATGTTTATTTTCATCCTTCAATTAAAATGTAATAACAATATCAGTTATGGCTATGATAAGAAAGGTAGTCAATAAATTCTTAGTATGATAAAAAACTTCCACAACAGTTAAGTGATAATTTAATTATCATTAGACAAGCAAAGTTACTAACTTAACTAAATTGTCAAAACGAGAATGTATAAACAATCTTAAATACTATCGTCGTATTTGATATTGTAGATTAAACAAAGAAAAAGTTTATATGTATAAATCCTCATCTTAATAATTTATTTTTTTATATTTATGATTTTGCAATTCGGAATGTACATGATCATGAATATTTTCATTATTATTTAGTTAATACTAATGTTAATAATATGAAATTGCACGTGTATATCGTAATAATTAAAAAGAAATGTACTAACCGATCACATTTCCAATATATTATTTCAATACTGTGTAAAAACTAGTAATAAAATACATAGTATGTTTCTTATTTTTTCATCTGTAGATAGAATAAAGCCCATAGTATTAAAACAAAATATTTTAATTGCTTAATTTTTATTTAATTATTAAGACAAATGACTTTGTGAGTTTTAAAGATATACAAATCATAACAAGAAGACAATAAAGTCAATAAAGGGTGTGCTTTGTGTTGTCATTGATTCTTTTTTAAATTAATTTGCTTACTTGTCTGCAGGCGACGGCAACAAGAGAATTCCGCTGTAATCAAGTTTGAGAAGATATTTTCGAGAAATCTAAATTACATCAAGCTGTCATTCTTAATTAAATTTTTATCGTATTTGAAGTAAACGCAGACAGATATTATATAATATTATTAAAATTAAAACAGTTAAATCATTTTTATAATATAATTTTTATAAGAGTCCTTTACAGGATAAAAGAAAACATTAAATTGTATAAACCAATTATTTTATTTTATTATTGTTTGTAGATTATCTAAAAATAATAATTGAAAATTTGATAATAAAATTTTTCTATTTCGCGTTCATATTCATGTATCATAAAACGCTATTTGGTAATGTCATAGACCCATTTTCATATTAATATAAATATATATTTATTTCTATGATAAGATTTGAATCAATTATTTAATAATACAACGTTTGCATTTTGATATTAAAAATTAAAAGATGCAAAATTGAATAAATTTATAAATCACTAGTATCATAATAGAATTGTTATATGTTGCGTTAATAATGACTTCATTAAAAAACGTTATTAGGTATAGTAATGAGTTATTAAAAAACGATATTTCATTATTTAACGCGTAGTCATTACAATACGGAATATTTGATTTTTTAAATTAAAAACGCAAAGTATAAATAAATCGTTTTTATTACTTTGTACCTTTAAAATAAATGCTTTTGGCTTAATTCGACTCGATTTTGACATCATCACAAAACACATATTGTAAATAATTCTTTTCTGCAACAAGAAAAATGGCTGTTAATAGTATTTTGACTTCATAAAAACTATGTTTAAGTTACTCCTAGAATTTTGTAGCAAAAAACCGGATGCAACAGCCATATTTGCTGTCCATGACCTTTTTAGATTTGTTAGAACGCCTGAAAACAGTTCCAGTTGACACCATAGAAAAATTTAAAAATGTACTTAAATTTAACTTTAATTCAAACGTCCCCGCGACACCGCAGAGCACAACCCGCTATAACTCCTTCTTTAACCTCTTCTCCTGCACCTACTAACAGCTAATAAACAGATCCACGTCGTCACTGCTGCCCTAATTTAGACTATGTGTATCACAAAGTGTACAGACACTTTTATATTTAAGAGTTCCCGCGATTGAGAGCACCATGTTGTACATTACAAACTAAAACGCGTTTCAAAAGCAATCATAGAGGTTATTCTGGCATGTATGGCAATTTATGACGTCATCATTAATTAAAAAAATCTGCCGGTAATCTCTTTTTGTACTACAGGACTATCTAGTAATATAAATTCAATACCAAGCTTCAAATTATTTGCATTTTTAAACGTCAATATGTATTATTAATTACAAATTTATGATTTAAATTTCACATTTCCCCTCCGGTAGGGGAAATCTATGACGTGCTGCGAGATCGCAATGAGTGCTAGAATAGGAGTCCATGTCTCTATAGTTGTACCTGTACCATAAAGTTAAAAAAAAGATTTCATTATTTGCCGTGCATCGTAATAAACACAGTAAGTACAATACAAATCATTTTGTCTTTAAAAGTTGGTATAAAAAAAAACAATTAAAACAATCAAACATTCCAGTATGACCAAATTCAAGCCAATGCTTTGTAATAGCTGATCGATGTCAGCGTCGCCAAGTACAGCAATGTCCGCAATTGCTGTTAATCTATCCTAACTTATCTTCGGCTCCAAACTTCGGAGCAATATGGTCGGCAATTTAAAACTGGTGTTTATTTGCAGTAAATAATTTAGTTATCCATTTCTATATCTATTTAATCCTTTTCATAATAACTCTATTTAATAACACTGGGTAAGTAGAAATTGTGTTCTATTCATTGTTAAATTAAAGATAATCTTGTCTAAGCTTTGCTCAGGGCAAGCCACCAGCATGGCAGATAGCCCCGGCGACAATCTCACACAAAGTAATTACGTCCCCTCACACCACATTTCGTGCAATGAATTAATTTCGGGCGTCATACATTTTGGTCGTTCAGATCCTAAAAACCAAGCGTTTTAATAAAAAGGTTCAGAGTGCAGAAAGGTTTCGATTTAAATCTTCTAATACCGTACTGATAAACTTCCAAAATCAAGTTCTTCCTAAAACTTCTATCTTAAACCTTAACACTCATCCAGACTCTACACATATCAAAAGTTGTTCAGTGTTTCAATTGCATAAAATATAGTCACACTTCTAAGATCAGTAAAAGCCCCAAACATGTTCGGATTCTCATAAACTAAAAAGTTGTCCTATGGCTCTCTTACCATGTTGTATGTATTGTAAAGAAAACCACTACTCCAATAAAATTAGAACAGCATTTTCTAAATTCTAATTCTTCTTTAAATTTTCACAACAATCTAAAATTAAAGAAGCAAGAGCTTTTCATAGTTACTCATTTCATAAAGCGTTGTCGCTGCCACCTTTGAAACAGTTGAACCCACTAACCTCTCGACACGTCAACTTTTCTCTTTAGCAGTTAAAGCATCAATCCCTAATACAAACAAAACATCAAGAAATCAGTTTCATAAAAGAAAAAAAAACTATCAACAGATTTCCGGAAAAACCTCAAGGACTAAGACAAACATCTTTCAATTCTACGATTTCGCTTCCTACCAAAACGACTTACCATATTTTAGCCTATCCATCCAATAGCATGTTACCTTCTGTGCAAAATTTATTCCAAATCTTGTAGATTAATTAAAGCAATACGGCAGTATTCAGCAAAAAACCAACAGGATGCACACAACTCAATTTCTAATATTCTCACAACTCTGAATAACTTAGTTATACAATCAAACTATGGATTTAGCTTCAATTCGATTACTTAGTTAAAATATCCAGTCAGAATAGAACAAAAAGCCCAAGACTTCCTATTTAAGTATTAACGCGGTCACTATTAACTTATAAACTAATTCCAACCAAATAATTATATCTCTTTCCTCCAATTTAGTTCTTTCCACAACTTAAAAGAAAGTATGGAATAATTTCTTCTTAACCAGATTTTTTTTAAACCAAAACCCCATTTTTTAATTTCTCCTCTTCTATGCAATTTGTTCAATCATCTACTTTTTTCTCACTACTCTTTCATGCTATTGCCCACCTAACGTATCACTTTATAAAAACAACTGGATTAACATTTTTAGCTCCATTGTCCCACTATTTATTATTGTTGGTAACTTAAATGCACACCATCCCTTATGAAGTCAACATCATCACAACTAAAATAAAATAAAGTTAAAAGCAATAATCTTCCTCGTCCTATCAATCTAAAAAACATTAATTGACTCTCCGAATTACAATCAATTTGAGACCTAGCTGGTAGATGCGGCAAAATCGTCTTCCCCTAAGTATTTTATTTTGCAACAAAAGAAAACAATTCTGTCTTGTATTCAAAACACCTCCAAAAAGATAAACTAAAGAGATGATGCAAAATAAACTCAATTTTTCCTGCTAAAGTTACTGAATTCAGAAAAAGCTACACTGTACACGAGAACATCACTACGCTAAAAAGTATTATTACCTCAGCTTATGATAATGTATATATAGTTTACTTCAATTCGGTCATGATTAGTTTAAATATGCCATAGACATTCATAAAATCTTAAAAATTATATTTGTCAAAAACCAGAAGAAAGCCCAAGACTTCCTATTTAAAACCGACTTAGGGTAGCCTTTTAAGTTAAGAAATTTTATTCACAGCTTAACGACCTGTATACTTAGGTGTATTTGGACTGCCTGAAGAATATTTTCACCTAGCGCACGCATGAAAAAGGTGGTTTTAGAGTAATAGACATATTTATATGATTTTTTGCGTTTTTTATTGTTTTTTTGTCTTTTTAGCAAAAACTATGCGTTTTGGACAAAAATCACTTTTATTAAAAGTTGTAGAGCAAAAAATTTTCAATCGATATAGGTCATTTGAATTTTCTTATAATTTTCCTTTTTTCCGCCAGAAGACGCAGAAAGTTACAATTTTACGCGCTTTAGCGGGCAATGCACGCATATTGGAAAAACTGAAAGACCTATATCGATTGGAAGTTTTTGGCTCTAATACTTTGGTTTCTTATGATTATATAAAATAAAATAAAAGCCAATCTCAATCGGAAATTTTTTGCTCTACAACTTTGATCTCTTGTAATTTTTCACCAAAATGCATTGTTTCGGCTCTAAATGCAAAAAATCAAAATATATGCTTTATTTTCCACGCCTTCTAGCGGAGAAACGGAAAACTATAGAAAAATTCAAATGACCTATATCGATTGGAAATGAAATTTTCCGATCTACAACTTTTAATAGAGATAACTTTTGAGCAAAATGCATAGTTTCTGCTAAAAATGCAAGAAACCATAAAAAAAACGCAAAAATTAATATATATGTATCTATTACTCCAAAACCACCTTTTTTCATGCGTGCGCTAGGTAAAAATAGTCTTCGGACAATCCAAATACACTTAAGTATAAAGGTCACTAAGCTGTGGGTAAATTTCTCTAAAAAATAAATCTAATTAATCAAAATCTAAAATTGTCTGTAAACAACTGCAAATCAATAATTTTCTCTTCTCGCACTAGAAACCCATTTCTAGTACCAACTATCAATACCATTCCCCTACTTTGTGTCCCATTTTTCAAGTTTCTTAGAATAACATTTGACGACAAACTATTGTGTAGTATATACGCAAGTGCGCTGCAAAATCATGTGCTCAAGGAATCAGTATACGCAGTATTGATTAGAGAGAAAACCCTGAAACTTTTTTGTTACTCTTTTACAAAACATTTGTCCGCTCGCATCTAGAATTTGCAAACCATCTCTTTTTTTTTAGAGCAAAGCTACAACAGCTATAATAGATAAAATCCAAAACCAAGGTATGAGAATCTGTAAACAGAGAAATGAAATTCACGCCTATCAATATTATAAAAGTAGAAAATGAGCTAATGCCTCTGCATATAAGACGGCAAGATTTAGTCAAAAAATATATAGCAAAACTGTTTGATATAAAAAGAAGTATAGCATCCAGTGGCATGTTTGGCAAACAAGAAAAAATTTTTTTTTGTTGTTTGTCCAGATCCTTATTCTGCAAATGACTTATTACAATTTTAGTGTAAAAGATTTGATAAAGCTCAATAAACACCGTTTTTAAAAGTTTTATTTACAAACGTTAGCCAGAGTATGCTATATTTACAGACAAATTCGTAAGACTAAACCTTCATTCGGCTGCTTATGGAATCTACATTTCCTTGCGGTACTTGGAAGAATCAAGGAAACTTTCCCTACTTTATTCGATATTCATAGCTGAACTGTATCCAATGTATAAAACCTTGATTTTGATTTCGTCCAAAGTAGTCAAGTAGACATACTAGACCATTTATTTTTAAATATGCTAAATTTTCACTCAAATATTACAAAATTTGGCAGAAACTGTGATCTGCAACTACCAACCTCCATGGACTTATTGATTATCTCCAATCAGACTAAAGTATACGCTGCGCTTATCGATTACGTCAGAGAAACAAAACTCACTCTGTAATATTTCCTACTCGCCACAAACCAACAACTCCCCTTCTTCCTTTTATCTACTTTTTGCCGCCACTTTTTTTAAGACAGTAATGTCTACAAAGTACGTGAAGCAAGCGTACAAGCCAAGTAAGTAAGATGCAGCTCACTTCACAACGGAGCTGTCATCATCCATTCTACACCAACATATCCTAATTTAACTTTCAAAACTTTAACTACCACAATTTTTCAAATTTTTTTAAATTAAATTAAATAAATATTTTCAAAATGAACAAATAGTGTGAATTAGGCATGCCAACTTTAGACCGATGTTTTAGTGGGTATTGTACCGTAATTGCGACAAATATATCCTAAATTAGAGTATCTGCATAAACTTTCAAAATTTTAATCTATCTGCATATATATTTTTTTAAATTCTTTAATATTAATAATATTATTAAATATAAAGATTTTTTGAAATGTATGTCTTAGCTATAAATTACTTGTATTACTTTATTGCCAATAACAATACTTATTTTTCCTTTATCCAATGTCTCAAGATAATTACAATGGCAGGGTTATAGAAATTTTCCGCAAACTCAATGGAATAACGTGCACGCAATCTACTAGCAGAACACGAAATATTTATTTATACTTTCAATTACATAATACATCATACATGTCTGTCATTATTGAACTGATGTTATTACTGGACCCTCCGCTATGTTTTTTTATAAACTCCAAATCCGGATAAGTCTACTAATAAATAGCAGCTAGCATCTGAATACTGGCTTAATGTAAGTTTAATAGTTTTGAAACTGAAGATGCACTTGGATTTAACCAAGAAAAGTTTTAAAAAGAGAATGAACTCTGCAATAACATTATTTTACATGTACTTTTATAGCTTTCATTTTCTATAATTTAATTATTATACAATCTGCAGTATCAACTTAAATTATCCAGTTCAAATAAAAAATTCAATTCAGTTGGTAACAATATTAAAATCATTTTGTTTTGAGTTTTATATAAGCCCCTTAAAAACGTTCGGTATTAAATTGAAACATAATATATCATCTGTAACCTTTTTATAAGCAAATAATGTCGATAAACAGTGTTGGTAGAGTGAACTTAATTCTATCCAATATAACAAAAATCCTGGCAGACATATATCAGGATTATGGATTGCCCAATAAATGAGAATTTCGAATTTTCGCATGTTCGTTTATTATTCGGAAAGCGTGTATGGTGTAATCCACCCCCACGGGAACATCAACGCTGTGCACGCAAATTTAAAAATGACAAGAAATAAATTTAAATTGGATCGATTAAGCTAGCGCCAGTTTATTTCGTAATCCACGAAAGTGGAACGTTTATTTTTCAATGGCATAACACGCTACATCGGCAAATCTAAATTAAGTAAGTTGGTTCCGTAGTGTAGCGGTTATCACGTCTGCTTTACACGCAGAAGGTCCCCGGTTCGATCCCGGGCGGAACCATGATTTTTTTTTAGTTTTGAATTAACAATAAATAAATATGCTGTGAGTATTTTTATTTAATATTTTTTCACCCATCCCTTGAGAGATTAGTTCACATGTTTGCAAACATGTAGTACGCAACACAATCTTGTATCTAATAAAAATAAACCATTAAAACAATTAAATGGCTTGTATTTATCTTTTATATTTATTTAACTGTGCCACATTTGTTAGCCGTTAAAAAAAATGATTATATAGCAAACTTTTTCTACTGTGCATTTTTTTAGAAATACAGAAAATTTAACAGAACAGCTTGGTATAAATAATAATTAATAAGCAAATAATATTAGTAAAAAATAAATAATATCTAGTAGCCAAATTAAGTTCCAAATGCTAAACCTAATTACGTTTTGTTAGATATTCATTTTTAATGACCAGATACTAGGTGTCTAATTAATACAAATTTAATCTAAAAACGTACACATTTTAAGTATGAATTTAATAAATAGTACTTAAATTAAAAAAAAAATCTATCTCCATTTAAAGTTTAGCAGCAGTTTTAAGTATTTTTGATTAAAATTAATTACTAATTATATTTTTATAACTAGTTGTTCCTAACCCTAAAATTATGTTCACTGAATATTGAAATATATAGCATAAGATGTAATTATCGCATTATAGATGTAATGTATATTTCGGTGCAGGTCAGTCAGGGTGCAAAAATCAAATCAAATTAATCACTAATTCAGCTAGTTAAAATCAACAACATTCGTAGCAGGTTTACCAATGATATTGATTAGAACAAACTTATTTAAAAAATATGCTAATTGAACAATATAATTTCTATCCCCAAATAAATAAAAACATGGAAAAGGAAGTCCTTTGAGACGTAATAGATATACATCATGCAATTTTTAATGATGACTATATTGTTTTGCGTGAGTTCTTAATATTTACAACGTGAAAGGAATGATCAAGAATTAATTTATTCAGGAAGACTGCGTTATCGCCTTTAGGCACAGATGAAATCGATTATAAAGGTCAGCCAATTATTTGATAATACCGAGAAAATCTTAATCAAACTAAATTCACACACCATAATTCATATCCATTTAAGGGTTTAACTATGCCTACAATTCTGATGAAGTGGACGTCCCGGACATGTTCATGCATTTAATTGAGACCAATTACTGCTACAAGATTTCATTAACGCGAGACTACGGTGTAAGTCATATACCTGTTCGGACGCCCACGGATATCACACGCCGGGT
The DNA here is from genome assembly GCA_963932245.1 of Tachinus rufipes. NCBI lineage: Eukaryota > Metazoa > Arthropoda > Insecta > Coleoptera > Staphylinidae > Tachinus > Tachinus rufipes. Next base: position 46,923,185 of record OZ010741.1, on the reverse strand, counting down.
TTTACAAATACGCAGAAAATGCAGATGCAGCAACGACCCTATCCATTCCGCTTGTGACTGCAACTAAAACCAATTGACACACGTACAGTTTTCTGACAGTGACAAAGGTCCCGCGAGAAATGAACTCCGCCCGACTTAACTGTAGTTTGTAGAAATTCCAAATACTGCCAGCCGGGAAAGCTACAAGGGAAAATATTGACGTCGCATGTCGTGAACAGATGTTACCATCGAGGAAAATAGAAGTTTACATGCAATAATCCCTAAATATAAAAGGCATTTTCTTATTATTAAGCTTTACATATTTAAAGAATTTATCAATTACTCAAACAATCAAATGTCGCAATAAATTAACGACAATTGAATTTAAAATTTTATGCTCTGATTCATGATTATAAAAACAATATACTTTTATTATACTAAATATTAACTACACAATCCTTGATAAATAATAGAATAGAATGTATAAATAAATTGTTATCCATTGCAAACTTTAAATATTTTAAGTTAAAAAAAAAATCCAAATTACATCATATATTGGTAATATTGGTATACTGCAAATAAAAAACAAATATGTAATACAATAAGTTAATCTTTAATATTCTGTGGCTAATAACCCTATAAATTTGTCTTACAATACTGAATATCTTTTTCTTTGTCGGCCACACTATAGAATATAGACAGACTTATCTTAATGATCTCCATACATGCTGCACTGTAATTTTTTGTCCTGACCCCGTCATTAATTACCTCAGTACCGGAAGTTTACAATGTATTTGCCTTTAATTCAAGTAAATTGGCAAAACATTTTTGTTGTAAGGTCAGTGATTTCGTATAATAATATACCTACTGTATATACTTATCTAACTTCTGGTATCAAATGTAAGCAGTTTACCTGTTTTTACTTTGTTATACTAACATTCTGTTCTATAAAATTGAAAAATATTTTTATGTACATTCTTCTTTTTTTTATCAACATTGATCTGTTCACTGCTGGATATAAGCCTCTTCCATATTACTCATCTATTCCCTGCTATTATTTTGATGTCAGTTAATTTGCTTTTGTACTCAGATTTAGAACCTTTGTCAACCGACTTAGCTATAAATCCGGCACTTAAATGCCGCCGCCATTAACAACGTCTGGTAAGTTTATATCAAACACAATTAAATTGGTTGAATCGTAGTTTTCCGCAACCTTAAGAATAAACCATAGCAACTTTATTATTAAAATGGCTCAATACGTAATGTATTAGGTAAACTATGAATACTGTAAATAAATAGAAGATTTTAATAAATTTTATCTTACCCTAAGTACAAATGATGAAGTTAATAATCAAAAATGATATCCAACAAGTGACCCTACTTTTATGACACAATGACATTCTTTTCCCAAAACTTACAGTAACATTTTTGCAGACATTTTGTCAAATTTCTCCAATTGCTTGAGTAATGTTAACACAAAACTGTTCTTAGCGTAAACTTTTGCTTTTAAAAAATCTTTTTTCACTTAGACTTTTTAACTGGAAGCAGAACCAGATCCGCAAGTATTTAATCTAATACTTCACAAAAAAATTATTGAAATAAATAGCCCAAGATAAATTAAAATAGATATATACTCGGTCAAACAAAACAACAAAAACATAAATAATATCAAAATCAAAATAAAGAACGTTTTTGCAATTCACATAATTATAAACATATGTGTTAAAATTTCGTAGGCTGCGGCAATACTGAAATTCTATAACCAAAATCCCTATCATAACTAGTACAATGACCAGAAATCAATTTGCAATTTCAAGAAATACCGGATTACACAAACGAGTTGTAAAGAGCTAGGACAATTATTGACTCATTCTAAACCCGTTGAAAAAACTTGCCAAGTAAAAAATAACAGTATTAATGAGCAAATGATCCTCTTTAAAAAGACTATCAATATCATATAATATATAAAAAACAAGCCTAATCCATAAAACATAAAATGCTATCTTTTATATGGAGCTGATGGTATAGTTTTATATTTAATTGTGTATTAAGGCAATACTACTACAACTTCTTAGACCCTGATACTCTCTCCAAATTAAAAATAACTAAAACAATCATTTTAAACATGCCAGTTAATCAAATTCTTATAAACAAAAAACATAAACTTTACGTTGATAATTTTTTATCATGGATCATTGTAAATTCTTTGTCTATACCAATTAAAAAAAAACAATGCCAAAAAAAGTCTACAAATGTAATTACTAATATGGATCAAACTGAGGTGATAACTGAGTGAAAAAACAATAAAATTGTATTAATGGTTTTAAATTTTGTAGGAGCGGAAAAAATTGATAAGGTATAAGGTATGAAATTGCAAAACTTAATTTAGACCAATCAAATTAAAAATTTCCAGGCTGGACATTAAAGGAAAAATTAAAAAAAAAAACATTATATTGCTGTAAACAAGCCCGAAATAATAAAATTATACAATAAGAATATGAGCAAATTTATAAGGTTCAGAAAGAAAACAAACACAAAAAATTAAAAAGATACTAGAAAAAAACTTCTATTAAGCGCAAAAAAACTTTTTGGAGAGTTTTGACACTGCTTTAGAGAATTTAAAAGTATAATGTAATAGAATAATAAAAATAATTGATAAATCTGGCTAAAAAACAAATATTAGAAACCGTCGGGTAACCCGTGGTAAGTACTCACACCACGGGGTAACATGCTCACAGAGTACTGAAGAAAACCTTAATGGCAAAAACTAAAACGGCGTTGAAAGGCGAATAAAGTCGGAATGTAGCGCATCAGTAGTAACAGTACTTAAATGCTAGAATTTTAAATAGCTTCTAAAAATTACGAGTGACTAAGAAAGGATCACACCAGCATAGAACATTCTAGAAAGATATAAAACAAACAATAAGAGCATAATAACAACCAAGACAACGCATAAAAACTTTAGCCAACCTAGAAACAAAGTTAATAATAATAATAATATTACTTTATTTAAGGTATAAAACTTACCATTTATATCTACATCAAATATACATAACTAATGATGTTTTACAAAAATATATAAAAATAAAAAATACAAAAAATAACATATACAAAAAATCGCACATATTAAAACAAAACATTAGTCAGCTGACTTCTAAACGTTGACTTAGAGATACAAAATAAATTAAAGTAAGTTGGTAAAGTATTTGCAAGTCTACACATTCTACTCAGCAAATTATTGAAACCATAATTAGTAGAATGGGTAGACTCACGGAATAAGGAAGAATGCCTGATGCGTCTATTATTAAGTGCTATATGGAATAGAAAAGTACCAAATAGTTGCAGCACAAAAACCAAACTAATGCTAAAAAAAACATAAATAGTTCCAAAATATCAAATTAAAGCTTTGCAAATCGTACGCTGACAAATAAAGATTAAGTTATCATCCACTTTAATGTCCAATAAAATTAATGCAAAAATTCTGTTCTTTTCCAAAACTCGTCATTTTATTTCATAAAGTAAGCAAAACATTTAAGCGCGGCATAGAATCGTATTTAATATCATTTGTTCGCAATACACACAGCACATATTAGTAGTCACCTTAATTTTAACTTAATCAAACTTTTATATACTGATACTAAAATTATAAAATACATAAATAAGTCTACAAATTCAATCTAACAATCACAGCAGCCAAGAGTCAAACACATACAGAAATAGAAGATTAACTACAAACTTTTAAACAAACTTAAAACATTATTTTTAAGTTAAACTAGATAGAGTTACAACCATTTGTTACATTATTAATAATATTGATTTATCCAAAACCTCATAAAGATGCTAAGGCAACGATAATCCTTTTTTTTCCATTCTTGTGTTATTCGGCCTAGATATTTGCATTGTTCTTAGGTATCTTTTTAGTTTTTCTAAATCTTCATTGACTTCTTCCTCGTGGTATCCTCTTTCTTTCATAAATATTTTGTGCAGTTCCATTAAGTGCATCACCTTTAGTAGTCCTACATTTGCCAGTTTAACTTCTAGTGAGATTCTTAAATCTCCATTTTGCCAGATAAACTCTGGCCATTTCAAAAGTTGCATTTTCTGTCAACCTCGAGATGGTGTATCTTCCGTTTAAAAACTGTTTAGTCAATTCCGTCAACTTATTTTCCTTAAGCAGTTCTCTCCTTTTCCTCCTTATTTCTGCAATTTTTGTTGGTACTAATGTTTCAGTATATGTTCTTCTTTTGTCTCTCTGTTCACCTTCCATTCCTTGGCAGACATAGTTGTTTTGATTTTCTTTGTTTATTTCCTTTTAGCTTCTCACTCCTCCTTCCTTTGTCTTCTGTGGCTTTTAATTTGTGTGTTTTTTTCCATTTTGGTTTACCTAAATCTCAAAGTTTCAGACTACTCTATCTTTTTCTTCAGTACTGTCGTTGCATAGTTTCTTGATTTGTCTACTTTATTTTCCAATACCTATTCTAGCGTTTTCCTATCTTCCTCCCAAGCTTCGCAATCTACTAGCGTATGTTCCGAGTTGTCATGCGTGTCTTCTTGTAAAAATATACATTTTTCCGCTTTCTCCATCTTATTTATTTTTTGTAAGTAGTTTCCAAAGGCTCCATGTCCGGTGAGTAATTGTGTTGTATAGTAACACGTCTCCAGTTTTATTGAATCTTAACTAATTTGTCCGTCTATGTATTTGAGGCCAATAAACTTATTATTATTGTTTTCTTTTTTCTTTACCTAAAAAAAAGGAAAATAAAAAAACTGATCATCTTAAAGTTGTCCATAATAGCAGTATCTAAGTATCAGATTGTCAGTTTGATTTGGAAGTTTACTTTTAGCACATGATTTCCATTGCATTCAATAAATTATTAAAAAAAAAATTATTATCTAACTAACTTTCACTTCGTAGTTATCTACAGTTACAAACATAATAGTACAGTGTAGATCACGCACTGCAAAAAGAATCGTGACCCCAGAAAAGGTTTTAATGAAAAAATTGGGGTGGTTAGTTCATTTTTAATAAACGGTAACAATTGTATTATTTAACATATTAAAAAATATATAATGCATAATGAAGAGTTATACATAGCAGTGTTTCTTCCTAAACATTATGTGTGTTAAATGACCGCCTCCGCTATCCACGTACTATTTCAAATAACACACAAAATCAACCATAACTCGTTTAAGCATATACTAAGAAATAGATTCAATTTCTTGTTTCTTATTTCTTTTAAGCTACACATTAATTAATACACTTAATAAATAAATATATATATTTTGTAAAATACTTCCCAGGGAGTGGGTGGTAGCAAGCAATAATTAAATTCTAGGTAAGAAAGTTTGAACAAAATCTTTGTAACCAAGAAACCCAATTTAAAGCAAAACGGTACACAGAATTCTTGCAAGAAAATTCTATTCAGTGCATTTTTGTTGTTGTAAAGTTAAACAAACAGTTAAACAATGTGAGCTATAAGTCGACCTAGTTTTCCACTTGTGAGCTACTTTTGGGCGACTTCCACAGGCTCCTATTGCAGATTTTTTGCTCAAACTTATAGGGTTTCCAACCTCACATCCAATTAATATTGGCAGTTGATAACTTAAAAAAAACAAGCTCAGAAGCATGTGTCCGATGGTCCTAGTACCTTGTTTTCTAGTTTTAAAATAGCGATTTAGTTTGGCTTAAAGTAAACGCTCAATTCCGATGTTAAACGTGGCACATTCCATGCTTGCCATCTAAAACCCTATTACAATGTTTCCGCTTAGATCTCAGAAAGCAACTCAACCAGTCCGAAATAGAGGCAGATGTAATAATATACAATTTAACTTAACCACCCAGTATATACCAGCCAATTGCATCATCTGTGAGCAGTGCGGTAAACCCCGATACCAACGCGCATAAACCGCGAGGTTATTTTTCCCAAGCAACCGTGCGCTACCCTTCGCAATTTTTACTTCAATAAGCACGTGTGCTTCCGGGCAATATTTTTAAAGCATTCTAAAAATGAACAAATCATTTTGGCTCTCACTGTATTACTTTTATATTTAGATACAAATCACACTACACGTTTTTGACTACGTTACGTCAAAAGCCCTTGAGAGCTCTAAAGGTGCATGATCTCATATATTCTAATGACGCAAAACAAACGCTGCACCAGTCACGCTTAAACGTGTTGGCTGGTTTAGTAAAGAGTTTTTGAAACATGTCAGTATTCAATGTAAACTGGTAAAAATTCCAATAGTTAAAAAAAGCAAAAACAGTAATTTTTGTATTTAACAGAGCTTGAATAGTTGCATTACATGACAAGGGGCTATCAATATAATCAAATTCTATAGTGATTGATAAAAGGAAAGATTGTTATGTAGTGAATTTCAAATACTGTATTAAAGTTTCTAAGCCCTATACACAAAAAATCTTAAATGCTGCCAAATTTTGGTCTAGGAAACAGATAAGCGTACCTAGACTAGTCCGTCAACTCATAACTGCCCATTTACAGTAGAAACAGGAGTACAGAGAATGGCTTTTGCCTCAATAGAGTAACTTCCTTTTTAAAGATAAAACAAGGTTTTGTTTAATGAGTAATAGTCCACGTTGCTCTCTAGTTGTGTGGTTAGGATTCCAGGTTAAATTGTAGGTTCCACATGTTTGTGTAGAACTATTAATTGCCCACCACAAGTATACAAAAGAAGCACCTACGCTCATATCGAGTACGGCACTATAAGAAGTTTAATAAGTGATAGTCGACGTTGCTCTCTAGTTGTGTGGTTAGAATTCCAGGTTAAATTGTAGGTCCCACATGTTTGTGTAGAACTATCAATCGCACACCACAAGCAAATGAAAGGTGCGCCTACGCTCAAAGCGAGTACGGCACTATAAGAAGAAGTAGACAGGGTAACTATAAGTATAAAAAACACGTCTTTAAAAAAAAAAAATTCCTTAAGAAAGAGAAACAGTAATGTAATAACAGGTAACACATCTTGTAAACATATATATTTTTATAGATGATAATACCAGCCCTTACCGCACAAAAAACGTGTTAAAAAAAATATTAAAAAAAATAATCTGGACATCAACCAGACATTAATACAATTGAGCATTATTGAAAGTGCCATTTTCAATCAAAATTACTCTCTCATCATTCTTCGGAAGCTAACATTAGCTTCCCAAAATTATAATTTTTTTTTCACTCACAAAAAGTAAGATTAATTAATAAAAATGTGCTGAGTACTTAAATATAAAGTTTGATCAAATGCAAATATTTAATTAAAGATTTCTAGTAAGTTTTCAAAAAATTAAAAGTGATCCAACAATTTTACTGATAATATATGTGTATTAATAATTAATTTAAAATAAATAAAACACAACTACTAGGTACTACATTAACAAGTATACTTGTTTGTATGGCCTTGTAAAGGTTTGAAACATGTTACGGTTTTTTAAATATATTTGTATAGTAAATGCGTTTTATTTATTTTACAATGAACTATCACATAGTAACGGTCACCACCATTCATTTTTTAATAATTAATTCATAAGATGTAACATTCTATAACTATTATAATACACAATAAAAACAATTGTTGTAAATTGACCATCAAAATAATCTCAGTAATAGTAGAAATGAAAGTTAACTATTATCAACATCCCCTACACCAAACAGTAAAAGAAGGCTAACCGACTGGCATTCGGATGACAAACAAACGGACATCAAATTAGTGACCTTGTACATATATAGAGAGAAAACTAATTGGCTTTCCTATAATTGAAGTTTAAAAAGCTTCCTATTACGGATATCGTTATAATTGATTCTAATTAAAGCAATGTCTAATTATAGCAGTTCAGATGTAATAAGAAGTAATCAGATATAACATTATAAAGCCATTCAAAAAGTAAATGTGTTTATTATTTCGTAGGGATGGGTTGGATTATTAATAATGTATAATTACAAATTGTATTGTACGTTCAGTTATATCATTTTTATGAGCGTACATTAAAAAGATATTATCTTATATTGTTTAATAATTCAATTCCAAGGTGCGTATTAGCTTGATTCACAGCACAATTTTATTGTTGTACACAATTACATTTGCAAATGAAGTGTTCTGACTGGCGCCGAACTTTATTATTAAATTATATTTTTTGTAAGTTCTTTTAATGTTATTTTTAAGCTCACAAAGGCTTTGAGTCAGGTCAGTAACAATGTGTAATCAGCCCGACCATATGGCAGCTGTCCGCCCCCTTATCCCAGCGTACACGGGACCCGAGGGGCATTCCGCCCCCGCCGTCCGAAGCGCCCACACCAAACAAGCAACTCAGATTGAAATGTGAAAAAAAAGATGAAATCCAAACATAGCTCTAGTTGAAAATAACCGATGAAATACAGTAAACAAATGTGTAAAAATAATAGTAGCAGTTTATGAATGATTTTTCGCTGGCTATAAATAGGCCGATTTGTGCGTCCCACAGGAATGAGTGGGCTCAGAACTATGAATGAATTTCTCCGTTGCGACAAGGACGTACGTTCAGTTGCTCAATCAAAGGTGTGTTTGCGGATATGATCAGGTGAATGGATCTATTTTTTTATAAACGCACACGCAAAAGCATAAGTGAAATCTTAATTTGCATTGCGTTCTTAGAAAATTTGAAAAATATATTTCTGCGGAATAGAAAACTAAATTTATAGTTCTAGTGCATCGCAGTTGGAGTAGCTATACAATCTGTCCATCAATGTGATTTAAATGCTTCTGACTTTGGAATGGGTACTAAATTTGCATTCATTAAGTTTCTTACCTGTGATTTTATCTTTACAGATACTTTCATTTTATTGGATTGTTAACGGTCTATTGAAATATAATTAACATGTAATTAATAGGGATGGAAACTGTCTGAAGCTATAATTGATGATGATATAAAATTGTACATCTAATTTTAAAAATAGGTTGATAAGACAGACAAAAAGTATTACTAAAAATAATTCGGTATTCGTTAAATTTTCCATGCAACTTTTAGCGTTGCAAAAATTAATCATCGGAATTTCATTTTGCCCAGAAAAAATACTGCATAACTTCATACATAAATCTTTAATTAATTAATAAAAATATAAACACGGAAACATGATATTTAATTGTAGTAAAACATAATAAATGTATTGAGTTTCTTTCTATTAGTAAATAAGTAATGGAATGCAGGTTATAGGTTAAGAATAATATAACCTAACGTGATAGAGTTAATCATTATTAAAAAAAGTACAAATAATAAGAAAATTCGTTTCTTTCTGATAGTCTTATGCAAGAAACAGTAATACACAACTTTTAGTTAATGTCGCCATTGTTTCAACAAGATACAACTATTAACTAAACTAAATATGTAAAACTAGCAATAACATTTAATTAAATTTAATGTTTATTGTCTTTTAAGGTTGTATCGTTTATTGGTAATTACTAAATCCATTCACAAATATATAAAGTAACAAAACATGTCAACTTATTTCATTTTCATATCAACACGTATTTTAGTGATTATGACTAATGCATTATTAACATCACTTCTTATTAGTAATTACAAATTTCATAAAACAAATTTCTATCTCACGTGTACAATTTAAGAAAAATGAAGAAACTATTTAAGTTTTATTATATAAATTATAGTATAAATAATAGATTAAATTTGCCATACCAAGTGGCATTTAGATCTCACATAGTAGAAGAAATACATTTCACGATTGCAGTTACAATCATCAAACTTGGACCACTATACAGATTATTATTTTTCTTAAAAAGCACTATTTTTTTGATACATCATTTAATCAATCAAGTCGTTCTCTATTCGGTGGAACAGGGTCATTAGAAAAGTTTGAAATTATGTAACCATCTAATGTACGTTTGTGCCACTTTAGTAAAATAGTGAATTCATTTTCGGAGTGCGTAAATACAGTTGAAGTTGAACTGTCAAAACTAAGTAAATAGTTTGGTAATTTTAAAAAGACGGCATATTTAAAGTTATTACATAATCCCAGACATTTATAATGACCCTGTATAAAAATATCATAAGGTTACATAATACAAAATTAGAGTAAAATTGTTTCAAAAAAGTTTAAAGTCGTCAAATCGAGACTGCAAGCTAGCCACAAAATTAGTCCATACATTTTCATCCACTTTTCACCATTGTGTATGAAAATAATTCGCAATTAAATACGTATTATGAGATGACGCTCCAGTTTGTCGAAAAATAATATTGTTCAGATTAGCAACAAAAAGGTTGGCCAAGAATTTTATAACCCATCAGAGAATAAAATAAACAGTATATCAGTGGAGATACCAGATATCGCAGACATATAGTCAAGTACAGCAAAAAAAGGCTCCGTGAATTTAGAATTGGAAATCGCCGTAGTAGAGGTCCACATCAACAGCACACCTTGGGAGAAGAGGAACAAACAGTTGACGCAGTTCTTGATAAAATAGGGGCCAGCGTTAGACAACTTACTTCCCGTTTACAACTATCTAAAAACTTTATCAAGAAAACCTTAAACAGAGAAATTCTCACCCATATCATTATCAAAAAGTACAACACCTACTACCAGCCGATGCAGCACAACGACTTGCATTTGCTCAATAGCTTCTTGAACGACATTAACAAGATCCTAACTTCTTTAGTTCAATATTGTGGAGCAATGAATCTATGTCCACAAGAGTTGGCATTAACAATATAAATAATGAGCAAATCTGATCATTAAGAAATCCGTACGTAAATCAATTAACACATGGTGTAGGGTTTTTAATAAGCAACTTCTGCCAATTCAAATCCTACCACCTCGTTTAAATGCTGTTTTATACACAGAATTTCTCAAAAATCAGATAAAACTTTGCTGGATAACAATGTCATTCGTGCCTTACGTAACGTAGTATGTGGTACCAGCACGATGAAATACCGCTCTTTGTTGGGCGATAAGTAGTTCGGTGGCTCAACGATAATCTTAATGATAGGTAAATTGGCACAAAAGGTCCAGTAAACTGATCTGCAAAAACTCCTGATCTAAATCTATTAGACTTTTATGTGTGGAGATACACAAAACAATAAACAACGTGAAGCAAATGCTGCATTGTACATTCAAAACACAACAGATTTTGAAGCAGTTCATCATTCTCTTTTAGTGCGTTGTCAAACTTGCATCAACGCTCATGCTTTTGAGAACTTATTAAAGTAATATTGTTACAAATAATTTGTTTACTTACATTTTGCTAAATAAAAAGTTTTCTAAATAATGTGTATTTGTAATTATCTCAAAAACAAAGCTAAATAATAATGTTTGAAATTTCAAAATTTTTCCAAAAATGTACCAAAAATTTTATTTTTTGCCTTCAGTTAGGAATCACCCTGTATACATATAATCAGTGTATATGCGCCAGCCTCCAAAAAACCTAAAGATGTAACTGCAAACTTCTATAAACAACTTCAACATAAATTTGACAAAATTCCTTAGAGACGTAAAAGCACGCATCGGTAACAATGTCGTAGATGGTGTAAAACCAAGATTCAATAAAACCACGCTAAACGAGAATAAAGAAGCTCTACAACTCTTTGTCCAGCAAAAAAAACTACAAGACATTTACTTGGATAAAATTAACATTGAACTAATTCAAGATAAAATTATTAGAAACCTATACACCAGGCGCATAAAGCAGAAGATTAACAAAAACAACATTAGACCAGGAGATAACTTTGAAAGATCTTGGAACAAAGTAAAACACAAAGAAAAGAAAAAAATAAACAAGAACGCCAAAATTACAAAAACAACATGGTTCTCAACAAAAGAAAGAAAAAAAAAACATACCTACAGTACCTAAACAACAGAACAGTGCAAGAATATGCTCAATATAAAACAGTCAAAAACAGTGTCTGTGCGAGAATTAGAGAACTAATAACTGAGTACTAGGCCAACTTCACAGTAGAAATGGAAAAAGACCTATAAAACTAACAAACAAGCACAGTCACAAGCGATTAGTAAAAACACCTGCGTGGCATAATTTAAGAAGTTGTACCAAGAAGAAAATAACACCGTAAATTACACTCCACCCCAGAAACAGAAAACACTAAAACACAGAACTTGTAGAAAAGACCATCAAAAAGTTTAAAAACAAAAAAACGCCAGGCCTAGATGAGATACCAAATAAACTGGTTAAGTATGGTGGTCAAGAACTAACCACAGAATTAGCAATCCTCTACCAAAAAATGCTAGACAGGAAGACCGTTCCAAGAAAATAAAAAAATGCATAACCATTCCAATTCAAATAATTGGAACAAGAAACAACCCAAAAACTACAGAGAAATAACAATAATATGCAGTATTATAAAACTATTCACACAAATCATTGTATCCATTCTGCTAGAATATATAGCAATAAGTGAAGAACAACAAAGCTTTAGAAAAAGACAAATCAGCCAATGATGCCATATTTGCGATAAAACAGCTAGTAAAAAAGTCAATAGAATATAATAAACAAGCATTCATGTGTTTCATTGACCTAACCAAAGCGTACAACCGAGTCAAACTAAATGACATAAAAAAAGTACTTAAAGATAATAACATACCCACAGAATTAACATTATCAAAAAACTAAGCACTAACACAACAACATAAATACTAGTCAATAAGAACAGAACCAAAAACCTACCCATATCAACTGGAATTAGACAGTAAAATTCATTTAATATCATTATTGATCAAATAATAAATGACGTGAAAAACTTCAGCAAAAGGTTTAAGATGAACAAAAGAGAGACAAAGATAGTATGTTACTCTGATGACGCTGTAATAGCAGAAAACAAACAACCAATAAATAATGCTAGATGTGTTCTATCTGGCTACCACTCAATATAATATGGAAATCTCAACTCAGAAGACCAAATCATTAGTCATAGCCAAAAAATCAACCCGCTTTAAATTAGCAGTAATCGATCAAATAATCAAACAAGTCATGACCTTCAAATATCTCAGAGTAAAAGTAATCGCAGTTTAAGATTGAACAGAGGAGGTAAAAGACCAAGCCACCAAAACGACAAGAATATCAAGAGGCCTGATACCAAGTACTCAAACACAAAACAAGACACACAAAATATAGTTAAACGAATAAGGCAAAAAAGAAGAGCATGTAATAAGCACGTAAAAGAGATGGAAACCAGGAACACAAAAACCACTAAACATCGGTATCGCAGGACAACTGAGATATGGAATTGGAAAAAACAAACCATAAGCTTAGTACGAAATGAAGAAGAAGAAGAATAACCAGTATAAGTATTTTAACATTTTTTAATAACCATTTATGACCAATAAATCTATTACCGAGAATCTCACACCATACATTTAAGCTGAAACATTGTTGTTGCCTAATTACAAAAAAAATTGTATTCTTGCTTTTTTAATAGATGAAAAATGTTGCTGGAGTGTTCTTGACTTCCTAGAAGCACTTTATTACCGTAAAAATTCTAATTTAAAAAACTTATAACAAGTAGAAGGAGCTCTATTGTGATATCTCTGCCTGTATATAACTTTTTATAATTTTTTTAAATTCAAAATAATCTTGTAACATGTGAGTAAATTCTCCAGTATTCATTGTTGATTCAGTAAATTCAAAAGTCTGACGTTTGTATATTAAAATGGCTACAGCTACAACCTCTCTCCAAGAATGCGTACATACAGTAAGAGCCAAAATAATTTGTTTATGTTGAATAAACGGTAATTCGTGTATTGCTTAACATATTAAAAAAAAAACATAATAAAGAGTAAACATAAAAGTTTTACTTAATAAGAATTGTCTGTAATAAATGGCCGCCTCCGTTATTCACGCATCTTTCAAACAACAAACACAAAATCAGAACCCGCGGTAAAAAAAATATATGATGTAAGTAAAAACTTTGAGTAAAAAGTTTTTTTTAGTTTTTAAATATTTTTATTTGGGTTTATCTTCCTCTTTAGACTGAGAAAAAAGCAAAATATTGAGCCGGCCCTGCTGCCCACTTTACATGTATTTTAAATGCTCGCTCGCAATATTATATTTTTGTAGTACTTAAGTCGTAAATTTAGCCCTTATACCATTACTTTTATAGACGTGCCTTGTAATATTTCCCGTTTGTCTTGGGGTAAAATAAACATAACAACGGGCTATGCCCACGATTGACGTCACACATATGTTGTAGATGCCTTTAAATTGTTAAATAACACAATATGTTTAGCACAAGATCTCCACATTTTGTCTTGTAGTACAACATGTGCTACCTGTCTTGTTAAAAAAGGTAATTTAATTCTTCTTCTTGTAGCAAAATAAAAAATGCCTGTACATAAGTGTATACCGTTCAAAATGGACTGTAATTCACCATTATCCTCAAAAAAATACGGGCCAATAATTCTTGTTGATAACACAGCACACCAAACTGCCACTTTTGGTTAATTTAATAGTCCTTCATAAATTTGGAAAAATAGGTTTTCTGTACCCCAATAACTAATTCTGCTTATTGGTATGGTCCGCGTACAGCAAAGTGTGCTTTGTCACTCATAAAAAGATATTGAGCATTATCTAGTTGACCATTCTTTAACTACAAAAACTCCAACAAAACTCAATACGGCACTGTTTATAACGTTCTATTAACGTCTGAAGCAGTGTGGTTTTGACCAAATAAAATTTCATCCTAAGCAGAATTCTTCCGTTATTTGTTGCTGATCAATTTAACGGTGCCGCATGTTGTCTAACTAATCAATTTAGATTACATAGAGTTTGTTGTCTCAACTGCTCTTCATTTTCAGGGTTACATGCAGGTCTCCACGCCAGTTGATTTTCTGATTTCAACTGACTCATTATTTTTCCAGTTACACAACCAATACAAAATAACATGACAACAAAAAGCGTTAAATACTATAGTTAAAAAACATTATAAAATGTTTGAATATGTAAAGGGTGATTTAGTTTGCACTTCCACATAAATGTATTTAATAAAATACAGAAACATTTCACAAAATATGTATTTTGGTGTTTAGTAGTTTGGGTCAATTCATTACAATCACACATAAAACGTAACATTGTTCAAATGATCACCACGGCTCCTAAGACATGGCGCAATCCGCTTGCCATAGTTTTCGATAATAACTCCGAATTTCTTGTTTTAGCTCTGCAATAGTGCTTCATTTGTACCTGTAAACTTTTCTGCTGCTGTATGACTGATGGCACCTTCTTGTCAAAACCAAAGATCTTTTTTTTTTTAAACTATTTACTTATTGTGCTTTTAACAGCTATTTTACATCGCCACAATAGGTCTACGACTTGTTTAAAAAGGTCGGATATGACCAACATCTTATTAGGTAACTTCGACATTAATATCTTCCAACTAGTTCCATAAAAAATCGCTTCGATAGCAAACTGAATTGTTGTAATAGCATTTTCCGCATTGTGTTAAAATACGAGCCAATTATACCACCAGATCACAAACCACATTTCTTGAGAATGCATTTTCTTCTCAAAAGTTTTTCTTGGAGTTTCTAATCCTAAAATACAGCAGCTCTGCTTCTTTACGTAGCCGCTTAGATAAAAATACCTTATCATTAAAGACTGTTTCCTTGTTGCTGAAGTCATTCGGCAAACACACGACGCTGTAAATGATCTCTAAGCTTTAGTTCTTGTGATTTTGTAAGAACGTAAGTTTAAATCGTTAGTCAAAATTCGTTGCGTAGTGGAGTACGTAAAGCCCTTGTGCTGCGGTCAATAACTAATTGCTGTTCCTGGTGATGCAGTTACACTTTATCAAACATTGGCTATATTCTGCACACAGCGACCGCTAAGAGTATGTTGAGGTACTTTGACGTTACCTATAGACCCAGTTTACTCAAACTTTTGTATCAATTCCAAATTATGCGCTCGGAAGGTCGATATTGAGCACCAAAATACTCATCTAGAGCACAAACTGCAACAATTTTAATGGGTTGTTCTGTTGTGTATCCGGCCATGACTAAAATTGTTTATATTGCTAAGATACAAAACAACGTTTAACATGAACATATTACTTGATGCTTTGAAAATATAAATCTGTGTCATGTAGAAACTCAACTTTAAAAATAATAATCTGAACAGAAATTATACAGTAAGAAGAATTCTGCAATCCACTAGACATTAAAATGAGTTCCATTATTAAAAAAAACGAAGTAACAACAAATGATTGGTTTTAACTAAACTAGAATTTCACTTAACTCAGTCGCTTTAAAACATCCGTAGAAGACTCTAATCAAATAGAAACCTATAATTTCTCCGTAATTAAAAACATACACCAACATACGCCAACAGTCTAGTACAAAAACTGAAAAGAAAAAGAGACGACATACATCAATTATTTAGAGTCATATAATTTAAATAGCATCACAACACTAAAAATTACTAAAAAGCACAATGCATAAGAGTTATACTTAATATAATAATATAATATTTTAGATAATCAAATTTCGTTTGAAAAATTTGTAAAGTTATAATATTAGCTATTAATTTACATAATCAAGCGATTACAGATCATTCCCAATCAATTATGTATACCATCGCTCGAAGATATTTTATTATGCAAATTACAAATTAAGAGCTTTATTGATTTCATTAGACACTGATCTACAATTACAACCAAACTGTTTATATTCTAGTTGGGACAAATGGGATAATTCGGTAGGATTATATGTGGCGATTGCTAGCAAGTTTGGTAAAATATGAGAACGCAATGTATTGAATTGAATCATGGCTGGATGTAGTCAGCTAAGATGTAATTAAGTTATTTAAGGGGTTGAAATAGGGGATTAGTGCAGTCGGCGTGTTGCAAAATGTAAGATTAGTTATAAAATAGGAAATGAGGGGGTTATTTATACCCCGATAAGAGCAAATATTTGAAATTATCGCATATTTTCTCTTATTGGCCTGGGTAATATTAGTATATAATTTTAATTGTATAATATTGAAGGTGAAATAATAATTACATTAACATGCAAGTTGTCAATGAGTGCAGGAAATATTATTTATATCAGTGTTGTTTTCAATATAACAGGAAGTAATATACAATTATAATTAGACAGTACAGCAATATATAAATTATGTTAATAAAATTTTACAGTCTACTTAATAATCAAGTTATTCTTGAAAACTATGTGTAAATGTTCGTTTTCAATTTGCCTTGTATTATTTCGTTTTAACTTAAAATTCTTGGAATAGATGTGGAAATTATAAACGTTTATTTAAAGTCTGGAATGTAAATTAGTTAGCTGCCAAAGAGAAGAGAGAAAAAGTAGCAAACTTTTTTTATTGAGTGGTCTGTTCTGTTCGCGATCAGGGATGATGTATCGAGCCATTTTTTATAATGTTACTTGATGGACGTGTCATTATTTATAAAATTAAGTTGTCCGCTGCTTACCATTTTTTGTCATTTTGAAAAATTATTAGAGAATTTATGGTCCGGTTGTCGAGTAGCTAGTTCTTAATGGATAGTGTTTTTTTCTGCGACTTCTTCCGCTCTCTGTGTGAAATGACAATATTTATCCATAAGGCGTATATTCGTAAATTGCATCTCACCCAGACTTTACACAGACATTGGCTGTATGTAGGCTGTCTGCACGTCGCGCATCTTTCTTTTTTATTTTTATTTGTTTTGCCAGTGTTTGATCTCAGAGATCATCGTGCAGTATGTTCGTTACATCCGTAGTTTGAACTTTGCTAAATTTAAAAGATGAAAGGGAGATTCAATTTGAGAACTCTAGTTCTATTCCAATGCATTTGACGCCTTAAAATCAAATAATAATGCAGGGATTTGTATTGGTATTGTAACAATTTTTCGTATAAATAAGTATATTTAAATACTATATAAACTAGTTAACTAATTAAATTTAACCAAACATTTTTGTAAAATAGATATAAATTTTTTAAATATAAAACTAAGGTTTATTAATTACAGGTGCAACCAGTTAACTGTACAAAAATATAGTAAGCTTGGGCAAAATAGGTTGCTTATGTCAAGCCTGGCTTACAGGTTATGTAACGTACTAATATTGCCTTCTAAGAGCAAAGACAAATAAAAAATTAGAGATAAAATAAATAGTTTAATAGAATATTGTATTTGTCATTTGTTTGTATGTACCAAGTTAATGAATTCATCTATAGTAATGCTCTAACGTTTCTCTTTTATAGAAATTACAACCTTTTCTTTATTAAAACATATTTTACGTCTGTATCTGATCTCAAAAAAGTATAAAATGCAACATTTTTCACAAGACAATTTATAAACGCAACACTAAAGTAACTGTAAAAATGGAACAAAAGTAACGACCAACATTAAACCTATTTGTGAAAAACAATACTTTACAGCATCATTAAAAAAAATCTTCATTGATTGATCCTATCACTATGGTTGACCAGCACTAAAAAGTCTTTCCGGCACAGTTTTAGTATAAAGTCATTAAAAAAATATAAAAAAAATTGTACAATATTATTAAATCATCTAGCAAAATAGGTAAAAAATATCAATCGATTATGTTATAAGAATTTCCACAAGTAAGCAATTTGCAGATCATTAGAAGTTCGAGCTGTCAAACAATGAATCAGTTCTTAACAAACGTTGAAAAATCTATAAAAGGCTTGAAGACTTCATAAAATTTTTGACACATACATAAGAATGTTAAACAAGTCCGCTCTTGCAAAAAAAGCATCTCTAATTAGTTTAACTATAATACTACTAATGTTTCGTGGAAGTAAGCAATTGTTTCAGAAATGTTTGTGCCGCAAAAAATTTACTGGATAAACTGACAAACTAAAGTATTTATAGCAAAATACAAATATAAAAACCGTAAAAACAGAAAACAAAACTAAGGATGTCTGCTAGATTGCAAGACATGGAGTCTAGCAATCTAGCAGACAGATTTACCAAGGAGATGAAACCAACAAACCAAACCAAAAATTTAAAAACAATTCTAATGCGCTTAAAATCAGTTTGACCCCACACACTTTTTTTTTCTCAGTAACATATACTTTTTTTTAAGTTAAAATACTCTTTTTAATTCAAAATAGTAAAAAATATCTTTTTTTTGTCGACCACAACACTTTACTGCGTAAAAGTTACTGAGACTCTTTTCTTTGTCCCGCTACTACGTTCCATTCGTGCCGGTCCGGGCCATCACGTCTTCCCGCATTAGCACTTGCTATAGTTTTTGCGTCGCTTTTCTATAAACTGAATCTGCACATAATAATAAATATGTTCTCTTTAATTAACAAATTATAATTTATCTCTAGCATAAGATCAACTTGTCGTAAATCTGTTGATAACAAACATTCGTGTGGGTGGCCACTCCAGTTGAAACTTCTCAACGGTAATAATGATCTGAATTGACCCATCAAGACATTAGATTCATCATCTTCTTTTCTAACTTCCAATCTCTTGATAACAAACATTCATAGAGGTAGGTGAGCACTTCAGTAAAACTACTAGATGGTAATTATAATTTGGAGTGACCCACCAAACTGTTGGTCACCAAAATATTGAATTCATTATTCTTGCAATAAGAAAAAACTTACAGTTTCTTGTTAACAAACTATTGGGAGGTGGGTGGGTATTCCAGTTGATACTACTAGATAGTCATTATGATCTAGAGTGACTCATCCGCCAGGCCAAGTGTTGGTCATCAAAAAATTAGATAACTTTCTCCTTCTTAGACAACGCTTGCAAAGAGAAGAAACTTCCAATTTATTGATAACAAACATTTGAGCAAATAATCAAGAGCCCCAGAGCATAATTACAAAGTTTAAACTGGAGTTCTAGCCCATCCATCCAAGTGTCAATCATCAAGAGATTGGATATCATTTCTTTCTCTCGTGATGTAGTGACTATTGACGTTTGCAAAAATAAGAAATATTTAACATTTAGGTGTAAATATAGTTTTTATACCAAAATTCTTTTTGAGAAAGAATTAATTTAATAGTTAACCGTAAAGTTAAAAATATATTTACAGATAATTGCAACGTATAAAAGCGCATTTTGAGCGTATTAAAATAGTATATTCAAAATTGTAATCTTAATTATTAAGGAGCCCCCTTCACATATAACTAAAAATTATATTTACAGATGAACGCATAAATTTCTTTTGCAGCTCATAAGTGAGCATATCGAGCGCATTAATATAGTATAAAGGATGGTCCATTTAGTGGTCCCTTTTTAAAAATTAAAAAAAAATTACAAAAATCATTTTTTTTTCGGTATATTATTGGTTTATTCGAAAGAGCAAACATTAACATTATTTATGAAAAACGATTTCATTCATGTGGCTACCTCGGCTGGCTTCGCAGTAGCGCATCCTGTTAACTCAGTTTACCAAAACCTTGGTGACGGTTTCTGGCACGAATGGCTTGCTCGATATTCGACTCAAGAGCCTGAATCGTTATTGGATTGTTCGCATAACATCGGTCCTTCACGGCACCCCACAAAAAAAGTCAAACGGCGACAAATCGCAGCTCCAAGGTCAAAAAATCGTCCAAGTCCAAGTCTTCAATTTCCGGCCAAAAAAAATTGTTTATCATGCCTCTGTAGCGCTCACCGTTGACCAAAATGGCGTTTCCAGCAGCATTTTAAAAGAAAAAGAAAAATAGGCCAATGATGCCACAGCTCCAAAATCCGCACCAAACTGTTACTCTCTGAGAATGCATTGGCTTCTCGACAAACACGTGCGGGTTTTCCGATCCCCAGACGCGACAGTTTTGCTTTTTAACATAGCCGCCGAGTTAAAAATGCGCTTCGTCAAAAAAGATGATTTTTCGAGCAAAATCCTTGTCCATTTCAAAATGCTCTAAGGCCCAAACTGAGAAGCGATAACAAACCGGATGGTCGTGTGCCTTCAATTACTGAGTCAATTGGACCTTATAAGCAAATAATGTAAGATCTTTGTGCAAAATTTGCATCAGGCTGGTGCGTGAAAAGTTGAGTTGTTCAAGGACTGAGTCGCACACTCTCGGCTACGGCAGCCACATTCTCGTCAGTGCGCACCGTGGGAACCGTGTGTGTTGGCCACTAGCATACAGCGTACAGCACGCGCGGTGGGGTCTTTAAAACAAAACTTCTTTTCAATAAACGCACTGTTTGGACTACACAACATTGACTTTGGAAATAAGTTTGCAATATTTCCTAACGTTGTTCAAGCGTAAAGCAATTCATTTCGTTCCGAGGATATGATACTGACTTTCTGTCAAGATTTCCTACGGAAAAGACTTGTCACTGTCCAAATAACAAATGATTAAAAAGATACCACTAGATAGATCACCCTTTATTTAAGAAATCTAATCATTAAGTTGTAGTATTTTCAATTTTTTTTACCAATTTAATAATGCCAGATAATAGCCCCACTCCACCTAACACTATTTACAGATGAACGCATAACATTTTAGCCAGAAATCATTAAGATAACTCCCCCCCCCCCCCCTCACACACACACAAACACATTTCTTCTTCTTCTTCTTATAGTGCCATACTCGCTACGAGTGTTCGGCGCCCCTCTCGTATGTTTGTGGTGCGCAATAATAGTTCCACACAAACATACGGGACCTACAGTTTAACGTGGAATCCGAACCACACCACTAGAGGGGTTTACTAGGCAAATACTTTGCTGGTTTGTCATTGCCTTGCAAAGGAGACGACCGCATCGAAATATATTCGACAAATTAGATATTGCCGCTGCCGGGAATCAAACCCAGGCTGCCTGCACAACAGTCCTCGCACTAGACCATTGTGAAAGGTCGCACACACACCTTAAACTGTTCAAAAGTAATATTTACAACCTGATACATTTGAACTAGTCCGCCAGCCGATGTTAAGGCACGCAGATGCGTGCCTTAATGTCGAATGTATGTAGTCATTTTTAAAAGTTGCTCCAAAACAATGCGCTTTCGTTCATTATTTCCTGCAGCAGTTGATTATTTAAGTTTTGTATCTATTACAAGATTTTTTGTTATTAATTTTTTTTTTATTTATTAAAATTTTGAAAACAAAACAACACCATCTTCGTATATTTTTTTATATTAGAATTAATCAAGGAATCACTCTTTTAAGTTTGTCTTAGTAGTTAGTTATCACCATGTAAGCTAATTTTGATGCTGCAATAAATGCTATCTATAATGTAGTAAAGGTAAAATAATAATTTTAAACCAAATACAAGGTCCGGCATGGAAATATGACCAAGCGCGCTGAGGTAGATGTTTTCAAAATAGTTGATTTATACTTGTTACAAGATGCCATTTTAGTAGCAATAAAACCTTTATCTATAGCCCATCGTATGTTTGTTCACAACACCTTCATTGAACCACATAACGACTCTGCTGTAGTGCTCCCATAAAGACAATTTCAAAAGCATTTTAATGCTGGTCGTCATAGTCGTGTTCTAAAATGAGATACCATTATGAAATAGTTACAAACTTTTCAAACAGCAGCATCTTTAAGACCAAGACTGCACGTGGAGGTGTACAAGCTACACAGACCACGAAAAAGAGTCCAACAAAATGTTACGCGACGATGTTGCGGTACGCAGTTGTGTTGCGGAGTGATGGTAGGCGATGATGTTACGGGACAGTGTTACGGTATGGCACATTGTTACAAGTGTGTACGCACTATAAGATTTATTTACTTTCCCATTTAAGAATACAAAACAAACCATAAAAATTACTCAACATTTAATCAAAAACCAAACAGTTACTCATTTGCAGTGTTTGGGGTTTTTGGATGAAGTGAGCCTTGTCACACGTGATCAAAATAATATTATCGGTACGGTACATTGTTAAAAGTGTGTACGCACTATTCAAAAACAAGGGTAACAGGTTCTTAAAAAAAATCCTTGCCGGATGTACCGGGTCTAAACACTTATTTCTAATAATTAATAGTTGTAACATCTATAAAATGATTAATGTTTATGAAATAATAAAAAGATTTACTATGTTTTTATAACAAATTTATTCTTACAAATACGTTGCTAATTTTAGCTCTACTAGAGCATTCTACAAATTTAAAAAGTTACTTCTTTGAATCATTAAACGTTTTACATCTGTAGAAAACTTTAGTATAGCCAAAACTAGTAATGTATTCGTAATAATAAATTTGTGATAAAAAACATAATAAATTGTTTCATTATTTCTAATAATTAAGTCTAGAATAATGTATTAGATTAGAATTGAAAAGTTAGTCATATGACTAGGTATAAAAACACGTAAAGCAACAAATCAACTAACTTAAAAAAATTACTAAGTCTAAGCACCAGTGTTCAACCAGATAATAAAAATATATACGGACTAAACTAATTGAACCATAACCTTAACCAGCTATAATGAGATGATGATGGAAAGACAAATCTTATTATTCAAAAAGAATAAAAAAGCACTGGAGACTGTGTATCAAGTTAAAAAATAATTACGTTTAAAAATAAGAAGTTTTTGCTTGTTTCATTTTTACCACATTCTGACCTCGTATTATAATAAATCAATTCAATATTAATAATATTTGATATTATAATAATTATTGTTTACCGATATATAATATACAATAAATATGGTTTTTTTATTCATGATTGAAACATATTTAGTATTGTTATTACTTTAAATAACTTTCATTCTTGAAAAGAATTTTTTATACGATATATATTTTATATATAGCATTTATTGTTTTTATGTCATAAATTATAATTTCATATAGCGTCTAATATACTAGTCTAAACTATATATCATGTCTGCTTTTCTAACAATGTAAATGGTCTATAAATAAAACGATAAACCTACATATTATTAATTATTCATAATTGTCTATCAATTAAAACGCCCATCACATGGTTTACTACTTTAAAAACCCACTGAGGAAATGTGGTTGCATTACAAAAACATAAAAAAGCTATTTATACAAACAACAGTAATTAGAAAGACATTCCATGAGGCGCGATAACAGAAATATGGGTGCCAGAGAGAAAAAATAATTATTACTATAGATCCCTAAAGGAATTACCGCGTGAAATTAAAACTGGCGCGCTGATTGTTTTATTGTGCGTCGAAATTCGAGATACGCCTATTGTATTATGCATTAAAATGTAAATATTCAAGCTCCGAATTAATTTAAATGAAATATCCAACGAGTAATGGAGACAATGTTGGTTATAGTGGTACTGTCAAAATTGTAAGCTGTATGCTAAAAACAGATTTTAGATGGCCCCCACATTATGTTATTATGAAGCGCATCCTTATCTTCGCAAATGATAGCAATTTAAAATGAAATCATATTGCTGCATCAAAGTAATCTACCAACATTAATCACGATGTAAGCATTCCTATGCATAATATTTGCTTTATTAACAATAGGTTCATTATTGTTGGATGATGTAAGAAATCTTATAATTATTTTATCAATAGATTTATTGATGCATTGTTAAATTTAAAACGAATAACTAGAACCGATTGATTAGGAAAAGAAAGTCTTAATTTCAACCATTCAATTTATCATTACCTTTATTTTCCTCTAACAACTCCAACTAGTCCCTATTCATTTCAAGTGTCAATTAATTAAGAAAAATGTCGCAGCATGAAAATCGTATTAGAAAGTTCGCCTCTTGCAAGTTATTTTTTGTAAGTACCACTAATTATTCTAAAAGCAAAAATGATTATATTTTTATTTGCAAAGTTCCTCATTCGTGCAGATTAAATAATTAACCTATATTTCAAAAGAAAAGCGGACAATTATAAAGTTTCATCATAATTCAATTTCCAAATGTTAATTGCTTCACTAATAATACCTACATTTTTTCTAATTATTGCGAGCAACTTACTCCTGGGGGAGACGGAAATTTGCGCGAATTTAATCAATATAATGAGGTAATTGGGTAAGAAAAAAACGTTAAATGTGTACCCGGTGGATATTAATTTTGCGCCTTAATTGGCGCTTATTGAAGAAGAAGTAAAATTTTGTAATCAATAAAATCCAGTCCGGATTTAGTTATTATTCTGCGTATTACATTTATAATTTAATTTGCATGCTTTTATAGCTTAGCTGAAGGTAAAAATTTGATTATTAAAATGTTGATATAATACAAAAATGTATGTATGTATCTCTTCAGTTACAAACCAGTTAAACCGTATATTTTTATTATTGTACAGTACCTTAAATAATACGAAACTATTGTAGAAGTGTTCGATGATTGGTAATGAACAACTTACCTGGAACAAAAATAAATAAATTACAAAATATTAATACATACATGCATACATAACTTAACAATTAATTCAATTATAATTTATATTTTTTAAATGGTATTTGAGCTATTTATTACACATTAATTTAATCAAAGAAAAAATTAAGTATTCAAACCCAAAATCGTATAATCAAATAAATAATTGTTTCAGATTTCTGAAACGTTTGTCAGTGTATCTTGGTGGTTACGGTATTTCTTGTTAGTAAAAGACTGTTCTTACATACAATACATACAATGCAACGAATAGTGTATTCGGCCGTCGACCAAATACCGAACATTCGGCCGGCGGCGAAGTTCTTTGCCAAATATTCGGCAAATAATATTCGGCAAATAATATTCGGCACACTAGATAATAAAGATAAACATGAAATATACAATAAAATATACATATTTGATATCTATATTATATTACTTAATAGGTAATAATGTTAATTTTTTTATTATATGAACTGAAACGTTCACTTTTAGGCGGCTATCTTCCAGTGTGTCGTAGAGCGAGGCCCAGGTTTCAGTGAGGGAGATAAGGAAAGACCTATTTATAAAATTACCAATTTAATATTTTATAAAAAATACTAAATTTTAAATTATTTGGTACTCGGCCGAATACTGCTGCAATATTCGGCCAAATAATAAATATCTTGCCGAATAGCCAAATACCGAATAGTTGCCGAATATTCGTTGCAACTCTAATACAAATTAAATATCAAATAGTATTACAAAGTGATTGTCTTGCAACGATAGATACAATTTTATCGGACCAGATAACAACTTAAAGTAGGATTTGTTGATTTGTAGTAAAAAGTTTGGTAAAGCTGTTTTTTTTTTAGTTTGTTAGTCTCAAACCTTCATTTTCAGTAAGTATTGTAACAATAACAGCAACTTTTGCGTCATTTCTAGTTCTACATATAAATTGGTAATCGGTTTGTTTGTGAAGTACAGGGTCATAATAAAATGTTGGAATTATGTAACCATCTAATATACGTTTGTGCCACTCTAGTAAAATAGTGAATTTAACTACGGTTGAAGTTAAACTGTCAAAACAAAGTAAATTGTTTGGCCTTAAAAAGACGGTATATTTACAGTGATTACATAATCTTAGACATTTATAAAGACCCTGTACGTTCAGAAAGGCTCAAACTATATTTTGTACAAATTATTGTTTTAAATAGCTGACAAAAATATACAAATATAAAAATAAATGCGTTTTTAAGTACTTTTGAATGCTGTTTTTGCAATTAAAATTTGACTACAAAACATAGTTTTATCCTTTCTGAATAGACTGATAAAAAAATCAATTATCAAATTATATGTAGAAATAAAAATGACGCTAAAGTTGTTGTCATTATAATACTACAAATCGAGATAACAGTCAAAACATTCTGGAAACAATTGGGATACCGACAGAGCATGTAAGAAGAAGATTGTCACAATCAGCATTAACTTTACTCCAAACAATATTCATTTACGTTGTATACCGCTATCAACATTTCGTGATCTGTCTTTCTTGAGCGAGATACTTATAATAATCCAAAGATTGAATTATTGATGTTTGCAAAACTTAACAATTGTTTTTTGTTTTTGAAAAATTCTTAAATTGTTTAAAGGTTAATCCTATTTCCTCTTCTTTTTATCAAGACATTTTATCTCTCACCGGTATCCAATACACACTTTTAATTGATTGATTCTTTAGAGTTTGTTAGATCCTCTAGGGGTGGACCACGTCAAAATCGAAAAACTCTCGCCAGCTTGCAGGAGCAAACCGGCAAAATAAAATACCCAACGTAAACAAAAACTAACACCGGACTGAAGCTGCGAAGCTAAACATAAAAAAAACACAAATTTGGAACTAAACATGGATAAGTCAAAGAATAAATACGAGATACCCCACGAAGGTTCCGGTAACGGGCAATCCTCTGCTACTCAACAATTAGTCAGCTCCACAAATTCAAGCAAACCAATGACTGTAGACGTAACTAACATTAACATAAAAGCAATTGGAAACTATTCGGAGAACCCAAATTTGGCAAGAAAAACCAAAAACGTAACCGCAAAACCAAAGCTTTCGATAGCCGCCCAGCTAAGCATAAACTCAAAATATTAGAGTTGCTCACTGGGCTCAGGCAACTAAACCAACTAAGACTTGCACAAAACACTCATAGTGCATCAAGGATGCAAAAACAAAATCTGCCCACCAAAAATTGTAAAAGCAACGGGCAAATTGCACCTAGACTCCTCCAGAATAATAATCCGGACTCTGTCCCTTCCAAAAAAGAATGAAAACTAAAGAAACAAACCAAAAGCGACAAAGACCGTCAAAAAAGCCATAGATCAAACTCGATCGCTGATTGCCGAGTAACATTAACAGTATGTTAAACATCATAATAAATTTACATCACTGTAGGGCAGCTTCTGCAGTCCTCAGTGCATTTATTGGCAAACACAACATTGTTATCATCCTTATCCAAAAAAAGATAAGGGAGTTAAGCATGCAGGGCAGATGCCTGCCAGCAGTTCAACTCTCATGCAAGCCCCGTACATGCATCAAAGATAAAATGTATTTAATCTAATGCCGTTATCGGACCTATGTTTCAGAGACCTAGTGGCAATAGTAAGAAAGAGAACTAAGAAAAAGATCATTCTCAAATCTGGGTACCTTCCCTACCATCACAGTTAACAAGCAGCGGCGACGATTCTCCGATGACCCTTGGTCAAAAACCTAAAAGTCAAGAAACTCCTAGAATTTATAGTAGAATATAATCTCAATATTATAAATATAAATAATGTGCCAAAGTTTTACAATGCCTCTTTGTAGCAAGGTTATCGACATTAATTACAAAAACATTAAACGAATGAAGTGATACAAAAGTAGTACGAGTAAAAAAGTCCTCATTGTCTAATCATGCATACATCCAATTCAATATCAAATCTAAAAAAACGATCCTGATGGTATTCAGGAACTAAAAAAAATCCAACTGGGATCAATACAACAAAATACTAGTTAACCAAATCGGGGTCTGTCTAAGACAGCAAAAACGTCATACAAGCTAGGCATAATAGCAGATATATTTGTCAACTCCATTAAAACCGTTTTTAAAGAAAACCGTTTACGTTCTGTTAGACACACCTCCAACAAGATCACTTGATAGAACAGAGAGCTTAACACACTTCCCGAGCTCTACGTTGATAAAAACTACTGATGCAAAGAACCTGAAATTACCAAACAAATAATAAGCAAACAAAATAGACTAAAATAAAACAAATGCCATAATCAATCAATGCAACACATTCAAACCATTCAAGTCTAATAATATATCCCATCATATGCCCTGGCTAAATAATACAGCTCAATAAGCTTGATGACTTAAAAAAAAAAAGAAAAAAAATTGACAAGTACATAAAAGACGGTGCACTAAAAGCTGCACCACCACCAAACAAAAAAATCCTGCAAACTAGCCATACACCAGCTAGTTAGCAAGTGCAAAAACACCATCCAATAAAAAGAAATAGCTTTTCTGGATACTGAAAAAACATTTGATAATACTATTTTCAAAACCATCGCAAAACTGAGAAATAAACCAAAAAGCAACCATAACATTATATAAAATGACTTTAGAAGCTTTAAAAATCTCCAGTAGGTGCCCATAGTAAAGTGTACTATAGCCCTTACTGTAATGCTTTGTCATAAACGTTTTTGCATTAAGCTACGCCAAAGATCTCACCATCCTCGTACAGAGAAAGTTTGTGCCAACAGAGTCAAAAATGATACAAAATGCACTTAACATCATAGCAAAGAAAAAAAGGACTATCAGTAAAACCAATAAAATTGAAATTGTACCGTTCACAAAAAAAATACCACATACCTAAAAAACCTGAAGATGTATACTGCTACTACTGAGCAAATATGCTTTGGTTTTCCTGGCACCAAGAACATGATTGAAACAGAACTATACCCTAACAAACCACTAACCAGCATGTCAAATAGTTACATGGTATTGCAAGCACTGCAATCGCCAGTAATAAAACTCAAACTGGTTATAAACCTGCATAAACTGTCTGGAAATAGTGTTCACAACCTGTAGAGTTCGTCTGGTTTGGATACTAAATAACTAAAAAGAAATCTCATAGCAAATTAGCTTGCCAAAGAAGAAGTAAAAAGATTTTTACTAGTCCAGAATCTGCTTTCAAGGTCTCATACAAAACTGAAAAAGAAATAATCCGCAGCAGACTTAAGACGCAACAAAGCCAATTTAAGAAAAAACTGTAAAAGATAAACACACTTAAGAATATTTCTAACAGAGCAATCCATACCAAACCTTTGGTAATACAAATGAGTCAAATCAGACTGCAAAAACTAACATGACTGATAAACGGACACTGTGGTCTTAACGAACACATGTATAGACGAATAAAAATAAAAAAAATCCCTTATGTCGCAGGTATATCAAAAAATGCGTAACTTACAAACTTGAACGCACAGCCTTTTTGACAATCACAACCTAGCCACAAAAAAAAAACTGAAAATAATCTCTTGACATAAAATTCTAAACTTCATCAAAGAGACAGAGTTAGAAGTAAGTAAAGAAAAAAGTAGAGGTTTTTAGTCAGTTTTTAAAAATTTAAAAATATTTTACAGGCTGCCCAGTATCTTAAAAAAAAAATTCCTGCGCATCATAAACATTATTATTATTATTGATGTATCAAATCTAGTAATTTTATTCTGTGTCTCTAAAAAACATAAACAGTTTCTTAATTCTTTATAAAAATAGCTTGGAGTTGCCAAAAAAAAATCTATAACTACGAATCCAGTCTCTGCAGTTCTTCCTAATCAATTACCACATATGACGTAGTGTTTCTTCTTCTTAAAGTGCCTATCCGTTCCGGATATTGGCTATCATGTTGACAATTTTTATTTTTTTCACAGCTGCCAGAAAGAAACATGTCGTTGTCGTAGTTTCTTAAATGTTTGAGCCGTTAGATTCTTCGTTGGCCAATGCTTCTTTTTCCTTCTACTTTACCTTGTAGAACTTTTTAGCAGCCCATATCTACTAAAGTTGTGCATGATGTGTCATAAGTATTGTAGTTTCCTGGATTTGATCGTTGTGAGGATTTCTTTGGTTTTGTTCATTCTTGTTAGTATTTTGTCATTGGCAATATAATCTTTTCATGATATCCTCAATACCTCTCTATAAAACCACATTTCATACAATTTCAGTTTCTTTATGTTTGCCTCCGTCTAGATGCTGACAAAAACAAACATAAAGGTTCTATTCCGTATAATATTACAGAGAATACGTAGCAGCATAATAATCTCATTTTTGTGTCTAGTGTTTGCATGACCATAAAGTTCATTCCTAGATTTAAAAGTCGATAGATACTATTAAATACCGACCATTGCAACTGTGATGTGATATGGTTAACCAGTACTTGTTGTAAAAAATCTTTTTTTATTCTTTAATACATAGTCGGTTTTCTGCACAGCCTTAAAGTGTTTATGCTAGCTATACGTCTTCAATGCGGGAGAAGACATCTGTAAAAATGTTATCTTCTATTGTTACGTGACGTATGTTTGTAAAGAATTGCTCAATATAATCGTAGTTACAACAGAGTTCTTAAAACAACACTAAGAATTTCTAAGCATCGTTAATTCACTGTTAAATAGCTGCACTGACAAGTAAAACTGCAAAGCATTGCAAAATAGTTTCTTACTCTAAGCTTTATTTGGTTCGAAAAATTACATCAACGTAAGCTATCTTTGTTGCTCACAAAGACTTAGCTTAGACTTATAGCCACGTCAATCTTCGGTCGTAGAAACATAGCGTCAATCAAAATAGTATCCAAACTATGGCATAGCATCTCACGGCATTTGCTAGTACCATAACAAAGTTGAAACGCAAATCAACAAACTGCACTCAACCATGTTCGTTTAAAAAGGTAAACGTTGATGACAACAGACAACACAAGCCCAACGTCAAATCAGGATCTTCACTTTCGTAATTGTGTAATAAAATAATAATTAAAAAAAATACAATTTCAGTTATCAGATATTAATTTATTTACAATATTATTACAGCGTATATGTATCTAGCTCTAAAAG
This sequence comes from Tachinus rufipes, assembly GCA_963932245.1. NCBI lineage: Eukaryota > Metazoa > Arthropoda > Insecta > Coleoptera > Staphylinidae > Tachinus > Tachinus rufipes. Next base: position 46,891,841 of record OZ010741.1, on the reverse strand, counting down.
TCTAAGACTAAGTGACCAGCTTAAAAAACAAACAGTTTATAAACAACTAGTAGATGTAAACATTATTAGAAAAACGCATCACATCGTTAGAAAATCAACATGCAACCATATTAGCATTTATTTAATTTTACAAAATATAAACTTTATAATCTACGTTAAGTATTGTAAGTCGACTTGCCAAAGTTTGTGTGTGTGCAACGTTTAAAACCGTAGTAAATAGACATCATACCAGACTTGTTGCACAATATACTATTATATTCATTGAACATAATATAGCATTGAACCTAGTTTATTTTTTTATTATGTTTTATTCATTATTTAATTAACAACAATGTTGTTAAAACCATTCGGTTCAATATCAATGTTTAATAGTGCTTTTATATTTACTTTCATCTAGCCTCCGCAAAAATAATATTAACTTGAAAAGTAGACGTTAAATACTGACGGGTGAGTATAGTAAACTTGTATTTTATGATTTTATAGGATAGATATTGTGTCATAAATTATTAATGAATCACAAGATAAATTTGTTAAGTGCAAAAAGATGTAGAAACTATATCTCCTTACCTACTGCATGCACATTTGCACATTTTCACGTAGTGTGTGACATAAGCATCACATCAAACCAGATGTGTATAGAAATATTTTAAACACTTTTCTTCTTATTATTATAATAATTTAAATAGCAAATCACATAACTACTTATCTTTAGTAAAATATAATTAGAATTATGCACTGTACATTTATCAATTTAATCGATGTTATTCAATATTTGCTCATCGAAATCAAGATCGCTTTCAAATTTGTATTTTAAATAAATATGCACTTTAGAGCTTCAACACAGATCGCGCAGATTTTTGGTAGCATATGAGAATGGCCTTGTTTATATATTCCCAAGATAATAATAATTAATAGCAAAATATTACAAATTATATCCTAATAAAATTAAATAAAAATAATTTCAAGGAAAGTTGACACTAATATCGAAATCATTTTAAAATTTATGATCTAAATAACTGCCCCACATAACATATAATCGATGACCGGATTACACCATCAACATAGTCTGGATATTGTCGATGAGATTTTCCAAATTTCCTTTTCCTGTTCCCATTTTGCATACGCGCGAATAATGACAGGATAATACCGCACGCGTATTAATAATGTGATCGGGTGGCAGCGATAATGAGAAACCCGCGCAGATTGTGTGTAAGGTTTAGATCGCTAATTCAGCCTCCAATTACCTGAATTCTCGTGGGATTCTCGCTCGGATTAAGTTATTAAATGAAGTATGGGGGGAAACCGCCCATTTCCGAGGAAACGCAGTCCAATATCCGACTGACATCTGTGCCCTTCGAATTATTTCGATTACTGAGATGATTTTTTTTACGTAAAGACAATGATGAGAAGGTGGAATAAAAAAGAATAAGATGAGAATAAAAGAGTCTGTCTATAAATAGTTTGGGTCGCCGAAAACGTGTTTAAAGGGCAACTCCATAAAAGGTCCGGTCGTAGCGTGGCGTAGTGCCGTAACGACCTGAAGAGGCTCGTTATGGAGAACGAGAAGAGATAGCAACATGCAGATAATAATAACACATATGCATGCAGACTAAGGAAAAGATGCACTCACCACGATATGAATACACAATGCGGTGCGCTATTTTGTTTTCATGTAAATATAATAATTTATATTGTAACATATGTATTACCATTATTTAAGTCATAATAAGATTATACAAAGACTTTCAAAATCCACCAGCTGCAATAAACAACTAGATACATATTGATAATAGAACTAGTCATTGATATTAATTAAAATATTAAGATTGATATCTTTACAAGATTTGTAGTTTAACATCTTATAATATAATAATCATCTTCTATGTCGCCAACATTTATTTCTTTATTTTATTTTGAAACATATTGCATAAATAACTAATAAACAGAATGTATAAAAATCATTCCGACAAACTTTAGGAAGTTATGTATATTTTTTTAATTTAAGTTATAGAATTACAGTCTTCAAAAGTTTGTTAATAGAAGTACTATTACCAAAACTTCGATATTAATTTGCTATTAAATTGCATAATTTTTGTTCCAAAAACGCTTTGTGAGCTACAAGTTAACTTATTAATATTTAACCATACTACCAGTAAACCAGTTACAAACCGTTCTTTGTGTAAGTTCTTAAAAACTTTTTCTTGTCTATTAATGACTTTTTATTTCCATAACACGCAATAAAAACAAATTGATAGCTTTTTATAATATATAATAAAATTGATGTTATACGAATAACTTCTAAGGTCATTCCGTAACTAAACTTTTCCGAACTTATGTCAATCAATCTGTTTCAATATAGGATTTGTACAGTTTGCAAACCATTCAAACTATGGATATAAAAAATTACCTAAGTATGACAAACATATGTTGGTATGCAGTTTGCAAACCATCAAAATCATCTGTTAGAATAGACCTATATATTATATATGGGCAATTCCATTTCTAACGGACCAGAGCAGGAAGTGGGGGCATTGAAAAATTTGCTATAGTATTTTTTTTTTCAGTTTCTATAACTTATTAGTTGATCGGTTCACGAGAGTATGAATTCGTTCAAAAAAAATTTATGATTTTTTTAGTTTTTTTGTCGTTTTTTAACTTAATCACATTTTTTGTTTAAAAATCGTAAATTTAACTCAAAAAAATAAATTTACTAGTGAAATCAATCAGAAATTTTTCGTAGAATCCAAATCTGGCGCCTTTCAAGTTAAACCCTGGCTATAACCCGCAAAAGCCATAAAACCATGTTTTTGTTCTCAGTGAGCTGGGCAAAAAAGAACATTTTTTAATTTTTTTTAACCGCCAAAGTTGACGTATTTTGATGTAAATTAATTAAAAAATATAAATGTATTTGAGTTTTAGTGGTCTAAAACTCAACAAAAATAGCTTATTTTTCAACATAAACTCTTACAAATACACATTTAGCAGTTTTCGGAGGAACTATACACTAAATATTATAAAAAAATTGAGTTTTGCAAACAATTCTACATGAAAAATAGTCATTGTGGTGATTATCTGGCGTAGGAAATCCAAACTAAAAAAACAAAATTGACAACATTTAATTTTTTTTTTTTTTTATTATTTTGCTTAAATTTTTTTAGCTTTCAAAAGTTTAACAAAAACATCTTTTGTCGCTTGAACAAAATTTGAGCCATTTTACTTTTTGTTTGATAGTTTTTGCGCTTGCGGCACAAATTTAGACTCGATCTATCGGCACCAAAATTTGAGAATATTTTTGGCATTCAAACATAAATCCGCCCAGCGCTTATCAAAATTTAATAAGAAAAAGTTTTAAAGCACACACTAGTGTGATTATAATATTTTTGTGAAACATTTCTTTCTAGATGGACTTTTCTACGGGCAAGAGTACAACAATGGCTATTTTCTATGTAAAATTGTCCTCAGAATTCAAATTTTTAATAATATTTGGTGTATTGTTGCTTTGAGCGCGGCTAAATGTGTATTTGTAAGAGTTTATAATGAAGAATAGACCTACTTTGCAGATTTTCCGAGTTCTAAACCCTTAAAACCCAAATACACAAAACAAATTAATATTTTTATTTATACTTTAGCGTTGTTTAAAAATGCTCCTTTTTGTCCAGCCCACCGAGAACAAAAACATGCTTTTATGGCTTTTGCGGCTTATAGATAGGGTATAGACTTAAAATTACACCAGATTTAGATTCTACGGAAAATTTCTGATTGTTTTCACTAGCAATTTTTTTTTGAGTTAAATTTGCGATTTTTACTTCCAAACTTCCAAAGTTTGTTGATATCATTTTTAAACTAAAATAAATACGTAGCCAATTTTCACATTTCGTTAATTATTATGCATGCCATGAGACGGTTCATGAAATACGTAGCAATAATGATTGAAGTGCAATGCTCATTTTGACTATAAAAAACTATAAAAAGTGTGCAGACTAGCACTCAACAATTCTATAAAGCAATTCTAGTTAACTGTGTTTTATAACAGTGCTCCATACTCCAAATTTCAAAAAATCAAAATTAAACAAGCACAACTAACATTTCAGCATCGGTTAGTAAAATCACTCAAGATTAATGCCAGATATAAAATATGTTTTCAAAAATGTGTATCATTTGTCACTCTACCGATAATAACTAACACAGTAAGCAACGACATAACTCTTCTCATATGTTGCTAGAAAACCAAAAATGCGTAGCTAAATACTCTTTATGACACAATTGCTTTGCTGTATGACTACAATAAGCTAAGAAATATTTGGTACGTCCACTACCACAAAAAAAATCCATCACCGTCTACAGCCCTAACTTTAGATTGGCAGATCGGTTCAGCAGTAACTAGCTTCTTTTTTCTGCATTCTAAATAAGAATACCTGAACCACAAAAGACAACAATCTGGTCCAAAAATAAAATCGTATTACGTATATCAACGTTTCCACAGATCAACAAAAAAACCGGCTCCAGTGCAGAGTGAGACTAACCATATATGTGACATCGACATCTATACTATCCCGGATTCAAAATCGGGTCGTAAAATAGTTGTGAATTTATTTATGTTTTATAACATTTTAATAACTTTAAGCAGTTTCCACCATTAATGATTCGAAGCCCGGATACATAAGAAGAAAACATAAAAAAATAATACCACTTTAACAAACCTTAGTTGACCCTCGGTAGAACCAGAGATGCGGATAAAAACCGGCCAATAGCGGCGAGAGCAAAAAAAATACATTCAACGGTCCCAAAAGCTAAAGAGCCAAGATTTATTTTCAAAGAATGGTTATTACAACTTTATAAAAAGTGTCAGCATCTGACTCGGAATGAGCCGCTGCAAACGGAGTCCGTCTCCAATATGAGCGGCTAAAAACACTCTCGCCCACCATTTCAGCAAGATTGGCGTTTTAGCATATACTTCTAGAAACAATCTATGTAAATGTCAAATTCCAAAACTCCAAGATTCTAGAGAAAGCAAAAAACAAAAAAACTCGAGGAAAACACATCAAGAGGAACATCAATGACATCAGCAAGACAATGCTAAAAAGAACAAATAACCACTACACTAAAATTGAGTTAGCTAATGTACCAGAACAACAAAAATACACAATTTAACTTAAGGCAAGTAGCTTTTCTCATTAAAACAAAAAATCAAACAACTAACAACAAAGATGCAAGCTGTATCAGATCGGGTTATCTACATAATAATACAATTTAACAACAAATACTCCATGGTATATTGAAAAAATCATATGCAGCTTCGACATTTTCTATTTCTTTGCACTGATTAATACAGTTGAGTACTTTTGCTTCTCTGAGTCTTTGTCTAATTACTTTCTGGATATATTTGAATTTGCATGTTTGTTGTTTTTAAGAATTCTTCGCTCTTCCAGTTCAAGCAGTCACCGTCTCCTATTAAGCATTAATAATCATCTCCTGTTAAGCAATCATCATCTTCCATTAAGCAAGTTCTTTCTAAGCTCCTCCACCTTAAAAAAGTTCAAAGCAAAAAGATGATGGTAATAAAGATGATCCACTAAAATGTTCTCAATTTACTTTCAATGTGCCCATCAAGACGTAGACGTAGACGTAGAAAAAAGAAACGTCTGAGGAGATTGCTGCATATTAAAAAAAATCATCTCTAGTACATCAAGACCAATACCTTAATTTGTAGTATTTTAACAAAAATGGCAACTTTGGCTTTATCGCTAGTCAAATAATAGTTAAGAAATAGTCGAAAAAACCCATCAAATATGAAAAAAATGCGTTTTTCTGTATTTTGAATGCATTTTGTTGCTATTTGCAAATATAATTTCACAAAAAAAACTTCGACATATCATGGTATAATCCTTTCTAAATGTACTAGTAAAAAATAAATCAATTATCAAATTATTTGTAAAAGCAGCGATGAATCATGAAACCTCCAAATAAAATATTAAAATTGATAAATTATTAAGCGATAAAAGAGTGATAATATGTTACTCTCCATTAAAAATACCAAGGAAGATCAAACCAGAAAACGTATTAAATCCCTAATGTATAAAACAAATGTGTTAATAAACGACCTCCAAACAAGTTCCGATAAAGTTTCTCCAAAATCTTTAAAAAAAAGAAAAGCACATTCACATTAACAGTATCAGTAACACCAAAACCATTACTACAAAAAAATCAAATTCACCAATTAGTGATTCAAATCGCAGCAGTACACAGTACATAGTCCGCCACCATCACTAAGATTAATATGTGGTAAAGATGCTTCAAAAATTATTATTCGACGACATTTAAGTAGTTCATTTTTAGAAGAAATAGTAATGAGAAAGTTGTTAAAAAACAGAGTTACGTTCAGGTATAAGGAAATTAGAAGAAACAGCTGCTGGTGAAAGAAAGTTAAACGTAAAGAGCTTGAAACAAAGAAGGTTAAGACTAAGAAAGAAAAAACAAATAAACATAAAACCAAAAATTTCAATAAGTTGATTAAAGCCAAACAAGAGAATTCGATAAGTATAAGTCATGTAGTGTTAAAAAGATCGGACAACTATATCACATTGTTTTGGATAAATCGAAGGAACATTTGAATATTAAGGTTGATACTACTACTTAGTTCTCAACTTTATTTTTTCCTTTCCTGTATCAGAGAGAAAAAAACTAACCGAAGAAATGTGTAATGTTAAAATTAATATTTTGTTTAATGTCAACCAAATTTTTATACAATTCAGTCATTATTGAAGTTTAATTATGTTTTAAATTAAAGATTAAGTTAAGAATCTCAGTAGTAAACGCAATGAGTGCATTCCTAGTAGACCTTTCTCTACAAAAACAAAATTGGTTAGATTAGATGCAAATTGCTTTCTAAAAAGTCAATAATCTGTTTAAAAAAAATTTTTTAGTTGTTATCTTCTTGTTTGTTGCTACTCTTATAGACAAGAATGACTAAAGCTTGTTTTAGTACTTCAAGAAAGATGTTGCCCATAATACAACTGTTTATTAATTTAGTAAGTGAAGTAACTAAATTTGTTTACAACACTTTGTAACGAGCCTGTAAATAAATCATACACATCTGTACTTGTAGAGTTTTTTAAAGACATTATTGTCTATGTAGATATAAGTAAAACATCTTAAACTATTTGAACAATTTTTATAAACTAATTTTATTTATATACATATTACTTTTCTAACGCACTGTATAATAAATATTAATTATATTTGTTAATAAATCTCACCATTAAAGAAGTCGAAACTTGATAGTAAAAATCAATGTTGTAATAATTTTAAGATACACATTATATTATTACAATTATTATTAATTAAATTATAATAATATTTACATTGAATAAGGAAAATAGAATTTTAATTAACATCTTATCAATGTCATAAAACAATAACTCCTAATAATTACTTTCCGCATGACTTCTCAAGGTTTCCTAAATATATGAAAAACAACGCACTATCCAGTAAAACAGAGAAACAAAATTCGAAATTCAACTCCAGTGAAAAAATATAGCGGTTATTACTCGTGCTTACGAGTGTGCCGCTATTTCGATCACGAAACAAATTTATTGCAATTATCGAACTCGAGGTCATCGCAAAGACAATTCACGCGAATCGTTTTTCAGTCAGTCATGTGATTTATTACGTAATCCTCGCGAATATATCTCCCTCACGAATCATTACCCGAACCCTGCGTCGAGAGATATTTTATAATTTATTTCCTCTATAGATGGTGTAATATGAATTTAATTGTGGATGAATTGGGAATACTTTTTCTTCTGCTTGAAGTGTTATTTAGTAAACTATAAATTATATTATTCAATCAATAAAAAGTTTTTTTTGTATTCAATTTTATAATTATATTCCGTATAATCTGATAAAATATTGTGATTGTGGTGACGGTATATATATTATATATACCAATATATTATCATATCATTAACTATTGTTAATACTTCACGTCTAGTCGTAGCCAATACTGTTTTCGTGGATACTCTCCCTTCCTGTTTTCTCGCCGATTTCCCTCTCTCGTTAACTCAGCGATCACGTAACAGGATGCCAGCAGTAACGGGAGGCTGAAGCAGAGACCGGAAATAGTTGATATCTTATCATTGGATAGGGTCTTCTCCGTTCAATGTTCACGGACACCGTGCATACAAATATATAATGGGAACAAGTTAATAATTAACGTGACAACTGTACTAGAATTTTATTAATATAAATTTAAAACATTTTAATCACAATATTGATTTGTTGAAAAACTAATTAATTACTTAGTATTAATATTAAAAAATTAATTGGGAAATTTATTTGTGCATATAAATTTTATAAAATTGTTTGAGATAAACAATATTGCTTACTTTAATAAAAAAATATGAAAATGTAAATTATTTATGATAGCTGAGTGTATTGATAAAATATTATGTTATGTTAGTAATACTAATAACAATAATAATGTCTATTAAATTCTTAGAAACGACTTTATTAACGTTTGTCTGTCAATGTTCTTCTATCATTGCATCGTCATTGTATACATAAAACTTTGTAGTGATATAACATCCTGGTGTAAGTCAATTAAAATACATTTACACAGAATCACAACTTCTGAGAACAGTTTTGTCTTTATGTTGAGAATTCCTGTATAATACAAATATTATAATCGTTGTGTGAAGAATTATTAGGAAAAGGCTCAAGGCATGCTCGTGTAAGCAAAGTACTAATGCATCTGTGCTGGTCACACAGTCGCTAGTTACTATCAGCCATCTCCGAAACTCAGGACCAACGAATTCAAACCGTTCCCGAGATTTTGAGATTGCGGATAGTTGCTAGTATAAGTTTAGCTTTGTCAGCAGGATAGATACATTGATACTTTCCACACACGTTTCGTTTTAAAATAAATTAAATTTTATGTTTTGTGATATTTTTTTGAATTTCTAAATAATTGTATATTAGTTATATAACAGCTCCGGTAGAACATTTTACGAAATGGTGGCATTTATTAAATCAGGACATTAGCTTAATACATGATTAGTGTCCATGCACCAGACCAGATACTAAATTTCATCGGTATCTATAGCGCCTTTATTCTCTCAATTAACGGGTTCGATAGTATATATTGTGTAAATTATTTACACACACAAAAACTGAAAAAAAATTATATAATAATTTGTAGAATAATATATGTTGACAGTTTGATGAATTATTAGTTTATAATTTAGTTGTCTAAAATGTTGCTTCTCGAGACAATTTTCAGTTTTACTAAAACTACTGGCCCAAATAGCTTCTAACCTATAGGCGGTATGAAATTTTTAACAATAATTTTTACTATAGTTTTTTTGTTGGAACAAATAAACTAATCGATGATAAAAAAAGGATTAAAATAAGTAACAGATATATTCAACAAAATATACACCAGTGGTAAGATCCCAAGCAATTGGTTTTTTTAAGGCGTAGTGAGATGTTGGCTTCAACAAGTGATCCTTGAGAATAACTAACGCATAGCAATACCTTTCAGTTTTCTTCTCTGCGTAAGTCCTGCTGTTAATTTATCCTAGTCATTGTTTTAATGTGGTACTAGTTTGAGGAAGTCTGGTTTTGGCCTCGCGAAATTCACGGAGTCTGCTGCGGCAACACATGCTGTCCCCGGCCCATCTCTCCCTATACCCAATGTTTCTGCCCTACTTTCTACATTGGCATTCTCCTCTCCATTCTCCCATTATTGTGTTATTCAGACTAAATTATTGCATTGTTCTTAGGTATCTTCTTAGTTTTTCTATATCTTCATTAACTTCCTCCTCGTCGTATCTTCTTTCTTTCATAAATATTTTGTGCAGCTCCATAAAGTGCATCCCCTTTGGTTGTCCTACATTTGCCAGTTTAACTTCTAGTGTGATTTTTGAAGTTCTTCGTGTCCCCTGGTTGCCAGATATACTCTGACCATTTCAAAAGTTGGATTTTTTGTCAATCTCGAGATGGCGTATCTTCCGTTTGGAAATTGTTTAGTCAATTCCGTCAACTTATTTTCCTTGAGCAGTTCTCTCCTTTTCCTCCTTATTTCTGCAATTTCTGTTGGTACTAATGTATTAGTATACCATCTCTTGTCTCTCTGTTCACCTTCCATTGCTTGGCAGGCATAGTTGTTTTGACCTTCTTTGTTTTTTTCCTCCTTATTAGTTTTTTCCATATTCTTTTGCTTCCATTTAGCTTCTCGCTCCTCTTTCCTTTGTCTTCTATGGCTTTTAAATTGTGTGTTTTCTTCTATTTTGGTTTACCGAAATCGCAAAGCTTCAAACTCCGCTATCTTTTTCTTCAATACTGTCGTTGCATAGTTTCTTAGTGTTCTCCATTTGTTTTTGTCACTCAGGCATATTTTAATAATTGTAGATTTGTCTACTTTTTTTTCTAATACGTTTTCTAGCGTTTTCCTATCTTCTTCACACGCTTCGCACTTTACTAGCTTATATTCTTTTATTTCTGGTATTAGTTCCCTTGTTAATTCTCCCTTTTCTACTTCTTTCCACTGTCTTTGCCATCTGTCCATCATATTCTCTCTCGCTTGTCTTTTTGCTTCTTGCTTAATAGTTTTTTCATTTACCATTTTCTTTATACCTAATCTTTTTTACACCATCAAATCTGCGGGTAGTGTCGCCGCAATTATTTGTAGTGCCTCCTGCGACACCGTCTTGTAGGCCATGCAGTTCCTTAACAAACTTGCTCTTGTTCCTCTTACCGCTTCATTAACCTGTTCATTCCATCCCTTTGCTTCAAATGTAACTCCAAGGTATTTAATTTTTTTTCCTATGGTTATTATTTGTTCACCTACTTGTATTTTTCTATTTTCTCTGTTTGTCCTTTTTGTCAATAGCCTCGGTTTTTTGCAAAACCAAACCTAACCCTTTATTTCTTATTGATCTCTTTATCATCTCTATTTCCAACTCTAACCTTTCATTTAGTACTTCTATGTCTATATCCCTACCTACCAGAGCCACGTCATCTGCAAATGCCGTTATTGTCACTCCTTCCGGCAGTCGCATCCTGAGTAGCTGATTATACACTAAATTCCATAGTTTAGGACCAAGCGCAGAACCCTGTGATACCCCTCTAGTCAGCCTAAATTTTCCATTTTTGGTCAGTAGGTTTTTCTCCTGAAGGTAGCTCCATATTATCTTGGTAGTTTTATTTGTTGGTTCTCTTTTTTTTGCTGCTTTTCTAATTGCTTTCCATAGTATGTTGTTGAACGCATTTTGTGTATCTAGCGTTATTATGACACAGTGTTGTCTTTTTTTGTATAGTCCACTGTTTGCTTCTTTTGGTATGGGTTTTACCTTTTTAATGGCTCCTAAAATCGTTCTTGCCTTTGTAAATCCATATTATTCCTGTTCCCATCCTCCTTTTTCTTCTATTTCCTGTTCAATTCTCATCACGATAACTTTTTCTATAATTTTCGTGTTTAAAAATATTCAAAATCCCTGAAGAAGCCGGCATTATTAAAAATGGTAAAACTGTAAGTAACCTTCGTAACAAATTTTTGAGGCAGTCGTCAAAAAACAGACTCAAATTAAATATAAAAAAAACAAACTACTAGTAATTAGCAAGCAGAATAATGTCACAGCTAACATAACAATTAAGGATACATTTTTAGAGCAAGTAAATCAATTCATATGTCTTGGTAGCATATTAACAACCAAAGTTGACAGCCAATTAGAAGTAAAATTAAAAATTGAACAAGCTCGAGTAGCTTTTAATAGCATGATAAGAGTTTTGTGCTGTAGAGATCTGAAGATAACTCTAAAAATGACTTTTGATGCTCGCAATGGTCAATTATTAAACCTCATGATGACAACATTTGGGTGGAAGGTTGGGTCACTCCAAAGCATGATAACAAATCAATAGTTTAGATCAAAATGTTAGATCGCAACTTTCTCTTGTGACAAAATAAATTTTGATGCTCGCGGAAAGATCAATTATTTATTGTTTTAAAGACAAACACTTAGGTAGGTGGGTGGGTCACTCCAAAGCATAATAACAAGGCAATAGTTTGGATTGAAGTGGCCCACCCACCCTCCCAAGTATTACTTATTCGATCGCGACCTTCTCTTGTGACAAAATGACTTCTGATGCTTGCAGAAAGGTCAAATATTTAATCTCTTGATGACGAACACTTAGGTGGGTGGGTAGGACACTCTATAGCATGATAACAAGTCAATAGTTTTGATTGGAGTGGCCCACCCAATCACCCAAGTATTAGTTATCAAAATATTAGATTTTCTGATGCTCGCAGAGAGGTAACATATTTGATCTCTTGATAACAGATATTTGGGTTATATTTATTAGTTACTTACTCAACCAAGTGTTAGTTATCAAAATATTAGATTGCCAACTATTTTTGTGACAAAATGACTTTTGATGCTCGTAGAGAAGCCAAATATTGAATCTCTTGATGACGAACATTTGGGTCGGTAAGTAGTATACTCCGTAGCATGATAATGAGTCAATAGTTTGGATTGGAGTTGCCCGCCCACCCACCCAAGTGTTAGTTATCAAAATGTTAGATTGCAAACTTTTGTTGTGACATAATGACTTTGATGCTCGCAGAGAGGTCAAACATTAAATCTCTTGATGAGGAACACTTGGGTGGGTTGGAGGGTCACTATAAAGCATGATAACGAGTTAATAGTTTCGTTTGAAGAGACCCATCCACCCACCCAAGTTTTAGTTTTTAAAATGGTATATCGCGACCTTCTTTTGTAACAAAATGACTTTTGATGCTTGCAGAGTGGTCAAATATTAATTCTCTTGATTTTGACTTTTTTGGTTATATCCTTTTGATAAGTTTTAATTATTCCTTAATTATTCCTTTTAATTCCTGAGGAAGATAACAAAGTTATCGAAACGTCGGCATTAAATTTTTAGCATAAGCTAGTTTTTTATTTTAAAATATCCTACATCCAAATCATATTAATTAAAAATTCTCTTGATGACGACTTGGGTGGGTGGCTGGGTTACTCCAAAGCATGATAACGAGTCAGTAGTTTAGATTGAATTGGACCACCTACCCACCCAAGTGTTACTTATCAAAATGTTAGATTGCAATATTTTATTGACAAAATGACATTTAATGCTCACAGAGTGGTCAACTATTTAATCTCTTAATTACGAACACTTGGGTGAGCGGGTGGTACACTCCCTAGCATGATAACAAGTCAGTAGTTTGGATTAGAGTTGCCCATCCACCCACCCAAGTGTTAGTTATCAAAATGTTTGATTGCGACCTTCTTTTGCGACAAAATTACTTTTGATGTTTGCGGAGAGGTCAAATATTTAAACTCTTGACGACAAACACTTGGGTGGGTGGGTGGGACACTCCGTAGCATGATAACGAGTCAATAGTTTGGATTGGAGTGGCTCACCCGCCCACCCAAATGTTAGTTATCAAAATGTTAGATTGCAACTTTCTCTTGTGACAAAATAAATTTTGATGCTTGCAGAGAGGTCAAATATTTAATCTCTTGACGAATACTTAGATGGGTGAGAGGGACACTCCGTAGCATGATAACGAGTCAATAGTTTGGATGGGAGGAACTCACCCGCCCACAGAAATGTTAGTTATCAAAATGTTATATTTCGGCCTTCTCTTTTGACAAAATGACTTTTAATGCTTACCGAGAGGTTAAATATTAAATCTCTTGATGACGCACACTTAGGTGGGTAGGTGTGACACTCTAAAGCAATCAATAGTTTGGATTGGAGTGGCCCACCTAGCCACCTAAGTGTTAGTTATCAAAATGTTTGATCGAAATCTTCTCTTGTGACAAAATAACTTCTAATGCTCGCAGAGAAGTCAAATAGTTAATCTCTTGATGACAAACACTTGTGGTGGGTGGGTGGGTCACTCCAAAGCACAATAACGAGTCAATAGTTTGGTTTGGAGTGGCCCACCCACCCACCCAAGTGTTAGTTATAAAAATTTTAGATTGCGACCTTCTCGTGTGAAAAAATAAATTTTGATGCTTGATAAGAGGTCAAATATTTAATCGCTTGATGACAAACACTCGTGTGGGTAGGTGGGTCACTTCAAAGCATGATAACAAGTCAATAGTTTATATTGGAGTAACCCACTCACCCACCCAAGTGTTAACTATCAAAATGTTAGATCGCGACCTTCTCTTGTGACAAAATGACTTCTGATGCTCGCAGAAAGGTAACACATTTAATCTCTCAATAACAAATATTTGGGTGGATGAGTGGGCCACTCCAAAGCACGATAACAAGTCAATAGCTTAGATTGGAGTGGCCCTCCCTTCCACCCAAGTGTTAGTCATCAAACTATTAGATCGCGACCTTCTCTTGTGACAAAGTGACTTCTGATGCTCGCACAGAAGTAACATATTTAATCTCTTGATAACGAATAGTTGGGTGGGTGGGTCACTCCAAAGCACGATAACAAGTCAATAGTTTGAATTGAAAGTCAGGCCGCAAAAAAAATCACAACCAAAAAATGTTCCAACACTAGTAATGTATTCAACAACACCTACGTACACACAAAACTGATCCAAAACCGTAGACTGAACGTCCAACACAGCAAGTACTAGACAATAAAAACAAATTACTGCAAACATTTGATAATAATCCAATTCGTTGTGTATCTGCACAGTTGACTATATTACAAGTTTAGAAAACATTAAAACATCACAGATTGTATCCATTTTAAATCCAGCCTGCTCAAGCCTTTTTATAAACAGATTTTGCTAGCGTATAGAAATTTGCCGATGAGTCATTCAAAATGGGTACATATAAATTTAAGATTAAGATTGTTAGATAATATCCCTCTAGTAATCAGACATGGTATGTAGTACCAGCCCCTCCCCACTTTGTAAAACATTTTTAAATGCAAAACGTGTAATTGGTAGAGGAGAACATCACTCCTAGCCCCCAAAATCTCCGAAATTAACTTGTTTAGATTATTATTTGTGGAACCATATAAAAAAGATAGTATACCAAACATATGTGTAATTAGCAAACGCATGTAAAATATCATGCTAATAAATTTGAATATGTCAATTTTTTTTTAAATTCTTTCTGTATTTTAATAAGCAAAAAGATTTGCGGAATGTTTCTTGTTTTAAAATTATTGTTGCATATTTAAGCATGTATTCGATGTAATGACTTAAATAGAGTTTGTATAAAATAAATTTACTTACCAACTAAGTTGATATTACTGTTAACTATATTCTTACCTGAAACAAAAATATATAAATTAAATGCAACTCGGATATAAGCTGCTTTTATTAAATTAATAAAGTTAAAACTATTCAATAAAGTTTTATTATTTCATGCCTAATAGTGTTTCAATACACAAATATATGCATTTTGATTGTATTGCAATGCTTTTTACGCTTCATCTACATACAGTTTTGTAGAAAATAAAAATGACTTTCAGTGATATGACTTGAGGCAAACGCGTCAAACAAACTGTAGAAAGTAGTCCAAGACAATCGGCAACAAGACATTTAATTTGTATTGCAAATTTCCAAAAGAAGATTACTAAAAATTTTATATTCTGATTTGCATCCATATATTATATAAATTCAAGTCCGTCACAAACTAAAAGATTACAATAAACCAGTTTGTGTGACGTTCCGCAGGTGGTTTTAACAAATTTTAGAAAATTAAACAAATAATTTATTGATGTCTTAAAAAGCTCATTTCCATCCAAGTGGAAATGTTAATCAGCAAAAATTTGGCTATTCGACTAAAGAAAAACCACATCAACTTCATAAAAAATCATTTCATGATTGTAAGTCACCGTTTGGTGTAGTGTTTTAATATTTAGAAAACATACAATCATATATTTTTGAAAAAGATGATCAAAATGTTAGCATAAACATTTTTAAGTTCAAAATTATGCAGACTTCCGCAAAAAATATGGTTTCAACAAGACTGGCAACGTCCGTACAGCACGGCAAACTCGAATTGTTTTGCAAAACATGTTTCCTAGTCACTTGATTTCAAAGTTTTATGACATAATATGGCTGTAAAATTCTTCCGCAACAACACAAGCCCTTAAAATGCGCATTTCAGAAGAAACAGAGAGTATTGGACCAGAATTGTTAAGAAGAGTGATGCAAAACTGTCGACAAAGGCTGCAGTACTGTATCGGAGCTCAAGGAGGCTATTTAAATAAAGTAATTTTTAAGAACTAAAATAGTACATAATAAAGGTAATATTCATGTCAAATTTGTTTCAATCCATTACTTTTCATCCTTAGGGCAAGTCTTGGAAAATAAGTGATACCAGCTGCCGGACCCTATATTAATAATTCCATAATATCTCATTTTAAAATTGAAAAAAATAGACTCGGTTGGAGACGCTCCAACTCATGTCATGACAGGATACGAAAATTCCATATACCATTTGACAGGTTTTTATTACACTCACTCTCACTTTTTCGAATCATACTCGTATACGTATCATAATATACCATAAAATAAATTTTAATTGCAATTGCAATTTAAATTCCATGATATCTGGTATAATAGAATATAAACTAATAAAGTAATTAATAAAATGATAAAAAATATGTTAACATATATCCACATAAAATATAACATATTTCATTCATTAAAACCTTGAAAATCATGCGAGAAACTATTATTATTACTCGGAAACAGATAAATGTTACAAAAATATAATTAATTAAAAAAATTACACGTAAACATAACATTTCTATATTTGTGCTGTCACTATATATTTATAAATTAATTACGGCAATTTAAAATAAGTGAAATGCAATATTATCGACACATATGACATAACATTATTAATTATGTAAATATATTATTATTCGACAAATTAGAATATTTCATTTTATTATTAAATTGAAACTAGTATTTAAATTAAATTAATAAAACGTAACATGTATTGGAATATTTTAATTCGAATAATCAATTTAATATAATTTTATATTTGACAAACAATATAATAACAAATTTTGTATATATTTATAATCATATTAGCGCAGAATAATTGGAAAATGTCCGCACGAAGTACAAATGGAAAGTTAATTCAATTTAATTTCATAAAATTTTCCCCAGAGTTATATTTAATAATTATACTTATTTGGTAGCGTTACAAATTGATTTACCGGAATTTTCTCTTAATTATTTTCATTTAGCATTCAGTTAATTCAATTATAAAAGAGTTGTTTTTCAAACGTAGTTTGTAATAAAAGACTGAATTATAATAGTTGAGCACAAAATGATACCCATTTTTTAACCCTTAGCGAATGCTGCAATCAGACAAGTGGAAAATTGCCATTTTATGCGAATTGTATACTATGAAATTTTTTACAAATTGCAGCATTATTTGAAGTAAGTTTTGAATGATCCGTATTTATTTATTTTAGTTTGAATGTGTAAAAGACGCGTGTCTCAGTTCAGTCAGCGCAATTAATGATTAATTAATTAATTTACATTTTTACAAGTCTGCTTTATCGTCTATAATTATTCTTATTCGCTTCTTTATTCTTATTATTTATATAAACCGGTCGATATAAAATAAACACACACACACACACACATTTTTATTATTATTACAACCTTAAACATAATCCAAACATGTGCAAACATAATTTAAAAAGCAATAAACAAAACTAGCAGTTGTTCTCTATGTTAGATAAGAGTCGCATCTAAAGAAAAAAATCGGACGGTTTTATTAAAAATGTAAAAAATTCACGCTTTAAATTCTGCAAGTTCCACTTATTTTTTTAAACAACATTGGCAAATTCTTCTTCACCGATAGCCTAATGTGTTCCAACCCATAAAAGTTGAGATGAAAAATAGTGGAGGTATGCATATAAGCACACACATGGTCTACAAAAGCTTTTTAGAGACAATTTCTGAATGATAGGTTAAAACCTTTGATACGTACGTACCAAAAGATTCTGAAGATCACTACAAAATCAATATCCGGTCTACAACCTTTATAGCCAAAACTAAAATTAACTAAAATAAGCAGATAAAAAAATACAGTACTCAAACAATTTAAAGCAAATATGCGTTCCTTATTATACGGTCAGCTTGGCCAAAGAATAAAAACAAACCTACTAACAGCTCATACCTTGCACACATACACCACTTTTTGCAATATATAACAAAGTACAGTATTGTATAAAACAACATAAACGTCGTGGCCGAATGTGGTTTCAACTCCAACCATGTCGATTGGCAAATAGAGGACAAAAATGCCATATTAGTTATTACGCATTGTTTAGTACTAATCTAGAAATACTAAAACAAAACATAAATCCGTTCTTTATGTCTAATAACCAGATTGTAATAGATAAAAAGAAGTCCATAAATAAGTTCAGAGTGGCAGTTTATACTTAAGTCGGTCTGAAAATTTAGTTGTTATGATTTCCTTCACAGTACTAACGCGCTCTTTTTGTGTACATATATGTTGTTTTACTATACTCATAGTTAAATCCCAGTTGTTTTACTCTTCTAATAGTATTCTAGTCATATATTCTAGGTATTTTTTGACTGCCCAACAACCACTTGATCATCAGCAAATTGTAGAGTATATAATGTCCTGTTGTCTAGCTCAAAACCCATAATGTTACATTTTATTTTCCATATCTTTAATGCGCATTCCACATAGATCTTAAATAATGTTGTAAGATAAAACATCCCTGTCAAAAGACCTTTTGTAACGAGAAATTTTCCTCTTCAATTAGATCTTTTAGAATCCGTCCATATGAGCGACTAAAAGTACTAGTGACTGATAATGCCCTAAAGTTATTACATTTACTGCAATCTCCTTTTTTATGAAGAGGGGTTATATGTGCAATCCATACTTTTTTATCTTACTTTAACTTATTCATCATATATTCCTCCTTGTCCAGAAGATTTTCCATTTTTCAGAAGTTTTACAGTCTCCTAAATCATTTTCTTCTGTAATAAGTATAGGTTTAACGTTAACTATCATATGGTTCGTTTTTGGTAAAGTATATGTAAAGTTTGGTATGTCTTCAATAAATAACTTGAAAAAGTAAAGTTTAATCAAATTTATTGTAGATCTTTCTTTGTAAGGTGTCTTAAATTTGTTTTATAAATCTCCTTACTTCTGTACATCCAAATTTTTTCACAGTAAAAAAACTGATTAAAAAATGGACAATAACTTACCGAAAACAATTTAAACAAAAAATAAAAAAAAAGATTCACATTCTTTCAGGTTCAATTGAAAAAAAGGAGATAAAGAACTTCAACCAATGTCTTTTGCAAAGAATCACACTTCGACATAAATAAGTACGTTAACACACTGCCTGATTGTGGAGCGGAGAATCCATATGTTAATGAGATTTTGAGCTAATAAAGTGGTTCTGTTATACTGTTTTAAGTAGACAATGCAGTAAGAGTAAATAGTAAATGTTATTGCAATACAACAACAATATTTTGTAGCCTGCACTAGTCAGTATTGATTTAGACAAAATGTCGACTTGTCACATTGCGTGAGAGATAATGCTGTTGTTACATGAGAGATTCCCAGGCCATGCAATTCATCTTACTACTGTAACTCTATTTAATTTGGCCCATAGAATTTGTAAATCGTGAGCGCAAAAAAAATGCTTTACTCGCAAAACAATGAGTGTAATAAAGCACACAATATTTTTGTGTATATTCAAGTTCCTAATACAGCAGCCAATTTGTGCTTAGAGTAGTATATCAGAATTTTCCACTAAAATCGCGCAATCTTCTAAAACCCTGCAAGTTTTACGAAGTCTTTCGTCTATGCTAACTAACAAACCATTTATGATGTGTTTAATTAAAAAAAAAATGTCATGATTAGTAATGTTTACTTGATTATATACTTAATACGTGATGAATTAACTATAATTTGATTATGTAATGATTACAAACATTAAGTAATCAATATTTAAATCTGTAATGATTGTTCTTATTTTGTGCACTAAAGTTGTTAACCACTCGTGGTCCACCTTGTATTACACTGTATCATCAAGGACTAAAACAAATTTAAATTAAAGATACATATATATTAAAAAACCCTATATTAATCAAGAAGGCTGTCCTTTCTAATTTCTAGAGCAGATTATGTGCTTCTACAATTTTAAGTAAAATTGAGAATGTTAACAAATAATAACTCCGTAGGTAAATGTAAAAATCGTTAATATAATGATTTCGCTCCCCACGTAGGTCGGTTCTATGTAAATGTACGAACACAGCGGCACACATTAATCCAACAGTTTCTCCGACCCTTGCTCAACAATATTAAAATCATGCAATATTTTAATTGTTATCATTTATTACTGTAATACAGAAATTATATTAACATAAATAAATATATTATAAAGTTCAGATCAAAAAGTGAGAGTGATTTGTTATGAATACCACACAACGCGTATTCATAAACACCATATTAGAATTTGATAAAACCTTCTTTGTTTGACACATGACGCAAACCCCACAATCGGTAGATGATCGAAAGACATGTTAGAGATAAGGACTCTAACAGTTATAGCAAGGACTCAATAATCAAAAAAGTCGTTGCTAAAAACTGTATACAATATAGACTAATATCCAAAGAACAAAAAATTATCAAAATCTCAGCATATTTTAGAAAATTAAAATTAACAACCACTGCTTAATTTGGTGCACAATATACAAGACCATTGTTAAAATTTATATTTTTTCTATTATTTATAACAGTTAATGTACATATACAGGGTGTTAAAAAAATTTAAAATATTTAAAGGGGTGGTAGTACAAACCACAACAAACAAAAAAGTCTTAATACACATGGGTTGTCATAGCAACGGTTTCGGAGATATGAAACATTATTTATTTTTATATATTTTTACAAAAAAACACAGTTATAGAAAATGTTTGTCCTTCCATTTCCAAACAGGCACAATATCTTTGTCTGAAGGACATTCGTACTCTCATTAGGTCGGATTCTTGGCACTTTTCATTAATTTTTAACTGCAGTTCCTGGAGACTATATAAAAGAGTAGCATACTAATAATTTCAAATATCCCCAAAGAAAAAAATCAAGAGGATTTAAATCAGGCGATCTTGCTGGCCATAAAACTGGTCCGCCTCTTACTACCCAGCTATGCTAAAAAGTTTGATCTAATTGCTCTCTAACGGCAAACAAAAAAATGAGCTGGAGTTCCATCATGCTGGAACCACATTTGTTGCCTGTAGGTAAAAGGAATGTCATCCAAAAGATCATACATTGTGTTTTGCAAAAAGTTGAGATAAGCAGCGCCTGTTAATAGATTTGGTAAAACAACAGGACCTAGAAACCTGTCGCTTACAATACCCATCCAAATGTTTAATGAAAAACGTGTCTGATGTCCACATTCAATAACAGCATAAAGATTTTCGTCGGCCCAACGATGTGCATTATGAAAATTAACAACTCCATTTCGTGTGAACCCGGTTTCATCCGTACCAAGAATTTTGTAAAGAAACTGCGGGTCATCAGCATCTTTACGTCAAAACCAGCAACAAAAAACCAAACGTGCCTGATGATCAGCCTGCACTCGTTGTACATGGTATGGATAAAGCAACTGCTCGTGGAAGGTTCTACAAAAAAGAGTAGCACCAATTCCTACTTCGGCTGATATTCTCCGCACACTCGTCACTAGATTATGCTCTATCCGAGCTATAAATTCTTGTTCTGCTTTAGGAGTAGATTGAGACCTAGATCTGCCGGAAAAATAGCACTATAGTTCTAGTTCTGCATTAGAGTAATCAGCCATAACAATGAAAACTTGTGCACTTACAACAACTGTCAAATACTGAATGTTTATTTCACAAAACATCAGCCAACTTTGATAAAAAAACTCCGTTTTTGCAAAATAAAAAATGGAGAAAAAAAATAAAAATAAATAAATAATGTTTCATATCTCCAAAACCGTTGCTATGACAACCCAATGTTTATTAAGACGTTTTTGTTTGTTGTAGTTCGAACTACCACCCCTTAAACATTTTACATATTTTTTTGAACACCCTGTATATGTATATTAGACTGGTTCTTAAATTGTTGTAGAATTTCTTTGTGTGCACCCTTAGAAAGTAATCTTTATGCAAAAAACGTAACCCATTCCAAATATCAGCCATTAAGAATCAAAAGAACACGTGTCGCACTGCCTTTGAAGTTTTAAAAGTAAACCCCTTATCTTACTTTAAAAACAACATTATGAGAATGCTAAAAATTTAACTAAATTAAAAAAACGTGCATTACGTGATTTTAAAGGTTTTCTAAATAAATAAAAAATTATAGACCTAAGCCTCAAATTCTAATAATTTTTGTTTACAAGTCTACTTTTATGTTCAAAATTTAAAATATAATAAAAAATGTAAAATCTTTTGAATGTTTTGCATAAAGATCACTTTCAGAGTGCACACACAATAATTCCAAAAAAAATATTTAAGAACCAGTCTAAATTATGTATATGTATATACTTTGTTATTTGCATGCAGGTTGAGCATCTGAGAGTGTGTTAAGGGTAATACCAAGAAATGGAGTAGTTTAGAATGTTATAATATTTGAGAATGGAAAGTATTGGCAAATCTTTAACTTAAGTTAAAAAAAAAAGAATTATTCACACAATGGCTATGGAAACTTTTAGAGATGTAATTTAGCTGTCATTCATACATATACCAAGGAGGTCTTGGTAGTGTGTAATACAAAATACATTAAAGTACTGAAAGCTCTAGCATGCTTAGTTGGCTGTAAAAAAATGTTGTTCACACACTGGCAATTGAGGTCTTAAGGTTGGATAACACTGTACCTGGCAGTAAAGCCTTGTACGTAATTTCCAAACGTAAGATGTATGCAGAGTATGATAATGTAGTGACTAGTATTATGGTTTGCTATGTATTAATAATATAATGGGAATTCTGGCTTGAGAAGTTTATGCAAGAGATGGCGATAGATCGGACTAACTTAAGCGCAGCGCAAAGAAGTAAGAGCAACTAAAAGTAAGACAAATAAAGTAATAAAGCCAAATAATTTTATGGCAATTGGCCGTTCTGTTAGTGTTAATTAATACACAACATAAATAAATAAAATTCATTCATTTAACGGTAGTTAACGTTAATCAGTTTTCATAAATTCCAGCATCAGTATTTTATATTCTCTTAAAGACTGTAATACATATTCGTGTAATATACTTTCAAAAACTAATTATTATTGTTACAATCTTTTTATTATAATATATTTTAAGTATTTATATAGATTTCCAAACCAAGATATTCGGATTTTCTTGACTAATTTTTTTTTTAAAGATATTTAGAAACTACTTATTATGTCATAACAAAAAAAACAACATTAAATTTCAACCAGTGGCGGAGCTGTTTTTTTGTATTTTTGTTACTTCAATTCAAAAAAGAAGCACAGATAAACAACAGACAATAGCAATGGCCACGTAGACATCCCTGCATTCTTCTCTTACTACTATACACTATACACCTTTAAAATTTTTAGGTACTGTCAAGAGAAAAGTTCTAGAAATTCAAAATGTGCCTATAGACAAACGTACATGTTCAAAGATGTGAACACATCTTAGTTAAGTTTGTCATTTAGCAAAAGTATATTTTACTATTCCCTGGCAACAATTAAACAAACTACGACAATTATTTATAATGTTATTGTTAAATTTTCTACAGTAACCGTCACTGAAGTTAGACTGAAATCATTATTTAAAGATCCAGGCAGCATCATCTTCATACAAAATGAGAAAAACAACCTGGACAAACAGACCCTCTATGGAAGCAATAAAAAAAAATTATTTACCATTTCAGCGTAATATTTATAACAATTGTTGCCGCAAGGTACACCAAAAGCTTGTTAATGTCCTATAAGTAACCATAAGAAGAAATTAACGGAACAGTTTCGAATATCTACAGATTTTCAAGAATGTCAAATAAAACTCAGAGAAGAGCGTAAAGAGAAAAAGATATAATGTAAAAATATAAAAATTGACCAATAAGCAACGTCTAAGAAAAGGCATTCCAATTTTCAATTTTCCACGACCTACCAGAGCATAAGTTATAAGTACTTGATGTCCAATCCACATTTATTAAGAAAACGTGTAGAATCTATATTAACAAAAGTCAAAAAATCTACCAACAGATATCACTTCTACTCAATATCGGTTAATACCACTGACTTTAACAATTACAAAAATGACATGGAAAAAACGTTGAACAAAAATAACAACTATCGGCTGCACCAATTCAAAGTTTTACAAAAAATGTCCAGATATTTCCTTCAAAAAAGACATCAGCTTAAACGTACTAGAGTGTAGCATTGTGCCAGTAACAGCTTAAATTAAACAACGGCAATCAAAAGACTGCTTGCCTAATGATCAATCACTATACTGGCAATGCCCCAAGATGTGTTCAACAGTAACAACACTTTACTTACAAAAGTGACACAAAAACCGTTTTATTAGCAACGCCGTTGACCAACTTCGCCAGTTTGTTTTCATTGTTTTCAAAGAAAACATCAGCTTACACGTAATAAAATCGAACATTGTCCCAGTGTCGGCTAAGATTTTCATCAAAGATAGAATTGAACAACGGCAATCAAGATACTTTTAAGTTGAAGCCAACTAAAAATCTTAACTGACAGTGTTCCTGATGTTCAATACGACTCAAATAGCAAACAAGAAATCTGTAACAATATTTAACCACCAAAGACATTATTAATAGTAACAATCTTTAAACCGCAAAATAACCGCCAAACAAAAAATCTGTAACAAAAATAAAACCAAGCAGCAGAGTAATCAAACTACCACAGATTGTTGCAAAATGGCATAAGTGACAATGACGCGCCTTAAATGAAAGAATCATCACTGGCAAAATAGCTGTTTGAATCAAAAGACGCAATCCATTACCAGAAGAAACATTTACTGGTCAGTCACTCTTTGTAAAAAGACAAAATTCATTCCAATCCTCAAAATCCCCATCAATACGTAATGTAAAACGGAATACAAAACTACTCTACTTTATTCAATTCTACGGTAGACCGCGGGAAACAAACAATAGCGCAAAATCGTAGTGTTATAACGTGCTCCCAATAGATCCAAGCCACAACAAACGACCTAAGACTATTAAAGGCTTAACCGCCAACAAAAAAATTGTTTACCTACCAACTGCGCCGTTTTGGTGCATATATATAGATACCAAAAAAAACACAGATTTCAGCCAACATTATTTCGGTACTTAACCAAACTGCATTAGGCATGATATCCTTAAAAAGCAAATTATTCCACTTATCAACTGCGCCATTTCGATTCCTATTTCTTCAACAAACAATTTGAAGAAGAATATAAACAAACCAGGAAGGTTGGTCAAATGGTATGGACCTACCGACTGCGCTATTTTGATTCATATGCCAAACACACGTCCTTTCAATGAACAAATCCTAAAAATGTCAGCTTGAGCATACCAGAACGCAACGCTGATTTAAGTCAACATACAGGGTCCATTATGAAAGTAATGCGCATGGTTTTATTGTGACGCAACTATCCATACCAGCTCGGTAAAAATGGTCGGGAAATGTGGTGGAGAATCTGCCCTTCCAACACAGATGGTCGTTAACTTGCTCCAAAGTGAAGTGAAGTGTGTTTTTTGACTTTGTAATACGATTTTGAACCATAGACAAATCCTGGATGTTCGAGTACTACCCAGAACCAAAAAGGCACAAAAAATCATCTCTAAGAAAGCGCGAATGAGCAAGTTTTGCATCAAAACAATGCTCATTATCTTTTTTGACGTCCGAGGAATTGTCCATTTTGAGTTTGTACCGCAAAGAGAAACTGTCAACTCAACCTTTTACCTCAAGGTGCTCAAAAGATTAAATTGCCGGATCGCGCGCGTGAGAACTGACATCAAAGACACGGTCAAGCTCTACCATGACAATGCCCCCAGTCAAACGGCCGTCATCGTTACCAACTTCCTGGCTCAAAGCAACACCTCGGTGGTACCCCAGCTCCCCTACAGTCCCGACTTGGCTTCGTGCGACTTTTTTTTTGTTTTCCTGACTAAAGAGAGAGATGAAAAAAAAAAGCATTGGGAGTCCGTGGAACACATCCAAAAGCATGTTACAAAGTTATTAAAAGGCATTCCTGTCGAGGAGTTTCAGGGTGCCTTCCAGGCATAGCAGACACGTCTCCAAAAGTATATTGATGCAGAAGAAGAATATTTCGAAAAATTTTAAGCGTTTGTATAAGTACGATCAATAAACTTATTTTTCATAGATAATGCGCATTACTTTCATAATGGACCTGTAACGCCTGACTAATATAAACTAACTAAAAATAAATAAGTTTCTGCCCACCAACTGTGCCTTCTTCATATAACAAATTGAAAAAGAACAAACCACTCTATAAAGTCAAAGTCTTCATATCCCAATAAACTTAAAGAGTGTAGCAACCTATTCACAGTATCAAGTAAAATGTGTCTAATAAGAACAGTTGCAATAGTCAACAGAAACCTACTACGTCATAGACTTAACAACGTTATCACAATGTGATTTTCCAAAGTTTTTTTTGTTACCAACCTTTAAAAAACCAATGTCCTACATTTATCATATCGTACTAAATCAATTTCAATACGCGTTAAATAATAAGATCTCGTTTTTTAAAAAGCTCTATGACCAAACAGCGGGTCGTGATGTGTTGATATAAACGCAAAATACAAAAAAGTATTAAACCGACTTAAGGGTCGATTGTTTAGTACAATTTTATTTAAAAAATTAGACCCAGTCTTAATTCCTTTGATGATTCCTTTATACTAAATTTTTAACTACTTAACTAAGTCTCGCACCAAGCAGCTCATAATTTGATGATTTAGAATTTAATTTATTATCGTAGAATAGAGACCAAAACTACATTTAAAAAGGTCAATTTTACGATAAAATATTCATTGTATTGAAACATATACAAAAATGTTACATCAACTAGTTAACTAAACTATCATTTAAAATACTCTAAACCGGCAACAATTATTATAGCCCGCAGACAAACTTTAAAATATTAACACACTCAATCAATATTGACAAGAAATCTTGTGTGGGTTTGATCAATGATAAAATTAATTTAATCTAATTACATAATTTGATATAAATTATAAGTACCAAATTTCGTTGAAGCACCACAATCAGCTTCACAACCGGAGCTTTAATTTAATACTCATAATTACATCAGCGAGCAAATAAGCCCATTGAGAAAGATTCCAAGAAAACTCGATTATAATACGGGCTTTTATATATCAAAGTTTGTAGTGAATGTGTTCTGCTATCTATTTAAATGCACCTTTTAGTGACTGGTAAATGCATTCACGAGGCGTCACCTCTGAACCCAATTGCATTCAATGCAAGTTTAAAATTTACAAGATTGCATCGAGCAGGCAAGCACATCGTGTGCTCACTCGAATCGACGCACAAAATAAGGCGATTTCTATAAGCCCCAGGTGGAAAAGGTAGAACCAAATAATAAACTAATCATGTATTAATATAGCCGAGCCATAAGATCATAGCAATTTAATATGACAACTGTGCAATATAAATTTTATTAATTTGCATGTCTAGACAATTTATCATGATACGAATGATTGTCGTGGGTATACTGGGTGTTCTAGTATGCCATTACATGCGATGTAACTGTTTTAAGAGATTGTTTATCATTATTTATGATAAGCTTAAATTGTATGGAAATTAATCAATGTAATAACATTTCCGTAGAGGTTTTCCGTACATCCAATGATAATTATATCCTCCGAGAGTTATAATAATTATAAAAATTAAGCGATTATAATTTTCCAATAATAATAAATAATAGTTTATTAAAATGCGTAAATACAAACATTATCCACTATACAAATATTTAATAGATTCTATATTAAAATTCCTCACCAAGGAATTTATATTGATCTATTCTTACACTATAGTCACTATAGAAGACCGTTAAATGTAATGAAAGTGCCTCAAATCAGCCTCCCCGAAAATGCCTCCACGCCAAACATATTAAATATTTAACATGCGAGCCAATTAATTCCGAAGCAATTAATTTGCGCGTAGCCCCGAGTTATAATAAGCAAACTACGTATAATGCAGGTGAACGAGTTTTTGGGGTCGGTTTGTGCAAACAAGAAGATGAGGGGGAGACACAATCTTAAAGTGCCTTCCGACACACTGCGGCAGTACAGTGTGTTAATTGAAAATATTGAAATTCCGCATCGCGTGTGAATAATAATAAAAGTCTTATCTAAATTATGACCACACTTTTGATACATTTTAATTGTGACACTATTCTACTGCCCCAATAATTACTGCGCCATTCAGTCTGCTTGTCTAAATGTTTGGTAATAAACTTATAAAAGCCGCCTGAACCTGGGGCGATGTCACGAACCGCACCGGGTTTTTAGTACGGAAATGCGATTCGATTTATATGACACGAATAAGGTTTTCGAAATTGTCACTAATTAAGAATAACTAAATAAATTGGTTTTAATTTATTCTTTCGATTGATTCAAGATTGATCGTTGATATTTCCGATATACATGATAAATTAAAATTATTTTTTGTATGGATTAAAACATATCTGTAGAGTTTAATCGGCAATAATTATCACATATCCGCTCTAGTTTAGCACTGATTTATGTATTGTTTTCTGAAATAATTTAGTAGTTGATAATTGGACAATAACTTAGGATTGTGATGAAACCTTATGCAATAATACATGTGAGCTATTAAATAGAAGTATGTATCTCGTTATATGACCACAATTAATTAATCTTAGATATTTTTAAGATAATTGATTTATATCATAAAAAAATCTTAAATGATAATACTCTTATAATTATTTCCCTTAAAAATGACTTAGTATGTAAATTTATAAATCTTATCTTCCTTACATAACATAATGACTTTTTAATATATTTTTTATATTTATTTATTTAATGTCGGTCTTTTTCAGCTGCAATTATAACACATTTTGTCTTAACCTGAAAAGCTGCTCTCCAAATAAGGGATTCACCCCTAGATGTAGCAGTCCAATACGCTAACCACTACATCACCTGTATTATATGTAAGATATAATTTGTTTTAAAAACAATGTTTTTCTTTAAAAACTCTTATGTTAAAAATAGTTATTAATTGCATTTTTATTTAGTATTTAGAAATAGTTTCGGCATTTGGGTGAGGTGCAATTGAATTTAGGGTGGCTTATTGACGTATATTTTATCATTTATTCAGCACAGAAAAATAATAAACAAGGTCAGATTGTATGCTGACCATATTATATTTCCAAGTCCAAAAAATGGTTAAACTATTTTATATTTTATCCCTACAATTCAGATATCTGAGAACCTTTTTCGTTTGCTATGAGAACAAACACCTGGGGTAATCCATATTCACATTGAGTTTTTCTCTCTTGATAGCGCCCTTTCTCGAGTTTTGACAAAAACCTCAGAGATATCAAAATCTGTCAATCTGCGGTTTCATTTTCCTATAAAACTATTCTTTGACTCGTCAAATTTCTGTCAGTTGTTTTGATAGTGTTAAAGAAGCTTTTATTTAATTTAAGTCTAAAGACCTATGGTTTGGTTTACGTAAATCTGATTCCGTCATGCCAAAATCCACACCAAACAGTGACTGTCATGGAATAAATTTTGTGCAGGTGTAACTCGTGTAGATTGGTATCTCTCTAGATCTGACAATTTTGCTTATTCACATTAGACTGGTTCTTAAATATTTTTTTTGTAGAATTTTTTTGTAAACCTATTACCTTACTTAAAAACGTTATTTGAATGTTACAAATTTAACAAAATAAAAAAAAAAATACGTACAATACGTCACATTAAAGGTTTTCTAAATTAAAAAAAAAATATAGACCTAAGTCTCAAATTCTAATAAATTTTGTTTACAAGCCTAATTTTATGTTCAAAATTTAAAATATAATAAAAATATGTTAATTAAAAAAAATAAATAAAGAGAGTATGTTAATGTAAAGTTTCATGTGAAACCTAACTAGGTGGTAATCAATTGCTTTTTTGAGAAC
The DNA here is from genome assembly GCA_963932245.1 of Tachinus rufipes. NCBI lineage: Eukaryota > Metazoa > Arthropoda > Insecta > Coleoptera > Staphylinidae > Tachinus > Tachinus rufipes. The sequence continues at coordinate 46,861,726 of OZ010741.1, read as the reverse complement.
CCAGGATATGCATCTAACTCAAATCTGGAAACTATGATACTTATTAGGTATATTAATTGTAAAAATTCAAAGGTAGTGCTACACTTGTTCTTTTGAATCTTAAAGACTGAAATTTGTCATGGCTTACTTTTTTTGCATAAAGATCACTTTCTGAGAGTGCACAAAAAAAACCACAAAAAAAATTTGAAAACTAGTCTAATTCACATATCTATTCTTCCAACAATGGTGGACCTCGCAAAAGATATTTTTTTGGCAAAGTTTATGCTAACTTCCAAACGCTCCAGAACCCAATCAGCAATCACACGGCGTTGTCTATAGTTGTTTACCTTAAGTTCCTGAGTCACTTGTATTTTATAGGGGTACAAACCAAAGTGAACAAAAAAACTGAGTGGCTCAGGTTTTCCCGTACACTCTCACAAATAACAGCAATGTTCTCAGCAAACATTGCGATTAAGTGTTAGCTGCATATTAATCAAACTAAATAAATTTAGCCACCAAATATACTTGGAACGTTTTTCAAACGGAGCACTGATTTTCATAATAAAATTTGATGATTTGCAAACATTCAAAGCTATAACCTTCCATGGTGATTTTCCGTACCCTACTAAACAATTTACAACAAATGTTGCAAAAACAACATAACTGTTATAACCTTATAATTTTTGTGCATCCTATTGAAAAACCCTTTATAGTAAGAGTAATAAAAAACAAAAGCCACTTGCTCAATATTAATTAAAATCTATTTTCAATAACCAAACTGTAACAATTACATTATACGATAATGTGGTGTATTGTCATGAGCAATCTATTGAAGTTACTGAATAACATTAGAGTCTTTTCCTTAAGCTACGCGAATACACCACCATAGAAAGTGAAAGGATATCAATGAATCTAAGCAAAATAATAATCGTCCTTTCTACAAGACAACAAAACACCAAACATAAGCAGCCATAAATACAATGCTTTCGCTACCACCGTTGTGGTTATGAATGAAAGCATCTAGTATACAGATAGGACTAAAGATTTCAATAGCACCGGAGCGGGAATATATAAACTTAAGAGCTGGAGGACGTCGATTACGTTATCCTTAGAGATAAAAAACATTCTTCAGGTTTTCAAGCAAGGCTGCCATTGAATGGTGCGCTAATAATATAATAAAATACAAAAACACGTTTTTAGACCAATAACCACAATGTCGGAGAGCAGGCAATATGCAAGCTTGTAATAAAATTCAAACTGATGCTGAACTATATGACCAGTCTAAAAGCATTAATCAAAAACAACAGAATATGCCTGATCTAGATACCAACAAATCTAAGTGTATATAAAATAAAACTAAGCAAACCAACTCGCTTAATAGGAAACTAGAAAGACGTTCATTAGACCTGTTTTCTAAATTCCGTAAAAACGTCGAAAATAAATAATCCAAAACAAACTGTCATGGAAAAAACACAAAAGGCTATCCCTTACAGAACGATCACACATTATATAAACCATATTTATAACTGCGGCCTGCATAAAATAGAAATCCAGACTAATCGCCTATACCACAAATTTCGGAAGAACAGAAAAACTTTTCTACATTTTATTGTAATGTAGTAGTTTGTAATATATCTTAAATATATTACATATAAGAAAAATAGTATTTTTGGCAGCAATATTGTTAACATCTATTCAAGACAAAAACATAAAACTGAGCCAACAAGAATTAAAATCGGTGCGAGCTAAAATCAGCGTAATGTAGAGAGCGGGTCCTTAAATTACGCTGATTCGGGTCAATCGGGTCACTAAATTAATCATAGGATTTTTAATAAATACTGTAAATTCTCGATAGAAGTCATTAATTGGATCCAGTAATCTAGATATCTAATTCTAGAACTAATTCCTACATTTGAGATAAGTTCTAGAACAAAATTAAAACTCACTGATAAAACTGCTGACGTAAGTCACAAAATATTCTAGAACACTGATGGGTTATTGATCTTTCTGTCATGGTCAAAAATTTGCCAATTTATAGAATAAATAGACTTACTGGTGGGTTCTAGATTTCAATACTTATGAACAGTTGTAGATGTAATTTAAAGGTTACTAACAATTATTACGTAGATGCAAAGCCTACTGATGTGTTCTAGAACTTATAAACAATTTCCGTTATTTAATTATAGATTCTAAATATTACTAAAGTTTTATAGTTCACTCATAGGATGTATAGAGTTTTCCAATAAAAGCTTTCATTTTAATATTAAAAAAAGGGTATTTTTTAAAAGAAATCAATAAACGATTATTTCATTGTAAAGAGGAAGGTATGCCATTAACATTTGAAAACAATATCAGTCAAATAGCCGCAACGGTTACGGTTACAGTACCACATTCTTTTCATAAAATTTTCCATGACAAATTCGCACATTTGCGGCTGTATGTCCTCGATAACTTCACAAATTCCATCTTTAAGGTTTTGAATCGATTTTGAAGCATTGGCATAGACCTTATCTTTCACGTGGCCCCAAAGAAAAAAGTCGAAAGGTGTTAAATCACAAGATCTCGGTGGGGCCAATTGTGATCACCTCTTCGAGAAATAACACGGTCAGAAAACTTTTCTTGCAAAATTGCAATTGTTTCGTTGCTTGTGTAGCACGTAGCGCCGTCTTGCTGAAAATAAACGTCGTCCACATCAATATCTTCCAATTCCGGCCATAAAAAATCATTAATCATAGCTTGGTAGCGCCATCCATTCACCGTAACAGTGTAAGAAACAGCAATTATAATCTATCTCCCCCCCCCCCCCCCTTACTTTCAGATATGTTATACCATTATAGCCAACATCATTATAAAACAAAAGAAAATAGATATGTATAAAAAAATACATAATAATCAATGTAAAAATTGTATTTTGTTAACGTAGTTTTGGAAGGTGGGCAATTCCATTTCAAACAAACCAGAGCAGGGGGTTACATTGACAAGTTTGCTTTAGTATTTTTTTGTTTCTATAACTTATAAGTAGTCATTTGATAAATTCATGAAGGTATAGAACCTTTAAAAAAAATTAAGATTTTTTTAGTTTTTTGTCGTTTTTTAACTTTGACTTGTGTAAAAATCGAAATTTTAACTAAAAAAAAAAAAAAAAAAAAATACTAGTTAAATCAATTAGAAATTTTCCGTAGAATCCAAATCTGGCGCTATTTCAAATTCAAATACCCTGTCGCAAAGCCATAAAGCCAATTTTTGTTTTCAGTTAGCTGAGCAAAAAGGAGCATTTTTTAGATTTTTTTAACCGCCAAAGTTAAACGTATTTTGATGTAAAATAGTTGGAAAATATAAATTTGTTTGGTGTGTTTAGGTTTTAAAAATCTAAAACTAAAAAAAAAACCCTGCAAAAATAAGCCCATTTTTTAACATAAACTCTTACAAATTCACATTAGCAGCGTTCAGAGGAACTATACACCAAATATTATTAAAAATTTGAGTTTTGCAAACAATTCTACAGGGAAAATAGTCAGTGTCGTGCTTATCTGGCGTAGAAAATTTACTGATGGTTTGTCAACACCATCTATTCTGACTACAGAGGTTGATTCCAGCAATCACCCTAAAATTTCTTCCGTACGAATCCTTTATATCTCTTGGTCAAAAAAACATACTTTAAATGGTGTGATAGCTCAATGGTAGAGCGTGCGTGCGTTGGGTTATTACTGTCTGACTGCTTGATTAAGGTTTTGTTATGCATCGACTATCTGCCAATAAATTTTCAGCTTTTCCAAAACAATTTTTGGGTACTAATTAAAATTACATCTTTCTTAGCGTGCCATCGCCAGGTGTCCCGACACCTGAGGTGCTGACTTTGCAGAAGCGTTCTATCACCAATAAACAGTCCGATCTCAAAATATCAGCCTTTTCTAAACTCTTGCACTTTTTGTTACCAGCTCCCGGACTATTAGTGTGGCGATGTAAAATAGCCGTAAAAAACACAATAAAATGACAATGTATAAGTGCAAAATAAGCAGCTTTCAGAATGGTGGTAGAGACAGATGATCTAAGATTTTTTTAAACAGTAATGTTCCGAGATAATTTTTTTGCCACTACTGTTGGATGCTTTCCACACCTTAAATTTGCATCAATATGCAAGCCTACAAATTTAGTGAATTGAATGTTTTGTAGTTCTGTCTTATGCAGTGTACAAAGCATTTTCACTGTTTTTGTTCCATTCAAAAATAATTCATTTAAAGTAAACCATTCAGATGCTTGCATTAATAAAATCCTATTAGTGATAGTTATGTCTTCAAGATTATTACCAGTACTAATTATAGTGGTATCATCAGCAAAAAGTATTGTCTTAGATATTGTGAGACAGCAAGACATGGTTTTTCAAACCATTAATAAAAATTAAAAACAGCAAAGAACCTAAAAGAACCTTAAGGTGTTTTACTTTTAAAAAACTTGAATGTATATCATTAATAAAAACTTGCTGTTCACGATGATCTAAATAAGATTTAAGTTAAAATACAATGTCTATATTGTACGCCGATAGTTTGGATAGCAGTATTGAGTGAGAAACACATTCAAAAACTTTTGTTAAATCAACAATTCAAAACAGTTTAAAATGTTTTCAACATATGCATTTATTGGGTCAGTTGTAGATATACCAAAGCGGAATCCAAACTGACATTTCTTAAATAGGTTTTCACACTCAAAATAATACAATAATTGATCATTATTTATTTTTTCAATTATTTTTGATATTACAAGAAGTAAAAAAAAATAGCCTATAACTGTTACAGTTTTGTTTGTCTCCATTTTTGAATATAGGTATTACCATTGCCAAGTCAATGTTCTCGCAAAATTGAATAAGCTAATCGCCTATTTCATTTCTGGTTCCTAAATTATATCCTTCCACTATATTTTGACATAATCCTTTTCTAACTTTGCTATTGTAGTTTCCCAAAATTAGAGTGTTATCTATGTATTAGTTTTAAAGTATCATCTACTCTCGGCGTCATCTTCATTAATTGTATGTTGGTCTTAAATGGTCTCGATCTAAGTTTTATAAAATAAAATTACTCTCTCAGATATAGATATCAAAGCTATAACTGTCCTCGCTATCTGCTACACCCCACCCTACGTATTTTACCCACACTTAAAATGTCAATCTTTAACCTTCTCATTCTTTTATTGCATTGTGTGTCTTTCCTGCCTCAAACATGCTTCTTACTTTCCAGGTAGCAATTTTTAAATTGATTGGTTTTACTTTGTTCTGCTCTGTACTTGTTGTTTTGTATATCGCTTCCAATTTCCCATTGGAGATCCGATTAAAGGAATTACTCCGGAATAGATTTTGCTATTGGCTGCCATGTTGGTATTTACTAGTCTTGCTTTTGCTGGCATTTACTACAGTGATTCTCCATTGCATTATGTATCTCAAGCGTTGGTCAATTATTTTAGTTTTATAAAAGCCATTTTACAAACTTTGCTCAATATTAGTAATTAATAATAATGTATAGATGACAATAGAGCAAGACAATAGTTTTTAAGCTTCGTTAGCTTTTTTTTCTAGTTTGTTTTGTAATTCTACTCAAACATAATATAATTGTTATGAAAATTTTTGATTTACAATTGTTCATGAGTTTAAAGTTGTTACCTTGTCAAAATACTTTGTTTACTCTGTTCTAAAAACGTACTAGTTATAACAGAAGAAATTCAAACAAATATATAACTAATATAATGCATATTATACAAGATGTTTATAAACAATCTGATGTAATCTAATCTGTAAAATGCCTAATTGCTACTATGTAATAAACAAATTTGAGTCTTTAAAACTAAAATAAATTTTACGTGGGTAACAATGTATTTAATTGATTTGACAATTAAGTAATATCTGATAATTTTGACACAATTTCTCGAGCATATCACCACCAAATTGATCAAATTTTAGAACATAAAAGCAAATATAAACTAAAAACATTAAAAAAAACATGTTTTTGAACAGTATTAAATTTTATAAACATTAAAAAACATCTAATTAAATATAAAGAAAGACAAATTATGTAAAACCGTAGTAGAAAACAAATCAGAAACCAACAAACAATTCCTTTGAAAAAAAATAATAGTTGAGCATAAACAACTAATACTAAAAATAAAAATAAAACTATAACAATTACTAAATACTAAAAAGTGCACTGCAAAATACGTGTAGAGGCAGAGTACTGCGCATAACATGTACGCTTATACGGTATGTAAAAAATATAAATAGATTAATCAAAATATACATAAATAATAACTTCATATATTCAAAAATATATATTAACTGAGAAGCAGTGATGTGGGCCTACCGAAGGATATTGAAGGTTAGCTGGGTGGAAAGAATCAGAAACGAAGAGATCCTGCAGAGAGTAAATAAGAATACGGAACTGATAAACACCATCAAGACCCGTAAACTCGAATATTTTGGACACGTTATGCGGCACCCGGAAAAATATGGTTTGCTGCATCTAATTATTCAGGGAAGATAATGGGAAGAAGGAGTGTAGGCAGAATGACAACATCATGGCTAAAAAACCTAAGAACATGGTATGGCAAAACAACAGCCCAGCTGTTTAGAGCAGAGTTGATAAAATTAAGATGGTGAATTTGTTAGCCAGCATCATTGTCAACGATCGAATCGATCACGACACTTAAAGAAGAAGAAGAAGAGAAACAGAAGTAATAATAGACGCAAAAAACCCTTACTGAGATATAATTGTCAGTGTTAATTGCTAAGTGCGTATATCTCTAGACGTTTGTAGTTATTTAATTGCAATTAAATAAAAAAATAAAAAAATCGTAAATTCACCAGCCATTTCATCTTTAATTCTGCTCTCCTATAATAAAAACAATCAGAAAAATTTACGCACTTTGCAATTTACATTAACGATATGAACTAATTTCAATAATTAATTATAAAAAAACCTTTGATGATTTCTTATAGATACTTGGTAGTATTTGCTTTTTTAATTATAATAATCTCATTTTTTGTAAATCGTTCCTATTACCGATACATTTATATTAAACTTTTAAAAAACATGGTTCAACAAAATATATAGAAATCATATTTTGAAGTAAACTTGATATTAAAATAATAATAAAATATCCTCAATTGTTAATTTAAGCTTTTACATTCAGAAGCCATTTCAAAGTTAATGCTAGATTAAAGTGACCAATCGATTGATTTGCAATTCGAGCCTCACTTTCTCTCATTGTAAGATTTTAAAAGCCTCTAAGAAGTAAAGCTATCAGGTGTGAAACAAGAGACCGAATCTTGCAAATATTGAATCGTTGGCATGCAGTTTAGCGACTTTGTATATAGTTAGTTCATTAAACTGTGGGCACATGCATTTTTTACTTTTATTTTATTTATTTCAGGGTTTTTGATTTAAAGTTGCAAGTGCATCGTCCATTACCGCCAAAGCAGTAGTTGTTTCTCACAGCAGATGCGACCTAAATATAGAAACTGCAAGCAAATGCACTCTGCAAACTTTTGCACTTCGCATACCGCACATTCCTAAACGTGCTAAAATAATGGGGCGGATAGTCTATCCCTTGTATTTGCGTTGTCAACTCTGGCATTCCCTGATTAATTCTAATCGTTTATTTATTTTTTACACCCCCGTGTTTCCGCACAGATAACCATTCAACAAATAAAAAAGATTCAGTCGAGAACATTAATCAACATAATATATACGGCCGCATCCGAGCTCGGACGTAAATTTCTCATTTTATTTATACACATAGACACAGGTAACCGTACTAACCATTGTGTATGTATGTGTATATAAAATATATAATATGTGACCGTGTTTATCGAGTGCACTCGGATTAGTTATAGTTATGGCATCGGGAAGATCGAATCTATCCATAAAACATTTACGAGCCTCTCGGTGCAGATACCATCTGCTCAGATTGGACACGTTACAGTTCCATTTCCCCAATAAAATTTTTTGATTGGGTTATAAAAATTTCATAATTTCAAATAGTACAATTTAAAATAAAGAAATGATATATCTTTATATAAGCTCAAACATAAATAGTACTATACGGTACGTAAATTAAATATAAAATAAATTAAGGTTGATTTCCTATCGTGAGCTTACCTTATAAAGTAATGTTGCATTACCATAGATAGTGAAGTTATATTTATTTCCATTAGCAAGATTACTATTTCTTATTGAACTTGTTCGTGTAGCAATCGAGTATTAGCGTGAAATTGATTAATTAATAATCCAACTATTAAAGGATTATTATAAACTAATCAAATTAGAATATCTATCAAAACTTGTTTAACAGTATTAGCTGACAGCATGCAGTATTTAAAATTTAATTAATTCTGCGACATACATTCCCTCCAGACAATCGAACAAATTTATTAGTTATTTGTTATTCAATATTTCTATTTAATCAAAAAGAATGGTAACGTATATGCAAACAATACTTTAAAACTAGAATTAAAAGTGTTAAATTGATTTTCACTTATAATTAAATTAAAATGACAATAATTTTTCTATAATTTGTTGATAATAATAATTGTGTATACAGGGTGAGTCGGGAGGAACGGACGAAACTTCAGAGGTGTATTCTGCACGTGAAAATAATGTAAAAAAAACTCAAATGTTGTTATCCGATTTTTATTTGTTTTTTTGCAGAGTTTTTAAATAATTTAACTCTTCAATCTTTTGTTAAAAAATTTTCACTTTGATGTAAACACCACTATATATGGACACAAATTCCTAGTTTTAATTAATATACATATTTATAATATTTATTGTACATTTATCTTATCTTAAAATTCTGAGTATAAAGATGGTCATATTGAGTTGAGATTATAATTTAAGTAGAATCAGATAAGTAAAATTTCATTATGAATAATAGCTTTGTTACCTTTAAATATATCCAGTGATTCAAAATTGCACTACAATCAAAGAAAAATCTGTGATATTAATTACGGAATCAAAGCGCATCTAGTGCATTTTTATAATGTTCCATAAATTTACAACATTTATGTTATATGATAATTAAAGCTACAATCACCTTGCTTTTTAAATAAAAATGATAAGAACTACTACATAATTGTACAATATATAACTATATATTATTTTATAATCTGTTTTTTGCAAAAAAATTGCCAAGTTGTAGTGAACGGTGTCTTGATAATATTGTAAATTAAATAAAAACCAATGATATTTTATTTCCTAGATCCATATAAATTAAATTCTAGCTGTATAAAACGTATTCTAGTAAAGTAAATAAACAATCAGCTAAATAATGGAAACTACTATCTATATTATATATGTATAACAAATTTTAAATTCTACATTAATTAATAAACAATTAAATATTTTGGATTCACATATATGTCATAACACTGAAAATTTCATTCTCTACACGTTGCAAAAACCGGTTTTATGACACTCAAAGAACCGCTATCTCAATACAAAAAATACTTTTCTAATTTTGACCTTGTTGCACCAAAATTGGTCGGTCAAAACCGTCCGTTAATTGGCACCTAAAAATCAATTTCTGTCTGTCAATTAAATTACAATGTGTTTTTAACCTCAATTAAACCTCAATTAAATGTATAGCATTTCCAGAAAAAATAATTAAATTTTTCGACATTTAAAGAAAAATATTTTTTTTTACATTTGAAGAAAATAATTTGTCATAATTAGACTTTTTTGGATCATTTAGATGCAAAATTAAACATCACAGTGAATATAGCAACAAGAAAATACACAAAAAACCCTAAAATAACGGTAAGTGACAAAACGTTGAAAAAAAAATTATCTGTAGCACCCGGCACTCTTGCACACAAAACCGGCGGCAGAACACCAACCTGCTGTAAAATATGTACCTGCACCGCTGCCGGCAACAAATATCTAGACAAGAAAAAAAGAACCAGTATCATGCAATGCAGAGCCAAATGGGACCGCACAGGCAAAAATCTACCATAGCAGCAGCAGAAGCAACAGTTTTCTACAAATATGTTTGCAGTAGGTAAACAAATGTTTATAGTTTATTGAAAAACATAAACAATAGGATACAGCACTGTCACTCTAAAGCAGAAAAATTTCAATCAATAATATCGTTCATACCTCAGTTAGATTAAAATGACACATAGACCAAACATTTTTAATTAGAACTCAAATAGTATTAAATAAATAAACAAAGTTGATAAGTTATAGAGTTTCTTGCGGGATCAGAAATAACCATTTTAACCATAACAGAAACTTAATTTGACTGTTAAGTTAATGACAAGACCGTAATATAGCCGGTGGTAATGTCGTTGTTTTTGTAAGTTATATGTCTATACATTGTGACAGCAATCTAGAACAAGTTGCTATTAGATTGAAAGACGGCATGACACTGGGGAGTTTATGTCGTTCAAATTTTCAGTTTAGGGAAGACGACCTACTTGATCGACAAGGGAAACAAAGTTCTTCTTGTCGGAGACCTAAATACCAGTCATAGTCCTTAGAACTGTCACCGTAATACTAATGGTACTTGTCTTTACAACAAGTCCATTGCACGCAACCTACATATTATGCATCCAACTTCCAACACATACTTCATCATATGGCATGACTCCGACAACAATAATTTAGAAGTTAATAAAAACGTAACAAACCTCATGACATGAATGATAAATTGAGCTCGGACCACACACTTATCACATAACCAAGACAAATTGTCAAAACAGACAATAATTATTTGACAGAAACATTAATATTGATAGCCCAAAGACATTGACAATCATTTAAGTTAACACAAATTTTATAAAAAATAACGTAAAACTTAAAACTGTCTTTTTGGAAGACTACCGCAAGGCATAATAGACAAAATTCAATCTCGCAATAGAACTCAAAAAATTTGGTAAAAAATAGGAGAAAGAACCAAAACTAAACAAACACTTTAAATTTGACATTAAACAAATTAGAAACAAATTGATTTCAGCCCTGGTTTCAAAAGGAAAATAGTGACAATACCAAAACTAACAAGTAAAGACGGTATTACTACTGCCTTCACTGATGTCAACAAAACAAAAACGCTGGAGAAAGTGTTAACGCAATGCCCCCTATTAGAAGAAACGATAAACCATTTGTGTGTGAAGGAGTGTATTACACAGTTTAATCCTACACGGACAAGCAACGGCATTTTTGACAGGTTTTATTTGAATCAAATGACCGAAACAAAATTATCATTTAAAATTAATAAATGATGTATTTTATGTAAACTGCCTTTTCATCCAGTAAGACTCGTTTCACGCATACGGTTCCATTCGGTTCGGTTGCAACCAAAAACGAATCAAACTTTTTCAGACATACACGGTTCGTATCAGGTTTTGTGTTTTTTTTTGTCAAGTTGTTTCTCAACAGAAAAATTAAAAAAAAAACACAGGAGAAATTCATTGGGAGAACCCTCTCATCATCACAATGGAGTATTCGGTGCTATACTATTTCTACTAGGTACCAAATAAAAACCAAAAATAAACTGAAAACAAACCGAACACGAATCAAAAGCAAACCGAAAACAAACCAAACCAAATGGAACCATATACGTGTGAAACAAGTCTAAAAGACACATACACTCGTTTTTCAGGGTATGCAACCATCATCAGTGTGCATAGCATATCACTGGCCGAAGAAACAATTTACATAAAATCACTAACTAATAAACAGTTTCAGCCTTATGCATAGTTGTTTGGTTAGTATGCTACTAAAGCGTTACTAACTAGTAGCTACTTATACCATACTAAATGTGTCTTATGCATAGTTGATTTTTAGTATAATTTAACTAGTAGCTACTAACAATAAAATTATGCTTTGGCAACACAGCATTATGTAACATGAAGTTTAATTCATGTCTAATTTTTGCGCGGTAAAAACAAATAATGAAAAGTTTTGCACAAAAATAAAAATTCAATAATGATTACAACTTGTAAATAACAAATATGATTGAAAAAAATTATGCAAATGTAAAAATATATGTTTTATTTTAAAATGTAATTTATTGCTATCTAAAATAAATTATGCATTTATGCAATTGAAGAACTTGAAAAAATAAGACCACACACAATTAATTACTTTTAAGCTATAATAATTTTAAACTATTATTAAAATGAACAAACAACCATTATGTTTAGTCATAGTAAGTTTTAATAGAGTGAAAAAGCACAGCAGATGTTTGCTGCTGCCATAATAATTTTTATAACTCTGTTTTAGATGTGCTGCCATCTTACAGAAAAACACTAACCTAATTTAATTATTAAAATAAATAACATTAATTTATTTTATTAAATATGCTCGAAGCAACCACCTATATTTTGGTGTTAATATTTAAATATTAATATCTATTGTAATAAATAAAGCAATATGTCATAAAATGATGATAAATATCTCAATATTTGCAACTGACAGTTGTAGGTTATATTAACAATATATTTAATTACATGCAAAACAAGACAATCTAGCTACTAACCTTTTAGTTAACAACTAAGCTTAGTAGTGTTTTAAATATCACTATGGTCAACAGTAATATCCTGGTAGTAGCACCTTAGTAGCTACTAAATATGACTATGCATAAGGGTGTTTATGTTTATTAATGTGTCAAAGGTGTTAACGCAATGCCCCCTATTAAGAGAAACGTTTGTACTGTTTGTGTGTAAAGGAGAGCTGTAATACAGTTAAATTCTACACAAACAGGCAACGGCACATCACGTTAAGCTACTTTCCAAAATCTTAGAAATCTGATACTTTACTCACAACCCTAAAAAAAATGACATTCGATTCGGACAATCAACTGACAACCGACCATCAATTTAAATTCAGAAACAAACAGCAATTTGCTAGAATCGTCAACAATATTAAATCAATTACAATAAAGATAAAGTGACTATCATGTTCCTCTGGTCTTTAAGATGTCACTACATTATCAACAATGCCTTATTAAATTAGAACACAACTACTTAAACGGCAGACAATTCCAGGTACAAGTAAATGACACTCTCAACAACATTGATGCTAGTGTACCGCATAATTCCAATTTGGCACCAAATAAAAAAAAAAAATCTATTTATATATCAATGACATGCCTATTAAATTTAGCGTTATACGCAGATGGCACTGCAATTTATTTAAATACTTTTTATGCAGTGGCAGAAACAAAATCAAATTGACCTCAACACGCTGCACATTCTTTTAAGCAATAGAAGTATGAGCGCATTTTGTTTACATATAAATTCAATAACATTAAAACTTTTACACAACCAAAATGTTCTTTTGAAGAGGCTCACCACTAGCATCCGTTTTTATTCAGTTGTGATGGCGATCTTATGTGCTACGTGCAATAAAAATATTGGTCGCTATGATGACTATATTAACTGTATTAAATGTGATAACAACTTTCATATAAGCTGCAAAAACATACTAGAAGCAACGTTGTGTACTCTCAAGGAATCTGGAGAGATTAAGAAATGGATTTGCAATAATTGTGAAGAAGTCAACATAACCTCAATCGCATCTGATGTAAACAATGATTGCAATGATCAAATTAAGAACACTACCGGCATGGAAGTAGGTGAGCTGCATATTTTTATTCAAGAGGCAATAACATCTACTCTACAAAAGGTTTTACCAGTTATTACCAAAGATTTAAAAAATCAAATTAATTATTTAAAAAATCATAATAAAACGTTAACAGATGAAATAAATAATTTAAAACAAATTACAAAGTCTCTGACAACTGCAAAACCTGTAGAGGCATCTGAAAAAACGCATTTAAGCAAGGCAGGCGTTATAAATAAAACTTTATTAATTAATGAAACAAAGGAACCTGTAACTCAACATCAATTTCAAAGTTCAAATCATACCGAACAACCCACTGATCAAAAGAAGAAAACATCTTTAAAGCAACACGGCATCAAAGTACCAACAACCGCCAGTCAAGAGATGGAGCAAAATAAGAATTCCTCGAGCAACAGAGAACATATAATAAAGAACAAAGAAGAAGAGACAACAAATAATAAATCTATTTTTGGTGAAAAAATAATAACACAACAAAAAAGTAACGCAACAAAAGTAAATGATGGTTTTACTTTTGTAACATACAAAAAGAATAAAAATAAAAAACAAACAATTGAAGGAGAATCTAATGATAACTCTATTATTAGTGCATCAATAAAACTTGCGCATTTTCATGTATTTAAATTAAATCCTAGTACTACTACCGAAGAACTGGTCAATTACATAAAAAGCAAAAATATAATCAACGTAAAATGCAGTACAATTTCTTCCAACCGCCCCGATGAATATGCTTCATTCAAGGTGTCAGTTCCGTTAGAAGAGGAAGATATAATAAACAATCCACAATTCTGGCCAAAAGGAGTGCGTATTGATCGGTTTTTTCACTACCTAACGAAGAAACCTCAAAAAAAATAACTAAAACTGAACAATTTAATATTTTATTTTTAAATCTGCAGTCAGTTAAAAATAAAATGCTTGAATATGAAGCATTTTTGCTTAATAGTAAAATATGCTACGATGCACTATGTTTAAGTGAGCATAATCTCAACAAAACAGAAGCAGAATTATTTAAATTAAATAGCTATGCTACTGGATCGTACTATTCACGCAAGTTTTGTAATCGTGGGGGTTCAATTATTCTTTTAAAACCGCAATGTATATATTTCACTATGGATCACTTAAATGTTTTGTCTATAGATAAAAATTGTGAAATAGCAGCTGTGTATGTAGCAAATTTTAATTTAATTTTAATATCTCTGTATCGTTCACCAAACGGTGATTTTAACAGTTTTACCAACATTTTAATCAACTTATTAAATATAATTTATCCCCGCAATGCAAATATTGTTATCGGTGGCGATTTTAATGCACATTTTGGAACAAATGATAAACGAGCTACTGAAATATGTGATATTATGCAAGGTTACGGTCTTAAAATTAATGTAAATTTTTCAACAAGAGAAAACAACTGTTTAGATAATGTGTTCAGTAATTGTGATTTGATAATATCTCCTATAAAAACTTATCTGTCTGATCACGTAGGTATATCTGCAAGTTTATTAATTAACAAAACTAAGGAAAAAGTTAAACTTGTCAACTTCTCCAGGCCTATCACAGAATATGGAAAATTTACACTTTTTAATGAATTAACGAATACAGACTGGAGTTTTACAAACACAAACCAAATTGCGCCTGAAGTTAAATATAATTATTTCCATGAGCATATTGTACAGGCATTTAACCGTTCATTTACTCTAAAACGGTACAAAACTGAATATAATAAAAAAACTATAACTTGGTTCAATGATGACCTACGTAGAATGAGAGAAGTTCTTCATTTGTATTATGAAGTGTATCAACATAATACAAATACGCATACGGAAACTCAATATAAGTTATTCAGAAATAAATATAAAGCTGCATTAAAAGAAGCAAAAGTTAATGCACATACACAATACGTTGTATCTAAAAATAACAAACCCAGAGCTTTATGGAGTCTAGTAAACTCTCAAAAACAAACTTTCTGTGATAATAATACCTGTGATATAAACTGTGATATAACGTCTACCGATTTTAACATGTTTTTTGTGTCTGTTGCTGAAAATATTGTGACGTCTTTACCATTGCCAAGTAATGATCCAATTAATTTTATGGGTGATGTACTTTTAACAAATACCCAATCATTTTTTAAATTTAACCAAGTTTCGTTCATAGACGTTAGGGATGCTATCGATAACTTAAAAAATAGCAATAGCCGTGACTACTATGGAATATCATCAAATATAATAAAATGTATCAAAAACATAATTATTGAGCCGCTTACAAATATAATAAACAATTGCATAAAAGCAGCTATTTTCCCATCTCAAATGAAAATAGCAGTTGTGGTCCCTATTTACAAAAAAGGAAAGAGAAACTTACCAGATAACTATCGCCCAATATCGCTTTTACCAGTATTTTCAAAAGTGTATGAAAAAATCTTAACAAAACAACTAACAAATTTTTTTGAAAATAACAATTTATTTTCAAACTGTCAATACGGCTTTCGTCACGCAAGATCAACCACAACAGCTATGATTGACCTAGTGGAAGAAATTATAGACTGTTTTGAAAAGGGATGCTACGCTATGGGATCATTCCTTGACCTAAGTAAAGCCTTTGACTGTGTGTCACATAGTTTGCTATTAAGAAAGTTGTACACATACAATATTCACCCAAAAAGTTGTAGGCTCATAATGCATTATCTAACGAGTAGAAAACAATGTGTTAAAGTGAATGGGGATATGTCACAGCTACTTAATGTTGATGTTGGGGTACCCCAAGGATCTATATTAGGGCCATTATTGTTTCTAATATATATTAATGACTATCCTAATTATGTAAAAGCTGATAAATTGGTGTTATACGCTGACGACACAACAATACTAAATAAAGGTATATCTCATTCTCAAATATTAGAGAAAAATGAAGAGACACTACTAAGATCTACAGAATGGTTTACCTGTAATCAACTGTGTTTGAACAAAACCAAAACTATTGCAGCTATATTTACCAACAAACCAACCGATGCTGGAGATGATACTATGGAAATTAAGTTTTTAGGGATACATCTAGATCGCAGATTGCAATGGCAAACTCACGGAGATCAAGTTGCGCAATATCTAAACAAAAATATATATTTGCTTCGTAACCTTGCAAATATCATAGCTGAACCGTCATTAAAATCTGTATATTTTGCACTTTGTCAATCCTGCATACAATATGGCTTAATAATTTGGGGCCACTCAACATCTAGACATCGCATATTTGCATTGCAGCGACGTGCTGTACGGATTATCTCGGGAATAAAATATCGAGATGATTGTAGGCTAAGCTTTGTGAAACACCAAATTTTAACTGTGCCATGTTTGTATATTTTAGAATGTTTAATGCATGTTCATAAAAATAAAAATAGTTATAGTTTAAACAAAGATAATCATAACCACAACACTCGCCGCCGGAGTGATTTAAGAACATGTGCACTTCGTCTAAATAGCTCTAGAAATAGCACAAACTATTATGGTAGTAAGTTTTATAACTTACTACCCAGACAAGTGAAAGAACTGCCACAAAAGTTATTTAAAACTACTATAAAAACGTTTTTGTCTCAAAAAGCCTTTTATAGTTGGGATGAATTTGTAAATAACAATTTAGAGGATTTAATGTAATATCTTTTTTATATATCCAACTTTGTATGACTTGTGTAAATTATTGTATATGTAAGCACTAAATAAATTATTCTTATTCTTATTATTATTACACACTTTTTAGACTTAAACATAAGCTCAGTTACCAGTGCTTAACAATCTTTCAACAACAGAAGTAAAACTGAAACCCCCACCTGCAATCTTTGTATTTTTCGTAAAAAAATATGTAATTGTGTAAACATTTGGATTAGGGTAGTTAGTTTAAAATCTAAACAAAAAGTTTTAAAAATAAGAACCCCACGTTTTAGAAAGCTTTTTAATGTTTGTTAACAAAAAAAATATATAAGAGTAAAAGAGACTCTGTGAGTGAATATATGATTAGTAAAATAAAGTAATAATTTACCAAAAATGTTTTAATTGTTTATAATTTGATTATGATTATTGATGTTTTTATTACTAGGAATAATCCTATGCCTAAAATGTTAACCCAAACATGTTTTTATACTAAATTTATATTTTCAAGTTATTAAATTAAAATTGGAAATTTCTTTTAAATTATAGGATCCAATTATAGCCTAAAATAAGCAATTTGTGCCCGTGATGTAGTAGTTATTTTATCTCCAAATTAATTGAATTAATTTGTAATTAATGTTATGGTTACATTTTAATTATTATAGGTTTCATAATTATATATGATAAACTTTAAAAAGTGTAAATGATATGTTTATAGCTAAAATTGCTATTTTACAATCTGTTATAGTTTTTCTAGCTATTTGATGTGGGTTAAAAAAAGATTATATTGCATTGCAATGTAGCTGAAACCATCATTTTCATAGAAGAAACCTAATTTGTAATGCAATAAACTACAAAAATGAATGCATTCTATGCTGCGTACATGAATACTGTAGAATAAACGTACTCTAAATAAGAGCATACCAAAACGCAATAAAGTAGTATGACTGTGTTTGAAGATATGTTGCTATTCTGTATACAAATCCTAACAATTTTATAGCAAGGTTGCACTTATAGTTTATATGCTCAATAGTTAGTTTTTGATCAAAAATAATCCCCAAATCCTTTTTTAGTGTAACAAGTTCCAAATACTTTACTTAAAGTTCTATTAAAGTTTAACAAAAAATACCATCAATACAGAATCCAAGACACTTTTAAACTAAGACAATCGTCAACAGCAAATTAAAAAAGACTACTAATACAGATTTAAACCAAAATTGGTCCAAAATATGATCCCTAAAAAGACCAAAAAAAATAATTAGTTGCAATAAAAAACACAGCAACAGACTCATAAAAACGCAGAGCCCCAAATTTAGCAATTAAAATTTTGTTGTTAACGCAATCAAAAACCTTTAAAAAACCTGTGAAAACATAACTTGTACTCTTGATTAAAAATAATTTAAGATTTTGTAAAAAAGTAGATTTGTAAGAGTAGAATGACCACAAAATCATCGCTGCCGTTTTACTAAAACGCACATCCATTGTATTTAGACAAATACAATTTAATCGATCAACTTAAAGATGGCAAACTGGATGCATATACTTCCTTAATTAGTAATATCCTATTTCGCTCCAGATTTATG
Source organism: Tachinus rufipes (assembly GCA_963932245.1). Classification (NCBI taxonomy): domain Eukaryota; kingdom Metazoa; phylum Arthropoda; class Insecta; order Coleoptera; family Staphylinidae; genus Tachinus; species Tachinus rufipes. The sequence goes on along the minus strand of OZ010741.1, from coordinate 46,842,904 downwards.
CAAAAAATGTAACTTTGTTTCTAAACTTGATAAAATTTGGCTACATTTAGAAAAACCTCAACAAGTAAATGGAATAGTGTAGAAATAGAATATATACATTGTCCGGTGCAGTGCTAATGTTATATTTAAAATTTTCAATTCCTTTAAATATATCCAAAAAACCAACTGAAAATGTAGTATAAAATACGTTTTCCTTAAACTCAAACAATAAAGTTAAATGACTGTGTGCATCGTTAATAAAAAAAAAAATCACCAAATATTTACTCCAAATTAAGAGCTTATTAGTTTTGATGCTAACAAATTTCCAAAAAAGTTTTGGGTTAGTGTAAATAAAAAGTGTAAGTAGTACATTGCTTGTCGTAGTCATGCATTGAGATTACAAGAGAAGTACAAATTGATAAAAACTCATTATAATCGGAAAGTCTTAAAGATTTATAACGTTTATGAACCAGTTTGCTTTTTAATTTGAGTAAAATCCATTCTTTGTTAAACCAAATTAATAAATTGTTTCCACGCCATTGTTTTTTTGAGACAAAACAATCAATAACAAAATGCAAAACAAAATAAAATAAATTAAATCAATTACCAAAATTACAATTATAAAAAAACGGACCAATCAACATGTAGTAAAAAATGATTGATTGCAAAGTCGGTAAGTTTAAAATATAAAGTTTTGAATAATTTGTTGTATTTGTTATTATGTTTTCCTTAAAGCCCAAAATAAAATAATTTATATATAAAGAGTGTTTTTTTTAGAGACGGAGAACTTTAAATTAAAATAAAACACAATTTTTTTTTTAATATTCATGAAATTGGCTTTATTTGACATAATTTTATGGCATTAATGTTAGAATATGATTTCGGGTATGTGACCGCCGCCGCTGGAGGGTACATGGCGTAATCTGGAGGTCCAATTTTCACATATTATTAGCAGTAATTCAAGCTGTATTTCGACAATAATGTGTCAAATGTTGGCTTCCAAGTGCTCAATTGTTTCTGGTTTATCGGTGTATATATGAGACTTTACATTTACCCTAAAAAAATAGAGTCAAATCGCACAAACAAGGTGGCCAGTCAAAAGGTCCATTTCGTGAAATTAATCGTTCGTGAAATGTTTCTTTCAGTAAATTAATTGTATTACGCGCTGTGAGGCATGTGACGACGTCCTGCTAAAACCGCATGCCTGCAACATTAATACTGTCCAATTAAAGCACGAAACAGTTGGCAACCATGTCTGGATGTAATGGTGTTTCGACAATAGCTTGTGGATTATTATCGCTCCAAATGCAACAATTTTGTTTGTTGACATAGCCATTATAGCCATTTAAACAAAAATGTGCATCACTGAACAAAATTTTCAAATAAAATTGTAAATCAATAGCAATGTTTTTCTCGGCCCATTTACCAAATGTACGGCGGAACGACGATTGTGTGGCTTCAATTCCTGTACAAGCTGAACCTTGTAAGCTCGTAAACCAATACCTTTTTGATTATTTTTTCATAATGTAGATGGACACAAGGTTAATTGTTGAGCAGGATGACAAATTGACACATTTAGATCATCATTAACACAACGCTGCACACTATCAATTGTTTCTTGAGTGCGTACTGTACATTAAACGTATTGCAAAATGATGCACAGTTTCTCAAATTAATTGCTCTGATGGACGATTATGAGCACGTAATGCCCGATGAGTTTCTCGAACAGAACCATGTTTTTCAAAATAAATTTGAACAATCTGAAAACCTTCTTCAGGGTGAGTATATTTATGATAAAGTGCTAAACCAAACTAACTTCAAAACAACTAAGAACTGTCAAATCAACTGTCACAAAAAAACACCCATTATTTAGACAATTTGAACATTTGTTTTGCAAAAATTAGGATAATGGTCACACAAACAAGGTTTTGAAGTGTTCAATGTGACAATAACGCCACTCGCAAGATTCACAGTCACCACTGTATAAAAGTAGTTTCTTCAACTTAAAAAAAAAAATTAAATTGATTAATAACAAAGAAAGATCCAGAATCTTCACTATTATGTAATCGTATATATTATAAAAAAACTAAAAACTAAATCAATTGTTTCATATAATAAGCTCAATTGTTATTTTATTTGTTCATCAACTATACAATATTGGTCACAAGTCAATAGACAATATATATATTATTTAAATAAAATTAGAAATACCATATATATATATATATATATACATACCACTACAATAATAAAGTTATTTCTTGACTCTTACCTGAAAAAAAAAATATTAATTTAAATTTAATAATAAACAAAAACAAAGTATTATAGATTTTAACAGCTCCAATATATGAATTATTATTATCATACTTATTATCAATTTATACATTGACGTCGAGTGTTTGAACCAAAAGCAAAAAAAAACATTTTTTCCCAAAATGCAACCATTGTATCTAACCAATTATGCTAATCAATAAAACTTCCTGCGTTCAAATAATTCAGCTGAATAATCGGCACTAGTTGCTTAATTGGATGCTAAACTGCTATTTATTGTAGCAGAAATAGCAAATAATAAAACAAATTCATTGTCAAAAGTGTCGTGTATATGATAGTGACATACTGAATTTGATCCTGAGTGCTCAGAACAATTATAGAAATGTTTAAGTCATGCTTAGAATCCATTTGATTAAACAACTTTTAATACACATTCACTACTTTGTAGAGAAACTACAACTGGTATGTTAGATACATACCCAAAAGTTCATGCGGATAGATATAATAAATGTTCTGTAGAGACTAGAACGTAGCTTCGTTCTTATTTTAAAAACCAAAAATAAATTGTTTTTAGACATTACCAAAATGTAATCTCAAAACATATTATAAGCAACAATGCTTTCTTTTATAATACACTATGTAAACTGGTATGCAATTTAAAGGTGTATGTGTATGTTTTTAGTTTACAATAACAGTGGTTAATCGCGCTACAACCCCTTTTTCTAATTTACAGCTAACTTATATACCAACGGATTAAAAAAAAAAACGTAACTCGCACAATATGAACAGGTTATTGAAAAAATAAATGCAAAATGTTCAATTAACACATAAATTTGTTATGCGTTTTGTCGTTAAAAAAATACACGTTAAAGTACTCGTGTATCGGTTGCAAATAGCGCGTGTCTTAATACCTCCAGTAAAAATTTCACGTAAATCTATCGAGTCAGTTTCAAGATGTGTCATTTTATAGTCCAAACTCTGAAGTTTAACGACTTTTAAAAGTAAATAATGGCAGTAAACAATCCGGTTGTAGGTCCAAAATGTTCAACTTTTTAAGCCCCTTACGCCAATAGTTTTTGAAGATAAACCCCCTCCGGTTGTTGGAGTTCACTTTTTGAGCAAACTCAAATAATATAGAAGGATAAGGGTAGGAGGGTCAATGTAAAACTCGTGATTGCGGCATATTATAAAGTATAGAAACTTAAATAAGTACGTAAAAATTAAATTTTTGTCTTACTTTTTCAAAAACGCTGATGTCGGATAAAAATCTAAAAGTTTTCTATTCGGAAAACACTTTTTATATTCACAAACTAATATTTAATTATTGTGTTTTTATTACTATTGTTAGCTAACAAAATGACAATAAATTAATTTTGATGGTAAAAAACATTATAAATATTAAGAAGTGATACTCAAAAAAATAATAAAAATCACTTTGTAACTAAGGATCGTTCAATAGAATGCACAAAACTTATAAGGCTATAGCAGCAGTCAAATTTGTAGTAGTGTTCAGTAGTGTCTGTCAAACCACCATAAAAAGTTATAGTGTTGAACAAATTGTGCAAATCATCAAATTTTATTATCAAAATCAGTGCTCCGTTTAAAAAACGTTTCGTGCATTACGTGATTTTTATCCTAGCTACAACCGTCCTGCCAAGTTGACTATTCGACATTTGATGTTCAAATTCAAGTCAACCGGTTTGATTAATAATCAGCCAACACCCCTACGTCACCAAAACGCAAGGTCTGCTGAAAACATCGCTGCTGTAAGTCACTCTCACTTACAGCAGCAATGTTTTCAGCAGACCTTTTGTTTTGATGCTTATTATTCAAACCGGTTGACTTGAATTTGAAAAACCCAAAATAGAAAATCTTGTGTCGTTCACAAGAACTTAGTCTCTTTGCGACTTCAGTTTATACTCGTATAAAATCCAACTGATCCAGGAACTTAAAGTAAACGACCATAGACAACGTCAAGTGTTTGATAATTGGGCTCTAAAGCAAATAAAAGTTGGCCCAAATTTTGCCAAAATAATCATCTTTAGCGACGAGGCGCATTTTTGAATATAATAATGGGAACAAGCAAAATTGTCAAATTTAGAGCAAAACCAATCCACACAAGATACACCACAAAAAAGTCAGTATTTGGTGCGGATATTAATCTAGCAGAAGAATCATCGATTCGTACTTCTTCCAAAACAAAACTGGCATTGCCATAACCGTCAACAGCAAGCGCTTGTAGATTAAACTAGATGATATATATATATATATATATATATATATATATATCGACAAGATGTGGTTCGAACAGGAAGGCGCTATGTGCCACGATAGACATTCTGCACAATTGCGATGTAAACTGGCCACCAAGATCGTGGAATTCAACGCCTTTAGACTTTCTTTGGAGCTATCTTAAATTGCAGCTCTATGCAAATAAACCGCCCTTAAAATCAACATAACAAACGCCATTCAGCAAATTCTGCCAAATTGACCCTCCCTTATACGTGCCACCTAGCAAAGCCGCGGCGGACATTCCAACGACGTTACGTTCCATATTAAGTAGGAAAAAGCACAGACAACTTGTTTTATTTATATTTAAAAATTAAGCGTTCTTATTGAAAGACCCTTTATGTCTCTAATATGTTATTATAAATTTAAACATACGTATTTAACAATTTACTAAATTCCTATACTCTGTACAATCTCAATTATTTTTATGTAATAAGTATGTTGACAACATACTCAATCTAACTTTAAAATTAAATAATCGTTTTATTTACCACGTTATAAAACAATAATACTTTTAATGCAATAATAAAATGCATCATAAAAATATGTAGTTTCCTATAAATCTAATTGAGCAGTTACTGGAATCAGATTGGAGTGGCATTTGCTAAATCAAATTTGTACAGCAATTTTACGCTAGAAGAATATATAAATTTGCTACCTGCAAAATTTGCTGAATTGCATGCAACCTTTCTTGAGTAGGAAAAAATCACGTTGACTTGTTTCACCCTTGTTTAATATTTCATTTAAACTAAATTGATGATTTGAAAATATGCTGCAGTAATGTATCTTAACATCCAGAAGATTATAACGCGGAACAATGAAAGATAAATCAAAGGACGGCGGCAACTTATGGTCTCCATTTCCCCAACTAGTGATGCAAGTATTGCTGCAGTCTGAAGGGGCCTAAAATATTCATAGCGACTGCCGTGCGTTCCAGAATTATTAATGCGCGTCCCGCCGCAATTTAATATGATAATGTTCGTAAATAAAGAAAGAACATAAATCCCATCGATCGCACGCACCATACGCATGCATGAAATACATCAATCAGTACACCGAATACCGATATATGTTTGAGATAATGAAAGTGAGCATGTCCTTCTGCTATTTCATTCAATTTTCAAAATTGTAATGTGCTGCTTTTATCGCCAGCTGAACTTAATTCGACGGATTTATTTTATTAAGGCAATAGATTATATTTTTATGTTTGCATATATTTTAATATTTGAATAAATAAATAATCAAGTACTGCAATATTAATTAATGTATTTTTCAGTATTCGAATATGTATATACTAAAAGAGAGTTTTTATTACCAATTAAATATATAAAACAATTTAAAATATAGGTCATTTATAATAACCTCAAACCTTGTTTGAACAACGATCTAGATTTGTCAAAAAAATTCATAAAAACTTGTAAAAATAATAAAACATGATAATTACTCGATTGCAAACTATGTTTCAAATATCGTGTAAGTTAAAAAATTTTTTTTTCTTCAAATTGCAATTTTCTAAGAGATGTAAAATAGTTTATTGTACAACTATTACGTAATGATTTTATACGAGTGTAAAATAGGTATTACAAAGAGTTATACACTATACTTTTACTACAACTACAATAAATAAAAGAAGAATTAACAATTTATGGAAACTCCTTGTAAGTTGTAGACACGTAATATTTGTTTGTAATGAAACATATAAAGTAACATACTTTTCCGAAGAACTGTTGCAAAACAAACAAATTGCATAATGATACCCATTTCCCACAGATATGATCGTTTATACAAAAGCAAAATAGTGAATAGTTATATTGCTCATAATATCTAAAAGAAGAATTAACAATTTATTAATAGTATATTGTAACAGACAATGTATGACCCATATTTAAAAATTCCACAAGTTTGAACATTGCACACAAGCCTTACAGTAATATAATATACGTGCATACAAGTGCAATGTAAACTATACTTTTTCTACAATTACAATAATTAAAAATAATTAACAATTTATTAATGATGTATTGTGCAACAAGAATTGTATCAAATCTATATTCCATAAGTATTAATTTTGCACACAAGCTTTAGAGAATGGTGGAATTCATTCTAGTAAAAAATGAAAACTCCGTGCAAGTTGTACTCATGTTTTTTTTACAACACCACAACACAACACCAACGTAGACTGACGCTCCATTTAAAACTTTCCACCAAGTTGGAGTATAAGTACATAAACTTGTTTTTTATGCTTTATTCAGCAAGTTTGGTCTGTTTACTATTTTATAATACAAGCCAAAGATGTACGCTCCAAACCTGTTCTCGGCACTTTGGTGTCATGCACAATAGATGCTTTCTTTTCACTGTTCTGGACGGTTCCAAACAATTCTGTGCTTGATGCCCCATGTACCTTTCACAGAGAGCACGACGCCCCAACTTGTTCAGAGTTTCCTTCCCCTCTCCCCTCATGCACCACCTACCACAAAGGTGCATCAGAACAGTTCTGTGCGTCAAGCCCCGGAAGCGTGTTGCTCTTGAACGGAAAGCAGTAAATGTGTGTAAAGTCAAAGTAAATGGTTTAATAATAGAAAAATACATTTATACCTGAATTTCAGATTTTTTTTAATAAAAATGCTTCATCAAGATCTAAGAAGTCAAAGACAAGAAAATAGGCAAGTTACGGCAAAAATAATGACTTGTTGGGCGGATGTTTCGGTATTACGTACATCATAATATTCTAACAAAATAATTTAGTTTTCCTGTGGTAACCTCAAAAAAGATGTTGTCTATAGTCCAGTCACTATGTCAAAAAAATGGTAAATAAATGCAAATTAATCAAATGCCAATTTTTTCATATTGAGTAGAAAAAAGATAACTCAGTGTGATACAAAATTGTGATCATAGAATTTTTTGTTGCTTTTTTCATCTGAAATTTAGGTTATATCACTTTTATATGTACTTTTTAGAAAATAAAATGATTGCTTTAACGCAAAGTGTAGCTTGCCTCATGCTACACTTGCATCACTCAATATAAGAACGCTTCTTAGAATTTGAGAAAAAAACACATAAATTTTCTGTTAAAAAACATCTCATTGTAGCACTTATGCAGTTGTTATAAGCATTTCAAAAAAGTTGTAAGTATTTCAAAACAATTGTTTAATTTGCACAAATACACTTAAGTGGTCATGAAGATAGGTGTCAAAGTCTTTTTAGATAAAAAAAAATTTGTTGAAAAAGCATTTTATCGACCATTATTCTGTGCACCGTACAAAATAAATAACAATTTTCAAAAAATCGTGTATGTATCGAGCTGAATTCAGTATCTTGAAAATTTGTTTTTTTAATTTGTGTTTGACAATGCAGACTTTAACGTTAATATCATCAACGGTCATGAAACATTTCACGCAATAGGCAGAATACACCAAATAGCGGAGCTAGGATTTTGTAATTTATTTACATTGCTGGCTCCTGTGCTTGTGTGACATTCCGTATTGCAGACCCTTGTATTCAGGTAGCTCCGCTACTGAATTTGAATATTTTATTCAAGAGAAGATGCTCACTATATTTTAAGACAGAGCACCAATAAACAACAGATATTGGCAATAATAACTTAGACAATTCTATCGCTGCATTCTTCTCCCACTTCTATACACTATACAGCTTTAGGATATATTTATGTATATTTAATTCTAAAATAAAGCACTGATAAAGAAGAATATAAAATTCATAATTTCATGTACGAGGTTTGTCTGAAAAATACTTATAAAAAATTCGGAGCAACGTGTCAAGGCGTTGTGGAGAGGCGGCCCGGTTGTCCCCCCTCGCTATGCAATCCCCTCAACGCTCACTTCGAGCCAGAGCGCTCTGCGTGTAAGTAGAAGTTTACGTCTGCTTGTTGAAAGTAACCCTTTTTTTTACCTTTCGTCGGCATGGAGCTTTCTCTGATTGAGGAACAGCGCATTAACATCAAGTTTCTTGCAAAGCTAGCCAAGAATGGCCGTGAAAATTTTAAGTGTTTGAAACAAGTTTACGGAGACAATTCTTTAAAAGAACCCATCGTCAACAAGTAGTTAAAAAGGTTCCAGAAAGACCGAGAAGACGCGAAAAATGACCTTCGCTAAGGACGCCCTTCCAATTGTAAAATAAAGTTATTATTCCACTTTTATAAGTATTTTCCGGACAAACCTCGTACTTTATCACTGCTCTCCATTAGAATTGAAAATAATATCTATACTCTCCCACGAAAAAATCTAAAAGTGCCTGTAAACAAATTTACATGTTAAATAATGTATTCACACACAATTATATAAAATTTTAGTTAAACTTGTCAAATAAGAAATAAGTTTGCAATTTTAGCAAAACGTTTTAAGCAGGTCTTAACCAAAGGTTTTTACGCGCATACTGTAATGTTATTGCTACCTACCAACGTCTAATAAAACTGGACTAAGATAATATTTAAAGATTTATGCAGCCTCAAATTTCTATAAAATCAAAAGAATAGCCTGGACAATAAAACCTTTTATGAAAACAATCATAAAGTATTGACATACAAATCTAACACAATAATAAAAGATTCTCATGAAACTCAAATCAAATGTCAAAATCAAAAAATTAAAAATTAAAAAAAAACATCGTCGAAAAAAAAAACCCTTCTAAACACCAATTTTTGCACGATCTACCAGGGAACCAAAATACATATTACAATAACAAATAAGGGTACTTGATGCCCTGTCCACACTGATTAGAAAAATGTGTAAGATCTATAATAGCAAAGATTAGAAAACCTACATACAATTTCCTGGGACAAGCATTTTAACTATGACTATCTTTCTGTGTATGCGGATACACCGGCAATATATGTTACTACCAAGGAATAAAACTTCTACTCATTATCAGTCAGTACCACTGTCTTTAACTTTTAATTAATTTACATAACATAAAACCGGTTTCATTGACAAAAACAATACTTACCGACTGCATCAATTTGGTGTCTTACAAAAATTTGCAAAGGCAGTGTTTTTGCACAAACTACCGTAACGAGCCAATGTAGTTCATCGCATTATTACGATAACAAGTAAAACTTCTTCAGTATATTGATTGTAATGATGTATCTACTCATACAGGTCAGGTCACCAAAGATCAAGCTAAGTCAACATGCCAAGATGAAACCCAGACACAACAATTGACCTCCGACTATACATAGGCTAAACTACAAGATACTCCTTGCTACCCAAATCAAATGCAATACAAAAACTGTTGTTGGTACGTATTCCAAACATAATAAAAAAAAAACAAAAGTTTTTGCCAACATTAGTTTGGTACCTGGCCAAACTGCATCAGACATTGCATTTATCAAAGATAAAATATTTCACTTAATAAACTAAACCATTTCGATTTCTATGGCAATCACAATTCCCTTCAACAGTCAATACAAAGAGAATGATCAGCTTAAACAAACGACTGCGACATTTAGTTTGTGCATCCAGTTTGTGAGTTATCACAAAAAAAGCATTAGAAATTACTTGCACTACGGTATGCACTTAACTTAAAAATGTTGCATACAATTCGTCACTTCACAATTGCTAGTTGTACAGGGTGTTTCAAAACATGTGTCGGAAAATAAAGAGTAGGATTTCTTGGCTAATTATAAGAAAAAAAGTTCCTATTAACATGGTTCCGCAAACGCACCTTGTGCGAGATACAGGGTGTAAATTTTTTAATTTTTTTTTAATTTTTTGACGATATCTCAGGAATGAAAAGAGAAAGTAGCAAAATGATCCCAAAACCTTTATTTTACAAAACTAAGCAATAACATAAAAAACAAAAAACAAAAATTGTTGAAAATTACCTCCTCCTACGGTAACGCAGGTTTCCAACTTACGTCTTAGTGACGTAGTTCGAAAATGCCTAAAGTGTTTCGTATCGTATTGCAGGATGCAATAATGCGATTTCTTAGTTTTTCATCAGTATTAACTGAAGTAGTGTAAACTAAACTTTTTAAGTAACCCCACAAAAAAAAAATCCAAACCATTTAGATCTGGAGACCGAGGAAACCAAGCCTGTGGACCTCCTCGACCTATCCAACGGTTCCTATACTGTTCATTTAAGAATTGACGCGCAACTAAACTAAAACGTGCAGAAGCACCATCGTGCATGAACCACATTTCGTTTCTTAATTGAACCGGAACGTCCTCTAAAAGTCCTGGCAGCTCTTCTTCAAGAAAATTACGATATGATTGACCACTTAGCCTAAACGGCAAAAAATATGGACCTATTAAATGGTAGTCTCCTACAACACCTGCCCAAACATTAACGGAAAATGTTTGCTGATAATGGCCTTCCATTATGGCATTTTGGATTTTCGTCGGCACATACATGATTATTATGGAAGTTCATAATCGCATTGCGAGAAAAACTTGTTTTGTCCGTAAATAAAACTTGTTCTAAGAATCGAGGATTTTACGCAATTTTTTCTTAAAACCATTGACACATAACCAATCTGCGGAAAATTCCAGCAATATTGACTTCTTTTGAAAAAAGGTTATTTAACAACTAAACGACAATTGTCAATAACTCAAATGCATGAACGCTGACGACTAGATCAAAAACAAATGTTTTTATCAACAACATAAGGAGTACCTTTTTTATGTAGAAAATATTGGTAGTTCACAATGTGCTTTCAGAATGCCACGTTCCCAAGTGTCATAAAAATTAGAACTATAAAAAAAAAAAATGAATAAGCGCTTAAAAAGTAGCTAATATTAATGCTAAGATGTGTACAAAAGCTGAGTTTTGTATCTCTAACGGTTTCTGAGATTGCGTAAAAAAATATAAAAAAATATTTTTTTTACACACTGCATCTTGGAACCATGTTAATGGGAACTTTTTTTTAATAATTAGCCAACCAATCCCATCCTTTATTTTCCGACACATGTTTTGAAACACCCTGTATATACCGCGACACATAACCTACAGAATAGTTTTGTCTGAAAGAACGCAAAGCTGTAAAATCGTTTGTTCAGATCCTGAATTGACAAAAATAGATTTTTGCAATATACTAAGATAATAATCAATTTCTCATGCAGCTGCCTTATTTTATTATGTAAGGATATAGTAATTCCTGTAAATAATATTTTATTTCAATGTCAATTTTTAAGCAATTTTCCCCGTTTTCAAAGATTCATAACACATGTCAAGCGGTATCTTTACATCAATATCTTTACATCAAATGAATGGATCATGTAGAACAGGAGCGCTCAGGCTTAGAGCATCGGCGATCTACCATAAAAGTATTAGACGGCTAGCGATCGACTATGTCACTAAGTCCTAATAAAAGTAATAAAACCTAGACAATAGATAAAAATAATTGTCAAAAAATAAATATTTAGTGTACTTTTATACAATACATGTCAGAAATTTCAAAAATATTTGATAAAAAGCAATTGACTTAAAAACCTCTCGCGATCGACTAGTCGATCGCGATCGACTGTTTGAGCGCCCCTGATGTAGAATATAACGTGCGCTGAAAACGTTTAATTTGCCTTGTTTTTATGAAACGTATTTCAAAATTTACCACTCTATTCGTCTCACGTGATGATTTCTCCGAAAATTTGTTTGCGCAGGCATAAATGAGTAGAAAAACGTTGCATGTGGGCCGTATTTAAGCGTGACAGGGGGCACAAAACTATAATCTTCCAAACACACTTGTGCTAATTATTATAATTGAATTGTGAGATAGCAAATTATTTCCAAGTATATCTATAAAGTTAATATTATTAATTATAATTAACTCTTTCTGTATACTACTTAAAGGGATCCATTAATATTACCACTAGAACATTCTCTTGTAACCTCAGCCTTTACAATAAAATTTATTAGGGTTCGAGATCTGCATCGTAAAATACATTAATTGAATACATGAACTAATAAAATAAAACCTATATAATAGAACAACATTAATTATATAAGAATAGTTAAATGAATTCTAAAGAAATGTGAACCGTACCCTATTTATTAATTTTATTTACTTAATTTGTCAATGTTATTGCATTGTTTATTATAAACATTCCACCACACACAATATAATTGTAAATTAGTTCAATTTGACTCGCTTCAATTAAGAAGCAATAAATACCACGAGCGTTTAGCTGTATGCGAATTGCCTGATATTCATCATGCATTACGCCATCATTGCGAGGCCGCTCATCTCACACAGTGAAAATTTATAATTTACAATCATTAGGCCGACTGCTATTATTCATAACAGATAACCCATCTAACCCAGAAGCATTCAGATGTGACAAAACACCACACGATACCGCAACGACATACAAAATGAATTCTAATGACCATCTATTAAAAAGTATAATCATGTTTTACAGTGATTTATTGACAATGATCATCGCATGTGTTTTACATTATTCTCTTATAGTCAGTCGGTGCAGACTTTAGGGTATAAAAAATAAATTCCCCGAACGGTGGGAAAGTAATTTCTGCATGTGATAGGACAATGAAGCGGCGTCGGCAAAATATCTCCACGGATAAGTCCGTATAAGGCAGGACGAAATTCTAATGTGCGCCTGATATTTCTTTATTTTCCTTGGATGTATTCTAGCCGTATATGGAACCCTCTCAGGGGACATGTCTCCCAGATAGGAGGTCCCCGCTTGCATACTAATGCGGGTATTGCTAACCCACTGGCCGGACCATGAAGTATTCTTGGAACGTTGACAATTCTGAACAATTTGTATATACTCACTTATTACATTACATAAATAAACAATCGTAAAGTTATTTTTATAGTCGCAATACATTTGTTTGATATTTATATCATCTATCAACCAATTTGTTATATAAAGGATGTTCAAATCATACACAACAAACTTTAAAGGTTAATTCTTAGTCATATGCCTCATATTATGTGATAATTAATCAAAGAGTAAGCAAAGTTTATAGCATATATTTTAAATCTGTATAATATAAAGTTTCAGCCCAGTCCGATTTTCCAACAATGTAATTATGTATTATCAATTATGTTTTATAACACTTCTCTCATCGACTAATTGTATATAAACAAACTCTTTTAAGCTGGTCACGTAGATAATTATTATAATAGTGAGGAAAAAAAGTTTTCCTTCTTTTTGTTTTAATCGGTTTGGTAGCTTGGAGCAAACAAATTAATGCATTAGAGACCGCGCTCTATGTATAACAAAATATATTAATTTTTATACCAACCGATTTCTAGGCGTCGCTTCTGCATAGTAGAAGTTGCTCCATAAAAAAACAATAATCCTTATTCAACGTCTTTATTAAAATCGTTATTGACCAATATCGTTTTCGGATTACTGCACCAACCGCACTTAGTGCAACCTTATTCATTTTTTTAAATTTCCAGTATTAATGTGTATTTTCTCATAGTTTACATTAGGTATGTTCCAACCTACAATTTGTTTGCAAACTGTCCACACAAACAAATATTTGTCATCTTTAAGCAATCTTTTATACACAGTAATTTGTTTGTGTGTATAGTTTGTACGGTTTGCAAATTGTCTAAATTGTAGGTTGGAACAGACCTATTATATACTATATAAGTATTGAAAATCAAAAATAAATTTAAATAATTTGAACCAAATTAGCTGAATTCGACTCCTTGAGTTCCTTTGCTGCCCTACGAAAATGACTACGTAGATCTGAAAAAACTTTCATTGGTAAACCTCTTCGACATCAAAATCTATCCAAATCTCTCAAACATATTTCAGATGAAGACTGGTCAAATATTCTAAATGTATTGCTTTATTCACCATGCATACAAACAACACCAAATAACATTTCACTACCTTATTACATCTAAGAAGTATTGCTTTAATAGAAAAAGGACCCGCAATCACCAACATGACTAAAAGTCCTAGCCTGTTCTAATCGATATGCTAATAATTCTGCCATAATTGGCTGTATAAGCTTTGCCTTTAAACGATAACAAATTAAAAATTAAAAGATCCGATGACAAATTAGACTTCGTACTCATGGAATCAAAAAACTACAAAAAAGTAAAGACTAAATCAATTTTAGATCACCATGCCCAGAAAAAATATGAAAATGATCTATTAACAAAATCGCTAATCGACTTTTATTTGGAATCTAATTAGAATGTTTACTTAATATTATTGGTCAAATCCCCCACCATGACAAAACCCTCGGAGTTGAGGAACGGAGTCAAACCTCTATAATATTTCGAAACCTCTATCACCACTGAATCCCGAATAAAATCTGGACTTAAACAATGCTTCTCCAAAGACAGCAAACCAAGATTGATGTCAGAGGCCTAGTTGAAACAAAACAAGTCTCTATAGACGTACTCCTCTGCAACCAAAAAAGATGAGAATTTGATGTCAGAGGCCTTGTTGAAACAAGACGAGTCACTAACGACGTACTCCTCTGCATCCAATAAAGATAGAAGGTTGATGCCAGAGGCCTTGTTAAAACAAGACAAATCACTAACGACGTACTCCTCTGCACCCAAAAAAGATAGAAAGTTAATGTCAGAGGCCTTGTCGAAACAAGACGAGTCACTAACGACGTACTCCTCTTCATCCAAAAAAGATGTAAAATTGATTGCGTGTTTGATATAATCAGACAACTCAACAGACAGGGCCAGTTCAGACGACATCGAATCTAAATAAACACACATAGAATTAGTTATGTTTAGCTCATATTTAATCCCATTTTTTACAGAACCCATCACTATCCAACCTAAATATGCACTCAAATTTTCTTTAATATGTGCTAGGCAAAGTGGAGTAATATCCAAAACAGATTCCACTCCCAACAAAATATCTACAATGACATTACATGAAAATAAGGATCGGCCAAAGATAAATTAAAAACCAAGTTTTCACTTCATCAGAGATAAGAAGAGTGAGCAGATTAACTGTAATATTAGGTAATACTACAGCTTCAAAATTTAAATAAAAATTTTTATTAAATTTAGGTCATAAAAAGCAACTCACCATTCCTTTTGATAAACCCACCGAGGACTGACTCACTTCATTCCAAAAAAAAAAAACATCTTCTTGAAAGTTGCAATCTGTCAGCTAATTCATGAGTTATGAAATTGACTTGACTTCCTGAATTGTCAGTCAGCAGTCCACTCAAAATCCATCATGTTGCAGATTCTCGCTTGTACAGTTCCTAAAAAAGCTACAGAATTCGTAAATAATTGAAGACTCATAGAATTCAAAGACACAGAATTTAAAGGAGACCCATTAATTGCCTTGATAGGTTCTTCTTTTCTATTAATCATTGCATGTGAAATCTTGTTAAATGTCCGGTCAATATGCAACAAACTGTTGTGATCCTTTCGACCACAAGTTTTGCACAAAAACTTTGAAGTACATCTTGAAGAATGATGAAAACCCAAACAAGCAAAAAAACGTTTATGAGCTTTGGCTATTTCATATCTGGAACTTGAGGTCCCGCTAAGATCACAGGACAGTTTATTAATCAATAGTCAGTCTTACACAAAAGACACTAAAAAAAAATGTTTTGAGTTTGACCTTTGCGACCTCCATGTGAACTCTTTTTGAAAACTTTTGGATAAGAATAGATTTTGTTAGAACTAGAAAAGTTTTCAAAACCAAATCAGCAACAGTTGTCTGTTTGGTTAAAAAATCTATAAATTAAAAAAAAAAAGGAATCTCAGAATCTAAACATAGAGATTCAAAACCTTTTCTCATTTAAGAATCTAATAATTTTAAAAAAACTTCTAACAAAATGTAATCTGAAAGATCATCAAACTTAAAGTTTTTAAAGAATTTACATTGACTTGTATCACATCTAAAAGATGCATAACCCCTTTAGGATTATCAAATTTTCATAACTTAATTGCAATATATTTGAAAGGTAATGATTCACAATTATTCTTTTATTTGTATATCGTTTTATCAACAGATCATACGCCAAATAATAATTAACTGGCTAAAAGGCAACAGTTTTAATTAGTTGAAGAGCATTACTTTCCAAATAACCTAACAGGTAAGAAAACTTTTAAATGTTAGTAAGGTCTGCAATATAAATCATGTTATTATATAAAGCTACAAAGGAAGAAAATTTTTCAAGAACAATCATACTTGGCCAACTTAATTTCCGGTAAACGTAATTTTGTGTGAACTACCACATTTGTATTTGAAGAATTCTGAATTGACAAAAAAAGCATCAATTCTGAGTTCATCAAATAATAACCGGACTCAAATTTAGTTGCCAGTTTATTAAGATCAACATTCCAACAAATTCTCATAGACTTCTAAATTCAACAATAAATCTTCAGCTCCCATTTTAAAGATATTCCAACCGGCTGGCTTATTAATGTATCCATTAAAATAAAAATAAAATATGTCACAAAAAATAATTGTTTTCAAAAATCAGCATCGACTACCAGGATTTCCTAAACTCAAAAAAGTTCAATTGTTGAGAACGACGGCAAATGTGTTTTGGTTCTCTTCAACACTTTCCGCTGTCACGGCAATGTTTTCAATTGAATGTCTAAATCAAAAGCAATTGATGTCGTCACATCTAGTAGTAAAACATTCTCTTTCCTTTTTTCATTGGCTTCGAATTAGCGCTTGCACAGTTTTTAAAATGTATCATGAAATAATAACTTTCAAAATAAAACTTAATAGATCATAGATGACAACCGTTAAATAAAAACTACAAAAAGTTGGCCATGTGCAAAATAGCGAGCAATTCAAATAGTTCACTTTTTAATGACACACTCATTACTTACTTTTAGTACCGTAAGGAAGTCGTTAATATTATTTTTATAAGTGTATAGGACTATTCATTAGAGCAACAAAATGTGTTTATAAAAAAAAAACAGAAATGCTATAAACATTTAAGGTGTGAATAGATTATTAAAAATGTTGAATTTACTGTAATTAAGACCATTCCGACTGCTACTTGAATTGTAGTATTCTAACAAAAACGACAAATTTAGCGTCATTGCTGTTTCTACATATAATTTGATAATCAATTTATTTTTTCACCAGTACATTCAGTAAAGATCAAACTGTAATATGTCAGAGTATTTTAGCCAAATAATAGTTAGGAAATAGCCAAAAAAACTCATCAAATATAGAAATAAATGCGTTTTTATGTATTTTTAAATGAATTTTGATGCTTGTAAATTTAATTTAACATTATAATAATTAATCCTTTCTAAACATACTAGTAAAAAAATAAATTGATTATCAAATTATATGTAGAAACAGCAATTGACGCCAAAGTTGCCGTTTTCGTTAAAATCCTCAGTAAAGGTAGCGGTCAGCATGTCTAAATAAACAAAGCGTTTTATTTCAAATTTAATTTTATGAACTTCTGATATGATGTATTATGTGAATTGAATGTATTATACAATATTCAAAAACTGTAAAAAATTAAAATAATCATAAAATATTATATTAATTTCTGTCAAAATGTTATTTTTGTCGAATAATCTGCAACACGATTTACAGCACTATAATGTCCAGTAGAGCATTCTTGTTGTGCATCGATCGAGCTACCCCAAGTAATTAGTAAATCAAACTAGTTACAGCTGAAAGGTTACGGTTAAGTCTAAGAATGTTGTACACTTAGAGGGAAGCTATGTTATCGTATTACTCATCATCAATATTAATTAGTGTACTGACAGTTTTAATGATTGAGTAGCGGTAGCTACTTCGGCATAAGTGAATATGAAATCAATTGTTTTTAAAAATATTAAGATAAAATTGTGACATTTTGTAATCAAATATATAACAAACTGATAAAAAAAAGTAAATAATAAAGTTTTCTTTTATCCGCCAAATAAAAAAAAAAATGCGTGACAATCTTAGATGGCGGCACAATTTTTATAAGCATTTTAGTTTGAATGAAATGAATGGAATAGTAGTAAAAAAATAGTAATACCACTAGCTGCGGTTTATGCAACAAAGTCTACCGTAACTCAAAAATTGCAGTTTTGATTTAATATAATTCATTTACATTTTTCTTCTTCAAATAAACACAATTAACAAAGTTCTAACCTAAAAACATATAAAAAAATAATTTTTCAGCAATAAAACTTAAACTTAAAAGAAACATGTGAAACTTAAAATAAATAAAAATTTATATTTTATTCATTTTTGCCAAAATATTATAAAATGCATAATTGCTAGTATATCCTATTTTTGCAAGTCAAAATTCTAACTTTGTAGTAGAAATGATCAATCAATATTGCCATTGATCAATTTATAGACAAAGTTGAGATCAGCTACAATTCTTCGATCTTTTAATAATTTTAAGTTATATCTAGCGGACATTCTATCATAATCTAATACGTTTAATAAAAAAATCAAACTTTCGTAGTATTTTTTCTACTATTACTATATTGCCACTCTGATATGGAGACAAAACAGTAGAATATAATTCATAAGATAATTTTAAAACAAATCTCATAATTTTCGTCGCTTTCAAATTTTCTCAATATGAGAGATAAAGTTCAATTTCATGTCAAAAATCAAACCTAGGTCTAATATTTCTTCTACAGCTTTACTAAGCATATAATTTATAAAGTAAGTGTAGCTAGTTATGTTGCTTAATATACCAAATGAGATTGTAAACATTTTGCTTGGCTAAACTACAATTTTTTTTACACCATCTTTTAAACCGTTCACAGTTATATATATACACGATCACTTTACCGTTCTATTGTATCGACAACTAGGCCCCGGTTACCAAATTGATACCTACATTTTGTGCTACACACCTGCATCTTTATCCTATTGTTTCTATGAAATTATTCAAAAAATTTAAAAATAACCGTTGGATTTTCTTGAAATTTGTATTGTAAGTACAATTCATTCTCTACAATATAACAGTTGATTTTTTTATATCTAACGATTTGTTTCAAAAGTATAAACATTTTCATAAGTAAAAATTTTTGCATTTAAAAAAGTAAATAACTATAACCATTGACGACGTATACAACAACTACTTTTACCTCTATGCAAGAGAAATGTATGAATAAACTTATTTTTTTAACGCCAAAACGCAAAAAACCAATACAGTTGTTTCATGAACAATTTTAAAGTTCAATTTTTTTATTAATTGAACATACTGCGCAAGTTGAGTACTTTAGTTCCAAAATCGGTCAGTAATCAAGGTCGTTAGAAGTGTCTTTTTTTAGACCATTCTATTAACAGTTATCCCCATTCTCTTAAAAATCCTTGCATCCTAGCCTATGAACTATTTCATTGATTTTTATTATTTATCTACTTACCCCCTCCATCACCAGAAATGTAAGTATAGATTTATCGTTTGTCATTTGTTAGATTTTTATAATTTTTTTTGATACAATTTTATCTTTTCATTGCGCATTTTTAAACAAAAAAATTCTTTTAGCATTTTTATTCCCGACAGTAAACTTCTGGTGACGCCACTGAAATAATTTCATATTTTTTTATAAAATTTAATTTTTTCATTGCGCATATTTAGACAAAAAATAACCTTCTATTCTTACCAGGGCCAAAGTTATTTTTTTAGACGATTTTTATTATTTTTTAAAAGAGAAGAATGCAGTTTAAACCAAATTGTTGTAGTCATCAGATTAAGTAAAAAAATTATATAAACTAATCAAACGCCAAATCATACGTTTTGCATTTGTAGGCTAAAAACGTTTTTGAGTTAAATTCTTAATTAGGCTAAGTTTCATTCAAAAAAGTATGAATTAATGCACAAACGCCTAAATCAAATTTTTGAATCATTGCCCACAATCCGATTCATGGTCTTCCAAAGTTGAACATTTTTTTGTCCCCTACAATAATTACTAACTTCATTTTGTAGCATAATTTAATAGTATTCCTAAATTTAAGAGCAAACTTCAATTTGTAACACAATTCATTGTGTTTCCTCAAAAACTGTTACTAACTTCATTTTGTAGCATAACTCATAATAATTCACCTTAAACTAACTGCAAACTTCAATTTGTAGCACAACTCATTGTGTTTCCCCTAAAATAATTACTAACTTCATTTCGTAGCATAATTCCCCTTAATTTAACTGCAAACTTCAATGTTGCTTACTTCATTTTGTAGCATAATTCATAATGATCGATCTTAAATTATCTGCAAACTTCATTTTGTAGCATAATTCATAAAAATTTTCCTTAAATTACCTGCAAACTTCAATTTGTAGCACAATTCATTGTGTTTCCTCAAAAACTGTTACAAACATCATTTTGTAGCATAATTTATAATAATCCCTCTTAAATTATCTGCAAACTTCATTTTGTAGCATAATTCATAATAATTTCCCTTAAATTAACTGCAAACTTCAATTTGTAAAAAAACTCTATAGCTGCTTCCCCGTTACGTTCTGACAGACCCCGGTGCACGCCAGAGCAAGATGCACTGCGTTCCCGTTACGTATACATAAGTGGGGTAACTTAAGTCGTCCTTCCCCTCTTCTTCTAGCCCCAACCTTTCAAGCGGGGCGAGTTGCACTTCCTCATTTGATTGGTTGATTTAAAAATTACATCTTACAGCAGCCGTTAATTAATTAAAATATATATCAGGAACAAGTCAACGGAAGAAATTACAAACAAAAATTAAAAATTAAAGAGAAATAAACAAATTAAATAATAATCACATAAATGTAAGTAATTACTAAATATTTAAAAAATCTTACATTTGACATATGCACAAACGCTACAGAAATATGTTCCCATAAAGGTGCAAGACTTTCGAGTGTAACTTGCACTGGCGCGCGCTGGGGTAAGATGCCCTGGGTTAGTAACCCTAATAACGGGAAAGCAGCTATTTTGTTACAATAAAAAAAATCGCAAAACGCAAATCGGATGAGTATGAAGGAGGCTTAATTCCCCTTAATTTAACTGCAAACTTCAATGTTACTAATTTCATTTTGTAGCACAATTCATAATAATTCCCCTTAAATTAACTGCAAACTTCAATTTGTAGCACAATTCATTGTGCTGCAAACTTCAATTTGTAGCACAGTTCATTGTGTTTCTTCTAAAATAATTACTTACTTTATTTTGTAGCATAATTCATAATAATCGCTCTTAAATTATCTGCAAACTTCATTTTGTAGCATAATTTATAATAATTCCCCTTAAATTAACTGCAAACTTCAATTTGTAGCACAATTTAATTGCATTTTTCCTAAAACAATTACTAACTTCATATTGTAGCATAAAAAACTTTATCAACTATTGCACATCCAACAAAACAACAGCTTCTATAATTTGATAAATATTCTTGTGCCCGGTCTTGAATGCCAACGTTGCAACACTAAGAAGTGTAATTGTCGGTTTAAGGTAGTGCTGCGCAAATCAATCAATCAATAGCAGTGCTTGCAAAAATAAGTAATTTTGTTTGTTATTTCTAATTTAAAGTTATTCTTTTTAATTCTACTAATTTGAGCGTAAAGTATAAAAAAAAATAAACCGTCCTATATTTAAGTCAAATATACAAGTACAAGCAGTTCAAATAGGGCAGAGGACCTATTCATGATGACCCAAACTGTGAAACACTTCTGAAGCACAAACTGACAAAAAATTATCAATAAAGTTAAAACTTTGGTGTTGATTGAACGTCCAATAAAAGTTTCAGTTATTGCTAAAGAAATAGGAAGAGAATTCTCTTAATTAACTATATGCCAAAAAGAACTACAACAACGGGAAATGTCTACAATAATACTATTAAGAACTTGAAAGCGTCTATATACACAAAAGGGTACATACAGTACAAATTATTCAAATAGTAATCAATAAATGAGACTTTAAGAAATTACAACATCTAACAGTGCCGGACTCGCCCTATGTGACTGCTATTTCTTTCCAAAATTCAAAAAATATTTTAGAACGCGTTTTATTAAATGGCAACTTGAAAAACGCTAAATATGACTTGTATTTTGCAGAATTATCAAAAAACTTTTTTTTTTCAAAGAGAGCTTAAAAACGTCAAAATAATTAATAATTCTAAAGTTAAAAAATACACTTTTGTTTGTCCTGTAACTCTTTTATTTTCATAGACAGTTATATAAGAAAAATTTGCAACTAACTCATATCTCAATATAACCGATTAATTAACACATTTACTTTAATATTCATAACCATATAAATTAAAAAAAAAACTTTTTAAACTTTAAATTGCAGATTTTATTTAAGAATGTTAATCCATTTATTCTTAGTCATTTTTCATCACAATTTTTAATCGTAATACGTTACTGTAAAATAATATATTGAGTACCTACGCCAATTTAGTCAGCAACATAGTTTCGATTGATTTTTTTAATAAATAGTCGGAAGAAAATGAGTACGTGTATATTTTAATTAAAAAAAGTTAGTTTATTTTATTTCAGCCAAAAATTAAAGCAGATATTTATATAATCGATCAATTTAATTAAAAATTCGGTACGTTAAACATTAATATTTCATTTAGTTCAACTAAATTGATTATTATGATCTTATTATGAAAATACCAAGTGAATGGTGCCAATAAAGATTGTAAAATAGTAAACATAAATTGTAATATGATGTATATTAATTTTTTATCATTGCTGCAGCCTCTATAAGAGCCATTCAATGTCCATGAAACAGGGTTATAGGTTAATAAATATGATTATAACGAGCCATACTCAAACCATTGTAAATAAACTATAATTAGAATTAAATGTAGCAAACGTGAAACTAATCATCATTTCTGGCACATGAACAACCCCTCAAATTAAATTACTTAGACAATTTTCTCATGTGAAATATACCAATTAGATCTTTCACCAAACGGCTAGGACATGGAATAAGAAATCCGTCTATCTGCCCGCGAGCCTTCTCTTGTTCTTGCCACCATTAGTCGGGCACTTACTTTACGCTACCTCATAACAATAATGATAATAATTGAGTGGGACCGTTTTTTTGCGCTCTTGCAAGTGCCCCGCATCGTGTGAAATATAGCGCCCGAAACCGTGCAAAACGGGGTTGGGATTTATCTAAATTACACGCTCCTCGGAATAATGACACAGAGCGAAAATTAAATGGAAGTTGGATATTTACTCTTTTTTTAGCTTCCCCTTTTCTCTCTCATTCTCAAAGAGGTGGAAATAAAAGCGTAAAATGTAAAGCGCGCGTTTAGTGTAGGGAAAATTTAATCGTGTTGGTGATAAGAATTTACTTAGTGAAATGTGATTTTGTAATTTAAAGAGGATCATTTCGGTTGGATGCAATTCTATTTTTAAAATGGATGAGAATACCAGTTTGTTTTTATATTATTTTTTTTCTATTACAACTCGTTTCATATTTTGCGGTGAATTTAATCGAGTAAAGTAATACTGGGGAAACCTCATCAACACATTTTTATAATACAATTTTAATAGTAATCCTCGCTTGATAAAGTGCTTCCTCACTGGACCCCATCCCTATATACGCAACCGCAAATTAATTGTGGATTTGTTCACTGTTGAAACCGCCATTCAAGTAAATATTCATGATTTAAGCTATAAACAAATTTACATACATTATTACAATACTGAATAACGTAAATAATGAACACCAAATCTTTTGTAAATTAAGAATCTACAACAACAAATGCCTGATTAATTAGATTAAAAGAAGATTGTATTAATGTCTATCGAGATTCGGTAGATTTGTGGCCAGATTTATTAGATATAACGTAAAAGTTTTCTAAATTTAAAGACCAATATTTATAATATAAAAAAAAATATTAATTTCTTACCCGATTGAGTAGATTTGATGCCATTTTTAACTAATTACTTATGTCTGTCAAAATGAATTTATAAAAATATATTTTTTATCTATTGGTAACTATTAGATATATAGCAAAATACAATAAATTTATTAAAATTTCATTTTCATTGCAGGAAGTAATAATTCAAGCAATAAATATCGAAAATGATATTTCTCAGTGAAATCAATATTGCACAACTCGTATTTCATTTATATTATGTTCTATCTAAATATGCAATAATAAAACTATAATTTATTAGTATATAAAATATTTATGTGTGGCATTTAGCAAATTGTTACTAATCGAACATTTCCTGGAACAATAAACATCTTAATAAGAAACAGTTTCTATTACAGAATTATATAATTGTGTTGATTTTAATGAATTAAAAATAGTTTTCAAATGGGTCTCTAAAAGTCCTTAAAGTATTCAACAATAAATTTAAGACTATTAATATTATTAAGAGCATTTATTGAAATTAAATACATAAAGATACCACTCACTCTAAACATGTTGTCATTATTTGACTTTGGAGGACAAGTTAGGTTAGGTTACTCTACTCTTATTACAATTTAGCACAAATGGTTGCATACATCACATGCATAAATACAAAGTTTAGTAGATAAAAGTGCCATAGTAATTCCTGTAGCTTATTATATTACACAAATAATATTTGATATAACTATGTGTTTAGTATCTTTGCATGTATTATAAAAATAGAAAAAAAAAGTTTAGATCTGAAATAATCCTTTCTAAATAATTAACAGCCAAGGTTTATTGATTTAACACTTAATTAATTATGTAAGTGTCATAGTAATTAAAATTTTATGATAACGATATATTAATTTATTAATTGCCTTGTTTGATGCCTTTGTTACAACTAAATAAACCATGGCACAGTAAAAAAACTACAATAACAATATCTTCTATATGCTTATTTGTTATGCACAAATAACCAATTACACAGTTTACATTTTATGTTTTTTATTATAAATCACTATTACTTTCATAGTGACTAGTGACTTTTAGCTAACTATGTTTTGGAATGTCTATAAATAAAAGCAATTATTAAACAAATAACTTATAATCATAATAGTTATAGATATGAAGAAAAAATATAGAAGTTATATGCCAACCCTTCATAAATACTGACACAAATATAACGAATAAAGAAAACAGCAAATTCTCTACATACTAGCCTACAACCGTGGTTATTTGATCTAAAAAATAATTATAATAACCAAGAAAAAATTATTACTACCAAGCTTCAAAATCCGATTAAAAAATTTCTCCTGCTTTATGATAGTAAAATGTCAGCAATACGAGTGGTAATTGTGGTTCAAGTATCGCAAACACATTATTGGTCTTAACTTTGGATCCAATTAACCAATTGTTGTCCGGAACATTTTAATAGTTAGTTTACAATGTTAGTAGCATATAATGCATGTTTTAAATGTTTAAAAAACTAAAATGATAAAATGTAAGATGTTTTTAATACATATTTAGTATTATCAAGTCACTCACAAAATGGCCGCCGTAATATAATTTACTTCAGTTTATAAACGCTAGTCAAGTATCCAGTATATCCATAGTCAAGACTAGACTAATTCAAATTAGGAATGTTGCAATGTATTGAATTAATATCCAGTCAGTCAAATCAACAGTTTATATTTGAACGAGCATTCAAGCATTCAGTGAAAAAATACTCATGTATTCTGCTCCTATGAATAGATATATTCCACTCACAAACAAGCTAGCGACAATCTATCATTTCCTGATCTCGGAGACCATAAGCAAGACAGATACATTAACATTTTACAGAAGTACACAAATCTACATTAGCGTTGCAGCTCTTCCTGACACTCAACAATATAAGTCACTTAGTCAAGACGTATAACATTTTCAAAATAAAAGTTTTAATTTTATTGCCGACTTACTCATAATAAGTTATGAACATTGTTTTAAACTAAAAAAAATAATAAACTTGAACACACTTACGTATAAGCTTTGACGTTTCTTGGTAGTTAATATGTAGAATATATGGGCTTACCTAAAAAACAAAATAATAAATATAAATACAACATTTATAAAAATAAAAACTGCAAAAGTTATAAATCAATTAAGAAAGCAAAACATTTTTTTTATATATTTACTAAATTATATTTTTGTAATGTAATCTTATACTGTTGTAAGTAAAGTAAAGTAAGTAAAGTCGATTGGCAACCATTCCAATCATTTGTAAACTGCAACATAGATAGATCTATCAATAACATATTTTGATCCAAAAAGCTTCTGCATATTCCGCAAATTAAATGCAATAAAAATCCTACGCCATGGCAAGATAAAAAATTTCAAATTACTATGATATGCTTTGGACAAATTTTAATAATGAGTCTTGCAAATGCAAACGTCAAACAAAAAAAATCAAAGGCTTTTAAGTTTTTTTGAAAACACATTCGGCTAAATCTAATATATCTTCACTGTTAAATAAATCAAAAGATTTAACAGATCTTTACACTACTCAAACAATTCTTATAATTTTTTTTTTTATGAGAAAAAAAGTTTATAATTGAATTAGCCAAATAGATGGCTATATATGTACCAACAATAACAATCCTGTTGCCAATTGCTTCTACAAAAATAATAAAAATGCTCATTTCTAACCCTAAAGATTCTTGCTCAAGATTAGATTATATACTCAATAATCCAACAAATTTCCAATTTAGCAGAACAAATACCGCTTGCCAAAACCATTCCAACATGTAGGAAGAATGCGTCCTCTCCTTATAAATAGTAGATGTGGTAAAAATCGCGCGCGCATCCTTTTTCGTTCGTTTCATTTCGTAATTGCTTAAACAAATTAAAAATAAAAAATGTAAAAAAAAATGGGTTAGCGCATACTCAGTTTGGTTTAAAAAAAGAGCTACAGACAGTCCAAAACATCTCAAACAAAATGAGCAAAAATGTCAACAAATGGTGGTAACTTGTATGTCAAAAATGGCTTTGACTACGCAAAATGGTCAAAGAGAACCATAGTTCTGGAGCGTAGACAAATAACACAATACCTGACCAGCTAATAAGCAGCTACCTAAAAAACAAAAAAACCTATACTATAATGGCGTACTCAAACTTGACAAACCTAAAGGAACCTTCATTACAAGCTACGCAAATATTCTAGCCCTTATAGTATGCGATAAAAACAAAGAAGACATAGGAAAATTGGTCGAATAAACTATGACATATGTATGCGCAAGAAAGGCCTGCAATTGGCCCCACAACATAAAACTGATGTTAGTGGGTAAAAAAAGCTTAAAGAAAATAACACTCAAGCTAAGCTACCTCATTATTAAGTCCAAAAGTTGCGTAAAACACCTTGGCATAGTAATAGGGCATAATATGAGTTAACGACATACAACATGGTACTAGAAAGTTCCCAACTAAAAGTTGCTACTAGAATAATAAGCTCCTACAGAACAACGTCGACTAAGGTAATACAATACCAGGCCCCAGGATTCCTTACGGATAGATGGCGGTACTGCAAGAATGTTATATTTATATGAAAACTATTTTTTAACAATTTTGTAAATATATATATGTATGTATAAATAATTTTAATAAATGTATAAAAAAAAAAAAAAAGTCATTGCGGATGTTATACCTTTCCACCTACTTATATTGGAACGTGTGCATGAGACCAAAAACAGCAAGACTTTAAACAAAACAAAGAAAAACAGGCTACGAGAGCACCAAAAAAACTAAGACAGTCCAATGAACTAAGGAACTAATCCCAGAAGTCGCGCCATAAATATAGTGCTAACATGAAGCGGTTGAGTTCCACACGTCGTAATTTCTAACCGGCCATGGTTACATACAAATATACATACAAAATTACAGAAACTGGCAAGTGAAATTACTGTGAAAAACATGATACACTAGAGCACACTATCTTAAATGCCCTAGACAAACAAAAATACAGAATAAAACCACAAAAGAAGTTAAAGAGCTATCCACCAAAAACATAATCGTACACAAGCTAGAGAGCAAACAAAAAACAATCAAAAAAATAGATATCAAAATTAAAAAAAAAAAAAAAAACAAAACTGTGTAATACAAAAATGAATAGGATCAGTAAGCTTACAAAAAAATTTCCTTCGTGCAAAGGATTAGGTGCAATTGAAGTAAATATAAACTTTTTGAGTAAAGTATATATTGCAGTCCACACTTAAAAAAAGTAATATAAATTAAAACATCATGAACTGGACATAGTTGACGCAGTACACACCAGAACACGTCCGCCAAGCAATAATGTCACTATAGTACCATAGAATCAAACTAAAATCATAATTTCAAGTTTACATTTGTATGGCACCTATGATTAAAAATAATGAACCTCAAACACGACATTTAATCTTGCATACATCATACCCACTCATCAAAATCTCGCATAGAAATGTCAAATAAGAAATTCAAATGATTATTTGAAATCATTTTTGTCGCGTTTTTAGAGGTAGGTATATTTTATTTTACAAGTATTGCTATTTGAGTTGTTTATTGTTATATATAATTTTTTTTTGATTATTTGTTATATATGTATCTCATAAGTTGCAATATTGTTATGTTATGTTATTTTCTTATCGCACAACATTCAATCACGCTAGATGTTAGATTCAGAACTTGAATAAATTCAAGAACAGGCACCCTAACCTAACAAACAATTCTAAACTTGTAGTATACGTTGCCAAAACTAACATAACCTAGTAGAGTTGGCATTAAACAGAAAACTAAGAAAAAATAGGCATCAATAGAACAAAATTTAATTTGAGGTTTGCAGACAATATTGTCATAACCAATAACATAAATCAAGCTTAAAAGATGCTCACAAACCTTTATGCTGCATGCAAAAAATAAGCCTTAAAACTTCTCAAAAACGCAATTTATGACAAACTTTGTTGGGCCAGAATATTGTAGTGGACAATCCACATATTAAATAAGTTGCGCAAATAAATATCTAAGTCATGATATCAAAATTAGTAGAGACATACAAATTACGTAAAAGAATCGGCTTAGTGTAGCTTGGATTTGAATACCTAATAAATATTCTTAAACCAGACAACCAATGTGCCTAAAACGTAAAGTTTACAATCAGTGTGTCCTACCTACAATGCCAAGACTTTGACAGTAAGTATGACAACCGCTAAAAATATAAAATTGCTCAAAGTTTGAAGTAAAATTAGGTTAGTTATCTCGCAAGTATAACAGACAAAAAGTAGACCAAACGTATCCTTGTGTAAAGACCGAGAGCGGATGCTAACAGAAACAAAAAAAGACCACCAGAGCAAAGGACGCCAAAGACTGATTGATAATAATGATGAACCTTACAAACAACTGTAAAATACGTTAACAAAATGACACAATATTATATCATACAGAATTATGCTTCTAAAATAAATACATTCATCTAAATTTAACGGTTTTTAGGTATAAAAGGTGTTGTATTAAAACCAAAAGATTGGCAAACTCACATAATAAAAATATTATGTCAAATATTAAAATTAAAAAAAAAAAATAAGTTAGCAATTTCAATAAAGTAATAAATTTCATATACAAAAACAAATAGCAAACGCAACCCAATGCAAAAATTCAAATAACAATAAATATTATGATTAATGTTTAATTAAATTTGATTGCCAGCAGCAAAAAATACAAACTCTGTAGACCAATGTGGATTCAAGTACAAAAACTGATAGAGAATTTAATATGTCAACAATATTCGGGACTGGGTTTTGCAAGATTCTAATTTCTTCAAATTTTGATTCTACAAGATTCCAATCATAAAAAACCCAACCTAAAACAATGCGGGGTTGTTTTTAAGTTCAGACCTGACCCCTTAAGAAAACACAATACTTGTCCCAATATTTTCTAAACCCAATTTTTAGACATAATAGTTAAACACCACTACTTTCCGCAAGTTGTATACGTACAGCTCAGGACGCACCACGGAATAATAGCACCTTTGCCTTAAAAACGCGACACAGTCCTGGTCTTTTTACAAACCGTTATATTATACACAATACATCAAACTAGACGGTGACATAATGTTCCTATGTAAATTTAAAGATCATCAAAAATAAGCAACAAGAATAAAACAGTTTAAGAGCAAGTTAAAAAAATCAACCTTTCCGTGCTAATCAATAAGTTTTAACAAAAAAATGCCAAACAAACTTTAAATAGAGAAAAGCACAATCTTGTTTCTCAAAGATGTAGACTTTCATTCTTTGGAAGATGTAATTTCTAAGACGCAAAACTAAAAAATATGTACAGGTAAATGTATTGCCTTTCTACTCAATGTGAGATACATACACTAGTGTTTCATACTTCATCAATGTGCCTAGCCTCTCAGTGATCAAAGAAACAATTTATATTAAACCTCAATAACTATTATGCCATTTATGTATAAATAAATGCGAGAGGTGGTAAAGCAAAATTTTTTTTGTTAAATTTTGATAAGCGCCTTGTGGAATTATGTTCAAATACCTAAAAAATAACATAGTTAAATTTTGGTGCCGATAGAATGAGTCTAAATGGTAGCAAGCGCAAAAACTACCAAAAAAGTGATAAAATCGTGATATTCAATTTAGAAACAAAAAATCTAGTAGAAAACCAAATCGAATAATAAAAAAAGTTCCTTCAAAAGTTCTTTTGTCGCTTGAACCAATTTTACCTATTGTTTGGTAGTTTTCGAGGTTGCAGCAACATTGAGACATAATCAACCGGCACCAAATTTTGAGAATGTTATTTTTTTGGTATTGAAACATAATTCCGCTCGGCGCTCACAAAAATTTTACAGAAAACATTTTAAGCCCCACCCTAATGTATAGTATCTATTTATACATAAAAAGTATACTTAATTGTAATTTTATGTAAATGTCACTTTACCAGTGAGATGCTAAGCACACTAAAACACTAGTGTATTATGTCTCTCAGTAAAAATTAAATTTAATGGGTGGTCCATCTAGTGGTATCTTTTTAATCATTTGTTATTTTGGCAGTGACAGGTTTTTCCCGTAGGAAATCTTGACAGAAAGTCAACAAGATGAATCGCTTTACGCTTGAACAACGTTGGAAAATATTTCAAATTTATTACCAAAGTCAATGTTGTGTAGCCCAATCAGGGCGTTTATTAAAAAAAAGTTTTAGCCAAAAGGAGGCCCCAACCACGCGTGCTGTACGCAAGCTTGCGCAAAAAGTTCCTAAACTGGCGTGCTAGGGGCCAACACACAAAATCCCTGCCGTCGTACGGTGCGCACTGACGAGGATGTGGCTGCCGTTGCCGAGTGTGCAACTCAGTACTGAAACATTGACTCACCATCGATCTCAGCAAGTCAACATTTCACGCACCAGCCTAATGCAAATTTTGCACAAAAACCTCGCATTAAGGTCCAATTGACTCAGCAATTGAAGACACACAACCATCCGGTTTGTTATTGCTTCACAGTTTGAACCGTAGAGCAGCTCAAAATGGAGAACGTTTTTGCTCAAAAAATCATCTTTTTTGACAAAGCGCATTTTTATCTCGGCTGCTATGTTAACAAGCAAAATTGTCGCATCTGGGGATCGGAAAACCCGCACATAATTGTCAAAAAGCCAATGCATCCTCAGATAGTGATAGTTTGGTGCGGATTTTAGTGCGGTGGCATCATTGGCCCATTTTTCTTTAAAAATGCTGCTGGAAACGCCATTTCGGTCAACGGTGATCGCTACAGACATGATAAACATTT
The DNA here is from genome assembly GCA_963932245.1 of Tachinus rufipes. Lineage (NCBI taxonomy): Eukaryota > Metazoa > Arthropoda > Insecta > Coleoptera > Staphylinidae > Tachinus > Tachinus rufipes. Next base: position 46,810,824 of record OZ010741.1, on the reverse strand, counting down.
TTTTGTGGCCGGAAATTGAAGACTTGGACAATCATTGGTTTCAGCAGTATGCCACACAGACCATGCCACAATCGATCTTTTGCGCGCCAAGTTCGGTAATCAAGTTATGAGCCGTCTCGACGGTGTCAATTGGCCACCTTAGAGCTGCCATTTGACGCCGTTAGACTTTTTTTGTGGGGTGCCGTAAAGGACCTATGTTGTGCAAACAATCCATTAACGATCCAAGCCCTTAAGGCAAATATGGAGCAAGCCATTCGCGAGATAGAGCCAGAAACCGTCTCCAAGGTTTTGGAAAACTGGGTTAACAGGATGCGCTACTGCAAAGCCAGCCGAAGTAGCCACATAAATGAAATCGTGTTCCATAAATAATGAGAATGTTTGCTCTTTCGAATAAACCAATAATATACCAAAAAAAATTGATTTTTGTTAATTTTTTTGAATTTTTAAAAAGAAACCACTAAATGGTCCACCCTTTACATAAATACATCATTATTAAATTTATAATGTTAATTTATTGTTGTTTAATGAATTATGTTAAGTTATTTTATGGTTCTAACACCAAAACCATATACCGTTTATAATTAGATTTTGACAATTTAGGTGTCATATATGTGATATAAAGTTAAATATATTTCTCTCAAAGTTCTTATTTTTATACTCTAGAACCAACGTTCTTTACAACGACAACGTAATACTGTAATAATACATTACATTTATTTTTAGGTTATGGTACCAATATCTTTTGTGTAATAATGTTTTACCAGGTTTTGTTGCCAGATAATAATATTATATGCTTAAGCATATGCAGCCAATGACCTTACTAGTAATAAAAAAGTATACATTTTATTATATAATTTTATACCAGTTTTCTTATTACAGATATTTTTAAATCAACAACAAACAGTAAATAATATATATTAATATCGTCTTATAAAAACAACATATATGAATATAATAAGAAAAAAAACATAATATATCAACACTAATAATCTTCTAAACTCTTAATTAATTAATTATTTCATAATACAGCTTCAATTTAATTAATGTACCGATAATCCAAACCATTCATGCGTTATTAAAGCAGTTTCAAACATAATTAATGCAACCAATTTCGCAATTTTACAAGCCATAAAATAAATAACAAATTCTCAATTTAAAGCCTATTATATGCCTTTATTGATGGCTTATATAGGGAAAGCTTTCTCTGAGAGATATGAAACTCTCGATTAAAGAAAATTTACAATATGCAATCTGGATCCGCATCTTGATCGATTCGGTCAAGGTGTAAGAAAAGTCGTACACATCAAACTCCACTTTCTCGACATTTTGTATTTCTCCCGGATTGAATTGTGAATAATCTAATTTTCATGTTTGCAAATTCATTATTTTAAGTACCTAAATTGATTGATGCATTAATATTAAACATCTCAAAGTTAGTATGAAAATTTAATTACAAACATCACCTGGTAATTAATTTCATTAAAATAATAATTAATTTTACCACATCATAAAGGTTGATAATAAAATTACAGTTCAAGTATGATATTGTGCATATTTGTTGGTATTAAAATATTAAAATTATATTTTAATCAATAATAATTAGCAAATTTAATATTAACTGCTATAATATATTACGCAAGTAAAAGCAATTTCAATATATTAATTTAGTATCAGTACTTAAAACGAATAATTAAATACCATTAATAAGCTAATCGCAATATTGCCGGTCAATGAAATTTATACATAGTGTATGCTGTCTGTTTTTTTTGTAAATAATGATAATATTGTGTATTCACAAATATTGATTTTAATTATTTTGATTTTGTAGTTCAAAATATTGTAGATACAAATAAAATGATTATTAGAATGTAACCAAGCGGAAGTTAAAATTAGTGCATTAGTTATTTTAAGGATATGAAAAGTATTCCTCATCTAATTTTAGTTTAAATTTGATCAGACCTTGGGGTTTACATTAAAATAAATTTATAATTCTGAGTGCATCTGATTATTAGTTTTCTATTTAAAGCATCAACGTAAAATATAACGCACACAGTAAAATGTTTCCGGGAAATCACGAATTACTAAAAAACGAAAATAAAGTAACTGCTTCCTAAATATCCAAGAAAACTATAATCATGTTATATATTTAGGACAGTATGCAGGGTTGCAATTAACTAATTTATGCTTGGAAATATAATCTAAAGCTTTCAACTTCCTTGTTTTTAATGTTAGTAAAATAAATAGCACATAAAACGACTTCTATGAATTGTGTGCTGGTTGAACTAATTCCCTTTTCAGTAAACAAACGTTAGTATTATAACCAAAGCTACATAATATAATTAAACATCATGATTAATAAGAATAGAATTCTAATTTAAAAATTTAAATTTTATTATGAACATCACCAGTAAATATTTGAATTAAATCTAAAGCAACATTTGACTGAAATCACTTCCGATTACTCAATTCGTAATAGGGCACGCTTTATGAGTGCACAATAAAACGTATAAAATAGCATACTTTTCCGCAGCAATAACAGTTGAATAACGGACACATTATATTAAGAAGGAGAAAAAATATATTGTGCTACCCATAGATTTTTCTATTGAAATCTTGACGTATACGAAACGGTTCTAATATATTTTTATATTTCAGCAATCTGTATCAGTATAATGGTTTTTTCTTTTATGCTTTCCACGTATGAATATTAAACTTTTATTTCATTTATGAATATAAATGGAGCACATGGTTGTAATTTTATGTTTTTGGGACAAAGAGCGGCATGTTTCTCTGTGATTTAAATTGAAAATTGAGCGTGAAATTCTTTTTGAGTAATTAGAGTTTGATGCTGCTCATTTGGGTTTAAGCTTCTACCCCAAACATTAATCTCATTGCTTAATATAAAATGAACAAGAACATAATAGGTAGTTATTAAGCTTAATTTAAAATATGCTTCATATAACAAATAGTATGCTTTATTTAATTTACTAAGTTCATAACTTACGTCGTGCTGAAATATTCAAACCGAGTTAAAAAAGTACTAAAAATATACAGTCAAATTCCTCATTATGTATGTGTAGATAATTAATTCAATACTGTATGAAGATTTTTATTTTTAGCTAAGTTATTTTTACCGCACCAGTTTTATGCTTACAAATTTTTCTGTTTTTCATACCTTAACATTTTGAACAGTTTATTATCAAAATCAATTCACAGAACATGCAAATTTTATTTCTATTAATATTTTTTAATTAATAAATAAATAAAAACTAATGACTTGTGCATTTCACAATAATGTTTGTAAGTTTTAAGCTTAAAATTAAGAATAATTATATATAAACAATTTAAATAACTTATTAAAATTTAATCGAAATAATCTTTGTTTCGGTTTAAAAACATTTCCGAGTAGTGATTTGTAAGATATTTCTTAAAATAATAAATCAAATGTCAATTGACCTCTACCGATCTATGATTGTTGCGGATCGGTAGCAATTTTATTTTTTGTAATTAATGTATACAACCAAATACAAAGCAAAGTCTGCTTATCAACTATATCAGTAGGAAACCTCTTGGCTTCAATAGCAATTTCATATTTGTTTAGTTGTTTTTCATTTTGGTGATGGAAGCTGTTCGTGTACTAGTATTTCTAAAATCTTCAGAGCCTTGCTTTTGGATACTCCCCGTTCATTTAGAGCTCTGTAAATAATTTCTTCACCAACTTTAAAATTTTATCTTGGTACACCAGCGTCGGTTCTTCCACATGTCCACATACTCTCTCTCTCTTCTTCTGTTCATCTGCTTCGATATCTTCTTTGTTATATCGTATTTGTTATTAGCAAGCAGTAAGATCGTTAATAAGCTTTTTGTTGCATAAGTCTGTATGTGTCTTTGTTGATTTTATCCATATATTTCGAGTTCTTCAAACACCACCGCTGATTCTTAAATGTACACATTCTTCCTATCTTCTTCTGCTTCGACATCTTTTAAGTCATATCTTATTTGTTTTTAGCAAGCAGCAAGATTGTTTACAGGTATCTATTTGTTGCAAGTTATTTTTTCTGTTACGCGCCATACATTTATGACTACTTTTGCTTTAACCATTGTGTGGTCAATGCCAATAAAAATCTGTTCAAATCAGTAACTTTTTGAACTATGTTCTTGTTGTTGGTAATTATAAATTTAATACTGTTTTTCGTGATGCCATCTAGGCTTACCATGTCAATTTTCTATTGTTGTTCGTTGCAAACCATTTAGGATAGAAAATGAAATAGTATATTTTCTCTGTCCATAACCATGTCTGCCCATAGAAGCCTCGGCATCATCTATCTTATGCCCAATCTTATCATTAAAGTCTCCTGTGATCAAATCAAAAACCATGCTTCATACCAACTCTTTTGTTCCTCGTTATTATGTAAATATGTTTGTGCAATGTATCATCTGCACCTTTGTGATAAAACAAGTGTCCCAATTTGAAAGTTAGTTGTTATTTCTCCTTTAATATTATCTCCCTTAAACCTTTCAAATCCCATTTAGTATAACTGTGTTCATCTTCCAGATCAAACAATTTTTTGTTAGATAATGAAATTATCGTGTTTAATGTAGCAATCTGCAGTTGTTATGTTTGTGAACATCCATCCTAGTCAACCACTATCGTAACCGGTAATCAGTGAGCTGCTGGAAACTGAAAGCCTTTGCTTCGTCTTGGCCATCATAGTGGTTTTTAGCCTTACTGATACAACGTGGTTAATGCAAGTCAGTAGAGGTTGTGAGGTTACATTTACTTTACTTTAACCTCGTTAGAACAGTTATCCCGTTGTCAGTACCTCGTACGTTTGTCTAACAAAAAACACCACGTAGAGGTGAGTTTGACATTAAAACAGTTATTTAAAATAAGACAAAAAAAATTTACAAAGTATTGGCCGGGTTACAAAAAAAACACAAATCACTCTAATAGATCGACAGCAGTTAGTCAATTGGGCAAAATTAAGCCAACAGCAGAAAGTCATAAGAAATATTGACCATAATAGCAAATCAACAACTACACGGTAAACTAATTAACAGCAAACGTGGAAATACATCTTCATCAGTTGTAGAAAATAACATGTAAATCTTAAATTAATTTTTTTCATTTGCAAATTGTTCCTTTTCGTATACTGTAAGCTGTTAATTCTTCAATTTTTTGTTGTAAGATGCACTGTAAAAGCTCGTATCTAGTTTCATTTTGCATTATATGGCCAAGATACTACATTAGTCACATCATCTTTCCACAACACTTGAAACATCCTTCGATAGACCCACATCTCAAACGCTTCAAGATTTTTTATGGCTACTTCCGTCAACGTCCATGTTTGGTATAACAAAACGGAGAATATCAGCGTAATAGTCTTATTTTTGTGTCTATGGTGAGATCTGAGCTATTAAAAATTGATGCCATTTTAATAAATGCGGTTCTGTTCTTTTGAATCGACGTTAAAGTCTTCTTCAAAGTTCCGCTCCTATCAAAGATTGAAAACCATCATCATTATGCAAACTTTGTTGACCGCTATTCTGAATAGTTCGGTAGATATACATTCAAACCATTCCCAGCTTTTGAAACCAATGTTTTTTTGATTATTTGTTTGAAGAAGCTATATCTGTCTCCTCTCAAAATATGTCCGAGATATTTTAACATTCGTCTCTTTATTGTGTTAGTAAACTCTCTGGCGTTATCCATTCAGTGTAGTACAAAGAGCAATGGACAAAAAAAGCTACAAAGACCACACAAAAACTAAGAAAATATGAGAAAAAACCAAGGTGGCTAATTTAACCAAAAAAGAGCTTAAACTAAAGTGGAATTTCAGGAACGGTACAAAAACAGTTGCTGACAAACATTATCTAACAATAGATTCTTGACTTGGCAAAAAACCAAGGGGACAGCCGCAAACTAGGTAAGGTGATGATGTGAAGAAAGTAGCTGAATTCGGCTAGATAAAAGTAGCACAAAACCGACAAAATTGGACAGATATGAAGAAAGTCTTCATCTGATAATAGATCAAAAAGGGCTAATAAATAGATAAAACACTAAATAGTTAATTAATCTTCTACAACACTATCTAGATAACAAACTATGATTTTTGTTGCTGCTCATAATCTTACTAAACTTATTCAGCATTCTATATATTTTGCTAGTGATGAACTTCTTGGTGAACCAAGATTATTAGATCTGTATCTTTTAACTATTCCAAAGATTACAACAATTAATGTTAAAAGTGCTTTAAGAAATTGTGATCATTCACGAATTACTTCTGCTGTTAAAACTCTAATCAAATATTTAGTACAAGGTTTGCTAGGAATTCAAACAAATATTCAATGACAGTTCAGAAATGTAAGACTTAAATTTAAAATATAAGAAAAAGGATTATTTAGTTTAAAAATATTAAAAAATAGATTTACCTAAAAATTAAAAAAATCCAGTTTAACAGTTTGTGTAAATAAGAAATAAACTAATGTAAACAAAAAATTGTTACAAAATATTAAAAATTAAAACTGATAATTAAAAAAAAATCAAAAATGTCTGTAAACTTTAACGAGCTATAATATTAAATATAATATACTACTTTATTAGGTCAATATTACTCAATTTGCTTGTAGTTTCTGGCATTCATTTTTTGACTAGTTGAGACACCCTATATATCAGAATAAATAATTATAGTTTCGTAACGACTGCCAGCAGATATGCCATTCTCTAACTATCATATCGTATCCAATTAATCGCTTTGTAACAATAACTTAAAGTTAATTATTGAAAAATTATTGTTTTAACAGGAATCTTATCGTATCTAGTGCTTAATATACGTTCGCAATTGAAGGTCGGAAAATTTATAGTTAGTTCCAAATGATTATAGTTTAGGAACGAATCATACCATAACAATATTTTATAAAATATATATGTCTCATCACCTTTTGCTTGTTTTAGTTGTTTTCAAAAGTATATTTTAATATGGGTTATGTTAGGAAAATATATTAATACTGTGTATTATAATACTTGTATTAGAATTAATATAAAAAATTCATAAAAAGATTTAAAAAAATACAATGTTATACAGCAAAATTACTCTTCGGTGTACTGGATGACGCATTTATCAGTATGTACGTCGGCAAGATCCGGTTCGTAAAAAGTTATTATGTGTGTTATGCCCGATATTTAACACAAACGAAAATATTTTAGCATGAGCTGACTGGCGGAAATGAGGGAATAAGTAATGTGGAACTAACCCCCTATAAATAAGAAGAACAACCATGCACAAAATAAACATTTCAATTCAAATACGCGTTAGTGAATATAAAATTCTTTTATGGTCATCATTTGTTTGCCTTAAAGTGATTTCGACCGTAACCTAACTATGTATATTTGACTAAAATACTACTACATTTAAGATTTTAAGATAAAAATAAATTGTAATTTTTTTTTTAATTGTCTAAGAAAACATTATAACAAAACAGTCACCATAAAAAAAATAAATAAAACCAATCCCAAGATCTCATTACAATTTAATGTTTTTAATTTTTAAAATTTTCATTAATAAATAAATTCTTAAAAACGTTATTTCAAAACTTATTACAGATAATAAAAAAACACAATGTCCAATTGTACAGAGATTTGAATTTGACATCTGCCAAACTAAAAAAAAAACTAGAATTATTAGATCTTAATTTATACAGAAAGTATATGTATATATGGGCATGTCTAAGTCAAGTGTACAAAACAAAAATTTGATTTTACTCTAACCACTGAAAATGCTTTTCTCTACATGAGTCCTGATTTTTTCTCTACATGAGTCCTGATTTTGTGATTTTGTTTAAAATTTTTTAAATAAGCCATTTTCGAGTAAAAAGCAATCTAAATTTGAAATTTTACATTTTTTTATAGTTTGTAACTTCTTAGGGTTGCATTTTTAGGAAAAAACTGTAATGAACTTTTTTTTCAACCAAAAAAATGTTTCCTTACATTTTAAAAATTTTGCAGAACTTTAAAAGACAGTTTTTTTTCTTAAAAAAAGAATACGGGTATTTTCTTTTTCTCAAATATGGATAAAAACGTGCTGTAAAAATGATTCTTTAAGCAATTAAAAAAAAAGTTTATTACAGTTTTTTCTTAAAAATGCAACCCTGAAAAGTTACAAACGATCAAAAAATGTAAAAAAATGCAATAAACTCGATTTATTCAAATTTTGATTGCTTATTACTCAAAAATGGCTTATTGAAAAAATCTAAAAAAAATTACAAGATTAGGACTCATGTAGAGAAAAGCACTTGACTCAGACATGGCCATATTTATATATATATATCCAAATCGTCGGCACTCTGAAGCTAAAACCATAAGACGTATTAAACAACGATTATTGGAAACTGGTGACTTAAATCCTTAAAAAATAAAAAAACTAACAAAATGTCCTATTGTTTAAAACAATTCACAGATGTACAAGCTTTACATGACGGCAAAATGCCGCTACAATTTTCTTACAAATCTGAATAAATAGAGAAAAGAAAACCCTCATACAAGCTGTAGACAATCATATCAACAAATATGGTTATCAAATAATTTTACCTAATCGACTTAATTCAGCAACGTGCCTTCAATTTTTAACAAAAAAATATATTACTACTGCTCGATAAAGTTACATTGGCAGACAGAATAACTACTACCAATATGATACACCACCGTAACTTTATCGTATACAAGTAAGAAATTTCCTAAATAAAAACTATCCTAACATATAAATTGAAAGAAGTGTACTCACACCATAGCCTCCAAAATCACTAAATTCTTTAGACTTTGACTGACAGACATGCTGCAAAAAGTTCGTGCTTCAATGTTAAATCGTCCCAATGCTTAACTTCAAGTAGAAGGCAATCTTTTTGAACACAATTTGATAAAAAAAAGTATGGATAATATTATTATTATTACTTTTTTATGAAAAATTAAATATTCTAAAGTTAAACATTTTCTTGTTTATTTAGTTAATCGTTAACAAAAGACAATTGGAAAAATGTTTACTCTTTATTTTCAATTTGTTTTTGGCCTAATAAATGGATTTCGGGAGCACGGTCGTCACTTTTAAAGCTGATATTTTCAGTCAACATTTGGCCCAAACAAAAGCTCTTTATGTTTATATGTTGTATTAAATGATATTAGTAGGTATACATAGTACTTGATACGTATTAGAAATAATTAAAAAACAGATTTTTTTTTCATAAATTTGAATTTGTTGCACTTTGTCTGTAGAATATACGGTAAATTAAGTAAGTATACAAACTTAAAAAAGGTATTCCTTGATCAATTCTAATAATAAAAGTTAATACAAACATAGAGTCGCAACGGCTTCGTTTTCAAAGTATTAATTCATTTGTTCAAAACTATCAACAGCTTGACAGTTGTTAAAATTTGTTGAAAATGTGGTTATTTGTAGTTGTCTGATAGTGTACAACTCCAATTTTTAATGTAAACTATTTAAGAAATCGCATACATGAGTCATGTGCCATTATTAGAAATACTCGTGATAGTTTCAAACAAGTTCGCCACCATGTCAAAAGTCGGTCTTTTAGTTCCCGCTTAAACTAAGATTACAGTTTAAGTTTAAATCAAAGTTGTGTTATTCAATTAAAAATAAATTTTTAAACTAATAAAGTTGTCCATTTAAAATTTGTCAATATAATCTGTCCTAATACATTATTTGTAATAGGTTGTGTCCTGAGTGCAAAGTAAATTTGTGATAATAAGATTATTGCTGAGGCAGCGTGTGTTATTTGCTTAGGTGCTTGCCTCTCCGTAAATTATTTGTGAATTTATTTGTCCAACGATTTAACCATTTTGGCATTCATGGTTTCCGAATAGGGTTGGTGAGTACAACTATAAAAAAATATGTTTTGTTGTTTAAAATTTTTGTGAATTACATGTTTTTAATTAACAATATTTTCAAAAACGCAGTAATAATATAATTTAAATATATGTTTATTTTGACATTTAACTGCAACATTGAGGTCGGAAGTAGTCATTTTCACCAGTAGATCTGCAACAATGCTCTTTGGTTAATTATGTTCAGTAGAGTACTCAAGTTTTATATCCATTGTAAGACTGTTTGTTATTAAATGACATTTTTTTTTTAAATCTTATTTAATCTGCATTTTGAAAACAAAGCAGTAGTAATCTAATGTCTGTATCAACTTTTTATAAAAGAATTGATCAAGAAAAAGTTTGTCCTAATTAGCAGTACAATAACTCCTTTTTAAAAAGACAGCAACAACAGAAGACAAAGTTTATTTATTCAATGTCAAAAATAATAATTTTAAATAACTTAATATAATAGGATTAAAAAAAAATTGTTGAATAAAATTCTGTATTGTACTTGTGACTACATTATATACTTATACAACAAATATTATTATCTGTACTCAAAAATGTGGTGGCTATTGATAAATTCAGCTAACCAAACTCCATATGATTGCGTTACCCATATCAACCACATATCAACTGTTGATTCAAAAACAGCTCCACATTTCCTTAAAAGCATCAATAAAATAAAGTAACATTATTGCATTGCCAAATCAAAATATTACTGACAAAACAAACGTATCTAGAGCAATATTATTCTTAAAGAGCTCTCAGGTATTTCGGTTTGTGCTATTTCCAAAAGAATAAGTTGTAGTCATTGTATACTGCTGAGTTACATAACCAAAATAACCTAGATCAAAACGTTCAAGAAATATTATTGAGTTCTTGAAACAATTAAAAACAATTTGTTTGGACTAAATAATCAAACAGTATCTATACTCGAAAATACTGCTTAAGAGCATACCGAGCGCTACCTCGATTTCCAGTATAGTAGTGAAAACAGCTATTTGGCGTCATTCCTATTTTCACATATAATTTGATAATTTATTTATTTTTTTCACCAGTACATTCAGAAAAGATTAAACTATATTTTATCAGAGTATTTAACTAAATTATATTTGCAAATAGCATTAAAATGCATTTTTTTAAATAAGTGCGTTTTTAGGACCGATGTGAAGACACCAACAAACCCCACCAACAAAACTAGTTTGACTAAAAAATTGCAGTTAGTTAGTTTTTTTAATTATATATATATTTGATTTTAAAAAGAACATGTTATATATCACTAAACGCGGATTTCAATTTGCTATCTTTTGGTGTATTTATCAGTTTTCTCCGACGCACGGTTATCGAGTAATTAATTTTTGATTAATTTTTTAATCAATTTTCAATTAGCTGTAGTACGTTCACAAGCGGTGGTCAGCAAATTTTCTTGGGTAGATCGGTTTTATTTGTTATAAGGTATATTTTTACAAAAAAATTAGCAATCTTGATGTGTCGGTTTGTTAATTAGGTCTAATTAAGTTTGTTAATTAAGCCATTTATTACAAAATTTTTTTTAACTAGACATGTTATATATCACCGGATCAGAATTTCAAGAGCTATCGAATGGTGTATTTATTTATTTATTTTTTATCATTAATAACCGGGCAAATGCATTTTTAGTCAACCTAGTTTTGTTGGTGGGGTTTGTTGGTGTCTTCACATCGGTGTTTTTAGGTACTTTTGTACCTAAAACGCACTTATTTCTATATTTGGATTCATTTTTTGGCTATTTTTAATTATTATTTTACTAAAATACTCTGAACAATTATAAATTAATCCTTTCTAAACGTAATGGTAAAAAAAAAAAATTATTATCAAATTATATGTGGAAATAAGAATGACGCCGACGAAGTAGCTGTTTTAACCACAATACTGGAAATCAAGGTAGCGGTCGGTATGCTCTTAACAAAGAATCTAATTGTCTTCTAAAAACTTGGTTGATTTAAAGAAATTTTGAAAAAAATATATTTGAAACTGTTTTACTCCGTCTTTCTTATATACAAAAAGTTCACATCTGAGGGTTAAATTTATTATTTAGACCTACACTTTATATTTTTGTTAAATTAAAACAAACTATTTTAGAATTATATGAAAAATTATATATTATATTCTAAAAATATTTTGTATAAAGAAAAAAAATAGATTACTTTAACAATTTTAAGAAAATTCAATTTCAAACATCATTATTACTTCGTACTTTTATTAAATCCAAGAAATTATCATTCTGGATGTTAAAAATTAATTATTTAGATAACACCAATAAGTAGATTCATATGTAGAATTGTCTTCTGATACTATTTTATTTATAAAAAAAATAATTCATTTTAACAAATTTTGAGAAAATTGGATTTGAAACAGTTTTAGTTTGATTTTTTGTTAAATCCAAGAAATTCACATTTTAGAGACCAAATTTAACATTTAGACAATACTATTGATAAATCATGTCTGAATTGTATTCTAAAAACATTTTGGAGAAGAAAAATATTTGGTTTATATAGATAGACACTCCAGTTTAAACTACTGGATTGTTTTTATGGATTAGAGTGTCCCACCTGCCCTTACAAATCTTATTAAAAAATTGGTATCATCACCGCCTCCTCTCACATAGTAACTTTCCAAATGCTCCGCCCACCCACCAAGTGTTTGTCACCAAAGAATTTGATATCACCATCGACTTGCCATCAAGAGATTGGAGAGAAGGAAGACTTTTAATTTCTAGATAACCAATATTTGGGCGGATGGGCAAAACCCCAGTTCAGACTATCTGTTAGTATTTATGTTCTGGAATAACCCAACTAGCCGACCAAGTATCCGTTTTTAAGGGATTAAATGTTACCATTACCTCCTCTGACAGAGACTTTTAACGCGTGAAGAGAAGAAAAACTTTTAATTTCTTGAACTTACACAAAAGCGGGTGGGTGTAAACCAGAGTTCAAATCCATTCGTCAGTTAATTATAACAGTTTCATGTCAGTTTACAATCAACAATAACACAGTTTGACAGCCATTATTTTGTCATATTGTTATAATATATAGTTTTGAGATCGTTTAAAACTGCTTAATGACACAATTTGACAGTTTTCGTTATTTGAGTAACATTTTGAAAACCGACAATGTTTTTACTGTCACTTTGTTAGTTGACAAGCCTTTTTGACATTGAAGTGGCGTTTTGAGGAACTATGACACTAGTTTTAGTCAATGTCTTTACATATATGAAACAATTTAGACAATTTAAAGATATTTTTTGACATTTAACAACCCATTAGTGATCAATTTTAACAGCCGACAAAACCATTTCAAGTATTTAAAGGATAAATGTTGGCATTTTTTTTGTATTTATAAAGTAATGACATATTTGACAACTCAAAATATTGTCGACATTGTCATAGTTGTATTAAAATTTAATGATACATTTTGAGAGTTGTGAACATCACTTTGACCCTCGCCAATACGTTACTTTGATACTTAAAAATTATTTTTTACTATGTAGTAATGTATTGAGAGTTTTTAACTAACCTATTTAATGACTTTAGTATTTTAGATCATTTAGTGGCGTTTTTTGACTGCTGAGAACATTTCAGCAACATTTTGATTAAGTTATCAAACAAACCATTTATATATCACTTAAAAAGTTGAGAATGTTTTTGTTTGGCTATATTTTAGTAACATTTTGACAGTTGGAAAGCAATATACATACTATCTTTTTTAAAACAATTTAGAAATAAAGTTAAACATGGACAGTTCAATAACTCCAGAGATAGTTGTAAACTAATGTTTTTTTGTAGCGTTGTACGAGTTGGTACATTTTAAGGTATGGTCTAATGTCAACAATAGTATGCAAAAAATGCTTTAATCCGTTAATTAGACGCTGAGATATGCAGAAACATTAATGAAACAAAAGAAATTTGGATTTTGGATGTTAAATTCATTATTTACACAATACCAATAAGTAGATTCATATGTACAATTCGAATCGCAAAATCAAATTCATATTTTGCTGTTCATCCCGGTCCAGACGGTGCCAAGAGGTGGCCCAAAGAAGGTGCGGTTGATCGGAGCTCTATTTGGTTTTTTCGGCGATCCGGAAAAACAACGATATCTCGAAAACGATTTTGTTATATTCGTTTAATGCAGTACATATGTAATAATTAAATATTGAATGAATTAAGTTCATGTGTTTGTGATAAATATTATATTTGATTGATTTTTCGCTTATTAAATTTAACGTTTAATTTGTGTGTAATAAAGTGACATTCAATTTTCAACTTATTCAATTAATTAAAATATAGATGATTTTTCATTGAGATGTGAAATTGTAGACCAAATGTGCGACAAAAAGATAGACAAAAGCTACTATCATTTTAAGCAAAAATACCTATATACAATGTATATTTTTTTGTAGACCCTTATATTCAAATTCATTATTCATAATAGTATATAAATTTATTTTTTATTTGTTTTAATTAATGCAAACTATCAATAATTAGGTCAAATGCAATTAAAATCAAATTTGGACAATTTAACTCAAAATATAATGCAATGATTTTGAAATATGATAATAATAATTTAGTAAATTATAAGTATTTGAAACTTGACAATAACGAAGATTAATTAGATCTATTGTGATAACTATAATAGTAAATTTCTATACATTGGCAATATTTGATAAAGTTCTATGGACGCCATACATGCATTGTTCTCTCTGATACTGTTTATTGAGTTACATGGTTTAATCTGTTTATTATTATAAATCTAATGCCAATCAACAATATAAATCAATTATGATTGTTGTCATTTCTTATTTATGTAAACAGAAATAATACCGACTATTGTATGCACCTTCACTTTCTGCAATAACATATTGAAATTCTCAGTAATATTATTAATATTTGATATTAATTAAATGTCCATTAATTTTTACACCACCTCAAATGGTGTAACCCCATAATGTAAATATAAAACGTGAGGTCACATTAACAGATAGCAAATCATAATGCAATCTCACGTTCCAGAGCTACAGTGCATTTAATATAAATGTAAATTGAAAGTTTAAATTTAAATTAAATATAAATTTAATCAGTTACACTAGTAAAAATGTATATAAAATATTAACACATTTAATAAAAGCTTGTATGCAAAAATCATATGATATAATCAGATGTTATGAATAAATTATTTCTTAATTTGATGTATGATTAAACATATATTGCACATTGATAATTTTATAGCTGCATTTAATGAATTTTATAATGACTATGTGAAAGTAATATATAAATTTGGTCATACTATTTTATTCACAATTGCATTTTTATGAAAGAAAATTTACATCGCATTTGCAATTAACATGCTCAATGACAATTACTAATCATATACAGAATAATCCCTGTATAATTTTGATCCTGTATAATGCTAATTTATATTATTGGTGCATATTAAGATAATAATAATCTTCAAAATATAAATTGTATACAAAAATATAATTATCAACTTTATCTAATCAATTTCATCGAAATGAAATCAATAAACATTGTAAGATAAGCGTTACACGAATACCTTCTAGCACAATATATTATATAGTATGTTTATGTGAATTAAATGTAAATTTTGCAAGCTTGAATTTATTACAACACAACTGAATCATCTGTGATTGCTTAAATAATTTTATTTGATGAATCACCCTAATAGCAAGAAAGATTTTGCACAGGTGTAATGTAAACAAATATGCATATGTTCCAAAAAATATTTAAATTACCTTTAAATAAGGTGAAGATCCCTCCACACAATACATGTGATGATGTGAGGTTGAACAACATACGCACAGAAAAGAAACAATTAAAAAAACCACCAGTCAAAATAAGAAAAAAATGAGATAAACACAAAACTCAACTACACCTACGCCGGCCTGCACGAATACGCGTCTATAGACGGCAAGAGTCTACTGATTGCTGCGGACGCGTTGCGATCAGTCCTGCTACTCTGCTGTTCCTGCTTGCATCGGCTCGTTCCGGCACATCGTGCCGTAGTAAAACCGGAGTGCACTGTTGTGCGTATATAAGCGCAGGCGCTGCATTATTCAATACTCTGTGCCGGCAGTTCGGACCGATCGGAAAACCAGGAAATGCATTCGCAGGAAAACCCGATTGCAACGGAGCAGGAATAATATATTGAATTCATATCGATTTGAAATAATGAGTAATATTGAATCTGTTTAGCATAGTATTAGCAAATCATTTTCACTTTGAATTCTATAAATATTAATGGGTTTCAGAATTTAATAAAAGATTTATTTAAAATTTATCAAAGTTTGTTTTTAAATATCTTACTAATATCATAAATTTAATTAAAACTGGTTAAACTACATAATCAGGTAGCGTATTTATATATGATTAAGAAAAATAATGATATTGCATTATGCATTTGAATTTTTCTGCTGTGTAGTGGTATGCCATTTACATAATACATATATCTAAGAATAACATCAAACAAACTAATTCAATTAATTAAAACGGATTTATAATTTGGTTAAACAACAATACTACATAAGTTTAAGTAAAGTTAATATCTATTATCTGTTTCAAATTTTGAATTATATCTATTTATTTCTAAGGTAATTAACCAATACAATTTTAAAAAATAAACAATATAGTAGGCATATGCAGTAAACCAAAATAATATAGTTATGAAATAATTTTAATATGTACAATAATGATAAAAAAGTTAATATTGAAATAACTAACAACTATGATTGCCAAAACTACTTGCTAGAAATTAAGCTTTTATTAAAAAATATAAAAGTCGGGCGACATTTTACAGCAAAATTCTTTGTTCCAAGACACCTAAGACACACAAAAAAACTTTGATTTGTTGTTAAACAAAGAATTGTACTGTCTACGAGTGGTACTATCTACTTGTCTACTTACGCTTATATTGTGCTTTGTAGATTCACATCTACCAACGCGTTGAGCAATATAACAAAACCCTTTCTTCGAGTTCGATTACTCTACCACAACACGACAAATGGAAGTAACTTTAATGTAGCATTAAAAATATACTCTACTATAATCTACATGATTACTAAATGTTATGTCTATTAAACAACACTCATACTAAGTTGTAATCTTGATATAAATCTATATTTTATTTCTTAGAGAGTATATACGATATACTCTCTAATATGTACATATAATGTTTGTCTTTCTTTTATTACACCGTTCATCCATTTTCATTTGACACATTATTTTTTCATCTCACTTCATTTTTTTAAACGTTTTCTGTTTTACTTTCTTTACACATGCAATTTTTCTATCCTTATTCGGACTCGGATTAACTATCTACTTTTTTTTAATTAATAGCCAGTTTTTATTGTATTTTAAATAGTTTTATTTTATTTTATTTCTACGTTTCTGTTTTTTTTTTTTAATATTTAGATATTCTTGCAAAATTTTGCATTTGTTTTTCTTTTGTAAATCAATTATTTGTTCATTTTTATTTTTGATTACATAAAACACATATTTTAAATATTAAAAAAAATACTTCTTTTTTCTAATGTTCAATCTTTGTATGTCTTTTTCTTTCTTTTGTAAACATTATTTATATTTATTCTACAATCACATTTTTTTTTTCATTTTTGATGTGCTAACGACATCATTTTCTCGTTTTACATTACAGCTCAGCTTGCCTACTTTAATCTCAACTTTTCTTGTACGTCTGCAATATATGGGGATTCGGAAACTCAAAACACAAAACAATTTGATATATCATAAAAAAATTAGTTTTACTAACTACAAAAAAATTAAAAAAGTTTTTATAGAAACTGCTTTTAGGAATTAAAATAATTTTAGAAAAAATCAAACTTACAGCTACGTTTTGATAGTTTCATGAGCTTGGTGTAATGTAAAATGTTGATGTGAATAAAGTTCTACTATAATAAATATTAATTTTTAATATTTTTACATAAATTATTAATGTATGTAATACAGAGCAACTGTTCTAAATTATACTCTAATGCAGTTGCTTATAAATACATTGACTTGCTAAACAGATAATGTGTACCTACTTTATTGTTGTGAGAATAATTGGACATTTTTAGTTTTTGCAGATTATTATATACTACAACTACATTGAAAAATAGGAATAGGCGTTCTTTATATATGATGATAAAAAACCTCTTCTACATACACAAAATTAAAACAAAAAAATAACCTCTTTGATTGACTTGACGTACATTACATACATAGAGAAGAAACGTGGTTGGACGTTATTATTTTAACCCAACGCGTTCATAAATGCTAGACGTTTGCCCAAACATGTACTTTCAAGCCATTCGTAAACGCAAGGGCGGGCGCGTTCCGATTTAGAGAGTTGGAGTTAGGGCAAACGTTCCAACGTAAAACGTCAAAAGTACGTTTTTTCTCTTAAAACGCATTTAAGTATTAAAATAAATATATTTTTTGTTTTGCTTAATTTTATTAAGAAAAATTAATTTTTATAAATTTACACATTACTTCTAAAGCCCAGTATGTCAAAATCACTTTTAAAATGAAATTTGCTTATTGACTAAACTCTCTCTAGTTTTGAATACCTAGAAGACCGTAAGACTCATGTACCTCCTTTTTGAAGACTGTAATTTAGGAAATGGTTGATTGATTAAGATGCCTTATAAGCAGTCGGGTTGACCACTTTAGATTGATGAAGTTAATCAAGCTTTTATCGAAGTATACTTCCTTGTCTGGCTCAGCAAGTCTAGTCAGATCAAAATTAGTGTGAACCGCAACATTTACAAAGTATTATATAGTTTTACAGTACACATCATAGTTAGATGATCATCTAAGTTAGCTTGGACAATTTTTTTAGATAATTTTGAACAATGTTCTAACACTTCATATATGTTTTTAAAGAAAGCATCATATTTTTTATTGGGTGGCAAAGCATAATAAACGTTAATAATAACACATTTAAATTTATGTACTATGCCATTCTACTCTTTTGGGAAGTGCTTTGTACATTTATTATCAATATTTGTAAAGGTGTTGCTTTATGCAAGAAAGATTTCAAAGCTCTGTTCGGGATTTCGTCAAGGCCTGCGCATACCAAGATTTTAACTTTGAGTTAATTTCTTTAATTCGAGAAGTTCAAACGCGGTTCAACGGTGTTTTGTTGACAGCGTTTTTCAAGAAATCATTAATTTCCTTTTTGACGTGCTACAAATCAGTGTTCTCTGTTATAGAGAAAAAATATTGAAGTTTGAGACTGTTGGCAAATGCTTTGTTTTTTTTCTTAATAAACTATTGTAAACCATTTTTGCCATGGATTATTGGAATGAGAACTTGTCTATTGCGTAAGGCTCTAGAAATTTGCTATATTAGATTTTCATCTTCTGTGGATCATTCCAAGATTTTTTTGCCAGCACTAATTTTTGTATAAATTTATGGCCGTTTTGAATTTATTATGAGAAGCGTTAAAAATCTTGCAATCTTTGGGATCACGGATTTTGCCATTAATGTTTAGCGGCGTTTTTTTTGTCTGCAAATCAATATCTTTTGTACGCGCAATGATCTTAAACGGTTATTAGCGCAAACTTGATAGGTTTTAAAAGCTTTTTTGTAAAATTGTGTAATAAAATTAAACTGTTTAATACCTAATTTGTTGTCCGCATTGCTACCTTCCAAGTATTTTGAAAAAAAAAGTCCAATCGGTGTGGGATTTTTCTCCCCCTTTATTTAATCCCTTTCCGCAGAACTTCAATAGTACTGAATTATGATCAGAGCTTAAGTTATTAATTGTCTTAATCTCAATTTGCAAATTGACGTTTTTGAGTATTGTTACGTCAAGAACGTTTTCTTAGTGCCCAGCAAAATGCGTGGATTCTACCAGATCCAGCACTTGATAATTTTTTGCCGCAACGTAGTTTTGCAATGTTTGACATTAACATTTCTTTACTTTAGTTTTGGCACTTTTCCACGCTGAGGGTTTGGAATTAAAGGCTTTACCAGTTATGGTAAGAATAGAGGTTGCAAAAACCGTATCAAAATCTGCCGTTTCAATAAGATTAGATAGATTAACATACGCAGATGCAAGTTTAAAAGTGTTTAGCCCCAGCATGTTTACGGCAATCACATTTAGTTCAAGCTTGAGAGTAGCAGAAGCATCTGTTTGCAAATATCACTTTTCCACACCTTTGGTTAATGGTGTTTGCATTCCAAAGACTAATTTTAACTAATACATCCTATGTATTTTTTATCGTTTTGGAATTTAGCATTAAAAAAACGGCTATTTTTGCGTTAACCGTTTTTAGTACTGGTCGAGTGAGAACATGGGTAAACGTTCAGAGAAAGTTTTTTCACACGGTATTAGGCGCAGGTTTAGTCATTTTTAAAACTACCTTGCATCCTTGGAAGTTTGCGGGACGAGAACCGGCTCATAGAACACAATTGTTGTGTTTAGGGCAGTCTACCGATTTGTAGAAGCATGAACAACTGCGGTAGACAAGGGTTGATCAAATCATGACGGTGTGATGGCACTTATCGCATTGAGCTATGCCACTGCATATTGGATAAAGTAAAACCAAGTGATTTCAATGCCAGTTCTATGTCTTTCTCTGTTAGGGGAAGTGGCATACGTTGGATTACCACTTCACAACAACGTTTTATAAAGGTCAACCATAAGAAGAAATAAGCTGTTTTCAATTTGAAGAAAGCAGTTGTAACCAGAGATACCAAAATTTCGTTGTGCGTATTGTGAGCCAAGTTAATGTTTTTTTTTAAATTATTTTTGACATATTTACGCGCTACGGCATTCACATCACCTAATAATATTAACACTACGGCGTGCACATAATCTAAACAATGTTGACCGTAAGTTGTTCTCAACTAACAGATACATTATAGCACTTACGTATCCTGATCAGTTTTAACATTCAATTTGTCAATTATTGTATTGACAAAAAATACAAAACACACGTTATAAAAAAAATTTTGTTTTTTTATTGACAGACGCACTCTTCTTCTTCTTCTTTTTTTTGTTTTCTTTTTTTACAGAGTGATTGTGATTGTGATTAATTCTTTTGCTGTTGCTCTTTGTACAATATCCCGCCATCTTTCCCTGTTCTCAGATTTTCTTGTTGCTTGTGTTATTGTGTTGTTGGTTGTTGTCTTGATAGTGTCGGTCCACCTCATCGGCAATCATCCTCTTGGTTTTTTTCATTTCATTTTTCCCTGTATCACTAGTTTTTCTAAGTTGTTATCATCTTTTTTGTTGATGTGGCCAAAAATTTAAGATTCTAGTAAAGACAATCTGTGACAGTCGTTGAGGTTTATTTATTTTTTTATTAATAGAGACAAACAACAAGAAAATGTTACTATAAATTCATAAAAAAATTCAAAGAAAATTAGTATGTTTTCTTAACAACCAAACGTACACCAACAAAAATATTTTTTTTTAAATATTTATTTATATTTTTTAGTTTATTATTATCGTGCAGAGCAACCTGCAAAATAGATATAAAAAAAAATAATAATTGGTTTTAATGTTGAAAAAAAAAAACAAGTTGATAATGAATACCTAGACGGTCTAACTATGCATTTGCTTGGTGGCTATGAATAAGAACAAAGCAAAAAATGCATCACATGGAATATTTGGCTGTCACTGTTAAAGGTTATATAATTTTTAAAATTTATTTTGTTATGTCACATATACAGGGTGTTTAAAAAAGAATGTAAAATATTTAAAGAGTAGAACAAACCACAACAAACAAAAAAGTCGTAATAAACATGGGTTGTGGTTTCGAAGGTATAACACATTATTTATTTATTTTTTTCCCTCAATTTTTATTTTGCAAAAATGTGCATTTTCTTATCATAGTTGGCTGATGTTTTCTAAAATAAACATTTAGTATTTGACAGTTGTTGTTAGTGCACATGTTTTTATTGCTATGGCTGATTACTCTAATGCAGAACAGCCGACATGCATTTCATGTATGGTTGTGCTAATGGGATTGCCAACAAAGCGCGACGTCTTTATGAAGCTTATCCAAATTGCTAGATTCCTTCACATCGTATGTTCGGAAGAATTCACCAGAGAACTTCGAAAACAGTTTTATTTTTTCGGCAGACCGACATTGGTCTACTCCTAGAGCAGAACAAGAAATTATAGCACATGTAGAGCATAATCCATGTGTGGAGAATATTAGCCTAGGTAAGAATTGGTGCTACTTTTGTTTGGAAAATCCTCCACGAGCAGCTGCTTTATCCATACCATGTACAACAAGTACAAGCCTTAAATTTAACTAGTCTTCAGGCACGTTTGGTTTTTTGTTGCTGGTTTCTACGCAAGAGTGCTGAAGGCCCGCAGTTTCTTGCCTAAATTCTTTTTACGGATAAAGCCGGGTTCACACAAAATAAAGTTGTTAGTTTTCATAAAGCACATTGTTGGCCCGACAAAAATCTCCATGCTCTAATTGAATGTGAACATCAGGCACGTTATTTATTAAACATTTAGATAGGTATTGTAGGCGACAAGTTTTTAGGTCCTGTTGTTTTACCAAACCAATAAACAGGCGCTGTTTACCTCAACTTTCTGCAGAACACAATGTATGATCTTTGGGATGACATTCCGTTAGCCTACAGGCAACAAATGTAATTCTAGCATGATGGTGCTCCAGCTTTTGATTGCCGTTAGAGAGCAGTTAGACCAAACTTTTCCACATAGGTGAGTAGGAAAAAGCGGACCAGTTTTACAGCCTGCAAGATCGCCTAATTTAAACCTTTTTGATTTTTTTCTTTAAAGATATTTAAAATTATTAGTGTATGCTACTCCTGTAAATAGCCTCGCGGAGCTGCAGTTAAAACTTAATGAAAAGTGCCAAGAAATCCGAGCCAATAAAGAGGTTTTAGAAAGAGTATGAATGTCTTGTTTGGAAATGGAAGGAGAGCACTTCAAACATCTTCTATAACTCTGTTCTTTGTTAAAATACATAAAAATAAATAAAAAAATGTTCCATATTGTAACGTTTTCTTCGATGAAATGCACATTAAAGCCGCGGAAGACTCATGACGGCTTACCACGTGCTGCCAGTGGAGACCTGGGGTGGGGTTCGATTAAATTAATTGAAAGATTGAAGTGAGTAACCGTTATATTATTCCGTTAAGTCATGTAAATTCACAAAAACACAATTTAAAGAGGCATGAAAACTAACAGTTAATTATAAGTCATTCCTAAAATACTAATTTCTTAATGTAGGTTTGCAAACGTATTCGGAGTACTCCTAGATATAAACATAAACTAACACGCTTAAACTAGCACATTATGGTATAAATTCTCAAGTAACAAAGTAAATTTCGTGTCATTAAATAAATTTCAATTAGGTTATTAACTTGAATCTTAATTCTAATATAACCCAAAACTCTAATTTAATTTTAATTAAATCTCAAAACTGAAATTCTTAAGTGTAAAATCTTTAATCTTTAATTTTAAAATTATATATCTATTATTTATATATTATTTCTTATCTGTTATCCGTGTCGATGGTGCTGTACTTCATCCATCGTGGTAATTCCTTTATCCCAATCAGCCATGATGTTTGCTTTTCCAAATCGATTCTTTGCTTGATTCAGTTAATTCCAATCCATTATAACTTTATTGCGATGCGATTCATCATAATTTTATTTCGGACTTCATAACTGCCTTTATACAACCATGTCCTTGATTATTCGGAAATATATTACAATTCCATCATGCCGATCCAATTTAATGGGGAAATTACACAGGCCTTTAAAATTGAATAACACGTGGTAGTTTACAAACATTAAATATTACAAATAAATGGTTACGGGGTTACATTAATTGCAATTAAAATAATATTCAATACCTTTAGTTGTTGGACGGCCTTCGGAAAACACGAGGGTATATTACAATATATTTAGCGCGGGCGAATACGTGTCATCGCCTTCACGCACCCTGATGAAAAGAATCATTTCTCTACGCGGAGAACTGAAGAGCGGAGAGCGGTAAAAGAACCGAACAAAAAATACATTTTATTTTTCAAGTTTTATCGCGACATTGGAAACAAATTTCGTAGTAGATTTGAATATTATTTTACAAATAAAATTATTTACAATATTTATCGGAATAATACAAACAAATCTCCCACTAACAATATTAGTCAAATAATTAATTATGAAGAGGGTGTATCTATTCATTTCTTACTTAATGGCTCTTTTAATTATTAATTATTTAATTAATTAATTTTTGATTTCGTTCCGCATGAAGTTGATCAGGCTCCACAGGACGTAGCCTCAGCTGTCAATTGTCATGTTACACTGCCCCCTCACGAACAAAAAAATATTTGGGAGTACTGCACGAGAAAATATTTTTTAGTATATTATATCAACTCACAATTATAAAAAGATAATTACCCTAAATTAACACAAATGATTTAACGACGCGCGCCTTACTAACCCATTACTAAATACCAACTAAATCTAGGTATTAACCATTATCTTAACCTAAACAATAATCTAGATATTAACCGATATCTTAACCTAAACACTAATCTAACTAAAGATTAACTAATCTATGTATAACTAAATATCTAGTCTAAACTAATTATAATAATAAGTCCATTAATTTAACATGAGATTTGAATACCTTTGACTAAATTTAAGAAAACACCAACCGAGCAAAGACATATTTACTCTGACTGTTCTACTTCTTCTTCCTCTTTGCCAAAATATGGTTTTAAATCTTTTATATGCCATTTTCCGACATTGTTTCCATCACTAACACGTTTCAGTGAATATACTAAACTTGAATGAACTTTACAAATCTCACACAATATATATTTAGGAGCCAATTTAGATGTAAAACCTTCTACGGCCTTCGACAACACATAATTCTTTTTCCAAACCAAATCCCCTAATTGAAACTGAATAGATCTTTTACGAAGGTTATACGTGTTGGAGTTCTTCTTATACGCATGATCCAGATGTTTGATAATATCTGCCTGGACACTGGTAAAATCTATCAATTTTTCCGAATATTCTTCCCTATTACGTGCAGTAATATTACCTTTCTTAAAAGCTCCATGTAACCTCCCATCAACAAAAACGTTGCGACCAAATACCAAAGCATTAGGTGAATATTTTGTTACTTCGCTAACAGCGGATCGTAATGCAAATCCAATCTTGTTAATATTTACGTCCCATTCTTTATGTTTATTACTATCCAAATATGAACGGATAGCCGTACCTATAGTTCTATTCCCTCGCTCTGTAAAATTGACTTGTGGATGATAATGTGCATTGTACCATATATTTTCCAAGTGGTATTCAGTACATAACCTCTTGAATTGGGTACTAACAAACTGTGCACCATTATCAACCATTACAACTTGCGGCACTCCAAACATTAAAAATACGTCATTTTCCAAATATCTACATATTTCAGAAGACGTGGCTTTCTTAAGAGGAAATAAAAATACCCATTTGGAATACCAATCGGTAACAACAAACAGATGAGAATTTCCTTTCTTGGATCGAGGTAGCGGACCAAGTATATCTGCTGAAATTATTTGAAAAGGACCTTCCACTTGCTTTTGCTTACCCATATGACCAGCACGTGCGATATTCGGTGATTTTTGAGCTGCGCAAACATGACAGTGTTTTACATATTTAGCAATGTCTCTCCTCATCTGAGGCCAATAATACCTCTCGGCTACTCTAGCTACAGTTTTAAAATAACCTAAATGTGCGGCGAGTGGGGAATCGTGACACTCATGTAACACTTGTTTGCGAAAGGCACGCGGTACAACTTGTTTCCATTCAATTTCGTTCACTAAAGGTACTTGATTACGCACTTGGGTTTGTTTGTATAACATCTTGTCCTCCAATTTCCAAAGCGGATAGTCTTCTGGATGACTAGACACTTTTTCACTCATCTTCTCATACCATGGCTCTAATTTGTTAGTGTCGGTAACTATCATGGCAAGATTCGGACTTCGAGAAAGGGCGTCTGGCACTACGTGTAATTTCCCTTTTCGGTGAATAATTTGCATGTCGTACTGGCTAAGTTTCATGGCCCAACGCGCTAGCCTGCCTACTGGATCTCGCAGATTCTGCAGCCACAATAAAGAGTGATGGTCTACTATCGCCTTAAATTGCACACCTTCCACATACATTCTAAATTTTTCCACCCCAAAAAGTAAAGCCAGACATTCCTTTTCTGTGACATCATAATTTCTCTCCGTTTTAGTTAGTGAGCGGCTTGCATATGCAATAACCCTTTCCTGATTTTCCTGTACTTGAGTTAAGACTGCTCCTAACCCGTAGTTTGATGCGTCTGTCTGCATAACAAATTCTTTAGAGAAATCCGGACTTGTTAAAATGGGTGCGTTAACCAGAGCTTCCTTTATTTTTACGAAAGCCTTGTCTGCGTCGTCTGTCCAACTTATACCTTGTTTTTTTCTTTTCCCGTTTACTATTTGATGAATAGGTGCCATTAGTGTTGCAAAGTGTGGAATAAAGCGGCGGTACCACGAACACATTCCTGCAAATCTTTTTAGTTCAGTTACATTTGTAGGGACAGGATAGCTTGACATAGCTTGAACCTTCTCTGGGTCAGTGCGCAAACCTCCTTGGTCAATGATGAAGCCAAGATACTTGATAGACAATCGACAAAACTCACATTTGTTAATGTTGATAGAAAGACCTGCATCCCTAAGACGTGCATATACCGTTTTTAAGATGTCTATGTGTTCTTCAAACGTAGATGTGGCAATTACAATATCGTCTAGATATACAAAAACTTGAGGTTCAAGATCTGGACCTAAAACATGTTCCATCAACCGTTGTTGCGCTTGGGCCGCATTAGCTAAGCCAAACGGCATCACAACAAACTCAAACAGTCCCCTACCAGGCACTACAAATGCTGTTTTTTCACAAGATGATTGGTTTAACGGAATTTGCCAAAATGCATTTTTCAAATCTACGCTTGAAATAAATTTGGAATTAGACAGTCTACTTAGAATATTATTTAGATGAGGTAAGGGATAGGCATCCTTTTTTGTAACCGAATTTAATTTTCTACCATCGAAACAAAAACGAATTTCTCCGTTAGCCTTTTTAACTAAGACTACCGGGGATGACCATGCGCTTTTAGAAGGTCTAACCACACCTAAAGATAACATACGGTCTAGCTCTGCGTTCAAATGTGCTTGCATGTACGGCGAGAGTACGTGATGTCTTTGTTTGATTGGCATAGAATCTCCGGTATCTATGTGATACTCCACCAAATGAGTACGACCTAACGTAGGAGTTGCTAAAGAATTAAATGCTCTTAATACATTATCCAAAGATTGTTGTTGTTCAACTGTCAGCTCAGCAATATTCTCGGGACCTGTTGACAAAACACAGTTTTTGTTCAGTGGTTCTGGTACATCCATGCACCAAGTTTTATATTTTAAATCTACACAAAAGTGAACGGATTCCAGGAAATCAGCACCTAAAATTAAAGGTATCTCGATCTCTGGACTAACTATTGCTTTAACTACAAGTGACACATCATTAATTTTAACTGGAATATTAACAAAACCCAACACATCGTGTTTCTTTCCATCTGCAGTAGAAACAGAATTAAATTTCCCAGAGTGTATTTTCAAATTAAATCTACGAATCCATGCCATTCCCGGACTACCAAGAACTGAGAGATTTGCCCCTGTATCAACTAAAGCCGATACACTGCAATCGAATA
This sequence comes from Tachinus rufipes, assembly GCA_963932245.1. NCBI lineage: Eukaryota > Metazoa > Arthropoda > Insecta > Coleoptera > Staphylinidae > Tachinus > Tachinus rufipes. The sequence continues at coordinate 46,783,167 of OZ010741.1, read as the reverse complement.
TCTTTACCATTAGATATGGACGATTATCATTCTCTCTATTAACAAATACCGGACTTATATTTTGCGGTTTCCTTTGATATGACTCATAAAAACTTTTAACTACATTGATCCAATTATTCCACTCTTGCTTTGATGTTTTACCAGTCTGTTTAGTGATTGACTTCTCCTTGTTACGACTGTTGATAACAAGAGGACTACCTAGTTTTTTGTACAATTAGAGCAAGATAATTTTGTAACACCGGCTTTCCCACACCTGAAACAAAACTTTTCCTTACGCGGTGATTTACATGCAGAAAAACTGTGACCTGATTTTTTGCAATTCCAACATGAGATTTCAGCATTAGACTTACTAGATGAACTATTACCATATTGAGTATTTACAGCATGAACTTTTGGCATAGAATTTTGTCGGAAGGTAACTTCAATTTTCCTGCACAGCTCTATCAACTCTCTAATTGAATTTACATCAGTCAGACTAAGTCGGGAAATAAAGACTGGTAACAAATTTTTACGGATGTACCTGATACGAACAGTTTCATCGGGCAAAACAGTAAGACGAGTGAATAGGTTCTCCATAATTGCTATGTATATGCTAATTTTTTCTTCCTTTAGTTGTTTCCTGGACCGTATTTCATCCCAAAGAACATCGTCATAATCTGGTGGTATGAAATCTTTTTTTAATAAACCTACAAGTTCTTGCCAACTCACCACCTTAGTTCTAATAGACCGAAACCAACACAATGCAGACCCAGCAAATAAATCTATTGCTGACTGAAATAAAGCACTTTCTGTATAGCCCCGAGCTATTCTAAGTTCTTCTACCCTTTCAAGGAAAGAGAGTAGAGATAATGCATCCCCTTCTCCGTCATAAGTTAGTCCCCATTTATAAACTGGAAAGTCAGGCTTTCGTTCTACACAAGATGTTTTAGTTTTTAATGGCGTCGTTTTCTGGTCTCCTTCCTCATCGGAAGAACACGAGAATCCAACTGCTTTTGCTCGTCCACCGTCTACAAACGTGCTACTGAGGGTTTCAATTAAGACCTCCATTTTACTAGTTGCTCTTGCAGCATATATAATGATCCTGCTCAAAGTATCTTTCTTAAATTTAGCCATCTCACTCTTTTCAAACTCTGTGTACCTTTCTAACCTGTCTCTAACATGCCCTAGTCTAGTTTTAATTCTCCTCTCGCTGATTTTTGCATCAGCTCCAGGAAATGACGTTAATAAATTTTCTATATCAGTTATAGACTCTTTGATTTCTTCTAAATCTACTTTATTCATTTGTATACTTTCGGTAATTATTAATGGGATATTCTCTTTAATGAAACCTTTCAAAATTATTTTCAACTCCCTAACGTCTACATCCGTGATTTCGGAAAATCCCCTTATCTTTAATTCATATATTACCTGAGCTTTGCGGAGGTCATCCACATATATCCCTTTAGACATTGTGATTTCTTAAAAATTGACAAAATTATTCTAAATGTGAATTTTAAAGTATTTATCTATTTTACGAACTCTACTAAGCCAAATCGCGCCGAACGTTGGGCTCCAATTTTATGTAACGTTTTCTTCGATGAAATGCACATTAAAGCCGCGGAAGACTCATGACGGCTTACCACGTGCTGCCAGTGGAGACCTGGGGTGGGGTTCGATTAAATTAATTGAAAGATTGAAGTGAGTAACCGTTATATTATTCCGTTAAGTCATGTAAATTCACAAAAACACAATTTAAAGAGGCATGAAAACTAACAGTTAATTATAAGTCATTCCTAAAATACTAATTTCTTAATGTAGGTTTGCAAACGTATTCGGAGTACTCCTAGATATAAACATAAACTAACACGCTTAAACTAGCACATTATGGTATAAATTCTCAAGTAACAAAGTAAATTTCGTGTCATTAAATAAATTTCAATTAGGTTATTAACTTGAATCTTAATTCTAATATAACCCAAAACTCTAATTTAATTTTAATTAAATCTCAAAACTGAAATTCTTAAGTGTAAAATCTTTAATCTTTAATTTTAAAATTATATATCTATTATTTATATATTATTTCTTATCTGTTATCCGTGTCGATGGTGCTGTACTTCATCCATCGTGGTAATTCCTTTATCCCAATCAGCCATGATGTTTGCTTTTCCAAATCGATTCTTTGCTTGATTCAGTTAATTCCAATCCATTATAACTTTATTGCGATGCGATTCATCATAATTTTATTTCGGACTTCATAACTGCCTTTATACAACCATGTCCTTGATTATTCGGAAATATATTACAATTCCATCATGCCGATCCAATTTAATGGGGAAATTACACAGGCCTTTAAAATTGAATAACACGTGGTAGTTTACAAACATTAAATATTACAAATAAATGGTTACGGGGTTACATTAATTGCAATTAAAATAATATTCAATACCTTTAGTTGTTGGACGGCCTTCGGAAAACACGAGGGTATATTACAATATATTTAGCGCGGGCGAATACGTGTCATCGCCTTCACGCACCCTGATGAAAAGAATCATTTCTCTACGCGGAGAACTGAAGAGCGGAGAGCGGTAAAAGAACCGAACAAAAAATACATTTTATTTTTCAAGTTTTATCGCGACATTGGAAACAAATTTCGTAGTAGATTTGAATATTATTTTACAAATAAAATTATTTACAATATTTATCGGAATAATACAAACAAATCTCCCACTAACAATATTAGTCAAATAATTAATTATGAAGAGGGTGTATCTATTCATTTCTTACTTAATGGCTCTTTTAATTATTAATTATTTAATTAATTAATTTTTGATTTCGTTCCGCATGAAGTTGATCAGGCTCCACAGGACGTAGCCTCAGCTGTCAATTGTCATGTTACAATATTTCCAAAACCGTTGCTATGACAACCCATGTTTATTAAGACTTTTTTGTTTGTTGTGGTTCGTATTACCACTCATTTAAATATTTTACATTTTTTTTAACAACTTGTATTATACAGAGCAACTGCCCTAGGTTATACTTTAATGAAGTTGCTTATAAATACATTGACTTGCTGGACAGCAGAGATGGTGTGTACATACTTTATTGTAGTGAGAGTATTTGGATTTTTAGTTTTTTTGCAGACTATATAATAAAACTACATTAAAAAATAGGTATGAGCGTTTTTTATATATGATAATAAAAAAATTCTTCTACATACACAAAATTTAAAACAAAAGTACTACATTTTTAATATTTATTATAAATAGTTAATGTATGTTGAGATGCGTTCGGATTTAGAAAGGAAACGCGGCAGGACGTTATTATTTTAACCCGACGCGTTCATAAATGCAAGACGTTTGTCTCAACATCTACTTCCAAGCCATTCGTAAACATAAAGGCGGACGCGATCAGATTTAGAGAGTTGGAGTTAGGGCAAACGTCTAGATGTAAAACGTTTTTTTTTTTTCTAAAACGCATTTTATAATTTTTACCATTTGTCGTCTGTCAACTGACACAACTTAATTAAACTCATATTTCAACTTTATAGAATTAAATTTATAATAAATAATAAAATAATATTAAAGTAAATATATTTTTTGTTTTTTTTAATTTTATTAAGAAAAATTAATTTTTATATTTTACACATTACTTCTAAAAACTCAATGTGTCGGATTCACTTTTAAAAAGAAAGAGTTTACTGACTAAACCCTCCTTAGTGTTGAATACCTAAAAGACCGTAAGGTTCATGCATCTCCTTTTGAAGATTGTAATTTAGAAGATGGTTGATTGATTGAGATGCCTTATAAGCTATCGAGTTGACCATTTTTGAGATTAATGAGATTAATCAAGCTTTTATAAAAGTATACTTTCTTGTCTGGCTCAGCAAATCTGGTCAGATCAGAATTAGTGTGAACCGCAAGATTTACAAAGTATTATATAGTTTTACAGTATAGATCATAGTTAGATGATCACCTAAGTTAGTTAGGACAGTTTTTGAATGTTGAGATCTATTATTTACGTAAGTCACTATATAATCAATTTTTGAGATAAATGTTTTACCTCTAATGTCTCTAAATATTCTTGTCGGATTATTTGAAGTACATTTTAAGCTTCTACATAAAAACAAATTGGCAGATAACACCTCATATAAATTTTTAAAAAAGTATCATACTTTCCATTGGTTGGCAAAGCATGATAAACGTTAATAATAACACATTTAAATTTATGTACTTCTAATCTAAGAGTACTCAAAACAAAATTTGGAATAAAATTTTATTAAAGACTAATTTACCGGTAAGTAAGAAAAAGTTATGTTTCTTTCTAGGTTTTGAGATGTTGATTACGTGCGAGCCTTTCTACTTTTTTGGAAAGTGCTTTCTACATTGCATTTGCAATATTGGTAAAAGTGTTGCTTTGTGAAAAGCTTTATTAGAAATTCTAAACATATCAAAATTTTAACTTTGAGATAATTTCAACAGAGTTTTGTTGTCAGGGTCCTTCAAAAAATCATTGATTTCTTTGTAGACTTTTTTGACGTGCTACAAATTAGTGTTCTCTCTCTGATAGACTATTGTAAACCGTTCTTGCCATAGATGACTGGAATCGTCTATTGCGTAAGACTTTGAAAATCTGTCACCTTAGATTTATTTATCCTCTGTGGTTGATTTCAATTTTTTTTTCCAATAATAATTTTTGTAGAAATTTATGATTGTTCTGATTTTATTATGAAGAACGTTAAAGATTGCAATCTTTGAAGTCAACAATTTTGCAATTGGGGTTTGGCAGCGTTTTTTTTGTCTGCAAATCAATGCCTTTTGTGCGCAATGATCTTAGACGGTTATTAGCACAAACCTGATAAACTTTAGTAGATTTATTATAGAATTGTTGTCCGCAATGCTACCTTCCAAGTATTTTGAGAAAAAAGTCGAATTGGTGCGGTTAACCAATTTTTCTCCTTCTTTATTTAATCCTCTTTCGTAAGACTCTAGTACTGCTAGGTTGTGATTAGAGCTTAGATCATTAATTGGCTTAATCTCAATTTGCAAATTGACGTTTTTGAGTATTGTTACGTCAAAAACGTTTCTTTGGAGCAAAGCTATAGTGCATAGATTCTACTGGACTTGGTAGCTTTTTGCCTTAACGTAATCTTGCAATGCTTGACTCCAAACTTATCTTTACTTTAGTTTTGGCATTGCTCCAAGCTAAGTGTTTGGAATCAAAAATTCCAGCAGTTATGCTGAGATTGCAAAAACCGTATCAAAATCTGCCGTTTCAATAAAGTTAGATAGATTAACATAAGCAGATGCAAGTTTAAAGGTGCCTAGCCATAGCACGTTTACGGCAATTACATTTATTTTAAGCGTGAAAGTGTCAAGGGTATCTACCTTAAAGTAGGCCAGTAACCTCCTTGCAAAGATCACTGTTCCACGACTCTGGTTTATGCTGTTTGCATTCCAAAAACAAAATTTAAATAGTACATCGGATCTATTTTTTATCGATTTAGAATTTAAAGATGTTAAACAATTTTGTTAAAAATCATTAAACTCAGCAAAAAAAAAACGTTTAAAGAAAGTTGTAACCAAGGCCAACACGGGCTTTGACGCAGATTTTGCTGCATTTTTAGAATTACCTTGCATCTTTAGAAGTTTGTGGAACAAAAACCAGCGCATAGAACACAATTAATTAGTGTGTTTGGGGCAATGCACCAATTTGTAAAAGCATGATCAACTGCGGGAGACAAGGGTTGCACAAAGCATTTTTTGACGATGTGTTGGCACTTCTGGCATTGAGCTATGCCACCGCATATTGAATAGAGTAAAGCCAAGTGACTCTGGCCTGTTCTATGTCTTTCTTTATTAGGTGAAACATCATACGCCGCCAAATTACCACTTCAACGCAACGTTTTTTGAGGGTCAACCATAAGAAGAAATTGATTGTTTTAGATTTGAAAAAGGCAGTTGTACCGAGAGATGCCCAAATACCGCTGTGCGTATTGTGGGCTAAGATAATATTTTTTTAATAACTTTAAAATATTTGGAAAAGCTTAGAAACAAATGTTTAACTGTTAGAACAAATGCCGATGAGCAAGAGGTAATTAAATTTTTTTGTGAATGTTGGGTAATGCAGGCTTAAACCAGATTTTGGCAAAGGTTTTTGATTTTTCACTTTTTGTTAGCAAAGGCAAAGGCGTAGCTGTTTTTGGGGGTCTGATAGATCGGCAATGGTAGCTGCTGATGGTTTGCGTGCGGTAACTGAGAACAACTACATTTATCAACTCTTCTTGGTATGCTAGAAATTAAATAGTCTAATGCATCTTGATGCAGTTTGTCTCAGGCTATCTAAAACTGATGACAAAGTTTATATAAAGTGTTTAAAAGAATGCGGTAAACAACGCAATGTTATATCCATCATATTTTATCTATAGGGCTCAAATGGGTGATTTTGATTGCCAAAGCAAAGCAATTAATGTTGTTTTGTTTTAGAAAGTCTGCAGTTACATTAGCTGTATAAGATTACGCATTGTCTTAAAAAAGTGCCCTTGGATGGTCTTGCATGAATAGAAGTAGAAAAAGTTTCAAAACAGTACTAATGAGTTAATGTTGAACAATTTCTAAATACAGCATATACATATCTTAAAAATTATTGAAATCTATGTCGATTTGTAGTAAAAAAAGCTTGATTGAAACATATATCTCATAATGTATACAATTAGTCGACCGTTTTGAGATTATTGTGTTACAGCACACATATACTTAAGAGAATGGTAACATCTAATTTGTTAAATTACAATCAACATATACATTACAATACAAACATAACTTAAAAATATTGACATAAAAGCTATTGTTTTACATATATTGTCTTGTTGCAGGCACACACATTGCAGTCAAATAACATTAAAAAAGCTAATTTGTAAGTGGTGCTTTCATATAAACAGACGCACTAAGGCATTCACATCACCTAATAATATTATTAAACATGCTTGCACATAATTTAAACATTGTTGACCTTAAGTCTCAATTAACAGATGCATTATAATACTTACGTATTATGATCAGTTTTAACATTCAACTTGTCGATTACTATATTGACATTAAGCACAAAACACACGTTATCAAAAACAAAATAACTTGTTGTTTTTTGATTGACAGATGCATTCACATACTCTTAAGGAGATGATAGCGGCTGTAAATCTTACAATATGGATAAGGAGATAATCTAACGTTTCTAAGAAGAAAACCCAAATCATACATTGACATTAGTATAGAAACGTGGGAAACTGCTGGAATAGTAGAGGGCTGGATAGTGACAGAAAAAGAATCGTTAATCCTACATAAGTACATACAATACAGAACAAACAAAAAAAAAAACAAAAGAGAAAGAAGATGGAACATAAGAAGGATATACAGAAAAATGATAAAAAAACTATGAAAGCAGAAGAAGTGACAGAAAACAAAAACATAGAAAAAATATGCAAAAGGTACTCGGAAAAGTTAAGAAAGGTAGCAGAAAAATTAATCCCTAAGTACAAAGAAAGAAAAAAAAGAGAACCGTAGTGGTGGTGCAAAGTAATCAAGGAAAACAAGAAGATTGCAATACAAACAGCAAAAATAGTCAAAAAAACAGAGAAGAAGGCTAGGTTAGTTCATTTATTTAACGTCGTCGGTCTGTTTCTGCTGCCAGGTATTGGGTTTTTTAACGTGCACTCAACATCAAAATATTGAACAAAGCAGTACACGGGACTTACTTAAGTTTTTTCTTCTTAATTGAATGAAGGTTTACTCATCACAACATATTTTTTCTTAACCAGAAAAACTGACTTTTCAGATAGAAGACTCGAATTCGAGACCGCTGGTGTAGCAGTCAAGTACTCTAACTACTACACTATCTGAGCGGTCAGAGAAAAAGAAGAAAAGATTCTAAGTACAAAAAAAAGGAAAAAGAAAACCGTACTGGTGGTGCAAAGATATCAAAAAAAGCAAGAAGACAGCAATACAAACAGCAAGAAAGGTTAAAAGACAGAGAAAAAGAAAAGAAGATTTTAACAAAGCTAAAAAAAAAAAACTAAAAAACAGAAAAGCTTTGAAGAAAGCAATTAGGGACAGTGAGAAAAGATGCTAAAAAAAATGTTAGAACCCATAGACAAGGATCTCTGGGAAAAGCGATACAAAATAGTAATCAATAAATAGAAGGAATAAAAGCAGTTTGCTTAAAGAAAAAAAAAGAAAAAAAGTAATAATTGAGAAATTGTTTTTTACTGAAGGAATTGTAAAAGAACCAACAGAAATAACTGACAAAACCAAAATGAAAGCAGCGTTAGAAAGAAATGATAAAGATAACTCAAATAATAATCAGATGTCTAACATTTCCGGCTTGCTGGAAGGAAGCAAACCTATTCTTAATTCAGAAGAAAAAGGAAGTATGCAAATCAAAAGCGTACAGACCAATATGCCTGCTCAACACACTAGCAAACATTATGGAAAAAGATATTGTGAGAAAAATTAAACAAAACATAGAAGAAAAAAGGTGGAAACAAGAGCAATATAGATTTACAAAAAAAAATTGACTCTAGAAGATATTGAAAAGGTAAAAGACATAGCAAAAGAAACAAACAATAAGCCTTACAGAAAAAGACAACATTGTGTATATTGTATATTTATCTAAATTTTTTAAACTTTAATTATTGTCAGAGCAACCTGCAAGATAGATATAAAAAAATAATATTTGGATTTAACGCTTAAAGAAGACAACTTGATTGTAAATACCTAAGACGGTCTTTAAATTATGCAGTGGCTTGGTGGATATGAATAAGAACAAAGCAAAAATTCATCACGGCACACGGAATATTTGGCTGACACTGTTAAAAGTTGTGTTTTAAAATTTATTTTGTTATGTCATATATTTTAAAGGATTTAGTTATTATTATATGCGGTTGCTTTATTTATGAGATTATAAGTTTATATTTATGTTAGAATGTAATTAAATTAAATATAAAAATAAACAATTGTTATTACATTATTATAATTATTATAATCATTTGCACACTACAAAATTTTAGACAAATTTTAATTATTAGGGCAATTCCATTTCAAACGGACCAGAGCTGAAGGGGGGGGGGGTGCATTAAGAAACTTGCTTATATATTTTTTATGTAGTTTTTATAACTGTTGAAAAATAGGCCTATTTTTGCAGTTTTTTCGAGTTTTTGAACTTTAAAACCCAAATACACAAAACAAATTTATATTTTCCAATCAATTTACATCAAAATACGTTAACTTAAGTGGTTAAAAACAATTTAAAAAATGCATTTTTTGCCCAGCCCACTGAGAAAAAAAAACATGGTTTTATGGCTTTTTCGGCTTATAAACAGAGTATAGACTTAAAATGGCGCCAAATTTGGATTTTACGGAAAATTTCTGATTGATTTCATTAGTAAATTTATTTTTTTGAGTTAAAATTGCGGTTTTTAAACAAAAAATGTGATTAAGTTAAAAAACAACAAAAAAACTAAAAAAAAATGTAGAATTTTTTTTTTGGGTTTTATACTCTCATAAACCAATCTAAGGACTAATAATAAGTTATACAAACTGAAAAAAACACTAAAGCAAGTTTTTCAATGCACCCCCCCGCTGCTGGTCCGTTTGAAATAGAATTGCTGTTTTTCTAATGATATTAAAATAATTAATTAAATTACGTCTGTCTTGGCAACAAGCTTCGACGCTATACTTGCACAAACAAAGTCATACTACTTAAGTATCTACGAATACATGGTATACTCTTATATCATTGCGGTATAACATAACTCAAACTGTCTGAGTAACGTTATAAGCAAGTTCGGCATCTGTCTAAGTCTTCAAACAGTAGGTTACATGTGTTGAAAAGGTAGTTTTAGTTTTTGTTATTTGTTATTTAATAAAATGCTTTAATTTTGATTTAAATTAAGGTAATCAAAGACCATTAGAAAGTTTATAATTTCAACAGTAAACTAATAAAATAACCAACAGTTATCTTATGCTTTTGAATAAAAAATACAAAATCAATTTGTATTATATAGATTAAATCTAATTTGATATCTCATTAAATAAAAACTATTATATATATTTAAAAAATTATATTGTTAAATTGATAACATTATTATAAAATAAATACTCTACTTTCAGATTTAAGATAAGATTCAACTAGTTGTACTAATTGAAATTATCCATTAAAAATAAATGAGTGAAAATAATTTAAAATTTATTGATAACATACGACACTTTGCAAAAATATTGCGATGCCCATAAGACCAGTTTTACGAGTAATGGCTCTACATAAAAATACAGTTAAGCGAATTTAACTGGCAATTACAGTATTAATATTTACTTACATTGAGCTGATATTTTATGGCAAGAAATAAAATTCACATTGCATAATCAATTATAAAAAACGAAAGGCTAATAAATGTAAGCGTTCTTGGAGCGACAGTAGATACATTAAATGTATTTGTTAAAACAAAGTATGCGTAGTTTTGAATAATTGTTATTAGTAATGTAATGTGCACGTAGTAAAATTTATGTCGCTTGGACTGCAGTTTAGTAAATGTATAAATATACTGAAGGAAATTAGAAATTAGTTTCTTAATAATTATACAAAAATAAATGATTATTGAAAAAAAAAACTAAAACTTTTTACAATAGTTAATAATGCTGAAACTACATTGAGATTTAAAAAATATGTATAGACAATGGAAACTGTTGCAGAGCGGGATTGGTTTTAATAATAGTTTCGTATAGTTGCTCATATATTTTATTTCTAAATAATTTTTTGTTTTCAAAATAACATTAAACTGGAAACAAAGGGAATACATTATAAACTACCATAGTGATTTAGAGAGTAAACACACCTGGTGCAGATAACTCACACGTGAACTTCATGATATTAAAATTTACCTGGAGACACGCAGTCTTTATAGCAAGAGTCAAGATGAAAATACGGGAACAGTAGTGGTTTAAGTTAAAAATCAGCGGGTATGTTAAATAGAAAGTTTACTACTAGATTAAATTTTATATAGAAGCATACATTACCAAGCATTTTGACAAAATATTAGCGATAAATGAAGTCGCTTAGATTGCAATTATAATTAGTATTAAAAGTAAGTTTGGTAAAAAAAAATGGGAATTAAGATTTATTTTTCTATGTAAAATTAAAAAAAAAATAGACAATGAAGATTGGTACAATATACTTTTGTGTTATGCTATATTATGCCTTACGGGAGTGATATGTAAGAACTGTAAGGTGATTTCCCCTTTTTAGCAATATATTTGCTTGTCTCAAAATATGTCACAATTTTTTTAATGTAATAAACTTACTACAGAAGACGTAACAAATATAATTTTTTCTAGTGTTTTATCAAAGTTGACTACTAAACTGATGTTAGAAGAAAAAGACATCTTTTTTTCTTTTTTTTAGTCTTCATATTTCCATTATTTAATATAGATCTCATTTTAATTTTTGCTTTTTTGTCTTTTGCTGTTCTCATTCATTGTTTTCCCGCTATGGTTATGATATTGCCAATCCATCTCGTTTGGGGTTTTGCAATATTTTTTTTGGTTTTTCGGGAAGTGGTTTTATAGTTCTATTAATTTGTATGTTTTCTGGCTTTATGTTTTACCCATTGCCATTTAAGCTCTGTTGTTCTTTTCATCGGCAGTTTAGTTTTCTTTACCAATTATAATTGTATGCCCCAGATCTATATGGCCATGTATGAGTCAAGTGTACGGATTAAAAATTTGTTTTGCCACTGAAAACAAGTCTGATTATGTGATTTTTTCAGATTTTTCGAGTTAGCCATTTCCGAGTAATAAGCAATCAAAATTTAAAAAAATCGTAACTTTTTAGGGTTGCATTTTAGGAAAAAAGTTGTAAGAAACTTTTTTCTTTAAAATTGTTCTAAGAATAATATTTTTCTTTAAATTTTGTAAATTTTCTAAAACTTTAAAAAAACATTTTTTTTTAAGATGGCGTGTTATTATGCCTTTCTTGTTCCAGTTTAGTTGTTTAAAAACTCTATCTATAGTGAATAATTTAGGTAAAATTGACTCCTTGCCTTACCCTTTTGTTGAAATTTATTTTTTCCTTTTTGTAGATGTTTTGTATTAGCGTAGTGTACTTTAAATCTATTGTTGCATCGTTTGTGCTATCAAGAAGGCCCAAAACTTGACACTGTTATACGCTCTATGGTAGTCTATAAATGCTATCAGAATTAAGATGTTGTAGTTTGTTTTCTTTTCTATGAGTGTTTGCAGGTGGTTTGATGTTCCAAAAGCTTATACAAATGTGATAAAAAGTCTATTGAGCAATTGTTTTTTATACTTCTACGTAGTGTTTCTTTTTTTGTGCAGAATAATGACTGCGTTTTTCCATTTTGTTAGTATTTTTCCTTTGAACGCTGACATGCCTGTACGCAACAAATTGTTCAATGTTTATAACAAAACTGTATGCAGAGTTCATTAAGAAATTTTTTCAGATCTATATCAAATTATAAAAATCCAACTCTTGCATTTTAGAATGGTATCTACATAAAGAAAAGAAATTAGATATTGAAGGAAAATGGAAAATATTTAAAAACAGATAAAGAAACTTGTGGAACAACAACAATTGGAAACAAAGATATATAGAAAACCGAATAGTAGTCAGAAAACATTAATAGAAAGATCAAAGATAAAAAAAAAATGGAAACTGTACCTTAACACTAGTAAGAAGAAAAACTACAAAGTTTACAAAATGAAAAGGAATGAAGTAAAACAAGAAATAAAAAAAAAACCAAACAAGAACCTTGGGCAAAATTTGGTATAGCTATGAATGATAACTACAGAGAAAACCAAAGTTGTTTTATGGAACATTAAAACAACTTAAACAAAAAAAAAGAACACAATATGATGAATATGAAAGACAAACAAGGAAATATAATAACAAACAAAGAAAAATTTATGCTAAGATGGAGACAACATTTTGAAGAATTAACAGATAAAAACACAGTAGAGATCGAGACCGGAGAGAACAAAGAAAATAAACAAGGAAAGTCAGACACAGAAGAAATGGAGGAGATAACAGAAGAAGAAATAATAGAAACAGCAAAAAAACTGAAAAACGGAAAGGCTGCAGGTATAGACAAAATATCACCAGAGATGATTAAATTAATGAGTAAAGAAAGAATAACACAATTAAAAGAACTTCTAAATAAAATAATTAAGAATGGAAAAACCCCAAGAGAATGGAACATAGAAATCATGTTTTCAATATACAAGAAAAATGATTAAAAAAATTGCAACAATTACAGGGGAATAACAATACCAAGTGTTGTCAATAAAAATCTAACTAGAATTCTAAAAAAAAAAAAGATATCAACTAGAAGATGCAATAGAGGATAGTCAATGTGGATTCAGAAGAGGAAGAAGCCCCCAAGACTTGATTTTTATTCTACGTCAAATAAGCAAAAAATTAATAAAAAGAAAAAATACATACATATCTGTTTTGTAGATCTTGAAAAGGCTTTTGACAAAATTTGTACAGAAAAAATATGGAAAGAACTGAAAAACAGAGGGATTGATAATACAACAGTTAAACTGATAAAGAACATGTATAAGAATTCAAACATAGTTAGAACAAATAATGAGAAATTGTAAGAATTTTCTACAAAACAAGGTGTAAAACAAGGATGTGTGGTGAGCCCACTATTATTTACAATAGTACTAGACAAAGCAATTAAGGAAGCAAAAAAAAGATAAAAAAGATTGGATACTGTAAAATGAAATTAACACAAATTACAAAACTACTGTTTTCAGACGATATGGCAATTGTAGCAGAATCGGCAAACAGCACAATATAGATATATTAATAAAGGAACTAGCAAAAATAAACATGAAAATAAATATTGAGAAAGCAAAAAGCATGATAATAGAAAAAAAAAACACGAAATTAAAATACAGGAAAATAAAATTGAACAAGTAGACCAATTCAAATATCTACTAGGAACAATAATACAGAGTAACGGTAAAATAGATAAAGAAATAGAAGACAAAATAGGAAAACAGGGATTTTTAACATGCTCAAAAACATTTTTTTTAACAGAAATTTTTTTTAAAAAGTACAAAACACAAATTCTAAAAAGAGTAATACGACCCACTCTAACACCCAGCAGAAAAACAAAAAACAAGAAAAACGTTATGGAAATGAGATTTCTTAGAAAAATAAAAAATATAACCAGAAAAGACAAAATAAAGAACAACACACAGGCAGAACCTCCAGATTCATGCAGAATGAGTAAAAATAGGAACACAAAGAAAATTTACAAGACACGAAAAACAGGAAAAAACCAAATAGATAGACCAAAAAAGAAGTGGAATTATGCAATAAAAGAAGAAACAGAAAGAAAAGGGACAAAGTGAGAAGAGGTAAAATGAATAACCCATAACATAAGGAAATAGAAAGACTTTTACAAAATAAAACCTGACTAAAATAAAAATGTGTGCCTTACACTGTAACGGTAGAAAAGCTTAGGATTAAATAAAATAAAATAAAAATAAAAAAATCTACATAAATAAACAAACGTATTAATTATAAAAAAAAACAAATTATTTATGCATTAAAAGTTTTTAAATAAATGCCTCAAAAAATATTTATTCTACTATTTTAAATAAAAGTATTTATTTTAAATATTGTATCAGAAGTAAACAAATAAAGCTCTGATGCCCGTACTAATAGTCAGAGATTAAATCTCGGATTGATCCTGGATTCATGAATCCGAGATTCATTTTGATAGTCGTTGATTGGCTCTAAGCTAATTCACGGATATTGTGACGGCGCGAAACGAGTTGAAAATTATGCAACCGTCAATATAATCCTAGATTCAAACAATCTTGGGACCACCCAAGATTGATTGAATATTGATGGTTGCATAGTTATCAACTCGATCCGAGAATTTAGCAAGGAATACATTAGCCGAATGCAACTAAATTTGCCGTCACAATATTCGTGAATTAGCTTAAAGCCAATTAACAACTAGCAAAATGAATCTAGGATTCATGAATCCAGGATCAATCTCTCTGACTATTAGTACGGGCATGAGAGACTAAACATCATAAAAAACACACACGTATAGAAAGGCAACACCGCCCATTTTCTGTCACTTTGATAAGCGCCATCTTACAAAATTTACTACAGAATTTTGTAGGTAAATTAAAAAAACTTTAATTACTAAACGTGCCCGCTAAATTTGAAATACTAAACTATTTATTTTGCGCACTAAATTTGAAAAATAAATGTATTTATTATGCGCTTTATTTTTTAGTAATTCATATACTTACCATTTAAAACCTGAAATACATGTAAAATAAAAATCTTTGTATTTCAAAAAATTGTAAAAATAAAACATTGAATTATGTATAGGTTATGTATTGTGATATGACTATAATACATATATTATAATATATTACATATATAATACCTATATAATTACATTACAAATATTTTATTATTTGTTATAAATAAATATAATAATTTACAAACTTATACATTATGTACTAACCTTAAAAGCAATATACAATAATTTTAAATTAAATTATACACTAAATGATTTTACACAAAACACGGTGGTATTACAAAACAGGCAGGATAAAGCACATGAAAGAAACAAACGAAACAAACAAAAATGTAAACCATAGATGTAAACTGAACACTGACCAACTGACAATATAAACAAAACAAGTTAAAACAAATTTCATGGCTGACTCATCATATGATCGACATGATCGTAAATTTTACGCTTTCATTGGAAGTTGCTACTACTAATTGACGAATTTGACCAATTACATATAAGTGAACACATCATGCTAAACATATTGTTTAACAATTTGTTGTGTTGTGTTCTAAAAGGTTTTCTAATAAGAAGTTTCATTTTGAATAGCAGGCTATTTGGGCAGCTGTCAATTTTGAAGCTATTATTATCTTTTGACATTTGACAAGTAAAAACTACGCTATTATTAAAAATGGAACAATACACGTTTCAACATCGCATTGAAATTATTAAAATTCACTACAAAAATGGTGAAACTTTTAGTCACACCTCGCAAAACTAAAGCACTTTTTGGTCGTCGTAAAGCACTTTCTCGGCCGGCAATAGTAAACCTGGTGGAAAAATTTGAGCTGTTGGGACAAATTTGTGATGTGAAAAATCAAAACCGTGTGCATCGCTCAAGAACACATGAGAATATTGCTGATGTAGCCCGTAGTGCTGAAGAAAATCCAGGTTTGTCGATTCCTTGTTGATCTTTAGAATTAAACATTCCACAAACGTCTTAAGGCTTTTAAAGTTCAGTTAACACAAAAACTCAATTTGGTCGATTACCATAAACGTCGTATCTTCGCTGATTGAGTTCTTCAAATGCATCAAAATAATCCGGAATTTCATCGAAAAATCATCTTTAGTGATGGGGCTTATTTTTACCTCGGAGGCTACGTTAATAAGCAGAAATGTCGCATTTGGGGCTCTGAAAATCCAAGAATGATTGTTGAAAAGTCTTTGCATCCTTAACGTGTCACTGTTTGGTGCGATTTTTGGGCTGGCGGTGTGATTGGACCTTACTTTTTTGGAAATGAAATTGGTGCAACTGTTACGGTTAATAGATGGCGCTACCAAACTATGATTAATAATTTTTTATAGCCAAAATTAGAAGATATTGATGTGGACGACGTTTATTTTCAGCAAGACGGCGCTACGTGCCACACAAACAACAAAACAATCGCAATTTTGCAAGAAAAGTTTATTGATTGTGTTATTTCTTGAAGAGGTGATCACAATTGGCCACCGAGATCTTGTGATTTAATACCTTTAGACTTTTTTATTTGGGGCCACGTAAAAGATAAGGTCTATGCCAATGCTCCACAATTGATTTTAGACCTTAAAGATGGAATTCGTAAAGTTATTGAGGGCATACTGCCGCAAAAGTGCAACTGTATCCGTGGAGGCCATTTGACTGATATCGTTTCTAAATGTTAATGGCATGCTATCCTCTTTACAATAAACATTTGTTGATTTCTTTTAAAAAATACCCGTTTTTTTTTTAATATTAAAGTGAAACTTCTTATTGGAAAACCTTATATAATCAGTGCACATAAACCAACCGAACAAAATTTGGCGACGGTTTTTTACGACGTTTCTTTACGATCTAATATTCCAATGTAGCATTTATATCTGGCCAAACCAACAAATTAGAAAAAAAGAATTACGTACTAGTACAACTTAAGCCAAATTACTAGTGTTTCAAGTATTTCCGTCACAAGATGTAAAGATCCGTCATTTAATTTTATATAAGACTTGTCCAATAGTTTACGGTTAAATTAACAATGAAGTTTAATCTACAATTTTCTTGTGCAAATAGTAGATCACAATAATGTACGCTACGTGAATGTAGTAAGTCAATGTTATAATCAATAGTTTGAATTAACTTTTCTTTATTTTTTAGACCAAATACTGGTTAGAAGTGACATGCCCAATTTAAGTTGTCGTGTGAATTATCTTCTAACACGTGTCTCAAAATTCTGGTTTTAACTTTTAAACAAGAAATGCTTAATAAACTTTAATTACAAACCTACGTCTTTTTTCATAAAAAAATACTAAAATTAATTTATGTTGTAATAAATACTAAATACAAATAATAATTTTTTTTTTTTTAGAATAATATTTTTTTTGTTTTTGCTTATTTTACTCCACCGTTAACCGGTGCGTTTGTCTTTTTACACTGGAACTGATACACAAAATATTCAATCAAATATCAATACAATACAATATAGATAACAACAACAGCAATTCACAACAGTTACAATTCACTAAGTCTAGTAAGTGTTGTCAGAGTCACATTAAATTAAGTTTGTTTGTGTTGAAATGGCTGAAGATTACACGTATGACTGACGTGCAATTGTTACAGACGTGCTTATAGTAGTACACAACGCGCACGTTTACCAAACGTTTCTTATTTGTCAAATTTCTTTTGATAAAATGTTCTGAAAACGCCCAAGACACTATGGGGCGTTTTTACTATACACTACAGTAAAAAAAAAAATGTTTTACATACCATCACTAAAAATTCAGGGACAAACTTTTGGATAATTGTTGCAGCAGAAGAAATCATTAAATGCAGTTTTTGAAACGTATTATGTTTAGATGCTATATCCGTATTATGTGCAACGTGCGCAAGCTCTATTTGGTCTGCATACATTTTTGTCACTAAGTTATTATTATTAAAATTATTTTAAAAATTTTACTATCTTAGTCAAATTCTATAAAAGTAGTAGTAAAATAATTAAAAGAAACACATTTAAAAAAAAAACTTGTTTAACTTAACTTTTTTACAAATAATCATGCAAAAATCGGTAACAATAATAATTGCAGTAGCATTAGACATTTTTAAAGCATTTGAATGTCTTAATCTTATTAACAAACTTCATTATATAATTAGTTTTAACCATAAATCTGTAAGTTTTATCAATAGAAAAATTATAGTTAAAGTTTAAATATGTAATTCTAACCTCAAAATCATAAATGCTGGTGTTCTTCAATGTTCTGTTTTCCTGCCAACTTTATTTTTGATTTATTTTAATAAACTTTTTTAGATAACAAAAAACTCTAGCCAAAATTTTGTAGAGAATAGGACACTGTGTGCTTTTCAAATACCATATTAACAAATATAATAGAACGTTTTCAAATGTCTAACATTGGCCAGAATATTCAAAATATCGAGAGGCTCGATAATAATTTGAACACCAGACAATAACCCGCTAACAGGTACAGATGTAATTTAGTCAGATTTTTTTCTTTTTCTTACACATTCCCGGCGGAGGTTCTTCAGTTAATAAATGTAACGTGTTCTAATCATGATTCTCTTTTAGCTGTTCTGCAAGTTCTTCTCGCAACAGCTTTGTACTTACAAATAACAAACATTTTATTATAAAATTGAATTGAATTAAAAAACTACTGTTTTTTTTACAACACCTTAGTTTATTAATTTATTTTTTTTTAAACATGCTTACAATTTTTACATTATAAATTTAAATTGGTTTATAATTGCACTTAGAGAAATTATTTTTATTTTTTTGCTTTGATAGAAACGTTTATTTTCACCGTCACTGCATAGTGTGTTTGAAATGTGTGTACCGTAACTTATAAAAATGAATTTTTGCAATTCTGAACTATAATATTGACTTTTCAGTTGCCATTTTCGATGTTATAACTACTTACTTTTTTTCACTAGTGAAAAAAAGTGCTTACTTTTTTTCACTAGTGAAAAAAAGTGCTTACTTTTTTTCACTACTAATAAAATTTAATTATTTTTAAAATAGCAAATGATATGTTTTTTTATTATTTTTTATCAACAAATTAAGCGAATATTAAATATATAAAAATGAACAATTATTTATTTAATATAAATATGAACGGTACAATTTGTTAAATCATTCAACTGAACAGAACCTAATGAACCGGTTGTACTACTATTATTAACTTCTCTTGAGGTTGCAGTACAATTAACAACTGATAAATTATTTTCTCCGCAGTCTTTTAAAATCGTAGGTTCTCCTAAAATTTTTGCCGCAATTTGTTTTTTATTCCATCCTCCATGGCGTTTGAGAATTGACGTATCTACCCCGGAATCAGCTAACAAAGAAGCTGAAGATCTTCTGAAAGCGTGACCAGTATACTGATCACTATTGGGCAAAGCAAAAAAATTAGCAATTATTTTTGGAAAGCTTCCCATTGTGTTTATTCCTACTGGTTGAGTGATGCATTTCCCGTTTCGTAACCCAACAAAAAAGCGGTTGATAGATTGTGGTCGTAGGTTTATATATTTCCTAACTATTTCAAGCAAGTTGACGCCTTGGATTTTTCCCTCTGTTACAACAAACTGTCTTGAAACTTTTGTTTTACTATCTGGCACAGAAACTTTTATGCATCCTGCAATATCTTCAATATCTGATACAGTCATCTTAGTTAGTTCATCTCGGCGACATGCACGAAATATACC
The DNA here is from genome assembly GCA_963932245.1 of Tachinus rufipes. Taxonomy (NCBI): domain Eukaryota; kingdom Metazoa; phylum Arthropoda; class Insecta; order Coleoptera; family Staphylinidae; genus Tachinus; species Tachinus rufipes. Next base: position 46,763,134 of record OZ010741.1, on the reverse strand, counting down.
CATAATTAAAGCCACCTAAGAAATATAATCGAAAAAGTAAATTTAATTGAAAACATGTTAATATATTTCTACCTTCACTAGTAGATATGTTTCGTCATTCGCTTGCTTCAAAATTGCATCAATTTGATTTTTCGTAAATATTTTGGATTTTTTAGGTTTATATCCTTCTGACTTTCGTTTCAAAAAAGCTATTACATTAGTAAATTTGCTGATATCTATGTTCTTTTTCATATTCAACGTAGCTCTTAACATTGAATACTGGGTCCAAGTTGTTGAAGCTTTTTGATTCGTCATTTTTTGTGCAAAATAAGCAAATATTACCTTCTCCGTGATTATTTTAATATTTTTCAGTATGCACCATTTCTCAAATTTCTTGTATGCGGCTTCATATAAATGTTTTGATTTTGTTGGCAGCAAGGTTGATATAGCAGCTTGTGCAGCTGCTTCTATATCTGCAGGTATATCGTCGTCGGATTCACTCATATTTAATAATTGTTAATTCACAATGGGGTTGACAGCATCCACTATACTTTTTTATCGGTTTGTTTATGTGTGAATGGCAACGCAAAATAAAGTACGCTCAAAACTTGACGCAATATGTTAACTAGATTGTAATAACATCCATAAAAAAACAATAATTATCAGAAACTTGCGGATTATACTCCAAAATTGCAAAAAATAGTGTATGTTACACGTGCAAAATGCGTGTTTTTTTACTCGTCGCATTATAGATCTCGTTCTTCGAACTCGATCTATAATTTGCGACTCGTTAAAAAAACACTATCATTTTACAACTTGTAACATAAATAACTATTATTAAAGTTTCAACATTTTTGTAGTCTTATCCATTTTTAAACAAATAAACCGTGCTACTGTCTTTTGTAGTGTACGTTTTCTTATTAAATTTGGCAGGTTTAATTTTTATTCATGATTATGCAAATACAATATTTTAGTCTTAAGTTAAGACCCAATTAATCAATACTAATAAAGATAAATTTAAAACTATAATCAATTATCAAAACATTTTTGTATAAAAATACATAACATATTAAAATAATATCTATACCATTTTAAAAATGTCTACAATAAAAAGATTTTATAAAATAAATAAAGAAAATATAAAATATAATCAAGTTATTTTTTAAAAGTTAAGACAGTTATTGACATGTATAAACATTAATTATTATGTTTTTATTGATACGCTTTTGCAATACATGTTGGAATTATAGAGTTGTTGAGTCAAAAGTTTTCATGAAGTGTATTGCTTTAAAAAAAAAATGAAAGTTTTATTTTTTACGGTTTATTTAGTACTATCCTCTCACTGAACTAGAATTTTTTGCAATCTTAATTAAATAACTTTTGGTGACTTTGAACTGTTTAGTATTTTGGTGTTGTCAGCAAATTAGCCAAATATTGCGCACAAAATAACATTTTTTATGACAAAATTATATGTACCTGTTGAACAAAATTGGCTAAACATTTCCAAGACTAGTAAAGATAATAGATTAATTAGACACATTTTAAATTAAACCTTAAACATAACATTTTAGTATTTGTCTGTGGTGTCCGTGGTTGCACTTGTAAATTGATTTGATTAAAATCCAGTAGTGATTTCAGCAATTATTTTTAACCCTTGGTAGTTTGCCTATCAAGACTTTGAGACCAATTTAATTTGTTGGATTGTGTGATTGTTGACATAGCCGTCTGGATTAATTTCTTTTACGTATAAACGTTTTGGTTTCTCTAGAGAAACAAACAACTGTCAGTTTGGCTTTTTTTGGTTGGTAATAAAAAACTGCACATATTTGAGGATGTATTGGTAATTTTTAAGCAACTATTTAATTAGCATGTTACAAAGTTTGTCACTTAACGGTGTCATTTATTAAAAGTTATTTGGTTTGCTCATCAAACTCTCTGAAACGGCCCTAAAAACAAGTGTTTTTTAAAACATCTGCAAAAATGGATTTCACTGAGCAATTAAACAAAGACTCAGGCAAAAATGCATTAGATCTTGTGATTGTTTAATATGTTTATAAATAAATGCGTAAGAAATGATTGTGAAGACGTTAACGGTGTACGGATGTTTCATGTAAATATAAGAATGCTGTTGTGTTGTATGCTGACAAAGCTGTGATAGTGAGTAAGAATAAAAATGCAGAAATGCACTAAACTGACTGAATGTTGCAACAAATAAATTAGATCTCTGTATAACTGTAGCAAAAACTAAAACATATTAGTATTTGATAAGGACAAGTAGGCAGTAGGCAGTGTGTGTAGAATTAAATTAAACGGTAAACGCTTAGAGCAGGTGAATGCTTTTATGTATCTGAAAAGATTGTTTAATAAGAATAATAATGTAGATTGGTATGATGGTAATGATAATGAGTTGAGAAACAAGTAAATGCATTGCAAAAAATAGTTGGAAGTTGTGTTTGATTGCAAAGAATAAAATATTGTCCAACGATACAAACATGACAGTTTATGAAAGTGTATTGACACTCTGCTGTATGGATCTGAAACATGGGTATATCAAAAGAAACACAAAAATAAAATAAATGCACTCCCTCGTGGGTACCAAGGTTTCCAAGCCAGTCTGGTCCCACCAGAGTCAAATAGTGAAGATGTATCGTCCGAGCAGCAGAAGTGTTCATTTCAAAGTCCAGCGGTCAGCTGGCCGGTCCGTCAATTCCTTGGTGGAACGACAAAACTCAAGTAGCTGTGGACGAGAAGAAAAAAGTTTTCAACTGTTCAAAAAAACTCCAACGCAGAAAAACATGATTGCTTTTAAGATGAAACGCGCCGTTGCACGGCGCAAAGTTCTTGAAAGCAAGCAACAATCATGGAAAAGCTCAATTAGAAACTCAGCTAAATTTCTCTTCCCCGGATTCTTTACCCTACAACTTTTTCTTTTCTTTAAAAGAGTTGGAAACGGCAATTAACGGTGTAGGTACCTCTTTTGCACCAGTACCAGACGATGTGCTTTATCAGGTTATCCGGCAACTTCTCTCACGCATGACGGAGCGGTTGCTAGAAATCTACAACCTGATATGGGAAAGCGGCGTCTACCCGAAATGTTGGAGAGAAGCCATTATCCTGCCGTTGTTAAAGCCAGGCAAAGATCCAAACAACGTCAACAGCTACAGACCAATTTAACTTACCTGCTGTTTTAGTAAACTTTTAGAAAAAGTGGTCAACAACCGTCTGGTGTGGATGCTGGAAAGTAAAGGTTTTTTAGCTAAATACCAGGCGGGTTTCAGACAAAATCACGGTACTGTTGATCTTTATTATGTCTAGAAAATTCTATCCAAGACGCCTTCCTAGCAAGAATACACCTCGTAGCGGTGTTTTTTGACCTGGAGAAGGCGTATGACATGACTTGGCAATATGGAATTTTGCAGAAGCTGCACGCATGAGGATTCAGGGGCCGTATGCCTTTTTTTCTTGAATCTTTTATGCGCGACCGCAAATTTAAAATAAGGGTGGAAACCACTAACTCGATGACATTATGTCTAGAGAACGGTGTTCCCCAAGGGTCAACTATTAACGTTACTTTTTTTGCGATCGCCGTAAACAACATTGCAGCTTCTATAGTTACACCTGTAAAAAAATGCCTGTACGTCGACGATTTGGTGATCTACATGGCGAGAGATACCATCCCCGCCATAACACGTTAACTCCAGATCATCATAGACAAAGTGGACAGAGAGGCAGAAGCGAGAGATTTTTGCTTTTCTACAACAAAAACCTCGTGCGTGCATTTTTGCCGCCTCAGAAGACCTCACCGGGACCCCGCGTTTGTCTTGCAGGGTTCCAGAATCACGTGCGTCAAAACAGTCCGTTTCTTAGGGCTTGCGCTCGATAGGACCCTTTTCTTTCAAACACATATTGATGAATTGGTCACAAAGAGCAAAAAAGCCTTGAACGTGATCGAGTGCTTGGCCAACATCAACTGGGGTGCGCGGAAAGAGGTATTGTTGCGGCTGTACAAGGCCCTGGTTTTATCCAAGGTCGACTACGGCTGCGCAGTATACTCATCCGCTAGGAAATCCCGGTTAAAAGCCCTAGACGCAGTCCACAACGCAGGCATTAGATACGTTACAAGAGCATTTTGGACAAATCCTGCACCAAGTCTTTGCTGCAAGTCGGGTGTACCTCCTCAAGCCGCTCTTCGTAGTCACTTTGTACTCACGTACGCCGCGGCGATGCGAACAAAGAGGGGTCACAACAACCGACTCATATTTACCGCCAACGAAACGCAGCAACGCAAATACAGACTCAGGCCTACCGTCAGTAGGCCGGTGTGCGTCCGAGTGCAGGAGCTAGAGGAGAGTCTTAATGTTAATTATCCATTAGTATTCGAAGTCGGTTCTGGCGACTTTCCTCCCTGGCTGATGCCAAGGGTTATAACTCGTCTTGATCTGACCTCCCAGAGCAAACGAGAAACTTGCCCCGATGTCTTGAGGAGCAAGTTTTTTAAAATTGTTGCTGAATACCCAGACTCTCCGCGGTTGTATACGGACGGTTTAAAAACGGATTGGGGGATGGGAAGTGCCTTCGTTTTAGATGGTCTTTCCCTAAAGAGGCTTCCGTATACACCGCAGAATTGCATGCTTTGCATAAAGCCCTGCTAAACTGAGAAACGTCATCTCTTTCCTCCTTTGTTCCGACTCGCTGAGTGCCATCCTGAGTATACAGTCTATGTACTCGGTCGATCCGCTGGTCCAGCACGTACAAACTTCGATATTCCGTTTGGCCGAGTTTGGACAGAGAGCTATCTTTGTTTGGACATGTGGGTATCAAGGGCAATGAGCTGGCCAATAAAGCCGCTCGTCAAGCGGCTGACGCGGATACTACGGACAACATTTCCGTAAGACCCAATAATCTCAAAGGTTACGTCATATCGAAAGTCATCGAGGATTGGCAAAGAATATGGAACGGCTTCGAGAGCAAATTAAAGGAAATTAAGCTCTCCGTGACGGCATGGAAGTCGCCGGTAGATCTCAACAGAAAAGCGGAGGTCGCCCTATGTCGCTTGCGCATAGGTCATACCAACTTGACTTCTTTGTATTTTCTGACCGGCGACAAATAACCACCAACGTGGTGTCTATTTTATCAAATAGAGAGGAGTCCATGGGAAGGTGAGTCCAGTTTTTGAAAGACGCAAGACTCCTCAAACAAGTGTAACCAAGTATTGTGTTGTCTTGTAATGATTTTAGAGTTAATTTATTTATTTACTTTTATTGATCAATTTGTGTTGTTAAATTGTTTAAAGCATCGTAGTCTTTTACAACTTCGGTGCAATCTGTGATATTAGGTTTAGTTGGTTTTTAAGGTCTGGCATCGAAACATTTTACAGCTTCGATGTCATCTGTGATATTAAGTTAGGTTGTGTTATTAGGATTAGTTAGTTTTTAGGATCTGGCATCAAAGCATTTTATAGCTTTGATGTTATATGTGATATTAGGTTAGGTTAATGTATAGGTACTGGCATCAAAGTCTTTTACAACTTTGATGTCAGTTGTGATAGTAGGTTTTGTGATATTAGTTTTAAATTTAGTTTTAAAATTTAGCAACTGTGATATTAGATTTAGTATTTATTTATTTATTTATTTATTTAACCATTTTAATGTGTTGTTTTGTCTTTTCAGGTCTAAATAAGAAATAAATAAACGCAATTGGAATAGAGTGCTTAATAAATGTGTGTGAAAAAAGTAATACAAAAAAAAATTAGTACTGAATGGATAATGAACAAATGTAGATTAAAAGTAACACCGATAAACCTGTACAAACGTAGTATTCTAAGCAATTTTCTCTGTAATTCGACTATATGTTTATTGTGAATAAATTTGGTTATTAAAATGTTTTTAGTTCTGGATACCTTCCCAATCTGCAAAAACCTTTATTATTAGACAGTATTCTAAAGCTGGTCACAAGCAAAACTAACACACTGCTAACCTTTAAATGTAATGCCAATGCACACTTTATTGCGTAAGAGAATACCAATATTAACGCAAAAGGTGAGCAGTTACATGAATATTATATTATTATGAATATAGGTAACGTAAAGAGTTGACGGAGTTTATCTTATTGTGTAAAAAACAAGGTTTATCGCTTTTAGAAAATGTCTATGTAAAATCTTTAAAGCTAATTTTACATATCCAGCTAAAAAGTAGTTAAAAAGGTTTTTATACTAAAGCAGAGGCAATTCAAGTATGCATTGGATAAATCTTTAAAACGTTTAACATTTTTTATGCTAAAACCATTAGAAAAAAATAGTCGACAAGTATGTACAAAATAGAGCACTGAAAGATCTACTTCGATACTAATATGCATACCAATCTACTAAAGCCTGCAAAGTGGATATACATGTTAGTTATAGTTATAGATTATGAAATAAAATAGAGAAATAGCACCTATTGTTCAATATTAGATGATCTTTATGCACAAGGATCAAGCTGTAAGAATTGCACTACAAGGTGAGAAGACTATAGAAAAAGTTGTTAACCAAAGCTTACAGGGTCTTGTCATAGACGGCGTATTTAGTTACAAAATGACATAAGAGTTTTTGCTTTAAGTGCAACCAAATTGATGGACGGATAAACATAGGGACTAACACCTAATATGACCAAATATATTATGGTAACTATTTCCCTCCCGTCATCCGTCCGTTAAAGCAACCAATCACATTTAGCAAATATCAGAAATTTGACCAATCACGTACGTATTTAGCGACAATTTTTGTTATTGTGGTATTGTCAGTAATGACTTAAAAATTGTCGCTGTAATTTGTTCAATGCAAAATTGCCGATATAATTGTTATGTTGTCATTGACAACATAATATAATAATATATTTATATTATCGATAGAATTCGTACCAAAACGTTTGCTTGACATTTAAAAAAAAAAGTTTAATTTTTTTGCATAATTGTTTATATGTTGCTATGACAATTAATGAACATAACAATGGACATAAGCATACGCGATTATTAAAATGTCATTCTGAAAGATATAATGTCGCTCAGGAAATATAAATAATTTTTGCTCAGGAAATAGTCTTATTAAATATCTCTCGTGCATAGAATATTGCTTTATAATTTATTGGAATATCACTCATGCATTTTTGCGATAGGCAATCCGTCCGCAAAAATGCATTCGTGAGATTCCAATAAATTGTCGGCAATATTCTATGCACTAGGGATATTACATATGATTATACTCATTATGAGGTACGGATTCTTATAATAATAATATAAATATATATTAAGTTAAAAAATTAATCTCAAAAGTACAGCAACCAAACTTGATAAAATGCAAAAGTTGGTATGTTTAATGGTTACGAAAACTGCTTTTGCAACAAACAGTGTACCAATTACAGATAAACAGACAAAAAATTACTAATTTGTTAAAAAGAAAAGAAACAAAAAATAAAATAAAACTTTATAAAAAGTTATTGCACATATATTATTTGATATAGCTCCCAAACTGAAAATTTTTTTTTCCTGACATGCGTATGCAAGGCCTCCGTACTCACATTTTGGCATTCGTTACATTAAAAAAAAAATTTTCTTTACAGTGGTGTCACAAAAAGTTTTTTTTTCTTGTTCAATATCTTAATAACAATCAATAGTACGTAACTTAAATTGTAAAGCGTAAAAAAATTAAGATTTGAAAAAACCGAAACAATTGTGTGCATATAGTTAACCGCTTAGGAGATTAAATTTGACTTTTTTAAAATTATTTGATTGTTTTATTGTTGCATAGCAATAGCAATAGCAATAGCAATAGCAATAGCAATAGCAATAGCAAAAGCAAAAGCAATAGCAATAGCAATAGCAATAGCAATAGCAATAGCAATAGCAATAGCAATAGCAATAGCAATAGCAATAGCAATATCAATAGCAATAGCAATAGCAATAGCAATAGCAATAGCAATAGCAATAGCAATAGCAATAGCAATAGCAATAGCAATAGCAATAGCAATAGCAATAGCAATAGCAATAGCAATAGCAATAGCAATAGCAATAGCAATAGCAATAGCAATAGCAATAGCAATAGCAATAGCAATAGCAATAGCAATAGCAATAGCAATAGCAATAGCAATAGCAATAGCAATAGCAATAGCAATAGCAATAGCAATAGCAATAGCAATAGCAATAGCAATAGCAATAGCAATAGCAATAGCAATAGCAATAGCAATAGCAATAGCAATAGCAATAGCAATAGCAATAGCAATAGCAATAGCAATAGCAATAGCAATAGCAATAGCAATAGCAATAGCAATAGCAATAGCAATAGCAATAGCAATAGCAATAGCAATAGCAATAGCAATAGCAATAGCAATAGCAATAGCAATAGCAATAGCAATAGCAATAGCAATAGCAATAGCAATAGCAATAGCAATAGCAATAGCAATAGCAATAGCAATAGCAATAGCAATTGCAATAGCAATAGCAATAGCAATAGCAATAGCAATAGCAATAGCAATAGCAATAGCAATAGCAATAGCAATAGCAATAGCAATAGCAATAGCAATAGCAATAGCAATAGCAATAGCAATAGCAACAAAACAAACAATTGTTTATTAATTATTAAATAGATGGTTTTATTTTATTATTTATATATGTTTTATTTATTTATTTATTTATTTATTTATATTTATAATAATTTAAAAAAATAAACGAAAAGATTTTCTGCACAAAATTTGCTACAAAGTAAACGCGTATTTGCTTTAAATTTACTTTTTGAACAATTGTACTTTTGTGCGATACCTATGCTTGTAACTTTTTTCGTATTTATTATTTTGAAAAAAACCAAACAAAATATTTTTTGACAAAACTTACAACAAAAAGGAATAATGTCAGATTTCCTCCTTAGAATCTCAAAAAAAATAGATAAGGTGTTTATTTTATTATAAAAATTTGAAATTTTGAAATAAAAAAAAATACTGATAATTAATTTTAGAAAATAAGTTTCCATAATAAAATAAAGATCCTGTGAATTAAAAATATAATTAAACGGTAGCTTGTTTAAAACCAAAAAACTTTTGTTTGAAACTTTCTTTTGAAATTCATTACGCATTGAGAATTATTTAGGTGTTTGAGTAGTTTTGACTAACTCTGTATATTAGTCTCATTTTAATTATAAAAAAAAACATTTATTTATTCTTAAGTAATATTGTCATGCTGTGTATAAGCTGTAATTCCATTTTCAAACATTATTGCTGCATATACAAGTATAAATTGGTGTTGTTTGTTTCTTAGTCGAGTAACAATCCCAAGAATAAAATTGCAATAAAATATATTTTATCTTTGTACAGTTTATATATTAATAAATATATCTATAAGAAGATTATTATTATCTTATCAAAGAATTATCATAATTATAATACCCAAAAAGATCTTTCAATTTAACTGTGTTAATTTATAAATTAGAAACTATTAAGCAATGCATAAAATACATAAGTAAAGAATATAAAATGATTTTTAAGAACCAATATATCTCGCAACTCCTTTAGTCCAACTTGCTCTCTCTCTTCTTACCGCTGCCTTGCAGGTGAGTTTCTCCTTTAAAGTTTTGTTTAGCGGTTTAGTTATTTCAACCAGATAAAGCTACTAGCACAATCTATTGTCATATTGTAGTAACTTTAAACAAATAATGACAGTTGACATTTATTTTGATGTACTATTGAACAAATTTATTAATTAATGTTATATTAATAATCTAAAATTAATTATTTTAAAATTAAATTGATTATTTTTTTGTGAAGGATATATAAAAATTATTCAAAATGAGTAAACGTATGCGTAACGAGGTAAATTACCAACAACAGCTAAGACAAGAGGCCGAAGAAGAAGATGACAAGATTAAAAAGATGATTGAAAAGATATTTGCACCAGTTACATGGTGTAGATTAAAATCTGGATTTAAAATACAAGATCTTAGAGAAAATAGATATCTCGATGTTTTAGCTATGATACAAGTATGTTAATAAATTATAAACGTATACAAATTTGTCTTGTTCAAACAACAACAATTTAATATTAGATTATGTTAATGCCCAAACTATAATAAATATTTTATCATAAACAATTTTTTATTTTAAAATTATTAGAATCAATTTATAATCAAATTTTATTTCAGAAAGAATATATTCCGTATGAAGTTCTTTGTAGGAATTCTGAAATTCAAGATGATCCGGTGTCTTTAAAATCTTATTTGGACCACATTATGTTTACTATGAAAGATGAATGCTCCATCATGGCTCTTGATGAAAGTAATGTAAATATATCAATTAATTTTATACTTTAGATTTATTATTTTTTGTTTAAAATTATTCATTTCTAATATACATATATGTTAACCTAACATCGTAAGTAAAGTTATTAATAAAGACATACTATATAAACAGAATAATAAAATTATTGTCGTAGATGTAGTAAAGATTTTGAGAATTGTAATAAAAAAATGTATGCTTTAGATATATTCTAATATCTTGTACCATTTTGTTGTAGAATTATAGTTGCTTTGTAATTATCTGCACGATATCAAAACTTGGTGACAACAATAAATAATAATGTTTTGATATAGTGGGTGCATTATTAGTAAAATTTTATAAAAATTAGATAAAGCCTACAAAGCAATTGTTTTAAAGCTTAAACAAATAATGTGCCATTTTATTTTCAACAAACTTTTTTGTAACTTTTTGTATATTTAAATGCAGTCTTAAATAATATTAATTAATTAAGTCATTATTATTATAACAATTGGAAGTTATACAACATTTACTTTATAGTTATGTTTAAAATGTAATTAATTTGAAAATTAATATAATTAAACGGCTTACTGAAAGTTGTCTTTAGCTGTTAGTCGCTATACATGAGAAGTTCTATTATTTTATACGTTATTAGCTAGTTAATATTGTAAGTTACAACCATTATTATAATATAAGTATAGTTAGTAAGCTTGTTATAAAGTCCTTTTGCTCAATTTGTGATTAATAGCAATAATAGGTCACTTTCGTTACCAAGACTACAAGGCACGTGAGCAATGCATGGAATGCCGGAGATTATTACAATAATGATGGTCGTTATTTACTAATCAGGTGAAATAAATCACAGCAGCATACATAACAAACATGACTAATAATTATTTATTGTGGAAATATGTATTAATATCAAATGTATACAATATACATAAATAATAATAAAAGTAATGTAATTTTAATCTCATTTAAAATAATAAATCTTTGATTTTATCACATAATTAAATTAATAAAATAATAAATTATTATAGCATTAAATTATTTAAGTGTAATTTCTTGCATTCAGAAAACACACTTGTTAATTGATTCTGCTAAATCATATAGTGAGAAATTATTGCTGGGTTTTCCAACATTTATTTAGTTTATTATTTGCTTATTTTAACCTTTTATCCGGATAGAGAAACATTTTAATATATTCATTTAAAAGCAGCAGACTGATTCTGTTGTACAATCAATTCAGATTTTGAGCGGATAACAATATTATCTCTATCTGAGTTGGCGTATGTTTCAATTTACGATATTTTCAAAGTACATTTATAAAAGATTTTTAATTTGTATAAAATATAAATAAAACTCTTAACAAAACATTTAAAGAGCAATTTGGTATTGTTCAAATTCTACCAAAATTTTCTATATGTCTGTATACAGGGTGTTTACAAATAAGTAAGAAAAATAAAGTTTATTTTTGAATTTAAAAAAATGCTTTGATTAAAAATATTTTGTTTGTTAAATCAATTGATTTTAATTTTACAAATTTGGACATCACTAGAAAACACATATCGCATATTAATCCTTTCTGTAACAAGAAAAATTGCTGTCAATAGTATTTTGACTTTATAACCATCATTTTTAAGCTACATCAAGAATTTTGTAGCAAAAACTTTTTGTAAACTCCCTGCTTCCTCTACAGTTTTCCGATTTTAACGGACTTTGAGAGTGCATGCGACAGCCATATTTACTGTCCATGACATTCTTTGATTTGCAAAGCTTGAACATAGAAAAATCTACTTTGATTTACTGTTTATAAGCCATTGTCTTAAAAAAAATGAATTATTTATTTAAAACTTTGTTTTAATAAAAGATGTTGCAGGTTTTATGTACTTTTTCTTTATGTTTTACAACCTTTTTTCTTTCTCTTTGCCTCACTGCCCAGTCTATTTAATGGTTATTTAAGGTTATGTTGTAAATATTTATTTTTAACATAACTGTTTTGTAAAAGTCATTTTTGGTGTTTATTTATGTTTATGAATAATTAGGTTACACGCATATTGTTAATCATTTTGTTTTTGCACATTTTGGGTTGCTTTAAAAAATACAATTTTAACTTTAATCATTTTTTACGTTTAGAAAGATTATCCAACTTTAATAAAAATAGATAAATGTTTATTATTATCCACGTTTTGAATTTGAGAATTAGACAATTTTAATTTGTCCAATTAACTATTAGTCCAGGAAAAATAGACATTAACCTCGAAATATTTTTTTACAGGTTAAATTTTTGCTCCTACCTTAGTATTGCGAGAGTATGTGAGAGTTCCCCATTAATGTGGCTGCCGCGACCTAAGTTTTTGCGAAGTCAAAGGTTGCAAAAAACAGTTTTTTGCAAATATCTGGAGAACGATGTGATTTATCGGAAAAAATATTGAAAGCTAATTTGTAGCTAAGGCAATTACCTATAAAAAGTTATCTAAAAGTTTTTTTGTACGGGCAACAGAAGACGAGATAAGGTGTCCTAAAAAACAAAGAACGTAGAATAATTACTTCACACCGGCAAATATGAACAGATCTTAAGATATGATAATGGATAATTAATTTTTATTCAATAGGTACTTTGATGGGTTTTTTTTATTACAAAAACATATGTTTTTACAGTAAAGATTTTTCAAATTTCATTTTTTTTTTATTTCGGATTCTGACTGCTCCGTCTCCGATATGGAAAGACGATGGATCTATGTCTTCATGGATATCCTTTTTATCGATGTCTACTTGTACTGCGTTCAAACAAGTTTGGCCATGACATTGGCTGCAAGAAACCGAACAGTTCAAACCTGCTTTTGGGCATCCACAAGTTGAACCACAGCTTTTTTTGCAGTTACAGAATACCGCATTGAGTAAAACATCAGGAGCGGGTTGAAGCAGCGTTGTAATTGGCATTACTTTGTAACATCCATTCCCAGTTCTCAGGATCAATTTCCTTATTTTCAAGCCATTCCTGAACTTGGTAATATGTTCGATAGAAATGCTGCTGAGCAGCAGCAGAGGTTGAAGGAAGCGCCGACAATTGCACAGCAGCATTTAGTTTCGTATATTGTGCAATTTTCAAATATCGTAATTCATCGATGGATTTCTGTTTTTTTGTTGCTTTGTAAATTTGCAGTATAAAACGTAGGCCATTCTCAAAAATAATATGTATACTGTCAGCTCTTGTAAAAACTTCAGCACAGCTCATCATATCTTTATTCTTTTTAAACTGTTTGAATATATTCAATTTGTCTTTGCAAAATAGAAAAAAAGTCGTATCACAGCTAGTAATTGCGTGGAGATATAAAATGTGGCTCTGACATTTAGGATACGAGGCTAAGCTTTGCAAAGAATAGATTTTTGATGGGGTTTTAGATTTACCAGGCTTTTGAAAATATAATTTTTTGCCGTGAGGAGCTCGTGCGATCAAAATAGCCATCAAGTCTACATCCTTGCCAACAACTATATTAGTACTTTTTTTTGACTGTTCTATCGCGGTTTCGATGATCAGAACATCAGCATCATTTTTTGCCTGCTCTACAATGATGTTAGCAGCTTGAAATCTTTTAGACAACATCAAAATGAATTGATTTTTGTTGTTTTTATTGGCAAGAAATTGTTGTTGGCTCGTTGATATAACCGTCAAATACAATTAAATAATAATAATCAATGTCATCGTCTGGCTTTAGTAAGTCATACAAAGATTTTTTTATTTTTGCGCCTCCCATTCTCATCAAAAAGTGCTAGCGGATATGGAACTAACTCGTTCTCAAAGTATTGTTGGAGATTTTTTTTTTTTAACTGTTTGTTTATACTGATTCGCTGAAACAGCAATAATGGATCAATGGCAACCTTTTCCTCATGCACTTTAACTGAGCTGATTACTGTCAAAAGTGAGGCTACTTTGTTGGCTCTTTTCAACTTAATATTGTCGAATGTCAAGTTGGCCATGCTTGCCACAGAAAGTAGATCTATTTCCCGAGCCTGGTGGCAATTGATTTTCTCATCACCGATGGTTCCACTTGGTAATGACATAATGTAGGAAAGCTGAGGGAAAGGATCGCGGCATGAAAACCATTCTATGACTTTTGCAACATCAGTAGAATCTCAAGCTACTCGTGAATCCCTAGCATCGACATGTTGATTGGTCGTATCCAATTTAATGTTACAAAAGTCTTGTAATTCTTCGCACACTGTATTCATGGCATGCATGCCATACACCCATTTACTTAACACATTCTAGCCACACCCCCATCTGTTTTCATGGACTTCATGAGTGATTGCTTGATGGTCATATCAGTCCAGGTTCCACAAGTATATTTATTAGATTGTTTGACGGTAAAAATTCCCTTCTTAAAGCTTTCCAGAAATTTTTTTGTTCTAGAATCCCCAATTAGCATAATTTCTTGGAGATGTAATTGGGCTGATTTTGCATAATTATGATGTCCTTCAGCATGAGAGTATGGTAACATCTTCTTAATACAACTCAAATGACCATACCAGTCTTCCATTCGCTGAGCTCTGATAAACTCCTTAGCAATAGATATCATTTGGAAATACTAAACCCACAGTTTTGCAGTTGGACCACGATCTTCATATTTTTGAAGCTTTTCATTCAACTTGCGGAGTACAAACTCGGCTTTTTCATCACCATTATCAATATCATCATATGATAAGGTATCATTAATTACGTTTTCAATCGTGGTTTCAAAAATATCATCAGTCTCCTCATCGACGTTGATTTCTTTTAGCATGATTTTAGCCAAAGCAAAAGGTAGCAGAATATGACCTCTGACTGCTCTGGCGTAGGCATGACCGTTCAACATTTTATCTACAGAATTGGGTGCGTAAATGACTGACAAAACTTCTTTGAGTACATTGCCTTGCATTATGAAGCCAACAACTCCAAGGTAAGACATAAATAAATGAAATCATCCAAGTATGACAATAACTTTTGATAATTCTGAGTTTGGAGATGCTGCAGCAACAATTTTTTTGGCTTTGGCGAACAAAGGTTGATCTAAAGTTATAATGCATATACTGTGTCCTTGACTTTTGGCTTTTTCTATGGCACACAACAAAGTCGTATAAACTGTACTGTTATTACTAGCTGGATAATTAATAAATGGCAAAAAGAAGACTCAAAACATTTCAAACTAGATTTTTTTTATTCAAGTGTTCTATATATCCGTTCTATCCTGGGAGTTTTGGTATATTGCAGAATTTACCATGCATCCATAATGCATCTATTGTTTTAAGGTATGACACATTAGTCGTCTCTTCATATTGAAGCTCTTTGGAACTAATTGTGCTCATTCTTACTACACCTGTATTTTCATAGATTTGTAATGGTACTGCAGTTTTACATACAAAATCCTGTGCAGAATGCCTGGTCTTGACACGAGAAATGAGCTGCTCTGCGACAACGGATTTTTCTGGAGTGACAATTTCAATAATGCCCATGATGTGCAAAATCAGCATTATCGGCTACAAATTGAATGTAAGTCCCCGTTTTGGGTTATGGGACTGCGGGTGGTGGACTGCTGCATCTTCATATAACGTTACTTGCTGGTAAGATGCACACAAACCAAAAGATGATAAAATATCGATGAGACGTCTGGAGCCGAATCTTCTATAAAAAAATATAGCGAGCCCAACTTGCAGCCGTGAAATAAATGACCTAGGGCGAACAGTCGACATAATAGCATGACTGACGGCTATACATGCTAGCGTCAAACGTTCGAAGTTGCATCGCTTATTTTTTAAAATTAATTTCTCTAAAAAATAAGTCAAAAAACGTGAAATTTGCTCGTTTATATTATGGAACATTTGACTTGGAGGAGGATAACATTGATTATCAAGTACCACAGATGTTATATCTTCATGAATAATTGCAGCTGCTGCTTTGACTATTCTTAAGCGTTCTTTAGCCTCATTTTGTTTTTGATTATTGTATCAGGACCTGTTCATAATATCGTGTTGTTTATCAATAAAACAAATAACAGACATATATCCCGCCTTCTCTGAAATAATTATGCGAGGTCCATATCTTTCTCTCAGCTTACTTTTAATCGTTCAATCCGTTGGAGGTTCTACCTGTCAAGCATCTTTCAACTCATTAAAAGTGAATTGACAATCGTCATTATTTTCAATATAGAAGAATATATTTTCCATGGCAACCATAATATTCTCGTCTTCTGGATGACCTCTCTTTCCTTCCGTAGGGAGCCTCATAATATAAACCCAACACTTTGTGTGATATCTGGCTCTCACGGCAACCAAATCCTCAAGAAACTCAAGGCGGTTAGTAACAGCCTTTGCTAGATCATGACCACGTTTTTTAGCAAAGTCCAGTATGCAAGTCCGAAAGGAAGATGTCGTTACATGACGTATCTGACGACGAAGCTTAATCTTTTTCTTCTTTTCATTCTCCTCTGTAGCTGTTTTTCCGCAAAATATGCACAAATTTTCGAATAAAAAATAGCTGTCGCTAGACCTTGTTTGAGCACGAGGTGGACTCATAGATGTGCTCGCTTCTTTAGTATCTTTTTGTCGCTTATATGAAAGAATACTGCTTTTGCGAGTATATTCTTTTCGGCACTCACGATAAACAGTCACAGATTGTTTGTCTTTTAAATAACCAATTTTTTCATTGTCTCTAGCAACACTTGACTCAATCAACGTTTTTATTCCACGTTTAACACTGCAAATATCACCGCCCGACAACAACTCATCACAAATAAAACAAACTCCTTCCATTATTTTTCTACCGCTTATAATATTAGAATTTCTTCAAAATACGTCCGTGCACTGCAGATCATCGCTTGGAACTACCTAGCAGCGGTCGGGGCCCTATGCCCACATTCCCCTGCTTTAACTAATCCTGCGATAGCCAAGGTAGTAAAACTGGGAGACATAACAAAAGAGTCGACGGCAGATGTTTTACAAGGTCTTTATACAAACTGGGGGCACAGCATTCCTCAACCAAATTTCTTTCGCGACTGTATTTAGTATCATATACTCATATTTTTTTCAATCAATAAATTTTCTATCTCGTTTATAGTTGCCCGTACAAAAAAACTTCTAGATAACTTTTTATAGGTAATTGCCTCAGCTACATTTAGTTTTCTATATTTTTTTCCGATAAATCTCATCGTTCTTCAGATATTTGCAAAAAACTGTTTTTTTGCGACCTTTGACCTCGCGAAAACTCAGGTCGCGGCAGACACATCGATAGGGAACTTTCACATATTATTGAGAGCCACCATACAAAGGTCCATGCAAAAATTTAGCTTGTAACAAATTATTTCGGGGTTAGCCCTTTTTTTTTGTTTATTTTTCCTGGACTATATCGCCCAATATTTGCATTACATAGACAATTCAAAACTCAGGTACCACAGTTTATTTATTCCAAATTGTTACTAGTTACTTATAATAATGAGTTTATATTTACACCAAGAATAGAAAAGAATGGTTAATCTGTAAAAAACAAGCTACCTTTAAATTGATACTCATCATCGTAAGGTAATACATGCACAACAACAATATCTGATACAAAAAATGCGTAACCTACAATAATTTTCTTCAAACTAACTAGGTATGACTATTATTCATTTAAAATTAATAATGTATTTTATGTAAATTGTCTTTTCATCCAGTAAGAGACACATACACTTGTGTTTCAGAGTATGAACCCATCATCAGTGTGCCTAGTATCTCACTGGTCGAAGAGACAATTTACACAAAATTACAGTAACTATTAAACAGTTTATGTTAATTAATGAGAGGCATTGCGTTACCACGTTTGACTCATGACTATTGTTACTAACAACTTTGCCGTTTTTGATCTCTATTTAACAATTTATTTTAATATTCAATTTTTTAAAACTTGTTTGACAACTTTTTTATCTCTAAAAAGTTAGAAGAAAATTGTAAATAATGCAAGAAAGTATATGATTTAAAAAAATATCTATTTTTAGCGTTTAAAGAAAACATTGGTTAAATACAAATCCTATAAACTTTCAAACAGATATCTTACTTATTTTTGACCTATTAAGCTAATTGTTTAATACTTACCACGTTTTTGTTCTAAAGAAGTCACTTAGCTATTTAATGCTGTAACATATTATATTATACCTACAACACTGTTTTTTAGTTTATTTTGCTTACAAAATATATAAGTTATAACTTTATTGCTTTTGTTTTGTAAAAAGTGAAAATTTTTAAAAGACACTTAACAGATCATACTATCCTACATTTTTACTGACTAAAAACTCTCTTTTCTCTTTCTTTTCTTTGAGGCGGTTTGCTTGGTGTTCTTTGCACTGCGGTCCTGATGGTTCTATACACTTCCGGTTGTTACTTTTCTGATTGTTATTCTTCTAGTAGTTCTGTTTTTTTGATAAAATATATACATTTTTGCCAGTGAATTATCTTGAGCTCTTTTTTATTTAATTTGTGTTTTTCAAAAAACTTTGCGTTTCTTATTGTAAGTCTTGCATTTGCTCAGTAGATGTAGATTCCCATTCTATATGCTTTTGAAGCTTTGTTCAGTTTATTTGCATTTCCATAATTTAGGTAATGTGTAAAGGTCTTATTAGAAATAGCCTTATGTACTTTATTTGTTAACAGGTTTTTATGTTTTGTTTTAAGTTTTCTACAATTTATTTGTTTACCGGTCTTGTATAAAAACCCAAAAGCAGGTTCTATTCTAATAAACGTTCTCAGTTTCTTTTTTGGCAAGTTAGTTTGCTTTAAGGTTTTATTCTATGCCTTAATTTATTGGTGTCCAGATCAAGCATACCATACTGTTTTTAGCTAATGTTTTTAGGATGATTACTGCAAAACCATCATCAGTTTAAGTTTTATGCCTGAAGTGTCGCTTAACTGTTGAATATGATAGTTATATGTTTGTTAGCTTATTGTCTTAATTCAATAGTAGTTGTATTCAAAAGCAGTTATTTTATAACTTATTACATAGCTGACCACCCTTGGTTTTTGCTTTACATATATCTGTTTCTGCTCCATTGTGGTCTTTGACCCCGTCTGTGTACTGAATGCTTTTTTATGTTTTTCAAGTATTTTTTTATCTACTCTTTTTGTGACGGTATATTTACATTATACAACATCCGTATGCAATAATCTTTTATAAAATTAGATCTCATAACGTTTCTTTTTAATTTACATTTACAAGGAACCATATTACACTATGTTATGGTTTATGGCTTAATGTTTTTTTTTTGCTTGTACTGTGACAAGTTAGGCCACCCCATGTACATTTTTATTTAAAATAATACTCACAAATAATAAATTTATACTTACCTATCAGGTCAGGTCAAATTCTTTTGATAAGATCATGAAGAATTTATCCTTCCTGGTTCTTTTACTGCTGATCTTCATCCAGAACACATGTGCCTGTAACAATAATTCTGCCGCTTTCTGGGCCTTTACATAAATTAACTCAATTTATGTCATTACCTGCGTAGGTGAGTTAAATATAAACGTTACATTATCTAATTAGATTTAATTTATTAATTGTTTAAATATTCATACAATCATTTTTACATTTACATGGTGGTAAGGTTAAAAATAACAAGTGTTTGTTTTATTTGTAGTTTTATATTGTTTATGGACATGTGCGAGTCCCATGATGCATATTCCATTAATGATAATTAATAAAGAATTACATTAACATGCTGTAACTTATTTCCCGGAGTTGGTAGATCCGCTGTCCAAAACCCTGAGATTATTGTTTCGCCACAGTACATATGTGAAAGACTATTCAAAATGTTAATGTTTTTATAAATTTTCTTGGTTACCGTTAACAGCATACTAAAACTGGCAATATGTTAATCTGTAATCAGTACGCTGTTTTATCTCTCCTTCATCATCACTGCAGTGATGATAGCAGTATTTTTATAGCAGCTATAGGAGTTATTCTCATTGCTCCCATTAAAGATAATTTTTTTGCTTCAAGTGTTCCGTATGAGATGATAGGTCTAGTCGCCACACTGTATAACTATCTGGTCATATTAGGTGTTAATTTCCATGTTTGTCTAGTCATTGCTGTAATTGCAAAAAAGCACCTTTGGGTGTCTTTGTAGTCACATTTTTTAGATGAATATAAAAAGTTAGTTTAATGTCTAACTCAAACTCTAAATACTTTACTTCTTTTATTATGCGGAGTGTAGCTCTATACATTTCCAGATATTTTAATTTTATAGTTTTTTGTTGTCTTGTAAAATAAACAATTGCTGTTTTGGTTAAGTTCACCAATAGTCCTTCTTTTTAGCACTACTTTTTATTTATGTTTAGTATTTTTTGCATTATATTAGATGCAGTTCTTTCAAACTTTTTTCTTATCAGAATAGTGAAATCATCGGCATTGGCTAAGGCAAAGACGCTTATATTATTCAATGTTTGCAAAAGACTGTCCATGATAAGGCACTATAGTAGAGACAGTTACACACTACCCTGTAGTCAGCCGCCAGCAACTTTAGGTCTTACAGTCTTATATAATGTGTTTGTTATAGTTTGGTTCTTGAAAATAGAGTTTTCTCAGTATGTACCAAGAAGTGTTATGTCACTGTTTTCCATTGCTGTGATAATGAATGCAAAGGTAGTGTTGTCTTGTGTGTATAGCTTAATAAAAATCTTCTATACACTTTTACATTTGTTCAGTACCAATTGTTGCTTTTCAGCACTTAGTTGTCTTCTTTTTATACTATTAGTTTATACATTTTTATTACAATTATGTCTATTTATTGTTCTTAATTACTTAATATAATTTTACATCATCTTTTCTCTAAAATACGCATGTTGTTGATATATCTTTGAAAATATCTAGAAAATTCTTAATATATGCAAATGCAAAAGTTTTTACATCTATACAACTATTGCATTTATATATGTTCTTGTATTAATTATTGTTTTCAAGTAAAAAGAAGAGCATCTGATACTACACTCTCTTATATATTTTACTCAAAACAAGCAATTCAAACTATTGCTAATTTAAAATTTATTAATAGATATTTTGCAACATGTAGAGTAGTGTAGTGTAGTGTAGTGTAATGTAACACAACAAGAACAAAAAAGATCAAAAAACAACAAAAATAGTTAACAAACTTATTATTTACAACCAACTACTAGAAAATATCAAATAAAAAAAAACGATAAAAAATTCAAATATTAAATGATGGAAAGAACAGAAAAAGATAGCAATATTCTATCCATGTTCTAATAGTGGTTAGTTTAAAGAAGAAGAAGAAAATAATAAAAACAACATTCTTTTGTTCTAGAAAGTTTATAATAATTTTTGCCGTTTGTTGTTATTATGCGTTTTATATTTGAAAATGTAGTATGTATTTAGGAATTACTTATTATGTCATAACAACATAAAACACTTTTAAATTTCAAAAAATATGAGATTAAAATTAGTTCTAGTGATTGACATTTAATGTTTTGGGAACAATAAAGTAAAAACAATTCTTTAAGCAATTGTTTTTCATACTATAATCACATGTAAAAACAACATCTGCGTAAGAATATTGCAATATTTATGTTTTTTTTTTTACATTGTCTAACCATATTACAATTGCCATGAGTATACATACAAAACTTTGATTTGTTACTAAAAATAATTTGTTTTTATTCTTGACCTCATTTTGTTTTTTTTTTTCACAATGGGTGGCATATAACAATATTATTTTTTGAAAAATGAGACAACAATCTCATTGCCAAGCTGATCATACGTTGCGTTCTAATAAGAATTGTGCAGGAATAGGTGGTAAGCTCAGGATTCGGAAATATTAATAATTTTACTACTAATTAATTCTTTAATTACTTAAACTTTGATTAATCTAAAAACTAAATAAACTCATTAATATTTTTTTAGATTAACTGTGCAGTAACATTACAATTTTATTGTGCAAATCAATTGATTTGTTCTTCATTCAAATCAAACTATGCTCTGAGTTTGTCAATGTGGCGTTTTTCAACAATTTAAGCAATTTTGAACGCGGCAGAGAAATTGGGCTTAGAAAAAGAGTTTGTCAATTTGTGATTGGGACCGATTTTTAGCAACAAGAGCAATTAAATATGTCTAAAAAACATAACTAACCAAGAAATCTATGTTTGATCAGTTTGCCAAAGAATTCAATCATTTGATTTTTAATAGGTTGATCAATGAAAGCAAGTTATCTTTAGCGACAAATTGTTTTGATTATATGTCCACGATAGTCGTTAGAAAGTTAGACATCTCTATAGAAAAACGAAAAAAACTTACAGTTTGCTCGG
Source organism: Tachinus rufipes (assembly GCA_963932245.1). NCBI lineage: Eukaryota > Metazoa > Arthropoda > Insecta > Coleoptera > Staphylinidae > Tachinus > Tachinus rufipes. The sequence continues at coordinate 46,740,557 of OZ010741.1, read as the reverse complement.
AAACGATAATATAGAGATTTTTTTTTTGTTAGGCGTAGGTGGGGAATCTTCTAAAGATTTCGCTCCCAGGACGTGTCGGATTCACCTTTTTAAGAGTGCCAACCGACTAAACCCCACCCATCTGGGAATTGCCTGGAAGTTTGAGACCTTTCGGCTCATGTACCTTCCGTTTGGAGATGTGTATGTAGGAGGTTGTTTAGGAGTCGCCTTATAGGCCAGGTTGAGGTTTTGTGTTTGGATGTAGTTTTACCCACGCTATGTTAGGAGTAACTCGGCTACTATTGAGTTCACCGGTCGTTTGTGGACAAAATCTTCCCGATCTAGTTCGGCGAGTCTTGCCAGATCGGGATTGGAATGAACCGCGAGGTTTTTGTAATACTTTTCGGCCAAAGCTTCAAAATGTTGACGAAGTGGAGGAATCTCTAGGTCAGTTCGAATGTCTAGATTTCGAACGTACCATGGAGCTCCTGCGAGCATCCTTTGCTTTGGAAAGCTTCTAAACGATTTAGGTGGCTACTTGCCGCCGTTCCCCAAATGGGGGAAGCGTATGTGATCATCGGTCTGATGGTCGAAGTGTAAAGCCAAATTTTATTCCGGAGCGACATGCCGCTGTTCCGTCGCAGCATCGGGTAGAGAAGAGATTTAGCCATTTTAAATTTGTCCAAGATGGATTGAACCTGAGGCTTGTAATAGAGACCCTTGTCCAAGATTACCCCAAGACACTTGGCAGTGTCAGACCATTGTATGGGAACGTCGTTGAAGGTGACGTTCTCATGCGGTTTAAGTGACCAACGCCGAGTGCAGAGTACGGCCTTGCTTTTCTCTGGGTTTACTCCAAAGTGCCATTTATCCATCCAATCTTCCAGATCGGAGGTGGCTCTTTGAAGACGTAAGGTGATCACTTGAAATATAGAGAGCAATTGATTATAGAAGTAAGTTTCCGCTAGTGTTCATTCCAAAAACATAAAAAGGAAATTGCTACATTAACACAATTCTAGAACTAATTTTATTAATCTATCTGAGACGGTTAGAAACTTTTCCAACAGGATAAAGAAAAGCCGCATATATAAGATTTTCCAATAAAAGGTTTCATTTTGATATTAAAAAAAAAAAAAAAAAAAAAAAACCATTGATTGTGGAGCATTGGCATAGACCATAACTTTCACGTGGCCCAAAGAAAAAAGTCTAAAGCTGTTAAATCACAAGATCTCGATGGCCAATTGTGATCAACTCTTTGAGAATAACAGGTTAGGAAACTTTTCTTGCAAAATTGCGATTGTTTTGTTGCTTGTGTGGCACATAGCGCCGTCTTGCTAAAAATAATCGTCGTCCACATCAATATCTTCTAATTCCTGCCATAAAAAATCATTAATCACATCTCGGTAGCTCTATCCATTTACCGTTACAGTTGCACCAGCCTCAGTTTCAAAAAAGTAGGGTACAATCACACGCCCAGCCCAAAAACCGCACCAAACAGTGACACGTTGAGAATGCAAAGACTTTTAAACAATCATTCTTGGGTTTTCTGAGCCCCAAATACGACAATTCTGCTTATTAACAACACTGAAGATGATTTTTCGATAAAACTTTAGATAATTTTGATGCATTTTAAGAACTCAATTAGCAAAGATACGACGTTTATGGTGATCGACCGGCTTGAGTTCTTGTGTTAACTAAACTTTAAAAGCCTCAAGACTTAAGTTTTTATGCAAAATACGGTGTAATGTCGTTTGTGGAATGTCTAATTCCAAAGATCGATGAGGAATCGACAAACCTGGGTTTTCTTCAACACTACGGGCTACATCAGCAATATTCTCATGTGTTCTTGAGCGATGCACACGGTTTTAATTCTTCACATTATAAACTTGTCCTAACAGCTCAAATTTTTTTAACAGGTTTACTATTGCCGGCCGAGAAGATGCTTTACGACGACTAACAAGTGCTTTAGTTTTGCGAACTTTGACTGAAAACTTTTCACCATTTTTGTAGTGATATTTAATAATTTCAATGCGTTGTTGAAGCGTGTATCGTTCCATTTTTAATAATGGCGTAGTTTTTACTTGTCAAATGTCAAAAGATATTAGCTTTAAAATTGACAGCTGCCCAAATAGCCTGCTATTCAAAATGAAACTTTTTATTAGAAAACCCTTTATCTAAGGTTACTATAAAATTTTTGGAACTAGTTATTGTTAATTTACTTATATTGAGTTTTTGTTCTTTAATCCTATCACATATTGAACACGTGTGGGGTACAATTAGTAGACGACTGGGGCCATCTTTAGTCACCCTACACACTTTATTTAATATTAAGATGCGTACTCAGGAAGCTTAAGATTTAGTACTTCAGGCTAAAATTGACAATTTGATTTCTAGCATGCTGAGTGCTCTAGAAATCGTAGGTGCAACATTATTAAAGTTTTAAAAAAATTTATCATGTTTTTTTGTTGAAACTTAAAACATTTTTTAGTGTAAACTATGAAATAATCTGAATTTAAACTACAGGTTTTTAGTGTTTTTTTTTAACTTTTGGCGGCCAGTATATGTAGAGGTAATCTGTCGCTTCTGATAGCTTCTTGCACAATAAGTACATTGTGCACGCTTGCTCCGTGACAGTACTTAATTAAATAGCAGACGGCAAAGTTATTTTGCTTTTTTTATCTAATAAATGAAGAGTAAAATATGAATAATTAGCGTGTGAAACGACAAAATATTTATAAAAAAAGAATAGGAAATTACAAGAAATAAACGAATTGCTTCAAACATTTTTGGTAAAAAATAAATGCAGAATGATTGTAGTCTAGTATAACTTGTGCTTTATTGGCAAACATTAAAAGTACGCTAGTAGCGTAAGGTTTTTTGGCAAATAATATTTACTATTTAACTTATTAGTATACATATTTTAACTGTGTTAACAATTACAATAAATACAGTTTACTACAATTTATATAGAAGTTTATTTAATAAAATCAACCAGACAATAAAAAAACATGTTTCTATTTTCAACAACTACACATATTGTTTTAAATACTATGTTAATCAATGGTTTCGTGAAGTAATATTTCATTACACACATATCATTACAAAAAAAAAAAAAGCGGGCGCAACGAAGTAGGTGGTAGTTTAATATTTAAATTTCTTCTTGTTTGTATGTTTATTGTTGTTATAACATAAAAAGTAATTTAAATAATAGAATTTTTATTTATAATAGATTTTTTTGTAATAAATAATTTAATAATACCTATAGTAAACTTTGTAGCAAAACTTATTATATATTATAAATTGTTGTAATTTATATTTTACTTTGCAGATAACAATGATGAGTTAGCAGGAGTTTTGTTATTAAGAGTCATCAATAAAGCTGATAACGGCAGAGTTTTCAGCAGAGTTATATTAAATGATGGAGAAGCGAGACGGAAATGTCTGGAAATAACTACCGCATTAAATCGGAAGGTGGATATTTATACATTGTGTAATTGTGATGTTTTCCTACGTTATTATCTTCTTTGTATCAAACAACAATATAGAAAATCTAGTAAGTAAAGTATAAATAACAAATCTATTTTTATACATGGCAATTTAATTAAGTATAAATTTTTAATTTAAATACCATAAAATTCTAAAAAAAATTGTTTAAAATAAGCCTCTCAAATTCACGAAAAATAGATTTTATTTGTAATTATTTCTTGCAGAGATTGGTTTTCAATTAATGCGAATTGGATTAGATGTAGCCAGATCTTTTAATATAAATGTAGTCAGTGGCATATTTACAAGTTTTAGTCTGCAAAAAGCAGCAAAACGTTTGGACTTTCAAGTAAGCATCCTATGCAACTCAACAAACATATTACAAACGTATATAGAGTTGCCTATAGTAAAATACAATATAAATTATAAATTTTGGGTATATGGTCAATTAATTTATTAATTACATTATTATCATTAATAAATCGCCAATATTTTGGAGTTATTTTACTTCTTTTTTAAGGCTATATTATGATGTTAATAATTAGTTAAAAACATTTTAATTTGTATATATTAATAAAATAAATTATTAATTAAAAATAATGATAATCACACACCTAAGGTTTATTTATAATTTACACTATTTATTTGTCACTAACTTATTTTTGTAAAATACAATATAAATAAAAGTTATATAATAAATATTTCTTTAGGTAATTCAAGAAGTTAGTTACACAAATTGGCGCGACAAAAATAATGAATTGATTTTTAGTGATCCAGGGGCAGGTAACTATACGTGCGCTCTTATGGTGTGCAATGTAATACCGGATCCTCCCGAAGATCCATTAGTAATAAAAAAACCAGCACCACATGAATTAAAAGTTGTAAAAGTACCAAAAACAAGATTAGAAAAACGCGCACTGCGCAATAGATCTATATCATAAATAAATCATTGATAAATATTATTTCGTAATACATAATTGTAAATAAACTTAAAAAATGTGTTTTATTATGCTATAAAAACTAATTAATGCAATTTACTCAAAGCATAAACTAAAAGTAAAATAAATGCACATAATATTAATTTCCTCTTAAGTCTATTGCTTTACTTATTGTTTTTTTGTCCTTGAATAAGTGAAGCTAGTTAGTAGAGGTAAAGTAATCTATGAATAAATATATTCAAAACTTGTTACGGCGTTTCGAAAGTCCCCACTTTTCTTAGCCGACTACTTTCGACTGAGATCAATTTGTTTGAAATTATTCCAATCACAGCCGTGAGTTATTATGATGAAGACGTGGATTGTATTTGTGGTATTATCGGTGGTGCCGTTATTCTTGGCTGATGAAGGACTCTACGTGCAAATTAAAAATGGTGTTTTACACGGTACTCTTATGGAAACCAAAGAAGGAAGAGAGATAAGAGCTTTTTTGGGAATCCCTTATGCAAAACCACCTATTGGCGAACTTAGGTTTAAGGTAAAATAATTTTATGTAGGAATATTATTATAAAATTGTGTCAGAATCATAAAGCATATTTATGGAAAAAGAAAGTATTGCTTCCGATGAAGTAAGAGACAATCGCGATTTACAAACTAGTTAAAATTTCACGTTTCTATAAATTGCATATTATTTAAGATATTAACTCGGCATAACAAGGTTGTTGACTGAGGATTACAATAAGTCATTACTATATCAAAAAGATATAAATAAAAATAGTTATTATTATTTTACATCATTTCCTTAGTTATTTAAATTAATAAAAAGTTTATTATATAATACTTAGTAGCAAAAACGAAAGAATATTACAAAAAAATAATTTTATTAGTTTTTAAAATTAGAACTTAAATAAATCGAAAACGCATTATTTCAGCATGCAGTTTTCAATATTTATTTTATGTTTAATATAATTTATTAATAGCTTTTATAAATATTGATTCGATAATATAAAAATATAAACAATAAGTCTATCATAAATAACAACCGGGGTACTATGAGTGGGCATTCTAAACGCCTGCTTATTATGCCCTGTTTTTTTTAGTTTGTTTATATATTTGTCAAAGCTATAATAAAAACATTATTATATTATGCGTCATTGCAATAATTACTATAAGTATTAATTTATATAAATTAAAGCTAATTCTACTTTTTTTTGTAAATTTCATATATTGTTTAAATATTGCATTTTTATTAACAAACGTTGTATATAGTGGGTCCCACAAAAAAATCATTTATTATAAAGAGCTTTGCTTATTCTGAGAAGTACCTAGCGTTAATCGTAATGTTGATATAATATATATATAGGGTGTTCAAAAAATAAGAAAACGTAAAATTATGTTAAGACTAAAGCAGTAACGGTTTACTAGCAACACAATTAAAAATATTACAAGAAACAGTTTCTTCTAATGTTATTGTAATATAAAAATTCAGATATAAAATTTAATGTGGCTCAATTAACTAAAAGTATTTAGTAATTAAATTAAAAATAAAATTGAGATACTTTTATTTTGGAAAATGTTGTCTCTATAGCGATGGGGTTTCACCTATACTCGACATTTATTAAGAGCGTAGGCTCATCTCTTGTAAGTTTGTGGTGTGCGATAATAGTTCTACACAAACAGTAAAAATTTTTGTTTTACGTTTAGCAGAAATCTAAACAAAAAAAAATACAAAAAAAGCATTTTTGTATAAATCCACGAGTATTATTTATTAAAAAAAGTAATAAAATACAACCAGACAGAAGAAATTTCAAGACGTTTATAGCAATGGGCTGCATTGGGTAAATTAGGTTAAATACTAAAAAATATCTAAATTACCAATGGCTTAAAGCAAAAGGTGTCTAAAAATGCATTCTCCGGGTAACCAACTACGGTTTATCAACTATTGCAATCACCGTACAAAGTAAAAGCACAGATTACGAATTACACAGCGAGCGATGGAACGTGCCAAGGTTAGGCGTAAGCTTAAATAATAGAATTTGTAACAAAAAGATTTGCAGAAGAACTAGCGTGACATGAATTGCAGAACTCAAGTAGAGCTGAACAGGGCACGTTGTTAGACAAGATTACTGTAGATGGACTAATTGTATAACCTCCTGGCGGCTTAAGGAAACGAAACAAAATTTATGAAAATGAAACAAGGAATTGAAAGACCTCAAACGCGACTGCTGGTATCGTCTAGATCAAGAATAAAAAGAAACCGTATATTAAAGGAGGCATATGTTTAGAAGTGGATAACAATGAACCGAAAAAAAAAATGTTAAAGCTGTAATTAAGTAATTTATTTGTAAATTATTTAAAAAAAAACTATAGTTAAGCATTATGTTAATGTGATAGATTGTCAGAAGTAAAATAAATTTTTCTTAAAATTACCTGTTAAATACTACAATGCTAGTATATAGTGACGTATTTTGATTTCAATGAGTTTAATAATTCAATATAAATACTTAATATAATGTTTTACAAAATAATTAGACTTATACCCTTTAACAAATAAGAAAAAATAGTGTACACCTGATATTCATAATCAGGTGTATATGTTTTTTTAAAATAACGTAATTATTTAATTATTTTGTAATTATACAATGATTACGTAATTATGACTATGCATTGATTACGTTATTATTTAAGGAATACCTAATGCTTACGTGATTATTTAATAAATACGTATTAATTACATAATTATGTAATGAATACGTGATTATTTAATAAATAGGTACGAAATACTTACCTGATTAACTGAAAATTCAAACAATAACCTGATTATTTAAAAAAATAAGCATTTGTTTTAAAGACTTCATAATTTTGTAATGAGTATACAATGAGAGTTCTTATGTTATCTTCGTAGCTATAAAAACAATATGCTATTGCAAATAAAAAATTATGTCAAGTTTTGTAAAATTTTGAAGTGTCATTTCCTAATTTGGTTCCAATCGGTTTAAAAAGGCATGAATAAAAATAATTTGGATCTGGAACACACAAGCGTCTTAGAATTTTAATCAAAATGAGGCAGTAACGCAAAAAATATCCATAAAAAAGTTATGGCAGTATATAGAGAAAATACCCCGTCTCATTTTCATTGGTGTAGTTCGTAATAACCTAAAGTGTGGAAAACATCTGGTAACACAAACTGACAAAGATTGATGTTGAATGACTGCCGAGTAAAAGTTTTAATGATTGCTAGCAAAATTGAAATTTCTGATATTTTTATATTATATAGTCATTTTAAAATTCTACATTAAGTTTTGAGAATTAACAATGAATTCCCAAACTGCTCAGTCCCAAACAAAACCTATGTAGACAACAAATTTTTGGGGAGAAATTGACTGCTTTGCCCTAAAATGAAAACGTTATCTATAGATTTGTAACTGAAGGTAAAACCTAAGTACACCACTAGTATTTTCCCACAAAACTAAAGCATTAAAATGAGTTTATCGCCTATTAAGGCAAAGACGCAAAAAATGATGGAATTTAGATTTTTTAATAGTTTACCGAATTTTGATGCTTTCTGACATTATTTTGATGTATCAAGGCCGGTTTTTGTTGTTTTTTAGTTTTTATAAATATAATTTTGCACTTTTTAACTGTTTTTGACCGGATTCTGGTTTTTTCTAACATTATTTTATGAACGAATTTTGTTATTTTTAACAAAATTTTGATATTTTATTTGTTGTTATTAATTATTTATAACCAAATTTTGCTATTGTTAACAATATTTTTTTATGTTTAGACTTTGGTGCTTTATAAACAATATTTAAATGTTTAGAGACTGGATTTTGATGTATTTTTTACATTTTAAGAAAAAAAATGGCACTTTTAAATTGTTTTTGTTTGGATTTTACATTATCTTAAACCCAATTAAGTTATTTTTGACCTTTTATGAATAGAAATTTGCATTTTTACATGTTTAACACTAAATAATGATGCTTTTTGACAATGTTGATATTTTAGAACAAATTTTGCTTTTTTTTAACATTTAATGAATATGGTTTAGCACTTTTTGACAGTTAGAAAGCACTAAAAACGTTCCAACTGTTTTTGTTTGAATTTTGGTTTTTGCTGACAAAATTTTAGTATTTTGTGAATTTCTTATTTTTTACATATTTTAATAAAACTTTACAGTTTATGGCCAGATTTGAATGCTTTTTAACAATATTTTTTGGTTTCAAGACATTTTATGTAGACAATTTTACATTTTTAAACAGTTGGCAGATGTTTTTGCATTTTTTAACAATTTATGTCTTGATATTGATACTTTCCAATAATATTTAACAAAATTTTAAACTTTTTAACAGTTTATGGCCAGATTTTGGTTTTTTTCAATAATATTTTAATATTTTATGTTCGAATTGGCTACATTTGACGTTTTATGATTAGAGTTTTTATGACCGAATTTTGGTGTTTTCTAATAATATTTTAATGTCTCACAGCTGGATTTTGCATTTTTTAAGATTTTATAAAAACATTTTTTTAAATAGTTTATAGCTGCGTTTGGTGTTTTCTGACATTATTTTGATGTTTCAAAGTTGGAATAGGAATAGAGTTTTGTAATTTTTAACCGTTTTTTGGCCAAATTTTTGTTTTTTTTTTAATATTTTAACATTTTATGACATACTACAATAGTTTATGATTGGGTTTTGCAAACTTAGCTACGCCATTGCTCACAAAGTTTTGGGCAGAATTAAATTATCTGGAAAACCCTGCTGCCATTCCAAACGATTTATTTGTGTGAAGTAAAATGCTGTGTTAATTAAAATATTAAACAAAAAAAATAAATTCTTTACTAATACCCGATTTTATACCCTACCTATCTGGTGTTTCATGTCAAATAAATAGTTGCTTGTTTTAATATAATTTTAAATTAAAGATTAATGCCCGTATTCATAAACATTTTTATAACGATTCATTATCAAACGGATCATTATAATTTAATGAACATTAAAAATATAATGATATTCATAAATAAATTGTCATTAGTTAAATTATTTAGTAACTTTTGTTTTTTATAAGTTATTAATAAGTTAACCTATACTATTAATAACCTAACCTAACCTAACTTCAAATAGTGTGAATGAATACACATAATTAGACATTTTTAAGCACAACAGATATGTCAATTTAATGATATGTTACGCTTTAATGGACCAAAAATAGTGCGTTACATTTAATGAATAATTTAATTAGCGTTATTGCTAATGAGTGTTTATGAATACGAACATTTGATTAAACGTTTTGTTGTATTTTTACCAAATATGTTTAATGACGTTTCATGAATAATGGCATTAAAGAATTAAATTAATTTTAAAATTGCTATTTTTTATAAATATAATTTATCAGTAATTTTTCGAAATTAACAAATGTGTTAAGGTTTTTTAAATTTGAAAAGTTGAAACTATATTTTAAATAAAATAAAATTTAGAAGTTAATGTAGAAAAAACAAAAATTATGGTGTACAGAAGGGGTGGAAGAAAAAAGCGGAAGACTGGAAATAGAATGGGCAAGGTATTACGGAAGTAATTTTTTTTTTAATATTTAATATTTATGTTTATTGCACAAATAACAGCAAGAGCGAGCACATTAAAAATATGGCTCAAAGGGCAAATAAAGTAGTGGGATAAGTTTGAAGAATAAGTGAAAGAAAATTTGAGTATATGAGAATAAAAGGTCTTATTTTTGATAGTTCAGTTAGGAGTATGATATTGTATGGGAAATATAGGAATGGAGAGAACAAGAAAAATAAGAAGCAATGCATGTAAAATATTGAAGTGCTAGATTTAAACAGAGAAACTTCAGAATTTATTGTGCTAGAGGAAGTAAAAAAATAATAAAAGTTAAGAGTAGATGCAGGAAAAAGAGCAATGAAGTATGAAGAAATAATGAGACAGAGACACAAATGTAAAACCTTACAAGAATGCATGAAAGAGATAATAAAAGTAAGAAAATCAGGAAAAATTATTACAATAGAAATGGTTATGCTAGCCAAGAAAATGAAAAAATGAGAGAATCTGGAAGAGAGACATGGCACAAAATTATGGAAAAAGATAGAGATATACAAAAGCAAAAAAGAAGAATAAAAGTGAAAGAGTCTAGATACAACGCAAATTATGAACATATTATTATTAGAGAGCGATAGATATAGCAAAGATGATAAAAAATGATTGCAAGATTTAGATATGGTAATGAAGAGCAAGTCACAAGATTTTGAATGGAAAAGGATTTGAATGTGCGTTGAGACTAAGGAAACTATGGAACGTATGTTAAAAAAGTGTAACAAAATGAAGAACAGATGGGAAAAAATTAGATATTCAAAGGAGACGGAAGAAGGATAGAATGGATAAGGGCAGTTATAAAACGACGAACAAAGAAGAAAAAAAAATATTTGTTTAATATTATAAGGATTATGATTTATTATTTTGGAAAGTTATAAGTATGTCTGTAAATGTAATTTTAAGGCCAAAAAGCAAGAAATAAAAAAATAATATTATAAAATAATAATAATAATAAACTATGTTTTCAATCACTTCATATTTGTTCCAAAATTAATTTATTTTAATGGGAAAATAAAAACTAAATTATCAATTTTCAGATAGAAGGTTTAAATTTTGTAAGCAAATTTACGTTAAAAGATTATTGGCTAAGTACTTTTCAAATTGAACAAATTTTGTTATAAAAAATGACTTTTTGTCAAAAAATCAGCAACGCACATGCTGCATAAATAACTATTAATTATTTTCAAAAATAGATACAATTTCAACTAATTTATTTCTTCCAGTATATGCAATATTTCAGTTTTGTGTTAGACTTTTACGGGCAATTTATTCTAATTTTAATTAAACTAAACATATAAATTTTAATAAATATAACCCACAGATTATTTTTAAAAAGCTTTGACCACTTGAAATACTTATAGTAATAATAAACTAGTATAAGTATTAATACAGGCTAGCGTTATTTATATCTAGTGCTTGAAGCTTGTAAATAATACATGGCTTACAGCGTCTTATAATTTATAGTCTGTCTAATGCATCAAGAGACATACAATTGAAACCAGTTTCTCGCTTCTGGGTAAAATCTTTTATAACTAAATAATCTTTTTATAGATTAAGATAATAGCTTTCTTTATACTTCTTAATGTAATGTGTTTATTAAGTAATTGTTATTATTATGGAAATGTATTTTATTATGTGACAATTTTATAATTTTTATTAGAAATAATGCGTGCTAAAATTGCTTATTACGCACTAACAAAAAAACCTATTAAATGTCATATTGTAACATTTAAATTACTTATTTTTTATATACGTTATAAGTGTTTCAAAAGCTTATTACATGTACGAGAACTCTATGTAATTTTACACTTGTATGAATTACACCATTCTACAAGGCTCGTGTGAAACGTCCATACTTGGAGTTATAGAATATGGTCATACAATCCTTATTGCTTAATTAACTGTTAATAATTTCTTAATTAAATTTTTTATTTATTGTACTCATAAAAAAGTATAGTGTACAACTTGTGAGAATGTTAAATGTACAATTTACTATTTTCATTTTTAATCTCGTGTTTACCGCATTTTTACAATATACCAAGAAATTTTGTTATGTTATCTACCTAGTATAAAAATAAAAAGTTACAGGACACACACTTATTCCAACGTTTTTTTCCAGTAACCCTTACAAAAAACTCTTTTGGTAATTTTGTAAAATACGACTCCACAACGTTTCCCTAGACGTCATTTGATAAAAAGCAACGCTTTTTGTTTTTGTAATTTAAAATGAGATAATAATCACAGAGAATGAGGAGAGAACTGTAAGAAAGATGTTCTAAATCCTTGTTTTTATTGGCTTTATCTTGAACAATTTGTGCTTTATGCACACTGCAGTTTATGTGCAGAAGCAGAGTTTTTCGAGTATAATAAATTTTTTTTGAGTATGGATTTTTTCAAAATTATTGTACTCTCTTTTGGCATATACTCAATTAAAAGAATTTTTTTAGCGTCTCAGAAAACAGTGAATAAAACTTTTTTGCAGAATTTCCTTTTTTGAGTAGTAGTAGTTGTACAAAGTTTTAATTTGGATTTCTGTACTGTACTCAAGTTCCATTTATACTAACAATTCTATAAAAAAAAAAAATTATTTTTAAATAAAACAGTCAAATACTTCTAGCAAAAATATTGTGTACACAGTTTTTGTATTTATTGCCTTAACTTTTTGGGTCAATATTTAGTAATTTTATTAATTATTAGAACGGATCATTTGTTTCATATACTGCACCATTCTTTCATAAACATTTTTTTAATAAAATGAACGACGTTTTTGTGCTCAAATTGCAAATTACTCATATCTGTTTTTAAAACTAATATAAAAATGCAAGCAATTAAAATCAAATTTGAAAATCACACTATAAAATATCCCAGTAACTTGACATACATTTTTTAGCGATTGTATATTGTTTTCATAGCTAAGTAGATGATATAAAAGAATCTTTGTATAAATATAAAAAAACATAAGTTTATTTTATTAGTTTTTATGTTTATTTGATATATCTTGTACAAAGCTGGACATATTATCTAATCCTAAATGGGAATTGAATGTTTTTTTAGCAAGTTGTATTTGTTATTGAAAAAAGGCAAAGACCCATCAGAAGCTAATTATTATTAACCATTTCTTATTTTGGGAAAGTGTTAAAAAAGATGGTCAACAACTAGGTTGTGATATTTAGAACAATGGTCTAGCAAAACACCAAAAGGATTTTAGAAACACATCAGTATAATTAATCAAGAATGTCAGACTTTTTTTTAAAATAGAGAAAGCTGTGCGGCTTGGGTACTCAGCGGTTTTCTGGTTTTATTCATTTCTGTTATGCTTAAAAGATAAACTCAGATACTTATGTATACGCCTCAGACCACCTTACCTTAATATATATAGAAAAACTATTTACAAGTTCTAAGATAGCATTAAACTTAAAAACATAGTTATTGTTGCGATTGTACAAGACTGTGATTTTATTCAGATTAAATCTTGGTTGTAATATAAGCACAAAATTTCCAGTTGAAAGCGCTTGGCTTTGTTTTTGATGGATGCATTAAATACTGCTGGAAGCTTCCAGATTAAATCTACATAGGCTCTGATGAGAGTCTGGTGTTGGCCTTACGCTATCTAAATGTAACAAGTCCAAAGAACACATATAAACTAATATATGGTTAATATTTATTAAGCAGCAGAAGAAGTATAGACTACCTTAGCAGGTTGCGTCATCAAGCAAGAGAGAAATTTTAAATATTTTTTTCTTCTAGTCACAGAAGTTTAGTTTTGCAAAATTTTGTTTTTTGTCAAAAGTGAGAATTCATTTGAATTTTAACTTGTTCCGACAGCCGTAGAGACAAGTTTTTAGACACAATTTCGGAATGACTAATTTGTCAATTCTGAGGCTCACTCCTGATCTTTTTAAAAGTTGGCATGTGCACTGCAGTTACTATACAGTATGCATTTTTTTTTAAGTATCAATTCATCATACTCTACTGATTCACTGATTAAAATTATACTCAATTTATAAATTAGACTGGTATCAAGAACAGTTGTCTTTATCTAAACTAGAAGATAAAAGTAAAATTTCTAAACTTTATTAAAATTTAGTTTGAACAGACTTTTTAAAAACTAAAAGTTGTATTATTAGATTTAGTAAAATATTGTATAACAACAAATTGTAAAACCTGAATTCAGCAAATACTAATTTTTGTTGTCTTTGTATTGTATAAACCAAAATGATAAATATTATGTCATAATAATCATATAATATATTAAAAAATTAAATTTATGAAAAAATTATCCTAACACATTGCGTCTCTTTTTTATATATTTTATATATAATATATTATAATACTTAACGTTGTTTATCAAAACAACGTTAAGGTAAATTTATCAGTATTGTGACTCAAAATGCAAGTGTACTATTCCAGATCTGTTCTTTGTACAAACATGCTTTACATTTAAATTAAGTTGTTGTAAACTGCTGTTATTGTAGTGACAACAATGCATATTAATCTTAAAATTTTATGTTATTATATTGTGTGTTTTTTTTTTAAATTTAATAACAATGAAAGTTATGTCAAAATTATTTTTCAATTTAATTTTTAAATAAAGAAGAACAATCAAATGTTGCTAGCCGCAGGTAAAAAGAAGATGAAGTAATTATTGTTGGTAAAAAGCAAAATAAATATCATTAATATGCATTACATTTTAAATTTACTTGGAACACAAAAGCGATTCAATTGTCTTTCAAGGTTTTAATAATTACGGTTGTTTACATACACTTTTGTCAAATTAAAGTAATATAATATTTTGGAAATTTCACTGTCCTGCTGAAACAAGCTCTAAATTATCTTTTATTTAAATGCAGTCATTAAATTTAATGATAACTTTATTCATTTACTAATGATGTTAAAAACAAGTTTAAAACAAAACTGATTTTAAATAGAATACTTTACATGTAAAAAATGCTTACTATACTTTGGTTGCCATTAAATCTTTATAATTACAAACAAACAAAATTGAAACTCAAATGTGTATTTGGCAATAATTAATACTATATCAATACATAATATGCAAGTAAAACTATTTAAAAATATCTACTAAAATTATTACTGATTGATAATTAAGCATAAATTATAGGTAATTATGTTTGATAATATAAGTGCTCTTGAATAGTTCTTATTATAAAAATGGTATTTAGGTGATTAAATTGAATATTGTACAAAGCACATACTAGTTAATAAAAAAAATCGAAAGTTTTATTTCCATGTCGTGTGTGTGAATAGTTTAATGATCTTAGAAATTTTGTATAAACTGGTTTGAGAGAGTCTTCATAAATACTAACATTCTGTTAGTTCTACATTTTATGCAAATTAGAAGTAATTTATCAATGAATTTTTTAATGGAAAGTTGTTGTTATATTAAGAAATATTTGGATTTTGGATTTTATGTATAATATGTTTTGTAAATATAATTTGTAAATATATTTTGTAAAAATGTGTTTAATCTACGTATAAAGGCAGAAAGACCTCGGTCGATAGTCCTTTTCATATTCAAACCTACCATTGTCACTATTTAATATATATATAGGGTTTTCCAATAAAAGGTTTCATATTGATATAAAAAAAACGGGTATTTTTTAAGAGAAATCAATAAATGTTTATTTCATTGTAAAGAGGAAAGTATGCCATTAACATTTGAAAACGATATCAGTCAAATGGCCGCCACGGTTCCAGTTGCAGTAACACATTCTTTCATAAAAATTTTCATAACTAATTCTCACATTTGCGGCTGTATGTCCTCGATAACTTTACGAGTTCCATCTTTAAGGTCTTGAATCGATTGTGGAGCATTGGTGTTAAATCACAAGATCTCAGTGGCCAATTGTGATCACTTCTTCGAGAAATAACACGGTCAGGAAACTTTTTTTTTGTAAATTGCGATTGTTTCGTTGCTTGTGTGGCACGTAGCGCCGTCTTGCTGAAAATATACGTCGTCTACATCAATATCTTTCAATTCCGGCCATAAAAAATCAATAATCATAGCTCGGTAGCGCTATCCATTCACCGTAACAATTGCACCAGCCTCATTTTCATAAAAAAAGTATGGTCCAATCACACCGCCTGCCAAAAAACCGCACCAAACAGTGACACGTTGAAGATGCAAAGACTTTTCAACAACTATTCTTGAATTTTCTGAGCCCCAAATGCGACTGCTTCTTCTGATAAAGAATAATGGATATTGAAAAATATTGAAGAATGTAAAGGTTTCAGTATGATTCATATTGTAAATTATATACGGTGCTGCAAATATAGCTCACCGCTGTGAACTATCGTTTGATAATAATAATGATTGCTAATTAATTGCAACAATTAAAAATGTTATTTGTTATACATCGTTGGATAGGATATTTTTTTGGCTATTTAATGGTATAAATACATTTATACTACGATGCATTATAAGCTAAGAAATGCACTTTAACTTAGCCAAAGATTATGGTTGGAGTTAAGTTCACAACCGCATTCTCGGTAAACTTTAGTGATTTTTTTTTCAATTTTAAGATGTAACATTTAGTAATTACTTAATATACAGGGTGTTAATAAAAATGTAAAACGTTTAGGAGGGTGGTAGTACAAACCACAACAAACAAAAAAGTCTTAATAAACATGGGTTGTCATAGTAACGGTTTCGGAAGTATGAAACATTATTAATTTTGATATATTTTTACATATAAAATGAAAGAAAATGTTTGAAGTGCCTTCCTTCTATTTCCAAACAGGCACGACATCTTTATCTAAAAGACATTTGTACTCTTACTAAAACTCCCTTATTGGCTCGGATTTCTTGGCACTTTTTATTAATTTTTAACTGCAGTTTCTCGAGGCTATTTACAGGAGTAACATACACTAATGGTTTTAAATATTTTCATAGAAAACAATCAAGAGGGTTTAAATCAGGCGACCTTGCTGGCCATAAAACTAATCCGCCTCTTCCTACCCACCTATGTGGAAAAGTTTGGACTAAATGTACCATCATGCTGGAACCACATTTGTTGCTTGTGGGCCAAAGAAATGTTATCCAAAAGATTATACATGCAAAAAGTTGAAGTAAGCAGCGCCTACTAATTGGTTAGGTAAAACAACTGGACCTAGAAACCTGTCGCCTACAATACCCATCCAAATGTTTAATGAAAAACGTGTCTGATGTTCACATTCAATTCCAGCCCAACATTGTGCATTATGAAAATTAACAACTCCATTTGCAACACCAATTCCTAGCTTGGCTGATATTTTCCGCACACTCGTCTAGGATTATGCTCTATCCGTGCTATAATTTCTTGTTCTGCTTTAAGAGTAGATACCGATCTTGATCTGCCAAAAAGATAGCACTGTGTGAAACGGTATCTTTCAATTTCTGATCAATTTTTCCAAACATACGATGTTCCACATAAAGACGTCGTGCTTTTTCGGCATTCCCATTAGCACATATATGAAATGCATGTTGGCTAGTTCTGCATTAGAGTAATCAGCCATAGCAATGAAAACTTGTGCACTAACAACTGTCAAATACTATAAGTTTTAATAAAATTAAAAATGTATGCAAACTTTATTGATCATAACAAATTAATAACAACATTATTCTTAAAACCTCTCGATCTAGTAGTGGATAAATGTTTAAGGTTTCTAAATCCGGTCTCGGATTGTAATTATGTTAACGGATGTATTGTTATCTTGACGCCCGTATATTTTGTATACGGCCAGTATTGAGGTCTCTTACAGACTCATTTGATCTACTTTTTGGTTGTTTTTGTTTTATAAATAAACAGCAAAAAATGCATTTGCAGTTTATTAAGAATTTGGTAAATACGTTGGTTGGTTGGGCGATTAAAAGCAATCTAAAATTAAAAAATGTTCTATAAGTTTATCGCACAGAACACTGGTTTTGATAATAAATGTCGACAATTTGCAAGCATTGCTCTGTTAAACGTTCCATGACAATTTGCTAGACTGTACTGAATAGTAGTATCTTAATGATCCTTCTTAGCATATGTGTGATTAACCTCAGACAGCTGTAAAGTACTACCATGACATTATTGTTAATGCACTTTTTTACACCTTAAAGACTCGCTTGGTCTATGTGTAAATAACCTTTTGCTTGTTTTTGTTTTATCAGCAAACAGCGAAAAAATGCATTTGAAATTTGTTAATAATTTGGTAAATACATTGTTTGGTTGGGCGATTATGTGCAATCTAAAATTTAAAAATGTTCTATAAGTTTATCGCACAGAACACTGGTTTTGATTACAAATTTCGACAATTTGCAAGCGTTTCTCTGATGTTAAACGTTCCATGATCATTTGCCATACTATACTGAATAATTTTGACGCTTAAAGGCACCAACTTACAGTTCGTTTGACAGCGATCTCTATCGAAAGTTTGAACAAAATAAAAAAAATACACCTTATATTTATCATTGTTCTTATCTATGCTCTGTCAAATTAAGTTTCAATGTTTACTACACTTGCAGATTATGTCATTTGTTTTGAATTGATTATTGCTACAGTTAGTTATACAATTAATGAAAATAATGAAAAATGGAAGCAGAACAAATTAAAAAAGTGGTAGCAATTGCTATATGTGGAGCTGCAGTGGTAAAATTGACAAAATATAAGAAAATACAAAATGATATGCGCACATAACATTCGCGTCGATTAAAGATGGGAAAATAGAACATGTTTTAATTTTTCAAGATATAATTGTGACCTTGATAGTTTGTGCGTTTTACACACGTGAATGGTCTGATCTATAATTATATATATATAATTCAAGACATAATTATGGACAGTGTCATACGGATTTAATAATAAATTAAAAATTAAATCATATTTAAATTAGGCATAACCAAAGATGCATTAATCAAACAATCTGAGTATTTAATAACAATAATAATATTTATTATTATTAATTTAATCTAAATATTTGGATTTAAAATAGATATTTTTATTCTATTCTTTTAGATAACCAAATAATAATCGATTGTATTCGGCTTGAATCTGTAAGTTTAATTACGCAATACTAATTATAAGGCAAGTAGAAAATAATTTATTAAATGAAGATTACTGAAATTACCAGTCTCATCTATTTTAATTATATAAATTCCAATAGCTCTTACACATACATCAATTAGGATAAAAAATTATTTAATCCTTTTTAATTACATTTATATTCACATATTGAAATAATTACAATTAATTTAAAAACATAATTTACATAAAACACGTTTCTTATTATTTTAATTGAGATAATTCTCTATTAGTATTTGTAGATAGATGAAGAAACACAATTCGCTGTAAATGAGTAATTAAGGTCAACTGCATTTTATCCTCGGTGCTATTTAATTATTTTATTAGTATTTGATGTAGGTCATTTATAATTTGCATATATTTACGTAAACAAGTAAATCTCACATTCCTAAAAAGGTTAGCCTAGTTGATAACTGATGTAATTTTAATATTAATTGCGACACAAGTTTATCATTCATTCATTAACAACACCTATTTTACTATTAGTTGAAAGAATACTGTCGGATAGTCATTTAATTACTAAGAAAAGTATTATTTTATTTATAATTTCAATGTCATGGCCATGCATTGTTTATGCAATTAATAGTAAATTGTCTTGAATAAATACGTTGTCGTAGTGTAATGTTTACGTATTAAAATTAAAAAAAAACCGACTCGCCGGCGGATATTGTAGTAATGTCAACACAGCTGCCTATAATTATACTGTTAAACACGTTGTTAAATAGATAATGACAGTTTAGGAAGAAAACTAATATATAACTACATACTTACTTTTGCAATTTCTGATATTTTCAAACATTCATTTAACCAAAAACGAAATCCTTTTAATAAAAAAATAACAAATCAATTAGTACATAAACATTAATTTAATTTTATATTTGCTTCGTTTATTTTGTAAAATCTTGTAATATTCATGTTTTTAAATAATTATATAATTTATTTAAAAACATTAATACAATGATATTAAGATAAATTTCTTAAAATTAGAATTATATTTTTTAGGCTCCGGTACCAGCTGACTATTGGGCTGGTGTTAAAGATGCTACACAAGTACACGCATCGTGTCCTCAGAGGAACATTTATATTAGAAGCGATACTATTGAAGGAGATGAAGATTGTTTATACCTCAATGTATATAAGCCAAAGGTAATATTATTAATTAAAAAAACATTCACTATTTTAATTATTTTTACTATCTACTAATTTAGACCGATGATTCCAAATTGTTACCAGTTATGATGTTTATTCATGGTGGTGGCTTTTTATGTGGGCATGGTAACAGTGATAATTACGGACCACAAGTGTTATTAGATAGAGATGTTATTTTAGTTGTTCCCAACTATCGTTTAGGTAAGAGAATGATTTTAATATTGCACAAATATGTTAATTGTTGTTTTATATGTTTATTAGGAGCTTTAGGATTTTTGACAACAGGAGATGAAGTAGTCCCAGGCAATAATGGCATGAAAGATCAAACCATGGTCTTGAAATGGATACAAGAAAATATTGAGAAATTTGGTGGCGACCCTAACAGTGTTACGGTGTTTGGTGAATCGGCTGGAGGTGCTAGTGTGCATTTTCACATGTTGTCCCCACTGAGTAAAGGTAAATAACATAATAGTAATATAAATAATTTTACTATTTATATTGGAAATTGGTGTTTATTTATAACCTAATATTTATTTATGCAAAATAACGGTATTATTTGAATTCAACTTACAATGTTTATACACATTACTGTGATCTATTTAACAGTTATTAAGTCACTTAAACCCATTGAAAGATGTAGTCACTATTTTGTATGACAATTAAAAATAATGTTTAACAAACTTAGTTTATTGTTTACCAACTTATAGATTTTATAGATTACTGTAACTCTTTTGCGATTTTTATTACTTTTTTGTTAAATTGAACATGTAAACTATTTGTCAGTTTAAGTAATTTTTTGACAGATGTAGTCATTTTTTGACTGTCTAAAACTGGGATCGGCAAACTTATTTTTAAACGGGCCAGATCGTAAAAGTTTTAAGTTTTATTTAAGGAAATTTCTTTTGTACTTGCATCAAAATAAAAAAAAAACGTTGTTGTAACTGTAGTTTAAATTCAGAAAATATAGCCACTAATTTTTTTTTTAAATGAGGACTTTGCGGGCCAAATTAAAAACTTATGGCGGGCCGGATTTGGCCCGCGGGCCGTAGTTTGCAGACTCCTGGTCTAAAACTAAAATCTTATAATGTTTTTATACGTTACTTCAATCATTTAGACAGTTTAAAATATTATTTGACAGATTTGCTACGTTTTTAGTAAAATATAATAGTATTCTAAACAGTTTTAGTAACGTTTTTGGTAAATGTAGTAACGTTTTTGTCAATTTTAAATAATATTTGATACAGCTGGCAGATTGTAAGCTGTTTGACAATATTAGTAACTTTTTGACATTTTGAGTAGTTTTTTGACAAATTCATTTACAGGGTTGACAATTTAACATATTATTTTGCTGTAAACTAAGAATTTTTGAAACATTTTAGTAACATTTTAGTATACAATTTGTCAGATCTGGAAAGTTGCTTACAATTTATAGTCCAATCAAAATAGCTTTTCACCTCTAAAAAATTCCAAAGTTGCAAAACTTTGTATACTAATTTATAGGTACCTAGTGAAAGATATACTAAAAGTACTGACAAGTATAACACGAGCTCTAGCAACAATCACAAAAACAGGGCACTTTTTTCGGTTTTTTGTTAATATCTCGAGAACTGTAGGTCGGAGGTAAAAGTTAATTATATACACAATGAAAGCTGATAAAATGATTATATACATTTTTCTAGTATTCTTAGCGGTTACAGAGGTATAGAGTACTAATGATTGCATTTTCTTTTTTAAAGTGAGCACGGCAGAATATGTAATTTATTGAAGATGCCAAAGCAAGACAAATTAAGTGTACTTTTTACTGTCATTTGTTAGATACTTATAAATCAATATTTGACAATGTTTTGCCTACACTTTTGGATACGTTAGATCATTGTGAGAGGGGGTTATACATTTGCGAGAAATGAGATTGAGGACTGCCTCAGGTTCTGCTGCGTCTTCTGTAGTTACTGGCATCAACCGGCTGGCTCAAGTTTCCAACCCCACTGTTCTGGAGGAAGTTCATTTTTTAGCTCAACTTGGATTTGGTGGCATACACAAAAAGCATGCTGCATTGCTGCTCCTTCTGTGGGCGACAGGGCAAAAAGGTCTGGTTTAGCATTCAAAACCGATTTGGTAACAGCATTGTAGCAATGCATGTTAAGGGAAGTTTGCTTGTGAGGTGCATTGTAATATGCCAGGAATATTTTGTTTCCAGCTTCAGCTTTATTACATCAGTAATACTTTACAGTGTAGCTCGCTTCTTGAACAAATTGAAACAGACAAGTTTTCATTTTTTATATGCAGCGGAAGTCGTATCACATCCGCTAAATGTATGCACAAGTAGTATGCAGTTTTTTATTCCTATAGTTTGCAATTGCTGATTCAAATATACCTTCCTGGCTTGGTTTAACAAATAATAGCTGTCTTTCAGATGAAGTTAAAGCCATGAGAAGGACAATAAGATCAACATCTTTGCCAACTATTGCTACTTTGTCACTAGTTTAAGATTTTATGACTCCTGTGCGGATGATCAATTTACCAGCGTTACTAGATTTTTGTTTTGTTTTAATTTCATAGTCTATATTGTTGCTAACATGCATGGGTACTGTAAATTGTTTGACATTTTTTTTTTTTAATTTTATAATTTTCTGACAATTGTAGTAATATTTTTGACAATTAAGAATACAATTTGACTTATCAGGCAGATAGTACGCATTTTAGTACATTGCTGTAAATTGTTTGACAGTTTTAATAACTTTTTGAAGTTTTTAATAACTTTTTGACAAATGTAGTAGCATTTTTGACAATTTAAAAAACAATTTGGCAGATTTAGATAAAAAAAACTATTTGACAATTTAACTTTTTGATAAATGTTCATATTTTTTACAATTTAGTAGTTTTTTGACAGTACCTACATTTTTGCACGGTTTGCAATCCATCGAAATTGTGTATTGATTGGATAGAAATAAATATTTTTATTTAAAATTAATTATATCACGGCCAATAATAATCTATTTAAAACTGGCGTTGACTAATTTGTTTGTTAAAAGGGCATTTTTATGAATATCATTATAATAACATTACTAGAAAAAGAAATAAGTAGAGTTTTTTATTTCATTCAAATACTGGTACTAACATCTCTTGTTATTACGACATTAATAATGATAAATAAAAAGTTTACATGTTTTTATTAAATTTCATTTGTGCATTACTTTTTAAAATAAAGATAAACATAAATTTTGGAACTAAACCTATACAAGGTTGATACCAAATTTTGACGTTTGTTTACTTTTTTTAATAATTATTGATTTGATTTATGCCATAATAACTACATACTTTTTTTATTAGTGTTAAAACGTACTTTCTTTAACTCAAATTTTAGCTTTCTTTTTTAAGTTTCACAAGTCAGTAAATAAAATAATAACCAACAAAAATGTGCTGTTGAAATTATGTCAGTAGTAACATTGTACAAATACAGACAATTAATGTGTTAAAAGAGAAATAAAAACAAATATATAATTAATGTTTTGTCTAATTTATTGGCATTTTATTTAATCAAATACCATAAAATATTTAATAGACCTATTAGCAAAGTTGTTAAAATTTATCATCTGTGTAAAAAACGTTGTTTGTTAATGTATGATTGATATATTCTTTTAAATAAACCAGTTTGTAAGTTAGTTTTAATTAAATTATTTAAAAACTTTATACAATGGTTTATTTCTCATAGATAAAATGATGGAATATTTATTGTTAACACAATAACTTGAAAATTATTTTATATTATTTTAGTAAGTTTATATATTTGCAGATGGTTTCATTTAATAGGCCGATTCATTTGTTTTAATATATTTGACGTTTAGTTTATATTAATGCCATATATAGCCTTTTGCTTATTTTATGATAAATAAAATTAGCAATTGATGACCATTTTTGATAGAAATGAGTTGTGTAGGGAAAAACTAATGAAGATTGAAATAGGCAGATTTAAAGCTAATACGCTTTGCTATAGATTTTTTGTTTTCTCCAAAACCACAGAGCTTGTTAATTGGAATTTGCTAGAATACTTATTTAGTGAAATAATAAACACTGGAAAATATTATGTTCATGGTTGAGTGACTAGAACTCAATTATAATTATGAAAGTCATATAGACAAAACCATGTCTACAAATAAGTCGAGGAATGCAATGTATTACTTAAAAGAGTTGCAACAAACTCATGAAACATCCTTTTTTTAGAATGTAGTGAAGTGTTGGTCTCAACAAGTGACCTTTGAGAATGAATAGCGTTAGTCCTGCTGTTAATTTGTCTTGTTATTGTTACTTATGTGGTACTAGATTATTAGTTTAAAGTAGATTAGTTTTAAAGGAATTAACACAGACTGCTGCGGCAACACATGCTGTCAGCTGATCATCATCTTTTCTTAAATTTTTTTTTTCTCCTTTTTTCTTTGTTTTTGTTGCTTTTAATCTGTGTGTTTCCTTTCATTTTAGTTTATCTAAATCTTAAAGCTTCAAACTCCTTTATATTTTTCCTTAGTACTATTGTTGCATGGTTCCTTAGTGCTCTTCATTTGTATTTGTTACTCAAGCATACATTTATAATTGTAGATTTGTTAATTTTGTTTTCCAATAACTTTTCTTTTTTTTGCTTATCTTCCTTTTCTTCTTTTTCTACTAGCGTATTTTTTGCGTCGTCATGCGCATTCTTGGCAGAATATACATCTTTTTTCTTTCCTAATTTTATTAATTTTTTGTAAATACTTTTCATATACTCCATGTTTGGTAAGTACAGGGAGTTTATAAATGAATGGGATTATGTAATCACTTTAAATATGCTGCCTTTTTAAAATCGTCCACTATACTACTTATGTTTTCATATGTTTGCTTGACAGCTGTCAAAGTTGATCTGTCAAAACAAATAGTTTAGTAAACAATTTAACAAAAGCGGCACATTTAAAGTGATTACATAATCCCATTCATTTATAAACTCCCTGTAGTTGTGTTGTATAGTAATACGTCGCCGGTTTATTCACTATACATTTTTTAATTTTTGGTATTGGTTTTTTTGTTAATTTTTTATTTTTGTTTTTTCCACTGTCTTTGCTATCTTTATATCTTATTCTCTTTTCCTGTCTCTTTACTTCTTGTTCATTAATTCCTTTATTTATCATTTTATTTATGTCTAATCTTTTTTCTAGTTAGGCATAATTCTACTAAGCATTCCTTCCATTATTTTTGTTTCACCTACCGCTTTCTTAACTTGTTTGTTTTTTCTTTGCTTTAAATGTAACTCAGAAGTATATAATTTTTTTTCCTACGTTTATTATTTGTTCTCCTATCTGTATTTTTCCATTTTCTCTATTAGTCTTTTTTTATAGCCTCAGTTTTCTAAAAAGCCAGATTTAATCTTTTATTTTATATACAATTTTTTATCATCTCTATTGCCAATTCTGAACTTTGTCACTTCTTCAAAAAACTGCATTCTTAGTAGTTCTTATATCATACTACTAGATTTCAAAGTTTAGGTTTTAGTGCAGAACCCTGTACTTTTCGGTCAGCCTAATTTTTTTTATTTTTGGTCAGTAGATTTTATCTTTAAAAGTAACTCTATATTATTTTAATAGTTTTCTTTTTGCTGTTTTTCATAGTATGCTATTGAAAGCATTTTGTATATCTAGCGAGCGCTATTATGACACAGTGTTGTCTTTTTCTGTGCGGTCTACTGTTTGTTTTTTTTGCAACATTTCTTGTCTTTTTAATGGTTCTTGAGTCAATCTTTCTTTTATACTTGTAAACCCATATTGTTTCTGTTCCTATCTCCTTTTTCTTCTATTTTTGTTTAACTCTCCTCACAAACATTTTTTCATAATTTTTGCTAATGTTGATTAGGCCGTTGTTTTGTTTGTTTTCTTCTTCTCAATTAACACTAGGTTTGTCTTGTTTTAGCAAGACAAAAATATTCCTTTCTTCAGACATCTGTTTATTTTTTGTGTTATTTCTATTTCATTTCTTTCTAGCGCTGCTTTTACTATCTCCATTGTTATCTTGTTCGCAACTGGTGCCTTGTTATTAGATAGTTTTTTTATAATCTGTTTTATCTCCTCCACTGTTGCAAGGTTTGCTTTTGTTTTGTCAGCTGTTTCTGCAAGTATTTTTACAATTCCTTCTGTAGAAAACAATTTTTTAATTATAATTTCTTTGTTCTTTTTTTCCTTTAAGCACACTGCTTTTATTCCTTTTAATTTATTTATTACTATTTTGTACGGTTTTTCCCAGGAATCCCCGCTATATTTCTATAATTTTTTTTAGTTTTTCTTCAGCTTTGTCAGAATCTTCTCTCCTTATTTTCTGTGTTTTGACCTGTCTTGCTGCTTGTATTGCTTTTTTCCTGCCTTCTTTGACCACACACCACTAGTACGGTCTCTTTCTTCTTCTTTTTTTTGTATTTATGGACTGATTCTTTTGATTTTTTTAACTTTTTCGAATACGTTATGCATTTTTCCTCTGTTTTCATTTCTATAGTTTTCTTTTTTCTTTTTTCTTTTTTTTTTGTATCCTTTTTTTGTTCAATCTTATGTAGGCTCATCAATTTTTTTTCTGTCACTGTCCAGCTCGTTACTATTCTAGCCCACGTTGCTATGGTAATGTCAATGTATGATTTGGATCTTCTTCTTACAAACGTTGATTTATCTATTTGGTTACATATCGTAAGATTTACAGCCGCTATCATCTCCTTAAGAATTTGTTTTCTCTTGTGGCTCTTTGTCCCTTCCTATCTTGACTATTTTTTGCTGAAATTGCGTACTATTAGAATTTGTTTGTTTTTCATAAACTGTATACTATTATACTCTTTATATCAGCATACACTATTCCTTCCTTGGGTGTATCCCATCTTTCTCTGAGTCTATAACTTTTATCCAAGTCGCGGTCAATGTCCGACGGAGAACGGACGCGCTCGCGAATGTGCATAAAGGCGATTTAAATAATGGTGAATAATCTACGTTATTTAAAAAATTAAAAAATTCTGTGAATTAGAACAAACAGTGGAAAGGTGAAAAGTTTATTGTGAAAGTTCAAAAAAGTGTAAAACTGTGATAAGGACACATTAAAAAATAAAGGTGCGGTCGTGTTTTAAAACACACTCGTGTCGTGACGCGCGACACGTCTAGTGTTACATAATAAAACACAAACGCGGAAACAGCATTTTGATATTAATTAAAAGTGAAACTAGGCCAAGGGTCAAAAAACGAAGATGAATGCATTTTTAAAAAGCGGGATGTTGCAAAGAACACCGCCGGATAAAAAAACAGATAAAGAATTAGGTCAAACGAATCAAAAAAGAGGGAGAGAAATAGATTCGCCAGGAGGTAACAACGAGGCGAAGAGAGCAAATAACCCCACAACAATCCAAATAATGGGGAAATTAATTAGAGAGTTAAAAAACTTAACCAGTGAGTGTACAACCACTAAATTGGAAATTAAAAAGTTGGCGAATCAACTAGAAACAAATATGGAGAGAATGGAATTTGAAGAAATCCAAAAAAAAGAACAGGAGAATGAAAATAAAACAAAAATAGGTATAGAAATGTCGACACAGACAATGGAAACTGGAGATAATAGGGAAGAAAACCGTAAAAACCATTTCATCTCGGACGAGGAGATATTAAAAGTGGATAATGAAGAGGATATAAAAAATATTATAAATAAAGAATGGAGAGATACAGACTATAAATATGTAAACGTGGAAAAAAAAAACCCAATAATGGGAAAGGAAATGGATACAGGACTTTTAATAAATAAAGAGGAAATAGGCAAAGAAGGTGGTATCTTACAACAAGCAAAAATAAAATACCCTGAACTAATGGAGGAAGAAGGAGAAGATGAAACGCCATATATAGAAATAGTTAAAAATCTAAGCGGAAAAAATGTGGGAAAAGTACACATCATTAAACAGAAAATCGAAACGGCAGGGAATAAGGAGATACTAATAGCTATCGAAAAAATGCTTATCAAAACAAAAACATTAAGTATTGAAGAAATAAATATACCAATACCAACGGGAATTACGGCAAGAGATGCAAAAAAAATTATGGAAATAGCAGGAAGAAGAACTAACACAAAAATAAGACTGTGCGTGCCAACACAGGGACAGGTAGCGGAGACACATAGAGAAAAAAAAACAGGTACGGAAACAGGTGCTATAGTAGTGAGCAAACAAGGTGTCACATATGCAGATTTGCTGAGACAGGCAAAAACCCAGATAAAAGGATCTACGTTCAAGGAGGTAAGAGAAACAAAAAAAGGGGAGTTGTTACTAATTACAAAGGGTAATGAGACGGAGAAAGAGATAGAAAAAATTAAAAATGGAATGGAAGGCTGCAATGTACGAAAAGCCAGCAACAAAACTACAGAACTGGTGATAATCAAAGATATTAGCCCGGAAATTAAGAGAGAAGAAATACTGGAAGAAATTATGAACAAAGTGAACACAGAAGGAAGTACAATAATTTCCATAAAGAAAGGTTATAGAGAAATACAAACCGCTATAGTCAAAATGGACAAAAAAATAGCAGAACAGATAATAGGAGAAGGAAGAATAAACATAGGACTCATAAGATGCAGAGTAGAGAAAGTTAAAGCAAATGAAAGAAAATGTTATAAATGCTGGAGGAAAGGACATGTAGCGGCAGAATGCAATGGGGAAGACAGGTCTTCGCTATGTATAAAATGCGGAAAGGAGGGACATCAGGTTGCCGAATGCAGAAACAAAGAATACTGCATTGAATGCAAAGTATTAGGACACAGAACGGGAGAGAAAAGATGTCCAGCTACAAAGAAAAAAGAAATGAGGAAAACAAAGAAGAATATGGAGGACAACAACCCAGATAACTGGAGAGAACAGGAGGAAAAAATAGTATCACATAATGTATAAGTTTATACAAATAAACATAGGGAGGGGAAGAGAGGCTCACGATTTACTAATAGCAACAGCGGAGAGAGAGGAAATAGACCTAGTGCTAGTGAGTGAACCTAATAAAAACAAACTAAATGGTAAGTGGATAAGAGACAAAGGAACAGATGCAGCAATTTTAGCTAGGGGGAAGTGTAGGGACAAGGTGGAAAGATGGGGAACACCAAAAGAAGGAATAGTGTGGGCAGAAGTACAAAGCATGATAGTATACAGCTGTTATATCAGCCCAAACTGCGGTCTGGAATACTATCGAGAGTGGATAGAAGAATTAGAAAGAAGTTTAAGAAAACAGAAAAACAAAAAAATTATTGTAGGAGGAGATTTCAACGCAAAATCACCGAGATGGGGAGGCTACAAGAACGATTTAAGAGGAAAAATCTTAGAGGAGATGATAGCAGGGTTAAATCTTACAATCTGCAACAATGGAGACAAACCGACGTTTGTAAGAGGAAGCTCAAAATCGCATATTGACATCACCATAGCAACGTGGGAAATGGCAAAAATAATAAATGAATGGACCGTGACTGAAGAAGAATCACTGAGTCTACACAAACATATACAATACAATACAAAGGAGAAAGGAAAACAGGAGCACACGAGAGAAGGTAAATGGAACGTAAGAAGAATGGACAAAGAAAAGATAAAGAGAGGCATGGAAACAGAAGAAGTGACAGAAAACGAAAATATTGAGAAAAGATGCGAGAGGTACTCAGAAAAACTGAGAAAAGCGGCGGAGAAAGCAATTCCTAGGTACAGGGAAGGCGGACGAAAAGGACCATACTGGTGGTGTGAGGAAATAAAAGAATGCAGGAAAAACACAATACAAACAGCGAGGAAAATCAAAAGGCTGAGAAGAAGAGGAGAGAACACAGAGGAAATAGAAGAGAAACTAAAAAACGACAGAAAAATTTTAAAAAAGGCAATTAGGGAT
The DNA here is from genome assembly GCA_963932245.1 of Tachinus rufipes. Taxonomy (NCBI): domain Eukaryota; kingdom Metazoa; phylum Arthropoda; class Insecta; order Coleoptera; family Staphylinidae; genus Tachinus; species Tachinus rufipes. The sequence continues at coordinate 46,710,453 of OZ010741.1, read as the reverse complement.
AGCAGAAAAAGATGCTGGAAAGAAATGATAGAATCTATAGATGGGGATCCTTGGGGAAAACCGTACAAAATAGTGATGGACAAATTGGGTGGAAGAACAAAAGGAATCTGCTTAAAAGAAGACGAAGAAGAAGAGGTCATAATTAAAAAACTATTTCCCAAGGGAGAACCAGTAGAAGAACCAGAAACAAAAGAAGAAGAAGCAACAGTTATGGCAACAGTGGAAGAGATCAAAGAGATCATAAAAGAATTGCCTAACAACAAAGCACCAGGTCCGGACGAAATAACAACAGAGATTGTTAAAGCAGCATTAGACGGAAACGAGATAGAAATAACTCAAATAATCAACAGGTGCCTAAAAGAAGGAACTTTTCCAGGATGTTGGAAAGAAGCCACTCTAGTACTGATTGAGAAAAAAAAAGAAGCAGGAAAAGCAACATCATACAGACCAATATGTTTAATCAACACACTGGCTAAAATAATGGAAAAAGTTATTGTACGGAGAATAGAACAAGAAATAGAAGAAAAAGGAGGATGGGAAAAAGAACAATACGGATTTACCAAAGGAAAAACAACCTTAGGAGCTATTGAAAAAGTGAAAGCAATAGCAAAAGAAGCAAACAGCGGAACGCAGAGGAAAAGGCAACACTGTGTAATGATAGCGTTGGACATACAGAACGCGTTTAATAGCGTATCATGGGCAGCAATCATAGAGGCGGCAAAGAAGAAAGAACTGAACAGAAAAACAATCAAGATTATATGGAGCTACTTACAGGACAGAAATCTAGTGACCAAAAATGGAAGATTCAAACTTACTAGAGGGGTACCGCAGGGCTCAGCACTGGGACCAAAACTGTGGAACCTTGTCTATAACGAGTTACTTCGAATGAAGATGCCGGAAGGCGTGTCAATAACTGCATTTGCGGACGACATAGCAGTAGTAGGTAGAGACGTAGAAATAGAAGTACTAAAAGGAAGATTAGAGCTGGCAATTGATATGATACAAATATGGATGAGAAGTAAGGGCTTAAAACTAGCAACACAAAAAACTGAGGCGGCATGGCTATCGACTAAGAGGAATAATAGAGGAACAGGTAAGATACAGGTGGGAGATCAAGAGATAACCATAGGGAAAAAAATCAAATACCTTGGAGTGACACTCGAAGCAAAGGGATGGAATGAACAGGTTAAGGAAGCGGTCATTGGAACAAAGGAAATTGAGAGAAAGCTTGGTAGACTTATGCCAAACAACGGAGGTCCAGGAGAAGAAAGCAGAAGGCTAATAGCAACGGCAGCAAGAAGCAAATTGCTGTACGCCGCAGAAACATGGGGAGAAGCCATGAAAACAAAGAAAAACAGAAAGGAAGTAAGAGGAGCCACAAGAGCAAGCTCGCTAAGGATTTGTAGAGCTTACAGAACAGTGTCACAAGAGGCAGTAGAGGTAATTGCGGCAACACCTCCCGCGGATATGATGGTGGAGGAAAGAATAGAAATAAAAAAACTTGTAAAAGAAGGAACGAGTAAAAAAGAAGCAAAGATAAGAGCAAGAGAGAAGACTATGGAAAGATGGCAGAGAAAATGGGATACAGGAGAAAAGGGGAAATGGACGAGAGAATTAATCCCAGACATAAAAGAATGGGTAGAGAAGAAACCCGAGACGTGTTATTATACAACACAAATACTGACCGGGCACGGAGCATTTGGAAAATTCTTGCAAAAAATTAAAAAAATAAATGAAGAAGAAAGGTGTACATTTTGTCAGGAAGAAACACACGATAACGCAGAACACACTCTAGTAGAATGCGAGGCGTGGGAGGAAGATAGAAAAAAACTAGAATATATAGTAGAAAGCAAAGTGGATAAAAGAACAATCATTAACAAATGCTTAAAAGATGAAAATAAATGGAGGGCGTTAAAAAACTTTGCAACAAGTGTACAAAAAAAAAAAATTGAAGAGTTTGACAATAGAAGAATATAGAAAAACAAACAATGGAAACAAACACACAAACTAAAAGCCATAGAAGAGAAAGGAAAGAGATGAGAGAAGCTAAATGGAAACAAGAAAACAGAGAAAAAGATCAAAAAGAAAAAAATAAGAAAGGATATGACAATTGTGCATACCAAGAAACAGAAGAAAAAAGAAGAACATTTACAGAGACTACGATACCAAACGAAATTGCAGAGATAAGGAGAAGGAGAAAAGAAATATTGAAGGAAAGCAAAATAACAGAAATAACAAGGCATATACCAAATGGTAGATATGCTATCTCGAGGATGACTGAGAACGCAACCTTTCAGATAGTCAGAATATACCTGGCAACGAGAGGACATGAAGAAGTAATTCCTGATGGAGATACAAGGATATCACTGGAGGTAAAACTTACAAATCTAGGACTGCCAAAAGGAATACAACTGATGGAACTGCATAAATTATTCATGAAAGAGAGGGGATATGATAAAGAAGAAGTGAACGAAGACCTTAGTAAGCTAAGAGCACATCTGAGAACAAATTATATAATTAGAGTAAATAACACAAAGATGGGAGAAAGAAGAGAATGCAGAGGTAGATGCCAGTGCAGATAAGACAAGGCAAAATGACAAAAGAGACAGACAAAGGTAGGGGCTGTAGGGAGAGAGGGGCCGGGGACAGCATGCGTGCCGCAGATGATGCGTGAAAATCCGCGAAGCAAAAACCAGCCCGCCTCAAACTAGCACCAAATGTAGGTTAGTTTAGACAGGGACATTAAAACAACAGGATTTGCGCAGAGAAGAAAACCGAAAGGTATTACCATGCGTAAGTTATTCTTAAGGGCCACTTGTTGAGAGCCAAACAACTCACTACGTCCTAAAAAAAAAAAAAAAAAAAAAAAAAAAAAAAAAAAAAATAACTTTTATCCACTCCCCACTTAATTTATTTTTATTTGGTTTACTCACTATCACTATGTCAGTAGGTCGTGCATCTCTTTTTCTCTTCCAATATTTGTTTAGGTGATGTTATATATTTTTGTTAATGTTCTCGTTTTTGTATTGTCTCCAACTAGCTGGATTCCTGTTTTCTATGTTATTTCTTGGACTTCTAATTTCTTTTTTGTTTGTGACCGGGCATCTTCTTCTTCCTGCTCTGTGTCATGTAATTTTACACTCTATACAATATGTCCTGTTACTTCAGTTGGCTATCTAATGTCCTTATTTTCCGCATTTTATGCATAGTAGCGATGCATAAAGAGCAAATGTTATAAATGTTTGTTAACGGTGGTTCTTGTTAGCATTATTTATTAGTGGTGTGTAAAACAAAGTACATTGGCATTGAGGTCATTAAGGTACTTGTCTAGGCCGGAAAAAAATGGTTATTCATGCACTGGCATAAGGCCTTCTAGTTGTATGTTAACAACGTATTTGGTATTGAGATCTTATACGTAATAGCCGCTTGTGCACTGGGGTTTGAACTCTTGGGGTTGCACAATAACTGTAAAGGATTGTCAAGCTTACACTGATTGGTAATTTAGTATACTATTTATTGATAAATATAAGGATTTAAGCATTACTACTAGTTACAGCTAGACACTAATAGTGTGGTCTGTATAATAGGCAACTTAGTATACACAAAAATTATGATGAATGTGGTTAAACTCACGCCACATTCAACATTATTTTTGTGTATATTAAGTTGCCTATTATAGAAGACACACTATTCGTGTCTATCTGAAGTTTTATGCTATTTTAAATCATATTTTACTGTTTTCCATGCACGTGGGTCAAGAAATTTGTGTTGTATTAGTAGTTTTTTGCTCGGTTTATGAGAGTATAAAACCTCTAAAAAAATTCTACGGTTTTTTAAGTCTTTTTTGTTGTTTTTTAACGTTGACTTTGAGAAATTGCATTTTTTGTTTAAAAAAAATGTACTAGTAAAATCGATCAGAAATTTTCCGATTTTTAAATAAAAAATGCAAGTCGAAGTTAAAAAACTAAATTGTAGAACTTTGATATTTTCATGAACCGTTAAATAGACTACTAATAAGTTATAGGAACAAAAAAAAAAACTAAAACAAGTTTCTCAACGCACCTCCCCCCCCCCTCTCTGCTCTTGTCCGTTTGAAATAGAATTGTCCATAAATAAACTTATCACTTATGTCCATTAATCTGTTTATTTAATAAACGCTATATTTTAATTGATACTAAATGTTGTTAAATATAAAATATTGTTATCTAATAATAAATGTTAGGTCAACTTGAAATGAGAAAATGTAGTGCAAATTAATAAATCTAAATCATTTGTAGAAACTTGCTTTGGGCATAATTAATTCCAAACTGATTGAAAATTGTTGATAAATTTAATTTTACTTAATATTTATAATTACAGGTCTTTTCCATCGTGCAATTTCTCAAAGTGGGACAGCATTATGTCCATGGGCTTTTAGACCGAAAGATAGAAGCACAAAAAATTCAATAAAATTAGCAGAACTTTTCAATTGTCCAACAAAATCATCTAACGAAATGGTGGAATGTTTAAGAAAAATAGACCCATTTGATATTGTTGCTAAAGATTTAGATTTTATGGTAAATACAAGTTTAAGTACATAATTATTATAACAATTAATTGCACATATTGTAGACTTGGGACAAAGATCCTATGATTCCATTTAGCCCAGTCCAAGAACCAAATTTACCAGGTGCATTTATGACTGATTTGCCAATTAATTTAATTAAAGCAGGGAAAGTTATGGACATACCTTGGATGTCCGGTCTCAATGTTGATGAAGGTGCACTTAGAGTAGCGGGCAAGTAAATAAGCAACAGCTTAGACTAGTTTACATTTCATTTTTTAATATTGTAGCCTTATATGGAATTCCACATTTAATCAAAGAATTGAATGAAGATTTTATTAAAAAATCAGCAATTTCATTAGAATTTGAAGAAACAGCTGATGATCCAGATTTGGTAGCTAAAAAGTTACACGAATTTTACTTCCAGGGCATGCCACTGGATGACAGCAACAAAGATGCAGTTATTAAAGTATATTATTAAATATTTAAAGTTAATTTCAAGAATTTTTTATTGATGTTTCAGCTTTATACGGATGGATGGTTTTTAAACGGGGCCGATTTAGCTACATATTTACATACTAAATACCTTAAACATCCGATGTATTATTATCTATTTGGACATAGAGGAGAAGCTAGTTTTTCAGCACATTTTGGCGATAGAGTAAACAATTATGGTATTTATTACAACCTACAGTATTACTTAATTAATTTATGTATTTTTCAGGTGTGTGTCACGCTGATGAATTAATGTATCTTTTCCCAATAAACGAGCAGCTCTTCCCAGACAAATTGTGGAATAAAAAAGATACAAAAGTTGCCAAGTTATTAACAACACTCTGGACTAATTTTGCACTTCATGGGTAAGATTTATTTAGAATAAATTGTACTATTTTATAACAAATCATAATTTTTTAATTATAAAAATACAATTAATCATTTTTGATGAATATGCTTTATAAAGTGTGTTAATTAAAGGGATTTAGATTCTGTTTTACAATGGGAAATTTTAATTTTACTTTTAATTGGTTTTGTTAGAATTCTACAAGTAGTAAGTTTTATTATTTTGAGTTTGATATTTATAATTTTAACTGATACATTTAATTAAGATTAAATAATTTTCCTAATAGCTTCAAACAAATAAATTAATATTTTGATCACCCCTTTAAGTTTGTCTAGGTACTTAATTAACACTCTGTATATTATGAAAATATCTATAGATTGATACACACTTATTTAGTTTTATTTATTTATAAATAGTTAACCATGTTTGTCTTCATTTCTTTTGTTGATATGAGTGTTGATATGTCATAGCAATATTAATTATAGGGATCCTACACCAGTAATAGATGAGACATGCAAGGCGAAATGGAAACGAGCAAATTCCAAAGACATGAATTATTTCTTCATTAAAAGTCATGACGATATTAGCATGCAGAATGGATTGTATCTGGAGAGAGCAAAATTCTGGAGAAATTTACCTTACGATTCAACTTTTATGGATGTCATCAGGGACGAATTATAAATATGTATATTTAAAAAATGTATTTTTGCGGTTAATTAAGTTAAAGGTTATTGGTTTTTGTACTAAGTATAAAAAATGTAACTTATCTATACATATTTTGTTAAAAAGTTAAATTACATAATTAAAATGTCTGTTGTCACTAGGCTAGACAGTCAGACCAAATAAGTAATACTACGTATTTTACAAATATATAATCTGGCTATTATTTATTATACAATCATAGATATTTTAATTTTGTTAAACATTTAAGATTATAATAATATAAATATGATTTACAGCTTTTCCGGACAAGTAAGCTTAATCAATTTAGCATACTTTAAGCTGACCGTTTTTGATTTTTTTATTTAAAAGTTAAAAAGTTAAAAAACCAAAACCGGATAGCTCAATGTTGCTTAAATTTATTATGTTTACATGTCCCGAGAAGCGACGTTTTCCGTTTACGTTAAAATAGTAAAAAATTTAATTAGGTAAATAAACTGGAACCCTTATTTTCTTGAGTGATAGCGTAATAAATGTATGTATAATATAAATAAACTGTATTGCTATGCAATTTCTAAAAAAAATTTACCAAACTATTAATTAATCCGGTTTGTGACAGAAATAGGCATGTGTACTGATTTTGGAGTTTTTAAACATGTTCCTCAATAGCAATCCATAATTTAAACCGTCAGTTTTTTATAAATACTAAGCTTAGTATATAGTCCACCTACACTTATATATTGATAATGTCAAATCAATACCACATAACTCTTAAAATAATAATTTGATAGCTCTAACTTATTTTGGATACTCCATAAAGCTGCATGGTTTTGTGTTTTAAAATTAATTTACCCAACAACATGAGCATTGCAATACAGTTCAAAGCTGTAGTACTGGAAATTACTTAAGTTTTTGGATAAACGGAAAAAATTAAAATGATAGTATGTTAATAATATGAAAATGACTGATAATTATAATAGACATGAACAACGTTTAAAAAATTGTGTAGTAAAGAATACTGTTTGTTTGTCCATACTGAAAAGTTTGGAGCATGAATTCTGATGAATATTTAGTTTACTGTAAACAATTCGATTCATACAAACAAAGAGGATTATTATAAATTAAAAAAAAAAAACTATATTAGATATTAAAAACAAATAATTTAATACAATGGAAACATTAACTATACAAAAAGTACCTCAAACTAGCTTATGCATACAAAATATACAAATCTGCTACTTTTAAACAATTTGCGCATTAACAACTTTAAAAGTAAAAACTAAAAGTGATAAAGCAATTATTTTAAAATCAAAAATTATAGAAAACAATCAAACTCCTTATTGCTGGTCACTACTTTACACCAAAACATGAATTTTTTTTAGGACGTAGGGAGGGGTTGGCACTCAACAAGTGGCCCTTAAAAATAACTTTTTTTTTTCTGTGCAAATCCTGTTAATAAAATGTTCCTGTCTAAAAACTCACCTACATTTGGCTTTAGTTTAAGGTGAGCTATTTTTGCATTGCGGATTTTTACGCATTATCTGCGGCACGCATGCTGTCCCCGGCCCTTTTGTCCCTATAGCCCCTACATTTGTCTGTCTTTTTTGTCATTTTGCCTTTTCTTATCAGCACTAGAATCTACCTTTGAATTCACTTTTTTCTCCCAACCGCTTACTAAAGTTTTCGTTCACTTTGTCTTCATTGTATCATTTCTTCTCCATAAATAGTTTATGCAGTTCTATTAGTTGTATTCTTTTTGGCAGTCCTAGATTTGTAAGTTTTACCTTCAGTGGTATCACTGTATCTCCATCTGAAATTACTTTTTTATGTCTTCTCGTTGCCAGGTATATTCTGACTATCTGAAAGATAGCGTTCTCAGTCAACCTCAAAATAGCATATCTACTATTTGGTATTTGCCTTGTTATTTCTGTTATTCTGCTTTCCTTTAATATTTCTTTACTCTTTCTCCTTATCTCTGCAATTTTGTTTGATATCGTAGTTTCTGTAAATGTTCTTCTTTTTTCTTCAGTTTCTTGGTATGCATAATTGTCCTGTCCTTTCTTATTTCTATTGTTTTGATTTTTTTCTCTGTTTTTTTTGTTTCTATTAAGCTTCTTTTGTCTCTTTCCTTTCTCTTCTAGGGCTTTTAGTTTGTGTGTTTGTTTTCATTGTTTGTTTTTCTATATTATTCTATTGTAAAACTCTTCATTTTTTTTTTAGTACTCTTGTTGTAATGTTTCTTAGCGCCTTCTATTTAATTTCATCTTTTAGGCATTTTTTAATGATTGTTGTTTTATCCACTTTGCTTCCTAGTATATTTTCAAGTTTTTTCTATCTTCCTCCCACGCTTCGCATTCTACTAGTGTGTTCTGCGTTGTCGTGTGTTTCTTCTTGACAAAATATATACCTTTCTTTTTTCCTTATTTTTTTTTTTTTGCAAAAAAATTTCAAATGCTCCGTGCCCAGCAAAGAGTTCTATAGTTAGAGATTTCAAGCTGCCGTTTAAACAATGTATAAACAGCGTACATTTTTCGGTATCTCCGTCTTTGTCGCGCCATGACGTTTCTCTATCACATACAACGTAAAGCCGTGCGCGAAAAGGGAGTTGGTGTTCAAAAAGCTGCTCGATCGCTAGTAGTGAGAGAGGGAGAGGGTACAGTGTTGTGCAACAAGAACAGAGATACTGAGATAGTACGGCAAAACGCTGGCTTGGAATCTTTAGTTATAGAACTTTTTGGTGCCCGGTCAGTATTTGTGTTGTAAAATAGGTTTCTTCTTTACCCATTCTTTTATCTCCGGGATTAGTTTTCTCATTCAATTCCCTTTTTCTTCTCTTATTCTTTTTCTCTGCCATCTTTCCATAGTCTTCTCTGCTCTTATTTTTGCTTCTTTTTTTACTTGTTCCTTCTTTTATATTTTTTTTCTTCACCATCATATCCGCGGAAAGTGTTGCCTCAATTACTTCTACTGTCTCTTGTGACACTATTCTGTAAGCTCTACTAACCCTTAGCAAGCTTGCTCTCGTAGTTCCAGCAGTTTTCATGGCTTTTCCTCATGTTTCATACAGCAATTTGCTTCTTGCTGCCGTTGCTAGTAGCCTACTACTTTCTTCTCCTGGACCTCCGTTGTTTGGCATAAGTCTACCAACTATTTTCTTTGTTCCCATGACCGCTTCCTTAACCTGTTCATTCCATCTTTTTGCTTCGAGTGTCACTCCAAAGTGTTTGATTCCTATGGTTATCACTTGATCTTCCACTTGTATCTTACTTGATCCTCTATTATTCCTCTTAGTCGATACCTATGCAACTTCTGTTTTTTGTGTTGCTAGTTTTAAACTTTTACTTCTTAACCATATTTGTATCATATCAATTGCCAGCTTCAGTCTTCCTTTTAGTACTTCTATTTCTACGTCTCTACTTAATACTGCTATGTTGTACGCAAATGCTGTTATTGACACGCCGTCCGACATCTTCACTTAAATTAACTTGTTATAGACAAAGTTCTACAGTTTTGGTCATGAGCCCTGCAGTAAGTTTTCCCTTTTTAGTCACTAGGTTTCTGTCCTGTAAGTAGCTCCATATGATCTTGATTGTTTTTTCTGTTCAGCTCTTTCTTCTTTGCCGCCTCTATGATTATTTCCCATGACACGCTATTAAACGCGTTCTGTTTGCCCAACGCTATCATTACAGAGTGTTGTCTTTTCTTCTGCGTTCCGTTGTTTGCTTCTTTTGCTATTGCTTTCACTTTTTCTTTAGCTCTTAAAGTTGTTTTTCCTTTGGTAAATGTTCCTTCTTTTAGGCATCTGTTGATTATTTGAGTTATTTCTACCTTGTTTCCCTATAGAGCTGCTTTAACAATCTCTGTTAATATTTCGTGTGCCTAGTGCTTTTTTGTTAGGCATTTTTTATAATCTTTTTTATCTTTTCCACTGTTGCCATAACTGTTTCTTCTTCTTCTTTTGTTTTTGGTTTTTCTACTGGTTCTCCTTTTGGAAACACTATTTTAATTATGACTTCTTCTTCTTTGTCTTCTTTTAATTAGTTTTCTTTCGCTCTTTCACCCAATTTGTTCATCACTATTTTGTACGGCTTTTCCTATGGATTCCCGTCTATAGATTCTATCATTTCTTTCCCGGATCTTTTTCTGTTCCACTTGTCCACTTTCGATAGTATTCCATACCACAGTTTGGGCTGATATATCAGTTGTATACTATCATGTTTTGTCATCATCTTTCCACCTTGTCCATACACTTCTTCCTAGCTAAAATTGCTGCATCTGTTCCTTTGTCTCTTATCCAGTTACCATTTAGTTTGTTTTTATTAAGTTTATTTACTAGCACTAGGTCTATCTTTTCTCTCCGCTGTTGCTATTAGTAAACTGTGAGCCCTTTTTTTCTTTCCCTACGTTTATTTGTATAAATTTATACGTTATGTAATACGATTTTCTCCTTGTGCTCTCTCTAGTTATCTGGGTTGTTGTCCTTTATATTCTTTTTCTTTGTAGCTTGACATCTTTTTTCTCCCGTTCTGTGTCCTACTGCTTTGCATTTAATGTAGTATTCTTTGTTTTTGCATTCGGCAACCTGGTGTCCCTCTTTTCCGCTTTTTATACATAGCAAAGACCTGTCTTCCCCATTGCTACATGTCTTTTTTTTCCAGCATTTATAACATTTTCTTTCATTTGCTTTAAGCTTTCTCTACTCTGCATCTTATGTTTATTTTTCTTTTACTTTTTCACATTAGAAATCATAATTAAGACAACAGCCAGAGTAGAAAATTTTTCGATCAATATTAACCAACTACAAACCTGCACCAATAAAAATACTAGTCAGGCCTAAATAGTTAAAACCTAGACTACCGCCTGGCCCAAAAACAAGCAATAAATCATTGTAAAGTGTACAGATGTGGGAGTAATCACATCGCAACATCAAAATTACATAAAGGAGACGTATACTTTGTCTAGAATAAACTGTATGTCTAAATTAATATTGGGAGTATCAAAATAGACTTTACATTTTATTAATAAAATAAAACACAACACGTCTTGAGTTTTGACTTCTGAAAGCCAATATCAAATAAGAAGAAACTAACAAAAAAAAAATTAAAATTAAAGTGACGAAAAAATAAATCGAATTACTGATCTGGTCTAGCTAGAAAGATTTAAAAAGTGGTAATTTATATTGTTCATTCAGCAGATTAGAAAAAAGATTACATTTTTTTTGTAAACTTTGGCGGCTTCTAACAGATTAAGCTTAGTCCTATTTGTACAGTTGCTTAACATTTCAATTTTATTAACTTTGGGAAAACTATGATTAGAATTTATGATATAATTTGGAAATAAACTTATTGTATAGTAATTTAGTCTAAACGCTTTAAAATATTTTGCATACCGTGGTTCAAAACTTTGGTCAGTTTGCCTAACATATACACTATTGCATTCGGAACATGAGATAAAAATCCAATTTCTTAAGGAAGGAAAGAAGGTATTAATTTTTATTTTTAGCATTAAATAAAATATTATTGATAATTTGCAACTTGGTCTGAAAGCAATTTATTAGTGTAGTGATGTTTTCAAAGAATGTGCGTTATGTTGTCTGTAGTTTTTCTAAAATAAGTTAATGTTGTAAATGAACATTGTTTAGATTTGACAAAAATCAATCTTTTGATAACAAACCTTTGAGTGCAACTCAATTGATTGTTTGTTTCTCTTGCTTTAACTTAATAAGAAATGACAAAAAGCTTACCCGCTAAAAAGTTTGCTGCCAAAAAATTAATTTGTTTGTCTCTACTGCTTTGATTTAATAACGTCTGACATTCATCCTGCATTAAACAACTAAGATTTTTTTAACTGTAATAACTAGAAATGTAATAACAAAAATTTAAAAAAACTCAATCCAATCTTTTGATAACTAACACTTAGACAAAAACTGTCTACCAGCTCAAGAATTTGTTGTAAAGAAATTGAATCTGTTTTTACTGCTCTAATTTAATAACAACTAACCTGGATACAACAAGAAAGATACATTTATTTAATGTTATAACAACAAGAATAACAAAAGTAAAAGAAACATGCAATTTCTCAATAACAAACACTTTAACAAGAATCGCATACTTGCCCAAATATTTATTGTCAAAAAATTTGTTGTCTGTCTCTACTACTTTGGTTTAATAACTACTGACATTTATTCTGCATATAACAACTGTGACACTTTTTTTTTCATGTAATAAAAACAAGAATAACAAAAGTAAAATTAAACGTTCAATCTGTTTATTTAGTTAGTTAGTTTTTATTGATCTGACAAGAATCGCCTACTCACCCAAGAATTTGTTGTCAAGAATTTGTTGTCAAGAATTTGGTGTCTGTCTCTACTGATCTGATTTAATAAAAACTGACATTTAATTTCTTGATAACAAATACTTTAACAAGAATTGCTTAATTGCTCAAAAATTTGTCATCAAGAAATTAGTTACCTGTCTCTACTACTTTGATTTAATAACTACTAACATTAATCTTGTATATAACAACTGATATTCATTTTTTAATGTGAAACAACAAGAATAATAAAAGTAAAAAAAACATATCTCCTGATAACAAACACTTAAAAATAAGAATCGCCTACTTATCACAGAGTCTGTTGACAAGAAATTGGTGTCTGTCTCTACTGCTCAGATTTAATAACATTTGACATTGATCTTGCATATAACAAGTAACATGCAATTTCTTGATAACAAACACTTAAGCAAGAATTGCCTACTCGCCCAAATATTTGTAGTCAAAAAATTGGTTGTCTGGATTTACTGGTCTGATTAAATAACAACTGACAAATAATTTCTTGACAACAAACACTTGAACAAGAATCGCGTACTTGTCTAAAAAGTTTGTTGTCAAGAAATTAGTTGTCTGTCTCTACTACTTTAATTAATTAACAACTGACATTTATCCTATATATAACAACTGATATTTATTTTTTTAATGTGATAACAACAAAAATGACAAAGTAAATAAAACATTTAGTCTCTTGATAACAAGCACTTGAACAAGAATTGCTTATTTATTTAAGAGTTTGTTGTCAAGATATTGATTATCTGTTTCTACTGCTCAGATTTAATAATATTCAACATTCATTCTGCATATAACAAACAACTTTTTTTTTAATGTTAGAACAACAAGAATATCAAAAGTTAAAAAAAACATACAATTGCTTGATAACATACACTTAGACAAGAATCGCCTACCCGCCCAAAAATTTGTTGTCAAAAACTGAACTAATTTAACAACAACTGACATATAATTTCTTGATAACAAACACTTAAACAAAAATGACTTACTTGCCCAAAAATTTGTTGTTAAGAAATTGGTTTAGTAACAACTGACATTTATCCTTCATATAACAACTTATATTCATTTTTCCAATGTGATAACAAAAATAACAAAAGTAAAAACAAACACTTAAATACGAATTGCCTACTTATCTAAAAGTTTGTTGTCAAAAAATTGATTATCTGTCTTTACTGTTAAGAACTGATAACATTTGACATTCATCTTGCATATAACAACTAACATTTTCTTTTTAAATGTTAGAACAACAAGAATAACAAAAGTAAAACAAACATGATTTAATAATCCAGCCTGTTATTAAACAACTGACATTTAATTTTTTGATAACAAACACTTGAACAAGAATTGCTTACTTGCCCAAAAGATTATCGTAAAAAATTAGTTGTCTGTTTTTACTAGTTTAATTCAACAACAACTGACATTTATCCTGCATATAACAACTTTGATTCATTTTTCAAATGTGATAGAAACAAGAATTACAAAAGTAAAATAAAAATATTCAATCTTTTCATAATAAACACTTGAACAAAAATCGCCTAATTGGTTGTCTGTCGCTACTGATCAACTGATAATCATTTTTTAATGTGATAACAACAAGAATAACACAAGTAAAAAAAAAACATTTAATCCTTGAAACACTTAAAAATATAAATCGTCTACTTATCAAATAGGTTTGTTGTCAAGAAATTGCTTGTATGTCTCTACTGCTTAAATTTAATAACATTTAACCTTCATCCTGCATATAACAAGTAACATTGTCTTTTTAAATGTTATAACAACAAGAATATTAAAAGTAAGAGAAACATGCAATTTCTTGATAACAAACACTTGGACAAGAATCGACTACCCACCAAAAAGTTTGTTGTCAAGAAATTGGATGTTTAAACCCACTAATCTCATTTAACAACTGACATATAATTTCTTGATAACAAGCACTTGAACAAGAATCGCTTACTTGTCTAAAAAATTGTCGTCAAGAAATTAGTTGTCTGTCTTTACTACTTTGATTTAACAACTGATATTCATTTTTTTAATGTGATAACAACAAGAATAATAAAAATTAAAAAAATATTTAATCTTTTTATAACAAACACTTAAATAAAAATCGCTTACTTATCCAAGAGTTTGTTGTCAAAAAATTGGTTGTCTGTATCGACTGCTCAGATTTAATAACAAATAACATTCATCTTGCATAACAACTAAGATTTATGTGATAAAAACAAGAATACATACATAAAAACATAAAAACCTTCAAATCTTTTCTTAAGAAACACTTGAACAAGAATTGCCTACTCGCCCAAGAGATCGTTAACAGGAAATTGGTTATTTGCTTTTACTGCTCAGATTAAATATCATTTGGCATTCATCGTGCATATAACAAGTATTTTTTTTTAAATGTAGTATTAACAAGAATATCAAAAATAAAATAAAACATCTAATACTTTAATAACAAACTGTTAAACAAGAATCACCTACCTGTTTAAGAGTTTGTTGTCAAGAAACTGGCTGTATGATTCTACTGCTCTGATTTAATAATAACTGACATTCATCCTGCAAATAACAACTAAAATTCATTTTTCAAATAACAAAAGTAAAGAAAACATCCAATCCCAATGATAACAAACACTTGGACAAGAATCGCCTACCCGCCCAAGAGTTTCTTGTCAAGAAATTAGTTGTCTGTCTCTACTGATCTGATTTATAAACTACTGACATTTAATTTTTTGATAACAAACACTTAAACAAGAATTGCTTACTTGCCCAAAAATTTGTTGTCATAAAATTGGTTGTCTGTTTCTATTACTTTGATTAAATAACAGAGGACATTTATCCTGCGTATAACAACTGATATTCCTTTTTTGAATGACATAACAATAATAACAAAAGTTAAAAAAAATAATTAATCTCTTGATAACAAGCAAATGAACAAGAATCGCCTACTAATCCAAGAGTTTGTTGTCAAAAAATTGATTGCTTTAATTTAATAACAATTAGCATTTATCATGCATATAACAACTGAAATTTATTTTAAATGTGTATAAACAAGAATACCAAAAAAAAATTATTTTAATCTTTTCTTTAAAAACACTTGAACAAGAATCGCCTACTCGTCCAAGAGTTTGTTGACAAAAAATTGGTTGTTTGTCTTTACTGCTCAGATTTAATAACATTTGACATCCATCCTGCACGTAATAAGTAACATTGTCTTTTTAAATGTGATAACAACAAGAATAAGAAAAGTAAAATAAAACAAACAACATCTTGATAACAAACACTTAAACAAGAATCGCCTACTTATTTAAGAATTTGTAGTCAAAAAACTAGTTGTCTTTTTCTACTGCTTTGATTAAATAACAACTGACATTCAATTTGCAGATAACAACTGAAATGTATTTTTTAATTGAGATAACAACAAAAATAACAAAAGAAAAAAATTACGAATCTCTTGATAACAAACACTGGGTCAAGAATCGCCTACTCGCCCAAGAATTTGTTGTCAAAAAATTAGTTGTCTGTTTCTTCTGCTTCAGATTAAATAACTGGCATTCATCCGACAAACTTGAAAACAACAGAAACAAAAGTAGAAGCAAAATTTAATCTCATGATAAGAAACACTTAAAATAAGAAAATTGGGCTGCTCTTTCCAGAGTAAACAAATCATAAAATTATCACAACATTACGCATCAACATCGTTTTAAATTATTTATAGAGATTACTTAACTTAAAACTGAAATTGCTATCTAACATTTGCAAACTTAATCTTGGGTAAACTTAATTGTATAAACATAAAAGCATTCTAGAATCATAGCAACGGGTATACATATTTTTGTTAAAACTGATATCTAAATATTGACAATAAAAGGTCGACTTGTTAACATCGCAGTAATAAAATAAGAAAACATAATTACAAAATTGCAATTGGATTGTTTTACATTAAAGACTAATGCATATTTTTTAATTAAAAAACTGCATATCAAAATTACATTTTTTAATAGCATTTAACAACAAATAATGTTTTTATTGATAATAATTCTACCTGTAAATTATGCTGCAAACATATCTGCATTCATTCTATAATCCGGCACTAATTATTACACCAAAAGTTTTAATTATAACAATTCTAAACACTCTACACGGTAAACACATCCACACTGCTTAAAGACTCGCACTGAACTGGGCGAGAAGCCGGCCGACCGACTGAGTTACAGCATGCGCAGAGTTGACTGAAAAATGATATGATTTGTAACACAATATTTTGCTCATTTTAACATTTTAATTTGATTTAATTTTTTAGAGAAATCAGCTATTCGAATATATTACAAATAAAAAAGATCAAAAGTAAATGGACATACATACATACATGTACACCCAGCAAAACAAGAAAAACTAGAATCTTATAAAGCAACTACTTATCTACTCGTAAACAGATGAAGAAATAAGAGTTTTTATACTCTATCACCCTCACTAACCTGGTTCTAGCAGGACAAATGTCCTTCCGAGTATGAGTAATGAAATAAGACGAGAGGATTAATGTTTGTAAATTTTTTTGTCGTTGAAACCAGAAATGCCAAAGCGGTTAAAGCGTTGAACAAATTGACAAATAATATACGGCAGAATAGGATTTGAACACAGAACCCCTCCGTATAAAAGGCAAGCTTTTAAGCAGCTAAACCAAGCTGAGGCTTAAATTAAAAAAAAAAAAAATTCGTAGCGTTCGCTCGTAGCACACGCATCAGAAAAGTCGACTGCTAGCAGCCGACCAGACCAGTCCACTACGAGAACGAGCCAAGAGAGGCACCGACTTTTAGATCTGATCGAGGATAAATGCAATTATCATTGCACGCTAGGCGCGGATGAACAGTTGAAAGATACTGCCATCCACTACTAATTCAACTGTTTAAATAATTAATTATTAATTTAATTAATTAATTAAACATTTTATTCCAGCATGGACCCCGACGGCAAGATATCGGACCGGGAGATACTGGAGCTCATGTATGCCGTGGTGGAGAAGAACGAGATGATCATCGAAAACCAGGCGAAGAAGATCCACTCGCTGGAATCCCAACTCATGGCAATGATGGAATGCCAGACAAAGAGGATTACCAAGCAAGACGCCCAGATTAAGGCGATCCAAAGAGATGCTAAGAAGGCAAAGGCCGCCATTAGTAAAATGGAAACCACCATCAAATCCACTCTCGCCGAGCTGCCCATCCAGCTCACACCTCCAACGGCACCAGCCTCAACCATCACCAAAGAGGCCCCAATGGAAACCTGCAACTAGGTTCCAAGCGCGACAGCGGCCCCCCAGGCCCATGCCTCCCTCAAGAAGCCTGCCGCCGGACCGCCCGACTTCATCTCCTCCAAAGAGGAAGAAATAAAAACCATCCAGAGCGAGGTCGACTTCCACCAAGAAGACCCGTCCGAAAAGGGCGAATTCATCCTGGTCGAAGGGAAGAAAGGTAAAGCAAAGTCGAAGAAGATGAGGAATGAACTAGGTGAGCCTTCTCAACCTTCTAGCTCTAATAGGTCTTCAGCCGGCCCTACACGTCAGGTTCCTTCAGCATCATCAAGGCCATCAGCCACCAAGGCAACTCTGGTCTGGCTACTTGCACTTTAGGCCAGTCAACACAGCCGGCGCCCACACCGGCGCCCACAGTGGGAGCCGGAGCACGCCGCCCTCCTCCTATTACTATCCATAATAAGGATGTGTACCTAAGGCTAAAGGCAACCTTTGAGTCGTTAAACATCACTATTGATCGCGCAGTAAACGTGGTCGATGGCATTCGCCTGCACCCTCTAACGCAGGATGACTTTAGGGCGGTGATCGATTATTGCACAGAGCATGACATCTTTTACCACACCTACCAACTAGGGTCGGAAAAGACCTTAAAATACGTTATTCAGGGTGTGCCCACCTGCATTAAGGTTGAAATAGTGCAGGCTGAGCTCATCGCTCAGGGGTACACTCCAAAATCGACTACACAAATGGGAAGGAACGGGAAAAACTTTCCAATGGTGTACGTCCAGCTTTCCCAGGGAGCCAAAAACAAAGAGATCCTGTCTCTAACTAAGTTGCTCGGGCTTCGCGTGACCACAGAGGTCAAACGTAAAGGCCCCGAGATCGCACAATGTCACCGTTGCCAACGTTACGGCCACGGGACATCCCGGTGCAACGCACCATATCGGTGCGTCAAGTGCGCCGGAGCTCATCCGAGCGCCGGTTGCACTCTTACCAAAGAGAACGGCCATTTAGCACACGGCAAGTTATAAGGGCTGCCTGGTTTACCAGAAACTAAAGGCTAGCCGCAACAGCCAGGCCACCGGTAAGACACCTGCTCACCGTAAGCAGTTTCGTGCTCCATCACGGAGCGGTCCCAACGCAAGCGGGGAGAAATCTTTTGCACAAGCTGCGGGATTGGCGCCAAGCGCCTCTCTTCTATCAGCTAAAGATCAGCTGTTACTTTGCTTATCGCAAGCAAGTAATGATGACTTCGTCAAGCTACTAAAAGCTTCTAAAGTTCTATTAGACGACTAGACGTCTAATAATTTTGGACCCGGCCCGTCAGTCTGAAACTCAGACCTAGAAGTGGAACCAGATCCCACTCATTCTAGGCACACCTATATGGTTGGCACACATGTGTATTATGTAAATATTTTCCGTGTTAAACACACAACCATTCAGGAAGGCAATGTCCACCCGAGGACAAACTTCCAGCAGTCAAAGTCGAGAGGAGTTTAGTTGGTAGGCGCCCGTGAAGGTGAATTTGACACTTTGCGAGTCTTTAGGAAGATTCTCCTCCTAGCACCAACAAAAAAAAAAGCTTAAGTAATAGTCATTTAAACGATTTTAAAAATTATAACATTGCTGATTCTAAAATTTGGTTATAGTTTAAAGATTGATGGCTACAATTTAATACTGCATAATTATTACTATATATATTAATAACAAAATTTTATACAAAACTTTTAATTGTAATAACTTATAAAAATAGTAATGCACTAATCGACCGCGCATAGAAATTAATAATAATAAATAATATTACATAGTATTTTACGTATATACAGGGTGTAGATTAATTGGCGGACAAACGCCAAGTAACTTTGTAGATCGTGCCAAAAGAAAACAAAAATGTTAATTCCAAAATGCTAAGAAACTCTTTGTTTGGCCTCACAAGTTTCAATTTTGTCAAAACAAATATTGTTTTAATTGCGTATTTTATGTACCAAGTACCTTCTTTTTTAGTATAATTAAAGTTACAAGGTTTATTATAAATTAATAATAAAAAAAAATTGAAAAATGTGCAAATTACTTTCCAAGAATAAATCAAATTTACACAAAAAATACACTTGGCAACGTAGTAGTTTTTTTAATAAAATTTAAATTATAACGTAGGCTATGCAATAGATGTCAGTTGATATTTCTATTTTATTATGACTTTTACTTTGAATGAATATGCAAGTTACGCCGGTGATGCTTGAGAATTCATGAATTCGATACCATATAGTGTTTAGAAGTAAACGGTGGCCAATATGAACATTTGTAGTTTATAATAAATTATAACATTTGATGTGTATATTAAGTTGCCTACATTATAGGTTTGAATAGAGAAATAGAAATTTTGCTACGTTGCCAAGCGTAACGAAACTTTGAGGATCTTGTGAGGCCAAACGAAGAGTTTCTCAGCATTTTAAAATTAAAATTTTCGTTTTCTTTTGGCACGGTCTACAAAGTTACCTGGCGTTTGTCCGCCAATTATTCTACACCCTGTATATGTTAATTTTGTCAACAATAGAACTTTGTAAAATAGAAAAGACATATGTTTATGAGTTAGTCTTGGTAAGCCCCAAAATATATTTTGCTTTTAACACTATCTCCAATTTCATATTCTACTATTTAACTCTATATTTTGCTATTATTGTCCGATTTTTTTATTATAATTTCATGTTTACAATCATTTTTATTTTCAAAAATCATTTAAATCATCTACATATCTCTCAATAAAGTTATAATTGAAACACCACTCTAGTACACGCGCTATGGTGGAATCAACCTATCTCGTACTATCACTTGATTTGTTACTGCGCATACCCCTACGTATTGCAAATTAGATACTGTTTGTTATCTACGATTAGTAGTAGTAGTGAGGCATCTAAATGCGCAAGCCGCTAACTTAAAGATTACAAATTTTAAAGAAGATTTGTTAAAAGTGCGATGCTTTCGACCGCGTATGCGTGTTCTTAAGAGTTAAGAGACCCCCACCCCCCTCCCATTCTTCTCCTATAAGAAAATGTCGCAATAAAGTTATTGAAAGGCTTCTTCTGAAGAAATCATCTTATCAAAAAACGTATTGTAAAATGGCGCGTAAAATTAGAAGACACCTGTATTGTATTGCTTTATTTTGAATTTTTAAAAATTCAAAATTGGCTGGAGCAAGAGGAACGTCACTGTTCAAATAAAACCTTACAAGCACACTAAACGGTAACTTATAGTTTGTAAAGAGGTAGTTAATAAAGTTCTTAGAGTTATCAGTAACTTAGTGTCAAAAATGTTGCTTGTTTATTGTTTTGAAAAAATAAAAACGTTTGAAATAAAAATATATTTTCAAGCGTCACAACATATTCAAAAATGTTATAGACAGCAAATACGACTCCAGAATGCCCCGTTGCTACAAAAATACTTAAATGTAGCTTAAACTAAAATATATTTATATAAAATTAGAATACTATTGGCAGCAATTTTTTTTGTCGCCAAAAAGATTAATATGCGATATATGTTTTCTGGTGATGTGAAAATTTGTCAAATCAGAACCAATTAGTCAGAAACGTTTTGTTTGCTCCGAAAATGTTTGTACGACTTCTACCTATAAATTTTTAAACTTGATAGCAATTTTTATGTAAAATAAATTTCTATAAACAAATGTCCGATTTGATAACGTTTTTGAGATATTTATTTTTGAGAATACGTCCAATTGTTATTGTTAATTAGTTAGTACATATTTCTATGACATGTTACATTAAAATAAACAATTTGTTTTGTAATTGTGCTTTTATTATAAACTAATATCTTTATTAAAAATCCGACACATATTTATAGAACATTATTGGCTTATTTTTATCAAGTATGGCTGTTTCATCTATGTATACTTAAAAATAAATTAACCAATTTAAGAATTAAAGGTAATGTGAACGTATTACTGCTGCTCTCATATGTCAAACATGTGACAGTATAACTTAATGAAGAATGTTAGGAAGATAATAATCTGTACTTAGAAATACATCAAGTTAATCTGCTAAATTAATTTATTTAATTTTGAATCAAATCAGAACAGTTATAAAATTAACTGGTATTTACATATCATCACAGCAGTATGTAATATTTTATAAAGCTAGATTTTAATAATACTGTTTAATATTTTAGTACCAACTTTGACAATAAACTATGCTGTAACAAACAGATAAACATAAAGGATAGTTGAAACCTTTACTATAATCCATAATAATAATAAAATAAAACACTATCTAAGTTTTTTATCACAAATAAAAACTTAGATAATAATACAAAAAACACTATTTTTTGTATTATTATTAAACAGATAAAATATGTATGTGCAAAGTTAAGTCGGTCTTACTATGATATATTGGCACTTAAATTTAATTAAATAAACATTGTATTGTAAATATATATGCTAAGGTACTATGTTTTAAATTATAATATAATATTTTGAAGTTCAAGCACTTGATATTAGTCAAGGTCACTTTAAAATTATGAGTTTTGAATTTTTTTGTTTTAATCTTATGTTATCAAATTGTAAACAATTGTACTGTATTTTGCACTAAATTAAAAAAATCAATGTTGAATTTTAAAGCATATTTGTTGTTTTTATTGCATATTTTAGAAATACTATACATTTACAGTTCATACAAAGTTTGAGTTTTTGTTCTAAGAACTAATATAGAACAAAAAATATTTTAAAAAATCTTATCACTAATAACAAGTATTACCTCTCTTGCATTAATGACTGCTTAAAGTCAACAAGGAACACTTTGAATTAAATTAAAGATTACATTTTGGTTGATATTATTCCATTCCTGCAACAGCAACTGTCTTAGCTCCTAAGCAGTTTTTAGAGCAGGTGTGTGCTTTCAGATGTTGTCCCAACATATCCCAGACATGTTCTATGGGGTTCATGTCCGTGCTGAGAGCTGGCCAATCAAACCGCAAAATTCCTTCTTCATCCAGATAATCTCTGACAACTTTGGCTATGTGAGGTCTAGCATTATCTTGCATCAAAATGCCGCGTTAGCCCATAGTTGTAATAAAGGGCATATCATGATCTTCGAGAACCTCCATAATGTATCTATCAACTATCAGAAAGCCATTTTCTATAAAGACTAACTCTGTGCGTGCTTCGGTAGAAATTTTTGCCCAAACCATAACCGACTCACGGCCAAATGGAAGTCGATCTTCAATAGAAACTAAAGCGTATCTTTCTTCACGTCTTTTCCACACTTTTCGACGTCCGTCTGATTCATTGAGCCAAAAGCGCGACTCATCTGAAAACACTACCTTGCTCCAGTCCTCATTATTCCATGCCCGGTGATTTTAGGCAAAAGCCAATCTTGCAATCTTGTCGGCGTTGTAAAGGTGGACTTGTAGCCATTTTTATACAAAACGATCCAGCAGCCCAAAGCCTTCTCCTAACTGTTCATTCACTAACATTTACATAACTTCATGGAGTTGATGTTGTAGATAAACTGCAGAAGCTGTTCTATTCCGCAAACTTGCGGACATCAAAAAACGGTAATTTCTGTTTGTAATAACTTTTTTAGCCCAAATCCTAATCTTCTGGTTGATACACCTTTTGTACAGCTCAATCTTTGTAGTTTTACGTTTTCCTCGCCCATCTTTAATCGATGCTATAATCTTTGCCACAACAAAGATCTAAAGGCACTATGACCTGTTAAATACAGTACTCCGTGTGAATGAAAAGTTTTGCAGAGAAAAATCAACACAACGAAATGTAGGTTTTCAATTAGAGCGAATAGATGCTGTTTCATAAAAGTCTGTAACACGGTGATCATAACTGACAGATAGATAACATTTGTCATGAAATGAATTATTAAACGCCTACTTTGGTTTACAATTTGCAAACATAAAGTTAAAACAGCAAACACAATTTAATACAAAAAATTCTATAAATGAGTGATAATTTTAAAGTGACCTCTATTTTTTGCTTGCCAGTGTATTTAAAACTAGGAATGGGATATGCACTAAAAAAAAAATATGCGCATATATATGCACTCAATTTTGCTCAAATATTATTAATATAATATACGTAAATATGTTCTATATGTACAGTTAAATGTTTTTTTATATTATTAATTTATATTAAACGACTTTTAAATCCTTAGAACAAACAAGAAAAAGTTAGAAAAATAAACGCTCAACTAAGTATATTATTTGTAGGAACAAAATATTTTAATAACATAAAATAATATATAAGGGGTGAAGTTTCAAAAAGTACAATCTTGACTTTTTGAAATGATCGAGTTAGTAATGTTTTCTTGTAGCAAATTACGTACTATACAACGTAATACTAAATTTGTTTTTTCATACAATATAATAAAGTTGAGTTTTGTTTATTTATTTTGAAACTAGACCCTTCATATAAGAAAAATAAAGCTTTAAGCAAAAAACAGGTAACAGTAAAAACACAACATTAATTAAACTAAAATTAGCTATACTTTATATTAATTAACTGTTAATACAATCAAATGTTCTAAATTATTCATTAAAAATGATTTTCTACGGTTCAACAATATCTGCTTGTATGCGGAAAAAGTTTTTCCTACATCAACAGATGTAATAGAAGCATTTGAAGAGTTTCTTTGTTGTTCCCTTCCAACACCCCGGAGATTTTTTGTAGTAATTCAAAACAATCAGTTTTTCCTAAAACTTTTTTTAGTTTAATTTGTATGCGAACTTCAACAAAATTATTGACCTTGTTAATTTTGTGTTTAAAACTTTGGATCAATGCTACAGATTTAGTGAGTTTAAGACCTTGTTTTTCTAGTTTTGTTAGGGTTTTGCTTATAATTAGCAGTAATAAAAGCCAACTCTTGTTTCAGTTACGGTTTATTTATATAGTATATAACTGCATTCAGCCACGTCCCTCACCTTGTAATAATGGGTTGAGGCTGAAGAGGTATACTAGGCAGTTTTTCCTTATAAAATTAAACTCGAGCACCACTTTGATAAATATCTTTTTTACAGAAATAACTATTTATATTTGAAAATTTCATACGTATCTATCTGCTATTTTGTTAATTCCATGTGCCAAACATGTGACATAAATTAATTTTTTATAAAAAAACTTTTAATTTTTTTGCTTCTGATTTTACCATATATGCTGCAGCGTTTGATAACATTATTTATATAATATTATATAATAAGATTTTCCAACACAATTTTCATTTAAAATGCCAATTAAAAGTTTGTGCAATATATCGCCAACGAGTATCTGTCGTTTCGTCCACTACAAAGTAAATGTTATTGTTACGTATTGCTTTTTTAAATTTTAATTATTGTTTCCAGATATACTAGAACTATGTATTTTTTTTCTAATAGTACTGCAATCAGATACAGATTATTTACTACATTTTTCTAAAAAAGATTTAATGCTGGATTGTCTAGTTTGGCAAGAAGAATATATCCACTAAGTAATGTAATGCATAAATAAAAACGAAAAGATTCTTGATGATTTTTTTATGTGGAACCAAAAGATTCGTTTGAAGTAACTTGTGCTGAGTTGTTAAATTTTATGAAATTGCTTTTATGTTTATTTGTGCCTACATGCTGTGCTATTTGAAATTTTGTTATCAAAATTATAAAAATTTTAATTTTCTTTAGTACATAATAAGATGAAAATAAAACAATTATACTGCAATATTTTCAAAACAAGCTTTCGTTATCCAAATACAACTTTGGGTGATCCTTGATCCAGATCAACACTAAAACATTTGTTTTTACCATTTTTAATATTGTAATCTCTAGGGCAACTTCACGAAAATGAGTACAATCTCTTGTCAGCTGAAATATACTTTGCATATACTTTATAAATGTAAAAAGCCAGATCTCGTACGAAATACACACGCATTCTTGTGTTGTATATGTTAATTTTTGTCGTCTTTTAATTGTCACACAGTGAACAAAAACATTTGCACGTGTGGTGTGTTACATATAAAATCAATATATTATACAATTTTGACGCTCACTTAAATATAATTTAAAACTATTGCAATTTGTACTGATAAAATTATACAAATATGCTCCAAATATGCAAATATTGACCAAAAATGCATCATATATGCACCGATATGCTGCTTTTATGTAAATATGCTCAAAAACTCAAAAATATGCAAAATATGCAAGTAAATATTTGTTATTTAATTGTCATATAAATATTATACAATATGCAAGTGCATAAGTATAAATTTTATTTACTTCTAACAATAAAATGGAAAACAACATACATAGTAGTGGAGCTAATGATCTACGTTTAGATAGCTTTAACTTTGTTAATTATAAAAAAATTGTGTATACGTTAGCGTTAATTATTTTATCAACATAAGTAAAATTATTAACTTATTTTATTTAAAAACCAAGTTAAACAAATTCTACTTGGTAAGTTTTTATATTATCTATTAGAATTTAATAATAGTAATAATAATAATAATTGACCCCCTCGTGGGTACTACCTTGTCGTGGTGAGGGGGCTAAGTAACTTTTGCTCGAGCTATGCCGGCGGGAGTTTAAACTCTTGGCAGAGCCACCCATGCCGGATGGGTCGATGAGCAAAAGCCACACCAAATGTACCCAAAGCCTTTTCTGGCTACTTTTCCCAATTTTCCTGTCATTTACATTTCAACCCCTTACCTTCTTCTACTTTTTTTCCCTACCTGGCGGTAGGTAAAACGCAATTTATTTCTTATTATGTCAAATAATAAATCACGCCCACAGTCCGTGCCGTCAGTTGAATCTGACAGGGGCTTCAAAATCAGCACGGATTTGGCAACTACCGGAGTAGGAAAACATGCTCCGGTAGCGCAGTAGCTAATTGTTTGGAAGTTGGTGTAACTAATTGGGTTCTTCGACAAAAGGAAAGAAGTCTGTCAAAGTTATTTTGTCCAATAGTGCCAGAGATGAGAAGGCGGGACCTGTCCCTTGGTTTATCCTGGTCACTAGAGAAGAGGGCTACTTCAATAAAATAAGCCTCTTCTTAATAAGTAAGTGTTTGTACTGTTGCCGCAAGGAGGCGGGACTTTCTTCCACCAGTCAGAGCGCAGCGCGCGCAACCTCGCGCCTATAAATACCCAACTTTTCTCCTCTGCTCCAGATCCAGAGCCCAAAGCAGCCACATTGAGACAGACATCATCTAAACTACCACATCAGCTCAGCTGGCAATCTAATGAGTGCCCCTTAGATAACTCTGATCACCACCGCTGCAGCTTCCGTCAACGTCACCCACTGCAACCAACAAGCACTTCCTCCGGCTCTATCCGAGACCGCCCGTTGCATTGCAGTTCATCTCTGGTTAACTCTAGGGAAGGATTTTTACACCCGGTGTTTGCACCCTCCGCCCGGGTTTCAGGTTCACGTTGATCTACAACAACCACCAGCTCTGTGTGCGTGTGTGTGTGTGTGAGTGTGCGTAGCTAGGGCCTGTGTGGCAAGCGCCTGTGTGGCGAGCGTCTGCGTGACGCGTGTGTGAGAAACTTCAGTTCACTCCTAAAAACCAAAGTACAAACGACGTATCACCATCATCTGGAGACCACGTCCAGACTTGTCAGGCAACCTTTGCAACTACCAGAGAAGGATGCCGGTAACAATACGGACTTATCGGTAATACTAAATCTATTAAGAAGGTCAGAGATGGCCTTCTTGTAGAAACGGTTTCGGTCGCTCAGTCATCAAAATTGCTAAAATGTAACAGTATCTCAGACATGAACGTGACAGTCTCAGCCGATAAAACTTTGAACTTGTGTAAAGGAATTGTCTTTTGCAGAGACTTTTTAAATTGCACATTAGAGGAAATTGTCAAGAACATGAGTGGTCAAGGGGTTATCACAGCGCGTCGCATTTTTAATTTTTCTTTCCCGGATTCCTTGCCATACAACTCTTTCTTTACCACAAAAAAGTTGGAAACGGCAATTAACGGTATGGGTACCTCTTCCGTACCGGGACCAGTTTGTCTGGTGCCTTATCAGGTTATCCGGCAGATTCTTTCCCGCATGACGAAGCGGTTGCTGGAAATCTACAACTTGATATGGGAAAGCGGCGTCTATCCGGAATGTTGGAGAGAGGCCATTATATTGCCGTTGCTGAAGCCGGGCAAAGATCCAAACAACGTCAACAGCTACAGACCGATTTTACTTACCTGCTGTCTCAGTAAGATTTTAGAAAAAATGGTCAACAACCGTCTGGTGTGGATGCTGAAAAGTAACGGTCTATTAGCTAAATACCAGGCGGGTTTTAGACATAATCACAGTACCGTTGATCATTTAATCTGTCTAAAAAAATTTATCCAAGACGCCTTTCTAGCAAGAAAACACTTTGTAGCGGTGTTTTTTGATCTGGAGAAGGCGTTTGACATGACTTGGCGTTATGGAGTTTTGCAGAAGCTGCACGCATGGGGTTATGCCTCTTTTTCTTTAATCTTTCAAGCGCGATTGCACATTTAAAGTAAAGGTAGGAACCACTAACTTAAAGACAGTATGTCTTGAGAACGGTGTTTCCCAAGGGTCGATAATTAGCGTTTCCCATTTTGCGATCGCGGTTAACTTTATTGCAGCTTTTGTGGTTACACCTGTGAAAAATGCCTGTACGTCAACAATTTGGTGATCTACATGGCGGAAGATACCATCCCTGCCATAACACGTTAACTCCAGATCACCATAAACAAAGTGGACAGAGAAGCAGAGGCAAAAGGTTTTTGCTTCTCTACAACAAAAACCTCATGCATGCATTTTTTCCGTTTCAGAAGACCTCACCAAAATCACGTGCCTCAAAACAGTCCGTTTCTTAAGGCTTGTGCTTAATAGGACCTTATCCTTTCAAGCACATATTGATGAATTAGTCACAAAGTGCAAAAAAGCCTTGAATGTAATTAAGTACTTGGCCAACATCAACTAGGATGCGCAGAGAGAGGTACTGTTGCGGCTGTACAAGGCCCTGGTTTCATTCAGGGTCAACTACGACTGCGCGATATACTCATCCGCCAGAAAACCCCCTGTTGAAAGCCATAGATGCAGTCTACAACTCAGGCATTAGATACGCCACGGGAGCATTCCGGACAAGTCCTGCACCGAGTTTTTGCTGCAAGTCGGGTGTACCTCCTCTAGTCGCTCGTCGTAGTCGTTTTGTACTCACGTACGCCGCGGCAATGCAAGCAAATAGGGGTCACAACAACCGACTCATATTTACCGGCAACAAAACGCAGCAACGCAAATACAGACTCAGGCTTACCGTCAGTAGGCCGGTGTGCGTCCGAGCGCAGGATCTAGAGGAGAGTCTGAATATAAATTATCCGATAATATTTGAATTGGCTCTGGCGAGTTTTAACCCTGGCTGATGCCGAGGGTTGTTGCTCGTTTTGATCTGACCTCCCAGAGCAAACTAAAAACTTGCCCCGACGTTTTGAGGAGCAAGTTTCTTGAAATTGTTGCCAAATACCCAGACTCTTCGCGGTTGTATACGGACGGTTCGAAAACGGATCGGGGAGTGAGAATTGCTTTCGTTTTAGATGGTACGGCCCAGACTCCCTAAAGAGGCCTCCGTATACACCGCAGAATTATATGCATTATATAAAGCCCTGTTAAATTGTGAGACGTCATCTCACAGTTTGTTCCTCTTTTGTTCCAACTTGCTGAGTGCCATCCTTAGTATACAGTCTATGTACTTGGTCAATCCGCTGGTCCAGCTTGTACAAACTTTGATATTCCGCTTAGCCGGGTTTGCACAGAGAGCTATCTTTGTCTGAACACCGGGTCATGTGGGTATCGAGGACAACAAGTTGGCCGATAAAGCCGCCTGTCAGACGGCTGACGCGGATTCTAAGAACAACATTTCCGTAAGACCCGATGATCTAAAAAGATACGTCATATCTAAGGTCATCGAAGATTGGCAAAGAGTATGGAACGGCTTCAAGAGCAAATTTAAGGAAATGAAGCTCTCCGTGACGGCATAAAAGTCGCCGGTAGATCTCAACAGGAGAGAGAAGGTCGCCCTATGTCGCTTGCGCAAAGGTCATACCAACTTGACTTTTTTGTATCTTCTGACCGACAATCTGTGATAATAGGTTTAGTTAGTTTTTAGAGTTTGGCATCGAAACATTTTACAGCTTTGATGTGATCTGATATTAAGTTAGATTGTAATATTAGGTTAAGTTGTGATATTAGGTTTAGTTACTTTAGTTTTTAGGGTTTGGCATCGAAGTATTTTACAGCTTCGGTGTCATCTGTGATATTAGGTTAGGTTAATGGATAGGTACTGGCATCAAAGTCTTTTACAACTTTGTTGTGAGTTGTGATAGTAGGTTCTGTGATATTAGTTTTAAATTTAGTAAAAAAAATAATTGATTGGTGCTAGTTACCTTTTCATCTTACACAGTTCAGTATTAGATTAAATTAATGTATAAGTATAGGTTACAAACTAAGAATTATAAAAAATATATTTTATAATTTAAAGCAATATGTAATCTAATAAGTCACAGTCATTTTTTATTGTAATTTATTGTATATTGAGATGTGTATATGTTTTCGGACATCTTAGAACTCAAATAAAATACTATTCGATTCCATTCTCTTATATAACACGAAAAATAGGAACAGAATTAGATGTTAAAAAATTAATTAAACGACAAAAACATTTCAATTCATTCATTCAATTCCATTATAAACGGACCAGAGCAGGGTGAGGAGTCAAAAAACTTGTTTTAGTCTTTTTTGTTTGTTTTTTTATGACTTGTTAGAAGTTTTTTTTTTTAATTTTAGGTATTATTTATTTTAAATTTCAAATTGTAATATTTAAGAGATACTTAATATGTCACAACTAAATGAAAATATTTTGAATTTCAACAAACAAAACTATCACATTGAGGACTAGATTTAAGCAGTCTGAGAACATTTACTTTGAGTACTTGCGGCTTATATATCTTGGAAAAACAAAATTTAGAAGCTTATTCCAGATGTCAGTTAAAAAAATTCTTAGCAAACCGTGTAGATTGCAATATGTCTTTTATTTTGTTTGTACAATGTTTATAAAAATATCTACAGAAAATGCAAAAATCTGCAACATTGCGCAGGTGTTGTAAGTCATTGGTTAGTTTTAATTATTGCCAAAATCCAAATAGCTTGTTTTTAAACGGAATTTAAACAAGATAGTGTAGTTTTAAATGCTCTTCCTTACACTTAAAAGCAATATTTAATACAACGGCAAATATAAATTTTTATTTACTCACAAGGCTAAAGCAAATTGAAAATTATGAGTAGAAATTTTTTTATTTGTTCCTCGTTATAGAGTTATTGATAAAAATGTAAATACTAATTTTTTCATCGACCACTACTTATAACACACTTTCAATTTATTTATCTTGTTAAATCTAGTGACATAACTGTCAGGTTTGACATTTAGCTGTATAACATAATTCAATTGTTTTAGAAATTATTAATTGTTTTGTCATATTGATAAATATTTTGGGTTTTGTAGGTTTAAAATAGAACAATACTATTGTAATCAGTTAATTTGGAACTAAGTACAAGCGTTCGAATTGTATCTCAAACTTATATCTAAAAAGACACTATTTGCAGAAGAACTGGTTTGCATCCATTTAGCGTTAACAATGATCTATATTTTATTGAAAAGATTCTGTGTAGTGATGAGTTCACATTTACTGAAACAAGTATTATAAACACTCATAATCTGCATCAATTGAATGAATATAAATCCTTACTTAATACGCCATAGATCTATAATGAAATTTGTCTACACATTTTACCAAACCGACTTAATTCAACTTTGTATCTACGGTTCTTAAATAAAAACTTACCACTTACATTACTTGATAAAGTTCTATTAGCAGGTAGATTAAATTGTTAGTTTCAACATGATGGTACACCAGCGCATTGTAGAATATAAGTGAGAAATACTCTGAATGAAAAATTACCAAAAAGGTAGATTAGAAGAGGTGAGCCAATACTATAGCCTCTTAAATCTCCGGATCTAAATTCATTGGGCTACTTTTTCTGGGGCTATTTGAAAGAACAAGTTTACCATAAACCTGTTTTGAATCCTGAAGATGTAGTAGCTC
The DNA here is from genome assembly GCA_963932245.1 of Tachinus rufipes. Taxonomy (NCBI): domain Eukaryota; kingdom Metazoa; phylum Arthropoda; class Insecta; order Coleoptera; family Staphylinidae; genus Tachinus; species Tachinus rufipes. The sequence continues at coordinate 46,678,700 of OZ010741.1, read as the reverse complement.
GTATTCACGCTACTGTGGCGTTAATAGACAATAGTATGCTATAGAGAGTTCGTGCTTTTATGATAAATCGTGTAAATTTAGTGTAAACAAATGTGGACAATATCTTGTTTCATTAATATTATTAGTTTTTAATAAAGTTAAAATGTTCAATTTTTGTTTTTTTATCAATAACTCATTTAACAACATTTTGCACTCTCAATTTTTAATTTGTTTTAGCACTTTGAGTATATGCTAAAATTAAACTGATGTAAAAAATTATTATTTATTAAATTTTTTTAGTTTTTAGTCGTTCCAAAGAAGATTATGTAAGATTGTAAACCTAAGAAGACAATTTTAAATAGACTTGTAGTTTATTATTTGGTACTGATGACACCTTAAATTTACATTTTAAAACAGTAAAAAGTTGAATTTGTTTTTAGTTTAAGTTGAGAGTACTCTATTCAAATTTTGTTTAAATGTTACAGATTTCATTCTAGAAGTTTCAAGACGCTCTGTCTGTTGTAGAAATGGTCTTTAAAAAGTATTTAAAAGTGCTATCATCTGCAAAACTATGAACAGGACTTTTAGTTATTTGAAGAAATTCATTAATGTAAATCAAAAATAATATAGCAAAAAAACAGAACTAGTATTTATTATTTCGAGGTCAGAACTAACTAACTAACTAACTAACTATAATTTTCATTTCAAGCGTTAGGAATGTGCTGTAAAATAGTTGTTGCTGTATTAGCAATAAAATGGTTAAAATTATCAAAAGTTTTGGTTTGTTTCTGTAATTATTTATAATATTTTATATTGCTTTAGGCTGGTTGTATTAAATTTAGTCTAGTTTTGTTGGTTTTAGTTACTAGTGTGTTTAAATTAATTTATTAGTTTAAAAGAATTTGTTATAGTTTTGGTGCAATTAATTTTGTTTGTGTTTGATTTGTTTTACATAGTTTTGATTGACCTGAGACGTCTCAAAGGTTTGAAATGCCATAGATTAAAAAACTATTAAAGCTGGTATAAAACAAAGCTGTATGACTGTGGTGACCGAAACTTAGTTAGCTATTATCGTTCAGTAATGATGGAAGTCGAATTAAAAACTTAACTGAGAGCCTAACTTCTAATTACGCGCGCTTCTACAACTCAGTTTAAGTTTAGTTAAACATTTTGTCAGATCGAGTTTATAGGTAGATTTAATTTAACTTACTTGATGTAATTAGCTGAGTTTAGTTTAATTTTTTGTAAACCAAAATAATAATGCTTTATAGTATACTGATACATGTTCTTTAAAATAGAAATAATTTAAAATAGGTATGATTAAGTATAACGCAACATGAGAAAATCTGATGGCAAATTTAAACCAAATTAAATAATACTATATACTAATTAATTCCTCAGCAAAGCAACGCTATTTGGTATTTTTTTCTTAATGAAGCTCTTTTTCTCTTATTACAGTTATCTGTAAACATATGCTTGGTTGATTATCTTTTTGTTTTACTATAATGGGTTTAAATGATATATACCACAATCAATTAAAAAATTGCTATACCCAATCATAACTTTTCATTTTGGTAAGGAAACTCCAGTTAATAATCAGTTATTTTTCTAAAAACTTATGGACATTAACGTATATTAATTTGTTTTTTACTTACACTTATGTTTGTTAACAACAAATTTCAATCAAATTATTGCTATTATTAATTTCAAACTAAAAAACTTAAAAAAAAACTATTTCTAATAATATTACATAGCGTTTGAAGATACAACTTGTGTAAAGACATAATTTCAGATAGGCATCTAAGTAAGCACGTGCTGTTAAAGTTGCATATAATAAAAGTGCATTTTTAGTAAAAATTGATATAATAAAATTAAAAACTTTAGAATTTTAGAACAATTGTTCGTATTTTGTTTTTAGATATATAATTGTTTTTTGAGCTTATTGTTGAAAATAAATTTAACAAATTAAAATACTAGCTAAAACACGTTATCGTCAACGGGGGCGTAGCTCAGATGGTAGAGCGCTCGCTTAGCATGCGAGAGGTACCGGGATCGATGCCCGGCGCCTCCAAAACTATTTTTTTTCTCATAAAATTGCTGATGGCGCTTCTATTTGAATAAATAACAAAGTTTGCAAAGTTTTATTATCATTTAAATAACTTAGTTTTAAAAGAATTTCCGATATGAGCTGCTAGAAATAATTTAATAAAATTTGTTTTATATTGATTATACAATTTAATCCTGTGAGAGTTAGATCAATTCAGTAATTTCTTTTGAGCCGGATTACCGTCCGTGATAGAAGCGCAAATGCGAAATACCAAATGAACACTACTTATTTTAAAATTTGGTATTTAAAAATATACAACATGTCTGAATACAAAAAAATATTTATCATAAAAATCTATTTAAAAGTGAAATGAATTTAAATGTTAAAAGCACTACGTCATTTTTATGTATTTTATGCTATTAGTAATATAATTATTACTAACAGCATAATACATTTCTATTGAATTGAAAATGTAATTATTTTGTTCTACTCGTGTATGGTAAAATGGATTTTTTTAACATTAAAAGTCTAAAAATTCTAAATTGATTTAAAAAGTTAGCTAATTGATAGATTTTTGAATTCATTTATTTTATCTGTATCATCCTACCATAAATAAAATTGAATAAATTCTTGCATCAAAGGTTTGTGAGTTTAAATAGTAGCAATCAATAGCAAATAATGATACAAATTTTATAGCAGTAATGAACAACAAATAAAATTCTGTCTGAGATAGCTATTAAAAGTTTGAATTAAAAAAAAAACAAGTTTTCAATGACAAAATTAACACTAATAATAATAAAACTGTAAATTCCAGCAAGTTTTAAATAAATTATCTGTGATAAGAATTGAGTTATAACTAGTAATTTACATAATTGTTTTTAAAATACACTTTGCTATAGCTATTATTTTAATTGCATTTTTTTAAAATATAAGTTAAGCTTACGAAACATGCTTGCTTGTTAAATAAAAAGTTAGTACAAAAGACACATTGTTTATATGTACAATGTAAACAAAATTTATTAACAATAATTTACATAGAATAGAAATCGGTACTAGTCTTCATCATAAAATATGCTTTAATTTCTTTATGTAATCTGTGAACATTAAATTAATTTAAAAGCTTATTTCATTTGTTGCCCGGTTAATACATCTTTTTTAAAAGTTTTGGTTCTACATCTTTGAACTATCAGTAAATATTTGTTAGAATTCCTAGCCAGCCTTGTTCTACAAGTAAATATTTGTTTATATATATATATAGCAAAATGTTCTTATTTTGTTTGAACAATGTTTATAAAAATATTTATAAAAATTGCAAAAATCTTCCAATGTTGTAAAGTAACTTGTAAAATTATTACTCAATTTTAGGTCAACAATGGTTTGAATATTTCAATTTTGAATAGAGTTTAGAAGATGTAGTTTCAGATGCTCTTTTCTATACTTGAGAACACGATTCAATATAAAGACGTATGTTAAGTTTTATATATATGCAGAAGTTGTACGAAGTTAAAAAAACTGTTTATATCTTTTAAGAAATTTGAGTTTTTTATTTATCAACTACATGGTCGTTTTAGAAAAAATGTAAGATTGTTACCTTTGAAAGTCAAATTAAAGAAGATTTAGGTACAAACCTGCTGCTTAGTTTAATATTTGGCCGGGCAGATTATCTAATTTTAATTTGAAATCAGTAAAAAATTAAGGTTTTTAAACTTAAAATATTCTTGTCAGATATTGTTAAGTTTCTGTTTGTAGATTCTAACCTAAAAGTTTCATAACACTCTACAATATTTGTCGGTATGGTTTTGGAAAGTATGAGGGATAAAAAGCGCTATCATTGGCAAAATTATAAATACAATTTTTAGTTTTTGGTTTTTGGAAGAATAAAAATCAAAATTATTGTCGGAAAAGGAGCACAACTTTGATAAACATTCACATTTATAATTTTGGAGTCAGAGTTAAAACTTATCAATTTTAACTATATTTTTAAAAATTAAAATTAAAAGTCAATACAAAACAGGAAATCTTGGTTAGCAAGAAAAAATTTAAAATAAAAAATCTGGGTAGAAAAAACAAAATTTAAATATTATCAATCATATAAATAGTATTGAAAATGCAAATTATTTTGTGAAACTAGTTTGCCATAAATAAAAATATATCAAAGTAGAATATTTTATTATTAATAAATAAAAATGAATATAATATAATAATATGTTTGTTGTTGTCAAAAAAACTATTGATAAGACTTACAGTTTGTCTAAAGTAGAAATCTACTTTTGACTAACAAGAACCACATTAAGTAACTCATTTGAAGAATCAGACTTGTCTCCTTTTTTAAGTATAAATAAAACATTTGCAGTTTTCTAACAATACGGGAAATTTATTGTTTTATGATTTTTTTGTTGTTGTTTTTGTCAATTTAAAAATTTGCCATTAGGTTACTACAGTTTTTTTTTATAATCTTGATTATAGATTGAATAAAACAATTACTGATAAACTTGTTATGAACCACCATTTTGTGCAAACACGCCATTTTATGTATCGGGAAATAATTAATTTTAAATTAACTAGTGGTTAGAGTTTTTATAAACCTAAAAGTGTTGATAAATCAATTGTGATAAGTGTGGAAGTACTTCTAAGTGTATATAAGCCTGTAACAAAAAGTTAAAAACAAGATTTATAAACAAACTGTTTATGCTACATAACCTCAAAAGCTAAACGTTTTACTTCATAAATTCTATCAAAGCTTGAGGCGTTTCGTAACAGGTGGCATTACACTGTCGGTTGATAAAATTAATAGAGACTAGTACGGGTTATTTATTATATATATATATATATATATAGATGTCTAAAGGGGTTTAGTCCTACATTTGTATAGAAGTTATTGTCCTACATGATTTGTGTAGCCCGATACCCCTTTAGATCTTAACACACAAAAATATGCCTGCGAGCATGTATATTCTCATATATATCCCCTGCTGTGCAACCGTACCCGACCGTGCGACCTATAAAGTTTAAATTTTTTTGTTCAAATGTTTCAATAGAATAGAGTTTACTTGTTCTAATCATTTAAATATTATTACGTTTATATTAATTTATTTAATACATTTTCTAGTACAAAGTATTTATTAAAAAAAATACTTTTTATTAAAAATGCCTTTTGTAATATTCATATTAATTAAATTGCTTACGTTTTTCTTAATTAAAAGTTTTGCCTTACCGTTGGTTACCGGCTGGTCTAAAGTTGTATGCTATTATAACTTATTACAATATGACCGAATAATATTTGAAAACAACAATAATAATATTTATAATAACTACATTTTTAATTATAAGGGTTCATAAGCGTACATATCACTACGTTAATGACAGTCTTTAAAACTGTAACAAAATCCTGAGATTATATTACAAAATTAAAGATAAGTGCAAATTCTGTAGAAAATTATGTAAAGTCTATAAATATTTTAAGCAAATTGTTTATCAAAATGTTCAGTACAATAAATAAAGTTAACTAAATTTAATACATTATTAGCTGACTGGAAGCTTAATTTGAAATATATGTAAATTAAAAATTACTACAGGGTGATTAAAAATGTTTGGGATTATGTAACTATCTAATGTACGTTTGATCCGCTCTACAGCTAGATACGAATTGTTTGGCCGGTTTGAACTGTCAAAACAAATAATGTTGTGGACAATTTTAAAAAGGCCGGCATACTTAAAGTAATTACATAATCCCATTCATTTATAAACTCTCTGTATAATTATAAAAGTATTATAATTTATATTTGCTTTGCTTTTGTTTTGTGTTTAGATTTTGTGGCAAAGTAATCTAAATTTCATTTTGTTTCAGTTGTAAAGACTATTTTTTTTATATTAAATAAGGTTGGTTAATTATAATGCAATTCTTAAGTTATTAAACTTTATTATAAGATAAAGTTTAATTGATACATTAATTATAAAAATATTACACATGAAGTTACAATGATTTATATTTGTACTGTAAAAACGCTTTGATCTGGACGTTGTTTTGTGTTTAAATTCTGTATGATTTTTTTAGTAAAAATGTGAAAATAGTGAAGACGTGAAGTAATGAGAATGTGATACTAGTAAGAATGTGAGAAGAGTAGGAATGTGAAAGTAGTGAGAATGTAAAAGTTTGTGAGAAAGTAAGAGTAGTGACAATGTGAAAGTAGTGAAAACTTAAAAATAGTAAGAATGTGAGAATAGTGAGAATGGGAGAAAAGTGAGAATGTAAAAATAATAAGAACGTAAATGTAGTAGAATGTGAAAAAATTCAGAATGTGTGTAGTGAAAATGTAAGAGTAGTGAGAATATAAGAGTAGTAAAAAAGTGAGATAAGTAAGAATGTGAAAATATTAAAAATTTGAGAATAGTTAGAAGGTAAAACAAGTGAGATTGTAAAAATAGTGAAAATGTGAGAGTAATGAGAATGAGTAAGTAATAAGAATGTGAAAATAGTGAAAATGTGAGAAAAGTAAAAAAGTGAGAGTAGTAAGAATGTGAGAGTAAAGAAAATGTGAGAATAGTAAGAAGGTGAGAGTAATAACATTGTGAGAGTGAAAAGAATGTGAAATTAAAGAAAATGTGAAAATAGTAAGAAGGTGAGAACGTGAGAGTAATAACAACGTGAGAGTAGTAAGAATATAAAAATAGTGAGAGCGTGAAGAAAGTAAAACTGTAAGAATAGTGAAAATATGAGAGTATTGACAAAGTAAAAATAGTGAGAATGTATTAATAAAAAAAATTCGAGAGTAGTGAGATTGTAAGAGTGGTAAGAATGTGAGAGTAGTAAACATGTGATTGTAGTAAGAATGTGAAAATAGTGAAAAGTAAAAGATGCGACAATTTGAAATTATTGACGGTAGTAGAATGTGAGAGTAGAAACAATGTGAAAATGTAAAAGTAATGAGAATGTGAGAGTAGTGACATTGCAAAAATAGTAAGATTAGTGAGAATGTGAAAGTAGTGACAGTATGAAAGTAGTGAGAATGTAAAAATAGTGAGAATAGTAAAAATGTAAAAGTAGTAAAAGTAATAAAAATGTAAAAATAGTGAGTATGTAAGCATAAAGAGAATGTGAAAGTAGTGAAAATGTAAAAGAAGCAAAAATGTTAGAGTAGTGTGAGTAGTAAGAATGTAACAGTAAAGTAATAGTAAAATAAATAAGAATGTAAGACTGTGGGAATAGTAAAAAATAAAAGATGCGACAATGTGAGAGTATTGACAATAATGAGAATGTGAGAGTAGAAAAAATGTAAAAGTAGTAAAACGTAAAACAGGTAAAAATGTGAGAATAATGAGAATAATAAAAATGTGAGAGTAGTGAGAGCAGTGAGAATGTGAGAGTAGTACAATTGTAAGAGAAGAAAAATAGTAATCGTAATGAGAATGTGAGAATAGCAAGAATGTTAACGTAGAGAGAATTTGAAAGTTAAAACTATAAGTAAGGAGAGTAGTAAAAATGTGAGCAAAGTGAGAATATGGTAGAAGCTACAATGCGAGTGTAAAAGTAGTGAGATTGTGAGAGAAAAGAGATAGTGAGAGTAGTATAAATGTGAAAGTAGTAAAAATGTGAGAGTAGTAAAATGAAAAAACAATAATAAATTAAAAATAATGAAAATAAAGAAATAGTAAAAATGTAAGATTAGTGAGGAAGTAATAGTAGTAATTTTCACATTTACACGATGATCACATTTTTTTTTCACATTTTACTACTCTCATATTTTTATTACTATCATATTCTCACAATAATAATAATAATAATAATAATAATAATAATAATAATAGTAATAATAATTGTCTTTATTTTTGTAATTTTACAAAAAAAAGCAAAGTTCATCACAATGATGATTTTCCATTTAACATAATTTAAACATTTAATTTGAAACATATAAATAAAATTTAACAAAAGGGTACTTTCTGATTTTTTGATGGCTGACTATCATTTTCTATTTTCCAGTTATTTTATAGTATTTCATCAAAAATTGTAGCCTATTACTTCACTAAATTATTACTGGGATTTCCTTATTTATAGAGAACATTTGCAAGCCCTGATCCCTAGCACAAAAGAGGTTTAGCGCGCGTGCGGCTCAGAACATCTAAGGGCATCACAAACCTGTTAAAAACTCACTTTTAAGTTAGCAGTTTTGTTCGTTATTGGAATTAACCTGACAGAATCAAGAAAGAGCTTTCAATATGTCAATTCTAAAATTTTACCATTTTTACACTGTCACTAATCTAACATTCTTACTATTTTTAACATTTTTATTCATAAATAATAAAATATTCTACTATATAATTATTTTTTAATGGCAAACATGTTTCACAAAATTAATCATAAATATGGCATTGAAAATGCAAATCATTTTGTGAAACATGTTTGCCATTAAAAAATAATTATATAGTAGAATATTTTATTATTTATGAATAAAAATGTTAAATATAAAAAATTTCTACAAAATAAAAGAAGAAAATATTAATTATTCTTACTATTCTCACATTCTCAATACTTTTACAAACTTAATACTTTCATATTCTCACTACTATTTTATTGCCGCTTTTCTCACATTTTGCTACTCTAACATTTTTATCTTTTTACATTTTTATTATTCTCACATACTATTACATTCTCATTATTTTTACGTTTTCACTTTTCTCATATTTTTACTACTTTTACTATATTTTACTCTCAAAATTTCACTACTCTTACATTGTAGGTTCTCCCACATTGTTACTATTTTTACATTTTTACTACTCTTACAGTCTTACTACTCTCACATTTTAACTTTTCTCACACTCTTACTAATTTCACATTATCACTGTTTTCTCATTCTTACTACTCTTACATTCTTACTAATTTTACTATTCTCAAATTGACACTATTCTAACATTCTTACTATTTTTACATTCTCAATATTTTCACATTTTTTCTATACTTTCATACTCTTATTACATTCACATTTTTACTACTTTTACATTCTACTACTCTCACATTTTTACTATTCTCACATTTTTAATACTTTACATTTTCTTTATTCTCAGATACTCACTATTCCCACATTCTCACTACTCTCACATTCTTACTATTTTTGCATTTTTGAAACTGTAACATTCTCACTACTTTTAAATTTTTATTATTTTCACATTATCTTTGTTCTTTCATTCTTACTACTGTCACATTCTTTTTACTTTTACTACTTTCTATTCTTACAATCTCACTACTTTCACATTGTCGCTTCTCTCACATTTTCACTACTCCCACATTCTTACTACTTTTACATTCTCATTATTATCACGTTGTTACTACTCTTATATTTTTACTATTCTCACTATCTAACTACTCTTACATTGTAGCTTTTTTCACATTTTCAATATTTTCAAGTTTTCACTAATATTATATTCTCACTATTCTTACATTGTCACTACTCTTACAATCCCACTATTCTTAAATTATCACTTTTCTCAAATTCTCACTACTCTCACATTCTTACTACATTTTTATTTCTCTCACATTCTCACTAATCTCACATTGTCACGTTTTTCAGATTCTAACTACTTACACATTCTCACTACTTTTTCACTTCTCCATTTCTACTACTTTTACATTGTCGCTTCTCTCACATACTCTCTATTTTTTAATTCTTATTACTCATACATTTTTACTTCTTTCACATTCTTACTACTCTAAATATTTTAAACATAAATATTAACATGCTGTGACCGCGAAGGGTTAACAACTTGCGTAATCAGTGTACAAAATAAAAATAATCATTACAGAATCAAATAATAATTACGTAATATTCGTAATCATTACATAATCAAGTAATCATTATATAATCACGTAATTATTTTATAATCACGTAATCATTACATAATCTTGTAATAAATAGTGTAATTAAATATTAAAACACGCGTATTCAAATAATCAAATATTGATTACGCGTGTTCAAATAATTAAATGTTGAGTACGCAAATTCACATAATCAAATAATGGTTTTATGGAATCATATATATTCGCATGGTAAATTCAGTCGTGTCCAATCTGTATCTAATTGTGCCGCTAGAGATTTATTTATTAGACAATTTCACAGGTGTTTTTATACAACCCTTGTCATGTGCATGTGCAGTTGTTTATTTATTATATTAAAATAAATACCTACTTCAGTCGAATATAATTTTTCACTGATACAAATTGTATTATGTATTGTTATTATTTTTGTTGAAAAGATTTTTATATGTTTATTTTTATTTATTAAATATATATAATAAAATATATAAAACATTAATAAACATCAAAATAGGTATATTTTTAGTTTATGTTCTTATTATATAAAAGAAATTGTAGTAAGTTCTTTATTGAAGATTATTATAAAACATAAGTATTATAATAATATATTAATATTAAGCATCAAAATAATTTTATAATTTATATAAAATAATTAATGCATGCAATTTAGAATTATAAAATCTTAAACAAGTGTGTACTTATTGAATAATCATGTATTCATTATATAATCACATAATCATTTTCATAATCACGTATTTATTGAATAATCACGCATTCATTAACTAATCATGTATTCATTACATAATCATATAATCATTACGCTTTTATTAAACAATCACTTAACCAATGCGTATTCATTAAACAATCACATAGGCAATGCATAATCATAATCATAATCATGTAATCATTACATAATCACGTAATTATTACATAATTACGTAATTATTACATAATCACGTAATCATTACATAATCACGTAACATTTTGTACATTTGTACATTTTTTTACTTAGTTGATAACCCTTTGTGTGATCGTTACTTTTATAACTTCAAATCTGTCTTTAATATTGTAATCCGCATATTAAAAACCTCATGTTATGATTAATTTAAAATTCAGTTTTATTTCAATCAATAGATTTTAAAAATGAATATTGTAATATGTTTGTTTACTAATGTTTTTAGTACTATCATCAACTTTATAACCTGCATACTTTAAAATTTTTGTTTACTTGATTAAATCTAAACATTTTGTACATTTTATTTTCTACGCCGTTTTGTAGGAGTAATTTAATATTACGTATTTTATAAAACAATTATAGATGTAATTGAACTTAAACAACAAATTTTTCTTTAATGAATTTATTTTTTATGATTTTTTTCAACTTCTAGTACTACAATAAGATATAGAAATAATTATCATTTAGGTCATATTTGTCAATGTTGTATTAAGCTTAAAACAGCCAAGAAATAATTAATTAAATGTATGCATAATTTAAATAACATTTACTTCCACTGCGATAAAATGTCTGCATTTTTCTTATTATTTCCTACACAATTTGTATTTGTAAAGATAAAGTTGTAAAAACAAATTCCATTCACATGTAAACGCACGTGTACTGTTTTATGGGGCCATAAATCTTAACGCACTTTAATCACTGACTTTAGAGCTACACGGGCAAGAGACCCGTTTAAGTTATTGATCCTAAAAATGTTGCGCGAAACCATATAAGTCGCAAAACTATCGTCCTACGTAGGAGGAAAATCTCATGGTGGACTACTCCAGAATAGACGTAACTAATGTTGGACGAAAGTACTTAAAATAAACCTATATATATATATATATATATAATGTAAGCGGTACTTTAAATCTGAGAAGATATTGTTATAACTCCCAGGCGATAGCCGAGAAGTTATAAAATCTCCAAAGATTTAAATGTAGCTTGATCTCCAAATTGCATATGGGTCGACCTCTTTGATTTTAGTCAAATTTTAAAAAAGTCCACGATGACTCAAATTATTCCTTATTTATTAAATATTACTTTAAAACTCATATTTTTATGTTTAATATTGTGGCAGTCATTTTGATTATATTAAGCTTCAAATTATTCCAAAAAAACTCGTAAATTTAACAAAATTGCTAAATTTTTGCTTTCTTTAAACCGTTCTAACTTTGTCAAATCTTAACAAAATTTGATTCACAAGATCTAGATTTCTTTGTGTTTAATCTCCTTTTAAAGTGATTTCACAAAACATATAGAATCAATACGTATACACCACTAGTTTGATGCAGAAAGTTGCATATATTTTCGCCATTTTCAAAACTTGTAATTGTCAGGTCAATAAAAAGTGCTGTCACCCTATGTCGATTATAGTCAAAATTTCAGTAAATACTTTTTAGGCTACACAAAAAAAGGTTATTTATATGAGATATGGTATACCGGGCATTATCAAGAGTTTTTTAATATTTAAAAATTGTCAAAATCTGCAAACCGCACATTTTTGTATCACAATTTTTGAACCTCTGGAAAAAGATAAGAAGGTCCACGGTGGCTCAAAATATTCCTTATTACATGTACTTTAAAATCCATATTTGTATATTTAATGTAGAGACAGTCATTTTGATATATCAAGTTTTAAACATTATTAAAAAAAAACGTAAGTTTTGTAAAATTGCAAAATTATGCACGAGGTCTAGATTTCTTTGTGTTCAATATTTTTTTAAAGTAGTCACACAAGACTTATAGAAGTTAATATTTACCACTATTTTGATGCAGGAAATTGCACATGTTTTTGCAATTTTCAAAACTTGTAATTTTTAGGTCCCGAAAAAACGCTGTCACCCTATGTCAATTTTAGTCAAAATTTCAGTAAATACTTTTCAGATCACAAAAAAAAGGTAATTTATATGAAAAATGGTAAATCAGGTATTATTAAGAAGCCATTGAAAAAATGCAAGTCGTTGTGCTACGTCGCCTGGTTGTAGGTGTTGTACTTTTGATAACAATATGGGTGAAGATTTTCACTAAAAAACGCGTCGAAAAAGTTGTTTTATGTCGGGAAATCTTAATTGCTAGGGCATTACTATTACCGAATCCTTAAACAAAAATTTGAACAGCATTTTTATCAAATCTTATTAATAGAACCAAAAAAAATTGTTTTGACAAGTATCAAAAGCTTGCACCAATGCACACTTGTTAAAGTAATGTTGTTTTGTTTGTGTTTTTTTGCTAAATAAAAAGTTTTTTAAATATTTTGTGTTTCTTGACTATCTCAAAAACAAAGCTAGACAAAAAGTGGTTTAGATTTTCTGAAAAACTATGCCAATTTTGACGATTTTTGAATATTAAAAAATTGTTGATAATGAATGCCCAATATACCATTTTTCATATAAATAACTTTTTTTCTTGTGGTCTGAAGAGTATTTACAGTAATTTTGACTAAAATTGACATAGGCGTTTTTTCGGAACTTAAAAATTACAAGTTTTGAAGATCGCAGTTAGAAAGATTTAAACAAAGTATAATTATGCAATTCTGCTAAATTTACGGGTTTTTTGGAATAATGTTTGAAGCTTGATATATCAAAATGACTGCCCCAATATTAAATAAACAAATATGGGTTTTAAAGTACATGTAATAAAAATTATTTTGAGCCATTGTGGACCTTTTTATCTTTTTTTTTTAAACCAAAAATGTGCGGTTCGCCGATTTTGACAATTTTTGAATATTAAAATTTTTTGATAATGCCCGATATACCATATCCCATATAAATAATCTTTTTTCTTGTGCTCTAAAAAGTATTTACTAAAATTTTGACTAAAATCGACATAGGGTGACAGCGCTTTTTTGGGACCTGAAAATTACAAGTTTTTAAACACAAAGAAATCTTGAGCTCGTGGATCAAGTTTTGTTAAAATTTTACAAAGTTAGAACGGTTTAAGGAAAGCAAAGTTTTGCGATTTTGCTAAATTTACGGTTTTTTTTGGAACAATGTTTAAAGCTTGATATATCAAAATAACTGACACAATATTAAACTTAAAAATATGGGTTTTAAAGTAGATGTAATAAGGAATAATTTGAGCCATCGTGGACCTTTTTATCTTTTTCCAGAAGCCCAAAAATTGAGATACAAAATAAGCTAAAAAAGACGTTTTATTGTAAAATTTCTGATCTTTAAATGTGTGTCATATTGAACAGGCAATATTCTAAGGTCTAAAGTTTTGGGAACCTCATTTTTTTTATCTATATTTTGATAGCTGAAAATTTGAGCAAAATCAAAGAGGTCGACTTTTTCAAATTAGTCAAAAAGTAATGGAATTACCCATATATTATTTTATTTCATTTTGTATTTTTAATCTAATTTATTATGTTTGAAATTCTTTTGTATTTAAATTTATAAATAAGTAAAGTTGCTTTATGTATCGTAACCATGGAGACTTGTCTACAATTTTCCAATTGACTGTATAAAAAGTGTTCGCAGCAAAAGTGGTATAATATAATATAACTTTACATCTCTGTCGTCGTTGACAACGAAGATTAGATGATATTTTATCTACTATATAAACATGAGTTTAAAATACAAAATGAAATAAATGTTTTTTACAAAAAATTTATGAATTTTTCGAAATTAAAATAATATTTTTTTTTTAAATACTATTCAAAGCACATCTATATTCTTAATCAAACTCTTATAGTCTGTAGTTCAATTGTTAATCATGGTTAATACGTGCAAAATATGTAAGAACAATATTAGCCCAAGATCTGTTTCATTAAAATGCAGCGGCGCATGTAATGGTTGGCATCACGTTGGTTGTACCGATTGCAGCATTGACTTGAAAACTTATTATACAGAAGAAGCAAAACGCAGCAAAAAGGACAAATGGGTATGTGAAATCTGTATGCCTCCAGATCTTAACGAATCAAGTATCATTAATCAAACTAATGGAGAACTATCAATTTTGTTTATGATTAAATCTATGGCTTTTGAATTGACGAGTTTTAAATCAGAATTTAAACTTGCAATGCAATCTTTTCGTGAAGAAATATCCGATATTAACAAAAGATTTGATAAACTTGAAGTTATAAATATAGATCATTTGCCTAGTTTTCAGTCTAACATTATAGAGAAAATTTTCAATCTGCCAGAGTTAACATCAGGTCTTGTTGACAAAAGAATAACAAATGATATAATTACAATTAAAGCCGCTATTGAGTCTACAGGATTAGAATTTTCACGATCAATAGTTCTTCGCATTGGTAAACCATCTTCAAAAATTTGCTTTGTAACAATCAATTTTTCAATCAAAAATTCTGCTATCAAGCTACTTAAAGCAACCAAGAGTTTGGACAGTAGCATTAAATTCAAAGCTAATTTAACACAAAAGCAAAGAGACCATTTAATCGAATTAAGAACAGAATTAAATACAAGTAAAGGAAATGGAGAAAATATCACAATTAAGTACAATAAGTACCTACAATTACTAATTTAAAAAACTAAAGCTGAATGAATATATTTTATCAAAATATAAACGGTATGCGCACTAAATTAAGAGATATAATGATAAATGTTAATTGTTCTTGTTTTGATATTATTGTATTAGTAGAAACTTAGTTAGATTCGAATATATTCGATGGAGAATTGGGTTTTTATGATTTTGTTATATACCGCAAATTATTATAGGTTCTACATATATTACTACAAGTTCAAATGTATCTTTGCATAATAAACACTGTGATTCCATTGACAATATATGTGAACTTTACCCTGGCCTTAAATTTATATTTTTTGAAGACTTTAATATTCCAGATGCAAGCTGAGGCAATACTCAAGAAAATGTGCTATCTGTAACCAATAAGTATTACCATGCTCAAGTAATGGCTGACCATATGGAATTTCACGATTTGCAGCAGTGTATCTTGATACCTAACAACCGGGGATTTATCTTGATCTAACTTTAACCAATGAAAAAAAAACTTGAAGTGTTTAGAGACAATGATACTATATCAAAAAACAGTTCACATCATATAGGATATTCATTACTTGCTGAAAATAAAGAAAACAATGATGTACTTCACATGAAAGATTGGATTGCTGATTTTAAGAAGGCAGATTGTATCAAATTAATGAATACTTATTAAAAGTTAAATAAGATAAATTACTTTTTATTTCTGACATCAATATTACGGTAGATTGTTTTAACAGTGTGGTTTTAGAAATCAGATACGTTTGTCCTTGAAAAATGCATTTGAATTTCAGTATTCAAAATGGTATAATAGTACTTTAAAAAATTTGATTAAGCAAAAGAAAGTGGCCCATGTGAAATATAAATCAAGTAAACAAAGAACAGATTATGAAGAATTTTATTTGCTTAGATCACAGTGCAAGCAATTAAGTAATCGGTTATTTAATGCATATTTATTACGTGTTGACAATAATATAATAATAAATCCTAAAAGCTTTTGGACGTATGTTATAAAAGTGCGCAACACAGACGGTTTTCCAAGTGAAATGTTTTTTAGCAATAAAACTAGTAGTAATGGTCTGGCCATCATGTAAATTTATTTGCTCATTTTTTTGCAACTGTTTACACTAATAATAATGTTCTAACGTCAAGCTTTGAAACAACAGATATGAAAGATCTAAACAAGTTTAATATTACTATTGCCGAGATATTATATATAGTATAAATAATCTAAGTGATAAATGTAGTTCTGGTCCAAACAAAATTTCTTCGTGTTTTTTTTTAATTGTATATACTCCTTATGTAAACCATTACATGTTTTATTTTCAATGTCTATAAATCAGGAAATTTTTCCATCAGCATGAAAATATTGCTATATAATACCAATATTTAAAGATGACTTATGTGGATATGTAAGAACTCAATCATTAATGAGCAACATGGTTTTTAAATTGGCAAATCTACAGTAACAACCTGTTGGAATACCAATCACTTATATAAAAAAGGGGTTACAAATCGACTCTGTGTACACAGACTTTGTCAAAGCATTTGACAAAGTCGATCACGCTACATTGCTTAACAAGTTAGAAGCTATTAAGTTTGGTAAATTACTCATAAAATGGTTGAGTAGCTTTCTTAACAACCGAAAACACTATGTCTTAATATGTAATTATGTATCAAACCTTGTTAATGTATTGTCTGGTGTGCCACAAGAGTCTCATTGTGGACCAATATTATTTTTGTTGTTTATTAATAATGACTTAAATTTCTTTTGTTTGTTGATGTCATGAAATTATTCAATGTGGTTCAAAGTCATGTAAATCAAGCGTGTTTTCAAGCTGATTTGAATGTTTTGAGTATGTGTATTGCATATTTATTACATAAAATTGATTAAAAACTGACGCAAAAATACAGAACTGCATAAAAACTTACAGAATAGATCTATTTGTTGTTGAAATCTTTTGTGTAACAATTTATCTAACGTAGTAATTTTTTAAGAGTTAGCATCTTACATAATTTTCTCTGAAACAATTATGATGTTGATATAAGTTTTGTAGCAAATTATTTACCGGTAAACGTGAACCGAGACATCGTTGGTCCTCGGCACTAATATACTCGCCTCGGACGCGTGTCACGGCATTCGGCGGCTGCCGTACCGCTTCGCGGATTCTGCGCCGCTATGGCTAAGGTGCGACCGCGACCTGCTCTTTTACCGTGAACGTCTCAACCATATTGAACACCGCTGCAAATTAAATCCCCGGCTTTCTTAACTGGTTTATTCAACGCGTTAAGCGCCTGTTAATTGTAGGTAAGTGATCTATTTATTTTTATATAGTGTATTTAATAATTGAATGTCTATAATTTATATGTAGTATTGTAGATTATTATGGAATAAAACGTATTTAATCAAAAGAAGCAACCACGTGTGAACGATTATTTAAGAATTCCACCACAACCCTTGCATTTTGCAACAGTTTGAAAATATTTTGAAAACTATTTTTTTTAAATAATTAAAAACAGTTTTTTAATTTTGTATTGAATGTAATTTATTCATTTGTATAAAACTCAAAAAAGACAATCAGAGATAGCAGAAAAAATGCTGAAAAGAAATGATAAATCTATAGATGGAGAACAAATTGGGAAAAAAAGCCAAAAGAATCTACCAAAAAAAGACAATAAAAAATAAACCATAATTGAAAAATTGTTTTTCAAAAAAGAAACGGGTAGGAAATCCAGATACAACGGAAAAAAAATATGAAACAGTTTTGACAGTAGAAGAGATAAAGAAAATTATAAAAGAATTGCCAAACAACAAAGCACCAAGTCCGGATAAAATAACAACAGTGATTGTAAAAGCAGCGCTAGACAGAAACAAGATAAAAATAACTCAAATAATTAACAGATGCCAAAAAAAATCTTTCAAGATGTTAGAAAGAAGCCACCCTAGTACTGATAGAAAATAAAAAAGAGGCAGAAAAAGCAACGTTATACAAGCCAATATGCTTGTTGTTTAAGCATATTAGCTTGTATGACATTTAATTAGCTAAGATAATGGAGAAAGTCATTGTGTGGAGAATAAAACAGAAAATAGAAGAAAAAAAAATGCAAAAAAGTCAGCAATGCGTAATAATAGCGTTGGACATACAAAATTCGTTTAACAGCGTGTTATAAAAAGCAATTATAAAAGCGGCAAATCTGAGAGCTAAACAAAAAAATAATTATAATAATATGGAATTACTGACAATGACTGCATTTGCAGACAACGCAGCACTAGTAGGAAATAAAAGAATTAAAAAATAAATTATAACTAGCAGTATATATATAATAAAAGATTCAAAAATAACCACAAAGAAAAAAAAATTAAATACCTTGGAGTAACGCCCGAACCAAAGAGATGGACCAAACATGTTAAGAAAACAATCAGAAAAATCCATTATATTGGAAAAAAACTGTTATTTGCCGCAGAAACATAAAGAGAAGCCATAAAGACAAAACAAACCAAAAATAAGAGCAAGAGAGAAAACAATGGAAAGATACCAGAGGCAGTAGAATAAAAGAAAAAAAGGAAGTAAACAAGAAAATTAATCCCGGAGATACAAAAATGAGTGAAAATAAACCCAAAAAATAAAAAAAAATCAAATAAGAAAAAAAATGTCTATTCTGTCAGAAAGCAACACACAATAATGCAGAATACATGCCGCAGAACATCCGCAAGACAATAACTAACTTAATCTAGTGCAAACTCTAAATAAGATTGGCAAAAACAGTACAAGAATAAACTTTACGCCAAGAAGAAAACCGGAAAGCAATGTCATGTGTAAGTTATTCTCAAGTAACACTTACTGAAGACAACACTTCAATACGTCCACAAAAAAAATTTATACTATATAGAATAAATTTTCAAACTCAGTATTTTCAAAACTTATAACCCGTAAATATTTAAGATCAGTGTTTACAAACTGCTTAAATCTTTCTTTTAATGTAATTCTTTTAGTACTTGCTAGATTTTACTTTTAGTGCTGGCAAATTCTTTGATAAAAAATTTATTAATTTTTTGTTCCTGTTCAATTGTTGTTTTAAAAAAAAACTACTAAATTTGCATTGCAATGATGTAATTCTGTTAAAGTTTAGACAAAAAACTACAACTTAATTTTAAAGTTAAACAATTAAATATTTCAGATTCTTATATATTTATGAGATTTATGGCACTCAAAATATTGCACTCTTAATAATAAAAAACTGATGATCATAAACTACAAAATTTGTGTTTTTATAAAAACCTAAACGTTCTCATAATGCAGTTATTTTGTATTATTATTTACAGACATATTTTTGTTACAACTTACAAAATACTTGTGTGAATAGTCATTTATTTGAAACGTCAATGTTAAATTAATCAGATATGCAACCACTAACAATGCTTTTTTATTACTATTTAAAATGCAGAATTGCAGTATTTTATAATTTTAGGTATACAATTTATCAGTACAGTAATATTTAAAAACCAGCATATATTTTACATAACATTTATTTTAAGTTATGGGTCAAAGTAATATAAAAAAGATGATTGAACAATATGTTAACTAGTAAAATACTAAAAATGATTTAAAAATTGTAAAAATAGAACAAAAAAAAAACAGAACGTGTGGAGGCGCAAGTAAACAATACCGTTTTAATCACTCCGGTATTAAATTAATTTACTACGATAAATTTGTACAGGTAAAATGTAACATAAAAACAATAGAAAACAAACTAAATATTAATTGTACGACTAGCGTATGTAACTAGATATATTGTATAAGTTTCTAAAACCTATTAAGCATGCAAGTCGAACAACTTAGATTGATGAATCATATCAGATTTCCTAAGTCTGTTTTCTAAAATTTGTAACAAATTAACTGACAAATGTGTTAAAATTTATTAGACCCATAACTAAAGTAGATAAAAAAATTTACTATTGTTTGGCACATTGCACTGATTATTTATCAATTCCAAAGGAAATATTAACCTGCTTTGGGATAATTTTAACATCAGAATATCACGTCAAATTTTATTTCTTTAATAAACGTATCACCAACATAAACACAAAGTATATTAGTTTAATAATGATCTAAATCTAATTAGAAACAACAAAATTGTTATAAAAATTGTATTAAAACAAAACAAACTAAGGATTAGAGTAAGTAAGTTTTTATTTAGTCATATTTTGAGAATCAAACCCTGAACTGCTAACATGCTAAACTATCACTGTGCTATAAATCCTATATGGACAGTGATCAACACAAATATCCCAAATATACAAAACATCAACTGTAACATCTTTTATAACACTTTTAACATTTATTTTACTATTGTTGCAATTTAGATAATCTTGCTGTATCTTTAAACAGCAATCAGAGTATATTCTATACAAAAATGTATCTTTGTTTTACTGTTTGCAATATTGTTTTAAAATTAAAATCTAATCCAACAAAAAATATTTATAGACTGAATTCAATTCAAATTAAGCATGTGTTAACAGTATTATTTATTAGCATTTTTTTTAATCGCTAATATTGTTGCAGCAAAAATATACGTTTTTTTTTTTAATTATTTTGATTTTGTTAATTACATATCAAATTTTAATAATACAAAGTTTCAAATATTTGTTTCTAATTTTGCAACCGTAAAATTGATTTGTTACGCTTGTGTCCTTCGGGTCATTTAGACTTCAATGTTATAATTTGCAATATTACCTTTGTATTATGTACATTCTAAAAAAATATATTATTTAAGTAATAAAAATGCACGTCAGCATAAAATTTGAAGAAATTATGCAATTATAATGCATGTGCTAAACAAACCTTACTTCCTGCTAATGATATAATATTTTTGTAATTGTTTGTTTTCTGGCGACAGATTTTAAATTCTTAAAAAACAGATAATTATTCTGTTATTCTAAAAAAAAACTAAAAAATGTATTTAAAATTAGTTTACCGTATAATTGTAATTTTAATGACATATACAATAATTTTATCACTTATTTATATTATTATTATAAACTTACAAAGTTAATTTTTGCTAAGAACTTTTATTTATCTGTTCAATTTCATATTTATGTATCTTTAAGTTAATTTTTAATTAATTAGTTTTATTAAATATATGTTATATAAATTATTGTTATTTAAAATTGTTTCAAGTATTTCAGGTGCACTAAAAATAATTGAGGAGAGAACAGCATAATTAATATGTAATATTAATTGATGCATCTTTTGTGCATTGTTTTGTTGTTTAAATTTTACGCTTAATTTACATTTGTCATAATATAATTTCTATAATATCGTTAGTTAATTAAAATGCACATCGAAAACCACACACACATTATGCTGCACTACTTTGGAATTGCCCATAAACATTGTTATTTATGCACAGGTAGATGTCTAAAATTGTATTAATTAAGGGTATAGTATATTTAGTATTGTTTTTTGAGCGTGGTGTAAGTTTTTCTAACAAAATAATTAAAATTATTTTAATTTTTTTTACATTTAGATAATTTGTTTTGATTTATTTTTCAAACCAAACAAAATTTTAAAATTAAAAAAACTTAAACAATTTTATTTTAGCGAGCTGCAATAGATTTAGCGCTCTAAAGCTCTGCATATGATTTTTCCACGACGGGTCGCAAAACATTACTTTTTAATCTAAAATACATGCAAAAAATAAATATTTAGAGTAAACAAGCAAAAAAATAAATAACCGACTAGTAATAGATTGTTATAATATTTGTTTATAAGAATCAGTTAATAAATAAATTGTTAATTATATGTGTTTATCTTTACCTTACAAGTTCTAAAAGAAGAGTAAATTACATAATGATTAGGAGTGCTATAAAAATGTATTCACTGTTGTCAGAGATTATTCTTAGTCTTAATAATGTGTTAAACAAAGTACGTTAACATTGAAGACATTAAAATACTTGACAATTGTAGTATGGTAGGTACAGAGTTAGAGTTCTAGTAGGCTGTAGAAACTGTTGTTTATACATTAATGATGATTGAAGTTTGTGTTAGGGTTTAGTACTAACACAGTATTTAGCATTTAAGCCTTATACGTAACAGCCAATAAGAGCATACTGTGCACTTGCACATGCACAAAACGATGAGTGTGTATTAAAATTAATATTGAACTATATACCTTTAACAAATTATATCACACTCGCAATATTTATGATTTAAAAGTATAGCAAAACAATTTCAAAAATCTACCAATTAAAATCTACAAAAATCGCAAAACAAATATTTAATTGTACAGCTTTGTACTTTTTAATATAAATTTATTGATAAATAGTGTGATATTAATTCTAGTTAATTTTCGTACAAATAACATTGTTTGGTACTTTAATAAAATGTGTTTGTTAATAATTTTTTTCAGGTACGGCAGGCGGTACGATTTGAAATCAATTTATTGATAAACTGAATAAACAAAAATGTCTTGGTTAATAATAATAATAATAATAATAATAATAATAATAATAATAATAATACCTTGTCTTAGGCCATACATTCCTAAACTAAAATCAACCCCTGTAAGCAGACCAATAATAGCAACAGTGAATGAGATACTAAAAAACCACATTATACATAGTAGAAATATAAATGATACCTATCACTTAGTATACTGTGCTGCCAAAACTATAACTAGTACAGTTTTTAAAAAACATCATAATTGTAATACTACTACAATACCTCCCTGGGAAAAACGATTGAATAATAAAATCAATAAACTACGCCAAGAAACGGGAATTCTGCAAGCTTATATAAATGGAAGCTCAGTATCAAAAAAACTAAAACGAAAAGTACGCAATATTGCTCTTCAAAACAAAATCAAACCCAATAAGTATGACTACCAACAAAAACTTGAAAAACATCTAGATTTTCTCAAACAGAAAATTGGAATGCTAGGAGCTAGAATTAGACGTTACCATAAAAGGAATAATAGATATAATGAAAATAAAGTGTTTTCTAATAACGAAAAATTATTCTACAGAAAACTTGAAAATTACACTAATAATCCAACAGAAAACCCTACCGTAGATCACATGGTAAATTTTTGGACAAATATTTGGGGTAAATCACAAACATATAACGACAAAGCTTACTGGATCGAAGAAGAAAAAAATAGAACAGAGCATATACAAAAAATGAAATTTGGAAATATTAGTGCAGAAGACATCCAACAAGCAACAAAAAAAATGGGTAATTGGAAAAGTGCTGGACAAGACAAACTTCAAAACTTTTGGTGGAAAACTCTTACTAGCTGCCACGTAAAACTTGCTACGCAGTTTAGTAAACTTATTGAAGATCCGTCGACAATACCCACTTTTATGACCGAAGGCTTAACGTACATGCTACCTAAAGAAGGAAACTCAAATGACCCTAAAAATTATCGACCAATAACCTGCCTTCCTGTAATCTACAAGATTCTTACTAGCATTATTACCTTAAAAATAACTAAACATATTAACAAGTATGGAATAATTACTAATGAACAGAACGGCTACAAACAACAAAGTAAGGGATGCAAAGAAGTTTTAATATTGGACTCTATTATAACTAGCCATGCAAAAGATAAGTGCCGCAATCTATCAATGGGGTGGATAGACTACAAAAAAGCATTTGACTCCATTCCTCATGCTTGGCTTTTTAGAGCCCTAAAACTATATAAAATTGATGACAGTATTATCAACCTTCTTACACATTTAATGGAAAACTGGAAAACAAAGCTATATTTAACAACAACAAAAACGACTACAAAGCTCATATCTATAAAACGGGGCATTTTTCAAGGCGATAGCTTAAGCCCGTTTTGGTTCTGTCTTGCTTTAAACCCACTTAGCAACATGCTAATAAATAGTTCATATGGCTACCAACTACAAAAGCAACCCGTTTGCAGTATAAACCATTCATTTTATATGGATGACCTTAAACTGTATGGTAATGGCCCAAAACAATTAAAAGGGCTAATGGAACTAGTATCCCGATTTAGTACCGACATTAAAATGGAACTAGGATTAAATAAATGTGCAGTACTGCACGTTAAAAAAGGAAAAGTGCAAGATTTAGATGGTATGACTTTGCTCAGTGGAGAAACAATTACATCAATAGCTCCGGGTGGCACCTACAAATATCTTGGAATTCGCCAAGCGCTAGGATTAGATAACAACAAAGCTAAAGAATCAGCCATAAATACGTATATTGGTCGAATACGTAAATTTTTAAAAACTAATCTAAACTCTAAAAATATGATTAAGGCTATTAATACATGGGCTGTGCCTACAATTACATACACATTTGGCGTACTAACTTGGTCCCCTACGGCCATACAAGCTGTAGATCGCCAAACACGAACGGAACTAACTAAATTTAGAATACACCACCCAAAATCATCTGTAAATAGAATATACATACCTAGAAAACGGGGTGGGAGAGGTCTCATTAATTTAGAAACATCACTGAACGCCCAGTGTAAAAATATGAGAGACTATTTTGAAAAATCAAGCAACGCAATTCATTCTGCCGTTCTTTCTATTGGCACTACACATCCAATTTTTAATATTAGAACTTTACAAACAACGACTGAACTTGAACTCAATTGGAGCCAGAAAAAATTACATGGGCGATTTTATGGAAATCTTAATGAATTAACAAGTAATAAAATTGAATCTTGTAATTACTTAACAACAGGTTACCTATTCCCTGAAACCGAAGGAACATTATTTGCAATTCAAGATCAAGTTGTTTCAACTAAGGCATACAGAAAAAATATTATAGGTGAAAATATTCCAAATGACTTATGTCGAATGTGCGGAGCAACAACTGAGTCCGTACAACACTTAACTTCTGGATGTTCAGTTCTTGCACCTATCGAGTATTTAAACAGACACAACAATGTAGCTAAAGTTATACACCAAGGACTTAGCAAATTTTATAAAGTAGTGGATAAATGTATACCAACCTACAAATATATTCCCAAATGGGTGCAAGAATCAGAACAGACAAAAATTTACTGGGACACTGCTATTGTTACTGATACCGAAGTAACACACAACAAACCGGATATTTTAGTTTTTGATAAAATAAAAAAAGCAGCTTATATAATTGACATCTCTATCCCTATTGATGAAAATATTAGTAAAGCCTATCGAGAAAAAATAAATAAGTATCAAGATCTTGCTTACCAACTTAAATCTTTATGGCAAATTAAAGAAGTGTTTGTTAAACCATTTATAATAAGCGTTAATGGACTTGTAGAAAAGCATCTTAGCCAGCACTTAGAAGAGCTTCAGTTAAATAAATATATACACATTACTGAAGCTCAGAAATCTGCAATTCTAGGTACGTGTCGAATTATCCGTAAGGTTTTAAACCAATAACTTACACAAGCCTTGGTCTAACAGACCCGGTTATTTAACCAGATAATCTGTGAAAAAAAATAAATAAAAAAATAATAATAATAATAATAATAATAATAATAATAATATAAGTTATTTTATTAGACACGTGTACAGTACAAATACAATACATATATACATATACATATATGGGTAATTCCATTACTTTTCGACCAATTTGAAAAAGTCGACCTTTGATTTAGCTCAAATTTTTAACTATTAAAAAATGGAAGAAAAAAATGAGATTTTAAAATTTTGGACCTTAAAATATTGCCTGTTCAAAATGATACACATTTGAAGGTCAGAAATTTTACAATAAAACGTCTTTTTAAGCTTATTTTGTACCTCAATTTTTGGGTTTTTGAAAAAAGATAAAAAGGTTTGCGATGACTCAAATTATTCCTTATTACATGTACTTTAAAACCCATATTTTTATGTTTAATATTGTGGCAGTCATTTTGATATATTAAGCTTCAAACATTATTCCAAAAAAACCGTAAATTTTGCAAAATTGGGAAAAAGTTTTCTGTAGTCTCGGTTCACCGATTTTAACAAAATATTTTTTTTAATGTATTATATGTGTATATTTAACTAAATTTACAAACAAATTGCCTCGCTCTCGTCGTTAACCAATTTTAAACAACAATTAAAAAAACGATTTTGACACATTATTAGGCAACTTTTGTTACAATACTGCTTAAAGTGCAGTGTGTATTTGTACATAAACGCCTATACTCATTCTATTTAGCAAGTATGGTTCACATAATAAAAATATGATTGTGCAAATTGGAATGAATGTACTAATTATAAAAAATCAAAACTTATTTAAATACTTAATTTAATTTTAGCCCCATCACTTTTTATTTTTGCAAAGTCGCACGCGACTGGGCAAACAACGCCCTGGCCCGTAAAAAAATTAAAAATAACATTTTGGCTTCATTCTGTAAAAAATCACGTAATTTTATTTAAATTATAATTAGTAAATTCAGTCCGATTTGCACAATATTTTTATTATGTGAACAATACTTGCTAAACAGAATAAGTATAGGCGTTTATGTATAACTTCAAACTATTCTTTTAGCAGAATTGTAACAAAAGTTGCCTAATAATGTGTAAAAAGACGGATTTTTAATTGTTGTTTAAAATTGTTTAACAAAGAGTGCAACTCAAATTTGTTGGAGTTTTAGTAAAATCTACACATTTAAAACCCAAAAAAAAATATTTGGTTGAATTTGGTGAACCGGGATTATAGTAAACCTTTACCTAAATTTCTTTGTGTTTAATCTTTTTTTAAAGACTTATAGAATCAATTCGTATACCCCACTATTTTGATGCAGGAAGTTGCACGTGTTTTTGCTATCTTCAAAACTTGTAATTTTTAAGTCCCGAAAAAGCGCTGACACCTTATGTCTACTCAAATAAGTGTACAAAATTTGAGCTAAATCGGAGAGGGTCGCGTGAAATGGACTGTTCACTTGACGTGGAATTGCCCATTCACAGTTTGTTTCCGTTAGTGTTAATCGGTGTCTTAGATATTCAAAGTGAAGAAGGTTACTCCTTGTGTTGTAAGAGTTAGCAATTTTATATTTATTAAATGTATTTGGTGAGTTGGCTAAATATGCAATACATTTATAAATGTATAAACCGAAAATTGTTAGAAAATTGTTAGCTTTAAATATATTGCGACATGAATCTAAATATTTCATTTTAAAAATAATCCTAATAGCTCTTTTTTGAATTTTAAATAAATTTTGCAAATCAGATGTACCTCCCCATATAATTATACCAAACTGCAAGCGAGAATACACATTAGCATAATAGACAGAAACTAGAAATTTTATGTTTAAACATTTAGACAAAGTTCTTAGGGCATAGCAAATGTTGCAAACTTTTTTACAAAGGTATAATATGTGTTGGTTCCATTTTAAATTCTCAACTGTATAGACACCTAAAAACTTTGTGCTTTGTATTGCATTTAATGATAGGTTGCCCAACTGTAATGTTTGTGAGCATGTAATACTAGATCTACTAGTTCTGAATAAAATACAAGAAGATTTACTCTTATTTACAATAAGGTTATTGTTGGAAAACCACTCTATTGTAGAATTTATAATACTGGTGCTGACTTATATTATCTCTTCTAAAAATTTCGCACGAATATTAATGTTAGAATCATCAGCGTAGTTAACTATTCTAGCTATATTGTTGTAAGGTAATAGATAGTCTGCAATATCATTAATATAAATAATGAATAGTGGTAACCCTAGTGTACTCCCTTGAGGCACCCCAATATTTAAAGATTGAATTGTTGATTTACAATTGTTAATTACAACTTTTTGATCTCGATCTTTTAAAAAAGAAGCAACAAGTTTTAGCGCATTGCCCCTCACACCACCATACTCAAGTTTCTGCAGCAAAATATCATGATCTAAACAATCAAAAGCTTTTGACAAATCAAGAAATATTTCGCAAGTTACTTCACGTTTTTTCATAGCACTTATGATATCTTGTACATAACTTAAGATAGCAAAATCAGTGTATTTATTCGGAGTAAAACCATGTTGAAAATCGTTAAAAAAATTCAATTTCTTAAGAAAATTAAATAGGCGTTCTGCTATTAAATTTTCAAAAAGTTTAGAAAATGTTGAAAGAAGGCTAATGGGCCGATAGTTATTTATATAATTTTTATCACCCGTTTTGTATATAGGCTAGTTTAAGTGAAGATGGAAATATTCCTTCTTTAATCGCTTCATTGAAAAGATGACATAGTGGTTTGGAAATAGATACCATCAACTCTTTGAGCATTTATATTCTTAAATAATTTAACTGTTTTTAATATTTTCTTTTCAGAAACAGGATATAAAAAAAATTGATGAATTAACGTATTTATGCAATGTGTTATTTTTGTTATATTTTTTTACTTAATTAACAAGTTTTCCGTAACAGTAGAGAAATGATCATTAAATTGATTAGCTAATGCTGTAAAATCTTTATAATCTGGTAAAGTGTTATTACTGGAACTGTTGTTGAGTAGTAAACCTACAACGTTCCACATAGCTTTAGACTGGTTAGAAGAATTATTTATGATGCATTCATAATTTGAACTTTTGGTTTGGCGTAGTTCATTAATCTAGTTTTTTTTAAGTGCACTGTATTGAACTTTATAGTAACGATAGCAAATAAACAGTGATTCTAGTAATTTTACCAATTCTTTCATTTGTATTAGTTCTTTTGTAATCCATTTCTTATTGTTAAAAAAACTTATGCATTTTTTATAAAGTATACAGTTATTTAAGTGGTAGGTACATACATTCAAAAATTGACTAAAGTTTTTATCTGCATTTTGTCTTTCAAAATACAAATCCCAATTTTCGCTGCTCAAAGCCTAATTGAACTGATTTATATTCTTAGAGGTTGCATTTTGTTTTTGAATAGTTGTTGTATAAGGTTTATTTATTTTAACTATATTGCTAATATTTATTATTATAGCCCTATGAGCTGAAGTAGTTAAATTGAGTACACTACAATCAAACTCTGCAGATAAATTAGTAAGAAAATTGTCAATGCATGATTCAGATGTAGGTGTTACTCGTGTGTAATCTGTAATACAGTGTTTTATTCCATATGCATAGAGTAGTAAAATAATGTCTCTGGTTATTCTAGAAGTTGCATTAAAGTCTACATTAAAATCTATATTAAAACCACCGGCAATGATTAATTTCTTTTTTTTCTTTATGTATCATATCTAATATAAAATTTAATTTTTCATAAAATTGTTTAATGTCACTCTTAGGAGTTCGATATACAGATATTAGTACAATTTCTGTATTATTAATTTTGTATTCTATACCTGTGTTTGATTCGTCTTCATATAGCCAATGCTCGGAGACGCATAATACATCCGGTTTATGAACCTCACAGAAAACTTCTAATTGGGCAATTTTATTTCGAATAGATTGGACATTTTGATGAATTATAATAACATTATTATTTATCACTTCATCTGCAATTTTATGTGTAAAAGCTTGACTTAAATGTGATTTATTTGAGGCGGTGGTTTCATTAAAAAATTGTATCCCATCTTCCCATGTGTCTGGATCTCGGAGATTTTCTAGTAATGTTATATTGCATCTTATTTTAAAGAAAATGAATGTTGAATATTTTGTAGCAATGCGTTTGCAGAGAAAATCATTGCGTTTAAATTTAGTTTTTAATATAGTTTCATACATGTCTAAAGGTATTTAGAAACATGAAACCACGCGCGTTTGTCTTGCTTTATTGCTTTAAATTGTTCATCTTCAGATATTTTTGTTCCTATTATTTTTTTTATTGCGCTGGAATTTTCATTTGCCTTTGTTTTCGTTTTTTTGTTTATTGATATATTTTCAGGAGAGGAACTATTAGAGAAGCTCTCTCTTGTATTTATTACTGGTTTGTTTTTAGGTTCTATGGGAATATTTGCTGGTTTAGATATTTATGTTTAGTTAGGCATCATCAAACATCTCTAATTTGTTGTTGAAAATTGGTCTCGAAGAGCAACGAGCCAAAATGCCTAATCTTTATGTTCTGTAGTGTTTCTGGGGCGTTTGGGTCATAATTTCCGCCGTTGTTCCTGATACTCAATTCATCTACGATAACATCCAGCTATTGCACTGCCAATTTATTGGGTAATATTACAAACTGACAATCCTTCTTCTCTGACTCCAATTACTCTTCCGCGTTTGAAATTGCTTAATTGTTGAAAAACGACACACTAACAAACTTAGAGCATATTTTAATATAAATGAAAAACTAATTAACTGATTTGCACAATAAAATTGTAATTCAAATGTGGATAGATTAGACGTGTTTTAATTTGTTATACAGTTTTATATTATGTGTATTTAAATAAATAACTACAATTAGTTATTTTACTTTTTTAATATGTTTTTGTTTGTGTTTGTTTAAGCCGCTGAATGTTTGGTCACTTAATTTTGAGGTTTGTTTGGTGATATAACATAGCCGTCCAATTCCCCTGATTTGACAGTTTTAGATTTATTTCTCTAGAGATATCAAAGCAAAAGTTCTATAAAAGGCGTCCTTAAACAATATAAAACTTTAAAATGCGTATTTCACAAAAAATAGAGAGTATTAAATAAGAATTGTTGAAAAAAGTGATGCAAAATTTTATAACAATGTTGCAGAGTACTACATCGGCGATGAAGGAATCATTTAAAAAAAAAAAAAAATTAAGAACTAAAATAGCACATAATAAAAGTGATATTTATGTCAAATTTGTTTCAATGCATTATTTGTAAAAAATCTTGAAAAATAGGTAATACCAGCTGCCGGACTCTGTATTATCTGAAATTTTAGTTCAAATTAAGGTACAAGTTCTTAGTGTTTTTTTTAATTTTTGGCATTTTTAATATGTTGTAAAGAGTTTACCAATAAAAAATTTCATTTTGAAATATTTAGGCAGCTGTCAATTTTGAAGCTATTATCTTTTAACATTTGACAAGTAAAAACTACGCTATTATTAAAAATAAAACGATACATGCTTCAACAAAGCAAAGAAATTATTAAAATTCACTTCAAAAATGGTAAACATTTTTTAGTCACAGTTCGCAAAACTAAAGCACTTTTTGGTCGTCGTAAAGCACCTTCTTGGCCTGCAATAATAAACCTGGTAGAAAAATTTGAACTATTGGGACAAGTTTGTGATGTGAAGAATTGAAACCGGCTGCATCGCTCAAGAACACATGAGAGTATTGCTGATGTAGCCCGTAGTGTTGAAGAAAACCCAAGTTTGTCAATTCCACATTTCACAAACAACATTACACCGTATTTTGCATAAAAACTTAAGTCTTAAAGCTTTAAATGCTTTAAGACTTAAGTTTTTATTCAGTTCAGTTAGCACAAAAACTCAAGTCGGTTGATCACCATTAACGTCGTATCTTTGCTGATTGGATCTTTCAAATGCATCAAAATGATCCAAAGTTTTATTAAAAAATCATCTTCAGTGGTGAGGCCCTTTTTTCATCTTGGAGGCTACGTTAATAAGTAGAATTGTCGCATTTGAGGCTCAGAAAACCTAAGAATGATTGTTGAAAAATCTTTACATTCTCAACGTGTCACTGTTTGGTGCGGTTTTTGGGCTGGCGGTGTAATTGAACCCTACTTATTTTTGAAAATGAGGCTGGTGCAACTGTTACGGTGAATGAATGGCGCTACCTAGCTATGATTAATGATTTTTTATGGCCAAAATTAGAAGATATTGATGTGGACAACGTATATTTTCATTTACGTGTCATACAAGCAACAAAACAATCGCAATTTTGCAAGAAAAGTTTCCTGACCGTGTTTTTCTCAAAGAAGTGATCACAATTGGCCACCGAGATCTTGTGATTTAACACCTTTAAACTTTTTTATTTGGGGTCACGTAAAATATAAGGTCTATGCCAATACTCCAAAATAAATTCAAGACTTTAAAGATAGAATTAGTGAAATTATCGAGGACATACAACCGCGAACTGGTCATGGAAAATTTTATGAAAATAATGTGGTACTGGTACCGTAACCGTAACGGCCATTTGACTAAATAATCGTTTTTAAATGTTAATGGCATACCTTCCTCTTTACAATGAAATAAACATTTATTGATTTAAAAAATACCCGTTCTTTTTTAAATATCAAAATAAAACCTCTTATTGGAAAACCCTATATTTTGATATGTGTAAACTAATTATTAACACAAATAAATATTATTATTATTATATCAAAGTCAAAGCAAAAGTTGCTTGGTTGCTTGCGTTTTCACAGTTTTTAATCGTACAGAATAATAACTTTTAATAATTTAAAAACTAAATTTAAATCAGTGCAAAATTTGTTTTTGGTTTTACTTTAATTTATTTTACAATTTTGTTAATACAAAACTAAATTTTTTAATTTTTTTATATTTATATTTGACCGTTGCGATTGATAGAGCTGATTTCGTTTAGCTTCATACTCAACCAATGAAATTAACTAATTTTTATTAGAATTTAATTAAAGATATAAATTATTTTTACAATATGCTAATTAACTATTTTTGTATGTTTTTATAATAATTCATATTTAAATAAATATTTATCTTGTCGGCATTATTTTCGCAAATTTATCATGTTTTGGTTTTAAATCTTTGCAGGTCTATTAAGAATATGAATTATTATTACTAAATTATTAATTTTAAAAATAAGTAACAATTAAATTACTTTTGCAAATAATATTGAAAATCACTTTTAATTTTAATTTGTCATTAACATAATTCAAAATTTATTATATTAAATACTAATGCAAACATATATACAGAACAAAAAAAAACCCACACGTCTTTAAATTTACCAAAAAAATATATTTTTTATTCCAACTATTTAAATTTTATCATGCAATACAAAATTGCGCTTCCTCGTGACCAGAAAGAAATTATGTATAATTAAATTAATAGAATAATACCATATAACATTAATGCAAAACAATGAGGTCGCCGAATGAATACAAAATCATTTCATATTAGTTTACATTAATTGTGTTTAGTGTTTAATAATTATGAGAACTAGATTCAATTTTCGGAATTAGTAAGTAGAAGGATAGCAACACTTCTGCAGATCATAGCAGTTTGCATTAAAAATGTAATGTTAATGAGATTTAAAAAAATTGGTTTTCTTGATACTAATAGCTGCTCTAGCTAATATATATGAAGATAATATATGTTATATAATTTAAAAGAATTGTCATAGATAAGTTAAATTATAAGTTATGATAATAATGTATATAGATTTTTCATTTTGAAAAAAAAATAGCCATATTACAACACTTAACGAGAACACAATAGTATACCCAGGAAACAAAAATAACAGCAGAAACAAAATAGCAATCGTTTTATTCTCATCAGTAGCAAAGAGTTTGATGAGTTATGATATTACCAGCAATAAAATAATCTCTATCAAGCTATATTCCAACCTCGTTGTACGCACCTACCATCGATTCAAACAAAAAATATATAGAATACATCCACGGTGAGCTTGAAATAAAAAATTCAAATAAAGAGATAACAATAATTATAGGCAATCTCAATGCAAAAGTTGGCAACACAAAAAAAGACAATCACATAAGAAATATTGTAAGAACATGGGACAATAAATAAAAAAACGAAAGATGCTACTAAACTTCTGTACTAAAATTGGTCTTACAAATAACAAATACAGTATATCAACCGCATAATCGTCAATTGCTATACGTACAAGCAACCACCTAGTGATCAATATAAAATCAGATAGACAACATAATCACAAACTACTCACAACCCACTTTAAAGTAAAACTAAAAGTACCACAAAGAATAACAACATCACCCACATTACAAATTGACGGTAGGTATCACCAAATTCCGCAAAAAATATATAAAAAATTTAGCAACAACCCACTTCCTCAACAAAATACGATACAGCAGAACACCTGCCAAAAAACAAAAAAAACCATCACTGAAACGTTTAAAGAAACTATACAAGCAAAAAATAACACTAGAAATTTATACAAATAGTAAAAAATAAATAAACAACTCATATTGCAGTTATGAATTATTAAAACTTTAACGAAAAGACAATAACAAATATAGATAAAATAGTAAAAAAATATTAAAACTGTATTGCAAAACATTGTTTAATGGTGATCAAAAAGAGACAACAACAAATTACAAGATGTACTCAAAAAACCAACAATACTAAACAAAAAGTTAGAGACGCTATTTAAAAACTTAAACCCTTAAAATCTCTAGAATCAAACAACATCTCAACAGAAATTATACAATTCATAAGCAAAAACAATATAAGAATAATGCATGCAGTATGCCAAAATGGATAGAATACAGGACTATGGCTTGATGACAAAACAAATTTGGTCTTTGTACCTTTGCACAAAAATTGAAAACGGGGAAACTATTGTCTAATAGCATTAATGTCACATGCCAGTAAGATTCTTCTTAAATTAATTAAACCAAATCTTTTGTAGCAAATACCACCACAGCAAGCAAAATTTAAAACAGATAAAATAGAAAAAGCACAACAAATAAGCAAATCAATATACATGTGTTTTGTGAGCATATATTACATAATATAAAAGTTCTCTATCATTTAAGTTTACTAATTCAACATCTATACAACTACAGCAAAGCAATAGTTAAAACTGATAAATATTTAACCAATTTTTGTGACATCAAAAAATAAGCACGCAAAAAATGCTTGGTATGCTTTTCAATATCTTGTTATGGTAATATACTCATAAAAAGTCTTCCCATAAATAGACTTGCTTGTACAAACAAAAAAACTAAAAAAAATTATCAAAATACTGAAAAAACATAGACGTGCAAATTGTGGCATTAGCAAAGAATGGTGCGCGTACTCTAGACAGTTAAAAGAACCAATGTCTATATTATCCAACAAATAAACAAATCTCAGAAGCTTTTAAATATAATCTATTCTCAAATCCGTAAACTTTTTGGATACATCACACAATAAACCAATGAATTCAGGAACAGAGAAAGAATGTGCAATATTGTATAAAAAGCAACAAGCAAGTAAACCACAATTACGACTTTTCTATAAAAAGAATAAACAAAGAAGATACTTTTATTACCAATTTGATTACTAAGCAAAAATTGTTTCTAGATGTCAAAATACGTTAAGTTAATAAAAAAAATATATATATAATAATAGTATTTCCCACGAGTAAAAACGTAGTTCATGCAGTGCAAAATAAAAATTGTGCACTATTAACACCCAGGGCCGTCGCGAGAAGTACGGCTGCCTGTGTGCAAAACATAAATATGCCGCTTTTTTTAACATATAAAGTAAAGCTGTTGCTAAGATGATTCAAAATTATTTTGAAATTTTTGAGACTCACCGCAAAGTATTAAATATACTATTTAACTAGCTCTCCCCTCCCACATAATAAATCTAAAAATTCTAAAAATGCTTATAGACAAACATATATGTTCAAAGAAATAATCACCAGCATATACACAACGTTTTAGCTATGTTGGCAAATATGTGTTACGGTAACAAATTAAGACACTAAATACTCAGTCCACACTTATTGGAAAAAGTGTTGGATCTATATTGACAAAAGTTAGAGAACCTGTCTCTACAAACAGCTAAAACCTTAAGCCATTAACCGTCTTTTTCATGAGTTTTTTGTAACTTTTTGCACACAATCACATTTTTTGTTACTTTTTTGTCTAAAATGTAGTTTTTATTAAGAATTTAATCAAAAACCTAATTTTTTTAACACGTTTTAATCAAAGATTAATTTTTTTGTTTAATTTTAAATCTTTTTTATAAGTTTTCTTTTTGCACAATCACGTTTTTTTGATTACTTTTTGTTTAAAAATGTCGTTTTTATTAAGTTTTTATTTAGGAACTTTTTTAGTCCAAAAAGAGTCTTCTCTATATGTATGTTTTGTGTAACTGTTAGTTAAAAGTTAACACTTTCTAGTCTAAGAAGAAAGTTTTACTCAAAAACAGCATTTTCTAAAAACCTGTTAGTCCAAAATTGTTTTCTATAACTTTTTTGCACAAAATAAAAAATTAATTTTTTATTTCTATTAAAAACATTTGTTCTTAAGTTTTTAGTCAAAAACTGCATGTTCTGAACATTTTAATCCAAAATTGTTTTTTTTTTGTTTAATTTATAGTTCGAAGCAGTATTTTTTAATGAATTTTTTTATACAAAATAATATTTTTTATTACTATTTTTTATTAAATTTTTAGTCAAAAACAACGTTTTTTAAACACTAGTTCAAAATTGCTTCTTTTGTTTAATTTTTTTTTTTTTTTT
Source organism: Tachinus rufipes (assembly GCA_963932245.1). Taxonomy (NCBI): domain Eukaryota; kingdom Metazoa; phylum Arthropoda; class Insecta; order Coleoptera; family Staphylinidae; genus Tachinus; species Tachinus rufipes. Next base: position 46,642,133 of record OZ010741.1, on the reverse strand, counting down.
CTATATGTATGTTTTGTGTAACTGTTAGTTAAAAGTTAACACTTTTTAGTCTAAGAAGAAAGTTTTACTCAAAAACAGCATTTTCTAAAAACCTGTTAGTCCAAAATTGTTTTCTATAACTTTTTTGCACAAAATAAAAAATTAATTTTTGCACAAAATTCCGATTCAAGTGATATAAACAAACTTGTTTGTGTTGGACGTTGCGGCAATAACGTTGTTAATGATACCCTTTGTGAAGTTTGCAATCAACCGTGTCATCCAGGATGCATAAAGAGGCATAAAACACACAAATGTTCAGTGCAGAGTGATACAACAGATGAATTAACTACCATTGTCAAGGTCAAAGATAGCATAAACATCGCAAAGACCTGGAGCAAATAAATGCGTTATTGATGGAGAATAAAATACTGCTTGAAAATAAAATTAGGAAGTTAGAATTTGAATTAAATAACATCGTACAAAGTAGTTCAAATGAAAATAGTTCCAAAGCACCGTTAGAAAAGCAAATTGGCAGCATTGACGACCCGAAGGCGTCGCTCAGGCTCATTGAACATGAACCGGAAAACAAACGAATTAAAAGAAGTTATAGCAATGTTACTAAAGGGGAAGTATTAGTGTTAAAACCTAAATCAAAGTTAAATCCTTCGGAAACTAGAAAAAAGTTAATTAATACAATGCAGCCAAAACTGTTTAACAATTTTACTGTTAGAAACTCTATTAAAAACAACAATGTTATCATGATTTGTAATGATAAAGAGGAACTACAAATGGTTCAACAAAGTTTAGCTGATAAAATAGGTAATGAATACGACTTAATCAATGTAATAAAAAGGCAACCAAGATGTAAAATTTTACAAATTCGTAACGATGGTGAGTGGAACGACGAAGAGTTAGTGAATACATACAAAACGAAATTGACAATAAGGTCAATAAATTTAACATTAAATTAATTCATAGATCTAAGGTAAATGAGTACAATAAATTTAACATAATTTTAGAATGTGATCATAATACATTTAATTATCTAATTAATAAGAAATTAGTTAATGTTGGTTTTTCCCGAGTTAAAGTTTTAGAAGACTTAAATATAATTCATTGCTTTAAATGTAGTAGCTTAGGACATGTTTCTACTAGTTGTAAGGGAGAGATAACTTGTGGTAAATGCTCTCTTAACCATGATAGTAAAAATTGTACTGAAAATGAAAATTTTAAATGTATAAATTGTATAAAGAAAAATAAGTCATTGGAGTTGAAATTAGATATAAATCATAATAGCTATGATTCAAAATGTCCATGTCTTATTAGAATATCAGAATTAATTAAAAATAAAACCGATTATGGAGACAAAAAATAGCAATTAAATAAAAATTTTGCACTAATAAATATTCAGGATTTTTTAAGTCACAAAGATGAGCTTTATGAATACATAAAGCAATACAATTTACCACTAGTTATCTTAACCGAAACTCATATTACTAAAGATGTTAATTATTCCGAGACAACGCTGGAAGAATACATTTCAATTGTTTGTGATTCACACAGTAAACACACAGGTGGCGTGGTGATGCTAATTCATGACGTCATTGATCATAAAATTTTAGCAAACTTTAACATTTTAAATACTGTATGGATTTTGGGAATAAGTATATCAGAATATGAAGTATGGGCAATTTATAGATCACCATCAGGAAGCATTCCCTGGTTTATTGCAGAAATGGAAACGTTTATTAATACTTATATTAAACGCTCAAGAAAAGTAATTATACTGGGAGACTTTAATATTGATGTAAGTAAAACTGACTATACATATTCTCAAATATTTCTCAATTGTATGAAAAACCATGGATTTGATCAAATAGTTAATCAGTACACAAGAGTAACACAAAGTTCAAAAACAATAATAGATTTAGTATTCTGCAATTTTTGTAAAATTAAAGCACAGGTTGAACGAGACCCTAAAATATCAGATCACTTTAATATTAGAATAAAACACGCTCAATTAAATAATTTAATAAACCTGGAAGATACGTTTAAAAATCGAAGTTTAAATAAAATTAATCACAGTAAATTCCAAAGTGACTTGAGATCCTTAAACTGGGATTTAAATACCAATGATTTTTTAAACGTTTTTTATAGTAATGTCATAAATACATTAGATGTTCATGCCCCTCTAAAAACATATACAAGTATGCCGTTTAAAAAGCAATGGTATGATTATGAAATCAAAGAACTTTGTCAACTTCGGGATAAATTGTTTGAGAAAGCATATTTATCTAATATTAATGATGACTGGATTGAATATAGAAAAAGTCAAAATATTGTTACTTCAACAATTAAATTTAAAAAGAAAGCTTACTATGCACAGTTGATTCAACGAAATAGATATAACCCTTCTCAAATGTGGAAATCTATAAAGGAAGTGATCTGTAAGAATAAGAATAAAAACCAAGCAAAAATTAAGAAAATGTCATTCAATGGCGCTGTTGAATCAGATGTTAAAATAATTGCCAACAAATTTAATATGTATACAATAAATAGTATAAATGAACTTGTTGATTTAAATAATAACAGTACAACTTTGGCAAAAAACAACAAAAGTCAACAAATTTGTTTTAATATAAAACCTATCAATGTAAATGACATAAAAACAGCAATTACAAAAATTAAAAGTGAAACGTCAACTGATGATATTAACAAAAAGGTTATTTTAGCTGGTGGAGACTTTTTGATTACAAAAATTTGCAATATAATAAACCACTGTTTAATAAATAAAATATTCCCATCTCAGTGGAAAACATCACGTGTAGTACCTGTTTCAAAAAAGAAAAACACAATAAAAGCTGAAGAACATCGACCTATTAATATGGTACCATTAACAGAAAAAATTTTGGAAAGAGTGGTTTACGACCAACTAATGCAATTTGTCGAAGAAAACAAAATATTAATAAAAAACCAATCGGGATTTCGCCATCATCATTCATGTGAAACAGCTTTGCAACTTGTCATAAATAGATGGAAAAATGCACTAGATAATCCCATAAAGAAAACTAAAATAATTGCTGTTTTTGTAGATTTTAAAAGAGCATTTGAAGTAATCAACAGAAAGATATTACTTGACAAACTAAATCAATTGACGAACCGATGTTAAAATGGTTTAAAGAATATTTGACAGACCGAAAACAAGTAACATCTATAAATGGTGTGGACTCAAATGAATTATTTACAACACATGGTGTACCTCAAGGTACAATTTTAGGTCCACTACTATTTACGTTGTACATAAATGACATAAACGAAATAAGCCAGAATGACTTTGAGTACGTTAATTTGTTTGCGGATGATACTCTGTTGGTTGTGGAAGATGACAATATAAATGAAGGAGTTATAAAAATGAATGCTTTGTTACAAAAATTTGAAAGTTGGACAAAAAAGAATCATTTAATTGTCAATACAGACAAAACAAAAGTAATGGTGATGGGCCATGATATGGTCAATCTCGATGTCCGAGTGTGTTTACTGGGTGAAATATTAGAATATGTAAATGAAATTAAATATCTTGGTTTGATAATTGACAACAAATTAAACTTTAAAAGCCATTGTAAACAAGTGACATCCGAAATATCGGATAAATGTAAATACTTTCATCGTATGTGTCAGTCTCTTGATTGTAAAAGTAGATTTATAGTGTATCAATCAATTATTAGTCCGCTTTTTGTTTACTGCCCAACCGTTTTATTTTATTTAACTAAAACTGAACTAGATAGGTTACAGGTTCTCCAAAATAAGTGTCTTCGATCTATACTTCAATGTGACAGGCGCACACCTATCAAAAACATGTTAGAAAAGTTGAAATTATTTTCAGTTCAACAGTCACTCTATTTTGGAAACATGTGTTTTATTTACAAACTATTAAATAATTGTTTACCTGAATATCTTTGTAGTACAATCATTAAAAACAGTGATATTCATAATTACGCCACCAGATCTAGACACAACATTCATGTTAATACGGTACACAAGCAAGCAACATATAGATCTTTATTTTACGAAGGAATGGTAAGATTTAATGAATTAAAACCGCACATTAAAGCTGCTACGAGTATACTACAATTCAAGGGACTGCTAAAAACATATATGATATTAAATTATGACTCACTAGAACTATAATAATATGTTAAAAAATATAAGTAATGTTTTTAATTATTATATAATATATTATATTATACAAAATGTACCTGAAATATTTTATACTTGTATATATTTTTGTGTGTAAATTTATTTACAAACATGCTATTTACTTATGTAATTATATATGTATCTTTTTTACATTTAATAAACAACATAACATAACATAACATTTCTATTAAAAACATTTGTTCTTAAGTTTTTAGTCAAAAACTGCATGTTCTGAACATTTTAATCCAAAATTGTTTTTTTTTGTTTAATTTATAGTTCGAAGCAGTATTTTTTAATGAATTTTTTAATACAAAATAATATTTTTTATTACTATTTTTTATTAAATTTTTAGTCAAAAACAACGTTTTTTAAACACTAGTTCAAAATTGCTTCTTTTGTTTAATTTTTAAATCAAAGCATTATTTCTAATAAGCTTTCTTTAACTTTCTAGCACAAAATTACATTATTTCATTCATTTTTAGTATAGAATGCAAGTTCTATTAAGTTTTTAGTCAAAAACAACGTTTTCTACACACTTTAGTCCAAAATTGTTTTTTTGTTTAATTTTGAGTTCATAGCATTATTTTCTAATAAATTTTTTGTACTTTTCTTTTATAAAATCACATTTTTTAATTAATTTTTAGTGTAGAAAGCATTTTTCAGTAAATGTTTAGTAAAGAACAACGTTTTCTAAAAATTTAATTCAAAATTGATTCTTTTGTTTAATTTTTTTAAACAGTATTTTTTGTTTAACTTTCTTGCAAAAAATTACATTATTTCATTAATTTTTGGTTTAAAAAGCATGTTCTATATAGTTTTTAGTCAAAAATGACATTTCCTTCAATCTCTTAAAATTGTTTTTTTTAAGTGGTACGTCTAACGTCCCTGGACTGCAATCTCTTTTCTTTCTATTGTGCACTTTTGATTGTTATTCTTTTGATAGATGCATTATCATAATTATTAAAAGCAGGTTCAGTCCATTAAGCATTTGCACCGCACACACCGTACAATATGTAGCGACGGCACTGTTGACACCCAGAATCTATAATACTTATACTATATTCAAAACATGTGTCAAAAAATAAAGGGTAAGATTTTTTGGCTAATTATAAAAAAAAAAGTTTCTATTAACATGGTTCCGCAAACCCACCGGTTTTGAGATACAGGATGTAAAATTTTTTAAATTTTTTTTTTAGGATATCTTAGGAACGGAAAAAAAAGTAGCAACATGATGACAAAACTTTTATTTTACAAAACTAAGCAAAAACATAAAAAAATCACAAAAATTGTTGAAAATGACCTCGGTAACGCAGGCTTCCTACATACGTCTTAGTGACTGACCCGTTCAAAAATGCCTGGAGTGTTTTGTATCGTATTGCAGGATGCAATAATTCAATTTTTTAGTTTTTCATCAGTATTAACTAATGTAATAAAAACTAAACTTTTTAAGTGATCCTACAAAAGAAAATCTAAAACAGTTAGATCTAGAGACCAAGGAGAACAAGCCTGTGGGCCTCCTCAACTTACTCAAAGGTTCCTATGCTGTTCATTTAAGAATTGACGCGCAACTAAACTAAAATGTGCAGGAACACTATCATGCATGAACCACATTTTGTTTCTTAATTGAACCGGAACGTTTTCTAAAAGTCCTAGCAGCTCTTCTTCAAGAAAATTACGATATGATTGACAATTTAGCCTAAACGGCAAAAAATATGGACGTATTAAATGGTCTCCTACAACACCTGTCCAAACATTAATGAAAAATGTTTGTTAATAATGGCCTTCCATTATGGCATGTGGATTTTTGTAAATAAAACTTGTTCTAAGAATCGAGAATTTTGCGCAATTCTTTCTTGAAACTACTGACACATAGCCAATCTTTTCGGAAAATCCGGTGGAAAAAGGGCTTGTACTTGCTGTATGTGATAAGGATATAACATTTGGCTTTTTATTATCTTCCACACTGTAACGTGAATAAGGTTTAGGTTTAAAGCTATTCTTCTAGTGCTAGCTGATGGATCCTCTTCAATTTCTTAAAGAACATGTTTTTCAATTTGCAAAGGTAGCAGGCAAGATCTTCCATTTCCTGCAGCTCTTTTTTGTACACTTCCAGTTTGATGTAGACGTTCGTGAATACGAATGAATGTTTTTTCGTTTGGTACCTGTCAGTTTGGAAACCTTTCTTGATAAATTCGACAAACTTTTGCTGCATTTCCATCTGCAACGCCATAAACAAAATGCATATTGCACATCTCGTTATCACTGTAATTATTCATTTTGCTATCACAACGCAAGCAAAATACTAAGAATGGGCAAATTAATTGGGTAATAAAACTAATAAGTTCTAGAGATATTGACTCCTTTTGAAAAAAGGTTATTTAACAACTAAACGATAATTGTCAAATGCATGAAACAAATGCATGAACGCTGACGACTAGATCAAAAACAAATGTTTTTATCAACAACAAAACATGTTGCTAATTTTTCATCATAAAACGCCGTATTTCTCTAAAACGGTTGACGTTAGAGCTTTTGACTAAAAGTTCTTATTTTGTGTAGAAAATATTGGTGGTTCACAATGTGCTTTCAGAATGCCAATTTCCCAAGTGTTATAGAAATTAGAGCCATAAAAACCTCACGCAACCCTAAAATCTCCGTCAATGGGATATGAAAAAAATTGAATAAGCGCTTAAAAAGTAGCTAATGCTAAGATGTATCAAAAGCTGAGTCTTGTATCTCAAACGGTTTATGAGATATTGTCAAAAAATAAAAAAAAATTAAAAAAATGTACACCCTGTATCTTGAAAAAGGTGCGTTTGCGGAACCATGTTAATGGAAACTTTTTTTCTTATAATTAGCCAACCAATCCCACCCTTTATTTTTCGACACATGTTTTGAAACACCCTGTATATACTAGCATATAAAAAAAACATTAAATTATTTCTAAATGTTTATGTTTAAATGGGCGAAATAAAATACATAAAATAACAATTTTATAATGAACACATTATAGTAACAAGTAGAATAATCTTTGTGTAATAAATTATACCAAATTATTACATTTTAATGTAAAAAATAACATTAATCAAATTGGAAAAATGTTAAAAACAATTTGTCGATCAAAATAAATACACCTTATTTATTAATAATTGAGCATAATTTTTTATTTCTTTTTTATTACAATTCTCATTATCGGTAATGACTAGTTATTTGAGTTTGAATGTACTATACCATTTCCTGAATTTACGAGATGAGCAAGTTATGTAATACGCATTTGAAAGAAGCCCACGTCGAATATACATATAAAAAACGCTAGAAGGTTAAATGATGATTTGTGGCAGAGGAATAACCCGGTTTATTCTATGAAAATTAATCTTATTATAGGTGTTGTGGTTTGTTTATAATACTAAACTTACACAAGGTTACAACGATGTTATATCATTAGTTCCGTAATTATCATAATTATTATACGCATGTCAACGTAGTTATTGTTAAGTCGATGGAATGTTTAGTAATTTGATAAACAACAAAATAAAAGTTCAATATATTGTAAATTTTATATAGTTGTTTATTTATTTTAATCATAACAATGTTAATAATAAAACCTTGCACGCTTTAACATATGGTAGTAGACACTAAAACAAGACAAAATATTATAAACCTAGTGCGGTGTCACACTATCCGTTATAAGCGGGTGAAAACGCATCCGTTTTGAAGGATGCCGACCGAACATGGTTTTATATGGCATCTGGTTGATGCGGTGAAAACGCACATATGTGTCGCCACTCATTTAAAACCTTTACCGGACCGTATATAACGCATAGTGTGTCACCACAATGTTTTTTGAAATACAGTGTGTGATAGTACAACTAAAATTTAAATATTGTTATCAATTAATGGTACTTAACGTTTAATACAAATTTACGTTTTTAAGTTTGTTTGAACAATTGACTTGACTTTAGATATACGAAATATCTAAAGTCATACTAAGTTAAATATTGAACCAGCAATTATTAAATATTTTTTTTGTTTTGATCTATTTACTTTTACCTGTCAAATCGTGTAATGTTTTTTTAATACCCTGTATAAATAAATGAATGATTTTAATTAATTATAAATTATGTGAAACCTATACTTACATAATAAACAATATACAAAATGTATATTGTAAATAATAGTACAAACTTGTAATAGTTTACTATAAAATACATAAGCTATGCACATTATACTAATAATCATACCACTTTATAAAAATAAATGACAAAATCTGTGAACATATGTAAAATTAATTAATCCAAATATGAACTACAGCCTGACCTGACCAAAAACTTTGCAATAAAACTAAAATTTTTAGTTACATTTTTGACATATTAAATAAAACTAAATTTAGTTAGATTAAAAAAATAAATTTTGATAATTTAAAAAAAATGACTTTAGTTTACTGTTTGATGCACAATTGAAACTTATACATAAACAAATTTAGAAATATGGAAAAAAAAAATATAAAATGTCAAATAAACATCCGATTTTATAATAATTTAAAACATGGCAAAATAAAAAAAACGTTTATTTTATTACATAATACTAACAATAGCAGTTGCTAGAAAGCAACAAAGCTAAGCATTTAAATAATTTAATTAATTTAAAGTAGATAAGACAATTATTTCCAAATTAAATCTGAACTTATAAACTAGTACCACGCACTTTAAAACTACTTATAAATTAATATTACGCCACCCATAACAAAATCATCTTTGCCATCCATTTACAGTTCACCCCTGAACATAAACCTCTTCTAATTTTTTCCATTTGTCTCTGTCTTGTGCTTTCCGAATCCACTCCTTTCCTACTACTGGTTTGACATCGTCAATCTATCTCATTTTTCCTGAACTGAGCTCCTTTTAGTTTCCCTTGGCGCCAAGTTGATATTTTCTTCGTCCATCTATAGTTGTGCTGTCTTGCGACGTGCTCTATCCATTGCCTATTATGTTTTGCCACGCGTGTCATAATGTCTGTGACTTTAGTTCGTCGTCTGATCTCGTCGTTGCGTATTTTGTCACTCAATGTGATTTCTAACATTGCTTTCTCTATTGTTTTTAGTTTATTTGTGCTTTTCTTTGTTAGTGCTAATGTCTAATGCCATAAGTGGCTACTGGTAAAATGCATGCTTCATATATCTTTATTTTTAGGTTGATTAGGATGTTCGGCTCTTTTATTATGTATTTTAGGTTCCCAAATGCTGCCCAAGCTAAGCCAGTACGTTTTATGATTTCTGCGGTTTGGTTATCCTTTCCTAACATGATGTTGTGTCCCAGGAAGACATATTTATCCACTTGTTCAGTACTTTGGAGATCCACTTTAACCTCTGTTTTGCTTCCACTCATAATTTTTGTTTTGTCCAGGTTTATTTTTATTCCTATGGCTTTTGATGCGTTGTTTAGTTGTTCGAGCATAGTTTTAAGTTCTGTAATGTCACTGCTAATAATCACTATGTCGTCAGCAACTCTCAGGTGGTTTAAATATCTACCATCTATCTTAATGCCGTTATTTGACCATGTCAGTTGTTTAAACACATCTTCCAACGCTAGAGTGAACAATTTTAGAACTATAGGGTCTTCTTGTTTTACACTTTGGTGTACTGGGATTTTGTTTGTTTTTATATCTTCATCTATTTTGACGTGAAAAGATGCGTTTTCATAAACGTTTTCTAAGATCTTGGAATATCTAGAGTCAATTTTTGATCTGTCCATTGATCTTAAGAATGACCAAGTCTCTATCAAGCCAAACGCTTTGTGGAAGTCCACAAAAGGCAGATGTAGAGGGACGTTAGATTCAGTAGTTTTTTCTATTAATAGTCGTAGTGTTTGTAGATGATCCGTTGTGCTGTAACATTTTCGGAATCTTGCTTGTTCCACCGGCTGGTAAGAGTCTAATTTGTTTCTTATATGGTTCATAATTATTCTCGTGTATAGTTTATACATTTGTAACAATAGGCTGATAGGGCGGTAATTCTCTACATTTGTTATGTCGCTTTTTTTGTACAGGATAATGACTTCAGCGTTCTGCTATTCCTTGGGACTTATTCCCTCATGCATGCATTTGTTTAAAAGAATTTTTATTGCTTCTTCTACTAGTTTGCCGCCCATTTTAAGCATTTTTGATGTTAAATGATCTTCTCCAGGACATTTTCTATTTTTTATTTTCCTTAATGCTTCTCTAATTTTTGAGATCATTATATCTGGTATATCTTCGGATCCTACATTGCAAATGTTATCCCTGTCAAGTGGTCCAAGATCTTTTACTTTTGATGTGTACAGCTTCATATAGAAGTTTTTGATCACTTCTACTAATGCTTTCCTGTCCGAAGCAATAGTCTTTTCGGAATTTTTTAGTTTGGAAATTGTTCGTTTTCCTATTGACATTTTGGATCTCAAAACTTTCATGTTTGTGTTATCCTCTATTGTGTTCGTTATCATCTTGATATTATAGGCGCGGGTGTCTTTACGAATGTGTTTTTTTTATGTTCCTGTTTAAGTGTTGATATTCTGTGGTCGTGCGGTCGTAGTGTTTCCTTCTTTCCTCCAGTAGTTTTAAAGTTGTAATGCTTAATTTTGTGTTCTTCTGGATTTTTTCTTTTGTGCATGTTTTTCTTGCAGCCGTTTGGATATTGGTCTTGAGTTTGTCTGCCAGTTAGTTTATGCTCATACTATTTAGTTTTGTATCTCCTAGTCTGTTTGTCAGGTCATTTTGGTACTCCACTTCTTTTAGTTTTAGAACTTTGCCAGTAGGGAATCTAGTATTTTTCATAAGTTTACTCCTCTCTATTCTAGTTTTGATTTGTATTCTTGCCCTTACCAACCTGTGGTCGCTTCCTGTGTTGAATCTGTTTAGTATTGTCACGTCCTTGCATATTCTTTTGTTGTTTGATATGATGTAGTCTATTTCGTTTTTGACACCTGTTGGGTTTTTCCATGTCCACTTCCTCTGCGTTGGTTTATCAAAGAAAGTGTTCATGCAGTACATGCTTTCACTGTTTAGGAAATTGAGCAACATGTTTTATCTGTTGTTACTAATGCCCAATCTGAACTTTCTAATATATTCTGTGTCTCCTGGTAATTGTTGACCAATCTTTGCGTTAAAATTTCCGATGACTAGTATGTATTGTAATTTTTCCATTTGTTTGGCACTTGTTATGTCTTCGTACAGTGTTTCGGTTTTTTTATCTTTGGATTTGCTGGTTGGTGCAACTAGGGTATGTTTGTTTTAGAACTTGACATAGTCTTAACTAGAAGGTTTTGGCTTTAAAACGCCGCGCTTGCCGAGCGTGTTGGAAAGTTTTGTAGTTTTTTCGCCTTCTCCATCGTTGAGACCTTCGCGTCTTTTTTCGCTTTTGGAGCCGTTGACCGGTTTTTACCTGTAACTCTAGGCAGGGGCCCTTAATGGGTGCTGTCAGCCGGAGCCAGCTGAGCCCATGTTTTTTAGCAAGTTGTTAATCCTCGAACACTCATTCAAGCTTATGACCGACAATGGCAAAATTAAAAAAAAAAAAAAAAACATAAATGTCGTAAAAGGAAGACAGAAAAAATCTATCAAAAATCATAACAATATGTTTGAAAAACATCACTCATTTTTTAATGTAATGCATTTTGGATTAAAAAATCACGCATCATAAACTACTAGAAGAAATTTCATAAACTCTTGTCAAAGATAACAAAAATTAAGTGCTATAATTCAAGTAAAGAGTATTTTGATTGCTCCAACAATTATTTTTGATTTCTGTTTTTAAAGTATTCTATTTTAGTTAGCCTTACTGTTTGCTATGTTTTGTAATGTTTTTTCTATGACCAATGTAAAAAATGCAATCGGTTGTAGGTTGTTGTAATTAACATATTCTTGCGTTAGTTTGTAGCATTGTGGTATGGATTTTGTATGCCTTTTGGTGTTTCTTTACTGTTGCTGTTCTGCATCAAGCGCAATACCAACCTTTATAAGCTGAGCTAATAAATTAGCCAAGTATATAACCTTTTTATTTAGGATAGCACTAAACAAATCTGAACATAAAAAAAGAAGCTGTAATATAACGTCTTACAATATAGCAAAACATTAACACTTTTTTTAAGCTCTAGTGTTTGAACCCACACTGTGTTCAAGTGACGGTAAGCTTGAATCTGTATTTGCATTGCTGCGTTTTGTTGTCAGCAAACATAAATCAATTGTTGTAGCCCTATTCTGTTTGCGTTGCTACGGCATATGTGAAAACAGCCAACGGTACTAATAACTTTTATAGACTTAGTGCTAAAAGTCTGAAGCAGTTAAATCTGACTTAACTGCTGCTGACTTAAAACGTAGCGGACAAGTAAATATCAAAATTTTGCAAAATTATCCTTTTTTTGAAAATTTACCTTAAGAGTTCAGTTTTCAGGCAAGCTGAATGGTCAATAGCACTATTTTTCTACTACCATATTTCTGTTGTGTGCAAGACCACAAGACGCACAAAATTCTCTAAAAGTTTTCGATACCTTTTGCCGGTGTTGGTTAGTGCGTTTACTGCTTTATTTTCAAAAAAAGTAAAGTCCAAGAACTCTACCTGCAGTTACACCACACCAAACCGTTATTTTTACAGGATGCGGACTATTTTTGGATTATTTGTTTTCAAGAATTGCCTATTTTGATTGTTAACAAATCCGTTTATGTAGTAGTAAGTCTCATAATAAGATTGTAAATAAAATATTCTTGCTTTGCAAATTCTTGAATCTGAACCGTATACGCTAATTGATTCTAATAATCCGCTGGCTTCAGTTACTGCACTAGTTGTATATTATATAGATAGACATACAGCATCCTTTGAAACGAGCAAGTCTCCAACTGCTAGAACCGCCTTCAAATTGACATTAAAAGCTCTTTTTCAATGCTTTGACGTACACGCTGAGTTGTATTGTGACCTCCCTGAATTTTGCTTCAAAGCACGTGGTAAATCACTCACAGACGCAAACACAGAGATTCAATTTTAAACCGCCAAAATAAACAAAGTTGAGTTTATATGGTCGTTTTCAGACCCCAAAATGACAAGTGTAGTCTTTTTGCGTTAGCACAGTTGATGGTTTCTATATAGAGTTGGATTATGTTAACACGTTGCTCAGTCGTGAGTTTCTCCATAATTAATTTTTAAGGATGCTTAAATAATCTAAAATTAGAAAAAAATTATCAGTTGTAAATGGTTATTTAAATTTTAAATAGTGTTGTAACTTTTGGACCACTTTGTACTTGCCACAAAAAACGTGCGACTAGACATAGAAACAATAAAAACAAATCAATTGTCAAAAAATTTAAACTCTTACTTTTGAAGTGTGAGATGAAACCAGCTTTGCTAATAATCCCGCTGTTTTTCTTTAGAAAACCCTAAAACAGTAAATAAATAAATTCTTGTACATTTTCCAAAATCAAACTAAACTTCAAAAGATACAAGTTGTATAATGTAGCTTTTATTAAAATAATAAGCCAGATTGCATTTGCAATTATCTCCGTAAACTGTAAATAATCCTTTAAAAAATAAAAATTGTAACCATAATTACATGTAATTTGAGAATATGGGTGGACCAGCTACTAGGCCTCGCTAGTATCTACAGCTCCTCTATTTTTTGTTATACATTTGATAGTACATATTTGTGTTTGTTTGCTGTGAGATAGTAAGCTTAAGTCCTAAAAATATTGGCCTTTGTGCCAAAAAAGTACTTCAATGCCAAAACTAAAATTTATAACACTTAAAACTAATATTACAAATAGCAGAACCGTTGCAAAACGGTTACGTGCTAAAATCTTAAAATATATATACCTAATTCATTGCCAGAACAGGGTTACGGTGTCCTATTTATAGCCAGTTTTTTTTTCTTCTAGTTTGTTGTGGCCAGTGTCAACAACAAAAACATCTGATACCAAACTTGATCCTACAAGACTATAAAAATTCTTTTAACGTTAATTAGAAGTTGCAGAATTATCTGACCGCACAAACTCTGAGAACATTTTAAGATGTATCAACAATAAAAAAACGCGTTTTACCTACTACCAGGTCAGAAGTAAGTAAAAAAGTACATTTTGGGTAAAGTCTAGAGACAACGGAACTACTCAGGATAGGTAACCAATAATGACATTGAATTTGTTTCTACTCATTAGACCCAGTTGGCATAGGTACCAAAAGTTTAAAATTTCCTTGGTATGGTTCAAGCAGAAGGTGCTCAACTCTCTCACCACGACAAAGTACTCACAAGGAAAAGTTTATTTATTTTTTTTATGTTTATTAACGTGTGCTGTGAGATCTGTTGCTTTAGATGATCAAGAGATTATTTAGTTCTTCTAAACAGTTTTATAAAATCTATTTGAAAAATTTGTAAGAAATATATATTTTGTACTCAAACACATACAAACGTTTATGTGCAATAACATTATATTTGTGGTGATAGTAATAATAACTATTTGAATTTAATATAAAATATTAAAATATTGCAGAAACCCTTAACCGGTAAGGTGCCGTCAGTGATACTGATTTGTTTATAAATTTGTTGATATTTACAAAACAATCCTGATCTGCAACTTATAACTTCACCTAAACTTTTATCTACATCACCACTTTCTGCCACCCCATTTTTAACTTTCTAGCATATTGCGTAATTAAATAATTAGCCGGTGTTTGTTTGCATCAGTCTGCCATACAGCACCTTACCGTTTACGTTAGTTTTTTGTTTAACTCATTGTATGGCGGGACCGCTAAACATAGACGTTTTAGCAACATGATTTTTGAGGAAACTATTTTGCAATGGTTTAATGCAAATAAACATATTGTAAGTAATGTACATGGTGTTTTGAAAGATAAATTTGTTATATGTGAACATAATAGTGATAGTGATAGTGTATTAGTACAAAAATTGCATAAATATTGACAAAGTTTAAGAGCTGCTGTGATAATTGTTTATAAATATTTTTTAGATTTTTTGCCATAAATTATTTACTAGTTTTGTATTTTCATATTTGAGTTGAAAAAATTATAATATATTTAAAGTGTCCTATTTTTTGAGTTTTTGTAATATCATGCATTTTTTGTAACCTCCTTTATTTAACTTAATTTTTTATTATGTAAATATTTTTTTAATATTGTTTTGTTACTGATTTAGTAACGTCAAATACATGTTTTAACTGAATTAACAAACAAAATCAAATATTTTATCAAACATTTTTAGTTTTTAAGGTCTCAAAAATGCAGTCTCAAAGACCTTACCGTTAGTGTAACAATATTTCACCTTACCAGTTAAGGGTTAAAATGCTGGAAACATATAAATTACTACAATAACTATTATATAAAAGTTGTGACAAAAAGAAAGTGAGTGTTATAGGGTGTTTCAACAGAACTTCTTTCAACCTAACAGAATTGAAAGTCTTGTTTATGCCAGCAGAATACATAAAGATCTATGTTTTATATTTATTTGAAAATATCTTAAACTGGTAGATAAGTATATTAAGTTTAACGTAATTTATCAATTGTTTAATTAATGATATAGGTTCGTAATTAAATTTGAGTTTTTTTTAAAGACGCATATTACTATTCCACAAATTAATATAATAGTATTAATAAAATAAGCAAAATTTTTTATCAAATAATATTTTAAATAATGAAACGAAAGACTAGTATCGCCATCTAATAATATTATATTTTTATGATTCTATTGCTTTAAAATTATTATTATCATTATGTCTACTTTTAAATTAGTAATAATAAAAATAAGTAATTTTTTAAATAAAACATGCATTGTTTCATTTGTTACTATGTAATACCTACTTACACTAAAATATAAAAACTAATCAAAAAGTACTAAACACTTATTACGCATCTCATTTTAATATCCTTAGGCCATAAATAAAAAAATGACATACTTCATTTATTATAAATAAATGTATTTACATGAACTAACACTATACCAGATTTGTTCAAGGTGAAACGTAATTAAGAATAAATCCCATGAAGATCTTTTTAAAAACTATAATAACAAATAATTATTTCCTTACAAGCGTTATATAATGTGACAATTAACATTAAATATCTAAACAATTAAAAAATATAATTCTACCAACCCAATTAAATATCCACTCTTATCGAAAGTAGCTATAAATTATATTGAAATACCATAAAAATTCTTTAATTATAAACATTGTTAAAATAATACAGTCGATATAAATACTACTGTTTTTCATATCTTAATTATAATGAAAAGCTCATCTGTACGATATCAACGTGTGTAGAACTAAACAATAAAATAATCAAAACAGAAACATGAGAGATAATATGCAGTAGTGAGTCGTGGTGGGACGACATTGATGGCATTTAGAAAGCAAAATCTCGATTCCAAGTTAGTCCCACCGCGACCAACTAGCAACAAACACTATTTGCAGTGGTCTAAACAATAATAATATTCAACTTAATTCAAAAATCAGATATTGAGTTGTTTAGCGGTTTTTATTTCAACGTATAAAGTTTATATAGAAGAACGGATTTTGATTTGTGCAAAAGTGCAGTGAATATTTTTAAATTATTTTAACAGGTAATTAAATTTTTAATTTAACAATATATTTAAGTTGATGAGTATTAAAGTTTTATAAGCTGTATTTTAAGAATAATGTTTTATGTCTGTTTTTGTTATTTATAACAAAATGAATTCTAAATCTTATTTAATGTTTGTTTCAAATTAACTAAATATCTTATTAGGCAAGGTATTATTTAATTTATATTTTTCGTACATTTTTAGACACTTATAATAATAATAATTTCATGCTGCATTAATCTAACAATGAATCATAAAAAAGTCAATCATATCAGGTTTACACTATAAATCTTTGTGCAATCACTACATAATATGAAATATTAACATTTTGTTTAAGTAATGCATTTCTTACAAATAAAATACTTCTTTAGAAAGTAATTAATATTTTTATAGTAATTGTTTCCGATGTCAATGTTTGTATAGCATAACATTAACGTGTATTGATTACTAGTAATAAACATAACAAAACATAATGTAATTACCGAAAATATATGTATATAGTATACACAATAATATTTTATCTATTTTGTTGACTCATAGAATAATGTCAACCTTACATAGATATACAAATACTCACACATATATTAAATCGCATAAATTAAAATAAAATATAATATATATATACATATATATATATATATATATATATATATATATATATATATATATATAAAAAATTATAATAATACAAACCTGTCTATAGAAAAAAATGTCATTAACTATTTTGTAGATTTGACTTAGTTCTCAACAACTTGTTTTGTATAATTAAAATATGCACAGAGTGCAAACGAAAATATCAACCTTGAATTTTAACGAGTAATACCTCACTTACTGAAACCATCATATTGAAGACCAGAGTCTTTTTCATTAGATAGGAATATGTCTTATGTATTTCTTTTGAACAATTCCAATAAAAATATCTATAAAAAATGTAAAAATATGCAACATTACGACCATGTTGATTTGTACGCTTTACTTTTAACTATGGTTTTGCAGAAATAGTAATACACGGGCATTTGCCGTCGTTTTCTTTTTGTGATAAAGTTAGATTTTCTGCTGAGTGCTGCCTATTGCAACAAAAAACTCTTTACAAGTTTCATCGGAACACCGGCTAGTTGTGCCGTCATCAAGACACGTGCGAGTTGCGCCACTAAGATAAGATTAGCATATTCTTAAAGCAATCTTCGCTTAGTGTAGTGGTAGTTTGGCAGAAAAAGCCTTTTGGGTTTTTGTGGTTAAGTTTGCCAAAGGTTAGCCAGCTTTTTGCTTCCGTTTTAATTTGTTGATTTGACGTCTATTAAGCCACGTTTAGTTAACTTTCTCTTTTGTTAGGGCAGAGGTGTTGTGCCTGTTTTTGCATATTTTTTTTAATTGTCTTCTAGTTTAACATCCGTTTTTTGTGTATACTTCCGTATTGCTAATTTACGTCTGGTTCCGGTCGGTCGGTCTTTGGTTTCAACTACTGATTTCCATTTACACCGTGTTATTTCTGTCGGAGTTCTCTTTTTTAAAGGTGTTGGTTTAGGCGCCATTTTTGCAGGCGTCGCGCCGTAAGTTAGTGGAGACGGCGTCGTCATGCAAAGACAGGAGTTGATTCACGTTTTTGATGAGGGTAGAGTAAAATTTCGGTGTATTTCTACTTTGTGTGGGGCTCGGTGGTAGAATTTTCCAAGCATGCGCAGACGGCAAAGGTGCAAGGTTGTAGAAATGGTGACGACTCTAGAAATTGCTCTCTAAGTGTCTAGGCCGTCGCGGACTGCCAAACAAAGATGCAATGTCTGGCAGCGGAGTAAGTGGTGTGATCTCCAATTGATGACAAGAAAGTATTAAAGATTATCTTTCAGAGTGACCCTGCGGTGGTAGCGGAACAATAAGTTGGTTCTGAGGTCAATTATTTCTTCTTCTTCACTGATGTCTTCTTATTGTTTGTTTGTAATGTCTATTTTTCTATTTATGGCTAAGCCATTCCAGTTAAATATTGTTTCAAGGTCTTTGTGTAATGATGCTATATATTTTAACTCAGACGTTTTAAGACGTTCTGTCATATTTATCAATATGGTTTTTGAAAATTATAAAAGGTGATATGATCTACAAAACTATGAATTGGATTTTTGATTATTTAAAGAAATTTATTAATGTAAATCAAAAATATAGTAGGTTTTTAAGAAACTAACGTTTATGATTTTAGGGTGAGACCATCAACTCTAACTATAATTTTACTGTTGTCAAGAAAACTATCAATAAGACTAAATTTGTAATCAGAACTTAAATGATTAGTAATTAAATGCTTAAACATTTTGATTGAAATACGTATTGAATATCTAAAATTAAATTATTTTATTCAAAAACTTAATAATCTATATTTTAATTTTATTATTAATTTGATTGAACATTGACGCAATTGTTCTTTAATTTGAAGAACTTGATTACTAGCCGGCATTATAGTCAGATGTAAATTAGTTTGCAAAAATATCTGCTTTGTTCTTTAAATTATTACACTAATTTGTTTTGACCATGTCAAAAACAAAATTTTTGTTGTTTGTGTAAAGCTTAATTTTTTTCAGATTGTATTAGATTGTGAAGTAAATTGATTATCAAATTATATGTGCCAAGTTGATGTTTTGTTACAATATTAGAAATCTTGTGTAATAACTACAGAAATACAAAGACACATTTTTTTATAAGATTGGGTATAGATTCTTCATTATTTAAATTGTAAATAATGAATATAAATTAAACTTATTTGTTAATAATATTTAGAATAATTTGTTTTAATTTTATTTATTTTATTTAGTTGTAAATACATTTAGTTAAATAAAATAAATAAATATAAATGTAAACATAAATTTGTGTAAAATTAAACAAATGTTGTTATTGTTAACAGTAGTTTTTGTTAAAATTGTAAATATATAATAATAGTTAATAAATTATTTACATTGACACTTACGTATAGATTATTGAAGTTATTCATACATAGACTAAAAGATATGACATATATTGAGATTGAGGTCATTGAGATACTTCACAATTGTCTAAGATTATTCACACATAGAACAAGAAAATTTTGGATGTGTGTCATTAACATTGTGATCATCAAGGTACTTGACAACTGTAGCGTGGTATGTACGAGCTAGAATTAAGGTTGTACTAGACTGTAAAAGGTTATTATTTTTTTACATTAGCAATTAAAACGTTGCGGTTGTGTGTTAATACCGTATTTAGCATTGAGCTCTTGCACGTAACATCTTATAAGAGCATGCTGTGCACTGGTCATTGGGGCCAACTGCAAACAATTACTAAACTTATATTAGCTAGTGAGGCGTTGATGATGCAAAATACAATACAATATTAATGACCAGTTACATAAACACTGACTAGAGTATCTAGAGATTAAGTGTTAATTAAGTGATTACAAGGGGAGTTTTTATGGTGTTATGATATGCCACGTATTGGTGTTATGATGGAGTTTCTGGTATCACGACTTATTGATTTTATGCTAAAGGCAAATGCTACAATTATCAAATGAACTGTATTTAATAATTACATTCAAGTTTAATTAGTAGAAAAGCACGCTGGAACAACGTCTGCGCTTGGTGTGGGAGTTTGCTGATTCAGTTATTTAATACATATGTATGTTATATTATTTAAAAAAAAAACATTATAATAATTATAGTAACCCTATTGGCCGGTAAAATACGCAACTTAATAAACACAAAAATTATATTTACTCTGTTGCACTCATGTCTTTTCCCGTTTTAGCCTTTAATACACTGCCGAGCAAAAAACTAGAGTCCCTCCTTAGTTTGATTTTTTTAAAAAAATTCGTTTTTTTACGTGTTTTTTTTTGGTTGTAACAGTTTACTAACTAATTGTTTAAGGGGGAAGAATAGTTGCGCTATTATAAGGGTTTACAGGACCAACTCAGCAAGAAAACCCCTAAATATAATTGAATAAAATTATCACACAATATAGAAGAAAGTCCAATCTTTGTCCTCAAATTTGTAGAAAATTTATGCAATAAGTCGTTTCTTTGCAATTAATTTTTAAAAAGTGACGTTTTTAATCAGTTTTTTATTAATTTTTTACTCGTTAAATGTAACTTTAAATCTTTATCCAAAAACATGAAGACATAGAATATTATATGTAGTTCAACATATAAAAAAAGTGATAACTAAAATCTTATCGTTTGGATATTGAGTTGATTTAGTCGTATAAGAATCAATTTTAATTTAAAAACGGCGCAGTACGTGTCAATATTTTTCTAGAGAGAAAGGTTCACCAATATTCTCGTAGATGTGTTATGATTTAATATTTTTTCATAACAATACTACTAGTGGCAACACAACAGGATTGCCGGGTTTAGTCGCCCCGACTAAACCCGGCAATTCTCTATTGAAAGTAATAAAAATGAACAATTTTAGTTTGATATGCTAAGTAATGAAAATGAACAAATTTACTTTCATATGCTTTTGTTGAAACAAAAAAAATTTAAAGACTTCAGTAGCAAGTATTCCCTCCTCTGGCAGTGATAACAGCTTGCAAACGACGACGCATGCTCTGGATCAGATTTTGAATCACATTCTACGAAAGATTGTTTCATTCCTGCACTAGTATGTCGGCACATGTCTCCGTAAACGTTTTCCTATTTCATCCCAAACATGCTCAATTACATTTAAATCTAGACTGCAAGCAGGCCAAACAAATTGCGTGATTTGACACTCGTCAAGATACTCAGTAACTATCCGAGCAGTGTGTTTATGCCACACTCTCTCATCGGAAAACAAACGCAACTCCAATCCGCTATTGTCCAAGCCAAGGGGTTTTATGAAAAATTCAACCTTGCAATCCGGTGTTTACGAGAAAACGGCGGTCCAGTAGCTCTAGTTTGAGAAGATAATTCAATACTATAAAGTCGCCTCCTAATTGTCTACTCATTTATGTTTACATTTTTCACTTCTTACAGGTGATTGCAAAGGGAAACTGCCGTGACCGTTCAATTTACAGCGTAATTAAAAATAAACAAAATTTCATACATTAACGTTTTGATTATCATTTGATTATCATAGCATTCTTATAATAAATGTTCAAGAATATTGCCATTTACCTCTAAATATTTTCTACTTTGTCTATAAAGAGCCGCCTGATGTTCTCCTGATTAAGTTATGTCTTTGTTTAAGATCGGCTACAACATTTCTAATTCGTTGAATTAGTACATTCCGAGTGTCTACTTTTATTTTGTACACTTTATCTTTGAACTAGCTCCATAAAGAATAATTTAGTGCTAAGAGCTCTGGAGATATTGGAGATCAACCAATCCAAAGTCGTTTGTAGCATACCAGATAAACATTTTTAATAACGCTATAACTTGAAAAAAATGAAAATTGAATAACAATATTTGAGTTTTTTTACATTATTTTCACGTGTAGAATACACTCCTGGAGTTTGGTCCGTTTCTCCCGATTCACCCTGTATGTATGCTTCATAAAACAAACAATAATACCTAAAAAAAAAAAACAAAACCAGAAAACTATCGACTATATTACTACTACCAACACAAAATAAAATTCTAAGAAATGTAATCCGTACTAGATTTCACGTAAACGAAAACAATATAAAATAGAAACAGTCGTTCAACAATAATGCTTTAATAAAAATCTGGAACAAAAACAGATGCGTATTATCTCATAGACTATATAAAACGTAAAGTGAACCAAAAAAAAAAACTGTAGTAACAATCTACATCAACATTAAAAAGCCATTTTATACCGTATTAAAATAAACTGCGGCATTAATAGTTTTTTTAAGCTGATATGCCATAAATCAAAACAAACTAACTAAAACAAAACAAAAAACTAAAAGCAATAGAATAGAATAAATAACAAAAAAATTAACAGTCAACAACCAAAGTATCTAGTTGTTTATATTTCAAAAATCAAGAAAAATTGCAGTTTAGTTTATAATTAACACATTATAAAAAATGCAATTTAGTCGTATTATGTAACTAAACTGTAATAAATTCTGAAACAAAATAATTTCAAAAAAATATCAAAACTTTCAACATTAAACAGAATCTAATCAAAGTTCTAAACTACGTTAACAATTAAAATGATATTTATTTAAAAATGGACACAAAAATAATTTAAAAAAATGATTTATTAGTGCAATTTAAAGATTGGTGGCACTACGAGTTGCATTGTAAATTGATTTTACAACAAACACATTTTTTGTAGTGCATTAAGTCCCATTTTTTTAAATCTTGACTTGAACTAAAAACTGGATTTTTGCGGTTTAGCGTAAATAAACTTTTATGTTTAGAACTTCATTTTTTGTAATAAAGTTTCTTTTACAAACACTGAATTGTGATCTAGCAAATGATTGTTGTAAAACAACAATTTTTGTGCCTACTTTGTAAAATCCATCATTATTTTTTTCTATTTTTGCTTTATTTACATCTGGCACATTACTTCTTATGGTAGTACCAACATCGTCGTTTTTTATCTTGATCAAACTGCTTTTTGCAAATTATACACATCAAAGTTTTCCACTTTACAAATAACAAGTTCAAACATGTTACAATTAAAGCAATTGTGCGCACCTAATACATCTAACAAATAACACAAAAAAGATTGTCTGCTTTTAGTGAACTCTCTCGCCTAGGCTCAATAGTAAATGTTTTCTGGTTTAGTGGTAGCTTATGAGAATTGAATAGTTTTATTATTTTTTCTATTTGCTAAATTGGCTAGTTTCTGAAAACCATCTTTATTTGTAAGTGTGTGAAGAATATTTTGAGAAATGACTAATAAAGCAAATCTTACTTTTGCAGTACAACCAAACATTGCTTTGTCTTTCATTTAATACCGGAATGGTAGACGTAATTCTTTTTAAATTGTACAAATTGCTCACTTCTGCTTCATTTATCAATCTTGCTGTCAGTCATTCAAGTTGTTAGTATTTAATCGCAAGTAATAATATTTTGCGAGTAGAAAACATAACAACAAACACATATGATTTGGCTTAATTTATATTAATAATAATAATTGACTTTATTTATAGTATAATATACATAAAAGGGCGAGGTTCAGTTTTACACTGATCTACCACCTAACCTTAATGCTCACAAAAAAATTTCTTCTAATATTGTTCATCTGCATATTTTTTCATGGTCCTGTAATTCCTAATTCACCCAGAATGTAGCTTTCTTTACTTGCAGGTTTGCAGATTTTGTATTTGCTAAAATTTTGAAGAAAAATATTTGTCAATCTGACTCATTAAGACACTAGACTCAAAAACACCTACAACTACACTATACAAAGAAAGTAAATAACAAATATCAATATAACAATACAGTCAAACAACAAATTTAAAAACCAATTAAATTTATTTTTAAGTACTATGAATGTATATATATATATATATATATATATATATATATATATAGGTTTATTTTAAGTACTTTCGTCCTACATTAGTTACGTCTATTCTGGAGTAGTCCACCATGAGATTTTCCTCCTACGTAGGATTATAGTTCTGCGACTTATATGGTTTTGCGCTACATTTTTGGGATCAATAACTTGAACGGGTCTCTTGCCCGTGTAGCTCTAAAGTCAGTGATTAAAGTGCGTTAAGATTTATGGCCCCATAAAAATGTACACGTGCGTTTACATGTGAATGGAATTCGTTTTTACAACTTATCTTTACAAATACAAATTGTGTAGGAAATAATAAGAAAAATGCACACATTTTATCGCAGTGGATGCAAATAATATTTAAATTATGCGTACATTTAATTAATTATTTCTTGGCTGTTTAAAGCTTAATACAACATCGACAAATATGACCTAAATGATAATTATTTTTATATCTTATTGTAGTACTATAAGTTGGAAAAAATCATAAAAATACCCTTATTAAAGAAAAAATTGTTGTTTAAGTTCAATTACAACTTTAATTGTTTTATAAAATACGTAATATTAAATTACTCCTACAAAACGGCGTAGAAAATAAAATGTACAAAATGTTTAGATTTAATTAAGTAAACAAAAATTTTAAAGTATGCAGGTTATAAAGTTGATGATCAAAACACGACTGAATTTACCATGCGAATATATGATTTCATAAAACCAATATTTGATTATGTGAATTTGTGTACTCAACATTTATTTATTTGAACACGCGTAATCATTATTTGATTATTTGAATACGCGTACTAAACATTTGATTATTTGAGTACGCGTAATCAATATTTGATTATTTGAATAAGCGTGTTTTAATATTTAATTACACTATGTATTACAAGATTATGTAATGATTACGTGATTATAAAATAATTACGTAATTATATAAAGTTTACTTGATTATGTAATGATTATTTTTATTTTGTAAACTGATTACGCAAGTTGTTAACCCTTCGCAGTCACAGCATGTTAATATTTATGTTTAAAATATTTAGAGTAGTAAGAATGTGAAAGGAGTAAAAATGTATGAGTAATAAGAATTAAAGAATAGAGAGAATGTGAGAGAAGCGACAATGTAAAAGTAGTAGAAATAAAGAAATGAAAGAGTAGTGATAATGTGAAAGTAGTTAGAATGTGAAAAACGTGACAATGTGAGATTAGTGAGAATGTGAGAGAAATAAAAATGTAGTAAGAATGTGAGAGTAGTAAGAATGTTAGAGTAGAAATTAATGATGTAATGAGAATGTGCGAGTAGTGAGAATGTGAGAGTTGCAAGAATAAGAGAATAGTAAAAATGTGACAGAAGCGATAATGTGAGAGTAGTGGTATAGTGAGAGTAGTAAAAATATGGGAATAGTGAGAATATGAAGTTAGTGAAAATGTGAGAATAGTGAGAATGTGGGAATAAAAAAGTATGAGAATGTAATAAAAGCAACAATGTAAAAGTAGAGGGTATGTGAGAATATGAGAGTAGTGACAATGTGAGAGTAATGAAAATGTAAAAATAGTGAGAATTTGAAAGTAGTAGGAGAGAAGCGACAATATGAGAGTAGTGAAAATGTGAGAATAGTGAAAATGTAAAAGTAGTAAGAACGTGAGAGTGGTATGAATGTGAATGTAGTGAGAATTTGAGAGTAGTGAGAATGTGAAAGTAGAAAGAATGTAAGAGTAAAAAAAAATGTGAGAGTAGTAAGATTCACAATAAGTAATAAAAATGTGAGAATAAAAAATGTTAGAATAGTGACAATGTGAGAATAGTGAGCATAGTAAAAATGTAAAAGTAGTAAGAATGAGAAAACAGTGATTATGTGAAAATAGTAAAAATATGAATGTAGTATGAATGTAAAAGTAGTGAGAATTTGAGAAAAGTGATAATTTAAGAGTAGTGGGATTGTAAGAGTACTGACAATGTAAGAATAGTGAGAATATAAGATTAGTGAAAACTTAAAAATATTGAAAATGTGAAAAAAGCTACAATGTGAGAGCAGTTAGATAGTGAGAATAGTAAAACTATAAGAGTAGTAACAACGTGATTATAATGAGAATATATGAGTAGTAAGAATGTGGGAGTAGTGAGAATGTGAGAGAAGCGACAATGTGAAAGTAGTGAGATTGTAAGAATAGAAAGATAGTAAATGTAAAAAGAATGTGACAGTAGTAAGAATGAGAGAACATAGATAATGTGAAAATAGTAAAAATGTAAAAATTGTGAGAATGTAACAGTTTAAAAAATGCAAGAGTAGTAAGAATGTGAGAAAAGTAAAAATGTGAGAGTAGTTGAATGTGAAAGTAGTAAAAACGTAAATGTAATAAGAGTATGAAAAAATAGAAAAAATGTGAAAGAGCTGAGAATGTAAAAATAGTAAGAATGTTAGAATAGTGTCAATTTGAGAATAGTGAGATTAGTAAGAATGTGAAAGTAGTAAAAATTAGAAAACAGTGATAATGTGAAATTAGTGAGAGTGTGAGAGTAGTTAAAATGTGAGAGTAGTAAGACAGTAAGAGTAGTAAAAATGTAAAAATAGTAACAATGTGGGAGAAGCTACAATGTAAGAGTAGTGAAATTTTGAGAGTAAAAAAATAATAAAAGTAGTAAGAATATGAGAAAAGTAAAAACGTAAAAGGAATGAGAATGTAATAGTATGTGAGAATAATAAAATTGTAAAAAGAGTAAAAATTTTAGAGTAGCAAAATGTGAGTGAAACGGCAATAAAAAAGTAGTGAGAATATGAAAGTATTAAGTTTGTAAAGGTATTGAGAATGTGAGAATAGTAAGAATGTTAGATTAGTGACAGTGTAAGATAAGTAAAATTTTAGAAATGACATATTAAGAGCTTTTTCGTGATTCTGTCTGGTTAATTCCAATAACGAACAAAACTGCTAACTTAAAAGTGAGTTTTTAACAGGTTTGTGATGCCCTTAGATGTTCTGAGCCGCACGCGCGCTAAACCTCTTTCGTGCTAGCGATCAGGGCTGGCAAATGTTCTCTATAAATAAGGAAATCCCAGTAATAATCTAGTGAAGTAATAGGCTACAATTTTTGATGAAATACTATAAAATAACTGATAAATAGAAAATGATAGTCAGCCATCAAAAAATCAGAAAGTACCCTTTTGTTAAATTTTATTTATATGTTTCAAATTAAATGTTAAAATTAGGTTAAATGGAAGATCAGCATTGTGATAAACTTTGCTTTTTTTTGTAAAATTACAAAAATAAAGACAATTTTTATTACTATTATTATTATTATTGTGAGAATAATAAAGTAATAAAAATATAAGAGTAGTAAAATGTGAAAAAAAAAATGTGAAAATAGTAAAAATGTGAAAATTACTACTATTACTTTCTCACTAATCTTACATTTTTACTATTTTTTTATTTTCATTATTTTTAATTTATTATTTTTTTCTCATTTTACTACTCTCACATTTTTACTACTTTCACATTTATACTACTCTCACTATCTCTTTACTCTCACAGTCTCACTACTTTTACACTCACATTGTAGCTTCTACCATATTCTCACTTTTCTCACATTCTTACTACTCTCCTTACTTATAGTTTTAACTTTCAAATTCTCTCTACGTTAACATTCTTGCTATTCTCACATTATCACTAAATTCACATTTTTGCTATTTTTGCAATATTACTGTTTTTCATTCTCATTACGAATACTATTTTTCTACTCTTACAATCGTACTACTCTCACATTCTCACTGCTCTCACTACTCTTACATTTTTATTATTCTCATTATTCTCACATTTATACCTGTTTTACGTTTTACTACTTTTACATTTTTTCTACTCTTACATTCTCACTATTGTCAATACTCTCACATTGTCGCATCTTTTATTTTTTACTATTTCCACATTCTTACATTCTTATTTGTTTTACTATTACTTTATTTTTACATTTGTA
This sequence comes from Tachinus rufipes, assembly GCA_963932245.1. Lineage (NCBI taxonomy): Eukaryota > Metazoa > Arthropoda > Insecta > Coleoptera > Staphylinidae > Tachinus > Tachinus rufipes. Next base: position 46,613,997 of record OZ010741.1, on the reverse strand, counting down.
CTACTCACACTACTCTACCATTGTTGCTTCTTTCACATTTTCACTACTTTCACATTCTCTTTATGCTTACATACTCACTATTTTTACATTTTTATTACTGAAACTACTTTCATATTTTTACTGTTCTCACTATTTTTACATTCTCACTACTTTCATACTGTCACTTTTTTCACATTCTCACTAATCTTACTATTTTTGCAATGCCACTACTCTCACATTCTCATTACTTTTACATTTTCACATTGTTTCTACTCTCACATTCTCACTACCGTCATTAATCTCAAATTGTCGCATCTTTTACCTTTCACTATTTTCACATTCTTACTTCAATCACATGTTTACTACTCTCACATTCTTACCACTCTTACAATCTCACTACTCTCGAATTTTTACTATTTTTACATTCTCTCTATTTTTACTTTGCCAATACTCTCATATTTTCACTATTCTTACAGTTTTACAACCTTCACGCTCTCACTATTCTTACATTCTTACTACTCTTACATTGTTATTACTCTCACGTTCTCACCTTCTTACTATTCTCACATTTTCTTTAATTTCACATTCTTATCACTCTCACAATGTTATTACTCTCACCTTCTTACTATTTTCACATTTTCTTTACTCTCACATTCTTACTACTCTCACATTGTTACTTTTCTCACATTTTCACTATTTTTACATTCTTATTACTTACTCATTCTCATTACTCTTACATTTTCACTATTTTTACAATCTCACTTGTTTTACCTTCTAACTATTCATAAATTTTTAATATTTTCAAATTCTTACTTATCTCACTTTTTTACTACACTTATATTCTCACTACTCTTACATCTTCACTACACACATTCTGTATTTTTTCACATTCTACTACTTTTACGTTCTTATTATTTTTACATTCTCACTTTTCTCCCATTCTCACTATTCTCACATTCTTACTATTTTTAAATTTTCACTACTTTCACATTGTCACTACTCTTACTTTCTCACAACTTTTACATTCTCACTACATTCACATTCCTACTCTTCTCACATTCTTACTAGTATCACATTCTCACTACTTTCACGTCTTCACTACTCTCACATTTTTACTAAAAAAATCATACAAAATTTAAACACAAAACAACGTCCAGATCAAGGCGTTTTTACAGTACAAATATAAATCATTGTAACTTTATGTGTAATATTTTTATAATTATCTTATAATAAAGTTTAATAACTTAAGAATTGCATTATAATTAACCAACCTTATTTAATATAAAAAAAATAGTCTACAACTGAAACAAAATGAAATTTAGATTACTATGCCAAAAAATCTAAACACAAAACAAAAGCAAAGCAAATATAAATTATAATACTTTTATAATTATAGTAATTTACATATATTTCAAATTAAGCTTCAAGTCAGCTAATAATGCATTAAATTTAGTTAACTTTATTTATTATACTGAACATTTTTATAAACAATTTGCTTAAAATATTTATAGACTTTACATAATTTTCAACAGAATTTGCACTTATCTTTAATTTTGTAAAATAATCTCAGGATTTTGTTACAGTTTTAAAGACTGTCATTAACGTTGTGATATGTACGCTTATGAACCTTTATAATTAAATACGTAGTTATTATAAAAATTATTATTGTTGTTTTCAAATATTATTCGGTCATATTGTAATAAGTTATAATAGCATACAACGTTAGACCAGCCGGTAACCAACGGTAAGGCACAACTTTTAATTAAGAAAAACGTAAGCAATTTAATTAATATGAATATTACAAAAAGCATTTTTAATAAAAAGTATTTTTTTTTTATAAATATTTTGTACTAGAAAATGTATTAAATAAATTAATATAAACGTAATAATATTTAAATGAATAGAACAAGTAAACTCTATTCTATTGAAACATTTAAACAAAAAAATTAAATTTTTATAGGTCGCACGGTCGGGTACGGTCGCACAGCAGGGGATATATATGAGAATATATATGCCCGCAGGCATATTTTTGTGTGTTAAGATCTAAAGGGGTATCTGGCTACATAAATCATGTAGGACGATAACTTCTATACAAATGTAGGACTAAACCCCTTTAGACATCTATATATATATATATATATATATATATATATATCTATGCAGTGGATTATAGCTAAAGAAATTAAGAAAAAAAAAAACAACCGTAGCAATATTAGCAAGAATATTTATTCTGTGTTTTTAATCAAAATATTTTGGATATTTACCTTCATATAGTTTAGTTTAATAAAAAAACCATTCATTTGTAAGAATTTAATTAATAGCGTTTTTAATTAGTCAGTAAGTTATTAATAAATACTCATTAATGTTTAATGATAATATATGATTACTTAATAGACGTGCCATGTTGTTAAGTACTACTTTTTTAATGGATAATTTTGAACAATTTACTGTTTCAATATTGCTTCTAAATAACTTTTTTTTTCTTTTTATATCAACACTTAGAACGTATAGATTACTGTATTAAGGTACTAATTTTGGGATTATGTAATCACTTTAAGTATGCCGTCTTTTTAAAATTGTTCACTATACTATTTGTTTTGACAGATCAACTTTGACATCTGTCAAGCAAACATATGAAAACATATGTAGCATAGTAGACAATTTTAAAAAGGCGGCATATTTAAAGTGATTACATAATCTCTTTCATTTATAAACTCCCTGTAGTATTATTACCTTAAAAATAACTAAACATATTAACAAGTATGGAATAAATACTAATAATAATAATAATAAAACGGGGCATTTTTCAAGGCAATAGCTTAAGCCCGCTTTGGTTCTGTTTTGCTCTAAACCCACTTAGCATCATGCTGAAAAATAGTTCATATGGCCACCAAATAAAAAAGCAACCCGTTTGCAGTATAAACCATTCATTTTATAAGGATGACCTTAAACTGTATGGTAATGACCCAAAACAACTGAAAGGGCTAATAGAACTAGTATCCCGATTTAGTACCGATATTAAAATAGAGCTAAGATTAAACAAATGTGCACGTTAAAAAAGGAAAAGTGCAAGATTTAGATAGTATGACTTTGCTCAGTAGAAAAACAATTACATCAATAGCTTCGGGTGGCACCTACAAATATCTTGGAATTTGCCAAGCACTAAGATTAGATAACAACAAAGTTAAAGAATCAGCCATAAATACGTATACTAGTCAAATACGTAAACTTTTAAAAACAAATCTTAACTTCAAAAATATGATTAAAGCTATTAATACATGGGCTGTGCCTACAATTACATAGGAACTATGCATTATTGTATATTTATTATGTATGTAGTCAATTATGGAAATAAATATATATTATTATTATTATTATTACATACACATTTGGCGTACTAAACTGGTCCCCTACAGCCATACAATACATAGATCGCCAAACACAAACGGAACTTATTAAATTTAAAATAAATCACCCAAAATCATCCGTAAATATACTATACATACCTAGAAAACGGGGTGGGAGAGTTTTGATTAATTTAGAAATATCACTAAATGCCCAGTGTAAAAGTATGAGAAACTATTTTGAAAAATCCAACAATGCAACTTATTCTTTCGTTCTTTCTATTGGCACTACACATCCAATTTTTAATATTAGAAGTTTACAAACAACAACTGTGCTTAAACCTAGTTAGAGCCAAAAAAATTACATAGGCAATTTTATAGAAATCTTAATGAAGTAGCAAATAATAAAATTGAATCTTGTAATTACTTAACAACAAGTTATCTATTCCCTGAAACCGAAGGAACAATATTTGCAATTCAAGATCAAGTTGTTTGGAAGGGTTTCTAAGGTATACAAAAAAAAATTATATCTAACACACTAAAGCAAACAAATTATGGGTTCAAACTACAACAGCCAAGCCAGAGTATACGAGTAAACCATCTATTGTATATTAGAACAAATAATGACCCTTATTGATAAAACAGAGAAATATCAGAATGTCATTTGGTAAAAAATGTAAAATAAACTACATTGATAAAGGAAAGTGAAAAAAGACAGAAGATATAATAACAGCATCAAACCAACACATTAAAAAACTAAACCAAACTGACACATACAAATATCTTAAAATTATGCAAAACTCAACAATAAACCATACTGAAATTAAAAAAATATTTACGGAAAAATACAAAAAACGTCTTAGATTAATACTAAAAACTAAGCTAAATGCAAAAAATATATCAACTGCCAATAATTAATGTTATACCATCACTTAGTTACTCTTTTGGGATCATAAAGTGATCAAACACAAATCTGGAAAGTCTTGATAGACTCAAGATCATGTAAACAAAGAATCAACATTCCACGAAACAAAGGAGAACGAGGCATGATCAATATAAAACAGCTTCACCTGAAAAAAAAATTCAACACTTAATAACTACTTCCACTCAATATTAAATAACATGCTATATTCCACTCTAATTCGTATAGACAACAACTATACAACACTAAATTTAAAAGAAAACCCAATGACATTAAGTAAACGAGACAATGCAATATCTAAATGGAAAAGAAAATGGGAAAATAAAAAACTGCATGGGAAACACTTTTACGAAACACACAAAAATAACATTTCATTAGAATGAACTTATAAATGGCTACACAACAGATATCTGATGCCAGAAACAGAAGGATTTTTTTGGTGCCATTCAAAATCAAACAATTAACACTATGAATTACAAAAAATATATACTAAAAGAAAATGTTATCGACAAGTGTAGAAAATACTGCAAGCCGTACGAAACAACAACGCACATAATCTCTGGATGTAAAAAGTTAGCCCCAACATAATACACTAATAGACATAACAGCTGGAATAATACATCAAGAGTTAACACAGCAAATCTCAACAACAAATGATAAGAAACAACCGATCTACACATCCACTCCACAACAAGTTGTAGAGAGCCAGTCACACACACTGATCTGGGACCTACCAGTACAAACCGACCCGATATAATTCTAAAAGATAAAAAATAACCATACTTACCTTATTAATATTGCAGTAATACCAGCAACAGAAAACATTGAAAAGAAAATAATTGAAAACAAGGACTGGGACAAGAAATTAAAAATATGTGGAAACAGAAATCGTTTTCAATTATACCAATAATATTTCTGCTACAGAAGTAAACCCTAATAAAACTATTAAAAATTTAAAAAAATAACGTTGATGAAGTAAATTTTATCACCATCCAGAAAGCTACAATTTTGGACACTGCCAATATTACCAGAACTTTTATGGCTTTATAATATGTACCTTTAGGCAACCCCCGTACACATTTGAACAACATAAGATCTAAGTAAAAAAAAAATTAATAATAATAACTAACTAAATAAATAAATAAATAAATAAATAAATAAAGAAATAAAGAATGTATTTATATAATCAATTGTTATATATTTCACAGAAATTACATTAATAGTCACACCTCAACTTGATTAAAAAGATTAATAGAATTGTAAGCAACTTTGAAAAAACCGTACCTACTAATTACCGTCAGAAATGAAATTAGAATAGAAATTCTAAAAAAACTGCCATGACATAATGAAACAAAACTTTGAACAATGGGCATGTAAGCACCTACATAGCAAACACTACAACAAAATAAATAAAAAATTTAACAACATTGAGTACTCCAATAAGTGATTAATGATGGGGTATCTAAGACCAAAAAACTGAAGGATCAATTATAGCTGTCCAAAACCAAACAGTTACAACAAGAAACTACCCGAAGTTTATTCTTAAAGAAAACGCATCTACTGCGTCTGTATGACATGTTTTAAAAATTCCAACACACAAAATATATAACAAGACACAAAAATGTAGCTGGTATCATACATCAAAATGTAGCGCGTAGAATGCTATACATCAAAGAGAGAACATTATACTATAAGTACGTACCATCAAAGATATTAGAAACGGACAACTACACACTCCTATGGACCTACCCGTTTAAACTGATAGAACTGTATCTAACAATAGACCCGATATTATTCTAAAGATGAAATTAAGAAACATATACCAAAACTAAAATAAACAAAAAAAAAATTACCAAATAGGCCAATAAAGTTAAAAAACTATGGAAGCAAAATAAGGTAGAAATCATCTCGATCATAATTTAAGCAACGAGAATAGTGCCTAACAAAACAATTGATTTGTTAAAGAATTGATGTTGCTGAAAATATACTTATAACAGTCCAAAAATCAGTTATATTAGACACTACCAAAATAGTTAAATACTTTTTCATCACACATTGGGTAACCCAATACCCACCTGTGTATTAAATACAGCAATAAGCTAAAAAAAATAGTAATAATAATAATTATTATTATTATAATCTGGTTTTGTATGTGTTTAAATCCACTATCTGAATTACTAAACGACACAATAACAAAGTTCTAAATTAAGAAAAATAAAGTCACAATGCATATAGTTAACCATAACCATCTTTTCTATATAGAAGACATAAAACTGTATGGTAGTACCAATACAACTACACTATTAAACATTACAGAAACAATCTCTTAAGATATAAAAATGGAATTTGGCATTAAGAAATGCAAAATTAACAGAATAGAGAAAGAAAGTGAACAAAAACAGACGGTATAAATACAATAAACAAACAAACAACCAAAATAAACTATACAGACTTCAAAACTAAACTAACAAAAGCATACAATAAAAGACTTAAACAACTTCTAACAAAAAATGTAATGCAAGAAATCTTAGTAAAGCTATAAATACATATGCAATACCAATCCTCACTTACTCGTTTGGTATAATTAAGTGGTTAACTACAGATCTTGATGCACTTAATAGAAATTAAAAAAAAAAACACTTCTAAGTAAGCATAAAATGCACTACACAAACGCTTGCCTAGCAAAAATAAATTTACCAAGATTGGACGGCGGCAGAGGTCTAACAAATAATATACACAGTGTACACAACAGACAGGTTACAAATCTTTGAAATAATAGTGAATTGCATAAAGTAATTGTAAACATTGATACAAACTATACCCCACTTAAACTAGCTAACAAAAAACAGATACATAAAGATTCCAGTACACTACAATAATAATCTCAAAAACAATAAAAATTTGGCGGCCACAGTTCAAAAATTTTACACAAAATATAGTCGGAATAGTGTTTTAACTTTGTCAATTGTAAAGAAATTAATTGAAAAAAATAGGAAGATAGCGTCTAGCTAAACACACTGGTTGTCCAAAAACAAGCCGTTTAAATGTCAATATTAAAGCAGTGCATGAGAGTGCTAGTGAAAATCTCAGAACATCAACTCGGAGTCGTAAACAAGAATTGCAAATTTTAAGAAGCTTTCTAAAAAATTTAATTAACTCAACAACTGAAAACTGAAGACTAATAACAATGTTCAGCAAAGAGAGTTTGTTAAATGGATTATTGAACATTAAGAAATAGTTGCTGATTTTTCAAGCAAATATAATTGCCAAAATTTCCGTGTTTTCGGTTTGGAGAACCTACATGTGAATTCGAAAAACAAATGCATCCACAACGTGTTACTGTTTAGTGCAGATTTTGGGCTAGAGGCATTATTGGACCATACCTTTTTAGAAAACAAGGCTGGTGAAGCAATGATTGTTACTTGTGCTCGATATCGCGACATGATAACACAGTTGTTTTTGCTTTTTTTTTTTAATCTATGTCAACAAGCCCACAACTACTCGTGCATTACAAGAAGAAATTAAACGCTGCATCAACAAAATTCAGTTACATTTATTAAAAGTGCTAGCAATGCCGTGGATTTCATTTTCCCAATGTGTTATTCTATAAATAACTTTATCCTATGTACTTTATGATTTAATAAAAAAATAACCATCTAAAGACTAAAATCTGTGTTTTCTATTTTAATTCAAATCTTGTGTTAATATTGGAACATCCGTTACTATGGGACATTTCTATACAGACTGTCAGTCAACAAATAATACATAACAGACTATTTGGACTAACAAACTTACAAAAACAACATATTTAATAGACATTGCAGTTCCAGTAAGTGAAAATATCACAAAGAAAACCGTTGCAAAAATACAGAAGTACACTGAACTAGCATATAAAATAAAACAAATATGGAAACTAACAAACATAACTATAATACCAATCATAATCTCTGCAACAGGACTAAAGAAACGGTGAAAAATTTAAAATTAACAGAAACTAAAAATACATTAGCAAATCTGCAAAAATCCGTTTTGCTGGACACAGCACATATAACAATTGCTTTCTTAAATTAAATTCATTTTTTTTTTATAAATAACATATTTTATATATCTTTTAAAAAATCCGCCTATATATCGATAAATCACGACAACAAATTAGTGAATCTAAACCTTTTTGGTTTGTGTATGGTTCTTAAAAAAAATTTGGTGCAATTTTTGTGTGTGCACTCTCAGAAAGTGATCTTTATGCAAAAAAAGTAAGCCATGCCAAATTTTAACGCTTAAGATTCAAAAAAACACGTGTCACACTACTTTTAAATACTTTGGGTCCCCAAAAAAGCAATTAAGTACTTTATGATTCAATACTCTGTTTAGATTTTTTTATAAATTAACATATTTTCATTATATTTTAAATTTTGAACATAAAATTAGACTTGTAAACAAAAATTATTAAAATTTGAGGCTTGAGCCTATATTTTTTTTTATTTAGAAAACTTTTAAAACGGTGTATTGTACGTATTTTTTTTTTTGTATTTTGATTCTTAAAGGCTGAAATTTGGCATGGGTTACTTTTTTTGCACAAATATTACTTTCTGAGAGTGCACTTAAGAAATTCCACAAAAAAAAATTAAAACCAGTCTAATTTAAAAGTAAAACAAATTTATGCATCTAGCGCATCAAAACTGATCAAATATAGTAACTGTACAATTTGATAGATTAGATTATTAGTTTTTTTCTGAGTTGGACATAGTACGGGTATTCTTTGATATGCAAAGTTTGTAAATTCTGTAAAAGTGTCAATGATAGGTGGTTAGTAGTTAAATAATTTTTGATTGAATATAGTAACTATACCATTCAATAAATTAAATAGTCTTAATAACTCTTTGATTATTTTTTGTTTGGATTTTAATTAACCCAAAATCTTTTTATTAGTTTAGAGGGGTTGTGTCTCTGAGACATGTTTTTTTTATAATTATAGACCATATGCGTTTGTACTTTTGATGATTTTTTGTCTGCGTCTCCTTACGCTAGCAATAGTAATTATGTTTGAGTGTACAAAGTAGAAATCAATTAGTTATGCAGCTGATATTATTTGTGCTTTTTACAACAAAACTCACTTTTTGAGAAATAAAAAACAATCCGAGCTAAATTTCAAAGTAAGTCAACAGAAAGACCAAAGTGTAATAAAACCTTAAATTTAAGTTTGCAAATGAACCCATTATCACGTCTAATTATATTTGTCTATATACAATAGAATAATATAAGAATACATTATAATCATTAAAAAGTATGTATGTAAAGCGGTAGGTTTTGAATAAACTTTTATTGATAATCTGATGTTGGATATAATAAATAAATTTAAAAACAATATAAATGTAATTAATTTCAATTCAATTCAAGATCAGGATTATATGAATCTAAGATTATATTAACTATTGAATTTTAAATTCATCCGAAAATTAATTCTTAATCTCCAACTATTAGTACTAATTTGAATTCTTAAACAAACAAACCTGTTAACATAAATTCATAGAATTTTGTTGTATTATTATTTAAATTCTATAGATTATATTTTTATATATTAATATCTATGAATCATTTATCACTAACAATAACAATTTTATTTTTTCATGTTTTCATTTAAAAAACATGCAATGAGAAAATTGTTATTGATTTTTAATCCGTTTACACGTTCTTTGAAAAATATTATGCACAATTAAATAAATTAAATATAATAATGTATCAATGACCTTTTAATGTTAATTAATTAATAACATTGTGATTTGTTTTGCAGTTCGTCAACCTGGAAACTGTTTTCAAAACAAGCAAATGTGATATCTCAGGATTAAACGGAGATTTAAATAGGAAGTAAAGATTTTTTCAAGTAACAGTACGTGTGTGAAGTAGCTACAAGATGAATCTAAAAACGTAAGTAAAATACCTGTCTAATCAAATGATTTATAATATGTATGATGTAGCATGTGGCCCAAATTGTATATGCGAAAAAGATTAGTGTCATACTTTCACATTTTTTATTCTTAGAATTGAGAAAAAATATAGTTTTCTTTTACGTTCTATTGTAATTAAATCTTTGCTATAATTAATTACTTTTTTTACAATTATTGATTATTTTTCAATTGCTTTGTTATTAAAAAATTTATAATATCTTAATTAATTACCGTTTACCTTATGTTAGACAAATGTAGATTATAAAATTGATAATATAAAAGTGCAAACGAATTAAATAGGTAACAGCTGTTATTGAAAGTTGTTGACTATACGAAGCTAAATAAAATGTAATTAATTAATCCATAATTAATTTTATTATAGATTAGAAAATATTTGCAGATGTAAACTTTACTTTTTTTTAAACAGTACATAGTAATAAAATAAAATAAAACGCATTTCCATTAGAATACAAAAAGATTATGTGATTAATTTATAAGAATAAAATATATTAATAAAAATGACTCATTAAAATGTTTAGCAGTTTTACGTGATATTAAAACTCACATTTATGTCTAATGCTATCATCTCGGTTTGATTGCCGAGTAATAAAATAAAGTAAATTCAGATAATATTTGATTTTATCTCATATTATTTATACTATTTAAAATATTCAATGAAATTATATTTAGTAGAATGTTTTAATTATGAATAAGCAAGTGATTGAAAATAATAATATGTTGTTTGAATTGGTGGGTAATTTAATAACTTTATTTCATTATCTTGCAGGAAAGTTTTTACTGAAAATACAAATATGAAACATCTTGCGTCTTTAATCATGTCTTGTCATGTTTTGTGAAATCAAGTCTAGATTTGTAAAAAAACTCCGTATCATATTTTACTAGTCTGGACGTACAAAGTGATACCGTTAAAATATACTTTAATATGACTTTTAAAAACCCTAAAATCTCTTATAAAAAAACACATTTTTTACGTTGTTACAGCAAAAGTTTGAAATTAGCATGCACCAGATTTGGTTCCTTTTTGACAAACTAGTATTTATTATGCTTTTTTTTTCTACCTAGCTAAGATGGTTGCCAGTTTTAAAACTTTGATGAAGGCAACGCCGTTGTCACAATGTTAGCGATTAAGTTTTAATTATCTTATCTCCAAATTAATTAATTTTACAACAACTAAAAAAGATATAACTACAAAACAAAATAAATAATATCATAAAACTTATTAACATTTTGAAATATTACTTATAATTGGTAATTTGAGTAAATTAAATATGTTATCAGTAAAAACGAATAAGGAAAAACTATAAAATTAATCAGATAAAAATTAACTTAGAGAACAAGAAAATATTTTGTTAAGTTAGTTTAAAATTAATCAAACTAGATAAATAATCATTTATAATATTGTATACAAACCTTGAACTAAAACTTCCGGTACTCAAAATTTGTTCATGATATCATTGATTTCTATATCTTCGTATTTTCAAGGTGGAATTTAATTTGTTTAAACTTAGTATTAAGAATCTGTGATAAGGTTATCTTCATTATAAGTTTATTAACATTTTCCTTTTTAAATAAAACATTTATGTATGACCGTGTACTTTTTTGTCACAAACTAATAATTTTAAATATTTACATGATTATATTATCGAAATAACTTAGTTAGAATTTTTATTATACATACTTAATATTTCCAATAGTTCGCAATGTAATTATTTTATATATTCACATTACATAAACATTTTTAAACAAATTTTTGTTGCGGCCGACGTAAGCGTTCAACTTTAAAATATTTCTGTGTTGAGTGTACGTACAGTGTTTAATAAATTCATATACATTTATTATTTCACTTTGTTCAAAAAAGTGGCTACCTCAACCAACTATAAGACACCATTTCATTTTAACAATTTATTTGTAACAAGAAAATTTATTTTAATTGCGGCAAGAACAATAAATCAATTTAAAATGTCTAAAAAATATGTACCAAAACTATCCATATGTAACTGGTTTGTAACATATCTAAAAATAAAACTAGAATTAGCAAATAAGAAGAATAGAACTGTTAAGGTGATTTGGAAATCAATAATTATTATAAATGTAACTGTTTTTGCACATTTAAATTAAAATCGTTGACAATAACATACGTAATCAAGCATTTTTAGGGATTAATGCAATGAATTAAATTTGTTGTTATAGTATATGATAGTAAAAGGCTTTGTTTAAAAAAATATTATTTTAGAAAAACTGGATTTTTATTCTGTACAAACAAAAATATGATTAAAATCTCTAAATAAAATGGATTAAAAAATCTTTTTTAATAGTATGCTTTGTAAAATTACTATCATGTATGTACAAGGTGACTCAGAGGAGATTTCAGTTTTTAACACGTTATAATAACAGTATAAGAAGTGTTGGAATAATTTTAATATTAAATTAAGAAAGTACAGAGATGCGGATTTCATTTTTTAAACACAATGTTGTCCAAATGTCGACCATCCTTCTCATAGCACTCCTCCAATACTGCTCTTAAATGTTTAAATACCCGCCGACACATTTCAATAGGAATATTGTTAATGGCCTCTCGAATGTTGTTTTTTAACTGCTCCGTAGTAAAAGTGTATCCTGAAACGTTTAGTTACCGAGGTGCGCCTTGTACCACATACCTCATACTTCTATGTTGTACAAAATAACATTTGCTTTGCACTTATTTTATTCTGGGTATTAATACACACCAGTGAGCCAATAAATAAATTATTAAACTAAGTTATTTAACTAAACTGGTGGAATTAATCAAAGCCAGCAAATAAATAAAGTCATAAAAGTTGTTGAAAGTGACTACTTCTAACGTCAATACATGCTTGAATCCTACCGAATACGTCAAATTGTTTTACATGATGCAGTAATGTAGTTCTTTGATGTGTCTACATTTGCAACTAAAGTGGTATAAAGTGTTGGAATGTGGGTGTTGCATGGCAACAGATATTAAATAGATGAAATATTATCATTATTAGCAGGACTCCCTCCAATGTTCTGGGCTGAAACAGTAAACGCAGCATTAGAAATCGTTGTCCTACTAAAAATCTAGACGGAAAGACTTCTTATGAAGACTGGACTAGGAACATTCCAGATTTAAGTAATCTTCGAGATTTTGGTAGTAGTGTATATTGCAGTGATCAAAAACCCGGAAAATGCAAACTAGAAGATCGATGCCACGAAGACAACACACATAAAGAGAGAAAGGTAATAGTATCGCGCAATACAAAATTCTCTACGCAACCATTTAACAGAACTGATAAATTTCAAGATTTTTTTCTAATAGATCTTGAAATAATGGACGCAGATAAACAAGACAAAACAAATGATTTTGTAAAAGTTGCTATTGACACTCCAGTTGTTGAGCAACTCAATACCAATAACTTACAAGAAGCAAGAAAGGGACCAGGCCAACAAAGAATCATACGGACTGGACAACCTGGTTGTCCGCAAAAGTTGTATCACAGACAAGAAACTCAATTTGTACAAGAAGAAGTTACGTCAGAGCTAGCGTTAGAAAAGCTCGTATAGTAGAGCAGGGTTTTTCTCAGATACCCGGAATACATTTTATGAAAACTTTTGCACCGATTGCTCGCTTGAGCACAATTCGCTTGATGGCTGGACTAACTGCTCAACTTGGTATGTCCATTAAACAGTACGACGTCACCACAGCATATTAAAACAGCAATTTTGAAAAGGAAATTCACATGGAATTACCCAAACAGCTAAAAGAAATTTTGAATATGATAATTGATACAGAGAAAGATCAAAAAATCAAAGAGAAGACAGAAAACATGCTAAAAAACATTAAAACTGGTAATAATGTACGTTTATTTAAAAAATTTCTTTAAGGGCTACATTAAGACGGAAGACAGTGGCGCGCCAAACTTCGGAAAACGTTACTAGGTCTTGGTGTTGTTTCGTAAAAGGCAATTCTTGTCTCTACTACAAAGGAAAAGATAAAGACATTGTACTAATTACTGTTTATGTAGATGGTATACTCATTGCATCGAGAAGTCCATAAATCAGCTTGAAATGTTAGTGAACTTGTTGGATGCTTGACGTATTTGGCGTTAGCAACCTGATATAAGTTTTGCTGCGAGATATTTGGGTCAATTTAATAATTCTTACGGAAAATCTCACTGTACTGCAGCAAAGAGAGTTCTAAGATACCTAAAAGGAACCATAGACTTGAGTCTAGTCTACAAGGCTGATAAAGAATTATTAAGTAAATGTTGATGACCGAACATCGTAGTCAGAGTACGTTTTTAAATTGAGTGGGTGCTCCTTTAGTTGGGATTCTCGCAAACAACAGACAGTTGTTTTGTTTTCCACCAAGGCGGAATATATGGGTATCACAAAAGGGGCCAAGGAAGCAATTTATTGGAAAGCATTATTAGGTGAATTGGGTTTTTGAAGATCTGGCTAATATCGTGGTTTTTAACAATAATCTTGGTGCATTAAAGCTTGCAGAAAACCCAGTCTATCATGCCAGAAGTAAATATATCAACATTTGTCACCATTTTATTCGTGAAGTCTTAAATATAGATATTCTGAAGATTGCCCATGTTTCAAGTGAAGAAAACGTAACTGACATGTTTACCAAGCCAAAAATTGAAAATTGTATTTGACTTTTTGTAATGATGTCAATCAATATGCAGCATTGAAAATTGAGCGTCGAATCGAGGAGGAGTGTTGGAATGTGCGTTTTAATTAGGACGATCCGACACTGTTCAAATTATACCGTTGCATGGCAACAGATATTAAATAGATATAATGTTATCATTATTAGAAATATAACCGTTTTTCTATTTAGTCGTTAACATAAACTAAAATGTGGTAGTGCCTATCGTGCATAAAATACATTTTATGTCTCAATTGTAGCGAGACGTCTTCTAGTAGTATCAGCACCTCATTTTGCAGAAAGTTGTTATAGGCTAGTTAACCTCTACAGTAAAAAGAATAGATCAACCAAGTGATCTTCAATGATTCCAGATCACACATTGACAAATAATTTATGTTGATGGCAATTTTCAACTATTAGATGTAGATTATCTTCTGTCCATATGTAGATATTGTAAAAGTTTATTATAATAAAAAAATAACTTTGTTGCTAAAAGGTATTTCTAACAAAAACTGAGAATTTTGTACATCCATCGACATCAAACCGTTCTTTAAAGAAACTTGCCTAATAAAAATCCTTGGACCCGTTGGATAGTTACTGTTTAAAAAACGGTTGATTGACTAATATTTAGATTTGCAGCAATCTTTCTTGTACTCGTAAAACATTTCTTAATTTTATGAAGCACTTCTTCTAAAGAGTTTTTGACCTGGAAACACTATTTTTAGTGACAGCTGATTTTTGCTTAGTATGTTTTGCCATTTTATCAACAGAACAGCGCTTGTAAATTGTGCAAATTTACTTTGAAAGTTGTTGCAAAAAAATAGTTGGTTTACGAGCTTACAAGATATAGCTCGTGCAAGAGCTGAAGCTTCGAGACCATTATATGTGTCGTATTTTCGGAGAATGGGCCAAAAACAAGATTGTTTTTAATTCTCATTTTCACCAAAAAAATTTGGTCAGCAATGAGGCTCATTTTCAGCTCAATGGCTACGTAAACAAACAAAATTGCCAGATTTAGACCGTTACATCTACAAAAACACACTGTTTGGTGTGCTTTATGGGCTGGTGGCACATTGGTCCCATATTTTTTTAAAGATGATACCGACCAACACGTGGCAGTCAATGGAGAGCGCTATCAATCCATGATTACTAACTTTTTTGTTCCCCAGTTGAATTTATTGCAGGAAACATTTGCTGACGCATAATCTCGCATAACAGACCCGTGAATTAGCCTCTACGGTCGTGTGATATTACACCTATGGACTACTTTCTGTGGGGATATGTGAAGTCGCAAGTGTATGCCAATAAGCCAACGAAAGCTAACATTTGCCGCGTTATTGCCAATACACGGTCCCGGCTGCTCAAAAAAGTGGTCAAAAATTAGACCATTCGAATCAGCCGCGGCGCCCATATGCCCCGAATATTTAAGCAGTAATGGCATACAATTTCTTTACAATAAAACCAATACTATGGTATTAACATGATTTTTATGAGTTTCATTTCAGTTCAAAGTTTAATATCTCTAAAAAACACCCTTTACTTGGGGTTGAAACAATACGGGGGCGCCCGTTTTCAGTAGTAAGTTTACTAACAAATGCAGAGCAAACGCTATTTTATCTCTAAATCGTAACAAGGTACAGCAAAAAGTTTGGAGGGGTAAAAAGTTCTATTCTTTTATTTCTCTATCGAAATACAAATATCGTACTTAAACAGTAGCACCCTATATTCTCTTATTAATATTAAATAAAATGCACCAAGAGACGCTCCTGGATTAAATAAGCAAATAGTAATAACACAAAGAAAAAACAGCCATTTAACCTGTTAATTATCAATTAAATCAAACAAAAGATTTTTGAAATATTAATAATTATCAAAAGTAAACTAATAAAAAAATTATCAGGACCTGTATCTCGATAACGAAACGTTTCCGAACACATGTTTATAGAAACTCTCTGAAATATTGGTATTGGTTTGTTTGCTGGATAGTATATAAACTAAACAACTCTGGTAAATATTAAAAGTTATTATAAAATTGCTAAAAGAATGATTAATTACACAAATAATATATGAAATCAGTAGCATTGACAATATTGCAAAAAAATATGTGTTAAGTGGTAGTAAATATTATTACTGGTATTCCCAATAATCAATATAATAATAAAGTAAATAGAAATAATAACTCCTGGAGCCCGTTGCCCATTAATATATTAGTAACAACAATAGTCTACTACTTATAAAACTACGTGGCTCAATAAAAACAGTAAATACATATACGCAATTGCGACTATTATTATGATATTGATAACCGTGGATTTGATCCATTACTAAATCTTTAGCTCACCAAAGCAAATCTACAATAAAATTATAGCCAATGGTTTAATCACTTGTAATGTATAACTTGTATTGATTTTATTGTGCAACTGATTGTGTAATTTTTTTTAAATAAACATTGTTTTAATGTGCATAAAATTTATATTTCACTATAAAAATTATGTACTATTTTCAATCACATTATAGAAAACATCTGTATTTTATATCCGGTAACGATAAAGGTCAAAATGCAGTATTTAAAAAATTGTCCATTAAAATCCTTGAAATTAATCATGTCAAATTGATTTTTTACTAGCACTATAAATAATTTTTGATAATAATATTACTCATACTAGTTGATAATATGTAATGACATCTTTTGGCAAAATTGTTAAAAAAAGTTTTTGGAAAAGATTTATTTATTTTTTGCGCATTTATCTTAGTTTGGAGCAATCTATTATTTATTTAAAATAAATGATTGCACGTATATAGTGTTTTAAGTTATGCAACATTTTAATAACATTAAAAAAATTCAATTAAACGCTCCAAAAATGCTTATTATTTCTATGCAAATTAGCATTCTCTATGGAAAAATACAAAACACACTAACCTGAAATACAAGTATATCTAGTCTCTCACCAGACAAAAAAATAATTTGCATAAGATTGCAATAATTTTGTTTTTAAATAAAACTATTGTTAAAATAAAATGTTATAAATAGTTATAAACAGGGTGTTGTGTGTGCAAAAAACGTACTTCTGAATAATTTTAAATAGTTTTTTGAGTAATTATTTACTGACAGTTTAAAAATTATATTTGTATTATATACCTGGAAGCTATTTAACACCTTGGTATTCAAGGGTGATAATATTATACAAACATACAATATTTTTATTCTTGAATACTATATTGGGTTCAATAGCTTTTAAGAATATAATATAAATACAATCTTTAAACTGTCAGTAAATAATTGTTAGAATCGTTTTTATTGTTGTTAGTCTTAGTATTCCTTTGAGCAATGTTAATAGAAATATCTATAAAACCGATATTATAAAGTATCTAGATCATTAATCAATTTTGGATTGCCAATGATTAAAATGTATGAGTGTAGAACAACAGCTGATTGCAAAAAAAACAACTAACTTTGCAAAACTGGCACACATGTGTTTTATAGACCTAATCAAAGCATTTTACCGGGTTAAGTTTAACGACGTTATAGACATATTGAAGAAATATATGAAAAAATGATCAGAGTAATCAAGTACTCAGACACAACAACTCAAATACTCATCAACATCTCGACTAACAACATACCAATATCAACAGGCATAAGATAAGAAGACTCTCTAAGCCAGCTACTGTTTAACCTCATCGTAGACAAAATATTAGATAAAGTCAAAAATCTAAAACCTAGATATAAAACACTTAAAAAAAGTCAATGATGTGCTTTGCAGACAACGCGGTCATAATAGCTGAATACGAAGATGAACTGCAAAAGCGTAGTAGCTTCTCAATTTTTCTTGACAATAATGTCATTTAATTATCTCGGAGTAGAAGTATCAGCCAACCAAGACAAACCAACCAAATTACAAAACCAAATTAACAAAGTCCAAAAACTATCGAGGTGCCTAATAAATCCAATATGAAATAAATACATGAACCAAGATGCTAAGGACAGATATACAAAACTTGCCGACCAATGTCGTTGAGATCAATCAGAAACTAGTAAAACAAAAATTATTGCACAAACAAACAAAATGAAAGCACCCTGGAACATAACAAAAAACTTACTGAAAGACAGAAAACAAATAAATTTCCAAAAGGAAATTGTGCGTCAAACTCAATGCGACAACCCACTGCGTGGTTTGGAATGTTTGGATAGGCTGAAATTGTTGGCAACTATTATTTAATGGAATTTAAAAAAAGATAGTAACATACCTACATACAGTTTGTTAAATTGATTGGAATACCATATTGTTACAAGTTGCTCAATGTATAGCGGGTATTTCATAAAATATTAAAGAATTAAAATGTAACATGTAATGTGTGTAGCTGAAGCGCATAATTTGAAGCTCGATAGATAATTTGTTGCAGCTTCAAACTTTAGCCGAACATCAATACATTACAAACATGACGTTTGTAAAACTATGATGCTAACAAGAAATAAATTTATTATTATAATAAGTGTAACCATACATAAGTTTGTTATATGTAATTTGAGACAGCAATGAAAAGACGACCTGGTTTAATTAATTTGCGTTACAAGGATTACTTCAATCAAATTTAATAATTTTCCAAGTAAAGTTTTAAGGTGTTTTCAGGAAATGTCGTGCTGGCTAGTGCCTTATAATAATTATTCATTTGTGTTCTAGATACTTGATGCTTTTGGAAAATGATGAAACGATGTAGTGATATAATTAGTAGTATAAAACCAATTTATTATTACATACATTATTTATTATTATAACTAAATGTCCCAGTTGAAACGTCCAGAGAATTTAAAGAAAAATCATTAATTATTGAAGTATTAAAAAATACTGCGTTTGTAATCTTATAAGTTATGCTGCGACGGGTCGATGTCAATTATTATGTTGCCGCGGCGTGCATTTATATTTTTGTAGACATATCACATTGCTAGACAGTTTTTATCGGTCTAATAATATCATTGCACAATTTTTCTTTGTTTTTTTTTTCAATATTTATATAATTAAATATAAAATGTATTTTTTTATTATGTTTTTAACCACTTATCGTATCATGATATGTTTTCGACATTGGCATTTAAATTTATTTGAATAATAAAACATAAATAATATCGTGTGTGGTCTGTAACGATTAATATTTATTAATGAATATTAAAATGTTATTTATGAAGGTTGATGATACAATAAACTAATATTTGCTATTAAAATACATTCATCAAATTAAGTTCATTTTTGTTTTAAACATAGAAAAAATCTATTCTGGAGTTCATTTTCGTAAAATTGTTTCTAATAAGATGTTTGTTTGTCTTCTTTTAAAACTAGGAATTTTGCAGCAATTAAAACTGCATTAAGAACACAATTATTTACAAATCATACCAAATTTCATCATGCCATAATAATTATAGACATAGGATATTATAAATTCAAAGCATTAAACTTTACATTTAGTAGTTAAATATTTACAGAAAATACGTACAAATATTTCCGATTGAACACTTTCTGTTTATATTTACAATGCTATAACAATATTTTAACCCAATTTGTTTTTATTTCTTTTAACAAAAATTATTAATGGTAAAGTGATTTAGTTATCTATGCAGTTCAACAAAAATAGAGGTCACAGTTCATTGGCTCAATACAATACATGATTAAGAAATGTAATGCAATCTCAGTAAAACTGATTTGTCAATAGAAATTATTTCTTTATTGCTAGAGATTTTAATTAATTTAATAAAAATTAAATTAATTAGCGTTGTAAATACTCAAGGTATTAGTTTAAATAAATTTATTTAGTAGAAAACTGCTGCTTATATATGGGATTGTGTGACATTGATGAAAACGGTATAAAATGGATTTTATTGCCACAATTAAGATTGCACATTTTATGTGTAACATTGTAAATATTGCTTATAATAACAACAAAGCATTTAATAAATAAACTTGTTGCAATATTTAAAATAACCTTACAATTGTCAATATTTATAACAGCTAAATATTAATAATTGTAATTAATGGGAACCCATTGAATAATTAATAAAAAGTTTGTTCGAACACATACTAATATTGTTGTCTAGACAAGATCAGTTTATTTTAATTTTAAAGCATTATCCTTGGATACTACTTTTTTTTACTATAACATAAATTTAGCTTATAATTTCAATTAATAAATCCAATTTAAATCTATAATATCGATTGATGCAAAGTCTGTAGAATAAAAACTCAAACCTAATATCACAGTAAAGATGGCCAAAAGCAAACTTAATCTAGTACAGTATATGGCATCGAATTTTGCTGAGAACTCAGATGCCACAACCAAATACGAGACTCTGATGCCTGTAAATAAAATATTATTCTAACCTAATTAATATATTTAATAATGCAGATAGCATCGGTGTGATAGCTCAGTTAAAGAGCGTTAGCAGCTAACAGTACGGGGTTTGAAATAGAACTAAAATAATATGCTCTTTATTTACCGGGGTGATTCGGAAGTTACCTAATAAGTCGTTGGTCTAATCAACCCCCTTTAAACAAGTTGTAAGACTTCTAGTGCAATGTAAAATAGCTGTAAAACGCACAATATAGAAGAACTACACTATATCACAGACCAATAATGACAAATAAATAAATAAACATAAATGTCCTAATTTAACATGTACTATGTGTAGAGTAATAATGAGCTTTCACTATAAAATAATATAAAAGCATTTAGTTTCTGTGTAAACACTATTGTACATATAATTTAATCATTCAATTCACAATTCTGTACAATTACCTATCAGTAGTATTGTGTTAAATACTGAGAATTAATATTTTCAATAATGAGTAACCGTATAAAAAAATACATTTGCTATTTTTCATAATGATTATACAATTACCAATTAAAAAGTAGAAACATTGTATTTAAGTTTATTTATTTATTCATAATTTATTCTTATAACCATTGAAGTTGTTGTTTTTTTTTTTAATAAAGTTCTAAAATAATTTATCATTGTGTATTACGTACTTATTTTAAATGTTTATAATTAAAACAACTAAAAAAATTTTACGTCTAAGTTGTTGGTCTAAGAATTTTTCAATTTCAATATTTACAATAAGTATATATATTTGGTTGCCTAGTTGTATCGTAAACCTCGGTTTTTCTCGTTCACACTGTACTACTTTATTAAGTTGACAGAATAGTAAATTAGACAATAAAAACATTGTTGATATTGTAAGTTTATTGACAGCTGACAAAGTATATTTTAACAGCTTTTTGGTCTTTTAGTAACTTTACCGACAGTTACTTTTAACAGTTAATGGGGTGTATTCTGTAAAAATAAATGTTAATTTTAACAGCCTGTTTAAATTAAAAGCCTGTTAAAGTCATATTTGGTATTCTGTAAAACACAAACCTGTTAAAATTTTAACAGGCACTGTTAAAATTGCCTGTCAAGTTAAAAATTTTAAAGGCATGTAAATACATGCCTTTAATTTTTAACAGGGTGTTAAAATTATAAAATGGCAGGTGCAATAGGTTATATTGCCATTCAAATAAATGAAAATTTGCATGAAAGAGGAAGAAGGTAAGTTATTAAATAATTCTAACATGCATCAATAAAAGAATTTTGTATTTTTAAGGAATCGGCTAAGATTATATAATCGACAGCTACGGGATATGTCAAATCCATTTGAACTTCCTGAACAACGTTTTTTAAGATTATTTCGTTTAAATAAAATTGCAGCCCAATATTTTATAAATGCAATTACTCCTCATTTGGCACTTACAAGAAGAAGCACTGCAATACCAAATTATTTAAAGATTTTGTGCGCTTTACATTTTTATGGGCATGGTAGTTACCAGTTGGATGTTGGGGCATCTGCTAATATTGCAATTAGTCAACCAGCAGTTAGTAAAATTATTGACTTAATTTCTTCAATCATAAATGCTGTATTATTAAATAACTGGATTAAATTTCCAACGCAACAAGATGTTATTGAGCAAAATAAAACATTATATTTTCAAAAATATGGCTTTCCAGGAACAATTGGTGCAATTGACTGCACGCATGTAGCTATAATTGCCCCTCCGCTGGATCATCCGATATATCCAGCGGGACCATATTACAACAGAAAAGGGTATTATAGCATTAATGTTCAAATAATCACAGATTGTGAAACAAACATTTTAAATATGAATGCTCGTTATCCTGGATCTGTTCACGATGCAGCTATCTGGACAATGTCAAATGTGAATCGACATTTATCGACAGAATACATAAACGATACATTAAATTACCATTTAATTGGAGACGAAGGGTATCCATTATCTCCGTGGTTGTTAACTGCATATCCAGGTAATGTTGATGACAACACACGAGAAGGTAGATTTAATAAGCATTTACGAAGTGCTAGGCTAAGTATCGAGCGACTCAATGGTATTCTGAAAGGTCGGTTTCGTTGTTTACTTAAACACCGAACTTTAAATTAAGATCCGATTAAATCTGCAAAAATAATATATTCATGTGGAGTTCTTCATAATATTGCACACCACTTTCATGCTGATATGCCAGATGACTATGAAGATATTCCATACAACTACCCGGATATACAGAATAATGATGACAATAACAATATAGTGCAAGGTGCAAGAAAAAGAGACAATATTGCAGAAGAATATTTTAATTAACAACAAAAATAAACTTTAATCACAGATGTATTTATCAATTATATATATATACATGTAAACTAAAATAAATACTAAAAATGAAACTGAAAAACAATAACAAAAATAAAGACGATTTATATATATATATAATATATTAATTTGCAACCCCACTTATTTTTTAATAGAAATAGCCCAAGCAATTTTATTTCAAGCTCTAGCAATATTATTATTGCTTTTAATTAATTCATTCATTATTACATCATTTGAATGAGTTGGTTTTTTACTAATACTTCCTCGCCTTTTTCTTTTTCGTTGAGGAGTAGCTGCAACAGGCAATTCAGTTTCCTGAAGATCATCTACATTCTGTACATTTGTGGTAGTCGGTTGTAAAATACCATCCAAATCATTTACATTGTACGTCATTTCAAACATTTCTTCTTCAGCTTCAAATCCCGGTTCCGAAACAAATGGAACACCATCTATTACGACAGGATTTATAAGGTTAAGTAATCTTAATTCTTGATCATTTAAGGGTTTGTTTTTTACTGGACCAGATCCTGTGCTTTTGATATCACATTTAATAATCCTTGCTCGACGTCTTGTGTTTGTTTTCAAATCTGCAAACACCTAAAAGAAATAAACGTATACGTCTAGTAAAATTGTGAATTTTGTAATGCATGCAAATATTAAAAACATTCTTATTATTTAGGGTTGAAATTAAGTTTGCAACAAAATAGACAAAATAATTATAGTAAAAAATTAAAATAATTACCGTTTTCCATTGTTTGGTGCTTCTAATGGGTCCTTGTAGAGAATTTAATATATCTTTTAGTTCTTCCCATTTCTTTTCGTTTTTGTCAAATTGAGCTTTGTTGTCCACATTTAAGTAGGACAGCTCTTTGTTTTGCTCCACATAACTTATTAGGCATTCTAATTGCCGTTTTGTGGTTCTCTCACGTTTTGTCATTTTTTTCTTTAAAATATGAATGCGATCACCGGCGAAATTTAGAGGTTATAAACTGTCCAATTACTGACCGATATGTGTGTGTAGTTCAAGCAAAGACATGACCTTTACGCATAAATGTAGAGATTTATATCTAACTTCATGACTAACTTTTAACATGCTGTTAAAAATATTTATTATAACAGTCATGTTAATATTGCAGTTACAGAATGTCAATATAACGTTTAAAATTAACAGGCCTGTTATATTTATATTTTTAACAAGCTGTTAAAATAAACATTTATTTTTACAGAATACACCCCAATAAGCAACAAAATATAATAAATTTGTTAAAAAATAAAGCAAAAAGTTTTTGAAATTTAAAACTTGTACATTACTTCAGAGATAATTTTTAATGGATTTTCATGTATTTTTACAGGTACAGAACATAATTTTAAGTTTTAAAATTTTGACAGTTTTAAAACATATTTTGGTAGTTCTGGCACACAATAGCCAATTTTACACAAAACATTTTAAAATAATTTAAGTATGTACGGTATTGATTTTTTTTAAGCTTTAGGTACTTTTAATGCTTTTAGTGACTTATGTGATATAATACAATTAACTACATTACTGTTTGAGACAATTGACAATTTATATTGTAATTCAACATGTCTGGTACGTTTGCGCTAACTTTAGACATTATCTAGCAGTTTTAGAAACTTTTTAACAGATATTATCAATTTGACAGATCAGGTTTTTTTCCTACTTATAACAAAAATTATATACATTACTGTGACCTATTTGACAGTCACAAAGTCACTAAGACCTATTGACAGATGTCACTTTTTGTATAACAGTTTACAATACATTTTACGGATTTAGTACAGTTTTTGCTACTTATGATAATTTTATGCACTAATGTAACACTTTTACTGTTTTTATTACTTTTTGACAGATTTACTACATTTTTGCCAACTTATGATGTTAATATACACTAAACATGTAAACTATTCAACAGTTTTAGTGATTTTTTGACAGATGTAGTAACTTTTTGACAGTTTAAAATACAATTTTACTAATCTTGTACACATCTTATAATGCTTTTATACGTTAGGACCAACCGTTTGACAGTTTAAAAGATGATTTAACCGATCTAATACATTTCTGCCAAATTATGATATTATTGTAAACTATTCAACAGTTTTAGTAACTTTTTGGCAAATATAGCAACGTTTTTAACAATTTTGAATAAATTTTGAAATCAACTTTAACAAATTTAGTAACTTTGCAACATTTTGAATAGTTTTTTGACAGATTTAGTAACACTGCTGACAGTTTAAAATAATTCAACATATTATATTGCAGTAAACTATTTGGCAATTTTTGTAAAAGTTTAGAACCGGTTTAGAACTCCGTTGGTCTGATCTAAAATGTTGCTTACAACTTATGGCATATTTACACATCGTTGTAAATTGGTTGGTAGTTTTAGTAATTTTTTAAAATGTTTATAAACTTTTTGACTATTGTAGTAACATTTTTGAAAGTTCAAAATATATTGTACATATATGTAATTAATTAATAACTAATTTTTGATACAATTCACCGAACATCTTGTAAACTCACTTGCGTATTTGCCGTGCGCGGTTACCCGAAAGCCAGGAAAATAGGATTCTGGTAGTTGAAGATCTAATACTCAGATTTAGAAAAATGTTAGTTCCAACACACTGCTTTGGCCCTAGCTTCTGGTAAAACGGGAGGTTAAACCTAACTCAGATTTAACCAATCGGCTTGTTATTTAACGAATGAGAAATTATTTATGTGGTGATAAATGAAAAATTCACACTGTGCTACGGTTAGAGCACTATAGTATTGTGTGTGTTTGCGGAAGTTTTTCATTTACATTTATAAAACCTATATTGTTCAATTAGCCCTGGCGACTGCATCAGTTTGTGATGTTGCGTCCCATATGTGGCTCCGCGGTGGGTGGGTAGATTGAGCAATAAAGTTGACGAAATTTATTATGGTAGATTCTAAATCTCTAACCAATCGATTTTGCCCGTATACGGACGAGAGAGCTAGTGAAGTTTGTAATAATGCAAGTAGAAAGTTTGTAAGATATTTAATTGTTAAATGTTTTTAAATTAGCCAGAGTCTTAAAGAGGTTTCTTCTTTTTTTAATTTATAATAATAATAATAATAATAATAATAATAATAATACTCTTTATTTTTTACATATGTACAACATCACAACAACAAACAGATTACAATGGGTACCTAGTGTATAAAATAGTGTCAGAAAAGCATTAATAAACAAAAATAGACTTTAAAATTTGTTATTGAGAAAATCTTCTATACAATAAGGTTCTAAATTAATTAATATGAGTGACAGTTTTCTTTTGCACGCCATAATGTTACCTTCAGATTTTAATTCAGGTGGTAGATGATTAAAAAACCGAATGCTGGTATAGTAAACGCTTTTTTCAGTACTGGTTAGCCTATGAATCTCAAACATTAGATCGGTTTTGTGCCTTGTGTTATAGGAATGAGAAATTTGATTTTTCGTATACTTATGTTTATTTTTGAGCAGAAAAAGGACGCAGTCTAAAATATATATTGCAGGAGCAGTAAGTAAATTATTTTTTCTAAAATGAGATTTGCATGATTCATTTGGTTTGAAACCAAGAATGATTCTAAGTGCTTGCTTTTGTAGAATGAATATTTTTTGTAAGTTTGGCATGTTTCCCCAGAATACAATGCCATATCGAAAAATGGAGACAAAATTTGCAGTGTACGCCATTCTCAGTACTTCAAATGTCAAATTTTGTTTTAATACTCTTAATTGGTAGCATATTTTGCAAAGTTTGGTTGACATATACTTTACATGCTCGGTCCACTTTAGTTTGTCATCTATTTGTATACCTAAAAATTTTGTACACTTCTGAAATTTTACCTCATTTCCATCCAGTTTAATACTAACTGGGGTATCAGTATTTTCATTAGTTTTAAAAAGAATGCAGTTAGTTTTGTTCACATTTAATACCAATTGGTTGTTAAAAAACCATTTCTTTATTAGTACTATAAGCCTTGAGCTACTATCGGCTAGATCAACAAAATTAGGCTCGGAGATTAAGAGATTTGTGTCATCAGCGTAACTTATGATATTATGATTAGACTCTTGTGTTATTTTGAAAATGTCATTTATATAGATATTAAAAAGTAATGGGCCCAGAACACTTCCTTGTGGCACTCCCAGATAAACTTCTAATGGTTCCGACAACACTTTACCATTAATTCCGTTAAGAACTACCATCTGACTTCTATTGTGAAGATATGAGGCAAACCATTTGTACGCCGTTCCGCGAAATTCCATATTTATGCATTTTTGACAGTAATATTTTATGATTAATGCTGTCGAATGCCTTAGAGAGATCTAAGAATACGCCACAAGGAAGTACTCCTTTTTCCAAAGCTTTTAACACTAGCTGATTAAATTCAAAAAGAGCTGTATCAGTATTTTTCTTTTTGATAAAACCATGCTGTGATGTTGACAATAAGTTAAATTTTGTGAAAAAATCTGTTAATCTAACAGCCATAATTGTCTCAATGATTTTGGAGAAACATGACAACAGACTAACCGGTCTATAGTTGTTAAAATCTAGAGTATCTCCAGATTTGTAGATTGGCTTTACAATGGCTGATTTTAAACAAGAAGGAAATATTCCTTTTTGCAATGACTCGTTTATTAAATATTCGACAGGTCCGATAATACTATATATAGATTTTTTTAGAATAAACATAGGTATATTATCTAAGCCAGTACTTCGTTTGCCATCCATTTGGTTAACTGTGTTTAAAATTTCCTGTTGAGTGGCAGGGGATATAAACATAGTATATGGGTTGGTCTCTATATTATTGATGCAGTTGTTTATATTAATGTCACAACTTGAAGTATTCGAATACGTGTCGTTTAATAAGTTAGCTGCTGCGTTTATAAAAAAGTTATTTAAATTGTTAGACTCATTTATTGGATTCTCACTGATAGATTTATTCTTATTTTTTGCACCCGTTAATTCTTTAACCATCTGCCACGCCGTTTTAGATTTATTATGGGAATTACTTATTCTATTATTATAATATAGTTTTCTACTTGATTCTAGAAGACGGTGATATTTTTGTTTTAGGTATTTTAATACTGGTCCATATTCAGGATTATAAGTACAAATTGTGCAATATAACTGTATTTTTTGTTTACAATCGATTAATTCAGGAGTTGGTATTATCTTAAGTCGTTTACTAGAATTAAGTAATTTTTTCTCAGGAAAAGCTTGATTGTAATAGAAACAAAACTTTGAAATAAATAAGTTAAATTTATTGTCCACAGTGTCTGCAGATCGAATATAATTCCAATCTTCTTCTAAAAGAGTAGTATTGAATGCATTAACATTTTGTTCAGAAAAGTTGCGATATAGACAAGGTTCAGTTGAAGATCTGCCTGCATGTTTAAATTTAACGAGTTGTCCCTTGTGATCAGAAATATATGTATCTATCACAGTGGCCTCTGATACCAATTTAGAATTGCTTATAACATTATCAATGCATGTTTTAGATTTGAATGTAACTCTTGTGTAGTCATTAATTAATAAGTTACTACCATAAGATTCGACAAGATTTTTAAATATAAATGTCGAATTAGAATCAAGTCGAACGTCTATGTTGAAATCGCCCGTTACAAAGTATGTATTGTTATCAATATATAATTTATTTAACAGTATTGTTAATTTAGAAAAAAATATGTTTATGTCACTAGTGGGAGTTCTATAAAGGTTTACAATAGTTATCTTTTTGTTCCAACCTGTATTGATATCAACGCCGCAGCACTCGAAGTCGGCTAGCACAGATAGACGGTTGATGTCCTCGCGACAGCTATATATTATTCTATCCCTACAGTAAATAGCCACCCCTCCGTGGGTGTTAGGCTGACGGCAGTAGTATGATGCTAAGTTGAAATTTATAATATTGAGGGTATGTATCTGATCCTCAGACTTCCAGTGCTCCGATAGACAGAGAAAATCAATTTCGCATTCGTCTGTAATTATTGATAATTCCCCCGTACAATTTCCAAGTGATCTAATGTTGTTGTGAAGAAGATAGAAATTCCTTTCAGGTCCCGTTATGTTTGTGCTTTGGGTGTTCATGTTATTGTTAATATTGAATGATGTTAAGTTGTTTCTTGTGAGATTTCCTTTGATTGAAAATTTTTATCAGCTGGATTACTGGGAAAATTATATCTGCGTATTGCAATATTTTGTGGCCATGTGTCCGGATTCATTAACTTGTCCAGGTATGTATAATCAGCTCCCAGTTTAAATGCTTTATTTCTTCCTTTAGTAGATAACTCATCAATTTCTTTAATTTTAATTTCAGGATGTTTAGTTAACATAAATGTTTTAATAGTTTCCACTGATACCGAGTTTGCACATTTTCCAATATATATCCACGCATATTTTTCGGACGCCTTTAATTCATTATTCATATCTTTACAAGAACCAACTACTGTTTTTAATTGTTTAGGTTTCTTTCGTACTACCTTTGTCCATTTTTCGTTAATTTGTTTTAAATCCTTATTTATATAAATAATATCGGTTAGTTTTTCTTCAGATTGTTTCTCTAATAATGTAATATTGTTTTTGTGGGTTATTTCTTTTGATATCTCTTCACATTTATTTGTTCCCATATTTTTATTTATTTGAGGGTCATCTTTCAGAGAACTTTTTATCTTAGAGGTTTTTGAACTCTGAATTGGCGGTTTTTGTAAAACTCTATCATTTTGTATACTTTTAAATGAATTAATTTTTTCCACTAAGAGAGCTATTTTGTCGTTTAACCCTTCAATTAATGCATTTTTTGATTCGATAATTATGTCTTTATTTTTAATAATTTCATTTAGATACGTAATTTCCACTTTAAAAACACGCGGGTTTTCACTATCTTCGGTTACACAGCACTTTATCTCCAATTCATTAAGAAATTGAACTTCTTTTAACTTCTTAACGCAACTTTGATGATAAATAGTGTTACATGTGACACATTTGAGTCCACTTACTGCAAATACACCACATTTACACTTCTTTACTTCAGGAGCGTTCTCTTTTACGTCTGACCCGACCATCTTGCCGGCCATCTTTATAGAACCATTTCCAATATTATTAATGAAACTTTAAATTTGTGTAAAAAGTTAGAGACGGTACATTGCTTATTGAGAATGCACGTCGTTAGGTAATATTGCGGTGACAGTTGAGCCGCATAAATTGTTGAATATTTTTAAAGAAGTTATTTCATGGTATGAGTTGTTATACACAAGTGTTGACAAACTCAAACAAGAATTGACGCCGCAAGGCGTTATTGATATCAAAAAGCTAACTCGTAGAAAGTATGGTGAGGTCAGAGATACAACATCTATAATTTTAACATTTGATCCCAAAGGGCTTCCAGATGAAGTTAAGGTGACATATGTTACTTGCCCGGTTTGCCCGTTTATCCCTAACCCAATGAGATGTTTCCAATGCCAACGTTTTGGACACACTGCAGTTAGGTGTACAGGTGTTGCAACATGTGCAAAATGCAGTAAGGAGAAACATGACCCTAATTCAAGCAACAGTTCAGCTTTATGTGTGAATTGCAAAGGTAAGCATCCTGTTTATTCCCGAGATTTCCCAAAAATGAAAGAGGAAAAGAAGATAGCCGAGATCAAAGTAACAGAGAGTTTCTCTTACTTTGATGCTCAAAAGAAGTATAGAGCAATTACGGCTCCTACCTTTTATAGATCGTTTGCTGCAATTGCTGAAACACATATTGATCAACAAACACCGGTTATGACATTTACTGCTATTGCAAAAGCTTCTTTAAGTAAGAACAAAGACTCTAATGTGAAGGGTCAAAAACCGGTTGCGGGCTCATCAGGCTCAAAACCAAAACTGACTACGGTCCAATCTGGACCAATGTCACAACGAGTGGAACTTCAACCAAAACCATTAAAGATGGGGGTTTATTTAAATATTAAACCATCTAAAGTATGGCTTGTATTGGGTCAAAACAAACTAAAGTGGCAACTTTTAAGTCAAAGCCTAACAGGCTAAGACTCAGTCTAAGTCAAAGCCTGCAAAGACGGCAGCGCAATCTAGGCTAACGCCACTTGAGGTGGAGGTTTCTAACAATCTTGCGTCTACAGAACAGATATTGACATGTCGTCAGAGTTGGTGGATGTAAAAGTTATTCCCGCACAACCTACTCTGACACATAAAATGATGTCAAATAGTGGGAGTTTTTCTACTCCCCCAAATAATAATTAAAAAAACAAAATAAAAAACGCTAATAAGCAAAGAGTTAAAATTACGTTTTCAACGTAGCTTTAAAAATGGCTTCAAAGTTCAGTTAATTTTTGTGGTTATACTGGGTTATACTATTTATCAGAAAGATCGTATAAATGTTAATCGTGCTTAGAGTGAAGCGGCATTATTGGTTCGTAATACGGTTTTCAGCAAAGAACTCTTTGTCAACACTTAATTAGAAGCAGTAGCCGTTCATTTACAACTTCTTTTCTCAGTGAAAAACTTGCAAAAAAGCTAAAAGAGAATCATGGTCAGAATACGTTACCTCTATAAATTTGAAAACCCCCATCGGGAAGGTGTGGAAAAAAAAATCAGAAAAATGTCTGGCCAAACCGCATCTGTACCTGTTAGTGGGTTATTGTCTGGTGATCAAACTATTAACAATCCTCTCAATATCTTGAATATTGATAGATATTTTGACGCTTCCATAATTACGATAAAAATTTTCAAGGGATCAAAACTAACATGAAGAAGAAACATCTGTCATTTGTTTTCGACGATGATGAAATATATAATGCACCGTTTAATGGTTAGTAATTTAATTCGGCATTATCTGAAGCGCACATACTGCTCTAGGTACTGATTTGATACACAAAGCTATGATTAAGCATTTAAGTCGCTCTGCCAAACTTTAGCTTTTAGCAGTTTTTAACCGTTCATGGTCAGCAGGGTACTGCCCTGAGTTATGGAAACTGGCTATCATTGTACCAGTTCTTAAACCTGGTAAAGATAAAAAGCTCTTGACAAGTTGTAGGCCTATCTCTCTACCTGCTTATGCAAGTTGTTAGAAAAACTGATCAATAAGCGTCTTACTTGGTTATTAGACTCAAGAGGTCTAATTGCTGATATACAATGTGGTTCAAAGCGTCATTGTTCTACGACTGATCAACTTGTTTGGCTGGGTACAGCAATTAAAAATGCCTTTGTGCAGAATCAACATCTTGTTGCTGTATTCTTTGACATTGCAAAAGCATATGACATGACGTAGAAGTTCAATGTTCTACAAACGCTTCATTTGTGGGGTATTCGTATAGCATTGTTCATACAAAGCTTTTTAACTTTCCGTTTATTTAAAGTACGTGTATGTGATAGCATCTCGGGCATATTAACGACATAAGTCAGTTTATCAAGCATCCGGTGAGCGAATGCATGTATGTTGATGACGTAGTTATCTATTGCACTTTGAGAAACAAACCAACATTGAAACGTCAACTTCAAATAACTATCAACCGCATTTTAAACTGGGCTAATAGCAATAAATTTACTTTTTCTACAAGCAAAACATTGTTTATCCATTTTTGTAAAAGGCAAACTTTACACGGTGATTCTTTATTATATCTTGGGGAAAACCTATTCCTGTACAAGAAAGTGTTCTCGGTGTCACGTTTGACCGTGCTTTAACTCGGCGTCTCCATTTAATAAACCTGAAATCAAGATGTGTTTCAACACTAAACTTGCTTAGGTCTTTGAGTGGAAAGTCATGGGAAGCGGATTGGAAAACAATGCTACATTTGCATTGCGCTATAGTGCGTTCAAAACTAGATTATGGTTCCATGCTTTTGCAGCACCATCCACATTACGTATTGATGATCCTGTCCACTATACAGGAACTTGGTTAGCAACTGGCGCATTTTGCATAAAACATTACTTGTCTTTGGTGAAAGATCTTGACTGTTAGGTACGCTGCGAAACTAAAAGCTAAGCTTGCATTCAACGTTTTCAGCCGTGCATAATAATGGTCTAAACAGTTTATACAACATCAGAATACGGTTGCAAAAACCGGTTTCTATGAGAAATTACAGTACATTTTAGGAACTGGATTTCCAATTTCCTAATGTCAACAACTTTCTACTGCCACGATCTTCCTTGGACGTTTCAACGTCCGAGATTAAATACTGCATTATTAAAAATGAACAAAGCATCAACTTTACCAGTTGAATATCTAACTGAATTTGCAAAAATTCAAACAAGACACGTAAATGCTACTTTGATTTTTACCGATGACTCAAAAAGTAACGATGGTGCGGGATGTTCTTTTCTGGTAGATGAGCTGCCGTTTACATTTGGCTTGCCAAGTGTTAGCAGTATTTATTTTGCAGAACTGTATGCTATCTACCAGGCTCTTCTCTACATCCAACTAAGTGCAGTTAAATATTATGTTATATGTACAAACTCGTTGAGTGCATTAAATGCTATAGATGATCAATATCCTGATTATTATGTGCTGAGGCAAATTCATTTGATTTTGCTTTAGGTGCCTGAAATAAATACCAATGTCTACTTTGTCTGGATCCCTAGTCACGTAGGTGTCAGTGGCAATAAAAAAGTTGATGCGCTTGCCGAGTTGGTTATAACTAGCGCTGATAATGTTACAGACAAAGCTTGTGGTAGGGATGTTTGTAATTTTTTACAACAATCGATATTGTCTAGCTGGCAGACGGAGTGGTTTGCTATTCAAGACAACAAGCTGCGATGCAGTAAAAGCGTCGTTACACCGTGGAGTTTGTCATGCAGGCCAAAGCGCAGGGAAGAGATTATCCTCACGCGACTTTGCATCGGTCACTGTCGATAGACTTAGGGCCGAAATTACAATAGTGGTTTAACTCACACATACGTGGATTAATGCTAACTGTGGATTAAAATACCTGGATAGTTAACTGGCGGAAATGGGCAATTAACGATTTAACTAGCAGTTTAAATAACCTTAAATTATGTGAGTTATGACAGTTATTACTTATGAGAAATGGGTGTATTATATTAATAGTGATTACTTGAAACTTACTATTGTTTATAAGGAATTATCCATATTTATTAATTTGCAATTTTTTTGTTGTTAGATATTCAATATATTTATTAAATAAAATTTTAATGTCAATTTTTTGACGCGTCAATTTATAGGTTAAAATTTTAAATATTTTGTTGACATAAAATATAGGAACAATTGTAATACGCGTTCCCACTAACTAGCGATTTAAATTTTAACTAGCAGTTAGTAAACTTGCAGTTTAAACCACTATTGTAATACTGGCCCTTACAGGCATTTGTTGGCATCTGAGGTGCCGCCAGTTTGTAATACCTGTAATACTCTATTAACTGTTTGTCATGTTTTATTGGAAATTAGGCAGTTTTTGGTGCTGCTTCTAAATTATCACTCAGTTTGTTGATTGTCTTGGGCGATCAGATTGTTGAAGTCGATCGTCTGCTCAAATTTGTTCAACGGAACAAATTGGGTATATGAATATAATTATTAATTTATTATAATTAATGTTTGTGTATCGTAAAATTCAGCAGTGTTTAGGACTTTTTACACTCTACACACTGTTGGAATTATCTAGTCATGTTTGCTATAGTATTTAACAGTTTCTAAATGTTTATTTTTTCTTTGTTACTTTTTTCTTTGTTATTTATTTATTTAATTTTATTCTTTAATATGCCATTTTACAGCATATTATTTTAAATTTTTTATAGTTAGTGGAAATCGGCATTAATAGTCTTTTTAGGCTGACATGCCAAC
The DNA here is from genome assembly GCA_963932245.1 of Tachinus rufipes. Classification (NCBI taxonomy): domain Eukaryota; kingdom Metazoa; phylum Arthropoda; class Insecta; order Coleoptera; family Staphylinidae; genus Tachinus; species Tachinus rufipes. Next base: position 46,578,629 of record OZ010741.1, on the reverse strand, counting down.
AATCTAAGCTGACTAACTAACTAACTGACATATCTGGCCAATAGTATACATTTTTTAATTTGCTGTAAACTATTTGACAGTTTTAATAACTTTTTAAAGTTTTCAGTAACATTCTGACAGTTGTATTAACATTTGGTAAATTTATGCCAATTTGTTAAGTAGCTGAAATCTATTTGACAATTTTGTAACTTTTTGACAATAATAATTAATTTTTGACAGATTTTTTGCTTGATTAGAATATTATTTGACAGGTCTGCTATATTTTTGCCAACATAAATTATTACTATAAATTGTTTGACATATAAAGTAGTTTTTTTCTAATTTTTAGTAACTATTAATAATGTAGTAATGTTTTTGACTATTTAGTAACTTTTTTACAAACGTATTTAGTATAGAACACAGTTTTTGACAAATATAGTACATTTGACCTACTTTTTATACATTACTGTACTTCTGAGAAGCTTAAAAAATCTGTAATTTTTTGTTGACAGTTTAGAATACTGTTTGACAGATCTGCTATGTTTCTGTTAAGATAAATTATTACTATAACTTGTTTGACAGTTTTAGTAACTTTTTGAAAGGCGTAGTAGTTTTTAATAATTTAGTGTATAACTTGACTGATTTGGATATTTTGCGGTAGAGTCCAAAAATCTTAGCTTTGCAACTGGTCCGTGCGCCTAAGCGACTATAATGTATTTACTCTTTCAATTGTCGGTTTAAATATTGAGTATAAACCATTATTTCATTTTTATACGCACATATAACATAATAATTTAACTAAACTATTTTGATGTAAATAACAACGTATAAAGCGTGCTTACTCTATGTCAATTTCAATTATAAATAATATTTAATGATGACCGACAGAATATTAGCTGTGTTCTGCATGTTACATAACAATTACAAACAATAATTCAAAATTCTTAAATAATAATAGCGATGCCAAAACAAGTATCTATGATTGCGTATTTTTTTAAACACATTTAACACGAAGTTTGAGATTAAATTGTTAGTTGAAATAATATTACTTTAAATTTTTGTTTGCACGATCATGATTTTTATGTTACTCACAACCGTAATGTGCAATTAGTATTATATAGACAAACGTATAACTTATATCACACACTCAATGCGACTATATACATTGGTTAAGCAATATATTTAAATTGTAATAATTACTTCCAGTTGCAAATTAAACTAATAAAATGATAGTATTTATTTATCTGATTTAATACTACTAAATTCAGCACACTAAAGTATCAAACAAATTTATTTAAATTACCTAACCTAATATAATAAAATAATGTTGTTTTTGAATGGATAATAACAACTTTGTCGTAAAGTGAGCTGTACCCAACTTTGCTTGTACTTAAGTTTACAAAAAAAACGTAAAGTTTTAGCTTTTTATGAATAAATACTTAAACTATTGTTTTCCAACACTTTGTATAACTATCTGCTGGCTTACATTTTTCGAGTGATTTTGCAAATTTTGTAATATGATAAAGCAGTTGCCATAGGTGTTAGTTTGTCATTGAGCGCTAGTTCCATGTCGTGTTGGCAGTATATATTTCAAAAACCAAGTATGAGCTTGTTGCACGGTATTATTGGATATTTCCGATTGCAAATCCACAAATTGTCTTTGCCAAATATTTAAATATAGAATACATAAAGAATAAAAGCAATTTTTTTAAAAATTAGTTAAATAAGCCTATACTGAACATATTTTAACATCGATGTTAGCTAACATCGCTGTAGAAATTGATTTTTAACCAATCAAGTATTGCTTAGCAACGTTTAAAATGTTAATTAACATCGCTGTAAAAAATGTTCAGATTACTACTAAAAATTAATAGTTTACTCTCAAAATACAAGTTATTATCAGTACCAAATATTAAACTAAACAACAAATCTATACCTAATTTTTTTTCAATTTGTCTTCTAGTGGTTACAATCTCACATAATCTTTTTTGAAACGACCATGTTGTTAACATAATTTTGAAAATATTTAGAAAACTAGGATTTCTTAATATATGTAAAATATTTTTTACTTTTGTTTAACTTGTATATATATATATAACACTTATATTCGTCCATGTATTGAATATTGATCCCAAATATGGGGAGGAGCATCAGAAACTACACAATTTCTTCTAAACTTTATTTAATAATTTCCGATCCAAAATTGACTATTGACTTAGACATTTTAAAACACCGGTGTAATGTTGCAGATCTTTGCGTTTTTTACATATTTCATGGACCTTTCTTTAAATAAAACACAAAGCATATTGCCATCTAAACAAATATATACTTTTGTACAAAGCTTGTTAAGAATTCTAACGAATATTCACTGACAGTTTAGAGATGTAAGACCAAAACTTTTAATTAATTTATTTATTTTAATAAAGTTTTAAACTGTTCTATCCACGCGTGGAATAATCTTTCAAATTTAGTTTTACTTAAGACTTATAAGCCGCAAGTATTTAAAGTCAATGTCTATAGGACTGCTTAAATCTAGTCTTCAATATGATAGTTTCAGCAAGTGTGGTTTTACTCGTTAAAATTTAAAGATATTTTTAAGTTGTTGATTAAGTAATTCCTAATATGTAGTACATTTTGAAATTTAAAAAAAGTACATATTACTTGATAAAGTTAACTTTTGTTTGCGTCATGTTGCATTAGGCAATACACTTTTGCAACAACCAGATCTAACAAGTGCTTTAACTCAAAAAATATAAACGATAGCCGTATTTACATAAATCTTAAAGTGGGAAACATTTTCTGTAGTTATATTACATATATACACATGTTCTTGCCATGAATAATATTTAAAAATGTGATTTTATTATCTTTTTTGCTAACATTATTTGCAAAATCCTTGAAACTACAAATTGAACTTTGAATTATCAATTAGCATATTTACTTGCATATTATCGGCATATATTTCAAGTATGACAGAGATGCCATATGTAATGAGTTAGTTAGGCATAAGTCGCTTGTTAAGAATGACATAATAAGTTAAAAGTTGAAAATAGAAAATAGAAACGTATACAGTAAAATAAGGTTTATAACAAGAAAAATGTTTGATATTAAAAATATCTATAAAATATTAATGTAAGTTTTATTTGATTTGATTTATGACACCGTTTTAATTTTGTGTTTACGTTTTCTTAGACAAGACGGCATTGTTTTAGAAAGTGCAACAAACGTTTTTATAAAGCAAGAGTAAAATCGAAAAACAGTTGAGGAGAGATTTAAAATAATATAAATAATAATAATTTATTAGTGCCAATTACACAAGTTAGGTTATATGGTAATAAAATATTTAAAAAAAAATAATTTAAGCAAGAACAAATATTAAGATAAGTAAACAATAAAAATACTAATAATACAATAAAGAAATAACACAAATTAAAAAAATAAATAAAAATAATCCATTCATGCTACTTACAAAATAAAATTACATGTTTACATCAGAATGCTGCCTTGTGTTATAAGAATGTATATCACTATACATTCAATTGTTATCTTGTGTTACATATTTTAGTCATTTTATTATATAAATAAATAGCCAATTTAGCCGCTTTCAAAACCATCTGTTATTTTTGCTTGTTAATTTATCAGTTCTGTAACCGATTGAGATTTAGTAGTGTTATCTTCCATGCAGTTCTTCATATTAGTTTTAGTTCTATAATTTCCTATAAATTAAATTATTTTGTGATAGAACTAATTGAATGGTTTTGTATTGTTTTAAATATTTTTGCATTTAAATTCTCAATTTGTTATTTAAATTGTTAATAATGTCACGTGTTTTATTTATTAGATTCACATTTCTAAAATTAAAAATTATATCGTTTTTAACACATTTTTGAAAAAAATATCTAAAAAATTATTTTAGATATTATATTTTCCCTATCTATATTATTAAAATATTTTCCAAATTTGTTTGCGGAAGTTAGAAATTGATTTGATTGCTTCTTTTTTCTTGTATTGCAATTCATTTTTGTTGGCCTAGGTGTATATTAATCTTTATACACAAAAAGATGTAGACAATGAAAAAATAAAATGAGCAATAGGAAAAAACATTGAATGTAATATTATCAAGTTTTGTTAATCTCTTGGGGGAGCTGGATTGAATAAACAGATCCAATTTTCCTATTCTAAACGCAGAAAAACTAGATCTATTATTATAGACACGGTGCAAAAGTGGTGGTGATTTAAGTGCTGCTGATGATGATACTGCATAATGCATTCCAATTACTAATCCATATTGTTCAATTGTTGAAATAGATTTTTCTGCAGCTATCATTTATTTTTATAAATTCATGCTTACTTTTTTAATTATTGTTTGTTATATACCACCCCCTCAACCAACAACTGTACATGAAGCATTATATATTTATACTTTAACATTCGTAATCTTCAACAATCATTATCTGGTCATCATCCTGATAAATCAAGCATTATTTTTTTTTATTTTTTAATCTATTACAATTTTTTGCAAAATAATAATGTTCTAAATACTAATAATGCAACACTTGACCTAGTTTTAACGTCTTCTGGTATTAAATGTTTTCTTTTTTGTTGTTATTCCTCATTTGTAACCAAAAGTATACAGACATACAATAAATAGTGTTTTAATAAATCTGACTTATCCACACAAGGCACTGTTTTTTTTACACTAATTAGTTAGTAATATTAAACGTATTTGACAGACATGTTTCAAAGTTAATTTCACGTAAGTCGTTGTTTAGATATCTTTGGTGGTTCAGCAATGATTTATGCAAACTACTTAGCAAGAAAACGCGTCATCACAAGTTATATAATTAACATAAAAATAATTATGATCGGAAACTATTCCAACTTTTGAACAGATACAAATCGCCGCATTTTATTGGACAGAAAAAAGTTTACTACTGCAGCTGAAGCAAAATTCAAAATGCAAATAAATTTTGTTTAAACATGAATTACAATGAATGGAGAATTCTATCATTTATAACTTATAATAGAATTATGACGTCAAACCAACAAGAAATCGTAAGCTAATTTGCAAGTTTTTTAAGTAGTGTTTACAAATTTATCAACAAAATCTAATTCCGTCAATAAAATTAAATCCATATCATCCAATAATATTTTTGTTATATAAATATACAGTTTCACTAGATGGTCTTTGGGTAATTGTTTATTTTTATTTAAAAGTAAATGTTTGATTGCTTCTTTAACTATAATAGATAAATGATCAGAATCTATATCAAGTTTCAACGGTTTTTTTACATATATTGTTAATTTCCGGTTTATTTATTGTATTGTTAAGTTTACTAGAACTTGAAAATGCTATGCATTATAAAGAACATTTGCTGTATTGTACAAAATATTGCTTAGTATTTGTACAGGCTGTAGGCTAATAACATTTTTTTTTAAGTTTTAAAAAAAGGCCAGAAAATATAGTGGGAAATGGATAGTTGTTACCTAAATTAAATGAAGAAGGTTTGCGTAACAACGTTTATCAGCATAGCAACCTTGAACATTTGAACGAGCTTCTTGATAAGCTAAATTATAGTTACAGATTTTGGTTTGTATACTTTGCGCATTTGATATGATTGGTGAATTTCTGAGCGTTTTCACAAAAATTCATTTGATTTATGATAATTTCTACATTTGGAGCACCGCAACCCACTCTTACACTGTTTAGAAAAATAACCATACTTTTACTGCAATTATAACGTTGTCCTACGTTCTATATGTGGCCATGTATAAGTTAAGTGTACGGAATAAAAATTTGTTTTTTCTAAAACCACTAAAAATGTCTTCCTCTACATAAATCCTGATTATGTGAATTTTTTCAGATTTTTTCAGTAAGCCATTTTCAAATAATAAGCAATTAAACGTTGAAAAAATTGAGGTTTTTGAGTTTTATCACATTTTTTGATTGTTTTTAACTTCTCAAGATTGTTTTTTTAGGAAAAAATTCTTTTTGTAATTTATTTTGTGCTAGGGGGCGCGGAAAATAAAGTATATATATATATATATATATGTTATTTTTTAAATTTTCGCGGATATAATTATTTTTATTTAAATTTATTTTCGGATTAACAAAATTAGTTTATATATCAATGTCATATTGATGTATATTAATAAATATTAATAATAAATATCTCATGATGATGGCTGATGAGATTCAGCCGAAACGTCGAGTCCAACTCAAAAAGAAAACGCGGGATAATCCGAAAATAAATTTAAATAAAAATATATATATATATATATATATATACAGGGTGTCCGGAAAATACGTGTACAACGTTTGACGACAGACTCCTGACGTCAAAATAGGTCGATCTAAGCCGACTTAGTTATATCCAAAATTGTCTCGTTTAGCCGGTAGAGGGCGTCAAAATTTTTTAAATATTAAAAAGAAATTACCTGTAACAATAATTTTTTAAGTGACCTTGTTGCTATGGCGTTTAATAATTTGACAATTATTGACAAATTGTCACCAGTCTATGAAATTTACTCAAGTATACGATCAACATTCTTGAATTACAAGTTCATTTTACCATTAAAAATGGAAAATTATACAAACTCTCAGAAAGTTGACATGCTCCTGGTATACGGGTTTTGTCAAGGAAATGGGCGTCAGAGTGTTAGGGTTTACTTGGAGAGGTTTCCTAACCGTCGAATACCAAACAACCAAACATTTGCCAATATTGAGCGTCATCTTCGGGAAACGGGCAGTTTTGAGAAAAAGTTTGAAGGCAGGGGTCGTATGCGAACAACTCGATCTGTGGAAACAGAAGAGATGATTCTGGAAAGAGTTGAAGAAGAACCAAGTACCAGTACCCGTCTCTTAGAACGTGAGTTAAATGTTCCTAAAACGATTGTCAATGAGGTTTTAAGAGAACAGTTGTTACATCCTTACCACATACAAAAAGTCCAGGAACTTTTACCGACTGATCCCCCCATGCGGCTTACATTTTGTCAATTTATTAGAAACAAAAGAATTCTTGTTCCAAATTTTTGTAGAAAAATTATGTTTACTGACGAGGCATGCTTTACAAGATCTGGGGTAACCAATCTGCACAACGAACATATTTATTCCGATGAAAATCCACATGCCATTAAAGTTGCACATCATCAGCATCAATTTAAAATTAATATTTGGGCAGGTATTATTAATCACTACCTTATTGGTCCCATTGTTATTCCAGACAGGTTAGATGGAAATATTTATTTAAATTTTTTGCAAGACACATTACCAATTCTTCTGGAGAATTTGCCCCTTTTACTTCGGAGGGAAATGTGGTATATGCATGATGGTGCCCCGCCTCATTTTTCCGTTGCCGTTCGGCAATACTTACATCATCAATATCCCAACCGATGGATTGGAAGAGGCAATGATGCACCAGTAAAATGGCCACCACGTTCTCCTGAGTTAAATATGTGTGACTTCTTTTTGTGGGGCGCTATTAAAACAGAAGTTTACAAGACTCCGGTAAACACACGCGATGATTTATTGCAGCGGATTTTAAATGCAGGCAACCATTTTAATAATCCCGAGACATTAGATAGGGTCCAATATCATTTTTTAAAGAGTGTTAATAAGTGTATTCAGCAAGATGGCGGTCATTTTACACATTTGCTTAAGTAATGTTTTTGTTTTACTTAGTTTCTTACAATAGATACTTTCAACTTTGTTATACTTTTGTTTTTTTTGACGCCCTCTACCGGCTAAACGAGACAATTTTGGATATAACTAAGTCGGCTTAGATCGACCTATTTTGACGTCAGGAGTCTGTCGTCAAACGTTGTACACGTATTTTCCGGACACCGTGTATATATATATATATATATATGATTTTTTTTTCTGGCGGACAATATACTCATTACTGGAGAAGTCAAAAAATCTAAATCGATCGGAAATTTTTCGCTATACAACTTCAGTATCTTATAATTTTTTCAGAAAATGCATAATTTTGGCTAAAAATCTCTTTAGCAAAAAATGCGCTCACTGTCAAGAAATCTAAGTGGCCAATATCAATCAGAAATTTTTCGTTCTACAACTTTGACCCCTTTTAATTTTTAAGCACAAAGCATAGTTTTGGCTCTAAGTACAAAAAAAAATCATATACCTGCTCTCTAGCGAAAACCCGGGAAATTATAGGAAAATTCAAATAATCTATATCGATAAAAATGTTGAGTAATTTTTGCGCAAAATGCATAGTTTTTGCTAAAAATAAAAATTGACCACCCTTTTTTATGCGTGCGCCAAGCGAATAGTCTTCAGACAGTTTAAACACACCTAAGTATACAGGTCGCTAAGCTGTGGGTAAAATTTCTCTAAAAAAATTTTGGTCTAATTTGATGGGACTAATATATAATTTTATATACGGCCCGCGGAGTTGTGATGCATTTCCAAAGTGGCCCGCAAGATCATTTAGGTTGGCCACCCCTAGTTTAAAGTATTAAAAAAGCAAGTGCATATGTACTGTGTAAAATGCATAATTTAGTTTTATTAGCTAGAAAAAAAAATTTACGTTGTTCATGATATCTAAATTGAAGAAAAAATGTACAAAATTAAATAAATTTCAACTATTTTGTTTTTTGACATCTTCCTTGTCTTTGCAGTCTTTTTGCAAACATTTTTAGTGTTGTCATCATTATCATAATTATTATTATAAACTTTACCTAAATACACGCAAAGAAAAAAACTAAAAAAATGCAAAATATTTTTTAGAATTATTTTAAATGTCAAGAAAATATTTACATTTTTTATCTGGTTGAATGACAACATTGTTGACAATTGTAGGCAGCTAATCTTTTTTAAACTAATGGAAACCATATCTTTTGTCCATTATCAAACTGTTGGATATTTTAAATAAACGTTTCTCCAAATATTTCAGATGTACAAAGCCTTGAAAAGCTGCTGGCGCATTTTGGGTTTGCAAAGTAGAAAGTGTTTGGCTTGAGGAAGGTATCTGTATTATTGTAGGCGTATGTTTTTTTTAAACGAGGTAAATCTTGCCTCATTAACGTTGCCTTCATACTATGCATGTGACAAATAAATTTTTTTGTAGTGTTCATAACTTGTTCAAAATCACATTGTACCAGATTTGCAAGTTATATCATTTTTGCTGATATTTTTTGAATCTTTTTAAGATCAATAACGAACGTTTTTTGTTTTTTCTGAAGAATGCCGGATTAAAATTTTACCCAATTAAGGCGTGAAAAGCTGACTTTATACTGCATAGAGATTTTCCAAAGGTTTGTACATATTAGTACGTTAATATAACTTGTGCATTTTTGACATAATCCAGATTTTAACGTTTTAAAATGTTCTATGTTACTAGACGTTATAAGAAAAAAAATTGCGTCAGAGCATCTAATTAAAATGTAATCTTTCAGATCAATCTTAAATGCCCAACGTATAATCTTTGTAAAAGCCTCTTCATGTTTGTTGCAAGTAAACATTTTGAAAATCAATTGTATTACTTGACCATTTTTTTTATTTCATACTTGTAGCACATGTCGTAATTAAGATTGATAGTTTTTAACCAATAACAAGTGCTATCTTATCAAAATACCAAAAATGTATTAAACTTGCTACTAATGCTTTCTTGAACTCCGTGTTCTTCAATTCTTTTAAAAAATTGATCAAACTTTCTCAGATCCAGACATTTTTAAAAGTCTTTCGTGGAAGATTTGAAATAACAATTAAACACAATTGCTGTTGTCTTTACGTCGCAGTTAAAAATGATTTGCAACATTTTTTTGCAACATTTTAAAATGAAAGAGGTACTTTATCGCCGTTAATAATAACAGCATCTATTCGTTCCGGTTTGTCAATTTCGATATATTGCTTTAAGCATTTAAAAAGAACCGATTTGTTTATTTTACAAATACTTTTGTTAATATGGCACAATGAGAGAAACAGGAGTTAAAGCATGAGTAAGTAACCATATTGATGTCGACTTTTAGCTTAAGAGAAAGTCTCAGTAAGCAACCAAATAATAAGTCTTTCTCTATGCGCACTTTTTGAACTTTTTAGTATTTCTTTTTTTTTTATAGAATCCGTAAATATATAATAATGTATTGGTCTGATTTTTTGATCAGCGGAAAACAATTTAGCCAGACTTACTTTCCTCTATCGGAGATAAGTCAAATTGCTACTTTTTTGTAAGTTTTATGATTTACGATAATAAATTAAATGATGAGCTTGTAAGTTTTATGATTTACGATAATAAATTAAATGATGAGCTTTTCTATGTTGTGGCGTGTAATATGTCCGAAGAATTTTAGGATAGGCGCATACGCCATACTTGAAAGTTGCTGCGGTTTAATTTTGGCCAGAACTGAGATTCGACGCCATACCCACATCTTAAAAGCATTGATTTGCCGTCTAACGGCAGCATTAATGACCTATGTTTCAAAAGCATATGTAAAGACAAGAGCTTTTGTTGTCACAATTTTGGTTGTTTTGGTTATATTCTGGTCTTTCCAGAGCGAAACGTACTATTTCAATACGCCTTCTTATATTAAATTTGCAGGAGCCGGATCTGTGGAGCAGCAATACATAGCAGCAAAAGGTTCACTTACCATTTTCACCAATGCATCAAATTTTGCAGTTGGAGCAACTTTACAGCAATTTGTAGACAAAGAGTGGCAATAAATAAAATACTTTTTAAAAAAGTTAATAAGTGCCTATAACCAAAAATAGATGGCTATTTACAAAGCCGTAAAATATTTTTAACCTTGAAGGTAACGATTTTTTCATATATCCTTACTACAAACCTATTACTTTTGTTTTTTAACAAAACTGATAAGTTTTAACCTTGTCAATTTAATTATGTTCAACTAGTTACAGAACTTAGCTCAACCAGACATCAAGGCTAAGGTAAAGTAAGTAGCTGAGCAATACCTGTGACTATCTATACAAACACAAAAGCAAAAATTTCTTGGCACGTTTTATTGACAGTAAAAAAATTTACACCACCACCCAAAAGATTCAAACACAATCAAATTGATCTGGTAAGACTTTTATACCTTCTTCAAATAGCAACCAAAATGTGCTTACAATCGTTAACCGTTTTTTACGATAAACAGAAGCGTATATGTAAATAACACCCAACGGAAACCTTTGCCAGAACCATATTCAACGGATAAATTGCCAGATTTAGAGTACTCTTGCAGATCACAACTGAACAAAGCAAACAGTTTGAATCTAATCTGTTTAAGGAGTTCAACATTATACTCGGAATAGAGCATATCTACACGACAACATATCAACCCTCTTCCAATGGTATGGTAAAACAATTCTATTGTCAGATGAAGAAGGCCATGCTAACAAAGGATAGACAAAAACCTTTCTAATAATACTTGTTGGCCTCAGAGCTGCTATACAGGGTGTTTCAAAACATGTGTCGGAAAATAAAAGGTGGGATTTCTTGGCTATTTATAAGAAAAAAAGTTCTTATTAACATAGTTTTGCAAAAGCATCGTTTTTGAGATACAAGATGTAATTTATTTTTTTCTCTCTTTGACGATATTTCAGGAACGGATAGAAAAAGTAGCAACATGATTACAAAATCTTTGTTTTACAAAACTATAAATAACATAAAAAACAAAAAAAAACTCAAAAATTGTTGAAAATTGTTGAAAATAACCTCCTCCTACGGTGACGCAGGTTACCAACCTACGTCTTAGTGACTGACGTTTCCGTTTGAAAATGCCAAGAGAGTTTCGTATCGTATTGCAGGATGCAATAATGCAATTTCTTAGTTCTTTATCAGTATTAACTGATGTAGTGTAAACTAAACTTTTTAAGTAACCTCACAAAAAAAAATCGAAAACTTTTAGATCTGGAGACCAAGGAAACCAAGTCTGTGGGCCTCCTCGACCTATCCAACGGTTCCTATACTGTTCATTTAAAAATTGACGCGCAACTAAACTAAAATGTGCAGGAGCATCATTGTGCATAAACCACATTTTGTTTCTTAATTAAACCGGAACGTTTTCCTAAAGTTTTGGCAGCTCCTCTTTAAGAAAATTATGATATGATTGACCATTTAGTCTAAACGAAAAAAAATATGGACCTATTAAATGGTCTCCTACAACACCTCTCCAAACATTAACGGCAAATGTTTGTTGATGATGGCCTTTCATTATAGCATGTGAATTTTTGTCGGCCCATACATGATTATTATGGAAGTTCATAATCGCATCGCGAAAAAAATTTGCTTTGTTTGTAAATAAAACTTGTTCTAAGAATCAAAGATTTTGCGCAATTTTTTCTTAAATACCATTGACACATATCCAATCTTTGCGGAAAATCCGCTGGTAAAAGGGCTTCTAGTCGCTGTATGTGATAAGGATATAACATCTGGCTTTTTATTATCCTCCACACTGTAACGAGACTAAGGTTTAGGTTTAAAGCTATTCTTCTAGTGCTAATTGATGGACCGTCTTCGATTTCTTGAAGAACATTTTCTTCAATTTGCGGAGGTAGCAAGCAAGGTCCATTTCCTGCAACTCTTTTATGTACACTTCCAGTTTGATGTAGACGCTTGTAAATACAAATGAATGTTCTTTCATTTGGTACATGTCGGTTTGGAAAGCTTTCTTGATAAATTTGGCAAGCGTTTGCTGCGTTTCTATCGGCAACGCCATAAACAAAATGCATATCGCACATCTTGCTATCACTGTAATTCTTCATTTCGCTATCATTACGCAAGCAAAATACTAAAAATGACTAGATCAACAACAAAACATGTTGCTACTTTATTTCATGTTTTCTATCATAAAATGCCGTATTTCTCTAAAACGGTTTACGTTAGAGCTTTTGAATAGAAATACCTTTTTTGTGTAGAAAATATTGGTGGTTCACAATGCCAATTTCCCAAGTGTCATAGATGCTAGAGCCATAAAAACCTCACGCAACCCTAAAATATTAATGCTAAGATGTGTACAAAAGCTGAGTTTTGTATCTTAAACGACACATGTTTTAAAACACCCTGTATAAAAAAAATAGTAAAACATGTATTAGGCAGTTCTTATTTGTTAACGACAGTTACCATATTATACAATAAACGTATTTTTGATTTTATTTTAACCTGGTTTATTTACACTAAAACATTACAATTATAACTACATATTTTTTGAGTAAGTTTTATCTTGAAAATATACTGAAATCATAAGATAATTAAACATAAAAACTGACGTAGAATCCATTACAGTTTTGAATTTCTAATAATATGTTTTGGTGGACAATTAGTTGGATCGACTTTGCTATTGTAGTTTTAATACACTTGACAGTTGCAAGAAGTCTAATAAAATTAAAATGGAAAAGAAAGGAAAAGAAACAAAGTTGTTGTGCTTTTTGTAGTGAAAGGGTCATAATATTAGTCCTGATTGAACAAATGTTAGTAGCTTTAATCTATAATTTAGATTTCTAAATTTATAAAAAGTGCATAGTTGGTGTATTTATAAAACAGTATCAGAGAAACTGTGGCTGGTAGGCCAATTGTAGATACAAACCTATTTACTACTAAGCTTAAAAACCAAAAGTAACTAAAATCATGCACATGTTTGTTAGACAAAAAGCCAAAAATCTCTCTTTTTTATAACGTTGTTTCTAAATAATTGAAATCTACGACTTGTTTGTAGATCAAACAAGAACGCAGGTAGAATCGTTAGTATTGATTATTTGATCTCTATTAAAATTTACTACGACTTGTCCAATGTTAATTTTTTTTTTCAATCTATAAAGTGTGAATAGTTATGGTATAGAATATATTTTTTTAATAGCATATACATATTATTATAAATTAACATTTTTACTCGTTATCTAGAAGGACTTTCGGCCTGCCTAAAACAAGTAGGACAAAGCCGATTGAATGTAAAAAAGCCAAAAACAATTTATAATAAAAAAAAACTTTTAGAATTAATTTTGCATTTTTCCTTGATGAGTATTGAAAAAAACATGATTATAATTCACAGAATTGTCAGACATAATGATAAAATTACATAGTATACAGTAACCTATCAAACAATTTATATATTTATTTAATCATCTTCATTAAAATCACAATTTTAGTAATGACTTCATAAAAAAGATGTCTGCTTTCATAAGTTTAAATACTACTTTTTGTCTAATTTAACATTGAATTCAATTATTTTAAAAATATAAACGCTAAATGTGTTGCACAAATTAGTTAATATTTAATGTATGTCGTTATGGAATAAAGATAATGACTTAAACATTACAATACATAAAGAAACATGTCGCAGCATTTTTAAACTATTTATATCATTGTTTATTAAAAATAATAAAGTCTAATTCAATCGTTAAACAAACATAAATATAGAATATAGATTATATTTGCTAAGTAGAAATTGACATTTTTAAAGTTTATGTAACAAATCAAAATATAAATTTGTAAAAAATATTGAATATATAAATATAAACAATAAAAAACTAAAACCAGTACTTTCCAGTAATAGGAATAATCAAATGTTAAAGGTGATTCAGATTGTTTAAACCATATATTTTATTGACTTATGATAAAATAAATCATTATTTATGTCTATATTAATAAATTTTTAATAGATATAAATATTATCACATAATATATTATTACTTTGAGAAAATATATGAGGACATATTTGTATGCAGCTCATATTATTTATAGCTGATTTGATTCATGCATTGAAAGTACAATACTGTTCGCCGTGTTTGGAATAATAGACGGTAACTATTACGTGGTTCGTAGGTTTGGTCTTTGCGAAATAATACTCGACCGGAACTGACAAAAATGAGAGATATTTTATACATTTTTTTTATATATTTGACCCAAATAAACTGTGTTTCTTTTGAACAAACAAACGAAGGCTTGTATTAAATTTATTGGAAAAATAATACCGTTCTCAGTGTTTGTCTCAATTTGCCGAATCGCATCAGACTGGGAACTAGACCAAAACCTGGCGTTGAAAAGTGCCATAATTATATTTACTAAAATGTGATGTTAAAAGTTTTTTTTAATAAAAATCACTACTTCAACATTGTTACAATAATCCCAGTACACCTTGACCAATATACTAGACAACTTAATGTACACAAAAATATTGTTTGTTATTTTGCACTTACGCCTTATACAGTTGGAAAAGTAACTTGCATACAAAGAAACTTTATTCCTACCCTTGGGCGGGTGAGTGGGTCATAGTAGAAGAAGCAACTTGTTCATAAAATAAACTTTGTTCCTACCTACCTACCCAAGCGTTAGTTATAAAGAGGTTTATTGTTAAACAATTTTCTCATATCTAAATCCAAGCACATAAGAGGTGGGATGAACAATAAATCCTTTGATAACTAACACTTGGGCGGGTGGTTAGGTCACAGTAGAATAAGTAACTCGCTCACAAATTAAACTTTGTTCCTACCCGCCCACCCCAACGTTACTTACTAAGAGATTTATTGTTAAACAATTCATAATTATCAAGAGGTTTATTGTTAAAAAAATTTCTCATAACTAAACCCAAGTACACAAGAGGTGCAATAAATAATAGATCCTTTAATGACTAACACGTAGGCGGGTAGGTGGGTCACAGTAGTAGAAGTAACTCGCTCACAAATTAAACTTAGTTATCATCCACCTACCCAAGCGTTAGTTGTCAAAAGATTTATTGTTAAACAATTCTCTTATATCTAAACCCAAGCACACAAGAGGTGAGATGAACAATAAATCCTTTGATGACTTACACTTGGGCGGGTGGGTGGGTCATAGTAGAAGAAGCAACTCGCTCACAAATTAAATTTTGTTTTCACTCACCCACCCAAGCGTTAGTTATTAAGAGATTTATTATTAAACTTTTTTTTTCATTTCTAAATCCAAGCACACAAAAAGTGAGACAAACAACAGATCCTTTGATGACTAACACTTGGGAGGGAGGGTGAGTCACAGTAGAAGAAGTAACTTGCATACAAATTAAACTTTAAAATGTTTAACATTTTTGAAATGTTCTTACTATAATACGGAGAATTTTAAACCTAATTTGCAATTGATTTGTATGTTGTTTAACACACTACGGAATTTATTCATTATAATTTTGGATAATTGAAACTAAACATTTTGTGCTAGCATTTAAGAATTTTTTAAGAAGTTTTTTTTTGGAAAAAACACTAAAATCACTAAAATGTTTGCCGGTAATATTTGAAAAACTTTAATATTTGTTGTTCACACTGTATGTGAACTATGTTATAACTTCTTACATAAATACCTAATTAAAAATCAAACTTGGACACTTTACCAGACAACATCTAAAAATATACAACTAAACAATGTTAAATTATTATTTTGTCATTAACAATCTTAAAAGACAATTGTTTTAAGCATCATATAATTACTTCTTTTACAATTGCAATTAAGTAATGTATTGATTTATTTTGGAAAAAGTATATTATTCATTAGTATTATAATGTTTATCCTTATTTTAAATTTTGTTGTAATGATGCTTAAATTTTAAGTTTTTGTTTTCAACTTTATGTATATATATTTATTTATTATTATCTTAATGCTTGAAATAGTTTAGATAACAAACTATTTAACAAATGCAATTTAAAAAATACAACAAAAACTTTCTCGCAGATTGAATTTATTGATTTTAGCCTATAATACTACTGTAGTATAATAAAAGTTGTATAAATACTAAACAGTTATTATTTACTATTTAAAATTAAATTTTATTTCAATTTCAGAGAGGATGCCAGTTACGCAAATGGTGAAACCACAAAAACCAAATCAATCCGAATACAAGCTGTACCACAAGTAATAGCTGTGACAATAAAAAATATATTACTTGTTTCATTTGGACTTACACTTGGTTTTCCAACAATTCTCATTCCAGGACTTTCCGATCCCGAAGAGCTATTTAATTTGGATGCTGAAGGATTATCATGGATTGGTACGTATCATAAAAATGTATTTTTTTTTTTAATTATTTATATTATTTTTTTTAGGATCTATGAATTTGATTTGTGTACCAATTGGCTGTTTATTATCCGGAGCTATCTCACAAGCTTTGGGCAGAAGAAGAGCTATGCAAGTAGTAAACATTCCGTTTGTGATAGCATGGTTACTATTTAGATTTTCTAATGCTGAATGGCAGGTTTTTGCTGCTTTGGCATTAACTGGATTATCTGGAGGATTTTTAGAAGCTCCTGTAAGTAAAATATTTTTAGCAATAATTTGTTTCAGTTTATTTTTAAATATTTTTTTTCAAATATTTATGTACAATTTTTCAATAAAAATAAATATTTTTCAAAACTTAATAAAATTACTAAAACTATTTTTTATTTTAGGTTTTGACATATGTTGCTGAAATTTCTCAGCCACATTTGCGTGGTATGTTGTCATCAACTAGTTCTATGGCTGTGATTCTTGGCGTTTTATTAATGTTTATATTTGGTACCTGTTTTCCATGGAGAACAGTAGCACTAATTTCCTGCATTTTCAACGTATTCTCATTTAATTTGTTATTTTTTGTACCTGAATCACCTCACTGGTTGATCTCAAAAAATCGGCTATTAGATGCTCGTAAAAGTATTGCTTGGTTTAGAGGCTGGACAAGTTTAGAAGAAATCGAACCAGAATATAAACAAATCTACAGAGAAGTGCGTGCATCTGAATTGCAAGGAGTTGATAATCTAGCATTTGACGGCAATATGAATGGGAGTACAAAAACTGATAAGCCGGAAAAACATAAAAAAAGCATATTAGATACTATGAAATTATACACAGAAAAGAAGTTTTTGTGGCCTTATGCAATTGTATTTTTTACATTTTATCTAACACATTTTACAGGAATGACAAATTTGCAAACATATGCTGTAGCTATATTTAGCAGCTTACGGTCTCCGATTGATAAATACTACGCCACTGTGATATTAGGTGTATCTGAACTTATAGGAACTATTGTGTGTGTAATAGTTGTTCATTACACTGGAAAAAGATTACTTAATTTTGTATCACTAATAGGAATGGGCATTTGTTTCACTGTAGTTGCAACGTATGCATATATGATAGACGTTCGAAATATAACAATTATGACTAAAAATTCTACATTGTCCATTGATAATGAAATGATTGATGATACTAATAATTACTCATGGATTCCATTGGTATTTTTGGTGGGTTATGCTTTTATAGCTCATATGGGTATTAGAGTTTTGCCATGGATTTTAACTGGCGAAGTATTTTCAAACGAAACACGTGCTGCTGCAGCTGGCATCTGTGCTGCCACAAGTTACATTCTTAGTTTTATTTGTAACAAGGTGTTCTTCTCAATGGTATCGTCGTTTACCTTGCCAGGCATGTTTTGGTTCAATGCAGCCACGGCCTTCCTGGGAGTTATTGTTTTATATTTCATCTTGCCGGAAACTGAAGGTAAAACCTTGGGACAGGTTAATGAGCATTTCGCTGGAGGCAAGAAGATGGGAAATGACGTGTTTAGAGGAATCGCTAAAGAAGAACCAATACACCTAGGAACAATCAATAATGCATATATTAATGACAATAATCGGATAGAAAGCAAATTGTGATATTAATGATAATTTAATTTAATTTAATAATAAATTATGAACAAGATTCTACAAGAGGCGGTGTACTGCTAAGGAAATCATTTATATATTTATGATTTGTAAATAAGATTGAAATAGTGATATTAGATGAATTAGCATTATTTAATTGTAGCTATAATATTAATTACCTGTTTTATGTCAATAAAAAACTATTTTAATTATAAACATTTAATTTTTATAATAGGTTTTAATTTTAAGTCTATCTATTGCGTGTTTTTTATACAGGGAGTTTATAAATGAATGGGATTATGTAATCACTTTAAATGTGCCGCTTTTATTAAATTGTTCACTAAACTATTTGTTTTGACAGATCAACTTTGACAGATGTCAAGCAAACATATGAAAACATATGTAGTATAGTGGACGATTTTAAAAAGGCAGCATATTTAAAGTGATTACATAATCCCATTCATTTATAAACTCCCTGTATCTCCTAACTAATTATGATATTATAAAATGTATTGTATTATAAACATGTTAATCAAAGTTTATACTAACACGATGCTTCTGAACGTATTTTTTAGTATAGTTAAGTATAGTATAGCTGTATAGTTTGCTATTTGCCGTTTTATCTAACAGAGTTACTTGTTTCAATACACCACGGCCTTAGTGGCAGCAATTGCCAAATACTACAACATTCATTTGACGCCCAAAAAAAATATTGATAATATCTATTAAAAATCTAACAAAAAATCTAGGACACAATCACCTTTTTTAAGCCAGCGAAACATATTAAGCATCATATGGAGAGTGTTTGTTTGATGTATTTATGTCAGTGCGTAAACAATTACCGCTAACCGTTCAGCAGTATAATGCGTCTACAAAACATTAGTGTTAAAAAATTATAGCTTCTTTAAGTGAAATATTTAAAAAAAAAGATTTTCTTATACATCCGTATCAAATGAAATAGACGTAAAACCAACAACCACTAACTCAAAAAAAAAAACAACACTATTAATAGTCAATTTCAATGCACTACGAGTGACGAAAGAAGCAACTTTACTGTTAAGGTTACATGCTACTTCTTTTAATTGTTTAAGTCACCAAAGACAAATACATCTACAAAGGCACCACTTTAGTTGCCTATGCAGTGTATCATATCACAGACTATATCATAAACACTAAAAGTGTTTACTGTAAACTATTTTATTAAATATTTTTTAGTTTTTCAAACTGCAACCTACATTAGACAATACACTTTCCTGTCCTAACTGACATTTGGTAAAACATAATTTAAGCAAACTGTCAGTAAAAAAGAAAAATGTATTTAAACAACCATTGATTTTAAAACAGTGTTGATGCAAACTTCTTTACTTACTGAGAACCGTATCACAAATCAATAAGGGCGGTCATACGACAAATAGTTTGGCCACAAAGATTAATAAAAATTTTAACTTTAAAATTAGTAATAAAGCGCATATAAAATTTAAAAAAAAATAATTTTAAAAATTGTGTGCACTATATTTGTTACAGTTCAATTGTATCCAGATTGAAGCGTAGTCAATTTTAGTTTTGCGTTAAAAAAATTCCTTTACATTAGAATTTTTTAAGAAAAGTTTCTAAAAATCAGTAAGTAAACAGTTGGTGTTTTAACAACTGCAGCTAACAACCTAAAATGATAGAAGCCGTATATGCTTCATATCTCTTTTGAGCATCAAAGTAAAAGAGTTTATTTGTTACCTTAATTACTGCTATCGTTCTTTACTCTTCCATAAAAAAATCAGAGAATAATCGGGGTGCTTACCATTACAATTTATGCATAATAGTAAAGTGGTGCATAGATCAAGGTAATGTTTTTCATTACTACATTTTACACATATTGTAATGCCTAAACGAATCATTTTATTAGAATTTGTAAACTTACATCTCACACTGCGGCACATCTTCATCACTGCAAACCAGGGTGTTGCACACCAACATTGATCCTTTGAACCGGATACTGACAGTACGTAAAGATGGCTGAAGAATTGAAGAAACTTTGTGTGCAGCGAGCCATAATAAAGGGCAGTTTAACGCGCTTTGAAACGTACCTGAACTCAGTATCCATCAACTCCATCGAGTTAGAAGAGATGTTCCTACAAGCCAAACAAAATCTACTTGACTTTGAAATGTGTCAGTCCCAAATAGAATTGCCTGTATCTACAACCACTGAAATTCTCATACGATTGCCAACAATAATTATCCAACGTTTTCAGGAAATTATGAGGATTTGCTACATTTTTACGATACCTTCAAGTCTTTAATCAGCGTTTTCACTACCTGAAAACAAACTTGACTGAAAAAGCCATACACCTACGTAACTCGTTAGAAGTCTCAACAGCTAACTACGACATAGCATAGGACATTTTAATATCACAATATGAACACCGGTTACCGGTTCATAATCACCTAAAGTTATTATGCAAGCAGCATCATACTTCTGTAAGATCTATATTGGACAACACAACCAAACATATTTGTGCTGTGAACATACTTGGCAAACAATCCAACCATTGAAACCGCATTTTAGTCTACATAATAACAAAGAAGCTTACTCATAATCTGAGACGCGATTGGGAGAAAGACAACATCAATACCAACGTTCAAGCAGTTTTGCAAATTCTTAACTCAAAAATGTCACACATTAGTATCTAAACCCACAAACCAGCAACAATACAATCCACAAAAAACTACATCGCACCTGGTATCTACCAGATAACAACAAGCCTGCAGTATGTGTCGACAACAATACACCATGTAAGCATGCCTCAAGTTCATTAAAATAAACACCATTAGTTGACTGACAAGAACAAGAAAAACGAACCTGTGTGTAAACGGTCTATATGCTGGTCACACCTCAAAACAATGCTGATCTAGATATAGATGTAAAATATGTTCACAATTTGCTACTTCATTTTGATACAAATTTGAGGCCATCAACTGATACAAATAATCCAGTAGTATTTCTATTAACGGCTTTAATATAAATTGAAGACTCGCAAGGAAGGATGCAACTATGCATTGTAGGTCACAATCAAATTTCATCTCCACAGATTGTGTAAAATTCTACAACTACAAAAGATAAATACATCTGTATTAGTTACTGGTGTAAACAATGGAACCACACAGATATCACACAAAGTGACGATTAGCATAAAATCAAGAATAAGTTCATTCCATAGTAACTTAGAGTGCCTGGTCATTAAAACAATATATCAACTACCGTCTGCGTCCCTGGATAAGCACCAATTCTAAATACCGCAACATCTGAGCTTAGCTGATCTACAGTTTTACAAATCAAAATCAATAGACATGCTAATTAAAATGGAGTTGTTTTACTTGTTATTATGCATTGAATAACTCAATGCAACGTCTGCACATTTGCACCATCAAAAAACGCATTTTGGTTAGATAATGTTTGACAAATGCTTGACACCCAATACAATCTGTTTCATCCTGTAATCTCGCTACTGAAGTGGAACTTGATAAGGCAGTAACAAGGTTTTAGAGTCAGGAAGAAATCTTGGAAATCCAGCCACTTTTGCAAACTGAATTGCAATATGAACACTACTTCAAATAAACACACTCACATAATAAAAATAAATGATTTATAGTGCAGCTGCCACTTACAGAAAAAGTGGCTTTGTTGGGAGAATCAAAAACAACGACAGTAAAACGTTTTTATACACTACCTTCAAATTATTCATAGAAGACTACATAAAACTTGAACATATAAAACTAATTTCCAATTTTACTGATAAAACGGACGCAACCAATTTTTGTTTTCCACACCATGCAGTATTTAAACAAATATGCGTAACAACTAAACTAAGAGTGGTTTTTGACGGTTTTTCAAAAACTTCCTCAAGAATTTCAGTTAACGATTGTATGTTTATTGGCTCTAAACTCCAAAATGATCTATCTGCCATCTTAGTTTGTTTTAGACTCCATATTATGTAAGCAAATGTACAGACAAATTCTTGTGTATCCGACAGATACCAAATATCAAAAAATAGTAGTATTTGAATATAGGCAACCACCAGAAGTATTGTAAGTTGCATAGGATTGAGTGGCATGCAGAAAAGAAATAATAAATATTAATAAAATGATAAAATTGCACTTTCTATAACAATAATAATTTTTAATAATCATACATATTTATTTATAATTTATTGTTTAAAATATTATCTAACTGCTTGACTTGCATCAAACTATAATATCATCTGGATTTATTTTTAGTTTCCTGAATGAAGCTATTTTCACAGTTTCTTTTTTCGTTGACGGAAATAACGCACGCACTTTCCGGCTTGTGTTGTCTTTCTATGTTTTCATTTTGCGTATGAGTCCAGACTCGTTACTAAATCTATGCGAGGATGAAACGTCGTGACAGTAAAAATAACAACCGCAAATACCGATCACGCGTCCCGACGCTCGCGTCTTCCAGAGGTCAATCAGTCAATTCAATAACATTTAGTACAAACATTCAATTTCGTTGCGGTATCACTAATACGCGTCTAACACAGTACTTAAATTTTAAATAGTAAATTGATAAATAGGATATTGAACCACATTGAAAAGGTAATTTAAAAAGAATAAATTATTGTTTTGTGTATTGTATTAATTCAAATGTTTTTGTAACCAATTAATGATCATATAAACAGCTATAAGAAATGCTATTAATAATAAATCAAAATATTTGTATTGGAACGAATATTTATATCTGTTAAGACTATAGTTAAATTGTAATTCATCTTGCTGTGTGTGTGCTTACACAAGATAATTTGTAAACTTGATTAAATACAAACATAACTTATTTTCGAAATAAACTTATATAATTGTATGTCATTTCTTAATATCTAATTAAATTAAAAAAATAAGATTAAATTTAAATGTGTGCGTAATAAATTCGTCTTCGTCAACCAGGTTAATTTCGTTCAGTGAACAAACTACGGGCTGTTATAAGTGCCTACAAATGGACTTACATATACTATTTTACAACTACATCTAGTGATAAGTGATATTTGCCATGTACTTCGGACTGGCTAAAATGAAATGAATGAATTGAATGCCTTATGAGAGCGGTTTCATTCGTACACTAATAGCTCTTAATAAAATAAAATACAATAATCTTTAAACAGTATTTTTAATATAAATATTATATCCAAAATGCACTCAAATCGCTTTTCTTCTTCTTAAGATACCATACTAGTTCTGGACTAGGTCTCTCTTGTTTCTTGTATGTGGTGAGCAATAATAGTTCTATACAAACTACAGGACGTTTAACGTAAAATTCAAACGACACAACTACAGCAATCCCAGTATAGCGTGGAATGTGTGAAATAACAGCGCAAACATACAGGTATACATCTCTTTCTGATAAACATTATTCTAAATTAACTTATTTATTAGAAAGATAATTAAGAAGTTTGCATTATATCTCACTAATTGTTAAAAAATATTCACGGAATAAATTCTGCGGCTCACATGCAATGTCATCAAAAATCATTCTTCTTCAATCTGCTTTTACTTGCAATGACAAAAAAACAATCCCATTTCTTGCTCTAAATTCGTTGTAGTTTAAATTCTTGATAGTTTTACACACTCTTTTCAAAAATATATAAAGGGTGGGTCATTTTTAAGTTGAGTTTTAAATCACATGTTTCTACCAACGTCTTATTTGTCTGCAACAGCGCAAAAATTGTGTACGTTGTTTGTAAGAAATGAAGCGCCATCGATCAAAAGAATACGAAAGTTTGTAAAAAAAGTGCGTGAAACTGAAATGCTGGTAGACAATTCGCATGCTCCTCTAAAGCATTCTGCCAAAATTTGTCGCTTTTGTGGCTCGAAGTGTACGCAAGCACCCAAGAACGTCAACTCGGCGCAGAAATCAGCAACTCAATACTCTGCAAACCACTTTGAGGCGGATTCTTCACAAATACCGTGGTATGTTTGCTTACAAAGTGCAACTTGTATGAAATTAATATAACCAAACTTAGTGCCCGTTTTTTATTTGCCCAGTGGGCTTTAAACAAATTGAATGGTGACTCTAATTTTAACCAAAAAATCATCTTTTTGAACAAGGCCTATTTCTATCTTGAAGGTTATGTAAACAATCAACACTGCCGTATTTAGGAAACAGAAACCAATGTATCTATTGCAAGTTACCGTTCAGTGTTGATTTTGGAATAGTGGTGTTATTGGGCCATTTTTCTTCAAAACAATAATAAAGCCAACGTTACCGTTACCGGAGATCGTTACAGAGGCATGATTACTGATTTTTTGTGGCCCAAATTAAAGAAACTTTCAACAAAATGAGGCAACATTAAATACTGCACATGCTACGATCAATCGTCTGCGCACCACATTCAAAAACTGCGTTATTAGCTGTTTCGATGATGTAAACTGGTCACTTTGCAGCTGCAATTTGACACTACTGGATTCATTTGTGGGGCTCATTAAAGAAAAAGGTGTATGCTGACAATCCACAGACAATTGACCTCTTAAAGTTGAACATTTGCAAAGCTATTGCCAAAATACCGCTGGAAGCAGTGGCACAAATACTCGATAATTGATCCTCGAGAATGGCCTACTGCTAAGTCTGTCGCGGCGGCAATCTAAATAAAATCATATTTCATACGTAATAGAATTATACACTCTCTGAAATAAAATAAAAATAATCTAAAAACAAGCCGTTTGTTCTTTATCCTATATGATTAAAATTTTAACTTAAAGGTTCGTTTCGTTGTAAAAGTAGTGTGAGTAATACAATAGTTTTTTGGTAGTATGCTTTCTACTATAAATGACGTAAAAAAACAATACTATCTTTTGTCTAATTTGCCACTCTAAGCTTTTATACATTCTCTATGTAATTTGATCAAAAAGGAAATACAGCATTTAACTTCTGCTGAATATTTTTTATTCTAGATAATAGCGACCAAAGTCTTGTCCGTTTTACTAATTACAATAGATAACTAACAACTATAACTGGATTTCTTTATTTTGTAAGTAAAATTTTATAAAATTTTATTCTAGCCATAAGGTTTTCCATATTCTCTAATAGTACTATATTTTGAGCGTTTTGATATGTTTGATAATTTAGCGATCGTGTTTTATTTCTATTAAACAACTTAAAAACAATTAAACATTGAATCTATTAAACTTCGTTATTGCAAAACAAATTAAAAACTTTATTCAAAAAATAAAAAATGGTTATAAAAATAAAAAAACTTGTGTATAAGAATAAAGATAAAAGAAATTTGAATCATAAAAGAATTCACAATATAAAGAATAGATCAAAATTAAATAAAACATATGCATGTGTATAGAGCATGTCTAAAATTGTACAAATACTAACAGATTAAAATCAATAGAAATAACATAACATACATTTTAAAAAAATCATATCACAGGTGTATAATTTAAGCGCTACATAAAGTTATCAGGTACAATATTATGATTGTTCATCAGGTACTAAAAGATTACAGGTAATATCACAGTATATAAAAGAACATTGCACGCGACACTTCACTAACACATTAAAAGCAAAACAGTTTAAGTATACTGGCGATGGCCCGTCAAGTGCTCAATATAAATGTCTCGACTCCACCGAATCACATCGCTGCTCATCAGCTTCCGAATCAGGCCAGCATACCGCTTGCCAATCCCCAGAGCCCGGAGTACAGCTTCATTTTCCGGGTCCCACGAGCCTAGGGCTCCTACCTGAAGGGCCATCACTACCACCTCATATCCTTTACCCCCCAGCTGAGTTGCCACTTCTTGATATTTTTCCAGTTTCCGTATCCGACTCTGTGCGAATGCCTCACGCCCATTTTCGAATGGTATTGCAACGTCCACAATAGTTGCGCTCTTGTCGTTTTCGTTCAACAGGACAATGTCAGGTCGTAGGTTGGAGTTGATACCTTCTACTGTCCTGTTGACACGCGCTTGTCCACGGCTAGACGGGATTGCTTTTGCAAGCCTGTCTTGGACGGCATTGTGGCGTTGCTGCCAGGCGTTTGAATGCATCTGGCAATGGTTTAGTACGTGCGGGAGGGTTTCGTTAGCGTTTCCGCATCTCCTACACCTCTTATCACCATTGCCAAAACGTCTGGTGGCGTTTAGAGGGACACAGTCGAGTCGGGCGCGGTGTATAAAATTCCAATCCGCGAATCTGGTGGCAAACCCAGTCCTCAGAAAATGGTTGCTGGATGACCACAGTGACGACGAACGAAGGACCTTGCCTTGATCTGGTTTGGTTAGAAGTTTTTCCTCGTAATATCTTCTAACCTGGTCCTTCATTGACCTCTCTACCAGGGCTCGTGTGGTAGGAGGGATCGTCACCGAGCCATCTCTGACGGTCAGTTTTAACGAAATCATTGACGGGTCGATTGGGTCCTGGATCCAATTGATGTTCAGTATTTCCCCCATGCGACGTGTAGCATTTCTTGCCCTTGTCCATAGCGACGCTATGTCGCCGCCATCTCGCGCTAGGTTTCCTTCCAGTGAGCCTGAAAGGTAGTCGCCGAGCCCTTGGATGGTAGGTTGGGCTCCCGTTTTTCGACGGACTACCTCGCTCAGCTGGTCGCGGGCAATTTGTTGGACAGTGCTATCAGGGCAAGTTAGCATTTTAAAAGCTTGTGTGACGGCTGCTACGTCAGTCAAGTCGCATAGAGGTAATACATCTGTGCCACCCCGCGCTGATGGTAAGTATAATAATTCGGGGCTGGCACGTTGAGGGAGTTTCATCCAGGACTTGCAATATTTCTTATAGTCCCCGTCAATTTCTTTTAGATGTTTCTTCTGAACCGTTGTTCCTCTGAGGATAAATGATAGCTGGGGGCTATAAAAATATTGTAGGCGTCGATTTTCTGCCACGGTGCTAGCAGGGAGTTATGGATGTCGTTTAGCTGCCCCTTCATTCTTGCGATTGTGCGCTCGGGTGCAGTGTCGACTTGGAAGCCCGTTGGTATGCCCAGATGTTCGTAGGCTTCGCCATCATCTAGCAGGGAAGTGATTTCACCCTGGATAGTATACAGTCGGTCTTGGTGAGTCACCTGCCTTCTTCTGCAGTCCAGATCCAACACTGCGCATTTCTGCGCGTTGAATACAAGACCACAGCGTCTGGCAGTCTCACCTACTCTATCCAGGGTATCCTGCATGGCATTAGGGTCGGAGGCAAGTATGGCCAGATCGCCGGCGTAGGCTACTGCCTTTATTGGCGTTTGCTCGACCATAAATCCGCTAGCTTGAAGTGCGGAACGAACAACGGCTTCCATGGCGATATTGAATATAATTGGGCTAAGCGGACATCCTTGTTTAACTCCCGCTTTTGTTGAAATGGAGGAGCTCAACCCATCATTACACCGAATTTTAGTCGACGTGCCCTGGTATAACATATTTACAAGGCTGGACATTTGTTCAGGTAGTCCCACACGATTCAGCGAATCCGTTATGTGGTCGTGAGGAACTGAACCGAACGCGTTGGCAAGGTCCAGCCAGGCCACCACAACTCTTTTCTGCTTCCTCCTGGCGTGGTCGAGGGCGCTTTGTAGTAAGAAGTTGTGTTCAAAGCAACCCTCGCCTTTTCCGAACCCTTTCTGGGCTTGCGATATAATGTTGTAGGTTTTGCACCACGCCGATATACGGTGAGCCAGGCTGGAAGCATACAATTTGTACATGGTGGAAGACAGGGCGATGGGCCTCCAATTTTCTACTACCTCACAATCCCCCTTTTTGTGAATTAAGATGGTTGTAGATTCTTTCCATGTGTCTGGGACCACTTTAAAGTTGTTAATTTTATTATACATGCAGGCTAGCACATTGCAATTTGGATCTTCTTTCTTCAGGACGCCGTACCTTAGTCCATCGGGACCTGGAGCCGTGTTCTTTGCTGCCTGCAATTTCTTTTTCATTTCCTCACTGGTAAACACAATGTTTTGGTTGTCTGGTTCACCGTGAGGAAGTGGAATGCCGTGGTGTTCTTTGGCAGGCAGTTCTTTGGCCTCGTACACAACTTTAAAGTGGTCTTCAAGGGGACCTACACTTTGATCTTAGCCATAGGCCGAGAAGCGATTACAATAATTATGGACTCAACCATTTTATTTAAAAATTATTTTTTTTTTACTTTTTTCAATCGTACTTGAACAAAATTCTGTCAGGTACGTTTGCTGACCATTATACAACTTCTAAAAAACAATCACATTAGCAAAATGGTTTTATAAAACAAATATCAAAATCACATTTTAATAAAGTTCTTAAAAAGACAAACAACTCTTCAACTAGCATTACAAAGTTAACGCAAATAGATTAGAATTTGCGGTTTAGATGATCACAATCCAACGACTTTCGGGTTAAAGAAGCCAACCATGAATAAAACGGTTTTAAACAGCTTTGAAACCATATGGATGCTTAAGAGTGACTTGACCCTAATAGAGCCAATTAAAGTTAAAAAGCAAAAGATTGCTTCTGTTATTTTAGGCATTTTAAAAAGCTAATTAAGATGTTCCAATGGCATTGTGAAATTAACCAATTCAAAAGTCACGCATAGGTACTTCATACCACTGCTGGTGGTGATTTTTTGCTTAACATTTGTATGGTTCTTTTTTTATCATTCTAGTACTGCTTAAGAGTACTCTTTCTCCGCAGCTATTTTCAGTCAGTTTTCTTCATTCAATTGATGATTTGCTGCATTGCACAGTTTGCGCTAGCTAGTGCAGTCTATCTACCTGTATATCTACTAAGTTGGTCTCAAGACTTAGTTTCAGAATAAAGTTTGCCAATTTAAACTAAATAAAGGGCTTGGGCGTAAAACATGGTAAGCGGCAAAACTTATATTTTGAAATCTTATTCAGAGAAGTTTTAAAAAAATTTGTTACAAAATTTTCTATTGTATTTTAATGTTATCAGTTTCATAATTATTTTACTTTACTTAAATTATTATTTTTGAAATTGTATAAAAATGTACTTACCATGATTTACCAAGTATGCACTTCCTGCAGTTTATTCTAAAATAAAATTAAAATTATAAACGTTTTTATTTACGTAAAACTAACAAAAATACAAAACAAAAAACAAATACAAAATTATTTTTTTCATAATTTAAAAATACTTTCTTGAAATGCAAAAAAAGCTTGCAAAAAATCATGTTTTTTTTAACTTAAATTATCATAGAACAAAATATGGTATATGAAAAAAATCTATTGGGGACAAAATAATACATGCTCAAGTTTTGAAAGGCAAATCGAGTTTAATCGAATTTTCCTCAAAAGGGACTTCAAATGAAGTTGGTTTTCCATTTTTTCCTTGCCAGGTGTATTTTCACCACATATATTATAATACTAAATATAGTTGCAAGTGGCTATTAAAACTACTCACGCGATTCATTAATTTGTTTAAAGTTGTGTTGCGCTATTCTATAAATTATAAAAACATTTTTTGTTTGAACTTTTTTTAACTTATTTTCCCAGTCTTTTGGGTTATGAACAAAGTGGCAATAAGCTCACAGACATTTTTTTACTATAGCAAAATCTCTATCAAAAAATCCATTCATCCCACATATAAAAATATCTTTAAGAAAGATAGAAACAATTAATACTAAAATTATAACAAAATATTGTGTTTTTGCAAAACGTTGGTTTTGTAGAATTTTCGAGTTGACAAAGCTTGTTATGTATCAAATTTAATAGCATCCCCAGATTTTTTTTGCCTACCTCTAATTCAATAGTTAACAGTTTTAATTTAGCTACATTGATATTAACTTTGGTTTTTCTGATGGAAATAATAGTAAAATTGCATACACTACTCAAATCTGTCTTAGGAGATTTGAGTCTGATGTTATAATCCTCAGTGAATATTCTTTGAAATTAATCAAAGTACAAAAACCTTTCATTGTTTGGTGTGCATTCAGTCTCATAAACTTTATAACAAGTTCTATAGTGTAGTCAATTGTCGTAAACATACAATTTTCTTTTCTTAAATAATGACTTTGATATTTAAGTAATTTTTTATTGAGTTCTTTTAAGATTTCCATGGCGGCCTTTTTATCTATAGCTATATAGCTATAGTGTACTTGATATTTTTGCCATATTGCCGGCTATCTTTTCTACCTTTCCACGGTTATTTTTTATTCCATGCATATTTAAAAACGCATTCTCACATTTATTTTATCCTAAAACTATCTCCGAGTAGAAAAGATTTTTCATTTTAAGAACTAAACATGTATGCATTTTACAAGTAAACATTTTTCATTAACCAACATTTCTTAAAGATATTTGATCAATTTTCCCGGTATTTTATTTTTTGTCCGTTTCTCTATAAGTTAAGTCTTATGCTTTCACTATTCTAATTTTTTTTTGCATGTTAGAGTTCTTCTTTCTCTCGCGTCTCCGACTTTTTTTTAGTAAATTTTTTAACATCAAACATTATTCATTAAAAATAACTACAGCAGATTTTGTTATCTACATTTTTAGCAAAAATTAGTGAAAAATATGATATGTACAGTAGTTACCATTGTTTACAAAAAATAACCTAAAAATAGTTATTATATGTTTATTACTTAATTATTATTATTTTTATTGCTGGGAATAAAATCTGAGGCTTCATAAGACAAGTATAGATCATTAGGTTACTACGTTTAAACTTTTACAGCACTATCCATAGATCTAGCAGCAGAATCATGTTTTACAGTTTTCACCAGATACCACCATTTGCATTGCTCAAACAGCAACAATTTTAAAAATTGAAGCAAAAACTACATCTCTCTTTCGCGTTTACAATGTTTTACATGCAATACATTATTTTTCAATAATATTGCCCAAACTGATTATGTCATTTTCTAAAGAAAACGTATAATAAAACTTTTTTATATTATTAATACTGATCTTTTTGCAATTTGATATAATATCTTTTGAAAACTATTTGGATTAATCTATAATAAAAAGTAGTCGCTAGCATCTGTGTGAACAAGACAGATAATTTATATCTTGCTACTGCGCTTCTTTCTAATATTCCTTCACTCAACTTAAGTCAAGTGCGGTACAGACACACCACTTAAATTTTAGATTATGTATTTGCAATACGTAGATCACTTTGCTTTTATCAGTCGTTTATAAACTCATTATTGTAGCAATAATTTCAAAGATTGCTGATATATAACATGTACACTGGCGAGCAAAAAATAAAAGTCACTTTAAAATTTTGACCTAGATTTGAAATTTTTTGATTTAACCTTATGTTAACAAATTGTAAACAATTGTACTGTATTTTGCACACTAAATTAAAAATTCAATGTTGAATCGTAAAGCATATTTATTGGTTTTATTGCGTATTTTGGAAACATCACAAGTTTACAGTTCAGATAAAGTTTTGTTCTAAAGAGTAATATAAAACAAAAAATATTTTAAAAAACTTATCACTAATAACGAGTATAACCCCTTTTGCATTAATGACTGCTTGAAGTTGACAAGAAACACTTTGAATTTAAGAAAGATCACATTTTGGTCGATATTATTGCATTCCTGCAATAGCAACTGTCTTAGCTCTTGAGCAGTTTTTGGAGCACACCCCTGATGCTTTTGGATACGTCGTCCCAACTCATCCCACACAATTTCTATAGGATCATCTCTGACAACTCTGGCTACGTGAGGTCTAGCATTATCGTGCATAAAAATGCCGCGCTCGCCCATAGCTGCCATGAATGACATGATCTTTGAGAACCTCCATAATAAATCTGTGAGCTGTCAGGGAACCATTCTTTATGAAGTCCAACTCTGTGCGTGGTTCGGTATAAATTCCTGCCCAAACCATAACCGACCCGCCGCCAAATCGAAGTTGCTCATCTATATACAAACTAAAGCGTATCTTTCTCCGCGTCTTCTCCACACTTTTCGAAAACAATACCTTGCTACAGTCTTCATTATTGCATGCCCGGTGATTTCGGGCAAAAACGAATCTTGCAACACGATGTCGACGTTGTAAAGGTAGACCTTGAGCCATAATTTTACAAGACAATCCAACAGCCCAAAGCCTTCTCTTAACGATCCATTTGTTAACATCTTACATCTTAAATTTTATGGAGTTGATTTCGTAGATAAACTGGAGAAGCTGTTCTATTCCGTAAACTTGTGGACATCAAAAAACGGACATCTCTGTTTGTGATTTTTTTTGCCCGGATCTTGATCTTCTGGTTATCAGGCCAGTATCCAAGTAACGCTGATACACCTTTTGTACAGCACAAAACTTTGATCAACAATCCTTGCAGTTTTACGTTTTTCTCGCCCATCTTTAATTGGCGCTATAATTATTGCCACAATAATAGGGCTTAAAGGCATTATGACCTGTTAAGTACAATACAGCGTGTGAACAACAAGTTTTGCAGATAAAAATCAACACTAAGTAAAAAAACCACAACAAAATGTAGGTTTTCAATTAGAGCAAAATGTATGCTGTTTCATAAAAGTCTGTAACACGGTGATAATAACTGACAGATAGAT
This sequence comes from Tachinus rufipes, assembly GCA_963932245.1. Taxonomy (NCBI): domain Eukaryota; kingdom Metazoa; phylum Arthropoda; class Insecta; order Coleoptera; family Staphylinidae; genus Tachinus; species Tachinus rufipes. The sequence goes on along the minus strand of OZ010741.1, from coordinate 46,545,539 downwards.
AACATTTGTCAGAAAGTAAATTATTGAACACCTACTTTGGTTTACAATTTGCAAACATAAAGTTAAAACAAAAAAACTCCAATAATAAGTAATAATTTTAAAGTGACTTCTATTTTTATAATACATAAAACTCCCAAATTTTGCCCGGATTTAAAAAAGCCAATTAATATAATTGGTTTCTTTAGATCCCATTAGGCATAATAATTCCATATTATGCACCGTAGAAGAATTCTATCATAAACTGTACAAAAGTAGCTAAGTAAAAGATCTAGACCCAAACATAACAACACCAAAAGTATTGTCAAAACAAAGATTCGAAAAGCAACCAAATATCACTACTGAAAAAATTGAGCTGGCCCTTTCGAAAAACAAAAAATAATAAATTGCCTGGAGAAGACAATACAGTCAAAAAAGCAATAGCAGCAGGAGGCACGTTTTTGATGTAAAAAATAAAAACACTATTTAACCTCTAATTGCACAACAACACAATTCCAGACAAGTAACACACTGCAAATAGCTATCCTGCTTTACAATAAAGGGAATAGGGTTAATTTGCAAAACTATTGACCCATAACACTTTTGAGCCAACTTTACAAATTATTCACAAAAATTAAAAATATTAAAACCTGTAAAGAAACGTAATTTTTAACAATCACACAAACAAACCGGATTTTGCTCAAGATTTGAAACAAATGACCATCTACAAAACATCAAGGTTTTAGTAGAAAAATCAAAACAACCGATTACTGGTACATGCATTTGTAGACTTCCATAAAGCTTTTGACACAGTTGAGTTGAATGTTATCATGTTGTCTATGAGAGAATTTTGCATAGATTACAAAAACCTAAAACTAATCTATAACGTTTACTAACACGCTACAATATCGGTAAAATTATATAAAAAGACTAATCCCATTAAATGTGGAAGAAGAGTAAGACAGGGGTAACACCATATTTCTAAAACTGTTTATAACTGTTTTGGAGTATGCTATTAAGAAACTTAGTTGGACCACAAAAATCGGAAAACCAATTTTTTTAAAACAAAAATAATGACTAATTTGGTACCAATTGAACACTTAAAAAAACGCAAACATAGATCTAATGTACAAATACATATACCTTGGTCATAAAATCAAAATAACTAAAGATAACCAGATATGTAAACTACTCAAAAGAATTAACCTTATTTGTGCAGCGTATAGAAAGCTCAGTTACATCATTAAAAGTAAAATCCTAATATGACTAAAAAGAAAAGTATAATTAATGTATTTCTCCTGTCCTTACATATGGAGCGAAAACCTTAACCCTAACCGCCAACTTGTCAAAAAACTTAAATGCAAAATTAAAAAATCTAAGTTTGAAGTATCCCTACAACACTGTATTAGCAATGAGGACCTATAAAAAAAAAACAAAGTAAGTAGACGTAGTTCAACGATAACAACAAAACTCAAACAAAAATGGACCAATAAACTATTAAAGTAGAGACCAAGAGCTAACAAACGCAACAGAAAAAAACTACTAACACAATCTAAAAAGAATTGCAAAAAAACTGGGTTCAAGAACCGAAAACAAAAAACGATATAGAGCTATTAAGGCCTATGTCCAACAGTGGACAAAACGCGCTGTGTGATGATGATAATAATACTACGTATTATTTGCAAATAATGTACAAGTAAAATAATAAATAATTTTTATTAAGCTAAATTCAATTGATTTTAATTACGAGTTTGTTTGAGGCAACGTATTCTTTATTAATCTTAGTTTTTTATTGTTACTAACCAAACCAAACTTCCACATAAATCTCAAGTTTTTTCTTTAAATTGATTTTTCTAAAAAGTACTTTTCGAATTTATACACTCAGATGCAAAAAAACGGGTCATTGGGTAATTTTTTTGCAAAAACCCGGATATTTTTTGTAAATAATTTTTTGTTTGTTTAACAATCAAAAAGACCATTAAGTCGTAGAAAAAACAACATATGGTACTTATCAGTTTATTTATTAAGCGAAAATAAAATTTAAAGTTATGTGTTCTTTACTACCTATTGCTCATTTAATATTATGCCCAAAGGATCAAGTTGACTACTGGGTTGACGTGTTTGTTTTCAATTAACTGTCATTTTCAAAGCAGATTTGTGTGTTGTTTATGGTTCTTAGTGCTGAAGATTGCGCAAAAGCTGTTGCTCTTGTGGCAGATAGAAAAAGCCAGCGGTATGTGTCCAGATTCTTTCATGTCAGTTTTTGTTCCTTCCAAAGAGCACTTGAGCGGTTTAGGGAAACCGGCAGAAATACTCGAAAACCGGTATCTGGCAGGAAACAAACCGATTTATTGTTCATACTGCTCTACGGAATTGCCAAGTGACTTCAGTGAAGACCAGAAATCAATTTCGTGATGTTTGTGGTATAGCTGTGAGTGTGTGGATAGTCGAAAGTTGCAAAAAGCTGGCTTAAAATCTTGTAGACCAGCAGCTGGACCAAAATTACTCCCACGTCGCCGAGTAACCAGACTTTTATTTTTTCGCAAACATTTGAATTGAACATTAGCACAATGGAAGACTATACTGTTTACTGACGAGTCTAGATTCTGCCAACATTTGCCAGATGGAAGAGAACGAGTATAGAGACGAACGGGAGAACAATTTGCGGAATGACCTGGCTTAGCCATGATGAAGGTTCCCTGATGATATGAGCAAGAATATCAATGGATGCCTGCACCGAATTGATTGTCATTGATGGAGAATTGCTGATTGCACAGCGGTATATTGGGAAAGTTTTGGAAAATTACTTAGTCCTATTTGCTTATTTATCGGCGATGGCTTTATTCTGATGCAGGATAAAGTAAGACCGCATTCTGCAAGGTGCGTACAGAATACTTGGTTGCAGTTAGAATAAGAAAATTCAACTGGCCTGCATGTATGGAAATCCTATAGAACATCTTTGGGACATGCTGGTCAGGCGTTTTAGAAAACGTGCAGTTGCACCAACCACAAGAAACGAGCTTCGAGGAGGCAATACGAAGTATTGAAATCTTATTCAACTGAAATTTTCATTATTAAACATCCTGATAGTCTCTTTGAATGTAAAACACTAAAAGTTTTATAAAAAAAAATTACCCAATGTCCCGTTTTTTTTGCATCTGAGTGTATATATTTATGTGAGTGTTTTACTTTAAAAACACCTAAATGAAGCCGAAAGTGATAGTTAGATTGATTAATTTTGCATCTATATTATGCTAATAATATCAATTCTATTTATGTATGGTATTCAATTATGTAAACAAATTAAGATTCCCGAAACAAATTATTTAATAATATTATTTAATTAACATAAGCTATTGTTTGCATAATAGAAAAATATAAAAAAAATCAATAATCCGTTTAGATATTTTTTCAAGATGCCCAAAACGCAATATAAAGCTATATGATGTTAGTGATGTTTCATTAATAAAAGTTTATTGCCGTCTGAACAAACATTTTAAACTTGCAATTGATGATCAATAACACTTTATTTATAGTTATTGATTATTTGTACATCGTTGAGTCATTAAAGCATAATTTAATCGAACATTCTCCAGTCTGCTTACTTCATTGATTGATAAATATTACTCTTGTCGACATAATAAATGCATTGTCACATAAATTTTCTACTAAGATACTATTGTACATAGAAAGAAATCTAATCGTAAATAATTGTATAAATTTAGCTTACTTGATATTTGTGTTGGTGTATAGCCTTCGATTTAAAAATACAGCCGGATTAAAAGACGTCAAACAAGCAAAAAATATAACCTTTGATCATTTTAAATGAATGAAAACTATTTTTCATCTATAACATAAATATGAAAAAATGATTTTAATTTTAAATTATCCTGCGCCATTCATATGGCAGAAATATGTATAATTATTTATTGCTTACTTATTTCGTCTGTATAGTAATAATCTTTCAAAAAATATGATAAAATAATTAATAGCTGATTACACTGTAATAATATTAATAATGTTAATTTTGATTTATTTTTAGATTAAAAAATTGGTTCAAAAAGAGTTCGGTTTTCCTTTGAAATGGACAGAGATGATGAAGAAGGTGTCGGTTATGTGATGGACAGTCATTTTTTGAAACATCCAACAATTGAAGAGCAACAAGCTATGAGTTTGTTGAGTGTGCCTGATAGAACTGTTAGGGGCAGCAGTGTTAACTCTAATGTCAGTGATATGGATATTCCAATATATTCAACAGAAACTTTGACTACAAGATCGCCTAGACAAACACAATCAGTAAGTTTTTTAAATTGCAATTTTTATCAAGTTTTATACATAGCAAAGTTATAAAATAAGCAATTGGCTTAGATTTGGAGTTATTTAATTTATTTTAGAGACACAAAATAAAATAGTACTTCTATTAATAACAACCAAACCTTAACGGAAATCAGCATTTATAACTTTTAGAGAGTTACAACCATTCATTTTTACTATATTTTTCAGTTGACAAGAAAGTTATTAATGCAACTTACATATTTGTGATTAAAATTTATTATTATAATATAGCTTCTGCAAGATTATTCAATTAAATAAACAATTACTCTTGTTAGCTTATATATTACGGCCAAAACTTAAAACAAAGTCATTGGCTATAATTGTAAAAATGTTTTGGCTTGTTTATGCTAGCAAATATTATTTTAATAGCTAATTTGCTTATTTACTCATACTTACTTTTAATTACTAACGTAAAACATGCTTAACTAACTTAAGTTAAGATAATTACCCAAGCCTTGCTTATATAAGTTGGCTTAAACTTAAAATATAACATACAAATCATTTACTTACTTTGTAAATCTTTCTAAAATTACTCTTTTATTTAAATTTTATTTGTTTCTGCTTACTTTCTTACTTTTTTCATTTTTGCTTTTTACATTGTGTTTTGTTCTTCTTCTTTATCTTTACAGCTAGAAGTGTTCTCTTATTGCTTTCTTTTTCACTGTTCTGTGAAATAGTATTGCCAGCTTTGGGCCCATCTTTTGGGCGGTTGTCCTGGTTGTCTTTTTTCTTTGGGTCATCCATTTTTGCAAATGCGGGAAAGTTGATTCTTTTCCATCCTCTTCACGTAGATGTTCTATTCCCTCTTTTGGATGCAACATCTCTGATAGTCTCAAATGTTTGCAGTTTCGCAACGTTAGTCCTGTGATGAATCGTAAGACCTTCATCTCCATTGTCCTGACCTTCTGTTCTGTTTTAAATGTTTTCGCTCTGGTTTATGTGGTCTAGGTTAGTATGGGGCTCACAACCACTTTGTATATTCTGCTCTTGCATTCTATCCGCGCTAGATAGTATTTCTCAGGTAGTTTGCCACCAGTGTTGTTTTTGTCACTTGTCTTGTGACTTCTTATTCAGGTCCTGGCGGCTCGTTATTCCTGCTCCTATGTATGTATATATACGCCATCACTTACTCTAAGCTACTCAGCTAAAAGTACTAAAATACCAGCAAAATAGAACATAAAAATAATACTACCTACCTGTACATAAATTTAACTGTTGTTAGTTTTTTACTATTTCATTCAGGTTGTTTTATTGTACAAGAAAAGCGACGAAAGAAACTGTTATAATTATAGGAAAAAAATCAACAACATACCGTGAAAGATTCTGGCAAAAATTATAGAAAAAAAAAACAAGATTGAAGATACGATAAAAGACACTCAATGCGGATTCAGAAGAGGAAGAAGCACTCAAAACTTTGTCTTTATAATAAGGCAATTAAGCTAGTTATTTTTAAATATAAAAAAGGATATGCTTCATTGACATAGAGAAAGATTTAAACTGGGTAAGAAAAAGATGTTTAAATGTTAAAACAAATCAGGAGAATTTAATACAAATATCGGGCTAAAGCACAGATGTGTTTTGAGTCCAATATTATTAGCAAAAGAAATATATCAAGACAAAAATTATTGAAAAATGCAAAATAGATGCAACGCAGGTAGCGGAAATGCTGGTAATAATGGCGGAAACAGAGAAAGACCTACAATCAAAAAACTAACAGAAACAAACATAAATTAAAATGAAAGATGATTAATATAGTCAAATCTAAAACAATGATAATATCAGGAGAAAACAAAACCCATAAAATAACGCTACACTAAAAAAAGATTGAACTTGTAGAAAGCTTCAAATACTTATTGGAGGTGGTTTGCAACACTATAAAAGTTGTTGGCAACATTGTGTGAGAAAGATAGTGTAATGTATGACCATAACCTTGATGTAAATTGTAAGAATAAAATAAATGTATAAGTATATGTAATAGTGATATTATTACCATTCAGCATTACATGGTGTCAGGTGAAAAAAGATAAACAGTAAAATATGCATGTGCAACAGGATCCAAAGCAGAATACATCAAGAACCCATAGCACAGTACCACAACCAAAGAAATTTAAATACAACAAAAAAAAATTGGCCAAACTGAAGGAAGAGTGGCGCTGAAGCTAAATAAATTAGACAAACAAACATAAATCAACAATTTACTACTATATATGTAAATAGAGGTGAGCAAAATATTAAATACAGCGCAGGAAAAAAAGGAAGATTTAACAACATACACAGGAACAATAACCATTTTAGAGAACTATTTTGTAAGCAAAACCAATGTAATATACAAACGAGTAAAGTTCAATAAGAAAGTCCAGACAGAGAGTGAGAGCGTAGAAGAATACATAGATGTATTAATAGAACTCAGAAAGTCATGCAAATATGGGAATATAAAAGAAGAGCTCACCCGAGATCAATTGGTAATCGGAATTAAAAACGCACGGCTTTTAGAGGTGCTGCAATTGGACGAGACATTGACCCTCAGGAAAACAATAAAAAAAATAAAACCATTGAAGGAAATAAAGAGACAAAACAAAGAACTAAGAATAAAAAATGAGAACATAGATATGGTAAACAAAAAACCTGAAAAATGGAATCAAAACAGCAATACAAGAGAAAAGCAATCCCAGAAATGAAGTTAAAAAAACAACAGAACAAAAAAAAAATAACTGCGGAAGGTGCGATAAAATACTATGACACCCGTGTAAGGAATGTCTTTCGAAAGATATAGAATGCATCATCAAGTGTGAAATCAGAGAACATTATATGAAACTCTGTAGAACCGTCTGCGAGGTAGAACCCCCTGTTCTATCTAGCAGTATCAAAGAGTTCTTAGAAATAAAACAAATTGGAAGCGTGCAAAAGTACAAAGTTGGACCCTGGTACGTACAATTCTAAGTAAAGAAATAAAGTTCAAAATAGACTCCGGAGCTGACTGACGTAACAGTGATATTCGAAAAAGACTAAAAAGAAATTGAAAACAAAGTGAAACTGAGGAAAACACAAACAATTCTGCAAAGACCAAGAGGCCAGAAACTCAAAATAAAAGGAGAAATACTCGTTCAGGTGAAACAACAAAAAAAAAGAAATTTTAAAAATGTATGTATCAAAAACCAACGGAAATCTGTTGAGACGCTCAGAAATGGTAAATCTCGGATTGATAGACTTCAAAAATAACGGAGGAAACATTCAAATTAGAAAAAACTTAAAAAAAAAACAAAGATTCAACAAATACATGAAAAGACATACAAAGAACACATCTTGAAAGAATACCCGAAAGTCTTTGAAGGAGTAGAAAAAATAGGAGTACAGTACAAAATTAAAATCCAAAAGGGAACAAAACCCTTTGTGATTAGTAATCCGAGAAAAATATCCTTTGCCGTAATGAAGGAAGTAGAACCTGTGTTAAAGAACCTAGTTGAAAAAAAAGTAATCGAAAAAATAACTAAACACAATGACGAAAAAAGAACAGAAGAACAAAATTAGAATCTGTACAGATTCACCGAAACAAACAAATACATAATACAAAAAATACTACAACTACCATCAGTGGATAAAACACTGTTGCATCTACATGCTTCAATACACCCTTCAGAAGATATGCTTATAGAAGACTTCCCCAAAAAATAACTTTTTCACCGGAAGTTTACCAGAGAACTATGTCAGAATAATTCAAGGCTTGACAGAAGTAAAAGTACACATCAATGACGTAATTGTATTTGGGAAAAATAAAATGGAACATGAACAAAATTTAAGGGCACTGCTAGAAAAACATAGAGATAAACGAATAACACTTGATAAACAGAAATGCGAATTTAAACTGAAGGAAATTAAATTCTTAGAACACGTAATAGGGAAAAATAGAGTATCAGCAGATAACGATAAAATAAAAGCCATTGCAGAATTTGCTAAGCCAAAAAATATGAAACAACTCTAGAGATTCCTAAGCATGATAAACTAGTTTATTGATAATGTATCTGAGAAGACAAAAGTATTAAGGCAGCTATTAAAAAAAGATTAAATACTTACATGGCAACAGCCTCAAGATTTCACAAAATTAAAAGCAATTTTAGCAGAAGCACCAATATTACCACCATACAAGATAGAAAAGGAAACCAGAGTGTTAGCAGACGCGAGTAGCTACGGAATAGGAGGAGTCTTAGAGCAGAAACAAGAAAACGGACAAAGAAACCCAGTATGCTATGCTTCAAAGTCACTAAGCGGCACAAAAATGATATACGCACAAATCAAAAAATGTGAAAAATTTGAGCACTACATAGTAGGTAAAAAGATCGTACTAAGAATAGACCATAATCCATTACTGGAATTATTGAAAACAAAGGGATTCCATAAACTAAGTCCCAACTAAGTGGATCGGAATTTTACATTTCAGATACACTATTGAGAAACTTCATAGAAGAACTAAAAGAGAATAAAGATGTCCTGAAAGTAAAAAGTGAGATTTACGTAGATTAACTAGAACATGACTAAGACCCAGAAGAAAAAAAGATGCAGGAGAAGGACGAAGCTCTACGGATAATCAAAGAAATAATGACGAAAAATGACCCAGAAGAAATAGGCGTATACTACAAGCACAGGCAGAAGATTGGAATAACCGACAATATGGTCACATACAACGAAAGAATAATTATTACCAAAGACTGGAGGAAAACATACCTGAAGAAAATACGCAAAGGCTATTTTGGTCTAAAGAAATGCCAGGAGAAAGCGAGAGAGACAATATGGTGGCCAGAAATGAGAAGGCAGACAAAAGATAAAATAATGTAATGTGAGAAATGTAGAATATATAAGAATGAAGAATTGGAACCATTCAAGCCAAAGGAGACTCAGAAGTATCCGAGGGAGGTCGTAGGTGGAAACATAGCGGAATACAAGAAGGAACGGTATTTAGTTATCCAAGATGCATATTCAAAGTACCCGGAGATACACAAACTAAAGGACATAACCAATAAAAAAATAATCCTAAAAATGAAAGAGACATTCTCAAGATATAGAATTGCTCAGGAGCTACACTCCGATAAAAGCAAGCAATTCGTCTCTGCCAAATTTAATGAATTCAAGAAAAAATACAATTTCAAACAAATAACAAGCAGCCCATACTACGCACAATCCAATGGATTAATTGAAAAAAGAGTGCAGATAATAAAGAACATCCTAAAAAAGAATGGGGATCCATATTTAGGATTGTTGATCTACAGGAACACCCCCTTGAAATGCGAATTATCACCATCTGCTGTTAATGAAGAGAAGGACATATTACCAATAACAAGTGCATACTTGAAACCACACACACCGGATCATAGGAGAATAAAAAAAAATGCGGTTGGAAAGGGCGAATTAAAAAACATATTATGACCAAAAACACAGGGTAAAAAACCTTCCCAAGCTGGAACCAGGCTAAAAAAATTAGGTCAGGTACCTGCAGAAGGAAAGCACAATACAAAGCAAACTAAAAAAACCTATTAGGTCATACCTAGTAGAAACAGACAAATTGTAAGAAAGAACAGGAAATTTCTACGAAAACTTCTAAACATACAAAGAATCCAGGAGCAAAGAAAAAGAGAGATGAAACAGCAACCAATTTGATGTTCAGGAAACAAGCCGGTCCGCTGCAGCAAAAGAACACCAAAGCCAAAGAAAACTCTATTCCTATAAAAAATGTTGAGAAGAAGGATGGAGGTGGTTGGCAACACTATGAAAGTGGTCGGCAACACTATGAAGGTGGTTGGCATCACTAGAGAGTGAGGTAGATAGTCTAATGTATGACCATAACCTTGATGTAAATTGTAAAAATAAAATAAATGTGTAAGTATATTCAATAGTGATATTATTACCATCTAGCATTACACTTATAGACGATAATTAAAAATAATAGAAAAAAAAAAACAAAAAACGTAAGAACAGAGATATAATAAAAAATGTACTAGACTAACAATATGTACTTCAAAGTATGAACATTATAAAAAAAAAACGAGAATAAATTCAAGATTAAAAATTTTCGTTTTGTACATTAACATGATTCTTACTAAACTATCAAACATCATTCCTTTTTTCTCAAACATTTTCTTTTACTAATTACCAATACTTGTCTTACCGTTTTATTTTGTGTTAATTTTCATTATTGTTTATACAAAAAACATGTCTTAAATATTTAAAAGTTTTTACTTTTTTAATCTCTTTTCCATCTCATTTCTTGTTTTCTACACTTCGTTTTCTCCCCTTTTTCTACACATAAATGTAGTGTTACAAAAAAAATAATAACTATTAGCTAAAAAAAAAAAATATCAAATAAAAACATTTTAGGATTGGTTGAAGAAACCAGATACAAATAAAAAATAATACAACAAAAAAAGAATGATAGAACATATTCTAAAACATAATTATGAATTATCAAACTGTCTATTGACAATTCAAAAAGATGAGGAACTCTTAAACAAATTTTTATAAAATTTGTTGATAGAAATTATTATCAAAATTCATTAAATTATTTGCACATAAAAAAATCACCCATGTTCTAGTGTTATGGATACTTTTTAACATTTGCGTAATCTTGCAAGTTTTAGTTTTTTGCTCATTTACATTTTGGTATTTTAGCTAAACTAAAAAAAAGCAGTTATTAAAATGCTGGATTAAAAAAAAAGTTGACGTGGAGTTTGTTTGGTATAGCTTTATTTGATGCACATAAACCGCATGTTAAATGCTATTTGCCCTTTATGCGTTGAAACCTCGGTTGAAACCTTGTCTCCATCTAAAGTTTATAGAGCTGTATTTTGGTCGTTGTAATTTCAGTAAATATAAGACAATATTTAGATTAGCAAAAGCTGCAATCAATAATCAACAAAACTAATAACTAAAAAACACTTACAATTGACAACACCAACAACTTCTACTACACCACTTTTTATAGACCAATAATTTACTTATCTACATTCCAAAACAATGCCCTATAATCAGTCAACATACAAACCAATTACTTGCTTAACTACTATCTATTAAAATAAATATTTTTCAATACTTATAAATTAATAAACTTTTTTAGAATAATGTCTAATTAGAAAACTTTATCAACGTTAAACATGTCAAATAAGTTTATAACTGCAAATACAATAAATATTATTATAGAATTATTTCCAATTTAAAAACTATCTGCTATATGTTGCGTCCAGTTATATAAATTTGTTTTTTTATATATAACTGAAGTAACAAACTCCAATGTAGTTCTAAGACTCCTCTCGGTTTATGTGTGAATAAAACCATTGTGTAATTAAATCTCTTTTTCTTAGAGCTTGTAAGATAAAGATTCACTAATACCCAAGCGCTCTACCTAAAGGCAAAAAAAAATGTATATGAAACATTAACTATTATAAGCAAAAATAACACTGTTAACGTATATGTAAAAAGCTTATATATAGTACCGTCTGCAGGCGACAGATTTAACTTTTAAAATAAATATGATTTAAATTTAAGATTTTTTATTGAGTAATTGTGAATATTTATTTTAAAACGTATGTGGTGTTATGAATTGTTTTATTTTTAATCAACATGTGTAGCTACAATTTAAAACCTAGATGAATATAATGACATAATTCTACTTTTAAACTAATTTATTAAAAAAACAAAAAAGAATATAACAAAAACAATCAAAAAAAGTAAAGTTGCTGTGCTGTATTTGTCACAATACCAGAAAACAAAATAGCAATCGGGATGTTTTTAACATGAAAGATCCATGTAATCGAGAAACAAAATAGAATGCAATACAATATAAAGAGTACAAACAAAAAATCTATTTTATAAAAAAACACTTTATTACTTAGAAGATTTGTAACGGATTGTTATCAATCAAAGAGAAGCTAAACAAAAATTTAGAGAACAGTATTCAAGAAAACTAAAGCTTGTACTCGTAACAAAATTATTAAAAGAAAACCAATTTAAACACGAAATATGTTATCTTGCTCCTATTTTGTAATTTAGTATGTTGAAGAAAAACTGATCTACAAAAACTACATATCAAAAAGTTCATTAATAGTTCATCATCCCAGAAGTGCCATTGAAGGATTATAGAAATGCACAAACTTCATTATAAACAAATAAACAAATTTTTTATAAATTAAAGTTCATTTAAATGCATATAAAATCATGTCTGTTAGAGCATCCAGATTATTGTAAAATAATATGAGAACATGATTTAATACTGTTGTACTAAACGAAAAAAAAAACATTATTCTGTGTGTCAAACACATTACAAATTCCATCGTACGATAAAAAAATTAATCAACAATGTTTTGTCGATTATAAATAATATTAGGTTACAAAATACTTATTTGTAACCTAATATTATTTATAGTTTATAATTAAAACTGTTAATATTCTCATAACTACTCATACGTTACTTATTTATTTATTTAGAGTTTGTAATAATACAATGTTTTAACTTTTAAAATTAATAAATGATGAATTTTATGTAAATTGTGCCTCGACAAACTTTTCTTACTTCTATGATTTGCAAATTTAAGTTTAATTAAGTTTTTATTACATTGTTTAAAGCTTGCTTACTTAGATTTTTAATAAAGTTTTAAATGTGTTATACTCACTATTCCCATTATTGTCAAATACCCAAAAAACTCATGTAGATTATTGACATCCTGTATACAGAATATTATTTCTAAAACTATTAATACTTCCAACTTGTTATTCATAAATACTAATATTCTAACGTTTTTGCATAATGTATTATTTCAATTTTATTAAATATTCATTACTTACTACTTCTGCTTTTATATATAATAATAAAATTACTTTATTTGTACTAACCTAGTTCTTGAGTACGCCACTGTATTCATGCCACATATCTCACAAATTCCTATGAACAAAACCATCAGTGCCACGCAGCAGACGCATGGCAGATGCACGGTCCGATTACGCCGCAAGCAACTATTCGTGGTGCACAGCAGTCGTATGTACCGATGCATTAAGTCCGCATGTAGACTTGTAAATACAAGTACATTAATTACGTATTATACATATCTACCTCATGGCAGAGTCAGATGATATTTCAGTAAAAATTTGTCAGGAGATTGAAAAGTGTATTTTGTTATATGATTTTACACACAAGTCGTATTCCAATAACAAATTGAAAAATGCGGCCTGGGTTGAAGTTGCAAGAAAAGTAAATTTATCAGGTAAATTATTTTCATTTGACTATAATATGTTATTTGTAAGTTCAAATAGTTATAAATATTATCTAATAACATTTCTTCAGTAACAACTAATGCCATTAGTGGATGAAGTTTTGATTATGATTATAATTATAATTTTAAATACATAATAATAAAATAAGATTTTGAGAGAATTGCTCATTTTTAATGGAGTAAATTAATGATTTACTAAGTTGTAATAATTTGTTATCAATCTTACTTGCAATATCTATATTGTTATATAAATCAAGCTTGTTCGTAGGTCTGTTACTTTGTAAACAAATAAACATGTATAATACATCTACACAGTCATAATAGTAATAATATAGTTTTAATATCTCTGAAGTGAAACATGCACAACGTTATATTAAAACATCCAAATAAATATATATACTTACACTTACAGTAAAAGAAACTAAAGAAAAATGGAGGAACATTAGAGGAAGTTATTTACGTTATTTAAAAAGTAAATCTGCAAATTTATCAGATGCTAAACATAAGCAACCATATTACTTGACTGACTATTTGTCGTTTGTGGAACCATTTATATTATCTCGAAAAGGTAATATGTCGAATAATAGGAGATTACATAGCGAGGATGAAACCAGCAACCAGTCTTCATTGCTATCAAATACGCAATACTTCAAAGAAGAAGACTATGAAATCTTAGACGAAGAGTTGGCTAGTTCCAGTGATCAAATTGAAACTTCACACTTAGAAAATGAAAAAAAGAAATATAAAATGAGCGATAAGTTAGATGAATTAGATGTACCTTCAACAGAATATTTAAAAAATAAATCTATAAATCAGATTGATGATCCCGATATAGATTTTTTTAAAAGTGTCCTGCCCGACATTAAAACTCTTACTGCAGCTAATAAACGAAAAGTTAAAATAGCAATTATGAAAATAATTGATGAAGTGAATATTGCTCAAGAAGAATGCAGTACAATGAAGTATTTTTAAGAAACTTGTTATAATCATATTATATTTGTACTTTTAAGAATATTTATAATATAAAATTATAGTTAAAGTTAAGTATAAGTTAGTTAAGTGGTTTATTTCTAAAACCTGCTACATACGCTTATGTAAGCCGTACCTTTAATGAAGTTGGAACAAAAATTGTTTGTACATGTGTAGCGTAAAGCGTGCTACATACGCAAATGCAATTAGTACAACTTGTCTTCAATAAAGTTGTTTGGTTCTTTGCGTCGTATCCAAACGTACTAACTTTCTTTAAAATAGTTTTTAATTAATTTTGATTTTTAGTTAAAAAATTAACAATGAAGTTTAACGCAATCAGCATGCAAGATGTCTAACTCAGTCAGAGTTTGAGTTTGGTTCGACTATTGTTTCGATTTTTGTTCCTATTTCATTCAAGTCAAATTATACGCTTTGTAGTTAGTAACATGTATAAATGTATAATAAATGTAACATACATAAATGTATAATAATAAACAATTAAATAATAATTCCCATACACATACTGTTCATTCTGTAGCTTTGCAATTAATTACCATTGTCTAACATATTGCATGATAATACGATGTATCATTTATTGAATATTGAGGCAACTTAGCACATTGACAATTTGCTGACAAAACGCGATCATTCACTTTAGACACATTGACAACTTAACTCATATGATGACTTAGCGGTGCAAATATTGTGAGCTTAAAATATTGATATATATTGTCTTTTTTAAACATAAATTAATATTTTAATTTTTATGTTGATTATTTTTTATTCAATTGTACTACAATGATAAGTTTAAAAAAAATAAAAAAATATGAATTTGAAAAATGACTTAGTATTTATAGTACAAGTGAGTAAAAATAAAGTCTAACTATGAGCGGAAAGGTTAGCAGGCGTTTAGCCAAGTATGTACATAAAAAAAGACTACCACAATAAACTTGATAAATTTAGATACTAACTAAATTTATTTATTTAAACGCGAACAGTAATTTTTAGTTTTTTTGTTTCTTTTAGTTCCTGATTTTTTTTTATTAGTATTCATTTAACTCAAAATATAATAATAATATTCTGACAACGTATGTCACTGTCACAAATGAAATACTATTTTAGACAAACATTGTGAAAATTTTGATATGCAGTATCCTAATTTTACAATTTAACAAGCAAACATGCAAAGTCAAGATTCGCAGACTTACTCGTTAAAATTCAAAGGTCCTATATATCACATTTTAAAATTAATTTTATTTTTAATACAGTACTTTGTGCACCTAGGGTAAGAATAGTATATAATGTGTTAAGTACTAAAATTAGGTTGTAGCATCCTACTATTTGATCTTGAAAAGACTTCCTTGATGATGATTAAGTGACCAATTTTTAATTGGACAGGATTGTTACTCTTTCATTTTGTCCAAGTTTGTAGCTGTCCCAAACACTCTCTAGTCCATCTCTTCTAAAAATGTTGTTGTAGTTGTTTGATTAAGTTTGGTTATACAAAAGTCATTAGATTATCTTCAATAAGAAAATATCCGAGTCTTAAAGTTGTTTTGTTCTTTAAATTTTCAAAGATTTGAGTTAATGGTCTGAAGTTGAAGGTAGCTTCTATTTGAGTGCTGACATCTCTTCAGACTTGAGAAATCTATTGCTTACTATTTGACGTAAATGATATTTCATTTACTTACAGCAGCTTCCCATAATCTTCTAAAATAAAGTATCTTGAAAAAATAAAATGCTACGTGATTTGTTTTTGAGTAGAAAACTTCTGAATCTATTAAATGTATCTCTTTCTAGTTAAACTATTGTTTGTAATTTAGTTATTTATAAATGACTTGCAAGTCCTCGACGTGCTATAAAGCGTTTAAACGTTTCCAGAAATGCTTCTGTAGATAGGCTTGTAATTAACTTAAATGTACTGCCTTTGTGACTAGGTATACAAACACTGAAAAATGCGCCTTGTATGTTAAATTGCTTCTTGTTGATCTAAGCTTGATTGAAATGGGTTTGCAAAAATCGATTTATGTAGTAATGAACATATTTATTTTAAATTTTGACTACTACTTTTTAGGCTTCTATTATCCAGAACTAACATCTAATGGCTAGTATAGCTTGAGTTTCAGCATGAAAGATTTTGTTGTGTCAATTATAAATTATTAGTTTTGCAAGATCATGCAAACGTGGTATAACTATAGAATGTTTTTTATTTGTACGGTATTAGTGATTCATGTATTGCCCTTTTACGCGTAGTATTCTATGTTTGTCTATAAACGGGTTTAACTCAAATAACTGGCTTTTATTCCATATTTGAGTTGTTTCCTGAAGGTCATTGAGTTCTTGTTCAAATACGGATTATTGTAGCATTTTGACAATATTCCTTTACAAAGTCCTAATTGTCTATTTTCTTAGTTTACTTTACAATTGTTAATAAACCGATAACAATAGGCCATTACTCATTCTAATTTTGGTAGTGTTGATACTTAAAACAAATTGTTATTGGTTGTTGGAATATGATTACAAAAAATTTAACAGATTTTATTTCTGGTAGTTTTATATAATTTATTGATAGCTAAAAGTGTTGTGTTTCTTCTAAACATTTTGAACTATTTTATCATAGTGACCTTTCAATTAATTGTTGTGGTATTGTACCTCATATATATGATATCCGATGGGTTATTGGTTTCAGAGAATGATCTTTTCAGCCTTACAATTTGCTACAAAACTTTTCAAGGCCATGACGTCAACCTTTATCCAGGCGAGAGCTATTGTTAAGTCGGTTCAGTAATATGTTTTCATTCATTAGTCTGAATAATAACAGCGTTGAACATAATTCCAGTTGTAGTATTGTTGTTGGTTTCAAAGGAACCAGTTTGATTGGTACGACTTTATGTAAACACAGGCGCCGTATGCAATATTGATCCGCAAAACCAAAAATCTCAAATTTTGTGTGTTTGTCAGCAAACATACATCTTGGAGTACTGAGTTCTTTTAAGTATTGTAGATCGTGTTTAGAATAATATTGTACATTTGCTTACTTTTTCCTAAGCTAAGCTAGTGAAAAAAAGCAAAATTTAAATTTATTTTGTTCTGTTGACCATTGCATTCCAAGGGTTCTCACGGTGTCATTGTTGATTGTCATTTACTCTGAATTATTATTTGGTTTTTTTACTTGCAGTTACAAAGCAATAGTTGAACATTTTTGTCAAAATCTGTAGTTGAAATTATAGTTGTGAATTTGTTTTTTATCTGTCTAGCTTCATTTTACTTGTAATAATATTTGTTTTCTAAGCTAGTGACCTTAAACATTGTATGGCGAGACAATTTATAACTCATACGTTTGTAATGTGTCCGTGGGCTTTTGTCGTCATAAGATTCAATGATATTTTATATCTCTGGATATAGTAGAATATGTCGTACATTTTGGCAATTTATGCGATTATATTACAACTTTATGCTCTCAAAAACAGAGTAATTTAGAGCCGTGGCTCAATCAATAACATTGCGTTTAATAATGCTCTAATAATTGTTTTTGCCAAACCATCAAACACTACCCTTAGTTTTGTTGTCGAACTGATATTCATTATAATACCATGATGCTCCGTTTGTGTTGTAGATTGGTATCTTAGACTAACTTTATGTGGCCCAGTTTTATGTATTGCTGCATAAAGTTAATGTAGTCTTGGTGAAATGCTTAACAAACTCCCAAATTTATAGAATCGATGTTTGCCTGATATTATAGAATAACTTAAGCATGTCTGATTTGGTTTGAACAGCAATTTTACTTCAAATCATTGTCTCATTGAGCATCATCAGCTGTTTTTTATAAGTTTGGTCATTGTAGTTTTTATTGCTACTTTTTTGAAAGACCAAAATCTTGCAACGCTTTCATTTAATGTAAGAGTGCAATTTGCTTTGGTTGATGTTGCTCTCGATATAGAACGCCCGGAAAAAACCTATCCTAAATGTGTTTTTTGTATACAAAAAAACTGCATTATGGGTTTGATTTTGTCTAATACATAGCAAATCGTAGAACAGTCGTGCTCTAATGATTACGTCTATAATTGTAGATATAAGTAGTAAGGGTCTGCTAGCGTTATTTTGTAGCAGTGTTAACGTAGATGAATTTAATCTCACTCGTGGCAAAGTTGTAATGGTTAAAAATAGTAAAAACTTTAAGTTATTGGTAAATGAATTTAATCGTAATTTGATTTTTGTTTGGTAAGATTCATTAATAGATAGTTAATTGACATTATATACCAAAATGTTTACTACTCAATACTATACAATACTACGTTCAGTCGTCATAAAATTTGTTTGTGCTCTAGAGTCCAAATGCAGACATAAATGCGTTATTTTTTTGCAATCCTCTATTCTAATACTGTTGCGTCATGTGTTCTACAAAACATGTTTCCTAAAAATGGTGAACTATGCATTCACATCTAATTTGTGTAACACATAATGATGTCGTAGTTTACATAGTTTGCAGTTACTAGCCTTGCAATGTTGATGTTTTTGAAATCCAAGACAATTGTGTCATAGCACGTGTTGAGTTACCTTTTTTGTTTTTTGTTTGAATTTAATTTGAGAAATTTGTTACATTGATTGGTGTAATAATTGTTTGCACACATAAAACATGTTTTTTTTTTTGTCACAAAGACATTTGTTGTTGTTCAATGCGTTTCTCCCTTTGGCATATTTAAAGTAAAATTAAATTTTCTTGTTATTTGCATTGCCTCCAGTACTTGGTAGTTATTTGACAAAAAGGTTTAGAATGTCTGGTAGTTGGGTAACGTGTTGCCTACTAGTTGCGGTTCCCAATCACGGATTGTAGTACAATCTAATTTTATTGCAATTACGTATATTATGCGTTACTCCTAAATTACTTAAAGCACAAAAGTGTTTTGCAACTTCGTCAAACAGTTGGTGCAATCCTGTTGCGGATTCGAGGTTAATTGTTGGAACGTTAAATAATCTTTTTATATGATTATTAATAAGTCGTCGTTTATTTTGTTTAAATATATATGGCCATGTATAAGTGAAATGGAATTTTTTTTTAAACTAATAAAAATGCTTTTTTTCAGATTTTTTCAGTAAGCCTTTTCCGAGTAATATGCAATCAAAATTTGAAAAAATTGAGTTTTTTACGTATGTTTACTTTTTTTGATCGTTTGTAACTTCTCAAGATTGCATTTTTAGAACAAACTTATAAGAAACTTTTTTCTTCAAAATGTCCAAAAAATAAGTTTTTACAGCTAACATTTTTTTCTTAAATTTTGAACATTTTGCAGAACACAGTTTTTCTTAAAAAAAGATAACGGGTATTTTCTTTAACTATTTCAAAAAGATACCCTGAAAATTTCAGGAAGTTTGCTTTGAGGTATCTTAGAATGTATCCACAGAAATTGAAATTTAAGCCACTTTTGCTATTTTTAAGTATTTCTGTGGATACATTCTTGAAATTTTCAGGGTATTTTTTGCACATATAAAAGTACGAGAAAAAAAATAACCGTCATCTTAAAATAAAACTGTCTTAAGGTTTTGCAAAATTTTCAAAATTTAAGGAATTTTTTGTTTGTTTGTTTGGGCAATTTTGAAGAAAAATAAATCTTATAGTTTTTTTTTAATGCAATCCTGAGAAGATAGAAAAATATTTAAAAAACTCAATTTCTTCAAACTTTGATTGCTTATTACTTGGAAATGGCTTACCGAAAAAATCTGAAAAAAATATCATAATCAGCATTCATGTAGATAAAGGCACTTGCAAAGGTTTTAACAAAAAAAATATGTGTTGTTAATTTAGGCAAACTATGTCATTGTATAAAAGAGGTTTCTGTAAATCAATACTATTACTATTATTATTTTGATATCTTGATTGTAGCAAGTTCCAGGCTACAGTGTAATTGGTGGTTGTTTTTTTAATTTTATTTAACCGGTACCTTGCTTCTCTTTATAGTTTCAGATGCAATTTTTTTTGCGGTTGATGACAAAATAATATTTTTTTTCAAAATCTAAATATTCTTCCAAGAACTCGTTATATAATTCCCCAACTCTTCAAAAATTAATTTAAATCATTTTGGCCATGATTGAAAGCTTTGAATGCAACTTTGCAGTTAGTTGCTATTTGTGATATATTTTATGAATGTTAAATTGACCTATACCGTAACCCGTTGTTTGCGTAATTTGTAAATATTTATTTTGGATGGCTTTTCGTTTGTCATTGTTATCAGATTGACTTCATTATTCTTTGTGACTATGTATTGTTGTTCAGGATAATGTGGTTAGAAGCACCATGTGTTGCTAGTTCTGATCTATACGATTGCTTTGTCACACTTGATCAGGGTCGTTTTAATAATGAATACTAAAATTTTGATTCATCACTTTCATAAACAGGATAAGAAATAACTTGTAGTCGATACGAAATAATTTTTTTTGCTAATTATATATTTGAATATTTGCAAAAAATATTTGTAAACACCACGCTCAAAAAAGCTTTTGCACCACTTTCCAGTGCTTTCTTGTTTTTGATATTTAACTTACAATTTAGTCTACAAATATATATATCAAGTTTTGTCCAATTTTATTTGTATTATAAATTGTATTTGATTTTGTCGATTTGAGAAGCTAGATTTTTTGGTAAGGGCATTATTTGGACAGTCTTCAAACGTTAGTTAACGCTAAGTTTTTTTTAAGTAGAAATTTGAGTAGGGATAAGACAGTCTAGATCAAGACTTGAATCAGGAAGTTCAATTTTTAGGACATAGATTTAGCCTTATTATCAATGTCACGTTCTTATACAGTGTTCAAAAAAATATTACAAAGTTAAAAAAAATGATTATTAATAAATGTTTTTGTTTTGAGATCTGAAATAATCATGTAAATAACATCACAGTCTATATGGATTTTAGGGTTTTTATAACGGCGATCTTCTATTAACAAAATGTTATTGACTCGTAGATATTTATTTCCTGTCACAAGTTCTTATCTGTTAGTTTATAAATACCGATGATGTAGCAATGTAATTACGGTTTATCATTTACTAAATTCATTTCAATTATTCAGACAGTGAGAGCTTCTAAAGACACTTAATGTCGTAAAGTGTCGTTATATTTAAGAATAAACTTAGGCAGGCGCCGTTCAAATACCAAATAACACCGCTAAAAAAACCTTTCTTTTGATCGGCAAGGTCTCTTTTTAACTATTATTTACTCAGCAAGAAATGGCAAATGGACACAACACATCAATTTACAGAAAGTAGACTACAAGTTGCGTCATACAATTTCTTACTCTCGAGAAGCACTCTGTTATATTTTATTATAATGACATATTTTTATTTAGTAAAATTATTGAATATTAGAAAGTATATAAAAGATTGTAAAGTGAACTGAGATTACACCGGTATTATTAAGAATATAACAATTATAGATAAGCTGAAATTTGTGTAAAGTGGAGTTAATGTAAAAATGTTTTGTAAAATTATTGGGTTAAGTGGAAATGCAGCTTTAAGCTGAACTTTGCTCTTTTGTACTTGTGTAATGTATAAGTAAAAACTTAATATATCTTAGAAGGTCAAAATTTTTTTAAAGATTATAAAAAAATGTAATGCCTGTTTCAACAACGCAACTTAATCTGTAGCTACAGCTTGAGAATTGCTTACATCTTAAGCTTTCCTTAAAACGTTGCACCAACAGAAAATTACATCCCACATGTGTTAAGTCAGTCTTACATTTTAAGTTGTCAATTTATATGCCTTAAGCTTTAGTTTCAAGGTTATGCTTATTAAAAATATAAACATTGTTGACATATGGTTAATAATGTATATTTAAAAAAAAAACTATTATAAAATAATAACATAAATAAAATCAACTTTGATAGTTAGAAAACGGCATTAATAGTCTCCTTAGGCTAATATGCCAAAAATCTAAACTAACTAACAATAGTTAGAAAAATATTAGAGCAAATAATAGTTGAATTGCATTTTGCGCGGTTGTCAAACGTATTTTAATACTAAAGTAAGACGCTGTCACATTTAATGGCTACAACAAAATCTAAAAACTAAAAGGATTGTAAGACCGTCTCAGCTGAAATGCACCTAAAGTTGCGTTGGTACAATCCGTCATAAGTGCTTCTAAAAGTGACCTAAACTCTTAACGCCTTATAGAGTACTTCATATTGTAAGAAAAGTGTCACAGACTACTTCGTATCATTAATATTTATTTATGCACCAAGTGTATTACATTGATTATAATGCCCGGACAGCTACATGTTTCAGCCTAAGCGCCCATGGCCTCATAGGTTAAAGTTGCCAGTAAGTATTATTATCTAGTAATGCACGTAGTGATGTATACAATATTTTATAATTTACAAGAAAATGTAATATTCATTTTAATTTTATTTATAACAATGTCATGTCATTTAATTTTTGGTTAGTATGTTTTTAGTTAATATAAATAATTTCATATTTACTTTGTTTATAATTTTGATATTTATATAAACAACTATAAAAGCTTTTATAAAAAAATTCTAAATTTATGCATTTATTAAACAAGTAACAACTTTCAAGCTTTTATAAATTAACACGCCCATATAATGCCCTGGTTGTAAGTTACTCCGTTTTAAAAAACTTTAAATATTTTAGATGTTTGGGCGAGATTTCTTTACAAGAATCATCTTGCAAGCATCTGGAAAGATCCCTCCACAAGTTTGAGACCCAGTCACCAAAAAGAGTGTTAGAGAAATAAACTGAGAGTTACTAGACGTGATTTAATGCTTAATAAATATATCCAAAATATAAAATATTTAACTGAGGAAGAAAAATATTTATTGATTTATTATTTTGGGTTCTGTCTTTTTAGTGGCATTGTGTGTGTGATTTAAGTTATACTTTTTTGAATACATATACTTACCGCACATGTGCTTTTCAGTTTGTGTCGTCATGAAAACATAATACTTCGGTAGAATTACTTACTGTTTTTATCATCAACGAAGTTTGTGACTACGTTTTTGAAATTTAGTTAGTATTTGAATATAATATGTATCTAAATAAATTTTAACTATTATCATCTAAATGTTCTTTAATTTTTACGTAATTTTGTAAAAAATAATTTTAACAATTTAATAGTAAATTAAGATTTTGTAAAAACCTGCAATATTTTAGATACTATTTCAATATAATATGAAGTAAACGAGATACATATGTATATGGAAATTAAATATAATTTACATTAAATACATATTTTTCACAATCCGTATCAAATACTGAAATACAAATTTTGCAATATTTCGATAACTATCATATATATTTACATATTAAGCAAATCGTTTAAAATAATTTTTAAGATTTTCTTGAGTCATAAGCGAAACTGCATTCTATTTCTAAACCATATGTTCTAAGTATACTTTCTCGGTCAATTTATGTGGGCATCATCCTTAGACCATATACACTTATAGACACGCTTTTTGCCGACGCGCTGAAGCTAACATAACCGGTGCATGTGACGTCAGTTGTGGACAAGAACGCGCATTTAGTTTACGCATACTTAATCTACCAAAATATCTATGAATCTTGTATAGGGCTCTTGTCACGTGACGTTGCTAAATTATTTAATAAACAAATATTGTCTACTTCACAAAAATATTGAATTTTGTCGGACAAATAAGTGTTATTTCATAATTGACAATAAATACTGTTAATATTAAATTATTTATTAAGGATATAACGACAAAAACAAATTTATTTTCTAGATATATTTATATTTTATTGTGTTTATTAATGTTTACTAATAATTGTGAAATTAAACAATTAACTACTAATAGGGCCTATACGTACAATTAACGCGTGACGTCAGTCGTGGGCATAAAACGTTGTTATGTTGGCTTCACCATGCAATGAGCGGAGATGAGCACAAGGCGCGTCTATAAGCGTATATGGTCTAAGGCATCATCTGATAAAACGTCGCGCGCTTTTGTGACCTCGTTTACGTCCCTCGCGTTCCTCTCCTAAAGCAACACACCCAATTCCTACTCCAATAGCATGTCTCCGACGCAGACGAGCCCCTTATTGATTTTAAAATAGCACAACCTGTTATAATACTACGTTCTAACACTAGTTTCTCCTTGACTCCTTTTTTAATAGACCAGGAAAACCGGTCCGGTTTATATCAATTTGCAGACACACAAAAAATCCGAAATATTTTCTACCTGAGTGTATAAAAAACAGTTTATTCAACTTGCGCTTTATTCCCTTTAAATCACATGTTGTAATAAGGGATAAACACGTGACGGTACCGACGTAGACCATGCGCACGTGATATTACATTGCGTGCGGGTCAACTCAATGTCATATTTTTACGGTAGTTCATGCCGTAGCTACGTTTATTGTGGTGTCTAACCGGTGCATAAATATTGTTTGAAATATTAGGTAATAATGATTGTTAGTCTTGTAGGTAATGACTGTTTCCTGCTTGTTTGGCTAACTGTATTTTTTTGGCGCTTTATTTTATGAATGGCACAATTTTTTGTAACATATTAGTTGTAGTAATTTGTACACATGTGGTTTAACCTCTTCTCACCTGCACTGCACATTTGCCAATATTAATTTTATTAATTTAAATTTTACTTATAAAGTATAAAAAAAATACAATACATGTAAAAAAGGAAATAAACAATGCTAATGTCAATATTATGTTCGTAAATTGAAGTAAATATATTTACGTCGGTAAAATTGAACCCTTTCGTCATATTTACACATATTTTATTCACACAAATTATGAATTAATTTATGATTATACTTTTATAATTAATAACTTATTCAATTTCTTAGATTTTATTGATTGATTATTCTATCTATAATACATATTTCAAAGTATAATGAAATAAGGTTAAATAAAAATTCATTCTTGAAATGGGAATAATTTGTTAGCTATTAGACGTTATTTGTATGCTTTTATTGGACATGTTATATTTTACTGTCAAACTATTAACCCAAATTATAAATATGTCTTTTAAGAGTGTAAATTTGGCGTTCAAAGTGTTATAGTTATCTGCCAAATCCGACTTCTAAATTATAAATCCAGTAACTAACAAGTTAAATGTTACTGCCAAACTATTAATATAGTCATCAAATTACAAATCCGTCCGTTAAAACTGTAAAACCGACTTTTAAAAGTGTAAATCCGGCTTTCAAAGTTTGAAATTAATTTATCTGCCAAACAGTTTTAATTATAAATCCTGTAACTAACATGTTAAATTTTACTGATAAACTGTTAATCTGGCTTCTAAACTATAAATCCTGTTTTTGAACTATTCCGTTTTTAAAAGCGTAAATGCGGGTTTCAAAAATAAATATGGATGGAAATAACATATATAATATACAATTTCTCAAACAATACAAAATTATAGTATATATCTCTAATAAAAAGTTTAAAATAACAAAACTTGGTCGTAAAATGTTAAAATATTTTTAGAAAGAACTGAAATCCAGCTAAAAGCAGTTGGAAACTGTAAAATTCTATTTAAAAATCGTTAAAAGTATTAAAATTTGGTCCAGTACGGCTATAAACTGTTCAAAAAATGTAAAGTCTTAAAAATTGCAAAATTTGGCTATGAAATATCAAAATATTGTAGCAAAATTTACAATTTTTTTTTGTAAAATGTCAAAAATAGCTAAATTTGGTGTAGAAATTTTAAACAATTGTCAAAAATTACTAACATCCGACCATTAACTGTTGTAAAAGTGTAAACATTTTCATAAAATCTTAAAAATAGCAAACTATAGCTATAAAATATCAAATATATTCTTAGAAAGAACCAAATGCTTGCATAAATTGTTGTAAAATACAAATTTATTTTATTTAATTTATTTTAAGTAGTCCAGTGTTTATATTTGATTATTATACACTTAAGGTTTGGATGGTAGAACAGCAGGGTTAGTACCCAATGTTAAATCCCGCTTTATGATTCTTTATATTTTTATATTGTTAACATTATTATTATTTTTAATATTCTTATGTAAAAAAATAGAATAAAGTTAATTATTATTATTATTATTATAAAATCCATCTATAAACTGTTGAAATGAGTAACATTTTATTAATTTTTTTTTTAATAAAAGTGACAAAACTGGCTATAATCTGTTAAAAAAAAAAGTTTTTTTAATAAAATGTCAAAAATAGCAAATTCGGTCTTAGAACATTAAAATATAGTTAAAAAGCACCAAATCCGTCTAAAAACTGTTAAAAAGCGGAAAATTTTAAATCATACATTTTAAAAATAGCAAAATTCGGTCTTGAAACATCAAAATATTGTTAGAAAGTATCAAAATTTGGCTACAAACTAAACTTAAAAGTGCAAAATTTCATTGTCATTAACTGTTAAAACGTGCAAAATTCTATCATAAAAAGTCAAAAATATCGGAAAATTAGATAATGAAATATGAAAATATTGTCAGAAAGATTCAAAATCCAGCCAGAAAGTAGACCAAAAGTACCAAAATTCACTATCAACTGCTAAATTTATAAAATATTAAAATTTTCTTTTTTTATCGACATAAAAGTTATTTCGTATTTTTTGTTTAGAATTCAATCTCGAACACAATGTTAAAGTATGTATCCGTCAAATTGCAAAAAAACAAATTAAAATTTTTTTAAATTTAAAAACTAAATTGTCTTCTTTCTGTTAAAAGTTTTACTAAAATCAATCGTGTTAGATTTAAGATGTGGCGTTTTTTAGTTTAAACATTAAACATGGAAGTAATATTTTTTAACGGCGGTAAAGTTGCGAGTGTAGGACCATAGTTTCAGAAATTGTTTAATTTTATTGACTATAGATTGACTAACGAGGTATATAATTTACTTTCTAGTTTAGTTTTCTTTTTTAAGGACGTAATGAGGTGTTGGCCTTAACAAGTGGCCCTTGAGATTAACTAACGCATGGCAATACCCTTCGGTTTTCTTCTTTGCGTAAGTTTGAGGTGGGCTGGTTTCGGCTTTGCGGAATTCACGCATTTTGCTGCTGCAATACATACTATATTTTTTTGCTTCCATTTAGCTTTTTGCTCCTTCTTCCTTTGTTTTATTTGGTTTTTTATTTGTTTGTTTTCTTCCATTTTGGTTTACCTAAATTTGAAAGCTTCAATCTCCTCTATTTTTTTTCTTTAGTACTGTCGTTGCATAGTTTCTTAGTGGTATCCATTTCTTTTTGTTATTCAGGCATATTTTAATGATTGTAGATTTGTCTACTTTGTTTTCCAATAACTTTTCTAGCGTTTTCCTATCTCCCTCTCACGCTTTGCACTCTACTAGCGTATGTTCTGCGTCGTCATGTGTCTTCTTGACAAAATTTACATTTTTCCTCTTTTTTAATCTTATTTATTTTTTGTAAGTACTTTTCAAAGGCTCCATGTCCGGTGAGTAGTTGTGTTATATAGTAACACGTCTTCGGTTTTTTCTCTACCCATTCTTTTATTTCTGATATTAGTTCCATTGTCCTTCTTTTCACTGTCTTTGCCATTTTTTTATCATATTCTCTTTCGCTCGTTTTTTTTGCTTCTTGCTTACTAGTTTTTTCATTTACCATTTTCTTTATACCTAATCTTTCTTTCATCATCAAATCTGCGGGTAGTGTCGCCGCAATTACTTCTAGTGCCTTCTGCGACACTGACCTGTAGGCCCTGTAGATTCTTAACGAACTTGCTCTCATAGTTCCTCTTACTTCTTTTTGTTGTCTTCAAAGCTTCTCCCCCATGTTTCTGCGTCATACAATAGTAGTTCATACTTTTAGCCGCAGTTGCTATTAGCTTTCTTGCCCTTTGTCCTGGTCCTCCCTTGTTCGGCATAAGCCTACTAAGCATTCCTT
This sequence comes from Tachinus rufipes, assembly GCA_963932245.1. Lineage (NCBI taxonomy): Eukaryota > Metazoa > Arthropoda > Insecta > Coleoptera > Staphylinidae > Tachinus > Tachinus rufipes. The sequence goes on along the minus strand of OZ010741.1, from coordinate 46,517,154 downwards.
CCATTTTTTTTGTTCCTTTTACCGCTTCCTTAATTCCATCCTTTTGCTTCAAGTGTAACTTCAAGGTTATTTTTTTTTTTTTCTATGGTTATTATTTGTTTACCTACCTGTGTTTCTCCATTTTCGCTGTTGGTTCTCTTTGTCGATAGCTATGCCTCCTCGGTTTTCTGCGGAGCCAAATCTAACCTTTATTTCTCACCCATTTCTTTATCATCTCTATTGCCAATTTTAACCTTTCATTTAGTACTTCTATGTCTATATTCCTACCTACTAGAGCCACGTTATCCGCAAATGCCTTTATTGTCACTCCTTCCGGCAGCCGCATCTTGAGTAGCTGATTATAAACTAGATTCCATAGTTTATGACCTAGTGCAGAACCTTGTAGTACTAATCTAGTCAGCCTAAATTTTCTATTTGTGGTCAGTAGATTTCTCTCCTGAAGGTAGCTCCATATTATCTTGGTAGCAAAGTAGCATTTCTACTGTGGACTCTTTAGATGAGTTTGCTTTATCATAGTTTACACTATATAAAAATGCCAATTACTATATTTTAAACATAATCAAATCTTTAAGAATATTGGCAACACTTCTCGAAATTTTAGTTTTTATTATCCTCACGTTATATATTAGATATTTATGTATATATGCTGAATTAATTTGTGGTTTACTTTTGTATGAATATTTTATAAACTATAAATACTCGTGGATACATAATTAAGTTGATTCGATGTAACGTCTTTGATATTATAATAAACATGTAGACAAAATTTATTTTAAAATGAATTATTAATTGGCAAAATAGTCATGCAATGACGTACTGTTTTTATTACGCCATACTTTCTATAATTCTAAAATAACCTATGACATAACAACATGACTTGCTTATTCCAAGTTGTAAACTAAAGTGTTTACACATGAGTTCATATAATTTTACAAAAATATTTTTGATTACTTTGATGTGTGTTCTATTTTATTGCTTGGTTTAAATTACTAGAAATCCATATATCTAAGTATTTGCAGTTTGTATTTATTATCTGTTTTTATATAATCTCGCATTTATCGAAAAATATGTATTTTTGTTTTTGTTGTGTTCACTTTTAATCCGTAATTTTCACATTTACTTGCTTTAAATCTTGTAGCTTTTTTAAATCTTCTTTAATTTTTTATTAAGACTCACAGTCAAAGCTTAAATTTTTGACTATTAATTGGCACTCTATTTGTGCAGTCAGGGCCAGACATTTTTGGTAATTTTTTTTTTTTATTTTGGTATGTGGTATTTAGGAATTACTTAATATTTTACAATAGCATAAAATATCATTGAAATTCAAAGATTAAAACCACACTCGTTAAAACTATCCCATTGAAGATGAGTTTAAGCAGTCTGTGAACTTGATTTTTATTTGCGGATTATAAGTCTAGGAAAATAATGAATTTGGAAGTTTATTTTATTTGTTGATTAACGCTTAAAAATTATTAAAATTTCTAGCAAACCAGTAAATATTTATTTAGTTGGCAATATGTCTAGTGATTCTTTTGAACAATTTCTATGGAAGTATCTATATCTCTTTAGTATATAGGTTAATATTCAATTCAATAAAATGTTCCTAGAGACTTGCAAGTGTCGGATTTGTTCTCACGAACGCCTACCGACTAAACATACGCTGAGTGATTACTTGGAAGTTTGAGGTTTATGGATGCATGATCTTCCTTCCTAATTGAAATTTTACTTGTAGAGAATTTGTAATGCACCTAGTGCGCCAGCTATATAGGCATTGCATAGTGTTTGTGGTGAACTTGCACCACGTGTATGTATGAATTACGGACTGTCGGACAAGTAGTCATTAGATTTTTAGGCTAGAAATTTCATTGAAGATCCTGACGGAAAGAATTGCATTTTGAGTTGATTTTTTTGTTGCTTGTGTTGTGTTTGTCATCAGCTTGAGGTAAGCCGGACAACCTTTATAGTAGTATGCGGTCTTTTTTTACGCGGTACATGTTGATAGATGCCCCGACTCTAGTTTTGTTGCAGGTAGAGTTATGCCTGATTTACACGGGATAGTAAATTGCGATAGCACTTTTGAGAGTAACTTACGCTAGCGTTTACATATAAGCAAATTTTAAATGCAAATTCTCTCGGCAAGTGCTCTAGATAGTAAATTGCGACAGCACTTCTGAGAGTAACTTGCGCTAGCGTTTACATATAAGCAAATTTTAAAGGCAATTCCTCACGGCAAATGCAAATTGCATGGGCGTATACACGTTCGAAATAAACATATCGGTCGCGAACGACGCGTCACAATTTACTTGCACACAACTTTCAACAAAATCGAAATAATTTTCAACTTGCCTAGAGCGCTCTCCCAACTTATTTAGACATGCAAGCGATTTATGTAGCAACTACTTGCCATAAGTTGTGCTACTTGCCGGGAGAAAACTCTCGAACACTGTTTACATTGCGAAAATAATCATTTGCTAGTACTCTCAGATATAAACTTGCTATAGTTTTACTTGCCCGTGTAAATTGCGCTTTAGGATGTGCTCTAGTGTGCGGTCATAACGCTTGCAACGGTGTACAATGTTTGCGGACTTGCCTTTATTCAACACGCACCACTTGGTGATAAACAGAAGTTCTCAACTTTTCCGTTCTGAGGAAATTGGACGTAAAGCATTGAGCAGAGTTGTTTTTTTCATGCGTTTGATTGGTACAGTAGTTCTTAGTATTGGGGGGAGGGGGGGGGGAAGGTCAATTAACTTAAAAATGATGAAGTTTCATTTTCCTACACATTATTAATATATTTAAAATTTTAATCGGTAGACATACCTATTGATTAAAATATAAATAGAAATATTGTTTAAACATCAAAAACACAAATGTGTTGATCGCTTTAATGAGAACAAGTGGGTAGCAAAATTGGCATATGTATTTTTACCATTTAAACCAGTTAAACACAGAAATGCATGGTCAAAACCATACTATAGTAGAAATAAACAAGAAAAAGTTGTAAGACATCAATTGGCAACGTTTTCAATATTGAACTGTTTTTGGAAATGACAATATTCTTGCTAATTTTTTAGAACATATTAAAAATTTGTCATTTTTAACAGGGCGATTTTTGCTTCTTTTTGACAATATTTTTTTGTATTTTATAACTGAATTTTTCTATTTTTGTGATTTTATGTAGGTTTTTTTTTTAATTTTATAGTTGGTTTTTGCAAAACTATTTTGAAAATTTAATAAAAAATCATGGCCGGATTTTGCTGTTTTTAACTTTTTACAAATAAAATTTTGGACTTTTCAACTGATTTTGCCGGGTTTTGGTTTTTTCTGACAATATTGTAATTTTACATCTTATGATCAAATTTTGCTAGCTTTAAGATTTTATTTTTGTTTACAAGTTTAACAGGTTATGACTGAATTTTGCACTTTTAAACGATTTTCCGCCAGATTTTGATTCTATCTCAGAACTTATTAACAAACTTTTCTGATCAGTTTTACCGACAATAAGATATTTTTGATTGTTGATTAATAAAATTTTGCACTTTTTAACAGTTTATGGCCAGATTTTTTAAAATATTTAAAAGTATTGATAGTCTAAGATTTCATTCAAAAAATACACTTTTTAACAGCTTAATGTACCTATTTTTACAATATTTTGATATTTCTTAATTCGATTCTGTTATTTTTTGCATTTTGAAACAGCTTTTTTGGTGTTTTCTGACAATTTTCATCAAGACCGTATTTTAGTATTCTTGACGTTTTATAAACAGAATTTTAAACTTTTTAACAACATTTCATATCTGGATATTGCTATTTTTGAAAATTATACACTTTTTAACAGCTTATAGGTGGATTTGGTGCTTTCTGTCAATGGTTTGATGTTTCAAAGCTGGATTTTGTTATTTTTGATATTTTATTAATAAAGTTTCGTATTTTTTACTGTTTTTGATCGGATTTTGGTTTTTCTGAAAGATATTAATTTAAGGGGCCGTTCTCAATATTTTGCGGCGCGGCCCAAAAATCGTAACCACACTACTGGTCATGAAATTTTTGTCAGAACTATTTGAAAAGCTTTGCTTATTTGTGTGAAGCAAGATTTTTCTGTTTACACATTTTGTCTTCATTGCTTAAAATTGCAACACTATTCAAGGAAAAAAATATTTTTATACTAAAACACAATTTTATTGTTTTTATTTTTAATTTCACATTATGGATATAAATTTTGTTAACATAAATTTTATACCCTACCTACCTGTTTTATTTTATACTATATTTGGTTCCCAGACTAAAAGGTTAAGAACCGCTGCGATAAGCTCAGCCTGCACCTCATCAGCCTAGATGCATCAATCGTTTTTTATAACGTACTTTGCGATTTTTCAGATTTATCATACTTCTGAAATTCGAATGGAAAAGCGGTTGCATTTAGATGCCTTTGAAATATGCTTTTATTGCGTATTATAATAGAAGCGGCCATATCAGCATCTTCCGTGGATGCTAAGAAAGTTGATGGGCATGTTGGGCCAGAGAAATTGTTAGACGAAGCAGGATTGGTCGCTTGAATCTTGGGGGCTGGCCGGATTAAGAATCATTTGACTTTGTTGGCTTATATTCTTGACCTAACGGAGGGTGTTTGATTGTCTATTAGAAGTTGCATAAGCAGAAGAAGGCTTACCAGTTACTTCGGTTTTTTTGTCTTATTTTTCATGCGGCCCACCAAATTACATCCTTTCTCCGAGGACGGGACTTTATGTTGGACCGTGTTAATGGGGGTCTTATTTGACGTTCATCAACCTCCTCAGCCTCGGAGGTTGTGCTTTCAGGAAGGCTTGGGCTGGATGTCGTGGGGGTTAGATGAGATGTTTTGTGCTTGCGGCTTTAAGGCAGCTGGAAAAGGTTTTCAACGTTGCTTTGATGTAGGATTTGCTCTCTTTCGCTCGTTTTTTTGAATTTCTTGGCAATGTCTTGCCTCGTCGCGTGTGTGCAGTACATCTTCCTGGTCCAGCTGGATCTCCTTGAACTAATCTTTGTGGACGTCGATACACTCGGAATCGCTTTTGAGCAAGGAGTCGATGAACACCTGCAAATCTTTTTTTTTTCCAGTTTTTTTAGGGTTAAAAAAACTTTATTTTGCAAAGGGCTTCCATGCTTAATAATTTAATTAATTAATTGTTTAAAATTAACTAGTTAATCAGATTAGATAGTTTACAAATATACGGTCAATTAATTCGGCCAATTAAGTTAATAGTTGGGCAAATAAATTGATCCTAATTAATTATGGCGATCACACTATTTAGAGGATATAGTGTAGTTTTTTTAGGTTCCTCCTCAGAGATTGTATATATGCTAAAGTTGTACAGAAATTAAATGAAAACTGTGAAGCAATATCAACAACGTAGTAAAGATTATATGAAATTGTACCTTCGATAAGGCAAATTAAAGAAGATTTAGACATAGATTTGTTGTTTAAATTAATATTTTTTATACGGTTGACACCTCGGATTGTGACTTTAAAACAGTCAATTTTAATTCTATAAAACAGCATTTTGTTTTATAGAATTAAAATTGATCAAATCGAAAGTACCTAGTCGGGTATTGTTTCAAGATCATTGTTCATTATTTGCAAAACTGTGAGTAGACTTTTGTTTATTTGAAGAAGTTTATTAATGAAAATCAAAAATAGAATCGGCGAAAGACCATAACCTTGAGGACCTTCAGCATTTATGGTTTTAGGGTAAGAGTTAAAACCAAGAATTCTATCCTATGAAATGCTTTAAGAATGTTTAGAGCTACTGCAAGATTTTTTTCATGTTTGTTTTCAACTTGTCAATGTTTAAATATTTTTCAAAAATTTTATAATTTGAAAAATCAGATTTACTCTCTTTTTAGGTATAGGTTGAACATTTGCAATTTTTTAACAATTCGTGAATGATTCTTTTTTATACGGTAAGGCAATTTTTTTTAGTCAGAAGTGGAGAGCTAATTCATTTGCAAATGTTTTAAGAATAATAGGTTGAATTTCATCTATACCTGATGCCTTTCTGGTATTTAATTTAAGAAGATATTTTGACAACCCGTTACACTAGGTATTGGATTCACTTTACCACTAACCAGCATTCTACGCTAACCAGCATAGTACTACTAAACGGCATTGTACGCTGATTTTGAGAATTGAAAACGGGTTTTTATTCAATGATTTTATTTGTTAAATAATACACTTATATTGAAATATAAGGCTGAGTTTTATTCTTCAGATTCTTTGGATTCAAACCAAAAACGGTTTTTTAGTTGCTGAACCATTCAATACGCCCGTTATTGATGTTTTATATTTACTTGTTTATAATGACAAAAGCGGTACATAAGCTTTTGTGTGTGTCGGATAAGTTTTTTCTTTTTTGTTTTCTAACCCACCAAACTAGAAATATCATAAAATCATTAATAATCTAAATATATGTATTTTATGAAAGCTTTTCAGCACGAATTATTCCATTGAACTTAAAATAGTTTTTGTTTTCCATGTTTAGTTATGGTAATGTAGATACTGGTTTGTAATAATCGTACAGCTTATATTTTTATTATATATTATATTATTTTTTCTTATGCTATGGACTTTGTATTTCTACAAGTGTTTATTCATAGTTATATTTTTATTGAATGTTTGCACTATCAATCGTACCTACTTCAGTATAATTTACACACAAGAAATTAATGGAACATGTTTTTATTTATGTTTACGTCAACCAGTCGCTAATATGGATTCCGAGGTAATTATACCATTTACTTAACATAAAATTAATCTTAATTCATATAAATTAAACGCAAGTATTTAAAACCCACATACATTCAACGAATACAATTTAAAGAAACGTTTAGAAAGCCTTAATATAAATCTCAATATGATGCGTTTTTAAATTAACTTAAAATTATATTTTATTCACTCTTTTATCAATTTTGGTATTGATGTTTAATTAATTGATAAATGGTTTAATTAAATACATAAAATTCAGGTGTTAGTTAAAGTGCAGTTTAGAACGTCCATGGCCTGCTTTGCAGTTCGCAAGTGGCAGGATGCAACCTACAACTTTGTAAAATCGATCATATCGAAATAGGTTAATTGTTAAGATTTATTTACAAAATATATTGCAATAATATATTATATATGCCACCACATTTGGTGTGTACTCATTACATTTGTTTTGCCGTAATTTTTTAAAATAATTATTGTAATCAGGTTATTAGTCAAGAACCTTGAAGTTAATATTAATTTTATTTATTGCAAGTATTTTTTGCTTTTTTTTTCATGTTCAAAATAAAAATGTCAATAATTTTTATATTTAAATGTGAATTCTGTAAATATCAATGACAACTATATTTTGCCATTTACAATTTGGAAAGTTGTTCTATTAAAATAGAACATTATATCCCAAAAGAGTATTAAATTAGCATAAACCGCAATGCGACTTTCACTCTTAGAATATGATACAAAATATTGTAAATAACAACTTATAAAATTGCAAAAATATGTTTGTAATCAATGCCAACTTGCGTTTTGCCAACTCAGGTATGAAGGTTTTTATTTTAACAGTTCGTTGCACATTAATTAATTTTATTTTACAAATTGCTAATTAATTTGTCTGAAATGTATTTTGTTTAATATTGGACGCAGCTTAAAAAGGAAATAAAAAAGGATAGCTCAACCGAATCGACAATTTCTGATTTGAAGGTGGAAGCGGTAAGTTTGTTGAAATATAGACAACAATTAAATAAGAAGGTTGATATTTCTTTCTTGAAATTGTTTTTAGTTGACTCATTTTGAATTAGTTAAGATATTTTTTTATCAATTGACATGGTTTGCGTGGGTTTGAGTTGACTGACCTATATTATCAACAAAATTAAATAGAAAGTGTTTTATTGTTATAATTTATAGATGCATGTAATATATTATGTAAAACTATATTGAAATACTTCTTATAATTTTAGAATAATAATTTATTTGTGGGTTTGCAGTATGTCAAATAAAATCAACAATTAAGTTATACTAAATTTATTAAATATATGTTATATGTGGTTAAGCTAAGGATTTAATTATAAAGATTATATAGAGATTAAATTAAATAAGTAAATTATCGCTTTAAATTTATAAAACAATAATGTAAAAACAAAAATTTAACACAAAGAAAACCTTAAATGTGTTTAAAAACTCTAATTGAACACTAAAATTAAGTAATTGTTGTCATTATGAATTACATAAAATACACTCAACTCAAATTGATTGTTTAGAGCTTTTTCCATAAAAGCAAAAAGTAAGCGATTTTTGCAATAACTTTGCTCCCCGACGTGGTGCAAAAATTGTACATATATTTTTTATTTTGCTTTTTTACTCTTTACAGTTTAGGTTATATGTAATTTTCACGCATTATTGATCTTGGATCTTGACGAGATATCAAACAAGAAACTAAAAATTTAAGAGATTGAAACCGATTTTTTGCTGTTTTCTCATTCTTCTAAAAAAAAAAAAAAATCATTGTCACTTATAGAACATGCTAATATCTACAATGTATATAATATATTTATTTTGTAAAAATGTATGAAAGTAAAAAATCTTAAAAACACTAACACCGAAAAATAAATAATAGAACGTCCCGTTCTTCGACTTCCGCCTTCCGCCTTTGGAGTGTTGCCAGTGTCAGCAACTCGTCTCATTGTTTTTGGAGATTGTCTTTTGTTAGGGCCCGGACACTCTTCTTTAACTGTATAGGGTTGACTTGTGAATGATAGGTTACCGTGGTGTGGTGGATAGCTTTCCATCTCCTCATCGGCTGAAGGTTTTGCTGACAAACTAAGGACTGTTGTCAGTTAAGATTATTTTCGGGTAGCCATAACGGTAGAATAAGCGGTTGTCCTTGAGTTTAACGGTGGATTCGATGATTGCTGCTGGTACAGGGATTGCCTTGATTCACCTTGTGCATAAATTCATGTACTTGTTTCCGGACCGTGTCGTTTAATAAGGCCCAATGTAATCTAAAGCCAACCCGCTCACATGGTTCTTTGGCTTGGTGCAAATGCAAAGTGGCTTCTGGTTGGGCTGCTTTTTGTTTTGTTCTGCGGCAGACCACTGATCTTTGAAGAAATGTTTGCAACTCTTTGTGTATCTTTGGCCAGTGGTATGACCGTAGGATGTTGGCGATGATTTTATCTTGGCCTGGGTGTCCGGCAGTTTCTGACGCATGATGATGATGACAATTTGATGGGCTACTGGTGGTACCACTATTTGGTCAAGACAGTTGAAAGTTTGGTATAACACCCCAGCTTTGCCTAGGCGGTAATCCAAATTGTCATTTGGTGGTTCATTAGAATTGCGCGAGTGTGTGGGCACTTTTGTTGTGTGCACCTCACTGCGTCTGGTAGCGTCTAGGTTACCAGGATTGATATTTGATGGCGGTTGAGATTGGCCACGGTTAATTAAACTTCTCTAAGCTTATTGCATACAGATCTTATAAACATAATGTTCAAAACTGGCATCATACCACAAGAATAACTAACATCTACGTTCATTACCCTACCCTAGAAACCGCATGCAACAGACTGCAATGATTACCGCATGATAAGTTTAATGGGCCATGCATTGAATGTGTTCCTTAGGATTATACATACCAGAATATATAAAAAAATGTGGCGGATATAACAGACACGCAACTTGGATTCTGCAACGCATTTGGAACGAGGGAAGCACTCCATGCATTTGGGGTACTGGTTCAACGCTGTCAGGACGTAAATAAGGATATATGCCTGCTACATTGACTACAGCAATGCATTTGATAATGTAAAATACGAAAAGCTCATGAACATTTTAATAGGCATGGATATCGACTATCATGACATAAGAATAGTGTCAAACCTTTATTGGGGCCAAATTGAAAGAGAACTGTCAGATGACATTAACATACGAAAGGGTGTCAGGCAGGGATGTATTCTCTCCCCAATGCTATTTAATATCTACTCCGAAGCGATATTCAAGGAAACACTCTTAAAGGACCCCGCAGGAAATGTTGTAAATAGTAGAACAATCAATAACATCCGATATGCAGACGGTACGGTTGTACTAGCAGACAATATATTAGATCTCACACGCATGATGAAAAGCATAGAGGCGAAAAGCAAAGAATACGGTCTTCAAATTAACTTAACTAAAACAAAAACCATGTTAATTTCAAAAACCAAACTATATAAGTATTTTGGAACATAGTTGAATGATGACTAAACATATAGACAAGAAATTCTAGCCCGCATAGAACAAACAAGAGCAGCATTTGTCATAATGAAAAACATGCTAACTTCTCGAGATTTCAGTCTAGACCTAAGGCTAAGAATGGCCCGTTGCTACATTTTTCCGATACTTCTTTATGACATGGAAAGCTTGACTTTACACCAGGAAACCACCAAAAGAATAGAGGCTTTTGAGATGTGGGTCTATTGCCGCATGCCGCGCATATCGTGGACCGACAAAATTATCAACGTCGTGCTTTGGAGGATGAGCAAAGAGACCGAAATCCTTTTTCCTATAAAGAAGCGAAAGGTAGAGTATTTAGGCCACATCTCTAGAAACCAAAAATATGGGTTACTACAATTTATGATCCAGGGGAAAATTTAAGGGAAACGAAGCGTAGGAAGGCGACGTATACCCTGGCTGCGTAACCTGCGGGAATGGTTTGGGGCATTGTTGGCGGACCTGTTTTGCATGGCTATCTCTAAAGTTAAAATTGCCACGATGATCAGCCACCTCTGACGGAGAAGCTTAATGCATAACGGGTAAATTTTGCCCAATTGTCTGTTCTTAGAGTAAAGGCTTTATCTTATAAGTAGGCTTATTATTTGTTGATGGATCAGACTATTGCCATGCATGTGTTGTTTTTGTCATTTTTCTTGATATAATACTGAGCACATTCGGGAGTTACATGGACCGGTTTGCAGCACGTAGTGTAAGCCGGTGCGTGGGGTGCAAGTTTTGTCAAGATTTTCACATTTTCAAAAAGTTTGTTTGCTTCCTGTGACTATTCGAAGGATTTTTTAGTGCCTTGTAGCTCCATTACTGGTTTGGCTACTTGTGCTAAATTGGGGGTGTACTTTAACTACTATCATTTTTTTTAAATGTTAACTTTAATTTTGGAAAGTTGCAACATAGGCTTAGCCATTTTCACGTTTACTATGTTGTTTTCTTGTGGTTTTGGGATTGGTCAAGTTTTTAACCCATACCTTGCGTTTCTAGAACCTTGCCTTGCTTTTGGAGCTTTACATTTATTATTTGCTTGGTCGACCAAACTCTGTAGTGTGTAAAACTTCAGAATGTTGAGGGATTGTTGAATCTTGAGTTTCACTAGACTGTTACATCTTCATGATATGGGTAGACTCTCTGGTAGAGTGCTGCCTGTTGCAACAAAAAGATTTTTAGAGGTTTCCTGGGTTTCCTGGTGTTGCGACGTCATCAAGACAGAGGTAAGTTGCGCCACCAAGATAGGATCGGCATATCTTTGAAGCAGTTTTTGCTCAGTGTTGCGGTATCTTGGTAGGGGCATCTGTTCAAATTTCTGCTCGGGTTGTTTGGTTTTGGAATAATTGATGTTTCTGGCACTTGGTAGATAGCAAAGTGCATTAAGGCTCTGACTGATTTTTGCTTAAAAATCGTCGCATTTTATACCTGTTCTGTCCAAGTGATTTTGGTTTACAACGCTCTCATTGGTGGCCTGCATTTCGGTTGGGTTTTGCTTCCTGCTGTGCTTTGATAGGCTGTTCATGATGTCATTGAGTAACGCCCAGTTCATGGCATTGAAAAGTTTTTTTTTTCTTTTTTTAATATCTCAACAACGATCACTACTAGTACGTAAACTATATGTATGTAGTGACTGGACTATATATAATTTGCTTTTTTTTGTTTTGAAACCATTTCTAGTTACTTCTTCTCTATTTATTTATTTGAAATTACTTATTGATGATCGAAATGCTGCTTATTGCGATCTTGGAACATAATTATTTTTTTTATACTACTTTATATTCATTAAACGTCGGCAAATTAATGCACTACATATGTTGGTTCAAAATGATTTCTGATATCAGCATTAGTCAAATTCTCCTTTTATCACAATAAACAGGGTATTTTTATAAAAAATGACAGTGTAGTCACTGGGTATGATACATTTTATGAGCAGATAAAAAGAGTTTAAGATATCTTGATTGTCTTTTAACATATTAGGTATCTTGCTTTTTTCTTGCATTGTTTTAAGTTTACCACAAGTAAAGTAGATATAAAAAATATATTATTAATTATGTTACTATTGATACTATGACAAATAAAATTAACATGTCAAATCTCTACTGCATTAGTTGTAGAGTAAAAAATTGATTATATGTTATTAAACTTGAATACTTTGTATTTTGGAAACGAAGACCAGTATGACAAGTTTATGTAAAAAAAAATAACCTGAATAATTTTAATTTGAAAACACGTTTTATTATATTTTATTAATTCTGATTTATTGAATTAATTATGAATACTATTCAAAAGAATTTAAAAAACTACAAATATATCATGAATACTATGCACAGGTACGATTTGAAAAGTATGAATCCTTGAAATATTTTCTTATCATATGAATGCGGTCAATTAAATGCAGTTATCTATCGGTTAATAATAAGGTTAAGAACACGTTGTTATTATTATATTGTTTGACTTATTAAAGAATATAAATTATTATATTTTAAAACTGTACAAAGGTTGTTTTAATAAAAGACACGATTAGAAAGTACAGATAAGTGTAATAAAAATCCGCTTCAAACATAATTAACTTAAATTGAATCTATAAGGAAACTGAATATGAAACTCTGGAGAATTAATTAATTTTTGTAGCAAAAATATCTATGGTTAGTTAGGGTTATATTAGTAAATGTAAAATACTACGAGTTATATGGAGTCATATTTACTATGTACTATATCACAAATATATTTAAAAAACCGTAACTAGTTTCAACTTTTACAAGGCCATCATTTTTTGTTGGCAGGGAAGGGGAATCTTAAAAAGACTAACGTGTTGGATTTACTTTTCAAACGTATGCAAGCGCCTACCGACTAAGATAGAATACATAGAAAAAAGCAGCCTTAACCTGTGCTGAACATGTCAGATATATAAGTATTGAGAGAATGATTGTTTTGAATAGTTGCAACTTGTTGCGTAGCATTGGATGTGCAAGCTGAAGGTTACTCCTCTGTCTAATTCTGTTTACAATACCCGTTCACGGAATTGGAGGGCCATTTAAATAGATGTTCTTGTGAGGAGTTAACGAAAAAGAGAATAGCCTTGCTCTCCTCAGGGTTGATTTTTATCCTCCAGTACCTTAGCCAAGTTTCAAGTACCTCACAAGCCGATTGAAATCTTAGCATGATGACTTTTGGTCGCTTAGAAGTGTACATCACGTACACGTGCCCAAACAGCTTTACGGCCAGTGTTTTTACGTTTCAGATAGGAAGAAATAATTTTAATTAATCTTGGATTGAACCTGAGACGTTGAAGTTTTAGGAGTAGACCTTGGTACTAGACCTTATCAAAGGCCTTTTTAACATTGAAGAATATGGCGCCAGTAGCCTGTTTTGATATTATTAATCACCCTGGTTAGTTGATGGGTCATGAAGTCATGTTGATGATTTGGCAACAAGTTTTCATCCGCCGTGTGATCCCAGATTCTATTAAAGATTACAGTTTTCTTAACCTCACTTAGGGTCGACAGAAGTTCTATCGGGCAATAATTATGTGGAAGATGTCTATACTTCTCAACTTTTGGGATAGGAGTGGCATTATACTTTCTTATGAGTACGGAAAATGTAACGTCCTTAGCATTGCATTCGTAATGTTTGTCAGGAACATTATAATCTTGTGAGAGAATGCTTTTGGAATGCAATCCAGACCTGGAGCCGTTTTGGGTTTGAGATCTTTTACCCTGGACGACCGAACCGATTCAAGAATTAAAGCAGTGTCACTGTGCTGTAGGCACTGCTTTTTTTCTTTTTGGACTATTGGAGTTTAAGGCTTTCAACAAACGCTTTTTTGTTTCTGAGGCGGTTGATGACGGCGGTTCTGGGCTGGTGGTATGCCTTTTCAGCTGTTAAAAATATAACAACGGAGTTAGTGCAATTTTGTGGCTTGTTTCCCCTGGAAATGCTCTCAACTGCTGCTACTACCACACAACGACCGCTATGCTCTCTGACCACGGCTATGTACTTGGACAGATGCCGACCGCCCCAGGAGCACTACCCCTTGCACTTGGCTTGCACGGGATCTACCTGCTTGCACATCTCGCCTTAGGTCCTCTACCAACAACTATCTATTACTAGGCGAACTTATCCATGACGACTACCACTATGCTCACTGTTCACGCAACTTGCTACGATTGTACACTGATAACTCACTTCATATAACGCCGTGAGTCAGATCCCAAACCATGGGGATCAAACACAATACATGCACAACGAGACCATGGTGGCGCTTCCACATTGACCCCATAGACTGCCTCTGGCAAACCATCAGAGAGTGCCATTTCTCGGCTGCGTGTTTGTCTTTAACCGACCTGCACCTACCTTTGCAAGCTATGGAATCAACCCATACGTTTGCCAGGTGGCATTGACCCTTGGAGGGCTCCCGGCCGGATGGCCTTACCAACCGGACAACACGTTTGGATTTGTCACACACTGGAAAGAGTTAATTCCAACTAACACCAGGTTGCTAACTACGGTTATCTACCCTAAAACAACACTACACCTGGTAGAGGGTTTCAGACAAACTTTTTCAACACCACCGACTACACCCCTTTACCAGGCGGACAGGAATCAGTAACAAAGACCTCTTTTGCCATGAATGAAAGGATGCGGTGTACGGCTATTTATGACTACTGGGCTGTAGTCTGAGCTTAGGTGATGACCGAAATAACAGTTTGAGCTGCGATATTCTTGATTAACACGATAGTAAAAACGTCTCCAGAATAACCCTGGGAATGGTAATCTGCTGTGCCAAGCTGAATGCTTTGAGATAAAGTCTCCTGCAACAGTTGTTGGAAGCTGGCCGTCTAGTATAGCATTGAGATTTGCTGTTACTAGCTGCTTAGTTGACGACTGAAATTAGCTTTATCAGGATCTACATTTATTGCAATCGAGTTACCCTTCAATTCATCAGTTGGCGGCGTAGAGATTACCGAGTGTTCAGCTGATTGTTTGACGAGGATTGCGGTTCTACGTCCCTGTGCTTCAAACGTGTTTTTCAAATACGTGATAGGGTTTGGAATGTTGTATGCTTTACCAAGAGCTAAGCGGGTTTTGGTTAATAACATCACATAGATGTTATTTATGAAGAAGAACGCATTTACTTCCTCATTTTTATCATTAATGTTGATGCCCTTCCAAAACCATATACTAAGTAGAATATTGTCATTTGGCGTGACAGCCATTGAAATTACTATCTTAAGTGACTCTAGATACAATTTCTTGAAATCTTTTTTGCCTGCCATCATCGATCTTGCTAGGAGATTTTTGAGGCTGGTTGCTGATAATTTTAGAAAAAGTTAATGATTATAATTATTGTTTAGTGTCAGAACCCGTTACCTGTGTGAAAAATTTCTCATTTCTCTCAGGCTGGTTTTTGTGGAGCTGAAGATTTGTTCTGTTATTAGCAGTTTTAGCCAGAGATTCTTTGTGCACTGACCACTCTCTAAAACTGACAGTGTGGACACACTTAGGAGGAGTTGGTAAAACCTTGTCCTTTTGGAGTTACGTAAAATTTCTGGTCTCTGCTAAAAAACCACAGACGACCTAACTAAGTTTTTCTTTCTTTTGTCGATTTTGTGCTAAAGGTGTTATTGGTTTTCTTTCAAAACAAAAATTGTAGTTTACGAGAAACAAGCTTTTTGTGTGCAAAAAATAGAGGGTCAATGATTCATAATTGAATGATGAATGCAAGACAAAAAGTTTAATTATTCTGGCGAAAATAATCTTCAATGTGCTAAATGCTGTGTTAAAATACAACCGGATCTGACTACACTAAGCACATAATCTATGAAGTGATTTTCGTTATTGTTAATATGGAGTATTTAACACACTGTTTATTAAGGCTAGGCTAATGACTTTGCTCTCGGGCATTCGCTTCATAACGCACTTCGTAAATAAATAAAAATATAATCATTTTATTTAGAGCAAGATTGTGGTAGAACCAATTAGTTTAATTCCTTAATACTATTAATTTAAACGTTCCTAAACTACAATTTTCTTACTACATATTTATATTTTTTAAGTGGCATATAATAATCGTACACAAGTTTTAATACATGCATTAACAGAACAATCACTATTCTTTCAAGTAATCGAATTATTACCTGTATTATTGCATCTCTTTACAAATTTAAAAACTGACAAGATAAATTAAGACTTAAGGATGTAGTTGAGGGTTTAGAGTATAATAAAAAAGAACAGCCAAACCCACATATTCTGAGAAGCAGCAATAGTCGATGTGTGTGGCTGAAATAAATTGTGTTGTCTGACAAAGACGCAGATATATTATTTGTTCGTACAAAAACTATTATTCCTTTTTAATTTAGAATTTGTTATTACGAAAAAAATATTTAATAGAGAAATTTATAAAATAATTACAAATTAATATTCATTCAATTAGAAACTTCAGATGTTATACGTAATTATTAATAAAAATTTATATAATAAAATTATTTTGCACGTTTGAAAAAACTATTCTTAATTTTACTGTTATCTATTGTTAAGTAACAGGAAGGTCTCAAAATGACAACTGTGTTAAAATAACAGAGAGGTCATTCACAGTAAGACACTGCACAGCAAATTGACTAGATGCAATGAAAAAATTATTCTTAATTTACAATAGTACGAGCGCCAATGCAAACATAAATTGATGAACAATGAGTAGTTTAATTTCATTTAAGAATTACTGTGCTAAATGGTTCTATTGAAGTAATTTATTTACAGTTTTATCAATATTTATGTTTAATCGATGCGGATACGTCACATAATATATTTTTTACGTAGAATAGGTTAAAATACTTATTCAAATGACGAGCGTAATAAATGTAATAAATAACGATAGTGGCTTGAACATATACAACGTGCGTATGGCTATGACTTGCAATACAAAACAAATTATGTTCCATAAATATGTAGAAAAAATATAATGCTAATGTATACTATATCAACCTTACTCAATATGTGAATGTGATAATGAATTGAATATTATAAGATAAGGTTTACGGAAAATTTGTAACAATTGAGATGTCGGCTCTATTAAGTAGATATTGTGCAATGGCTCTACTAAATATGTAAAATATAATTAGAATTATTAATTATTATAAACAGATGCATTATATTATGTTAACGTTATTTATTGTTAACGTTAACGTTATTTATTTATAGTATCTTTGAGCTACTTAAAATCAGGTTGTATAATGACGATAATGTAAAATACACCATTTTTTTAAGATTTTATATTGTAATAACTGAGTTTGGTTGCAAAACCATAGGTGTGCCACAGGACATTGTTTTAGGGCCAAATTTATTTCTAATCTATGTTATAACAATTTGAAATATAGTGACACTCAAGTTCACCTCATGCTATTTGAAGATGATACAATATTGTAAGATTTAATACAGTTAAATAAAAATATAGTTAAATTAAAGAAAGATATGTGTGAATCAGTCGATTGTAAATGATTGGCTTTTATCAAACAAGCTAAATCTTGATGACAATAAAATTAAGCATCTAATATTTTCATTGAGACAAAATTATTCTAGCTTTAAAAAAAAAATTAACTTAGTATCTCATAGCAAGGCATAAGTAATTTTTCTAATTTAGCCAGGTTTTCGTCCCACAATCGCTGGTTGTCGTGAACAAACGAAGCACTCTTTTTTTTTCAAAACCCGGTTATACCTTTCTGTTGGGTTTGCTTGAGCGTGGTAATTTGGTGTGTTTTTATTATTTTCTATTATTTTCACAATTTTTGTAGCCGTTGCTTGACGTAAAGCAAACAAAAAAGTATTTTTAGTTAATAAATCGCATACTACTAAGACAAACTTATTTTGTTTTTGTGATCACGGAAATGGTCCCATTAAATTGATGGTTGCTCGGCATACGTCTCTAATTTTCCTCTTGGCTTATCTTATACCGGTTTATGCGCTAGACATACTCTGCAGTTTCTACAGTAGCGCGCATTATCTACAAACATGCACGGCCAAAAATACACTTGACTAATTTGTGTGTATGTTTAAAATATACCTAAACAACCTGCAGTTGCGGTATTATGGTTTTCCGCCCTATTTGTCTTCACTTTCAAAGGATTTGAGTTTATCAAGGAGCACTTAAAATTTTGCGAATGTTTATTCAAAATGCCTTGTTTGATGTTCCAAGCTGAATATTTATCCGGATGACCCTTGACTGCATTCAACTTTTTGTGATACCACCCATCTCGATTTGTCAATTAAACAATTTTCTTTATTTGTCGTTGCAATAATGTTTTGATGGATCAAAGTTAAATTGTTAAAATTTTAACACTCACCTAGATAACTGCCCTAGAGGGTCTTTCTGTGATCAAATAACCACGTTGAATGGTCAGTTACTACTATAAATGAGGTCTCCTTTATATATTCTTGATACTTTTCAAAATTCCGTGGCATGGTGTTTTTGAATACCTTAACGGTACCGTTGGCTCACACGCAACTTAATCTTAACTCACTTACATTCTAAACAAAACTGTTTATTCTAGTCCGGTACCGCTAGTATTGGTGAAGATATTGCGTTAATTTGGTAAATAATTTTTCCTGTCTATATGTCCACTCTAGGATAAACCGTCTGTACCAGCCAGCCAGGTACAATTGTCCAGATTTTCTCTTGAACGACCAGTAGTCCCCATAACCTAATTATAGCAGTTCTTGTTTACAGAGACAGCACGTTTTGCTATTAAAGGTTAGCCCATGAAGAAAAGATTCAATTCAAAGTATTCTTTGACGCGTTCTAAAGTTCTACAGCGTTTTATTAGCCAAATCTTTACAAAAATTAAAAATGGATTTGTCGTTAAGTAATAGTTTCAGATTTTTTAAATAATTTTAAGTTTTTAGAGTTAAAGCGATCGGATATATTATACTCCAAATAGTTAGCAGATATAAATTTTTAACATGGAGATATAAACAAGTTATCAATGCAAATATGTGTTAATGTAATATACTTGAAGAGTTGGTTTATTGATTGTAAAAATCATATTGTGTGATGTTATTATATCTATAAGATTGTTTTTATTTTGAGAAGGTAATAGAAAATTTATATTTAAATTTCCGCTGTATACAACAGCGTTGTTTTTTACATTGATAGTTTTTAAAATATCACAAGTGTGATGTCAAGATAATGATTGAAGTATTGCAATTATTGTTAAATTATTCCATTGCACAGTGCAACACACTACCACTACTTCTAAATATAGGTTTGTATGTCATTCTCCGATCACTCACTTGACGTTTGTTATAGATAGCTACTTCACCACGTGTTTTAGTTTTTTGGAATTATTTAGAGGAGAGTACAGTTTTCTATTGACACTGCCGATTAATTTTCATTGCCAGTGAAAACATTATAAAGTCTGAATTTTTTTGTTCTATTATTATTTCTAATAAGTTCAGTTTGTTTGAAATGCAGACATACAAGGTAAACAATATTCATTCACGGCCTAACCATGAAACATGAGAAAGATTTAGTATACTACGGAAAATCCGGTACCATTGTTGCTGTCTGTAGCTACGCGGTGACAGTAAGCACATGCGCAAAGAACTTATGGACTATATTTTTGAAAAGTTTAATATAAGTTAAATAAGTAAATACAGATAAATACACAAAATCTTTAAGCCTCGTTAATATAGCACTATTATATTTGATGGACATAAATATGACTGGTGAATAACATATGGCTTGGCACTTTAAAATGTGTGGGCTACAATGCCAAACTAATAAATTAGTCCAGTTACTATAATACATTTAAAAATGCAAATTGTTGACCAAGACTAAGAACTAGGCTTTTTGACGTGATACAAAAATTGCGATCATATAATTTTATGTTGCTTTTTACGCTCTATAATTCAGATTATTTGACTTTTTTACGTACTAGTGATCGTTGTTGAGGTATTGGACGAGAAAGAATAAAATAAGTAAAATATTAAGAGGGGAAGCTTTTGCAAAACCAAAAAAAAATGTCATCTTAATTTGTTACGTATATTAACTTTAAAAGTTGATAAATGAACGGCAAATAATTCTTAAGCGTATTGTATATTGGCTGATATTTTTTTCATAAAACCATACCATTTTGGAATTCCGGCAAAAATTTATTGATTAATTGTAGGAACAATGTTGCGTGAAAGTTGACAAAGAGTTTTAAATTATCAAAGTTTACCCACGGATTTATGTTTTACGTAAAAGAGTATTGAAATCGTACTAAATTAAGTAACTTCTTAGTCCGATTTAATTTTGACAATACGAGAAATGACAGTTTCATACTCGATAGCGGTGTTCGGAGCAATATTTTTCTTCTATTACGTTAAATGTTCCATGACCGTCAATGGTGTTATTATTAAAGTCTGTATTGTTAAACACAAATTAAGAAAAAAATTCCAAAATATTGAATTCATGTCGATGTATGCATAAATTCTTAAAAATTGTTATAATAAAATGTTGATAAGGTTTTTTGGACACAAAAAAATTCTGGCACTTACCTGTAACGAGGACCCACAGCTGTTAATGTTACGTGAACTATCGATGTACACTTCCTTGTCCAATTCTTTAATGCACCACGATTATCTTTTGTAATGATTGCAGTAAAGTTCCAAAGTCTCAGGAACTGAAGCCGTTGTTCCTGAGACATCTTTATGAATTCATCCGATGGATGCAGTGTAATTTTTCTTTTTGTAAACGGCTGTTTTAATGTCTTTGTGGTCAATTACTGCAGCTTTGTGAATGATTCGTAGTCTTTTTTGTGAAGGTCTTTTTATTTTGAAAGAATCTTATAACAATTAGACTGAAAGCATATCTCGCATTTGCGTCTTTATATATCTATAATAAGGAACCAATTTTCTTTTTCTTTGTTGTGTCAAATGAAAATGGACACTTGGTCGAAATTGTATATATTTGTTTCTGGTAAGTCGTTCCTTTTTAGTCCCTTTAGCAGGTATGTATGTATGCACACGCAAATTACATTTTTGATGGTACTGAGGTATTGCGGCGACGAGATCAAGTACATATTGAAAGACCAAAATCATTGTCGCGTTTTTCAAGTTGTTGCAGTAACTATCTATATTTTTTCGATATTGAATAAATTGTTTTTTAGTGGCAATTTAAGTTCTATATTTACTCTTTCATTACCATATGTACCATAATGTTTATTACAAATTTTTTAAATAAAAAAAAATTACATTGTAGGTATTAAGCATGCTTTACTAGTTTGATAATTAACATTTATTTGATATATACATATATCTCGGGAATGAAGACAACAAACCAAATTTCAAATTCTTTATTTTTTACTTTCTTGTTCAATATCTTGTGAAAAACGATAGTACTTTAAAAAGTCATATAACTTAAATTGTAGAGCGTAAAAAAACTACAAAAAAATAATTACTACAATTTTTGAATCAGGTCGGGGAGCCGTGATATTGTAAAAATCGCTTTTTTGCTTTTATTTAGATTGCGGAGAAAGCTCATAGGAAATCTTGGTCTGTATATTATATCTACTTGCTCAATATGGCTATAAACTTTCGAAAACAATAAAAACTTTAATGAAAGATTGTGACCTCAATAAGATATACCTAGATTTGGTGTTTAGTTTAATATTTGATAAGCCGATATTTTGAGTTTTGACCTTTGAACTGAAATAAAATTATTTTTAATTAAAATTGACAATGTTGTGTTTGTATTAAGATCTTTGTTACGCTACTGATTCTAACCTAAAGATTTCAAGGGGTTTGCCATATTTGTTAATATTGTCTTTGGAAAGTATCAAGTATGGAGGTGCTGTCATCTGCAAAATTATGAATTGGACATTTAGTTATATGAAGAAGTCGAGGAAGAAGTATATTAATGTAAATCAAAAACAGTCGGGGAATCAGCATAACCTTAAGGAGTACCAAAATTGGTTGATTATGGGGGGTTTAAGTTAAAAGTTAAAAAGAAAGTTATGAATAAGACACATTTGTTATCGTTGCATAGCTTTTGGGTTAGAAGTTACTTCAAAATTTTCTCTATGTGTGTTTAAAGTAGAATTCTACTTGTGATCAAAAACATCAGACCTTCTGACATTAGTGAAGGTCTGATGTTTTTGATCGAAATTCATATTGCGATAATGTTATTTGTTTCTAAGAATTTAACAATGTGAAAATTATATCTGAAACATTTTGGTATTGCATCTCATTTTAGGTGTAGGTTAAACACTTGCAAATTATCAACAATTTAGTTTCTTATTGTATGAGAAGGCAACTAACATTGTATGTATAACTGTGCGAGAATTCAGATCAGCATTTTTAGATGCAAAAATTAAGCGTTAGCATTGTTATATATATAAAAATAACATTGACAGGATCAAAGTAAATTGAATTTCTTAGGTTTCTATAAAATAAGAAAATATCATAGCAAGGTCATTCAAAGCCGGTATTTATATAAGTTAATTTTTGCATCTCATAATTTTAATGAAATGGATTTTTATTGAATATTTGTAATTGGTGTTATGTTTGAAATTAAAACAGTAAATATGTATCAACTGTGACAAAAACATAACAAGGTCACAAATTAAAATAACACTACGTAAAATAATATTAATAATAATAAAGTAAGCTTATAGAAATATGTATACAGAAATTTCTATTTCATTTAATAGAATCAAATCAATAGCTGTTAAACTTTCTTATAGTTATTCTAAAAGTAAAATATATTTAGCCAATATTTTGTAGTTTAACTTTCTCTAAATAATTTATAATGTCGAGAATTTATTAGAATACATTTTACATTTTACTCTAATAAAGTATACTTAGTTTTCAATCATTATATAAAACAAATAAACAATAAAGAAACAAATGTGCGCCAGATGTAGGTCAAACATTAAATGATACTAAAATTAATACTAATATGGGCGCAATACGCCCCTATACAGCTTTCTATTATCTCTTTAAATTATAAAGCAAATTTTATCTTAATTTTAACACATAGTTTAAATATATGATTATTTATTTTTTAATGTTGAATTCATTGTGTAAATTAACATGTTCAATTTGTGAACGTCAACACAATTATAAGACATCTACAGACGATAATAAAAATATTGATGTCGAAGCTAAACGATGATTAATATTAATAAGATAATTTTTCATCAACAATAAAATTGAAACACAAATTCCTATTACCATTGTTTTATTAGAATTTTATAATTGTAATTTTAGCAAATTCGTTCAAAATTCAAAACAAAATATTGTGCAAGAAAATTCATTACATGAATTTCACATTTGATTACAAAATAATATCGATTTCTTTAGAAATTATTAACCTATTTGACTTCTGGAATTTTTACAATGCACGTATGTACGTACATACCTTACTCATACCACAACAGACAACACTGTCCTGCAGCTTTCAAGTGAACCAGACAGTGAATGGCCCCCCAACTGCCCCCCCTTTTTTAATCAGACACAAAACCGCGGGTCTCATTTAATAATGGCAATGCATAATACTTCAGTATATAACTATCCCTTGTGCCATCAGTAATAAGAAAATAAAATTACGTTACCGGTTTGTGAGTTTATTTGAAAAACCGTTAAATTATGTGTTTACCTTAAAGTGATATTACGATAACAAAGATAGAAAAAGTGTAAATATTTTGCCTCATGTGAATGGAAAAATTTAAATGTTAAATGTGTATGGATAATGCATTTCACCATTGTTGGAATGATAATATTAAAGACGTTATAATTTAAATGAATTATAATGTAACGGCAGTTTGTAACTAAAAGCATAAGCTATTTTGCAAATTTGCTTATATGCGTACGCACAAAATCTTTTTAGTTGCGAAAGTTTAGATTCAATGCAATAGTGTAACAGTAATAAAAACTATTAATTAATTTTTTTAATGAAATAATTTCATTTAATTATAATTATGAAATTATTTAATAACGATATTAATCATTTTGATCTGTAATTAATCAAAAATCTATTGTTCTTTTCAAATCAATACCTCGTCAGTCTCAAAAAGCTCTAAATTTGATGATATATTACACAAAACTGCATAACACGCTATCTCGCATAATGTAAATACGTAAACCACAAAATTTTCTTGCATTGTGCAAAACTACAATTGTTGACTTACCTATATGTGATATTGAATGACAGTAAAATCTTATTACTAAAAACGAATACAATTTTTAATATTTTAAAATCCTACTTCGCAGATTTTATAATCAATATAGCTAAAAAAAGTTATATTTTCAGTATCATAAACACTTAAAATTGATTTAAACATTATATTCTGCACTGTAATATTAAAATAATCCAGTCGGTTCTAAACATACAAAATCTGCACAATGCAGTAAGTTTGACAACATACTGATTTTTTTTATTACACTATAATTTTTCAAATTTCTATCAAAACGTTTGACACATTTACACATGACATTAATCACAAACGAAGACTTTCCTTGGACAATCAAGGAGAAAAATTACTGTTGCTCTTCTTATTTTAAGAGTTTTCGTTATATGACAAACCAATCGTATCAAACAAACTACAACTTTGTGTAGATTATGATTGAAAGTCTTAATAATATATTAATAGTTTTCTTAGTAATATGATAATAGAAAAATAATATGTGTGTAATAAATGTATGTATAGGCTATGTACAATATTTTTGTATATACTAGTATGCAGCTTTAGATGTTATTTTTTATAAACCGATTAGTTTCGATCATGTTTGGTCATTGTTAGAATTAAATTAAAATAGATGTTATGATGCTGAATTATTTATATAAAAAAATTACTAATAACATTATTGTAATTTACTCTTGAGGATTGCCAAATAAGGTCAAAACTAGTCGATTTATAAATAAACATCTAAAGCAGAATACTATTATATAAAAAAATATTATTCATAACCTATACATTTTATCCACGTGAAAGCAAAAACTTTGATCAACAACAAGATAATTGTATAATAAATAAATTGTTATTACTTTGATTGGGCGTGTACAGGAATGCGTGAGCGGTCCGCTCTTTTTAGTCCAATGTCCGCTTTTTTTTAGCGGTTTCCGGTCTTTAGGGAAGACCCTGCTTTCGATTGGTTTTGTTTTCTTGAACGGCTTTTTTTACGTTATTACCAACCACTTGCAATTGTAGGTACTATCCACTACATTATATATCATATTATTATATGTGTAAGATAATTCAATAATATCTTTTAAATTTTTTGCAAAGAATTCATTTTGAAGTGATCATTACTGTTGTCAATTTTAAATTAACACTTTATTCCCGCCACTACTAAACAAGCGCAAAAAATGAATCTCTTTAAAATGGCGACCTTCTGTCAGAAACCGGAAGCAATGAGGTGACATTTTGTTGTTTATTTCCGGGAGCACTAAAAAGAGCGGTCCGTTCGTGCGTTCCTATTCCCCTTTGTTAATCATATATGCTAGACTTTATCAACGTTCTGCACTACTTTTGAAATCTTCTTTGTACTGCACTTCATGAGTATTATGAATTTATAAATGAAACATCGACAAAATGGCAAAAAAAAAACTTTTGTGAGTACCTCTACAAAGCGTCATTTGAATCTTGGCACTATAGTCATTAAAACACTCTCAGTCGTAACCGATCAACTACGTTGTCAACTTTTTTGCCATGTCTACGGGTTATGTATTTAGATTTAGGCGTTTCTAATGTTTCTAGTTAATATTTTTGAAAAAAACAGTTTGAAAACTTTACTTTTTGCCTAATAGTATTTTTTTTATATTTTGCGGGTAGACTAGAAGATATTCTATTTTGACGGTTGCTTAGATGTTGTTGTAAAGTTGTTTTGGTTTTTTTGCAAATAAAATGCCACTTATGGTACTACGTTAGTGTAGGTTTTTATATGCGCGGAGTAGTGCTATTGTTGCTGTTGAATCTTGTGTTGACATAATGCAATAGAGTTAAATGGTTTAAGAGCTTGAACTTTGTTGGCATTGTTGGCTGAGTTTTGTTGATTGTTAGATACTTTCTTAACTTGATGGTGACGGCAGGTCTTGTTCAGCTCATAGTTTGTTGTTTTGATTAATATTTTTCTACTTACCAATATCCCCAGAATCTGCTCATCTATTATTTCTAGCTTTGTTCTGTGTTAGTTATTTCTTCAAGACTGAGATAATTTTCAAATGATATTTAATATGTGCGGGAATAGGAATTGTTTGCATCTTGTTCTTGGAGATAAAAATGATGACAAATAACAATTATTAACCTGTACATTTGATTACTGAAATGATTGAGCTATTATTTTGCCGGTTTATATTTTGTACTTATGGTCTATATAGTAGTGATTTTTATATTACAAGTTTTTTGTCAATAATATGTTGCAGTATTTTGTAAGTCTGGCCGTAAATGAGCTAACATTTGACGTAACTTAGTATTTATTATTCTATATATTCTCTTCTTTAAAATTTCTTGCAACTTGTTGAATACTGGTGCCATTCTCGATAGAAACAACAGCACGAATAACTTCTACCTTATTTAGATGCCTCATTTTGATATACTCGTGTCAAACTTACAGTTTATGATGAAAATTTGTAAAATTTAATTTTCTTTTGGTTCACTTTGTTTCTTGTAGTTTCTTTGAATTGTTATTGTTATCTTAACTGATATGTAAAACTAGTTTTGTTTTTGCAAATTTGTTCGCACAAAATTGTGCGTGAAACGTGAATTTTTGTATTAAGTGTTATTAGATTTGCATGTTGTTAAAAAATATTAAGAACCTAAATATGTGTTCTTCTAATTATTTTGAGCAGTGTATTTGTCGTTTTGCAATTGACTGATGTATCAAAGTATCTATCTAATTTAAAAATGTTTGATTTAACCTGTTTGTGATTGATAGATAACTTTTATTATTTCAGCTGAATTTATTTTGTCGCTTTGATTGACAGTTCTAACATTTGTCATTGCATATGTCATTTTTTTTGTTTGATTGTCAGTTGCTTATTGTTACGCAATTGACAATCATTTTTATTTATTTATTCTATTGCCTTTTTACCTTTCGGTGTAAAGCGTGAATTGACAATCATACAATCTAAAAATAATGCATCTACGTTTACGTTTTATAAAGTACAAAGGTGGACTCGGTTGCTATGGTTAGGGACGAAGCGGATAGCGGGATAATAGTCGGTGTTGAAGGTTATATCATGCGTTTCAAGCGATTTGAGTGCAGTTTTAGTATAACATTTGTATTTTACTATATCAATTGAAAAATTTAATTATTATTGTAAATATTTAGTTTCTTTTTATAACAGTACAAGTTTATATTTACATATTTATGTCAGAATACAATTAATTACCTTGTTATTACTTTCTTATATAATCTATTTGTTTATACTTATTGCAAACATTGTGAAATATTATTTACAGTACTTTTCTAAGAAGTAAATAAGTTTGCTTTGTAAACTAATGTATTATTGCGGTATAGCTCAAACAATCCAAGTGAAGTTACACGCGAGTGAGACAACCAACTTGACTTAGGTTAGGTTAGGCTAAGTTCGGATAGAGCTCATAATAATTTCTAAAACATAAACTGATATTGTTAGAGATTTTCAATAAATAATCTGTTTTGTACATGTGTGAAGTTTTCCAAAACTTTCAGCCGCCTTTAGAAAATGATTTAAAATAAATATTTTTTTTTTTTAATTTAAATTATTTGTCGTTTTTGTATAGAGGAAATACTGACAATTTGTTTTTTAGGAGCCCGTTTTTAAACCATTAAACCACACTAATATGACTTAATCACCTTATAGTTCAGTTTTACATTATTGTGCATGTACAATACTAGCACTGACAACTAGATAGCACAACAATGTATGATAATGGGATGTGCACACATTTTAATGTGCATTTTGATTTCAGTTTTTTTTTTAATTGTACAATAATGTTGTATACATCTTATATAAAATTTAATAATAATTATTGGTTAGGCACTATCCCATAATAATTCTGTCAAAGACTTTTCAATAAGGTGTAACACTAACACACTTGTTCTAACTTTTGTCTAGTAACGCTATGGCTTTGATATGGTCTCTCGAGTGTTTTTTGAATTTAGAAAAAAGATAATTGTTACAGGGGACGAGCGAGGACAGGACTCTAAAATAAGTTTTGTAATTCCTTAAATCCACAGACTTTTTATTAAAAGAATTTCATGTTAAATGACCAAATACTTACTTCAATTATCAATTTTGTTAATACTTATTTGATACACTAACATTTTTTTGCACATGAGTGTAGTCGTTGTCGTCGTCGTCAGCCATTTATACGCCACTGCTGGCGCATAGCCTCTTCTCTGCTTGTAATGCTGGCAACTTACATTACAAGAGACCTACAGTTTTAAGTGGATTCCAAAACCACTGGTGAGATCACTCCATCAGAGAAGGTTTTTAGCTGCAAAACCCCACGCTGGCAAGGCGGGTTGGGGAGTGGGAGAGCGTATAGACATGTGAAAACCCACGATCTTCGGTACAGCGGCCGAATGCCTAGACCACTGCGCCACGCTCTCCTTTTGAGTGTAGTAACGTATTTGAATGTTGCAATTATCTGTAGTCCCTATAAGCCTTTCATGTCATTAGTCTTAATCTCAACTATTTTTAAAAAGTAGATTGTTGCTCAATTTCTTATTTCAATTATTATATAATGTCTAAAGCTTCTTTCGCCTTTATGACCGCTCATATTCTGGCTGACATAGTTTCAAGCAAAGACTTGCAGTAATTTGGCGTGAATGATTGCCATATTTCTGTTAGTTTTGTGTTCAAATCATGTACGTTTTGTTGAGGATTGTTCCTTAAGTGACTTTATAATATTTAAGTCCGGGCTGTTAGAGGGCCAAGACAGAACTATTATTTCATGATCTGCAAACCATTCTTTTGTCGTATTTGCTGTATGGCTTGACACATCATCTTGCTGGAATATGTAATTCCCATATGGATAGAAATCATGTACGCTTGGTATAACACTATTATTCAAAATTATGTGATATTTAATTCCAGACATACAGCCCCAAATCATCACTCCTTTTTGAAACTTATAATTTTTTTTTTATACAGATATCATTTATCATATTCCGTTTTATCTTGAATAATTCTTTTTCTGCAATAACCTACAGACGCGTCAAGTTTTGATTAATTTCCAAACACAACTTTGGACCAGACTTCTATTGTCCAAGACAATTTAGACTTAGTCCAAACTAGACATTTTTTTTTCTGTTTGTTAGTTAACAGGGTTTTTTCTTTAGGCTTCAATAAAATAATGTTAATTAAAAAAGTAAAGTTATTTAATATTTTATTTATTATTTACCTTATAAAAACTGAACCCTGGCCATTGCCTACACATTCTCAGGAAATATTTGCTCTCGTTTTCCCATTAAATATGGCCGTTGTCATCCTTACAGTGGCTGTGTGGTGACTTTTATATATATTTACACAGGCAATCTTCTTTTTCTGCATGTCATTTTACTATGTTGGCCGGTACCTTTAGCTCAAATTTCGTATCTATAGAACCGAATAATATCTCCTACTATATCGACATTGCTAAATTCAAATTATTGCCTATTATTTTCATGCTTTTTTCTTCATGGTACTGTTTCACAACAATTTTACAAATGTCTTTTCTTCCCAGTAAAAAGTTTCAATTTTACAGTTTTTCCATCTTAAAAAGTAAATATGGAGAAATAATATTTATTTTTTAGCATAAGTAGTACTTATGTATTTTTATGAGATCATTAATATAAAAAAATTATAACAATTTACAGAACAACAATCAGTAAATATGTATACAAATTGGTGCCGTCCGAACATGAAGTTGTTAGAGCTCGTATTACAATTTGTGACATTGTGCAGTCAGAATTCGATGTGTATCGGTAGTATTGTTTGCCTCTGATAGTTTTAATTGATTGAACAATTTGCAATAAATAAATATAGTCTACCTACATCAGCGCTTAATGTTTGTTAAGCGCTGCCCACATTGCGCGTCTAGAGCGGACGCGTTGATATCGCGTATATGTGGGCATAGATCATTTACCCAAACAACTCCGTTATTTTGATGCAACGTTTTGTTTAGACAACGTTAATTTTTCTGCTGTATCTTCACTCAACATCCTTGGAATAGAAAATGACTATCGTTTGGTACGATATGAGTTGTTAAAACGAACCAGTGGACAACGAACTTAAGAAACCTGAATATATTGCGCGAGCTTAGTACTCCAAAAGGATCAATATGCAGCAGCGTTGCAGTTAAAGAACCATGTTTATGTATTGCACATAAAATATTATAATGGCTTTTTTACATTTTCTGTAATAAATGCATTTTTTATTTTGTTTTTATTATTTGAAATGGTTCTAGGTCTCTGACTTATTATCGTGTTTCAAAAATAAAAGTTTCTGATTGCTGTACTAATCATAGCTATTATAACTCATACATAATCAAAACAATAAAAATAAGTGTAGTCATTGTGAATGTGTATTTTAAAGTTTACAACACGTAATGAATATATTTAATTTGAAAACCATGACATCTATAGCTGAAATTTTAAGCCCTGATGAAGATAACGAAGTATTGAAACGTCGGCAGTTTAATGCCAACGTTTCGATACTTCGATACTACGTTAGTTTTTTTAAAATTTTAATATCCTACTTTCAAATCATATTAATCAAAATAACTCATGAAGTAAAAGTAAAAGACCAACAGGGATTTGTAAAAATAAGGTGTTACTTGTATTGCCACAAAAAAATATTCTAAAATAAAGACGAACCTTGGTACAGCCCGAATAAAAATTTAGTTATCATAATAAAGCAAACTTTTGTAACAAGACATTATCAAAATGTAAATACCATATACATATTTATTATTATAACACATGTTTATCGAATCAAATCAAACAACACATTTACCAAATATATATTATAAATATAGATAAATAGTACAATAATGTATTTTATAATGACATAAATAAATATTGATCAAAACATTGTTATCAATAAAATTAAATCAAGAAACATATTTGGAGTCGATAGCTATGTAATTACTTCCAATTAAAGTTGGAGCGTGTGTGCATTACATTTTTGAGTATCTATCTTTCAGTTGCGAGCTTGTACGCTTGAAAACAATTATAAAATAATAGATAAATATATATATTTAAATTTTAAATATATAATTCGTGCTAGATAACAGCAGACTGTTACCAATTTCGATAGGTGATTTGCATTTCCAACACAACATAATATTATTTTAATATTACATAGGTGCAAATACTACGTACGTTTATAATTAAATAGTGAATAGTGTCTAATCTTAAAACACGAGATATGGGTGGAATAAAACAGGTTTGTTTAAACTATTTAATATTAATTTGTTAATATTTCAATTAGGTTAATAACATATACATAATTAGACCATTAAATGATTCCGTTTGTATTTACATATTTATTAAAATTTGGAAATGTTTATGTTTTTCAAAAATACGTTAATATAACTAGACTAACCATGAATCATATAAATGAGATGTTAAGTCTAAAGACAAATTATGATTTAGCATGTTTTGTTACGTGAAAACTGTCACGTATTTGTATGTCTTCATAGGGGTCATTGTTTTATTTACATTTCTGACCTTTGATGCATTGGATTTTCCCTCAACAAATACCACGAAATATTATTTAATAAATAAGATTAGCAATTTATGTAAAATCTTCGGTTCAATGAATGTTATCTTATTTTTTTCATTTTTACAATACATATAACACGTAATGGCATATAAGTATATAGCCACGTTCTTGTATAAATGTACAAATGGCAGATAATCAATATGTAATGTCTATAATTTTACTTATCCGTCAAGCAAATACTTTAATGGCAGAAATGATAACATCCTTACTAATTATATAATAAATCTCTATTTCAAGTGCTAATAGATTTACTGGATATATTAAATCGGTGTTTTTAAATATATATGATTAAATCAGTTTTATAAAGCTATTCAACTTAATTACTAATTACAAATTAAACATCATTTAGCATTAAATAGTTATTTGATTTATATAATTATTTAATAACTAACAAAAATTTATTTGTTTATATAAAATATTTATTTTAAATTAGAGCCAATTCTAATTTCACTAAAAGTATGCTAAATCAGAATCGAAACGAACGCCCAATACAAGAACTAGAACTGGTATAAAACTGAAACTTTTCCCAATAAAAAAACCTACCAGACTACATAGAAATTAATTAGTACAATCAACTTAATGAATAATTTCGTTTGAGTTTATAGAACTTTTATGGCCTACTTCAGTTTTCATTGTTCTACATATGTACTCACATCGACACTGTATTCCAGGATGGAGTATCCAGTATCACTTTGCAGTAGCGTTCAGTGATTATTATGAATATGAATATTAAGAAGAGGAACGATAAAATATTTTTGTAAATGTTCCAAAAAATAATAATTAAATTTCAAAATGTGTAAAAGTGAAGCACACTCGTTGAAACTGTCTCATTGAACATTGACTTTGAATACTTGGGATTATAAGTTTTAAGAAATAATTAGTTTGGACGTTTATTCCATGTATCGATAGTCTGGAGCA
The DNA here is from genome assembly GCA_963932245.1 of Tachinus rufipes. Taxonomy (NCBI): domain Eukaryota; kingdom Metazoa; phylum Arthropoda; class Insecta; order Coleoptera; family Staphylinidae; genus Tachinus; species Tachinus rufipes. The sequence continues at coordinate 46,484,245 of OZ010741.1, read as the reverse complement.
TACCTTGTACTACAAGTAAATCCGTTTAGATGACAATATGTCTTGAATTTTGTTTGGACAATACTTATGGAAACATCTATAGAAAATGCAAAGATCTGCAACATTACGCCGGTGTTGTAAAGTGCCCCAGCCCCGGCAGAAAATTTTAAGAAATTAAGGCATTTATTAATTTAGGACATTAATCTAACATATGATTAGTGCCCATGTAACCATAATTACATTTAATATGAGGTGGATCAGATACTATGCTTTTTCAGTATCTACAGCGCCTCCATTCTCTCAATCAACAGGTGCAATAGTATATATTTGTTTTCAGGTACAATTTCAAAGGCCGCTTCTGAAAAGTGGGCTCTTGTAACAAAAATAAACAATAGGCCGATGTTGTAAACTATCTAAGTCATTATTCAATTTTCGAACAACTATAATTTGGATAGAATGAATAGAATTAAAAAGAGATAGTGTTTCAGATGTTTCTCTCCATACTTAAGAATTCAATACAAGGGCGTATATAAGTTTTATATATATATATATATATATATATATATATATATATATATATATATATATATATATGCAACTGTACAGTAGTTTTATAGATACTTTTGTTTATTTAGTACTGATGATACTTCGATTTTGATTTTGAAACAGTAAGAAGTTTAGTTTTAGAGTTTTTTTAGATTTAAAATTGATCACATTGGAAGCACCTCAGTCAGATATGGTTTCAAGGTCTTTGTTTATTGATGCTACAGATACTAATCTAGAAATTTCAAGACGTTCTGTCAGTTCTTGTCAGTTTGGTGTTTGGAAAGTATAAAGTATGAAAGGAGCTATCATCAGCCGAACTATGAATAGAACTTTTAAATTAAAAATAGAGTCAGCGAAAGAGCAGAACCTTGAGGTATATTTTTTCTGTTAAGAAAGCTATTAATAAGACTTACAGATTTGTGATCAAGACTTATGCACAGTAGTATAATTCGATCATGTTTAAGAATATGTCGTTCTAGTTCTAATACTGTTTTTATTTGTTACTTTATATTTTTAACTAGTTCTTATTATTCTTCTGTAGCACTACATTTCCAACGCTTGAATTATTTAATTTTTTTCTGTTGTCCAAGCTTTGAATCTTGTATGGCTGCTAAATGTTTTTCTTCTATGAGTTATTCTACACTTAGCATAAAGTTAGCTTTTGTGCTTTTTCGCAATAACTTTAACATTAAACCATGCCTTTTGTCCTATCTTCATGTTATTGTTTTATTTATTGTATATTCTATATATTCTGTATAGACTAAATAGTAAATGCAATAGCATACACCCTTGCCAAACTTCCTTTTTAACTTTTCCTTCTTTTCTTTTTCTTCAATTCTAATTATTGCAATTTGTTTTTTATACAAATTGTAAATAGTTTTATTACTTGATATAAATAAACTTAATAAATCGTTGTTTTTGTCACCGATCAAATTTTTCTTCCCTCTCGCTAAATTTTTAATAGCAGATAATGATACTAGTTTGTATCTTGGTTCAAATCTTTTGCTAAAAATTTCTTCATAACAAAACAAGATGGTTTGGTGATTGAGAATACTCATAGAATCTAATACTACATTAAAAGAAGAGTTGATTGAACACGTGGTTGAGTTTGTAAATTTGGGTAGTAAATTTATGAGTAATAAATCTACTGAATCAAATGTTAAGAATTGAAAGATTATAACAAATAGTTGTAGTATTATGGCAATGGAACACGGAAAAAGAAAAAAAAAGCGTACCATCTACTTCTTGCTACTTCTTTTATTTTGTCGAGCCATCACTTCTTTGGTCTTTCTGTCCATCTCCAAGTGTTCCACATGCATTGTTTTGTGAGCCGCGTGGTCTCTAGGCCATAAATCATAGCTAGTAGGGCATACTGTCAAAGACTCGTTTTTTTTTTAGATTTATTGGTATGTGGTTATTTTTTAGTATAAAGTTCAGTTTGCTGAATGCTGCCTAGCTCATTTGTATTTTTTGGTTATTTTGTTGGTTTGGTTGTCTTTTTTTTAGTTTTATAGCATGGTCTAGGTATATATGGCCATGTATGAGTCAAGTGTATGGAATGAAAATTGGTATTTTCTCAAACCACTAAAAATGTCTTCCTCTACATGAATCCTAAATCTGAAAAAAATCACATAATCAGGATTCATGTAGAGGAAAGCATTTTCAGTGGTTTGAGCAAAAACAAATTTTCATTCCGTACACTGGACTCATACATGGCCATATATTCTTCAATGTTCTCTATTTTCTGGTTGTTAATAGCTATAATTGCTTTTTTTGGACTCATGATCTTTGTTTTTGTTAGGTTCATATGAAGGTTCGCTGTTCTTGAGACTTCGTCTAGTTGGAATAACATCTCTACTATTATCTTGATACAGCTAATAAATATGATGATGTTGTCTGCGAAACGTAGGCTCAGCTATTTTTCATCTATGTCAATGCTCTTCTTTTCTCAACCAAGTATTTTAAACATTTTTTCTGGAGTTAAGGTATATAGTTTAGGGAATATAGTGTCACCTTGTTGGACTCCTGTCTTTAATAGAATTTTATCCGTGATCATATCTTCGTCGATCTTTACGTGTAGTGTGGCGTTTTCGTAGATTTTCTTTAGAATGCACTTATATCTGGAGTTTTCTAGTTCTTTAAATATAGCCCCTAGTTGTATAGTGTTAAAATCTTGTTGGTAGTCGATAAATGCTCTATATAGTGGTACTTTATAATCTGTGCATTTCTTTATAAGGTTTCTAGTTGTTTGAAGGTGGTCTGCTTTACCATCTTTTTTTCTAAGTCCGGCCAGTAATTTTCAATCTTATTGCTATCCTCTTTATGCAAGATATTAACATCTGTGTTTATTCATTTTGTTGGGATTTTCTTTTCCTGTAGACATTTGTTCAAAAGAGTTTTAATGACTTTGAGTAAATGGAGTCCGTCCATTTTAAGCATTTCGGACGTTATAATGTCTTCCCCTGGTGCCCATCCGTTATTCTTTTGTTTGAGTTTGGTTTCTATTTCATATGTCTCAATTTCAGGCATATCTAAGGTTAGTAATCGTGCGTGGGTTATTTTCTTGGAGATCTAAGTTTTCGGAAGAGTAAAGTTCTGTGTAGAACTGTTATATTACTCTTATTATTTCTTCTCTTCCCCTCGCTATAAAGCTTTGCTTGTTTGTCATCTTGGGGATTTGTGTCCGCCCGTCTGATATCTATACCTCGTTTAAATTTTTATCTATTTTTGTTGTTAAAATAATTTTTTACTATCTGGTTTGTTTTTTATTGTCTACATTGCCGATTTTTGCATAGTTCTGTTAAATGTTCAAATCTCTATTTTTCTTCAAGTTTTCCCTTCGCTATAAAGCTTAGCTTGTTTGTCATCTTGTGGATTTGTGTCCGCCCGTCTGATATCTATACCTCGTTTAATTTTTTATCTATTTTTGTTGTTAAAATAATTTTTTACTATCTGGTTTGTTTTTTATCGTCTACATTGCCGATTTTCGCATAGTTCTGTTAAATGTTCAAATCTCCATTTTTTTTTCAAGTTATCAGGAGTTAAGCATAATATTTAGATCTTTATTTTTGCTTCCGGTCTTAACTGGAAAGTTCGTGGCCGGTACTGTCTTCTTGTGCACAGTACTAGCAGATTGCATTTGACTTTATAAACCTTTTAAGGTACTGTTTCAAGTAAATCTTTGTTTTCTTGACTATTAAAAGGGAAATAATAGGCGTATCTATACAGTACGCGTTATGAATATGTATTACTGCCTTATATTTTAGATATTAACTTTTTGTGTTTTGTCTTTTTTATCTGTACTCAACTTAATCTATCTTCAGCTGACCCAAACGTTCTAATCTATCCAATCGGTTGTTGGGTTCTCCGTCGCCTTCCGATACCCTCTCTCTCTCTTCATGCCTCTCAATCTTTTCATGCTCAAGGATCTAGGTCCTTTGCTGTGATTTCCTCGTCGACCCACTCTATCAAGCTTTGAGTTGGCTTTCTTATTTCTTTTGTTTGGAAGGGTTTCAGAACATATTTTTTTTTGTAATTTGACTTCCTTAATTTTTTAGACAAATTATCTCAATTGCATTGATCTTACATCCTCTGTAATTGTTCTTCCTACAAGCATTATTTCTCATATTCTGGCGTTGTTTATTTTTTCTAATCTAGATTTTCTAAAAATGTATTTCAGTAGCTTCTAGGGCTCTTTCGATTCTACCATAAATTGTATAGACTTCCGAGCTATGTGTGGTTATTGTTTTAATAATGTTGAGCAGCGATACTGCTCGCTTACTCTGTGTTTTTTTTTTCTGGTATCTGGCTTGAATCTTCCGCCGTTACTAATTTTACTCCTTCTATGCACATTAAGGTGGGGTTTAATTTTTTTTTTGTCAAACTTTGATAATGTTTGAATACCAACAAAAATAATATTTTCAAAATTTGGTGCCAATTAATTACTAGATTTTTTGTTTCCAAATTGAATGTCACTAAATAGAAAGCCATACAATGCGTAGACCAAAAGATATGTCAAATAATCTTATAAAAATATTAAAAATGAAAAAAAAAATTGTATTTAATATTTTGGAAAAAAAAAAACTGGGATGATTTTTTGCACAAAGTTTACAACAAAAATGAGCACTGTCTTGCCATGTAAAATTTCAATGATTACGCGTTCATCTCTTGAAAAATTCATTTATGTTCTTGAGTTTATTTTGACAGTTGATTTGAAAACATAAAATTGATTTTGGGAGATTTTAACACTTCTTTGGTAGTTTTTGCGGCACCATTTAAACTTAAACTACCAACTCCAAAATTTAACAATGTTACTTTTTTTGGTATTCGAAAATAATTCCGCCTGGCGCTCATCAAAATTTGACAAAAAAAAATTAAGCCCTACCCTAATGCACATATTTTGTTTTTTTTATCTCCAACCCGAATAATTGGTGTTCCTGCATCAGGTTTCTCGTCATATATTCTATGTCTTTGTAGTCCAGTGCAAAACTGTCTCGATCGTCCGCAAAATTTAGTGTATAGCAGCAAAAATTAACGCCTACTAAAGATATACATAAAATATCTCAGCAACTAACAATAAAAAACAAAATTAAACAGCAAAATATAATCTTTATTCAAAAGATTAAACTTGGCCAAGTCAAAACAGAATTTAAAATAAAACGAAGAAAAGAAATACACACCTATAACACTAGAAAGAAGAATGATCTTAGCATAGAACTGAACAGAACAACTACAAAAAACCGAAGTCTAGCTGTTTAAGGAATACAAGACTACAATAAAATTCCCAAAGAAATATTAAATATAGAAGACATACTACAATTCAAAACTAAACTAAAACAATACTTAATGAACAATCAAACATAAAAATAATTACATCAGAAAGAAATTTCCAATACCAGGCCCCTCGAATCGTTCTACAGATGGATGGCGGCACTGCTGGAATAACCACTTTATAGTAAAATAAAATAAAATGTAAATATGTATATAATAAATAATTAAAAAAAAAAAAAAAAAAATACTCATTTACTGGGATACTCATCGTTTGGCACTTTTTCTTTTTTAAGTACATGTTGTAAGTATATTTTAAAGAGTGTTGGAGATATGCAGCACACTTGCTTCAAATCTTTACTTAAGTTCTTTATGGCTTGTAAGTTAAGGTTAATGTTAGTTAATTTCAGATATTTGCGAGGAGGACCCTATCGTAAACTTTACAAAGAGGAGATATACTTTTGAGATGGTGGTATAGTATTTTTCCATTAGTTACACCAAATAGATTGTCAATTGTCGACCTGCTAGCGCGAAGCCCCGTTTGTTCTTCTTCTGCGGTGTTTCTGTACTTTTTTTCTAATTTGTTTGATTATTCTGCCATATATTTTACTGCAGCTACTAGTTACTGAAATTACACGTATCTTGTGTATGTTACTTATACATGCCACTTTTCAACTATTTGGGATTTCTACTCCATTCAGGCTTTTTTAAATAGTTTTTTCAGTTGTTCAAAAAGCTTTCCCTTTCAGTTTTTGAGTAGTTTGGGTGGAATTTCACAGGAGGCAGCTAGCTGTTCCAGTTTTTGGCAAGTTTTTTTTACTATATTTATGTCTAATTTTAAGGGGAATGCTGTTATGGTGATATTGTGGTTTTCTGTAAAATCTCTATATTTTGTTTTAGTTTCGGTAAGTAGGGCTTCATAGTATTTTTGCAATTTGTTTGGAGTTATGCTGGATATTATACTTTTTTGAGTCTGTCAATTTTTTCTAGGTATTTGTTCCACGTTTTATTTTCTCTTTGGGATATTTTTCGACGGACATTTGATTGGGCTTTTTTATATGCAATTTTATCTTGTTCGTCTTTTGTGGTAAGGTACTAGAGGTAGGTGTTTTGCTTTCTCTTGTTTCTCTTTTGGTTTCCCTCTACTATATTGAGAGTCTATGTGTGTGCATCTCGTAGTGCTTTCTATGGTTTTTATTAACTAACGTACGTTTACCTTTTGTTTCGCTCTACTTTCTTTTGGCACGCCGCTGTAGAAGATTTTGTTTCTTTGTATTGTTGTATTTTCTTCTTAGTTTCTATAAGAACTATAATGTCCATATTGTCCATACGTAGTCTTTTGATTTTGGTTATGACTTTTTGGGTTTTTCGTGGGATTTCCTGGATATTTCAGACGTCAATTTTAATTGCCTTTTTCCGTTGCTTTAGTCGTCTATGGTTTTCCATTCATTCCAAAGCAAGTGTTTGGGTTTTTTAGCAGAGTTTTAGCAGAGTTTTAGCAGAGTTTACTCAGTACTGGAATGCGTGATTTACGAATAAACATAAAAACGTTGATGACGATTGCATACCCTGAAGCACTAATGTACGTGCCTCGCACTGGGTGTGAAGTCAATTTACATAAAATACATCATTTATTAAATTTAAACATCAATTTATTTTCAAATAAATGGATGTTTGTTTAAAATGTGATTGAGTGTTTTCCAAAATGGTAATGCTCTTTCTTAACATTGTATGTATTTATTTAGCGTTTAACATGTTTTAATAGTTTGATATATTATTATGTTAAGATTTTATAGTATTTCAGTAAAGCTGCCTTTTTCGAGATTTTTAGACAATATATGTAAAGTGAGTTCTGACTAATAATAATAATAGTAATAATTAATTATTTTAACATAACAACATATCATAGAATAATTCACTTTATAACATTCTATACATTAATAAAATTATTAGTCATATTTTATATTCTATTAATTAAGTTATACATTAATTTTTTTATCTTGTTAATGTTACAGCGTTAATTTTATATAGAGTAACTATATAAAATAAAACATGATATGATTTAGTTATTTGATTTTTAAATATTTTTTACTAATTTATTATGAAATTAAAATATAAGAGAATTAAAATACAATTCCAATAATAATCCGTTTAATATCTATCACTTCATACAATATCATGTATGTCAAAATAATTGAATTTATTCTTTGATTAATTCAATGTATAGTCGGGTTATGGACCTAAGCAATGCGCAGAGTAAAATTATTTTCAATGTCAGGCAAAAACATATTGTAGCTATAAATATGTCATTCGTTTTGTTTGCAATGTTAAAATTAACTTTAATTATGTTACAGGAAAAATATGTACTACAAATATTAACTTACATTATCTATTTGAAGTACAGGAAGCACACATAAGTATTGTTTATTCAAATAAATCTTGTTACGGTTTCATCAATAAAAATATTTACATAAATTTTTTTTTTTCATTTTAGTTTACACGCTTACAACATAAATTTTAAACCAAACATCAATTACTACATTAAAACAATGCGCTAAATAATAACTAATTAACTAACGAATGTAAACACGATACAATTCCTACTTTCATAATATTTAATTAATTTTCCATCCTAACACCAATCGCAGTCATTAAATTGCAATATCAAACCATTATACCTAATTCTAATCGAAACTATCATTAGGTCACAATAATTATCACTAAAAAAAGGCGCTGTTGTAGTCCTAGAGCAGAAAGGACCAACATGTACATGACCATATGTCAAGATCCATCTTTTATCTTCGATATGTTAGTGCGGTACTAGTCTTCGTATGCAACGCATCTCTTCGCATCTCATCCTAAAATAAAATCGTGCGAGTGTCGCAGTCGCAGCTATACATTTTCTAGTATTGTATCTCGCGAACTTTGTTACTTTAGATACAGTGTTGAATAAAGAATGGCAGATTTGACGACGATCAACTTTGATTCATTTATTGTGAATACTCCAAAAAAGAAATTTAAAAGGCAGAAAATACCTGTGAGTATTTTTTTAGTTATTATATATTTAATATAAATGTCGGCTCAAATTTTATAATGTTAAATTCAGGAAATTTAATTACAATTATTGATATAATATTCAATTGTTATAAATCGATGAATTAAAATTTACACATTCGACCTACTTATGACCTTAGTGTAAATGTGTCCATTAATGATTTTCTAAATATGTATTATAGATTTCATAAATTATTGTTATTAAACTGTTCAATCAACTTTCTAATCGTTTCTACAAACTTATTACGTACAATTATGTCATCATTGTCATCAACTAGGTGCTAATTGATTTTAACGTTTATCACATTTTTCTAATAGTAAATGATTGATTTAATTTGATATGGAATATTTCTATATGCTTAAAATAATTCAAACGTATTTTTGGAGTGTAATAGATAAATTTAAATAGGTAATTGTTGCATTTTATTTAATTTTGAAAGTGAAAAACTTAATTGTAGTACTTTAATAACAATTTCTGAGTTAAATTTCCATATTTATGTAGAATAGAATTAGAGTCGTATAAATAGCAGTAAATAAACGTATTTTTATTTATCTACAAGCTAGTATACCTTATATCATTTGTTTTACATGTTTACAATAATAATGTTAATACATAAGTAGTGAAAGAAAGGCTATTTGTGAAGGTCTGCTCATGAATGTGATTCTTTTACATTAAATTGCACGTTTGTTAGTAAATCTATCTATATCTATTGTGTTAAATATAGAAAGTATATATATATTCTATGGCCGATTATTAAAATCTACATTAACTGCTATTGTTTTCGGTTGACTGCACTCAGAGCAAATTATTCAAATAAATGATTTTTGATTTACATATTTTATGCATTTCCTTGTGCTTTATGTTCGAATTGTCAGCGATTGTCATGAATTGATAATAAATAATAAAATACATTTTAATACTGTAAAAATCTATTTGAATAAGGTTATACTCAGTGCGGTTGGTGCAGTAGTACAAATATTTAGTTAATCACACACATGCAGGCAAATATGTTAGTATATCCGCAATCACGATTGCAATTACACATTAATGGTAAAACGACAGATTGAGTCTCGACCATTTTTAGGATTTTGCTTGTCGCGATGCATTAGTCAGTTTCGAATTGGCAGATTAAGTGTCAGTATTTTATAGGTTAGGTTGTCTTTGCTGTGACACACTAATTGCAAAGCGACAAATAATTTTTCTATAACATTCAATTGCAAAGTGATTTGAAAATGCAATTAACTGTTGCGAAGTTTTTGTGCTAATTTATTCGAGTACCGCTAAAATACAATCACAAAGAAAGAACATTTTTTAAATTTAGTAGAATGCGTAATACTCTAATTGCTAAGACAAAAATTATTCTCATAACACAAAACGACATTAAAAAAAATTTCATCACTTTTTAGGTTATGTGAGTGACACACTAATATCCAAGCGACAGTTTGAGTGTCGACCTTATTGAATTTAAAAGCGTGTGACAGATTAGTTCTATTAGGTTAGGTCTATAATTGCAAAGATATGCGTTTTAAAACTGTCAATTGCGTAGCACATATTAAATACCAACGTTTTCTAAGGTTGTGTCATCACACAGATATTGGAAATGTATAATTGTTACAACTTCCAACAGAATAGTTGCAATGCTCTCTTCAAATCTCAAAAACCACTGACTATACCCGTGGATTGATGAGATGTGTTCAAAAAAGAATGTAAAATATTTAAGGGGGTTGTAGTACGAACCAAAACAAACAAATAAGTTTTAACATGGGTTGTCCTAGCAACGGTTTTGGAGATATGGAACATTATTTATTTTTATTATTCTTTTTCCCTCCATTTTTTATTTTGCAAAAACGTGCTTTTTCTTACTATAGTTGGCTGATGTTTTGTGAAATAAAGATTCAGTGTTTGACAGTTGTTGTTAGTGCACAAGTTGTCATTGCTATGGCTGATTACTCTAATGCAGAACTAGACGACATGTATTTTATGTATGGTCGTGCTAATGGGATTTGCCACCAAAGCGCAACGTCTTTATCCAAATCGCCAGATTCCTTTACACTCGAAAACAGTGCTATTTTTCCGGCAGACCAAGGTCGGTATCTACTCCTAGAGCAGAAGAAATTATAGCACGGATAGAGCATAATCCAGTGTGCGAGGTAGGTCTTGTTCGGAGAACCCTCCACGAGCAGCTGCTCTATCCATACCATGTAGAACGAGTACAGGCCTTAAATTTTCATAATGCACATCGTTGGGCCGACAAAAATTATCATGTTGTAATTGAATGTGGACATCAAACACGTTTTTCATTAAACATTTGGATGGGTATTGTAGGCGGCAGGTTTCTACCTCAACTTTCTGCAGAACACACTGTATGATCTTTTGGATGACATTCCTCTGGCTCACAGGCAACAAATGTGGTTCCAACATGATGGTGCTCCAGTTCATTTTTTGATTGCCGTTAGAGAGCATTTAGACCAAACTTTTCTACATAGGTGGGTAGGAAGATGCGGACCAGTTTTATGGCCAGCAAGATCGCCTGATTTAAACCCACTTGATTTTTTTCTTTGGGGATGTTTGAAATCATTAGTGTATGCTCCTCCTGTAAATAGCCTCGAAGATCTGCAGTTAAAAACTAATGAAAAGTGCCAAGAATACGAATTTCCTTCAGACTAAGATGTTGTGCCTGTTTGGAAATGGAAGGAGGGCACTTCGAACATCTTCTATAACTCTGTTCTTTGTAAATATATATAAAAATAAATAATGTTCTATATTTCCGAAACCGTTGCATGACAAGCCATGTTTATTAGGACTTTTTTGTTTGTTGTGGTTTGTACTACCACTTACTTAAATATTTTACATTTTTTTAACACCCTGTATATTAAAGTAGAGTTAATTTGAACAATTATAAGCTTAATGAGCCATATACTGAACATATTTCTGAGAATAATTCATTTGCAATGCAAGTCTTAGTTTAAAATATGTATAGATTAACAAAAAAATGTTTCCGCATATTTTGATGATTACCAAAAAGCATTTGACAATGTTAAACATGATAAACTACAACTTTCTGGACTTGACGGCAAAGACATACAAGTAATTGAAAATCTATACAAGGAACAAACGATAAAGATAAAACTTGAAGCTGAAACAGGACAAAACATCAAAATATTATTGTTCCACTTATATTCTGAACATATCTTTGAAGATGTTTTAGAGACGTACACAAAGGCATCAAAATAAACGAAACACTAGTTAGCAATTTCCGTTATGTAGTGATTTTTGCGCACAACATAGAACCCAACAATGGATGAGGTAAACTTGGTGAGCATAGAATCTGGACTCAAAATAAATAAAAACAAAACAAAACCTAACCTAACCATAGAATTGAAACCAGTGCAACAAGTATAGCGTTTTAAATACATAAGTTACACACTAAACCATAAATGGGATCCTGATGTAGAGATTAATATCAACAATGAGACGATTAAAATCTTTCGAAATGTGGATTTACAGACTTAGAGATTTTAAGGATATCTTGGGAGGACAAAGTAACTAACTGAAGGATCTGAGGAGGATATACAAAGAACTAAGATTATTAACAACAATTAAGAAGAGGAAAGCAGACTACTTACTAAAGCTGCAGCACTAATATATCTAGTGCATAATAGAGAAGTTTATCAAATGATGTTTGCCAACCTTTGAGAGAAGACGAAAAAGGAAGAAGTTTGAACTGACTAATTTTCTGTATATGTTTTTTTTGGAATTTTGTTCTTACTTTTTATTGTCCACTAAGGTACAACAAGTTTCATCCTTTTACTCAAATCCGAAATTCTGAAATTTGTAAAATTATTGGATTTTTTCTGAAATTTGTTAAATAAACAAATGGTGGATTGTTTCTAGTTTCCAAAGTCTATAAATTTAATTGGTGTTTGTTAAGTTTTGCTAAAACTTGTGAATTATATTTCAATATTGTGGATACAGTCACTAATGGACGTATTTTTAATTTAATCTGAAATTCATTTGTTTATAAAATGCGCTTTCAAATTAATTTTGAATATTGTTTTATAGGAAAATTATGGTTTCCTCAAAATTTTCAATTCATTGGTACGATAGCAAATCAGTTCCACAGTTTGTAAATGCATTCTGTTGTGTGCAAATTAATATTGAAGTTTATGCAATAATAGGAAGATAATAATAATACGGTGAGATACCTCAGTTATAGAGCGTTAGCGTAGCACGCTAACAGTCCGGGGTTCGATCCTCGAGTATGACTAAAATAATAACTTTGCTCTTTATCCACCGGGGAGATTCGGAAGTCACCTAATAAGCCGTTGGCCCCATCAACCCCCTTCAAACAAGTCGTAAGACTTCTGGGGCGATGTAAAATAGCTGTAAAACGCAAAATAAAGAAGAAGATTATTTTGATGATGAAGAATTCGAACCGGCTGAAGTAAATAAAAAACATACATAAACAGCATAGTACATCTTTTAGTAAAAAAACACCGAAATGAGCAAAAACTGCAAATTTTAAGATTATTCGGTTAGTTTTCAATATTTATAATTTATAAATCAATAATTTGAAATAATAACCTACATAACATATAATAAGAAAAAAAATTGTTATTTATTCCTTTATATATTTACGCAGTTGAGTCACCTTAAACTCCTTATTTAAGATTTATGCAATTTTTTTAAATCAAACACAAACTTGTTTATTTATAGTAATTAATTAGTTTTGCTTTATAAAGTTTAATCAAATTTTAAACTTACTTCTTACACATTATTTTATAATTATTTCAAGTATATGATATTAAAGTTATTTCTATTTTTGTTTCTAGGGGTTCAATGGTAAATTAGCCTTCGCTATAGCAGCAGCAGCTTTAGGCTCTTCATTTCAACACGGCTACAATACTGGAGTTTTAAATAACCCACAAAAAGTAAGTTTAATTTAAGTAATTTAAGTAATTTGACTTAACAATTAAACCACTGCTTTAGTCCATTTAACAAGAATTACTATTTCTTTTTGTAAAATATCAAGACAAATACGCTGTTCAGTATTTATTACCAAATTGTACCATAAAATTAATATATTTTAATTAGAATTAACTGACATATTAGTAATAGCAGTTCATAATTGTATGTACCTTCTTAAGCAGTTGCATAACTTTGTTGTTACATTTACAGCTGCACCTAAATTAGCTCATCAACGCTATTCTTTATTATGTCATTCTGTCAATTTGTCCTGAATTAAATTTAATATATTCTTTAGTAGTATTAAATTATGCAATATATATAAATCATGGCCATACAACTAATTCGGCAAAATCAATTACATAATTTATTATTAAAATATACATATTACGTAAATTAATAAATTATATATTTTTTTTAGTTAATTGAAGAATGGATGTCAACAGTAATTACAAACAGAACTGGGGAAGTGCCCCCACAGACGCAAATTACAATGATTTGGTCCATTGCAGTGGCCATATTTTGTATTGGTGGCATGATTGGAGGTGTATTAACAGGTATACATATTAAAATATTTTTTATGTTGTTATCAAATTTACTTATCAATTATTATGTTAGGTTATATTTTCGAGTAAATATATTTAATTAAATTACAAAAATCTTGTAGCCTACATCAAAAATTTAAAAAACAATCTTACAATTTGATATAATATAAACCAATTAGCGTAAAGTTGATGATTTTGAATTTTATGAAATTTTTACCATAGCGTTTCGTTAATATTAATCCGAGTGAAATATAACTGATATGTACCTAATATAAATTTGCATTAAAATATTTATTATATCTATTATAATATTTTTTACTCTATGAATAATATCACTTCTGTAACCTCATTGTAATTTTTTTAATAATTTAATTCCATAATTGGTTGTTGTGCGAATGAATAGACAAAATTGATTTAAATATATTTCTAAAAATAATTATATTAATAGATTCACATTTTGATGTTTTGTATAAAATGTAATACGTCAGATATTTTTTAAACACCGCAGATTTCAGAGAATGTGAAAAATAAATTAGAGTAAAATATACACTTCTAATACAAAATATAAAACCATAAAATAATCGCTGTAAATCTAATGATTTAGATTTTTATTGATTTGCTGTCATATGTTTTTCAGTACTTAGTTATTGTTTAAAGAAAGAATATCTTCGTTTTATCGGGGTGATATTCCAAGAATGAACAGAAAAGAAACACTTTGCATTTACATCTTACTAAATTTGCTTCTCTTTTTTCAATATCTTTTGTAATCAATTGTTTCTTACCGTATTGTCTTCCTCTTGTTTTTCAATTAACTGTCCTTTTGGTACCAAGATACTTTTTATATTTTTTTACATGATCTTCATTTGCTTTGATACCTATAATCTTTGTCATCCATCAAATTGTTTGAATCACTTTAAGTTTTTTGTGGAACGACCGACCACCGATCAAACAAATAAATTCTACTCTTCCTGTTTTGTCACTTTTATCTTTTGAGAACACCGGTATATTTTGCTCAACATACATATTGATTGATTGAACAACATTGTAGAATGACATTGTAGATTCTTTTGCAAACTTTTTTGGATTTGTTTGGACTGTATTCACTAATTCGCACAAGAGATCCTGCACATATTCATGTCTTCATAAATAAATTTATTTTATGTTAAAAATTTCTAATGTACACGACGATTAGTATTGAAGCTTAAAAACTGCCCAGAGCATGATTGCTTTTTTCTTGTACAAATGTGCGTTTACAATTTATAAATCTGATGCCAAAAATGATGTAAAATGCTATAGACCTTTTATCGGTCGTGCCAAAAATTTTTGAAAAGTTTGTTTCCTCTCAGTTGACTGCCATTCTGCTATTGGAAATTGCCCTCAATTAAACTTTCTTCTGGCAAATAAATATCTTCCAATCTTTTGCCCTATTTTATATTATGTATGCGTTCGAGGACAGATTTTAGGTAGATTCTGTTTACGTTTCAAAAGCTTTTGGTACATTAATAGTCTTTTTAGGCTGATATGCCATAAATTTAACAAAACTTTGATTCAATCCAATTTATCTGATAAAGTACAGTGCGCATTTCTTGTGATGTTGATGTTCCACATGAGGCACATCTTGGATCTTTTCTGTTTAACATTGTTGTACACTATTTTTTAGGATTTATAAATTATTGTGAATTAATATAATATACTGTAAAATATATGAAACTATGATGCTAGACCTAATAGGAACCCTCCCACAAATCCTGCCGTGAATGCTGTATTGGTTTTCGCATAGACTTTGCTCTTTTAAACATGGTTGGATAAACGTTTAGCATTCTTCTCTGCTGTTGCTGCTTCAGCCTTTGTCTCTTCGTGTCCCATTCATGTTTTATTAATTCTTGTGCGAATTAGAACAATATAATTCCGCCTCCTATAGAAAAAAACTGCTGATCGACCTTTTTTATGAAAAGAGAAAATACTTGGAAGCACACTTTTCGGGGTAGTGTAGGTCTTGCACTAACTACAAACCTACTTCTTTTCTGACCGTTTCACCGCGGGACCGTTTGCGTATTACTATTTACCTATCTATCGGCTTTTGTGCACTTTGTATGTATGATCCGTATGATCGTCCTATCCAGGCTTAAATGTTTGGTATCAGCCTTTGTCCCTCTGTCGAGATCGTCCTGTATGCACTACATACCCTTATCGACTTCGGTCTTTACTGCTTCATTTTTTTTTTATTTTAATGGTCTGCCCCCCACGTTAGCATCAGGATAGTTAAAGCTTCTGTGGTTTTTTCTACTTTTTTATGGTTTGTCTAATGTGCACTACAAAAGTAATTTTAGTGTCGAGCTATATCATTAGGTATTTGATGGCAGCGCCATTGGATGATAAAGAGAGTGGGCTCTTCTTTCTTTTTGGTAGCGATTTCTCGGGTGCAAGCTAAAGGGAAGGCGACTACCCTTCCCTCTAGCCAACTTGCAGCCCATTGGAAGGCTATATCTGCTTTGCTCATTCGTTTTCTGCAGCTACAGCCAAGGCTATGTCGTTGGCAAACCGAATTAGCGTCATTCCTTCTGGTTGTTCCATTTTTAATACGACGTCGTAAAGGATATTCCACATGATTGGGCCAAGCACTAATTTCTGTGGAACGACAATGTTGACATTGATGGTCAAGATCTTATCTTCTGCTTCCAGGATTAGCTTACTTTACTAAACTTTCTTCTATTTTTTTTTTATGTTGCTAATGCGTACACTGTTTGCCAATCTTCCATGCAGCTGAACTGTTTATCTGATAAGACTCCAGTATGTTCCAGTTCCTTCTTAAGCTTTATTAAGATTAGATATTTGTACAGTTTTCCTTAACTGTCTAGGAGGCATATGAATCTGTATTCTTCCGGGTGGTCCAATAGTTTGTTAAAAAAATATGTTAGAAGTCAAGCAACAAATAACAGATATAACATGGAAACATTGGAAAAAATAGAAGGAAGAATTAGACCAATACTGGTAAAATTAACGTCATAGGAAAAAAAATTAAGTGATGAGAAATAAACACAAACTATAAAGAGAAAAAATTAAACTTCCAATGAACAGATAAAACAGTGACTTATTAGAAAATTTGTTCTCTTTTCTAATAACCCACAGTTTCATCTGTATGTGCAGTGTTGCCGCACCCTAGGTCCTTATGAATGTCTTCGTTTCTGATGTACCATGAGGCTCCGACAATCCAACGCAAGGTTAGAAAGGCCTTGAGACGATTGAGGTGAGTGTTTGCAATCGTTACCCAGACTGGAAATGCAAATGTGATTTCTGAAGTCTGATGGTAGTTGTGTACATGCGGATTTTGTTCTAAAGCGACATCCCGCTGTTCTGCCTCAGCATAATATGAACCGTACGTGCAATTGGTACGTAAACCCTTTATCGAAAGTGATTCTCAGATATTTGGTAGATTCGAACAACGGTATCGGAACGTCCGTCTAGAAGGACGTTTTTGTAAGGCTTTGCTCTTCTCTGGGTTCCCTTTGAGTCTTGAATATCACTGGTAGCTTTTTGAAACCTTATGGTGACCACATTTGTTGACCTTGAGCTGTATAATAGTGCTGTGTCATCAGCATACAGCTTTATAAGACGCAGAGAAAATTTGAGTCCGTACAGTTTTAGTAGTAAATCTTTGTGCCAGACCTTATCGAATGCTTTTTCGACATCGAAAAAGACTACTCTTATAGTTTTTTTTTCAGTCTAAACCTTTCGGTACTGTGATCCTCCACACTTTAAGTGGTAAACAACAGAGTATTCACTACGAAACCCATGTTGGTGCACAGGTAGAAGAGGGCTTATTTCCGTGTGTTTTTGAATTATTACCCTTTCTATGACCTTACTTAAGGTGCATAGAAGACTGATTGGCCGATAGTTTTGGAGAAACTTACGATCCTTCCCAGGTTTTGGGATGTTAATTACGTGAGACTCTTTTCAGTCTCTTGGAAAGTTCCCTGTACGTAAAATCGCATTTTTGGTGAGTTATTGCTTTTTGCGAGAAGGATTCTAGAACTCTGTTCGGAACTCCGTCAAGGGCACGCGCAGATCGAGCTTTGAGCCTTGATATAATTTCTCTAATTCGAGAAAGACGAACGGTTTATCGTTGTCAGTGTTTTCTACGAAATCATTGGCTTTTTTGTGGACTCTTTTGACGTGCTCCTGATTGGTATTTTCTGTAATAGATAAGGAGCAATGGAGTTTGAGGCTGTCAGACTGCTTTGGCCTTTCCTTCAATGGAGTATTGAAACCCATTCTCTTTGTGAATGACTGGAACGGGGACTCGTTTTGCTTTGATTTTATACATTTTCTATTTTATTTTTGCATTGTTTGTTTTTTTTTTCAATTCCACTTCACTTCTTATTCTTAACGACTTGGTTATTTTTTTAAATTTTATAATAATTTCACAAGTACGTGATCATTGGTCACTCTACTATCATCTTTATATCTTTACAAAACTGGATCAGTTTTTTGCTTCTCTCTCCTCCTACGCTTGTTTCAATCTTCGATCACAATATTATAGCATACTTGGCCTTAATATTTGTCTTGTTTATGGTATTGTTAAATGTATGAGAAAAGTTTTGGTAAACAATTAGTTAGTTTAAAAAAGTCACCGAACAGAAAATTGTGCAAGATTACCAAATTCATTGGTGTTGTTGGCTAAGTTTTACACCTAGGTTGCTACATAATTTAAGCGATTAATACGTACTCTAATGACTTTTGCAATACGACTTGGTAAACTTTGAATGCAGTTGGTGACCTCTTCTTGTGTAATGTTTTTCGATTACTCACAAAGAGCTATTTATCGGTGCCGAACACGTCGTCCTAATAAACCACAGAGATTTGTGGTAGGATTCTAGTCTGGGTTTCAAGATGGCTATTGTAAACGAAGAACGTTAACCGCATCCAAATATTGTTCAATCACCCGTGCGATGTGCTGTCGCGCGTTATCGTGCATTAAAGTAAAGTTTTCATCTACGTAATAACGCGGCATACACACAATGATTTATCTGCGGGTTGGAACCGTACGGTTATATCTACAGTTTTTGGACCGCGCCGGTTCAGAACCGCCGTTGCACACTAACACAAAATTGGAACCGGCAGATAAAACTTCTAGATTGAAAAACTGCGTGTTAGTGTGCGAAACCCACAGATTTATCTTTACCCTTGGCCCGGCACGAAAACTTTCAACATGTTGAAAGTTTTAAAAGTTTTATTTGAAAAGTAATTCGTATGTCAGATAAATAAAAATGTGCAACGTCAATAAAAAACAAGTTATTTGCATGGCTCTTATATGTACCAATAATATAGCATCGCAAAAACTAACAAGGAAACGATCAAAATGGGTAAAGCGTTGGTTATCCGAATCTAAAAGGGAAAATTTAAACCACATGCAACTATTAAAAGAATGAAAATAAAACGATCCAAATGATTATAAAAATTATCTTTGGATAGACGAAAACATCTTCCAACATTTACTTAGTTAAGTAAAAAAAAATTTAATAAAACAAAATACAAGGATGAGAAATGCTATATCAGCGGAAGAACGATTAATAGCGACATTAAGATTTCTTGCGACTGGTAGATCTTATGAAGGTTTAAAATTTACTGTGGGAATTAAAGCACAAACTCTTACATATATAATACCAGAAACTTGCCGCGTAATTTATGATGTATTAAAAAATGAGTATATCATGGAATCTCAAAATATTAAGCTTCCAAAAAGTCTTGCATTTTTTTGACGCGAGCTCTCCGTCTATTAGATCATACTTTTGTAAATCTATTTAAAAATTTGCACTATTTTTTAAATTTTTGATTGTATATTTCTTTGATTTTATTTTCCATAAACATGGATTTTCTTTATATAATCGAAAAAAAAATCTGTTAAAAATTCGCGCGATATTTTACTTGAAAAATAGGCTCAGTTTTATTTTAAGTTTAACTGTGTGCTAGTGGGAGAAGTGCCTGGGTAAAACTATACAGTTATTTCGGCAGGTTCAGACCCGTCTCACACATCAACTCACAGTTTTATCGGTGGGTTTGGAATGGACGGACCAAAACCCGCAGATAAATCTTTGTGTGTATGCCGCGTTATTAGTACGACGGGATCAGCTAGAAGCTCGTAAATTTATCTAACAGATAAAGTGGATCATGGTACCATTTTCAATGAGAACAAGGTCAATTCTTTGAATGTACAACACGCTGAAAATTACACCGCCTTCTCCACACTCGTTATCGTCCATCTGTTAAACGCAGACAATCACAAAACTCATCCATAAACAATATTAAGCTCAATTGTTCCATAGTCCAATCTCTATGTTCACGGGCAAATCGTATTTGCTCAACAGGATGAGCTGAGAGCTAAACTTGAACAATCAACAGTTTTACTTGACATTAGTCTATATTTTTCCATTAGGGTCGGGTTACATGTTCTGCTTGCATTTTGTCAACTAATAAGTGCCAGTGATAAAAGCATATCTTGAGTTTAGCATTGTTTTTGTTTTGATAAATTAAAAGTTTACACTTTTCTTATTTCCAATTCTGATTTTATAGATAATATGAAACATTCTTGTGAAAATGTGCGGAATTTTTTGTCCACGAGTGTACTTATTGTAAAAGTTTGATCGATAAAACTAGTATAATATTATTATTTGTATTTATCTTCATAAAACAATTGTTGAATATGGTATACGACTAAACACCCTCAATTTCTGTTAAAGGTTTTGTGGCTGATACTTTTGGAAGAAAAGGAGGACTCCTCCTGAACAATGTATTTGTACTAGCGGCAACCATCTTAGAAGGAGCAGCGAAGTCAGCCTCAAGTTACGAAATGATAATCGCCGGTAGATTCTTAATCGGTATAAATTCCGGCCTGAACGCCGGTTTAGCACCAATGTATCTAGCGGAAATATCACCTGTAAATTTAAGAGGAGCTGTAGGAACCGTCTACCAACTGGTCATAACAATATCCATCTTGGTGGCACAAGTATTGGGCTTAAAACAAGTTTTAGGAACTGAATCTCAATGGCCTCTACTATTGGCTATAACTATTGTACCAGCAATTTTTCAAGTAAAATTTTATAACTATTATAAAAATTTTAAATTATATGAATTTATTTTTTATAGATAATAACTTTACCGATTTGTCCTGAATCTCCTAAATATTTATTACTTGGAAAAGGAAAGGAAATTGAAGCTCAGCGTGCATTAACCTGGTTAAGAGGAAGTAGTTCGGTAACAGATGAAATGGAAGAAATGAGATCGGAATACGAAGCTGTAAAATTAGTACCTAAAGTAACCATGCGTGAATTGATAACAAACAATGCCCTGCGGATTCCTTTGATCATATCTTTAACGATTATGGTTGCTCAACAACTCAGTGGAATCAATGCTGTTAGTTTATAATCTGTTATTATTTATGTTATTTTACTATAAATTTATATTAATTTAAAGGTAATGTTCTACTCAACAAAAATATTTATGAGCGCTGGATTAACTGAAGAAAACGCAAGTTATGCAACTATGGGAATGGGAAGTATTAATGTACTTATGACTGTTGTCTCTTTAGTACTTGTGGAAAAGGCTGGAAGAAAAACTTTATTGCTTATTGGTTTCATTGGTATTACCATTGATACTTTCTTGTTAACGTTTGCTATGGCTTTTGCTGTAAGTATTAATTAATTATAAAATTATAAGATCTTTTTTTTTTTATTTTTGATATATTTATAATCACAATATATATCTTTACAGCATTCTTCCATAGCAGTGAGTTACTTATGCATTATACTCGTATTGATATTTGTAATCATGTTTGCTACCGGACCTGGCTCTATTCCATGGTTTTTGGTTTCTGAATTATTTAACCAATCTGCAAGACCAGCAGCTACATCTTTGGCTGTTGCTATTAATTGGACAGCCAATTTCATGGTTGGATTAGGCTTTCTGCCACTGGAGGTAAATTACATTTACACATTAATAGTGACTAATATAATTTATATCAACTTACTCTAATAATTGATTTGATGTATTTCAGACTATAATGGGACCGTATATCTTCCTCATATTTACAGTAATTATGGCATTTACTGTAATTTTCATTTACAAGAAAGTGCCCGAAACAAAGAACAAAACAATGGAAGAAATATCAGCTATGTTCCGACAACAGTCTTATCAGTAAATTTAAAATACATCAGCCTTTGCGCATATTCGATAAGACTTAAAATGCCACATTATGAATAATATACACTTATAAATAAGTATATTTTGGATATATTTTTTTGGAAATGACTGACTTAATAAATCCAATAATGTAATATACTACATCTTCAAATATGTTGCTTGTAAATAAGCTATAATCGAGCCCAGGAATTAATTAATAATGAAATTATTGAATTTTTTCCAAAATGTTTGTTAAACAAAATTGATAAGCGATTTTTGTACATAGTATTTTATATTTGCCATTATAAATTATCTACTAATTTAAGTTACTCATAAAATATATAAGTAGATGTTCGATGTATTGTTTATACATTAAATAATTTAATAGCTCTGGTAGCATTATTTGAGTATTTAGCTGGTTTAAAATTACTCTCCTATTTGAAATGATGTATGTACAAAGTATTTAAGCAATTATGTATAAGTTTTGCTTAAGTAAAAACCTTCTCTTTTTTAACATTTACCTGTGTCTAGTCCTCATTCATTTCTTTTTTATTGTCATTATATGAAATATATTTTAACTTCCCATAACATTAAATTTTATATGTAATTAAGTAAACATTACGTCTTTTTTAGAATTTGTTAGTTATTATTATGAACTTTTGTTTAAATAAATTATATATTTATAAGATATACTTGATTTAAATATTTCACCAAAATTAAAACATGTGATGTGTCTTCATTTAATCAATGTAAATATAAGGGGGTAAGTAAATCAATTGGTAGAATAAATTAACTTCTGTTGATAATTTAAATAGATTAATTATTACATATTATGGGCTTTAAAATGATTGATGGGACAAAACTAGGAGATAAGTGATATTTCGCAGCTTTTTACAACTCCCAAGCGATGTAAAGTTACTTTCTTAACTTTTATTGCATACAGTTTAGTCACTATATCTGAAGAATAGGCAAATGAATCAAAACTCTATTTTTTTTATATTGTGTAGGCGGGGCTTAGAAAAGTGTAAATTACGTCCTTCACGATTTGATGGTTTAATTAAATAAAACAAGTATAACAATTATACGTGTATGTAATTTGTAAATATCCGGTTCGAAGGACCATGTAAATTACGTTATTCACGATTTGATGGTTTTATTAAATAGCATAAGTTGTGAATTATACTC
The DNA here is from genome assembly GCA_963932245.1 of Tachinus rufipes. Classification (NCBI taxonomy): domain Eukaryota; kingdom Metazoa; phylum Arthropoda; class Insecta; order Coleoptera; family Staphylinidae; genus Tachinus; species Tachinus rufipes. The sequence goes on along the minus strand of OZ010741.1, from coordinate 46,461,028 downwards.
CGTCACAGTACACGTATAATTGTTATACTTATGTTGCATAATATATTGGAAGAACATTCAAATATATCATGCAGCTGGTGTTCAAAAAAGTACAGATAACTATTAGCATTGATGCAATTATGGTGTTCTTTTAGGTTGAATAAAGAACCTTTGCAGATTCCTTCCCAAACATTAACAGAAAATCGTTGCTGAAAACTTCTTCTCTTTGCTACGTGAGGATTCTCTAACGAGTAATGGTGCAAGTTTTGAAAGTTTGTAATTCCATCACTGGTAAAAATCGCTTCATCACTCCATTAAAGAGATAAAATAAAACTAGAGTCGTTATTTATCCTTTTAAGAAACCATCGATGAAAAACTTCCTCACCCGTATAATGGTAAAGGTGTAATTTTTCCCTACGCGGAGTTCGCAAAACATAATTTTGCGATAGTCCGAGCTGAACGGAAATTCGGCGAGTACTTGTAGTAGGATTAACTAACACTGAATCAATTACAGCTTCTCCTAACTGCATTACATTTTCACGGTGTGGTGCACCAGCCCCAAGAGCTAGCGGAAGAACAACCTCGCCTATTGTTTAAAAGGCTGAAATAAAGACCTAATAATAAAATAAATTATTTACACCTAATTATGACTCGCCCTGTATATTTTAAGAAAAACACAAAATAAAGTTTGCAGTTAATTTAAGGGGAACTATTGTGAATTATGCTACAAAATGAAGTTAATTATTGTTTTACAAAAACACAATGAATTGTGCAACAAAATGAAGTTTGCAGTTAAATTTACTGAGAGAATTATTAAGAATTTTGCTACAAAATAAAGTTAGTAATTATTTTAAGGAGAAACACAATGAATTGTGCTGTTTGCAGTTAATTTAAAAGGAATTATAATGAACTAAACTACAAAATACAGTTAATTATTATTTTAGGAAAAACACAATGAATAGTGCTACAGAAAACAGTTTGCAAATAATTTAAGAGGAATTATTATGAATTATGCTACATAATGAATTTTAGAAGAAACACAATGAGTTGTGCTAAAAATGAAGTTTGCAATTAATTTAAGGAAAATTATTATAAATTATGCTACAAAATAAAGTTAGTAATTATTATATTATACTAGAAAAAAAAACTATAGATGTTGGCATCTATACATACTATTACCAGGTATAGAAACTAATATACGGACAGACAAACCTTTCTTTTCTGTTAATTGTTTTCCAATACAGGGTCGAATACCGAAATGTTTGTTGGGGACAAATATAGAGGTTGGATTAAAATAGTTGAAACAGTACAAAGGTTGATAAATATTAAATATCCTGTCCAGATAGTAGGGAGAAGTGATGAGATGCTGAAAAAAAGTTTGAAGGTATATATAGGGTGATTTATACCAGGAGATGATAAATGAAAATTTGTGTTCGAGATTGGATTCTAAATTTTAAGTGCATCGTGCATAATTCGGTCTCGTAATTGTTTTAAGTGACCCCAGAAGTAAAATCCTACACCAGGTGTTAATAGAAAATCTGTGTTGAAAACGATGTCTTCTAAATGCGTGTTTTAATGTCCTCCAAACAAAATTTTGAGAAATTTGCAGTCAGGTTGCAATTCTTCTAGTACTAATACCTGGTTTGTCAAGCACAGCATCAATTTCTTCTTCTTGACTTGCAGAGTTGTATCGTAGATTTACACCACAAGTATGAAGATTACCAATTCTACATTGTTGCAGTCTTTGAAATATATCAGAAAATACACGGCCAGTTGGTTGACGTCTATTCAAGAATTTTCTTTGATATTCCCGTCAACTTTTTAAGCATTGCCGTTGCAAAAGCCTTAAACAAAAATAATGTCGGTATATTCTTCATTGCCGAACTGCATTCTTAATAAAATTTGTAATTTTACACTAACAATTAAGAGCGATACCCTCTTTCGCAAGGGACTATGTTCAAATTTCTATCTAAGAAATTGTAGGAGATAGATAGTTTTTGTATAATACTACTTTTTAACAAAAACTTTTTTTTCACAAACCGTCACTGGTTTATTTTTACGGATAATTGAAATTATTCTAAAATTAATTTGTAGAAAAAAACGAACCTTTCCTTTCAGACTATGCACAGTGTTATACGTACCCGGGTTGACCAGTAGCACTCTCAAAAAATGCCTTTCTCTATTTTTGGCACGCCACTGCTGAAAATCAAAGACCTAACTCAAAAATGTTTTCTGCCTACAGGATGTAAAAAGTTGGGGGCTTTCAATCAATTCAATTTTTACCTAAAATAAAAATTTTGGTAGTTATGCTCGACCCGTTTTGCATTAATAAACAAATCCTGACTTTAAACAAAAATGTTTGGTGACGCCACTGGAATATTTTGATACCCTCGGGAAAGAAATGAATGATGTGTTAAATTCTAAACAATTTTGTTTAAACCGCAACCTCTTCCTGTCAAAAATAACGAATTATCTTGAGATATCGTTAAAAAAAATATAATAACTCCGGCCCTGGTAAAAGTACAGGGTCGGGCGCAATTAAAAGTTTTAATTTAAGATAAAGAAAAATTAAAAAAAAATAATCCAACAAATGGCATTCGAAAAACCAATACTTGTGGTGATGGAAGGGGTAAGTAGTTTTAAAACAAATGAATGAAATAATTTACCAGCTAGGGGGGCAAGGATTGTTAAAGAGAATGGTAAAAACCGAAAGTTGCTGCGCCCCTGTATCCAGAATGATATATTAATTAAAAATAGTCTAAAAAAACAGTTTTAAATTTACCTTGACATTGATAACAGACCGATTCTGAAGAAAAAATCACCTAACTTGCACAATATGATTAGATTTAAGAAAATAAACTGAATTTTAAAATAATTGGAGCTGATCAGCAGTCGTCTGTTCCAGAGAGAGCATATAAGGAAGTAGAACTAGAATTGTTTGAGAATGGTTCACTTGGCACGGTTGTAGCAATAATTAGGTCTTGTAGAGTAGGCCGCATACTGTAGCTTAAATTGGGGTTTTTCATTAGTTGTTATTTTGACCCAGAGACACAATCACCTTGAGTGGCAATATGGAATTGAAGCATTAACCAAAATCTTAATAAAACCATATTTGAGTACTGTCCACATAAAGTAATGTTTAACTGGACTGCTTAACAACCATATCTCAAATACATTTAGAACCAAAACATAATTATTAACTTTCACAACTTCATTTGAACGCTCTTCTGTGATCTGTCAATCTCTGATTTTTGCGATTTCAAAAATTGTTTTAATTTATACATTTTTTACATTCCTTCTACTTCATCTGCCAAAATGCAAAAATCTATTGTTTTTTAAGTTAAAAGTCTATCATGTAAAAACTTCGACATTCTGCACTTTACAATACGGGGCATTAGTGTGACGTCACACGACAGTGGCGCTATTGGCGCCAACGTGGATTATCATAACATCTATTTTATACATATATGGAAATACTTGTTGGATTTAATTGTGTCGTTATAAGATATTTTTTTGCAATCTAATGCACCAAAATGGATTAATATTATATTAAGACATATTTTGATGTACAATTTGTATATATTAGATGATACAATTTTAAATAAACACATATTGAAATTCGGAAATACAACATAACCTCACAAACATTGTAAATATTTAATAAATACTTTTTGAATTCAATGTTAATTATACTGTAAATTTGATCAACTGCAACAAATTATTATTAAAGTTTAAGTTTAAATATTTATTTAGCAATTTTAATATTTCATAAATTTAGAAAAATTATTAACTAAGCAACTAAATATGTAAATATGTTAATATTAAACATAATATTAAATAATGAACCATCAAACAGTTTTTATAATTTTATAATAACATATGTATATTTATGTTTTTAAATTTAATCATTATACGTTACATTTGTTAAAATCAATAAGTAAGCGATTTGAAAAAGCTTATCGGCTGAGATTTTTTTGCTATTTAAAATATTAAATATATATATATATATATACATATATGTATATAATATATATACAATTATATTATTTTACATAATGAAAACAAAAATAATCAATTAATTAAATTGTCTTAAGAATTTAATCGATATAATAAATTTTGATTATCTATGTTCCGATTATGTGTAACGAAACTATGCATATATTGTTTTTGCAATTATATTTTATTTGATAATGCTTTTGATTGTGTATTAACAATAAATTTTATAAATTATGTTTTATTTTACAAATATATTATAGATAATTGCTTTTGATCTGCCAATAATACAATCCGAAACTTAAATAATCAAAATTTACTCGACTAAAATCTTATTTGATTTAATAAAAAGTTTAGCTGTTTATTATAATTTCATTAATAAAGTCAATAACTAAAAAAATATAAACTGTTATATATATACAATTAATTAATAAACAAATAACAAAAATATTATCTTGGATAATCGAGGCAATTCTTTGAGTCAATTCTTGAGTAAAATACTACCTATTATCATAAATTAGTTTTACTGAATATACAATACTATAGATATAATAAAAAATATATTAATTAACTTCAATTTAAGAAATTTATTTGAAAATTTAATTAAAACATTTTGTGAGGTTATATTGTAGTGAATGTTTTAATATGTGTTAATTTAAAATTGTGTTATTAATTATCTACATATTATACATAAAATATTACCTTGTTGAACAAATAATCACTGCACAAAACACTGAATTGCTGAAAAATATCTTATAAGGCCACAATTAAATCCAACAAGTATTTCCACCTATGTATAAAATAGATGTTATGATAATCCACATTCGCGCCAATGGAGCCACTGTCGTGTGACGTCACTACTAATGCCCCGTATTGTAATTTGAAGAAGTTTTAAACAACATTTGTTATTTTTTATTTCAACACGTTTAAAAATTTTTAGAGGCAACTGTATAAACTATTTCAATTTATCTTTAAAATTCCAAAATAACGGGTAACGACAATGCACATTGTATCAAAAAATATTTAAATCGCATCCGGAGCTTGAATAATGTAATAAAGTCAAATTATGTGCACGCGTGAATAAAATTGTTTTTTATACTATTGTAGTCTTCTAAAATCTCAATTAAGTATTATTATTCAAATATTCATTTCTTATTTAGTAACAATATTTTATTTTATTTGTTATTACTTTCCCAAAAACGTTTTTTCTATCTAGTTTATGATCTACATTTTAGTTCTTGATCTTTGGATTTTAGATTTATGAGACTTATTTCGTATTGCAATAGTAGATTATTGTCTACAAGATCTAATATATAAATACGTACCATTGTGGGCACCACTAAAGATTCATTGATTTTGATGACTCACCTTAGACAAAGAACCAACTGAAAATTTAACAAAAAAACTTGATTATAAATTATTTATATCAGATTGCAAACACAATCAGTGGTAAGGTTATCCACACATAAACTAGTTTTGTTAATAAAAATATAATACATAATTGCAGACATTTATGGCCATATGTTCAAGAAATAACATCATTGTATCTAAGAACAAAAATCAATAACAAAAACAATTGAAAAGATGAGTTTATATATGTACATTTTTATTACAAATATTATAATTTATGTAAATTGAGCGGAAGAATAAATAATCCATTCACTATAATTATAAAATTTTTAATAGACCAACAAACAAAATAATTAATATTCAATATTCTTTTGATAAATCGTTACTCTCATAAATAATACTCATTTACTTTCGAGTAAAAATATAATAAATAATCAAAGGACGTTAATTTCCTTTATAAACTTATAAAAAGTTTATCCACCATTTGCAAAATAAATTATAATAGAAAATAAAATTGTTGCTAAAAAGTTAAAACCCATATTTATAAGGTTGTTTAATAAAATGCTCCCACGCATGTTGAAAATTCTGGTAACTTTATCACAAACCGTTTCCTCGTATATATATTTTATAATTTATTTTTATTACTTTAGTTATTGTCGTCAGTAGCAGACGATACCATGACATACTTGACAGTAAAGGCGAACGCGGCAAATCCAACAAAAACAGCCAAATTTGTTAGGCAACTTTGTAGGCTGCTTTGATCTGTAGTCGTTCGTTTCTGTGGATCCGATTCTGTTGTTTGTTTCTGGGCATTCTTACGTTTAACTAATTCCTCCTAGAAAATTTTTAATCATAATTAATTACCTATATAAATAAAATACAATCCAACATTAGATATATTTTTTTTAATTTCACAATGTGATATTAAGGAATTATATTTATTGGCATAACATAACCCTTTAAATTTCAACAAATAAAAACAACACATTGAAGTCAAAATTTAAAAAGTATCTTGACCTTAAATATTTAAAGATTATTATTATTGATTGTTTCAGAAAACAAAGAATAATAATGAAAATAATGAAAATAATCTGAAATAATCTCTTTTGAAAGTTTCAGTCCTAAATCTTTGAACTTTTAGGAATAATTGTTAGAATTCCTAATAAGCCTGAACTTCTTATCTTTTAAACAATGTCTATGGAAACATCTATATAAAATCTGCAATGTTGATTAAGTATCTAAGTCATTAGTCTGATCTAAAACTAACCAATAACAATGATTCCAATAGCTCGTTTTTTAAAAAAATTTAGTAGAGATGATGTAGTTTCATCTGCTCCTCCCCAAACTTAGGAAAAATATTCAATACAAGGGCGTATACAGAGTGCTTATGAGTAAGTGTAACAAAAAAAATAAATATTATTTTGAGTTTAAAAAAAAATTCTTGTCTAAAAAATGCGATTAGTGTTTAACCTCTTAACAAACCAACATTTTAAATGATCTTTGTAATTTAGTGTGATTCATACACATATTTATACCAATGTTGTTGACACAGCTTCAAAATTATTTAGAAAACTAGGATTTCATAACAAAATTTCCATATCAAAAAATATAGTTGAGTTAGAAACTTATTTGAAGTAGATGTAATGGGTGTTGAAAATGATTCATATGGATTACAAGAAAAAATGCCCAAAATGCAAGGTGTATAGCAAAAAAAAAGAAGGGTCTGCAGTGCACAGAAGTCTACAAGCCTAGGAAACCTTCTCGATGTCTACTTCAAAACCCAGAAAGCCAGATTTTGCTATTTTTGACACTTCATAGATAGAATAACATTTTTTGACAGTTTATGGCTTAATTTTTGGTTTTTTTTAACAAGAATTTTGCAGTTTTCAATCATGTTTGGCAAATTTTTGTTTTTTAAAAAGCGGATTTTACTATTTTCTACTATTTGATATTGGCTATACATATACAAATTTGCAAATATTTTAATGTTTACGACCGCATTTAGTTATTTGACTTTTTGTAAATAGAAATTTGCATTTTTAATATATTAAGACCAAATTTTCGTGCTTTTTGACAATATTTTGATGTTTTTAACATTTTTCTTTGCACCTTTTAACAGTTAATTGCTCGATTTTGGTTGTTTTTGACAATAAGTTATTTTTGATTTTTTAGTCTAAAAACTATGTAAAAGAAAAAAAAATTAAAAAATCTTAACATCCATGAGCAATTTTCCAAAAAAAATTCAACGTTTAGTAAGTTTTCTCAAAAATATTTATGCTACGATGTTTTTGCACCTACGCATTTTAGGCTATTCATTGTGAATACATTATATCCCAATTATGCAATATTGCAGGGTTTATTCAGTTTATTTATATGCAAATCTGCATATTTGGTAGACTAAAATGAGGATTGAAAGAGCTACCTTTAATAAGAGTAAGTAGTAATTTACAAAAAAAAAACATCCACAAAAAAACATAAGTATAGTAAAAGCATATATGTACTATAAAAATGAATACATAAGAATAGGAAAAAAGAATGATGCAACCATTTAAATAAATTCTGCTGTTCGTATTAGAATAAATTTCAACTCTAATAAAAATATATTACCTGTATTTTTGTTGTAATGTCAGGAAACAGGTCTTTAAATTGATTATTTTTTAAATTGTACTCCAAGGATTGATAGGCTAACTGACGTTTTTCATAATCTGATGTTTCTATACTACCCAATGTTGGACTTTTTTCAATCTAAAACAAAATAATTGTCAATAAAAAATTTTATGTATGTATATATACACATTTCATTTTACCAATACAATGCTAGACACTTATTTTGTAATAATTTTATGTGCTATAGTAAACTTTGTTTCCAAATCAAGAAAATATCATCATTTCCATAAAAATAAACCTTATAAGATTTTTTATATACATACATAGGGCGATTCTTAACATATGCAAACAACTTTAGGAGCTGATTTCTAAGATAAATATCATAGTTTTTAAGTTACAAAATATTTAATAGCTGTGGCATACCTCAAACTATAGACTTCAGAATAAATTCAATTCTATTTTAACTCCTTTTGAAGCATTTTAGATGGTGTTTATACTAAGAATCAGTCCCTAAAGTTTTTTCAGATATATCAATTATTAGAACACACACAAATTACTTTCGACAATAAGCAAAATTTTCATTTGAATATGACAACATTTAAAATACTGATATATTTACCATAAAACTGAGTAATCCTGTGAGGATGGTGGAGACACTCCATGCAGGATTCCAAGTGTCAGGATGGTAATCCGATATACTAAGACATAGCCTTGTGTTTGTCTTGAATCTTCCGCTAGGTGTAATCATAAATATTGCAGGTGGTTTAAAAGGAAACTCCCTAGGGAAGACTAACTTGCCATGATAATATCCACCTTCATAAGGTGTGCCTTCAGGACCACAAACTACATAGTGCCTATAACAATAAATAAACAATTAATAAATAATGTTATGTTTATGTGATGCATGTAAATATATATTTCATTTTGAAGAGATATATCATAATTTAAATTTCGATTAGTTTATATTTATCTAGATTAAAACTCAATAGAAATAATAGTATTTTTGCATCTGAGTAAAAAACTTTCTAGGTATGCAATAAATGTGATATATAATAATAATGATATGTCTTTACTTCACATTTCAGCTAATAGATTAGATGGTCTTCAACAATTTTACTTGCATAAAATATAAAACCTAGTCTTCTTATCAACTAAGACATCTTATTGTACATTATATCCAATGTTAAACTATCCAATACTTTTAATTTTTATAGTTTTAAATATATATATATATATATTTATATATACTCCAAAACCAATTTTTCTAGATGTGATAAATTATTATATTTAAAAATAGTTCAACCATTTTCTGCTCATTGCACAACATTCATACAAACAATGTAATTTAAAATGGATAAAGCAATTTTAAATGAATTAATAAAAGTAAAAAATAAAAATTTTCAATTATGAGATCATTTATTAAAAAAAATTCCAACCATTTGTCTCATTATTTATAAAACTATTCAAATTTTACATTAAACAAAGTACTACCCTGTAACGTAAATCTCAACTTATTAACTGAATTGAAATAAAATAACCAATAATTATTAATACATAAACTTTGTTAGATTCTTTCTATTGTGAATGTGTAATATTTTTAACTAATATCATTGATAATATAAATTTTCAAGGCTGCATATCTCTTACATATTTAATGACATGTATTGTAACTATTCAACCTGTAGAAGATGATGCAACATCTCTTTTATTCATCAATTATTTGAAGCCATTATAAAGAAATTATACCATTCAAGACCTTTATGATGCAGAATATATTAAATATATTTTAGGCAATAACGTATTCGTTGAAGATGATGAAAAGTTATTACTAATTTTGAGAAAAGAAGGGGAAGGTTTTAAATACTTAGTTTTGATTTTCTATTTGTTCTAATTGTATTGTTAAAAAAATCTCATAAAATAAAAAAATAAACTGAGAAAGCTTGAGATAAAAATGCTAGATTGCACAAGATTGCACATTAGTACAATGCAAACAATATATTTATAAATATTATGCTGTTTATTATGGCAGCTAAACTATTCTTAAAAAAAAAATAACTAAACTTTTTTTTTCTGGCTCTATTAAAAAAATAGACTCATTGTTTTCTTTCCTTAACCTATATCTTTAACCCGGCGTTGCCTAGGTGGTTTTTTGAGACATGTATGATAAGGTGGGGTTTAATAAACCCCACTCTATTTTTATTTATTTTTTTAACATTTTTTGATAAAAAAAATTTAAATTATTTTTAAATCAAGCTATAGTTATGTACTGACATAAAAAATATATTTTTGTAAATATTTATTTATAATTTATTTCAAAATTTGCTAAAGTATAAAAAATTCACCATAAAAAAACTTTTTTTTCAAACTGAAATATAAATAAACAAATAATACTAACAACAAAAACAAAGTATCGCATTTTCTTTCAGATATATCAAAAAATTGAATAAAATGAACAAAAAATTTTTATAAACAAACTTGAAAAAAATCTTAAGTTCTCAAATTTAGTAAATTTTAAGAATTATTAAGTTAAAAAAAAAACAAAAAATTAAGTAATCAATTTGTTTATTGTTTTTAAATAAATCTGCAGGTAGATTCTTAAATAAAAAAAAAAAAATTGTAAAGTTTTATTTAAGTTTGTAGAAAAAATTTGCAAAAAATGCCTAAAAAATTAAGTTTTCAAAAAAACTATGATATAAATAAATAAATAATTTTATAACTAAAAAAAAATATCACATTTTTTTCTTAGCATTACAATAATGTAATTTAAATAAACAAAAAATTTTTATAAGAAAAGTATAAAAAAAATTTAATTTGCAAATTTGCTACAATTTAATTTTTTATCTTTAATTCTTGGATACTCCATACATCTTTCAAGACATTTTTTTCGGTTTTAAAAAAGTTGAAATTAAAGAAGCAGCAAAATTATGCATTTTTTTAACTAGTACTCGTTTTATTAGTTGATTTTCTTTTCTAACATTTATGAAAAGCTTAACTAATTTCCAATCCTAATTTTTTGAGAATTTTTTTCTTTTTATTGAAAATTTTTTGGTGTTGTATTTTTATATAATTTGGAAATTTATTTCTAAAAGAAAAACATTGTCAATGGCCATTGACAAATAATAAGCTGGAAGTTTGAGGTATAAATTTAAAATACATAGATACTAAGTTGGGGTTTCAGCTGTGAAAATAAAATACATAAGTACTAAGGTGGGGTTTGAGCACTGTAACAAGCACTTTAAACATATGCTACTTTAATGCAAGTATATACAGGGTGTCCGGAAAATACGTGTACAACGTTTGACGACAGACTCCTGACGTCAAAATAGGTCGATCTAAGCCGACTTAGTTATATCCAAAATTGTCTCGTTTAGCCGGTAGAGGGCGTCAAAAATTTGTAAATACTAAAAAAAAATTACCTGTAACAATAATTTTTTAAGTGACCTTGTTGCTATGGCGTTTAATAATTTGACAATTATTGACAAATTGTCACCAGTCTATGAAATTTACTCAAGTATAAGATCAACATTCTTGAATTACCATTAAAAATGGAAAATTATACAAACTCTCAGAAAGTTGACATGCTCCTGGTATACGGGTTTTGTCAAGGAAATGGGCGTCAGAGTGTTAGGGTTTACATGGAAAGGTTTCCTAACCGTCGAATACCAAACCACCAAACATTTGCCAATATTGAGCGTCATCTTCGGGAAACGGGCAGTTTTGAGAAAAAGTTTGAAGGCAGGGGTCGTATGCGAACAACTCGAACTGTGGAAACAGAAGAGATGATTCTGGAAAGAGTTGAAGAAGAACCAAGTACCAGTACCCGTCTCTTAGAACGTGAGTTAAATGTTCCTAAAACGATTGTCAATGAGGTTTTAAGAGAACAGTTGTTACATCCTTACCACATACAAAAAGTCCAGGAACTTTTACCGACTGATCCCCCCATGCGGCTTACATTTTGTCAATTTATTAAAAACAAAAGAATCCTTGTTCCAAATTTTTGTAGAAAAATTATGTTTACTGACGAGGCATGCTTTACAAGATCTGGGGTAACCAATCTGCACAACGAACATATTTATTCCGATGAAAATCCACATGCCATTAAAGTTGCACATCATCAGCATCAATTTAAAATTAATATTTGGGCAGGTATTATTGATCACTACCTTATTGGTCCCATTGTTATTCCAGACAGGTTAGATGGAAATATTTATTTAAATTTTTTGCAAGACACATTACCAATTCTTCTGGAGAATTTGCCCCTTTTACTTCGGAGGGAAATGTGGTATATGCATGATGGTGCCCCGCCCCATTTTTCCGTTGCCGTTCGGCAATACTTACATCATCAATATCCCAACCGATGGATTGGAAGAGGCAATGATGCACCAGTAAAATGGCCACCACGTTCTCCTGAGTTAAATATGTGTGACTTCTTTTTGTGGGGCGCTATTAAAACAGAAGTTTACAAGACTCCGGTAAACACACGCGATGATTTATTGCAGCGGATTTTAAATGCAGGCAACCATTTTAATAATCCCGAGACATTAGATAGGGTCCAATATCATTTTTTAAAGAGTGTTAATAAGTGTATTCAGCAAGATGGCGGTCATTTTACACATTTGCTTAAGTAATGTTTTTGTTTTACTTAGTTTCCTACAATAGATACTTTCAACTTTGTTATACTTTTGCTTTTTTTGACGCCCTCTACCGGCTAAACGAGACAATTTTGGATATAACTAAGTCGGCTTAGATCGACCTATTTTGACGTCAGGAGTCTGTCGTCAAACGTTGTACACGTATTTTCCGGACACCCTGTATAATACTTTATTGACGGTATAATCTTACCATTTACATCTACATCAAATATACATAAACAATGATGTTTTACAATACAAAAATAAAGAATACAAATATACCATTCATAAAAGCGCACATATTAGACATTAGTCAGCATGACTTAGCTGACTTCTGAACGTAGATTTAGAGACACAAAATACATTAATATCAGTTGGTAAATTATTTGCAAATCTACACATTCTACCGAGTGGATTGTTGAAACCATAATTAGTAGAATGAGTAGACTCGCGAAATAAAGAAGAATGTCTGCTATGTCTATTATTAGGTGCTACATGGATTGGAAGAGTACCAAGTAGCTCCGGACAATCAATCTCAGACATAATTAAATTACGCAAGAACGACAAATCAGCTCTTTTGCGGCGAATCTTCAATGGCGGTAGATTGTACAATAAAGCAATGTAGCAGTAATCATAATTTACAGATAATATGCCGGATTTATAAGACAATAAACGACAAAACTTTTTTTGAATTTGTTCAATACTACGGTTATGAATTTCATAAACAGGACTCCAAACTGACGGAGCATACTCTAAATGCGAACGCACCAAAGCACAATATAAAAGTTTAAGTGCACTGGCTGATAAATCCGCGGACATTCTATATACAAATCCTAACATTTTTATGGCACGATTGCACATGATGTTTATATGTTCAACAAATGTAAGTTTATGATCAAAAATAACGCCTACATCTTTTATTTGTGTGACTTTGTTTAACACTTTAGTGTCAATTATATAGTTAAAATAAATTTTACTTAAAGTTCTATGGAAACTTATTGAAAAACATTTATCAGCATTAAAAAATAATTTATTAATAAAACACCAAGTATTTATAGAATCCAAGTCCAGTTGTAAAAGATGGCAGTCATTGAGAGATGATATTCTTCTATACATTTTTAAATCATCCGCAAATAAAAGAAATGACGATGAATTGATATACTGTGGGATATCATTAATGAAAAGCAAAAATAAAATTGGTCCACAATGAGATCCTTGAGGAACACCAGATGGAACAAGAATGGGCTGTGACAAAAAGTTATTAATTTTTTTTTTTTTTAATTATAATTAAAAAAACACCGGAAATGTACAGAGCGATAAATTTTAGGAAGGTACTGAAGCCTACGGCTTTGTGCGGAATCATTTTCTATTAATTTTGTTGTGTTTAAAGTTGGTGGGGTTTATTATATCCCACCTATGCAACGCCGGGTTAAAACTATCATATCATATTCAGTTCTATATGATGAATTAGACTAAAGTTTAATATAAATATATTTTGAACAATAAAATGATTGAAAATATTTTTTGCAATCATTTCTAAACCATGGTAAAACTTATTTCATTAAAACATTTTTTTAAAATTATACTAAGTAATGGCAAAAACTAACAACAAACATTATATAGATAATAAATAACTTTCACAACTATTGCTATCCCTTTTTGCCATTATTCCACTCCGCTATCAAACAAAAATGTTTATTAATTAACATACTGCCACTTAAAAACAATAACAAAAAACAATAGTAAACTTCCTTCCTACACAATGTTGATAAACATTCTGATAAGACCTTAATCTCCATTACAAGTATTTTTATTGCCATTACTATACATTGTTTATAATATTTTGAAGGTCAGAATTCAATAACAAAATCTCAATTGTCCATTGCCTTTTATTAATAATTGCATTCTTGAATGATATTTGATATTCAGAATTTACAATTGAAAATAAATATTACATATTAAATAAACTTGCATGAAAATTGTTCTATTGATAATATAAATTATGTAAATTATTTTGTAACTTTAATCAATCAGCAAAACTATTATTTAGATTATTTTATAATTTATTAAATACTTATTCACACTTTGTATTATTTAAGAGTCTCCTTATAAGGTCGATGAATGCCATAAAAAATAAAAAACAATCAAAATGGCATATGCAAATGATAATTCGTCAAATATTAGTATGCAATTGTCATAAGCAAAATAATTAATTATATTTGAATCTATTATTGCCTTATTTGTGTTAAATTATTTAAATCCCAAAAGGAAAAGTAAAATAATAATTATGATATAAAATTTAATCATTGTTTTTCAATCCCTTTTTCATAAGTAAGTAAATTATCAAAAACAATTTTACAAAATTTATACAAAGATATAGATTGACTATTGCCTAAAGCAATGCAAATGAATTGTTAAAAGAATCCAAAATTGCAATGCAGAAGATCAATTTTGCATACTATAAATCAATAATATGTGTTTGGATTGATTTTAATCATAGTTGATTATAGCAATAGCGTTCAAAGAGAGATTTATTTTAACACTAGCTTGGCATAAAGCTTATTTGATAATTTATAGTATACTACAGAACTAACATATAAACTCAATAATGCAATGTTAAGAAACTCAATAATTATAAAAAACATAATTAAAAAAATCAATTAATCAGTACATTGAATCCAATCATCCGGTATTATCAATAATTAAAAAATCTTTTGTTATGTATTCACCAAATTGTGGAAGGTTAATGATTCATTATTTTGAAACATAATCTGCAGTGCAATGCTTAATTGCACAGAGATACATTAATGCCCATGTGACACTAACCATAATTATATCTTGAATTATATTCATACATATATAAAATAGAGAGAATTTTAAATGTCTGTAAAATGGTTATCAATTTTATGATAGATTGACATTTTAAGAACATATTTGAGTTTTTCTATATAATCGACGCAAAAATTGTACGCATTAGCAGTTTTTACAAAATGGGTTATTTTATAAATGCTATTTCTCACATTTCATCCAAAATTATATATATATAATTCAATAGAAAATTATAGATATATAGTTGCTAATCTTACATATAATACTTTCAAGTGCATTTAAAACAACTGTATATTTTTGTGTGTAAATAATGGCCGGTCTTTCCACTTCTCTATAAAGTTGCCAATAACATTTATCTCCTCAATAAGTAGAAATAGTGTATTTCCATATACCTATAAACCTATCTTCTCTATAAGTTAGTTTATCTGATCGATAAGTTATTTGACAGTTGAAGCAGACCATCATGGAATTGAAGAGTTGGAACTTTTTCTAGATGAACAATTTATTGATTTAGTTTGATTGATATTTCACAAATCAAAACATAATCAGTCATTTTTGCTTTAATATTTGAGAATTTTTAAAACGGTAACATGAAAGAAACATGAACACCATCCGACATTGATAAACTAATTACATTAGTAAATGAAAAGCCCAAAATATAAATACAGCTCTCTTCTACTGAGGAAAATTGAAATATTTGGTAGACACCAGTGGCTGCAGAGAGACCGTAATACATTTTGGTGGTTAGTGGCAAACTATGATAGTTGGTGGCGGTGGTGCATTGAGACCGCAGCACTGCGCGATTGTTTGTCTGCGTCATTATGTACCGTACAGAGAGGTAAAATGATGATTTTATTATGCGATGGCCTGGTGCAACTCATGACAGTTGCATTTTTAATAATTCAGCTATTATGATGCATTTTGAAACAGGTCAAATAGAAAATTTAATATTGTTGGGTAATAGTGGCTACCCTCTGCGTTTTTATTTATTGACACCACTAAGTAATCCAACTACTGAAGCACAACGATTATTTAATGAATGTAATTGAAAGAACTTTTGGAATTTGGAAAAGGCGTTTTCCTATTTTATCAAATACAATAAGATGTCATTTAGTCTTTAAATAATGTAGGGTAATAGAGTTATGTATACAAGTTCCAACATACGTTATAAAAATAAGTAGTAATAAGCATTGCCAACATAAAAACTATTGATAATCATCATCATAACTATGAATGTCATTGGAAAGACGGAAAGGCTTAATGCTCTCTATAATCTTAGGAATAAATTTATCTCCTTTATAGTAAATGCAAACTTTATCAAGAAGTGGAAAGTAACATTATAATTGCTCTTTCATTTTTAACTCTAAAAAAGATTTCATTTCTTTATGATTTTGCTGAACATATCTGATTGGTTGTTATTAATTCATTTAGAAGAAAATATGTAGTCATTATCATTTTCTATCAAACTAAAAGGGTTATTTCATTACAGACCACCCTGTATATAAAAAAGGAAACCATTATTAATAAATAAATAAATTCTAGAATGTATATGTATATATGTATATGATATTATTGACAAAAATTTAAATTAAGACTGCAGTACCATATCATAAACCTAATTACAAATATTGATTTCTAATTTAAGATTCATTGTATTGTATTACCAAGAATGTCGTTTTTATTTCCTATACTATTATGTAATTTGTAAGTAATTGCTAAATATACAATGCATAAAATCAATATTAATACTGAAATAATAAAATTCAATTAAAACATTGACGCTGAACTTAATCTTGCATTGGTATTTGAAGTAGAAATAGTAGTAGAATAAAAATTACATTAAAATGATTTTTGTAAATTATAAATTTATCAATGACCCCATACTTTTTTAGTACATAAAAATAATTTTTGTTTTTATACAGTGTCTTACTTTTCAGAAATCATGTTTTTAAGCAATATTTAATAACAAACTAGAGAGCATAAATTATTATAAATCAATTGAATGACTCAAAACCTATACCTACACTTGTTGATAACAATAAGATAAGCCAGTATCAATAGATCCAATTATTTATTATTAGTTCATATATTAGAAATAAAATTGAAGAGCTAAATGTTAGATAGTAATAAGTAGAGAGCAAATTCCTAGCTATTATGCTTACGCTAAATAGTTGAAGCATCAAAAATATGTTTAAATATATGCACGAATTGTGAAGAATGTAATCATTTGGCACTAAGTTTATTACGCTTTTTTTGCTTTTTTGTTTTTTTTTTTCTGCTTATTTCAAGATTTTGTGCTTATTTTTAAGCTTTTTCTTCAGTTTTGTTCAGTTTTTTTGTGAAACTTAGAAGCAGAATTTAGAGCAAAATTTTATTATTAACTGTTTTTGAAGTTTTTTTTTAGTTATTTAATAGTTTTTTTATATTATTTAAAATGTGTGTAAAAAATATCATCACTCAAACTGTTGTAATTATAAATGTTATAAAACCTTTATTAAAATATTTTATAGTTTTGGATTTTTTTAGTTTTCTCTTTTTTTTCAATTGTTTCATGCCTTTTTAATGCTTTTTTACATGTTTGGTGCTTTTCTAATGCTTTTTTAGTAACATTTTTATGCCTTTTTATGCGTTTTTTTTTGTATTTTTAATGCTTTTTAATCCGCTCTCTAGTAATAAGTCAAATTTTGCTAAATATCTCATAAATTGAAATCTGCCATATCACTATCTGCCATATCACTATCTGACAATAATTCAATTATTATTTTATTTATTTTAAGTAGTACATTATGAAGTCACTTAGCTATTTTTTTAAAGAGCCTACATTGAACAGGTATATCCTAATACTAACTGCTCGCAATGACCTAAAAACGCAGCAGATAAGAAGATACCTAAACTGTTTAGTTTCTTATTACTGAAATAGGTTTTAAAGTTTTTACTAAGTAATACAAAAACTAAAATGCTTGAAAACCACTAATGGTAATGTGTACTACATTTGATTGAATTTATTAAACAGAAAAACAACAAAACATGTTTATTTCATCATAAAATGCTTATTTAAAAACAATAAACTATATGCATAGACATGTTTAATGATACATAAAATTTACGTTTACATTTGTTTAAAAAAAACAATTTGTTGATAAAAATTCCTCTATATACATATATACAGATATAGCAATGCTGTATTTGCTAATTTAGTTATTTCTGCAAAGTATGTAAAAATAAGTTTTATGACATAAGTTCGCAAGTTTCATAAAGCCACAAAAAAAACAATTGCTAAATTGACACACTCAAAATATATTTTTATAAAATTACAAATTATTAAATTAATAATAAGAAGTATGAAATCCTGGCTCTAAATTACTCTAAAATACGTCGGAAAGTCAAAACAAATTCAGAACATAAAACAAATAAAAAAAGAATAAATTAACAAAAACAATACACAAATGCTTTAAACATGCAGGGCAAACTGAGACAATACTCCAAAATAAACAGCAAATTCTTGTATGAAACATTTTGCTGGTTAAAACAAAATTAGTAAATGAAAGTAACATTGGCGCTCACACCCGCTCTTGCCGCGGCGTTGTTGAATTTTGCTCAAAAAAATGTGTCGGGGTGAACTGTCCCCCTCAATGAGGAACAAATGGTCACTCTACTTTAAATCATCATTACAGTGTTATTCTAAACTTCTTCCAATACATTTATGTCAAAGACTAGGTTCTAATATTCAATTAGCCAACCAGGATTCTGATCTCAGCAACTTTAGTCATAGAACATAATGACATAATGTAATGTTATTAAAATGAGACCAAATGCTTCTGCAAGGGTTAAGTAGAAGACAATTTTTAAAAATTAACACCTCCCAAATAAAGAACATTTATTATTATTATTATTATTATTATTTGATCTCTGAAATGACGTGATTTATATGACAAAATTAAGAAATAAGAATCAACCTCCAGATTACTGAGACACCCTATACATTTATCAAAAATTTACCTCTGATACTATTAATTGAGAAAAAACTTGAAATACCGTTTCCAAACAATCAATTCTACTAACCATAAACAATAAGTAGCAATTTAAAATTGTATTAAATATAATATCAGCAGATACATTAAATTGTATATAGCCGTAGCCTTTTCCTAAGTAGGACATCTTCAAAGAGTTCAGGTAAGACATCTTCTAAAAACAGTCAATAATATTGGTCACTATTAAGTCTAGCAGTAAGAAAATAAGGCCCAATTAAAAATCACACTACAATTCCAATCCAAACATTTACAGGACACTGATTCTGGTAATTGGTTTCACTTATAGCATGTGAGTTTTCTGTAGCCTATATGTGTTATTATTTATCCCTTTTCGGGTGTCGGACTGTATTATTTTATTCTTCCTTTTTTTTTCCAAGCTCGTCTATCTTGGGACATTTTTGCTATCTCACTCAACTCTATTCCTCTTCTCTGCTGCTTTGTGGGCCTGTTCGGACCAGCTCTTTTTAGACCGTCCTACTTTGTTTTTCCTCTGTACTCTCAATTCATGTATTTTCTTTGTTATTCTGTTTCCATCCAGTCTGTGTATGTGTCCTAGCCATCCTAGTTGTCTCTCCCCTATTACTGTTTCTATATTCTATATTCGCTCGAGTATATTAGGGCTAGTCTTTTTTTTTATTATTATTTTTATTGTTTTCTTTATTTCTTTCTTTCCCAAGAATTGTCTTTTGAGTGTATTGAATACTATTCCCCCTTTTCCAATTCTTGCATCTATTTCCATGTCTATATTCGCTGTTTCTTATTGTACCAAGGTAGTTGTAATATCTTACTTGTTCGTATATGTAACTAATTAATGGGACCAGCCGTTTATATGAACCAAATCTTCAGATACAGAAACTAAACTATAGAAGTAACAGTAACTTACACCGCTTATTTGGAACAAAATTTCGTTTTATTGGGTCAGTAAATTGAATTAAATTGAATTAAAACTTTGACATTATTGGCTTGTCAAATTAACACAAAATAACTTTCAGTAAAAGCTGAAATTTTGTAAACTTTGCATAATCGGACTAACCGCTTAATCAAATTAAAACCAGCCAGTCCCAATGTGGTCAGATTAAGCGGTATCGACCGTCTTATGAAAGATCTTGAATGCATTTTGGCCTAAGCATGCATTGTCATTCAAAAAATTCAATAAATAAATTTATAGTAATACTTTAAAATGACATCAAAACTAGTACATACAATAGTAGTAATAAATATATTTATTTCATATTATATGCAGACAAATGATTATACATATATTACAATGTGACAATGGTTGTTTGAATATGAAAAGGACTATCAACCGAAGTCTTTTTGGATGTATTTATTTTTAAACGTATGAAACAACAACAAAAAATGATAAATATAATAAAGTTTCATAGAATTAATATAGAATAAATATGGCAAGGATAAAGCTGCTAGCTGCTGTACTATACTGTTACATGGTTAGTGTCTATAGTTGCATTGTCTCCCAGTTGCTATAACAACTACAACTGCAGTCTTAACGCAAACCAAGTATAGTAGATGTGCAATTTTCAGGTTACTTGTGTGATAATTTCTTTCAATTTCATTAAGCTTCCTCCATCCAAACTGTTCTTATTATTGTAACTCTTCCTATGGTGTTATTGCACTTTATAAAACTGTCTGCTTCACAAAACTGTGCGTGGATACTAATAAAAATTTGTGTGAGGCACATTGTGAAAATCTTTCGTGATGCATACTTCTTGCTGCACAAATGTTACCATGAGCCATTCCATGAGAAAAAAAACTCAACCATTTTATATAAACAACTAAATAAACCTATCACTTACACAGCGTACAACTACAAATATCCACCGTTTTAACAAATTTTAATAACTGTCAAGTTGTTGTCAAACATAACACAGTTGGAAAATATCTATTTTTTATTATTCGCATACTTTTTCCTCATAATTTTTTGTTCCAATTAGCTGTCACACATACATTTTCAAAGAAACTAGAATACTGTGAACCAGTTAGAGAATAGCTATTTTAAATTTGCATAGCTTTTAAACTGTAGAACCACAAGCCTAAACCCGACAATGTGCAATACCTATACGTCCATAACAATATATTGCCATAAATATTATATATAAACGTTATTTCGTATTGAAATGATCATGGAAGTATAATTGAACCATTTATTTCAATCACCAGAAAATAATAATTAATTGTGCATCCCAGATAAACATTACAAATAATAAGTATTTGACCTTACATATCTTGGAGAATAAACAACAAAATTTGAATTGTTTTTTCAATACTCACAGTATCCCCAACATCCTCTTACTATTAACTCAATACGCTATTTATAACAGTAGATAGTACAAGTTGTTCTAATGTCTTTATTTTTTAGCACTCTAGGTTTATGGATAATATCTTTATTGACATTGACGTTGCAATTAATCATTTGCTAAATGACTTACTATTATAATTAATAGCCACTTTAGAAAACTTTTTACTTAATACATGTACATGTTTTAGCATCAAATTTTATTACAATTTCTATTCAATATTTCAGTGCTTATTTGCATTTTAAATGAATCATTTGGCAAGTATTGCGATTTTAAAAGCACATTTTATTGGTTTTCGAAGTAAATATAAATCCATTCCATAGTGTTGCCAAATACAATATATACATATTATAAAATTTTGTTATTGAATTACTGGTTTTTATGGGTATTTACCATACTCAACCCAAAAAGTCTAAAGCATGAATAAAAGTGTATGAATAAATATGTGCAGTTATTTAATAAATAATAATTTGACTTCTATTATGACTCTTAGCTTATAGGAAAACTTTGTGGTTTATCTGAAAACTGTAAAGTTAAAGTAAAGTATGCAAACATACAAGGTGTCTCAAAAGTTCTTGAGATCAGATTCAGTAAGCCAAAACAAAGAGTTTATAACTCTTAATTTATAAATTCTTCAAAATTAAAATGATAAATCGTGCATTGTAGTACAAAATACCAATATATTTTTATCATAAATATTGTTTTTCCTTTTTAATCTTTTATAAAGAATGAAATTTTTTCCATAAAAATTAATTTATCAATAATAATTACTCAAACAACATAAATCTTCATTCTCACAAAAATCATTAAAATAAGCCTATTAGGTTTATTGTCCAAGCATATACACAGCATACTTCAAAACCACCCATTCTTTGATAGATTAATAAAATAAGTCAAGCAACCAAAATTAAAAATATCAAAGCAGTCAACAGTTTAGAAAATCAAGGCTTAAAATATTACCATTAAACCTTTGAATTTATAAACTCATACCTTGAAATTAGTGAAAATCACCATATCAATTTCCTTCCTGTATTTCAAATTCAATTGACCTTAATTTACACTGTAATCGAAGGTTAACATAATTTTTTGTTAGATTTGTGTTTACATTTGTTATTTCAATTATTTTATAATCCATAAATATTTCACACTTCTCCTCAATTGTTCTGTTTAAGCAAATGTTAACTGACTGTCAAGAGCATAGGGGAGAGGGGGGCGCATGTGGACACTTTTTTTCAAAACAGCACATAAATTTTATTTTTACTTTATTTTAAACACAAATATTTTCTTTTGCTAAAACAGGACATTCTTTACTTTTTATTAGTAATATTGTGCGTTGAAACTATATTTAGATACTTTTTTTGGCACTTAAAAAAAGTTGCAATCGTTCACATGTGCCCCAACGTTGGGGCTCATGTGGACAATGGTATTTACTTAATTGCAAGCAAACAATAAAACTTAAAAAAACAAATAGTGGATAAAACGGTAACAAAATAGTATGTACACATGAAAATTATGTCGCATATAAACTTTGTTCACTGTACTTATTTGAGGATCAAAAATACTGGATCATAAAACTTTTACTTTTGCACGTGGTAAACAATTTTTTGGTGACAATAACTACAACTACCAACCTATGTCAACTGAAGATACAGCATAAATAATGTTATAAGTAGAAATATCTTAGTAGATTTTTTTCGAATTTTTAAAATTTTGAAAGTAAAAGAAGTTTAGCTTATTCAGAAAATTCCTTGGCAATAATCAGAATGTTGTTAGAGAGTATACAGGATAGTCAAAAAATACAAAAACTTAAAACTTTTTGATGTGTCTTTGTCAAATATTGTCAATAATTCTATAAGCTCTGCAATCTGTTATATCTTTATTCTGAGAACAACTCTTCAATATTATTTGACTGAAATGATAAAATAAAATCATCACAAAACTCACTTGTCCGTTTAATCCATCCATCTAGGAAAACCTTAGCATTAATATTGAATAAAAACAATCAAATTAATTTCAATAATGAATTAAAAACTTTGTAAAAGTTGTTTCTTGTCACTGAAAGTTCATATATGAAATTTGAAAAATAATTTATTAGAATGAAATAAGAACCAAAAGTAACATTTATGCCCAGTTGTACCAAAGCAACTTAAAGTGCATCTTAGCTGAGACAGTCTTACAATAAGGCCACTTAAGTTTTAGATTTTGTTATACTAATTAAATGACAGTGTCTCTTACCTAAGCATTAAATTACATTTAGCAACTGCGCAAAATAAATTTCAAATATCTAACAATAGATGTAGACAGACAGAAGAATCTTAAAAGTTGTAAAATGCAAATGAAAATAAAATAAATTAATAATTTATTCAAACTGAATCTAACAATAACAGCAGCCAAAGGTAGCATAGCATAGACAATTGTTTCGGTTCTACAAACCTTGTCAGTATGCCTTGTATGATCAGGATAGAAAAAGAAAAATTGGAATAAAAATAATTTATAATAATATTATTTTGTAATTATTTAATTACTTACTCTAATATTTTTCTAACTATCAAAGTTATATTATTAATTTAAAATAATTTATTTACATATACATTATTATTCATACGTCAACAGTTTTATATTTTTAATAAACATAACCTAGAAAGTAGAGCTCAAGTCATAGAAATGAACTACTTGAGATGTAAGATGGACTTGAGACAATTTCGTGTTTTAAGAAGAGTTTAAAATGTAAGCAAGCCTTAAGCTTTAGCTACAGCTTAAGTTGCTTAGTACAACAAGGGATTAGACATAATAAACTAAATAACTTTTTTGTGCTGTTTTTAAATTATTTTCAATTACCCGGTACTTAATACCCATAAAATCACATTTAAATTCTACAGTAGATATCATCCAGGCCAGAGAATTTAACAATATGAGTTTCTTTAGATGCTTGGACTAAGTCTAATAAGTATGTATGTATCTTAGATTGTAAAGCATGTGGCACTAATCCACAGGGCAAACCGCCCACAATGTCAAA
Source organism: Tachinus rufipes (assembly GCA_963932245.1). Classification (NCBI taxonomy): domain Eukaryota; kingdom Metazoa; phylum Arthropoda; class Insecta; order Coleoptera; family Staphylinidae; genus Tachinus; species Tachinus rufipes. The sequence continues at coordinate 46,436,277 of OZ010741.1, read as the reverse complement.
TATGACTTATGAAATTAGCTAAACAAGGCCTAGTCTGTTCCATAAATCAATTTAATCAACCATACATTGACTTAATAGATAACTCCTCTAAATTTGTGGTCTATAAATAAATTTTAATTTTAATTATCAGCATTTTGAACATAAAAAACCCAAACAACTCAAAGCAGTGTTTTTCAGCCTGGAGAAAACATATAACATGACTTGAAGCTACATGCAGAATCTGCTCTTGTGGATTCTCTTATTTCTTTTCTGTGCCGCATAGGGATTCAGAGGCCATATGCTTTTCTGTCTTAAACCTTTCATGCAAAATTGCATATTTAATGTAAGGGCAGAAACCACTAACTCAAAGTATTATGTCTAGAGAACAATGTTCCTCAACAATTAACATCACCTGTACATAAATGCCTGTATGCCAACAATTTGATGATGATTTGCCATGTAGGCAAAAGATAACTCGCTGGTAGATCTCAGCAGAAGAAAAAAGATCGCAACAAACAATCTGCATGCACAACCCTCTAATGGAAAAGCACATTTTAAAGAAATACAGAGAGACTTTCATCGGTTCATAAGGATATAAAATTTGTTGTCGTTTTTTAAATTTGACGCACTTTTTGTTTAAAAATCGTAATTTTATCGCAAAAAAAACTTCAACTAGTGAAACTGATCAGAAATATTCCGTAGAATCCAATTCTGGCGTCACTTTAAGTTCATTCTCAGCCTACAAGCTTTTTAGTAATTTTTTTACCGTGAAAGTTAGTTATTTTGATGTAAATTAGTTGGAAAATATAAATAATGCAAAAAATGCTTTGAAAATTAATTATTTTTTCATATTCACAAGAGTATATAAACACACACACACACGCTCAGATATATTATAGGTTCCATTACTGTTCAAAAACTGAGTATCCCTAAAATGTGATACTAGGTACCCAAAAACATATTTCCTAAATTTTCAGATTTTTAAGTCATGATCTCTATTTTTAGAAGCTTCTTAAAGTTCAGAAAAACAACCAAAAATTACACTTTTAAAGTAATTTTTAATATTTTTTTCTTAGCACAATATGAACATTAGAAAATAGTGTACAATGACTCATTTTTTTCGTAATCTCTCGTAAATTAATTTCTAAATAAAAGTTATGTAAAAATACAGTTACGACACATTAAAATTGATTTACAAATAAACTAGAAAGAAAACAAACACTAAACTGTGACTCAATTTGGTTATCGATTATGCCTTGAGTACCATTATTACAAATAATTTTGCTGTTGTCAAATTTAATAAACTGGCTTTCATTAATTTTAACATATACATATATAGTTACCATGTTCAAAACATCTATTTATATTAGTTTTATTAATTGGCACTTTGCGGTTGAAAGTCAATATTTGTACATTGCATTTACACAACTTGCTGGTGCGTCACCAAAATATGTTTATATCACATAATAAAAATTCACACATTTAATTTTTAATATTTCTTTTAAAAGCATTTTTCTTTACTGGAAATCAATATGCAAGATTTTGTTCAACAAACCCTGAATCAATTAGCTCCAACTAAAGCAGGTTTTTCATTACAGTTTTTTGTTCACTCCTACAATATTATAATTAGATGCGCATTTGTCTCTGAGATCAGAAGCCATACAAGTAGCTAAGTAATTTTTAAAAAAATTTAAAACTTGAAGCCGTATTCTGAACATTTTTTTCAGCAATGTTAATTAACATTTTGAACGTTGCTAGGTAATATTTAAAAAACTTGATACCTGATTGGTTAAAAATCAATTTCTACAGCGATGTTATATAACATCGATGTTAAAATATGTTCAGAATAGACCCATTAATTATTAAATGCTAATTTGGAATTTATTACAAATAGTCATTTTTTGCCAACAAAACAATTTATTTTATTTCTATGGCACTGTTATACGAAATTTTACTAATAGTAGGCTGCATCAACAATCAACAATAACCTGAACCTGCCGTCATGTTCTACTAAAAATTAATTAATTACTGATTACGATCCATCAGTTTTGGTCAGTTGTTTATAAATACGGTGTGTTTCTAACCTCAAAATATTATTCAATTTGCCTTTGTTTATTACTTTTAATTGATTCATAAAACTCAAGGTCTTCTTATAATTTTAATGTTTTATTACATGTTAATGCAATTTTCATGAATTTACTCAGCTGACCAATCTCCAATTGCAAAATTGCATCAGTCTTGAATTGAAATCATACCTGATCAGGATAGACCAATTCAAAGGTTTTTGACCATCAGATTAGCATAAATATATACTTTTATAGAAAACAATTTTTATTTCAAATTAAAAAAATCCCAAATCAGTACATTGGCTTAATTTATAAGCAACTGTATATAGTAGGATTTAAAAGGCGAGTTCCAAAAAGATTTGATCAAGATGTACCATAAGATAAAAAGTTATTTATGATTTAACACTAATATTTGCAAGTATTTATGAACGTAAGAGAGTGAAAAGGAAATACAATGCAATGCTGCTACATAATATTTATAAATGTTTTATACACTAATATAATAGAAAAAAAAACCTATTCATTTATTACCATAAAACCTTGATTCCGATTATAGATTTATTAACCCTCCACCGTATGACCTTGATTTGTTTTCTTAGATTTTATAATGAAACTCCTTAGGAATATTAATGCAATAGCATCAATAACCAACAAACAAATTTTAAGAAGCTAATACATTTCATAGCAATTCCAGTAATTTAAAAAAAAATGTGCTGAACATTTTTTTAAATTAAAATATAGTCATACAAAAGATTAAATATTGGTTCAGTAATTGATTTTTAAACTAAATATATATTCTATATGCAGTTATAATAAATTTAATAGCATGTACACAACTGTCATATGACTAGTTAATACTAAGAATTATTAACATTATCTGCGATGCTAATCAGGTTTATGCAAATACAGATACTTAATTGATAAAAAGTTATTGAATAATGATGAAAACAAAAATATTCATACCATTCTAATATATTTGCAGGTACTGGTTCTGCTGTAATATATGGTACAGGATCCTTATTCAGCCTTAAATAATCCTGCTTCAAACGAGCTGTGGCACTGTTAGGCTTCCTATTGGACATCCTTAGTTGAAATACTTGCAATGTTTAAAATTTATTTTGGAATGTTAAGGGAATGTATACATGTTTTCTTTTGTTGTATTTGTAATTGCTTTTTTTATAAAGTATGTCCCTAGTTATTTCTTAGGTTATGGAAGCAATGATCTCCACTGAAGAACTTGATAATATTTTGGCGATTGAAATTTAATGTTTTACACTGTACCACGTCTCAACAGCTAGCGGAATCCAACCGTCCTCGCTTACTTTTTACATATGTTTTGCACTTGACACTCGAGTGACATATCACTGACGCAACAAAAGATTATGACAGGTAAGCGCATGCTTGATTTTAAATTTGTTTTTTTTGTTTGGAATTGCGGGAAGTTTGAAATATTACTAGCATTAATTTTATGTCGTTATCAAGCAATGGTTGAAAAAAAAATAGGTAGGGGTTAAACAGAAATCACATTAATGTTGATATTTGTGCACAGTCAACTTTTGGCACGTGGTGGCATTTATTTTTGGCAACGGGCAAAGTGTAATTTTCGCTTAGGATCGTCACGACCAGTGGCGTAGTCGCGTCATAATTAAAACTGCATATTTTACTAATAATGCCCATGTATGCTTCTTAAGTTTTTTCAGCCATTATATTATTGATGTTTTATAAGCAGGTTTACGTTAGGACAAATATATCTACTTACTAGAATTTGAAAAACCATAATAGTTAATATAAAAAACAAATTATCAAAAGCTATGTCAAGCCACGTAGTTTTGTACACTCTTATAATAGTCGGTTTTTGTATTTTACAAACATTATAAATCTATTCATTGATCTGTAAAAACGATTTCTTTTGCGAGTTTATCAAAAAAGTTTGTTTTGCTGTTATTTCAGAAGGTTATCAGCATTACTGTTAGCAACTGAAGTTGATATTTTACCTGTAAAACAAGAGGCATTATGTAGGTGTGTTATACAGTGAGTGAAAACACTGAAGAGTATAAAAATAAAAACAGTTGCTGAAGAGCAGTCCCGTAACTAGCTTCTGATGCGTGAGCGTCTTTTGTGCTCATTCTTTCTGTTCACATTGGGCAAGTGACGCTTGAGTGACTAACGCATGGCAATAGCTTTCAGTATTTTTCTCTGTGTTAGTCCTGCTGTTAATTTGTCCTAATCATTGTTATTAATGTGGTACTAGTTTACATCACATCATCGATTTTGTTTTCCAATACCTTTTCTAACACTTTCTTATCTTTTTCCTACGCTTTGCACTCTATTAGCGTGTTTTGCGTCGTCATGCGAATCTTTTTGACATAATATATATTTTTCTTCTTTCATCATCTTATTTATTTTTTGTAAATACTTTTCAAAGGTTCCGGTGAGTAGTTGTGTTGTATAGTAACATGTTGCCGGTTTTTTCAGTAACCAATCTTTTATTTCTGGTTTTAGTTTTTTTGTCCATTAATCTTTTTTTCCTACTGTCTCTATCGTATTTTCTCTTGCTTGTCTCTTTCCTTTTTGTTTACTAGTTTTTTTATTTAACATGTTCTTTATGGCTAACCTTTCTTCTGCCATTAAATTTGCGCGTAGTATTGCTGCGACTACTTCTAGTGCCTCCTGCAACACCGTGCTTTAAACCTTGCACATCTTTGACGAGTTTGCTCTTGTGGGTCCTCTTATTTCTTTTCTGTGCCGCCGTTGCTATTAACTTTATTGTTCCTTCTTTTGGTCTTTCTTTGTTTGGCATAAGCTTACTAACTAAGCATTCCTTTTATTTTTTTGTTTTATTAATTTGCTCATTTCATTGCTTTGTTTTAAGTGTAACTCCGAGGTGTTTAATATTCTTTCTTATAGTTATTATTTGTTTCTTGCTCGTATTTTTCCATTTCCTAGTTTTCTGCGGAGCCAGATCTAACCCTTTAATTTTATCCATTTTTTTTTACTATTTCTATTGCAAATACTTCTATGTCTATACTCTTACCTGCCAGAGTCACGTAATCCGCAAATGCCGTTGTTGTAATTTTATATTATTTTAATAGTTTTTTTGTTAATTCTCCTTTTTTGCTGTTTTTACAATTTCTTCTCATAGTATGCTATTGAAAGCATTTTGTATTTTTAGCGGTATTATAAAACAGTGTTATCTCTTTCTATGTGGTAACTGTTTGCTTCTTTTGCTATGTCCTTTTCAATGGCTCCTAGAGTCAACCTACCTTTTATAAATCTATATTGCTCCTGTTCCTTCCTTTTTCTTCTATTTTTTTTATTTATTTTTGCTAATGTGTTGATCAGGCATATTGGTCTATTCGCCGTTGTTTTGCCTGCTTTCTTTTTCTTCTCAATTAACACTAGGTTTGCCTACTTCCAGCAAGACGGAAATATTCTTTCCTTCAGACATCTGTTTATTATTTGTGTCTCTGCCTCATTTTCTTCTTGCGCTGATTTCACTATCTCCATTGTTATCTTGTCCAGACCCGGTGCCTTTCTATTAGGTAGTTTCTTTATGATCTGTTACATCTTTTTCACGGTTGCAAAGACTGCTTCTGTTTTGTCAGCTATTTCTGCTGGTTCTTCTACAATTTCTTCAATGGAAAACACTTCTCAATTGTTACTTGTTCACTCTCTTTTTCTTTTAAGCACACTGTTTTTATTTTATTTAATTTATTCATTACTATTTTGTATAACTTCCCCTACGGAAGCATATTTTCTTATGTTTTTGATAGTTTCTTTCAGAGCCTTTCTGTCACTTTTTAGTTCTTTTTTAGGTTTGTCTGAATCTTTTCCCCCTTTTCTCTGTTTTTTGATCTTCCTTGCTGTTTGTGTTATTTTTGTTTTGTTTTTTTTTAAACTTTGAATATGTTATATTTACGATCATATTAACATATCATAACAAATTTCTGAACGTACTAGTGCGGTGATATTATTATTACCTAACTAAAATAGACAAGTATTTTACGTTAGATTTAACGGCTCATAACATGAACCCGTTTTAATAAAGTTTAGCATAAGACTATAAACAGGGCCAAAGCAAGGTGGGTTAAAGTTGCCAAAGACTAAAGCCACTGCTATCAATCAAAACACGGTTTTGCTTCGTTGCGTTTTACGTTATTACCAACTATGTAAACAATCAATAAATAATACTTATATAATGATATTTACCTTATGATTGTAGGTGGTTTTCCTTACTATCCACTACCTTATATATTGTATTATTATATGTAATGGGTGATTCATTTAGAGGTACTTTTTTTAGTAAGGGTTTTATGTTAGATAAAACGTGCGCTGAGTCAAACTGTTATGTTATTTTTGATCAGTAATGTTTGACAGTTTATCATGGAAAGAATTAACCTGGTACAGCGTCTACAAACCAGCGCTCTATGAGGAAAGTGTTTTCTACGCTTAGAGCAACTTATAGTTTACATAATCGGCATATAGAAAGCACAATTTGCTATTAAAAAATTTGAAACCTAATACTTATTATTAGATAATACGCAACCAAATAAACCGCATCCAGCACGTAGTGAAAAAAATATAACGGCGATAGCTGAGAGTGTACGCGATGACCGTGGTGAATCGATTTGGCGCAATTCCACAACAGTTTGGCTTGTTGTTTGGAACAACTTGGCGTATTTTACGTAAGAATCTTAATTTAAAAGCATACAAAATGTAACTTATGCAAGAATTGAAACCGGCCGACTTTCCAAATTGTCACCGTTTTAGGCTTTGGGCTCTTTTAATTATATACATCTTCATACACATGGAATTAAGGTAGCAAACTTAAGAACAAATAAATTTATTACACTTTAAACAGCTATTATTAGTCTATTAAATGAATGTGTTTAGAATGAAGCTTTGTGTACAAGATTAAACCAGTGGCCGCATTCGCATCTTTTTGGTTGTCCCTTGTGTAACCACATCCAATTCACACTGGTTGCTTCTTCTTCACAAATGCATCCAACTAAACGTGCATCGAACCACGTTTAATTACTCTCAAATCGAAAGGATTATCATTTCCTGCTACTTTGGCTAATAATTCACGTTTTTCTAAACCAGTGGCATGTTCTACGGGATCACCACAAGTTACTTTAGTGGCGAAGCGTCTGGAGGCGAAGAATACGTTTCTTCTTGCTTACTGCAATTTTTCCGTACAAGGTAGCCATTTTGTAAATTTATTTAAGCGGCTGACGATCTGGTCGAAACACACTTTGATTTCTCTTGAAAAGTTTCAAAAAGATATACTGTTTTTGACCAAAGTTTTGTTTAGCAATGAGGTTTATTTTTGGTTTACTGGCTACGTCAATAGGCAAAACTGCCGTATTTGAGCTAAAAAGTAACCAGAAAATATTCAAGAGCTGCCATTACATTCAAACAAAACAACGGTATGGTGTGGTTTTTGAACTGGTGCAACATTTCTTTAAAAATGCGGCCGGCCGAAACGTAACTGTGAATGGTGCCCGTTATTGCACAATGATAACAGACTATTTGCTGCATAAAATTGAAAGTAGTAATCTTGACGACATTTGATTCTAACAAAATATAGCCCGTAAAACCATGGCTTTATTGCGACAACAAATAGTTCCACCTGTGAATTGGCCGCCTAGATCATGTAATATCACACCTCTAAACATTTTCTTTTGGGACTACGTATAGTTCAAAGTCTACATGAATAAGCTGACTACAATTGGGAAATTGGAGACCAACATTACTTCCGTCATTTGCCAAATACTACTGAAAATGCTTAAACGAGTTATCAAAAATTGGAACTTCTGAATGGACCATGTTACCCGTAGTTAAATTAACACCTGATTTCCGCCGCTGCGATACGCACCGCACCTATTTTAAAGAGCGGTATATGAAATAAATAGTCATTGCGTAAAACTAGAGCTGGGACATAAATACCAATTGAACTGAGCAACTCAAGATAATCAATAATGCCACAATGTACTTTAAAAACAGTGTCACGTCAAAATTAAATGGTCTTTTCTTAACACTGTTAAATGTAGAAAGCAGTTCCATGTAGCTGCCAACCAACAAACAAACTTTTTTCCGATCTGTTCAAATTTTCTTTTACTGACGGCTATGGATTTGAGCAATACTAAAACGTTGTAAAGAAAAATTAAAGTACGAGGGTCACAAAACTCCTTAGAATTAGGTTTCACAAATTCTAAAAACTGATAAGCTTTAGCCACGATAGTATTGATACGTACTGTAAATGATGGGTTTGAATCAAACGAACCACAAATAGAGTTAACTTGCGACAACATTATATTTATGAGAAAATGACCATACATTACAGTAGACATCTAGAAAATGTCATTATTTTGCACTTATTTAAATTAAAGTAGTAATTTATTAGCTTGGCACTAACAACAAAAAAACTCGCATCATTCAAACAATTAATTTTTATAAAAAATTGTATATCGTCAGCAAACAATAAACAACGCACATTAGAAAACCAGTGTACTACACCATTGGTGAAGATATTGAACAGTAGAGGTCTAAGATGTGACCCCTGTAGAGCACCCAACGTAACATCAATCAATTACGAAAAACGCACTAACCGATGCGCACAAATTGAGATCTGTCAGATAAATAAGATTGAATCTACAGTAACAAGAAGTTATCAACTCCAATACAACGTTGTTTTAGAATTAGTGATCAACGAAATCAAAAGCTTTGAAAAGTTAGTGTAAACTGAATCTACCTGAAATCTGTCGTCAAGCGCATCTGTTAGATAAGATTCATACAACAAAAAGTTGGAAGGTGTTAATTTTTCAGTTTGAATACTGTGTTGATTGAGAGCAATTTCTGATTGCAGACAACTGACAAATAAACTAATAAAATAGATATAGGTCTATAGTTTGCTACATTATATTTAACACCAGATTTATGAATCGGAGTCATAAAAGCTTGTTTCCAGCAAGTAGAAAAAGTACCCATGACAAGAAATAAGTTAAACAAAAGCCATAAAAAGAAAAGAAGCAGTTGATCTATCAAGCCCTGGGCAGCTGATGGGCTTTAATACTGATAGTTTGCTTAAAACATCTTATATCTTTAAATCAAAATGCAATTTATTTATATGGGTACAAATAGATGGTGGAACATATGTGTTGTGCGAACTCATACATGCCGTCAGCAAACTGTAAACTAACCCAAAAAGTCTGCAAAGGGATTTACAGTGTCATTTTGAGAATTTGTGAAAGTTGATGATGTTTAGCAAGACTGTATGCAATGCATATAATTTTGCAGTATAAACGAAGGCAAGAGAGAGAGAGAGAGAGAGAGAGAGACGTACCATATAAAAGAAAAACATTTTTTACTCCCTGATTAGTTTTTGAACTTCACGTTGCAGTCACCAACTTACTACTCTTAACAAAACAATCATATGAGAATATGCAACGGTCTAATGTCTACGGCTCTATGATGGCAATTAAAGTAAAATGCTATGAGTCAAAGAATGTAACCTGCCCTTTTTTTAATGGTTAAGTTTTAGCCATTCTAAAAACACTTGTTGTTTGTGCTCTACTCTAATAATAAACTAATTGTAATTTATTTTTTGTATTTATTTGTTTCAAGATTAATATAATGAGAAACGGCTACTCGCTGTACGTATTAACCTACTACATGCGTGCGTTTGTGTTTGTTAGGTTGCATTTAAAAACGTTAATTTCATTGTTCTTGAGCTCAAATTGCTGTTTGTGTCATTTTAAAACGCACCCAATGTGCTTACATAACATTACATAACAAAATATACAGCAATATAAAAGCAAATGGTTGCTGAAGCATTTTGGTACAAATAACACTCAATATTTTTTTGCCAAAACAGATGGCTTTGGTAGAGGCAGGCAAAAATTAAATTTTAAATGATGGTTTGACTTAACGTAGGTATATTTTGGTTAATCAATAGCGCTAAAAGTAAAGACTATCACATCTATAAATTTTGCCGCAATTTTAGGAAAATCCAACTTAAACTATTGGGTTCTTTAATGTTTACGCAACATCAAGGCAGTACACGGCACCAACTTAATTTAATGATGGCACAACACATTTTTTTTTTAAGTAGAAAAAATAGTCTTCTAAATAAGGGACGTAAACCCAAGACTACTAGTGTAGCAGTCGAGTGCGCTATCTTCGACCTTCTAAAAAATCTAAAATACTAATCAAAAATTGAGGTAAAAGATAAAAATAACAGTATTTTACAAAAACGGTGTGTTCTCAACAAAAAGTAAGATAACTTATGCCCGTTTGCACCGCTTCTACTTATCTCGGATTATCTATTAAGTTTCACTTGAGTGGAACTTAAAGTTTTAAATGGTTTGCACGACACACAAAGTAATACTTAAGTATTACCAAAGTTAAGTCTTAGAATTGTAAGGTTTAAGGTGCACATAAACATAACCTATTATGATAAAATGTCAGTTTAACAAATTGAAAAGACGGATTTTATCTTTAATTTTTATAACGATATAGATCTGATTGCATGTATATTATTTTTCTGCATTCATGCAAACCAATTTAAGATAAGGTAAATCTTAAACTTAAGTGTTACTTACGAAACGGTAAGATAAGCAACAGAACGGTGTAAACGGGCATTAGTCTATTTTACTGCATCAATTGCCTTGACGAACATGGACATTGTGTTGGGTAAAGCTTTAAAACATTTTATGAGCCAAAATAATTGTTTTGTACCTAATGTTTCAGTTTTAATTTACTTGTATCGTATTTTTGTTTAATAGTTTGTTTTTAATTGCACTCCAGATAAGGTGCAAGTCATCAAAAATTTATTTAAAAATTATGGATTATATGATTTTGATGAATTACACCAGATGCTCACACCCAGCAAACGTGTTAAAGGTCGAAAACAGACCTTTAACTGATGTTTGTTCCAAATTTGAAAATTGTGCACATCTATGGACTCAAATAATGTTTTCTTGATGGCATACAATTTCTTATTTAGACAATTTTATATACGCTTTGATTTGCTTGATTGATTTGCATGGTTTGAAAACGCAAAGCTGTAGTTGGAACAACCTACCTATGGTATAGTTGTTTACCTAAAAATTAAAAAAAAAAAAGTAATAAAGTACAAGGCCAAGTACGCAAATACATCAGCAAAGATCTCTGTAAAGTTAATTTTTTTGACGTTATTGTAAGTATACTGTCCTTTTTCTGAAATATCACAATTTAATTTAAAAAGGTTAACTAAATTATTGATTAATTGCTAACATAGATAAGAAAGGTAACAACAAAACGTTTATTATTTATATTTGTAAATTGTCCCTGTATGTAAAAACTGTAGGTAACGCTAATGCTTGTTTAAAAATAAATTCTGACAACATGAATCGTTAAGCTGTTCAAGTTCAGACCTGACTTACATTTTATTTATATTGTTTTTCACATTAATTAATTCGGTATAGAACATATGGTTAACTGTTTAAGTCATATGCGGCAACAGGTTGTTAACAGTTTGATTTAATATAATTAAATCATTACTATTTCTAGAAATAATGCGTAAATTCATCTATGCAGCCGTACGTCTAGACTCGTCTGTTGAATAAGCCCATTCAAATATGTCAGAAAAATAATTCCCGAAATGTCAAGATCTACTGAATTTTCGTGTTTGTTCAAATATACCTAGTAATAGAAAAGTTAAATTAGCCCCAACGATAAAAAGGGGGTTGTGAAAGTAGAGAGAGTGGTGCAAGATGTCGATACGGGCGCTGGGCAGCCGCTTATTCAGACATGGTCAGACTTACATCAAACACATCTGCAAGAGGGACCTCAACACCACCAATATTTCCGATAAAATTAATGTAGTACAGCAGGCTGCAGGTCCCGTTGTGGGACCTAACACACAACAGGTTGTTTCGAGGCCTTTTGCTTTTCGGAATGTTGGTGTCCAAGTTGGGTTACATGCAAGGAGGATACTTATCGATAATGTCCTCAACAGGGTTACCAACAGTCTTGCTGCAGAGTTAAGAAAGAAGGCTGCTAAGCGGTAAGAAACAAATATGTTTATTAAAAATCTAGCACATCTATGAAAATCATTTCTCTAAGCACACTTTCAACAATATTTCAATGTAATAATAGTACAATGAATTATTATTATTATGCATTTGTACATGAATGTTGCTGTACGCTAAATCTAATCATGGTTTTAAAATAAACTAATCTAATTTTAATTTTATTACTAAATGGGTCAATTAATAATTAATCATTTTTATTATAATTATATTATATATAATTAATTCTGCAATAGCATATATTTTATTAGTCAGTTTTCTAAAAGTTTGAAATTCACTTGACATAAATAGTTATAAGTAGAAAAAGGATATTCTTTTGGACTTTCACATGTTTATATATGCAGTTTCTAAGTACATATTGTGTTTTTAAATTATCTAAAATTAATTTTTAATTTTTTATTGCTAAAATACAATTACGTCACTAAGTAAATGTGATGTTTTGTATAACTTGTTGCACTTTCCACTTTTGCAATTATTATTTTTTGAAATTATTTTGAGAATGTAATACATAAATTCTAGTTATTAAATTAAATAACATTTTATAAATTAAAATAATATTAAGATTTTTTTAAATTAGATATTGTTTGTTTGGAAGAAAAACACAACTCAAAATACCTGCTTTTTTAGGAGCAGATTTTGAAGTTTTTTTAGAAGTTCAAAGTTTTCTATGTTGGTCTGTGTATTATCAAATTCCAATTTTAAAATACCATAATTATCAGGCTATTTTGTTGATCAATCGTAAAAGCATTTATGAAAGAACAATTTTAATTAAATGAGTTGTGACGTTTTTCCAGGTGTTTTCCCACTTTGTGGAACTTGGTAATATAAACCAGAAATAAAATAAACTAGACTTCTGACACTTTTCAAGTAAAAAGATATGTTTAGTATGATGTTTTTAGTGACTAGTTTTGACTACATTAGTACAAACATTGTTCTTACTGCACAGATACAGGGTAGTTGCATACCAAAAATAACTGTTGCATTAATATTGGTTTAAAAAAAATGTTCGTATTTGAAGCAGATAATGACTACTAGGTGGTTCTACAATTGGATATCGCGATTCTTAAAGGACCCAATGACAAAACGCAGTTATGAGATATTTATGTGTTTAAAAAGTTATATATTAATTCTGAGTTTCACCAATCCAATGGTTTGGATCAATTGATTTGAAAGGTTTGTATTTTTAGTTGCATCAACACGATTCTACATTTGGAATTCTATTTGGTCAATTTGTAAACATTGCTTTAAATTGTGATAGTGATTTAATTGTATCATATTTATTGTTCAATTAGAATTATTAAAGACAAAGATATATTAATTCAATTGAGTATTTTAAATAAGCTGCCGTTCTGATCGATGGTTGTTGCAACTAAAAACATTGAGTTATTTTAAAAATACTTGATCCAAACCTGCTGTTCTGATCGACTGTTGTTGGTGAGACGAGATATTTTATTTAAAATTATAATATTAAAAATATGTAGAAAACAAATTATTATTTGATTTGTTTAATTGAAAAATCTTTTTTTGAGATAAAAATATATATTTGATAGTCAAAAGGATGGCTTTGAATTGATGCTCAAATGTGGTTTTTAATAATGTGTTGACACTTTCACTAATAATGGAGGCATCGTATAAATTAGAAGTTTTTTTTTTTAGAGAAAGTATATTAAATATTTTGCAAAGAATTTCTAACTGGAATGCTCTTTCTTCTTGTGAGAATACAGGGAAAGATGTTTTAATTGACAAACCAAATTCAACCAACATTTGCTAGTGTTTTTAATAAATTCTGTGAGACTGGGCAAATACATAGGGATAATATTTCTTCCAAACGTGCAGATAAGGATAATGTGGATAAATTACAATGCATTATTTAGTTTGTAGAACGTAGTATTTTAACAAACACACAGTGTTTCACTTTCAAATAATTGATTAAATGCAGTTCAACATGATTTTAATTTTTTAACACTTTTTCTGGAGTTCTGTAAGAGTAGATTTCAAAATAGTTGTATCTATCTTATACTTATTAAAAAATTGATATGTGTTTATATGAACTTTTTTTACTTAAAAATAAAATATTTGCAATTTGCTTATTTAGATGTTTTATAATAAATAAATTCATGTGGATAGATTTTTTCCTTGATGAACTTTAAAGTAAATAATACCTGTAATTAAAAAATAGCTAATATTACTGGTACAATTACTTGTAATATTACTCATATTCATACAAACTAAAAAACACTTTAAAATTTTAGTAACTTTTTTTGTAAACTGGCATAATTCAGGCTAAACAATAAAAACTCTATAATATACATATTACAGCCAAACACTAATATTGTGGCCGGTGACTCCGTAGACAAAAGTGGGTTGAAACCATTAAGCGAGACCAATAATAATTTAGGTACATTCACATGCAAAATCAATTTTAAATCGCGTCAGTCTAGCATGAACTGCGAGGAAAATAACATCGATGCTGCGAAACATTTATTTGTTATTTTGCAAAGCCGGCGCTACCCGGGAATAAATTCAGTTTGTGTCTCTGAGTGTATTGTTTCCCTTTCTCGCATTATGCATCCTTCATTCTGGCTATAGTTTTCTTTCTCTCAAGATGCGCGGAAACGCCTCTCATGGGCCACAGTATTTGTGTTTGGCTGTACTTTGAATTTTGTATTTCATGCTCAGAACAGACAATTTTAAGGGCGCGATATTTTGAGTGTCATAAAACTTTGAGTAGAACTTAATTCAACTTTAAAATAGTTATTTTGCAACTTGTAGAGATTAAAATTTCCAGTGACATGAAATATATGAGAATCCAAAATCTTCAATTGTTTGTTAAGTTTTGAAATTAAATTGTACTTCAAGAGTATTACTTCATTGCACTGCAAATTTAGTTATTTTTCTAAAATAACAATAGTTATAAGGTCTGTTCCAACATACGATTTGGACGGTTTACAAACCGTTCAAACTGTGCACACAAACAATTATTTGTCAACCTTAGGCAATCTTTTATACACAGTAATTTGTTTGTGTGCATAGTTTGAACGGTTTGCAAACTGTCCAAATCGTATGTTGGAACAGACTTATAGTTTTGCTTGAAGTTATGAATGTATGATAAAATGACATTGTTAGTTGTACAAGTAATTTGATCATCAATTAATTTTTTTACCACTACATTTAACACGTTGATTGCCATGAGAATCTACTTTTGGTTCTCAATTTAATCTGACCATGCGGTTCTGACGCTCGGATTTTGGGTTTTATGTAGTTTATACGCATCGATGCGTGAATATGAATATGATGGTGCTTGGAGGGCCAAAAACTATTTAGTGCCTAGGATTTTTTTAAATTTTTGCTAGGAAATGACTCACTAAGTGTAAGAGTTATTTTTTACTTGGAAATAAGTGTAAGAGCTGGTTTATAACAATTTAATTAGATAATGACATTAATTTTTACAAAAGTATATTTTTTATATAATTATGTCATTAATTTTACATTTGTGTGTAGTAAAAAAACACGATAAAGAATAGAATTTGTTACAGTTTATAAAGCGAAAGATGACAGAGAGGCTGAAGCTCAAATGGAGGAGGTGTCATAATCAAAGCCCAATTTTTTTAATAATATTTTTTTAATTGTTTATATAGTTATTTGGGCGGTCAAAGTGTTAATAATAATTTGCCTTATACAAAAAAAGGCTAGGGATTCTAACAAATATTCAAAATATTACTAATGACTTAGATACTTTACTACACAGACGTAATGTTGCAGATCTTTGCATTTCCTATAGATATTTTAATGGACATTGTTCAAACGAAATACAAGACATATTGCTATCTAAACAAATATTTACTTGTACTACAAGGCTTGCTAGGAATTCTAACAAATATTGATTGACAGTTCAGAGATGTAGAACCGAAACTTTTAAGAGAGATTTTTTTCCATATTCAGTATTTCCAGAAACTTATAAGCAACAAATATTGAAAGTCAATGTTGTGCGCAGTTGAACTTTCGCGTTCCAACCGTACACAAACCATGACTGACTAGAAGTCGGGCGTTCCAACCTGACCCCAAATCGTCCACAACCAAGTTGTGGATCAGAAACAGACAGCGATCAGAAGCATGTACTAAAAATCCTGAACAGCCTCAGTCATGCGCAAAGAGTAAAAATGTTGCCGCTATTGAAATTAATGAAATTGAAATACCTCCTGCCGCATCTACCGCAATTTATTTAATTAGTAGAATTTATATTTAATGATAATAACAGTAATTTATTTATCTGAAACTTAATTATAGTTTTAGTGAAAAATAAAGGAATAAAGTTCATTGTAAATAGTTTTTTAAAAATGAGTAACTGTTTAATTATATATTTATTTGTATAAAAATAGTAATAGAATAATGTGATACACAACGTCAGGTGTGATATGTTAAACAATTTTAGTTTTTAATATTTGTTTACATTACATAACCTCACTTTTTAAAACTGTTTGAATTTAATATAATTGATGGTTGTGACCTCTACTACGTGATAACTCATGTTAATGAAATAATAAAACCATTTACTTCACAAATTTGTGATAAAAAACGTAGTAAATTGTTTTATTGTTTCATGATTGAATTTAGTCAAAAACTTGCACATATACTATCTAATCGAAAACTGTTGTTTCTTTTTTCTAAATCACGTTGTAGCTAAGAAAACAAAATTATTTACACGTGCAAACCAATTTAAGATAAGGTAAACCTTAAACTTAAGGGGGGAGAATAGTTGCGCTATTATAAGGGTTTAAGGCATTAAACTCAGCAAAAAAACGCCTGAATATAATAGAATAAAACTTTCACACATTGTAGAAGAAAGTCCAATCTGTGTCCTCAAATTTGTAGAAATTTGATGCAATAAGTCATTTCTCCGCAATTAATTTTTAAAAAGTGACGTTTTTAATCAGTTCTTTATTAATTTTTTACTCGTTAAATATAAATTAAATTAAATCTTTAACCAAAAACATGAAGAAATGAGTATTGTATGTAGTTCAACATATAAAAAGAGTGGTGACTAAAATCTTATCGTTTGAATATAGAGTTGGTTGGCGTTTTGTCCCATAAGAACCAATTTTAATTTAAAAACACGAATCAAAAACAATGGAGTTAACATATACAGCATTGACGTCTCAACTAACGTCATTAAAGAATTTAATATAAAAATAAACGCCACCAAAGCAAAATCAATGAACATATTTAGATATGTGAATTTATAGATACCTATTACATCCAATGGAGTAATACTAGAACAAGTCAACAAAATAAAATATTTTGGGTGTTAGATCAATAACAAACTCAATTCTGACTAAAATAAAATGTCAAATCAATCAGACAAAAAGTGGGTTTAGAAAAATCCAAGGACCGTTCTGCCCCTCCCCCACCCTCGAGAAAAATTCACCAATATTCTTGTAGATGTGATAGATTTTAATATTTTAATACCATTAAAATGTATTCAAAAGTACCTAAAACGCATTTTTTTATTTTTTTGGTTGTTTTCAACTATAGTTTGTCTAAAATACTATGTGCTGGTAATAAATCGATTATCAAATTACATATGTAGAAATAGTATGTTGCCAAAGTTGATGTTTTTGTTACAAAACTGGAAATCAATTTAATATATTATCCTAAAGTCTTCCAAGTGACTACCAAATATATATTTTCTAGGCAAAACTTATGTTCCATGTAGTAAACATTGATTAATTCCATGTAGTATATTTTTGTGCAGTTTTAATGTTTTATAGCAAATCTTATGCTATAAATAGGTTTTTTGGCCAATTTTGATATTCTTATAAAGGGTTTTCCAATAAGAAGTTTCATTTTGAATAGCAGGCTATTTGGGCAGCTGTCAATTTTGAAGCTATTATCTTTTGACATTTGACAAGTAAAAAAAAACTACCCCATTATTAAAAATGGAATGATACACGCTTCAACAACGCATTAAAATGATTAAAATTCACTACAAAAATGGTGAAAAATTTTCAGTCACAGTTCGCAAAACTAAAGCACTTTTTGGTCGTCGTAAAGCACCTTCTCGGCCGGCAATAGTAAACCTGGTGGAAAAATTTGAGCTGTTGGGACAAGTTTGTGATGTGAAGAATCGAAACTGTGTGCATTGCTCAAGAACACATGAGAATATTGCTGATGTATCCCATATTATTAAAGAAAACCCAGGTTTGTCGATCTTTGGAATTAGACATTCCACAAATGACATTACACTGTATTTTGCATATATGACTTAAGGCTTTTAAAGTTCAGTTAACACAAGAACTTAAGCCGGTTGATCACCATAAACGTCGTATCTTTGCTGTTTGGGTCCTTCAAATGCATCAAAATGATTCAGAATTTCATCAAAAATCATCTTCAGTGATGAGGCCTATTTTCACCTTGGAGGCTACGTTAATAAGCAGAATTGTTGCATTTGGAGCTCAGAAAATCCAAGAATGATTGTTTCTTTGCATCCTCAACGTGTCATTGCTTGGTGCGGTTTTTGGGCTGGATTACTTTTTCGAAAATGTAGATGGTGTTGTACGGTGAATGGATGGCGCTACCGAGCTATGGTTAATGATTGTTTATTGGCGGAATTGGAAAATATTGATGTGGACGACGTTTATTTTCAGCAAGACGGCGCTACATGCCACACAAGCAACGAAACAATCGCAATTTTCCAAGAAAAGTTTCCTGATCGTGTTATTTCTTGAAGAGGTGATCACAATTGGCCATCGAGATCTTGTGATTTAACATCTTTAGACTTTTTTCTTTGGGGCCACGTGAAAGATAAAGTTTATGCCAATGCTCCACAATCGATTCAAGACCTTAAAGATGGAATTCGTGAAGTTATCGAGGACATACAGCCGCAAATGTGCGAATTGGTCATGGAAAATTTCATGAAAAGAATGTGGTACTGCAACCGCAACCGTGGCGGCCATTTGACTGATATCGTTTTCAAATGTTAATGGCACCTTCCTCTTTACAATAAAATAAACATTTATTGATTTCTCTTAAAAAATACCCGTTTTTTTAAATATTAAAATGAAACCTTTTATTGGAAAACCCTTTATATAAAAAAAAACGTACTATGCTTGGGGTTTTTACGCCAGTTTTGATAATTATGCTAGACATGAATGAAATTTATGAATCTTTTTTACGAATACGTGAAATTTACGTTATAAATCTTATTTCTATGCAATTTTGAGGTTTTCTTTACAAAATTTATGCTATAAATGGGTATAAAATCTGTTTGATTTTTTATAAATAAATAAATGGGTTTCTTACTTGTGATTTTTTGTTTTAAATAGGTTTTACTCATTAATTTATCTAAACTGTTTAAAACAATAGGTATTATGGGTATTCTTTTGTAGATTTTATGACATAAACATGATTTCTTAGTGATATTTCTAGGATTTTTTGTACAAGTTTCTGTTTTGTTTGAGTGTTTTTGATCCCATAAAATGCAATTGTAATTGGTGTTTTGTACAGTTTTTGATAAATTACTTGCAAGAAATGAATGAGTTTTTTTTACGAATTATGCAATAAATGTGTTGATTGGTTTTCTGTACAATATTGGATTTCTGTGCTATTTTTTTATAAATATTATGATTATGTGATTTTAAATGAATTCTAATTTTTATTTTTTTTTGTGTAAAACCCGTATGACACTGTCCATAATTATGTCATGAATTATATATATAATTATAGATCAGACCATTCACGTGTGTAAGGTCACAATTATAGCTTGAAAAATTAGATCATGTTCTATTTTCCCATCTATAATCGACGCGAACGTGATGTGCACATATCATTTTGTATTTTCTTATATTTTATCAATTTTACCACTGCAGCTCCACATATAACAATTGCTACCATTTTTTTAATTTGTTCTGCTTCCATTTTTCAGTATTTTCATTAATTGTATAACTAACTGTAGCAATAATCAACTCAAAACAAATGACATAACCTGCAAAGTGTAGTAAACATTAAAACTTGATTTGGCAGAACATAGATAAGGCGCAAGCGTGGTTTTATAATTATATATAGTGTCAAACAGGATATAATTTTTATATATGGAATTATTGCACAAATTCTAATGAAAATTATATTTATAATTCAAGACATAATTATAGACAGTGTCAAACGGGTTTTAGTGTTAATTTTATTTCAAACAGTCATTATTTCAGTAGTTTGGCTTCTGCTTTGTTTTCTCATTAATTAATTTTTTTTATATATGGGTGTACAGATAAATGTAGTGTGTTATTATTATGAAAAAAAATTGTTGTAATTTGTATACAATTTTTGATATTGTTGCTATTTGAATCATTGTTGATTCAAAACTGACAATACTTTTTTTACAACATAGACAAAACAAATTTATTTATTTATTTTTTGTTCACGCAGTGATAATTTCTTATACAAGGTGTAGCTAAATCTAAATTATAATATAGCTTTATTTCAGTATTAATGCAAATTAGAACTGATTATATAAAAATACAATAATAAATTAAATACTTTGAAACTGTGTATGGTTCTTTATCAACCAAGTATGTAAATATTGACGAAAATATTATTTTTTTATTTAACAATTGTATTTTATGTAGACTTATGGTGGAATTCATGAAAGCTGGTTAACGTTAATCAGCGTTAAATATGACAACATAACCTCAACATTTGATAAACTGTCAAAATTATTTTTATTAATTCAATATAAATACTAGATATTAACTTTGCGTTAGTATCAAATATTATTTTCCTTTTATTTCTGATAGTTATATATTATGTCAAACTTGTCTTTGTGGTAGCATTACTGTAAATACTTTTGCGGTTGTCAAATTTAATCAACCGTTACTTTAACTGGCTTTCATGAATTCCAGCATTACTGTTTTTGTTTTTTATAATATTTTATCTATTAATATGTGAAGCCTTTCTCATATCTTGTTATTCACATCTATGTGATGGATTATTTAGAGATTGTGTAGTTAATTATTTCATTTTGAGAATCATTAAATTTCTTATGTATTTATATTTATACATTATTCCAATTATGATTGAGGACTTTTTTCAGTCTGACGTATGTCCTAGGATCGACTTATAAGCAGGGAACTTTTTAAAAAGAATGACAATTTTTCTTTGTTTATGAACTTAATAGTAATAAAGTAATAAACATTATTCATACATTATTTTATTAAAATTAGTTTTTATCAATTACTGTTGTTCATAAATTGCATGCATATTTTTTTATAATTAATTACTTTTCTAGAAAAAAAAAATGATTTTTCTTTTTATACCTCTGTGGACACTATCTATTCAAACACCATTGAATTATATATCTAATTTTTATTACATTTTGTAAACTGGATGAATGATAATGGAAACTTAATTTTGAGAGTGAGAGCATACTATTGTATGAAGTCTGTTTTGATGGATTCTGAATATTGCATTGAATATGCATCATACAATTTATTTTAGTTATCTGTAAATAAATACTAAAAATAAGTCGTGTTCTGTTCATTTTAATTATGTGTGTGTTTATTATGAATTTCTGAGAAGTGAGTTTATTTACAAATTAAAAAATAAGACAAAGAATAAAAGAAAACAAATTGGGTTATGTATATATTATATTACATATTGTGCTTCATCATTGTTATGATATTAAACAATGTATGAAAGCCTTGAATGTATATCTCTAGTTCCTGTGAAAATTACATGAAATATTATTTAGAAAATTAATTCATTTTATGTTTTTTTTTTATAAAATCAGTACTTTGTTTTAATTGATTTTTAGATCTATTTTATTTATAGATTATGTTTATTATTACATGTTTTCTAATTTAAGTAAATTAGTTGTGTGCTTTTATGTCTTCCAAAAAAAGTTAATTTATATTTTGTCCCCAATTATTAATCACTAATGAAGAGTCTTTAATTTACACCACACCTACAGCTATAATTACATTATATATTATATGTTTAATGATATGTACTTGTATTCAAATTCATGCAATTTATTTATAAATGCTTCTAAAATAAATGGAACTAAATAATTATTTTATTGCCAAATATATGATAATATTTTTAATAATTAAATTATGGCTAATGTGAATTATAATTATTATATGAAAGTGATATGTTATTTTTATCAGATTTATTATTTTCAGGATTCTTTTCGGTGATTCAGGTCCATTTTTTGCCCTAGTTGGTGTGAGTCTGGCATCTGGAACAGGGATATTAACAAAGGAAGAAGAATTAGAAGGAGTTTGTTGGGAAATTCGAGTAAGTATTTATAGTACATTATATATTAAAGGTCATTCAATGACATCATTTGCAAACTAATACTTGAATCATACACAAACATAATTAAATGATTAATTAAGGATTTTGTAATGTTAGTAAACAAACTACAAAAATAGAAATTATGTATTGTAAGAAGATTATGCATTATTTGCTGATGAAAAATAGAGCTTTGTTTATATTCTATAATATATTCAACCTGTACTAAGCATTTATTGATGATTTATAAGCAACACATTTTTTAAGTAATGTTTTTGTTTAATTTTTTTATTTATGACTAATAATTAATGAGATTGAGTATTTTTTATTAGGGTAGGTTTGTCAAGGTTGAACAATTTTGTTTATTAGATATATATTTGAATAAATAATCAATTAAGCGTTATGATTCACTGCTATTTGTTTGCGTTTGTGACCGGTCACCACCGATTCATAGTTTCAAACTTGTTAAAATTTTAGTAGACGGTCTACGGCGTTGGTAGGCATGGCGCAAGCGCTCAGAAACAGCTGATTGTAATGTTATAAAATTATATAAACATAAACCCTTAACCTATTTTATATATTATTATTATAATTTCATTAAAATGCCAGATTTGAGAACGTCGATGATATTGTTAATTTTATTTTTGCAAGTTGCACAACCAATGAAAAATTATATTTAAATTTTCCACTCATTTTTCTGTTAGTAAAAGAGTGCTGCACTCTTTTACTAACAGAAAAATGAGTGGAAAATTTAAATATTGGGTGGTCTCCATAATTGGTGATGGTGGTGCAGTGAGACTGCCGCTTTATTGTGGTTCAATAGTCATGTTTGTTTTACAAAAAAGTTTTATCTTCTTTTCTGTTAATTTTCTAAGTCAAACATGGCATCGTTATAAAAGTAGTGTTGTAAAAAAATATGTAGACATGCGTAGCGTCACTGTTACACATGGTAAAGACGTTATGTGATTACGATTAGGATAGATTTTGACTTTGATTGTTTATCAGATCTTCCAGGAATTGTCATAATTTATTTAAGTAGAACAATTTATATAATTGTTAAACAAACACTACAGCCACAGTTGTTTGTTTGATTATTTACATCTTCAATTGTGTTTATAAGCATATTTAAATTTGACTTTTGTTATCATGTGATGCTATGATCATACAAAGCACTCTGACGTGGTTTGTTCTACAGAAACAATTGTTTGTGCTTCAGTTTGAATAAATTATTAATTTATTTTATAAAGTTCTTATTCTTTTAATACTTTTAAATCAATTAAATGCTGCAAATTCATGGAAATTATTTTTTCATCTGGTTTAAGACATACACTAGTGTTTGGGAATATATACCCCCTCAACAGTGTAGCTAGCATATCACCAGCTGAAAGATAATTGCATTGCTATTTTATAAATCATTTTGTTTTCTGAATGTTAGGAAGCAATATCCAAAATAAAATGGAATTATCACGACAATGAAATCGATGACAAACGTTTCGATACCGACCCAATTGCTGTTAAAGATTTATCTTTTGGAACGCCAGTAGGCAAGGGAGCCAATGCTGTAGTTTACACTGCAAAAATTATTGAAGAAAATGAACCACCTCCATCATCACAGTTGGTTACTACTGTTCAAGGGGATTTTGGAGTACATCCACAAGTCAAAAAACAGGACAGAAAGAAGTTAGAAATCGATGACACTATCTCCAAATATCCTTTGGCTGTCAAAATGATGTTCAATTACGATATTCAATCAAATGGATTAGCAATTTTGAGAGCTATGTACAAGGAAACTATACCTGCAAGAATTTACTACAGTAATGTTGGAATAACAGATTGGGAATTGGAGTAAGTCTATTCACATTCATGATACTATAACTATAAGAATATGATTGCAAAATGACGCGTTTTGATTTGTATTTATTAATTTGGTTGGTGATACGATTGTGTTGCTTATGTTAGTGCAGTCAAGTCATCATGTGTAAGAGAGATAGGGCAAGACCTGCGTGTAATCATGTCTTATTAGTCATAGTATCATGATTTACAATGTATATAAATAAATATTTATTTTTGGTATTTAAGTTTGTCAAATCGCAAACGCCATCTTCCTCCACATCCAAACATTGTAGCAATGTATTCAGTTTTCACTGATTATGTGCCAGAATTGAAAGGTGCAAGGAGGCTTTATCCTGCAGCACTTCCAGCAAGAATTTATCCAGATGGAGAAGGCAGAAACATGTCTTTGTTTTTAATTATGAAGAGGTATATTGATTGCATTGAGATAAAATGTTTTTTTTTATTGTAATTAATTAATTGTATTATAATATTGCAGATACAATAGCAGTCTTCAACAATATCTGTCTTCATCTCCACCATCCTTACGTACATCTATTTTACTTTTTGCCCAACTCCTTGAAGGTGTAGCTCACCTAACAGCTCATGGTATAGCTCATCGTGATCTTAAATCAGATAACCTTCTCCTTGATACTTCTGAATCCCATGCCCCAGTCCTAGTCATTAGTGATTTTGGTTGTTGCTTAGCGGAACGGAGCCAAGGCTTAAGTATTTCCTATACATCATATGAAATCGATAAAGGTGGTAATCCAGCCCTTATGGCACCAGAAATTATTAATCAAACTCCAGGCACATTCAGTGTACTTAATTATACAAAATCTGATTTATGGGCAGCTGCAGCTATCGGTTATGAAATTTTTGGAAAGTATAATCCATTTTATGATGGTACTGATTGGAAAAAATTGAGAAATGTTGATTATAATGAGGAAGATTTACCTGAATTATCAGAGGATGTTCCAATGATGATTCAAGCTTTGATAATGAATTTATTAAAACGGAATCCAAGCAGGGTTAGTAGTTTAGTTTAAATAATAATGTTGATCTAATTATACTTTCAATTCAAGAGATTGGATCATGAAGTTGCAGCCAATATTTGCCAATTGTATCTTTGGGCTCCTAGTACTTGGTTGCGTCCAGGATTATTAAAACTACCTACTAGTACTGAGGTTAATAACAAATTAAATTATATTTAAGGAGATAATTAATATGAAATATTTTAGATTCTTCAATGGCTTCTTTGTTTGACAACTAAAGTTTTATGTGAAGGCAGATTAAATAATAAACCGAAAAATCCAACAACACCAAGCGAACCTAAAGATGCAGTGCCAAATTATGAAGGATTGCAACCAAATCATAATAAAGGAGGTCGCCGGACTTACACAGAGTATCTATTAATTTCTAGTTTCTTAGTACGTGCTCGTATTTCAAATATCAAAGCTGCACTAACTTGGATTCATAATAATATTTAAATAATCAGTGAATATTTATTTATTAATTTCATTATTTTGTTTTGATTAGTTATTTTTATTAAATTAAATGAGCCTTTTTTTTTGGATATCAATTATTATGAAGGTGTAATTATATAAATAATTAAAATAATTCTGATTGAATAACAAATTTAATCTAATTTTATTAATATTTTGTTGCTGTAGCACTATTATATTCTTGACACAATTATGATATATTTTATTGGTAAGATAAGAAATGTGATTTGAATTTATGAGGGAGTAATACTATATTGCAATAGCGTTTGTTTTTAAGACTGTTTTGGATCTGCTAGTCGTCATAAATTGGTTTTATGATCGATTGAGAGAGAAATATTAAAAACGAGTTTGTGTATAAATAGATAAGTGTACATAGGAGATGTAAAATGTTTATTTCAGATATTATATTGTGTTAAAAACTGGTTGATAAAATAAAATATTTATTTTAGGTGTAATAATTTATTTATTTCACTTTTCCAATTAATACTATCCTATTTAATAATAGTAATAATATTGAATTTATTTACAGTAATTATATATACATACATACATACAGGGTTAGTCAAAATTACCGGAACAGCTAAATAATTATCCAACCATAAAAAAAATCAAAAAAAGTTTCAAACAAAAATGGTTTAGTTTTTAACTATTGATTAAAAATGTTTTTAATATACAGGGTGTTCATTTTATTGTGGAAATTTGGCAAACTTTTTCAAATTGTAGACCTATCTATGTATATATTTTTATATTTTTTGATTCTAAGGTTACTTCTGAATATTTCTCTGATAAACTGCACCATTTTGGAGTTATAAGCAAACTCCTAAACTTAAAAGAACATTTTCCCACAAACGCACACATTTGTTTCAACTAAACGAATAAAAAAAAAACAATAACATAAAAACAAATAACAAACCATACATTAAAAATATACAGGGTGTTCCATTAAAAAAAATCATAATAAAATCAACACCCTGTATATATATATTTTTTTTTTTAATTTTAAGGTAATTTTTAAAATTAATTCTAAGTATTAAAAAATATGAAAATATGCAGGGTGTTTATTTTATTATGAAATATTTGATTTCGTTTTTTTTTAATGGAAGCATGTTTTTACATTTTTAATGATTATTTTCTTATTTGTTTTTAATGTTATTTCACAAATATTTGTGATTAAATGTTCTTTATTTAAAGTTCAGGAGTATACATAAAACTTAAAAATGATTCATTTAATACAAAAATTATTTCTACTAAAAATACTTAAATTAATCTTAAAATTTAAAGTGTTTTATTTAAAAAAAAGTTTACAAAATTTTCACAATAAAATGAACACCCTGTATATTGAAAATATTTTTAGTCGATAGTTTATTTAAAACCTAACAGCTTTTGTTGAATTTCAAATATCCAAAAAGAAAAAAATCAAGAGGGTTTAAATTAGGCGATCTTGCTGGCCATAAAACTGGTCTGCCTCTTCCTACCGACCTATGTGGAAAAGTTTGGTCTAAATGCTCTCAAACGGCAATCGAATGAGCTGGAGCATCATTATGCTGGAACCACATTTGTTGCCTATGGGCTAAAGGAATGTCATCCAAAAGATCATACATTGTGTTCTGCAGAAAGTTGAGGTAAGCAGCGCCATTTAATTGGTTTGGTATAACAACAGAAACCTGTTGCCTACAATGCCCATCCAAATGTTTAATGAAAAACGTGTCTGATGTCCACATTCAATTACAGCTTGTGAATTTTTGTCGAAACAACGATGTGCATTATGAAAATTAACAACTTCGTTTTGTGTGAACCCGGCTTCATCCGTAAAAAAGAATTTTGGCAAGAAACTGCGGGTCTTCAGCATCCTTGCGTAGAAAGTAGCAAGAAATAACCAAATGTGCTTGATGACCAGTTAAATTTAAGGCCTGTACTCGTTGTACATGGTATGGATAGAGCAGATGTTCGTGGAGGGTTTTCTAAACAAGATAGCAATTCCTATGGGATTATGCTCTATCCGTGCTATAATTTCTTGTTTTGCCGACCTTGGTCTGCCAGAAAGATAGCACTGTTTTTGAAGTGAACCGGAATCTCTGGTGAATTCTTCCAAACGTACAATGTGATAGAATATGGCGATTTTTATAAACTTCTACATAAAGACGTCGCGTTTTGTTGGCAATCCCATTATCACGACCGTAATCAGCCATAGCAATGAATACTTGTGCACTAACAACATCACCCGACTATGATAAGAAAATAAACGTTTTTGCAAAATAAAAAATGGAGGGAAAAAGAATAATAAAAATAAATAATGATCTCCAAAACCGTTGCTAAGACATCCCATGTTTATTAAAACTTTTTTGTTTGCTGTGGTTCGTACTACCACTCCCTTAAATATTTTTCACTCTTTTTTAAACCCAATATTAGGGGAGTGGTCAAATTATTATTATACATTACGTATGTATACTTGACATGTATTATACCACTATAGGCCTTTTGAATTTAATAAATTATTATTATTATTATTAATGTATTGGGAACTTGAGTTAAATCTGCACTTTCTAGCAGGAGTTTTGACCTAGAATAGTAAATAATTTAATTAATTAGCTTTGCGCTATATTTAACCTTATTGCATCAACAAAAACCACTTTCGACGCATTCATCGGTGTTTGGGATAACGTTTGGTTTTGGAAATTTACGTAACTAGAAGTAATTGATGTAAAACGAGCAATTTATTTGGAATAACTGATTCCGTACAGGAAAACGGGAGAGAACTGCTACATTGTAGCGGTATCTGTTGCTACCAAAAATAAACAATGAAATGCTAACGATTTGCAAAGTGAAATTAATTAATAGAAGCGAGCGTTACCGATGTAGCGGAGAGCAAACCGTCTTCATGTACGGCATCTATTGCCTTACTCAGGGACAGCGCTATGCAGTAAGCAAGGTAAGCGCCTCTTCGGAACGTAATACCTCGTAGCCCGCGATGATTCATATTTGTTTTATTGTAAAACAATTTTTACTCCAATCACTCCAGAGATGGTGCCGTTGATACACCAAACCCGTCCGATATGTCCTAGTTTTGATGCGCGGAGGAGACTTCTCGAGTTTTTTTTTTATTTTGTTGTCCAGCAGATATTGGGCAACTCCCTGAAGTTGTCTCTACCAGATGTAGAAAAACCTTTCAAGTCATCAAGTGCAATGCCACCAAGCGGCGCGTGTTGTTTACGTAGTGGTAGTAAACCACTTTTTTGGCGTAAAAGTAGGGTGTTTGTTGTTGTGTAGGTAGTTTCTATTCTTCTTGTTAGCCAGTTTATTGAAGGGGTCGTTGTTGTAAGTTTGTTTAGTTGCTGCGTTGCGGGGTTGGTCTGTTGCTTCATAATGAACTTATGAACTGTCTGTCATCACGTTTTGCCATCTGCACTAGGCCATGCCATCTGAGTGCGCTAGAGGATAGTTGCGGCGTTTCTGTGTAATATATGAGCAGGCACATCTCAACTTTACTAATACGCTGGCAGGCAGAAGAGCTACTCTGGAGTTTTCCTGATAATGCGAAGAGACTGTCTGATTTACCCTGTAAAAGAGAGTGCATGCAGATTATATTCTCCCAGGACCATGCCCAGAAGTTTGAAACCGTAAGAGTCATATTCCTTTTGTTTGGAGATTGTATTTTAGGAGAACGTTAGGTTCTATAGGTTGTGGGGTAAGCCACTTTAGAAAGTGATGATAGGGATTGGTCTCCTATAGAAGTATTCACCTTTGTCTGGCTTAACAAGTCTACCCAGAATCAAATAACTTTTTGGAAAAAACTTTAATATGTTGATGCAGTAGGGAAATTCTAAAATTATTACAATTTTTTTTGTTTTGAACATACCATGGGGCTCCGACAAGTCATCGTACTTTAGAAGGCCTTGAGACGATTGAGGCGCGTGTTTTCACCCGTTTCCCAGACTGAAGTAATTTGCGGTATGATGATGATGGTGTACATCCGGATTTTGTTCCGGAAAGACATGTCGCTGTTCTGTCATAGAATTGGAATCAGCAGAGTTTTTGCCAATCTTTGTCTAAATTGGACTATACGTGCAATTTGTACGTAAGTCCATTATCGAGTGATATCCAAATACTTGGCAGCATCAGACCACGAAATAAAAACGTCGTTCAGAAGTTTAAAGATATGAAGCTATCGGGTTTATGAGAAGCAGAAGAAATTTTAGTCTATGCAGTTTTTGTGCCAGACCTTGTCAAAGGTTTTTTCAACATTGAAAGTCCAAGGTTTTTTCAACATTGAAAAATACCACTTCATTTAGTTGATTTGATGGACTATAGAGTAGTCTCGTCAAAAACCCATGTTAGTGAAAGGGGAAAACATTGTCAGTTTCCGAGTGGTCTAGGATTATGTACAAGATTACCCTCTCTATGGCTTTACTTAAAGTGCATAGACGACTGATTGGCCGGCAGTTTTAAGGAAACTTTCGGTCTTTTCCAGGTTTTGAAATGTTTTTTTTTAAGAAGTGCCCAGTCCAAAAAATTGCATTAACAATATTAGTGAAGAACATTAATACTTTATGCTAGAGAGATTTGAGTTCTGTGTTTAGAATTCTGTCAGTGCCAGGAGCAGATCGAGTTTTTAAGCTTTAAAATCAATTATCTAATTCAAAAACGCCATTTAACGGTGTGTCGTTTTCAGTGTTATTTAAGAAATCATTTACTTCTTGGTGGAACTTTTCCACTGCTTATACTGGTGAAAAATCGTCCTTTTATAGCAGTCTGGATGAGTTTCCACCTTGTTGATTGGTTAATTCCGATGTCCAACGTGCAACCCTATACCAAGGCTAGTACTTGCTTCAAAAATTGAACTTTGAGTTTTTGAATATAAGATATGAACATATAAGGCGTATTTACCGACGTTAATAATTCGTCTTTGCCCGCACTTTATTGAAATAATAATAATTTTTGATTTACAATATTAATTTGCATTTTCTTGTGGTTTATGTTTGAATTGTCAATAATTTGTTTGAATAACGATGTACTGCGTATGAGTAGTGCAGTAATCCGAAAACGCAAAATAATGATTCAGAAAGAAAAAAATTGAAATTATTTGTGGTTTTAACTCATAATTTTTTGACGTGATTGTAAAACAATTACATAAATTTAACATATACATGTAAATATAAAAAATGTTTCAAATGCAGCTATTTACAATATAACATATTTATTCTCATCTTTATCTTTATCTCCATCTTCACCCAATAGTATTGTACGTTCCATTTCTTTTTCAAAACATTTTTTCCACATTTCCCAATCATCATCAACATGTGGTTCATATTTGATATCATCTTGGCATTCAATTTTTCCTTCAATTCTATCATAACAATTGAATAAAATTTTTGCTTTATGATCACAAAATTGACTTTCAACACTGTTGCGTTTGATTCTCAATTCTTGCACTTCGTTGTGTTTTAACTGGCAATAATAACGACTTTTATATTCATTGCTAAAATATTTTGCTGCTTGGAATCTATCATCAGCATAGTAAATTTTAAAATCAACATTTTCTTGTTTATATACTCCTGCATTCATTTGTCGCTCTAATATCTATAAGTTTGGATTGTTATTGTATGTTTACAGTATATTAAAACAGTACCTTTAATGATTTTTGGCCCAACTTATTACCCCATAAGTAAAAGAATCTTAACCTAAATTTCTTTTTTATGCTTAACAACAATTGCGCCATACAGTTATCAGATATTTGATTAGAACTAATATCCAATAATCGAATTTTTGAAAATGGCAAACCAAAACTTAATGCTCTGAAATCAAATAATTTAAAATATTTGTAAGTTGATATAAAGATCATTTTTTTTTAATAAATTTTGGAATACATCAATCAATGATTTAAAAATAATACACATTGTAACAAGTATACACTTGACATTTTTGCTAAAAATAATTAACTTACCTCGCTCCAACATCTCCAATGCTGTTTCCTGAAATATTTAATCCAATCAAATTTGGTTTTGTTTTTAGATATTCTGCTAATAATTCAGTCCCATAATTATTGATTCTGTTAAAGGCAATGTCCAGTAATAATAAAGTTTTGTTAGGCCTTAGTCCATTAAGGAGTAATTCAACATCGTGGCCATCAAATTGACATTTCTGAGCGTGTAGTTCTACTAAACTAAAATTCATCTGAAAAATTTAAATTTAATAATATAATATTAAAATTAAAAATATTTTATTATTTTTTATAATTGTATCAACAGAATTAATATTTATGTTTATGAATTAAATAGATATGCGGTATAAATTTACTAAATCTGAAAAGTAATGATCATATTGTATTAAATATTGTTAAAAAAATTGATATTGCTGTAAACACAATTAAACGTAAATTCTTTGTCTTTAAGGAAGCCGAAGTGCTAATCTTTTTTGGTGAAAAAATATCAACTATACAAACGTTCATTTGTCAGTTTTTTTTCTCGGTAAATGATTTGACAAAAACTGACAGTTTAAATATTACATTTTTTAAATAAATGTTAAATAGTTGGTAATTGATTTGTCAAATTGCAATTCATAAAACAACGTAAATATCACATTTTAAAATTAAAGAAAAAGATGTAATACGTAATATGTAAAAAAATTATATATCAGACAGTTATACACTTTTTTTAGAAAGTAGACATAAAGTTGTTGAGAAAAAGAAAAAGTTGTCAATTTGTATGTGAAGCAATTCATTTTAGACAATTAACAGTAACAACTAAGAGTCAGTTTATATACTACATTTTTGAGTTACAGTTAAGTTTTGTTAAAATGAATATTGAACATTATGTCGACAAAAATGTTAACAGTTTATATAAATTGTAAAACAATTGCCTTACAGAATTGACAGTTAATAGTTTATACGAAAGATTTGTAAAATAGTTGACAATTGCTTTGTTAAACTAACAAATAACAGTTCATATGACAAATTTGTCAAGTAACGTTGGGAAGTCATAAGTCAAATTTGTCAAGTAACGTTGGCAAGTCATAAGTTAAATTTTAAAGACAAACTTGTTATGTTAAATAATTCACATGTCAAATTTATAAAACATAGTTGACAGTTTTTTTGCCAAATTGATAGCTTTATTGATATACGGCACATATAGCTGATTTGTGAGAGTTGACAGTTGCTTTGTCAAGTTAACAATTACAAGTTCCAAATGACTGATTTGACGAGATTATTATTACATCATATAGATGCTAAACTAGAAATGTCAAGCAATAGTATATAGTGTATCAAGGGCCGAAAATTGGCTGCTGCTAAAAGCGAAGGGCACAAGTTACACTCAATATTTTTTTGCCTGCCCCAAATAAAAACATTCTTTAAGAAGTTTTAAAGTTTATTACAATCTGTCGCTTCTGTCAGATTTTAAGGTATGAACGTCATGTAAAATTGTGATATACAGTCAATCAAATACCGCAAATGTGTTTTAGGCCCAACTTAACCTAAGCAACCCTAAACTAACCTAAGAAACCCGGAAATTTTGGGCAAAAATTAATCGTTTTCTGTAAACTAAAAAAAAAATGATTTAGATTCTGTCCATTCATGGTGTCTTATTAATAACTTGTTGTTTAACGCAAATAAATGTTTTTCGATAAGCTTCAACAGAACTTTAAGTAAAGTATCGTTTGACTATACTATCGATAATAATGTTTTGGAACATGTTACACAAATAAAAGATTTGGGCGTAATTTTTGATTCAAAACTAACTTTTGTTGAGCATATAAACTATATGTGCAACCGTGCTATGAAAATGTTAGGATTTGTTTACAGAATGTCTACTGACCTATCTCCTAGCACACTCAAATTACTTTATTGCGCTTTAGTACGTTCTCATTTAGAGTACGCTCCGTCAGTTTGGTGTCCATTCTACAGCGTTCATATATGCAATATAGAACGTATTCAAAACAAATTTTTTTGTTTATTATCGTACAAATTAGGCATTTCATCCGAAAATTACGATTTTAACCTCATTGCATTGCAATATAATCTTCCGCCGCTGAAAATTCGGCGCAAAAGAGCCGATTTATCATTTTTACGTGGACTAATGATGTCTGAGATTGATTGCCAAGAGCTACTTGTAACTCTTCAATTTCAAGTCCCCAACAATAATCGCCGAACCAGACAGTCTCCATTATTTAGAGAATCTATACATTCTACCAATTATGGATTTAATAATCCAATTGGTAGAATGTGTAGAATTGCTAATAGTTTCTCTAATAATATTGATTTATTTTGTGTTTCAAAATGTAGTTTTAAGTGTCAATTAAAATGTGTTGATGAATAATTTTATATTTTGTTTTTATTTATGTATACTTTTTTCCATGCTTTTATTTTTCAATATTCTTTTATATATTTTTGTGTAATTGTAATATTGTTTGTAATTCATCGTTATTTATGTATATAATGATGTAGATGTAAATGGTTTTGTATATACCGTGAATAAAGTATTATTATTATTATTAAAAAAAAAAATTTTAATTACTAGAATTGATTTATATTATTAAATATAAGTATTTCAAATAATATATGTATATCAATTGTTTTGATTAAAAATTGCATGTAATAAACAGGAAAGAGAATGAGTATTTTCAATTTTTTTTTTGATAATTTTGATTTTTTTATTAGTAAATTTTTTTTCCAGTTTCCTGTTTTGTTATAATTTTTTACCGTTTATTCCAATTTTTTCACTATTTCTAATGCTCGAGAAAAAAACAAAAAAAAACTATCAATCCCAATTTTTTCTGTTTTTTTTTAAACCGTTATATCTCTATACCTAACCTAACCTAAACTAATCAATCCTAAGCTAACCTAACCTAACCTAACATATAAACAAACAAAATTTTTTTACGTAGTTTTTGCATTTATAAAAAAATGTTATTTCAATTAAAAAAAAAAATTATTTCTTTAAAATTTTTTCAATTTTGACTGTTTTTTTCCAAACCGTTAAATCTCTACACCTAACCTAACCTAACCTAATCAATCCTAAGCTAACCTAACCTAACATATTAACAAAAAAAAATTTTTTAGGTAGTTTTTGCATTAAAAAAAAACTGTCATTTCAATAAAAAAAAACCTGAACCTAACCTAACCTAACTCATTCTAAGCTAACTTAACCTAACCTAACTAATAATTTTATTTTGCTAAATTTTTAGTTTTTGCAATTAAAACAATATTTTTTTTATAAAATTTTTAGTTACCTATCCTAACCTAACATGTTAACAATTTTTTTTTTGTAAACAATGAAACTTTTTTTTTATGACAGTTTTATTATTACAAATGCAAAATCTATTATCTGTCTTAAAAAAAAAAAAAAAAAAATTTGTTTAAAAAAAATTAGTTTTTGAATTTTTGATGGTAAATCTTTTGACTATTTACAAAAATTTTAATTTTTGCATTTAAGTAAATCTGTAATTATAACAAAAACTATTTTTTTTTTTTTTTTTTTTATATTTTTAGATTTTGCATTTTTGTTAGTAAATCTATCATTTAAAAAATACAAAAAACTTGATTACCACATGTTCAGTTTTTGCATTTTTCAAGTTTAATCTGCCTTTATTACAAAGTTATTTTTTCGTTTTTTTACAAAATTTTTAATTTTTGCATTTATCTTATAAGGTAAAGCTGTTATTAAAACAAAAGTTTTTTTAATTTTTTTTATATTTTTAGATTTTGCATTTTTGATGGTAAATCTGTCATTTAAAAAATAAATAATATTTTGATTGATTTTCAGTTTTTGCATTTTTCAAAGTAAAATTTTTTTGACTTGTTCTAAATTTTCATTTTTTTGCAGTTTGCATGGTAGTAAATCGTTTTTACAAAAAAAAAATTACATTTTTTTTAGTATTTGCATTTTTGGTGGTAAAATTGTCTTTATTATCCTAACCTAACAAAATAAAAAAAAAAATTATCATTGTTAGAATTTTTTTTTTAATTTTTACCAAATTTTTAGTTTTGCATTTTTATGGTAAATCTGTAATTTTTAACAAATTTTTAGTTTTTGCATTTTTTATGGTAAATATATCTTATCCTAACCTAACCTAACCTAACATTTTAACAAAAAAAAATATTTTGGCCAAATTTTTATTTTTTGCATTTAAAAAGAAATATTCTTTGTACATAATTTTCAGTTACCTTACATAATCTAACCTAAATCAAATATGTGTAGTTTTTGCATTTTTTTAGGCAAATATGTCATTGATAGAAAATTTTTAGTTTTTGCATTTTTAATAATATTTTATTTAATAAATCTGTCATTTTAATAAAAACATTATTTTTTTACTTTTTACAAAAAAAAAATGTTATTTTTCAGTTTTTGCATTATCCATAGTAGTAAATCTATATTTACAAAAAAAAAATTCTTGACTTTTTCTAAATTTTACATTTGTGAATTTTTTATGGTAAAGCAGTCATTTGAAGAAAAAAAAAAATTTGACTTGTAATAAATGTTCAGTTTTGCATTTATTATTATTATTATCTGTTATTGTAACAAACAAATTTTTTTAAAAATTATTACTATACATATTTTCAAATTTTGCATTTTAGATGGTAAATCTGAAATAAAAAAAAAAAAATGTTAGCAACCAAATTTTCAGTTTTTGCATCTTTCAAACTAAATCTGTCAGTTACAAAAAAAAAATTGATTTTTACAAAAATTTTAGTTTTTGCATTTTTGATGGTAGTAAATCTGTCTTTACAAAAAAAAATTGATTGCATTTTTTATGGTAAATCTGTATTTATTATCCTAACCTAACCTAACATTTTAATAATAAATCTGTCTATTAAACAAAAATTCTATATCTTTGTTTTGGTCCGCATTTTAGGGACTTTTAAAGTTTTATCCATAACTATACAGGGTTAGTCAAAATTACCGGAACACTTAAATAATTTTACACTGTAAATTTTTTTTCTTATAATAAAACCATAAAGAAAGCCAAGAGAGAATCATGGAAAAGATACTGTAAGGACGTTTTAATCGGCCCCAGATGTTCGCGTCGCCTAAAAGCCTTAAGCAAAGACCGTACTGGAAACATTGGAACCCTACGGAGCAAAAACAAAGAATACACAGAGTCAATTGAGAGCACTCTGCAAGAGCTGATGCAGAAGCACTTCCCGGGTTCTAAGCTAACGGAAGTACGTGATCAAGAGGACCTGCAATTGCTAAATAAAACAGCAAACAAAAGAGACTGGGAAAAAGCAAAAACCACAATAAATCAGGTCGCCAGGAGCCGATGGAATATATCCCATCATGTTACAAAAAGGGTTTGCAGTGCTGAAAGAGCCTCTATGAGAGATCCTCAGAGCGAGCCTAGCACTTTTGCAAATACCAAGCAGCTGGAGAGTGGTCAAAGTGGTATTTATTCCAAAGCCAGGGAGACCCACGTATGCCCTAGCTAAATCCTACAGACCAATCAGCTTGACATCATTTATGCAAAAACTATTAGAAAAAATAGTTGATAGACACATACGGCACGGGGTGCTAAAGACCCGACCACTGCACCAGCATCAGTATGCTTACCAAACGGGTAAATCATGCAAACTAGCCATACACCAACTAGTCAGCAGATGCAAAAACACTATCCAAAGCACCACCACCTTCAAATTTATTGCAAAAGCAATGGAAAACCGAGGAATAGATCCTCTCGTCCAACAATGGGTCAACTTCATGCTCAAGAACCAGACTGTACCATAACATTTTATGAAAAAACTATAGAAGCCAAAGTTGGCGGCGGGTGCCCACAGGGAGGCGTACTCTCACCCCTTTTGTGGTGTTTAGTCATAGAATTACTACAGATTCTCAACAACATGAGCACTTTTGCTCTAGGTTATGCAGATGATCTCACAATCCTTGCATGCGGGAAATTTAGAGCAACCGTGTCAGACATGACACAGAGTGCGCTAAATATCTTAGAAAGGTGGTGCAAAAAGGAGGGGTTATCAGTGAACCCAAGCAAAACAACGATTGTACCGTTCACAAGACGGCGAAACACCACAGACCTAAAAAACCTGAGGATGTATGAAGCCAAGCCCTTAATGTCAAAGAAGGTAAAATATCTGGGACTAAAGCTTGACACTAAGTTAAACTTCATTTCACATGACAAATATAACAACAAAAGCCATTTGGGTGCTTTTTGCTACCAAAATAATGGTCTGACGTACATTATTATTACCTAGTATGACCAAATGGTTATACATGGTGATAGTAAGACCCATTATTACATACGGAGTGCTTGTATAGGGAAAAAAACCACTCTCAAGTGCACAGCCAAAAGACTAGACTAGCATGTCTGCTGATAACGAGAGCAATGAGAACGACGCCCACAGCAGCTATAGAAGTACTACTATTATTTCCGCTACTTCACCTGATGGTAATGACGGAAGCAATACAAGCAGCATACAGACTGTGGATAAAAAAACACAATGTAAACCTCAGGAACCACAGACCTAATATAACAAAGGTCTTGCTTGAGGAAGAAATTCTAACGATGAAGTCGGACTTTATGAAGAGCCACTGCATCATCAAAGAAATTGACGTGATAATACCACAGCAAAACGAATGGATAAAGAACAGATATCTGGGAACGGTCAAAGAAACTATCTGGTACACAGATGCAACCAAAAACCAAAAAGGCACCGGGGCTCGAATTTAGGAGGACAAGAGGACAAACACCAAGAAAAGCAAACTTTGCTACAACTGCTGGGCCCTGACGTTTCAGACAGAGGTGGCTGCTATCGAGTGGTGCGGCAGAGACATGATCGAGAAGGGACTAGAACCTGACAGACCAGTAACCATCAAGTTAAACAATCAAGCGGCATTGCAGACCTTGCAATCGCCAGTAATAAAATCCAAATTGGTTATGACATGCATACATAGTCTGGAAACAGTAGCTACAACTTGCAAAGTTCGCCTGGTATTGATACCCAAAGACCAGGAGATAAAAGGAAATCTCAGGGCAAATCAACTTGCCAAACAAGGAGTACAGGAGACATTTACTGGACCAGAACCCGCTATTGGGATCCCATACAAGACCAGAAAAACAATTATCCGCAGCCAACTTGAGGCAAAGCACAACAACCTGTGGAAAAACTGTAAGGGATTGACACATTCAAGAATATTCCTAGCAGGACCATCGTATGATACCAAAACAATGGTAATACAAATGAGTCGTATGAGACTCCGAAGGCTCACAGGACTGATAACCGGACACTGTAGACTCAACAAACACTAGTATAGAATGGGAATAGGGCCCCTCTATGCCGCGGATGTATGGAAAAAGATGAGACTCCGATACATTTGCTAAATGCAAAGCTTACAAACACCAACGTATAATCATTTTTGGCAATCTACACAAAGACTTGCTAAAAGCAACCAACTGGGTAAAGATACTGGACTTTATCGAAGAGACGGAGCTGCTAGAAGAGTAAAACACCAGAAGTGTACAACATGTTCAATAGGACCGCAGTGCAAGAGGCGCCAAGCAAACCACCTCAAAGTAAGGAAGATAAAAAGTGGGTTTTTAGTCAGTAAAAACCTGACACTACTGGACAGCACGGGCTGTCCAGTGTCTTTTAAAGATTTTTCTCTTCATACGCAAAAAAAATAGGTATAAAAAAGATGTATGAACTATATAAGGAATTTTACATTGAAAACGAAGTACCCGTGAAAGAATCCTTTCGGTTCATGTTCAACACAGAAATTTTAAGAAAACAAGACGTACTTTGGACTGCTTTTGTTTAGACTTTTACTCAAACTATACTCTTTTGAGAAGTATACTATAGTATATATCAAAACACAGCACTAACTTTTTGATCCAAGTTTTAACAGGTAAGAAATTGGATGCGTCTCGGAAAGCAGGAGCGGACCGCTGCATTTATAGTGGTATCCATTGCTACAAGAAATATAATCATTTACAAGACTGATGTGTAAAGAAAATGTTCAGAGATTCCGCTAAAGCTGGCTGCTACAAATGTTTTGGACACACCCATTGTTATATACCAGCCTATTGCTGCTAATTTTGACCCTTGAGCAACATATACCAATTGGCCAACAAAATCAACATCAAGTGTTTTAAAACAATTAGTTGCGTTTTATTATTGATACGCCGTGCTCCATAGAATAACTTCTAAATAACTATTTGTATTGAAATATTTTTATTCTCCGAACTTGTCGAGAGCAAGAATGAACACAATTTTATAATTTACATAAAAATGAAATTTCACAAACTCTATAGTGGTACATGCTAGCCAATGTAATAATTTGCAAAATTTAATAAAACACTCCAAAGACAAAAACACAGTAAGTATTGCCAATCGTGACTTAGAGTTACAACAAAGTAACGCTTTGAAAGCAATAGATGCCAAGAAAAACAATATTATTGAGAATAAAAATGCTGAAAATGTCACTGTTATATGCTTTGATTTGCAACAGGCTTTGCGTCAACTATAGACCTAAAATTTTTGCGCAAATGGAAAAAGTCACATGTTTGTATGGAATGAAAGTGTTGCGTCAAGAGGTTTGGAAGAGATAGGTTCATGCTTAATGAAATTTGTTTAAAGTTTGTCATTGACAAAATGTTAAAAGAAGCACATCCAAAAATTTTGTTGTATACAATATGACAAAAGGCCTAAAAAATATACTGATGGTTACTGTAGTAAGTGAAGAGAAATTTTATGGTTTCTATATCAGAAAAACAAAAGACTATCCATTAAGTACAAAACTATTCTAAACAACAATATTGAGTATAGAATGTTCACAATAGGAAACTTTCAAGTTGGACGTCCGTCTTTCTAATGGTCCATATTGAAGCCATTGAATTGCAAATTCTATCAAAATAAAAAACTCTAGATACATAAACCTGCT
This sequence comes from Tachinus rufipes, assembly GCA_963932245.1. Lineage (NCBI taxonomy): Eukaryota > Metazoa > Arthropoda > Insecta > Coleoptera > Staphylinidae > Tachinus > Tachinus rufipes. Next base: position 46,395,658 of record OZ010741.1, on the reverse strand, counting down.
TACTCTACTTGACTATATTCTACCACTGAATCATGCATTGAAATGCAAAATCATCAAAGAAGACGAATAATAGAAAGAGTTGATGCACACAACATCAAACTGACGTAGACCAAACCAAAATACAGCTGATCTAAATAATCTAGATAATGTTATATTCGATTCATTTTTAAAACAAAATCATTTTACTATAACTATTTTAACTACAAAATAGTTAGATTTTAATAATAATAATATATTTTTAAAATTTTTCACATCTTAACGATCTGAGCCAAAGTGTATGAATTATATTATTAATTAGATTTTAAACTTTTTGAAAAACTACGTTTAGAAAGAGCAAAAGATTATACTGATTATTTCAGAAATAAATTATAGAATAATTCTAAAAAAATAATTAAAGAGTTAGATAAAAACTGCTGCGATTTAGTCTAGTTCTCAAGTAAAACTTTTATAAACTAAGCCAAGTTGATAAAGAATGTTGCACTCGGCTGACAAATACCACTTTGTAGAAGACACTTTCTACCGTTTGAGTGTGATCATACATAGAAGAAATCTTTAAATCCGCTGGTGATCAGACGTTTTACTTTGGTGAGTGCAAAAAGTAATAGTCAGTCTATTGAAACTGATGCTTTTTAAAATAATCTATATAAATATTAATATAAATAGTTTTTTTTAATTTTATTATTCTACTTCCAAATCATATTAATCAAACCAAATAAAAAAAATGTAACCAAAAAAGTCAAAATATAAATACATAATGGTAAATTGTTTAATTATATTGTTGTATAATTAAAATATTGTTGAAATATAACCAATATAAATAAACGCTAATTTAATTAATAAAATCTTCCACATTTTGCCACCTAATAGTTTTGTTGGCTACATTTTTCAATCACTTTGTTAAAACTAGAATTACGCGTTGTGTCATTGAATTGAGATAATCAGATGCTGCAATGAAGCGTATAAAGAGATAGGACAACGTCAAGACATTGTTTTAAATGGCAAAGGTATGTTTCTCAAACTGAATAAAGCATACAAAACATAGCTTTCTAACAAGCAATGCCACATCTATGAGGTTAAATTTCACTAGATACCATTTGGGTTTTATTCAGGCATAAGCAATTTAAACAAAATAAACTGAGCAAGCACTGAATTTCTAGTCTAAAAAGACTTTTTTTAAATTATTGACGTTCTTTAAAAACTTTAAAATAAATATATTTTAAAATTATATTTATGAAAATTTACTTTTATATGCTTTATTGTCTTTTTATTTCAAATAGACCAGTTTTGGTTGTTAAACCATCTTCGGTATAACTATAAATTGTAAATATATGAATAAAAATATTATAAAATTATATTTAAAGAAAAATTTGAGACAGTAAAATTGACTATTGTAAAATGATGTGTAGTTTTTTTATGTAATAATGATAAGTTATAAATATAATTTAAAAACATATACATGCAAGATAATCTACAGTTTTTAAAATGAGTTTGCAAATATTCTAACAACCATCGACGTCGAGAGTAGTGGTACAGGATCATAAATCAGAGATTTTGCGGAGTTGCAAAAGAAGATATTTAAACTAAGCGACAACGGCGAGAAGAAGAGCAATATGAGCAGATAATAGAAAACATGTATTTTAACAATTGTGCTGCTGGTGAGGATGTATTAAGATTCAAGATTCAGGACAAAGTTACCGCCAGTTCCCGAAACGAGAATTTATCAAATAATTACGGTACCCCAAAATATCGTGTCAAGTGGAAACAATTAAGAAACAAGCACTAGCAATTACTCCCAAGAATCACATACATTTCCAAATGAGAATAATTCGCTGTGCAAACTACAACCATTAGAATTAGCAAAGTTTGATGGTGACGTCGAAAAATGGTTTGAATTTAGAGATTCCTTTAATTCTCTGATACATAAAAATACCCGCATAGCAGATGTCAACAGGTTGAGATATCTAAAATTGTCACTGGGCAATCAGCCAGCTCTATAGCAACAACCTCGGCAAATTATGAAGTGTTGTGGAACATATTACAAAAACGATACGAGAACAAGAGACTCATAATAAAGAAACATGTGACCGGAATATTGGACCTACATGAAATGACCAAGAAGTCCAGTAAAGTGCTGCGTGGAATATGCAATGGTCTAATAAGCAACGTGAAAGCATTGAAAGCATTGGGATGCAAAACGAGTGAGTGAAGTGAATTATTAGTGAACATCGTTGTAAAAATGCTAGATGCTCAATCAATTAGAGATTGGGAGTTATCATTCTCCAATAATTCACTACCAAGTTTTGATTTGCTATTGCAGTTTTTAGATCATAAATGCAATGCTTTAGAATTAGCCGATCGATTAGTCACGGACACCAAGAGAAGGCATCAGAAACAAGCTTCAATGAAAAGACGACCGTTAATAACTCACGCTTTAACAATAACTAAGTGGCTATTTATGTAATGGAGAACATAGTTTATAAGCTTGCGCATCATTCAAAGAACTTCCACTGCAAGCACGAATTGACATGGTACGAGAGAAAAGGTTATGCTTCAATTGTTTTTCTCAGACACATGTGGTGTACAAATGCAAGTCACGAAGATGTTTTAAGTGTAATAAGAGACACCACACTCTTATATACATTGACAATAATACAGCATACCACGCAAAAACTTTGGTTGTTATCACAATGCACTAGTAACTTACCATCTCAGAGTTTTGAGCGTGCAACGGTTGGCTTGCCCAAAAACATCTGTTTAGTAGATCCAAACTTTAATGTTAGTGGTAGAATAGATAGTATCTTTGGAGCAGGAGCACTTGCAGCACTGTGGTGTGATGGTCTCATCCGATGCCAGGAAGGTCTACTTCTCCGAAAAACTAAAGTAGGATGGATAGTGTCAGCAGGCAGCATCAACTCGCAAAAGTTGGTACAATGCAACGCAGGAGTTATAGAGTTGCAAGACACAATGGAGAACTTTTGGAAGATTGAAGAAGTTGAAGATATCAAGTATCTTTCCAAAGAAGAAAAGAAGTGCAAAATTCATTTTATACGCATCAACGCAGCTCTAGTGAACGATTTGTTGTCAAACTACCAATTAAGAAAAAGCCAAATATAGCGGCGCTAGGATCCTCAAGGGCGTTAGCAGTGTAACGACTTTATTTAACAGAACGAAAATTAGCAAGAGATGGCAACCTTCGATAATTATACCATTCATTCATGAAATAATATGAAGAGTTACGGCACATAAAGCCAACCCACACCATAGGAGATGGAAAGTATTATCTACTACACCATGAAATACTGAGGAACAGCATAACGACTAAGTTACGGGTGGTCTTTGACGCTTCGGCCCGCACCACTTCTAATGTATCTCTAAATGACATTTTAAGAATTGGGCCAGTGCTGCAGCAATCTCGATTCAAAATTCTGATTTGATTCCGAACACATGAATATGTTTTGGTCAGTGACATTTCAAAAATGTACAGACAAATTCTTCTACAGGAAGTCCAGAAAAGCTTTCATAGAATATTATGGCAATATAATAAAAACAAACCCATCCAAAAATACAAGAGAAAAACTTTGACATATGGCACATCTTCTGCATCATATATAGCTACAAAATGTATTAAGCAGCTGGCGGAAGAAGCTAAAAAAAATTCCTGGTTGCTAGTAGTAGAAACAGATATGGATGACTTACTGACAAGCGCAAACAACAGAGAAGCTGCCATTCAAACTCGAAATAATGTGACAAAATCCTAGCCTGCAAACGATTTGAATTGAGGAAATGGGCAAGCAACAACAAAATGTTACTACCACCGTTATCGGGAACAAAAAATCAGATATACAATTGGACAAAGACGGTATCATGAAAATTCTGGGAATGGAATGGCATACTCAGCAGGATGTGTTTTACTGTTAATAACAATGCAGACAAAGAACGCACAACAAAACGAACAATCTTATCAAACATAGCCAAGCTGTTCGATCCGCTAGACATGTTAGGCCCGATAGTAGTGACAGCAAAAATATTAATGCAATCAGTATGGACATTAAAATTAGATTGAGACAAGGCTGTACCATCGGAAGTAAACGTAGTTTGGACAAGCTATGTAAGTGTTTTTGTAAACTTGAAAAATCTGAAAGTGCCACGATTGATGATCGGCAGTAGCAACCGTGTAAACATCCACAGTTTTTGTAATGTTAGCGAGAAGGCTTATGCAGCCTGTATATATGCCGTTACTACAGAAGCAATATCAAATAAAAAAATACTTAAGGTTAATTTGCAGCAACTCACGGGTTGCCTCAATAAAGCCTGCCATAATACCACGTTTGGATTTATCTGCAGCGGTTATTCTATGCAAACTCATCAAATGTACAGTCACTGCTTTGCATTTACCGATAGAGAATACTTACTGCTAGTCGAATTCAAACATAGCGCTCAATTGGTTGATTTGTTCTGATTGGAAAACGTATGAGGGCAATAGAATTTAGAATATCCAAGAACACCAAGGTTTAAAGCCCAATAGCCCTCGCATCATGGTTGAGACAGGCAAAGCACTAAACAAAAGGAGCAAACCGCGGCTAGCATTTGTAGCAGAAACCAAGCAGGAGTTTGGCAGAGAACTTGCAAGTCGATATTCATCACTGACTCATACGTGTTATCGAATAGATTTAGCGATTTGCTTCTAATCGGTTTCGGCAGAAAAGATATAAACAAAGACAAGCTTCTGGCAGCCAAACAAACCATTGTGAGAAAGGTGCAGGAGAAAGCTTTCCCAAAAATCGATCAAGAAAAACTCATTACTTTGCGACCATATCAAGACGAGCATAGTATTATAAGAGTAGGAGGAAGACTAAGATACTCGGTTTTGGACAAGAATCATAAACATCCTGCATTTCTTCCGAAACAACACCCACTTACAAACCTGTTGGTGAATACGGAATATCTAAGAACTTGTCACGGTGGGGTCGATCTCACTCTAACTTTCATTCGAAGAAATTACTGATCAATATTTGGACGTTCAGTGGTACGAGCAGTATTAAGACGTATCACTTGCTTTCGAAACCGTCCGATAGCACCAAGCCCACTTATGGGCGACCTCCCTAAAAATATGGTAGTGCCAACAGACTATTTTCTCGGTTTGGAATTGATTATTGCGGTCCAATCCAGATCAGGGAAGGGTCGAGAAGGAATAAAAATGTGAGATTTAATAAAGAGAATAGAGCGGTACAATTGAAAAGCTATTATTATTAATGTTTAATTCCCGAAGTTCCGTCCGCAACACAATACAATAGAACCTACAATGTCTGTTTATTTTAAAGTCAACACGTAGTATGTACACTACCTAGATTGTGGATTGTGTTTGAAACTTCAAAAAGGTGTTGGTTAAAATTTATGTAGTTTTCTTGACTCCTTGAAGACCTATGCCAAAACAATAGTACAATGGGAAGCATAGGTAGTACTTTCAAACAGTGAAAGGTGTTAAGATTATCTGTTCAAACTATCCAATATTTATGCAACGCCTTTTCAACAGTTCTAAATGCTAACATTTTTATGTGTCAAAGCAATTTAGGCTGCACCAAAATTAACAATAATAACGTAATACGTAAATAGGTTTTACACCAGGTTAAAGTATAATGTAAATTAAAATTTATCTGACAGAAACAACTAAACGGTTTGATTGATTTAATGATGAAATCAAATATCTGTATTTTAAAATAAAAAATGTACTGGTATAATATTAATACTCAAAAAAATAAATATTTCTTGTTTAAAGTTTTTATGATAGATCATTATGAAACATCATATACAAAATACTGTTATTAAACATAATAAGAAATTAAAATGTTGCAACATTTTCCTAAAATTATTCCTACATATAATTTATTTAAAATTACAGAGAATTAATTTAGTCATATGAATTTGATTTAAGATGTATTCTACAAAGTATGTACTTTGCTGCACGTTGCTAATAACGTGTGGCAAACTGAAACGCTTCGAATGAATTGAGAAATTGGCATAAACTCAGCTTAGCTTATTAAAATGTAATAATATTTACTTTTATCATTTCACCTAGATGATCAGCCAACAATGACGGTGGGAATTGGTATCTATCAGAAGTTGGTATAATATTCGATATATCTAAACTTTTTAAGGTGTTATTCCCACCCATATCCGCTCGCAAACTAGCGCAGAAAAAAGGTACACTGCTCAGAGTTTGATTGCAATCGCCAACATCAAGATGTTCTAAGCTGCTTACTTGAAGCAGTAATTTTTCTAGTGCGGCTCCTCCCTACAATATCAAATTCATTATATGAGGTAAAAGTGTATTCATTTTATTGCAAACCTCAAATCCAATTTTGTTTGCTGTCAATCTTAGGGTTTTCAGTGTTAGGGTTGAAGAAACACTACATAGCTTTGTAATTCCATGGTGAGTTATATTATTGCCGACAAGACTTAGATATTTAATTGGTTGTGCAAAAGCTAAATATTCATCGACAAAGACTTTTAAACCCTCATCGCCTATTTCATTGTATGGCAGTTCAACTTTAACAACGTTTGGATTGAGGTCGAGAAAATTGACAATTTGTATCATATCATCATCGCGGACTCTTCGTCTAATAGTTATTATAAAATTAAAATAATATTGCGATTAAATAAATGTAAAATAATAATATCAATTAAAAAAATATCAGTAGTGTACAAAATTTTATAAAATTATATTATCTACTTAAAGATTTTTTTCATAACTTATATTTCATAGAATTGACATGTCTGGAAATAGTATACAATTTCAAAGGTTCCGACAATTTCCAGATGGTTCTTTTACATTGTTCTCGACAAGGTTCTTAATATTGCACAACGCCATTGTAATATTAGCATACAATTTTACTTACTTTAATCTATAAAATAATTCATTGCCCTTTAACCGAAGATTCTTTGTACCATCAGAGTTTTTTTCGCAAAACAATGACATAAAATCCATAGTTAATGGGCGACCCATTTTCGTCATCATAAACTAAAAATGTATAAATTAATGATTAACGTTAACTGACATATCGAATATTGTCAAAAAATTCAAAAGCGAATATCGATTGATTATTGTTTTTAATACTATTACAATATTGTAATTTATATTATTCTTTATACAACAATGTATCCAAACATTTCATTTTTTATGAATGAACAGAAGTCACCTTCATTTGATCATTAAGTTTTTCATAATTAGCATCGCCGGTGACACTTTTGGGATGAGTTATGACGACATGGGCTGTCTAAAGGGGGCCCTCCCAGGGATCCAGTAACTTAGCAGCCTGTGGTTGAAGGAACCCCCCGCTTCGCTTGAAAGTCACAACGTTGAAATTATCTAAACCGAAGATTTCTTTTAATTGGACGATTATGCACGGTGCCGTTTAATAACCTCTCCTACATCTATTCGCTTCTCTTCATTAGGCGGTGCAGCAGGAAGTTATTATGCGATTCTGGATGTAAATTTGGACACGGGCGGAAACGACTCGTAAATTAAAATGATTCTTTTTTAAAGTTCTTTCGTAGCAATTATGGTTTTAAATTATATTAACACGTGGAATATATTTATATTGATGTTACAAATAAATTAAAATAAAATTAGTTGGGAGTATAATAATAACATATTATTTATTAATTTATCAGCAAGTATTTGAATATTACATTTAGAACACGTCTCTATACAAACTGGCCAATATGTTGTTGCGTACTGGAGAAAATTCTGCGCAAAGAAAAACACGATACGCAAGATATTTCAAAAATAGAAAATTAACACTTGCATTTTTACAACCACATATTACTATGTTATTTCAATTTCATCTAGCATATCTGAAGACTGCAAAAAAAGATAAATGTATGCAGCGCTTAAAATGATTTTATTCATCAAGTTATATATAGTGCGATTTTTCAAATGGTAACAATTTATTGTTTTTATTCTTTCTTTATTAAAAATAAGCAGATCATCTTAAACAAAACTTAACCTAAAGTAAATTTGATAAGAGTTCTGTAATAGATTCTATGCTAGTTGCATGCTAATAAATGTCTTTGTGTGTAAGGCATAGTTTTTCATAAATTAGATGTTTCCACAGCGCTTTAAGAATTATGTGATCAATTGGTAAAATTTTAAAAAACTGAAATGAACTTATAAATCTTTAATTAAAAATCAAAGTGAATGACTAACACTTTATTAAAATTAATTCGGAGTTGACAAAAGCATTAATTCAACGTAATAGACTGTGAATTAAAAACTTTTTGGCTAATTTTACTTCACCCTAATACGTAATTGTTATAGAAGGTCAACATTTTCTTCTTAGTCATCCATATTATCGCCATCACACCAGTACCTTCTGGATTCTGAATTTGAGTGGGAAGGTAAAACCATTTTTACTGCACTTAAGCTTTGTACCTCCTTACCTTACTTCTTTGTCCCAACACACATCCTACCTATGCGGTTGATTAATGCGATATAGGGGTTTTTCTTATGCTAGCCAAGTCAAGCCAGCAAACATAGACTCTCTAGTATAGCAAGTACGTGCTTTGTTGTATTGTTGTTCATTTTACATCCTGTGCATATCGGGTTGTCTATAATGCCCATAGTACGCATGTGTTTTCTTAATTGAAGGTACCCTGTCAGGATTTTTGTTATAACTTGCAGAATTCTGGCCGAAAGTAAAAGTTGGGTCAATCATTGCCTTATTTGCTTGTTTTCAACCTGGGTTTAAAAACCATCGTGTTTTAAAAACATTGTGTGTATTTGCTTTCAGTATGATGTTAAGGCTTTTTAATGATAGTGCGATCCAGGGTTCAGGTCCACACACTTTAAAGGTTGATCCTTTGCGTGCCAATCCAATAGCCTTAACGTTACTTATTGTGTTGGAGTGCCTTTTCACCCAACACAGCTTAATGCTGTTTGCGCGAGCGTCCAATGTAAGGGCTCAATGGCATTCTAGTATTAACTTTAATTTTAGTCTTTTTTTAACTAAAACTGCTGCTCTGGTGCCCGTTAAGATTTACTCGTTTTTACCAGATATTTTTCAGGAGACTATTATTACCCCATGGGTTATTCTGGGTATTTCTGCTTAGAAAATAGTCGTATGCGTCTCTAGTGGTAAGAATATTGAGACTTGAAGATGTAGATTTGAAAGAATTTGTCCTTATCCGCTCTATGTTCTTGTTGTGTATGTGTGTTTACAAAGTAAGGTCTATTAATTACAAAGTAAACTGGCGTAATATCTCCGCTCCTAGTAGAGGTGTTTTTTACAGTCAATTGCAGAAGAATACAGTGTTTCAGGCGCAGTTCTGCTGATGTTGCTACTTCTTTTACATATATGTCGAGGGGTGGCATGCCGTTTGTTGCAACTGATTTGTTTTGCTGACGTAAACATAGGTTTTTGACATCTGTGTATAACCATAGTACTATTTTTGGAGACAGTCATCATGTTTTACTAACAACCCGTCTACATTGCCAGAACAACATATACACCTTTTCATATTTTATGTTTAGATGTGGTCCCTATGTGAGCTTGGTGTCAAAAACTACACAACGTTAATGGGATGTTTTGGTGGTTTGTTAGATTTAGTTGGCTAATATTTTTTTTATGAAGTAAAAAAGTTTGGTTTTATAAAGTTTAACCGTAAGAGCCAGATATTCCTAGGATGCACAGTATGCCCTCAAACTTACCACTTAGTAGAATCGTTATACCATTAGCGTAACCAATTGTGTAGAAACCACAATCATTGAGTTGTTGAATTAGGCTGTCTGCTACTATACTTTTGGTCGTCGGTTAACTGTTTGTGCAGTTGTTGAAACTGTAAGAATTGACAAAAAAGCAAAAGGCAAATTTTACATAACAATTCTCACATGCAGAAAGTACAAAAATGGTGCTTAAAATTCTCACAATCAAACCAAAAAAAGATCTTACAAATGTTTGTACTGACATTTTTCTCAAGGTCAAATCTGCATTAAAAGGAACAAAATTTCAGACCGTTGAAGCTGTTAAAGAAAAAGCGGCACGCGTCTTAAAGGAATTTTCAAAAACATACTTCCAGCACTGTTTCAAACAATGGAAAATTTGTATGGATTGTTATAAGCATAGAGGAAGGGTGCATATTAAAAGGATTAATAACTAAATATGTCAAAAATTTATAATAAAATGTTTTACAGCATTACTCTCTTTATTTAATAGCCACACCTCGTATTCTACCCGTTGAAAGTTTTGATCTTAGTAGTTTCATACTGGCATTTATTTTAATAGAGCTATAAATCATGTTTGGATTTGCGATCTCATATCTTTCCGTATTTCTTTTTTGATAGTTTTGTTGCATTCCCTTGTCCTTCTTTGACTATTTCTGCGTCTTTTTATAAGGTTTAAAGTATATTATTTATCTGGCAAAAATCTGTAGAACATGTAAGTGTTGCTTTTGGCTACTTTTTCATAGCAAGAAAAGAAGTAAAGTCGTACTCATACCAAAACCGCAGTAATTACACCCAGGCAAAATTTTATTGCCTAATAAGCTTTAACTTTTTTTTTAACACTTAAGAGAGTAATAGATGCTCTAGATGATAAATAGGACAAAAATGAGACTTACATCATGCCACCACACGTCTGTCAAGTCGTTGGACCAAAAAGAAGAACTTACAACTTTCTAAAAAAACACTTACAAATATTAACAGAAGTCTTGGCAGAGCATTGTCAACACATGCATACGTTAAGAATTCAAAATAACATATAGAGAATGAATCAATGACAAGGCGGTTGATTCAAATTCAACTTTTACTTTATATACTCTTTAAAAAAAATCTGCTGCAGTTAGATTAGTAGATCTTGGTGATCAGTTAAGATTATCAAAACTTGAAATTAAAAAACTACATATACATCAATCCGTATTTTTCTAATTTGTTAGGCAAAAAAAAAATAATCATTTTTCAATAGTTTTTATCATTATTCAACAATCGATTCAGTTTTTTGGTTTTCAATAAAATAAGACTCAATAATTTTCTGTATTTTTAACTGGATGTAAAATGATGTTTAAATGTGACAAAAGATTATTACCCAACATAAGTATAGCAGAATATAAAAAAAAATTGCAAGTTCACAGATAGTCTTAGGCGTAGAAAAAGACTTCAACTTCAAATTGCCTTTGTAGGGTTCAACAATGGAAGACAAAAAGAAGACATATTAATAAAATGGCTAGCACAACAAGATATGTACATAATAAATGAACTTCAGTTATAGATATAACATTTTAACCTCATAAAAAAACGCAAGTTAGGAAGTTTTGGAAGACAAAAACATATTCTTATGTCATTGTTTGTACGGTACAAAATAAAAATAAAATGTTTTCTATAAATTGAATACTTGTTTATACATATAACTTTACTTTTATATAAAAATATATTATACTTGATATGCTACAAGGCATCTTTCGTATGCAGAATATGCTCGGGACTCCACCAGTCGAGGGGGTGTCCGAAAGGCACTAAAGCAAAGTGTGCTCTCTGCGCCTGCCCCCACGCTACCAACTATCTGGGCTGCCCGGTGTACGCTAGAATGATAGCGTCAATAAACAAGAAAAAAGAGGCTTCCAGGCCGGCGCTGGAGGCGGCGACGACCCAGGCTCAAAACTCTACTCAAGGCACCGCACCCCGCAGGTCGGCATCCGTATCGGCAAACAGGTTATTTGCTAGTCTCTCCACCAGCTTCACCTCAAGCGATTGCAAATGCAGATGCAAATGCAAAAATCGCCGATCTCATCGAAGAATGTAATAATTTTCAAAAAAAAATGCTGAGTAAATTCTTGTCCATGCAAACCCAAAATGAATAATACACCTGAAGTGTTATTAAAAGTCTGCTTTTGGAATGCCAATTCTTCTTTGAAGAGGAAATCGATGTCATGCTTATAAGCGAATCAAACCATCGCCCTTGGCACTCTTTAAAAATCTCAAATACTTTTACGTATAAGGGAACGTCGAAGGTAGACCAAAAGCGTAGTACAGTGATCTTTGTAAAAAGATCGCTGGACAATTTTGAAGTGGATACCCCAGACACGTTGACTTTAGAATCAAATGCGATAGTGGTAAGGGTGCCTGGGTTGGGCACACTCAAAATCGCATCTGGATACCTTAGTCCGTAGGAACCAAAATAACCAACGTAAAAGGTCGTGCTTTGCAAAACTACGTTGAGAGAAATGGTATTTGAGACTTGGGCTCAGTAGAACCCACACACCACAGCTATGCTAGTCACAAAGGGGACGTCCTGGATGTAGCAATACTAAAGGACGTCAACTTTCAAATCGAGATTAGGATAATCGATGACCTTAGCTCCGACCACATGCCGGTAATTTTGGAGTTTTATGGAGAGGGACCCGGTGGGGGGGGGCAGTTTGTCACTCAAACAAACTGGGCCCTCTTCCCGGGGTACCTGGAGGAAAACATAGAGAAACTTAATCCAGTACGAACGGTTGAAGAACTAAAAGAAGCCGTCGAACAACACACAAAGTCAGAGAAAAGGCTTCTAAAACCTTTCAGTTTCGGGCAGATAATCCACTTAGACTATCTCGTAAACAAAAGGCATTGATTTGTAGAAAAAATGCCGCCAGACGTCAATGGCAAAGGCATCGCGATCCAGTAGATCAAGAAATTCTTAACAAACTTTACAGGGAAGTTAGGTCCACTATAAAACAGGACAAAGATCTGGGCTGGCAAAAAAACAATGGAATCGACCACAGAGGATGTATATCTAATGTGGAAGATCTCCAGAGCCTTGCAAAATAGATAAGTTTGCAATACCAGTAATTCATGGTGAGAATGGGCTAAAATATGATATTGAAGGAAAGGCCGAAGCATTTGCTGACTGGAACTCCAATGCTCCCCTTTTTAACAGGGACACTGATCTGAAGCACATCAATAGGGTTCACCGAGAAGTTAAGGGTTTCTTACAAAATGTCAACAATGATCCGCCGCTAAACAGCGTTCGACCGTGCCGCGTTAGAGAAATTTTATCTCGACTTAAATCCCGATCCGCGCCAGGTACAGACGGTATTCTGAACAAAACGTTAAAAACTTTCTTACACAAAGCAATAATGGTTCTGGCTAACATTGCAAATGCTATACTGAGTACAGGGCATTTTCCATCAGTTTAGAAAGGATCGCACGTAATCCCAAAACCTTGGAAAGACCGAATGTTTCTTTAAAAGTATCGGCCAATTAGTCTTCTATGCACCTTGAGCAAGGTCATGAAAAAAGTAATTCTGTCATTATCCATAAACACGCCGAGGCTAACTCTCTTCTACTCGACCATCAACGGAATCCACTTGTCCTAAAGGTACTTTAGTTGCTAACACGTTTGGGTATATTAATTCGCATCAATTGAACTACATACTAAACATAAATTTGATTTTGCTAGATTTATTGTTTGCGCCTTTGGCATTTTTTTCAAACTTGAGTCTTACAAAATCGTTGTTTCCTATTGTACCATGCGATCTTCAACATCCTGTTTTAGATGTACTTTTAAAACTTGACTCTTTACAGGATACACCTGACAACGTATGGTGTGGAGAAGATAACGTGATGCAATATAATTTCAAAGATGCTGATTATGTTTCCTTACAACTCTAAGGAGTTTTGTGACCATCGTACTCTAATTATCCTTTACAACGCTCTAGTACGTCCCCATCTCGAGTATTGTTTCAATGTGTGGTCACCATACACCGCCGTCAGTAAAGGAAAAATTGAACAGATTCAAAACAAGTTTGTTCGTTTTCTGGCGTATAAATGCAACATTGCAGGCAGCTACACGGAACTGCTCTCTACAGTTAACATGACTAGTCTTGAAAAAAGACGTTTTAATTTTGACGTGACACTAGTTTTTAAAGTGCTTCGTGGGATTATTGACTGTCCTGACTTGCTCAGCTCTGTAGGTATTCATGTCCCAGCTCGAGTTTTACGCAATGACTATTTATTAAATATACCGTTCAAACGCACTGATTATGCGGTGCACTCTGCATCTACACGTATTTTGCGGCATGCCAACGAAGTTAAAGTGGATTTTTTTAAAGATTCTTTTAATACCCTGCGACGTGCACTTGTCACCCATACGTGACCATTTTTATATTTTGTAACTATTTAAGTTTTATTCTTATTTTTAATATTAATTGTTTTATGTTTAATTTATGTTTTTTAAATTTAATTGTAAATATATACTTATTTTGTAATGGCTTCCGTTGACTAGTAAATAAATAAATAAATAAATAAATAAACATGAGGTTCGGCGCAAATACTCTGTCATTCATCAGCTTAATCGAGTGACCGAACACATTATCAAAGGTTTTAGACTGAAAAAGTTCAAAGGGGTGGTCTTTTTTGATGTCAAAAAAGCCTTTGATAAGGTTTGGCACAAAGGTTTGCTACTCAAACTGCATAGACAAAGGTTCCACTGCGTCTAATAAGGCTTCTAGCGTCTTACTAATAAAAACAGAACTTTATCAGTCAAACTCCAGAAACACGTATCTACCACTCGGCAGATCAAGTCTGGGGTACGTCAAGGCTCTCTTCTATCGCCTTTGATGTTTAACCTTTTCGTTGCTGACATGCCATCGGGCAGAAAACACGGGGTTAAAATGGCCCAATATGCCGATGATACGGCATTAATGTACAGCTCCAGGTCACCAATGATGATTACCATCCGACTCCAAAAGGCCAGAGAATGGCAAATTGGGGTCAACCCGGAGAAGAGCAAAGCTGTCCTCTTCACGAGGCGACGTCGCAAACCCCATAGAAGGGCACACCTAGACAAAATTCCAATCCCATGGTCGAGCTCTGCAAAGTACCTGGGCATCATCTTCGACAAGGGCCTTACCTACAACCTACATTGTCAATCCAAAACAAGCTCAGAATCTTCACGAGCATCATCAAGCCGCAAATCATGTTTGGATCTCCAGTCTGGGAGACAACAGCAAACACTCACCTCAAACGGATTTAAGCATTCCAAAATCTGACCCAGCGTTGAATTGTCGGAGCCCCCTGGTACATCAGGAACAAAAACATTCGTAACGACCTGGGGATACCACCGCTGCGACAGTATTTGTAAGCTTTGGCCGAAAAATACTTTGTTATACTCAGCACTCACTCCAACTCGGACCTGACCAAGTTGGCTAAACCGGACAAGGAGCAACACTTCGTCAGGAGACTGATCAATCAGATCGCATCATAACAAAGAGGATAGCCTACCAATCATCCCACAGCCTATAGGACTACTCACCCACTTTTTTCCCAATTCCTTCTTACCAAAAGAAGGCATGTGCCAAAAGGTACAAACTTCCACAAGCAATTCAACGGTGGTTTTTAGTTGGTAGGCGCCCGATGGGGTAAATCCGACATTTTTCCAGTCCTTTGAAGGTTTTACCGCCTAGACAAAAAAAAATAATATTTATTATTTCAATTGCGAGATTTGATTGAAATTGATTGTTATTTCATATGATAATAATAATATGTTTATTTTCCTAAACAGGTTACAACCTAATTTCAAAGGAAAAAAAAAATTAGAAAAGAAAAACATTTCCACTAGTACAAATTAATTCAAAATTCAATAGCAACTTAAAAGTAAAAACAGTAAAAATACAAGGAAATAACAATAAAATAGTCAATATAAAAAAATAGTAATTCTGATCTATAAAACATTTAGAAACAAATTACAAATTAAAGCAAGCAGAATTTTAATTCTTTTAAAAATTTGCTTCTGTCATTGCCAAATATGTCTACACCATATTGCACATCATGATACTTTCTTAAAGAAAAGTAATGGAGAATTTAATTGAAAATTTGTGCGTGGGGTAGCATATTGAAAAGATTGTTTGCAGCGGCAAGCTAACCTGGGAACTGCAAAATCAATCATTTGTAAAAACTGTCCATTGTCTACGTGATTATGAATGATCTTATACAACTCATTAATAAATAATAATAATAATAATTCTTTATTAGTGCTACGGACAAAGTCTTACACAGGTCACAATGTTACTACTTAATGGCTACAATGTTACAAATTAACAATCACAATGTTACAAATTAATAAATAAAAAATAAATAAATAATATTGGGTTGATGAAAAAAAAATCAATTCATATATTAAAATCATTTTATAAAAACTCATCTAAGGTATAAAAAGCATGTTCAATTAAAAAAGTTTTGATTTTTAACTTAAATAAAAATCTGTGCTTATTGTAGATCGATATCATAGCAAACTCTTCCAATAATTGCTCATAAGTGACATCTCTATCCGGATATACTTTGTATTTTCTAAAGTATAAGTATTTCAGAAATCTTTTCTGCACTTTTTCCAGAGCATTAATGTGATGTGCGTAGGTAGGTGACCAAACACAGGCATAATAGTTTAGTTTGCTCAAGATAAAAGCCTGAAATAGTTTTATGGCGGCAGTGACATTAATAAACTCACGAGTATTACGGATAATAAACCCAAGTAGTTTATAACATTTGTTGACAACCTTTTCAACATGTCTATTAAAAGACAGTTTAGAATCAAAAACCAAAAAGAACACCCAAATCCTTAATAGTATCACTCCTGTGTATGTTTTCTAAATCAAGTGAGTAATTATACAGAGTTTTATTGACGGATCTACTATATGAGATGATATGACATTTGGCAACATTTATTGCAAGACCGTTTGATGTACACCACGTTGACAAGCAAGATAAATTAGTTTGTAGTTTTTCACAGTCATTAACAGACTTAATAACATTATATAGTTTGACATCGTCAGCATACAAAAGAAAGTTACAGTCTAAAACACTCGCCACTTCATTAATAAATATTATAAATAGAAGTGGTCCCAAGTTGGAACCTTGAAGCACCCCAGTTGTTGCCGAAAATGTCTCAGAATTACAACCTCTATAGCACACAAATAACTCTCTGTTACTTAGAAAAGAATGAATTATATCTATAACATTAGAAGCAATGTCATAATGGTTTAAATAAACCATAAGCTTGTCAAATGGAACACCATCAAACGCCTTGCTAATATCTGTATAAATTACATCCACCTGACTACCAAGATCTAATGCATCTGAAATGTATTGAGTTACACACATAAGGTTAGTTTGGGTGCTTTTTTTATGTATAAAACCATGTTGATTAATTGACAACTTGTGATCAACATAACTATGAATATAATCAGATAGAATGCGTTCAAAAACTTTAGAAAAGTTTGCAATTAATGATACCGGTCTATAGTTTGCAATGTTGGACTTGTCCCCAGATTTAAATATAGGGCAGACCCGAGTTAGTTTCTAACAGTTAGGAAAAACACCAAATGACAACATTAAATTGTAAATATGAGTAAGCGGGGCTGCAAAGTACACAACACAGTCTTTAAGGGTGGGGTGACTTTTTAGTAAAGTTTTATTTTGCCGTAGGTGGCGGTAGTTCTACGCTCCACTTCCATACGTTCCAAAGTATTCCTCTACTCCCCTCATTTAGACGAAACAGCCAATCTTAGATGAGCGGGGTAGCACGTGCATTGTGTTATAGTCGAAAGGCATAGATATTATAAAAATATGCGTGGTGGGGAATACGATAGCGAGCGTGCGGATGAAATAGGAAGGCGGAGTGGGGACTTAGAAAATATATTTTTATCAATCTTAGGGCATGTTCATCTTCATTATTAATGAAAATTAAAAAATACAAAAAATATATTTGTTTTCCTGATTTTTTTCTCTATATAATGACATAAATTTAAAATCAGTAAAAAAATAATTTACATTTAGTTTGTAAAATATTGCGTAAAAATATAAACAAAATATGTCACGTTATAAACAATTATATCATTAACAATTTCTGAAAATTTCACATTTCTGCGTTCAGTAGTTTTCCTAATAAACATGCCCTCAGTTTATAGCAGAAATTCGCCAGCCTTAATGATACAACCGGGCACTTGATCATAACCCATTGTAAAATTGCCTTTAATTTGCTTTAACTTTTCTAAAACACTTTCTTCACTAACATTAAATTTGCTTATCACATCAACACTGCTACTACACTTTAGATAAGACAAATTTGTGGCCGAATTGTACACACTTCCAAATTTTTGCGCAAATCCTTTAATAATTTTCTGAGGGGTATCCAAAGTAGTGTTCTCCAGAATTTCTCCGGGTATACGAGATTTCTTCTTTTTCTTATTTACAAAAGCCCAAAAGCTTTTTGGTTGCAAAAAATGTCACTTTCAGTAACCTGAATGTAAGTAGCATAAGCTTTAGTACTTTTGTCCTTAAACTCACGTCGGATTTGTTCATATTGTTCTCTGTTTACTTCATTGCTATTTTGGACAGATGATTTTAACTGTTTGTGTATCTTGTTTTTTAATTTTAACAGTGTTATTATGTCTTTGTTGTACCATGCTGGATACTGCTTTCCACTGGATACCTGATTTTTTAGGAATACATTCATCAAATGCATTATACAATAGTTTATAAAATTTAACACAAGCATTATTACTGTCAATTTCTTGTATGACCGGGGTCCAATCTATTATGATTTACAATCATTAACAGAATTGATAAATTTTTTGTACGAATTTACATTCAGCGTAAATGTTAAAGCAGGATGATGCTTATCTTTCTTAACAAGTGGGTCTTCAGATCTGGTAACTTTTAACATATTATGAGTTTCATTGCAAAAGATCTCTAAGTGCAACATAATTTAATAGCGATGTTAAAGTAAAACACGTATCTTCTTTGTTTCTTCGATCATTATAGCTGGGTATGTTGAAGTCGCCACAAATTAATACATTGTACAAGTAATCAAACAGTTGAGTATACACATCAGTAGTTGAATTAGAAGGGATGTAGACACAAATGACTGTATAAATAGTTCCTGCAATTGTGATTTCTACAGCAACTAGATCAAAATTCATATTTACTAAATTATTTAATAACACTCTACGACTATGCATTAAATAATAACCGAAATCAACACTCCTCCATCTTTGCAACGTGTTCGGTCGCATCTATAAACAACATAATTATCATTAAATAACTCCCCATCCAACACACCATCATTAAGCCAAGTTTCCGTAAAACAAATTATATCAAAACTATTGCTATTA
Organism: Tachinus rufipes; assembly: GCA_963932245.1. Taxonomy (NCBI): domain Eukaryota; kingdom Metazoa; phylum Arthropoda; class Insecta; order Coleoptera; family Staphylinidae; genus Tachinus; species Tachinus rufipes. The sequence continues at coordinate 46,376,518 of OZ010741.1, read as the reverse complement.
AGATTACGACTAAAAGTATTTGTTTTTGTTTTAAGTCCTCGCACATTTTGATAAAAACATTTGATCGGTGCTGTCTTGCTCTTCTTATTTAGTAGTTTTTTTGCAACAATTTTAAGAATACCATTAAAATATTTTATAGATAAATTAACTTCTCCAGCATCTTTACGGCGTTTAAGTTCATCACGCAGTGATTTAAAATACAATTGTTGATTTTTAGTACAATCAGCTCTGATATAAATTTGATCGCGTTTCAATGTTCCACTATGTTTTAAAATGTCTAATGCAATATTGGCATTTTCTAAGATGACTTTAAGAGGGCGATCTTTTAAAGTTTTCTTTCCTACTCTAAAGATTTTTATCAATTCAACGTCTGGTGTAACAGAGTTAAGGAGAGTTTTTACATGATTTCTATCATCAGAAACCCTATCATTTGCATTATCCTTGTTAGATTCAGGCACGTTAAAAATCATTATATTACGCGATCTTATTTCATGTTCTCGGAGCTCGGCCATAACGTTAGCCATTATGTCGTTAGGATTCACTATATTTTCTGACGAGACAACTAAATCAAGTTTATCTTTTAAAGCTTTGTTTTCACGCTGAATTACATCAATTCTTTTATTTAATTGTTTAATTTCACTATTAAAAGTTGTTAATAATTCAGTTTTAAATTGATCAAATTGCTGCTTTAAAGTGTTCACAATTGTAGATTCTAATGACTTATCAGAATAGTTAGACGCTACTAGATTAACATTATCATTATTATCGTCCGGCAAACATACCGTACAGAGCCATCCGTCACCATTCTCTTTTTTCATCTCACTTATATAATAATCTAAAAGAATAAAATCAATATCAGTACATGAAACATGGTACCATTTGTTACATTGAATACATTTTATCATTTGCAAACGCGGGCTAATTTTTTTTTTTTGACTTTTTGCACCATATTTGATATTGATAATTAAATTAATTAAACGACAATAAAAACAAGGAAACACACACCCAGGGGCCGATAAGGGTGATTGACTTGAACAGTACAGGTGGGCCACGGTAAGGTTATAAAACAAAGGAACTACAAATTGTATTTACGGTTTTTTGCAAAGAAATATTTTCATTGATATCCTAGAACTCCTCTATCAATGAATATGCATTATTTATTCATTTTTATGCAAACAATGACATCTTAACAAAAAAGTAAATTAGTATAGTGAGCTGCTCTCACAAGCCCTTTTTGCATTTTGATAAAATTTGCGAGCTTTTCTTTTAATTTCTTAAAAACATTTTCTATTTATTTATCTTTTAAATTACGTAGCAAGTGCTTTGTTAAAATTTCCAAAGCTCATCATTAACTAAATATTTATCGACTCTTGAGAATCAATACAATTTGGCAAACAAATACTAACTAATATATTATTGTATTTTTGCATCATTAAGCAATTGTTATTCGCAACCATTTTTATTTCTATTTATGCGTATGTGTTTTATGCAAGTATTTTACTAGATTATAATAAGAGTAGAAAAACTTTTTAAATAGAAGAAATACATATATTGCCTGTACCCATTCCGCATAATATTATTATATATGACTATATTCAGTGTAGTAGTACTAAAAACTTAGATAAACTTACATGCGAAAATTTCAAACTTACTTTTTATCATACATTCACAACTTCGAGCAATACAATTGATATTTTAGAAAAATAACTTATAACACAATAAAAAGTTTACAAAATTTTCGGTGGAATGAAGATTGGTACAAAATTATGTAATGTAATAAAAAGTAAATATTTTTTCAGTAGCACTAAATTACTTAAAACTGACTTCAAATGCAATATTAACAACTTAATAAATTAGATCAAGCTTGTTTAATAAAAACTCAGCCTGCTTGTACTGAAGAAAGTTGATTTTGAATTTTCAATTATGATGAGTAGGTAAGTACCTAAATATTGATTTAACTAAACACATGTTAACATCTGATTGGAAACCTATAAATCAGAAAATTTTTTAAGTTTAACTTCGAGTATAACATAAAATAACATTTTCTTGGAGCAACGATGGCGAACCTTTTTTTAGTGAGTTTGTCATAGTATACTGTTTTAACTTTGTTAAATTGTTACATCTGTCAATTAATCAATGACTGAAAAACTTGAACAACCGTTTCTTGCTTAAAAGATTTCTACGTTATTTTGTGAATAATGATATTAAAAAATAGGCTGTTCGTTTATTTTGTGTAAAGCATGATAAGCACCATTTTGATAAATGAAAATATAACATAAAGTAAAATAAATATGGGATGTTTTTATACCTATATACCTGCATTATTAACAGCCAATAGTAAGAAGTAAGAGCTGACTAATGAACAGGTAACATTCAAGTTTTCAACATGGCATACGATTGGTTTATAAAATTTCAGGTACAAATTTGGATGTAATTTATATAACGATTGGTTACTTTGTATATAAGTAACAATTTATAATGTAGTAAAAAGATATTTTATATAATATATTTTAAATGATTTATTTATCTTCAATAACCATTTTCTCCTCATCCAAGATTTATTCATCATTATAATATATAGCCGTAGAAAATCATGCTTAAAATATTAACTATAATAAAACTACACAAAATGAATATACCATTCGTTTCGGTCGAATTCTCAAGGGTGGTCACTCTTAAACCTTTCATAAGCTCTTTGGGGTGCTGTTCTCTAGTCACCCTGCAAATGTCGTTATTTTTATTCTGTAAATGTCATTATTTCGAAACAATTCGGCCCTTTTTTGTAAGCCGAGATGGTAAAACGGTCACAAAAACTATGTAAATAAATGAGCTGTCTCAAGGAACGGGATTAATGTCATTTCATCCTCGTTAATATTGACACGCCGATTTCAGCGTTTGTTATTTGAGCGTGTACGAAGGGATCATTAGTGAAATTTTAATTTGCTACAGTAATTAATAACAAAATAAAATCGTTTTGAAAGGATTTCTGACAAGCAGAAATGTTTCATGTTATAGCCATTAGTGACGAATGAGATATTAAGAACTTCTAACTTTATTATACAGAATATGAACATGTAGTAACAATTATTGTTTTACTTAAATTTAATTATGATTCCGGTATATTTTAATTAGTTTATTGTATTTAATAGATTTTAAATTATAATTCAAATCAGACCTACGTCAGATTCAAGATTATTATTGCTTCAAAAAGAAAGTTAATTTAAAATGTATTCCAGTCACGTTTAGGCAAATTGTTGACAACAAATATTACAACATTAACGCATTGTGTAGCATAGATGTAACTGTAACACTAAAGAAAGTGGTCATATATTTATAAGAACTCTTTTCAGACAACGGGTTTAATCAAACTCAAAATGCAAAACCACCACCGTATATAATATTCAATAGCAATTACATAAGCTTAAAAACAAAATAACACCACATAAAACCTGCAGGGTTAGCAAAACTTATTGGTCTATATATTAGTTAATATCAATTTTAACAAAGTCACCGTGACTTTGTTAAAATTAATATTAACTAACAACGTTTTTGGATGACAGTAGTCTGCACTAAGTGAAGTGTAGTAAGTTATTTAAATAAGTTAATTTTGATTTACAATATTAACGTGCATTGTTTTACGTTTTTTGTTCAATTTGTCAGTGTTTGTCATAAATTGACATAGAATATTACAAACCATTAGTATTTTACATTATTACAATAATTTTATTTTGTTTGTGACATTTTATTTAATATTGAAGTACAAATAAAGCGTTTTTATTTTCTTAGAAGCAAATTTCTTTTCCGCTTTTCTGTTCTATCGTTCAAGTTTAAGTTTAATTAATTGTTTGTTTTTTTGTTAATTATTTCTTATTGTTTATGGTATTAACAACCACTCACTTCGAAGTTTTGCTTAGCTCAACGTTTAAATGACTTCAAGATTAAGAGATGTATTTTAGTTTGTTTTGTCTATGTAAAGCATTTATTGATTGAATCATTGTTAATATTCTATGTAGTATTACTTTTTTAGTAGATTTTCAATAGCTTGCTCAAAGATTTATGTTTCGTATAAAAATAGAAACTGAATTATATTGCTGTACACCAAGTTATTTAATTAATCTAAATACGGCTATATTGCCGTTGTTCAACCATTTAGATTTTGTGCCATACTTCACTACGAAGCTATAGTTCCTCAACGAATGGTGACGAATACATCTAAGCAAAACCATTAAAATTGCCGTCAACCAGTATCACTGAGATATTGTAAAATCAAAATAAAATTTTATTATTATCAGCATAATTTGATATAACTTTTCATACAGAAAAGTTTATTATTTAAATACATTGTAGACCTTTACATATGGTTTATGGCCCGAGGGAATTTTGTTAATTAATATAAATAGTTTCATATTTTACTTTGTTTATAATTGAGAAATTTATATAACAAGTCACAACGTTGTGTACATAATCTTTACCAAATTAGTTTAAAAGTCTAATAAAGTTATGCTCTAAAGTAAACCGTTTTCAAAATACACATCTGGCACATTAGCCTCTTTTCTGTTTGCGACTCCGGAGCAAAAAATCAAAAAAGATTCTTAGTCATAAAACTCTACGCTGTCAAAGCGGAATGGGAGCGTATGTACGTTTGAAATGGTTTTTAGTTGTAAGGTGCAGCAGTTGGGTGTCTAAACTACGGCGCCAGACTCCCCTTATTATTATATATCTAGCCTGTTCAAGCCCTACAGATTTTGCTAGTCAAATGGAATTTTGGCGCTGGACGATTCAAAATTGATACTTAAGAATTTTATTCACAGATGAGGCAACATTTTCAAAATTATTAACATTCAGTGAATGACTGTTGTAGAGTTATTGATAACATGCTTATTGGTCCATTTGTTTTTAAAAGCCATTTAACTAAAAACTACTATTCAAATTTTCTAGTGGATTATTTGAATGGATTTTTAGATAAAGTCTTTCTAGTGGTCAGACGTGGTATGTTGTACTAGCACAATAGTGCTTCTCCGCACTTAGCATTACATGTAAGACAATTATTGAACCAACAATTTAAAAAACGTGTAATTGGTAGAAGTAAACATCACCCCTGATCCACAAGATCTCCGGACTTGATTTGTTTAGATTATAATTTGTGAGGTTATATAAAAGATCTGTTATACCAAACACCATTAAAGACTGCTGAACATCTTAGGAGACGCAGTGAAACAACATAAGTGGTTTGGAATAACAATGTTACGTTACATAAGACAACCAAATATTTTTAAGAAAAGCTAGATGTTTCTCAAGAGCATTTTGAACAATTTTTAGATTGAGTTTATTATAAATTTCAATTAAAATAAATATAAGATTTTCTAAAATTCTGATTATTTAATCAACAATGATTAAACTCTTTTTAAACATATTTAGTCTAAAAATTACATACACAAAGTTGTGACTTAACGTCGTGGGACATCCTGTATAAACAAGTATACAAGCTTTTATGAAAAATCTTCAACTTTTATAAAGTTTATAAACAAATATTTAAGTTTGTAGGAAACATATAATCCGTATCTGAGGTATTATTAGCAAATAATAAGCAACCGAAATATGAAAACTATTTATATAAATTAATTAATACAATTAAAATCACAACCGGTGTCTTTCTAAGCTGTGGTAACGCAGTGTCGCTACTTGTTGCGTCACTCTGGTGTCCTAGTGAGATATAGCACCTGGTGTTATTTAATTATAATTTTTTTTTAAATACTAATATTTTACGATTTTTTTTCTGAATATTTAAATAAAAGATACTTTAATGTCCTACTAAATTAAACATGCGTTGGTCCAAAAGGCTTTAGTTTAAACTTTATTTTTAGTTTGAGTATTTGTACTATTATACATTTTCAGTACTGTTTTTCAAAACAAATTTAGTTCAAACAAATTAAAACTAGATCGATCAACAATTTTTTCTAGCGCCGTGTAATGTACTTCGATGTCTTAGAATTATTTGTAAATACAATGTACGGCAACGGGATAGTATGTACATACATTAAATTATTCTAACCTAATTAAGATTAGTTTAGCGTAGTTTATTGTTTATTTATAGTGACTTACGTAGTTGTGCTTTTTATTAAACAAAAATGAAAAAAAGATAGATTAATCCAGATTTGATAATATGCGCAATATCACTCGATTAGCCCTGGCAACTGCATCAGTTTGTGATGCAGCGTCCTATAAGTGGTGAGCAGGGAAATTGAACAAAAAAGTTGAGTAGTTTAATTATGGTAAATTATTCAAAACCTCCAACCAAACAATCTTGCCCGTTTACGCTCAAGAAAGCCAATAAAGTTAGTAGAACAAAAAATAGAAAGTTTGTAAAATATTTGATAGTTAAATGTTAAATGTTTAGAAAATAGCCAATGTCTACAGAAGGTTTCTCTCTTTTCAATTTACAGTATTATTTCCAACATTATTAATACAATACTTGCCCGGTTTGCCCGTTTATTCCAAACCTAATTAGGTGCTTCCATGGCAACGTTTTGGACATACTGCAGTTAGATGTTCAGTTATTGCAATATGTGCAAAATGCAGCATGAAAAAATATAATATTGATCTATGCACAAGTTTACTTTTACGCGTAAATTGTAACAGTAAACACCCCGTTTATTCCCAGGATTGTAAAAAAAAAGAAATGTAGCCAAGATCAGAGTAACTTAACTTACTTTGATGCTCAAAAGTGATATAAAGCAATTACGGCTCCTACTTTTTTCAGATTGTTTACTACTGTTGTTAAAATATCTATTGTTCAACAAACACTAATTATGAAACTTACTGCTATAACACAAACTTTTTCTAGCTAAAAATCTCATCAGGCTCAAAACCAAAACTGACTACGGTTCAACTGGACCAAATCACAACTTCAACCAAAACAACTAAATGTGGGGGTTAATTTTAAAACCATACCGACCGCTATTTTGATTTGTAGTATTTTAACAAAAACTTCGGCTTCATTGCTGTTTCTACATATAGTTTGATAATTAATTAATTTTTTTTAATAGTACATTCAAAAAAAATTAAACTATGATATGTCAAAGTATTTTTTGTCAAATTATTTTTTCTAAATGTACTAGTAAAAAAATAATTATTATCAAATTATATGTAGAAACAGCTAAAGCTAAAGTTGACGTTTTCTTTAAAATGCTACAAATCAAGGTAGCGGTTGGAATGATCTTGAGCTTAAACTATCTAAGCTGTTGACTCGTATCGGGCCAATACCAAGTAAAGTCTTCCCGCCAAGTCAAATTTTAAACGGGCTAAGACTCAATCTGAGTCAAAACCTACAAAAGCGGCAGCCAAACCTAGACTACTGCTGAAGTGCAAGCTACTTGCAATCTTACGCCCACAGACTCTAATACTGACACGTCGTCAGAGTTCATAAAAATAAAAAATAATTCCGCGGCACCTACTCCAACAGATGAAATAAATCATTTAAAGATTAAAGTTCAGTTAATCTTTGGGTTATACTATTTATTCTAAAAATCATTTAAATGTTGATGTGCTCAGGATGGAGCAGCTTTATTGGTTCGTGATACGGTTTTTAGCAAAAAAAACTTTGTGTCAACATTTTATTAGAAGCAATAGCCGTTAGATTACAACTCCCTTTTTCACTGACCATTTGATTAATCTATAGTTTGCCAAATGTCAGTTTGGACATTCGTTTAATTAATTAATTACTTAAATAACTTTAGTCTCCAGTTCTGCTAATAGGCATTTTAATGCTCATAACATTATTTAGGGCTCAACTTAAACCAATGTGCAAAGTCGTAACTTGGCCAATCTATTTTCAGAAACGGATTTACTAGTTTTAAATAAAAGTAACAATACCGACTTTTCCGTAGTCAATAGATCATTCTTGGCTATTGACCATTTATTCTCCAAGTATTGCATTGATGGATTGGATTCATTTTCGTGCTTGGTCATAAAATTATTGAAAACTGTCATCAAAATTGGAAAATAAAGGATGCCAATTAGGATATGTATGTTCAAGTGTTTGGTTATAATAACATTGTTAAGCCACTATTGAAAAAGATGTTAAAATCTATATCGATTCCATTATACAAGCAGCACATGCTAGTATTTCGCTATCTTCCAGGAAACCTCACAAAGAACCCGTTCTTTGGTTTAAACACTTCTTCATCAGAAGAGAACCTTTTAAGTTATTTGTAATAATAAAGCTGTTGCGCAAAGAACTTGCAGAGAATTATGGTCAACACGTTACATCTATTAATTCAAAAATGTCAAAAAAAATAGAAATAATTATTAATTAATGACATTCATAAATATAATATTAAATAAATTTTATTTTTAATACATATGAAAGGTAAAAAGAAACTTGACTAAAAAAAATAATTATAATTAATAAATACTATTTTTTCTGTAAATAAAAATTAATATAAATAATTAAGACGCAAGTGGATGAAGGGTTCATGTAACAATTTCTTAAAAAATGAGATTGTTCAATAGATAAAAGTTTTAAGTCACTGTAATTTTTTTGGGCTATGGCTCAATGGTCTATTGTGAGAAGTATAGAAGTTAGTAGTTGCTAAAGGGTGTATAAACAACTATTTCTCTTAATGCATAAGATAAAATAATTGTTTTTTTAAATGCATAAGTTTGTTTCCTATTTTATGTATCTAGATATAATTCTACAATAAATGTTTATTTAACTCCACCAAACTTGTTTTAGTAAATCTAACCCTAAAACACTGCGGATAAAAAAAACTTTAAACGGCAATATCTCCAAATAAAGTCTATGCGACATGAACCCTTTATCCACTTGCGTCTTCATTCAATTATATGGGCAATTCCATTTCAAACAAATCAGAGCAGAGGGGAGGGATGCATTGAGAAATTTGCTTTGCTTTAATATTTTTTTCAGTGTCTATAACTTATTAGTAGTCTTTTGATCGGTTCATGAGAATAAAAAACCCTAAAAAAAATATTTACGATTTTTTTGTCGTTTTTTAACTTAATCTCATTTATTGTGAAAAAATCGCAAATTTAACTAAAAAAAAAAAAAATTACTAGTGAAATCAATCAGAAATTTTCCGTAGAATCCAAATCTGGCGCCATTTCAAGTCTATACCCTGTCTATAAGCCGCAAAAACCATGTTTTTGTTCTCAGTGAGCTGGGCAAAAAGAAGCATTAAAAAAAAAACCGTCAAAGTTGACGTATTTTGATATAAATTAATTAGAAAATATAAATTTGTTTTGTGTATTTAGGTTTGAAGGGTTTACAATTCAAAAAACTTCAAAAATAAGCCTATTTTTCAACATAAACTTTAACAAATACACATTTAGCAATTTTCAAAGAAACTATAAACCAAATATTATTAAAAACTTGAGTTTTGCAAACAAATCTACATAAAAAATAGTCAGTGTTGTGCTTATCTGGCGTAGAAAAGCCCATCTAGAAAAAAAAATTCTCTGTACTTTAATTTTTTTTTTTAAATTATATGGCTATTTTTTAAGCTTATTTTAAAAATTTAACAATAACATCTTTTGGCGCTTGAATCAATTTTGGGCCATTTTACTCTTTGTTTGGTAGTTTTGAGCTTGCGGCACAAATTTAGACTCGATCTATTAGCGCCAAAATTTGAGAATATTATTATTTTTGACATTCAAACATAAATCCGCCCGGCACTTACCCAAATTTGATAAAAAAAACGTTTTAAACCACACTTTGCTTATAATATTGTTTGTGAATATGAAAAAATAATTCATTTTTAACGCTTTTTTTCCCGAAAATTTTGTAAACATTTTTTTCTAGATGAATTTTTCTACGGCTAATGAGTACAACACTGACTATTTTCTATGTAAAATTTTCCACAGAGTTTAAATTTTTAATAATATTTGGTGTATTGTTCCTCCGAGCGCGGCTTAACGTGTATTTGTAAGAGTTTATGTTGAAGATTAGGCTTACTTTGCAGATTTTTCAAGTTTTAGACCAAATACACAGATCAAATTTATATTTTCCTATTAACTTGCATCAAAATACGTCAACTTTGACGGTTAAAATACATTTAAAAAATGCTCCTTTTTGCACAGCCAACTGAGAACAAAAACATGGTTTTATGGCTTTTGCGGCTTATAGATAGGGTATAGACTTTGAATTTGGATTTTACAAAAAAATTCTGATTGGTTTCACTAGTAAATTTTTTTTTTTTTTAGTTACATTTGCAATTTTTAAACAAAAAGTGCAATTAAGTTAAAAGACAACAAAAAAACTAAAAAAAAACTAAAAAAAAACGTAGAAATTTTTTTATGGGTTTCATACCTTCATATACCGATCAAAAAACTACTAATAAGTTATAAAAACTGAAAAAAAAATACTAAAGCAAACTCAATGCACCCCCCCCCCCCCCCCCCTTGCTGTAGTCCGTTTGAAATAGAATAAATAATTAACTTAATCAATATCAGTTTAATTTGTATTGTTAAATGAAACATTTCAAGAAATTATCTATTTTCGTTATTATTTTGAATATCGCAAATTTTAATACTTATAATTCTGTTATCTTTTTTAAACTAAACTTATTAGACTTGCCAATAACTTATTAATTAGTACTAAAAACCAACCTTTCCGGTCGTTATATTAATTACTTCTCAAATCACGCGCGAAAACTACTACAAGAAGTAAAATCCAAAAATAGGTTTGAAGAAGATATATGTAAGTCAAATTTTGGCAAAACTGACAATACTTATTTTTGTTGTGCAAAAAATCATCCCGTTTGATTTTTTCTTAAATACTAAACACAAAAAAGTTACGAACATAATACAGCACACAGGTATTACTGTTCATAAAGCAATTTTGAAGCAAAAACTTTGTTTTAGTAAACGCGTAATCATAAAGTTTTAAAATGCTGGCTTGGTAGTTTATACTTTGGTTTATGTTTTATAAGTTGTTTGTCAAACCAGCGGTTATTGTATCCTAATTAAAATTCAGAAAAAGACTTGACATTCTTATTCCAAAGGTTAGAAGGCATAGAATTTTCCACAAAATTCCTGATCAGTCTTCTTTTGACCCTAAGTAAAGTAGCTAAAACTGTTATCTTGAATACAATCCGGGATCACAAGGCGGCTAAAAACCTGTTGCCAAGTTATCAACATAGCTTCAGATGTTGGCTCTCTACAACTCATCAACTAACCATTATGATTAATCAAATCAAAACTGGTTTAAATTTAAAACAGGTTACAACCGTTTTCAACGTTAAAAAGATGTTTCATTGGTCTAGCACCAAAGTTTATTCCTGAAACTCCAACATCTCAGATTCAATCCAAAATTAATAAAATAATAAGTTCTTCCTATCTGAAAAACATGACACTAGCCGCTGTTTGGGCACTACCCCTCGCACAATCAAGGCAAAAGTTTTTCAGGGTTCAGTATTATTTTTAATACTCTTCAACTTGTATGTACTAGACATACCATCCACTACTCCTAGTGTAAAATTTGCACAGTACAATACGGCACTGATGTACACTTCTAAGCAACCAAAAGTGATCACTGATCACTGGTGAAACTTGGTTAAGGTAGTGGAAGATAAAAATCAACCCTGAGAAAAATCAGGCTATTCTCTTTTCAAAAAGATGTTTATTAACTCTTTACAAAAACGTCTATTTAACTGGCGCTTCAATTCCATAAACTGGTACTGTAAAGTACCTAGGAATAAAATTAGACAAAGGATTAACTTTTAGATTGCAGATAACGGCCATATTGGGAAATGCCAAAATGTGGGGTAAGCGTACTTAGTAAGCGTTTTCATACTTTTACAAAGTGAATCCGACACATTCAGCATTTTAAAGATTCCTCCCCAGTCAACAAAAAAATAAAGGTTACACATTGTTATCAATTAGTCATAGATAAAGGTTTACTTGCGTGTAATGGTTTTATTCACTGAAACAGTGACAAAATTTGCCTACAATTTGCTTCTTAAACTTCACCTTTATAGATAATTACTACTAGTACTTGCTAGATGGTATAGTATGTTTTGTTATTTCTTACTTTTTATATTTGTAATACAATAAATCAATTTATTTACAATTTGGCTATATTTATTGAGTCATTCAAGCTTTACTCTAAAGTTTCAAAACGTTCAAACTTTATCATTTTTGTCAAACGCTATCGATACAAAACCACACCATGAAATCGCATACGGAAATTAAAATAAAAATAATTATAAAAAATAAACGTTACTAGACCTGGTCTTGGTGATTATGTAATAATAAATCTAAAATTATAAAAATATAACAAATACAAAAAAATTAAAAATGGATAATATATAATTAATAATCATCCAATGAGGGTCATTTTGGCACATTTTGGCGTCCCAACAAAGCTTAGGTTTTTACGAAGATTTTTTACCTTAAAAAAACAAATTTAAATTTATAATGCCGTTTGCACAAACATTACTGTACAATTTGCGAAATATATAAGAAACAGGGAACAACGTAGCAATCTGGACAAAGAAGAATACTAAAATCTAGGCGTACAGGAATATTGAAATCTAGACGCTAATGAATACCAATGCCCAGACGTACAGGAATATCAAAAACCAGACGGCAGCCATACTTCAGCCCAGTCGAGGACAAGCAAATTAGTGAAGCAGCAGGGACAGCATTTAATATGTTCGTAAATAAGTGTAAAAATAATAATTTAGTAAAATATTGAGACAATTATTAGCATGACGGCTAGTTAGTTAAATTGCAAACATGGGATTTTTTAGAAGCTCGCAAACACAAAAAATACGATAGCATCAGCTACAATAGCAACGATAAAACTCAAAAATTTGGCAGTAACTATGGTAAATGAAACGGAAAGTCAATATCTTGTCCACGATTTACTTTAACGAGGAGTGCGATTTTTCTCATGAGGCAAATTCTTCATATCCGCCAATAATAATTTTAAAGATAGGTCTATTTGAATTCCCAGCACTTATTGATACCGGTAGCCACTTAAGTTGCCTGTCCAAAGAAGTATTTGTTCAAGTTTCTGTACAATTTGCCAATACTTCCAGTACAAGGGGTACGTGTGACGCTTTTAAAGAACTTCGGTCAAAAATAAGCCATCATACCTTGCTTCCTTTTCAGCTCGGTAAATACACAACAGAGTTTGAGTTTTTAGTTGTACCAAACCTTGCATATTCTATTATTTTAGAAGAAGATTTTCTCACTTACTACAAAGCTATTATTTGTTGTGCGGATAAGATAATAGATTTCCATCTTGAGAACTTGTGTAATTCTGTACCTATCACACAGGCAATCCATCAAACGCACTTCTACCTTGCTACAAATATGCTCTGTAAATTGTAGTCATCCTCTCATTACTTCTTTAACCCACTCAAAGATTGATCAAATTGATAACATTACCAGTATTTTGTTCTTAACAGATCAGGAAAAGTATAAAGTAAACACAATATTAATTAAATTTAGATGTCTTTTTGGATAAACAAGGTTTTACCACTTGTTATCACCATAAAATACACTTTAAAAACAACCGTTTTTTCACAGTACGACAGTACCCAATACTTTTGGCTCATCGAGCGGTGTGAAACACATTATGTAAGCCATTGATGACAATCATCAAACGAGATGGCTCTGTTCAGTTATGTTTAGATGCTCGTAGGTTAAAATCAGATCAGAATCAGATGCCAAACTTCTACAAACAATAGGTGATATAATGAGTTTTTTGTCCGGAGTCCAGTTTATGTCATCATTGAATCTCACCTCATCGTATTGGTAAGTCCTAATAAAAAAAGAACACAGGAGGTTTACTGGATTTAGAGTAAGTTCTCGGACATACCAATTTAAAGTAATTACTGTTAATGACTTCAAATCCTTTTAAGAAACACCAACATTTAGATTATGTTTTTTTTTTTAATTGCAAACAGCAGGCTTTACCGTTCGACTCAACAAATGTAAATTTTTTTGTGATTCCCTTTTTTTTGGAATACGTATAGCTCGGAAGGCTTGCGATCGGATCCAGAAAGAATCCAGTCTTTAAATTTAACTTAACTACGCGCGTTTTTAAGTTTAAAAAACTGTAATCAAGTGTATGTTGACCGTTTTGCTATTTTGTCAGAACCGTTAACCCGGTTGCAACGCAAAACATGCTAATAAAAATGGGAACCGCCCAAAATTAAAGCGTTTGATAATCTAAAATCATTGTTATTGTACGAAACGCTTGCATACCACCCACGGTGTGATTTGCCATTTACGGTGCAATGTGATGCCAGCGATATTGAGATAAAAACACTACTATTGCAAATAGTTGATAAAAAACGCCAAGTAATAGCTTATTTTAGTCAAGGTATTCTATCCCAGAAAAAGAGTTACAGGCGGTGATGGGTGCTCTTTTGCATTAGATAGTTTATCTTATAGGTTGACACTTTCGTATTTTGACTGATTATAAGACTCTTACCTATCTAAATAAACTGTTGCTTACTATCCCCAAGAATTTCTCGCTGGCTACTTGCCCTTTAAGATTTTGATTAACATAGAGTTTATCTCCAGAAAGAATAATTTAGTCGCTGACGCGGTGTCAACATATCCTTTAACGCGTTTAAATACACTTATGGACAAAGTGTTTCTGCTTGCACGCTGTGCAGTCTGGCTAAATACAAAAGAACTTCTGCCTAAAATACTACATAAACAGTTGCAAGACCTATTCCCGGTAAAGATTCGTAAAGAAATTGAGCAAGAAAAAACAACCAGGTTTGTTTTAGTAAAAAGTCTTATATACTTGCGGCCAGAAACCGCATCACCTTTGTTGTTATGTAATCCAGCCCTTTTGATATCTGATTTTATATAACTCTACTATGAGTTCTATGGTCATTACAGAACTTACAAAACGTAGTGCGTAATTCATCGCGACCTCTGGTGAGCAAAATTATTCAAGTCGACCAAAGCATATATCAAAACCTGCGATATATGTCAATGCGTGAGCTTGGGCGGCTTTTTAAAACATATTGTTCTAACAAACAATCAGGGTGGGTCCGAGAATTGCCTCAGTTTATGTTTATGATAAATAATACGGTACACACTTACGCGGATTTTGCGCCCTACAAATTAAATTTTGGTTGTGTTCCCAATCCCCCAATCTGCAATCAATTCAATATTACGCCAACAAAAAATTGCAAACTGCTGGAATTAAACGATCATCTCAGTACCCCGAAAAACTATATAACACTTTTCAAGTAGGTAATTTTGTTTTATTGCAAGCAAAAAAAAATGTATGCTCTTATTTGAAGGGCCATATGTAATAAAAAAAGTTGTATCAACCAAAATATTTGTTTAGACAATACCGGTATCGGGTGAGGAACCCGATGAGTCTTCTTGTTCTGATTCAACCCAATCTCAAAAGCTTCTTATTTGGTCGAATGGGAGAGCAGATGTCTCAATGATACGAAAAAAAATAGCCGTAGGTAGCAATTGTAAATGTATAGAGCTCAAAATAAATAAAAACATAGGCGTAGCAACAATGTTTTTTGTTACAATATTAATAGCTAAAAACCATACAGCGCTAACAATAAATCTGTAAACCAATCTACAATAAATTTTACACTAGATACTTCAACTCGGGATTTAGATCTAGAGCGCTGAGTTTATTATATGTAGATATTTGTAATTATAATGATTAAACGTTAAAGATATAAAGACAATTTAAAAAAATATACCCAAATATGTATATGTTACATATATATGTTATGGTCAAAGTGATAAATCGGTCATTATGCATAATGTCCTGGCAATGTTATAACGCTCAATATCAGTTTTTTTCACTTTTAAAATTGGGTCATACTTGTAATCTTGCTTTTAGCTTAACCTGGGCTTACCTAACCTAACTTAATATATGCATCATATTGCTTGGGCATTGTAAGTAATCACCAATTTGTCACCTTGTTATAAACATATATTATATAACTTCTAATATGATTTATACTAATATAATAGAACAGCATATGGTTTATCTTCATGGTCAGTAGATATTTTAGAGCATCTTTTTAAGAGCAGGTGTTCCCATACTCAATAAAATGGTTTGCTTTTATTTAGTTAGTGACGTATTAAATTACATGCAAAGAAACATAACTAAGATTTCCGTTTCCCCTACTTTCAGTATTTTTCAGAGAAAAAACAATATAAAGTATAATTATAATTTAAAATCTTTCATTTAGCATAACATAATTTTACAAAT
Source organism: Tachinus rufipes (assembly GCA_963932245.1). Classification (NCBI taxonomy): domain Eukaryota; kingdom Metazoa; phylum Arthropoda; class Insecta; order Coleoptera; family Staphylinidae; genus Tachinus; species Tachinus rufipes. Next base: position 46,360,284 of record OZ010741.1, on the reverse strand, counting down.
ACTGAAATATTGAATTTCGAGTTTTTGGTTGCACAATTATATGATTCACATCTCACAAAGATAAAATTAGAAATTAATTTTCCTATTGCATTCATTATGTGAATAAAACCGTTAAACTGACAAATTGTTTACCGCAGTGAGTAACATAAAGCAAGCATTCATTACATGCACACAGCGATTCGGTCTTATAAACTATCTGCATCTCTTTTTGACCTTCGTATGCAACGAAGATGACAGAAGGCGCCGTGCCGCCAAACACAGAGATCCTAATCGCATTAGACGCTTGATGAATACTTTTGTATACACGAATGCACAAATATTTATAACAAATCCAGTTCCAAACATTAAAAAAATGTTTGTCTCTATTTTTTAAGTTACGAACGAATCCGTCAACAGATCTGTTTAAGAATACACTGTAGTATGATTTAATGATAGGTTTATTGTTTTATAAGATCAAAAATATAGAATTATTAGTGTTTTATTTACTACAATTTAAAATAAAATAATAGTCATTCATCATAAATATGTAATGTTGCTCCCGTAAAGAATGACAGATCGCCCCTAACCCAAAAATTCACTGACACCTTGATGGAAGTCTCGGGAGTTTTAGATAAATGAAGTGGCAACATAGAAACAAAAGGTGGATGCGTCTGCGGTTAGACTTGAGACATAAGAGCAGCTGAAGACGATCCCCTGGGAATTATCACTGTTTCCGGTCCATCTAAAAACATGACGTCAATTCATCCAGGATGGGCATTAAAATGGTACACACTCGTATGCAAAAAATGACACAATTATACGATGTATTAAATTACGCATTATCTTCAAAGAATCAGCTCACATGTTTGTGTTCTAATTAATGTTTAATGATTCAAGTTCAACAAATAAACATTAACTGTCCGAGAATTGCATGGGAAGATTATGTTAAAAATTTATTGCTATTACAATATAAACATTTAGAAGTAATTAATATTTTAATTAGTTAATTCAATAATTTAAAGATATATTTTATATACTTCCTTAGGCTACATTCATTACAATGTTATAATTATGAAGTACTTATAATAATAAAAATAAAACACATGTTGAATGTTAATATTATTGTAATAAATAAAACACCTTAACGTGCCTTGACAAATCAAATTTCATTTAAATATCTGTCCATTCCATCCATATGGAAGGCATATTTTTGCAATAAAAATTGTAAGTGTATTTTTCTCAGGCGATGAAGCACGCGCGATAAATGTGTCCGTCACCTGGTAAATTGGACATGTAAAAGTTACATTGGTTAGAAAATCAAGCAGATGCCAAACAGATATCATCTGGTTCGGGAATCCACCGGAATGTCCAATAGTAATTGCATTAATGAGTCTGCAATGAGACGTGCCGATACAAGAGATGAAGGGCTCCCTCGACCGATATTGCACTTTTATTGGCCGAAAAACTCCAGGCCGAACATGTTGACAGCAGACAGATAACAGAGGTAATTCCCATGTACATGTTTAATCTGCATGGATTACAGGATATTTAAAATGGATTGCCACTGAATCATAATTTAATTTATATGAAAATAAAATAATAATTATGATTATTTTATAAATGACATAAATTTAATATCAATCAATATTATAAACAAACTTGTATGTTGTATGTTGTTTATAAAAATAAAATACATATTTTAATATTATTATATAATTTCGATTATTATAATTATATTACAATAAATTTTAAATAGAAAATCTTTATTTGTTCTAATAAGAATGTAATACATTCCAATAAGAAGTTTATTAAATTGTATATAATCATTTATCATGTCAATGTAGTATTTTTTTTTTACATACACACACATACGTTAATGTTTGTTATGTTGGAGTAAGTTAGATTTAGTCTCCACACATTTTCCAACATGTACATACGTATGTCTGTAGACACATTTTTGCTTATATAATTTCCATTACATTTATCAGCAGGAGTACATACGGGTCAACTAATGCTTGTGAAATTTGATTCAAGTTTGAAAATTAATTAAAAATTTGTTTTTAGTAACTGTCAGTTTTGTCTTCAGTGTTTCTCAATTAATATATTAAGTCTAAACTACATTTAAATATAAATGTTCAAAACTGTTGTTTTAAGTAATATTTCAGCTTGTTTAAGTTTGAAAATTAATTAAACATGTTCAGCTGGTTAATTGTTAATTTTTTCTAGTATTTGGTTGAGCCAAATTTTGAACCTAAATTTTTAAAAATTTTATTCTAGTTTAAAAATTAATAAAAATATTTGATTTTTTTTAATTGAAAGAAATAAACGACAAATGTATGAAACATATTGGAAAACAACTGGCATTGGCATTTGGCAGATCTAGTTTTATAGGAAAATGTTGGCAAACACTTGCATAACAATCCAAATTCTATTTATTATATTTAAATGTTATAAATGATATAATAATGTATTGCTTTTACTTTCTTATGTTCTTTATAATTTCTTTTTTAAAATAAAGTGTTAAATATGTAAGGATTGATGTATACCAGAACTTCTTAAACTTTTTTCATTCACGACCCCATTTATGATTGTTTTTGGGCGACCCCATATAAATATAGTAATAATATACACACATATAAAAAATATAGTTTTAAAACCTTAAGTAGACTTTAATAGCAAATTTGACAAGGTCAAACGTCACATACATAGACGGTCACTACAAATGCTCAAAGTAAATGTATAACGTATCATACAAATCAATAAAATCCAGTACAAGGATTGTTAAAATATTCAGAAGCTACGAATACTATCTTCTGTTTATAAATACACTAAAAACTATCATGAGAAATACTCATAGCACATTTTTTGTTCAAAATTCTTACAATTATTCGTTGACAGTTCGGAGATGTAGGACTTTTAAGAAAGATTGTTTAACCATACTATTAACAAACGAAATACGCTTCCTAATTCATTATCTTTTTAGCCCTATAACACGCAACTATTCATGGTCAATATTAACAATCAATGTGCGCTGGTAGACAGTTGATCCGGTAAAATCGTAAAGAAAAACCGTAAAACATAGTTTTTTTTACACAATAAACAGAAAGAAAGAGAAAGTTGAAAAAAAAATTAGTTCGCCCTTATAATCAATGTATATGCAAATCTGGCATAACATCAAAGTAGTTGATTCATAATTATACTCCGTATGTGGGATTTGCTCATTTTTCTGAAGCAAATCGTTAAAAACTTGAAAGACCTTGTGGTTGTCTGAAAACTTACAAAGGACACATTCAAACAATTTTTACAACTTTTTGAGTTTTCTGAGATGACGAACAATTGTAGACTGATCGGTATTGAAATACTCAGCGAGTATCCTCATGGTTCAACTTTTGTCTTTTTCCACATCCGCCAGAAGAGCCTGGTATTAAAGAATTAAATTATGACAACTGTTAATCAAACGCCAAATTTAAACAAAAGCTTAACATAACTTAACCTAATATCTATTATACACAACGCAATCATTAAAAACATTGTAAAATTGAGTGATACACAAAACAAGACACTAATTTTCAAATAAAAAAGTTACTTTGTTTAAAATAAACTTCTGCAGTGACTATTTGGCAATGTTCAAACGCAATAAAAGAGTAGTGATTCCCACGGTACGCCAAAGACCAAGAAATAGTCACAGCAATGAATTTGTACTGGTAAATCTGCTCTAAAAACGTAAACGCACTTTTAATAGTCAGCAAAGTCATGGTTTCAGTTTTTTAGGTTGAATACGGAACCACATTGATTACCTTAAAAAGTAAAAAATAACCAACGGCAAATATTATTCCAATTAATTGGATCATTTCAACAATTTGAAAAAAAAAGCAATTTAATTTGATAGACATTTTTTTTTCTGTAATCAGTACAATAAATGCGTGCACAAATGTGCAGTTGCCATGACAAAAATTTTAGAATTACGCTTAAAATTGCTTCCACATCCACCATATTTTCCAGACTTTGTCCCAGCAACTATTTTCTGTTTCCTAACTTAGGAAATGTCTTGGCAAAAAAAAGTTCAGTTCATCAATGCAACAAATGTCTAGTTGAAAGGGTTATACAAATTTTATTGTTCAGAAATAATAGGTATTTAATTAGATAAATAAAAGTTACTGAAAAAAAAATGACTACACTTATAACTCTGTGAATAACATTAAAAAAAGTAAATTTTAAACAAATTAAATATTAAAAATATAAGAAGACATAATAATAGAGTAAATATAGTAAATAAGTGAGGTGTGATCTGCTCATAGATTAATTTAGAAAGCGCAATTATAATTTATAAAGTTTTAACGGTATTTCATTTATTTTATAAGAATTTAATTCAATTATTAGAATATCCAGTAAGATTTTTCACTTTAACTTGGGTTTACTTTTTGAAACCTTAGAGATGCACTTCTAGGAATTGGTAACACTCTACTTTTTCATGGATAACTTACCTTGATCAACTGGCTGCGCAATCCAGTCGGATGACAAGCCATACACTGTAATAGTTTCTGTTGGAATTATATTTCTCTGATAGTCTTGGCGATAGATATTTGCGGGCTTTATGACTTTAAAAAAACAAATCTTACTCTTACAAGCATGTAGAAGAAAAAAAACCTTAAACTATTGAGAGTTCTTTTAGATATCCCATCTTCTACTTCTTCTTTGAGTTCCCTTCTATTGGAGATTGGAAACCATCATAATAACACGTATCTTGTTGACAGCCGCCCTGAACAGCTCGGCAGACGTACACTCAAACCATTCTCTCAGGTTGCAAAGCCACAATATCCTCTTTCTGCCAACAGTTCTTTTTCCTCTAATTTTACCCTGGATAATTAGTTTGAGGATGTTATGTCTTTCTCCTCTTAGAATGTGTCCGAGGTACTTAAGTTTTCTTTTTTAATGGTTTTATGGATCTTTCTGGTTATATCAATTCGGTGCAGTACTGCTTCGTTGGTAATTTTGTCGGTCCATGAAGTTTTAAGGGTTTTCCTGTAACACCACGTTTCAAATGCCTTTAATTTTTGTTACGTTTTCCGCCTTTAATTTTCAGCCCTCATTTCATACAGCAGGGTAGAAAAGATGTAGCACTTTAGCATTCGGTTTCAAATCTCTAATTTAATTCTGCGGTTACAAAGAATTTTCACTATTTTAGAAAAGGCACATCGGACGAGTTCTATTCTGCAATTGATTTCCATGGTGTGCTCTGCATTATCTGTTACCCATGTTCTCAGGTACTTGTGGAAAAATACCCATTCTATAGTTTTGTTGTAATGACTATAGGCGGTCTATTATGATTAAAGTTTGGGTACTTTGTAATATCCATAGCTTTTGTCTTCTTTATGTTTATGTCTAGTACGTACTTTTCACAGTTGATGTTTACTGATTTGACTAGGCGCTGTAGGTCTTCTATGTTGTCAGTTATAATGTTAGTGTCATCTGCATATCGTATGTTGTTAATTGTCTCGCCATTTATGACAATACCTCCTTACTCTTCTGATAATGTCTCTTCGAAGATACATTCACTATATACATTGAATAAGAGAGACAACAGTATTCACGCTTAGGTTTTTTTTTTACTTTTACATTAGCTTTTTGGTTCTAGTAGAAGTTAGAGATTATTCTTATATCTCTACTATCAATGTTTTTTTTCTTTAATATCTCTAGTAGTTTGGTATGTTGGACCCTGTCAAAAGCTTTCTGTAAGTCGATGTAGCAAATGTACATTTTGTGGTTCATGTCTAGACATCTTTGTCGCAACATATTCAATCCAAAGAGTGCTTCTCTGGTTCCAATACCTTTCCTAAATCATATCTGCAAGTCGCGAATGTTTTCTTCTAATTTTTTGCATACTCGGTAGTGTATTACCTTTAGTAAGATTTTAAAGGTATGCCTCATCAGGGCAATAATCCTATGGTCTGAACATTCTTTGGCTCCATTATTTTTCGGTAGTGTCACAAATGTTGAGGTTAGCTATTATTTAGGAATATCACTCGTCTCGTATATGTTATTAAACAGATTTATTAGAACGTCAATAAAATCTTTGTTAATAAGTTTTATCAACTCAGCTAGTATCTTGTCAGGACCAGTTGTTTATCCGGATTTTGAATTTTTGATTGCGTATTCAAGTTCTTCCTTTAGAATTTTAGGGCTTGTATTTTCAGAGTCTGGTTGTGTCGATGTTGTTCGAGTATTGTTGAATAGTTCTTGAACATATTTGCACCATCTTGCTAATTTTTCTGTTAATTCTCTGATCAGATTGCCGTTTTTGTTTAGCAGTATATCAGGTTGGCGGATGTTAGTCTTTTCACACAGTTCTTTTATCTTTTTGTGCATATTGAATAAATCATATTTGTTATCAAATTCTTTGATTTCTCGACATTTGTCTGCCAACCATTTTGCTTTAGCTCTTCTTATTTTGTTTGAGATGTTGTTGTTTATTCTTTTGTAGGTACGCATATCAATGTCTTTGTATTGCCGGCGCAGACTCATTATGTCCAATATCTCCTGAGTCATCGATTCTTTGTCTCTATTTTTTGTAGGTTTTAATTCTTCAATCCCTACTTTTTTTAGTGTTTTATTAATGTGCTGCCACTGTTCATCTACTGTGCTGCTCAGAGTGTTTAGAGTGTTTTAGTTGATTCCTTTATCTTTTAGTTATTTCATCTTGTTCTTTATGTCTCTTTTAACCTTTTCACATACAGCGCTGTCTTTCAGCTTTTTAGAATCCATCATTTCCTTGGTAGTTCTAGGTATGGTTCTTTGATTTCTAACAATGCCTAATATTCCGTCTGATGGTGCTTTCCATGTGTAAAGTCGGCGTAAAGGAAGTTGGTAAAAAGTGTTAATTATTATAATTTCTTCTTTTTGACAAAATTCAACCAATCTATCTGCACGGTCGTTGCGGTTTCCTAATCCGTATTTGCCGACAGTTCCAGTTACCTCTCCTTCTCATATTGTTGCGTTTAACATTATTCAAGTCAGAACAATTCTATTTCATCATCATCTTTGTCTGCCGTAGGTGCATATACTTGTACTATGTTTACTGGAACGTTGTTTGAATGCATCCTCAACATGATAATACGGTCTGAATATGGTACAAAACTGGTTACTGATTGTTGCGTTTTTCTGTCTATAACAATAGCTACCCCATATCTATAGGTGGTGTTGTTGTTCCCCGCTTAGTACTTTGTGTCGTTTCTGGTTCTATGTTTGCCAGATCCCGTCCATTGCACATCGCTTAGTCCGAGTATATTTATGCCAAGCCTTTCCATTTCTAAGACGACGTTATCTATCTTTCCAGATGCGTATAGGCTTCTTACATTCCATGTCGCAATTCTGCTTGTTACTCTCGGAAGAGTAATTTTTGCTCCGGAATATTTTGAATTGAACAAAGTCATTATTTTTGTGTGATGGTTTTTACTAAGAATATCCATAGCAGATTTTTAATTCAGTGTTTTTCTCTGGCTTCTTGAATTCTTATGCCGTTGACCATTGTGTGGTTCATTTGCCTTTGAGGCCTATTGTAAACCCTTGGACAAAAGAGTGCCCAACCCCCTTTAGAAAGGCTATTTTTAGCTCTTCCGCTCCTTCCACCATTGTGACTTTTTTGTCTCTGCTTTCGGGACCGTTGACTGGTTTTCACCTGTACCCCAGCCGAGGACCCTAACAGGGTGCTATCAGCCGGGCCAGCTGAACCAAGTTTTTTTTTTACAAAGTTGTTACTCTTCTCACTTCTCTTTTTTATCTTGGCTTGGAATAGGCATTGGCTAAGAATTACATTTCCTTAACTCCCATTTTAATAGTTGTACCGCTATAGCTCGGTGGCCAGAGCTTCGTTAGTTATTTAGCAGCGAGCACCGCGTGCAGGAGAGGTTGACATTTAGGTCGGTCTTATTTAGTTTCTTGCCGTCACCTCTTACCCACCGATACTCCATCAAAAACAAAAACAACCTGCTTATAAACTAAAGTATAACTAACCCGTCTGAGGCAACTGTTTCATAAACCAGTGTTTGGAGAGATCAAACCAGAAGCTAATAGACAAAAAACGCGCTTGGCTGCTACTGGGCAGACAAATACGTTACCCGGCAAGACAAAGATTTCATTGAGCTAGCAATCTTTGTTAATTTTAAGTGCGCCAAAAATAGACCAAATGCTCTTCTTACACAGAAAGAATAAAGTTCCAACCCCCATGGCAAAACAACATCTCCAAAACAAAGTGAACAAAAAAAGGTTTGCTCTTCTACATCTAAGCTTTTACCTAGACAACATAGAAAAAAAAACAAAAAATGCAAGGACAAAACCTAAAGGTACCGTCCCTTTATATAAAAAAAACAAAATCAAGCTACAGAGATGCTGCCTCAAACCACTTTTACGTGGCTTCGCCTATTCCCTAGGAAAATCTACTACACGCTTATAAAAAACCCTTACTTAAAAGCTGGATAAAACCCTATCTAGAGGAAGCACCTCCCACTTTTGAAGGATGGTCACACGCAGAAAAAATCTTTAGGGTCACCTGTGATAATATTGCATTCCTAGAGTAAAGCTCCTATTTTAGGACAAACAGATGCTAAAGAGATGTTATGAGTTGCCTAGAACTGCACAACCAAAAGCTTGACGTCAACAAAAAAAAACGATTCTTCCTTCTGAAAATAGAGAAGGAAGACGTAAAAAACTAAATGAGAAAGGTAACGTAGTGAGCTATACCCACTATTAAAATCGCACGGGAAATGGAACGGCAAGAGAAAGCAATAGAAAAGCAAGTGTTTTACTTGGAAGAAAATACACCATTTCAAAACCCTTTAGAGCCATCTAATTAACGTGCCACATTGACTAGTAACACATGTTGCAAACTAAAAGTAATACAAAACACAATAGCCCAAATCCAAGAACCCTGAATAGTGAAACCCAATTTTTGAGAATTGGGCAAACTTAACCAGAATGTATTTACAAACCCTACAAACAACAAGCCTAGGACGTGTGTTTACGCGCATATAATGGCGGGGCTACATTAAAGCGAGAAAGCCGAGCGGCACGGCCGGCCGTAAGCCGCGGCTCAGCACGGAAACTCACGCTGAGCGTGTTTTTGGACTACACTGATGCGGGTTAAATATTGTCGTTAATCGCACAAAGACAATTTCTTGTAAAGTAATTTAGCAGAAAAGCAAGATTAATTTAAGTAAAAATTATAACACAAGCGTTTTATAAATTAAGTTTATTATTGTAAAGTTAAATTATTTGATAATAATATCTGCATTTTTAGGCTTTTATTTTACAATCAATAAAAATTATACCAGTTTTATAACAAATCTTTATTGAAATTCAATTTCAAACCGTTGAATTGAATATGAATAAATTATTTTATTAATGCTATGCTGCAGGTTGCTCTAAATTATCCACATTTGGCCGCACGGAGTTTCTTGACGCGCGGGTTGTGTGTTTATTTGGCCTCGGGTTTCAATATTTCAAGGAAGTTTTTGAGCAACTTTGCCGAGCGACACCGGTCGCATGATGATACATAATAATCACTTTCTGAGGGTGCAAATTCTACAATTTTTTTCAAGAACTAGGCTAATGTATATATTATGACTAATAAATGATTACTATCATTAAAAAATAGCTTATACAATACAAGCTTATAGACAGACAAAATTTAAGTTTAAATACCAATACTAACTTAATTCTACTAATTATAAATACAAAGTTAGTAGGTATTTATATTAATCAAAACAACAAATGTTTTTTACCAATTTTGTGTCTTAAGTTGGGCGAACAACTTAAAGATTTTTAATTAGCAAGGAATTAATCTCAACGTTATATATTAAAGCAAAACCAGACATTTGCTACTTGTCCAGTACTAAGCAGGAGCTTGTCGATTCTTCAGTTGTATAGATGGACAAACGTTGGTGTTCAGTACTCGCCTTTCCCATTTCGTGTTATCAGTTTGGATTGTTCCAAAGCTAACAAACATTTATGTAGCTACGCTTAAAACTTCTTCCACATAATAGTAATTTTGCTCTGAATCAGGCAAATATTTTATTTTCCATTTTAACTTTTGTTAACTTATGCAAAATTTGGTTAACAAATTGAAATAAATATGGTACAAAAGTATATTGTTATTAAACAAACAAAAAATTGATTTAATAATAATAAAGGAAAGCAAAATATTAGAAGCGATGCAGGTAGCAATGATGTGTATAAACCTAATTGGTTTTACTAAATTAAAAAAAAATAAGGAAAACAATTAAGTTATAGGTAGATACTTATAAATATATATTTATTGTAAGCAGAAAAATACACTTAAAAATTAATTAGCTGTATTCATTAAATTCATGTTTGCTATCTTTAATTATCATGTATCGCTTTTGCAAACTGTATGCAGAGGTAGTAATATGATATTTTGTTGTTGTCTTTGCGTCATGAACCATTTACAATGTTTTTTTCTCATTTAGATTCAAAACTACCACAACACAAGCCATTGTAACTGTAACTATTGCTACTTTGTTATGTTTAAAAAAATCGGTTTTCTTAATATTATTCCAAATGTGACTCTTTAAGCTGTTGAAAAGCGGTAGTTAAAAACTTGTGACCAGTATCTCTATTTTAGGATCGTTATCTACAAAGTTTTTTATTGTTAGATCCACAATTACAAAGCAATATCGCTATCAATTGTACGCTTATTTGCGTTTCTTATAAGAACTCAATACTCAACAAAACTAGTATATTTGTATCAGTCTGCTTGACATGTGTCAAATATCAAGACAATTATTATGCCAAAAGACAAATACTTGTTATTGGGAAGTAACTTATGCCGGGTCTTGTCTTTATGAGTTGTACTTTTGCTGCTGTAAGTAAAGTAAAGATTATTTTAAGATTTATATTATAATTTTATTATACTACTATTTGAACTATGTGTATTTACATTAAAAAATAAATCAAAATTTATAATAATAAATATGGTACACCAGAAACTGCAATAATATTTATGTATCGCAAGTTTAATACAACAAAAAACTTTGCAATACTCAATAACAATAGATATAAAAGTATTTACAAATATATGCTATTGAGCACTTATGATGTTAAATATGTTATTTAATTTTTTTTGTGGTTGAAATATTATTTTGCATCAATAATTGCGAAACTAATTTCTAAAAATAATTTAGAATTAAGATAACTGAAATGCGTCAAAATATAATAGATCGCAATCTCGTAAATCAACTGGGCTAAATTGTTGGCGAAAGGTGGCTTTAATTGACTCCCAACATATTGCTTGAATTAATTTTAGATTTAGCGATATGGAATAGAGCAAGTAAGTATATTGCGCGCGAGCAGGAGCCAAACCAAACAACTCGCGCCCGACTTGACTAATTGCGCACGCATTATAAATACCGGCCGGCCGGATCCAATGCACACCGTTAACTATTACAAAAAAATGTATATCCAGCGATTATTAATGTATTAGAATAACTATAGAAATAGTAATGGTATTAATCATATTTTGATAAAGCAATCCGCCATTTTGTCTGTAAATTTTTAAATTGTAATGAAACTATTATTTAAAATTTATATCAAATTTCAATGAACTAAATTGTGTAATGTTATTTTTAAACAACATAACATGATAAATTATTATGGGATAAACCAGGTTGTTTCTCGGCAGCATAATTTTATTAAAACGAAACTAAGAAGCAGGGAAAATTAGATTATCTTCGGGCAAAACCAAGTAGATATAATCCCATATAAAAACACTAAGCCATCAAAGGGACCAACACGGAAAATGCAATTATCGAATGCGCAATTATCAAATGTCGGAATGCAATACGGCTCTTCTTCCATACCGGGGTTTTTCGCTTTTGGGTTTCCCTCATGTTTATTACACCCGGATTATCACAGATAAACATTGAATAATCCTATTTATTACCTTTGGATACTGCGATGCCCAGATAATCTCTTTGTGTGCTAATTTAACATAAACATGTCAAAAATGTACGTGTTTTTTTATATATACCATCTAAAAATGTTAATTGGATTTGAAAGTGAGAGGGCGAGATAATTAAGCATATATTTTTTAAGCGAGGGTTGATTTTGGTAGTGTTTGTTTTTATTTTCGATCGAATCGGTGTTGTCTATTTTTAAGACCCCGCAAGAGACGAATGGATGTCGAGGCCGCGGCTGAAATTCCCTCGTGTCTGTGCCCCCTCGAAGAGACATTCATCTTGTACACTTACATTAGGAAAACCGAAAAAAACATACGCCGTTGGGGTGTCTCAGATATCATGAGAGAAAGCGTCTCTTTTAACACTTTTAATTACATTACACGTTGTCACTTCTAACCCGACATCAAATAAAAACACAAAACCTTAATGAATTTTTGAATTTGTTTTACACGTTTTCTTAAGTCAATTTGTTATTTTATATATATTCTCAACAAAGGATTTAATCATCATCATTTAATTAAACATCTTTTAAATATATTCATTTCTAAATAATAATTATTTTATTTATTTATTAAATAAAACTCATATTCAATTGAAAGATATAATATTTTAGTTTGGGTTAGTGGAAATTAAAATTCAACCAAGATTATGGTAATATATATATAGACCTAAATATGCAATTGTTAACCGCAAGTTTTCATAGTATAATACAACTAACAATAGTAAACAAATATTTGAAACATTTTAATATAAATTTATTGTTTTAATTAAAATAAAAACTTTATTTTGAATTGTATTTTATAAAATTTGAATCTATTTTGTTGGTTGGTTGGATAAGCCAGGTGGTTGCACCACTTTATCTCTAGAAACATAATACAAGATAGAATATATGAGGTGTGCTTAGAATACAGGGGAGGGACACTTAATTAAAAAGTCGGTGCCTTATGAAGAACAGACGACAGCTGATGATGATAGGGAGAGTCCTCTAAGAATGTTAAGAACCATAGCTTCACAACATCCTGTCTATCGAGCCATCTAGTATATTCAATCTTAATATTATATATTTTCTTGTTTATTGGGTCAGATCTAAAAACGTGTGCCACGATTTCTGCGTGGGAAACCCGAAGAGATGTTGGTTGTTTATAATTTAGTGTTATCAGTTTATTTGGCTTCATGTGGCGAAGGGCTGCTGAGTTTATTGAGGCCTCATGAACGAAGGGAATTCCCTTTTTACTCTTGCGAACTTTTCTGTGGGTTTTCCGAGGTTTGGATCTAACAATAACCGCAAATTAATTAAACTAAATTTAAGCCACTTATTACTCTTAAAATTTCAATTGGATTAAATCGGAAAAATATCTTTTAATTCATTAACACAACAATTATAATTAAATATATGTTTTTATTTCATATTTAGATGCACTTGCGTATAAATATTGTAAAATATGACAGGTATAATAATTGATTGAGTATCATATAAATTAATGTCATTGGCGGCTAACCAGTAATTTTAGCTGGTGAGTAAATAAAATTGATTTAAAGTTATATAAATCTAAAAGTACTACTACGTTTATTATTTGTTTGCCAATGTCATGAATATATCCCTAATAAATAAAATATATCTCATTAAACAGACGTTAACAATAAGCAAATTACAAAAAATGCTCATAATTTTTTTTTCAGAAAATTATATTACTTTATTATTAATTTTATTTGGAATTAGGATAAATGAAAACAAATTTTATTTTATTTTGATTTCTTTTTATTTGCTAACGTTTCGATATATGTTTATATCTTCATCAGAGCTATAAGAGAAAAAAAATAAAATTTGTTTTCATTTATCCTAATTCCAAATAAAATTAAACTTATAAAATATATAAAAGGATATTATCTAATAAACAAAAAAATTATTATTAATTAAATTAAAATTGTTAATTGATTATTAAGATATTTCATTTTTAAAGTTAGATTGATTAAACATGTATTTCTATATCTAGCTGTAATTGAATTAACAAATTTTTAGAATGACGCTGTGCAACAGTTTTTTTATGATTTAAATACTACAACTTTGTTTGTTTATATGAGCAAAGGTATAATAAAATGAGATTGATATGAGAAAACACAATTTTTAAAAAATATTTATGAAGGCCGGTATATTTATCTATTTGGTAAGGTATTGATCAGTTATCTGTTCAGTTAACTTATAAGTTTCTTGTAAGAAATTTAGATGTATTTATCCCTCGTTATATTCTTAGTAGAGGGCTAAAGTGGTCTGTTTAATGTATTTGCCTTTTAAATTTGATTTGATGAAAAGTTGTCTCTACTGACAGATAAATAGATGTTTACTCATGGCAATTTTATTAGTAACGTTACTAAGCACTTTACTGAAATGTGAGTATATAGGTAGTGGGTAGTTCTCAATCTTGCATAGTTGGTTTATATAAATCTTTAACTAAAACAGAATTAAAAGTTCATAAACAAGATGTACAAAAGTCTGCCGGTAAGATAGTCTCTCCCCCAGTTACATTTCTATAAAAACGTCTTTAAATTAGGATAAAACGTTTAAATTCTCTTAGCAAATTTGTCGTATATACATTTTTTGCTCGGGACTGAACAGCTTAGAAATTCATCGTGCTAACATTTTGCTCATTTTCAAATCTGTATATAGAATTTTAACACTTGTTTTTAATATTATAATTTTTTTGGTAATAACTAAAAAATTAACTCGGCGGTCAATCAACACCAAATTTAACTTTATTGATGATTTTGTCAGTACTTCCAGAGTTCTTCCACGTTTTGGGTCATTATAAATGGATTCCCTGCCTCTTCTGAACGACTAACAGCAATATTTGACTCAAAAATAGAACAGACTATTTACTCCATACACTGCCACTATTCTCTTGTGTATATTCTTCTTGATATGGCCTTCATTCAATAAAAAAATGTATGACGTTTTTAAATTGCAAATCACTAATTTTTTCCTTTTTAAACTGATATAAAAATAACAAATGTTAAGAGATTACAAACAAACTTGGAGATGAGATCTAAAATGTCACAAAAACTTGAGATAACATTTTTTGTAATAGTATATTCTTTTCATAGATAGATAACATGAAAAAGTTTTGCAAAATACAAGAAGAGAGGGCAGACTAGAAAACAGGATATTCGGTATTTAAAAATATTTTTTATTTATCCTCACAATAAAAAGAAAATGTGCTACGAAAAAACTTTATTATCGCACCAACGTAAAACCCCTAACTGTAATACAAATAATATGAAAAATAACAAATTGTTAAGAAAACATTTCGATGAAGAATGGAAGACGCTTGAAAACCTATGGTTTTATTTAAATTTGGTTGCAAATTGTCACAAATGAGAACGAAAAAGCAGAAAAGAATATGAAAATTAAGATTTGGTTATTTAATATACACATACCTTTATATTTTTTTTAGTTCTTTTAATTAAATATTTTACTTTTAGTATAGTATTTGTTTCTGATTATTATTTTACTTTTGTTGAATCTTTTAATCTGATTATAACCCCATAAAACAATTCCGATTCCAAAAATCTCTAGAAAATGCAAAACTGGCCCTCTCCACATGCTGGGTGCAAAACCGCCAATCTCCAATCTTTATTACTACATTACTTAAATTCTATAATAGATTTTAAAGTTTCCATGCATTCTAAGTTTATCTAACTGGGTACACTTTAGTCTAAAACTTTCTTTTTCAGAACGTCGGTTTCGGGGCGCCCCAGTGCGACCTCAAATGTCACAGCCAAAAACGCCATAAGAAATGCCTGAGAGATGAAAATAAATAGAGAGCGCTAAAAACACAAGAAACCAACAAAAATATAGCCTATAAGAAAAGAGGGATTGGAAACAGTATGCGTGCGCAGATACTGCTTGAATAACCAGCCTATCTCAAACTAGTGCCAAATCTAGACTAAATTGACAAAGACAACAACGAGGTTTACAGAGAAAAGAAAACCGCAAAGTAATGCTATGCGAAAGTTATTCTCAAAGGCACGTGCTAACAAATCTTAACGTATTTGTAATTAAACAAAAATAATTATTGAGTGAGCAAAAATTCTTACAGACTACACCAATTACTGATTTATGACAGAAACCGTCAGGTATGGAATAAGCGCTATTAAACGGTAAGATAGCTTCGTTATAGAGCGTTAGCGTAGCACGCTAACAGTCCCGGGTTCGATCCCCGAATATGACTAAAATAATAACTTTGCTAAGCCGTTGATCCCATCAACCCTCTTCAACTAAGTCGTAAGACTTCTGAGGCAATGTAAAATAGCTGTAAAACCCGAAATAAAGAAGAAACTTGTTGTTCTAATATAAAAACTAACAACAATATCAAATCATTATTAAACAAAAAACTTCAAAAAGTAAAGGTTCTTAACGATAGCATTAACTGCAGAAAAGAAAAAGGCAATGTAAAATAGCTGTAAAACGTTTATTGACTCCTTGTTAAAAAAAATTAATACCCTTCAGGCTTTTTTTGAGAATAGAATTACAGAAAAAGATAACGTGGAATCGTCATAAAATAAACTACCTTCTAATATAATAGATGCTGCGGAAGAAAGAATAGAGAAAAGAAAAATTTGCAAGAACGTACAAAGAAACACTAAACCTTAGTTTACAATCGTCAAGTTAAAAAACAAGCAACAGAAAAAGAAAAGCGTACGTTCAACATCAAATCAATGTCATTATCTATGAGCAGTTTCAAAAAGGTAAAAAACAAGGTAGATAAAAAAAAACACAAGAAATTAAAATTGTTGAGAAAATTTTTCTACAAATATAACAATTACGGAAAATTAAAAAAAAAAATGAAATATGTTAATTACTTTATGATAACACAACAACAACAACGCCATAAACAGTAAACAGTAAACATAGCCGTTACAAGAAAACAAATAAACGAAACAACTAAAAAACCAAAAAGCGCTAGGACTTGATAATATACCTAATAAACTGATCAAATACAGTAAAGAATTTTTTTTTGAAAAATTACATACTTTTCACAACAAAATATTTACACTAAAAAATCACCAGAAATGTGGAAAACGATCGCTATATAAAATAAAAAATAAAAAATAGAATCCAAAATCTATCACGGAATAATTCTTTTGAGTCCAGTTTTAAAACTCTTGACTTTAAGTGCTTCATAGATCCCAAACAAGTATTTGACAGAGTCAGACTCCCTGACTTAATACTGGTAACAACGTTCATAAAAACAAACAGCAGATTATCAAAAACAATTCTGCTATTATTATTACAAAACGTTTGCTCCAAACAGCAAAAACGAGAACACTAACACCAATCAACAGGACATACATTAATAGACAGACAAAGAATTGTAGATATTAGATATAAATGTAACACCAAAGTCATAGTAAGATGGTCTACAAAGAAAAGAAAAAAAAACTAGCGAACACAGACAAACAAAAGACCTATTAGAAAAGCCCCAATACAATTGACTTTGACATGACAAAATTAGAACTGAAACAGTACATTTGTTGTACATACAGGACAAGATCCTACATAAAAAAAAAAGAATAAATAAAATCAATTGAAGATTAAACCAAATCCTGCAAAAAAGAGTGATCAATCAATTCAAACCCTAAATCATGAACTGTTTTCGTTGAAATGCTCGATTTGTATGCTGGCGTTTCTTTTACATTATTTTTTGTGGTTAATAAAGTCAAATAATATTGCTTTAGTTTTTTTTATCAAACATGATTACTCTACGCAATTCCAAAAACTAAAGCACTGATGAAGCGCAACAAAGACAAACTATGTAATAGACGCGTTCACATGAAATATTCAGAGCTTTACATATTTGTTTTAGCCCAATTCGACAATCTGATAATATTATATCGTAATCTTTATTCTCTTTTAGAACTTGACACAGAAAATGGCGGTCGCGTCTCTTCTTAGTTTCAATAAAATCTTATATATTTTAGACACAAAAATCTATTTTTTTAAGGTTGTATACAAAAGGCATTGATTACCAAATGTATAAAATATATCTTCGTAAAACTGCTTATTTCTTAACCCCATTAAAATTGGTGCCCGACATGTTTTTTTGCAAAACTATTCTTACTACTTACTTTTTTTTACATAAAAGTTTACAGTGACACTTTTATTAGGTTGTTTTTTGTTGCTATAGTAAAACAATATGTTTTAAAGTCACCTAGGCTAACTATAGGTGTTTTTCTTTTGCCACTATTCTCAGTTATTCTTACCTCATCTTACTGTATTTTACTTAATAGACAGTTCCACTTGCAAAATAGCAAGTAAGCAAATTAAAAAAATTAGCTTCTATCCTTCTCTGGCGGCCTATCACGAAATACAAATTAATAAAGTGATGTTTTATTATATATAAATGTAACCAACGACAACAAGTAAATTTTAATTTAAAGAGAACAAATATTTGTGAGATTAGGCGAGTATTTTGCCTTACCTTGGCTTACTTCACTTGGCAAAAGGAAATCACCTTATATATTAATGCCATCTCGGACATTTTATAACAATTGTACAAATTGGATTTTATCAAAAGTTATAAGTTTTTTGTAATAAATTATAAAACAGAATATTTTATAAGTAACTTGTTTTTTTAAATTTTTTGTTTATTATTTAGTCATTATGAAACGCTATTTGGTATTGTTATGGACTCATTGCAATACTTAATGTTTTGTTTATAAATACGAAGCAATTTAATAGTAAATCGCTTGATATAAACTTCAAATATGTCAAGTTTATTTTTAGGTTACGTTTTAAGTGATGAACAGTTAATACTCAAGATGCAAAATTTAAAAAAAAAATGTATAAAAAACTTGTTTAATAATCGCATTTTTTTAATAAAAAATACAATTTTGCATTAGTTTTTTATACTTAGTACGATAAAGATGCATTTTATGAATTTTTTTTATAATATAAGTTTTTGTAATATTTTATAATATTATTATAATAACATTAAAACATTATTTTCTTTATAAAAGTAAAAAGAACAAATTATATTATATATTAATAGTATATTATTGTGTAACAAACGATATTGTAATTAAATCATAAATACGTTCACAGTGTACATTGATGAATACAAACTGTGCTATGTTATATTAACCGCATACTTTTAGAAAATTGGTATCATATTGCAGTTTTATCAAATGTACTAGTACTATTTCTACCTCTTATACTAAACTATCACTTATTAAAGAGTTAGGAATACGCATGAACAAGAACATTACATGTATGTCATGCTTGTTGTACAAAATATTATTTTACTAATAAAATAAGATAGAATTAATTAATTTAATTTTAAATAAAATAAAATAAAGTTTCCCAGTTAGTACCACGAAACACAAGCTCATTTATTATATTTTTCTAATTATTAAAAGAAAGTATGCATTTTACTTGTCAGTTTCATATGAGTTTTTGTTAATGTGTCACATTTTGTATTTTTTGCAAAGTTTTACCGACAATATATTTTTAATAATTATACAATACCAATCAAACCTAAATTCCAAATGTCTGTTACATAAAACACAAGGTAACATTTACTTTACCATTTGTAAAAGTTATACAATTGAACATACTGTATTTTGTATATAAAACAATATTTAGCTACTTGGTATAGTATTAATTAATATTAAAAAATAAAAAATGCATTTTGGATATAATTAATTATAAATTTTCAACTACTCAGCGGAAGCAACATACTTATTTTATAAAACACTTAAAAATACCTAGATATACAAATAACTAACGTTTTAATAACTAATTTACTTATTTACAGGTTTTTAAATTCTATTTTCAAATCAATATGAAAAATAAAAATTTCATTCTTAATATAATATTTCAAAAAATTGTTTAATGCGAATAAGAATGTTGAAACTATATTTAATATAAAAAACGTTAAATTATTATTGGGTTTATTAATTGATTATGACAACATTGTCGGCCATTCATGTGGTTCATTCAATAGGAACAACTCTAAATATAAATTTGTAATGTCAATAGGTTTATTGATACTAATATTTTAAATATGTTTTTAAAAAATGTGTTTTTTATACAATTAAATTAAAAAAAAAAAAATATTTTTTATAAAATCACAAAAGTATTGCTGTTCATTGATGACAAAAGACAACATTTCGGCCATTCGATCATCCCAACCTATCTTAAGTAAGTACAGACAAAGCACGCTAAATGCATCGCTAAGACTGGTGCGATAAAGATGGGACACAAAGGATCCCCCACCGACGGGGATATAGAGCCCGATTGGCTACAGACCGCCTTAAGCGCATCCGACTTAAATACGGTCGCATCTTCTCAATCGCCAGTTTACCTCGGTGTCTTGTGCAAATAAATTCCCTTGTGTGCTTCTAACAAAAATAACCCGAGATATATAAAAATGTTCGCGTCACGTGACGAAAATTCATCCCCGATTTATCGGCAACTATCTCCAAACGGCAGTACAGGAAGCTACGAGCAGTATTCACCTACGCGACTCATGGATCTCACAAACTCAAATGAAAAATATATACCAACCACTATAAACCACGAAGTGCCAGGATATGGATACAATTATGAAAATTTCCATGGAAACTATCAAAATTACGAGACTGACCGCTACACAACAAACGCTGGATACAATTATGAAGAAAAGAGACAACCATATGAAATCCAAAGATTTATAAAAGTTGAAGTTGATGATGAGGATTCCCCTCCAGTTTTAAAAACGCGCGGAAGAAAACGGAAAGTACAGAGTTTCGATTCGGACGATGAAAATTCCTGCCAGTCTAATGGAAGCCGGAGCAAAGCAAGAAGGAAATCACCACAATCTTACGAAGAGATACAGAATCAAAGGATAATGGCAAATGTGCGGGAAAGGCAGCGTACTCAAAGTTTAAACGAAGCATTTGCCAGCTTAAGAAAAAGCATCCCAACATTGCCGTCGGATAAACTTTCCAAAATACAAACATTAAAATTGGCAGCACGTTATATTGACTTTTTGTATCATATATTATCTACGACAAAACCGGATGCAGGGGATGGGGACATCGTAGGAAACGTTTGCTCCTTCACCGCCCATGAGAAGCTCAGCAGGGCGTTCAGTGTCTGGAGGATGGAAGGTGATTGGAATTCAAATCTGTGAGAGGGACCTTTTGTGTTGGGTTGCGCACATCACATCATTCCAAAGAGACCAATTCATTAATTTTATCGAAAGAGGACTGTATATATGTACTTATTAATTTTGTAAGTTTAAAAGAGTGTATATATTTTATGAAATGTTATTTTGTTTATTTACGAATTAAGGACGAATAATAAATTATATATAAAAAATTTAAAATAATATTGTGTTTCTTTTTAAATTGTACCAAGAAATAAATTTAAATATTGCTACAAATGCTACAGAAAAAGATAAATTATCATAATTAACTCAATTTAATAAAAAATAAATGATTTTATTTCCAAAGTTAGGCATGATTGAAATTATTATTTAAGCAAATCAAAATATAAAAAATCTAATACTGATTTAATTAGTTTATTTAAAAAGACGCACAAGTTCTAACATGAAAAGTATATTTTATCGTAAGAATTCAAATATAGCTTCTATTATTTTTGATATTCAACACCTAGGAAATACTAAATTATACTTGATGTGCAAATAAACGTTAAATTAAATTATAATTCGTCCTTTGATGATAATAAACAAATCAAATCAAGCAAAAAATTCCTTGTAAGTATCACTGTACATATTTTAGCCAATTTACTACGCTGGAACAAGTGCAATGAAATATCTTAACATAATTTTTCATTTCTTTCTTTCTGTGTTAAAAATACTCGCCACTCTTTTGTTTTATTATTTTTATTGAACTTTTGGACAAAGAGTAAAGGCACCCGACGTGCGTTATTTTTTCTTTTCGATTATTTAATATTATTTTTGTACCAACTTTGTGATGATTACTTTTAATTTTTTTTATTATAATGTATTTTTTTGCTGTAAATATGATACGATGAGAACATACTCTTCTCCCCCACGGTGTGCAGCTGTTTTTAATATTTTTTTCCACTATGTCGTCTACGTCGGTTCTTCTGCGTCATAAAAATTAATTAAGAAATTGAATATCTGTCACTGATGAGTCTTAAATTGTTTTAGATGCAGCATGTGAACTGACGATTATTAAAGAAGGGGATTTTTTATGTTTACATTTTTTAACGTAATTTTGGACACAGCTGTTTGTTTATGGATATTTAAATAGTTTCAAAAAGTTTCAATTAATATGAGTTGATTTTTTATTGGCTTGTGAAAAGAGATATGTATTTATTTTAAAAGTAAGAAGATTAATTTTTTTGTTACAGCTGCTACTCTATACATTAAAAAATTATAAATGATATTTGATGTTTGTTAAGGTAAACAAACAAATATAAAGTATTTTGATCTTTGAAATTAAGAACGTTATGTTCTTGTTAATATCTTCAATTTTTGTATATATTTTATTTTGTCTATGTATATTATTTTTACTCCTTACTTATGAAAAATGTATAATTTATTTTTGTTGTAATAAATATTTTTCTTAAATTAACTTTTGTTTGAAATGTTTTTTTTCTATACTTTTTATTCGATAGAACGAAGAATTATAAAATTGTGAAAAAGTTATTTTTGCTTTTTTACAAAACATTTTAATATCGAAATGATTAGAGGTATTCTGTCAATTGTAAGTGCCCACTTCTGTACATTCAGTTCTGGGCTTACTTTTTTAAAATACACTCTCCTGCATAAAATTCGATCCACCAATAATTTGTTTGAAAACTTTTATTTTGATATGCGCATTGGATCAAATATGTTTTGCAGTTATTTTAACAACAATATAGCACTTTCTAATATAAGTAAACGCTGAAAACAAAGGATTAGTTTAATCAAATTAATTGTTTTTGGTGATGGTGTTTCTTAACAACTGTGTCTCATTTTATTCAGTATTGTTCACAAATAAAGTAAGATTAGTTAATTTGTGCTTTTACAATTAAAATATAGTTTTAAATGCTACCGACTCTGCCAGATTTGGAATAGGTTCCTAAAGTACTTGGGCGACGGCGAGAGTAACCCAATGATCACTCTTGCCGTTCCAAAAGTAAGGGCGAGGGGAAACATTTCACTCTCGCCGCCGTTCACAAACATCTTTACCGACACCCATACCATACCTTTGTTACCGTCGTATATGAGCGGAGGAAATATTGCACCCTACCGAATTCAAATGTATTTACACAGAAGTGTATTTGAAATTGCATAAATTTCAGATTTTTTTTTTTATATATTAAATAACTCTAATTACTTTTTGCTTTTGTATTTCTAGCAGATCCTCTAAATCACCTTCATGCAAATAATCCATTAATGGTAAAGATGAAATAAATATTTCAACAACAACAGCTACAATTTTATATGTCATATTAAATAATAAAGCCTGTAATATCCAACTTCTAATAAACTATTAAATAACCTAACTTTTAATTTAATTTATACAAATAAAAACATTCATATAATTAATTAGCTGTTCAGAAGTGTCAATTAAAAAAAAAATGACCTAAATTAAAAGGTAGGTCGTTCGAGCCCGTTCCTATTCCCAATATTATTCAAGTGTTCAAGTCCTGTGAGCCTTCGGAGTCTAATACGACTCATTTGTATTACCATTGTTTTGATATCATACGATGGTCCTGCTAGGAATATTCTTGAATGTGTCAATCCCTTACAGTTTTTCCAAAAGTTGTTGTGCTCCGCCTCAAGTTTGCTGCGGATTATTGTTTTTCCGGTCTCGTATGCGATCACAATAGCGGGTTCTGGTGCAGTAAATCTCCCTTTTGCTTCTTGTTTAGCCAGTTGATTTGCCCTGAGACTTCCTTTTATCTTCTAGTTTTTGGGTATCCGTACCAGGTGAACTTTGCAAGTTGTGGCTACTGTTTCCAGAGTATGTATGCATGTCATAACCAATTTTTATTTATTACTGGCGATTGCAGGGCCTGCAATGCCTCTTGACTGTTTGACATAATGGTTACTGGTCTGTCAGGTTCTAATCTTTTCTCGATCATGTCTCTGGCGCACCAATCGATGGGGCAGCCACCTCTGCCAGAAATGCTGCTTGTCTTGCTTCCATCATTACCATCAAGTGAAGTGTCGGTAATGATAATAGTACTTCCATAGCTGCTGTGGGCGTCGTTGTCATTGCTCCCGTTATCAGCAGACATGCTAGCCTCTGAACTTTGTCTAGTCTTTTGGCTGTGCACTTGAGAGTGGTTTTTTCTCTCCATACAAGCGCTCCGTATGTAATAATATGTCTTACCATCACCATGTATAACCATTTTGTCATACTAGGTGTTAATCCCCATGTACGCCCGACCATCATTTGGTAGCTAAAAGCACCCGAATGGCTTTTGTTGTTATATTTGTCAGATGTGAATTGAAGTTTAACTCAGTGTCAAACGTTAGTCTCAGATATTTTACCTCCTTTGACATCGAGAGCTTAGCTCCATACATCCTCAAGTTTTTTAGGTCTGTGGTGTTTCGCCGTCTTGTGAACGTTACAATCGCTGTTTTACTTGGGTTCACTGATAACCCCTCCTTTTTGCACCACCTTTCTACGGTATTTAGAGCACTCTGTGTCATGTCTGACACGGTTGCTTTAAACTTCCCGCATGCAAGGATTGTGAGATCATTTGCATAACCTAAAGCAAAGATGCCCATGTTATTAAAAATCTGTAGTAATTCGTCCATGACTAAACACCTCAGTAAGGGTAAGAGTACGCCTCCTTGTGGGCACCCGCCAGAAACGTTGGTTTCTACAGTTTTTCCGTATAATGTTATGGTTACAGTCCGGTTTTTAAGCATGGAGTTGACTCAATGTTGGACAAGAGGGTCTATTCCTCGGTTTTTCATTGCCTTTTTAATAGATGTAAAGGTAGTATTGTCAAATGCCCCTTCAATGTCCAGAAAAGCACCCAAAGCTATTTCTTTGCTTTGGATAGTGTTTTCGCATTTGTTGACTAGTTGGTGTATGGCTAGTTTGCATGATTTACCTTTTTGGTAAGCATACTGATGCTGGTGCAGTGGTCGGGTCTTTAGCACCCCGTCCCGTATGTGTCTATCAACTATTTTTTGTTATAGTTTTTGCATAAATAATGTCATGCTGATTGATCTGTAGGACTTAGCTAAGGCATACGTGAGTCTCCCTAGCTTTGGTATAAATACCACCTCGACCACTCTATAGCTGCTTGGTATTTGCAAAAGCGCTAAACACGCTCTGAGGATCTCGCATAGAGGCTCTTCTGTAACATGATCGGATAAATTCCATCGGCTCCTGGCGACTTGAATCGTTCGAACGTGTTGATTCCCCATTTCAGGTTGACCTGATTTATTATGGTCTTTGCTTTTTCCCAGTCCTTTTTGTTTGCCGTTTTATTTGGCTATTGCAAGTCCTCTTGGTCACGTACTTCCGTTAGTTTAGAGCCCGGGAAGTGTGACTGCATCAGTTCTTGCAGAGTGCTCTCGACTGACTGTGTATTTTCCGTTTTCCGATGTTCCCAGTACTATCTTTGCTTAAGGCTTTTTGGAGATGCAAGCATGTGGAGCCGTTTAAAACGTCCTCACAGTATCTTCTCCATGATTCTATCTTGGCTTTTTTTACGTCTTTATTATAGGCCGTAAGACTGGCTTTGTATGTGGCACCGTTCTTTTTGGCTTTGTTGTATAGCCTTCTAGTATCCGCTCTTGCCTTGTCCAGCCCCTTGTTCCACCAAGTAATCATATTGAAGGTGTGCTTGACTGTGTTAGGGCAGCTCTCTTCAAAGGGGGTTTTGATGGAGTTGACAAGTATGTCTGTCATTACCTCTAACTGCTGTGATGTTTATGCAGATTTTGGACAGTTTCCGATTAGGCCAACTAGTATCACGTTGTATAGATCCCAGTTAGTTTTTCTTGAGTTTCTGCATTCCAGAAGGAGCGTTTTCTTAAGATTCGATCTTGAATCGGATGTAAGCATGATCCGACAATATGGGCTTGTCCGACACGTACCACTTGTTAATTACTTCACTTGCTTTATAATTAGCTAATGTTAGGTCAATAACCTCGCTACGCAACGCATTGCAAAACTTTGGCGCGTTACGTTTGTTCATCATAATGAGCTTAGATTATACTATAAATTCTAGGAGTATCTCACCTCTTATGTTTATGTCCTTGTTCCCCCAGGCTACGTGGTGGGCGTTGGCATCGCATCCTAGGATCAGCAGTACGTCACCTCCGCTTCTTGTTAGCTGCTAAGTTAGTGCTTGTTAATGAAGAAACTGCAAAAAATACCGATTTAAATTTGATAAAATATGTTTAAAACATCGTGAGAAGACAAATTCGATTTTGTACAACCATATTGTTTCTGGCCTTGAGATTGTTGGATTTTAAACAACTCGACAGTTTGTTGGTTGGTA
The DNA here is from genome assembly GCA_963932245.1 of Tachinus rufipes. Lineage (NCBI taxonomy): Eukaryota > Metazoa > Arthropoda > Insecta > Coleoptera > Staphylinidae > Tachinus > Tachinus rufipes. The sequence continues at coordinate 46,333,851 of OZ010741.1, read as the reverse complement.
AGCAGGTACTACAAGTTCTATTTTTGTTTTTTTTTAGTTTTTCTATAAGTGCTTGTTTAATAACAATCGTCATTGGTGCTTCATCTCAGTTGTTTAGTGGTTTTTCAACTTTGCACATTGACTTCTGGGAATGTTGCTTCTCTTTGTTTTGTTTCATCCTTCATGAAGAACTATTGGTTATTGTAGTGAGTTTGCGTTAGAAGAATAAAGTTTTAAAATGTCCAACATTTTGTCAAATGGTTTTATTTGACGTTGTCAATTTTTGGCTATCAGACTTTTAGCCAAATTAACCGTTTTATTAAAAATTAGTATGTCATCAATATATACCAGGGTTGTTTGGAAGTCACCTAATAAGCTGTTGGTACCATAAAACCTCTTTAAACAAATCGTATACTTACTGGGGCAATGTAAAATAGCCGTAAAAAGCACAATAAATAAAAAACTTATTGCAGACTTAAAATATGTTCTATTTTCGATTGCTTTTTGAATGAGAAAAGAGCGAACATAAATTGTTTATATCAAAATAATTCTCCTTTATTATAACTTGTTCTAATGCTTGTTTTATATTTAAAGAGGAAAGCACTTTTGAGTTCTTTAGTTTTGTCACCTTATTGAAGGAATGCCAAGAATAATAAAAAATGTAATTTGTGTTCGAGAAAGCAACACCGTTATTAAATTTTATATTTTTTGTAATTTGTTGAAAATTTTAAATTCAATATTTTATTATTAAATAAACAGAACAGTACCATTTGCTTAATAACATTAACATTGATTTCTATACTTTATAAATGAATAACATTATCAAAATTTAATAAAGTTGTTAAACTTATCTAAATTTTGTGTATCAATTTGTTTTAATTAAAAGCTATGGATGAAGCAAATAACATTCGGTGAGTATATATTTTATTATACATATTAACATTTTAAATTAATTTATTCTAGTAGACTCAAACCCGAGACCCCTAGTGTAGCAGTAGAGTACGCTAACCATAAGACCACTTGGATGGTACTACTTCTCTTGGTGGTGTTTAAAACTTGTTATGTGTTTTTGTACTTAGAATGTTAATAATTTTGCTTTGTTGAATATATCAGTAGTAGTTCTTTTTTTTCAGTCAGATTAATTTCGTATATAATGTCAGTTTATTTCAATAAAAACTGCTAAACATTTTTTTTGCTGTTTAGAGATTATTTAAGATATAGCTAATTTTATTGTTTCTAGTGTTATTTTCTCTTATTTTGGTAGCTTTTTCTTATTTAAGTAATTTTACTGTGTTGCTTTTAAAACTGCGTTTGTTCCAATTTTACTTCCACTGGTTCGACGTTGGTGTGCTACCTTCTACCTCATTTTTTCTTTTACTTTGTAATATGTTTTATTATAGTTTTGATTTGGTATATAGCGTTTATATAGATCGTTTTGTCTTTTTGTATTTTAGTTCGTTCAGTCACTATATACATTTGAAAATGAAAATAATTTAAAGATTTCAATTTTTTAATATTATAAAAATTTAGAAAAATCTAATTTTAAATAATTTGGAAATCTTGATCAACAATTATTGTTGATCAAGATTTCCTATGAGCTTTCTCCGCTATCTTGGTTACAATACAGTTCAGTAACTATATACATTTAAAAATGCATATGATTCAAAAATGTCAATTTTATACTATTATGTATGGTTTAGAAAAATCTTAAATTGTTGGCCAAGATTTCCATTGAGCTTTCTCCGCCATCTTGATAAAAGTAAAAAAAGCGTTTTCTTGCAATAACTCGGCTTTCCAACGTATACAAAAACTGCAACCATATAATTTTTGTTGCTTTTTTAGCTCTATAATTTAAGTTGTATGACTTATTTACGAATTAGTGGTAATTGTTTAGATATTGAACAAGAAAGAAAAACTTTTTTCTACAGCACTATAAGGTAAAGTTTAAAGTGCGTTTTTTTATAAAATATCTCCAATACACCTAATCTACTATTTTTTATTGATAGATTGTTTCTGCTTGTCATCTCAATATAAGGCATTGAAGAATCTACTATGAACAACAGAACCTCTAGTTCAGTTTTTTCTTGTTTGAACAATTCCACCAATAGTAGCAGTTAGGTATGTTTGTTAAAAGTGTGATATATTCTGATTTTTCAATTTTGAGAAGAGATGAGGAACCGCTAAAAGCATATAAAAAAAGTATGTTCTTGCAAATAAATTTTTCATATTTAACACTTGTTGGAGAGTAAAGTGTTGCTGGTATATTTCTTTTTAGCGTTTTTTTTTAAAATAAACGTTTATTGTGTGCTGCACGAGTCTACTTAGTAAGTCCAAAAGATCGATGTCTTCGTTGACAATTTCATCGGAGTCATAAATTGATGCTTCTTCAATTACTGTGGTTACAATTAGAATATCCGAGTCTTCAAAGGCAAATTCAACTTGATATCAATTTTTTTCAAAATAAATTTTTCTTGACTAACTTTTGTAGCTGTAGTTTTATCAAATGTAAATTCATGCAATTGGATCTTCTTTTGAACGTTGTACTCTTTCCAAAGTTTTAGTTCCTGCAGTACTTGACATGAGTATTTGGGTATCCGCGCAATACAATTGTGACGTTTTTTTCTAAAATGTTGCTGCATGTACGTAACATATTTGTTGCAGACCAGGCAAATAATTCAATACAACCCTAAACAACGTGTGTGCAAAAAAAAGCACCGTAAATTATCTAATGATGTCGGTGTGCAGGTTGTAAATTTAAAAATGTATTGATTGAAACTGATGACGCGTTGATTGTTATATGCTGCAGTTAAAGATTGCTAGCAAAAGCACTTTATCCTTCCTTATAAACAATAAGGACTCGCATTTTTTTTCTATGATTTTAGGAATCATATTGCAACCAACTTTATTTGCACGGTGATAATTAAAGTTTTGGTTTGCAACAACTCTTGCCTCAATAGAAATTATTTTTTTGTTTCCAGAAAAAAAGATTATGCCCTGCAAACCACATGTCTAGTTTTTTAATGTCAAAACTGTTGCAAAAAATGCGTAGGTTTCATGTAGACATGCTGTTTGGTTGTTGAGCAAGAATCTCCGATTTTTTTTAACTTAATTATTGTTTTTATGAATTGCATAAGTGTCTGCTCAATTGTCATGTCTTACATAATACCAGATCAGAATTTGTCCGTCTTATTAATATGTCGTATTTTTTATGTATAGTTGGCAAAGTTTGCTCATTTATATATACATACATGTATATGGCCATGTATAAATCAAGTGTACGAAATAAAAATTTGTTATTGCTCAAACCACTGAAAATGCCTTCCTCTACTTGAATCCTGATTATGTGAATTTTTTTGGTGAGCCATTTCCGGGTAATAAGCAATCAAAATTTTGAAAAAATCTAGGTTTTAGAGTTTTTTTTACATTTTTTGATAATTTCTAACTTCTCAATATTGCATTTTTAGGAAAAAAATATAAGAAACTTTTTTCTTCAAAATTGTCCAAAGAATAAGTTTTTGAACACATTTTTCAAACACCAAAAAAAAATTAAAATTCATTAAATCTGGTGACTGTGTCGGCCATTTTACATCACCTCTCAGAGATATGTCTAGGAATCATTTTTCTTAAAACATTGAATAAAATAAAGAATATATGAGCTATGTAGCTCCGTCCTGTTGGTGCCACAACTTTCCCAATTCCTCACGTTTTGAATTTACAGTCACAGTTTTATCTTTCAAAATGTACGGTCTTATCACTTCAAATTGTGATATGGCACATCAATTTTCAAATTTAGGTAAATGTAGCGGTCTTTTATAAATCCGTTGGGGGTTATTTTTGGATCAGTAACAGAAATTTTGTTTATTATCAGCTCCATTTAAACAAAAATGTGCCCTGTCGCTATTAAAGCTGTTGTTGGTGGGATCTGTGCCAGCACTTGTTCAATCAGCGCAACATCCAACATCAAGTTAGTCAGGTTTGAAATGTTACGAATTGCAGAAATATAGTACTATAATTTAAAAAAATTAACAATAAGTAGAAAGAACATCAGCTTGGTAAAAAATGTACTACTCATTTACGGCTCAGAAATATTGACTATGAAAGAGAAACAATGATCAAAACGGGTATTTCATTGGATTCTAGAAGGTAGGCGACAACGTTGCAAACTGTTCAAGACCTAAAAAGAAGGAATCAGAAAAGCAAACGTGAGCTTAATATCCAAGAAAGCAAATAGAAAAACAAAAGTAGATGGAGAATGATAGTCGAAAAGCGTCGCCAGACGCTATAAATCAAAAATAAAAATAATTACTATACGCTGCAGATTTTGCACTTTTGACAGTTTATAGCAGGATTTTAGTACTTTCTAATAATATTTGATGATTGAAGTTTTTTATTTTTAAAATGTCATGAGTAGTTTACACCTTTTAACAGTTTATAGCTGGATTTTGGTGGTTTATAACAATTTTGTAGGTTTAACCGTTTTAATTTTTTATATACTTATTTTGCCATTTTTGACTTTTTATAAAAAGAATTTTTAACAGTTTATGACCAAATTTTAGTTCGCTGGATTTTGAAATTTTTCACATTCTATAAATAAAATGTTGCACCTTTTGACAGATTATAGCCGGATCTGGCTATTTTGACTTTTATAAATAGAAGATTTTGGTGCTTTCTGACAACAAAACTTTTTTTACTTTTTATTTATAAAATTTTGTCCTTCTCAATCATTTATAGCCAGGTTTTTGCTATTTCTAACAATATTTTAATATTTTATAGCTCGATTTTGTTTATTGTTTTTAAAGTTTTAAAGTTTTAATTTTATTACATTTTTCAACAATTTATGACCTTGTTTAATGCGTTTTTATTAATATTTTGATGTTACAATACTCTACCATGCATTATAATGTCATGAGCCACTAAAACTAATTTAAGACAATTATAGGAGAAGACATTTTTTCATTAGAAGAAATATTCCAAACTTTTGAAAAAGAACAATGAAATACTCTTGGTAGCGTCCTCTTCATCATAAAGCAGCATCTTATAATTGAAGTAACTATAAACTATTTTTGGTTTAGTTTTCTTAACTCTCCTCTGCCAATACTTTGCTACATTAACAATCAAATAAAGGCACTTTAGTCTACTGACAAAGCACTATAAAAAAAAGTAATATATAGTTTACAACATTGAATTTTCTATTCTGAAAAATTGATTGTGTATTTTTAATATCAAAATCAATGTTGCTTCTTTAACTAATTTGATTGTTGCTATTATTCTTTCCAAGATTAACGCCCAGGAGCTGATTTATAGAGAATATATTTTAGTCTGTACGTTAAAGCGTGTATCACTCTGATAAATATATGTTGCTCATATAATTATATTTTTCATGCTCACACACAAGCTGTTATATTTACTATATTAAGCCAAAAACTCCACCGAGTAGTGTAATTAAAATAACATGTAATTTATCGTTAAATCAATCTGAACTATACTCAAAAAGTATATAAAATCATAAAAGAGATACAGTTATACTTAGTATTTTTGTAAGCATAGAAAAACTACATAAAAAAAATATTAGCCCAACGTGGGGCTCAAACCCACGACCCTGAGATTAAGAGTCTCATGCTCTACCGACTGAGCTAGCCGGGCTTGTACAATTAAAAGTTTTTATAAGAAACCTCAGGTATTAAAAAAAATTACACTTCTTCTTCGAGGATCATTACAGAGCTGGTGAGATATAACGTACATAATTTAAAGAGTAATGTTAGATATTGTAATCACTTGAGTTATATAAGTAAATAAAATTTTAACTTATTATATTTTTAAGTATTTATAATTAAGTTATGTAATTGAGTACATTATATTTTTGAATAAATTAAAAAAAAGTTTGTTTAGAACATATTATTAAATACAAATTGTTAAGTTATTTTAATTTTAGGCATTTTTAATGTCTTCTCATGTTTAGTCGTAGTTACTAGAGTTAATTCTGACTCACCCTGCATAATGTTGTAACTGTGTAAGACGGGTAACGCGCAACTGGCCCAGTTATCTCGAAAAAGTATGATCGACGAAATATAATAATTGGAATATTGTCTAGTTTTTGGAAAGATTCCATTGTATAAATAAAGTAACCTTAATTCCCCATTGCTTTTTGTACTTGTGATTGACGTAGTCTGACATTCATATACCACAAACTAAAAACGTCGTTTCCTGTGAAGAAATCGATCCTATATTTTTTCTCCGCACGTAAAACGTCAACCCGTCTGTCCGTTTCGTTTCGCATCGGAGGTAAAATGCTGCTCGCGCCAAAGGCCATATCGTTTACATCGTTTTGACAGTAAAGTATCGTACTTGGTTGAAAATTACACGGTATAAAACTATAATCGCACACGAAGAACATTTAAAGATATTTCAAAATTTATTGCGCTAATAAAATCGGTTTGCATTAAACAATTATTTAGTTATAATAATATAAATAAAATTATATTTAAAAGATATTTTTACAATTTTGTTGTTTAGAATATTTCCAATCAATGTCATACATAAATTTATTTAATAACTTATTTATTCCGTATGATAGTTATACATGCAATAGATAAGTTTAATGGTTGCTATAAATCGGCGTTAATTGATTGAAATGTGATCATTAAGTGTGAAAAGAATAGACTCCAAAATATATCACAATGTATAGATCAAAGTGCTGGCAGGACTAAATTTAAATTTAGAAACAAGAAAATACATAAAACTTTTACGAAGAGTGTATAAAACATAATGAAATATTAGGTAGTTAATATTTTTATGTGAAATTAATTATATGTTTAATGTTTTCAATTTTTATATTATATTTTGATAATGCTTTAATTATGTTGATCGACTGAAAGGTTTGTATAATTTATTAGTATAATTGTATATAATAAGGAAAATTTGTGGTTAAATAGAAACCAATTAATTATGTTTTGGGTATTTATATTTTCAACACCTATGTAAACGCTGTGCGTGCAGTGTATTATAAATAGGACAAACTTTTATTATTAAAAAAATATATTATTGGGATGCTTAATAAATGAAGCTAATAGTTTTTACATTTGTTTAAAGTGGTCCACGATAAGCTGTAAGAATTATTTTAATTTTACTTTCTTACTTTAAAATTAGTTTGTTTTTCTAGAAATGTTATAGAAGTTGTTAATAGGTTCTGTATTCTGAATTTGAACAGAATACCGCCAGAGAAACATTATTAAAATTTGAAAATAAATTTGTAAATATCACAATAAATATGGAATTTTAGTGTTTTATAACAAATCCAACCTAAGATGGCTATGTTTAGCTCGTCGTCTAATTCTGATCTCAGTCGAATCAATAAACGTCAGTACAATTCGCAAAAAAAACACGGCGGATCTGACACAAGTCGCTTGAAATTATAAAGTAAACCCATCTACAATTCTAAAATATGTAAAATAAATTAAATTGCTTCACTTTTCTTGTTATGATATTTACATTTAAAAATATTTTCTGTCGGTTGTCATCGGTTATTCTTAATTCTATTAAAATGGACAAGCAATTTAAAATGTTTATGTATGTTCAATATTATAATAAAAGTTGGTTTTCTAATCATAACTTGAAATTACAGTTAAGTTTTTACGTTACCAAATATAAGCAATTTAAATTTCAATAAGAATTAAGCAACAAAATAAACGTAGTCTATGGCAGATAGTATAAGGAATCGAAGACTGCTGAATACTTTTTACTCTTTTTAATTTAAAATAATAAAAAATCTACTTTTTTTTGGTTGAGCCTTAATAACTTCAATCGTTTGAACAAAAAAGACTCTCACGTGTTTGTTTTAAACAATGATCAAGGAGGGCGTTGCCATCCCTTCGTTTGCCTTTGATGATTTTCCAAGTGCTTTGCTTTTTTCGGAAAAAATGGTTAATTTAAAGAAATTTTGAAAAAATTGAATTTGAAACAACATTACTTTGTACTTGTATTAAATTTAAAAAATTAGCATTCTGAATGGTGAATTGATTATTTAGACAATACCATTAAGTGGATTTGTATTGTATTCTGAAAACATTTTATATAAAAAAAAATTAAAATGAGATAGTTTATTCCAGTTCACACTACACGTCCGAAATCGTGTTCTTTTCAATCCGCTCAAATCTTTTTTATTAAGTGATTGGATATTACCTTCTTCTCTTCTGACATAAAAACTGTTAACACTTAAAAAGAGAAGTAACTTCCACTCAGTAGACAATTTATTCAATTTTAGTTTGCACAGAATGGGTTTAATTTAATCCCAAAAATTCTAAAAGATTTGATTCAAGTTTATACAAATTGTACCATATAAAGGTATGCCCCAACTATGTGATAATATATTGTAAAAGAAACATCATCAGTAGTTGTCAAGTTATGGTTTTTAAAGCAATTTATTTCAACTTGTTTGTTTTCACACTTGCTCCTACTTTAGTCAACAACAGTTTTTGAACCGTTCGTGCTGTGCGTATATTTGTGAAAGATAGTGGTGATGTTTAATACCTTACAAAAAAAGTTATATTTGGCAGGCAGAGTTTTACATCATATACACTGCTCAACATTTGAACTGGTACACTTACAAGAACATATATAAAAAACAAATAACTTTTTTGCTTAATTGATAGTATATGGTTCTGGAAACACTTTTAGGGCAAAGAATAAAAAGAACAAAACTTAAATAACAACTTTTAAATGTTTTAATAGTTAAATAACAAAATCTTTATTTTAGTATTACAGAAAAGCTTGTTCTGAAAAGAAATGATAACCAAACACTAAAAGATTAATAATGCCTTGGCATGTTGAAAACCAAATCCCGGATGTAAAGCTGAGAACTATTTAGCTATTCTTCCAAAACGGCACTTTGGAGCTGATGGTGATTGTTTGGATTTACTCCTTGTGATCTTATCAACCTTTTCAGGTAATCCCATCCGTTCTCTATGGGATTAAAATCTGGAGAGTTTGCAGACCAATCTATGTGCGTAATATTGTTTTCTTCAAAAAATGCATTGATTTGCCTTGTTCTATAAAGACGCACATTATTATCAACAAACACAAAACCATTGCCTATTTCATTGGCAAATGGCAATGTTACAGGTTCTAATACCTCATTAGAATACCTGACACTATTTATTGTAGCATTTTCAAGCATAACCAATTCAGTACGACAAGTTGCAGAAGTACTTCCCCAAACGGTAATTGAACCGCCTACATAAGCTGATGGTAAGTAACGTGGTTCTCAATATAGCGTTTTCCTCTGCTTTTTTAAACTTTCACTCTTCTATATAAGCTATGAAAACGCATTCTGGTCTTGTCACTGAATAAACAACGACCCCAATCTTCAACACTCCAATTTGCATGTTGGTGTGCCCACTGTAGCCTTGATCTGGACCTTAAATTTACCGCATGGAGCTTTCTTTTTACTGTTTGAGTGGATACTTGAGTATTTGTTGCATTTAATAAATGAACTTGGAGTGTTCTTGCAATAGAAAATCTATTTCTTCGACACTGAATTGTAACAAACCGGTCCTTCCTGACTGTTGTACTGCGATTTTGCTCTCCGCCGTGCCTATGTTGGACAGTTCCAGTGTCATTAAAACGCTTTCAAACTCTTCTGATCACATTGTGGCTTACATTGAAATGGGCAACAGCAGTTCTTAGCAATGCACCAGTAATACGCATTTCTAGCGCTTGGCTTATTTCTTCAACAAGTCTTAATGGCATCTTTAAAATGCAGTCAACCACTCTGATATAAAACTTATTCAAGGTATTTGCAAAAGATTTTTTAAACTTGATAAGTATAAGCGTCCGCAAGCTCAGTAACTGCACTGATGACAGATAAACAATAATTGGTTCAAAAATGTTATTTGGTAGGCATTGTTATAATTATTTTATTATTATTACTAACAGTGTGTTATATTTGACAGAAAACTGTCATATTTGACAAATTAAAAAAAAGTAAACGTCAGTAATGTAAAAACTAAGTCATGATATGTCAAAAACTCCGGCCATAAAAAGTAAATAACATAAAAATAACAAGATTTTGTTCAAAACAACCAAAATTTGGCCAGCAAATAACAAAAATATCAAAATGTTGCTTTAAAGTAGTAAATCCGTTTATAAAAAGTCAATAATGTAAAAATCCGGAAATAAAATGTTAAACAGTACTATAATTCGGCAATTAAATGTTAAAAATATTACAATCTAGCCACAACTTAAGATTTGTGAAAAAAATCCGGCTATAAAATATCAAATTCTTGTAAAAAAACAAAATCTAATTATAAAATAATAAAAATGTAAACAATTTGGCCAGTAAATAACAAAAATATTATATTCTAATTTAAAGTACTAAAATCCGTTCATTAAATATCACAATGCAAAAATCCGGCCATAAAATAGCAAATTGTACTAAAATTTGGTCATTAAATGTTAAAAATGTTAAAATCTAGTCACAAAACTTAAGATTTATGTAATAAATAGCAAAATCTAACCATAAAAACCGAAATTATCAAATTTCTGTCAAAAATATTAAAACCAAGTTATAAAAAAAACTTATTATTTAACAAAAATATCAAAATTTTGTTTTAAAGTAGCAACATTTGTTTAATAAATGTCAACAATGTAAAAATCCGGCTATAAAATAGTAAAACAGTAACAAGTTCAAGTAATAAATCTTAAAAATAATAAAATCTTGCTACAAAACTTAAAATTTGTTTAATAATTATTAAAATCTGGCCATAAAACTCTAAAATATCAAAATTAAAATCTAAAAATAAAATAATAAAAATTAAAAAATCTGGCCAGTAAATAACAAAATTATTAGTTTTCTAATTTAAAGTACCAAAATTTGTTCATTAAGTGTCAAACATGCAAAAATTTGTCCATAAAATTGCAAACAATATTAAAATCCAGACACAAAATGTCAAAATTATTAAAATTTGGCCAACAACTGTAAGAAATACGTAAAAAGTATTAAAATCCGGCTATAAAATATTAAAAATGACAAAATTGAATATTTAAAAAGTAACATAAATCTAATAATAAAATGTCAAATATTTGGGTAAAAAAATAAAAATCTGTAAAAAAATGTTAGAAACACAAAAATTCGGCTAAAAATTTGAGAATGATGAATGAAAATACTAAAATCCGAGTATAAAACGTAAAAAACATTGTAATTTAGTTATAAATGCCATCAACTATTTTTAAATGATCAAAATTTCAACTGAAAACGTTAAATACTGTAAAAAATATAAGATGTTAAAAACAATAAAATCCAACCACAAAACTTAAAAATCACAGAATAAAAACCGGTTAAAAAATGTCTATATCTTTAAAACAACAACATAAAATAATAAATTGTCAAAAATCCGGTCAGAAAACTTAAAAACTGCAAAAAACAATAAATCCGGCTATGGAATTTTAAAAACATTAAAATTCTTCTAAAAACATAAAATACATACAAAATCCCGCCATAAAATGTCAAAAACACTAAAGTTTAGCTACAAAACTCAAAAATTATAAAGCAAAGTTCTAAAATCCAACTATGAACTGTAAAAATATTAAAATTAGTTTAAACTGTAGTGCCCCACCTACGCGTCTAAGATTTGATCATCAAAAGATTGGAGATAACTTTTTTCTACAAGCGTTTCTATATTCAAATTGGAGGTGGTGATACTAACCCTTCTCGACTAACGCTTGGGTGGGTAATTGGGCTACTTCAATTTTTTAATTACCATTGAGTAGTTTAAACTGGAAATCCTTGTGAGATAATATAAAAAAGGCAAATAAAAATCTTTATGCAGCAAAGCGGACACATTACATGCTGAGTTGGCAACCTTTGCTAACTCTTCACTAAGTACGTCAAAACTAAGCCAAATGCTTTCTTCACCCACAAAAAGAAATTTTGCGATTATATGGCTTTTCTACGTAGATATAAGCCATAATATAGCCCTATTTAGATAAATCTAACAAGAAACTAGTTGAACTAATAAAGAAACACTTTTTATTTTTAGAGATTATGGCTTATATCTACGTAGATATTAGCCATAATATAGCCCTATTTAGATAAATCTAACAAGAAACTAGTTGAACTAATAAAGAAACACTTTTTATTTTTAGAGGTTAGTCAACACACAACAAAATACGGATGGTTACTGGTGATAATGATAATGCATTTCAAAGGTTATTACAAAAAGTGTTCTTCGGTCTACAATTATTATGTCCAGAATTAAAGTTGAGTTCTGTGCCAATATATTGTTCTCTTAATCAGACAAAAATCCCTTTTGAATAATGTAGAGGTTATAAATTGCTTAAAGAACTAAAACCAGGACTTAAAAGTAGAGCATTTTTTGGCCAAACAATCCAAGAACCGTGGATAGTAAAATTTAAAGTTTGCGGATTAAATTTTTTTAAGCTAAACCTACTTTTAATGTTACTGTTGTCAGCTTCATTAACGATCAAAAACAGCTATTAATGTAGCGTCTGTGTGTCTGGAACATTTGAGTAACTTTTGCGCAGTAAAGTGATGCGTTTGAATAATTTGATGGCAATGGATATTCCTTGGTTTGATGAATTATTATTATTAGAAAATTAATATACAGCGTAAACGCAAGGTGTGGTAGATAGGAAGTTTACCGTTTATTATATCAGTTGTGTCACATAAAAAACAAATTTTAATAACTGTGCGTAACATAATTAATAAACTTAAAAAAAATAAAATAAGTAAACTAACAATTTGTAAAAAAATAAATATAAAGCTTAATTAAAAAGAAATTAATAGCGCTATTTTGCAACACGATGGTGTTTTGCCAAGTATTAGCTATACAACCTGTAAATTTTTTTAAAGGTTTTAAAGTAATGTAAAGTGCAACAATTTTAAAAAACATTTGTGCAGTTGAAAACAAAGTTATTTCTTTGTAAGCTGTCATAGACCCAGTATAGGAAATTAAACAACATTAAATAATTTCACAATCTGTTAAATACACCGTTTTAATACTTAAATAAGTAAATAATTAAACAAACGACTGTGACTCCATAGAGTATTATTTATTCAAATTTATTCTTTGCTATCATGCGATGCCATAGTCATATAAAGCACAATGACGAGGTTTATAGAACCGAAACAATTGTTTGAGCTCGACTAAATGAGTTTGAGTAAACTATTAATTTATTTCGTACTTAAATAAGCATTTTTGTTCATTTTAATTATATTTATTTTCTGCAAAACTGTCAACAATTAAATTATTAATTTTATTTCCAATATAACTAAAATTTTAATATGCAAATTATAAAGCGTAGAAACTAATCACAAGTAATTGAATAAAATTAGAATACATTAACAGCATAAGAAAACTATACCAAGTATTTCAAGTTAAATAAAAATATTACGCTTTTAACATAACACAAATTCTACATTATTTTGGTATGTACGTGTTAATTTAACAACTTGCAGCCTATGCCAAAGTAATTGAAATTGATTTAAACACGACTTAAATACATATCCGAGTAATCTGAACGTGCAGGACGTTTATTAATATCGAACCATCTCTCATATATATCCGCCATACAGCATGACAGATGCCTTTTATCTTGTTCAGTCATTAATTATGATGGCACTCATTCGACCGTATCTGCGAAAAAAGAAATAATTAAAATAAAACTAAGGTTGTGCAACTCCGAGGGCAACGTAAATAACGTTGTATGTATGCCGGGCCATTGTAGAAGACTTAATTATCCAATTAGTATAATTGAAATGTTTGGATTGGTGCTGCATTACTATAATAGAAGACGTTGATAAAAATATTTATGAGATATGATTTATGAATGTAAGTGTGGTCATTGTGTTGATATACGCCCAAAAAGTATAATAAATTATAAGAAACAAACTAAGTAGTAGTGTATAAATTTATCATAATATTAAGTGAGCGTTTAAGAACAGTCTTAAAATGCAGAAGTTTATCATATCTATATACAATTAATAGATGCAATATTTTTTCATAAAAATGTAACAATAAATAATTGCAAACTTCAAAACTGATGGAATATAACCTGGACTTTTATAAAAAAAAAACAAAAATTTGAAACTATAGAAATTCTGTTCCTTGCTATGTTAAAATAATCATAACATAAAACTAAACCAACATATTAACTATTTTATGAAATGGGATGAAGTGTAATAGTATGTAATTACAACAATAAAAACAACTAAAAATTAATAAAATTATATTTTTTAGTTGCTTAAAGAAGAAATAAACAAAGTAAAAAAAATATATAAAAAAAACTAAAACAAAAAATTTGGTTGTGGGGTCCCCACTTGGTTAACAAAAGTTAAACATGTTTTAAGAATGATTGGTAAAATTTTGTCTATACCAGATGCGTTTTTAATATTTAATTTAAGAAGATATTTTTGATAACTTATTGTCTAAAGTGAATTGAATTCAATATTTCCCAAAAATATCTGTTCTTGCTTTAAATTAGTAACTTAAATTATTTTACTCATTTAAAAGTTTTTTAAAGTTGTCTTTGTCTTTGTCAAATAATTGAAAGATAGATGATTTAATAACTTTGTTTTTTTTTTAGTTAGTTACTTCAAAAACAGTTGGATTGCTGAATAAACTAAGTAAGATGATATAAAACAGCTAAAAAACATAGTTGTTAGCTGGATAGTGTTGTAGAAGATAAGCAATTTAGTATTTTTTTTAGCAATATATTTTTTTTTTCTGATAACTTATCAAAAGTTTTTAGTAATTTTTATTTACAAAGCTATATATGACTATTATAAAAATGATCTTATTGGAAAGAAAAAATGTGTTACATAATATAACTAATATTTTAATTTTTATTTTAAAATTGTTAGTTTAGAATATGCTTGTTGCTTGTGGATGTAAGCACAAACATTTTGACTGTTAGTAAATAAATGATTGAACATTTATTATTCACCTTGAATTAAGTGAAAAAGAGACATGGAATTTCTTATGTACAAGATGCTGATAAACACAATTTAATTTTTAGACTCTGATCATAAACATTTACTAACAAAAAATAAAACTGGTTTTTAAATCATAAATTAAGTCACTGATTAAATTGGTTTTTAAAACATATTAGGTCTTGCTTTGCCAATTTAATTGTATTATAATTATATATATAATATAACATTTATTAAAAATTGGATTTGTTGTTAAAACTTTGGTTTTGAGTGCTCGATCCAGTTTTCTTGCGTTTTTTTATCTAAGCAAAAAAATTATATACATTTGTAAAAAAACTAAATTTTCTTTCTTTAAACTTACTAAGCAGTCCAAGAAAAATAGAGAAAAAGGCTCCCAATAATTTGATTGTTGCGTTCTAAATTTGCGAGTTTTTTTAAATTTCTCAAAAACGACGACTTTTATCTAAATAACAATTTGTTATAAAAATATATTAGACATTATTAGATCATAATGCGATAATCACGGAATGGAACACAATGTGTAAAAAAACTAAACATGAAAAAGTACAAAAATGGAAAATAAACTACAAAAAAATCAAGAAAGAGTTTGAAAACATAGATAATAAAACAATATATGATTTTGACTCACTAACGTCAATATTACAAAACACAATAAATCAAAATACAAAAATAACAAAAATAAAAAGAAAAGAAAACAATGAATAGATGAACATGGAAATAATAACAATGATAAAAGATAGAAACAAAACACAAGAGAGATACATCAAAAATCCAAACAATAAAATAATTAAAAAAATACTGAAAAAAAAAGAAAAAAGAAGTAGAAGACAAAATAAAGAAAAGAAAAGAAAATTTCTACAAAAACAAAATAAAAAATGCAAACGAAAACCATGCTAAACAATGAGCAGAAATAAATAGTATGCTAAATAAAACAAAGAAGAAAACAAAATAAGAAATAACTGAAAAACATAGACAAAAATAGACAAATGAAACTAAAATAGCGGACAAACTAAACAACTACTTTGCAACAGTGGGAAAAAAATTGGCAACAAAAAAAATGATGACAATGAAACAATAACAACCGCAAGAATTGAAGAAGAAGTTAAGTTTAACAAAACATCAGAAGAAGAGATAGAAGATATAATTCAACAACTAAAAATAAGAAGCGCGCCAGAAAAGATCAAATAACCCATGAAGTGATAAAAGTCATCAAAAAAGAAGTAGCACCAATCTTAAAAAAACTCATAAATAAAATTATACAAACAGGTGAATACCCACTAATACTTAAAAAACAAATTATAAAACCAACATACAAAAAAGGAGAAAAATCAAAATCTAAAAACTATAGACTAATATCACTTATATGAGTTCTTAGCAAAATTACAGTAAAGGCAATATATAACAGACTAAAGACACACATAAACAAACATAATATTATAAATAAAAGACAATACGCATTCTAAAAAAAAACTCAAACACAATGGGCATAACAACTGATATAATACAACATATAGCAGATAAGTTGGACGAGAAACAGTATGTTATATCAATATTTATAGATATGAGGAAAGCTTTTGATACAAAAAAAAACAAATTGATTAAAAAATATGGAGTTATTAAGAATAAGAAACACAAATTTAAAACTGTTAAAAACATAAATTATACGCAGAACACAACGAACACAAATAAACAACATAATTAGTAAAACAACGGAAGCAGAATATGGGGTACCACAAGGTGGAGTGCTGGCACCAATACTGTATATATTATACATAAATGATATATATATATATATATATATATATATATAATATAAATTTGTCTGGTGAAATATATACATATGCTGATGACACTTATATAATATATTACGAAAAAAATAAAGAAGCTATAGAGAAAAACATAAATGAAAACGTCAAGAAATTAACTAAATGGTACGACAAAAACATACAAACAATAAATAAAGAAAAAACAACTTAAAAATTAAAATAAATAACATACCAAGTACTAGAGCTATACAGACAAAATACTTAGGAATAATATTAACTGAGTAACTCACCTGAGATACACATATTAACAAAATATTTAAAAAAAGCGCAGCATCAATAGGAGAGAATGCATAACAAAAGAAACGGCAATAAGTATATATCATTTACTATACTTAGCTAAAATTAACTATTTAATAAATATATGGGGAAACACAACAAAAACAAATATACAAAAAATATAATGACAACAGAACAAAATTCTAAAAATAATACACAAACTACCAAAACTAACAACAAAAGAAGTATATAAAATAATTAACAAAACAAAGATTAAAAAAAAAAATGCAAACTAATATACAAAATTAAAAATAAAGAAATTAAAACCAACCTCCAAATAAAAACCAACAAAGAAATTCACGGAAATATCACTAGAAGAAAAAGCAATATACATGTACACACAACAAGAACAGAAAAGGGAAAACAAACAATACTAGGCAATAAACTAGTCACTTACAATGAACTGCCTGAAAGTATTAAGAAAACAAAGACTTATAAAGAATTCAAAATAAATAAAAAAAAAACTATATATTAAAAAGATCAAAACAAACAAATGAATAAAAATAGATAATACACACAACAGTAATAACAAATAAAATGAATTTGAAACATAAAATGGTGCACCGAATACGAAGCTCTACAGGAATGGAGAGGTGTAGCGCAGCAAGTGGGGACAAAACAAAATAAAAAATAATAAACTGTAAATATGTAAATATATTATAATAAATAATTAAAAAAAAGATTTGATGTAGTATCAACCGTACTAGTAACTACATAGCCATAACATCATTTATTTGACTGTTAAGAATTTATGGAAAAATATAGTTTCAGAACAACGTTGTCGTGGTACAGTTTTTTTATTTGTTGATATTCTTTTTAATCTTTATGTGACTGGGAAATAAAACACCTTCTAATGACGGAGTTGGTACCCGGGTACTCCGTAATAAAAACACGTTATGCACATGCCGTTTGTTGCTTCTGATAAAAAGGAATATGTTTTGGAACTATAAAATAGTGTATCAAAACAATCGGATGTAAAAAAACAATCCAAATATTGAAATAGAAAGTTCTGATTCAGATAAAAACGCGATGAAGATGAAATGCTTTCACAAAGTGCAACTTTAGTTGGTAAAGATGGATTAACTGGTATAATTCTTTAATAATACTAGTTTAAATAATAAGCCAAAATATTTTGCGTTTAGTAAACAAACTTTATGCTCTCTAAGAAGAACAAATCCGTTGTTTTTTGTCATTGATGCGTTCAACAGTTCTGTAGAAATGGTTCTAGAAAGTCAAATAATAGATCCTGCTGCTGCAATCATTAAAAATCTAGCATGCAATGCTTCTAGAAGTACTCTGGTAGTTACAAAATGTTATATTTATTAACAAATTACCACGAAAAGCATGTAACTTTTGTGCAAAATCTGTTTGCAATGAGCACGGCGTTGCAATGACAATACGCTGTTATAATTGTAAACAATTACTAAATTAGCTATATTATATCTACTGTTAATTTTGTATTAATTTTATTATAGTTGTAAAAATACATTTGATCAACTAATTACAATAGTTTTTATCTTATTTTAATTTAAATTATCAAAAGTACCCAGGTACCTAAACCGTCACGTCCGTATGTGAAAAGTTTAAGCGTTAATTTTTCAGTAAAAAAGAAAAACTTAATAATAAAAATAATGTAATACGGTATATTAAAGATATTTAAAAGATGTCACTGAATCTCAATACTTAAACATTTTAAACGTCAAAAATGTATGTGTTTAAAGTTCAAAAAGGTACCCGGGTACCATGTCAGTCATAAAAGTTAAGAGATCAATGACAGTGTCAACGAGTCAACAACAATTTTTTTGCAATAAAAATATAAAAAATTAATTCATTTTTATGTTGTCTACAAGATTTGAAGTTGCTAATATTATTGTAAAAAAAAATATATTAATGTTTTGATCATCAAAACAGCAATACAATAGCCAAGCACAAGTATTGCTATTATTGTTGGCAAGAAAGTAAGCTTGATAGTTATATTGATTGCACAAGATTTTTAAGACAAAATATAGTAATTTCTAAAGCCTGGTAAAGCAAAAAAAAATCAAAAATGTATTTTCTTTACAGTTTAGCTTTAAAGTAAGTGTTTACAGTAGCTAAGAGTGCTCTCAATAAGTTTTTGAAAATGGTTTACTTTTTCTTTTTCAAGTATACAAAACAACCAAAAAACAGGACTTTATCAATTAATTATATTTTAAATTTATTTAATTGGAAAAACTCAATAAAGTTGTAAATTGTCTACGCTTCGTCCAACTTTTGCTGCTGCTCATCAGAACTTCTATCATGCATATTGTATATATATGATTATCTATTATTTTTCTTATATTGTAATATTGTATTAAATTACATTTTTTTACACTTTTTCTGACTAAACCTCATTTTTCTTACTTTAATCTTATCAAAATTTTAATTAAATAAATAATTTTAACTTTGATAGTCACAATACAAATACATCTGTATTTAACATACTGTTAAAGTTATTTGAATGAATCATTTTTATATATAAATGTTAATATTATTATTATTTATTGTTTATATTATTCATTATAATCATTTTGTTAGAATATATCTACTTACTCACTATTATCAAGTTTAAGTATTGCATGGAAATGATGATATTGATCTTAAAAACTGAGGATGGGTAACACAAAATAGCTATTTACAACTCAATACAGTATTTTGTAACTACAAGAAAGTGGTTTTAATTGTTTGTAGCCAATGTCATGGCCAAATTTAAACACAGTTTCACTTGATATAGATAACAAGAAGGTAATGATGACATAGATTCTTTGTCTTTCTTCATCCAAATTTTAGAGACAGAAAAATTGAGATCCAAAAATAAAAAAAAAATAATAAATCCAATAGACATTTTAAAATTGGAGAATTGTAAAAAAAAGTTAATTGTTAACAAATTTTTAAAAATAACCAAATTTTATTTTTGTTATGTGAAATATACAGCTTGTAAAGATATGTGACAAAATATTCAAGTTAAAATAGAATCATTCACATTATAATTAATAAGATATTCTGAAGATTTAAAACGTTCATGTACAACTTTTTTGGTAAGTGAATTGTTTTGCTAAACTACACCAAATAGGAAAGTTGCCACACTTTTTTAAGTACACAACAATAAATTGCATAATACAAACAGAATAAAATAAATTATCACAAACATCCATACGACTGTTATTAAAAAAAGTTAACTAATTAAAGTTAAACAAAAAATTATTGAACGTTCTGAAGTTGAAACATTTAAAATTATTTAAATCGTAATTACAATTTTAAATATTACATATTTTATATCTATCACATAAACATTATTATGTTGACTTAGCAAAACATCTAAAGCATTTATTACAATAATAATATTACAATAACTAGTGAAACACAAATCTAAAACTACGTTTTTACTATTTGGTATGTTTAAAAACTTAAACAAATTGGCAACTAAATGTGCAATGCAAATAACTTGTATTGCATTATTAAAATCAGTTTACTTATAGAAAAAAATATCAACACATAATACAGTTGCAAATTTATTAATAATAAAATTTCACAGGTAATCTTTGGCTGCCAAAAATTGTTGGAGTTTTGTTTTACAATCTAAATTTTATTAATTATATAATAGTAGTAGAAGAAATATTGGCAGAAAAAGTTTTTTCAGAGACAATGGTTAGTGTTTTTGTTCAGTAGAAAACAATTTTTTTTAAATATTTTAATACTTTTTTTACATTTTTAATATTGTTTTTTTTAAGAGCGGCATGTACCTTCTTTTTACTAATTTTACACTTAAAATCTTAAATATGAGTTATAGAAAGAAATTGTTTTTACAAAATATTTCTAAAATATAGGTTTAATTTTGATATTTACAACAAACTGATATTTTTTAAGAGAATCAATAAATGTTTATTTTATTGTAAAAAGAAAAATATGCCATTAACAATTAAAAACAATATCAGTCAAATGGCCGCCACGATTACGGTTACAGTACCACATTCTTTTGATGAAATTTTCCATGACCAATTTGCACATTTGCGGCTGTTTGTCCTCGATAACTTCACAAATTCTATCTTTAAGGTTTTGAATCAATTGTGGAGCATTGGCATAAACCTTATCTTTCTCGTGGCCTCAAAGAAAAAAAGTCTAAAAGTGTTAAATCACAAGATCTCGGTGGCCAATTGTGATCACCTCTTCGAGAAATAACACGGTCAGGAAACTTTTCTTGCACAATTGCAATTGTTTTGTTGCTTGTGTGGCACGTAGCGCCGTCTCGCTAAAAATAAACGTCGTCTACATCAATATCTTCCAATATCCATCCATTCACCGTAATAGTTGCACCAGCTTTATATTATGTTAAAAGTAGGGTCCAATCACACCGCCAGCCCAAAAACCGCACCAAACAGTGACACGTTGAGGTTGCAAAGACTTTTCAACAATCATTCTTGAGTTTTTTGAGCCCCAAATGCGACAATTCTGCTTATTAACGTAGTCTCCGAGATGAAAATGAGCATCATAAATGAATATAATTTTTCGATAAAATTTCGGATTCTTTTGATGCATTTAAAGTACCCAATCAGCAAAGATCCAACGTTTATGGTGATCGACCGGCTTGAGTTCTTGTGTTAACTAAACTTTAAAAACCTTAAGACTTAAGTTTTTTATGCAAAATACGGTGTAGTGTCGTTTGTATAATGTCTAATTCCAAAGATCGACGAGGAATCAACAAACCTGGGTTTTCTTCAACACTACGGGCTACATCAGCAATATTCTTATTTGTTCTTGAGCGATGCATACGGATTCAATTCTTCACACCACAAACTTGTCCCAACAGCTCAAATTTTTCTACTAAGTTTACTATTGCCGGCCGAGAAGGTGCTTTATGACGACCAAAAAATGCTTTAGTTTTGTGACTGAAAAATGATCACCATTTTTGTAGTAAATTTTAATAATTTTAATGCGTTGTTAAAGCATGTATTGTTCCATTTTTAATAATGGCGTAGTTTTTAGTTGTCAAATCTCAAAAAATAATAGCTTCAAAATTGACAGCTGCCCAAAGAGCCTGCTATTTAAAATGAAACTTTTTATTGGAAAACCCTATACAATTTTGCGTTTCCCTCAGAAACTATTTCTTTTATAATTATTGTTGAGTAATAAGTTAAATAATAATTTTTTTCAATTCAGTGAAATGATTTTCTTCTGGAAACGTATTTTTACATTTAGAAAAATTTATGTTTTGCAATTTTTTTTGTACTTCAATACATAATTAAATTAAACCTAAAAAAGTGTTCATTAAAACACCTTGTGTACGGTGGCGCTCTCCGTAGGAATGCTAAGAATTATTAAATTTTATTAAATATAACCTGAAAAACTAAACGAAAAAGAGCTTTACAATAAATAAAACAGTAAGACTGCACGACACCCTAATTAATATTTGTTGCTTTTATGTTAGCTTCAAATTATTTGATTATTAATTATTACTCAAATAATTACTTTAAATAAGCAATGATTATTGACTTTTATGTTTCCAAAATTAAACAGTGTATTAAGTATAAAAATTAATTTTGTAACAGTGACAATTATAATATAATATAGTACAATTTAAAACAAGTCTAGTTTATTAACTTATATTTGATCGTATCAAAGTTATATACAGGATGTTAGGTTAAGATAGGGGCTATGTCTTGGCCCATTCTAAGAATATTTTGTTCTATAATGATTTCTGAAAAACTTTTTTGTTTCGAAGATACAAGGTAAACAAAATTTGCGACAGTTACAACATTTTATTATCAAAAAGTACATGTAAAGTTGCTGAACCTACATTAAATGTTTGAAATGATTTTCTCTAGCCTGGAAACAAGCATTTAATCTTCTCGTCATTAAGTGCCGAACCCTTTTAAACACACCAGAATTGATTTTAATTGAGTTACACCCAGCAATTTTCCGATTTTGAAAGTTGTCATTTTTTTTTATTGAAGTAGCGTAAAGTAATGAGTTCAAATAGCCCCATAAGGAGGTTTAAATTTGGGGATTGAGCAGGCCATGCGTGTGGCCTACTTTGACCAATCTAGCAATCTCCGTATGTTGCTGTTAAATAATTACGAGCAACCAAACTGAAATGTGGTGGTGCACCATCGTGCATAAACCACATTGCAATTCTTGTTGCCAATGATTCATCATCCAGAAATTGAGGTAGCATGTGTTCCAAAAAGTTGCACAATACACCTCGCCGGTAAGTCTTCCTGGTAGAAGTACTGGTTTAAGGAGAACTGATGTTGATCTTCACATACCTGATGCAGATCATCTGTTCACACATGTTATAAATTTTTTTATTACATTTCTTGATAAACTGTTTTTATCGGTGAAAAGAATATGTGTCAGGAAATGAGAGATTAGAACTAATGTCTGCAAAAGCTATTGACACAACGCAGTACGCAAAGGAAAATTAGCAACAAGTAGAGCCTGCACACGCTAAGTGTTTTATGGACACAACAAATTGAATTTAGGAATTTTTCAAACTGTCTAATGACTTCCGTAGAACTACTTGAATCTTCCTTTATTATGTCCAGCACATTCTGTTTTAGTTGTTCTTACTGTCATTGTTTCCCTGGCCCTCTATTTCGTTTCAATGTGCCTGTTTTACAAAGACGGCAATGAATGTTTTTGAACATTTTTTTGGTTGGGAATATTACGGCTAGGAAACCGTTTATTGTACAATTGTCTAGCTTGTAATGAATTGCCATCAGCAAGTCCATACATAAAATGCATTTCATCTCGGCGTTTATATTATAGTGATTTATGGTAGAAGAATTCACTAACTATTAAAGACACATCAAACAGCCAAACGTCACTCAATCTAAAAAACTGCAACCGATACATGTAATGATCAATGACAAGACGTATTCAAATGAAATCCACTTGTACATTAGTAGACATAACAGCCGTTCTAAGTTATCGTTAACAATTTTTTGTACTAGATAAACTCATTAATTTTTTGTACTTAATATATTCATTGGCGTACGCCATATTTTTATTTACATTGTTTACCCTGTATCTTCAAAACAAAGGGTTTTTTTAGAAATCATTATAGGACAAAATATTCTTAGAATAGGCCAAGAAATAACTCTTTGAATTTTTGCAGTTAAACGGTTGATTTTAAATTCAAACTTTATTATACCTGTAATGGCAATATCTTTCTGATGGAAATCTAGGTTATACCTCATGCGCCTGCTTTGTATTAGCTTTGCTTTTTGACTAGCGGGACATAACACATAACACGTTTATATGAGTATATAGTCTAAGCATCCTCTTTACTTTTCAAATTATACTTGTAACAAATTTTCAAAGAAGTCCTAGTTAACATCAAAGCTAGAATTCTGATAAATGAAGAAAATTTAAACAACATATAATACGCAGACGATACGCAGACGATACGATAATCTTTGCCGACACTATAAAAGGATTACAAAGATTTAAGAACAGAATAACAGAAAATAGCCTCAACATCAACACGAGCAAAACCAAGTTCTATATTAACTGTGCAGTGGCATTACAAACTTATTGTGCAAACTAATTAGTTTCTTATTTAAATCAAGATATGCTTTGAGTTTTTCAGCATGACCATTTACAACAATTAAGCAATTTAAAATATAAAATGGTGCAATAAGAAACTATAATGAGTCTATCAATAGAAACAAGTTATTTTAACAAAAAACCGAGATTTGTTTGTATGTTTACGATGGTTGTAAGATGGTTAGATGCCGCCGAAGAAAACAAAGAAAGTTACAGTTGGTTCATGGAATGACATAAAACCTTTACACGCGGTATGCTTAGCAATTGCTTATGTAAGTCTTTTTTAGTATTTATTCTTAAAATATTAGACTCAAATTGCTACATTTACACGATTGTAGAACTAACTTTAATGCCCTATCTAAAAAAGTTGAAAACCTTTATTTTTCAGCAGAATTAGTTAATGTTGATTTATTTCCATGACCATTGTCAGCTACTCCCACTTACATTATCTGATAGTCGGATGCAATTTTTTATAAAAATTGATCTACAGGTTTTTGGTGATTTTTTAAACTTTTATTAGTTAGTATACATTTATACCAAATTACGCCGTTACATTTTGGACTAAGTAGTAACACTGTCCAATAGCCTACTCTGGTTTTTAAACTTTACTTTGTACTATTTGTTTTTACGTTTTTCTACTTTTTGACTTTTTTTACTTCCGAAATATCCATACATCTGGTCATAACGCTTTTTGATTTTTTTAACTTTTATTTTGTTTTTTTTGCACGCATTTATTTACAATATTCAATTATTTTTTGCATGGTCTACTTATTGTTTGTTACTATATCTTTACTTATTCTCTCAACATGGCTAAATTAAGTAAAATACTTTGTTGTAGTTGGTGTTATCTGCATATTACATTTGTTTATTACCTATTAATTTATTTCTAATTTTGTTTGATTAAGTTTTTTTACACACACACACACACAAACACATTTATTTTACTTTTGTGTTTCTCTTGAAATATCTATGTTTCAGTTGCGTACAGCAAAGTTGATGTTAACACATTTTATATACTGTTATTTTTGCATTTTTTAACAACATTTTATTTTTTGGAATTATACACTTACTTTTAATTATTTTTTGTATTGCGTTTACTTATTACTTAAATAAACATTTTTTCCAGATACACAAAATTATTTACCTGCTGTGTGTTTACCGTTTAACCTAATTCTTCAATCACTGCGTACTTTGTTTTTATAGAATAATCATGATTCTCTTACATTATCAGAGCAACGTCAGTATAAAATAGCACTTGCATACTTACGTTATTGCTCCGTAAAACGTTAACCGTTTTTCTTACGTGACATAAAGCATCTCTGCTCGGAATTTACTAAACATTCATTTACCCCATACTTTTTTAAATTGTTTTATAACATCAAGCATATGTTTTCTTATGCAGCCTTTACTTAAATAAAACTACACTGCACTATCTTTTATAATTTCTCCAATTAAATTTTTTATTGTTTTTGTTTTTATTTGTATTTTATTTTTCTTTACTATTTTTATTGCATTCAGTTTTTTTAATTTAAAATGTTTTTTTTTGCACTTTTCTAATAAATTTACGATCAATGTCTATTTTTGATATGTCCTGATAATGATAAGTATTACATCTAGTATCTCTAATTTTTTATTTTTTTTATATACCACAAAGTTAATCTTAGCATTAGACTCACTTCTATGCCATGCATACATATGAATAATTTTGTGCTTAAAGCTTGTGTTCAACATAACAAATAATCCTTTTTTTGAATCACTAACTCACAATGTCTTGTCATTCAATTCTTTAGATAACAGCCCAACCATTTAAATTTCTCAATAAAATTATTCTTTTGACAGGTTTACTTACACTTAAGATTTTATTCAAACTCTGCCAAAACTCTACACTCTCATCTTTACTATTGACAGGCGCATAAGCTGCGCCACTAGAAAAATTGTACGGAGCCATTTTTATACGTATTTATGAGATTCTAGACAAAACCAATTAATACATTTTTACATATTGCTTGGCAGTACAGTTTAGTATTATGCATACACCGTGACTATTACTTACTACAAATTCATATTACTGTTCTTTGTTTCACACACACACACATAAAATTTTTTTTTTCAACAATTTATGTTCCTTGCCAAATACTTCTCTCACCTTCCAAAGACTTGTCTTTGCCAAGTCGTCAACAGATAAGCCCAGTTCTTTTGACTTTAGCTACCCATCATAGCTTTGGTCATCTAATCTATTGCACACGTAAACTTTTTAGTGTTCAACTAATACATTTTTTAGGGTATTAATCTGATTGTATCCACTCTACAGTGTTCTCTGCTAATGGTAACGGTCTAATACCGTCCGATTTAACCAATATTCCACAAATGCAATCATTTTCTTTTGTAGCCCAGTATACCATTACCGGTGTCACTACCACTAGAAGGTAAAGCAATTCATTCGAACGTTAAAACACACACATTAAATTATACAAATATATAAAAAATAGTATCTTATTAATTGCAGTAGTTTCAGCACTTGTGAGTTAGAGTTAATAAACGTTATTAAGAACTTGTATAGTAAAAGATTATTAATTGCACAATTGATTTAAAAATGGTATTTTTCAATTACATTCTCTTATACTATTTTATCTGTCTGTTCCATATAAAAAAATTAAATGTTTAGTTATGGTACGTGTTTGTCGATTTAAATGAACGTGAAAATTATTTTTAATAATAAAATAATTATAGTGTTGTGATTATTGCTGGGTAAAAAAACTTTTGAAACTGCCATAAAAAATGTAAAATAAATAATGCTGACCACACAAAGCAAATCAAACAGATTTTCTTTTACAACAACCAGAAAATAATACATAACATATAGTACATAAGTAAAAATAAAGACAATTAAAAAACTTTTTACCAGAACTGGTTGTTTTTAAAACAATATGAAAACAAACCTTTTTAACTAAGTTAATAATATAATAACTTGTTTATACATACTTATGTATTAATAAAAATTCAATGTTTTTAAAATACAAAGCTGCCTCCAAATAGAATTCTTTTATTACAAAATGATCTCATCTAAAAATACTTCAATTATTTTAGAAATAAGAATTACACTAATTATAAAACTTAACATATGTAGCTAAAAACCATATTGTTTTACTGATGCTTATTTGTAACAAGAACAACATTTAGATTTTGTTAAACTAATAACACCTGCTATCCAAGTGCCAATTTTTAACATAAGACTACTATTATGCGTTTTGCCAAATCTTTACTATAACCACTTTATAATCAGATATGGTTAGTAAAAAAAAAATTAAAAAATTTCAGTGTTTAAACTTTGCAACAATGTTTACAGGAATACTAAATATCAGTTTTCGTATATTGGAGTAAAAAAAACTGAAATGTTTGGAAATGCATATATATTTCAAATTGTTTTATTTAACAAACCATATTGATAATGCTTAGATTTAGCTATTGAATTGTCAGGTATTTTTAATTATTTTCAGACACTATTTTTTTATTAAAAATTGTTTAACAATAAGTTTTTAATAAATAGTAGTTTTTGCTCATGCGGTAGCAATTTTAATACTAATTTTAATTAGTTTGTTGTTTTTTATTTTACAGGTAAAAATAAAATTTTAAACAAATATTTATTAAAGCGTAAAATAGTTAATCTACTTTATTTTCAAGTTTTTTGATTTGCTACATAATATTGTTATATATATTTAATCTATAATATTTAATGTAATTATTATTAACACAAATTATTATTCCATACAATATTAATATAAATTGCATAGTTTTTTTTTGTAGTATATTAATTAAAACTCAGTTTTACTTTATTTCTAAAATAAATAAAATACATCTTTATAATTTTATTATATTTGTATTACACGAATAAATGTTGTCTTTCCTATATTTAAATGGTGTTATTTTTATTGTAAATTTATTGGTTGGCTATGCATCCATATTCAGTTGTGTGTACCCAGTAGGCAGAAGGACGAGATGATATAGTGGGAGAAGAGTAGTTAAAGTCAGTGGGCCGATTTATACCTTCCTCATGTCTGTGCATTTTATGAGCCCACAACACACCATCCAAGTCTATTCTGCGCGAACGAACGCCACAACTCACTTCAAACACAGTTTTAATTCAGTCGACTTCCCTACTTCACTTGTCACTCAGTGCTACACGGATAGCCAAGCCAAACGGCCACATCAAAGACCGCCGAGTTTGGATCAAAAATAAAACACAACAATAATCTCATAAAAATATTAGTTTTTAGTAGAGATATTAAAAAAATGTTATTGCGCAATATATAAAACAATCTATAAATAGTTTATAGGTTTTTGCACTTAATTTCATATTACTTAGAATCCAACTAGATTTAAATAGTATGTCATACATAGCCTAACATTAACTTTGTCATTTATTTACAGATGGTTTGAATGTTCTTATTAATAGATAAGTTTGTTAAAAACCGGGTTTCTAACTTAGTTTATTATTAGTGTTTTTGTTCTCGAACAACAAACTAATTTAATACAGATATTGAGTTTTTATGCAATTTAAAATTATAAGCTTAATACTAATGCAATAAAATAATAGTTACATAACTAAATAAAATTATTGTTTTCATAACAGTGTCTCAAGTTACTATATGTAGTAGTAGTATTTATTGGCACAAAATACAATTTTGGTCCAGTTACAAGTTAGTTATTTTGTCTAAAAAACTATTTATTATACAATTTTTGTTGTCAGCGTAGTTATGCTCATGGAACCAAAATCTATTTTATTTATCTTTATTTATCTTTATTATTCATATTTATATGAAATAAAATGGCGAATGCGCCGGACGTTCTTTAGTGTTGAGATGAAATAAAAGAGCCCAGGTGCAAAACATTTTTTGGGATTGTAAATACAAGGTGGTTAATTAAAAAAAGTTAATAATTCATATGTAAAGCAATGTTCTACTTATTTTTTTTTTATAGAATATTAAAAAAATTGTTTGTAATGCTTTAACAATATGACATTCTAGTTAATTCAAAAGTTTAAAAATCTTAGTTTAAAAAAGTTTTAGTAAAAAATATTTAACTTGCCGGTTTTAGAGATATGAAACATTATTTATTTTTATATATTTTAACAAAGAACAATGTTATAAAAAAATTTCGAAGTGCTTTTCTTCCATTTTCAAACAGGCACGACATCTTTGTCTGAAGGACATTCGTACTCTTTCTAAAACCCCGTCATTGGCTTGGATTTCTTGGAATTTTTAATAATTTTTTAACTGCATCTCATCGAGGCTATTTACAGGAGTAGTACACACTTAGTTTTTTGTACTTGATATACTTAATTTAACGAGTTTTTATTTGCTTATTTATGTAATTGTAAAAACAAAAATTTGTATTACATCTGAAGCATACTTAGCCTGTAAACATATTTTTTAATAAATTTTTGATTTAAATTAATTTTATGTAACAATCATTGGTAAAATTAAATCCGGTAGTCTAGTGAGATGCTAGACACACTGATGATGGGTGCATATAAGTGTATGTGTTTCACACTGGCTGAAGAGGCAATTTACATAAAATAAATTATTTATTAATTTTAAATAATAATTTTAATTTGGTTATCTGATTTAAATAAAACGCGCTAAAAATGCCGTTGCCTGCCCGTGTAGAATTTAACTGTACTACAGCCCTTCTTCACACAAACAGTTCAACGTTTCGCCTAATATTGCATTGTGTTACCACCTCCGATACATTACTAAGTTTAGTTAGCAACATCGGTAGGTTTAAACGCAAGAACAATTAGTAAATCATTTAATATACTAAGTTTGTTTCAGATAAATCATATTGCAAAATTTTTGTGGAGTATTTTTGGATTTAATATTTATTAAAACAAAGATAAATCTAACACAACAATAGCTGCAGAAGATACTTTGTATTCACAATATAGCGCATGTCATCACTCATCACTATAAATACTTGCAATCCAAAAGCTCAAAAAGAATTAAAAATTTTTTTACTAGATTTTATATATACAAGCAAATTTTTGAAAATTAATAATTTAATGTAAACTAAGATTTCTTGTACTCTTACCAATAAAAATATTATTTTGATTATTATTAATATTCTTGTTAATCAGTTTTATGTTGTTTAAATCTATTAAATTATTTGTACCTGTGAAATGTGTAAAAACTAAAACATATTGTTATATCTTGTGTGGAGAATAATAAATTGGACATCTCTATTTGTGAAAATAACAAAACTGACACTTTATTTGTTTTCTGTTACACGATCAATTGATTTATCGAGGTTGATTTGTAAGTGACGTACATACATGCGTGTGCACATATATAACACCTCCCTTTCTAATATATTCTCGTGTTTACAAAAGTTTTAACATATTAACAATTACATATTTACACATATTACATTTAAACATATTACAATACTTTTTATAAACTAGAATATCAACATTTTAAAATTAACTTTTTTTATTTAATTTGTCTCTTTGGTCCGTCTAACAGCTTATTATTTGGAAAATTTGCGACATCCTGATTTTTGTCTGATGTATTAACATCAGCCAATTTATCATTATTAATGCATGTATTAATAATAATAATAATAATAATAATAATTTATTGCCCAACAGGTAAAACCTTATTACAGAACAACATATTAAAAAACTACAGTAAATACAGGTACAATAAAATTACAAATAAATAATTAAAAGTTAAAAAAAACATACTTTTCAATAGAAAAATTCACGAATACACTTTAAAAAAACACTCGAATTAGCATTAAAAATATCACACTTATTTGAAACACTATTGAACGTTGAACACATTGAAGAAGGCGGAGATTTCACCATTGCCGACGTCTTTGCAGGTGGATTATAAAAACAGTTTGTGGTCCTGGAATTGACACGAGGTACTAAAAAATTTAAATTATATAGCAGATCAGGAGAATCAACTGTATTGTGTATAATTTTATGCAAAAAAGAAAGTATTGAAATCGATCTTCTTGCTGCCAGTGGAACTGCATCAAATTTCTTAAGGAGCTCACCATGGTCAAATCCTTGAGGCGGATAATAGTTGAAAGATTTATACCATAAATACTTTAAAAAATTCCGTTGAACCGCTTCAAGAGAATTTATATCGCTGCTGTTAATTGGGTTCCATATCACTGAGCCATACTAAAGAACGCTTCTGAGTAGGGTGTAGTATAACACAATTATTGCTTCAATGTAGTTAAATTCTTTAGTGTTGCGCAAAATAAAGCCTACTAGTTTGTGCGCTCTAGATATTACTGACGTTAAATGGTCAGAAAAAGTCAGTTTAGCATCAAATATAATGCCTAAGTCTGTAGTTTGATTAACACGCGCAATAGCCACTCCATCCGATAAGTATTGTGCTGCAACTGAATTGAGTTTCTTGGTGTATGTTACAAGTTTGCATTTACTTACATTACAAGAAAGAAGCGATTAGTATTACACCAATTATCTACTAAACTAATATTGTATTGAAGATTAACACAGTCATCAACAGAATTAATTGCGGAAAAAAAATTGAAATCGTCAGCATAAAGTAAATGTTTACAAGTTAAAATACTTGACAGATCGTTAATAAAAAGCAAAAACAGTAATGGACCTAGGTTAGATCCTTGAGGCACAACTGACGTTGGACAATATTCAGAAGAGTTACAATTATTGTAAGAAATATATTGACTACGGTTATCTAAATATGATTTAAATAATAGTAAAAGATTGTTACTAAAGCCAAATTTATCGAGTTTGTGTAATATAACAGAATGGTCTATTGTGTCAAACGCCTTTTTAAAATCAAAGTATATACAATCAACTTGACCCTTGTTATCCACTATCATTGATGTAAAGTCAACAAAATTGCACAAATTAGTAGTTGTAGAGCGTTTTTCCATAAAGCCATGCTGATTTGATGATAACAAGTGTTTGACTTTAGGATAAATGTTAGAATACAGAATCATTTCAAAAACTTTTGCAAAGTTAGAAATAATGGCAATAGGTCTATAATTGATAATGTCAGCACTAGCGCCAGATTTTAAAACCGGAAAAATTTTTGCTTTTTTCCAAACATCAGGAAAACTATGATGGTTGAGAATAATATTAAAAATTTTGCACAATGGAACGCAAAAGATATCAGCACAGTCTTTAATAATGAAGCTGGGTATGCTTTCATGTCCGCTCGTCATTGAATTCTTCAACTTTTTGAGTGATGTCAAAACATCAGATTCGCTTAAGTTAGACACATCTATAATAGGAAAGTTATTGCAAGTGGAATGAACCGGATTAAACAAAATAAATGGTTGAGTATAAGTACTCTTAAAATAATTAGCAAATGCGTCTACAATACTAGAAGGAGAGTCAAAGCTTTCACCATCAAGTTTCATTAAACCAGGAATACGAGTTTGATTGTTCTTTGAGCGGACAGACGACCAAAACTGTTTAGGATTAGATTTAATATTATTTGCTGTTAACAAAATATAATTATTGTATTTAACTGATATTTCTTTTTTTAGTAAAGATCTAGTTTCTTTAAAGTTGTTATATGATTCAGTAGATTGAACACGCTTATAAACAGAGTGTATTGCATTTTTCTTTTTCAAAGTATTAATAATATTTTTAGTGAACCAAATAGGATATCTCTTAGAAATAAGTTTACAAAGAGGAATATGTTTATCAAAATAACTAAAAATTAAAGAATAAAACTGAGAAAGTGCTATGTCAGGATCAGTAAAATTATTAAACTCAGACCAGTCATGGTTGCATAAATCTTTATAAAGAAGAGGGAAGTCAGCTTTTCTAAAATTGTAGGTTTTGGTTAAACTAGTTTTTTTAATTGTATCAACTTGAATTGTATTAGTAGTGCTAACCAAGTGGCATTTCGATGTCTGTTGTTCTTCCAACTTTACGCTTTTTGTTCATATTGATGCTTGTTTGCCTTCTACCTGTTGATTACTTATATTTGTGTTTAACATTTGATTAATGTGTCTTATCCATTTAGTTCCATTTTCTAACTCGCATAAGTAAGTCGTTAAACCTAACTTCTTAATTACTTTAGCTTGTATCCAGTCTATCTTGATATTTATTTGATAGTCCCTGATCATGACTATTTTCCTACTTTAATATTTCTTATCTTATTAGATATTTTACTTTCTTTACTAGACTGAGTTGTTTTAAAATGTACTTTAGGCTTATTCTTTTGTTTTTTTCTTTGGTGTTAAAAATGTTTGTTTTTATCTGTTGCATTAAATCTAATCTTGTTCTAAGCTTTTTTCCCAGCATTCTTTCTGAGTTTCCTTTGTTTTACAATGTTCTGTGTTTCTGTAATTCAATAAGAGTCTTGCAATTAAAGATTCTAAACTTTCATTTTTATTGTTTACATCTATTAACATTGCTTTCATGCTATTTTTAAACGTTTTTACATAATTACTTTGAGAGTTGTATGAAGGAATTGTGATGTGTTCTACCCCATTAGTTTTAAGAAATGCCTTCATTTTATTTGATACCAATGAAGTTCTGTTATCAGACACTACGGTTTTTGGTAAACCAAATCTTGAGAATGAATCTTCTAATTTAATTATTGTTTGATTTGTTTTTATGTTATTCATTATGTACACTTTGGGCCACTTTGAATACAAATCTACAATTATTAAATTTTTTTTTCCTTTTATGGGTCTTAAAAAGTCAACATGTATTCTTTCAAATGGCATGTTACTTTCAGTCCATATATTAAAGATTTTTGGGGGGTTTTGTCTTGTTTTTAAACATGGTATGCATGTTTTAACTATATCTTCAATTTCTTTGTCTATTCCTGGCCACCAAACATATGACCTTGCCATTGATTTCATCTTGATGATTCCTAAATGAGTGTTATAAATTTGTTCCAATATTTCTTTAAGTAATGTCTTTGGAATTACTATCCGATAGCCCCAAAGTATTGTTCCATCTTTTACGGTTAATTCATGTCTTTTTATATAATAATATTTTAAACTTTCATTCCTCTTTTTTTTCCAGCCATTTTTTATATTTATCATTACTTTTGCTAATATGGAATCATTTTCTGTTTCATCTCTCAGTTTTGTAAAATTAATTGGTGTATTTTTAATAGAATTGAAATGAATGTTTTCAGTCAGTTAACAGTCAGCAATACAATTTTTGGCACCTTTTATGTGTTCTATTGAGTAATTAAATCCTGCTAAATATTTAGCCCAACGCTGCATACGGTTGGTATACATTTGTGATATACTCTTATGTTCTCCAAAAATTGATATTAATGCTTTATGATCTGTTCTTAAATTGAACTTTATACCGTATAAATATTCTTCAAAGCGTTTTATTGTAAAATAGATTGCTAGAGCTTTTTTATGATATGCATGCAATCATTTTCTCTGATCTATCCGTTATTTTGTGGCTTAACACCCCTGAGATATCATAATCGCTAGCATCCGTTATTACAATTACTGGTAGTGTTGGATTAAAATAAACTAGATTTTTATCTGCTGATATAATATTTTTTTTATTTTTTCAAAAGATTTTTGACAATCTTTGCTCCATTCATACTTAGTTATTTTTTAAGCAAATTATACAAAGGATATAAAATTTCAGATATTTTTGGAATATATTTAGATTAATACTTTGTCATTCCTAAAAATGATCGTACTTGTAAAATGTTCTTGGGTTCTGGTGCTTTTACAATGCACTCTCCTTTACTTGAACATTTTTTCAGACCGTCTCTACTAATTTTATGTTCTAGATATTCTAATGATTCTTGCAAAAAAACATTTTGTTAAGTTTACTACCAAGTTAGCCTCTTTTAATATTTCAAACACTTTATAAAGTGATTCTAAATGTTCTGATCTATTTTTGCCAGTAAAATGTCATCTAAGTAAGTTATCACGTTTTTTACACCTTAAAATAACTGATCTATATGTTTTTGAAAATAAAAACTAGATGATTTTATTCCAAATGGCATACGGTTTACTAAATACAAACCTTTATGAGTACTTAACGTTACTAATTTACGTGAATCTTCTGTTAATTCAAACTGTAAATAAGCATTCGATAAATCAATACGTGAAAATTTATTACCTTCATAAAGATGAGAAAATAAAGTTTTAGTCCTTGGTAATGAATAATAAACTTTTTCCAAGTATTTGTTTATAGTTGACTTATAGTCTCCACAAATCCTAATAGAACCATCCTTTTTTACAACAGGGACAATACATGATGACCATTCAACACTGCATGTAGGTGTAATGATTCCATGTTGTTCCATCCTGTCTAACTCTTGTTCGACTTTTTCTTTTATTGCCAATGGTACTGTTCTAGGTCTTGAATGTATAGGTTTTGCGTCCTCCTTTAGTCGAAGTTGTATCTTTGCATACTTGTATTTTCCTAGTTTATTACTGCAAACATCAGGATACCTATTCCTTTAAGCATCTACTATGTTCATTTCATTAATACTATTAACACATGCAACATTAAAATTAAGATTGTAATCATGGATAAAGTCACGTCCTAATGAACATGTATTAGCATTTTTAACTACAAATATTTTTAATTCTTTTATGATATTTTTATAATTTGCTTGACTTATAAAATATCCAGTAGGTACAATATTTTCACCCGTATATCCTGAAAATTTTACATTTGATTCACACAAATTATCATCAAAGTTATTTTTAAAATATCTAAATGGAATTACACTAATAGCTGATCCGGAGTCTAATTGAAAACTATGCACTTTTTTTTTAATGATTAGTTTTATTATTATTGACTTATAATAATTAACATCAATATTATTAATTTTTAATAGACTTTATGTCAAAACTATTGTCATTAAAATTAAGTACATCTACCTTATTTATTCTACCCTTTGATCTGCAAATTGTTTGTAAATGCCCAATCTTTTACATTTGTTGCATTTATAATCCTTGTATCTGCAAGTTCCATCATGCTTCTTTCCACAATGTTTACAATTCTCTTTTGACCCATTATTGCTTACGTTTGTTCTGTCAGCTGTTATTCTTCTGTGTTTGTGCTGTCATCCGTTTACGTGCTGTTGATTTGCCCTTGTTGATTTTCGTGTAGCCTCTTTTTTGATGAACCGTTGCTTGCACAAAAAGAAGTCTATTTGCGTAATTTTCCTTTGAATTGACATTTTCTTTTGCCACTGCAATTTCCACAAGTTTTATTAGATCACAGCTTGGATTTACTTTGCACATTTTGTCCAAAACAGCGCCTTCACACATGCCCGATATAAACTTCAATACACTGTCAAGCTTGTCTTCAAATTTGCAGTTTATTGATAAGTTTTTTATTCGTGCAAACCATTCACTTACGTTTTCATCTTTTTCCTGTTTGGCATTATAAAACTGTATTCTTTCACAAAATACGATTATTGGCGGACGAAAATGCCTTGTCATTAAAATACATAGTTCCCTGTAATTTAATTCTTTGGGTATTTTAGGATAACTTAAATTGCGTAGGAGTTTGTAAAAATTGTTACCTACTAAACTTAATAGTGTAGCCACTTGTACATCTCCTTCCTTTATCGAGTTTGCCGTAAAATATTGTTCTAGGCATTCCTGGTAAATGATCCAATCGTTATTTCCATCTTTCCCAAACTGTTGCATTGTTCCTATTACGCCAGCCATTTGTCAATCACTGTTCACACACGCACATTCACAAACTTAACAGTTTTTTAGATTAAATCTTATTTAATTTTTTATCCTCGTTGCCATGTTATATCTTGTGTGGAGAATAATAAATTGGACATATCTCTATTTGTGAAAATAACAAAACTGACTCTTTATTTGTTTTTCTGTTACACGATCATTTGATTTATATCGAGGTTGATTTGTAAGTGACGTACATGCGTGTGCACATATATAACACATATCTAAAATGATTCAATTTTGAACTGATTGGAATTATAAATCCAAAAAAAAAATTGCTTTGAGAATTTATGAGATTAATATAAATCATTGAAAAAAACTGTACATTTAAAATATACTCATTCTTTTAGCCAAATGATATGTGATAATCCAAAACTATTCTGGAGGTATATAAATTAAAAAAGAAATACGGACAACTACCTAAAAGTTTAGCAGTATCCTTAAGACCATACCGACCGCTACCTTGATTTGTAGTATTTTAACAAAAACGGCAACTTTCCCTTCATCGCTGCTTCTACAAATAATTTGATAATCAATTTATTTTTTTACCAGTACATTTAGAAAGGATTAAACTATGATATGTCAATGTCTTTTTTGTAAAATTATATTTGCAAATAGCATCAAAATGCATTCAAACTAATTATTATTTGACTAAAAGACTTTGAAATATCATAGTTTAATCCTTTCTAAATGTACTGATAAAAAAATAAATCGATTATCAAATTATTTGTAGAAGCAGCAATGAAGGGGAAGTTGCCGTTTTTGTTAAAATACTACAAATCAAAGTAGCGGTCGGTATGCTCTTAACAGATATGTCAAAATGAACAAATCTGTGTAGACTTACAGTAATCCTAGAACAACGTAGCTTATGGTATCTGTAAAATGTAAGCGCGAATGAAGGATCCTAAAACCGGCAAAGTCATAAATGCAACAGTACTGGCCAATCTGTTCTGGGGTTACTATAGTTTTTTTTATCGGTATATGTTAGTGACATGTGTTTTGTTATTTTCTTTAAAATTACTTTTTTGTAATTTTTTTATATTTTAATTTTTTTTTGTTAAACGTTAAGGATGTTTTTAATGAGATATAAAATTTAAAAGACTCTGTGTTACCAGCCGCTGATAAAATTTCTATTTTCTTTAATGTATACAGGGTGTTAGGTAAACATGCGGAAAAACTCAAAGAGTTATTCCTTATTCTTATTCTGAAAAACTCTTTTGTTTTAAACCTGTATGACACTGTCTATAATTATGTCTTGAATTATATATATAATTATAGATCAGACTATTCACGTGTGTAAAACGCACAAACTATCAAGGTCACAAATATATCTTGAAAAATTAGAACATGTTCTATTTTCCCATCTATAATCGACGCGAACGTGATGTGCGCATATCATTTTGTATTTTCTTATATTTTTTAAATTTTACCACTGCAGCTCCACATATAGCAATTGCTACCACTTTTTTAATTTGTTCTGCTTCCATTTTTCATTATTTTTATTAATTGTATAACTAACTGTAGCAATAATCAATTCAAAACAAATGACATAACCTGCAAAGTAAACATTGAAACTTGATTTGACAGAGCATAGATAAGGTGCAAGCGTGGTTTTATAATTATATAAAGAATTATATATAGTGTTATACAGGATATAATTTTTATATATGGAATTATTGCACAAATTCTAATAAAAATTATATATATATAATTCAAGACATAATTATAGACAGTGTCAAACGGGTTTTAAAGATACAAGGTACATTTAAAGTTGCTGAATCTACAGTAAATTTTTAAAATGACTTTCTTCAGCCTAGATACAAGCATTCAATCTTTTTGCAATTGAGTGCCAAACTCTTTTAAATACACCAGGGTTGTTTCTAATTGAGTTACACTCAGCAATTATTAAATTTTTCCAAATTCTTCACTGACGTAGCGTAAACTGATGATTTCAGATAACCCTATTAGAAATAAATTTGTTTGAAATTGAGCAGGCCTTGCGTGTGGCCCAAAAGTTGTGATACACTTTGCCGGTAAGTTTTTCTGGCAGAAATACTGGTCCAATTAGACAATCGCCCACAATTCTAACCCAAACATTTAAGGAGAACTGATGTTGAAAACGATCTTCACATATCTGATGCGGATTTTCATCTGCTCACACATAGTTGTTACAAAAATTCTTTATTGCATTTCTTGAAATACTGGCTTTATCGGTAAAATGAATATGATTTAGGAATTGAGTGATCAGAACTAATGTTTGCAAAAGCTATTGACATAACGCAATACGTAAAGGAAAATTAACAGGTAGTAGTGTTTGAACATGCTGAATGTGGTATGGATACAACAAATTGCCCTTAAGAATTTTATAAATTGTCTTATGACTTACATTCAAAGTATTAGCAATTTATTGCGTAGAACTACTTAAATCTTCTTCTATTATGTTCAGCACATTCTGTTTCAGTTATACCGTTCTTACTAACATTGATCTTCTCCACTTTCTATTTTGTTTCACCAAAACGTCGATGAATAATTTCAAAGATTTTTTGGTCGGGGATATTACGGCCAAGAAACCGTTCAATGTACAATCGTCTAGCTTGTAATGAATTGTCATCAACAAGTCCATACATGAAATGCATGCCAGTTATCTTGGCGTTTGTATAGTGGTTCATGGTAGAGAAATTTACTAACTATCTATTAAAGACACGTCAAACAGCCAAACGTCACTCAATCTAAAAAACTGCAACCGATACATGTGATGATCAATGACAAGACGTATTCAAATGAAAGTCACTTGTAAATTAGTAGATAAAACAGCCGTTCCAAGATATTGTTAACAATTTTTTGTATTTTATAAATTCATTAGTTTTTTGTACTTGATATAGTCATTGGCGTACGCCATACTTTTATTTACATTAATAATTTAAGTTAAATTTCCAAAATATTAGAAACAATCTTATATTAAGCCAAATTTTAAATCTGATAAACAAATCATATTACTAACTACTGGGGTGCGTTCGATAAACCGGAGCGTTGGTATAAAACGCACTCTTTGTTGTTCAAAAAGTCGAAGTGTCGCTATTGGTGTGACATCCCAAAGCGTTCGAAATTAGAGAGCGTCGCACCGAGAGCGCGCTCTTGTCTAACCAAGTCTAGAGCTAAGTGGATTTTACTCTGAGATTTACGCGCAAAATGTGTTTCACATCAAAATTTGAAACAAAAAACGTAGCAGGGACAAGTTTGGACAAAATACATTTAATTAACACAAATAACAGTTACAACTAACAATTTTAATAGATTTGGATAAAAATAAGTAAAAATGTTGCACACATTTTCTAGAACAGAAATAAAACTACCAAGAACATAAACTGTTTTATTCTTTCAGTATAATTTGAGGGTCACAGTCATTATTAGACACCGGATTATATGCAACTTAAAAACGCTAAAATATACATGCAAATATGCAATAAAAAAGCCCAAAATATGCACAAAAATAGCAAAAATATGCCAAAATATGCAGTTATATGTAACATAATATAAACAAATATAGTTTAATCATTTTATCAAAAAATAGAAAATATATAACAAATATTATTTTTTTAAAGTTAAGTATGTAAACTGTGTCAAAATATAAAACTTCATATATACTTAGACAAAAAACGTAATGTTAAATAACTCCATTTTGAATGGTTTACTGAGTACCATAAAAGCAGATACATGTATGTTTCAATTTTTAGTATACTTGCAATAAAAACTAACTTTAGTTTTTCAAATTTTTTAAATAAATTAAAAAAAAAATATTTGTTTTATATTTAAAATGATTGTAATTGAATAGTTGGCAGTAAAAATATTCAATGTTTAATTTCTGGCATATTTTTATGTTAATATGCATAATATAGTAACTTAAAAAATGACGTTTTTCAATCTTTTTTTCAAAAAATCGTTGAAATATGCATAAAAACCGAATATGGATGAAATATGCAACATAGCCTAAATATAGTCAAAATATGCATTTGCATATAATCCGGTCCCTAGTCATTATAATAGCGTACTCAAATAATATTATTTTTATTATGTTAAAACTTATGGTCAATAAATAAATAGGTATTTAGGGATCGTAATCGATGAATTGCAGTGCAATTTGATTATTATTAAATAAAACTGATATAAACAATTACAAATTATCTATGATAAATTCATAACATTCAAACTTCAAAAAATCATTCTTTGGTGTCACTCCAAATCGTTCAAAAATTGACGCTTGGTGTGCTCACGTGATCTACACACTTGGTGTGCACACCACACACCAACGCTCCGGTTTTTTTAGCGGACCCCAGGAATGGGTGTAATCAATCTGCTATGCTTAAACTACCTGATCTTTTAATTGTGAGCAATTAAAATGAATGCCTAAAAACATTATAACGCAAAATTAGCATGAATTTTTGAAAGACAATTGACATCAACAAATCTTATGATCTATTACTCTAAGATATTTGAAGCGTTTTAAAACAAAGCGCAAGTCGACGCAGTTTACACAAACTTCAACCTCAACAAACACACCACAGATGTCATCACCACATATCTACATTATAACAAAAAAAATTGTAAACTATAAATTAATCCTGAAGATGACTAAATAGTCAAAACTAGTCAAGAATAAAAACATCAAAAAAAGCATACAAGTATACTGTATTATTATTTCCAAACACTACATAACATCTCTGAAAAACAACAATATAATAACATTCGTGATCAGGATGATGCGTTGTTAACTTTTATTTTTAGATATTAATTTTTATGTTTTATGTTTTATGTTTTAGCGAAACGTGGTCAATAAGCTATGAATGTGTATCACAAAAAATTGTAAATTTTGAACTGGCAGCATTTTTTACAAGATCCAACATAAGTCAAGGAGGAGTATCAATATATACTCATCATTTGATCGAATTTAATGTAAGATATGATATTATAAATTTATCCCAGGAAATACACTGCAAAGTGGCGGCGGTAGAAATA
This sequence comes from Tachinus rufipes, assembly GCA_963932245.1. NCBI lineage: Eukaryota > Metazoa > Arthropoda > Insecta > Coleoptera > Staphylinidae > Tachinus > Tachinus rufipes. Next base: position 46,291,518 of record OZ010741.1, on the reverse strand, counting down.
TCTAGGTATAATTCTTTAGTTATAGCAATATATTGAACCCCAAGCGGCGATTTTACCGAGTTTATGAATACATTTAATAATGTTTTTTTACTAACAGAAGCATCTCATCTAAATATTATAATCAACGGCAATTTTAACATTCTATTTGGACAAAGAAATTCTCAAACAGACAGCTTAATGGGCTTATTAAATATGTTTAATTTATGTGTGTATACTATACTATAAAATGTAATACGCGTCTTAACAATTGTATAGACAACATATTAACTAATTTTGATTACTATACTTCTTTAGGTGTATTTGGAGTTTTGTTGGCAGCTGCTCTGAATAGTTCAGCAGAGGTACATTCAAACCACTCTTTTAGGTTTCTGAGCCAGGAGATTCTTTTTCTACCAATTGACCTTTTTCCTTTAATTTTTTTCTGAATAATTTTTGTGTTGGTGATCTTTCTTGTTTTCTTTATTTGGCAAAGAACTTTCTCATTGGTAATCTTGTCGGTCTATGAGATTTTGAGCATCCTCCGGTAGCACCATATTTAATATGCTTCTAGATTCTTGATGTTGTTTGCCTTGGTGGTCCATGCTTCCATTCCATAGAAAAGAGTGGGGAAAATATAACGCTTTAAAATTCTAGTTCTTAGCTCTAATTTTATGTTGCGGTTACACAGAATTTTCCGCATATTTGTGAAAGCATTGCGCTATTCTGCTTTTGATTTCTTTTGTGTGTTCCGTGTTTTTGGTTACCCATGTTACCAGATATTTGTAACAGGATACCCATTCTATAGTTTTGTTGTTGATATATATCTGGGGTCTATTATAGTGTGTATTTATGGTTATGTCCTTTGAGGTGTTCATGACTTTGGTTTTCTTTATGATGATGTCTAGACCGTATAGCTTGCAGTAAGTGTTTACTTGTTCGACTAGGTGTTGTAGATCTAAGTTATCTGCAATTATGCTGGTATCGTCGGCGTATACGTATGTTGTTTATAGTTTGTCCGTTTATGACGATAGCTCCCGCTATTACTGATAACGCTTTTTCAAATATTGCTTCACTATACACGTTAAATAAATAAGCCACAACATTCTACTCAATATAGTGACTGATATTTCTCTGAGCTCAAAAACGCCTTCAGAGTATATGTCTTCTGTCTCAATAAATAACGACACAGAATTAAAGTTTAGTGACGTATTCATTGCAAAACCAGAAACGCTGTCAACCAAATTAAAAACAAACCTAGTAAAGATGTGTACAAATTAAGTGCAAAACCTATTAAAGCTATAATAAATTTAATTGTCACAGTTTTTGTTAAATTGATAAATATTAGTATAAATGATGGCATATTTCCAAAAATCTTAAAAACTTCAATAGTAGTTCCCATTTTAAAAAAAAAAGGTAATGTGAACGGTTTAGCAAACTATAGGCCAATCTCTATCATACCTATTATTAGTAAAATTTTTAAAGCTGTGTTGAAGAATAAAATTGCGGAATATATGGAAGTGCATTCTTATTATACCTCTATACATTTTGGGTTTTGTACCAACCATTCTACTGCAATGGCAGTAAGTGAATTAACTGAGTCAATTGCAAATTCATTTGAAAATCGACAATTCACGGAAGCCATTTTCATTGACTTAAACAAGCTATTTAGTTGTGTATCCCACCAAGTTCTAAAAAAAAATGGACTATAATTTTAATCCACAATCAGCAAAGCTTATTATGTCATATTTGAATAAAATAATAGTCACAATATGCTGCAAAAATAAACAGACAAAAAGTTTAAGCGGTAAATATAGTGTGTTTCACGATTTCGTACTAGGCCCTATAATACTTTATGCGGACAATACTGCTAGTATAAATAAACACCACATATTAAACGAGTAAGTTTGGAATCTTGTGAATACACAATTTATGCTCTCAAAATGGTTTTTGGCTAACCTCTTAAGCCTAAATGCTTCAAAAACTGTCAATACAATATTTTTGCTGCAACCAGTCGACAAGGAATTAAACGTAGAGGTAGTAATGTTTCTCAAGGTTCAAATAAATCCTGAGCTTACGTGGAATTGTCATATTGACAACATAGCTTCCTCAGTTAGTAAGAATATCTTTATATTAAGTAATATTGCAAACATAACATTGCTGAATGTAAGTCTTGCAGTTTACCATGGACAAATCATGTCAAAACTTACATATGCTATTACAGTATGGGGTCATTTGTCGGCTAATCAACGATTGTTTAAACTTCAGCGTAGAGCAGTCCAAATACTATCTGCTTTAGATTATAGAGCGGATTGCAAATATTCGTTCATTAATCTTATTTTTATATATAAGAATGTTTAAAATATATGAAAACAAACACAGACAACTACAATAGTAATCAAAGCTTTTATGAATATAATACAAAAAAAAAACAAGACATCAGACCTATTTTTTAAGATTGATTAAATCTAGATCATTAAATAATTACTATGGACAAAAGCTATTCTTTTCTCCAAATGTGAAAATGCTGACATTCAAACGTTTTCTAATCTATGTAAAAGTGTTATTGTTAAAATTAGCAGCATACAATATTGAAAAATATGTAAATCATAACTTTTTAAATACGTTCAATTAATATGTATATTTTAAATGTAATACAATTTTTGTAAATGCATCAATAAACATTATTATTATTATTATTATTATTATTATTATTATTATTATTATTATTATTATTATTATTATTATTATTATTATTATTATTATTATTATTATTATTATTATTATTATTATTATTATTATTATTATTATTATTATTATTATTATTATTATTATTATTATTATTATTATTATTATTATTATTATTATTATTATTATTATTATTATTATTATTATTATTATTATTATTATTATTATTATTATTATTATTATTATTATTATTATTATTATTATTATTATTATTATTATTATTATTATTATTATTATTATTATTATTATTATTATTATTATTATTATTATTATTATTATTATTATTATTATTATTATTATTATTATTATTATTATTATTATTATTATTATTATTATTATTATTATTATTATTATTATTATTATTATTATTATTATTATTATTATTATTATTATTATTATTATTATTATTATTATTATTATTATTATTATTATTATTATTATTATTATTATTATTATTATTATTATTATTATTATTATTATTATTATTATTATTATTATTATTATTATTATTATTATTATTATTATTATTATTATTATTATTATTATTATTATTATTATTATTATTATTATTATTATTATTATTATTATTATTATTATTATTATTATTATTATTATTATTATTATTATTATTATTATTATTATTATTATTATTATTATTATTATTATTATTATTATTATTATTATTATTATTATTATTATTATTATTATTATTATTATTATTATTATTATTATTATTATTATTATTATTATTATTATTATTATTATTATTATTATTATTATTATTATTATTATTATTATTATTATTATTATTATTATTATTATTATTATTATTATTATTATTATTATTATTATTATTATTATTATTATTATTATTATTATTATTATTATTATTATTATTATTATTATTATTATTATTATTATTATTATTATTATTATTATTATTATTATTATTATTATTATTATTATTATTATTATTATTATTATTATTATTATTATTATTATTATTATTATTATTATTATTATTATTATTATTATTATTATTATTATTATTATTATTATTATTATTATTATTATTATTATTATTATTATTATTATTATTATTATTATTATTATTATTATTATTATTATTATTATTATTATTATTATTATTATTATTATTATTATTATTATTATTATTATTATTATTATTATTATTATTATTATTATTATTATTATTATTATTATTATTATTATTATTATTATTATTATTATTATTATTATTATTATTATTATTATTATTATTATTATTATTATTATTATTATTATTATTATTATTATTATTATTATTATTATTATTATTATTATTATTATTATTATTATTATTATTATTATTATTATTATTATTATTATTATTATTATTATTATTATTATTATTATTATTATTATTATTATTATTATTATTATTATTATTATTATTATTATTATTATTATTATTATTATTATTATTATTATTATTATTATTATTATTATTATTATTATTATTATTATTATTATTATTATTATTATTATTATTATTATTATTATTATTATTATTATTATTATTATTATTATTATTATTATTATTATTATTATTATTATTATTATTATTATTATTATTATTATTATTATTATTATTATTATTATTATTATTATTATTATTATTATTATTATTATTATTATTATTATTATTATTATTATTATTATTATTATTATTATTATTATTATTATTATTATTATTATTATTATTATTATTATTATTATTATTATTATTATTATTATTATTATTATTATTATTATTATTATTATTATTATTATTATTATTATTATTATTATTATTATTATTATTATTATTATTATTATTATTATTATTATTATTATTATTATTATTATTATTATTATTATTATTATTATTATTATTATTATTATTATTATTATTATTATTATTATTATTATTATTATTATTATTATTATTATTATTATTATTATTATTATTATTATTATTATTATTATTATTATTATTATTATTATTATTATTATTATTATTATTATTATTATTATTATTATTATTATTATTATTATTATTATTATTATTATTATTATTATTATTATTATTATTATTATTATTATTATTATTATTATTATTATTATTATTATTATTATTATTATTATTATTATTATTATTATTATTATTATTATTATTATTATTATTATTATTATTATTATTATTTTTTTTTTTTTTTTGTTGTGTTTTAGCGTCGACTACTAAGGTCATTAGCTATTTATTTTAATAATAATAACCTCAGGTTATAGACCTGAGGAGACAAAACAACACATTAAAATGGTTAAATAAATAAATAAATAAATAAAAACTAAATCTAATATCACAGTTGCTTAAATTAAAAAACTAATATCACAAAACTTACTATTTAACCTAACCTAATATCACAGATGACACCGAAGCTGTAAAATGCTTCGATGCCAGACCCTAAAAACTAAAGTAACTAAACCTAATATCACAACTTAACCTAATATCACAACCTAACTTAATATCACAGATGACATCGAAGCTGTAAAATGCTTCGATGCCAGACCCTAAAAACTAACTAAACCTAATATCACAGATTGCACCGAAGTTGTAAAAGACTACGATGCTTTAAACAACTCAACAAAACAAACTGATCAATAAAAATAAATAAATAAGTTAACACCAAAATCATTATAAGACAACACAAAACTTGGTTACACCTGTTTGAGGAGTCCTGCGTCTTTCAAGAACTGGACGCACCTTCCCATGGACTCTTCTCTATTTGATAAAATAGACGCCACGTTGTTAGGGAGCTCGAGCCGATTACGGTGGGGAAGGTAGGCTCGGCATTCCTCCAAAATGTGCTTCACCGTTAGAGGGTCGTGACATGTTTGGCATTCTGGTTGTTCGTCGCCGGTCAGGAGATACGAAGAGGTCAAGTTGGTATGACCTATGCGCAAGCGACATAAGGCGACCTCCTCTCTCCTGTTGAGATCTACCGGCGACTTCCATGCCGTCACGGAGAGCTTGATTTCCTTTAATTTGCTCTCGAAGCCGTTCCATACTCTATTATTATTATTATTATTATTATTATTATTATTATTATTATTATTATTATTATTATTATTATTATTATTATTATTATTGTTATTGTTATTGTTATTGTTATTGTTATTGTTATTATTATTATTATTATTATTATTATTATTATTATTATTATTATTATTATTATTATTATTATTATTATTATTATTATTATTATTATTATTATTATTATTATTATTATTATTATTATTATTATTATTATTATTATTATTATTATTATTATTATTATTATTATTATTATTATTATTATTATTATTATTATTATTATTATTATTATTATTATTATTATTATTATTATTATTATTATTATTATTATTATTATTATTATTATTATTATTATTATTATTATTATTATTATTATTATTATTATTATTATTATTATTATTATTATTATTATTATTATTATTATTATTATTATTATTATTATTATTATTATTATTATTATTATTATTATTATTATTATTATTATTATTATTATTATTATTATTATTATTATTATTATTATTATTATTATTATTATTATTATTATTATTATTATTATTATTATTATTATTATTATTATTATTATTATTATTATTATTATTATTATTATTATTATTATTATTATTATTATTATTATTATTATTATTATTATTATTATTATTATTATTATTATTATTATTATTATTATTATTATTATTATTATTATTATTATTATTATTATTATTATTATTATTATTATTATTATTATTATTATTATTATTATTATTATTATTATTATTATTATTATTATTATTATTATTATTATTATTATTATTATTATTATTATTATTATTATTATTATTATTATTATTATTATTATTATTATTATTATTATTATTATTATTATTATTATTATTATTATTATTATTATTATTATTATTATTATTATTATTATTATTATTATTATTATTATTATTATTATTATTATTATTATTATTATTATTATTATTATTATTATTATTATTATTATTATTATTATTATTATTATTATTATTATTATTATTATTATTATTATTATTATTATTATTATTATTATTATTATTATTATTATTATTATTATTATTATTATTATTATTATTATTATTATTATTATTATTATTATTATTATTATTATTATTATTATTATTATTATTATTATTATTATTATTATTATTATTATTATTATTATTATTATTATTATTATTATTATTATTATTATTATTATTATTATTATTATTATTATTATTATTATTATTATTATTATTATTATTATTATTATTATTATTATTATTATTATTATTATTATTATTATTATTATTATTATTATTATTATTATTATTATTATTATTATTATTATTATTATTATTATTATTATTATTATTATTATTATTATTATTATTATTATTATTATTATTATTATTATTATTATTATTATTATTATTATTATTATTATTATTATTATTATTATTATTATTATTATTATTATTATTATTATTATTATTATTATTATTATTATTATTATTATTATTATTATTATTATTATTATTATTATTATTATTATTATTATTATTATTATTATTATTATTATTATTATTATTATTATTATTATTATTTTTATTATTATTATTATTATTATTACTTTTTTTTTTTTTTTTTTTTTTTTTTTTTTTTTTTTACAGGGGCTTTGCCTCTTAAGTGCGGTGTCCAATCGCGCCTTAAGTTGCCCCGAGGCAAGTGACTAACAAATCCATGCGACCGCATGGTAACTAATTAGCCCTGGAGTGGGCCGAGTGCACCCTTAGTAGTCTGGCAGAACCAAGTAAGATGCATTTTTGCATCTCTGTAGCAAGAGATTTATGATTCTTAAAGCAACCAGGTAATTTTTGAATATTTTCTGTAAAATTTGTTGATATGCCGCCTAAACAGCCTATTATGAGTGTAACGGTTTTAATTGCATACTCTGGGTAAGTAATATTTAACTCGGAGATAAGCGGGCGGTATTTTTGCTCTTTTTCTGTGAATTTTTTTAATATATTGTTTTCTGCGGGAGAAGAAAACTCTATTATATACATAATTTTTTGATTTAAATCCTGTAATACAATATCCGGTTTATTAGCTGATATTTGTCGTGTTGTAGAAAAACTAAAGTTCCAAAACAGTTTACAATTGCTATTAGATACAACGGTCTCTATGTCGTCTTGAAGGTAATATGCAATTATTTTTTCATCTATTTTAAAGTAATGCCTGAGATGAAAGTATAACACTTTAAGCGCGTTGTTATGCCGGCTTATGTACTCTGTTTTTGCGTAGTGAGGACACGCTGATAAAAGGTGCATTAATGATTCCTGGTGTTTGTGGCATGCTCTACATAATGTGCTTATAATATTTTGCATTTTTAGTACTTGCTTTGAATACAGTAGAGTGTTATGCACGCCATCTTGGCACGATGTGATAAAACCTTCGGTTTCCGATCTAAGGTTGCTAGAATGCAAAAAAGAAAAAGTAAGTTGGCTCGATAACTTGAGATCTCGGATGTTTTTAAAAAAGATACTGTGCATATTTTTATCTAAATGTTTAGTTAGTAAAGTATTTTGTTCGGCATTTTTGCATAAGTTTTTAACTTCTGATACCGGTAATATTCTAAGGTCGTCTAAGTTCTCTAATTGAAGTTTTAATATTGTTTTTAGTGCCGCTTGACGTAGAAAGCTTCCTTGTTGATTTATTTCATGATCTTGAACTAGTTTTATAAGAGGATCGGATTTTTGAAGGACATTTAAGTATGTACACAGATTAATTCTGTTATACATATTTTCAATGTTGACGAGTCCTCTACCCCCTTTTTTTCTAGTAATGTATATTCTTTCAACGGAAGCATTGGGATGTAAACTATTGTTCATATGCATAATTTTTCTTGTTGCAATATCCTGTTTTCGTAGTTCTTCTGCAGTCCATTTGATGCACCCAAATGTATGTGTTATGATTGGTACTGCAACCATATTGGTTGCTGATATTTTATTTTTTCCGCATAATTCGGACCTCCAAATGTGTTTTAGCATATTTTTATATTTGCTACTTATCTCGTTTTTTACAGTTGTAGTATCTTGAAAACTGCTTTGTTTAATTCCGAGGTATGTGTAAGTTTCGTCCTGTTGAAGATGTCTTATGATTCTGCCGTCAACCAATTCTACATCATCTCTTTCGTCGGGGTCTTTTCCACGAATAATATGGTATATTGCACATTTTTCTATGCCAAAGTTCATACCAATATCGCGAGTATACTCGTGCACATCGCGTAAAGCATGGTTAAGGTTTTGTTTGTTAGATGCAAATAGTTTTAGGTCGTCGACATAGAATAGATGTGAGATTTTATTATTACGGCAGCCTGGTTTACCTGCGCAATAGCCATTGTGTTGTTTGAGGAGTGTAGAAAGAGGAGCTATTGACAAGCAAAAAATAAGAGGGCTAAGAGAGTCGCCTTGGTAAATTCCTCGTTTGTATGTAATGGGATTAGTTGACTTTGTATGTTTGCCGATTCCTATTGTAACTTTAGTTTTCCATAACTTCATCAAGTGTTTGATACAGTTAACAAGTATTTTATCCAGTTTCATTATGTTAAAAATGTAAATTATAAGATCGTGCGGTGTTGTATCAAAGGCCTTTTGGTAGTCCACCCATGCCATTGATAGATTACGTTTGTAATATCTGGCGTCTTGATATATGCATCTATCAATGAGGATATTTTCTCTGCATCCATCTATTCCTTGCTTTGATCCTCTCTGTTCGTAAATTTCTTGCCACACGGGCTCAATATGTACCAAAATTTTTGTGTTTATAATACTTGTAAATATTTTGTAGATATGATTTAGGCAAGTAATAGGGCGATAATTTGCGGGTTGTTTTGGGTCTCCTTTTTTGAATATTAAAATAGTGCGACCTTCTGGAAACCATTCAGGAATACTTTTCAACAGTTTACTTATAAGGTCATTTACGTCTACAGAGCTTTTAGATGTATTCGCCGCTTTGGCGTATGATATTCCGGCAATTGGTGTTTGGACTAATACCAATTTGCGTGCTTCAAAATATGATAATTTGTTCTTAGTCATTATCTCTTTGATAGCAAATTCCTCTTTGTATTTAGGACAATTACGTGATCTTGCAGAGTGTTCTCCTCCGCAATTGACACACGTAATTGGCTGTTCACATTCGCTATCGTCATGCAGAGGTTTTCCACACGCGCAAATCTGCTCCTTAGAACATCGGGCAGCTGTGTGTCCAAACCTCTGACATTTGAAGCAACGCATTGGTGCCGGAATATATGCCCTGACTAAGAGACTATAAAAAGCCCCTTTAACGGTGGTGGGCAGTTGTGGTCTGTTAAACGTCAATATATGGTTAGGGGTTTCTTCGCGTTTACCGTCTCGCATACTAGAAATGCGACGCACGTCGATTACCCCTTGACCACTCATATTTTCTGCAATTTCTTCTAGCGTGCAATTTAAAAAGTCTCTGCAATAAACAATGCCTTTGCATGTATTTAAAGTTTTATGTGCAGAGACTTTGACGTTCATATCTGCCATACGAGTACATTTTAAAAGATTGGTTGACTGAGCGGCAGAAACCGTTTCCACAAGAAGGCCATCTCTGACCTTCTTGATGGATTTGGTGTCGCCAATCAGTCCATACAGGACTCTACTAATCAAGAAGGGGCTAACTTTGTCGAAGTTGCCTTCTTCTTTAGTGACCAGGATGAACCGAGGGACAGGTCCCGCCTTCTCATCACCGGCACTTTTTGACAAAATAGCTTTGCCAGACTTCTTCCCTTTTGTCGAAAAAGAAGCTGGGGGGTCCGATTTGTCATCGGAAAGGGACCGGGTAGCATTATCCATTGGCACAACCCGATCAGTTGCACCAACTTCCGAACAATTGACTACTGCGCTACCGGAGCATTGTTCTCCCACTCCGGTAGTTGCCAAACCCGTGCCGATTATGAAGCCCCTGTCAGATTCAACTGACGGCACGGACTGGGGGCGTGAATTAAGTTTTGACATAATTACAAAAAGTTTGCGTTTTACCTACCGCCAGGTTGGGAATAAAAGGAAAAAAAAGGTTAGAGGTAGAAATGGAATAGACAGGATAATTAGGGAAGGTAGCCAGGAATGGCTTTGGGTACATTTAGTTTGGCTTCTGCTTATTGACCCATCCGGCATGGGTGGCCCTGCCAAGAGTTTAAAACTCCCGCCGGCGTAGCTCAAGCAGAAGTTACTCAGCCCCCTCACCACGACAAGGTAGTACCCACGAGGGGGATTATTATTATTATTATTATTATTATTATTATTATTATTATTATTATTATTATTATTATTATTATTATTATTATTATTATTATTATTATTATTATTATTATTATTATTATTATTATTATTATTATTATTATTATTATTATTATTATTATTATTATTATTATTATTATTATTATTATTATTATTATTATTATTATTATTATTATTATTATTATTATTATTATTATTATTATTATTATTATTATTATTATTATTATTATTATTATTATTATTATTATTATTATTATTATTATTATTATTATTATTATTATTATTATTATTATTATTATTATTATTATTATTATTATTATTATTATTATTATTATTATTATTATTATTATTATTATTATTATTATTATTATTATTATTATTATTATTATTATTATTATTATTATTATTATTATTATTATTATTATTATTATTATTATTATTATTATTATTATTATTATTATTATTATTATTATTATTATTATTATTATTATTATTATTATTATTATTATTATTATTATTATTATTATTATTATTATTATTATTATTATTATTATTATTATTATTATTATTATTATTATTATTATTATTATTATTATTATTATTATTATTATTATTATTATTATTATTATTATTATTATTATTATTATTATTATTATTATTATTATTATTATTATTATTATTATTATTATTATTATTATTATTATTATTATTATTATTATTATTATTATTATTATTATTATTATTATTATTATTATTATTATTATTATTATTATTATTATTATTATTATTATTATTATTATTATTATTATTATTATTATTATTATTATTATTATTATTATTATTATTATTATTATTATTATTATTATTATTATTATTATTATTATTATTATTATTATTATTATTATTATTATTATTATTATTATTATTATTATTATTATTATTATTATTATTATTATTATTATTATTATTATTATTATTATTATTATTATTATTATTATTATTATTATTATTATTATTATTATTATTATTATTATTATTATTATTATTATTATTATTATTATTATTATTATTATTATTATTATTATTATTATTATTATTATTATTATTATTATTATTATTATTATTATTATTATTATTATTATTATTATTATTATTATTATTATTATTATTATTATTATTATTATTATTATTATTATTATTATTATTATTATTATTATTATTATTATTATTATTATTATTATTATTATTATTATTATTATTATTATTATTATTATTATTATTATTATTATTATTATTATTATTATTATTATTATTATTATTATTATTATTATTATTATTATTATTATTATTATTATTATTATTATTATTATTATTATTATTATTATTATTATTATTATTATTATTATTATTATTATTATTATTATTATTATTATTATTATTATTATTATTATTATTATTATTATTATTATTATTATTATTATTATTATTATTATTATTATTATTATTATTATTATTATTATTATTATTATTATTATTATTATTATTATTATTATTATTATTATTATTATTATTATTATTATTATTATTATTATTATTATTATTATTATTATTATTATTATTATTATTATTATTATTATTATTATTATTATTATTATTATTATTATTATTATTATTATTATTATTATTATTATTATTATTATTATTATTATTATTATTATTATTATTATTATTATTATTATTATTATTATTATTATTATTATTATTATTATTATTATTATTATTATTATTATTATTATTATTATTATTATTATTATTATTATTATTATTATTATTATTATTATTATTATTATTATTATTATTATTATTATTATTATTATTATTATTATTATTATTATTATTATTATTATTATTATTATTATTATTATTATTATTATTATTATTATTATTATTATTATTATTATTATTATTATTATTATTATTATTATTATTATTATTATTATTATTATTATTATTATTATTATTATTATTATTATTATTATTATTATTATTATTATTATTATTATTATTATTATTATTATTATTATTATTATTATTATTATTATTATTATTATTATTATTATTATTATTATTATTATTATTATTATTATTATTATTATTATTATTATTATTATTATTATTATTATTATTATTATTATTATTATTATTATTATTATTATTATTATTATTATTATTATTATTATTATTATTATTATTATTATTATTATTATTATTATTATTATTATTATTATTATTATTATTATTATTATTATTATTATTATTATTATTATTATTATTATTATTATTATTATTATTATTATTATTATTATTATTATTATTATTATTATTATTATTATTATTATTATTATTATTATTATTATTATTATTATTATTATTATTATTATTATTATTATTATTATTATTATTATTATTATTATTATTATTATTATTATTATTATTATTATTATTATTATTATTATTATTATTATTATTATTATTATTATTATTATTATTATTATTATTATTATTATTATTATTATTATTATTATTATTATTATTATTATTATTATTATTATTATTATTATTATTATTATTATTATTATTATTATTATTATTATTATTATTATTATTATTATTATTATTATTATTATTATTATTATTATTATTATTATTATTATTATTATTATTATTATTATTATTATTATTATTATTATTATTATTATTATTATTATTATTATTATTATTATTATTATTATTATTATTATTATTATTATTATTATTATTATTATTATTATTATTATTTTTTTTTTTTTGTGTTTTAGCGTCGACTACTAAGGTCATTAGCTATTTATTTTAATAATAATATCCTCAGGTTATAGACCTGAGGAGACAAAACAACACATTAAAATGGTTAAATAAATAAATAAATAAATAAAAACTAAATCTAATACCACAGTTGCTTAAATTAAAAAACTAATATCACAAAACTTACTATTTAACCTAACCTAATATCACAGATGACACCGAAGCTGTAAAATGCTTCGATGCCAGACCCTAAAAACTAAAGTAACTAAACCTAATATCACAACTTAACCTAATATCACAACCTAACTTAATATCACAGATGACATCGAAGCTGTAAAATGCTTCGATGCCAGACCCTAAAAACTAACTAAACCTAATATCACAGATTGCACCGAAGTTGTAAAAGACTACGATGCTTCAAACAACTCAACAACACAAACTGATCAATAAAAATAAATAAATAAGTTAACACCAAAATCATTATAAGACAACACAAAAACTTGGTTACACCTGTTTGAGGAGTCCTGCGTCTTTCAAGAACTGGACGCACCTTCCCATGGACTCTTCTCTATTTGATAAAATAGACGCCACGTTGTTAGGGAGCTCGAGCCGATTACGGTGGGGAAGGTAGGCTCGGCATTCCTTCAAAATGTGCTTCACCGTTAGAGGGTCGTGACATGTTTGGCATTCTGGTTGTTCGTCGCCGGTCAGGAGATACGAAGAGGTCAAGTTGGTATGACCTATGCGCAAGCGACATAGGGCGACCTCCTCTCTCCTGTTGAGATCTACCGGCGACTTCCATGCCGTCACGGAGAGCTTGATTTCCTTTAATTTGCTCTCGAAGCCGTTCCATACTCTTTGCCAATCCTCGATGACCTTCGATATGACGTAACCTTTGAGATCATCGGGTCTTACGGGTATGTTGTCCGTAGGATCCGCGTCAGCCGCCTGACGGGCGGCTTTGTCGGCCAGCTCGTTGCCCTCGATACCCACATGACCCGGTGTCCAGACAAAGATAGCTCTCTGTCCAAACCCGGCCAGGCGGAATATCGAAGTTTGTACGAGCTGGACCAGCGGATCGACCGAGTACATAGACTGTATACTCAGGATGGCACTCAGCGAGTCGGAACAAAGGAGGAACGAACTGTGAGATGACGTCTCACAGTTTAGCAGGGCTTTATGCAAAGCATGTAATTCTGCGGTGTACACGGAAGCCTCTTTAGGGAGAGACCATGAATGGGCCGTACCGTCTAAAACGAAGGCACTTCCCACTCCCCGATCCGTTTTCGAACCGTCAGTATACAACCGCGGAGAGTCTGGGTATTCGGCAACGATTTCAAGAAACTTGCTCCTCAAGACGTCGGGGCAAGTTTCTCGTTTGCTCTTGGAGGTCAGATCAAGACGAGTTATAACCCTCGGCAACAGCCAGGGTGAAAACTCGCCAGAACCGACCTCGAATACCATTGGATAATTAACGTTGAGACTCTCCTCTAGCTCCTGCGCTCGGACGCACACCGGCCTACTGACGGTAGGCCTGAGTCTGTATTTACGTTGCTGCGTTTCGTTGGCGGTAAATATGAGTCGGTTGTTGTGACCCCTCTTTGCTCGCATCGCCGCGGCGTACGTGAGTACAAAGCGACTGCGACGAGCAGCTAGAGGGAGTACACCCGACTCGCAGCAAAGACTCGGTGCGGGACTCGTCCGGAATGCTCCTGTGGCGTATCTAATGCCTGCGTTGTGGACTGCGTCTAGGGCTTTCAACCGGGATTTTCTGGCGGATGAGTATACCGCGCAGCCGTAGTCGACCCTGGATAAAACCAGAGCTTTGTACAGCCGCAACAGTACCTCTCTCCGCGCACCCCAGTTGATGTTGGCCAAGCACTTGATCACGTTCAAGGCTTTTTTGCACTTTGTGACCAATTCATCAATATGTGCCCGAAAGGATAAGGTCCTATCGAGCACGAGCCCTAAGAAACGGACTGTTTCGACGCACGTGATTCTGGAACCCCGCAAGACAAGTGTGGGGTCCCGGTGAGGTCTTCTGAGGCGGCAAAAATGCACGCACGAGGTTTTCGTCGTAGAAAAGCGAAAACCTCTCGCCTCTGCCTCTCTGTCCACTTCGTCAATGGTGATCTGGAGTTGACGTGTTATGGCAGGGATGGTATCTCCCGCCATGTAGATCACCAAATCGTCGACGTACAGGCATTGTTTTACAGGTGTAACCACAGAAGCTGCAATATCGTTTACCGCGATCGCAAAAAGGGTAACGCTAATTGTTGACCCTTGGGGAACACCGTTCTCTAGACATACTGTCTTCGAGTTAGTGGTTCCCACCCTTACTTTAAATGTGCGATCGCGCATGAAAGATTCAAGAAAAAGAGGCATACGGCCTCTGAATCCCCATGCGTGCAGCTTCTGCAAAATTCCATAACGCCAAGTCATGTCATACGCCTTCTCCAGGTCGAAAAACACCGCTACGAGGTGTTTTCTTGCTAGGAAGGCGTCTTGGATGGAATTTTCTAAACAAATTAAATGATCAACGGTACTGTGATTTCGTCTAAAACCCGCCTGGTATTTAGCTAAAAGACCGTTACTTTCTAGCATCCACACCAGACGGTTGTTGACCATTTTTTCTAAAATTTTACTGAGGCAGCAGGTAAGTGAAATCGGTCTGTAGCTGTTGACGTTGTTTGGATCCTTGCCCGGCTTCAAAAACGGCAGGATTATGGCCTCTCTCCAACAATCCGGGTAGACGCCGCTTTTCCATATCAGGTTGTAGATTTCCAGCAACCGCTCCGTCATGCGGGAGGGAAGCTGCCGGATAACCTGATAAGGCACGTCGTCTGGTCCCGGTGCGGAGGAGGTACCCATACCGTTAATTGCCGTTTCCAACTCATTTGAGGTAAAGAACGAGTTGTAGGGCAGGGAATCCGGGGAAGAGAAATTTAGCTGAGTTTCTAATTGTTCTTTTTGATGCAGGAATTCTTCACTATAATTTTGAGAGCTACTGGCAGACGCAAATTGAGTTGCCAATGCGTCTGCAATGTTGGCCGCTTCGGTAACTTCGCGTCCGTCGACGATTAGGATCGGAGCCACAGAGGGAAATTTCTTTCCCGACACGGCTCCCACCTTTTTCCACACTTCGCCGACCGAAGTGGTCGGCGTGATCGTCGATACGTAGCTCTCCCATGATCGTTGCTTGCTTTCAAGAATTTTGCGGCGCGCAACGGCTCGCTTCTTCTTGAAAGCGATCATGTTTTCCTGCGTCGGAGATCTTTTGAAACAATTGAAAGCTTTCTTTTTCTCTTCCACAGCTACTCGTATATCGTCGTTCCTCCAAGGAACCGACGGACCGGCCAGCTGACCGCTGGACTTTGGGACAAACACATCTGCTGCTCGGACAATACAACTAGTGAAAACCTTCACGGCGGTCTCGACATCCTCACCATTTGACTCTGGTGGGACCAGACTGGCTTGGAAACCTTGCCAGTCTGCGCGGTCGAGACACCATCTACGGGGGACGGACTGTCTGACCCGTTTGACGATGGTTTTAATAATGATGGGAAAGTGATCGCTACCGTGAAGGTCTTCTAATACATTCCACGATAGACGTGTGGCTAAACGTGGGGACGATAGAGACAAATCAATTGCCGAAAAGTTTGTACCCCTACCTCCAAAGTGTGTGGCGGAACCCGTGTTGAGGAGGACAGCGTCGCTTTGATCGAGAAAATCCTCAATCAAACGACCTCGCGTGTCTTTCCTCAGGGAACCCCACAGCGGATTGTGGGCGTTAAAATCGCCCACCAGGAGGTAGGGCTGTGGAAGCTGCGAAGTAAGTTCTTGTATATCTTCCAGAGTCCAGTCGAACTCCGGAAGATACAGGTTGCATATTGTGGCTTTTATCGGGATGGTAAGCCGGATTGCGATTGCCTGGAGTCTAGTTCTGAGGGTTATTTCCGTAAACGGCAAAATTTCCCTCAGAAAAATAGCGACTCCACCTTTGGCTCGGGCACCCGGCATAACGTCACTTCTTGTGCAAGTAAAGCCCCGAAGATTGAAATTGTCTTGGGGCTTGAAGTGCGTTTCCTGTAAGCACACGCAAAAGGGCATGTGCTTTACCAGGATCATTTTCAGCTCACAATAGCTGCGTTTGCAACCGTTGCAGTTCCACTGTATTATCGTCTCCATAATTTTAGATGACTATTAAATAAATAAAATAAATTAAGAAATAAATAACACGTAATAGACGGACAGCTATTAAAATAAGTTAACACAAAACAAATAAAACACCAAAGTTGTAAAAGGACTTTGATGTTTGGACATAGACAAGGCAAAAAATACATTCTTAAAGCTAATATCACAGATGACATCGAAGTTGTAAAATACTCCAATGTCAGAACCATAAAATACATAAAACTTAAAACTAATATCACAGATGACATCGGAGTTGTAAAAGACTCCGATGCCAGAACCATAAAAGAAATAAAACTTAAAACTAATATCACAGATGACATCAAAGACAAAAAAATCTTTAATGCCAGAACCGTAAAATGGAAAAGACAATACAAGTACACAAATGACACCGCAGTTGTAAAGGACTGCAGTGCCGATACATAACAACACATAATTAAAAAACATAATAGAAGGCCTACAGCTGTTGGGAGCGTGATCTGCCCTTTTTCCAGCCAGGTTTCCTTCTTCTTCTGCCTCTGGTACTGCCAGTGTCGACAACAGAAACTTCTGATGCCGTACTGGATCCGTCGTCACCGTTGCTGGAAGAGGGGTCATCCCGCTTCCGTTTACCCGGATCAAACAGATCCATATCTATTTGTTTTGGCGTTTCTGCCAAAACAAGTTTGGTCAGGTCAGTTTCAAAACCGACCTGAGAATGTGTGGGGGGTACATCCCCCACGTTTTTGGTTAAAGAAACCAAAGTTTTCCTTAACCGTTGTTGCCCCGGAGGTTTGGGTGGGGGCATGTTTGGTTTAATGACCGGTATTAGCGGTCTATTTGCTGTTGGAAATTGATTGTGCCCGCTTAATGCAGCAATAAGGGGCGGCAAAAGTTTATTTATAAGCTCGTTCACATCCACTGAGTTTTTTGATGCAGTCGCTGCTTTGGCGTATGATATTCCGGCAATTGGTGTAGAGACTAATACCAATTTGCGTGCTTCAAAATATGTTAGTTTGTTTTTTGTCATTATTTCTTTGATAGCGAATTCCTCTTTGTATTTCGGACAATTACGTGATCTTGCGGAGTGCTCTCCTCCGCAATTGACACACGTAATTGGCTGTTCGCATTCGCTACCTTCATGCAAAGGTTTACCACACGCGCAAATCTGCTCCTTGGAACAACGAGCAGCTGTGTGTCCAAACCTCTGACATTTGAAGCAACGCATTGGTGCCGGAATATATGCCCTGACTGGGAGACTATAGAAAGCCCCTTTAACTGTAGTGGGAAGTTGTGGTCTATTAAACGTTAGTATATGGTTAGGGGTTTCTTCGCGTTGACCGTCTCGCATACTAGAAATGCGACGCACGTCGATTACCCCTTGACCACTCATATTTTCTGTAATTTCTTCTACCGTGCAATTTAAAAAGTCTCTGCAATAAACAATGCCTTTGCATGTATTTAAAGTTTTATGTGCAGAGACTTTGACGTTCATATCTGCCATACGAGTACATTTTAAAAGTTTGGTTGACTGAGCGGCAGAAACCGTTTCCACAAGAAGGCCATCTCTGACCTTCTTGATGGATTTGGTGTCGCCGATCAGTCCATACAGGACTCTACTAATCAAGAAGGGGCTAACTTTGTCAAAGTTGCCTTCTTCTTTAGTGACCAGGATGAACCGAGGGACAGGTCCCGCCTTCTCATCACCGGCACTTTTTGACAAAATAGCTTTGCCAGACTTCTTCCCTTTTGTCGAAGAAGAAGCTGGGGGGTCCGATTTGTCATCGGAAAGGGACCGGGTAGCATTATCCATTGGCACAACCCGATCAGTTGCACCAACTTCCGAACAATTAGCCACTGCGCTACCGGAGCATTGTTCTCCCACTCCGGTAGTTGCCAAACCGGTGCCGATTATGAAGCCCCTGTCAGATTCAACTGACGGCACGGACTGGGGGCGTGAATTAAGTTTTGACATAATTACAAAAAGTTTGCGTTTTACCTACCGCCAGGTTGGGAATAAAAGGAAAAGAAGGTTAGGGGTAGAAATAGAATAGACAGGATAATTAGGGAAGGTAGCCAGGAATAGCTTTGGGTACATTTAGTTTGGCTTCTGCTCATTGACCCATCCGGCATGGGTGGCCCTGCCAAGAGTTTAAAACTCCCGCCGGCGTAGCTCGAGCAGAAGTTACTCAGCCCCCTCACCACGACAAGGTAGTACCCACGAGGGGGATTATTATTATTATTATTATTATTATTATTATTATTATTATTATTATTATTATTATTATTATTATTATTATTATTATTATTATTATTATTATTATTATTATTATTATTATTATTATTATTATTATTATTATTATTATTATTATTATTATTATTATTATTATTATTATTATTATTATTATTATTATTATTATTATTATTATTATTATTATTATTATTATTATTATTATTATTATTATTATTATTATTATTATTATTATTATTATTATTATTATTATTATTATTATTATTATTATTATTATTATTATTATTATTATTATTATTATTATTATTATTATTATTATTATTATTATTATTATTATTATTATTATTATTATTATTATTATTATTATTATTATTATTATTATTATTATTATTATTATTATTATTATTATTATTATTATTATTATTATTATTATTATTATTATTATTATTATTATTATTATTATTATTATTATTATTATTATTATTATTATTATTATTATTATTATTATTATTATTATTATTATTATTATTATTATTATTATTATTATTATTATTATTATTATTATTATTATTATTATTATTATTATTATTATTATTATTATTATTATTATTATTATTATTATTATTATTATTATTATTATTATTATTATTATTATTATTATTATTATTATTATTATTATTATTATTATTATTATTATTATTATTATTATTAAAAAATTGTTTAAAAACTACTTAGACAATCGAAAGTTTCAGGTTAAATTAAGTGGCAAACTGGGCGAAGAAACAATTATTGACAGGGGTGTGCCCCAAGGCAGTATTTTGGGACCAATACTCTATCTGTTGTATGTAAACGACGTAGGATCATGCTTTAAAAATTCCAAATACTTTTTATACGCTGATGACACATTAATTGTATCGATCCACAAAAATGTACAACAAGCGTTGAAAAATATGCAAAGAGAATTTAAACAGTTTCAAAAATGGGCTCACGACAAAGGACTCACTATCAACAAAGAAAAAACAAAATTGGTTCATATAGTATCATCACATCAGCGAAAAAAAGAAGATCAAATCAACCTGATTTTTCATAAATCAAAATGTTTACACAATGTCCAAATATCTGACAACTGTGATTGCAACGAGCAAATAGAAGTTGTAGAAAAGCAGAAGTATCTTGGGATATGGATAGACCAAGATCTGAGCTGGAAACCACACATAAACGAAATAAGAAAGAAATTAAAACACATTTCAAATAGCTTTTACTACCTTAGACAGTTTATACCGGAACAAACTATGACAACGATATATCGAGCACTTCCAGAATCTATAATTACGTATGGAATAACTGTGTACGGTCAAGCGTCGGATTATATTATTGAAAGACTCCAAAAAACACAAAACCGAGTAATAAAAAATCTACGCAGTTATTCAAATCAAGACCCATACAACGAGCTATTAACAATTAATCAACTTTTTAAATTCAGAAGTATAATGAACAACATAAAAGAAAAAGATACATGGACTAAAGTAAACCATTGCAAAGAAACAAGGAGAAATGTAGCCGGAAAATTTATAGTAGAAAGTCATAACAATAAATATGGAAAAAAAAGAAAAGAAGTAGCCATACGATCGTTGTTCAATGAAATTCCAAATGAAATCTTAACAACAAATTCAATAGAAAGGTTTAAACCAAAAATAAAAATCTGGATAAAAGACCATCTCTAAAGTGACCGATTAACACATATACTAATAGTGCACAATAATTGCCACTGACAAGCCAATTTGGCTTAGTGGCACTAAAAAATTAAACATTAAACATGAGAAGAACCTCGAGGGGGTTGGTTTTTAGTGGGTACACTCCCTTCAGAACAAGAGGAGGAGTCCCACACTCCGTCCATAAATGGATTTTCCACCTCCAAGAGAAAAAAAAAAAAAAAAAAAAAAAAAAAAAAAAAAAAAAATTATTATTATTATTATTATTATTATTATTATTATTATTATTATTATTATTATTATTATTATTATTATTATTATTATTATTATTATTATTATTATTATTATTATTATTATTATTATTATTATTATTATTATTATTATTATTATTATTATTATTATTATTATTATTATTATTATTATTATTATTATTATTATTATTATTATTATTATTATTATTATTATTATTATTATTATTATTATTATTATTATTATTATTATTATTATTATTATTATTATTATTATTATTATTATTATTATTTTTTTTTTTTTTTGTGTTTTAGCGTCGACTACTAAGGTCATTAGCTATTTATTTTAATAATAATATCCTCAGGTTATAGACCTGAGGAGACAAAACAACACATTAAAATGGTTAAATAAATAAATAAATAAATAAAAACTAAATCTAATACCACAGTTGCTTAAATTAAAAAACTAATATCACAAAACTTACTATTTAACCTAACCTAATATCACAGATGACACCGAAGCTGTAAAATGCTTCGATGCCAGACCCTAAAAACTAAAGTAACTAAACCTAATATCACAACTTAACCTAATATCACAACCTAACTTAATATCACAGATGACATCGAAGCTGTAAAATGCTTCGATGCCAGACCCTAAAAACTAACTAAACCTAATATCACAGATTGCACCGAAGTTGTAAAAGACTACGATGCTTCAAACAACTCAACAACACAAACTGATCAATAAAAATAAATAAATAAGTTAACACCAAAATCATTATAAGACAACACAAAAACTTGGTTACACCTGTTTGAGGAGTCCTGCGTCTTTCAAGAACTGGACGCACCTTCCCATGGACTCTTCTCTATTTGATAAAATAGACGCCACGTTGTTAGGGAGCTCGAGCCGATTACGGTGGGGAAGGTAGGCTCGGCATTCCTTCAAAATGTGCTTCACCGTTAGAGGGTCGTGACATGTTTGGCATTCTGGTTGTTCGTCGCCGGTCAGGAGATACGAAGAGGTCAAGTTGGTATGACCTATGCGCAAGCGACATAGGGCGACCTCCTCTCTCCTGTTGAGATCTACCGGCGACTTCCATGCCGTCACGGAGAGCTTGATTTCCTTTAATTTGCTCTCGAAGCCGTTCCATACTCTTTGCCAATCCTCGATGACCTTCGATATGACGTAACCTTTGAGATCATCGGGTCTTACGGGTATGTTGTCCGTAGGATCCGCGTCAGCCGCCTGACGGGCGGCTTTGTCGGCCAGCTCGTTGCCCTCGATACCCACATGACCCGGTGTCCAGACAAAGATAGCTCTCTGTCCAAACCCGGCCAGGCGGAATATCGAAGTTTGTAGGAATATCGAAGTTTGTACGAGCTGGACCAGCGGATCGACCGAGTACATAGACTGTATACTCAGGATGGCACTCAGCGAGTCGGAACAAAGGAGGAACGAACTGTGAGATGACGTCTCACAGTTTAGCAGGGCTTTATGCAAAGCATGTAATTCTGCGGTGTACACGGAAGCCTCTTTAGGGAGAGACCATGAATGGGCCGTACCGTCTAAAACGAAGGCACTTCCCACTCCCCGATCCGTTTTCGAACCGTCAGTATACAACCGCGGAGAGTCTGGGTATTCGGCAACGATTTCAAGAAACTTGCTCCTCAAGACGTCGGGGCAAGTTTCTCGTTTGCTCTTGGAGGTCAGATCAAGACGAGTTATAACCCTCGGCAACAGCCAGGGTGAAAACTCGCCAGAACCGACCTCGAATACCATTGGATAATTAACGTTGAGACTCTCCTCTAGCTCCTGCGCTCGGACGCACACCGGCCTACTGACGGTAGGCCTGAGTCTGTATTTACGTTGCTGCGTTTCGTTGGCGGTAAATATGAGTCGGTTGTTGTGACCCCTCTTTGCTCGCATCGCCGCGGCGTACGTGAGTACAAAGCGACTGCGACGAGCAGCTAGAGGGAGTACACCCGACTCGCAGCAAAGACTCGGTGCGGGACTCGTCCGGAATGCTCCTGTGGCGTATCTAATGCCTGCGTTGTGGACTGCGTCTAGGGCTTTCAACCGGGATTTTCTGGCGGATGAGTATACCGCGCAACCGTAGTCGACCCTGGATAAAACCAGAGCTTTGTACAGCCGCAACAGTACCTCTCTCCGCGCACCCCAGTTGATGTTGGCCAAGCACTTGATCACGTTCAAGGCTTTTTTGCACTTTGTGACCAATTCATCAATATGTGCCCGAAAGGATAAGGTCCTATCGAGCACGAGCCCTAAGAAACGGACTGTTTCGACGCACGTGATTCTGGAACCCCGCAAGACAAGTGTGGGATCCCGGTGAGGTCTTCTGAGGCGGCAAAAATGCACGCACGAGGTTTTCGTCGTAGAAAAGCGAAAACCTCTCGCCTCTGCCTCTCTGTCCACTTCGTCAATGGTGATCTGGAGTTGACGTGTTATGGCAGGGATGGTATCTCCCGCCATGTAGATCACCAAATCGTCAACGTACAGGCATTGTTTTACAGGTGTAACCACAGAAGCTGCAATATCGTTTACCGCGATCGCAAAAAGGGTAACGCTAATTGTTGACCCTTGGGGAACACCGTTCTCTAGACATACTGTCTTCGAGTTAGTAGTTCCCACCCTTACTTTAAATGTGCGATCGCGCATGAAAGATTCAAGAAAAAGAGGCATACGGCCTCTGAATCCCCATGCGTGCAGCTTCTGCAAAATTCCATAACGCCAAGTCATGTCATACGCCTTCTCCAGGTCGAAAAACACCGCTACGAGGTGTTTTCTTGCTAGGAAGGCGTCTTGGATGGAATTTTCTAAACAAATTAAATGATCAACGGTACTGTGATTTCGTCTAAAACCCGCCTGGTATTTAGCTAAAAGACCGTTACTTTCTAGCATCCACACCAGACGGTTGTTGACCATTTTTTCTAAAATTTTACTGAGGCAGCAGGTAAGTGAAATCGGTCTGTAGCTGTTGACGTTGTTTGGATCCTTGCCCGGCTTCAACAACGGCAGGATTATGGCCTCTCTCCAACAATCCGGGTAGACGCCGCTTTTCCATATCAGGTTGTAGATTTCCAGCAACCGCTCCGTCATGCGGGAGGGAAGCTGCCGGATAACCTGATAAGGCACGTCGTCTGGTCCCGGTGCGGAGGAGGTACCCATACCGTTAATTGCCGTTTCCAACTCATTTGAGGTAAAGAACGAGTTGTAGGGCAGGGAATCCGGGGAAGAGAAATTTAGCTGAGTTTCTAATTGTTCTTTTTGATGCAGGAATTCTTCACTATAATTTTGAGAGCTACTGGCAGACGCAAATTGAGTTGCCAATGCGTCTGCAATGTTGGCCGCTTCGGTAACTTCGCGTCCGTCGACGATTAGGATCGGAGCCACAGAGGGAAATTTCTTTCCCAACACGGCTCCCACCTTTTTCCACACTTCGCCGACCGAAGTTTTTAGTTTGGTCAAAAGAGATTGCAACTTTTGTAACTAGTTTGTCTGATTAATTTAAAGACTAAATTTATGAAAAAAAAAACTTACCTATCGTGCTTAAAATTGTGGTAAAATTTTTTAATTTTTTATTGGATAACATGGAGAATCGATTTGTGATACTCTTAGTACATAATAATTGATTTTTTCTAACAAAAACCGTAAGTTATAACTTGCAATAAAAAAAAAATTATTGAAATTATTGAAACAATGATATAATGTGCACTAGTATGCAAAATGTAATTTGATACAATGAAAAAGTTTTATAAGCAATTGAAAAAAAAAATAATAATACCAGACATAAGTAACAACCTAGTCCAATCTGATAGCAACATATTTAAAACGTGTGATCATTGACGTAGAAAACTGATATTTCAACAACATTTTAATTGCTTTTTCAATTTATAACATCACGTCAAACTTGAAGGAAACCAGCCGGTTTGAAATCAACTGCTCACTATGCATCACTTTTAATAAAATTAATTATTAATAAATATGTATGCAACTGTTCAGAATTTTAAATTTTATTTTTCAGTGTTGGTTTAAAGTTTATAAAAAATGAGGTTAGATTTAGTTAGTATATTTTAATTAGATGTAAGTGTGTTATTATTTTATTGTCAGGGTGGAATTTTTATCAATCAAACTTTCATGAGATGTTTTTTTTTTTTAAATAATCATTATTAATGAACTCTTTCTTACTTGAATTCTTTATGAACATTTTATTGATTGTCCAATTTTCTTCGTATTGTATTATAAAAATATATAAGAAAAATATATTCATTCATATTAATTATGTAACTTTATTTTGATTAATCTGTATTATAAAAATGAAAAAAGAAATTTCACAACGAAAGTCCATCAGTTTTTTAATTCCATATGTAGACGTATTTTACTTATTTTATAGTAAGAACACAAAATTTTTTTTGTTTTGAACTAAAATATATCAAAGTAATAAAAATTGGCATTTTCAAAAACTAATTTTAAAGTAAATATTGAATGGATATCAATTTAAATATAAAAACATTCTGAAATAAATATTTATTTATGTAAAATTAGGTCGATAAGATTTGTTACATGTTAAAATAATCATATAATAAATCTAGTTTATATATTTTAACGATTTTTCATGAAAAAAACATTCAAACCCTTTAACGGAATAAACTGTATTTTTAAGTACCACCATTTCATAACATTCTTTTTGCGCTTTCCGCTTTGATGTGAGCTGTATACATATACGAGGTAGAAATTTAAATATCCAATTATAATATCAAGAAACAACATCTAAATATTTATCTGTTGGACAGTGGGGTTTATTGTACTGAAAACTATCCACTTCGCATCGCACAAACATAAATACAAACTTGCTGAAAAATCGAACGTAAAACTTGACTTTACGAGCCGAAATATAAATTGATTTCCGGTCCGGCCCACTGAGACTAGTGTATGCCTCTTAAAATTTTTATTATTTTTTCGCAAACGACGGATGCACAAACATATATAAATATTTTTTCATATATAGCACATCGCCTCCTCTGATTTTTTTATTGCATCCACATAATGATTTATGTTCGTGTCGTGTATTTTCGGCGTCGCATAAATTCTGAAGTAATAATGTGAGAGATATGATATTTTATAATAAAAAGAAATACAAAAATAATGTAGTAGAACATTCTTAATGGCCGTTGCATGGGTTTATAATAAGATTTTTATATCGTTGAGATGAGGACGGATTGATGTATGAAGTAATAAAATCAATTTTTACAGAGTGTTGCAAGAATTGTTGGTAGGAAATTTTTGTAGACGTATTATAATTTATAAATTACATTATTATATATTTAACACATTTCTATTAAATTCCACTAATATTTAACAAATTAATGTTATATATCTGCAAATTCAATAAAGAACTTTTTTTTTCATGTAACAAGTATGTATATTAAATAAACAACATATATTCACCACTAAATAAATCATATTTAAAAATTGTATAAAATAAGATTTTTTTTATGCTATCATTATTCTTTCAGCCAGAACTCGACTAAGAGGAGGAAAGAAAATAATAAAAATGATCTGTCGACGGTCCGTCGAGTCCCCACATAAATTAAAATTAGTCTTTTTGTTTTCTTTTCAAAACGAGGACACAAATAGATCTTGGAAAGCGAGCGATAAATTTAAACAAAACCCCAAATTTCACATACAATTAACAAAAGCGTTATTGAGACCTCCAACGTTGTCACATTTTTTATAAAATATTCTATTCGTTGTACCTACTTACAAAGTTTTGAAAAGGTACATTTAAATGTTAATATAGTTACTGTATTTAAAAATTATATAGTTAAATTAATACAAATCATCACTTGTACCACTCTGGCTAAAGTTTCTTCTGCAAGGGCTTCAGTTCTTACTAATTAAATTAACTGCACAAAGAACTGTTGCTGTACGACCGCAGTACTTAATCGCGGCGTAGGGTATGAGCTCTTACACGTTACACAAATAAATGAACTTGTAACAAATTATGTTCAAAACCACTACTATGAAAGATTTTGATTTTAACAAAACAGGTAAAAAATATAAAAAACATTCAAATTATTCTAAATTTTTATAATATAAAAAAAAACTAGAAATGAAATGATTAAATTCTTTTTATTAGACAAAAATAAGTTCTGATTCTAAAATATCTCGTTTATTTGAAACTAACAATACACGTATTCCGTTATTGTAGAAATACAAAAATGTTGAATAAAAAAATTACAGGCTGAATTTTATACATACATTTGAGTTTTGAACTGCTTATACCTTTTATAGATAATCAATAGAAAAACCAGTAAAATAAGAATAGGTGTAGTAACGTTTCCTAACCAAATTCAATTATTTTTTCCGTGGTATAAAGTCTAGCATTAATTTGTTAAGTTTTTGCTGTTTTTAAATTATTGCTGGTTTTACTTGCTGACGCTGTTTACAATAGAACACAGCAGTAATAGTGTGACCAGTTTTAAAAAACTTATTATAGACAATTTTGTTTTCAGTCTACCAGTATCTACGTTTTGTTGCAACCAATCAAACAAGAAAAGATTTATTTTTATTGCGTAATAAGTTTTTCAAAGAAATGGTAATACAGTTTAATTTTTTATAATTTGACCAAGTGAAATCTATTTAGATACCATATTTTATAAAGTACGTCAAAAGCTTTTGAAAGATTTACTTCATTTTTATTCAAAGTAAAATTTTATTTGTTGTTAACATTTAACTGAATAATGAATGAGGTTCTTTTTGTACAAGCACTTTTTTTTTGTAAGGATTGACCTGACTAACTTTAAATTTGAAGTGCTAAAGACTAATACCAAATATGCCTGTGTTTTTCATAAACTTAAAATCGTTACTTATTTTAGTAATTTCACAAAACTTTTTAAAAACTTGTTTGTACTATTCTTGGCGTGGTTATTTTATTTTTTGTTTTTTAAAACCTGTTCTATTTTCTATCACTGCACATAAAATAATGTCTTGTGACTGGATAAATTAACTTCTGTTATTTTAAAGCTTTTAGAAAATTTTATTTTGGACTCACATTTTACAACCTAGTCCTAGTGTTTTTATGCTATTAAAGTTTGTTTTAAATAGTCTGTAATAAATTCATTTTCTGTCTATGTGTACATAGAAGTCTTATCTTTGTTACGTCTTTTTTCAGATAAATCTTGTAATAACTGTCTGCTGTAATAAGCAGATTGACCTGGGATCTTTGAAAGCACTTGATTCTTCTGACAGTCAAAATTTAAAATAATATTATTTTCTTATTGACGCTGTTTGTCATGTGTGGCAAAAAAATTATTTAAATACATGATATAGTTTTAAGAGCAAAATTTGTTTTACTTAATTTAGAAAACAAATTTTCCACATGGTTTTGTCAAAACATGACATTATTGTTCAATGTTTTACAGTTTTCTTATTTATTTTTATACAATTAATAAACAAAATATTAGTATCATTTGTATATGAATTAACATCTGCGATGGATTTTTTAAACATAACTCTAAGTCTTTCTGTCTGGATATAGTGTGAGACCAAGAATCACTTTTTAATAGTATCTTTTTTTGTTTTACTATTAATGTTTTAAAATATCTTAAAAATGTCCTAAAAATAAATTATAGATATTTAACGCATGTAACAAAATTTTAAAAGCACAAGTTTTTATAGCCAAGGAAATAATGTCATCAATGTCCTGATAGTTACTAGATTTAATATTTTGTCTAGTATTAATTACATCTAAATTATAGATAGAAACATTGACTTTCCAATTAGTTGTATAACAACACAAGCAAATTTACAGTTTTTATTATGTACAGCCTTTGTAATCATAGGAGCATTAACAAAAAAAGTGTTAAAGCAATTTAATGTTTTAATTGTAATTATTGTTGAGGGTTTTTCAATAAGGGCGGGTAGCTGTTAAAATGGAATAAAACAAGGTGTGTAAGATATTAACAAAATAAATTATTTGAAAGGCCTATGTATGCCATTAAGTGTGGAATATAACATTGTTAAAATGCCCGCCTTGGCTTCTTATGGTGACACGGATCAAAGTGGTACAATTTTCAATGACTCTTTTGCATAGATCCGGCTGAATTTGAGCTATAACCTGTGTTATGATTACTTTTAGAGCATCGGTCGATTGTGGTTTATTTGCATAAGCCTACGACTTTAAGAAATCCCACAAGAAAAAGTTTAGCGGGATGAATTTGCATGACCTTGGTGGCCAATTCACATCATCTCTGCAAGAAATAACCTTACCTTCAAAACGTTCATGTAGAATGTCAATTGTGGCGTCCGCTGAGTGGTACGTGGCGCCGTCCTGCTGGAACTACATGTTGTCTAGGTCTATGTGGTTCAATTTGGGCTATAAGAAATTAGTTATCATTGTTCTGTAGCGTTTGCTGTTGACGGTGACCAACGTCGTTTTCAAAAAAGTACAGACTAACTTTTGAAGATGCATTATCACCAGGTGAACCTTATGTAGGTTGGTGTCGTTTTATATATACGGCAATTTTGCTCGTTAACATTTATCCAAAAATGTGCCTTGTTGCTAAAGATGATTTTTCCGCCAAAATCGGAGCGCTCAAATTGTTTGGAAACAGTTTGAAGCCCAGTTAGCGAACAAACAACGTTGTCCATGGTCATGAACTTTAAGATTCTAGATCAATTAGATCTTGTACGGGTATACACTTACGTGTCGATGCAATATTTGCCAAATTAATATCTGCGAAAGTCTAAGTTTTTGTGCACGGCGAAGAATCGACTGCCTTGGGTTCTGCTGTACACTTTCACGGACCGCGGCGTTGTTCTCCGCCGATCTTGCGTTTCTTGGACGTAATGGTGTTGGTTGATTATTTACCAAACCCGTTGTCTTAAATTTGGCCAACAAACGTTGAAGATTCGATTGTGAAGAGCCTACCGTAAAATAGGCGCAACGACTGCACTAACAATCACTCATTTTGATAATAAAGTTTTATCATTTGAACGTGCTGTTTAATAATGTAACTTGCCATAGTGATTTGGCATAAGTAACTGAATAATAAACAAAAGATTTGATAAATGTCACAAAAACAAAATGGCCACTACGGGCCGCTAAAATCAACCCGCGCCAGAAGCATTCATATCTTTTAATATAATTTCATTTTGTTATCAAAGGATCATTATACTTGTTTATACAATAGTTTTAAGTCAATGTAATTTAAAACTTAATTATTTAAAGCTATTAAATCTCTATTTATCCATTTTTTAGAGTTTTATTGGTGTTGTAAATTGATTTTTCTAAAAATATAGTCTAGATAAATGTGGTATTTAAAGATACACAAAAATAAATTAAATGCAGTATTGGTTAGTTATTTTTTTGTTTTTTTTGTTTAATTATATGCATGTTTGAGTTGCACAACAAATTATCAATACACGTTTGTTTAAAATTACATTTGTATTATACAAACAAGGTAACAGCCATACACTCTTGGCTAACTAAATTTCTAGAAACTTTAAACCAAATGCACACAACACTTTACTTTAATTAATTATAGTAATATCCAGACAGAATTGTATAGTGAGCGGTCATCAAGTTTTTTACATTGAAAAGTTTTACCCCATATCAAATTAAACAAAGATTGGATAGCGTATACGATAAAGATTCACTTTCTTATTTCATTGTGTAAGAATAGGTCAAAAGGTTTCAAATAAATCTTTAGAAGATAAACACGTGATTTCCGCCTAAAAATATGTGAAATATTAGCAATGTTAGGACTGTAAAATGCATATGTATAAAGTGAGTGCAAGATGAATATCAAAAATTCTGTCTGTTGTTCAAAAACAGCATCGAGTTGATTGTGCTCGATCTTTTTTGAAGTTTTGTAAGAGAAAACAAGAAGAAGTTTTGCAATCTATCGTTACTATAGTCTTGTATTATGATCCTTTGTTTAAAAGGAAATTTATAAAATGGCAGCATGCAGGTGAATCACATCAAGAAAAACCAAGATATCCCTGTCAACCAAAAAGATTATAGCTACAATCTTTTGGAATTGTGATGGCAGCTTAATAATTGATTTAAAAAAAAAAAAATACCATGGTTAAAAGCATTTATTATACTACTTTATTACATAAGTTGAGAAAAAATTTTTGGGTAAAACGTCGAGGAAAATTAACAAAAGCAGTCAGGTTGCTGCACGACAACGCATCTGTGCACATCGCTAAGGTTGCTTAACTTGCCATAAGATTATACGGCTTTCAAAAAAATCATTCATTTCCCCTACAGCCAGACTTACCTTTTAACAATTACTTTCTGTTTTTAAAATTTAAAAAAACCTTTGTAGTAGACAATTTCTTATAGATGTACTTTTATAAAAAGATAGAATTACCAATTAAGCAATGTAATAAATGTGTTGAGATTAGATTAGGTTAGAAATTTTTTATTAAAAACTAATAAAAGATCTTTTTAATAATAGCGTGATTTTTTGGTTAAGCCAAGAATTTATGACAATTACCTTGTATATAAAAATAGTCTTTTAAGTTGAATCAAAATGTCTTAAAAAAAAAACAGAAAAAGTTGCGTTGTCTATTTATCCGGTTACTGTTTGATTGAACCCGTTACTTAAGTTGCAGCATGGTTTGTCACAACATGGCAGACTTTGTGGTTAATTACCTTTCCACAAATCATAAAGGTATAATCCATGATCTGTTTTGCAGCTCTTCGAGTGTATTATAATCTTTTTTTGGTATTTTACACCACGTCTGTACATTCCTAGTTTTGTTTAAGTTTGTCAGATAATTTTGATTTGCTGTAATGCGTTAGAGTTTGGTAGTTTTTTTATTGTTTTTTAAGTTATCAGAAAACGTTACTGCAGTTATTCTTAATACTGCTGCTCTTTGTTTGTTTTATATCGGTAACCAGGCTTTGTCTCAAACAATTTTTTATATCTATTAAAATGCCTATGTGTCCAATCAATTTAAAAACATTGTTCTTAAACAAGTGTATTGTTTTACCCTTGCCGTCTAAATAATACTTTGCCATTCAATTAAATCATATAGAAAACTCCAATTCCAATCCTTGGCTGCTGATTAAAGGATGAAGTTTTTCTTGTTTTGTAAAAACTGCAATTTGCTCTTCCATGTTTTTTTTTTTAATATTTATTGTAAAGTGTCCCTAAAAAAATTTTTAAACCGCCTCAAAGCCTCACAAACTGTCAACTTATTTTATGCTTTATCTAACTTCTTGGAGGTATAATCTTAATATTGTTGTCTACTGAGTACTTGTTTATGATAACTAGGCATTACTAAACAAATGAACAACAAGAAATGAATTATTTTTGTATTTATGCGACAATATCTATGTGATGTAGTAACATCAACCCATCAAAGTTATCTATGGTTCTTCATTGAACTAAAATTACCTCTACACAATTTGTTTACAAATAAAGCTATAATTTAAACTCAAAAACACTGCTGTGGGCGTAAAGTATCTCAACCCAAATAAATACAATAAAACACGTGCAAACTAAAACCAATGTTTGCAAGGTTATAGGTATTAATTTGTTGTTTCCAAATACCGTAGTTATCAATGCTAGCAACTACTTAAGAACAATATGTACGTACTTAACAGGTGGCGGCATTAGCAAGGTTCAAAGAAATTTTGATCAAAATATACCCAGAATTTAAAGTATTCTTATGGTGCTTTTGCAAGTGCTTGCTGATGAAAAAAATATGTCATTACTTTTAGAAAAAAAATAAAATTGTTTGTTATGCTAGAATTAACCAGATTGGATTATGTATTTCTTTAAGAATTGATATGTAGGCACTGACTCTAAAATTTTTAAACGTTAGATTTAGATGTCACTGCAAAATCAGTTTTATTAAACTTCTTAGTTAGTTTATTTTAAAAATCTGTTTCGGTTATTGCATAACTATTTTGATACGTGCAACTAGTGATGTAAGTGGTTATATAAATTTTAATGTGTTTGTCTCGGATTTAATGTTATCAGACCACAATGCTATTATTTTTTATCATCAAAAGTTAAATCAAATGCAGTCATGTGCAGGTCTATAACACAAACTGGCTTGATAAGCTTATATCAGATGCTAGATTAAATAAATTGGAAATTTTTCAATGATTTTGACAAAAATGTAAATGAAAACATTAATACATTTATGAATATTTTAAACTTAGGTATCAAACTTTGTTTTCCTAAAATTAAAAGAATCATAAATGACAAAAATAAAATAAATTGGTTTAATAATCACTTAAAGATATGATATGATAGGTTGAACTTTTTATATAATTCTTTAACATTTTCTGAAAGCAATAAGTCAATTTATAATGATTACAGATTTTTATATAGAACAGAACTAAAAAATGTAATGTAAGTGTTATTGAAGTCCATAATGCAATAGTATCATTAAAAAACAAATGTAGTAAAGATATATATATATATATATAAATATAATATGAACACAAAAATTATAAAACAAGTTAAGGATTTATTAATTACTCCACTAATTAAATTAATAAATCACTCTATAACATCTAGTCAATTTCCGGGATCGTTTAAGTACACTAAGGTAGTACCTATATTTAAAAAAAGCTTTGCAGATAACTGTAATAATTACAGACCAATAAGTTTGATTTCAGTTTATGAAATTTTGTTGCATAATCAGTTAAGCACATATCTAGAAAGTAACAATTTAATGAATAAAAATCAGTTTGGATTTAGAAAAAATAAATCTACCGTTATGGCTGTAAATTGCTTTGTGTATCACATAGTTGAAGGTCTGGATAATAAAAATCATGTAGGATTGAATTTTTGTGATCTTTCTAAGGCTTTCGACTGCGTGTCTCACGATATACTACTGCAAAAACCAAAGTTTTATAATTTTTGCAACAACTCTATTAATTTGTTAAAATCCTATCTACAAGGAAGAATTCAAACTACGTATTATAAGGGTAATCAATCAACAGAAAACAGTATTCAGTATGATGTGCCACAAGGTTTTGTTCTAGGACCAACATTGTTTTTGTTATATATAAACGATCTTAATAATGCAGTCCTAAACTCTATCTTATACGTGGATGATACTACGGTGTATTGCCATAACAAGAATGAATCCGAGTTGATTGTTAACATGGATAAAGCATTGTACTCTGCTATATTATGGTTCCAAGCAAATCGTCTCTCTCTTAATGAAGCAAAAACTAAAAAAATGATTTTTTTGCTTAAGTCATGAGTTACATGACAGTCACAAAGAGGTGACGTTTTTAGGATTTCACTTAGACCCAACTCTTAGATGGGATTGTCAAGTAAATCATGTGTCTAGCAAACTTTTAAAAAACTTTTTTCTTCTAAAAAATCTTAAAAAGACAGTTCCACATTTTGTTCTTATGGCCGCATATTTTGCGCTACTTTAGTCAATTTTTTTTATGGCTTACTTGCTTGGGGTTACAACCCTCATGCCAGTAAAATATTTTCTATTCAAAGAAGAGCGGTCAGAGTAATTTGTGGACTGAACTTAGAGACGATGTTGTAGGTAAGTTCAAAAACCTAGGTATCTTAACTGTACCTTCTAGATATATATATACGAATGCCTTATCTACGTTAAAACACACTCAAATTCATATGTCACACATGCGGATCATTACCATTATGATACTCGTCATAATCAAAATATTTTACCGCGTTTTGCCCGTATAAATATAAATGTAGAACCGCTGCTAATTTCTATGCTCCCAATCTGTTCAACAAATTGCCCGTGTTTATGAAACTATTGCCAATAAAAAACTTGAGAAAATTGCTGAGAGGATGCTTATTAATCTAGATATATTTAACGTTGATGATTATTATTTATTAAATAATAGAGATTTTAATTCGTTTATGTAAATGTTTATTTTTACTATTTTTAAAATGTTTTTATTGTACATTATTTTGTTAACATTATTTATATTTGTATAACTTGTGTAACACATTTTTTTTGTAAAAAACATTAATAAATTCTATTTTTTTCTATTCTGTTCATATTATCATAGTAATATTATCGATAATTTAAGTAATATTACCAAACAATTTTATATTACCGGTAATTTAAATAAATATTATGTTGAATTTGCATGCACGTGCGTTTATTAAAGATACTGCTGCTTAAATTCAACAATATTAATACAAATTGTATGTTAAATAATCCACAATAATTATTATAAATTATTTATCTATCATTTAATGTAATTAATGTACATTATACGCTCACTTTAATAACAGCTGGTATTATTTTTGCTTCATTGCCGGTTCAACCCTAACCTACTATAGTACGTTTCTAAAGTACTTGCACAACGGCGAGAGTAGCCCAAATGATCATTCTTGCTATTCTATAAACTCTATTCATACTTGTCCAAAACCCATATCGTACATTTGTCAACATCTTTTATAAGTGGGAAAATATTGCACCGGTGTTTGAATTTACTTATTTTTAAATTTTGAAATTATTTTTTCTACATGTTCAGTAACTCTAATTAGTTTTTGTTTTTGTATTTCTAGCAGATTCTCTATTCTCCGTTTGATCATGTAACGTCCTCTTTGCAAAGATGTCACTGTACTCTCACTCTGTGTTTAAGAACATATTGTTGTGTACTGTGAGTCATGTTTAATTATCCGAATGTGTAGTGACAGCTGTAATATTTCTTCTTTAGATTTTCTTTATCCGCACTGGATAAAGAAAATCACCGCACTGGTGATTACTTGTCCGACAAGATCTTGCCATCTGGTTGGCAGATTCTCTATGTTTGTGTGTAGGAGTTGTTGTATAGTGTCTATTCAGCGTTTTGAAGATCTTATATGTCCAAAAAACTTGAGAATGCGGCTGTAGACTATACTAGAAACACGTTGTTTAAGTTTAATTTATAAAAGCATCTATTCTTTGACGGTCTGCCGCGCGTACTGTCCAAGTTTCTGTTCTATAACTAAACACGGAAAATACTCTAGATTACACTTAGTGTTGCGTGTTATGTTATGGTTTTTTTATATTGTGATTAGTTAATACATACTAGATTTTCTCAGTCATAAACAATAATAAATGGGGTTATTAACATATTATATAATTTAAATGTGTTTGAATTTTAATTAATAATGATGGGTAGTCGACCATGAACTAGTGAGACTAAAGGGTTAAATTATTATTATATTATTAATAATAAATTAAAAATAATAATTGCAGAAAGAAAAAAAAATCAAAAAATGTTCCCCTTAAAGTTTTTCTTTAATAGCACACAATTGGTAGGGGCTACATTGAAACATGTTATTAGGTGAAAAAAGCGCAATTGAATGGCCTTTAATTTTGAATTCAATTTTTTTTTAAATTGTTGATTTTTAAGAATTATTTTTAACAAAAATAACAAAAAAAAAATTATTTTTTGATTTATGACATGAGTACGGTTAGAGGTGGATCTAAATATGCTGTTCAAAAAAGAATTAATTGTCTATAATTTTTATATTTTTATTTATTATTTATTTATTTATTATTTTTTTTTAATTTAGATTTTTAAGAGATATTTTGAATTCGTATAAAAAAAAACAAAAAAAGTTTTTGACGTGCAGCTTCTAGGGTGAACATGGTTACCTATAAGTTTATAAATAAAAAATGTCTCAAATGAACCCTCCTCCCACCCTAGAAGTTTGTTACCTATATTCATTAACACCCTGTATATTAATGTCATTTAAAACTCAATTAAAAATAATTAGAAAATATACTACTGACACATTGTAGTCTGTGAGCATCCAAATTAAAGTAGTGTGCAGAGTATTATGGCATCTTGCACACGTTTTCAAAAAATTATGCACCATGATTAATGCTTACAGAACAGTTAAAAAAGCAAAAAAAAATTTTTAAGTAAAATAAATATCAAAAAGAATTATATTCTATTAGCAATAAACTTAATTTATCAATTGAAGCTTTGCGAGACATTTGTGGTATACGATAGAATCGCCTACCAAAACCAAGACAACAGTACATTATATATGGTTCAACTTACTATATATATGTATGTTTCAAAACATGTGTCGGAAAATAAATGGTGGGATTTCTTGACTAATTATAAGAAAAAAATCCTATTAATCTTTATTTTACAAACTAAGCAATAACATAAAAAACAAGAAAAATCACAAAAGCTGTTGAAAATTATTTAATCCTACGGTAACGCAGGCTTCCAACCTACGTCTTAGTGACTGACGTACCCGTTCATAAATGCCTAGAGTGTTTCGTATTGTATTGCAGGATGCAATTATGCAATTTTTTAGTTCTTTATCAGTATTAACTGATGTAGTGTAAACTAAACTTTTTAAGTGACCCCACAAAAAAAATCTAAAACATTTTGATCTGGAAACCAAGGAGACCAAGCCTGTGGGCCTTCTCGACCTATCCAACGGTTTCTATACTGTTCATTTAAGAATTGACGCGTAACTAAACTAAAATGTGCAGAAGCACCATCGTGCATGAAGCACATTTTGTTTCTTAATTAAACCAGATCGTTTTCTAAATGTCTTGGCAGCTCTTTTTCAAGAAAATTACGATATGATTGACCATTTAGCCTAAAAGGCAAAAAATATAGACCTATTAAAAGGTCTCTTACAACAACTGCCCAAACATTAACGGAAAATGTTTGCTGATGATGGCTTTCCATTATGGCATGTGGATTTTCGTCGACTCATACATGATTATTATAAGTTCATAATCACATTGCTAGAAAAATTGGCTTTGTTCGTAAATAAAACTTGTTCTAAGAATCAAGGGTTTTGCACAATTCTTTCTCGAAACCATTGACACTAGCCAATCTGCTGGTAAAAGAGCTTGTACTTGCTGTATGTGATAAGGATATAACATCTGGTTTTTTATTATCTTCCACACTGTAACGTGATTAAGGTTTAGGTTTAAAGCTATTCTTTTAGTACTAGTAGTTGATGAATCGTCTTTGTGTTCTTGAAGAACATCTTTAATTTGCGGAGGTAGCAGTCAAGGTCTCCCATTTCCTGCAGCTTTTTTATGTACACTTCCAATTTGATGTAGACGTTCTTGAATACGAATGAATGTTTTTTTATTTGGTACCTGTTGGTTTGGAAACCTTTCATGATAAATTTAACAAGCTTTTGCTGCATTTTCATCGGCAACGCCATAAACAAAATGCATATCGTACATCTCGCTATTACTGTAATTATTTATTTTGCTATCACCACGCAAGCAAAATACTAAAAATGGGCAAATTAATTGGGTAATAAAGATAATAAGTTCCCACGATATTGACTCCTTTTGAAAAAAAGTTATTTAACAACTAAACGACAATTGTTAATAACTCAAATGCATGAAACAAACGCATGAACGTTGACTACTAGACCAAAAACAAATGTTTTTATCAACAACAAAACATGTTGCTATTTTTTTTCATGTTTTCCATCATAAAATGCCGTATTTCTCTAAAACGGTTTACGTTAGAGCTTTTGACTAGGACCACCTTTTTTGTGTAGAAAATATTAGTGATTCACAATGTGCTTTCAGAATGCCAATTTCCCAATTGTCATAGAAATTAGAGCCATAAAAACCTCACGCAACCCTAAAATCTCTGTCAATAGCACATGAGAAAAATTAAATAAGCATTTAAAAAGTAATATTAATGCTAAGATGTGTACAAAGCTGAGTATTGTATCTCAAACGGTTCCTGAGATATCGTCAAAAAATTAAAAAAAATTGCACCCTGTGTCTTGAAAACGGTGCCAACCAATCCTACTCTTTATTTTCCGACACATGTTTTGAAACACACTGTATAACTGAAGTTTTTCATCTTTGTAAATAATTTATTAATAAATAATATCTTACAACATTCTTTAAAAAACTTAATATGTTTTTTTTTAATTTATAGTTTAAATAACCTGGAGATTAATTATAAAGATTTAAATAGTTTTCAGAAAAGTGATTGATATAAATACGCTGTATTGCACTTGCGTATAACACATATTAGACAAAAACTGATATTTAAAAAAATGCCATAATTTCAAAAATGTGTAAGATAATTGTTCTTTTCCGGAAAGCTCCGAGCGTAATACTTCGCAGATTGCGTACTTATTACGTATAAAATAGTATGTTTTTTTGACAATACCAGTTTTCTAAATAACACATTACAATAAAGAGTAAAAAATACTTTTAATTTAAACGTTTTAATATTAGTTATTGCTAGAATCCCTTACCATATTATAAAAACTAATTTGTGTTCTTAATAATTGTTAATATGAAGTGTAAGACAGATTGTATCTTGTAAAACCAATCAATGTAAATAAACGTCGCAGCAGCAGTGTTAATAAATTATATTAGGTTTCAATCATTGACTATATTTACAAAACGCCCATTCCCATTCTGTAAACCTGTCAAGCCGTTTCGTTCGCGCTTCCTACATGTTACGGTTTTTTTTCATAGCATGTTTAGATTTTTTCCTCCTTTAGTCGTGCTACCAATTACCCAGAAATAATAAATACCACCACCTTCCATGGGAAAAAGAGAACCGTCGTGTTTATGTTTATAATGAATGAAACTGGCGGCGAGGGCCCATCCCGAATGCCATACACAGTGAAACCGACCGCGTCCATTTTATCGACTGTCTGGCCGAGTTAATCACTGTAAATGCCGGCTCATCTGCCTTTGTGCTAGTTTATATTTTACATACATCTTTTAAAACGACGGTGTCGGGTTTCTTTTTCTCTCTGCGTGCATTTAGTCTGCATTAGCATCACCGTCGTGTTTGTTTGTATATGAAACACAAATTGAGCAGGAACATGTAAATAGAAAAACATACTAAAATATACAAAGTTTTTTATGTACAATTTATATAGCCAGTAGCCACTGCCAGTCATCATTGAAACAATTCCAAACGATTGTTTATTAAAAAGACTTAAGACTACAAAATTATGTACACAGAGTTTGCAGTTTACATATCAATTTAATCTAATCACTACATTGGCAGTTTATGGTTCTATTATTAGTTAGCACAGCGAAGTAACATTAATAGATGGCAATGTGTAATTAAAAGTTTTATAAAAAAACTAGACTGCACATAATGAAACAAGTAATATTCACATAAAAAAGTCATTCTATGCTAACTTAATAGTTCATTTAACTATGCGACAGAGTTTAATGTCTAGAGTCTAGACGACAAAATACACTGAACAACTATCTTGGTGGTATATGCTTTTTTATAAATTTTATAATAATTTTATATT
The DNA here is from genome assembly GCA_963932245.1 of Tachinus rufipes. NCBI lineage: Eukaryota > Metazoa > Arthropoda > Insecta > Coleoptera > Staphylinidae > Tachinus > Tachinus rufipes. The sequence continues at coordinate 46,249,816 of OZ010741.1, read as the reverse complement.
TTCTTAATGTTTTCAGTTTATGAAATGGTATACAGGGTGTCTAGTAAAAGTGTTCTATAAATTTGGATATTTTATCAGCAATAAAAAATATGCAAAGCACAAATGCGTTCTGTCGTCTATTTAAAAAACCATGTAACCTATTGTTTTATCAAAATTTTACATTCATAATTATAATTGAAAAACAGTTTATAGAATAGATAGATAGAAGCGGCAAAAGAAATATTTGGAACAAAAAAATAAAAACAAAGACATAAAGAAAATCAAATGGTAGTTGAAAGACATTAAGAGATAGATTAAAAATTAAAAATTAAAAAAAAAGATATCTTTAGTCAATTAAGATACAAAGAATACAAAAAAAGAGAAATGAAGTAAAGCAAGAAACAAAGAATTTCTGCAAAACAAGAATCAGGGATAACATTTGGTAAAATTATAAACAAGAACTATAACGACAACCAAAAGCTATACTACAAAACATTAAAATCCACTGAAAAAAAAAACTAACAAAAAGCTATGTACTTAAAATTACGTTTTTTTTTGTAGATTTAAAAACTGATTGCTTTTTTTTTCACTGTTCTGGACGGTCAATTCTGTGCTTGAAGCCCCATGTACCTTTCACAGAGAGCGCGACGCCCTAACTTGTTCCGAGTTTTTTTCCTCTCTCCTCTCATGCACCACCTACCAAGACAGTGCATCAGAAAGGTTCTGTGCGTCAAGCTCCGGAAGCGTGTTACTTAAAAAAAAAAGCAGTAACTAGAACTAGATACGCAAATAACACACAACTAAAAACTTTTGTAATTAAAAATTAAACTATGCATAGTGGTTGCACTATTTATTGATTTATATAAGGTTTTTAGTTAAAAACTTTGAGTATCAACACTAAGTAAAAGCTGTGGCTGTTTAACTGCATCTTTATTTTTAATAATTGTTTGTTAAATTTACACTTGATTAAATTTTTATAAAAAAATCATTAACAATGCCTTAAACCTCTGTGTACTGCATGCATAAAGCGTCTTTACGCAGTTTGTATTTGAATCTAGTTTATATAAGATGTTTAGAAAATGTGGTAAGCTCAATGTTTTATTTTATTTTAAAAATGTTTTATACGGTTCAAGAAGAGTAATCTTGATAGCAAAGACCAATAATTAATATTGTTTTGTTTTAGAAAGTCTGTAGTAACGTTAACAATATGAAGTCGCGCATTATTTTGCTTAAAAATAGCCTATGGATGGTTTTGGATAAATGAAAGTAAAAAAAATCTAAGATTGTATTAATACGCTTAATGTGCTCTGAATAAATATTAAAAAAGACCTTTTTTGTTAGTATTTTGTTCTTAATTTAATGCCATGTGACAATGTTGAACAAATTGTAAATTTTGTCTTTGACCTTTAAGTCGTCTAACTCTTTTTTGTTTTAAAAAGTTTATAATAACGTTAGCAACATAAGAGTGCGCATTATTTTGCTGAAAAACTGTATTTGGATGGCCTTAGATGAATGAAAGTAAAAAAAAATCAAAAACTGTATAAATGCGGTTAAAGTGTCATAAAAAAAAACATTTAAAAAAAATTCTGTAATCAATGCCGTGTGACAATGTTGAACAAACTGTAAATTTTGACTTTGGCTTCTAAGTCGTGTAACCTGTATATAGAAAATTTGAATTTATTGTTGAAAATTATGTTTGCACATTTATAAACCCAGTCTTGTTTGTCCTGGACCACTGCAGAGCTTTATGCTAAAAATAAAAACAATATGAACGCAATCCAAAAAAACAAATTTGTTTATAATATCATAGAGACTCTAAGATTAATTGTTTTTACTAAATTTATTGCAATCGGATCTTGAATTGCATTTATCTTTAAAGGTCAATCTTTACGTTTTTATGTTACTCTGGGACGTTCGCTAACTCTACGACAAGTTTCTAGTCTTTTTCCTGCCAATTGCTCTAAATTTAACTTACACTGGCCAGTTTTAAAAAGTCTTATATCACCCTCATACATTCTGATAGTTTATTTTCTTTCAAATTTGCACGTCGTTGCACTTACGGTTTTTTTTTAAACACTATCAATTAGATAAAATAAAAAAAAGCTGCAAACTAATGGGATAAATAAAGTAAACAAAAATAAATTTTTACATAATCAAACAGGGATAAGTAGAGATACTTATAAACTGATACATAGTTTTTTATTGCTTTGTGTAGTATTGTCTAATTCCTCTTTAATATCCCGAAAATTACCTGAAGGTATATTTTTGCATTGGAATTCCAGCTAGTTTGTAGTATTTTTTTGTTTAATAAGCATACTAGTGCTGGTGCAGTGGCCGGGCTTATAGTCCTCAGTCCCGTATGTAACTGCCGACTATAACTTTTTTATAAAAGATGTCAAGCTGATTGGTCTGTAAGATTAAGTATTACCGTAACCATTTTTCCAGCTGCTTGGTATGTGTAAAAGCTTTGCTCTGAGAATCTTACATAAAGGTTCTTTCGGAACTGAAAATCTTTTCTGTAGCATGATAGAATAAATTCTATCGGTTCCTGATGACTTGAATGGTTTGAATGTATTGATCTTTTACTTGAAGTTGCTTTGATTAATTATAATCTTTGCCTTATCTCAGTCTTTTCCGTTTTATTTTTTGTTTGGTGCAGGTTTAGGTCCTTTAGATCAGGAAAAAAAGTTTTGTTTTTTTTAATTTTATATTGTGTTTAAACACTAAACGTGCTTATGTTATTAGTAAGAAGTTAAAGTAAGCGGATTGTGATACAATGCCACTTTTGCATTGAGCTTTGGTACATTTTAAACTAGATATATATTTTGGATCTTGTACATAATTCAATTAGGTAAAGCGCCTACCTCGAATCTCGGCGCAACTTGTTGCGGGTTTGATATATTGTGTTCTATTACAGGTACATATTCAAAGGCAGCTATGAGGTAGTAAGATCTAAAATATTGGCCAGTGCACAAAAACAAATAACAAATATATAAGTTGTAATTTATGTCGTAAATAAGCTGCAGTTTAGTAACGTAAAGCTAACTAAAACTAAAATATGTTATTGTGCATTAAAAATTATAAATGAATTTATTCAATTCTGCTTTCAACATCTAAAATAAATACCACTGCTTATTTTGTTGAGATCATAAGTAAGTATCAGTGGCTATATAATATGCAAAAAGTTTAATTTGTCGTACAGGCCAAGAGAGTAGAAAAAAAGTTATGCTAGCTTGTGCAGTACAGGCATTCAAAAAGTCTAATTTTTTGTTTCTTCCCACTTGCTGCTCTACACCGTCTCCATATGGATGGCTGCAGAGCTTCGTATTCGGGGCACCATTTTATGTTTCCATTTATCTTAGTTGATATTTATGTTGAGTGTATTATATATTTTTATTTATTTGTTTGTATCGATCTTGTTAATATAGTGTTCTTTTATTTTTATTTTGAATTCTTTATAAGTCTTTGTTTGCTTAATACTTTCAGTCGGTTGATTGTACGTGACTAGTCCATTGCCTAGTATTGTTTGTTTTGCTTTTTCTGTCTTTTTTGTGTGTACATGTATATTGCTTTTTCTTCTAGTGTTATGTCTGTGATTTTTTTTGTTGTTTTTTATTTGGAGGTTGGTTTTCATTTCTTTATTTTTAATTTTGTATATTAGTTTGCATTTTTCTATTTTTATTTTTTTTGTTTATCTTTGTTTAGTTAATTATTTTGTATTCTTCTTCTGTTGGTAGTTTGTGTATTATTTTTAGAATTTTGTTCTGTTGTTTTTGTATATTTTGTATGTTTGTTTTTATTGTTTCTTTCTATATGTTTATTAAATATTTAATTTTTGTTAAAAATAGTAAATGGTAGATACTTAATGCAGTTTCTTTTGTTATGCATTTCCTGGCTCTATACACAGCTCTTATTGTTGCTGCACTTTCTTTTAATAATTTGTTAATATGTGTATCCCAGGTGAGTTTCTCAGTCAATATTATTCTTAAGTATTTTATCTGTTTTGTTCTAGTAATTGGTATGTTATTTATTTCAATTTTTATGTTAATATCTTTGTCTTATTATCATATAAGTTGTTTTTTCTTCATTTTATGTTTGTATGTTTTTGTCGTACCATTTAGTTAATTTCTTAACGTCTTCATTTGTTTCTCTTTATTTCTTTTTTATTTTTTCCGTGATATATAATACATGTGTCATCAGCATATGTATATATTTCTCCAGTCAAGTTAATCTCATATATATCATTTATGTATAATATATACACTATTGGCGCTAGTACTCCACCTTGTAGTAAGTAGCCCATATTATGCTATTGTATGTACTAAGTATGTCGTTTATTCTTGTTCTTTGTGTTCTATTTTTATTATATGTTTTTAGTAGTTTTTAGTTTGTGTTTCTTATTAGTGACATACATGGTTTAGAAATATAAGTGGTTCTTCCACTGATCTTCAGCAACCACTAATTCTACATTATATCGAAAGTGCTAGATAAGTCTAAGTTTTTTATTTCAAATCATAGTCAATACAAAATTAAATAATTACCTAGATACTTTGCAACATCGGTGTAAGTAAACATTGTTAAAAAAATAGAGAACATTGTAGTCTAAACAAATATTTACTTGCTATAATTTATAACAAATATTACTGACAGTTTTGAGATGTAAGACCAAAGACATTTTTTGACTTAATTACAAATAGAATAAGCTTCCAAATTCATTATTGAAGGTCAATATCCACAGACTATTTGAAATCTCGTGTACAATGTAATTGTTTCACTGTTAAATGTCTTTCAAATATATATCATTTAAAAATTAAAAACAAATATATTTATCTCATATAGTTATACGCATACTTTTTTAATTTACGATGTATTGATCCGACACTATCGTTTATAATAAATAGTATATGAATAAATTTAATTGTATTTCACTAAGTTTCGGAATGTACAATATTACTTGTAACTAGAGTGTAACCCATTTAACATGCATTTATGAGAAAGCACAATAAATCCACCAACATATACTTATTTATAGTGCGCAATGGCACGTATGAATAAATCTGCAAGTCCCATAGTAATTTTTCATCAATACTTCTTCTGTACAATGATAATTCAAATGTTGCGGCGTCAAGACGGCCGGATATCGCGTGAAGTGTGGCATCGCGCGCAGTATATTTTGAGTCGATTGTCAAAGCAAACCAGTAACTGTCGGCTTTGACACACAAACAGCCCAATTATGTACTGTTTATGACCGGCTAAATCCGTAACATAACTACACACGGACAGCGGCCCAAATGCACATTCGTTATATCTGTATGTGAGGAGATGCATGCCGTCGCGACGCATCTTAAATCAGGAGATTACCTCACAGATTTACATCGCAAATTATGACTGGCAACAACAAATAGTACGTTCCCATACGCAGATGTGGAAACTAGGGTCACATTCCATCAGTGCATAGTTAATAAAACGCATTGTGCTCTTTGGAAATGTGTGGAATGAGATCATTAAAATTAAAGTAAATATTTTAATTGAAATAAATCATTTCTTGAGTGTAGTTACTGCAACCAGTTATTAACACTAAAATACAGTACATATTATATTACAACAATTCAATCAAATATAAAGAAACGCAATGACAATAGTTCTGGTAAATGCCGCAATATTGTAGATATAAATGATAAATTTTAGTTAAGTTATTATATTAGTACAACACGAAATATTTGTATTGCATTAGTTCTTTAAAAAACTTTGACTTTGTTTTTTGAACTTGAATGCATGCATAAAAATGTGTCTTGGCAACTGGTTTCATTAATATTAGTACACATTTTAATTGTTAAACAAAATCGAATTATTACATCATCGTAAAATTTACAAAATATTTTAATAACGTTCATAAACATTTTCTTATTTGCAAACAACAAAGTCTTTATTTTGTTGGTTTACTTTGAATTTTCTTTTACTTTTCCAAACTTTCAAAATTTTTAAAATATACTTTATTTCAACATTTAAGAAGAAAATGCTGAAATTTAATTATAAACATAAAATTAACTTCAAGTAATCAAACCAAAAGAAACAACTTGTTTCGAAAACCTACTACAACTTATAAGCATGCATGAATTACTAAACAAAACCACATTCATCTTATTACTTACTACTTAGTAAGGTTCTAAGTTGAATTAATAAGAATTAAAAAACATATAGTAAGAGTATAAAACGGTTCATCAATAGTTTACTTATGAATTTATAAAATAATAAAATATAAAAAAGTCTGCCTTTTTATTTAGCTGGAAGCAGGAATATTATCACTGTGACCCATATACAATGTTTGAATAATGACATAAAACGATAACTAAGTTTTTACCACTTTATTAATATAAACATATATTACTAAAGAATATATATTAATACAATCAAAAGTTTTTACTTTTGAAGGCTATTGTTCACTTGACAAACTAACAAAATACTACATTTATATAGAAAAATTAATATAGAAATTGAAGGGAGGAAAAAATAAATCGTATTACTGATCTAAAAGGATTTAAACAAATGAAAAAAACGTAGTAAATGGTTTTAGTATTTCATTAACATGAATTATCAGGTAGTAGAGGTCACAACCATCAATTAGATTTAAAAAGTGGTGATTTATATTGTGGTAAGCCCTTTTGCTCGTTCAGCAGATTAACAAAAGAATTACATTGTATGAATTTTAGCAGTATCTAACAGATTCAGCTTAGTGCATTTTGTACAGTTGTGTAACGTTTTAGTTTAATTAATTTGGCCTAAACAAGTGGCCCTTGAGAATAACTAACGCATGGCAATACCTTTTGGTTTTCTTCTCCGCGTAAGTCTTGCTGTTAATTTGTTCTAGTCATTGTCTCTGGTACTAGTTTGAGGTGAGCTGCGGCAACACATGCTGTCCCCGGCCCATCTCTCTCTATACCCTATTTTTTTGTCCTACTTCCTACACTGGCAATTTCCTCTTTTTTCTCCCATTTTATTGTTATTCAGCCTAGATATTTGCATTGTCTTCTTAGTTTTTTTATATCTTTATTAACTTCTTTTTTGTTGTATCCTCTTTCTTTCATAAATATTTTGTGCAGCTCCATTAAATGCAACTCTTTTAGTAGTCTTACATTTGCCAGTTTAACTTCCATTGAGAATCTTGAATCTCCATTTGGGATTAGTTCTTAGTGCCCCTGGTTGCCAGATATACTCTGACCATTTCGAAAGTTGCATTTTTTATCAACTTTGAGATAGCGTATTTTCCGTTTAGAAATTGTTTAGTCAATTTCGTCAATTTATTTTTGTTGGGCAGTTCTCTCCTTTTCCTCCTTATTTCTGCAATTTCCGTTGGTACTAGGATTTCAGTATATGTTCTTCTCTTGTCTTTCTGCTCATCTTCCATTGCTCGGCAAGCATAGTTGTTTTCACTTTCTTTGTTTTTTTTTTTATTACTTTTTTCTATATTCTTTTGCTTTCATTTAGCTTCTTGTTCTTCTTTTTTTTGTTTTCTGTGGCTTTTAATTTGAGCGTTTTCTTCCATTTTGGCTTACCTAAATCTTAAAGCTTCAAACTCCTCTCTTTTTTTTTCAGTACTGTCGTTGCATAGTTTCTTAGTGCTCTCTATTTGTTTTTGTCACTCAGGCATATTTTAATAATTTTAGATTTGTCTACTTTGTTTTCTAATATTTTTTCTAGCGTTTTCCTATTTTCCTCCCACGCTTCGCACTCTACTAGTGTATGTCCTGCGTCGTCATGCGTGTCTTCTAAACAAAATATACATTTTTCCGAGGGGTTAACAACTAAGTAAAAAAATGTACACCTGATTATGAATACGCGTAATTATTACGTGATTATGTAATGATTACGTGATTATGTAATAATTATGTGATTATGTAATGATTACATGATTATGATTATGATTATGATTATGCATTGATTACGTGATTATTTAATGAATACACAATGATTACGTGATTATTTAATGAATACGCAATGATTACGTGATTATTTAATGAAAGCGTAATGATTATATGAATATGTAATGAATGCATGATTATTCAATGAATACGTGATTATAAAAATGATTATGTGATTATGTAATGATTACATGATTATTCAATAAGTACACATTTTTTTAAGACTTTATAATTCTGTATTAAATCTGCATGCATTAATTATTTTATACCGATCATATAATTATTTTGATAATGTTTAATATTAATATATTATTATAATACTTATGTTTTATAATAATCTTCAATAAAGTACTCACTACAATTTCTTATAGATAATAAGAAACATAAACTAAAAATATACCTATCTCGATGTTTATTAATGTTTTATGTAGATTAGAAAAAATTTACCACCAAGAATAAAAATGTGATTTATTACATTAAAAAATAAACATATAAAAATCTTTTGAACAAAAATAATAACAATACATAATAAAATTTGTACCACTGAATAATTATATTCGACTGAAGTAGGTTTTTATTTTAATATAATAAATAAATAAATAACTGCACACACACACACATGCCAAGGGTTGTATAAAAACACCTGTGCAATTGTCTGGGAATAAATCTCTAGCGGCACAATTAGATACAGATTGGACACAACTGAATTTGCCATGTGAATATAAATGATTCCATAAAACCAATATTTGATTATGTGAATATGCGTACTCAACATTTGATTATTTGAATACGCGTAATCAATATTTGATTATTTGAATACGCGTACTCAACATTTGATTATTTGAATACGCGTAATCAATATTTGATTATTTGAATACGCGTGTTTTAATATTTGATTACACTATTTATTACAAGATTATGTAATGATTACGTGATTATATAATTATTACGTGATTATATAATGATTACTTGATTATGTAATGATTACAAATATTACGTAATTATTATTTGACTCTGTAATGATTATTTTTATTTTGTACACTGATTACGCAAGTTGTTAACTCCTCGCATTTTTCCTCTTTCTCAATCTTATTTATTTTTTGAAAGTACTTTCCAAACGTTCCATGTCCGGTAAGTAGTTGTGTTGTATAGTAACACGTCTCCGGTTTTTTCTCTACCCATTTTTTTATTTCTAGATGTGTTGATCAGGCATATCGGTCTATACATTGTTGTTTTACCTGTTTTCTTCTTTTTCGCAATTAGTACTAGGTTTGCATCCTTCCAGCAAGCCGGAAAACTTCCTTCCTTTAGACATCTGTTTATTATTTCTGTTATCTCTATCTCATTTCCTTCTAATGCTGCTACTATCTCCGTTGTTATCTTGTCTGGACCTGGTGCTTTATTATTAGGTAATTCTCTTATAATCAGTTTTATCTCCTCTACTGTTGCAGGGACTGCTTCTGTTTTGTCCGATAGTCCTGCTGGTTCTTCTACTATTTCACCAGTGGGAAACAATGTTTCAATGATTACTATTTTATTTTCTTCTTCTTTTAAGCACACTTTTTTCATTTCTTTCATTACTATTTTGTATGGTTTGCCCCAGGGATCCCTGTCTATGGATTCTAATAATTCTTTCCAGCATCTTTTCTTATTGTCCTTCATCGCTTTCTTTAAAGCTTTTTTGTTATTTTTCAGTTCTTCTTCAGTTTTATTGGACTCTTTTTTCCTTCTTCTTTGTTTTTGGACTTTTCTTGCCGTTTGTATTGCTTTCATTCTGCTTTCCTTGACTTCTTTGCACCACCAGTAAGGTCCTTTTCTTCCGCTTTCTCTGTATCTGGGAATTGATTCTTCCGCTACCTTTCTCAATTTATCCGAGTACCTTTTGCATATTTTCTCTAAGTTCTTGTTTTCAGTCACTTCCTCTGCTTCCATAGCTCTATTTATCCTTTTTCGGTCTATTCTTCTTATGTTTCAATTTTCTTCTATTTTGTCTTTCATTTTCTCTTTTTCGTTTGTGCTGTATTGTATGTACTTATGTAAACTCAGTGATTCTTCTTCTGTCACTGTTCAGCCCCTTACTACTCCAGCCGTTTCCTATGTTGCTATGGTAATGTCAATGTATGATTTAGATCTTCCTCTTACAAACGTTGGTTTATCTCCTTGATTGCATATTGTAAGATTTACGGATGTTGTCATCTTCTCCAAAATTTGGCCTCTCTTGTCGCATTTGGTCTTTCCCCATCTTGGCCTCCTATCAGAATTTGTTTGCTCTTTTGTTTCCTTGGGCTGTGTTCTAGTTCTTCTATCCACTGATAATATTCCATTTTGCAATTTGGACTGATGTAACAGCTGTACACTATCAGACCTTTTATATCGGCCCACACTATTTCCTCCTTAGCTGTCCCTCACCTTTCTACTTTATCTCTACACTTACCTCTTGCTAGGATAGCTGCGTTTGAATTCTTATCTTTTATCAACTCCCCACTTAGTTTGTTTTTATTTGGTTTACTCACTATTACAATGTCTATTTTTCCTCTTATCGCTGTTGCTATCAATAGGTCTGGCGCCTCTCTTCCTCTGCCAACATTTGTTTGGATGATGTTATACATTTTGGTTTGTGTCCTCATTCTCGTGTTGTCTCCAACTATCTGGATTCATGTCTTCTACGTTCTTTCTTGGTTTTCTCGTTTCTCTTTTGTATGTGAGAACGCATCTTTTTGCTTTTGTTCTGTGTCCTGTTACTTTACACTCTATACAATATTCCTTATTACTGCCTTTAGTTATCTGATGCCACTTTTCTCCGCATCTTATGCATAATTTTGATCTGTCTTCCCCTGTACAGTCCAACGCAATGTGGCCCTTCATCCAGCATTTATAACATGATAAAAACTTAGTTATAGTTTTATTTTATAATTATTATAGATTGCAGATCTTTTATGTAAAATTCAAACTTTTTTACTACTTATATAAAGTTTTTTTCTGCATTATATATTGTTTTCCAATAAGAGGTTTTATTTGGATATAAAAAAAGCGGGTATTTTTTAAGAGAAATCAGTAAATGTTTATTTCATTGTAAAGAGGAAGGTATGCCAATAACATTTGAAAACAATATCAGTTAAATGGCCGCCACGGTTACGGTTGCAGTACCACATTGTTTTCATGAAACTTTTTATGACCAATTCGCACATTTGCGGCTGTATGTCTTCGATAACTTCACAAATTCTAAAGGTCTTAAATCGATTGTGGAGCATTGGCATAGACCTTATCTTTTACGTGGCCCCAAAAAAAAAGTCTAAAGGTGTTAAATCACAAGATCTTGGTGGCCAATTGTGATCACCTCTTTGAGAAATAACACGGTTAGGAAACTTTTCTTGCAAAATTGCGATTGATTCGTTACTTGTGTGGCACGTAGCGCCGTCTTGCTAAAAATATACGTCGTTCACATCAATATCTTCCAATTCGGGTTATAAAAAATCATTAATCATAGCTCGGTAGTGCCATCCATTCACCGTAACAGTTGCACCAGCCTCATTTTCAAAAGAAAGTAGAGTACAATCACACCACCAGCCCAAAAACCGCAACAACCAGTGACATGTTGAGAATGCAAAAAAATTTCAACAATCATTTTTGGGTTTTCTGAACTCCAAATGCAACAATTCTGCTTATTAACGTAGCCTCTAAACTGAAAATAAACCTCATTACTGAAGATGATTTTTCGATAAAATTCCGGATTATTTTGATGCATTTGTAGGACCCAATCAGCAAAGATACAACGTTTATGGTGATCGACAGGCTTGAGTTCTATGTGTTAACTGAACTTTAAAAACCTTAAGACTTAAGTTTTTATGCAAATTACGGCGTAATGTCGTTTGTGAAATGTCTAATTCCAAAGATCGACAAGGAATCGACAAAACTGAGTTTTCTTCTACACTACGGGCAATATTCTCATATGTTCTTGAGCGACGCACATGGTTTTGATTCTTCACATCACAAACTTATCCCAACAGCTTAAATTTTTTTACCAGGTTTACTATTGCCCGCCGAGAAGGTGCTTTACGACAACCAAAAAGTGCTTTAGTTTTGCGAAAAATTTTCATCATTTTTGTAGTGGATTTTAATAATTTCAATGCGTTGTTGACGCGTGTATCGTTTCATTTTTAATAACGGCGTAGTTTTTACTTGTCAAACGTCAAAAGATAATAGCTTTAAAATTGACAGTTGCTCAAATAGCCTGCTATTCAAAATGAAACTTTTTATTGAAAAATCATTTACAACAAGTTTCAAACTAGTAACTGCAACAACAAAGACAATGAATGTATGTTTTTATACTTGTTTCAAACATAAGATAAATGTAATGTGTAAATATTATACAATATGTAGTTTTTTTGTACTATTTAAGACTTTAGCGCCAAATTTTATCTTTTTTTTTTATTTTTGATATATTTTTGATCATGAATTGATTTTCTATGCTATTTTTATTAACTTATGATGTAAAAAAGTGTTAATAAAAAAGTTTTTAGCCTTTACTTTATGCATTAATTAGGTTTTTTACATCATTATTGACAAGTTTTTAAATTTTTGCAAAAATTCTTTTGTAGTTGCATACAATATAACTTTTTTTTTAACATTAAACAAAGCAGCATTTATACATTAAAAAAAACACATGCGTCTCCGGAACCGCAGGTTGTTGAACTCTGTTCTAACCTAAAATCTTCTGTTGCAGTACCGTTTTGTACTATGTGCTTTGCTAAAACTGGGTATTTTCAGAGTGGTAAAGAAATTTTGTGCTCTAACTTTAATATTGTGCAAGTGCAATGACATTACACAATTAGTTTGCAATTTTTAAATGAAAACTTAGAAAACACACTATTTGAGCTGTTGCAGACAAAAGTATTATCTGATAAACATTAAAAAGCTAAGGAATGTAAATCACTTTGTAAATCACAATAATCTATTTGCAAAGATTATTTTGTAGGAGAGAAAAGGTTACACAGCTAAAAAAAATTTTAATTCCGTGTATTTTGTATCAAAAAACTTAACTAATTGGCGTAAGTAGACTGCTAATGTTTTGCGCTTTACGGAAATACTGTTTGGTTTAACAACCTGTTTTTAGCTCTTGCCTTGCCTGAAGTTTTAAGAGTTAAGGTGCTACTAAATTTGTTTCTGACAAAAATAAGCTTTGTTTGTATAACACTTCTACTGGAATAGAATATAAAATAGAAGTTTGTTTCAATTTTTGCTAAGATCAGTTGTCCTTAAGATTTTTTTATTGTGTTTTTTCTTTACAATAAAAAGTCCTTTCTGGCTTAGCAGATATGGCATAAAATACAAACTTTCTGACATTTATTTTTATTCCAAACTAGTGGCAGGTTTTTAGAATAAGTTTTGTTGTCTCTTTTTGCATTAGCTAATTTAGTGTGTATCTTTGTGTATCCGTGCCTGCTTTGTTTGAGTATTTTTTTTTTAGTATGCATTTGACTTTATATCAGAATCATGTTTCCGCAAAAACACACTAATTAGTAGCAGAGTGCTTTGGACTTTGGTTACAAAAAGCTGTTATGCGGGTTGTTTTAGCTAACAATTTAAGCGTGTGACTAGTATGGTTAGATTAATCCACGGTTTCAAGCTTATCAGTCAACCAAGTTTCAAGTTTCTTGTAGAGAATCAAGTAATGTTTTAAAGGTTGGTTGCTATTTGAGAGGTGTGGTAGCCAGATGTTATAATTTTAGTTTTATTGTCCAAATTCTCATTTTTCAAGTCCGTGTTTCTAAAGTTTTTTTCAAACTGCTTTAAAGATGTTTTAAATATATCTTATAATAGTAGTTTAGGTACATCAAAGTAGTTTTTTTCAGAAATTCTGTCAACATTTGCGCCATAAACGTAACGTAATTACTTAGAACTGGTATTATAATTTTACTTTAGTAATGACTGATGCACTACCAAAAAGTTTTTTGTGTTTTTAGAACCAACATTTTCTAGGTTTTTTAGTTTTATTAAAACGTTTGTAATCAATTCAAAATTGAAGTTAACGTGCTTCTTGCTAAGTGTAATTATAAAAACACAGTATTAGCTGGCTTTAATGATGTTTGATGTTAGAATTTCTTTAACTTGTTAAGTTATACAAGTGTAAACATGAGTCAATTTGGATAAGCGCACTATCTTTTTTTGTCAGCTCTCTTCAGTTTACTCCTGAACATAGTTTGCTTTGTTGCATTATATTATCCAGACAGGAAAAAGAAGGTATTAACTAGCACTGGACAGAACCGTATGACGCGGTATCAATAAGTAATTTAGTAATATTTAGTAAACTATTCAATACATTTCTATGTTTATTGTTATGTCGTCTTCATTTAAAGTGTCTCCTCGGCTGTGGTAGAAGTAAGACGGTTTTAGTAGACTATAGTGCGGGTCTTTTAGCTTAAGTATTTTTTTTTGTGTTTGCATTGTTAGCCACAAGCTTGTACATTTGAAAAACAAAACAAGAGTTTTCCAATAAAAAGTCCTATTTTAAATTTTGCGGCATTTTTGATCTGCTAAATAGCAAACTTTTAAAATTCATTATTAAAAACTACACAGTTTAAGACAATGGTACAATACACGCTCTAACAACATATTGAAATAATAAAGATTTATTAAAGACACTGTAAATTTTTTGCCAAGACTGTTTGCAGCGCTTGTTGTGTTTTTGGTAGGTATAAATTACTTTCCCGCAAAGCCATTGTAAAGTTTGAACAAAATAGTTAAGTTACTAATGTATAATTGCTAGTTCAAACTTATGCTGACAAAACATTACCGTTGTAGCTAACAGAGTTTCAGAAAACCTAGCATTCTCTATACCAAGACGTTCAGAGCAATTAAGGAACTTAGAGTCTAGCTTTTATTGCATACTACATAAAGATTTTAGCCTACATGCTTATAAAGTGCAATTGATCATCATCTTTAGCAACAAAGCTTATTTTTATTTCAGTAGGTTTGTCACTACACAGAACTAACGCATCTGGAGTTTAAAAAATTCTAGAACAATAGTCGAGAAATTTTTGTATCTTTATTGTATGGTGAGGTTTTTGAGTTGGCAAAGTCATAGGACTTTATTTTTTTAAAAACAACAAAAGTGGCAATTACAGTCAATGCGGATTGCTGCCGTAAAATGTTAACTAATTTTATTTGGCTTATATTGGACAATTTTAGCATAGACATTTTCTATTTCCAGCATGGTGGCGCTACAAATGACTCAAGCCATAAAACAATTGCAGCGTTACACTAGACTATTTTTTCTTAGGCTACGTAAAGGAAATAGTGTACGTTAATGCTTCGTAAACAATTCTAGCTGTTATTTGCCAGATAGAGCTTCAATGCAAAAATGTCTTTTAAAACTTTTTCAAAAAAATGTATCTTTGCAAACAGAGTCAAAGTGGGTAATCACTAGATATCATTTTCCACAAGTAATCGCAAAGTTTGTACTTTAATATTAAATTTGTACTTAAAAATAAGTAAAAGTTTCTTTTATAATTAAAATGAGACTTCTTATTGTCAACCCTTGTAGATTTTAAAGACTGGTAAACTTGCACGGTTATAAAATTAATTTTTGTTTGTTGGTTTGTTCTGCATGTAGAAGTCATATCAAAGATTTTTATTAAGTGCTTGAACTGAATCTAATGAATACAAAGTTTAATTTTCCGTGGATAGAGAAGCAAGTCGCACTAACTCTATCTAACCTACATGTTGACAAATTGCCCACAAAACGGAAAAAATCAATTTATTTAATCTAACATTTACTTATCTTTTAATTCGATATTTAATTTAACTATTATTTAAAGTTTAAAAAATTGAGTTTAATTTATTAGCAGCTTGGACAAACAATACAAACTCAGATTGCTTTAATTTAGTAAATTTTAATTATCATTTCAAACTTAATGTTTAGTTCATATTCTAGACTGACGACAAAACTAAAATTATTTTAGAAATTGGCATAATTTAATGTGGTTTCTAAATACAATAACCATAATCTAAAAACTATGGATAGTAAAATCTAAAACTTGTAGTTTTGGCAAACACAAAAAGAATATTTTTGCAATCGGTAAGCTAACAACGTGGATTTTGCCAAAAAGATTAAAAACAAACAGCATTGTAGCGTTTGCAAATCTAGCCAACAATACACCACTTTCAATCACAGTTATGGAGAAGTTGGTACAGTATTGCAAAAATAACAACATAAACTTTGTCATCGAATGTGATGCAAACTCGCACCATATCGTATAAAAAATCAAAAACACAAATGACAGGGGTGCGGTTTTACACAATTTTATTATCAGTATTACCCTAAACATATTAAAACAAACCAACGTTTGTTAGATTTTGCAGCCAGGCTGTATTATATATTAAATTGGCCCCGAGTATAGGTATTTCAAGCAAAATTTAGAATAGGCATGTATCTACGACAGCCTCAATGTCACATTACAAATGAATAAAAACAAACTTGAAGTATACCTACAAAAAAACATAAGTTTTACAAAAACACAAAGTTGACTTCAGCGATTAAGTGTTTATTAATTTTAATGTAATCCCTAAAGTGTTAAAAAAATTAAAAACTACGTAGGTAAATTGGAAAATTGTTTAACACAAGCAAGGATTTCTGCCCACTAAATTTGGTGTCTGGTTTTGACAGTACCTTATCTTGGTAGTGTGACAAACTTAAACAACTCAAAGCGGTTGCAAAAAATCTTTCAATAGAGCAAAACGCTAATCAGACAAGATAATTTTTTTTTAGAGGCACATACACAGCCAACCTATTGGAAACAAGTGAAATAATATTAAAAACTCACTTTTTAAGCTGTAAATCAATTGCAACAAATGGTATGTCTAAGTGTGACAGGCGGTATGCAAACAACACTGACTGCAGCAATAAAAGCAATGTTGTGTCTGTCACTCCTTGACATCTAATGTAAAAGAAGTAAACGCCTTTGCTAAAAACGCAATTAGATATGATGCTATCTTAATTTGTGTTTAAAAGACCCTACAATGTACACACACATGAACAACAAGAACAAAAAGCGGATAACAACAAAGTTTTTCAAATCTACACCAACGGCTTAAAAATTTATCAAGCTTGTGGAGCTAATATTAGAATACCATAAAGCCTTGCTTAAATACCATTGAGCTGTGCTGGGTAAAACAATAAGCAACGTTATGGTAAAGATGGATTGGCGCGCAAAGAATCAACCCTTAAGATGTGTGAATCTAAACCCTGGACCACACTATTACTAAAAAACCTTAACACCATACTATACATATATATGAGCAATGCAATGAGAAACTTGCTTATGCATTTTTGTTTAGTTTCTATAACTTTTTAGTATGAGAGTATGTAACACATAAAAAAAAATTCTACGAGTTAAGTTTTTTTGTCGTTTTTTAACTTAATCGCATTTTTTGTTTAAAAACCGCAATTTTAACTTAAAAAAATAAATTTACTAATGAAATCAATCAGAAATTTTTTGTAAAATCCAAATCTGGTGCCATTTCAAGTCTATACCCTGTCAATAAGCCGCAAAAGCCATAAAACCATGTTTTTGTTCTCAGTGAGCTGGGCAAAAAGAAGCTTTAAAAAAAAAAAAAACGCCAAAGTTGACGTATTTTGATGTAAATTAATTGAAAAATATAAATATGTTGTGTCTTCTATGAGTCTTATTGAAAATATTTTTTTTTAATAAATTAAAATTATTTACAAGAAGACTCATCATCCCGGTTAACTAAAAACGTCACCTACTGTGAGGGCGGCGGCCGAGCGGTAACTCTCTTAGGGTGCATGATAGAGCCGTTCTGAGCATGGATTTGATTTTTCTATCCCCGGGCACTTCCACCCCTAGGCCCTTTTGACTTTCCGATCACATAGTAGTTTACAAGTACCCCGTTTGAGATCTTCCACCCTTTACATCATAGTACCGTTTTGGGCGCCCACCCTCACCCGTTATACCCTTTTGGCTTTGATTTTACACTACTTCCGTCCTTATGGCCGTTTTGGTAAAAATATTTGAATTTCCCGCCAAAAATAATGTCGGTAAAGTAGGGAGACCGATTGCAAAAATCGATGACTCATCACAATTAAAATTTTTAACATGTCTCGACACGCAAAATTTCTATTACGTCATCCATCCCAACTTACTTTTTCTGCCACCGCGGCGCTGACGTGCACTCATTCTCCATCCCACTCTTTCCGAGTTTTCGCACACCCCTCGCACTCACACACTCTTATGGAGGTACTGCACACTTTGCACACAGAAGGGCGCCACAGGCGGCGCCCACTTTCACATGCCCAGATGGCCGGCTCCGACCGGATACCCAAATCCCAAGGTCAACCCAGCGCCCACTTCCTTTGACACGCCCAGATGGCCGTGCCCAACCGGATGTCAGAAATCCAAGATGGCCGCCAAACGGCGATTTTGGACCCCTTGTAAATGCCCATAAGAAATTGCGCCAGAACTCTCTTAGCTCCTCTACTAACATGTATATATATATATATATATATATATATATATATATATATATATATATATATATATGTGTATATATACAATGCATTTAAAGCACAATGGTATAACAACCCAAGCTGTAGACAGACAAAAAAGGCAATGATTGCAACAAATTTTAAAACGGCTGGCTACTACTTGCGACTGTTTCAGAAATAACTTGCAGATTATATCAGGCATCCTGACAAGGCACTTTTAATTAAAAAAACACATGCATATAAAGAGTATTAAAAAAAGCTTGATATGTAGAGATTGTGAAATGAACAACGAGACGACCGAGCACGACTAAGTCAAGATAAACTCCTCTTAGCATACATTAATCATATACCCACCACACATTTATTAATATTGTTCTAAAAATCCAAATGTGCAGCATTTCTTTGGCAATTCTTTTCTATAGATGAGTTCTATATCTAAAATTTTAACTTTGTCGAAATTAAAATGATCTTCTTCTATTTCTGGTGCTACTCCTATCGGAGATTGGATATCATCAAAGATAATTTAATTTTGTTGACAGCACTTCTAAACAGATTGTTGGAGCTACAGCCAAACCATTCTCTTCGATTTTGCAGTCATGATACTCGTCTTTGTTCTATGCTTCTCTGTCCTTTGATTTTCCCTTGAATTATATTTCTTAGTAATGCGTATTTTTCATCGCTCATCACGTGTTCTAGATATTGCATCTTTTTCTTTTTAATGATGAGAAGGACATTGCGTTTTTTATTCATCCGCCGGAAGACCTCCACATTTGTTATTTTATCGGTCCACGGTATCCTAAGCATCCGGCGGTAGCACCACATCTCAAAGCTTTCGATGTATTTTATGTTGTTCTGTTTAAGTGTCCATGCTTCTATTCCATAAAGCTAACCGCTAAAGACATAGCATATCAGCATTCGTCTACGGAGAAGAAGGTTTATATCGAGGTTGCATAATATTTTTCGCAATTTATTAAATGTTGACCGGGCACTTTCAATACGACATCTTATTTCTTGTCCATGGTCGGAAGAGCTATTGATCCATGCTCCAAGGTACCTGTATTGCGTAACCTTTTTGATCCGCTCACCATTAATGCGTATATCAGACAAGTTTTTTGGTGACTTTTCTGACGTTCATTGTGAGACCATAATTGTTGCAGTGGTTGTTTATATCTTCTAGTTGTTGTAAGTCGACTGCATTTTTTGCTAGGAGTACAGTATCATCAGCGTACCTGATGTTATTAATGGTCTCTCCGTTTATTACCATTTCTTCCGTTTTTTTTCTAAGAGGGCTTCTTGACATATTGTTTTGCTATATACATTAAACAATAGTGGTGATAGTATGCATCTTTGACAAACTCCCCTGCGGATTTCAATTTCCTCTGAAAGCTCATTCTCTATTTTGATTTTAGCTTTCTGGTTCCAATACAAATTAATAATCATCCTTAAATCTCTATCATCTGTTTCTTTGTATTTTATTATTTCTCTAAGTTGTTCGTGTCGCACTTTGTCGAATGCTTTCTCAAAATCTATAAAACAGACATGAATATCCTGGTTCATGTCCAGGCATCTTTGGTTTATCACGTTAAGGGCGAATAGTGCTTCTTTGGTACCTAATCCTTTCCGGAACCCCATTTGCGTTTCACTGATATAAGTCTCTAACTTCTGGTAGATTCTGTTATGTATTATTTTGAGAAAAATTTTTAGCAGGTGGCTCATCAAGGATATTGTTTGATGGTCGGAACAGTCTCTTGCATTAGCTTTTTTTGGAAGCGCAGTGAAGGTTGATAGTAGCCACTGTTCAGATATTGTGCCAGTGCTATATATTAAATTAAAGAGGTTTAATAAGACTGTAATGGAATTTTTGTCTATTAGTTTTACCAATTCCGATAGAATTTCGTTGGGTCCGGGTGATTTTCTGTTTTTAGAGTTACGTATTGCGTATTTCTTAATATTTTTTCAACGTGTCTCAATTTTTTGTTTACATTTGCTGTGTTGTTGATTTGTTTCTGCGTTTTCTTGAAATTTTCATTAATGTCTTCTGTTGTTTTTTTTATGTCTTTGTTCTTTAGATTATTCACATCAATTGACTTTGTACTTGGTCTTTATAATTTCATTAGTTTGCCTGAAATCACAGCAATTACAGGGTTGTGATCGAAACCAATATCAGCTCCTGGGTAAGTCTTTAAGCGTTTGACAGCATTTTGATATTTCTGCTTTCTCAAGATGTAATCGATCTGGTTTCGTATAATCTTTTCTTTAGTATGACTAGGGGATGTCCAAGTGTAGAGCCTTCTCTTTGGAAACTTGAAAAGCGTTTTGGTTATCACAAAATTTTTGTTTTGACAGAATTCTATTAGACGGTCTTCTCGTTCGTTTCTCTTGCCTAGTCCATATTCTCTTACATGTCTTCTAATACTTAGCACATCGATGTTCATTCTGTCCATTTCAGCTGTAGCATTGTCGAGTTTTCCTGGTGCAAATAAATTTTTCACGTTCCAGGTTGCGATTTTCAGGGCTGACCGGTGAATTTTTTCCACTCTCTGACTATTCAAGGTCTGCCCGAGACTGAGGGCCGTGACTTTTTGCAGCCGTTTAGATCAAGATGTGATCATCGCCTGCAACTGCCCGGTATCGAGTCTTTAGGGAAGTAAATCTTCGATAGCGTCGACCCGGTAATGGAGTAGCTGATGTCCTACATCATGCTAGCTTTGGTCCGCCCCGGGTATTTCATTTCCCCGGTACCACCTATATTTGGGAGGCGTTCCCTATCCGCCACCTGCGGAGGCGCCCTATGTAGGACAAGCAACCCCTCACGGGTTAAAATGATAGTCATAATCAACATGCTGACTAGATAGTTTTAAGATTTTCGATAGATTAATACAATCCCGTTTGTGTTGATTGATTCTATCAATAATTTTTGGTCTTAATTATCTTATATATTTTCATCACAATTAAAGCATGGAACAGAGTAGTATTTTTATTATTTTATTAAAAAGAATATCTTTTAGTTTTGTAAATTGTTATCAAGTTTTTTGGTTGTTGTTAAAAAACGGTTGGCTATTTGATTTTAAGTTAGAGAAATTTTCACTCTGCTTCTACTGCCGTACCAACTCTTGTCTCTTTTTGGCGATCTAGAAAACACCGGCTTTTAGTTAAATGCAGCAAATCTCGATCCGTATGTTAAAACTAAGGCGGTTCAAGGGTTAGTTCATATCTGGACACGTAGTGTCATTAGAAAATATTTTGAAGCAAAAAGGTAATGTAGGCGTGTAGTAAATTTTATTTGACTTTATACGGTAAGTATCGGCATGCAACAGATAGATTGTAATAAAAAAATAGAGACATTATTTTAGATAAGGTACAGAGAAAAATGGCAATAAGAATAGCAAAATAATTAGGGCAAACTAGTAATATCAGTAGTTATACCCACTTAATGAAGTTGAGAACTGTACGAAGTTGAAAACTATATTTAACATACATATTCAAAATTCCATAACAAACTACTAATAATAAAAATTGATAATAAAAATTGATAATTAAAATTGATAATTAAAATTGATAATTAGCTAATTAATGTATTATATTAAAATTTAAGTATTTTTAATATGTTACCTACAATTAATACTAAAAATAAACATTTGTTGTCTTTTAACAAAGTTTCAAATATAATGTATTCAAAGTAACACTAAAAAGGCAGATATTTATTGTAGTATTAAAGCTTAAGTTCATTAAGCCAGTGCTCTCTGACATAAATTAAATCGATTTATAGGCAACTAAAAACAACGAGAATTATTTATAAACAATTATGTCCTGTCCAATGTGTGACAGCGACACAGTTTATTGCACAAATAAACAAGTGACATGGATGTGTCCTGTCACACGCCATAAACACTCTCTTCTGCAACTACCAAAATAAACTTCTACTTAGTTCCCTGTGATCTTAACATTTTTCACTGAAAAATGTAATAATAAGCATCGATAGTATAATATATTATATTACAGCAAAAAACATATAATACAAAATAAACTTTATGTATTAACATGCAATGAACTCTTTATTAATATTGAAACTGTTAAATTAAACCTTTTACAGCACACTTTAATGATAGTTAGAACTATATGTCTAGTTTATTATATTTTATTATATCATAGTGTTTTAAATTCAAATTTCAAAAAATTATCTTAATAAATTGTGTACTAATGTGCCATCTAGTTACAAATATTCATACTTATATTAGTGGTTTAACAGAAAACTAACTATTAAAAACTTGTAAGCGTTTCTATCAATTAAACTATTATATTTTAATTTTAATTAAATAAATTATCATATATCTCAGTAATCACGAGGGTTGCAAACTGTTGCTGGTTCAATTTCATTTTCTCTTGCTTGTAGTAATGGTCCGAATTGCAATAACATCAATTCTATTGTTGTGATGGTTCCTGCAAGCTGTTTTTTTAATTTTAATTAATATAACATTATAAAACTACGATAAAATATAAATAAAACTTAATTGTATAATGATATTATGTAATACTCACTTTCAGTAAGAAATTTCGTTTAACTAATGTTAGATTTAAAACTGTAATTCCTGGAGGATAATGTAGAATGTGTTCGATCATTTTGTATACCTAAAACATGCAAACAATAAACATAACATAAAATGGATAATATAAATTTTGCTCACTTCAATATTATGTTCTTTAGTTGGGACCGAATTTAAAATATGTATGGTATTGTTGCACTCGTCATTTATCCAAGCAACATATAAAACCACGACAACACTTCTTGTTAATAGAAATCCAAATGAATAGAAGAAATAAATACTGTGGATAATTCCATTTCTAGGCCTAAAGAATGCAAGTGTTTATGTTTTAATAGCTATATTTTAATGGTTAATTGCACAATAATGAGTTAATAGACAAGCAAACATCTTGATGATTAAATTATATTATAAATTAATATAAAACCTTACTTAAGAGTATTGTATAGTTGTACGCTCAGTATCATAATATTTGCTGAAAATGATGAAGCAAGTAAACCAGAAATATATTTATTGACTGTTTGAGTTAGATTGCTCAATCGTACAAAGTCCATTCGCATTTGTTGCCAATATAAATCGTGAGTTTTCTGAAACCATATACTACTAATTTCAAACCAACAGTTTTTAGTTTTATACTTACTCCCTGCCTTAGTTTTGCGTTTATACTTGCATATCTTAGTGCTAAAGCCGAACTAAGAGTCATTGTTATAAGATCGGCATAATTCCATGCGACTGTAGTTAACAAATTTATTACCTACGGCAAAAAATATATTGTTTTTATGCAATTTTTCATATGATGACAATAACAAAAACAACAAATTACGTGGAAATTTGCATATAATAAATGTGAGTTTTCTAGTATAAATGATTATATAAAAATAAATAAATAGTCAAAAACCCTTTATATTATATATAAAAAGTGCCCAAACATCACCAATTTGTTTCAATCAATCAAGGTAGTCGCTCAAATTGCACTTCATCATCATAGGTGTTCTGTTTTTTCTTCAATTTTTTTCGTTTTTTTTTTTTTATTTACTCTACATTTTTTTTCCTTTTATCAGTTATCTTGCATCTTCTTTTTCCTCTTTTTAGATCTGCATTCACAATTTTTTTGATCTTGTTTTTTAATAAAAAATTTTGCTTTTTCTTCTAAAGGTTTTTTTTGCAATTTCTATGCGTATCTTTATTTTTCTCTCGTTTTTTCAGTTTACTGAAATTTTGGTACTAAGTTACATATACGTTTTCACTTGCTTCAATTTATCTCGTTCACGCAGACGTCTATTTCTTTAGCTTCTCTAATTTTAGTAACTTTTGTTTTATTTTTGTTAATACTCAGTCCATACATTGATCTATTTTGAAGTTTTTTAGCAAGCATTTTTAATTTTTTTGTGTTCTCTGCAATCATGCCATCGGCAAATTGAATCCGCAACCATTTCTTTAGCATACATATTAAACAAAAACCTTGTCTCATTTTTTTTAAATTTTACAACAACTTATTTTTTTTAATTTTTAGCCTCATTGCTACTTGTTGCTTCATATACAAATCAAACAAATTACTTGTCAGTTTTTTATCTTATTAATGTAATTTTTTTGTTTTATAAATTGCTATCAGTTTCTTCTACTAAACACAGTCAAATGCTTTTACTTACTGTATGAAACACACACTTAAACTTTTGCTTTTTTTATTTGTTCTCATTATACCAATTTCATCTTTTTTCCCAATCTCTTTTTGGAATCCAAATTGTTCTTTTGCTATATATTTCATTGTGATTTGTTTCTACGCTGTTACTTTTCTATTTTCTATCTAAGTTTATTTAATTAATTTTGTTATACATCAGCGGGTCTATTCTGGTGACTTTTATCATCGGTGAATTTTGTCATAAAAATTACGTAATTTTAGTGAAATCTAAGTAGCATTTGGTCTCACTTTACTTTTGCTTTACACATATCGTCATTTTTATAAAAAAGTTACCAATGACAAAAGTCACAGCGATTAGAATTGACACCCTGATTGTGCTTACCCATCTTATCCAATTTTTCTATTTTTCTACACTCTTTATCAAACTTTTGCTTTCTGGTTTTGTTTGCTTTTATTAGTGTTGTAATAAAACTTTTATATTTTTTTATTCCTTCTTTTGTGTTTAGTGTTTTAAATTTCTTTTTTTTTGTTTTAGGTATCTTTTGTGTTACTTATAGCTTTTTTACTCTCTTTTCTTTCTTGTAGTTAATTTTGATTTTGTTATTTTTTTAATTCTTTATTTGATTGTGTTCTACTTTCTTTCTATTATTGCTACATCTTACATTCTTACTTTTTTTTAAATGTGACGTTTAGGAATTAGATAATGTGCCACAGCAACATAAAAACACCTTTAAATTTCCATAGGTGAAACCACACTCGTTAAAACTATCACATTGAAAACTAGATTTAAACAGTCTGTGAACATTGAGCTTAAATATATGTGGCTTATAAATTTCGGAAAATACTGGATGTGAAAGTTTATTCTATTTGTCGATAGTACGGTTAAAATCTCTTTTAAAAGTTTTGGTTCTACATCTCTGAACTGTCAGTGAATTTATGTAAGAATTTCTAACAAGCCTTGTACTACAAGTAAAGATTTGATTAGATGGTAAAATGTTTTATATTTTGTTTGAACAATGCCCAATAAAATATCTATAGAAAATGCAAAGATCTGCAACATTACGGCTGTGTGTGTAAGGTATCTAAGTCATTAGTCATTTTTTTTTTTAATTATGTAAA
This sequence comes from Tachinus rufipes, assembly GCA_963932245.1. Classification (NCBI taxonomy): domain Eukaryota; kingdom Metazoa; phylum Arthropoda; class Insecta; order Coleoptera; family Staphylinidae; genus Tachinus; species Tachinus rufipes. The sequence continues at coordinate 46,224,115 of OZ010741.1, read as the reverse complement.
TAGCTCGTTTTTGAATAAAATTTAGAAGAAATAGTCTAGTTGTCATTTTGCACTATGTGTGAAATTAGTGATTTGCTTAATATGTTTGTTTGTGCATTCTTAACAAAAAAAAATGTTAAAGTGGCAAGATGCAAGCCGTGATACATGAAACTGTATTTTAGCAACCAATTCGAAACAATCAATGTTATTATGAAGCAATCTATATGGAAATGTTGCACTACATAAGTCTCTGCGATTACACAGCTAAACAAATTTATACTTTTCAAGCAGTTCACTATAATCACAAGATCTGACAAGGTTTAATTCTTCAATTTTAAAAGATAAGTATTTAAAAAAACGCTTCTAAACTTTTTCTAATGCAAAAGAAAGATTTTCATAAAGAGAATACCAGATAATTGATCATTTCAAATTGCTTCTTTAAAAAAAATAGCATCAATATCATAATTTGTTAAAGTAGAAACAGATTTTTGAGTATAACTGACAACGCAACATTAACCTATGTTTAAAGTAAGTTTGTTTGCTGCGCACCATTAAACTATAAGATTTTGTTTGGTTTTGTTGTAAACAGTTAGTATCATTTACACAATTAATAGCTTAATATATTTTTAAGTCGTCAGCATATGCCAGAACAGGACATGATAATGAATGGTGAGATAGCTCAGTTTAGGGTTTGATCCCCGAATATGACTAAAATAATAATTTGCTCTTTATCCACTTGGGTAATTTGGAAGTTACCTAATAAGCCGTTGGTCCCATCAACCCCCTTCAAACAAGTCATAAGACTTCTGGGGTAATGTAAAATAGCTGTAAAACGCGCAACTAAGAAGAAATAATCAAATTGTCTATGAATAGAACAAATAGTAGAAGCCCTAGGTTTAAACTTTAAGGTAGTAGAAGAAGTAGACATAAAACTGCACAATTTAAAACTATTGTAAGAAACCATATTTGTTTTACTATCAAGATAAGAAGAGAAAAAATTTCATGCAATTTTAAAAGTACTAATCTTGTTTAGCAAAATATTGTAATCAATAGTATCAAATGCACAAGAAAAATCGGTGTAAATCACATCAGTTTGCTCATAATTATTCATATTTTTGCACAAAAATTGTGTTAAAACTGTTAAATTAAGTAAGAACTCATGTTGTTGAGGAAAAACATATTTATCTAGCAACGACGAATCAACTTTTTTAAATACCGAATTTATAATAGTACATTTCCATTTGTCAAAAAATACACCGGTTACAAATTAAATATTAAAGGAAGCGGTTTTGCCCAACTAGTATTACAATCTTTAACCAAGAAATTAGGAATACAATTAACATCAAAGGTAAATGCATTTTAAAACGTTTAGCACTAGCAATAACGTCAGACTCACTAACAGATGTAATGTATAACGGTAGTCGATTAGAAAGCAAATCTGATATAGTATAAGAACTTTTTGGTAAATAAACTTTAGAAAATGTATTAGCAAAAACATCAACTATACTTTGAAAAGAACAAAATTCAGACTTACCATCACTAATTTTCCAGGAATTTGAGTGCTAAAGTTTTTAAAACGTACATAGTTCTAAATATTTTTTAGGTTGCTTTTAACATTTGTCTGGAAGTATGTGTTGTAGGCTATTTTGGTTTGTGACTTATTTAAAACTCGCATTCTCTGAATTTTGCTTTGGTAAAAAGAAGATAAAGTAAATTTCCACTTTTGATAATAAGGCAGCTAAAGTTTGATATTGTTTCTTAATTCATATGTAAATTTTAAAACATTCATAAAGAGGAACGTACTTAAAACTAGAATAAATTAATTTGTAAAATTTATCAACAGCATAATTAACATCTTCCCCAAAAGAGAAGAATCATTCTTCACATCAAGATTACAATCAAAATTGCACAAAATTAAATCCAGTAGCCTGTTATTATAGTTTCTAATAGTGTTATATTGAAATAGATTTAATAAATCTATAAAACTAAGAATTAAAAACAACTTTGGCTTATCACCAAAAGAAAGAACATTTTGAATTAGTAACTAGATTGTTTTGATTATTTTGAAGAGGGGGTGTTGAAGTTTCTGTCAATCCTATCTTTTTCAGATTGTTTAAGATTGTCACAACAATTACAAGCTAAGTTATAATTCTTTTTAGTTTGTTCGGAACAATTATTGTTGTTTTTTAAATGCTTTTTGTTTTTTATTTACTGTCTGTTTTGTCTGAATTGAAAACAATTACTTTTGTTTTGGTTTAACAACAGAGAACAAAACCAATTTTTCGATGACGTTTTGAATAGCATTTGTAATATTTTCTGCTGCAATAAGTGGATCATTAGATTTTTACTATGTTTATCTTTGAACAATGATAAATGAAGCGCGGTTTAGGTTTGGTATTAATAGGAATAGTAGTTTTAACAACTGAAGTAATAAGTGAATGTTTAAAATTTCCTAAAACAGCTTTAACATTAGTTGTTGTACACTAAATAATAAAATAAATGAAATCTAATAATCTTAGTTTACCAAAAAGTCCATTACGAAAAAAATATGTGGATTGCTAAAGAAGTTGAGTACAATTATAAAAAGCAGCAAAAACCATAGCTTGCTGTCCAAATAATGTTGTAGAAAATGAATGGCTTAACCATTCGGTATTATGTACATTAAAATCTCCTAACAAAATTATTTCAGGTTTTTTATAATGATCTTGAAAAAGCCAGTCAATACTTTTAAAAAGATCATAAAAAAAGTTTGATGTTGTCTTATTTGAAAAACGGTATATGCCAATTACAAAAATAGTTGTATTAAGAAAATTTAGTTTAAGAAATTTGCTATTATAACCAATGATTTGAATTTTGTACCTCGCCAGTCTAGAATATGCTTGTTGTTTGTGAATGTAAGCACAAATGTCAGCAAACAAACGTTCAAGCTGATAATTGGAATCTACTAAATTAAAGCAATTTGAACCTTTATTCTTTACTTTAGTTTTTGTCAAGAAGGTACCATAGTTTATAACCATCTACATTTGCACTACGTAGTTAACATATATAAGTAAAATTTAAACTTTACTGTTTTTGTCAGTTTTTTGTCTTCTTTTAATGACGTTTTTTATCTATACTATTTCTCTTCTATCTTCATTCATTTTTTTTGTTTTTCTTTTATCTTAATACATCTTTTTAACATATGTTCTATTGTTTTTTTGGCTTCTCCAAGTATTTTGCACATTTTGTTGTCTTCATTTATTCAAAATTTACAAACTTAATAACAATTGCATATTTTTTATTGTACCTCGATTCATTCACTTTTCCACTACTTTTCATTCTTTCTACTTTTTCACAATTATAACTCTTTCTGTTATAATATTTTTTTCTTTTTACTCTTATTCTTTTATATCTTTTATTCATTTTTTTTAGGCATCCTTGCATTTATTTCTTTTTTTCTATAATTTACCGCTATTTTTCTTGCTTCTACTTTTATTTTATTTCTTTTTATTTCTTCTAACACAATGTATGCTAGAGTTTCCTGATTTACTCCCTGTACCCATCTCAAGTATTTTGTCTGTATAGTTTTTAATTTGTTTTGTTTTTCCACTCCCAAATTTTCTACCCATAAAACATAATACTTTTAACTAGACTATCAAACATTAATGCCCGTATTCATAAAACATTTTTGTAACGATTCATTATCAAACGAATCATTATAATTTAATAAACATTAAAAATATAATGATATTCATAAATAAATTGTCATTGGTTGCGTTCAGTACAACTCATCAGTTGCCAGTGCTGACTCATCAATTGGAGATAAGCAATATTTTTTTTTTTTTTAATATATTTGCCGATTAAACGCTGGTGGCTAATAAGTTGCTTAGTCAGCATAAAAGCGTACCTAAATGTATGATGAGTCAAATGACAAGCGCTGCCAGCAAACGATGATTCCCGCCGCCCGTTCAGTTTGAATGATTGACAGCAATGAGTCGTCCTGAACGCAGCCATTAGTTAAATTATTTAGTAACTTTTTAGTTACTTTTGTTTTTTATAAGTTATTAATATGTTAACCTATACAATATAACCTCAAATACTGTGAATTAATACAGATAATTAGACATTTTTAAATCAAACAGATGTGTCAATTTAATGATTCGTTTTGTTTTAATGGACCAAAAATAGTGCGTTAAATTTAATGAATAATTTAATGAACATTATTGTTAATGAGTTTTTATGAATACAAAAATTCGATTAAACGTTTCGTTATATTTTTAACAAATCAATATATATTTAATGACGTTTTATGTATACGGGCATAACCTTCTTATTTTTATACATTCAAACTTTTTTCAAATATTTCTTACACCTGTTCTACCACCTTGTTTGCCTTTTTTGCTAATTCTTGTTGTGCTCATTTTTGCCGCTATTTGCACTGAATAAGTATTTAAATAATTTTATTTCTCAATTTTTTTTTCCATTTTCAATATTTTTTTTGTTTTTTTTCTCCTTTTTCTAAACATCATAATTTTTGTTTTATTAACATTCACTCTTAACATTATTTTTTCTGAAATGTTTTTTTAACATCTAATTTTTTCTATATTTTTTTAACTTCGTTTTTTAAAAAATTGCATTTTCGTTTAAAAATCGAAATTTTAATATACAAAAATTATCTATGCACAAAATATTATTAAAAATTTTAGTTTTGCAAACAATTCTACATAAAAAAATAGTCAGTGTTGTGCTTAATGGCGTAGAAAAATCAATCTAGAAAAAAAAAACATTACTTTAAAAAATTTTGTTTTTTATTTTTTTATTGACTTATATTTTTTTAAAGTTTATTTCAGAAATTTATCAAAGACATCTTTTGTCGCTTAAACCAATTTTGGTTGAATTTACTCTTTGTCTGGTAGTTTTTGCGCTTGCGGTACAAATTTAAACTGAATCTATCGACGCCAAAATTTGAGAATATTATTATTTTTGGCATTCAAACATAAATCCGTCCGGGGCTCATTGACAAACAAATTTAAACCCCACTCCAGTGTGTTTATAATATTTACTGTAAATATCAAAAAATAATTAGTTTTTAACGTATTTTTTGCCTGAAAATGTTGTAACTTTTTTTCTTATATAGAATTTTCAACTTTTTAACTAATTTACATCACAGTACGTCAACTTCGGGGGTTAAAAAATTACAAAAATGCTCTTTTTTGTTGTTGTTTTAAATGAAAAATACGATTTTTTAAAGTCAAAGTTAAAAAATGACAAAAAATTGTAGATTTTTTTTTTAGAGTTTTATATTTTTTTTTAACAGATAAATAGACTACTAAGTTTTAGAAACGGAGAAAATACTAAAGCAAGTTTTTCGACGCACACCTCTTTGCTCAATGGAATTTACACTTAAATAATAAACTATTTTTTTTTTTAATTTTAAATGTTTGATGGTAATATATGTGTTATGATATTTTTTACATTTATGTTCGGGTTCATTTATTTTTTGCTAAACGATTTTAAGTACAAAAGATAACTAAAAGATAATGTTATATGTCGGCAGTTTAAGATTAGCCAGCACGGAAGCCAACACTTATTCTGTACGCCAAATAAATAGTTGCAATTACATGCAAATTATCTTTTCATTTAACTTAAAATACATACAGATTGCATGATTTGCCCTTTATCCATATGTCATATCACCATTCAGAAAGATAAGTTGCATATTTTTTGTACATTTTCACGTAGTGTGTGTCTCAAAATAGATGAAGAAATAGTTTGCAATTATTTATATAAATTAATTTGTCTGTCTATAAAATATCAACTGCTTGTACTTACCTCAACTAATATTGCTCGTTCTATAGAGTAAGGAATTTGTGTGAAAATTTCTGAAAATGCCAATGTAAAGTAAATCTCCATATGAGTATGCTTTCCATCATTATTACACTTGGAGACAATTTCAAAGTTATTAGCAACAAATAATAAATGTTCCACTAAAAACATATAACTATCATAACAAAATTAATAATTAATAAGTTACTTACGTAAACACAAACTTAAAAAAATAGTAGCATGCAATTGAAATCTTTTTCTTAATTTTATAACTTCGTAATGCTTCATGGCTGATTCTAACTGCATCCACTCAAATAAAATTCTTTTCCAATTTTTGGATAATGTTATTAAATTGTAAATTATAAAAGTTACATTAAAATAAAATACCAAACCACCTTCAAACAATAATAGTTTTAAAATTATATATTGTTAATTAAAAAGGAATACTAACCTGATTTTCCAATAAGTAAGCCAACTACAGCCACTTTAATTATGCAAAATCCTAAAATCATAACTGATCCAAAAAATACAAACAACGCATATAGAAATCTAAGCGATTTCCATTTAAAATTAAATCTTAAATTACTAGAAAAAATTAAATCGTGAGCTGGAAATATTCCAAAAATTTGCCCGATTTTTACTAAAAACTTTGTTACTTCATATATTGACTCTTTTGCATATTCATTTTGTAAAGGTAGTTCTGATAAAAATGGCAAAGAAAGAATTTGTTTTGCTTTATTTGCAAACATGTTGCTGAAGTATGAAAATCAAAATTACTAAGTAGATTAGTGCGTAGTTTAATAATAAACGCGTGCGTTATTTATTCGACTATACTGTTTATTTAATACTTAAATATACATAGTTGTTTATCATTAAAATGTGGTGCTAACATTGAATTGGAACAAAAACAGTTCATAAGTCACTATCGTGCCTGCTATCTGAAATTAATAATGGGGTGGCTTAATGAGTTTTTGTATTGTAATGATTAAAACTTACAGTAAATATGAGGCCTCTGGTAATATTGAATAATTTATATCCAGATAAAGCAATGTTATCGTTATAAATTTGCATCATTAATCTTTCAATCTATAATAAATTTTATATAATATTTAATTAATACACAAATTCATCATACCTCAGCTGTATATATTTCAGATGGAACTTGTGGTAAATAATACAATGGTTCTTTGCTTTCATCATTAATTCTTGCTGCAAATATAGACACGGCAACTGTTCTAAATACCAACATTCCAAATGATAAAAAGAAATAGAAATTTTCCAATCCTGAATGTCTCTGACTAAAAAAACACAATAATTTAATTATAAACAAAACAAGCTATTTACTGACCCCAAGCTTTGGAATAATTGAACTAAAATATAATATAAATTACTGGTAAACGAAAGTAAAACAATCCAAGATATTTTCTCCTCCAAATGTCTAAATACTACTGTTACTGAGTTATAATCTTCTCTAATTGTTTTCCAAAAATACTCATGGTTAACCTAGTTATTAGAAACAAGCAGTTAAAATTAATTTATTTCTAATGTTTAAATCTCACTTTCCACATTGTAGCTGTGCTTATTTTTATTGTTACTTGCTTGTATCTCTCTGCTAGTGAGATGCTCATGATTATTATAAATAAATCCATTAAATTCCATATCAATGTGCAGATAAAATTAGAAACCTTTAATGTAAAAGATATATAAAAATATAATATATTAAAATAACGCAACAATACCAAAACAAATATGGCTATAAGTTGACTATACGGTACGTAACTAATTATAAATGAGAATTGTTTTTCTATCATAGTATTGAGAACTGCTTCATTTTCATCTCTAAATAAATCAGCATGTCTTATGGAATTCCATGTGGACAAACCGAATTCCACTGAAAATAAAATATTAAAATAAATTTCTATGCTATAATACTATTTTTAGTTACTCATTGTTGCCAGAAGTAATAGAATTGTGTAAAGCTTAATTGATTTTGTTAATTTTTTTGGATAACCGTAAGATGCCATCGATTTTTCTAATAATGTCCATTTCTTCATTAATTCAGGCCAATCTGTGCCCATTTTAAAAAATAATATGTGTGTAGTTAGCCCAGGGACATATATCATAAATACATCTGAAAATTTAAATAGTACAAACTTTATGATTGCAAAAACATACTTAAGTATTGACCCATGCAAAAAGATTTCAACTTATTTTTAAATAAATAAATATTTTAACTAAATATTAAATTAAATTAAAAAAATTATAAATAAAAAGCTACGTTCTTAAATATTAAATAAATTATTTATTATACGGGTGTTTCAAAACATGTGTCGGATAATAAAGGGTGGGATTGGTTGGCTAATTATAAGAAAAAAAGTTCCCATTAACATAAATTATTTATTTTTTTTTATTTTTTGATAATATCTCAGGAACCGTTTGAGATATAAAACTCAACTTCTTATTCAATTTTTTTCATGTGCCATTGACGAAGATTTTAGGGTTGCGTGAGGTTTTTATGGCTCTAATTGTATGACACTTGGGAAATTGGCATTCTGAAAGCACATTGTGAACCACCAATATTTTCTACACAAAAAAGGTGCTCCTAGTCAAAAGCTCTAACGTAAACCGTTTTAGAGAAATACGGCATTTTATTATGGAAAACATGAAAAAAAGTAGCAACATGTTTTGTTGCTAATAAAAACATTTGTTTTGATCTAGTCGTCAGCGTTCATGCATTTGTTTCATTCATTTGAGTTATTGACATTTGTCGTTTAGTTGTTAAATAACCTTTATTCAAAAGAAGTTAATATTGCGGGAACTTATTATCTATAATTATATCTTTATTACCCGATTAATTTACCCATTCCTAGTATTTTGCTTGCGAGTTGATAGCAAAATGAATAATTACAGTGATAGCAAGATGTGCGAAATGCATTTTGTTTATAGCGTAGCTGATGGAAATGCAGCAAAAGCTCGTCAAATTTATTAAGAATAGTTTCCAAACCGACAGATACCATATGATAGAACATTCATTCGTATTCACAAACGTCCACATCAAACTGGAAGTGTACATAAAAAAGCTACAGGAAATTGGAGACCTTGCCTGCTACCTTCGCAAATTAAAGAAGATGTTCTTCAAGAAATCAAAGACGAACCGTCAACTAGCACTAGAAGAATAGCTTTATACCTAAACTTTAGTCAAGATACAGTGTAATAAAAAACCAGATGTTATATCCTTATTACATACAGCGAGTACAAGCTCTTTTAAGATTGGCTATGTGTCAATAGTTTAAAAAAAAATTACACAAAATCCTCGATTCTTAGAACAAGTTTTATTTATTACTTCATTTATTAACTTCCATAATAATCATGTATGAGCCGACAAAAATCCACATGCTATAATGGAAGGCCATCATCAGCAAACATTTTCCGTTAATGTTTGGGCAGGTGTTGTAGGAGACTATTTAATAGGTCCATATTTTTTGGCGTTTAGGCTAAATAGTCAATCATATCGTAATGTTTTTGAAGAAGAGCTGGCAGGACTTTTAGAAGACGTTCCGGTTCAAAAACGAAATGTGGTTCATGCACGATGGTGCTCCTGCACATTTTAGTTAAATTACGCGTCAATTCTTAAATGAACAGTAAAGGAACCATTAGATACGTTGAAGAGGCCCACAGGTTTAGTTTCCTCGGTCTTCAGATTTAAATGTTTTAGATTTTTTTATGGGGTCACTTAAAAAGTTTAGTTTACACTACATCAGTTAATACTAATGAAGAACTAAGAAATTGCATTATTGCATCCTGAAATACAATACGAAACACTCCAGGCATTTTTGAATGGGTACGTCAGTCACTAAGACGTAGCTTGGAAGCCTGCGTTACCGTAGCAATAGGTCATTTTCAACAATTTTTGTGATTTTCTTGTTTTTTTATGTTATTGCTTAGTTTTGTAAAATAAAGGTTTTGTGATCATGTTGCTACTTTTTTTTCCGTTCTTGAGATATTGTAAAAAATAAAAAAAAAATAAAAATTTACACTCGGTATTTCAAAAACGGTGAGTTGAAACACCCTGTATATTGCATGAGTATATATGATAACATGAGTATTTGTATATGGTTGTTGTAGAAACTTTTTTATAGTTATAGTTTTATAGTTTTTATTTTTAAGAATTTAGTTATTTGGATAAAACTTGTTTTAATCGATATGATATAAATAGTTACCACAATCTTTGAGTAGTTATGGAAACATTTTACTGCCAGCAGCCGACTGAACCGCTTTGTAGAATTAAACTTTGCAGAAAGTTTTCAGAAACTGAAAAACTCCATCCGCAGTAATAACAGAACATTAAAACAATTATTAAAACAACTTTGCAGGTAAAAATACATTTCCCAACTTAAACAAGAAGATGCGGCTTTTAGATGTTCTATACGTTTGACAAAAGTGGTAATTTGAAATTCCCTGAGCAGTATTTTTTTGTAATTTGAAATGCATGTATTAAAAGTGTTATATTACATATAACATAACACTTTGCTTCATAGAGCAGAAATCTGGGGATAAAAAAATGAGCAATTGTTAGATAAAGAACAGCTGAAATTTTTAAAGCAAGCATTAGCACTTATATAGTTTTGCAAGAAACCAACTGTAAAAAAATTAGCTAGTGAGCAGCTGCAAAACTTAAAATTTGAAAAAAACGTTTTTTAAGAAGTGATGAAAGTATAGTAAAAGAAATATTAAAGTTAATAAGAATGGAAAGAAATAAAAGTGTACGTGTAACCTGTTTGATATAGAAAGAAAAAAATTGGAATGCCAGTGAAAAATGTAAAAGAGAAAAAAAGTATAGAAATTAGAAAAAGTAGAACTAAAAAATTGATGATATCATTTACAATACCAATAATAAACGTATTTAAAAATATAGTAAGTTACTAGGCTACTTGCAAGAAAACTAAAAGATGCTCAACAATTAATTGCAAAGTTTAGGTGTAGCAGTAAAAAGAATAGTAATCAAAATTGAGATTCAAAAATGTGCAGTGTGCCAATTTTGCCAATTTTTGAATATTAAAAAATTCTTGATAATGCCCGATATACCATTTCTCATATAGATAACCTTGTTCTTGAGCTGTAAAGAGTATTTAAAGAAATTTTGACTAATAGGGTGGCTTTTTCGGGACCTGAAAATTACAAGTTTTAAAGATCGCAAAAATTTGTTCAACTTCCTGCATCAAAATAGTGGTGTATACGTATAGATTATATAAGTCTTGTGTGATCATTTTAAAAAGAGATTAAACACAAAGAAATTTAGACTTTGTGAATCAAATTTTGTTAATATTTGACAAAGTTAGAACGGTTTATAGAAAGTTTTGCGATTTTGCTAAATTTACGTTTTTTTTTGGAAAAATGTAGTTTAATATATCAAAATGACTGCAACAATATTAAACATAAAAATATGTATTTTAAAGTACATGTAATAAGAAATAATTTGAGCCATTGTAGATCTTTTTATCTTTTTCTAGAAGCCCAAAAAATGAGATACAAAATAAGCTAAAAAAGACGTTTTATTGTGAAAAATCTGACCTTTAAATGTGTGTCATTTTGAACAGGCAATATTCTAAGGTCCAAAATTTTGTTAGACTCATTTTTTCCATTCATATTTTGATCCCTAAAATTTTGAGCAAAATCAGAAAGGTCCACAAACACCCATAAACATCAATTTTTAAGTCAACATTGACATTTTAATAAGTTATTTAGAGTATAACAGAAGTATAACTAACTCAACGTTTCTAAAATGCATTGCGTGCTCTACCAGGTATATACTGTAGATAAATTTATTCTTGGTAAAGTTATTTGACACATATTTGACAACTGTAAAAGCAACCTTAAATCCAAATTGGAATAATAATAATAATAATATCTTTATTATTCCTTTTTGCCATTTACATGGATAGGATACGTCAAAAATACACAAAATATTACATAATTAATTAAAATAACAAAACAAACTACAATACAGATAATAAATACATAAAGTTTAATTTCTTTCAATGTATTCTTTTATTGAATAAAAGCAACCATCAACCAAAAAAAATTTTAAATTCTTCTTAAACCGTTGGAGGGTTTTGATGTTTTTTATTTCGTCAGGCAACAAATTGAACATATGTCCGCCAGCATAAGATGGCGATTTTTTGTATGCCATGAGCTTGATTTGTGGCAAATGTATATTATTTTTATTGCGAGTTTCGTGGTTATGTATCTTATTATTTAATTGATAATTGCTTTTATTTTTGAACACATAACACAATAACTTATACAAATAAGTAGACGGAACTGTTAAAATATTTTCAGACTTGAAGGTGTGGCGGCATGTTTCTACATAATTTAAATTGTACATTAATCTAATCATCCTTTTTTGTATAATAAAAACTCTATTTATATCGCTTGATTGTCCCCATACTATAATATTGTAACTTATCCTGGAATAAGCCATAGAATAATACACATTTTTTAACGCAGTTTGATCTAAAGTATTTTTTAATTTGCGCAATGCAAAACAGCACTTGTTTAAGTTTGCTGCAAGATCATTTATCTGACTGCGCCAATTTAGTTTTTCATCTACTATTGTTCCCAAAATAACTGCTGAAATTTTGGCTAGTTTACTTACGCAATTTAAATGTTTAATTTGACAGATGTTAAAAATAATAAGTAAAATTATGATCTTGTGTAGTTAGACACCTTTGCAGACAGATTATGCTTTGCTTTACTTTTGAGCAACGTTTTAAAATACTAATAACTTTGAATTTTGAAATTAAATTTTATTTGTCAGAAACAGCGCAAAAGTTGCGTACGTTGTTTGGAAAAAATGAAGCGCAACTGATTGAAGAAATACAAAAGTTTGTGATAAAAGTGCGTAAAACTGAAATGCTGAAATGTGAACAAACAAAACGTATTTGGAGAACAAAAAACCTACATGCCATAATTGAGAATTTTGGAGTGGTGGCCTTATTGGACCTTTTATTTTAAACGTTCGTGTTACCGGATATTGTTACAGAGGCATAATCACTAATTGTTTGTGACCCAAATTAGAGGAACTTGATCTACAATAACTCTGGTTTTAACAAGATAGGGTGCACCAAATTCAACAACCGCGTTATCATTACATTAAAGAAAAAGGTGTATGCTGACAATTTACAGATAATTGATTACTTAATAATTGGTCTTCAAAAGTGGCCTATTGCCAAACCTGCCGCAGTGATCATCTAAATGAAATCATATTCTATACTTAATCGGAATATACACTCGATAAAAATTAGATTAAAATTTTAACTTAAACTCTTTATAAACTCTGATATCTGAAACTAAATCTACAAAAAAAACGTTGTACCGTCTTTATAAAAGTTGAGGATTTGATTCTAAAACACTCTATCCATTTTGAAGTAGAGTACAAATCTATATGCAGTTTGAACGACGCTTTGAAGTTTTATCTCTAAAAACTTATATTATAGATTTACTTAACATGGTCTGGAAGTTAAAACAGATTTAACACTTTTAACGTATTCTTTTAACATCCTTATCTAAGCCTGGCCACCATATGTAAGAATTAGTCTAAAACTTTTTGTTTTGACAAAGCCTATGTAACAGTTTATTACGACAGTACACTAAACACATGACTTTTTTAGTTTTTGCAGATTTTGTCTTGCTTTACACAACAATAAAAAAGTGTTAACGAATGTTGAGTCTACCTCTAGAAACCGCTTGAAGAATCTAGGTCCCATCCCAACAACAAATACATTTTGGATTATATCAATCTTCTTTCCAAAGCTATAATTTGTTTTCGACATTTTTTCTGTCCTTTTACATTGTTTTTTTTAACTATTTGTAATTAAGAATATGTATATTTACTTTATTTTTATAAACTGGAAAACCACTACACTCCTGGTTGAAATGATTTTACAATTTTAAGATTATCTAAAGTCACATGCACAAAAATAATTATTGACATACAATAAATATAAATATATATTCCATAAAACTATAAAAATAAATTAATATTGAAATATTGAAATATTATCCACATAATTTTCAAGTTACTCGTGACTACTACTCTGTTGTCAGGATATGTTTTTGTCATTTTATACTTATTCTGACAGGTTGTTGTCATTAGGAACTTATATCAAAGAATAAGGTAGGTAAAAGAAAAGATAACATGTGTAGGAAAATAAGTAGAAAATAAGTTTCATATAGAACATTGAAAGTTTGGGTAATTGAAGACACTATAGTTCGTCCGCGTTAAGACTGCAGTGATGGGAGTGGTTTATAAAGTCAGTGTCACACAACTGTAATTGCAACATGTCCTCGTTAGTATTATAATACAGCTAACTTCACTTTGTTTATTATATTACAATAAAATAATTTTAAATTATTTAAAAACTTTAAATCAGAAACAATATAGTTTATTGCTTTTTATTTAAATATTAATATGTTTAGTAGAAATGTATATTACTTATATTAGTTACTTTTAATACTGAAATATAATAAAAAGAATTCCTAGAATTGCATAACGTTTACTTATATTTAAGTTTTTGAGGTTATACTGAACGTCAGCAACAAAAAATTGTGATTTACAGTTGAAATACATATAATTATTTACAAACGCGTTAACCTAGTTATAATAACGCAAAAATCTGATAAATACTAAATAGTAAAAATTGTTAACTAAATTTATTCAATTACAAGTAGCTTTGTTTTAATCTGGTAGATATTCTATTGTAAATTGGGTAGGCCTCTAAGCCAACCCAAGCATTGATTCCCAGTTGCCATAACAACTACTACTGCAGTCTTAACGCGAACAAACTATACTTAAAAACTGCATCTTTTTTGTGAAGGGGTAATTATTTACGCACATTGTGTATGGCTCCCGGTTGCCCCTACACTCATTAATCTGAACTTTTATACCTTTTTGCACTTACGGAATTACTGTTGTGGCATTACTTTGCAAGACTAAAACATTTTATAGTTTTTTAGTTTTATTCTCTCTTCTTTCATTTTCACTTTTATTGTCATATTTTCTGTATGTCTTTATTAATAACTTTTTAGTTGTTTGCACTTTTCAACATAAGTGGAGTCAGGTTGTTGACGATTATCATCTTTTTAACTTTATTCTGCGTTTCCATTTTAATGTTCTTTTAGCAAGAGCACTTTACCAGTATGTTCAGAGTTATCCACAGTAGAGACAACCGTCATGTATCGCTAGATACATTTTTTTAGATATAAACCAAAGCAGTCTTAGCTTGTCAAGATTTGGATTAAATAGTAGTTTACGTTTTATGTTTTAAGTGACTTGCGTAACTAGGTTGAACGGAAGTATTAAGTAACGCTGCATAGGGTTTTTTAATAAAAAAAATAAGAGAAAAGTGGTACACTCACCATCTACAAATAGGGACATTCAACAAAATATGGAAAAACAAACAAAAGAGGAAGAGAGTAGCAGTAGTAAAAGATAAAAGAAATTGATCCAGGAGAAAATAATAAAACAAAGAAAATGAAGGAAATAATTAGAGAGTTGAAAGATTTAACCAATAAATGTGTAACCACAAAATTTAAAATTTAAAAGCATGCTAATCAAGTAGTCAGTTTTTTTTACTGCAAGCAACAAAAGATAGAGAAAAGAAGCCTCAAACAGGACATACTCAAACCTATTAAAACAGGCAAAAAATCAGATAAAAGAAACGATCTCTAAAGATATAAGAGAAACAAGGAAACAAGAGCTGTTACTAGTAACAAAAAAGCGAGAAAAGGGTACAGTGATATACAAACGGCTATAATCAGGACAAACAAGAAGACAGCGGAAAATAATAAGATAGAAAAGTATAAATATTGGGCTCATTAAATGCAGAAAAGGGAGTTATTAGTAATTAGAGTAAATGTTATAGATGTTGGATAAAAAGTCACATAACGGCTGACTGCAAATATGAAGACAGATCGCTACTATGTATAAAATATAAAGAGAAAGAGCACTACATAGCCAACTGCAGTAATAAGGAGTATTGTATGAAGTGTAAAGTAACAAGACACATAACATGAGGAAGATGATGCCCGGTTATAAAAAAATAAAAATGAAACGGCCAAGACAGAACGCAAAAAACAAGAATCTAGATAATTAGAGACAACACAACAACTAGGACACAAACAAAAATATATAATGAAGAAAAAAAAGGCGTGGTGGGAGAAAAAATAGACATAGTAGTAGTAACCAAATAAAAACAAATTAAGTGAAGAGTGAATAAAAAATAAGGACTCAGACGCGGCTGGTAGGTATAGAGATAAGGTAGAAAGATGGGAAACATTCAAAGAGGGAATAGTGTCGGCCGATATAAGAGCTATGATAGTATAAAACTGTTACATCAGCTACATCAGCCCAAACTCAGAAATGGAATATTATCAGGAGTGATTAGAAGAATTAAAACACAGCTTAAAAAAACAAAAAAGCAAACAAATTTTAATAAGAAGCAATTTCAACGCAAAATTGCCAAGATATGGAGCGGCTGTAAATGTTACAATATAAGGAGATAAACCAACGTTTGTAAGAGAAAAATGCAAATAATACATTGACATTACCATAGCAACGTGGAAAATGGCTGGAGTAGTAAAAACTAAACAGTGAATCGCTAAGTCTACATAAGTACATACAATGCAGTACAAACGGAAAAGGAAAAAAAAGACAAAAAAAAAGAAAGATAGAACTAAAAAGGATGGACATGGAAGCAAAAGAAGTGATATAATACAAAGAAACAAAAAAAGTAATCGGAAAAGTTAAAGAAGGCAGCAAAAGAACAAATCTCCAAGTACGGAGACAGAAGAAAAATAGGACGGTCCTGGTAGTGCAAAAATATCAAGGAAAGTAAGAAGAAAGCAATACAAACAGCTAAAAAAGTCAAAAGGCAGAGATAAAGAGAAGAAGAATTTTGACAAACTGAATATAAAATTAATAAAAGGACAAAAAGGTTCCTGTAACCAAGGACAGTAAAAAAAATGCTGGAAAGAAATGTTAGAATGTATAGAGAAAAACCATACAAAATAGTAATAAATAAATTAAGAAAAATAAAGACAGTTTGCTTGAAAAATTGTTTCTTACTGGAGGAACTGTAGAAAAACCAGCAGAAATAACTGATAAAACAGAAGCTGTTTATGCAACAGTGGAGAAGATTAAACAGACCATAAAAAAAACTATCTAATAACAAGGCATCAGATCCAAAAACAGCGTTAGAAGAAAATGAAATAGAGCTAACACAAATAATGAACAGTAGTCTAAAGAAAAGAACATTTTTGGCCTGCTGGAAGAAGGCAAACTTATTGATAATTGAGAATAAAAAGAAAACAGGCAAATCAAAGGCGTATAGACCTATATGTCTAATCAACACATATAAAAAAATATGAAAAAAGTTAACGTAAAGAGAATTGAACAAGAATTAGAAAAAAAAAGAATAGAAACAGGAGCAATATAGATTTACAAAGAGAAGATTGATTCTAGGAGCTACTAAAAAACAAAAAAAGAGAACATTGTATCATAATAGCGCTATATATACATAATTCTTTCAATAGCATACTATAGATAGCAATTATAGATGCAATGAATTAATAATTTATTCAAAATCAGTCAATCGAATCACAGCGGCCAAGGGTCAAGCATAGACAATTGTTTCGGTTCTACAAACCTCGTCAGTATGCCTTGTACGACCACGGCATCGCATGATAGCGAAGACAATTTTGAATAAATATTTCTGTGCTTATGAACACAATTGATATTATAAATAATCAAACGAAAGACTGGTTTGCCATCTAGTTGCAATTATTAATACTAAAATGTCCGCATTATTTATTTATTTATTAGTTATTTATAATTATAGATGCAACCAGAAAATAAAAACTAACAAATAAAACTATTAAAATATTATAGAGTTATCTTTACTGGAAAAATCTACTAACTAAAAATAACAAATTTATTCCGATTAAAGAAGTACTACTAGGTTCTTCACTTAGATTTAAATTTTGAAATTTAGTCTATAATGAAAAGCTACTCAAGAAGGAGTGACAATAACGGCATTTGTAGATGACGTGGTTCTGGTAGGTAGAAATATAGACATAGAAGTATTAAAGGAGAGGTTAGAGTTGGCAATAGAGATAATAAACACGTGTGTTAAGGAATGTTTAAAAGGCTTATGCTAAACAAAAAAAGAGCAGGAGAAGGGGCAAAGAGGCTAATAGCAACGGCGGCTAGAAGTACGCCGCAGAAACATACATAGATGCCTTGAGAACAAAAAAAAACAAAAGAAAATAAAAGGAGTTACAAGAGCAAATTTGTTAAGAATCTACAGGGCCGACAGGACGGTGTTGCAAGAGGCACTAAAGGTAATTGCGGCAAAAATAGTTTTAAATTTGGTGGTAAAAAAATTAAACATAATGAAAATGTTAAATGAAAAAAACTAGTAAACAATAAGCAATAAGACAAGACAAGGCAAGAGAGAATATAATAGAAAAATGTCACAGATAGAAAAAAAAAAAATGAAAAACGGACAAGAAAACTAATAACAAAAATTAAAAAAATAAGTAAAAAATAAACCGGCAATGTCTTACCTTTTTGAAAGTATTTATAAAAAAATAAATAAGATGAAAAAAAAATTTGTATATTCTGTCAAGAAAACACGCATGACAACGCAGAACATACGTTAGTAAAGAGCAAAGAGCGGGAAAAAGATACAAAAAAGTTTAAAAAGACATTGGAAAACAAAATTAACAAATCCACAATCATTAATATGTGCCTGAGTGACAAAAACAAATAGAGAACACTAAGAAACTATGCAACAACAGTACTGAAAAAAAAAGGTAAAAGAATTTAAAGTTTCAAGATTTAGATAAACCAAAATAAAAGAAAACACTCAGATCAAAAACAAAAAATACAAAGGAAAGAAGAGTGAGCAACTAAATAGAAGTAATAGAACAAAGAAGGCCAAAACAACTATTGTTGCCAAAAAATGAAAGATAAAAAGAAATACAAAAAAAAACATTTACGAATTCTATACAGTAGATACGCTATCTTGAAGTTGGTTGATAGACAATGCAACTTTCAAAATGGTTAAAGTATATCTGGCAACCAAAAGACACAAAAAACTAACCACAAATAATTTTTTTTAAATTTTAAGTTGTTAACGCAATGCCTTCTATTAGGAGAAACGTTAAACTGTTTGTTTGTGAAAGAAACTGTAATATAGTTAAATCCTTACACGGACAGGCAACGGCATTTTTGGCGCGCTTTATTTGAATCAGATGACCGAAACAAATTTATTATTTAAAATTAATAAATGATGTATTTTATGTAAATTGCCTTTTTATCCAGTAAGAGACACATACACGTGTTTTAGGGTATGCACCCATCATCAGTGTGCCTAGCATCTCACTGGTCAAAAAAACAATTTACATAAAATCACAGTAACTATTCTTGAAAACTATGAATATAATTTTTAGTTATTTAAAAAAGTTTATTAATGTAAATCAAAATGGCAGAAACTTAAAGAACACCAGCATTTATAGTTTTTGGGTTAGAGTTAAAACCATCAATTTTAACTATAACTTTTTTATTGTAAAAAAACTATTGATAAAAATTTCATATTTATTATCAAGATCTATACAATGGAGCTAGTTAATAAGATTAAGATGAAATGCCTTATCAAATTGCCTTTGTCTAGAGCTACTGCAAGATTGTCTTTATATTTGTCAAAAGTAAAATTTTATTTGTGACTAACTAATATGTCAGAAGATCTATTGTCAAACAATTTGATAAAAAATAATAATTTTTTAACACGTTTAGAACTTTGAGGTGCTTTTCTAAATGGGCCATTATAACTATTGTCTAATCTGCCAGCCCATAATAGTATACATTATTCTAATGTCTCATAGAATTCTATACAGTCTACTTAAAAAACAATGCTTTAGTAATTATCAAAAAAATAACTTTTTTCCATATTACTGGAAAATGGGACGCATCATCGTTTTCCATCCCGGAAAGGATAACATATTACAAGAGGCAACTGTAAATAGTGTTATAAAGCGCCTTTTTAAAAAACTCGCACTGATACCAATTTCTGCAACCGGTGAAAGTAATTTCAAATTTTCTAACTATTTGATTTATATATTGATTGTTATTAGTATATTTTAATTATTGTTTATTTTCTCATTATTATGTTTTATTATTTTTATTTGTTTGTGTGTCATGTATTGTTATACTTTTATATTTACATTTTGTATTACCTAAGTACTAGTTTACATGTTGAAAGTTAGTTGCAAATAACCCATCCTCCTCTCTAAAGGCAGTAGAAATAGGCAAGATTTTATGAAATCAGTCAGTATAGTGTATATATTATTTGCATATTTACAAATAAAGCAACAGATTGCATATTGATTCCCCAACAGCATCAATATGTTATTTGCTTATTATGCGATGCAATAGTCATACAAAGTACACTGACAAGGATTGTAAATCCAAAACTGTGCTTAGTAGCTGTGATTGTTGGATTGAGTTTTAAATACATTTTTAATTTATTTCATAGTATTTACTTGTTGAACCATTTTTCTATTATTAGTTACTTGATGTTCGTCAATTATTTGAAATATTTAATTTTTAAGTTGAAAATTTCTAACAGTAAAACTGTCTAAAAGAGTCTTTAAATGCATAGATAATGTATAGGCAAATAAACATCATGGTATTTCGGATTTTAGCTGAAATAAGATTGAAACATGCAACAATTTTTAACGTAATTTGTTTATGAAACTTTCTAAATAACCACTTATAATACTGTAGATGCATTGAAGCTAAACGCAAAAAATATTAAGATAGAGATACACCAAAAACTATTATTTTAGAAACAAATAAAGGCTCCATAATTAAGCTTGATTTTGTATTTAAGAAATGTCATTATTTTTAGTAATGATCTGAGATGTGCAGAAAAAAAACATATAAATACCAAGGATCTGTAAATTGGCAAATCAGATTTTTAATAATTAATATTTTCTTCATTAATATTGTAGAAATTCTTTATATTTAATATATTTATTTATAAATAAATATGTTAAAAATTATTTTTAATATTAACGAAATAATTTAAAATAGTACAAATAGTTGGTATGTGCCGTTGGCAATGTTGAGACATATACTCTTAGCACAACCTTTGAACCAAAGAAAACACCAGTACAAAAGTACCACAAAAAAATTAGTTTTGATTGTAAATGAAGTTAGACGTTTTGTAAATAAACTTAACAATGTAATGCATTTTTTATTAAAATTAAATTATTTTTAGAATGTATCACAAAAGAACGTTTTAGTTGATCAAATAGAATAACCGTGGATAAACATTATTTATAATAACAATAAAGTAAAAGTAAAATTAATTTTATAAATTCTAAATAAATAACAGGTACTTACTGCAAGTTCTAAATTCAATACCTCGCTGTATCATATCAAAAGTTGCCATAAATGCCATAAATCCATGAACCAATAATATCAAAAACGAATAAATAACCCTTTTACTACACCATGAAAATCTCAAATGATCACTATTCTTTTCCAATATTCCCTTACAAGGAATCAACCCAAAACATTGTGATAGTACCAAAAGGTACCGCAAACTTTTATGTAAACTTTGTTCATTATTTTTATCAAACAGTTGTAAACGATTCGCACTCTTCAACGTCATAGTAATTATTACATTAACTACAAGACGAACGAAATACGACAGGTGTTAAATATGTAGATAATGCTTATCGCAAATGTCATGTCATAATATAAAATCGTAGTACTTAACGCTTCAATAATTTATTATAAAAATTAATTTACAAATCATATCTTTATCATATTTTTTTAATGCAGAACACCCGTGTTGAATTGTATTAATACTAATTCGTAAGTTACTATCGCTCCTGCTACCTATAAATAATAAAACAAACAAAATCAATATTTTCATAGGATATTAGAAAATTAAGTAAAAATATAATTAAAACAGCATGTACATACACTTGTTTCCAATAATCAACATTAAATAAATAAAAATAAAACAATTAAGTTAATAATACATATACATCGGCATAAAAATAACTAATACACTAATTAAATGTAACTTACATTTAATATTAATCCTCTGGTTACTTTAAATATTCGGCATCCTGTTAATGCAACCGTATCTGTACTTATTTGAAGAATAAAACGCTTTACCTAAAATATACTAATTTTGAAAGTATTAATACTAGATACATATTTACCTCAGTGTTATAACAATTAGATGGCAGTGAATTCAGAGTGTAAATGGGATTTTTGCTTTCATCATTAATCCAAGCAGCATACATAGAAACTGTTACGGTTCTTAGTATCAAAAACCCAAATGAATAGAAGAAATAAATTTTCTCAACAGTTTCCGTAATAACTCTAAAATTATAAGTTAAAACACTTCAATTATATTATTATTATTATTATTACCTTAAACTATTGAATAGTTGCACTAATATGAAAAATATATTTGTGGCAAAAGAGTTTAAAACCAGATAAGCAATGACCTCATCTAATTTTCTACACAAATTAGACAATCTATCGTAATCTTCACGTATTTCAATCCAATAAGCTATGTTTGTGGTTTTTTCGTGATATTTTAAACGTTTGCTGATTTGTTTAAATCTTAATGATATTGCTGAACTGATTAAAATTATGAATAGATCGTTGAAGTTCCAAGTGAATGTACCAATTATGCTGACAAGCTAAAATTTATTGATAAAATTAGTGTTTATGAATAATTTTGTTATTAACTTACCTGATTTAAGATAGCTGTAAATATTGACAATGGTATGTGATCAAAAATTTGAGGATATACGATGTGATAATATTGTTCAAATGATAATGTACCATTATTTATTTTTGACGCTTTAATTGCGTTAAATGATAATGAAAGCACGTGTTCCACTGCAATAGAAATTAATTAGTATGTACAGAATAACTGAGGTTAACAAATGGATAAAACATAATGCGCGTAAAATTTATAAAAATATGTTTATACGTTTCATAATGGTTGTGTGCTTAGGGCTAGTAGCAGGTTTTCAAAGCTTTTCTAAAATGATATTGCTGAATCTAAAAATTATTTCATCAAATATCATATTATTTTTAACTTCAGTTTTTTTTATGTCTAAAATGACGCAATATTTTAAAACTAGTATAAGATTATTGTCAATTACAAAAAAGCGTTTTGCCGTAAAAAACCGTACATACCAGCGATCAAACAGCGGTTATATTTCTATCTCTTATTATTTTTGGGTGATCGCGGGAATTTTACAAAAAAGTGTTGATTGTAAACGGTTACATCTGTCATTAATTTTCTTATAATTATTATAAATTTTGTAAAATTTTATTCGGAGTCAAAAGTAAATAACAGGTAAGTCGCAACATTTGATACCACAACGGAATCTCACGGCAAAATGCTTAATGTGACAACAACATTTTTAGGTTACGCGTATAATGTTTACTTAGTTGCAGAACTATAGATTAGATACAAATATGTTAGATTAGCTAATTATTTGATTAGTGAGCATAAAAACTAAATTCAATTTTGAGCAAATTTTAAGTAGTTAAATCAGTCTCGTGTCAGATGGTTTTTAGAGCATAGAAATATGAACTATGTTGTTTTTCAATTCATTTTAAAATTAATCCTATATTTGTGATGTGAGTAAAAAAAAACGCCCTTAGATCAGTGTATTATTGGCGTTGTCAGTAAATTATTAAATATATGCTTTGCTTTAAAAATAAAAGACCAAACAAATTATAATTATCAAAAACTTTATTATGCCACCTTGTTCTGTGTATGGGTGCACAAATCATACACAAAAAACCAAAGGAACTGACATTAAATATTTTCGATTTTTGTTTTTCGGGTAATTACCCGCACATTGGCATCACTGCTTAACCATTACTCACATCACGCCTATAATAATTATTAAAGTAATTTTTTTTATACTACATTTTTGGTTTTCAATTTGTTTTTGTTTTTTAATGTTTTTTTGAGAGACTTTAATTTAGGACCCAAAATATTGATCTGTAAACGGTGTTTTATATAATTTTATAATTTTATTAACAAATTATGTGTATGTTTGGTGTAAATTTTTTTTTTATAAATTTGTATAAATAAATATTTTTTGATAAGAAGTCGTTTTTCACAATTAGAAAATATCCACAATTTGAACCATATAGTAATGTAAGCAAAGCTGCTATTTAATAATAGATGATTTATTTGTACAAAGCAGAATCAAATTAAAATTTTAAAGACATTGTTCAATAAAGTTTATTGAAGTAATATCCAATACATATAATTCTTATTACTTTCTTTTACTGTTTTGGAAGTATTTAAATACATTTACACAATTTTTTTTTCAGTAAACCCAAGCAAAACGGCCGCAAAAACCGTTTACTAGGCGGCGGAACATCACATACCTAAACAAACTGAGGATGTATGGAGCTACGCTTTCGATGACAATGAAAGTAAAATATCTGATACATTCACTTTTACACACTCTTAACTAATGTAATTATAAAAACTGTTTGAGTGCTTTTTGCAACCAAATTGATAACCGGACGCACATGAGGACTTGACACCTAATATGACCAGATGACTATATACGGTAGTGGTAAGACTCATTATTACATATAGAACGTTTGTATAAAAGAAAAAACTATCCTCAAGTTGACGACAACAAACTAAGAAAAGTTTAGATGCTAGCATGTTTCCTGATAACAGAGACAATGAGAATCCACAGCAGCTATGAAAGTACTACTGTTGTCACTTGATAGTAATGGCGAATGCAAAACAAGCAGCATATAGATTGCGTATAAATAAACACACTGTAAACTTTGAGACTCACAAACTTAGCATAACAAATGTGTGTAAAACGATACCTAGAAATAACAAAAAAATTATCTGCTTCAAAGATGAGGTTAAAAACAGAAATGCATCAATACGGAAATCTACAAAAACAAATATCAATATAAAAAAACAGTGCTACTCTTAGACAAATATGATTTGGTTTCCTAAATAAAAGTGACTGTCATTGAGAGGTGCCAGAGACATGATTGAGACGCGACTATACCCTAACAGATTAATAACCATCATGTTAAAAAGTTAAACAACATTGTAGGAACTGCAATTGCTAGTAATAAAATCCAAATTAAGTATGGTTTGCATAAACAGTCTAAAAGCAGTGACCGCATTCTGCAAAATTTGCCTGCTTAATCTGATACAAAATAAGCAGAGAATTAAAAAAACCTCATAACAAATCAATTTGCCATAAAGAAAGCAAAACAAAGTATTTACTGAACTAGAACCTGCTTTTTTGGTTTCAGACAAGATTGGAAAAGAAGTAATTCTCAGCAGACTTAAAGCGAAACACAACAACTTGTAGAAAAGCAGTACACACTCAAAAATATTCTTAACACCATTGCATATTACCAAAATGTTGGTAACACAAATGAGTCAAATCAGACTACAAAGGTTTGGAGAACCTCATAACCGGATTTTTTTTAATAAAAAGCTAAGACACAAGTTGTGCTTAAAGTTTTATAACACTTAAAATGTTGCGCCGCAAAACAAAAAACTTAAACTAGTTTAAAACGTACTTAGTTAATAGAAAACAACTTGTAACAATTAAACTAGATATTTCTAAAAAAAAAAAAAATATTAACAATTCCTACTTTTGAAAATCAAACGAGTAACTAAAAAAACAAGAAAATATTTAACTTTAAAAACAATGCAATACAAGAACGTACAAAATAATAAAATAAAACATTAGTAGTATTGACTTAAAAAATTGAATGTTTAAAATAAAACAATTTTATACTAATCAAAATTATGTTGATATGCTCAATATTAGGTGTTTGTAAAGATAATGCCAATGTAGCGGCTAGGGCAAATGCGCATATGTTTCCAAATTGTTGATGTGACGTGTTGATCAACAATTATTAAATACTCGTGACTTAAGTGTCCCAATGTTCTAAACGTCATACAAAAAAAGAAAATTCTTGTTTTTGTTAATGAGAAAGCTTTATACCACCTTGACACTTCTGAATGGTTTTTTCTATGATTTACTACAATTTTAAATTACGCGTTCATAAGCTTCCATTCAATATCCTAATAAAATTCAAAAGTTCTGTCAAACCGTTTCTGATTTCTAATCCGTAAATTTAATTATTCAATGTACTTATAAACGCATATAATTTCTACAAAATGATAACCTCCAATGTTTTTCTAGGTTACTAAAAAATTATAGATTGCAATGTAGAACTACCAAAGTTTTCTACAACTATTCTAAAATTTTTCAGAAACTTTAAAACCACTTTTAGATAGTATTATTTTCTTTTATTTTTGCTTTCATATAGTATTTCTTAGTTCAATATTAACCCCGTCTATGCTTTTTTAAGTTTTTTTTAGAATTCTAAACTCAATTAGTTTTACAATTTGTAAGACATTAATTTTCCTTTTTTGCCAAAGCAGCTCTAGTACGGGAATGTTATTAAGCTGTTTTACAAACTTACAAACGCATCTACTTTTTTGAAGTGTCGACAATCTGTTATGCTTCTTTAAGCTGCCAAAGACTTATAGATTTTAATGTAGAAACTAAAAAGTCTAAATTTGTAGTAAAACTTTTAAAACCGTTAAAAATAAATATAACAAATTTACCAAAACAAAAGTTTTTTTTTTTTTCAAACACCTACCTTTTGATATTTTTATCTAAGTACTTTATCATAACAAACCATTAATTATAATTCATTTTTTTTATAAAAGTTTTGTCATTTGATAAATAATACAATTAATAATATTTTGTTCTAAATCAGATAGTAATACAATTTTTAAGCAGCTACTTCTATTCTTGGATTGAAATTGATATTTTGTCTCTCAATTTGTTCATGTTTAATTATATTAAGATCGAAACTTAGTGCTACAAGTAAAACAAACGCGTCACAACATAATAGTTTACAAAAAAAAATACGTGTAGATGCGAGTTATTGTTCAATTAAATTTGGCTCAATAAACGGTTTACTCATATTACACGTAACCTTGAAAAAATTCTAAAAGCAAACCAACATACGATCTTGCTATTGGTACATGCTTCAATTCATTTATATTGGTTTATATTATTGCTTGCACCCTATTTCTGGTAGTTTTTAGAAAAAAACATCATTTTATTAATATTTTCCAAATGCTATACCAAAATATTAAAAACAAAAAAAGCTTTTATAACATTTTTTGTAACTTATGCGTAAATATCTTGATATGGTGTTTCACAAAATCTAGCTTGTTTCAAACCGTAAGACTATCGTTTACGTTGTACGTTTGTTGAATGAGCTAAAATCAATTGCAACTGAACCCAAAATTTAACCGCAAAATTTTATTTAGCAACAAAGCTTATTTTTGGTTAAATGGCTACGTTAATAAACAAAACTGCTGCTTTTGTAGTAAAAATAATCCGCAAATAACCCGACAATTGTCGTTGCATCCAGAAAAGTGTATATTTGTCTTAAATTATTAATATTATGTTAAAAAACACAAAAATTGTACTACAAAGAATGCTTTAATTTATATGCACAATTATAAAAAATAAAGTAAAGCCCTAAAAACTTTCTAACGCTTATATAAAAGATCCCTATTAATGATAACACGCTTTTTATATTTGTTTAAAAAACATTGAATTTGTTTCAATCAGCGATTGCGAGATACAGAAACTTTTGCAGTCAACAAGGTAAATTGCGCATTTCAATCGGTTTTCCACCACGTATTAACTTTTCTCGTTGGTTCCTAAATTGCTGTCGCTTACAGCCTTAACTTCCACGGTATGTTCTTTTTACTGATAAAACATTTAACAGTGAAGGCATTGTTAACTAAAACAATAAAAACCAAAATAAATAATATACATTAGACTATATAAACAATCACCCATCCAAAATGAACTCTTTAACGTTATATTTTCACAATATTAGATGCGTTAAACAAAAACTAAACGAACTAG
The DNA here is from genome assembly GCA_963932245.1 of Tachinus rufipes. Classification (NCBI taxonomy): domain Eukaryota; kingdom Metazoa; phylum Arthropoda; class Insecta; order Coleoptera; family Staphylinidae; genus Tachinus; species Tachinus rufipes. Next base: position 46,196,257 of record OZ010741.1, on the reverse strand, counting down.
AAATTATCCCAAAGTTATATAATGAACCATCAATAATATCGATAGCAGAAACATGGCTATATGAAGATCAGGAAGACTACTATGAATTAAAAAACTACAACAGCGTACAAAACTCAAGAAAAACGAAAGGAGGAGATGTAAACATGTATGTTAAGAAAAATATAAAATATAAAATAATAACTAACAAAACAATTAACTTTATAGAATTAATTACAATATTTCTAACAGAGCTAAACATATACATAACATCAATCTATAAGCCACCAGAAATAACAAATACAGAACTACTAAATGTTCTTGAAAACAATATACTTAACACAAAAAAAACACACATTATTATGGGAGATATGAATATAAATCTAGCAGAAAACTCAAATAAAACCAACACATATAAAATGATGATAACAGAACAAGGATATCAATTAATGAATACGGCTGATAGTACAAGAACAAGCAAAAATAACAAAATATCAATAATAGACCATATAATAACAAATAAACCTGTACTAATGGAAAGTTTTGAAATAAAATATGCTCCATACTCTGACCACCATGCAATAATGACCACATGAAACATCAAAGAGATAAAAAATGAATATAATATAACAAAAAAATATAAAATAAATTACGCTAATATTAAAGAAACATTTGCTAAACATATTAGAGAAAAACAAATTGAAACTTTTGATACATTAATTGAAATAATGACAAAACTAATAGAAAATAACACTAGAGAAGTAAAACTTAAATATAAACAAGGAAATGATTGGATTAATACCGAAATACTAAACGACATTAAAAAGAGAAATGATTTATATAAAAGATATAAACAAAATCAAACAAACGCTATAATCAAACAAAACTACATTACAATGAAAAATTACGTTGATAAAAAGGTAAATAAAAAGAAAAAAATGTACTATCAGAATAGAATAGAACGTTTACAAGATAATCTAAAAAAATCATGGAATAAAATAAATCAAATTATAAAAAATAAAAAAAGAAGAAAAGATATATCAACAATCACCTACGAAAATGGAACAATACTCACAAATCCTGAAGACATATCTAATACAATTAATATATATTTTGCAAACATTGGAAAAAACCTTGCAAACAAAAAACCAAATAATTCCACATCACTCAAAACTATTACATTACAAAAGAATATAGACTCAAACATAACATTTAACCCAACGGCGGACGCAGAAATTAAAAACATTATAAACAAACTTAAAGATGGAAAAGCACCTGGAAAAGATATGATAACATCAGAAGTTATTAAAACTGTAAAAAATGAGTTGATACCGCTACTAACTAAATTAATCAACAATACAATATTACAAGGTATATATCCAGAGTGTCTAAAACCAACTGTTATTATACCTATATTTAAAAAAAGAAACAAACATCTACCGGAAAACTGTAGGCCTATTGCATTACTCTCTATTGTAGCCAAGATAGTCGATAAAATAATTTATGAACGAATATTAAAACATGTAGAATCACATAATATTATAAACACTCGGCCATACGCATTCCAAAAACAAACCGGTACAGGCTCTGCACTTACTGACATAATGCACAACGTCAACAATGCACTTGATGTAAGAAAAGAATGTCTTACAGTATTTATAGACATGCAGAAAGCGTTTGATACTGTATGTAAACGAAAACTAATTACAAAACTAGAAAAAATGGAAATTCGAAAAAAAGAACTAAATCTAATTCAAACTTATTTAAAACAAAGAACCTTACAAACAAAAATTAAAAATACACTGAGTGCAGTAAAATATAGTGACTACGGTATACCACAAGGTGGTGTGCTTGCACCACTTCTATATATTTTATATATTAACGACATATTTGAGTTAAAGCTAAACGGAAAACTATACATATACGCATACGACACAACTCTAGTACATACAGAAATAAACAAAACAAAACTGCAACACGAAGTACAAGAAGACTTAAATAAAATTAATGACTGGTATAATAAAAACCTGTTAACAATTAATGAACATAAAACAAATTTTATGTTAATATCACAAAAAAAAGAAATAACAACATCTTGCTATCTATAAATAACCAACAATTATGCGAAGTTTCACATACAAAATATCTTGGAATTACAATTACCAATAATTTAAAGTGGGACAAACACATACAAAACTTTATAAGAAAAAACACAATAGCTATAGGAGCCCTATACAAACTGAGCAACCTAACTACACAAAAAACAAGGAACATTATCTATAATGCTATCTTTAGCTCACAAACTAATTACATGATGACCGTATGGTCACAAACCAACATAAGAAACATAGACAAGCTACAACGACAACAAAACAAGGCAATAAAAACACTATATCAAATGGACAAACTAACACCTACAAATGAAATTCACAAAAAAACAAACCAACTTACAATAAAAAACAAAATCTCACAACAATGTATTATCTTAATAAAAAAGATACAACTTGGTCTAACTAAAACAGAATTAAAACCAACAACTAGAAAAGAAATTCATACACACAACACACGAAGAAAAGGACACTTAAACATGGAAGTAAACCGAACAACATCAAAAAACCAAAGTAAAACTGTCAAAGGCATTAAAGAATTCAATAATATACCAGAAGAAATAAAAAATATATGCAACATAAATAATTTTAAAATGAAACTAAAAGAATATCTGATGAAAAAACAAATATAAAAGTTAAAACTACTAACACACATCATAACACCACACAATGAGAAAATTTTTTTTCCAATACCAGGCCCCAGGATTCCTTACGGATGGATGGCGGTACTGCAGGAATGTTATATTTATATGAAAACTATTTTTTAACAATTTTGTAAATATATATATATATATATGTATGTATAAATAATTTTGCAACAACCATATTTGGGTTGACAAAAACCCTCATACTATTTGACAATCAAAATTCCAACACAAGTTCGGAATCAACGTGTGGGCTGTCATTGTTGACGATCGTTTGATTGGGCCATACCATCTTCCACTTCGTCCCACCGATCTCATTTAAAAAATCTTTTAAAAAGAAGTCTTGCCCAAATTGTTGAAAAAAGTACCAATGGAGGTTCGCCAACAGATGTAGTTGCTGTTCGAGACTACCTCAACAAATAGTTTGGGGATAGATGGATTTGGCGAGAAGGGTCAGTAACGTGGCCACCACAATCCCCGGATCTAACGCATTTAGATTTCTTATTGTGGGGTTTCATGAAAAGTCTGGTGAACAAGACGCTAGTCAAATCTGAAGAAGATTTGTTAGCGCACAGGAAACTCAAGAAATGCCTGGAAGTTTTGAGAAGGTTTATAAAAATATGCTGCAAAGGTGCAATGTTAACATTAAAATTGGTGGTAGACATATTGAGCAATTATTGTGACCAGTTTAGATATCTCATTAAAGTTTCAAAAAATGTTTTCCTTGAAGTTTTTCTTTAATAGCTCACAATTGGTAGGAGTTACATTGAAACATGTTATTAGGAGAAAGAAGCGTAATTGAAAGGCCTTTAAATTCAAATACCAATTTTTTTTTTAATTTTTGACTTTTTTTTGTTATTTTTGTTAAAAATCACAAAAATAACAAAAAAAATAAAAAAATTATTCTTTGATGAGTACGGTTAGAAATAGTCTTCTTAAAAAACATATTTTTGGCTGTCTTTTCCCAAAATCTGAAGTCTTAATCAGTGGCAACTTTTGAGAAATAATTTTTTTAAAAAACATCGTTTTTTTGCATGCTTGGCAAGATATCAAAAATCTGACCTCTGCATTTGATTCCTTAAAAAAATTCCCATCAATTAAGATTGTTCTAAATTTTTCCAGGCTGAAATGCAGTTAAGATAAAAAAAATAAAAAAAAAATAAAGTTGAACTTAAAAAATTGCGGTAAAATTCAATTAGCTCTACAAATCAAACTATCTGATTTAGAAATCTGAAATTTGGCATGAAGTCATATTTTGGATACCCAAAAAAGTGTACAAAATGAGCTAAATTGAAGAGGGTCGCGTGAAACGGACTGCTCACTTGACGTGGAATTGCTCTACTACTATCTACTACAATTTTAACGTCCAAAAAAATCTATACAAGTTTACTTGCAGATGATAATTTTAAGATAAAAAAATGTTTCAAATTTTTAAGGCACTTTAAGTACCAAAATTTTAAAATAATTGCTTTACGGTTAATTAGACTATTGTGGGTTGTTGTCATATTATTATAGTTAAAATTAATACTTGACAGCATGACAATTTAATTTCAGCAATTTGAAGACAATTTTTAAATAAATAATACTTACACCAATCAAGGTTTATTAGCTGAAATAAAGAAAATTTGCATATAAAAATCAATTTGGTAAAAACAGAAGTTTGCTAACATTGAGTAAAATAATAGTAGGAAGAGGCCCAAAGCAAACATGTACTCAAAATATAAATATATTTGACCTACTTACAGAGACGTTAGCGACTAATATTTCTTTATTCAACGCTGCGGGTTTTTTTGTTATCTAGTTGACAGAGTTGACAAGTGTATATTGGTGTCTAAGATCTAGGTACAGCTTTCAATTTTGCGCCAATTAAACTTTATGCAAATATATAGTACACATAGATTTTTCTTTAAAACTTACTACAACTAGTTTGCTTCCTGCAAACAATGCCAAACAAAAATACTTTTTTTTTCAATACAAACTAGTTCTGTTTCTTTCTCTTTGAACTATTTGTTTTTTGATTTAATCTATAATTTAAGGCTAACCAGCTAAGTTTTTAACCGACACATTTTGTATTAGTTAAATGTTGCATTTAGCTTTAGTTATCTAAAGTAATTGAGATAGTAGCAGTTCTGTGAGTCTAAACTGTACAAAAACAAGACACCTGTAAACAATCCGCAACATAATAGAGGATAAACCAGACCAAAGTAAGTGCCTACATTATAAGCAATTACTGAAAAGTGGGATAAAAACAACAAAAAAAGTGTTGTTCAGCACCAAAATGAAATAAAAATGACTCTAACAGTCTTACAAACCAACTTAGGTAAAGCTGTGCTTGCACATATTGTTGCCGAGGTCACTGCTTCAGAAATAAACGCCAACATTGAGTGGTGTGAATAAAAATTAAGCTAACGCTTCTAGCATTCAGTTCTACGTATTAAATTTGTGGCTAGTTGAATCTTGTTCATTCCTGTTGCGTAAAATTGCATTTTCTTTTTCCCATTAGTTTTATATTATAATTTCTAACGTGCTTGCTATAAATATGTCTTCAGATGAAGTAATTATGTACTGTAGTGTAGTGTGTAGTCAAATGATGAAATTAATAACAGTGATGCAAAAGAAAATAATATAAATAATAAATTTGTTTAATTATTAACAAATCATAAAATTTTATTTAATAAATCACAAGTGCCTAAAATTAAGGAGGCTAAAGAGAATGCTGTTCTAGAAGTTGTAAAGGGCTATATAAAAACATTCGGAAAACAAATATCTACTAAACGAATAAAACAAAAAACAAAATATAAAAACCGAGTTGAAAAAAAAACTGACATATCAGCTACAAGCAACAAAAAAAATATTCTTAAAAATTGGGGAAAACATCTTATGGAACTGATAGATAAAGGAGATAATCACGTTTTTAATAAAATTCCAGGTTAGTTAGGTTAGCTATCATATAAATCAAACTACTAAACAAATAGTACATTTATTTATAACATATAATATTTTATATAATTTATTTTTCAACTTAAGTTTGATTTATATAATAAAAACAAAATAGTGAAATAAAAAATTAATTACAATAATGAATATAATTACATTTTACAAAATAAACATAGAAATGATTAACTATATCAATAATACTAATTTGAGGCTCAAAAAATTGGAATCACTGATTCAGATGAAAGTGTGAACATAAATGAAAAAATACCTGAACCACTTCCTCCAAAACGAATGAAAACTAAAGCTCAATTTATAGAAACCAAAAAGACGAAGGGACTAACCACAGCCGAATTTCCAAGTCTTGTGTTACTTGAACAGTTAAAATTAATTAGGATGCAAACAAAAATAAACAGTTGATCCTGGAGAAACTAGAAGAAGAAAATAGTGAAACACATATACAAATTATTAGTTCAGATAATGGACGTACGTACACTCAATTACTTTAATTTTGCTAATTGTTGAATAATAAAAACCATTTTCTATGATAATTTAGTTTATGATAAGAATAAAACTTTATATTATATAATAATTTTATTATAACTTTAACTATAATTTATACTTTCATTATCAAGATTGTATATCATTTATAATCTCATCTCTTCTTTATTGCCCTAATCTCCGCAAATTTGGCTTATATTTATACATTTCATCTTCTTCTGCTTGCACTACATATTTGTTTTTATCATCATCCTCTACCAAGTCGTCGTTTAAATATTTAACTAATGTTGTGAAGTTCTGCACAACTGATTATAACCCTAGAAACCTTCTGTAATATTGAAAATCTTCTTTTTAGTTGACTAAAACATCATTCTATGATTACCCGCTCCTTTGCGCGTAAGTTGTTAAATGCAATTTTTTGCGAAGATTGATACTTTTTATAGAGAGTAAGTAACCAAGGTGTTATGCCATATCCAACATCCCAAGTAATATTGCATTATTTCTCTGTGTATTCATGACTCTATATACATATATCAGATTTTTTTAGTCATTGAGCATCAATGCTGGTAAATTTTTCCATGGCATTACATGTTGCTTGAACATTGATGTTACAAAAACCTCTACGGTTGCAGTATTCATTATTATGATGACTTGGCTTCTGGATTCTGACGTGTGTGCAATTAATTGCACTGATTACAAGAAGAAATTGATATTTATTTGACCAATTCAACTGTGCTTTATTGATATCATCTATTTCTGTAAGTAATTTTATCCAAATATGTGCTTTGTCCACAATTTTTTACAAAATAAAATTAACTGTCATTTACACAGTTGTTCTATAAACCGCTTCATCTTTTACAATTTCTATTTGAAATCCGGGATTGTTCACAAAACGTAGAAAAATATTTGCACTTTTTGTTTAGCACTTAATGCACTAACTCGTTTTTCATCCGATTTACCCAGAAAATGTTCAGCTAACCATTCTAGATTATGTTTAGAAAATCTATATACATTTTTATATTTTTGAGTCTGCTAGTAAGGTCGTTTTGAATAATATTTACGAGCAGGCGCATTTAAATACTCAGCCATTGCACGTAAATAAGCGTCTCAAGCCAACGACGACCACGCTTGACAAATTAGTAGTTTTAACTAATAAAATTAAGTAGTTGTTTTGTTTTATTCACACGGTTTTAAGCAATAGCTGGAAAAACAAGTAAGAACTAAAAGCAAAAGCGATTACTATTTAGCAATAGCTTTAGCTGATGTTTTATTCAGTAAAATTGAAGCATTTGCTTAAATATTGCCAGTTTAAGCTAATGCTGGTTTTTATTCACACTGCCCACTATACTATTTTGTGAACTAAGTAAAAAACTAACAAAAAAAAAAGGTTGGACAGGAAATAAGAGAGAACTACCACCTTAGTATTTTTTAAAAATAGAAGAACAAAAACAAATAAAAATAAAAAAAAGTACCTGAGTATACAGATAAAAATTCAATGTATACTATTGCTACCTTTGAAAATTACAAAACAGAAGTTGCTTCAATAATGCAAAAAAAACTGATTACTTAGAGAACAGAAAGTAATTTGGACAAAAAATGACGTTTGAAACATATGATTCTTTAATAAAAGAAGCTTTTGAAAGCTGTAATATATAGAAAGAATATATATTTTATAGTTGGGTAAAAACGTATTTTTTTAGATTTTTATATGTTTAGTTTTTATATGGTTTTATTTGTATATATATTGTAAAATGTATCAAGAGATCCAGTTTTATTTCCATCATCAATAAACGATATTAAATATATATGTGTAGTGTTAATCCCTTGATTAACCCTTATATTAGAGTGTGTATTACCGTTAATACATCACAGTGGCGACGAGGATTGTTTTAATTGAAAACATAAAGTAAACTTTTATTAAATTTGCGAATTAAACATTATATTCGCGACCACGTGTAAAATGGCTGAACAAATAGGACAATTACGTGAGTTTAATTTAAGAACTAGTGAGTGGAGCGTATTTAAACCTCGCTTAGAAAATTATTATGTGGCAAATAATATTGAGGATGCTACAAAAAAACGAGCAATCTTCTTAAATATGTTAAATGAAGAAGCTTACAAACTCATATACAGTTTATGTTTGCCGAACGTTCCTGAAGCAATAGAATTTGCGGAACTAATTAATATATTTAATGTGCATTTTAAATGTGAACAATCTGTATTTGCAGCACGTTTCAAATTTTACAATTGTAAAATAGAACATGCAGAAAATGCTCCAGCATGGGCTGCAAGAGTAAGAAGCGCGGCAGTGCATTGTAAATTTAATGCCAACGAAATTGACAACAGACTTCGAGATCAATTTATCGTAGGATTTAGCAAGGGAAATACTCAAGACAGGCTGTTTGAAGAAAATGAAAAATTAACATTTGCAAAAGCAGTGGAAATTGCAAGAACCAAAATGACGGCACATCAAGTTTCCGTCGAAGTGAAGCAGGAACCCAACCAGGAGATGTATTGGATGCGCAAGTCCGGAAGTTCGACTAATTTTTCAAAATCATCTAGACAAACGTCATCAAGTGGAAGGCCCAGCAATGGATCAACGTACCAGCTACAAAAAGTGAAGTGTAGTGTTTGTGGTCGGGAAAACCATTCCAGCGGCGATTGTTTTTATAAAGACAGAAATTGCAACATTTGCAATAAAAAAGGACACATTGCGACTACATGTTATCAAAAGAAACACCCTGGTGGTAAGCTAAATAAAAAATCATTTAATAAAAATGTTAATTTTATTACCGAAAATGAAAATAATGATGAATATTTATTTTCTTTAAATGATCATAAAATAGATAATATAGATAATCCAATAACGGCAAAAGTTAAAATTGAGAATTTTTTATTAACATTCCAAATTGATACGGGATCTAGTGTATCCGTCCTTCCCGATAATATTTATGTTCAATATTTTTCTCATATTACATTAAATAAAAATGATAAAATATTTTATTTCTACAGCGGACAAAAAGTTCAAGCCGTTGGATTTATTTATGCAGATATTATTTATAATAATATTTCACAAAATGTAAAATTTTATGTTATCGAAAATGGATCAGGTCCTTTGCTTGGTCGAAATTTTTTAAATTTATTTAATTTAGGTATAGCAGAATTAAATTTTGTAAATAGCATTGATGCGATAACACAAGAATATAATAAATTATTCACAAATGAATTGGGTACATTTAACAAGGGTACAATTAAATTAAATATTGCTGACAATGCCATTCCCAAATATTTTCGTCCGCGACCGCTACCGTTTGCAGTTAAAAATAAAGTAGAAAAAGAATTAATTAGATTGCAGGAATTGGATATAATTTTACCAATCGAATATAGTAAATGGGGAACACCTATTGTACCCATACTAAAATCAAATGGTGATATTCGAATTTGTGGTGATTTCAAAATTACTTTAAATCCTTATTTAAAAATAGATAAATATCCAATACCGCGCATTGAAGATTTACTAACAAAATTGCATGGAGGAGTTATTTTTTCTACTATTGATTTGCAAAGAGCTTATCAACAAGTAGTATTAGATGATGTTTCAAAAAAATTAACAACCATATCGACTCATAAAGGATTATTTCTTTATAATCGACTACTTTTTGGAATATCATCCGCTCCGGGTATTTTTCAAAGAATGATTGAAACACTCTTACAAGATATTGAAAGATGTGTTGTGTTTTTAGATGATATTCTTATTGCGGGTCGGATTGTTGAAGAACATAATCAATGTTTGGATAAATTATTATCAAGACTACAAGAGTCGGGTTTAAAATTAACACCGGATAAGTGTAATTTTTTTCAATCTCAAGTTAAATATTTAGGTTATACAATTGATGCACAAGGATTGCATACATGTGATGACAAAATTGAAGCAATTAATAAATGTCAAATTCCACAAAACATAACTCAGTTAAAATCATTTTTAGGTATGATCAATTATTATGGTAAATTTTTAGACAAATTAGCTACAATTTTATCACCATTATATAACCTTTTAAAAAAAGATACGGTTTGGAAATGGACAAAGGAATGCGACGTAGCATTTAATAAAGCAAAGGAGATATTAAAAAATGCTCCAGTTTTGGCACATTATGACCCTAATTTAGAATTGCGGCTGACAACAGATGCTAGTCAATATGGAATTAGCGCAATTTTATCTCACGTTATGCAAGATAACAGTGAGAGAATTATTGCGTGTAGTTCCAGAACATTGAGTACCGCCGAGTGCAAATATGCTCAAATAGAAAAAGAGGCATTAAGTATAGTATTTGGAGTAAAAAAGTTTGCTCAATATTTATATGGTAAACCATTTACATTATTGACGGATCATAAGCCATTGGTGACCATTTTTGGACCAAGTAAAGGCATACCGCAGTATGCAGCAAATCGTTTGCGCCGATGGGCAATTTTTTTAAGTGGTTTTGACTACAAAATAGGGTATGTAAAATCAAGTGATAATCCGGCTGATTGTTTTTCAAGGTTGCCCTTAGGTAAAATAGAAAACGTACAAGATACCGATCAATTAAATTTTTTAAATCATTTTAGTGATATGAAATTTATCAATTTTAATGAAATAGATAAAGAGGCCAAAAAGGATAGGCTAATTCGCATGGTCCGGAAATTTTGTTTAAATGGTTGGCCAGACATAATAATTAATAATGATATAAAAGAATATGGAAAATATAAGATGGAATTATGTGTAATTAAAAATTCAATTATGTGGAATAACCGCATTCTAATTCCTAAAAGTTTGAGGGAAAGAGTTTTGAACGAATTACACAAATCCCATCAAGGTATTGTTAAGATGAAGAGTCTAGCACGCTTATATTTTTGGTAGCCAAAATTAGGGCAAGACATCGAAAATGTGTGCAATCTATGTGAAAATATAAAGTGCACCAACCAAGTCCAGAAAAGACAGCACTAAAGGTTTGGGAATGGCCAATGTCACCGTTTGAACGGGTACATATTGATTATATGGGACCGTTTCTGATTTTTTTTTTTTTTGTGTTAGTAGACAGACACTCAAAATGGATTGAAGTATTTAAAACAAAATCTATTACGTCTGCTACTACGATTGACATATTAAGGTCAATTTTTTCAAGATTTGGAATATGTAAAACGCTAGTATCAGACAATGCTACTGCATTTGTGAGTACTGAATTTAAATTATTTTTAACTAAGCAAGGAATAGAACATATTACATCACCCACTTATAACCCATCCTCAAATGGGGCTGCCAAAAATTCAGTAAAAACATGTTAAATTAGCCTTGAAAAAATCATTGAGCTCTAATGTAAAAACAGATGTAAATTTAGTTCTTAATAATTTCTTATTTGATTATTGAATAACACCACATTCAACAACGAAAGTTTCTCCAGCTTCCTTAATGTTTGGTAGAGAATTAAGAACTAGGTTTACATTGTTTAAGCCTAATGATAAACAAGAAAATGTAGAACGTTTAAAAAATATTAATGATAATGTTATCAATGAACAGAGTCGTATGAGAAGAAATTTCAAAGGCAATAGAAATGTCAAATTTGAAGTAGGGGAGAATGTATTTGTTAGAAATATAAGAAATGCAGCGTGGGTGAAAGGTAAAATCATTAAAAGAATAGGCACATGTTTATATTTAATTGAAATTGATGGTAATATAATATGGAAGAAACATGTAAACCAAATCTTAAAATCAATTATTAATTTTGATGCTATTCCTATACTTGAAGAAAGTAAGGGAAGTAAACGTAAATGTGAAAAAGGGATTTCACCAAGACCAAAACGAATTAGGAAGAAACCAATTCGATTTATGTATAATAGTTTTGGTTCAAATAAATTTTAGTAGTAATGTTTATAATAAGGGTGGAGGTGTAATATATAGAAAGAATATATATTTTATAGTTGGGTAAAAACGTATTTCTTTAGATTTTTATATGTTTAGTTTTTATATGGTTTTATTTGTATATATATTGTAAAATGTATCAAGAGATCCAGTTTTATTTCCATCTTCAATAAACGATATTAAATATATATGTGTAGTGTTAATCCCTTGATTAACCCTTATATTAGAGTGTGTATTACCGTTAATACATCACAAAAGCAAAGTAAAGCTTTAAATCGTACCAAACTATATTAATACAACAAACCCATGTTCACTCTATTCAACAAAGAAGAACTGGCACAAGTTCTGAACGCGCTAAAATTTGGTAAAATCTTCTAAACTAAAAAAACTGACAACGTTGCAAACAATTGGTTGTTAAATTTACTGAACCAGCTACTGCAGAAGCAATCCTTACCTGTCAACTAAAAAACGGCAAAACTGATATTGATTTTAAAAGGCTTTTCTACTTCTAAATACCATTAGAAAATTCTACAAACTGATGATTAAAAGCAAATTTAAATAACAACTAAAATGTATTTTAGATCACAATACAGTTTCCAAAAGGATAGATTCACTTTGCATGCCGTAGAAAAAGTTGTCAAGTTCACAGAGCAAAGTCAAGAGAATTTAACACTTTTTCTTAAAAATAGGCAAAAACTTGCTAAAAAGAGCAACTTAAAGTTTTTGCAATACGTCGCTAACTACTTAAAAAAGCAAAAATTAGATAAAGATGTCGTAATGAGCATAAAACCAGAAGTCGCTTAGGAGTCAATCCTAGGACCACAACTTTGGAATCTGGTCTTCAATGGCATTCTTAAGACAAAATGGCTAGTTGAAGTAATGGCAAAAACCTTTGTAGACAGATATTTTGTAGTTGCCAAAGGCGAGTAGAAACTGGCGTATAAAACATATAACGTCATAGATATAGTGGACACATAGCTAACCAAGCACCAATTAGTTGATTTTCTAGTAGTAAAGCTCAATTATTTTGTTGAATTGTTTTGTTGTATATTCTGCTATAACTTAAACTGTAAATTATTGTCACTTATACGTAGCAATTATTTTCACAGATATTTTAATAAAACTTTAATTAAACTGTAATAATTTATACTTAAATTAATCAAAGTTATTAATAGTTAAAATCATAACACGACCTATGAGTTACAACACTGACTTTTGAAACTTGCTAATATCATTTTGGTTTTCTAAATCTAAGTTACAAAAACGTTACATCTAGTACATAATAAAGCTCCTTAGTTTCTTGACAAACCAAGTCATATAACTAAAGAACAATGTTAAGAGGCAACTATCTAAACATTGACAAATACTACTACGTTTGCAACTATAGTAAAAAGTTTTTTGACAAAAAGAATTTTCTGACTATATTTATGACATGACATTTAATTGTAATTCTGATAGCATACTTATAAGAATTAATGAATTGTTTTTATTTATAAATATAAAAGTTAATCGCAAAATAAACAGGCATATTTTTATTGTTAGTTTTGTAGCAACCGCTTATAACTAGTTTTAAGTAACAGCCTTTCTTGTATTAATTTATTTTAAAACTATTTGATTACAAAATACATAACAAACATTTTGGTTATTTTATATATGAAACACAATCACAGCGCCAAAGCAACTATTACAACAGCCATCTGACACAAGACTGATTTCAGTAACATTTCAACTTTTTTTTTAATTTTACATTTAAGAAATTAGAACAGACTTAGATTTGTTTAAAATAATTTACACGTAAATTTGTGAATGTGTGTCACCAAAAACACTAAATTATAAAATTATTTTTTTAAATTTATAGAAATTAAAATTAATCAATTTTTGATTATAGTTTTTGGCAAGATTCTATTGTGTTGCCTATATTTGCATTGTTCCGTTTGACTGGGTTTGATTACATTGAATCAGTAATAATCCTGTATGACATAAGTATTTCTTAAATAAATTTCAACTAAATAATTGATAAAAAATAATGTTTTAATTACCAGCTGCCAAAAACATCAAAACGCACGTTGTAATTTTCAAACGCCTTTTTAATTTATCTGGGTAGCCATAATTCTTTTCCATAATAACATCCACTTTCTTCCAGTCATTAATTAGTTGAGGCCAATGTTTACTCAAATGAAGAAATAATAAAGTAGTTCCCAATGCACTAACATTAAACACATATTCGACTGAAATATTGTAATTTTGTTAATAATTTCTATCCTCGTTAAATATACTTACCCATTTGCGGGAACGTTATTTTATGTACAAAAAATAGATGATATGTAAACACTAATGTATTAACAAGAGCAATTAATATTACAAAAAGAGTGTGTATAACGTTTAGAGACTTCCACTTAAATGTGAAATTTCCATTGAGTATTCCACAAACGGGAAGCAATCCGAAACATTGCGCTAATAACATCATATGCTTAATTGAGTTACATATTCCATTTGGTTCTTTGGTGCTTTTGCTTTTAGTTACCATCAAATGCATCTTACTGCAGTAATAAACAATTTGATGTATAACCAGTTTATCAGATAGCGTGCGGTGCTGTTTTGATTTGAATAGCGTGTCAACATTTACTAATTTTTATAACGATCGATCAAATGCGACTGTGAAACATATTTTGCTTTCACAACAACACAGAATTTTTAATCTCAATATCGCCTCATTGATTTTCACTTTCATTATAGGGTGATATGAAGGTTCCCAGTAGATTGATATCGATAAACAAATATATAAGACAAAAACAGCTTTTATAGATTTATTATTTATGTTTACTTTAGGTTGACGTGCAACATACAATAAAAAATTAAAACAATACTAGTAGAAAGCTATTTACATACTTAAAGTAGTTCTAAGTGCTCAAAAGATATAGATCAACAAATATGTATTAGAAGTTTAAAAGCTTAAATGTCATACCCGCTTAATTTTCTAATAAATAAAATTTTCATTTATAATAAATTTTATGTTGATTATGATTTTTTTTTACACCAATTTATTTGACGTAGTAGTATTGTAATTATACTCAATAAAGCTAGAGCAAACATTTTTGTTATTGTAAATTTTTTCAAGTTATCATACTTAATCAATAAACCAATAATCTTCAAAAGTTAGTTATAATTATTTTCTTTTATTCACATAATTGCTTTGTTATATAAACATACTTGAGTAAATAGCTTATTTAATAATTATTTACTTTTATTCACATAATTGCATTAAATTATAATGAATTTTCCAATAAAGACGTTAAAATTTTAAATGTAAATAAAACAAGTTGTGTGTGAGATACGAGAGCGGGTCAATTTGTTTGTAACTTTTTGAGTTTCCCGCCTCTTAGTTTGTGTTTGACAGTCATTGATAGCAGACTACCTTGTCATTTGAAGAGAAAATAAAAAAAAAGTAAATTTTGTGTGCTCATTAAAGACAAGTTCTTGCGTCGTTTGTAACCGTGGACGAAACGTGGATCCACCACAATACACCAGAGAGCAAACAGAAGTCAAAACAGTGAGTTTCTTGGGTTTGTCAGCCAATAAAGTCATGGAGACCTTTTTTTGGGATGCACGCCGTATAATCCACATTGACTACCTTCAAAAGAGTAAAACAATCAATGGCAAATGTTATGCCAACTTATTGGGTCAATTTAATGAGGATTTGACAAAAAAAACTACAGCATTTGGCAAAGAAAAAAGTTTTTTTTTACTAGTACAATACAGGGCATGGCATAAATCTATGAATTAAGCTACAAATTGTTTTTTCATCCGCCCTATTCTTCGGATTTAGGGCAAGTTATTGTTTTTATTGTTTTCAAACCTGAAAAAATGGCTCGGCGGAAAGAGATTTGACTACAACGATAAAATCATCTCACAAACAAATATTTATTTTGATGACCTCAACAAATTTTACTTTTTGAAAGGGATAAAAAAAAATAAAGAAAAGTTGGGCAGAGTGTATAAAGCTCAAAGCATAAAGCTCATTTTTTTTGCTAAAATGCTTTAACAACTTTTTGCTTTTAGCAACATTCACTCACTTTGCTTTTTTATGCTGCTAAAAGCGGCCGGCCTGCATAAATCCATTTTTGAGCTTTGATACACTATATACTATGGCAGCCTTTTGCTTTTAGTGTTTTTTGTGCTGCTATAAACAGCGGGCTGGTAAAGCCTATGGGCATTTGATACACATTTGATACACAATATACTATTGTTTAGATGTTTTATAGTTGCAGACGACTTTACGATTAAGCAAATTTTGATAGGGCGACGTAATGTTAGAAGATTTAATAGTAACGGCGATAACGTTAAGTTAATAAGTTTTAATCCGATAACTGCTACTAAATATTAGATTATTTCTCAAATACATAAAAGCTCAAAATGCCGTATTATTGTTTGTTCTACAATGTGGTTCTGCTGTTTCTATTATTGTATATGGCATTTTCTAATCATAGAATTATGGCCGGTTTAAATTTTAAAATAAAACACTATATATTTTTACATTTTCAATGATTTAATGATTGTTTTGTTATTTATTTTTGATATTATTGTTATGTGTATGTTTGTGGAAAAATGTTCTTTATTTGATGTTCCGGAGTTTGCTTATAACTCAAAAATGGTGCATTTTATAAAAAAAAAATGTTACATAAAATACTCAAAATTACTTAGAATTAAAAAATGTAAAAATATATAGGGTGTTTCATTAAAAAAAAACTTTTATTTTAAATTAAAATGTGATTGTAAAAATAGCACGTAGGACAACCAAAATAGCTTATACGCCATAATAGGCAACTTAATACACACACAAATATTTGAAAAAGTTGAACTGTGTGAATAATATCCATAAAGAAAGGGTATAGAGAAAAACAAACAGCTATAGTCAAGATGGACAAAAAAGCAGGGGAACAAATAATAAGAGAAAGAAGAATAAACATAGGTTTCATGATGCAGAGTAGAGAAAGTAACAGCAAACGAGAGAGAATGTTACAAATGCTGGATAAAAGGACATGTAGCGGCAAAATGCAAAGGAGAAGATAGGTCATTGCTATGCATAAAATCGGAAAGGAAGGACATCAGGTTGCAGAATGCAAGAACAGAGAATATTGCATAGAATGCAAAACGGTAAGACACAGAACGAAAGATAGAAAATGTCCTGCTACAAAGAAAAAAAAAACAAAGAAAACAAAGAAGAATATAGAAGACGACGACCCCAGTAACTGGAGAGAACACGAGGAGCAGATCATAAACAAAAACGTATAAGATTATACAAACAAACATAAGGAGGGGAAGAGAAGCGCTCAATATACTGATAGCAACAGCAGAGAGAGAGAGAGAGAGAAGAAATAGACCTAGTGATAGTGAATGAACCAAATAAAAACAAACTAAATGGTAAGTGGATAAGAGACAACAAAACAGATGCTGCTATTTTTGTTAAGGAAAAGTGTAGGGACAAAGTGGAAAGATGAAGAACACCAAAAGAGAGAATAATGTAGGCTGAAGTAGAAATTTGATAGTATACAGCTGTTATATCAGTCCAAACTGCAGAATGGAATACTATCGGGAGTGAATAGAAGAATTAGGAAACAGTTTAAAAAAACAAAAAAGCAAAAAATCATAAAAGGAGGAGATTTCAATGCAAAATCACCGAGATAGAGAAGACACAAGAAGGATTTAAAAGGAAAAATTTTAGAAAAAATAGTAGCTGGGTATACCTAACCATTTGCAACAAAGGAGACAACGTTCGTAAAAGGAAGCTCAAAATCACATATTAACATTACCATAGCAACATAGAAAATGGCAAGAATGGTGAATAAATAGAACGTGACAGAAGAGGAATCACTGAGTTTACACAAACATATACAATATAATACAAAAAAGAAAGGAAAGCAGGAGTACACAAGAAAAGGTAGATGGAACGTAAAAAGAATGGACAAAGAGAAGATAAAGTAAGCCATGAAAACAGAAGAAGTTACAGAAAACAAAAACCTATGTTTTTACAGAAGAAATGCGAAAGATATTCAGAAAAGCTGAGAAAAGCGGCGGATGAAGCAATTCCCAAGTACAGAGAAAGGGCGAAAAAACATACTGGTGGTGCTCAAAAATTTAAAAATCCAAAAAAAAACAATACAAACAAGGAGGAAAGTTAAAAGACAGAGAAAAAAAAAGAAAAAATACAAAGGAAATGGAGGAGAAACTAAAAAACGACAAAAAAATCTTTAAAAAAGCAATCAGGAATAGCAGAAAAAGATGCTGGAAAGAAATTACAAAATCTATAGACGATGATTCTTGAGAAAAACCGTACAAAATAGTAATAAACAAGCTGGGAGGAAGAGCAAAGAGAGTCTACCTATAAAAAACAAAGGAAAAAAAGTCATAATTAATAAATTGTTTTCTAAGAGAGAACCGGTAAAAAAACCAAAAAATAAAGAAGAAGAAGAAAAACAGTCATGGCAACAGTGGAAGATAAAAAAAATCATAAAAGAATTGCCTAACAACAAAGCACCAGGTTTGGACAAAATAAAAACAGAGATTGTTAAAGCAGTTCTAGGCAGGAATGAGGTAGAAATAACTCAAATAATCAACAGATGCCTGAAAAACAAAGTTTTTACAAAATGTTAGAAAAAAGCCACTTAAGTACTAATTGAGAAAAAGAAAATAGTAGGAAAAGCGACTTCATACAGACCAATATGTTTAATCAACACACTGGCTCAAATAATGAAAAAAAGTCATTGTACGGAGAATAGAACAAGAAATAGAAAAAAAAGAAGATGGGAAAAGAAACAATACAGATTTACCAAGGGAAGAACAACCGTAGGAGCTATAGACAAAGTAAAAGCAATAGCAAAAGAAGCAACAACGGAACGCAGAGGAAAAGACAACACTATGTAATGATGAACTGAACAAGAAAACAATCAAGATTATATGGAGCTACTTACAGGGTAGAAACATAGTGACCAAAGAAGAAAAATTTAAATTTACAAGAAGGGTACCACAGGGCTCAGCACTAGAACCAAAATTATGGAACCTTGTTTATAATGAGTTACTTCAAATAAAATTGCCGGAAGGCGTGACAATAACGGCATTTGCGGACGACGTAGAACTAGTAGGAAAGGACGTAGAAACAAATTTACTAAAAGGGAGACTAAAGCTGGCAATAGATATGATACAGTTATGGATGAAAATAAAGGTTTAAAATTGCTATCGACTAAGAGAACTAATAGAGGAACAGGTAAGATAGAAGATCAAGTAATAACAAAAAAAACAAAATTAAATACCTTGAGGTGACACTTAAAGCAAAGCGATGGAATGAACAGGTTAAGGAAGCGGTCATGGGAACAAAAGAAATAAAAAAAAAAATTATAAACTTATGCCAAACAACGGAGGTCCAGGAGAAGAAGCCAGAAGGCTAATAGCAATAAAAGCAAAAATGAAGACAAAAAACAACAAAAATGAAGTAAGAAAAGCTACAAGAACCAGTTTGTTAAGGATCTGCAGAGCTTACAGAACGGTGTCACAAGAAGCAGTAGAGGTGATTGAGGCAACAACTCCCGTGGATGTGATGGTGGAAAAAAGGATAGAAATAAAAATACTAATAAAAGAAGAAACCAGTAAAAAGAAAGTTAAGTTAAGAACAAGAGAGAAGACTATGAAAAGATAGCAGAGACAGTTGAATAGAGAAGAAAAGGGACAAGAGAATTAATCCCAGAGATAAAAAAGTGGGTAAAGAACAAGCCCGAGACGTGCTATTATACAACACAAATACTAACCAGACATGCAACCTTTGGAAAGTTCTTGCAAAAATTAAAAAAATCAAGTAATACGAAAGATTTATTTTCTGTCAGAAAGAAACACACGATAATGCAAAACACATTCTAGTAAAATGCGAAGCGTAAAAACAAGATAAAAAAGAACTAAAAAAAATACTGGAAAGCAAAATGGATAAAACAACAATCATTAAGAAATGCTTAAAAGATAAAAATAAATAAAGAAACTTTGCAACAAAAGTACTAAAAAAAACAAGGAGTTTAACAATAAAAAAATATAAAATTTAAAAAAAAAAAACAAACAATGGAAACAAACACAAAATAAAAGCCATAGAAGAAAAAGGAGAGAAACAAGAGAAGCAAAATGGAAACAATAAAACAGAGAAAAAAATAAAAAATAAAAAATAAAAATGGTCAAGACATTATGCATACCACGAAATAGAAGAAAATAAAAGAACATTTACAGAGACTACAATACCAAACAAAATTGCAGAGATAAGGAGAAGAAAGGAAACAAGAAATGTTGAAGAAATGCAAAATAACAGAAATAACAAGGCAAATACCAAATGGTAGATACGTTTTCTCGAGGTTGACGGATAACGCAACTTTTAAGATGGTTAGAATATACCTGACAACGAGAAGATACAAAGAAGTAATTCCAGATGGAGATACAAGAATATCACTGGAGGTAAAACTAACAAATTTAAGACTGCCAAAAGGAATACAGCTAATGGAACTGCATAAACTATTCATAAAGGAAAAAGAATACAATGAAAAAGAAGTGAACAAAGACCTAGAAAAACTAAAAACGCATCTGAGGACAAATCAAATAATTTGAATAAATAACACACGGATTGGAGAAAGAAAAAAAAGTAAAGCTAAATGTCAGTGCAGATAAAAAAAGTTAAAAATAAAAACAAAAGACAAAAGAGACAGAAAAAAGAGGGTATAGAAAGAGATGGGTTGGGGACAGCATGCGTGCCACATATTCTGTGTAAAAATCCGCGAGCTAATAACCAGCTTACTTTAAACTACTGCCAAATCTAGACTAGTTTGACAAAATCATATAACAACAGGATTTACGCAGAGAAGAAAACCGAAAGGTATTGCTATGCGTAAGTCATTCTTAAAGGATTTGTTAAAGCCAACACCTTACTACGTCCAAAAAAATAAAAAAATAAAAATTATAAAATATAAAAAAATCTTTATATGATCAAGTAACGGCATTTTTGTCGCGTTTTATTTGAATTAGATGACAAACAAACAAATTTATTATTTATATTTAATAAATGATGTATTTTATTTAAATTGTCTTTTCACCCAGTGTGAGACACATACATTAATATATCAAGGAATGCACCCTTTATCTAGCATCTCTATGCACATTATGTAAAAAATAAAATGGCATCTAATTATCATACATGTTTCGATAAATAATTATCATTTTCAATGTATTATTTTATATAATATTTCAATCTGATTAGTTATTATTATTTAAATAAATGTTTTATCCCGCTACCCTGATATCCGTTTTTTAAATATTTTCCCGCTAACTTGAGTTTTTATATTGTCATTTATTAGACATTACAAAAATTTTAAGGTTAGATAATCTATCAAATATATATATAAATATATACATTATAATTTAAAATTTCTATTTAACTAAAATTTATTTTTATTAAAATATCTAATAGAGGTGAATTATAAATGTCTAACTGTTCATTTATTACTGTATAATTTTGATTTTTTAAATGTTTTTTTTAATTTCTATGCTTTCCAAAAATGTAAAATTTTTATCCGAAATGTGTAAAATATTTAATGATGTTTTTTGATTCGAAATATTATGTTTATTCAGAATTAAATGTTTAGCAAAATTTGATTTTTCCATATCTTTATATTTTAAAGCTCTTATGTGATCTTTATATCGAATATCAAAATTTCTCAAGGTTTGTCGAATATACGATTTGGACAGTTTGCAAACCGTTCAAACTATGCACACAAACAAATTACTGTGTATAAAAGATTGCATAAGGATGACAAATATTTGTTTGTGTGCACAGTTTGGACGGTTTGCAAACTGTCCAAATCGTATGTTGGAACAGACTTATAAAAAACTTTTAAAAATCTTGATGGTAAAAATAAATCGAGAAAAGTAGTAACATAAATGCTATAACGAATTGTTAGTTGGTTTTCATCTTTAAGTATTTTGTATGCATTGTATGTATGCACAAAAATTTGTTGATTTTTTTATATATTGTTAATTCCAGATTTGATTCTACCATGTGTTGTGTTTTTGTCAATTGGTTTATTCTCTTAGAGAGTACCAATAATAGCTTTGGTTTTATGCCACTTAAAACACTGATAAAAGGTTATTTTAATATTATCTTATTTATGACATATATGTATCATTATTGTAAAAACCATTTTTAGTATTATACTCCGAGTTATTCGCAACTACTCAATAAAACTAATTGAACGTAAGTACATGTAAGCACGTGTAAGCAATAAAATGAGGGCTTAATATTATTATTGAAATGTATTATATTAGTATTGGATTTATTTATATTGTAATACTACATCAATATAAATATTAATAATAACATTATTTATACCTTTAAAGTACATAATGTAGAATTTGCTGATTTTTTCAACAAATTTTCATTAAATTGAATAAGCACCAATTCGTATGTCACTATTGCCCCTGCTATCTAAAATATAAAACAAAAGTTATACATTTTATTAATTTATTTTTATTTATTATTATTATTATTTATTCTTACACTTAAAATAAGTCCTCGTGTCACACTGAAAAAGTTACGACCAGTCAACGCCACCGAATCAAAACTTATTTGCTGAATAAATCTTCTTATCTAAACAATTATAATATAGGTAAATTAACAATTTTATAAAATATTAATGTGCAATTAATTTGAATAAATTTAGGATAGTATAAACTAATCTATTAATAGCTTAAAAAAAGACGAATATTTAAAACACAGAAGAAGAAAAAAAAAGAAATAAAAAAGTCTTAATACAGAACCAAGAAAAGAAACAAATAAAGCCAAAAAACAATGTTTTTATATTAATTGGATAGATAAACTGGGACACAAAATGAAAAAGTAACAGCATACGAATACAAATAAAGGACAGACAAGAGAAAATATTAAAAGCTTAAAAAAGGTTTTTAATAGATGAAAAGAATACATGGAAGATCTTTATAAACCACTTGAATTCCAGAAGAGTTAGATATATATATAAAAGAAAAAGTGTGTGAATAAAAACAATATAAAAGACAGCATTATGATAGAAAATGTGATGTCAGCTGTAAAAGATATAAAAAAGTTGTAAAAGTTTTAGAGGTAGATGAAATACAGTTAGAACTGTTGAAATGTTTGCAAACAAAAAGTAGAAGAAAAGTTAACATCATTGTGTAATAATATATATATAAATAAATAAATCTTGGATATGTGGTCAATTAATTTATTAATTACTTTGTTATCTTTAATAAATCAAATTGCCAATATTATATAAAAGCGGAGATTAACCGAGCAATTTTCTATATATTCAATACAGAAATGTCAAAACAGAAAGAAACAAAAAAGTGCAATGAGGATAGAATAATGAGCTTAATAGTGCACTCAGCAAAGATCTTATTGAAAGTATTAAATAAAAGTAAGAAACATAGAGAAAAATATAGAGAAAAGAACAATTTTGATTCAGAAAAAAGACAAAATTTTAAGTGTGTTTTACAAACTTAGTAAAAATTGACAGTGCAGGTGAAAAAACTAATAGAAATTTTAAAAGTAAAAGTTATAGATTGAAAAGATAGAAGACTGAGTAATTTGTATATAAAAAAGTAGCAATTAGGTTAAATGACAAAACAACCGAGCGTTATAAAATTGAAAAAGTAGTAATACAGGGCTGTTATTTATCACCAATGTTGTTTAATATGCATGCTAAAAACATGTTAGCAAAATGCTAGAAAGAAAACAAGAAAATATGTATAGAAGAAAAAAGAATTGAATTGATTCATTTTGCCGATGATATGATTGTGTTTGCAGAAAGCACAAAAAAACTATAGATGCTAGCAAAATAAAAAAAAAAATAGAATTAATGTATAATGAGTATAAACAAAAACAAAACAAAAAACCAAAAGCAAAATAAATAAATTAGAATAAATAAAAAGTTATAAGTTCCTTGGTTAGAGAAAACTGCAAAAACTAGAGAAAAATAAGGGTACGTATAAAAATAGCAAAAGAAGCTTTTAAATCTAATAAATCTGAAAAAAAACTGTACAATATTTTGTATATAGTATATTCCTATACAAATGTTATACTTGAACGATAAAAAAAAAAAGATGAGAAACGCATAAAAGCAGTTAGAATGTGTTAGAATGTGACTTTTAAAAAGATTAATAACATTAAGTGGAGATCAAAAGAATGGTAAATGCAAATTAAAAAAAAAATAAAAATAAAAGAATAAGAGGAAGACCAAAAAAATTGAAAGAGAGACACGTAAAACCTACCAAAAGCTGAACA
Source organism: Tachinus rufipes (assembly GCA_963932245.1). Classification (NCBI taxonomy): domain Eukaryota; kingdom Metazoa; phylum Arthropoda; class Insecta; order Coleoptera; family Staphylinidae; genus Tachinus; species Tachinus rufipes. The sequence continues at coordinate 46,171,864 of OZ010741.1, read as the reverse complement.
CCAATAATGATAAGCTTATTACATTAATATTTTAATTGCTAATGTTTAAAATATCAATGTTATAAACTGAAAATTGTTGTTAAATTAATACAATCGTAAAGCCAAACTAATGTGTTAAATTATAAATTTAATGCTTCTGTATTATATAACACAATTTAATTAGCATTAAAAAATATTTACCTCTAAATTATACACAACCGAAGAAACTGAATTTAATATGGCAATTGGTTTTTTACTTTCGTCATTTATCCATGCTGCATACAGTGCCACGTAAACTGTTCTTGTAATAAGAAAACCAAACGAAAAGAAAAAATAAATTTTGTCTAATGTGCTTTTCATATCTCTAAAAATACAAATAAATAAATTAAATATATTATCATTTAATTGATTTAACACACCTTAAACTGTTAAATAGTAAAATCAGTATAAAGTATAAATTAGTTCCAAAAGACATAAGAATAATATATGAAATTGAATCATCCAATGTCTTGCAGAGTTTACATAATCTATTATAATCTTCTCTTATATTCTTCCAGACATTCTCGTTAATGCTCTAAAATATTAAATATTATTATAGTGTTATTTAATAAAATAATGATACCTTCAGTTCAGATACCGCCACCAATTTCGTTGTGATTTGTTTGAATCGTAAAGCTAACGCCGAACTCATTATCATTATGAAAAGATCAACATAACTCCATGTAAGAGATGTTAACATATCAATAACCTAAAAATATTAATTATGTAAAAAAATATAAAATGTAATACTTATAAAAAATACTTGTAAAAGTGCAGCTGTGAAACCGGAATATTGTAAAACGGAGAATACATATGGAAATGTTAAAACTTGATAAAAATACTCCAATGTAGTCAAATTATCTTGTTTACACTTCAACGCAACAAATACATTTGCTATTTGATTTGCAATATATTGCACTAAAAATATAAGACATTATACAAATATGACTAGAAACAATAACATACGTACCTATAGCAATTGTTAAAACAACTATTGTAATTATGCGAATTCTTAATTCAAATTTATCAGGCCAACCATAACTTCTCATGTGAACTTCCATACTGCACCATTCCCTCATTAGTCGAGGCCAGGATTTTGCCAAATACAAGAAGGAGAATGTCGTTCCCAGTTTACAAGAATGATATACAAATGTACCTAAAAATGACACATTAAAAAGTTGCATTACATATTAATACAATCATACTTATAATAAATAGATCAGCTCCAGATTTAACCATTTGGAAAATAAGCATAAGCATAATAAAAACTGTGCCTGATGTAATAACAAAGCAGTAAAATATTTTCCAGCTCTTCCAATTAAAATACAATGTCTTGGCCGATTTATCCAAATTTCCCATAACAGGAAATTGTCCCAGAATTTGAGCAATTAATAAGATTTCCTTTAAGCTATTATGTAAACTTTTAATTTTTTTATCATCTTTGTTATCATTATTGGGGTTTTTAAAGTTGTCCTTATTTGGTTTTATTGGTACCGGATATACAGCAGATATTTTCATATTGACTAAAATAATTAAAGTAATTTTTTTTAAACTTTCAATAAAATCATACTCACTAATGGTATTGCTAAATGTACTTCGCGATGTATACTCTTCAATCATTTTGTTTTTTTAAACGCTTAACCTGTCTCCTATAAAACATTGTTCGATTGGTATCAATATCGTTTTTATCGCAACTGAATTATTGAAAAATCGCAAAGTGCTTCTAGTGTGAGTTTGTAATAATAGATAGTGCTGGGGTTAATAGTGTTTTGTATTTATTGTTGCCGCTATCAATCATGCGGCACTTGAAGTACGTTGCTTATCCGTTTGCTACTCTCTAACAATAAATTATAAACGCGCAAATGGAAAATTGTATAATAAATAGAAAAAAATATAAACAGAGATGGTGGATAGATTAGTCCTGTTTCCAGTAGATTCCTATTAATAAACGCTTAACCCAGTAAACATGTTTATTGAGTTTTAATTCAGTTAATAATTATTTCAATTGATTTATACATTTGAAATTAATCAAAACATATATATATATTAGTAAACAATAAGTTCTATTTTTAAAATGTAATTTAATTTTAATCATAACTCTAATCGAAAATCAATTTAATTTTAAATTAAAAGAAATGTATTTTACATACTGCAATTAAAAAATGTAATTTATAATTATCACATATCAATATACAAAGATCAGAATTACGCATAGGATTCAATTATTAGAAATTAAATATAAACGTTTAAATATAAAATAATAATATTAAATAAACTTTATTAATATACAAATAGAAATATTTTGATCTTAAATTTGTTTCAATGTATGATTGATTATATGATTTAATGTAATAAATACTACTGTATGTAATATGCAGTTAAATACTGCCAACCTGTTATTTCTGACATTTAAAAACAGTAGTAACAAAACGTTTCTTAATCTATTTTCTGATGAGAGATTCGTAAGACAAAACCAAAAGTTTGTAACGTTGGTCTCTACACAGCTGTACAGTTTTTGTTCTATCTATGAATAAATGTTACAAAAGCTAAACATAATGGGCCGTATTTACCGCTTTTATTATAATTGATAATAACTAATAGTGTTTTTGAATTATTTTTTTTTACAATTTAATGTACAGGGCTCAGCAACTGGTATCACCTTTTTTTGAGTAAGCAGTTACAAAATCAAAATTTTGTTATTGACAATTCTATTGTCAGATTTGCGTGCTTTAATTTGTGCAGTTTAATAGATTATGGATAAGTTTTTAATTAATCAACGCGTATACGTGTTCCATACATTTGTGCACACTTTAAAAACAGTTTTGTCGCAAGTTTAATGTTGAAAAACACGGACGATTTCTAACACTACATACAATAATGAGGAGGAAAAAAGAAAAAAAAAAGGTTTGGCAACAATGAAGCACACTCAACCTAAGTAAACAAAAATAAAAAGTAATACTTATAAAGTGAATTAATTAGTGACTACTTGTACTACTTTTAGTGTATTATAAACTAGAATAACATTGTTAGTGAATGGGATATCGCTCAGTATCTAAATAAACAAATTACGGCAAGTACATAAATCACAAAGAAAAAGAAAATAAACAAAGGCAAAAAGAATTTAATAAACAATGGAATGAAAAAAGCAAAAGAATATTCAAGGAACTAGAAAATATAAGATAAGAAAACATACTGCTGAAAAATAAAGTTGTTCAAATGAAAAAAAATATAGCACAAATATCAGAAAACCAGTCCAACGCAGAACAGAAGTGGAACATTGAGAAGAAACAATTAGTAGACAGTGTAATTAAATTAAATATATCAATTAATAAATATGAAAAGGATCAACAAAAAAATAATGCTGTAGTTTATAGACTTAAAGAAACTGAAAATGAAAACACACCGCAACTCTCGCTAAATTGGCTAAAAGTTAATTTTCAAGTAATGAATATACTAGAGGCAGTCAGAACAGGGCAAAAACGTAAAGGAAAAATTAGACCAATTCTACTAAAATTTGAAAACTGGGAGACCAAGAAAAACATTATGAAAAATAAAGCAAAACCAGATGTAAAATGGTTCTCAGTCCAACTAACGTCGTCGAAACACGTGTAACGTAATGAAGGTAGAAAAGGCCCCCCTGTCCTAACAATAATTTGTTTTAAATAGATGTAACACATACCATATTAGTTTTAATTATATTATACAAAAAATGCTGATGAAGGCAACAGCTGGTTGCCGAAACGTCCAAATTTGTATGAATTGTTCAAAATAAATATACTGAAGGACGTTGAAACTGATAGACTACTCTAGAATTTATATTGAGAATGATCTTACAGTGTATGATCGAAAAATACAAAAGAAACTAAGAACTATTGCAAAAGAAGAAAAAGAGAAGATTGTAAAACTAGGATATAACAAAATACAACTAGAAGGTAAATAGAAACATTTTAATGAAATCACCTAGAAACTTGAATAAAAAAACTAACAAAATACAATCACAGGGGGGAAGGGAATCAAAGTAACATCATAAAAACTACAAAAAAAAGTGAGTATCAACGTTTGTATATGGAATGTAGCTAGTCTAAAAAAAAAAGAATTTTGAAAATATATTTAAAAGTTTGAAATAATTGAGCTAATAGAAACATGAACAAAAGAAAAAGATTGGTCCAGTATACAAGACAATCTTCCACACGGATATATATGGAAACATACTTCTGCTAAAAGAATCAATAAAAAAGGTCGAGCAATGAAAGAAATTTTAACAAGTATTAAAGAAGATACTAATTGAAAAGAGAAAGTAAATGAATGTACCAATTCCTTACAAAAAAGAAAAGCGACAATCAATGGAATTACGTGGAATATATACTTAATTTCTAATAAAGGCTGTATAAATCTAATAAAAGTAGAAATTAGAAAAGATATTGAAGAATGCAATTAAGATACTTGTATTTTAATAGGAGGGGATTTTATCGCAAGAATTGGAGAATACAGTCCTAACAAAATATCAGAAGACGGAGTGGAGAAACAAAAAAAAACAAAAGATAAAATTGTCAACAAAGAAGGTAAAAAATTAATAATTTGGATTGAAGATAGTGATTTGAACATACTGAATGGAAATTGGGAGGGCAATGAATGTGGTGAATGGACATATATAAACACAACTGGTTCCTCAGTTATAGATTATGTTCTGGTTTATGGTGAAGGTGTTCGGCAAATAAACAAATTTAAAGTAGGAGAAAGGTTAGAGTCAGACCACCAACCGCTAGAAATTGCATAGTTAAAAAAGAGCATCAATTGCAAACGTGCCAACATGCAGGAAACAAAACAATAACAATCTGGAGTCCTGAAATTCAAAAGAACCGAAGAATAAAAAATTAAAAATATTACTACTAAAGATCAGCTTTGGAAATATATTAAAACTTGCAAAAATAGAAGTAATTCTACATACAGTATAGATGTAAAAACCTTTCAAAAATACTTTATGAATACAATGAATAGAACGGACTATCAACAATCTCAAACAAAGACAACCCAAGAGTCAAGAGAAGTAGTAGCACATAAAGAGGAGATATCAATAGAAGATATTAAAGAACAAATAACAAAACTTAAAACAAAAAAAGCTTCTGGTAAAGATAATATTCTGAATAAGGCATGGATCTACGCAACCGCTAATGTAAAAAAAAAGCTAACGGATATTATGAATAAAATCTAGAAAGAAGGTATACCGAAGAAATGAAGGATGGGTATAATTAAACCGGTGCACAAAAATGGTGCTAAAAATGTAGCAGAAAATTATAGGCCAATCATTTTTAATGAATAAATCTTATAAAATGTATGCTTCTATTATAAAATAGATTAGAAAAAGAAGTAAAAAATAAACTAATTCTAGAAGACAATCAGATGGGGTTTAGAGAAGAACGGGAGTATGTGACGCCATATTCACACTAAATTGGTGTATAAAGCATACTCTGAAAGAAAGCAAACAACAAAAGTTATTCGCGCTATTTGTTGACTTAAAAACGACTTTTGACAGTATACATAGAAACTACCTGATGCAGACTTTGAGGCAAAAAAATATTGATTTAGAGCTAATACAAGCAATTGAAGACATACAAAACAACCATTAACTCAGTAATGAAATAAGATCCAAGCCGTTCAGAACAACAAGAGGTTTAAGCCAAGAATGTCCTCTAAGTACAATTTTATTCAACATATATATTTCAGACTTAGAAGATACTCTAAAAAAAGGGCAAGAAAGCGGCATTGTATATGGAGGTAGTAAAATTTGGACATTAAGTTACGCCGACGATATTGTTTTATTAGCACCAAATATCAAAGAAAATAAGGAAGTAATGAATAGACTGAAATCTTATTTAGAAAAACGGGAACTGGCGTTAAATACAGAAAAACAAAAATTGTCATTTTTTAAAAAGGATGTAGTCGCAAAACCGAAAATTTATATAGGGGATCAGATTCAATTAAAGTAGTAAACAAAAATTAATAACTTTTTTTCACAAATCATTGCTGTCCCATCAGGTGTGCCCCAAGGGTCACATTGTGGGCCAATACTTTTCCTGCTTTTTATCAATGATCTTTCATGTTGTATTCATTCATCTTTGTTTCTTTTATTTGCTGACGATCTTAAAATTTATAGAAACATATCATCTTTTGAGGATTGTCATCTTTTACAAAATGACTTAAACTATATTAATAACTGGTGTGTCAATAATAGTTTATTATTTAATGCACAAAAATGTTTTTCGATTAGTTTTGTCCGAAATTATAGGCATATCACCTATGATTATACTATTGACAATGTAGCACTTAAACAAGTAAATCAGATTAAGGATTTAGGTATAATTTTTGATCAGAAACTTACATTCAATGATCATATACACTACATGTGTAATCGCGCCACAAAAATGTTGGGATTTGTTTATAGAATGTCATCAGATCTATCTCCCAATACACTCAAAATACTTTATTGTGCTCTAGTGCGCTCGCATTTAGAGTATGTTCCATCAGTATGGTGTCCATCTCACCAAATACACATACATAATATTAAACGTATTCAAAATAAATTTTTTAGACTAATGTCTTATAAATTAGGGATCTTGTCGGAAAACTTTGACCAACATTTGATTTCTTTGCAGTTTAATCTTCCTTCATTGCAACTTCGGCGAAGAAAAGCAGATCTTTCCTTTATGCGTGGGCTTGTAATGTCGGAGATTGATTGTGAAAATCTACTAAAACGTTACCATTTTATGTTTCCTCAAATGATAGGCGTACTAGACAAGTGCCAATATTTAGGGAGCCTACGCATTCTACTAATTATGGATTTAATCATCCACTTAGTAAAATGTGCAGATATGCTAATAACGCGTCGCCTGATATTGATTTTAATCTTTTTTGTTCTAAAAATAATTGTAAAACTCAAATGTACCAATTGTAAATAGAATCTGTTATTCTATGTTATGTTTTTGCTTATTGTAGTATTTTAATTTTTTTTTAATGTGTAATTATTTTTAATATTAGTATTATTTTTGTATACATATGTACTTGTTTGTCATCATTTTTTTATATAGTTGTGTGATGCAGATGTATATGGTTTCTTATGCCGTTAATAAAGAAATTAAAAAAATCAAGTATTTGGAGTACTATTTTGACAAAAACAACAGCCATAAAAAACAAATCACAGAAATTACAAAAAAAGCGGAGGTTGCCATGCGTCAGTTATGGAGTATTGGAAAGCGAAAACTAGGAGCACATTTTCAAGCTAAAATTACTTTTTTTGATGCATTAGTAAAACGGGAATCTATTGAAAAAGTTCAACTCAAATACATTAGATGGACATTACAACTAGATAGAAACACGCCAGAATACATAATTATGCAAGAGGCACAAAGAGAACCTATACAAGTGACTGCCATAAAAAAAAACAGTGAGATTTAAAGAAATAATTCCTCGTTTAGAAATTTTAGTCTTACAAAAAACAGAACAGCAGAAAATAATTACACAAAAAAATGCAAAAAGGAATAGATGGACGGAAAACAAAAACAGATTTTTATAACAATTAAGATTATCTGAAATATGGTGTGAAAGAAGAAGAAAAAGAGGAGTAAGCACAGAAACAGAAATAATTGAGACTTTAAGAGAACAAAATAGTCAACAATATTAATTGATACCTCAACATACAGTAAACGTTACTCAGAACTAATAATACCAATTCGCTATTGTCACAAGATGAAAAGAAGAACATAGCCAGATTTAGGTGCGGAAATGAAGAATGGGCACATAAACTGTGACTAAGTAAAGAAAAAAGAATATGTAGGTTGTGTCAAGAAGAGAAAGACAGTTAGAGCACTGGATTAAAAAATGTGACGGTATTGCAGGAGTGGTAGTGCGGGTGGTCTATAAAAGACATATTGCACAAAATGGGTAAAGGTAAAATCGTAATAGCATACATTCTAAACAGATTATCACAGTGAAAAACATAAACGGTTTAAAAAATAATAATAAATAATTTAAATAATGTACAGATTTCAGTTCAATTTTAAATTAATATAACTTAAATGGTATCAATAAACTACTAATAAACAATTTAGATTTTTTTTGTTTTTATTTTTATTTGGGGGAATATGTAAGTTAAATTATGTAATTTATGCCAATAAAAAATTTATATATATACAGTAATGAGGAGAGTGCAAAACTTTTAAATTAAAGGAAATGTTGGCTCAAAAATAACTGGAGGTGTTTATAGATTAAGATCAAAAATATTGAATGCGTCAGACAACTTAATTCAGAAAGTTGTCCAATAAATGATATTGTACAACTATCTAAAAATTAAATAAACCTCACAAACCGATACCGATTCCATTCTCAATAAGACAACATTCAAAACATTAACTGCCAACTACCACATACTATAAAAGGTAATGCAAATTCGATAAAAAGGCATTCTCAAAGCACGGTTCTATGTTAGTAGAGCCAATGTTTCAGTAATAATATGCGTTTTCTATAGATATTTTAATGGACATTGTTCAAACAAACTACAAAACATTTTGTCATCTAAGCAAATATTTACTTGTAGTACAAAACTTGCTAGGAATTTTAACAAATACTCACTGACAGTTTTTATAAATAAATAATTATTAATTATAATTAGTGTTGCAAAATAGTTGTAGTTCCATCATGTTGCTTCAACCAACATACCAAATATCATCGATTAAAGTTCAGTATCACAACTGACAACCAAACTGCGATGTCTAAAGAGGTAGACAATCAAATATAGTTTAATAAAAAACAAAGGTTTAAAATCAATTACTCAAACCCAATCCAAACTCAAAGCGGCCAACCAAATACAGACAATTGTTTCAGTTTTTACAAATCTTTATTAGTGCATTTTGGTAGTACGGTATTGCTTGATGGTAACAGATGAATTCAAATAATTGATTTACGTGCTTTTAACACAAGTGGTGCAAAGTAGCTGTAGCTCCATCATGTTGCTTCAACCAAAAACGAATATCATCGATAAAACTTCAGTATCACAATTGGCAACCAAATTGCAATGTTTAAAGAAGTAGACAATCAAATATAGTTTAATGAAAAACAAGTTTATATTGTTTATATTTATTAATTTTTATTTACTTTTGTATATTTGTTTTTTTGTTAGGGGTTAGTAAGGTAAGTCAACTTTACTGTTTTTAGTTACAATTTGTTTATATTCAATTCAATGTGTTGTTAGTGGATAAATCACTTTCTATTACTGTTGACCAATATGGTAGTGAGAAAAGATATTACGTATTTTAAAATGTTTGATGTAATGGACTCGATTGACTTTTTAAATAAATGCATTGTTATTGGCGACAATTTTAAGATTTTTTAGCGGATATGGTCTTAAACATCAAGTGCATTTCAATGCCAGACTGAAAATCTGCATTGACAATGTTTTTACTAATTGTAGTAATAATATAGCTTATCCATTCTCAGATCATATAGAATGCGGAACTGATATTACTATTGATATTAAAATACCTAATACACAAAACAAGTGTAGACCTATAACGCCGTTGGGACAGAATACCTTTCATGGCTTAGTTGCGAAAACAGATTTTACATTTGTTAACTTGTTCTTGAAATTTTGCAAAAAATTTAATAAAGTATAATAAACAATTTATTATTTTTTTAATTTATTTTTTACTAAATCAAAAACCGTTATTAATGAGTTTACTCTAGAGTTAGCAAACATGCACAAAACACTAGAGTTAAATCCAAAAGCAATGAACTATTTCTTAAATCTCTAAAAAAACTATAATATGGCAATTAAATTATCTAAACTTAAATTGTTTACTGAACGTTTGCCCAAAATATAACCAAAGCGGTTTGGAAAGTTATTCACTCTAAAATTAAAAAAAAAATGCCAATAGATATCAACAATAACTCTATATCTCTAGATGATTTTAATTACTATTTATTTAATAATATAATAATAATAATAATAATAATAATAATAATATTTTATTTGGCCAAATGAATACATAAAGTTTGACAAGTCATTACAAATAGTACACAAGTACACAAACATAATTAAAAATTGTATACAATAATAAATAGATACTAAACACATTAAAATTTATAATTCAAAACACTCATTTAAATTATAAAAACAATTAATTAACAAATATTCTTTTACTAACTGTTTAAAGATGTTTACAGTTTTTGCAGCTTTTATATTACTTGGCAACTTGTTGAACAAGTAACTTGCAGCACAATTTGGTGATTTTTTGTATCGTGATGAATTGTAGTTTTTTTTATATATATCGTCAACATTTCTTGTATGATAGGTATGATTATTTACTGTGTTAAGTTTATTTTTATTTTTATAAAGAAATATAAGTGTGCTATAAATGTATACGCAACAAACAGTGAGAAGTTTTTTAGATTTAAAAATTACTCGGCATGTTTTACGATTTGGAATATTGTAAATTCGTTTTTGCATAATAAATACACGTTGTATGTCGACAGATTGTCCCCAGATTATAGTAATATAGTAACATAGTGTTGTATTTAATAACTGAATATACCATTGCATAATAAGCAGACATTACCTGGCTAGTATCTAATTCCTTTTTTAGATTAATTATGGCAAATGTTGCTTTTGATAATTTGGAGCAGACAAGATCAATGTGAGCACCCCAGTTTAGATCTTGATCAATAAAAACTCTTAGAAGTTTAGTTGAAGTACATATACCTACGTTAGCCAAGTTGTCATTTAGTATAATATTTGTTCTATTATTGAAATATATACTTGCAGTTTTATTCAAGTTTGCCATTAAGTTGTTACTATTACACCAATTTGTAAATTCGGTAACAACTGACTTACATTTTGATAAAAGGTCTACTTTATTGTCTGCTTCTATAACAGCCGAGGTGTCGTCTGCATACATATACACTTCTCCACTTTTAATATGCAATGGCAAATCATTTGCAAATAGTAAAAAGATTAACGGTCCAAGTACCGATCCTTGTCCCACCCCCAATTACATTGAATGTTCTCCAGACCGCACTCCGTTAACGCTGACACATATTTTTCTGTTTGTTATGTAAGATTCTATCCATTTGTTTATAGAACCTCGGATTCCTAATCTATCAAGCTTTGCGCTCAGAAAATCACATCGAACACTGTCAAACGCTAGAGATAAGTCAAAGCACAGAATCATAACGTGTTTTTTCTTATCCAACTTATCATGTATGCTCTGTATTATAACTGTCATTGCCGTTTCCGTAGATCTATTAACGCGAAATCCGTGTTGACTATCAGAGAACATATTGCATTTATTAAGAAAATCTGTGATTTTTCCCGCTATTGTTTTTTCAATAATTTTAAAAAACCAACTAATTAAAGTGATCGGTCTGTAATTTTCAGGCAATTGCGAGTTACCCTTTTTAAAAATTGAAACAATGTTACCCTTTTTTAATAACTCCGGAAATTCACCAAAATGTATCGATTTATTACATATATCTGCTAGTGTGTGTGAGATAATATATTTACAATATTTAAGTAATTTTACTGGAATTTCATCAATGCCTTTGGAGGTTTTATTTGGTAAACTTGAAATAATATTTATGATTTCATCTCAGTTATGGGAGTAATGAATATTGATTTGTCATTCGCAGTCATGTTATAAGTACACCGAGTTGATATATTGTTATCCCAGATTATTTCAATATTTCTATTTTGTGATTTATTGTTATTAGTTTGTTTATTTATAACATTCCATATCGTTTTAGCAGGGTTTCTAGAGGTTCTAATTAATTCACTATTATGCAACTTTTTATTGCACATTAAGTTATATTTCAGTTCTGATTTAAGTTTGTTGAATGAAATTGTTAATTCAGGAGTTTTAACACTTTTTTGCAGCCAATTTAAAAACTTCAATTCATCATATTGTCTACTTATGTTTCTATTTAGCTTAACTGGTTTACATTTATTTTTATTGGTTTTAACACAAGTTTCAGGACAAGTATTGTCCAAACACCACTTAAAGTAATTCCAAAAACATAAAAAAATATTCAATTATGTTTGAAAATTCATTGTTCATATTGCTCATGTCATAATGATGAATAAACGTATTTGCAAAGTAAGACATGTTATTTTCATTAAAAATTCGTGTTGTTATAGTTTTATCATTAGGTTTTTTAACATGTTTTGCATTTATATTGCAAGTAAAAACTTGACTCATATGATAAGATAAACAGAAATTGTGAATTTGACAATTATATTTACATTTAAGATTTGTAACTACGTAATCTATTTGTGTAGCAGAGTTAAAACCATTGCGGTGATCAATTCTTGTAGGTACATGAATCAACGACTCTGAATTATATGAGTCAAGCATATCATTCAATATCTTACAGTTTTTACTTTGCGTGTTTAATCCATCCACATTTAAATCGCCAGTTAATAAAATATATTTATAACTAACTACAACCGTATTTAAAATATTATCTAATTGTTTAATAAACTGATTAAAATCACCGGTTGGTGGTCGATATATAGAAATAATACATATACAGTTATACATTAATACGCCTACAACTTCGCAGCACATTTCTATAGAGTTTAATTTTATAAATTTCAATTCTTTGCTGTGTTCTAGAAAACTCGATTTTACAAAGATAGCTGAGCCACCATGTATATGCGAAGTACGACAATAAACAGATACTGGCGTATAATACTTCTGACGACTTAATTAAAACACTTTTGCGGCAAACTATTAATCCTACAACAAGTTAAGTAAATTATAGCAAACTATCTAACTGCACCAGTATTCTGACATTTGAAATTGTCTCATTCAATGATGCAAGGGATATAATAACAAAACTAAAAAATAGCAAAATAGCACAGTTTGTATCAAATAAATTGTTAATTTAGTTTTAATATCATTGACTAAGTTAATTAATAAGCTCATACGCAATTCCAGACTCAATAAAAATAGCAAAAGTAGATTTTATTCATAAAAAGGGTAATAAACAAAATTTTTCAAAATATAAATCTGTTTAAATTTTGCCAGCTTTTAGTAGTGTTTGAAACAACTTTATTGAATCTGACTACTGAACATTTTGACAAAAACAACCTGTTACGTCGAAAGAAAACTTCTAACTACTCATGCAATAACAAAATTAAAATAGTAAAAGGATTTGAAGTTAATGAATACACAAAAGTGAGTTTGTTGAGTGAAGCGTTCGACTATGCATAACGTGATAGGCTGCTTCAAAATATTTATTTTTAAAATGTTTACTCAAATAAAATTAATTTATTGCTTTCTCACCTTAGCAATAGAAAAAAAATTGTTAATTGCAATAATATAATATTATAAATGTTGCATATTAAACACGAGATACCGCAGGGACAATTTTTGACCCTTTATTATTTTTTCTTATACATACCAATCTACCTAACAGCGTTTTCAAGCGTTACTAGAAAAAAACTACAATCTGGTTCCACAATAACAAATTGATGCTAAATAAAGACAAAACAAACACTATAGAGTTTTAATTAAAACAAGCGCATAACGAACTGAGCTCTGTTAAAAATGTAGGTGTCAGTTTTGATTCTAAACTCAAGTGGACAATACATGGAGATAATTTGTCAAAAAAGTTATCTGTGTTTGTAATAAGCCTGAAAAGAATGATAACTAGAGAACGTTTACGTGTAATGTGTTTTTCATATTTTAAATCACATAGTCATATGCCATATTATGCTAGGGCTATTTTGTTATCCGGCATTGTGTATTTAAGTTGCAAAGACAAGCAAATAAAGTTTTAGCAGGTGTTGGATAAAGAGACTGTTGCAAGATTAGTTTTAAAACTCTAAGAATTTTACCCTTACACGGGAACTCTTAGCATCGTACTTTTGTTTATCGCTCAGCGGTTTAATCTGGAAGTACTGGAGCTTTAATTCTAGTTTGTTAGTCTCGCTCATTGTTTTGATGCTCTTATTTTTAGATTTTCACTCGATGGAATAGCGATGTCTATAAGGTATGTAAAACTTTTTTTTTTATTTTTAAGGATAATATCTGGCCTATTGTTTATTATAGTTTTATCTGTCTGGACTGATAGATCCCATATTAAGGTGTATTCTTTAGTTTCTATAGTTGGTTTTGCCTTATATAAGTAGTATGGTTCTTTGCAGTCATCTATCTTAAGCGTTTTAATTGCCAGATCTTGATGGATTATACCCGCTACTTTGTTTGTCTAAATAGATATTTAGTAAGAGCTAAGGTTTTGCATCCAGTTATTATATGCGTTATAGACTCGCATTGTTTTTTGCATTTTTTGCATCGGTCGTCTACATTTTCTTTTAGAATATATTTGCAATAATTTTTTGTTTTTATAACTTGGTCCTGTATGGCTATTATAAAGCCTTCGGTTTCGGGTATTAAATAGGCGCGCGCAAGCCATTTATTTGTCCACTCAAAATTTATATCCTTGTTGTAAGTTTGATAATAATGTTTACCATGCAGTTGTCTTGCCATTCTTTTTCTTATTCTTTGTTTTTATTATTACGATTTTTGTGTATATCAACTGTTTTAGAGGTGTATAGTTAGTGTCTAGTTGTCTTAAAGTTGCGTGTAGCGTGTTCTCAGTATCTGAGCTAAAATATGTTTGCAGTTGGTGAATTTGTTCATAGTGTACTTGTTTGATGTTAAGTACACCTCTTTCTCCTCTATGTCTTGGTAGGTTGACTCGCTGGAGGCACGCTCTAGGATGATGCATGTTGAATTTGGTTAGTAGTGTTTGGGTTTTTCTATCTAAGTTTTTCAGATCTGTATCTGACCATTTAACTATTCCAAAAGAGTATGTCAGAGATGGTATAGCATACGTGTTAATTGCTTTTATAATATTTTTTCCATTTAATTTATTTTTAAGTATTGATTTGAGGCAAGATTTATATTTATTTCTAAATTGTTGCTTCATTATGTTATTGTCTGTTTTTGTGTTTTGTAACATTTTTAGGTATTTGTATGTCTCGTCTTTTCCCATCGCACAGATTGTTGTATCATCATTTATTAAGATGTTTTCAGTTTGAAACCATTAACATTTTTTGATCCCAAATGTCATATGTATGTCTATGCTTATTTTATGCAAAAGTTTTGTGATCTGTACTATTTGGTTTCTATTTGCTGCATATATTTTTAAATCATCCATATAGAGTAGGTAATTAATTTTTGTGTATTGGTTTAATTTGTATCCATATTTAGTTTGGTTGAGCGAACAAGATATTGGGTTTGGAGCTAGACAAAACCAGAAAGCGCTAAGAAAATCTCCTTGGAATATACCTTTATTTATTTCAATAGGTTTCCAAGTATTCATAGTTTTGTCTAGAAATTTTATTATTTGCGGGTTAATTTTATAGATCTCAAGGATATGTATCAACCAAGTGTGTGGAACTGAATCAAATGCTTTTTTATAATCTATATAGCCTATGTATAGATTTTGTTTTTGTCTTTGAGCTTGTGTGGTAATAATAGCGTCAGTTACAAGTTGTTCTTTATTATTATTATTTCATCTAAAAAAAATCTCATTCTTTGAATGGCTGGGATTTAGGCAAGGCGGATTGTTATCAAGCCATACCTAATTGTTATTTAGAAAACGTCTGACAATATGGCATGTATCCAGTACGATTGTCTTTCTAATTGCTGGAAGCAGGTGTTGTAATTTTAAAGCATCGAGTTTAGTGAGTAAGGTTTTCGAAACGACTCCTGTAGTTGAGATAACCAGTGGGAATATACGTACTCCTTTCAATCGCCACATTTGTTTTATTTCTGCAGACAGTTCTAAATATTTATTTATTTTTGTGGCATACGTTGATTATAAGTTGTGGTTTAGTGGTACTGCAATGTCTATGATTGACACTTCCTGCTGTTCTTTGTTATATACCACTATGTCAGGTCTGTTTGCTTTTATTTTAACGTCTGTTCTTATTTTGCGGTCCCAGTATAGTTTATACCTATCATTTTTAAGTACATCTGTTGGTTCATATTTATAGTATGGGGTATCAGATGGGAGAAGCATAAGATCTCTGGCTAGCTGTTGATGGATAATCTTGGCCATGTTGTTGTGTCTCTGCGTGTAGTCCATATTCGCTAACGTCGAGCATCCGCCAGTGATGTGTTCAATGGTTTCATTTGGTTTTCCGCATCTTTGGCATTTATCAATTATTGATGTTTCTTTAATAATGTATTTTTGATAGTTTTTGGTTAATATAACCCTATCTTGGATGGCTCGCATGAATCCCGTTGTCTCAGCGTACAAACCTCCTTGTTTTAGCCATATGTTAGAGGCGCTAATATCGTTTGTATCAGATAATAGTTGATGCGGGTGAGTACCGTGGATTTCCTTCTGTTTCCATCTTTGCAGTTTGCTTTCAATTTCATACGGTTCATGTTCATGCTCATGCTCATGCTGGCTCAGGTGTAGTGGCGAATTGTTAATATCTGCTTTGCATATTGCTTGAAAAATTCCCCGCATGATATTGATAGCTCTGGATTTTATCATTTGCTTTCCATCTGAGATATATAGTTCAGTAGACCATTGCTTCATCGTTTCTTCGAGAAAGTGAATTAAGGTTTGGTCTATCTTGTATATTTTTAGTATGTCAATTAGGTATGAGTGAGGCATCGAATCAAACGCTTTTTTGTAATCAATGTATGCCATACTAAGATTTCTTTGTGTTTTTACAACCTGGTTGACTACAATTGCATCGATAGTAATTTGGTCCTTACAGCCTTTAGAGTTCTTATAGCACCCCTTCTGCTCTTCAGTCATTATGTTATTAGTTTCTAAGTGGTTTTGTATTTTGTTGGTTGAGACAGATGTTAGGAGTTTGTAAATTATTATTATTATTATTATTTATTTTATTTTTTTTTTTTTTTCACAGATTAACTGGTTAAATAGCCGGGTCTGTTAGACCAAGGCTTGTGTAAGTTACTGGTTTACAACCTTACGGATAATTCGACACGTACCTAGAATTGCAGATTTCTGAGCTTCAGTAATGTGTATATATTTATTTAACTGAAGCTCTTCTAAGTGCTGGCTAAAATGCTTTTCTACAAGTCCATTAACGCTAATTATAAATGGTTTAACAAACACTTCTTTAATTTGCCATAAAGATTTAAGTTGGTAAGCAAGATCTTGATACTTATTTATTTTTTCTCGATAGGTTTTACTACTATTTTCATCAATAGGGATAGAGATGTCAATTATATAAGCTGCTTTTTTTATTTTATCAAAAACTAAAATATCCGGTTTGTTGTGTGTTACTTCGGTATCAGTAACAATAGCAGTGTCCCAGTAAATTTTTGTCTGTTCTGATTCTTGCACCCATTTGGGAATATATTTGTAGGTTGGTATACATTTATCCACTACTTTATAAAATTTGCTAAGTCCTTGGTGTATAACTTTAGCTACATTGTTGTGTCTGTTTAAATACTCGATAGGTGCAAGAACTGAACATCCAGAAGTTAAGTGTTGTACGGACTCAGTTGTTGCTCCGCACATTCGACATAAGTCATTTGGAATATTTTCACCTATAATATTTTTTCTGTATGCCTTAGTTGGAACAACTTGATCTTGAATTGCAAATAATGTTCCTTCGGTTTCAGGGAATAGGTAACCTGTTGTTAAGTACTTACAAGATTCAATTTTATTACTTGTTAATTCATTAAGATTTCCATAAAATCGCCCATGTAAAAAATGTTATTATTATTATTATTATTATTATTATTATTATTATTATTATTATTATTATTATTTTATTATAATTATTATTATTATTATTATTATTATTATTATTATTATTATTATTATTATTATTACAATTCAAAATCGTAAAAAGTCGCGAATTGACTGCCAATTGCATAAATGCTAATTGATACCAATTAATGCGGACATTTTAGTATTAAATTGCAACTAGATGGCAACACAAGTCTTTCGTTTAATTATTTATATTACTATAAATTAATTAAATATTAAAATACAATTATCACAGCAAACCTACATCTCTTAACTTAACAAAAAAAAATTATTTTGCTTGGCAATTTATTTCTCAACTATTACCATCTTGTTTGAAAAAAGTATACAAGTTTTTTTTTTATTTGAAAAAAGAGATGAAAACACACAGAAGCAAACAAAATCTGTAAAATCGATTATGATTACTCGGCAACAACCTCAAATAACTGAGACATTTTTACAGCAAAATTTAAACTTTAAACTTTTTTGGTCTTTGAGAACTAGAATGCTTCTACTTCATAGATAGTTGCTTTGTCGTCAACATGTACGTTTCATTCATAAGGACAATGTTTAAAAAGTCAGAGCACATCACCCATCTTGTCAACATTTAAGCTTTTGGCTATTTTGCTGCAATTATTTGCATGTTGAACTATGTGACGAATGAATTTATAGAACATTTTTAGTGATTTAGTTATTTGTTTTAACCTAGTTTGTATTGTTTAATATTTTACACTTAACTATTCCTAACCAATTTTAAGTGAAAATTTGACTGTAAATTTTTACATTTTTAATAAATATTTGTTTGTTGCTATAAACACGCAGTTTGCTTTTGCTTAAGAAAAGTCTCCTAAGTAGTTTTAATAGCTTTTGTGACTAAGACCAAGAAATAAGAAGCCAAATTGAAATTGTCATATCAACATTTAAAAAATTGCAAAAAATACTATGCAATTGCAATATAAACCTTCCTCTCCGTAAACAAATGTTGCAATATTATGTCTTCAGTATTGTTTTATGGTGCAGAAGCATGGACACTAAACAGAATAGTATAAAACAAATTGAAGATGTGATTCGACTAATGTTACCGTGGACCAATAAAGTTACGAATATTCATGTTTTTTGACAAGAATTAAAAACAAGAAATATAATGCGGAAAAAAAAGACAAAAAAGAGTGTCATGGCTGCAAAACCCAAAAGAGTGGTTGTAGCTCCTACAAACTGTTTAGAAGTGTTGTCAACTAAATTAAATTAACTATGATAATATCCAATTTTCAATAACAGTAGCACCTGAAGAAGAAGAACCATTAACATTAACACACCTATTCCAACGTTTTCCTAGTAACGCTATACCGTCCAAAAAATCTATTCAATATTTTGCAAAATACCTTTATAATCTTTGCCATTTAATAAAAACAACTTTTTTTCAAGTGTGTAAACTTTTATTTTTTGTATATAGCAGATTTTAAATGGTTTATTGTGTCTTTGTAGACATTTGTTATTGCAATCGGTTTTACTTTTAGTTTTGTCACTGTCTCAGAAAACTATAGCCATCACAGTAACTAAGTTTTATCTCCAGTAATAATTTTATTTAAAAAAATTCTTCATCTTGGAATAAAGCTGTCGCAAATTTGTTGTCTACACAGTTTTTGCTCATTCTTAAACATTTATGTAGAATTTTAAAAACATTTGTGTCTGATATTTCTATTTAATTTAATTTTTAGAAATTAAACACATGATTACACATTTATCAAAAAAAAAAAATGTTTGAATAGCGGTGTTTCTTTGTCAACCACATAAGCAAAGCAAGACTAATTGCGGTTTCTTGCCACAAATGTCTTTTTAACATTTAAATACTAGCTTAATTAATTAACATGAACAAAGTGAAACAAAACTTAAAAAAATTGTAATTAGCTATTCAAGTTTGTAATTTTAAAAAGTACTAAAAAAATTTCATCATCATCTGATTTAGTTGCTGAATGGGTACTACAGTTACAGGGAAAAGCGGTTGTTTTATGTTGGTTCAATACTGAACTGAACTACACTTTATTTTAGATATTTTGGTGCGCTAAGACATACATTTTAATTTCTATACTGTACACATCTTCAACTATTAAATATTAATTGAAAGATAACTGTAAATTATATTGCTGACAAAAAATATAAAATTTAGTAATTATTTTATTTGGAAGCAACTCTGGCTTGCATAACGACACCTGATATTATGCACCAAACTATACCCTTAAACCTGTTTTTTCTTTAAACATATCATGTCCAATATTGACAATTCTAATTATCAACGCTTCACTAGCACGTAGTTCAAAATGTGTTTTTAACTAAATAAAGTAAATTTAAGAAAATGTAATATATGTTAAAGTTAAATGATATAATTTTATTATTAATGAGTCTAGATCAACTTTCCACAATAAAACTCTTCTGACCACTGATTTTAAACAAGTTATGTCATACCAATATTTTATATAATAGTTTTGTTGGTAGAAAGCGATCTTTAAAATGTTTTAAAGGTGATGAAAAGATAGAAATTGATGTTTAGATTAAGGCCGCTCTAGCGCACGTAGGGTTGCCTAGATTTTTAATAAAATTAAAATTACTCTAATTGACTTACGAAAACATCAAATCAAAAATATGTTACAAACTATATAAGATTGCCTGGTCAACTGTAGTTTTTTTAATTAATCACTTATAAGTAGAGAGCGGATTAAAAACATTAAAAATAGGACAAAAAGCGCTTAAAAAGCACAACAATGTTACTAAAAAAGCATTAAAAAGCACCAAACATGTAAAAAAGCATTAAAAAGACATGAAACAATTGAAAAAAAAAACTAAAACAATCCAAAACTATGAAATATTTTAATAAAAGTTTTACAACATTTATAATTACAACAGTTTGAGTGATAATATTTTTTACACATATTTTAAACATTTAAATAGCTAACTCAAAACTATCCACAAAAACAATTAATAATTAAATGTTGCTCTAAGTGTTCAACTGAAAAATTCTGCACACTTGTTATTGGTGTATGTTTATTATATGACTAAAATATTATAAACAATGATAGTTTAATCCTTTCTGAATGTACTGGTAAAAAATTGATCGATTTTCAAATTATATGTAGAAATAGGAATGACGCCAAAGTAGCTGTTTTTACTACAATAATGGAAATCAACGTAGCGGTCGATATGCTCTTAATGTAGATAAACTTCCATTTTTCAAAATTACATCTACGGATTTTGATTTTGTCCAATACAGCCTGCTACTTTTAAAATTGAATTTTTGAAATTTTTAGAACAAAACAGAGAAAATACTTGGGAATAATAATAACAGAGAAACTAACATGGGATACACAAATAAACAAAATATTAAAAGAAAGTGCAGCAACAATAGGAGCTGTCTATAGAGCTAGGAAATGCATACTAAAAGAAACTGCAATAAGTATATACTACTCATTATATTTATCAAAAATTAACTATTTAATAAATATATGGGGTGAGACAACAAAAACAAATATACAAAAAATACAAAGACAACAAAACAAAATACTTAAAATAATACATAAACTACCAAAGCTAACACCAACAGAAGAAGTATACAAAATAATCAACGAAACAAACATTAACGAAAAAATAAAAATAGAAAAATGCAAACTAATATATAAAATTAAAAATAAAGAAATTAAAACAAATCTACAAATAATATTAAACAAAGAAATTTACGGACATAACACGAGAAGAAGAAGTAATATACATGTACACACAACAAGGAGAGAAAAGGCGAAAAAAACAATACTAAGCAATAGACTAATCACATACAATGAACTACCTGAAAATATTAAAAAACGAAAACTTATAAAGAATTTAAAACAAAAATAAAAGAACACTACATAATAACAAGACCAAAACAAACAAATAAATAAACAAACATGATAATACACACAAAATAAGATAAATGGAAAGAGAAAATAAAAATGGTGCCCCGAATACGAAGCTTTGCAGCCTACCATATATGGAAACGGTGCAAAGCAACAAGTGGGGAGAAAAAAAAATATAATGTTGTAAATATGTAAATATATTATAATAAATTTAGTTAATTAAAAAAAAAAACCAAACTCGACAAACCGTTTTAGAAACGTAATGTTTTAATGCTAACACCCTTTATATGAAACCGTATAGAAATGTTGAATGCAAATATACATGTACCCTAGATGTACAAGAAGTTCAAAACTCTACATCTGTACACAGGGCAACTTTATATAATAAATTTTGGAAAAGGCAAATATTTGACGTTGCAATGAAGAAACTCAGACTGCAATACAAAAAGAAACTCTATAGGTTTATCTACAACAAAACCATAAAAATACTTTATAGTTTCAAATAATAAAACTACAATTACAGACGTTACGGTACTGAATAGACTACACACCGACAGTAATCATAGATTTGTTAGAGCCGCTGATCATCAACATTGATGTTGAGAGACAAAAACTTCAAAACAAAAGAGAAGACTTAAAACAAAACAAATCCAAATACTAAAAATAACTTGCTAAGTTTAAAAATTTAAACATATGACAGAACTAAAAGATATGGATTTAAATCATTTTAAATATAAATTAACACAAGATATTAAAGTCTGTACTAATAAGATTTATATAAATGGTAAAGCCTAAAAAGTAAATAGCTAACTGTAGATACATGACCAAAGGTTTACAAAGTTACTCAAGGTTTAATAAACTAATATCAATACAAATTTGGAAAAACAAACGGTTATAGAAGACAACAACAATATAAGTTTTACGATGTCAGCGGACAAAAAACTAAGATCAACAGAACTAAAACAACTAAAGTCTCATGTAATAAATAACTCAGATAATAGAAGAAACTCTGCTAGAAATAGTTAAAATAGTACTAAACAAATGACTACAAGAAAAGAAAAATACCAGTTGTTTGGCAAAATGCTTAAATTATATTGTTATTCAAAAAATAAATAATTTTAACATTAAAATCTATTGACCGGTCTGTTTTTCTACGTGTACCAATCGTTTAACAAAAAAGTTTAATTTTTATAAACCAGTACAACAGGCAAAATTTTGCATAATACAATTGACCACCTACAAACACTTTGTAATGCCAAAGAAAAAACTGAATACAATATTCCCTTGTATTTTCTTTGTTGACTATAAAAAAGCGTATAATACTAATAATAATAAAAATAAAAATGTGGGCCATCACAAAGGCATTAAATTTGGCTAAGATTTATTCAGGATACTCCACCGTACTGAAAAATATCTACAACAGCGTTACAATCAAAATTAAGACTGAAGAGGATATGATCACTAAAACCATACAAATCCTAAGAGATGTACGGCAGAGTAATCATATATTGACAAAGCTATTTAACCTTGAAAAATAATTTCATAAAATTTTATTGCCAATAGAAAATGTAGAAGAATACATATCTAGATCATCTAATAACACTAAGCAAAAATAACAAAAAAACAAAATTTTTAAGACAAATCAAGAGTTAGACCACATTTGAAAAGCTAAGACAATTCTTGAAAAACTCCGAAATACTCCAATTACTAAAATCTAAAGTATACAACTTGTGTGTGTTATCAAATCCAACGTATAGAATAGAAACAATGGCATTAACTGCGGCAAGCGCCAAAATACTTAAAAACACACAACAAGCTATACAACTGAGTTAGCTCAGCATAAGTTTAAGAAAAAGATAAGGAATGAGAAAGTAGACTGAGTAAAGTTGTTATTCACCACATTGTTAAACTCAAGTAGAACTGGCCAGGTTATGTTGCAAGAAAACATCAAAGTGGACAAATAGTGCGGCTCATTGGCGCTAAAGAACTTCAAAAGAAAAATGAGAAGATCTCAGAAAAAATGGTTAGACAAAATCAAAACCACTGTTGGAAAAAGTGGTACTAAAAAATACAAAAAAAGAAATATAGCTGCTTACGTTCAGCAGTGGACAACAACATTCTGAAAAAAGAACTTTGTTAATTAAGCTACTTATTACAAGATTCATGCATATAGCATCATATTTAATGTTTGAAAAGCTATCTAATACTGCATTTTTTATAACTAATAAGCAAATACATTTTAGTTAACATTGTTTTATTATTGTTTTTTGTGACATCTATATAAATGAAGTTTTTATTGATGCAAGAGCATTATAAGAAAACTGTGATGTTCACTACTAAACTAAATTATAATGAAACATTATATTAATACGACCGATTTATTTCTACTATTGAATATAACTGACAAATTATTTTCATCATCATAGTTATTTATATAACTAATAAAATAATATATGTAACTAGATAAACATAAATAAAATAAACAATAATACATTACAATACCTTCCTTTTATTAATTAAATGCTGCATCAACAAAATTCAACCACATTTATGCAGAATGGTCATGAAAAATTTTGACAAAAGAATGCGTATGTGCCGTGAAGGCCATTCGCCCGATGTGTTATTCTATAAATAACTATCCTATGCACTTTATAATTCAATAAAAAAATAACAATCTAAAGACTAAAAACTGTGTTTTCTATTTAATTCTAATTTTGCCTTAATTTTAGGACAATAAACTAAACTCTACAAAATTTGGCTTGCAATAAAGTAAGAATTGAATATTTTCAATGCTCTTTATTTTATGTTATTGGACATTTTATTATCGAAACAAAACTCTCCAAAAAAATTAACATTAAAGAGATTTATTATCAAGATTTACAATATAAAGTTTATTTGTAAAAGTCGATTAAAAAGTGATCAGTATTTTAAGTAACAAAGATCATTATTATAAAAGTTTCAATAACAATAATTAGTATCTTTGTTTTCATAATCATTGGTTTGGATCATTATTTGTAAATATATTGACATAGGCACCTCAACGGCCTGAAAATTAGTTTCCAAGATACAATCAAATCGAATAAAACAGTGTTTACCATTAACTTTAGATTTCATCAATATTAAAATATAGACTATATTATATGACCAACCAACCGTTTTGTATTCGTATTTATAATTTTAATTAAATTTTTTTATTATAATAATCAGCTTATTTAGAATTAGTTTTATTGCATTTGTTTTGAGTATATATTTAATCCTATTGTTTTTTTTTATATCACCAGTTTTAGAAAATAGTAATTTATTATATAAAAATTTATCAAAAATATAATAATTAATACTTACATACACGCCTGTTATAGTATGATGATATTATGCTTAAAATACTACTTTCATGATTCAAAACATCCAAATTCATTTCATTCAAAAAGTATATGTTGATAATAGAATATAATTATTATCTCTAAAATTAAAAATCTTAAAGCAATTTATTGTAAATTTTATTCAATTTAACAATAATACATGTAACGGAATATGCCATTTACACCTCACTTTGACATCTAATAATTATAGGGGTACTGAATCGATTAACTGAGAAAAAAAGCACAAACAATTCCCTCCCATCAACAACACGCACATGCCGATACCCAGTTTATTATTTACTGCTTCACCAATATTATTAATACACTGAGTTCAGATTAGAGACGAATGAAGTAACAATATCAATCAATCATCTATTTGCAACGATAATATTTTCATAATTATTTTTCTTGCATTGAAGCCTGTTGCTATATTAAATAACCAACGGTGAGTAAACAAAATGCCTTTTAATCACATTAAAATAATATTATGTTTAGATGTACAAATCATTGAAAAAGTTATTCAGATTCAAAATGGCCGAAACCACCTACGAAGCATTAAGCTCATCTATCATCCTTGCTCAATGTTTTGGTCTAATGCCCGTTTGTGGAATAACAAATACCGACTATCAAAGAATACGATTTAATTATTTATCATTAAGATTTGCCTATGCAATAACATATTTAGTTCTTTTATTTATTAATATGTCATTTCATATTGCCATGATGAGTGATAATGGGATTAATTTTAATTATATCGGTAAGTATAGTTATAAACAAAATTAATTATTACAAAAACAAATATTTTAGTAACGTCTCTTTTTTTTGGGTGTTCATTTGTCACAAGTTTCTTCTTTATACAATTGGCAAAAAAGTGGCCCAATGTTATGAAAAAATGGATCGAAATTGATAATTCAATGAAGATTAATTATGGTTTTCCAGCAGGTTTACATAATAGACTAAGATTTATTACGATTATTGTTATTGGAGCTGCTGCTAGTAAGATAAATGAAACGTACTTAATAATGTTATACAGTTTTTAATTTTAGTTGAACATTCATTTTATTTAACATATGCCATTACTAATTCACCAAAAAACTCAACAAGTGAATACAGCTTAATTGATATATTTTTCCAAAACAATTTTCGCCATGTGTTTACTTACGTTGAGTACTCAATTTTAATAGCACTTGTAGCTCAGGTATTTTATTATCGTAATCAATATATAACGTTAATCTATTATTTTTAATTTAGATTGTTAACCTATTTAGTACATTTAGTTGGAACTTTATGGATGTTTTTATAATATTAATTAGCACCGCACTTGCTGCACGATTCACGCAAGTTAAGAAACGAATTGAAGAAGCTGCTAAAAATAAAGTACATTAAATTTTTTATCTCTAATTATATATTGATTGTGTTTATTTTTAAGATTGATGATGTGAAATATTGGATGCAAATACGTGAAGATTATAACAAATTAAACATACTTTCTAGAATGCTTGACCATGCTTTAGCAAACATAATATTGCTTTCGTTTTCAAATAACTTATTTATTATTTTAGTTCAATTACTACACAGTTTAGAGTAAGTTTTAAATAATAATAGATATTCTTTATTAAATTTTTTAATAATTTTAGCCATAAATCAGATAGAAACATAATAGATAGATTATACTTTCTATATTCGTTTGGATTTCTTATACTGCGAACTGCTTTTGTATCATTGTTTGCATCAAAAATACATTCTGAAAGTACAGAACCTGCTGATACGTTAAATCAACTACCTGCAGAAATATATAACGATGAAGTAACTAAATTAATTTATTCAAAACAATGTAATCTCTTTACATATTTTCAGATTGAGAGGTTGTTATTTCAAATAAAGATGGACCCGTCTTACTTTAGTGGAAGAGGATATTTCAAAGTTCGAAAATCATTGATTCTCAGTGTAATATAACTAAGTTTTAATTTTATAAAATAATTTTATTAAAATTACTTTATTGTAGATTACAGGAGCCGTAGTTAGCTACGAACTTATATTCATTCAGTTTACGCGATAATTAATACTAGGTACACTAAAAACAAAATAGAAACTTTTTAGAAAAAAGTTATATAATTGATGTATAAAATATAGTGTAATAAATAAAGCTGGAATTTTATGCATTTGCATATATTATTATTCCGGGTAGCTTGAGTTAATTCTTTGCTAAAGTCAGTTGTTAACCTAACTTCGCTAACTTTTATGCATTCGTCGCAGAATCCTTGATGTTGACACATTGTGCATGGTATAATACTTTGTTTTTCACTATAAAATTATCTTCACAAGTTTTACATGTACTTCCCAAGGAAGCCATTTTTATTCATTGAAGTAACATTCCAGTTTGCGGTTTGTAGTATTTTTCGTTTGAGTTTTGTGGTTCATTTTCTTGATGTGTTGTCAACGTTGTTTTCAGTCCGGTCCGAGGTTATACTATAATATTTATAAGACAATTAAATAATTTTGTATCTACGCGAATTAGAAGAAATCAATTGGTAAAAAACCAATATCTTTTTTTCCATATTTTGCATATTTTTGAGTTTTTGAGCATATTTACTTAAAAGCAGCATATTGATGCATTTTTGGTGCATATCTGTATATTTGCATATTTGCATATTTGCATATTTGGTGCATATTTGGTGCATATTTGTATAATCTTACCAGTATTGCAATAATTTTAAATTATTTTTAAGTAAGCTACAAAATTGTAAAAGTATATTGATTTTATATGTAACACCACACGTGCAAATGTTTTTGTTCTCTCTGAGACAAAAAAAGCCGACAAAAACATACTTAAACAACACAAGAATGCGTGTGTACTTCGTACACTGTGGAGTAACGTTTTTTTGCACAAGCACCTTTTTGTATTAGTAAAATGTATATTTTATTTAATGCTCAGCTCACAAGAGATTGCACTCATTTTCGTGAAGTTGCGGTAGAGATTACAATATTTAAAATTCCAAAAAACTAATGCTTAAGTGTCGATCAGGATAAAGGATTATTCAGAACTGTATATGGATAGCGGAAGCGTGTTTTGCAAATATTGAAGTAAAATTGTAAGTTTTTTTTTTCATCTTATTATATGCAGGGTCTTTATGTCTGGGATTATGTAACCACTTTAAATATACCGCGTTTTTAAAATCGTGCACCAAACTATTTACTTTGTTTTGACAGTTCAATCTTTAACTGTATTTACGGTCACCGAATTTGAATTCACTATCCGCTCGAATTTTATAAGGACTGTACTAAACAAAGTTAAATATTTTAGGTTGCATGTGATTTCAAATAGCACAGCTTGTTGTCACAAATAAACATAAAAGCAATCCAACAAAATTTAAAAATTCAGCACAAGTCACTAAAAATTAATCTTTTGCTTCAACTTCTTAAAATAAAAAACAAGAATTTTTTCGGTTTGATTTATGCAATACATTACTTAGCGCAAATATTTCTCTAGCCAAACTAGACAATCCAGAACTTACAATACAAAACAATCAGTACATCTAAAATTACAATAACTAAAATTAAAAAAGCAATAGGTAACATTTTCTTTGCACTGCATTTTAAATGAAAATTGTGTTGGAAAATCTTACTTAATTGGCTTATGGTTTTATAAGCAAAACCTTAACAAAACTAGAAAAGGTCTGGAACTCTGTAGCATTGATCCAAAGTTTTATACACAAAATCAACAAGGTCAATAATTCTGATGGAGACCGAATAAAAATCAAACAAAAAAAAGTTTTAAGAAAAAAATAAGGTTTTGAATTACTACAAAAAAATCTCCAGCGTGTTGGAAGGGAACAACGAAGAAACTCTTTAAATAAACTCTTCAATTTAAATATGCTCCAATTACATCTGTTGATGTAGAAAGAAGCAGATATTGTTGGACCGCAGACAATCATTTTTAATAGATAATTTAGAAAACATTTGATTATTGGTGCTTACAGTTAATTAATAAAATATAAACAATTTTAGTTTGATTAATGTTGGGTACTGTAATTTTTATGATTATGTCTTGTTTTTTTTTTTTGCTTAAAGCGTTTATATATTCTTATATATTATTTTATGTTATTAAAATATTTTGATCCTACAAAAATATTTAGTTGAGCGTTTATTTTTTAATCTTTCTTGTTTGTTTTAAGGTTTTTTTTTTTTTTTATTTAAAAACATTTAACTGTACATACTGCACTTATTTACGTATTTTATATTAATAATACTTTTGCATGTTTTTTTCCAAATTTAGCATATTTGCTAGCAAACTAGCAAACTTGAGATTGACAAATTACAACTATAAATCAATTTTATGTATTTAAATAATATCATTATTTGCTAAAATCTATCTGTAAATTTTAAAATGGGCTATTGTACCATTTTTCTTAAAACAAAATTAAGAAAACAAGTTTCAAAATGTGATATTTGGAAATTACATAATATGCCACAACAAATACCTTTAAATTTTAACGAATTTTACATTGAAGACAAGATTTAAGCAGTCTGTGACCATTGACTTTGAAAATTTGTGGCTTATAATTCTTAGGAAATACTGAGTTTAGAAATTTATTTTATTTGTTGATAGTACAGTTAAAGAAATCTCTCTTAAAACTTTAGGTCTTACATCTCTGAACTGTGTGTGAATATTGGTTAAAATTTTTAGCAAGCCTTGTACTATGAGTAAATATTAGTTTAGATGACAAAATGTCTTGTATTTTGATTAAACAATGTTCATTAAAATATTTATAGAAAATGCAAAGATCTGCAACTGCAAAAATGTGAGATTGTAACACCTAGAAAACAAATTGAAAAAGGTTTAGATATGGATTTGATGTTAAAAACGTACACAAAAAAATCCATATTAAAAAAAAAAACAAAAACCGTTAGTTTAATATTTTGACTGAATGATGTTTAAATGTCAGCAAAAATGGAAAATTATTATTATTATATATTATATTCTGAATAACAAATAAATGAAGGAAGTTGAAGAAGATATAACTAAAAGGAAAAGAGAGGAAGAAATAATGAACAAAGAGGGAGAAAATTACTTTAGAAAATCTAAAAAGATACTGAGATCACCAGAGCAAAGAAAAAGAGAAGAGAATAAAAGAGTGGATTTTGGAAAGGATAATAAAGAAGTAAAAGTGGAAAATACAAATAAGGAAATGGATGAACTTAAAGAAATGATGAAAGAAATGATAAAGGAAGTCAAAAAAGGGACAGAAGAACTAAAAGAAGAGATACAAAGCGTGAAAAACGAGTTAAAACAAATGAAAAAAGAACATGAAGAGAAGGAAGAGGAATGGAAAACGGTGAAGATGGAAATGATGAGAAGAATTGATTTATTAGAAACAAAAGAAAACGAAAAAGAGAAAAGAGAGAGGAAGAATAATATAATAATAACAGGAAGAGAAGAACAGACAGAAAACACGATTGAAGACATAGAAAAGTTCATAAAAGAAGAGTTGAAAGTGAACGTAAAAATTAAGAAGGCATACAAGATAAATAAAGAAGGGAAGGTAAAAGTAGTGGTAGCTGAAATTGAAACATGGGAAAAAAAACAAGAAATCATGAAAGCAAAAAGCAACTTAAGAGGGAAAAAAATCTACATAGATAACGACCTAACAATAGAAGAAAGAAATGTTCAAAAACAAATAAGAAATATTGCCAAAGAAGAGAGAGAAAAGGGAAATAGAGTAAAAGCAGGATACAGAAAAATGGAAATGAATGGAATACAATACACATGGGACGAGAAAGAAAAAGGATTGATAGTAAGGGGGGAACAGGGTGCAAAAAATTCAAAAAACTATTAGAAGAAAAAAAGAAAAATATCGGACAAAGAAAAAAGAAACAGAGGAAATGCGATGGAAAAGGAAACTAAAAAGGATACTGAATACGAAAACAAAATTAGAATAGGAACATGGAATGTAAGAAGCGTAAAAGGAAAAGAGGAAGAAATAGTCGAAGAAATGATAAAACATAAAACAGCAATACTAGGAATTACGGAAACAAAAAAGAAAGGAAGGGGGATAAATACGATACACAAGGGTTACATGCTGATATGGTCAGGGACAGAAGATAAAAATAGAGCAAAAGGAGGAGAACAAAAAAGAGGAAGACCCAGAAAAGAATGGAACAGCGCAATAAAGGAAGAAGCTACAAGAAAAGGAAACACGTGGGAAGAAATAAAAGAGATAACAAAGGATAGGAAGAAATGGAGAAAATATTACACAAACTAATAATGTATACGCCTGACACCGAAAGGTAAAAAAGGCAATTGAATAAATAAATAAAATATTCTTATAATCTCAACTTTGGTATAATATATTTTGGTTCTTACAAATTTTGCTTTCTAACCACTTACTACAAAAAAAACTAACTTTAATTACAATTTGATAAATACTAAATCACATCTTACGTAAGGTATGAGGAGCAACTGATCTTGATCGTTGAGGGACTTAATTCTCATGTTTGGAAGAATGTTGGTTCTAACACACTAATTTGACTCTAGCTTTTAGTAAAACGATTTTAATCAATTGACTCGATATGTTTAACTTTAACTTAAGAAATTATGTATGTAGTGATAGATGAAAGGTTTGCACTATGGTACGGTATAGGTGCCTATAGTATTCTTTGTGTTCACGGGACTCTTTTATTTACATTTGTGAAATTAATATCACTTGGTTAGCTTTGGCGACTGCATCAGTAGCGGTGTAGCGTCCTATAAGTTGCTCCGTGGAAGGTGGGAAAATTGAGCAATAAAGTTGACTAAGTTTAATAATGATAAATTATTCAAAACCTCCAACGTTGAATAAAAAATTAATTCACAGAACCATTTCCAACGTTATTAATGAAACATTAAACTCTTGCAAAAAGTTAAGAACCTTATTGACGCTAAAGTTATTGAATGCAGAGTAGTAAAACAGAAATGCATGTTATCAATAAATATTGTGGTAATAGTTGAGCAGCATAAATTTTTAAATATTTAAAAGAGAGCTACTTTGTGAATCAGTTGTTACACCACTGTTGAAAAATGCGAACAAGAACTGGCGTTGCAATGTGTTATCGGTTGCAAAACGTTATTCTGCATCCATAATCTTAACCTTTAATTTTAAACGGTTCTTAAAAAAAGTTTAAATGGCTTATAATACTTGCCCAATTTGCTCATTTACTACAATATTCCGTAAATTGTAATGGTAAGCACCCCGTTTATTCTCGGAATTATCCCAAAATAAAAAATGAAAAAAAGATATCCGAGACCACAATAACAAATAAAGTTTTTTTTAACTTTGATGCTCAAGAAAGGTATAAAGCAAGTACAGTTCCTACATTTTTTAGATTCTTTGCTGCAGTTGTTCAAACACCAGTTATGCAAAAAGTTAAGAGATGGTACCTTACTTAGTGACGCTAAAGTTATTAAATACAGAGTAGTAAAACTTAAGAGTGCACGTTATTAGAAAATATTGCGGTGATAGTTAAGCAGCATAAATTTTTAAATATTGTAAAGAGAGCTATTTTGTGGATCAGTTGTTATACACTACTGTTAAAAAACGTAAACAAAAACTGGTGTTGCAGGGTGTTATTGATTGGAAAATGTTATCCTGCAGAAAGAATGAAAAAGTCAAGGATCCATAATCTTAACCTTTCATTCTAAACGACTTTTAAAAAAAGTTAAGTGGCATATAATACTAGCCCGGTTTGCTCATTTACTACATTATTCCGTAAATTGTAGTAGTAAGCACCCCGTTTATTTTCGGAATTGTCCCAAAATAAAAAAATAATAGATAGAAAAACTTCTCTTGTTAAGGACATAATGTGAAAAGTCACAAACTGCGAGTTTATCAAGCTATAACCCAAAACTGTCTATGTTTTAATCTAAACAAAAGTCACTACAAGTGGGACTAAAACCACTCAAGATGGAGGTTAATCTTAAGCCAAAACCATATAAGATGTTAGGACGTAACAGGCCAAAACTAACTAAGGCGGCGACTTATTTCAAATCAAAGCCTTAAAAGGTTAAGATTCAATCTGACTCAAAGTCTGTAAAAGCGGCACCCAATTCAAGCTACCGCTACCTAAGGTGCAGGCTGTTAACAATCCGCCCACAGACGCTAATATTAACATGTTGTCAGAGTCGATGTAAATAGAAGTTACTTCAGCGCCATCTACCCTGACAGGTAAAATGATGTTAAGTAGAAAAAATTTTACTTTCAAAATAACACATCAGAAAAAAAAACAGACAAATTGTTATAGATTGAGTATATAAATATGATTGTTTATTTATTGTGATTAATATATGATTGTGTATTATAAAATCCAGTAGTGTTTAAGACTTTTTATACCCTAGACACTGTTAGAATTATCTCATATTTTGCCATTTTTTTTAATATTATTATTTACTTATTAGTATTTTATCTTTGTTATTTTATTTTTATTTTTTAATATGTTATTGTACAGCATATTGCTTTATTTTTTTATAGTTAGAGAAAAGAATCAGCATTAATAGTCATTTTAGGTTAATAGTAAAAAATCTAAACTAATAGATTGGTGTAAAAGAATCGTCGTATTAATGCAAATTCAGCATGTTTTTGTCGTATTTACAGTGTGCATTAGTAGTAGCAGTGTACCTATGTTTGCAATCTCTTTCAGGTAAGAACAGTCCACGAAGTAGTATACTATACCATCTGGTTACATTTTAATGCAGTGTTAATAAAAAAATCCTATCTGACTTACTAATTAAAAGAAACGCATTTATTCCCACCAAATATAAAACCCCATCTCAGTCTCTACAACAATTAATCACTACAGAAACAAAAGACTAACTAACCCTCATAATCCATACAATATAATTATTATACATTTAAAAATTGTCGTTTTTCTTTTTTCTGTAAATAAAATATTATCTGGAACGATACACGCTTCAACAACGCATTAAAATGATTAAAATTCACTACAAAAATGATGAAAAATTTTCAGTCACAGTTTGCAAAACGCAAAGCACCTTCTCGGCCGGCAATGGTAAAACTGGTAGAAAAATTTGAGCTGTTGGGACAAATTTGTGATGTGAACACATGACAATATTGCTGATGTAGCCCGTAGTGTTGAAGAAAACCCAGGTTTGTCGACTCCTTGTCAATCTTTGAAATTAGACATTCCACAAACAACATTACACCGTATTTTGCATAAACACTTCAGTCTTAAGGCATTTAAAGTTCAGTTAACACAAGAACTCAAGCCGGCCATTTGGCTGATATCGTTTTCAAATGTTAATGGCATACCTTTCTCTTTACAATGAAATAAACATATACTGATTTCTTTTAAAAAATATCCGTTTTTTTTTAATATAAAAAAAAACCTTTTATTGGAAAATCCTATATAATGAGGCAATGTAACTTTAATTATAATTTACAGACAGTATGCCCGATTTATATGACAAATAAACAACAAACATTTTATTTTGAATTTGTTCAATACTGAGGTTATAAATTTTAGAAACACAGCTCTAAACTGACAGAGCAAACGCATCGAAGCACAATATAAAAGTTTTAATGTACTAGGTATACATTTTTATGACACGATTACACATAATGTTAATATGTTCAACAAATGTAAGTTTATGATCAAAAATTACGCTTAAAACATTTATTTGTGTGACTTTGTCCTATACTAAAAATCTGACTCATAGTTTTATAAAAACTTATTGAAAAACATTTATTAGCATTGAAGAACAATTTATTATTAAAATACCAAGTAGTCCATGTCCAGTTGTAAAAAATGGCAGACATTAAGAAATGATATTCTTTAGTACATTTTTAAATCATTCCCATATTACAAAAATGACATTAGTCAGATTGCGCAATGCAATTTTCCGTTATAGTTATAACGTTATAAATTGTGTAAAAAAAACAATTGAAAGCAAACGCATTTTTTTATTATATTTATAACGTTATAAATATCAATTGTTTGATCATTTATCGCAACGCTCTTTGATCGACCGACTCTTGTCATAAGTTAGATGTTTATGTAACCTAACCTTAAAAATCAATTTACTGTTAATATTATATTTAAATAAGAAAAAAAGAATAATTTAGATTTAAATTTGAGGTTAACTTGAACTGACAAACGTAACGTTGAGTTTTTTGATTGGCTCCGCTAATTTTATAAATAGCGTAAAAAAACGATAACGTTATAATTATACGGTATTATAATTGTAACGCCACTGTGACATGTTTTTAATTTTAACTTGTGCAGTTTTGTGTGAAATTTAGTGCTTATAATTTAAAAGATTTTGCTTTTCCTGCTGGTAATTATATTAGCAACCAGTTAGCTTTACAATTTTAACAATTTTACTCTTTTTGTTATTATTATTATTGTATACGTATTTTAACCTAGAATTATAGTCTCCCGCTTATTGTTTTGTCGCGCTTCCCGTGGCCATATTATTAACTATTCATACCAGTGGTGTAACTTCTGTTTTTTAACGTGTATTATTAATTTTTATAATCCTACTGTCTCTTGTGTAACCTTACCGTAGTCTACCTATATTTGTTTATAGTCAGTCACCAGTGATCGACCGCACCGGTGTGAATTGTGTCCTTGTTTTAACCTAATCCTGTTTTTATTTATTCACTGCTCTAATCATTTTTGTAACTGCTTCTGTTACTATGACCGGCCTAAACTGTAAATGCAAAACTGTTGCGCAATCTGGTATAACTTGTAGCAATTGTGGCATTATCTTTCATAACAGTTGTGCTATACGCTATAAAATATGCAATTGCGGCACTCTATTTAAATTTGATAAAATTTGCCTATCTTGAAGAGAAGATGGCCGAAAAAGATAAAACTATTCTTCAGTACGAAACTCGCAGTGATCAACTAACTGTTCCTACTACTGCGCCGCTTACTAATAAAACGGTGCAATTGATTCAGCCTACAGTTTTTCCTTTTTTGGCAAGCTCTGTTGTTAAAGGAAAAACTAATAAAAAAACTCAGCCAAAAAAACAAATATCTTTGGTTGTGGCCCAACTAATTCTTCCTACGTACATGTTTCTAAACTTAGACGTGGAACTAAAAAAAACTGATATAGCAAATCATGTTAAATCTAAGTTTTCCACAATATCAGTTGATGTTGTCGAGCTACAAGTAAAAATGGAAGCTACAGCAGCTTTAAAATTTCTGTTCCAGCTAATCATGCTCGATCCATTCTTTGTAAAGAAAGTCAAGAAATTTATTAATTGTGAGCAAGTTAATAATGTTCCGGCTTCATCTTTGGTAGATTTTCGAAATCTGGATCTAGCCAACAATCTAAACCCGTCACCAGGAACACCAGCGGTATCTCCTTCTATTACCAGAACGTCGGGGTATAAAAACTAAGCTTAAAAAACTTATGCTGGCTGTAGCTGTATCTAACTACGTTATTATTGTACTGACCAAAACCTGGCTTAATGAGGACATTTTTTGTAATTATTTAAGTTATTCCGTTGAATCTATCGCTGACAAATATCCAGACAGTAAACTAATTTCACTAGGCGATTATAATCTACCCGCAGCGGCATGAGTAAATGATGAATTAGGCATAAGTGTTATTTGTAAAGATAGTTATTCTGCTCATTTTGTTGCCAACTGTTATGGATTTCTAAACTGCACTCAATGTGTTTCTATACCTAATGATAGTGGTGTATTTTTAGATTTATGTTTTTCCAATAACTGTGATATTTCTGTGATTAAAGCTGTGGATGTTTTGTTAAAACTTAGCACAAATTTGCCGACTTTAACGCAATCAATAATTTTTTGCTGAATGATGATTGGTCCGCCTTTTTTTTATAATTGTGATGTTGATAATTGCGTTAAGTTATTTTACTCTGTGTTGCATTTTGCTATTGACTGTTTTGTCCCCAAAAAACTATGGCGTAAAAACAATTTTCCAGTTTGGTTTAATAAAGAATTGATTTCACTCACTAGACTAAAAAAAAAACTGTTGATAAACGTTATAAATCTTCAAGACTTTTGTCCGATTATAACGAGTTTCAATCAATTCGTACTTCGTGTAAAAGTCTCAGTACATGTATATACAAGCAATATTACTCGAACAGAAATCAACATTCAAAGTAACCCTAAACACTTTTGGAAATTTGTTAGTGACACTAGAAAAACTAATGATTTTCCAGCTATGACTATGTTAATAGTTTTGCTGATTTTTTTTCCTTTGTTTACGATACACAAACTTAACCAATAATTATATGACTTATGGCATTACTTGTATATGCACTGCTAAAATATTTTTCCAAACACACTCTAAAACAATAATAAATATATATTTAAAAATTACCCATTAACACTAGACATTACTCTACCTCACATTTTCACACTTTAAAAGATATGAATAGAATTAAAAAAATGTTGTAATTTTTTTTTTTTTTTTTTAGTGATTGATGTT
Source organism: Tachinus rufipes (assembly GCA_963932245.1). Classification (NCBI taxonomy): domain Eukaryota; kingdom Metazoa; phylum Arthropoda; class Insecta; order Coleoptera; family Staphylinidae; genus Tachinus; species Tachinus rufipes. The sequence continues at coordinate 46,134,350 of OZ010741.1, read as the reverse complement.
TATTGGGATTAAATCGCAAACTTCCTAAATATATATACCAATTGTATCTCACACGTAACTAGTTCCTAGCTGTAAGTGGCTTTGCATTATTCTGTTGAAAAATTGTATATTGATCGATCCATGGTAGTCAGTGTTTCTAAGGCGTCCAGGTCATAATCTCCGACATTTTAGCCTCTTCCTTGGGCAATATTACAAATTAACAATCATCCTTCTCTGAGCCCAATTACACTGCCGCGTTCAAAATTGCTTAATTGTTGAAAACCGCGACGCTGACAAACTCAAATAATTAAGTGAGGTGATATTCTCACATCACATGTAAAAAGAAAACATTTGTAGATTGCATTAAATTCAAAGTCTAAATCCATATTTTTCCAGTTTTAAGAGTAGATAGAATGAAGTAGATATTTGCATGTGTTTATTGTTGTCAAAAAAATAACAATATACAGTTTGTAATAATTCTTGATATTAAATGTTATTTTTATTATTTAGAAATTGATTTTCCTAATAATTGATGTATTTTGATGTATAAACTTCACGCACTAGCTGGCAATAGATCTGAAAATAACAAGAAAAATTAAATTAGACAGGAAATGAAATTTATATATAAAATAAGAACTTAAGTCGCTAAGACAAGATCTGAATTAATTAAAAGATTACATTACAATAATAAAAATTAATTAAATATATTAAATTGAAATTAATTACCTTCATTATGCTGGTATGTTATGATCTTAGTTTCATCAAAAATGTCTTTCAGTAATTGCAATATAAGTCATTAAATCCATTATTCGCTTTGCAAGGCTTCTATTGAATGTACCTAGGCCCTGCTTTAAAAAGATGATTGTGGAATGCTGAATCATCTTTCTTTACTTTGAACAAGTTTTGTATTTCTTACAGGTTTTAAAATCGACTTGTTTGACCTAAGCGAGATGGTATCTTTTTTATCTTCTTTCCATTTTATATACTCCATTAAACGTTTTGAAAAAGTCTTGATGTTCCTAAAAATATTACAAAATATTATTTTATTCATGTCATGTGCTCGTATTATGTGAAATAAAATATGAGATTAACATATACACATATAAAATATGTCTATTCAGATACTTTAAAATTAATTTTTTTATTATATAATGAATCTATACCTCAATTTTCGAAAAAAAAGTTTTGTCATTAGTGACTTTTTCCAAGACAATATATTTTTTACAATAAGTTGTAATGTATTTTTGCAAGTCAGCACTTTCTATATTTCTTTACTTTGCTTATAAAATTATAATCTCATATAGGAATATAAAAAGGTAATACAAGGTGTAAGTAATTATAGTAATTTAGTTCAAAATCAAGTAAAACGCCCAAAATTTTAGCATTGAATAATAATAATAATAATAATAATAATACACTTTATTTCTTTTACATATATACATACATATAGAAAAAGACGAAGTTCAGACTAAGTCTGGTCTCCCACTTAACCTTTTAATTTTCACAATCATAATACAATATTTTTCATGATTATATTGAAACAAACTATATTTCAAAACTTCAAAATAACACACACGCTGTTTTGTAAAGATTAACTAACAAATATCTTCGAGAATTGTTATAGTCTTATGTAAAAATATAAAATATTGGTAATTACGTCTTTATTAAAAAAGGAAGAATATTTCTATAAACAAAGATAAGAACAAACAATATAGTATTGATTTTATCCCTTGCACATTTTCATCTATCCCCGGGCAGCTGCTAGAGGTGCAATTGCAGATAGTTAGAATGTAGTATTTGTAGACATGCGTACATTTCCATAAACTACATGTATTGATTGTGAATGTACAAGGAGTTTTCCAGGAAATATTCAAAGATGGACGGAAAATGTTCTTAAAAACAGATTTCTATTTTTTTAGTTATTTAATTTTCTTATATTTTTTCATACAATTTGGTTTTTAAATTTGAATTTATTTGTGTCATTTTTGTGGACACAACATGCGTATTACAACTTGCCGCTGAGATGCTGAAAGCTGCTAAACAAGCATTGTTATCTAGTTTATAATTTTCCGTTTAAGGGTACAGTTTATGCGTGAAACCAAACAAGATGAAATTTGTCCAATATGTTTTTTTACTCGCGCTGAATAACATAACTCGAGCTATCGAGCATCATAGCCGGTTATATTTATTTATAGCATAGCTAAAATTGATTGTAACATAAGATTGTAAGCACAAATTACATCACCTTATGATGCATGTTTAGAAAAAAAATTAGTGATGGGCAAACTAGACTCATTAATCGATTCTGAATTAATTATTAAAAAACCTCGAGTCATTGAATTAAACATCTTAAGTCATTGAAGACTCGAGTCATTAAGAACTAACTTAAAGTTAGTCGATTAGTTTCTTTGTATTTTAATGTTTATTACAATTGTTTTTTGTTATAAAGAATAAACTAGCTATTAGCTATACTATTTACGTTTATAATACAGGGAGTTGATAAATGAATGGGATTATGTAATCACTTTAAATATGCCGCTTTTTTTTAATTCTGCACAATACTATTTGTTTTGACAGATCAACTTTGACAGCTGTCAAGCAAACATGAAAACATATGTAGTATAGTGGACAATTTAAAAAAAATCATTTATAAACTCCCTGTATTACTTAGTTACATTATAAATATTAGGGACGCATACATTGTTATACAGCGCCATAATTAAAAAAATATATAAAATATTAATGCCCGTATTCATAAAAGCTCATTAAATTTAACGACTATTAAATGTGACAACATAACCTCACAATTCGATAAAACGTCAAAACTATTTTTTATAAATTTGATAGAAATACATGTTATTTATTTTGCGTTATTATTAAATATTATTTTTCATTCATTTCTGATAGTTATTTATTATGCCAAACTTGTTTTTATGGTAGAAAAGTATAAATAATTTTGCGGTTGTCAAATTTAACGATCCGTTACTGTAACTGACTTTTATGAATACGGGCATAAGAATGAAAAAAAATATAAAATTTGTGATATTTTTAATTATTATAAAACTAAAAATTCAATTTAATTATCAGTTATTTGAAAAATGCTGCAATAAATTTAATTAATTTTAATTAATTTTTACAATACTTAAAAAAAACAGTCAAATATATTTGAGCCCCACCGCAAAATATTGAAAAAGACCCCTCAGAGACAGTTTAATTTTAGAAAAAAACGTGCACAAATTTCTCATTTTTTTTTTTTAATCTGATCATAAAGTATTAAAAAGTGTAAAATTCTATTCATAACATGTCAAAAATAATAAAATCCGGCTTTAAAATGTAAAAATATTGTGGAAAAGCGCCAAAGTCCGACTACTATAAGCTGTTAAAAAATGTTTTTATAAAATTTAAAAAAATGCAAAATCCGGCCATAAACTGTTTAAAAATGCAAAATTCTTTTCAAGGAATATCAAAAACAGCAATATTCAACTATAAAGTATGAACATCTTGTCAAAAAAACAAAATTTGAACATAAAAAGTGCAAAAATGTATTCACAAAAAGTGCAAAATAGCTAAATTTGGTCATACAACATTAATGTTTTCAGATAGAATCAAAATCCGGCCAAAAACAGTTTAAAGTGCAAAAATATATTCATTAAATCCAACAAAATTCAACGCTTTGGTTATAATAGCATATTTCTTAAACAAAATCTTTCCGATAAAAGTATTTTTGTAATAGCCATACATCGTTCTCCAAACAAGGCAACTTCAACTTTCTGATAGTTTTGACAAGCTTCTTCAAGGAAATTATAAAAAAAACAAAAATTTTGTTAAAAGATTTTAATGTACATAATATTGAATGGTTGAGTCACTCAAGAACACTATGCGGACAACAGTCTAAGATAAGATAACAACAACGATTGATGTTGCTATAGAAAGTTTTGATTATTCACTTAGTACTACCAAGCCTAAACCGCACCTAATTTATCGTTATTCTAAGATAAATATAGTAAAAATAAAACAATTTTTTAGTAATTTAAGGGTAATTCCAGTACTTTTGTACAATTCTCAAAAACTCAATGTCTCAGAATTGCGCCAAATTTTTTTGTTCTTTTAAGACCCTTAAAAGAGCCAAAAAAGGCGTTTTTTTAATTTCCGTTTTCTCAGCTCTGGAAATAGGTACCGAAACGTACTCGGCGTTAAATAATTTCATATTTTATGTACTTTGATCTGAAAATTTCGCATATTGAGGTATCTTGTAGATACATTGATATATACCGCTCCGATTGTGAACACATTTTATGAAATTTGACCTGACTTGAAAGTGGTGCAAAATCACATTATAATTAAGTTAGGGCTCAAAGGGTTCTTTATTTAATACTCTTTCCGAATGTTTAAAGTTTTTTGTGATCACTCAAGTACTTCCGGAGATATAGTGTTTCAAATTAGGAAAAATATTGACATTTTGAAACAGGCGTAAAATTTTTCTATCAAAATTAAATGACACGAAATTCTGGGAAAATATTCTTCAAACGTGTATAAATAAATTCTAAAAATTTGGATATGAAGAAGCTGATATGAGGTCTAAATTTTTTTTAAATTTGTATGCAATTTTTTTTTAAACTAAAAGTTGTAGAACGGAAAAATCCTGTCGATATAAACTGATGTGTTTTTTTCAAACTCTGCGTAGTTTTATCGCTAAAAGGAAAAATCTATCTTCATAAATAAATTGTTCAATAGTTCAAACAAGAAAAATTGAAATTTAGTGAAATTTCACATAAAATCAACTCGGTAAAGCAAATTTATATTATATAAAATTAGTAGTTGTAAATTACTTTTGCAAACATCTTCAAATACATAAACATAACTTTAACCACAACAACAATACAAAATTAATACACGAATGTAAAAAAGGCTTAAAAATGTCTATTTTAGAATCTTTCGAAATTGATAATATAAAAAATAACAAAAAATATACATGCCTAAATGAACAAATTAACACAAAATACCAACACATTTACACTTTTCTTAAATCAAACATAAACACAATAAATAACACTTAAAATTTATTAATCATTATTACATAAACATAAATATATTTGTCAATCATATTAATGTCAAAAATATTTTTTATATATTTATACACGTAAGTTTTTATTTATATAATATTTTAATTTTAATTTAATACAATTATATATTAAAAATAATAAAAATAAAGCATATAAAAGTATAAAAAAATTTAATTATACAATTTAAAATTATATAAAATTGACAGATGACAGATGACAGATGACAGATGACAGATGACAGATGACAGATGACAGATGACAGATGACAGATGACAGATGACAGATGACAGATGACAGATGACAGATGACAGATGACAGATGACAGATGACAGATGACAGATGACAGATGACAGATGACAGATGACAGATGACAGATGACAGATGACAGATGACAGATGACAGATGACAGATGACAGATGACAGATGACAGATGACAGATGACAGATGACAGATGACAGATGACAGATGACAGATGACAGATGACAGATGACAGATGACAGATGATAAAATCTCCTCCAGAGAAGCAAATCATTACCCCAGAGAATTTTACAACAATTTTCATCCTTATTTTCTTAAAAAATTTAAATATGAATATAGATTATGGTTATCTTTCAGTCAAATTCGTAGTTTTTCTCTGTGTGCCCTCTAGCAATAAAACTACGCAGAATTTGAAAAAAACACATCAGTTCAAATCGACAGAAAATTTTTTGTTCTACAATTTTGTTTTCTTATAATTTTTGAAAAAACTGCATATTTCTTGAACAAAACCTCGAAAAACAATGTGATGCTGAAACAAGTTTTTAAAATTTTTAGACCTCATATTAGCTACTCAAACTCTGAGTTTCATATCCAAACTTTTAGAATTTATTTATACATGTTTGAAAAATATTTATTCAAAATTTTAAGTCATTTTATTTTGATAAAAACAGTGTAGGCCTGTTTGAAAATGTCAATTTCTGCGTTTCTTGTCAAAAATGACCAACTTTAAAGCACTATATCTCCGGAAGTACTTGAGTAATCATAAAAAACCTTAAACATTCGGAAAGGGTATTAAATAAAGAACTTTTTGAGCCCTCGTGAATCTAATTATATAAATATCATAAAATGTGTTCACAATCGGAACAGTATATATCAATGTATCTACAAGATACCTCAATATGCAAAATTTTCAAATCAACGTACATAAAATAACAAATCATTTGCCACCGGGTACGTATCGGTACCTATTTCATTTTTTGAGCCGTTTTTTGTCACTTTTAAGAGTCTAAAAAAGGCAAAAAAGAGTTTAGAAAGCTAAAACTTTTTTTTTGGTTCATACTTTCATTTACTAAAGTTTAGCGCAATTCTGAGACATCTGCTTTTTATGAATTGTACAAAAGTAATGAAATTACCCAAAAAAAATTAATACACGTTCGGAGAATTCATATATTGCAGAAGAAAATTTTTAAAAATCTATTTAGAATGTCATCAAAAATATGTTCAATTCTCTGCTTTTAAACCAAAACAAAAGTATTTGTACTCAATTTAGACAAAACAGGCAGTTAATAAGAAACAAAATGCAATTAACAAATACACCAGTAATCATTCTAATCAGACTTATCAAGATTGTTAAAAAACTTGTAGACAATGTGACAATCTAATACAATCTGAAAAAGATAGGATTTATAAAACTAAAGCTAATTAAATTTCTTAGTTTTGCATAAACAACAAAAGTTTATAGAAAACAATAAAGTCATTGCAAAGTAGATCAAAATTTTCAATATCCCCTATTCAAAATGATCAAAACAATCTAGTTACTAATTTTAAAAAAAGCAACATTTTTGCAAACCAATTTGCATTTAATTCTACTATTCTAAACCCTTCTACTGTTGTACTTAAAATGCAGACTAGTGGTAAAATGATAGACCAAATTAATTTTTTTACATTAATTAAATTTACCTGATACTTTTCTAGAATTTATAATTTATTTATTTATATATACAAGTTGTTTCAAAAGTGACGCCCGTGCTCTTGAAATACGATTTAGCAGGCAAAACAAACTGAATACTTAAAGTAAATATGTTTCTAATTGTCGCTTGTTAACGAGTAACTAAAAAAACAAAAAATTACTTTAAAACATTTTTTATAAAGTAATATTATCTATACATTTTTTTTACAAATTGTGTTCAAATAAATTGCTTTATACCCTCTGCAGCATGTCATTGTCAATTAACGCAACCGCTGAGTGAATGCGAAGTATGACATTTTCAAACCCAACAAGTTTGTAGTAAACTTTTTTCTTTCAAATAGCCCCATAAAAAGAAATTCAAAAGATTTAGGTCCGGTGATCTAGGAAGCCATAGTATGGGTTCACCTCTTTCAATCCACACGTTAGAATAGTTTTCGTTCAAGAAAATCTTACTTGTATATGGGTAATTCCATTACTTTTCGACCAATTTGAAAAAGTCGATCTCTTTGATTTTGCTCAAATTTTCAGGGATCAAAATATAGATGAAAAAATGAGATTTCCAAAATTTTGTACCTTAGAATATTGCCTGTTCAAAATGACACACATTTGAAGGTCAGAAATTTTACAATAAAACGTTTTTTTTAGCTTATTTTGTATCTCAATTTTTGGGCTTCTGGAAAAAGATAAAAAGGTCCACGATGTCTCAAATTATTTCTTATTACATGTACTTCAAAACCCATATTTTTTATGTTTAATATCGTGGCAGTCATTTTGATATATTAAGCTTCAAACGTTATTTAAAAAAAAACCGTAAATTTAGCAAAATCGCAAAACTTTGCTATCTTTAAACCGTTCTAACTTTGTCAAATCTTTACAAAATTTAATCCACAAGGTCTAGATTTCTTCGTGTTTAATCTCTTTTTAAAGTGATCACACAAGACTTATAGAATCAATACGTATACACTATTATTTTGATGCAGGAAGTTGCACATATTTTCGCGATCTTCAAAACTTGTAATTTTTAGGTCCCGAAAAAACGCTGTCACCCTATGTCGATTTTAGTCAAAATTTCAGTAAATACTCTTTGGAGCAAAAGAAAAAAGGGTATCTATATGAGAAATGGTATATCGGGCATTATCAAGAATTTTTTAATATTCAAAAATTGTCAAAATTGGCAAACCGCACATTTTTGTATCTCAGTTTTTGGGCCTTTAGAAAAAGATAAGATGGTCCACGATGGCTCAAAATATTCCTTATTACATGTACTTTAAAACCTATATTAGTCTATTTAATGTTAGGGCAGTCATTTTGATACATCAAGCTTCAAACATTATTCCAAAAAAAACCGTAAATTCAGCAAAACTGCAAAATTATGCTTTGTTTAAACCGTTCTAACTTTGATAAATTTTAAAGAAATTTGATCCACCAGGTCTATATTTCTTTGTGTTCAATCTATCTTTAAAATGATTACATAAGACTTATAAAATCTAAACATATTCACCACTAATTTGATGCAGGAAGTTGCACATGTTTTTGCGATCTTCAAAACTTGTAATTTTTAAGTATCGAAAAACCGCTGTCACCTTATGTCGATTTCAGCCAAAATTTCAGTAAATACTCTTAAGACCACAAATAAAAGGTTATTTATATGAAAAATGATATATTGGGCATTATCAAGAGTTTTTTTATATTCAAAAATCGTCAAAATTCAGTAAATCTAAATCACTTTTTGTCTATCTTGCTTTGTTTTTGAGATAGTCTACAAATACAAAATATTTAAAAAACTTTTTATTTAGCAAAAAAACACAAACAAAACAACATTACTTTAACAAGTGTGCATTGATGCAAGCTTTTGATACTTGATAAAACAGTTTTTTTGGTTCGGTTAGTGAAATTTGATAAAAATGCTGTTCAACATAGAGAATACGCAAATATCATTTTTGTTTACGGACTCTGTAATGGTAATGCCCTAGCAATTGAGATTTCCTGACAGAAAACAACTTTTTTTACGCATTTTTTAGTGAAAATGTTCACCCATATTATTATCAAGAGTAAAACACCTACAACCAGGCGACGTAGCACAACGATTTGCAATTTCTCAATGGCTTCTTGATAATTCTCAATATACCATTTTTCATATAAATAACCTTTTTTCTTGTAGTCTGAAGAGTATTTACTGAAATTTTGACTAAAATCGACATAGGGTGACAGCGTTTTTTTGGGACCTGAAAATTACAAGTTTTGAAAATAGCGAAAACATGTGCAACTTCCTGCATCAAAATAGTGGTGAATATAAATTGATTCTATAAGTCTAGTGTAATTATTTTAAAGAAAGATTGAACACAAAGAAATCTAGACCTCGTAGATCAGTTTTCTTCAAGATTTGACAAAGTTAGAACGATTTAAACAAAGCATAATTTAGCAATTTTTCAAAATTTACGTTTTTTTTTTAATTAATAGTTAAAGCTTCATATATCAAAATGACTGCCCCAACATTAAATATATGAATTAGGGTTTTAAAGTACATGCAATAAGGAATATTTTAAGCCAACGTAGACCTTCTTATCTTTTTCCAGAAACCCAAAAATTGAGATACAAAAATGTGCGGTTTGCCGATTTTGACAATTTTTGAATATTAAAAATTTCTTGATAATGCCCGATATACCATTTCTCATATGAATAACCTTTTTTTTGTGTTCTAATGAGTATTTACTGAAATTTTGACTAAAATCGACATAGGGTGACAGCGCTTTTTCGGGACCTGAAAATTACAAGTTTTGAAGATCGCGAAAACATGTGCATCAAAATAATGGTGTATACGTATTGATTCTATAAGTATTGTGTGATCACTTCAAAAAGAGATTAAACACGAAGAAATCTAGACAAAGTTAGAACGGTTTAAAAAAAGCAAAGTTTTGCGATTTTGCTAAATTTACGGGTTTTTTTGGAATAATGTTTAAAGCTTAATATATCAAAATGACTGCCACAATATTAAACATAATAATATGGGTTTTAAAGTACATGTAATAAGGAATAATTTGAGCTATCGTAGACCTTTTTATCATTTTCCAGAAGCCCAAAAATTGAGATACAAATTAAGGTAAAAATTACGTTTTATTGTAAAATTTCTGACCTTCAAATGTGTGTTATTTTGAACAGGCAATTTTGGAAATCTCATTTTTTTCATCTATATTTTGATCCCTGAAAATTTGAGCAAAATCAAAGAGGTCGACTTTTTCAAATTGGTCGAAAAGTAATGGAATTACCCATATGTATATGTTAGTTTTATTTTATTTATTATTATCATTATTACATTATCATGTTGGTACCAAACATTTATTCTGCTAAAGAGAGTTCATTGTGCAGTGGTAAATTTTCTGTTAAACATTGAAGATGCAGCACTAGCAGAATTAGGTAGAAGTTATGGACCAATTACACAACTATAATCGTGTACGGATTGTATAAAGATTTTCTTCCCTCCATTCATGCAGATTGTAAATATTAATGATGCTCACCTCTGTAAAAGTAAATTCATCACTCTACAGAATACATTCAGTCAAATATAAATCATTGTTTGCACTGTTCAACAGCCATCACCAAAAGATTACTTGTAGCGCATATCGCCGCCGCGATGTCATGTAAAACTATTACTTGTTGAGGTCTGAACGGGCAGTTTTCTGAAAAACAATTCCACATTACCGATGTAGTACTTCAGAGATTTCTCATAGAGTGATAGATTAAAAGCTGAAGTTCGGGATAATTTCTTTCTATGTCTTACATTAAAATTTGATATACAGGGAGTTTATAAATGAATGGGATTATGTAATCACTTTAAATGTGCCGCTTTTGTTAAATTGTTCACTAAACTATTTGATTTGACAGATCAACTTTGACAGCTGTCAAGCAAACATATGAAAACATATGTAGTATAGTGAACGATTTTAAAAAGGCGGCATATTTAAAGTGATTACATAATCCCATTCATTTATAAACTCCCTGTATAAATTCACATAGAACTAACAAAATTGATTTACAGATAACATAAAAACAAATTGCATTTTTTTGTAGTACCACGATTTATATGAGAAGTAATATGACTTTGGGGCCCGATAATACATGGGCACGGAGTTGAAGGGCCCTAGAGCCGGCACTGACTCATACATTAAACATATACTAATGCAATAATCAACTGTGAGCCATTACGCATACACACATAAATAAATTCTATCGAAATGACTACCAAGCGCTTGCTTATATCTTCCACCACCACCGCCGGAGAAAGTTCCATTTCATACCCCGACGCTGCTAGCGAACAGTAAAACTTAACTATTTCACAGTCTCCTCAACGTTTGTGCATCTTTGTACAAACATTTTTGAATAAAAACTTACGGACACGTTTTTGCTTAAAATAATAAAATATATAGCCCACACATGTCTTATTTGAATGCATCCTGCCTGTATAATTTAATAAAATAAAGCGTAAATCCTCCAGGAGGCTGTGTTTGCCCGGTAACAGTCTGCATTTGATAAATCGATAAAGCAAGATATAAATACTTTTAATAAACAGGACCTGGTTTCCCGGGAAGTAACAGATAGGCATAAGTTCAGATAGTCAGAATGCAATAATTTTCGTCATGCGTATATTGCGCTATAATGAAGATAAATTGGCTACCTGATGCACACCGCAGTCACTGTGATTCTAGTTAAGATAGTGTACACACTCATAACCATACCCACCCGATACTTCATTACATTACTAAGAAGCTCAACTGGAATGACATCGAAGCGTATTATCAAGCAAACATGCAAGGTACCAAGATTTAATATAATAAAATACAAGATTTTATTTGTATTAAATTTTGAAATAAATGTTTTTGTATTTGTATGCAATTGTTAAGGCGATAAATTTTAATTCATACAAACAACAAAAAAGGCGATAAATTTTAATTCATACAAACAACAAAACAATCATTAAATCATTAAAAAATGTAAAAATATACAAGGTGTTCTATTAAAAAAGTGTTTATTTTATTATGAAAATTTTGACTTTTATTTTTTTAATAGAACACTCTGTATAGTTTTACATTTTTAATGATTTAATGATTGTTTTGAGATTTGTTTTTCATGTTATTGTTTTTTTTATTTGTTTAGTTGAAATTAATGTGTATGTTTGTGAGAAAATGTTCTTTATTTTAAGTTCAAAAGTTTGCTTATAACTCAAAAATGCTGCATTTTATAAAAAATATGTATGCTAAATATAACTAAAAAATATAAAAACATACAGAGTGATCAATTAAAAAAAAAGTTTACCAAATTTCCTCAACAAAATGAACACCCTGTATATTAAAAATATTTTTAATCAATAGTTTGTTAAAAACCAAACAACTTTTGTTTGAAACTTTTTTTTAATGATTTTATGGTTGGAAAATTATTTAGGTGTTCCGGTAATTTTGATTAACCTGTATATATGAGCTTTGAACAACAGACAAATATGTATATGTAGTTTCCATATCTTTAAATTATAATGCAATTCTAATAAGGTAAGCAACAAGTTGGGCTTAGAGTAACTTAAGAAAATATATTTTAGTATAAATTTTTTAATTAAATTTGTAAAAAAATATTAGCTATAAACTTCTTCAAAAATACTTTACAGAAAATATTTCGTATAGGGCTCCGGTACATAACATTTTTGGAGCTCCCCAAATTCCAACTTTAAACTTTTTTAATAAATTTATTAAAATATTGTATCGTACAATTTTAAACATAATTTGAATTAGTTTATCATTCATTCTCAGTTCGTCTTTTGGGTTTGTCCGGGGCCCGGATACCTTGCATCAGCTGCACCAGCCATTTGGGCGGCTGTGAATATTTGACATGCGTAATACTGACCTACACCAACCAATATTGATTAACTGCAATGTAGTTGCAATCACGACAGAAAGATCAACACAACATAGGTTAAAGTGTTGTATTCTAATTCTTAAGATTAAAATAGTGCATCGATTTACTGAAATCTGGAATTTTTATCAGCAAACTATTCAAAATGTATGTTTGAATACACATATTATTTTAACTAGTGATGTTATAATAACTTCTTTCAAATTAACTATGAAATAGTAGCGCTATATATTATATAATTTTTATATCGTCTTCCGGTATTTGTTGTTGGCTAAATCAAATCAACAAAAGTGGTAAGTACTTATACACTACATGTTTGTATATAAAATGTATATTTTTTTGTTTCCTTTGTGGAAGTATTTTTTGCCGTTTGGAATACCATTTGACAGGTCTGCTATTTGTTTGCCAATATAAATTATTATTTTAAATTGATTGACAGATAAACTAGTTTTTTTTTAATTTTCTGACAATTAAAATACAATTTGACATATCAAGTAGATGAATTTGATAGTTATAGTAACTTTTTAAAAATGCAGTACCATTTTTGATAAATTAAACAACTGTTTGGTAGATGTATGCCAATTTATCACATTTCTACAAACTATTTGACAGTTTATGTAACTTTTTGGTAAACGTAGTAATATTTTTGACAATTTAGTAACTTTTTGTTTGACAAATATATTTACATTTTTTCACAGATGTAGTATACTTGGCTGATTTATGACATTTTTACACATAAATGTAAACTATTTCTGAATTCCAGTAACTTAAATAGATTGTATTTTTTTTATGACGGTTTATTAGACTACTATTTGACAGATCTGCTATATTTCTGTCAACATAAATTATTACTGTAACTTATGTGACAGTTTTAGTAACTTTTTGATAGGCGTAGTAGGTTTCTTAATTGAAGACGCAAGTGGATGAAGGGTTTATGTAACAATTTCTTAAAAAATGAGATTGTTCAATAGATAAAGGTTTTAAATCACTAGATTTTTTTTGGGCTATGTCTCGTTCGTCTATTGTAAGAAATATAGAAGTAGTTGCTAAAGGGTGTATAGACAACTATTTCTCTTAATGCATAAGATAAAATAATTGTTTTTTTAAATGCATAAGTTTGTTTTCTATTTTATGTATCTAGATATAATTCTACAATAAATGTTTATTTAACTTCACCAAACTTGTTTTAGTAAATCTAACCCCAAAACACTGCTGATAAAATAATCTTTAAATGGCAATATCTCCGAATGAAGTTTATGCGACATAAACCCTTTATCCACTTGCGTCTTCAATTGTCTAGTTTACATTTTTTTCCAAAACCAATAAATATTTGTCGGAATAATCAATTTGAAAAAATAATATTAAGAATACGTATTCTAAGTATCTTTGAATAAGAAATATTAAAAAAATGTGCATAACACAATCTTCTATATTTTAATCAAATGAGTATCTTGCGGCTCTAGGTTTGACTGCTAACTTAACATACCATACTGCGTATCAAAATTATGTAGCCCAAAGTAATTCAAAAAAGCAGTTAGCTGTTGTTTTATTGTTATACTAAGATCCACAAAAAATTAATCAAGAAATTAATAATCTTAGATTTAACAATTTATTATCAGTGGCGTAGCTATCTGTAAGCAAGGATGTGGAGCATACAGAACCCTCCGATGTCTATTTCAAAACCTGAGCTTTTACTGTTTTTGACATTTCGTAAATAAAATTTGCACTTTGAACAGTTTATTATTATTAATTTCATAAATTGTTTTACAGTTCTCAATAGTTTATAGACAGACTTGCTTTCTGACAATATTTTGATGTTATTTTTAACAATTTATAAATAGAATTTAACACTATAAACCGTTTTTGGCCAAGTTTTGGTGTTTTCTAAAAATATTTTAATGTTTTATGAACAAATTTTTAACTTTTTATAAACATAATTTTGAACTTTTCAACAAGATTAAAAAAATGGCAAAATTGTGCACGCTTTTTTCCAAAACCGTCTGAAGCGGCTCTTCTTAATATTTTGCGATAAGGCTCAAAAATCCTAGCTATGCCACTATGTATTATTATAATAAATTTTAACAACATACATTAGAAGATAGTTTATCTACTCAACCAGATGATACCGCCTACAGTCGTTTGACGTTTTAGGTGAACAATCAATTTGCTTAAAAAATAAGTTAGCAAACTGGTTTTTCATTTCAAAATTTTAATATACACTAATCAAAAAGTTTTAAAACGTTTATAAATTAGAACGTAGTTCATAAGAACAAGACGTTTTAATTGTTTTTATTGTTTTGAATAATTTACGATATTTAATAATTATAGCGAAAAGCGTACTTTTAGAAATAAATTGTTCTTAATATAATTACTGCACAAATGTAATAACAAAATAGTTCTAATATAGCAACAAATAAAATTTACCTTTTCACTAAAAATTTGTTTCATAAAATGTCAAACATTAAACCAAAAGTGTTAGAAACTTCAATAACATTGTTTGCTTTAGTGCAACAGTAGAACGTAATCCAAAACATTTAGCAATAATAATACGTTTATTAAATATATCTATAATTCTCCAAAATAATGAAGATTTTACATTCGTGTCTCTGTTTAATTCTTTATTCGTACCTCATTGCTCTTTTTCCTATAAGTTAGTGTTTTTCTACTTAAACCTTGCACCCATCTTCAATAGTTTGCATTTTTTGCTTCTAATTTTTCTTATTCATTCCATCCACATATTTCTGACCCGTACAATGGCATACTCCTAACTAAACTATCAAACATTTTGCTTGCTCTCGCTGTTGTTTGTACCAAATACATATACTAAATATTCAAAAGATTTTTCGTTCGCAATACCTTGCCCACACCATTAATTTTTTTATAAAATATCTTTCTACACTTTTCATCATTCTATTAATTTCATTTGCTTCTTTTGCAACTATTATTATGTCGGCATACACTAGAAATCACCCTTTTTTTCTACCTACTACTATCCCCCTTGCTTGAGCAAGAAAGAAATAAAGTTATTTTTTTCTACATCTGCTATATGTAAGTTGTAAAACAAAATGGGACCCAATGCAGCCCTGTCTCACTCCTGACGTTGTCCAAAACCTCATTTTCCGTTAGCCTACACCCTGCTTGCTGTCTTCTCACACACATCTTCCATTCATCTTACCAGATGCTTGCTCTCCTCCTTTCTCTCTAATACACTTCCATACTTTCTCTCTATCCACACTATCAAATGCCGCATGGTCCAGGAATAATGCATATACTTTAACCCCATTTCTCTGCTATTTATTTTTTGACCATATAGTTAAAATTATCCATAGTACCTCTTTCCTGCCCTTGCCCGTCTGGAACTATTTCATACTCAGTTCTTCGTTCAACTTTTCTTCTGATATCATGGCGTAGATCTTGTATGCCGTACCCAATAGTAATATTAATTACTTTTAAGTACAATTTTATGTATCTGGCATACTAGACCTCTCCATTGACTCGAAAACTCTTTTCCCTTTCATACTTCATTTGTGAGTTACACTTAACACTCAATCTCTCAATCAACTTTTTCGTATCATATAACCACGCTTCATTCAGTATCCCATCTATACCTCGCGCTTTTCTTTTTTTAGTTTTTCTTTTATATTTCTCTATTTTCTTTGAAATTAAACAACTCTTTTCTCCTCCAAACAAACTGTCTCAATATCTTCTTGTTTATTTTTATTCTTTGATTATGTATTTCCATTAAAATGTCTTACCCCTTTCTTCTATCAGTTTCTTTCTTTCTTTATTTTCTGTGGTATCCTTTGATTCTGTTTCTCAAGTTTTAGTATAAAAAAAAAATAAACAATATGTTTTATAATTTACTGTACATTTTGTGTACCATTTAATAATTATGATAAACAGCCTACTTTTAAAAACAAATCGTTCTTTAAAACAATTTTATTACTGCACAGATGCAATTACAAAATATTTTTTCACCTACCTCTACCAAAACCATATGTTTTGAGCCTAAAAACAATTTAGAAACTCAAAGGTCAAAGGTCAAAAAGATTTTTGCAATATTTGATTGATTGTAAATCACGATAAAATCCGACAGTAGTGTGAAATTATAATAAATTTTGAAACTTCTTGAAACGCTGTTTTTATTTGGGGCAGGCAAAAAAAATGTTAACTCATAAATGTTAAAAACCTCAATAACATTGTTTGCTTTAAAGCAGCTAAAAACCGTAATCCAAAACATTTAGTATAAAAAATAAAAAATATACTATATGTTTTAATATTAATTATAAATTATTAAACAATCAAAATATTATCATATGGTACTACTTTTTATATCGCAAAACCGTAGTCTAATGCCTTGCATATATTGTTTTCGAGTTGCATATCTCTAGATTGTATCATAAATAATTTTTATTTGTAGGCCACTTAAAGGTTTTTTTTTTATTGTTAATCTAAGATCCAAACAAAAACTAATGATACCCTTAGATTTGATGTTTATGTTGGTTAGGTCAGATGAATTGGACTACTGATTAGCCAAATAAAAATACGTTTTATGCGTTTAACAATTTTATATTAATTAATTATTACTCAAATGTCAAAATACCTTTCAAGGCATGGTTTACATTTTTGTACTCAAATATATAAATAATTAATTAGATGTTGCAATAACCAATACCCCTTCTTAACATGTAATTAAATTTACTAAAGCATTAATTAATCCGACCCCTTTAGTATGTATGTACTTGTACAGTCTCTATAAATGAATTTGATTATGTAATCACTTTAAGTATGCCACCTTTTTAAAACTGTCCACTATACTATTTGTTTTGACAATTCAACTTTGATAGATGTCAAGCAAGCAAAGTTATAAGAATGTATACAAATAAAGAGAATATTTTTATTATTGAATCCTAAGATAGGCAACTTTATTTGCGCATTTCACTAGAGCGGCACAAACGTACATTAGATAGTTACATAATCCCAAACATTTATAATAACCCTATATTTAATATCAATATGCTTCACCCTTTGGTTACAAGTTTTGTCGTTGAATAGTTTTATACAACCTCGATTGTCTTCATACACTTTAGCTGAAGTTTGGATTTCTTGACCAAAATTGATTAGTACTCGTTGTATCCAGATAAGATCACGTACGGCTTCAAAAAACGCGATAAATTCAGCTTCTGTTGAGAATAGAGATACGGATTTTTGTTTACAAATATCCTGTATTTGATTTTCTGTCAATAGGATCGCCACCCCAATCTGCATCAACATAACATTCAAAACATCCATTGTTGTCTTTGTTACCAAGTTTCAATTTAAATGATTTCGTTGCTTTTAAATACCTGAACACACGTTTTATCTCATTCCAATCACATATTCTAGGTTCACTTACTGGCCTCGCTAGTATAGATGTAGCAACGGAAATATCTGGTCTCGTGTTAGTAGATAGATATAACAATGACCCAATTGCACTTCTGTAAATCTCTTGCGATTCGAATAAATCTTGATTTATTGTTTCACTCAAATAACCTGGGTTCATTGGAGTCACTGAACCCTTTACATCAGTCAAATTAAATTCTGATAGTTTATTCATAATGTATTTTTCTTGATTCATGTAAAATATACCTTTGTCATCACGACTAATATGTAGACCAAGATAATACTTCAAATTACCGAAATTTTTAATAATTAATTCGGTATTCATTAATAATTCGAAAATTTCAATCTTTTTTAAATTAGTTGCACATGCAACAATGCCATCAACATGATTCAAAATATATACTATATGCCATCTGTTTGTTTTGAATATAGACATGGATCATATTATTACTCTGTATATAATCTTTTTGTTTCATGATCTTGTCAAACTTTTTATTCCATTCATTAGCCTTTTGTTTGAGACCATATAAATTCTTTACAAGTTTACATACCTTATCATCATTGCCAATTATGTAACCTTTCGGCTGCTTCATGTAAACTTTATGTGATAAGTCGCCATTCAAATACGTTGTTTGAATATCAAAATGTCGAAAGCTCATTTTTCGTTTTCCAGCCACAGTCAAAAGAATTTTTAGTGTTGTTGGATTCACCACAGGTGCAAAAACTTCATCATAATCACGACCATACTTTTGGGAAAATCCTTGGGCAACTAGACGTGCTTCATATTTGATTATGTTTCCTTCTTCTTTATGAATATAAGTACACAGGTGATCCAAATACTTGAAAATAATCTAAATTTGGTTGTTTTTTTGCCATGCTTCATATGGAGTCGTTTTTACATTTTTAGTAGGTAAACGATTAATAATGTAACTGCAATTTACAATATTAATCGTTTATTGCTTCATCAAAAATTGTTTATGAAGACCTGAACTTGGTAACATACACTTTGTCATTTCGATTAGTATACAATTTTTATGTTCAGTTATGCCATTTTGCTGTGAAGTTTTTGGTACAGTTAACTGAGTTATGATACCACTTAATTTTAAAAAACTTTGTAGTCGTCCATCTATGTATTCTCCACCTCGATCAGATCTAATCGCTCTTGGAATTTCACCGTGTTGAGTCTTCATCATTTCTATGAAATTAATCATACTTTCATAGACATCAGATTTTTTCTTCAGTAGATAGATATGCAAATAACGACTATAATCATCAATGAGAGTTAAAATATAACGATTACCTCTCGACGTCTGTGGTTCAATTGGTCCGCATACATCTGTGTGGATTAAATCTAATTTATTAGTAGATTTATTTATTGACTCGAGTTTTCTCGCATTGGATACATGTCTCACAAACATCATCGTGATCACAATTTGCTATTTTCATATTAGTTCCAAGTACCTTATGCCATTCATGTATGCATTTAGAATGAATTGTGTTCGTCGTTTGTAGGGCAGTATGCCGCGGCGTTATTTCATACACATAATTCTTGCACTTCACTGGCATTGGCAGGTTTCACCTTTGAATATTACGGTACAGCCATTTTTCGCTAATTTGCCGACCGATGATAGATTACATTGTAGTCCTGGTACATATAAAACGTTCTTCATACGAATTGATAACTTATTTTTGCCAGTTTTCATATCTACCAGTCCATGTCCGTCAATTGGAAGTATTTTTCCATCTGCTAATGTAACTGTTTCTGAATTTGTATTAGTTAAATGCTTGAAAAGTGTTTCACCAGAGTCTACACAACATTCTTTATCATTTGATTTTTACTTTTATTTACCATCATGCATACAAACGGTTTATTGTCATTTGACATATTTTCAGAATCTTTTTTCTTTTTCTATGCAGCAAATTTTCGACAATCATTTTTAATTTAAACTTTTTTTTACAAAAAAAAAACAATATGCTTTATTAATATCAAATTTTGGTTTGTTGACTTTCACCTCAAGAGCACTTTCATTACTTTCACTGGTTTTCGTTATTTCTAATCTCCGTTAATATTCTTCGATTAGTTTGTTTTTCACCAGTGTTTTAGTTAAATCAGCTTCTGGACGTGACTCGATTGCTGTAATTAATACGCTATAACTTTCTGATAAGCTAGACAAATATAATGCAACAGAAAAAGCTTCAGCTATTGGTTCACTTAAGTTGTTAATTGATCCATACACTCATCCATTGCATTTAAATGTGTTTACATATTTTCACCTTCACATAATATCAGCCGACGTTAAATACCGAACTTTATAAGATAAAGTTGACTTTTGATGATATTCTCTTAAAGATTTCCACATTGCTTTGGCTGTCGTATAATTTCTTATATGAATGATTTGATCGTCATCAACAAATAAAGCAATACATGCTCGTGCTTTACCATCCTTTTTATTCCATGCCGCTAACTGTCCATAAGTCTTCTTTGATTAATAGAAGTTCGAGTTTATATTTCTAAACTCCATAGTTATCATTATTTAATTTTATTATATGCACTTTTATTGCTGAATCTGCCATGCTGTTACGGTATACTCATGCACGTCTTTATTTTATTACAATGGCTATCGTCCTGGGCTCATAACCTGTTGGTTAGGTCAGATGAATTGGACTTTACTGATTAGCCAAATAAAAATACGTTTTATGCGTTTAACAATTTTATATTAATTAATTATTACTCAAATGTCAAAATACATTTCAAGGCACGGTTTACATTTTTGTATTTTTGTCAAATATAAAAATAATTAATTAGATGTTGCAATAACCAACAGTTTATACATTTCATCAACAGACCTGACAACAACGTACATAAAAAGGTAGTTTGTACTTGCTTTTTTCCTTATTTTTTTTCCAATTTAAGATATGGATGTTTATTTACCTAACTTTTATTTCAGTAAAATAACTGTTTCTTCATTTAATTTAATCAATTACATATATAAAGTATCTCGCGACGTACGAACACAAGTTATGGCGTAAAGTAAAGCGTTTTCATAATACAGAATGTATATTCTCTGGTATTAAGGTGAATAACTTAGTCGTTTTTTTTTTTTCAAAAATGCAAAAATTTTTTTTTAGTGTTTGTTGGTGTAACTAATATTTTGTTTATATTTTAACAAATATTTTGTTTCTTTTTCAACCTCACTGAAATGTTGTATTTTTCAATTTTATTGTAGGTCCATAATTATATATGATAAAGTCAGTTGTTTTGATTTGAATCCAATTATGGCAGCATTAAACAATCGCTTCGGCAACTGAATAAATCAATCCGATCGAGTCGGACCGTTAAAATCAATCGATCCAAACCGGCCGTTCTAACCGTCAGATTAGTGCAATGCAGCATTAGTATGCGCTTTGTTTCCCTTCCATCTGCTTCGATCCTGCGTCGTTGTGTTGCTTCATGCATGCTGTGTATTGATCTTTTTGTGGTTGATAACTTTAATAATAAAATAAATTGTAAATTTTATAAAACTTCACGATTTGCTTCATTAAAACAAAACTTTTTTTATTATTATTTTGATGTGTATATGGGTATTTATAACTTTATAACTGATCTTTTTTAGAGCAAACATTGGTTTTTTCATCTAAACAGCTTTATTGAGAGATAATTTAGAAAATGGTAAATACGTAATAATTCTATAAATTGTGTTTTATTTAAGAAACTTTTATTTATTCAAAAAAGTATTTGGAATGCAAAATTTTAATTTTAATGTTTCCAACTATATGTATACTTATTAAAAAAACAATTTGTAATATTTTGCAAACTCCAAAATAAAGTTTTAAGTACATATTGATCTTTCAAATTTTGAAAACTGATTAGATTGAATTTATATTAAAAAAAACTTTATTACTAAATGAATTTCTTGTACCATTTTAGATGTTTTATTTCACACTATTATGGCGTTTTCGGCTGACATTTGAGGTCGTCTTGGGGCGTCCCAAAATTTGATGTAAAAATATATTGCTCTTTGCCGGTGCATATCCGACTATGTATTCTACAATATGGCGTTCTGAAAAAGAGCGTTGTCAGCCAAACACAAAAATATTCACCGTGGGCACCCGAAAACTTCATTAGTTTTAATAATAATATTTACATTAAGCAATAGAAGATTGATGAATATACTTCTTGTAATAACTTAATATTCTAGATCTAATGTTATATATACTTTGGTAAGGTCATAATAACTAACGCATTTATTTTGCACAAATTATAATGTTTTCTATTTATTGCAAACCTAACGTTGGAAGAACTTCAAAAAATATTCTAAACATATTATTTTAATTTAGTTAATATTAATCAAGGGGCTTTCTTGTTGTTATAATTATTAGAAAATTTAAATTAAAAATTAAAATTAAATATTTAAGTTATGATAAATATAAAAATATAAATAAATTGAATTATAAAAAAAACATACCTTCAAGCCAAATCTCAAATCCTCGCATGTAAATGTTTATTTTTTCATTATTCTTCAATAATAACTAATAATTTAAAATTATTAATTTTATACAGTACTATTAATTAATTAGTCAAGTAATAAAACAATATTTAAAGTTACTTATTTTAAATTCACTTAAATAGTTATAGTTAGTTTCCATATCTCCGAACTTTGCATTTATTAAACAATCAATTATTGTATCTGCGGTATACATCGCGCTTGAGTGTACAAGAGTGAATGAATGCTGCTGGATATTGCATTCCACTTCCACTAATGAAAATTCAGCAATTTCTCGCAGCGCCCTTTTCTTCAACTAATATATTGATCACCTCGCCCGTTTTTGATAAAAAACTATGCAGCTTTGCAGCATAGATGAGACATTTCATCAGTATTTATTTGACAAATTCATATTCAATAAAACCAATATAAAATGTTTTATCAATTTTAATTGATTAAAATAATCGTTTTTATTTCCTGCATTCCAACAAATAGATAAAATTCAAGTTCATACGATTTATTAAATTAAAAATACGGTTTATTATTAAATTCTTTTCATATCTGTAATTATTGTTACGTTAATAATTAAATTAATCAACTTTACAAATAATTGAAAATGACGTCATTCACTGACCAATATTCAAGGTTAAATAATGGTATACATATGAAATCTATTAATACATTTATTTCGGCTTTACATTGAAACAAGGCGGTCGGAGCGGAGTTGGAATATTTTTAATAACATTAATAAATTTTCACGAGATAATATAGTGCTCTAATGATAAGTTAATCATTATTAAATTTTTAACCGTCACGATAAGGTAATGTAATTTATTATTAGTTGCTTAGTTGGTGTACCTACAAGTGTGAAGTGCATATAAGTGAAAGTGTGTAAATATTAACCATGTCGGCACGAGTTTGGGGAACCAGTGAAGATGGTAAGTTAATATATTAATAGTAATATTTTTATTAATTATTTTAATTAATTAAGGTACACTTGAATATGTCTCACTTACCAAAGAGACTCTGGAAGGGGCTATGGAAGTAATGAGAAAGGCATTTTTCTTGCATGAAAATGTTTCAATTGCTGTTGAATTATTTAAATATCCTAATGCTATAAAAGAGTTGGAGGAATTATGCTACAGAGCTGCACGAGATGGTGTTTCAATTGTTGCTATCGAAAAAGCAACCGGTGTTGTCGCAGGTGCATCAATTAATAAATTGCAGGTAATTCATCTTTATTGTTTATTAAATTCAGTGAATTTTGCATGTATTTTATAAACGTATAATATCATTATACATTATTCATTGTTGTACAGTAATTTTTCAATCAGTATATTGTATACAATATAAACAAATGAATAATCGCGATAGCATATACTGTAAACAAATAATTTTTTTAACAGTGAACATTACTTATCATCCATGCCGGTTATGTGGCAATCAACTACGAATTATAAACCGTTTGAAACTTAAATCTAATCTAAGATTAGTAATGGTTTATGAAGGTTGTTAGAATATAGGATAGCAGATATTGCAATATTATCGATTTGATTTGATAGTTAATTATGCATTCTTGTATTCAATATTGTTCGTAAGATTGCGGCAGAAAGATATTAATAAATATTTTACCGCACTAGTACGTTAATGAATTTGTTACCGCACTGTTTCGGTAATAATAATACAACATATGATAAAATTTATGAACATTTCTTTGTTATGAATTCGCATTCATACTTTTACCAATTATTGTTGAAACAATTTTTCTTGAGTTCTTTGCTACCTTCAATGTATTTTTCTGCAACTGCATTTGACAAAAAGAGTAGCTTAAAGTAAGTAGTTTTGGATACATTCTACTATCTTATTATCCTCATAAAAATTTGTATTTGTAAATATTTGAAAATAACGACCGTTATCTGTTCATATGTAGTTGTTTTAAACGGTGTTTTTTTAGAGGCGGAGAACTTTAAATCGAAATAAAACACAGAAAAATGTTTTTTTTATTTATGAAATTAGCTTTATTTGACAGATAATTTTATCGCATTAATGTTTGAATATGATTTCGGGCATGTGATCGCCGCAGCTGGAGCGTACATGGCGTAATCTGGAGGTTCAATTTGCACACACTGTTTGCAGTAATTCAGGCTGTATTTTGGCAATAATGCGTTAAATGTTGGCTTCCAAGTGCTCAATTGTTTATGGTTTTATATATCCCCAGAGAAAACAATCGAATGGCGTCAAATCGCACGAGGTGGTCAGTTAACATGTTTATTTTGTGAAATTAATCGTTTGTAAAATGTTTCTTTCGGTAAATTAATTGTATCGCTATGTGTGGCATGTGGCGTTGTCCTGTTGAAATCACATGTTTGCAATATTAATGCTGTCCAATCATGTCTCAGTACCGCTCACCGTTAACTGTAACGTTCCGACAATGATTCCACTGGCCCATAACCAACGGTAATTTTTTTCTGATTGTAATGGTGTTTTGACAATGGCTTGTGGATATTTATTAAAATTTTCAAATGAAATTGTAGACCAATAGCAATGTTTTCTTCGACTCATTTACCAAATGTACGACGCGAACGATGATAGTGTGATTTCAATTCCTGTACAAGTTGAATCTTATAAGTGATCACAAGTTTAATTGTTGAACCCGATGACAAATTGACACATTTGGATCATCATTAACACTACGCTGCACTCTATCAATGATTGCTTCTTGTGTGCGCACTGTACGACGTCGTATTGGATGCTTATTATCGTTTAGATTAAACGTATTGCAAAAACAATGCACAGTTTTTCGAATTAATTGCTCTAATGGGCGATTATGAGCATCATTCAATGCACGTAATGCCCGATGAGTTTCTCGAACTGAACCATGATTTTCAAAATAAATTTGAACATTTTGCAAATGTTGCTCCGGCGTGAGTTTATTCATGATAAATTGCCAAACCAAACTAACCTCAAAACAACCAAGAACTGCCAAATCAGCTGTCACAGATAAGAGTGTTGCCAATTTAAAGTTCAGCGTTTCTAAAAATACACCCTTTACCCTTTTTTTATTAAAACTGCTTTATTGTCTACTTCTTGTAAATAAGTACTTAACAATGTAGCGCTTAGTTCAAAAATCTTTGATTTTTTAAGTTTATTCTTACCATTTTTTAGAAACACATAATAAAATTGCGAATGTGCTATATCTTCATTGATTTTCATGGGTAAAATACTACACAACATTGGTAACATTACCTGTATGTGTATTTTATAGCGGTCATACGTTAACTCATATTTTATTGTTGAACTTTACTAGCATCTTCAGTACAACATAATTTTTCTTAATTTTATACTTATAAATAAATTTGTTAATTGACGCGTTAGCAACCTGGTGTCCAGGTTTAGAATATTGTCCACAGGTAACTATTCTGTTTATTCAGAAGTTGAAAACTTACTTCTTTGCACTTCTGCCGATGATCATAATAGGGCTCAATCTTATGGTAAATTGTTTCTTGGCTGTTGTTTGCCGTGCCCTTCATTACGTCCGCGGTTTTTTTTGCAATTAGCATTGCCTAGTTGTCTGCGTATGCCAAGAGGGTCACATGTCTGGGGGACGTCTATTCTTAGTAGGTCTTCATACAGGACGTTCCAGAGGTAGGGACCTAGTATCGATCCCTGTGGTACCCCTTCCGTTACTTTGTGTTTCTGTCCTTTTTGATTCACAATTAATCAATTTGTGAAATAGTTTTTTTATCACTGGTGTTTTAAAATGATGTTCATCTTGAGGGCTTTAATTGTCCTATCTTATGACGACGTGCGTTTTTGACGTTGATTGTGATTAGGGCACATAGTCCTTTGGTCTTAGATGTATTTTTCATTTCTTTGTCTGCAATGTTTTTGACAATTTCCATGGGGCCTAGAATGAACCTTTTTTGCTTAATACCATACTGAGAGTCTGACAGGTTCTCTTCTTCTTCTTTTTCAGTCTTGACACGATGACTTGCTTGTATGGGCGGTAGGACCTCGGGTTTACTTCATTTTTGCTAGTTTTTTTATTAACTTGAGGGTTGCAGTTTTTCTGCCGTTTTTCCGTAATAGGGATCTCCTCCGGTATTTTATTTGCCCAGTTGATCATTGTTTGTTTCCGAAACAGTGCCCTTCTTACTTTGTCTTGGAAGCAGTTGGCCAATTTAATTCCACGAGGTTTCCATTTATTTGTGATGATTTTGTAGCTATTTCTCCAAATGTTATCAGTAGCTTCCGAGTTTTTTTGGCATCTTTGTTTTTTTTTTTTAGCCTGATGTCTTCTTCATTTTCCTTTTTTTTTTGTTTTGTTCTTATTTTCTTATTGTCTTCAGTCTTTTTTGTATACATATTTCTCTTTGTGTTGCAATCTCATTGTTTCACAAAAAAACCTGCTTTCTGCTATTTTCCCCGTTTATTTAGGGCATTGCCGCGTTGCGGCTTTGTGTCTGTGGACACTGCCGCTAGTGTTGCTTTTGCGAGGCTGTATCTGTATAAGTATTTACGTAGGCTCAATGCCTTTGTTAGAGTCTCGGTGCATGGTAAGGTCGATATACAACGATTTCTCTTACGAATGTTGGTCTCTTATTAAGGTTATTTTTATCCTTGCCATTCATTCTACACTCATTTTCCCCATTCCAGTGACATTGCACTTGTTTATTTGTTTGCCTGGTTTAGTGCAAAGTCTGCGATGGGGCAGTTAGGAGAGATATAGCAGGACATAATCCTGATGTCCTCTACATCTACCCAAACGATTAATTATATTTTATTTTTTTGTATTTCGCCATCATGCCGATTATGCGATGCCGTGGTCATACAAGGCATATTGACAAGGTTTTAGAACCGAAACAATTGTCTGTGCTTGACTTTAGACCGCTGTGATTGAGATTGAATAAATTATTAATTCATTGACGATTCAAAATCGTTTAAACCCTGTAAAATGATTGTCATTTGCATAAACGTTAAATGATGCCGATTACCATTTAGTATTAACGGAGCCACAGTCGTTTGTTTGATTATTTAAATTTACAGTTGTCACTTAATTCAGAGACTAGTAATGGTTAAAAAAACTAAATTTTGTGATCATACCGACCGCTACCTTGATTTGTTGTATTTTAACAAAAACGGCAACTTTGGCTTCATCGCTGCTTCTACAAATAATTTGATAATCGATTTATTTTTTTACCAGTACATTTAGAAAGGATTAAACTATGATATGTCGAAGTCTTTTATTCAAATAATAGTTAGATAACGATGATAATATTTGCATTAATAACTTCACCACAAACACGTCTAATTTGCTAACTAGCAGTGTTGTATTTTAAAGCCAATCGTTTACGACATTTAAATAATTTCTACTTACAATCAAGCATGACATATCAAATCATCGGATTCTTTACCATTTATTTTATTTTTATAATCCAAATAGCAACTTAAGGGCAAAGAACAAAATATACAAAAATATATAGTTTCAATTAATTGTATTCTGTTGTATAATATTAATTCTAATTAATCTTTTAGGTAGCTGCAGCACCCGGTGAAGAAAATTACTTCGAAAACTATGAAGCAAACTGTAAGGAACCATCAGCTAAAAGTTTAGTACGTTTTATGATTGAATCTGATGCAGAATATGATCTCTTTCAAAATGTTAAAGTCGATTGTCTTTTGGAATTGATGTTCCTAGCTACTTTACCGGAATACCGTGGCCGTGGAATTGGAAAACAATTGGTAGCATCTGCAATTATTTTTGGGAAAAAACTACTCGAAGGTGAAAATGTTAAAGTGCCGTTATCTGATGACAAACTAGATAACGACGTGCGACCTAAACTAGTTTCAATGATTTGCACATCATTTATAACGCAAAAAATTGCACGATCATTCAATTTCACGATGGCTGTAGAGATTAATTTTAATAAGTGGAGTTTTGATGGAAAGACATATGCCGAACGTATTGGACCAGAAACACCAACAACAACGTTAGATTATATTAAATTGTAACGAAATATTTAAAAACTATATAATATATAAATCTTAAAATTATATAAATTTTTAATTTCATATAAAATTCTATATTTGT
Source organism: Tachinus rufipes (assembly GCA_963932245.1). Lineage (NCBI taxonomy): Eukaryota > Metazoa > Arthropoda > Insecta > Coleoptera > Staphylinidae > Tachinus > Tachinus rufipes. The sequence goes on along the minus strand of OZ010741.1, from coordinate 46,105,505 downwards.
GTAAGACATGTTTTAAGACTTTATTTTACTTGTCGTATCATTGGTACATAATGCAAACCGCCTCAGGTTTCCCAGCTTGTATTAGCATTCACATCTTCACTTTGAATCTATCAAAACTAAAAGATATGCAAGTATTATATAATCGGTAAACTATGACAACTATGCTGTATATATTATAGTAACACGATAATTTTTAGTACAAAAGCCCGCAGACGTCTGCAACTTGCATTGTGGTTTACATCGTTTTAAAAAAATCATATCGGGTAAGTGACGCCACCCATTGTTGATAAACTGGTTGAACCAAATTCTACTGGTTCTTATCACTCTCTAGCATATTGATGGATATATTGGCCGTTTCTTCTTGATGGTTTCTTTTCGGGTCGTCTAGTGTCTGTGGGCCATTGGTATAGACACGAGATTTCAAAAACCTCAACAATAAAGAGTCGAGAGTGGTCAAATCGGGTGAACGTCCAGCAACTTCAAATCACTCCTCATTGAGATGAGACAACACAGTCATCGATGCCCTTGAATTGTAAGCCGAAACCATATGTCCCCTAAAGTCCATTTCATTAAGTCGTGGCAATTAAATTAGTTTCAAACGTAATTTTATTTAATAAATTGTCCGGAAGTAGGCAAAAAAACACTTCAAAAAGCATGGTCACATAATCTGAAATATTTATGGGCGCAGTAGAATTAGTAATACAAATCAGAAGTATCTAGTAATTATTCTTTGTCCAGACACCATTGCAAAATCGTAATAATGAAAAGTCATTATCACTGCTTAACTTATTGTCATCTCATTCTACATCTGCTTGATGGGTTTCAAAATGGTCATACTGAGGAAGAACAAATCTGATTCTACGTCAGAAGGAATACTATCAAATAAATCTTGAAATTGTTCTAGCAACATATTTTTTTAATTCCCAATGTTTTGTTTTCTTGTCAAATAAAGTAGACTATCACGAGTTTTGTCACAAAACCAACTATTTGAACTCCTAAGTGTCTAATAGTACCACTCCACTATGATTTGTCATATTATCAACAATATTTTTAAATACTTTCTCTACACAACCAATAAATTACAATGACATAACCTTGTGAACGTACTACGCACGCATCTGTCAAGAGCACAAAAACACCGTATTCTTTTTTATTGCGTATTTTTACAGTTACATTACATTGCCCCAGAAGTCGTACGACTTGCTTTGAAAGAGGTTGATGAGACCAACGGCTTTTTAAGTGACTTCCAAATCACCGTGGTAGATAAAAAACATGTTATTATTTTAGTCATATTCGGGATCGAACCCCAAAAAGTGTTAGCGTGCTTCGCTAACGCTCTATAACTGTGCTATCTTAAAGTACATATTATAGCCGCTAATAGCAGATTTGACCGCAATAAGCATTTGGATTTTTTTCCCAAACGTAGGAGAGTTGTATGCAACACATTATATAACAGAAATCTACTGAGTCGCTCAGCCAAAATTACCTACCGGAAGTCGATAAGAGTGTTATTAGGTCGGTAGGTACAACCTAAGCAATTAAATATTATCCAACCGGATCCATAAAAATATAAAAAAATAATAAATATTTATCAGCGCCGGCAGCCAGCGTCTTCAGCAAAAGACTGGCAATGTCTATAAAAAAAACAATTGACTGAACGCAAATCATAGAAAAAAATTAATATTCATACATAATAATTTAAATATTATTTGTACTGTTGATTAATATAATATTTTAATTATTATTTATTAATATTATATTTATTTTCATTATTATGGGCGATTTCAATGCAAAAATTGGACAAGGAAAGGAAGGAAGCATAGTGGGGCAGTATGGTCTTGGGACACGGAACACAAGGGGAGATAGACTTGTCCAGTTTTGCAGAGAAAAAGAAAGGGTAATCATGAACACTTTTTTTAAACTTCCGCCTCGAAGACTATATACTGTGGGGAGAATAATCAGGAATCAAATCGATTACATAACAATTAACCATCGTTTTCGTAATAGCATAACATCTGCAAAAACTTATCCTGGGGCTGATATAGGCTCTGATCATAACCCCCTTATCGGAGTACTTCAGACAAAACTTAAAAAAGTAAAAAAGCAAGCTAAACCTCCGGTATACGATATAAGAAAAATTAGAGAAGACAACACTCTCAAAGAAATAGTATCTGAATCTCTGACAAAATATTTCAAAACGAACAACAGTGAAAGTTTAGGAGTAGAAGAAGATTGGAGTAGCTTACAAAATGAACTTGATACAATAATTAAGAAACATGTGCCACTGAAGAAAAATGAAAAACACAAAGAATGGATGACACCGGATATTTTTAAAATGATGGAAGAAAGAAGAAATATGAAAGGGAAAGACCACGGCAGGTATACTGAACTAAACAGACAAATAAGAAACTACATAAGAAAAGCTAAAGAAGACGAAATGTCTCGAAATAGAAAATCTGCAGAAAAAGTATGACCTGTTCAATATGCACCGCAGAATCAAGGAAGCTGCAGGCACACATAAGAAACAGCAAAGCGGTAGATTAATAGACGCAAATGGAAATGAGATCTCAGAGATCGAAGAAAAACTAGCAACCTGGGAAGAGTATATCCAACAGTTATTCGAAGACGATCACCCAGAACATCATGGCATGAATAACACGGATATCGGGCCTCATATTACGAAGGAAGAGGTCCAGAAAGCAATAGACACAGCCAAAAATGGAAAGGCTGTAGGTCCAGATAAAATACCAGCAGAGATCCTAAAATTATTTAGTGAAGAAGGAATAAACATTCTTACCCGCCTGTATAATATGGTGTATAATACGGGAAAAATACCCACGGATTGGCTCCACTCAACATTTGTCACTATTCCTAAAAAACAAACATCAAAAAAATGTGAAGAATATCGGACTATTAGTATAATGAGTCATACACTAAAGATATTTCTAAAAATCATACACGCTAGAATATACCAACAATGTGAAGCAAACATCGAGGAAACGCAGTTCGGATTTCGCAATGCCGTAGGTACCAGGGAAGCACTTTTTGCATTAAACGTTCTAATTCAGCGATGTAGAGACATCAATTGCGATGTATATCTATGTTATATAGACTTTAACAAAGCATTTGATAGGGTGAAACATGAAGAGCTGATCAGTATACTTAGGAAGACGGGAGCCGACGACAAAAATATCCGTATCATAGCAAATCTATATTGGCAACAAACAGCAGAAGTTCGAGTAGGAGACCACAAAACTAAGAAAATAAAAATATGTAGAGGGGTGCGGCAGGGATGTGTGCTCTCGCCTATGCTATTTAATATATACTCAGAGCAAATTTTCAAAGAAGCACTGGATAGTGTAGAGGAGGGAATCATAGTCAACGGTGAACTACTCAATAACATCAGATATGCAGACGACTCCGTCATAATGAGCAGCAGTGCTGAAGGACTCCAAATTATGATGGAATAGATCAAATCCACTAGTGAGAAATACGGAATCTGTTTAAATATAAAAAATACCAAACATATGGTAGTGAGCAAAAATAACCCGCCACCGGTGAACCTGTTTCTTGACAATACGCCTATCGAACAAGTAGATAAATATCCATACCTAGGTACCTGCATAAACCAACAATGGGACCATTCTGTGGAAATAAAATGCAGAATTGAGAGAGCAAGAGCTGCATTCATACAAATGAAAAAAATATTCATCAGTCCAGACCTGACTCTACAACTTAAAATCAGAATCCTACGATGCTACGTATTTTCCACTCTTCTGTATGGCGCAGAATCCTGGACTCTTACCAAGGATTTTGAAAGCAGGCTAGAAGCGTTTGAGTTGTGGACCTACAGACGTATACTGAAGGTATCGTGGATAGATCATGTTACTAACGAGGAGATTCTTCGGCGAGTGGAGAAGGATCGAGAAATAATGACTACAGTAAAAGTTAGAAAACTAGAATGCCTTGGGCATGTTATGAGGCACAAGGAAAGGTACAGAATACTCCAACTTATTCTGGAAGGAAAGGTGCTGGGAAAAAGAGGTTCGGGGAGGAGAAGAATATCCTGGCTTAAAAATCTGCGCCAGTGGTTTGGAGTGACCTCAATACAACTGTTCCGAGGAGCCGTGGATAAAGTGAAGATAGCCATGATGATCGCCAATATTTGCAACGGATAAGGCATGGAAAGAAGAAGAATTATGATTTTTATATTTTATTATTTTTTTGTTTACATTTTTTTTAATAAATTTTTACACTACTTTCATTAGTTTCATTTATTTAAAACAAATCGTATTCGTCCGGATCTGGCCGATTCCGACCGGATAGTTATCAAGATCCGGCCAGAACCCAATCTTTTAAATATTGGCCGGATCCGCCGGATACCGGATCTGGATCCGGTTCCGGCGGCATCACTAGTTAAAACCATATTTGGCATTGCGGTCTGTTTAACAGTTTTACTAACTTTATGACAGATGTAGTAAAGTTTTAGACAATTTTATTCGACACATGTGGCTGTTTGAGAATTTTTGTAACTTTTTGACATTTCCAATAGTTTTTTTGACAGATTTAGTAATACTTTGACAATTTAAAAAACATTTTAACATATTATATTGCTGTAAACTGTTTTTGTAACTTTTATTTAATTTAATTTGTAACGTTTGGAGAGTTTTAGTAACAATTTAAAATACAATTTGTCAGATCTGGGAAGTTGCTCCAATTTATGATATAATCACCAGTTAGGGTAAATTGTTTGGCAGTTTAAGTAATTTTAAAATTTTTAGTAACTTGTTGGTAAAATGTAGTAAATATTTTGAAAGTTTAAAATATGATGTAGTAATTTTTAATATTATTATTACATTGCTGAAAATTATTTGACAGTTTTAGTAACTTTTGACAAATGTAGTAATAACGTATCAAACAAACTTGAAACGGGACAAAAAAAAGAAGTCTCATTAACTACTCGCAGTAAAATAATTTGACGGCAACGGCCGTTCTTGCAATGAATTTAGTGATCATTAATATACAACGTAAATGTACGATGTGGTGGATAGGTGAATTAGCGTTCGTAGCGTCAGTTATATAATCATTCTTTATTAACGGCATATAAAAAAAAACATTTACATCTACATCATCCTGCACATAAATTATGATGATACTTAAAAGTAGACAAAAAATATAAAAAAAACAAAATATACACAGAAAATGTATACATATAAAAACAAAATATAAAATTATTCATTAACACATTTTAATCGATTCTTAAATGTACATTTAGAAACTCAAAACAAATCTAAGTTATTAGAAAAGCTATTCGCAATTCTACACATTCAGCCAATTGGATTATCGAATCCAAAGTTGGTAGACGTAGATTCTCTAAATAATAGAGACTGTCTTGTTTGGCAATTATTGTTGGTCCACGTAAAAATTATAAGGCGGCTCTTTTGCGTCAAAGTTCCAGCAATGTAAGATTATATTGCAATGCAAAGTGGTTGAAATCGTAGTTTTTAGAGAAAATGCCCAATTTGTACGACAATAAATATTTCTATAGTGCGTATATGAATGCTGTAGAATGGACACCAAACTGACGGAGCATACTCTAAATGCGAGCTTAACAAAGCGCAATAAAGTAGTTTGAGTGGGCTTGGCAATAGGTCAGTAGACATTCAGTAAACAAATCCTAACATTTTCATAGCACGGTTACACATATAGTTTATATGCTCAACAAAAGTTAGTTTTGAGTCAAACATTACGCCCAAATCCTTTATTTGTGTAAAATGTTCCAATACTTTATTATCAATAGTACAGGGAGTTTATTAATGAATGGGATTATGTAATCACTTTAAATGTGCCGTTTTTCTTAAATTGTTCACTAAACTATTTGTTTTGACAGATCAACTTTTACAGCTGTCAAGCAAACATATGAAAACATATGTAGTATAGTGGACGATTTTAAAAAGGCGGCATATTTAAAGTGATTACATAATCCCATTCATTTATAAACTCCCTGTATAATCATATGATACTTTACTTAAAGTTCTGTTGAAACTTATATAAAAACGTTTATTTGGATTAAACAACAAGTTATTAATAAGACACCATTAGGGAATGCAATCCCGTAAGGTAATTTTGATCCCGGTATTTGCGGGATTGAAAATTCTCAATCCCGCGGAATCCAGGTGTTTGCGGGATCCTGCAGGGTAGTGTAAGATTTTGCAATCAAATCATAAACTAGTACCACATTTGCAAAGTTTTTATTAAAATAACACAAATTATAAGTATCAAATTCTTTATTAATATTCTTCAAAAAGAATTATACATTATTATTATAAGAAATTAAATATTACAAGAAAATTAAATATTATTTTGATAATAACTGCGCAAAAAAGTTAAAGTGTTAATTGTTTCATCGGCTAAACGGCTCCTGACCTTGCAGACTAGGTAGCCAGCAGCGGAAAAAGCTCGTTCTGCTTCTACGCTAGTAGGAACAACCGTCATTAATGAGTTGAAGGCAAATTGGAGGTATGTGCCTTTTAATCCACCCGACTCAAAATAATTCATCTCCTTCCTTATCAAAACCTCAAGATTGCTATTGCCAGATCTAGGTTGGGGTGTTACAGAAGTCTTTAAACTGGTCAAGGTCAGTTCGAGTTCTTCTTGAAGTGACATTGGTGCTGTTGATGTTGCTGAATCTGACTCCTGATTGGCGAGAGTCGCTAGAGGTACTTCGTCTTCGTTTTCACAATCATCAGCAGTAGCGGTAGCTTTTACGTTGTTTTCCTTGAACTCTAACCTTTCTATGATAGTTTTAATTTCTTTGCGTATTACATTATTTGAAGGTAGGTTAAATGTTTCATCGTGCATAAATTCTGTCCTGTCTTTTTCGTACTTAAACGGATCATGTAAGTACAATAAAGTCGCAGTCAAGTGACTTCGCCGCTCTGCTATCCGTTTCCTCAGTGAGATAACAAGTTCTTGAGCTAATGGTTTATTAATATTTATCAATTTACGAATAACGAACCTCAAAGTATTTTCGGCAGTAATCAAATTAGAGTCTCGCCTACATAAAACTTCGACAGCTAGCTTGACAGGTTGTAATATTTGTTCTAGATCCATTAGCACATCATATTCCTGTTCCGTGAATAAGTAATCTGGATTTGCACTGAACCCTAAATCAACCAGAGCTTTAGAAATGCACAATCTTACTTTAATGAATATTGTTATCATTTCAGATAGGCTCGACCATCTTGTTTTGCAATCCAGCAACAAAGCAATGTTTTTTCCCATGTCTTTTATCATATACGTCTGCAGCAGATCATTTTTTGTAGGGGACTTTTTAAAAAGTTTCACTACTTTTCTTACTTTCTTTATAATTTCTGCATACTCCATAGCCAGGTTTATTTCGCTTGTAGGAAAAGATACATCAAAGCCATCTTCTTCATTATCGAGATCCTCATTTGCTAGGTTATCCTCTTGATTTTCATCTGTTCCTTCATCGATTGCCTCATTTTGCGCAGACAGTTCTTCATCTTCATTGTGTGCTTCAAGTGAAAAATATTTTTTATTATAAATGACATCTACAACAGCCAATTGTATACCATGGGCATAACAAAGCTGCTGATTGGGCTTGATGAGCCTACCTATTTTTACCATGACTGTGGTGATACAGATTACATCCTTATCTAGAGATAAGTCATATTCTGACAGTTTATTTTTTAAAATCGTGATACAGGTTTCTGCAGGCAAACTTCCATAAATGCGCACCAGACCTAAATTCCAGAAAATAGGTTGTTCCTGAGCAAATGCGTGAATATTTACATTTATATAGCGCCTGTTTCTGGTAGAAGTCCATTCATCGAAGGTCAGGGTAAATCTATGGTTGTTGTCTTTTAGCTTTAAAAGATCTTTAATAACGGTCATTTTTATTGTCGTCCCATAATTCATAACCATTGATTTAATAGAATTAGGAGAAGTTGGTAATATTACTCCCAGAGCTTTAAAAAGATCTCGCAAATCCGACGATGTGCAAAAAACTCGGAAAGGTAAACCATCTTTTGACACCATGCGTGATACTCTCTTTTCTACGGTATTGTCTTCTCTTGAAAAATGATCAGTGATTTACGTTTCTTTACCAAAGCAGCTGATACGGAGGAATCGGACGCTGATGTAGTTATCAAAGCGGCAGCATTATCTAGTGACCTTGACGAACTCTCCGAATCCTTTAATTTGGTATCAATTTTATGTTTCGGTTTTAAATGCACGTGCAAACCTTTAGTAGATCGTCCTGTCGTTTTAATTAATGATTTACACAACTGGCATTTTGCTGTCTGTGAATCTTCCGCCTTCAAAAAGTATTTCCAAACAGCAACAGTACTAGAAAAGTTTTTATACACAGTTTCCGACATAATTATCACTATTTCAATTGAACACAATGTTTAAAAAGTTCAGTTAATTTAAAATAAATAAAACTCGATGCACAATTCGTTGCGATGCGTTACTTGCGTTATAATTGCAAGTTCAAACAGGCAAATAATTCGACTTCAGGCGAGGAATAACATGAATCACATCACATCAAATTGTTTCGGTTTTATCAGCTGGTTGCGCGCAACCACGCGCACCTTAAAACATATGAACTTGGTTTTTCCCCGCAAATCCCGCAAATCCCGAGGATCCCGCCAAATTTGCAATCGAGATTAGTCCCGCATATTGCATGCGGGATCCCGGTGTTTCGGGATCCCGGTATCCCGGTATTGCATTCCCTAGACACCATAGATGAACAGAACCCAAGTCATTTTGATATTCTTCGATAAATTTTTAGATTGTCAGCAAATAAAAGAAAAGACAAAGAATTAATAGAATACGAAAGATCATTAATAAAGAGTAAAAACAGAATTGGTTCACAATGAGATCCCTGAGGAACACCAGATGAAACAATAATTGATTATGATAAAAAGTTATTAATTTTCACACACTGAGTACGTTTTTCAAAAAAGCTCGACAACCATGCAATAACAGAATCATGAAAACCTAAAACCCGAAACTTTGCAATCTAAATTCTATGGTTAACCCAATTAATTCAAAGGCATTTAAAAGATCATTTTCGTAACAAAAAAAGTTTGCAAGAGTAGAACGACTCTCACGAAACCCATGTTGCTGTTCCACTATAATGCTTTTGCACATTCAATGGATTTGGCTAGTAACAATTTGATCAAAGAACTTAGGATGGAATGGCAGACTGGATGCATATATATCTGTAATTAGTGCTATTCTCCTTAGCTCCAAATTTATGCAAAGACATGATTATTAGTTTAACAGCATAGATGGAACGCCGTCCGGTCCAGTGCTAAAGTTACATTTAAGGTTCTCAATCTCTTTAAATAACGTATTTATAGATGCTGCTACCTAGAATAATACCAAACTTGTTTTTAAATTATCTAAATGTTAATAAATTATCACGTTCCTAAGATATACTAAAGTTCACAAACTTTTCCCAAGCTACACAAAATGTTCCAAATATATATATATATATATATATATTAAATTACTAAAATAAGAGACAGTACAGGTTTTTGCCGCTAGGTAATTTTAAATACTCTTCTGCATCAGTATTCATACCCTTGTTGTTGTGAAAAGCTCCTAGTTTTGCGTCCAACTAGTTGTTAGGGTTCTCTCATTAAAAAAATGCGACATGTTATGGCATTGTTTACCAATTTTAATAATAACGGCTTCAAACAGCTAGACATCAAAACTACCTCTACTTAAATCAGAATGTTGCTACAAATGCTATAAGTTTTGATTAAATCTTTTTAAAAAATAATAATTGTTTATTATATTCTTCGTCGTGCAAGTGTTTCCTCTGCTTTTGTCATTAAAAACTCGCTTCGTAAATGTATTGAAACAAAGTCAACTATAAATAAAACAAAATAAAATATCTTCAAGAGCTGAAAGGAAATTAACAAACAATTCAGTAAACAATCGCGAGACCGTGTGCACAACTTTATACGGACTCTGAATGTCCTTTTTTTTATTTTTCTATTTCCATTCTGGTCTACGGGAGTTGTCTTAATTGTTTATATACTAAATAAACATGTAGTTCTTCAAACAAAGTATTATTAAACCAAGTCAACCATAATATTAATTAAACATTTCAAAAATTTGTTTTTTTTTTATAATTGCGATGGTTATATACTAGACTTGGAAACTGCAACAGCAAGAAGAAATAAGAATCTTTGAACAAAATTTGGCAAATTTTTTTAATTAACAATGCATTAAACAACTTTGTTTATGCACTTCCTAACTCATTGGGCATTGATTCCAGGTCTATTTGTGCCATTGCGTCCCAAGCAACTTGCAATTCATGCTGGAGAGCCACTAACGATTATAGAGAATTTGCCAAGTTTGTTAGTCGGTTCCCTATTATACAGCTCGCCGTGGCAACAGGTTAATGGGAGCACCTTTAGAGAATTCTTGAGAAATATTAACAATATGCAAACGGGCTTTATTTTCCTGAAAAAAAAAATCTAGACAACTTAAGTAACGCTGCACCTCAACATATTGCCACGCGGTCAAATTTTCTTAAATAAATACCAGCAATATCACCTCACACTATAATGCCCACAGTTTTAGTGCACAAGCCTTGCAATTCAAAACTTAACATTTTGCCGTTGACCAGGTTTTGACAAACCCTCATGCAATCATGATGCATCTCTAAATAGAACCTTGATTCATCGTTAAACGATATTTTTCGTCATTTGAAGTTCCAATTCATTTTAAACATGCACCACTCCAAACGCTGCTGTCGATGTGTATGTATGTATGTATGTATGTATGATCTTAGCCAAAAGATTTGATTCGGCAGTAAATTGTTCGAAAACACACGAGGCAATCTTCTTCGCCAATCCATTAATTGCAGCAATTGACCTAGTACTCGTAAAACGATCTCTTGCAGCCATAATGCAGAGCAGAAGCAACAGTCCCAAGTTTCATTTGTTTGTCTTTGACCTTTGGTTCCTCTCCTGCGACGTTCTTATTCTTCTGTAATCCAGGACTGATAACATCTCATTACGGTAAATTGGTTTCGGTTAATGCAATTTTCTAATTGTGTCTATATGAAATCAACCTTAACATAAGTCAACAACTCTTCATCTCTCAAATTTGCTCAATTGGTGAAAATGTGAAAGCTTATCTGCAATTTTCTAGTCTTGATTTTTTGTTTTTTTTTTTTCAGAATGAATTACTAGTCAGGAGTGGCAGATTTATGCACAGGCGAATGAGGCGGCTGCGTTGGACCCCCAAAGAACCGGTGATAAAATTAAAAATACTTTTAGTTATAAGTTATTATTAATATTAATTTTTTCAATTTTTATTTGAATACAATTTAATTTAACTAATATTTTTCTATGCATGTTCAAATTTAAAACTTTGCGCATAAACTTTTTTTACTCCGAAATGTGGTTGCAAGTACATCAGCATGTGCACTGATAGTGGTGTGTGATTTTTGTTCATTTCAAACGCCACTGTATATAGATTCTAGAAAGTTGTACTACTTCGCTGGTACATATACTTAAAAAAGATTCTAGAAAAGCCTCTTAGTTATAACAATGCTAGGTGTTCTATAACAGATAAAAAAATGAAATGTCTACATCAAATTTTAAACATTAACAAAAATACGTTTTTTGAAACTTTGTTCTAGAGCAATTTGAGTAAAGATTCAAAATTAAAATAATTAATTAAAAGTAAGGTAATAAAAATAATTATTTATTAAAGAAATAACAAACCGACTGAACAAAAACATGAAAACATGTAACAAATAAACTATGAAACACTTTAAAAATAATTTAATATGTGTATAATTGTAAATAGTGACAAATGCAACTTTCGCAATGAAGTATTAAAGATTATTGAAAACTGGACACGTCGACAGTCAACCCTGTCATTTGTGTTTTCGCTTCCCTATACAATGTGGTGGGAGTTTGCATCAAATCCGATGACCAGTTTATATACTACTTATGAAATACTGTACCAACTCCTCCATAGCTGTGATTGGAGGTGGTGTATCGTGGGCTAGGTATGCGGACGCCACAATGATGTCCGTTTTTAGTCCCGTTGCCAAGCTAATCCTCACAGCTGTAACGTTGCTGGTGGAGAGCCGAGGCATAAGAAAAACTGTTATATGCATGTGTGTAAATGCAAGTCCTTAGTTTACCATTTGTATTGTTTGCAAAAACATTCCCTTTATGTTTGCCAAGTCCACAAACATTGGATTTTACTATCCATGGTTGCTGGATTATAGCTATTAGGTGCTTTCCTTTTGCCACTATTCTCAGTTATTCTTAGTTTATCTCACTTAGGGCCGCTTTTACAATCCCCAGTTAAAGCATAGTTAGGGTTTAAAGGGGAATAAACTGGGATTAACTTATCCGGTGCTCGGAGCAGTAGTTATACCTAGTATAACGCTATAACTCACACAAACTCGTAAGCGCCACACATATTATCATATTCGTAAAAATAAAAAAGTAGGATTTGTTGCTTCAATTTTTGTCTTTTCTCGTCACTATCTGATTCAAACACATTTACGTTTTGTAACAGACAATCTAAGTTTGCTTATTTATTGACGTTTCAATAGGTTATCTACAAAATAAACTAACTTAGCATTTGTAAAATGCATTGCGTGTAGTACCAGGTATAACTGTGGAATAGTTTATCCGACAATTGTAAAAGCTGCCCTTAATAGACCGTTCCATTTTTACAAAAGCAAGTAAGCCAAAGTAAAAATTAAAAAAAAAGAACAAATATTTATGAGTTTAAGTGAGTATTTTGGCTTACTTAGGCTTACCTCACTTGGCAAAAGGAAAACAGCTATTGTATCCTGCATGAATTTTAGTTCGCGGCATAGTGATGCATGTTGGATTGAATTACAACCATGCAACACGGAACCTTCTGCAACTTCCAGTCTTTGACCGGATGTTAATTATACAAGCTGCTAAAGTGAAAGAATGAAGACATTCTAATATTAACCTACATGTAATTTTGAGCTGCTATTGTTGCTCTGCTGTCTGTTAGAATTTGCCAGGTTATTATTTCTTAAAACTGTCACCATAACACTGCTTTTATAGCTAGGTAGATAACATTATAAGCGGCTAAACTAACCAAAATTAATAATGTCTGCTTCAAAGATGACAGATAATACTTTACATTCTTTACAATATAAAGTATTATTGGTCTATGAACATGTAACAAATATAAACAGAATTTTTGTTGATCAAAAACAAATTGTTTGACAACTTTTTCGAGGTACATTTTCACAAAACGATATTCTTACAGTATCATTTATTTGCCCATATCTTAAGGCGTCCATACGTCCCGGTTTTCTCGGTTTTAACTTTCTCGTCCCGGTGTCCCGACAATTCTTTTCGGGACAGTTAATTGTCCCGGTTTTAACTTTCTTGTCTCGGTGTCCCGACAATTCTTTTCGAAACTGTTAATTGTCCCGGTTAACTAAAAAAACTTTTTCACAAATAATTAAAAAAATCACAATAATAGAAGTTAAAGCAATCATGAATGAAACTATTAGAACGATAAAAAATAGAAAATAGAATTCATGACAAATTGCTACCTATAAAAACAATTTTTTTTGCAAGAATGTATTTTCTTTTACTAAAGGTGGATTCTACAACAACCAATTCTGATATATTAAAGATATCATTTTGCTGTTTTTTTTTTGTTGTATCTCCTGGTTGGTTTCTGACAAAATGTGGACACCCTACCCATATCGAGACATCCAGCTGTAAAATATGTTAAGTGACAATGTTTTAAATTTATTACTTAAAAAATATTTTAATTTTATTTAAAATCATTATAGTATTAGACCATTTGATTTTTACTTTTGATATTTACTATCCAGTTTACCATTATATCAATGTTTATATTAATTATATCACCAGTTTCATATTTCACTTAACATGTTTTACTTGTTTTACTTCCTTTAACAGCTAGCGTATTTCCCCAAGTAACAATGTTTCTCAACCTTTATGATAATTTTCTTAACGCTCAGTTAAAACTTTAAACTGTGATACAGAATATGACCTCTATAAAAATGTCAAAGTCGAAGAAAGTCAATTTGGAAATAATGTTTGTAACATAAATATTGTGGCAGTAAAATTGTAAAGAATTTGGTAGGTTCAGCATGCATCAAGAAAAAAATACTACTAGTAGGTGAAACTGTTGAAGTATCATTATCTGATAAGAAACTAGATAGCAATGTTCCTTTAAACTAGTCTTATTGATTTGCACATAATTTTTAATGCAAAATATTGCACATTCAATTTCATGCTGGCTGTAGAGATTATTTAAAAACTTATGAGAAACAGATTAAGCTAGAAAAAGATTATTTTAAATTGTAACAAATTTATTTTTAAATTTTTAATAACTGTATATATAAAATAATCATCTTTTCATATAAATATATATATGTTTTCTTATTAATTTAATATGGAACTCTGCGTTGGTGTACAAGACACATTTTTCATAAGATCTATTGGGTATCCTGATTCTATTTCACATATGTAGTCATTGGTACATAATGCAAAACGCCTCAGGTTTTGCAATTTGTATTGGCTCACTGATCTGCTCAACCATTCAATATCCACAATCATCACTTTGAATCCATTTGATTCCATCAAAGCTAAAAAATATCAAAACATTATGAAAATGGAATTCGTTTGTATAGGTATGATTCTGTTTTTAGTAATACATATATACAGGGTGTCCGGAAAATACGTGTACAACGTTTGACGACAGACTCCTGACGTCAAAATAGGTCGATCTAACTTAGTTTAGCCGGTAGAGGGCGTCAAAAAAAACAAAAGTATAACAAAGTTGAAAGTATCTATTGTAAGAAACTAAGTAAAACAAAAACATTACTTAAGCAAATGTGTAAAATGACCGCCATCTTGCTGAATACACTTATTAACACTCTTTAAAAAATGATATTGGACCCTATCAAATGTCTCGGGATTATTAAAATGGTTGCCTGCATTTAAAATCCGCTGCAATAAATCATCGCGTGTGTTTACCGGAGTCTTGTAAACTTCTGTTTTAATAGCGCCCCACAAAAAGAAGTCACACATATTTAACTCAGGAGAACGTGGTGGCCATTTTACTGGTGCATCATTGCCTCTTCCAATCCATCGGTTGGGATATTGATGATGTAAGTATTGCCGAACGGCAACGGAAAAATGGGGCGGGGCACCATCATGCATATACCACATTTCCCTCCGAAGTAAAAGGGGCAAATTCTCCAGAAGAATTGGTAATGTGTCTTGCAAAAAATTTAAATAAATATTTCCATCTAACCTGTCTGGAATAACAATGGGACCAATAAGGTAGTGATCAATAATACCTGCCCAAATATTAATTTTAAATTGATGCTGATGATGTGCAACTTTAATGGCATGTGGATTTTCATCGGAATAAATATGTTCGTTGTGCAGATTGGTTACCCCAGATCTTGTAAAGCATGCCTCGTCAGTAAACATAATTTTTCTACAAAAATTTGGAACAAGTATTCTTTTGTTTCTAATAAATTGACAAAATGTAAGCCGCATGGGGGGATCAGTCGGTAAAAGTTCCTGGACTTTTTGTATGTGGTAAGGATGTAACAACTGTTCTCTTAAAACCTCATTGACAATCGTTTTAGGAACATTTAACTCACGTTCTAAGAGACGGGTACTGGTACTTGGTTCTTCTTCAACTCTTTCCAGAATCATCTCTTCTGTTTCCACAGTTCGAGTTGTTCGCATACGACCCCTGCCTTCAAACTTTTTCTCAAAACTGCCCGTTTCCTGAAGATGACGCTCAATATTGGCAAATGTTTGGTGGTTTGGTATTCGACGGTTAGGAAACCTCTCCATGTAAACCCTAACACTCTGACGCCCATTTCCTTGACAAAACCCGTATACCAGGAGCATGTCAACTTTCTGAGAGTTTGTATAATTTTCCATTTTTAATGGTAAAATGAACTTGTAATTCAAGAATGTTGATCGTATACTTGAGTAAATTTCATAGACTGGTGACAATTTGTCAATAATTGTCAAATTATTAAACGCCATAGCAACAAGGTCACTTAAAAAATTATTGTTACAGGTAATTTCTTTTTAATATTTACAAATTTTTGACGCCCTCTACCGGCTAAACGAGACAATTTTGGATATAACTAAGTCGGCTTAGATCGACCTATTTTGACGTCAGGAGTCTGTCGTCAAACGTTGTACACGTATTTTCCGGACACCCTGTATATAGCAAACATAAATTGTCATTAGTATTGGCTAATTCCATCATTCTGGATTCTGTGCTCTGTGTACGCATATCAGGAAAGAATTTTGTTTACACAATTTTCCGTAGTGTATGCCCACGCAAATTGCATTTTTTGGTACTGAGCTCTTGCGGCGACAAGATCAGGTACATACTGAATACGCTCCAAGATTGAAAGGAGCAAAATTATTGTCTTAATACTTTCTTTACTTGATTTTTCCAATACTGAATTAATTACTTTTCGGATGCTTATTGACAATTTGAGTCAAACAAACATTTAATTTTTAAATAAAAAACAGACCTAAGCTTCGCTGAGATGCAAACGATGCTAATCTCTCATTCCCATTTTTTGAATCGACAGTTTCTAACATACGCTGATGTACTTCACTCTTCACTCGCCTCTAAAAGAGTCTGAACAGCTCTCTTCTTGGCAACGTAATCGTCTTTGATTAAAGTTTTTTGCAAATGAAACTTTTTTTTACAAAATACGTACGATGTCTCTAAAATGCTGGAAACAACTGCTGAAATGCTATGAAAAAATGTTTTGCAACCTAAAAGGGTCTTTTATACCTGCCTTAAAGTTTTATAGAGCGCTCTACCATAGAGCGTGATACACGTGTAGCATATGGCACGCTACAGTCGACGAGCTGAAAACGATAATTTTAATATTTCTAAGAAAATTAAAAAATTACATTGTAGGCCCTACAGTTTGATAACTGACATATTTTCGTCAAAAGTATAAACGATATATCACGAGAGAGGAGACTAAATGTGAAAAAGTCATATAACCTGAATTGTAGAGCATAAAAAAGCAACAAATTTTTTTCAGGATAGCTAAGAAAGCTCATAAGAAATATTGGTCGACAAGTTAAGCTTTTCTAACCTTCCTCTACACAAAATAAAATTGGCACTTTTGATTCATTTACATTTAGCTGCCTATTTTTCGGACATAATGACGGCTAATATTATGATTACTAAAAACATTTTTTTTTAACATATCTCATAACCAATTGACCTATACTCGTGCGGAGTATAGGTCAATCAGTTTGGTTCTCTACTTGAAACCACTTTTTCTTAAATCTAATATGATAAAATGTATACAAACTTTTTATACAGTTCTAAGTCAGAAACACAATGGCCGCCGTAACGTAACTTGCGTCACCCTACAAACGCGAGTCAAGTATCCAGTATACCCATGATATAATTACTTACATACATTTGCGTATTATAATAATAGAAAATGTTGGACATACCTTGAAAATCCTCAAGCTCTTCAGTAGCTTTACTTTCGGTGATAATTAAACATATATGGCCATCATTTCTTCGAAACTCTTCAAGTTTTTTCACAACTATACCTCCTAGTAGAGTAATTATATTCTAAAAAGTAATTTATATAGATGAGTCTGCTTATACTCAATTCAATTTCAAAGTAAAAAGCAAATACACAAGATGTTCACATGAGTAGCGGCATACATAACATTTAACACACATACATCATTAACATTATTGAACTATTCAAACGCAAATTATTTATCATCGAGTTTAGCACCTAAAATGTGATAAGCCCATGAGCTGATGAAACTTTGTTGTTTGTATCTAATTGAATTGAATATAAACATAAGAACAAATTCATAAAATTTCATTAAAAGGAAATGCTAGGCTTACAAAAGTTGAAAACTCTCGACGGCAGTGCATTGCTCCATCAATACCCATTTGGTGTTTTAAATCATATTCTCAACTACACATTTTATACAATCTGTCAAGAAGACAATAAGTATCATGTTAAGAAATTTCCCACCGGAAACTTCAGTTTACTCACTTTCATTATTTGTTCACATCACATAACTATTTCAATCTGGTTGGTAAAGTCTGAGTTTGAAGAGTTTCAGATAACTTGGTTCATTTGTTGGATGCATACAATTATTTTCCAGCTTGTTGGAATGTACTCCTACTCGGTCGTTATATTTGATACTAAGCTTTTGTATTTCCTCTTTAAAAGAGTAAGTGTTTTTGTATAGACACATTGGTCACATACCAGAATGCGTTTATTATTAGGCGTAGCACTTTATTTTGAAAACTTAATATATTTATGTTTAAGTTGCAAGCTGATCCCCATAAGTCCAGATAGGCTTCAAGAATGCTTTGTAGATTAGTATTTTGTTGCATCAGTATTAGTTGGGATTTTCTCTCTATCATCCAATATAACTTAGTTACTGTGATCCCAAGCTGTTTCCTTTTGGTAAAAATGTGCTTTTTCCAGGTTTCTCTTCTGCCTAGGTGTAACCCATATATTTTGTCAGACTAATGCAATTGTTTTCCATCTAGGGTTAGGTTAGGATTGGGTTTGGGAAGTTGTCCATTCTCATAGTGAATGTAACATAGATGAACTTGTCTGCATTAGCTTTAAACCATTTTTTAAGCCAACTCTTGTAAAAGTTGGTTTTTAGGTACATTGAGGCCATTTTGGGATTGATGTGCAATTCTAGAATCGTCTCCAAATGTTGTGGTTGTTGTTAGTCTTGTTGTGGGTAAATCAGATGTATACAGCAAATATAATACGTGCCCTAATACGCTTCCTTGTGGTACCTATGCTAATATTGGTTCTAAGTCGATATATTTGTTTCCATGTTTCACCAATCTATCTTAGATGCTATACGTTGAAAATGAACTTTGTTGACTATCTTGAAGATTTGTTTATTGGTCAACGTAACTTCATTTAGAAGTTTGCTAGGGTTTGACAGCATTTTAATCTGTGCTATTTTCCACTCGCTTGGAAAATGAACAGTTCTCATAATTGTGTTAAAAACTTGGGTGACTGTTTTCAAGGCTTTGATGGACAGCTTTTGTAGATTTTTTCTGGTAATTAAGTCAAAGCCTGGTAGTGCTTTTTGGGTTTGTTTCAGTTATTACTTGCTTCACTTTTTTCGTTGCTCGCCATGGGTAGTAATTATTCTGTTGTGTGCGAATTCCTTCATTGTTTAGTTATAACATAAGTTCCTTCGGTTATTTTGCAATATTTTTTCTTTAAGGTTACATAACTCTTGTGCAATTTCATTTAACAAGGTTGTGAGCGGGTCTATGTTCTTGACTCCCTCGATAAATATAGGTGGTGGTTTTGCTTCATTTACTTCGTTGCTACAGTAAACCAACAATACTGTGACTGGTTACTCTTGAGACAAAAGTGGCATGAGAGCGTTAAACCAAACAAATACTAAGATAAGTGCATGCGCATGCAAAACCAATCTTAAAACGCGTCAATCTAGCATGAACTGCAAGGACAATACTCAGGAATAAATATATTTATATTGTATAACTGTTTGTGTCTTCGAGTGTATTGTTTCCCGTTCTTGCATTATGCATCCTTCATTCTGGCTATAGGTTTATCTCTCTCTGAATACGCAGAAACTTCTATCACCGGTCATACAGTTATTGGCGTAATGTAGCTTGGATTTCAATTTGAATAGTTTACATTTCATTTTCACTCGCTAGTGTTAAATCTATTGTCAGTGTTGTCTAGCTAGTAATCTTTTATTCTACTTTGCTTCTGGGTTTTTCCTATTTTTTGGGGGGGAATTTACGGCTGTCTTGGCATGTCCTTTTTTGAATGGATTTGCCAGGGAGTAGCGTATTCGTTTTCTGTTGATGTTAAGTTAACATTGGCTGGCATAGTTTATGTAATTTGGATCATTGAGGTTCGAGAGAAAGAGAGTTCGCCCGGGGTATGTGTCCGAGTTATTCGGCAGCGGGTCGAGACCCCCTTATGTTCGTCGAGCTGCACTAATTATTCTGGTTTATTGTTTGTTACTGGGTTTTCTATCTTGCTTTCTTGATATGTAGTTTCGCTGTTTAAAGTTATGACGCATCCTTGGCACGTTTTACAACTCATGTCAATGCACTTACTTAATATGGAATTTGAAATCAGAAATCACAAAAATTAAATTAAAATTATCCGTCCAAGAAGATTTAGCCCAGCTTGCTATCACATTAAAGATAAGATTTAAGCAGTCTGTGAAGATTGACCTTGAATATTTGCGGATTATAAGTCTCGGGAAATAATGAATTTGAAAGCTTATTTCATTTGAATTATTGAAAAAATCCATCAATATTAGGCCAATTGTGCATAAGAAATCATATATCAACATCCAACATACGAACCAACACCTTAATCCACAAAAAAGCCAACTCCATTTTTAATTTTAAAAAAACTTTAGAGCTGTTCGCATGCAATTTACTTAAAAAAAAGTATGATTTTTTACCAAAAATAGTGACTCGATTTTGCGGATTAAAGTAATAGATATGCTCTTTCACAAAGGTTATATACATATTAACAATTATTGTACCTCAAGCTCTTTTTGTGTTGACGCTAAAAATGGTGGAGCTGCATGTATTTTAAATCCATTAAATAATGGTTTCTTTAGACGATTTAATCTGGATTCTTTTGGCCCAGCTATGCCGCTATAATCCAATACTTCATATGGTTCCTAAAATTAAATTGCATTTAGATTAATCACTACCTTATAAAACGCAACATATTTACCTCTGAAATTATACAATTCTGTTTAATACAATCCTGAATCCATTTAAAATTCACAACCCAAATTCCTGCAGCCACAGCCGACACATATTTAATAGTATGATCGTGAACACGATTATTCTCATTTGTGTTAACAACCATGTGAGTAACACTTTCATTAAACACAGTGACATATGAAGCTAACCTTTTATTCGTTAGTGCTGTAATCTTCATCATTTGCTCTTTAACAAGTCTTGTACAAGCTATACAAGGTTTACGAACTGATTTCTTCCAGTCTTGAAATAAATCCACGTTTTCTTGTACTGGTTTCAAAGGTTTCCGCATAAAATTTCTAATAGATGTTTGTTTGTGTCCACTTTTTGGAGTGCTTGTATATTTTTTTAAAGCTGAAGTACACGGTTTAGGTGTAACTACATTAATTCTAGTTTTAGAATTGTCACGAGAAATCGGTGATAAACTCATTACTTGTTCAGAATTATTAACTGATAATTCTACCTTAACTTCAGTTGCAGTATTAGTAATTGTAATATCCATTGCATCATCATCAGTATCAATATTGTCATCTTGAAATTGAGGTGGAGGTGTTATTGTTCGTTCACCACCATCCAATTCTTCTAATTGTTCAATTTCCTGTAATTGTACATTGTTTACAGCACTATTAGAACTAGACGACTTGGTTCTTATTCTGTTTTTAGGAAGTTTTTCAGGGGTATCTTCAATAATGTCGTCATCAGAATAAAACATTTCTTCTTCAGAAATAATATTATCTATTGCAGGTATTTTACTTTCTACTGCAATATTTTGTAAAATATTAATTTTTTTTGGAGAATTTATTAAGTTTAATAATACCATATCATCATCATCAGGTTTATTGAAATCAGCAAGCACGGCGTCAAAAGAACTTTTATTTGGATTTAATACACACGTTTCAATTTTTGAATCACCAAACAGACTTTCGGAAAAATTATCATTAGTACTTTTATCTGGTTTGCTAGTTGTAAATAATGATTCTACAATTTTTTCTTCTGTAATATCTGTATATTTTTTGTTAGCTTCAGAAATCATTTTATCATATTTCAACAACATATCTTGTGTTCTTTCTTTACTCTTATTTGCCTCTTGTTGATGAGGTTTTGCAATATCTTTTTTTGGTTCTACTAATTCAACACCCAATAAACCCTGATCAATTTTGTTCCAAACTTGATCCACGTAATCCTATAAATAAAATAAATACAGTGTAATAATTAAATAAAGATATTTCTTTGTAAGAGTTTTATTGTTCTTCAATTTAATCAGCAATAAAAACAAACTTGAAATTTATTATTTAATTTGTATTGAACATAACAAACTGAAAATCATAAGTATATATAAAGGGTGAGCCATCTAACTTTTGAATTAATTTTTTTTTTTAATTATGAGTTTATTAGAAAGACTAAACATTTTCATTTAAGAATGAAACACAACATCTTTCAAATGACTGCTACAGCTGGCTTGACAGTAAGCCATCAAATTAACTCAATTTTTAAGTACATTTTCAATTGTTTGGGCTCCAATCGCATGAATGGCAACTTCGATTTCGTGTTTCAAGACACCAATCGTCTCTGGATGGTTAACGTAACACTTAACCTTAAGGTCTCCCCACATACAAAATCCAACGGGGTCAAATCACAGCTCCTAGGCGGCCAATTAACATCAACATTTCGGTGATTATTCGATTTCCAAAAACAGTGCGCAAAAGATCGATGGTTACGTTGGCTGTATGGCAAGTTCATAATCTCCAATTTTTGGAAACAAAAATTCGTTTAGCATGGCACTGTAACGTTCGCTATTGACGGTAACGACGGCTCATTTTCAAAGAAAAATTGCTCAATAATGCCACCGGACCAAAAACCACACCAAACGGTTACTTATTGTGGATGCTACAATTTTGCTTCGTAAATTTCTTACCGTTTGAGTAGAAGACTCACCACTTTGGAAGTAAGTTTTCATTATTTCCCAACTTTGTTCAAGTGTAAAAACTCATAAATGTCATTATACCTTTGAAAAACAAAAAAAACGGTAGTTCAAATTATAAACGTTACATGGCCCACCCTTTAGTACATTTTTTGTCATACATCATTTCTAAAATTTACTAAATTACATGGCTAAAAGATACGTTTTGGAGAAAACTAAAAATTGTATTAAGTAATCTTTCAGATGGAAATTATGGTGTTTCTCTGAAACAATGCGCTTAGGCGCTACATACAGCGCCATCTATGTATTTATTTCCAAAAGAAAACTTTCTTGATACCGTTTGAAAAATTATCCATTTTAATAATTTTTGTAGATTGCTTATGATTTGCACGCACAACAAAATATTCAAAATATTCTAACCGCAAAACATAATTATCTTAACACTCCTTAAGTATTTTCTCGTGTTCTCTAGAAAAACTTGTCAAAATGTGAGCAAGCTGGTCAAAACTCTTTACATGTCTCAGGTTGGCGGTATTGCCAATATGCTGTTAGTACTAACATGAACTTCCTCTTATTTCAATATGTTATTTTTGCTTTGGTCGTTTTGCTGTCATGAGTATTCTGCAACATAAGAACTACAGATTGATTGTCTACATACAAAGTAGTTGGTTCTTTGACATCTAGGATATAAAGTTCCTCACTGATAAGCCTAATTCAACTGTCATGTCATCCTTTCTCCATAGAAGTTGATGTTGAGTAGAAGCTATCAAAATTAAAACGTTGAATTATCTTATTGGTGTACTCGAGTTGGCTGAGAAACTCCCTCTGGCATAGTGTCAATTTGCATTTGCATTCCAAGACAATTTAAGCAATATTTAAATTTCCGTTCAAAAATGATTTCAAAGTTACTGTTGTTTTCATCCAAAACTTTGATTATTTCTACCTCACTTTCACCACTAGTAAGTACATCATCCACAAAACGAGCGATGATCATGCTTCTGTGTTCATCATAAAAAACGCATAAAAATTTGAAATCTTGTCATTATAATTTATCGAAACTTGTTTTAAACCATAAAGACCTTTCCTCAGTTTTCACACTCGCTACCATCATAGAAACCTTCAAGCTAACACATAGATTTCTTCTTCAAGATACCATATAAAAAAGTAGCCCCGACATCAAAAGTTGTCAACTTCCAACATTTAAATACTGCTAAAGTGTACGTATAGTCGATACGCTCTTTCTGCTCAAATCATCTTGCAACAAGACAGGCTTTCAAATGGCCATCTTGTCTCACGCAACACCCAACAACAAGTCAGTAGTTTTGCGTGTTTTGAAATTTTGATAAGGTTCCATATTTTCATTCTGGTCTAGGAGTTGAATTCGTCCGCCATAGCTGCATACCATCCTTCGTACTTCAGTGCATCGGAAAGCTTTCACTTCTCTTATTCTCCCTAAATTGGATTGATTTCCTCCACAAAGATAATGCAGACTTTGTAATGAGAAATGGAGAGGACGATTTAAGGTTTGACGATCACGCAAAATTGGTCTCCTCAGAGTTTCGGCTACTAGTTCAGCTGCTAATTCTTGTCTGTCTTCCGGTTCTTCTCGCGCAGATACTCCACTCAAATTTCTCTTCATCCAGTGTATCAGCTTCATGTCTACGTCGTTGCCAACTAGAATACCCTTCTCTGATTTCCTGTCCATCTTGCCTCGTTTGTGGTCAGGGATAAATACAAAACAATCATACCCAAAGCTTCTCAATTTGTTCAATTTCCCTTCGTTCAGTTGGTTCCTGTTTGATTCAATATAAACACTAACTAATACAAAGCTTCTTTCTGTCCATAAATTTTCTTTCAAACTCCGCGCATGTATAATGGTACGTGCTAACTCCACAACAGTTTGTATTTCTCTTTCAATCCTACTATTTTGTTGGAGAGTATATGCGTTGGACTTGATGTAAAAACTCCAGTTTCTCCAGTAGATCTTGTGTGCTGACATTTTTTATTTCGTTGCCGGACATTAATCAATTTGAAAAATATATTCAATTACGTCACAACATTGGTCTTTAAAAAATTGACAGTACAATAGTGTGAAAAAACATCTTTGAAAATTAAGAAATACTTGGCTCCTCCTAGAGACATTCATTTTAAACAGATCAACAAGAATCAAACCTAAATCATTTTCAGCAGTTTTTTAATTGTTGGTATGAGAACTTCAATGTTGCTTGCCATATACACATCCTTCACATACATAGTCTCCTCAATTATCAGTGTACTCAATGCCATTCTTGTCAAGGATATTTTAGACGTACTGACATTTTGATGTGAAGTTTTAATCAAAGTTTACAGCAGACATCTTTCAGACTCGACTCAAAAAAAACATCATTTCAAACATTTCCATAACTATCAATACTCGCGCATCAACTTACTACATATCCTTTATTCAATATTTGTGTCACAAAAAACAGGTTAAAAGTCAGTTCTTGTACATATAAAACATTTCTCAATGTTACTCGATCCCAGTCCCGTCCATTGAAAGCTTGCAGGTTCACATCACACACACACCAATTCCATTAAGCTTGCTTGCATCCCCTTTCATGACAGTTGAGTACTCCTAGACTTCTACAAAGTTGGACAGCCACTTCCTTCAAAATATCATACTATGTGATGTGGCTGCACAGTCCTGATATCAGAAGTCCTCACCATTGTGCCCACATCTTGACGGTAGATGTCCAATGTTGAGAGTGATGAAAGATCGATTTGTGGTTCATCTGATGTTCTTCCGATCTGGTTCTTCAGTGTTATCACGATCAAAGTTGGATAGTCTTTGGCAAAACGACCTTATTGTTTGCAAATATTACAACCGTAGTTATGTTTGCAATAATATAATTGATGGTTGTGACCTCTACTACGTGACAATTCATCTTAATGAAATAATAAAACAATTTACTATGTAGAAGATTTAGTAAAGCCAAAACTAGTCATGTATTCGTAAGAATAAATTAGTCATAAAAAAACATTGTTTTATTATTTCACGTTTGCAATAAGTTACATATTTAGCATATTTTTGCAAAACTTCTTGATATGTCCTTGATACCTCATTTGAAGAACTCAACTTACAAAATTTCTTGAAAACTTCGAGAATTTGGCTTCGGTGCTTGTGGCTTTTTCGTTTGTCTCAAAATAAAAACGTTCTGAGTTAAATCGGGCTCGTCGAGTCTGTCCAATCGTAGGCGTTCGACAAGTCATATTATCACAGGCAGTACGAAAATGATACAGCTTTGGAGGTAGTAATCCCAGAATTGTGGACAATATCCATCTCGCCTTCAGCTTGAAGATCTTCGGCGAGTTGTTGCACCTGCATGCAATTCTCCACGGCTGATTTCGTAGTCGTATTTGAAGCTGAAAATCGTCTTTCTACTGCGAATGTCATATAACAGACAGTTTCTAACATTTTACTCGCAGAATAACAGTTTGCAATTTTGTGCGCTACTTTGCCATCAACATTAAATAATACAAGAATAAAATTTCATTCTCAATCTGATTTTGTGAAAAATTCTGTTTACTCAAAATCTATATTAACATTTATAATTAAAACGCTCGGATAATTTGCTAAAAAAATCCGGTTTGCGTAGCGCGTAAATAAATTGACCGCATTTTATGCTAAACGCGTTTTAAGTTTGTACTTGCATGCAAATGTACCAGTCTTATTATTGGTGCCATTTAACACTCTCTCCCCAATTTTTCTTTGTCATGCTGCAGAGTCACCGGTCAATTTGAGTTTGGTTTATTTGTGAGTAGTACAAACCCTGGATCTATTGGTTTGAGAATAGAGTAATGTATAACCTCTCCCAAGCGCGTCCCCGAGTAGCCGATAGGGTATAACACTCGCATTGCACGGTAGTATTGCCTTCGCATTGAGATTATTCTTCTTCTTTAGAGATTATAACAAAACGCAAAACTTTATATTTGAACATAATTATAGAGTTTCCTCAGGGTAGTGTTTTAGATACGTTAATTTTTATTAACAACATCTTTAATATAATATGCAATTTATCTTGCAAAATTATAAACTATGTAGACGACACCAATATGTGTATCAAACGCAAAAATTTGTTGGAAATGGCTAAAGGCTAAGTAAAATTTTTAGGTGTCTTTGTTCACAATAAATTAAAATGGAAAGATCACATTGATCAAATTTCTACCAACCTACCTACTTTGTGTTCTGAGAACTTGGTAGTACGTTATTCTACAAATATTTTACCAAGTCCATACCTAGGTATGGTGGCGCCCAGTTAAGAAAATCATCAAGGTTAAGGTAAGCAAACGATCCACGAATCGCCTACCGACATTTGAGTTGCCGTTAGCAAAAACTTCTCTAGTCACGGGGTAGCTCCGAGAAAAGAGACCCGAGCAAAGAAGTTAAACCTTTCAGAAAAAAATATTTAATCACTGCACTAATTTCAATCCTATCCATTGTACTGAAATCACTTGACACGTTTATTTTGATACAATTGTTATGCCAAAAAAACAACATATAAAGTTTGTTCCAACCGTCACCAAACGCGGTTTGGGACCGTCAGGATTGTGCGCAGTTGAACTTTCGCGTTCCAACCGTACACAAACCATGACTCTGACTAGAAGTCGGGCGTTCCAACCTGACCCCAAATCGTCCACAACCAAGTTGTGGACCGTCAGAAACAGTCAGCGATCAGAAGCATGTACTAAAAATCCGAAACTGTCCCAGTCATGCGCAAAGAGTAAAAATGTTGCCGCTATTGAAATTAATGAAATTGAAATACCTCCTGCCGCATCCACCGCAATTTATTTAATTAGTAGAATTTAAATTTAATGATAATAACAGTAATTTATTTATCTTAAACTTAATTATAGTTTTAGTGAAAAATAAAGGAATAAAGTTCATTGTAAAATAGTTTTTTAAAGATGAGTGACTGTTTAATTATATATTTATTTGTATAAAAATAGTAATTGAATAATGTGATACACAACGTCAGGTGTGATATTTGTTAAACGATTTTAGTTTTTAATATTTGTTTACATTACATAACCTCACTTTTTAAAACTGTTTGAATTTAATATAATTGATAGTTGTGATCTCTACTACGTGATAACTCATGTTAATGAAATAATAAAACATTTTACTACGTTTTTTATCACAAATTTGTGATAAAAAACGTAGTAAATCGTTTTATTATTACATGTTTGAATTTAGTCAAAAACTTGGTTGTGGCGCGTTCCAACCGACAAGCAATTTGAATTCAGTCGGGGACCAGTACAAAGTCGGCGCTTGCGCAAAAATAATCCATGTATTAGTCGCAACCAGTTTGCAAACTGCCGAGCGATGTAGGTTGGAACAAACCTATTATTTTGAAATTTGTAAGGTGACCTGATAAAAAATGATATCATGTAATGCCTTTATAATATTGAGCATTATGGCTCCGTATCTATATGAATGGTATGCAGCTATATAAATACTATAGCAAACATTAGACATAACACTAACGACATAAAAAATAATGAGCTAAGACAAGCCTTCAAAGATATACAAAACAAACTATCAAACCTATACAAAGAGGTTGAAGAAAATGTATGGTAATAAAATTGTAACAGAGAAACTATAGTCTATGCAAAACCACGCTGGACTCAAAATAAACAAATACACGCGTTGTTAGCTCGCACAGCGTCAAACGATCAACATGGCTTCTGCAAGAAAAGGCATAATTCGTACAATGGAAAATAAGCAATTAGCCCTTTATTTTATACAGGGTGATCTATAGTTAAACCAAACGTTCAGCGCTGATTTTTCAGGTTAAAATAAGGCATTTTTATCTATAAATTTATTTTCAAAAATGCACCCCCTCCGAGCTAGTCAACAGAAAAAAATGAGAAAAATGCGTCTTATTTCATTAAATGTATTACAAAACGAATAAGTTTTGAAAATTTACAAAAACTGCTCGAAATGACTGCCACCATTTTCATTTCAAAGCTCACACCTAGAGTACATTCCTACACTACCGTCCTCTATAAGTAGAATTACTTTTTGCTTTTGTATTTCTGGCAGATCCTCTAAATCATCGTCATGCAAATTATCCATTAATGGCAATAATCATTTGCCAATGAAACAAGAACAGCTACAATTTTTCTTCTTTTATTATCTTTTAATGCCATATTAAATAATTAATGTTATATTTAGTGATGCCGCCGGAACCGGATCCAGATCCGGTATCCGGCCAATATTTGAAAGATTCGGTTCCGACCGGATCCATTTTTTTTAAATAAATGAAACTAATAAAATAGAATAAAAAAGTAAAAAAAAAACAAAAAATAATAATAAAATTAAACATAATAATATTAATAAATAATAATTAAAATATTATATATATAATCTATATACAGGGTGTCCGGAAAATACGTGTACAACGTTTGACGACAGACTCCTGACGTCAAAATAGGTCGATCTAAGCCGACTTAGTTATATCCAAAATTGTCTCGTTTAGCCGGTAGAGGGCGTAAAAAAAAACAAAAGTATAACAAAGTTGAAAGTATCTATTGTAAGAAACTAAGTAAAACAAAAACATTACTTAAGCAAATGTGTAAAATGACCGCCATCTTGCTGAATACACTTATTAACACTCTTTAAAAAATGATATTGGACCCTATCTAATGTCTCGGGATTATTAAAATGGTTGCCTGCATTTAAAATCCGCTGCAATAAATCATCGCGTGTGTTTACCGGAGTCTTGTAAACTTCTGTTTTAATAGCGCCCAACAAAAAGAAGTCACACATATTTAACTCAGGAGAACGTGGTGGCCATTTTACTGGTGCATCATTGCCTCTTCCAATCCATCGGTTGGGATATTGATGATGTAAGTATTGCCGAACGGCAACGGAAAAATGGGGCGGGGCACCATCATGCATATACCACATTTCCCTCCAAAGTAAAAGGGGCAAATTCTCCAGAAGAATTGGTAATGTGTCTTGCAAAAAATTTAAATAAATATTTCCATCTAACCTGTCTGGAATAACAATGGGACCAATAAGGTAGTGATCAATAATACCTGCCCAAATATTAATTTTAAATTGATGCTGATGATGTGCAACTTTAATGGCATGTGGATTTTCATCGGAATAAATATGTTCGTTGTGCAGATTGGTTACCCCAGATCTTGTAAAGCATGCCTCGTCAGTAAACATAATTTTTCTACAAAAATTTGGAACAAGGATTCTTTTGTTTCTAATAAATTGACAAAATGTAAGCCGCATGGGGGGATCAGTCGGTAAAAGTTCCTGGACTTTTTGTATGTGGTAAGGATGTAACAACTGTTCTTTTAAAACCTCATTGACAATCGTTTTAGGAACATTTAACTCACGTTCTAAGAGACGGGTACTGGTACTTGGTTCTTCTTCAACTCTTTCCAGAATCATCTCTTCTGTTTCCACAGTTCGAGTTGTTCGCATACGACCCCTGCCTTCAAACTTTTTCTCAAAACTGCCCGTTTCCCGAAGATGACGCTCAATATTGGCAAATGTTTGGTGGTTTGGTATTCGACGGTTAGGAAACCTCTCCATGTAAACCCTAACACTCTGACGCCCATTTCCTTGACAAAACCCGTATACCAGGAACATGTCAACTTTCTGAGAGTTTGTATAATTTTCCATTTTTAATGGTAAAATGAACTTGTAATTCAAGAATGTTGATCGTATACTTGAGTAAATTTCATAGACTGGTGACAATTTGTCAATAATTGTCAAATTATTAAACGCCATAGCAACAACGTCACTTAAAAAATTATTGTTACAGGTAATTTCTTTTTAATATTTACAAATTTTTGACGCTCTCTACCGGCTAAACGAGACAATTTTGGATATAACTAAGTCGGCTTAGATCGACCTATTTTGACGTCAGGAGTCTGTCGTCAAACGTTGTACACGTATTTTCCGGACACCCTGTATAATCTATAACCTCTTAATACCGTTAGGTGTCGAGGTGTCGGACACACCGAGCCACAGAGAGGACATGTGTATGTTTGAAAGCCTATATGAGGTAACGGACCAATATGGGGAAGAACGCTACGCTCGGCATTACTTTCGGGTCACCCATCCAAGTTGTGGCCAGAGCGGCCGTTGCTTAACTTTCGTTAGCGCTGGTATTTGTACATGCCCTCTCTGCCGTACTGCCGACCCATTAAAATATTATATTAATCAATATTATGAAATAATATTTAAATTATAGGAATATCAATTTTTCTCCATGATTTGCGGTCAGTCAA
This sequence comes from Tachinus rufipes, assembly GCA_963932245.1. Taxonomy (NCBI): domain Eukaryota; kingdom Metazoa; phylum Arthropoda; class Insecta; order Coleoptera; family Staphylinidae; genus Tachinus; species Tachinus rufipes. Next base: position 46,074,418 of record OZ010741.1, on the reverse strand, counting down.
TTTTTTGAGAAATTAGTCTTTCGGTGAAGACGCTGGATGCCGGCGCTGATCAATATTGATTATTTTTTTATATTTTTATGGATTATGGAACCTGATCCGGTCTTGGATTCTGTTCCGGTTTTGTATGTAGGTGAGCTTTTTATATTATACAATGTGTTTTTCTACTAGATTTTATGTTTCCAAATTGAATATCATCAGCTAGGTCATACAATGAGTAGAAAAAAAGATTTACAATAAAAAAATGAGTACATTGTATAACAAACAAATACTTATTTCATAAGTTTGACGTCAACTTTGGGCGATTTTACCTCTTTTTGGTAGCTTTCACGCTTGCGGCATTATTTAGACTCAATCTATCGGCACTAAAAACGATCTTTTTTTTTTTGGTATTCGAACTTAATTCCGCCATGCGCTCTTAAAAAATTGTCAAAACAAAAATTTAAGCCTCACCCTAGTATAAATTCAATTAAAAAAAACAAGAAAGAAATACTTCCCGTGAAATAAAGAAATGTACAGTAACATTATTGTTACTAAAGGGTCCGCCAAATAACTTTTTTTTTTTTAAATGCTATAAAAAAAAAACTACTGAATATTTTCTCAAATTTCTTATTTTATTTGAAAGTACAATCCTTCCGGTTAATAATGGAAAATAATTTCATTCAAATGGCTGCCTCGGCTGGCCATGCAGTAGCCTACACGATCGGTCCAATGTTTAAGCACATTATCGATTGTGTGCAGCTGTATTTCACCAATGGCTTCATGAATATTTTCCTTTAAAGCGTCAATTGCCTCTGGATTGTCGGCGTAACACTTATCTTTGAGGGCACCCCACAAATAATAGTCCAACGGTGTCAAATCGCAGCTCCGAGGTGGCCAAACGACATCAGCTCTGCGGCTGATAATGCGATCTTCAAAAACAGGGCGCAAAACATCGAGTGTAGCTTCGGCTGTGTGGCACGTAGCGCCGTCCTGTTGAAACCAAATGTTGCCAATATCCTCCTCTTCAATTTTTGTGAACAAAAATTCGTTCAACATGGCCCGATAACGATCGCCATTGACTGTAACGGCCACTCCTTGCTCATTTCCAAAGAAAAATGGCCCAATTATGCCTCTGGACCAAAATCCGCACCAAACAGTGACTCGTTTTGGGTGTACCGGCTTTTCAATGTATGCGTGCGGGTTTTCTGTGCCCCAAATGCGACAATTTTGTTTGTTTACATACCCGCCAAGATCAAAATGAGCTTCATCCGAAAAGATGATTTTTTTGGCAAAATCGGCATCTTCTGTAAGTCGATCGCAGGCCCACTCAGCGAAGCGAAAACGCATTGGATAGTCAGTTGGCTTCAACTCCTGAACCAATTGGACTTTGTATGGCGTCATACCAAGGTTTTTATGCAAAATTCGTCTCAATGATGTCTCACACTTTCTGCCACAGCATCAATATTCTTGGGTGTACGCACTATTTTTGGCTTTTCACGCTTTGGTTTATCGATGAGGATGCCAGTTTCTTTCACTTTTTTCACAAGATAACGAACATACGGAGCTGACGGTGCTTCTCTTCTTCCAAAATCCGTACGCAATTTTCGCACACATTCTGCAACATTACCATGATTTTCAAAGTATTGTCGCAATATTTCCCAGCGTTGTTCAAGCGTATACACAACCATATTCGTTCAGCGGAAGGATAAAACTAATTATCTGTCAAATCTGACATGAGCTAAGTGTTACCATTCACGAAATAAGCACTAGTTGAAAAAAAAAACTTTAGATGGCGGACCCTTTATAATATACTTGACTTTGCAAAAGATCCCAAAAATTGCTGAAGCATTTTGTATTCTAAACCTAAGTTATCTAACAAACAGTTTGCATTAAAAAATTAGTGAATAAAAACTTCATTCCAAAAGAGTATTACATCGCCATGACTATGTTTTGTAATATTTGATGGATAGAAATGTAATTCTTTGCATACAATCCTTAGTTTAAATTAACTGCCATAAGTTAATGTGATTTGTGAAAAAAACCCAACTCACTTTATAGTTAGTCTAGTTGCAACCACTTGTAACCTATTTCAGAAAACCCATAAACCTACATATTCAATAACTGTTTGCATAACATATAACCGGATATTTTAATTGTATTCAAAACACTAGTAATTATGGATTACAATACAATTAGCAAATTTAAAATTTTTTTTTTTTTATTTAAATTCTAAAGAACTTACAACACTACAAACACTTACCATGCTTAAATCGCTTCCTCCTATACTGGGAATTTCATTCAATTTTTCATTTTGTGTATCAAAGCAAACAGACACATCACTTCTCATAAATTTATTTTCCAACTTTTTCTTTTTTCTTTTATCATCATCTGAATCACTATCAGAATTAACTCTGATTCTCTTAAATTTATTCTTTTCACTGTAGGAAAGTCTTCTGTTGATTTTAGGTTTTGGTAAATCAACAGAGATTACTATATTTGAATTTCCAAGTGATGAATGTGTAGACAAATCAATTTGTTCATTAGTTTTTGGTATTGAAAGCTTTAATTCATCACATACATTCATTAATGATTGTTCTTCACTTCGAGTTATATGCATTCTATTTAAATTATTTATTTGATCAGAACTGTTTGGTGTTTTAGATTTTGTAGCATTACTTATAGTAGGTAAATTATTAGTGGGTACTTTATAATCAACATCAATTAAATCTGGAGAAATTATTTCTTTTCTTGAATGTTCAGAATTAGCTTCTGAAAATTGAGTTTGAAAGTCTTCATTGTTTAATATAGGTGGTGATGTTTCTTTCTGGATGTTCTGTTTTTTAATCAAATTTACAGAACTATCACTGTTATCTGTAAATTGTGTTTTGAAATCATCACTGTTTAGAGGTGTTATTTCTTTAGTCTGTCCTAAATATTTATTACTACTTTCAGTAAATTGTGTTTGAAAGTCATCATTATTTAAAATTGGAGGTGTTACTTCTTTACTCGTTTTAGCCTTATTATTATGATCACTTTCAGTAAATTGAGTTTGAAAATCATCAAAATTTAGAGGTGTTTCTTTAATCTTTCCTGATTTTTTATTAATTGGAAAATTGTTACCACTTTCAGTAAACTGTGTTTGGAAGTCATCATTATTTAACATTAGAGGTGATATTTGTTGAGGTTTTGATGAATTAGTGTTGGTTGCACAATTTATCATATTATTATCAGACATTGTAAATTGGGTTTTGAAATCATCATTATTTAAAATTAATGGCGTGCCTTCAGTTTGACTTTTTCTTTTACGATTTACTGAAGTTATTGCCATTGAAAATTGTGTGCTAAAATCTTCAACATTTGGAGGTGATATTTCTTTATGTGATTCACAATCATCATCTTTATATTTATTTAATATAACTTGAGTTTCAATAACCAAATTATCCATGCTTCGAGATAAAATGCAATTGTCATTAATATTTTGTTCAATATTTGTATTTTCTGTTTGTATGGCTTTATCTTCAAACTTTTGAGTTTTGAATGCATCATTTGTTGATATATAAAACCCTGTATCAACTTCAGTTTGAATTGAATTGTCAATACAAACAGGTGATAAAGTTTGCATCAATTTCTCGACATAAATTGGTTGAATAGTTTGACTAAAACCATCAATGCAATTTATTGTTTCTGTTTGAGTTTCAGAATTAATTTGATCATTCTGATAATCACCTGTATTTAAAAATATTTTTAACTGTTGCATTGTAGGCTGAAGTTTCTGTATGGCAGGCAGAAGTTTTCGATATTTTTTCCTCTTTGTTAAAATATCTTTAATTTTTTCAAAATGTTCTATATAACTCAACAAATTATCATCCTCTTCGTTCCTTAATAACCTTTCATTTGTTAAAAGGTCTTGTGTTGGCAACATAAAAATGTCATCATTAGAATTGTTTGATGTATTATTTGTATTATTTTTATTATTTAAATCAATTGAATCATTTTTAATTTGAATATTAATTTCTTCAACATTTTTAGTTTTTATTTGAGTTTCCGGTTCAATAACAGCATGAATTTTATTTTCTTCAACATTTTTAGATTTTTTTATTTTAGATTCCGGTTCAATAACAGCATGAATTTTATTTTCTTCAACATTTTTAGAATCTTTTATTTTAGATTCTGGTTTAATAACGGTATGAAGGTTATTATCTTCAACATTTTTGAACGCTATTAATTGAGATTCTTGTTCAGTTACATCATTTTTATTCAGTTGAATGTTAATTTTTTCAACACTTTTAGTTTTTATTATTTGAGTATCTTTTACATTATCCTTTTCCAACATTTTTTCATTAAAAAATGTTTCCATATCTGTTAAATTAACAATTGGATTTATATTAACTTTTCGAGATTCTTTCTGTTTCCCAACAGAAATTTTCAATTTCTTCTGTTTATGTTCTGATTTATTAATACTCTTTTTAACATCTTTTGGAATTTTTTTCCAGCGAGAACTTTGAGATTTATCTTTATTTTTAATAAACTGATCCTCATATCGATTCAAACAATCTTCTTCCATGATTTGTATAATTTTTTCATTTTCAATTTCTTTTGCTTTTAACTCATGGCCTAAACTATGACGCTTAATGTTTTGTGTATTTTTAGTAACTTGGATATCCAATGATCGAAATCTACGTTCATTATTATTTAAACCTTTCCGTGAGAGTCTTCTTGTTTTTCTTTTCTGCATAACAGATTGTGAAATAGAATGTAAGTTTTCATCGACTTGCACCTCATCGTCCTCTTCTAATTCTTGTTGTGTCTGAGTTAAGCGTTCAAATTCATTTTGGCTATCAGTTAACCATTTTATTATTTTTAATTTTTGCTCTGCATCTTCAAATTCTAGTATTTCAACACCGTCATCTTTATCAATCTCTTTGCGTTTTGGTCGATATGTTCTTATATTTTTATTAATTGTTGGCTTACCTAACAATTTATCAAATGGATCTATGTAATCATTAGATGCTATATTCAATTGTTTCGATGTTGAAGCAATATTTTTATTTTGTATTTCTAAAAATTCTTCAATAGGATCATTATCACGCAAAGATTTTTTATCTTTTTTAGGTGCTACCTTTACTTGTTTAGTAGAATGAAGATTATTAATATCAATAGTTTTATGTTTCGTTAAAAAATTCCTGATATACAAATCTGAAATTACTGGAATCGCAAAATGAAAACATGTAAAATTCTAAATAAACATTCTACTTACAATCAACACTCAAATTCTCTTTCAGCCCTTCAGTAACATTCTCTATAAATTTTAATAAACTGGAAACGGATGTATTCGGATATTTATCTCGTCTGTTAATAGTTGACCGACAGATAGGACAAGATCCATTTTTCCTTAAACCTGTGAGACTATTATCCAAACAATGAGTACAAAATGTATGTTTGCATTTAATTATTACAGGATCCTTGAAAATGTCCAAGCTAAAAAACAAGTTTAATTTATAGGTTATACAAATAAAAACAGTTTTAATTTATAACTACCAAATGGGACATTTGATTAGGTCGATTAATTCACAAATTTCTTTTGTGACACTATAAAATAATTGTACTCTTGATTCATCCATTCTTAATCAATGTTCTTTGATTCTTTCTTGTTATAATTTCGCGGTATTTAGGTTAAATTGGCACATGTGTCAAGAATAGTCAAAACAAAAGGTGTGCCAACATACAGTACATTACAAAATTAATGTACAATCATGAACTAATTAATCTGGGACAACTCTTAACTCGCAATTTCATGTCAGCAAATTGTGTTTTTTTTGCATAATACTACTGTTTTTTTAGAAAATATAATTTATTTTAAACTTCTGTTACTTTCCCGGATTTATTAGTTCATTACTGTACATACCTAGAAAGTATTTTTTGTTCGAATAAATAATTAAACATAACTTAAAAACAATTTTAGCAATAATAAAATAAATATCATTTACAACAATCCTTAGTCATTTGTAATAACTGCACATTTTCTTCTAAAAGGGTCCCCCCGGTTAACATAGGTGAAATGCCCCCATCACTTTTCACTTTTCTAGCAGCAAAAAAACATGTTTAGTAGGATTTAAAAATTTCCACATCCTTAGGAGACAAAAAATAGCATTTTTTTGTTTGTTTACACCTATTGAATGAAAAAATCTAAAAAAAATCATGAAAGTAGGGTTTTGGGTGGCCTTTAAGTACAATCGAACCTTGTAAACAACACCTAAAAAAAATCCAGAAAGGTTGAAATTGATTTTAGGTTATCTATACCTTCGATTGCATGAAATTTTATTTTTTTACTTCATAAGTTATTAAAAATTCTACATACATACATCTATGATTTTTTTGGAATTCTTGCAAAAAAAAAAATACGAAATTGATAAAAATATTCTACCCAGAGTACCCAATCGAATCCGTAGAATCCAAATTTTGGTTTTTTGAAAGCTATAAATGCTTTGCAGAGTCACAAAAGCAGAAAAAAACTGTAAAAATGGCAAAAAAGTGGCAAAATCGATTTTTAATAGTATAATATATAACTCGTAAAAAATCCAAAAAATATAAGAATGTAAATTTTTTAATTACTTATAAAGTGAAAAAATAAAATTCTACGCAATCGAAGGTTTAGATAACCTAAAATCAATTTTAACTCTTCTGAAACTTTTTTAGGAGTTGTTTACAAAGTTTGAGTGGCTGAAAAAAAATGTACTTGAAGACCACCCAAAACCCTACTTTTATAATTTTTTTTATTCAATAAATGTTGAAAAAAAAATGCTACTTTTGCCCCTTAGGAAAAATAGGGGATGTCGAAATTTTACTAAACATTGATTTATGCTAAAAAAGTAATTTATAAGGTATTTTAAATATTCATGATGGGGGCATTTTACCTATGTTAACCGGGAGGAAATGTCGGCAGTACGGCAGAGAGGGCATGTACAAATACCAGCGCTAACGAAAGTTAAGCAACGGTCGCTCTGGTCACTTCTTGGATGGGTGAACCCAAAGTGATGTTGAGCGTAGCGTTCTTCCCAATATGGGTCCGTTACCTCATATAAGCATCCATACATGTCTTCTCTGTGGCTCGGTGTGTCCGACACCTCGACACCTAACGGTATTAAGAGGTTATTGAATATATATATAATAACCGGGAGGACCCTTTATGTTTAAATATTGCTACATTTTGTTGTCTTTTTGTATTGTCTTACCAAATACGCTATTTAAAATATTTGTCAGATTTATCAATTTCTGACGTGACTTTTACATTAATCATAATTTTTATATTTACCGGTAACTTAAATCTCTTGAGCCATTGGCCTCCAAAATAAAATTCAGCGGCAGATAATGCTATATCTCTATAAAGTTGTAATAGTAAGTTTTATTGATAATATTTTGATTTTAGATTTGCGTGAGAGTATAAAACTATTTTCAATGCATTTAGACTTCATTAGACTCGTTGCATCTCATCCAGTGGTAAACCTTACTCCTCTGTCTCAACACACAGCCAACCTATGTGGTTGATGTATGCTAAAACATTGCTTGGAAAAGTTTTTTTTATGCTGGCTATGTCAAGTCAGCAATTTTCTAACATAGACTTTCTTGCGTAGGAGAGGCCGGGCAGGTACAGAGTACGTGCCTGGTTGTTTCGTCTTTTGTCTCACATTCTCTGCTTATTGAGCTGTCTACAATGTTTATAGTATGCATGTATTTTTTTAATTGAGAGTGTGTCGTCAAGATTCTTGTTATGGTTTGCAGTTTCTTTCTGAACAGTTTTAAGTAGTAAAGATTTGGAACAATCATTGCTTCCTTTGCCTGCTTCCAACTCAGGTTGTTATACTATTGTGATTTAAATGCATTGTGTGTATTTGCTTTTAGTTTAGTGGTAGTGCGGTTTAGGGTTTGGGTTTAAACATTTTGAGGGTTGATTCTTTGCGTGCAAATCCATCAGCATTAACATTGTCTATTGAATAAGCAAGATGCAATTGAGAAGACTCTATGGCATTTTAATATTAGCCCTAGACTGGTACACTTTTACAAAATTACATTATTTAGATTAGTAAACCAAGGTCAAAATTACCCTGGTGTACTAGTCTAGGGTTAGTCTTGATGTAATTTTAAGCTTTTTTATAGCTAAAATTGCTGCTTTGCTGTCTGATAGGATTTGCACGTTTTTGCCAGATATTTCTTGGGTTATTTTTTCTGTTACACCATAGGCTATTTTGATCATCTCTGCCTAGAGAATAGTCGTATGTGTTTTTAGTAGTAAGGATATTGCAACGTCTAGAATTTGAGAGTAAATTTAAAGGAGTTTGTCCCTACTCACTTTTTGCTTTTGTTGTTTATGTGTGTGTACATTGTAGAGTCTTTTAAATACAAGTAGCATAATATCTGTTAACGTTTTCTGCTTGGTTTTTGACCACCAGGCTCATATGTGAGCATAGGCTTATATGACAACTGTGCATAGCATAGCCAAAGTACTATCGTTGGATACAGTTTTCATGTTTTGCCAATACGACATATACACTTTTTTACATTTCATCTTTAGGTAAGACCTCCATGTGGAATTGGTGTCAAAAATTACACCCAAGTATTTTATCTCAGTTGACAGCGTTAATGGGGTGTTTAAGAGTTTTGGTAAATTTATAAAAAAAAATCCAATGACGTTAAATTGCATAAGCAAAGTGGTCAATTTGACCAAACCATTTATTAGATCAATTGTTTGATCAGTTATGTGGCATGTGGCACCATCTTGTTGGAACCACATATAACTGATGTCAAATCCATTTAATTTTGGAACTATAGCAAATTCTATTGACCGTAACATAGCAATCATTATCCACAAAAAAATACAACCACACCACCCGGTTTTTTTTTGTGGATGCAAATAAAAATTTTTGAAGCACATGTCGGTTTGTTGCTGTAAAATAATTTATATTTTGTTTATTGACAAAGCTATTAATCCAAAAATAAGCATTATTGCTGGAGATTATGTTTTGAAAAAGTTTAGAATTTTCTTCAAAATTTTGCTGAGTTCAATCGGAAAAGTTTTAGCGTTTCAAATAATTAAGAGGCTTTAGTTCTTGAATTAATTTAATCTTGAAAAGGGTGTAGGCAATAGTTTTCATGCAAAGTTTGCTACAATGTGTACTGAGAAGTTCTCAATTCTTGTGAACGGCGTAGAATCGATTGAGTGCTGGCTGCGATGTTTTCAGTACTTCAACCGGTGCGTAGTCTTACTGGCTCAAGAACATTTAATAGTGAATATGTTGACTCAAATTTATCTACTATAGCACGCTCAGTTTGTATGGTCAGACAATTATTATGACCAAAAATTATAGTAAGTTTTGTTGTTGTTTTGCAAAATAATGCGCTTATAAATTTTTTTGTGCAGCACTGCAATTGTTTTGTGGTTTAATAAAAATTATTTATGTCTAAATTGTCCAATATAGACCAAAAATAAAAAGGTTTCTCGATTATTGTTCTAGAACTTTAAAAACCCAAGATGCGGCAATTTTGTCTATTGACAAACCCACTGAGATGAAAGCTTTGTTGTTATAGATTATTTGTTCTGAAAAAGCAAAAGTTTGGTGTTGTTCATGATCAACCGACTTATAAAAATGTAGGCTAAGATTTTTATGCAGTATGCAATAAAACGCATACAAATATTGATATTTTTATTGATTTGCAAATGATGTAAATACTGATGTGAATGTAGGAGCAGAGCCCTTTAAAAATACTGTTAAGTATAAAAATATATAATTGAAAGCCGTACAAACATTTTTTGACATTACTAAAAACTCATATTGTATATTATTCTCTTTGGCGACAAGAAAAATTGCTGTTAACAGTATTTTGACTTGAATCATGTTTAAGCTACATCTATAATTTTGTAGCAAAAACTTTTTGTGAGGCCTTTGGGTCCTAGATTGTTTTGACTTTTGACACCTTTGCTCATCCTTTGCTTCTACTAACAAATTGACAGCTGCCGTATCTTAAACTATTAATAATGTATTCTGTATGGATATTGTAAACTAAAATTGTATTTTGATTCTATTGTATGCAATAAATTATTGCATAATGATTCTGGTTTAATTAAAACATCATTTCAAGTGAAGGTGGGTTTTTTATTATTAATAAAGAGTGGGTGGGGTGCAAATTGGACCAACTACCTCCTCGTGGTGCACCCTGGGTAACGCTGAAGTTGGCCGTTAGTACTTATGTAAAAGTGGCTGAAGTCACAAATATTATCAAGTGCTAACTCAATGTCTCCTGTTAGAAGAAACATTAAAACATTGAATTGATTGTCTGTGTAAGAAAAACTATAGTACAGTTAAACTGTTACACAAACCATTAAATATATACATTTATAGGTTATGTTAGAAAACATATTTTTTTTACTAGTATACTATTTTATTGTTTTTTGACTAGTTTTGACTTTCACATTATTAATCTACACTAAAATAATTATCCTGGCAATGACTTGAAAAACAGGTCGAAACTAGTCAAAAAACAATGAAATAAGCATACAAGTATATACAAAAAATTATTATATTTTAACATAACCTATACTTCAAATGTATCTCTGAATAACAACAATTATATACATTCATTTATTTATTTATTTAAACATATGCCATTCTACCTTTTGGTGTATGGCTATATACATTCATTACAAATAAAAATACTAAGCATATAATTTATTTATAAAATAATAAAACTTTACTAAGTTTTTATCACAAATTTATTCTTACGAATTCATTACTAGCCTTCTACAGATATAATATATGTTATATACAACTTATTACATTTGTAAAAAGCTCTAGTAGAGCCAAATCTAGTAATGTAAATAACATAGTAAATTCTTTTGCGGTACTGTAATTAAAAAAAAAAAACTTAAAAATTCTTAAAAAAAAATAACCCATATAACTTTTTTTACGAAAAATAGCACAAACATCGGCAACAATCTTAAAACACCACAAAACATTAGCCATTTTTGTAGTTCATTTAGATTTTTATTTGTTAACTTTATGTAGTTTTTTCAATGTATTTTCAACTAAAATAAGTTTTAACAATGTATAAATTATATGCATTATGTATATATAACGTTAAAGTTTTAAAAAGTTTCAAAAAAAAATTGATTTGTAAATAAATCAGTGCCATGCAATAGAACAAAATAATATTTAATTTTTAGAATAATAGTTTTTGTTCTATTGCAAGCTACTCTTTTATTTACAAAACAATTTTTTTTTAATTTTTACAGATTTTCAATTGTTACTATATATGTAATGCATATAATGTATACGCTTATAAATAAAAATTTGCCACTTTTGGTCTATTGGTTATAAAAAAGTTGTGCAGGTTTATCTGTTTTTGGGAATTTAAAAGTTTTTTTTTTCAAAATACTGTACTGCAAAAATCACTGCATATACAAAGTTTGACTAAGATAATAAAACGCCAGTCATACGTGTAATAATGTTGTCCAAAAATTTGGTTTAAGTTGGTATCTCCATTTAAAATATGTGTTTTTAATAAACAATTGATGTTTATTAAAAACACATTTTTGGTCTTAACTTTGAACCCAATTAACCAATTTATGTTCAATTTATTTAAATGGTTTTATTTCATTGTTAATAACATACAATGTATGTATTAAATGTTTAAAATAATAGAATGTAAGATTAAAAAATATATGTTTTGTTTTACTACCACATTCAACATAATTTTTGTGTACACTAAGTTGCCTATTATACAAGCCACACTATTCGTGTCTAGCTGTAGACAAACAGTTATTATTTCAAAATGGGTTGGGTTTTTTAGTATTAATAATGGGTTGGGTGGAGTGCAAATCGGACCAACTACCTCCTCGTGGTGCACTCTGGGTAACGCTAAAGTTGGCCGTTGGGGCTGAAGTTACCTTTGACTTTGGTTTAGCTTTGCGCGCTCATGAAAGGTGCAGTTGCCTAGCATTATTTAAAAAAAAACTTTTTGGTTCCTTTGCCAAAGTTAACTGCATGTTCTTTTTATAAATAGCTACAAATACATTTTATATGTATTTATAGTTGATTATAAAAAAATACATGGTTTTTATTTTGTCGACGTATTCAAAAAAAGCGTTTTTAAAATATGACGTCGACTTTGCTGGGTAACTGCACCTAGCGTAAGAACGCACGTAGACGTAGACAAAACAAAGCCAAAGTCCAAAGTCAAAGCTAACTTCAGTCTCATTTTGTTCTAAAATAAAAGTAGATGCATTGTATTGTATTTGTTTCAGGGAGTTGAAACATGATGAATTACTTCAATGTTTTGATGAGAAGTCCACGTCTAAAAGTGATGATCAATGTAAGGAGTTCTGCTTGTGGGCCGTTTGAATTGCAGACCTTAGCTTACAGATAGCTTTACCATTATCGTTAGTGCTATCATGTTCACAAAACTTTCTGAAAAAATGCATGCATTAAATTTTCACATTTTTTTAATATGACTACAAAATGTTTTTATATACAGGGTGTTAGACAAAAAACGTACGACTGAATATCTCCGTTATTTTTTAACCAATTTATATGATTCAAAAACCATTAAATGCTTTTTTGAGTATTATAAAGGCAGGTGCACACATATTTGTTTTTATTTTTAGTATAGTTGCTATGGCAACCAACTTTATTTTTTTAAATGTCAACATACATTTTTTATTTTATATTTTAAATCTTTATAATATTCTTAATATAAATGTAAAATAAAAATATACTTTTATAACAAAATTTTTTGATAAACTTAAAAAACTCATTATTTGTTTTTTTATTTAAAATGATCGTAATTAAATAGTTAGCGTTGAAAATAAATAATGTTTATTTATTTTTTTGGGTGATTTACGCTGTTATGCATAATATAGAAACAAAAAATTAACGTTTTTAAAAATTAAAAAAAAAAATTAAAACTAAAAAAAAAACGTAATATTTTAAGTTACTATATTATGCATACTAACATAAAAACACTAAAAAAAAATTACATTTATTATTTTCAATGCCAACTATTCAATTACGATCATTTTAAATAAAAAACAAATATTATGTTTTTTAAATTTATCAAATATTTTTGTTATAAAAGTATATTTTTGTTTTACATAGTTATATTTAGAATATTATATAGTAAATCTATAAAAAAAAGTAAAAAATGTATGTTTCCATTTAAAAAATTAGTTGGTTGCCATAGCAACTATACTAAAAATAAAAACAAATATGTGTGTACCTGCTTTTATAATACTTAAAAAAACATTTAAAATGGTTTTTGAATCATATAAATCGGTTAAAAAATAACGGTGATATTCAGCCGTACGTTTTTTGTCTAACAGGGTGGATATAAAATTTCATAATTATTAAAAAATTTGATCACATTTAAAAATGACAAAAATTGCAATTTGATAAGAAGAATTTTTTGAAGAGGCACATAGCTATGAAATGCATTACTATTTTTTTAATTTACAATTATTAAACATACGATTATATTTAAAAACTAAAAAAAAATAGTATCTAAATTGATAAATATGACAATTATTTTGTGCTTTGGTTATTTTTACTATAATAACAAAAATTAGAAATATCAACGCTTGCGTACATAATATACATATACATATATATATATATTAGACTGGTTCTTAATTTTTTTTTGTGTGCACCGTCAGAAAATGATCTTTATGCAAAAAAGGTAAGCCATGATAAATTTCAGCTCTTAAGTGTCGCACTACCTTTGAGTTTTTAAAAAGACTAGAATAGAATAAGTATCATAACTTTCAGATTTGAGTCAGGTGCATACCCTGGGTCTTTTAGGAAGCAAATGAGTACTTGCTAATTTGATTCCACGTGAAACTTTACATCAATATACTCTGCTTAATTATTTTATTAATTTATATATTTTTGTCATAATTTAAATTTTGAACATAAAATTAGACTTCTAAAATTTTTTTTTTAATTTGATTTCTATATTTTTTTGTTTAGAAAACTTTTAAAATTACGTCTAAATTAAAAAAAAAAATTATTTTCAAAATTTAAAATATAATAAAAATATGTTAATTTAAAAAAAATAATGAAATAGAGTATATTGATGTAAACTTTCACTTGGAATCTAATAAGCAAGTACTTAATTGCTTTCTAGAGACTAAGGGTATGCACCTGACTCAAATCTGAAAGCTATGATACTTGTAAGTATATTACTTCTGAAAATTCAAAAGTAGTGCAACACGTGTTTCTTTGAATCTTAAAAGCTGAAATTTTGCATGGTTTACTTTTTTTGCATAAAGAATACTTTCTGAAAGTGCACACACAAAAAAATAATTAAGAATCAGTCTAATATATACAGTGTGTCTCAGAATAGATGTAACAAGAGGTATAACAAACACAAAAGTTTTGAATTTTGTAATGGCACTTGGAGATCAAGTTCTGTTTAATGTAATACTATGACATACCAAAAATGAATTGATTCAGTTTCATACAAGGTGTTTTATAAGCAATTTTGTAAAAATTATCAAGAATAAAGAACCTTTATATTTCAATATACGAAACAATTTTACTAAAAAAAGATTCTTAGATTGTAATTTTAAACAAATTAATACTCTTAAACTTTTTCAATAAATTTAAAAAAAATTATTTAAAAACATCAAGTGGGCTATGGAAACAATAATGAGTAGACACACTTCTATAAAAAAACGGAAACATTAATAGCTGTCAAATGTAATCAATATTGATTAAGCTCAGTACAAAAGTATTAAAACAAGCAGAGCAAATGGTACTAATACTGCGCAAACAAATTTATATTGTACAGTGTTATGGTATTGGCAAAGAATATTCAGTAAGGGAAGTAGTAAAGCAAATTAATAAAAAAATTCCAGACACTGTTTTGTTGCGTACTACGACTATGAAAACAAATTAAATCAGTAGTCAACTGATAATGTTCTTAACATAAAAAGAAAGAAAAAAAAATATGATAAAGCTAATGCTGTGGTTATTATAGCGCGTAACTTAGTTACAGAAAATCCAAGAATGCCACTAAAATCACTAAAATGAGCAAGTCTGAACTTTAAAGAATTTATAAGCAAAGAAAATTAAAGCATATAAAGCAAATTTTACACATACCCTTGAAAAAGGAGGTGATGGACGAAGATTAAATTTTTGTTTAACTATTGGAAAAAAAATGATAAAAGGCAGATTTACGACAAATGTTGTTATTTCATCTCAGAACTGTCGGTATTGGGCTTCTGAAACCTAAACTTTACAATTCATAACAGAAAACAATATTACAAAAAAGTAAATGTATGGTGTGGCGTTTCTAATTACGTTGGAATTATTGGACCTTATTTCATTGAAGAAAAATTAAATCAACACACTTTTTTTTACAACTTCTTCAAAGATTTTGTGACGAATATTTTGATATTTTAAGAAAAATGCCTAGACTGTATTTTCAACATGATGGCTGCCTTAGCCACTCTACACAAATAGTTAATGAATGGTTAAACTTACATTTTGGAGAAAATTGGATTGCCAGGAATGGACCCATCATGTGGCCGCCAAGATCCCCGGACTTATCAATATCGGACTAGCGTCAAGCAGTTGGTTTACGCTAAACCACTTCCAAACAATGCAGAAGTATTAAAACTGAGAATTATAAATGTTATAAACTTTATACCATTACAACACATTCGAAACAGTTTCAGAGAATTTAAGCAAAAAATCAAAAGATGCAGATGTAAGTGGTAATTACATTAAATGAGTACTTAAAAAAAGTGTTTATTATTGTTTTTGTTGTAACGTTCTAAATAAAATACAATTTATTTAATTAAATGAAAGACTGACATTTTTAATTACTATTGATTTCAGAGATTGTCAATCCGCATGCAAATTGTCTTTCTCCGACTAATTGTGTACAGACTTACTGTGTAATAAGCGTTTTAAAATTATTCTTTTACATTCACTGGTTAGGAAAAACAATTTCAATTTTTATTCAAGTATAATTTGTTAATGTTATGTTTAATATTTCTGAAATTTGGTATAGTGCTATAAAATTACATTCTAAACATCTTTTTTTACTATTTTTTTTTGTATTTTAAAAAATAAAGGTATTTTATTCTTGATAGTTTTTACAAAATTGCTTATAAAACACCCTGTATAAGTCTAAATCAACTCATTTTTTGTATGTCTTAGTTTTACATTAAGCAGCACTTGATCCCCAAATGCCATTCCAAAATTCAAAAACTTTGTGTTTGTTATACTTCTTGTTACATCTATCCTGGGACACACGGTATACATATTGAAAAATTAGTAAAAAGTGCAATTTTGTTTCTAAATTCAATTAGTAGAAAGAAAAGAAACAATTTTTTTTTATGTTTAGCTTTTATTGTTTGCTTTTGATTTTTGAATAATATGAGCCAGCAAGAATAGAACACAAAGCATCCGACTGCCAGCAACCGTCCCGACAACATCGAGAGCTCTCAAATCATCACTCAACTGAAGCGATCACAAAGAAATGTAATTTTTATTATTAATTTATCAATCAACTACACAATTAAATCAACTGAATTAATTAATTAAGCAATTAATTAATTAAGCAATTAATTAATTAAGCAATTAATTAATTAACTCAAAATTTCTTTCAGCATGATTTCAGAAGCTGAAGGATTTTTTAAAGAAACAAGAAGAAACAAGCGTCATAATGTCATTTATTGCTGGGCAGACCACGTAACCAACATAACCAATCCCCAAAAGCATAACGTATTTTTCAGCAGCTGCAACTAAGCATCAGCCCACTAAAACTCCAAACGCCTTGGTTCAGACTTACTTCAAGAAGGTTGCTAAAAACGCGGCCAAGTTTACTACCTACAACGACAAAAAGCATATGGAAATTTAACCAAAAAAAGGATTTACTCTAGTGAGCAACAAACAACAAAAAGTCCAAGAAACAACAAAAAAAGTCAAGTAAATCTATTTTAGTTACTTTAATTAATAGACCATCAGCTAGCTCATCACGTCAGCTAACCAAACCAAAAGGTTTTCAACTCGGTTGGCTTTTAAAACCCAGAAAATTAATTTAAGTCTGTCTAATTACTAAGGAGTTATTGAGCAGCAGGAAGCCTCTCAACAAACCAAACATTTCCAAAGCATCCACAAGGGGTGCTGTTACAAAACGTTTACTTTCTATTGTTATACTGGATAAATCCAAGTTTTAAGGGTTGTAGGTGATATTCAAGGACACGAACATTACCATCAACTTTGTTATAAACGTAGTAGACATTTACTCTTTTTGACATGCAGACTTCCGATCTGCGATTGCTTATTGCAAGAGAATTATGTGTTTTATTAGACGTTTTAGTTAAGGTTCAATAAGAATCTAAAGTGGAACATACCCAACTGCTATGAGGCTGATGCGGTACAGGCAGAGTTAATAACTTTAGAGTATGCTTCCTTATCTGTCAAACAAATGGGGACAAATGGGAAATCTTTTTCAATGCTCTACGTGCAATCGCCCCATAACGCAAAAAGTAGAAAGATTATGTCTCTCACTAAGCTGTGTAAACTCACTGTCATTTGAGTACAAACGTAAACCTGGTGATATTGTACAATGCTATTGTTGCCAGCATTATTATCACACAGCATTAAGATGCAATTCTTTATACGTATGCGCAAATGCGCCGGGAACCGATTTTAGTTATGCATGCAAATTTACAAAACAATTAATGCATGTGCCGCACACCGCAAACTATAAAATCTGCCTAACTTAACTCAAGCTGAAGACAAGCCAAACTCCATTTAAGGCCAATTGCACTTTACCTGCTTCTTAACGGCAGACTCCAGATTTTTTTAGAACACACCCAATGCGCGCAAGGAGAATTTCTAAGCTTAGGCAACGGGAAACCAGGGACAAATGTTTCAGTCAAAAATCAGTTACTACTCGGCTTGGTTCAACCAAGCAACTCTGATTTTAAGGAAATATGTCCATATTTCTCGATGCAAGATTTATAAAGCTGGCAAACATAACAAAACGTCTTGAAGTTTCTAAGTTAGCATTTTTAGCATTAATAAACAAAAAGTTATTTTTTTAAACGAACAGATAGGCTTTATATTTCAATAAAATTGTTGAGAGTGCTATTGCCTGTTTGGTGGTTGATCTTTCACTTTTCTTTGCAGACTAGTAGTTATCAAGTTGTGCGGAGGGTCCGTACAGGGTGTTTCAATATTGAGTAGTCACTTGAATTTTGATATTAAATGTGCTAACAAGTTGAAAAAACTTAAGACTTTCTTTCAAAGATCTTTGATATCGTGCGTAGAAACAAACCGCTCTTTGTTTTTAAAGTAATTACGCAATACATTCTTATAAGAAGTCATTGTTAAGGAAAAAAGTTGTTTTTTTGGGATTGTTAAGTCTGCTACTGCCAAACAAGTATGAAAATTTTGATTTTACTTGTATCGTTGTTATAATTGGCTCAGACACCATTTTTATAAATGTTTGACCAGTTGATAGCATTGTTGGTAGTTGGTGCTTGTTATGTTAATTAAGGGAAAGGAAAGAGATTGTAAGTGTGTTTTGATTAGTCAAAGAAAGAATACCTAATGGATCAGTGGTCAAAAAAGTCAGAAATCAGGAATTAAAGCAACGTTCAATTTTTATTATAATAATATTAAATTGTTCTTAGTGAATGATTTACATCCAATTATTTTTATTAAGAGTTTTGTTGATTTGGCAGCAGTTTTCTACAGTCTTTCAAAATTGGGACGTAGATTAAAATTCTATTTTATAAATTATCTTGCGCAATATTGAAATAATATGTAGTTATATTTATCAGATTTGATAAAACGGTGTAATTTGTTGTTAGCACCAACAAAATTTGTATCGTTATCAAAATAGATCCTTGCACATTTATCTCCTTTGGATGTAATATTTTTTTAAGTTCAGTTGTTGTGTTTAAATGTGCGGCTAATTTGTTGTGCAAAACATTTAGTGACAAAACAGATAAATATACATAAAAACAATTTGAAGATTTCTTTTTTTCTTTTTTTAATGCATTTTCAAATGTTTGTAATTTGGAAGATGTGCCATAACTTGTTGTATGTAGCTTTAGATTAGAGCAAAAGCATCTTATGCATTAACGACATTTTTTTTAATCAAGTTTTTACCGGACAACCAGGGATATTTTAATCGAATTAACAAAAGTAGTAGTGATATTGTTGCATGCAACAACGTGCATATTTCTGAATGACCAACAATTTTGTAAACGGGTGTTTTGAGTTGAAAATCATGTGATGTTTCTAGTCATACAATTCATTTCTAATCTTTCTCCAACGCTAATTATGTTCATCCAAATATGGATTAAGGTTGATTCATTTGCTGGTAGTTATGATTTTTTACATACGTGATAGATTGTGATTTTTTTCTGCAAACGCTATATGCTGCATAATTTTTAACAAAAAATTATGTGCTGACATAAGTTTGAAAAAAAAAATTATGTCTTGTTTTTTTTTTAATTGTTAATAGATTTACAATTGTACAAAAATCTTGTGTCAATGTAAGTAATTTTGATATTTTATTTGATACAAATGTTGATTTAGAAGCGTGCATATCCATGTCAGTTAGATTGTAGAATTAAACTATTAATAAGTTTATGGCACGGTTGTGGTTAATGCTTTAATAATCTTTTTATTAGTTGAGCAAGTAGTAGAGTTTCACACAATTTTAGAGTAAGGTTATAGTTTTAGTCGTCGCACCCAAAATTTAAATTAGTTTTATGCCGCTTCAAACTTTGTACTGTTGATTCTTTATATAATAATTATTAAAAAAAAAACAATTGTATTGTAAAAGAGGGATTATGTAGTGTTGGTCAAAACTAAAATGTTCTTAAGAGCGCGGATTTTGAAGTGCCTTAAAAAGTGAGAGCAGAACTCACACAAATTTAAATTTTTTTTTAATTGTTTTTTTTGCAACGTGTAGAGAATGAAATTTAATAATCAAATCCAAAGCCTTGAATTGTCTATTAAATTTAAAAATTATTTTTTTTTTTTTAAATATTTTTCTAAACTTTAAGAGTCGTACTTCATTGCACTTCAAAATTAGTAGACTTTTTGTTGTGCTATAAGTTATTTTTCTGAAATAACAGTTGTTATAGTTTGGCTCGTAGTTGTGAATGTATGATAAAATGTGGAATTTAAAATTCCTGCGTGTTTAATTTTTTTTTTTGGAATGAATCTAGTTATATTATTAATTGATAGGTTATGGCAAACGGTCTTGATAATATTGTAAATTAAATAAAAAAATAATAGTATTTTATTTGCTAGATCATTATAAATTAAATTCTGGCCGTTTAAGTTATTCTAGTAAAGTAAATAAACAATTAGCTAAATGATGGAGACTACTACATTATATATCACAATTATATTATATTATCAAGCTACCGTCCGCTTACCCAAATGTAACGCTAGCTTCCGGACTATAAGTTTCTTTTGCTTTTTTTGGCAAACAAAATTTTTTGAGTTTTAGTCTCTAGTCCAGTCAAACTTTCTAGATTGTGGATATTGCTTTTTGACTGTTTACGCAAGTCATACCCAGTTTGCATTTTATTACTGGCAATTGCAATGTTTGCAATCCTGCTTGACTGTTTTACATAATGGTTGTTGGTCTGTTGGAGTATAGTCCCGTTTCAATCATGTTCCTGTGCATGGCATGACCTTTGCCTAAAAACTGAGGCAAATTTGCTTAGGGTTTATTTGTTCAAATTTCAGCTCCGGTAGCATTTAGGTTTTTAACCTCATTCTCTGGACCAATTTCAGGTGTCTTTTGTTTGTTTATTTGTTTTGTGGTATTATCACATCAAATGTCTTTATGAAGGTTTATCTCATCAAGTTTTTTTGTTATAAAACACATTTGTTATGTTGTGAGTCCTGAAACTTACAGTATGGTGTCTATGTATCTGCAGTTTGTATGCTGTTTGTCTTGCCTTTGCCATTATTGTTTAGTAAAGTGGTGGCAACAATAGTAGTATTTTCATAGCTGCTGCGGGCGTTGCCCTCGTTGTTAATAAACATGCTAACCTTTAAACTTTACTTAATTTGTTACACGTTCTAGTTTTTTTTTTTCTATTTTTTATTACTTTACTTGTTTTATGATTTGCTAATGAAAAGTCGATAACCTTGCTACGCAAAGCATTGCGAAACATTGGCGTTTTACTTTTGTTTATAATATTGAGATTATATTTTACTATAAATACTAGGAGTTTTTATCTCTTAAGTTTATGTCCTTGCTCTCTCAGGTTACGTGGTGAGCGTAGGCATTGTAATCGAGGATTAGCGGCGTGTCGTCTCTGCTGCTTGTCAGTTGTATCACCATCTTAGCTATGTTTTTGAAACATATGTTCTATAACTTTATCAATGTATAATTGATGTGTATTTTTGCTTTAACAAAGTATCTTTAAAGATTTTTTGTGATCCTTATACTGATTCCGGCGAGCTATTGCTGCACAAGTTTTTATTTTTTATTCTTGATGTACCAGGAGTGTTTAGTGCAGGTAGTGTAAAGTTGTGTCCTTGTTATATTACTTAATGTTTTAGTTGGCCCCTTAGCCGCCGGTAAAAGCTTTGGCTTTGCGGTTAGTTTCAAATTTGTGTTTTTTTATCTTTAGCCCCTTGGCAGGCTTGTGATGTCATCACAGCTTCAGTTTGGTGTCAACTTTTGTTTTGCGCCGGGTATTTTATTTTTTTGGATTTATCCGGCGTGTTTTTTTAATTCCTACGGGACCTACTCATAGAGGTACCGACAAACCCTAAAAGAAGTAAAAGTTTGAACAAGTGTAGTTTGACTCTTTGACATTTATTGATATTTTTATGTTAGTGTGACATATTCACATTTTAATATTATAAAAAAGTGATGATCAATGTATTACTATTGATAAACCTAAGACAATACAATCAGAATCGACGTTGTACACTAAATTAAAATTTATTCTTTATAGTTTTTACTTGTTTTGTCAGTAGTTGCTTTACTTATATTGTTGCCAAGAATTGATTATCGAGAAAGGTTTTGCGTATGCTAAAAGACAAAATTATTGTAAAATATAAATAACAATACAATCACTTAATTAGACCATTAATTGTTTCAAGTTGGGTTGGTTTTTTTTTATTATTAATAATGGGTGGGGTGGAGTGCAAATCGGACCAACTACCTCCTCGTGGTGCACTCTGGGTAACGCTAAAGTTGGCCGTTGTGGTTGAAGTTAGCTTTGGCTTGGGCTTTGGTTCAGCTTTAGTTTTTATACGTGTAAAGTGTGCACGCACGCTAGGTGCGGTTGCTTATCAAAGTTGACTCTATATTTTAAGAAAAGTTTTGTTTTTAGATCCGTCAGCAAAGTAAAATTCATGTCCTGTTTTATAAATTACTATAAATACATTTAAATATGTTTTTTTAAATATGGTACGTCTTTGCTGAGCAACTGTACTTAGCGTAAAAGCACACGTCTTCTTCTTCTTCTTTTTTTTAATCTTTTTCATCTTCTGTGCACGTATAAAAACCAAAGCTAAACTGAAGGCTAAAGTCAAAATTAACTTCAGCCAAAAAGAAAAAAAGATGCATTATATTGTATTGTTGCAGGAATATTGCAGAAAATTAAAACATGGATGAAGATGTTCGTAACGTGTGTGCTTGTGGGCTCTTTTAAATTGTAGACCTTTGCTTACAGATTTCTGCCAATGCGGTAAGTACTTATATATTTATAATACAATACAAAATAACAATCATTTTCTATAACAAAACACCCATTTAATTTTTACAGTTGTTTATTATTGTTAAAAATTGCATAATTATAAAAATTTATATTTATTAAAAAATGTAATTAAATTTAAAAATTACTAAAAGTGCAATTTTGTTATTTAATTAGCATAAACTTGATTGTGTTACTAGTTTATATACACTTGTTTTGTTTTGTATTTGTTGCAGGAATGGATGAAAATAATTATGATGAGTTGCATCAATGTTCTGCATTTATGTTATCTACCTAGCTATAAAAAGTGTAAGGCAAAATTTTTACTAACTATTTACAATAACACACTTATTTCAAAGTTTTTTTAGAACGACAAAAATAATATCTGGTACGTCAGTTGGATTGACAGTTATAAGATTTTTTGGCCAACAGAATCAGAAGAAGAATTTTGGTCCAATCTACTAGAGTTTGGCCGTCCTGCTAGAACAATTTGGGTCATAAGAAATTGGTTATCATCGTTCTGTAGCGCTTGCCGTTGACGGTGACCGCCTCACCAATGTTGTTTTCAAAAAAGTACAGACCAATGACGCCGCCGGCTCAATATCCACACCAAACGGTAACTTTTTGAGGATGCATTATTACCTAGTAAACCTCGTATGGTTTGGTGTCGTTCTACATACGGCAACTTTGCTTGTTAATCTCTTCTAAACAATTTGAAGCCTAGTCAGCAAACAAACAGCGTTGCCATGAATAGTTTATGCAGTTTCACTAGTTGTATTCCTTTTGGCAGTCTTAAATTTGTTAGATTTACCTCCAGTGATATTCTTGTATCTTTTGTTGCCAGGTATATTCTGACCATCTCAAATGTTGCGTTATCCGTCAACCTCATGAGTACATCTCCTCACTTTGCCAACGATATTGATCCGTAATCGACTCCTACTCCATTGCATTGCAATCCATTCGTGCCGAACCGGTCTTCTTGCAATAGCTTGCTAATGTTCGCGTGTACTTTTCTATAAATTAAACCTGCACACAATTATTAATACATTCTGTCCAATTAATAAATATATATTTTTCTAGCATAGGACCAACTGTCATTCCAAAATCTCTATAACTGTATCAATACAAAGTATACTACCAATTACCTATTGTGCTCACCTTTGACATATTAGTAACAACTGTCATTCTATCTGTAGGTACATGTTGCCAACTCTCGGCATTTGTCAATGTATGTATTTCTAATATTCTTTAAGTTGAGTTGGAGGCGTGCATATTCATGTCAGACAGATTGTAAAATTAAACCAGTAATAAGTTTAAAGCACGGTTTATCAGTTGAGCAAATAGTAGTTTTACACAATTTCAGAGTAGTTGTAGTCTATCTATCTATTAGTTTATTTAAAAGCAGGTTCTGGTCTAGTATAAGTTCCTTTTGGTTTTTTTTCGGCAAACTAATTTAATATGATTTTTTTTAATTTTCTGGTCTTTTAATATCTAGACCAGGCAAACTTTCCAGTTTGTGGTTACTGCTTTTTGACTGTTTATGCAAGTCATAACCAGTTTGGGTTTTATTATTAGCAATTACAATGCTTGCAATTCTGTTTGATTGTTTGACATAATCGTTGTTGGTCTGTTGGAGTATAGTCTTGTTTTAATCATATTCTTCCAAATGGCAGCTACCTTTCTGAAATATTGATGCATATTTGTCCAGTGTATTAAAGTTTACTTCTTTTTGTTTTTGTAAAATTTAGCACCGATGGCATTCTGGTAACAGATAGTTTTTTTGACCGCTTCCAGGTATCTTTTGTTTGTTCGTTTATGTTGTGATATTAATTACAACAAATGTTTTTATAAAATTTGACCTTATTATTAAAGTTTTTTTGTTATGAAACCTATTTGTTATGTTGTGGGTTTTGAAGCTTACAATGTGTCCATGTATTTGCAGTTTGTATGCTGCTTGTCTTGATTTTGCTATTACTATTTAGTAAAGTAGAGGTAACAATAGTAGTACTTCCATAACTGCTGTAAGCGTTATTCTTATTGCCCCCGTTGTCAACAAACGTGCTAGCCTTTAAACTTTACTTAGTTTGTTAGGAATTTTTTACCTCTTAAGTTTATGTCTGTGCTCTCTTAGGTTACGTGATGAGCGTTGGCATTGCAATCAACGATCAGCAGCGTGTCATCTTTGCTGCTTGTTAGTTGCATCAATACCTTAGCTGTAACTAGATTTTTGAAACTTAGATCCTATAACTGCATTAGATTAAGTACATATTTTGCTATAATTTATGTGCATTTTAGTTTCAACAAAGTATTTTTTTGTGGTCCCAATACTGATTTTGGCAGTATCGCTGTTGATTATTTGTTATATTATCTAATGTTTTAGTTGGCCCGCTGAACATCTTTTAATATCTGGAGCTTAAACCTAGCCGCCGGTAAAAGTATTGGCTTTGCGGTTACTACCTTTGCTTTGATTGTTGAACTTGGTTTTTTTTAAAGTCTCCAATTGTTTTTATGTTAATTACGTCTACAGTTATTGATTTGCTCCCCCCCAGAATTTGTGGAGCCGACTATTTGTTGAGTAGTGGAGGATTGCCTGTTACCAAAACAACCTTCGGGTATCTTGTATATATCTTTTGACTTATCCATGATCAGTTCCAAATGTGTGTCTTTTTATTTTTAGGTTCTTGACAGGTTTGTGTTATTTTTGTAGCTCCAGTTTGGTGTCAACTTTTGTTTTAAAAAAAAGGTATGATCAATGTAATTTTATTAATAAACCTAAAAAATACAATCAAAATCGACGTTGCACACTAAATTCAAAATTTATTCTTAATAATATTTTTTACTTGTTTTGTCAGTAGCTGATTTACTTATATTCCTGCCAAGAATTGATTATCGAGAAAAGTTTTGCGTATGCTAAAAGACAAAATTATTCTAAAACATAAATAACAATACAATTACTTAATTAGATCATTGGTTATTTTAAGTTGAGTTGGGGTTTCATATTATTAATGGGTGGGGTGGAGTGCAAATCGGACCAACTACCTCCTCGTGGTGCACTCTGGGTAACGCTAAAGTTGGCCGTTGTGGTTGAAGTTAGTTTCGACTTGGGCTTTGGTTTAGCTTTGGTTTTTACAAGTGTAAAGTGCGCACGCACGCTAGGTGCAGTTGCCTAGCAAAGTTGACACTATATTTTAAAAAACGTCTTGTTTCAGATCTGTCAGCAAAGTAAAATTCATGTCTTTTTTTATAAATTACTATAAATACATTTGAATATGTTTTTTTTTATATGATACGTCTTTGCTGAGCAACTGTTTAGTTTTACTATTGAGGTTTTTTTGCTTGTCTGTTTTTCTTTTTGTTTGTTCTAGAAATGGATCGTGCTAATGCCACACATAGCGCCTTGATCTTCCAACGCCGAAGTATGTGAAACCACATTCTTTTTGAATTTCATTGCTTTGTACTTTGCCCCGTACCAAACCAGACCGGATATGGTTAAGAGTCTTTATTTCTATTGTTTGTAAGCGCCTTTTTGTTTTTTTTTTTGTGTCTCTTCTGGTCTTTACTGCATACGTAATAATAGGTCTGACGCAGGTTTTATATATCCGTATTTTACTGTCTTTTTGTATAAATTTGTTTTTTTAAATTAAGTCTTTTAGACATCTGGTAACTTTTAATGCTTTGTTTGAATAAATGCAGCAGACGCTGTAGGTCATCTTCGTATTATTGAGTTGTCCGCGTAGCACATAGTACTGCATTTGTTTTTGCCTATAGTATATCCGGTATTTATGGTTTATAAAGCTTCGATAATTTTGTCCATGATTGTGTTGAAAAGTGTTGGATTCAGATTATCCCTTTGTCTAATATTTTTATTAACCGGTACTTTCTGAGTTGCTTTTTAATTTATCATAAATCTTATTTTGTAGTTTGTATTTAGAGTTTCAGTTATTTTGATTAAAAGTTAATAACTCTTGTTTTTAGGATCTTTATGTATCCGGTAATTTTATTCTATCAAACGTTTGTGTAAGGTCTATAAAACATACAATAGTTAGTTTGTTATATTTAATAGATTTTTCAAAGATCTGTTGTAAGATAAAAATTGTATCAATTGTGGATCTATTTTTCTTTTCCAAATTTGCTTAACGATTTTGTTTGCAAAGATTTTAATAAATAATTTCATTGTTGTTCTTACTGTAGAATACATATTTCTTGGTAGTTGTTAGAATCGCTTTTTAATTCTTTTTAAATGATACTGGTTTTTCATTAATCCGTTATTGTTTTTGTACGCAATATTTTTTTAAAGAGAGTTGTTAGTTTTGTTTCTCCGTGTTTGATCATCATGTTTGGGATGCCGTTAGAATTTTTGAGACATTTTTTTGGTTCAGTTTTTTAAATGTTTTTTCTACCATGTTAGGTATATTTTTTGTTTTGCTAATGCTAGTTCTTTGACTTTTACAGTGAACCAAGGTTTTATAGAATATGTGGCGTTTAAGTTGACTTGACTACATCTAAGTGCCTTAACATGTTTGTTGTTTAATGTTATTGGGTTTCTTTCTATTTTGCCGGCAGTCTTTGAATCTTTGTTTAATGTTATCTATTGCTTCATTTCTAATGCGTGTGTGCAAGTCTCTATAGAACTGATCTTTCTCTTATTTTGGTTTGGTGATATCTATGGCGTATACGCTTATTATGTAGGTCCATTTCAAAGTTTAATGTGATTTTTATTAGTCGGTCAATTGATATATTTAGTGTTTTGTATGTGTTGTTAGAATTTTTTATGGATGTTGTAAATCTTTAACGCCGCGTTTATTAATTACTACTATTTCTTGAACAATTTGTGCTCTATATACCTTGCAGTTGTCGTGCAGATATGAAATTTTCTAAACATAATTGTAGTCTTTTTCAATAAAAACTTTCTATCGATCTAGAAAACTTAAGTAAAAATGCATTTTTGCCTTCTTGGATGGTAGAAATCATTTATGAACTCTAATGGGCTCTTGTTTTGTAAGAGAATTTCTTTATTTTAAAACAAAACAGTAAAATGTATGTTGTCAATTTGTTGTCTACACAGCTTTTGTTCGGGACCGAGGAGCTTGGAAATGTTTAGCGCCGACAATTTGCTCATTTTCAATTTTTTTATAAAATTTTTAAAATACTTATTTTTTTTATTTCTTTAACAATAACTAAAATTTTTACTCGGCAATCAATCAGCAAGTTTTTCACACTTGAGACATCATTAAACTGTTTGTTTCAATATTTGACTTATAAATAGTACAAGTTATTTTTTTATACAGTGTTTCTACTTTTTCTTGGGTATTTTTTGAGTTACTGTTTTCATTCAATAAAATAATAAAAAACGACAAATGTTGCAATTAGAACCAAACTTGGAGATGACACTATAAAATATCATAGAAACTTGACAACATTTTTGCAATAGCATATTGTTTTTATAGCTAAAAGATAACATAAAAACTTTACTTGTATTAAGTTCATATCTGAGCCAACAGCTACATCACTTATATTACAAGTACTCTACCAAAAATCGATTAAAAATAAACGTGATGCTTATGCTAAAAGTTGAGTTAGAAACGGTCCGGTGAAAACGCATTTCAGGTTGGGTTGGG
The DNA here is from genome assembly GCA_963932245.1 of Tachinus rufipes. Taxonomy (NCBI): domain Eukaryota; kingdom Metazoa; phylum Arthropoda; class Insecta; order Coleoptera; family Staphylinidae; genus Tachinus; species Tachinus rufipes. Next base: position 46,046,074 of record OZ010741.1, on the reverse strand, counting down.
TATTTTCAAAATTATTAACCTTCCGGTAGTCGCGCTATATTTGTAACGTTAGTAGTCGCCACGGTCTCACGGACCGGTTTCTTTTGTTTTCAAGTAAAATAAACAAAAAACAACAAAATTTAATCAGCACAGGATAGGTTAATAAATAAACTATCAACTGGTAAAATATATACTTTTTAAAATTATTATTTAAGCTTTACATAAAAAATAAAAATTTGTTTAAACTAATTATTTACATTAATAAAAAAAAAAAAAAAAAGTTTTTCTGATCTTCGGAACCTAATAAATAAACAAACGTATTATGTATTCAATTCTCTGTTGCTAAAGCACTTTGATGGCACACTTTGCAAAACTCTGATATAAAATTTTTTATTCGCCCGGATTCAGAGACCGTGCGCGACTACTGGAAGGTTAATAATCAGTCTTAATGGGTGGGGCGGGGTGCAAATCGGACCAACTACCTCCGCGTGGTGCACCTTGGGTAACGCTAAAGTTGGCCGTGTCATTTTTTAAAAAGAAAAAATACAAAACGTGCAATTTGAGAGAGCTTGCATATCATGCAAGCAGTCCGGGGTTTGATCCCTGACTTGACTAACTAAAAACTTTCTTTTTACTTTATCTACCGAGGTAATTCGGAAGTCATCTAATAACCCTCTTTAAACAAGTCTTATAGGCTGATATAAAATAGCCGTAAAGAGCACAATAAGTTAAAAAATATGACTTTATATAAACTCTGTATTTTTTCCAAAAGACTTTCTTTAGCAAATTATAATGAGACAAAGAAATAATTCAAGTCAAATATTAATTTTATCGCCATATTTACACCAGTCCGTCCCTGTCTCTAGTATTGAATTGTAGCTAAACTCGTGTGGTTAAATTCAATCAATCAGACACAGACAGACGCTAACTTCATTCCATATTGATAAAAAGATACATGGAGCCTGAATAATTCAGTTCAAAATCCTAATCAAATATAAATTGTGAGTTTAACAAAAAGGTAAACCATTCAAATTAAATTTTATCGAATTTTATACACCAAATTAAAACCGCAGTTAGCATTTCGTACCTAAATCCATTCAGTGGAAGGAAACTATCTATTTTTTTAAAGTTCTGCTTTATTGATTTGTTTTTGATTTTTCTTATAATTGCGCATCAACCTAAGGATTTATTATGTTACTTAATTACATACACTCCCATTTTTTCCCAAAACAAAGAAAGTTCATTGTAGTGTATTTGTTTCAGGAACTTAAAAGATGGATGAAGATGATCATGATGAATTACTTCAATGTTCTGATGAGGATTCCATGTCCGAAAGTGATGATCAATGTATTTCTATTGATAAGCCTGAGGAAATACAACCAGAAACGATCACTTACACATCGCACTCTAAATTGGAATTTATTCTTATTAAGTTCCTACTTGTTCTGTCAGCAACTGCTTTACTTATATTACTACCGCTCTACCAAGAATCAATTAACGAGAAAGGGGATGCGTATGCTATGATTTATTTTAACACAACTTTAACTGTAGTTGTGCTTTTGATATCCCTTCTTATTGGAAAGCGGTTTTGTTCATCATTTTCAAATTTGAATATTGGTAAACCACCTTTGAAAATCAAAGAATTGATATTATCATCTGGTTTATATACGTTGAGTGGATTTATTGTAATTTACGCAGTGGATAGAAAAAAGGTTATGTGCCATTTACAAGATCCAATTAAGGGATTGGTTTTAGTATTCTCCTTGATTTATTACTTCTTCTTCTGTAAGAAAAGTAAGTTCATTATTTTTATTGTTTAATTCAATTATCTGATTGTTCTGTATTTTTAGTGATGGGTTTGCAACGGATATTTTCTACCACAACTATAATTGTTGGTTTGTTTATATCTGTTGATTATGGATTGTGTAATGAGTTTAGGTGTAGAGGAAATGATCGAGAACATAAATCGGATGATGCTGGTATTTGGACCTGGCAAACACATTCTATTTGGGCATCGGTTTACATTGTTGGACTTGGATTATTTTCGGCTTACTACATGCTGCTGGATCGTTACTTGGTTACGTCATCTATTGTAAGTATTCAATTTTCTTTTAAAAATTTAAGATGCGATATTTATTATTGTTTGTAAATAGTCATATAATTTATTATATTATACATAATATATATTACATATACTTAATAATAAATTTCATGCATACAAAAACCTTGTCATTTTGTCAAATATGCATGGAATATGTACAGTTGTACAGAGCTATTGAGAAATAATAACGTTTATGATGTACTCATCCAATTGTACACTATTTGTATAAGCCAATTTATAGGTTTTCTATAAGGCTAACAGAATTATTTTTTTGTTATTATAAACAAATGAAATAAAGTACATATTACACAAAATTATTTATTAACTTTAATAAAACTTACATAAAATATGCTATTATTTTCATAAATAACAAGAATAAGAAATAAAACTAATAAAAATAGTTAAGGCTGGAGAATTATGACATTTTATAGCAATTTGCTAAAAACAGTTCAACGAAAAAATTACTGAATATTATTAAAATAATTTTGAGTATTATAGAAGAAGAATCTCAGCTGTACATTAATATTTTTTTATTTGTCTATGACCATTAGTTTTAAGCCCTTAGACGTTCAATATTATAGTCAATATATTGCACAATAATTGATATTATACAATAATATTGACCATCTGTAGATCATATTGAAATATTGCTCAATATATTGAGTCAATTAGAAAAACTTTATTTTTATTGTACAATCTTATAAATATTGATTTGTCTGTGGGCAACATTGTAATATTGGTTCAGTTCTGTCTCCGCAGCCGTGCAGTGAACATCAAACTATTTTTAGTGACTTTGACATTTTACTTAACACATTTTTAACAATTATTTTTTGAGACGGCTGTGTTGATATTGCAACATGTAGGTGGTCCTAGCAATATATTGATCAATATTATTGATAATAATAATGATTGTCTAGGGGCACTTTACGCAATTATATTGCAACATGTAAGTGGTTGTGCAATAAATTGTTCAATATTATTGACGATAATATTGATTGTTTAGGGACACTTTTTTCCACTTCCCTAATAAAGTTCCTATTAGTTATGGCAATTTATTTCACAAATAACTATCAGGTGTTTTCTATTTGAGCGCTTCATGCACCTGGTGCGTTAGAGATAGAGTGCTACTATTTTTGAATTGAAACATTTTTATATTTTTAAAATTTGCGGACAAGAGCGTCACATCAAAATTGTAAGACGAGCTTGACAAATTAATTCAAAAATCACTGAATTAAAAATAAAAAACCGCTATTAGGTACCTTATAAATATTTATTCTTTTATTTGAAGATTGGCATAACTGAATTGATCAACACTTATTTTTATATGTTGTATTCAGAAAAAGAGGCAACAAATATTATAAGAAGATCTCTTTTCATCTTCATCTTTGGCATTGTGGAAAGTGGAATACTTTTGTGCCAAAAATCTGGCTGTAAAAAGACTGTCTTGGTTTTTACTTGAATTTAATAAAACTTGTCATTGAAAAGTATTGGGATTACTTTTTAAGTTGTTAGCTCCACTGTGGCCTGTGGCTGGAAGGATAACTATTGTATGTGCTGGCGTTGCCATTCATTAATAATAATTATTGATATGATAAAGGATGCGAAGATAGTATTGTCAAACACCTCTTCAATGTTTAGAAAGGCATTTTCTTTGCAGTGTATAGTCCTTTCACATCTGCTAACTACCTGATGTTTGGCCAGTTTACAGAATTTTTCTGATTTGTATTGTTGCAGAGGTAGAGCCTTTAATGGTCCCATATATATCTGTCAACTATTTTTTTCTAATAGTTTTAATATGAAGGATGTCAGATTGATTGGTCTATAGGATTTAGCCAGGGCTTATCTGGGTTGTCACCCTGGCTTTGGTTAAATTCTACCTTAACTACACCAGCAGCTTGGTATATATGAAAGTGCTAAACTTGCTATAAGGATTTCACATTGTGGCCCTCTTAAAGTAACCCTTTCTGTAACTTTATAGGATAATTTTTGATAGTACGTGGTGACTTGAATGATTTAAATGTACTGATTTCCTATTCTACGATGCTTTTATTTACTATGGCTTTTTGTTTAAAATGTCAAGGTTTTTTTTCTTGGAGGTTTATGCCATTGTAGAGCCTGGAAAGTGTGTCTACAGTAGTTCCTGCAGAGTTCTTTTGGCTGTCTCTGTATAACCACCTTCTTTCATCGGAGGGTATCCAATGTTTGCAGTGGGATCTTTATTTAGAGTTTTCTGGAAAACATGTGGGTTTGCTTTGTATGCTCTGGCAATATTTCCACCAGCAGTTTGCTTTTTTTATAACATTGTTATATGCTGTGAGGCTGATTTTATAGGTAACCATTTTTCTTGGCTTTGATGAACAGTTTCCTAGTGCTAGCCCTTGCTTTGTCAAGTTCTCCATTTCATCAAGTAATCTTGTTGGAGGTGTCTTTGACAGTGCTTTGCTGCTACCTTTGAAAGCTATTTTTATGGATTTAACAAACATATCTCTCATTATTTCCAGCTTTTGCTACCTAAATAATATATGAAACATTAATAATAAAAAATGGAAATCATTGATATTAGATTAAGAGCTATTTTTCAAACTGCAACAAGTCTGTATTGAAAAAATTAATATTAAATCATTTATAACCGTTGTATATCATATCAGAAATTATTTTTTTGTAATTATGTGGTGTTTTCAAATCATCATCATCATGAATAACACACAAAGGTTACATGGATTTTAATGGATTGAAAAAAAAGTTCTCAGGTACTTTTACCAAAATGCTAAAATCATATGCAAAAATAACCACCTTATAAAGGATCTGACAAGCATTAATGTTATGTACTTGATTGTAGGGAATGCAATACCGAACAAAAAAATGAATACCTGTTATTTGGTATTTTTGTATTAAAAACCGGGAATACCGGTATTAATACTGTTATTGTTAAGTTTTTAAAAAATAGTAGGATATATAAATATATTATATGGTAATAAAATTATGAATATGTTAAAGTAAAAGTCAAACTAAATTAAAGAAAATAATTTTAGATTTTTTTTTAATGGGTGGTAAGAATTGCTTTATGGTGAAGGACAAATTCAAATAATTGATTTACGTGCTCCTAACACAAGTTATAGATAATAATTAGTGGAAAGTAATTGTAGCCAACAAATTTTTTTAATTTAAATTATATTTGATTGTCTACTTATTTAGACATTGCAATTTGGTTGCCAGTTACTATGCTAAAGTTTATCGATAGTATTCGGTTTCTTTGATTGAAAAACACGATGGAGCTACAATTACTTTGCACCACTAATAAATAAAATTGATGGACTGGGGTTAGTTTTTTATTGTTTAGTTACTTATTATCAAAATATTAAATCTTATAATGCTGGTCTATTAACAGCTTTTAACTAATCGATTTGGAGATAAAAGATATTGAATATTAAATTATGGAAAATGAAATTATGTTTTTTATATAGATTGTTTACTGAATTGCAAAAAAAAATAATGTTATTTCTAAAATAATTAACCAATTCATATTTTAGTTTTATATTTTAGTGGTAAAATATGATTTTAAAAAATAAATATGATCCAGTGTTTTGTCACTAGTCTGGATTTTATTTTAGTGCTGATCTGAAAAGCATTTGAAAATGCTTGTTCTGATTCTACACTTGTTGGAGATACTCACTCTACCACAATCATTGTTGGGAGTTCTCCAAAATAAACTTGCCAATGTCAACCTATCAATAAAAAAAATAATATCGAGAAACCGGTATTTTTTATCCCAGTATTGCATTTCCTACTTGATTGGCCTGAACTAATTCATACAAATATTTTTTTATTGGAGATATGATTTGATAAGATTTATTTATTTTTCTCTAAATCCAATATTCTGTAATTTTTCTATCACAAAATTATAGATTTGTTAGATAAATGCTATATTTTAGCTTTCATAATTTTTCATCTATTCTCAATCTACTTTCTTGACCAAGCCAAATTTTAATATCGAAAATTGCATTGCTCTTTCCTGATTGTTTAATTTTCTTTAGAAAAAATCTAAACAAAACTATTACACGTACCTACTTTGTTATTGATAATATTGTTGACTATTTCAATAGCATTTTTGTTGTTTCTATTAAGTGAAGTATTAAGTAAATACTATATAGATTTAATTTTTCTATATTTTCTTTGTTTATTCTATGAATTCTTTCAAAATTATAAGATTGTTATCTGAAATGTGTAGAATTACACAATATGTATACACAAAAACCTGGATATCATACATAAACTGAATTTATTCAAAAAGTGTGAATAAATATAAAATGAATAAAAAGCTTTAATGTTGTTAAAATTATGAATAATATTTCACGGGAGTTCAAGTTGTGACTAACTCTTTTGAAGTCTTACTTTCAATAATAATATTGATCTAAGGATTTTTATCAGCTTTCTTAGATGGTAATAGTTCTAGCAAATATGCTTTGTTGAAATTTGTATATAGTTCATCAATAAACTATTTGAAGGTATTGTCGTAATCTATAAATGAAACTAGTGATTTATATGTTGTAAGTTATTTGCAGATATGATCTTTTTCATATTAAAAGGAGAATAAACCTTACAATCAATATCTGACATAGGTAAACTAATTATTGAACATTTAAAATGGCAGAAATTCACTGGTAAACAAGCATACACGTTTGTAAAACTGAAATGGTTTTGAAGAGTCCATCTTCATTTGAGACTCGAAACTGTTCAGACCACTTATTTAAAAATAATATAGATAACTATGAATATATAGAAATAACTCTATCTTTAAACTTAAAAGTCAGCTACTGCTATAAGCAAATTTATATTAAATATTACTATTTCTTTTAGGCACTACCTTATTCAAGCTTTTCATCACAGTTTCTAACAACAGTCTCCCGATTGGTCTCATTTCAAAGCAACATTAATTCAGCTACATCACAAACAAGACCACTTACTATGACCCGAACAAACAAGAAAATATATTCAACACTGCATTTAGCATTTTGGATACACATTTTTACTTGGATATTCACCGTCATGCTCTTCTGGACAGACATAATACCTCATGTTGGAAAAGTAAATAATAGAATTCAATAACAACCGTATTTAGCAACTCATGTTCTTTTTATATTTTAGAGTACGAACATGACAGAATTTTTCAATCACACTACATCTGGGTTAGTATGCATAGTAACAACGCCTGAATTTGGAAACTCCAATGAACACAACTGTGGGAACACTTCTATATACGCTTGGCTTTTCCTTGCCGCTTATTTATTATTTACGATTTCTTCAATTAGGTTTTTGCTTTTATCGCAAAGTGCTGTTTATACAATAGCTGCTGCGACTGTTGCATTACCATTGACTGAAATATGGTGGTCATTATTTAAAATGACAAATTTACAAAAAGGTAAGAATTGATATTATTATACCAAGCTATGTATTTATATTTTAATATTTTAGGTTTGCTTGTTTGGTCACCAACTTTATCAGGAGAATTAATATGCGCCCTATTGGGTCTTCCAATTATTATAATTGGACATGCGTTACTCTGCAAGTCACATTTTAAAGATAGCCAGGCTTCACGTACGTCACAAAATACCTGTATTAGTACCACGCATTTAGCTTGAATATTCTAATCAAAATCAGTTGTTATGTAGCTTAAGTTCAGAATGCCTCGTTTATTATTTTTAGCCTAAAAAATATATTAGGGATAATGTGAAACGTGACTTCCATATTTACATAGAGTGTGAACATAGGATTAAAGTTGAAACTTATTTTTGGTAGGTATTTATTGTATTTAACACAAAACATGAATGAAAACAAACCAAAAAAATATCGTTGAGGCGAAATAGTACTTTTGTATGATCTGACTGTACAAGCGCTGTGCTTAAATATGAATTGTTGCTATGTTTATCATAAACTGTTTTTTTTAATATAAAAATTAATGTGAGATAAGGCCTAACATTAATCAAATTTGATTAAGTTAAATTATATGAATGTTTAATTTATTTTATCTGTGGCATAATTATGGGAACCAAGTGTGTATAATGTTTTTTAAACTAAAAAACTCAAGTTATAGTTGATTTATGCAATCTATTTTATATTTAGATTAATTAATTAAAAGTTAATAATCAAATCAACACATTAAAATTGGTTGTTTGTCTCGTTTAATATAATAAACATAGCACAATTTCCTAGTCGATATTTTTAAGTTTTGAATGGTATTTAAGTATTTGTAAACATGAGAAATACAATAATGATGAATATTGCCAATGTTTTATAAGTACTTTAGGTAAATACTAAATATTTTTAATTTAACCGAAGACTGATCAATATTTTAATTTCCTATTTACATGCGTGCCAATATTTATTAAAAAAAAATAGGAAATAGTGTAAGAATACTTGTAAATCGTTTTTAATCGTGGGTTGTGCATCAATTATTTAAGCATTTATTTTAACATGATGGAATATACTGAAAATTAGTTGCGCTTTTTATGATTGTTGTATTAAAGTTGTATGAGGTGAAGATTAATTAATTTGCAAGATAGAACAGCTACTGCAAACAGGAAAGCATTGAGAATTTGTGCCTATAATCATGCAACATTTAGCGCGCAATTAGCACAAACAACTGATTAAACTACCTTTGAATTGAATAATGTATGGTGTATCAATATTTGTATGATTTCAAGTAAGCTGATGAATATAATGAATACTCATATTGTCTTCATAACTTGTACATAACTTTGAACAATTGAATAGTTTTCAGACATCTTTTTTGAAGTATATGGTATTAGCCCCAATCAAATTAATAAAAATTACTGATTGAAGATGATAATTTGAAACAATTGCTTAAAGAAGCAAAGAATGGCTATTTTGGGATATACAACAGTGAGATGGCTTACTGATAGAGAGCCCTGAAATTATTACTCAATTTGAGCTTTTTATTTAATGTAAGAAATATTAAAAAAAAAAACAGTTTCTAATCGACACTAGTTTGCAGTTATATTCTCAGGAACCTTATTCTGCGATATTGTTTATCGCACATTGCATCATCTCTGAACTGTCACTGTCGATTTGATGGTATTCTACTAGGTTAGTGTATTGCGACTTACGCGCGACAGTTTGGGGATTCTAGCAAATAATAACAGTTTGCGCCAGTTGGTATCTGGAAAAACTGTCAGAATATCGCTGACGGTACCATTCCTTTCTGGTATTGGAAATCTATGACGTAATGTCATATTGAAATGAGTTGCAGAATATGGCTACGTTGGCCGAAGGTAGAACTGTTACGGTTCTCAATAAACTTCGAGATAGTCCTATTCATCACAACACATTTTTTCTTAACCAGAAAAACCTTCTAAATAGTGTGCTTGAACTTGAGATCTCTGCAGTTGAGTACGCTTAACTAAAACACTACCTAGGCTCATACATGATTTTATTTTTTTTAAAGAAAATAATGTAAGAAAGATTTTTCTTAGCACTGTCTGAAGCATGTATAATTTAAAAGGTATGTCAACTCTGATTAATCAACTCTTTGTTATGCCCGTATTACACTGTCAATAATTATATCTTGAATTATATATATAAAAATATTTAAATCTTAAAAAGTCTGTAAAATGCACAAAATATCATCAATCTTTTTGTAGATTGAAATTTAAGAATATTTTTAGTTTTCCTTTATAATTAATACATAAAATGTGAGAAATAGCATTTATAATATAATCTAATTATTTTTTTAAAACTGTTAATTCGTACATTTTTTGCGTCAATTATAAAGATAAACTAAAAACATTTAAAAAATTTCAATCTGCAATAAAATTGATGATCATTTGTGCATTTTACAGACTTTTATATGTTCCATCCATAATTATATCTATAATTCTATAAAGAATTATAGATAGTGTCATACGGGCATTAAACACATCTATCTTTCTTTTAAGTGGACAGTTTGGTACAATTGGAGTTATAAGTAACAGCGGCCATAGAAAATCTTACACTAATTATTATGTTATTTTTGCCGACCTCGGTGGCGCAACGGTTGAGAGACTAGTTACGGTACTGGAGGTCCTGGGTTTAAATCCCGAGTAAGGCATGGATATTTGTTCAGTTACGAAAATTTGTAAAAAAATGTTGAGCTCTGCCTGTCATAAGAGGTGACTAAATAATGGCTTTTTTCTACGTTGGCATCAAGTCTTCTTGTGATTGATTCAGCGGGTTATTCTACATCAAATCAATGTTGATTTTTAATTGCTACTGACAATTATATAAACATTACCGGTTGTCCAGTCTATCATAAGAATTTGTGCAAACTTTTTAATCATTGATTACTCTTTTATTAATTTTTTTTTTAATAATAATTTTGAAAAAATAAACACAAAACTGGACTTGACTTCTGTTTTGTATTGTAATGATGTTGTACAATCAAAATTGATCAATGGTAGGGTGCATATTTTTTCAAACAATTAAATTTATATTTTTCCCCTAGAGGGTGGGGTAGAGTAGTTCTGTGGTATGCTCTGCCTGTCATAAGAAACGACTTAAGGCACTTGATGTATTGGTTCTTTTTTACCATATTGTCAAATATATTAAAGAAGTCTCCTTGTGTTGTAGGATTATATTATACACCAGTTTTAGATTTTTATTACTATTGGCACTTGTATTAACATCATGGTATATCTTGCCTATCATAAGAATCAATATTCCAATAAACAAGAATTAACAAGAAACTTGTTAAAAAATGGTTTAACATCATGGGTATCTGTTTATTGGTATCTAAAGGGTACATCAGTGACATTACACTTCTTGCAGTTAAAAAATTTGTGTAAAAGTTTGTGCTTTTTAAAAGGGCACGTGTCAACTTTTTACTCAGTAGTGTCAATTGTTTGATTATTTGCAAGTTGATTAAATTTCTTTTCTAATTAAAATTCTAATAAAAATTGTTTGAAAAAATTTACACAAAACTGGATTTTTACTCATTGTGTGTATTTTTTCAATCAATTATTTTCACATAAAAATATAATTTACATTTTTCACATTAATTATTAGTATATAAATATATTAGAAGCAATATAGTTTATATAATATTTAAGAATTGCAGCAAACCTACTAGATTGGTTTAGGTAAATATATTATATTTTAACAACTACACAATTATGTTCTGAGATTGATGCTGTGAAAAACTTATACAGAAAAATGGTTGATTCTTTATAAATAAAAATGACCATTTCATTCAAATTTAAATGAATTTCAAAATTCATATTGCAAAATCATGTGACAGTTCCCCTACAGAGTGGGGTAGAGTAGCTCTGTGGTATGCTCTGCCTGTCGTAAGAGCCGACTAAAAGGCACTTGACATAATGGGCTTTTTTCTACCCTATGTCATGTATATTAGAGAAGTCTCCTTGTGATGTAAGATTGGTTTATTGTGTTTGGCGTACACACAGGGTAGTAATTATATTATTATATACCAATAATATAATACTAATAATAAGCTGGCTTGTTATAAATTAGTATTAAAGTATTAGATTTCTATTCTAATGTATATATTTCTTGAAGGGCACGACTCTTGTAATGCTTACAAGTACCATAGTGTAAATATTAGTATAGGGTTTTTTTTAAATTAATGTTCTATTCTAATATGGGTTGGCACATTTGTAACATCTTAGTACACTTTACTTTAAACAATTGAAAATAATGATTTTTGGTGCCTTCTTTGAGATTTTTCAGTATTTTTCTTAAACTATAATAATTTGAAAAGTTTGCTAATTTCAGTTATTCCATCATTAGTAATTCAATTATACATTTTCTTAATCAGTTTTGAATTAAGATTCATAATAGTTCAACAGTTTTATAAATATTTTTGTGAAACAAAATACGGTAAAACGATTATATATTAAAAAAAATGTTAAATGTTGCGAATATATGTAATTGTTATATGTTATAAGATGCATTACAATAATATGATTTAACAGCTGTTTCTTTTTTTTTAGATTGAATTAATATGAACTATATTTTAATTGTTGAATTTTAATAAATAATTTGCATTGTATTATAATACATATCGTCTCAATGTAAGCGGTCTTATGGGAAAACAATCGGCAATCTCCGCCGCCGGCAAAAAAATTAACACGTGCGCATTCTGCGTGCGAGCGTATGAATACTGCATCGAGTAGAGAGTTTCGGCGGCGGAGATTGCCGATTGTTTTCCCATAAGACCGCTTACATTGAGACGATATGTATATTGTCATAGCTATGTGCAAATTGGGTTTATTCATTTTATTTGTTCATCTATTTACAGCATACATGATATGAAAACCTAATTTCTTTGTACAGGAGGGGCTCATGTACAAATAAAATATGTAAAATATAAAAAGACTGCTGGTAAAAAATATTAATGCAAAATCCATCATATTAAAGCATGATACGTTTAATTATTGCATATTTAAACTATATTCTGCTTGGTTTAGCCCACTCTAGTTTGCACAAATTATTTATTATTTTATTATGGAGTATAGCTCTAAAGATAATGCATCTTATATGTTTTTGTAATTGTGTGTACATTTAAACATGTTACTTATTTATTGTAGATATAAAATATTTATTGTTACCTTAACCCTGAGAGTGAAACTCTACTTTTCCAAAAAAGAAAAGAAAATATTTTTGGTGTATTTTTAGATCGATGGTGAATAAATTTTTACAAAATAAAAGATTGCCGATTATTAAATTAAATATAATATAACTGACAATATTATTGAAAAAAATCATAAAATTTTTAATTAAATCAAAAACCAATTATTGCTCATCTGGTGGGATTAGTTAACGTGATTCGATTTAGTTATTAATTAATAAAATATACATGTATTTTATATTTAATTAAATTAGAATTGCATAGAATTTGTTAGTTATATTGGATAGAACATGGTTTTGGGGTTGATTTTAAAATTTATTCACACGTAAATCAGGGTTACAAAAAATTCTAATAAGAATATATTATATATACATAAGCTAAATATTTATATATATATGCTGTGGACTTATATTATACACATATACTGTTGTTGCTCAATATATAAATTTATGATGGATAATTGTAGTTAATTTATATCCCTTTAAATATGTATCGGATTTTATTTTGATCTGGTATACTGTATTTTTGAAGTGTCATAATATGTAATTGATTGATTCTTTAATAAAAATGGTGATTTAAGGTGGATATGAAAATATGATGGTTCATGTATTACAATTTAATATTTACTTAATCTGACATCCCAAGTGAACTAACCTGTTGTATGAATTCATATCAAAACTATTGACATCTTCTGACATAAATTAGATCTGTGCTTTACACAAATATGGACAAAATCTTGCAGTAGCTCTAGACATTTCTAAAGTATTTTATATCTTTAATCTTGTATCAAGCTTCATTATATAGCTTTTGATTACAAATCTGTAAGTCTTATCAAAAGCTTTTTTTGCAGAAAAATTATAATTAGAATTTATGGCTTTATCTCTGACCCCAAAATAAAAAATCACTTTAATCAATTTCTTCATACTTTCCAAAGACCATATAAACAAATATCTGAAATGGGGTACCAACTCAATTCTAACTCTAAAAAAATCTTTTTAATGTTTTAAGTAAAAATCCAAGGTATCAATTGTATCAAATTAAACTAAACGAATCTATATCTTTTATCTTCTTCAATTTGTCTTCTTGTGGTTACAATCTTATATAATCTTCTCTGGAACGACCTTGTTGATTAAATTTAAAAAAAATATTTAGAAAACTGCGATTTATCAATAGATGGAAAAAAATGCATTTTTATAGATATTTTCATTAAAAAGAAATACAAACCATATTGCCGTCTAAGTATTTACTTGTAGTACAAACAATTGTTTAGTGACAGTTCAGAGTTGTAAAACTGAAACCCATAAGAGAAAACTTTAAAATTGATTATTTTCCGAGGTTTGTAGATAATTCGTAACTTAATGTTCACACTTAAATCTTGTCTTCAATGTGATAGTGATAGATAGATGTTGTTCTGACACTTAAATTGACTTATATTATCAGATCTCTGTTACTGCACATATATGGTGATTAAATTAATGCTCAGGTGACGTTGCTGACTGATGTTGTCATGTAATAACGCCAAATCTGATTTCAGCTTAGCCAGATTTTGTTGCTTAATCCAATTTTTGTTTGCATTGTCTTCATATACTGGCTGGCTTTGGTATACATCATCGGACTTCTAGCAAAAGAACTTGCGACTTGGTATTTCGTCTTTGTGGCGATCCTCGACCCAGTCTTATCGTGGCTATTAGCTCCACTCTTCACTAGGTGAGCCCACCCATTTCAGTAAATCAACGTTTTTTTTTTCAGGTGCAACGGCCGATATTTTAGGGCTTATGATACTACCACACAAACTGCCTTTGAATATGTACCTGAAAACACAAATTTATACTATTGCACCCGTTAATTGAAAGAATGGAGGCGCTGCAGATTCTGAGAACTCCTAGTATCTTGTTCACTCACACTCTCATAGTTATTACTGACGATATTTTGTAAACATTTTTTACTTAATAAATATCATTATTACTATTATTAAAGTAATTATGGTTAAATGGACCATCTGTTTCGGCTCTAAAATGCAGGCCGAAACGACGATTTAGAGGCCTTTTGGTCTAAAAAACTTTTGCGGTATTTGATTGGCTATTTACAGCCAATCAAATACCGCAAAAGTTTTTCACATGATCGTCACACCTTAAATCTGACAGTAGTGACATATCATAATAAACTATGCAATTTTTTGAGATAATGTTTTTACTTGGGGCAGGCAAAATATTGAGTAACTTATGTCAAAATGCTTTAGCAGCCTTTCGCTTTTAGGAGTCCTCACTTGCTTCGCTCCTTTGTGCTGTTAAAGCCGATTTTCAGCCTTTGATACACTATATATATAATCGTTTATTTCTTGCCTTTCGGCTTTGAAAATTCTACAACTTAACATAACATTTACCATATAACTTAATTCACTACTAATATAATATATATAATCTTAACAACCCTAAACCCTGTTTTTAATTAATTATTTATTAATTCTGTTTCGATTTTCTTTCTTCTTTTTGTTACCGCCATCATCCATTTCAATCCTCTTCCATCTTCTTTTGGTACCTCATTTCTTCCCATTTGCTCTTCTCTCATGTGTTCTATGCTTTCCCTAACTTTTCCACACATCTTAAACATTTTCTTTTCCTCTTCCATCCAAAATTTGCACACTTTCTCCTCATTTTGTAGGTACTTTGGTAGTTCATCCGTTATAATGTGTTCATAATTTGAATTGTACCTAGATTCATTTATCCGTGTTCTTCGCTTTTGCACTTGTATATCTCTATCTCTCATCATAATTTCTTTCCACATACTTCTATCTATTTTTCTAAATGTTCCAATTTTTCCGCATTTTCCCTTCATTTTCTTCTTCAGGGATTCTTGTAATATTTAACATTCATTCCTTTCTCTCACTCTTTCTTCATACCTCATTGCACGCTTTCCTGCGTCTACTCTTAGTTTGTCTATTTTAACTTCTTCCATTACAATGTATGCCGGGGTCTCTTTGTTTACTTAATACCCATCTTCAGTATTTTGTTTGAATAACCTCTAACTTTTCTTGCTCTTTCCATCCCCAAATTTCCGCTCCGTACAATAACATAGTTTTTACTAAACTATCAAACATCATTTCTTTTATTCTCATACATTCAAATTTTCTTTCACCAATTCCCCATACTTGTCCTACCGTTTTATTTGCTTTTCTTGTCATTTTTTTTATGTGTTCATTTTCACTGTTGGTTGTACAAAAAAAACATATCCTAGGTATTTAAATGTTTTTACTCATTTTGCCATTCATACAGACTCTGCTAACTGTTTCCATGTATACTTCTTCCATTCTTTTTACTAGGTGATCGTTTATTCCTCTTTTTCTCAAATACATCCACAATTTCTCTCTACTCATACTGTCAAATGCCGCTTTGAGGTACAAGAATAACGCATATAACTTTCCTCCCTTCTCTGCTATTTCCTTCTCTACTATATGTTGTAGTATGTATACTGGCAATATCCCATTCATTTCTAGTTCTCCATTCAATTTTTCTTCTGGTACCATGGCATAGATCTTGTATGCTGTACTAAGTTATGTTATATCTCTGTAATTTTCTGCAAGCTCTTCATTTCCTTTTTTGTGTATCGGACATACAAGACTTATTCTCCACTGACTAGGAAACCCTTTTCCCTTCCATACTTCATTTATTATCTCACTCAGTCTCTCAATCAAATCTTCCGTACCATACATCCATGCTTTATTTTGTATTTCATCCACAACCGGCGCGTTTTGTTTTTTTAGTCTTTTTATTTGCTTCCATATTATTTCCTTTGTTATTTCATCTACATCTTGTTTCAGTTGTTCTGTTGTCATTGGCTGTCTATCGGTTTTTCTGTCCGATTCTTCATACAGTTTTAAGAAGTGTATCCTTCAGTCTTTTTCTCTCTTTATTTATGTATTTCCATGCTTCTTCTTCCGAACGTATTTCTTTTATCTCTATTTCTTCTTTTTTTATATATATTGCCTTAACTTCTTTGCATTTATTCTTGTCTATTTTTGAGCACTCTGATATTCTTGTTTAGTCGCTTTGCCATTTTTCCAATTTCGGAGTACTTTTCTAGCTTTTCTTTTTTTTTGTGTGCATTTTGTGCTCCACCATTTGCTTTTTGCAAATGATTCTTCTGTTTGTAAAATAGTTTTCTTTATTGTTGCGTCTGCAATTATGTTCTCTAATTCTGCCATTTTTTGTTCTACGCCTTTTTTTTTAAATGTCTTTCATATAAATTTTGCTTGTACATTTCCACGCTCTCTTGTGTCCATACTATTTTTGTTACTTTTTCTCTTTCTTTCTTTGTTTTTTTTTATGCTTTCGTTTATATACACTTCTAGTGGTTGATTGTCCGACTCTACTCTTTCTCCAACCTTAAATGTGTCTATCTCTTGCCACGCTTTTTCATTTACCATTACGTAATCAATTACCGATTGTCCTTTTGCTCTTATGTAAGTATATTCTCTCTCTTCATCTCCTTCCATATTTCCGTTTAGTATGTCCCACCCATTCTCTTCAATCATTTCTTTTCCTTCTTTATTTTCTAGTTTGTCTCCTGAATTAATAAAAGCCATATTTTTTTTTTAAATTTCTGTTGGAGCTGGACATTGATTGAACTTACGAGAAATTATGCGCCGAGATTTGAGTTAGCCTTGTATTGTGTTTTGAAATAAAATCACACTGACAACGAAGCGTTGATTATGATTCTGACTTTCCTGTGAGTTGAGCCAAGATACAATGCAAGTACTACCGACAGTCAGTTTGAGGGTTACCTGAGAGAAAATCCCAAATGGCAGAATGGATCCTTGACTGGAGGCCGATTTAAACGACAAAACATCATCTACTCATATTGGAGAATTCTATCGGAATATGATAAAACAATTTTTAGTACTCGAACAAGCCGTGAACGGCACAACCAATAAAAAAATCAACTACACACATGTGTTGGAGAAGCCCTATTGAATGCGACCACAGTTGAATCGGAATTGAAGACAGGTAAAACAGGGAGACAGGTCTCAACTGTGCGTTCGGTTTACGTTACGCAAAAGTTTTGTTGTCTCCGGAGAATTTTTTCCGAATGTTAAAAGTTTTTTTGGAGGACGATGAAATTTTGAAAAATATAAAAGATTTTTTTCTGAGCCACAGACAAAATCCTGTAATTCGTTACCGATAAAAACTTCAACACGAACCAACATGGTAGCACAAAAATGAGGAAGCGTCAGCTTACCTTGAGATGAAGGACAAAACTGGGTTAAGACGAACTTGCACACACACACTTGCAGCAAATGGTCCCCGAACTTCAGAAACACCAGTTTGTGAAACTTAGTGCAGAATACCAGCAACTGTTGTACGTCGAGATTTTTGCGATGCACCCCAACAATCTTATACGTCAATAAAACCATCGTTGATGTGCTTCTCAGCGGAAGGAGAAATGTCTGACTAAATCTAACAAATTAGCTACATTGTCAAATAGACCAAAATCACTGATTAGACTATGAGCGCCGAAGCAATCCCAAATGAAATTAATATACACCAATATTTCTGCAAATTATATGCATTTCGGACTATGACGGATTTTGGCCACCAGCAAGAGTACGTGTAATACATCTCGTGTATTTCAGTCAACATTCCTAGGAGTTTCTACTTAGACGCTCCATGATGTACAGGAGACTTAGTGAGTTTTTTTTAAATTTTTAGTTATTTTAACCTCAGTGATTGTGATTGTTTGAAATTATGTTTTAATTTTGTTTATTGATTCTATGGAGATGTTACACTTTCCCCCTTTGAGTAAGTTCTTGTTACCAACTATCTCGTCGCTTGCGAAAATGTTATGTTTTTAATACTTCTTTTGTCACTAATGTTATAGTATATAAGTAAACAAATACACTTGTGGTTTACGTAAAGAGCTTCCATGGACAGCGAGCAATTAGGATCCATGCATTTGGTAAAAACTGATCAATTGTGTAATGTTATTATTATAATAAAATATAAAACCATTATTTAAATCATCTAACTTCTATTTCTTTATATTATATAGAAAACACTAAACACTGTTTATCATATCCGTGCAGTGTTTTGTTATAGAGAGTTGTCAGCGATCATAATGTCTCGAATTTAGACAAGTTGTTTTGGTGTTTCAAAAAAAAAGTCGATAAATGCCCCCTATTTTTATTTTGACAAATATGGTTTTATTTTATAGCTGTTTTAACATTTTAGAATTATAATTTTTGATTTATCAAAAAAATTACAAAAAACAATTTAAAAGAAAATTTGGAACAGAAACCGGACTTGCTTGAAATTCTTCAAAATACAAAAAAAATAATTTAAGATTACGTAAAAGAGAAATGAGTCAAATATTACTCAAAAAAACATATTTATTTATTTATTGAATTTTCTTTTTGTCAGCTATTTATACGCCACTGCTGGAGTTTTAGCCACTTCTCTGCCCGTCATTTCTTAATTGAGAATGTCATGTCAGGTTATGATTTGCAGGTTCTTTCTGAACAGTAGCAAGTAGTAGTAGGCCGTTTTGGGTTTTGTCGCAATCATTCCTTCTTTTGCCTGTCTTTTGAGGCTTTTTAATGGTAGTGCGGTATATCCATCAGTCTTAACGTTATCTATTGTGTTGGGCCCTTTCGCCCAGCATAGCTCAATGCTATTTGCAAGAGCGTATAAAGATGCAAGGCGAGCAGTTTGCGAACCGCTCGTGGACCGCTCAAAACACCCTTGATGAAATTATTTTTACAACAAACTTTACTTTACTCTACTTTATTAAATGTTTTAGTTTTATAAATATCAATAAGTTTAATATGTATTTTGTTAGACTATTCCAAAATTGAAACAATAAAAATTCAGGAAGCTTGCGAGCACACAAAATCCAGTTCCAATATAAATTGAGAACGCCATTTTGTGCTTGCAGAAAAGACCGACAATATTTGGCTCGACAAAAGTGGCTTCCAAGTAGTTTGTGTTACGCCCCAAAAGTCGTCCCAATATGCGAGCCGAGCAGTTCAAGAGCGGTTAGCAAAAGCTAAAAATGCTGTTTTGATTTTGGGAGTAAACTTCCGCTTCAGAGCTTCGATGAGTTTTTATCGCTGTAGATTTCAAGGAGTTTGTCTTTATCCTTGCTTTGCTCTTGTTGTTCATGTATGTGTACACTGTAAGGTCTTTTAAAGACAAAATAGAGTGGCGTGATATCTGTTTGCGCTTCTAGTTTGTTTTCTTTACATCCTCTTTTAGGAGGAAACAGTAATTGCCTCGCATAGTGCCAAAGTCCGGTTGCATTTAAGCGCAGTGCTGCTGATGTTAGCATAGATGTCAAGTGGTGGCAGTCACAGCATTGCTTCTATTGTTGTAGTTGGCGTTGTTTGCATGTCACCTGTTACACTTAGGTATGCAGTTTGTTGCAACTGATTTTGTTGGTTTGCTGACGTTTTTAGCTTGGTTCTTCGCAACTAGACTAGTTTCTATAAGTGAGCATAGGTGTTATGACAGCTGTATAAAGTGATTTGCGTTCTGGTGATGGTGGTGTACATCCGGATTTTGTTCCTCCGAAGAATTTAAACTGGCAGTTTTTTGACAATCTGGCTTTGTGTAGAACTAACTGTACATGCAATTATGCAATTTGTATGTAAATTCTTTATCAAAAGTGATACCCAGATACTTGGCAGCATCGGATCACTGAATAGAACCTCTTTCAGAAGTTTAACTAATAGGTCGATTCTGAACATTTTTTAACATCGATGTTAGCTAACATCGCTGTAGAAATTGATTTTTAACCAATCAGGTAACGAGTTTTTTAAATATTGCCTAGCAACGTTCAAAATGTTAATTAACATCGCTGTAAAAAATGTTCAGAATACGGCTATAAATATGAAATTATCAGCTTTATAAAACGCATAGAAAATTTAAGTCTGTCCAGTTTTAGAAGTAGATTTTAGACTAGTAAAAAATAGATGAGCTTCCACTTTGTTGATTAGCTAATTCAGTTGTCCAACGTGCTATATGTAAGTTTAATACATAACGATGTAACTGTGTAATGGGCAACACAATTGCACAATTTTAATATAATTTTTTTTTTTTAGTAATACTACTTTTTAATACTTTAAAAGACATTGGCGACATATTGAAATGAAATTTGCATGGGGCGTCATAGTAAGTCCCTCCCCAACAATATTCAACGAGTATAAGTTTTGTATATACAGGGTGTCCCAAATTAATTAGTCATAAACTGAATGCCATATTGACCTAATAAAGTAGTATATTAAATTTAATAAATTCGGAGTTATAGATCTTTAAAGATTACAAAAATTTTGATTTATTGTAATTAATTGCTTTAATTTTTTATATTTTGTAACAATTTTTTGTTTACATTAGTTTATTTCTTATTTACACAAACTGTTAAAGTTTGAATTAAAAAAGTCTTCGGGAAGATAGTTTTTTAAAATTCTTTTGATGTTTAACCTTCTGGAGTTTTTTAATTTTTAGGTAAATCTATTTTTTTGGTTATATTTCTTTGTGAAAAATTTAATTTGAAAACTTTTCTGTCTCTTGATAAATTTTGATCAGATACACAAGGTTTTTTCTTAAAAATAATAAAAAATATAAAAATATCATTTGCCGTGGACGTCAAATTAAATTTTATAAACGTCACAAATTATTTGGGTGTAATTGTGCTTTCTTTAATCAATCTGAATTTGAATTTATTAAAAATAATATACTACTTTATTAAGTCAATATTACTCAATTTGCTAGTAGTTTCTGGCATTCATTTTATGACTAGTTGATTTGGAACACTCTGTATATATGCAAAAATTAAACAGAAGTTAAAAACTGTTTATATCTATTAAAAAATCTTTCTAGATACGTTTGAAGATATTTTTTAGATTTGTTGTTTATTGGTATTGATGATACCTTGGATTTTGATATTTGTGGATATGGTCTTTGGAAAGTATAAAGTTTGAATGGAGCTATCATCTGGAAAACTATAAATAAGAATTTGCTTATTTGAAGTAGCTCATTAATGTAAATCAAAAATAAAGTTGGCAAAAGGGTAGAACCTTGAGGAACACTAGCATTTATGATTTTGGGGTCAAAGTTAAATCCGTTAATTTTAACTATAATTTTTCTATTGTCAAGACTTACTGATTTGTGATTAAAGCCTATACAATGGAGTTTGTTAATAAGATTAGGAAGCCATACCCTATCAAATACTTTGGACATGTCTAGAGCTACTGCAATATTTTTTCCATGTTGGTTTGAAGTAGAATTCTCTTTGTGACTAACATGTCAGAAGATCTGTTGTCGAACGTTTTGATCAAAATCTATATTGAGTAAAATTATTTTGTTCTAAGAACAATATGGAAATTAATATATTAAAAAAAAAATCGACAGTTTAGACAGTAATGCAATTGGTCTATAGTTTGGCGAATTAGACTTTTTAGTATAGACAATGTAGGTAAGAGAATCGTATCCCTTAAGTGGAAATTTGCAGGCCATGTCGCACGAAGCGACAAAACGAGATGGGACTGACAAATTATTGAATGGAGACCATACGAGCATAAACGAGGTAGAGGAAAACCACCTATGCGTTGGTACGACAACCTCAAAAGATCAGCTGGACGTGGATCCAAACAGCTCAAAACCGGGAAAGATAGAAATAGTTGGGAAAGGCCTACGTTCAAGAATAGACATAACAGGCTATTGAAGAAGAATAGTATAGGTTGAACATTTGCAATCTTTCAACAATTAGAAAATGTTTCTTTTTTATGATAAAGCAAATATTTTAGTCAAAATGGAAGCTGTAAACTACACAAATGATCATCAATTTTATTGCAGATTAAAAAATTAAGAACATATTTAAATGTACATATTGGCAGTTTTAACAAAATAGTTGAATTTTATGCAACAATTATAAAAAAAAACTAAAACATTTTCTTAAATTTTTAATCAAAAAAATTGATGATTATTTGTGCATTTTAAAATTTTATCTAATTATATATATAGTTTAAGAAGAATTATAGATAGCGTCATAAGGATATAAGACTATTTTTTAGATCTAATACCGCTTGGGCTAAAAAAATATTATTTAAATGCATTTTGTAAAAGAAATCAGAGTAGTAGTGTACAAATGCATTTAATTTCAAGTAATAATTTAAATTTATTCAATATGTATTATCAAAAACATAATTATAAGTTCTGATGTTTAAAACATAAATTAAAAAATAAGTTACATTTTAAATATTTCTTTAAATAGATAAGAAAAAAATTGCTGCAATATTTCTTAAAATAAATTCGTTTAATAAAAATGATCTAAATAATCATAAATAAAAAAAAAAAAAATGTTAGATTTTGTATTGTAATATTATAATTTAAAAAATCAGCTATTTTGTCACTATTTATAAGTTCTGGGGACGAGCGGTTCATCAACATTATAAAAAGCTTTATTATTGTAATAATAATTTCGCCTAATGATAAATTATACAAATAGTATAAATAAGTAGGGCCCTATTTTACGAGTAATACATTTATTATATCGAATTTTATTTTATGTTAACTATTGTTATATTAAAATAATATTTAATTTGTAATTTAAAATTTTCATGGATAGAAAAGGTCGAAGTATGTGCTGACCTCTCGGAACAAATAAAGTAAAGCCATCATTGCAGTTATCTAAACAGGAACATGCTTGCGTTCCGCGCTGCAGCTAGCGGCCGCATCAATCCATGGGCGAGTTTCCACAGCTGGTCGGAGCTAGTGCGCACGCGTATTCGGGTCGGGTGCGAACCATCATCAGCAGCAGCGTATGTATGTATATGTATGTGATCTCGCCCTATGTGCATACTGCCCGTTTCAGTGTTTGTTTGTGTATTTTAACCTGTACAGAGTGTCCTAGTCTGATGGATGTGTGCCACGATGGGTCGCCCGCAGACGGATACCCCCAGCGGAGTACATGAGTCTCAGGTGAGTGTCCAAAAAGTCCTGTCCATAACATGAAACCCGTCATTGCGCTAACACTGCTGCACTTTAGGGTGTCTTCTTATCACAGAGGTGACGGACTCGAGTCGAGCCCGCAAATTGCCACGTTCATTTCGTTTATGCGAGAAAATATAACTGAGATAAATGTGCGACAATCCAATGCAGCACACTCATTACTAATGCTTGTTTGGTGTTTGTGCATTCGACAAGAGCCGTCGTATAGTATAGTCCGCTCAGTGCACACATACAATCACACTCTCACTCGTACATATACATATGATAGTAATGATATGTCATGCACACACAAGTACATATAGACCACGCACCGAATGAACTTTGGAGTAATTATTTCAATGCACGGCTCTTTAAGCGAAGGCTATATATAAGTTCAGACCCAATTTGTGTATCAAAAGTACTTATAAGATTTCTTAATCTCATTGTACACACTACTTGCATCAAATTATACACTACGTTTTAATTCACCCTCAATTCTTTCTTCATTTTCATATTGCAAGGTATAATTACACAAAAGAAAATAGGTTACGTTTTTGATGTGCTTTGCACTTCCTATACATGGAAAGGTTTCACAGCCCTCAAGTAATGTAATATATAATGTGCCAAGAATTATGAAATTGTATGTATACAATTTATATTTTCAATTTTCGATTTAATGTACAGAGAGGAATATTTTTATTTGCAGCCATTGCCCACTGGGTCAATAATAAATAATAACTTTCTAATAAATAATAAAAAAGAAGCATTAAACATATATAATAAATCTTAAAAATAATACATATCTCACTCTCAACTCTTATTGCAGTATTTGTAAGTACTTCGATGCCAGAAATGAAAATGATAAATATATAAAACTTTTTAAACATTATTCACGCCCCTTTTTCACGACACAAATTATGAGCTACTACGGCCATTTAAGTACCTACTCTATTTTCAGATTTTGAATTTAGAATCGTAAAAGTATTATTTAATTAAACAAAAAAATATTCTAATCAAATAATAATATTATTGATTTATATTAAACAATAATAATGCCGTCGAACTTGTATAGAAATTGAGTTTATTTTTTTAAACTTTATTTTCTATTGCTTATAGTTCTAATAGCAGGTAGTAGGTTTTATCAAGGCATCTTTTAAATCTATATTATTTAATACGTTTTACGGTATCCTTTTTGTATTTTATTTTAATTATTTAAATTGTTGTGGATTTTATTTATTTGGCATTTTTATAATGTACAGTAATTTCAAACCTTATACATTTAAATATATAGTCACAAATGACACTCAATTTTAGCGAACTTGAACAGAGGCCATTTTGGAGAAGGTTATCAAAAATACTAATGCGGATGGAGTTTCATTAGGTGTTTGGGCTGAATCTAATGACTATCATTGAAGTTAAACAACCCCAATTCATCACAGGTTAACTTTTTTAAATTTGAATCTAATGAATACGAAGTTTAGTCCTCCATGGATAGATGAGCAAGTGGCACGAATTCACGGGTCGTCAAACCGCTCATAGGATCGAAAATTGACTAGTCTGTTCCTTGGCCTAACTTATGGTTTAGAAATTAGTTTGATTAAAATTTGTTGTCTAAAATGAATTAGAATTCTATATAAAATATGATTGAGATCTTTACTATTTGGTAATCTATAATAATGATGAAATAAAACGATAACTAAGTTTTTGCCACAAATACTTTATTGATATAAATAAATATTACTAAAGAATATGTATAAATATGCACAAACAAAAGTTTACGACTCGAGTTTCGACGTTTGAAGGCCATTGTCAAGTGAGAACAAACGAAAACGAAAAATTACATTTATACAGAATAATTAATATAGAAATTGAAGAGAGGTAAAATAAATTCAGTAAATTTAATTTGAACCTTTATTAATCGATTGGATACAACATTCAGTGCATTAGAACAATTCTTTTGATCCCAAAACTTGAATTATTAATTTTAAAGCCAACAAAACAATAATAGAATCAGAAATTGCGTTAAGAAATTCATGAATCTATTTTTCCACAAGTATTAACTTCAAAAACGGGAAAATCACACTCGACAATAGTCACTTTAAAAAATTGTCAATATAATAACAAAGTAAATACACAACACGTTATATCAATCAAAATTTAAATAAGTTTTATGAAACACTCATTATTTTTTTAAAATCTGATAAATAACAAATCTAATATATGAACCTTCAGGCTCTAAGACTTTACGGCTTAATACAAATTAGATCTCCATATTAGACAGGTAGTTTTGTGTCAATTATTGAAGATAAAGTATTCAATCTAGACTTTACCAAAACATATATTATTCTGGTATCGGTACGTGGACGATATAATTGCGTGTTTTAACGGCACATCACGTAAACTCAAAATCAATTCTCAAATAAAATTAATAACATCTATCTTAAAATTAAATTTACACTTGAAATGAAAAAAAATAAACAAATTTTTAGACTTCCCTTACTTCACTACAGTAACAAAATTGAATTCAATATATTTAGACAATCCCAATACTAACCATCCCATGTAACATACACAAGCCAGCAGCTTATCATGCTACGGCACATAGAGCAGTTTCAATTTCATTATCAAATCACAATCTTAATTTAGAACTAAATAAAATTATATCCATAGGAAATATGAATGGTTTTCCAGTCAGCCTTATTCAAAATTTGATTAATAATAAATTATATCAAAACACAATTTCCCACATTTATCTAAAGGATTCACTCATTCTCCGATCACAAAATCAAAAAATTGCTTTTAGATTAAGTTGAAAATTATCAAATATTTTATTTAATGCTAAAGATAAAATTAATCTTTTAAGGAAATCTGGTTTTTATGAAATCTTATGTTCCGAATGCAATAGTGTATATGTTGGTCAAACTAGCTGAAGGTTTGAAACACGATATACAGAACATTTTAAAGCATTTTTAGACGAAATTACGATACAAGTTCATTTTCAAATCATATTATAAATTGAAATCATGCTTTAGCGAAATGATGTCAATATGAGAAGTAAATGATAAGTTAGAATCAACTTTTAACAGTTTGTTCATCAAGGAGTATCTATACAATACCGTACACTGGCACCTAGAAAATGTTAACAAGGTTTTTTTGTGGTTTGAGAGGAGAACATTTTTTAAATACTGAGTGTCTGGTTTACTCTCTGAAGGAGAGTGCTTACCGACTAAACTTTCCCCAGATCATACCTGGAAGTTCGAGGCTATGAGGCTCATTTACCTTCCGTTTGGAGATGGTTGGTTGGGACGGCCTTTAGGTTGTTATATCAACAAGAAAAAGTTGGTATCTCTTTATTAAGTAGTGCGGCATCATCTAATGTCTCAATTTTCATTAAAAAAATGTTTTCAGCAAACAATAGGCGTTTGAAAACCAGTGCACGACATTGTTGATAAAAATACAGCAGAGGTCCCAGGTGTGATATCTGTGGATCACCTAACGTATCTTCAATATTACCAGAAACGCACTGAATAATGCGTACAAGTTGAGATCTGTCAGATAGATAAGTTTGTATCTAATGATACCAGGATGCAAATATAGCGCAGTTTTTTTGTAAATTGTATTGTGAAATCGATTTTTGAGCACATCTGTAAGATAATATTTATACAAGAAGAGGTTGAAAGATGTTGATTTACTACACCACTTTGGAAACCGTAATTGACTGCGATTTCCGATTGCAGAGCGGTCAAATAACAAGTAATTAACTTTTTAAACACTTTTGGCACAATCGATAAAATCAATCATACTTTTTGAGATAATTTTTGGCACCTGATTCATGTATTAAAGCTTGTTTCTAGCAAATAGGAAACGTATCAGTGGTCAGAGATAAATTAAATAAATCTCGTAAAGGATGGCTAAGGTCAAATGCTTACTTTAATAAAAGGAGCAGTAATAGTAATAAATCGCGTCTTATTCTAAAAATATTTTACGTACTTGACGATGAGCATTCAAACAGCTGTTGGGTTTAAATGCTCATCGTCAAGTACGTAAGATATTTATAGAATAAGACGCGATTTATTACTATGACTATGAGTAGGTGGTGGAGAATAGTTGATGGGCAAACCTGTAGATGCGGTTAACTATTAACAGACTAAAAATGCAAATTGATCTACAATACTATCAGTAGTGTCAATTTGAGAAATGTAAATAATAAAAGTTGATGGTATCTTATTTCTACTACATATTTTCAAAAAGCTTTTATATTAGATTTTATAGAATTTTCTATCTTTTTTTATAGGATTAGAATAACACGGTATCAGTCAATTGATTACAGTTATCACGGATAACACGTATTGTGTAGCAGTCGGTTACTTATCGAGTCAGCACATATGCTTTGTGTAACACTTTTTAGTAAACATGTAAACATGGTCTCTGACTTCTCTAGAAAACCATTTAGGAAATTTATAAGTTTTCTTGCAATTTGTACTATTTTTTGGCACAACGAGGTCAAAGGTAAAAAGAAAGACATGTTTTATCAATATTACAATTTACAAACATTTAAACTATTTGACTAAAATTTACATACACATATATACATATTAGGGTGGGACGTTCATTTTTTTTATGAGCGCCTGGCGGAATTATGTTTGTATATCAAAATAATAACATTGTTAAATTTTGATGCCTATAGATTGAGTCTAAATGGTGCCGCAAGCGCAAAAACTACCAAAGAAGAGGTAAAATTGTCTAAAATCGACTTCTGAAATAAGCTTTTTTTGATATAAATATTGTTTTCTACTAGATTTTATATTTCTAAATCAATTGTCATCAACTAGGAGGATATACGATGCACAGAAAAAAGATATACGTCAAATAGCTCAATGGTAGGGCGCTTGCATATCATGCGAGCAGTTCCTGACATGACTAATTAAGAATCTGCTCTTTATCCACCGGGGTGGTTTGAAAGTTACCTAACAAGCTGTTGGTCCCATCAATCCTCTTTAAACAAATCGTAGACTTACTGTGGCGAAGTAAAATAGCTGTAAAAAGCATAATAAAAAAATAAATAAATTTAAAGAAAAAGAATAGTTTTTATGTGATAAAAAATTAATCATTTTCTGATCTGATCATTTTTGTTGTGAATTTTGTACAGAAAACCATCTCAGTTTGATTTTAATTTTTTTTTTAAGTTATTTGTCTGTTTGGTCTATTTCTGCTGCCAAGGATAATCGCCGACATAGACCGATTTATTTTTAATTTTTAATTATTTTATAAGATTATTTGACATATACATACTTCATTGCATGACTTTCTAAATGGTTACATTTAATTTGGAAACATAAAATCTAGTAGAAAGCCACAGTACAATAAAAAAGCTTATTTCAGAAGTTTTTGTGAACCGATTTTACTTCCGCTCGGCGCTCAAACAAATTTGTCAAAAAAATTTAAACTTCACAACAACAATTACAATGTAAAATTTTTATAATGTTTATAATGTGTTTACAATATAGTAACAAATAATTAACAAAAAACCAATAAAATTGCAATAAAGAAAATAGCATAAATTCTACTGTAAGTGAGATTCATTTATTCTAGCTATTTGATTGCAAAATGAATACAAATGAGAGTTAAAAATATTAATATTTATTTGCTCATGGCAAGAAACTAAGTTGTAATAGCGCATCATTCTACACATTGGTGCATGTATGCCATAATTATTATTGTGGAAAGCTAGCCTAAATGTTCTGGAATACCCGCTACTACAAAATCGGTAACTATTTGTCTACTGAGATTTGATGTTTAATCTATTAAGCATATTGGTACGACTATAACTCTCCCGAGTGTAGCCTACTCCTCACAATCAGTAAAAATTTATTTTGTATACGTTCTAACTTGCAAAATTTTATTGTTGTAAAATGATGGCCACACAGAAGTGGCGTATTCTAATTTGGATTGCACAAATCACTAAAGAGAGAACATTAATGTTACAAAATTACGAAATTGGGCCTATTTCGTATAGTAGTTTAAATTTAAATATTTTAAAATTAGATTTCAATTAATTGAGATTTTCTTAAAGGGTGGTCAATTTAATTAAAAATTACGTTTATAAAAAATGTCTAAGCAAAGTCGATCGGAAAAGAGCCGCTCTCTAAAGAGAGGAGCTCACTTCTTCCTCTACGCACTTAATGTGACATATTGGAATAAAATTATTGGGTGCATACAGGAAGGTGAGCACTCTCTCTTCTGAGCGAGAGCGCTTGCTTCTGA
This sequence comes from Tachinus rufipes, assembly GCA_963932245.1. Taxonomy (NCBI): domain Eukaryota; kingdom Metazoa; phylum Arthropoda; class Insecta; order Coleoptera; family Staphylinidae; genus Tachinus; species Tachinus rufipes. The sequence goes on along the minus strand of OZ010741.1, from coordinate 46,016,112 downwards.
TTGGTTTTGCTTTGCAAATTGGCAGCAGAGAGAAATTCATAAAATTGGCTCAATTTCGCAGAAAACATATTTTTTTAAATTGAAAATACAAGCAGTTTGATGCTAAAGGAAAACTTGTTGGTCGTTAAACTTCAACTTTAGCAGAGCATCTGCTAGGATTGGTGGCTATCTGCAAAAACAATACTATCCATCTGCCATGCCGGAAAGTGCGTTATCAAAAACTTGCATTTTTGTACTTGTATTTTAATTATTTTGAAGGTAAAATATCTTATCAGATATCCGGAATAGAAACCGAAAAAGTTTTAAATTTACATTCTAGTATGCGAGTGTTTAGAGTATAATTGTGTAAAAAAGATTACATTATATTGTGTAATGACAGTTTTACATGAAAAAAAACTCTTATTACATTATAGACCCGGCGCTTGTGTAATTTTTTGTTGTAAAATAGTTGATAAATATATGGTCCTCTATATCAAAACTAAAAATATAGATAATGGGGCATTCATTCTATGTTCGGGTACAAGAGTATTGATCGGAACAGATATCCTCTTTTTATTCTAGGATGTACAATAGTTAAAAAAAAATTTATACTACAAAATGAAGTTAGTATTTTTTTTAGGAAAACACAATAGCTGTTTAGCACTTGGTGGCACTAATTCAATGAGTGTGACTAATTACTTGTTCCATTTGTCAAAGGCGTCTTACATTTTTGATTTGTTTTTCAAGGTAGAGAGCGTTCTAGAAACGCCAAATATTTTCTGGTGCGTTTGTCAAGCGTGAGACGAAATTTAAAACAGACACGCTCGTATTTTTAATTTAAACATACATCGACAATTTTATTGTCGCATTCGACCTCTAACACACCGTGTGCACGAAGCGTTGAAATGGAAAATACTTAATGAATTGTCATACAAAATAAAATTTGCAGTTAATTTAAGAGGAATTATTATGAAATATGCTATACAATGAAGTTAGTAGTTATTTTACGAGAATCACAATGAATTGTGAATCAAAATGAAGTTTGCTGTTAATTTAAGGGGAATTATTATGAAATATGCTACAAAATGAAGTTAGTAGTTATTTTAGGGGAAACACAATGAAGTGTGCTACAAAATGAAGTTTGCTGTTAATTTAAGGGGAATTATTATGAAATATGCTATAAAATGAAGTTAGTAATTATTTTAGGAGAAACACAATGAATTGAGCTACAAAATGAAGTTTGCAGTTAATTTAAGGGGAATTATTATGAAATATGCTACAAAATGAGGTTAGTAATTATTATATGAGAAAAGCTTCGTTTATACTTAAGCCTCGTTCATACTCATCCGATTTTTTCATTTTTTTTGCGATTAAAAATGGCCGCCTGTCGAAAACAAAAATTGCGATTATTTTAACTTTTTGCGATTTTTTTAAAAATGTACCTAACTTCATGCCATTGAATTTTTATTAATAATGTAATTAAATAAATTGTAATTAAATATTATTGTTAAAATAACTGTAATTGAAAGTTTCGCTAAATTTAAATCAGATTTTACAGTTATTAAATCAAACGCCAGTTCTGTAATGAAACAGATCAGATTGTGGTTATGTTTGTATTTGTAACTTCACTTCATTATACTTTTTGTTGAACCGACGTTTCGCGCGCTGTTGCCAAACTTACGTACAATAATTTAATGCTAAAAACAATTTATTTATTAAATACTAACAACCTCCAATGTTAATTATTAATTAAAACATCAAATAAAGTAAAATAATTCAACTCCAACAATATAACAAAAATATTTAAAAAAAATGACGCGTTTTGTAACATATCTACATTTGTTTATGTGTTCTCGAGGTTAACTTTGATAAAATTTATTTTTTTAAATTGTATTTTCGAAAGTCATTTTTGATGATATTTTGTATTTTTATCAATCGGACAAAGTTGAATCAGTTTGAACATTGTGCGATTTTATTTTTAATAAAAATGCCTAACTTCATTTCATTTAAAGGTTGATATGTCATATAGGTTATGTATTTAAAAAAATAATAATTTTACTGATTATTACAAATTACATAAAACTATGTTTACAAAAATAATTAGTTTTAAATATGTGGTGAAAATTGGTTCATATAAATACTAAAAATAAATAATTTTACTTTTAAACTTTAAATAATGTTTAAATACAATAAAATAATTATTGTTTAAAACAAGTATAATTAAATTAAAACATATTTTTAAGTTTTGAAAGGTATTATAGATCTAATTTTTAAATAAAATATTAGTATAAATATAAAAGTTACTAAAATAAAAACAAAATGCGCGTTCGTTTCGCCAATATCACTGAAATTTTGATCACTTGGTGATGATAAATTAAACAAATTCGGTGACATACATTTAAAAATATGGCGAGTAATGAATAAAACAATTTGAGATAAAGTGAAATTGGTCGTTCTTTGTTATGTATCATGTTAGACAATAATTCAGTAATATTTTAGGTCATCACCAAGTGATCAAAATTTCAGTGATATTGGCGAAACGAACGCGCCTAATATGTCACTAGAAAAAATCGCAATAAAAAAATCGGATCAGTATGAACGAGATTTTGCGAGAAATATTTTGTTACAATAAAAAAAATCGCATATCGCAAATCGGATGAGTATGAACGAGGCTTTATCCGATTTTTTCATTTTTTTGCGATTAAAAATGGCCGCTTGTCAAACCAAAAAATTGCGATTATTTTAACATTTTGCGATTTTTTTAAGAATGTACCTAACTTCATGTCATTGAATTTTTATTAATAATGTAATTATATGTTTATCTAAGTTTAAATGAGATTTTACAGTTATTAAATCAAACGCCAGAGTTGGGATTCCGATAGCTGTCAACCGGCCGCCGATTCGAAAAATGTTTGCTTTTTAATGGTGGCGTTCACACATCATTCTATTATAGTAGTAACCAATCACATCGTATTTATGCGTAGGCGTCCACAAACTGTAAACGCGGGAATTTTGAATTTGAGCAAAACTTAATGTAAAAAAGAACAAAACAATAATTAAAATATAAATATTAATTAAAAATTAACTCTATAAATAATTACTCTATATTAACACAGCTTCTTTGTTATTATAAATATGATGATTTTGAAATAATTATGTGTGATATATTTGATGTTTATTTTAACCTACAAATTAAATGTTTGGTAGATAGCAAGATAACAATTTAAAAAGGTCGATAAAAATATAACTTGCACAAAAAAGATAAATGCTAATAATCATAAATAGACATAACTTATTTCAAATGCTGGATAAATATAGTTTTAAAAATAAGAAACGCTTGATAAAATTTATAAACGTTTGCTAAAAAAAGTAATTGTTCGATAAAAAGTAAAAATTCAACAAAAAGTGCAAATGCTTATTAAAAATATGAATCGTTTAATAAAACTAGTAAATGCAAGGTCTAAAATAATAGATTCTTGCTATAAAATGATGAATAAAACAAAAACAGTATAAATATACTGGATGAACGATTAAAAAATATAAATTCATATTTTCTAACTAATAAATGCCTAGAACATATCGGTAACAGTAATAATAATTATAATAAATATATTAAAGAAGTATGTTAAACTAAGCAATAATAATAATAATAAGAATGCTATGCTATGTACGGTAAACAGCATCGATAAAGTAATTGGTGTTTCTAAGGCTTCTAGTGCAAATTTATCTAGCTGCTATGTTTCTACTATATTATTAAAATAATAACTTGCCATTTAAATAACAAACATTTGAATTCTTAGATTTCATGTTGTTTTTAAGCTACAAAATGTTTATCAATTTGTACGATACATTATTTCGATTAAAAATTGTAATTGCAGATTATTAAATGCTTATTAAAATTAAATTTTAGTTAAAAATGTTTGCCTGCAAAAAAGAAACTAATAGTCTTAAATGGTTCATAAATGATTTTAAATGCTAAGTAACTGTTAATGCGTTTTAAAAATAAGGAACGCTTGATAAAAAAATTTATAAACATTTGATACATATTATACTTTATATGTTTCATAGAAAGAGTAAATGTTCAATAAAAAATGCAAAAACTAAATGAAAACATAAAACGTATAAAAAATCAGTAAAATGTTGGTAAAAATCATAGGTTCTTGCTACAAAATAAATATATTTAATAAACTATTAAAAAAAAATCATTTTTTTCTCACTAATAAAAACCTAGAATATAATAACAATATTTATAATAAATATATTAAAGAATGTACTATGTTAAACTAAACAATAAGAATAACCACAAGATTGCTATGAACGGTAGACAGCATCAATGAATATATTGGTGTTTCTTTGAAACTGCTTTGGCTTCTATTACAAATTTATGAAGCTTTTCCTCTCTTTACTCTGCAAAACTGACTCAAATTTATCTGGCAGATATTTTTCCAACATGCTAATATTATTACATTAACAAGCATTAATTGCGTTTGAAATATGTAGTTTGTCGAGCATCACAAAATTTTAATTTTTCCAAATTGGGCTTCATTAAAATTGTAATATTATACAATAAGAACAAACCTTTTCTACTTATCTTAATTTTTCTTTTAATAAATTATAAACCTAAATAAATAGTAATAAAAAATAAACTATAGATTACTTATTAATAATAAATATATTCAAATAAGCAAAATATACAATTAATATAAAATATTTATGTATTACAAACACAATTCACATTTAACACTAGCATTACATTTAACACAATAGATACAACACAACATCCACAACACTTTAATTGGTACACAACACAAAAGTCACTTTGACAAGTAGATAACCTAAAAATAATTAATGTCATCAAAAAGTAAATCACGATTTAGATGAATTGACGACTAAATTTTCGCTTCCCCCACCACCAATTTTTACGGCATTTAAAGTGATTTAAAGCATCTCTCTCGCACTTCCTAAATCGTCGTATATATTCTTACACATTGGTTTAACATTTTTTGTCTATTTTTTCTATGAATTTAAGCTTATTTGAACAAACTTGCTACAATTTTAGCACCGTTCTATCGGAATCGCACCTGTAAAGAAACAGTCAGATTGTGGTTAGGTTTGTATTTGTAACTTCACTTCATTATACTCTTCTTTTAACCTATGTTACGCGCGCTGTTGCCAAACTTAAGTACAATAATTTAAAGCTAAAAACAATTTATTTATTCAGTACTGACAATATCCAATGTTAATTATTAATTAAAACATCAAATAAAGTAAAATAATTCAACTCTAACAACATTACAAAAATATAAACATTTTTTACGCGTTTTTAAACATATTTACATTTGTTTATGTGTTTTCGAGGTTAACTTTAATCAAATTTATTTTTTTAATTGTACGTTTGGAAGTCATTTTTGATGGTATTTTGTATTTTTATCAAACGGACAAAGTTTATCAATAGGCGCGTTCGTTTCGTCAATATCACTAAAATTTTGATCACTTAGTGATGACCTAAAATATTACTTAATTATTGTTTAACATGATACATAACAAAGAACGACCAATTTCACCTTATCTCAAATTGTTTTATTTATTACTCGCCATAATTTTAAATTTATGTCACCGAATTCGTTTAATTTATCATCACCAAGTGATCAAAACTTCAGTGATATTGGCGAAACGAACGCCCTTAATTTGAACATTGTGCGATTTTATTTTTAATAAAAGTGCCTAACTTCAGTTCATTAAAAGGTTGATATGTCATATGGGTTATGTTTTAAAAAAAATATAATTTTACTAATTGTTACAAATTATATAAAACTATGTTTACACAAAAAATTAGTTTTAAATATGTGGTGAAAATTGGTTCATATAAATACTAAAAAAAATATTTTACTTTTAAACTTTTATATAATGTTTAAATACAATAAAATAATTATTGTTTAAAACAAGTATAATTAAATTAAAACATATTTTTAAGTTTTGAAAGGTATTATAGATCTAATTTTTAAAAGTTATTAAAATAAAAACAAAATGTCACTAGAAAAAATCACAATAAAAAAATCGGATCAGTATGAACGAGATTTTGCGAGAAATATTTTGTTACAATAGGCTAAACACAATGCATTGAGCTACATAATGAAGTTTGCTGTTAATTTAAGGGGATTATCATGAAATATGCAACAAAATGAAGTTAGTAGTTATTTTAGGAGAAACACAATTAATTTTGCTACAAAATGAAGTTAGCAGTTGTTTCAAGGGGAATGATTATGAATTATGCTACAAAATGAAATTAGTAATTATTTTAGGGTAAATGCAATGAATTTTTGATGGCGCCACTGGTATATTTTAATATTTTATGTTCATACAAAGGTATTTCTATAGGTAAAATTTAAATATAAAGTATCTACAAAATTGACGTGACAAACAATTAACGTCAGTTGATAAACAAAAATCAGAACATTAATTTTTAATAAAACCTGTGCTTTACTGTTTTTTTACACAGTAACCAATAAAAATATAAGTATTTGTTTATTAATAACAAAATGAGAGTAGCCACCGCTTACATTAAAGTATCTACAATTCTGATGTACGGTTACATTCTAGTATCTCTACAAATAATCTCGATCTCGATACAAAGTTGAAATTATTAACATTGATCAATGCTGAAAAATTTAAAAAAATGTTCGATATGGATGATATTTCCATGGTTACAACTAAAAAATTATTAATGTACAAAGCCATTGTGTTCATATACTACAGGCTTTGTTTGAGAGTGGAATATTTCCAGATCAAACGAAATATTTAATTATTAAACTAATACTGAAAAAAGGTACATCTAAAAATTGACAACATGCCACATCTAACTAGATTAAAAAAATGAAACGTGTAATAAACTTTTTGTATCATAAGAATAGCTTTCGTAAAACACTACAGCAGCATTTGATTTTTTAATCAATATAATAGCCGCATAGAATCAGAGAGAACTACTTCTTGGAATATTTGTTGACCTATCAAGAGCTTTTGTTGATAGTATAAATCATGAAATATTAATGAAGAAATCACCCAAATATGGTATATGAGCTATACACTTATGCAATATTATTAGCTATATGTATACGAGAAGACAAAAAATCATTCTCAATGCCGGTTTGATAGAATAAATAAATCACTTTCATTCTGAATGTTTAATGGGAATACCGCAAGATCTATGTTATGTATTTATAATGTAGGTGAACGATCTATCCGATTCACGATGCGAATATACTAATTACAACAATCTTGTTATGAAGGAAGCTGAAATTGACTTTAAATAGAACAAAAAAAAACTGTATAACATTTAAAACAAAACAAAGCAAAGATGTACTACTAGCAATCACACTAGTTGGGACTGTATATGAATACAAAACAAATACCAAGTGTTAGCTTAGACGAAAAATCTAAAACTTTATATTCAATAAGAATTTTCAATTTCAAATTTTTTATTAAATTTTTAAATAAATTTTATATGATTTCACATAATTTCATAAAAATTTACAGAATATATTTCATAAAAACTTCACATTATTTCACAATACTTTATAGAATTAAACAATTTTTTTTACATAGTTTTATTAAATTTTCAAATAATTTTATATGATTTCACATAATTTCATAAAAAAAATCATATAATTCTTTAAAAATTTCACAAAATTTAATAATTTCATACAATTTTATACAGTATCACATAATTTCACAAAATTTTACAAATATCATGTAATTCATAAAGATGAAATTTTCACAATCCCAAACATTTCATGAGTGGTTTACCTTCTCGGATATACGTTATAAATATATTATGCAAAGTTTTAGTTTTTTATGAAATATGGTATGATGGTTTGAGGACATATGCGTATCATATATTTAAAACACATGAATGTTATTAGACTAATGTCTAATTTAAAGTTTTAATGAAAGTAGCACAGGTATATTTAAGCAAAATATCTACTTAATATTCTCAGCAATTTACATTGAAGAATGCATATTTATACTAAAACATCAACATTATTTAGAAATGACGGTAACCAACCATGTATAAAACATCCGAAATGTTAAAAGTATTTTGCATATCCTAAACACAATATCTTGTTGCTTTTGAAAAGAGCTCGTTTTACAATTGTATTAAATTATTTAATGTATTGTCTTTTTTACTACCGGGAAATAGATCGTACAGTAAGTTTATACGTGACGTAAAAATGCTGTTAATTAACATTATCGTATAACTTCTTATTAAGTTTATATTATACTAAAGCTATTGTAATTTATATCAAACTCTTATTTTTACTGTATATGTATTTATTTATTATTTTATTAACAAATAAATACTATTATTATTATTATTATTAAATAGTGGTCTTGATAATTATATTATAGTGGTGATAGTGAGAAAAAAAAATTATTGGAAGAGATTTTTTAAAATCAAGTGATTGTTTGTCATATATATAAATATTTATTTATAAAAAATGTACCATACATACTTTCACAAAATTTTATACAATCAACAAAATGTTTCAAGACACATTTTTTTCAATGTTTTACATAATTTTATATACAAATATATATTTTTGGTGCTCCCAAGCTACTTTTACTCATCGCTTTGGAGATTCGCTGTTTCTTCTTTGGTTTCTTTTTTTTTTTGTTTGGTACCCACTGTAAAGCTAGTTTTGGGAGTCGACTTTTGACATGGCCGTACCATATTAGTTCTCGTAATTTTGTATGCTCTTCTAATGGCGTTCATTTTTATAGCAGCAATTTTATTCTTTTGAATTTTAGTAATTTTTAGGTTTCACATTTAGGGTACTTATTATCTGTTTGGGTTTTATAATTTTGAATTGTATTTTTCTATCGTCGGTTTTGCTGCTATCAAATTTCCAGATATTTATATTTGTTGAAGGCGTTCATTTTGCCGTAGTTCCCAAGTTTTAGGTGAGTTGATTTATTGCCGACACATAAAAATATTTATATTCTTTGATGAGTTTGCGGCCTATAATTTTTTTTTTGCACTAGGACCACTTGTTCGTCCGCAAATTGTAAGGTATATACGGTGGTTGTTGTCATTTAGCGGAAATCTTATTTGCATTTTTGTTTCCACAGTTTTTGTGCATGTTCTATATAGATGTTAAATATAGTGGGTGATAGGCAGCATTTTTGACGTAGGTCCTTTGTTACAGAAAAGAGTTCTGATAATTTGTTTTCTATTTTAACATCCAAGACAAAATCTGTCTGCATATGTTTTATGGCTTTTATGACTGTAGCGAGCACAGTATCACTATTTGTATTTGCTAGATTTACAAAGAGGAGATAGACTTATCTGTTTGTGTTTATTTTTATATAGATATTGGTGATGTGAGCTTCTTTCCATCTGTCTGGTAAGATATATCTGTTGACGAATTTGGTAAATGTTTTTGCTATGATGTTGGAACATTTTTTGCATTTATTTTTTACTAATTTGTCATATATTTTGGTTCTGGCGCCTTGTATTCTTTATCTCCCTCATTGCATTTTTTATACTTTTTTTTTATTTATCGTGATATTGTCTCCGTGGATTTGTACTTTATAGGTGTTATAATTGTGAATTCGGACTCTTTTATGTTAACAGTTTCTTGATTTCAATTTTCTGATAAATTTCTAGGCTTTACTATTTTTTTATTTCTTAAAATTTCCTATCTCAGATTAAGTTTTTGTTAAAGTTTATTAATTTTTGAGCTTTTTTCTTTGCCTCTATGTATTTTTTCCTATCTTCTGCGTTTTGTGTTGTAATCTAAATTTATAGGTATTTGTCTTTTTTGTTATTTTTTTTTTTAATTTGTGGTTATCTCTACGAATTTTTGTAGCTTTTGGTCCAGTCTTCTTTTATAGAGATGTAGTGTACCATTAGGATGTTTTTTTTGCTATTTGTTTTATTTAGTTATTTGCGATTACACTCTGCAATTAGGGCGGTTATTTGTGAATTTTGCATTTGTATTAGCCGCTGGAGTAACCAAGCTAGCAAACGGTTTGTTTGCTGATACGGCTGTGGTTTTGCGGGAATCGGAGCTTTGTGAGGAAGGCATAATTTTAACATAGAGCGCACTTTGGATGAGTGCTTTTTGGGCAGGTAATTTTCTCGCTTTTTGCTTTCTTTGGGAGTTGCACGGAGACTCAGTACAAATTCATTTCTTATTCAGTGGATGTTTGTTGGCGCGAATCATAGCGGTTCGAGCGCTTGTCTAACGTCTACCTATGTAAGGTTTTGCACTTTGAGACAACGTTCTTCTGGTGTGAACCAGGTGTCAAAATTGGCATTTTCAGATTTTAAGAATGCTGTCGCATTCTGATGGTTGGAGTTGGTGGCTGGAATGATTAGAATTTCTTTGCGGGTATTGTGAGATCTGTCGTCACCGGCGGGGTTGAGGTCTGAGGCTGCAGGCCTGAACCTCGCCTCGGTGAAGTTCTTGGCGTTTGCCTCTGAGTGGGGCCCTTTTGGGTTTTTCATCTTTGTCGGGGTTGTCCATGAAAACGTGGCCTTCCATCAATTTCATGGACGATGATGTTCTGTAGAGCATTAATTTTCTTTTCGAAGCCTTTCTTCATCACTAAGGTCGCGTTCTTCAGGTCATGCACTTGGGTTGCCACTGCGTTGAGCCGGGAGTGGGATCTGTCTCTGGGTAGGGACCTTTTTTTTTGCTTCTGGTCATGGTCATGCTGGCCCTTCTGTGCGTCTAGGAGATCTACGTCCGCTGAGATGATTTTTGTCGGATTGGTAAAATTTAGATTCGGAATGCGTTGCCCAAATACGCCTGAAAAGTCCCATTTAAACGTATTTATTTATTTTTTGTTTTTGACTTGTTTCAAACAAGTATTGGTATGAACGAAAATATATTATTATTATTAATATTATGTATCTGAATCCGAAATTCGGAGTCTGCGTGTGAAAGGGGCCTAAATACATGCAGATATTCATTTAGATGTGGACGTGTCTTTTAAAATGATTCAATACATGCTTAATGTTTCGGTGTTGATTTGAATGGACATCGGTTTTTGGTATACAGCTATGCAACGCGTAGGTGGTTAGTATACAGGGTGCGTACGGTTGTGATTTTATTTTTAAATGGCGATTAAGCATTAAATTGTATAATAAAAGAAATATAATTAAAAAAAAAATGTTTCAAAAAATTTGCTCTACTAGATGAAGTATTTTAATATGGTTTCTGCTGCAAGCCAAGCACATGAAATTGGTGTACGTTAACGGCAAAAAAAATACATATCATAATACTCATATCTGGGTTGTCGAAAATTCACATGCTGCTGTTTGTCAATTGTAATCATTTGCTCAGATTTTAGATAGTTTGGGCTTTACTAGTCAACGGACAACTTATTGGCTCAATAGACTTTAATTGATTGTCTTTTTTTGCAACATTATTTGCAAGAACTATTAGAAGATTTTTTTTTTTTTTAGTATTTGTGGACAAGTGTTATTTTTACAAATTTTATTAAACAACGAAAATACTGAAGTGCGCCATACTTCAGTATTTTCATTGTTTACATCTTCAACATTTAACCAATGTGTTTGTTTATAAATGAATTGGTCGAGGAGGCTTTTTTCATAACTTTTTCGGTTACCTGACCTTATGGCGGGGCTACTCTAAAGCGAGAAAGCTGAGCAACTCGTGCTCAAAAACTCGCTTGAAATGTGGAAACCCGCGGCCACATAAAGCCGGCTGCGCAATTTAGAGCAACCTGCGGCATAAAATCAATATTTTTTATATTCAATTTAACGTTTTGAAATTGGATTTGAATAAAGTTTTGTTATAAAACTAGTACACTTTTTAGTGAGTGTAAAATTTAACGAATCATTTTATTAATTTAACTTAACAATAATAAACTTAATTATGAAATCATTGTTTTATTTTTTACTTTAATCAATTTTTCACTTTTGGTAAATAACGTTACAAAACAGCTTGAGTTTTCGTACTGAGCCTCGCGATTTTAACCGGGTGCGCCGCCCGGTTTTCTCGTGTTGGTATAGTGTAGTTTGTTTATCCCTACATTACAATACACTACACTATACCTTATGAAGACCATGGTATACACCAACGAAATTCTTTTATTATTCAATTTTTATTAAACCGCTTTAGCGTAAAATCACTAGAACCTTAACACCCTGTATAAACGTATTTACTCTGCACTATTGACGTGCTCATAATGATAATGGCTCAACAAGGTCGAATGTCATCTAGGATCGATTGAGTTATTGCAAGCTTATTTATCGAAACCGTTTTCACTTCCCGTTTGTAACACCAATTAAAAATATGAACTTAACATTGAAGCAATCTTAGTACAAACACAATGGATACTAGTTTGACTGATTTGGGAGTAGGAATTATTGTTCGACTTTCTTTCATTAATAGCATCCTGTAACTCGACCAAGGTGTATCGGATTAACTGCAGCATTTAACTGTTATTTTATGGGATATTTGATTCTAAAATAAGCAGTTCTTGGTACGCAAATTTTCGAATAATTTTTTGTTACCAATTTAGGTGAAAATATTTGCACTTCTGAATTGAAAACAATATTTGATTTACCTGGAAGCAATAAGTTAGATATATAACAGAACCCAATTCTAAACAGTATATACTGTATAAGGAAGCATAGTTTTTGTATATTCTACAAATAATGTTGACCTAAACTAACAATAAGAAAGTAATATGTTTAGTGTGTTGATCTGTTATATCAATACATCCATAGGTAGCTATGATTGCTCCAAGTAAGTATTTCACACTAACAGCTGTAGTGATCTATTATATATGACGTTAGGTATCCATTTTTGGCAACATTCCAAGGTGTAGATGGTCCTTTACTTTGCTAATTATTTCATTATAAAATTTACGCATAAACATTGGTAACTATTATACTGTTTCTAATCAAACTTTTTTATACAGTTGTTGTTATTTATTTATACTATGTTAAATCAGTTTTCAAGACTATTTGTAAGATGCACATTTTGTGCAACCTAAAATATTAGTGTAAAATGAGGTTTAAAAGATAACAGAAAAACTAGGTTCGTTACCCTGCCAATAAAATGAATTCTATTTTTCATGTGAATGGGAAGGCTGTTGTAATAATTCTTCAACAAAGGTTGTTAGATTTTAAAAAGGCTATTCACTAGATGATTTATTGAGAGCGATATTTCGCTTTGATGCACTGGCTCGCTGCGTTTTATTGAAAAGCATACTTATTTTCAGTTGCAGGGGTTACTAGTGGTAGTCATTTACATTTATAAAAAAAAGAAACGTAGTGGTTACTGATAAAGAAAACTCAATATTTTGTTAAAAAATATTATAAATTGTGCAAGTTATTTTCCGCGTCCTTAAATACATACAAAATAATTATTATATGTAATTAAAACAATATGAAAATTATTCTACGAATAAATTTTCCATCTTAATTTTTTTTTTATTAAATTGATTTTATTTTAATATTATGTTTCCGTTTTATTAATAATATTTATACAAAGTTATTTTGGTAGCTGTACATTTGCTACATTAAGTTAAAGCCACGTTCCACACTAATATACCATATGTACCACACTCCCCTACCATTTCTCATACCTCGCCCTTCAAATTATAACAAATTCCCACCTGGGGAGGTCCAATGTTCCGTGTAAACTCTTTATGATATTATCCACCCACCATGATTTATTCACGCCAACATTAATAATTCTCAGTTTGTAATGACAATACAAACCAACATTCTTACTTTTTTTTCATTATTGCCATGCAAATGCAATTTAAATTAAATGAATTACTGAATAAAACATTTTTCGCAAATTCGTTGAAAAATATTTTAAGCTTGCTTTTTGTAAAAAAATCTGAATTGTAGTTAAAATCTACCTACATTAAAATCAATATAGAATTTATTATTTATGTTAAAATAAGGTAAGGGTTTTACGAGATTAAATCGACATTTTCTATTACACTACGACAGTGTGTGCCTTTAAATTAACATTAATTCTTCGACTTCCGGTTATCCAAGTTAACAGCGATTCTTATGCTAATTAAGCAATTTAGAAGTAGATGCTTGTCTTTAATTGCTGTCCACGTAGTTTTATAATAAAATGCACATGGTTTAATAGCGCCAACTCTTATACTTTTAGGCATCATCATATTAAATTGTCAAAATATTTATAATTTATTTTTCCGTTACTTTTTGATTTGATTATAATCAGATGTAAATTTTTATGATATGAATAGTTTTATACATTCTTGCAAAATTGCTTTAAAAACTGAAAAATAAAACACGTGTTTTGTCAGACTTATTATCCTAAAAATAATTAAAAAAAAAAAGATTTTACAGAATACATGCTGATTAAGCATTGTGCTTGATTATCTAGATGCTTTTTTTACAAAATTAGTCACTTTCGCAATTACAGCGTTAATATCACGTTGTAATTTATTGTCTTTCTCAATTATCTATGTTGTCCCTTTATTTTTTATATTTTTAGTTTTATAACATACAGCGTGATTTACAACAGGTGAAAAAAATGTCATAAAATAATATAATAAATAATTATTTTTATTATCATAATTTTAATTTAATTATTTTTGTTATAAATGTTTACACTCAAATTAATCGGAAACGAATTTTTAATTAACAGGTATTATTATAACATATTGCATGTGACAATGACAGTTAACAGAAGACAATAATTGTCATGGTTTCAGATCGTAGAGGACAATTTACAAATAATCAAAGAAGTCTACAACTTTTTAATACTTAAATGCGAAAGTTGCATTCGTTACCAATTCACCATTTGCAACTTATTTTCATGTTTTGTTTATTTTTTCCATTCTGTTTCTTTAATAAATAATTAATTTCATTATCTTTAGCATGGTGTTAATTTATTAAAAAAAAATCAGTTTAAACAGTTCTTGTAAAACTTTTATTTGATTTTAAAAATTTTAAAAAGTGTTTTTCAATAAGTTTTTTCTAAGTTTTTTTTTTATTAAAAAGTTTTAAAGCTTTACGGGAATGGGTCATCTCTGAGATAATTTCAGTTTTGTGTCTATTTAGATTAAGCTGTACATTTATGTAAGAAAGAAGAGTTTATCAATTTGCCTACCTTAACTACTAAGTCTACGCCCAGCTGGGAAACTTCTCAAAAGAACTTTTTTTAATTCAAGCTTTTTTAAAGAACTAGCTAACATTATTTTTCTTGCGTAGTTATTACCGGCCTCCGTAGTGCTGAAAGTTTTGTCAGAGTGTAAGGTATTGTCCAAAATATTGTCTGATTTCAGTGCATAGGGGCCCATCGTGTCGGGAGTGTGTTGAAACCACGAAACCAGTATGGGTTACCAGCGCTGCTTTTGGTGCCTGATTCGAGTATAGATTATGCTTTTCTATTGTAATTGGTGGGGTTTTTAGTAAAATTGCAGAGTTTTGTGTGTTTTGGGGCTTATGCGTTATATGTGAGTAGGAAAATATTAATAGCTCAATTAATTGGTCTTAAAGATCAACTCCGGAAGCGGTTTGAAAAGTTAGAGCGTGTCAAACGACATCCGGAGGCTTCCGAAGAATTAGCTAGAGCGAAGTTTTGAAGGAGCGTTCTAGCAAGGTTAAGTACTGCGGCAGTGGTTGAGTGGCGAAGCTTATTGTCATCCATTGTTTGTGGTGTTTTTAGCGTCAGGGTGCTTTCTTTTTTGATGGGGAATAAGAAAACTGGTCGAGATGATATTTTGATAGTGGAGGAGCTGCGCTTTCTGGATGATTATCTTGGACGGACGACGGTTAAATTGGTTGCGGGTTCATGTAGCACTGGATTCTGTTTTTTTTTTTCTATCTGGGGTGGAGATGGCACATTGATTTGGGCAATGTTGTTGTAGACGTCCTTTTTGGCCGAGGTTTTTTTGACTTTCTTGTCATGCATGGATTTCTTCTGCTTTGTACCGGCTTGCGGTTTTTGCATGCAACTCAATCGTTTGCTTTTCTTTTTCTTATTTCAAGATTTGTAGACATAGTTTATTGTCTTATTTAGCTGTTTTTGATGGACATGATCTTTTAAGGTCAAGTCAAGTGGCTACGTATTGGGGTAGGAATGGCTATGCTTTTTTTATTATTCTTTTGACGTGAAACCAAGCGGCTGCTGGTAGTGGACGATTGTTTCGATTGTTGTTGTTTTTTGTCGGGTGTGTTGCTGAAATAATCTAGAAGTTTTATCTTGCTTTTTTATCGGTTGCTTCTATTCGGACGTAGGATTTTTGGAGTTTCAAGGTATTCTCTGGAGATCGACTTTTAGATTTGAGTTGTCTTAATTGTCTTTGTTTTTATAACAGCGGTTATATCTTTTTGATTCTGTTTGTCTTTTTTAAGAGGGTTTTGCAGCTACTGACTATGTTTGAGTTGGTTTGCTTGTTTGCTATGTTTGTATTTTTTGCAGCGAGTAATTCTGCAAGGCAAGAATATTGATTTCTTGATCGTTACCGTCATAATTTCCGACATTGTCTTGTTTGATGGTATTGGATAGCAGCTTCTGTTTTTATGAAAAATTTGGCTGTCTTGGGTGCTGGTAGTTGTTGAGCCTGTCGATCAACTTGTTGGCGAGGCTATTGTCTATAACATAATAATTGTGTAAGAATGTGACAGATAATTTTATGGCATTAATGATTGAATATGAGACTGTATTTCGGCAATAATGCGTCGAATGTTGGTTTTCAAGTGCTCAATTGTTGGTTTATTGGTGTCGACATGGGTAACATATCTCTAGAGAAAATAATCTAATGGCATCAAATCGCACGAAGGAGATGGCCAGTTAAAAGGTCCATTTTGTGAAATTAATCGTTCGTGAAATGTTTCTTTCAGAAAATTAATTGTATCGCGCGCTGTGTGGCATGTGGCGACGTCCTGCTGAATCCATATGTCTGCAACATTAATGCTGTTCAATCGAGGCACGAAAAAGTTGGCAATCATGTTTCTGTACCGTTCACTGTAACGTTCCATCACCATTTTTGAAGATGAACCAATGATTCCACCGGCCCATAAAGCGCATCAAACGGTCAATAGCAATTTTTTTTTGGCCTATTTACCAAATGTACGGCGTGAACGATCGTGTGGCTTTAATTCCTGTACAAGTTGAATCTTGTAAGCTCATAAACCAAGATCTTTTTGCAAAATTTTCTATAAAGTGGATGGACACAAGGTTAATTGACACATTTGGATTATTATTAACACTACGTTGCACACTATCAATTACTTCTTGTGTACACTTCTTCTTGCGCACTGTACGACGTCGTACTGTATGCTTATTATCATTTATATTAAACATATTGTGAACACGATGCACAGTTTCTCGAATTAATCGTTCTGATGGACGATTATGAGCACCATACAATGCACGTAATGCCCGATGAGTTTCTTGAACTGAACCATGTTTTTCAAAATAAATTTGCAAACGTTGCTCCTGTCTGAGTTTATTCATGATAAATTGCCAAACCAAATTAACCTCAAAACAACAGAGAACTGTCAAATCAGCTGTCACAGTGTTTCCAGTTTGCTTCAAAGAAACACTCGTTATTCGTGTCTAATTTTTAAGTGGTTTTGTAGTTATCAGTGCGAACTTTGAAGCTAAATAAAAATTAGGCGCAAGTTTTTGTTAGTGAAAAAATATGTTACGTTACCGACTTTGCGATTTTGTCGGTCCGAAAACTCGGCATGAGATTTTACTACATTTTTTCGGAAAAGATTGTTAGTTTTCATTGTTTTGAGTCTTTTTTTATGCTACTCTCCGCTCAATAAACTCTTTTTGGTCTCGGCGAAAACGGATTTTTTTATAAAGCTTTGCTTATTTTGAAATGTCTGTAATTATAATCGTAATGCCGGTTTTTTATACAGGCTGTAATAAGTAAATATACAATTTTGTGATTTTATGTGAAGTATCAGTTGAGACAGACTTAAAATTTTTATAAGATGATGACATTTGATCATTGTATCTGAACGTTGATATTTTGCTTTTCTTTTTTTTATTGAAATACATAGTTGGCATAGTTGTCTAGTATTATTTACTAGTTAACAAGTGCTTTGGTCAAAATTATAAAACAGATGTTTGATTACTGTAGAACAGTGGCTGTGAACTGTTTTTGTTGAGGTGCCTGCTAGCAGGCACTGTGTATCAAGGATCATTTAAGATTATTATTGTATATTATGTAACTCAACGCTCAACCGTCCGACCACCACACCGAGCGTAGTTTATATGCTAATTAGTGATATAATATAATTTTATTTTAATGTTTAATGTAGCTTGACGCCAATTTATTTTAACCGTTAGCCGATATTGTATGTGACAGAATCACTTCACTACCGAAGAAATGTGTTCTCATTTCTTTTATATGTCTTATATTAATTAACTAAACACTAATTCACTTTGGAACGGTCATTGCCGTTTGTCGTTCTCTGCCAATTTATGTAACCAAATTTTATCAATTGATTATTACGTAATTATTGAATACACTTCAATTGATTATAATAATATCTAGCATAGAACCAATAAGTAGGGATGCTAGAATTGCCATCAAAACACCAATACATGAACTCCGCTAACAGTCACTTAACACAATACTTTTGTCTGTAAATATATATAATTGCTCATTATTATTGTACTTTGTTCTGCATGCAACCTCAACGTCTTACCAGACAGGCCTAATGATTTAAATGCCAGTGCACAGCATGATCTTAGCTGGGGTTACGTAAAAGGCCTCATTGCCAAGTAGGTGTTAACGCACAACCTCAAATGTAAGACGCTCTTAACTGTTGGTAATTAACAATGTATATAGTACATTAACTATTATAAACAATTATATAAGCAAAACATCGGTTATCTTATAATACAAATAAGTTTTTGTATAAGATTAACTTGCATGCTTTACTGAAAACACTGATATCCTGTATATCAAAATAATACTCTTATTGTCGATTTGAGTTTAATTTAGTTTGGAAGTAGTAATAATTTATTGAAACGTCTAGCGTATGCTAAAAATTTATTAATAAGTTACCGAAACGTTAGCAATAAATCTTTAGTACTACAATCATATTAGAAACCATTTTTTTAAATTTAAGTTTTACGTTTGTTTTTTGAACATTAGTATATTATATCAACGTAATCTTGTATTTAAAAAAAAAATCTATCTATCTATTTCTGCATAATTTATTTCAAGTTCTGCAGTTTATTTAATCCATGCACATATTTTTTTCTATACGCTGTTTGCAGTACCTTTAATTGATGATTTAAATTTGTCAACTAAAATTACAATTTTTGTGGATTTTTAGACGAGCATTCAAATAATAAAATCTGTTACAGAATTTGCTAGTGATTGAGAAAGTTATTAATAAAAAGTAAAATATTGGCATTTTAGATTAACCGATATTTTAACAGCCATTAATAAGGAACTCACTGAACACTGTAATTTGTCTCAAAATTAATTCTATTTTAATTGTATCAAATTAATTGAAGTTTTTTTATATAATGTACTACATTTGGTTCTATCTATCTCTTCTACAATATAATATGAAACAAATAAAGGATATTTAATATTAGCACATATTGAAGTTATACATTATTTAGTGACTTTACCACTGTGTATGCGGAGGCATATAACTTCAGAAATAGGGTTATTTGTTCAGTTCATCACCAACCAAGTTAATTTAACTGTCTTGGGTGGGTTTGTCTATCAGAATTGTGCTCGAAAGATTTACCCGTCAGCGTTTATCCCAATATGTATAATAAACCGTGCCTTTGTCATACTGCCGTATTGATACTATTCTTAAAGAATAAATCTATTCTTTATTTTTAAATTATTAATTTTTAATCATTTTTATTTAATGATTTATTTTGTACATTTTATTACAGAGATAACATTTTAATGCTATGCACCTAACATTTGAATTTTTATTTGTTACAAAATGGTTTAACGGAATATTGTAGTTATATCAATTTTTTGATTTTAAGATATATTATGGAGCAACCTTAAACTTGGAGCAAATTTAAAAATCAAATTTATAATTTCTCGACAAAGAGCAAACAATTAAAAAAAAAATCATTTTTCTAATATCATAGCATTAGCAGGAAGGAAAGTTTGTTTAGCAATTTTTTCCTATAATTGCACAATTTTTTTGAATTGTATGCTGATGTGCATTTTTATTACCTAAATACATGCTGATTTTACAACATTATTGGCAAACAAAATTAACATTACAAATTATGACGCGAGTGACTCAAATGTAACAAATTTATTCTAAAAATCAAAAATAAATTTTAAATAACATTTGATAAAAATAAGTATTTCACGGTCTGTCTGAAAATCTTTTATAATAAAACAAGAACTAAACTTAAATTAATCAAAATGATCTATGTGAAAAAGTCAAGTGTAGAAAACGGTGGCGTATAGATTAAATAATTTATTTTTTTTACCAAAACTTATAATTAAATATTCTCTTAGGCATCATATACAGGGTGATTTTTGAAAAAAAAATTGCGACAGTTACAACATTTTATTATCAAACAGGACATGTAAAGTTGCCTAATCTACAATAAATGTTGAAAATGACTTTCTCCAGCCTGACTTCAGATAGCCCCATAAGAAATAATCCAGGGGGGTTAAGTCTGGAGATAAAGCAGGCCATGCGTGTGGCCTACCTCGACCAATCCAGCGATCTCCGTATGTTGCAGTTAAATAATCACGAGCAACCAAACTGAAATGTGGTAGTGCACCATCGTACACAAACCACATTGCAATTCTTGTTGCCAATGGTACATCATCTAGAAACTGTAGTAGCATGTGTTCCAAAAAGTTGCGATACACTTTGCTGGTAAGTCTTCCTGGTAGAAATACTGGTTCAATTAGACAGTCGCCCACAATTCCAACTCAAACATTCAAGGAGAACTAATGTTAAAAACGACCTTGGTTGTTATGAAATTTTTTTATTGCATTTTTTGACAAACTGGCTTCATCGGTGAAATGAATATGTGTCAGGAATTGAGGGATTAGAACTAATGTTTGCAAGAGCTATTGACATAACGCAATACGTGAAGGAAAATCAGCGGGTAGTAGTGTCTGAACACGTTAAATGTGGTATGGATACAACAAATTGCCTTTAAGAATTTTCTAAACTGTCCAATGACTGACATTGAAAGTATTGGCAATTTTTTGCGTATAACTACTTGGACATTCCTCTATCATGTTCAGCACATTCTGTTTACCTAACACCCTGTGTAACTTGATAAGTTTTTTTATATCATTGTTCATCTTTATCAATTTGTTTTCTTGGAGGTACAATGTCACTTCATCTTCTCTGTTAAGAGCATGTTGAACTAGTTTTGAAACTAGAGAACTGTTGACATATTAAAAGGATATCTACTGCATACGTATTATTAAAAATTCACCAATAAATTAACTATTTTTAGGTATTTGTTCACATTTTAGCACTATTTTTTAATCATATTTTTGATTAAATTACATAAAATAGTTTTATTCTTTCTGAACGCATAGAACGAACGAATTAATTTTAATAAACAAATTATTTAGAAAAGAGTGGCGATAAATTTATGATTTTATTGGAATAATTCCTAAATATAGCATTTTGAAATGTAAAAAAAAAAATAATTTTTTTAACAAGAAAAATTTGTTATAAAAGTGTCTTTCTTTGATAATGAAAGTTTATTTTTTGTAATTCTATTCCTGTGTTTAATGTCAGAAAAGATGGACAGCTTAATAATTTTATGTTGGTACATAATATACTGACGAGGATTGATAAAAAAAAAACGATATAATTGCCTTGGATCGAGTTTAAATAAATTATTTAATTACTTTGTACTCTTCCTCTACTGACGGATGTTTAACCTCCTGATTTATAATGGAACACTTTTGAATATTTTATCTTTTGTCAACTGCAAATAAACTTGTAAGTCTAATTGCATAAAATTAGTTTCAATCAATATTCCACAGACCGTACTTTATCTACTATTTATCGAGTAATTAGGTGTTGATGTTTGCTGTAATTGAAATTGAATATTAATCAGAGCGACTCATTAAAATAGGGAAATGTAAGCTTTTATTAGTTTAGAACAAATTTGTTGTAGACAATAACAAATTATTAAAATCTGCTGTTAGGCACACCGAATGCAATTATTTGAGCAGAGCACAACGCCCGTAGAATAAAAGCATACATACATACATAAATACATGCAATCTCGAACTATTGATCTACATTTTCTTTCATAAATAGTTACCACATTTTCTCAATTTAATGTTACAAATTGAGTATGATTTAATATACACAGTTTGTTTTTGAATAAGTTTGATTTGTAATGACATTTTCTTTATTATTCAGTTTTTTAATAAAATTGATGATTCCATTTCAAACGGACCAGCGCGGGGGGGGGGGGGGGTGCATTGAGAAACTTGCTTTAGCATTTTTTTAGTTTCTATAACTTATTAGTAGTCTTTTGATCGGTTTATAAGAGTATGATAAAAAATTCTTTTGTCGTTTTTTAACTTAATCGCATTTTTTGTTTAAAAATCAAAAATTTAACTCAAAAAAAATAATAATGTACTAGTGAAATCAACCAGAAATTTTTATTATAGACAGGGTATAGACTTGATTTGACAGATTTGGATTCTACGGAAAATTTCTGATTGATTTCATTAGTACATTAAATGCGATTATTATATATAAAATAGATCTGGTTTTACTTTTATATTATTTATTCAGACTAGTTTCGATATGTTAAAATAATATTGTAAATTTATATTAATAAATCAATTTAATCAAAATAATATTTGATTTATTTATACAATCAATAGATTTTATAAAATGAGTAAAGCAAATATAAAATTATAATTAGTAATAAATTAATATTTATTTTTGTTTGTTCCAGGTAATCATCTTTTTCTATATATGAAAGAAACTATGAATACAACCATGATGTAAGTTACACTGCACATGCATAATTTTTTGAGACAAACAAATTGGTGAAAAGAGTCTAACTTTTGAACAAACTATTTTGAAATGGTATTGATTTGTGTAAAGTAAAACAATGACGAAGTTGAGACTAGCTTACTAAATGCATACGATTGGTCTGTACTTGAGCGATCGTACTTACCATTCTTTTAATTTTAATGTTTACACTGTAAGTTGCAGAACTTATGTGGCAACATGAAGATATTCTGCGGGGTATCACATGGATTAGTACTAATGATTATTATTTCTTCTTATTGTTTTCTGTGGGATTAAAATATTATATTATATAGCAAAAACTACTTATATAATATGCATATTATTTATTTGTTATACATGTCATAATGGTATATTAAAAAATTGCTATTATTATTATGAGAACGTAACGTTGTTCAGCTGATTTATGACAACTTATCTTTTTTTGCGAAATGTGTTTAAATCTGTGATTAATTATAGGATTTATCAACAGCAGATAAATATTTGCGATTATTTTGTTATTTTATGAATTCTCTTAAAATGTGTTTCTGCTGTTTTTAGTCTATTTGTTTTATGTAAGCAATTTTTTTTTAAATTATTAAGTATTTATAAAACAAATACTTAACTCTCTATTCTTTAAAACAGCTACAACACATTTTAAGAGAATTCGTAGAAGACAAGTTTTCAATTATTTACATTAAAAAAATAATACAAATATTTAAAATCTGCGGTTCTCGGATTTGATTTTGAATAATTTTCGTATTGGTGCACAAGTGAGAATAATATTTATTAATAATAAATTATTAATAATACATTTATTTCAACAAGCAGTATCTCAAACATAAAAATATACAGTACATTGAAAACTCGTAATATACAAAAAAGTAAAAACATATAAATTTACATAATGTGATTTAGCCAGCAAAAATAAAATTACAAAATATTGAAAATTATAATAAAAAAATCTTAGATCTCGTATGTTTCTAAACTACTGTGCTTCTTTAAGGTTATTGGGCAAATGATTGTAACATTTTATACAGTTGTAAAGTGCTTATTTTACAAACATACTCAATCTATGAACTGGAATTTTGTACTTAATGCCATATTAGGTAATATACAAATGTAACAAAATATGTGTTGAAAATGAATTTATGATTATACAAGAGTTTTATACATTTATATACGAACAGGATTCATTATGAAAGTAATGCGCAGATTCTATTGTGACGCGACTATCCATCCCAGCCTGGCAAAACCGGTCGGGAAATGTGGTGGAGGATCTGTCATTTTAAATTTGAACGCAGCCGGTTGCCAACTTGTGTGTGTGTGTTTTTTTGAGTTTGTAACACGGCTTAATTTTGCGCTGCCAAGAAGTTTTGGATTTGATTCAAAGTGAGCTAGACTTTCTTAACTCTATCGTAACCAGATGTCTTGGATGTTCGAGTACGACCCAGAACTGAAAAGGCAGAGCAGCGCGTGGCACACAAAATTATCATCCCCCCTCTCTTGATGAAAGCGTGAATGAGCAAGTTTTGCATCAAAACGTTGCTCATTATGTTTTTTGACGTCCGAGGAATCGTCTATTTTGAGTTTGAGGTGCTTAAAAGATTAAAACACCGGATTGCGCGCGTAAGTACTGGCATTAAAAACACAGTGAAACTCTACCATGACAATGCTCCCAGTCAAACGGTCGTCATCGTTACCAACTATCCATCCCAGCCTGGCAAAACCGGTCGGGAAATGTGGTGGAGGATCAGCCCTTTCAACGCAGCCGGTTGCCAACTTACTCCGACTGTTCTGAGCGGAAAAACGTCTCCGCGTGAAGTGTGTTTTTTGACTTTGTAACACGGCGCAGTTTTGCGCTGTCAAGAAGTTTTGGATTCTATTGTAACCAGATGTCCTGGATGTTCTAGTACGACCCAGAACTAAAAAGGCAGAGCAGCGCGTGGCACACAAAATCACTCCCCCCTAAAGAAAGCGTGAATGAGCAAGTTTTGCATCAAAACGTTGCTCATTATGTTCTTTGGCGTCCGAGGAATCGTTTATTTTGAGTTTGTACCGGAAAGAGAAACTGTCAACTCAACCTTTACTTTAACACTTTAACATGCTTAAAAGATTAAAACGCCGGATCGCGCGCGTGAGTACTGACATTGAAAACACAGTCAAGTTCCAGCATGACAAGCTCCCAGTCGAACGGCCGTCATCGTTATTATTATCAACTTTTTGGCCCAAAGCAACACCTCGATGGTCTCTCAGCTTCTTTACAGTCCCCACTTGGCTCCGTGCGATTTTGTTTTGTTTTTCCGACTGAAGAGAGAGCTGAAAGAAAAGCATTGGGAGTCAGTGGGAAAACATCTAAAAGCATGTTACAAGGTTATTAAAAGACATTCCTGTCTAGGAGTTTCAGGGTGCCTTCCAGGCGTAGCAGACACGTCTCCGAAAATATATTGACGCAGGGGGAGAGTATTTTGAAGAATTTTAAGCATTTCTACCAGTACGATCAATAAATCTATTTTTCATAGGAATTGCGCTTTACTTTCATAATGGACCCTGTATACAGGGTGTCCGGAAAATACGTGTACAACGTTTGACGACAGACTCCTGACGTCAAAATAGGTCGATCTAAGCCGACTTAGTTATATCCAAAATTGTCTCGTTTAGCCGGTAGAGGGCGTCAAAAAAAACAAAAGTATAACAAAGTTGAAAGTATCTATTGTAAGAAACTAAGTAAAACAAAAACATTACTTAAGCAAATGTGTAAAATTATCGCCATCTTGCTGAATACACTTATTAACACTCTTTAAAAAATGATATTGGACCCTATCTAATGTCTCGGGATTATTAAAATGGTTGCCTGCATTTAAAATTCGCTGCAATAAATCATCGCGTGTGTTTACCGGAGTCTTGTAAACTTCTGTTTTAATAGCGCCCCACAAAAAGAAGTCACACATATTTAACTCAGGAGAACGTGGTGGCCATTTTACTGGTGCATCATTGCCTCTTCCAATCCATCGGTTGGGATATTGATGATGTAAGTATTGCCGAACGGCAACGGAAAAATGGGGCGGGCACCATCATGCATATACCACATTTCCCTCCGAAGTAAAAGGGGCAAATTCTCCAGAAGAATTGGTAATGTGTCTTGCAAAATATTTAAATAAATATTTCCATCTAACCTGTCTGGAATAACAATGGGACCAATAAGGTAGTGATCAATAATACCTGCCCAAATATTAATTTTAAATTGATGCTGATGATGTGCAACTTTAATGGCATGTGGATTTTCATCGGAATAAATATGTTCGTTGTGCAGATTGGTTACCCCAGATCTTGTAAAGCATGCCTCGTCAGTAAACATAATTTTTCTACAAAAATTTGGAACAAGGATTCTTTTGTTTCTAATAAATTGACAAAATGTAAGCCGCATGGGGGGATCAGTCGGTAAAAGTTCCTGGACTTTTTGTATGTGGAAAGGATGTAACAACTGTTCTCTTAAAACCTCATTGACAATCGTTTTAGGAACATTTAACTCACGTTCTAAGAGACGGGTACTGGTACTTGGTTCTTCTTCAACTCTTTCCAGAATCATCTCTTCTGTTTCCACTGTTCGAGTTGTTCGCATACGACCCCTGCCTTCAAACTTTTTCTCAAAACTGCCCGTTTCCAGAAGATGACGCTCAATATTAGCAAATGTTTGGTGGTTTGGTATTCGACGGTTAGGAAACCTCTCCATGTAAACCCTAACACTCTGACGCCCATTTCCTTGACAAAACCCGTATACCAGGAGCATGTCAACTTTCTGAGAGTTTGTATAATTTTCCATTTTTAATGGTAAAATGAACTTGTAATTCAAGAATGTTGATCGTATACTTGAGTAAATTTCATAGACTGGTGACAATTTGTCAATAATTGTCAAATTATTAAACGCCATAGCAACAAGGTCACTTAAAAAATTATTGTTACAGGTAATTTCTTTTTAATATTTACAAATTTTTGACGCCCTCTACCGGCTAAACGAGTCAATTTTGGATATAACTAAGTCGGCTTAGATCGACCTATTTTGACGTCAGGAGTCTGTCGTCAAACGTTGTACACGTATTTTCCGGACACCTTGTATAACCAGGTACTGTCGACATATTAACATCTGCTTAAATATACCCCTCACAGTTCTTTAAATTTTATGTTTTTGATTATTTGCGTTGCTTTTTTTTAGTGAAATATTAACCTTGGATGCAAATTAAAGTTATTATATAATAAAATATTTTAACTATGTCGATGACAACTTGCAGGAATAAGTATAAAATGTAAAGGACTAAACTTATGGAGTATTATGATGGTCAAACAAACAAAAAAAAAACGTTTACAGAACAAGGGAGGGATACCCTAGTTCCGGTCGGAAGCAATGGCGACCGGCATCAAGAGGCTACCATAAAATTACATTAGATGTTTGGACTAAGTCTAATGTGTACGAAGCTCAGTCTATTGTAGATTATGGAGCAAGGGGCACTAATCTACGAGGCAAACTTTATACACATACGATTCAATTGGCGGAACAAGGTCTTACCACTTTAACTAACTAATTTAATTAACCAAACATTGACTTAGTTTGTGGCTTAAAAGCTAATTTCTCTAAAATAGAATTTAAGTTCTGTTCATCAGCATCTTGAACATAGAAAACCCCATATCATCCTTTTGACTGAAACCAAAGTAAATAATAAAGATCTAGATCGCTTTAATTTAATAGATTTTGATTGTCATCTTGAACATTTGTGTACCTACACGCACAAACAACAAGCATATTCTGACTGACGAAATTTAAGGCATTGGTTATCATAGCATATTTCTTAAACTAAATCTTTCCGATAAGACTATTTTTGAAATTGGGATATACCTTTCTTTAAATATGGCTTCTTCTTCTTTAAGGTAATCATAGGAAAGCTGAAATAATTTTATTTGGAGATTTTAATGTACTTAATACTGAATGGTTATGTCACTTATCTTCTACAGTACTATCCGGACAACAAGCTACGATTTTTGCTACTTTTCATAATCTTACCCAACTTATTCAACTACCGCATATGTTCTTCATGATGGACTTATTTGGTGAACCAAGATTTTAAGATTTGTATCTTTAAACTCTTTCAGAGATTACAACAAATACTATTAAGCTTGCTTTAAGAAATTTGGAATATTCACTTATTATTTCTGTTGTTAAAACTTTTCTTCCTATTACTAACAAACCTAAACCGCGCCTCATCTATCATTATTCTAAGATGACCATAGTAAAAATTAAAGGGTATTTTAATAATTTTGATTTCGATACTCATTGCTTATATTCCAAGGATTCTAACTTTACTATTATAAACCTTCTTATTACTGTACCTACAATGCCGGCTAGTGGTAAAATAATAAGTTTAATTTATTTTAGGCAACGGGTTGTCAAAAGATATATTCTTAAATTAAATATCAGAAAGACATTAGGTATAGATGAGATTTTACCTATTATATTTCAAACATTTGCAAATGAATTAGGAACAATTTTGAAAAATATTATAATTTTTACATTGTCAAGTTCTTAGAATAAAATAACTTGATCTCAGATACTGGATTTTGATCAAATTGTTTGACTAAATATAACATTTTGGAATTAAAAAAAAAAGTCACAAATGGAATTCTACTTTAGGCAAACATGGAGAAAATCTTGCAGTAGCTTTAGACATTTCCAAAGCATTTGATAGGGTATGGCATCTTAGTCTTATTAACAAGCTTTATTGTATTACCTTGGATCATAAATCTGTAAATTATATCAATAGTTTTCTGACAATAGATAAAATTATAGTTAAAATTGATGTTTTTAACTTTTGACCCCAAAATCATAAATGTTGGTGTTCCTCAAGATTCTGTTTTTTACCAACTTTATTTTTGGTTTACACTAATGAACTTCTTCAAATAATTAAAATTCTTATTCATAGTTTTGCAGATGATAGCATCTTAGACCATATCGACAAATGTGGTGGAGCGTCTTGAAATTTTTAGGTTAGAATCTGTAGCATCTATAAACATCACTTCTAACATGGTCAATTTTAACTCTAAAAAACTCGACAAACAAATCCATATCTAAATCTACTTTGATTCGTTTAGAAAACTAGAATTTTAGTTTTTTACTTCTGTTCTGCTTTTGCATATACATATTATACTTGTCCTTGTATTGAATAGTGTTCCCAAGTATGGGGAAGCGCATCTGAAACTTTTTAAATTTTATTTAAAAACGATCTATTCGGATTATTGCCGACCCGAAATTGATCTATGACTTAGATACTTTGCAACACCGGCATTTAAACAAATATATTCTCGTAGTACCAGCCTTAAATTAATATTCACTGACAGTTCAGAGATGTAGGACCGAAACTTTTAAGACAATTTTTTTTAACCTTACTATTGACACATGGAATAAACTTCCAAGTTTAGTATTTCCTGATTACATTTTGTAATTGTATTGTAGTTTGTAGTTAAAAGTTTCTTCTAGCAGTATACCTAAAAGTTTACGGTGTTACTGAAGCTTTTTTATTTATTGTTATAGTATTTGCTGTTTTATATACTGGATTTGTTTTAAAAAGAATTGTGTTTGTTTTGCACGCATTCTTTACTTGACTGCCAAGTAAGTTTTCGCAACGACCAATGCATTTGTATTATTTGCATAACTCTCCAGATGACAGTCAGTGTGAATAGTGCTATATATATCATTAATAAAAATCATAAGTAAGAGGGGCTCTAATATTCTGACCTGGAGAATATCCATTTCAAGACACGGGGCATTAGAAACTATTCTATCTATTGTTTTTATTCTAACATTTTTGACGTTAATAAGATTTAATCTTTTTATGGACAGTTTCACGAATACTATATTGGTGTAATTTTTTTAGTCTTAAGTCGTCAAATGCTCTAGACAGATCTAAGAGCAGACCATATACGGTTACTTTTTTATCGAGATCTAAAAGAGTAGTTTGTAGATAATTAAATAGAGCAGTATATACTTCTTTTTCGTGGTTAAACTGTGACCTTTCTTTTGTTTGTTTGGCCAAAGCCGCGGATAATTTAGAGTTTTTAATTAACGGCTTACCACGAGCTAGCAGCGGAGACCTGGGGAGGGGTTCAATAAGTTTAAAGAAAACAGTAATTACCGAAAAATCAATTATATAATTCCGCAAACCGGACATCACATAGAATTTTACATATCTTAGACAAAGTAAATAGGGCGCCACCTAGGTATAAAGGCCTAGGACCTTGGTTAACGTTTAATTAATTAATTAAATTATTTATATTTAAATTGGTACCAATAGTGAAACACTTGAAGAGTTGAAATTAAAGTGATAAATTAATTTATAATGCCGCGACAATTTTAAATACAAGATTAGTATTAATATAAATGGTAACTCTTATCTGTAATCTTGCGATGATGATGTTACGGACTCCATGCGGTGGTCGTCATTCTTTAAATTGGAGTTTTTTTAATCCATTACTGATTCCAATCCAGCTGCTTTCTCTTTGTCCATTAATTCTATTCTATTCCGCCATATATGCGGCTTTCATTGGCACGTGTATGGAGATTCCAGCGGAAGGGTGAAAAAGGCCTTAAATTAACACATCACGTGGTAAGAAAAATGTCGATTAACACTAGCGCACGTAACCCAATGCTAACGTTACATAGAAATTACATAGAGATAAAAAATTAACTACCTTTAGTTATTGGGCGGCCTTCTTGAAACTTTATTAAAACCAGGGCATCAAATATCAAGTATTTGCATTCTTAAGCGCGAACTGATGCTTACGACGTACCCTGGCAGAGAGAGCTATCCGTACCCAAGGAACGTAAAAGAGCGCTCACGGTACATTTTTTCTACTCGCACAAAAACATTTTATTTTTATTATTCTTGAACACATTTTTTTTGTTTTAAAACCGCAATTTCTTATTTCTTATAACAACAACAATTTATTATCCGGCTTATAAAATAATATAATTGATAATAATTACATACTATTTATTCATGAGATATACAAATGAGAAACTGTGAGGGTTCAATTTATGATTGGCTTTAATCTAATATTATCTATTTAATTTTGCTGGTTAAAGTACCCAACGCTATGGGGTTGATCAGGCTCCATAAGGCGCTGGTTTAGCTTTGTCAATTGTCACGTTACACTGCCCCCTCACGAACAAAAAAAAATTGGGAGTACTGCCCAACCGAGAAATTTTTTTTCTAACTTATGTTTACAGAATGATTAATGATAATTACAATGAGGTTACACCACTTATTAATTAATATTTACTAAACCTACATATAGTCCCAACTAATTACAAATTGTTTTTAATAGTATTCCTACATCTAAATTGTAACCTATAATAACCCAATAAATCTACTTCTAACTATCAGCTAATCTATATACTTTAACTATTAATAATTGGTATACGTATACTTTTGGCATAAATTTAATAAAATACCATAGCCAGACACATGAAACTCATTACTACACTTTTTGCTCATCATCGTCTTCACCAAAATAAGGCTTTAAATCTTTGATGTGCCATTTCCCAACTTCTACTCCATCACTAACACGTTTCAGTGAGTAGACCAAACCAGAATGAACCTTACTAATCTCACACAATATATATTTGGGAGCCAACTTGGAAGTGAAGCCTTCCGCAGCTTTAGACAGAACGTGATTTTTCTTCCACACTAACTCTCCTAATTGAAACCGAATTGCTCTTTTACGAAAATTGTAAGTGTTGGAATTTTTTCTGTATGCAGAATCTAAGTGCTTAATAATGTCCGACTGTATACTCGTAAAGTTTCTCAACTTTTCCGAATACTCGTCCCTATTACGTGCAATAATATTCCCTTTCTTCACGGCTCCGTGTAACCTTCTATCTATAAAGACATTACGACCGAATATCAATGCGTTAGGAGAATACTTAGTTACTTCACTAACCGCTGAACGTAAAGCAAAACCAATTTTGTTAATGTTTAAGTCCCATTCCTTATGTTTATTACCATCCAAATACGAACGTATAGCCGTACCTATAGTTCTATTTCCTCTTTCAGTAAAATTTACTTGTGGATGATAATGTGCGTTGTACCATATATTTTCTAAGTGGTATTCATTACATAACCTCTTGAACTGCGTACTAACAAATTGTGCACCATTATCAACCATTATAATTTGAGGCACCCCAAACATTAAAAATACGTCATTTTCTAAATACCTGCAAATTTCTGCAGAAGTGGCTTTTCTTAGAGGGAATAGAAGAACCCATTTCGAATACCAGTCGGTAACCACAAACAAATAAGAATTACCTTTTTTGGACCGGGGTAGCGGACCAATGATATCTGCCGAGATTATTTGAAATGGACCTTCGACTTCTTTTTGCTTACCCATTTGACCAGCACGAGCGATATTGGGAGATTTTTGAGATGCACAAACCTGACAGCATTTTACATACTTTGCAATATCTCTTCTCATCTGAGGCCAATAATAAGTCTCAGCTACCTTAGCTACCGTCTTAAAATATCCCAAATGTGCAGCAAGTGGTGAATCGTGACACTCTTGTAACACTTGTTTACGAAAAGCACGCGGTACGACTCGTTTCCAATCTATCTCGTTCACCGGCGGTATTTGATTGCGAACCTGATTTTGTTTGTACAATATTCCATCATCAAGTCTCCAAAGTGGATAATTTTCTGGTTCACTAGAAACTTTTTTACACATTTTTTCATACCATGGCTCTCTTTGGATATTTCCAAAAGATATTAGTGCAAGATTTGGACTCCTAGAAAGTGCGTCTGGAACTATATGTAATCCTCCTTTGCGGTGAATAATTTGCATACTGTACTGGCTCAGTTTCATCGCCCAGCGCGCCAGTCTGCCTACAGGGTCTCGCAAGTTTTGAAGCCACAATAATGAATGATGGTCTACTATAGCCTTAAAGGATACGCCTTCTACATACACCCTGAACTTTTCCACTCCAAAAAGTAAAGCCAGACACTCTCTTTCGGTTACGTCATAATTTCTCTCAGTTTTGGTCAGTGATCGGCTCGCGTAAGCAATTACCTTTTCCTGCTCATCTTGAACCTGCGTTAAAACTGCACCTAAGCCGTAGTTCGATGCGTCAGTCTGCATAACAAATTCTTTGGTAAAGTCGGGATTAGCCAGAATCGGTGCGTTAACCAAAGCTTCTTTAATTACGACAAAAGCTTTGTCTGCTTCATCCGTCCAATCGATATCTTGTTTTTTCCGCTTGCCGTTTATTATTTGATGAATCGGAGCCATTAGTGTCGCAAAGTGTGGAATAAAACGGCGGTACCACGAGCATAAGCCCGCAAATCTCTTTACTTCAGTCACGTTTGTGGGGACCGGGTAACTTAACATAGCTTCAACCTTTTCTGGGTCCGTTCGCAAACCTCCTTGGTCAATAATGAAGCCAAGATACTTAATAGATGAACGGCAGAACTCGCATTTCTTGTTATTGATTGACAAACCTGCATCTCGAAGACGTTCAAACACAATATTTAGAACTTTAATATGTTCTTCGAAGGTAGATGTTGCAATGACTATATCATCCAGATATACGAATACTTGAGGTTCGAGATCTACACCTAGGACATTTTCCATCAATCGTTGCTGCGCTTGCGCTGCGTTCGCCAAGCCAAATGGCATAACTAGAAATTCAAACAATCCCCTACCGGGTACTACGAAGGCTGTCTTCTCGCAAGCGGACGGATGTAAAGGAATCTGCCAAAATGCATTCTTTAGATCCACACTTGATATAAACTTAGAATTTGACAATCTACTTAAGATGTTATTTAGATGAGGTAAAGGATATGCATCCTTTTTAGTCACGGCGTTTAATTTTCTACCATCAAAGCAAAGGCGAAATTCCCCATTAGCCTTTTTAACCAACACTACTGGAGACGACCAAGCGCTTTTAGACGGTCTGACTACGCCTAATGCTAACATACGATCTAGCTCTGAATTTAGATGCGCTTGCATATATGGGGACAGAATGTGATGTCTTTGCTTTATAGGCATGGTATCTCCGGTATCTATATGGTATTGAACTAGGTGGGTACGACCTAGAGTAGGGGTTGCTAGAGAGTTAAATAAGTTTATCACATCATCCAAAGATTTTTGTTGGTCAACGGATAGTTTAGATTCATTTAAAGGACCAGTAGACAAACTACAATTATTATTTAAAGGTTCTGGGCTATCCATGCACCAAGTTTTATTTTTTAAGTCAGCGCAAAAGTGAATTGACTCCAAGAAATCAGCACCCAAAATTAGCGGTATTTGAATTTCTGGACTAACTATTGCCGTGACAACAAGTGAAACATTATTAATTTTTACTGGTATATTTACGGTACCTAAAACATTATGCCTTCTTCCATCAGCGGTAGATAGAGCGTTTAATTTGCCAGAGTTAATTTTTAAATTAAACCTACGAATC
Source organism: Tachinus rufipes (assembly GCA_963932245.1). Taxonomy (NCBI): domain Eukaryota; kingdom Metazoa; phylum Arthropoda; class Insecta; order Coleoptera; family Staphylinidae; genus Tachinus; species Tachinus rufipes. Next base: position 45,981,640 of record OZ010741.1, on the reverse strand, counting down.
CATTCCATTCCAGGACTACCAAGTACTGAAACATTAGCTCCGGTATCAATAAGAGCTAAAACGCTACAATCAAATATTTTGACAGGAACATAGGGGCGGTTATCATATTTCTTATCAACAAATACAGGACATGTACTTGGGTTAGTCCTGTATGATTTATAAAAATCTTTGACCACATTGATCCAATTGGTCCACTCCTGCTTTGATGTTTTAACAGTCTGATTACTGGTCGATATATTCTTATTACGACTGTTAGTAATAAGAAAATGTCTTAGTTTTTTGTACAATTTGTACATGTCAATTTTGTAACTCCTGCTTTCCCACACTTAAAGCAAAACTTTTCCTTTCTGGGCAATTTACATGCTGAAAAACTGTGCCCGGATTTCTTACAGTTCCAACACAAAATCTCTACATTCGACTTAGAAGGGGAATACGGATTACTAGCTTGCAACGATGCAACCTGAACCTTAGGAGTGGGGTTTTGTCGGAGCGTGACTTCAATTTTTCTACTCAAATCTATCAGTTCTCTAATTGAACTAACATCAACTAAACTGAGGCGAGAAATATAAAGTTTTTACCGAGCGAAACCAGAACAATGCAGACCCTGCAAATAAATCAATCGCGGACTGGAATAGACTGCATTCCGTATAACCGCGAGCTATCCTTAATTCTTCCACTTTTTCGAGAAAAGAGAGCAACGCTAATGCATCACCTTCGCCGTCATAAGTTAGCCCCCATTTATATATCGGAAAACTATGTTTTGGCTTGACATGAGATGTTTTAGACCTAACCAACTTTTTCCTGTTATCATCATCTTCATCAGATGAGTACAAGAATTCGCCTGTCTCTGCCCGTCCACCATCTATAAACGTGCTACTGAGAGTTTCTATTAAAGTTTCCATCTTACCAGTTGTTCTAGCATCATAAATAACTATTTTACCCAAGGTATCTTTCTTAAATTTAGCCATATCAGTTTTTTCAAACTCGGTATATCTTTCTAACCTTCTTTTAACATGCCCTAATCTAGTTTTAATTCTCCTCTCGCTAAGTTTAGCATCCGCTCCAGGAAATGTTGACACCAGGTTTTCTATATCAACCATAGAATCAGTAATTTCTGTTGCATCATCTTTGTACATATGTACCCCTTCGGTTGTTATCAACGGAACCCCATCTTTAATAAAGCCTTTTAAAATAATTTTTAATTCTTTAACATCAATATTAGTAGTTTCTGAGAATCCTCTTACTTTTAGTTCGTATATTACTTGACCTTTGCGGAGATCATCTACATGTATACCCTTATTCATTGTAAAATGGTTTTCTTTTTCTCAAAGCGGGAAATAAAATATTAATGAAATGTTATTATCTCTGTGAACTCCTTTCTACCAAGATTATTTTAGGATATTTTCTAAACACTATTAGATTTGTGAATTAATGTTTACAAAATAATTTTAGATATTATTTAAATAGTATACCTAAATAAAAATAAATACCTATCTCAGCCCAAGACTTGGTTAAAAATACTGAAATATTATTAACTTACTAAATTTATCCTTACAAAAAAATATTTCAAGGCATTATCCAGATACCAACTATCTTTGAAATGTTATTAATCTGGTTAAATAATTTCCAGATAAAAATAATTCAAAATACCATTAAACATTAATTAACTTGTAACCGCATGTCCACAATCAAATATACTATTAAGATGTCAATAAAGTTGTAAATCACTTAATGCAAAAATCAAATTCAAAACAGCACTGAACCTTATTAAACTAGTAAATTTATTTCTACAAAAAAAATCACTTTAAAATATTATTTAGATTTGTAAATGTATATCTACAAAAAGTAATTCACAACCTCTCCAACTCTGTAAATTTATTTCAAAAAAATTTTATTAATTGATACCATTGAAAATCTGTAAACACATTCAAAAAAACAAATTCCATTTAAATATTAAAGTCAATCTGCAATTCTCTCAGAAAAAAATTCACTAAAAATATTGAAATATTTTTATCTCAATATATTTCTTTCTACAAAAAATCACTTTAAAATATTATTTTAATATTAAAAATTTGTAATTTTATAACATATGATTATGATCAACGCTATCACCTCAAATTTGAAAATATAATTAGAGAAATCAAATAAAGATATTATTTAAATGTTATTAATTTCGTCAATTTATTTGTTATAATTTAAACCTGATCCAGCCCCAACACGTTAGGCGCCATTTTTATGTGACCTTTCTTTTGTTTGTTTGGCCAAAGCCGCGGATAATTTAGAGTTTTTAATTAACGGCTTACCACGAGCTAGCAGCGGAGACCTGGGGAGGGGTTCAATAAGTTTAAAGAAAACAGTAATTACCGAAAAATCAATTATATAATTCCGCAAACCGGACATCACATAGAATTTTACATATCTTAGACAAAGTAAATAGGGCGCCACCTAGGTATAAAGGCCTAGGACCTTGGTTAACGTTTAATTAATTAATTAAATTATTTATATTTAAATTGGTACCAATAGTGAAACACTTGAAGAGTTGAAATTAAAGTGATAAATTAATTTATAATGCCGCGACAATTTTAAATACAAGATTAGTATTAATATAAATGGTAACTCTTATCTGTAATCTTGCGATGATGATGTTACGGACTCCATGCGGTGGTCGTCATTCTTTAAATTGGAGTTTTTTTAATCCATTACTGATTCCAATCCAGCTGCTTTCTCTTTGTCCATTAATTCTATTCTATTCCGCCATATATGCGGCTTTCATTGGCACGTGTATGGAGATTCCAGCGGAAGGGTGAAAAAGGCCTTAAATTAACACATCACGTGGTAAGAAAAATGTCGATTAACACTAGCGCACGTAACCCAATGCTAACGTTACATAGAAATTACATAGAGATAAAAAATTAACTACCTTTAGTTATTGGGCGGCCTTCTTGAAACTTTATTAAAACCAGGGCATCAAATATCAAGTATTTGCATTCTTAAGCGCGAACTGATGCTTACGACGTACCCTGGCAGAGAGAGCTATCCGTACCCAAGGAACGTAAAAGAGCGCTCACGGTACATTTTTTCTACAAAAACATTTTATTTTTATTATTCTTGAACACAATTTTTTTGTTTTAAAACCGCAATTTCTTATTTCTTATAACAACAACAATTTATTATCCGGCTTATAAAATAATATAATTGATAATAATTACATACTATTTATTCATGAGATATACAAATGAGAAACTGTGAGGGTTCAATTTATGATTGGCTTTAATCTAATATTATCTATTTAATTTTGCTGGTTAAAGTACCCAACGCTATGGGGTTGATCAGGCTCCATAAGGCGCTGGTTTAGCTTTGTCAATTGTCACGTTACAAAACTATGTTTTGTGTTATTAAATAATGTGTGGCGTTGGAAATTACAAGGTCTGTTCTGCATGGTTCTATAATTTTTGAAACTACTTAATTGGTCTATAATTTTTAAAACATGTTCAGTGTGCCGACTTCCGGGCGGACTTATGTTCTAATGATAGATTGAATCTAAATGGTGCCGCAAACGCAAAAAAAACTATCAAACAAAGAATAAAATTGGCGAAAATTGCTCAAGCGACAAAGTTATCTTTGCGAATTTCTGAAATGAGTTTTTTGTTATACAATGTGGTTTTCGACTAGATTTTATGTTTATCAAGTGTTACCAACAAGAAGGTCAAACAATGCGCAGAAAAAAGTTATACTCTTAATAATCTCTGAAATGATTTAAAAACTATTTTTCAAGTAGGTAGGTCTTTGATACCTTAAGAAAAACATATTACATAAAGCATTTTCAATTAGTCTGTTGGATATATTTAAAGGGATTGAGAACCTTAAATGTAACTTTAGCACTAGACCGGACGGTGTTCCATCTATGGTGTTAAAACAGTGTATTTATTTCCATCCATCCAGTCTGCTATTCTTAAGTTATTTGATCAAATTGTAACTGGCCAAATACAATGGATGTGCAAAAGCATTTTAGTGGAACAGCGACATGGATTTTGTGAGGGTTGTTCTAGTCTTACAAATCTTTTTTGTTACGAAAATAATCTTTTAAATGCTTTTTAATCAAGAGTTTAAGTTGGTTCTATTACACAGATTTTTCAAAGGCTTTTAATCATAGAGTTTTGATTGCTAAGCCTTGGGTTTTGGGTTTTATGAATCTGTTGTTGCGTGGTTGTTGAGCTTTTTGGAAAATTGCACAATTTTCCAAAAAGCTCGAAATTAATAACTTTTTATCACAACCAATTGTCGTTCCATCTGGGGTTCCTCAAGGATCTCATTGTGGACCAATTGTGCTTTTACTTTTTTTTTAATGATCTTGTTTATTCTATTAATTTTTTGTCTTATTCTTTATTTGCTGACGATCTTATAGAATAATTATCTATTGATGATTGCATTAGTTTGAAAAATGATTTGGATTCTGTTCATTCATGGTGTTTTATTAATAACTTGTTTTTTAACGCAAATAAATGTTTTTCGACAAGCTTCAACAGAACTTTAAGTAAAGTATTGTATGACTACTATCGATAATAATGTTTTGGAACATGTTACACAAATAAATGATTTGGGCGTAATTTTTGACTCAAAACTAAATTTTGTTGAGCATATAAACTATATGTGCAACAGTGCTACGAAAATGTTAGGGTATGTGTACAGAATGTCAACTGAACTATCTCCAAGCACACTCAATTTACTTTACACCTTGGTACGCTCTCATTTAGAGTATGCTTCGTCAGTTTGGTACTCATTCTACAGCATTCATATATGCAATATAGAACGTATTCAAAACAATTTTTTTTGTTTATTATTGTACAAATTAGATATTTTATCCGAAAATTACGTTTTTAATCTCATATTATTGCAATATAATCTTTCGCCGCTGAAAGTTTGGCGCAAAAGAGTCGATCATTTTTACGTGGACTAATGATGATGAAATTGATTGCCAAGAACTCTTTCATTTCAAGTATCTAACAATAATCGCCGAACTAGACAGTCCATTATTTAGAGAATCTATACATTCTACCAATTATGGATTTAGAATTGCAAATAGTTTCTCTAATAGTATTGATTTATTTTGTATTTAAAATTTTTTTTATTCAATATTCGTTTGTATATTTTTGTGAAATTGTAATATTGCTTGTAATTCATCATTATTTATGTATATAATGATGTAGATGTAAATGGTTCTTTTTATATACCGTGAATAAAGTATCATTATTATTATTATTATTACACATATACTATTATTTTCATTTTGTAAAAGTCAACTGAAAGCATAAACGTTGCTTCAGAAATTTTTGGGTGTATAGCAGTGATTCTTAACCTCCGATTGACACACATGTGCTGATCGCTTTAACGATAAGTGGATGACAAAATTAGCATATTTGGGTGATATAATTAATTATAATCAATTGGCAGCGTTTTCAATACTGAACTTGTTTTTGGGTGATTTTAATGACAATAATATTCTCGTGGGAACTATGTTTTTAGAATATTTTAAAAACTCTAATGAAGTAGAAAGATATTCTACAAAATGTCCATATTGAGAAATATAATTGGGTTAGAAACTTATTTGAAGTAGATGTAATGTGTTGAAAATGATACAGATGGATTACTAGAAAAATTATCTAAAATTCAAGGTGATGGAGTATTAAAAAAAAAACTACCAACATGAGTGTCACGAACAGCTATCTGTAAGCAATCTGCAATGCGGAAGGGCCTATAAACATTCAGGGCCGTAGAGTACCGTATTTGGCTATTTTTGACATTTCTTGAGTAGAATTTTGGCATTTTTTGAGTAGAATTTTTGCAATTTTTGACAGTTTATGGCAGGATTTTTGTTCTTTATAACATTATTTTTTTATATTTTGATAGCTAGATTTTGTTATTTTTTGAGATTTTATAAAGATTTTTACAAATGTTTAAAATTTTATGGTCTAATTTTGCACATTTTATGCCGGATTTTGGTTCATTCTAACAATGTTTTTGATATTGCAAAGCTAGATTTTGTATTCTTACTAGTTTATGACATGTTAAAGACGATTTTTTTCTGTTTTGACATTTTATGAACATAATTTTGCAGTTTTTAAATAATTTTTGCCAATTTTTTTTTCTTTTTAAAAATAATTTAGTATTTTATTACCGGATTGTGACATTTAACTGTTTTTGGCCAAATTTTGGTAATTATTATTATTTTTGAAATTTTATAAATAGAACTGTTTAACAGTTTATAGCTGTATTTTAGTTCTTTCTGACAATGTTGTAATATTTTATAACTGGATATTGATATATTTGACTTTTTATCATTAGAGTTTTGTTCTTTTAAACAGTTTATGATGAAGTTTTACTATTTCTAAGAATATTGATAGGAGTTTTTCAACAATATTTTGGTATGGCATAGCCGGATTTTGATTTTTTATTAATAGAGTTTTGCTCGTTTCAACTTTTTTTTACCGGATTTTGGTTCTTTCTGACATCATTTTAATGGATATAAATTTTGTTAACATAAATTGTATATAAATGTTATTAACTATAAATTGTATACCAGGGTCGCAGGTTTTAAGTATATTTGTACTTAAAGTCGGTAGCCAAAAAGGTTAAGAAGTAAGATATTTTTTTAAAGTATAAACGTTTGACATAACCTTTGAAGAGTGATGCAAATTTATCCAAGTGGAAAATGGACATTTTTTGCAAGTTTTTTTTTTTTTTTTTTTTTTTTAACAACTAAAATACTTTTTATAACATATACAAAAAGAATTAAATTAACAATGGGCGTATTACAGTAAGAAGTAGTAGAATTATATTCTGCTACTATCGCCGCTGCTTCCATTAATTATCAAATCATTGTCAATAGTATATTGACAAAGAGCACAAAAAAAGTTTATTTTTTACAAATATGAACATTGCGCCCGAGCTTTAGCGAGTGCTGCTATTCAGTGGAAAATGGGCTTTTGTGAGAATTGTACACTACAATCTGCCTACAAATTTAATTCCTACAAAAATACTAAATTTATTAAATGTTAGTGTATAGTCTGTTTTTTTTTTAATTAAACTTTAATAAATACACAAAGTATTATGTAATACGGTCAACGTCCAATCATATTTATTTTATAATAAACGTCGTCGTAATAGGTCTAATTCGCACGGAGCTTGTCGTATAGTAAACGAATTAAATAGCAACACATCCTTAATAGTAAGCTTCATAAATGACAATATTCTATATTAATTTTTGCATCAAAATTATCAGCACATTAGCAATTATAACTTATAACTAAATTTTGCAACAAAAAATTTGCTGTTGGTTTAGAATCTTGACTTAGATCATCGCGTAGTCATTAAAGTGGCATAGATTATATCTTCAATATCGACCACAACATTTAATACTTTAGATATTTATCTACTTGTAACTTGAATTATCTGATAGTGTGAGTGGAAAATTGCTGAAATGATTTGTGTATTTATGATCGAAGAAGTGTATGAGTTTTTTTTCTATTTTAAATGTTTTATAAAACTTCATATAAACCAGATTTAATCATTATTTTTTTAATTTTACGTTCATTAATTAATTAATCTATTACAATGTCAATTGCGTTTAAGTTGTTCATGTAAATGTTATATGCATTATTTAGTTTTTAATTTCAGTTTTAGAACATGTAAAATAACAATTTTATTATAAATGTTGTTTTTTTATACGTAGTTTGTTATTTATTAGAACTGTACATAAATTTCAATTATGGAGAGTATAAATCGATAACATCAAGGTTACTAATTTCCTTTCCCGAGGGTTGTATACAGTATCTTAATGAACTTTAATAATAATACAAATATTTTTATTGTATTTGGTTTAATGACAATTGAATAAGTGATAGAAAACGCTATAAGAATATCTACACTTGTTATGAATAGGGTTAAATACTACATGCGAGAGTATAGATGTATCGACATTGTCAACAATCTACAATATTATGGAAAGACGTCAAATAAAAAAATAAACCAAATATGCGGTTCAAATTTTCTTGCAGCAGTACACAATTGGTTTCTGATTTTATATTTATGAATAAGTTTTAAGTTATCAGGATATTAGGTCTGTTTTGACACGTAGTTTGCGTATTGTACTTGTTCATGTTTATGAATAGCTTTAAATTACAAGTTGGAACGGTTTTTTGACTGGTTTGAAATGTTCTCATTTTTTTACGACTACGCTTGTCTTGTATAATTTTGATCGACATCTAATCGAGTTAATAAATGGCAGTGAAATTTTGGCTTGGACATCCAAATTGGATTAAAATACGCGATATGATTCTTTTAAAATAATTTGTTATTTATTAGAATATTGTTTACAATTAATAATTTTTTATTAATTTTGTTGAGATGTTTTCCGGAAAATGTTTGGATTTAGATTATGTTATAAAAATTGGACAGAAACAGAGTGGAGCAAGGAAGTATCCTGCCTGTATAACGTAAAGTTGTTAAGAAAATTTAGTTCATTAATAACGTGTCTTCCGAATTACTGTGTTTCGTACGAACTGACGGATGTTGTGGTATATTTTTCTATTTTTTGATTAGGGCATTTTGTTAGTTGTTAAAGGCTGGGGTGCATTTGAACGCTTTCGAACACGTCTATCTAACAAATCCCAAAGATGTTCAATGGGGTTTTGATCGGGAGGCCAATCCTTGATTTGAATTCTGTGGTGCTGAAGGTAGTTTATGGCGGTGGACGCAGTATGGGGCATGGGGTCTTGAGTTGTCTTGCATAAGCACATAATTTGTGTCTATACTATAAGCGGCTGGTATAACATGATTCTCCAGGACGAGATTGATGTATCGTTTAGCGTGTATTCTTCCTGGAACTGGCACAAGATCTGTTTATTCATCAAGACTAATTCTGCTCTAAACCATCACCACATTTTTTACTTAACACATACGAGTTAACCGAAATTTTTACTCATCTATGAAGCGTACTGGTTTCCACTATCGAAGTTGCCATGCGACATGCTCATGAGCAAAATGAACGATACCTTATGTGGTACAAAGTTAAAACAGGTTTTTACACAGGTTTTTTTTTTTCTCTCCGGTTGGCTTTCATAGTCTATTCCTAATTGTCTGGTCGGATATCTCCACGTTATGAGTGGTTCTGAGCCTGAGATTTTTGGCTGTGACCTTCTTCATTGCGTCTTTTATTCCTTCGGTTTCTAGATATCAGTTCCACATACGATGAGGGACAGAAGGGCTGATGTTAAATTTTTTTGCAACTTGTTGAATACTGGTGCGATAGAATCAACAACACGAATGACTTTTACCTCATTTAGATGCTTCATTTTGATATACTGGTATCAAACTTAACAATTTATGATGATCTATCAACATTGTTTACTATTGCAAAGCAAAGCACTAAAATAAATTAAAGTTGTTATTGTTTTCTTAAAAGTAATATATAAAGTTTTATTTTGTTTTTGCAAATTTATTCGTACAAATTGTGAATCTTTAATTAAGTTAAGTAATATAAGTTTTTTTTTGTGTGTGTGGGTTGAATTATTAAAGAAAGTATATTTATGTGAAACAAATATATAAGACCTGAATTTATTCCCTGCTGAGCAAATAAAAAATATTTAAGAACACAATATTGGGCGTGGACAGGCTTGTATAGAGAATATTACTGACCGAAAAATTTGCAATTAAATAAATAAAAATACTTTAACTTAAATACCGTGGTAGTACAGCATGTATAATTAACGTCGCTAACGAAAGTCAAGCAACGCCCGGAGCGGCTAAGACTTGGATGGGATGGGTGACCAGCAAAGTGATGCAGAGCGTAGCGTTCTTTTCAATGGATCCGATACCTTATATGCATCCAAACATACACGTCTTCTCTGTGGCTCGGTGTGTTCGACACTTAACGATATAAGCGGTTGTAGATTATATTAATATTATTATCAAATTTAATTACTTGCTAGTTTTTGTTTGTTTGCACAGGTGGTTTTTTCGAGAACGGTGAATTTTATTTGGTAAGCAGAATGGCAGTGAAAAATAACAAAATAGCAAACTATTTTAGTTACTAAGTTAAGGCTCCTAATATTGTAAGGCCTGGGGCAGCAGCAGCTCCCTCTTGATATGACCTGGGCGTCGATATTGACTACTTCTACTATTTATAAGGATTCATGCTATATGTTAGAATGATTTTGATTATAAATTCCTTTACAAGTAATAATTCTTAAATTAAAATAGATTTCAATGCTGCACTTATTTAAATTGTTAATTTTTTATATAGATATAGTCTATACTATTAGAGATCTTCTCTGACTTTATTTTGTTGAAATGTTATCAATAAACACATTTTTTAGTGGTTACATATATTTTGTTTATTTTAACAAATAAACGAAAAGGATAAAATAGTTATTGAATTTACAAAAAAAATGTTTTCAATTCAGTTGTTTTTATTTTCGTATTTACTCTAAAATAATGAACGCGCAATGCCTTTATGACATTTTTGAATTTTTATTATCATGATTGTTTTGTTAGTAAACAAACTAATTCCAAAGGTTTTACAACGTTTCACATGTTTATAGAGGCCACTATATTACTACCCACAAAAACTGTGGAAAGGTTGCTTTTACGTTTAGTTCATAAAAGAGAGATAAAAAGTATAAATTTAATATATGAAAAAGATAACTAACATGTGTTCCATATTTATAGCAATAATAAATAATAAAATAATTAATTAATGCGAAAGTATAATATATGCTTCTTTAATGACAATATGAAGACTAGATAAACTATCGCAAGTAATGATTTTTTTTTTAAATGTTTATTACCTACATTGATTTTTTTAATTTTAACTCTCGTAAAAGTTTTTTTTTGTTAATATTATTTAATTTTATGTTACACATAATGATTATTGTGCTAGCCATAACACGAATAAAAACTTAATTGGAAAGTTTACACCAACCGCGAATTAAGCCTAACAACGTAAAAATCTACTGCATTAAAAACTACAACAATAGAGTTCTTACTTTTTATTCGGAGTTTCAAGTAAAATTGTTGTTAGTTTGAAGGGAGTTTGTAGGTCGCCAGTAACGTTTAATCAACGCACATACAACGTTGTTAAGCGAAAACAAGTTCCAGAGTATAAATTTTATGGTACAATTTTTCTAATATATATATACAGAGTGTTCAAAAAAGAATGTAAAATATTTAAGGGAGTGGTAGTACGAACCACAACAAACAAAAAAGTCTTAATAATCATGGGTTGTCATAGCAACGGTTTCGGAGATATGGAACATTATTTATTTATATATATTTTTATAATGGACAGAGTTATAAAAGATGTTCTTTCCATTTTCAAACAGACAGGACATCTTTGTCTGAAGGACATTTGTACTCTTTCTAAAACTCCTTCATTGGCTCGGATTTCTTGGCACTTTTCATAAATTTTTAACTGCAGTTTCTCGAGGTTATTTACTGGAGTAGCGTACACTAATGATTTCAAATATTCCTTAAGAAAAAAATTGAGGGTTTAAATTAGGCGATCTTGCTGGCCACAAAACTAGTCCGCCTCTTCGTACCTACCTATGTGGATACCTATTGGTTTGGTTTAAATGCTCTCTAACGGCAATCGAAAAATGAGCTGGAACACCACCATGCTGGAACCACGTTTGTTACCTGTGAGCCAATGGAATGTCACCCAAAAGATCATACATTGTGTTTTGCAAAAAGTTAAGGTAAGCAGCACCTGTTAATCGGTTTGGTAAAACAACAGGACTTAGGAACCTGTTGCTTACAATACCCATCCAAATGTTTAATGAAAAACGTGTCTGATGTCCACATTCAATTACAGCATTGGGGTTTTCGTCGGCCCGACGATGTGCATTATGAAAATTAACAACTCTATCTTGTGTGCTTCGTCCGTAAAAAGAATTTTGGCAAGAAATTGCGGGTCTTCAGTCTCCTTGCGTAGAAACCAGCGACATAAAACCAAATGTGCCTGGTGATCAGATAAGTTTAAGGCCTGTACTCTAGCACTAATTTTTACCTCGGCTGATATTCTCCGCACACTCGTCCTTGGATTATGCTCTATCCGTGCTATAATTTTTTGTTCTGCTCTAGGAGTAGATACCGACCTTGATCTGCCGGAAAAATAGCACTGTTTTCGAACTGAAACGATTTCTTTCAATCTCTGGTGAGTTTTTCTAAAGACACGATGTAAAGGAATCTGGCGATTTGGTTAAGCTTCTACCTAAAGACGTCGCGCTTTGGTGACAATCCTATTAGCACGATCATAGTTTTGCATTAGAGTAATCAGCAATGAAAACTTGTGCACTAACAACAACTGTCAAATACTGAATGTTTATTTCAGAAAACATCAGCCAACTCTGATAAGAAAATGCACGTTTTTGCAATATAAAAAATTGAGGGAGAAAGAATAATAAAAATAAATAATGTTTCATATCTCTGAAACCGTTGCTATGACAACCAATGTTTATTAAGACTTTTTTGTTTGTTGTAGTTTGTACTACTACCTCCTTAAATATTTTACATTCTTTTTTGAACACCCTGTATATTATTTTACTTCTTTTAAAACGTAGTTTAACTGTAAAGGCATTTTAATGTTAGGGATTTAACAGTGTTTCTTTTTTGTTTTATTCAGTTCAATGTATTATACGATCTTAGCAGATAAGATAATGATTTCTATAACACCTAATTTTTTTGTAACAATTACTTTTTTGGTTAGTAAGGCTTACAAGTTAGGTTAGTAAGGTATACAAGTTTTCTCCGATCTTCAAAGAATTTCTAAAAGCTAACATTGGATAGCTGTTACAATAAAGCTATACATACATTAGTAATGCTAAATTATAAGTACTGTTTGTTTGTTTGTCTGAACCGAACATTTATTATTAGTTTATTATGATAATTGTGCAATATGTTCACCTAATTCATTCGCCGAGAGGTAAATATTTTTAAGAGTCACAAAGCTTTTTAACCAACCCCAAAGAAAGTAATCGAGATAATCTAGATTTAAGAGACGTTGCTAGGCCTTCTCTTCCAATTCCGAGGTTCGGAATAAAAGAGTCATTGTGGTGTACCGTTGAATAAAAAATATTATATTTTGTGCGTACTCGTGTATGCCGCTCCTATAGATGTATCTGTCCTCCTCACACACTAGTTATCGACTATCTGATAGGTTCTAGTCTGAGGAACTTTTCCCGAGATTTGGAGATGGCAGATAATCGATAGCTAATGTGCGAGAAAAACAGATACATACATCTTTAGCAGTAGCATACACGAGTACGTACAAATGTATTAGCCTTGCGCCTCTTTCTAATATTGGTTCACTATAACAGTTGTTCTGGGTACAACCTTCTTATATAAAGTTTTCGAGTTTCGTTAAAAGCTCATTTTATTTCGGCGATAGCTTTGCGAATGTTATGCTTTAATTGGTCAATTGTCTGGAGATTGTCAGCATACACCGTTTCCTTCAATGCGCCTCACAAAAATAATCGAGCGGTGTCAAATCGTAGCTGCGAGGTGGCCAGTTCACATCACCGAAACGGCTAATAACGCAGTTGTTAAATTTGGTGCGCAAAAAATTGATCGTGGCATGTGCAGTATAGAATGTTGCCCCTATCTTGTTGAAACCAAAGCTGCTGTAAATCAAGTTCCTCCAATTATAGCCACAAACAATCAGTGATCATGCAACTGTAACAATCTCCGGTAACAGTAACGATAGCTCTTATCATCGTTTTCAACAAAAAAAACTACCCAATAACGCCATCACTCAAAAATCCGCACCAAACGGTAACTCGCAATGAATGCAATGGTTTCTCAACTATGGCATGTAGATTTTCTGTTCCCCAAATACAGCAGTTTTGTTTGTTTACATAACCTCCGAAATAGAAATGGCCCTCATCTAAAAAAAAAAAAAAATCGGTTAAAATTAGAGTCAACTTTCAATTTGTTTAAAGCCCCCTAAGCAAAGTAAAAACGGGCACCAAGGTCGGCTACTTTAATTTATTGAACAAGTTGCACTTTGTACGCAAACATATCAAGGTCTTTGTGAAGAATACGCCTCATAGTGGTTCGCCGAATATCGAGTTGCTGACTTCTGCGCCGAGTTGATGTTCCTGAGTGCTCGCGTACACTTCGAGCCACAAAAGCAATATTTTTTTTACAAACTTTTGTATTCCTTTGATCGATGGCGCTTGATTTCTTCTAAACAACGTACGCAATTTTTGCGCTGTTGCAGACAAATGAATCATTTTCAAAATAATTTTATTAGTATTTCAAAACGTTGCTCCAAAGTAAAACAATGCATCTTCTGTCTACGGAAGTATCCACTACACTTTTCTTATGTAATTGTAACGCAAAAATTGACAGCTTCTGTAGAAACATGTGATTTTAAAAATTAAAATTGAAAATTTAACTAAAACATGGCACACCCTTTATAAACGGTCCAATAAAATGGTCATCAATAATACCGCACCAAACATTCACCAAAAATATATCTTAAAGATAAGTTTCCCTTGTTACCGTTAAGAATATAAAATCCGGGTATTAATAATACCGTTTCTGGTAAAAGTGCCTTTATTAGTAAATAAAATGTGACAAAAAAGCATTCAAATTCCTTAATCATCAGTGACAAAATTCAAATTTTGCTGCATAGTCTGCAGGTTTTAAAGCTTGTATAGGTAAGATATAATACAAACTAAAATAGTGTAAAGTTCTGCATACTCTCGTGTGATAGTTGTCATAAGACGTTATTCGGACTAGTAGAACAATGAGCATCAACCATGAAGTATAAATTACATTTACCGCGCATATAGGCCCCAACCCTAGACCCAATGCAAGTTAGCCATGTGTAGACAGGCATCGAATAGCCGTCGAAGCCACAGTTTGAGCCAGTGTTGGTCTCTATGCAATGTCGGTTTTTCAACCAAAACCATTGGAACCAAACCACCATCTTTTTCCAAGTAAAAGTATCGTTTTTAAATTTTTATTGTAGAATTATATAATTGTATATAGTACTACCTACAGCAAACATGAAATTGAGCATGCCATGGAAACATGCTCAATTTCGGTCATGTTTACCCGAATGTCATACTGCGGTCTGCTCCAATGTGTGGAGGCATACACTTGGGCACAATTACTTGCCCACAGTTAGGCCCAATGTTAGAACCCACAATTATAATTATGATGCTAGTGCCGTCCAAAATATGTCAAACTGTTATTCAAATAAAACAGTAAACAAGTGCTAATGATGATAATCGTGCTTAGCACCAATACTGTGCGTCCTAAGATTGAATCTCCAATGCTGCCATAAACTATTGGTAGATTTGTTCACCGCTTTGCGGCATTCATAGTTGCATCAGCGTCAATTCGCAAACATTAATTGTCTTGCCTCACTTCACCTGTTTTTGAACGTAGTTGGCGTAGTACTTAAAAGATGGAATTTCAATCATAGCTTATGCCCGTATTACACTGTTAATAATTATATCTTGAATTATATATATATAAATAATTTAAATCTTAAAAAGTTTGTAAAATGCACAAAATATCATCAATCTTATTGTGGATTGAAATTTCAAGAATATTTTTAGGTTTTCTTTATAATTAACACATAAAATCTGAGAAATAGCATTTATAATATAACCTAACTATTTTTTTTTAAACTGTTAATTCGTACATTTTTTGCGTCAATTATAAAGAAAAACTAAAAATATATTTAAAATTTCAATCTGCAATAAAATTGATGATCATTTGTGCATTTTACAGACTTTTTAAAGTTCCATTCATAATTATATATACATATATAATTCTATAAAGAATTATAGATAATAATAATAATAATAATCTTTATTGATGCAATACTAAAAGTTTACATAAGTCAAACAAAAATATTTAAAATCATGAACAATATAAGATTCATAAAACATGTATCAAAGTTTACAGACTTGTAGAATAAAATGTATATAAAAAATGTATATAATAAATGAAGTTAAAAACTACAAAGACAACAATTAAAAACTACAAAGACAAACAAGTTAAAATTATTGTAAATATTAAAAATTTAAGAATGCAACATTTTTGATTCAGAATTAAATTCCACAGACCAGATGCAAATAACGAACACAAACTATTCTGCAAATTTATTTGTCAGGCATTCTTCAATACTATAAAACCCCTTTCTTAAGAAAAACAATTTTATTGTAGTTTTAAATGCTTTAATGGGCAGTATCTTAATATGATTTGGCAGCATGTTAAAAAGTTTTGGCCCGTAATAATTAATGCCATTTTGCGACTTGGTTAAGCGTAGATAATCAGGATACAAAAGATGACTAGATCTGGTGCTAAATTGATAATAGTCAGAATGAATTCTGTAGTTTTGAATATGTTTTCGTACATAAACAAGACATTCCAACGCATACAGACATGGAAGTGTTAGAACATTCAGTGTGATAAAGGAGTTACGACAATCAGCTGTATAGGAAACAGAATCAATTATTCTTATTGCACGGCGTTGCAACCCAAAAAGCCTACTTAGTGAGCTAGAATGACCCCAAGATAATAATCCGTAAGTAAGGTGTGATTGACAAATAGCAAAATAAGCAGTTTTAAGGGCATGTTTAGGAAGTTGATTTTTTAGTTGTCTTAATAGGTATATGCTTTTGCATACTTTGATAGAAGTTATCTCTTCATTTTTTTTCCACGTAAGTTTACTATCTAAGTGTATGCCTAAACATTTTGCACTGTTTACTTCAGCATCAGGTTTTAGTGAAAACATTACGTTTGCTGTTTTTTCTTGATTTACCGTTAGTTGATTTGCTGTAAACCAGGTATTTGCTTTGTGAGTGAATCTGTTGTTATTAGTAATTACTCCAGTTTTAGTTTTAGAAAAATTCTGTAGCGTTGTGTCGTCTGCAAATAAAGTAGTATTTACTTCACAGTTGAATTTAGGAAGATCGTTAATGTATAAAATGAATAGAAGTGGGCCTAAGATTGATCCTTGAGGTACCCCGTAAATGTTTGGAACTTCCATGCCTATGTTTTTATTAAAACAAACTTTTTGTTTTCTATGGAATAAATATGAATTTATCATACGACAACTGGTTGGATGAAAGTTATAACAGTAAAGTTTCCGCAGGAGAATGCCATGGGAGACGCAATCAAATGCTTTTGTCAGATCCATGAAGGTTGCAATGGAGTAAACCCCTTTTTCAAAACCTTCATAGACCGCTTGAGTAAAAGCAGTTATTGCGTCCCCCGTAGACCTTCCTCTGCGGAAACCATACTGCTGGGTACTTAATAAGTTATTTGTTTCGAGGTAGTTAACTATTTGAAACATTAAAATTCTTTCCAGCACTTTGGAAACTATAGGTAAAAGAGATATAGGGCGGTAGTTATTTACATCGTTAATATCACCTTTTTTATAAACTGGAATAATGCAGGCTTTTTGTAAACATTCTGGGAATGAATTAGATGTTATGCAGTAGTTTATTAGTTTAGTCAAAGGATTAATTAAGGTGTTAATAATATTTTTTAACAAATTTGTGCTCATGCTATATGTATCTCGACTATGAGAAGGTTTCAAATTTTTAATAACGTCTCTAACTTCTATCATGCTAACTGTTTCGAATTTGAAATAATTACTAGAAGAATGTGAATGTGCTTTATTTAAAATATCAATTGGATCATGATTAGTTGCTGGTAAAGAATTAACAAGGTTTTCAGCAACAGTACTGAAGTACTGAGTGAAAGTATTGACATCTATGTCGCATTGGTTATTACAGTTTGATTTAGGTGGCTTGATTAATGACCAAAGCACACTAGGTTGATTGCCCGAATCTTTTAAATACTTAGCATTGTATGCAACTCTGGCGTCAATTATAGCTTGCTTATATTTATTTTTGTAGTTTATGTAGTTGGATTTTAAGTCTGTATATTTACTACTAGCATCTTTTAGAAGATGAAGAGTTTTACGCATTTCCCGCAAGATATTTGTGAACCAATTAGACTGACAACGATTAGGCTGTTCATTATAAATTTTTAGTGGAAACGATTGAAGTGTATGTTCTTCAATGATTTCAATAAACTTCTTAAATTTATACTCTAAATCCAAACTAAAGTCATCAACAAAACTCCAGTTAGTATTATCTAACGCAGAAAAAAGTAAGAATTTTCCATTTTCTGTGTACGGCCTTACCTTTTGTTTAAAAGGCTGGTTAGAAACTTTGGGTAATTTAATCATTGCCAAAATACCAGTGTGATCGCAAAAATCATAATCAACAGAAGTAGTATGGAAGTTATCTGAATCAATATTTGTGAATACGTTGTCGATACAATTATTATTTCTAGTATTAAAGCTTACTCTTCTGCTCAGCCCATATGTGTTTAATAAATCACAAAACATAGATGATTTGCGATCATTTAGGTTAAAATGAATATTAAAATCACCACCAATAACGGTGAGATAGTTGGGATTTATTTTATCAAGTAACTCGTTAAATATAAGCATGAATTCATCAAAGTTTCCTTTTGGTGAACGATAAATTGTAATTATACAAATGTTGTTTGCAGGGAGATATGCTGCAGCTATTTCACAGTCTTTTTCTTTAGATAAGTTATTAAGATTGACTAACGCTGTAAATGAATGATTTAGTTTACTTAACTGCAATACACCACCGTGAATATAAATAGTACGTGAGAAATGAGAAGACACTTGGTAGTGTTCTATTTTAAGTGATTCAGTTTCATATGGTTTCAGCCAGTGTTCTCCTAAACATACAGCATCAAAAATAAAATCATTTTCATGCAAATATGTTTCTAAGAAAGAAGTTTTATTTCTTAAAGAGCACATATTGTAAAATAGTATTTGCAGTTGTATATTATGATTTTTACAAAAAATATTGTTATTTATTACCCGGTTTTTGGCCTGTTTTTCGAAAAATATACTGTTCAACAATAATACCTTCCGGCCAGCTTTTAGGATCCATAAGTATCTGATGATTCTTGTAGTCAGCACCAACCTTAAAAGCTGGATAAGCTATGTTGAGTTTCTCACACGAGAAATTGTTGTTTCCAATTATTTGCTGAATGTGTTCCTGAACGTCAGCCACAGTAACATGTTTTTTAACACGTTTGATAAACAACCATGTTTTTTTAGGTTCGGCTTCCAACTTGGATGTCATGCTGGCGCCAGTCCCAACTAAGATGTTTTTCTTATGTTTCTGTACACTGCGTTTGTAAGTCACAGTTTTAAAGCCATCATTTGAGCCGCTCCGTTGAGTTACAACTTCAGTATAGGTTTGTTTCACCGGTGATGATTGTTTGTTTACATTTGTAGTCAGCTGATCGTCGTGCCGGACTGCGATTGCGCTGACTATCGCGCATTTACTCTGCGGCATAGATGTGTCCGCATGCTTGTTGCTAGTTACATTAAGTATTGTTTTAGTTTTTAAGTCCAGACATGCAGTTTGCACTGTTTGTACTGCACTAGTTGATAAAGCTCTTACTTTATTTTTGTTTATTTTAGAATGTGAAACAGTTTCTAGTATATTAGTGTTTACAGATAACACTTCACTGTTGGCACTTGATTTATCACTAACGGATTCTATCATAGATATCTTCTGTTTTAGTAAACCGCATGTTTCTTTTAGTAGACAATTTTTGTCTTTCATTTCATCTATAATTATATTGAGTAAATTTACTTCACGCTTGAGCATTATAATTTCCTTAGCAGCAAAGTAATGGTTAACCTCAATGTTATCTTTAGTTGCACAGCACACAAGTCTTGTAGCATCAATTTGTTTTAAACTTCTATTTTTTGCACAGCTGGTATGAAATACGTTTCCGCATTTTACACAAACTGATGTTTTAGATTGGGTTTTGATGCAACACATTAGATAAATTACATAGATAGTGTCATACGGGCATTAATCCATTGTTTAACCGAGTTCATTTCACATTGTGATCTTAGATTAAAATAATAAATGTATTTTAGGTTGGTAGTAAAATCTCTGAAACTTCTAGCTTCACATTATTTATGACATTTTATTCTGTAAAATGTTATCAGCAAACTGACAAAATAAACATATTTAAACTGCATTATTACTACGTTTTTGAAGATATTGTTAATTAAAAACATGCAATGCATAACATTTTTAAGCCACAAATCCTATTATCACAATTTTACTAAAATTTACTTTATTATTTATTTTCCGATTAAATTAAAATTTTACCCAAAATCATGTTACCTAGGAAAAACTAACGCTAGAGGTGTTTGCGTGTATACATAAACAAAGTTGTCCAAAAAAATATCACCACTCATATGGTACTACATAGCCCGACTTACTTTGGAACAGTGAAGGAAGGTTCAGCTTGGATAGAAGTGTTTGGGTAACCCTCAGTAGTAACAAAAAAATCAGCAATAATTCCAGAAAAATCCTCAAAGCAGTTTAACTATCCGTCAACTTCATGGAAAATTTGTGAGCTCAGAGTATGTGAGCAATAGCTGTAAAAGAAACAGTAGACATCCCAGAAGTGTTCAAACAAAAGATCATAAATGTCCAAAGCACAATAATTAAGAACCCACAACAATCAACTACGAAATTATCATTTAAAACCCAAAATGGCAAATACTTGTGTTTCAAGAATTCTCCACCTCGATCTGGGAATAAAGCCGTACCATATTTAAATAATACAGTCCTTTTCTAATGCTGATAAAATTGTTCGTGTACAAGCTGCAGGAGTATTATTAGAAATGACAAACATAAACCCTTATGTTGTGTTCTTTATGTCCGATGAAGCCACATTCCATGTAAGCTGTAACGTAAATACGCACAATGGAGTCATTTGGAGTACAGACAATCTTGAACTAAGATAGCACACTCGATCCTCTCCGAAAGTTAACGTGTGGTGTGGCATTTCAAAGTTTGGAATACCTAGTCCATATTTTTATTTAACGGTCAGACTACAACTTAGACACGTTGCTGAATTTTGTTGTAGACAATTTTCCCTTCACTATAATATTATCTTGTTAGAGCAGTATTGGAGGAGTGCTATGAGAAGGATGGTCGACATTTGGACAACATTGTGTTTAAAAAATAAAATCCGCATCTCTGTACTTTCTTAATTTAATATTAAAATTATCCCAACACTTTTTATACTGTTATTATAACGTGTTAAAAACTGAAATCTACTCTGAGTCACGCAGTATAAAATACAACAAAAACATCTTATACTCTTTTTTTACTTATAAAAATCTGGTCACCATGCATAAAATGTGCTCAATCGTATAAAACTAGGTCATAGAAATTAAGTAAAACAAGTGTCCGGCAAAGACAGCAGCCGACGACCATAGTGAATAACCAAAAGCTCCCGCCAAACATTCTAATCTGCCAAACTTCCAGACTAAGCTAAACTAACCGACCAAATTAAACAAAAACTATGGCAACCTCTCGATGAAAAGAAGAAAACAACGTGTAAGACATACACATATTATACATACACAATCATTATTTTGGACGTTAACACACGGCGGGAAATTACTTACCGGAAATAGCAAACACATCCATATACTATCACTAAACGAGATATTTCAAAGATATTAAATTGCGCAAATCATTCTAAGTAAAAGTTTAGCCTAAACTATAATTATGTAACAAACACCGACACTGCTAATTTAAAGCCTAGAAGCAAAATTTAAGTATTTTAATAAATAGTGAAGGTGTTTGTGAGTAGGATATTTATTAAAGAAACATGTTTAGTCGAGTTCATTGCAAAAGTAATCGATTAAATATAGCTGACACTAACCAACTTATTATCTAACAAATCTCATTACACTTTATAATTGTTATTAAAAATCAAAAAGATTAGTTTTATAATTTATTTATTAAACATTTTTTGTAATTAAATCATAAAACCAACTATATTTAACTAAAAAAACTACTTTTTCTAGAAGGAAATGCAGTTAAGTAACATTTACTATACATAATTATCAATGAATACTAGGTCGTATTAATAAACAGAAGGTACGTCGTATTATTAATTACGTTATTATAAATTCAAAATATTGATTTATGTAAGTAATACAAACTTTGTGAATAAAACGTAGTATAACAATGTCTCATCATATTTAGCAAACAACATTAGACGGCCTGAATCCACAAAATATGTGTAACTCTGGTTCAATAACACTCCAAACTCGATATTATCTATAATTTCCGTTTTAGTTCCCCACACAAAAAATAAAATTTCATAAATATAACGTGTGTTAACATAAATATGTAAATATTTACGTTTTCTTAATAAAACATCCGTCGCGGACAACAAGTACAACAATTATGTTGTACAATGAAACTCTATTAATAATAGAAATTTATTCATGCAGTGCTTGACGTAAAAAAAAAAATAATGAATTTAATTATATTCCATAAATGAAATATCGACCTTGGTGTTGTTGCCAAAGTATTATTTCTAAAACAATAAAAATATATAATATATTATATAAATCTTTTAAGAGGCTACCGAAATGAATAATTTGATGTAAACAATATTTCTATTTTAAATATTCTATGTTTATAAGATCAGATACGAATAAATGGGATTAGAAAGAATAATATTTCGCTAAATTGAGAAATCAATTATTTATAACCGATGATACCCATATGCAGATGCTATCGGAAACCCAGCATATGTAATTTAAAAGATAAATTCGCGAGAATTTTCCATATCCGTCAAAGATTTCGTATCCTGATGCAATCATTAGGATGACGGAAATTGTCACTACCACCAATTTGAGTTTAGCGTATGAACTTTTTTTTTCTGTTTTTTATTTGATATTTAAGAACCGTATCTTTATTACGATTGAACATGTTTGATATTTAGAACCATCAGAAACAGCACACTTTTGTCAACTCAATCATGTAAATTGACGAGATTTGAATATATCAATCTTGTCTTTTTAATTAACTTAATATTAATCCTAAAATAATCTATTATAATGTTTTATATTTTTTTCTTTTATTTTTAGGTAAGACATCTACAGTAGCCTCTAAAGAACTTGAAGTAAATACGTAAGTTTTAATTTATTGCGTGTTTTTGTTATTTTTATAAGAAACCAGTATACTATTGAAAAATTAACATTACATTTTGCTTTCCAAATTGAATCCGGATTCTAATTTTGAGTCATTTTGTTGTTTCTTTGGTTGGGAATTCTGGTACGTTGACAGAAACTATATATAAATTTCTACTAGTCACTATTTGATTCTAGGCTTTACTGGATCATCCTTCATTGAAAATAAGTTAATAATATATGATAATAATAATGCTTTTTGTTTTTTGCTGGAGGTGGAATCTTTTATGGACGAGATGTGGGACTCCTTTTATTCAAAAGAGGCCTTAGCTACTAAACCACCTTCAAAAATTAAACGTTTTTAAAGATGCTACTAAGCCTGAAGCTTGTCAGTGGCAATGGTGATGTGTTATTTATCTGGTCTAATTTTAATGTTGACTATTGTAATGTTACAAAGTTTTACAAAATTCTTCATGACTTCATTTCATAATTTTGGACTTAAATATTTTTATGGATTTTGTTTTCAAGATTTTTTTCGGAATTTTATTTATGTATCTTACTGCTATTCCGGTTTTTTGATATCTACACCTGTTATTATATTTTTCTGCTTTATACCTTCTTGATTCTTTTCTACTCTTTCAGTATTCATCCTTGACCTTTTTCCATGTAATTTTTTTTTGGATTATTAATTTCTCTATCCTTGTAAGGGTTGAAATGGGGCTACGTTTTTTTGTTTAAAGAAAAGATGTTTAGTTATTTTGTTTTGCGATCTTTGAAGGCTTTCCAGCAGATAATTGGAGGCGTGTCTATATACCTTTATTCCATACGATATTTATTTTATTTTTTTTAAATCTCCCTTAAAAGATTTGGTCTTACATCTCTCAACTGTCAATGAATATTTGTTATAATTCTTACTAAACCTTGCACGAGTAAATATTTGTTTAGATGGCAATATGTTTTTTATTTTGTTTGAACTATATTTATGGAAATATCTATAGAAAATGCAGACATCTGCAACATTACGCCGGAGTTGTAATGTACATAAGTCATTAGTGAATTTTGGGTCAGCAATGATCCGAATAGGTTGTTTTTAAATAGAATTTAGAAGAGATAGTGTATTTTTGGATGATTCTCTTCATACTTAAGAACAATCTTAAATACAAGGACGAATATAAGTTTTATATATATGCAAAAGCTAAAGAGAAGTGAAAAACTGTTGATATATATTAAGAAATTGTAGTTTTTTAGATACTTTTGAAGCTATGTCAATAACATGGTCATTCCAGAAAAGATTTTGTGAGATTGTAATTCCTAGAAGACAAATAGAAGAAAATTTAGATATAGATTTTTTGTTTAGTTTAATATTTGGTTGGAAGTTAATATGATTGATTCTCGTCAATCACTATCCCTAGATTATGAAGTATTAGATTTTTTTTTTCTATTTTGGAGATACTATATGGATTAACTTAGTTTTACTCATGTTTAATGTTAGTTCTTGTCATGTGCCCGCCCATCTTTGAAAGCTTTTAAATTCTTGTTGTGGGTTTTTTGTGTTTTTTTCTAGATCTTTGTGGGCCGACTATTAGTGTGTCGTCTGCATACAAGAAATATTTGCACAGATTAAAGCACGAGTCAATGTCGTTTACGTATAGCAGATACAGAAGAGGACTTAAATTGCTGTCTTGGGGTTATCTTTCTTCCTCACCCAGTTTTTCTTCGAATTTCACATGAAAAGTTGTGTCCTTTAAATCAGTTTTTACTATCCTTTGTATGCCGTAATTTTCTAGAATTCTTAGTAGTTTTTGGTGATCTATCCTGTCGAAAGCGTTCGAAAAATCCACAAATAGCCATAATGCGTGCATGTTTTTTCAAGGCTGATATTTGGTCATAGTTTTTTTTATGTATCTTTCATGAGTTTTTGAGTTGCCAACCCCAAAACGTCTGTAAGTTTATCAAAAATTAATAGTGCAATACACATGCTTAATTGAATTTAGAATTGATTGGTTTGTAGCATATTGCATATTTACCCAGTAATGCTTCTGAAACAGGTATTACATACCTAGTTTCATTCTGCAGTAATATCATTTGGCCTATTAGGATTTAAATCTTCTAGAGTAAACTTATGTTCTGCGTATGAAACAATTAGTATACAATATTTGCCATTGGCATACTATATTCACTCAAATTGTTTGGTTATACTTGTATAGGTTCACTATTAGCATTGAGTGATAAAGTCATATATTTTAGCTTTCTAATATTTTTTTACTCAACGGTATTAGTCATTTTAAATATGATTATACATTAGACTGGTTCTTAAATTTTTTTTTGTGGAATTTCTTTGGGTGCACTCTCAAACAGTGATCTTTATGCAATAAAAGTAACCCATGCAAAATTTGAAGTTTTAAAAGTAAACCCAATACTTTACCTAATAAACATGATTAGAATGTTACAAATTTAACAAAATGAAAAAAATACGTACAATACGTCATTTAAAAGGTTTTCTAAATAAAAAAAAAAAATTATAGACCTAAGCTTCAAATTCTAATAATTTTTGATTACGAATTTATGTTCAAAATTTAAAATATATATTAAATAAAATGTTAATTTAAAAAAATTGTGTATATTGATGAAAAGTTTCATGTGGAACCTAATTAACAACTACTCAATTGCTTTTTTGGGGACCTAGGGTAGTCATCTGACTCAAATCTGGAAGCTATGATACTTATCAAGTATATTAATTTTGAAAATTCAAAGGTAGTGCGACACGTGTTCTTTTGAATCTTAAGGGCTGAAATTTGGCATGACTTACTTTTTTGCATAAAGATCACTTTTTGAGGGTGCACACACTAAAATTCCACAAAACATTTTTAAGAACCAGTCTATTATACATAGATATCTTTTATTTATAGAATTATTTAATTCAGATGGTAGAAAATATAACTGCCACTTTAATAGTTTTGTATAAATATTATTTTTAATTGGGTTACCTTCTGGAAGACATCTATTTGTATATAATAATGTTAAAATTTACAATTGTATAAATATATATTGAAGTTTTATCTTTTTTTTTATAATTATAATTTTAATGCTATATTATACTTAAAGTAAAACTTTATTGGTTAATTGTATAAATCTAATCACTTGATAAAATTATTATTCAAGTAATTACTTATGAGAATGTAGAAATATTACTGACACATATTTTATGTATTTATTAGTATTATCTATGTTGGTATTTGTGTTGATAGTACTGTGTAATTTTGTTCTATCAAATCGCAATTGGCCTGGCCTTTCAGCAAAACTATGATACTGACATTTATTAAATAAATCATTATTACACACACACACACATTACTATTTTAATGGGACAGTGAGTGGAATCTATTTTCAATGAAATTGTGAGAGTGAATAACATGTCAATTACAGATTTATTGCATTGAACAACTTTTAATGATAGTTGATAATCTCATAAAACGCGATTCTAATGATTTGGTGATTTATGGTACATTAAAATACATAGGAATTAACATTTTATTTAAATACTTCAAATTGCGTTTTAGTAAAATTTAAATATTGTTGAAGAATCTTTATTGTTTAACAATTACCAATAGAGATTCTAATATTTATAGGTTAAAATTAATCGCGAGAAATGTATATATTTTTTTAAATATTTTTTTATACTTGCAATTATTTTAATACTTTTTAATAAAGGGTGTTAAATCTAATGGTATCTTTTTAATCATTTGTTATTTTGACAGTGACGGTTTCTCTCGTAGTATCTTGACAGAAAGTCAGTATCATATCTCAGCGGAACGAAATGAACCGCTTTACGCTTAAACGACGTTGGGAAATATTGCAAACTTATTTCTAAAGTCAATGTTGTGTAGCCCAAATAGTGCGTTTATTGAAAAGAAGCTTTGGCCGAAATGAGACCCCTACCGCGCGAGCTGTACGCAAGCTTGTGCAAAAAGTTCGTGAGACTGGCATGCTAGTGGCCAGCTCACACGGTCTCCGCTGTTGTACGGTGCGCACTGACGAGAAAGTGACTGTCGTAGTCGAGAGTGTGCGACTCAGTTCTGGAACATCGACTCGCCATCGATCTCAACATTTCACGCACCAGCCTGATGCGAATTTTGCACAAAGGCCTCGCATTATTCGCTTATAAGGTCCTATTGACTCAGCAATTTTCATCTCGGCGGCTATGTTAACAAGCAAAACGGTCGTATCTGGGGATCGGAAAAACCGCACGTGATTGTCGAGAAGTCAATGCATCCTCAGAGAGTGACAGTTTGGTGCGGATTTTGGAGCGGTGGCATCATTGGCCATTTTTCTTTGAAAATGCTGCTGGAATTGTCATTTTGGTCAACGGTGAGCGCTACAGAAGCATAATAAACGTTTTTTTGTTGCCGGGAATTGGAGACATGGACTTGGACGATCTTTGGATTCAGCAGGATTACAAGCCATGTCACACAGCCAATGCCACAATCGATCTTATGCGCGCCAAGTTCGGTAATCATGTTATCAGCCGTCACGGCGATGTCAATTGGCAACCTCGTAGCTGCGATTTGACGCCGTTAGTTTTTTTTTTGTGGGGTGCCGTTAAGGACCGATATTATGCGAACAATCCATTTACGATTCAGGCTCTTAAGGCGAATATTGAGCAAGCCATTCGTGAGATAGAGCCAGAAATCGCCACCAAGGTTTTGTAAAACTGTGTTAACAAGATGCGCTACTGCGAAGCCAGCCGAGGTAGCCACATGAATGAAATCGTGTTCTATAAATAATGGGGAATGTTTGCTCTTTCGAATAAACCAATAATATACCGATTTTTTTTATTTTATTAAATTTATGTAAGGACTATTGAGATGTGGGCCAAAGTCTGCCATATTCCATATTTTTGATAAGTTTTTACTTAATGTTTTGCCATTATTTATGTTGTATATCTTCATTAATTTTTGACCATTACTATTACGATTTTTTTTTAATAAATATGGAACGATATAAGGGAGGATTTTATTTTGACCGAAACAAATTTATCATTTAAATTTAATAAATGATGAATTATGTAAATTGTTTTTTCACCTAGTGTGAGACATATACACTAGTTTTTTAGAGTATGCACCTTTCATCAGCGCGCTTAGAATCTCTCTAATAATGGATTACTCTTTTTTTTTTTGGTAAATTTTAGTTACTTTTAGTTTTACATAATTTAATTAATTTCATATGGTATAATATTATTGTTACGATGATACCCTAGAATGATAATAAAAAATAATAACATACGACACAGGGGGCATATTTCATATTAAGTTTTATAGCTATAAAAATAAGTGAAAAAGTTTATATACTACCACCGCCGCGCAGCGAATTGTAATATTTTTTTATATAAAAAGTAAGTTAGTAGTCGATATATCTGCAATATACGCTCAATATATGAATTTTCATTTTTATTCAAAATAAATGATTATTTTTATTTTTTTTTATAGACATTTAGTCGTGGTCTTCAGGTACTTCATATAAGTTCGACTTCCAACTGCCATTTTGCACTGCCGTTAAACCGTGCAATTCAATCACACAAACCAAATAATGTGTAATTAAGATTGCCGAAAGAAACTTGATTTTATTTGGGTGTATGGATTTGCACGGTTCGTGAACCGTTCCGAGCGTTAGTTGTTGTAAGGCAACTATATATCAAAACGTGTAGCGGCTCGTGTTGGTGCGCCAACGAACTTATAGCTTAAAAACTGAATCGAATCATGTTATAAATTACATTTCATAACATTTCATTCATTTCGAATCATGTTATTTTTTATACTAAAAATGCATTTTTTAAAGGATTAAGTTACTGGACCACACAAAACTACTATTTTCCTGTTTACTATTGGCAAATACAGTGCATTTTTAATATCAAATTTTCGTTACTTAAAAAAATAATTACATTAATTCCATAAACGTTACTAATTTTATAGTTTTTATTTTATTTCCATTAATTTTTGTTTTATTTTTTTGAAGAATTATCCTTAATTAGTGAATATTGACCAATGGATCATATGTATTAGTAACTAAACTTTTAAATTATAATCATGACTACAATAATCGAGAATTATTGCGAATACAGATCTTGACTAACTTGTCAATAAAGTTCAATTCTGCTCAAGATGAATAAGTCGGTTAGATTGACGTTTATTTTGGTAAAGCTTGAAAATATTATTTCAAAAATTTAGTAGCTTATTTACAATAAAATTCAACGATACACATTCATAATCATAATACAATATTATAAGTATAGCGTACACTTACTATTAATAGTATTTTGTTCAACAACAAGCATGGTATGATGCTCATTTTCCACGAGTACGTTGTACACGAGCTTTGGCGATTCATACAATTAAATGGGAATTTATGCCTAAAATAAGATAAATTATGCGTGCGTAATGAATTAGCATATGTTTCTTTAGCAATAGCAGTTTATAAATGACACATTACAGGAAAGAGTAGACAAAAAAATAATTTGCATTTTATAGAGGGTGTGGGAACTGTATTTTATTTCAACATCTCATTTCTCAAACTCCAATTTCAACCCACTAAAATATGTTCACGACATCCATAGTCTATAAAAATGCAATTTCATGGTCAGAAATAAAATAACATGAACTTTATTATTCAGCGATTATAAATAATAGCAATATAAAGTAACAGAATATTTAATGATTTCATTGACATTCACGTGTAAATTTTAATATAAGATATAGTTTCACGAACTATTAATATTTTAACGAGTTTATTTATTATTATTTATGTTTTATTTGTTGATGTTATCATATCTCTTGAAACTTTTAAAATTAGATTTATTAATTGATATTGAACTTAAAATGGTTTAATAATACTTTAATGCAAGTAAATGATTTGATAAATCAAATATTTTAGTAAAATCTCGCTATATATATATATATATCTCAACTAGATCTCGAAAAAAATACTTAGCTAAAACTCCCTCCCTAAGATTGATAATTTTGCTTAAATTTCCAAATTCAGAAGCGGTCCCGGACTTACTAGATTGTTTTTATTAATTAAAACATTTCAATTTACTTTACAATATTTTGTAATTGTTTGCGGTTAGAAGAGGGTTATTTTTTTTTTAAATTCTGACTTGTATTTTTGTTTTTATTGAATTTACAAAATACATCCTACTCTTTCTAGACATCCCCTACTATATTAATGAGCTACAAAAATAAGAATGTCTTCTTGTCTGCAATATTATATTCTGTAACAAACACGGAAAATAAGTACTACGTGCGAGTTGCATAATTTCTGCGTGCGTAATAGGACTATTGTATGAATTATATGAAAGTGTGTATGTTTTGTTAGCAATAACAGATTCACAAAGTTGATGACAGTCGATGCTGTAGTGCCAATTATGGCAGAAGATAATTTTTTTTCAAAATCAATATATTATTATTTATTGACTGTTTAATATTTCTTTCTGCAACGAGGGTGGATTTTCACTCATCATGTTGTTTTAATGTTGTAATGTTTTTTCCTGTATCAAATAAAATGGTAGCGGGTGACCTCCGAAAACAGTTTTAATTTTTTTGCATTTTTTGATTCAATAATTTAAAAAAAAAAAATTGGATGTAACATTTGGTGATCGTAAATCTAAATATTTCTTATAAATACACTGGCGAGCAAAAAATAGAGGTCACTTTAACTTAGTTTTGGAATATTTTGTTTTAACCTTATGTTAGCAAATTGTTAACAATTATACTGTACTTTGCACACTAAATTAAAAATTCAATAGTGAATCGTAAAACATATTTATTGTTTGTTTTGGAACAAATTTACAGTTAAGACGAAGTTCTAATTTCTGTTTGTAGGACTAATGTGGAACAAAAAATATGCATAAAACTTATAATTAATAACGTGTATTACCCCCTCTTGCATTAATGACTGCCCGAAGTCGACGAGGAATAATTAAATCAAGGATCACATTTTGGTCGATATTATTCCATTACTGCAGTAGCAACTGTCTTAGCTCTTGAGCAGTTTTTGGAGCAGGTGTATGCTTTTGGATACGTCGTTTTAACTTATTTCGGACATGTTCTATGGGATTCATGTCCGGGCTGAGAGCTGGCCAATTGAACCGCGAAATTTCCACTTTATCCAGATAATTTCTGACAACTCTGGCTACGTGAGGTCTAGCATTATCTTGCATGAAAATGCCGCGCTCGCTCATAGTTGTCATGAAGGGCATAACATAATCTTCAAGAAACTCCATAATGGATCTGTCACCTGTCAGGGAACCATTTTCTATATAGACCAACTATGTGCGTGCTTTGGTAGAAATTCTTGCCCAAATCATAACCGACCTACCGCCAAATGGAAGTCGCTCATCAATACAAACATCTGTCTGTCTGATATATTGAGGCAAAAGCGAGACTCAGCTGAAAACAGTACCTTGCTCCAGTCTTCATTATTCCATGCCCGGTGATTTTGGGCAAAAGCCAATCTTGCAACACGATGTCGGCGTTGTAAAGGTGGACCTGTAGCCATCTTTCTACAAGACAATCCAGCAGCTCGAAGCCTTTGCCTAACGGTCTATTCACTATTATTTACATCTTTAACTTTATGGAGTTGATTTTGTAGATAAACTGCAGAAGCTGTTCTATTCCGCAAGCTTGTGGACATCAAAAAACTGTTATATCTGTTTGTGGTGACTTTTTTTCGCTCGTGTTATGATCATCTGATTATCAGGTTAGTATCTAAGTAACGCTGTTACATCTTTTGTAGAGCAGTTTCACGTTTTTCTTGCCCATCTTTAATTGACGCTATAATTCTTGCTACAACAATAGGGTCTAAAGGCATTATTACGAAATGGATAATTTCTTTCTTGAATTTTTTGGGCTGTGATCCTTTGTTTTGTTTTTTTTTATAAAGGCAATTAGCTTTATGTTTGTGTATATACAATTTATTTAAATCTTTTTTACCCTCTAGGGTATCGAGATTTTTTTCTTTATTTTTTTGTTCTTATAAATTCTTTCCATTGTTTTTTGTTTATTGTCATTTTGTTTGCTTTCATTTTTTGGAGGTCTTTCTCGTCTCTTTGTTCTTACGACCTGGTTTTCCATACTATTTTTGTCTGTCTTATCATTTTGCATTGTACATACCAACTCAGTTGCTTTTTCTCGATTTCTGTGTGGATGCTTTCTACTTTTAGTCTCCGCCGTATTTCTTTATTTTATCTAGTCTGGTGACTCCTTTAACCTTTTAAAAAAAAAAACTTTATTTCTGCGGCTTGCAATTTGCTCATTGTTATTTGTGTCAGCGCCCAAGATTTACTGCCATATGTTAGTGTGGGTCTGTAAATCGCCGTGCGTAGTCAATTTTTTTTGTTTTGTTTTGTTTGATATTGGTTTGCTCATAAGTATTGTTTGCTGATTGTATTCTGCTATTAATTTCTTTTTAATTTGTATTTGAACGTATCAGTTTGTCTATTCTTCTTCCATCTATTTTAGTGTTTGTTATGTTATCCATTGCTATAATCATTATTTTTATTCTCTATACGTTTATTTTTATATTGTGCTTGTTTAAAGCTTTGATGATGTTTACTTGCATATTTTTTTCCGTTTCTATACTAGCAGAAACGGAAGAAAATTGTCGACAAAGGCACTCTGTCAAACCTCAGTTTTCTTCATATTTAGATATTCTATTTGTTTAATAAAATTATGTTAACCTGGGAACTTAGTACTCCTTCCGAAGATGTCTAGTCCTTATATAGTTTGATGTTGTATTATACATTTTTTTATTCTTCTTTGTAGTTTTTCCTTAATATTTATTTCATTTAGTATTTTTTACATTATTTTTCTTGGAATTTTATCATGTTTTTTTGAGGTCTATAAAAGCTATGTAGAGTGTGCTCTGCTGTACTATTGTTTTTTCAATTACTTTCTATAGTGTGAAGATGTGATCTTGTGCCGAGTTATCTTTTCTAAACCCACTTTGCGATTCTTCCATATTGACTTCGATTGCTTTTGCAAGTTTGTTTTCTAGGATAGCTTCATATATTTTGGTTACAATACAAATTAGCGATATTCTTCTGTAGTTGGCGCAGTATATGGTGTTTTCTTTTTGTATATGGGAAATATAATTGCTTTTTCTCAATTTTTTGGTTTTTCATTTTTGTCATACAACCGATTTAACAATTCTAGTAACATTTCTTCTTATTCTGTATCCATGTGTTTTAATTGCTTAGACTTAATATTATTGTGCCCAGATGCTTTCTCGTTTCTTAATTTTTTTAAAGCTGTTTTATATCTTCTTGTGTTATTTTTGTTTTTTGTCAATTTTTTTAAGGTACATGTTTGTATTGATTTAATGTTGTTGGTAATGTTTAATATGCTTTTTAGCATTGAATAAAATGTCTATAAACTAGCTGATAATAATAACTAATTACTGGATAGTTTTTTAAAATATGGTAAAAGCACATTTTTGAAAATGATTTTTTTTCTTAAGCTTATACCAAAAATAAAAAATAAAAGCGTTACATACTTTTTATATTTTAGTTTTGATTGCTCTGGTAACAAAGTTTGTATTATTTCTTTGGTTGCTTCAATAATCTCTGGTTTTTTCTTCTTAATTTTTTAAAAAAATAATCTAAACTAAACACTTTCTAATATAATTTAATTATATTTTATAATGAAACATAAAACATTAACAGTTTTTTAAGACTAAAATTTTAATAAAAAATTATTTTGTATTTTATATATTGAATAGTCATAGATAAAGTATAATATTCCACTTGCAGGTAATAACTTATTTACTTGGATAATTACCTCAATCTTGTAAATAATATTTGTTATTACCTGCTTCTTAAATATTATACTATTATATTTTAATTGATTGCTATTAATACCTTAGATACGAAATATGTTTTTAACAACCTGGGTGTGTTCTAACTACAAAATGCAGTTGTACGAAATATTCTTTAACAATTCCAGTTAAAAAGAAACGAAAAGATTTTTTTTAATTTGATTTAAAAAACCACTTGTAATCTCGAGAAAAAAAATTGGATTTGTTGCTACAGCATTATTATTTATCTAATGTATGTAGGATTTTGTTGCTATGAGCTACAGCAATTTAGGTTTTATTATCAATACAAGACACAACAACTATCAGCGGTTAGCAGATAAGCGTTGCGACGCCGAAGTAAATATTGATTATTGTATTAGCATTTGAATTTATTAGTTTTTGAATACTGAATACATTTTTATTAAGTTATTTTATTAAAAATTTTTCAAAGGCTGCAAGTTGGGACTTCTTGAAGATTATTTGAAAGGATATTTTGTTAGTATTATTGTTGTAGTAGAATAAATTTATTTGTATCGATATAAGAGCTTTGTGTTGCTGATTGCGTTAAAAAAATACTCGTACTTGACAGCGAACGTTTTTTTATCGTCCTTACTGAAGGGATTATCTACAGGGTGATTTGGAAACTGTCATACTCGATAACCGAATTTAGAAAATCAGAATAAACCAATAAAATCCTATAAACATGTGTCCAATGATTAACCGCTTTTTAGTGACTTTTCTTATAATGTAATGCCAGTGAAATTATTGAAATGTTTTTTTTTTTATTTCACTGGAATGACGCATTTGGTATGACAAAATTCACCCGTGACAAAAGTTACCGTGATTAGAATTGGCCTATAGTTGTTATTGTTAATTAGTTAGTTATTGCTTCACACTTCCACAATGCCGGCGCTGTTTACTCATCAAGAACATGTTGATATAGTTTTTTTTTATGGCAAGCAGAACGCGAGACGTGCTGTTGTTGAAATTAACACCGTTACCCGAACAGAAGAGTCTTTTACAGAAGTGTGTTTTGATAATTTGTATCGCTTTAGCAAATCCAGCTTGTTTCTTTGTGCAAAAATGGCATCGGAATGAGAAAATGGTCTTGATTTGCGCATAGAAGTAAAAATCTATAATGTTGCTGAACATAGTCTAGGTTGCAGCTTGTTTTTCAGTTAACCAATTAGCAGTATGAAAGATTCTTTGCAGAAGTTTAGCATAATCAACGTGTTCAAAATTTTCAGAATGGTGACCGCAATTTTGCAATTGGGCAAATCAAAGTCTTAGATAACAATATTACATTTTGTTTACGGTTGAAGCTCAATTTACACGCAATGGAATTATCAATCATCATAACAAACATTGATGGTAAGATCAGAACTCCCATGCCAAGGTGTAGAGTAATATTCATCCAGGAAAAATAGACTTCTACATGGAAAAAAATTTAACAAATTAAATTTTTTCATGTAATTTAGTATGATGGCTTCCAATGATGTGTGGGAGTTCTTCATTAATTTGATTGCTGTGTAATAGTTTTTTTTGCAAATATCTCGAGAACAGCGGTTTTTATCTAAAAAATATGGATGTAATTTGTAGCTGAGACGATTTGCTATAAAAATGCATTATATTTTTATTGTTGTTGGGGCAACCGTTTACGAGATATAGCGTTTCAAAGATATTCATAAGTACATTAATGGCATTTTTTTATTGATTAGTTAATGCATTTATTGATATACAGCGATTTTATTAATTTTTTTTTATTTTTGGAGTAATCCCATCCCCAGTTCTCATGATCAATTTTGTCATTTTCGAGCTATACTTGATATGCTCGATAAAAGTGCTGCTGAGCAAAAATATAGCGAGGCCAAGTTGCATCTGTGAAATAATTGACAAGTCAAAGAATGTAGAATTGGATGAGGATAACATTGATTATCTAGTACTGCAGAAGTTATATCTTATGAATTATTACAACTATTTGTACGCGTTCTTCACTCTTATTTTGTTGTACTAGGACTTGCTCAAACTATCATTGAAACAAGTAATAGCAGAGTTTCTTCTTTTCTCTGTAATTATATGAGAGTTCCATATCTTTTCTTTAGTTTACTTTTAATCCTTTGATCTGCTGTAGGTTTACCCTGGCACCCATCTTTTGACTCATTGTCATTGAATTGAAAATTCTCATTATTTTCAATACAGGAGAATATATTTTTTATGGCTATCATAATATTCTTATCTTCTGGAAGGCCTTTTTATCTTCCAGAAGGAGCCGGATAAAATAAATCCAACACTTCAAGTGCTACCTGGTACTCACGGTAATTAAATCTACCAAAACCTTTAAGCGATTGGTAACAGCTTTTTGCTATCACGCTTATTAGCAAAATCCAGAATACAACTCCAAAAAAGAAGATGTCAATACATACGTATCGGAAGACGAGGTTGAAGATTATTTTTTTTCATCTGTAGGTGTTTCTCCGCTAAATATTCACTAGGTTTCAAATGAAAAATAGCTATTGCTAGACCTTGTTTGAATACTAGGTGGACTAATAGATGTGCTGGCTTTCTCAGATTCTTTTTGATCTCTTACATGAAACAATACTGTCCTTCTGAGTATAGTCTTTGCGGCACTCATGATAAACAGTCACATATTATTTGTCTTTTAAATCGCCTCTTTGAACACTTGACTCAATCAAGGTTTTTATCTTACATTCAATGCTACAAATGTTGTTCATTATTTTGTTACCAATAAGCTCACGAATATGATTTTGTGGAATATTCTTTCATTATTCCTGAAGTGCCACACGAAGGTCGTTTATTGTGGTTGGTGCAACTGCACGTTCTCTAACACGCCTGCCGCATGTACCAAACATGTTCGTATAGATTTCCATCTGGGGTACATGCAGGTCAGTTGAATTTTCTTATGGAACTGCAGCTAAGTATTCTGTGACGCACCTCGCAGAATTCGGTCTTGCGTTATCCTGCATCATAAAGCCAATTTTAAAGCGTAATTTTCCAAAACTTCCTCAATATACCGCTGTGCAGTCAGCGATCCTCTATCAATGACAATCAATTCGGTGCAGGCATCCATTGATATTCCTGCTTAAAAGTGCACTCTGCAAATCGTTTTTCCGTTCGTCTTTATACTTGTTCTCTTCCATCTGGCGAATGTAGGCAGAATCTAGATTCGTCAAAAACAGTACACAGTTCTCCATTGTGCCAATGTCCAATTTAAATGAAAGAGAAAGAGACGATTATGTGGGATTTTAGTTTCAAGAAAATAAATTAAAGAAAATTTAGATTTAGATAAACAATGAATTAATATGTGATACTGCTATACTTTGCGATTTTAAACAGTTTGTAGATGCCACATGTTCCAACATAGAAATTTTAAGACGTTTTGCATTATTTGTTGATATGGGCTTTGGAAAGTTCTATTCTCTACAAAACTAATAGAATATGACTGGTTATTTGAAGAAGTTTACTTTTGTAGTTTAAAAGTAGAATTGGCGAAAGAGCAGAATCTTGAGGTACACCAGTCTTTATGGTTTTGGGGTCAGAGATATAACCATCAGTTATAACTATAATTTTTCTGTTGTTAATGATAACAAGACACAAACAATTGAGCTTGTTAATAAGATTGTGATGCAATACCCTATCAAACGCTGTTGAAATGTCTACAGCTATTTCAAGTTTTTTTTGATTGTCTAAAGTAGAATTTCATTGTGATTAACATAAGTCAAAAGATTTATTGTTGAACGTTTTAATGGAAATAAATATTGTAAGTACTCAATATGGTTAATAAAGTTATTTTGTTTTTGTATTTGAGAATCATCCATTATTTGTTTTGTGATTTATTGGGATGATTTTTGAAAGTACGCATTTAAGTTTATTAGTTTAAAGCATATTGTAAGATACAACACTTTTGATAAAAATATTGAGGATTTGCGAGTAGTATGTTGTAACAGTATATTTTTTTCTTATATTCTTATAAATTTATAAAATTGCTTTTTTTTGGTTGGGTATTTTTTTGTAAGCTAGTTTAATTTATTGGATTTACTGTAAATTAAATTTATTGTAATCGGCTTATTTTGTGGGCATTTAACAAAATTGTGAAATTATATTAAATAGTTAGATAATAAAGAAAAAATAAAAATATTTATTTTATTAAATCATTAGTTTGTGCACTAATTTGTAACTGCAGAATGGATTTAATATACGGCACCTAAATTTATATAAATATTTTTAAATTAAATATAAAAACACATTTAATCGTTGCAATTAACTGCTTTTAATGACTGGAATTTTCATATAGTTATAACGAAAGCAATTAGACATACGTGCATCGTTTTGCAACGAACGCATTACGTAATGTATTTTTTTTATACTTCGGATTATTTTGCAACGAATTTATCTTTCTAAATAAATAGACAAAAATGAGTCGTTGGAAACTTCAAAACTTGAGTGTATGTGCTGCTGGTGCAAGCTGCTAGTTTCCCTAAAAATCGATAAGAGAACCGAACACCATTCGTGCCACTTCCGTTAAAATTTTCAAATGAAAGTGAAGCCATTATATGGAATAATAACGTTTGCAGTTAAAATTATTATGAATATAGTTGTATGAATATGTTTAAAAATTATTTATCAGAAACATTGTTGGTCAGAATATTTTATTCATGATTAACTTTAGTTTGAAACTAAACTAAAATGCATATTTTTATTCGGTAAACATCCTATTGCGGTGGCTTTGTAGAAAATTTATAGTTACTGTACTCGCTACCACCTCCTTTAGTGAGTAAAATAAACGATAAATAATACCTTTTACTATTTATTTTAAACAGTATAAATTTATATTAACGCGAAGGCATCGGTGCTATTTATTCTCCTTTGTACTTGGCTCTTTATGGAGCCCTTAAGTTCTTATATGTTTATCTTAATAAAGCGATAAGGTAGTAGGAAGTTCAAGGGCGCTACTATGCTATTTAAATTGTGAAATGTATCTTGAAAGTAAAATTTTGTTATGTTGTTTTTTTTTTGTTTAATCAAATACTGAAAATTATGGTTACATGTTTTTCTCTAGTAGCTAGAGAAAAATTTCGCGGGTATACATTTTTTTTATTCTTTTTTTTTTTAAATTTGAGGGATGAAAATAGTCAAGAAAAATATTTTGGAAAGTAGTGTAGTATTTTTTAGTGATTGTTTTTTCTTCAAGAATACCAACACGCGACATTTCTTAGGTGTAAAGAACTTATAGATAATTTATTAGTTCGTATGGCATATAAAATAGCATCAATCTTCCAGTGTACAGTGGGCCCCGTTTGATGCAAGTGGTTGGAATACTGTTTTTATTGGATACTTTTAACTACTATTCATTTAATTTCAGTAAATTTATAATCGATTTTTGTTTTTTTTAGAAACTTATTTATTATGCGTAACATTTAGGAAAACATTAAACATTGTTTTCAATGTTGTAATTAAGAAGAACATAATCACTAAATTGCAAATATTTTTTTTTAAAGATTTATTGTGTTTTTAATCAAATCCAATTTTTTTGTTTTAACCTTATGTTAGCAAATTGTAAACAATTGTACTGTATTTTGCAGACTAAATTAAAAATTTAATGTTGAATCGTAAAACATATTTATTGTTTTTATTATTGTTCCTAGGACAGATATGGAACAAAAAGTATGAAAAAAAACTTATCGTTATTAACAAGTATTACCCCCTTGACTTCTTGAAATCGACGAGGAACACTTTTAATTAAATTAAGGATCACATTTTGGTCGATATTATTCCATTCCTGCAATAGCAACTGTCTTAGCTTCTGAGCAGTTCTTGGGGCAGGTATATGCTTTTGGATACGTCGTCCCAACTCATCCCAGACATGTTCTATAGGATTCATGTTCGGGCTGAGAGCTGGCTAATCGAACCGCGAAATTTCCACTTTAACCAGATAATCTGTGACAACTCTGGCTACGTGAGGTCTAGTATTATCTTGCATAAAATGCCGCGCTGGCCCATAGTTGTCATGAAAGGCATAACATGATCTTTGAACA
This sequence comes from Tachinus rufipes, assembly GCA_963932245.1. Lineage (NCBI taxonomy): Eukaryota > Metazoa > Arthropoda > Insecta > Coleoptera > Staphylinidae > Tachinus > Tachinus rufipes. The sequence continues at coordinate 45,941,647 of OZ010741.1, read as the reverse complement.
CCTCCATAATGTATCTGTGAGCTGTCAGACCATAACCGACTCACCGCCAAATGGAAGTCTATGCCCAGTGATTTTGGGCAAAAGCCAATTTGCAACACGATGTCGGCGTTGTAAAGATGGACCTGTAGCCATCTTTCTACAAGACAATCCATCAGCCCGAAGCCTTCTCTTAACGGTCCATTTACTAACATTTACATCTCTAACTTCATTGAGTTGATTTTGTAGATAAACTGCAGAAGCTGTTTTATTCCGCAATATTGTTGACACCAAAAAACGGTCATCTCTGTTTGTGGTGACTTTTTTAGCTCGGATCCTGATATTCTGGTTATCAGGCCAGTATCCAAGTAACGCTAATACACCTTTTGAACAGCACAAAGGATTTTACCAACAATCCTTGCAGTTTTACGTTTTTTTTGCCTACAATCCTTACAGTTTTACGTTTTTCTTCAATCGACGCTATAATTCTTGCCACAACAATAGGGCTTAAAGGCATTATGACTTGTTAAGCACAGTACACTGTGTGAATGACAAGTTTTGCAAAGAAAAATCAACACTAAGTAAAAAATCACAACAAAATGTAGGTTTTCAATTAGAGCGAAATGGATGCTGTTTCATAAAAGTCTGTAACACGCTGATAATAACTGACAGATATAGATAGATAACATTAGTCAGAAATTGAATTATTAAACGCCTACTTTAGTTTACAATTTGCAAACAAAGGTTAAAACAAACAAAAATAAAAAATAAGTGATAATTTTAAAGTGATCTTTATTTTTTGCTCGCCAATGTATATATTTTCTCAAATAAACGAAGTTTACTTTGGGTAAATTTTTTGTTGTTGTATGGTATAATAGTAAGGTTACTTAAGACTATAATTAGATTTGGCGCAGTCGAAGTAACCAATTCTTGTTTACCTGTCATTTTTTGTGGTTGATGGCATTGTTCATAATTGTCTTTTTTTTTAGTTTTTTTTTTTCAGATTAAATGGCGGTGGTTTTACTATGTGGTGGCACTGTAGCATAGGATTTTGCCGATGTTTTGTCTCTTTTTTTTGGTAAGGTGTTGCTCAGTACAAACATACATGGTGTATCACGATACAACTTTGTGTAGCTTTCACCAAAAATAGTTAAAAAGTCCAATAAATTACGCTCTAAAACAGGGGTCTCCAAACTATTTTATAAACCATTTGCTTGAATTCTAATCCAACAAATAATTTTTTTATTTTACATAAATGCATTAAATGTTACAACATACACAATTAATGAGATTTATATAGTTGTGATTTGCCGCTGATAAGTTTGTTGAGTTGGGGATCAAATTTGCTTGTGGAGATTAAAAGCAGCGACTTCATATGCTTATCACTCAATTAGGTCCTGTAAGCGTTTTTGTGTATTTCATTTTTGAAAATGTATGTATGTAGTGCCGAAAACTGAAAACAGACCACGAGCAAATTTTCAAACTGTGTGGTAGACTCTTATAAAAGTTCAACAATGATAAAGTTGCATATTTTTCTTTGAAAAGATCGTTGCTTTGAAAGGATTTTGATATAGCTTGATGTTGTTTTCAATTCTTTCAAAATCAGAAGAACGAGACGAAGTATTAAAATGGGCAAAACATCCTTTCTTTACTTGACTTGCAAAAAGTTTTTTTTTTTTGTCGAAAGGACTTAATATGAGTATATAAATCTGGTAAAAGCTGATTCTTCTCTTCTAACTTCAAATTGCTTGGTTACATCGGAATAAAAAGCTAATTTTCATAACCAATTATTGCAATGTAGCTTAGATAACGAACGACTTTTGTCTATCAGGAAAATATCTATTACCTCCCGGAGTTAAAAAAATGTCATAAAAACTTTCCCACAGCTAAGCTAGCGCACAGTAGTGTAATATGGAAGGTAATTTTCTTTAATTTCTTCCAGAAAATTGCAAAATTGGCGATGATTCAGCGCATGGGATCTGATATTTTATTATTATTGCAATAAAATATATTGGTATTGATTTAAAAACTTTACACAGAAGATATATATATATATATATATATAGTAGCGATAAAATTATTACATTGTGCTGTAATGTGTACAAACAGCTTCATTAATTGTATTTATAATTTTCTTCTTATATTTGTTAGTTAATTTAATTGCCAAATAGAAATTCACCAAAATAGAAACATTACATCACATTTTAAATATAATAAACAATAAGAAATAAAAGAAGTTAACATTGTAAAACATTGATGGGTGTTACTTTCAAGTATTAAAATATCAATAAGATTTAATTACTGATGTTCAAATATGGAAACGAATTTATACTTTGTACAAATCAATATTATAACATTTTAGCAGTACGCAGGCATTTGTGGAAATGGAGAGCTTTTATAAATTATTTTTTTTGTTTGTTTGGACGATATTTTAAGATTCGTGTTTAATTGACTATTAAATGTTGATCCAGTTCAATCTTAAATTATTACTAGTTTTTGTCGTATTCTTGAATTCCTTTCAAGCTTTTATGGCGTTCTATTTTACATATATAATTACGAAAAATACTTATACTTTCTAGTGACAGCTAGTCTGAAGTTTTTTCATAATTTTTAATTTAAATTCTGTTTAAAGTTTTATATTTTAAATAGTAAGTGGTAAAAGGTCATATGTAATGAGTGAACTTGCTGCTGTCTCGCAATTGCACCATTCTAAAATTTCAATAATGTTTGGTAAATAAGTAACTTCAAATTACCTGTATTTGAATGTGTGTAATAGAATATGGTTAATATAAATAGTAAGCGACACTTTTTTTTTAATATTATCTATTTAGTATTAGTGCTTATTATTTTTATTGTCATTCTATTTGTATATTTAATATTTTTTTAATTTGTCTGAACAATACTTATTTTATCTGAACATTATTTATTTGTAATTAGCGTGATTTATTGTTTTGTGTTTTTTTTTAAATATTTTAGTGTTAATAAAAGTTTGTTAGTTTTATTCTTTTTATAGCTTTTTGATACTTGTCTTGCGCAAAATTATTGATTTAGATCAACAATATTATTTATTGAAAAATACTATTAAAGAAGCAACTTAAAATAATTATTTTTTAATATTATTGATGGCTGTGACCTCTACTACGTGATCATTCATGTTAATGAAATAATAAAACAATTTAATGTTTTTTATTTTTTTATCAAAAAATTATTCTTACGAATACATTACTAGTTTCGGCTTTACTAAAGCCTTCTACAGATGAAATAAAAAAAACTTATTTCTAGTAATGTAAACATAGTAAATTGTTTTATTATTTCATTATAATAATTTTTATTATAATTTTTGTTTTTTTAATGAATTTACTAATTCAAAGAACGCATTCTAGCTCTGATAGAGATTAAGTTAAATCATCTTATAAACCAGCATTTAAACGAGGTAGTAAGATTTGAATTGGCGCATTAAAAACCCTACACCATATGTTAATTGAAAATCTTTGATTTCTTAATGACCAGATATGCTCATTATGTATATTATTAATGCCATCTCTCGTGAACATAGATTCATCGCTTTACAATATTGAACTGAAGAAGTTAGGATCTTGTTGATGTCGTTCAAGAAGCCATTTCATATTTGTTCTTCTTCTGCCACGGTGTGCTGTTGATATGGACCTCTGCTACGGCGGTTTCCAATTCCAAATTTACGGAGCCTTTGAAATGCGTCCGAAAATACGCGACGTGAAGGCCGCCTTCTGTCGGGAAATCTTAATTGATACTCGTGACATGCAGCTAGGGCATTACCATTATAGAATCCATAAACAAAAATGATATCTGCGTATTCTTCGGTTGTTGAACAGCATTTTTATCAAATTTTACTAATCGAACCAAAGAAAACGATTTTGACAAGTATCAAAACCTTGCATCAACGCACAGTTGTTAAAACAATGTTGTTTTGTTTGTTTTTTGCCAAATAAAAAGTTTTTAAGGGCCGATTTACAATTGTCGATTAAACAAGGAATAGCGCTATCTAAGGAATATATAAAAATGCGCTTTTACAATCCCTCTTAACTTATATCTAGTATAGTAACTAAGTAACGCGCGCAACCTATACGTCAATTTTTAAGTCAGTTCCAGAAACGGCAATTTTTGTGATAAATGATTTTTTTTAAATGCACTAACGTGTTACAGCTAAAAAAGGATTTGTGGCAAAAAATTTTGCACAGAAGAAAATTGATAATCGTCGAGCATTATTTCCTTGATTGACCTAATCATTGAGATCTTCAGGTGGTTCGTTTTTATTTCTAGTTCTATTTTGGGATTCATTGAATAAAGATTCTACTCAAGTGTGCGGGTGATTGAAATTTTACAATAGCCTCGATTACTTTAGGAGTCCTAGTAATTTAATAAAACTTTATTTGTATGTTTCAAGGAGAATAAACCAGGGATAACTTATCCGGTGCTTGGAGCAGTAGTTATAAATGATTTTTTTTAAATGCACTAACGTGTTACAGCTAAAAAAGGATTTGTGGCAAAAAAATTTGCACAGAAGAAAATTGATAATTGTCGAGCATTATTTCCTTGATTGACCTAATCATTGAGATCTTCAGGTGGTTCGTTTTTATTTCTAGTTCTATTTTGGGATTCATTGAATAAAGATTCTACTCAAGTGTGCGGGTGATTGAAATTTTACAATAGCCTCGATTACTTTAGGAGTCCTAGTAATTTAATAAAACTTTATTTGTATGTTTCAAGGAGAATAAACCAGGGATAACTTATCCGGTGCTTGGAGCAGTAGTTATCTCTAGTATAGTAACCAAGTAACGCGCACAACAAATTTGCGTATAAATGATTTATACGTCAGTTTATAAGTCATATAACAAGGGCAAAACTAATGCTATACCAGGTATATACATTTAGATAAATTTATTCCTGGTATAAGTTATCTGACAATTGTAAAAGCGGCCCTAAATAATGTTTATTTTTTCGCCTCCGCTTAGTAGAAGTTTACGTTTATTATATTTGTTGATTTCATAGATTCTAATAAATTTAAGCTTTTTTGAATTTATATGTATTTTTAAATTTATTGTCGAATGAATGATCAGGTTCTATTAAATGTTTTGCATATGTCGGTTTTACTTTATTATTACAAAAAAACTAGCCTTATGTTTCTTGATTCTCCTTTGAAAATTTTAGCATGTTTGACAAATATATACTTTAGGGCAATCTTGACATATCAGTAGTTAAACGCTTAATTCTTTAATTACTTGTGCTATGACAAAATTAATTTTATAAGGATCTATGATACAGGACCCAGTTTCTTGAATTGGATTACAATCAGCAATGAGCCAGTGGATCTGAATCAAGAAGTTTGTTTAAAAAAACATATTTTATGCAGATATGCTACTAACTTTGGAATATGCCAATGGTGTAATGATGCTCGAGCTGTTTAAATGTACATTTTTTGTGTCTTTTTATTTTTCTTTATTGTTTGATTTACTGCTATTTTTCATTGCCTCAGAAGTCTTCTCGACTTGTTTAAAGGGGGTTGATGGGACGGTTTGTTTTAGTCTTCTGAATTATTATTTTTATTAGAATCGTAATGTTAATCAAGATACTACTCTGCGGAGAGTTTTTTTAGGTACAGGTGGATTCAGTTTTCACTGACTTTTTAAAAGCTTTTGATACTATTGACTATAAGATACTAATTATAAAACTGGGTTGAATTGGAATTGATGGCATTTACAGTGGATCACAGATTTCAATTTGTGGGTGTTGCTCAGTTTTTTTTTTCACATGGGTTACTACTTGAATTAACATCTTTATCACCGGTGTCGTACACTGTTTTGGAATGCTTGTTGTCTATTGTCTATTGACGATATTAATATTTTGTTGAAAATCCAGTTTTGTTTTAGACATTAGTCTACGGTGATTAATGGTTCTTTTTTGATCAATGAACTGTTGTTAACATTATCCTTGATTTAGGCATTAAGTTTGATTAAAGTCTATCATTTACATTAAATATTGATATCGTTGTTTTGTCAAGCGTAACTCTTGTATTCTGCTTATTTTTTACACAGCTTTAGTACGTTTTCACGAAGTGTTCAAATGTGTGGTTTCCGTACACTGTCGTTACTAAAGAAAAAAAAACGGCAATCTATATTTAATAGTTTGTATAATGCTTTCTGTGGTTATTAGTAGTCCTGACTTACTCAGCTCAATATTTGTATTCATGTCCCAGCTAGTTTTACGTAATTTATTGTATATACCGTATAAACGTACAGATTATGTGCAGCACTTTGCTTCTACTCGTATTTTGCTACACACTATTAAGGCCAAAGTCGATTTTTTAACGATTCTTTTAAACTCTGCGCTCTGTACTTGTCACTCAAACGTAATCTTTTTGGTATTTAGTAATTATTTTAGTTTTATTATTAGTTGTTTTATGTTCAACTATTAAGTTGTATACACACCTATTTAGTAATGGAACGTTTTTCATAAGTGTTTGGTTACATCTTTTTTATTCACTGAGAATTATGTAGGGCCGAAACTTCAGCTTTCAAATGCATAATTTTGTTAAGACTTTTAATGTAAAAACAAATAACAAAACAAAAATTTGTTTGGTTAAAATAAATTTGTATGTTTGTGGAAAAATGTTCTTTATTTGAAGTTTAGAAGTTTGTTAGTTATTTATAACTCAAAAATATGTTTACAAAACATACTCAAAATTAATCTTAGGATAAAAAAATGATAAATATACAGGGTGTTCCATTTGAAAAAAAAAAAACCTTGTATATTGAAAATGTCCGATTTCTGTTGGAAAGCAAAAGTAATAGGCTTGTGGTCCGTAAAGATAGTAAATTCTCTTCCTTCTATCATGTGACGAAAATACTTTACGGCCTTGTAAATGGCCAGTAATTCACGATCGTATGCACCGTATTTCTTTTCTGCGTCGCTAAGTTTCTTTGAGAAAAAACCTAAGGATTCCCATTTGTTATCTACTGATTGTTGCAGCGTTGCACCGACCGCAAAATCTGATGCGTCGGCAAAAATTGCAATTGGAGCTCCGGCCGCTGGGTAAGTTAACAAAACGGCTTCGGCTAAACGTTTCTTGCATTTCTCGAAAGCCGCGCAAGTTTCTGGAGTCCATGTGATAGGATTTTTTCCGCGTATGTTACCACGTAGTAACTCGTTGAGAGGGGCTTGTTGAGATGCTGCTTTAGGAATTGCAAGCCTATGCAAATTAATAATGCCTAAGAACCGTCGAAGATCTTTTGCAGTTTTTGGTTGCGGAAAATCCGATACGGCCTTAATCTTTTCTGGAAGCGGCTTAATTCTTTGTTGCGTTACGAGATAACCTAAGAATTGTACTGATGTTGCTCTCCAAGTGCATTTTGCCGAATTGATTAAAATTCCATAATTTTTGAATTGTTCTAAAACTTGACGAAGATGATGCTTATGCTCTTCTTCCGAATTTGAAGCAATCAAAACATCGTCAATATATACATAAAGGAAATCTAATCCTCTGAGAATTTCGTCCATTAATCTCTGACACGTCTGCGCTGCGTTTCGGAGGCCAAATGACATGAATGGATATTCATATAATCCAAACGGGGTTGTAATGGCTGTTTTTGGGATGTCCTCTTCAACAACTGGAATTTGATTATAAGCTCGGACTAAGTCAATAGTGGAAAATATTTTTTTGCCGTGAAGAGCGTGGGCTTAATCTTGAAGATGAGGCACTGGGTATTTATCCGGGATTGTTCTTGCGTTGAGCCTTCTGTAATCGCCGCAAGGTCTCCACGCACCTCCTTTTTTAGGTACCATATGGAGTGGCGTCGCCCAACAACTTTTTGAGGGTTGTGCCAAGTTCATGTGCAACATGTCGTTAACAGTCTTTTTCGCCTCTTGGTACCGATCTGGAGCTAAGCGCCTGGGTCTCTCGGTAACAGGTGGTCCAGGTGTAGTTATTATTGAATGCCTAGTGGCGTGCTTTATCTCGTTGCCTGAACCGGTTGGTCGCGTTATTTCCGGGTATTGTTGTAGTAGCTCGTGCCACGGCGAGTGTCCTCGAACGGCGCGAATTCCTAACCACTGATCTTTGCATGACGACACAAGTCTTGCTACGGAGAGTGATGTTAGGCCATCAACCAATCGTTGATTTCTAATATCAACTAAAAGTTTGTAGTGGTGTAGGAAGTCTGCTCCAATAATAGGTTTATTTACATCAGCAATGACAAAGCGCCAATTGAAAATTCTTCGTAGGCCGAAAAAAATAAGGTGTAGTTTGTTTTTGCTCTTTTGCCACGTGTTAATGTATGTGGAAAAACGCAGATGTCCGCCCCAGTGTCTACCAAAAACTGTGTTTTTGTCTGCTTGTCGCTGACGAAAAGGCGGCGAGTTTTTGGGCAAAGGTCGCTGGCCTCCATCAACGACGGCCCGACTCGTTTCGTGGAGACGCATCAAATATTGCATCGGCAAGTTTGTCAAGATCTACTTCAGTCTGTGTTGCAAGAATGGGTTGTATCGACCCTGGTAACCGATTCATCCACAGGGAACGCAACGCGTCGTCGGAAAATACCTTGCCAGCTAATCCTTGTAGATGACGTAAGAATTGTGAAGGTTTCCGGTCACTAATTTCTTCATGTTCCAGAAGTCGTCGCGTTTTTTGATCTTGCGAAATACTCAATTGGCGGATAAGTTCTTCTTTTAATTTGGTGTATTTCCCGGTTTCCGGCGGAGAAGTTAAAATGTCGCGCACTTCTATAGCAAACTTTGTGTCTAGGTTGCCGGCGACATAATAAAACTTTGTATCATCCAAAGTAATTCCGGCGAGTGCAAATTGAGTTTCAACCTGCGCAAACCATAATTCGGGATCGGTAGGCCAGAACGGAGGTATTCTAACAGCTACGCGATCGATTGAGTTTTTTTTGTCTCACTCATTGTCACAGGATATTTTGAAGCGCGAGGGTACGATAGGTCGTGGAAAGTCTTTTGATTATTATTAAACAAACACGTATATCACTTTACAAGTTTTTTCACACTATCTTTTAACGTCTGCAATGTTTAATAGATCACGTCGGGGTCACCACTATAGAAATACTATATGAGATAGGGAAATAAATAAACGATGGATTTAATAATTGTATATTAATAAAAATGCGTATGTACAATACGGAAGTTGGTTGTCGATGTTACCGCTTTGCCGTTGTCACTCTGACTGCCGGGATAATCGCTCCTCTCGATAGACCCAACTCGACAGGTATAAAATACCTAATTAGGGAATCCTAACCATCTGGTATCCTGGCGACTGTAGTAATTAAGCCGGTGCCTTGTGTCTGCGATCCAGACAGTTATTGGAAAATACAGTAATTAATATTGGGTTATAAAAATAAAAATAAAGAGCTTAACAAAATACCTATTTACAAATTTAACAATATAATAAAATTTAACATCTGTGTGCATCCTCACAATTTTCAATCAATAGTTTGTGTAAGACCCAAAAACTTTTACTTAAAACTTTTTTGTATTTTTTTACGGTTAGAGATTTATTTAGGTGTTCCTGTAATTTTCACTAACCCTGTATGTATGTATATTGTTACTATATTTATATGGGGTCGCCCAAAAACTCACAATCTATAAATGGGGTCGTAAATAAAAAAAAGTTTAAGAAGCCCTGCTATAGAGGAAAGGCTGGTATAGCCACATACATGTGTACTAAAATTAAGCAAAGTAAGTGCGGTTAACATTGCCGGGTCTGGGGTAAGGCGTGTTAAGGAGAGATAAGTTAAAACAGTTAATTAGTTTTTGATGTTTTAGTGATCCTGCTTGACATCGAATTTTGAGTAGGTTGGTTACTATTGTGCATTAAGTAATTGGTTGTCAGCTATTCAGAAGTCTAGGAAACTCGGAACTTTGTAATGGATATATCATTACGAGATTTCTAGTTTTGAGAGTTGACTTTCTTTACCAATTCATTGATCAGCAATTGACCTGGTACTTGTGAAACGATCTTTTACAGCCTTAATACTAAAGCGACGGCTTTGAGCTTTGTTTTTGTTTTTGGTTTCTGGTTCTTTTCTTGCGACGTTCTTGTTCTACTATAATCCAGACCCGATAACATGTTATTATGATGAATTGGTTTTGTTTAAGACGATTTGCATTTTTTTATATGAAAAACTACTTTTACGTCAGCTGACAATTCTGATTATTTTTCAATAAACAAAGAAGTTTGGTTAAAATCTTATTCTTTTTTGGTTGCTATTTTCATCTCATTCAGTATAATTGCCTTAGCTTGTTAATATGTTTTTGTTGAAACGAGCTAGTAGTCAATATTGTTTTTAGGTTTCAGTTTTTTGATATGCAATGTGTATCTTGGCAGGTTCAATCCATATTTAATTGCTGTAAGTTGTTGTTAATAACATCTTTTTGCTTGGTGCCTAATTGGCAGCAGCTGACTTAAGCTAAGAGCTTTAATAACATTCGTATTAAACGACTTGAATTCTAGTGCTTCAAATTTATTTTTTTCATATATGCAAACAAAACGTGGTAATACTGGCTCCTCCAAGTTTTCAACGAGACATAGCAAAGCATAAAGTTTGTATCTTTTTTCTGAAATTACACATTACAAGTTTTGTATAGCTTAACATTTGTTATTTTTATATCATTAATGAGACGAAAATGAGTGGTAAGCAACTTAATCACAGAAGCGTTATGAAAATTTTTATTGAAAGAAGGCAATAACAGGAAGAATATCTATCAAGTATTGGATCAAGCAGTGGGGCCGGAATTCATCTAATCTATTCATGATGACCTAACGTGTGGAAATCCTCTTGAAGCACGAACTGACGAAATTATTAAACGTTTCAAATATTGTTAGAAAAATAGAATGATCAGAAACGAATGTTTCTAAAATTCTATATGGTGATTTGAGAATGTGTGAAGTGTCGGCACGATTTCCAAGCTACTCAGTTCCAAACAAGAATTGTGTCGATTACATATTTGCAAGAAGAATTTGACTGCTATATCTCAAAATAAAGACTTTCTATAGAATTGTAACTGAGGATTCTTCTATGCAAGCGGTTTATATGGGCTGGGCTCCCCATCGCCCAAGAAAGTAAAGACTCAAAAAGAGATTACAATAACGGGAAATGTCGACAAAGACACAATTAAAAACTTGAAAGCGTTTATACACGAAAAAAAGACTTTACAATTATGCTTAGAAAACTCTGCTTCTGCACGACAACTGCAAGGTGTATAAAGTACGAATTGTTCAAGACATAGTCAATAAATGCGACTTACAGGAATTACAACATCCACATTATAGTCCCGACCTCTCCCTCTGCGACAATTATATTTTTCTAAAACAAAAAAAAAACATTTGAGATGCCGTTATTTTTTGTCGAATGACGATTTTTTTAATCTTTAAGAATTACTATAAAACTGTTGGAATAACTGTGTTAGTGTTAAATTTTGTTTCTCTTGTTGTTTTCATACCTGGATAGATAACATAAAATTGTATTTGGAAAAACCACGTTTAGTTTCGTATTTTAGACGATAATTAGAAACTTGACGATTATTAAAGAATTTTGTAAATAAAGTTAATAGCTCAAGAATGTTTGACATAAGTTAGGGGCAACAAAAATACTTTGCACGGTTTTCTGCTTTGGTGTTCAGAAACTATTAACCTTCTAATTTTTTAATCTTCATCGACGTTGAATCATTTGTTTACACCTGCCAGGTATGGGTGCATTTTGTTTGCGAAGGAGAGTTTTGTGTGCATTCCAATATTGTTTACAGTTTTTCCAAAAATTTGTGTATTAAAAATAAAACATATTTGAACTTTACATTATATGTTATTAAGTGTACCCCGTCTTGAGACGGAGCTGGGCATTCGAGGGTTAACTAAAAAATATATTACAACCTATTGAAAACAATGCTAAGAATTTTTTGTCGTGTTGATCTCTATGGACGATAGAATATAAATATATTACCATTTACTTTTTTTTGAAATTTGTCAGTACTAAAATAACATTTACATAGCATCTCTTGATGTTCGAAGAGCAATTTAAATAAATACAATTTAACCGAGTTTGTACATTACTTTTGGAATGCACTGTAGTGTATGTTTATCTGTCGATATGTTGCAAAACAATTTGCCTTACCTCACAAATTTGAAAAGGAGTAGTTTACTTTGATGCATTTCTTACTTACTTAGTTGATCAGTGAAAATAATTATAATATTTAATAATATTTTTACAAAACTTATTATTTTATTTAAATATAATAATAGTCAAATATAGTGTAATGTGGAAAAACTATGTTTTTTCTTATTTTATTTAAAATCCACTCTATGATGGTTACAATTTTATCAATTTTTATATAATTTCAAAATATCACTTTCAAATTTAAAACATAACCAACAACAAGTGTTAAGTGGCAAAGCTAAAAATCTCATCTCTTGATAGGCCGTTAGGCTTTTTTACTATTTTACGAATATAACTAAGAATAGTGGCAAAAGGAACCTGTTAAATAAATAAATATTCAAAATAAACTAGTAATATTCTTTACTCACTCCATATACTTTTCGTTTAATATTTGCTTGATAATAATATCGATTTGAAATACCTTTTTTAGTTTAGTATATATTCAGGTTTTTTTTCTTTTTTATACAACAAACAACTAGATGAAAAAATGTATAAAAGCCAAATACGATGTCCCTTCCGGATCTCTACCATTGCTGTATGTTGTAGACCCTTTCTGAACATAAGCTTGCGCTATCGATCCGTAACGGCTCTCCACTGAGCTTTAGGAGAGATGGGCTTGTATTTCAAGGATATTATTTTATATAGACCTAATATGACCGAAAAATATTAATTTAAATAGTGTTGCAACTTGGACTGCAATAAATGACAAATTTAAAATATTTATAATTATTATAAATAATATAATATGCGTGATAATATGTATATGAGAAATATGTATTTTTGTCTAATAAAATTTTAATCTATAGCATAGCTTTATTTCATACCATTTATTTTGAGATATACAGAATCGAAGGCAGTATGGAAAATAGTGAATGGATTGATATTTTATAAAAGGTTAAGAATATTTTTAATTTAAAATCTTCTGTGCTGTTTTGATTTAGAAGATTGTTACGTTTTATAATGTTCATAAGAATATGTACCAATAATATATTGCAATAAAGTTGAAAAAGTAAAAAAAAATGTATTACTTATATATATATATATATATATATATATATATATATATATATATATATAATATTTATAAATTTTGTAATAAATATCTGGGCGGTATTTATAGTCGATTTTTAATATCAGGCTCAAGGTGTACTCGGACAAGCCTTCGTTTAGATAACATGTATTTTTGTAAAAATATCAATGCATACTTTTTAAGGCTTGGAATAAAAATTTATTAGTTTTACACAAAATGCGAATATTCCTTCTCACTGTTGATCAATTTTTATTTTAGTTATTTTCTAAGTAGATAACAAAAACTTACTTTACTCATAATTTTTTTTTAATTTGAAAATTTGAAATTTATTAATTACTTAATATGTCACAACAAAATCTCTCTTAAAAGTTGCGGTCCTACATCTCTGAACTGTCAGTGAATATTTGTTAGAATTTTTAGCAAGTTTTGTTACTACGAGTAAATATTTGTTCAGATGGCAATACGTCTTGTATTTTGTTTAAACAATGTTCATGGACATATCTCTAGAAAATACAAAGATCTGCAACATTACGCCGGTGTTGTAAATTGTCTAAGCCATTAGTTAATTTTGAATAGAATTTAGAAGAGATAGTGTAGTTTTGGATGCTCCTCCCCAAACTTTGGATCAATATTTAATACAAGAACAAGTTTTATATATAGGTTTTCCAGTAAAAGGTTTCATTTTGATATTTAAAAAAGACGAGTATTTTTTAAGAGAAATCAATAAATGTTTATTTTATTGTAAAGAGGAAGGTATGCCATTAACATTTGAAAACGATATCAGTCAAATGGCCGCCACGGTTACAGTGCAGTACCATATTCTTTTTATAAAATTTTCTATGGTCAATTTGCACATTTTCGGCTGTATGTCCTCGATAACTTCACGAATTCCATCTTTAAGGTCTTGAATCGATTGTGGAGCATTGGCATAGACCTTATCTTTCACGTGGCCCAAAGAAAAAAGTCTAAAGGTGTTAAATCACAAGATCACGGTGGCCAATTGTGATCACCTCTTTGAGAAATAACACGGTCAGGAATCTTTTCTTGCAAAATTGCGATTGTTTCGTTGCTTGCGTGGGACGTAGCGCCGTCTTTCTGAAAATAAACGTCATCTACATCAATATCTTCCAATTCCGGCCATAAAAAATCATTAATCATAGCTCGGTAGCGCCATCCATTCACCGTAACAGTTGCACCAGCTTTATTTTCAAAAAAGTAGGGTCCAATCACACCGCCAGCCGAAAAACCGCACCATACAGTGATACGTTGAGGATGCAAAAACTTTTCAACAATCATTCTTGGATTTTCTGAGCTCCAAATGCGACAATTTTGCTTATTAACGTGGCCTTCGAGGTGAAAATGGGCCTTATTACTGAAGATGATTTTTCGAAAAAATTCCGGATCATTGTGATGCATTTGAAGGACCCAATCAGTGAAGATACGACGTTTATGATGATCGACCGGTTTGATTTCTTGTGTTAACTGAACTTTAAAAGCCTTAAGACTTAAGTCTTTATGCAAAATACGGTGTAATGTTGTTTGTGGAATGTCTAATTCCAAAGATCGACGAGAAATCGACAAACCTGGGTTTTCTTCAACACTACGGGCTACATCAGCAATATTCTCATTTGTTCTTGAACACAAACTTGTCCCAACAGCTCAAATTTTTCCACCAGGTTTACTATTGCCGGCCGAGAAGGTGCTTTACGACGACCAAAAAGTGCTTTAGTTTTGCGAACTGTGAACATTTTCACCATTTTTGTAGTGAATTTTAATAATTTCAATGCGTTGTTGAAGCGTGTATCGTTTCATTTTTAATAATGGCGTAGTTTTTACTTGTCAAATTTCAAAAGATAATAGCTTCAAAATTGACAGCTGCACAAATAGCCTGCTATTTAAAATGACTTCTTATTGGAAAACCCTTTATATGCAAAAGTAAAAAACTGCTTACTTCTATTACGAAATCCTAGTTTTGTAGATACAATATGGTTGTTTCAGAGAAGATTATTTGAGATTGTAACCACTTAAAGATGTATTGAAGAATATTTTGATGTGGGTTTGCTGTTTAGTTTAATATTTGGTACTGATGATACCTCGTGTTTTGATTTTGAAATAGTAAGAATTTGAGTTTTATAAATGTTAAAATGGACTAAGTATTAATATTGTTTCGAGCTGTTTGTTTATAGATGCTACAGATTCTAACCTGAATATTTCAAGACGTTTTGTCAATTTTCTGGAAATGGTTTTGGAAAGTATGAATGGTGCTATCATCTGCAAAACTATGATTAAGACTTTTGGTTATTTGGAGAAGTTTGTTGGTGTAAATCAAAAACAAAGTCGGCGAAAGAGCAGACTAGCATTTATGATTTTATGATTTTGGGGTCAGAGTTAAAACTATTTATTCTAACTAATAATTTTTTTATTGTCAAGAATTGATAAAACTTACAGATTTGTGATCAAGACCTATACAATGGAGCTTGTTAATAAGATTAGGATGCTATACCCTCATACCCTATCAAAGGTTTTGGAAATGTCTAGAGATACTGCAAGGTTTTCTTCATGACTATGGTGTTATGGTAGTAATTTTTTGGTGTGTACTGTTATTTTTTTGATTATTATTTTTCATTTTAATGCGGATCTTTTCAGACCAAGTTTAATGTTCTACTTCAACTAGCTTTGGATTTTAAAGATTTTTTAAATGTGAATAACTTTAATATTTTTTTAAATTTATTTATCTAAATATTTATATGTGTCGGCGACTATTGCTTAATACAACTCAATTTAAATAAACTATGCATAGATATGATAAAAATGAAAACATGATATTAACTTATTTATTATTTGAATATTCAAAAAATTCTGAAAAGTCGTCAAAATTAGATAATGAACAAAAACATCGAGATTAGAGTAATATAATGTATATTGTATAATAAATACGTAGGTATATGAAAAGTCGACTAAAACTGGAATTTGTTTTATTAGTGAATAAATTCAATCGAAATTCTATTCAATTTATCTCAATAATAGTAATTTGTACAAAATTTGTCTATGTCAAGAGAATTAAAGGACGTTTTTCACTAAAACTAAATACAGAACGCTTGGCTTTACTAGCTACTTTTAGTCATTATGTTGTGTTAAATCTGGCCAAAAAAACATTAAAAACTCTATAATATCTGAAGCAAGCTGTATGTATATGAAAATATTATCTATTGATACAAATTTAATATACTATTAAATTTTCCGATTAACTTTTAACTTGCACATAAAAATTATTATCTATTCAATTTTAAGCTAGATGTGAAGAAGAAATATAGACTATTTTTTACGTGTACTGCTACAGTGACAACGCGGGAAAAGAAATATAAACAATTTTTACGTGTACAGCTACAGTGAACAGTTTTTAGCAATATTGAATTGTGCGTCGGCCGGCATGTACCCAACAATATTGAATGTATGCATAATCAGCACGTACAGCTGAACACGATATAACATTTACCGTTGTTGGAGCTTTTGCAGTATAACATTTTTACTGGATGTTTGTACAAATTTAATGTCTACTTTGATGTAAAATAATAAAAAAATGTATTTGCTTTTGCCATTCAATTAATATGTATTTTTTTGTTTCAGGTAATCATCTTTTTCATGTACAATCAAAATATGAATAAAACTTTGATGTAAGTATAATTGTATAATGCGTTTAGCACGATGATAATTTTTCGAAAAACAACTCGGTTTTTTAAAATAGTTTGTTTGGTTTTAAAAATAAAAAAATAGGGTTTAATTAAAAATTTATGTAAGGAAATGTTTTGACGGGTATATAGAGAATTACATGGTATATTAAAAAATAAAACAAAAATGCTATTGCCGTTTAAAATAAATCACAATAGAGATATAACTTTTTCAAAGTCGTCAAAGAAAACAAACGAACAGCTTAAAATTACTAATTCTGCGTTTTTTTTTTTAAACGATTAATTACTTTTTTATTTGAGTATATTTAGACTTTATATATACTGGCCGCCAAAATAAAAACACCAAGAACCTGCAGCTCAGTTTTATAATAACTTCAGATAATAAGTAAATTATTCACAATAAGAAATGTTAAAAAAATTTCAACAAAAAATCTTAATAAGTTTTTCTTTTATTTCAATCATGAGTTACCTTAAGTTAATCTTAGCCTGAAGGATCAAATCTTAAGCTTCCTGAATACACATCCGAATATCAGGTACAGTGAGTGGGGGTGGCTAAAGATGGCTCAGTCTTCTACCGAATGTACCCCACACGTGTTCAATAGGTGATAGGTCTGGAAAAGGAATTCTATAGTAACTGTAACTGTATGCGGCTTTGCATTATCCTTCTCAAAGGATTCTAGGGGTTCTAGAACCGTAATAATGTAACGATTTGCGTTTGATGTTCTTGGAATGAACACTAGAGGAGACTTGCTTTCATAAGCGATTACTCCCTATACCATTATCTCACCTCGCGTGTATGTAACTGTATGTCGTTTCACAGCAAACTGTGAATTTCTTTGTTATATTTGGCGACGTCTAACCATCTTAAGACCATCGTGGGCATACAAACAAAATCTCGATTTGTCGGTAAAGATAGCTACTGTGTGAGGTGGACTGATATCTCTATAGGAGTGGCATACAGGAGTACTTACAAATGTATTTATTAGCTTTCATTTTAATATTTTTTTACTCAACGGTATTATTACAAATCTAGAACAAATTGAGATTTGAGGTTTAATTATATTTTTATTCAAAACTAAACTTTATTTATTTATTAAATTTGTAATAATAAAGGATATTTTTTTAGGTTTGATCGGTCTTATAACAGAGTTAGCTGTGAAACCAGCTATCACACTCAGCTCACTTTTTAAAGGTTATAATTAGTAAATGTAAATAGATTTTGTTTCACATACTCTCTAAATGATGCCAAAATACCAATTCGTTAAAAGAATGTGCATACAGAAGAGAATATTGCCGCTGAAAATGAATGTGTGGAAGAAGATCCAGATTTTGCAATTTGTTGTTGGTTGTAGCAATTGGGACTGTATTTCTACTAACGTGAACTATTGTCTTTTGCGTTGTTATTTTGTTAAAGCGGTCGGAAACTGATCTGCACTTTTATCGCAAAATTGTATTCAGCGATGAGTCACATTTTTGGCTAAACGGGTATGTCAATAGACAAAATTGCGGAATATAGAGTGAAGCTAATCTAGAAGAGACTAGTCTCCATTGCATAAATTAAAAATAGTAATGGATTTCAAAAATGTATAATATATTTTTATTTTTGAATGGTGATCTCTGTAAACAGATTAAAAAAGAATTGCATCTGATGTTTTCCTAATTCACATTGCAAAATTGAGCACTTACAGAGAGTCTTTTGTTTAATTTACAAATTGTGGTAGGGTAGGACTAATGTTTATCATGTGGGCTTCGTTGCTAGTTTGTGAGTAGCGACGACACATTGACATAGTTAATCTAGTTTTATGTGGAGTAGTTAGAGACCGCATATAAATGCTAGCTCAAAATGAGCAATGCACAAGTAATCTCAATTTTTTTAAGGCAACATTTCTTTAATTGTCATGTTTTATTGTGAAGTTTTGTGTAGTCGATCAGAACTTATAAAGACAACGGTTGTCTTATCCAATACCAAAATGTTATATAAGCTCATTTACGGTTAGGACAAATATGATGTTTTGTTTACTTTTCTTTCTTTCATAGTTAGTTAGATGAAGCTATTTTTGAGGCTTGTGTAGAGCACACGGAATTATATATTGAAGGATTACTTTTAATTTGTATTTTAAAGGGTCGTCCAGACGTCCAGTCTATTTGCCATAATGCACCTATTTATTGGCTCAACGCAGGGTAGGGCAGGCCACAAGGGAGGTACCGCGGATCCGACCTGTAGGGGGTCTCCGAAATAAGATTCAATGACAGCCGATGCTAAATGTTTATACAATTGCAATTTTTTTTGTAAATTTTGGTTCTTTTTATAACTTTTTCTGGGTCTCCCACAAAGCCCTAAACATCAAATGAGAATGAATGAGGCAAACATGTTATGCACCGAGGCTCCGTCTTTGGAGAAGGTCAAAGACTTTTTGTTTGAGGTTTATTGCTATACCTCTATTCCTGAATAGATGCTATAATTTACCAAAAGCCGCTCATGCTAATTTTATTTTACGTTTTATCTCAGCTGTCTGATTTCTTTTGCTTATTTTGATTCTTTCACGTTTTCTACGATTTTTTGAGTAAGTTTAGAGTATATCTAGTATTGCTGATTATTTAGGTTTTGCTGAGATTTATTTTCAGCCCCACTCTGTGTTTAGTTGTTTTAGCATCTCCGATAGTTTTTGGATATTGCTGCTTTACTTTCTTATGACAGCTACTTGAAGATGTTTTTGAGTGACAGTGTAAAACGTTTGGGAAATTGTCGTACGCCTTTCTTACATTGGATTTTGTTAGTCTCTAAGTCTTCATTTATTTTGACCTGGAATGTGGCGTTTTTATATTTTAGTAGGGTGGAGTATTGTGAGTCTATTGTGGCTTGGTTCATTGCTTGTAAGAATCTCCAGGTTTTGACGCTGTCGAAAGCTGTGGTTTGTTGTTTTTTTATTATTAGTGTAAGGATTGTTTGTAGATGGTCGTTGTGCTGTATCTATTCATAAAGCCCGCTTGTTTTACCGGTTGATATGAGCCGAATTTATTAGTTAGTCTGTTGGTTATAATTTTAGGAGTATAAGTACGAGGCATCTGTTGAGAAGCAGGTTTAGTGGATCCTCGATAATGGTTCCTTTTTTTTTTCAACATCTTGCTAGTAATTTTGTCTTCTTCTGGACTTTTTTTGTTTTTTAGATGTTTTGGATAAGCTTTTCTGGTATTTTCGAGTCTGGTATCGTTTAAGAGTAGAGTTGGGTATAGAAGTTTTCAATATGCTTCACAATGTCTTTCTTGTTGATGATTAATGCATTTTGTTGGTTTATTTTTGTCTGCTTGTGGAGAGTTTTGTTTTTAGGACTTTCATGTTGGAGTTGTCTTCTATTATGCTTTTGATTATTTTGGTGTTTGGGTAAATCTCCTTTGCTGATTCATTTAATTTATTTTCTATAACTTTCAATGTATCTGGTGATTATTTTTATTTAGTTAGTTTATGTCTATTGTACTCAGGGCGCTGATTGACCCTAATTTCTTCTCTAATTTTTTCTGGTATTTATCTTTTTTTATCTAGTTTTGCGAGGTTGGAAAACTAACTGTATTAGGTTGTTTTTTATCTTCAAATTAAATGTAAGTGTTGTTTGCTCTTACCAGCCTATGGTTGTTTCTTGTATCGAACCCGGTTCGCACTCAAACATCTGTGCAGATTTTCTCATTGTTTGCTAGTATGTAGCCGGTTTCGTTCTTTGTTTTTCCGGCCGGTTTTACCCATGTTCATTTCTTTTGCTTGGTTTTTTTTAAGAAGGTGTTAAGTCGGAACTATTTTTTTTTGTTTATTTAGTTCACTAGCATGTTTCCTTGTTGGTTTTTTTGCCCAAACTAAAGTTTTCAATATTCTCAGGGTTTGTTTAGTTTTTCTAGTTAATTTTGTTATTTAGGTCGTCGCTAATGAATTTGTATTGGTATTTTTCTGATTCTATTGCTTTGGATATGTTTTTGAAGAATGATTTCATTTTTTTTATTTTTTGGTGTACTTGTGCACTGTATTTCTTGTTTAATTTGATTGTTATGTAGATAATTCTTTTCGAGATGGGATAGAATTTGGTTATTAGATGCCCTGCTTATTTGTTTACCATGCCAAAACTTTTTGTCGGGTTCTGTTGTCAGTGTTTTTTTGGTATACTGAGTGGCCTGATTTTAACACAGTGGTTCTTTCTCTTGGTAGTCTTGTTTCTCACAGGCTTAGGATGTCTCATTTAATTAAGAATTAGGAATTATAGTTTTTTCTAGTTTGATGAGGTTTTTTGGATTCCTTATTGTTCTGATGTTGTTAGTTGGATTTTTGTTTTGGTGGATTTTTGTCTTATTTCGGTTGATTGGAATCGATTTTTTGCCTTCCCCAGAATCCGATTTGAGGCAGATAGATTCGATATCAGTGTGAGACTTTGTGCATTTTGGGCTGTTCAACTGGGGTCTTCTATTTAAATTCGAAATTTCTACATGTAAAAAAGAAAGGTTTATGGCAATTAAAACGCCACCCTCATATTTGAGAGGCATTTTCCTATCCACCATTTGGAGGGACTCTGTAGTACTAGAGTCAAAGGACGGTTGAGTGGGTGGGCGGGGCACTTTATTTGAAATTAGTAGCCCGCAATCACTGTAACTCACTCAATCTCTGACTATTTTTTAGCAAATAATTGGATATTTTTCTAATTTAGTAACAATTGACATTTGTATAGAGGAGAAACATCCAATCTCTGGATATGTATGTGGGTGGTCGAGGAGCTCCAGTTTTGATTATTTGCTCGCAATGTACTGTATGACCCGCCCACCAACTCGACTATTCTCATTAAGAAAATAAATTGATCAACCTTCTACATTCCTAGAAAAGCGATATGTCTGTTTTATTAATACTTGTGTGGGTGTATGAGGCACTAATTGAAATTATTTGCTCACAATCAATGAACTGAGTGCTCCGCCCACCCACAAAAGTCCGTCCATAAAAGATAACTAAATCTAATTTTAAATGATAAATACTGCAATAAAACAGCAAAACGACTAAATGTATCAATTGTGAATTCTTAAAATGTGTCAAAAAAGTTATATTTTAAATTGTGTTATTCTTCAGACAAGTTTAAAACAAAAATTAAAAAATCTTGCAAAAACTAAAGAAATTTGGCCGTAAAGTCTACAAATAACAATAAAAGGCTAGATTTATCATCAAACTCAAGCCGGGTTTTACTCATCGAAGGTCAGAATTTTAACATTTAAGCCGAATTTTAGCATTATTAGTCAATTTTTTTGTTTTATGGCTGGACTTTATTGATTTTATCTATTCAAAGGTGGATTTGGATGTTTTGAAAATAGTTTGAAGTTTGCAAATTATTTTATTTTAAATTTACAAAAACTGACATTGCCGGCTTATTTTTCAAGTTAATTTTTTTAAACTTTCTAATTATCTAGAGCATCTTGTTTAAAAAAAAACTTTTTTAGTATTTTGAGAAATTTTGAAAATAAATATGTCAGTAAATTGTCAGTTTGACTATCACTCTTTATTTTTGTATTAGGGGCCCCAACAAATATTTTTAACTTATAGAGAAGGTTCTAACGCAGGGGCCACAATTTAGTTTAGGCCGTGTTTTTCTTGTATTTTATGCCCATCTCGAAGAAAGTTAATTGCCGCTAGGATTTTTATATAGAAGTCTAGAGACGTTTTGGTAATCTTAGTTGTTTTGTGTTTGTTTCGCGGTTCAGCCTCAGCTTTTTTATTCAGTACGTCTTTTATTTTGGTAAGACATTTAGTTTTTTTTTTAAATCTTGAGCTACAGTCATTTCAGATAATGCTGATTTTTGTTGAAGGCTACGAACCGCAACAAGCATACCATAGGATTCGAAACAATATGGAATATAATTAATAAGAAATATATTAAAACTATTTACTATGAATAAATTCTCATTTTCATGAAGTGATAACTTTGTTGACTAGTGATATGGCAAAATATTTCAAAACCCAAACGAAAAAATGTAAATTGGAACAACATAATATATTTAGCGGATGACATTTACGGATTCAATACTATCACATACACATTTTCTTATATATGCATGCATTAATAACTAATTTCCATTGTAAAAGAAATGACATTTATGAGTTTTGTTTCAGTAATGATTACTACACAAATAGCATTTTAAATAAAAAATACAATGATCGGCATTGCTTAATAATGGTTTTAAATGCGAATTAACTAACTTTATACTTTTTTCAATGAAACTCATTTTGTATGAAGTTTCAATTTAATTGCCGTTTAATGCGGTATAGTTTCATTAAAAGCAGGACTCTTAATGATAGTTCCCTTTATTGAAAATACATTCGCTTCCACATATTGCGATCATGTGGTTGCTTGCAATCTCTCTTGATTTTGTCCACTATTGCTCTTGTTTCGTTTCCATGTCGAACCCAACGCCGCAAATAAAATGGAGTGAAATTAGTGAACCCCGTACCTTTTGAACGCGGACGCAGATCAATAAAGTAAAAGAAGCAAAAAACGTCGCCCTATATTTTTTTTGTTTTGTTGAAAAGGTCTGGAATTATTTTTCATTAACAGCTGCGACCGGGATTCAAAATTTTATTTATGTCCTGGCTAAGCTTAAAAAAGAATGGAAAATATATAAAGACATCGTGTTTTTATTTAAAACATCCCTAACATAACAACATTGATGAATTGGAATATTTATTGGAATATTTTCATTTTACTGGAGTTGAGAGATGCACAGAGGAAAATTTTCTCTTTGAATTTTCAGCAAGCAACTTCTCGTTCCACTGGCGTTGCGGTCGATGAAATCGCTCCAGAAATGTGAAAAGCCGGGGTTAACTGTGAGCGAATGGATTATTAATGTGTGTCTGGAACTATCAAAAGTACCAGATGGTTGGAAGGTAGCAGTGATTGTTCCGATCTATGAACGAAACGGAGATAAAAATGAATATTTTGTTGAAAACTTGGTCGAAAACTTTTTGTCAAGGAGTTAATTGAAAAAGTTGTATCCTTGTAAAATCTTGTATAAAGAGTATGGATTATTAAACAATATTTTAATTAGCACTCAAAAACAAATGTATTTAAGATTTCATGCATACAAATGTTACTCTATTAAAATATTTTCACAGTGAAGCTTTCACTGAAAGGGTTTACGCAATTAGAAGTTTTATGTACTTTCCTTTTATATTTTAAAGTTTTTTCCCATGTTGAATATTTTTTGCTTGTCCCTTTCACCCCTCAATTCATTCGTTGGTGAGGCTACTTTTGCTTCCATTTATCAGGTTCATCTCGGCAAATAACCATTAAATTCTCACATGATCGATGGAAGTTTTCTTAAGTGCTAACCCTTTTATTCTATTTCTGTTTCCAAGGTTCATTATAATTTAATGTCAACATATAATAAATAATACATTATTATTGTTATTATTATTCTTTTATCTATTAAGAACTAATACTTCTTTGTTAATATTATGTAACGATATATAGATATATTATTTAATTAATGAGTCGATATAATAAATACAAAAAAAAATTAAAATAATTTGACATGGACTGTATATACCTCTTGACGAGTATTTTAAAATTTAGTTTGTTATACAACCTGTTGCAAATGTAATTTACATAATCACATTGATTACATTAAAGATTTAATTTTGTCATATTTATATTTTTCAACGTACTATCAGTTTTTTATATTGCATTTTTATTAATGTTAATGATGGATATGATTTGAACATTACATTTAATAAAATATGCTATACTCATTTAGTTCATGGAATTTGTTACTCTAAATCTTAATTTTTGAAATTTGAAAAACAGATGTTGGTGTTTAATAAAAGCAACTTGAGTGTTAAGTTAAGCTAAAATTCTAAAAAATTAACAACTCTTTGCTTATAAGAAAACCAAAAAAATAAACATTTTGTTTAAAACGATGTTGAGTAAAGTTAAACAATCATGATTATGTCATTATGGTAGATTATCATATTTGTTATAAGTAATCTGCAAATTTAGTTAAATGTTATGGAATTAGCAATATTAGTTAAATATACACTCAGATGCAAAAAAAAAACGAGACATTGGGTATTTTTTTGCAAAAAACACTGGTAATTTTTTTTACAATCAAAGAAATCATCAGGATGTAGAAAACAACAACATATGGTACTTATCAGTTTATTTAATCAACATTAATAAGCGAAAACGATAATGTACGTATTTACGAAAGAAAATGAATTTCTGCAAAATAAACTTAACAGATTATTATTATAAACTCAACAGAGATTAATAATGAAAATTTCAGTTGAATAAGATTTCAATACTTTGTATTGTTTCCTCGAGCCCTAACTAGTGCCTGCATACGGCGGCCCATGCCACTAATCAGCTTACGAATATCATTATGTAGAATATTCTGCCATTCTTCCTGAAGTGCCACACGAAGCTTGTTTATTGTGTTTGATAAAACTGTACGTTCTTTAACAAGCCTGCTCAACATGTCACAAACATGTTCTATAGGATTACCATCTGGAGTACTTGCAGGCCAGTTGAATTTTCTTATTCCAACTGCAATGAAGTATTCTGTGACGTACCTCGCAGAATGCAGTCTTGCGTTATCCTGCATCTGAATAAAGCCATTGCCGATAAATGGAGCAAATCAGCGATCCTCAATCAATGACAATCAATTCGGTGCAGGCATCTATTGATATTCCTGCTCATACCATCAGAGAGCCTTCATCATGGCTAAGCCGGGGCTTAAAGGTGCACTCCGCAAATTGTTCTCCCATTTGTCTCCATACTCGTTCTCTTCCATCTGGCGAATATAGGCAGAATCTAAACTCGCCAGGTAACAGTATAGTTCTTCATTGTGCCAATGTTCAATTCAAATGTTTCGAGAAAATTGGAGTTATTGAAGTCACATGACGATTCCGTAGAGAAGTACGAACGATAAATCGGTCATCGATATCAAATCCCGCTCTTCGAGCATTTTTTGCCGGTTTTCCTAAATCGCTCAAGTGCTTTTTGGACGGTAAAAAGACTGACATGAAGGAATCTGGACACATACCGCTGGCTTCTTCCATCTGCCACAAGATCAACAGCTTTTGCACAATCTTCAGCACTTAGAACCATAACCAACACACGAATCTGCCCTGAGAATGACAATTAATCGAAAACAAACAAGTCAAACCAGTAGTCACCATGATCCTCTGTGTATAATGTTGAATGAGCAATAGGTAGTGAAGAACGCATACCTTTAAATTTTATTTTTGTTTATTAATGTTTATTAAATAAACTGATAAGTATCATGTTGTTTTTTCTACATCCTGATGGTCTCTTTGATTGTAAAACATTAAAAGTTTTATAAAAAAATTACCGAATGACCCGGATTGCATCTGAGTGTAGAAAAATATCTGGATACGATTTAGGTCCGGTCTTCCAGTTTCCGCTCAAACTAAGAATGGATTTAAGCTCAGATGAAATAAATTTTGTGTTTTTTTATTAAAAAATTGACAGCTTAAACTTCGTCAATGGCTGTGTTCAAAACGACTTTCTCATCACTGCCAATCATACGAACTGAACACCGCTGCGCTGATTACTACTGGGTTATCGTTTGCTGGCAAGAGCTTGTCATTTTAATCATTATACTTTTAGGTACGCTTGCTTGCTGACAAAGCAACTCAGCAGTCAACAGCAGTTTTAATATTTATTATATAAGGTAATAAATAAGTGCAAAACTTTATTCATAAAAAGTCAAAGCTTACAAAGTATCCTGCTATAAACTGTTGAAAAATGTAAATTTTATTCATAAAATAACAAATTCGATCACGAAAAGTAAAAACATTGTTGGACAATTCCAAAATCTGGCCATAAAGCGCTAAAGTGTAAAATTTTATTCATAAAATGTAAAAATAACAACATCTGGCATTGAAACATCAAAATATTAATACTGTTAAAAGTGTAAACAATTTTGAGCAATTTTAAAAACATTTTAAACATCAACATTTTGGTATTAACTGTTTCTTAAACGTGCAAAATTTTATTCATAAAAAGACAAAAATTAGCTTATGACATATTAAAATATTGCTAGAAATAGCAAAATCCGGTCATAATCTGTCGAAATGTGCAAAGTTCTATTATCGAATGTCCAAATAAGCAAATTTTAGTCAAAAACTGAAAAAAAATTAAATTATTTACAAAAAGACAAAAATAGCAAAATCATGTTATAAAAATGTTATATAACATTAAAACGTTTCCTAAAGAACTAAAAGCACAAAAATTCAGCCATAAAAAGTGTAAATTTTTTCATAAAGTTTTAAAAATAACAAAATTCAGCTATAAAATATCAAAAATAATTATATTTATAGAATGTCAGAAATATTGAAATCTGGTCATAAAGTATGAAAATATTGTAAGAAAGCACAAAATTTTGTTGAAAAATTAAAAAATCTGTCTCAAAAAGTTAAGAAATGGCAAAATCCGGCCAAAAACGGTTGCAAACTACATCATTCTGTTGATAAAATATCAAAAATACCAAAATCCGATATTTTAAACAATTGTCAGAAAGCACCAAAATCCAGCTAGAAACTGTTAAAAGGTGTAAAAATCTCAAAAGTAGCAAAATCCAAATATAAAATATTAAATTTAGCAGTTTTATGTTTATGTAGTTAGTGAAAGTATACACGGGTGGCAAACATTCAGAGAAACTCAGTTGCTTATTTTTGGTTGATGACTCAGCGCCTGCAACTGATGAATCGTTCTGGACACTGCTATTGCAATATGTCATAATTGATTATTTATAAAGTTTATGTTGAATGTATCATGCTGTGAGTAGAAAAGCGGGACATTCAAATTCAAAATAAATGTTTGTAAAATTGTGATTTGTTACTTTAAAATGTTTAAATTAGTTCTGTCATTTGGCTGCAAATATTTTACGGAATAAAATATCATAAATAAAATGAAGTTATTATTTCAGCAAAGATAACGTACTATAATATAATAAAAACTAAAAATTCTATTCAATGTAACCAATCTATTTAAAAAACTGCTTTAATATTAAAAGTTTTTCACAGTCAAATACAGTACGCCAATAACTGTGTGACCGGTGATAGGAATTTTTGCGCATTGCGAGAGAAAAAACTTATTGCCAGAATGAAAGAAGCATAGTGCGAGAAAGGGAAACAATACACTTGAAGGCACAAACTGTTATACAATATAAATATATTTATTCCCGGGTAACGCCGGTTTTCCATGTAAAGGGTAATCCATTTAGAGGTAGCACTTTGTCGGGTAATCTTTATAATCATGCCAAAGAACCATTCTGTACATTAATTTTTTAGAGATTAATTTTTTTCAAATGTTGTCTGTAACTACGGTTAACATGGTCTATTCAGAAGTTTTAATTTTTGATGACGCGTACAAGCATTTTGAGTGGTATTTGGCAAATGTCTGAAGTAATGTTGGTCTCCAATTGCCTAATCGTAGTTGGCTTATCCATGTAGACTTTAGACTATACGTAGTCCTAAAAGAAAAAGTTTAGAAGTGCAATATTACATGATCAAGGCGGCCAATTCACCGGTCCGGGGAGTGAAATGAACTGTTTACCGAATTGTTCTCGCTATAAAGCTATGGTTTCACGGGCAATGTGGCAAGTAGCGCATTTTGTTAGAACCAAATGTCGTCGTTACCAGTTTTAATTGTAGTCAGCAAATAGTCTGTTATTATTGCACGATAATGGGCGCCATTCACAATTACGTTCCGGCAGGCCTTATTTTTAAAGAAATGTTGAATCAGCCATAAACTACACTAAACCGTTATTTTGTCTGTATGTAAATTTTCCTATTGACGTAGCCATTAAGCCAGAAATGGGCCTCATTGCTAAACAAAATTTTGGTCAAAAACAGTAGATGTTGTTAAAGCTTTTCAAGAGCCCAAAGCCTAAAACAGTCACGATTTGGAAGGTCGGCCGGCTTCAATTCTAACATAAAACTTACTGAAAACAGTACCTATAAATGAATCACCCATTACATTTTACATAAATAGATGTTATTGTATCCGCAGTTCATGCTAAACTGACGCGTTTCAAGATTGATTTTGCATGCAAAAGTACCTATCTTACTATTGGTGTAGTATAATCTCTCATCCTAATTTTGTCTCAGGAGTGACCGATCACAGTATTGTTGGTTTAAAGTGGTGATGAAAATAAAATAATACTGCATAGTAAAACTGTGTATGCAACCAGTGTCAGAAAATGAAGTTATTAATATTGAATGTTAAATAAAAATTCACATTCTGTTGGGGCAGATGGAATCAGCGCAATTTTTTTTTAATTATATAAACGAATCACTATGTCACGAAATATTTTCATCTATTCTCAAAGAAAATTCATTATAGGCTTATTGCAATTTTTTTAAATTAATTGAAGACGTTGTGGCAGATCGAATTTTAACTTTTTTAACAACTTTAAGCTATCTAGTACTCAATTAAGATAAAAGTCAACATTGTTTAGGAATATTATTTGACTTAAGTAAACCTTGTTAGTCATAAGCTATTACAGTACACCAAAAACTGTGTGACCGGTGGTAGGAGGTTCCGCGCAGTTTAAGAAAAAAAAACTTATAGCCGGAATGAAAGATGCATAATGCAAAAAAGGGAAACAATACACTCGAAGACACACACTTTTATACGTAATAAATATATGTATTCCTTGGTAGCGCCGGCTACTCATGTACATACATAGATGTTATTGTTCCCGCATTTTATGCTAGACTGACGCGTTTTAAGTTTGATTTTGCATCTGAATGTACCTATCTTACTATTGGTGTCGTTTAGTGCTCTCATCCCATTTTTGTCTCTAGAGTGACCGGTTCTTGGTTTAATGTAGTTGCCAAGCTTTACCAATATGGAATGAGAGGTACAAGTTTACAGTGTATTGTAAGTTATCTTAGTAATAGGTTACATTACGTTCAAATTGATAATATTAAATCAAATACATTATACAGGGTGTAGATTAATTGGCGGACAAACGCCAGATAACTTTGTAGACTGTGCCAAAAGAAAACGAAATTCTTAATTTCAAATTGCTGAGAAACTCTTTGTATGGCCTCACAAGGTCCTCAAAGTTTTAATTTTGTCAAACAAGGTTTTTAAAAATTAATAATAAAAAATATTAAAAAATGTGCAAATTACTTTCCAAGAATAAATCTAATTTAAATTTAAAATACCCTTGGCAACGTAGCAAAAAAATCAAATTATAAAGTAGGCAATGAATGTCAGTTGATATTTTTATTTTATTATGACTTTTACCTTGAATGAATATGCAAATTACGCCGATGATGCTTAAGAATGTCATGAATAAAGTAAAGTGTTTAGAAATAAACGTTGACCAATTGGAACATTTGTAGTTTATAATAAATAATAACATTTGATGTGTGTATTAAGTTGCCTACATTATAAGTTTGAATTTAGAAATAGAAATTTTGCTACGTTGCCAAGCGTAACAAAACTTTGAGGATCTTGAGAGGCCAAACGAAGAGTTTCTCAGCATTTTGAAATTAAAATTTTTGTTTTATTTTGGCACGGTCTACAAAGTTACCTGGCGCTTGTCCGCCAATTAACCTACACCCTGTATATGAACAGAAGGATACTACAAAGCTCAGTACTAGGCCTATTACTTTTTATTATTTATATTAATGATCTAGTAGTTGAAGACAGTGTCATATGCTAATGATACGTCACTATTTTTATTATCACAAAATGATGATATTTCAAAAAAGCCAATGAACTGCTGGAAAATATAGACCGATGCGATGGTTTAAATGTAACAATCTACATATTCTTACAAACTCGTTCTTAATGAGGATGTAATAATTTGAGAATTAAACAAGCCAATAATACTCGGTTCTTAGGCTTTGATGTAGATCAATTATGCAACTTTAGGATGTACATAGACAAACTGTCGAAAAAACTATGTTTTTTTGTTATGTACTTGTAAAGAAAGAAATTTTCTTCCATAAAGCGTACTATTCGGTAAACGAATTTATTCAAGATGTTTGTTTTAATGTGTGTATGTTTTGTTAATATTTGTATTATTTTAAATTTGATTACTGTAAATTAATCTTTTTATATCTATGTTCGATATATCTGTGATGATTTGTTTTATATCTTGTATAGATCTTCTGAACTAATAATTTATTATTATTATTAATGGATTGGCATATAATAATAATTATTAATGAATTAAACTTAGTTAAACCGTTGGTTGACAAATATACGAAGATACGCAACCCGGGATATTATATTATTCATTACATGTAGATGGCGTATACACGTTAAAATATTAATCAAGTTAATAATAAAACTGTGGTAGCATTTATTTTAAAATTGATATAAACATTTTACTTATTCAAATCTACATTATTCACTATAATAGCGATTGTGAACAGAATTTACGTAATATAAGCATTTATAATTTTTTGTGTCAGAGCCATCTATATCTCATGAACGGTAGGTTAAACATAGGATAAATTTATTATTGAAATATCGGCTCTAAGTCGTACGTACATGCACGAATGTAGTCGTACGTAGTAGTAAATAATATGTTTATTTCATATTATATACAGACAAATGATTATACATATATTACATTGTGACAATGATTGGTTGAATATGAAAAGGGCTATCGACCGAGGTCTTTCTGCCCATATAGTCGTACGTTTTGTTCGAATTTCTCGTTTAGTCTACCGGCACATTATTTATACGATATTTTTTCTAAAGTACTATTTATTAATTTGTATAAGAAGTTGTTGCTATAGTATTGAGTGGATAATTGAAATCTATTTATTTGCAGCTGTGTACAAAGAATTAAATACACTAATAGAGATATGTATACTCGTTGGACGTTCTCGTGTCAAGTAATATATGTCTTATCTCAAACACATGTTTTGCAAAACTTTAAAATAAAGTTACTTTACATTATTCAACAATAGTTTTTTTATCAGATCAGTGTTACTCTCAACACAACTTTAAGTTTTTTTTAACTTGTTGCACATTATATCTACATTCCGATTATATTTAAATACTTCTTGCTATTTCATACCAACGAAACTCCGAGTGAGCAAATTGGAATGCGATGTGCGTTTATTTAATAAGAAATTGCAAAGTGTATAAAAAAGTTTGCATGGAAAATAGTAAAACATATTAAAAATTTAAAAAGTTAAAGCGGTATACTGCCTAAACCGTCCATTTGGGGGATATCATGCCATTGTTTTAATACTGTTTTCTACACAATATTCTCACATAATATTGTAAGTACATTGTCATAAAATCCATAAGTAGAGAAAAATAAATTAATAAAATAATGTACAATAAACTTAAAAGTAAGGAAAAATATGTTAATAGCCAAAAAAGTGGCAAAAAAGATAATGTTGTACATGCAAAAACATATTTATTTGCAGTGGGCTTCTACGATCTCTAATTACAGCATCCAATCGCACAGGCATATTTTGAACCAAACTTATTTTTGAACAATTTGGTACCACTCGTCATACGGGCTTCTACGTTTTCAGGCGTTTGAAACTCATAATGGTTGCGATAAGTTTGTTGATCTTATGTGTTGTATGCGTGTTTCAAATCCGGACTTCTTTTCGGCTAAGGCAACACAGTAATGTGGGCATCATCGTTTCAGGTCTTTTTGATCTTAATTCATAATCATGTGCACTGTATACGAGGTGTGGCTATTAAATAACGGGGCTAATGTTATAAAATTTATTTTAAATTTATATTCTCTGTTTCTGCAACGCTCCATGTCAATTTCCCATTGTTTCAAACAGTACTGGAAGTTTTTTTTTTTTTGAACGTTTTCATGATGAAGAACTCAGAACTTGTTCTTGACCTGAAGTGAAGGTACACTATCACATGAGTATCGAAAAAAATAAACAATCATTATTGCTTTGAATTGCTTATTCCAGTAGAGTTTTTCAAATGCATTGATTGACGTTTAGTTTCTAGATCGTAAGTGATATGATTTATCACATGTTAACACTTTTTTCAAGAAGTTTGGGCTATTTTCAATGGCATTCAAAGTGTCAGTGCAAACATTTGCATGAGGTACGATTGTAGGAATTTTAAGCACCTTTTTTAAACATACTTTGCTTTACGCATTATTTGTTAATTTTTACTGTTTTAGCAATCGCACGAATAGTTAACCGACGGTCTTATTGGATTACCAATTTTTTTCAAGATTTTTACCCGGGCGTGCGTTATCTTGAACGTTTTCTTGGCTATCTTTGCTTAAACAACTCAAAAGCTCGCGCACGTGATTAACATTAATTGCCATAAACTTCTTTTAATAAAAGAAGCTACACAGCTGTTGGTGGTACGACGTTGGCGCAGTTTTTCTGTAGAAGCATTAACGCTAGAGTATTGCCGAGTTTAGTAGCCGCGTCCTGATGGGTCGAACATTACATATTGAAATCCTATTATATCTACGAGAATATCGGTGAACTTTTTCTTCTAGAATAATAAAATATAAAAAACTAAATATTGACTGTACAGCGTCGTTTTTAAATTAACTACTATCCAACCGATAAGATTTCAGTCATCACTTATTTTATATGTTGAACTACATACAATATTCTTCATTCTTCATTTTTTTGGTTAAAGATTTTCAGTTATATTTAACGAGTAAAAAAATAATGAAGCACTAAATAAAAACTACATTAAAAAAAATGCGGAGAAAGGGCAGATTGGACTTTCTTCTATAATGTGTGAAAATTTTATTCAAGCATTTTTTGCTGAGTTTGATTCTGTGAACTCTTATAATAGCGCATGTATTCTCATCTTTTAATCTTGTTATTATCTAGCCACATCTTATATACTGAAACTGTTTCTAAGGAAATTGTTCAGCTTTCGAATGCTGGCATAGTGCGATCACGTAAAGCTTGCATTTGAATGAAGTAGTCTTTGATGGAATTTGTCTTTTTGCCTTGTCCCGGTTTTTTGTGTACTGTTTTGTTTTACGGAGTTATATCAATCCATCTTGGATGTTATTTTTAGGGATTCTTAAAGCATTTGTGATGTAACACACTTGCTCTTTTAAAGTAGTTAAAACTATAAAAATTAACGAAAATGCAGTTTTATGTTAGATACAATTTTGCTTGAATACGCAAATCAAGTTTTGATTAATAATAACTTCATGCTGAAGTAACCGTGCTCAAGCTGTTTTTTGATTTTGATCCGACCGCATAAATAACGTTTTGCTAGTAAAATCCGTGTCTAATGTATCTGCTGTTTTGATAGTAATTATATCGCATTCTCTATTTATATCTCGTTTGTTTTGCATTATTCACAACGTATCAGGTTCTTGGTAATTGATCTGTTGAGGTTGCTCTATATGCTACCGCCGCGGTAATTGCCATCATTTGCTGTGATGTGTTTTTAATGTTTTTGTTTTGAACACACCCCAATCATATATTTGGGTGTTCTGCAAATATTCTATTTATCTCAAAGAAAAACGTTATCTAGAAGAATGTGTTACTCTTCTTTTTGTATTAATAGTGAAGGAAACATATAGTGTAGTAAAAGATATAGTGTCTTTACGACACGCAGATTATTTCATTACCAACCGCTTTCTAGGGCAATTATGTTTGTATTATATACCTGGAAGCTATTCAACCCGGAGTAGTATTTAAGGGTGACCATTTTGTACATTTATATAATATTTTTACCCTTGAATGCCGAGGTGTTAAATAGCTTTCAGGTATATAATTCAAACACAATTGCCTGTCCCGAAGTGATTGGTAATAAAATAATCTGCTGAGATAGTTTAAACCCATGTCGTAAAGACACTATATCTATGGCTATACTAAACCTAAGATCAAAGTAATGTAGACATTTTCTTACGTTTGTGCATAGCAGAAATATCTGCTGTGAAAGAAAATACTACTATTAGCGAATTTTTTTATCAAAGTAAGGACTTTTAAATCGGCAATTTGGTGCGGATCTATCTGGCTTAAACTAAAGAAGGTTGCTAAACACTCGAAGTGGTATTTGTTCTCAATAACTAATTATTTTGGATCTAAGCTATAATTAGTAGTTACTCAAAAGCTTATGATTGAAAACACATGTGGAGTGTGTTATATTTGTGCTATAAAATATGTTTTTAAAACTACTGAAGGAAGCTTAAAATTCCAAAGGAAGTTATATTTTTGGAGTCCAAATAAGCACGATTAAGCGGAAGGTAAAGCTTAAAATAAATTTGGTAAACTGGCGATTGCTAACTTCAAAAACATTAAGAATAGTGTTTCAGGATATTTACCAATTTATGGTGGTCTCTGAGTGTAATTATGCCATGAACTTCAGCATGTAGCTATTTATGAAAGACGTTATATTTACGCGTTTACGTATTGATTATTGCGGACGGACCTATGGATATTTATTGGAGGAGAAGGTTCCAGTCTGTGACGTGTCCTATTACGCTAACGGTTCGTTAATATTTATCAGTATTTTTTCTTGTGCACCAATCAAATGTTTGCATTTATAGATTTATATTTTTTATTATACTCGTAAAATAACCAAAATAAGCAAACCCAATACAATATAAAGCAAAATAATTTTAAATATTCACAAAATGAACAAATAAACTATTAGCAAAATAACCAATTTTTTTGCGTAATCTATTTTATTGTCATATTTGACAAATTTGTACAGTTTTGAATTAAATATTTTGAATTAAGTATGTAGCTAAACTGCAGTATTCTGTCGCTGTAATGGTTATGATTAACAAGTATGATTTTTTCAAGCATCTATGTTTAGTTTATTTGAGCATAAATGCTGATGATAGGTACTAATGATTGGTTTTAGTATTAATTTATAATAGGTGGAGCCACAATCATTTGTAATTATGAAAAGCAAAAAATCATACTAATTGCGAAAAACGTTTTGTTTGTTTTGAAAACTCGATCGATTTTGCAATTAGTTAATGACAGTATATTAAAAACGAGTTCTGCACACGTACTCCATATTAGAAAAAAAAGCCTAGTAATTTGTTTAAATGAAAATATGCAACTTGTTTTGTTGTACATTTTTTATCCATTTTATTTGGTATTAATTAATTTGGATATTATAATATAGTTAATTAACTTATAATTGGTTTTTTAAACATTTTGGTAACGTCGTTGTTAGCTTTTTAGCTCTGATGATTGTAACGACGTTACCGAAACGTTAGCAATTAAAGAAACCATAACAAGTAAAACAAAACCCATTTCATTAAAATAGAAATGAATGTTATATTGATCAGCGTCATTTTACGTTTCAAAATTCAAATGAAAAAGACATTTGTTACCAATCTTTTAAAACACAATATTCTGTTTTATAATAAATTCAGTATAATACGTGTTGCATAATGAACTCATGGCGATTCATACGGACTTCATCATGGATGCATTTAGATAAATAGCTTAAACAAGTCGTAGACTTACTGTGGCGATGTAAAGTAGCCTTAAAAACCACGAAAAAAGTAGTTTATTACTTTACTTATTTATGATTCTATTAAGTTATAATGTTCACGAATATAATATTTATAGTAAATATGGCAACAATTCAAATATTTAACTTTTTAAATTTTATTAATATCATACAATAAATGATTAATTATATTTAAAAAATAAACTTTCTAGTAATTAACTTAATTCTATTAAAATAAACCAAACATTCCTCCAATTCAATTATTGATTTTTACTATGAATATGGTTTTCATATCGCGATTGAAACTTTGGCCGGCTGCTACAAGTTAGTAATAAACATGTCGATATTTGAAATGAAGTACAATATGATAACTATGGACGATGTTGACGTTTTGTTGCATGAGAATCACAAAGTTTCTAGTCATTAATTGTATGTATTGTAGGGGAGCATTTGTAGAATTATTTTAATTATTTTTTTTTATTTAAGAAAACATTTGTTTTTGTATTCCAAGCAAGCAAGTTAGTTTTGTGAAACAATAATTTTCGTTAAAAGAAGTTTAGATCAGCAATAATGTCATAATTATTATTCTTGTTTAAAAATGCATGGTATACACCAAAATGTGTGAACCAATAAAATTTTACTGAAGTTGCCAACCAAATATTTACATACGATCGCTTTGGAAACACTTACACTTTTTGCGATCATATGATTGGCATTTCTGAACTTATTTTACAACTTTTCTCTTTTAGTTTAGCTGAACGATTTTTGTCAAATTTACATAATAAATTGTTTGTCCATTTTTTTCTTAAATATAAATTTTGCACAAGTTTTGATAAACTTGCTAATCAAGTTAATGTAACAAAATGGGAGTTATACATGTTTTTTAATTAATTTTTACATCTTAAATCATAGTTTTTAGACTTTCTTAAAAAAAATTGCATTGCCAATTCTATTCAATTTAATAAAAGGGATTTCTGTAGAATTTTTTATGCACTTTATAAGATAAATAGGTCTATTCAAGGTTTTTTTAAATTATTTTGGTTAATAGAATTTCTGCAAATTTTTTCACATTTCTTCATAAATTATTTGCAATAAATGGGTTTGTGGTGCTTAAGTTTTGTCAAGCTGGTAAAAAGAAATGAGGGAGAAAAGTTTTATTGTACACAAGAGTTACTCATACATGTGCGCTATATTTTAAAGTAGTCACTTCTAACGTTGAGACATTTGTCGAAACGGGACACCAGCTTTTTTTATATCCTCTTCATACCACGTTTCCTCCTGGATTGGCAGCCAATAGTGTACACAGATTTTCAGCTCTTCGTTATAGTGTTGAACCGCTGCTTTCTCAACTATTTTTTTCATTTTTATGAACAAATGGAAGTCGCTTAGTGTAAGTCTGGGTTGTAGGGCGGGTGGTCGAACAACTTTTATCCGAAATTTTTGAGTAGTTGATGACAACAATCTTCTCTTTTTGTTTTGTATTGCTTTTTGTAAACGGTTAAGGGTTTTGCAGTACGTTGCTGCAAGATTACAGATTAAATCATGTATTTATAG
Organism: Tachinus rufipes; assembly: GCA_963932245.1. NCBI lineage: Eukaryota > Metazoa > Arthropoda > Insecta > Coleoptera > Staphylinidae > Tachinus > Tachinus rufipes. The sequence goes on along the minus strand of OZ010741.1, from coordinate 45,903,747 downwards.
TGGCCATGATAAAACCACGCTTACATAAAAACTATCATATCGATAGTCAACCTAACGGAATTTGAAGAAACAAAATAGTTTTTTTCTGATCAATTTTTGTTGTTTAAATAGTGCTTTTGTGTAAGTTTTAGCCATTCTTGTCAACTCTGAACATAGACTTCCTCTAGGTTTTTTTCCTATATTGACCTTTCATCGCTTTATTTAGAGTTTGCTTCCTAAGCTCTTTGTCTTTGTTAAGGTCAGTGATTTTGCCTTTACTGGAAGCACGCAGTTTTTTTTTTTAGGTTTTTTTTGTAACTTACCAAAAGCTGCATAGCCAAGCCTTCTGCGTCAGGAGATTTTGCTAGTTGCCTGTCCCTGTCGATTTTGATTTTATGGTAGAGATATATGTATGTATTTGTGTATTTTCTCTATTTTATTTCCTTTGTCTGTCACCAGGTTTCCTTTAGTCACGAGGTTTGTCATAAACTGTGTTTTATGGAAGTAAATGTACAGTGCAACTGCAGCTGCTTATTTGAGGCCTTTCAGCATTTCTTGTGCGTCTGGATATTTTCTTCTTCAATGGGTGGCATGAATGTATAGGAGATGTGGATCGAACAGGTCGACGCTATATTTAATGTGAAATTGGTTACTACGATATTGTGACTTGGAGCTTCTGGGTTATTTTCTGTGGTGATAAGTAAAGTTTTTGGTGCATGCATGCGTGTTACTGACGAAATCAGACGACTAATGCTTAAAAAAGTCGAAAATTGGACCTTCAGGGTGAGCTACATTAGAGCCAGTTGCGGGGTCATGTCATATGCCCGAAATAATAATCAAACACTAAATGGCATAAAGCCAAAATTTTGTTTATTTGGTCAAATTCTATTTGTTTTATTTCAATATGAAGTTTTACCACGCTGTTCATAATAGCTCTGTATATATTTTTTATATTTTTTATAATTGCATAAAACTAAAAAAAAGCATTTTTTTTATTTATTTTTTTAATTTTTAGGTTATTAATTATTTTATCTTTGGTTGATTATGCTGTAGATTTTATCAGCATTGACTTTATAAATGTCACTATACTATAATTATATAATACATAAATTACATACATTACGATTGTTGTTTTTTTAATCATAAAAATTAAACTGTTAAAACAATTATCTCTAAATTACGATTTGTTTTTTTTTTTTAAACAAAGAAAAACGAAATAAAATAAGAGATAGTTACTTCTTCCCGAATTTATTTTGTTATGAGATGTTAAATTATTCAAGATATTGGTAACTCGGTAAGGGAAAGGATCGTTTGGCAAAGAATTGTTCCGCTACAGTATTTTATTGTATTTGATTTTCAGTATTATGACTAAAACAGCAACTTTGGCGTCATTTCTATTTCTACATTAATTTGATTTGAAAAATTCGAAGAGAAGCTACTCTTTAAGCAGTTAGAATATTTAGAAAAAGAAGTAAGACTGTGTACATTTAATGCTCAGTCTTTAATGCGATGAATGAAACTGTTTGGATGAATTTTTCATAATTTTCTTTATGTTTATGGAAAGTTTAGTTAATTTTACCTTCAAATCACTTGATAGTTTGTTGTTGAATCTTTTTTATGTATGCGTACGTTTAGAATGCAGACTTACAAAGATAAGTTAAAGTAGTAAAACGCACAAGACTTTTCACTGCAAACTTGCCAACAGCATTGTTTTCTGAAATACATGTATTTAATTTTTTTTGGCTTCTTTTATGGTGTTTCTATTTTAAACTGCTGACTTCGCTGATCTCAAGCAGATTTTGAACATTTTTATTTGTTGTTCCAGTAGGCTTATGTTTTGGGTTGCAGGAACATGAGTTCACCATTCAGCTGCAGATATCTGTTACCTGCATTTTTTAGTTCAAACAGTCTGGCTAAAAAATTTCCTTGATAGCCACCGCACTTCTGTGTGCAGCAAAAGGTGGTAGTGATCTATACCCAGATCTTCGGCGTTAAGTTGTGGGCTAATTTTGTTGCTTCTGAATTTTGTATTGACGTGACGATAGAAACAACATATTTAAAATGTGACTATTCTATTCTCGTAATAGTTCAAAATAGGTGCCAGGAATCGTTTTTTTGTCTTTTTAACAATAACGTAGATTCTATAACTTTGTGGTTAAAACAGTGTTTTACAAAATTAAAGCTTACTCATTTTTTTGTAAAAAGTGTTAGGAGATTTGTTCTCAGATGTGTTTGCAGACCAATTGCTACCGAGCAGTAGCTACGCGAAGCTATCAATGTTAACACAATCTCAGATGAAGTCTATTTTTCAACTTCACATGGATATTGCTCGGTAACTGTTATTGTGAACACAGATCTGTTTACTACACAAAGCGTCAGCGGAATACTTTTAACGGCGCAAGTGCGTAAAAGATTTTTTCTATACACGAATATTGTACGCAGTTTTTTATTATTTTGCAGTACAATATGAAAATTAGAGAAATAAAATTGCAAATTGTGATTTTAATGACAATTCAAATGGCAAAGTCGAATTTTTCATGGTTAGCATATTAGATTGACAGCATAACAGCGAAATAATTTGACATTATTTTCAATGTATTACATCTACCTATAGCAAAAAAGTGACTAATATTTTTAGCAATTTTCCACAGTTATTATTCAATATACAGGGTGTCCGGAAAATACGTGTACAACGTTTGACGACAGACTCCTGACGTCAAAATAGGTCGATCTAAGCCGACTTAGTTATATCCAAAATTGTCTCGTTTAGCCGGTAGAGGGCGTCAAAAATTTGTAAATATTAAAAAGAAATTACCTGTAACAATAATTTTTTAAGTGACCTTGTTGCTATGGCGTTTAATAATTTGACAATTATTGACAAATTGTCACCAGTCTATGAAATTTACTCAAGTATACGATCAACATTCTTGAATTACAAGTTCATTTTACCATTAAAAATGGAAAATTATACAAACTCTCAGAAAGTTAACATGCTCCTGGTATACGGGTTTTGTCAAGGAAATGGGCGTCAGAGTGTTAGGGTTTACATGGAGAGGTTTCCTAACCGTCGAATACCAAACCACCAAACATTTGCCAATATTGAGCGTCATCTTCGGGAAACGGGCAGTTTTGAGAAAAAGTTTGAAGGCAGGGATCGTATGCGAACAACTCGAACTGTGGAAACAGAAGAGATGATTCTGGAAAGAGTTGAAGAAGAACCAAGTACCAGTACCCGTCTCTTAGAACGTGAGTTAAATGTTCCTAAAACGATTGTCAATGAGGTTTTAAGAGAACAGTTGTTACATCCTTACCACATACAAAAAGTCCAGGAACTTTTACCGACTGATCCCCCCATGCGGCTTACATTTTGTCAATTTATTAGAAACAAAAGAATCCTTGTTCCAAATTTTTGTAGAAAAATTATGTTTACTGACGAGGCATGCTTTACAAGATCTGAGGTAACCAATCTGCACAACGAACATATTTATTCCGATGAAAATCCACATGCCATTAAAGTTGCACATCATCAGCATCAATTTAAAATTAATATTTGGGCAGGTATTATTGATCACTACCTTATTGGTCCCATTGTTATTCCAGACAGGTTAGATGGAAATATATATTTAAATTTTTTGCAAGACACATTACCAATTCTTCTGGAGATATTGCCCCTTTTACTTCGGAGGGAAATGTGGTATATGCATGATGGTGCCCCGCCCCATTTTTCCGTTGCCGTTTGGCAATACTTACATCATCAATATCCCAACCGATGGATTGGAAGAGGCAATGATGCACCAGTAAAATGGCCACCACGTTCTCCTGAGTTAAATATGTGTGACTTCTTTTTGTGGGGCGCTATTAAAACAGAAGTTTACAAGACTCCGGTAAACACACGCGATGATTTATTGCAGCGGATTTTAAATGCAGGCAATCATTTTAATAATCCCGAGACATTAGATAGGGTCCAATATCATTTTTTAAAGAGTGTTAATAAGTGTATTCAGCAAGATGGCGGTCATTTTACACATTTGCTTAAGTAATGTTTTTGTTTTACTTAGTTTCTTACAATAGATACTTTCAACTTTGTTATACTTTTTTTTTTTTTGACGCCCTCTACCGGCTAAACGAGACAATTTTGGATATAACTAAGTCGGCTTAGATCGACCTATTTTGACGTCAGGAGTCTGTCGTCAAACGTTGTACACGTTTTTTCCGGACACCCTGTATAACTACAACAACGTATTTATATCTAAATCTTTCTCAATTTGTCTTTTTTGGGTTACAAGATTTTTGAATAGGTGCAATAATTTTTTTTACTTTTACTCTTTTGCGTATACAGGGTGTTACATAAAAAGCGTACGGTTGAATAATAGAATATTTTTAAACCGGTTTGAATGATCAAAAATTTAAGGGCAGAGTCTACCCGCGAAACCAAGAAAATTGAAATTTGTCCGACATGTGCTGGCTCCTGTTGCTAAATAGTTGAATTAAGCCTAATGCGCAGAATAACAACTTACTCGAGCTAGCGCGCATCATAGCCGATTATATATTTATTTATAAACTACATCCCCGCACCCCTTCATAGTACGAAAACAATTCGTATTTTTACAAAATTATGTTATGTATTTACGTATTTATATAGATTTGCACCAGGGGCGCGCATAAAATATTTAATTTTATTGAATCTTTATTATTGTTTCTATAATTATTAGATATATTTACAAATATATACTTCATAATATTTTAACTAAATTATGTGTGCAGTTTGTATTTAAACAGTAGTGTACAATTGCATTTTAACAATTAAATTATTTTTGACTAATATGTATTGAACAAAAAAACTCTAGAAATTGCAATTTTTTTAACATTTGTGTGCATCTATTGTGTTTTGTAACAAAGATAAAATTATACTAAACCTTATTGTAACATAATAATATAATATTTTATGATACGAATGTTTAAAAAATATATTGAGAATATTGAAACGTTTTCACCTATGTTTATTTATAGACCTACTACCCCTTACCCCGCGATGACACCTGTGCAACTTCAAATAGAATTTAGATTCGCATGTTTACAAATTTGATTTGTATACTGCTTATTATATATATTATTGTAGCGAGATTAGTTTCTTTATTTTCTTTTTATGCTTATACTGTTTTTTTCAAAACGGTATAAGTGTGCGTGTCTGTATTTAGTCTTTTTGCAGAATTGTGCAGAGTTGTCTTTGAAGTGATAAGTAATAACTTTTATAAGATTATTAGAATCAGGGGCGCGCGCAAATAAAATAAAATATTATTCAATACTACATTTGTAAATAATTAAAAATATATCAAGAAGATTTTGTTTTATCATTTTTAATCCAGAATAATATATGAACCAAACTGATTTTAGTCTTTTATATTTAATTGGTTATGGAAATATAATTGTTTGATTAAATTTGATAATAAGGTTATAGTTTATAAAAAAGTTGATAATTTAGGTTGAACTTATTGTCATTATTATTTAAATGCAAATAAATAGTTGAATATATAAATACGTTGCACAATATTGTTGCTTTTATTTCCACCGCTGCACAGTATGAAATAAATGACCAATGGCAGTAATTGGTAGAAAACAAACAAACAGATTTTTTATCGTTTTTCTTTTTAATTTTATAAAATTATTAATAATGAAGTATTATTCTTAGTAGCAAGATTTGTGAAAATGTACAAAATACGTTACTAGGAAGATTGCAAACAAGAATTTCTAGAATAACTGAAAATGTTGGTATTAAAATTGTATCAGTTTTATAAATTAGAGCAACCAAAAGTAGGTTTCAAAAAAATTCTTGCTTTATTTCCGTTATTTGTTCTACTAAATCTGTATTTATATACATCGACCGTTACAAATAAACGTTTTTTTTTTAATTACCTGTAAATTTGTTAGTCTTAACGTTTTTAGAAATAATTAAATTGTGCTTTAATATAACATTCGTTATTATTATTCAGAACAATCGGTATTAGTTGATTAATTTGTTCAGATAAAAGTTACTAGCAATTTAACAGAGATACCCAAATAAAACATGTTAGCAAATCTAATGACATAAATAACATTTAAAAAGTTTTGAGGAGTTTTTTTTCAAACTTATTGACACTTAGTTGTTTTTTCAATTTCTATTTTGATATTCTTAATATACACCAAATTCCTAATCACATCTGCCATGGACGTCAAAATATCTGACAGTTTAATTCTTCAAAAGCAACAATTAACATTCGGTTTTTTAAGCGAAAGTTTTCTAACGCCGGAAGTTTCAAACGATGAGAAGACCAAATTTAATCAATCAAAAACGAACGGCCATTATTTAGTTTTTACTGAAACATCAGAAAAATGGACGGCTGAAAAAGGGAGCGGTGATTTTGGCAATTGAAATATTCAGAACATCAAGAGCCAATATAAAAAAAATATGGAAACAAGGTAATGAAACAAGAAAGGAAACTCTGGTCGGAAAAAAATTGACAGAACAGAAAAAATTGCCAATATTCGATTAGTTGATCACTAAAGAAGAGGGACATTGCGGTCGTTATCAGTTGCAGTTGAAATACCGCCTTCCTTGCTATGGAGGTTGCTAAAAAATGGTGAAATTAAGAGGCATTCCAATTCATTGAAACCGCTTTTAAAGGATGATAACAAGGTATCACGTCTGGATTATTGTCTGTCGTTTGTGAAAGAAAATGGCAAGTTTGAGGATTTAATGAATTACATCCACATTGACGAAAAGTGGTTTTATATCACTAAAGTAAAGCAGAACATCTATCTTCTGCCTGATGAAGTTGAACCATGTCGTCAAGTTCAAAGTAAGTCAAACATGATCAAAGTGATGTTTTTGGCAGCCGTTGCCCGACCGCGGTACGATCGTTACCGTAACCAGTTCTTTAATGGAAAAATTGGAATATGGCCATTTATAGTACAAGAACCAGCCTCGCGAAATAGCAAAAATTCACCCAAAGGTGCAATGGTAACCAAACCTGTAGAAATCTGTAAAGATGTTTACAAACGTATGTTAATGGATAAATTGATTCCGGCAATTAAAGAAAAGTGGCCAAGGGGTTCCTCAAAAACTTCTAGCAATATAATCATACAGCATGATAATGCAAGACTACATTGCATTATTGAAGATGAGCAACTTCGGACCGAATGTAGGAGGGATGGTTGGAACATTTCGTTTACTTTTCAACGGACCAATAGTCCCGATTTGAATGTGCTTGATCTTGGCTTTTTTTCGTCTATTCAATCATTACAACACCTGCATTCACCGCGCAATATTGACGAATTAATAAGAGTTGTCGAAGAATCTTTTAAAGAGGTGACTAGACATACATTAGATAATGTGTTTATTACTTTACAAACAGTTATGAAATCGATTATAGATTGTGATGGTAACAATAATTATAAACTTCAACATATTAGCAAGGCAAAGCTTCGTAGGGAAAATCGCTTGCCTACTATTCGTTTATACTAACAGTTTTTATTAGTCATAAGTTATTTTGTAAAAATATATGTATAAATATAGTACGTTGAAACGAAATAGCCGTTTACTTATTTTGTAAAAAATAAACTTTGGTAATGGCTCAATCATTATGGAAAAAATATAAAACGGTAATGGCTCACTTATTATGGAACAGAGGTAGTATGTTTTATAATATATTTTAGGTTTAAGAAAAACTGTGATTTAAAACATAAAATTCCGGTCAAAAAGTCATTTTTATACAGGGTGTTAGGTAGACATGTTATTCCTTAGTTTATTCTAAGAATGTTTTGTCCTATGATAATTTCTAAAAATCCCCTATGTTTTGAAAATACAGAGTGAACAAAATATGCGACAACCATATACGATATTTGTTGAAATCATTAATGTAAATAAAAGTATGACGTACGCCAATGAGTATATCAAGTACAAAAAATTAATGAGTTTATTAAGTATAAAAAATTGTTAACGATAACTTGGAACGACTGTTTTATCTACTGTACAAGTGGATTTTATTTGAATGCGTCTCGTTATTGATAATCACATGTATCGGTCGCAGTTGTTTAGATTGAGTGACGTTTGGCTGTTTGACGTGTCTTTTAGTGAATTCCTCTACCATGAATCACTATACAAATGCCGAGATGACTGACATGCATGTCATGTATGGACTTGCTGATGGCAATTTGTTACAAGTTAGACGATTGTACATTGAACGATTTCTTGGCCGCAATATCCTCGACCAAAAAGATTGAATGTTTGTATCCAGGCTCCAGCCTGGATACAAACTATTCAATTACGATCATTTTAAATAAAAAACAAATATTATGTTTTTTAAATTTATCAAAAAATTTTTTTATAAAAGTATATTTTTATTTTACATGGTTGTATTAAAAATACCATAGAGATTCAACAAATTAAAAAAAAAGTTGGTTGCCATAGCAACTATACTAAAAATAAAAACAAATATGTGTGTACCTGCCTTTATAATACTCAAAAAACCATTTAAAATGGATTTTGAATCATATAAATTGGTTAAAAAATAATGAAGATATTCAGCCGTACGTTTTTTGTCTAACACCCTGTATATATATTTTAAAATTATATATATATATATAAAAAATATACTTTTATATGCATTAACTTTGTCTTTATTTCGAGTAGACTAGTTTCGGTGGTTAGACCATTAAAGCATATAAAAGTATATTTTTTATAAATATAATTTTAAAATATATATATTATAAATTACATTACAAATATTTTTTCGTACATTTTAGACACATACAGCGATAACAATATTAAAAACAAATAAAAGTATAAAATAATAAGAATGACAAACAAAATATAATCTGTGATTTATTTTCACAGTGCAAAATGATTACAAAACTTAAACTTCAATTTAGTTGTCGGTTATTCGAAAAGTGCTGCAATAAATTAAATTAATTTCATATTTTTTTACATTGCTAAGAAAGAACTTAACTTGACAAAAAAAATGCAACTGATTGTTACCACTTTTCTCTATTTTCCACTATAAGCTAAACAACACCATTTACAATTTTGTCATACATTGATTAGTAATTTAATTACATGCTTCTTTTATTTATTAATTTAGAGCGGTTCATATTTACCTCACTTGACTCTAATAATTATGTATACTAATAACAGTAATAACTAACATTGCTGTATATTTATTATAACACAATAATATACTTTATATATTTTTTAATTCAGTAGAACTTATATCAATTATTCATTTTACAATATAATAGTTTCATACTTTTAGTAAATTCAATTCATTTTATACAACAAATAAATAATTAAATAATATTTATCAAAATAAAACTGTATTTATTGGTTTAGTATTTTAAACAAATGATTAGTATTTATTTTAATAAAATATCTATTATAACAACCAATTGCAAAACCCATTTATAATAAAATTTAAAATTAAACCCTTTTTGTTTCTACGTCTCTGTTTATTGTTATCAATTGCCATCAAATATGTGGCCCGCATGTGCCCAAACCGTGTCTTTGCCTAGCGCGACTAGAAAGAAGGGTCCGGGGAGGGATTGTCATAAAAGTAAATATCAATCTCACAAACACATGAGACCACTTGCCCTCTATGACCACGAGTCCAAACTGCCGGCAGTCGTTTGTACAAGAAGTTGTCTAAAAATACAATTATTTTATAACAAAAATTATTGAAAAGTTGTTTTCAGGTTTATTTAAAAAATACAGGCTTTATTTTTGTGAAAATGATTTTAATTGAAAGATATGTCACTAAGGTCGGGTTTAATATTAGTTTAGTTATCATAAATCAACCAAGAAATTTATTTACGGCGTTAGTTTGTCAAAAATAAGTACAATAGTTTATAATAATTAATATAAAAAAATGTAGTAAACATAAAAAATTGAAAACTTAATTAAAACTTGGCAGAATGTTCAACCTTTCAAAGCACGTATAGCACGATATGATTGGTTTTGTAGTTTGGTTGTGAACGTGAAAAAGGTTACTATGTACTTTTCCATTTACGGCGCATCAACCGACCGTCACCTTAAAATGTTTGTTAGTACTTTTAATGCAGGTATATACACATATGCTTTGGTTTTATAGTATACTAGCAATAACAAGCTTCTTTAGTTTTAAAAAATGGTAACATATACAAGGTATACAAAATTATTATTTATCATGCTCAACTCTCATCTATTCTAATCAACTGTCATTAATTGCCAACATTAACATTAATTTATAAAAAGTCCTCAATTTGTTACTTGTTTTATAAAATTGTCATTTGTTGTCCTTAACTGTCATTCACTCTAATCAATTGTCACTCATTGTTTTTAACTGTCATTTACTACTGCCAACAATAATTCATAAAATGTTCTTAAACTCAAATTTATTTATGATTGATAACAGCTAAATTTTTGCATGATTCTAACACATCTAAACCATTTATTTGAAAGTAGTTCAAATGATCATTGACATTTTACACATATGTTTTAAATATCTATAACAAAAAAATCTTGTCATTACAATATATGCATTTTAAAAGCTTAAATGCGTTATAAACGTAAAGTAGTTTAAGTAAACTTTGACATATTATTAATATTTCATGTTTCCAACAGCTAATATAACCTGTAATTGTATAGTATACTAAAAAAACACTGTAGCAAGAAGTCGAAACTAAAGTGTGTTTATTTTCTCTAAAGCGACTACTAAAGAAGTTTGAGGCGAGCGTAGCACAATGGTCTAGTGCGAGGACTGTTGTGCAGGCAGCCCGGGTTCGATTCCCGGCAGCGGCAATATCTAATTTGTCGAATATATTTCGATGCGGTCGTCTCCTTTGCAAGGCAATGGCAAACCAACAAAGTATTTGCCTAGTAAACCCCTCTAGTGGTGTGGTTCGGATTCCACGTTAAACTGTACGTCCCGTATGTTTGTGTGGAACTATTATCGCGCACCACAAACATACGAGAGGGGCGCCGAACGCTCGTAGCGAGTATGGCACTATAAGAAAGAAAAGAAGTTATAATAAAGCAACATGAGAATATGGGTTGAATTATGAAATTGGCCACTACCAAATCGAAGAGTTTTTTAACGACAACTTTGGAACTTTCTAGAAATTGAGCGTCCAATACACCTAGTACTGTACAGTAAAGGACATTCTGGGAGAATTTGATAATACCATCATTTCTGTTTGTTGTATATCGGCACAATTTAATGTACCAGGAATGCTAGTCTGGGGAACATTAGAACGTTATGGTTTACATCTATTTTCATTATTATATATCCATATTGAAGCTTTTTTACCTACAGATTTTGCGAGTTTTGTGGAATTTTGTTGTTAGATAATTCAAAATCCATCGTTACGAATTTTGAAGAATGCCATGAAATCAGTGTCAAATGATCATCATTGGTTTTGATTTGTAGTGAATGTCTTGTGTGGAATTATTGATAACATGCTTATTGGTCCATTTGTTTTTGAGAACCATTTAACTGCCGACAGTTATTTAAATGTTCTATAGAATTATTTGGGAGAGCTGTTAGAGATCAGACATGGTATGTGGTGCCATCACGATGGTGCTTTTTATTACTTTGTGGTACGCGTAAGACAATTTTTGAATTAACGGTTTATAGGAAATGTATTTGGTAGAGGAGAATCTGACCTTTAAGAACTCCGGGCCTAACTCAAAGATTATTATTTGTGAGATTATATGAAAGATTTGGTTTACCAAACACCATCAGAGATTGTCGAAGACGCATTTTTGAAGTAAGAATTATTAACACTAGCACACTGATTCTAACTTTTTTCTAGCTATCGCTATGCCTTCGATTTTTTTAGTCATTTTACAAAATAAGACTTTTGATCGTTTTTTAAGTAGACATTTGATAAAAGCAATATTTTCTTAATTTAATTGTTTTTTTGAGTTTTGGAAAGAAATAACAGTCACGGGTTGAGGCCAGGACAGTAAAGTCGATGTTCTAATTTCTTAAAGCCGCATTCATTGTTTGTAGAGTTTTCTGAGCATTGCGGTTATTTGTTTGTTTTGTGTTCAAGTGAGAATTCAGCGCTGCAGAAAAGTGTGCTCATCACTTATTGCGTATAAAATTTCATCTTTGTCATTTTGGGAGTATTCTCATTCCCAGCTACAATGCTATAGAAGAAGTCACATCTTGGGATAAAGCAGAAGTTTTTTGCAAATTAGCCGTCTAAACATTTTAGGAATCCTTTGCGTATTCCCAAATTTTTTTGTAGCATTTTAAATGAACTTGTTTCTGATATTCCTATTTCTCTAGCAATGACTGACTCTTTTACATGGCTCCTTCTCTATTTGAACTGTTAACACCAATATTTGACCTGAAAATAGGACGGGATATTTTTTCTATACACCGTTACTATTTTCTCATAGGTATTCTTTCTTATTCTCACTTATTTTCATCTCTTTAAACTGATCCAAAAATGACAAATATTAAGCGATTGGAACCAAACACTGGAGATGGCACTATAAATTGTCACAAAAACTTGAAAAAATTTTGGTATAGCATATTATCTTCATATCTAGGTAGATAACATTAAAAAACTCTTTGACACATTAGTAAACATAAATTGTTTAATAGTTACTGTGTTTTTTATGTAAATTGTCTTTGTGCATACCCTGAAACACGAGTGTATGTGTCTCTCACTGGATGAAAAGGCAATTTACATAAAATGGCAGTCATTTTGAACAATTTAAACTAAAATTAAAGTACATATTGGCTTATCTGAAATTATAATTGTATGTAGGTACGTATGTATTTAATCAATATTAATTAAATACTTTGTATTTGGAAAACGGTTTACTTTAGGACATAACTTTAAAAGAATTTTAAATTATATTTGGTCTAAACATGCTGAATTTTTGATATAAATTGGAAATATATGTTTGTCTAATCTCGAATTTAAAAAAATAGGTTTGTTTTATTTTTATTTGCTGGGTTTGGGTTTTCAAGTATAAATTTGAATAATGTACACTTATTTTCTGAATCATTCAATTTACTACTTTGAAAATTTATTCCGTCCTGTTATAATTTCATTATTTCATTTTTATGCCAATGAAACAATCGAAAAAGTAACTATTATATTTTTAGTATCTACATAAAAAATTATCTTTAACAGAAAAGATTTATTATTTTAATCATTTATAATTGTTTATACATGTAACTTTTGTTTCAATGATCAACAACGCAATTATGGACGGAATCTGCTTTGATTATTTTTTTTACAAAGCACAATCATATATATATATATATATATATATAACGATGTTAATCATACATTAATAAATGTCTATAAAATACAAAATATTTGCTTATTACAAAATAAACATCATTTTTATTATCGAGATGATTCAAAACAAACTGACAGTAATTGGTGTATAATCTATATAAAATGTTTATGTAGTATATAATCGGTATTTATTTTATTTCCTATGGAATTTTATAAATGGAAATACAGAATGTAAATAACTCTCTAGTACCTGCTGATCCAGGTACCTGTCACCTTTTCGAGGTATTCTTTTTATTTTTGTTTTGATTAAAAACATGCAGACAATAAATTATACATCATTGAATTGTTTTTTTGTTATTATAATTTTAACGTGAATACGGAAAATTATTTATTTTGCTTGCTAAGAGACAAAGGTCTTTTGTAATAATTAGGAAAAATTTTCATTTAAGTCTATTTGTACCCGAGCTAAAACAAAAAAGATAGTTTTATCAAATTTTATTTTATAATTTTGTAATTGCATAAATTATACAAATTCTTGTTTCTCAAATAGTATCTCGAAAGAGTGTTGCCGTTTCAACTAAGCTTTAATTTTCAGTTATGGACTAATGAGAAAGTAACTTTCTTCCTACAAAATACAATAAATACCACTTGTGGTCACCAATATCATCAATACTTTTAATAGCTATGTAATTTATTATTTTTTCAACCGTAAATTACTTTAAATGATGATATGCTGCGGTCATTAGTGCATTGTTCCCATAGCTATTAGTTGCAATTTGCACTGCATAGGACTGAAAATATGTTACCATTTCCTATGTGATTCTCTCTTTCCATTTCTACATGTAAAGTGCGAGCACTGGAAGAGAAACTGTAGTTAGTCGGGAATGAAATCGATTGGGGAGAGAACTCGACGCCTTTGTTTGCGCGCTGGTGGAAGCACTCTTTCCCTCTCTCATTCCATTTCTATCTCCCTCGCTATTTTTTCCATTCCCAGCGTAACACCAAGCATCTTCTGCATTTGCCTAACCGCAGAAAAAAAATCTGAAATATTGCCGTAAAATGGAAAAGGGTAAGCCTGGACGAGATATATAGTTTTATATTTATTATTTATTTTAATTTTTATGCAATGAATTAAAATTTAATTAATCTACATCAGTTTGGATTTTTTAATTATACTCTAATTATAAAAAAAAAATATATAGGTCAGAAAATGAAAGCAATGACTTGTAGCGATCCCAACCTGGTCGTAGTCGGATAATATGTAAAATGAAATACGATGCTATTATGTGGAATTTGGTTTCACCTTAAATATGAATAAAATATGGTGGCTACAATAGTTGATCAGTGACCAAATAGTAAAACAAAATATAAAAACTTTTTAATTAAGCTTACTAAAATCAATTTCATTTATTCAATTTTTTGTTATGGTTATACTATTTGGCTTGACCACCTCAACTGTTTCAATCCGCAGTATTAAAAGTCAAATTTTTACAAACTTTATAATCTTAATCTAAAATAGTTGTTAATAATATTCCGTTGGATTGTATATTATACGTTTGGTTTTATAAAACTCCTACAGCACAGCGAATTGCAAAAGAGAACCTAGCAACTGCAAATCTAGCTAACAATTTATGACATACGGCAGCACACAGTGGAACATTTGATACAAATTGTTGGCCATAAATAAATTTTCTTTCGGAATAGTGTTTTTTATTTTTATTGTTATAGTCTGACTACTAGGAACCGTGTTCAAGCCGATTTTATCCAAAACAGTTTAGAGTAGAGCTGTCGGCGTTGCTGTAAATTTGGCTAAATTTGATATTCTCTTATTTATGTCAATGTTGTATTGGTACTCATAAGTTATACTCCCGCTATTTTTGTCTAAAACTATTATAGTAAAGTACATTTTTGTAATATATTACATTACTACAATTAAAGTTACTAAGTGCATTACAATGATTATATGATTATAATGCCTGGAGCGCGACATGTACCAGCTCAAGGGCCTATGGCTCTAGAGATTAAAGTTGCTGATGGGCATTATTATCTAGTAACGCACGTAGTGTGCATACAATATTTTAAATTTTACAAGAAAATGTAATAATAGTTTTAACACAATGTAGTTGTTAAATGTTGTTAATTAATATAAATAGTTTCATATTTCGCTTTGTTTATAATTGTGACATTTATAGCAACAAGAAATCAAACTTTTAAGAATTAGAACATGCCCATATAATGCCCAGGTTGTTAAGAACCACTTTACATATAGCGTATCTAAGGTATTAATAGCAAATAATAAGCAAGTGAAATTAAAAAAACAATGCCGAAGACAAACTTTTGAAAGAACAAAAATGTATTAAAAAATTATATTGATTATTTATTCTACTTTTTATATTTTTTTATGATGCTACTTTTAAAATTATCTCCGAGTCCGTGCGGTGTTGACAGGGGCTTTATAATTTGCATGTCTAAATCAACTATCGGAGTTGTAGAACAATGTTTCAGTAGCAGTGGAACTAATTATTAAGTTGGTGCAACTGATCGGGTTGTGTCAAAGGGTGTGGCAACCAGTTGCTATTCAACGACAAATTGGATTTTTAGCGAAAAACACTTCGCAAAATTACGTAATTATCCAAAACACGAAGAATTTGCTATTCAAAAAAATTTATTAAGTTAATTGGTTTTTCTGTTACAAACCTTTAAAAAACAAATGATCCGTATCGTAATGACTGGTTCTTAAAAGCGAGTCGTTGTGACATGATTCTAAACGTAAAATAGAAAAATATATTTTTTATTATATATATATATATATTATATTTTTTGCAAATTAAAACTTTAATCTGCTTTGATAACATCAGCAAAATAAATTGATATTTAATTTATTTTTGGTGTATAGATCTACCATTATTCAAGTATTACCTAATATTAGACCAAACATTTTTTTTTATTTTGTTCGAAAAAAGAATAACTTTCTTATATTTGAAACCGTTACTTTGCGGACTCATGTTTATTTGCACTGTCTAGATATGACTGTCCGAAATATTCTAAGCTTTAATCAGATTGAAGAAAGTCTATTTCGGAAAATATTTTGGAAATATAAAAAAAAATTCTAAATAAGGCAGTCAAAACGAAATCCAAATAAAAATATCTATTCGAGATTCAATGGATTTAATTATATTGTTATATAAGTTATTGATAGACACTACAGACAAACATCGGCGTGCTGCATATTATTGCTGTTCTGCCATTGATAATAATATAATCTAGGTTTATTATTCTAAAGTTAAATTAATAAAATGATGTTCATCTTGCTTTATTTGGCAGTACTATTACTTGCTTATTTGGCTTGCAGTTTGACAAAAACTATTCCAGTTTAAAAAAAAAACTTTATTAAAAACCCGTTTTAGCTCTGCTTTAGTACAGCCATCAGAGGTCAAGTTTTCCTAATTGTATCTACCTAGTGGTATTTGACGGACTGCAACTCTCAAAGTTGGGAGAATATAGCATAACTCTTTTAAGGAACATTAAGGGGATTTTTTAGATGCAAAAAAAATTTTTTTTTGAATCCAACAAAGCGGAAGATTTTAATAAATAGGATAACGTTTTCTTTTCAGAATATATTTTGGCTGAACTTGCTCCTTACTTCTTAATTTGTACTTTGATTTGTTTTTTTAGGGTTCTTGTTTGATTTAGTTTACAACCTACTTTTCTTTTTTTATAGAATTTTCTGCTACATATTTTGTTCTTTTGCAATCTTCAGAAAGTTATTAATATATGTATTATTCTGGTGATTGATGAACATAAATCCACTGGTGCTAATTCAACTTTTTTTACGACTGTTACAATTTATGTGATTTGTTAAAAACTCTTCTATATTATAGGTAAAATCATATAAAATATCAACTTTTAGTAATTATTTACAAAATTCTTCTAATGATATTATGTCGAGATGATATCGTAACAAATCTTAATTCTCAAACGATTTTTTTCTTTTATTTGATTTTATCACTTTTGAAATTATCGTTTTGATTTTGGCACGACAAGCACTCATCCAAAAACCGACTATGTAATGTTTCTATTGCACTTGTTAAATCTGTTGGTACTGGTAAGTTTATCTTGGCGTATGCAGCCTACATGATTGAAACTGGAAAGTTTAGTAAATATTCCCTATACTCCCTATCATCTAAACATAAATTACAATTCCCAGTACCACTAAATTGATTTTATCCATTTTTTAATACGTTATACAAATCTGCTTCTATCTAGTGCTTCAATCATTCAACCCCAAACCTAGATTGTTGATATGCAAAGCTCTTTACATACATGTTTTGTTTTTTGTTCTTAAATATATTTATTAAATATATAATTATCCAATATCATTATAACATATAATTTCTAATACTCAACGTACAGTTTTGACCGTCATATTTTTAAAACAATAAGTTTTTTAAAAGCTTGTAAATCCACGTTCATTATATCAAGCAGAATTGTTACTTTTTGTAGAAAATAAAACAGCGCGATATCAGCGTACACGTTTGTTCATAACTTCATTTCGTTCTACATATGCAACTTCTTTTGAAGGCATTGCGTTACTAAGACAGTCAACGATTTAGTGCTGAATAGAGCAAATTGCCTTTTATGGTATTTATTTGAATTATATATCAATTGATCAAACAATGAGTCAGTTTCAAACTTGTTAAGGCAAACTGGTTCAATGCTGTTCTAAAGCGTTCAACGGGGTTCCAAAGCGGTTGCTAGTTATAACCTTGTGAGAGTGCATTTGTTAAGTTGGGCTTAGTTGGTTGAGTGACCTTAATCTATATGAAATTTTGACCTTGTAAACCTTCATTCGTTATTTGACCATGGTCTTGAGAAAATGTGGCTTTGACCTTAAAAAGGTGATGTGGCTACATTTTGGAAAAGTGGGCGTGGGATGCTAAATCTTTTCGACAGTCTTCTACTATATCTGTGTTGTTTGCGTAACGTATTACATTTCGAAAGGTTTTATTTATCTTAATCTGTTTTAGCAACTCACAAATTCATGAAGTGTTTATTTGAATGATGGATGAACCTTTTGAATATACATTAAATAATAGCGGCAAATGGGTGCAGTCTTATCGGACCGTAATTGATAACATATTGTTTGTTTATTTTTTGACACGCACGTTAAGAGAAAATATGGCTCTACGGGTGTCAAAGCAAAGTCAATATTAAATCAAAATTATCTTTGTGAGTTTTAGGGATTCTTTTGCACTTTCTATATATTTAGCTATGAATTATTTTTAAGAGTATTTTCAATACGTGACCAACCAACTTGATTTATGGTTGTTATATACGTGAAGGTGGATCGATATTGAGCATGACATATTCGCCCTCTAGTATTCTAGGTTTTTATTGTGTAGTTGCTTTGTTGAGAATGGAGTATTGTGAAAAGCTGTTACTTGGACATGCAGTTATTTATTTGGAGTATACAGGGTGTTTCAAAACATGTGTCGGAAAATAAAGGGTGGGATTGGTTGACTAATTATAAGAAAAAAAGTTCTCATTAATATGGTTGCAAATGCACCGTTTTCAAGATACAGGGTGTAAATTTTTAGTTTTTTTTAATTTTGACGTTATCTCTGTAACCGTTTGAGATACAAAACTCAGTTTTTGTACTCATCTTAGCATTAATTTTAAATGCCTATTCAATTTTTTGCATGTGCCATTTACCGATATTTTAGGGTTGCGTGAGGTTTTTATGGCTCTAATTTGTATGACACTTAGGAAATTGGCATTCTGAAAGCACATTGTGAACCACCAATATTTTCTACACAAAAAAGGTACTCCTAGTCAAAAGCTCTAACGTAAACCGTAGAGAAATACGGCATTTTATGATGGAAAACATGAAAAAAAGTAGCAACATGTTTTGTTGTTGATAAAAACATTTGTTTTTGATTTAGTCGTCAGCGTTCATGCATTTGAGTTATTGACAGTTGTCGTTTAGTTGTTAAATAACCTTTTTTCAAAAGCAGTTATCTAATTAATTTGGTAATTCTTAGTATTTTGCTAGCGTGATAATAGCAAAATGAATAATTACAGTGATAGCGAGATGTGCGATATGCATTTTATTTATGGTGTTGCCGATGGAAATGCAGCAAAAGCTCGTCGCTTCGCAAATTGAAGAAGATGTTCTTCAAGAAATCTAAGACGATCCATCAACTAGCACTAGAAGAATAGCTTTAAACCTAATCCTTAGTCACGTTATTGTGTGGAGGATAATAAAAAGCCAGATGTTATATCCTTATGACATACAGCAAGTACAAGCTTTTTTACCAGCGGATTTTCTGCATATGTGGCTATGTGTTAATGGTTTCAAAAAAGAATTGCGCAAAATTCTCTCGATTCTTAGAACAAGTTTTATTTACGGACGAAGCAAATTTTTTTTGCGATGCGATTATGAACTTCCATAATAATCATGTATGGGCCGACGAAAATCTACATGCCATAATGGAAATAATAATCATCAGCAAACATTTTCCGTTAATGTTTGGGAAAGTGTTGTATAAGACCATTTAATGGGTTCATATTTTTTGCTGTTTAGGCTAAATGGTCAATCATATCGTAATTTTCTTAAAGAAGAGTTGCTAGGACTTTTAGAGGACGTTCCGGTTCAATTAAGAAACAAAATGTGGTTCATGCACGATGGTGCTCTTGCACATTTTAGTTTAGTTGCTCGTCAGTTTCTAAATGAACAGTATAGGAACCGTTGGATAGGTCGAGGAGGCCCACAGGCTTGGTCTCCAGATCTAAATATTTGGATTTTTTTTGTGGGGTCACTTAAAAAGTTTAGTTTACACTACATAAGTTAATACTGATGAAGAACTTACAATTTTCATTATTGCATCCTACAATACGATACGAAACACTCCAGGCATTTTCGAACGGGTACGTCAGTCACTAAGACGTAGGCTGGAAGCCTGCGTTACCGTATGAGGAGGTCATTTTCAACAATTTTTTGCGATTTTTCTTGTTTTTTATGTTATTGCTTAGTTTTGTCAAATAAAGGTTTTGTGATCATGTTGCTACTTTTTTTCCGTTCCTGAGATTTCGTCAAAAAAATTAAAAAAAAAAAAAAAATTACACCCTGTATCTCGAAAACGGTGCGTTTGCGGAACCATATTAATAGGAACTTCTTTTCTTATAATTAGCCAAGATATCCCACCCTTTATTTTCCGACACATGTTTTGAAATACCCTGTACATCAGAAGTATTAAATAAGGATTTAAAGTTTGTAATGAATCGAATGATGTATTATTTAGGGATTATAACGTTTAACATGGTGCAACAAATTTTTCTTAATATTTTTAATATTTTTACCCTTAAATACACCCAAATGGAAGGAGTGTTAATTGCTGTTAAATGGGATATTTTTAGTCGCTTATATGGACATAGCTTACTATTTTGCGCTTAAACTCTGTTCAATTATTATAGGTAAAAGTTGAGGCTTTGGATGTTGTTGCGTAAGATTTTGGCTAGGATGTATCTTACATCATGGGAAAAATGTTTACTAGATTTTAGTATTAGGAAAAGTTGTTAGTTTTGAAATAATAGTCTAACTAGTTATAGTTTTTATCAAGACTAACTATTGAAAATGTGTTTGCCGCCTTGGTCTTGTTTGTAAGTTTTGGCTATTTATATTTGGATTTCTGAAGTTTTTTATTTTTGTCCAATATTATTTATCTTTAGTCCAAAATAACAGGAGATATTTATAACCGATTAAAAATAAAATTTTACTGTGTCTAGATGATAATTTTATTAAGATCATAGTTATTAGATTTATACTTAACATGCTTTATTTAATCAGGAAGTCACTGAAGTTGCTTCTATTGTAATTTTTACATTTTATTTATTTATTTAATCTTTATTTACATATCATTATTGTACAGTATATAAAACAACGAAGTTCAGCTTAGAGGCGTTCTTTCACTTAACCTTTTTATTTTTACAAATAAATTTTAGTTTTAAATAAAATATAATTCTGCATCTACTACACTATATTCTTGCATTATCTGTTCTACGAAATTGGTACCATTTCAATATTTTTATTGAATTACACTGAGCCCTCTATTTACTAATTTTTTTTTACATTTAAACAAATTAAATCTAATATACTTTTTCTTCTTGTTTCAGGTAAACATCATTTATTTTATCATGTGGTAAGAATAAGTCCGGTTATCAATATAAAAATGCAAATATCTAACAATTTGCTTCTTACCTTGAATGTTAAAATGATAGGTCTGGACCGAATGAGTCGTGTTATCATCGTTCTTCACTTTAAGGTTGATAATGTCATTAATTTGGTGCTGCAAGATACTTTAACCTGGTATTTTTATTTAAAATTTGATTGGAAGTTTTGGTTTCAATAGCGAATGATGTAGGTTGTCTATAGAACTATTACAGAAATACGCGTGTTTAAGAAATTGAGAATTTTACGGGTTGTCTACGAAGAAATTTTTATTGTAAACTGAACAAAAGTACCATACCGTATAACACAAAACAGCACAAAAAATGTGTTAAATGTATTAACATAAACATGTTACTAGATTTATATAGTCTACCATTTAATGGTAGTTGTAAGCCACGCTAAACTGTTGCAGTCTCATTACATGCTGAAGTAACTAACTTTTGAGTAACTTACACTAATATCTTATTCTACGAGGATATCTAGTAGTTAAACCGAAACAAATTTGTAATAACTAATCAATTTATGTGGTATTTTAATCATATTTAAATGTCTCAGACTCCCTACAGAAGTCCTAGTTGTCTAGATACTTGTCAAAAAAGTTTGGAGCTGCTTTATTTGGCTAACGGTATGCTATTACAAAAATAGTCTTATCGGGAAGATTTAGTTTAAGAAATATGCTATTATAAGCAATGCCCTGAGTTTTGTACGTTGTTAGTTTAGAAGAAGTTGTTGTTTGTGGATGTATGCACAAACTTCATGTTGGTCAACAAATGAATGTTTGAGATGATAATTGAAATGTACTAGATTAAAGCGATCTCGATCTTTATTGTTTACTTTGGTTTTAATCAATAAGAGTATATGGACTTTTCTATGTTTAAAATGCTTATGAACAGAGTTTAAATTCTTTTTAGACAATGTTCGGTTGATTAAATTGGTTTGTGGAACAGACTAGGCCTTGTTTTGACCGCTTCTGATCGGAACTAGGGTATTGCTCTAGTTTAAAAGCTGGTAACTTAGTATAGGAGAAGTCATTCTATTAGTCACGATATTGTTATAGTAATTTTATTGATGCACATGTTTTAAGTATGGCAGTTCACACCCGTTGCGTTTAAAATATGGGCTATCTAAGTATTGCTTTTAAGTTAGTTTTTGATATAAAAGCTATATTTTTATACAAAATTTGTTTATGAACGGTCATCATTCATAAGCATCTAGCGACCGGTCCATATTTTGGTCTATTACCTAAAACAAATGATTTAACTTTTTTTTTGCACTGGGTTTTGGTTTGAGTAAAGCAAAAATGGTAGTCTCTTAAAGAAGTAGGGCTTGAAATTAAAACTAAGAGTGATATCTTCTACGGCAACCCGATTTGGGCATAATCTATATTTCAACAATGCTACAATTCAAAGTTTGTGTTGAGCTAGATTTTATGATTACTACAGCTGATGCATAAGTTTGTTACGATTTTATTTTTATTGCTCAAAATTTATAAACTAATATATCTCTTTGAATGAGGGAGAAATTTGTGTCAAAATGTTTTTATTTTTTAACGAAATAACCATTTTTGTAGCGTTCTTTCTTTGATAGCGTTAATAACACAAATGGTTCTAGTGGGATCCATTCTTTTTTTTTGGCTTTTTGATTGAATTTGAACAAACAATTGATCTAGTTAGCAATTACTTCTAAAGCCGCGCCAATATTAGTAAATATTAACTTGGGTAGGTAGCGATTCTTCTAAAAAAAATTAATACATTTTACCGCTAAGCTTTTTAGTAGAAATACTATTTCAATTAGCTAGTCATCCACAGTTCTATTCTAAACGTTTAATTAAAATTGATGTTGGAAACGATCTTCAAATACCGCATGTGGGTTTTTATCAATTATAGAATTTGTGAATAGCATTTTTGGGAAATTATTGGTAAATGGAATCAGTTCTAGTAGTTAAGGGATTTAAACCAATGTATGTAGAAGTTATTGACAAAATTTAATAAATTAATATGTGACGGAAAATCAGCAGATATGAGTGACTGGACAGGCACTTATTTCTGTAATCTTGAAATACCTGGATTTTTTTTAAATTCTGTTATTGTTACTTCTTCTTTTGCTACTGTATTTTGCCTTTTTGGTTTTTGTTAAAATGTGACTGTTTATGAAGATTTTGATGAAAACTTTGGAAGGTTTTTTTATCAGAACCATGAAGGTTGAGACAATGTTTACTGTACAACCGTCTAACGAATTTTCATAGATGTCCGTACATACAATTTATATCGATTCATCTCGGCGTTCGTATAGTGATTCATACTAATAAACATCACAAATAAATGTTTAATGTCACGCTAACATACGAAACGCAGTTAATTTTGACAACTGTCAACAAGAGTAAATGACAAGTCACAATGATATTAGTGTCCACCACTCTAGTAGAAAATGCAGACGATTTGAGAAATCGGATTGATAGGTGTTATGCAATAAGAAACATTTATGGTGTTTTTTAATGAGTTAGGCAGTCAATGAGGGTAAATTTGAATGCATGGTGGTAGTCTTTTCAAAAATCATAAAAGGACACAAAAATCCTAAAATAGGCGAAGGAATTTTCTCAATTTGTGCCGCGTGTTGAGTATAATTATTTATGTAACGAACGTGTACCAATAAGATTTATGATATGAGTTTGCAAAAAAGTTGCGATTGCCGTAAAACTTATTAACACATACGAGTTGTATTTATTTTTGTTTGCCTGATCACTCTGAAAAACGGTGATTTGTCCGTATTGGATTGGAAAGTGGCGCTTTGTTGCCCTAAGGGTAGAATCTTTTGCCGCCCGCTGAGCATTAAGCTTTTAAAACAAAGATGTCGGTAGTTTAAAAATTAATATGCTTATTGAATATAACATTTGATTTTTATTATACTAAATTAACTGTAAGTATTATTAAATAATTGAATTAATTTATTATATGATTTATTAATGATTTTTTTTTATATTTGATAAAATTATATAACCGACAGTACTCTTGACATCTAGTGGAGAGTAATTGTATTACAAGTATGGAACATTTCTTGGTTACGTTATAACAATATTTGAAACATCAACCTTCAAAGAAAAACATTGAATCTTGGGTAAAATTACAATAAAATTCTGAAACAGAATTTTAATTTGAAAACACTCCACCGGAGTTACAAGAAATCTAACAGAATGAATATTATGTGTATTAATATTATGGTTTTGTTTACGTTACATTTTTTTAAATAATAATTTTGCTTTATAAATTTTTTAGCCAAATATAATCAATAACTATTATTTTCTAAACGTTCAATACAAATTTTTAAATAATAATGTAGTTGTATCATAGTATTGCTACCTTGCAGTGCAGGCAAAATATAGTCGTAAGCACCAAGGGGCCAAGAAAGCAGAGTTTTGTAGCACTTCTTAGCTTTCTGCAGCGGCTTGCTTAATTTCTGCCTTTGATACTTGTTTTTCACTACCGCAACTTATTCATATTATTTTGATTACAAATTATTAATAATAAAGATACATTTTTCACAATGAATCAATTGATTTTCAATTAGCTCTAAATTACTCCAAAATGCTTAAAACGTTACAATGCGAATTCAGAACGTATGTTTTTGATTTATTATTGCTTTGTTCAGAATTATTATAATGTTTGTGACACTACAGCTATACACAAATAGTTTGGCCGGTATAACAGGAAACTTAATATACACAAAAACTCATGCCTTTGTTTTGCATTTTAGCATTTTTCAATCCCAGAACAACGTCGCCAATAGAATTTATAAAATGTAAGCGCAAATGAAAAATGCTAAAACGGTCAAAGGCAACATATTATTCGGAAAGTTACCATTGCGGCCTTAAGGAGGGAAAATCATTTGCAGCGGCCGTTGGAATGAAATTAGTATATAGTGTATCAAGTGCCGAATATTGGCTTTACTAACCCGACGTTTTAAAAAAAATTATTTGCAAACAATGCTTTTCAACCATTAATATTTAATATACTACAGCTCTTGTAATGTCTAAATTGTAGGTTGATAAAAATGATATAAAAAATGGACTTAATAGTTTGCTTTTTTGGGCAACGCAGTTCGGACACGTTTTTTTTTGTACGTATACAATACTAAGTTAAAGACAAAAGTAGCCCACAAATCAATTCTTTATTATGTATTATTTACAATATATGTACTTATGTTGATAAAATTACTGTCTTTATAAGTTTGCCATTTAAAAGAATTCTGAAAAGTATTGAACAGATTTTTGTGTTCTATGATAGTATCTATAATACGCAACAATTTCCGGAGTATTTGCACGCGAAAAGTTTCTATAACTTTTTTTTTTTTTTCTTGTAGACTTATTTGTAAGCGGGTTTGAGGTTACATATTTTAGGAATATATGCCAGTTTTTAAACTATGATTTTACACTTCTATATTTAATCAATTTCAAATTTATCGCCCTGTATATGAAGCCCATTAGCAAAATGGGGAATGTTGTGTGTTCATTTAATCATTAATTGAGTACTTCAGACCTAATGGGTTCTCATTTTTCAGATTATTACATAAGCGTCCTCGGTATCCAGGCATAGTAATATTAATCAATAGCATGTAAAAGAATAGACGCTACAAACAATAATGTAGTTGCTGTATTTAATATTTGTTTAATTGTTATTTCTATGTTTTACTTAATAACCTATGCAAAACTTTATTCTATGTATTAATAAATTTAATATATTGAATAATAAACCTCTGACTGATAATCATCGTACTGTGCGGAAGTTATGTCGATTTTTAATACTTATTGTAATTATTTTCATGTATTTTCTTTTTTGTCTTTGGCACGTGTTTCATGGTCAGCTCAGTGCAAATTGAAAATAGACATGGGTCAGAACAGAATCATCAAACGACGACGGGTCTATCACAACATACACTTCGCCTTTCACAAGCATACATTATGGGAAAATTTACAGTGAATTATGTATTTTGCAAGATAAATGTCATAAATTAAATGAGATGTTTGATGAAAGTAACGAACCTTGTTGGACACGAAGATTTAATTTCTAAATTAAAAGTATGTGATTCCAATCTGATTCTTTCTTGATATTGTTATTCATTTCAGCTTATTGGAACTCGTTTTCTGAGAATACACAACCAATTTCGGTAACACTTTATTTTGAATGATAATAAATTCCGCGGTATGCTTTGGTGTAAAATATTCTGAATTTTAATGTTTATCTTTTTTATTTTTAAATTCTATTGGATAAATATAAATTTGTAAACAATGGGATTTCATGTTTTCAGAATTAATTTAAATGTTCTCGTTTGATCCACTCCAACATGGCATGTTAATACTATCTAACCTGAATTGCACGTATTAATAAATTTTATTGTGCTCGCATCTCTGCATAATAATCAGTAGAATTTAATCTTTATGTCACAATATTTATATTTGTTATTTAACATGCTTAATGATATTCAAAATATTTAAGAATGTTTTTAAATGATATTTTTTTATAAAATAATATTTAATTTACCACATGTAATCAGTGCTAATTGTAATAAAGATTCTATGGAGCTTCTATGGTATTCAACAGATTTTAATAGAACATAATAGGTGTTCGGATAATATGTTTTGATAATAATTCGACAAGTTAATAGCAGGGATTTTTTTACATATGTTTTATTGAAACCATACCATTAGACATGAAACACGATATCGGTTAAGTGGTCTCCTCCGTTTCTTTGTCATCGGTACCCTTTTCACGAAGTTTCTTATTACATTAAGGCATAATTTCTGCTATAACTGCTGGATCAGAGCAAACAAATTTTTAATGTGAACTGGATTATTATGCGTCCAATGGTAAAAGCTATGTATCATTGCTGGGATTAATTAGAAAATCAAACTAGTTTATATCTTACAGATGTTGAAAATTGATACATTTTAATAAAGAAATTTAATTAAATTTAGTTTTTTAAGTTATTAAAAAAAGCGCAATAAGTATAAAATTGAAAAACAAAAACAATTTTATTTATATTTTTAATTCTTCCTTTCTTTGCAATATGAATTTAAAAACATGTGGAGAAAAGTGATATAAATTTTTATTAAATTTCTTTAGATTGTTGTATCATTTTATCATTATAATAATGATTTTTTATCTTTCGGTCTTGAAAAGATTAACATATACATTTTTACTATATTTTATTTTATCCTTCTTCAAAATTAAAATTAAAAAAACTGCATAACTTTTTTTTTTTTCTAATTGTTTTCTTCTTTTTATTACACTTTTTATCCATTCTATATATCTCTCTGCCATCTTCATTCAACGCATCTTATCTTTTTATTTGTTTATCAACTATCTCACCACATTCTTTTAACATATTTATATTTTTTTTACTCTGCAATTCTTTCTACTCTCATCTATTCAAAGTTTGCACACTTATCATTTTCACTTCTAAGCCAATATCTTTCTTTTCATTTTATAGTAACTCTGATTAATTAGGTATGTAGACAATTTATTTTTCATAATGAAGGCATAATTCTTATTGTACCTTGAATCGTTTATTTTCATATATCTCACCGTCGTTTCCTTCTATAATTCCTATTCGCTCTCTCTAATTCTACTTCTTAATTTTGCATTTGTTTCTTTCACTCTTCATACCTTACTGCTAATTTTCTTGCTTTTACTTTTATTTTATCTATATTTGTTTTCTCTGTCACAATGTACGCTGGAGTTTTCATATTTAATTCTAACATCTTTTTCTCACTTATTTCTTCATATCAGTTCTACAGGCAGCATTATTTTATTCACTTTTAAACATCATTCGTTTTACGTACAAACTTTTTTTTGCATATTTATAGTATAAAATAAAATAGAAAGAAAAAAAAAATACGGTTAAAAAATGCAAAACTCTATATATAAAATGTTTAAAATAACAAAATCCAGACTTACAATGTTAAAAATTTGATAAAATCTTAAAAATGGCAAAAACCGGCTGTTGAAAAATATAAAGTTTTATTTATAAAATGTCAAAAAAAAGCAAAATCCGGCCTTGAAACAACAAAATATTGTTAGAAAGCACCACAATCCGACCAAGTGTTAAAACGTGCAAAATTCTATTAATAATAAATCAAAAATAACTTATTGTTAACTAGCACTAAAATCCGACCATAAACTTTAAAAAAGTGCAAAATTATGTTTATAAAACTTCAAAAACAGCAAAATCCGGTTTGGAAACATCAAAATATTGTCGAAAAACACCAAAATTTGCTTTTATACTGTTTAAAATACAAATTTATATTAATAAAAGTCAAAAATATCTAAATCCGGTCATAAAGCATTAAAATATTTTCAGATGGAATCAAAAACTGGCAAAATAAAATATTTGGTTGTAAAATAGTACAATACAAACATGCTTTAATTTTTGTTTTCCTCTTTTGATTGATTCATGAGGGTATAAAACTTTTCAAACAAATTCTCATTTTTTTAAGTTTTTTTGTTGTTTTTTAACGTTGAAAAATTGCAATTTTAACGCAAAATCCATAAAACCATGTTTTTGTTCTCAGTGGGCTAGGTTTATTTTTTGGATTTTTTCTAACCGCCGAAGTTGGACGTATTTTGATGTAAGTTAGTTGGAAAATATAAATTTGTTTTGTGTATTTAGGTTTTAGGGGTCTAAAAGTTAAAAAAAAAAACTGCAAAAACATGTTAAAAATGCCTAATTTTCAACATTAATTCTTACAAATACTCGTTTAGCAGCGCTCAGAAGAACTATAGACCAAACATTATTAAAAATTTGAATTTTGCAGACAATTTTATCTAGAAAATAATCAGTATCGTGCTTATCGGCCCTGGAACAGTCTATCCAGGAAAAAAAAATTAGGCGAAAAATTTTTTTTTTCATATTTACGAAAAATATACATACACATTTTTTTGTCTAATTTTGTTGAACGCCGGGCGGATTTATGTTAAAATGCTAAAAATAATAATGTTCTCAAAGTTTGGCGCCAATAGATTGAGTCTAAATAGTGCCGCAAAAGCGAAAAAAGAGTAAAATTGCCCAAAATTGGTTCAATCGACAAAAGTTGTCTTTGTCAAATTCGAATTAAGCTTAAAAAAATTAAGCCAAAGAATCTCATTAAATAATTAAATAATGAATTTTTTAAATGAAGAAAAACAAATTTTTTTTCTAGATGGACTTTTCTACTTCCGATGAGCACAACACCGAGTATTTCTCATGTAGAATTTTCCGCAGAATTCAAATATTTAATAATATTTGGTCTATAGTTCTTTTGAGCGCTGCTAAAGGTGTATTTGTAAGAGTTGAAGTTGAAAAGTAAGCATTTTTACTATATTTTTGCAGTTTTTTTAAGTTTTAGACTCTTAAAACCCAAATTTATATTTTCTAACTAACTTAAATCAAAATACGTGAACTTTGGCGGTTAAAAAAATTCAAAAAAAAGATTCTTTTTGCGTAGCCGACTGAGAACAAAAACATGGTTTTATAGACTTGAAATGGCACCAGAATTGGATTTTACGGAAAATTTCTGATTGATTTCACTAGCAAAATTTTTTTGGCAACTGCGATTTTTAAACTAAAAATGAGATTTTTTAAAGTGAACGTTAAAAAAAGACGGTGGCTCTCTTCTATGGGATTTGCTAGTAGCCGTTTTTAAGTCAATTTTACTGAATACCTTGGCATCCACGAAGTACTTTAGGATTTCCTGTATATTAGGCAATAGGACTGCCTTCTTCCGGGTGACCTTGTAGAGGGCGCAATAATCTATGCAAAATTGCGGCCCGTCGTCCTTCTTCTTCTTCACTATTACACTGGGGCGCATAGCTACTGGTGCTTTTTTTCATAATGCTGGTAGCAAATACCTCGCCGATCAAATGCGGTGCTTTATAGTCGGCTTCGTGGTGGAAGTGACGTCTTTGCGAAAGACGGTTGGGAATTCCGAAAAAGCATGAGGTGGCAGCTTGACCGGTTCGTACGGTGCTAGGGTTTTTAGCTTTTGGTAGTACACAATGTATTGCGTAATAGTCAATTAGCCACGGGTTGCCAAGGATCACTTCTTCGCCTAAGGTTGGCGAGACTAGTAAAGTGATGTCGTAAGTTTGGTCTCCGACTCTTACTTTGGCCTTTACATTCCATAGCGATGAGGGTCCGCTTGCAAGATAGCCATTGTCAAGGGCGTTGTCTTTGGCAGTTGCAGTTTTATAAAGTTATTTGTGCCTCCCGAGTCTACCAGGAACTTTAAAAATTGTAGAACCGATCAAAAGACTACTAATAAGATATAGAATATAAATACTAAAATACTTTCTTGGCGCATTATTGTTGAAACTAGTAAAGCTTAATTCTATTTATAATTGTTAAAGAAGCAAAAAAAATAGTATAAAACAATAAAATTGTTAGAAAGCATCAAAATCCGGCTATGAACTCTTAAAAAGTGTATTTTTTATAAAATCTTAAAATAGCAAAATTTGAAATATCAAAAATGTTGTTAGAAAGAACTAAAATCCGGCATAAACTGTTGAAAAGTGCAAAATCTCGACTATTAAATTTTAAACAATTATCAGAAAGTACTATTAACTTTTAAAAATTATAATTTTTTTAATGAAATTTCAAAAACATTTAAAGTTTTGATATAGACATTGAGAAGGTCTTGTATGTTTGTAGGGCTCTGCGCACTGCAGACCCTTTCTTATAAATTCCTACGCTACTGTTATTACTGGTATTACTTATTGGCTGTTATTTTCTGTTTAAAACTATTTTGTCTCGGAATTCTGGAGCAACTCTATTTCTCGTAAAGCTAAATTAAATCTGGGATCGTAGGTACAATGTCGCGTGAAAGTCGATGAAGAATTTAACAGTTTATGCACTGTAAACTGTGTGTTCCTTAAGAGAGTATCAAAATCACGCTGAAAGACTACGGTCGATAGACGTTATGATACGCGCGCTACTTGGTTTGTCCAAGAAATTAAAACATGCTATATTTTGTTGCATCCAAACCTAAATTAACTCGGCACGCGCATTTAATATTAAATGTTATATTACAATCAGTCTCGTGTCAGATGGCGCTTAAACTCTTAAAACAAATTTTTCAAGATATTTACGAATTCTTAAATATTGTTATTTTTTGTCCGGTGCACAGGCCCTCATGACCAATAAAAAATTGATAAGGTTTTTTGGACAGATTTTTTTATACAGGAAAGCTCCTATATTTATCTGTAGCAAAAGAAACAAGCAAGGACGTACAGCTGTTATTATTACGTGAAGTATTGATGTACACTTCCTTTTCCAATTCTCTAATGCCTCACATTTATATTTTGTGATGATTGCGGAAAGGAACATTTTTAAAGTCTCAACAAGCTTCAACATCTTTTATGAATTTACCTGATAGGGTGTAATTTTTTTTCCTTGCGGACAATTGCTGCAGTTTTGCGAATGACTTGTAGTCTTTCTTCTCAAAGGTTTTTTTTTGTACAATTTTTTTGAATCAGTAATTCAAAAGCAAATTACGCAATGGCTTCTTTGTTTATTGGTAATCAAATGTCATGTCTTTCTATTTTTTTTGTTGCTATTTTGATATCGGGAACAAATTTGTTTAGTATGTGTTCTATCAAATTATTCATACAAAGTTAACACTCGTCTGAATTATTCATTAGAAAAAAGTTAATTTTTTTTATGACGTTGTCTACTTTGTTTTCGGTAAGTAAGTAGTGTATGCACACGCAAATTTTATTTTTTATGGAAACGACAGTTTTTAACATACGCAAGTTTTTTAAAATACGTTCTATTACTTTGAAATGCTCGAAACAAGAGATTGATTAGTTAGTTAGTTTAGATTTTTGGCATATTATCTTAAAGAATATTAATGCCGTACAACAGCTTGAAGTGTTCCGCAAAATAGTCTCTTAAATATACCTAATCACGAGACAGAAGAAATCTTAATCTCTTAATTTTTTACTTGTTCAGTATTTTGAAAAAATTATTAGTAGGTAAAAAAGTCACATAACTTAATTTGTAGAGAGTAAAATAAGCAACAAAAAATTATATGGCTACAATTTTTGTATTCTTTGGGGATCAGAGTTATAGCAAAAATCATTTTTTTTTTGCTTTTATTAAGATGACGGAAAAAGCAATTTGAGGTTAAGCTTTTCTACGTCTTTTTACACAATAAAAAAATGAGACCTTTGAATTATTTGCATTCATTTACTATTTTTCGGATATAGTTATTGGACTACCAAGCTATTGTAGTTTTCTAATTTTAATTGTGTTCACAATGTTTTTCTTTTTTTTCATTTGTCTCATTACTTAATTATTTGTAACTTTTTCTACCCATCTTATTCTTGGGATTCTTTTGGGTCCACATCTTAAATACTTCTAGTTCTATACGATAGTACTGGAAACACGTAATATCTCAGCATTCTGATTTTAAGATAAAGATTAAGGTTATTACTGCACAATTGAATGCTCAAATATATTTTCAAATTAAAATTGACGATCCGTTGTAGTGTTAGACGTTGAAGGCAGACTGGATAGTATGTGAGAAGATGAGGTCAGGGCAGAAAACGCTTAACCGCTGCCATAGATAATCGATTTATGGATTGCAAACGCTACTAAACAGGCATCAAGTCGCAATTCAAACAAGAAACGCCCTGTAAAAAGGTTGGTTTGAAGTTGTATATGCCAATTAAAACTTTAGCGACAACATCGAGTAGCACGACTAGATTTTGCTCGAGAATATCAGAATTGGATTTATGATCAATGGGGTCAAGGTTTTTTTACGGAATAGAGCTGTGTTTGTGTAAATTTGATTGAGGTACAGAAAGATTGTATCGACATCACGGAAAACAAAATGCTCAATCGCTTTTTGTGGGGGCTTAGTTGTGGTGTGGAACTACATTTGTTTAGGAGTACGTACAGAGTTGGTTCTTATTCAAAGCGCCACTTTAAATGTTTAGATATATTAGGAACATTCAGCAAGACCATGTAGTATCTTTCGCCTGACATATCGAGGACAATTTTGTTTTAATATTAGATGTTGCAAACAAGTCAAAGTATATATGCTGAAGAAACTGCAATTAGTTAGCTTAACTTGGTTTTAAGAAATTTGCCAGTTTAAGAAAAACGAAAAATAAGTCAAGAATTGTGCAGAAATCCTATTTATTACATGCAATTTGCACAGAAAGCTCATATACAGCCTGAATAAAGTGTCATAAATTTGCATTGACTAATCAAAAATAGCATACATTATCTAAAAAAAACCTAATGGGTACTACACAAAATGTATCAAAAATTGCACCGAACAGCTATTCATTACAATAAATTTTAGAATCATCTTGCAAAAATCAGGTTTATCACATTAAATCGTAATAGTTAAATCAAATTTACCAAAATTTATGCAGAAAATTCATGTATGCCTCAAAAAAATATCAACATTTATTCAGAAATACAATATATTGCGTAAAATATATTAAAAAATCAGAAATTGCTATAATATTCTCAAAAGAAAAACTATATATTTTTATTATTGCATCCTTATTGTCACAACGCAGGTATATGTACTAACAAATGAATATACATAATAATTATTATGGGAAAAGTAATAAGATGAAAAGTTGTTGATGTTTTCATTTAAGTGCAAAAAACTTAACTAAAAACGTATTATTTTTACCTCGATTTCTACTAATAAAATTACATAGAAAATAAGTTATAATTTAATTCAAAAAAATACCAGAACTTAATTACATCTTAATATAATACATTAATTATTATTGATTTTTCCTAGATAATGCTAATAAAATTGTCTAGCTGATTACAGCCTCTAATCTGTAGTTGTGGGTTTTTCTAAATACGAAACAAACAAAAATAATAAACTGGAAATGACCAACTCCGACTGGTCCTAAATTATTTGTCGCTTATCTGTTTAATTTAAGTTTAGATCGGTCACTATGCGTAACGTAAAAGTGACTTTGTCTTTTCTTGAAATAAGTAGAGCTGTACAATCTACAATAAGTAAATAAAATATACTCAGTTATCAGCAATTAATTATAAAATTACAAAATCAATGTGAAAAAAAGAAAAAGGGAAGAACGTTTTGCTTGATATTTTTAGTGTAGTTAGTATCATATACAGTATTACAATCTGGCAGTTGCCAAATCTCCTCAAATCATGTTGTTAAAAGCTTGCTGTTATGTACTTATTTTAACTAACTCTTTTTAGAGTCAACATAACGCAAAATGAAGAGCAAGAAATAAATAGATTAAATGATTACCCACTTACTCTAAAAATCACAGATTATTTATTGTTTTGTTCAAGAAATCTAGCCATTGTTAATAATTACCGGCAAAAATACAAATTGGTAATTTTTTATTTTTTATTTTAAATAAGGGTCAAACAAGTTGAACTTATTATTATATATAAAGATATGTAATCATTTCGAGCTTTAGCCGTTAAATATACGTTGTAATCACTAATTGGTGAATAAATTTGTGAAGAACAGGGTATTTTTTAATGTTTTTTTTATATGTCCTGTTTACTGAATGTTTGATATTTTTTAATTGGTGCAGATATTTTATTTGCATTTAAAAGATCTCTACTACATGAAATATATTTGTGGTGGAAATGTAGTTGATCCTAAGATTTCCTTCACATTTGCTCTATTATAGCGATGCAGTGTACTCGGTGGTGACGGTGGTGTGTTCAAATGAATTGCATTTGCCACATGAACGAACGGTATAGGTACGGGAGCGAAGCTTTTGTGTACGACTTTTTATAGAAAACGCAATGTTGTAGAAGGACGGCTTTGGCTTTGGGATTATTTTCTTACAAATACGTATTTTATTTTTGATTTATTATATTTATTTATCCTATTTGTTTTGGAATCAAATTAAGTGTACACACAGTGTAATAATTATTTAATTTTATAAAGGCGATAGATTAGAGATACTTACATCGTACACAGAAAGAATTTAATAATTTGTTAAATGTCATATGACAGATGTATTCTTTTCTGATGGCGTGAGTAATAGGCCTATTTGGCACGCATTATACGTGCGCAATGAAACGTATGAAACAGCATATTTTTCATTAGCAATAACAGATTCATAAATGACACATTACGGTAAGAAGTAGAAAAAAGTACAAAGAGCACGAATAGTCCAGTCACCATATGAAAATGCAAATGATTGAAAGGTCCCAATTATTTTATATTGTGTAGGGGGCTTATAAAAGCTTAATCTCAAATTGAGGTTAAGCTTTTCTAAGCTATGTATTATTTCCATTTATTTCCTTATTTTTCGAATATACTGACTGGACTAGAAATGATTTTTTTACGATTGAAAATAAACATTGCCTACAAACGTGCGTTAATGAAACGTATGAAATTCGAGGGGAGTTATCTACCTAGAAACTAGAAGTTACAAGACATTTTTTTAAATTTTGTATTGTAAGAACCATTAATAACGTACTTATTCCAAGCTATTAATGCTAAAATTTCTTCTGCCAAATACTAATCCACGGCGTTTTTCAAGTCGACAAAAACGACGCTCTTTTAAGTGTTTTTGAGTTTTGAAAACGGTTAGTTAATTTAGATTTTTGGCATATCCAGTTTTGAAAACAGATCATAGTGACAGACACGTATAAAAAAATTAAAGTTGCAGTTCTTTTTGCCATATACTCAATTGAGAGAGTTTTTTCTGAATCGAGAATTTTTTGCGCATAAAATTGCGTATTTGTTTTTTTGGGTGGTGAAGAGCTTGTATGAACTTATTGCATGGGTTATTTTTTGTACGATTTTGGTGGTGTATTGAGGTCTTATCTACAATTCCAGAGAAGAAGTTTTTATCTTGAGATAAAGCAGTCAAATTTTTTTCTTAAGTTTATTGTTTACACAGTTTTTGTTTGAGAATATGTCGTTCCGACACTTAACTTATTCCCAAATCTTTATTTTTGATACGCCTGTTTTATTTTAGCAATAACTGAAAGTTTTAGTTGGAGGTCAATCTTCAACTTTTCTTTAGGTCTTTTACACTTTGGGTCATTATGAACGGATTTTTTGCCTTATTTGAACTGCGATGGCATATTGTTTTTAATTTTTTTTAAGCTATAACAATTTCATAACAAAAGTAAATAATGTTTTGTAAAAGAGTACTACCTTAGACCATATAAACTAGACACTCTTTTTGCCGACGTGGTGAACATTATCGGTGCGAGTAATGTCAGTTGTGCGAAAAAAAGGCGCATGTAGCAAAAGATTTAGTGTTAGTATGTTTACTATGTGTTAACAAATAAAGTTTTTTAACATTTTGACAATTAAGCTGTCACAATGCAGAAAACTTTTTTAACGCTAGAGAATTGCTGGGATTAGTCGCCCCGTTCTGTTGTGGTGCTACTAATAGTATTGTTATAAACAAAAAATATTAAATTCTATCACATCTACGAGAATATCGGTGAACCTTTCTCTCTAGAAAAATATTGACACG
This sequence comes from Tachinus rufipes, assembly GCA_963932245.1. NCBI lineage: Eukaryota > Metazoa > Arthropoda > Insecta > Coleoptera > Staphylinidae > Tachinus > Tachinus rufipes. The sequence goes on along the minus strand of OZ010741.1, from coordinate 45,866,781 downwards.
TACAGCGCCGTTTTTAAATTAAAATTGGTTCTTATATGACAAAACGCCAACCAACTCAATATTCAAACGATAAGGTTTTAGTCATCACTCTTTTTATATGTTGGACTACATACAATATTCTATGTCTTCATGTTTTTGGTTAAAGATTTAAAGTTACATTTAACGAGTAAAAAATTAATAAAAAACTGATTAAAAACGTCACTTTTAAAAAATTAATTGCAAAGAAACGACTAATTGCATCAAATTTCTACAAATTATATTCAGGCGATTTCTTTCTGAGTTGGATGCTGTAAACCCTTATAATAGCGCAACTATTCTGCCCCCTTAAAGGTATTGTTTTTAAATGTTTTGAAAGTTATAAAAGTTGTGCATAATTTAATTATTTTGATTGAAGTAACATTCATTAATATTTTGACAGTTAGGTTTTTAAAATTTAGAAAACATAGTTTGTTGAACAGAAATCTATTGTCTTCGACTTCTTCTTTAGGTTAAATTTTTTATTTTGAATATTTCTGGTTTGAGATCTTTGGGAACAGACGCAAGCTTACAGATGCCGTAATTATCTGAGATACCATGCAAATACACTCTTGTGAATGAAACGAAATAATATTGTTTTTGAAGTTTAGTTGTAATATTAACATATCTAATGTCCCTGACGTAAGATCGATTCAAACAATCCTGATCCAAAAATGACTAACTTAAACTGATAATTATATTCTATATATAATATTGTGAGTGGGAAAATACACACAACATACTGCCTACCTTGAAATAATGAATTTTAATGCAATTAATTAATGGGTAATACACATAAATTTCTAACAATACATTTTATATTGCCCTTGATTCTAACGGTTGCAGTACGAATAATTTTATCCGCTCTTGAGTGAACTTCTTCAATTCTTCGTAGTTTCCATTATAATGGAGGAATGTGCTGCTTGATGCATACCAGGTTATCCTTCGTCAGTGGTGCTTTATGGGATGATGTCCATTTACTTCTTTCTTGCAGATGGTTGAGGTACTCTTTCGACCATCGTGTTTAAGTTTTGCTTTACTTTAGATATATGTTGCCAGTAAGATAATTGATAGCTTGGCAATCCCTGGACGTTTGATTCTGGTAGGTCGGTTAGCTTGCAGCCGATTAGAAAATATTCTGGAGCCAGTGGTTCCAAATGTTCACGATCATTGGGCAATGGAGACAGTGGTCTTGAGTTAAGACATGCTTCAATTTGCGTTAGCAATGTCTCGAATTCTTCATAACTAAAGAGATTATTGTGTACCAAACACCACTTGTTGTAAGTGGTGTTTGGTACTCTTGACTGCGACTTCTCACAAGCCGCCGAAGTGTGGAGATTTTGGTGGAATAAATTTCCATTGTATTCTATCATGGGCTGCCTGAGTCTTAACTGCCAATTTGTTTTTTTTTATCGGTTGTTTGAAGTTTATTATTTGTTCCGACAAAATTAGTCCCGTATATGGAATGTGGTTTTCTTCTTCGTGCAGTGAATCTCTTTAAACAATTAAAGAATGCTTTTGTTGTGAGGTTAGTGACCATTTTGAGATGTACGGCTTTTGTACAAAAAAAATATGAATACAGCTATGTATCCTTTTTGTCCACGGGATCCTATTGTTCGATAAGGTTTTACGTTGAATGGCTCACAAAAGTCTACACCGCAATTGTAAAAATGGTCGAGATGCCGTTATTCTTTCTTTGGGTAATTGGCTCATTATTGGTTGTGCGAATACTGGTTTAGCCCGACAACAGTTTACATACTCTTGCCGTATCTTTTTTGCTGTTGTTCTTCCATCAATTGGCTAGAATTTAGAACGCAAAGTGTTAAACAGTAAATTTACCCCACCGTGTAGTTGTTCAAGATAAGCGTGGTTTATGATCATCTTAGTTATGCCGTGTTTTTTTCTCAAAATGATTGGATGTTGTTGAATGTAACAAACATTCTTCAACTCGCAATATGTTATTACTAATTTGTTTGATTTTTTTATTTTTTTATTGTGGTTGATGCTTTCAAGTCTATGATGTCACTGGCGAATTCGGATGTCTGTGTCAGTCGAATCAGTTGAACCGATAGTGCTCTATAATTACGTTTCTTTTTGGACTTAAATTTGCAGTTTGAGGCAAATCGTAGACAATAGGCTCTAGTGCGTTTTAGACGAATCAATAACGTTGTTTGCTTAAAAATATATTGTGAATCTCCGTTCAAAATCAATAAACTGACTGTTGTAAATTTAAGATCTGGTAGTTTTGGTTTCTGATATAGTAATGGTGGCTATTGTTCTTTATGAGATTTGATCCAATCTAAAACTATTGTAGAGTCTGTCCAATAATATTCCTTTGTGATATTTTTATGTAATTTTCAACTAGTAACAAGGCACCATACAGCTCAAGACGAGGAATTGACTGCACTTTTAGCGGAGCTACTCTTGGTTTCGAGCAGAGGATTTTGTAGTTGCCACACAAAAGCCGTGCAATTCAATCTGGTTTCCTTTCACTGCTCTTCTTATATATCTTAATTTGATCTAGCATTTCTAATTCTTTTTCATATGTTATCCACCTTGAATGGAGATTCATCGGAACTGATTCGTCCCAATCAAGTTTTAACTCTCATAAGTTTTGCATGATTATTTTAGCAGTGATGATAACTGGTCCAAGTAATCCCAATGGGTCAAATATTTGCGACGATTTTGATAAAATTACACGTTTTGTAATCTTTCCATGATTTTTGATCACTGATGGGTGTCTTCATTACTGTTTCATAGTAATCCCAATGTTTTTATTGTTGACTTGTTATTGAACAACAGTTTTTCATCTTTTGGAGCATTTTTTGAAGTGTCATCTAATATTCTGTTTAAATTTGAGCGTCATTTTTTTTAAATAGAATTGACTCTTTTTGAGTAGTTGTTGCAACTCTTCTTTTTTTAATAGTTTGACAATTTTATGCGGTCAAAATGGAGTAAACTTTGTTTTAGAGTTAATTTCTTCAAATATTTTGAAAGTTAGACAAAAAGTTGTTTAGAATTTAATTATTTTGATTCAGTTTAAGTAACTTGCTTTAATATTTTTTTAATTAACCTGTCATAGTGCAAACAATTTGGTTTTATATCTAATTTCTTCAAAAGTTATAAAAGTTTAAAAAGTTGTTCAGAAATAACTTTGTTACAACATTTATTATAGGCGTGTTTTTATATAATAGAAAACCTGGGTTGGAGCTAATTTCTTCAAATATCTCAAAAGTTATGAGTCATCAAAATTAGAGAAGAATAAAAGTTGTAAGGAATTAAATTTACTACGTAAGTTTTTTATAATAAGTGTTTTTGAAGTAAAGCTGTCAAAAGTGCAAAAAAACTGGTTTTGGAGTTAATTTCTTCAAATATCTCAACAGTTATGAAAGTTGACGATATCGTTTTTCTATAAAGTTGCAAGTATTTATATTATTTACAAAATTTCATAATAATAATATTTTGAAAAATTAAACTGTCAATGAGTAAAATCAACAAGGAAGTTGAAATATAAAAATTTTGTAGTGTTTACTATTTTTGAAAAGTTCAAATAATTTTTGATGACATTTTAATAGTTAAGCTGTCAAAATGCAGAAAATATTGTTTTGGAGCTAATTTTTTTAAATGTTTCAAGTTAATAAAAGTTGGAAAAAAGTTGAAGAATATAAGTTATGAGATAATCAAAATCAAAAGTCAAAATATAACAACAACACGTGTTGTGTAGTAAAAGTGATTTAATCTATTGTTTTTAAGAATATTATAAAGCATACTTGCATTTTAACTTAATACTAAGTTATCTAGTGTTTCGGTCACAAAATTGTAAATGTGGCATCATTAAGCAACAAAAGCAATTAAGTATATTTATTTTATTATATTTTATAACCTATAAATTTGCAAGTTGACCTTTTATTCCTTGCTAAATTGTTATAATATCTTTAACTACATTTACATTGCATATGAATTTATATTGCACGCCTCACTAGTCGAGTGGTTTAGAGCGTTGCTTTATAAACTAAAGGTTCCCGGTTCGAATCTGAGTTATAAATTCTGTTTTATAGAAATATATTTTATTGTTTTATTTAAAGTCGCTTTTACATTTTTATCATTTATTTATTAATACTATATTTTATATTAATTATTCAATTTGCAATTTAATTTTATCTTATTAATTGAATTATTGTAATTTAATTTAATTATTGTATTTACACAACTCACTCTACTTTATATTAACATCCTACCCGTGGTCTTCCTTGTCTATTGTCTCACAGTTAGTCACCAATATAGACCCATTGGTGTGAAGTGTGTGTCCTTGTGTAAATTTTGTTTATTTCGTTTATTTCGTTTTTTTTTTTTTTTGTTTTGTCCCTTATATTTATTTATTTTTTGTGATATTTGATATTATAATAACTTTTTTTACATTAAAGTTTAAAATGCTTAATAATGATATCACTAATGAAAACGGTAGTAGAAGCAACAGTCAATCGGAGGATATTTTTGGTACAGCTGATTCACAGTTACTTTGTACTGGAACTTGTCGAAAACAAGTCAAGCAAGGAACTACTTGTACTAAGTGCATGCAACCTTGTCACCCTGGTTGTTTAAAAAATCATGTGTGTCTAAAAACAATTATAGAACAAATTTCTATTGAAGAAAGTGCCGTTGAAGAAGAAAAAAGATCTTATGATTTAGTTGTTCATGAAAATCATTTATTACGGATAATCATAGAGCAAATGGAAAGTAAAAATGAAGTTTTACAGGAAAATGTAGCGTTATTGAAAGATAAAATTGAATATCTTGAAAAAGATAGAACGTTTCAGTATCAATTAAATAAAAAACAAATTGTTACTAAAGCTCAAACCTCTGTTCAGTCAACAGTAAAAAGTTTTGAAAAAATTAATACCATTTTACCAGCGGCAAATACGTCTAATTCAAAAACAAAACCAAATAATGTTAATAATAAATCCAATGAAGGACAATTTACTTTATCCCAAGTTGATCGTGCTGTTAGCAATGCACTTAATACAAAATCAACCAATAATAAAAATAATATTATAAAAGGAACTGCACAATCTTGTGTAGAAGATAACTTCAAAGCAGCAATGCCTAAGATGTGGTTATATGTTGGACGTGTTAATAATAGCACAACAAAAGATGATGTATTATCATACATAACTACCAAACTGGGAAATGAAAATGAGAATGCAGAGTTGGACATTGTCGATTTAAATAGCCGTGGAAGTAAATCTTTTAAAGTCGGCATTAATAAAAAATATTTTGATATTTTGAATGATAGCAAGTTTTGGCCAGAAGGAGTAATAATACGTAGATTCTTTTTTCGTAAACTTGGCAATGATGAAAATTTTTACAGAAACGACCAAAGCAAGGAAAAATATTAAATGATCATTTGGAAATCTATTACCAGAACGCCGGAGGCATAAGAACTAAGCTCTATACATTAAGTCATAATGCATCACTAGCTAACTATGATGTTATTATTTTAAGCGAAACTTGGTTAAACTCAGATTATAGTGATAGTGAAATAGGGCTAAATTATTATAATATATTTAGATGTGATAGGAACTACATGTCTATGGGAAACACAAGAGGAGGTGGTGTACTAATAGCAGTAAAAAATATATATAATTGTAATATAGTTATGTCAGATGAATTTATTAATAATAATAGTTATGAAGAATTATGGGTTGAATTATCTATTAATTGTGAAAAATATATATTTTGTGCTGTTTACATCCCTCCTAGTTCAAGTTCAGATGTTTATCAAAGTCATTGTCTGTCTGTAGAAGACATGATTGAAAAAAACAAAGACGCACATTATATATTAGTAGGAGACTATAACTTGCCTAAGGTAACATGGTCTAATAGTCATTTAGGTATTACGGCATCAAATATATGCAAGTCGTCCGAATATGTTGCGGAAACGTTTGCTTTTCTAAATTTTTATCAGCAAAACTCGATAAAAAATGAAAACGATGTAATATTAGACTTAATTTTTTCCAATTTAAGTAATTTTAATGTGTTGTGTGCTATTGAAGAACTGTTACCTCGTGCTCGTTATCATCCTGTTTTATGTTTTAATTTATGTGTAAAAAGTCCTATTCAATCTTTGGAATATAAAGAGATAAAATATGATTTTAAACGCGCCAATTTTAATTTGATTAACGAAGGTTTAGTTAATCAACACTGGGATTCTATATTTGAAAGTTTGGATGTTGAAGCAGCGGTTGAAATGTTTTATGTATGTTTGTTTGAGTTAATTGAGTTATACGTGCCTAAGATTGAAGTTAAAAATGATTATAAGTTTCCAAGATGGTTTGATAGCAACTTGAGGGAAATGACCATTGAAAAAAAAAGAGTACACAAAATTTATAAAGAAAACCATTGCAAGGAAACGTATTCTGAGTTTCAAAGATTACGTAAATTGTGCAAAACTAGATCCACTGATTGTTTTAATAAATATATTACCAATGTTGAAAATTCTATTAATAGTAATCCTAAATATTTTTGGAAATACATTAATACATTAAGAAAAGACAATAATATTCCAGCTAGTATGAGCTTGGACGATGTTACTGCTAACAGTGGATACGATATAGTAAAGTTATTTGCTGATCATTTTAGTTCAGTTTACAATGTACCTGATGAGCCAATCTGTGATATATATGATATAATTAACAACTGTGATAACATCTGTAATTGTAATAACATCTGTGATACTAGTATAAGTGTAAAGTCTTTTTCTGTAACCATATCAGAAATTTTAAACAAGTTAGAACAAATAGATTGTAGTAAAAGTGCTGGTCCAGATACAATATCGCCTTTGTTGCTGAAAAATTGTGCTTTTTCACTAAGTAGACCACTTTGGTTACTTTATAATAAATCATTAAAGGTTGGCATTTTTCCTAGTAAATGGAAAAAAGCACACATTTCACCTATTCACAAGAGCGGTAACAAAACCAATATTAAGAATTATAGACCAATTTCTATAATAGCACCCATAGCAAAAATGTTTGAATCTTTTGTGTCTGAGTATCTGTCTAATGTTTTGTCTAGTTTTATTTGTGAAGAACAACATGGATTTATTCGAGGTCGGTCAACGACCACTAATCTATTGGAATATGTTGCAGAAATCAATGAAGCTTTAGAATCAGGATTTAGAGTAGACTCAATATATGCCGACTTATCTAAAGCATTTGATAAAGTTGATCATACAATTTTAATTCATAAACTGAAACATGCAGGAATCGGTGGATCATTATTAAAATGGCTGTGTTCGTATTTATTAAATAGAACGCAAAATGTAAAGTTAAATTCATTTATTTCAGAGGACATTCAAATCACATCTGGGGTGCCACAAGGCTCTCATTTAGGACCACTGTTATTTTTAATATTTATTAATGATATTGGCAATGTATTTACATCTTCAAAATATTTATTATATGCTGATGATATTAAGATATATGCAGTCATCAAGTCAACTGAAGATCAGTTTCTATTGCAAGAAGACATTAAAAATTTTGAGAACTGGTGCACACAAAACAAAATGTCTGTAAATGTTGAAAAGTGTAAATACATTCAATTCACTAAAAGCCATATACCTTTGCCATTTAATTATAAGATGTCTAGTTTATGTTTGGATAATATTTCTCAAATCCGAGATTTAGGCATTATATTTGACAGTGGTTTAACGTTTATTGAACATGTTAATGCTATATCTGGAAAAGCTTTGAGAATTCTGGGGTTTATAAAAAGGCACGCTAATAATTTTACAAATGTAAAAACCGTAAGAAATCTTTTTGTTTCTTTAGTGCGACCACATTTGGAATACGCAGCACCAATATGGACGCCGCAATATCAAGTACATATTGATAAACTGGAAAGAGTCCAAAGACGGTTTTTGAGATATGCCGCTTTTAAAATGGGAATATTGTCTGAACATATTCAGTATGAAACAATGTATTTAGAAACTAATCTACAACAATTAATTTATCGAAGACAAAATATTGATATAATAACAATATTTAAGATATTTAATGGACTTATCATATCCCCCAAGTTGCTAGAAAGACTTCATTTAAATATACCAGCTAGAAACACAAGAAATTATAATCTGTTGCGTATTCAGTTTCACCGCACAAACTATGGCACCAACCATCCAATCACTCGTATGGCAACTAACTCAAATCATATTATAAACAAAACAAATGTTGACATATTTAATTGCAGTATTGATTATCTAAAAAAAATACTAATTCAAAGAAGTGTTGATTAATTAAACCATTGATCTTTTGTTAAAATTATTATTATTATTATTTTTTTTTTTATAAATTGGTTGTTATTATTTTTTAAACTGTTAGGTAATGTATGTAAGTATGTATATATACATAATTTAGTAAATGTATGTCACTTTGTCATTACCACTTATGTATTTATGTTATTTTTAATTTTAAGGAATTTGTAATTGGGTAATATCCCGTTGAAAATCAAAAAAAAAAAAAAAAAATAAATAAATTATCTACACCGAATTTATTTAAGGTGATTTGCAATATTTTGGCGTTTGACCAATTAAAAATGCAGAAAATTATGTTTTGGACCAATTTCCTAAAATATTTTGAAAGTTATAAAAGTTATAAAAAAGTTGTAAGGAATTAAGTTGTTAAAAAAGCTAAAAAATTTGGAGCAAATTTCTTTAAACATTTCAAAAGTCAGGTTTTCTCTAAAAATTGCGAGTAATTATATTTCCCTCAAAATTTTATAATTTGATTTTTTAATATTTGACAACTCAACTGTCAACATGATTAAAAACCGGTTTTGCCAGCTGTTTTTAAAATTAAATTTTTAAAATGGCAAAAAAGTTGTGTAAAATAAAACAGTTGTTTGAAAACTGTGTTAACTAATTTAACGGCTTATTTGCACAATGTGTGTGACGTCAATGGTGGGCATAAAACGTTATGTTAGTTTTACTATGATACAACAACCTCACAAACATGAAAAATTAACTTAGTTTTAGTTAGTAGAAAATTGTAAATTGAATACACCTAGCACGTAATGATACTCATTTCCCACGAGTATAAATGTTGCATTACGAGTCTTTGTCGAGTACTGCGTTTTATACGAGTGGGAATTACTTACGAGTTATATTCTACATGTCTGCTACTACAACAAATAAAAGAAGAATTAAACCGTATGAAATTCTATACTTTTCAATTCTATACTTTTCAGTTACTTAACAGTTGCATAATGAACATTAGATTAAGGAGTAGAAAACAATATATTTTCCAAATAGATCAATACAATATATATTATATAAATGAAATAAAAATATATTTCAGCGGATTTGATTAGATTTTGAGAGTGCCGATGGATGTCAACAAAATTCTGTTTGCAGATCGATACCAACTGATTTTAATCACCAAGTTCCGATCATTGATATTTTTTAATCTAACCGAATAATTATTTTTATTGTTGTTACCTCTAAAACTAATTTGCATTTTTTTTCGAACATTATCGGGATAGAATGGTCATGTTTTTGTGGATTTTACATTAAATAATAGTATGGTGTGTATAATGCGTTACAAAACGAAATATATTCAAAGAAATTATGCATTCGTTCTTAATCTAGTACATTGTTATGAGATAAGAAAGGTCTATAAATCCTTAATACAGGATTTGATATTTCATCAAGTCTTATACAATAAATTGCAACCTTCGTCGATATGTTCAAATATACCTCTAGGGTGGGACGATCCCGATCCTATGCAAATATCGATCAAATTCTTGAATTATTAACCCTTTGGAGTTATCCCTATAGAAGTTCTACAGTCCAAAATGAAACATATTTTCTATTTATTGTTTTAAATGCTGCTCAGATTCTTTTTAATGATATATTATGGATAGCATGTAATAATACCACACACGCATAAACATTATTACAAATACGAAATGGGCATAATGTGCGAGTAGCGCTATATATTTTTTTACGACTGTAATAAATAACAGAAGAGTTAAAAAATTATTAGTACACTGTGCAACAAGCACGGTATAAGACGATTTTTAAGTATAAATGAATACGTGTGTAGGTTGACAACATCGATGGTATGCGAGAAAAGCGAGAAGAGGAAGAAGGAATTAAGTTGGTTGTTGTTCTGAACAGTAGAGAGGTACGGCGAGATGAATAGAATGACAGATAGTTGTGTTAGGTAGAGAAATAGAGGACATTGTGTGTTTTTATACAATAAAAACAAAATATGTCTATATATACCGTTAGCGAATATTAAAAATCTTTAGGGAATATGAAAATTATTTTGAAAAAATATTATGCATCTGCTCAGTTTGCTGCTTGGATTTGTAATAACTACTAAATAAAGGTACATTTTAAAAAGTTTGAAACTAATTTTACTTACTTTTTCTACCAAATCGGTTATTATTTCGTTGAAAGCAATTAAAAGCTTTATGATTCAGATACAGTATTTGTTTCTCTGAATATTCTCTGCCTGTAATACTAAAAAACCTACAGTTTTGAGTGAACCACAGAAATAAATACAGATAACATACAAAAAATTACAAAATTATTGTACGCTTTTTGAGCATCAAAATTCTAGTCACTGTACAGTGGCGTAGTTAGGATTTTTGGTACAAACCGCAAAATACTGAGACAGTTTTGGAAAAAACTGTATAATTTTGTATTTTTTTAATAGTGGCTACGCCATTGCAAGATATGTAAGATGAAATAGTAAAATTGTGAAAATTGTGTTGAAAAATTATTTGATCCAATTTTTTAAAGACATATTTTTGTTATTAATTTTTGAAATTGGTTTAAATATCAATAAATCGGACTAATATCAGAGAAGAGCCTTTGAGGCGGTTTTGGAAAAAGTGTACAATTTTGCCAATTTCTTTGTAACTTTCCTTTCTTTTTATGTTTCAAATAAATGTCACCTGATCCCCTTCCTTTCTCTTTGTGGGTTTTTTTGCGTTGTAGACTCTTGCTTACTGGTAGCTACACCAGTGCTAATTTTCGTTAAGGCGCTCTACAGTTTGGAAACCGCAAAAAATGTTCTACGTCTTAAGAACAGACACACATGGGGCAAAAAAAACTGCCGAATTATCTTTGTACACATTGTACTCAATGTTTTACTACTGCCATAATTTTTCAAAATAAAAAGTCTGGAAGTTACTATTTAAATATTATAATTTCTATGTTGAACTGTGTATGCATTATTTATGTATGTAACTTAATTGCAAAAAAGTAACTGGTAAATTAGAAAAGTAGCTTAGACGATTAATAAAATAATAAGAAGTAGTAGAAAATGGTCAAAAAATGCCAAGAAGATTATTAAAACGCATACAAATTTTAGTCTAGACGGAGTCAAATTTTCTCTGAAATAGTATGTCTTTTATACCCCAGGTTATAACTCCTCTAGTAATTTCGTTCATTCAATGAAGTGCTAAAACTTTTGCCAAGGGAGTATCTTGAACTCTTTTTTTGGTTAGCTTGTGTTTTGAATTTGTTTGGGTTTCCATTCTTTATGGAATTGAAACAATTGTATAAATTAAAAACGTTAAGAGATTCAAAAAGAATAAATTAGTCTGTATAGGATCGAATTAATGGCCGCGTTCAGAACGACTCATCATGCATACTGAACGCGCTCGCTGACTACCGCCGAGTCATCATTTGCTCGCAGCGCTTGTCATTTTACTCATCATACATTGGTTGCTGACCAAGTAACTCATCAATCAGTGATTGATTGATGAGTCAACGGATAAGTCGTTCTGAACGCAACCAGTATTTTCACTATTTATATCATTTCCACAGTAACGAAGTTATATAAAAATAATTTGTCACACAAATACAAATTGGCCTGCTAACTTTTTTCTAATATCAAACATACCCCCATCAAATTGAACAATTTTGAAATTATTGTATTCCGTCTGGCGAAGGTAACGTATAAATTTTGTTAACCGGTCTAATGAGTTTACTAATAGTAGATTTGATGTTTACCGCTCGTGTTACACCGTCCGCGCCTGGAAACAAATCAATAATCCGTCCTTTTGGCCATTCTGAATGTGGCAAACCAGGACTGAACCAAAACACCAAATCACTCTTTTTAAGTGAAGAATGATTTGTTTTAACTTTAGAACGCGAAATCTGAGTGAATATATTTACGGCTCCAACGTTTTCAAATAGATTGCAATAAATGATTAGACAGTTTTTATCGTTTGACCAGATTTATATTAACATCTAATAAGTTTTTTTTTATACTTGACAAAATAAGTCTCTTCAATGGTAAACCTCTTCGACTTGGCTTTAGTCACCATACGAACAAACAACACTAAATAACATTTTACTACCTTAGTACATCTAAGAAGTGATGCTCTAATAGAAAAAGGACCTGCATAATCGATACCAACATGACTAAAAGTCTTTGCCGGTTCTAATGCTAGTCATTCTGCCATGATTGGCTGTATAGGCTTTGCCTTTAAACGATAACAAATTAAACATTGAAAAATGCGATGACGAATTAAACTTCGTGCTTTCGGAATCCAAAAACTACGAAAAAGTAAAGATTGAATCAATTTTGGACTACCAAAAGATATGAAAATGACCTACTAACAAAATTGCTTATCGACTTTTATTTTGAATCAAACAAGGAAGGATGTCGACTTAAATGTGCTAATTGAGATCGGCCGATTTGACCCCCAACTATGACAAAACCTTCAGAATTGAGGAACGGACTCAAACCTCTATAATATTTTGAAATCTCTACACCCTTTTTTAATTGATCCCTTTTATTATTTAACATTGTTTTTTGACTTAATTTCACTGTTAATTTTATTGCATTCTCCGCAATCTTTTTTTGTGAAATATCAATAAAACGCAGCATAAATGCAATAATTCTTTGCAATTTCAATAAGGAAAATATTTTGTTAAACAAAATTTATAAATTTAGAATAATCTCGATTCACTACATTAGAGAACAAATGATTTTCTTTCAATTCAGCTAAATTTTGTATTATCAAATTTGGTTCTTCCAAAGACCAAGTTGCCATTGTATCCCGAATAAAATTTGGACCTTTCCACTAAAGCGAACATTTAATAAGCTCTGAAACCAACAAACCCCGACTAGCTGGATCTGCGGGATTTTGAGTTCCTGGAACATGTCTCCAAATTGCTTTCGGATTCAACTCATGGATCTGTGCAACGCTATTTGCAACAAATGTTTTCAACAAAAAAGGAGGAGTGTGAATCCATGCCAAAGCCGTAATTGAATCTACAAAACAAAAAGGATCTTTTATTGGATAACGCTTAAAAGTGGCAGAAACCTTAAGAAACAATTTAGACCACAACCATGCAGCTCCTAGTTCCAAACGGTGTACCGTCTAAGTTTTTAGAGGAGTCACATAAGTTTAGCCACCACTAGATTAATTTCAACAGAATCAAAAGTTCAATACGCAGATAAACTACTGCTCCCATTCCACGAATCAAACAAAGTTTAACAAAACCTTTTTGAATAATGCTTCGTGGTATCCATTTTTTTTTTCAAATCAGTTATTTCATTCATCATGCGTGCTCAAATATTTAAAATATCTGCTGGCAACGGATCATCCCAATTAACTTTCAACAACCAAAGCTGTTGTAATAAAACTTTAAATGAAAAAACAAAAAGACTCAAATATCTATTGATGTCAAAAGTTTGAGCTAGTTTCATTATTTGATTTTATTATATAATGGAAAGCATCCCGAGAAAAATCCCAAGATATTCCCAATAGTTTATTCGAATCAGTGACGTTTTCAGATTTAAGAACTGCCTGATCTTCCGATTCTATAAAAGACCGATGTGAACTGGCCCATTTTGTCTATTCAAAATCTCCACAACGCAGAAGACCTATCAATTGAGCTTTTAATTCCAAAACTTATTCCTCATCAGGAGCTCCCCATAAAATGTAATCGACATAAATTCTATTCTTCAAAGTTTCCGCTGCTAAAGGAAAAAGATTTTCTTTATCTTTAACTAACTGAAGAATGGACCTTTGAGCTAAATAATCACTAGATGTAGCCCCAAAAATTACTCTTGTATGTTCGAGTTCTTTAATATGTTGAAAAGCACGATCTTCTTCATGCAGACCTACCTCCCGAAACATTTGACAAATATCACAAGGAGGAAAGGGTATTATTTAAATAAATACGTTTAGTATCCTTCTCTGCCGGATTAAAAACTACTCTAACAGCTACACCAGACGGCTTTTTTTTTAACTCAAAATATTACTTTGATCAAAGTAATTTTGTATGTTTTTGGAAAATAATTTTATAAAAGATTCATCTCGTTTAAAACGAGCCTTCAATTGATAAAAACGTTTCAAAGCATGTTCTCTATTATTACCTAAAACAGGACGGACATTTGCTTTGAAAGGTAACCGAGTAATGTATCGTCCATTTTTATCTCTAAAAACAGTTTTTTTAAAAAAGGAAAATGTTTTGGGTTCGATCCTTTCGATCCTCGTGTGAACTCTTTTTGAAAACTCTTTTGGATGAGAATCAGATAAATTAGATTTTGTTAGAACTGAAGAAGTTTTCAAAACCAAGTCAGCAACAGTTGTCTGCTTGGTTAAAAAATCTAAAAATTTTAAATGAAGGAATCTCAGAATCTAAATTTTGAGATTCAAAATCTTTTCTCTCATTTTAGAATCTAATAATCTTAAAGAAAGTTTTAACAAAATGTAATCCGAAAGATCAATCAAACCCAATGCTTTCAAAGAATTTACATTGACTTGTATCACATCCAAAAGATGCATGACCCATTTAGGGTTATCGAATTTTACAGGACTTAATTTCAAAATATTTGAAAGGTAATGATTTGCAATCATTTTTTTAATTTGTATAACATATTATCAAAAGATCATATGCCAAATGATAATTATCGGGTATAAAAGCAACAGTTTTAATTAATTGTAGAGCATTACCGTTCAAATACCCCAACAGGTAAGAAAACTTTTAAGTAAGGTCTGCACTATGGATCATGTTATCATATAAAGCTATATACGAAGAAAACTTTTCATAAGATTTGTCAAATTTGGCACGTTTACCAGAAAAATTAATTTCTGGTAAACGTGATTTTGTCTGAACTACCACATTCGTATATGAAGAATTATGAATTGAAAGAGAAGCCATCAATTCCGACTTCATCAAATAATAACCAGACTTCAACAGATTCTTCATGATTAAAGGTCAATTTAGATTATTGGTTCAACAAATTCTCATGTACTTCTAAACACGACAATAAATCTTTGACTCTCACCTTAAAGATATTTCAACCGGCTGGCAGCTCTCCAATCATGTATAAACATTGTGTTAAGTGTATTTTCTTTAGATAAGAGTTTTTTTTTATTTTGGTTGTAAACCTGTTTATAATGGGCAATGATCGAAATTAGGTGTCGAGCTTACATTAAAATCGCAGATCCATAGTGTTGCACGCACGTTGGAGACAGACTGGATTTTATATGAGAAAACGAGGTTAAGAGTAAAAAATGCTCAACCACTGCCATAGATGATCTATTTATGGTATTGCAAATACTCCAAAATGGCGATTCAAACCAGAAACGTCGTGGAAGATGAACGTTCTGTAAGAAGACTCAAGAATTAGTTTGAAGTCAATTCCAATAAAAGCCCAAAAGTATCGTGAGCAAGTTTTTTGTAGCCTTTATTATTTAAAGATATCGGGCTTGACAAGACATTCTAAATGTATTACTTAAATGTCTTAAATGAACACCAATTATAACCAACATGACGGAAAAGAAGTACCGAAGAAAGTGAAGTACTATTGGACGGATGCTAACTATAGAAGAAGTGGTTGCGTTATAGAAGATATAAATAAAAAAGTATTAGAAAATATTATATATTTGAATTCATCATATAAATTAGTATTATTAGGATTTTTCCGGGTTCTGTTCGAAAAAATCTTTTACCTAAATTTAATTTTGTATATGATAAGCAGCGAGAACAATTGCAAATTTGCTTTTAGCTCAGCATATGAGCCTATGAAAATGAGTGGACCACCCTATTATACACCGACTGGTGATATGTATATGGTCCGTAAAAATTTGGACATGGCATATATTTTAATTAAAATTGCTATCTCTTAAGAATTGTGAAATTCGTTTAGAATTTATAATATAATATATCGTTTCGCTGTACAATTTTTTGTCACCGTTAATTAACGAAAATCAAAGTGATACTTTGAATGCCTAGTTAGTTATTTCAAATAGTATTTAGAATAAAATCATTCTAGAATCCCAAAGTAATAAATGGATATAATTAATCATGGCATATTTCACTACTTTAATTATTTCCAGTTCTAGTGATGTGTAAAGAAAATTTTAATTTTATTTTATAAATCCTATATTTAATAAGCGTTAATATTAGTTCTATATAATAAAAATAGGTCGATGTTTGTAATCAAGAAATGACGGATGGATTACCTGACAGAAAACTTTCTGATAGAATCCACTAATATGAAATTAAATGTATCCCATAAGAAACAAAATATTACGGTCACTGCATGTATTAATTTATAAAACAGGTTCTGTAATTATAGCAACGAAGAATTATACTATTGATGAATTTCTTGAAAATTCAACTTAAAACAATTACATATGTTGAGTAGATTCAATTCAGAAGAGGTGCGAATGCAAAATATTACCTACTTGCATTCGTCTTCCATTCTGTATGGAGGTCACTAGTGAGGACTAACAGTAAAATGTTAAGCGGTCGAGTTGCACACGATCGAGAATGAAACAGGTAGAAAATTGTGTTTTTATGAACGGTACGCGGACGTGAGGCTTGCCTGTGCACTTGAATTTGATTCCTCAAAATATAAAACTAGTGGGAAGGAGAAAGGATGTGTCTCGAAGTCTTGACCTTGCTATTTGGTAAATGCTGTTTGTCTGGGTCGCTCATAGACAATAACAATGCATCTTACTATTTCGTAACGGAACAACCCATTAATTACCATACCCGAAATACTATTATAACGTGCAAAGTTAGGATGCATAAATTTAATATCGAACGTGATTCAAATAATATGTGAGTAAATTAAACGTTTTCTGTAGATGCGCGGTTAATAATAGTTCGAGTGAAGAAATTTAAACAATTATGCTAATTTAGTTTCAAATATTGTTTTTATGGTAACGATTGAATAATGTATTTGAAATATAAACCCACTTTAAGAAACTCAACTTTAAAGTTAGCTAGCATAGATAATTCAATAAAATTTGAATAACTAAATTAAGTCGAATATAGAAACAATTTGAAACTCATTATCACATTCTTGTGGTGAAGTCAAGTTAATATTTGGATTAACTGCAATGGGATGCTCAAGGGAGAACATATTATTATGCGACAACTTTACAAGTTTGCGGAAATTACTTCGTGGTTTGCTATATCCGAAAACTAATATGTCTCGATGACTTTCTTCGCATCAATCGATTATGTAATTAATATAGTAACAGTTTATATACATATTTATATATTATTTTAACCATATAGAATTAGGGGCAGATGGTAGTCCTTATCATTATCTTATCAGCTATTCGATTGAGTTGGCTTGGGGTCGTTTTAATAAAAATAAATCAGTTTTTAACATATCTCGTATAAATCTCACTAAGTTTACTTATAATAATAATAACTTTGGCAATTAAGAGTTAAGTGTTAATTAGATTAAGAAATTTTGCGTTCGTATAAATTGATAAACATTAAGCATCAACAAAGTGGGAATAAAATTAATGCATTTCTTCTTTGTTTGCAGAAATGGTAAATAACGAAATGTCGGAGGAAGTGGTTGGTGAGACTGGGGAACTCGCCGCCGATTGTTCCGAAGGGAGTGCCACGCAGAAGGTATCCCAATCGGCATCCGAGGCACCATCATCTCCGACCTCTAACACAGAAACCTCAAATCTCTCTGATGAAGAGACCCGTCTGAGTCCGACCACCCTATTTTGCAGCTTGCCTCTGAATAGGGACGTTCAGAGTATCATCGACACATTTCCAAAGACTGAGGCCGACAGGGCCAAGAAAACCAGAAAACTTCCTTGTCTGTATTGTGAACGTACTTTCGTAGCCGATAATTTGCGACAGAAACACGTCGAACGATGCCATTCGATCAAACAGGCAAGGAGGTCGAGTTCGAGGTTTCAACAGGCGGCGCCACCTATCAACTGCCTCTTCTGCGACAAATTCGTTTTGGGTGACAATGATCTGGGCGAACTGTTCCGGCACTTGGTATCTAACCATCCCACTAAATATTTTGGTTGTTTATCTTGTAATGAGCGATTCACGTTACAAACACAATTAAAGGAACATCAGGAAGATATCCATGGGATGAAACAAGATTCCAACGTGCAATCTGTAGACGATGTAACTAGTAGTGATGTTAGTGTTAGTGCAATTACTGATGATAGTGCTATGAAAACTAGACACAAAGCGAAAATTAAATATAGTATCACGGATGGAAAACCCACTTTGCGTAAATCCAAATTCACCCAAAAAGAATTAAGGGGCAAACGAATTGCCTTGAAGAGTACAAAAATGGGAATCAAACGTAGCGCGCGACTTCAAAGTAAGGTGGTACAAGCTAAATCATCCACCAAGAAACGGCCTAAACCTAAGGATCGCGTCATTGAAGAGCCCAAAGTAGAAAAGGATATTAAGATTACACCAACTGAAAATCCTTATCCTACATTTGATGCATTCTACCGCGTGAAGAAAATAACCGATCACTCTATCGACAACTTGCGAATTACTTCGCTTACATTTAACGATGTATTTGATCAGGCTTTCTTTACAAGGATTAAATGCAATATACGCGATAATCTTCTCAACCATCTTGATGGAAAACTTTTTAAAAATGAGGAATCAGAAAGCCGAATATCAAATTTCGAGAAAACTCAACCAGAAAATACAAACACTGAAACTTACGGTTGTGAGTTATCACTTAATGCAGCAACTCCGGTCACGAGTCTACTAACAACTCAGTTTGGAGATGATCCAGAATTACAAATCGAATATGGTTCGAAAGCTTCTAAAAAGAAAAGTAGACCCGATGAAGTGCATTACAAGTATTTCACACGAAGAAAGTACCAGGCCAGTATTTTGGAGAGCAAAGAAAATCGTGATTTGTCCAAGCTTGATATGTGGACGCAGTTTGTGATTAAAAGTAGACAGCAAACTATAATTGAAAACACAAAAAGCGACAAAGAAAGACAGGATTATAAGAAAGGCGATGAATACAGGGCGAAATCACAGAATGATGAGTTGAATAGGATTTTAGATCGACGCGGTCCATTTGAAGATCTCAAAGAAGAGTCGAAAAAAGCAGCTTTAGAAGGAAATTATAACCAAGAAGCCCATACTGATGTGTCATCCATATTGGATGATATTTTGGGTAATGTCTTTTCGTGCGTTATAGAAGATGTTGAAATTAAAACAGAACTTACCGACGCTGAAATTCCGAGCTATTTAAATCTTCGCAAAGCTTCTCTTAATAATGAGAGTTTTGTAGATAAATCTGATAAAATTACATTAATTTGTTCATCTCAGGAAACGGAAAATTTTGAAGCTCCGCAAATACCACCAAGAGATAAAAACTCGCTTGTCGAATTGACGGGAGAATGGGCTAGATCACGCCTATATATTTGTGCAGCTTGTGGACTTAAACTACCTAATTTAAAACTACTGATGGATCATAAAAATATTGTGCATCAAAATGTTTGGTGTCAACATTACGAGTTCGTTGGAAATCAAGGTAATTTCTATAAAAACTTGAGTATACCCGGTCTCGGTAAAATGTCGCATATTGAAGAAAATGTCGTGTATAAAGTGTGGAGACGTAGCGAGGCTCGTGTCTGCACCAAATGCAAGAAACAGTGCAATAGTCTGGGTGAATTACACAGGCATATACTCGAATGTGGCGAGGATTGGAGTTGGATGCTGGTCAGGAAAAAGTGCAAATACAAACCATATGGTGCTAAAACTAGGAAGAAACGAAGAGGTTTGTATTTATTTTATGATCTAATATAAATAGTTGTCTTATATAAAATATATTTGCAATTAATTTTATTACATCAAATTACACTTGAGTGTATTTTAAGCGGAAATATAAAAAAAAAACTTGGTTTTATATACATGATTATTATTTTCAAATCTGCATTGACGATGTATTTATAATCTGGCTGTATTAAATAACAGTATTTCAAAGTATAGCAGCAACATAGTGTTTTAATTGGGATTTACCTAAGCTAGGGACTGATATGCATTATACTCGTAAACCTATTGAGAAGTTTAGACAAGCAAATTCTATATGGCGGCGATATATAAAATAAGCTCATATTTACAATAAAGTTTATATTTCAACATTATAACAGTCTCTCAATTTCAGTAATTATGTTTATTATTTATTAATTATATAGTCAGCTATTATTATTAATAAAAATAATCGAGGAATATTATGACCAGTAATTTTGCGAAAGAATGCTGGATTTGGTGGATAGTTATTCTTTATATTAAACTACATTATATTGAATTAGTTGTTGGTATTATTGAGGGTGTTTACGTATTAGTAACTTTATTTTAATAGATCATAAAAATAGACTACACGACTGAGTATTTGAATACATTTTCTATTTTCATTTTATTTTACACGTAAAGATTGGATTCTAAGCAAAAAATATGAAATAACTTTTTGCCTGCATTTATCGAAATGATCTGTTTTGGCCTTAAAATGCGGGCCGAAACGACGATTTAAAGGATCAAGGGCTGAAAAGTCGTTTGTGGTATTTGATTGGCTGTAAATCACAATTTCACATGACGTCATATCTTAAAATCTGATAGAATTATAATAAAATAGGGGCAAGTGAAAATGTATTGAGTGTAACTTGTGCTAAAATGCTTTAGCCCTCACTCGCTTTGCTGCTTTGTGCTGCTAAAAGGGGTGCTAAACCCTGTTTTTGGACCTTCATACACTATATACTATTTTACGAACGGTCTTTGTTTTGAAAATGTTGGGCATGACATTTATTTCATTTTTGATTTTTTCTTTCTCTTATTTATCTGATATAATTTCGTAATTTTTCGTTCTCTTTTTTGCTTTTTGCGATGTTTTTTTACTTTTTTTTCTGTCTTTTGAACTGAATTTTTGCATCATTTTAAGAATAATCAGTTTACTATTTTTGGATACTCTTTTTTGATTATAACTTTGATTACCTTTTCTTTTGTTACTGTTTTCTTGTCTATCTTTTTTCTTATTTTATTGGTTTTTTCTTTTCTTTGTCTTTTGACCCAAAATGTCTTCCTTTTTTGTTTCAAACAATTTATTGCTTTACTTTGTTTACTCTTGCAGTGTATTGAAGTACCTTGTTCAGGTGGTTATTATATCCTCATCAAACGTGTTATTTTTAGTATTACATGAACAATTTCTTCTATACGTTTGTCTGGTCTGTTCCTCTCCCAAGGTCGATATTGTTTCTACATTCTTAAAGAAATGTTTGTTTTGGTTCTTTGATTTGTTCATATTGTTTGTTTTTTGCTACTGTGTTAATACTATTCTAAACCTTGATAGGATCAATATGGTTTTTTGTTGCCCTAGTAAAAGGTGCCACCAGAACACCGATCAGTCTACGATTTTTTTTATCTCGAAATACTTGGTAAGGTGTGGAAATTGTTCGAATGTGTTCTTCATGAGTTTTTAGACAACCACAACGCCATTTAAGTCCAAACATCTAGCGATTTGTTTTCGAGAAATGAGCAGGATCCAAAAGTGTAGTTCTTTTCTGGTATTTTACATGTATGTATGTGTGCCCCATTGCATTGAAGCTCCTTACTATAATTGTGTACTGTTTTTGATTTTGCTTAATGTAGCGTTGCTACACGTCTTGGTATACTATTACATTTGAGTTAACCTAATTGCTTACAAAATTTAACATGTTTAGTAGTGTGTGTGTGTAGACCTTTGGTTAAAACATTGGCCATCATTTTCATTATATGGTTCTCTCTTTTGGCTAGGCCTGCTATCTTCATCTTTCGTTTCCACAATATCAGTATGATAATTCACTTTGTGTGAAAAAGATGTTTCTTTAGATGAAACGTCTGAAATTTGGTATTTATCACAATTACATATTTGTCCAGTTTTATACGTTTTTCTTTAGGGTCGTGTACCATTACCGTACGTCCAAATACTCTTAAATGACTTATGTCTGTTTTCCTATGTCATCATAGCTCGTATGGGGTTTTGCTTAACAGCGTTTTTTTAAGTACACAAGTGTGCTTTTGCGCAATTTCTTCAGGTTTGGAAACAAGAAATAATCACGCGGGGTTAAATCCGGAGAATAGGGCGGACGAGGGAGTAATTTGTAGCCTAATTCATAGATTTTTGCCATGGAAACTGCGCATGTGTGGACTCTTGCATTGTCGGATTGTTTTCTTGGTCAAATGCGGTCGTTTTTTTTTCAAATCTTTATAAATTGACCAATGTATTGGCATAATATTTGCCATTAATTGTTGTACCTTTTTGAAGGTAGTCAATGTGGATTATACTGCGTGCATCTCAAAAAAACGGTCTCCATGACTTAATTGGCTGACAAACCCACTGTGTGTTGTGGTTGAACAACGCCAAACACTCTTGCAAAGTTGTCAAACGGTTGCGTTTGTGGTCGATTGTGAGCAAACGCGGCATCTATCTTGCGGAAAGCTTTCCCATACCCAAGTGATCAATCAAAATTGAAACCACTGAGTCATGTGAGATGCCTATGGCTTCTACAATCTCTCGCACTTTTAATCTTTGATCGACCAAGACCATATTGTGATTTTTTTAAATTGTTTTGGGTGTAGTGATCTCAACTAGGCGTCTAGAACGTTTGGCATCTTCCGTGCTTGTACGGTCACAAAATTCAGTAAAACACTTTTTTACTATTGAAATTGATGGTGCAGAGTTTCCATAGTATTTATCAAGCTTAGCCTTTGTTTAAGTGATGGTTTCACTTTTTTTTAAATTTTCTCTTTAAATCACTATGTAGTCTGCTATCAATGGCTGTCAAACACCAACTAAATGACGCAGCTTATTAAAATTTTCAGTCGGCTGACAGATGATAGGAGCAGTGTTGCCCTTTCAGTTAAGAGGCGGGGGATTCACGGACAAATTGACCCGCCCTCGTACCTTAATCTGGTGGTCCTGTTGTTTTTTGACAAAAGGTTTGAATTTTTTAAAGCGACTATAAGCCTGATTATTCAGTATTTAGAAAATAAACAAAACATATTTTTTGAACAATCATTCTGGAACAGTAGAAAATATTTAGATCCACCGATAGATTTGTGAAAGACTTGTTCATCTTTTAGTTACATTTGTGACTGCAATTTCTTTGATTTTGTTTTGTTTTGCCAATTGAAGTTCTTAACGTAATCTACTGTTTTAACAGAGCCAAAACAACATTTTTTTTTCTCTTCCTAAAACATTAACAATTTTTTGTTTTGTCAAAAACATTAACAATTTTTTGTTTTGTCAAAAATATTATAAAAAAGTTTTAAACTCAATAATGTTATCTTCTGAACTCTTCTTCTACAGCCGCCAGAAGGGTCTGGTCATTAAAGTCCGAATGGTATCACCATCATTGAATCGAACAAACTACTCTCGACACTCCTGTACACTAATTGTTCCTTCGTAGAAAATATTGTTGCTTTCAGATGTCATAAATGTTCATTAGCTATCAACGTAAATAATGTCCCCGAGCAACCCAACATGGCAAAAATATAAATTTAATTAATGCTTCTATGCAAATGTCATAAAATTTTCTCCAACTAACATAGCTATCATAAAATACATATTCCCAAATGTCAAATAAATTGTTCTCCAACTAATATAGCTATCATAAAATCTTCCCAAATGTCAAATAATACTTACAAATCTGTCATCTGATTATGCGCTGTGAAAACTTTTTTGAAACTGCCATAAAAGCCATGACTGATCACAATTGACATAAGACACCATAACCATAGATGTTATAAAACGTTTCCACACTGTTAAAATGTTTCCAAACGGTCAAACATTTTCTTAACCAAAGCTTCTCCTAGTCGGCTCCTATGTTAGTAGTACCTACTAGATCGCGATATTGGTTTGAATATTATATTAAGTTTTTAAATAATAATCAAGTATCATTCAACCAAGGACAAAATGTATTAATTATTACATAATTTTTTATATAATTATGCCCAATGAATAAATAGTAAGAGTAATTTCTATTTCAGGTTTATTTAAGAGAATAATACATAAAGAAAAGAACAATGATGAAAATCGTGAAAAGAAGACCTACAAGAAAGTTGAAGGGCCTCGAGTAAAACCCAGCGATGGTAATAAATACAATAAATCAATGAATATTTTTTATATTAATTTTCATATTTTTTAGCCGAAACAATAGAGCGCATGCTGGCAAATCTACCCGCCAAACGTGCTACTCGTAAATTAATCTGCATGAAAGATGGTTTCTCTAAAAACAGGAAAGTTATTCAAAACAAAAAAACAGACAACAACAAAGTAAGAAATAAAAAGATACAACAGGCGAGAAGAAATCGGGCGGAATTGATCTTACAAGAAAGCAACAAGATTATCAAAAGAAAACTGGTCAAAGGAAAATGTAATCCTGTAGGCAATTTGCGAAAATCTGTTCGTAATTTGAATAAAGTAATCTCTAGCAAGTTGATTGATAGCAATAGTACATTGCTACTAAAGAGGAAACTCAAATCAGCAATGCAAGACAAAAAGACTACACGAAGAAGTATTATTCAGAAAGAAGAAGCTGTTGAAGAAAAGAAGAAACCAAGTTTGTTGAAAAAAATACAAAATGCGATGAAGAAAAAAGAACCAGTTGAAGATAATGTTGAAATTAGAAAAACTAGAAGTAGTACTAGTTTACCAGGGAACGATGATCAAGTTGAAGAAATTGTTTCACCAGTGAAGAAGAAAACCTGCAAGAAAATGACGCTAGGTTCGAAAATAATGCGTACCTTGAGTTTAAGAAAGAAGAATGTCAAAACACAAGCAATTGCACAAGTAGAAGAAAAATTAGATAAACTAACAATAGAAGTAGAAGCAGAGCAACAAGTGACGGCACCACTAGAAGATAAATCTGAGCAAGCACCATTAGAAGAAAATTCTCAGCAAGCACCATTGGAAGAGAAATCTGAACAACCTAAGCCGAAACCAAATAAAATAATAAATAGCGTAAAAAATAATGGTAAAAGAAAGTCGAAATTTGAATCTATTAAAAACGCTGTAAAGAAAATGAAGATTGTTAAGAAATCAGGATCTCAAAAACGTGGCGATGGTACAAAAGTGGTTGGCGGTCATTTTTTAGAAGAAGGCTCAATTGGTCCCGATACAAAGATTATTGAAGAAAATAGTATAATCAGTGAAAAGACTCCTAGTGAAATAGAAATTGTTAGTGAAATGACTCCTCTTGAAGTGAATGTTAGTGAAATAATTTCTAGTGTAAATGAAGAAATACATGTTGATATTGAAGTAACTGAACCTGCTATAGTTAAGCTAGAAACAATTAAGCATGAAGAACCTAAAAAAGAAGTTGTTCCGAAGAAAATATGTAAGCGTGCCAAAGGTCTTAATGCTTGTATTGCCATGTTGACTAGTAAACTTCAATTGAAAGATGATGTTTTATATGATACATTAAGTCAACCTGAAAATATTGCTTCTGATTTAACAAAGGAAGTACAACCTGAAGAAGAGAGTAGTGAAAATACATCAACTATTTTAAATAAATCAATACCAGACAGTAATGAAGAAAAAGATAAGCTACTTCAACCGATTGAAGGTATGGAAAGTAATAAATTACAAATGGAAGATCTTTTAAGTAACGATTTTAGAAGTAAAGAAATGAATGATGTGGCTACTAAAAGTCAACAAAAAGGAGATTTTCTACCAGTTTTACCAATTAGTACAGAAGCTAAAGTTATTGCTGTGAAATCTAAAACCGAAATCAACTCCATTGCATCATTAGCAGATGAAAACCCAAATAATGATATTCCTATTGTTGACCCTGTGATAGTACAAGAAACAAATATAGAAGAAGCTAAAATTTTACCAGATACTTTATTACTAAAATCTCCTGAAAAGAAATTAGAAAATCAAGAAATAACTCTTGGAAATGTTGTTGATATTATTAAATGTTTTGAAAATATGAATACTAAAGAAAATATCAACGAAAATATAATCAATGAAGAAGTTAAGAATAATAAACGAGGTAAAAAAGGGACAAAGAAAATGGGATCAATCAGGAAGAGACAAACACACAGTAAAGTCCGTGAACTGGTATTAAATGATAGTGATAAATTAAAAATACCCGAAGTGAACATTAGTACTGAAAATTGCAGTACCGATGCAATTGTTGAAGAGCAGGTCAGGAAGATTGGACAAAAACGAGTGCTTCCGAAAAGAAAATCTAAACCTATAGCTGCAATTGAAAAAGTTATAGTACCAGTTAAAGAACTTAGTGTCATTAGTGAAGAAAGTTATGATACTCCATTGGATTTATCAAAATTAAAAATTGCTGATGAAAAATTAGTAAATATTGTAAAATCTACTTCTGATGTAACAGACACATTACCTATACTTGAATCTGAAATATTGACTGAAGAAACTATAAGAAATGAATTAATTAACTCAAATCTTCAGGTTGAAAATGAACCTGATATTTTAGAAAACAAAATGGTATCAAACATTTCAACTGCTAGTGATGACGATGATGATTCAGAAGATGAGTTGCCTTTGGCACTTTTAACCAAGCAAACTAAACAAGATTCAACTGTTGATAATTTAGTTTTCATTGATGAATCATCAAAGGATAAAACAAGACGTAAAAAATATAAGAAACATCGTAAAAAGCACAATTCTGTTGATGACATAGTATTGGAACTAGAAAATGAATTAATGTTTAGTAATCTGAGTTTTGAAGGCATTTTGCATAAAAATAAAAAGAAGTCAAAAAGGAAAAAATCACAAGATAACTCGGAAATTGATGAAGATATTGAGAAGCTTGAGAGAGCTATAAGTAACATGAACGGAATGCTTCAAAAGGCTTTTAAGGGTGATAGGAAAAAGAATAAAAAAATTGAATGTTTAGTGGATAATGTAGAAGTAGATTCAAATGAAATAAATCGTACTGCAGTTGATGTATTTGATGAAGAAAATAACATCAGTGTGCAAAAAGAATTTGTTGCTGATAAGACTGAGCTGGAAGTAAAGAAGGCACCACCGAAGAAACGAGGAAGGAAAAAGAAAGTTACAAACATAGAAATTTTTAATAGTAATGAAAACTCTATATTATCATCTGCACATATTAGCAACGATATTAATGATGTTAGCTTAGAAAATAGTTTATTAAAACACAATAATGCAGAAAGTAGTCAGGAAGATCAAAATACTGATTTAGATAATTATGAAATAGAAAAAGTTAATTTAATTGAAGAAATTCATAATGTTGATCACATTTCTAATACACAGATAGCCTCTTGTAGCCTTAATAAAACCATCATCAGGGAAGATAATTTGCAAAGTGATATATATTATAACAGTTTTTTGAATGAAAATATTCAAAATGAAGTTGAAACCATTAATAAATCTTCAATAATTATTGATAACAAAAAAGAAGAAATAAACATTGAAATTTCATCTTGTATTGTAGATAAGAAACTTAAAGAGCAGAAACTGAAATCTAAGAAAAAATCGAAATCTCTATTGGAATTGAAAATAGATGATAAGGCAAATTTGGAGAAGCCTGTATCAAAATTACCAAAACGATTGTCAAGGAAGAAAGTAGATTATTCTGAATTTGACGATGAAACTTTGAATCGACCTGTACAAGAAAAAAATTGTTTAATAACCAATTGGCAATTTTCAGATGATAAACAAGAATCAGATACAGGAAATATTGTTGTGAACACAAATATAGATGAAGTGGACAAAATGAAATTTCTTGAAATCAACAATTATAGTGATTCTATAATAAACGAAAATTTTAAACGTGATGGTAAATCTAAAAAGAAGAAACCAAACAAAGCACCAAATGTTACAGAAAACGATTCTCTAAGATTAATTCCTATCAATGAACTTGAAACAAAGGATGTTGATAGTAATAAGAAAAAGAACCAATCTATATCTGCTGTAGTTGAAACGTTTGATGGGATAGAAAATGACTCTTATGAATTACTTCCTATAAACATCAATGATCTTGAAATTAACAAAATCAACAGTAATGAAATTGAAAAGAATGAAGTTACCAAATGTGACGTAAAATCTAAGAAGAAGAAGCAAACCAAACCAGTTATTGCACCAATTATTGAAACATTTGATGCTATAGAAATCAATAATTCTGATGAATTAATTCCTATTAATGATTTTGATTTTAAGAATGTTAACAGTAATGAAATTGAAACTACCGAACATGAAGTAAAATCTAAGAAGAAGAAACACACTAAACATGTTCTTGAAGCAGTTGTTGAATCTTTTGATGCTATAGAAAACCATTCTACAAAATTAATATGCAATAACTTCAATGAACTTGATATGAATAATGTCGATTACAATGAAATTGAAGTAAACGAAGTTTTAAAACATGATGTTAAATTTAAGAATAACCAGGCAGTTATTGCATCAGTTGTTGAAAGTAATGATACAATAGAAAAACATTCTTCAAAATTAATTCCCATAGACGTCAATGAAATTGAATTGAAAAATGTTGAAAGCATTGAAATTACTAAAGCCGAGGTTAAATCGAAGAAGAAGAAGAAGAAACTACTTGATGAAACATTTGAATATGACTCTGAACCATTAATTCCCATTGGTTTCAATAAACATGAAATGATAAATGCTGAAATCAGTGAAATTGAAATGTATGAGATCACCAAACTTGAAGTTAAATCTAAGAAGAAGAAGAAACTGACTAAGTCAAAAATTGTTGAAACAATAGAAGATGATTCTGATAAATTGATTCCTATGGATTTCAATGATTTAGAATTGACTGATATTTATGATGACATAGTTAAAGTAAATGAATTTTCCAAAGGAAATGCTGAATTTGTAGAGGAGCAGAATAATAAACCGATAATTGTTCAAACATTTGAAGCAATAGAAGAATATCCTGATAAATTGGTTTCTTTGGAAAAAGATTTAGAAATCAACAACGCTCCCAACGATGATCTGATTGAAGTGCAAACAATTTCAAAACGTGATATCAAATTTAGGAAGAAAAACTTAGCAAAGACAATTGTTGAAGCATTTGATGCAATAGAGGAACATTCTGATAAATTGGTTAGTGTGAACTTTAACGAATTGGAAAGAAAAGACACTGATAATAATGAATTCCAACCTCAAGTGTATGAAAGTAATGCTACATTAAGCATGAAGAAGCTACCCGAACCAATTGTTGAAATGTTTGAATCAGTACAAGAAGATTCTGATAAATTAATTCCTATAGACTTGGACTATAATGATTTTGAAATAAAAAATATTGATAACAATCAACTGGTTGAAGTTAATGAAATTACAAAACATCAAATAAAATCAAAGAAGAAGAAACCAATTGTTGAAACATTTGAAGAAATAGAAGATTCTGATAAATTGATTCCTATGGATTTTAATGATTTGGATTTAAAAGATAGTAATGAAATGGTTGAAGTAAATGAAATTTCGAATTATGATAATAAATCTAGAAAGCAGAAATTGACCAAACCAAATGTTGAAGCTAAAGAAAACGATCTATTCATGCTTGTGGGCATAAATCACTTTGATTGTGCAGGTATTGACGACAGTAAAATGGATGAAACTAATGAATTTTCTATACGTGATGCCAAATCCAAGATGATGAACCATGCTAATAATATTATTGAAGCTTTTGAAACAATTGAAGAAGATTCTAATAAATTGATTCATATGGACTTTAATAATTTAGAATTAAAAGGAATTGACATTAACAAAATACCTGAAGTAAATAGAATTTCTGAACTCGATAATCAGTCTCATCGAACAGAAACATTTCAGGATATTGAAAACGAATCAGAAAAACTTATTCCCATTGACTTCAATGATTTAGATTTGAAAGATACTGATAGTAATGATGTAACTCAAGATAAAGTACTAAATGTAACTCAAGAAATTAATACTTTAATAGTTAATGAAAACCAAGAAAATAATGTTGATTCAGAAAATACTGAAACACAACCTAATTTTGATACTAAAGAAGAAGATAATTCAACAATCATTGAAGAGATTAAAACAAGCAAAAAGTCTTTAAAAAAGAAGACTACAAACTCGAATCAAAATGAAGAAGATAACAAGAAACAAAAGAAATATTCACGGAAAAAGAATGCCAAAATCAATCTTATTGAAATTAGTGAAGAAAAAATGTCTGATATTGACGAGGGGTATAGGGGTGAATTAAAAAGAAGCACAAGAAAAAAGAAAGTCAATTATTATGATTTTGGAGAAGATGATGATATTCAATTAGAAGAAAAATCAATTGTAAGAGATACTTCTAAGTCGAATAATTTACAAATGGCAGGTGCTGAACCACCAGTACAGGAAAATCTTGAAACATTACAAGACATTTCAATATGTTCAGAAAAATCAGTTGAAGAATTGCTAGATACTAGTACAAAAATAGATGAGCCAATTCTTAAACCAGAAAATACAACCAAAGGAAAAAAGAGAGGCAGGAAAAAGAAAATAAAACCATTAGAAGTTGAGGAGAAACTACCAACAAATCCATCGGAATTGCTTCTGAATGTGGAATTTACTGATACACCTATTAATACTATAGCAGAAGAAGAAAAGATTGAAGTGATTGATGAAAGTGTTGCATGTATAAAGAAAAATAAACGATACAAGAAAGGAATCAATTATTATGAAGGTGATGAAATAGATGAAAAGGAAGTTATTAGTATTGAGGATATGAATAAGATTAAAGTGCAAATAAAGAGCAAACACAAAAAGAAAATAGACACGGAAAATATAGATGAATCTGTATATGATTTTGATAAAGAATTAAATGATGATGCAACTGCTGATACAATAAAAGATATACCTCACAATGATGCAAATTTGGAAATTAGTGATTCAGAAACTAACCATAGCCCAGAAGAAATAATTAGTTTACAAGATTCGACGAGCAAATCCATAGAAGAGCCTATAGTTTTGGCAGAATCATCAGTATCTAATAATGAATTGGATTTTGATAAAACCCCGGTACCAAAACTCTCCGTATATGATTTTGATGATAGTATTGACGAGGACGACAATGTCATTATGGAAATCACCAGTGATAATTCTAAAGAAAATATGGACAAACAAAAATCCCCAAAACGAGTTAGAAAGAAAATTGTAAAACATAATAACATTGAAGAAGAAAATTTGGAACCAGAAAACCTACTCACACCCCTTAAAGATAATAAAAATACTGAAGCACTGAATGAATCATCTTTCATTCAAACACCTGATTTGAATGACTCAAAATTAACAAATAAAATATCAAAATTGAAAATTAAAAGTGGGAAGATTAACAAAAAAAATAAGAAAAAACCTGAAGAAGAATTGAGCGATAATTACTGTGATATCTGTAATAAAAGTTTTGTACGAAATGATAGTTTAGTAAAACACAAACGGACATTAACACATATAGCAAAATTATCAGAAATTGAAGCGAAGGAAGCTGCTGAAAAATCTAGATTAAAAGCACTTGACGAAATGAATGATGATAGTAAATCAGAATCAATTGATACTATAAATAATCCCAGCTTAGTTAATGAAGAAATTGATCAAGAGACAACAGAAAATACATTAGAACTAAATGATAAAGACAGTTTTGATGAAACTAGTGAAATAACTAATGTAGTGGAGAATGAAGTAAGTAACATCACACACAGTATTTCAGTAACATCTCCATTTAATCTTAAAACTAATAATGATACATTGAAATTAGCCGATATAATAAATGATGTGTTAAATAAACCAGTTGCTGCTGAAAATATTGAAAGCTTCTCTGATATCTTGCATCAAGATAGTTTCGAACCTAAACGCTATAAAAGTTTAGGAGAGCGAAAAAGTTTTGACTCAGATTCCATTAATTATACATCCAATCAAGCTACCACCTTTACATCTATATCAAACACCAATATAAATTCTGATACACTTTTAGAGAAACAGATCTCTATGTTAGAAAATATCATTGAAGAAGGCAAAGCTAGTTTTCAATATATGGATGAAATATCTGTGGAGTCAAACAAATCCGATGATAGATGTCCTTCTGATATGAGTTTAGTTAGTGATATTAAACCAGATGATTCAAACATTATATCATTCACTCGCACAACTACCTTCTCTGAAGAAAATTTTGTCAAACCTTCGCAATATGAAGAAATTTCCGAGGATACACGTAATTTTGAAGAACAGCGTGCTCGTAAAGCTCTTAATAGAGATGAGGAGTTATTTTTGGAATGTTGTAGTTTATTAAAAAGTAGTTCTGAAATCAGCAATTATAGCAAAAAATCATCAATGGTCAATAATTATCGTCTAAAAGGTGATGATGGTTGGTTGGAAAATAAAATTGGAACATCGAAACATAAATTTTTATCAGAAAACTCATGTCCAGATACACCTATAGGTGACAACTATGAAGATTTTTCAAATTCAGATACCATTAAAACCGATTGGAATACAAAAATGAATGAACGTCAGTTTGAAGATATTTCATTAGATTCAGTTAGTAGAACTGCTGAGAATAATTTTAAAAGTTTTAATTTCTGTGAAGAAAAGAACAAGACTGATACAAGTGAAGAAAATTCAAAGATGAGTACTGAAGTTAATCAAGATGAATTTAGGAAAAATGTTGATGCTAAATTTGTTGGATTGATGGAAGTTTTAAGGACTAAAGATGTTGATGATAAAAGTCAATCTAGGTTAGTATCTTTTGCATTCTTTTTTATTATTGTTCAATATTATTTGGATGTAAATAGTGTGATTGGTGAGTAGAGGTACAATTAATAATGTGTAAACTAAACTGTCAACTGCACTAACTTGCAATGATTCTGTTTGTGTCGTTGATAGTGACATCACATTCAGTTTACATCAAACTGATAATAATGTTGTTTATTATAAACAATTAAAGTATTTTTGTTTATAATATAATCTACAATATTTAATACATGAAAATATTTTGTTAAATTTGTTCATAAAGTTTAAATCAAGTGGTCAGAGCAATTTTAGATGTCATTCAATGAATTGAAGTTAAGTAGATTGCGGATAGGAGTTGAAACTTTGGGTTTTGGCATCTTCTTATATATGAGGCTGTGCTGTGCAAACTTTCTAATAATAAAGGCTGCCTTTTTGAAGGGTTTTATTACTGTAAATTTGTTTTGTTATTATTACAGCAATGGAATTCCATCATATTATAGCAAATAATGGAGATATGTATAAGTAAAAGGTTTATAATTACTACAAAATAAATGTTATTACAGTTTCATTAATAATTTGATTAATGTTTTGACGTGTATACGCTGTCCACATGTCATGAACATAACATTATCTTGGGCTGCGTATCTTAGTAAATTTATCAATCACAGCTATGAGTTTGATGACATATGGTGTCATCTAGCAGAGTTAAAAGCGTTTTTGACGTCTATAGCTTACAAGGCTGCTTATATTGCGTTTATCTTTTTGTCGCTGACGATCGTCAGCACCGCCTTCAAAGTATATATCGTAGACCGAGTCTCCCTGAAACCGAATTACATATTAGCTAGCCCGCAGTCTTTCTCAATTTCTTCCAGTAATCATTTATGTATAACCTACTCGAAAAGTTTGTCCGTTGCGTCTATACGACTTTTCCACATCACCTGTTTTACTTGGTTTCTCTATTAGTATTGTTCTGCCTATTTTCCACTACTCTAGGAACACACCCTTCTTTATTAGTTTATTTAAAAACGCTGATTTTTAACTGATAGGATTGCGTTCTTGTGAGCGTTGGTTTGGACTTTTGATGAAGTTTGGCTTGCTTTTAGTTTGAGATAAGCTGGGCAGCCTTTATAGCTTGCCGTGTGTAGATCTTAACACTTATGACGTATTTGTGGGTCTTTTCAGAACCCAATTGGATACACCCGTGGTGAATGTCATTGAGAAAGCGGATGCATTATGAATCCTATCGACCACGTTTGAAATAAGGTTGTATCTTGTATAACATTGGAGGTGGGCGGGTAGTAGTATTATTATTTTTTTATCAATAACATGTACTGCCTGTTTATATTTTATAATAATTGGTTACTCTTGTAAACAGAATTATGCTACGTTCTTAACAATGCATTTATTATGTTGCATAGATGCCAGGTAAACATTTCTACAAATTGCAAGATGTCTGCACAAATCATTTTAACGATATTTGGATTTGCAGAAGTTGTTTCTCGTTTTACCTATTTTAACTTCATTGATTAAGCTCATTTCATTGATTGAATCAATAGAATAGAATTTGCTCAAAAATGTTTTCTAAAATATTATAAAATGAGAAGTTTCTTTTTGACTTCATGATTCTTACCATTCAAATCAAAGTGTACTAGATTATTAAATCTAGGGTAACATGTTTTATCTTCTTGCACCATATTTTGTTTATCAGGCTTAGGCCAGAATTCTTAACTAAATTGGAAAATTGTTTCTTTGTGATATTATTTTCATAAGCTACTACATACTTCTATTGAATTATGAATTAATTATTGAATCTAAATCTTACACGTAAAGCTTGCTTGTATGTTACCTCTTGGCTAATCTAAAAGGATGTGTTTGCGTACTTTGTTTGAGTTTAATATTGAGATTTGACTATGAATGGGCCGGTTGCACTAATGTAGTTAAGCTCTTGGTTAGTTGAACTGCACTACTTCTTGAGAATTTACTTGAAGTTTTGCATTTTTCTGTCATTTATATTTGATTTGACAACAAATGAATTTGCAATATTAAAAACATTAAATAAATTTATTTTAATTGATGTTTATAATAATTTAGTCACGTGGTGTGACATTTTAAATGACATTTATTAATTTTAATTATTATTGTGTTATGAATTATAATGCCCTGGTTGTTATGGACTTGTTTATATATTCCGTATCTTATTATCATATAATTGGCAAGTAAAATATAAAAATTGTATTGTGCTTACTAATAACGGTAGTAATATTTCTTTACAATTTATACAAATTTTACACAATTAATTATAAATTGTTTTAAAATATTGTACCTGTATTTGTTCAATTAATTTAAATTTCTGTTTAAGCTATAATATAAAACTTATTAATTTTAAGGTTTTATATAAATAATTGTTTCACAGTTATGTATATATTCTTTTCTTTTGATTTCATTAAAATAGCTAAATGTTGTTTTAACATACATTTAATTATTTAAGTTTTTTCTTTATTATATATTTTTTTGTTTTCTACAATTGAAATTGTTATGTTTCTAGCAAAAAATCTGCAGATGCCACCCAAACTTCAATTATGGATTACGCTATTCCAATTGGGAAAAAAGCAGAGAGTTGCAGCGATTCTTTGGATAGCAAGAAACTATTAACAAAAGGTGCCATGAAAGTATTTGAAGGTTTAAAAGTATCTATTCCAACAGAGGAGTTAGATATGAATGAAGTATTGAATTGTAGTCCTACATTGAAGAGATTAGAAATTGAAGCTGATGAACAAGCTAAAGATGAAACGACTGAAACTACAAAACTTGCCAAAACAAACCTCAAAATTTTTGGAAATAAATTAGGCCTGAAAGTTACGAAAAAGCGCGTGAAGAAAATATCCACACAAGATAATTTATCCATTGATGACAGTAAGATTCATGATGTCTACGATTTTGAGGAAACTCAAGACAATACTGATGTATTTATTCCTAATAATCTAAAGTCATTCAGAACTCAAGTATGTGAGAAAAAGATTGATGATGATATTAAGGATTGTGAAAGCGATACAGAAAGCAATAACCATTACATTGATTCTTTCAGTGTTGAAGGACAGTCAGTTTCTTCGTTTTCTACAGAAACCGAATCTAGTACATCCCTTAAGAAAAATACCGGTCTGAAAAACATTACAAAAAAGAAATGTGTTATTATGGGACGCATATTCAAAAACGCCTTCAAATCAAAAAGTGATGAAATTAAAGATCTTCCAACATTAGATAATAGTAAAGTAGCAGAAAATGTGATCAATGGCCCCAAGATGGATAAAGGAGAAAGACCGAAAATGACTGAACAAGAAATGGACATGTTGTTTGATAAATTACTTGAAGAACAAGGGGATGCTAAGCCAAAATCAGATAACAAAGTAAAATCTGTTAAAGGTGTAAAGCAGAAGAAACGTGCCCGCAAAGCAAGCCAATCTAGTGATGATGAATTTAATGTGAGTAAAACAACCAAAAAGCGTGTTGTCAGAAAGAAAGTAAAGGTGAAGGATAATGCAATCAATTTGGAACAAGAATTAAAGGAATGTATGGGAGTTGCGGGTCGGAAAAGTCAACGTAAATGCACCAGTGGTAAGCAAAATGTACTTGTTGAAGATTGGAGTTCGGATGATTCAGAATTTGAAGCAATGTTAAGATTGAGCCTTCAAAATTCTACCAAAACCACAAAACCTCGTGAGAAAATACCACAAGCACCACTACCTCCACCAGCACCAGTTATTGAAGAAGATATTCAAGAGGAATTAATTCCTGTAGAACCTGTAAAAGAACCTAAAGTTGTTAAAACTTCTGAAGATACGATGAAAATAAATCCAGAAATTATTAAAGAAATAGTGAAAGATGTTAAGGAAGCAAAACCAAAGGCTAATAAAAAGAAATCAGCAACATCTAAGCCTAGCAATGCAGAAACAGTAGCATCAAATCGTAGAAAGCGAGCTGCTGCAGAAACTCTTTACTATTGGTCTTCATCAAGCGATGATGATGATTCCCAAAATCTAATTGAAATTAAATCTGTACGTGATGATAATGAAGAAGATGACGATCGACCAATGCAGCATGGTTGGATAGTTGGTGATTCTCCTAAAAAGTTAGTCACTATGTTAGCTCAAGCTAAAGGGAAAAAAATAGATACAAAGTGTGTTAAAGAACAAGGGAAAAAACGAACTACAATTTAGTGAATTTAAAACAGTAGAATAACAAAAGAAAATTGGAATTTGACGTTGAGTAATTCAGTGTGTGGTAACAAAGCACAATATATGCCTCTTATATTATAAATGTAACTTTTAGAAGCTGGTAAGACGATTTAAAAGTGAGATTTTGTTACAAGACCTAATAGGAATATTAATAATAATTTATTAAGAGTAATTTGTGTCTGACTAGAATTAGAGGCTTATAACGCCAAAAAAAAAACATAATAATACAAAATTTGTCAAATATATCACGAAAACATTGTTAAAATAATTCGAAATTCATATCTTTTTTTTCAAATTCATGTAATTGATTAAAATTGATGAATTATATAAATTTGATGAAATAATGAAGTAGGTTAAGTTTTTAAGGAAAAAATATTGCATATTGCTATAATTAATATGCCTTTAATGTGAAATGCTTGTTATCAGAAGCAATTTTTTATAAAAATTGTAAAATTATGTAACATGATCTCGCTTTTCTTTTTAATTAATCTAATAACTACAAGTAATTTAATAGCTATATACATCACAATATAGACTTATTAGAATAGAACAATTTGCTACATTAATTTAATATTAACGGGTCAAATAAGCAAATTGTTTTGTGGCTAATTTGTTACATACCTTTTTGTATCATATATTATAGGTAATAGTTTGATCGAAAACTAAAAGCAATATTCTATTAAACAAGCTACCACAAATGGCCTTCATATTTTATAATAATGCATCAAATTCCAATTTTTATTGTAAAATATATAAATAACAGTGTAAATAATAGGTTCCCGTAATAATTTCAACGAATAGAGACGGCACCCAAAGTAAAATATTAAATAAAACTGTAAATACGTTTTGTACATTTTAATGCATTTAAGAAGAATGTGAGATTTTTGTTTCTTTTTTAGTGACAAAAAAAAGAGTAATATAATTTTATACATAAAACGATAGTTTTAAAAAAATGGTAGTACAATTTAGCTTATATAAAAAGGTATATATTTAAAAATATAATATATATATTTAATTGTAAAATAATGTATAGAAATGTGTCTATATTAACAAGCTCGCCATTTCAGTTCTCATCTTTTAAATAATTAAATTGTTTGTATGTAGAGATTTGAGAATGGGCCATTTTCGTTTTTTTATTTTCAATTTATTATGTGATTCAAATTTAATTATTATTTCTACGAACTGAAAGAAATGCGATTTTTGTGATTTGTTTTTTTTTTGTTACAATTATTATTTAGTTCTAGCTTTGTATGTACATATATAAATGTATCGGAAGGTGATTTTGTTTTTGAAAAATGTGTTCATTATGTTTTATAAAAAAAATTATTGTCTCGAGGAATAGATTTAAGTTATATTTTCTTGCATGGGCAGCACACACAAATACAAAACACACAAGACTTTTTGGTTTCTTTTCTATATATATTAAGTCATTTTTTTGCTATTCACTGCCAGATTGTGCCTTCGACGGATTACAGAAAAAAAATAAAAAAAATTGAAATGATTTAATGGTCGTCGAGAATATCTAGTTTTTTAGATGGTAATATCTTTGATTTATTTCCGTGTAAATATCGATTATATATATTGTTATTATAATGTGCATAATTAGAGAATTTTTGGGATCAAATATGATTGAACATATTGTATTCACATTGTATTTGTGAACAAATTTTTATTAATAAATCAATCCCCTGTCATCGTAAATTAAATAATTTAATTGAAACTTGCATAATACATTGTACTTGTACGTTCAGGTAAGTGTTTAATTGATTGGTTAGTGGATAAGGTGTATAAAAAAAATAACATAAATTTAACAGCTTGCAACATGTTGAACACTTATTTTTTTATGAATATTAGCATTATAACTTCTAGTTATGTAACATTACTAACTTGTAGAAATTTTCGTTAACACCTTTATCTATCAACCCCTTCAATTGTATGTTTCTGAATTGGGTAGATATGTATAATAGGGTGACAGGGTATGAAGTTGGTAACGAGGTATAGCAAACAGTGTTGCCAGTTGACAAATCAAGAAGAATTAATAAGATAAATGAATGTTTTATTATTTTATTTTATAATGTTTAGTTTTAATAGAAGATATAAATATTTTTATTAATTAAATTAATTTTTGCAATTATGTACTTCATATGATACCAGAAATATTCCAAGAACAGGTCCTTTTTTTAAACATTTCTAGCATCATGCAAAGT
Organism: Tachinus rufipes; assembly: GCA_963932245.1. Classification (NCBI taxonomy): domain Eukaryota; kingdom Metazoa; phylum Arthropoda; class Insecta; order Coleoptera; family Staphylinidae; genus Tachinus; species Tachinus rufipes. Next base: position 45,827,316 of record OZ010741.1, on the reverse strand, counting down.
AATTGCAAAAATTAATTTATTTAATAAAAAAATTTACATGATAAAATAAATGTATCAATAAAACACAATATACTATTAATAATAATTAAAAATTATATATTTTATCTTGAAAATAGCTAAACTAGTTGATAATTCATAAATTATTTGGATACGTCTTATAATCAAGTTAAAAACATTAGCAATTGAAAACAATTTTATAACAAATTAACTGATTTGTTAAATGTTTCAATTGCTAAAATTTGAACTTGATCATACAAAACCGTATACGATGTGCTCAAATTTATGGTTGTTGACATTAATGTGAATAAACGATAAACGTTTCATAAAACTTTGCTATTTGTTTTGATAATTTTATGGCCAGAGTTTGTATCATGGACACATGATAGACTTATTAAGCTACAATAATATAATGTTGCCAACAAGTATTAATTTTGAAATGAGCATTTCGTGCAAGTTGTACACTATGCTTTGTTACAACTAAAATATTTATAACGTTTACAAAAAGAATACAAACCTCCCATGTACAATAAACTAAGAGACCCCTTCATCTGACTGTAGTAATTTAGCTCCAATATTCCATTCACCCACAATTATTATGTGAAACATCAAAATATGAAAAAATGATCTGACATCCAAAATCATTTTGTTGCGAGCATTACAATTTGTTGATAATTTATACACATAAGATTAGTAGTAGATGAACTAACAATAAACTGCAGTTAGTAATATTAACATTTAACCTACAAACTTCACATTTTTTTAATGCCATAGCTATTAATATTTTATTGATATTATAGTCAAGTTAATGTATAAAAAAATATAGTAATATTTATATATAAACTACAATTTTGCAAATCTCACATTATCTTATTGATTTTGTAGCCAAATTATTAAATGTATAGATAAAATATAATTCATAGTATTTTTAATATATAACCTATAAACTTGGCATTGAACAAATCTCACTTTATCTCAATCTAAATTGAAAAATTGCAACACTGTAAACTTTTGACAATTCGTTACCAACTTCATTTCACCCTATTATACATATCTACCCTGAATTGTTATGTACTCTGTGCCTCCCTGACCAAGGAACTACCAATTGTTCCAAGACTGCAAAATTTTGTGGATTTATCTTGCTGCTCACAGTTGAGATGAAGTCTGTGAATTGAAATTGATGATTGAAAGTAAAAATCAATAGACAATAATGCTACATTCATAGATAACAAATAGATCAGCGACTCCCATGTATTTCGTTGTAACCACGTTGTCACGTGATTTTTTAGTAGTTCCACCATCCACCAAAACGCTACCATCGCTTGAGGAGTGGGAGTGCGCGGGAAGTTCAAATATGTGTATAATTTAAATATTCAAATTAAAGTTAAATAATATACTAAAACGTATTATATAAATACTGCTCTAAATTGTTTAAAAATACTAAGAGTACTTTTTAAATATTTAAGCAGAATCTTTATAGTATTTTTATATAGTAATAAATAAATTTAAAAATTACTTACTTATCATTTTTCTTTTTGTATAAATAAATCATAATTTCTAAACACATACACTATATTACTGTTACACACAATACTAATTAGTTAAAAAAAAAATATATATTGAAATAAACCATAACATTTATTATACATACATATACAATAAAATTGCTGAAAAATTATAATTAATCTTTTCAAATTATATTATTACAAAATCATTTTTAAATTTATTAAAAAATATGCACTCAGAAAGTGAATGAAATATTATTTTCTATTATAAATATATAATATATAATTTTCACACATAAATCATCATCGTGCAATGCTAAATTAACAACAATTGAAAAGTAAAAATGTAAATTAATAATTAAAAAATATATATAAAAATTACCCACTGCGACCTTCAGCTGATGATCATGACCTGCAAAATACAACAAATACATATTAATCATATTTTTAACTTATTAAGTAAATGACCAAAATATAATGTGTTGTGTGCTGAAACAAATAAAAAACAAAAAATTAGTATCAAGCAAAAATCAGAAATATGTTGTAACAATAAAATTATTAAAAGCGAAGACACTTGAAAACATCAAACAGCCAGATTATGTCTGCAACTGTTTAACATCCATCAAATTAGAATCCAAAGTTTTAATTGGTGGTAAACGCAGTGTTGGAACTGCTCTTCGTTTTAAATTTGTATTGTTGTTGTTGTTAAAAAAAAATGCATCTTCGGAGAAATGGAGATCGCAAACTCTTCGATTTCGAAGTTGCGATTTGCTTAAATGTCGAAAATCCAATTGGATTGCGTTCATCCATTGCAAAGCCACCTAAAAAAATAATGTTTTATTTACTCAATTACCTGTATTTAGGCTGCGTTAAAACTATTTTTAAATAACAAATTCTTATGCCCGTATTACACTGTCAATAATTATATCTTGAATTATATATATAAAAATATTTAAATCTTACAAAGTCTGTAAAATGCACAAATGATCATCAATTTTATTATAGATTGAAATTTTAAGTACATTCTTAGAGTTTCTTTATAATTAACACATAAAATATAAGAAATAGCATTTATAATATAACCCAAATATTTTCTTAAAACTGTTAATGCGTACATTTTTTGTGTTAATTCTAAAGAAAAACTAAAAATATTCTTAAAATTTCAATCTACAATAAGATTGATGATTATTTGTGCATTTTAGAGACTTTTTAAGATTTAAATATTTTTATATATATAATTCAATAAAGAATAAGACCAAAACAAATAATTTTTTTAAATTAATTTTATATAACTCCAAATACTATACAAAATTAAACTAAAAAAAGTAAAAATATTTAAATTTCTGATGTTTTTCAGATAAATAATATACAGGGTGTAGATTAATTGGCGGATAAACGCCAGGTAACTTTATAGATCGTGCCAAAAGAAAACGAAAATCTTAATTCCAAAATGCTGAAAAACTCTTCGTTTGGCCTCACGAGGTCCTCAAAGTTTCAATTTTGTCAATACAAATATTGTTTTAATTGCGTATATTATGTACCAATTTGCTTTCTTTTTTAGTATAATAAAAATTACGAGGTTTATTGAAACTTAATAATAAAAAACATTGAAAAATGTGCAAATTACTTTTGAAGAATAAATCAAATTTAAATTAAAAATACGCTTGGCAACGTAGCAAAATTTTTAATAAAATTCAAATTATAAAGTAGGCAATGCAATAAATGTCAGGGTCCGGTGACTTTTGTCATCAGTGACTTTTAAATTCAAATAAAATTCAATTTAAATATTATGATATACTTTATTCTTTTGATAATCATTAATTTAAAATTGTGTGAGGTTGCACATTGACGACACATACCGCATTATTAAATTATGAATGGTGTTTTGATGCATTTGCGAAATATATTATGTTGCGTTCGTCTAGTATGAGGCGGTCTGCCTTATGTCTGTCTCGGATTAACAACTACTACGTTGCCATGTCAATCCCGTGACCACCCTTGACAAAAACCATTGGTGACTTTTGTCGTTTCACCATGCGGCTAAAATGCGTTTTCAAAATAAATGTGTGAATCCAGTAAATAGGTACTATAATTATTATTGAATTATAGAACAATTTGTACATTGCAGCTGATACAACTATTATAAATTATTAGATTCTGTCATAAATAAAAATATTAATTATTTCAATGCACAATTGATTGTTTGAAAATATATTTAAAATAATTGACATGAATATAGCAACTCTGACAGATTTAACATTTAACGCCGGCGATGCTTGAGAACGTCATAAATTCGATATCGATATGTGCTGTAAAGCGTTTAGAAGTAAACGGTGGTAAATTTGAACATTTCTAGTTTATAATAAAAAATAAAATTTGATGTGTGTATTAAATTGCCTATCTTATGTGTATTAAGTTGCCTACATTATAGGTTTGAATTTAGAAAGTTTGCAACGTTGCCAAGCGTAACAAAACTTTGAGGACCTCGTGAGGTCAAACGAAAAGTTTTTCAGCATTTTGGAATTAAGATTTTCGTTTTCTTTTGGCACGATCTATAAAGTTACCTGGCGTTTATCCGCCAATTAATCTACACCCTGTATACATCAATGTTTTTATATGATACGTCATGTACACTTTCGATATATTAAATGATCAAATTATTATTATAAGCGGTTAATGAGTTATATGCTCTGAATATAAATGTAATTAGATATAAAAGTACTTACCTCAATATCAGAAGGAAAATGCCTTAGCTTAATGTTGTTGGGCTCTCCATATTTAACACTGCATCCTGGCACTTGGCAATATATAACCATAATTATAAATAGTACTAACAAGTACTGTTAAATTTATTATAAATTTATAATATTATTTATATATTTTTTGATTGTTCAGCCTTGTTGGTTAAGCAAATCAAAACAATATGATAGATAACAATATACAAATGTGTTTTGTCAAACCATATGTCAAACAAAACAATCATAGCCAACTGCCAGTAGGACCAACGGTAAAAATACTAGAAATCCGATGGGTGCGCTGCAGGTGGATAGTGGCTGTACTATTAGTACTCCATTTTGCCACGGTTACGCCTTTTTGGCGTTACTTGACCCCCCATGGCTACATTGTTGTTAAATTCAGTGACAGCTCCGTTGTGCTCACTAAACTTGGCCCGTACGCTTGCTTCACGCTTTCGTACATTATTGCCAAAAACCGCGTTTTACCATACACGCCCCTTTAACTCTAATTGCTCTTTATGCGTTCGGCAATATGGTGAAGTGAAGTACACGGAGTTCACTCCACATACGCAACTTTGAGAGAATGTGAGACGGAGTGACATTCATTTTTCAATTTCATTAGTTATTTAAACGTTTTATTTTATCAGTTCTATTATAATGTACATTGATAAAACAGAAGGATGCCGCAAAAATGTGAAAATACAATTTGTTTATAAATGCTTGTTGATTATATTATTAATTTATAATGTAATGAAACGCCTTCATACAATCAAAATTTTAAATTTCAATGACATGAGCTAGTTAATTTATACTACATGATTATAAATGTTTGGGATTATGTAACCATCTAATGTACGTTTGTGCCGCTCTAGTGAAATGCGTAAATAAAGTTGCCTATCTTATGATTCAATAATAAAAATATTTTCATACATGTTTATAATTATCAGTTGTAAACAAAATAAGTTTGATGCTACTAAATTATTAAATTTGAAAAGGCAAATAAAACAATAAAAAATAATCAACTAATGATAGATCTTAATTAAAACTGAACCGATTGTTTTTACTATCATTTGCGTTTTTGAACATTTGTTTCGGATTGTGTTTTGTATACTGTATACTCTAAAATGTTAAAAAATATTTGAATCATCATCGGGACACCGTACAGCCAGCAATTCCAACATTATTTCAAACTAAAAGAAAATAACAAAACAGAAAAACATACTTATAGCAAATGATGAAAATGTTTTCCATTAGCTAATAAACACATTTCCACACGCTTTCTTTTATTGTTAAAAATGTTAACTAACATTTCAAGCGTTATGGTTTGGCATGCGTTTAAAATTGCTGCCCTCAATTTTTTCAATGTGTGCTGCCTTTGTCGGAATACATTGTCTTTCAGGTAGCCAAAGATTAAATAGTCCAGCGGGCTTAGATCTGCAGTACTTGACGGCCATAACCCTTGATTAATCAATCTTTCACCATAAAATTCCCGGGATGGAAATTTTCCGTGTGCCAAATTCATGGTCCGGAAACTGCAGTCGATACTCTCAAACACAATTCGGAATAAAATAGAGCCATTCCCCATTATCAAACCGCCCATTCCTAAAGTAGGATTTAATAATAAAAATATTCTCTTCATTTGTTTACATTCTTATAACCTTGCTTGCTTGACAGCGGTCAAAGTTGAACTGTCAAAACAAATAGTACAGTGGACAATTTTAAAAAGGCGGCGTATTTAAGATGATTACATAATCTCATTCATTTATAAAATATCAACACCCTTATGCATAGTCATATTTAGTAGCTACTAAGGTGCTACTAGCTGAATATTACTGTTGAATGTATGTATAGTGATATTTAAAACGCTACTAAGCCTAGTTGTCGACTAAAACATTAGTAGCCAGATTGTCTTGTTTTGCATGTCGTTAAATACACCGTAAATATAACCTACAAACTGTCAGTTGTAAATACTGAGATATTTATTATCATTTAATGACATATTGCTTTATTTATTGCAATGTATTGTAATATTTAAATATTAACATCAAAATGTAATAGTTGCGTCAAGTATAATTGATAAAATAAATTAATGTTATTTATTTTAATAATTAAATTAGTTTAGTGTTTTTCTGTAAGATAGCAGCACATCCAAAATTGAGTTATAAAAATTAATATGGCAGCAGCAAACACATCTGATGCTGTGCATTTTGACTCTTTAGAACTTACTCTAACTAAACTTAATAGTTGTTTATTAATTTTAATAATACTTTAAAAATATTATAGCTTAAAAGTAATTAATTAGTAACGTTATAGCAGCATACTAACCAAACAACTATGCATAAGGCTGCAAGTGTTTTATATTTTATGAAAAAAATAATAATTCTAATAAGAAAGAATCGCAAATTAAATCCTCGGTTGGGATGAGTTTATAGTTATTGGTTTTAAGATTATTGACGTGAAACAAAGTGGAATAAACGTAGAAAAAACTTTTGGCGTTTTTAGAGATAGTGATTTTTTATAGAACATAATATATAGGAGATATAAATTTAAATCGATTTATCATATTAGTAGGTTAGGCTTAGTTTTTGCCGGTAACTGGATATCTATCGAGATAAGGTTTTGCGATAACTTAGATAAAGCTATAGTGAATCTCGAGCATTCAAAAAATAAATGATGAGTAGTACTTGATTCATCATAGACGCAGAGTGGGTTATCTACAATATTGATTTTTAATAGATGCCAAAGGGATTGCAAATGTCCAAATCTAAAGTGACTCGGAAAACATCCATCTATCTTAGAGTGGAATGAAAATTTCATAAACCAGAGCGTTTGATTTACCACTTGATTAATCTGGTTGAAGTGGGTAGTTCCTTTGCTTTGGCTAATGATATTGAAGTGTTGTTGCTAAGAATTTAAGCTATCTTGCAGAAAGCTGGCATAGAGGTTATTGTAATTGACAGTGAACAACATAATCTGCTCGTTTATTGCTAACAAAATTGAGTTACATCTCAAAATTTGAATGCTTTGCGCACAAGTTTTCTGAAGTCTATTGACGTGGTTTCTCCAAGACAATTTGTTGTCAAATGTGACGCCAAAAAGTTTATAGAACGGTACTTGTACAATATTGTTAACACAAGGACAGACATTATTAGGTATGACATTACGTGACCGGCCTTAGAAAAACAATGACCTACATTTATGAAGAGAAAGTTCTAACTTTTTGCTAACAATGCGAAGGTCTGTGATTAATGTTACGGATAACACCGTCTAGGAAGTAGCTAGATAAATAGATGGTAACAAAATCATCTGTTTTTTTTATACCTAAGAATATAAGACATAGACATTTTTTGTTTGAGCCAATACGGAAATAACACCACAATATAGAATGGTGACTTTCTCATATATACTGTGGCATTTTCTGAAACTTGTGACAGAGCTTGCAATATGAAGTTTATCTCACATTATCTTTCTAATTGCATTTTGATAATATTTCTAAAGGTTTTCGGAAGAAAAGAAAAAAATGGAAATTAGTCTGAAATTAGGTTCCATGTCTAGCAAAGGTTTACTTTTTGGTATGGTAATCCATGTTCCAAGAAGGTATTAAACATGTTGACAAGATGTGATTTAGTCGGCAAAAAAGATTTTTGTATCATGGTGTGACGTCTCTACTCTTTGAGACGTGAGGCGTCACCTGTGCGGGGGTATCTGCAGTCGTGATCGACAGGGTCCCCTCGCTTAATTGGCCGGAGACTGAAGGTGCTCGGGCGCCACCACACCGGAGTGTGGACACAAATTAAATAATAAGCGGGTAATCAAATAAAACATTTATTTTTGTAGAAAAAAGAGAAAGAAAGATAATATATAAAAAAAATAATTATTAAGCATGGATGGATGGATGGATCGGGGGACGTTGGTAAGAATTGGAGACTGGGTCGGGAATCTGGAGGTGGCTTGCCTTCCGGCTACCGCACGCGCTGGGTTTTAAGGAGAAAGGAGAGAAAAAAAAAAGGAATTTCAATTGGGCTTGGGAGATTGTCGGCTCGACTTACGGTTATGGTACTCTTCGGATTTCGGACTTTCGGACTTCGGTTTGCACTATTCTCAATTCAGCTCGGACTCAATTCGGACTGGACTCAACTTGGACTGGACTCAACTTGGACTGGACTCAACTTGGACTGGACTCAACTTGGACTGGACTCAACTGAATTGATGAGGACTGGACGGCGGTATATAAAGGGAAAGAAAAGAGAGGGGACAAACATGGCAAAATCTGGTGGAAAGAGAATGAGCGGGAACAGGGATGCCAACATATATGGGGAGTGCATAGGGGGTGGCCTATACACCCCAAACTAATTAACTAAAACTAAATTAAACAAAATGACCCCTGATAATACATAAACAATCCCACAAAAACTTAAAATCCCATTCCCCTTAATTACAAAGATATTTACAAAATAAACAAACGTCCGCCGGGTTCGGACGGTTGCATATAGTAACTAGTGATCTACCTATTAATGGCAAATCACTAATTACTACACACAGAAGCTCCTGGATACTTCTTACTTCCGGCGGAGGTTTGTCTCACCCATGGCGAACCCCATATGGGACGCCTAGGGGCCTTATTGATTACATGAGATTGCACGTGGTTTGATAGGTTAGATCCGCGTGCATCCTCAAACAACGGAGTGGCAAGCCGACAAACACGCAGGTTTGTTGCGCCATCAATTAAACATCATGTCGCGGACATAAAAAGTGTCGGTAGCCGGCTAATGACGATGTTTAATTAATGGCAGCAAAGTAGGCCACTCTAAATACAGCTAGTTGCAACCAAGGTTGCCTAGTATATGTGGTATACTTCACGCGGCTTGTTATGCGTGCGTTCGGAAAGAATGTCTATGAATAACGCTGCATAACAAGCGCGCGTTCGTGATACTATCCGACATAAACAGACGAACGGTTTGGGCATTATTTTAATAAATGATTACGGGGTTCGTTACAATGGAATAGGAGATGTTATTATTTCCTAAGTCTAAATCTTTTCTGCAAGCAAGAACAAGGTAAAGTGTGGTGATTTGTATAAGTGCTGTGAGAGTAAAGTGTATTGGCAACATCTGGTAAAGTGACTACCAAATGGTGTCAAACGTATGGAAGGGCAAGTTTTGAAATCTTGAAATCCAAGTCTCATCTTTGATGGGAGTAATAGGTCTAGGGTTTCTAGAGAATTTATTTATTGTTGACCATACGTAGGACAGTGGGGGTTTATGCAGAGCAGAAGCCTTTTTTCTTGGGCCATAGCCTTTCTAGCTGGGTCAAGATGAGCTAGTTTTTCTGAACAGCGGTATATATTAAGAAAGCCTCAGAATTTGTTTTGTCTCGAGCGGTTTTTTTGACTTTTTGAGGCAAAATTGGGAGCTTTTGGGAAGATGTTTTGGCAGCATTTACATACCAGGCTCTCAAGTTTGGCATAGATAATATTTCTATATGAAACCAAACCTATTTTTTTAACAGATTTGTTTATGATGAGTATACAGAGCAGACTGAGGCTGATTGAGGTAAATTTCGGTAATAATAGGAAAGTGAATATTTTTATACGCATCTTGCAGTATTTTTCGTTGGCGACTCATCATATAGAATAATGAGACCCAAAAAGCCTATAGCAGCTTTTAATTTAAATCCATTGCGGTTATGATAATGATGACCCCACAGAAAATGGTAGCAGTTAAAATTGTCAACCGAGGTGATAAGAAAAAAATATTTGTTTTCGAAGATTTCTATTCAACGAGCGACAGGAACATGACAAAATGGTAAAGCTTGTACATAGAGGACTGAACAAATTGAAAACAAGGTAAGACATAAACAAAATTTTAGAGAAGAGGTATCAAGGTTAAAGAAAGAGGATACTTTTTTATAACTTTCTTCTCTTATGTTGTGGAAAGTGCAAAACTAAGGAATTGCAAAGGGTTGTTAATTTTGACATTAATTTTTAGTTCATGCATTATATATTTATATATCAGTTATGTTTTTTTTGTTATACCCTGACTTGATATTCTAACTAATCATACGTATTGGCGCATGATTTATTATTAAATTGAGATACTAAGTTGTTAATGGACGTGAAAAGGTATTGATTTATTTGGGTTGTGAATGGAGAACTGTTTGAGAGCATTGACTAAGATTTTTACCAGGTTATAAATAAACGATGCATTGGTAGACGGTCTTGCATCTAAGGAGGAGTACGCTAAAGAATTTTTTTTCTAGTTGGTTTATAGTCGGAGATAACCGGGCCTCTCGGAAAAAGTTGTATTGCCGGGCATATTTACGTCAAATTTGTTTAGCTAATAAAGATCTAAACTCATTGGTGTAATGCGGGCTTTTGCAAAATTTGCAACATGGGGAATCAGGTTTGCCACAGTTTGTGTGGATTAGAGCACGAACGACATTTAACATTGCTTTTAAACACTTTGGAAGTGTGGCCATACCGCATGCAGTTGAAACATTAAATAACTTTGGGCATTATACACGTTAATAGGTAGGAAATTGAGATTAAAAATAAAATTTTTGGAAAAAACATCAAATTTTAACCTGTTTTCATCTAGATTATAATTTTTTTTATTAAATCTTTGTTTACCTTTTAAAACTTTGATCGTAAGGAAGTTACAGGCATTGTTTTTAACCTTGGCTACATCAAATTTGCTCACTACGTACCAAACCGTTGTAGGATATGTGGTGAGACGGAATGTAAGATTTTAAATTATGGTTGCTACAGAAATTGTTACTTAACAATTTATTACCGTCAACAATTTTAGAAAAAAAACACTTACTCTGTTTTTACTTCTGCTTTTAGTGGCACTAACCACCTTAACATTTTGGATTTTACTTACAATTGCAAGTGGGGAAATATTACGGTTGTTGTTATGTTCCAAATAGACTTGGTAATGACAATTGTCTGACATAATAAATCTTTTCTTCTAACGGAGTAATGATTCTGATCTTGGGTGTTATGATAACGTGTTGTGTTGGTTGGATATTGGTTCCATTTTTATTCATAACGACCATATTTGGTCAACCATTAACTGTCATTCAACCATTTTTCCAAATTTAAAATTAGTGTTGTGGGTGAAAATACCGTATCAAAATAAATCGAAAAATACGAAAAACTGACATTATATTAATATTTCTAAAGAGGGCATAACATCAGCTCTCTTCTTCGAATGCTATTAGAACTCACACAATGCAGTCATATGGTAAATAAATAAAACTTAAAAACTCATTAAATAAATTATATATGTTTATATAAATAACAAAAATTATTCAAAGAATTACTAATAATAATAATGAAAAAAAAAAAAAAACGTAATCTTAATTGCAGTAAAATAGTGCACAAATTTAATTAAAAAAAATAGTATAATAATTGTATAAAATGATTTAACAAAAAAATAATAATAAGCCACTAGAATAGCGCAGTCAGTCTTAAGATACATATAAAATAATAAAGAAATTTTTATCTTAAATATATAAGTATGTATCTGCTACGTCAAGACCAAGACCCCAAACAAGAACAAAAAAAAAATGAGTAGCCTAGTATTATAGAAAAAAAAAAAATGAGTAAGACAGAGTGATGTGGTCGTTCTCAGTAAATAATGTAAAATAAAAGTGCAATAATTTTTTTTCCATTAGTAATTAAAAAAAAAATGTAATTTTCTTTAATTTAAATTTAATAAATTTTTGAAAAATAATTAATTGTTGATTCCGTTACTCCCAAAACTTTTACAGTAATTACAGCAAAAAAAAAATTATGACTGGGATAGAAAACGCTTTTGCCACAAGCCACAAACTTTGATAAGTCTCAATTTTAATATTATTCTATTAGTTTTTAAAATATTTCAAAAAATACTATATAATAGTGTTCGAACAACAAAAAATTATAGTGTCCGGAAAATCGGATACACGCAACTATTCCAGCAACTATCCACCGATTCCGTAAATGCTCTGCAAACTAAAAATATGTGAACAAAGTGTTTTTTTTTGTAGGCAATCAACAAATTTCTACCTTTTGCTTCTATAGTTTAAAAGAGTTTTATATTTTTGTAATTGTTTGATCAGTTGTTGTGTCTAGAGATAGCAAAATATCTCACTTCCAGGTAAAGCAGAAAGACGCTCTTGCCACAAGAGATCAACTCCGGTAGGTACTATGACAAAGCAAAAATATCACGTAGTTTTGAACAAACATTAAAAAAAATTAATTCAAATTTATCAAGTCCGAACATTTAATTCTTCAATTCCATACATTTTAAAAAAATGGTCTAAATTATTTTTAGTATTCAGACAGCAAAAATAGACTAGTTAGCCACCAAACAAAAGTCTATAGGATAAGTGCTTTTTGTTACGCAATAAAAAAAATCAACTTTTGTAATCGCATCAATTATAGTTTGATAAACATTTAAAAATTTATTGAAAAATTTTTTTTTTTAGATTCTAATTCTGTGGCTTCTGCTTCAATGTTTTTACCGCTTATGCAACCGTCGTCAGTATATTGAAAAAAATTTAAAAAATACTATTTTTGATTGATATTTATTGCTATTCTTCTGGTAAACCATCGACCGCGGTAGATGCTCTGTCAAAGCAAAAGTCCCAGAGTGACGAAATTTCCTTTAGGGGATCCATAGAACGTTCAATTTAATAACTTTGATTTTTTTTTATTTCTTACATTTTTTATGGGTCTGAGTTAATTTTTAATTTTAATTTTTTTTTTCGGTTTTAAAAATATTTAAAAATGCTATCAAAAAATGCACTTCCGGTAAGTGGGATAGATGCGATCATTATTTTGACAATAATTTCAGTAAATGCTTATCCAAAACAAAAGTTTAATAGTCAAAAAGTCTTTATTGTAACATTTTTGTTTTGTTTTGTAAACGTTGACTTCTGACATCCGCAGAGAGGTCAAACATCAAATCTTTTGATGTCGGACACTTGGGTGGATATGTGGACCATTTTACTCCAAACTACTAACTTGTTATCATGCTCTGGAAAGTCCCAGTCACCCACCCAAGTGTTAATTATCAAGAAGATCACGATCTTCTCTTGTGAGAAAATGACTTCTGACATTCGCAAAGAGGTCAAACATCAAATCTTTTGATGTCGGACACTTGTGTGGGTGGGTGGGACACTCTTTCGCATAACAACAAGTCAGTAGTTTGTATTAGAGCATCGAGAAAGAATCTATTTTTTATTACAGATTTGGATTATAAGGATTAAATACATAAGTTTTTTCCAAAAGTTTTTTTGTTATTTGTAATTGTGCTGTAATTGAAAAAAATAGGTTGCCTGCAATTTTCGAGAAATGATCATTAGATTGAAAAATAAAAACATATTTGTTCAATATTTTTAAGAAACATATCAGTCATTTTATCTTTTTTTCTTGGGTAGAGTGGATATAAATCCCAAATGTAAATTCTCATGTTTTATTACAGAATTAGATTTTACGTGAAGTTTTGATTGAAGCAATTTTTTTCAATTTGTAATAGTGTTGACATTTTTTAAGAAACTAAATAAAACTGCTCATTAACAAAATGTTAGTCGGTTTTGAATGTCATCACAGCATCGTCAAAATTCTGAATTTAGCATAAATGAAAATTATTATTTTTTTTAGATATGATGCACAGTCAGAAGATAATGACAGTGACATGGAACACTCTTAAAAAATTGATTAAACACTTCTTCTAATTAGAAAGGTAAGTGTGTGATAATGATTGGATTGTCTCTAAGCACGAACGTTGGAGAAACACTACTAACAAATTAGTTATGAAATTGCTATTTATGTAACCAGTTAGGAAATGCCTAATTTTGTGTAACGAGGCGGGATTTCTGCGGGACGAGCGATGTTAAATACAACATTTTTTCTAATTTTGACAAAATATGTTTTTTAGACTGACCAATAAATAGAGTAATAATTAACTGCTAATAATTTTATAAATTATATTTAAAATCAAGTCACTGTTTAATTGACATTTGAAGTTTTGCTTTTTAAAGTCCAGTGTCAATTTTATTGTTAGAAGCAAATTGGAAAATTCCGATTCAGATAATGTACCAAGCGGTATTCAAGAAACTGCACAAAGTGCACTAACGTCATTACTTCCGGCAAAATAAATAGATGTTAAGTTTCTAAAGTTTTAAATAACAAGTTACGGAATTTTTTTTTTGTAACTAGTTATGAAAAAATGAACTTATGTCAATTAAGAAAAGCAAAATTAGAAAAAAATCTATTTGTTTGCGATTACAGTACCAACTATCGCGAATAAAAAAAATGGACAAAACTTATGTATTTTTTTCTTTAGTGGGTGCGGAGGTCTGATTTTAGGGCAGGAAGATGATTCTTTTGGAGTTTTTTTGTCTTGGACAGTTTTTATTTATACAATCTGTATTTTTTGAGTTATTATTATTTATGAAATGAATTAATAATTTATTCAAAACTATCTGTTTTGGCTTTAAAATGCGGGCCGAAACGACGATTTAGAAGCCTTCGGGCTTTTAAATCATTTGCGGTGTTTGATTGGCTGTAAATCACAATTTCACATAATGACGTCATACCTTAAAATCTGACAGTAATGACAGATTATAATAAAATTTTCTGAAACAATGTTTTATTTGGGGCAGGCAAAAAAATATTAATTTTAACTTTTGCCAAAATGCTTTAGCGGGCTTCTAAAGCCTACTTTCGGCTCTTGATACAGTATCTACTATGTAGTTAACAACTGCAAAATAAATAAATAATAAATTAAATTACAAAACATGTTTTTACTACAAAATTTGTGAACTACACTGTGTGTTGACAATATTATAGGTACGCTATTTTTGCTTTAAATCATCAGTTTGCAAAGTGGGTGTCCAGATTTTATATTTTTTTAAAATAATATAATTGGGATATACGTGGAAGCTATATATGAAAGCAGTTAAGAATTATTGTCATTAATGTTTGTTAGCTTTTTGGTTTTTTAAGTATTAAGTTAAGTTATTTGTTTTGTTAGGGTTGTTAAACACTAGTAATATTTTGCTGATGGCTTTGTTTTGTTGATTGTTTTTTAGTAGTTTTATGATAAAATTTTTGAGTTTATACACGCTAGAAAATGTTTAGTAGTTCTATGTCATACTATTTAGACCTTAAGAATGGCTTAAATCAACTTTCATTGTGATACCAACAGCATAATGCAAGGGAGTGTTTCGATTTTAGAACTATTAGCCTGATAAGTCATACTCTGAAAGTGTTTTTGAAAGGCATAGTCGCATACAAGAAGTTAAAAGCGGATATCAAAGAAACAGTTTGGATTTTGTAAAAAATTAGGTACAATGGAAGCATTATTTAGCATGAATGTTATAATACAAAGATGTTTTGACATGAACGTTATCCTGTACATTAGATTTTTTGATTACAAAAAAACCTTTAATAAAGTAAAACACTATAACAAAAAAAACTTGAACTATAATTACATTAAAATAATAAAAAAACTTTTATTAGAACTATAAATCTCAAATAAACTTTGAGAGTAGTGATGGAATTAGATATCCGCCGAGGAGTGCCGCATATTTTCCCCAATGCTATTTAATATATAGTCAGAGTGCATATTTAGGGAAGCCATTAGCGGAGACAAAAAACAAGACCTAGAAAATGCTGGTAGACATAAATACTGTTAGTTAATCTTATGGACTAAAAATGAATTTACAGAAAACAAAACTAATATTGCTTATACAGAACAATGATAATAATAATATTTTAGCAGTAATCAGTAATGTATAATAACCTAGTTTATTGAATCCAATAATGCCGATGAAGCAAAGATTGAACCAATTTTAGACCGTCATAGCCAAAAAATAGATGCAAATAATTTACCAAAAGGATAACTAAACAACTGTTGTTTGGAATAAAAAAGATGATTTTTTTTGTTAATTTAGAGCAATTAATCTAAACCCCAATATTTTAAAACCTTCTGAAATGGTAAAAAAGACTCAAATCTTGATAACATTTGAGACTTCCTTCTTATCCCTAATCGACTCATCTCAGTACTTAAATGAATAAGTTGAGTAATTGTAATGATTACATCTAAACCATTTTGATATTCTATATGACGTCATGAATGCAAAATTTTGCTGCAGTTTTATAAATGTGGATATTTTGTTGAATAACATTACAAATTCAGATAAGTTTAAACTTGTAGTATTAGAATTCAAACTAATTTTTTTCATTTAAAGAAAAAAGATCGTAGTAGTTTTTGATTTTTTGCAGGCCAATCAGTTAAAGTTTTTTGCTTAAACTCAGGTTTATTTCACTAAACATTATAATCTACTAACTCAGAAGCAAGTAAACCTTTGCTATCAGAATTCTGATTTTCTAGAATATGTCTCCAATCACATTTTGGTTTAAATTCATGTATTTGTAATACACGATTTGCTACAAAAGTTAAAAAAAAATAAGGAGGTGTGTAAACTCAAGCCAAAACTCTAGTGGAGTTAACAAAACATATTAGTGGTTCTAAACAAAATGTAATCAAATGCAGGAGAAATTGAAAAGATGAATACAACAATAACAGCACCTAATTTTAATCGAGGAAATGTTTAGGTTTTAAGAAGCGCTACACGTGAACCGATTTCACCCGGACTTAAATAACAGTTTCTATACAACGATTACTTGCGTCCAAAAATCCTATAAAACGTAAGTTTACTAAATGAACTAGACTAAATGCACTTTGGCATTATAATCTTTGGTCAATGGTTGGAAGTACGGCAGGAAAGACATGTAGGTTTGACATCATTAAAGAAAATTAAGTCACGGCTGGAGCGATTAAGACATAGATGGGTGACCAACAAAATAATGCAGACCGTGGCGTTTTTTTTTTAATAAATCCGTTAGCTCATATCACGTATTCATACATAAACATGTTTTTTCTGTAGATTGGTCTACCCGACACGTTGAACAGTATAAAAAGTTGTAGATTATATAATACCACAATCTTTTCTAATTCATATATTTTTGCCATAATTTGATTTCATTTGTTTAAAATTTTAGGAGTTAATATGTTATCCCATCCAATCCTGAGCAACCACAATTCTTGCAGCAATTAACATCGTAAATAGGAATTGGATGGAATTTCTAATTTATTTTTAATTATGTAATGGAAAAAATTTTAAGCAGATTTAAAAAGAGATAATTCTAAAAAATTAATAATTTCAGACGAATTATTAAATTTGAAAATTATTTTTTTTTAGAGTACAATTGAGCAACGTTCAAATGAATTGGCCCATTTATCCAATTTAATTCTTTCACATTGCAAAAGCTTAACTAACTGATTTTTTAACTCTAATGCTATAGATTAGTCTGATTCTATGAAATATTATCAATATAAATTTTTAGTTTTAAAGCTAGCTAGACAACAACGTGTAGTCTTTGACTAATTATACAATGGCTTTGCTAGGTAAGAACTTGATGTTGCTTTAAAAATGATTCTGGTGTGTTCTAACTCTAAAATGGGTTGTAGGAAAATTCAATCATCTTTATGGAGACTTACTTCTTGGAACATCTGACAAATATTAAATGTCAAAGCCACTTGTTGAAACCAAAAAGGGGTTAGAATTTGACCAACATCTAATTTTTTTCTACATGAAAGACCTTTACCGCCGTTCCTGATGTTTTTTTTTTACTTCATGGTGAGTTAGAATATAAGAGACTGAATGTTTTGCAGGTTTTAAATGATTTTATTCAATATAATTTTAAGTATTTTCAGAATACAAATTTTTTAAAAACTAGGACTTAGGAAATAGCCGAAAAAACTCATCAAATATAAAAATAAATGCGTTTTCCTGTATTTTTGAATGCATTTTGTTGCTATTTGCAAATATAATTTCACAAAAAAGACTTTGACATATTATAGTTTAATCTTTTCTAAATGTTCTGGTAAAAAAATAAATTGATTATCAAATTATTTGTAAAAGCAGCGATGAAGCCGTTTTTGTTAAAATACTATAAATCAAGGTAGCGGTCGGTATGGTCTTAACTGAAGAAAACATTTTAAAGTATGTTTTTTATTGGAACTTAATTTTGGACAAACATTGTTTTTGAAAGCAAAAGTGGTATATTGTCTATCACTATTTTTTGAAACAGTTTGTGCAAAATATTTATCACGCAGAATTTTTTCAGCTGACAAAATCACAGATTGATATATTTTCTCACTTTTTAAAACGCACAAAACGTTTGGTTAAGACATTAACCATCAGCTTTTTTAATAAAAATAATATGAGTAATAACCCATATTACTCATATTATTTCTCATGCTTTAAAGAAATACAAGAAATTAATTAAAGAAGTGATTGATTTTGATTGTTAGTTGTGGCCGCGTTAATATGCAAATATCTAAAACTAAAGGTGTAATGTGGTGTCAGAAATCTTGTATTTCTCTACCGCCAAAGAATGATCTCTGATGTTAGAGACCTGGTTGAAACAAGATGAGTCTGGAAGAACGTACTCCTCTACATTTAAAGAAAGTTGGCTGGTTTTAGAAGCTTTATTGAAACGAGATGAGTTTGGAAGAACATACTTCTCTACACTCAAATAATGTTGAACTGATTGATCTTTTTTGACTGAAGGTGAAAATATGGAATATAATAAGACAGATTGCAATAAATTTCCTGAATTTAATTTTGTTGTTTGATCAAGAAGAACACGGTATTGGATACCTTAGTAACTTTTTTATCAAAATGTAATAAAGTGTTGTAGATTTTTTTACCACAGGAAAGAAAACTTTAAGATACATTTTGAAGAATGATGCATCCCTAGACATGGCAAGCAGTGTTTGTGTGCTTTGACTTGAACTTGGACTAGCTGCCAAAAAGCATGGCAATGTATTAGGCGGTGTTTAGTCTTACATATTGGACAACGTACTATAAATAGCTTTGAATAAATTTTGTTGACTCTAATGAGAACAGCTTTTGAATGATTTTTAACGTCAGAGTATTGGATCTTGGTGATAGAGATGACGTTTTTGCTCTAAAAGGTGAGCAATAATTTTTTTTTTGTAGGTTGAGATTCAATAAACGTAGATTCAATAAACATAGACCCAATTCAAGTATAATGAAGTCTGCTAAATCATTCAGTTTTAGAGAATTCAAAGAGTTTGCATTAGTTTGTAAACTATTTAAAAGGTAAAATACGGATTTTTTATTATCTAATTTATTAAATAATAGTTTTAAAAATATTTAAAAAATAATGATTTGCAATTATTTGCTTATTAGTATAACGTTTTACCAAGAGATTGTTAGCTAAATCATTATTTTCTGGTGTGAAACTAACTGTTTTAACTAATTGAAAAGTATTACTTTTTAAGTAACTTAATGAATTAAAATCATATAATGCATTAAAAGAAGGAAAATTAGTAATATTACCATAATTTGATAATTTTTGGCAAATGAGGTCTTGGTTTTGAGTGAACTAAGGTATTTGAAAAACTTGCATTTGAAGTTATTCAATTCGTATTTTTATTTTTATTTACATTAAATATTTACAAACTATTCAAATTTTTCTTTTGTATTCTTTTGGATCAAACTGTCTGCGAATGTTATCTAGAGATGTTAAACAAAATTATTTATATTTAATAAAAATGAAATCATAAGACCAATTAAAAAGTTGTTTATTTCAAATGAAATCCGACACTCAATTTGGAACACTTGAGATAGAAATAGGTTTTAATAGAATTACTCCGGTTTTGAGACGGACGTGAATTCTACTGATATTATGTCCGAGCACGAACATGAGCTCATGTTATAAGGAAATAAAATTATATTATATCTCGTATATATATATATATATATATATATATATATATATATATCGCTTTATACTCAAGATAGGACTTAAATAAATTTGAATACTACAACCTTTTAAACCGAATTTTAAATATTAAATTTGTAGTTGTATGTATAAATGAAATTTACAGTTTCCTATTTACTGAATTGTCTTTCTATAATGGAATATATCGATTGACAACAGGACTTAACAGCTAGTGCCACCTACATGGAAACCTTTGGAAATCCCCCACAAAATTTCCACACACCGGGAGCCTCGCGATTTCAACCAATTTCAACTCAGTCTTGCGTGCGACTTCAACGGGATACATTCTGTAACTCATGGCGGGAATAAAGTTGATAATATTTGCCGCCGTCGTGGCACTCACAACAATAACAGTATCCAGCAGAGCTGTAAGTAAAATGATTAAATTTTTATTAATTAAATAAACTTTTTTAAAGTTAATTCTGATTAAATTATGTATATATAAAAAGTTTATTTGCTTGGTAAACAAAATATGTATAATTATTTATTATTATGGCTTGATGAAATATAAATGACTTAATTATGTTTAGTGATTTATATCAGAAGGGGAATAAATAGGGCTGATCCTTATCTATTATTGCGTTTCTTTATCTCTTCAGATTTAATGGAGATCGATATTTTTATTTGAGGTCTTTTTATATAATTGTCAGCGAAGTTTGATGTATATATTAAATTGATGGGGCGCTTCTTCATGGATGATTAGTTGTCAAACTTTTATTAAATATATTTTGATTGAAATACAATATTAGAATCAATAATAACAAAACGTTCTGTTATTTTTTTATTTATTTAATAATGGAAATTAAATAATCCAATTTTTATTGAAAGTTTTTAATTTAATGATATTCAAATAAACACACCATAAAGTGGATTTATTTTTTTTATTGGAGCGAATAAACCAATCTGTGCATCGCACACATTGGCTGTTCAAAACTTTTCCCTGTTTTATTTTTATTGCGGTGAAATCGAAACGCGCAATATATTATCCCTGATAAAACTTTGCCGATTTGGAGGGAAAAAGGTAGATCCGCGGTAAAGCTATCTCTTCCCATAAAAAAGAACGCATTTTTCAATATAAACAGTTGGTTGAGGGGAAAAATGTAATCATATTAATGAATGTCGGGTTGAATTTTAATTTTATAGCTGGCTCGAATAAACTTTGCGTCGCTATTAATTACTGGATTAAAAATCAATTTTGCTGATTGACTGACTGATTAACTAGTATTCGTATATATATATATATATATATATTATGTTATATAGCAAAAGTATTTGATAAAAAATAAAATTTATAAGGATGTGTGAAAATAATTTTTAAATTTACATGTCTTTGTTATAGGAATTGAGTCTGAACTGGGTAGTTTTAGACTTTTATAATTAAGTCCGACACCAATCTGCATGTATATTACTATAAGCACTTGGAACTTCAAAGATTGATTAAAGAATTATGTATATATTCATCTTCATTTTATATTTAAACAGTGTTACATATGTTTAAAACTTATTACAAGTTCATTCATGTTTTAATCAAAAGTTCAAAGGATGCTGGTATTCTTCAAAGGTTTTATGATCCAAACATTTTAGTGTACATATATTTGCTTACTTTTATGTTAGTAAGTAAATGTTGCTTTGAACTAACTGAATTAATTTCAGTAACTTTTAGTTTACAGTTTATTTAAGTGTATTGTAACTTAATAATTTTATTTTAATTAAAGAAACGTTATTAATATGTTTAAAAGCATAAGTATACAAAACTATAACTAATATTGTTATTGATTTATTGCATATTGTTTAATAGTATTTTATGCTCTTAGGAGTAGAACAAAGTCATTTTTGTTGATCTTAGATGTTTACCGGTATTTTTTTTTAACTAAATCTAAATTCAAAATACTATTTCGACAAAAACACATATTAAATACTATAAAACGTATACTTACTTAACAACGCACATAAAACATATGTTGTTAAAACATGACGGCTGAAATGACAACATAATTAATTAAAATATTATTAAACATTTATTTTATGATTTTTAAAACATGCAATGCATTTTGAAGCTACATGTTTTTCAAAGAGTGTATACTATATGCTGTACTAGTTCTAACGTGAGACATTTCAAATCTATTTTTATAATGTCATACCAGTACTTTAAAAAAAAAGTTTTTTTTTTGTTAAATATCTTACTTTAGAACCATGCTAGCGATAAAATAGTGATAATAAATTATTACACGTTAGTAGAATAATATACTTTATCTATGACTAAATTTTTTTTATAAACACTATTTTACCTTACACAACTCTGAAATACTGACAAATTAAAAAAAAAATGTGTTTGTTTTTGTTACGATGGCCGATATTTTAGGTTTTACGATTGTGTTATTATTAATAGATATAGTGTCTTTATCATAGTCTTAAATTATCTCAGCGGATTACTTTGTTACTAATCGCATTGGGGAGACAATTATGTTTATATTATACATCATAAATAACTTATAACACCTCGATGTTGAGGGTGAAAATATTATATAAATATACAATGTTTTCACCTTTAAAAATTACCTCGGGTTCCAGGTGTATAGTACAATCATAATTGGTTGCTAATGAAATAATCCGTTGAGATAAATTAAGCCCATGTTGTAAAGACACTATATCTATGGGCATACTATACTACCTCACAGCTGCTTTTGAATAAGTACTTTTAAACAGAAATATATACTACCAAACTCATTGCTTAAAAGAACAGAGGCGCTGTCTATCTCTTGTATTAAATGTAATTATGGTTAAATTGACACTAATTATGTAGTTAAGGTTTAAAATTTATAAATTCTAGAACTGATAAAAGTATTTTTTGGAATTAGATATTTAATTTGCAAAAGTTTTGCACCAAGATTTGAATTTAACGCGTTGTCTATTTAAAGTGGCTTTACTTTCTAATAGTAGTGTAGCGTTACTATGATTTGCCGCCATTATTAGTACTAAATTGAGATATTTTGTGAAACATGGTTAGAGCTCATTGATTTTGATTAAATAACTGATATAAAGTTGGAAGGTTAATGGAATCGTTTTAGCATGCAGTCATTATTTGAAATTTGGAGTACATGTTAGGTCAAGTTATTTAAACACATACTAATTTATTTAAAAAGTGCTCTAAATTATAATCTAGCAAAAAATGTTCTATATAAGATACATTATACAGGATTCTCTATATTAAACTACCCATGTTGTCATTTGAGTAAAATCCTTCTATGTCAAGAAAAAAATTATTTTAACTAATTTTGTTGGATTTATATTAACCAAAACATTTGATCAATTTTTAAAAATAATGTTTTTTAAATGCTCTCTAACTTTAATACAACTTTCAATTCTGAATACAAAATTGTGCATTACCAGACAAAGCAAATCTCTATCTATTCTAGTGATTTCTTCTCAAAGAGCCATGGTCATGGCAAATTTGCAAATTGAGAAATTATACGGTTGTAAATTTTTTTTTGCAGTTGTATGATTTATTGCTTCATCTTGTTGTAATAACATGGCACTAGTAGTTTTTGTCTAATCAGTTTGGAGATGAGAAACGTTTTTAACATGTTTATGTAGCGCTCGGAATTGACTGTTACACAATGGTTATTTTCTTGTTTAAAAAAATAAAGACTAAAGATACCAAATGATCTTACTTCATACCAAACAACAAATTTTGGATTATGGAGTTTTTTGTAACCAATTAATGAGAATTTTTAGCTTCTTAATATCTAAAATTTTGTTTCTTAACAATGCAATCCAAATGAAAATTTTCTTTGTTGGTCATTAACAAATTGTGTATTGGTTTTTGATACCTATTCAAAAATGCTTCACAAAATGTCAATCTTGCTGTTTTATCTTTATTGCTAAGATGATTTGTTATTTGATATTTGTAAGGATGAAATTTTAAATTTTGTAAATAATTCTTTGGGATGTTCTTAGAGCAAGTGCTTGCCGATTAGCAAAGCTGTTAAAATTTGCAGGTGAACTAACTGTTTTTCACGTCTAAATTTTTTAATGCTATCCACAGAATCATTTTTTCATCAGTGACAAACCCATACTATAACCGTTTTGCGCATTAGCTCATTAGCCCTGTTATTATTACCAAACTGCCGTTGGACTTTTTTAACTAGTTTTGATGTAGAACATACGTTGCTGCATTGAATAATCAATAACATTGCAAAAAAAATTGTTTAGTTTTGAGACAGGCGCTTACTTGATAAAATGTTATCTCAAAACCTACTTAAATACCAAAGAAAAAAAGAATCACTTACTTTGTTTACATTTAAATTGCATATTAAAATGGGTAGTCGACAGTACGACAGTGTAGACATGTATGATTAACAGCTCTAACAAAAGTTAAGCAACGGACGGAGCGTACGTAGCGTTTTTTCTAAATGGATCCGTTACTTCATATACGCATCCAAACCTTAGACTATAAACACTTATAGACACGCTCTGTAGTATATCTCATTCGCATAGAAGGGAAGCCAACACCAAGCAAGTGCATGACGTGTAGCGTGGGAATGGTCAGCAGAATGTGAATGCCGTTACAGGTACAATAAGGTTTAAATCTTAAATCTAGCCCTTTAATTTTACAATTTTTAATCATACAATTATGCTGTGCATATAATTTTGTAGAACGATGGGTCTGATATATTATTTCACTTGTAAGTATTTATTTTGCTATTAATTAAATCAATTATAAGATAACTGATACGATCAACTATAAATTTATATTTTGATGTTATTCATTATTGTTTGTTTTTATATTTCTATTGATTGATTTAATATAAATAATGTTGGGCATAAGATAATAAATTAAGCTTGTTTTAAATCGTAACAAGTTATTTTAATTGACACAATTTATTTTTTTAATCATAATTATCAGTCAATAAATCTTGCATATTACAGTAATTATTTGAATAAAAACTAATAATCAATTAATTTGAAGCAAAAATAAAAGCAACAAATATTACATAGTATTATAACAGTATAAAAATTCAAACAAAGTTAGTATTAAATTAACATAAACAATTTTTTTAAAAAACAATAAATATGTCTGTCAAAATTATTATCTGATTTTTACTTTTAATATTCTTATTCGATACACAAACTGTAATATTGTGCTACAAAAACAATATTTGTTAAATATTTATTTTACCACGTGACCTACTTGAAGCTTTATATATAATATTATATATTATGTTAAATTTATAAACTAATAAAATTATTTTTTATTTTGTAATAATTGTTTATATTGATAGAATAAATTTGTATGTAATGTTTTAATTTTATTTTTGAATAGGATTAAGAATAAGGTAAAAAAATAAAATTATATATGTTTTAATTTGTTTATCAAATAATCAATATTGTGTAAAATAAACAATATTAATTAATTACAGAGTAATTAGTTAGTCATAGTTAATTAAAGGATTTATCAATATTTCAATTTGAATGATTAAATAAGTTATTTCATTCACGCTTTCAATAACAAGGCTAATGCAGCTATATCTATCTGTGCGTTTTTACCCACCCGTTACGTCACACTCCCCGGTCTTGTTGGGTACGCTGTGTCGCCAGACGGCGTGTCTATAAGTGTTTATGGTCTAAGATCCAAACATACCATACACATGTCTTCTCTGTGGCTCGGTTTGCTCAAAACATCGATTGCTTACCCCAAAAGAGAATGGCGTGACTAGGTATACGTAATTAAAATGAGTAGTCTAATATGGAAGGTTTTTAATAATATAAGTATAATAAATTGTTGCATATATCAATTGCTTAAATATAACAATCTATATTTCAGCATTTGTCTGCTACATTATTGTATTGTTACTTGAAAGTTAAAAAAATATTATTTTTTTTAGATTTTTTAATTTGATAATGAATGAAAGAAAAGTAAATAAATTTTAATTTATATGTCATTGATCTAGCGTTGACCAGAAATTACGACGAATTAAAGTTATAGTCATATACTATAACTAGTTTTTTATTGAAAATATTTATTTAATGTAACAAATAATTTATATTTTTTTTTTTGGTAATTTTGCGTGCAAATAAATTAGAATGATGCATTAATCAGCTGCTTACAACACTGATCTTCAAAGCTTCGGATTAAAATTTGTTTTACGCGAGTAATGTTTGCTTTTAATTTTCCAACCATAGCTGGTTTATTTATGTCCTCATCTGTTATTTTAGTTTTTAATTAGTTTTATTAACGTTTGTTATTCTGCTGAGTTTTTTTAAATTTTTTTAGCTGAGATTGAAGATGCTACTTTAGCATTATTTGGATTTTTTAAATTTTTCTTTACTTTTCGGCGATGGGAGCTTTTGGTAATATTGATAGACCTTTGCGTTTTTTGGCATTTCTGCGCTATTTACTTGTGTAATTTTTAAACTTTTATTGGTTGTAATTTTTTTATTTGGTTTACTTTCTGTTTCGGGTTTTGTTGGTTTGGATTGTAATACTTTTTTTGCTGCATTTACTTTAACACCTTCATTTTTTTTCTTTGCCGGAATCGGACTTTTGGGCATTTTTAAATTGTTGTCATTTGATTAATTATAATATCAAAATGCAGAACTTTTATTACCTAATGCTGACTCAGTATCATAGTTATTTCTTTCAAAGAAACTTGCAACATTTAATTATTAATTAATTTTACTGAAATTGCTTTTGAATGCAAAACGTTTTAATGTCTCCTCTCATGTAGACTTAGTATTTACGTAGCCTTAAAGGAAAAACTTTAGAGGTGTAATATCATATAATCTAGGCGGCCAATTCACTGGTTCAAAGCGTGAAATTATTATAAAGCCATGATTTTACAGGCAAGTAACGTTATTTTGTTGGAACCAAATGTTATCGAGGTTACGGGCTTCAATTTTAGGTAGCAAATAGTTTGTTATCTTGGCGCCATAACGGGCGATATTCACAGTTACGTTAAGAAATATGAATTGTTGATTCCACCAATCTATAAACCACACCAACCTGTTTTATGTCTGGATGAAATTTGAACCTTTTCTGGTTGCTTTTCAGCTTAAATATGGCAATTTTGCTTATTGACGTAGCCATTAATCCAGAAATAAGCCTTGAACTGAACAAAATTTTGCTTAAATTACTTTTTCAAGAACTAAAAAAATTAAACTGTGACTATTGAGTTTTGTATGCTTTTAAACCAACATTCTTACGTAAAATTCGCCAAGTGGTTTTATACGACAAGCCAAGCTGTTGAGAACGGGTCATCGCGTATACTCTCAGCTACCGTCGCTATATTTTTTTATTACGTGTTGAATATGGTATTTGGTTGCGTATTATTCAATAATGAAAATTGGGTTTTAAATGTTTTGATGGTACAGAGAATTGTGCGTTTGATAGGCCGTTTATGTACCATAAGTTGCGCTAACACATTCTTTGCATAGCGCTGGTTTTCGAAATACAGCTGAATAATTTGTCTAACAATACTGAATAAAAACATAATGATAGTTTGACTTGGCGAACGCTTGATCTGTTATAAAATTCTTACCGAAAAAAGTACTTCTAAATGAGTTACCCAATACTATTGAACTAGTAATGTATTTTTTATATATTAGACGTTTTTGCATTATTTAGAATCTTTAATTTGAAAAGTGACAATTTAGAAAAAAAATTAATAATGATTATAAAATAGCCAAAATATTTATAAATAGGTTTAATACAGTAAAGTCCGGTTATAACAAACTTGAAAAATGTACCAAAACTCGTTCGTTATATCCGAAGTTTGTTATAAACGGTAATAAAAAATATTGTAATTTGTTTTATATATTTATTATTCTATGTTAAAAGTAACGTAAGGATCGTTTTTACAAAAAAAACGGTATGTTGACATATATGTATGAAGACCTTCAATTTGTAAAAAAACTTTCGCTATAACCAGTAAAAAATAGCGTTGTTTATGAGAAATTTTTTGTTGTTTCAAATTATGTACGTTATACCCGAGAGTTTGTTATAAGCTGGTTTGTTATAATCGGACTTTACTGTATTTTATTAACCCGGCGCATGCACCATTTTAACTGCAAGAGTTGTTAGTTTTTCTTCATCAACACAGTTTTTAGTTTGTAGAGAATAAAATGTTTAGTGACAGAAATATCAGAAAATTAAAATGTAAATTTTTACAGAGTTTCATGGTTAAAAAATGCATTTTTATTCTTTTTTTTTAATTGGAACAAAAATTGTTTGTTGACGTCTGCGAAAATTTAGACATAGTGTTTGTGGAAGTAAAATTTTGTTAAAGAAACATGTTTTTATCTATTGCTTGCTGGTGTCAATATATAGGCAAAATGAAAGTTTTTGGAAATCTATTTTTTGAGCAAAGATTTATAAAATATAGTGCAGCATACAAGATATTATTGCTGGTAACAAATGGACATTTTTTTAAAATTTGGTTTATTTAAATATTTTAATAAAAACAAAGTTAATAAGTTGTAAAATATGTGAAAAAGAACTCTTCTTTTAGCACTAGCACAGAATTTTAAAACAACAGACATTACTCAATCTATAATTAAAGTGATTAAGTATTTTCAAAATAAACACGTTCTTCCTGCATTATACAAAAAACAGAAAAAAAACTTGTAATGCCTCTAGAAGTAAGTTAAAAAACTATGAGAAGAAAAATGGCATTAAAAGGAGTTTATTATGCTGCAAATATCTTAGATTATAGATTCTTTAGTCAAAGTTTTTTGTAATGGCATTCATAAACAAATTAAAACCATTTTTCAAATATATGTTTGAGTCTCATTTTATAAAAAGATTACTAATACTATGATTAGCTAGTACTAAAAGAAAAAAAATGTTGGATTCTATGATCAGTTGTGGACAGCTAATGCAGCTACAACAACCCTGAAGAAATAATTGTTTTTATTTGGATTAGTTCTATCTAAATTGAGAAATATGCTAGGTAGTGAAAAACCGAAAAACAGCCAACAACAGACGTAATAATTTAGAACAAATTTAGGAGACCAGCAGCAGTAGAGGAAGGTTTTCCAATAATGAACCACTAATCACATTAATGGCATTTACTAATACTAATAATAGTATTTTTATTTTTATTATTTTGTTTAAATTATTTGTAGTAACTAACAAAAAACATATAAATATGCATCTATCGGATTTTTTTTGAAACTTGCTTTTAAATTCTATACAAAAACAAGCTATTTGAATTTAAAATTGACTTCTGACTAACATATTGCAGATTTTTGCATTTTCTATAGATACATTTAAAACGAACGCACCACTCAATTGAACTTGTATAATTACAATTTTGAAAATAATATTGCAATAAAATGTTTATAAAAGCTTATTTTTGTAAATGAAATCAGCAAAACTTGGCGTTATTTCTAATATTTTTTTAATTAAAAAACTTTTTTTTAATTCAACGCAAACATGCAATCAAAAAACAAACAAAAACAATAGAATTTAGGGATTTAGAACTATTCTAATATTATGTATGTCTTTCTCTACTCCTAATCACTGCTTCCATGCGTCTTGGCATACTAGAGATCAAATTTTGAATGATTTTTTGAAGAGTATTTTTGCATTCTTGAATTGCTGCGTTTACCAGTTTATTGTGGTTGGCAGGTGGAGGTGTACGACGTCGAATTTTTTTTTTATATTGTCCTATAGATGCTCTGTTTGGTTCATGTCAGGACTATTGGCTATTTTATAAACGGAGTAGCAACAGCATGTAAGTAGCAAATAACTAGTCTAGTCACATGAGGACGAGCATTATCCTGCATAAACAAGAGATGGCATTACATGGGCAACAACGATGTGTTCAAGATAATAATCCACATGCCGCATTTATTGACTCTGTGTGTGCGGCTATTGGAACAGATGCCTCTCCAAAACATTACAGAGCCAAACGGAACTCTTGGAGAGATATTGCTACTAGCTAGTTTTTCTTTAGGCCTTCGTCAGACACTCTCACGTTTATTAGGAGATTTAAGGCTAATCCTTGATAATTTCTTGCAAAACGCTATCTTTGAATTTTCTGTTTTCTAGTGAGCAGGGGTTTTTTGGACGGTTTTCTGCTGTCTAATCTATTTATTTAAGCGTCTTTGTCAACTCATTTTTTAGGATGTTACTAGTGTTTTTTAAAGCTAATACTCTAAGAAAACGCTCATCTATTGGATTAGTATCCGGTTTTTTTTTTCTTGTTTTGACTTTTGTAAGTGAGAATCTGTCTTGTTAAATCGATTAAACACGCGACTTATGCTGAAATGGTTTTTTTCCTCACACTAGCACATTAGCAACATGAAGCATTGAACATGCTTCATCCAGCAAAGTTGATGCTCTTACTGCTTCTTCCACTGACAAATTTGTTCTGCGATTCATTACTAAAATGTATTACGCTCGCACTGACACTAACAATAACAAAAAAACTTGGTCATTGAAGACAATTAGTTTTAATAAGCAAAAATTTTCGATCAGATTTTAAATAAATTTTTGCCAAAAATGCTTTTATTTGCAATTGTACTTTACAAACAAAACATTTGTTGCCAGCATTTGTTTAAACTGTCCAAGTAGGTCTACAACCTACTTGTAATATAGCTAGAAAACTAAAACTCATCATTATTTTGGAATAACACAAAATATTTTAAGATTGGCAAAAGAAATACAACTTTTTTTTTTTTTTTTTTTTTTTTTTTTTTATTGTCATATAAATTATAAATAATCATATAAATTATAAATAATAAATTGTTAAGTAAGTTTTTTTTTTTTTTCTCTCCCCACTTGCTGCTTTGCATCTTTCCATGTATGGTCGGCTGCAGAGCTTCGTATTCGGGGCACCATTTATCTTCTTTTTTTAATTAATTTGTTTTTTTTAGTCTTGTTATTATGTAGTGTTCTTTTATTTTTGTTTTAAATTCTTTAAAAGTTTTCGTTTTTTTTATATTTTCGGGTAGTTGATTGTACGTGATTAGTCCATTTCCTAGTATTGTTTTTTTCGCTTTTTCTGTTCTTGTTGTGTGTACATATATATTACTTCTTCTTCTCGTGTTATGTCCGTGAATTTCTTTGTTTAATATTATTTGTAGATTTGTTTTAATTTCTTTATTTTTAACTTTATATATTAGTTTGCATTTTTCTATTTTTATTTTTTCGTTAATGTTTGTTTCGTTAATTATTTTGTATATTTCTTCTGTTGGTGTTAGCTTTGAAAGTTTATGTATTATTGCTATCTAAACAAATATTTACTCGTATTTCTAGGCTTGTTAGGAATTGTAACAAATAACAACAGTTTAGAGATATAGGACTAAAGTTTAAAAAAAAGATTTTTAACTGGATTTTTGACAAATTGAATAGCTTTCTTTTGGGTCCGGTGGGACCCTTCAACCCTTCTGGAATTTTTTTAAGAGTTGTATACAGAGTTTGAGGGGCTGAAAAAAATTGTGTTTAAAGACCACCCAAAACCCTACTTCCTTGATTTTTTTTAGAATTTTTCATTCAATAGGTGCGGAGAAAAAAAAATGTTAAAATGCTATTTTTTACCCCCTATGCAATTTTAATTTTTGAGGTAAATTGGATATTCGTGATGGGGGCATTTCACCTATGTTAACCGGGGGGACCCTTAATTATTTTTATATATTAACTGATACTGCGCAAATATTCATGGTCAATGTTTACAGACTGCTTAAAGCTTGCCTTTATTGTAATAATTCTAAACAGTATGGTTTTACTCTTTGAAATTTAAAGTTATTTTTATGTTTGTAAGTAAAAAACGCAGATCGCAATTTTTTAGTGTATTTTAAAATTTTATAACAAATTGATCTAGAAGTATACTTTGTAGACATTTCCAAAACATTTAGTTTAAAAATTAAAAACCACAGTTGTGTAATTTATTATTATTTCAGTAAAATATTAACATACTAGAAAAAAATACGTAATGGTTTAAAGAGAAGATTTTGTTAAAATTTGTGTAGTATATAGTAAATAAAAGTAAAACATTACAAAGAAATATTATTATAATTAATCTACAAATTATAATGTAGAATCGGAATTAAATTAAATTATGTACATCAGTCAATTTTTTTTTGTTATTGTCCAAGTAGATACGGTTGAATACACACGAGTTAAATGTCGGTAGTTTTTGCTAAAACTTTGACTTTCTGCGCTCAACAACAATACAGTGTAGTGATCAATTTGTTTGTATGTATTTATGTAGGGCTGTATAAGCTACTTTGCGTAATGAAATTAGTTTTTTTTAATGCACACGCAAATTAATTATTTATTAAAACATAATACAGTTACTAATAAATCTTGATTCAATTTTAATTTTGCAAGATTTTTATATACGTCTAATTATTAACATTGAATTTTAATCAAATGATAAGTGATTGTATTTAAAGTTTCTTTGAATTTAAGGAATTGTTGTTGACGTAATGGAGTTGATTACATGAAATATGAAACTGACAAGCTATTAGATTTGAGAGGAAATGTTTTAATTATTTCTGTCAGTCATATGAGAACAATAATGTTGTGACATTTAGTGTATTTTTGATTAATAATTTGACTGTTATTCTTAATATTTTATATTTTCTTTACTAATTTCGTAAAATCTATTGATTATATTTATTAAATGACTTTTTTAACAATTTAATAAACAAATTTTTAATGTTATAATTGATATCGATCTTGTTATTTTATATTACTAGCTAAGACAAATTAGTGAATTAAAATACCTAAATTTTTGAATACAATACTGATTGTATACAATAACTGTATTATATCGTATTGGATACCTCGGCAGTATTATATAAATGTCTATTGACTTTCCTTACAAAGGCATACAAATTGTAATAGTGTAAATTACTGACCATTCTGAATTTGAATAGAGAATGTTTTATGGCATTTAAATGTTTATTAGTTGTAATTTGATCTTTTTTATAGTATACATTTTACTTATTTATTAATACTATAATCGTGTTATATTTGTTTGTAGTGTGCAATCTTTTCTATATATATATTTTGTTAGATTATATTTTTTATATTATTTAATCTTTATGGAACAGAATATTTCTCAATTTTTGTTATGTGTAATTTAATTACATTGAGAAATATTAATAATTATGTTTATTAAACTTACGTAAATTTTTTATTGTAATTGTATGGCAGTAGAATCTTACTCAGTTTAAGAAACACCTTTGTAGAAATATATATATATATATATATATATATTTATTATATTTCATGCAGTATAAACATTTTTTTGGTAGTCCATGTTCAGCATTCGATCAAAACCAATCTGCGGACGCTTATACGCCTTGTCGTAAGCCTCGCTTGTGTATTTAACAGACTGTAACGACTATACGCACTCTCCGAATCTCGAGAACAATTTGGATTGTTTGGTCCCAAGGTTTAGAGATGGATAGTCTTACGCGTCTGTGTGAGCAGGGAAGATGCGTTATGGGCACGTTTTTAAATATGTGTTTATACGACGATTACATTTTGATGATAATTAAAAAAAAATATATATATAGATAATATAATAAATTTGAGCCCTAATTAAAATTTTATCTATAATTGTGCATATACATGGTCGCTATTTATGTATTGACAATAAATAACTAAAACAATGATTGGGTTATAGAAACTTGATTATTATTTTCAAAATACTTTCTTTAAGTTCTTTATATTTTTGTATTTGATTAAACTAATTGACATAGCAGTTTTTTCACTCACATGGTTTTGGAATGCATTAACACATTTGTTCTTTACTTAAGTGAACAAATAGAAATTATTGATTGGGATGACCCATTAATATGACGATTTGAGTGCTCAAATAGCCGTTTGTTTACTGCGAGCACGAATAACTTTTTTTGGACTTACTTTATTTTAAAAAACTTTTGTCTGCTGTTTAGTTTTGAGCTCATAACAATAAATCCAAGATTTGTCACTTGTGTAGATGTTACGCTCTGCGTTTGATGTACCGCGGTTGTATTTTGTAATCAGTTTTTTGCACCACTTTACACTTTTTTGATTGATTGTTAAATTGTGCGAAATACATCGCAAACAAATCTTACATAAATAGCAACCTTTGTATTACTGCATGGATACTAGAAGTATCGAATGTTGGTTCAGGGTTTTTTAGTTTAGTGGTTTTAGGTTGGTATTGACAATAAAATTGTGTAAAAGCTTACTCCTGTAATTTTAAGAAACAAACGATCATCACATGACAAAGTTAATGTTGCCTTTTGTATAACACTACCAAATACTCTATAGCTGTTGGAAGTTGGTCTATCATCGGCTAGGTATGCGGATGTCAGAATGGAATCTATGTTCAGTTCAATGTCAATTCTAACAACTGTGATCACTTGAACCGTAGAATAATAAATACTGTCAACGGTGTTTGCAATTTTTTTTTATTGAGGTAGTCAAATTTACAAATCATGATTTTAATATTTAACGTTTTTGGATTATGGCTATTGTGGCGTAACGTTACCAAAACTGCTCAACTGTGATTGAGCTTGTATTACATTACATTAACTTTACCCGCTATTTGTTAAGGTTTGAGAGATAGGTGAGAAATGGGCTTTGTTTGATTGTGTCTCAGTTTGGATTGGATAGATTTTTTTTTGGTTTTGTCTGCATAGGTTAACTCTTTTTTTTAACACTTTTTTATGTTGTGTTGTTTTTAGCTATCTTAGTAACCTGTTTAATGATCATATGGTCATTTGTATTTAGTTTGTCTATGTCTTCTATTTGTATATTTAGAATGCTTTCTCTACGAATAAAAGAAGCTTCAGCTAAATAAGTTTTTTAAGTTTTGTTTTTGCGGACACAGTCTTGCTGCGGGACGTAACGAACGTTGGTTCAACGGTTTGGTTTAGTATTTCTAGGTTATTTCTTGATAATAAAATTTTGAAGTTGCTTAGTTGTCATTTGTGTCTTTACTTTCTTAAACAATATGATGGGAGTTGGCGTTACATCCAACTAGGGGGTCGACATTCTTGTGCATCAAAACTTATGGTATGTTGTCCACAATCTTAGATGGTTTTTGCTTGTTTGTCGAGCTGATCCTGAAAGTTGTCATTTCACTGTTGAAAAGCTGTGGCATAAGATACGCTTTATGTGTTTGGGTATTTAAATACACGTCTTTAACTTATTGTTAGTTGGGTTTGAAAACACATACTTACTTAGTTTGCCCAGTTTTGGTTTGTACATTTTATGGTTTTAAAATTAGCGCTATTCTGTTCTGTATTATCTTTAGTTTGCGGTTTTAGCAACTCTGACTGCTTGACAATGATGCAGGTTGCATTGGATAACTTTAATGTGTTGCGACATTTGGGGATAGTGATGTATCTCTATTCCGGTTTTGTCCGGGTAGATTAATGATTGCTTTTTGTTATTTAAATGGCGGGTTTGCTGAACATATAACTGATTTTCTTTATCATTTACTGTGAGTACATTTGTTTTATCTATTTCTTCAACAAGAAGTCGGTCTTTTGGCAACTCATGACTAGTTCTACGACATTTGGTTTTTTGAAAGCCTAGGAAGCCGATTCAGTGGTACAACGCCTAGTTGTGATTTTGGCCAAAGAAGTTGTAGAGCGGAAGTCACCCTAGTGTCATTATCATAGGTAGTTCTAAGATTTTTTTTTGTGTGTGACAGCCTACTGAAGGTGGGAGGTGTTTTGCTTGGGGTGGATAAAGCTTTTGGGTAAGAGCATTCTTTATTAAATTAGCCTGTTCATTGGCGGTTTTACCCAGGGGATGAGTCAGGCTGGTATTACAGGTAATTGTAAGGATTTCTCCTGTGTGTGACAGCTTACTGAAGGTGGGAGGTGTTTTGCTTGGGGTGGATAAACCTTTTGGGTAAGAGCATTCTTTATTAAATTAGCCTGCTCATTGGTGGTTTTATTCAGGGGATGAGCCAGGTTGGTAACCGCTACATGAAAGTACAATGTTGCAAATTTTTGTAGCTGGTTTTTTTTTTCTCTTAGGGGTTTTTTACCATGTTTTTCATTTTCTTTCTGGGTTGTCCAGGTTAGTGCTTAAACGTGGAAGATTTTCCGGTTTCAGAGGAAGTGCTTTTTGCTTGAAGGCTTTGGACCATGTTTTTTTTAGGGTGTTTTGGTTTTGCTTTGATGTTTTGGGGTAGCAGATGCTGTCCTATTATACGAGATATTTGTTTTGCCGGAAAGGGGGTTTGCTTTTTAGCAGTCATACGGTTTTTTTTTTGGTCTTTTTGTTTTGGTCCCGCTGATTCCGTGTTTTTTGACATTGGTTTGTGGAGTGTGGTTTAAAGACGGAATAGTTTTGGACGTCAATGAGGTAGTCTTAGGGCCGCTTTTACAATTGTCAGATAAACTAATCTACAGTTATACCTAGTATAACACACATGCATTTTACAAATGCTAAGTTAGTTTATTCTCTAGGATAACCTATTGAAACGTCAATTGTGCCGTAAAGTGTTTATAAGCAAATTTATATTGTCACCTCTATAACGTAAATGTGTTTAAATCAGATAGTGACAACAAAAAGACGAAAATTCGAGCAACAAACTCTACTTTTTTTCTTATTTATTTTTACAAATATGATATGTGCGGCGTTTACGAGGTTATGTGCGTTACACTAGGTGTAACTACTGCTCCAACCACCGGATAAGTTAACCTCGGGTTATTCCCCTTCAAACCCTAACTACTTTAACTGGGAATTGTAAAAGCGGCCCTTAGACGCACTTACCAAGTCTGTGATTGTTAGGTTATACAAAGATTAACCCTGATAAATTGGTTTTGAAATTTTTTTATTATTCCCGAAAGTAACAAAAAAATGTCTGGTTATTTTTGTTTTTGCGTTTGATTTGAAGTTCTTCAGTTTTCATTTAAGGAACGCTACTAAATTTGTTTATTTGTTGATATGGATCTTCATTTTAATAGATATCATTGTACGTATTATTAATTAAAAGGCACAGAGAGATGAAGTAGTGGATAAGTTTGCAAAATATGTTATAAGTATCAAACTGACATTACCAGGGTGCTCATTTTAAGGTGACATGGTAGTTACTATAACAAAAATTAATAGAAAGGTTTATTTTTAGGATAAAAAACTTTTAAAAATTTAATAATTTAAAACAAGAGTGTATTTTTATTTGGGCGTAGATAGAAGTATTGTACAATGCACGTTAATTAACCCCATTACTATAATTGTAACTACTACACGCGCATTTTAACGATACTGTTAACTCACTTGTATCATAAACAGCTATTACGAATCAAAACTTTTTTGATACATAATTTCTTAGATGACAATGTATTTAATGTATTAAATTTTTTACATGCCATTTATATAAAAGCATTATGTGAATATTTGGTTGATGTGATAGTATCAATATGTTGCCATCTAAAATGGGCAATACATTATATCAGTAGGTATTTGTGAAAGTATTTTTTTAGAATCTCTGCTTTCCGTATTTTTATTATCTCATTTATCATACTAGTCAATGTTTATTGGTTGCATCCATATCACATCCATAACTCCGTCATCTTATATGTTTTCCATTTAGAATTTATCATAATAATTGAGTTGATATATTAGTTATTTTTATTAATTCAATTTATCATTTTAATAAACTTATTTTTTGCAATGGTAAAAATACATTATTGATTGAACTTTTTTACTTTAATTTTTAAGCAATTTTCTTTATTAAGGCGTTGCTAATAATTATCCGATCACCGAAAATGGGGGAGAACGAATATGCTAATATTATAAACCAATTTGCTACACCAATTTCGAGAACGTATTAAAATTACATTGCAAAGATCCAATAAACCAGGAGTAGAAAATAATTTCTAAAAAAACAAATAACAATCAAAAATTAAAAGGTCATGTGTATGAATATTCGTGATTGCGAAAATATTGTTAACCTTATTTTAACATTATTTTCCATCTTGAAAATTTTGAGCATTATAAAATACTCAACTGGAAGTATCTGTGCATTTCTCGCACAATTTTCTTTAAAACTTTATACATTGTTCACAAGATGAATTATAGATAAACTTTTTCCCCCGGTACTGAAAACACAAACAATGCCTTAGATGCAAGGGTATAAAACTTTTACGGTAACTGTTTTATATATAAACTAGGATATGTGTGCATTGTTCTTTTATAGTTTTTCCTTTGTGTGCCGCAGTAACTCCTCGTTTTCTACTTGCATTTTTAAAATTCCTTTAAATTATAAAATTGACGTCTCTTTTTGTTTAAACAAAATTTAATTCCCAATTCCCAATTTGAAATGGAGAATTGTTTATTACCTGTATTTTGTTCGGACGGCTAAATTAAACACCAATTCTACGCAGACACATAAACAACTGCAAACAATAATATGTACTACATGAATTCATTATAATCGGATAACAGCAAACACATATACTACATGTCCTGGCTTGCTTTTCAGCATGTTTTAATACTAAATCGACATTTGCATGGGGATTCGATATAATTTAGAAACCAATTGCTAATTTAATTAACAATTTGTGTTTTAAACTTTTTAACTTATTTAATACAAATAAACAATTAATTATTAATATTTTATTATGCTAAATTATAATACATTTTCAAAATAAAATGTTAATTAAACCTTGAACATAATTTTATTAAATCTTATTAAAATCTGATAAAATTATGATAATCGTATTGTGGCATTAATTTCAACGACAATTAAATTAACCAAAATTGGGTTAGGTAATGTTCGTGGAGTACGAAAATGCAGTTTTTGTAAAATTTATAAAATCAATAATGGTTAGCGGTAATATGGATAATTAAAAAAGAACTTTTATATGTATATCTGGTTAAGCAAAATTAATTAAATTGTACACAACAATATATAAAAATCAATCCATTTTGAATATACATATGCGAATTGTACATTTCAAACAGATTTAGTAATGAACTGATTGTTGTGCACAATGTAACATTATGTTAGATAACTAAAATAACTAAATATATATATTACAGATATTGACTGTTAAAAGTGGTTTAATAATTAAATGATGTAGGTTTAAGCTTTGTTAACGTTCTATAAATGGTTATACACATATTTTAGAATTTAAATTTCTATAGATTCATGAATCTTCTCGAAACCTTTATATATGTATACACAACTTAGTTGCTAATTAATTAAACGCGTAGAGGTTATTTGAAAGAGCTACAATTATAGTAACATGATTTTAATTAAAGCAAATTTATCTTTTAAAATTACATAATTTGAAATAATTAATATATGAGTGTGGAAAGTGAAAGATCATGCAATTAGATACTTTATGTTATTTTAAGTTGCTGTAAATGCAATTAATATTGATGATGTGACTCTAATTTACAAACTAAGAATTTAACATTAAGACTAAATTATTTAAAATAAAATTTAACTTAACTAACTTGAAATAAAACTTTTCTAAGTTAACACTAAACGGAAAAAATTTGGGAAAAGTACATATAATTAAACTGAGGTACAAAACCGCAGAAAAAATAATATAAACATTTTAATAACGACAGAAAAAGTAAAAGAAAGAAATATTGAAGAAATAGACATAGCGACCCCAACGGGAGTAGCACAAGAAAGGCTAAATTATGGAGATAGCAGAAAAAAAAACTAGAACAAAAATGAGACTGTGCGTATAGCGACATGTATGACAATATTTATAAGAAAGGATATAGGAAAAAATAGTTCTTATAAAATACAGAGTAGAGAAAGTAATAGCAAATGAGAGAAAATGCTACACATGCTGGATGAAATGTAGCGGCGGAAGGCAAAAGAGAAGATAGGTTGCCTTGATAGGAAAAGTGGGACAGCAAGTTGCCGAATGCAAGAACAGAAAATGCCCGGCTACAAAAAAATTAAAAACGAAAATCGTGGAAGAATATAGAACACAACAATTCCGATATCTGCAGATAACAGGAGGAGTAGATAATAAACCAAAATGTGTAAGTTTATACAAACAAATATAGGGAGGGGAAGAGACACTTATGATAAATTGATAGCAACAGCGGAGATTGAGGAAACAGACTTAGTGATAGTAAGTGAACCAACTAAAACAAAACTACGCGTATATTTTAGTTAAAAGAAAGTGTAGAGACAAGGTGGCAAGCTCACCAAAAAAGGAAGTAGAAAGTATGGTGGTATATTGTTATTATATCAGCCCAAACTACGAACTGGAATAATGTTGGGAGTAGATAGAAGAATTAGAAAGCAGTTTAAGAAAACAGAATAGCAACAAAATTTAATAGGAGAAGATTTCAAAATCACCGAGGAGGATAATGGGAAGAATACAAGAACGATTTATGAGGAAAAATCTTAGAGAAGATGGTAGCAGGGTTAAACTTTATAATTTGCAACAAAGGAAACAAACCGTTTGTAAGAGGATGCTTAAAATACATATTTGGGGCTATTCTCTATGCACATTGCTAAAAGTAAGCAAGATATATATTGCTAGCTAACAATATGAACTGTCAATAGACAGAGAAAAATATGAAAAACACAAAGGAAACAGAAGAGGTACTATTATACAACAGAAAAAACTTGAAAAAGGCAACCAGGGATACCAGAAAAATAGCTGGAAATAAATAATAGAATCTATAGACGGGAAAAATCGTACAAAATAGTGATGAAAAAACTGGGAAGAAGAGCAAAAGGAGTAAAAAAAAAGACGAAAGAAAAAAATCATATATGAAAATTTTTTTAAGAAAGAACAAGCAAAAGAACAAAAGCAAAAGAAGAAAAAGGCAAACAGATATAGCAACAGTAGAAGAAATAAAAAAAATCATAAAAGAATTGCCTTACAACAACGCGCCAGGTCCGTACAAAATTACAACAGAATTTGTGAAACAGCTCTAAACGGGAACGAGGTAGAAATATCTAAAATAATCAGCTGATGCTTAAAAGAAGCAATGCTGGAAAAAAGACATCTTAGTGAAAAAAAGCAAACAAATCAACGGCATTCAGAGATAGAATAAAAAGCACGATGGGAAAAGTAACAGTACGGATTTACCAAGAAAACAACAATTTTAGGAGCCATAGAAAAATTAATACTAAAAAAAGAAGACAGTCGAACGCAGAGGAAAAAACAACAACGCGTCATAAGAACGTTGGACCTATAGAACACGTTTATGGAGGCGGCAAAGAAATGAGCTTAAAACGATTATGATAATATGGAGTTACTTACAGGGTAGAAACTTGGTGACCAAGAAAAGATGATTTAAATTGATTAGAGAAGTACCCCAGGACTTAGAAATAGGACCAAAACTTTAGAATCTAGTTTATAATGAGCAACTTTGAATGAAATGGCAATAGAAACTTTAAAAACATGACTGAGAAATAAAGGTTTTAAAATTAGCAATTATAAAAAAAGTTATTAACTAAGAGAACTAATAGAGAAACAGGTAAGAGTCAGATCGGAGATCAAGTAATAACTTTAGGAAAGACAATCAAATACTTTGGAGTGACACTCGAGCTAAAAGGATAGAACGAATAGGTTAAGGAAGTGATCAGGGGAACAAAGGAAATAGAGAGACAACTTGGTAGAATTATGCTAATCAATAGAGGCTCAGGAAAAGAATAAAAACGGCAACAAGAAACAAAATGCGATACGCATAGTAGAGGTGTTTCCTACAGCAGCTCTTGCAGTGGTGTTAGTGGAAAAGATAAAATAAAAGTATAGGTAGAAAATAAATTTGAGACTGCCTATTATTTAACGCAAATACTTACTCTGGAAAGTTTTTAGTGTCTTATTAATAAGACCTTACTGCCAGATACAGTATTATTACATAACCCTAAGACCCTGGCTGCCAATGTGTAAATAACAATCTTTTATTGTCTTTTAAGCATGCTACAGTATCTTAATGATTTCACTGCCAATGTACTTTGTATTATACATCACTAAAACCGGTCTGTGTAAATAACCTTTGATAGTTAAATTACACTCCTAAAAGCTCCTCTATTGTGTAGTTAAATCTCTTTTTCTTGGAATTTGTAAGGTATAGATTTACTAATACTTTTTATCAACAAATATAACAACTTATAACTAGTAAATAGTAAAGTATCTTTAACACAACCTCAGTTGCTCTACCTGTACATTAACTAATATAAATAATGCTAGCAAAAAATACTGTTAACAAATAATTAAAGAATATTACTATTTGTTAGTGATGAGAAACGTATAAAATTTTCTTGCTAAAAATACTGAAAGCGTTGAATAAGATTTGGAGTTCAGTGCATTTTTGTACAAGATAACGGATATAAAACGGAAGCTGAAATTTGGGGTTATTGCAATACCGCACAGTACAGTAGCAATGAGTAGTTATATACACAGTTATAACAGATAACGGATCTAACTATGGAAATAGTACAAGAAAGAAAAGATTTAAGGGCAAGTGGTATATCTATACAAAACAGATTAAATACATCGAACTCAGCAGAACTATACAACGATGTTGCAGAAAGTATAAAAACACACACTTATTAAGAATCTGCAGCAAAGCACAGCGGGATGCTGAAAATAATAACACAAAAGATCTTTATAAATTAATAAAATCAATTAACAAACGACACACAACCATGGACTATCGAAAATAATTAAGGCGAAAAAATAACAAACATAGACGAAGCACTGGAAGTATGGAAAGAATAATGTGATGAACTACTCAATGATCACGAAAGAACAGACAACTATAAACAACAAGATATAGAGGGAAAACTAACAATCCTAAAGAAGGAAATAAGGGATGCCATAAAAAACTTAAGCCCCTAAAATCTCTAGGAACAGATAACATCACAACCGAATTCATTAAAGCAATGGGAGAAAGTGGTGTTCACATACTACATAAAATATGCATGATGAATGGGTAGAATCGGTATTTATACCATTACACAGAAAAGGTTCCAAAGAGAAATGCGAGAACTATTGAACGATTGCACTAATGTCACATGTCAGCAAGATCCTTCTTAAAATTATTAATGAAAGACTAAAACCATTCCTGTTATGGTAAATACAACCACAACAAGCTGGATTTGTCAAAGAAGAAGCACTCGTGAACAAATTTCCAACCTTAGAAGGATCAATGAGAAAGCCCGAGAATTCAATAAACCAGTATACAAGTGCTTTGTTGACTATTGTAAAGCCTTTGACAGTATGCAATGGGAAAAACTGTGGACTATACTACGCGAGATGGGAGTCCCTCATTATTTAAGCTCATTAATACAAAAACTATACAAAAATAGTAAGGCAAGACTACGAAAAGTTAAACACCTTTCAAATCTATGCAACATCAAAAAAGAAGCGAGACAAGGATGTATACTTTCACTAATCTTTTTTTAATATATACACGGAATACACAATGAGGAGAGTTCTAGAAAACTGGAATGGAGGTATAGTTATAGGAGGAACACCCTACGATATGCCGACGACACTGTCCTACTAGCATCAACTGTAGAAGAACTTATAGGCCTGGTACTAAAATTGAAAACAGAAAGTGAGAGCTATGAACTGGAAATCAACATGAGCAAAACAAAAATTATGATGATAGACCGAGGCAACAACAATAATACAGACATAACACATATAGATGGATACGAGGTCATCAACCAACCTAGGAGCGCTCATTACAAACGATGGTACCTGCTCAAAAGAAATAAACAGAAGATGTAAAATGGCCCGACAAACCGTAAGAGAACTGTAAAGAACATGGATGGATAGTGATATAACTCTAAACACTAAAAAACAAATAATAAAACCACTGGTATTCCCAGTACTAACTACTATATGGTTTCGAATCATGGACAGTTAAAAAACAGGATAGACAAAAAATTTCTTTACTAGAATCCTATTTTTTTTTTGGCCACATCAATAGAAGAAATGATAACAACCTAGAAAAACTGGTGGTACAGGGGAAAATGGAAGGAAAAAAACCAAGAGGAAGATCGCCGATGAGGTGGACCGACACTATCAACACAACAACTAACAGCACGATAACTCGCAATTTTTTTTTCCAATATTTTTAATTATTTCAATATTGCAGTTTTAATTGTTATTGAACTTAATACTATATTGTTTAAAACTAGCTTAAATATAATTACTAACTATGATAAGTTAATTTTTAATTTAATTTATGCCGAAGACATTATTTTTAAACAAGTAACTTAATATTTTGTTTAAACTAAATTAAACGTGATTAACAACAACAAATCATTCAGTATTACATTAATATTTATTTGTAATTGTTTGAATTATTTTAAAATTACATACACGTATTGATGCTATATGTTTTAACATAGCAACACAATTTTTTACATGTATTTCTTCTATTATTATGAAATACTGTTAGTTGTTTATTCTTAACGTACGTTTAAAGGCACAGTAGGTAGACCGTTCCTTAAAATGATCCGAAACCTGTACGCTTTACCAGTATAAATACATTTGTATGGAAAATGCAAATTGGCGTATTTTAATACTAATAACTACACTATGAGATAAAAATAGACAAAAAAAGGAACAAATATGTAGTTATGAAATAAAATTAAAGAGCTTTTGGATGTAATAGACCGATTAATATGTAATTGTTCATATATTCGTTTTCATACAGCACAATTGAACGCAATTAAACTTGGTTAACAAAGGAATATTGAGTTATATTGCAATTTATGAAAAACTTTTGCTCGAAATTCACGAGTTTTGTATATTTAAAGTGCACCGTGAACTGTGATTTATATGCAAGTTATTTTAAAATAAATAAATTTATACTATCAAGTTTTAAATTGTGACCACAAAATGTTTCTGCAATAAATTAGTTTCCCAGATACCAGTTATAATAAAGAACTTTTCTGATTTACTGAT
This sequence comes from Tachinus rufipes, assembly GCA_963932245.1. Taxonomy (NCBI): domain Eukaryota; kingdom Metazoa; phylum Arthropoda; class Insecta; order Coleoptera; family Staphylinidae; genus Tachinus; species Tachinus rufipes. Next base: position 45,782,332 of record OZ010741.1, on the reverse strand, counting down.
AAGTAAGTTATTTTTTTTTTGCTTATGCGACTGTTGAGTCGATATGAATGGTTTAAAAATTATGTGGTTATAACATATTTGCTTTTAGTTAATTTATATGTTTTTTTGTTTATTTTTTTATGTTATTTTTTATTTGTTTTATATAATGAATTATTATGTATTAATACGTTTGGGATAGGATTTCTTTTAGTTTAGCAGTTGTATTATTTTTAACTATATTTTGTAGACTTTTTATGTATTGAATGAACAGTTTATTTTAGATGTAAATAGTTAACAATGTATTGTGTTAAAATGGTGGTTTATACTATATTTTGTCTTGCTTTGTATATGGATTTTTTAGTGAATGCATCATTTTGGTATAGTTAGTTTATCGATATGTTGATTCCATTTCACTTAACACTGGAGAATATTATCTCATATTCAGTATACAATAAGAATTGATATTATGTCAAAGCAATTGCAAAAGATTTGCACTTTATTGATTTTATTTTTTGTTATCAGGACAGCAAAAAGTATGCGTTTAGTATTTATTTAGTCTATTACTATTTATAAAGATTTTAATGTTATTATGACATATTCCAAGATTGTTTTAATGGTTTTATTTATTAGCAATTTGTAATACAAATATATGAATAAATATATTTTTTTTAAATTTTTATTGTACTTATATGTTTGGCATTCATAGTATTATAGATTTTATTCTGTTTTATGTCAATGTACAATGTCAATTTATAACCTTGTAGGTCAAAAATTCAAAAAGTTTTATACAGTAGGTTTGCATGTCTTAAATTGTAAGAGTTAGTGTTCACTTTTTTAAATTTATTATTAGAAGCAACAATTATTTATTTTATTAAATAAGTAATCATTTTTATATTTATTATGTTAGCATTATATTTGTCTAACACTAGGCATCAATCTAGTTGTAAGCAGGAAGTAAATCTTTGGGAATGTGAAGGTGAAATTAGGAGAGATAACTAATTTGTTGTTAACTGAAACCATGAGTAACGTGGGGCAGTTACAACTGAGACCAAATTTACACATAATTTACGGCCGGATACTACGATTCAACTCACGCAACTCTAACGTTGAAGTAGAAAAGTAATAGTTAAATAAACTGCATGTTTAACTTATAATCTATAAACAATCTTTATATGTATATATATATATATATATATAGTTAGTTTTGAAGTTCTTTTAAACAATCAAAATATCTTAGTTTTATGTTATTATTTTATTAATTCATATTAACATTTAATTAGTTTTGATTTTGTAATAATATTAATGAATAAAATGAGTGGACTGTTTCTATTACAAGAAATTAAAGCTTATTATTAAGTAAGTAAAATATTGAATAAAATAATAGATCAACTATCAAACAAACTAAATGTTTACATACAACATACTTGTATTTTAAATTGTATAATTAAATTTTTTTATACTTTTATATGTTTTATTTTTATTATTTTTTACATAAACCGGTTTCGCCGTTTAAGGCATCGTCAGTAAGTGTATAAATATATAAAAAAAATATTTTTGACATTAATATGTTATCTTGCATAACTTGTTTGTTATATTGCCTATTCTTCCGATCTTATATAATTTGAATGTGCATTTGATTATAAAACATAATTTAAATTTGTGTTCAGCTCAGCAAACATAATGGGCGACTCTTAAATCTTTGTTTCACCAATCAGTTTGGCATGCTTGCAGTACATAGAAAGATAGCTCGAAACGAACATTTGACAAGGATATATTGGCTCACAGGACAATTCGAATGGGAAGCTACTAAAGTGTGTCAGCGCTGAACATCTCTGAATGCAATCCGCAGTGAAAGATATACATCTGTATATCAAAGGAATAATTAAAAGGAAAACGGCAGTAACATAAATATTTAGAAATCTTGAATGTAATTAATAATTTTCTGTATTGCCTGAAGCAATTTGTTGAAACGCAATGAATTAATTAGTCGAATTGATTGTATTCAGAAAGTATAATTTTAAGCGTACTTCTACAGTTGTTGGTTTTAATTAACCAGTTTAAGGGGTGGTTGGTTTTAAATTAAATATTCAAAATATTTACTTAAATTTATAATATATTTGTTTTACTAAACGAAACCACCAATGTGTAATATATATGCAGATTTAAAGTCATAAAAGTTTTTATATATGTGGGTATTATTAATAGTATTTTGTAACTTTGTGCTATTATCAGAATACATGGAGTTTAAACTGGAATTAATCAAATAACATCTTTACAGGCACGTCTGCAGCTCATTTATAATTCTCTCCGCAATACGCCTAGATTGTTATGAATTATTATGCCCATGTATTCATGTCTGGAATGATGAAGCAATAACCATATTTCATTCGGATATGGCGCGCCGCATCATAGGTTTTTTTTCAAACCACCCCATCTCTGCCGAAGTTTAATTAATTATTTTAATGTATTTACTTAAAGGAGTATAGAGGCTTTTACGGTAAATAAATTAATTTATTCGGCGTACTCTTGTCTTTTATCCCCTGGGGCAAATCCAATAAACATAAATTGAAATTTAAGCCGATTGAATTGCGGCTTTTCGAAAATGCCTTCTCTGTTCTCCCACAAGACACATTACAGTTAAAGCTTGTTTTGACCTAATTTTGAGCCTAATTTGTAGTGTATTTTTATTGTAAGGCAAAACTCCGGGGGTTTAGATGCGATCTGCTTGAGTCGAACGATCAAAAGTTGTGAGTCTATTAAGACCTTTTCCATCGCATTAAAATTTCACGATGCTCGGCAACCGTGTTGGAAAGTTTGCGTTTCCAAACCTCGAGTGGTCCCCGAAGTTGATTATTAATTTATGCGGAATACAAATGCACGAATTTTGCGAAGGGAAATATTGTTTGGTACTGTAACCGCTCAATCCTAATGGAGTTATAAATTTATAAGTAAATTGCTATTGTTTAGGGTCGATGAATGTTTTATTATCCATTAAATTATGTGTTTTTTTTGTTAGATTTTAGATTAAAACGTATATAATGTAACATAAATATATTTAAATTTAAACTTAATCTTAAATGAAACCTTTATAACTAAACTAAACATATATTTAATTTTGAACAAAATTTACATTTATGATGGAAATTCCGCAAGAAAAGCGACTTTGTAATTGCAATGAGGAAAGGGACTTCTGATCTAAATTACAGCTCAGAAAAATAAAAAAAGTAAAAGGGGAAATTAAACGCATGAATTATCTCTGTTTACTTATTCCGCTTTTTTATTATTTTCATTGTGTAAATAAGTAGCGAAAGTTCCGAGTAATGCTTTCAAACCAAAAGCGTATTTTCCCTATATTATTAGTAATTATGCATGCACAGGACAATGGGTGGTCCAATATTAACATATACATTGGCTTTTTGTCTGTGTACATATTCAAATTTGGTTGTACAAACCGTTGACACTTTTTAGCGTTAATTAAATTTTGATTAAATTTAATCACGTATCTGGAACAAATCTTGACACCAATTTAATTTATGATTATAATAGTAGGTTAAATTAAAAATTCCATTAACAGATAAGAGATTAATAGATTTTTCTAAAACTCTTATTTAAATTGGTTATTTAATTTATTTGAAATAAGTTAAGACTATTAGTAAATAGTAATAGCAGCCTTGTAGAAGGAAAAGTTAATTTACTAGGAAATAATCTAATCTAAAATATTATTTAAGTTTTAAATAAAAAGATCATATTTGAAGATATACTAAATTAGATTTGAAATTGTAATAAATTAAAGCAAGCGTAATGTAACTACTTTATGTGCAAAAGTCCATCACTGTACTATATTATTTTTGCAGAGATTTTAAAGTAACTTTAAGTTTGTTCATTTTGGAACCGGTTATTAAGGGGGTAAGTGCCAAGTGATGCTAACACACCTGCGGGGCAGTCGTAAGAAGGGAGGAAGCAAGTGGGACTTTTAATAAATAATAATAATAAAAGATATCAGAATTATAATATAATTTCATACTTATGTATTTTATGCATTGTTTATTAATTTCTAGTTTACGAATTAACACAGTAGATTGGAAGGTTTTTGGCGGGTATTATAGTTATAATGATCTTTTATTATTTATTATTGATATATTAATTAATATATATACTGTACCAAGATGAAATGGTAAATTTTTATTGCAATTTTAGTTTTGTGGTGTTACTTGACTAACGTTTTTTTTTTGTTGACTAGTATATCTGTTAAAATTAATTAATAATGTTAATTGTTTTTGTGATCTTGTAGAAAACACGCTATTTTATTGAGATCAAAAATGGTTCAACTTATGTAAATTTGTTTGTTGATTATTTTGCTACTGTTTACATGAATCATAATGTGGATGCATCAACATTTCAACAAATAGAACAAGTAAATGTAGTTAAGTTTAGTATTTGTGTTGAATTAATGTTTGATTTTATATGTCTGACTAATGTAGCTCTGGTCCAGATGAAACTGTTTTCAATGTTGGCAGACCAAGGTATTTTTTTAATTTGGAAGCATTTTTACATCACTCCCCCATTTAAGGATGGCAATAGAGAGAACACAAAGTTGTGCGTTTTGTAATTTTCTCTTAAAAATGAATTTTAGGTGCTTCATACAAAAAGGCATTAGTATTTGGGTTTTATTGAACACCCAATGTTTAAATGTTTGCTTCCTTATTTACCATCAAGTTATTTGAGTCAGTCGCTATTGGTTGTAGATTAGATAACACTTTAGAATAATTTGACAACCAATTTCTTAATTCAAAACTAGCAGTTGCAAATAGGTTTATTATATTCTAATTTATTTCTTTCGTGTTTTGATGTCGTTGGATCTTGTTAACAAGTCGTCTACATAGAAGTTTTTTAATGCTATAGAAAAACCAATAGGATGTTTAATTTTTAAGGAATTTATTTTGGATTTTATGTTTGTTGTTACTTTGTGAGATATTTGCGTGCATTTGTTATTTACGCCAGACACTAATACTAATACATCTATTTTTTGTAATTGTAAACGTTTGACACAGTTTTTGAACATAAAATTTAATTGTGAACCAGAGAGAGTAACACATTACATAGTTGCATTTTGCCTGAATTTTTAATATTAAAGTTATTGACAAAAACACATTGTTTATTTCTGTACTTGGACAACAGATTGGTGTGTTTGAAATGATGTGTCACTTGATGGTATTGGCTCTATTTTGGCATTGGGCCTTGATTTCGAATTAAAATAAAGTAGAAAATTGTGTGGTTTTGAACATTTTTTTTGCTTTTATATTTTGATTTGCATTGATTGATGTATGACTAAAATATAGGCAATTAACAACACAACACACAACTTTGTTTAATTTTAAACAATCTATCATTTGGAGTCATATTATGAAATCTTAAGCATACGTATAAATTGTGTTGTTTTTTACGCATGATGCAAGTTGGCCGTGGTCTTGTAGATACAATATGCATTGTCGTTTTTTGTTGATTGTATTATTGTTGTATAGATTTAGAAACGTCAATAGCTTCTAACGTATGACATCTTTGTGATAAGAAATTACAGCATTGTTTGTTTTGAACTTCCCAATTTTAGTATTTGGTTTGTTTGCCTAAAGTATTTAAAGCTTGTATAGGTTTTGTTGTATTGTCTAGTATTAATCGTACAGAGATAAGATTTTTTTTTTGTATATCTGACTGGTCGCACAATGACTTTAAATTATTGTGAACTAGTAGTTTGCTGCTGATATTTTCAATAATATTAAAACATATATAGTTTCTACGGTCAAGCTGGTTTGTAAATAATGGATTTGTTAAATATTATTAAATGAGCTATTTGTTCTTTATAGTTTTTAAAAATTGGAACGATATTATTTTTTTTTAATCCTGATAATATATGCACGTTTTTGCTTGTGCAAAAATTTTGGAAAAACGAAATTTAAAAGTACATCTTGTTTTGATATCAATTTCAGATAAAAGTTTAATTTTATATTGGCAGGTTTTAAAGTCTGGTAGATTTTTTTAAGTTTTTACTAACATTTCTTCTAACACAACTACATTAACATTTATTCATTGCTGCAGACAAAAGTTTATTGATTGGATAACACTTTTATGTGCACAAAAATATATTAGTTGTTACCGAACAAATGAAGATGTACACAGTTATACAACACTTTTACTAAGACTCAACAAATCAAAATTTTTGAGAGGTTTTTTGCAAATATCAAGAATGGCACCTTTATTTAAAAATATAGAGAGCTCATTTGTAGTTGAGAAGTAAAACTCTATTAAACATTTTTGTTATAGAGGCAACTGTTTACAAAAAATGAATTAATTAATTTACAAAAATATGGTATTATATATATAAAAATATGCTGAAGATTTGTTATCAAAATGCTTCAAAACAACAGTTTTTACCTCTTTGTCGTCAAATTTTGTTTTTTTTTTTTAATTTTGATAAACAAACAGTTGCTATGAGCCAAGTCTAGACTGATCGATTTATTAAAAGCCGCATTTTTTATGGCAAGTGGAGCAACCTTATTGGTGTGCACAAGTGCGTTGTCGTGCAATCTGACTTCTTTTGTTAATTTTTGCTGACGATTTTCCAAAATATTTTGTAATACGGTAGCATTATAAACGCTATTCACTGTGTAGTTTTTTTTTAATCAATTATTAATAAGCTTTTACAATCCCAAAAAATTGTGGCCATGATCTTTTTGGATGACGGGACTAATTGTTTTTTTTTTGTGGTGGTTTACCTGCTCGCCGCAATTCTATAGAGTTTTTTTTTGACAGAGATAATGATTCAAGATTATAGTTTTATTTCTTGTAACAATAGATTGCAGAACTTTTTCTTGTCCTTCTTACAGAGCTATAAAGAAGATCGAGCACAATCAACTTTATGCTGTTTTATAACAGCAGCAAGAAGTTTTGGGATTCATCTTGCACTCACTTTATTTATACCCAAATAGTCATGGAGTATTTATCAAATCGATGTATTAATGTACCCTGTCATTACTGAAAACACTTTTCACTTTAGACCAGTTTTTTAATAAAAGCGAAAGGTATAATACTTTGTATGTGCAACAGTAATAAACACATGAAATAAAATCAAGACAGACATTTTTGTAGAACATCTGTTGTTTTCTTTTTTATTGGGTTTTGAAATTTACCTGCAATCTGTATATATTGTGAGTGCCGCGAAGACTATTCTTGGAAGAACAGTATTGTTTAATGTTAGAGACAAAAAGCTGCTGACGAAGCTAGCATATCTAGTAGTTTATCTCGTGTTTATACAAGGTTTATTTTTTATTTGAAACTTTGTGTATGGTTTGAGGAGAAAGAGCTACAGCTGATACGTCATGAAAAACCGTTGTGACAGTTTAGCAAAGCCTGTTAACAACCACTTGGAGGTTTTTAAAGATTTAATTGTCATGCATGTATTACTTGAATTGTTGGGTTTTCTACAAAAGATAAAAGAAGCCGCTCGGATGATTGCTATGGAAAATATATTCTCTAATAATGAAAATAATGAGGATTGTCAATTCAAAAAGAGTGAATAACGCTTACGAATAGTTAAAGTAGCAGCTGTAATAATTTATGAAGATATAACATTTGTAGTATTTGATAACCGTTTTTGTTATCTCTTTTTAAGTAATCAAATGTTCCATTTTTAGAGAAATAAATTAATTTAAAAAAATAAGCAAAATTTAACATCAAAAAATTGAAGTATTTTGCCTATTGAGAATGACTACCGTATGGTAATACCTTTCGGTTTTCTCTGCGTTAATCTTGCTGTTAATTTGTATTTGGTATTGTCACTAATGTGGTACTAGTTTGAAGTAGGCTGGCTTTGGTTTTGCGGAATTTACACAGTTTGCTGCGGCAAGACATGCTGTCCCTTTGGCTGGGACTTATCTCTCCTTATACCCTACTTTTCTGTTTTTCTTTCTACACTGATATCTTTTTCTTTTTTCTTTCATTTTTGTGTTATTTAGTCTAGTTATTTGCATTGTTTTTAGGTATCTTTTTAGTTTTAGATTTACTTCTAGAGGGATTCTTGAATCTCTATTTGGGATTAGTTTTTTGTGTCCTATAGTTGCCAGATATACTCTGATCATTTCAAAAGTTGCATTGTCCGTTTGAAAATTGCTTAGTCAACTCCGTCAGTTTGCTTTCTTTAAGCAATTTTTGTTTTTTTTTTATTTCTGCAATTTTGGTAGGTCTTTTCACCGTCAATTTTTTAGTAAGCATTGTTATCTTGGTTTTTTTGTTTTTTTTGCTTCTATTTAGATTTTTGCTTTTGGTTTTTCTTTTTTTCTTTTTTTTTGTGACATTTAATTTGTGTATTTTTTTTCATTTTGGTTTATTTAAATTTTGAAGCTATAAACTCCTCTATTTTTTATCAGTACTGTTGTTGCATAATTTTGTAATACTCTTTATTTGTTTTTGTCATTCAGGTATTAATTAATGATTAATAGATTTGTTTTTCACTATCTTTATTAACTTTTTTCTATTTTTTCCCACGCACTCTACTAGAGTATGTTCTGCTTTGCCATGCGTGTGTTCTTGACAAACTATACGTTTTTTTTTTTGTAATGTTTCAAAAGTTCCATATTTGGTGAGTTTTATTTACTAATTCTTATAGTTGCTATTTTTCTATGTTTCATCTTTTTTTTACTATCAAATTTGCCGTTGTGATTGTATTTAATGCTTTCTACGACACTGTCCTGTAGGCCTTGTAGATCCTTAACGAGTTTTTTTGTCAGCATGGCGTCTTCTCATGTTTTTGTAGCGTACGAGGGACACTGCTAAAGTTCTCTAAAACCTGTTTGTTCCATCCCTTTACTTCAAGTGTTATTCCGAGGTATTTAATTTTTTTCAATGGTTATTATTTGTTTCCTTGCCTGTACTTTCCCATTTTGCATATTAGTCTTATTTGTCGATAGCCGCCTCAGTTTTATGCGGAGTTAGATCTAACACTTTATTTCTCATCTAAAAGCATCAAGAATATAAAGGTTGTAGTCCCACTACAATGCTATTTGTACAGAATTTTCAAATGATATCTATTGCTAAGGTGTATCAGAGCTTAGAAAATGATAGACTTATTGCATAAAGCTAATGTTATCATACTTTCTTGCTACTGGACATTATTATGCAAAATCAGCCTATTTACATCTTTAATATCCTATATTAGTTAAGAATTCTGCAACAAAAAATGTTTTGCAAATTTTTAAGTAAAGATTTTTACTGTCAGACGATCTAATAAATTAACTTGGGCTGATATGACTATTTAGGTAGTACTCATGAAGTCTATGAAAACAGATGTTGAGGAAGGAGTACTTAAAAAAGTGTGCTAAACAAATGAGTGTATGGCATGCATACCATGAATACAGTGTGTGAAGAATTAGAAAATGGTTGTTAATATAAAACTGGAGACGAACATGCTTGAAATTTACGAGTAGAAAGGGTCTGGCCACGATTTCTTTCCTCATCTTTTTAACATTACATATCGAATGGAATCATTGGTAATAACAAAATTAATTGTTACCAGGCTTGGGAAGTTAGCTTAGTTTCTATGGCAAACATGACAAACTTGACAATCGACACTATAAAATTAAAAAGAGCTGATAAAATAGCTTTAATTTTGACAGTTTTGTTAAACTCCATAGTAAAAAAGTTACAATTAATTTGTTTTAGCAAATCAGTATTACTAAACAGTTTGAAGAAAATCAATGCTTTGAGTACGAGTTAGCTCCAAACTCGTTATAACGTAAAAAATTAAAAAAACATTTTTTTATAAAATACTGCAGCTAGCCAACGATTCAACGATTACATTAATTACACAAATGTGATATACATTCTCAATGGAGCATTTCTACTGCATCATGTAAAACCCGTTTGACACTGTCTATAATTATGTCTTGAATTATATATATAATTTTTATTAGAATTTGTGCCATAATTCCATATATAAAATTTATATCCTGTATGACACTGTAAATAATTCTTTATATAATTATAAAGCCACGCCTGCGCCTTATCTATGATCTGTCAAATCAAGTTTCAATGTTTACTACACTTTGCAGGTTATGTCATTTGTTTTGAATTGATTATTGCTACAGTTAGTTATACAATTAATGAAAATAATAAATAATGGAAGCAGAACAAATTAAAAAAGTGGTAGCAATTGCTATATGTAGAGCTGCAGTGGTAAAATAAAATACAAAATACAAAATAATATGCGCACATCACGTTCGCGTCGATTATAGATGGGAAAATAGAACATGTTCTAAATTTTTCAAGATATAATTGTGACCTTGATAATTTGTGTGTTTTACACACGGAAATGGTCGATCTATAATTATATATATAATTCAAGACATAATTATAGACAGTGTCATACAGGTTTTACATGATTTTTGATAGCTACATAGCTTATATACGAAAGCATTTTGACAACAACGTTATTGTATTTGACGTTTATAATGATCATGGAAGCAATATTAAAGCTTTAGAGCAGCGTTGTTGTTGTGGTACAGTTTCTTATTTGCTGATATTTATTATTGACAGTGTCAATAAGTCAACAACAATTTAGCAATATAAACTACAAAGGTGATTTATTTTTATGTCTACAAAATTTGAATCTGTTGATATAATCGTGAAGCAAGCAAAAAAATGATGCTGATGTTTTGATCATTACAACAGTCGATACGAATACTGCTGGTATTGTTGGTAAGAATGTGGTTTTGATTGATTTAAAATATTATATTTTCTGAAGGCAAATTAAAAATAAAATTAAAAATGTATTCACCTCACAGTTCAGACTCGTATCCAAAATGTCAGAAACACGTTTTATTTATTAAATATTTAATATAATAATCCGGTCATTTGTAATTTTAAATCTTTTACTTCTTAGAATATAATATCATTACACTTTCTTAATGACTTTTAAATTAGAACCACCAACCAATCAACTGCAGTACTTTTAACCCCTACTTAAAAAGTTTGTTTATATATTTATTAACATAATCGTCATTAAATTTATTTTACAACACGATTGTGAGTGAATATGTTTGTTATACTTCTTTTAGTTTAATATCTATTAAACCCAACTAACGTTAATAAAATTGATAGTGAAGAAGATTAATTCCAACAATAATAGGTAATTGTATGAAAAAAGTCACTATAAAATGTTTTTATTATTTTGAATGCTAGTTGTATTATAATAAGCTTATTAACATAATTTTTTTTGTTAAATGTTTGTAACAATACAAATTAGTTTAAATAAATTTTAAACCTTTTATTTTAATTAGTTTTTTAGTTAGGTATGTTATGACAATCAAACTATTGGGGTAGCTATGATTGAATGCTAAATTTTAATTTACTGTTTTATTGTAGACAGTTGTGTCAGTTAAATCATTTTAAGTCACTGTTTGACAGCTAAATTATTAGTTATTTGACAATTGAGTTTAAGTTTGATGAATATTTATCATCACAGTTTGCGTTTTTGGTTCAGTTCAAATACATGTTAATATTTTACTTTCTTGTCATCATTTGACAGTTCTGTTTAGTTCTGATAGCATTGTTTGACAATATTTTGATAATTTTATATTTATTGAAAAAAAATTTTGCTGTTGTTATTTTTCAAAATTGTCAAAAAATTTGCAACGTTTTCAAAAAAGTTCTAAAATTGTCAAAAATTGACAAAAACATTTCAAAAGTGTAAAAAAAATGTTTATAGTAATTTTGTTACAACTATTCCTCAAAGCTAATTAAAATTGTTCAAAATGTTAGTAAATGGTAAAAAAAAATTTGCGATATTGTTAAAAAATGTACTTTCCTAAAGTCTTCAAAAGTGTAAAAAAAAATTTAAAATTATCAAAAAAGTTTCTCAAATGAGGTTATGCCAAATGCTTTGACAAAATATAGTGTTATCTTTTTTGAAAGAATAGTTTTAAGCTTGGGACAAACGTTACGGTTTTCCGAATCTTAAAACCTGTACGGAAAATAATAATATTAAAAACTAACAATTTTTATGTTTTTAATGAAATCTTTTGCCAGGTTTTCGGACATGGTGAAGCGCAACGAGTGTCATGGGCCTTATATAGACGAATAGGTTTTGTTAAGTTAGGTTAGTTTAGGTTATTTTATGTTTTTAATGAAATCTTTTGCCGGGTTTTCGAACAACGCAACGACTGTCATGGGCACTAAATAATAAACTTCTTAGTATTTGTTTCTGATTATTGCACAGTTTAAAATAATTAAGGTTAGGGTATTTTAATAAAAAATTTATATACTTTATTGTGCTGATTTTACTTTTTTTATATTAAGACCGGTTTCGGCTGTTAGGCCATCATCAGTTCTAAAAATATTACATAAATTATAAATATATATGTGTTACATAGATGATTTTAACAAAACTTACTTTTCTTTTTACAGGTGTTGTTGTGTGTTGCGGGTAGTGTGAATTTGTTGTGGTTACTGTTACATTAATTGGTTATTGTGTATTGTGGTTATTGTTGTCGAGTGATTAACTGTAGTGTGGTTATTGTTTTTTAAAAATTATAGATATGTTGGTATGGGTTATTGATTTGTTCGTTTAGGCATCTGTAGTTTTAATTGTTTTTTAATTTGTCTATTTCATATGTTTCTAGTATTGTCATTTTTAAGCCTTTTTTACATTGGTGTAGGAGTTTTATATTATTTTTGTTTTTGATATTGAAAGTGTGTTTGTGTATTTGTAAGTGTTTGGAAAAAGTGAATTGTGATTTTTGTGAGTGTGTTCTTTGAGTCTGTATTTAAGTGCTCTACCAATTTGTCTTATATATAAAGCTGTGCAATCTTGACAATTGATTTGGTATATTCCTGATTTAGTCAGTTTGTCTAATGTATGTTTTTGATTGCAGATGTTATTTTTGATGGTGTTAGGGTTAGATAGTGAAGCTTTAAGATCGTGTTTGTACAATAGTTTTTGTATTTTGTTACTGGTGTTGTTGTAATATGTTAACTTTCTGTATTGGTTGTTTGTGTTTTTGGTGTTATGTGTAAGAAGTGTTATGTTGTCAAGTAGTGTTTTTTGTGTATGTTTCTTAATTATTTCGTTTATTGTGCTGAGAGGAAATTGATTATTTATAGCTAGCTATTTTATTGTATTATATTCAAGCTGTAGATGTGTAGATGATAGTGGAAGTGATAGTGCTCTATGTATTAGGGAGTGAGAAGCTGCAAATTTGTTGTTGAAACTGTGATTTGAGTTGAAAGGGATTATTATGCCTGATTTGGTTGGTTTTCTGTAAATTTTGAAGTTTAGTTTGTTTGAATTGTTTTTGATTATTGACAGATCAAGAAAATTTATTTGACTGTTACTTTCTATTTCTATTGTAAATTGTATGTTTTTAGTTAAGCTATTAATATATGAATGTAAATTATTGATATCATTTGGTTGCTCTCTAAATATACAAAATATATCATCTATATATCTACGCCATAGAATTATGTTATTGTGTAGTGGGTTGTTGTTAGTTAGTATTTTTTTTTTGATTGTATTGAGAAAAATGTTTGCTAGGATAGTTGAGTTTGATGCTCCTATTGATAGTCCATCGGTTAACCTATATGTTTTTTCATAAAGGCCAATAATTTTACAGAAATTGACATCTACACCACCACAACCCTCAACAAATTAATAAAATGCACTAAAGACACAATAGAAAATACTATAATAACAATTAACAAATATAATCCCAAATACAACACTTTAATTCCAATGAATCCTCAGTTACTTAAATTATATGGCCTTCCCAAACTACACAAACCGAACATCCCCATAAGACCCATAGTATCTACAACCGATTCACCAACATATAAACTGGATAAATTATTTACTAACATATTAACAAAAAACTTACAAATTACACCTAAACACACAACTATCAACTCTATAGAACTAGCAAACACTCTAAAAAACATTAAAGTAGAACCTAACATACCTATACCTGAAACTATTTCTGCATTACAAAATACATTATCAACACTAAACATAGACACTGAAAAAATAAAGAACATAATAGAAATTGCAAAATTTCTCACCTCAGTAACAATTTGCACATATAATGAAAACAACAATAACCACAATACAGAATAACCAATTAATGTAACAGTACCCACAACAAATTCACACCACTCGCAACACACAACAACATCTGTGAAAAGAAAAGTAAGTTTTGTTAAAATCATCTATGTAACATATATATTTATAATTTATGTAATATTTTTTTTAAAGTCTATTTTATGGCATGTTGCTACTTGACTAAATAACTCACTGCTCGACTAAACTACTGGTTTGAACAAGACATAACGTTTGCAATTTGAAAACAAACTTATTTTACATATTATATAAAAATGTATTGTCCAAAACTTGTTTTTTTATTAAATTAACATTTATTTTTACATTATTATTATTTCAGCAAAAATGGCATTAACTCAATTAACACAGGTTGATCGGAATATCAACGACGTTGTTAGTGTTACTTTCAAATGCAAAAAATGTGGAGTTTTTGATTTAGCCGAACAACAAAATCCATTGTTTGGAAGGACAAATTTGTTGACAGAGCGCCTTAACGTTTTTTTAAATAATTGTACACTTGATGAATATAATGAAATAGTTAAGAAGATTAGCGAAAGTAATTGTGCTATAGTGGAAAAATTTGAAAACATCAAATCTCAATTATTTATTGAAGTTAAAGCTGGAAATATAAATGCAGTAAAAGAACTTTTAAAGCAAAATACTAATTTGAATGATAGTAATAAAAATGGTGATTTTCTTCTGCACATAGCAAGCAAAACTGGATGCGTGGAAATAGTTAATCTTTTAATTGAACATGGCGCCAATATAAAACAGAAGAATAAAAGATTTCAAAGCGCTCTTCACATTGCTTCTATATATGGTCATGAAGAAGTTGTTAATATTTTTTTAGATAAAGGAATCTATGTTGATATTAGAGATACATCTAATAACACTCCACTACACGAAGCGATATGTAATGGTTATACAAATGTTATTAAAACTTTGTTAAATAGAAATGCAAAAGTGGATATTAAAAATAATGCAGGCAAAACACCTTTCATGTACCTTAGTAATGAAGATGTTATTTTAGAGTATATGAATACTAAAAAAAATATATTAAGTGTTAAATGCAAAGAAGATCTACTATATTATGCTGTTATAAAAAATTGGAAACAACTTTTTGATCACTTTATTAGCGAGAAAATTAATTTTAATTTTTTTTTATCTGGTAGCTTAGATAGTCCGCTGACTTTGGCTGCATATTATGGACGAAGTTATATGCTTGAAATTCTTATTAAAAATGGAGCTGATAAATTACATAAAGACATGATCCACAACGCAGCAATACACCAAGCTGCTAGGAATGGTCACGATGAGTGTGTCAAAGTTTTACTAAAATATAAAACTAATATTGATCAAAAAGGAAATTATGACAAGACTCCTTTATTATATGCGGCAGAGGAGGGTAGAAATTCTACAATTGAATTATTACTTGACTATGGTGTAAATATTTTGACTGTGGATAAAGATTTATGGACTGCATTACACTTATCATCATATTACGGATTTGCAAGTACCGTTGAATTACTATTGGAAAGAGGTGCACCGCCGGAAGTTTATTGTGTCCATGGAAACACACCACTTTACTACGCATCACAGAAAGGTCGTAATGAGGTAGTGCAAATTTTAATAGATAGAGGCGCAGATGTAAATAGAAAATGTTATAAAAAATATACAGCTTTGCACCAAGCAGTCATGTTTGACCATACGACTACCGCAAAACTACTGTTGAAACATGGAGGAGACAAGAATTCTCGAGATGATGAGGATAAATCTCCATTAAATTTAGCCGAAAAAAATAAAAACAAAAAAATAATAGATTTATTAAAGAACCATTTATCTTAATAAATCAATTTTGTTGCATACTTTATTAACCCATATAATAACATGAGTTAATTTTAATAAAAAGTATTTAACTAGCATTTTCTTTTGTTATATTGTTATATGTTTTTAAGTTATTTTTAAGTTATTTTTAAGTTATTTTTAAGTTATTTTTAAGTTATTTTTAAGTAAAAACGATAGTTAAATGAAACATTCAAGTTCTTAAACTTTTTACAAGAACAAGGTATTTATACTATGGATGGCCTGCACTTAATTTCTACTTAAACTTTATTTAACTTGTTTGGGAATTGTTGGATTGGCGTGTTTGGAAGCGTAACAATGCAGCCCAAACTCTACATAAGCTAGAGGAAGCGTTAATTGAAGAATGGGAAAATATACTCTTGAAAAACTTTTTAAAAATCATACATAGCATCTTAAGAAAATGCCATAAAGTTATTCGTGATGGTAGAAAACATAAGCAATATTGGGCCTTAGAACTTAGAACTGCAACATTATTTATAGAAAATGTATCTGCAATTTTTTTGTAGTGTTTTTTAATTGTTAATCATATTTTGAAAATAAATTATTACTTGACTGTAAATTTATTCAATAATTAGAACAAAATATGTACTTTTGACGACGAAAGTTTTTTTTACTTAAAAAATTGTAATTAATTTTTTTTTAAATAAATGATGAGTTTGGTAGCTGTTTTGTTTTTGTTTGCCAGGTCCGTATGATAAGGAGCTGCCGTCTGCATAGAACCCGGGAAGTGAATCAGCAGAAGCTTTTGTAGAGTGCTTTTGACTGACTGTATATTTCATTTTTGGATTGCAGGGTTTTAATGTTCCTATTACTGGCGTTGCTTAAGGCTTTTTGGTTCTTAGAATATCTCTTTTAAAATTCTCTGTTGATTTTCTTTATAACTTTATTATAAGGTGAAAGATTGATTTTATATATGGCCTCTACTGTTTTTTTTTACTTTGTTGAACAGCTTTCTAGTATTTGCTTTTGGTTTGTTAATCGGTGATTTGGAAGTCACCTTATAAGCCGTTGGTCCCATTAACCCCCTTCAAACAACTCGCAAGACTTCTGGGGCGATGTAAAATAGCTGTAAAACGCAAAATAAAGAAGAAGAATCCTTTTGGTGGAACCAAATAATCTTGTTGGAAGTGTTCTAGGACAGCTCTCTTTAAAAGCTGCTTTTGAACAGATCTTGATTTGGCTAACTAGTGTTTTGTTGTATAGATCCCAGTTAGATTTTTGGGGGTTTTTGTATTTTAAAAAGAGCATATTTTTAGATGTGATATTGAATTGGATGTATGCATGATCATACAATAAAAGCTTATGTGAGATGTACCACTTTTTAATCACCTCACTTTTTTTATAATTTCTAATGTTAGATAAATAACCTCGCTACGCGACGCATTGCAAAACGTTGGCGCGTTACTTTTGTTTATGATATTAAGCTTAGATTCTACTATAAATTTTAGTAGTTTTTTATCTCTTAGGTCAGCTGCTACTGATTGTAGGGAAGGTATTTAGGTTTGAGAATTATTTTTTTCTTAGTTTTCTTTCTTATTATTACCACCTTGGCTGTCACTAGGTTTTTGAAACATATGTTCCATCATGGTAATAGAGGCTTGCATATAGATTGTGCTACTAGCCATCTGCCCGGTATGCTTAACTTTTTTATCTCTATCAAGGTTCTTAGGTGATGTCAATATTGTGTTTAACAATATACGCACTGAGGGAAGCTGTTTTGCAGTGATGTAAATTGATTTGCACAATGTTTAGTATTGAACGTATTGTTATTGTTGTCTATTTTAGAGGAAGACAGAGCCTGTAGCGTTATTTTGTAGAAACTTATGAAAAGTTTACGCTACCTTTTTCCAAGCACCCTTATCTATAAGCAGGATATGTTGGGTCCTCTTGGGTTTTGGTTTAGAGTTAACCTTTTTAGGAAAATTGCAGGTTCTAACTGTAGTTTTGGTACCCATGTTATTACCCTTTTTGGTTCAAACAAGTTCTTCAGATCTGAAGTTTTTTGTATCATAATACTGATTTATTTCTGTGAATCAGAATACGGGTGTAACGTTATAAGTTACAGTTTCTTTAAGCAACTGTTTTTTATTGATTATTTGCATCATCAATTGTGTTTGTAAACACAGTTTATCTATTCAAGTTTTTTTTTGATAGTATGCAATGCAGTAGTCATACAAGGCACACTAACGAGATTTGTAGAATTGAAAGAATTGTCTGTGCTTGACGTGCCGGTATGATTGTTAGATTGAGTTTGAATAAGTTATTAATTTATTTTATAATGTTTTGCTGTTACAAAAAAAGAAGACAATTAATAATTTGGTTTATAAATAAAAAAACAAAATAGTTAAAAACTTGCTACAAAAATTACGTTTAGAAGATTCTAGAATTTATTTAGTGTTTTAATTTTTTAAGCGTTTTTAGAATTTATCTAAAAACTTGCGGTGGTTTGTAGATATGAATTTTTTTTAGAATTTTTTAACACGTTTTAAAAGTTTCTAAGATTGTTTAGAAATATTATAAAAAATTTAGAGTTTTGTATATGTGTAATTGTAATTATACAACATAGATCACACACATTACAATAATATATTTTGATACATATTTAACCTTAAATTAAAAGTAGACTAAAAGTCGTAATGACTCTCTTTATAAAATGTTGGTTGCATTTTGACTGCAAGTTTTATTTAATATGTTGGATGCTTACTTATTTTGGTTAGAACTTTGTGGTTACGTTTATGTATTTAAGGTTTTAAATTTGATTCTTTGCTTTGTTGTTGAAAAAAATTATGAAATGAAACAAAGATCATAGCTTGTTGGCTAAAAATGTAGTAAGGTGTGTAAGTTAGCTATTTGATTTTAAGTGTTTGCAATCTAAATAACTTATTATTTTATTGTAATAAATTGATTGCTAAAATTGAATATTCTGCTCCTGCAAACACTGTAATTTAGCTATTTATTGATCTTAATGCATAATTAAAAACACTTTGTATTTGTTTTTGTTGTACCACCAATTAAAATCAAAATGATTTTAGTTTTCTTGTGGTTAAATTATGACTTGTTTCTTTACTATACTTTAAAGTTTAAACTTAGTATTTCTTACCTAACCTTGCTTATTAGATATGTCTTAGTTTTTAGATATTAGTTTAATTTTATTATATAAATAGATAATTGAAGCTAAGTTCACTAAGTTGTTTTAGAAATCATCTTAGAAGTGAAACATAATTATTATTGTTCTTTGTGGTTTGATCAACTATGATGCAATCTATTTATATACACCCTATAAGCGATTTCGATGTTAAGATAAGCGTATAGAAGTTGCTTGCTTTTACAAATATGATATTGTCTGGATGGAGCATGTACCTGATAATGATACTTTGAAACTTGCAGCATTAGCATTACAAGTTTGTTATAAATATTATATTACTATACTTTCATTGCTAAAAAAACTAAATGGCTTTGGCATATGAGTTCATCAAACATTATTAACATATCTGATATGGTACAAAATATAATGTTTTTGCAATAATTATGTATATTATAATTGAAAATTGTTGTAGACATTTAAAATTCTTTACTATAGAAATAATTCAATACAACTAACAAGAGGGTTTATAATGGTATTAATTTAATACTAGACAGAATGATTCAAAATTAGTTCAGGTCAAAATAAAAAGATAATTATTCATTCACACTCTAAAAATGTATTGTTAATAAAAATTAAATTTAATAATAATGTATGGATTCTGAAAGAAAAACTTCTTTTTTTGTTTACTTTATCATACATTTACAGCGTGCGTTACGGTCCAAACGTTAACACATTTATGGGATATTAGGTAAATATAATATCTAGAGCTAATTTGATTAAAAAAGACTTGATTTACTTAAAAAATGTTTAAGAATGAATATCTCGATAATGTTATGCTTTAAGATTTTTTTTCTTATTTTGATTCTTATATTTTGTTGATCATAAGATAAAAAATTTTGATTTGCCTTGTATAATATTTAATAATATAAATATAAGTTTTTTATTAATGGACACAATACTGCCAAACACTATTATTATTCATTCTATATCAAACAAATTGGTTTTATACGCGGCAGATGTAGATTGATGGGATAAATAAAATACATATTATTTAATTCTCTTTTCAAAAGTTGTTTTTGTTGAATATATTTACTAATGAAATACAATATTTGATGTTTTGTTCAGTGTATGAAAAAGTAATCCATCACAAAATGAAATTGAATACAGACGAAATATATTAAATTTCTGATATGATTATTATACATTTAAATTTAGTAGATAGTAATTTAACATTTTGCCAAGTTTAAATTAAATTAAAAACTAGTTTAATAATAAATCAACTGTTTATGCAGTTTTTCAAATGCCCTTATTGTGATTGTATGACTCAGGGATAGCCGAATTGAGGAAATAGCTACTTCTTGAGTGTTCAGATAGTGTTCGTTATGCTTCGTTTACCGTATACTACCGGAGTGAAATCCACTGCAATTTGTTCAGACAGATTTGTTTAGCGGCTGGGGTTAGCATCGGAAGTAAGATTTAACAGAATGCCTTTTTAGTATAAATCTAAGTATAAATCAGTATACGTTATTTTATTTGTGAATCTTTACTATTTGGCATGTACAAATTATAATAGGTTGTATAAGTTTTGGGTTAGCTCTTCCTTTCAACTTATCATAACTATTTTTCTTTTTTTTAAGTTTACAATGTTGTTTTATTTATATTATCAAACTATTAAAGAATTATAATTATAAACAAAAAATGTAAAATTTAATATAATGTTGAAATTCCTTGATTGACTGAGATGGTGCAACAAGATTAATTTTATTCTAAGGTCTATTTTGGCAACATGCAATTAAACTTTTTGATTTACAAAGCAACAAGTACTATACATTCTGGAAATATCTTGTTTGTTTTTTTTTAATAAGGTAATGTTAATTATTGCTGTATGGTAACTGGATGGATCAAAACTAAACGTTTGATTAAATAATTTTATAGAAAGTTAAATAAATATTTAAATTGTTATTTTGAATTTGCATTTTGAATCACATTTCATTGAAACTTTAATTTGTAATTTAATTAATTAATTAATTTTATGAAATTTAAGTAAGTAAGTATTAAATTTTTTGCGAATTGTGAATTATTAATAAAATATGTAGTTTTTTAATTTTTAATTTTACGTTTTTGATAGCTTTGCAGTTCTTTAGTTTTTGGCAGATTAAGTGTTTTTTTTTATAAGCAATTTGTGGTATTAACCTGATTTAATATTGTTATCTTAGCAACAAATAGTTTGTTTAGCGTATTATTATAAGGTAAGTTTAAAATAAAAAAAAATAAAAAATTTAGGCTAATTTAATGTTATATATGTCTCACATGATAAAGTCGGTGGTTGTGAAAAAGTGTATTGGATACTATTTTTGTGTTTCTGCATCAGCACAGAATAAATAGCCGTAGATATTGATCTGAAAGCGCTCTCTAAGGATTGAGGACGCCTGGCAAGCGTATAGGGTTGTTTTATAGCTTGCTGAGGTTATTGCAACTTAGTTAGGGACGAACCCACGGCCAAAAGAAGGCACGCTTTAGTAGTTTGCTGGGTGGAGGTCGAAAGGTTGCTGTGTGAGCAACGTATTTGTTTTGTGGTATATCGTACAAGAGTAGTCTTCAAGGGTTGGAACGTGAATCACGGCGGTGGGTGCAACAATGTGCATAAGTTATGGACTTGGGGCAAAAGTACAAGTTTCAATGCCGTCAACGGTGTAGAAAAAGTCCGGTAGCAGTAGTCATGGGGAATAGCGGGGGTGCAAACTAGTCTTGTGCAACACAGGCATTATAAGTGGAACTTCTAGGGCGAACGTTGGTGTGAGATTTGTCAATCAGTCGTTAAGGTCTGTTTGCATTGCGGTGGTTGAGTTGGCTGAGATATAGTTATGAGGTCGTACGGTGGATTTGGTATGACGGTTAATATCTTGTTGGTCATATAACTTACGCTGCTTGAATAACACTTACTTTTCTACTCTTGGATTTGTTTATTATTGGTTGTTATTGCTACGTTCCTAAAGCGGCATTTTTTTTTTCTACTTACTAAACTGCGACTTTTGATGTTGAGGTTGGAGTTTTTGGTAGTGGGAGCAGCTTGCAGGTTGTTGATGGGCAACTTCACAGGTGGTTAATATGGGCAGTCCTTCATCTAGTATCAATGGGTTCACGTTGGTCTTTATAATTTGTTTTGGGCCTAAACACTTGTTACTTAGTCTTTTTGCTTTTCCGCGTACCAGTACCAGCTCTCCTGATTCATATTATTTTGGTCCCTTTTGAAGTGGGTTCTAACTGCTTCGTTTGGCTAGGTTTTTTCTCAGTAGTAACTTGTTGGTTTTGCGCTTACATTAGAACACCGCTAGGGTTAGCAAATTCCGTTGTTTGTTGAACTGTTTTTTTCTTAAGGCTTGGATGTTTTATTGAATTTATTTTCGCGTGCTTTTAATCTTCTTGGTTAGCTTGCGGGTGATACGTCGCGATGGTATGGTGTTTTACCTTTTGTATTTGTACCGCGCCCTTGAAGTGCTGGCTTGTGAATTGCGTTTTGTTGTCTTATAGCAGGGTAGCCTTACCCGTGGAACAGGTTTTGTTTGCTAGTAGTAGTTTCTAACGTTCTGTCAGTGGTGGGCTTAGAGGATGTTCAGCCATGATTGTTGAGTGGTGTTGCTTGATTACGTCTAGTTGCATGCTAGGGGGTACTACTAGCTATTTGTGGCCAAAATTTGTCTTTATGAGTCTACCATTTTTTTCTAGCTTGTATCCCAGGTTTGCTTCTTCCGGGTACTCAAGTCTAGTCTTTTGTTTGGTACTTTTGAATTAGACAGCGGCTGCTAGGGTTTCTTGTTTGAGTAGGCACAGTTTGGCTCTGTTTGGATTTTGACTTTTGCCGAGGAGTTGGTCTAAGTAGTCTAGGACGGCTGGTCTGACTGTTGTAAGATCTTTTGGTGGTAGCAGTTTTTTAGAGTTTTCTAGCAGCCCTACATACTTCCGCAGCCACGTTCACAGTTTTAAGAAATTGTGCAAGTGCTTGTTTTGTTATCAGAGCTAGGTGGTGTGTGATTTTCCTTGGCGCTGATTTAATGGCTTAGCATATATGGCAATGCAGTTGGTACGTTTCTTCAGAGATAAGCGGAGGTGTACTAAGTGTTTATCATAATCTTTGGAGTAGTTGTTTTAAGTACACTAGCACGATGTTTCCTAACAAACCTACCAGCCTTTGGACATCAGGTTTTAAAAGGTAACTGGTGCGTTTTTTTAGCCCAAGTAACATTACTTTAAAATGACATACACTACCGTTGAGGGTGGCAAAGGATGCATGTAGCTTTTGTTTATGAAAATTTGCGGGGCTGCTTTTGGTGATCTTGTTCAAGGCGCGGTAATTCACGCAGAACTCTGGTGCGCCGTTTTGAGCTTTGTAAGATTATTTTGCCGATCAAACTGTGGTAGTCTTGGTCAGTTTGATGCGGTGTTTGATGGTCGTAGATGTTACATCTTTGCGAATAACGGTCGGGAGTTTGCGAACCAGTTGTTTGAATCTTGCCGGTTTCAGAAAAGCGTGTTGTGGGAGTTTGACCTGTTTATTTGGAGCAGGTGTCCGGGTTTTTTGTGGTACCTAATAGATTGTAGAACATTGGGCTTGACCATAGTGAGTGCATTGGCAAAGTTAATTTATAGTGGCTTGGTAGTCTATTAGCCAACGGGTGCCAAGTATTATTTCTTCACCCAGAATTAGCGTGACTAATACGCTCACGTTTGTTTTTACTTCTCACGTGGTTAACAATAAAGCCGCAGGATTGGTTTGAGAGGCAGCCATTGTCAGTGGTTTTGTCTTGGGTAGTTGTAGCTCAATAAGTTATGGCTGGCTCCCGAGTCAACCAGTGCTTCCATTTTGTTTCCATCAATAGTATTGTGATATGGGCAGGTAGTATTTCCTCACTGCGTTTACACTAGCTGGGAGTCGTTTGTTTTTGTGGTATTTTTTGGTGGATATTGGTGGAGGGCCGTGTAGGTCTAACGTTTATTTTTTGACCAGCCTTAGGTTAGTTTCCCAAACTCTGGTTATTGCGGTTGGATTTAGGTAGTTTATTTGTACTTCTAGTTCCTGCTTGCCGGCGGGCAATATTGGTCTCGCATTTTGTTGTCATTGCAAGGAGATGATCGAACGTTTGGAAATGTATCACTTCTAGTGAGAGATGGTTATAGAGTTGCATGGTGATTTTGATATGACGATTAATATCTTGTCGGTCCTGAGGCTTACGCTGCTTGAATAACACTGATGTTTTTTTGTGCGGATTTGGAGGAGAATTTTTTCTAAAGACCTTGCAAAGTGTCGGATTTACCTTTACGAGCGTCTACCGACTAAACTCTCCTTTCAATAATTCCTAGAAGTTTGCACATATTTGTGGAAGGACTTTTCTATCTTAGTGATTTTGGTCTTACTATGAAAATTTAAGAATAAATCTAAAATTAATTTAGAAAATGTGCTAAAGGTTTTAAAACTTTCTTAAAATCAGTGTTGTTTGCTTGACTTAAGCGAAAGATAAGCTGATTTTTTTTAGAAAGTGAAGCTTTTTGCGCCTTACCTTTCGCAGTTTTAACTTGATGTAGTCAGCCTTATAGCTTGCTGTGTGTGGTCCGTTGCACAATGCTCATGTTGCTTCATGATGTAACTCTTTAGTGAATTCACATGTGACGCGTACATAAGGCAGTTGCATCGTGATGACGTGTGGCCATAATGCTGACAACAATGGCATTGCACGATGTCCCCTGACTTACGTTTAATCTCAACGTTCACGATAAAATTGCAAAGCTTAGTAAGAGATAAGATTTTTTTACTTTTAGTGTTTTGAGTTAGTTAAACGTAAACTATGGGGAAAGTTTTTCCATCTTTTTCCATGCGTTTGATTGAAAGCGGAGCACATCCAGGGCTGATAACTCAGACGCTAATTGATACGTGTAGTGATGCACGTGATGACATAGTCCATTGCAGCACGGAAATCCGCATGAGATGTTGGATGCATGCAAATGCCAAAATTAGCAGATATAAAATTTGCACTAAAAACATATTTTTTGCATGAAATTTACTAAATTTGCAATTTACGCATTTATGCATTAAATAATCATAGATAGCATATATAATTGATTTATGATAATATACAAGTAAAAATAAAAATACGAAAATAGTATATTGTTAGTACAGTAAACATTTATTCACGAGTCGTGGAGTGAGGCAAGTTTAAAAACAATTTTTTTTCTTCAATACTAAATTTTTAAATTTTTTAAAATTGTTATGATAAATTATTAAAGTTATTTACATTTGAAGTGTTATTTACGTAACTGATTTCTGTGGTTACTACAAGCAAATTTGTGGTGTGTTGTTGTAGTCAAATATTTTGTCATTATCTATTACTGTAGTTTTAACTATATACTTGCAGTATTTACTGTACTTTCTACCTCGGCTCATAATTTGATGTAGATTTGAGCTCCAGCTCCGGCAAAAAGTTTTTATGAAATTATGGTATTTGTTAATTTAGGACATTTGTCTAATATATGGTTAGTGTCTATTTAACCATAATTACATTTAATATGAAAATGTTGGTGGACCAGACACTAGGTCTCCTCAATATCTACAGCGTGTCTTCATTCTCTCAATTAACGGGTGCGATCGTGTATATTTTTAGGAACATATCCAAAGACAGCTTGTGAGGTAGTAACACAAGCGTAAGCCGTAAAATATTTCTCTTTATAAAAAAAGTATATGTATTGTTTCGTTACTGCGTTTGACTTTCATTCACAATACTATTTTATTTCTGCAAGGTTTGATCTATTAGGCAAGAATAGTAGTAGAAGACGTTTCTAACGAATAACCCGTATACAATTGAGGATAGGGCAAATGTTGCAATTTGATTTCTATGTCTGGTGCAACTGCCGTTTGTTCTTGACGGGTGTAATTTAATATATTTTTTAAAACTGCTAACCAACGTGTTATAAATATTAATAAATTTTGTAATCATAATCATAAACCATGGTAGTCTTGGTGCAACTTTAGTGAACAATAACCTTAAAGCATCATACGTTAAGCTGCAGAATTAAAAAGAATAGTTAATCTTTAGAAAAATTGGCAAATTCACAAGCTGTCATGTTGGCTGACTTGTGTTCTATAAACTATATTCTTTATTGTTTTAAAATACATTGTTTTTATGTAATTTTTGATATGAAATATATATTAGGATTTACTAATACGAGGCGGGACAATTTATGCGTGAGTTTGCAAAATTAGATGCAAATATTTGTGATTTATTTTAGTACGTTCACAGTTAATTTCCAATTACTATATGATTAATTGGCAGACAATTTGTTAGCAAAGTGATATTAATGCATTGAACAGATTGGAACAAAATTGCGTTTTAAGCACATTGGAAGCTTAATTTTATTATTTTGTTTATTTTAATAACATTTTTTTATCTATATTACTTAGCAAATTTAATGCTATAATTGCTATAATTTATTACGTTAATGTACTATAACCATGACAGTAATTTATACTCGCTTTAATTGGCAGCGTCTTAATTAATTCAAATAAAACAATTCGTGGGGTGAATTTAAATAAAGATTTGTTTTATTTGTTTATGGGCAATAAAAATACAAATGGATAAATTACTTTGTTCAATAGTTATTTAATGTAAACAGTATACGTTTGGAGAAATTGTTCAATATGAAATATTAGCTAATAATGATTGCCAAAATAAACGTGATAAAATTGAATGCTGTGAAAGATTTGTGTGTTTGTTCATTTCAATATGTGGATGATTTACGTCCTCGTTGAAATCCTACACTCGCACAAAAACAGATCAATATCTTGTCCATTCTGTTAAAATATAAATATTTACATTTCACCTGCCAATTTAAATATGCATACAGGTTAATATTTCAAAAAACTCATTGTCATACAGGTGCTAATCTTTACGTTCTTTGTCAATAAAGATTTCCCTCAAACGAACGACGGGAAGGACATTAGGGATGGAAATTTAGCGGCACATTTATATTCATGAAAAGAAAATCCGAGACTCAGAAAGGGGCAATTTTTCGTTCGGTTTTAAGGCCACTTCTTGACACGGAAGTGGGTTTCGTCACAACTTTTCCAAATAATATATAAAACTTTTTTATCAAACCTCTAAATTGCGCCGGCAAAATTCATTAAACAATTTCCGTCGAAATAAAGGCGTAATTAACAAGAGGAAGTTGGACGGAAAATTGAAGTTTTAATTATTTTTTTCGTATATAAAAATGATTAAAATTCTGTGTGAGTCAAATATGAAGAAATGAAATATTTAAATAAAGGAGGAGTTTTGAACATTTGTTTTGCCCCGTAATATGAGTGTAGTCCATTTTATAAACTCGGAAATATTAATAATGTAAACTCATGATATTTTAATCAAGCCCGAGATGTATGTGCACGTCGAAACGGGCTCGGAATATATATAACAGGTTTGTAAAGTATACTTTTAAATTAATATACATTTCTTTGTTAAATAAATATGTAGCGAAATTTTATATATTGTTGAGAAATGTTTCAATAATGTACTGAAAATGATAAATTATTTCATGGCAATTTAAGTCCTCTTACCATCTGAGAACGTTCTACCGTCAGTGTATAGAAATAATGAGCAAAGTTTTCTTAGAACTTCCATATATTTTTACTTTATGGCCTTTAACGAGTTTAGTTTTTTTCTGGGTTACATTTCATTCGGACTTTTATATATTACCTTGGGCTAACGTGAATATAAATGTAACATGAGATAATATAAAAAAATAAACGGAAGTAGAACGTGTATTTTATAAAAATATTGATCCTGACTTTTAATGCTCTACCATAAATCATCCGAATTTGTATATAAATATAATATCTAGAGGAAAACATTAATTTTAGTTTGTTAAGTTATGCGTATATTAAACTATTTTATTATATCATAGTAAATGATTGAAATACTGTTAATATGATTTTGCTACATTTGATCAACAATCAATTTTATAATTACTTAATACAAATTTAAATATTTAAAATAAAAAGTACATTATTTTTGGAAATTGCCATCGACTTTAGTCTTTCAGCCTTAACACTTTTTATTAACTATACAAAGAGTTTTCATTTTAAGCGCCAGTAAAAGTTTCTTATACTAACAATAAGTCCAAAGAATTCCAAAGCTTAAAAAGAGTTTTCTAAAAAAAAGATTTTTGTATTTTGGCGTTTACGGGAGGTGGTGGTGCAAAAAAATACTTTTGCTAACCTAGCTGGTCATGAAAGGCGATCCATAGGCGAGGAGATAACTTTGTTGAAATACCCACAGTTGAACACTTGTGACTTAACTTTTGACATCATTCACACAACATCTGTAAAACTTATATGCATGTTTGTCCTGCGCGATGACCCGAATGACATGAAAAGGGGATTTTGGTAGTTGAGGGCTAATAATTTCTGGTAAAACGGGAGATAAAACCTAACCCAGATTTAATCAAGGTGCTCGTAATGATTAACTTTGTGATACGGTTTGGAGCACACTAGTATTTTTTGTTTGCAAAAGTCTTTTATTTACATTTGTGAAACATATATGACTCGATTATTAGTTGAATTGACTGCGTGAACACGTGTTTTTGGTACGGCCTACAATCAACTCGATAAACACTAGCATTATTGCCAAATCAAAAGCAAAAGAGAAAAACTGCAACGTGAAATATAAAGGGCAGTGGAATATAAATAAAAGAAATTGTGAAAAAGTGATAGGAAGACGATTAAATAAAAATAAACAATATACAAAGTGGAAGAGAAAAATAAATAGAAGAAGCAAGTGCGCCAGAAGAAGCATGGCCAGGCTCAACAAGAAGAGTGGAAGAGTGACGGATACATATCAAACGTCGTCGAGTGCTAGGAGAAAACGAAACAACTAATCTACAATCTATGGTCCACATTAGTAGCAATCAGTGAAGAAGAAAAAAAATTCAAACATTATATAATTATATAAAAATAAAACAATATAAAATAAATAACAAGCTAAAAACTATATAGATCAGAAATTATAAAAACCTAGCAAATTAAATAAAATATTAAGAAGTAAAAGAAGTGAATCCATAAAAAAAAAGAACAGGATATACACAATCATCTAACATAAAACAAAACAAAGTAAATAATAAAAAGCAACAAAATAAATTAAAATAATAAATAAAAGTTAATAAAAATAATAAAAGATAAATATCAAATAAAATCAGAATTTAAGATTGACATTAAAGCAAACTACATCGATATTTGCGACGTTGCCAGAGTGTGAGGAATAACCCGAATTACCCGAACTAAGAAAATTAATTCAAAAAGAAGACTACAAAGTCAATGAAAATGCCAAAAAGGAAATATCGGAAATGGAGGAACTACAGAGCATGTTCAAAGAATTAATGAAGGAAATGGCAAAGAACACTACGAAACTAAAGGAAGAGAGAGAGCTAAAAAAAAAATGAATAAAGAAGTGAAGTGGGAGCAAAAAAAAAACACAAATGATACAAAAAATTGAAAATCTAGAAAATAAATCTGAAAAAGAAAAAAAGACAGAAAAAAAGAAATAACATTATAATAACAGGCATAAAAACAAATGAAAATGAAGAACAAATCAAAGTGGAGAACAAGTCAAAATAGGAAAAGTTCAGCTAATACATAAAGAAAAACAAATAATAAGAGTCGAAGCCGGAACATGGGAAACAAAACAACAAATAATAAAAGCCAAAAGAAATCTAAAAGGGACCAAAATTTACATTGACACTGACCTAACACATGAAGAAAGATGCGTATAAAAAGAAATTAGAGACATAGCAAGAGAAAATAAGCGAATGACAAGAGGGTAAGAATAGGTTACCGAAAGTTAATTGACGAAGAGGAATATACAGATGGAATAAAGAAATAAAAAGTTTAGAAGAAGTGGAAGATTAAAAAAACTAATAGGAAAACGGCTAGAAAAAAAGAAAAATACACAGCGAGAAAATGGTATAATAAAGAAGATAAAAACAACGGCAAACAATGTAAAGAAAAGAACATAAATAGCAAAATTACAAAAAGAAAAAAAATATGAAAGAATAGGAACATGGAATATAAGAGGATACATGGGAAAAGAAGCTGAACTGGTGGAAGAAATGATAAATTAAAAAATAAAATTACTAGGAATAACTGAAACAAAAAAGAAAGGGCAAGGAATAGTAAGAATACATAGAGGATACTGGTTAATGTGGACAGGAGTGGAGGAAAAGGAAAGAGCAGAAGGTGGAGTAGGAATGATAATAGCTCTGGAAAGGGTAAAAGATACAATAAGAAAAAACACATAAATTAAAAAATTATGAAAGTAAAAATGAAGCTAGTAGAGAAGAAAACATGAACCATGATAGTAGCATACGGACTAAATGAAGACGCAAAAAAATAAGAGAAAATTAAAAGAACAAATAGACGAGGGAACAGAAAACATTATGATACTACGAGAACTAAATGGGAGAGTAGGAAACCAAAACAATGACATCGAAGATGCTATGGGAAAAGAAGAAGAAGAAATAAGAAACAAAAACGGAGAAAGAATTATTTAACTATGTATTGGAAACAATCTAGTATTAACAAACACCAAATTCAAACACAAGGAAGTTTACAAATATACAAGAACACAAACAACCAGAAACGAGAAATCAATAACCGACTACTACCTAGTTAACAGAAATAACTGGAACAAAATAAAGAATGTAAGAGTAACAAAATCACCATTTACTACAAATGGACATGAAATGGAAATCAAAAGTTAAACCAGACAAAAGAAGAAAAAAAGTTAAGATAAAGATAAAAACATAATACTAAAGAAGAACAAATACAAGTGGCATACCAAGAGATACTACAAAAAAAATTATAGAAAAAGAAAAAAGAACGAAGGAAAATGGGAAACTTTTAAACGAATTATTCTAAAAGCTGCAACAAAGAGCTGTGAATCAGCAAAAATAGTAAATAAAGATATTAAAAAAACTAATTGGTGGACAGAAGAAGTCAAGAAAGTGATAAGGGACAAAAAAAAAATGAAAAAAATATTTACAAACCAAAAAAAAAGACTACGAAAAATACAAAGAGAAGAGAAATAAATTAAAAAAAATAATAAAAAAAGCAAAAATAAAATCATGGACAAAAATTGCAAAAGAAATTAATGAAAATTTCAGCAAAAACCAGAAACTATTTTACGGAACATTAAAACATCTAAAACAAAAGAAAGAACAGAATATGATAAACATAAAAGATAAAAATGATAAAATAATAACGGAAGAAGATAAGATAATGGAAAGGTAGAGGCAATACTTCTAAGAACTAACAGAACGAGAAGCAGAAGAAAACAAAACAAGAAAAGATGAAGAATTGCTACAGGACAGAAGAACGGAAGAAATAGAAGAAATTGAAACATACGAAATAATAGAAGCAATTAAGAAATTAAAGAACGGGAAGGCACCGGGAACAGATGAAATGTTGCTGGAAATGATGAAATACATGGGAGATGAGGAAATTGCACAAATAACGGAATTAATAATCGACATAATCAGGAATGGGAAAACGCCAAAGGAATAGAATAAATAAATAATTCTACCCATACATAAAAAAGGAGATAAAAGGATATGTGAAAACTATAGAGGAATTACACTAACGAACATACCAAGCAAAATATTCACAAAAATTATTGAAAAAAAAAAAGAGAGACAAACTAGAATTGACAATAGAGGACAGCCAATGTGGATTTAGAAGAGGAAGAAGCACACAGGATCTAATATTTATAATAAGACAGCTGAGTGATAAGATGATAAAAATAGAGGGATCAAGAGAGAGGACATATGGAAATAACTAGACTAGAGAGAGTAATTGAAAAGAAAATAATAAACGTAATTAAAACATGTACACAGAAAACAGAAACATAGTCAGAACAACGTCAGAATAACGAGGAATTAAAAGAATTCCAAACGAAGAAAGGGGGGAAGTCTTATAATGATTTCTGAAAAACCTTTTTGTTTTGAAGATAGAGGGTAAACAAAATTTGCGATAGTTACAACAATTTATTATTAAAAAGTACATGTCAAACTCATTTAAACACACCAGGGTTGTTTCTAATTGAGTTACGCCTAGCAAATATTTGATTTTGCGTAAACTAATCACTTTAGATAGCCCCATAAGAAATAATCCAGGAGGTTTAAGTCTTGGGATTGAGCAGGCGTGTGGCCCACCTTAACCAATCCAGCGATCTTCGTATGTTGCTGTTAAATAATCACGAGTAACTAACTAAAATGTGGTGGTGCACCATCGTGCATAAACCACATTACAATTTTTGTTGCCAATAGTACATCATCTAGAAACTGAGGTAGCATGTGTTTCAAAAAGTTGCGATACATCTTGCCGGTATGTTTTTCTGATAGAAATACTGGTTCAATTTGACAGTCGCCCAGAATTCCAACTCAAACGTTTAAGGAGAACTGATGTTGAAAACAATCTTTACATACCTGATGTGGATTTTTGTCAGCCTACAGATAGTTGTTATGAAAATTCCTTATTGAATTTCTTGAGAAACTGGCTTCATCGGTAAAATGAATATGTATCAAGAATTGTGGGATTAGAACTAATGTTTGCAAAAGCCATTCACATAACGCATTACGTGAAGGAAAATCAGCTGGTAGTAATGTTTGAACACGCTGAATGTGGTTTGGATACAACAAATTGCCAATGACTTACATTCAAAGTATTGGCAATTTTTTGAGTAGATTTACTTGGATTTTCCTGTATCATCTTCAGAACGTTCTGTTCTGTTTGTACCGTTACTGTTATTGATCTTCTTGGCTCTCTTTTTTTAAATGTTTTGGTCGAGGATATTACGGCCAGGAAACCGTTTAATGTACAATCGTCTAGCTTGTAATGAATTGCATTTAGCAAGTCTATACATGAAATGCATGTCAGTTATCTCGGCGTTTGTGTAGTGATTCATGGTAAAAGACATCACTTATTATTAAAGACACGTCAAACAGCCAAACGTCACTTAACCTAAACAACTGCGACCGATACATGTGATGATCAATGACGAGACGTATTCAAATTAAATTTATTTGTACATAAATTGTAGTAGATAAAACAACCGTTCCAAGTGATTTTTAACCATTTTTTGTACTTGATAAACTCATTTTTGTTTGTTTTTGATATATTTATTAGCGTACGCCATACTTTTATTTACATTAACCATTTCAACAAATAACGAATTTGGTTGTTGCAAATTTTGTTCACCTTGTATTTGAACAAAGGGTTTTTTTTTTAAATTATCATAGTACAAAATATTTTTAGAATAGGCCAAGGAACAAGTCTTGTTGCATGTTTACCTAACACCCTGTATATTGGCGGAGAACTTATTAACCATGTTTTGACTTGGCGCTGTTATTTATTAAATCTGAGATTAAGATGTGTTTCGTTACTAAATTTGATCAGATCGTTGAATAGAAAGACATGCGGTTTCTCATAGGGAAACAATGCTACATTTGCATTGCGATTTGGTGCGTTTAAACTTCATTTAGACTACGCGTTGTGGATTTTGACCACCATACAGGAATTTGTTTATTTCTAGTGTTTTGTGCGCGGCAGCTGAAACATTACTTTGTTTTTGTTTGATGCGTTAAACCTTGACTGTTAGGTACTCCGCAAAACTAAATGCTGAACGCTTACATTTGTTGTTTTTTGTCGTGTGTAATAATGGATTTGACAATTTATATGACAAGAAATTGCAGTATACTTTGGGAACTGGATTTCCAACTTCCTGATGTATAGTAACTGTCTTACTGTTGCTATCTTTCTTGGACCTTTCAACGTCCAAGGTTAAATACTTTATTATTGAGAATGTGCAAAGCAGCAACTTTACTTAATGAATATCGAACTGAATTTGCAAAAACTTAAGCAAAGCACGTAAATGCCACTTGTGTTTTTCTAGTTGATGCTGCAGTTTACATTTGGCTTACCGAGTGTTAGCAGTGTTTATACTGCAAAACTGAATGCTATCTTTTAGGCTTTTCTTTACATCCAACGAAGCGCAGGTAAAATTATGCTATATGTACAGGTTTGTTGAGTGAATAAATCTTTATAGATAACCTGATTATTACTTGCATAGGCAAATTATTTCATGTTTGCTTTAGTTGACCGA
Source organism: Tachinus rufipes (assembly GCA_963932245.1). NCBI lineage: Eukaryota > Metazoa > Arthropoda > Insecta > Coleoptera > Staphylinidae > Tachinus > Tachinus rufipes. The sequence continues at coordinate 45,748,074 of OZ010741.1, read as the reverse complement.
AATAAATGTTACTGTTTACTTTGACTGGATTCACAGTTACGTAGGTGTCAGTCGCAAAAACTGATGCGCTTGCCAATAACTAGCGCTGAAAATGTTACAGTCAAAGCTTGTGTTATGATATTTGTAATTTTCTACAACAATTGCTGTTTGTTTAGCTGGCAGACTGAGTTGTTTGCTATTCAAGACAACAAGGTGCGATGGACAAAAAGCGTTATTACACTATTATTTGAAATGCCTTCTGTTATCGTCTCCCCGCCCTGGAGGTGATAAGGGTGTTGGTGGTAAATCTCCATGTAGTTCGGTTATGTTTGAGGCCATTGGCCCTGGGTTTCTACCTTGACGGGTGGTATAGTAGTTTCCGATGGTGGTAGTCGCGTTACTACTACTACCGTGTTTGCCAGGAGGTTGCACGTGGGGTACATCCTGGTGTTCACTTGGTAGAGGTGATTGACGTTTTGTGTGCCTTTGTGGTTCAAGGTCACACCGCGGGCCTGGGTTGTGTTTCTAGACACCGCAGGGTAAAGTGCGTTCTGGTTAGGGACGTTTCCGCAGCCAAATTGCACACCCCATAGCGTCAATTGTATTTTTGCAGGGTTTGGGAATTGTCCTACGGCGTCAGGTGCAATGTCGTAGGTACAGCTGCTGACTAGAGGGTTTTGGGTCGCCCTTAGTGCGTGCGTCGGTGTGTGTAGCCAGCAGGTATCATGAACATAGCAGGGGTCGGCATCGAGAGTGATTGTAGCGTGTTTTCAGTAGAGGAGAGGCAGGTCCAATCTCCGGTTTGGAAACGGTTTACGGTAGTCGGTGCAATACCGTGAGTCGAGTCACACAGTTGAATATTTGCTCAAGTCACTTTTTTCTATTGTTTTTAATAGTTTGTTAAAGTTTATTTATATTACAGTTAGAAGAAAGAATTGGCATTAGAGCCGTCTGACACGAGACTTATTTCACGTTTAAATTGAAAGCAATAAATGCGCATGGCCCCGCGCGCAGATAATGTACGGTTTGAAGCAAGAAATTTGAACCTGTTCTAATTTCTTGGATGAAAACTTGCAATGCGCAGAAAGATGCGCGTAGGAAAGTGACAGGTTTGAGGTTATGAGTTTGTTTACATCTGAACTATTTTCATCAGATGTCAGATGCTATTATTTGACATTTGGTGACAGGTTGGTTCAATGCGCATGCTCACGAACTTAATTTACAAACTTACGGACTAACTTTACAAACTTACGTGTCATACAGAAACACTGGAAATTGTACTAAATATTGGTTTAAATATTATTGCTTTCAATTTAAACGTGAAATAAGTCTCGTGTCAGACGGCTCTTAGTCAAAAATCTAAGCTTATAAACACAAAAAAGATCATTGTTTAATTTTTTGTGGTGGTAGTATTTATTATGTCTAGTTTATGTTATAAATTGACGTACACCTATTTTTTCGAACACATATATGTGTTTTGGTTTCAGTTAACAGCCAATGTGTTTGAAAATTAAAAAAAATAAGTACAAGATGTCAATTAAGTGAAAACTAACCTGATATAATATAAATGGTATATAAATGTATTGCCTTTGATACAAATATCAATAAACAAGTAGATAGTAATTATTATATAAAATTTTAGTATTTCAATTTGATTGAGTTGAATTAAATGAAATAATTTCAATACTAATGCTAAAACTGCTTGGATAATGTTACATATGCTGTATTCAAGGCACCAAACTTTGGAATGCAGTTTTAATGTTCATCCAATTAAGCTATCGAACTAGGATCCGCACGATGTCGATATGCATTTATCTTCAATATAGCATTAAAATGAAGAGATAATATTATTAATTTTAGTCTACTATTAAATTTGGTTTAACATTAAAACTCACATCTTAAACAATGCTCTTCTAAACATTGCTATAATTTATTATGTCTTGAACACATAAAATACCTTGTTCATTTGTATCTTGTTATAAAATTATAAAGATTAGAAAGATATCAATAATATTTTAATGAATTTGCTTGCCCTAGGGTGAAACATAACACATAATTGCTAAACATGGATTACTTTCAAGTTTTTTTTTTGATTATTCGTAATTTTACAAATTGTCCGGCTTTTTTGTCAATAAAAGTTTAAATATAAATATTATAAAAAAAATAAAATAAAAAATAAAAATGAAACTTATATAAACATAAATATTTAAATTGTACCAATACTTGTCTTAGATTTAAAATTCAATATATTCAGTACGTTCACAAACTTTGAAATAAATTTACAATGACATTTTTTAAGCGATCATGTTTAACAATTTACCGTTATCTGTTTTAAAATTTATTTTTTTGTTTTTAGATATTATGATACATATGTATTATCTTATTTAATTTTTTTTTGTAAACTGTTTCTTTATCTAATATTTTTACTTAAGTTAAGTTTTTTAATTTAATTGTCAGATAAAAATTTTAAAATTTGACTAAATTATTATTACATTTAATATATTTAATTGATATTTTTCTATGGCCTTTTTCTACATATTTGTTTGCTTCACATTGGTGTCTATATTTAGTATAAAGATATTTGTATCAATCAATAGTTACATTATTTTAATTTAAAAAACTTTTACAACCAAGAATAAATTAACACTTTGTCAATAAAGTCTGAACATAAATTTATTTATTTAATAAAGTTTTTACTCATATATACCTATTTTATTTACTTTATGTTTCTCTTATTAAATATAATTGAGTTTATATAATCTTGTCGGAGGTAGATACAATAACAAAGAGCATTATTGAGCTTTATATTTTTGTAAATACTGTACTAACAAAGCAGCATAAATTATTATTTTAGCTTGGTATATTTCAGTTTTGTTTTCAACTTTGCTGAAAATGCGCGATAAAAACACAAAGCAATTTGTTATTCTGAGATCCTCGAAAATAAGTAATGACTTGTTCATCTAGCATAAAAAAACGACCTTTGGCATTTGAACAATATTGTTTTTACGTTTAATTCTAAGTTATCTTTAATACTTTTTTAATTTGTTATTAAGTATAATAAAAATTATAATAGCATTAAAAGAATTAAATCTAGTTTTTGTGATAACAGAAAAACCGACACATAAGTTATGATGAATTATAAATTATACAGCTACGCTATACATTTTTGTTTAGTATTAAAGGCTTAAAAGTTTTAATTGGACTAAATATTTTAATCCAAATCATACGTTTTTTGCATGCATGTTGAGTTCTAATAAACATTATGTATGTATATAACTCATTTCTAAAATGTGCCAGAAAAACATGTTCGAGTACCCGATAATCCCTTACGTAATATGAAATAACGATGGGACAAACCCTTGAACGGGGCTTTAATTACGATCACGGGTTAGATTTATGCGTGTTGCGGTCTGGACTTTTTGCAGTAATAAATGTAGAAACAAGTTTTAATATAAGTGGCAGGCCGCTCGTAATCCAACTTATCTAGAGTAGAAGCCAACAGTAAATCAACTAAATTAAGGGTTAAAATCCGAGTTGCAGGGATTACCGAAACGTTGTGCATGCACCTAACATCTCTCGGGGAAAACCAGGGTGAGGCAAACTGGGAAATTTACTCTCAGCACAAGTTTACCTCAACAGCATCCCGAACTCCCCCTTAAAAGTTAAGCACTTCAATTTCAAAATAATGCTAAACAAACAGAGATTTCCACCCGTCGATATTTCTGAATTGAATCCCGTGTTTGGCAAACACCAAATCTCTTGATGTGAGTGGATTGTATTTCGGGGGTTTCGGGGTTGATAGAAAAAATAATTTATGCGGCGTTAAAGCAAGATGTGTTTTTTACTTTAGTTACATTAAATATATTTGAATGTTAAATATTAATTTAATTTTGTTTTTAAATGAATTAGAATGAAGTGTTGGAATGGAATGTACATTCCTCACTCAACAATTTTGATATGAATTATGGAGATATTTCATATGGAAAATTTAATATATTTTTTGAATGATACTGAAGCTTGTGGCATGTACATGAGTAATTGCTATATGATAATTAATTAATCATGTTAAATGTTAGTTTCATAATATTTTAAATGTTTATTTAGTAATTTTATTAAATAAATGTTTAATACATAATGTATTATTAAAAAATGAGATGAGTAAATAATATTGATCTCATAACTTAGTTATTATTTTATATACTTAAATTATGATTTAAATATTTAGAACTACGAATAAAATATACGCACAATATGTAAATTTGACATTGATTTTGGCAAATTAATACAATTGAAAATCGATAGTTCGCTACCTCGTATGGGGTCGCAGACAGTTTTGGCAAGCCAAATTAGATTAATCCTGATTTACGTGACCTAAATTTATTTCCCAGCGGTCTACATTTTAAGAAACTCTGTTATAGCTCATAAAATTTGTCAGTGGGATTTGAATTTATGTCCGTGTAGAGAAATTTGGAAAATTATTGTTATCGGTTTCAATAAAAAAGTAATAAAAAGTACGGAATGCTATCTTTCGGGAGTAATTATTTAGAACATTTTATCTTGTAATTAAATATTAATTAAATTTAAGTATGTAGTTAGATAATAATAATAGTTTAGCAGTTCTTTTTCTGATGATCACAAATAAATAAATAACTCAAACAAGATTTATATTTATTAAAATGTTAGTCAACATTTATTTTTTACTACCATAATTATAAAATAAATTAAAATTAATTCAATCACTATTTCTTACGTCATGACTAAACCTCAGTCTTTATCAGATATAATAATAATAATAATAATAATAATAACGTAACAAGATCTCTCTCCGCGCATCTTAGTCTTGGTCAAGAACTTATTACGTGTTTTGTATTTTGTGGCCAGTTTATCAATACGTGCTTCAAAGGAAAATGGTTCAACGAACATGATTTTGGATTTACGAAAACACGCGTAGTTTTTTTAAGTAGTTTTTTAGGTGGCAAATCTGTACTACGCACAAGTGTTTTGTTGTAGTTATACAAAGCTTTTTTGTTCACGTTGTCTATAATTATTTGTACTTGACGTGTTATGGCGGGTATAGTATCTCTAGCAAAACTGCAATATTGTTTAATGCGATTTCAGAAAAGTGACACTAATTTTTAACTTTTAAAGGATATTTTTTTCTAAACATAATGTTTTTGAGTTTGGTTCCAACCCTTATTTTAAATTTTGCAGGAAACATTTGAGAAAAAGGGGCATGTATACCTCCTTGAATTTTTATATGTGCAGCTTTTCTTAAATTCAATATTTTTAAGCTTTTGCAAAAAAAAAGCGTTTTGAAAAGAATTTTCTAAATAAAATAGATGATCAACAATACAATGGTTTTGTCTGAAACCTACAAAGAGACTGCAACTTTCCGTAGACCAGGTTGTTAATCTTTTTCTTCAATTGATTTAGGTGTAGACGTTTACGAATTATAAAGAGATGAAATCTAAACAAGTCTCTAGCTGTGTTTTTTACACTGGAACTTCTGATTCTTGCGCTTATCTACTACTATTTTTTTTTATACGGTTTTTACTTTTCTTTATACAACGGCGCAAGTGTTTATACTTACTTTGTTGAGTTTTTTTTAAACGATTTTGTTTTCCTGCGTCAAAGTCTTTTTAAGACAGTTAAAAACATTTTTCCTTTGCAGTTACTTAATTTTTGTGGTTCTAGCAAGGAGCCGATGAGAGTCTTTCTTCTATATCTAAAAAATACTTTAAAACGTATTTGGGCTATTTAGACGCCAGATGTGTATATACCTAATAGGTTTACTTTTGGCACCTGATCGAAAGTTTTTTTTGTTGCAGATTTAATGGTAAGACTTGTTATTTTTTGTGTTTTTAGTGTGTATTGATTAGTTTGGCAAGATTTTAATCTATTGAAATGATACCGACTCTCCAAACGTACTTGTAGGGAGCTGCTAAATCGGTTAAAGCACAAATAACTCGGTTGTCCAGTTGTATTATGATGGCGGCAAATTTGGCTTTTTAGCTCTGAGTAATAGCGGCACCGCCGGGGCTGTTTAAAATTTGTCATGGTGCAGTGATTTCTTGCAGCGGCAAAAATTAGAGACTAAGAGTGAGGTTTGGCCGGGGCAAGGTTTTGTTAGTTTCACGGTCCACAATTCTATTTATGCGACGCTGCTTTTGGTGTGGCACAAAGTATTATGCAAATTGGAAAGTTTTTGCAAAAAAATAAAATAATTTAGAAGACGAAAGATGTATATTCTGTCAGAAAGAAACACGATAATGCAGAATGCTGGAAAGCCAACTGGATAAAACATTAAGATGGCTAAGAGCTGAAAATAAATGGAACGCTCTAGCAAACTTTGCAACAAAAGTACTAAGAATAAAAATAAATAAATGAGGAGTTTGACAATGGTAGAATATAGAAAAAAAAAAAAAACAAATAATGGAAACAAACACACAAAATAAAAGGCATAGAACAGAAAGGAGGGAAACGAGAGAAATAAAATGGAACCAAAAAAACAAGAAAAATTATTAAAAGGAAGGACAGGAGAAATTATGCATACTAAGAAAACAGAAGAACATTTACTGAGACTACGATACCAAACGAAATTGGAGAGATAAAGAGAAGGAGAAACGTTGAAGGATACAGAATAACAGAAATAACGAGACAAATTAGAAATGGTAGATACGTTATCTTAAGGTTGACGGATAACGCAACTTTTGAGATGGTTAGAATATACCTGACAACGAGAAGACACGAAGAAATAATCCCAGCTGAAAATACAAGGATATTACTAGAAGAAAAACTAACAAGTTTAGGACTACCAAAAGGGTTACAACTGGAACTGCGTAAACTATTTATGAAGGAAAGAAGATACAATGAAGAAAAAATGAACGAAGAATTAAGAAAACTAAAAAAACTTTTGAGGCTAAACTAAATAATTAGAATAACTAACACACGGATTGGAAAAAGAAGAGAATGCAGAGCTGGATGTTAATGCAGATAAAAAAAAGATACAAAAAGGCAAAAGAGACATATAAAGCTAGATGCTATATGGAGAGATGTTTGCATGCGTGTCGCAGGTTCTGTGTAATAATCCGCTAGGCAATAACCAGCCCACCTCGAACTACTGCAAAATCTAGAATAGTTTGAAGGACATTACAGGATCTACGCAGAAAAGAAAACCGGAAGTTATTACCATTTGTAAGTCATTTTTAAGGGCCACTTGTGGAAGCCTACACCTTACTACGTCCACAAAAAAAGGTATGCAAACGAAACACGTCACGTACTACAATTTGTTCACATAGTTAAAATAATTAAAAAGTCAATTTTGAAAAATACGTTTTGGAATAAGAACGTTTAAATTACGGAAAAGTTCTACAAATGCATGCAAATTTACTTAGAATATACAACCTGGTTGTGGAATTGCGCGCGGTTCACAATTTTTTTCGAATAACGATTTAGCATTTTGCAAAAGTTAAATTTTTAAGCCACCTCCGGGTTTGAATTTTATAGTTTGATCACAAGGTCTTTTTGGTTGTTAAAGGTACTTTAATGGGGTTTAACCAACTTGGGTAGCCAGGATATGTATATGCTAAATGGTATTTTTTTTACTTTTTTGTTTCTTAGTTTGCCAGCAATGGAATCTAGTTACGGGTTTCACTTTTAAGTGATCATCTTGAAGGTCTTTCACAAACTGTTCTAAGTTTGCTTTTATGGTCGGTAAAAAATTAGCTATATTTGCTGGTTCTTTAGTGCCAAGTTTTAACACGTAACATAATTTGATTTGATTGATAGAAGTTATTTCCGGCGCCTTGCTCCAGCTCAATAGTAGAATGTTTTGATTTACACATGGTTGGTTCTGACTGAAAACCGTCAAACTTTAGGGGGTTGTTGCTTTGGTGTTGTTTTGCAGATTGGGCAACCTTTGAGACATTTCTTGTTTTTTAAGTATTAAATTTTGTTGTGGTTTTACGGGTTTGTTATTGGAGTTGTAATCAAACACAGGATATGCATTTTTGAAGTAGTGGTGTTGAAGCAAGGTAACTCAAGTGCAACTATGCGATAATGTTAGTCTAGTCTAGTATGCTTGGGTATAGTCCGTTGTACATCTGATCAGCGCGGTCCAGAAACAATACAACGTTTCCATGTTGACGTTCTCACTATTTGATTTTGGTAGGACCAGGCTAGTATGAAAACCTTGCAGATCCGAGTTGAGTATAACACTGTTGTTTTGATTGAGCAGATCCTTGTTCTGAGCGTTATTTGTCAACAATTTTTTTATCAGAAAAATGGCAACTCCACCTACTTCTTGTGCATGTTAAAGAGCTGAAATGTGTTTTTTAGAAGTACACGCAAAAAGGCATGTGTTTTATTAGGATTATTTTAGAGCATACTATACTATTGTTTTTATTATAAATTAATAAAGAAATAAATTAAGTTACACATAATAGATGAACAGCTATGTAAATGGATTAACACGTAACATGAAAATTGTAAACGGACTTTGGTCAGACGTAGACGAGATAAAAAGTTAACTTTTAAAGTTAATGTGACAGAAAATTGGATTTGTAAAGTATATTAATAAAAACCATAAAATAAAATTAAAAAAAAACTTAAAACTATTATTACAGATGACATCCAAGTTGTAAAGTACTCTCAAAATTGGATTTGTAAAGTATATTAATAAAAACCATAAAATAAAATTAAAAAAACTTAAAATTAATATTACAGATGACATTGAAACTTGAAAAGTTTTTGATGAACAGAATAGGTACACAAATGACAGGCCGATACAAAACAACAATTAAAAACTTAGTTTTTTTTATTTTTTTGGTTTCTGGAAGCGTGATCTTTTCTTTTTCAAGCCAGGTTTTTTTCTTTTTTTTTTCTAGTTTTACATAGGTAAAGACTGCTTTAAAGAAAGAATAACGGGATAACTATGCTTTAAATGTGGCATAACAGGACATACCTTAAAAGAGTGCAGTAACCAAAAACTTTGTTACATCTGCAAGAAAGCAACAAGACCAATGAAACGACGTGTTCAAGCTATTATACCGCGGTAACTGATTATAAACTATAATTTCAACTTAAAGAAAAATATGCTGGAGAACCAAAAGGACTATGAAAACATGAATACAAAGCCAAGCAAAGCCTCTACTAATGTCTGCAGAGAGATTGACAACAATGTCTGGGGAGATGCTTATAGAATTGCAACAATTCTTAGCCACTAAAATAAAATGAACCAAGAAACAAAAATAATAATTTAAAAAAAAAGACAACATTGTAAGACTCTCTATTAGCGTAGATAAAGAGAATACACTACTGTTTACGGAAGCGGAATCCTAATGAGAGCACAAACAAACTAATTCTTAGTGAGAAAGGAAAAAAAAAGAGGGAAAAGACTAAAATAGAGCCCAATCTATCTATTGGATGGTATAGGTAAGTTTCTAAAACAAATAATCAAATAATAAATATGAAATGCTTTCCAATGAACAATAAGGCGTTAAGAAAGGCCATAAAAAGTAAAGATGTTATAAACAAAATAAAAAGAAATCTAAAAAAACAAAAAATGTATGACTTACAGAAGCTGGGATTGCGCTCTGGAACATTTGATAGAATCAGGTACTAACAATTAACACTAGAAAAAGAGTAGAGATCTTTGGTTTTGCGGAAACAGAAAAACGATATTGAAACCAATACATCAAAAACATAACTAGACTAACCACAAACCTTGGATTTGAAATGGCCAACAAAAAAACAGAAAGGGTGGTCTTATACGGTAGAAGACATATTAAAGTTGGAAATTGATGCTTACGGGGTAAAAATTGCTTTAAATCTAAGCATCTAATATAATATATAAGTCGTTTTTAGTAGGAACGACAACCAGGGAAAGCACTTAAAAATTGCCGGCGCAAAAGCTCATGGCGTTGGCTGGAGTAATGACCAAAGTAGACGATTCTAGATCTAGCAAAAGAAGATTTATGTGTTTGGTTGTAAACTCTATAATCCTGTACGCGGTTTTATATGTGGTAAAGCAATCTAGGAGAAGAGAAAACTACAATTTTTTACAGTTTTGACCGTTATTTCTACTGTCACTGTCGCGACTTGAACGAACACCTTAGTGTTTTCATGTTTTTAAAGAACGCAATAGATATTGATAATGTATAACGTATATTTAAAATAATTACATAAAAAAAGACATTATTCCATGAGAAATAAATCTGTACTGGTGTATATACCCCACAACCCGGGGAAGTAGGTAGTTGCGAATTAACTAATTCGGATTATTAAATTCCTAAAATTCCAATAATCTTTCATATACTCATTACGAGAGAATTACATTACAAGAGATTTAATGTTTTTTCCAATATATAATTTACGCAGGTGTTTACAACTTAATATTTAAAGTTTTACAATACAATTCTTAATCTAAACATATACATTTCAAACAGTATTTACATAAATTTAAAAAAAAAAAATATGTTTGTATATAAACATGGAATAACTATCTGAAATTATTAGCAATTACTATTACAAACTTAACAAATTAGAAATTATTGGGATTTTAGCACAGTTTATTATTAAAATATTTTAAGTTTATACTAAAAGTTTTTTGTTTACAAAAATATATAGTCTTGTAGATAAGGCTAATAATAATAAAAATATATTTATATAATAAAATCTTATATATTCACTTTTTTTTAACAAAAGATAGATATTTTTTAATAGAATAATAATAATTTACTATTGTGTAGGTAAACTAAGTTGACCAAGAAACGAAACTATTCTATAAAATGTACAAACACTCTTTTATTTAAAAACTATTAGTTATTTAGTTTTTATATTTTTCTGGAGCAATGTAATACATTTATTGAATATATTTTCTAAATTATATTATATGTTTAATATAATTTCATAATTTAATTTATCAAACCCAATCGTTTCGTATTATTTCAGCTGACGCGTTATAATTGAAATTATTGCACAAATATAAACGTGTTCAATTCTCCGTGAAATGGCGTTCTCAAACGTAAACATTGACAAATAAACCCACGATTAAATGTTTTATAACTCTTTTAAAATAACAGAATAATGTACACATAAACGTATTTTGTTTAATGCTTTTAAACTAACTTATTTTTTGCATTTTCATTGTAACTATTTTATAAGCTTATAATTAATTAAACGTAAAAGAAAAGAAACTTTGTAGTTAAATATAACATTAGTTAAACGACTTGAAATTAATTATTTAATTAAAATTAGCAACTTGGCTTGAAGTTTTTTTACTATAAAAACGTTTAAGAAATTATATTAAACTATTTGTTTTATAAGATATTTAAATAAAAATGTAAGATTGTTTTATAAAAATGAGATTGTGTAAATTAAACTGACACAATTACACTTTGTAATTAAATGAAATAAACATATTATTTTTTGCGGGATATATTTGAGATGCAACACGAATCCTCAACCGCTCGAGAGCTTCATTAAAATTATTCAAATGCCGATTAATATAATGCAATGAATTATACATGAGTATCCCACCGCGGTACGGGAAAATGCGCGGCGAGGGTTTCAGTTGGAAATTGAATACATTGAAACGTCAATGCTTCGAGGTGGACTTCAGCAGTGTATAAGCAAAACCGCCTCGACCCCAATAACCATGTTACAAATTCAAACTGGCAACTTGTATCGAAAGTTACTTTATGTTAACGTTTGGTTCTGTTATGGTTACGGACTGCAAATAGCAACTTATGCTTTGGGACTCGGATTTCATATTTATACAGTTAGGTAGATTAAGCAGTCCCGTTTAAATAAAGGGATCCATTTGACCTTTTCAAACAGTGATAAGTTAAAAATAACAATTTCCAACCAAGTTATTCCAATTATGCCCTAGCATTATTATATATTAACGTGACAAGGATGCTGCTTATTTGTATATTATGTGCAGATTAAGATAGTCACGTATGAATTATAGTTGAGATCCTGCATATAGTGTGTAGTTTATCCATGTAATCTCCACTATATTAATGTCAAGCAGCATGCTTAATTTACCTCGCATAACTAAGCAAGCTCTATCTAAATGCAAAGTGGGTCTTATATCTATATTAAGTAATTCAATTTTTATACATTATCCCACAATTTGATAATGAAGTTAAAATTAGTTGATCAAAGACAGGATAATGTTAAATTTACTTCATTATTAATATAAAAAAAAAGTTATTGGATTAATTATATCAATTAAAAAGTTATTGCTTGAATTTATATCCGAATAATTATATTTTTTTCCAGGTCAATATCAGCAATACTTGGATGCTACCGGAAGAGGGATTTCCAGTTTTCTACCGATATTTCCGCGATCGCATCTCGTGGAACGAAGCGGATGCCGTCTGCCAGTTCCATCATGCTAATCTCGTTACAGGTAAACTTTGCTAAACTAACTAACACTCAACTAACTAATATCCACTTAACTTCATACTCCGGCACACTGATAACTTGATAAACCTATCGATCATATATCCCCATGATACCACCCCCGCTACGCTGCCTTCATTTTTCATAAAATAAACCGGGACATTACGAAATTACACCTTCATATTTCATGAAGCGTTTGCACCGTATGAAAAATAAAAGAAAAATAAATGAAATTTATTTTATAAAATGATAAAAAAACGTAAGAGAGAGATGTTTCCCGATCTGTCTCGATGCCAAGAATGGATGCGATACATTTCAAATGTTTAAACTAGGTCAACCGGACTTTACTGAGCACGATTTATTTTAGTAATTGTTTTTATTGTAACATACAAAGTATATACATTGTAGGATTAATGACTGCAAAGAAAATAATGTGAAAAATAGATAAAATGTTTAAAATTAAAAGCTAATATCCCGGCACCCTTTTGCTCGAATAGCGAACAATTTACGACTGGAAGAATATTTTTATTTAATGTACGTTCTTTTATTACATTTTTTACTTTTTATCTTTTAGACGATGAAAGGATGAACAAAAATGAAAGAAAATGGTTGTTGCGATTAGGATTTGTGCGAGGACATCTTAATCTCTCCGCATTGTTAACTTCCAGTTGCTCATTTCACTCAGTGTGTGATGTTTTACCCACCCCCTTTTTGTCTCCGCAACAATATATTTATGGAGCGCGGAATGCAATTTAGATTTGCTAAATGGTGCCGTATAAAAGTCATTATCTTCGCAACAAAACGAAACATTGTTATTTCTCTGTTGTTTCGCATGTTATGTATACGTTTTGAAGATAGTCCCAGACCAATGTTTGAGATTATTAACAGCATCCTATGCGTACAATAGATTCGTTAATCGATAAACAAAGAGAGATCTAACGAAGGCAGAAATAGAGAGAACAATTTAAAATCTAATTTCTGACACAAAAGAAAATTGCTGGATGCTGTGTATAGATCCTGTCAGTTAAGGAATTAATTAATTCGATTCAGTTGTATATTAATTAATTGTTCTCGGATGTAACGAACATGTTTTATAATTAGGAATTAATTTTGTGTTCAACTCACTGCTTTACTTATATATAACTCATCGCAAAACACGTGTAAATGAAAAAATATAATTAAACGTAACATGTTTCAGGCAGTTTCATTTACGTAAGTGATTGATTATTGTTACATTAATGCGATACATTTTGTTATTAAACTAAACAATTAAATTTATTATTATTTATAAAAATTAAGTTTTTGAGTTGAGATTGTATTTGTTGTATGCAATATATTATTAGTTAATTTGATATTAAATTATTACACATAAAAATATATAAGAACGTAACTATTTTGTAAATATTTTGAAATACGGATTTTTTTTTAATGTTATTTTAATAAATTATTTAATATAATCTGTCATCTTAACATCATAACATAGACCAATAACAATAATTATGAAATTAACAAATTTGGTGTCTATCTGCTATACCATAGTGTCATCTAAAGAAGGCTAACTAAACCGCAAAGTTGTGAATTATAATTAAACGTTTTAATGTTATCAGGTAAGGTAAAATGAAAAAATATATCTTATACTTTTGGCAACTTTTATATGATTATTATTAAAATATTGTTAGAATTACGTGCCATTTGACCGGGTTAGTTTACAAACAATTGTTACACAATAGACAAGAGATGACGCTAACTCGAGCTTTTACAAACAACAGAAGAAATAATTATTTTGTTATTAAATAAAATGTAATTTTCTTTATTTTTGGCTTACCTTAGTGATGGTATATATAAAGCAAGTTTGTTTTGTAAAATGTTTAGTTGCAGAAATTGGGATTGTGATGTCTGAAAGTGAAAAGTAACTGTAAAAAGCAAAACAAATTGCCATGAAAGTTGTTTTCCTTCTTTCTTGCTATTGTGCACTTCTAGTTGTTACTACTGTATTAATTCCGTTTTTTTAATAAAATATAGATTAATATATAAAGATTGCTTTTAGATAATTTGTGTTTACCGTAGATGACACTACGTGTTGCAAACTTAACACTTGCTCAGCAGATGTAGCAAAGTTTCTTTGTTTTTCAAACATTTGCGTCATAGGAGACTCTTTTGGATTCATATTTTATGCATGAATTTGTTTAGATTATAGTGCCTAGCTATAAATCTTGTAAATTCTGCTGTTTTGTCTGGTCTATCTGCATTACTATAGTTTAATGTGTTTTGTTTTAAGTTTATATGGATTATTTGTTTTTTGGTTTTGTATGGAATCTTAAAAGCAGATTTAGGTCCAATAAACGTCTTTGTGGTTTTTTTTTTTGACAAGTTAGTCTGCCTTAAGAGTTCTTTCTATATCCTATTTGTTGGTATCTAGGTTAGGTGTACCATGTTGTTTGTGTTTAATGTTTTCAAACTGGTTATGCAGTCTTATCAGTTTAAATGATTATATTACAGGCAAACGTGATGTATGTAGTGCTGTTGAAGTGTTGTCTTGATTGCATCATGTGTTCATTATTTTGTCTCCGGTGCAATTGTAATCTTTTGCCATATTAGTATACCAGATGGCATTCCTTTAATTGTGTCTAGGTATTTTTTACTTATTCACTTGTTTTAGGATTATCACAACAATGCAGTTGTGTATGCAATAACCTATCATAAAGTCTCATCTTATTTTAATGTTCTTTCTGAGGCTCGTTTCATTATTTCGTCTCCGGTGCAATTGTAATCTTTAGCCATATTAGTATTCCAGATGGTATTTCTTTAATTGTGTCTAGGTATTTTTTATTTATTCACTTGTTTTGGGATTATCACAACAATAAAGTTGTGTATGCAATAACCTATCATAAAGTCTCATCTTATTTTAATGTTCTTTCTGAGACTCGTTTCACACGTATACCGTTTTATTCGGTTTGGTTTGTTTTTGGTTTGTTTTTGATTTGTTTTTGATTTGTTTTTGGTTTGTTTTTGGTTCATATTTGGTTTATTTTTGGTTTTTATTTGGTACCTAATAGAAACAGTATAGCACCGAATACTCCCTCGTAAAGTGATGAGAGGGTGCTCCCAATGAATTCCTCCTTTGTTTTTTTTATTTTTCTATAAAGAAACAACACGACAACAACTTGACTTCTCTCTATTATGAGTACTACTGAGCCTGTGTATGAAAAAAACACAAAACCTGATACGAACCGTGTATGTGTGAAAAAGTTACATTTGTTTTCGGTTGCAACCAAAAACCGAACCGAATAGAAACCGTATACGTGTGAAACGAGCTTTATCTAACACATTTGATATTCTCGGTGTGTGAGTTCCAAAATTTACAGTGTGTTTATTTACCTATAGTCAATACGTTTTTTGTTTTTCTTCTTTTATCACATCTAAACAAGAACAGTGTTTTTATGTAGGAGTTCTTTTGGC
Source organism: Tachinus rufipes (assembly GCA_963932245.1). Lineage (NCBI taxonomy): Eukaryota > Metazoa > Arthropoda > Insecta > Coleoptera > Staphylinidae > Tachinus > Tachinus rufipes. Next base: position 45,732,228 of record OZ010741.1, on the reverse strand, counting down.
TTCCGGTATCAGCAAATATGCCAATCTTTAAATTTTACCTAGTTTGGTTATATGCAGGTAGTTATTTACTATAAATATTACAAGTAATTTTGAGATGCTCAAGTACATGTGTAGAATACCACGGCAATTTTAGCAGGAGATTTGGAAAATATGCCGGCATTGTCGTTAACGGTAATGCCTTCAAAATACGAGTGATAACATTTTTTAAATTTTTTTATTGGTACATTTATTACAAAACTAAAACTATAAAGCCACTATATGACTAAAAGTTGAGTTATACAAATGTTTAAAGAAATTTTCACGCTTGACGTTATTTTACTTTATGACAGTGGTAGAGTAGGCCGGCAAAACTTTCTTACCAACTCGCATGAATGTTAAAAGTACCAAAAATCATCATATCTATTTATGACAATAAATCAATTTACAATTAATAATTAAGAAAGATAATGTGCAATTGTACTGAATCAAAATCAAATGTAAAGCGACTTATTGAGTTTGAATAACATCAATCCGACTTACACAAACGTCTTAAATAATATAAATTTTATAAATATTGTCATAACTATTGTAAACGTCACAAAAGTCAAATTTTTTACAATTTATTAACTTTACATATATCATAAAAGTAACGTAACAAACGTTATAAATGCTTTCAAATGTTATAAACGTCAAAAATGTTATAAATGTAACAAATGTCATAACGGCACAAATTTTACAATTGACAAAATTGATAAACGTCACACGTGTCACAGACGTCTTAAATGCAACAATCGTAAAAAAATTTATATAATTAATATAAAAGTGTAGCGTGTTTTATTTTATACATTGTATTATTTTTTTTAATATGGTTTTTTAGTAAGTAAGCCATGATTTTATTTTTTGTTGATGTTATTAGCAACGAAAATAGTGTTGTCAGAAAAAAATATATTTTATATTAGAGAGATGATGTAAAAAATCATTTCTATTAATTTGTTAATATTTTAAATTAAATTTTATTATTTACAATAAATATTCTATAAATGAAAGATGTAAGTTAAATTAAATTTTATTATTTTCAATAAAATTATTATGGTTATTCTACAAATGATAGTTATTCTACAATAAATAGCTATAAAAGTACTATAAGCCTCTTAATTATTGTAAACGTCAGAAATGTGAAAAACGTCAAAAATATTATAAATATCATTAATTTTACAATTGTAATAATCTACAGCCAGACACGAATAGTGTGGCCTATATAATAGGCAACTAAGTATACACAAAAATTATGCTGAATGTGGTTAAACTTATGCCTCAGTCCCAGAACAACGTCGCCCATGGAATGTTTAAAATGTTAGCGCAAATGAAAAATGCTAAAACGGGAAAAGGCATTAGTTTAACCACATTTAACATAATTTTTGTGTATACTAAGTTGCCTAATATAGAGGCCATACTATTCGTGTCTGGCTGTATAAACGCCATGAAGTAATAAACGTTATAAATGTTTTTAAATGTCATAAATGTTTCAAACATCAAAAAGGTTGCAAATCTCATGTCACAAACGTCACTTATTCTACAAATATCAAAGTGTTTTAATTGTGCTTAACTTTATATAAATATTACTTAACATATGTTATAAATGTCTTCAAATGTCATAAAACTTAAAAATTTCTGAAGTGTTATAAATGTTAGAAATATCATAAGCGTCACAATATCTTAAACGTCATCAATACTTACAAAGTGTCACAAACGTCTTAAACGCTAATAATTGTTATATATTTTATAATTATTATAAACATTATAAATATTGTAAACGTCATGCTACAATTGTTATAAATGTCATAAATGTCTCAAATGTTATAAATATCAAAAATATTTCAAATTTCATAAACATTACAAAAGTAATATAAGCCATAAAAGTCACAACAATCATAAGCTTCACAAATGTCAAAAATGTAATTTTTTTAACAAATGAAAGAAAACGTCATGAATTTTATTATTGTTAAACGTATTTTAATTGACAAAATTTATAAACGTTACATGTGTCACAAATGTTTTAAATGATAAAAACGTAATAAATTTTGTAACATTTATAAATAATGCCAAAAAATGTTACAATTGCTTTTAACTTCATATACATCATAAAGTCACGTAACAAACGTTGTTATGTTATGTTACAAATGTGTCCAACGTTCTGCTTTATTGATATAAAAAATACTGATTTTACTCAGAAAAATTAGAAAAAAAGTTAAGACATTTTTGTCATAAAAATTATGCATAAAATTGTTTGGAAATGCAATAGTTATTAGTAAATGTGTTGATTAGTATCAATAAGTAACTCCATTTTTAGTGAGCTACAGGATTGGTTTGTGCTATGGTTTTGTTTTGCTATGGATATATAGCACTTTATGAGCTGCTAGGTTTTTTGTAACTACCAACCAGCTGGTGATTTAGACTATAATTATTATTATATATATAGCCGTTACGGTTACAATTGTTTTGGTCATAACCGAGATAATAACTATTTTAGGTTGAGTTTTTGCTCTCACTAACAAAGACTTAATTTCCTCTGACTTGGGCATGCTTGTTTTCTTTATGTTTTATTTTTTTGTTTTTGTCTTTGCTTACTTAAGTGCAGTGCGTGTGCAAAGATACTACTAAGTGTAACAAATCTTTGAGATGGTCAAAATATATCTGACAAGACAAGGACACAAAGAAGTAATCTCAGATGAAGACAAAACCTATAAACTTGCCAAAAAGAATATAACTAAAAGAACTGCATAAACTTTTCTTAAAGGAGAAGAATACAACGAAGAAAAAGTTAACAAAGACTTAAGAAAACTAAGAATGCATTTGAGGACAAATCAAATAATTAGAATAAATAGCACACGGATAGGAGAAAGAAGAAAATGCAGAAGTGGATGTCAGTGCAGATAAAAAGATACAAAAGGCAAAAGAGACAAACAAATTTAGGGACTATAGCCTGAAAATTTGCGAGCAAATAACCTCAAACTAATGCTAAATCTTGACTAGTTTGACAATGACAGTATATCAACAGGTTAAAAGCCACTTGCTGAGGCCTATACCGCATTACGAGAAAAACTAAGTGTAAGTAGATAAAACTAGACGGTACAGCTTTATATCAACTTCTATAATATAATAATAATTTTTTGACGTTTGTAGAATGCTTATGGGTCCAGAGTGGAGACACTGAACGTAATTGTCGCTGTAATTTAGACTGTTAAAATCTGTTATTTCTGCTCGTTTTGGTTTAGTTAACTATTGTAATTTACACAGTTGTGTAACTTTTACATTGTGATTTTTCTTAAAGAATGGTTTGTCCCAAAACACAAAACTTTTTTGGGTACTGATGCTTTTCTTTATTCTAAAAAGTTTTCCAATACGAAGTCTAATTTTAAACTTTACACGCTACACAACGTATAAATAAAAAAACAATTTATTATAGACACGGTAAAAATTTTGTTTGTGGTCGGTATGAATCACTTTTTCTCAAAACCATTGTAAAATTAATTGCAAAAATTGCGCAAAATGGTTAAGTTACTGATGTAAAATTGCCAGTTTGAGTACTGTCAGGCCAGCCCAAAACATTGCCGCTGTTGCTAATAGTGTTATAGAAAACTCAATTTTGTCTACCGTAAGACGTTTATAGCAATTAAAGATCTTATTACATACTGCATAAAGATTTTAGCCTGCATGAAACCGGCTGATTATGAACACTAAACTTTTTTGGGTGCTGGAAATGCATGGCAAGATTTTTTTTAGAAAAATTATCTTTAACGACAAAACCTATTTCTTTTTCAGCAGGTTTGTCAATAGACAGAACGCGCTACGTGATAGAAAGAGTAACGCTAATGCCTTGCAAACAATTCCAGCCATCAAAGACAATATTGGAGTTGTTATTTGATAGGTAAAGCCTCAGTTGTGAAAAAAAGGTTTCTCAAAAGATTGATCATTTGCAGACAGAGTCAAAGTGAGCATTTACTGGATATAATTTTCTACAAGCCATCGCAAAGTTTTTACTTAAAATTTAAATTAAAAAAATGTGCATTACTGAAATATAAATAAATGTTTTTTTTAATAATTATAATAAGGCTTCTTATTGGAAAACTCTATATAAAATAATTATTTATAAAGAAATAATACAATAAAAATAATTACATAATTTATGAAGTAAAATAGAATCAAATTTACAAAAACATTTTTTTTTGTGAAATGACAGTTGACCGTAGTTTTTCGGCATTGTTTGCAACTAAAACAGAGCAAATTAACTTTTGGTTTTTGTTCTGCTACATAGCTATCTTCTATTAAGTACTAATTTGCACTCGATTATAATACATAATAAAATACAAAAAGTAAATTAAACCCTATACAACTAACAAAAACATATTAGATTAAAATAAATTGAACGTCATTACTGTGTCTGTTTGGAAGTATGTGTTATTATAAAGAATGGCATTAGTTTCTGTCAGAGATGTGTATGGTTTTAATAAAATACTTTTGTCTTTCTAAGTAGGTAACTGTTACTGGAATTGTATACGAATTGCAGCATTAGATTATTTTATCGAAACAGAGATATTTATTTGCGTCAAAACTTTGAATTTTATTTTTTTTTAATATTAGTAGATTTGAATAAATACAGTTAAATATTATAATGTAATAAATGTGTTTAAATAAATTAAAAACAAAGTTTTATTTTATTACTTAATTAAAATTGGTTTGATTAATTTAGTTTTGACTAATTGGTATGTTTAATTACGAAAATGTAATAGATAAACATCAACGACCTTTTATGTCAAAGGATAATTGTCCGTAAATGCCTGTATAAAATTAAATCATCGTTATATTATTATATGATTTGATTCATTCCGTTCCATTAAAATCAAACATGCTTTGAGTAGAAAGAATAATTGTATTGAATTGCCTCCGTTCAATTCAATAACGAGTTTAATTGGCCAAATTGAATAACGATTAAAATTGATTCATCAAATTTATAATCAAAACAAGTCTCTTTAACATTTAAATGTACCCTTTTTGCGAAATTACGTTTATATCAAGTAATTACTGAACATTTACTATGCGCATATATTAATAAAGCATTGAATAGTATTAGTGGTTTAATTTACATCTGTGCACTGTTCTATATTTTATACGATTGCTAAATGTTGAATGATGAAGGTGGTAGAGATCAATATACAAATATATAGTAGTTGAATGATACTTTTTATTGGATGAGAATTTATTTTGTATATTTTTATGAGGATGATCATATCTAGACTTTTATATACTTGCATAAATATCATTTTTATATATAGAAACTTGTACTGGCTGCAAAATATTCTGTACGAATCTTACTGAATCTGAATATCTAAGTAAATTAATTAATAAATAAATTTTAAGATATTGTACAATAAACTAAATTTAGCCAACACATATAACCCAGAAAAGTCATATAATTAATCAAAATCACACTTTTCCAAATTTAGACGATTTAGTAATTTTACATAACGTAAAAAAAAGTAAAAAAGTAGACTTATTAGAAGATTAAAAAATTAAATTTATGAAAAAATATTCTAAACTAAAAACATCCATAGACGCGTTTCGAGGTTTACCTCTCATCAGTATGGCTTTATTTATTTAAACTTAATAATTGATTTTTAACTTACTTCGTCAACATTGTGAACAATTTTTAACTTACTTCGTCAACATTGTGAATTTTTCATAAATTTAATTTTTTAATGTTATTATTGGGTTGTCCGATTGAACAAATAGTAACGAGCGCTACATATGTCGTTGTGGCATTCGTATAAATTTACCTATTTAACTAGGCTTTATTCGAAATTATTGCTTTTACAACTGTCTTATTTGAGGACATTGCGTCTCTTCTTTATATATTTTATACTTATTAGAAGCTTTAGAAATTCACAAACATAAAAAGAAAATCAATTCACCAGTTTTAAACGACCAGTTTGAACATATGTATACGCCTGGTAATTTAATCCCTCGCTTGACCTATAAGTAATTACATTATTTGTTTGAAATTATTGTTAATCACTTAAATTTTTTAATCCTTTTCTTTAATCCTTTTTTTATTATACTAACAAACCATTTATTAGATTAAGTTAATGTCTTTTTAATATTTTTGTCAATTTAATTTGGTTTTTCTTATATATAAATATGTACTGTTTCTTTATTAATGTTTTCATGTATTGTCTGAAGAAGGCTGAGGTTTAGCCGAAACTGCAGTCACAGTGTGACGAAATAAATAGTGATATCAAAACATAGTAGTTCTTTTATTTAATCTTGTATTATGAATTATCATGTAGTAACGGTCAACTCTATCAACTAAATTATAGTATAAGTTTGAGGTTTACCAAAAAAAATCCAGGGCATTTGATCCTCAGGACCAAAACAAGGGTTTAAAAGTTAATGGCCGATGGATTAATAACATACGCTTTGTGGATGATTTCTGCATTATGACGGAAAATGAAGCAGATTTACAATATATGCTTGACAGAGGTGAACTTGAAAGTATCGCAGCAGGTCTATCCATAAACAAGGCCAAAAACAAAAGTAATGAAGGTAAGCAGAGCCGCCACAAGTATTGGAGATATGGACATTAAACTCGACAGTATTAGAATCAAACAAGTCAAAAAGTTCAAATACCTGGGAACAATGTTAAATCAAAAATTGGACCCAGAGAAAGAAATAAGATCTAAAATAGAGCAAGCCAGAAATACATTTATGAAATGGAAAAACTTACGTTGCGATAGAAGTTTAAGCCTAAAATTACGTTGGCAAACGGTCAAATGCTACGTGTGGTCAGTGCTGCTATACGGAGTTGAGACATGGACCGTAAAAACTAATATGTTAAATAAACTAGAGGCCTTTGAAATGTGGTTATATTGGAAGCTACTGAAAATATCTTGGACGGAGAAGGTTCGGAATGAAACAGTACTCTAGAAAATGAGTAAAGAAAGACAGTTGCTCTTAACAATCAAGCAATGGAAAACTGCATACAGCCAGACACGAATATTGTGGCCTCTGTATAGGCAACTTAGTATACACTAAAATTATGTTGAATGTTGTTAAACTTATGTCTTTGCCTGTTTAAACATCTTTCAATCCCAGAACAACGTCGCCCATGGAACGTTTAAAATGTAAGCGCAAATGAAAAGTGCTAAAACGGACAAAGGGCAGTTGCCTATATAGAGGCCACAATATTTGTGTCTGGCTGTACTTGGGACACATAATGCGCAACCAAAAATACAATATTTTAAAGTTGATAATGGAAGGCTGCATTGAAGGTAAAAGATCGAGTGGCAGAAAAGTACTTTCTTGGTTACGCAATATCCGCAACTGGACCGGCATCGTGGTGGTCAATTGTTTCACGCGGCCGCCGATAGAAAGAATTTTAGCAAATCTTCAGTAATGAAGATGCACCAAAAGAAGAAGAAAAAAAGCATAAAAACATAAAGAGAATTTTTGTAAAATTAAATCAAACAGTACATATCACTTTTAAAACAATATGGATCTAGCAATGAAAATTTTATTTGAAAAATGTAGTATTTAGAATACTAAACAATGTTGATTGTTTATTTTAAATTGTTAATCTAAATGAGGTAGAAGTCATTTGTGTTATTGTTTTTATTGAGAATGGTACCTGCATGTATTTGACAAATTGCAAGAAATTTTAACGTTTTTCATTGTATGCTAAATTTAGGACCGGTTTTTAGTCGTATCTTCTTTACGAGCTTGCACATCTACGGCCAAAAATCTTCAAATTAGGTTAGAAGAACTTATAACGTAGAGATATCCAACTAGACAATTAAGAGTAGACTGAAAAAAGCCAACCTGAGACAAAGAAGATTTCCGCAAAAACTTGTTTAAACTTCGTATTGTTTACGTTTTGTTTGTGAACATGTTGCAACTTAGATAGTAGAGACCAGTACTCTTCACAGCTAAGTTACAAACTTATTTAATTAATCTGTCTATCTATCTATCTATCTATCTATCTATCTATACAAAAAGTTGAAATACATGGTAGTGAATCTTTGATAGTTTAGAGCTGAGTTAGTTTTAATGAAAGAACAGAGTTTGTGCCAATTCCAGAAAAATTAAACACGGAACGGTACATTAATTTTGTTCTGAAGGATCATGTTATATTAGTCGCAAAATTAGGGCTTATACTATTAAGCCCAAATGTTGTGTTTATGCAAGACAACGCAAGGCCTCATACTGCGCCATCACCATGAACTACTTTCAGCACCACGCGAACCATGAATTGGTTTCTTCTAAGTTTTGATAAAACTCTATTGAACATGCTTGAGATTTGGTAGATAGACATGTTCAAAGACGCTCAGATCTATTTCAGACCATCTAGTAAATGCTCTAATTGAAAAATAGGAAAATATACTACAAGAAAATGTTTGTCACGATATGTAAAATTTGTTTTGTTTTTGCAATTAAACGTTATTAAATTTTAATATTGTTAAAATAAAAAAAAAAATTAAGACTTAAAGTATGTATTTCTTTAGTTATTTTAAACAGGGTGGTTATAAAAGTAAGAGTTTTCTAATGTTCTTTATTTTTATGAAATTCTTGTTTTATTTTATTATAACCGGAAAAATGTCGGATTATAATCGGAATTAGTGAAAACTTTGTTAGGTGGTTTTCTATATCAAAAAACAATCAAACTGTGAGAGGTTTGTCATATTTTTCAATGTTGTGATAAGAATGTTTGTATCAAAGCATTGCTTAACTACATTACACACTATTTATTTCTTAAAAAAGTTATTTTTGTGTTAGATTTTTTTGGCCTTTGGTAAATTAGATGATTATTTTAAAAATGGATTTGTCACCGACTTTGCAACTGCAGCATTTTTTATTGACGTTATTTTTATTGTTTGCTCCATATGTTAAATAATAGTTGAAAATATATGTTATAAATTGTTTGTTGTCTGTAAAGCAGTAATCTTTTCTGAAACTGTTTTTAAGACCTGTTTATTGTGTTTAATGGATGGATTTTTTACTAACTATTGAAAGTATTTGCAATTTTTTTAACAATATGTTTTCAAATTGGTTGGGTATTTGTTTTAATTGATGCAATTAGAAAAGTACATTGATAATGACATGTTTATGGCTCTACATTTTGAGCTTTGTCAAAACTGACAAGTCTTTTGAATAAATATTGTTGTTCTTTAACTCTTTGTGCGTTTTCAACAATTATATTTGTTTTGAGTTTTTATAGCTAAATTTAAAATTTTATTTGTAGTAAAACAAACCTTAAATAAAACTAAGTAAGACATTACATTTTTGTAGCAGAGTGTGCATTTCATCAATGCTGTTACCAATCAGAACTATGTTGTCTGCAAACTGCAAGTGTGGCAAGTTTTTCTAAGTATCAGTTTTTGTATCTTTGTCTTGTTTGACATGAAAAGTTGCATTTTGGTACATGTTTTTTTTAATTATTTTGGTGTATCTTTAATTGATTCTTGCATTAGACACTGCATTTATTATTGTCTAAAGCTATATCAAATCGAACGTTTTCTTTTATAGTTGATAAATGCCAGATGAAGGAGAACATTATATTCTATGCTTTTTTCTATCAGGGTTTGTTTATTGTTTGTAGATGGTCTGGCGTACAGTAGCTCTTTCTAAATCTTGCCCGTTTGACTGGTTATAAAAATTCAATTTTTTTGTTAGTTGGCTATTAATTATTTTGGTCAGTAATTTATACTATAAAAGGCTCATTGGAAAGTAATTTTTGCGTTATTGTTGTTTTAAATATTATGATTACATCTGCGTTCTGCTAATTTGTTGATAGTTTTTGCGTGACCAAGCTTTGATTGAACAAAGTACGAACAATTTTTAGTAGTGCTACACTACCAAGTTTAAGCATATGTCATTCGTGATTTGGTCTTCTCTAGGCGATTGCTCATTTTTTATTTATTTAAAAGCAGTTTTTAGTATTTTTGTGTTTTTTTTGGCATTTTTTTGGAGTTTATATTACGAACTATTTGTTTTGTATTTTTGGTTATGCGGATTTAAACTTGCGCTATTTTGTAGTTTGAGTTTAAGTACTCTTATGCTCTTATTGTGTTTTTGTGTTGTAAGTTTTAATATCTTTTCTAACTGCTTTATTTAGGATTTTGTTAAGATGCTTTTGTTTTTTATGACTTTTTAGTTTTCTTTTTTCTTTTATGAATTTCATAGTTTCCTTTTTATTAGAATTAATAATTATTCTAGTAGCATTTATCTATTATTGTTTTTCGAATTTTTTTTCTATAGTCCCAACATTTAAACAGAAATCTGTTACCTCATTAGAAACAGTTTGACTAATAGCAACATTTTAAAGAGCATGCTTGTATAAATGTATAAAATTATTTATTTGAACTACACTTTTATTGATTCTGTTGCTAATTAAGTTCTTGCTAATATCTTGTTTGTTGTTGAATGAATCTATAACAAATGAGAATAAAACACAAGATCAATGTTTAAGTTTTATCTTTGACGAGCAGATATGTTATTTATTAGAAAGATTATTTTTGTGAGCCTCTTACTTGCATTAGCATTAACAGTTTGTTTTAAAGTCATGTTAATAGGAATTTTGGAAAATGGATTTTTGGTTTGTATTATGCCAAATCTTTTTATTATAAAGTCATTTTTAAAATCAGATTAAGTTTTATTGACCTATGTAGAAAGATGTTATTGTATCACGTAGCCAAACTCCAGAAGGCTCTTGTGCTTTTTATCTTTTGTTTGCTTGGTTATTCTGGCAGCTGGCATTTGGAATACGTATTTATTGTATGTGTGAGCTTTGTTTTGAAAATTGCAGCGTTTTTTATCTTAGTGTTTCGGATTATGTCTTTGAAGGAGTATCCTGTTATGTTTTTGAGTGTTTTTATTTTGTTTGTGCAATGATTTTTGTTTTACTGATTTCTGTTTTGGACTTAGCGGCATAGATCATTATTAGTTTAATACAGGGCTTGGTTTATGTATGGGTCTTTGTCTTATTTGGATAATAGGTTAACACCGAGGTACTTTAATGACATTATCTGTTTCAATCCTACATTGTTAACGGTTAATTTGCATTTGGTGGGTTCTTTTGCAACTACCAGTGATTTTGTTTTTTTGCACTAAGATTATCATGTTGCATTTTGTAGCCAACAAAAAAAAATTGATGTTGTTGCTTTTGTAGTTGATCTTTGTCTTTGGTTATATATTTTTTTTTATATAAGTTTTATATCCAGTTCTAGTTTTTTGACTTGAGGTTAAATAGTAGCGAGCTGAGAGAGTCCCTTTGTTTTAGACTTATCAATATTTATGTTGTTAGTTAAAATGTTGTTGACGAGTATTTGACTTTTGAGTCTGAGTTAGAGCTTGGATTATTTTGATCTTGTAAATACTTTTTTCCTCAATATTTATAACGTTGTTAAATGTTTTGATTTGGTCTGTGAAACACATGTATGCCGGTTTAACAAATTTAGTTGTTTTATTCTGCAATTTGGCGTATTTGTGGTTTATGAGCATAGTTTTATTACCGTGTTGAGAAAAGTTCTTGAGCCGCAATTTGTCTTTTTTTTTAAACACCAGTATTGTGGTGCTTTCTTCCAATTGGTTGGAATTTAACCCGTACCTATTGTTTTTTGAAAGAAAAGCATTTTGTCTCCGTACTTTATAAATTTGTTGTGTATTTTATCTGGTTTTATTGTTTTCAAATTTTTAAAGTTTTTTTTGCGATTTTTTCTATAAAATCTAGCTATATGCGCGTTGTTACTTTTTTTGTTGAGTCTTTTTCTGCACTTTGTTTTTTTTTAAGTTGAGTTTTTATTTAATCTTCTTATTTCAAAGGCTTTGTTTGCGGCGGTGTTTATATTGTGTTTGACTTTACTCCAGCTAGTGTTTATGTCATTCTTATCTTCTGGACTAGTTAGTTTTTGTATAGGTCTTTACGTGTTCTTTATATGGATTATATGGCAACTTTTTCTTAGTACACGGATGGTGGTTTCAGCTTTAGCAACGTGGCTAGCTGGGTTTTCACTAGTATTAGCTGGCAGCAGAAATAGACCAAAGTTAAATAATTTAATTAAAAGTGCAAGTTTATGATCCAATCCAATATTAGTGGAAGTTAATGATTGTACGTTCAGTATTTGTGTTGGGTGGATTTGTGGTCAGAGTGTGTATTATTTATTTTGAGCTCGTTTTGCGCACATAATGTTGTTGATGATATGCGGTTTGTTGTCTTTAACTCACACCTTAATTTGCTTTGTTGCTGATTCAGGTTTCCCATGATTATGATTTTGTGCCCCATTGGAATACCGTTTGATGAAGAAAAATCTGTTATCGTTGACTTCTTCTTTTGGATCGATTTCTTATTTTGAATTTCTCTGTGTTGAGATCTTAGGGAACAGACACAAGCTCACAGATGTTGTAATTATCTGCGATACCATGCAAATGCGCTCTTGTAAGTGAAACTAATAATACTCTTAAATGATTATTTTTAATAATGACATGTATTTTAATATGACTGACGTAAGATTGATTCCCACAATCTTGATCCAGAAATAAATAACTTAAACTAATAATTATATTCTATACAGAATATTGTGAGTGGGAAAATACACTTAACACCGTCTGTTTTGTTCTAGAGTTGATTATAAAAATTGTTTGTTTTTTCTATATTTTGTTTATGTTTTTAGATGCTAATGATGTGTATTTTCTTTTTGCAACTGTCTATGTTTATAATTTACGTAGTGAGTATCTTTTATGTTTTATTTGTATTTATTATGTATTAGTATTCTTATTCCTGTAATTGTTCTTTTTTGCTTTTTGTTTTTACTGTACTTGAGTATATTTCTCTCCTCTCTTTGCGTTTTGTCTCGGATATGTCAATTTTATATTTTGCCATTTTTAATAAGATCTCCTGCATGCGCATGTTTTTCTTCTAAGGTTGTTGGTTTTGTGAGCTTTGTTTTTTTTTTGCAAGAAATTAACTTTGCCGAAGAATCCTCTTCTTTTATCTAAGCTCGGGACCGGCAGTGATAACTGATAGGTTACTAAATTTGTCAGCTGCCCTAGGCTGAGTTTTACTTAAAATGTGGTAAAACATGCAAAGGCAGCACCACCTTAATAGTTGTTTTGGCTTGTTTTATTTTAGTATTTAACTTAACGGTAATAAATATGAGGTATTTTTTTAATATAACAGAATTGCTAGTAAAAGCAATGCCCACTAAACCAACGTCATTTATAAAGAACAAAAATACGATTATCAAAAATCAATCAAAAATTAAGATTATACCTAATGATCGTAATTGTCAAAAACTTTAGAGCTAACTACGTATTACTTCTACTACTACTACAATTCTAAAAACCACCACCTTGCCACTTATTTTTAAAATTAGAACAACTAATTGATAAAACAACAAAACGTAGATTGACTACTAAAAAAATTATTACGTTACTGAATTAACCGTAGCAGGATGATAGCAGCAATTTCAATAGTGCATCCATCATCTATCACTATTATAAAAAATAGAGAAATTAGACCGTTTTTAGTAGAAAATGCCATAATAAAAATCAAATTCCGTTTTTTTCAAACATATTTTTTACTAATTTTTGAATCTGCAAAACAAACAATATTTGCTGCAGCGACATTTTTATAATTATTATTGAATTTTATTGTAACAGAATACTTTTCTAGATTTATGCAAATATTAAAATCTATAAAGTACATACAAAATAAATTAATTTTTTTAATATTTAAATAAATAATAATGCGTACATTATAAAATGATTTAACTTTTAAAACAATGAAAAATTAAATAATATAAAATTTCATATTACGCATCACTGCGTTAATACACGGAAGTTGCTTGATTCAATCCAATTATTGATTTGTTGAAAAAGTACTGATATATTTAGATCCAATCTGGAAAGACATATACGAACCAAACAAATATTTCATTCCAATCTTGAATGTGCCCCAATTTTTCATTTCGATGAATTTTAAAGATATATGATACCAATTTTTAATGAAGCATTTCTTTGAACTACATTCAGTCTGGAAAGTTGAGACGATAAAATCTTTACATTATTAAGTAGAAATGTGGAATCTTTTTGATGGTTAAATTATAGTTTTATTTTATATGATTACATGTGAACTTACTACGATTGAAGTAGATGGGATCAATTTGTATGTCATTTATATACCGATGAAAGAGGATGGGGTTACGGCAATGAAATTTGACCAAATCTATGTTACTAATTAAAAAAACCATATTGTATTACATAGTAAGCCATACTACGTTTATTTTTTTGCTCATAATACACGTTTACCATGTGTGATCTGAACATGCACTAATTACTTCTGTTTGTAATCATAGCTACACGAGAGACACATGAAACAAATACATGCTACATGTCCGCTAATTAAGCAAGCTATGTCCGCACTAGATCACATCACGGGGTATAATCTGTTTATATTTCATCCGGCGTTTGTAATATGATAGTTTGGCGCGGCAGGGTCCCATGTTAATGTTGAATTGATATGATTTCCTGCGAAATTTGAAATTGCACGCTCTAATTAACCTTGCATGAAAATTACAATTTAATTTTTATGAAATCCTGGATGTGGGGCTCGTTTAATTTTTTATTCATCCCTCAAATACCATAACGCGCGCAGCAAATCCACAGGGAGCAGCAATTCATACATATATAGCGCAGGAAACGGGTCTATTATTCGTTTTCCCATAACACCGGACGGACAACAATTCCACATTTTTTTTTTAGTCTCATTTCCCGGGAGATGGTGGAACTGTTTCCGGTCCGGCGTGTGTGGTTTTAATATTGCATGGTATGAACACGGTCTCATATAAACTAGCTCGTTATACTGTTGGATATCCATAGTTTAATCGGGTTGGTGCATATCTACGTTAATTATTGCACACACATTCCCAAAAGTTGGTTCTATTTCATATTTTAATGAAATATTTTGCTGCGGAAAATTATCCTACGCTCTAATAAATTTCACATTTATACAGGGTTTTTCATAGTTATTCTCTAAAACAGATGTTTGATTACCAATTGCATCAACTATTAGAATTTAAAAGTTGTATTTTTGTCAGTTAATAAAATATAAAATTATAAAAACACAAAAAATATGAATTCGTTTGGTTGATTTATCAAGTATACCTGTTTTCTTTAACTTTATAATGTAATATTATTGGTTTAATAAAAATATGATTACAGTGATGAACAAATCTACAAATAATATTTATATCAAGCGAGTTACTAATAATAAATCAAACATTTTTACTTAATATGATTTTTATTAATTATTGTTGTAGACAACAATGAATATACTTTTTTAATTTTGGCAGCCGGTGCGTACTGGTAAGACATAATACATCTGATATGGAACATAAAACAATATTTATTAAGTGTTTACATACAATACAGTGTTTTGTGAATTTAGAAACACACTGACGTACATATTCTTAGAAATGTAAGTGTTTCTGTGGCCCACACAAGACTAATATCAATAAAGGCGTTATTTCATTAATGATTTGAGAGTATTTATTTGTAGTTTGGTAACAAACTATATGTACATTAATTTATTTATTTTATTGCCTTCAAGTATCAAGTTTGGGAAAGTTGTTGTAACATTGGAATGTGATGTATTGTTTGAATCAAATAGATGTGTTTCATTGAAATAGTTTTCTCAATTCATGTTTTATTGTAATTAATGTTAATTAATTAATATTTATTAAAAATGTAATTGTAATTGTAAATATAAGTTTTTAGACGTTACATTACTTATTCACCGCATACATTTGTTTTGTGATAGTGTATTTTAAACAATTTAAATTGATAGAAAGTTTATGAAACACAATAAGTTTGTTTTAATTTTTTATTTTTTTTTTAATACATATTATATTATATATATATTCATTTTTTATTGGACAAGGCTATTGCCTTGTTCAACGAGACATATGGTCTAAAACTCCCTGTGTCTATTTATATGTCTGTTAGTTTATTAAACTTTTAATACTTCATTGACTGTATGTTTGTTTGTTGAATATTTTGCGTTCTCTGCTAAGATATGATTTGGTGTTTTTACAATGTTTTATATTGTACAGTTACGTAATTCCGCTTGGTTAAGTTTATATTTGTTGTCAGCCGTCAGTTCATGTTCAGTTGGTATATTAGTGTTGGAAAACCATAAAATGTATGTTGGCGTAGGTTTTATTTTTTTATATATTTTTTTGGTTGAGTTGTTTAGTTGGTATTGTTGCGTTAATTCTTGTAGAATTTTGTTTTTGTATGTAGTTTTTGACATCTTTGTGGGGTGTTGTGGTAACAAGTTAGTCTACGTTGTTAGCGGCATAGTCAACTTGTTCGTTTTCTGAAACTACGCAGACGTTTGGGATTTATTTTTGGTTTTCTTGGTGCTTTTGTTTTATAGTGTTTTTGTAAGTTTCTTCTGCTAAAACGTTTTGTTTTTTAAATGTTGTTAATGTTTCTAAAGTGATGACATAGAGTTTGGTTAGGATGACATATTAGGAACTGCTTTTGTTTGGAATCTTAAATTAGCAGTTTTTTTTATTTTTTTCCAAACTTCAGCTAAAGCTGTATGGTTTTTTTTTTTTTTAGATCCATTGGTAAAGATTTTATGTGATGTGTATATTTTTCTTTTATTTGTCTAACTGTTTAATGTTATGTCTTGGGTTTAGATTGCAAAACATGTGTCACCTACCCTGTTTGGCTTTATTTATTACTTTTCTAGCGGTTTTGTAGGTTATTTTACATTTGTCATAGTTTTCTTTTCTTGTTTTCTATAAAGTTTTCAATGAAAGGTTGAGTGGTTTTGTTGTTTCTATTTTGGCAAGAGTTGTCTGTAAGCAGTGTTTATTACTATGTTGATGTTCTTGTTTAGCTTAAAAATTAGTATTATTTAATATTTTGTCTGTGACAAATAGATTAAATAGCTTATAATAGTCTACACTGACTCAAGTTCTTTAACTTTTTCTGCTAAGCCACACTGTGATTGAAAATTACAAGGTCGTTTTACTAAGAAAATATTGCTAACTTTCTAAGACACATTACCTTCTTTTTGTAGAGGTTACGGGTTTGTATAGTATTTTATAGCAGCAACGATCTCATCAATATTTATGTTTTTTTCTTATATTTGTTTGACATTCTGAATAAATTATTCTGAACCATTTGGTATGTCGTCAGGTAGATTAATAATTTAGCTGAATTAATAACTGATTTAGGGTCCATTATACAGCATCTGTAACAATAAATTTTAGAATAAATTGTACTTAGCGGCATAGATGTTAATATTGTAATAAATAAACATATCTTATAGCCGTATTCTTAACATTTTTTTACAGCGATGTTAATGTTTCAATAAGCGACCCAACACAAGTAGCAGTTTACTTTAATAACTATTTTAATGCAATTGCAAGTGAATACAAGGATGTCAATGTCCCTAATACACATTTTAACATACAAAAAAATCCTTATACCTTTTTTCTTAAATCCTGTGTTCAAACGCGAAGTTATTTCAGCTGTAGTCAAAATAAAAACAACTTATTCTATGGGTTATGACAATATCAATGCAAACCTAACAAAACAATGTATCTTAGATATTATAGATCCATTAGTAACAATAATTAATCAAAAATCATACCAATACCAAAACAATCTTCAAGCTCAATTATTTCAGATTTTCGTCCAATATCTTTAGTAAGTTCTATATCAAAAATAATAGAATCCATAGTAGCCACAAGAATTGTAAACTTTTTTAATGCTCACAAATTATTTAATGACAATCAATACGATTTTTGCGAAGGTCATTCAACTTCTGATGCTATAACTGTTTTTTTAAATAAATTATACAAATACCTCGACGAAGGTAAGACCTGTGTTGGAATATTTTTGGACTTAAGCAAGGCGTTTGATTTGGTTTGTCATGACACCTTGCTGAAAAAGCTGCATATGTACGGTATACGTAGATACGCACTTAAATGGTTTGAGAGTTTCTTAAATGGAAGATATCACTACGTAGATGTAGCAAACAAGAAATCAAATATGTTGCCTATGTCAAAAGGGGTTCCACAAGGGTCGGCGCTTGGTCCCCTACTATTTATTATCTTTGTAAATGACTTAAAATTAGAAAATATTTTTATGTTTGCTGACGATACCTCTCTTTTAGTTAACTCTACAGATAACCAAATTGCTTTAAAAGCTACCGCACAAGTTGCTAAAGTTAAGCAATGGTTTGGTGCAAGCGGTTTGCATTTAAATAAGGAGAAAACCGTATTTCTTCGATTCTGCAATACAAATATAAAAGGTGACAGTAGTTTACTTATTCGATGTAATAAGTTACACAAAAAACAAACACAAAATTTTTAGGTGTAATTATTGATCAGGGATGCAACTGGAGTGCTCATATAGACTACGTTGCA
Organism: Tachinus rufipes; assembly: GCA_963932245.1. Lineage (NCBI taxonomy): Eukaryota > Metazoa > Arthropoda > Insecta > Coleoptera > Staphylinidae > Tachinus > Tachinus rufipes. The sequence continues at coordinate 45,713,758 of OZ010741.1, read as the reverse complement.
AAAAAACTATCAACTACCTGTTATGTAATAAAACAATTACAGCGAATTTTAGATTTAAATGTACTTTTAAAATATTATTACGCACATTTTCATTCAGTGTTGTCTTATGGAAATATTGCATGGGGATGTTCTAACGAGTCTGTCAGAATATTGGTATTGCATAAACGAGCAATACGCTCTATGTTGGCTGTAAATAGCCGCACTTCATGTAGGCCATTGTTTAAACAGCTAAACATACTAACTGCGCCGTGCATTTTCATCTATCAGCTATTAATATATGCAAAACAAAAAAACGGCAAGTTTAGATCTTTAAACTTTTCTCATACATACAATACCAAGTACGGTTCAAGCATTTTTGAAGTACCACAACATAAATTGAGCATTTACGAAAAAAGTTCACAATATCTGGCTATAAAAGCATATAACAAAATACCAGAATCTTTGAAAATGCTGAATTTAAATTCTTATAAAATCAAACTCAAAAAGCTGCTAACTAGCAAATGTTATTATTCGTTTACAGAGTTTTTGAACGATACAGCACTGCATGATAGATTGTTATAAAAAAAAATTATATATACATATTTTAACTTGTTTGTAATTATATTTTTATTTTTACTATTTTTATTTTTATTTTATACTAATATTCTGTACTTGACGTATCCCATGTCTGTAAAGATCGAGAGGAATAAAATTATATTATTATATTATTATTATTATATTAATTAACTTTTGATTGTTGCTAGGCAATATTAAAAAAAACTCGCTGTTTGATTGGCCAAAAAGTAATTTTAACAGCGATGTTAGTTAACAATAAAATGCAAGCAACTTATATCATTTCTTACTATTACCTTTTAAAATAAGCAAAAATATTTTCAAAAAGTATAAGTTCACAGATTTTTTTTCCTGACCTAATATTTTTTAATTCTTTCTGAATGTACCAGTAAAAAAAATGAATTGATTATCAAATTATATGTAGAAATAGAAATGACGTCAAAGTAGCTGTTTTCACTATAATACTGGATATTAAGGTAGCGGTCGGTATGTTCTTAATTAAAAATAATAAAAATTTCTGCATTAACGTTTTGGAAGCCTTCTTATAATAAATTTCAAAAATACTATTCACTTCAACGCATTTTCTGCTTTGTCTACAAAGGGAGCCTGATGCTTTTCTGATTGAGTTATATCTTTGCAACGTTTCTAATGCGTTGAATTAGTGCATCTTGAGTGTACACTTTTACTTTGTACACTTCATCTTTGAACCAGCTTCATAAACAATAATTTAGTGCTAAGAGGTTTAGAGATATTGGAAAATTACGTGTACAATACGTTTTTCTAGTTTGGTCCCTTCTTCCCGACTCACCCTGTATATTTAATTATACAGGCTGTAGATTAATTGGCAAACAAACGTTAGGTAACTTTGTAGACTGTGTCAAAAGAAAACAAAAAAAAATAATTTTAAGAGATACTTTTCGTTTGGCTTCACGAGATCCTCAAAATTTTGTTACGCTTGGGACGTACCAAAATTTCTATTTCTAAATTAAAACCTATAATGTAGGCAACATAATGCACACATTAAATGTTATTTTTAATTATAAACTACAAATGTTCAAAATTGGGCAACGTTTACTTCCAAACACGTTACAGCATGTATTTTTTTTAAGAAATAAAATTATTTAATGTTACTATATTGATTTATGTATTGTTATTTCTTCTGGTGAAGATGTTGTAGCTGTTAATGTTTAATTTTTATCTAAGAGATATTAATGTCATATAGTAGCTCTAGCACCAGTTAGTAATAAAGCCAGCTTTAGCATCAATTAGTAGTGTAGTCAATGTTTTCCAAAAATAATGACCAATATAAGATTTGTTTAAAAATCTATACTCAATTCAAATATTTGAGAAATAAACGCTAACTGGTTATGTGATTCGGATTTGATTACAAAAAGAAATAAAAACTAATAGCGTGTGTTTCTTCCCTAAGCTTAAATTGCATTTACCATTATATATTATTTGGCCATGTATGAGTCAAGTGTACAGAATGAAAATTTGTTTTTGTGCAAACTACAAAAAATGTCTTTGTCTACATGAATCCTGATTATGTGATTTTTTAAATATTTTTTTATTAAGCTATTTTCGAGTAATATGCAATCAAAGTTTGAAGAAAACGAGTTTTTTTAGTTTTTTTCAATTCTTTTTTCAAATTTGTTTAAAGAATAAGTTTTCACAGGTAAATTCTTTTTCTTTGAATTTTAAAAATTTTGAAGGTTTTAAAACAACAGTTTTTCTTAAAAAAAAAATGATGGGTATATTCTTTTTTTTTTTTTAAACGTGCATTTATATGTAAAGCACGGTTTTATCCATATTTGAGATGAAATGAAAATAACTCTCTGTTTTTTAGACAATTTTAAAGAAAAAAATTTGTCATAATTTTTTTCTAAAAATGCAATCCTGAGAAGTTACAAACGATCAAAAAATGTAAATTTAAATTTTAAGTTTTTTTAAGTGTTTCTGTGGATACATTGTAAGATATCTCAGATTGAAAAGTGTTCTTTACAAGTGTCGGCTTGTGTGAGCCAGAGAGTAGTCAAAATTTTTAAATTTAACAAAATAGATTTATTTAAAATTAAAATAAATTAGAAAATATTTTATTAAAATAATATTAATAAATATACATGTACAATAATAAAAATAAAATAGTAACACTTATTCAGACTATAAGTTACAACTATGTTGCAGGGCGGTTTGTGGTAAGGAGGATTAGGTCGGTCTTACAGCGGCCGTCCAAGTTGGGAAGATTTCACACAAGAGAGAGATTTTTCTGAAATTTTAGGGTATTTTTTGCACGTATAAAAGCACGATTTTATCCATATTTGAGAAAAACAGTTTAAAGTTTTTCAAAATTTTAGGAAAAAAATGTTTGGTTATGAAAATTTATTTTTTAGATAATTTTAAAGAAAAAAGTTTCTTATATTTTATTCGTTAAAATGCAATCCTGAGAAGTTTCAAACGATCAAAAAATGTAAAAAAAAACTTTGATTTTTTCAAATTTTGATTGCTTATTACTCGGAAATGGCTTATTGAAAAATCTGAAAAATTCACATAATAAAAATTCATCTAGAGAAAAGCATTTTCAGTAAATTAGGCAAAAACAAATTTTTATTTTGTACACTTGACTCATACATGGCCTTATATATAACATTTTTATTGTACAATAAAATTACAAAAATAATACTCATACATAGTACAGAATTAAACATAAATCGGTGTGATTTGCACAATTGGCTATCGACCGCAGTCATTCGGCCATATTTACTATTATTTTTGTCAATTTCTCAATAAGGTGCGAATGGCATTTTAGTAATTTTTTTTCCAATTACGTAATAAAACTGCACTTAATTTTTGTACAGGTCAATTCATGGTGAAGATTTGAAATTATAGTCAATAAATTGAACAAAAAGTTTTACATTTGGGTCTACGTTTTCTTTAATGTACATGTCTGCAGTTATTGTTTTTTCATTAACAAGTACTAATTTGGTGCAAGCTTCCAGCATAATTTTGCACTGTATAAACTTTTGTCCATTTCTTCTCTATAGTCTATGACGGCCATTATCGATTTTTTTGACTAGTCAGTAAACATCATATTCCTTTATTTAAATAAAATCAGTTTTGGTGTTTGCAAGCAAAGTAAAGGCGCTTTTACCAGATGTTTCATAGTAAATTGATTTGCAGGTTTTATAGCTTTCTGCACACTTTTGTGACCATCCATCTTGAATGTCGGTGGCATTTAAAACCATGTTTTTTTTTCAGTTTGATTGTAAACTATAACAAACAAAATGAGAAAAAACTGTAAACAATTAAATGTATCACTTTACAAAAAAAAGTTTTGTATTAAAACTTTATTTTCAGCGTTTACTTTTGCTAGAGAGTGCTATATTATTGTTAAATTGATTTCAAAACAAATTTGAAACAACGATCTTATCAAAATAAAAGTTTTGCTTCAATTTATTGACGTAAGTTTTTGAATCGGATGTTTTTACAGTTAGAATTGAATCAAAGTCTGTTATGTCATCAATAGTAATTTGTGTTAGTATGTTTTGACGACCGAAATATCCAAAAATAATACAATCTAAAATTAAGAAATCTAACAGTTTCTGACGGTGTGCCAGTAAGTTTATTTTTGCTTTTACTCATTAAGCAGATCAAAAACAACGTTAAATAGTAATAAAAACTCAAACAGAAGGAACAAAATTAATACAACGGTTTTCATTATTACTAATTAAGTTACTTTTTGTAAAATTTTAATTAGAATTATGATTTTTATATAAACTGATAGGTAATATTCTTTAATGTTATATAGTAAATAATTCAGATGTAGGAAAATATTGTGTGTATTTAGTGCCCGTAATTAGTTGAGCGCCTTCGAATGATTGTTTGACTGGCCTGCGGCTTATCAAATAAACTTTCATTCTCGATGCGCTATACAGGCATTTCGCGCACTAAATACACAAATGACTATATTGGCAAGAAACAACATGGCCGCCGTAATGAATTTGCGTTATTTAAAAATGAGAAGTTAGAAAATTAGTTATAGATTCATGACTTGTAGTTTATTTAGTATAATGTTTAATACCAAATATTAAATCGCTCTGCAGAATTATTAATTTCTAAATATAATAAAATTATCAATAAAATTTATCAAATAAAAAACAAAATAATTTATACTCCATTAAATTTACATATGATTTTTTAAAATAGTATTACAATATTGTCATTATTATCAGAATAATTAATAGTTAGTAAATAAAGGAAAATTACAACAAAGAAATAATTTTTAAATTTTGTTCTTGTTCTCGTTGAGAGAGAGAGAGGAATCCGTTTTTTTTTTTCGTTAATCGAATCTGCTATTTATTTTTTCTTCTTTTATCAAATGATTACTTATGTAGAAGGATGTGTGTGTATGTCTGAGGATGTTTTTGCGTATGTTACATAGTTTCTATTACATAATACAATAAGTTTTATTTAGATTAAAATTAATGAAAGAAAGTAGAGTATTTCATATGATCTAATTTAAGTAATTTAGAATGGTACATAAATTCGTATCTGTCACATCAAGTGGCAAAAAATCACATTAAAATTAAAGTAGAAAGCTTGAACCAAGTCCATAAAAACAAGTCATTAAAACGTTGAATAGATGCGCATTATTAAAGTGACACGACTTCTTGAATGTGAATGCAGATTAACGACTATATTATAATGTACGTCAATTTTCATAAAATTTTACGGAACTATTATTATGTTAGTTTCATAATATAATTACTATTCAAATATAAATTTAATTGTAAATACTACTTCTGTAAACTTTATGTAAATGTGGTTAAAGTTTCTTTTTATTTTAACAGTCTATTGGGTGTATTCTGTAAAATTTCTGTTAAAATTAATTTTTAACCGTGTTTTTTAAATATTATCTAGAAACTTTCTAAATACTCGAATCATCGCTGTTAAAAATACACAGAATACGTCCATTTGCCAGTTTAGTAATATTAATCCAAAACTTTATTGTCTAATTTAAATATATAATTCTATACATCAGTCTGCCACTATAAGGAACGTCGACAGCATGTTTACATTAATTCAATATCAATATTGCAAAAATATTATTAATATTCAAATTTATTTATATTAACAATGCAGTAGACTTTTAACAAAAAAATATATCATAAAAAATGTTTTATTTTTGGAAGGAATATTAAAGCACAGGAAATTGTCCTCCTGAACACTATGAGTAAATATAGAATGCCCCCTATAAAGCGCACAAGGGTAGAATATTAAAAGCAAACATACATTTTAAAACTTTTTTTCTTTAACTGTGTGACAATATTCTGTTATAATTTTATTATGATTGCTTTTCTTTTATTTTATTGAATTGTTAATGTATACGATTTTGCAACATATAATGGAAAAAGTATATAATAGTAAATTCTTATTTCGATTTATTTTTTGATGCAGAAAACTTGAGTTTGCATTTATATTGCTTATATTGAGTTACTGAAATCTTGACAAAAATGAAATAATATTACAATTCATATATGCATGCACCGCATCTGTATACTACTGCTGGTTGGTTATATCTCTGTATACCTTATTCCAATTAAAATTGACAGTTCTGCGGTATTGTGTTATTTGCATAAGAAGATATTGAATTTACGGTTCTATATCAGAACACAAATCGGTCGAGGTTACTATGTGAGTGAGACAGCATGAGGTAGCTCCTAAATCTTCCCCTCAGGTCTAATAAATAGTAATGATGATAGGACGACATAATTAATCAGGTCGACGGGTGTAGTTTATAAGTACCATAATCACTGGTGTGGGCTTGTGGTGACATGTTGTGTGTTCTGGACGATGCTTGATAGTTTGAGCTATGTTAGAAATTATAGATGGGTTACTGTATACTAGAACTTTTTTGATCAAAAATTTGTTTTAATTAATTTATACAAATTGGTATCGACAGAGTAATGCAATGGTTTATACATATACTACATTAGTAAAATTTATTCATTTTTATATACAAAGTTTGTGATTTTTTTTAAAGAATTAATGTAGTCTATAAAGTATAAATACTTGTATTATTATAAAATAACCATTGATAAAGTATTGTATTATTTAATTAATCCATACTTTACTAAATTAGTATTACCATTACTCACTCGTTGAACAAAAATATAATTTTTATTAATTATACTATATTTTTGTGTGCCTATCTGTTATTGGATGTTGACAATCCACATGGAAATTTGAATTTTGTGTCTTTAGCCAAGATAATTTTTCTGCACCTGGATTCTTTTTTATCTTCTACTTTGCCTTGTACTACAAGCTAAAGTGAGTCATATTTTGTTAGATGTCTCATTATGTGTTTTAGATATTATTAATATTTTTGTTTTATAATTTATCTTTTTTAAAACGTCTGCATTGGTGACACAATTAGTCTATGGAATTCTAAGCAATTGTCTGTAGATCTACTTAATTTTCTTCGGTTAGGGTTTTGCTAATAATTATTACTTTGGTGTTTGTCACATTTATTTTGAGTTTTTGTAAACTAAGCAGCTCTTTCCTTTTCTCTAGAGCATTTTTTAAGCAAAATTTTGAGTATTTTTTATTTGTTTTTGTATCAACCGTAGATGCGACTATGAATTATTATGAGAAAAGTTCTTAATGAATGACTTATTAAACTTATTGTTCTATAGTCACCGCAGGACTTTTTTTTCAAATTGGTCTTTTTTTGTACAATTGCTTTTTTTGCTTTTTTTAGTGTTGAAGAACTAGAGTTACAGTTGACAACATGTACATTATTTTTTTATCTTTAAATACCGTTTTAATGTAGTTTAGTCACTTCTGTATTTTTACAGATCAATCAAAGATAATTTTACCGTCTTTATTTGTCAATTTTTTCATTATTCTAGAGTGGTATGTTTTAGCAGCTTATCTTACATTTTTATGCAGATTGAAGCTGTCATATTTGTTCTGTAAGTGTTCAGTTTTTTAGCATTTATTGTTGAGTTATTTTTCTTTTGTTTTCTTAATAGTTTCTATTATTTCTTTGTTCAGTTTTACACATTTTTTTGGTTAAAAGTTTTTAGTTTTTTTTTCATCATTTGCAATATTTTGTTATTTAATTTTTTTTTGCAACAGTTTGTAACGTTATCTTTATTAAATTATATTTATTTTTTCTAGGCTAACCTTATCTTTCATATCTACTGAAAACTATTGCGCTACTTCTTGTTTACCAAGATTAAGTTAATTTGGTTTTGATCAATGTTTTTGTATTGTTGTTGAAATCTTTTTTTTTTTTGGCGTTGTAACTGCTTGTTTTCGGAGCACTCATTAGGGTTGCCTTTGTCCGGAACCGACTCTCAATGGTAACGAATCAATTAATCAGATCCCCTTTCAACATTCTAACACTTTTAATTGCATAAATTAACTTTAATGTTGTCATTTTGCAAAGATGCGCCACCAAGGTCAACAAAACACATTAATTTAAATGAGCGCAATTAGAGTTTTTGCAATTATCTTAAAACTTTATTTATCTTGATATATTTAATTATTTTATATTTTTGTTAAAAACAAAATTGCATAAATTAGTTGTTTGGTGTAACTTTGCATGCCTAGAAATGGTTACAACAAATCCACAAATGATTTAGGGTCAAATGGGAAACTGAAAATCATGCTTATAAACGGCAAGCTTTACTTGTTTAATTTGACAATTTACTTTTTTGATTTATGCCAACATCTAGCGTGTAGGTTGTTATGCTATAAAAGTATATTTTTACCAAATTTTATCAAAAACTAATGCTTAATTTAGAAGTTACTACACATTTAGTTTCTTAGTACAATTTTTTTTTTAAATTTATTTAAATGGCCTCACTTCAATGCCAACAACAAGATGTTGTTGGCTTGGTATTCGAGACCTAATATTTTATTTTTAGCATACATTTTTATTTACATAATATACAGTTTTTTACATAATATACATTTTTTTACATAATATACAGTTCATTAAAATTAGTGTTAGTATGGTATGGTGGTTAGATTTTTTATTTTTTTTTTTATTTGCATTTTAATATAATAAGTTTGTATAAGAGTATGAATGATACATATATGTCGTAGAGTTTGTTAGTAAGCAGGTTTTTGAGATTGTATCAAAGGATTTTTTTCATATTAATGTAAATATTAATTATGTAATTTCCTTCATCTAATTTCTCATACCTATCTTGTACTAAGTCGGTGCACGCTCCAGTTGTTCCCGAATTTTCCTGGTATGTGATCTTTTAGTTGTTGTAGTATCACCTTTTCAACTATTTTAGCAAACGTTGATACTATTGATATTGGCTTGTAGTTCTCAGGTTTAGTGTTATCTCTTTTTTTATGTATTGGAACTAAAATTGCTGTTTTTAAGATGTCTGGAAACACTCCTTCTATTAATGTTTTATTTATTAATTTTGTCAATGTTGGTGCAATTTCTTTAATTATTGCTTGTATGAGTTCAGCTGTTATTTTGTTATTTCCAGGTGCAGTTGATTTCTTCAGTTCTTTTATGATACTTTTGATATCGCATTCATTTATTTTTTTTAAATATTAAATTTTTATTAATATATGTTGTTAGTGTCTGGTTACTGCGTGAATCTGGTATTTTTATTTTTTCAGCAAGATCTTTTTTAATGTTAGCAAGTATTTATTGAATTGATTTGCAATGTTTATTTTATCCGTCTTCTTTGTAGTTGAGTTTATTTATGTGAGCTTTTTTTTTTTACTTTTTTGTTTATTTAGTATTTCATTCATTTCATACCACATTTTTCTTCTTTCATTTCCTTGTGCGTTTTCTAATTTGTTTTTAAAATAGTTTTGTTTTTGTTGAATTATTGCTTTCTCTGTGTCTTTTTTTATTTTGTAATATTCAAATTTTAGATATTGGTTTTGAGGGTTTTGTTTGTATCTGTTGTATGTTTTTTCTTTTTCATTAATTTTATTAATTATTTACCCAGTTGTTTCCTTCTTTTCTTTTAATAACCACAGGTTTTGTTTTACTATCTGCAATTTGTTGAATTCTAACTATTAACTCTTGTATATTTTCAATTTCATCTATATTCATTTCTTCCAATGTTTTTCTTATATTATCATAATTAATTTTATATTTAGTCACTTTTATATAATTATGTTCTATTTTTTTGATTGCCACTTTGTTACTATTGCATTGTGGTCTGTAAAGGGAACTTGTTTTACATCTATACCAAAGTTTGCAGTATCTTGATTAGATATTACATGATCTAATATAGCTTGCTTTCTAGTGGGTATACACAGGTCATTCATAATAGCATATTCTTGTTTTTGTATTATTTGTTTATATTGTTTCGTATCACTGTTGTCAATTCCATTTCTTATATTTATATTAAAATCACCAAGTATGATATGCGGTTTTTTATCATGTTCTCTATTGTACTAAATAGAATAATGTTATTAACATCTGGAGGTTTGTATACTATTGATACATATTTATTTTGATTTGTTAAGTAAATTGTGATAAAGTCTACATTATTTAAAGAGTGATTTATAATGACTTTGTATTTATGTTGTTTTTGTATATAAATTGCTAGTCCTCCTTTGGTACTTCTGCAATAGAATTCACTATTGTATCTTTGGAGTTAGAAATACTCTGTTTTGTTTGGATATACCCAAGCTTCACTAATTGCAATTATATCTGGTTTGTTATCATTGCTACTAGCTATTATTTGCATTTCATCAAGCTTATTTCTCTGACTTCTCATATTAATTGAATATAGGTAAAGATACATTTTAGATTTGTATTTATGTTTTAGTTAAGATTATTAAATAATATTTCATCAAAAGTTTTTGTAAATTATCTAGTCAGCTGATTTCTTATAATTATTATAATACTATTTTCATCTATAGAAATCAAGTTTAATATATTTTTTTTATTAAGGATACTATGTGTGTTTAAATATAGTTTTTTTAGTTGTATTTGTTGTTTGTATTTATTAATTTTTGTTATATTATTAACTTGTGTTTATTTTGTAATTGTTTTATATATGTATCACAACATGTATCATTAGCAGAATGATGTGGATTTATTCTATCTTTGTATTTTTTTTATTCTCCACCAACAGTTTGAGCAATTCAATTGATCGGCTTGACATTCTCCTTCATGTTTTATTCCACAATGTGGACAAGTGGTTTCATTTTTGCATTCTGTTGTTTTGTGTCCATATTTATTGCAGTTGTAGCATCTTAAAATATTTATGTCTTCATATATCTTACATGTTTTCCATCCAAAATTGATTGTTTCTCTATCAATTAATTTTTTGAACGTTGATCCATTTGTTTCAATAGATATGTTCCAACTTGTTTTATTGAATTTATTGTATTTACTTTGTGACATACAAACTTTAATTTTATCTTCATCTGAAATATAGTAATTTTGTTGAGTCATTGCTTCCTTAATATCTTCACTTGTATATTGTTTTTCTGCTCCTACAATTTTCATTCTTGGCGTTTGGTATTTAAGTTTTTCTATTTCATATTTACCATCTAATTTTGTTTCTATTTCGTTTTTTAAGATACTTTATTACTTATTTTATTTATATTCTCTATTCTGATTTTTAGCGGCCTTGGCTTTATATTTGTTTTTATATCATTTAATGTGTTTTCGCTGTCTTGTTTTCTTGTAGGTTTAATTATAATTTCTGGTTGTGGACACTTTTTCAGGGGCTTTTTTGTTTCTTTCATTATGTTCGAGTATAATATAGTTGCCTTTTTATTTATATCTTCACTGTTTTTATCTTTGTCATTCACTTGTTTTTTTTTTTATATTTTTTATTGAGATGGTCATTTGTTCTATTTTTTTAAGAATTGTTTTATTTATTTCATTAACCTCACTTTTGTTACAGTTATCACAGTACCACTATATATTGTCTATGTTTTGTATTGTTTTGTATACTTTTTCGGTAATGTTAGCACATTGCAGACAGAACCACTTTTTGCATTGTGAGTCACATCCAATAACTAGCTCTTCATCAAACTTTACATTACACTATTTTTTTTTAAATTTTATGTCACTCAATTAAATTGAGGTTATGCAACATTCACTCTATCAACCTTTATGAAAATTATATAATTTGTATTCATAGTATTAGAGTATATTGTAACCAAATTTGATGAAAATACAATGCTAAATTTAGAAGTTACTGCATTTTTAGTTTCAAAGTACAAATATTTGATTTATGTCAATTAAATTGAGGTTATGTAATATTTATGCTATTAAACTTGATGTATTTATACAATTAAGTATACTGGTAATATATTGGTACCAAATTTGTTTAAAATTTAATGATTAGTTTAGAATTACATTTTTGTTTTTAAATACTACTTTTTGACTTATGCCACTTAATTAAATTGGGATTTTTTATTCTATCTGAAAATATTTTAATATTTTATATCCGGATTTAGTTATTTTTGTTTTGTTATAAACTAAAATTGGCATTTTTTAACAGTTTAAGAGCCGTCTTACACGAGACTGGTTTTAATACAAGTGTCAGTACAATAATTTTGCGCGCCTATTTTTCAAATATTTAGCAAGCTTTTTAGCAAGAATTTACAACAGGTTCTAATTTTTTGGATGAAATCTTACTAAATAATTGACACATACATACTTCAATGTATATATATGTCGCCAAAAACACTGAATTATAAAATTAAATTTTTAAATAATTGGCGCGTAAAATTATTGTACTGACACTTGTATTAAAATCAGTCTTGTGTCAGACGGCTCTTAGACTAAGATTTAGTGCTTTTTGACATAGTTTTTGTTTTAATGCCGTATTTTAGTATTTTTGATATTTATAAACAGAATTTTGCACTGTTCAACTTTTTGTGCCGGATTTTAGTTCTTCTTAACAGTATTTTATTGCTCCAAAATTTAATTTTGCTATTAATAAGTAAAATTTTGCATATTTCAACAGTTTGAAGATCATATTTTGATTTTTTTGACATTTATAACTAATTTTGTTATTATTCACATTTTATAATTAGAATTTTGCAGTTTTCAACCGTTTTTGGTTGGATTTTGTTCTTTAAAAAATATAATATGACCGATTTTTACTAATTCTGATTTATAAATAAAATTTGAATTCTGCTTTTTTAACAGTAATTTTAATTTGTTATTTTTAACATTATTTTGATATTTTAATTTTGCTGCTTTGAGATTTTATGAAAAAATGTTTTTGTTTTTTTTTTTGACATTCTATAAATAAAATTATCATGTTTTACGGCCGCATTTTCTATTTGTGACTTTTTTAAATAAAATGTTGCACTATTTTTGGTCGGATTTTGATTTTTTTTTTTGAAGTTTTAACAGTTATGGCCGGATTTTGTTTTTTTGACAATATTGTAATAGTTTCTAACCAGATTTTGCTATTTTTAATTTTTTATAAAAATAATTTTGCATTACAATAGTTTAAAACTAAATTTGGCTTTTTTGTACAATAGTTTGATACTTCAAAGCTAAATTGCTAGTTATGAAATTTAGTTTACAAAATTTACAATTTAACAGTTAATACTTGAAATTTAGTCTTTTTTATCAATATGTTAATGTTTTTGACGTTTTATGAATAAAACTTTGCACTTTTGAATTGTTTTGAACTGGACTTTTGATTTTGGAGTTTTATTGGATTTATTTATTTTTGATTTTTTATGATATAAAATTTATCTTTTCTAACAGTTTTTGACCGGATTTGAGTGTTTTTTGACAATATTTTGATGTTTTTGTGTTTGGTTTAAATAGTGAGCAAGATTCATTTTCTACTGTAATTTACTCTTTTGTCTAAGTGTTAGTCATCAAAAAATCTATTGTTGGTCTTACTTTTTGTGTGATTGGATTTAGATATGATAAAATTGGTTAATAATAAATCTGTTGATAACTAACTCTTGGGTGGGTAGATAGGAACAAAGTCTAATTTGTACTTATTTTTTCTACTGTGACCCACCCACCCACTTAAGTGTTAGTTAAGAAAAGATATATTGTTTGTGATATTTCTTGGATTTAGATATAAACAATCTGTTTAACAATAAATCTTTTGATAACTAACGTTTGTGTGGGTGGGTGCAAAAAAAATTTAATTAGTATGCAAGTTACTTCTTTCACTTTAACCCACCCACTTTTCCAAGTAGTAGTTGTCAAAGGATCTATTGTTTGTCCTATTTTTTGTGTGCTTGGATTTAGATATGAGAGAATTGTTTAATAATAAATGTCTTGATAACTAACGCTTGGGTTGGTGAGCGGAAACAATGCTCAATTTGTGGGCAAGTTATTTTTTCTATTGTGAACCGCCTACTCACCCAAGTGTTAGTCATCAAAGGATCTCATTTCTTGTGTTCTTGGATTAAGATATGAAAGAATTGTTTAACAATAAATCTCTTGATAACTAACGCTTGGAAGGGTGGGTGGGAACAAAGTTTTATTTGTGGGTTAGTTTTTTTTTTACTGTGACCCACTCACCCACTTAAGTGTCAGTCACTAAAGGATCTATTTGTCCCACTTTTTGTTTGCTTGGATTAAGATATGAGGGAATTTTTTATCAATAAATCTTTTAATAACTAACGCTTGTGTGGGTGGGTGGGAAAATAGTTTAATAAATATGCAATTTGGGCTGTTAAGGTTAGCGTTAGTGTAGGTTTGGGCTTAGATTTTTTGTTTAATTATTTTGATATTTGTAATCATACTCTGAGCAGTTATAGTGTTATTAACTATATACTATTGCATTGACTACTGCAATCTTATTGCGTTTTGGAATTGTTTTCTACGTAAATGTTTTTTTTTATAATTAAATACCAAAAAAGCATCAGGTATAAATGAAATTTTATCTATTATTTTAAAACATTTGCAAATAAATTAGCTTTTATTCTGACTAAAATATTTGCAAATAAATTAGCTTTTATTCTGACTAAAATATTTGCCTTATTATAAAAAAAAACCTTTCCAAACTGTGGAAGATTCTGATTGGAAAAAATCTTACAGTATCTCTAGACATTTCCAAACCATGGTTTTGGCATCCTAATCTTATCAACAAGTTTTATTGTATATGTCTTGATTACAAAGCTGTAAATCTCATTAATTGTTTTTTTGACAATAAAAAAATTATAGTTAGAATTGATGGTTTTAACTTTGACTTTATTTTTAATTTACATTAATGGACTTTATCAAATAATTATAAGTACTATTTCAAGTTTTGAAGATAATAGCATCTTTCATATTTTACTATTTTGACAAATATGGTAGAACGTCTTAAAATTTCTAGGTTAAAATCTGTAGCCTCTACAACTATGGGGAGGATTATATGAAACTACACTATCTTTTTTTAAACTAGCTGACAGGATTTACCATACAAGATTTTTTAGGCTAGCAAATTTTGTCTGTAACTTGAGATAGATTTTGTTGGTTTTTGATAACTTAATTGGTTCAAACGTGTACATTTTTTATTTTAAAGTATTTTTGTTTATTAGGCATTTACTTTTGTTTACTTTTGTTTAGTTTTTTTTTTTGTTGCTTTTTTGTTAAGCTTGGGGAAGTTAATAGAGTCGTCTATCCGGAATGCTTAACTTTTTTATATTTACTTTGTTAATCCAAGATTTTTGGACAAAACCAATCTTAATGTCATATTTTATAATATACGCATTGTTAGCCGTAGAGGCTGTTTTCTAGTGCTGTACATTGATCTGCACAACCATTACCATTTTTATTTACTATTGGTCTTCTTTTTGTTGTACTGCAACTTAGCATTATTATTGCTTCTTTTGCAAGATGGAACAATGTCCGGAGTGACACTCACATTTTTGGGGTCTCGTTTTGAGTTTACCTCTTGCAAGATCTTGCAATTTCTTCAGACCAATGATTAAAAAACAGACTTGTTTCTACATATGTGATGCAAAACCACTTTTTGTTTGGCTTGTTTGCATATAGATTTACATGTACATTTCTCTATTAATTTGTTGAACTTGCAAAGGATAGCGGGTTTGATAGTTTCTGCATTTAAAATATTATTGGTATTATTGCAAATGTAATTTCTGTAAAGATGTCCCTAAAGATTCTTTTTGTAGTCCGTTTGGTTAATTTTCTTTTTTTTGTTGGTCGTTTTTGTGACGCCTTTGTACTGCTGCAGAGCTAGTTTTTTTGCGCTCTTTTTGCGCCTGCAGCCGATGAAAGTGGTGTTGAGTGTTGTGATTATGTCTTCGTCTCTGTGAGATCATATATTACTATATAAATATAAAACCATAGCCAGTTTGTTTGATTTATTTGAGATAAATAGTAAAGTTGCAAAATCTAAGTAAATAAAACATATGTATTATGTATTACGTAATATTTTTTAACTTTCCAATAGTTTGAAACATTGTCAAGTTACTAAGTACCACACCGCTATTTTGTATAGTATATTGTTAAAAGAAACCGAATATCATCGATCAACTGTTTTGGTTTGACGTACGTACCATCAAGATGCACCGATGAAGATTTGTGAAAATGAAATAATTGTCTGTATTTGGTTGGTTGCTTTAAAGTCAGTTTGGGTTTGAGTAATTGATTTTAAACTTTTGATTTTTTTTTTGTAAAAAGAACTGTGCATTATTACCATTTGAATAAATAAAATATTACATAAGATTAAAACACATACTTTAGCAATGATAGTTTTATAATAGTATGTGACCTTTGGAACATTCACAAATTTCAGATAATAGTAATAATAACTTAATATTCACAATTTTTAATAAAATGTATACTTATTATTAAAATATTAATATTAGAATTATGAGAGATGCCCGTATTCATAAATCGTCATTAAATATATAATGATTTGTTAAAAATATAACGAAACATTTAATCAAACGCACTATTTTTGGTTTATTAAAGCGTAACGAATCATTAAATTAAAATCTGTTTGACTTGAAAATATCTAATTATCTGTATTATTTCACAGTATTGAAATTAACTAAAAAGTTACTCAATAATTTAATTAATGACAATTTATTTATGAACTTGGTTATATTTTTAATATTCATTAAGTTATAATGATCCGTTTGATAATGAATTGTTACAAAAATGTTTATGAATACAGGCATTATTAATATAACATTCCTCCTTTATTAAATATTATTTTTTATAAATCTAAATATTTTTTCTTTAGATGCTATATTTCTATTAAACTTCAATATTGAATTCTGAAATTAATTACAACCGAGCCTGGCGCTCCGTTTCTTATAACGAAGTCATTTTTAATGATCAATTATAAATCCTCATTAATATGACATAGCGTAAACGCTTTAGATTTTTTAATAAAGTGTATTTTAATCAATTTTAATAATATGAATTATTTACATAAAAATAATTATTTATTTTACATAGATACAATTTAATTATACGATTTGGACATATCAATTGTGCGGTTGTTTCAATTAGTTTCTCATCAGTGATTTTAGAGTAGTGTGCATGTAAATTACAATATTCAATTTTGTAGTAGATACTGGAATATTTATCAATTAAATATTATGTGTTGGCCAATGTTCAAATTTAAATTACAAAATTAATACCTAAATAGTAATAATATATTATTGAGTTTGGTATATTATATGCAGGTTCACATTTGTTTTTAATTCAAAACATGATAAATAGGATTTACTCAATTTATAACAATATAAAAATACGCTTTACCCGACATTGATAAACAAATCATTAATCCGACTAAAATTTCTATAAATACAGTTACTTAAAAAAATTGAATTAGGAAATATTTTACATACTTTTTTCACTAAATCAAAACACAGTTTATTTAAAAATACAAAACAAAATTGATAACGTAATCTTATTAGACTGAAACCTGCATTTCAAAACTGTTCTATTACATGACTTGTTTTTAATGGGTGCTTATAATAACATGAATTTACTCTTGGCTAGAATATTGTCTTAAACTAATCAAAACACTTAATACAAAAAAATATTGCTTGTTTTATGCAGATTTTAAAAAGCATTTTTTTTAAATTGTTGTATTATATACATAATTGTCAGATTGCTGATTTCGATAGGTTTTTTTAATTTATAATTAATAGCATTGTTTAATAGTGTAGCAATGTGTTGAAATTCATGTTGTATTAATGTATGAAAATGAGAAGACATACTTATTTAGTAAGTTGTATGGAACGAGTGTTATATAAATATTCTAGTCTAGTGCCATTAAAGCGCTTTAATTTCAAGAGTGCTTTAGCGAGTTCTGAGTGCAAGTCGCACATATGTTAATTAAGGGATTCCTTAATTTAGGAATCTATTTACTACAATGTAGCAGGTTTTCATTGAATTCATTTTAGGATTTGTAATATTTATAGATAGGTATAAAAATAAAAGACCGCATCTGAGTTTATAAATAAAGTAAAAGTATCTACATCTAAGTTGAAGTTATAAGGCATTAATAAAAATTTTAAGAAAATTGTTTTTAGATTATGATTTTTGCTGCGTGAATAGCCTTGAACTAGTGGAAAATTGATTGATGCAGTTTAAATGTTTATAAATATGAGGCCACTTTTAATATTTGATTTTTTTATTATAATAAGCCAGTAGAACAAAGTGTTGTATAAATATAAACATAGAATACCATTGAATATTTTTAGAAAAAATTGCTCATTTTTAATATCTCTTTATTTTCAAATTGTTTGAGTAAATTTCTTTTTTTTAAGTTGGAGAGATGTTTGGGTAAGAGTTGGCTAAAAAAATTAACAAATGTTTAACCAAAGATATTTTTGACTGCATTGATTGTTATCCTTCAAAATTTTAAACCTGTTTTAGTTGTGATAGATTTTTGTTGCAAAGATAGTGTAACTAAACTTATATGTCATCAACAAATGTACGAAAAGAAATATAACCAAAATACTGAGAACGTTTGAACGTTGGACCGACATTTTTATTAGCAATGTCATTTTTATATTCTAATATCTGATTGCTTAAAATACATTATCAGTTAAATATTAAAATAAATTAAATTAAGTTTAAGATGTGGTTAGTCTGAAACAAGCGGCATTGGTGGTTATGACATTGTTGTATGCGTGAACATATTTTGTAGTTGTATCATGAAAAAGACAGATATCTTTTATATTGTACAATTTAACCTTAGCATAATGCTTATTTTTTTCTGCAAGTTACTTGAAGCCAGTTGTTGTGGTTTTTATTACTGATAGGTTTTTTTGATGTAATGTTGATGAACATTATATTACTAAATATTAGTTTTTTGAATTATTTTTTAAGAGTAGAAAATGCGTACGCTCTACTGTTCAAAGCATAGCTGCATAGAGCTTATACTGTATTAAAAAAAAGCTATACCCACTTATTATATTATTTTTTTGGCATACATCTTGCATGTTGCAATTCTTCTTTTCTTTCTTTTTTTTCTCACTCAGTGGTTTGTTATGGTGTTTGAGATGATTTTTTAGTTGCTATTGGTTTTAAGCATTCTTTTTACGATGTTGTCTGGCGTTATCTATTTTGTGTATTATTTGTTTTTTTTTACTTGTCTTTTACATTGTTACTTTTGGCACGAGTTAGTATGCTTTTTTTATTTACTTTTTATGTATGCCGTTGTGTTTTTTATGTTGAGTTTGATTTTTTTCTTGGCTTTTTTGCGCATTACTATTGTCAGGTTGTTTGTGTTCCATTTAGTAGTATTTGGCACGTATATTTTTAGTACGCCGTCATAGTACGTGTTCTACAGGACCGATGGAACCTGCACTTTTGTTTAGTTTTTTTTTGTTGTTGTTACAGTTGAGATTTGAGATGATGGATTTTTTTTTTTACTTTTTTATTATATTCTTCTACGGCGCTTTGAATTAAAGGCATTATATACGTCAAAGGTTACCAACGCTGTGTATTTGTTCCTATTTTTGCGATTATTTTGCTTGTTCCGTATTATTGTTGTTGAATTGTTTTATATGAAACCGTACTGGTTTTATTCTCTATTTTAATATTTAAAAACTTGTGTCATGTATTACTGGACATTTGTTCTAATCTTTATTTTAATATTATGGTTTGCTTTTTTAGTTTTTTAACTAGGGTTAGAGACGTTTTTTCTAGCTTTTGAGAAAATGCAGTATTTTAAAACATTATTGAATGATCCAGGTACTTTTTTTAAATTTTTTATTTTGCTGTTTGGATATTCTTCAGGGTGCAGATTAGTATGCCGTTTTGTACCGTCTTCTTATTGCCATATTTTTGTTGTTGTGCAAAAAGTCTTTTGTGATTGTTTTCTGGCGATTGTTTGATAGTTCTATTAGGAATCTTGTAAAAATATTTTTGATTACAATTTTGAATCTTTGTCTCTATATGATTTTTTTCAGTTTGTTGTATAAATTTCTTCATTTTTTTTGCGTATCAATTTTTTTTTAATAGCTTTTTGGTTTTTATGTATTTTTATTGATTTTGGTTATTTTTTTTTGTGGCTCTCTGGATAGAGAAGAAGTTTACCTAAAATACATTCTTTATAAAATTCAAAAGATAAATTTTATTGCGTTATCACTCACGTGCTACGGCGTTATCTCCTTTGCGACGTTCTTTGTAAATAAAACTTTTTTTTTTAACATTGAATGTTTTTTTTGTCAAGGATGCACATTTTTAGATTAGTTGCACAATCAGCAAGATGGTTTATTGTATTTTACTTTTGAGCCCTAGTTCTATGACTTTGCATTTAGGTCTTCTGCAATAGTCAGATCGTTTTTATGTTTTATTGTGGTCTTATTTAGTGCATTTATGTACATTTGTCTTTTTTTTTTTTATTTTGTGGTAATGTTACAGCACTATATTTTTGTGCTTTTGCTTTCTACTCATAAATATTCTTTTTTGAATCGCAAGTTTTTTTTTTTTACTTTTTAAAATGTTTGTACTTTAGACATTTATTGCATTTTTTTTTCTTGTTTTTAGGGATATTAGGGAGTTGTTTTTTGTTTGTACTTACTACCATATTTTTTTTATCTGTTTTGTTTTAGTCTTTACATTGTAACTCTATTGGTACAAACTTGGTTTTATATCTTTTTAACTGTATTGGCGTACGTCTTGCTTTTTGCGGGTTTAATTATTACGGTGTTTGTTGCTTTATTTTCATGTTTTTTGTAATGTTTTTTCAGTTTATCTTAGGGTTTTCTTAGTTGTTTTTATTTTAAGGTTTTTTTCCAAGCCGTTTTCAATATTTTTTAAAATTTTTAATTGGTCTATTTTGGGTAGCTCTACAATATTTTTTTATGCATTGTTGTAAGAATATTAAGTCTACGCAGGCTTTGGTAAGTTTGTTCAGTTTGGATTTGTTATCCGCTTTTTTGTTCACTATTGTCTCAGAAGTTTTACGGCTTGGTTAAAAGGGAGTTATTGGAACCAACGGTGATTTCCAAAACACCCCGGTGGATAAAGTTATTATTTCATATTTTGGGAATCAAAACTCAAACTGTCAGCGTGCTACGCTAACGTTCTATAACTGAGCTATCTCACTGAGTTTGTGTGATGAAGTTAATATACCCTACATGTGCTGGTTGTAGATTTTGGCTTTTTTGATTGAATTATTGACGCCGTTTTTTTTTTTTAATTTTTATAAGTTGGTCCATTATCTTTATATTGTTTATTGTTTGGTTATTTTTTTTGGTTTTTTGTGTTTTTCTTTTATGTTTTTTTTTGTCGCTTAACTTTGGTATACCACCTCTGCCGAATGCGTTTTATAGATCCATATACAGTATTTGCATTTTGCATTGTCTTTGCAGGGTTGTCTTTTTATGTTTGGTAGTGGCATAGTAACTGTCAAGTCTACCATGTTACTACCGCATTTGATTGAAATTGGGGTGTTGTTCTTGTGCTTTGTAAACTTATTGGTTGTCAGTTTGTACATTTTATATTTTTTATATACTTAGTAATTTCTATTTTATACTTATTCTGGCAGGTTATCATCACTCATCCCGGAGTTTTTGTGAGGGGGATTAATATTCGATAATGTCTGACTACTGCAATTATATTTTTTTATAATTTGTAACTATTACTTTAATGAATAAAAGTAGTAAGGTTATTAATGGAAAAAATAGGGCAAAACGGTAGGCAAGTTTGCTTGTGATTAACAGTATATTGCACAGCAGGTACGTAACAATATCCATTTCTCACAATTATAAACAAGAGCTTTTGGCATACATTTTTTGATACAAGAACAGTTGCACAATGAACATGTTACAGTAAGAAGTAAAATAGTTTTTTTGTAAATATGATTTAATGTGTTTGATTGTGTTTTATAAAAGATACCATGGTACAAAAAAAATAGAAAAAGATCGTGACGTTGTCCACTGTCCAATTTAAAATAATTTTTGAATTGGTAAGCGAGATAAGCTCAGTTTTGAGGCGCAATACAATATGTGGCGCCGTAGTCTACATTTGCATCACATTATTGTCAAACATATTTTTTTAAATAATTTACACTACTTTATTGAAATAATACAGAGTTAAAAAATAGTTTATTTATTGCTTAAAAATATAACGATATTACTATGACTAGTAAGGTATGAGATTAATCTGGATGTAGCAATGGAACAACCGTCACACAACTCGAGGAGCCCCGAGGTGAGTGCTTAGTTCTTCTCGGTTTATTCTATCAGTCTTAACTAGTAGTGGAATTGTCGGAATTAGGCTGATGGTCTTTCATTGAAGTTACAACGTTGTATCGGGATTGTATTTTTAGGCTGATATTTAAAAAAGCTAAAACTACCAGTCTATGATGTGACTTAACTCTATTGTTTATGTGATGTCTGCTTTAGTTCCAGTACTTGACTGACTCTTGAGGAGAAAGATTGAATAACAAAAAACCGTGACTTTGCAATACCCTGAAATAACAGTCTTGCACAAATCTTAAAATAATAAACCCATTTTTAGGTATCAACACTAGCCAGCACTTTCTACAAAGCTAGACTGCAAAAATTTACGCCCAACTTGAGGTTACTTGGAGCGCTCTAATCCTACGGATAACAAGAAGAAAAAAAAATTGTAGCAAAAAAATATACCTATAAAAATTGTACAGTCAATTCTCACTAGATAAAACCAACAATACCCCTTTTCCAAATCCGGATTAGCAAGTGCTTCATTTGATCACGTTTGATCTGATCTACCTAGACAACCTAAGAAAGCACCCGGGAACTGAACTTAAACTTAGCTGAAGTTAGCAAGCACCACTGTCCCACATAGTTTTTTTTACTTCTAGATGAACCAAACAACTGTCGTCACCGACTTCACAATGAAACAGCACTCAAAAGGCCTATTAATTGCATGCACACCGAATGCAAACTATAGTCATTCAAACCACGACCTTCCAGTAGTGACAATACCAAAAAAGATTTTTGGACATGAGATTAAAGAAACTAACCGGAACTGAGCTTATTACAAAATTTATTCGAGGACTAATTTTTATTATTTGCTGGAAAGCGCAAGACATTAATGTGTTTCTAAAGGCTTACGACTAGTAATACTATAGTTGGTGGCATACATAACACATGCCTACTTTACAACGTGCTTGACCAAAGTGCATATAAGGAATTTATTAATTTATTAATTTTGCAGTCAGTTTTGCTACAGCAACAGACGCAGCCATATTGTTATTAGAAACTGGAAGTCTGCTTTCACCAACGAGGTACCCTTGCAATGGTTTCTAGCAAATTCTTTACAAGTTGTCTCAAGTATTAACGTTGACTGCCACGTTATCTTACATGACACCTGCTGTTAGAAATAATATGGTGTACACTTCCGATATTACCTCCTCAAATATAAGCTTAAAATCAATTACAATAAGGTGCGTTCAGTAGCAACCCTGATCTCTATCATTGAGGTTAACTATTCAGTGAACAATTACACCAACTTCTGAACTTTTTTCAATAAAACCCCGTTCCAGTATCAAAACCTTTCTTTGCCAAAACTTTACAGTCATCCTATCTCTCATCTTTATGACGCAATTTGCTGGAGAGACAGCTACCCTCGCAATCGTTTCCACTTACTTTTGCAAATTTCAAAGAAAAACAAACAATAGAGAGAAACCCCACATTAATTCTTACTTTTTCAGACCTAGCATAGAACGTAACGGACGACACGATTGCATAAAAAACGGTTATTTACTCTGAGAAATATGTGTAATCTCTTTTTCGTTACTACTTTTGTTGAAGCAGGTACGCGCAAGCTGAGTGCATATGCAATTTTTTATTAATATTTATGTTTATGTAATATCTAAAAAGACGGGGTGACATATTTGTAACTTGCAGGGGGCGCCATAGTAGGTAGCGCCGCTCCTGATTAAGTACGTTGAAATGAAAAACTTTACAAAATATTGAAAAAAAAAATGAATACTTGTTTGTATCACCGTCTCATGATGGCCTTATATAAGGTTCAAACTTGTTACGG
This sequence comes from Tachinus rufipes, assembly GCA_963932245.1. Lineage (NCBI taxonomy): Eukaryota > Metazoa > Arthropoda > Insecta > Coleoptera > Staphylinidae > Tachinus > Tachinus rufipes. The sequence continues at coordinate 45,689,757 of OZ010741.1, read as the reverse complement.
TTTTTTAAATATATTTGTGATATAATGGGTTTTATTTATCTTTACAGTATATGTCACATCTTAAACTATTTTGTAGTAAATATTAAAAATATTTTTGTTTTTTAACCACCAATTATACTGAGTATTTGTTCAATAATATTTTTGCTTTAAAAAGTCTTTAGACATACTCTGATAGAAGAGGCTAGAAAGTTAACAATAAATTAATGCATACTCCTGAAGCCAACAAAAAAACAATCTATAAATAATAAAGTTTGTATTTTTAATTATTTTAGAAATGTTAAATAAAAAGTTTGTTAAGGCTAAAAACTATTCTCAAAAAATGCTACATTGTTTTTTCTCAAAATGAAACTGATATTCGCAAAACATTGTAAAATTTGTAAATCTACGTTAACGTTTTTTGGAGAACGAATTATCTTTGGTGGCTGATTGGGTTAATTTTTTAGCAACAACACTGTTTACAGTTTATAAAGTTTTAAAATTAGTCTAACGAATCAAAGCGGCCAAGGGTCAAGCATAGACAATTGTTTCGGTTCTACAAACCTCGTCAGTATGCCTTGTATGACCACGGCATAGCATGATAGCGAAGACAATTTTGAATAAATATTTTGTTTGTTTCATTATTTACATATTTTCTTGTTTAAATCAAGATTTTTAATCACATAAGTTTTTGCTCTCTAATATTATTCCAAATTAAAACACAGTTATAATGCTTTCTTCCACATAACTGTACACATAATATGTATTTTCTAGTGACTGCCTACTATGCTGATTGTAAGCTTAATTGTATGAAGCGTGCGCTGCAGTCCTACAAATTTTAATTTTATTTACATTTTAATTTTCTTAAACTAAAATTATTCTATATAATGAAAATGTTCTATTTGTCTATTAATATTTTTGTTGTGTGCTTTTAAACAATAGAAAATAATATTATTATATACTCATTTATCAGTAAAAAGAAACATTAAATTTAATTTCAATTCAATAGAATTTATACTTGCCATTGTTTCCTTTCTCTATCCAATTAAAATTAAATGGATGCTATTTTAATCCGTCCATTCTTTGAACAACAATTGAAAACTAAAATCTATCTAAACAGAAAAAAAAAGTACATTGAAATTAATGGAGTATAAATATATTACTGACGTGAAATACAACAAATGATCCCACAGAACATTTTAAGTTCGCATTTACAACTGCTCTAAATTAGAATGTCCGACAAACGGAAGTGACTGACGATACACATGTGTATTGTAAATTTTATTAACTTTCTGAAAAGAAAATTACATGTAAAAATTATTTGTAATTCAACAGTAATTGTTTTATTTTATCATTAATATAGATAACAACATTAAAGTTTACGACAAAATACTTTAAAATAAATCTAGTTATTTTATAATTCAATACTAATGCAATTGCATTTAATAAATCAATAGGATATAAAAGTTATATAATAACAATTCTACACTATACTATTTTTATTTATTTTTTTAGTAATATTTTTTATATTTGTTTCAGGTAAACACTCTAATTTCTAATGAGAGAATTGTTATTGTTACTTTATTGGTAAGTAGATACAAACAAGATAATTAATTAATTAATATCGACTTATACAGTGTCAGCTAGTAGTGATTGATTGTAGTTAATAATCGTCAATTAATATGAACACGAATTGGCAGATAAGTTACTTGCCTAATTACATTAAGGGTTATCTTTACTTATGATGTAGAAGCACTTGGAATTACAAATTCATGTTAATTAAGGTAGATGGGTTGAAATCGAGGCATATTGCAATGGACAAGAACAACACATTTAATCGATGCCTGTATACTGTCTGCTATTGTATGTTGCGGCGAGCTTTGTATTCCTGAACTGCATTAATCCTGCTTAATTTGCTTTATTAATTTTAAATGTTGATGGTTCAGTAACGGAATTAGATAATTTAAATAACAGATTTGGTGTATTGTATCAATTAATGTTGGAAATGTTTGTGTTTTCAATTATTTAGTATAAGATTGTATAAAAATACACATTTTTTACAACGATTTTGAATGAATAAAAAATATATGTTATATGTTATAGTGTAGAGGTTTTCTAATTCTATAAACATTGATACTCAACAATACACATATTTTGGTAAGGTAGATTTGATCTGACGTTCAAAATTATATAAAATGACCTCACACGCATTTTACAACTAAACGTGATAGACAAATGGAATTTGTTAATTTTAACTTTTTTTAAATTGATTTTTGAAATATTAAGAAAATTACAATTTATGGTTGTTTCATGTTACCAAGAAAATATAAAAGTTTCAAAGTTTTTATTTGTATATAAAGTTTTCTAAAATTATTTTTCAGAAATAACATTTGTTACAATACTTATTACTGGAAATTGTAAACTGTAGACTAAAATTTTAGTTTTATTTGGAACTGCTTCAACTATGTATGTTGCATTTTTTTAAATAATATTTATGAAGATAACTATGAACAGGCTGAGACTCTTTTTCAGTAACATATACTCTTTTTGAAGTTAAAATATTGTTTTTTTAAACTCAAAATAATAGAAAATATACTCTTTTTTGGTTGGGCTAATAATTTCAATTGTTTAAAAACAAGTACTTTTTTTACGAAGTTATTTTAAATTTATATAATTAAAAAACATTAAGTGATTGGATATTACTTCTTTTTATTTTGACGTAAAAACTTCTAACGTTTATAGAGAGAAGTAACTTCTAATTACTTGATAACTATCATTTGGGTAGGTGGGCAAAAAACCTAGTTTAAATCATCTTTTTGTTAATTATGACAGCTGATAACATTTTGTTTTGGCAACGTTGTCACTGTTACTTTGACAGTGGGCAAGTATATACGCTTTGAGAGAGTTTGCAGCTGCTTAAAGGCACAATTTGATAGTTTGCGTTATTTTAAAGACATTTCGAAAATTGACAACATTTTTACTGTTACTTTGTTAGTTGAAAAGCAATTTGGGCATTGTAGTGACGTTTTGAGGGCATTTTAAACTACAAAATAACAACAGTTTTTAGTCACGTTGACAGTTGACTAGTGTACTAGTCAATGTCGTTACATATATATGGAACAATTTGACAGTTGATAAGCATTTTAGACAAGTTAGAGATATTTTTATTTTTGACATCTTTTTAGTAATAAATTTGACAATTGACTTCACTAAGTATTTTAACAGCCGACATATTTTGACAAACTGTAAGTATTTACAAAATAATGATATGTTTGACAATTTAAAATATTGTCAAATTTGTCACAGTTATATTAAAAATTCGATACATTTTGACTGCTGTTAACATATCTACACTTTGACTCTGTCGACTTTTTACTTTGAATGTTATTTTTGACAATGTTGTGATATATTAAGAGCACTTAAACTAACTTGTTTTCTGACTTATTTTGACATCTAACAATATTTGACAACTAACAGAATTTTGTTGACATTACACATATTTTAGACAATTTAATGGCATTTTGGAAGTATTTTAGATTATTTAGTGACATTTTTTGACAGCTGAGAATATGTCAGCAACATTTTGACCGAGTTAATAAACACATTATTTATATGTCAAAATTGACAATATTTTTGTTTGGCAATCTTTTAGTAATATCTTAACAGTCGGAATGCAATATACTGTTTTTCTTTACAGAATTTTGATGAACCACTAACCTTTGAGTATTCGAAACAGTAGTTTATTTTTCAGTTTTTATAGTTATTAGTATAGCAATGTTTTGGCTACGTCACATTAGATCTATTATGCTTTGGAGACACATAGTTTTTTTGTATGATCAACATAAACACCTAATACTCAGACAATTTTCAATAACTTTAAAAACAGTTCTAAATTAGAGTTGTTTGTAGCGTTGTATGAGTAGAGTTATTAAGGATAAGTTTTATGCAGAAATTGGTATGCAAAAAAAATGCATTGGTTTTGTTGGAATTGAATTTGTTGACTTATTAATATAGAGTCCGCAACGTGCGTAAATTCAAATTGGATTTAAAACAACATTATTTTGTATTTGTATTCAATCTAAATTAGCGTTAATATACCTAATAATAAGTGTACTTGTATGTAATTTTTTTTTTACATTTTATTTTAAGAAAAAAAAAAACAATTCAAGAAATTTTGATATGAATCATCTTTAGCGTGAATTTTTGTTAAACTCAAGAAATTCTGTAGGCTAAATTTATTATTTAGGCAATACCAATTGGTAGATTTGTATGTAGAAATGTATTCTTAAAAATTTAAAAAAAAATTGGTTTATTTAAAAACATAAATTAAAACTACCCTCCCCACTCGCTTAAGTGATCAAGTGATTGGATAACTTCTAACGCCTGCAGAGTAACTCTAGTTTAAACTGCTCGATGGTAATTATCACCTACCAAAATGTTAGTCAAATTTGTATCAAAATATAAACTTTTTCATTTTTTGATAACAATATTTTGACAGGTGATTGGACACTCTACTTGATGGTACTTGCGTAGTAACTTTTAAGTTCTCGATAGTTAACAATTATGAGGGTAGGCAAGAACTTTAGTTTAAACCATCTATTCGTACTTATTATACTGTTTGTTATTAAGAGATTGGAAGTTTCTTTTTTTGCAAGCGTAAAAAGTTTCTATGTCAAAGGAAGTGGAAGGAAGTAGAAATCCGCTCTAATTAGTACGTTACTCAATTTTTTGTTCCACAGACAACTTGATTGGTTTAACTCTAATATGGATTTAATAAGATTTCACATTTGATTGGTTTTATCTTCAAACTTCTCTGATTGACACATATATATATTTTTTATGCAAATTGCGATGGCATCTATCTGAGTAATGTCAAGGTTGTATTTAGCTGCTATTGCTTTTAAGTACCTATTTTAACTATACCTATCTACTGGGGAATAAGTTTGCTAATCAATTTTTTTCTTTTGTCTACATTTTTTTGCCATTCGTATAACCTTTTTCACACTTACTTACATTTAATAATATTACAATTGTCTGATTTTTTACTAATGTATATGCATTGTTTTCTATTAAGGCTCGTATTTTTCATCCATTTTTTTTAATTTCTTGTTGTTTACAGTGCTTTATTTACTGTACTCGGATCGGTCTGTGCTTCAATGTTGCTATTGCATAAGTAAGCAACGTAATCTAGAAACTGTTTGGTTTTTAAACACAAGCTGTTTGTCTAGGTGATAAATTTGCGTCTTCTGTTTTTTTTTTTAAATTTTTTGCAGGTAGTCTGGATTGACATTTTTATCTGTTTCTGTTTCTACTGAACTGGTAATTCTATGACTTGAGTATTTTTTTTTAATAAAATAGGTATTTTTCTACATCTATCTCTGCTTATATGTTTATCATAACTAACAAAGATTATTTTTTTGGAATTTTTTATCCCATTTTAACCTCTTTTTGTTATTGTTTTCAATATTAGGTTTTTTTTTTTCACAATGCATAAAGTAAAATTTTTTAGATATAATGTAGTGTTAACTGTTTTTGCCCAAATTTTTTTTTTTATATTTGTATCAAATAAGAAACATCTGGTTTTTTTTAATATAGCTATGGTTTTTTTTAATAATGCTATGGTTTTTTAATAATGCTATGGTTTATTTTTTTTTTTACATTCTGTTTTATTCCGGAGGATAAGGGTTAGTTCTTTGATGGAAGGTACCACATTTATCTAAAATGTTTATATTCTAAATTAACTACCTCACTTTTATTGTCCGTACGTAGGGTTTTAATTTATCTTTAGTATTTTAAAAATATACATATCACAAAATTTCTATCGGACTACCTAAATCTAAGTGTATTATTTCTTAAGGACTTGTCGCTGGTTAATCCAATTATACATGAAATTTTTGGTTTAAGCTACATTTAAACTTTAGAACAAATGTCCATTAATACATGACACAAGTGATTAAATATTAATCTTGAAAAACGAAATAATCGTTGGGCTTGTGCATTCGTCTTTGTAAGACGCGTATGCACAAGCCCAACGATTATTTCGTTTTTCAAGATTAATAAGCTACATTTAAACTCTTCTACTTTTTATTTTGTTATTCGCACTAATGTTTAAGTGTATAGACATTTTTGTCGATGTCAATAAGCATTTTTTTCCTTTTTTTGTTTTTAATCTGTAAACATTTATAACTATTGGTTTAGAATATCACATTGTTTTTGTTCTTTATTAACTGGATTATTGAATGTAAATTTGTGGTTAGTTCTGGGACGTGTAATAACCAAAGCATTTTTATATTCAGACGATTTGGCAGTTTAACCACTGGTGCTATATTTCTGGTTGCGTCCAACAGCTTGGACAACGCTGTGTAATGATAGCGTTAGACATACAGAACGCGTTTAACAACGTGTTATGGGAAGCAACTATAGAGGCGGCAAAGAAAAATGAACTGAACAGGAAATCGATCAAGTTCATATGGAGCTACTTACAGAGTAGAAACTTAGTGACCAAGAAAGGAAGATTCAAATTTACCAGAGAGATACTTTAGGGCTTAGCACTAGGGCCAAAACTGTGGAACCTTGTTTATAAATAGCTACTTTAAATGAGGTTTTGAAAAGCGTGACAATAACGGCATTTGCGGACAACGTAGCACTAGTAGGGAGAGACGTCGAAATGGAAGTATTAAAAAGAAGACTAGAGCTGGCAACAGATATGATACAATTATGGATAAACAGTAAAGGTTTAAAATTAACAACACAAAAAACAGAAGCGATTTGGCTATGGACTAAGAGGACTAATAGCAAAATTATAGCAAAAAAAAATTAAAATATTTTGGAGTGACGCTTAAAGCAAAGGGATTGAATGAACAGGTTAAAAAAGTGGTTATGGGAACAAAGGAAATAGAGAGAAAGCTTGGGAGACTTATGCCAAACAACGGAGGTCTAGGAGAAGAATCTATAAATTAATAGAAACAGCAGCAAGAAAATTCTTATACGACGGAAAATATGGAGAGAAGTTTTTTTTAATTTCCGGTTTTATAGCGAATAGTGTTGCTTTTCGGTACTCTGCTTTTAAGCTGTGCGGTTTTGCAAATGTCCATCCCTAAGGTTTTTTTCTGACATGGCCTTTCTGATGCTCACATTTTATGTCAATGCCGGGCGTCTTCTTTTCCTTCTTTCTGCGGGAACCCACTCATAGATTTGCTTCGAGAGTGGTTCGTCTGGCATTCTTTTCACATCGCCAAACCAGACAAGTTGTTTTGACTGATTTTCTCAGAAAATCCATTTTAACGGCAAGTAATTTGTTTTTTATGGTTTTTGTAATAAGCCATACTTTGCATCCGTATATACCTGTACTTTTAAATATGGTGTTATATATTGACATTTTTGTCTGTTGTCTGATTTTTGATTCTTATAGGTTAGAATTTAGCGCACTTATTACTTTCTTATCCTTGGTAATTTGGGTTTTTAATGGTTTTTTTCATTTTCCCCCTATTATCCATTTTAACACTAAGGTATGTACATTTCTAACATTCTCTTATTTTATCCCTATTGTTTATAACAAGGTCTGTAGCTTTTCCGTCAATACCCATATATTGAGTCTTACTTAGATTTATTTTGAGTTTCCACTTTTGATATTCTTCTTGAAGTTTTCTAGACATATAGAGTATGTCGTCTACGTCTTGGGCTACCACCACCTGATCGTTGGCATAGTGTAGTGTGTAGAAAGTGTTATCTCCTATTTCCATTCTCATTCCTTGACATTTCCTTTGCCACTGCAGACAAAAACAGGAATGAAATAAGAGGAGCTACAAACCAGCTTGTTAAGGATCAGCAAAGCTTACAGAACTGCGTAAACTATTTATGAAGGAAGGGAATATGATAAAAAAGAAGTGAACAAATACCTAAAAAAACTAAGAACGCATCTGATGACAAACCAAATAATTAGAATAAATAGCACTCGGATTGGAGAAATGAATACGGAGCTGGATTTTAGTGCAGATAAAAAGATACAAAAATGTAAAAAATAACAGACAAAGGGGCTATATGGAGAGAGAGAGCCCGGGGACAGCTTCAGATGCTGCGTGAAAATCTGCGAGACAATAACTAGCCCACTCAAACTACAGCTGTTTTACGCAGAGAAGAAAGCCATGCGCAAGTTATTCTTAAGGGCTTTTTGCTGAGGCCAACACATTACTACGTACAAAAAAAAACAGTTTGGTTTTAATAAAATCCGATTTAATGGCAATGCCTGAATGCTTATTAGCCATGATTAATACCATATTTTTTTTTTTAATCTGCTTACAGACAATCCGCTTGTCACTTATCTTAAATTTTGTATATTTTAACTTTTGTTCTGTTTTTGCGATCTGGTTTACACACAACTCTATTGTGCAACAATCCAATTTTTCTTTTGAAACCTGAGTCCGCAAACAATGTTTTAATTTTTTTAAATAATTTTGTTGTTGTCATTGTCTCTTTATGTGTACAAAAAGCGGCGACTTGATTGTCAGGATTAATTTAGCTTTTGCCTCTGCGTCTTTGGTGATGTTTAATTTAGCACCATTAATACACTGCTTTGTAAACTGTCCAGTATTAAAAAATTCTTTGCTGCAAAAGCGCAATCATTGTTCTCACGACCACGTAATTCCTGGACGTTAGCTATATAGTTTGTAGCTATTTTTTTTACTAATACTTATTTAATAATTACTTAATTATGCGCACTATGCTGGTCTGAGCCCATAACCTATTAGAATAACAAGAGATTTTATTCAACTGATTACAAAGATGGTGGACATACAGAACAGTTATTATTAATGTATTATTTTAACACTATCTTAAAAACCTGTGCGTCGCCCCCTTGCTGTGAAATTTTGTTTGCCGTTCCCGTGGCGCGGTTTTTTAGACAATCCGGAAAAACGACGATATCTCAAACACGGTGCATCGGAAAGAAAAAGGGTTTATGCAAAGCCTACTTCAAGGCTTTGCGACAAAATTCTAAATTTGTCGGTCTGGGTGAAGTCATAATAATGAATAAAAACAAAAATAAAAAATGTTTAATTATGGGTGGAGAGGTTTATAAAAATTAAATATAAGATACAACAAAATTATTTTATAATTTTTTTTACTTTTAAAAATCTGCTCAGCCTGGCTATGAATCTTTTTCAAATATCTGCATGGCAGCGATAGCTAATATGGTATGTAATATTAGCTATCGCTGCTAAGGAATACACGTTCACGTAAGCCATGTGTTCATACACATCAACTTTATTTTGTTTACATGCCAGTTGCTGTGTACCCATGTGAAAGTTATCATTCTCATCAACACTAGACATAAACAAGTGTAGTTAGGTGACTTTGGTCAACATGGAGTAGTTGCCATTTCAACCACCTTGGCTCTAAACAGTCTAAACATATTAAAAATTAATATTTGAATGATTATAGGAAGGGGGTGGATAATCAATGAATAATCGTTTATTGAAATAAAATCGAATGCTAGGTAATGGGTTATTCAAATCAACTACTATGCTCATCACTAGTTATTATATCATTGCCCTTTTTCCAGCTGTTTATCATATTTGTTTATTATACATTATTTAATTTGACATCTATTAAACTAGGCAAGTTTTTATTTAATAATATGACAAGTAAAATTCTACATTATACTTATAATATATTAAACATGACTTTATTTCAAGTAATAACTATGTATTTTATACGAATAATTCTTTTTCTACAAAAATATTTTTTTTAAAATTTTTATTCATTCTATTATAACAATACTTTCACACTTTGACTCATTTCTTTAACGTAACCTACTATTCAATTTGCATTATGTAATGATTTGTTTTTTTTCTATAAAATTTTATGAAAATTTTATAATATTTAAACTTTTTTTGTAAAAATAATTTATTAGTTTTAAATTTTTAAATTTCATATGAAATGTAATAATGCAAGAATAGCATTATGGTGTACAGTATAATAATATGTATACAGGGCTCGAAATCGTATATGATGTATGAAAGTATTATACACTTTTTAAAAATTGCGTATGCAATACATATTCTTTAATCGCAGAGTCTCTACCATATGTCTCGTGGGTATCGTGAAGGGGATTTAGGGGTATAATAAAAAAAGATACTTACATCATCATGTTCTGTGTATTATACATCCTTGACGGCAAATATCATTCAAGTGTTAACATCATTTTACTACGTAGTTTTATCTTTTGCACTTACAATACCTCAATAAACTCTTAACTGTTACAATAATAATAATAGTTGTTGATCTATGTCATCTTAAAAAATATTTTAACATATATCTTTGAGGTGTTAAATTTTATATTACTTATTAATTTATTTTATTTTAAAACAGGAAGTAAAATAAAAAAGCATAATTAGTATTTATTTTATAATTATTATTAAATTTAAATAAAATAATATAATAAAAAAAATTACTATATTTTTTATCACAAGTGTATTCTTACGAATACATTACTAGTTTCGGATTAACTAGGGCTTTCTACAATATACTAAGTTAAGTTGAACAACAACATAATATATACAGGGTTAGTCAAAATAACTACCATAACAAAATTAAAAAAAAATGTTTAAAAGTTTGGTTTTAAATAAACTATTGTTTAAATATATTTTTAATATACATGGTGAAATAAATATTGCTACAAAAATTTAGTGTTTCATTGTTTACTTGTGACTGTTGGTTAATTCTTTTTGAATTTTGAACTTAAAACGTTGTAGATTATAAATTTTAAGAAATAATGAATTTGAAAGGAAAATTTATTTGTCGATATTTATTGAGTAAATATTTGTTTAGATATTATTTCTTTTGAATAATGTATTAATAAGTCTATAAAAAAGAAGAGACCTGTTATTTTACAATAATGTTAATGTAAGTATCTAGGTCATTAATTGGTAATGATTCAAGTAGCTCATGTAGTTTTTGATACTTAAAAACAATATTTAATTTAAGGACATATATAGATTTTGAAAAATAACTTACATATGTTCCAGGATAGACTTAACAAAAGAAACCTTTTTAAATTTTAAAAATTAATAAAAAAATACATAATTAAAAATTGTTTTAGATTCTAAAACAAGTTTTAATGTTTAGATCAAAATTCAAAATACACTATTTAAAACATTGACAGGTAATTTATTTAACGTAAATAATTATTTGTTTAATACACACTATTTTTTGCACATTATTTTATTTGTGTTTAAAATGCTTTAAAGTTTTAAAATGAAACCTGATTTACAGTTTTAAACATATTTTAATTGTAAGTATTTGATTTTTCTTCTTTGACTGCTTATCCCATTTGGAATGATTGCGATTTCATGTGTAATTTCTTTATTTGATAATCAAAACGATGTTAACATAATTGTTTCTCTCATGTGATAAGTGTATTAATTGTTCAATTGTTTAAAGTCTTGTTCATGATGTTTCTTAGCCAGGATAATTTTTTTCTGTCAATTCCGCGCCTACCTTCAATTGCCATTGTACAATGAGTTGAGTATCTTATCAAACTTTTGGTAGCGTCTTATATGGACTAAGTACGCATTTTTTTGGCGTTTAACTTATTCCAAAGCTTCTAATCTATTTGTTGTTGATTTTTTTATTACAGAGTATTTTTTTGTACTTAAAGTAGTTTTCGACCATTTCAATGCGGCATGTTATCTCTTATTTCAAATTTTAGTCTGCGCTAAGCTAATAATCAAGGTACTTAAAATTACTAACTGGTTTGATATTTTTGTCGTCAATTGTTATTTTGTTTCTGTGTGTCTTGTTGGTGTTGATATTAAGACCAAATTGTTTGCTGTGGTGATTTACGTTGTCCATTAGTGATTGGAGATCTGCTACGTTATTAACTATAAACGTAAAATTATCTGTTAATGTTATTAATGTATTGTCTATTAGTTTTGATACTTTTCTTGGTATTATTGACAGTGTTGTTAACCAAATGCATCCTTGGAGTACTCTTCTTTGGATGACTAAATATTTTATTGTCAAGTTGTTAATTTGTAGTTCTGCAGTTTGTTTTTAATATAGGTTTTTTATGCACTGTATTTTTGTCAATGATATTTTTTTCAGAATTTCTATTAGTTTGTCGGTCAAATGCCTTTTAATATTTGATAAAACATAAGAGTACGTTTATTTGGACAGTTTTGTACCAACATGTTAAGTAAAGTTTTATGGGTTTCTATAGTTTTTTTAAACATAAATTGTGTTTGTTTTATAGGTGGCTTGCACGTATTAATTATTTAATGGTATATGATTTTTAGAAATAATTTTAGAACCGGGTTCATAAAGCTGATTATCTTGTGTTAGTTGCATTTGTTGGCAATTGTTTTTTTTGGCAGTGTCTTGAAGGTTGACGAATGTTTAAATCTTTTAGGTATTTTCCAGTATTAGATTTTATTAAAATTTTTTTTATTGAGATTGTTTTTATCAATAAGTTTTATATGCTCCGCCGGTATCTCATCGGGGCTAGCAGTTTTTTTAATTTTTGATGACCGTATTTTTTTTTTAAATTTTGTTTTTGAGGAACTATTGATGGTTTACCTATTGTTATCAGTGAAAAGTAGTTTTAGATGGTTTTTCTATATTTGCATTTTTTCTTTCACGTATTTAACTATTTTATTCTTTTTATTTACTATAACAGTTGAAATCATCGTAAACTTGTTGACATTTTTTTGATTTTAGAGCATTTTGAGTCTGGCCAGTTGATTTGATTAACCTGTATTTTTTGGTATTTTTTATGGTTTTTATGTAGGTGTTGCTTTTTGCCCATTTTTGTCATCTATTTCTGTTTTGGTGCTATTTTTTTAATTTTTTTGCTTCCTAATTTGTTTAATTGCAAATTTTTTTTTTAATTAAAACTGATAATTTTTTTTATTTTGATATTGACATTTCAACAAGCATTTTATTTAAAACTAAAATTGTTAAGCCAACCATAGAATATCCAAAAATTTCGGAAAACAAATTAAGCAAGATTGATATTTACATTAGAAATTTTGTTAATGCCAGGATTAAGAATATAACATTGGGAACAATTTACAAAAGGGATGGAACAGGACTTATACGGAGCCTAAAAGAAAGTATGGAGACTGCTCAGGGCGCAAAAAAAAACTGAAAAACTGTAAGCTAATACTCAGTGAGTAAATCTGAATGGACCACCTACTTCAAAGACCGAGACCTAAATACAACAGTAGAAGAAGATGACCACTTAGGGACGATCGACGAACACCATATGCAACAAGCAAAATCAGAAAAGCTTCAGGAGCGGATGGGATATCCAATGAATTCATCAAGTACGGAGGCGCAACCCTACTTAAAGAGATAACCATGCTATTCAAAAAGATCTTGCACAATCAAACTATCTCGAACAACTGGAAAATGAGCATGACCATACCAATCTTTAAAAAACGAGAGAAAAAGGACTCGGACAACTAAAGAGGCATTACACTACTCAGCTCACTTGCAAAACTATTTACGCATCTGCTGGCAGCCGCTATAAACGACATAATACAAATCAGTGAAGATCAGCAGAGATTTTGGAGAAACTGCTCCACGACAGACGCTATTTATATCATTAGACAACTAACGGAAAAGTTACTAACTATTCAACAAACCAGCATATGTGTGTTTTGTCGACTTAACTAAGGCATTCGATAGAGTGAAAGTGAAGTGAAAAACGTTATAAACATAATGCAAAAAAGGTGTGCCCAACAACATCATAAATCTGGTACGACAACTCAACACCCAAAACACCACAAAAATAAAATGTTATGGCGACTTCACCAAAGAAATATAAGAACAGGGAGATAACTTTAGCCTGCTTTTATTCAACCTCCTGATGGATATAATAATAACAAAGATAAGGTAGGTAGGCATTAGGTACTGCATGGGCACAGCAACGTTTAAAATAATATGCCACGCGGACGACGCGGTACTAACAGCAGAGAACAAAGACAACCTCCAAAGAATGCTTTATACGTTTAACCTAAGCGCATGACACAACAATATGAAAGTCTTGGCCAAAAAAACGTAGTGCCTAACCACCTTAAAAGACCCCTTACGATGCAGCTTTCTATCAATGCCAAAACAATAAAGCAAATCCGAACCTTTAATTACCTGGGCATAGAGATAACTGGATACGGTAACCTAAACGGGGAAACGACAGTCCAAGCCCGCAAAGCTGCAAGTATATTGGGATGTTTGCGCTAGCTTACATGGAGAAATAAATGTATTAAAACGCAAAGTAAAGTTTGCATATATAAAACATGTATCCAATACTTACATACGCCGCCAAAACAAGAGCTGACACAGCAAAAACAAAAAGAATTTTCAGAACAACAGAAATGAAAATTTTAATGACAATCACAGGCAGAACACTACACAATCGAGTGCAAAGCACCAACATCTGAGAGGAATGCAACACCCATGACATAGTCAGATGGTCCCGACAACGCCGAAGAGAATGGAACTACCACATCACACATGGACAACAACAAGAGACGGGAAGCCACACGGCACATGACCAGCAGGCAGACCCCCGAAGAGATGGCGGGATAGCTGGTTATCAATATCTTAAGAGAAACAGTAACTACAGGTCCATTTAGAAGATATTTAATTTTTTTTTTAAACAAAATTAGTTTTATTTAATCGATGGCCATGTGGCGTAAGGTATGTGGGGATAATAAGTTAGACGACTGTTCCCGTGTAAGTTTATTTATTGAATGCTAAAAAATGAATACCCTGAAAATAGATAACAAAATATTTCTTCTTTGACATTGTCAATAACATACATATTATATTAATATAAAATAAATATAAATACAATTCACTACATATGACAAAATATTGCTTTAAGATTTTTATTTATTGATGCTACAGATTTTACTACTAAAAACTTTAACTTGGTCTGCTATATTTTTTGACATAATCTTTGGTAAATATGGAGTGGGCTATCAGCTGCAAAACAATGAAGAGTATTTTAAGCTATTTTAACAAATTCAGTAGTTGAATAAAATAATTCACTGCTAAATTTGAGTTAGGTTTTAAATATGCAAGGTTTGCCAGTTCTCAAAAGTTGGATTTAGTTTTCCTACGTTTGAAACAAATAAGAATAATAATTGTCTGCTTACTCAAAACTAAATTTGAGTGCCAGACTCAGCTCTGTTGCAAAGTATAATAATAAGTAAAAATATAAAAAAGAATAACTTCAAATAGAATTTAAGGAATATGAAAATATTTTTTTAATTTTTGGTTTTGTAAGTAATACACTGGTCAAAATGTTGCTCTTTTAAAACTAAATAATAAATAATTATTGCCAACTTTTTTGTTTTTTGCAAACTATCTATCAATTTGTATTGTAAATTATCTTATTATTATATTATACGTATGCGTGGTTTATGATTATAACACAACAGACGTTTCCAATAGCAATTCGCGTAATTGGGCGTTTAAAATTATTTTACAACACACTATATTGAAATCACAATGAGAAAATATAACTAAGTTTAAACAAATACATTTCTTTAAAATTATAAAAAAAAGTTGTGCTTGGATTGTGTGGATTAATTACTTTTTTACAAAGTTAGTAATCTGCATGGATTTTTTTAATACTCATGATAATTTAAGTTTTATTTAAAGTTTTAAAATAATAGACTTGTTTAACTTTTGTGTTTATATTATTACATTTTGATTAACTATAATTAATCATTTTATATTAATCATTTTACATTAGTTGCATTCCATTGGCTATGAATAATGAATATGCAATGGAGAAATTATGCAGAATTTTCAGGTAGAAAATGATTGCAAATCATTAACCGTTTTATGTTAATTTGATTGATTGATGATATAATAATTTATTAGCAGTGTTATTTGTTAGCATATTTAAATAAATTAGTTTATTATATACCTTACTACAACGGGAATTATTTATGTTATTTATTTAGCTCTAAAAAGAAGGAATTACAGGACAAACAAACATTGTTTAACGTAAGAAGCATTAACAAAACACACTTATTTCAAAGTTTTTAAGTAACTCTATGCTTTAAAATACACAGCGTTTCTCAAACTGTCATTTGATAAAAACGACGTTCTTTTAAGTGTTTTTTGATTTTTTTTTAAAGATAATAGTCACAAAGCAGGGTTAAGACTGTGAATGTTTTTATATAGCCGCTTTTCAGTTTTTAATTGTGTTCTATCACTTGCACAGAAAATTAAATGTTGGCTTTCTTAAGTGGTGGAAAGTCTTTATAAACCTATTTTATAATTTGTTTTTGTAACAGGATCTATAATAATAATAATATATTTATTTCCATAATTGACTACATACATAATAAATATACAATAATGCATAGTTTCTATGTTATAATGTAGGATTTGTCAAAAAGTTAAAGTTACAAAGTAAACATTACTTAAAAAAATCATCAATAGTATAATAACACTTGTTCAACAAAAATAATTTTAGATTGTGCTTAAATAAGTTATAATTTTTACACGATTTTAAAATCTGTAGAAGCTTATTGTACATCTTGGACCCAAAATATTAGATGAACATGTAAATATATTTAACTTATAATTGTATCGTTAGTTATAAAATTATTTTTGTGTTTTATATACATATAAACATAACTTGTGAATAACCATGCATGGGACAAGCAAAATTTGTAACTGCTTAAAAATATCTTTGCAGGATGTTCTATAAGGTACTCCTGCAATACATCTTACAAGTCTCTTTTGAGTGATAAAAACTGAATTAAGTGATGTTGATGGGCTTCAAAAACAAATTCTATATAACAATCTGGAATGAGCTAGTGCATAATACAAAGACACCAAATGACAAATGTCTAAATTTTTTGCAAGCATCAAATTTGATAGCATACAGAATTGAGAGACATTATTAACTTATTGCAATGGGTTTGCCAACTTAAAGATTCGTCAATATGTAAACCAAGGAATTTTAATGTGCGTGTTTTTGATATTAAATCATTGTCGATCATCAAAGGTAGATCAAGATTAGAACGATATTGACGTGAGTGAAACCTTAAATAATAAGTTTTACTTGGATTTATAAAAAGTAAGTTTTGATTAAACCAGGTGCTAAAATTACCTAACTTATTGTTTGATTTGTTAGCAATATTAATATTATTAGGGACACTTATTACGACGGAAGTATTGTCTGCATACATAATTAAGTTTTTATCTACAAACAAATCCATGTTGTTTATAAAAATTATAAAAAGGACAGAATCTAAAATTGATCCTTACGGTACACCTTGATTTATTGTGACAAAGTCAGACTTAGAAATTGTGATTGTTGTTGTTGTAATGTACTGAAACAGATAGTTGCCGTGATCTTAAATAAATCAATTTAAAGCTAAGGTGTAGCTTTAAATTGATATATACGGAATATTTATACAGCTTATCAGATAGTGTGTTTATATTCACACAATCAAAGGTTCGACTAAGATCAAGAAAAACCTCTACTGGATATTCTTTTTTTTTTAATATGTTTGCTAGTAAAATTTATTATAAGCTGTCATTGTAGATTTACTAAATCGGTAACTATGCTGTCTTTCAGTAATAAGCGCAAAGCGATTTAAAATTATTTGTAATTGGTTGAGCATGTAATACTCGAATATCTTGGAAAATACTGATATAATTGCTACATGTCTATAGTTATTTTTGCCTAGAACGTCTTTGCTTTTATAAATCGATGTAATAGAGCAAAACTTTAATTTTTTAGGAAATTCTCCAAATTCAAAAGGTTTATTAATTAAAAAAGTTAATGGTTTTGTAATAAAAATAACAACGTTTTTAAGTAACATATCTGATATATTATCTGGTCCGGCAGATTACTTATTTATTATTTTATTTAAATTTATGTTTTCTAGTTCCGTTTCAACAAAAGGATCAATAAATATACTATTGTTATTGTAGGGAATACAACTCAAATTTATGTTTAACTATAAATTAATCAACGTCTCAATTATTGGCATAAAAAAAACAGGTTACAATTAGTAGAAAGCTAATTTAACTACACTATAGTTACTAGAATGTGATCTGCATGGACTGAGAAAGGTATACAGCAATAGTGTGTTAATGGAAGGCGTCTTAGAAACAGTAGTATTTGTGAAGATTGACTTCTTAGTCGGATGGCCACACTATATTGGTTTTCAACAACAAAGTTTATTGTTTTAGACTGAACAAGAGCTCTTGATTGCTCAATGGCAACATTTTATAAAAGAATTTCTTTTTTGGTCTTTATTTATACCAAAACTGCAGATTACAATTACAAAGCTGTCTTGGTTGTATGGTATCAAGGGTGGCAAGGCTGGAGTAACCAATAAAATGAAATTGATAAATTCAGTTTTTTGTGAGTATATGATAATAGTAGATGGGTTTGCGGGCATTGACTTAGTGTTATGGTTTGGGGTGCGATATGTATTGGTGGATTATTACAACTATAATGTATGGAAGCAGTATTAGTGTTTTTTATGCAGACAATACCAAATGGCATCTTCCAGCAGGATAACAGGCCACACACTGTTGATATTACCAAAAGTTATTTATAGTAAGCACAGCTTTGTGTATTGTTTTTGCCTGCAGGCCTATTGCACACGTCAGGAACATAGTGGGTTGGCGGCTTAAAATATTGCTTAAGTCTTCAGATAAATTGGACGACTTGCGACATTACTTTTAGGTTGAGTGTAACAAGATTTTCTAGGAAATTATCAACATTGCAATTAGAAGTAGTTATACTTATTGTATAGCAAACAATTCACATATTAGTAATTTATACAAAAAAAAAACAAATATAATACAGGGTTTATCAATGATATCACAAACAGAAAGTTTATAATGGAATTTAAAATAGTGATGGTGTAGTTACATGTGCTAATAAACAATAACGTGTTGTGTCGTTTACTGTGAAGTCCTAGTTTGTTGCAACCAGCAAAGCAAACAATATTTTATAACTAAAAGAATGGTTTAATACTTTAATTCAATTTAATCAAGCTGATTTAAAAGTTTATAAATATAATTTTAAAAAAGAACGCAATGTACACAATTTGTAGATTTTTTCTACGATTGATTGATTTTCTTTTTATAGTATGTTTTGCTGAAAGTTATACATTTTTTATATCTATAAGTATACTAATAGATTACTTAAGACCATACCGAACGCTAGCTTGATTTGTAGTATTTTAACAAAAACGGCAACTTTGGCTTCATCGCTGCTTCTACAAATAATTTGATATATGATTTATTTTTTATCAGTACATTTAGAAAGGATTAAACTATGATATGTCGAAATCTTTTTTGTAAAATTATATTTGCAAATAGCAACAAAATGCATTCAAAAATACAGAAAAACGCATTTATTTCTATATTTCCTAACTATTATTTGACTAAAAGACTTTGACATATCATAGTTTAATCCTTTCTAAATGTACTGGTAAAAAAAAAATCGTTTATCAAATTATTTCTAGAAGCAGCAATGAAGCCAAAGTTGCCGTTTTTGTTAAAATACTACAAATCAAGGTAAACGGTCGGTATGCTCTTAATTTGCTTCTTAACAATTGTTTGTTACAGTAGTTTAGCCAACAAATATTTCAAACGGTTAATATTTTGTAGGTTTAATAAGTTTTAGTTTTTCTAGTTAATTCGAACACACTCACAACAAATAAATATTTACGTCAAATCAATAAAGAAACGGACAGTACTTTCTTTCTACAAATTTAATCAGCTAGCGTCATTAAATTCTGACGCAACTACAGTTAACAAATCGTAATTTTTTTTGCCTACAATGTGCGAGTTACTATATTTAATTAAAAAGTTGTAGTTTAACATTCTATATAGCGGTTTGTTTATGGATTTCTTATCGTACAAACTAAAATAAAAAATAAGTAATGTTATTACAAATAATAATTGTGTTGATCTTTTGCGTACATGTTATTAAATAGGTTAGGTTATGTTTTTATATATTTTTATATGCATAGTTTTATATGCATTTGTTATTACAGTTTGAACACCAACACTAACTAAATTTATAATTTGATTTTAATTTTAATTTTAATTTTATGCATATTTTATATTATTCTACATATTTATAATGTATAATTTACTGGTCTATAAGTTAAAATGAAAACATTAATATTTTATGTAATTCACTTTACTGTACTCAGTGTATTTACAAGCGCATAGAATATTTTCCAGCGCGCAATAACACTTTAATATTAATTGAATTTAATATCATATCAACATCTTAACTACGATGAGATTAATCTAGTAGAATTTAATATGGTGTTGTATTGCTCATATATCATTGTGGGCTATCTGCGGCAAAGATCATAAGAGTACGTTGTCGTCGTTGGGTAAAAGTAAAGACATAAATCCAGACAGGGAAGATGCTAAACCGTAATACGACTTTTTTATGAGAAGAAAAAGAGTCTCCTTTGAGAGGTGAACGCGCGATGGAAAAAATGATGACGTTAATTTAGAGCGATATATGGGACAAAGGGAATTTTTATCAGGTTTCCCTTATTAGATTTCGGCGGAGTGCCTTGGCAAAATCCTCGACGGGACCAAAGAACATAATAATATACTGATATATATATGATTCGCAATATGAAAGTAAATTATTCAATAAAAAATATATAAATAAATATGAATGCGATTTACTTTCACGAAATATGAAGCAAAAAAAAGCAATTAAGTTAATGGACGTATTCTGTACAAATTTAATTCAGCAAAATTACTGAACTTATTAGCGTAGCAAGGTCAAAACGAAATTAATTAAGTTGATTAAAAATGAACCAGCTTCTCTTGTTGATATCATTTTTATCGATTTCTGGTGGAAGCCAGTTCAAGAGTAAACACGTTAGCTAAGATAAATACAGGAGGAGAGAGGTTGGTTACTAGGTTAGCTTATTGATTTCTCATTTCACGGATCTCGTGCCGTATGCATTTGTTAAAACTACAAAAAACATATTCAGTAGCTTTGCTTTAATTAATTACATTTGTCAATGATATCAGATCGGGGTGTGCGTTTCTAATTGAAGGGCTGTCGTGGTTGGTAATAAGATCCGGAGCAGTAAATTACCAAAGGTCGTAAATTAATGGGCTGACGTGTTGGCTTCAGATTTATTATGTCCATATTGGTAATGATTATTATATTATATTTGGGAACTTCTAATAGGAGTTTGCCAGACCAATGAGTTTATTTCATATCAACGGTTTAAGGGTGGAACATTAATCAGGAAACAAATGGACTGTTCCATTACTAAATTATTACAAATCCTGTTTGGGGATTTATCGTCTTCTTACATCACGCCTATTCGACGACACCAGACGATCAATTTGCTTTCTAATTTTAATTAAGTATCATTTAATGCTAATTGTGTTGTTTTATATTACACAACGATGTGCCGATTAAATTACATGAATATTATTTAAAAAATATATACACAAATTAGTTCGAAAATAGTTGCAAAGCACTTTAAAAGTCATTAGCACATTCAAACAATATTAATTAAAAGTAAAATGCATTAAGAAGTAGTTGAATTAATTGTAGTGCAATAGAGTGTAACTTAGCCCTATAGCCACATTAAATTGCAAATCACCTTCAAGGCAACACATTATTTTGGGTAACCATAGTATGTGCCTTTGGTATGTATATTACTTTGCTAATGAGAGGTGGGATTGCTATTGGAACTAGAGGTATATTATTCCGACTCGAAATTATACTATCTTAATACTACAAAATGTATGTATAATTTAAAGATTTTAATGTAATAAACTATACGGCAGCTATATAACAGTCGAAATGTTTATTCTAATAAAAATGTCTGTTTAACAGAATTACGAGCTTGTATTTGTATGTAACCTACTTAGCAAGAAATAAACAATGGGTTTTATGAATGAGCATTATTACATTGATAATAAAATTAATACTGACTAGAAACATAACACTATTTAATTTATTTGTTGTTATTATGTAATCTTTGCATAACACTGTTAACTTCTGTTTTTTTTTTTAACAAACATTAAAATAGTTTTGCAAAAGTCTTTGAGAAACAATAAAAGATAGAAAAATTAGAACAGCATTTAATTTTTTTTAATATTTTAGCTTAAACAGTTTTACCAAAAACTAGATGTTTAGATGATTCTAACCAATGTTTTGAAAATAATTTTTTAATGCTCAAATTTTTTTAAACATTCAAATTTTTTTATGTTTGCAACGTAACAGATAAATAAAAATATTAATGTACGCAGACCGATAAAAATATAGTTAGAATTGATGTTTTTAAATGCTGTCCATTAATGTTTTTTTTAAATAACCACAAGTTCCATTTATAGTTAAAATAAACAAGATGTAAAAGCAAAAATCTTGAAATATAACAATCTTAATTTCTTAATGTTGCAAAATTAAAATTTGAGGTAGCAGACGTATTAAATATTAATCAGAATTAACTTACATAGGTGTAATTCCATTACTTTTCGACTAATTTAAAAAAGTCGACCTCTTTGATTTTGCTTAAATTTTTAGAGATCAAAATATGAATGAAAAAATGAGATTCTCAAAATTTTGGACTTCAGAATATTGTCTGTTCAAAATGACACACATTTAACGGTCAAAAATTTTACAATAAAACGTATTTTTTAGCTTATTTTGTATCTTAATTTTTGGGCTTCTGGAAAAAGATAAAATGGTCCACGATGGCTCAAATTATTTCTTATTACATGTACTTTAAAACCCATATTTTTATGTTTAATATTGTGGCAGTCATTTTGATATATTAAGCTTCAAACATTATTCCAAAAAAAACCGTAAATTTAGCAAAATTGCAAAATTTTGCTTTCTTTAAACCGTTCTAACATTGTCAAATCTTAACAAAATTTAATCCGCAAGGTCTAGATTTTATCGTGTTTAATCTCATTTTAATAATGTATAGAATCAATACGTATAAACCATTATTTTGATGCAGGAAGTTGCACATATTTTTGCGATTTTCAAAACTTGTAATTTTTAGGTCCCGAAAAAGCGCTGTCACCATATCGGGCATTATCAAGAATTTTTCAATATTTAAAAATGGTCAAAATCGGCAAACGGCACATTTTTGTATCTTAATTTTTGGGTTTTTGGAAAAAGATAAGATGGTCTACGGTGGCACAAAATATTCCTTATTGCATGTACTTTAAAACCCATATTTGTATATTTAATGTTGATGTATCAAGCTTTAAACATAATTTAAAAAAACACTAACGAGCAAACCAAGCAAGATATTTACAAGATTCGTAGAAAAAAGGATGAGAGACAAATTAGAAAATACAATAGAGGACAGCCAATGTGTTTTAGAAAAGGAAGAAGCACACAAGACCTAATATTTATAATAAGACAGTTAAGTGAGAAGATGATAAAAAAGAAAAGAATAATGCACGTATGCTTTGTGGATCTCGAAAAAGCATTTGGCAGGATCAAAAGAGAGGATATATGGAAAGAACTAGAAGACAGAGGAATTGAAAAGGAAATAATAAACGTAATTAAAAACATGTACACAGAAAACAAAAACGTAGTAAGAATAAACAACGAGGAATCAAAAGAATTTATTACAAAGAAAGGGGTGAAGCAAGGGTGCGTGCTAAGCGCATTGCTATTTTCAATTGTTTTAGATAAAGCTATAAAACAAGCAAAAAAATATGAAAACAATAAAAATAAGGTATTGGAAGATGGAAATAACAAAAATAGCAGAACTACTATTTGCAGACGATATGGCTGTGATTGCAGAGACTGAAGAAGAACATGGAAATAATAGAGGAACAACTAAAGAAAATAAACATAAAAATAAACTATGAAAAAACAAAGACTATGATAATTGCAAGAGAAAAACTGAATCACAAAATAAAAATAAAAGGAAGAATAATAGAACAAATTGTACAATACAGATACCTAGGAACAGTAATACAGAACAACGAAAAATTTGACAAAGAGATAGAGTTTTACTAACATTTTGACTAAAATCGACTAAGGGTGACAGCGCTTTTTCGGGACCTGAAAATTACAAGTTTTGAAGATCGCAAAAATATGTACAACTTCCATCAAAATAGTGGTGTATACGTATTGATTCTATAAGTTTTGTGTGATAACTTTAAAAAGAGATTAAACACAAAGAAATCTAGACCTTGTGGATAAAATTTTGTTAAGATTTGACAAAGTTAGAACGGTTTTCTTAAAATAAAGTTTGAAGCTTAATATATTAAAATAACATGAGTTTTAAAATACATGTAATAAGGAATGTAATTTGAGCCATCATGATCTTTTTTATCTTTTTCCAGAAGCCCAAAAATTGAGATACAAAATAAGCTTAAAAAGACTTTTTATTGTGAAATTTTTGACCTTCAAATGTGTCATTTTGAACAGGCAATATTGTAACGTCCATAATTTTGGGAATCGCATTTTTTCATCCATATTTTGATACCTAAAAATTTAAGCAAAATCAAAGAAGTCGATTTTTTCAAATTAGTCAAAAAGTAATAGAAATATCTATAGATATAAATAGTTTATAGTGTATCAAGTGCCAATAATAAGCTTTTGCAGCCCGCCACTTTTAGCAGTACAAAGAAGCTTTGCAAATCTAAATATGTAGTTTTTACTTGCATTTGTCAATTTACCAGCTGCAATAATAATGGCAACTGTAGCACAATGGTCTAGTGCAACGACTGTTGTGCAGGCAGCCAGAGTTTGATTCCCAGCAGCGGCAATATCTAATTTGTCGAATATATTTCAATGCGGTTGTCTCCTTCGCAAGGCAATGGCAAACTAGCAAAGTATTTGCTTAGTAAACGCTTCAAGTGTTGTGGTTTGGATTCTACGTTAAAAAATGTAGGTCTTGTATGTTTGTGTGGAAATATTATTGCACACCACAAACATACGAGAGGAATGCCGACACGCTCATAACGGGTAATGACACTATAAGAATAATGATGCACGATAATGTTTGAAGACCATTTTGAGGTTTGCATACAACATTACTTATTACATAAATAGCTTAGCCGCTACATACAGTGTCTAAACTACGGTTTTTGCAAAGTTTTTTTATTCAATCTTAAAAATGTGTTTGTTAATTGATCGCAAATAATATTGTTTTTTTTAGAATCTTCTAAAAACGAATTACTTTGAATACTAAATCTGGTAAATGCCACACCTTATGGCTAGATCTAAACAACAAATCTGTACCAGTTTTTTTTTAATTTGTTTTTTTTTTGAGAGCATAATGCTGATATAGCTCTAAACTAAATAAAAATTTCTTAACAGATACTAACATTTTTTTGAATATTGTTTTCAAGTGTTCATTTGAAACTTTTTTTTTAAATTTTGTTTAAAAACCAGCTTTGTTGCCGATTTAAAACTGAACCTATATACTATAATGTTGCAGATCTTTCTGAGTTGCAAAGATGACGCTACGTGTCATACGGCAAACACTACAATCTATTTATTGAAATCAAAGTTTAGCAAACTTGATTTCTAGAAATGAACTTGTACCTTGATTACTTTTTGCAACAATTTACGCTTTGAAAATCAACATTGATTAAATTATTTTTGACTCACCGCTAGTGCTTGAAACAGAATTTTATATATAGTTTTATTTAAAATGTATAAAATATTAAATAAAAATTAATTTTTCTTTATGAATTTTTGAAAACAAGATTTTTTAACTAAACCAGTAATAATTGTGAGACGAAATGTTTTGAGATCTATACATTTTTCTTTGTGGATTATGTATGAATTTACAATGGTAACATCCACAAAATGCCACAAAATTTTGGGCTACTATTTTTTACTTTTGCGACCAATTTTGCACACAGACTTGAGCATATCAACGTTATCAACATAGCCCATGTGGCAATTATAATCTTTAATTATTGTAGGACAACCTACATCACATGTATGTATGTTTGACATCATCTAGATGACTTGGTTTATAAAAATTGCTACTCATGAAAATAATCCTCTTGTCCACCCACTTTACACAAGCCATTCTTTTATTTGTTACTTTTTAATAATGATCTCTTCTTTTTAGTTGTTTGTCTGGTTTGAAATCTTTAAGTTACCCTTGTCGTCTTTTCCTAATAGTGCTACATAAATTATGACTTGTTTAAATTCATTAGAAGTGGTAGCAAAGTGAAATTGTTATCGAAGTATACAATGTGATTTTTATTTACAATGGATCTTGTAATCTTAGTACCTAACTGTTTTTCTGCAATGTTAACAACTTTGCCAGTTATGTTTGGAATTGGTCAACGTATCCACTCTTATCTGCTCGCACCCAAAGCTTGTAACCCTACTTGATCGGTTTATTGGGCATATACTGGCTAAAACCAGACCTACCTTAAAATTTTATCATCGATTTATCGATAGCTATAATTGCACCTGGTTTTATGGTCAAAGTCTCAGAGATCTTATTAAGAAATGATTGAAAATTGTACAGTTTGTTGTAGTTTACATCTTCACGTTTTGGCTGAAGGATATTATTATTTATATGAAAACTGCCAAGAAACTAATCGAAACGCATTTGTATCATCAAGTTTGCAATGTAAGAATTACGAAGCTTTGGTTTAGTTGACTAGTAATCACGATAACTAGGAAGTTTTTTTATTTTCATCATTACATTGATAGCAAAAATACTTTTAATTTTTTATTATTTGTACTTATAAATAGCTCACTTCTTTGTATGGCATAAAGGTTAGTTTCATAAACAATATTGTTTATTAAAGATTCAGGAATTAGGCAAGAGAATATGTCAATTGGTATATTAGCATTTTTGGAATGTTTACAGGTCCAGTCAAATCGTTGAATAGCGCAGGGATTATGTGCGATACAATTTGTTTACAAGGTATGTAAATATGAAACCGGATTTTTTGTATAGAAAATACACGTTTATTGTGTGAAAAATATAAAAACAGTTTTATTTGAAGTATTGTCCATTCTAGCTATAATTTTTCCCACTTGTCTGACAATTTGTAGATGCTACGCCAAAAAAACTGTTGCTCTTTTGAGGCAAACCAGTCATCAAGCTATTTTCGTACATTTTTGTAAGATGTGAAACGCTGCTCAGAAAGTACGTGTTCCATCGATGCAAATAAATAGTAATTGGACGGAGTCAAGTCTGATGAGTAAGCAGCATGCAAAAGTTTTTTCTAACTAAATGCCTTTATCGTTTCTTTGACCAGTTTTGTTTTGTAAGATGGTACAATTTCATAAAGCAAAATCGCTGGTCGTTTTTTACGTAAAGCTTGATTCAAATCAATCAATTGTTTTTGGTAGCGTTTATAATAATTTTTTTTTATTTTTAAACTTTTGTGGTGGTCTTCTACGTTCTTTTGTATCATGTTAAAATTTGAGTTTTTTAAACCACTCAACGCATTGTGTTTTACTAAGAGCATGTTTACCGTAAGCTACGGCAAACATTTGATGTGGTTTTGCAGCAGTTCTCTTCAAATCCATCTATGTGCAAACTCTGGTTTTATATTTACAGATTTGGTATGCCACAGAAATAAATCAGTATTTTCTTTTATCTTTTGTGCTAATATAGCTAAGGGAATGACTTCACCTTCGTCAAAATCTTCATCTTTGCCGAAATCTTTATTTATTGTCATTTTGTTCATATGTTCATCAACATTTATTGGCATTTGTTCTACAAGTTGTGAAAAACTAAAATCTATTTCATTTATCATTATCATCATAGTCATTAATATCAGATTTTATTATCCGAAGATATATCAGATAATAATAAATTGAAATCGTCCTGATTCATCTTTTTCAAATCTGCAATGCTCTATTTATGTTTTGCTTAAAAATTAAAAAAATAACGGCTGTGTGGTGTGATCTACTTCATAATTCTTATCAGTCTTATACAAAAACTTTGATTCCTGCATGCTTTATTATTGCAATTATTATATAAATACTTGTCATTATCATGGAGTCGCTTCAAAACACTTAGTATTTTATTTACAATAAAATTTTTGTCAAACCTTAAATCAGTGGCGTACCTAGAACTTTTTTCTTCCAGGGCAGTTTCCAATTTGCAGCTCTTTCTAAGTCAATCAAATGATGGTTTTTATAAATTGATGTCTGTAACCGAGCTACATTTTTAGAGATAATATTTACAACCCTACATTGACTTGACGATAAGGAAAAATATTTGAATACATATAGTAATTCATAATTCGAAGAACTACTAGATATAAAAAAATGCCGCCCCAAAATATGTGCCGCCCGATGCGGACCGCACCTACCGTCTCCCTCTAGGTACGCCACTGCCTCAAATGCATACATTTGCTATGAGTTATTATCTAAAATAATAAAAACAATGCAACAAGTTCAAATAGAATCCGAGTCTATATACTGTATTTTAAAATATTGGTTATATGAGAATACCGCAATGCTTGTACGCAAATAATATTTGAAACTGTGGTATCACAAAGCTTGAAAGGGTTATAAAAAAAGTTTTTTATTTTTTTTCTAGGTTCTATAATGCATTAAACAGTTGGTTAGCAAAATTTGATAAAAATGCTGTTCAACAACGGAGAATACGCAGATATCATTTTTGTTTACGGATTCTGTAATGGTAATGTCCTAGCTGCATGTTGCGAGTATCAATTAAGATTTTCTGACAGAAGGCAACCTTCTTGTCGCAGTCCACATCAACAGCACACTTTGGCAGAAGAGGAACAAATAGTTGACGCAGTTCTTGATGAACCAGGGGTCAGCGTTAGGCGACTTTCCGCTCGTTTACAATTATCTAAATATTAGTTTATGCGGAGCCAATAACAACGTGGAGCAATTACAAGAGAAAATTGCGAATACTTCACTGCACATTCAAAACACAAGAGATTTTGAAGCAGTTTATTATTATTTTTTAATGCGTTGTCAAGGTTGCATCAACGCTCATGGTGGCCATTTTAAGATCTTATTATAGTAATATTGTTTTTTTGTTATTACCGTTACAAAATTTTTTTTTACTTAAATTTTGCTAAACAATGTGTATTTTTTGATTATCTCAAAAATGAAGCGAGATAGACAAAAAAGTTATTTAAATTTTCTGTTTGAAATTAAAAAAATTACCTAAAGTTTTATGTTTTGCCTCCAGTTAGAAAACACTACGAAACTACCAAACAAGGTTTGCAAAAACTCTAAGTGGAACAACCTTTTACGCCTCAAGTTTTTTTAATGTTTTACCAAGTATATTACAAAATACAATAAAAAAATATCTTAAATCCAAGCTTTTTACAACACTAATAAATTATTTGAACATGTTTGTAACTACAATTTTTAGATAATTTACCGTTTTTTTGTCTTGTCAATTAATACACACTGTGATTATGTCTGACAACTAAAAAAGATTGACTCATACTGCCACCGAGTTTTTGCAAATGATCCATTTAGAAGTACTTAAAAAAAACTAAAAAAAAACTAAAAATATTATTTTTATCAGGTAATTTTTATGTTTGTACAAATGAATCATTTTGTACATTTATTTTTTAAAGATTTTTTTTCAAATGTTGTTTGTAATTACGGCTAACATAATCCATTCAGGAGTTCCAATTTGCAATGACGCGTTCTAGCATTTTGAGTGGTATTTGGCAAATGACGAAAGTAAAGTTGGTATTCAATTCTCTAATTGTAGTGGATTATATGTAGTTCCAAAAGAAAAAGTCTAGAGGTGCAATATTACATGATCTAGGCGGCCAATTTACCGGTCCAAGGTGTGAAATTAACTGTTAACCAAATCGTTTTCGCAATCAAGCCATGGTTTTACGGGCTATATGGCAAGTAGGCGCGTTTTCTTAGAACCAAATGTTGTCAAGATTACAGGTTTCAATTTTAAGCTACAATTAGTTTATCATTGTGCGATAACGGGCGCTACTCACAGTTAAGTTTCAGCTGGTTTTATTTAAAAAAAAAAGTTGAACCAGCCCATAAACCACACCAAACCGTTGTTTTGTTTGAATGTAATGGCAGCTTTTGAATCCCTTCTGGTTGCTCTTTAGTTCAAATATGGTAATTTTGTTTATTGACGTAGCCATTAAACCAGAAATGGGCCTCATTGCTGAACAAAATTTTGGTCAAAAACAATAGATCTTCTTGAAGCTTTTCAAGAGCCCAAAGTGAAACGGTGACCATTTGGAAAGTCGGCCAGCTTCAATTTTTGCATGGGTTACATTCTGAATGTTATTAATTTTAAACCAAGATTCTTACGTAAAATACGCCAAGTTGTTCTATACGACAAACCAAACTGTTGAGAATGGCGCCAAATCGATTCGTCACGGCCATTGCGTACCCCCTCGGCCACCGCCACTATATTTTTTTTACTACGTGCTGGATGTGGTCTATTTGGTCGGGTATTATGTAATATTAAATATTGAATTTTAAATTGTTCAATGGTACAGCGAATTGTACGTTTGGTAGGCCAATTAAGTAAACCTTAAGTTGCTCTAATCGTACAAAACATTTTCCTCATAGAGCGTTTATTTTTATAATGCAGCTGAATAATTTGTAGTTGCTGTGCCGGGCTAATTATTTCAATGATGAATTGTCAAACATTATTGCTCAAAAATAAAATGTTATACTATAGATTTTTTTTAAATTACAGTATTGGCTTAATTAGAATTGACAAACTGTATTATTGCATCTATAATAAAATCGATATTTAATTCAACAATTTTGCTAAAAAGTAATCAATAAAATCATTAAAACAAAATTTTTGCTGCATTATTGCAATTAAATTCAGTATGTACAGGTTTTGATTTGATTAACATCGTCTATTTTTAAAACTTTTTCTTTTAGCAACTGGAGAAGATTGAAAAAATATCATCACACATTGCAATTAAATTATGAACTAAATAATTAATACTTAGAATTATTTTATGTTTGACTGCAATTCAAATACTAATTAAATTAAAAGTAATTGTTATTTGATTATAAGGGTAGACATTGTAAATATACATTTTTTATTGTTTCTACTTTCTGGTTGGGTTCTATTCTTAATTGGATGCAATTAATGACAATCTAGTTAGACCGTAGCAGAGCTAACACGTATATACACAATTAACACACTATTCCCGATAGAAGGCACCGTGGTCGATACGCATTTGGAGATTATCCTCTACAAATACAATTATTTTTAGTACTTAATCCAGATAGACATTTAAAGTAAATTAATTATATCATAGTTTAAAAGTAAAAATTAATGAATATTAATTTGGGGCATAATTCAATTAGATAAATTTATAGACTTTAGTTTATACAAATTAATTATTAAAATGCATTTTTGTGGAAATGACCATCGTATCAGATTAGTCATAAATCAGTAATAGGATGACGTAGAAATATTGATCAACGTTTTGCGGTAAACAGCACATACATCATTAACAACTTTATGATTTATGTTTTCGATGTAAGGCGAATGCACCATTTAGAGACCATAATTTATTAGAGATATCTTTAAAAGAATTTAATATTTTTATTTTTATGTTTGGCTGTCTGGAAGCGGAAGAGATAATAACCTATGAAAAAAGTATTGATTATTAAATTTAACAATTGCAATATAACAGTTTTAATTAATATTTAGAATAATATGAGTTTTTATATTATTACAAACTTAATTTATAAAACACTTGTTTTTGAAATTGCAGGTTATATTAAAAAGTAGGTTAATTTATAAAAGATTTGTTTCCGTTCTCTACAACTTTTATAAAATTGTCGAGCGACAATGTTTGGACATGTTATTTTTATTTAAAATTATCATATGTTTTTCAATTTAATATAGATCGGATAGCATAATGTATATTACATTTTGTCAATTACATTAAATATTAAAGCACGCACCTGTTATGACATAAATATGTACAAATTTCTAAAGTTATGTACATGCAAGAAATACATTAATACTGTATTACAATATGTATTCAGTGCATTTTACAGGTAAAAATAATGCAGCAAAACAAAGCTTACAGGGCCGAGGTTTTGCTAATTTTTAATTATGTTTTACTAAATAAATATTTTATACTATTTTTTTTCACAATGATGTTTTTCTTAAAAAAACAAATATTATTTCTTAATTATTTATTATTTGGTTTTTTTCATTTGTATCTTTCTAGTCGCATTGAGTGTGTCATTTAAGTAACACTTTCTTGTGTATAATTACGTACAAGTGAGAATTATAAACAGTTGTTGTCTTGGATACATAATAGTTTAGTAGAAAACTATTTCTTTAGTAACGTAGTAAACGTGGTTGTGCAAAAGTTTATTAACGTAAAGTAATTTTTACATAATAAAATAAAATAAATTATTTAATTTTTTTTAACAATAATTAATAATTTTTTTAAATATGTTTTAATGAGTTATTGTATGGAATTGGCTATTATACACAACTATTAAAGAATATAAAAGAGGATATGGTGAGGTTAAGGGTGCAACATCAATAATTTTAACATTCAACTTTGAACGACTTTCTGACGAAGTTTAAAGTAATTCTTGCTCAGTTTTTAAATCCGATAAGTTGTTATCAATCTTAACGCTTTAAACTCACTGGAGTTGTTCAGGCACAACATGTGCAAAATGCAGTATAGAAAAATAAATATGACCCAGATGCATCTGTCGGTTTATGGTTATACGTAAATAATAATCATTTTTGTTTATTTACAAGATTGTGCTAAAATAAAAGAGAAAGAAAAGAAATAAAGCCAAAATCAATGTTATGGTTTGTCTCTGGTCAAAACCAATTAAGGTGGCAACTTGTTTTAAGTTAATACTTTAACAAGGTAAGGACTTATACTAGTCCAACAATTATATAGCGGTTTTAATAGACATTTGTTTTAAAACAAATCTAATGAATAGTATCAAGAGTTAAAATTACGTTTTTGTCAAAACCTCAAAAATGACTTTAACCAATTTTGGGAAGTAATAGTAAATATTTAATCTGGTGAACTTTTTAACTATCACAAAATTGTAAAACAGTAAAATTACGTTTGACTGCATTTATAGATTATTTGAACGTAAAACTAAATATTGACAAAAACGTTAACACTTTTACTGATTTTCATACATGAATCATACAAGTATTTTCCTATTTTTAGCAACATTTTGATGATATTTGCTAATGTAGTATAGTGTAGTGTACGCCATAACGATTTATAGATTGGAGCATAGTTGCAAAATTGGATTACGGATTTGGATTTTCAACTTCATAAATCTATTACTGACTTTTCATCTAACAAAAATAAAAAAAATAAAAACATTAGAGTTGTTATCTAAATATCAAATTGACTTTGCCAATATTAAGCATAGTTTGTTGCAGGTTTGACTTCAGTTTTGGCAAAACACTTTTAGAAATATACTCTATCATCTTAATTAACTTGTTTAATAGTACATATTGTGTAAACTATTTACAGGTACATATTTAAAGGCAACGTAAAATATTAGTTATTGAAACCAAAAAAGCAATAGTTGCGACCTATTAATCAATCACTGATTGATGAGTTACTTGGTCAGCAACCAATGTATGATAAGTAAAATGACAAGCGCTGCCAGCAAACGATGCTTAGCGGTAGTGTGCGAGCGCGTTCAGTACGCATGATGAGTCGTTCTGAGTCATTGTTTTATGTCTTTTACAATAATAATAAACAAAAATTGATTTGGAAAACAGTTAAATTTTAAAAATGTACTAAATTTCATATTAACAACAATATCTTAAATAACAAAAAGGAAATTACAAATTTATTTGCCTGTTACTTCTTAGCAGTAGCAGTTATTGTACAAAATAATCACTTTAAAAACAATCTTTTAATTAGTTATAATAATCTGACACTGGAGACAGTACATTGACTGTATTTGTAAGCATTTATGAATAAATGTTTAGAAATACTGTCAATTTAATTTAATTCTTTTTAACCTGATTATAAATGATATCACTGTCGATTCGTCAATGTCAGTGTCTTGTTTTTGCTGATAATCTAAAGTATTTAAAAAGACTGTAAATAAGAATAATTGTGTACCTTTAAATGATATCTATAATATATACAACTGGTGCTTAAAAAACTACAAAAATTTAATATTAATAAATAAAAAAGTAGTTTTTTGCATAAATATGATTATTTTTGTTTTAATTATAAGATTTAGTACTTACGTACTACTTACTATTTTGAAATCTGTAAAAAGCATCATAGAATTTAAGGATTAAAATTGTCTGTGTCTGTTTATATGTTTGCTAATTGATTGGGGTATTTTGTAAAGGCTTTAATGTATTTTTGAGTATCTTGTAACAGTTATATTTAGTTATATAAATATTTTTTGTCCGTTGTCAGTCCAAATTTTGTTCTATATCATAGAGTATATGTTGACGTTGGCTGTATTTTCTTTTGGTTGTGTTGTTCAATTAGTATTGTTGCGTCTATTTTTGTAGATTCTTACTTTATATGTAGTTTTTGACGTTTTTGTAATGTGCAGAAACTTTGGTAATGTGCTGGTCTACGTTGTTAGCGGCAAAGTCAACTTGGTCGTTTTCTGAGACATATTCGGTGCCATTGATGATTTAGTTTTATAGTTTTTTGTAAATTGTTGTAAAAGTCTTTTTCAGTGTTTGAAGTGATAATTCGGTTAAAATGACATATTTTGAGGGTGTAAGTTGGGAGTGGTTGAAAATTAAAAACTGAGCTAGTTTTATTGCGGTTAGTATAGCTGTTGATATTGACGTTTCTGCTTGGGTTTTTAAATCATCGTTTTTTTGGATTTTTGGCAAACTGCAGTTTAAGCTGTGTAGTTTTTTTTTTTAATTTTTAGATTTATTGGTAAAGATTATATGGTGATGTGTTAATTTTTCTTTTACATATCTGATTGGTTCTGAATGTAACAGTATTTGGTCTGCTGAGTTGGATGTGAAATTTAACTAAGAATTGATAGTGGTTTTTTTAACAATAGATAGGTTTTTTTGGATTTTTGACAAACTGCAGTTTAAACTGTGTAATTTTTTTTACTTTTTAGATTCATTGGTGAAGATTTTATGGTGATGTGTATATTTTTCTTCTACATGTCTGATTGGTTTTGAATGTAGCAGTGTTTGGTTTGCTGATTTGGATGTGAAATTTTACTAAAAATGAATAGTGGTTTTATAATCAATAGTTAGGTTTGTTGGGTTTGTTAAGGTTAATGTTAGAAAATTGAAAATATCCTAATTATTTTTTAGTTGTTTTTTTATATAAATAAATATTGTATGTTTAATTTGTAATCTTATTGGAAGATTACTTGCTTTGTTAAGAATGGCGTTGATTCTAGTATTATAAAGAATACTTATATATATATATATTCTTTTGCATTGATGTTGTGTTTTTTGCATTGTTTGCTGTTGAGTTTTTAGAAGTTTGTTTGCATATATTAGTATTTTGTAGTGTATTTTTGATTTTCTTAAAGTTATATATACTATGTGCTCTTGTTTGGTTGCAGTTTTTACCGATGTTAGTGCTTTCAATATTCTTTTTGATTTTTATTGTTATTGTTTGTACTTATTTGGTAAAATTTAATTTTTCTAGCTAGATATCTAGAAATTTTTTGTTTTTTTATTTCCATGTTGTTTAGTTTTTGTTTGATACGTTCAGGCGTTATATGTTTTTTGGTAAAGTGTATTGTTATACATATTGTAGGGTTTATTTCTAGGTTTAGCTTTGTTAAAGTATGTTGTAATTTCTTTGATATTTTTGTTGTTTTGAAGTATGAAGTTTTCTATTTCTTAGAAAGAAACTTATATACTGTATAAAACGGTGAGGTGTCTGTAGATAGTTAGTATGGAGCGTCTATAATGCATCTGTTCTGTTGAAATCCATAACTGCTGTTGGAGAGGATTTGATAAATTTTGATAAAAAAGTTAAATTTGTTTTTTTTTATTATAGTATTTAAAACTTCTTATATACACGGCAGTAAAGTAATGAGTTTTTACAAAGCTGTTCTTCAGGTGTATTTGGTTTTAAAATTGTAACAATTTTACTTTGTTTTAATTCTATTTTTATTTGTCCAATGTTTTTTGTTTTGTTTTGATAGCTCAATCAAACACTTTCATTGTAACTTTTTTTTTATTAGACGGTATTGGTGGGTCTTTTGATTGTTTCATGAGGGTATGAAACCTTCACCCTGTCTTTAAGCCGCAAAAGCCATAAAACCATGTTATTTGTATTTTTACTTATTTTTTTATTTAATTTATTTAATCTTGGTTTATTTCTGCTGCCAAGGCTAATCACCGACGCTAAAGATTAATACTACCACATCTGGGAATTTTGCCGGAAATTTAGGAATTCCAAGCTAAATTATTGTGTTTTTTACAACACATTTTTTTTAAACCAGAAAAATTGACCCTTTAGTTAGAGGTTTGAGGCTTAAACCCAAGACCCCTGGTATAGCAGTCGAGTACGCTAACCACTACACCACCCGGGTGGATTTTTTACTTATTATTGTTGTTATTAGTTTAGGTATTAAATATATTTATATGTATGTACCATAACCTGTGTATAACACGTTTTAATCTTAAAAACTTGAGAATTCAATACAAAATTACAACAAAGAATAATTTGTTTGGCCAAAACAATTTTTTTTAACGCTTTTTAGTTTGATACATTTAGTTAGACGTTTTTTTAATTTTTTTTATCCTTTCCAAATAAATCAATTTTTTTAACTCTTGAAATAGGCGTTTTTATGCATTGGTGAGCCTAATCTATTTTTGTCAAACTATTTTTTTAAGATTTAAGGAAACAGGAATTAGTTGCTATAAGCTAAGTCTATAGAACATGGTGGATGGGAAAGCAATACAAACATTATTTCATTGATTTTGGCCACGGCAACTGCACGCGAGTTCATCTGTGCATTACCTTGATAAAAAAGAACTGTTTTTTTTTTCAAGCAATAAGTAGTTTGCTGTAATATTTGTTGATGCTTGTTTTTTTTTCTTTTTAGGACAATTTTTGAGAATTATGCTGCGTACATCTCAAAAATTTGTGACCATGAGCTTGTTGGACAATAAATTTGCCTTAGTCTTTTTCTAAAAAATAAAACTTTACTGTTTAGTTTGTTTATTATTTTTTTATGTATAGTGGTAGATCTATGTTTTATTCGCAGTTGATACAACGCAAAAATTCTTTTTTATTGCATGAATTATTTTAATTATATAGCGCACTATTACTCTTTGGTCTTGCAATACGGTATTATGGACTTTTGTCAATTATTTCTGGTGTGATGATTTTATTTGGGCGATCTAAATGTTTGGCATTAGTTGTACTTGAACGACCACAACTAAAACTAGTAAACTACTTATGAATCATTTTATTCTGTGGTGAAGAGTTTCTATAATATTTATTAAGTTTTGTTTAGGATTGCGTAAAGTTTTTCTAGGCAAAACATAATGTTTAATTAACACATAAAATTTTCATTTTTTTTATGTTTGCAAAAATATCATGAGTTGTCTATTTTTAT
Source organism: Tachinus rufipes (assembly GCA_963932245.1). Lineage (NCBI taxonomy): Eukaryota > Metazoa > Arthropoda > Insecta > Coleoptera > Staphylinidae > Tachinus > Tachinus rufipes. The sequence continues at coordinate 45,652,244 of OZ010741.1, read as the reverse complement.
GGTTGCTAAAACTGAACTAAATTTTAGCTTACTTTGCAAATTTTAATGTAGTTTAGTGACAAATGGTATTGATAAATATTATTTGGGACATTTCATTTTGCACTTGTATTCTGATCATTGCTTTTAAAACAAATTTATTCAATTTTTGATACAATATTTCAAATTAATGTCAATTTTTGTTGGTTTCAATTCACGTAGGTTTAGTTGCAACAAAAATTTGACTAACTTGCAAAACTGTCAAAAATTAACGCCAATAACTTAAACTCTAGTTTTGTACAGTAATTGGTTTTGTATAGTTGGCAGACAGTTTGGTTTACTATTTAGGAGAATAAACTGTGATGTGCAAAAGGGTTAAAGTTATTTTTTTGCTACTGAGTATTAGTTACTGCAGATAAACCCATAAGCGTTTGTTGACTTTCTAAATTTTTTTATTTATTACTTGTGTGTTGTTTTGTTAATTATTTATTATATCTTATTGTATTTTTGGCAGTTTTTGGAATATAAAGTTACATCCAAACTGTTCCGATCAAATTATACAAGAAGAATATTTTATGTTATTTACTAAGCTATGAAAACAGTACATTCTTGCAAAATTGTATGTCAGTTTCTGTGACATTTTATAGTGCCATCTTTAAGTTTGGATTAAATTGCTTAACATTTGTTACTTTTATATCAGTTTAAAAAGGAAAAAATAAGTGATTTGCAACTTACAAGACAAAAACGTCATAAAATTAGTAAAATTACGGAAAAATTGAGGAAAATCCCTTAAAAGTAACCTATTTTTAGCAATTATATATTTTATTTTACCCCAGTTTTTTTTTTATTTCTGCGTTCAAAAGTACTATATTTTAGGAGTATCATATTCAAATTTTAAGTCTTCAGGTGTAACGGAATCGAAGATATCAAACAATTTTTTTATAAAATAGTATTTTTTTAATTTTTTTGCGGGAAATTTTGGAAAACCAAGGACGGGATTGTGTTCTACGGAAAATTTTCTATAAGATACATCTTTTCGAATATGAATTTTCACTATTTTTTGCTTATTTACAGCACAAAAACTGAAAAAAAAAACAACATAATCTTAAAAAGTTAAAATGGCTGCCATTTACACTCTATTGCATCTAGAATCTAAAATGTAAGGAATCGTTATATTTTGGTACTCCAAACATGTGTACAAAATTTGAGCAAAATTGGAGATGTCGATGTGGAGACAATTGTCCGAACTAACGTGGAATTACTCTAAAACGACAGTTTATATTATTAGCTAGCAATATATATCTTGCTTATTTCTAGCATCTTATCTTGCTTGCTTTCTGCGACTTTTATTTCTATCCAAAACTTTTTCATTCTATGAAGATTTGGAAAACGCCGTGGAGTTGTGTTTTGAAAAATTACCAAAAACATATTTTTAAGGTATAGCTTTTTTAAAAAAACTTTGAAATAAGTATTAATGGTTTTTACGTTGAAAAATAAAATTTTATATATGTTTGTGTGTAGTATCTAGCGGAATACGACTCCAGACATTGTAGGGAATAAATTTAATTATTTTTTTTTATTGTTAGTTTTAATTTCTGATAGTTTATATTTACTTACGTATTGTTTAGTAGAGAACTATATCTATCTGTTATGAAATGAAAATTAGAAAATTGATTTTTTACAGTTAATTAAAATGTTATACCAATAAATTTACTTTAAACTACTCACAAAATATTTAGTATTTTATACAAAATATTATTATTAAAGTATCATTATTAAAATATAGCTGTCACGGAATAAGCTTACAATAAATGTTTTATTGCTATTTACACAATTGGTTAAATTAATTGCATATAATGTGTCTATATTTTGAATTTATCTATTAATTAATTTTATTAACCACTGTTATTTCCCCAATCGTATGTATTTATATATTGCTTCGTATCTAAAGTACACGAATAATACCTCACAACCCACATGATATGACAGAGGGTTTACATTGATATATATGGCTAGTCCGCAGAGATAAAGTATAAAAATAGAATACAATACAATACAAAAGCCATGTAAGGTCAAAGGAGCTCACTACCATTAAGAGTAAATGAAATTGAAGTATAACATTGTTTTAGATTGGTAACAGAAATTCTGTGAAACATTTTTAAACCCCAAGAGAAAATAAGATATATTGTCAAGTACCTTTCAAGTATGGCGTGTACATTAAAGCGACTGCAAATCCCATCAGACAGATTAAGTAAAAAGTTTAAAGTTTGTAATTATTTTTATTGGAAATAAAGCACAAAGTAATGGGTTAGTTTTAAAACATAACAATCAATAATATTTTGTTGTAAACATAATATTATATTTATAATTAATTAAAAAATGATATAAATGAATATCAATAATAATAATTATTATTATTGGTTAGTAGTAGTAGCATATTTTTCTATTCCAGTAGTGTGTTCATTGTCAACTGCTATTTGCTACGGATAAGTTGCAATTTAATTAAGAGAACCCAATTATTTTGTATTTTTTAAAGATGATTTTTTGCACTTTTGTACTGTATAAATGTATGGGTTAAAACTGTGTAGTATTCAGTGTTCACATCGAATCAAACAGGAACCAATTTAAACAAGGGTCAGAATCCAGCAAAACTTTAGTTTAGTTGAAGAGATGTCAAAGATATCCTAGTTGGTTATGACGTAGATTTACCGAGTTGTCAATAGTATATAGAGTATCAAGGGCCGAAAATAGGTTTTAGCTGTCTGCCGCTTTTAGCAGCACGAACGAGCAAAGCGAGTGAAGGCCGCTAAAGCGAAAGACATTATTTTCAATGTTTATTATAATTTGTCAGTACTGTCAGATTTTAAGGTATGACATGAAATTGTAATTAAGAGCCAATCAAATACCGCAAATAGCCGAAAAGGCCAATGGGCATATGCGGGCCGAAGAAGATGCTTTTGGTAGACGCAGCCGATACAAGATGCTTTTGGTAGAAGCAGACAAAAAAATTTATAGAATAACTCAGCGCAATATAATATGTTCGGACAATATATTTTTTGTTGAAAAGGTCAAACCTGAAAAGAGTAACACGCAGAATCTAAACGTCAATTGAGAAAAGAACCTAAATGAACTTGATGACTGAGATACACTGGATAAAGAGAAAAATTCAAGTGAAGTATCTGCGCGACCATCTCCTGCACGTGAAGAACTGAAAGACAGACAAGAATTAGCAGCTGAACTAGTAGAACTTTTACATTGTCCTGTCCGTTTTACAAATTTTGTAATAAAATATCCTTAAGGAAATAAGCAAGTTAATTTAGCGATGAAAGGAGAAGTAAAAGATTGCCTTGTTTTCAAAGCACTGAAAGACAAAAGATAATATGAACCATAGCGGACAAATTCAACTCTTTGACCAAAATGAAAACATGGAATCTTGTCAAAATTTCAAATCACGTAAAACCACTGATGCTGAGTGTTCCGTGAGAAACAATATGATCGTTTGAAAGCTCTTCTTGTTGCAAGAGAATTTGAGCAGAAAGAGGGTATTAACTATATTAACACTTTTAGTTTTTGTGGTATCATACGTCAATTCGAGTGATAATAAGCATTGCATTATCCAAATTTTGAAAGATGACAATTTTTGATTTCAAGGCTGCTTTCTTGCATGGAAGCTTAAGAGAAACAATGTATATCTATATCAGCCTGAAGGTTTTTATGATCGCTTAAAGCTACTGTGCAAATTAAGGAAAAATATTTTTTATGATGAAGACAAGCATTATTATTGCTGCTTTGTAGATGACGGATTTATTGTTGGTGAAAATGAGGTAGAAATTAGTAAAGTTTTGAATGAAATCGATAGCAACTTTAAAACATTTTGTAAGAAAAAAAATTTTTATTATCATGGCATTAAGCCAGAGGGAGTTTTTGTCAGCCAACTCAAGTACACTAAAAAGATAATTTAATTTTGAACAGTGAGCTAAGATAAATGTATTTTTTATTGTTAGACAATTAGTAATAAAGAGTCATTGGAAATTTATTGAACGAGTCTATGGCTATTTGAATGGACTAACAAAATTTAAGTTTTTTTTAATAAAGATAATCAACTTTATGTCTACACCAACTCGGACTCTAGAAACGGACAATTAGTTAGTAGCACGGTTGGAAGCTACTTCATCAGCTAAAGCAGAGTATCGGACCGTTGTATTTTTAATTAATGATATTAGTTGGATTAGGCGTATCAGTAAGGAATTTTATATCTTAGATGTAAAGAAACCAACTTTGTATGTAAACAATTAATCTAAAATTTTATATTGAAGAATACTGATGATGGAAAAACCACTAAACATAAAAACATTAAAATTTTGAGGACATTTATTTAATAGCACTGATAATACTATCAACCTGAGACATGTAAAGAGTTGTGACTATGTTGCTAATATTTTGAGAATACCGTTAAGTTGACAAGTTTTTGTAGAGAACAAGAAAAACAAAATTAAGGAAGAGTGTTAAGATATAACTATGTTTTAAGGTTGGAATGTTTTATTTATGATTACACATTGTTTTTTTTGTAGTCGCTTTATATTAAAAAATAATAATAATGCATGAATTATTGAAATAAAAAAATGTATTCTGTACAACTTGCACGTAATATTTATTTCACTTAAAACACAGGCCAAAGGATTGCACTTGTTGAAAATGTAGTATTATTGTTACATATTAGATCATTTCAAGATATCACAATTTGACTTTAATTGGTATATGTTGTATTTTATTTTAATTGCTTATATAGTCGGGAGGAACGGACCAAACTCCAGGAGTGTATTCTACTCATGAAAATAATGTAAAAAAATTCAAATGTTATTTTTTTTCAAGTTATAGTTTAATTAAATTTTTTTATTTAGTATGCCATGTTTGACGTTCTAAAACATTTGATAGCTTTTTTGTTCTGATAATGTGTCAGTGTGACGGTAATTTAACGTTTATTTTGTTTGTACGATTAAAGTGTTACAAAATGCCACACACTTATTTAAATTTAGAATATGCAAATATGCTGGTTGTTTATTGTTTTTGTAATGGGAATGCAACAGCTGCTGTTGAAGAATATAGTCAACGGTTTCCACATCAAAGACATCCTAATAAAAATGTATTTATCAGAGTTTTTAACAAACTGTGCGAGACCGGAAAGCTTCCCAGTATTAACATAACATCTGAACGAGCTACTCGACAAGATTTAGAAGAGGTAGAAGATATTCTGGATGTAGTAGCAGAAGATGCAACGACCAGCTTACGAAGAATTAGTATTCAATTGGGTATTCCACAAACAAAAGTAATAAATAAACTTTACGAGCAAGGCTTACATCTATACTATGTACAGAGAGTACATCACCTACAACCGGAAGATTATCCTAAACATATGGAAATTTGTCGGTGGATAAATAATGATTCTTGTGTTGTATCGCGCACACTTTTTACAGATAAAGCAACATTCACCCGTGATTAATAACGCAACGGTCTAAAGTAATTTTCAACATAAGTTGTTGGTAAACGTGTGGTGTAGTATGGTCGATGGTTATTTGATTGGTCCTTACATTTTGGAAAATCGCCACACAGGAGCCAACTACTTAATTTTTTTTTCAAAATGAATTGCACGGACTAATAGAGGATGTTCTTTTAAACATCAAAATGCAAATGTATTACCAACACAATGGAGCTTCTGCACATTTTTCTCTTCAGGTTAAACAACATTTAGATGAAAGGTTTCCATGGCGTTGGATTGGTCGCGGTGGTCCTATTAGTTGGCGTCCAAGATCTCCAGACCTTACTGCATTAGATTATTGTTTATGGGGCTGGTTCAAAGATGAAGTGTACAAAGTAAAAGTGGACACTCGGAATAGACTAATTCTATGTATTAGAAATGCTGCTGCCGATATTAAACATTGACATGACTCCATCAGGAAGCGCCTTTCGTAGACGAAGCAGAAAATGTTTAGAGGTAATTGGCGGTTTTCTTGTACATTATAAGAACGCTATGATAACCAAGACGTTAATGTATGCAATTTTGTTTATTTTTAATTACGCTGTAACTTGAAAACAAATAAAAATCGGATAACAACATTTGAGTTTTTTTTTATTATTTTTACATGTAAAACACACTCCTGGAGTTTGGTCCGTTTCTTCCGACTCACCCTGTATATATAATATTATTATTGGTTAATTCGTACTTTGCAATAACGCAGAAACAGTTTGTTTTTATTGAAGTGGTCAGTTATTGTATGTGCGCTGTAATAACATAATATAACAGTTTATTAGAGTTTATATGAGAATATCAACGATATTTATTTCCTATATTGTAATTACATAGTTATTATCTGCACCATGGATTTCATATTTTTAATAAGTAGAATATATACTGATTTTATCGCTAAATACGTACCAATTACAGTGACGGGCTATTGTATGCTAGATATTTGATTATGACGATAAAATTACATCGATTTTTTGATTATTATCGCAACTGAATATTGATTTTAAGTTCACAAATAGTTTATGAATGTAAATTACTTCTTAGTTTATCTATTTCGAATGAGATCTATTTATTACATTAAAATAACATTTTATATTTGCAAAGCATTTTAACCTGACATAAAATAACTTAAATGCATTCCATAAGGAAACAGCTTTAAAGTGATAAAATGTTCAAGTAGACATATACAGTAAGAAGTTGAGTTACTGCAAACAGGTCTAAAATATATAAACTAAACATAAATATAAAAACTCTGCTTTTATTACGTTATTAATAAACATATTAAAAGATTTAATTTTATGCTTAAATTCTCTTAGTAACGGGTGAAAAATCTTAAGTAATAATCATTATTATTCTTTTAAAAAGAGCATACTTAAAAATATTAGGAATTTAATAATAAATCAAAGCTATAACGTTTAATTAAAATAAAACTTAATTAGTGTAGCACGGTGCCAAATTAAATTCTTTTATTAAAGGGTTGAAGCACAATTTTATATTAATAATTAATTAATGGAGAGTATTTTATAATTTATTTAATATTGTTTTTAGTTATTTTTAATTCATAATATATATATATATATATATAATCTTATTAACAGAGTTAATTGTTAACATTACTTATAATAACTTTTTTGTTTGTTTTCTAGACCAATAGTCTTAAGTCTGTGTTGCAACCTCACAACTGTCTTTGAAATGTGAACTTGTAAACTAATTACACAATCTTTTTAATCGATCTTTATACTTATTTTTAAAAGTACCTTGTGACTTGTGTTGTTAAAGATGCTGTACCACAGTGTACCGTATGCTGGTATCATGATGAGATTTTTGGCAACACAACTTATTTACTTATACAAGCTTGATGTATCAGACGCGGACTAAAACAGAAAAACAACATGTTTTGTGTTAAATTTGTAAACAATTTTGTTTAACTTCTACGGCTAAAGAATGCAATGGCAGCTGACAATTGTTAATAAAATTTGCAATAAAAAGCATTATGTAATAAAAGTATAACTTATTAATAACGATTTGGATGCTTAGTGTGGTAGTTCGAAAGCAGAGTATTTTGTTACACCTGTTATTAAAAGAATGAATAAAAGGTGTGTTAAAACAATTAATGACAGGTGTAAACAACGGTATTTTAATTGGCCAGTAATTAATATAATATTGACATTATTACGTATGAAATTCAATGTAATTGTATTTATTTATTATACTGTTATTGGTTCTATACTAAGTTAATAATCAATGTTTTGTTTATACAAAGATTGCAATTAAATCAAAATTAATATTAAATTAAAAAAATTATTAGCCATATAACGTATATATTTTAATATGAATACAATGTTATGAATGATGTTCTATTTTTAGGTCAGAGTGAAGCTTTGGACTATAATTATTGTACTAGATACCCCTGATTAGATTACTACTGCATTAAAGCGCCACTTTACCTATGTTTGATGTATGATATGATTAGATTAAGTGAAATTACTGTGTTGTCACAATGAAGTATGAAACAAAAACTACAAAGATGATTAGTTTTTATAATTTTAACTAACTAAGCATTTATTTTATTTTACAAAATTAAATTACAAGCTTTAACTTTAAGTACCAAAACGTTATTTTTTAATATTTTTATTTAAATATATTATTTTTGCAATGTTGCATAAAATATGCGATGTTTTGTAGACTGAACTGTTAATTGCTAAGTTGAAAGATAGACATAATCAAATAAATTATTTTAGTGGATAGCAATACTATTAAAGTATAATAAAAGAAGAAGAATATTTTTCTTCAAAATTGTCTAAAAAATGTTTTCACAGACAATTTTTTTTTTTTAATTTGAAAATTTTGCAGAACTTTAAAAGACAGTTTTTTATTAAAGATAACGAGTATTTTAATATAGATTAAAACGTTATTTTATATTTGCAAAAGATACTAGGAAATGCCGTGCACTACGCTTCGAGATATCTTTGAATGTATCCACAGAAATACTTAAAAGTTTTAAATTTAAGCTTTTTTTATTTTTGATCGTTTGTAACTTCTTAGGATTGCATTTTTAGAAAACAATTATCAAGTACTTTTTTCTTTAAAATTGTCTAAAGAATAAGTTTAAAATTTTAGGAAGTACCAATATATCTTAGAATGTATCCACAGAAATACTCACTGAAAAAAATCTGAAAAAGGATTCATATAAAGGAAAGCATTTTTAGTGAATTGAGCAAAAACAAATTTTTATTCCGTATACTTAATTCATATATGGCCATAGATATATTTGTAAATGTGATATAACTTTCAAAGCTGAAAGGCACGAAATAAACGTGTATTAATACATATAATTATTAATTTATTTTTGCAAAACAACTCTTAAAAAAACAAAATTAATCAAATTCACACAAAGTATTTAAAAATACATTTGTTGTTATACTTTTTGTGGCAATTGCAAATTATTGACTTGCAAGTCAATTAAATATGTAGTACTAACAAATTAACTTTTTAGCACAAACATAAGTAATAAAACTATATTAAAAATAGACATTATAGCATATTGCATTTGTCATTTATTGCTTGTTTATATTGTACTTGCGGTAGACACGTTAGACACCCTTTTAAAAGCATTCCGACCGGAACAACAACTTTGGCAACATTCCTATTTCTACAAATAGTTTGATAATAGTTTTTTTGGTAGTTTGTTCAGCAAGGATCAAACCTCGATCAAACTATATTTGTATTTTATAGTTGGAAATGGCCAAAATTATATAATATTTAAATATAAAAATAAATGCGTTTTTGGGTAGTTATGAATACATTTAATTATAAAATTATTTATTACAAACAATAGCTTGAATAATGCAATGAATGAAATGGTTTATAGCGTAATGCTATTTTTTACGTTTTAATTGGTATTATAATAATAAACCTTGTGACATTAAATTTTTAATAATAATCTTTTTTTTTTGTTTCAGGTGAGCGTTTAGTTGAAATTGAAGAATTTAATAAACTTTATTTGTGATATTGGTAAGTAACAAACTTTAACAATGATTTTAAAGATGATTTATCTAACAACTTCAATGAAGCTTTCCGACTAATTTTAGTAACTAAATTTAAAGAAAAAAATTGTTATTAATCAATCAGTTTGAAATTGACAAACAGTTTTTATTAAGCTGCTTTGCTTATCTATAGATTTGTTTAAATTATTAAGTTTTGTAGCTTGATTTTTTAACAATAACCTTCAAATGTTGTTACTATTTTACAAACTGTATATCTATAAGTAAAATTAATTAAATTTGTCTTGATTTTATTAACTAATATAATAATAATAATACTTTATCACGGTATGATCTTACCATTTACATCTACATCAAATATACATAAACAATGATGTTTTACAATACAAAAATAAAGAATACAAATATACCATTCATAAGAGCGCACATATTAGACATTAGTCAGCATGACTTAGCTGACTTCTGAACGTAGATTTAGAGACACAAAATACATTAATATCAGTTGGTAAATTATTTGCAAATCTACACATTCTACCGAGTGGATTGTTGAAACCATAATTAGTAGAATGAGTAGACTCGCGAAATAAAGAAGAATGTCTGCTATGTCTATTATTAGGTGCTACATGGAATGGAAGAGTACCAAGAAGCTCCGGACAATCAATCTCAGACATAATTAAATTACGCAAGAACGACAAATCAGCTCTTTTGCGGCGAATCTTCAATGGCGGTAGATTGTACAATAAAGCAATGTAGCAGTAATCATAATTTACAGATAATATGCCGGATTTATAAGACAATAAACGACAAAACTTTTTTTGAATTTGTTCAATACTACGGTTATGAATTTCATAGACAGGACTCCAAACTGACGGAGCATACTCTAAATGCGAACGCACTAAAGCACAATATAAAAGTTTAATTGTACTGGCTGATAAATCCGCGGACATTCTATATACAAATCCTAACATTTTTATGGCACGATTGCACATGATGTTTATATGTTCAACAAATGTAAGTTTATGATAAAAAATAACGCCTAAATCTTTTATTTGTGTGACTTTGTTTAACACTTTAGTGTCAATTATATAGTTAAAAGAAATTTTACTTAAAGTTCTATGGAAACTTATTGAAAAACATTTATCAGCATTAAAAAATAATTTATTAATAAAACACCAAGTATTTATAGAATCCAAGTCCAGTTGTAAAAGATGACAGTCATTGAGAGATGACATTCTTCTATACATTTTTAAATCATCCGCAAATAAAAGAAATGACGATGAATTGATATACTGTGGGATATCATTAATGAAAAGCAAAAATAAAATTGGTCCACAATGAGATCCTCGAGGAACACCAGATGAAACAAGAATGGGCTGTGACAAAAAGTTATTAATTTTTACACACTGCGTGCGATTTTTCAAAAAGCTGAATAACCAGGAAGTCACATCATGATGAAATCCCAGAGCACTGAGCTTGGCAATCAAAATATTATGACTCACACGATCAAACGCCTTTGAAAAATCGGTGTAGATTGAGTCAACTTGTACTTTAGATTCAAATGCATTTAAAATATCTTTTTCATAACAGAGTAAATTAGTAAGTGTGGAACGCCCTTCACGAAATCCATGCTGCTCTTCTATTAAGATGCTTTTGCACATCCATTGCAACTGACTAGTTACAATTTTATCGAACAATTTAGGTATAGCAGATTGAATGCAAATGCCTCTATAGTTAGTGATATTCTCTTTGGCTCCAGATTTAAACAAAGGCGTAATATAACTTTGTTTCCATATTTGAGGAAATTTAGTTTCATTCAATGAAGCATTGAAAAGTAAGTGCAATGGCTTTGCAATAGAATAAATGCACTTTTTTAACAGTAAAGAGGGAATAGATATAATACGGAAATTATTTATTGAACTTGCACAACTTAGTTTTTTGTATTTTACGTTTGCGGTTGTTAGTAATACAATTTTGAATCCTTGTGCCGTATTAATTGAATCGGAATAAACAAAAATAAATACGAAGCACAGTCTACCGTGGATTTTGGAGCAAGTGTATCTAATTCACGGGGCAAGCCGCCCATAAGGTTTAACATGGCTTATAAATCAGTTATGATACGAACAAGGCCTATTTTTTAAACACTGACTTAATTTACGTTTTAAAAGAATATTTTTTTAATATTTGCGGTTTAACGAAAAATTAAAAAAACTGTTTATAACAAAATTCTATTTTTTTTTTACTAGGGTAAATAATAAATACACAGATTGCTTCAATTTAGTAGATTTTAAGTGTTATCCTACATTAATTTGCAAACCAACGTTCACAAACAACAAGCATATTCTAGACTGACAATTTACAAAATTTAGGGCATTGCTTATTTCTTAAATTAAATCTTTCCGATAAGACTAATAGACATATACAACTTACCTATTGTCCTTGTGATAGATATTTTTATAAATAAAAATAATTAGATTTGTATTTTTAACTATTTCAGAGTTATGACCATATACTTTTTAATTTTGTTAAACTTATTGTACAATTACTACTAAACTTAAACCGCATCTATATTTATTTTAAAATAAACATAAAATAACAAAAAAAAAACTATTCTTTGTTATTAAACCAATACAAAAATACTTGTACTCAATTTAGACAAAATAAAAATCAAAAAGCATTTAACAAATTATTTGATCAAAACGCTTGTACAATCTAAAAAAAATAAGAACAACAGGAACGAAACTAATCAAATCTATAAAACAATTCATTTGTTGCAAATTTAAAACCTTTAATATTTAATCTCCTCTTTGATAATAATTTTTATTTCAAAGAAAAAAGGAGGTATTTTTTCAAACTATATTGCGTCAAACTATATTGCGTCAAACTATTTTAAATCTTTTTAATGTTGTACCTGCCGTTTAGTAATAAAATAATTGGTGTTATTTACTTTAAGAAACGCATTGGCAAACAAATATTTTTTTTTAAATTAAATACCAGAAAGTCATCAGATTAAGTACATTCTACTATGAATGGTTTTAACATCACAGTTAATATAACCAGTTTTATGTATATGGCCATGTCTGAGTCAAGTGTTACGGAACAAAAATTAGATTAGACCACTGAAAATGCTTTTCTCTACATGATCTTGTGATTTTTGTGTGATAAGCAATCAAAACTTGAAAAAAAAATGATTTTTTGCACATTTTTTATCGTTTGTAACTTTTTAGGGTTGCATTTTTAAGAAAAAATTAAAACAAACTTTTTTCTTCAATTTTGTTCAAAAAATAAGTTTTTACAGACAAAATTTTAAATGACAGATTTTTTTTAAATATGGATAAACACGTGCTTTACATATAAAAGCACGTTTTTATCTATATTTGAAAAAAAAATTAAAATATCTATCATCTTTTTTTTAAGTAAAACTGTTTTTCAATTTAAAATTTAAAGAAAAAAAATTTTGAAGAATAAAATTTGTTATATTTTTTTCCTAAAAATGCAATCCTAAGAACTTACAAACGATCAAAAAATGTAAATTCAAAATTTAATCCTTTTTTTTGCTATTTAAGTCATTCTGTGGATACATTGTAAGATATCTCGGAGCGTAGTGCACGACACTTCCTGAAATTTTCAAGGTATTTTATAAAAACACGTTTTTATCTATATTAATACTTTTTATCCGTTTTAAAGTTCTGCAAAATTTTCAAAATTTAAACTGTAAAAATGATCTATAACAATAAAAAAAGTTCATTACAGTTTTTTCCTAAAAATGCAACCTTGAGAAGTTACAACCGATTAAAAAATGTAACAAAATGCAAAAAATTGATTTTTTCAAATTTTGATTGCTTATTACTCAAAAATGGTTTATTGAAAAAATCTAAAAAAGTTCACAAGATCAGGACAGACTCCTGACGTCAAAATAGGTCGATCTAAGCCGACTTAGTTATATCCAAAATTGTCTCGTTTAGCCGGTAAAGGGCGTCAAAAAAAAACAAAAGTATAACAAGTTGAAAGTATCTATTGTAAGAAACTAAGTAAAACAAAAACATTATTTAAGCAAATGTGTAAAATGACCGCCATCTTGCTGAATACACTTATTAACACTCTTTAAAAAATGATATTGGACCCTATCTAATGTCTCGGGATTATTAAAATGGTTGCCTGCATTTAAAATCTGCTGCAATAAATCATCGCGTGTGTTTATCGGAGTCTTGTAAACTTCTGTTTTAATAGCGCCCCACAAAAAGAAGTCACACATATTTAACTCAGGAGAACGTGGTGCCCATTTTACTGGTGCATCATTGCCTCTTCTAATCCATCGGTTGGGATATTGATGATGTAAGTATTGCCAAACGGCAACGGAAAAATGGGGCGGGGCACCATCATGCATATACCACATTTCCCTCCGAAGTAAAAGGGGCAAATTCTCCAGAAGAATTGGTAATGTGTCTTGCAAAAAATTTAAATAAATATTTCCATCTAACCTGTCTGGAATAACAATGGGACCAATAAGGTAGTGATCAATAATACCTGCACAAATATTAATTTTAAATTGATGCTGATGATGTGCAACTTTAATGGCATGTGGATTTTCATCGGAATAAATATGTTCGTTGTGCAGATTGGTTACCCCAGATCTTGTAAAGCATGCCTCGTCAGTAAACATAATTTTTCTACAAAAATTTGGAACAAGGATTCTTTTGTTTCTAATAAATTGACAAAATGTAAGCCGCATGGGGGGATCAGTCGGTAAAAGTTCCTGGACTTTTTGTATGTGGTAAGGATGTAACAACTGTTCTCTTAAAACCTCATTGACAATCGTTTTAGGAACATTTAACTCACGTTCTAAGAGACGGGTACTGGTACTTGGTTCTTCTTCAACTCTTTCCAGAATCATCTCTTCTGTTTCCACAGTTCGAGTTGTTCGCATACGACCCCTGCCTTCAAACTTTTTCTCAAAACTGCCCGTTTCCCGAAGATGACGCTCAATATTGGCAAATGTTTGGTGGTTTGGTATTCGACGGTTAGGAAACCTCTCCATGTAAACCCTAACACTCTGACGCCCATTTCCTTAACAAAACCCGTATACCAGGAGCATGTCAACTTTCTGAGAGTTTGTATAATTTTTCATTTTTAATGGTAAAATGAACTTGTAATTCAAGAATGTTGATCGTATACTTGAGTAAATTTTATAGACTGGTGACAATTTGTCAATAATTGTCAAATTATTAAACGCCATAGCAACAAGGTCACTTAAAAAATTATTGTTACAGGTAATTTCTTTTTAATATTTACAAATTTTTGACGCCCTCTACCGGCTAAACGAGACAATTTTGGATATAACTAAGTCGGCTTAGATCGACCTATTTTGACGTCAGGAGTCTGTCGTCAAACGTTGTACACGTATTTTCCGGACACCCTGTATATACACATATTTAAAATTACAATAAAATTTAAAAAATTTACAAAATAGTAATTAACATAAACAATTTCTTAAAAACATATAATTATAAAAGTTATATTAAAACTATAATAAACAAATATCTGTAAAGTCTTTTAAAGTGTATGGGCATAATTTTATTAAAAAAATTTTTAATTTATTTTTATAAACACATACCGATTTTGAATTTTTTTTTTCATTTGGAAGCATATTATAATAATAAGTACCTGCATATGATGGCGATTTTTTTGTAAAAAATAGTTTTAATTTTGCAGGGTCTAAATTCATGTTTTTTCCTTGTGTTGTATTCGTGAGTATCTTCACTTTTGGAAAAATTTATTTTATTTATAAAAATATAATTTAATAATTTATATAAATAGATACCACTTACAGTAAGCAAGTTGTTGTTTATAAAAGTGTCCTTACATGACTCGTGATAGTTCAAACTAAAAATTAATTTGACTACTCGCGTTTGGCATCTAAATACCCTAATTATTTTGGTAGATTGTCCCCAGCATATGATATTATAATTTCATGCAGAATATGTCATTGCATAATAGATGTTTAATAATGAATGCACTTTTAAATTATGTTTTAATGTTTTTAGAGCAAAAAAAGATTTGTTCACATTTTTGCATATCTGATTAATTTGTTGTAACCAAGTTAGTTGTTTATCTAACATACAACCTAAAAATTTTACTTCATCTACTTTTGCAATCAATGCGTTATTAATTATATAGTTTTGATGACTTAATTCTGTACCATGTAAGTTGTAAAAATTTATATAATTTGTTTTTGTCGGGTTAACAATTAAATGATTTTTTGTGCACTATACCTAAAACTCATGAAGAACTAGTTTTACTTTAGTTTTGCAATTCCATAGAATTTTCAGCCGTAATTATTATAGATGTATCATCAGCATACATATAAACTTGGCCACCAGACACAAATAATGGCAAATTGTTAATAAACAAAAGAAATATTAACGGACCCAGAACACTTCCCTGGGGTACCCCTAAACATGTTTCAAATTGTCTAGATCTTGTTTTATTTATGTCTACTGTCAAGCAACGCACGCTGAGATAGTTTTTTATAAAATTTAAAACGTTGCCACGAATTCCTATATTATATAATTTACTTAGAATAAACTCATTGTTCAGGCAATCAAATGCTTTAGTCATATCGAAAAAAATACCCACTACATATTTTTTTGCATTTAAATTGTCATGAATATATTGTATTAAGTCAATAGTGGCTAATTCTGTTGACTTTCCAGATCTGAAACCATATTGTTTATTGCTAAGTAAATTATATTTGTCCAGATATAAAATAAGTTTTTTAGATATTATTTTTTCTATTATTTTAGAAAAAATACTTAATAATGATATAGGACGATAGTTGTTTGTGTAATGTACATTGTCCTTTTTATGTATGGGAATTACTAATGATTCTTTTAGACGACTAGGAAATTGTCCCAATGTTATGCACTTATTTATAATAATACTAAGCGGTTCAGATATTAGATCTACGCTGTGTTTTATAACACTAGTAGGAATATTGTCTATACCCGTTGATTTTTTATTTTTGAGTGTTAGTATTATCTTTTTAACTTCAACATTACTGATTTTGTTAAAATAAAATGAATGAGTTGATAACGCTTGAGTTGTACAGTTATACACTTCATTATTATACATTTTAAGTATGTCTAATTTTGCGGAGTTTGCAAAATTATAAGCAAACATATCTGCTATTTGGTTATTATTAGTAATTAATAAATTATTTTCATCGTATAGTGATACAATGCGTTACATTTACTTTTACGATTTAAAGAATTATTTACAATATTCCACAATTTTTTATTTTTGTTTTCAGCATTTGTGATGATTTCAGAAAAATAATTTTTTTGTGGTTATAATATTTTTGTTGTAGTTGAATTTTTCTATTTTATATTTATTATTTATTTCTAGGTCGGTACAGTTTTTTCGAAGCCAGTTTAAATTTATAAGATCTTTTTTTTGTTTTCTTAAATCCTGAGTCATCCATTTATTATTATTATTATAGTTTTGCCTATTGATATTTTTATTTACGCTTTTTACAGGGCAAGCTAAATTGAAACAGTAATTAAACGAATCCCAGAATGTGTTAAAGAAATCATCAATATTTTGACTATCTAAGATATTTAAGTCTGGTAGCTCATTATGTAGGCGTGTGACAAGTTCATGCAAAGACACATTATTTATCATTCTTTTCGGTTCTGAATGTTTGGTTTGTATTATATTTATATTAGGGACAACACATGTGACTGATTGTGCGGTATGGTCAGAGAAACCAGCTTCAAAAACTTTTAGGTTGGTCATATTTAATCCTCTGCTGACCGATATATAATCAATTGATGTTTCGCTTTTGTTGCCATTTTTATGCATAAATATCCTTGTTGGAACTTTTATTAAGTTTTGTATGTTAAATGCTTCAAAAATATCTGTCAATGATTTAAACTGCATATGTTCCTTATTTAACGAGTTTATATTAATATCACCACACACTATAACGTGCATATATGTAGCAGTAGCAATGTCCAAGCATTTTGTTAATAGTTTAAAAAAATGTATCAATATTACCTAATGTAGATCTATATAGTGTTATTATACACATTTGATTATTAACTGATATTGCACAACACTCAAAGTCGAGATCAATTGATAATTTTTTTAAAGCAGTTACTTCCTTAATTATATGTTTTGATAATGATTTTGAATAAATAGCAACACCACCGTGTATAGTTGTATTACGACAGTAGAAAGTACACAAAGAATAATTTGAAGGAGTCAGTTGTTTAATTTGATCTTCATTTGTCACCCAGTGTTCCGATAAACAGATAATGTTATATTCATTATCGTTTACTAAAATGTCTAACATGTTAATTTTATTAGGTAATGATTGAGTATTAAAATGTAAAATTTTGATATTATTTGTTTGTGTTGAAAAACTGAGTTGTTCTAACTTGTTTTCTAAAGTTAGGTTTGAAGTTGGATTGTCGAAAAAACTGAAATTTACTTATAGCAATGCCGGTAGGCCAATAATCTGGGTTTAATGGGTCTATTTCTACAATTTTGTTAATTCCAATTTTAAAAGAGCTATATGTTTCAAATCTATTTGTGGATGTCATTTTTGTACACATTACGTTATCAGTTTTAAATTGATTATTAAGAAATTGAACGACATCATCAACAGTCGTGTCTAAGTGGAATCTTGAGGCGTGGATCCATATACGCTGCTGCTTCACAACTGCAGTTAGACCCGTCACATTTCCTGAAGTTCCAATTATTATTTGATTTTTCTTTGGCGGCTGTGTTCCTATGTCAACAATTGTGTCTGCGCTGTCTTCGCTATCGTAGTTATATTCCGTACTTGAACTCTGGTTTTTTGTATCAGTGCTGATGTCCCCAAGAAGTAATTCTAGGTCGCTTGAATTATTTTGTGCATTTTTTGCCTTATTGGATATTGTTTGTTTTTCTGTTGGGATTTTTTCCAGTATAATATGGTTTGAAGCTGGAGTAATTTGTTTTTGTGTTTTGTTCTGGTTTCGATTTTAATTTAGAGATGGCGTTGTCAAATTTAATGCTTTGTTTAATATTTGTCATTTTTTGTGCTGGTGTTATATTATTATTAGAAGTTTTTAGATAAGTATCTAATTTTAAATTCTGTTTATTAATTACCTTCGCTTGCTCTTGAATCATTTCTTTTAGTTCAATAATCATATCAAAGAGTTGTTTATTGGCTAATGCTTGAGGAGTGCACATATTACACAGCCATATAACATTACAGTTTTTTGAGCTCATAAGGCGTTGCTCGTAATCTTTAATATTCACACACGCACTATGAAACATTCTATCACAATAACCACTACATTTTGTTTTACTAGTTGTATTTTCAATGATATTTTTACACTCGCTACAGGACACATCTTTCTCTTCCGTCATCTTATAAAAAATACCAGTGATTGGACAAGGTTGATTTTGGTGTTTATTGTTATGTTATGGTCTTTTCATATTGGTGTTAGCTTAGCAACAATCTTAATTGTTGATTATGGCGTCTACGTTCATAGTTTTAATTTTGTTAGGTTTATTTTTGGATTGCTCTTCTTTAATCTTTTACTTAAAGCGTTTTTTTTTTGCAATCAACTAGTAGCGTGTTGTCTGCACATTTGAGTTTTAACATTTTTTACTTGCCAATTACAACGCCGCCTTCCTATAATATATTTGTTGTACAGAGAGTAGAAGCGACAAAATGCACCTTTGTCTAACCTTTTTTTCTATATAGTAATTTACATATTGACAGTTATCAATATTGATTACATCAGTAATACTGTTCTAGAGAGCTTTGATATAGGATATGATAGCAATAAGCCAAAAGTTGTTGCATTTTTGTTTAGTTTTTAAACGGTGGATGGCAATTCTTAAACAAATATACCTGGTTTAACTTTCTATTTTGTTGTATTAATGTTAACGCTTTGTTTATTACTATATAGTTGTTTACAGTACTTTTTCTAAACATTTAATACCTTATCTATATTAGACTGGTTAAAAAAAATGTGCAAAAAAAGTAAGCTATACCAAATTTCAGCCCTTAAAATTCAATAGAACACGTGTTGCACTATCTTTAAATTTTCAAAATTAATATACTTAATAAATATCATAGCTTTCAGATTTGAGTCAGATGCATAACCTCTGTCCCTAAAAAAGCAATTGAGTACTTACTCATTAGGTTTTACATAAAAATTTACATCAATATACTCTGTTTTTTTTTTTTTTTAATTATAATATTTTTATATGTATTTTAAATTTTGAACATAAAATTAGACTCGTAAACAAAAATTATTAGAATTTGAGGCTTAGGTCTATATATTTATTTAAAATTTGGAAAATCTTTAAAATGACGTATTGTACGTATTTTGTTCACTTTGTCAAATTTGTAACATTTTAATAATGTTTTTTTAAGTAAGGTAAAGGGTTTACTTTTAAAACTTCAAAGGCAGTGCGACCCGTGTTTTTTTTTTTATTTTTAAAGGCTGAAATTTGGCATGGGTTACTTTTTTGCATAAAGATCACTTTGTGAGGGTGCACCTAAAAAAATTAAGAACTAGTCTAATCTATATTTGTAATCAGCACGTTGTTGAAGTCACAGATGAGTCATGTTTAAGGTTTGCCTAAATTAGTTTAGAAAATTTTGCTTTTTTTGTTTGATAAAGGCTAACGTTTTGGAAGATATCTATTGTTGCTTGTTGGCCTATAAGGGAGTTGTCTTAAATAGTCTTTATTATTCATTTTTTTTTGTATTTTGCCATATACTAATTGAGTGTTCTTATAATATGTATATTATACAAGTAAATATGTTATAATAGTAACGTAGATAATTTGACACATTTATTACTTTGGCTGCTTCAGTATTTAACTAAAAAAAGCCATATCTGTTTTAATAGTTACTTTAGAGAAAATTGCCATACTTTAGTTTTGAGTTTTAATCTTTTCTACACATAGGAAAAGTGGTGAGCTCACATCATGGGACATCCTTAACAGTTACAATACTATGTTGCACTGTACTGGTTTGTGCAATTAAAGATAGCTTAGTTTTGTACATCAAAACCTAAACGACTTTGTTAGGTTGCGAAAATTACAGATCATAGTTTTATTCTACTTAAAAGTTTAATAAACTCTAGTATGGGAGACGTTATTAATCTTCTTTGTGTAAATCCAAACTACGCGTCGTTTAACATATTGCTAGTTTTTAAGAATGTTTTAATTTAATCTATTAGTACTTGTTTAACATCTTTGGTAGTACAGCTAAAATTGACATTGGTCTATAATGTTAGTATCTGCTGTATCACTTTATTATATATGACGCCTTATTCAACTTATCTTAAAATGTATTTTTTTTACACTCATTTATAAGCTTGTTTATGGGATTTAATAACAATTTGAACTGCATTGAATCTATATACATCTTTACATTTTTTGTTTCTAAAACATACAAGTCTCATTATACAGTATGTGATCTGTGACTGGTTGTAGCAATGACGTTAGTATATAATTTCAAATCAATAAAAAACAGTTGAATATTACAATTAAGATTTTGATTTGCTTTGTTTTGTTTGCTTTTTTAGTTATAATATATGGAGGTTAATTACCGGTTATTTGAGACAAATTTAAAGATGGTTTAGAATGTTATAAAATTTTAATATATCAAAAATTTTATATTATTATGTTTACCTCTTTCTAATTAATTATTCTTATTATGTTCAAATTTTATATTTTTCACTAGACATAACTTATTTTATAACATTGTCAACTATGTCTCAAATATTTAGTATTTATTCTAAATACAGTTTTAAGTTTTTTTTTATTTGGCAACAAACCAAAACACTCTATGTATATATCACAATATGTTTTCAGTAACATATAAAATTGATAGAATTTTAAATTACTTTTTGAAAACTTAAATTTATTTGAAATATTCAAGTATCACAATATATTTCATACAATTTATATGTAAAATATAGAAATTATAATAATAGCAGGTATACAATATACAATGTAAATATTTTAAATAATGATTGTCATATAAATAAAAATTAAATTTGAATGGAAAATTTGTATTCTTCAAATAGGACACAATGTATCATTCATCAACGTTTATTATTAAAAACAATATAAAACTAAAAAAGAATGCTGCTATATAATTCTGAATGCTTTATAAAATATAAAAGAGTTTAATATTTTCATATGTCATAAATACTACTATGCAGCAATGGATTAAGTTAAAAATAAAAGAAATTACTGTAGGTATACATTTTAGAAACATGTTATTAACAGCACGCTTTATTGTTTACAGTCTTATAAAAATAAAATGATAATTTTGTATTCAAAATAGCGGCTGATGCGTAATTAATTTGACACGATGCATTGTTTAAATAGAATGAGATGAGGTGGGTGTATAATCCTATACTGTCTAGAACAGTTGATATAAAAACAAAAATGTGACATGTCTATAATTAATATTAATAATACAAAACATGTGGGCTGGCAATTTCTCAACGGAGTTCTAATTTATTTATACCGCCAGTTAGCACAATAGATCGATATATGCAATAAATATTCACCTATGTAACATTGCGCAATTACAAATAATTAAACTTCTAATTGTAAGCTCATACACACACATGCATATACATTTTAAGGTAGCTTCTTGACAACAGGATTACAAAGCTGACATCCGTTCCCCTTTTACACTTCTCTACAGTGTAGATTTCACATTAGCATTGTGAGACTACTCCGAATAAGATGCTCGCGAATGTATAAAAAATAAAGCAGAATAACGTGAAAATAAAACCGTACCAAGAGTGCAGATAAACTGAGAGTGGCGCATTGCTAGGCAAAAAGGTATATATGTGCCTTGTTGTAGCGAAAAGTAAACACAGAGGCGGCGACGGTGGGTGCATATCGATCCGCGACCTCCCACCACCCGACCCCTATTCCGGTCGCCGGCAACTTTTTCATAACTTGCAAAAGAGTATTAAATGAAGTTAAATATTGTACGAGTTGTGCAGTTATTGTTTGAGATTAAAATTGGCTTCCGCGACGGTCGGATTAACTTCCAAAAGTGTCGGAGCTAAAATAATAACAAGTTTACTTTTTAATACACTTAATTAAGCCGCTTACATCTAATACACGCTTTAAGATATTTATATTTTCAATTTTCAATTTTGAATTAAACTAACTAGCTTTGTTTTATATCATATTAAATTTATTACAAATATTTAGCATGACAGTTTATACTTGATGTTTACAGCTTACTCTAGATTCATTTCAAACATATTGATACAGCATTCGTTGATTTGAAAAAGAGCTTAATGTTACAGGTATCATGCCAAGTGCCTACTAACATTTCATTAAAAAGTAGTCCCTGAAGTAATTAAGTCTTGCGTTGAATCGATGTGTGCTGGTGAATGAAATGAGAGACGAATTGATCGAGGACAAATGGGTGTTTGCTTGGCTTAATTATTAATGGATATTGTAAATAATGTATTTTGTTTATTAGATTTTAACTTTACTATTGAAACCGTTGCTGAACTTTTAAATACATAGTTATTTAACTATAATTTTTTAATCACAAAATTATTAAATTTGATTTTGAACAAATTATTATCAGACATTATAACAGACATTATAACTAACATGTTTTATGTTATATTTTACTAGGATATTAGTAAAAAAAGAAACATGTAAGTAATAACTTGAGAAATAAATGTACTACATCTTATAATATACAAAACAATTATTACAAATAACTTTACAGTGCTCTTACCGCGGGCAAATTTTGTTTGTGGTTTTTACTGGTAAAGTAAAACTAACTATGGTTTAGCTTAGGATTGTTAGATTTTCAAAAAATAACATTATTACTAATTTATTGGAAAGATCTTTTATAAATAGACGTTGCTTATAGGTTTTTTTTAAATATTTTAGTCCTACTTATTTGTGTAAAAGCAGATATCAAAGAATTTAAAAAAAATTGCAAATGGCTTTCAATGAGTTTGACGTTTGAAAGTGCATCTAGTTTTTAGCTTTGGAAAACATAAATACATGTTTCATTCATATCAATTTATATCAGTATATGTATTTTCTGCTAAATTTTTTTTGGTGTTTTGATCTCTACTTTACACTTCAAACACGTACTGTGTTGTCAACATAATTCTTATTATATCACTACTAACTATATTATGCTACTGTACCGCGTAGATTATGTATAGCATAGTTATTGTTTCGTAAGAGGTATGGTTAGACTAGGTTAGATTGTGTTATGTTTGGTTAAATTTTAAATCCATTGAATGATGAATAATAAATTCAAAGATAGTACAAATTTAGGATTTTTCAATCAAAACAACATAACCTGAAAAAAACAGATTTTATATCAAAAATGGTAAAGAACCAGGGCCTTTCAGGTTACTACTAGAAATAATAACAAAAATCTCCAAATTTTTCGTAAGAAAAATTAAACAAAACTAATGTACAAACCGATGTAAACAATTTTGACTGTACTTGAACACATACTCTTTATAAGGCTAAGCAAAAAGATTGAATTATTGGATTGGATTGGAGTATACAAAGGCACAATGTTTAACAATTGTGACAAGAAAAAAAAACTTACAAGACTGTACACACAGTAACTTAAAGATTTCTAAGATAATCTACCATTGGATCCTTATTAAATTATTTTTTTTTTTAGGGTGCCATTTTCAAAAATAGGTTGTTGACCATCATGATAATTTTGACATTATCTGTGGCTCTTCTAAATAGTTCCGTAGATGTACAATTGAACCATTTCTTTAAGTTTTGTAGCCAAGAGATTTGTCAACGTCCTATGCTGCATTTGTCTTGGATTTTGTCTTGGATTATCAATTGCAGAAATTCCCTGCATTACATGGCATAGATATTTTAGTTTTTGGCATTTTATTGTGTCAATTAGGTGTTTTTCTGTCTCCATTCTCCTCAAAACTTTGACATTAGTTATTTTGTCAGTCCACGGTATTCTAAGGAACCTTCCGAATATTCACATCTCGAATGCCTCAATTTGTTTAACTGCATTAGCTTTGAGTGTCGTGGTTTCTATTTTATATAATAATGTTGACTCGATATAGCATCTTACCATTATGAGTTTTAATTTATTTTTGAGATTTTTACAACAGATTTTTTTTTTTCATTTTTATAAATGCGTTGCGAGCTAATTTAATTTTGTTTATTATCTCATCTGTGTTGTCATTTTGCGAGTTAACCCATGTTTTCAAGTAACTTGTACCTTTCAACTTTTTCTACGATTTTATTTGCTACTATAAGTTGTTAGTTGTTATTGAGGTTTTTGGTAAAGATCATAAATTTTGTTTTCTTCAAATTTGTGGTTAGTCCGTATTGCTGGCTGACTTCTTGGACTCTTTTGGTTCTGGAAATCTTGGAGGTTGTTAGCCATTAGCATTGTGTTGTCTGCGTATCGTATATTTTGTATGATTTGGCCGTTGACATTGATGCCAGTTGTTTTGTTGTAAGTTGCTTCTTGGATTATCATTTCAGAGTATAGATTGAAGAATAGAGGTGACAACACGCAACCCTCCTCTTGCTATATTTATGTGCTGTGAGTTTCTGACTTTCTATTTCTATAGTAGCATTTTGGTTATAACAAAGGTTTTGTATTATTTGGATCTCTCGCTTGACTAGTTTTTTACTTCTTAGTAGTCTTATTAGGTGTTTGTGGTGCACTTTGTCAAACGTCTTTTTATATAGCTATATAGCAGGCGTAGACATTTCTGTTAACGTCAAAATATTTTTGTGTGAGGACATTTAAACTGAAGAGTGCCTTTCTGCATCTCAGTCCATTTCGGAAACCAAATTGGTTATAACTTATGTCTTCTTCTAATTTTTGGTAGACACGTTTATGAATTATTTTTAGTAGTAGTTTTAAAGTTTTAAGATACATTAGATTTATTGTACGGTGTTCATCACATTTTTTGGCAATTCTGCGCTTAGGGATGATGATGATGAAAGTTGAGCTCAACAATTCTGTTGCTATTATGCTTGTCATGAAGAAGTTATTTAAGAATTTGATAAAGACTGTAAGCTGCTTTTCCTCTAGGAGTTTGAGTAATCCTATTGTTACTTTATCTGGGCCAAGTGTTTTCCCGTTTTTTATATTTTTAAGTGCGTACACAACTTCTTCTTTTGTTATCGGTGGACTGGTATTTTTATTTGCATTTAGTATGTCTTGCTGTATTCTAGGTCTTTCGTCTTTAAATAGGTGTTTTATATAGTTGCTTAAGGTTTTGAGTTTTGTCTTACCGTTTGCGTCTTCAAAAACATTGTCTTGTAATTTTGTATGTATACTAGGGGCACTGGTAAAGCGTTCTGCGATTGTCATATTCATAAAATTTTACGTTTTACACCTATAATTCAGTTGACAATTCGATTTCAAACTACTTGGGTTTGTTTCAAAAAAATTTAACTAGAGTAATAATTGTGTGAAAAATGGAAATTTTGAATTGTGACTTCCGAGTGATGTTTTTTTTAATTTTTGATACGGTTTAACACCGCAGCAATGTGTGGAAAAACTTAGTTCGTTATTATGGGGATGAAACACCATCCAAAACTATGGTTTACAAATGGTTCGCAGAATTCAAGCGTGCAAGACCAACGTTTGATGACAACCTTTGTAAAGGTTGTCCATGCACTTCTGTTGTTGCAAATAATATTGATGCTGTGGGTGAAATAATTTTGACAGATTGGCATGTGACTTATAGTGAGATAGAGGAATTCTTAGGCATTGCAGCGAAACATATACATACGATTTTGCACGATCATTTGCATGTCAGAAAGCTTTGCAGTTGTTGGATCCTACACAATTTGAAAGAAAAACAAAAAAGGCACGTATCAAGTGGTGCAAGGAAATGCTAAAGAAATTCGAAGGGGGTCGTTCAAATTTGATATATAACATTGTAACAGGTGGCGAATCTTGGATACATTCATATGAGCCTGAAACTAAACTGCAATTGACTGTATGTTTAAAAATAAACCTAAACTCACAAAAGTGGTGCGTTCACAAAGCGTTTCTGAAAGAATGATTGCTGGAAAAACGGGTCATGTTGCAACTGTTGCATTAGAGGATTGAAGGGCAGTTAATGCTGACTGCTATACTTCAATTTGTTTTCCGGAAGTTATTGCTGAAATCAAGAGTTTTTGACCAGTAACAACATCCAATTAATGACTCATTGCTCATATTCGCCTGATTTATTGCACAACGACTTTTTCTTATTTTGACATATTAAAAATAAAATCCGTGGCGAGCGTTTTTCATTGCCTGAAGAGGCCGTTGAAGCATTTAAATCACTTGTTTTGGAGGTACTTTTCTCAGAGTGGCAAAATTGTTTTGAAAGTTGGTTTTATCGGATGCAAAAGTATATAGATTTTAAAGGAGAATATTTTGAGAAGCAATAAAGCAATTTACATAACGTAATTTGTGTTTTGCTACATTTTTTGCGAACTTTGGCAGTGTCCCTCGTACATGCTATTTGCTTTATTTTCTTGTGGACGTTAAAGAAGTCATATTTAACTATGTCTCTGGATGCGACCGTTATTGGTGAATGGTACTACCTATTCAGCGTCACCCCATACACCCCATCATTATATATTAATACTAATATTAAAAACACTTTAAACAGAATTTCGGTAATAAAAGACACTAAAATTGTCTAAATCAAGATTTGATAAATCTTAGACAAAAATCTAATAAAACCTGTCATTTCCACAACGTTTATGATTTCTAATTGCAATCCAATAAAACAACTCATAAATATAATTTAAAAATTCTATGGGATACATATATGTGTACTAGGATAAAGCTAATTTTTTTTCCAATTTTGTATGAGCGCCGGACGGAATTATGTTTTAATACCAAAAAAATAACGTTTTCAAAATCTGGTATCAATTGATTAAGCCAAAATGGTGCCGTAAAGTCAAAAACTACCCAATGTTTATTTACTAAAATATGATAAATAATCGTATAAACTGATTGCATTATTTTATAAAGAATCCGACAGGCTTATTATAAGTGTAGATATATAAAAGGTTGAGGCTGAATTTTAGAGTAAGCTAACTAAGTTGAAGCTCTTTTATTAGTATATTTATTGAACTTTTTTCTGAAAAACAAATAATATTTTTAACCACATTTATATACGCTTAAGTTAATGAAATAAAATATAAACAGTTTATAGTATTTTTAGAAAAAGTGGAATAAATGGTACATAAGCATAAATAAAAGTAAAATTATACTTAATATGCTAATTAACGCTGGATGCTTACGTGTACTTTATAAATATAACACTTTATTGGGATGCAAATTTCTTACACCAACACAGCTTACAGCAAACCATTTTATAACTTCCTAATTATGTTATGAAATTAATAAAATTATCTTGTTAAATTTTATTCAGTTTAATACTCCAGCACGTGCTTCACCTTGAAGCTAATAAATTTATTATCAATATCATTTTATCATGCGTTTAAAAAGCTTTATATTTGCTATGTCATAAAAGCTTCCTATATCAACATTATTACATTATCATCCTTCCCTACGTCACCTACTCAATAAACAACATCTCATATTAAGTTTTAGTTTGTCAGGTGTCATATACTTTTGGTAATAGGCCATCAAGGTTATAAATTATTCTTATCGGATTATTATATATTTTATGATAAATATTTTAATTATATAAAATACAAATTGAGATCAAGTTGCTTAATAATAATAAAAATGGGAATACTTGTATGTTTATTTTTTTTTGTTGTATTTTGAATCTTTTTAAGTAAACATGATTTGTGTATAATGTAATGCAGCAGTATTCAGCCTTTTGACTTTCCTAAACTAACTAAAAATATTTAAATATATTGCTACTACTAATTTTTATTTAAAAAAATGCATTATAATAATATGTCAATTACTAACTTATATCTGTTCACCAATAAATTGGACATTTGTTAAATGTAAATCAATCTCTAAATTTTTAAGTTATTAAAGCGTTATTTTAAACAATTATGTTGTTTATTAAACTAGACTATTAATAATTATTTTTTTAAATACATGTCAATCACTTAACAGGAGTCAATTATCAAATTTGAAAATTGTTAATCACTAACTTTACAGCTGTTGACTACTTATTTTTAACTGTAACTGTCAGTAAGTTATCAATTTGATATTTATATCTAAATTTGACAACTGTTAATTGTTAAATTTAAGGTTGGTGTACCAAATAATCTTCTAATAAAGAAGTTCAATTTTTAAATGTAAATAAAACAAGTTGTATGTGAGATATCTACACATTTCTTTTTGTCATTTGTTATGTTGCTTTAATTGCACGAATTTGGTGGCCAGTTTACGTCAGCGCTGCGCGATTTTGTTTTGGAAAAAGTACGGATTAATGATTTTTCCAGACAATGACTTTTTTGGAATGCTTTTTGTGCTGGTGTTACTTGTGTAGATTGATATTGCTCTAAATCTGACAATTTTGCTTGTTCAAATATCTATTCATCCAGAAATGGGCTATTTTGGATAAAGCTGATTTTTGGCAAAATTTAGGTCAACTTGCAATTGCTCTAAAAAACAAACACACGGCATTATCTATAGTTGTTTACCTTAAGTTTCTGGGTTAGTTGGATTTTATAAGGCTGCAATTTTTGACGCAAAATTTTACAAGTTGACGACGAGAAATTGACTGTTTTAGACTTTACCGTAGACTCTTACGTACAACAGCAATGTTTTTAGCAAACCTTGCATTTTGCTAACGAACTGGTGTTGGCTGCTTACTAATCAGACCAATTGACTTGGCCACAAAACCTCAAATTGTTTACTCGGCAGGACGGTTGCAGCAAGAATTAAAATCACGTGATGCGGAGAACGTTTTTTGAACGGAGCACTAATTTTAATAATAAAATTTGATGATTTTTACTTTTTGTTCAACTTTCTATGGTTATTTATCATACACTACTAAACAATTCACAAAATTGACAGAAGTTGCTATAGCAACATAGCTGCTATAACTTTACAAAATTGTGCGATCTATTGAAACACCCTTTACGTACTCTAACCGATAGAGCTTGCTTGCCTTTCAAAGCATTGCGGTTAAATTTTTGTTCTTCTTGCAAAGTTAAATCCGCTCTAGTTTTTACATTTTTGTTTTCTTTTTTTTTTTTTAAGTGCGTTTTTTATACCGACCTTGAGTGTTTGTGGATACTGTGTAATATTTTGACTACATTTATTGTATGATTTGATTTTGCATTTAAATTATTATAACATGTTTGTTTAATAATATTAGTGCTTATTAAACTCAGTTAGTTGTACATTGTTATACGACATATTCAATTAGTTCATATGCTATACACACATTTAAGTCAATTGATGATGTATTAGCACTATTATTTAGTAATACAATTAATGCATGTTCAATTATGATATGGAGTTTACGAAATTGTAAGTCAAACAATATTTTTATTATGCATGCTAATTAATTTAATTGATTATTTTATTTAATGATATTTAGTTGAATGAAATACGATGTAAAATCAATAAATATGTAAATACATACATTTAATACATAGCGTGTTATTTACTGAATATTATAGCATATTTGATTGTAAATTAGATAGAAAATAGAATTAATTTGCTACATGACGCCAATCATATGTGTGCCTAGCAGCGCTTAGTTACGTTTGATCTTTGCGGTAGTTTTAACAAAAGACTAATCACCACATGTAAACGCTTTGTTATAGTAACACTTTAATAATAAAGGTACACAATACCTTTTTTGTTCATGTTACTGTTGTCTATGTAAATTAAAATTTTTGAAAGGTCTATTGTTTACAATTATAACAACTTGATTATTATAGTTTCTTTAAAAGCTATTTTTCATTACTAAATCTTTTTAGATTATATTAATTATCAACTAAATACGATTCAGTTTTGAGATTTAATCAGTTGGTTTTTATGTAAATAATCATAAAACTTTAGGTAGTATGTTTGAAATGAATTGTATTGCATTCAAAAATAATACTTCTTAGTAAACTGACGAACTTATTTATAATTATAGATCAAAACATACATTTATACAGGGTGTCCCGAATTAACTAGTCATAAAATGAATCCTAGAAATTACAAGAAAATTGAGTAATATTGACCTAATAAAGTAGTATATTATTTTTAATAAATTTGAAGTTATAGCTTTTTAAAGTTTACAATTTTTTTTTAATTTTTTTAATTAACTGCTTTAGTTTATAATATTTTACAACAAATTTTTGTTTAGATTAGTTTATTTTGTATTCACACAAACTGTTAAAGTTTGAATTAACAAAACCTTCGGGAAAATAGTTTTTTTAAGATTCTTTGGATGTTTAACTTTCTGTAACTTTTTAACTTTTAGATAAATCTATTTTTTTTTTGGTATTTTTTTTTGGTATTTTTTTGTGGAAAATTTAATTTGAAAAGTTTTCTGTTTCTTGATAAATTTTGATCAGATACACGGTTATTGAAAAAATCAAGTAAAATCACAGGTCAGTATTTCTTAAAAATAAAAAAAAATGTAAAAACACCATTAACCGTGGACATCAAATTAAATTTCATAAACGTCACAAATTGTTTGAGTGTAATTGGGCTTTCTTAACTTTTTTTTTAATTGTATTAGTACAATAACACGGAGATGAGTGATATGCATCTAGTCCTTGGAGAGTGTTTAGGAAATGCAGCGGCAACAGCCAGACTTTACGCCGAAATGTACCTTGAGCGACAAAAACCGGAACGCAGTTTGTTTTTGGCATTGGCCAACGTTGTACTTTTGCAACTCATAAAATAGACTGTGGGCGTCATGTAAATTTGGATTTTGAAGTAGAAGAACATTTTTTAAACATTTCAAGGACTAGATGCATATCACTCATCTCTGTGTTACTAAACCAATACATTTCAAGAAAATAAAGTTTTTATATTTTTTAAGCAACGAAATCGAAGTTTCTCAACGTAGTTTGTAGTATTATGACAAACAGGAGACATTATGATATCGATAAATGTTTAATAAAAATGTTAACACGTATAGTTAAGTCCATCCGTGGACACACTGCATATTCAATAGTAATTATATCAATGTTATAAATTATATAGGTACCAATCAAACACGAGTATTTTAGAATACATTTAAATAGGTAATTACGGGGCCATTATCACTATTAGCATAGAAATTATCATTGATTTACTAATTGCATACTGTACGTTTATTCTAACGACAGATATAATCTGTAGCAAATTAATGTATTTCTACTCACTTTTAAACTTATTTTTATTAATTAATTAATTACTTAATTAGCACTTACAACATTTTATACACAAAGTACAGTATTAGTTGATTAATTACTTTTTACTATGGAAGAATTTACAATTGATGTAGGTGTCAAAAAATGCTACTGTTTAAA
Organism: Tachinus rufipes; assembly: GCA_963932245.1. Lineage (NCBI taxonomy): Eukaryota > Metazoa > Arthropoda > Insecta > Coleoptera > Staphylinidae > Tachinus > Tachinus rufipes. Next base: position 45,620,261 of record OZ010741.1, on the reverse strand, counting down.
TGAGTATGAATTTAACTAGTTGTTTAATGTTACTAATTTTGTTGCATACACTTTTAAGAAAAAATGTATTTTATACAGCATGATGTTTTTCTGTGGCTTAAAGATTAACATTGTAGTTTTAGAAAATCATTTGTATGTTCCATTTTTTTTTTAAGCAAGTTTTCAAACATAATTTGCAAAGAGAAGTTTAAATGTACATTTTAATAAGTGTAGAATGAGATTATATATATATATATATATACAGTTTTAAGTATTTATATTTGTTTTAGTTTTAAAGTACTACTTTATTTGAAAGTGACAAATCCCGAATCACAAAAATAATGACTAAAAAATACAGTAAAAGCAAAAATAATTGACCTGTCCGCTTTTATCGAACAGGGTATGTGCTGCCTTGCGTGGTGTGAGTATATAGGTGTGGCAATGCGGATGATTCTATCTATTTCTCCCTAAAGCGTGACGTCAACTGGGTGATAAGCAGTGTTGCCAATGTGAAGATAATTACCCGAAAAGCGGAAATCAAAAATATTTAAGGAAGAAGAATAGTTGCGCTATTATAAGGGTTTACAGCATCCAACTTATCAAGAAAACGCCTGAATATAATTGAATAAATTTTTCACACATTGTAGAAGAAAGTCCAATCTGTGTCTCTAAATTTGTAAAAATTTGATGCAATAAGTTGTTTCCTTGCATTTCATTTTTAAAAAGTGACGTTTTTAATTAGTTCTTTATTAATTTTTTACTTGTTAAATATATTTTTAAATCATTAACCAAAAACATGAAGACGCCCCTACTAAACCCGGCAATTCTTTAGCGTTAATGTCAGTTCATTTGGTTTTTTGTGTATGATTTGTGCATCCATACACAGAACAAGGCATAATGAAGTTTTTGATAATTATAATTTGTTTGGTCTTTAAACCAAAGCTTACATTTAATAATTTGCTGACAACGCCAATAATACACTGATCTAAGAGCGATTTTAATAATAAGTGTTTGAATTGCGCGTTGTTATAGTTTCTATCACCCACCTGACGTCATGCGCAAACTGGATCAAAATGCGTTTTCAAAACGGACACACCATTATACTTACACCACGCTGCTTCGTTTATACAGTTTTGTAGTGTACCTAACTTCACTTGGTTTTGATCATATGATTAACACTTACAATTCTGTCAATAACGGTTAACCTATTTTAATAGTTGACACTATAGTAGTGTACACCATTGTGCGTATATGGCAAAATGTTACTAAAACTCCGTTTGATGAAAGCGGACAGGTACGTCATTTTTGATCTCACTGTTTATAATCTGACCATACAAACCAATAGACAAGTTGAACATAATAGACCCGATATTGTCGTTTGGAAAGAGGCTACACAAAAATTATTGTAGATGTATCTATACCATTAGATCAAAACGTAGAAACATTATACAGAAAAAAAAAATTAAAAAAATACTTTTAAATTAATCTAAAGAACGTTTGGAGTCTAAGCTTTATTAAAACATTGCTCATTATTATTACAGCTAACTCAATAAAAACTTACTTGGTCACCTACTTGAATTTGGATTGGGTATATTCAACATTTAATAGATGCAAAAAGCTACATTTATAAGACCTAATCTAACTTAACCTTAAATATAGCTGACCAAAGATAGGCCATTGTTAAAAATAGTTACATCCTGCAACCAATACCAGAAAAACTAAACATTGAAATAACAGAGATTAAACAAAACAATATAACTACACAAATACACAATGCAGAAGATAACTTTATAAATTTAAACGATGGCACTCAATGTAACACAAAATTAAGATAAAGAAAGTTATCCTGAAATCATACCTGAAATGAACTACAATAGGCAATCATTGAGTACGCCCACATTGATCCTACACTACCACTTTGCATCTTAAAGCAAAACAACAACCTACAATTAGAAAGCGGAAAGCCCAGATTAAAAACTCATAAATAACCACTCTTACTTGAGGAATTCACCTAATAATCACTTGTGTACGCAAGTACACTATACAAAATACTCAAATCATGTTTATCAAGTGCCATTTACTAACACTTTTTTAACAGTTTAGCAGAGAAACAAAAAGCTGCTTTAAAAAATTGTAAAACTATAAAAAACCACTACATATAGATTTGGTCATTTTAATTATATAAAAGTATTTGACTCACGCACAGCTTTAAAATGTGTTAAAAATACACAAAGTGGAGTAAAAAGTGCTTCAACAGTAAATATTAACAGTCAACAGCTCTACAAATTAAATATAAAAGAAAAAAAAACATAATTTTTAATCTTATAAACATCGAAAGGGATATCTTTCAGGGATACAGTTTAAACCCATTGCTTAGCTTTACTACTTAATGAAACTGGATATGGTTTTTAATCAAAACTGGATCAACAATTAAACATGTTATTACACCTCTTTTTTGTTGATGATATTGAATTGTGTACTACCAATGATTACCAAATTAATCAACATATAAAAATTACAGACAATTTTTCAAAAAACATAGGTTAGATAAATGTAAAATCTTCAACAATATTAATTAATAAAAAATGACAAATAACTTTAATACGAAAAATGGAAAACTATTAAATCAATGATAAACACATATAAATATCTTGGCTTCTTTAAACTAGGCTTTTTCAAAATATAAATAAATAGTTTTGGTTAAGTACACAAAACGATTAACTAAAATTTTAAAATTTATACTGAATGGCAACAACACGTTTAAAGCCTAAAATACATATGCCATACTGGTATTCACATATACGCTAGAAACAGTAAAAAATATTACTTGGAAAACATTTAAATAAAAATCCGAACTACACTAACCAAATTTTTAGCTCACCATTTAAAAGCCGCAACTGAAAGATTAACTCTACTGCAATACAATAGAAGTGACCTAATATATGTAAACAAACTTTATCAAAACTAAGTCAAAAACTGACAACATTAGTCCATAAAGCCTTCTACTTGGTTAATAACAATTTTACTTTGGATCTATTACACGCAAATGAAACTAAGAAATAACATACATCAAATCTTTTGTATGACCCCATAGATAAAAATCTTATGTATTTAAATTAGGGTATTTTGGAGGCCATGGAGTCAAACCATGTTGATCAATCTATCTACCATAAAAATTGAGCCAGGCAATCACATTATCTTTAATGTTTGGGGGTGCACCATCACCACATTTGATTCAATAAGCTAATAGAAACGTCATCCAAAATTTTTTTAACGTTATTTTGTAAAAAATGCATACATGTATTAGCATTGATGCAAAAATTGTTTATTTTATGATTAAGTTTTTTTATAGAAAAACTTAGATGAATTTTCATATTTTTTTGAAAGAATGTGTGAATATAAGATGTGTATCAATAAATCACGTATAAAATGAAGCAAATAGAATAAACTTTAAATAGCTATATGTTACTTTTAAATATAATAAAAAAATGTATATTTTATAGCAATCGTAAGTTGCAGCAGTTTTGAAAATATTACTGCCACACATAAGTTATACGCGATACTAGCCCCCGAGAATATGAACCACAGATATTTTTATTTAAAAATTAAACTAAAAATATATTTATATTTGATATTTCATTTATTTATATTTGACAGTTCAATTCAATTAATTTGTTAGTTAAAAATTTAAAATATTATTAACAAGTCAGTGAATTATTTTAAATAACTAATATTACTTTTTAATTTAAATTGATATGTTTGCTGTTTTATTATTAAAAACATAATTCTGTAAAAAAATATATACGATATTTATTCAGTATAACACTACAAATCATAAAAATACGTAATAGTTATATGAATTTTATGACCTGTAAAATGCACTTACTAATTATGTGTTGTAATGTACCGTTTTTAAATTTTAAAATGTGTTATTATGAATTAACTAGTATTATAACTATATAAAATTTCAAAGTTTAGTAATAAATTGCACTAGCTGGAGCTACGCTCGTTTGTTTGATTATTTACAATATAAAAATACTTAAATTTTGTATAGTGAAACTACGCTTATATTATAATTATTAAAAAATAATAGTTTTTTAAGCTTATCTCTACATCTCCGATTCATCAGTTAATAATTAATACAGTTTCTAAATGTGACCTTAAATATTTGCAGATTAATTTTTTTTTTAAATAATGAATTTGAAAGCTTATTTCATCTCCAACACCAATGTTGTAAAGTATTTAACTCATTAGTCAATTTTAAATTGGTAATGATTTGAATAGCTCGTTTTTGAATAAAATTGAAAAGACATTGTAGTTTTAGATGCTCTTTTCTATATTTGAAAACAATACTTAATTCAAAAACGTTTGTAGGTTTTATAATTAAACCCCAAGCATTTAGTGCTGATTTTACCTTTTTTGTCTATAAATTCTTTTCTATAGTGAAAAGAAAATAAAAAGACGCCATGTTTACTACAGTTTACGTAAAATGCTTGCTTTCATTTTTATTTTTTTGTTGAATGGTGACATTTGACAACTTTAATGTGTTTTGTTGTATTTTTAATTAAAATAATATCTACACTGCACCTGAATACGCGGATATTGTGTTTCCTTGCAAATACTGTAATAGCAATAGGTGCGATGCAGTACTTAAGTACTACATAGATTACCGGCAAAGAAATTGCCTAAAAAACAGTGTTTTTTGAAACTTTGCAACGCTTAAAAAAGGCAGAATCAACTTCATTGCAGTTGCCTGATGGATGGATTATTTGCACTTTTTTAGAATAAAAGAAGAACAAAACAGATCACTTTGACAAAACTTTTTATACAGAATTTTGAAAGCGGAAATTTTTATCTGTATTGTCTGCAAAAAGTTTAGTCGACCGTACGGCAGAGAGGACAAGTATGCTCAACAACAATAACAAAATATAAACAACGGCCGAAGTAATTACGAGTTGGATGGGCCTCCTCAACAAAATGATGCAGAGCGTGTAATGTTTTTTGTATGTAGGCATCTAAACACATACATGTTTTCTCTGCGGTTTGGTGTGCCTGACACTTTAATTGTCTATTCGGAAAGGGAACGGCGTAACTAGGTATACAAGTTTAGAATTAGTGACTTGATGATCTGCCGCAAAAAAAATACAAATGGTTTATACAACAATCACTAAATGATGTTTTATTTCTTAGAACGGTAATTTGGATAAACAAAGCAATTATTACTCGCGCTGGATTTTTTTTAATCAGCACATTGCTCACATTTGGGAGCAGAAAAATCTTTATGCTGTACAAGATAGTTATTATCAATATCATTTTTTGTGCAACTTTTAGTTTTTGTGCTTAAGTTGGTCTAGCTTTTTTTGTCATTTTTACGTTTTTCTAAAGTTGAATTACATTTGTGACTTATAATGGGTGATTTATTTAAAGATACTTTTTTTAGTAGGGGTATTTTGTTTGATAAAGCGTGCGCTGAGTCAAACTGTTATAGTATTTTTGTTCAGTAATGTTTGGCATTTCATCATAAAAAGAATTAACCCGGCACAGCGTCTACAAATTATTCAGCTACATTACAAAAATCAGCGCTCTATGAGGAAAGTGTTTTGTACTTTTAGAGCAATTTATGGTTTACATAATTGGTCTAACGAACGCATAATCCGCTGTATCATTAAAAAAATTGAAACTCAATAATCATTATTAGACAATACTCGACCAAATAGACCATCCAGCACATAGTAAAGAAAATAGAGCGGCGGTAGCTGAGAGTGTACCGTGATGAATAAATTTTGCGCTATTTTTAACAGTTTGGCTTGTCGTATAGAACAACTTGACGTATTTTACGTAAGAATTTTTAAAAGCATACAAAACCTATGCAAAAATTGAAGCCCACTTTCCAATTTGTCACCTTTTTACGCTTTGGGCTCTTGAAAATTTTTAAGAAGATCTACTGTTTTCAACCAACATTTTGTTTAGCGATGAAGCCTATTTCTGGCTTAATGGCTACGTCAATAGGCAAAATTGCCGTATTTGAGTTATAGAGTAACCAGAAAAGATTTAAGAACTGCCATTACATTTAAGCAAAACAACGGTTTGGTGTCGTTTAAGGGTTGGTTCAACATTTCTTTAAAAGTAAAGCCGGCCGGAATGTAACTGTGAATGGCGTTTGTTATTAAACAATGATAACAGACTATTTGCTGCTTAAAATTGAAACCGGTAATCTTGACGACATTTGGTTCTAACAAAACGGCGCTACTTGATACACAGCCCGTGAGACCATGGCTTTATTGCGAGAATGATTTGGTTAACAGTTAATTTCACGCAACAAACCAGAGAATTGGCCACCTAGATCATGTAATATTTTATCTCTAAACTTTTTCTTTTGGGACTACGATTGGAAAATTGGAGACCAACATTACTTCCGTCATTTGCCAAATACCACTCAAAATGCTTGAACAAGTCATGAAAAATTAGAACTTTTGAATGAACAATGTTACCTGTAGTTACAGGAAACTTTTGAAAAAGATAATTTTTATAAAATAAATGTACAAAATAGTTTTTTTGTATGATCATAAAAATTACCCGATAAAAATGAATTTTTATTTTCTTTTGTAATTTTTAAAAAAGTACTTCTAAATGGATCACTCATTATATGTCAAAAGATCTGTTGTCATACGTTATGATCAAAATCGGTTTTAAGTATGTTAAGACAATAATTTTAGTCAGAATGAAAATAAGAATTCAATTGTAAGTAAAATATAGATTTTTTTTTTTATATTTTATGCATTTTTAGTATTAATTTAAGAATATATCTTTTACAACGTTTAGTTTAAAGTGAATTGGACCCATTATTTTCCTTGATATTGTAGGTACAACAATAAGAGTATTTAGAATAGTAAAGTTAGATGCAAATTAGATTGAAAAATATTTGTTTTGTTTTTTGGGGTTATTAATTAAATGTTTTAAACTACTTTGCAATGAATTTATTGTTTTGTAAAATACATCTATCGTTTTACGTGACTTTGATACAATAAAAAAATTTAGGTGGTAAAAATGAGTTAAATTTAATACAGTAATTCTTAACTTTGTGTTGTGATCAACCAAATTTGAGTTGCGAATGGTATATGAGTTAATAATAGATAGATATAGATAGATAGAAGTTTTATTTTTCAACGCGTTTTTAATTAATTTAATTGATAGACATGTTACTTTGCTAGTATTGTCTTATCACTACTATTAATTGACAATTTGCAAGTTTAGAGTTATTTAAGTTAAAATGCAAAGTCAAAATTGCACTGTAGTAGACATAAGCAAAATAAAATAGCAAGACGTAATTGACAATGTTCTTAATATTGAACTTGCTTTTAGAAGATCTTAATGACAGCAATATAGCGGCGTTAGAAACTTATTTGAAATAGATATAATAGTATGGTTTTGAAATTTCAAAAATAGATTTTTTTTATTTTTAAAATTTATGAAAAGTTTATGGTTGGATTTTAGCGATTTCTGACAATGATTTAAAATTTCAAGACAGGGTTTTGCAGTTTTTAATTGTTTTTAGAAAAAAATTTGTTTTATAATTTAATATTTTATACCCGGATTTTACTATTTTAATATTTTTATAAATAGAATTTAGCCGTATTATCAATTTAGGATCACATTTTGCTAACATAAAATTTTATTGGTTTTTGAACTTTTCTTACAATCATCAACAAATTTTGACCAGCGTTTTGTCTTTTACAATTTTTTTTTTTAATGTTTATAGACAGGTTGTTGCTGTTTTTAACATTTTATGAATAAAATGGTGCACTTTTTGACAGATTATGGCAGGATTTTACTATTCTAACAATATTTTGATATTTTTTAGTTTAAGGCAGGATGTTGTTGTTTTATAATAATATTTTCATGTTTTAGGCCGGATTTTGCTATATTTGACTTTGTATAAACAAACTTTTGCAGTTTTTAAATCTTTTTTTGTTGTTTTGAGAATAATTTTTTTTAACAGTTTTGAGTCGTATATTATTTTTAACATTTTATAATTAAAATTTTGCTTCTTTTAACAGACTTTAGTTTTTTTCTGACAATTGTAATATTTTATAACCAAATATTATTTTTTTTAAATTTTTATAAATAGAGTTTTGCACTTTTTAACAGTTTTGCTATTTTTAACAATATTATATGGCCAGATATAACTAATTTTAGGATTTTATTTTAACATTTTTTAACAGTTTATGGCCAAATGTTTTCTAGCATTATTTTGATGTTTACAAATCGGATTTTTGACATGTTTTATAATAATAATAATTCTTTATTTACGGTATAAGTAAAAGCATTTACATCTACATAAAAATACAATGAATATAAACAATATAATACATATATAAAATAATCAATATAAAATACAGAAGCAAAAGATTGACATAAAAAACAAAATATAATATAAAATACATAACATTTAATCAATATCACTCAATTGAATCTTAAACAAAAATTTAGAACAAAAAAAATTGAAATTGTTTGTTAAACTGTTAGCAAATCTAGTAGAATGTGTAAATTCTCTAAATAATGAAGTCTGCCTGGTACGTCGTTCACTAATAGGAATGTAGAATGGAAGAGATACAAGTAACTCAGGACAGTCTACTTCAGACATTACTAGACCACGCAAAAATGAGAGATCTGATCTTTTGCGCCAAACTTTTAGTGACGGTAAATTGTATAGTGAAGAAATGTAATTGCGATCAAAATTAACCGACAATATAACAGATCTATAGGACAACAGGCGAAAAAATTTGTTTTGAATACGTTCAATATTCTGACTATGGATTTCATAGAACACCAGACTGACGGAACGTACTCTAAATGAGAACGCACCAAGGCACAGTATAGTAATTTAAGAGTACTTGGAGAAAGATTAGCAGACATCCTGTATACAAACCCCAGCATTTTTATAGCACGATTACACATGTAGCTGATATGCTCAACAAACGTAAGTTTAAAATCGAAAATTACACCCAAGTCTTTAATTTGTGTCACTTGTTGTGTGCTACAACAAGTGACGATCGATAATATAATCGTACGAAATTTTCCTTAGCGTTCTATTAAAACTGATTGCAAAACATTTATTAACATTAAACAAAAGATTATTAATAAGACACCAATCATTAACAAAATACTTCTATAAATTTTTAAATCATCTGCAAATAATAGAAATGATGATGAACTAATACAGTCAGAAAGATCATTGATAAAAAGTAAAAATAAAATTGGTCCGCAGTGAGATCCCTGAGGAACACCTGATGGAACTAAAATAGGTTGTGAAAGAAAGTTATTGATTTTTACACACTGCGTTCGGTTTTTCAAAAAGCAAGATAACCAAGCAACCACTGCATTATGAAAACCCAAAGCACGAAGCTTAGCAATCAAAATATTGTGGCTTACACGATCAAAGGCCTTTGAAAAGTCAGTGTAAATAAAGTCAACTTGAGTTTTGCATTCAAATGCGTTTAAAATGTAATTTTTGTAAGAAAGTAGATTGGTAAGTGTAGATCGACCCTCACGAAACTCATGCTGTTCTTCTACTAAAATACTTTTGCACATCCAACGTATTTGACCAGTTATAATTTGATCAAATAATTTTGGTATAGCAGATTGAATGCAAATGCCTCTATAATTTGTAATATTTTCTTTAGCACCAGATTTATGCAATAGCATAATATAAGTTTGTTTCCATACATCAGGAAATTTAGTTTCATTTAATGAAACGTTGAAAAGTAAATGTAATGGTTTTGAAATTGAATAAATACAATTCTTTAAGAGCATAGAACGAATACCGTCAGGTCCAGTGCTAAGATTAGATTTAAGGCTTGTAATTCCATTAAAAATATCTAGTAAACTGACTGAGAAATTTGTATAAATTACATTTTTATCAAACTTAAACAATGGAGTTGGATGAATTTGAGAATTATAAACGGAAGAGAAAAAATTTGCAAATTTGTTTACAAGAACGTCTCCATTAATACAGGTTTGATTACCATAATACATTGTAGCTGGAAAAGCATTAGTTTTCTTAGCTTTATTTACAAATCTCCAAAAATGTTTTGGATTAGACCGAATGTTATTCTCGGTGCGTAAAATGTACTGCTTGTAAAGACGTGCGTTCAGATTTTTACATGAAGTCCGAAGAGAATCAAATTCATTGTAATCAGAAAGAAATTCTGAAGATTTAAATCGTTTATGTGCTATTTTTTTAAGTTTAGTAAGTGAAATTAATTCTTTGCTAAACCAAATAGGAAAGTTGTTGTCATGCCACACTTTTTTAGGTACATAACAATCAATTGCATAATACAAAACAGAATAAAATAAATCAACACATACATTAATATCACAGTTGTTAAAAAGAACAGGCCAATTAACGTTCAACAAAAAATCATTGATTGCGCTGAAGTTGGCACATTTAAAATCATTAAAAACGTAGTTACAGTTTAAAATATCACAAGAAGTATCACATTTGACATCTATCACATAGGCATTATGATGTTGACTTATATCTAATAAAACATCTACAGCATTTATCACAGTAATATTATCACTATTATTAGTAAAACACAAATCTAAAAATACATCCATACTATTTGGTATGGTTATACATTGAACACAGCTTAAAATTCCAAATTAATTAGCAACTGAATGTCCAGTGTAGTTTTTCTTGCAAGTAACTCTAGTTCTAAATTCATCATTTAGCCACGTTGCTTCTGGTAAATTGTAATCTCCCAGTAAAATTAATTTACTATTAGGAATAACATCAGCAAAAGATTCAACGGAGTAGCAGTGGTCAGCATATTTATCAATAACCGAACAAGGGGGTAAATAAACTGCACCAATTATGTACGACACAAACTTAAAGTTGACAATTACAAACACATGTTCAACACTTAGATATGGCGGATGTAGTAATGTACACTTTAAATGACTTCTAACCGCAATCAATACGCCACATCCGCTTAATTTAAGGCTAGTTAAATTAGACCGATCACATCAAAATAAGTTATAGCCAGCTAGTCTTAGTTCTGAGTCAGTGATGTCTTCAGATAGCCAAGTTTTGGTTAAAACAATAATGTCATAACTTGACAGAGCTACAGCTAACAAAAGTATTTTCAGTTTGGTTTTTATACCTCCAAAGTTTTGGTAGTAAATTGAGAGGCCGTTGGTATTCCTGGGGACGGGTCTAAACTGTTGAGCGGATTTAACGTCCGAAAATCCCCTGCAGGAGTTGCTGGTAAATTTTGTGGTCGGCTATAGTTAATAAATTTCTTGACGGCAATGTTTGCCGGCCAAAAGTTTTTAAAAAGAACTAAACCAGCTTGATCGGCTGGAATAGATACTTTAAAGCTGCTGTAGTTTCCAGATCTCACTACCAACTAAACAACATTAATCAAAACAGATGGTAGTTTAGCTTTCATAAAGTTTGCAATTTCAGTTTTATTTGTTCCACGCTTAAGTTTTGACACATGAATATATGAAGGGGGAAGGTAGGCTTGTAGCTGGTCATTGTCAGAACTCCATCCAAAAATTGTTGGAGTTTTGTGCTGTACTCTAGGTTTAATTGATTGTGAACTATTAGTAGTGGTAGAAGTACTGGATAAATTTGTTTTTGCCGGTGGCAATTGAATTGAATCCGTATTAATAACAGGCCTAATAGAAGCAGGTTCAAGTTGACGGCAAGATTTTAAGTTTAAAATTTCTATATCTTTCAGAGCTTCTCCTCCAAATAAGAAATTTTGTCAGTTAAAAGTTTATTGTTAGAGCGAACTTCATCTAAAAATACTTGATACAACACGATGTTTTCTTTGTATAGTTTGCATAGATCAGACTCCAATTAAAAATCAAATAAAACACCACAATGACATTTTTTGTAGCGAATAGCACACCTATTATGGAAAATAACTCCACAACCACTACAAGTAATTCCAGATTGTGCAACACTGTTACACTTGCAAAGACCAGTCATAGTAATAAATGCAAATATAAATATAAATGTGAATAAAATAAAATATGTAGGAAAAGGTTTAAAACAAGGAGACAAATTTCACACCGGTACGGTCTATCACCTGGTGACTCACTTTAAAACATATCCGTGTTTGTTTGACCACGGAAAAGTTACAGTAGAGACAACGGGATAATTAAAAACAAACTTTAAAATTAAATTAAAATATAAAATCACAAATTAAAACTTTATGTTACGCCACTGGTACGAATAGTATAAAAATATGCCGCAAACGGCGTGGATATTGCAACAATAATGAAAGGTTAATTTATTACAACAATGCACATCAAGATTATCGCTGCTATAAGAAGTTAACAATTAGCATATATAACTACTTACACAGTCAACACAAGATGTGCCAAGTAATTTTTAATTAAATAAACTTAATAACACACAAAACCACAACAGCACCAAAATAATAACAACACAAGACCGGATGACCGGATTTAGTTATTTTTTACTTTTTATGAACAGAAATTTGCATTGCAACAGTTTAAGACCGAATTTTGATACATTTTGACAATAATTTTATGTTTTAAAATCAAGTTTTGCTTTTTTTGACATTTTATAAATAGAATTTTATACATTTTCACATTTTATGACCGGATTTTGGTGCTTTCTAAGAATATTCTGATATTTAATACCCAAATTTGGTTAGTTTTGCTATAATATGAGTAGAATTTTACATTATTTGTCAGTTTTGTGGCCGAGTTTTGATATATTTTCATAATATTTTAATATTTTATGACCAGATTTTGCTATTTTTAACAATTTATGAAGTTATTTTTTTGCATCTTTTAACAATTTTGATAATATTTAAGTTTTATGACCAAACTTTGACATATTAGAATGGAATTTTACATTTTTTAAGGTTTTTTAGTTGGATTTTGGTGCTTAGGATTGGGTTTTGATGTTTGAAGGCTGAGTTTTGTTATTTTTTTTATATAAGTAGAGTTTTGCACTTTTTTATCGTTTTAACCGGATTTTGGTATTTTTTTAAATATTTTAATATTTTGTGACCGATTTTTTTTTATTTTGAATTTTTATAAATGAAATTTTGCACTTTTTAATAGTTTATGACCGGACTAAAAAACTAGCAAAATTGTGTACGTTTTTTTCAAAACCGTGAGGCTTTTTTAATATTTGGCGGCATAAAAATCTTAGCTACGCTTCTGATTACAAAATTGGCAAAATATCTAGAAAGCCCTGCTACCATTTTCAACTACTTATTTGTGTAAAGCAAGATTTTCCTGTTATGCTGGCACGATAAATAAGTACAGGAATAGACTGGACTTTCACCTTGGCATGCGTTGTACACTTTTTATAAACTTAACACTTTGTATAAGTTTTTTTTGCTTAAAATATAATACCAGGGTAGTCACTAAATAAAGTATTAAACAAAAATAAATGTCTATTTTAAAACACAATTGTTTTTATTTTTAATTTTACATTATCGATATAAATTACATGGTTTTATTTTATGCTATAAAATAGCTAAAAAAGTTAAGAATTGGTGACTTTAAAGTTAATCTTCAACTACAATGTAAAGAAGTGATAAATGAAATGAAAGAGTGTAAATAATGTGTTGTTTAATAAGCAATAAAAATAAATAGAAAATAATTCATTAATATTTTATAGCTATAAATTATTACGTAGTAGACTTCACGTGTATTATATTGTTATTTTAAATATAAAAGTAATAATATAAACATAACATAAATTGGATGAATAATTCTTAATTATTATTATTTTGTAATTGAATTTATTATTTCATTAAAGTTTTAATTTTAATTGTAAATGTTAAACTTATTTGCTATATATGTAATGTAATATTTATGTACTTTCATATAAATCAACTTTACCAGTTAGTTCTAAATTAGCCGTTTAATTAAGTCCAAACACGGCATTATTATCTCAGAACGCCGCGCGCTAGAGAGAAAATAAATATTGAAACAATTGAATTACGAGTTTGTTCGTGCATGACGTTCTAGTTATAAGTAATAACTGTGCAAATATATATTTTTTGTCTACATTCTGCAGCGCATATTTATCAATCGCTACAACCCTGAAATATATGGCGAACGCGCCGGGCACACTAATTGAAATTTGTCATATTGTAATATTGATTCGATTAAATTGGCCAAATTGCTTTCAATTTATTTTTAAACTAATATTGATTTGACTTTTTATTCTCAGGTACGTTTTATACTATACATAAAATGTATTAATATTGCCGACAGTATTAAACAGAATATAAATAAATGTGTTTAGTACGAATGGTACAAGATATAACAAAAATGTTGGCGCAAAAGAAAAGGTATAATATTTGTGCAAAATTATAACTTGTGTTTTGTACGACATTTTAATTTGGTTTATTATTGTAACCATAAAAATTTAAAAACAAATAATACTACTTTTATATTATCTTGAGATCGTGCAGATAATCAATTGTAGTAAGTAATAAATAGCTAATAAAAATATACCGTTTTGTTTTGTATTCATCTATTGTAACATCCTGTATATTATATAAAATTAAAATATCTATACTTATATTCTATTTATGTTTACCATACAAGAAATTGAATTTGTTTGTTGCTCAAACCATAAATGCTACAAGCATCACTTCGCGATCAAATTTATTTATCTTGTTCTCAGAATTCTTCTAATTGAGAATATGTTTAATATATCACAAAATTGTTTGCTAAATTACACAGGCAAACCATTTTAAAATTTTGCAGCAGACTTTATAAGTAAGGCAATCTTTCAACGTCTTGCCGGTTATTGCAAAATCTTTTATATTCTGACACATAATGCAGGCGGACATGAAAAAGGCGAGCCCTATTTTATTCCGGTTTGTTAGAATTCAGCTTTGTGTTACAAATTTTTTAAAGGTTTCAATTTATTACTAAATTTGATTATTATAAAAACAGTATTGTTAAAAATGAAAAATATAAGAAATTATTTTAAATATATATTTTATAATGACGATTGATCTTTGTGACAGCAAAAAATTATACTTTAAAATCAATTTAAATTTATGTTTTCGATTCCGTGGAGAAAATATTACATTAGTAATGCTTTTAAAGGAATTCTGAGTCTTTTTTGTTTATTATTTTTTTTTTTAATTTTATGATATTTTGTAATATTGTTTTATTTAATTTGCATATATACGCAATGTGTTGTATATTTGAATATGTCATTTATAAAATAGATTGCGTTTAATAAAAAATGTTTATTTAAAACAGTATTTCAATTATTATTTAATTTTAATATTTGTTTAGCTGCTAGACAGTTTTTTAGAACTATATTCCATTATAATGCATTGTAAAGACAGAGGGTGGCTACAAAGCAAACATTACGACGCTATTACTTGAAAGGTGCTGGATTGTGCAAGCAAATACACGTTAACAAATAAGTTTATAACATTATACTAAAATGAATATAAGATAGAGTTTTGGTTTTATAAGGTAATTTGCTTATAATGTATTTTGCTAAAATTAACTTAAATATCAACATAGATACAGTGAGTATTGCACCGTCTTATAAAGTAATTTTTTATCTAGTTTTCTGAAAAGCTATATTTGGTATATAAATATAATATACACCATGTTTAAATATTTATTATATTTTATAAATACCAGTCATTTGCAAAAATAATAATAAAAAAATTGATAATAATGTCATTGTAAGTTGAGATATGAAATTTAAATATATTATCTAAAAGTATATATTTTTTTAATTTTATTAAACTAATGTTGCACAAAATTTGATAAGATGGAAAAACGTGATTGGCGTCTAGCATCTTTTAGATACTAATATGATCTAATTGCTTCAACACTCTGAAAAAGTTACAGCAGCAGTAGAGCTTATTTTCTTAAACAAAAAAGTTACCGCAATAAATTAAATGAGTTATACTAGTATAAGAAAATTACAATAAATTTATGATACACATTTTTGTAGCCGATTATAAGTTTGTAAAAAGATAGCGTTCTAAATTTTTAGCCAAAATTATAATATTAATAAAAGAATTATTTTAATAGTTAACCCAACAGAAAAAGTAATTGTAAATTACAATACTAATTGAATAAACGTGAATTGGTAAAAAATAGATTTTATGTGTATAAAATACATAAATTAAATACAAAGCTTTTCATGTTTATACATAACAAAGGTGCGATTTTGAAACAATAACTCTCTCTGTGACGAATGGTCCGGTCCGCATAGATAAATGTTTAATTTCCTTATCATATCAACACAAATTTATTCACGTGATTCATGGGAACCGCATGGTTTTGAAATAATGAGTACTCGGTTGATTTTACATGAATTGCTTATTTATAACATTAAAATATTTGTTACAAAATCACATTTTATTTGACTAAATTAACCTTTTTGAATTCAAATTTTTTAAGCTAAACTTAATTTTCTGCAATTTACGACGACAAATTCCACACAAAAAAAATCACAAACAGTTATAGCGAGAGAACGAGGTGACAGAGCACATTGCTAAAACGTAAAACGATTTGTATCTGAAAAATGTCGCAATAAACTTTTATTAAGGTTTTTGCAGTGTAGGCCGTGGCAATATCATGCTGAAACCATACACTTTCAATGTATATTTCTTGTCTCTGTAATTCTAGCACCAGACAGTGGTACAAATTTCTTAAAAAAGTAAGTTACGCCACATTTAGACCGCCACTCGAGGTCTATGCAGAAGCTATTGATGCAACTTTTGTGGGTTATCTAAGGCTTAATATTAGCAGTTTTGTAAATTAACTAAGCCGTTTAAGTAGAAGTGCGTTTTATCTCTTATTATGATTAACACCTTGTCTTTATCTCTCAAATTATTGAGCAATTTTTGTGCAAATTTTGAACTTTTTTTATAGTTACGTTCACCCAACTCTTAGACAATTGATTTTTTTATACTGATTGAGTTACTTGCAAACAAAACGACGCAGGTTTTTTAATATTGCCTTTTTTACTCTGTTAATGTTGTTTGGTGTCTGCGCAGTACGAATGACATTTATAAGTTTGCGTCAAGTTAGTTGTTGTTCTAAAGATGTTGAAACGTTGACAAAACTGACGCTGTGTTTGGATAACAGGTTACACTTTTAATTTAATTATTACACACAAAGCTGCACATTCCACTGCACTATACTGATTAAAACTGCGTAGTTTGCGGAGTTGAACAATCTGTACTTACTCTTCTACTTGCTGCGTACTGCGCATTTAAAAACCAAACGGTTCTCCTGAATTACTTTTTTTAATTCAATTAATTAACGTCGGTGTATTTCTGCTGTCAAGACTACCACATCTAGGAATTTTGCAGCAAATTCAGGAATTTCAACCTAAATTATTGAGTTCTTTAACGTGCACGCAATATCAAGACAGTACACGGGACCTACTAAAGTTTCTCTTCTTATCTGAAAGAAGGAGTACTCATTACAACATATTTTTTATAACCAGAAAAAAAAACAATAAGCGCAAACAAAGTTAAGTTATTTATGAATGTGAATAAATTAATTAGAATAAAGTATTAAGAAGCAATAAAAAATAATTTAAGCTATTGTATAGGGTCGGTAAATTGTAAAAATAAAAATAATTAATAAGATAAAAAAATGTATATCTACAAAAATCTTGCAATAAATCAAACTTAAGAATAAGAAATTAAAGTACGCATTTGTTGTTTATTTTAAGCGTTTAAGCAACAAAACCAAAAACGATCTCCAAAAGCTACAAACTACATTCAGAATTGCAGGTAAATTTAACCAAAAAAACATATGCATGACCACGTTCAAAGAATTTTTAAAATGTGGATGAAAGTGGATGAACAAATTTAACAATACACCATAGATCAAATTGAAACATCAAAAACATAATAGTAGCAAAAATAAATAAAACGACAGGTTGTTTTAACTATTTAATAGGGAGACACAAATATAGAATTTTCCAATAAAAAGTTTTGTTTTAATTACAAAAGAAACATTTATGTATTTAAATACTACTTTTTTTTTAAATTTAATCTTATGGTACAAACTTTGCAATTACTTGTGGAACATAATATTCAGTAAACGCCCAACTCGATTCTGTCTGTTTCTTTTCAAGAAGTTTTACAAGACTTTTTGCACAACCGAAGTCCTATCTCAGTTCAAATATTGTCTTTGAGGGCTGAAATTCTTTTTTTGCATTAGTGTTGACTATTTATTTTATGTATTTCAAAAAAGTAAAGTTTAGCGGAATTAAATTGCACAATCTGGGGAGTTTTGCAAAATAGTGCGCCTAGTAATTTTTGTGTGCAGTTCTGCAGTTGTTTTACGGCTTGTGTGGTTTGTCGTTATTGAAAAAGTAACTTTGCTTGACTCAGTCGATATAAAAACCTCACTAAACATAAACGTAACACGTAAAAGTAATTCTATCTTGCTAGAAATAAAAATTGTTTATGCTCTATATAAGCCAAAGAAAGTCAGTTAGCATTTTACGGTAGCTATCCGCCTTTACTGTAAATGCAGCACTTTTGTCGTTCTTAAAATAGTAAGGTCTTATGACTTTGCCGACCCAAAAACTGCACCCTACAGTAACTTGTTGGGGATAAAGAAATTTCTTGACTATTGTTCCAGGATTGTTGGTAGATGGATATGGGTTATTTTTTTAAGTCTGCATTTTCAGCACTCAAAAACAAAAATTTTTAGTTTTAATTTTTGCATTAGCTGCACTTTATAAGCATGTAGGCCAAAATCTTTATGCAGTATGCAAAAGCTAGACTGTGAGATCCATAATTGATGTGAACGTTTTGGGATAGACAAACTTGGGTTGTCTGCAACATTGTTAGCAACAGCGACAGTGTTTAGAGCTGACCGTACAGTACAAGTATAAACTGGCAATTTTACATCAGTAATTTGATCAATTTGATCATTTTGCTTAAATGTTACAATTAGACTTACAAAGGCTTTGGGGGAAGATGATTCATATCGACCAATTTTACATCAGTAATTTGATCAATTTGCTTAAATGTTGCAATTAAACTTACAAAGGCTTTGGGGAAGATGATTCATACCGACCAAAAAAACCACAAACTTTCCTAACTTTGGCGCCAAAAATTTTAACGTGTTTTTTCATTATTTCTATACGTTGTTGGAGCGTGTATTGTACTATTTTCTTAAAGCGAATGTTTTTAATGACAAATGTCAAGGATTCAAGCTTAGCTGTATATCAATTCAAAAATTCCGCAAAATTTAAAATTTTTATTAAATAACTTTTACTCTAAACTGATTGACAAAATTATAATTTAAAACAATTTATTGCATTGGTTTAAGTGCCTATTAGTGAATTTGAAAATTTAGATAAATTAGAAATCTACCTTAGTAAGTTAGAAATAAACACAAACTATGGTGGTGCGAGTAACTCAACGGCTTAAATCGACGCTAAATAAAATTTTCTACACAGAACAAAATTAAAAACACAATTAAATTAGACGTCTTATAAAATTGTTTAAAAAAAATTACAAAACATTAATGTGTCAACGACAAAGGAAAACTTGGAGATTTGTTGTGAAGATATTGAAAACCATTATACTGGCGCAAGGATAAAAAAGATATTTTTATAATACCTCAACTTAGTTACTTAAAACGTACACAGCTAACTTATGGGAAACAACTGAGGTACTTCTTGAAACGTATTTTCTAGGCTTTACCACTCTGACACAAAATGTTAATGTTGCAAACTTAACTCTATCAGGGGACGATCAAACCTTTGCTCATCACCTTGTGTTGACTTTACAATTAATGAATGGATAAAACACATGGTGTAGAAATAAAAACTATGCCAGTTACTGTAGGAGACACTGTAGTTAGGAAAGATATTATTAAAGACTGCTCTTATAGAGGTGTAGTATTACCGCTACTAAAGAATACAATAAAAGACAACTGTAATAGACGACATAATTACACCAGTTTTTACACAAATGGCTATTGAAAATTAATGCTATCTACTGAGGTAAAATACCTAGGCGGGATTTTTGACAACAAGCTTTTAAGGAAATTACATTTAAATATAAGATGCAAAAAAGTAAACTTGTTATTCTGGCAATGTGAAAAAGCAGTTCACAAAATATGAAGACTGTTTTTAAAAGATAGTACTATGACTATTTACGCTTGTAATAAGACTTATGCTCATTTACAAAACATTACTAGACTCCTATTCTGGCACTCATTTTGATTTAGCGCGACGTTATAGTTTTTTCTTACCGGAAGGAAAGATGACATTTAATTTATAAATTTATAAGTAATAATACATATTGACGATTAAAAATGCAATTAACTTAAAACTTGGTATTGAGATTATATGACTAGATGGTCCTGTAGTACGAAAAGAGATGACCGGCAGATTTTTTAAATTATTGATGACGTTATTGAAAACAATCAAAGGAGTTGCCACATGTGAATAACTAATAATTAAATCAGTTACAACAAATGACATGTCTTAGTACAACAGGTAGCATGCATATAACACTAGGTACTGCCGTGAAGCTATGTCTGCCACTTTTTGACACCTACGTTAAGAAAATAACAACATTGGTATGTAGCATTATGCCTAAATACAATTGAATTGTGGTACACTGCATAGAGGACTGTCAGGCAATCTACGTTGTATTTTATAGACTCTACAATGTACATACGTAAGATAAGCAAGAGCAAAGCGCAAATAAGAATAAACTTTAAATCTACACCAATGGTTCTAAAACATCTCTAGAGCGGGAATTTAATTGCAAGACATAGATGCTTTAATATCCTTACTCATGCAATGCATACGATTACTTTTCAACTAAGGTAACTAAAAAATATTTGATAAAAATATGTAAATTTTAATTCAGAGCATAGCATCAATCTTAGTTATGGTGAACTAGCTTCCAATAAATCAACTACAAAAATGTGTGAACCCGAAACTTGGACTGCACAACCCCACTAAAGCTTTAATTTTTTTTGCATATATTAAGTATATAGGTTAGCTGTACGTTGGGGCAACAGAGTGGAGTTACCACTGGAGGAGGCATAAAAGGCCTACTAAAGCCTAAGTGCAGTAAACGTTGTTTTACGTTTTTGACTAGTCTAAAATACATAACCCAGAAACTAAAAAAAATTATAAAAACAATAAGTACACATTCGAATCAAACCCGAAACAGTTTGTAGAAACAACAGAAATAAAAATACTTGATTAGACAGAAACAAAATAGAAAACATCATACAATTAAGCAAAACGGACTACATCAATAAGTGGGCAAAAGAGGAAATAAAACATATTGTCCAAATGACAGGCAAAAGAGTGATGAAAACAGCAACACATTAATTAATTGTGTAGAAAATGTGGCTAAAAAAATAGAGCTATAATTTGTACGTCCAACTTGACTGTATACCGAAAAAAGGCTTTATACTTGTTGTAGAACAAAGAAGAAAAATAAGTGCAAAAACAAATCTTCAGTTAGACTTTGTTTTGATCAAAGTATTTATATACTAAAATTGTATTTATGTACAAAAAAAATCAATTAATTTTTACATTAGTACATACTCACGTTGACATAAATACATTTGACAAATCACAAACAAACAAATAAAGAAATTTATTATAGAAACTATTGTGCAATCATATACAGAATGTTTACAGATAAATGTATGCATGTAACCAACCCAAATGACAACCTCACCTGCTTGCGGTACACTCTGCTAGAAAACCAACGAGGCAATGTCGACCAAATGATTACTAAAAAAAGTATTTTTTTTTTATAATCATTGAAGAGTTAATCTTTTGTTGATAAAATAAGAAATTATCATAAAAAGCGGACAAACTAATCAATGGCCAACGGCAGGGGGATGTGGAAAGCAAGGTGAAACTACCACATTAAAGATCTAAGAAGATATTTTTTGTACTAATCATCATTAACATGATTGATCTCAAAATAAAATATTTTGGAGCTAAATACAACACAACAATCGGAACCATTTACTACTCAGGAAATGACGACATTCAACATAGATATGGAGTGGCAGTGATGGTATCAAGTAACACAAATAAATGACTAGTAAATTTTACTCCATATTGCGTAATGATACTACAACTACAGACAAGACACTGCAAACTTAACATAGTTTAAGTATGTGCCCCTACCGCATACGAACCAGATGAAGAGATAGAGACTTTTAACGAACAAATTTTAAGAGCATTCATAAGGGGAAAACGGGGAAAACGGGAAATACATAGGAAAATACGGCCTAAGAAACAGAAACGAAAGAAGAGACCGTCTAAAACAATTAAATCAAGAACAGAACCTTATCATAACAAACACTCTTTCAACTACTAACAAGGCAACTATATACATGGAAGTTGCTACAAGACACTTTCAAAAAATTTACTAGAAACCAAATTGACTATATTTTAGTGAATGAGAGGTACAAAAGCATTATCAAATGCGTAAAGACATACCCGGGGGCTGATCAGATCACAATCCTGCAATAGCCCGAATAAAAATCAAATTAAAAAAATGTAGTCGCACAAAAAGACGACAAAATCTTTTGATTGAAAGATCAAGAGACAAAACAAAAACTACAGAACAACATAAACAATAACTTGTACATCATACCGAGTACACAAGTTATCGATAGAGAATTGCCGGGTTTAGTCGCCCCGTCCTGTTGTGGTGCCACCAGTAGTATTGTTATGGAAAAATATTAAATCCTATCACATCTACGAGAATATCGGTGAACCTTTCTCTCTAGATATATTGACACGTACAGTTTTAAATTAAATTTGGGTTTTATAAAACAAAACACCAACCAATTCAATATTCAAGCGATAAGATTTTAGTCATCACTCTTTTTACATGTTAAACTACATACAATATTCTATGTCTTCATGTTTTTGGTTATAGATTTGAAGTTATATTTAACGAGTAAAAAATTAATAAAGAACTAGTTTAATAGGGCATTTTTTTAAATTAATTGCGGAGAAACGAGTTATTGTATCAAAATTTTACAAATTTGAGGACACAGATTAGATTTTCTTCTACAATGTCTAAAAATTTGATTCAATTATATTCAGGCGTTTTCTTGCTGAGTTTGATGCTGTGAACACTTATAATAGCGCAACTATTCTCTTCTTTTAACAAAAACAAGCATCAATTCTAACTCCAAAAGCAAAAGCACCATTGGATGACTCCAGAAATAATGTAATTAATGAACAAGCGAAGAAGCTTCAAAAACAACAAGAATGCATTTAAAAAGATACATAAACTAATCCGTATAAAGATCAGAAAAGCACAAAACGAACGGTACAAAGACAAATGCAGGGAGATATCAAAATACACAAAAATGTCAAAAAGCTAGCTGGAACTTAAAAACGACGACTACCAAGTGTTCTGACAGATGAAAATGGTAAATCATCGAGACTTGCAAAAAATTGTTGATGTGTGAAAAATATATCAAAAAACTATTTAAAAATAAAAGACAGGAAAACATTACAAGAGAACAAGAAACGAGGTATGGGGAAAATACTATAGACCGGATATAACAAACAAAGAAGTAGCACATGCTATAAGAAACCTAAAAAATGGAAGGTCATCTAGCCCCGACGGACTACTAGCTGAAATACTCAAGTTAATCGAAGATCAACATATTCACATCCTATCAAATTTTTTTTAACACCATATACTTAACAAGAATAATACCAGAGGATTGATTAATATTAACTTTTTTACACTTCTTAAAAAAGCAAACGCAAAACTATGCAAAGACCATCGCACAATAAGCCTTATGAATCATACCGTAAAGACATTTTTAAAAGTAATACAACAAAGTATACACAACAAACTAGAGCATGAAATCAGCAATACACAATTTGGGTTTAAAAACAGCCTTGGTACTAGAGAAGCACTTTTTGCTCTAAACGTCTTGATGAAAAGATGCCTAGATGTGAAACAAGACCTACACATAATATGTTTTATTGACTACAACAAGATTTTTGACAAAATAAGACACTTCCGCCTTATTCAATTCTTTCAAGAAAAAAAGGTGTACACCATAGACATCAGAATCTTAGTTAACCTATACTATAATCAAAAAGCAGTTATACAATAGTCAAACAAAGGTGTGTGTTATCAGTATATGCAAAAGAAATTACTAGACAAAACAACGACCTCTAGAGATTAATCAACAGAGTAACAAAAACCTTCCCTAAATACAAAAAAGACCAAATTTATGGTAATGACAGAAACAACACAAAACAACAGAAACATCTACGTACACACCAAACCCATAAAAAAGTAACAAAATTCAACAATCTAGGAACAATCATTAATCAAAATAACAATAGTTCAATGGAAATAAGAACAAAAATAGCAAAAGCAAAAACAACTTTTATAAAAATGAAAAAAAACTATGTGGAAAAGATCTAATTCTAGAACTAAAAACAAGACTAACAACTGGTTTTGTACATAGCACACTATTAGATCAGAAGAATAAAAAAATAAGGAAAAAATATCATCTTTTTCAAGTAATAATCCAATGGAAAAAAGCATCGGCAGAAGACGCAGCTGTCTCAGCATTACTATAATAATTGTCAACCTCCGGAGCGGAGGCTCTAAAGAGAAAGGAGAAATAAGAATAGTGAAATAATATTTTTTTTATATCTCAAACAGTTCAAAACAAAATTATAATAAAATAATTTTATATTACACCACATTTCTAACCAAAAAAAGTTTTTTAGTATTTGTATCACTTAAAACTATAATTGTTTTTTTTTTTTTAGTTGTTAGTAACCTTCTTCTACTGCATATTTTTTGCGGGACAAAATGATATTACTCAATATTTTATTGAGAAATTGTACTAATTATATTGTCTTTTAGACATTTCAATGTATATGCATTAAACTGCTTACATATAAATTAATGCATCAACAGTTGGCTTAATGTTGCGTAATCGGATGCTATTAGGTAATAAAAGTATCGACCTATGGAATATTACCTATGTGTTTGTTTATAATTTATTCATTGAACTGAGCAACATTATAAAAAGTATTAATAGGTAAAATACTAATGCTTATTGTTAATTAATATTATACACATACTAATCAATCAAATTTAAAAGTATATGTATTTAGAATACTAAATACAATTGAATTGCATATTGAATTAGCTCAATAATAGACGTATAAAATTTTTAGCAGGCCTAAATTAAAATTTGATTATTTAAACAATTAATTAAGCCTAATCGAATGTTAAATTCTAACACGGTACACGTTAAGTGTGTACGTGTGTTGTGAAAGGGAACATTAAGTAGAGCACGTGATTAATTATGCAATTAAAACGAAAAGGGGCATTTCATATGCTATATACTCAGTAAATAAAAATACCCATCTAACACCTCTATTTTTTTTACCTTCCGTAATAAATTATTTATTCCGTGCGTGAATGTGGCGTCAATTGGAAATGATTACAGTTTTATCGATCTGATTCAGCATGAACTTTTCAGTGCTCGTTTCATATATATGTTTCGGGGTGATGGAAGAGGCAGGGTATATCTTTTTTTCCTCGATGTATGATACGTGCGGAATGGCGTTCCGATTTCGCACGTGCCACGCCGGCTCATACATGCGACATGCATTCTTGCAGAACCAGTCATGCAGCAAATATTTCCGCTTTAAAATGAAATATAATATGGAATTCTTTTAAACTACCAATTCAATTAGACAAGCTCCAAATCTTATTATGATTATTATTAATATTAGTTAATTTTAGTCTTAACATTTGTTATGCAAATGTCTAGCTTAACGTATGAGTATAAGTTGCAACAACTTTTGGTCATTTTAGTATAATAGTAGCAAAAACCATTAATTAAAATGCCACGTATTAAAACAACAGTTACCAAACTTCGTAACCAACAAACAGCAATAAAGCCAAGTCTGACAAGATTTAATGTGTTCATAACTATGGTAGCTGCACCTGTAAAACATCTTAATTGCAATTTCAAATGTAAAAAGAATTTTTAACTAATTTTATTGTTGCAATGTATTAAAGCAAAGAATTATATTTAATTGATGTTTTATGTAATTCATACTTATATTATAATATTTTTATTGTGGAAATGTAGTTTAGAATTATATTAAAATTTTAAATGATAAACTCAACTCATATGTTTTACTAATTTAAATATATGCAAACCAGCATACGTGTTTGTTTGCATACATGTTAAATATTTGTGTTATACTTTACCAGCGGAATAATAACAAACTTTTAGTTAACGATGATTGAAAGGGCGTTTATAAAGTTTGCTAGGATTTGTTTTATTTTCCGTTTTTTAGAAATTAAATTAAATCAGTTTCCGATAAGGAACACTGTTTTGCGGAGTAAAGTAAAGCAATGGGCGTATTTTGTTGTAATAACCAACCGGTCCTTAAAAAAATAGGCCATTTATATACTCTTGTTTTGGATGCTATTACAAAACCAATTGATATAGACAATATTAACATATTTTGCACTGTTAAAAGTATTTATTATTGACACTAATAACGCTGAGACGTTTGATAAGTCAAATTACAAGATGTTAAAGTTACTACTTTGATACGGAGTTCTAAGGCAATCTATTTTTTTCTTATGCACAATTTATTACATACTATATACTAATTAATTATTATTTAATTTTTTATTTGCAATTGTACAATTGCCAGTTTATTTTTTTTTACATTTAAATTAAAAATTAAAAATATAACCATATATAATCTTTTTGATTTAGATAAAATATTATTAATAGCTAGAAATCAATACAAAAACAAGCTTTTTGTGAAATAAATATATTTTTATTTTCCTTCTAAATTCATAGGTCGCTTTATACATATATTTTTCACTATCTAGCACAGCTGGTAAAATTTGTGTAATTTATTATACGATGGGTGGTATGTTACATCACGAGTAATTGAGTTGTTTTGACAGTATCTAACGAAAACAAGTTTTATTATGCAGAGTGTTTAATATTAAAAATTAGAGTATGTTCGATTAATTTTATTCATATACTAATTGCAGAACTTTTTTAGTTTGATGTATAAAAAAAATCATTTTAAAAATTAAACTTTTAGTTGAATGAACAAGTATATCCATGGGACTGATCCGGGGATTTTGGTGTAAAGCAAACTATTTATTGGGTATAATGGAAGTGAAGGTTGGATTAATAGTTGGTCCCAAGCAGGGCTTATTTTAGTCCCCTCTTACGACAAGCTGAATGTATTGTGGTTAAATTCTTTCACACAATCACCACAAAGGTTTTATACAACTATTAATTGCATTGTAACTAATGATTTTATTATTTAACATCTAATATGTTAGAAAAAGATATTAACTTGCTTTATTAGAAACCAAGTTTAAAATATAAAGTTTATTCTCGCTTGCTTTTTATTATATTATTAAAATAGTGCATTGAAATGCTTGGCAACAGTATTAAGTTTCTTTGTTCCTAGTACTAGATAGATTAAATTGGTAATATCGTTATACGAAAGAGTAAATTAAATTAAAAAAGTACAAAAAGAATTTCGTTCATTTCAACTTTCAGTCATAAAATCTCTACCATTTAATTATAGCAACGACTGCTTGGATTGGCGCTGATTTCATATTAGCTGAATAAAATGTTCTTTGCAAAGTCATACTAAAAGCAATAAAAGGAAACCCGAATAAGTTAATTATTTTCTTATAGAATGTATAATTTGGAAATGTGAACATTACAGTTTTTACGAATTCAATTAGAAAAAAATATACTTGTTCCAATATATGTAATATTTATCAACTGCAATGTCGTTAAGTGAAATAAACGACTTCTGCTGTTCTGTTTAGTTTTACTGTACATTTATAAGCGTTGACCCCTTATTTAACCCGAAATATCTACAAACTTTTTTATGAACCTTGCACGATCGAACAATTTACATATGACAACGTTTGCTAGCAAAAGTTTAGTTTAGCAATTATTATGGCATGCACGATTAGAGACAGAATAGTTCAACATTGTTTCTCATTTTATTCAAAGTTTGCACATAATAAATCAAATGAATGTGCAGTCATATTTCCTAACAATTGAAATACAAAATGTAGTTTTTATTATAAATTGAAATTAAACTTAACTTATAAAAACATAATTATAGTTTCAATATAACCATATCATTGTAGTATTATATTCATTTATACTCTTAACATACCTTGTATAAATCTTTAAAGACACAAAAATAACTTTATTATTGTAATTGTTTATTTCTACATAATCAAATAACATATAACATATTTTTTCTGTTTGTTTCAGGTAAGCTGTCTATTTTTTTGACTTTGACTTTTGAATATTTATCCTAAAACACCAAACTAAGTATTGATTATATGGTAAGAATAAAACTTGTTTTGAATCAAATTTGTAAATATTTGAACAATTTTAGCTCATTTTTAAAAATTATGAAGATATGAGGATCAAATTTGGGTAAAATTGTGATCTTTTTTATGCTATTTTTGGTGACATAAGTAATTGAAATCAAAGGCAATTTTTTTTAATATGAGCGGGATAATTTGAATTTCAACTTTGTAAACTGTTAAATTTTTTTTTTAAATTTGTTGGGCTAGGAAATAAAATAATAGAGTATTTTATATAAAGGATGGTTGAGACCTTTATTGTTTGGTAATCTATATAATAATAATAATAATAATAAAATAAAACACAAACTAAGTTTTTTACCACAAATAGTTGCATGAATTGAAGTATTTGTAAACTTTGTTTTAGTATTGCATTTGGTAAACGACCCTACCAGTGTGAAGAGTGTTCCAGTTTTTATTATTTAATATCTTTCTTATTTTTAATTTTTAATTTTCAATTTTATCGGTTATTTAGATTAATCAATATAGTTGAGTGTTTAAGTTGTCTGATGGATTTACAAAACCATCATTTTGCAAACTCTACTAAGATAAGTGATAAAGATTGGTTATGTCTTACTTGCACAAAATCTATAAAATTACAAAAAACAGATAATCGTACTTCTATTAGCAGCCTGTCTAAAAACATATTTGATTTAGGCAAAGATTACTTTTTCTTTATAGAACAATTTAATGCTTTTTTCAACTTAATACATGTACCGCACTTTTAATGATATCGGTGAAAGAGTTAAAAGTCTCAAGGAAAATAACATGAAACTCAAAGCTGATAAAGTAATCTTTAAAGTGTAATATATTAATTATATTTATATAGTCAATATATAATACATAGAAATGGCAACAGGGTTGCATATAGTAAATAAGTATGTATTAAATAAATAGAATAGTTTTTTGTTTAGTTATTTATTCTTAGTTTTTGTATAAACATTTTATTGTATACAAGCAGTATTAAATCAATCTCGGTTCAGTTAACATCGTCTTTACCCTAAATAAAATCCTTAAACATCCGTCTAATTAAATAGTTAATGTCTTTAGCAAAGATATTACAGTGGCGACGAGGATAGAAACTAATGAAATTTAGTTATATTTTTGTAAATTTCTTTAAAGTTAAATACGGAAATTTAAAACACGTGCGCGCGTAAAAATGGCTTCCAAAGACGTGGTAGGACATTTACGCGAATTCGACATGCAGTTAAGTGATTGGTCGATATTCAAGCCCAGGCTTGAGAATTATTTCATAGCAAATGAAATAACGGACAACGCACGAAAAAGGGCAATTTTGTTGAATATCCTCAGCGAGGAAACTTACAAATTAATGCACAGTTTGTGTCTGCCGGCGTGCCCGGAAAGCAAAACCTACCAGGAATTAGTTGAAATACTATCAAAGCATTTTGCACCGAGGGATAGTGTTTTTGCGACACGCTATAAATTTTACCATGCAAGAAAAAACGCTCAGGAGTCTCCAAAAGAATGGTCTGCAAGAATAAGAAGTTTAGCAGCATTTTGCAATTTCTCTGCACAGGAACTACCGATGGTGCTGCGGGATCAATTTATAATGGGATAAATATGGCGGAAAGAAGTCATCGAGGAATAGGACATCAGGATTAACCAGCAAAAAAAACAGTGAACAGAAAAAAAAGTGCATAGTGTGCGGAAAAGTGAATCATGATATGGAAAACTGTTTTTTCAAAAATTCTTCATGCCACATATGTCATAAAAAAGGTCACATTTCATCTATATGTCCAAGTAAGGTAAAACATTTTAATAATAAAAATAACTATAAATTTAATAAAAATAAAAATCCTTGCAATTATTTATCTTCTCCGGATTTTTTATTTTGTATTGACAATAAAAATAACCCACCTTTTTATCTCGAAGTAGAAATAAATGAAAATAAAATAAAATTAAAACTTGATACGGGAGCGAGTATTTCTGCCATTCCTGAAGATTTATATTTAAAATATTTTTCAAAATTAAAATTAAAAAATACAAATAAAATATTATCTTTATATAATGGATTAGAAATTAAACCAATAGGTACATGCAATTTAAATATTTTATATAAACATTCAGCGCAAGAATTAGAAATTTATGTTATAAGAAACGGAGCAATAGCAATTTTAGGCCGTGATTTTATAAATAAATTCAAATTAAATATTATTAATGAATTTAACTATTCAGAAATTGAAAATAATGACATAAAGGCTATTACCAATAAATATAAAAAATTATTTACTGCTGAATTAGGGACATTTAATAAAGGTGTAATTTCTATAACATTGAAATCAAATTATAAACCAAAATTTTTCAAACCTAGGCCTTTACCTTATTTAATGCGAGAAAAGGTTGAAGTAGAATTAAAAAGATTAGAGCAACTGGGAGTAATTACACCAGTTGACTACAGTGAATGGGGAACACCCATTGTTCCAATTATTAAAAAAGACGGATCAGTAAGACTTTGTGGTGATTTCAAGGTAACATTAAATCAATCAATTGAAATTGATAAATATCCGCTACCAAAAATTGAAGATTTGCTGACTAAATTAAGCAACTGTAGTATATTTTCTAAATTAGATCTGGCTCGAGCTTACCAACAAATATGTTTTGAAGAAAAGTCTAAAATTTTAACAACTATTTCCACACATAAGGGACTATTTAAATATAATAGGTTACCGTTTGGTGTAGCTTGCGCGCCAGCAAAGTTTCAAAAAATTATTGAAACGTTATTACAGGGCATTGATGGGTGTATCGTTTTTCTAGACGATATTTTAATAAGTGGTGAAAATACAAAGCAGCATTTGTCAAGAATAAATGAAGAATTAACTCGTTTAGAAAATGCAGGATTAAAATTAGCTATTGACAAATGTGAGTTTTTTTCAAAAGAAATAAGATATTTAGGTCACATAATTGATGCAGAAGGTATTCGAACTTCTCCAGATAAGGTGAAAGCAATTAATAATGTACCTATACCTCAAAACTTTACTCAATTAAAATCGTTCTTGGGTATGGTAAATTATTATTGCAAATTTATACCCAAAATATCAGAAACTTTGCATCCTCTTTATAATTTATTAAAAAAAGATATTTTGTGGAATTGGAATGAGAGTTGTGATGCTTCTTTTAATAAAATTAAACAATTGCTAATGTCAAATAATATATTAGTACATTTTCAACCAGAATTACCTATTCGACTGACAACTGATGCTAGTAATTATGGTATAGCAGCGGTTATCACACATATTATGGCTGATAACAGAGAGCGACCAATAGCATATGCCTCTAGGACGTTGAATTCTGCGGAACAACGCTACTCGCAAATTGAAAAAGAAGCGCTAAGCATAGTTTATGGTTTAAACAAATTTTATCAATATTTATATGGGCAACAGTTTGTGATTGTTACAGATCATAAACCGTTAGTCACAATATTTGGTCCTCATAAAGGAATTCCTCAATATTCGGCAAACAGACTAAAAAGATGGGCAATAATATTAAGCGGATTTAATTATTCCATTGAATATATTAAATCAGAAAACAATTTGGCAGATAGTTTGTCAAGATTGCCTCTTCCATATGATAACAACGATGAAAACAATATTTCAGAGGTTGATTACATCAATTATTTTTCAGAAAACGGTAATATACCAATTGATTTTGCTAAGATCCAAGAAGAATCAAAAAAAGATAAGATTTTAAAAATTATATTTAAATTTAGTAAAATAGGTTGGCCTAACCATACTAAATGTAAATTATTACTTCCCTACATACCTTATAAAAATGAGATAACAATAGCAGAAGGTTGTTTAATGTGGAATAATCGATTAGTTATTCCACTAGTTTTAAGAAGTAAATTATTAGATGAATTGCATTATTCACATTTTGGAATATGCAAAATGAAAAGTTTAGCAAGATCCCATTATTGGTGGCCTGGCATTTCACAAGACATCGAACAATTAGTTAAAAGATGTTCTACCTGCATGATGTATTCCAAAAGTCCAAACAAAATTGAACTAAACACATGGAAATGGCCTTCAGTTCCTTGGTCACGAATACATATAGACTATATGGGACCATTTATGGGTAAAAACTTTTTAGTGGTAGTTGATGCGTATAGCAAATGGTTGGAAGTAATTCCAACAAATTTAATTACAGCAAAAACTACAATTGATATTTTAAGATCATTATTTTCTAGATTTGGTTTATGTGAAACAATTGTTTCAGATAATGCACCAGCTTTTGTTGGCAGTGAATTTCAAACTTTTTTAAATAATAATAAATAGTAACGGCATAAAACACATAACGTCCGCTCCTTATAACCCAGCTTCTAATGGCGCAGCTGAAAACGCTGTAAAAACAGTTAAAACTGCTATTAAGAAACTGATGATTGACAAGAAAATTACCTTGGAAAATATAAATTTAGTAATAAATAATTTTCTGTTTGATTACCGCGTGACACCTCATACAACAACAGGTGAATCACCTTCTTATTTGATGTTCAATCGGAATGTTTTAACTAGATTTAATTTTAAACATCCTGAACATTTTAAGAAGGGGAAAGACATTGAGTGTGTTAGAGACCATGTGGCTAAAAAACAGGGAAATCAGACTAAGTACTTCGGAGATGACAGAAATATTAGTATTACAGTTGGAGATAATGTTTATTATAGAGATATATTAAATAAAAAATTCCTACCTGGCAAAATAATTGGACAAATAGGTAAATGTAACTATTTAATAAGAAACAAAGAGGGAAAAGAATTTAAAAGGCACACTAATCAATTATTAAAAGATATTTCATATAGAAATGATATTCCTATTCAGGATACTTCAAATACAGACCTTTTAAATGCTTCTTCATCTAAACCTTACAATTTAAGGCCTCGTAAATAATTGTTTTTTTATTATTATTATTTCAGTATTAATGTTTATTTTTAAAGAAGGAGGTGTAATATATTAATTATATTTATATAGTCAATATATAATACATAGAAATGGCAACAGGGTTGCATATAGTAAATAAGTATGTATTAAATAAATAGAATAGTTTTTTGTTTAGTTATTTATTCTTAGTTTTTGTATAAACATTTTATTGTATACAAGCAGTATTAAATCAATCTCGGTTAAGTTAACATCGTCTTTACCCTAAATAAAATCCTTAAACATCCGTCTAATTAAATAGTTAATGTCTTTAGCAAAGATATTACATAAAGTAAACTAACGACAAAGTTTAAATGAAGCTATACTTGAGATTTGGGATTGTTAACGAAAAGCAGTAAACGTTATAGTTTTTAATTTTGTTGAATCTTGTTTGCCAAATCCAAATCAACGTTAATTTGTAGATGAAACAAATGTCACAAAATTAATGGCCAATGAAACTATATTCAATCATACAATTAAAAAAGTGGTGCATGTTGGCTCTAATTAGTCATCACTTTGCCGATTGAAAGTAATTTTTAATAGTGAGCAATCGGCTTAAGAAGTTGCGCGAGTGTAGATAACACTTCTAAACAACAGACCGAAATCAAGAAAGTTTGTAGTTAATTAAATTTTTGCAAATTAGGTCAGCAGAACATCAGTTTGCGGTTTTTTCAAGGAGTTTTAAAGATAGTAGAAAATAAAATTTTAAATAATTAAAAAAACTGACATTAGCTTTTAATGAGTTACAAAAAATTTTTTTTAATAATGTTAGATTTTGTAATTTGATATTTTAATTTTTAGTGAAACTAATCTTTATAAGAATATTTTATTTTATCAACATCATTTACTATTGATAGAAAAGATAGAAGTACAGAATTTGTGTTAAAAAAAACGAAGGTGGTGTTTTAATTTTTGATTGTTTAGATTTAATTTCGAGTAAATAGCTACCTTTTTCAACACAGTTGAACATGTTTTTGTTAGAGTTAAGCATTAAACGAACATTTTTGGCGCAGTTTATATACCATCATCAAGTAATATTTCTAAGTATATGGATCACTGTTCAGCTTTTAAAAATATTGTGGACAATCACCTAGACGCCAATATTCATATATTTGGTGATTATAACGTTCAAAGGTTTAATGTCCAATGGTGTAATGAAATCAAGAAGCAGTATCTTAAGCTTGTCAGGTCATCTTTTAAATGAAACTTTTTTGTATCTAAATAGGCACTAAGTTATTACAATAAAAAATACTGAAGGTTTTCTATTAGACTATTTTTCACTAACAGAGACATATTTCTTAGTACTGTTGACAATCACTTCTAGCTGAAAATATTGTAAAATAGTGTACTGTCAATGGTATGGACTTGAATGTAAAAAAAATAAGATAATGACATATAATAGATTAAAATCTAATTGTACATATAATTATAATATAAACTCCTTAATATCAGAGAGAGTCGATTTTTTTATCTTGGAGTAATTATGGATACCAAATTGACGTTTGTTCAACATTTTAATCATGTAACTATCAAAGCTTAAGTCTTATCTTGGAATACGATTTAGTGCTATGGTCTTCATCCTATGGAATTCACATCAATCAAATTGAAAGAGTCCAGTTATTTAAACGTTTTTTGTACTGAAATGAGAGAACTAATCCAACGCAAAACACTTTGTGGTAGAAGAAAAAAACTTTTCGTTACAGCGTATGTATCGATTTATAAATAAATCTAATCCTGATATTTTTAATGTGTAATGTATATTAATATTGTATTTTTTGTAATCATCTGTTATTGTATTACTAACATTTATATGTTCAGTTTGAGTTGTTGCAACTCAAATGAAATGTTGATTCAAAACAAATTGTATGTTGTTATTTTATATTCTTTTATCTATGCCAATTAAAAAATTTAAATATATTTTATTTAAGTTTGTTTATTAATATTTTTCATATTTTATTTTGCTTTGTTTTCTTAATAAACTTCTAAAACAACTTTGTTGTGTATTATATATAAAAACGGCAAACATTATTATTGTTATTATATTGATATAACGTTTGCTTGCCTAAATTGTGTACAATAAATTTTAAATACATATGTAGATGTAGACATGAAATTGGGTCAGTTTTTAATCGTAAGAAACCTATTAATAAATGGTATTTAACCCAGTTGTTAAAGCGGACACTAATTAAATATTTAACTACAGTTTTACTAGCAACGTTTATTATTACCTATAAATTTAATACAAACAGTATGGACGTTTATAAGTATTAAAATAAAATAACTAGAATTTTAAAGTTCTGGTGCAAGGACGAGCACTAGCAAGCTGTGTAACAAAGTTGAAAAAATAATGACTGGGTCTCATACAAAATTAGATTTTCAGCAAATAACAAAGCTATAAAAAACAAAAACAATGTTTTTGCAAAAGATATTGTGAGAGATTAGATTCCTGATGACAAAAGAAAAAAAACACTAACTACACACAATAGGGTACACCTGACAGCTTGCCAAAAATAGAACATCAAAAACGTTTATTAGATTGAACCTGCTTTTAGGATTGCTTACAAAACCAGTAAACAAATAATCTGTAGTAAATTTAACACAAAACACAGCAATTTGTGGTAAAACTGTAAGGGAAAGAAGCACACAAGGCTATTCTTAAGAAGGTTATTACACATTGCCTAAACTATGGTAATACAGATAAGCAAACTAAAATGCACTAGTTTATAATATTTATAACTACTGTGGTCTAAACAAACACATGCATACATATAAAATAAAAATTAAGATAGATATTTTATACCACGGATGTCTGAAGGAGGGCGAGTGCAAGGTTTACAACACGCAATGCAGTGTTTATTAGCAAACACGAACTAACTAAAAAAAAGTTTAAAGTATTCTTTTGGCAAAAGTTTTTGGAGCTCTGAAGAATCACAAATATAAGTGCAGAGTAAAATCTTTAAGTTTTAAGAATATTTTGTTGAGTATTGTAGTATTGCATACTGCCACCCTCTCCCCTGCAAGCGTTCTGCAATAACTTTGGCGGGATAAAGAATAAAATATTTACTTTAAGTAAAAATAAAAGGATACTACATAAAATTTTAGTAAAAAAATAATCTTTGCAGCAATGAAATGGAAAACCAAAGTGACTTTTAGGACGAAGCCATTGCTTTAAATCCTAGAAATACAGATAAGA
Source organism: Tachinus rufipes (assembly GCA_963932245.1). Classification (NCBI taxonomy): domain Eukaryota; kingdom Metazoa; phylum Arthropoda; class Insecta; order Coleoptera; family Staphylinidae; genus Tachinus; species Tachinus rufipes. The sequence goes on along the minus strand of OZ010741.1, from coordinate 45,583,703 downwards.
CTTTTATTAATAGTAGCTTTGATATGCATAACTTAAGTAGGCAATTATCTGCTTTTTTACTACTTCATTATAATTATAATTTGAAAAGGTTACATATATACGAAAACAATTCTAAAAATTTCAAATAAGAAAAATTAGTAATAACTATGTAGACCGTAGATTGTTAGTTGCAAGGATTCAATTTAACACTTTAAAGCCAGTCCAAATGTCAGATAAAACCAGTGCAAAAGCAATTTACAGTGACAAATGAAAATCATGGTTTATTGAAAATAAAACAAAGTTTACATAACTTAAATTGAGGTACGTTAAATGATCTTTTCATTAAGATTTGAAGAACACCATTACTACTTAGATTTTGTTACAAGAAGCGGGTTTTATAGTCAAGTTTGACAAATGCAAGTTTTTTAGTCCACGCACAGTTTTCTAAGCAGATTTAAGAGAATGGTTAATTAAACATTTTTTACCACTACCGAACCGTTACTTTGAAAAGAAAATTGATAGACGACAACAATATTCAACAACGTTTTTGTGAGTAAAACGTAAACATTTTAAAGAAGGGATTTTATGTCACCCAAATTTAAAGTTACCTTATTATGTGCAGTTCGACGCTAGTGACGTTGGTATCGGCGTTATTCATTTTTAGATAATCAATGAGGGCAAACTGTTAATAAGCTACTTTAACTGTTTTTTACTTGGCCAAGAACGTTACTATTTGACTCCAGAAAAAGAATGGTTTCTGGTATGGTTTTCTGGTTAGGAAGGCGCTTACTGTTATCCTATTTATCAACAGAAAAAGCATTTTTTTCTATCAAAAATTTAATTTATGCCAGTTATTTGGTCCAAACTTAATACTCTTGGGTTTTTTTGGTTTTCTGTTTGGATTTACGGGTGGTGTTTGTTATATTTTGTGTGTTTTGATGTTTTTTAAATTTCTGACACTGTACCCAATTAAACGGGCTACCACCGCAATGATAATTAACCGATTATGCAAACGATATATGCATTTCCCAGATAGAGAATCCTGAAAAAAAATTTGTGACCAGGGAACCCACTTTAAATAAAAAAGGTGCCCAGAGTTTTTGCAAGAAAATTCTATTTAGTGCGTTTTTTTTATCTGTGAGACATCCACAGGCAATCTAGTATAGCGCGCTATACGTAAACTTGGCCAATTGTTTTGCACGTATTGTGTTTTTAAACATACAACTTGTAGCCCAAGAACTGGTGACAAAAAAATGCAAGAGTTTTGGAAAGTTTGATATTTTTAGATCGGACTGTATTTTGGCCATAGAACGCCAGTGCAGAGTCAACAGACCAGGTTTTGGGACACCTGGCGCTGCCACGCTAAGAAAGGTGTAATTTTAATTACTACTCAAAAATTGTTTTGGAAAAGCTGAAAATTTATTAGCAGATAGTCGATGCATTACAAAACTTTAACTAAGCAGTCAGGCAGCTTAATAATCAGCACAGCTGCGTACATGTTACAAGAACTAACGTGCTTCTGACGATCAGTGTGTTAAGCTATTTTGTATTTAGAAGTAATGCATGGTATATTGGAGACATACAAATTAAAGAGCATCAGAGAAAACAGGATTATAAATTTATTTGCTTATTTTAATCTGTAAAATTATTTTATATTTATAGCTTTTAAACATTTTTATATTATGACTGGTTTTTTGCATTATTTTATAATCTAGTCATATCTTCATTATTTTTAGCTACAACGTATTTTTATTTTTACTGTCTGAATAATTTTAATTGTTTTCTTTAATACTAATTTGTTTATCAACACTATGCATGTTTAGCAATAGAATTATTGACCTGTGTAAAACTTTTGTTAAAACACCAATAAACTATTTACTATTTACTATTACAAGCTTTTTGAATCCGCAGCCAAAGATGCTGCAAGTCGTTTGGTCGGTGTAATTAATTAGTCAGCCAAATCTGAAAACCAAGCGTGTTTAAACCTTTGCTTTATGAAGGCGATGTTGGGAAATGAAATTTTTACCGAAGAAATAGAAATGCATCAGACTACAGCACATTGGCAATGTAACTGGCTGTGTTTAAGTTACCATTAATGAAAATCAAATGTGGTCTGCTACCATAACATATTGCACTCCATATGATCACTTTTTGTGTGAGATCTGTGTTGCGTTCTACAAAAAATGTTAAATTTTCTACGACCGTCGTGGGCTCACAAAGAAAAGTGTAGTAAACAAAAGATACAAAAATAAACAGTACGAAAGCAGTCCATAAGATTTTACCATACGATAAACAAATGACATTAATATTTTGTGTCCTGCAGCTTCCATCCTATTGACCAAGTTGTTGAAGATTTGTCTTAAACGGCGTTTTTACAATCTGTAGTCACTCTGTGATGTCCAGATCCAGAGCGGCGTTGTTAAACCTCTTTATCAGACCATCTGCACTAACATCCACCGTTGCAACATCACGATTTACACGGCTAGCAATATCTAAACAAAAGTCCTGTAGAACTCTTCACATTCTTAAATGTTCACAAAGCAATAGTAGACAAACTAATTTAAAAAAAAATGACAATTATTACTCACTAATAGCTTGAGTAATACACATAATTGATATTAAATGACAACAAAAAAATGACATGTTTGTTTTATCAAAATAGGCATTTTGTAAATTTTTAATTTAAATTGATTAACAACTTCTGTGTGTTGCGCTTTTTATGAAAGTGTGTTATATCCGATTAAATACTGTTATTATTTTGTTTATTGACGTTGTTGTGTAGTAGTTTAATAATTGCTGTATGAACGCCGTCCGGTTCAGACAAAATTTTGTCGTTCATTCATCCTTTCTTGTTTGTTAGTGTATTTGTTTGGAGATAGTTCTTTTTTATTTTGACAAATCTGTTTTTTTTTTTAATTCTTAACTATACTTTGTATATTATTGTCCCTTTAATCCTGGGATATACATTTTATTTAACTGTTCAGATCTTGATGGACTTTTATACGTATTAGTTTTTAGGTGTACACTACTATTTTTTCTGGGCCAGCACCAGGAGCGATTTTTATAGATATAAAGCTAGTCTGGTACTTTTTGTTTATCAGAATAAAATCTATTTGATTCCGCTTTATGTTATCAATAGTATTCCCTGAATTTTTTTATAAAAATGTTCCTTGCTTATATCTAATTCCGAGCCTGCAATTTTCTATTAAATCTTTGTAATTTTTTAAAAGATCTTTTTTTTGCTTAGTTGATTATCTTCTTCCACTTTTGCATAAAGTTTTTTATCTCTTTCTCGTCAACGTCCGAAGTTAGTGCATATAATGTTAATATTTCATATTCTATTGTATGTTACATTATTCTATCGTTTATGGGTATAAAGCTGTTTGCTTGTTGAGTTATTTTGCTAGCTGCTATTATTCTCTTTTTTGAGTTTATTACCTCTTGAGTAGTAACATATTCTCCATATCCATATATTGATGTTTATTCTTTTTATCTCTGAAAGTACGTTGTGTATTGTTACGTTCGAGCTACTTATTTTCTTTAATGGTGCGTTTTTCTTGTTTTCTTTTTCTATTTCCATCAATACCTTTATATCCGGAAATCTGATTATGTCGTTGATCACTTGTTGATTTGACCGCTTTTTCAAACAGTTTCTTGACCCTAGAACAAAATTATCTAATGACGTTATGTCAGGAGATCATTGTAGTTACCATTTAACAGGTCCATTTTGACCAACACAATGGTTACGTTATGTTATGTTTAAACAATCAGTGACAATATTATTATGAGCATCGTCATACATAAACCACATTCTCTTCCTATTGACAATTGGATGGTCTAGAAGTTTATATATACATATTACAAAAAATGTAAGTAATATATAAATATTTTTAAAAGATAAAAAGAAATGATGAATAATGAAATTTTATTAAAAAGATCACATCAGACATTTAATGAAAAGGCATGTTGGTAATGCGTAATAGCAGTTACATGTGGATGTCTTGAAAAGTAGTAACACAATTTCTTGTAAAGCATAGTTTATCAATAACCAGCAGACTTAGAAAATTAGGATCATATGTAGATTGTCAAATTAAGTATTGAAAACAATTTTACGCTTGCTGTAATCTACTGATAACAAATCTTCACAGACGTAACATAAAATAAATACAATTGTTATAATTGTTATACTTGCACAATATTTGACTTACGCTTGCACATAAAACATTAAAACAAAGTAAAAAATTTCTGGTGCCAATACAAGAAAATAACTGAACAACAGTGAGTATCCTTTTTTTAACGTTTGTATTTTTTTAATTTTTGCTGGCTATCATTTATTTGTTGCTTTAGCGTGACAGTTAACGTAAGACGCAATTCAATAGCTTCAATCTAATATTTGGTATTTTTGTAGTAAGAAATTTTTTATGGTATTTTTAATGATAACTATCATCCAGTACGACGTTGTACGCACACAAGAAGCAATTGATAGTGTGCAGCTTAGTGTTAATGATGATCTAAATGTGTCAAATCGTCATCGTGCTTAACAATTAAACTTGTGTCTATCCACTTTGTGAAAAATTTTGCAAAAAAGTTTTGGTTTACAAGCTTACAAGATTCAACCTGTACAGGAATTGAAGCTACACGATCATCGTTTGCGCCGTACATTATAAATGGTAAATGAGCCGAAAATATAGCTATTGATCTACAATTTTATTTAAAAATTTTGTTCAGTAATAAAGCACACTTTTAATTAAATGGTTATGTCAACAACCAAAATGGTCGCATTTGGAGTAATAATAATCCACAAACCATTGTCGAAATACTAATACATCTAGAAAAAAAAATACCGTTTTTGGACAGCATTAATGTTTAAGCAAGACGGCGCCACATAGCGCGAGATACAATTAATTTACTAAAAGAAACATTTCACAAACAATTAATTTCACAAAATGAACTAGATTATTTTCTCTGAAGATATACATACACCAATAAACCAAAACAATGAAGCACTTGGAAGCCAACATTCAACGCATTATTGCCAAAATATATCAATTTAAAGTTTTTTGCCTCTAAAAAGACACCCTTTGCCTTGCCATAAATTAAATGTTTTTTTTGCAAAAATTACCAAACTTTTGGTGTTTTCTATATAAATTGAAAAATTGAATACAAAAACAAGTATGCACATGTTGACCAGAAGCAAACAAGGATAGAATTTCTTCACTCAATCTGTACTTTTGAAGAAGATGTTAATTTTTTAAACCGCATTGTTATTGTCAAAAAAATTGTGTACATTTTTACAACAAAGCAGCAATCTATGGAACGTAAGCATTCTGATTCTCCAATGCTAAAAAAGATTTGCTTTAAAAAAATTGTTAATAAAATCTTGTTTTAGTTTTTTGAGATTGTCCTAAAGCAGTCTTGATTGATTATATTAATTAGAAAAAAATTATAACTAAGCAATATTGTTTATTAACAACACTATAAAAAATTGTAAAAAGAACACAAATTTGGTTTCTTCTAACTATTATCTTTTTGTTCAAGTGAAAAGGAGTTGTAAATTTTTTTTGAGTAAAAAAGTAATAGATCCCGTAGAAAAGTAGTTTGTAAAGCAAGATAAAAATTAGCTTTTGAAAGGTTTAGAGATGTTGCAAGGCATTGTACAACTTGTCAAAACTTTTATATAACTTTAATACTTGTAGTAATATCTTAGTCATTGGTCAATTTTGGATCAGCAATGATCCAAATAGCTTGTTTTTGAATAGAATTTAGAAGAAATAGTGTAGATTCCAATGCTTTTTCTTATACTTAGAAACAATATTTAATACAAAGACAAATATAAGTTTTATATATACAAAAGTTAAACAGAAGTAAAAAACTTTTACATCTATTAAAAAATGTCAACAACATAATCGTTCCAGAAAAGATTGTAAATCACTTTAACAAGATTTTTATTATATGAGCCATTAAGCTTATTGTGCGGTAGTAGGAGCAATACTTGACGTTCTTCTTGTTTGAGAAAATTATATCAGCCATTCATTTAGTATTATTCTTGTTTTGTATATGGTATTGATTAGCTTTATTAAAATAAAACTCCAATCTTTTTAAGATTTTTTGGTCAGTTGCTTTGGACCTTGCGCTTTCACAGCATTAAGTGCGTTCAGTTCATATATTACGTTGTCTTTAATTATGTCAGAGCCATTTTCTTTTTCTATATTTTTAAGGTTAGATTTTTGCTTCCTATCTTTAAAAAGTTGCATTTGTAAAGTTTCTTTATATTGTTGGAAATTTATTTCTATAAATTTTCTTCTCTTATCCTTGACTGTAAAAATATTGTTAGTTATCTATTCTTGTTTTCTTTTGTGGTTTACTTTCTTTAGAATATGTATCGCTCGTTCTATTAGAGCAGCTTTGATGCCACAACATTGTTCGTATTTCTACAGATTTGAAACTTCTTGATTTGTTAGTATTTCAAAGTTTATCTGATTTTTGAATGAAATGAAGTCTGTTGTGTATTTGTGCTTTTAAAGGAATATAGTTTGAAACGACATAAGCCCTTGGATAAGCTTTAACCAATTTGATTCAATTTCTATATCTCCCGTTTATTAAAAAATAGTCTATTTGGTTTATTGTTGTTTTTTAATTATTGTCCTATTAAGACTTCTATGTATGTATATAGTCATTAATTTGGGAGCTTGCAGCAGGAGTTTGTTGTTTATTTGTTCCTAGCTTATATTTATTTATATACTTGTTGCTTCTTTTTTTTGTTCTCAAAGAAATACTTTATACCTATTTTTTGTTGGTATTTGACCATGACTTAGTCATTTAGTTTGTACTGCTGATTAAGATGTTAAGTGTCAGTCTTTTCATTTTATGTATGCATCTTTTTAGATTTATACATGCTTTGCACGTTCCATGTGCCTATTTTTATCTTAATTGATTTTATAGTTTTTTTTATCGCTGTTTTCTTTTAAAAAATTGATTAGAAAACTTATTTGAACATTGTCATGATGATTTTTATACTAAGCTTACCAGTAGATCTTTAGAAGTTTCTTCTTTCTTTCTGCATTATTCTGCCGTTGATTGTTTTATCAATTCGTCCGCCTTTTAGTCTAATTTATTTGTCTCTAGCCGTTTTTTATGGTGCAGACTGCAATCAAGTCGGACACAGCTTTACTGTCAGTGACTAAAAAATATTTTTTTTAAATTTTTATTTGTTTAACATTTGTTGGTATATTGTTTAGGCTAATCACTAATGTCAAAGTTTAAGATCACCACATCTGGAAATTTTGCCGCAAAAAATTATTGTGTTCTTTAACATGCACGCAACATGGAGGCAGTTCAAGAGACTTATTATTATTTTTTTAATTGAAGATAGATAGCGTACTCATCTCAACACATTTTTTTCTTAAAAAGAAACTATTTTGACATCTTTTGCGGTTAACAAATTAAAGTAGTGTCTTGATGCAATTGACATATATGTACATTATACTGGTTCTTAAAATTTTTGTGGATTTTTATTTGTGTGCATTTTCAGAAAGAGTTTGTTATGCAAAAAAGTAAGCCATGCAAAGTTTCAGCCTTTAAGATTCAAAGGAACACATGTGGCATTAATTTGAATTTTGAAAAGTAATATACTTAATAAGTAAGTATTTTATTTACCTTGGGTTCTCAAGGAAGCAATTGCGCTAATTAGATTCCACGTGAAAGTTTACATCAATCAACTCTGTTTAATTATTTTTGTTAACATATTTTTATTGTATTTTAAATTTTGAACAAAAAATTGAACTCGTAAACAAAAATGATTAACAACCTTTACAATGACTTATTGTACGTATTTTTTTATATTGTCAAATTTGTAGCATTCTAATAATGTTTTTTAAGTAAAGTAAGGGGTTTACTTTTAAAATTTCAAAGGCAGTGCGACAAGTGTTCTTTTGATTCTTAAAGGCTGAAATTTGGCATGGGTTACTTTTTTTGCATAAAATCACTTTCTTAGAGTACACAAAAAAAATCTATAATTTTTTTTAAGTATCAGTTTAATGTCCATAAGATGTAACAACAATACAAAATAAATTTATAGTGAGTTTAAATTACGTATTGCGGCTTATAAGTCTTGGGAAATACTGAATTAAGTTTATTTTGTGTATTGATAATACAGTTAAAAAATTTGTTCTTACATTTCTGAATTGTCATTTGGCCAATTAGATTGCTGGATTGGCAGTGGAGGCCAGCACTGCTAATCCAGAGATCACCAAATTGAACATAAAATTTTTATAACTCAAGCAAAAGGAGGAGGTGGAGGCGCTTTATTATGTTGAAAATAAATTTGTAGGTATAATTTGAAAAATACTTTGTCTAAAGTTTTAGACAAACGGTCTTCCAAAAACTAGTAACTTACTGCTAAGTTGATTTTTGTCTTATTATTATTGATGTTTATAATGACGATTTTTAATTCTATTAGCAGCACAAAGTAACACTCGGTATTATTGTGCCTGCTACAAATAAAAACAGAGTTTTGGGAAACTTTCTTTATTATCGTTAAATTTTAATGTATAACATGTAAAATTGTAATTTACAACCAATCAATACTGCAAATAACTTTTTAGCCCTTAAAACCAAAACGGATTTATTTGGTAGAAACAGGCACAAAAAAGGACATCACCCTCAAAACACAACAACAACTATGAAATTAAAAAATCTAATGATGGCCTATCAACCTAAACCAATCTTAATAAATAAATATTAAAATTCAGCATACTAAAGTATACAAAATTAATTTAAATTATTTAACCTCAAATATTTACAAAGTATCCAAAAATTAGTAATAAATACTAATAAAAAGATGATTGCTTTCTTAGAAATTCTCTGCTGGTTAGATATAAAATGGCACTCTTTTGTTTTAGTGTTTTTTAAACAGTTGTATCCTCCATACATCTGAAATTGTTTTGCAATGCATTTTGTTTTTATTTGTGTTTTTTTGCAACTGAAAGAAATGGTTCAAAAACTGTTTTCTATTTAGAATGTTTTGGTTTGGAAAAAACGACAACGTCATTTTATACAATAATAATAGTTTTTCCGTCAGTTAGCTTTTGTCTGCACAAATCATAATACAGTTTTTTTATATAAAAATACATTTAAAAAAACGTATATACTATAACAATCAATTTTATTCTATCCGTCATTGATCTAACTTTTCCAGATAACGCGATTGAATTTACTATACATTAATAATAGAATAGTTTACTTTAGAGAGTGCTGAAGTACACTCTAAAGTACACTGCAGCGTCTTACATCTTTATTGAAACCTGCATTTTGCAACGTTTCTACACACATCATGTTATGCAAGTAAACTACGGTAATTAAAATTTTGAAAGTTTATTTAAATGAATTGTTATAGATTTGCCTCATTTACGGTAGCTAGCAACGCACTAACAGCTGATCTAATGGTTATACTGACATGCCTAATAGTAGTAATATAAAATAAACTTGTTACATTATTGTAAACGAATAAGTGACTCAAAGTATATAAACTATTCTGAAAACATCTTATTTTTTATTTATATTATTCATATCTAAATTACACTTCTAGAAATGTAATAAATACTCTTTTTAAACTATCATGGGTATTTTTATAAAAATGTATATGGTATATTACTATTTTTTTACTAATATATGTTGGATATTGGTAAGTATTGACGTACTGGGTCAACAGTTTTATTTTTTTATTATTGTAATGTAATTTTTGTAATATGTATATTAATAGTAATATTACTATAAAAAAGTATAATACTTATATTACTTTAAAACTACTCATTGTTTGCAGATTATTATTAATTTTAAATTTCAATTTTAAAAGTTTTAAAGTTATTTAAACGCATCTGTCGGAAGTAGTTAAAATTTGTTGAAGGAATTAACTAAATTAATTATTGAGCCAATTTACAAACTACATTATATAATTGTAAGTAGTAAAAGCAATATAAAACATTGAAGTTGGTCTACTTTAAACTCCTTACCTATTTTTTTTTTATTTTAATGTATTATTATATGTGCCGTAATTTTTTTTAAATTTCTGTGTAAATGTTATATATTTATGAAAATTAATAATATTATTATTAACAGAAATATATAATATAAATATACTTTATTAATCGCTTTGTCACAAAGTAGTTAGTTAAACTAATATAAAAGTTTATAATATTTTTTTAAATATTTGTAATAAAATATTTTTTTTTTTTTTTTATTAAATGTAATTAATTTAATAATGCTTCCAAATTTTTAAAATTAATTCAAGGAAATTTTTTAATGCTATTATTCAATCACAATATAATGTTTAACTTATTTAAACCATAAATGATTTAATCATTTTTGATTCCAGAAGCTTATGTTATGTAAATTGTTTACTTGTAAAACAATTTACATAACTTGCTTTACACACATAACAGTATGTTATACAACATAACTTTAATGAATGCTATTATTACAATAATAACCATTATAGTTTATTACAATTATTATAATTTAATAATAAAATGGATAAATTAGTTATACAACTTTTGCACTGGGACATGCTTATTATAGTTATTTTGAATTAACTACTAGCCAGGATGATAATGTAGCTATTAGTAACTAATTTAGTTAAAATATGCTAAATATTGTTATAAATGACTTTTTAAATAAATATACGTTTTTATGTTTATATTTCCACCGGGAAAAAATATTATAGTATCAGCTGCCAAGTAATTGTAACAAAACCACATTAAATATGAAAAATGTTTACGAAGAATATTGTAAAATTGTATTGTAAAAGCCAACTGACACGCGATTGATTATAGTATTACGTTTACGTTCGACTCTCTTTCTCTAATAATTTTTACAACTGATGCAACAGAATGCTTTGCCTCCTAACCACCCACTAAGCAAATACGTAGTATATTTATTTAATTAATGATTGCTTTCTATTTGAGTCTTCTTACAACAGCGCGTTACTGCTACGGTTCCCATCGTTCCCGCGTGTTTTCTATAAATTAAACTGAGTTATATATATATATATATATTATTATTTCTAGCGACTAATAGGTGGTGATGCCAGAATTCCAATCATACCACTAATACATAATATACAGGGTGTATATAAATGTTTGGGATTATGTAACCATCTAATGTGAGTTTGTGCCGCTCTAGTAAAACGCGTAAATAAAGTTGCCTATCCTAGGATTCAATAATAAAAATATTTTCATATGTTTACAATTATCAGTTGTAAACTCTCAAACACATTCCGGAATAGAATAGAGAGATTAATAATAAAAATATTCTCTTTATTTGTATACATTCTTATAACCTTGTTTGCTTGACAGCTGTCAAAGTTGGACTGTCAAAACAAATAGTATAGTAAACAATTTTAAAAAGGCGGCATATTTAAAGTGATTACATAATTCTATTCATTTATAAACTCCCTGTACTATAATACCAATATTTATAAAATGTCCGCATACTAGATGCGTGTGTGCGTACATTTTATTTACCCAACTTTAAAGTATACACTAATACCAGTGTGTTTATACTTGTTTCTTACTAGTGTAATGAGCCTTGCACACAACCTTAATTAAGGCGTAACCAGCCAATGTGACAGTTTTTTATTGTGCAACATTATAGACCGCTGTCTATAAGGTTGCATGCTTTTACAGACTATTACGTAAAGTGTGTCCTAAAATCTACACTAGATTTGATTTTTTTGCGATTTGTGCGGTAAAATGTTGCCAACAAAAAAAAACGTGACGTGGGTTTTTAATTAAAAATTGTGATTTTTATTAATCCAAAAAGTATACAATTTAGGGTTATATATGGAAAAGTATATCAAATAAATAGATTTTACTGATTTTTGGCAAATACGCATTTTTGAATCAAAATTGTTACTAACCTTTTTGCATAAATGTGGCTAAATTTTTTTTTAAGGCGTGAGTAGTTGTGAGCTTGTTAGGTTTCAAAAAACACTAAAGCAAAAAATTGCATGATATAGACGGCTAATTTTCATCACCAAAACGTGAAAATACACCACCAAAATCTGGATTATTTGTTCACTGCTGAACGTAAGCTTCTTTTAGACTATTCTATGTATTTTTTTCTTTTGCAACTTGATACCATTTATTTCTTGCAATCTGTATTATGTTATTAAACCTTTTTTTTAGTGTTTTTTTTTTTTTAGTTTTTTGGTCTTTAATGTTTGACTTGGTGGGTTTATTTGTTGGTATTTCTCCTAGCTACATGTCTTACTCAACTCCACTTAAGTTCTACAATTCTTTTAATCACATCCTTAAGACCATACCGACCGCTACTTTGATTTGTAGTAGTTTAACAAAAACGTCAACTTCCCCTTCATCGCTATGTCTACAAATAATTTGATAATCAATTTATTTTTTTACCAGTACGTTTAGAAAGGATTAAACTATGATATGTCGAAGTCTTTTTTGTAAAATTATATTTGCAAATAGCAACAAAATGTATTCAAAAATACAGAAAAACGCATTTATTTCTATATTTGATGGGTTTTTTCGGATATTTTAACTATTATTTGACTAAAAGACTTCGACATTTCATAGCTTAATCCTTTCTAAATGTACTGGTAAAAAAATAAATCGATTATCAAATTATTTGTAGAAGCAGCGATGAAGGGAAAGTTGCCGTTTTTGTTAAAATACTACAAATCAAGGTAGCAGTTGGTATGCTCTTAACTTGTGCTCAGTAGTTCACCTTTTATTGTTTGTTGGTAGGTTTTTAATTTGTTTGCGCTTTTTGTTGGTCATGATATTGTTTTGAGGCCGATTTTGTAACTGGTAATATGCAGGTATTGCTTACTTTACGTTTTAATTAATGCGGTATGTCAAAGTTTTTAAGGACATACGTGAGTTTTTTAGAAGCTGCCCAGTTCTGTCTTACTTTTTTGGTGATCTCCGCTGCTTGGTTTTTCTTGTCTAATTTTACTTGATGGCCAGGATACATGTAATTATTTATTTGTTTGATTTTGTGGCCATCTATTTGATGTGGTTAACATGGTCCTTCTTGCTTCATGATCTTAGTCTTTTTTAGGTTTATTTTGAAACAAATTGATAATGATGCTTTGATTAGTTTTTCTAGCATGCTTTTGAACTTTTGGAGATTTGTGCTTATTAGGATAATGTCATCAGCAAATTGCAATCGCAAGTAGTTTAAATATGTGCCATCTATATTAATTGTAATTGTATATCTTTGTCTGACTCCTCTACCTATTTTGATATTCACAGTGTTTGAATCTTTATCTGTTGTCACTTGGATAGTAGCATTTTGATATTCAGGGTCTCTATAAATGAATGGGATTATGTAATCACTTTAAATACGCTGCCTTTTTAAAATTGTCCACTATACTATTTGTTTTGACAGTTCAACTTTGACAGTTGTTAAGCAAACAAGGTTAGGTTAGGTTAGGCGGATTGGACACAGACCGGTCGAGTGTAAGGAAAAAGAAGGCAACAAAGTCTGCCACAACTGTCGAAGGACAGGACACCTTCGGAGACAGTGCCTAAATGAAGAGGAGTGCTACCTGTGCAAAAAGAAGGGACACAAAGCTGAAAGCATAAAATGTTTAAAGTAAAAAAATATCTGCGCTAAGCTGAGGATGAAGAGCGTGCAGATAAATAAATAATAAAGATGCTCTATAGTAATCTGGGAAGGGGCAAGGAGGCGATTATCCTTATGTCTGGCTATAATTGCGGAGCTGAACAAAGCTGCGATTTGAAACCCAAACTGGATAACCGACGTGGAATCTGATGTTGCTATGCTAGTCAAGGAAGGTTTGGAGATAAAGGACTACATCCGAATTGAGGGGGCTTTGCATGGATAAAGGTAGGAGGCTACGTCATCTACGGATGCTACTTCTCACCCAACAACTCACCGGAAAATTTTGACAACTTCCTGCACAGACTAGGCAACAACATCAGGAGTCATGGACGCAAGCACGTAATTGTAGCCAAAGATCTAAACGACAAAGCCATATTATGGGGCACTAACATCAATGACAGCAGAGACAAAAAGTTCTGGATTGGATGGCTGGACCTTCGTAAGAAAGGAGTCCCGATCGCATATAGACGTAACTCTCTGTAGTGAGCGTTAAGTGACGAAGTGAACCTCAACTTACACAGAAACATCCACTCAAATCTAATAGCAAGGAAACAAAGCCAGTAGCAAGCGTGAGATGGAAAATAACGGAAAAGCAAATCTCAAGATTTTGTGAGAAGGTACGGACGGAACTGGAACAAATGTAAAACCCAATCGTCAACGGGCTGATGAAATCCATCGAAAGAGCAATGGACTTATCTTTTAGAAGGAAAGCAACGATAAATTTAAACAAGCCTGTTTACTGGTAGTCTGAGCACCTAATCACGCTTAAAAATGAGTGCAATATTGCAAACAGGAATAAGACTCGGGCCAACAGAAAGAAGATTGACCAGCAGCAAAAAGATCAACTGTGCAAAATCCTGGAGGATAAGACAGCGGAGTACAAAAAGGATATAATGTCGGCAAAAAAGGAAGCTTGGGATAAGCTGCTTGATGAGGTGGAGAACGACGTGTGGGGTCTGGGTATAAAATTGTTACGGACAAGTGCAGCCGGGGAATTGGTGTCCAGCTCAAAGATGAGAGGCAGATGGAAGTGGCCGCAAAGCTAAAGAACAAGAAACTGCCGGGACCAGACCGGATACCTCCCAAGATTACTGTTTTGTGCCAAGGCGTTCTTTTCAACGTCTCGACATTGGAAATGTTGCGTCGCCTAATCAAGTGGTCGTAAATCACTTGTTTTCTATTAAGCGATGTAATTTGAATTGGTAAAGGAACGTAAGTAAAAATCGAATGTACGATGTTGCTATTTTGCTTGTCAAAGCTATACTGACTCTTTATTTTAAAATCACACTATTTATATACAGATGTACAATATTTACAATGTTTATAATTAACAAAAACGACCCTTTCCGGCGAGGTTCTTCCTAATTACACAGATGGTCCAGGTGCGGCCCGGCTTGTTCTTTGAAAAATTAATAATCCTGTAGCCTAATTAATAGAATATAATAAAAATCTCGTTATTGTCTAGACACAAACACATATTAATTACAAGAAAATAATTCAACATGCCGCCCTCCTTAAAAGGTTTCCTTTCAAAATTTGTTAAAGCGGCATTGGACATATTTTGGTTACCGCTCGTTCTATGATGTCCGTTGCTGTTCGTATAGTTGCCGTTCTGACGACCCCGTCCTTGCCAGGAAATACATCCTTGATACAGCTTAACTTCCAGTGAAGCGGGGGTGCGTTGTCTTCTTTTATTATTACTATCTGACCAATTTCTAGGGATGGAGATTGTCTGGATTTTTCCTTTGGCCGTTGTTGTAGAGTATGCAGATATTCCGATGACCATCTTTTCCAAAAATGCTGTCGCATTTTTTCCACATGTTGCCAACGTGAAATTCTGTTGTCTGGTAAAAGGCTTGGTTGAGGCAATGCAGTGAGTGCGTCGCCGACTAAAAAATGCCCAGGTGTCAGATAGGCAAGGTCATTTGGATCGTTTGATAGCGGACCCAGTGGCCGAGAGTTGAGGACAGCTTCTATTTAGCATATGAATGTGGTTAGTTCCTCAAAGGTTAATTTTGTGTCGCCTATTACCCTCCGCATGTGCGTTTTTGCGGATTTTACTGCAGATTCCCATAGCCCGCCAAAATTAGGAGCTCGTGGGGTATAAAGTGCCAGTTGATTCTTTTGCCGTTGAGTCGATCCATAATGCTTTCTTCTGAATCTTTTATCAATTGATATATTTTCTGCATTTCGTTTTTGGCTCCGACGAAATTTGTACCATTATCGCTATGTATGTCGCTCACCATTCCCCTTCTAGCAATAAATCTTTCAAGGGTAGCTAAGAAGGCTTCCGTTGTTAGATTGGAAACAAATTCCATATGCACTGCTTTCGTAGAAAAGCAAACAAAGACTGCCACATACGCCTTTGTGTGAACTTTTGAGCGCCTATTTCCAGATTTGACTGTAAATGGTCCACAGTAATCGACTCCTGTTACCATAAAAGGTCTGGAGGGTTGAATTCTTGTTTGCGGTAGGTCACCCATCAGTTGTGTTTTAAACACACTGGGTGTTGTTCTGAAGCATTTGATGCATCTTTTTAAGACTTGCCTGACTACGCTTCTTCCTGATATTGGCCAGTACCGCTTTCTAATAGCCGCCAATGTTAACTGTGGTCCACTTTGTAGCAGTCTTTCGTGTTCCGATTTTATTAACAGGTTTGTTAAGCGGCCGTGAGGTAGAACCAACGGGTGTTTGTGTTGAAATGGTAGCAAAGAGTTCTTTAATCTTCCTCCTACATGAATTAGGCCATTTATAATGAACGGGTTGAGGCATAACAATTTGCTGCCTTTCCTGACATGGCGCCCCGCCATCAAATCTTTCATTTCTTCTCCAAAGTGTCTTGCCTGCTCATTTGAATTAGGTTTTGTTCGGCGTCTAGTAGCTCGGTTGGCTTCAGAAATCCGTCCTTTTTTTTCTCTTCTTGCACAGTTATGTATAAATCTTTGTACATACGCTAAGACTCGCAGTAAACGATTATAGTTCGAGAATTGATTCAACAGGTCTTCGCTAAATGTGTGTTTGAGGGTGGCAACCAAACATTCATTACGGGGTTGTTTCATCTCTGGGATTTCGTTATAGTCTTCTTTATTCTTTTTTAATTTAGGCCAGTCAACGCTTTGCTTAAGTAACCAAGAAGGTCCGTTCCACCACAACTCGTTTGTTGATAAAACTGTAGCATTTTGTTCTCTCGATATGTCGATTAAAATAATAATACTTCAATAGGTGCTTCTTTTAAAAATCTTCTAATTTTTTCTTTTGTAAAACTTTCTGATTTTTTGATAGCCTGCGTTTTTCTTCTTTAAAAATGCTTTTGTAAATTTGGAAAAATCTATATATCTAATATAGTATAAAATATATAAAGAAGAGACGCAATGTCCTCAAATGAGACAGTTGTATAGCAATAATTTCGAATAAAGCCTAGTTAAATAGGTAAATTTATACGAATGCCACAACGACATATGTAGCGCTCGTTACTATTTGTTCAATCGGACAACCCAATAATAACATTAAAAAATTAAATTTATGAAAAAATATTCTAACTAAAAACATCCATAGACGCGTTTCGAGGTTTATCTCTCATCAGTATGGCTTTATTTATTTAAACTTAGTTTAAATAAATAAAGCATATTTTTTCATAAATTTAATTTTTTAATCTAATATAGTATTATCATAATAACATTTAATGATGGCCCTAAAATTCTCTAAACTTTTTATCATTGCACAAATAAACTAACATTCCATAATTATTTTAAACTGGGTTAGTACAGTGTTTTGCAAAAATAATAAAAAAATATAATCATTGGTTTCAATCCTACCATGAGCATTTTTTAAACATTTGTAAATTGGTTTTTAAATCATATTAAATATCTATTATAATTTTGTTATGCCAAAGGTTATTGTGTGTTGTGTTTCTAATCAATTAATTGCAATTTGATTTTTATTATTATTCTATCTACTTTCACTACTAAAACAATATAAGAAAATATAATACAATGTTTAAATAATTCATAATTCACTTACATTTTTTTATTGCGTAAATAATAAAATATGTAGCAAAATTTCCATTTAGCACACAACATAAAAATAAATGAGTAACCTCCATGTAAATTACTCACGTAGCTTAATAAAAACTTTGCATCTGTAAAAAATTCACGACGTGCGCTATTTCATCTGGAATTGACCCGTCGAAACTTTTAAGGAGTTTATTTTATCTCTTAGTATAATTAAATTAAACACATTTTTACCAAACAAAATTAATTTAAAAGTAATTTTGATGCTATTATTTTTTTAATATTTTGCAATTACTACATATATAAACTTCATAAATTCTATACAGAAAATAATACATTTTATTATAAGAAATTTTCAATTAAACTTTCAACTCAACCAAAAGCAAGTTTAATAGAATTCTTGTGCAAATACAATATACCTACATAAACGTCTCAAAGTAATAAAACGGTAGAATACTGAATTTTTACATTTCAGAGAAGAATTTAATAAATTGGTAAATATATTTCATTAACATTTTTCTAAACAGAATTCAATAAAACATTTTAATGTTGTGTGTTAAAGTATCATTTAGCATTGTAACTAGTATAAATATATAGATTAAAAATTCAAATACGGTCAGTATTTACTAACATATTTATTTCTTGTGCTTTCATATTTTTCTAGATATGTTGAAACCAGGTCAAATAAGCCAGTCAGTGACACAATAAGTGCAGTTTGTTTTTTTCTATTTCCAATATTTTTCCATCATGTGAAGTTGTTTTCAAGATGTGTACGGTTATTATGTTCGAAGTAGCACGTATACTACTTTTACTTCCTGACCAAATTGCTTACTTGTTCCATTAATGAAACATTTACCTGCGTTTCTGCTCTTTCCCACAATGAGTGGATTTCTTTTAAGCTTATTTTTATATAGCAGTCTAGGAAGAGTCGGAAAACTAAAGTTGATTTATGTAATTTAATCAATTTTCTCAATTTTATCTTCTTAGGAGTTATTGATTAAAATAAAAGTTTTAATACTATTATATAGTTTCATTAAGATGTATTGTTGAACGTTATCTGTAATAGCATAAACTATAAAATTGCTTTAGTGGTGGTTAATTTTAGGTAGTTTTTTAACTAGAACGTCTTAATGGGATTCAAAAGTCATTTAATAAGGCTAAATAAAAAGGCGCTATAAAATTCTATTATTATAAGTTTAACAAAAATGAAATTAGTTGGTTACAAATTATAAATGTTTCTACTATTATACATTAGTAGATAATTATGTCAGTTTTTAGATATCATTAATAAATTACTATTGAATGCCATAAACAAAAGACATTATTTTAAAGAACTGTAAAGTTTAATAATAGTTTTCATTTACACATTTTTTTTTTTAATTTATACAATTATAAATTAATTTTTATAGAGTCTTAAAGACCGATTAAAATCATCTGAGTTTGGAATACTACAAGGAAAAGTTTTGGTTTCTACTTTACTTGTTCTATACGTAACTGAATTTCAGTAAAAAACATTAAAAAACAGTCTTCTGTACAAAAAATAATAATTTATTTTTGTAATAACAACAACAACAACAACAAACCATTAATTTATCAAGGTACATATAATTAGGAAGTTTTTTAAATAATTTCTACTCTCTCTTACTATTATATATACAAAGTAATAGAGGTGATTCTTCATGGCATTTCTTATCGTTACTTGTTTTTTAGCGTTACTTCTATTGCTACGCTATTTTATTTTTTATTTTTCTGTTGATGGAAACAGTCATTTTCTTGATCACCTGCCAATTGTACGGGTTATCCAACAAAGTTTTGATGACATTGTTGCTTTGCAGATTTGTTGTTAGTTTTTATCTTGCACATTTTAATTGTTAATTATTTGTTGCAAAGGAAAATTGTGTGTTCTAAGGTGTCCATTTCTGGTATGAGGCAAAACACCCGTGTTCTGTGAGAAACTGCGTCAATAATTATCCCATTTTTGGTCAACGAGCTTAGCTGGTTGTGCTCTCTGGGAAACGTCACGGCTTTGCACTAGTTTTGTTCTTTTTTACTATAGAGACTTGTTTTCTGCCAGAAAGTATTCAGAGTTAACCCTAAACTTAGATGGGTTTTGTGGAAGTTCTCCTGAAGGCAATTGTAATCTTTAGTGCCAATTTTTGTTGTGTTTTTTAGCAGTTGCCTGTGGTTGGCTTTTTTATATTTGAGCCTTATACAACATAAATAACTCACAAAGTTTATTAATTGTCTAAGTCCCGGTCTTGAGCTTCTCACATTTGGCAAGTTTAGTGAATTTTCTGTTTTTTCTGCTTTTTTAAAGGTCTGCTAAAAATGGTTTTACATGCATATATCTCTCCCGATGTGTAATTTGAGGTACTTTACGATATTTTGGTTTTTGTCTAAGCCAACCTTTCCAATTACTTTTTACGGTTACAACGACGGCTTCTGTTTATTGTTCTAGGGTTAAATTATTTGCTGGTTTTTTAGATGGCCCATTTTGTCACTTTTTTATAGTTTTTCTACTTGTTTTGCGGACTATAACCTCCAGGTTGTTGGCAAAACCAATCAGGGTTACGCTCTCGCCCAAGTATAGCATTAGCACGTTGTCATATTACAGGTTTCACAGCGTCTGTCGAAGAATTAAGTCCTGTGGAATTCCGCACGTAATTTTTATCTCACCTTGTTTGCCTACCATTAATACACAGTCCTCTAAGTAAGAACTGGGACAAGATCTGTTTTTTGAAGCATCCGTATTTTCTTTTTCACGAGACTCAGTTGAAGGCGTTTTTTACGTCAAGTGTAAATAGCGCGTTAAAGTTTTGTGTGTGTTTTAATCTTATTTTGTAGCTTTTGGTTTATTATCAATTATTTGTTTGAACAATTTTTTTATGGTATTGAAAAGGCGGAGATGGTTCATTGAGTTTGCGGTGTATTAGGTTGGAATGAACACAAACAGCAATTGTAAAGATAATTAAGAAATTGGAGACTTTCCGACGTCGTTACAGTTTGGTGCGGTTTTTGGGCCGGTGGTGTGATGAGGCTATATTTTTTGAGAATGTGAAACTGTTGCAGTCAATGCACAGCGTTACCGTACCATGCTTACAGAATTTTTGTGGCCAATATTAGACAAGATGGACGTAGGTGATGTCTATTTTCAGCAGGACGGGGTTAAATGCCACAGAAGTAGAGAAACAATAGCACTATTGCGTCTATGATTTTGGACTTGTTATATTACTAAGCGAAGGGCTGTTAGAGTAATGAATTTTTTACTGCTTTATAAAATAAAAATGATTTTTTTTTAATGGAAAACACTGAAGGTAAAGGTATTCTATGAGATGAGAACTGCAAGGTCTTAACCGCTTATTTAGTCTGTTGTTTTTTTAGATGGGAGATTTAGCATTAAAATTGCCGCATGTGAGGGTGTTGGGGTCGTTTACTTTCACATATAAGCTCAGTTTAAGCAAGAGTTTTTCAAAACTTTTGGTCATTGTATTAAGGGATAAGTTGCAGGAGTAAAAAGTTGTTTTACTTGCTGTTGTTTAAACAAATCTTTTTTCTTGGCCAGTTTTTAATTTTTTTAAGTTTTTGTCCGGTATAAAGATTGCCTCCTCATTTGCTTTTCTCTCATTTCATTGCATATTAGCATGTGTTATATGTTTTTCCTTGCTTCTCCACACATCCTACACATTTTCTTTTCCTTGTCCATTCAAAATTTACACATTTCATCATTCTTTTTTCCATTCTTTTATAGTTTACACTTTTTAGGTATTTTAGTAGTGAATCCATTATAATATGTACATACATAACAAAAAATCGATTATCTTTACAATTTGATGGCCGCAAATTAATATATTTCCTTACGATCTCAACAAAATTTAATCCGTCCATATTTCCAATTGTGATTATAAATTGACGTGTAACTTTTGTTTTTGTATTGGGAAGGTTAACTTGAAAATAAGACTCTTTGTCCATAACGATCTCAACCCGTAAAAATGACAATTCTGACTTCTTACAAGCGCCAGCTATTCGAATAATCATTACAACCTTAAAAAATTAGTAAAACATGAGAACTACATTTGTAAAAAAGCCGAGTGATTCCACCTTACCTTTGTCATCCAAAATGTTTTATCGTCAGCTTCTGTTAAAAACTTGGCAATATATGTTTTCGACAAAATGTTCAACTTTTTAGCTTGATATCCGTCCACTTGTCGCTTTAAAAATGCTACTAAACTCAAATATTTCTTGATGTCACTATTTTTCTTTAGGAACAGCTCTGTTCTCAACATTGAATAGTGTCCACAGTGTGGAAGCTTTTAGTTTTCTTCATCTCAAAATATGCCAAAAGACTTTTTCATTAATATATTACGCTTCAAATTTGTTATAAGCCAAGTCATACTTTGCTTTGGATTTTGCCGGAAATACCGACGTTAGTGCACTTTGGGCAGCTTTTTCAATATCGCTTGGTACATTATCTGAATTGGAATTTTTTATTTTGCTTCTTACAATAAAATTGACACTAGACTTTAAGAAACAAAACTTCAAATGTAAAATAAACAGTGACTTGATTTTAAATATAATTTATAAAATTATTAGCAATTAATTATTACACTATTTATTGATCGGTCTAAAGAACATATTTTGTCAAAATTAGAAAAAATCTTAAATTTGCTTTGCTCGTCCCGCAGAAATCCCGCCTCGTTACTTTTCTTGAGATTAGTTTATTAGAGTTGTTTATTGGAGCTTCTTTAACTGAAGCTTTGCAAAGCAAATTAGTACTTGAAAGCTCTACAAGACAAACTGCTAAGTTTTTAGTACATTTAATTTTATCCGTACATGAGTTGAAAAATAGGCCAGGCAGATCTTCAAAACTAATTAATTAATAAAACCTTCTGTATTTTACCTTTGTTTGTTTCGGAGTTTTTAGAACTTGTTGAAGGAATTATCTGAATCTAATGAATCTAAATCAATTCCTATCATCATATAAAAATAACATTAATTGCAAGAAATTTAGTATGGTTTCAAGTTTATGTTACTAAAACGGGTTGTTAAAAAATATCTTCTTAAATTAAATACCGGAAAGTCATCAGGTCTAATTCTACCTTTTATTCTTAAAACATATTTTGCACAGTTTCAAATCCTTTTTTTTTATTTGAATTTTGCAATCATTATTTTATTATTTTTATTATATCTATTGCTTTCTGGGTACATTGGCAGTTTATTTTCTATAATATATTTATAACTTGCATTGTAGCTAGACTTTCTTGGATTTTTATATCTCTTTCAATTTTTTGACTAGCATAACTATTTTTATTGTAATTTTTTTGTATATCTTTTTTGTTTCTTGCTTTTATTTTTTCTTTCATGCATTCTTGTAACGTTCGTTTCATTCTTTTTTTTATTTTTATTGATATTTTTCATGCTTTTACTCTTAATTTTTTTTTTCCAGTAAGATTACCTCCAATATTTTGCATGACCCGCTTCTTTATTTTCTATTCTTATATTTCTGATCTATACAATATCATATTTCTAACTAAACTATCAAACATAAACCTTTTTATTTTTATACAATCAAGCTTTCTTACACTTCTACATGCTTGTCCTATTACTTTATTTGCTTTTAGAGCTTTTTTTTTATGAGCTTGCTTTTGTTGTTGTTTGTACAACATACACATCTTAAATATTTAAAAGATTTCTGCACTATTGTGTTTATTTCATTTCTAGTATTTCTTTTTTTCTTTTGCCTTTTTTCTGAACACATTCATTTTTGTTTTTTTACATTGATTTTTAATTTTTTTTTTCTAAAATATTTTTCTAAACTGGTCATAATTTTGTTTGCACCTTTTGCAACTATTATCATGTCGTCGGCATACGTTAGCAAGCACATTTTTTTTCTTTCTTTTTTACATCTGTTATGTAAATCGCAAACAAAGTAAGACTTAATGGGAAGCCTAGTCTCACTTCTTTTGTTGTCCAATACTTTTCACTTATTTTTTTATTAACCTACACTCTGCTGCTGTTTTCTCTTATACTTCTTTTATTCTTTTTACCATCTAATTCCTTTCTCTCTCATACATTTTTACAGTTTTTTTTATTCACGCTATCAAATGCCGCTTTCAGATCTAGGAATAACGATAATACTTTTTCTGCTTTTTCTATTATTTATTTTTTAGTTTATATGGTGTAGAATATATAAGTTATTATGGTGTATACTTTGTATGCCGTACCTTAACTTTACTTACTTGATTTTTAATTCTAGTTTTGTGTATTGGGCATACAAAACTTTTTTTCCATTGACTCAAAAACTATTTTTCTTTCCAGACTCTCTATTTATTAACTCACTCAATATCTCAATCAACTCTTTCGTATCATACAACCACGCTTTGTTCTGTATCCCTATCATTACTGGCGCTATCCTTTTTGTTATTTTTTTATCTTTCTTCATATTGCTTTCTTTAAAATTTCTTCCGGATTCGCTCCTGTCTGTCTGGTTTTTTATTTATCTTTTCTCTTCCAAACAAATTTGAGAACGTGTTTCTTCCACACTTTTATTGGTATTGCCTCAATATTAAAACGTCATCATCTCGTATTGCCAAATGATAAATAGATAATTTCATTTGCAATAAAGTGGAAGTAGCTAATAAAATTTTGAATATAATACCAATACTATCAACTTTACAATAACAGAATATATAATTTGCAAAAAACCATCTGCAATTAATTTAAAACACAATATTATATTTCGTAACTGCACTAATTATATCTTTATTATAAGAACTAATAATAACTAATTGTCTCTGTTGATACTGGCTTATATAATTTACGGGCAAGTACCGAAAAGTCCGTTGCAACGGCAATAAAATGTAATCCTATGCCATTAAAATGATGTTTACATCTTTAAATTAAAACAAAAAATTGTTTCTTATGACATAGTTGCATAAAATAGTTATTTATACAATATGTTTTAAAATGAAGGTAGCCGTAAACATAGTTTAACGAGCGCTAACATGTTACACAATTACGACAAGTGAAAAACATTCATTTTGAAACAAACTAAATACAAGATTTTTGAAGTAATGTGAGGAAAGTGATAAATTAAGAAATAAATTTTTGACATTATAAAATTATTAATTTAACTTGTCATAATTACTTTCTTTTGCTATTATTTTTTTACTTGAAAACCAAGACTTTATTTAAAAATACGTTTTTACTTCATTTTAATAGTAGTTAAAAAAAATCATTATGATATTAATGACATATAAAATTATGATGATGTTTGACATTTTAAACTTACATTGTCATGTTATGGCTGATTTTATGAAATATTATACTGTAGCCATTTTAAATTCAAATATTTTCATTGCAAATCAAACGCATTAATTTTGCTTAATTTCATCAATTATTGCCAAAATAGATTGAATATCAACCACAACTAATAATCAAACCGCAAATAGTCTATCATTCCGTCGATTCATGTGTGCTGTTGAGTTTTAATGCGATTATGCACAATTATATAATTAATAAATTAACACACTTTATTATAAATAAAAATAAAATAAAGAAGTATTTTTTTATACGATCTAGCAAAAAATCTTGAAGGAGCTTGATATAGCATACACATTTGTTATATGTATATACTTTCATCACATATATCACGTTTTCCTTCCTCCTCGAAGAATTCAATTTATAAAGTGGCAATGTATTAAAAAAAAAGCTGTAGCGTAGCGGTTATAACCATTCAATTTAGCTGAAGTAGTTTTTATTGTAATAAATAGAATCGATCAATAACAGTATTAAGATAGGAACATTCTTAACATACATATACACATTTTTATGTAAACAATATACAATATTTTTTGTAAACGGTTCGTTGCCTCAGAAAACGTTTGTTCCTGATATAGAAGGCTTTACACGCGAGAAAATATGATATAGTAATCATATTTTTGTTTATGGAATTTGTCTGCTTTGGTTCTTTAAAAAAATCAATTTCCCTTTAGAATATCAAAGAAGACATTTACGAAAAGATGATGCTATAAACAAATATCATATCCCATAACATGCATATCCCTCAATCCAATTTTTAAAGTGGTAAGCTTAGGTGAAACTTGTAATATAAGAGAATAAAAGCTCAAGGGATTATAGAACTGCCTCATTTAATATTTACTGCTCTTTATGACGGTTCTATCTTTTGTTTCAGTGGATACAACCTCCCAGTACGATGCGATACGTGCGTACCTGAAGGAACTTGATATTGCTAGCAACGTGTGGATAGGTCTATCAAGAACCGGAGATAAAGTGAACTTCACTTGGAGGTGAGTCCAATCTAAAATACACTCAGATACCTAAGCCAAACTGTCCTTCCGGCATAAAGCCAAATTTGTGTCGTGCTTTGCGCTACCCTCATGCCGTGTCACTTTACACAACACTTTTCACATTATCGCAGAGTTATAAAACTCTTGTATTCGAGCAGGGTTAACGCACTTTATCATCACCAAAAACAGCTTAGCATTGTTCGGCCCGTAATCATGGTAATTCATGGGGCATGGTTATTCATCAATTAGAAGTATTTAGCAATTTAACGCTTAAGTGGCATGGCTTCTTATTTCGTGCCTTTTAAATTTCCGAGGAAATAAGTTTTTAACGGGGGATAATTTATCACGGAGAAAGCCGTGGAAATGGGAACTGAAACTGGAAAAGAGAGGAAAATCTCAATCGTTTTCTAATGTGCTGAAAATGGGGGATGAATTTAAAGTTATTAATGTCTGTTAAACACTTCCAATGAATCAAGCAATTATCTTCAACTTTAGTTCGTGGTAATTTCAACGTTTTAGATGGCAAATGCATATAAAAAATCGATTTAAAACTTTTAGATAATTATATTTTATAGATGATAAATAATTGTCGCAGTTATAATAATTATCTGTAAACAACAAATATTTACCTAATTAAATTAAATGTTTTTATTTAATTATGTTTTTGATTAATATCTACACTTAACCTAATTAGATTAAATTATTCAATTAGTTTAATTTCATTATTAGTGCTTCATTTATTTCAAAAGAGGATTATTAATTATGAATAAATGAATAAATTTTATTAGTTTAAAAATCAATATATCAGTATATTACGAGATAGATTATTATAGTGTCAATATTAGTGTAAGATTTGGTAGTAATTAGATAAAATAACCCAACTTCTTGTTAATCAGTTCTTCAAATATTAATAATCAAATGCAATGAAATAATAATCAATGTAAATTTGCTTTTTGCTAAAACTATGAGTGCCGTTAGGCGGGTAGAGGTCAGCACATTGATTTAATAATCAATTACCAATTTCCATAAATTATACATTATTTGACGTTTCTCATACATGTTTATATGCAAAAGCAGAGTCACGCTTTCCTTATATTTAAAAATTAAATTAATCGGCATATCTTTATTAACTTTGGTACTTGCAACAGTTTTAGCATGCATTGCATACATTGTTTTCTTTCTTGTAGTATACGTTTTTATTATAACTAAAAAAAGTATCGTTTTGGTCAAACTACATGACTCTCAAGCAGGAGTGGAGCTATCTGTCGGGTCTGCAATGCAGAAGGGCCCACTAGCACAGGGATCCTCCTTGACGTTTAGTTTAAAACTTAGGGAGGAAAATTACAAAATAAAGTTAAAAAAATTACAAATTTGTACGTTTTTTTAAACTAGTGAATTTGGTGTGCAAAAATGAAGTTACAATTCAATGATAAAAATATTCTCATCTGTATCTATCCTTATATCCTTACTTGACAGTTGAAATTGAACTGTCAAAACAAAGTAAATAGTTTGGTGTACAAAAAAGGCGGCATGTTTAAAGTGATTACATAATTCAAGACATTTATAAACACGCTGTAATAATATAGTAACAAAATATAATAATTTTGTTAAAAAGCAGAGCAACTAATCTTTGACATTTAAAAATTGTACATTCATTACATTTTTTGATTTTTCTATAAGTTCAGAATTTGATCATTTTAATACTTTGCTTTAAACATTTTTGAACTTATTTTGACAGTTAAAGTACATGATTGCTTACTTTTTTACACAAAACATTTTAAAATAATTCAAGAACGTATATTCTTAATTTTTTTAAAATATTTTTAATGTTATTAGTAACATAATATGTTATACATTTCTGTTTTAGTAACTTTTGGCCAAATGTAGTGACTTTTTTGACACTTTTTAATGCAATTTAACATGTTCAACGGTTTGTTTGGCTTACCTTATAATATTTTCACACATTGTATGTTTTAGTAACTTTTTAATATTTTTCAGTAGTTAAAATACAAGCAAGTAAATATCAAAAATGTTACACAGTTGTCAAAAATGCTTTACCATAATAAGCAAGTCAGTTTTAGCAAAGTTCTACAATTGAGGAGCAGAAGTAAGAAGGGGTTAGGGGTTTAGTACAAAAAATGTTAATCAGAAAAATAAAAAAAAAACCTTTGCATACTTAAAAAAAAGATTTTTATTTTCAAATAATTATCTAACATATTATGTGCCTTACGCTAAGATATGCTACAACAAAAACAACAAAAAAATTACCGTAATAATAATAACAATAAAAATTTAAAAAAAAATGGGAAATGGGATAAGTGTCAGTATATTATTTGGTAACACTGGCGTAGAATGCTTGGTGTTTATAGTCTTGTAGATATGGAATCATGGATATTAAGTGCTTTTTCTTGTTGTCACCGACCTATTAATGTTTTGTAGCTGGTTAATTAGGATTTTTAGACATTCCATGGTTTTTCTTCTTTGAGTATTGAAGTTGGTTTTCAATATGCTACAAAAAAGGAATCACTAGTCAATAAAAAACAAGGTTGTTGGCAGTCAACTTTCAATCGTACAAATTTATTAATATTTACTTTTTTAAGATTTAAGATCATGTCGGCTGCTGCTGGTACATAAAAAAAATTCTGTGGCATATCTACTATTTTGAATCGACTTGTGTGTGCACTTGATTGTATTACAACGTGAAAGTCTTTCGGTACCATTAGATTGTTTTTTTTTTAACTGTCAAAAATATATCATAACTGCAAAAAATGTTCTACAAATGTAAGAACTAATTGTCAAGAGTAAAAAACATTTTTAAAGTGTGTTTTGGTGCTAATGAAAATATTACAAATTATAGAGGCATTTGCATTCAATCTGCTATACCAAAATTATTTGATCAAATTATAACTGGTCAAATACGTTGGATGTGCAAAAGTATTTTAGTAGAAGAACAGCATGGGTTTCGTGAGGGTCGATCTACACTTACCAATCTACTTTCTTACGAAAATTACATTTTAAACGCATTTGAATGCAAAACTCAAGTTGACTCTATTTACACTGACTTTTCAAAAGCCTTTGATCGTGTGAGCCACAATATTTTGATTGCTAAGCTTCGTGCTTTGGGTTTTCATAATGCAGCGGTTGCTTGGTTATCTTGCTTTTTGAAAAACCTATTTTAGTTCCATCAGGTGTTCCTCAGGGATCTCACTGCGGACCAATTTTATTTTTACTTTTTATCAATGATCTTTCTGACTGTATTAGTTCATCATCATTCCTATTATTTGCAGATGATTTAAAAATTTATAGAAGTATTTTATCAATCGATGATTGTAATCTTTTACAACAAGATTTAGACTCTGTTAATGATTGGTGTCTTATTAATAACCTTTTGTTTAATGTAAATAAATGTTTTGCAATCTGTTTTAATAGAACGCTAAGCAAAATTTCGTACGATTATATTATCGATAACAAGGTGCTACAACAAGTGACACAAATTAAAGACTTGGGTGTAATTTTTGATTTTAAACTTACGTTTGTTGAGCATATCAGCTACATGTGCAATCGTGCTATAAAAATGCTGGGGTTTGTATACAGGATGTCTGCTGATCTTTCTCCAAATACTCTTAAATTACTTTACTGTGCCTTGGTGCGTTCTCATTTAGAGTACGTTCCGTCAGTCTGGTGCCCTTTCTATGAAATCCATAGTCAGAATATTGAACGTATTCAAAACAAATTTTTTCGCCTGTTGTCCTATAGATCTGGTATATTGTCGGTTAATTTTGATCGCAATTACATTTCTTCACTATACAATTTACCGTCACTAAAAGTTCGGCGCAAAAGATCAGATCTCTCATTTTTGCGTGGTCTAGTGATGTCTGAAGTAGACTGTCCTGAGTTACTTGAATCTCTTCCATTCTACATTCCTATTAGTGAACGACGTACTAGGCAGACTTCATTATTTAGAGAATTTACACATTCTACTAATTATGGATTTCACAATCCTATTGGTAGAATTTGTAAATTTGCAAACAGTTTACCAAACAATTTAAATTTTTTTTGTTCTAAATCTTTGTTTAAGATTCAATTGGGACATATTGATTAAATGTTATGTATTTTATATTATATTGTTTTTTATGTCAATCTTTTGCTTTTGTTTTTTTATATATGTATTATATTGTTTATATTTATTGTATTTTTATGTAGATGTAAATGGTTTTACTTACCGTAAATAAAGATTATTATTATCTGCTACAATTGTTGAAAATATTTTACGATTGTAAAAATATTTTCACATATTCTACAAACAACTAAATATGACCAATTATTAAAGAAATTTCAAATTAGTTAAAAAGTACAAAAACCGTCAAAAATCATTCATATATATCAAAATTGTTCTTCAATATTGTTGTATTGTTCAAAAATTGTCAAAAAAGTTAGAGTTGTCAAAAGTTCAAAAAAAATTCAAACATGTTTCAAAATTGTTAAAAATGTTTTGTCAAGTCTGATAATGTTTTCTAAGTTTGTCAAAAATATTCCAACATTGTCAAAAATGTTATAAAATGTAGAAAAATGTTTTTTGACAATTCACAGTACACACTTGTAATTTTACACATTTTGAATAAAAATCTTATATTTTTGGAAGACTTAGAATTTTAAAAAAACATATTAAAAATCATAATTATGAAGATGCAAGATGCAGTAACTTTTTGACTAAAATACAATTTGACAAATTTTGTTCAAATCTGCAAATTTATAATGTTTTTATACGTTAATACAACGTTGTCTAAATTATTATTTGACAGATCTGATACATTTTTGCCAAATTATAATATTGTTTTAGTAACTTTTTGACAGATGTAGTAACGTTTTTAACCAATATGAATAAAATTTTACACATCTGGCAGATTGTATGCGTTTTATTACATTGATTGAAACTGTTTGACAATTTTACTAACTTTTTGACATTTTGAATAGGTTTTTAGCAGATTTAGTAACTCTTGACTGTTTAAAACACAATTTAATATATTATATTGTTGTAAACTGTTTCTCAGTTTTTTTTTAATATTTTGACAGTTTTAATAAATCTAGTAAATTTTTTTTAAATTTAAAAATGGAATAAAATTTGACATATCTGTCAGATTGTATACATTTTATTACATTGCTGAAAACTATTTAATAGTTTTAGTAACTCTTGTCAGTTTGACAAATATACTTAGTTTATGCCAGTATTTTTGGCAGTTTAGAATAATATTTGACAAGTTTGCAATATTTTGGCCAACATAGTTTTTAAAGTAAATTGTTTGACAAATAAAGTATATTTTTTCAAATTTTTATTTACTTTTTGACAAATGGTATGCATTTTATTACATTGCTGTAAATTGTTTAGCAATTTTACTAACTTTTTAAAATTTTTTGTAAGTTTTTGAGAGATGTAATTTTTGACAGTGTAATAACAGTTTGACAGATTTGGCAGATTTATGTAAACTTATAATATTTCTGAAACTATTTGACAGTTTTTATAACTTTTTGACAAATATGCTAATATTTTTGACTATTATTAACTTTTTGGCAGATGTACCTACGTTTTTGACAGTATAGAATACAATTTTTATCCGGTATAATACATTTAGCCAACTTATCAGGTTTCCTAATGTTTCTTGTAATATACAACTTTATCTTATAATAATTCTTTATTCACAGTAAAAGTTAAACCATTTACATCTACACTATAATATATAAATAAACATATTAAATCAACTAAAATAATATATAATTCAATCAATATGATTTAATTGCAACCTAAACTGCGATTTGGTACAAAACCATAGGAATGGTAGAGATGCAAGAAGCCTAGGACAGCAAATTGTACAAACATGTAATAGAATTGCGATCAAAATTAACTGCTAAAATCCCCGATTTATAAAATAATAATTTAGCAAACTTATTTTGAAATTGTTCAATACTTTGAATATGAATTTCGTAAGACGGGTAGCAGACTGACGGAGCATATTCTAAATGAGAGCGCACCAAAGAACAATAAAGTAATTTGAGCGTACTTGGGGATCAATCTGCTGACATTCTGTAAACAAAACCCAGCATTTTCATAGCCCGGTTATATTACACATTTATTTAGTATGCTCGACAAATGTGAGTTTGTGATCAACGATTATGCCAAATCTTTTATTTGAGAAACTTGTTTCAACGATTTATGATTAATATCATAACCGTAAGGTATTTTATTCAGTGTTCTATTAAAATTAATTGAAAAGCATTTGTTAACGTTAAGAAAAAGATAATTATTTTGACAACAATCATTTACGGAATCTAAATCTTGTTGTAACAGATGACAATCATTAACAGATGATATTTTACTGTA
Organism: Tachinus rufipes; assembly: GCA_963932245.1. Lineage (NCBI taxonomy): Eukaryota > Metazoa > Arthropoda > Insecta > Coleoptera > Staphylinidae > Tachinus > Tachinus rufipes. The sequence continues at coordinate 45,551,385 of OZ010741.1, read as the reverse complement.
AAGCAAAGCAAATAAAAGACGATGAATGAATACACTGAAAAATATCATTGATAAAAAGCAGGAACAGAATTGGACCGCTGTGTGATCCCTGGAAAACACCTGAAGATACAAGAATTGGCTGGGAGAGAAAATTATTAATTTTTACACATTGAGTACGTTTTTTCAAAAAACTAGATAATCATAAAACCACAGCATGATGAAAACCTAAAGCATGAAGCTTAGCTAACAAAATACTATTGCTCACATTATCAAAGGCTTTTAAAAAATTGGTGTAAATAGAATCAATTTGTACTCTTGATTCAAAAGCCTTCAAAATATAATTTTTGTAGCAGAATAAGTTAGTAAGTGTGGAACGACTATCACAAAAACCATACTGTTCATTAATTATAATACTTTTGCATATCTATTGTATTTGTTCAGTTACAAGTTGATAAAATAATTTAGGAATAGCAGATTGAATGCATATACTTCTATAATTAGTTATGTCTTCTTTAGCCCCAGATTTAAATAAAGGCATAATGTAGCTTTGTTTCCACATATCAGGAAATTTAGATTTGCTTAAGGAAGCATTAAAAAGTAGATGTAATGGCGTAGAAATAGAATAAATGCATTCTTTCAACATGCCATCTGGGCCAATGCAAAGGTTACTTTGAAGGTATTCAATATCTTTAAAAACATCAAACAAACTAATTGAAAAATTTGAATGTATTATAATCATCCCCATTAGTGCAGTTCATAGTACATTGTAGACGGAAAGCCATTAGATATTTTGCTTTCGTTGACATATTTCCAGAAATGCTTTGGATTTGTTTGAATATTATTCTCTGTGCTGCTTGTAAAAGCGAGCGCTAAGATTTTTACATGAAGTGCGAATAGATTTAAACTCATTATAATCAGATAGAAGTTCTGAAGATTTAAAACATTTATGAACAACTTTTTTTAGTTTAATAACTGAAATCAGTTCCTTGCTAAACCAAATAGGAAAGTTGTTTTTACGCCACAGTTTTTAGGTACGTAACAATCAATTGCATAATACAAAATAGAATAAAATAAATCAACACATACATTAATATCAAATATAATATAAAAAAGTAAAGACCAATCAACACTCACTAAAAAACTATTAATAACGCTAAAGTCTGCAAATTTAAAATCATTAAAAACATAGTTACACTTTAAAAGATCACAGTTGGTATCATATAAGCATCGTGGTGTTGGCTTGTGTTTAACAGAACATCAACAACCATTGCCACTTTTACATCACAATCATTTGTAAAACACAAGTCTAAAAACACACCCCTACTATTGGGTGTTGTTATGCATTCAATGCAGTTTAAAAATCCAAAAGAATTAGCTACTAAATATGCAGGGTAAGTTTCAATGCAGACTATTCCAATTCCTAACTCATCATTTATCTACAACGCTGCAGGTAGATTATAATCTCCCAGTAGAATAAGTTTCCTACTGGGATTTATATCAGCTAATGATTCAACAGAGTAGCAATGGTCGGCTTATTTATCAATGGCTGAATTTGTTGGTAAATATACCGCACTAATTAAATATGACACATACTTAAAGTTAACAAAAACAAACACATGTTCTATGGTTGAATACGTGGGGTGCAGTAATATACCTTTTAGATGAGATCTAATTGCAATTAATACACCCCCACCATCCAGTTTAGCACTAGCGGATCCAATAAAGTATTTTTAAAGTTAACGGTAACAATATGATACAAACACAGCAAAAATGAACATTATTCTTTAGTATTGAATAATAAAATACATATTGTATATATACAGGGTGTTAGACAAAAAACGTACGGCTGAATAACTCCGTTATTTTTTAACCAATTTAAATAATTCAAAAACCATTTTAAATGTTTCTTAATACAACAATTTAAAATAATAATACGTTTAATAACAAAAAAATTTGATAAATTTAAAAAACATAATATTTGTTTTTTTTATTTAAAATGATCGTAATTGAATAGTTGGCATTGAAAATAAATACAAATTTTTTTTAAGTGTTTTTATGTTAGTATGCATAACATAGTAACATAAAAATTGACGTATGTATTTAAATTAAAAAAAAAATTAAATAAATTACAAATGTAATACTAATGTAATGTATAACTCGGATATAAATTGACCCCTTGAATGGTGCAATTTAATTTTGCTAAATTTTTTTTAGGGTCATGTGCATGTGAAGATAAAAGTCTACGCTAATGCCACGTAAACAATTTTAGCCTCAAAGACAATATTCAAATTTTATTTACCAGCTAGAGCCTTAGTTGTACAAAAAGTGTTTTGCAAAATGTTCTAAAAAATGAAACTTTGCAGACAGAGTTGAGATGGGCATTCACAGTATCATTTTACACAAGTAATTGAAGAGTACTTTAAATTTAAAATAAAAACTTTAAAAAAATATATTATTTAAATAATTAATATAGGATTTCTTATTGGAAAACTTTTTGTTTACTTGATTTTTACAATACTGAATAAATTACTTGTTGTGTATTTATTGTCAATTTAAGTTGATTTGTAATTTTATTTTTTTACAAAGCAAATGTTTATTTTTTAAAGAAAAATTAAGCTCAAACTGCTTTCTTTCTGGTTTTTTAAATTTTTCACTTTGTCGAGTTGCAAATAATGTTAGTTTTTTAATGACATATTTTTTGTACTGCGGACAATCATTAGATTGACAGTTTCTAACATACGCTGATGTTCCTTACGTCATCTTTTTAAACTTTCCGCTAAAAGACACTGTACAGTTTTCTTCTTGGCCACGTAAAAGTCTTTGATAGTTTTTTTTTGCAAATTAAATAATTGTTTAAAAATACGTACAATAATTTTAAAATGCTCAAAACAACTGTCAGAAATGCTTCAAAGAGATGTTTTGCAAGAAAAATGAGTTTTTTATACGTACTATAAATTCTGGGCGCTTTAATATAAGAGCGTGACGCACGTGTGGCATTAGGCACGCTACACTTTGCGACGCGTTAAAAGCGGTAATTTATGTATAAAAAATTAAAAATTGCAATGTAAGTATTAGCATGTTTTACAAATTTAATAACTTATTTTTTTTATATTAATTCGAAAAAGGAAAAAACAGAAAGAAACCGATTTCAATCTCTTAGTTTTTTACTTTTTTGTTTGAGATCTCGATAACAACAACAAATTATATGGTCACAATTTTTATAAAACGTCGGGGTGCCGAGTTATAATATGCAATACATATATGTATATTAATCAACAATCTAAAAAACTTTCTGGGATATTATTATTAAGAATATAATATTTTAAAATAATATTATTGTGTATACTTTTCAACTTATATAAAAAATACAAATGAAATGTAGCCTTTATATTAGTCTCCAGATTTTTAAGATTAATGACACTTCAGATACCAACTTTTACATTAGGAGATTCATTAATAATGAATAACGTTTTATATATATACAAACATTATTCAAAGAATGAAATTTATTGTACCCATTGTTCTATTCCACCACTAATGTATATTCTTCAACCGATTTAAATTTAATAAATATTAACTATATCTTTCAGCATAAAATTATGTACAGTGCTTTTAGAGTAAAATATAGATTAAAACTAATTGTAATGACACTAATGTTTAATTTATTGATTATTGTTAACATTTGCAGTTACGCAGACGATCTATATAAAACTTCTTCACATGAAGAGACATTTCCGTGAATGTTGAACGATGTCTAACTTGATTGCATAATTTTTAAAGACAGATTTGATAAAGCTTCATAGAAAATCTTACCCTTCTATAAATGAGATGAATAATGTATGGTTGTTTAACGAATTGACCCTATTACGTGGTGTCTAAATTTAACCTTTCATATCAGCAACGTCCTCTGATTTAACAAGCGGTTATTTTCAGTTTAGTAGGTTGAATATTATGAATAAATTACATCAAAAATAATTAAAAAATAATATTTGTTAACTTTATATATGAAGGGTCTGTACTGAATTAATTGGTAATTAAATTATTGTAGATAAGAATTTTAAATTAATATTTTACCGTATAAGAATATATTTGAAATAATATACACTTTTTAACATTAACTAATAGGTAAATAAACTTAAGTCGATTTTTTACTGTTTAGTTTTCTATTTTTTATTTGAATAGATTTTGATCTTTATTGTTTATTTTAATTATATGGCTACAGTACATTATTGTTGTATTGTTGACCTCAACGATATATTTTACAGACTTTATATGTTGTTTAAGCATGATTTAATTGTTAAGTATGAAATAGATACAGATCAAACAACCACTATGAATTTAACATTTTTATTAAGAGATGTTAAACAATACTAAGCTTACATTTATTTATGCAACTTGTTTGAAAGAATTTCCAATTAAGGTTAGATTCTAATTGAAACGGATTAGGTATGGTTATGTTTGCAGGAATTCTATAATTTGCTCAAAAAACCTACAAAAATTTTAGTCTTGCAGTATTTGACTTATTTTGGTGAATAAGATAACCAGAGCTTAAGGTTTTTTTTTTAGTATTGTAATTTTAGCTTTGGTTTCTGTTTTTAAAATAATTTTTTGACTTTTTTTTATTATAATGTATTTTTATCTTGATATGGGCAAATTATTTAATGTTAGACAAATTTAGATTTTTTGAAAATAAACACATTAAGTCTTTTGTGAAAATATTTGGGTTTTTTAATTTAGATTTTTTGTGTTTGTGGTATTTTTTTGTCATCTCACAGCTGCTTTGCATTTTATCTGTTATATAATTTATAAAATCCTTGGTCTTACAATGTTTAAGCAGCTTATAAGAGGGATGTACAATATTTATTAATATTAAATTTGCGAAATATCAATGTTTTGTTTTTGTTAGCGTAAATATGCAAACGTCAGTATTAAATAAAATCCCTCCTCGTATTCTTATTTGGATTACACGTTTAAAGAATTTTTGTCTTTTTTTTTCTCTGCTAATATATTAATCATTACTTTTTTGATTGTTTTTTACTTAGTTTTGCTTTTGAGCATGTGTGCAGTTATATTTTTGGTGGTTAGTAGCGCTTCAATCTCTTTTCTGGCTTTATTCCTTATTTCTGCCTATCTGGGGAATTTTAAAATTCTGTGTTTTGGTGTATTATGTTTTGAGCAGTAGTTGCATTTATCAATTTTTGTTATCTTGAAACGTAGCAAATTTGCACGTCCAAGGCTAGTTAGAAACTCATGGCGTGGCTTTCGGAATTATTTCCTTAGATTATTGGTATTAATTTTTTAACTCAACTCTTGTAGTAGCTTACTATTTTAGTAACAATCTTTTTTTGAGCACTATTTACTAGAATTTACTACACTACTGAGGATTCTTTTTTTTTTTTCTGTTTTTGGGCAGCCAATGTTAGAGATTAGTCTGCTCAGGGTTGTTTTATTTACTGTAACAACCATTTATTTTATGTGCGTTTTTATATGCATGTGCACTCTATTACTTTGCCATTGTGTTTTAGGCAATTTTTGGATTTGATAAAAGGGTTACTAAACTTAATTGATATTTTTTTAACTTAATAAGATATTTATGAATTACCTAATATGTTACAACATAAAAATACCTTTAAATTTCAACAAGTGGAACCACACTTGTTGAAGAACTTTTTAGAGTTAAAATTGACCATGTTGGGAGTACTCTATTTAGGTATTGTTTTGAGGTTTTTGTTTATAAATGCTAACCTAGAAGTTTTAAGACGTTTTGCCATATTTGTCAAAATTATTTTTGGAAAGTATGAAGTATGAAGGGTGCTATCATCTGCAAAACTATAAATAGGACTTTAAGTTATTTGAAGAAGTTTATTAATGTAAATCAAAAATAAAGTTGGCAAAAGAGCAGAACCTTGAGGGACACCAGCATTTTTGATTTTGAGGTCAGAGTTAAAACCATAAGTTTTAACTATTTTTTTTCTATTGTTAAGAAAACTATTGAGATATAAGATTTACAAATTTATAATCAAGACTTATACAATAGAATTTGTTAATAAGATTAAAATGCCATACCCTATCAAATGTTTTGGAAATGTTTAGAGCTACTGCAAGATTTTCTTCTTGTTTATCTAAAGTAGAATTTTATTTGTGACTAATATAAGTCAGAAAGCTTGTTATTAAACATTTTGATTGAAATCTATATTGAGTATCTGATATGTAGTTATTTTTTCTAAGTACTTGACACGTTGGATCCAGAACGAAACTTGCACCTTACATCGTTTTCTTTTTTTTTAGATAATTGCTGATTAACTTAATCAGTTAAGATATCTCTAAACTTTGTTAAAGGCATTCTTGGCATTAGATTTTGGTTCTGCAGTTACTTTTATTACTTCTGGTGGTATACCGTCTAGTCTTGTTTCTGTCGACTACTTGTTTAGGCTATTTAGTTGGTTTGTGTTCTGGAAACAAATTTTGAGTTATTTTAATTTGTTTATAGTTAATGATTTCTATGAAGGAGGGCAGCCTAAACTTTTTTGTCACTAATTTATAGCCAGTGATTTATAGACCAGAATCTACTTTTTTACAAATTAGGTTCTATAAATTACGTTTTTTTTTTATTGCATTCTTGAGTTTTGTTTTGGCATTTTCTATGTTTTTTTAATATTAATTTTGTTTATAATTGGTTCGTTATTTTTTTTTTCTGTTTTATAACAATTGTGTTTGAGTTTTGTTATTTTTTAGTTCTACCAGTAAGTTCCTGCTTGCCTGCTGTGAACACATTTTTTTATGTAATATTACAGGCATTTTTTATTATGGTTGATATTTTCTTTGCTGTGTAAGGTAGTTTGGTTGCAAGGCATTTACTTCTGTTTATTGAGTCACTTTTTGTCATTTTCATATGTCTAGCTTTTATGATTTTTTAGAGTTCTTGTTGTTGTTTTTGCTATCTCTATGTGTATGTTATTGTGGTAGTTTAGGTTATCTTTGTCATAAACATGCCACTTACTGACTTGTTTTATTCTGCTTGGTGAGGACCTAGTGATATCAATGTACGACAAACTTCAATTTTTTTCAAATGTGCGTTTTTTTTTAAATTTTGTTCTTGTGTTACTTGGTGCTTGTGTTAAACTTAAAAAGGAATTGTTGAAATTTTTTTTTGGTTGTTGTTGGTGAGATATAGTACTAATACAAAACTATATCATTATTTTTAGCTATCACAAAACTAGTTTTTTCCATTGGTTGATTTTCTGACAGATATTTGGATACGTTTTTTCTTGTCTGTTAACCATTTTGCACTATTTATGGCTATGTTTTTGTTGCATTTATGTTTAAACAAGGCCATTGCTCATTACCTCTGTCTAAGTTTGTTTGTATTATTTGAATTGTGTTTTTGATACATTTTTGTTCTTGTTTGTCCTTTGCGTTTTAGCAAGTTTTCAGTAACTACATTGCATAGGAAGCATCTGTGTTTATTTAGACAGTCATTTTTTTTTGTGGCGCTCTTACCCGCACTTGTTTGGTGTTTCTTTATTGTTGCATTGTTTTCTAGATGCAATACTCTATCAAACTTGTAGCATTTAGATGCGATATCTGTTTCCTTGATTTTTTAAGACTTGACTTTGTTTTTGATTACATTTTTTTAAAGTTTGAATTGTATTTGGTCTAGCTTGCCATTATACTTGTTTAATTCTTTTAATAGCAGTTTTTTTACGGTGTTTTCTTGTAACGTTTTATCTACCGTATTTATATTACGTCTACTTTTGCAAAACAATATTTTGTATTTAGTAATTCTGTAAACGCTATACATTTGTTTTTGCTTTCTTTTCTTTAATCCTCAGCTATCTATCTATACCTTTGCTATCAGTTTTGCTTATTTTATTTCTATCAAATTTTTTGTACCATCTGTACTCTCGTTGTTTTCCCGCATTACTGGAAACTAAGTTATAATAGGTGGCGCAAAAGTTGTCACCCGATGTTGTTTGACTGTAATTTTTGAATAAATGAAAAACTTTAGTTTTGCTTTTGGATTGTGTTTATTTAATGTCTAAACTTTTTTTTTATTAAATAGAAAAATTGATATCGGCCAAGTGGCTGCCGCCAGAATTGATGACCATACGGGCTCTATTTATAGCATTTTTCATCACTTCTGCTAGAACTTTTGGCAATAGATTCCCGCATTTCTGACGGATATTCTTTTTGAAGGCTTTAAGAATCTGAGGCTTGTTGACATAGACTTGTGACTTTAAGAAACTCCACAAAAAGAAGTCTAAAACGAAAGATTAGGTCACCCGGAATACAGCCCTCAGAATTTCGGTTGTGGGTCGTGCAGTATGCGCCGTTGCTCTGTCCTGTTGAATCCATATGTTTTCCAGTCTTAATTTGTCCAGTTGAGATAAAAGAAAGTTATTGAGCATGGTTCTATAGCGTTTGCCGTTCACAGTGTTTGTTTGGCCCGCGGCGTTAACAAAAATTAATTCCCGATGACGCCTCCAGCGTAAACACTACATCATACAGTAACTTTGAGCGGGTGTACTTTTTGGTACCCCAGAACGCTAAATTTGCTTATTCACGTATCTACAAAGATGGAAATGGGCCTCGTTGCTTATGATGATTTTTGATAAATAAAAAGTTGTCTTCTTTGTGGACGAGATTTAGGATGGTTTGAGCGTAGGTTACACGCGCTTGGCGGTCAGCGGCTAGCAGCTGATGCACAGTCTGCACTTTATAAGGGGACATCTTTTAGTTTTTTACCAAAATTCTTTGTAAAGACTGCCGATTGATGCCCAATTGCGTGGCACGTTGTTTGGTCTATACTCCGGGATCCTTTGCAACATATTTATCCACAGCCGCGATATTCTCAGCAGAACGGCTGCTTTGGGGCCGCTCAGACCTGACAGCATTATGTGTTGACCCACACTCTTCTAGGTGAGTAGCTAAACGCCGTAGTTGGTGCGCCAACACCACCGACGAATTATTACGCAAAAAAATTGAAACAATTATTTTACGTTTTTGAGGAGTATAGCAATTCATGTCTTATTTACTACTAAATAGCGCTTTTGATACGTAGAATTTTTATTTTTTTATTTTTAGATATTATAGTATAAATCTTGCTTCCTCTGTAGTATTCTTATGATTGCTAATACAATTAACTTTAAAAATATCAATATCAACATCATTATGCGACATTTTTAATTATTCCGAACTTCAATGTGGGTATTAGTTTTGAAATAATTAACATTTCGAAAAAAGTGAATCTTAAGAATATGCTGTTTCTAGTTAAGCTTTTCTTAGCATACCGATTTAGTGGTTTTAACTGTACAGTATGTTTACAGGTTGATATGAGTTGAACAACATTAGCATTATGCACATCGAAAAGATGAGATTAGCGTTTGAATAGTACCGTTTAATGACTTCAAAAAATTGATTTAACTTAATATTATAACAAATGTACAAGTGTAATATTGTTTTTATTTATATTTATTACATCATATAACAGCATGTTATGGCTTTTGATTGAATTAGTTATTTAATTAAAATATTTTCAAAGCCTGCCATGTAGATTTAAAAGTATATTGAATTATTAATGCTATAAAGTACAAACATTTGCAATTTGATTAATTTATAAATTCAATATAAATAAAAAAATACTACGCATGTTATATATTATGTAGTGAGAACACAGCTTCAATGATCGGAATTAGGCAAACAGGGTATGTATGTACAACATGTACATACATACAAACATCCTAATAGATACATGCATACAAACATAATCCAAATCAAATTAATTAGCAAATGAAAAAATTAATTAAATTTTCATTTTAAGTTTTATGTTATTTTCCGTAAGTAATGTATTATGGGATTTTTTTAATAAAACGTTGTTATGAATTTTCACAATAGCCTCTTGTTGAAATTTATATTTATACAAGCAGATGGTATACTAATAATTGGATCCTCTTCCGCAAAAACTGAATTTATCACCCATTTACATCTGCACGCGCATTTTTATAGCATATAAAAAACATGTGCACATGGACATATTTTTCACATACATATAATATTAAAGCTCTCGATCATTTATCAAAATAAAATAGACCAATAAAAGTTTAATTAATTAAATTGAAATATTTGTATACTATACAATAATGTAATAAATAGTAATTTAATTTAAAACTCATCTATATATTTATGTTTTAATCAAAAAATCTATATAGAAATGGTTATTTGTGTAACATGAGTAAGACATGTCATCTGAAATGGTTCCATTAAATCCGCTCAATTCAATCGGATCGGATTTTACTCAGTAATCCACTCAAGCTGCAATTCCCTGTTGACATTAAGAGTTTACAACTTTAATTTTTGATTGAATGTTGATATTAATGAAATAAAACATAAATATTATAACATAGAATAATTTATGTCTTAATAAGAAATAGAAAAAACGACATTAGTTAATTTTATCGTTGATCGAGTTTTCAAAGTATTAGCTCCAGTTGAGTAAGGAGGGTGAGATTAATTAACTGAAATAATGTTTTAAAAAAAGTTTGGAATGTGTGAAGTTACCCGGCTTGCGAAAGCACTCAATCTCGTAAATTTTGCACCTGTTAAGTCAGACTGAGATGGCAGGCACAATCTCGGAAAAGGGTGGAAAACCAAAGAGCGCAGGTTAAAGACGCCATCCTTCAAAACGCCAAAGCCAAGAGCACAAGCAGTACGGATAGATTGGATAGATTAAAACCTCCTAGCATCAGTGTAGTAAGGATTACTTACCATTTAATATAAACTGAACTAAACTAAGCTAAAACCACAATGTACACAGTTATAGTGTAGGAACACATTAGAGTTTATTAAAAGCACAATCCCACGACGCAAATATCTTCAAACAATTACACTAACTGTTTATTATTATTATGCCAACAAATTATTATTAAATCTATAGTAATTTATAAAACATGATTTAATCAACATCTGACAATGAAATTTATAACATCCAATAGGAAATAAATAACAGCGTTTAAAATTCCTTGCGATTCTTTATGATTAAATCCGTCAATGTTTTGATAAATGAAAGTATGAAAATTGATTTTGTTTCGTCGGAACGAAATGAAAATGTCGCAGCATTGAGCACAAAGTGTTGCCAAATTGAATAAATTTCCATGTATGAAAGCGTGTGTCTATATGTTCTGCCTTTAAAATTCCGCAATTCTACACATTCTGTTCTTTCCGTTACATTTGATATTTATGAGTCCGCATTACGTACGGAACATTACTTTTTTTCGGTTAGAGGTTGCGGACTGTTGCCATTTTGCAATATTAACTACTGAATACAATTGAGGGAAATGTGTACGCGGTTCAATTTAGTGAATTACAAAATTTCTCTCACCTATTTCATTTATGGATAACAATGAACACTTTTAAATGGATTTTGCTACTCTAAACTTTTCATAATACATGTTTGTTTATTAAATTATTTTGATAAACTATTACGGTGAAATAATTATATAATTATAATCTTAATTACTTTGTAATTAGTTTTTCAAATATGAATTATGCATAGCTACATTGTTTGAAATTTAATGTTGTAATTTGTTTACCAATAAAATGCAAATGTTGCTTTTTGTTTGAGATTAAATAGTAATCTAGCAAAATGAAGTAAGGAAGCAAAAAGGAAAATACTGACATATTTGCACATGAATTATAAAACTGTTTACGCTGCACTAGTAAAACTTAATAGCTGTTAACTAGGAAAATAAAGTTGATTTAAATTATTCATTTGGGGGTAGTTTTAAAATCTTTAGAAAAATAAAACTGTAATTGTGTAGAGTGAATTATTGGTCTAGACGTCTAAAGAGATTTGTTTTTGCGCTTCTTTTCCACTAATTTCTACTATTTACTCATTTACACATTGCAGTATGATAAAGGGATTGCACATTACGTTTGGTTCGTTGCTTTTATTTATTACAATTTATTTTAAGTACACCTTGCCGTGTAATCATAAAATTTATTTTTTGTCTATTAATCGACATAATCTAGTCTACTAGAGCCAAACTCAACATTTTAAAATTAACTTTCAATTGTTTGAAAAATCGATCAGTAAACTAATTAAATAATACGCATGGAAATAAAATAAACCCAAGTGACGATAAAGTATAAATCATTTTAAAATGGTATAACGGTTATCTTTAAATTACTATTTTTGCTACTGTAAACATACCAGTTATACACCTTATCATAACCATTTTATATCATTTACGCTTTCTCGTTGTCATCAATAAAATTTCCCACTTAAGGAAACAATTCTATATTAATATAATAATAATAATATATTTATTCCAATAGATCTTACAGATATAGGAAAAGTCATAAATAATTACAATACACTATCTTGGTTTCAAATTGAATATAACTAACTATTGGCTAATAATAATTTTATTAGTTTTGCTAGACAAGTTTGAAAATTAATATACAATTCTTTTTTGTTTTTTTTAAGAATATAATTATAAAACTTCTTTTTTTTGAGAAAAATTAATTTAGTCAGATTTATTTACTTTTTATTACTTACGTAATCAAAGTTTTGGGAAATAAAGCTAAGCTCTATAACATTTACAAGGATTTTATTAAAGCTTTTGACTTGTTTAATTTACAAATTATGCGCATGTGGTTCACTGAGTAAATGGTTAACTGCATATTTAAGTGAGTTAGTTTAAAAAAAATGGAACAATTACTAAACTATCGAAATGGTTTAAAATTACAATAAATGTGCCTTTAAGGCCTGGTTACATAGTGCAAACTAGCATCCGAGCTGGCCTAGTCAGTTACTGCAGTGCAGCTACTCGCACTGAGTGACCGCAAAGAGTTACTGTTCCTCGTCGTTATCGTAACTGCACTGCAAGTAACAGACTAGACCAGCTTGGACTAATTATTTTAATAATAATAAGTTCAGGTTGGAGACTTGAGGAAACACATTAAAATGTTTAAATAAATAAATAAATATTAAACTTAATATCACAGTTGTCAAAATTAGAAACTAATATTACAATACCTACTAACTAAACCTAACTTACTATCACAACTGACCACAAAGTTGTAAATAACTTTGATGCCAGTACCTACGCATAAACCTAACCCAATATTAGAGATGACACCAAAACTGTAAAATGCTTTGATAACTGACCATAAAAACTAACTAAATCTAATATCACAGATTGTATCAAACTTGTAAAAAACTATGGTGTTTTAAAAGACCCAACGACACAAACTGATCAAAAAAACAAATAAATAAATTAACATCAAAATCATTAAAATACAACACAAGAACTTGGCTACACCTATTTAAGGAGTCCTGCATCTTTTAAAAATTGGACGCACTTTTCTATAGATTCCTTTCTATTTTATTTATTGATAAAATAGACGTTTTGTTGTTAGAGAGGTCCTTCAAAATGTGCTTTATCGTTAGAAGGTTATAACATGTTAGGCATGCGGTTGTTTGCCGCCGGATAGGAGAAAAAAAAAAGTTGGTATGTTCTATGAATGAGTGAAAAACTATCGCGGGGTCCCGGTAAGGTCTTCTGAAGCGGCAAATATGCACGCACAACTTGTTATGGCAGGTATAGTATCTTTTGTTATAAAGATTATCAAATTGTCAACGTACAGGCGTTTATCAACAAGTTTAACTACCGACGCCGCAATATTGTTTACCGCAATTGCAAAAAAGGTGAGGCTAATTGTCGATCTTTGGGGAATACCGTTCTCTAGACATAGCGTTTTTAAGTTACCCGTTCTCACTTTTACTTTAAACTTAGATTGCGCATAAAAGATTTAAGAAAAAAAAATTTTTTTAGGTAGATTAAATGATCAAGGGTACTGTGGTTTTGTCTAAAATCTGCCTGGTATTTAGCTAAAAGACCGCAACTTTCCAACATCTACTTCAGACGGTTGTTAATTATTTTTTCTAAACATTTACTGAGACAACAAGTTTGTGAGATTGGTTTGTAGCTGTTTACGTATTTTGGATCTTTGGACGGCTTCAGCAACGGCTTCTTTCCAACATTCCGGATAGACGCCGTTTTCTTATATTAAGTTGTAAATTTTCAGCAACTGCTTCATCATGCTGGAAGAAAACTGCTAGATAACCCGATAAAAGAAAAAGTTATCTAGTTCAAGTGCGGAAAAGGTGCCCATACTGATAACCATTTCAAACTCTTTTATGATAAAAAAGAAGTTGTTGGGCAAAGAGTCCTGAAAAAAGAAATCTAGCGGAATTTTTAATTGTTTTTCTTACGCTGGGAATTCTTAACTATAATTTTGAGAACTACTAAGAGACGTCAATTGAGTTGCCAATGCGTTTGCAATTTTGGTCAGTTTGGTGACTTTGCGTCCGTCGACTATGTGAGCCACAGAGGATTTTTTTTTTATACGGTTCTTACTTTTTTCCTCACTTTGTCGATCAAAACAGTTTTTTCATGATTGTGGTTTTCTTTTAAAGCGATCATTTTTTTTTGTCAGGATCTTTTAAAACAATTAATTTGTAATTATTGCAGTTCTACTATACTATTGTCTTTATTTAATAAATTAATAAAACGAAATTAGGAAATATTTATTTATTTATTACTTTGCTTTTTCTTACTTTTTGGTGTAAGGCAATTAGGAAATAAATAACACTTAATAGACAGACAACTATAGAAATAAATTAACACGTAACAAGTAAAGTTGTGAAGAAACTTTAGTGTCTGGACAGTAGACAAAGTAAAAGATAAACTCTTAAAACAATTATCACAGATGACATTGAAGTTGTAAAAGATTTTGATGCCAAAACCATAAAATAAATAAAATGTTTAACTGATATTACAGATGACATTAAAGATTGAACATTTAATAATACCAGAATTCAAATGACACAACAGCTGCAAAGGACGATACAAAACAACAACACCAGTATTGACAACAAAAATTCTGATGCTAAACTGGATCCGTCGTCACCGTTGCTTAAAGAAGGGTCATCCTGTTTCTGTTTACTTGGACCAGGCTTCAAATCTGTTTGTTTTTGGCGTATTAGCCAAAACAGGTTTGATTAGGTCGGTTTTAAAGCTAACCTGAGTATATGTGGGATGTGTTTTCCCACGTTTTGGTTACGAAAATCAAAATTCTTTCTAACTGTTGTTGCTGCAAAGGATTTGGCAGGAGCATATTAGATTTAATAAATGGTTTTAACGGTATCTTTGCTGCAATAGGCTGACTGTGTTTACTTCTACGTCTACTGAACTCTTTGATGCAATTGCCGCTTTAGTATAATATTTTGATTATTAGTGTAGAGATTAATAGAAATTTGCGTGCTTTACAATACAGTACTTTAATTTGTTTTTTTTGTCATTATCTTTTTGATAGTGATTTTATTAAAAAAATTAATGCACTGGTTGCATATGTTACATTTATGCAGAGGTTTTTCACACACTTTGGAGCAACGAGGAGCTGTGTGTTCAAACCTTTGACGTTTTAAACAACGCATTGGTGCCGGAATATATGGCCTGACTGCGAAGCCATGAAAGTCTCTTTTATGTTGGTAAAAAGTTGTGGACGGTTAATTGTTAAGATATCGTTAAAGGATTTTTTGCGTTTTTTGACCTTTTGACTTGACTACTCATATTCTTTACAATTTCTCTTCAACGTGCAATCTCTACAATAAACAATGCCTTTACAGGATTTTAACGTTTTATGGGCTGACACTAGACAAGTACATTTAGAAAATTTGTTGACTGAGTGGCAAACACAGTTTCTACAAGAAGGTAATTTCTGATCTTCTTGATAAATTTGGTGTCATACAATGTTTTACTAATTAAAAAGGGGTTAACTTTGTCAAAGTTGTTTTCTTCTTTAGTGACTACGATGAACCGAGGAACAGTTTCAGCTTTCTTATTACTTCCTTTATTATTTGACAAAATAGATTTGCCAGACTTTTTCTCTTTTGCCGAGGTAGTTATATCTATTACCACAATTTGATCAGTTGCACCAATTTTCAAACAATTAGTCCCTGCTCTACCAAAGCATTGTTCTTCAACTCCGGTAGTTGACTTGATTTTGAGCTCCTATCAGATTTAACTGAAGGCACGGACTGGTGAAATGATTTTTGATGTAACATAAAATAAATTTGCGTATTGCCTACCGCTAGGTTAAAAAAGAAAGGAAAAGAAGGTTAGCGGTAAAAATGTAAACGATAGGAAAAATAGGAAAAGGTAGCCGGGAATGCTCATTGACGATAAGTCATCAAAGCGTAGCATAAGCAAATGTTACTAAGCTCTTTTACCACGGCAAAACACGTAAATTTGTTTTAAAATGTATACAGCAAAATGATTTATTAGCAAAAAATTATTGATAAGCGCTAATTTATTTTTTCTACTACAATTTTTTTTTTTTTTATAAATTTTATAGCTCTAAAAAGTTGCACAAAAATTTATTAAAATCAAACATTTAATAAAAGTATTTCTTAAATATTTTTTTTCCAAGTTTGTCAAAAACAGTTTTATTAACATCATATTTCATGTTTTAATTTGCCTCCTAACGTTATTTGCAAAACAAAATTTTTTTTTTAATATTACATCAAAAATCTGCGGCTTCTGTTATTGGTCATTTTTGTCATAAGAATGACACAAATTGCTACTTAAATTTTACTTAATGACTATCTACTAACGTCAAAAGTTACAAAACATTTATGTTATTTTATTTTTGTATGTTCAAATATTAATCATATTTATTAAACTATTTTATTGAACTCTTGGTGAACCTAATCTTATCTTATATTTTTTTATAATAAATCCGCAATAAACATTATCCGCGATGTATTTTTTCTACAATGAATTTTCTTGCCATAAATTTCTGAAAATTAATTTTCTGTCATAATTTTTTTGTAAATCGTTTTTTGGTACATAAATCATAATTAAAATATGTCAAATGCTTCAATAATTATGTTTTATTTCAAAGCAACACTAGATAATTGCTAAAAAGTTAGATCTATTGCTATTGTTTCATAAATATTAAATAAGAAAAATAATTAATAAAAATTTATATTTTATTGACTTCTATTCTATATGCAGAATATTATAGTATTTAATATTTGTATACTTTTTAACATGAAATAAAACTATAAAGGTTTTGTTTATGCAAGGTTTTATATGTTCGGTGAAATGTAATTCAAACTGGCTTGTTTACATTGTTTTTTATTCTGTATGCATATTATGTGGTTTTACTGGTTTTAGCTTACGCTCATGTGATATATTTACGTTACTTTAAGTTTCTATAACATAAAGTGCGAACAAGACGTTAATTATTTTTTATATACATTATACATACTTGTTATAACATTATTAATATTTAAAAAAAAATGAATTATAAAATAATTAAATAATTTATACAAACATAATCCAACGACCCAGCGGCCAAAAGTCAAGCACACAAAATGGTTTCTGCAAACTTTGTCAATGTGCCTTGTATGGCTTATAATACCTAGAGGGTATTTTGGTGGAAATTTTAAAAACAATTTTATATAATTTTTTTAATTAAAAGTAAGATATACTATATATGTAGCGTTTTTCTTACAAAAAATAAGCAAATAAATATATACAAACATTACATTTATAAATTACGTAAATTTATATAAATTAATCTAATGAATATAAAAATGTATCTACCAAAATTATTGTATGATTATATTGAATGAATAGTTCTTATTTTTTTAAATAAAATAGCTTCAAAATAATAACGTGTACTTATCGGAAGTGTCGTGCTTAGGTGAAATTATTTAAATGTGTTCCATTTGCCATTTTAGTATAATCTCCATAAAAACAAAATCATTCATTTTCTTCTAAACGAGTTTATATTTAAATTTATTTGAAAACATATTTATGTTTAGTTCCGATATATCGAGGTTATTAACCCACAATTAACATAAATAAAAAAATTATACAAACGTTAAGTAAAATACATTTGAGATAAAATAGAATAAATAAAAATAGAATTATTTATTTATATTTATGAATTATTTAGTCAATTATTAGCAGAACGCGTGCCGGCATGATAACACAAAGCATTAATAATTACTATTTTATTTATAAATGAAATATTTCTAAGAAGTAGCTTTTTTCAATGTTTTAATATATTTTCTTCTTTAATAAATTCCGGAAAATATCTATTTCCAACACATTTACAAATGTAAATAAGTCACAAAGAGAAATGTTACTTCAGAGACGCTGTTATACTTGTCCACATTCCCGACAGGATACTCGAAACCAAAGAGCAAATATTAAATCAATTTTACATGTTTCATACATACGAAAAGTTGTAAACGTGTTTTGTTATCATTACATATTACATAGGTTTAAGTCAATAAAATAAAGTATTATCTAGATACTTAGCATAAAATACAAAAGCGTTTTAATTTATATACTTAATACTAAATGTAAATTACAAATCTGTACAGTAGGTTTTCAATCTCAAAAACTAGAGTTGTGTTTATACCTCAATTTGCTGCATAGAATTTTGTCAATAAACATTTTCACTCTTATTTTGAAATTGTGTTGGTCTGTTTAAAACCGGATTACATAAGATGGATTTTAATTGATATCATTAATGTCACTTGACGGTTGTTACTTTTAATAAGTAATATTATATTTTTATTTAATTAACGTTTAATAAATTATTATGTTAATAGATTTTAATATATAATAAGAATAAATCCTTAAATTAACTTAATTAATGAAAATTAGAACATTTGTAATGAAATGAGAGTGCTGTATTTTAAAAGACCTTTTATCTATGTGTGGTTTTTTTGATGAAAATCAAAGGTATTTTTATGCTGGTATGGCATATTAAGTAATTCCTATTATTATTATTTTGAATAATGTGGCATATAAAACAGTGCTAATGTGATTAAACAAATAATAATGTTTTGTTTATTTAATAACTAAAATACTGTAGAATTCATAATAATCAATATAACATTGAATTCAAAAATTAACAACAAATTATAAAAAAAATAAAAATTAATAGCGTGTTTTGCTTTTCGAGCTTGAATTGCAGTTTTCATTCTTCTTGGCATTTTTTCAGGTGTCAATTGCCATTTTGGTTTTTTTTTTTGTTCACGTAATATCACTGCACTTAACTTTCCTATGTTTGCATGAGCATAAATTAGAGCTCAAGCTTATATTTCCACAATGTCTCAAACATGATCAATTAGATTTAAATTGGGACTTTTTGCAGACTAAGTCATGGTGTGGATTTGAACTTTGTTTAAGTATGCATTGACGATTTTAGCAATGTGCAAACAGTCATCTTCACACAAGATCATGAATTAGCATAAAATTATTCTTAATAAATAATACTACATGTGGGTCCAAATTACCAAAACTGAGTTTTGGTACAATATTGCACTGTGCAAACTTTTGTCTAGGTTTTAGGTATTCTATGACATTTATATGGAAGTTTGAAGAAAAATTTTGACTTGTCAGTTAACAGGGTTTTGCTTCATTTTTCATCTATGGTGTTAGCGAAGACGATTTGCTCAATGTTCCTTGGTCAATATTCTACATTTGCAAGTGTTTTTGTATTTATGTAACTTTATTATGTTTTCCAGAGCAGTTAAAATTAGCATAAGTTAAAGGTGTAAGGGGTGATGGCACAAAAAAACAGCTTAAGTGACAACCTCGCCTGCACGTGGTGCACCCTGCTATCAAACTAAAGAGGCTCTGTTGACCGAGCATCTGCCGGAATAAGCAGACCCTTCTTGTTGGCCAACAGCTTTGGATTAAAGAGCCACAAAGAGTACTCTCATGTTCTAGGGAAGAGAAATTTTTCCTAAAAGCGGATGAGTCAGAGAATGACAACGGCATGGAGATGCAGAAGGCAACGAGAGACATTAGCATTAAGCATTAAGGATCTTTTATGGATACTTTTTAGTAAAACCATATGCATGACAGAAATCATAGGAAATGTTGTGCCTAGCAATTCGGCTATCAAACGGCGCCGTCAAAATTCCGGGCATGGCGGTGTGAAATGGACTACCGAACGCAGGACGGTGGGAACTGGATCAGCCAGTTTGAGACGATTAGCAACATGCAACGTCAAAAGACTGTAAGAACCTGGTAGGCTCCAAAATGAAGAAATAAACATAGACGTCATGGGTATATGCGAAACGAGATGGCCGAGCAACGGTATAAGCCAATCAGAAGGGGCTGCGATGTACTACTCTGATGTGCAACAGATGACAAGCAGCACCAACATGGAGTAGGAATAATTATAAGCAAAAAAATTAAAAAGTATGTGAAGAATTTTTTACCATATTTCGAGAGATGCACAGTGATACAACCAAATACTAAACCTGCTAACATCAACATAATACAGATATATGGGCCTACAGCCGATAAACCGGAGGAGGAAATTGAACAGTTTTATAATCAGATTCAACATATAATGAAGTGTCTTAAGAAACAAAACATTACTTTCATAATGGGCAACTTCAACGCAAAAAAATTAAAAGGAAGATTTAAGGACATAGTTGGAGACTTTGTATTAGGCCAGAGAAATGATTGAGACTGCTGCAATATTGCCAAGAACAAAAATGATGATCAGTAACACCAGGTTCCAGCACCCAGCGGAACGCCTATACACGTGGAGGTCGCCACAAGACACAGAGGATTACACAGTCAAAAACCAGATCGATTACGTTATAGTGAACAAACAATTTTGCAACACAATAAAAAACGTAAAGACATACTCGGGGACAGACATTGGCTTTGACCATAATCCGGTAGTTGCAACCGTTCGATTCTCTCTGAAAACTCTACATGCGAGAACAATATCAACAAATTTAAACTACACCAAACTTAAAGATCCAGATATCTCAAAAACCTATGCTGACAAGCTAAATATCAAGATAAAGGATACAATATAAAACATCATCATATTAGTAGAAAAAACATGGCAACAAGTAGTAGACACAATAAAGACTAATGCAGAACAAACCTTAGGCTGGTGCCAACGACAAAGAAAACAAGAATGGATGAGTGATAACATCTTACTGTTAATGGAAGAACAAAAAAATACATAAGTACCATCTTAAGGAATACAAAATGCTGAATACACAAATCAAAAAAGAAATTTGAACAGCGAGAGAAGCGTGGCTTGGAGAAAAGTGTCGGAAAATAGAAAAATGTCACGCGAAACACGACTTCTTCAACATGCATTAACTTGTTAAGGAAATGACATACATATAAGAAAAACCAGTATAGAAAACTAATTGATAATAACAACAAATTAATGATGGAGCAGAAAGATCAAATAAACACGTGGAAGGAATATACAGAAAAACTGTTTACGAATGTTAAACCAACCATCTTAAATTGGACACTACAATGAAAAGACCGACAATTCTCAAAGAAAAACTACGGATAGCAATTCAAGACACAAAAAGTAGAAAAGCCCTTTGACTAGACAAACTAAACGCCAAACTCTACAAGGCAATAAATGATGATACTTTAACACATCTACTACAACTATACAATAAGATATACAATACAGGCTGCATACCTAAAGACTAGTTAAAATCTACCTTTATTACTTTTCTAAAAAAAACCAAACGCTTAGAGATGTAGCAAGTACCGTCTTATTAGCCTTATGAGCCATGCGGTCAAGATATTTTTACGTATCATACACACCCGTATATGGAAAAAGATCTACCAAAAAATTAGAGACACGCAGTTTGGTTTCAAAAACGGATTTGGTACGAGAGAGGCACTGTTCTCCATGCAAGTTATAACCCAGAAATGTATAGATTAACGCCGCACAGTCTATACTTGCTTTATAGACTACACAAAAGCATTTGACAATGTCAAACATGGAAAACTAGTTGAAATCCTTAAAAGAACCAACATCGACAATAATGACAACCGCATCATCACGAATCTATACTGGAACCAAACAGCACAGGTTAAGGTCGGGCAAGATCAAACGGAGGAGTTTCAAATATTAATAGGCGTTTAACAAAGATGCATTCTGTCACCGCTCCTGTTACTAAACAAATGTACAAAAGGTATAAAAGTAAACGGAAGACCAGTAAATTACATCAGATATACAGATGATTCTGTGATACTAGCCAACACTATCAAAGATCTGCAATGCCTTAATGACCAAGTTCAACAAGTTTGTTTCAAGTATGGACTCAAAATAAACATCGCAAAAATCAAATTAATGATTATTAGCAAGAACCAATTGAACAGGTGCAAAGATTCAAATACTTAGGCAGTTGGCTCAACAAACAGTGGCACCCGATTTATAACATTAAAACACGAATTGAAATAGCCAGATTTACTTTTTTAAAACTTTGACCATTAGTATGCAATAGGGATCTTTTACTTAAAACCAGGTGGAGAACCGTCAAATGTTATGTCTTTTTGGTACTAAGTTGAAAGGTACTTAAGGTATCATTTATGAATAAAATCGAAGCTATTGAAATGTGGCTGTATTGGAGTATGCTAAAAATTCCAAGGACAGACAAAGTAACAAACAACGAAGTATTCAATCAAATGGACAAAGATACAAAACTACTCACGCCGGTGAAACGTAGAAAGGCAGAACACTTTGGACACATATTCCAAAATTACAAATACCAATTTAAGAAATTAATTATGGAAGGGAAAATAAAAAGAAAACGGAGAATTGGAAGGAAGAGGTTCTCTTGGCTGCTAAACCTGCAACAATGGTTTGAAATCAAGGAGGCTTCTATACTAATACGACTCGCACAAAACCAGGACAAGTTCAGACATATGGTCGCCAACTTCATGTGAGAAAAAACACTGGAAAAAAAAGATGCATTAAACCAATTCACAAAAAAAGGTGGAAAAAACCAATACGATCATTATAGACTTATTATATTCTTACCGCCGTTTTAAAAACTATTTGAAGCCGTTAGGCTAAAAAGAATAATATTATTTTTTGAGAAATGTAATATTATAAATACTGCTCAACATGGATTTATAAAAGGAAAAAGTATTTCTAGATCTTTCTAAGGCATATGACTATGTTGATTACGATATACGACTGGTTAATTCTTGAAAAATACGGTATACGTGGGAATGCACTAAAATGGTGTTGCACATATTTAAAAGATTGGAGACAAAGAACAGCAATTGTACAACATGAAAGTATAATCAAATCTACGATAAAAAATGTGAGAATTGGAATTTCACAAGGAAGTCTAGTAGTCTTTGTTATTTATTATCTACATCAACGATATGTACGATTGCATAGATTGTAATAATGAGTATGTAATCAACTACGCAAATGATACAAGTTGCATAGCAGTAGGAAAAGATATACAAAGTGCACAAACAAATGCCAATAGTATATACATATACTAAGTTAAAAACATGGTTTAAGAAAAATAAAGGAATATTAAACAAAGAGAAAACTAATTGTGTATTCTTTACAACGGCTTACAATAAATTTCTTTATCCAAGTAATGTAACATTTACTGATACACAATTAAAGTGTGTATATTTTGCTATATATATACAATCATCTCAGATTTGGAATAATATTCTGGGGTGAATGTAATAGTATCAATAAAATATTTACATTACAAAAACAAGCAATAAGAATAATTGATAAACTTACCTACAGAGAATTATGTAGAAATAGATTCAAGAGTAACAACAAACTAACAGTACACGGAATATTTATAAATGAGTGTTTAAAATAAATATTTACAAACAAAAACCAATTTGAAGTACATGAAATGAGTCATAACTACAACACAAGATTTGTAAACAACACTTACAACTATCCATTGCATAGACTAAACATAATTGAAAAGAGTCCGTTATATAAACGTATAAACCTTTTTAACAACCTACTAAACAGAATTGAAAAAATATTTTTTTTAAGTTATTTAAAAAGAAAGCTTTTCATTAATAGTAAACCTTGAGCCATATAGTTTTAATGAGTATTATGACATTGTAAAACGATATTAATAGAAGAAGAAATACATTTTGTATGTATTTTTCTTTTTATATATTTTGTATGATGACGTTGTTTGATCATTATATATTAAGTTGAATGAAAAGCATATTATATTATATTATATTATAATATAAAATGTATAGTAATATAGTTTTGTTGTTTTGTTACAAGAATTTTGTTACTTAAAACATCATACGTTATTTACAAAAACTTTAAAAAATTATATGGGGTTTTGTTGTAATGTTCATATAGATTAATATAGAAACCAGAGTTTGTTACAATAAACTGTAGATATTTTAGATTTTTTGAGTTGCTGGAATTTACTTAACTTATCAATTTGGTTATTTGCCTGTTTATTCCACTATTATTTTTTACTTTATTATCATAATTAATATGACGCAGGTTTCTTATAAGTTTTTTGTTATTGTGCGTTTTGCAGTTATTTCTAAACATTGACGCAGGTTTCTTATAAGTTTTTTGTTATTGTGCGTTTTGCAGTTATTTCTAAACATTGACCCAGAAATTTTAAGAAGGGGGTTGATGAAAACAACAGCTTCTTAGGTGATTTCAGAACCACCCTGGTGAATAAAGACCCTAGTTATTATTTTAGTTATATTTTGGAAATTAAACCTCGGACTGTTTGCATGCTACGCTAAAATCTCACCGTCTTCTATAATTTTGATCATGAAACTAGGTCTTTAAATTAACTTAAGGTAAACTAACTTGATAGAGCGGATTTTTTAAAATTTAAACCAATAATCATCTTTGGAGTTGGAACTTTTTGCAACTGGTTTGTTTTTATTAAGTTTAACAATATTGGCCTTGTTTTTTTATTAGAATACAATTTTTTTTAATATTTTTTTAAGCGTGTTTGTTTTTTTATATGACATATTTACACGTTTTACTTACAACTTCCAATCAACGACCGCAATGAAAGTGCGTAGAGTAGCTCTTATTGTTGTAAGCTCACATGCACAAAACTAATTTTGCAGGTTTGGACAAAAAATGTGTTTTACACGTTAAACTCACATGGCTACTTGAAACTTGCAATTTCTTTAAAAATCCTGCCAGACCAACGTGTTACCATAAAATAATAATTGAAAAATACATTTTGAAATTTAAAAGAAAAAGGTATTTTAATTCCTGAACCTATAGGGCAATAATTATAAGTTCTTACAATAAAAAAATATTGCCCACTGGGTCCCTGTTTTTCAAATATATGATTCTCACTCAACGTGTTAGTATAGGCAGTATGTACAAAGGACAACAACGTAGTTTATGACTTGCATTCTCGTTTCTTTGCACAAAGCAGGTTCAGCCAGTTGTCTAGGCTTTTAAGCTGATATCTTTAGTGTGGTACCATTTGGCACAGAATAACTATAAGCATTACGCATTTACTATAATTTAATTTTAAACGATTGGTTAATATTCAGAAATTAAATTTTGGATTAACTCTGGATTCATAAATCTGAGGTCAATTTTGCTAATAAGATTGGCTTTGAGTCAATTTACTGATATTGTATAGGCAATTGCAATTGGCCAATGTATTTCTTGTTTAATTTTAAGATTGTGTTAAAAACTATGCAACTGTCAATATAATCTTAGACTCAAATAATCTTGGGACTACCCAAGATCAATATTAGATTGTTTATTAGTGTGTCAGTTATTAATTTTGGCATTTGGTGGAAAGGTTATGTTATGTTTGGCACGAATTACATTAAATAATTTGTGCCTGTTCTAAACATAAACATTGTTTCAGAAAACTGCAAAGTTTATTATAATCTGTCACTACTGATTTAAGGAATGGCGTCATCGTGTGAAATCGTGATTTACAGTCGCAGTAAATAGTTTAGAGGTTTTCAAATCGTTGTTTTGGACCGGCGAAAGTGGTATATAAGGCCAAAAATAGGTTTTAGCACCCCGCTTCTTTTTAGCAGCACAAAGGAGCAAAGCGAGTGAGGCCTGCTAAAAGCGAAGGGTTGCTTACCTTATTTTTAATGTTTAATATCATTTGTCACTACTGTCAGGTATGACGTCTACATATGAAATTGTGATTTACAGCCAATCAAATAACGCAAATAATTGTGTGGCCCAATAGCCATAAGCGGGCCAAAAATGATGTTTTTGTTTGAGGCAGGAGAAAATAGTATACAGTGTACCAAAGGCCAAAAATAGGCTTTAACAGCTTGCTGCGTTTAGCAGGATGAACGAACGAAGCGAGTGAGGGCTGCTAAAGCGAAGGGCTGATAAAGCCTTTTGGTACGAGTTACACTCGATATTTTTTTGCATGCCCCAATTAAAAACATTATTTTTAATGTTTTTTATTTTTTGTCACTATTGTCAGATTTTAAGGTATGACATGAAATTGTAATTCACAGCCAATCAAATACCGCAAATTGCCGAAAAGACCAATGGGCATATGCGGGCCGAAAAAATATGCTTTTGGTAGAAGCAGGCAAAAAAAGCATTTTGGCACGAGTTTTTTTTGTCTGCTCTAAATAAAAACAATATTTCAAAAAATTGCAACATTTATTATAATCTGTCTTACGGTCAGATTTATGATCATAATATAAAATTGTGAGAGCTTTTAAGTTGTCGTTCTGGCCCGCATTTTAGGACAGTTGGTTTTGGTAGGGGCAGGCAAAAAAGCATTTTGGCAATATTTTTTTGCCTGCCTTAAATAAAAACATTATTTTAAAAAATAACAAATCAAATGCCGCGTAAGTTTTTTACTTCCCTCTAAATCGCCGTTTTGGCCCACATTTTAGGGCCAAAACATATAGTTTTGGTAAGGTCAAACTAAAATAGTATATAGTGTATCAAGGGTCAAAAATCGGCTTTAACAGCTCTCGGCTTTTAGCAGCAAGAAGAAGCAAAACGACGTTTTATTGTTTTATCTATTACTTTCCATATTAGTAAAAAATGGATTTAGTAGCTATGGCTAACTATTGAATTATCTTGCTGCTTATAAAAGGGTACTTTTTTTAAATTAAAAAAACTATTCTTTATGATCATACAAAAGAACTATTTAGTTCATTTATTTTTTAAAGATTATATGTTTTAAATGTTGGCTGTAACTACGGCTAACATGGTCCATTCAAAAGTTAAAATTTTTGATGACGCGTTTAAGCATTTTGAGTATTTCGGTATTTAGCAAATGACGGTAGTAATGTTGGTTTCCAATTCCTTAATTGTAGTCGGTTTATCTATGTAGACTTTGGACTATACGTAGTCCTAAAAGAAAATGTCTAAAGGTGCAATATTATGATCTAGGCTGCTAATTTACCAGTCCGAGGCGTGAAATTAATTGTTTACCGAATCGTTCTTACAATAAAGTCATGGTTTTGCGAGCTAGGTGGCAAGTAGCGCCGTTTTGTTGGAACCAAGTACCGTAGAGATTACCGATTTAAATTGTAAGCAGCAAATAGTCTGTTATCATTATGCAATAACGGGCGCCATTATTTTTATTTAAAAATAAATGTTGCACCAGCCTGTATACTACACCAAACCGTTGTTTTGTTTAAATGTAATGGCAGCTCTTGAATCTTTTATGGTTGCTCTTTAACTCAAATACGGCATTTTTGCCTATTGACGTAACTATTAAGTCAAAAATAAACCTCATCGCTGAACAAAATTTTGGTCAAAATCAGTAGATCTTCTTGATGTTTTTCAAGGGACTAAAGCTTGAAATAGTGACGTATTGGAAAGTAGGCCGGTTTCAATTCTTGCATGAGTAAATTTTGGATGCTTTTAAATCAAGATTCTTACATAAAATACGCTGTTAAGTTGTTTCATACGACAAGCCAAACTGTTGAGAAATGCGCCAAATTGATTCATCGCGGTCATCGTGTACATTCTCAGCTACCACCTCTATATTTTCTTTACTATGTGCTGAAACATCCGTTTATTTGGTCGCGTATTATCTAATAATGAATATTGAGTTTTAAATTTTTCAATGGTACAGCGAATTGTGCGTTTGGTAGATCAATTATGTAAACCTTAAGTTGCTCTAAACGTACAAAACTCTTTCCTCATAGAGCGCTGATTTTTGTAATACAGTTGAATAGTTGTAGATGCTGTGCCGGGTTAATTTTTTTTATGATAAAATGTCAAATATTACTGAACATACCATACTATAACAGTTTGACTCAGCGCACGCTTTATCTAACATAAAACTCCTACTGGAAAGAGTAGCTCTGAATGAATCACTCATTATAATATGATAAGTAAACATGTTTATGTATACATTGTGCTAGTTATTACAATATAAATAAATTTATTATTAAATGAAAAATATATTGATGGAATTATGGTAACAGTTTGTTAACGAATTGTTGCGAGATAAATCTAATAATTATTAAAAAAAAACCTAAAATTAATAATGATAATAAAATCTATAAATCTCTTCCAATTTGACAAACGTTTTTTAATGTAACAACTGTTCTAAAATTTTAAATGACATAAAATATAGAACAATTTTGTTCAAGGAAACTTTATTTGTTTTTAATATAAACTTTGTTGTACAGTAGTTGATCATATTGCATTTGAAATTATTATAATAATCATATAAAATATGCAATAGTATAGATAATAATGTTTACATAAATGATTAGTTGGAGCGGGCTCTCGCGGATTTTGTTACGTTTTTAAACTTATATGTTACATTTTACGTGACTTAAATTTAAATACTTTAAAATCATTTATTTAAAAGAACTATTTACATTATTATGAAAAATTTATATTATTTATTTTTTAACTCGCAATCCTTGAAACTGTTAAAAATTGTGTAACTGCTTAAGGGCATTTAGGATGTAGGTCGGACGGATAATAATTCTGCCTTGAATACTGTATACCCCGGATAATTACAAACTATGCGGCTGCCTTCTAATTAATGAATACTTGACCTATGTGTATGGAAAGCGCGCGCGAGAAAACTCGAGAGGGTAAAACACTACAGATGCTTCGTCATGGTTCCTCATCCATGCCAAACCTCTCTAAAATACTTTGTCGAAACATCTCCTAAACAACTTTCAATTTGGGTATGCTTAATGTTGGGCTCGAATGGTAATCGCTTATAATCCGTTTCAAGCTCGCCCATTCATTAGCGGGATCATTTTCAATTTATCGAGTATCTATAGTAGAATTGCAGAATTGCCGGGAGTTCTGGGTAAATTTCCACTTTCAGCCCAATTTATTTAATTTAATCCTATTTGTTTGCATTCAAGTTTGTATGTATTGTGTTGAGAGTTTAATCGCTACATTTAATGCAGTTATTTCTACATGAGATTATATGTACTATTTTATTTACAAACTTTATTTTTTCTTAACTATTTTATGCTGTTTAATTTGTTTAAGTTTATATTATAATAAATATACCGATTAATTTATCTGATTTTATAAATTAATACAATTAGTGTAAAATTGTTTAAGTAATCTTTTTTTGCGGAAATTAAAGATAAACAAAAAGTAATTTAAGAATTTAAATTATAATAAATTCTTACTGAACAAGTTAGAATTTATTAAAACTATTATAAGTGTTCTAATTCAACAGACTCTGGTACACACTGGCATTACATAGTATTCTAGGTTTAGTTTTATGTAAAATTTTATAAAGTTATTTCTTTAATATATTATTAATTTTAATAAAAAAATGCAACACAACTGTTTTTTTACAGTTTTTCTTTGTTTTAAATTCATATATAATAAATTTATCAAAATTATATTGGATAAATATTCTGAAACAGTAAAATACAAAATACAAAAATGTTATATTGCATTCTATTATTAAAATTAAATTATCTTTCAAATGGGATCAAGAAATAAGTGTATACAGAAAACATAGATAACACATTAGCACCTTTTGAAAACTTCGCTTAGTATCTACAAAACGGTTTTTTCATTTAAAAAAAAAACATTTATTTTGAAATACTCTGTAAGTACAACACAACAATATATTAGCCGGTGTTTTTTCAAACTGCCAAAATCAATGAAAGTCAAAAAGATGAACGCTATTCTAGACCTGCGTAGCGTTTCTTAATTAAAATTAAAAATGGGAAAAATAGAGCATTCGCCACCTATAAATAGGAATAAACAAAACATGGTGAAACAAACTAAAGAGGAGAAGGACAGTAACAGTACCAACAACAACAAATCTGCAATTAATAATTAATAAAGAATGATAAGAAATAGATTTTAAATAAGTAACAATGGAAAAAAAAAAGAACTCGATGATAGGAAAGGGATCGGATACTGCAATTCTAATAAATATTGAAGAAGTTGGAAAAGAATTGGGTATCCTAAAACAAGCTAAGGATAAGTACTCAAACTAATGGAGAAAGAAAAAGAGGATGAAACGAAGTACGTGAAAATAATTAAAAAAATAAGAGAAAAAAAATTTGGAAAAATACACATTAACAAACAGAAAATTAAAACAGGAGAGAAAGCGGATATAAATATGCTAGACGCAGTAGAAAAAGTCTTAAGCAAAGCAAAACAGCTTGGTATAGAGGTATTTGACACACCCATACGGACAAGAATGGCACCAAGAGAGACAAAGAAAATTATGAAGATAGCTGGAACGCGTATATAAATAAAGACAACTGCAAACAACACCCAACAGAGAAAGGAGGCTTCAAACAGAAGCGATTGTGGTAAGCAAGAAGAGTGCAACTTACGCAAACTTATTAAAACTGGCAAAAATCTAGATGAAAGGAACAATTTTTAAAGAAACTAAAAAAAGGAGAGCTGTTACTAGTAACAAAAGGGTCGGAGACGGAAAAATAAATAGAAAAAGTAATAGACGGAATGGAGGGTTTTAATGTAAGAAGAGCAAATAATAACCCAACAGGAGAACTAGTTTTGATCATAGGTATAAGCCTGGAGACAAACAGAGAGGAACTGCTTGAAGAAATTGGTGGTAGAGTAGGCAACAAAGATATCACAATTATATCTATGAGGAAAGGGTACAAGGATATACAAACGGCTATAAGGACAAACAAGGAGACAGCGAGAAAACTAATAAGAAAAGTAAGCATAAATATAGGGATTATGAGATGCAGAACAGGGAGTGTAACGGATAAGGAATGCAAATGTTATAAATGTTGGATGAAAAGCCACATAGCGTCGGACTGTAAAGGGGAAGGCAGATCAAACTTATGCATAAAATGCGGAGAAAAGGGGCATTAAATAGCCAAATGCAGTAATAGGGAATATTGTGTAGAGTGTAAAGTAACAGGACACAGAGCAGGAGCAAAAAGATACCTGTTCACATACAAAAGAAAAATAAAAAGATTAAGAAAGAACGTAGAAGACAAGAACTTAGATAATTGAAAACATCACGAAAATTAGAACACAAACAAAAATGTATAACATCATCCAAACAAATATAGGCAAAGGAAGAGAGGCACAAGACCTATTGATGCCAACAGCGGTAAGAGAAAAAATAGACATAAAAATAGTGAGTGAACCAAATAAAAACAAACTAAGTGGGGAGTGGATAAAAGATAAGGATTTAGACGCAGCTATTCTAGCAAGGAGTTAGTGTAGAGATAAAGTAGAAAAATGGGGAACACCCAAAGAGGGAATAGTGTGGGCCCATATAGGTTTGATAGTATACAGTTGTTACATCAGTCCCACGTGCGGCAGGAAAGGCCAAATACTTGAAAAGATGATAGCAGCCGTAAATCTTACAATATGCAACCAATGAGATAAACCAACGTTTGTAAGAGAAAGATCCAAATCATACATTGACTTTACCATAACAACATGGGAAACGGCTGGAGTAGTAATGGGCTTGACAGTGTCCGAAAAAAAATTGCTGAGTTTACATATGTACATACAATACAGCACAATCGGAAAAGGGGAAAAAGAAGACAAAAAAAAAAGGAAAAAAATAGAGTTATGGATGCAGAGGAAGTGACTGAATACAAGAACATAGAGGAAAGATGCAAAAGGTACTCGGGAAAGTTGAAGAAAACAGAGAAAGAATCAATTCCCAGGTACAGAGGAGGAGGAAGAAGAAGACCGTACTGGTGGTACGAAGAGGTCAAGAAAAGCAGGAAGAAAGCAATACAAACAGCAAAAAAGGTCAAAAGACAAAGAAGAAGGGCAGAAGATTCTGATGAAACTGAAGAAAAACTGAAAAAAATACAATAAGGTTTAAAAAAAACAATCAAAAACAGTAAGAAAATATGCTGGAAATAAATGTTAGAATCCATAGACAGGAGTCACAGGGGCAAACCATACAAAATAGTAATGAATAAATTAGAAGGAATAAAGGCAGTTTGCTTAAAGGAAGAAGAAAATAAAGTAGTAATCATTAAAAAAATGTTTTCCTCATTAGAGGAATGGTAGAAAAACCAGCAGGAATAGCTGACAAAACAGAAGCAGTTCCTGCTACAGTGAGGGAGATAAAACAGATTATAAGGGAACTACTTAATAATAAGGCACCAGGTCCAGACAAGATAACAACGAAGATAGTGAAGGCAGCGCTAGAGGGAAATAAGATAGAAATAACACAAATAATAAACAGATGTCTGAAGGAAGGAATTTATCCGATTTGCTAAAAGGATGCAAACCTAGTAATAATTGAGAAAAAAAAGAAAGCAGGCAAAACAACAACGTATAGACCGATATGCCTAATCAACACGTTAGCAAAAATTATGGAAAAAGTTATGGTGAGGAGAATTGAACAGAAAATAGAAGAAAAAGGAGGATGCAATATGGATTTACAAAGGGAAGAACGATTCTAGGAGCCATTGAACAGGTAAAAGCAATAGCAAAAAAAGCAAACAGTGGATCATACAGAAAAAGACAACACTTGTGTCATAATAGCGCAAGATATACAAAATGCGTTCAACACCTTACTATGGGAAGCTATTATAGAAGCAGCAAAAAAAAAGATAATATGGAGCTACCTTTAGGAGAAAAATCTACTGACCAAAAATGGAAAATTTAAACTGACTAGAGAAGTACCACAGGGTTTTGCACTAGGTCTTAAACTATGGAATTTAGTTTATAATCAGCTACTCAGGATGCGGCTGCCGGAAAGAGTGACAACAAAAACATTTGCGGATGACGTGGCTCTGGTAGGTAGGGATATAGATATAGAAGTAAATAAAAAGTTAAAGTTGGCAATAGAGATGATAAAGAGATGGATGAGAAATAAAGGGTTGGATCTGGCTCCGCAGAAAACCAAGGCGGCATGGCTATTAACAAAGAGGACTAACAGGGGAAAAATACAGGTAGGTGAACAAATAATAACCATAGGAAAAAAAATACTTTGGAGTTACACTTGAAACAAAGGGATGGAATGAACAGGTTAAGGAAGAGGTAAAAGGAACAAAAAAAAATGGAAGGTATGCTTAGTAAGATTATGCCGAAGAAGGGAGGACCAGGAGAAAGGGCAAGAAGGCTAATAGCAACTGCGGCTAGAAGTAAACTATTGTATGCCGCAGAAACATGAGGAGAAGCTTTGAAAACAAAACAAAAAACAGAAAAGAAGTAAGAGGGGCTATGAGAGAAAAATAAGAGTGTTACTATACAACACAACTAGTTACCGGACTGGAGCTTTTGAAAAGTACTTACAAAAATAAACTAAAATGATGACGCATGATGACATACGCTAGCAAAGCGTGGGAGAAAGGTAGGAAAACGCTAGAAAAGGTATTGGAAAACAAAGTAGACAAACTTACAATCATTAAGATATGTCTGCGTGACAATAACAAATGGAGAGTACTAAGAAACTAAGCAACGGCAGTACTGAAGAAAAAGATAGAGGAGTTTGAAGCTTTAAAATTTAGGTAAACTAAAATGGAAGAAAACACACAAATTAAAAGCCACAGAAAACATAAGAAGGAAGAGCGAGAAGCTAAATGGAAGCAAAATAATATGGAAAAAGGTAATAAAGAGGATAGAAACAAAGAAGGTCAAAACAACTATGCCTGCCAAGGAATGGAAGGTAAACAAAGAGACAAGAGAAAAACATATACTGAAACATTAGTACTAACAAAAATTGCAGAAATAAAGAGAAAAAGGAAAGAACTGCTCAATGAAAATAAGTTGACGGAATTGACTAAGCAATTTCCAAACGGAAGATACGCCATCTTGATGTTGAGAGAAAATGCAACTTATATCTGGCAACCAGGGGACACAAAGAACTAATTCCAAATTTTAAAATGACAAATGTAAGACTACCAAAGGGATCGCGCTTAAGAGAGCTGCACAAAAATTTATGAAAAAAAAAAGATACAACGAGGAAGAAGTTAATGAAGATATAGAAAAACTAATAAGATACTTAAGAACAATGCAAATATCTAAGCTGAAACACAAGAATGGGAGAAAGGAGAGTGGGATGTTAGTATAGGAAGTAGAGCAGAAAAATAGGGTTTAGGGAGAGATGGGCCGGAAACAGCATGTGTTACCGAAGCAGACCGCGTAAATTCCGCAAGGCCGAAACCAGCACACCTCAAACTAGTACTACGTTAGAGACAATGACTAGGACAAATTAACAGCAGGATTTACGCAGAGAAGAAAACCGAAAAGATTACCATGCGTTAGTTATTTTCAAGAACCACTTATTAAAAGCATACAGACCGCTACCTTGATTTGTAGTATTTTATCAAAAACGGCAACTTTGGTTTCATTGTTGCTTTTACAAATAATTTGATAATCGATTTATTTTTTTACTAGTACATTTAGAGAGACTTAAACTATGATATGTTGAAGTCTTTTAGTTAAATGATAGTTAAGAAATAGCCAAAAAAACCTATCAAATATAGAAATAAATGCGTTTTTCTGTATTTTTGAATGCATTTTGTTGCTATTTGCAAATAATATTTTACAAAAAAGACTTTGACATATTATAGTTTATTCTTTTCTAAATGCACTGGTAAAAAAATAATTATCAAATTATTTGAAGAAACAGCGATGAAGCCAAAGTTGCTGTTTTTGTTGAAATGCTACAAATTAAGGTATCGGTCGGTATGGTCTTAAGGCCAACATCTCACCACGTAAAATGCTAGTGTCATTTAAATTTTAATGCGGATGTTAAGAATTGCAATTTGACATGCAATTATATATCGGTAAACAAGAGAGAGAGTCGATAATAGAGAACAGCAACATTTGCTTGTTTGTTTTCGATAATCAAACAAAAATATAATATTTGATTGTAACAGGAGTTGATACGTGCATGTCTTTGACAGACATAGACCTAAAACTCTGCTAGCTGCCAACAATTTTTCGATTGCAACGTATAGATTTAAATTGTTTTCTTTTTACTTGAGACTGATGCATGTGTTTAACTGGCGTTTTGTCATTGCCGACGTCAGCAAGTCAATTATTGGGACAGATTTTTTAGCCAATTATGAATTCATGGTAGACATAAAAAATCAATGTTTGATCGACAAACTCACTACACTATTTATTTTAAGAATAATTTTGCACTGTCAAAATAGGAATCTGTGTAGTTCAAAAATCAATACTTGTCTCCCTTGGTCTACTTGTTATCAAAAAACCTTAACGCCTTGTTACTGGCAGATTGAAAAAAGCAAAAAAAACAAACTTTGAACTGTCCTTGACAATTACTCAGTACGACACCTACAGGATTTTATTTGCACTTTACGTGGTAATTTTTTTTTACCATTGACCTAGTTAGGTTTACATATAAATTTAGAATGCAGCACAAACCTGTCAACAATTTATGGACGAAGTCGTTAGAAATTTAAATTTGATTTACATTTACATTGTTTAGAAAGGAGCACATAGATTATCTTTTTTAAGTGTTTGATTGTTTCAAACAATATGGAATTTTGAATAATTTTGCCAAATGTACCTGGAGATAATTTACAGTTAAATTTATTAAAATTTTAAGTTATGCAACAAGGTATCAAACTATTTCATAAAAAGGTTTATGTCATTGCAAATTATCCATTACCTAAATTTGCAACAAAAAATCTACTATGTTTTTGGGGAACTATTTGTTTTTACAGACTGAGTATTCTAAAAGCAGCAGCTCTGCAAGCACCGTTCAACAAACTCCTACAATGGAACTTACAAGAAAATTAATAATGTTATTTTTATCAACGCATTAGACTTTGCAATTAAAGCAGCTTTACAGGAGTTTGTAGACAATGCGTCAAAAAAGTTGACAGGCGTAGAATAGAAATACGGTGCTTATTACGGAGAATTGCTGGCTATTTACAAAGCCGTATAATATTTTTGTTACAAAATAAATCTTAAAGCTTCAAACTTTTCTATCTTTTTTTTAGTACTGTCATTGCATAGCTTTTTAGTGTTTTCTATTGGTTTTGTCATTTAGGCATATTTTAATCATTGTATGTTTGTCTACTTTGTTTTTCAATATTTTTTTTAGCGTTGTTTTATCTTCCTCCTACTCTTTGCAATCTATTGGCATATGTTCTGCGTCGTCATGCGTGTCTTCTTGACAAAATATACAGTTTTTATTTTTCAAAGGCTTTATGTCCGGTTAGTACTTGTGTTGTATAGTAACTCGTCTCCGATTTTTTTTTACCCATTCTTTTATTTCTGGTATTAGTTCTCTTGTTTTTTTTTCATTGTCTCTCTCTCTCTCTCTCTGTCCTCAAATGGCTACCAGAATGTGCTTACAATTGTCAATTATTTTCACGTCAGAAGTGTATCTTGTAGATAACATTCTGGCAAAAAACGTCGCCAGAACCATATTTAACAAATGGGTTTCCAGATTTGGAATACTTTTGCGGATTACAACTGACCAAGGCACACAGTTTGAATATAATCTGTTTAGGGAGTTGAACACCTTACTTGGAGTAGAGCATATCTACACGACGACGTGTCATCTCTCTTCCAATAGTGTGGTGGAATTATTTTATCGTTGTGTAAAGGCCGAAGTTAAGTGTCATGCTGACAAAGGATAAACAAAAAGCTTACAAGTACACTGAAATCCCACAATTAGTAACTTTTATAATAAACAAACTAGAAAAACATACAGTATCCTATTAAGTCAAAAAGTTTCAACCTTTTTACAAGGCCATCATCTGACGGTAATACACAACAATAACAAGTATCAGATAATGGCGTTGTAAAAAGGTTGAAACTAGTCACGATTTAAATATATTTGTGATATAGTACATAATAATTGTGTTTTATTTATTTTCTTTTTTTGACTTAATAGGATACTGTATGTTTTTCTAGTTTGTTTATTATAAAAGTTACTAATTGTGGGAACGGCCACCACTATTCAATTTTCAAAAAGAGAAACTACGGGTAAATCTTAGTTGTTAGAAAAATAAAATTTTGTAGGTAAACTTTCTTCAATTGAAACATAAAACAACGATAAAATATTTTTATGTACAAGGTGGTTTATTAGAATGTAAATTGCATAGTTTTAATACTATTAATAAATGTTATGCAATTTTTGTAAGCATGTTAACAATTAGTCTGTTTAAATAAAAATATTTACCAATGCTTTTATGTAACAAGTTTGTTTTTAACTACTAAAATTTGGCTGTAATCTTCTATTCTTAACTTAATAAAACACCCTGTAAAGTTTGCTAGTTTTAAAAGTTGTTTTTTATAAAATTTGATTATAATTTAATCTCTGACAATTAAAAAAAATAACTCTATAAGTTCTATTCTTTATTTTTGTTACACTTATTAATATATTATATATTCAATAACAATGAGTATGCAAATTTAATTTATACCTTGATGTATACTGGCTACAGTACAACTTGATTAAATAAATACTTAATCTTTAATTAAATTTAATAATGCTTTTATCAACTTAAATTTGATTTATTAAATAACTCAAAAGTTTTAAGTACCAGATTAAAATCAGAATAATTAAAATAAATAGTTACTTTTATATTAATTAATATTTAATAAAATATTATATTAAAACACATGTTTGGTAAATGCATTATTTATATATTTTTAGACGTTAGAAATATATCAAATAAAGCCTAAACGCACGCAACACATAAGGTACAATAATATAAAGTAAATAACAAGAAAATCTAATATATTTTGATAACCATTACTCATATCTGTGATTGGCGTATCTACTTATGTTCATGATAGTAGTGACACCAATTCTGGTCTCGCATTGTCACATTGATATATTTCCTACGGTCTTCCGGGTCACTACAATCTCTCGATAAGGGTTCATCTCACCATGAATCCTCTCAGATATTGGGATCAGTGAATACAGCAATTGTAATAGTATTACGAAAAAGAAATTGGAACTAACTATATAATAAGGTTTTATCCTTTAAAGTCCTGCTCCACTTGAGAGTAACAAATAGCCAATGACACAGCTAGAATATTTTTCCTAAGCGTTGCTAAATTGATAATGGGTCAGTAATGTTTTTTACAAAATTTTCTTTCTAAAGTTTAGAATTATTAGTTTAAAGGCAGTCTGGGTTTTCAATTTAATCTAATTAAATGTTAGTTAAGCTTTAACAATATCAGATTCCGTATTCACAGCGTTCTTGTATTTAAAGTTTTATTTGATATTAACATAAACGGAATTTGCTTATCAAACAAAGAGCATATTTTAGTTCAGAACAAAGAACTGAAATTATATTATTATACATAATTGTTAAAGTTGTTCTAACATATAACAACAATAAAAAAATCAATTGCGTTGATTCAAATTAACATTTGCAAATTGTTAACACTGTTTACATACATAATACACACGTTTTGAAAACTATCTTGTTGGTAAAGCAAAGTTTCTCTTAATATAGTAGAACACAGTTAAATAATGAACTACACATGTAATAATTTATCCCATTAGAGAATTTAACATGTTCCGCACGTTTCATTCGCCCCTTTTAAGCTAATTGTAAATTTAATTATAATTGAAACCATACACTTAAATATTTAATTGAATTTATTTATAATAGTATTTTATGAATAACCTAAACAAATTTTCAGTATTTTTAATGCAGTAATTTAATTGGATTTGCTGCTACTGGTGATGCTAAAATGTTTCATTTTACGAGCGATCAACCGCAGCATGAGGGAAAGCGGTTTTTGCA
Organism: Tachinus rufipes; assembly: GCA_963932245.1. Taxonomy (NCBI): domain Eukaryota; kingdom Metazoa; phylum Arthropoda; class Insecta; order Coleoptera; family Staphylinidae; genus Tachinus; species Tachinus rufipes. The sequence goes on along the minus strand of OZ010741.1, from coordinate 45,512,371 downwards.
CAATTAACATAAAACTGTGAGTAATTCACGGCACCCCGCTAAAGACAAAAAACTAATTACAGGATTTAGTAAAAAGCGTAGCAGGGATTTAAAACCACATGTGTAATTGCTTCCGTCTCGCCTTGATCTTATATATCTCATATCATGTTAAGTTGTTATGTTTTGTAAGCCTCGTATTTAACTTTGAAATCCTACAGGGACTTCCGTGTCTTGAGCCTCAACGACTACTGGCAGGAAGCTATCCCCACAGGAAACGATCCTCTCTGCGCCGCCATGGATCCAGCCGCCGACTTCCGGTGGCACGCTCTCTCCTGCGGTGGTCCTGCAGTGGCGTCATTCATATGCGAGTTACCAGGTAATTGCCGTAATTGCACCACTAATTACCAATTTCCTAGCGTTCCCAATTATCACAGCCAAATTGTTAAAATCACGATGTTCGATAATGAAGATACTTCATTATAATCACATCTCGGTTGGTTGGCACGGCTCCAAGTGCCACATCAATAATTCACATGAACAACAAAGGAATCATCTAGTTATCTGTGAAAACAAAAGAGTTATTTTTGGTTGGTTTGATTTTATAGCCTGACACAATAACACTCGATTATTAATTTAAAAAATGATACCATGGAAAAAAGCCGATGATTGGAAAAGCGTAAAGCAATTTCAATTTATTTTAATAGATTTTTCTACAATAACGTACAATTTCCTGGAAATAAAATGCCAATATTTCAACATGTTTTCATAAAAATAATAACACCACATTGCTTTAACTTCAAAGGCTGATAGATAAATTTATTATGAATTATTCTTGATTTTATATTACTTTTATTTTTTTGTAAGAAGAGTGCTAATTATTAAAATAAATTTTTGATTATTCTTGTCATTTGTAAAAAAATTATTGAAGTTAAAGTAAAAAAAAAAAAGTTTGGGCTATGTGCAAATCACCACACACGCATATCTTATTTCTCAGGAGCGTGAACAAACTTAAACAATTAATTTGCAGCAAATATGTTGGTATATTCTTGTTTTATAATTAAATGATTGTTTGTTTGGTATCTGGTTTTTTTTTATAACTACATTTTTATCATATTTATTTTATAAATAAACAGGTATGATTATACTGTTATATTATTATTTAATACATTACTACTTTTGATATTACATTATTATTTTCAAAAAGTTTTTTTATAATATATAGTATGTCAAAGGCCAAAAATAGAGTTTAGCAGTACGAAAAAGCAAATTCAGGTTTTATGGTATGACGTCAAATGAAATCGTGATGTGTACATTACGATTTCATTTGCTTAGTAAGTCCTTGAGCCTCTAAATTGTCGTTTTGGCTTGCATTTTAGAGCCAAAACAGATTTGGAAGAGGCTGACAAACAATAGATTATAATGCATTTATAGATAACTTGAATACAAGTGTCAGCATGGTTATAATAAAAACTATACTTCAGAAAAACTTTTTTGTGTAGAAAAAAAAATACTTTTTGGACTTTTTATATATTATGTTTAACAATGCCTTTAGTCTAAGAATTAAATAAAACTAGCCAGTGCATATGTTGTTTCATACATATTGTTAACACGTGTTTATTAGAGGGAACTTACCCTTTTTGTTGGAAGCATTTTATTGTAATCCTATTGCCTAAAAAAATTCAATCTCACATCCTATAAAGATTTAAGCCCCATAAGCTACTTGTGCTTTAAAAAATTTTAGAGTTTAAAGTTTATGATAAGCAATTGCGATAATATTTGTTACAAAACAATATCTTACCGGAAACACAATCTGCTTTAGAAAGGGTTGTAACTGCAAGACTGCATTAACTACTATCATAGATGGTATTGTAAGTAATATTGATGATAACAAATTAATTATTTTAGTTTTATTAGATTTCAGTAAAGCATTTGACACACTTCATCACAAAATTTTGTTGTCAATTTTAAGTTATATTGGTCTTACAGAAAATACAATTGGTTTCTTTTTTAATTACTTATCTAATCGTACACAAACAGTCAAAGTTGATGAAACATTTTTATATCCTTTAGAATTACAAAATGAAGTTCCACAAGGGTCAATATTAGGGCCGCTACTTTATAGTATTTACGCTAGTATTTAAAAAACTCAATCCGACACTGCCAATATCACTTTTTTTTTTTTTAATAATAATAATAATCTTTATTTACGGAAAAATCCATTACAAAAAATAATATAAACATTAAACGGTATTACTTCTACGCATACAACACTCAACTATACTACTCTTTTACATTGCAAGACAGTATTAATGCTTGCAATATAATTAGTGACCTTCACTCTATGGTTGATAACTCAGAACAACACAACATAATTATCAACAGCTCTAAAACCGAACTTTTGCTTTTTAGACCAAATCAGCAAAAATTTAAATTTTTGCAACTAAATCTTTCAATCAAAATCCAAGATAAAATAATACAATTTAAAGATTATGCAAAAAATCTTGATTTAATATTAGATGTAAATCTTCGTTTTAATTTGCATATTAATAAATGTCTTCAAATAGCATACAATGCCTTAAAAAGTATTCAAGTAGACACTTTTTGAGCAGCAAAATTAAAACTAGACTTTGTAAATCACTTGTATTGTCACATTTTAATTTTTGCAATAGTTTGTACAGTCTATGTTTGAATGTAGTTGTACAAAAAAAAATCAAAAACTGCAAAACTCTTATTCACGGTTAATTTTTGTCATACAAAAATTTGATAGAATCTCTTACAAACTTATTAAAGTTAATTGGTTAAATATGAATAAACGTCGTAAACTATACGCTGCGTGTTTTTATCATAAAATCATCTGCACTCAAAAACCAGCATACTTGTATAATAAAATTACATATTGAACGGACGTTCATATAGTAAATATTTGATTTAAGGACATGTTAACACCTCCACAACATAGAACTGAGTTTTAGATATAGAATTTCTTATAGACACTTTTAAAACTTTGCCCATAAATGAGTTTAGGATTAAATATAGAAAATTTCTATTAAGTAATCAAGTGTAATGTAATTTCCATAAACAAAACAAATGTGTTTAGTATTGGCATTTAAATGATATATTAAATAAAAAGTGTTACTCAAAAATAGTTAATACGAGTATTATGTTTTTGCTGTTTAATGTTATATAAGTATAAGCGTGTATGAGTATATACAGGGTGTAGATTTATTGGCGGACAAACGCGAGGATCTCGTGAGGCTAAACGAAAAGTTTTTCAGCATTTTGGAATTAATATTTTTGTTTTTTTTTTTTGCACGGTCTACAAAGTTACCTGACGTTTGTCCGCCAATTAATCTACAACCTGTACGTATACAGGGTGTTTCAAAACATGTGTTACAAATAAAGGGTGGGATTTCTTGGTTAATTATAAGAAACAAATTATTATTAACATGGTTCCGCAAACGCACCGTTTTTGAGATACAGGGTGTAAACATTTTTTTTTTTACGATATCTCAAGAATAGAAAGAAAAAGTAGCAACATGATCACAAAACCTTTATTTTACAAAACTAAGCAATAACATAAAAAACAAGAAAAATTACAAAAATTGTTGAAAATGACTTCCTTCTACGGTAACGCAGGCTTTTAACCTACCTACCCAATCTTAGTGACTGACGTACCCGTTTGAAAATGCCTGAAGTGTTTTGTATTGTATTGCAGGAAGCAATAATGTGATTTCTTAAACTTTTTAAGTGGCTCCACAAAAAAAAATTCAAAACATTTAGATCTGAAGACCAAAGAGACCAAGCTCGACCTATCTAACAGTTTCTATATTGTTCATTTAAGAATTGACGCGCAACTAAACTAAAATGTTTCATGCACGATGATGGTGCATGAACCACATTTTGTTTCTTAATTGAACCGGAACGTCCTCTAAAAGTCCTCGCAGCTCTTCTTCAAGAAAATTACGATATGATTGACCATTTAGCCTAAACGGCAAAAAAGTGGACCTATTAAATGGTCTCCTACAACACCTGCCTAAACATTAACGGAAAATGTTTGCTGATGATGGCCTTCCATTATGGCATGTGGGTTTTTGTCGGCCCAAACATGATTATTATAGAAGTTCATAATCGCATTGCGAGAAAAATTTGCTTTGACCGTAAATAAAACTTAGATTTAAAGCTTCAATTTGCGGAAGTAACAGGCAAGGTCTCCCATTTTCTGCAGCTCTTTTATGTACAGTTCTAATTTGATGTAGACGTTTGTGAATACAAATAAATGTTCTTTCATTTGGTACCTATCGGTTTGGAAACCATTCTTGATAAATTTGACGAGCTTTTGCTGCATTTCTATCGGCAATGCCATAAACAAAATGCATATCGCACATCTTGCTATCACTGTAATTATTCATTTTGTTATCACCACGCAAGCAAAATGTTAAGAATGGGCAAATTAATTTGGTAATAAAGATAATAAGTTCCCGCGATATTGACTCCTTTTGAAAAAAGGTTATTTAACAAGTAAACGACAATTGTCAATAACTCAAATGCATGAACGCTGACGACTAGATCAAAAACAAATGTTTGCTACTTTTTTTCATGTTTTCCATTATAAAATGTCGTATTTCTTTAAAACGGTTTACGTTAGAGCTTTTGACTAGGAGTACCTTTTTTGTGTAGAAAATATTATTGGTTTACAATATGCTTTCAGAATGTTAATTTCTCAAGTGTCATAGAAATTAGAGCCATAAAAACTTTACGCAACCCTAAAATCTTCGTCAATGGAGTATGAAAAAAATTTATTAAGCGCTTAAAAAGTAGCTTATATTAAGATAAGATAAGATAAGATAAGATAAGATAATTTAAACTTTATTTGCATAAACATAGTAAAATAATGTGGTACAAAAACGTCAGGTACAAGTTGTAAGTTAATATTAAAAGAAAACATTTTTACATGTACACTTATGAACATTAACAAAACAATTTAAAAACTTAAATTAAAATAATCATTAACATGATATAATTCATTATTTAATAATATTTTTTTTAGAGATAACTTAAATTCTTTAGCTGGTAATTTTTGGATTGTGTAGGGTAAAATATTATACATTTTGACTGACATATAATGAAACGAATTTAATGTTTTTGTTAGTCTGCAGTATGGCAAGCAGATGTTTTTACTTGATTTGGTACAATAGTTATGCAATTCATTTTGAAACTTGTAATTTCCAGCATCTATACCTTCTCTCACATGCACCAAACATGCCAATACATATAAACTTGCAACAGTCATAAATGCTAAGATGTGTACAAAAGCTGAGTTTTGTATCTCAAACGGTTCCTGAGATTACACAAAAAAATTTAAAAAAAAAAAATTTTTACTCCCCGTATCTTGGAAACGGTGCGTTTGCGGAACCATGTTAATGGGAACTTTTTTTTCTCATAATTAGTCCACCCTTTATTTTTCGACACATGTTTTGAAACACCTTGTATTAGTATGTAGTGGTGTTTTTAATAATTTTTCAAGGTATAAATGCTCGAGCAGTTGTTACTGTACATTTGTATAGTAGAGCTGAACTTTGCCTTGGGGTTTTCTCAAGATCTGTTTATATTATTGAATTAAATTATTTTGTTTTTTGGTATTTATAGACATAAGCATTTTGTTTTAGATTGGTTAACTTTAAACGGTAATAAATATTTTTGTTGGTTTTAAATGTATTATGTATTATTTTGAGAAAATAAAGTCAGTTTATTATTATTATTATTATTAAATCTATGATTTTAGAATTTTTTCAAATTTATTATTGTTACATCACAAAAATTAATAGTTTAAAGAAATAATTCCGTTAACTTTTTTGGTCATACAAGGCGACCTGGTTTTTCAGGCAAGTTTGCAAATTTATAAATAGCAGAAAGAAAGAAATTATGAAATTATGAAATAGTACTTTACGTATTGAAGTTAAGGATAAAACGCTCAGTAGTAAAATGCAGAAATGCATGTTATTAGGAAATATTGCGGTGATAGTTAAGCCGCATAATTCTTTAAATATTATTTAATAGTATTAGTTGTTATACTATTGCTGAAATATGTAAACAAAAAATGGCTTTTCAAGACGATGTTTGCAAGAAGTTAACCCGTAGAAAAGATTTTTTCTAAACGATTTCCAGAAGAAGTTAAAGTGGCATATAATACTTTATTTTATTTTAAATCTTATAAGATGTTTCCAATGACAACATTTTGAATACAATGCATTAAGATGTTTAAACATTGCAAAGTAAAAAAAAAACACAATTTTGGTCTATGCATCTTGCGTGAATTGTGTTGCCAAAACCATTTAAGGCGGCGACTTATTTTTTAATTGTAAGCTTTAACAAGCTAAAACTTAATCTGAATCAAAACCTAAAAGAATAAAAGTTTATTCTAACAATAGACCTAAATACAGACATGTATGTAGTCTATAAAAGTAAAAAATACTTTTGCGCTACTATTCTAACAGATAAAATGATTTTGATTTTTAAAAGAACATTAATAAACAAAGAGTAAAAATTATGTTTATATTGTACTTCTAAAAATGACTTTAGCCATTATATAGAGTATTTCAATACGCAAAACTTGTAAAATTTTAGCAACATTTGTCAAATTTGTTGTGCATTGTTTAGTTATGCATGGCAAATTATCATGGAAAGTTATAGCGTTGAACAACGTTTGCAAATTAGTAGTATTAAGTTTTATTATCAAAATTAATGCTTTGTTCAAAAAACGTTTTGCGTATTACGTGATTTTTATATTTGCCACAAATATTTTGCTAAATCAACTATTTGGCTTTTGGTGGCCAAATATAAGGCAAAGTTTTTTGTTTGCGAGAGTGTACGAAAAAAAGTTAAGTTAATCAAATTTTGCGTCGGGATTTAGGTCTGCACTTGTATAAAATCCAACTGACCCAGGAACATAAAGTAAACGACTACAGGCAACGCTGTGTGTTTTTTTAATCTTAAAAAAGTTACTGTTTGGTGCGGATTTTGTACTTCTTCCAAGCCAAAGTGGCATTGCCATAACCGTCAACGACCAGCGCTACAAATTGACAATAAGCATTTTTTGAGGTTTAAACTGGATGATATAAATACCAACAAAATGTGGTTTTAACAGAACGACGCTACGTGCGCATGCCACGATAGACATTCTGCACGAGCGGTTTGAGGGCGTGGTTATCTTGTGCAAATTAATGCTTTTGGTTTCTTTTTCTTTGCGGCTATCTTAACATGTAGGTCTATGCAAATAAACCGCAAACAAATAATGCTCTCAAAGTTAGCGAACGCCATCCAGCAAGTTCAGCTAGATTTATGCTACAAAGTTATAAAAAATTAGATTTTCTGAGTAAGCCTTTTACAATAGAACTACCACAAGTATAATTTACATAACAAATCATTTAAAATCTTATTAACCAAAATTCACTTATGTGTGTTTTCTGTTAAAAGTTTAGTTAATCTTTATGTGATGCTTTATTGGTTCGTGATACGATTTTTAGTAAAGAATTCTGAATAAACACTGCCCTAGAAGCGCTAGTCGTTTAACTACATTTTTTTTATTACTGACGGTTTGTTTAATCTATATTTTGTCGATTATTAGTTTGTGCATTTGTTTGATTGAACCACTTTAGAACGTAAATTAGTCAATCTGTTTTTAGTTATTTTAAAAAATACAAACTATGTTAATGTTGCTTGCTCAGTACAAACGGCACGTGGTGGTTTGCGTCAAGTTACACTTCCTGTTGTTCTCAACGTCACAAACTGAGCTAACAGCAATAGATTCACTATTACTAACAAAATATTGTTTATTTATTTTTGTAAAAAACAAACTTACTCGGTGACCTTTCATTATGTTTTGGGAAAATAACCTATTTCTGTACAAAAAAAGTTTGTTTGTTCGGTGTCACGTTTATCCAAGCTTTGACTTGATGATTCTATTTAATAAGATTTGATATTAAGATGTATTTTGACACTAAACTTGTTCAAGTTGTTAAAGTCAAAAGTTTAAACTGGTTTATTTCTCAATAATTTGTGCTTCCTCAACTTTAATTACATTACATATTGTATATAAGTTTAACTAATCTATGTATGATGATACGATACAGGGATTTGTTTAGCAACTGGCGCATTTTGCACTAGCTTTATTGCTAGTGTTTTATGTAAGTTGAACCATTTTTTTTTATTTCAAAAATAAAACGCTTACACTGAACGTCTTTTGTCATGCAAATCTTTCAATTGAGTGCATTGACCGTCATATATGACCAATTGATCATTACAAAACAAATTTATTTACTTTATCTGAATACTTTGTCACGTTGGTATTAGTTTCAATAAAATAGCTAACGAGTTTTACAGGCTGGCAATAATAAACGCTAAAAGTTTTACAGCTAGAGCTATAGTTATAGTTTTTTACAACATTTAGTTTTGTCTAAATGGCAAACGAGGTAGTTTTCCCCTAAAACATAGGAAAAATGTCTTAGCGCAATATAGCCGATGGACCAACAGGCACTGTCTGTCTTATGAGTCTTTAGTTTACAATCTGTTGTTAACTGTTTGTCATTTTTTTTGGATTGTTGGCAATATTCAAAACAGAAAATGCATGCATGCAATTTGTCGCAATCAGTGTCGTTTGTCTGATTATTTTTTTTAGTAAAGCAAATTGGTGTTTGGATATCAAAGTTTATTTATTATATTTAATATTGTGCATTGTAAAATTTAGCAATTTTTAGCATTTTTTGTATTTTAGACATTTGAAAATGCCTGAGTCTACACCAGCTCACTACCAGTTACTAGTAAATATACATATATAAAAAAGGATATGTATTGTCTTAAAGGAGTACCCATCAGTTTAAAACTTAAAAATTAAACTAACATCCTTTTAAAATACAGGTTTAAAATATTGGCAAGATTTTTCTCAGGACTATTATATTGCTCTATCTGGATGGCTGATGAGATGTTTGTAATATCGGCTTCAAAGCAAACACATATAGTTTTCCACGCAATTGCCAAGCTCAAAAAACCATAAAAAAAGGTTGTTTTAATTAACTAAAATGTATGGCTTTTGTGTGACTAGTAAAGAAATTTAGGGCATATCTAGATGTAAAGCCATTTATACTAATAACAAACAACCGAGTTCTAGTTTAGCTAAAAAACTTGTAGTCCAGGAGCTGGTGACAAAAGTCCAAGAATTTTGTAAAGTCTGATTTCAGATCGGGTTGTATTTTGGCCATAGAACACTTCCGTTAAGTCAGTCTTATTACGACTTTAATTGGCTGCTGACTGATTGAGTTCTATAAAAATTATGTCTGACTGTTTGTTTTATGTATTTAATAACGTAATTTGACATATTTCTAAATTTCAGTTTTTTCAAATCATTTGCATTGAGTTAGTTCTTGTAACATGTACGCAGCTGTGCTAACGCCGTGCGTTTAATTATTAAGCTGTCTGGCTGCTTGATTAAGGTTTTGTAATGCATTGACAATCTGCCGATGAGTTTTCAGCCTTTTCAAAACAATTTTTGGGTACTAATTAAAATTAATTTTTTAGCGTGCCAGCGTCTGGTGTCCTGACATCTGTCGTGCTTACTCTACAGAGGCGTTCTATGGCCAAAATACAGTCTGATCTGAAACTATCAGATTATTTAAAATTCTTGTACTTTTTTGTCACCAGCTACTGGACTATTAGTAGACGTTAAAACTAAATTTATAGTATAGTCTTTGCTTTTACAAGAGTTTACCTTTGCTATGAAGCATAGCCCGAATAACTCTGTTTAATACAAAACTATGCTATCTAGTAGTAAATCAAAAAAAGTTTCCACGTATTATTAAAAGAACTGATGTTTACCACCAGGTTGACACAGCACAATACAACTTTTGCAGTTATTGTGTAACTTCAATGTTTTAAATGCAAGTACAATTAGCATGTTTTAACAGCTTATATATAAAACCTCAATTCCAGATACGGTTTTAACATATAATCCTTAAGCTTTAAATGCCAGTGTATAATTAAAAAAATTTTAAAGCTTAGTACAACCCTAATGTTTGCATTGTACCTAGCATGCTACTACTGTCAAGTTCCTCAATCTTAATGTACTTTGTTTTACACAGCTTCAAAACTCTTTAGGTGTATGCGTGAATAATTTTGGATAGTTGTGAAGTACCTCTATGATTTCCTTGTCACACCCTTTAGATCACTTGGTCTATTTGTAAATAACATTAACACACTCTCAAACACTACTTGGCAAAAGGTAGCGTTAACATCTTATTAATAAACATTTTTTTTTAAGCTTTGTAAAATATCATATATAATATACAGGGTGAGTTGGGAGGAACGGACCAAACTCCAAGAGTGTATTATACACGTGAAAATATTGTAAAAAAAAACTTAAATGTGCTTATCCAATTTTCATTTGTTTTCAAGTTATAGCGTAATAAAAAATGTGTATCTAGTATGCCACAAAAGGTTTCCAGGACGTTGGATTAGTTGCACTGGTCCTATTAGTTGGTTTTCAATATTTCTAAACTTCTTAGCACTAAATTATTGTTTATGGGCTGATTCAAAGATGAAGCGTACAATGTAAAAAACACTCGAGATGCACTAATTCAACGCATTAGAAATGTTCCAGCCGATCTTAAAACAAAGACATAACTCAATCAGGGAAGCACTTGTTGCTCTTTGTAGACAAAGCAAAAAATGTTTAGAAATAAACTACGGTATTTTTGAACATTTATTATAAGAAGGCTATGATTTCCAAATTGTTAATGTAGAAATTTTAGTTATTTTAATTACTCATATTAATGAAGTAATGATTTTATTTTATTTATTTATTTTATTTTATTTTTACAGACATGTTTCGATGAGTTATATCATCATTTTCAATGTACATATATATATATTATATAATATTTCAAACTGTTTGAAATATTATATAATATATATATACATTGAAAATGATGATATAACTCATCGAAACATGTCTGTAAAAATAAAATAAAATAAATAAATAAAATAAAATCATTACTTCATTAATATGAATAATATAAAAGGATTTTATAAAATAAAAATAGAATATATAAAAAAAAAAAAAAAAAAAAAAAAAAAAATATTTTAATTACGTTAAAAACAAATAAAAATCGGATAACAACATTTAAGTTTTTTACATTATTTTTAAGTGTACAATGCACTCCTGGAGTTTGGCCCGTTCCTCCCGACTCACCCTGTATAAGTTTAACTCAACAATATTTAACGTGTAAATCGAAAATAATTGCATAATTGATAAACATAAAATTAAATTTTTAATTACAAATCAAGTATGAAATAAATAAATGTAATCCAATTTAATAACATTTTTATAGCACGATAAATTGTAAAATAAAGACATGGTAATTATAAGATAGATTTATCTTTATTACAACAATTTTACAGCTGGCTTAATCAAAAAATTGAATTAAAAATACAATCGATTAACTACCTAAATCAAATGGTACAGATAATTAAAGTTGATTGCTAATGCATGAAATAACAAGTTAGAAATAATAGATTTTTAGAAAACTAATATTGCAATCGATACCAAACATTAAACAAATAAAAATTTATTGTAAATTAGCAATTAAATGTTTATAGATTTCTACTCTATATAATATATAAAAAAATACACTTGTAAAAAAATTAGTCATGTGCTCTATAATGATGCGCATTGGATGTTTTATATTGGTACGTAAATTTACAAAATAGAATTAGATACATACTATCCAATCATTTACTACCTACGCAACTAATATATAAACAAAAATTTAATCAACAAGAAATAATATAGTGCCGTTGTATTTAACATAATCAAATATCCTTTAATTAGTTTAAAATAATTAACAAAATTTGTTAAATTCTATTTTAGATATTTTGCATTTATTGTACAAAAGCAGTTCAAGCAAGTGAAGCAGATCAAGATAACTGTGCATATATTGAAAAGTTTAAAAATATTATCAAACAAAACGTGTACGATTCTTTAGATGCTCTTTTTAAACCACCTGAGAAAGCAAAAAATGTTATACTACCAGATAGAGATGAAATTTTACAAGCAGTCAATGCAATATTTGACACCTTTGATTTTTTAAATGCTATTTTAAGTAGTGAAACAGATAATGAACCAACAGAAAAATCTGAAATTAAATCAAACAAAATATCTACGGATTTATCAAATAATGAATTAACAAAGAAACCAGCAAATAAATCTATAGATTCAAAAGAATCTAGTGAATATTCAGATTCAAGTAAGGAATTAATTGAGGAATATGGACCAATAGACGATAGTATAGAATCAGAAGAATATAGTTAAACATTTTTAGATTTATTAAGTAACGAATCAACCAAGCAACCAGAATCAATAGAAAAAACTAACAATTCAACAAAATCTTCAGATTTATCAATTAACAAATCAACTGGAAAACCATTAAACAAATATTAAACCTAAGAGTCAGATTAGAATACATATAATTGTCAATAAATTTTATAAACATCTATAAATTTATCATAATTTTCAATAATGCAGTTAATTATGCATAATCTGCGAAACCGGAAATTGTGCATAATTGCTGGATTAATCGAACTAATTTACTGTTACATACCAATTAAGCATTTAGAAATTCTATATTTACAACTTATGTTAAATATTTGTTATTGAATCTGAAACTCATTGTTTAAATGTAAAATTAATTGTTTTAAAATATTGAATTGATAAATATATAAACAGCGATACAGTCTTTATTAATAAATAATTAGATACATAAACGTTCAGCTTAAATTTTTATTTGCATTTATAATTTATTTTGACTCTACTCGTGTTTAGGTAACTTTTTTTTTTATTATTGATGATACTCGTTACATGTTGAAATTTATGCCTTTTTCGCTATTGCTGTGGATACATTGTATAATCATTTGCACATATAAAAGCACGTTTTTATTCATATTTGAGAAACAAAGAAAATACCAGTCATCTTTTTTTGATAAAATTGTTTTTTAAAGTTCCGGGAAATGTTTAAAATTTAAATTAAAAAAATTGTTGGCTGTGAATTATTATTTTTTTAACAATTTTAAAGAAAAAAGTTTCTTACAATTTTTTCTTAAAAATGCAACCCTGAACGATAAAAAATGTAAAGAAACGCAAAATAATTGTTTCTTTCAAATTTCGATTGCTTATTACTTGGAAATGGGTTACTGAAAAAATCTAAAAAGATTTATTCATTCATAATCAGGATTCATGTAAAGAAAAGCATTTTTAATAGTATGAGCAAAAAAAATATTTTTTACAATTAACTCTCCATGGCCATATATAAATAAATATATACAGGGTGGGGCACGGGAATCAAATGTTTTTCAAAAAATAATAAAATTGTTAGTTTTAATAGAATAATGATAAAACAATATAGAGGTAACCGCCATAAATTTTTGGTCTACTACATTTCTAGAAACTTTAGACAAAATGTTACTGTCAGTAAATTGTGATGTTTTATTAACGTACATGTGCAATTTTATCCCTCTAATTAGTTTTGTAGTGATAACCAGATAGTCATTGCTATATTTGCAAAAAATTAATACCGAGCGGTCATCATTTTTTTTTTCTAATTTGGGTATAAAAAAAGTGAGTGCAACTGGGTCACAAAACTTCTATCTGTTGTTCAAAAACAGCATTGAGTTGATTGTGCTTAATATTTTTGAGGCTTTGTGAAGGGAGATTAAAAGAAGTTTTGCAATCTATGGTTACGGGGAATAAAATTATGGTTTTGTATCATAATCTTTTGTTTAAAAGGGAATCCATGGAATGACAGAATGCAGTTGAATCACTACAAAAAAGTCAGGATATCTCTGTTAACTAAAAAGATTATGGCCATAATCTTTTGAGATTGTGAAAGTATTTTGATGATTGATTTTAAAGAAAAAAAATATTACGGTGAATGGCGTTTATTATGCTATCTTATTTCATAGGTTGAGGAAAAATATTTGGTCAAAACTTCAAGGAAAATTAACAAAAGCAGCATTTTGACAACAAATTTCAGAATATTTTTAGGTAAGGATATAATTACTAATTGAGCGATGTAATAAGTGTGTGATTTAAGGTACTCCTATAGAAAGAAATTACACGTGGACAGGTAAAGGGACCGAATCAGTGATAAAACAGGTGTTGGCTATATATATAATAATAATAATAATAATACGTTACATTTACAATTACATTTATAACTTCCCAAAATTATAAACCTAATCCTTATAAAGTTAACACAATTAATTTTTTTTTTGTTTGTCTACTTCTTTTCTTTGTTTTTTAACTGCCCTCGTCCATTTTACCCCTCTTCCATCTTCTTTCAGAATCTCATTTTTTTCCCATCTGTTCTTTTTTCATTTTGTTACTCTCTTTCAACATACAACATGTTCCATAGTTTCTTTAGTCTCTTTGCACATTCTGCACATTTTCAAATCCTCTTCTATCCAAAATTTTGTCACTCGTTTTTCATTACCACATCTGAATTTTACAATCATCTTTACTATATTTCTTGTTCTCTAGGTACATTGGCAGTTCACTTTCTATAATGTGTTTATAATTTGCATTGTACCTAGACTTTCACTTGTATTTTTTTTCTTGCCTTTGTATATCTCTATCTTTTTCCATAATTCCACAATATTTGCTGGAGTTTCTCTATAGTATTTTACATGTATTGCTTCTATTTTTTTCCTTCCATTCCCATCTTTCTAACCTATACAATATAATACTTCTAACTAAACTATCAAACATAAGTCCTTTTATTCTCATACATTCAAATTTTCTTTCACTTATTCCTCAAACTTGTCTTACCACTTTATTGCTTTTTGAGCCATTTCTAAACATATCTCAAATATTTAAAAGACTTTATTTCCGTGATACCTTCCCCATTCTATTTCCAGTCCTCTACTTTTTTTTCCACCTTCCTTTCTGAACACCATAATTTTTCTTTTATCTGCTTACTAAACTTTTTTTTCTAAAGTATTTTTCCAAACTTTTTATTATTTCTTTCATTTCTTTTGCTTCTTTCGCTAGAATTACCATGTCGTCTGCATATGCTAGCAACCACACTTTTTTCTACCGACTACTGCCCCTTGAGCCTTTTTTTTCTACATCTGCTATGTAGATTGCAAACAAAGTGGGACCCAATGGACAGCTTTATCTTATTCCTTTTATTGTTCAAAATCTTTTATACATGTAATGTAAGGTTTAAATGTGAAAGTAACAGTAACCGGAGTTTGTTAAACAAAACATAAGTTAATTGGTCAAAACTTTAACATTGCTCACCAAATTATAAAAGCGGTCCGGTGCTTATCAGCCCAGTATCGAGAATTTTGTCTGTTGATGGGGTTTTATTACTCATTGCCACTAACATGTTTTCATTCCGTTTTTTTTGTAAAAAAATTAATCTAATCGTTGAGGTAACCTTACATTTACATTGCACAATATCTATTTTGTATGTGGGCAATTCCATTTCAATCGGACCAGAGCTGTGGGGGAGGCGGGGTACGTTGAGAAACTTGTTTTAGATTTTCCGTTTCTATTACTTATTAGTAGTCTTTTGATCATTTTTTGTTTAAAAATCGCTATTTTAACGCAAAAATTTAAAATTAAAAAAATATATTAAACTTGATCAAAAATTTGTTGTAGAGTTCAATTATGGTACCATTTTAAGTCTATAAGCCACACAATCTATAAAAACGTAAAATATAAATTTAGGTTTTAGGGGTGTAGTTCCTCTGAGCGCAACTAAACGTTTATTTGAAAAAGTTTATGTTAAAAAACAGGCATTAATAACAAACAAAACAATATATTAACCAACTAATTTACATCAAAATTTGTCAATTTTGACGGTAAAAAAGTTACAAAAATGCTCTTTTTTGTTTAGACAACTGGATTTTGTAGCTAATAAACAGGATATGGACTTAAATTGACGCTAGAATTGGATTCTACAAAAAAATTCTGATTAATTTTATTAGTTTTTTTTTGCGTTAAAATTGTGATTTAAAAAAAATGCGATTTTTTAAATACAATTTTATAAACTAATCAAAAGACTACTAAAATGTTATAAAAACGGCAAAAAATACTAAAGCAAAAAAGTTTCTTGAGGCACCTCCAAAAATGAAATGCTATAAGTCAAGGAATAAATGGAATGAAATATACATTCTTCACGCCTCTTTTTTGAGTGTTTATTATTTAAAAACCACTTAGTTTTCGTGCCCCACCTTGTTTGTTAAATAAAAATGAACTGTTAACTATCACAATAAAGATCATTAAGGTTTTACAATTTTCAGATTTTTATCTCATATTCTAAAAGTTAAGTACTATATTTGTAAACAACTAAAGCACTTATTTAAACAATATTGTTAAACCATTTTTATTGTTGCTAATTATTGATTACAAAGCCACTTTTTAGTAGTAGTAGAGTAGTTCTGTCAGCCATTATATTCTATATCTGTGACACGTTTAGACAAAATATGTTTGTATTAATTTTATGTTTTGCATATATGGTCAACAGTAAGCACAATCCAAATAGACCTGGAAAAAGAAAGGTATAAGCTTACAAAGACAACGACTAACCGAACATGGCCGAAACTTCAATATATTAAAAAATAAAAATAGTTTAAACACAAACATAGAACGTCTAAACGACGACTTTATAACTGAAGTTGTACAAAAAATTCAAGATACCCACTGCTTCAAATCCAGAAAAGAATTGGTCACGATGCAAACAACTAATCTAAACAAAGCCAAATGAGAAACAATCCAAATACAAAAGAAAAATTATTGGAGAGTGTTTTAGTTGGGTGAAGCGTTTAATTAAATCTCCGCGCATAAATTGTTTCAGGTTTGAGCCCTAGCTCCAGCAGAGCATTTTAAGAAATTGTTGCATTTATTAATTTGGGACATTAGTCTAATACATGATTAGTGTTCATATAACCATGATTACATTTAATATGGACCAGATACTCGTTAGTATCTACAGCGTCTCCATTGTCTCAATTAATGAGTTTGATAGTATAATGTAAGTAATTAAATTACGGATATATGTTTAAAGGCAGCTGGAGGTAGCAACAAGCTCTAAAATATTGATTCTCGTACCTGAAAAAGAAAAGAATGTAAGCAGGAAATTTATTGCAACAAAAAGATTCAGCAAACAATCGAACAGATTAAGAGAGTAAAGGTATTACGTAGAAACTTTAATGAAAGAAAGTTAGAAATAACAAAACTAAAAAACATGCAACGGATCATCACAACAAATAGATAAAAAACATACTACACACTATAGAGGAGTTCTATCATAAACAGTGCAAAAGTTACTATATACGTAAAAGATCTGAATCCAACTACGCCAACACTAAAATAATCTATTATTAACCAAAGATCCGAGCAACCAAATATTACTATCAAAACAATTGATGCCCTGTCAAAACCAGAAAATAATAAATTGCCTGGAGAAGAGAATATAGTCAAAGAAGCAATACAGAACAGAAGGTTTGGTTTTTATAAAAAAATAAAAAACATTCAACCTCAATGCATCATATCATATCATATACAAAACATTTTTAGAAGAAAAATAGGTGGAGTACAAAATATTACTGGCTTTTGCATTTGTGGATTTTTATAAAACTTTTGACACAGTTGAGTTAAATGCCATTATTGCATATACTACAGACACTTTCAACTAATTTATAATATCTACTAACACGCTACAATACCAGTAAAATTACATAAAAAGACTAAACCCATCAAATGTAAAAGAGAAGTAAGACAGGGGAACACTATTTTAGAGTATGTCTTTAAGAAACTTAATTGAGACACAAGACTCAACGTAAAATTAGTCTACAAATACTAATCCTTTGGTCATAAAATTAAAATAACCAGAGATAATGGAACATGTGAACTATACAGAAAAATCAACCTTGCTTGAGCAGCGTATGAAAAGCTTAGTTAAACTTTTAAAAATAAAATTTCAATATGCCTGAAAAAGAAAGTGTATGGTTAATGTATAGTAGCTGTTTTACATATTAGTCCAGTCAAAGTAGCTTTTTACCTCTGAAAAAATCCAAAAGTTTTGAAACTTTTTACACTGATTTATAGGTACCTAGTGAAGGATATACTAAAAGTCCTGACGAATATGGCACAAGCTCTAGCGGCAATCACCAAAAACAGGGCATTTTTTTGGATTTTGTGTTAATATCTTAAGAATTGTAAGTCGGAGGCGGAGGTAAAAGTTAACTATATACGTAATGAAAGCTGATAAATTTGCAATAAAAATGACCATATACATTTTTCTAGTTTCCTAGCGGTTACAGAGTTATAGAGCGCTAATGATTTTGTTTTTTTTTTTAATTGCACTGCACAATATTTAATTATTTAAAATGCTAATGCAAGAAAAAAGAAGTGTAATTTATATCTTCATTTGTTAGATACTTGTAAATCAAAATTTGACAATGTTTTGCCTACACTTTTGGATAAGTTGGATCATTGTAGAGACAAATTTTACAACTTGGTAAAAGAAAATGAAATCAAGTTTATTAAATAATAAATGAAAATTTTTAAGAATAAATAAAATATAGAAATTCTGAAGAATATAAGAATTATCAACATAATCAATTCACTCTCGAACGCTTGTTTCTAGAAAGCCCAGCAATCTGTACATTTACTTAAGTTGTGACACTTGCTGCTTGAAACACAGTAAAAACAGGTAACTATAAAATAACTGTGTGAGAGAACCGTCACACAAATATGAACTAAACAAGCTGTAAAACAATGTATGAACATTACTGGTTACTACTGTAAGCTGCACATAATCAGTGAAGAATAAAAAAATGCTATCTCATCTGATTTCTAGTTATAGGTCTAGTAAACTCAGCATTTTGATTTTCATTTACAAGCCTTTTTACCGACTGTTGTATATCTTTTAAAATCCAAATCCAAATCATTAACAAAGTCTTCTTTGAGGTAGAAGTAATGCCATTCAAGCTTTCTTCATAACAGTTGTGGCAAATGTTTGTGCACTTTATTCTTGCTGTTTGGCAATCACATCTGTTTCCACATTCAGTTATACATTTGCAAGAAATGAGATTGAAGACTGCATCAGGTTTTGCTGCGTCTTCTGTAGTTACTGGAATCAACCCCGGCTGTCTCAAACTTTCAACCCCACTATTCTGGAGGAAGATTATTTTCTAGCTAAACTTTGATTTGTATATTTGTGTATACCACACACGAAAAGCATGCTGCATTGCTGCTTCTTCTGTGAGCAACAGCGCAGAGAGGTCTGGATTAGCATTTAAAACCAATTTGGTAAGAACATTGTAACAATGCATGTTAAGGGAAGTTTGCTTATAGGGTGCATTGTACCATGCCAGGAATATTTTGTTTTCAACTTTAGTTTTATTACATCAATAATACTTTGCAGTGTGGCTTGCTTTTTGAACAAATTGAAACAGACAAGTTTTCTTTTTTGATATGCAACGCAAGTCGTATCACATCTGCTGAAAGCATGCACGAGAAGTATACAGTTTATTAGTCCCATAGTTTGCAATTACTTATTCAAATATACCTTCCTTTCAACTCTGCTGTGGCTTGGTTTAAAAAAATTATATCTGTCTTTCAGATACGGTTAAAGTCATGAGGAGGACAATAAGATCAACATCTTTGGCAACTATTGCTACTTTGTCACTAGTTAAGAATTTTATTACTCTTGTGCGGATGATCAATTTACCAACGTTACTAGATTCTTGTTTTGTTTTAATTCCATAGTCGTGAAGAGCAGTTAAAACAATAAAATAAGTCTGAATTTATTGAAAAATCATCCTGTTTGACTATGATTTGTGTTTTGTGTTTAAAGTTTATGTCAATTGACCTTTTTAGTTTGTACTTTGGTTTTATTCAGCTGTCTACGTACTGGGTGGTGCCGCTGATTATCCGTCATCAAACACAACGTTACAGCTCTTGCCGGCATAATGCTTGAGAGGCGACATAACATTGAGAAATTGTTAAGATTGAGAATTTTTATGCTACATCACCTTGTGTAACAGTAATCCTTTATCCAAAACAATATCAATATCAAGAAGATTGGCTTCTTCTTGTAATACAGGAAAAGTATCGTATAAGGCAGATTTGTTTGTTTTTTGCATGCATTCCAGTTTTTTCAAATAAAGATAAAGGGTAAGAAGCAAGCTAATGCGATAAGTAGTTGTTCAAGTCCTATCCATTTTGCTTGTTGATAGCTGTCTTTAGAAATAAAAAGGGTTGATTACTACCTTTCTCCATGAACAAAGAAGGTAAAAGAAAGACCGCACTAACACTGCAATTTGACTCGTATCCCACGCGTATTGTGAACACTATGTAGAAGGAATGGCAGGTAGTTGGGGGAAAGGACCGTCAAATGAACAAAGAACTAAACAAAAGAGGCCGGTTTCTTGGCTCGTAACAATACAAATAACTTTATTTTTTATTCTTTAGCGTTCTATAACTCTATAACCGATGGAAATACAAAAAATTGTATGTGATCATTTTGATTTTAATTTTTATCAGTTTTCATTATGTATATAAAGAACTTTTATCTCCTACCTACAGTTCTTGAGATATTAACAAAAAACCAAAAAAAAGTTTTGTTTTTGTTCATTACAGCTAAAACTTGTGTCATATTTGTCAGGACTTTTAGTATATTCTTTATTAGGTACTATAGGTATAGAAATTAGTGTACAAAATTTCAAAACATTTGGATTTTTTTAGTGGTGAGATTAATATTTGACTGGACTATATGGAGTAAAAACCTTAAAACGGCAATTCGGCAAAAAAACTTAAAATGACGTAAAATGAAAAGATTAACGAGTATCTCTACAACACTGCATTACCAATAAGGACCTACAAAGAAAAACTAAACTGGTAGTGAACATAATTTAAATGGGATGGGCTGGACACGTAGGTCGAAAGAAGAACCACTCAAGAGTTTCTTGGTACATCCAAAAAACTGCTAGAGTGGATACCAAAAACCAACAAACGCAACAAAGAAACACCACCTACGCGCTGGATCGACGACTTAAAAAGGATTGCAAAATACTGAATCTAAGAAAACCAAGTCAGAAAACGATAAAGGGCTATAAAGGACAGTGGACGGTACGGGATGATGATAATTGTCAACTTTGAACAAATATTGTTTTTATACAATCACAACAGTATCTTTTTTTTAACTGGTTATAGCAGATAACTTCATAAGAATCAGATGTTCTTGCATTTTATAACTATATAACTTTATTGATATACGCTCAAAAATATAATACTCAACATGGATTGTTATTAACTGTGAATCTTTACAAAACTCAATTAATTTATACTTTATATTTTAATACTGGTATTTACTTTTTTCTATCAAAGTATTGTATATAGAGTGCTTTATATGTAAACTTGTTAGTTTTTGCTACGTGAAAAATATTGATTTCTGTGATTTAAGAATTTATGCTCAATATTTTAATTTTTATTATTATAATTATTACTGGAATTTTTTAAACATTTTTTTTTAATAGCAGGCACACAAATATAGCAAATTATTAGGTTTTTTATTTAACATACCATATTTTAAAATAGATAAAAGAAAAGTTAATTAAAAATTTGTATACACCATTCTACATAATATGTTGAAAATACAACTAGTAGTGTAGAAATTGATTATTTCACTAACCAAATACCCATGAAGAGAAGACGTGAGACAAAGGGGCACAACGGCTTAGGACTGGAATTCTGTGAGCGAAGTTGATGCATTGAATGTGTGGTTTCAATATGTTTTAGGTGAATACTATAAGGCTCTTTATTCAGAGCATGACATTACATGTAACCCTGTATACAGAATTTACCCCAGAGAATGTCTGCTTATGTGTTCATTATAAGTTTGTATCCCATCTATACTATAGTGCTATTAATTGCTTTACAATAACGTAGCAAATAATAACTTTTTTATTTAAAACTGTTTTTTTATAAATAAAGATAAAACGCTAACAATCCTTTGTTTCTTAATAATTTATCTGCTTTTAATTTGCATAACAAATAAAGTTGTTCCGGAATATAAAATCATATTTTGTTGTTTGTTTTATGATTTTATTAAAGTAAAGCAAAATACATGCACTCTATAAAAAAGCAATTCCGGACATAGGCTTCATAAACATTTTTCTTTTGTATTATTACTCTTACTTTTATTCTTCATCCAAAGTTTGTTAGATGTTCTAAATAATGTTTTAAAATTGCTCTTTTAACTGGCGTTGATGTTCACTCAACTCATTAAAATGCAATAAAAAATAATTGCGTGTGCTTCCTTATGTCTAAATTTATCTGTGCAGTCCGATTAATAAATTACAGAGAGGGAAACATAATTTTTTATAACATTTATTTATAGGTTTAAATTAATAGCATACTATTAAAACGTTCGTTTAATATTAATAGTTTTTATATTACATTGGCTTTTATATTATTATCTTTCTTGAAATATATAGTAATGGACGCGCACATTCCATTATGTATGATTATATCGTCGTAGTTAAGCACCGCACCTTCAAACTACTTGCATCCGGAACAATTTATCACACATTAGCTTAAAATGAAAATAAATTTATAACAACAATCATTTTAACAATAAACTAAAAATATAACACAATATTTTAGGTAGGAAAATACAACACTACACATTATAATTTAAAAATGTCAATACAGAAAAAACTACTAAATTGAATCACAAATTAAACAAAATTAGTAATACAAAAAACCATCCAAGTTATAACTACTTTTATAACAGTTAATAAAAGTTAGTTAAATTAAATTTAACAAAAAATCAAACTTACACGTACATTGTAATTATGTTTTTTTTACAGAAGTTTTATAAAATACTACTATTGGACTATTGGAAAACATAATAACAACGTTGTGCTATTATTGACTATTTATTGGTGAACTTCAAATTTACAAAACTAATAAGATTTTTCTACAGCCTTTATGGATGCAGGCCTCTGTACGTTTGAGGTCGTTGTCCTAGCGTTATTAAAGTATTTTAGTGCTTTTTTTCTCCATAATCTAGACTGATCACTTTAACGTTCCAGTTTGTTAAATTACTGGAAACCAGCTTTCACATTGAAATTGGAAGGCTTTAGTCTAGTTAAGCGGATAGTCCAATTATGCAAAGTTATCAAAAAATTTAGATAACATTAAATAAGGTGTTAGTTCTGTAAGTCAACTTCTAACTGTTTTAAAATTAAAATCTGAGGTATCATCAGTACCAAATATTAAACTAAACAATAATCCATATCTAAATCTTTTTCAATTTGCCTTCTTACAATCTTGCATAATCTTTTCTGGAACGACTATGTTGTTGACATAGCTTCAAACGTATCTAGAGAACTAGGATTTCTTAATAGATGTAAAAAGTTTTTTACTTCTTTACTTCAACTTTTGCATATATACAAAACTTATATTTGTTCCTATATTAAATATTGTTTTCAAGTATGGGGATGAGCATCGTAAACTGCAATATCTCTTCTAACTCTATTTATAAACGAGATATTTGGATTATTGCAAATCCAAAATTGAATAATGATTTAGATACTTTACAACACAGGCGTATTATTGCAGATTTTTGCATTTATTATAGATATTTCTATGGACATTGTTCAAACGAAATAAAGAACATATTGCTATCTAAACAAATATGTACTCGTAGTACAAGGCTTGCTAGGAATTCTAACAAATATTTTAGAGACGATTGATGCATTAAAACACAAAATTGAAGTTGTTATTTGTGCAATTGGTATCCAAACAATTGAGTTTTATATTTATAACCGATTCAAATTCCAAAAGTTAGATGGCCTACCTTTTATTTCAGTTTGCCGTACGCCGCCGAGCTCATCTGTATTTTTTTGTTTTTGATTTTGTTTTTTAAGGTTATTTCTTGGTTCAGGTATATATAAGAGTTTACTTTTTAAACGTGTTGTTCTTCTGTTATGATGCCGTTGGTATTTGTTTGTCATAAACTTTGTTTTTATATTGTTAATTTTTTTTGCCTTTTGGTGTCGCTTTTGTAACATGGTTTTCAATTTTTTTTTTACTCTCGGCAAAAGAACAATATTGTCTGCGTATTGTAGGTTAGCAAGTTTTTCTTCTGATATTCTTATTTTAGCATTTTTTCATTTTTTTTTTTTTTTTTCTAAACACGTCTTCTAAAACAAGTGTGACTAATGTTGGTGATATTGTTCCATTTTGCTTAACGCTTTTTCTAGTTGTTACTTTATTAGTACTGGAATACAATTTGATTTTTGTTTTGGATTACTTGTAAATTTTTTGTAGCATATATTGCTAGTCGATTCTTGTGTTTTTCAGTGATTGTAATATTGGCCTTAGCTTGACTGTATTGAAAGCCTTCTCAAAGTCTATAAATTTTGTCTACAGTGGGATGTTGTATTCTGTGTCTTTTTCTGTTAGTATTATTATGGTGTGTATGTGTTTGATCATGCTAAAGTTTTTTTAAAATTTCAATTTATTTTCTATACGGTTTGTTATGATTCTTATGAAAATTTTGTAATTTACGATAGGAAGCTTATAGATTTATAATTATATAATTTGTCGGTTTTTTTTATATTATAATTACTATTGCAGCTACTCTGTTGGTATGTTTCTTTTTCAATTATGCATTTGTTAAAAAGTATTTTAAGTTGTTTGGCCTTCTTTTTTGACACTTCTGGTAGTATGGCGTATGCATTTGCAGTTTTACATTTTTTTATTTGTTTTAAGGCATTTTGGATTATTTTAATCTTTAAGACGTCCTAAACGTTATTTTTGGCATTATTATTCAACAAGTTTTTGACTTTTGTATTGTACAAGTTGCTGTAAAATGCTTCTGTTATGTTTAGTAGTTTATCTTTGTTTGCAATAATTTTCCAATTCTTGTTTTTTTTGCTGATATTTGTTTTTTTTTTTAAGACTATTTATTGTTTTAGATGATTTAAATTAAAATCTAATATTTAGCTTAATTTGGTCATAGCTATTTGACCTACTAGAGACTGGGGGCTATTTGTTTTGATAAGGATTTTGGCTATTAATTATTATGCTGGCTGTACGTCTTGGTGAGTTGTGGGAAGTGTCTAGGATGGTTTAACTAGAAAATAAGATATATGGTTTAAAAGAATTGGACCCTGGTTTAGAGGCTTTTGTTTAGCTTGATTTTTTTTTGCTACCAAGAAACGCGTTTTGTTTCATAGAAGTTGTTTTGGGTATTTTGCAATTATGTACTGTAAAATTTGTTTGTTAAAATACCTGAAAAAGTATTTTTTTTTAAATATTAGAACTTATAAACGAGCACTCACTTTTAATAAAAACTAGCAAATAGTGTAAAAAAATTATACCTCAAAAACTTTAAAAAACAATATATAAGATTTTTATACATTTTTGCTCTGGAATATTTACGTATTAATTGCTGCAATTTATTATTACTATTAGAAAACAATAAAATGTTGGTTTTTAACGGGAGTTTTAAAGCGAATAATTAAATGGTTTGACTGTAATTGGTATTGCTAATTGAAACAGACGGTTGTGGTGCACATGATAATTAGATTGCGCAAATTTGTTGTGATGTCATCTATGAGATATATTCTCTCATTCAGGACATATTCCGATAAAAACAATAACTTCTTTGTTTTACGACTTGGTTTGAATTTTTTTTGATATTTAGGAATTAACGTAATATGTGTAACAGTGGTATGGCATAAGCCACTAAATAATTGACATAAAAGTTTTGTTTTAGAGATAAACTTATGTACTAAATCCACTAAAACTGCAAAGTTGTTGTCTCCTAGGGGTATCGACTTTTGAAAAAAATTATAATATAAATATAATATTATAAACATAACTTTGTAGACTTGAAGTTTCTTATTTCAGAATGTTTCAATACTCCACAATGTAAAATGCGTCCTTTGTGTGCACAAAAGGTACTATGCTTGCTTTCTACAAGATTTTTTTTAACAATAGAGTTTGCATTTATTAAAATGCTTTCTCTTTTACGTTTGTCGATGAATTTTAAAGTTTTATATGAATGCTTTATGTATATTTACTATTGACAATCATTTAAATTTCTTTAGAATCGAACGTCTTCTGTTTCTTAAATTAACGTACATTTCTTATTAAATGGCGCATGCGCCGGGCACAATTAATATCTGTATCTCGGGCACCAGCTACTTTTTGATCATTTTACTTGTTTTATAATGTGCTGTGTTGGGTTTATTAATAATTGTAATGACTATGTTAATTTCTAAAATTTATTGTAGAAATTGCTATTTTTTGGGTGGATGTTAGTACTTGTCTGTGCAATATAGTGTGCATTGAGGCAGAGGTTGGTATGGTCTTAAGTCACTTGATTAGTTTGTTTAAACATAGGATTTTAAAAGTTTACTTTTATGGGTGGGGGGTGATGCAAGACTTTAAAAAAAAAAAATTTTAGCATTAAAGGGGCAGTTGGAACACCTTTTCGGGATTATTACTAATGTAATTCTTTTGTGGGATACCCACCCTAAAAGTTCTTTTTAAAGTTTCTTTATTTTTTTGTCATGCTTGTAGCTGGTTAAAATGTCGCTCTTGCGTCTTTGACTTATCTACCTTTGTTTGCAGTTTTAACGGTTTTTTTTTTGTGTTTATCAGATAATTGTTTACTTAGACTTTTAAGAGCTGCCTAGTTTGTGCTACCTATTTGAAGTAATATGTTTTTATTTGTCTACAATATTCAACTTGTTTATTTTATGCTTACGAGAGCAGTCTTTTAGCTTATAGTTTATAGAAATAATGTCTAGATTTATATACATATATACATATTTAATCAGACTCTCATTATTTTTGAAAAACGGTTTAATTACAAGTAATAAAATTAAAAATCTAGAAAACAAAGCTGAAAAAGAAGAAAGACAAAAAAAAGAAATAACAATATAACAACAGGCATAAAAACAAATGAAAATGAAAAACAAAACAAAGTGAAGAACTTGAAAGAAAAACTTCAGATACAAGTCAAAATAAAGAAAGTTTAGGTAATCAGCTAATACTTAAAAAAAAAACAAATAATAAGAATTGAAGCCGGAACATGGGAAACAAAACAACAAATAATAAAAGCCAAAAGAAATCTAAAAGGGATCAGAATTTACATTGACAATGACCTAACGCATGAAGAAAGAGACGTAAAAAAAAATTAGAGACATAGCAAGAGAAGAAAAAGCAAATGGCAAGAGGGTAAGAATAGGTTACCAAAAATTAATATTTAACGGAAAGGAATATAGATGGAATAAAGAAATAAAAGGTTTAGAAAAAGCGGAAGATTCAAAAATTAATAGGAAAACGGCTAGAAAAAAAGAAAAATACACGGCGAAGAAATGGTATAAGAAAAAAAATAAACACGGCGGCGAACGATGTAAAGAAAAAGAACATAAATAGCAAAAATACAACAAAAAAATGAAGAAAAGAGAATTTTTTTTTTTAAATAGGAACATGGAATAAAAGAGGTTACATGGGAAAAGAAACAGAAATGGTGAAAAAAATGATAAACCAAAAATAGAAATACTAGGAATAACGAAAACAAAAAAGAAAGGGCAAGGGATAGAAAGAATACATAGAGGTTATTGGTTATTGTGAACAGGAGTGGAGGAAAACAAAAGAGCAAAAGGAAGAGTAGGAATGATAATAGCGCCGGAAAGGATAAAAAATACAATAAGAGAAAAATACATAAATTAAAGAATTATGAAAGTAGAAATGAAGCTAGTAGACGATGAAATATGGACCATGATAGTAGCATACGGACCGAATGAAGACGCAAAGACAAAAGAAAAAGACAGCTTTTAAAGCAAAGTACAACAAGAAATAGACGATGAATCAGAAAACATAATGATACTAGAAGACCTAAATGGGAAAGTATGAAACCAAAACGAGGGAATATAAGAGGCAATAGGAAAGAAAGGAAAAGAAATTATTCAACTATGCATAGAAAACAATCTAGTAATAACAAACACCAAATTCAAACACAAGGAAATTTATAAATACACAATAACACAACCAACCAGAAACGAGAAATGAATCATCGACTACTACCTAGTAAACAGAAACAACTGGAACAAGATAAAAAATATAAGAGTAACAAGAAAAAAGTTAAAACAAAAATAAAAACATACAAACTAAAAGAAAAGAAAATACAATTGGCATATCAAGAGGTACTACAAAAAAAATGAAAGAGAAAGAAAATATAACGTGCATAGAAAGAAAATGGGAAACTTTCAAACAAATTATTCTAGAAGCTGCAAAAGAGAGCTGTGGAACAACTTTGAAAAAAGAAAGAAGAAATTAAACAAACAAAATAATAAAAAAAGCAAAAATAGAATTATGGACAAAAGTTGAAAAAAAAATTAATGAGAACTTCAACCGAAACCAAAAACTATTTTATAGAACATTTAAACATCTAAAACAAAAAAAAAGAACACAATATGATAAACATAAAAAATAAAAATGGAAATATAATAACGGATGAACAAGATAATGGAAAGATGAAGACAATACTTTTAAGAACTAACAAAACAAGAAATAGAAGAAAACAAAACAAGAGAAGATAAAAGAGTACTTAAGAATAGAAGAACGGAAAAAATAGAAAAAATTAAAAAAAACAAAGTAATAGAAGCAATTAAAAAGTTAAAAACCGGAAAAGCTTCAGGAACAGATGAAACTCATGGAAGAAGAAAAAATTGCACAAATACTGGAACTAATAAATGACATAATAAGAAATGGAAAAACGCCAAAAGAATGGAATAAAGGAATAATCCTACCCATACATAAAAGGAGAGATAAAAAGAAATGTGAAAGCTATAGAGGAATTACGCTGACAAGCATACCAAGCAAGATATTTGCAAGAATTAAAAAAAAAGAATTAAAAGAAATTAGAATTGACAATAGAGGACAGTTAATGTAGATTTAGAAGAGGAAAAAAGCACACAGGACCTAATATTCATAATAAGACAGCTAAGGAAAAAGATGATAAAAAAAAATCGAATAATGCACGTATGCTTTGTTGACCTCGAAAAAGAAGTTGACAGGATCTAGAGAAATGTTATATGGAAAGAACTAAAAAGAGAAATTGAGAAGGAAATAATAAACATAATTAAAAACATGTACACAAAAAACTGTAACATAATAAGAATAAACAACAAGGAATCGATAGAATTCTAAACGAAGAAAGGGGTTAAGCAAGAATGTGTGCTGAGTGCATTGTTTTTTTTTTATTGTGCTAAATAAAGCTATAAAACATGCAAAGAAAAAAAATTAAATCTTAATAACAAGATATTGGAAGATATCAAAATATCAAAAATAGCAGAATTGCTATTTGCAGACGATATGACAGCGATTGCAGAGACAAAAGAAGAGCTTCAACACAACATGGAAATAATAGAACAACTAAAAAACATAAACATGAAAATAAACTATGAAAAAATAAAGACTATGATAATTGCGAGAGAAACTAAATCACGAAATAAGAATAAAAGAAAAATAATAGAATAGGTTGAACAATACAGATACCTTGGTAAAATAATACAAAGCAACGGGAAATTAGACAAAGAGATAGACGACAAAATAGAAAAAACAGCAAAATTATAAAACATGTTAAAAAAAACACATTCTTCAACAGAAAAAAAATATCAAAAACAACAAAAACAGAAATAGTTAAAGAAATAAGACTAACATCAACATACAGTATCAAAACATGGACAATGACAAGACAACAAATAGAAAGAATAAATGCAATGGAGATGATATTTCTTCGGATGATCGAAAACAAAACAATAAAAGATAAAATAAGAAAGGAGACATACAGGATGAATTTACAAATTAAACGAGTACAAGAAAAAATTACTAAGAAAATATATGAAACAAGAGTAACAAGAAAACAAAAAAAAAAGGAAGACCCAGAAAAGAATGGAACAGCGTAACAAAGGAAAAGGCTACAACAAAAGGAAACACATGGGAAGAAATAAAAGAGATAGCCGAGGATAGGAAGAAATTGCGAAAATATTGTTACACAAATTAATAAAATGTACGCCTTACACCGAAAAGTAGAAAGGCAATTGAATAAATAAATAAATAAAATACAAGTAATAAATGTTACTGAATAGTTAATTAATTAATTTAATTAATTAATAAATGACATATAAAACATATAATTTGAAAAAAAATTATATCAAATTTTACATAACAACAAAATAACAACTATTTTTAAATTTTCCGTTACCGTGGATCACATTTTGTGTATTTCCATCAGCTTCATACAACATTGCAGCTCCGGGTAATTATATACTAGACATGTGTGCAATTGAATTAGTGTCAACATCAACATTTAGTTATTCCGTTGTTCCATGTACTGTGCTTTCTATACGATGCTTTTGAAAATAATTGTTTTTATATATTTGAATATGCTTTTCTTCCACGTTTTACGATGGATCTTAAAGTTTTGTATGAATGCTTTATGTAAATTTACTACATCACGAATATTTGTTATAGTACATAGTAAATGTGTTTTATTTGTCTTAAAATGAACTATCACATAGTAACGGCTACCACCATTCAATTTTTATTTACAACAAAATTATTTAACATGTTTTGGTTATTTTTTTTTTAATTAAACTTAAGTGATTTCTTTTTAGTATACATTTTTTTATGAAATGGTTTATATATTTCTTTAATATGTAATTTACAATATAAGCTCATCTTTTCACTTACGTGCTGGAGAGATATAAAGAATTTAAAACTAAACTATGGTCGCTTTCTCTAAAACATTTCTATAAACATATTTATTTGTATGCCAAACAATAAAGCATATTACAATTTATTTCTCTGTTTGTGCTTATTATGAATGTTGGTGTTCATTTTTACAACGCGAGAGAACGTCGAATTTAAGTTGAGATTTCCATATTGGCGACTACCAGACCAACGAGTACACAACCACCTACGTGAATACAGAATCTTACCAAAACCGTCGACTGAGCAATACAGCAAGTACTAGACAATGGCATCTCTGTTTGTTGTTTATTTGCACAATAAGTATTACAAATGCAAGTTTGGTTATATCCATTTTATATTCATTTTATTCAAGCTTTCTTATCTATAGTTTTTGCTAGTCGTATAGATTGCCGCTGGATTATTCAAAATTGATAACTATAACGGTAAGATAGCTCAGTTATAGAGCGTTAGCTTGGCACGCCAACAGTCCGTGGTTTGATTCACAAATATGACTGAAATAATAACTTCTTAATAGCTTTTTATCCACCGGGGTGATTCGGAAGTCACCTAATAAGCCGTTGGTCCCATCAACCCCTTTCAAACAAGTCGTCAGACTTCTGGGGCAATGTAAAATAGCTGTAAAACGAGCAATAAAGAAAAAAAAATTGAATGAAAAAACATAAATTTTCAGTGAATATCTGATGTGGATTTATTAATAACATGCTTATTGATCTAATTATTTTTGAGAATAATTTAACCGCCGACAACTGTCAAAAATTGTTTGGAAAGATTGTTGGATAATACTTCTCTGGCGATCAGACATGATATGTGGTACCAGCACAATGGTGCTTCTTTGCACTTACGTATAATTTTAGAAATATAAAATATGAGGCCATGTATGAGTCAAGTGTACGAAATGAAAATTTGTTTTTGCGCAAACTACTGAAAATGTCTTATTCTACATAAATCCTAACTATGTGATAAGCAATCAAAATTTGAAAAACTCAATGTTTTTGAGTTTTTTTACATTTTTTGATCGTTTGTAACTTCTCAGGATTGCATTTTTAGAAAAAAATTACATGAAACTTTTTTCTTTAAAATTATCTAAAGAATAAGTTCTCATAACTAAAATTTGTTTTTTTTTTAAGTTTTGAAAATCATACAGAACTTTAAAAAACAGCTTTTATTTTTTAAAAGATGACGGGTATTTTTTTTTTTCTCAAATATGGATAAAAACGTGCCGTGTGCTACGTTTCACAGAAATACTTTAAAATAGCGAAAAAAGGCTTAAATTTTAAATTTACATTTTTTGATCGTTTGTAACTTCTCAGGATTGCATTTTAGGAAAAAATTATAACGAGTTTCTTCAAAATTTAATTTTTTAACTAAATTTGGTCTAAAGAATTAAATATGTGAAAAATGTACAGCAAAAGTTTGTACCCCAACAACTCACATAAAATTGAGAAGAAAACAATAGAAGACTCAAAAAGGCCACCAATAATGGAAATACGACAAAAGATGAACTTCCAGTTGAACTTCTGAAGACAATTAACAAACAAATTCTGAACTTAATGCTACATCTTTTTAACAACATTTACAACATGGTCAAAAAAGCCAAATTTCAAAAAATGTTACAAATACCGTCTAATACGTTTAATAGGCCAATTATTTTTGAAAATAATTTAATCAAAAAAAAAAAAACTAAATTAGAACAAGCCCTAGATAACGCTTAGTTTGGCGTTATACGCGGTTATAAAACCCGAGAACTTATCTTTGCAATGCAAGTTTTAGTATGAAATGTAAAGATCAACAAAAAAATGTTAACGCATTTGACTATGTTAAATATGATAAACTATTACAGTTATCACAACTTTTAAGACTTGATGGCAAAGTCATACAAATAATTGAAAATTTATACGGGATAGAAACGGCAAAGATAAAAAAGTTAAACAGGACAAAACATCAGAATACCTAAAGGAGTTAAATACGGTTGTGTCTTTTTAAATTCTGAACATATCTTAGAAGAACGTGTAACAACAGCATCAAATGCAAACGGAACATCAATCATTAATTCAAATCCACTATTTCTACTCTATTTTAGTAGGAGTATTTTTATTTTTATTTTTTATTTTTGTTTTGTTTTATTTGTATTTTATTAAACGTTATACTTTAATAACCATTAACTTTAAATACTTAGACTAATGTACTTCATAAATTTTCTTTTTAAATATTTTGCCATCGACAAAACAAATTTTATTCTATTATAAATTTAAATATATGTTGTCATTTCCTCTACCTTTGTTACTCATACTCACATTATTTTCCGAGGTCTTCTTTGTGTGTTTATTTGTTAGTCACCACGATCGACCCCGTGGTGTGAAATCTTGTGTCCCTGTATTACCTAATTTACAATTATCATTTAATCTTAATTATTATTTTATATTATAAAATGTCTGTTAATCAACGTACAACACGGCAACGAACAACAAAAAAAGATGCAATACCTCTTTCAAATAAATTAAATATATCTAATATAAGTATTGTTCACAAAGACGAGAAATCTAAAACTATTATCACCGAAGAAGATATAGTAAATGATTTAAGGAACAAACTTGCTACGAAAAGTAATGAATTAAGTGAAGTTCATGATAAATACATACATTTAAAAAATAAATACTATGAGCAAAAAAAAGAAATAGCTTACAAAGACAAAATTATTGACTCACTGACAGCTGCAGTCAATGACATAAAAAACGGCCCATTTTAATAAATATTGATACGCAAACCTATAATCAAACAGAGTCAGTTAATATTGATACTCAAACGGATGAGCAAAGTCCCTATATTGACAATGAAAAACAACCCTAACTAATAAATAGTGATACTCAAACCGATAAACAAACAAACTCAATAAACATCGACACTCAAACGGAAAATCAATTAATGATTAACAATATTAATACCAAAGTATATGTAATACACATTCAAAATGATAAAACAATAATCGGCAAACCAAATGAGGAAATTGTTAAAGACGTTCAATATATAAATCTACTTGTTCATAGAAACTATAAAATCAAAAGGAAGATTGTAATCCTAGCAGACGAACAAGGAAGAGGATTATCTGCACTAATTAAAGAACACTGCAATCAAAATGAATTTGAGGTTTTTTCAATATTTCAACCTAATGCAACTTTCGATGTTATATTGTGCATAGTAGAAATAGTATTATTGATAAACTAACACCGAATGACTTTTTAGTATTATTAGGTGGTACTACTAATGCTTTTAAGGGGAATAACATATGTATTAAAACTATGGATATACTTACCAAATATGCCGAACAAACCAACTTAATAGTAGTTTCTGTACTATTTTGGCGAAATCGCAAAATACTAAACAATTTTATATTTAATTTAAATACAAACATTTATAATAAACTAAATGAAATTGCAAATATAATAGACATAAATGATATTTTAAATTATAATTATTTTAACCTAAAACGCGACTTACAAATGACTAAACAAGTCAAAAAAATATTAATAGGACAGATTTGTAAAATTATTTCTACATCATTTTTTAGTGAATATTCTATATCCACAAATATTGAAAACAATCCTAATCTAGTTTATATAAAAACAACGCCAAATGTTTATATAACAAAAAATTCTCAATCATCGACACAGGCTATACTTCAATAAATAATACAAAATTATCGAATACAACTAAAAAATTAAACATATTTTATCAAAACATGCAAGGTGTAACAAATAAAATTGAAATGATAGAAAAATTTTTAGAATTAAAATATATTGACTTGTTATGTATTGGCGAAACGTGGGTCAAACATGATGAAGTTGGAAATATTTCGTACAACAATTATAATATAATTAGTAATTATTCTAGGAAGCACTATCAACGTGGCGGCGTTAAAATACTTGTTAAGTCAAATTATATAGCATCAGACATTTCAGAAATAGTCGACCTTAGTGTTGAAAAAACTTGTGAATTTTGTGCAATCAAATTAAAAATATATAATGAAATAATTGTTATTGTATGTATATATAGAATACCTCTAAGTGACATGAGTATATTTCTAGATCAATTAGAAAAAGTTCTTCTTATTATCTCTATATATAACAATATTAATAAAAAAATCATTTGTGGTGACTTAAACATAGACATTCTCAAAGACAGCACTGAGAGGTCAAAATTATTAGATTTAATTAGATCTTACTCAATTGATAATGTATTCTCTGAACCAACTAGAATAACTACAAATACTGCTACTGGCATAGATTATATCTGCACCAATGTTAATGAAATTATAAAAGACAAAAGTATTGTTGAGAACGGCCTATCTGATCACACAGCCCAAATGATAAGCTTTGAAATACCCATTAACTCAATTGATTTTGTACAGTATAGATCATTTTCAAACAAAAATATGAGCAATTTTAATAATCTATTGCAATCTGAAGATTGGAACAAAGTTTTTGAGGCGAAAAGTATAGATTTAAAATACAATTGTTTTTTTTTTATAAATTTAAAACACATTTCTTACGTTCATTTAAAATGATTAAAAAGATTCGAGAGACCAAGTTAAACGCATGGATAACAGAAGATATTAAAAGTTCTGCAATTAAATTAAAAGATTTGTTTCTGCTGGTTCAAAATAGAGTTATTGATCGCGAACAATATAAAAATCACAAAAGAATATATGATAAAAGTATAAAATTGGCAAAAAAAGAGTATTACTGTAACAAAATCCAGCAATCTACAAACAAATCTAAAACTGCTTGGAATCTAATAAATCGCGGAACAATACAAAAAAATCAAAGCGTGATTGAACTGGAAATCGGCGAAACACAGATATCTGATCCTAAAGACATAGTAACTATATTTAATGAATATTTTGCAAATGTTAAAAATAGAACTGATGTAAATACTAATACTACAATACACAATGTTTTTAGAGAATATAATTCTATCTTTTTGGATGCGACTACTAAACAGGAAATTACTCAAATAGTTGGCTCTTTAAAAAACTCTCCTTCCTGTGGATACGATGAAATTCCAGTAAAAGTAATAAAATCAAGTTTACATTTTTTTATCGAACCTTTAGAACATATTATTAATGAATGTTTTACTCAAGCACAATTTTCTAGTGCTCTAAAGGTAGCTAAAGTAATATGTTTGCACAAAAAAGGCAATCCAAAATTGATAACAAATTACAGACCTATAGCTTTACTATCAATATTTTCTAAAATTATAGAAAAAATCATTGCAAAACGTATAGTAAATTTTCTAAAAACACATAATGTTCTTAGTAAAAACCAACATGGCTTTCGTGAAA
The DNA here is from genome assembly GCA_963932245.1 of Tachinus rufipes. Lineage (NCBI taxonomy): Eukaryota > Metazoa > Arthropoda > Insecta > Coleoptera > Staphylinidae > Tachinus > Tachinus rufipes. The sequence goes on along the minus strand of OZ010741.1, from coordinate 45,476,198 downwards.
ACCATTCGACGATGTCTGCTTTATATAGTATTTTAGATTTAGTGTATACAAAGTTAGATGAGTCAAAGAAAGTAATGACATTATTTGTTGATCTCTCAAAAGCCTTTGACAAAGTTGATCATCAAATACTTTTAGAAAAACTAGATTACATTGGAATCCGTGGAAACTGCCTAGAACTTTTAAAATCTTATTTAGATAGTAGGTTGCAATTTATAAGTTATTGTGGAAACAATAGTAATCAGGTAATTACAGACATAGGTGTGCCCCAAGGAAGTGTGTTAGGCCCATATTATTTTTAATCTACGTCAACGACATTGAAGCAAACGTAAAAAACTTTTATTGTGCATTTGCAGACGATATCACGCTTATATCTTCAAAAACTAATAATAATGAATTACGTGTTGATATGATAGATAACTTAAAGAACGTCACAAATTTCTTTGCATCTAATAAATTAACAATTAATGAAGAGAAAACGTATACAATGCAATTTCAGGCTAGAGAATGTATACTAATACTTCATCTTTACTTATACATGCCAACTCAAAGTCTATTCAACAAGTAAAATCCTTTAAATTACTAGGTGTACACATTGACATGTCGCTTACTTGGAAAACTCACGTTGAATTTACATGTTCCAAAATTGCCAGCGTATGTTTTGCATTAGGAAGACTTCGGCAACTTTATGATACTCATACGTGCAAAATGTTTTATCATAGTATGTTTGAGACACATATTCGGTATGGTATTATATTTTGGGGAGGATCAACCAACGCAAACAGAGTTTTTGTCTTACAGAAAAGAGCATTAAGATCTATGACAGGCCTTAAATATAGAGACTCTTGTCGAGATAATTTTAAAAGTGAAAAAATATTAACTTTGGCTTGTTTATATATATATATATATGAACTTTTAAAATTTGTAAAAGCAAAAGTAGATAATTTTAGCCAACTTAATAATACTCATAACTACAGCACAAGGCACGGTAATAATTTAATGTATAAAAAACATCAGTTGGAGTTATTTAAATCAAACCCATCATATATTGGTGCTACACTATATAATCACCTACCAGCGCAAATTAAGGAATTAAATTATAGTTGCTTTATATCAAATTTAAGATAAAAATTAACCGAGTGTTGTTTCTATTCTGTTGAGGAATATTTTAATTATAATTTTAATGTGTAGTATACGTTTGTAACAACTATTTTTGGTATTTTATGTAATTTGTTCAGTTTTATGTTTTTATATTATATTCATTATTCTTAGGCCTGTAATATCCAACTCCTAATAAAGCACCTAATAAACTATTAGCTGAATAACCTAACTTTTTCAAACTTTAATTTGATTTATTTTTGTTACACCTTTGAGCGGCTAATAAATTATATGCCTAATGTTTTTATTTGTTATAAATATATATGTTAAGCGTATATTTAATTGGCTGTTCATAGGTTTTAATAAAATAAATAAAATTAAAAGTTAGGTTATTCAGCTAATAGTTTATTAGGTGGTTTATTAGGAGTTGGATATTACAGCCCTAAGTCAAATGTATCTATGTAAATAATGTACCTTGTTTTTGTATTTTAAATTATACTTGTATATTGTATGACTTATCCTATGTCATGAAAATGATCTAAAAGGATTAATAAATTCTATTCTATTCTATTCTATTCTATTCTATTCTATTCTATTCTATTCTATTCTAATCTCCATTATGAGGATGACGTTGTGATTCTTGCGGACAACATAAAAGCCTTACAAAGGATGGACAAGGTAAATTTGGTGAACAAAAAATCTGAACTCAACATAAATAGAAAGATAACAAAATTTATGATAATAAACAAAAGAAAAAAACACAGTTGTTGAAATGTCTGCAGGAAAAAAGAATAAAAAACAGACATCATTGCGTTATGATACATATGAAAACGTAAAATGGCCAAGCAATAACAAAAATAATACCGATGGTAAAAAAAATAGAAAAAGTAAAGTGCAAGGAGTATAGAACAACCAACAACCAGTTTGGTAGTGCACGCAGTAAAGATCTTGTTGCGGATAATAAATAAAAGACTTTGACTTTTTGGATTCAGAAAAAGGATGGGAACAAGGAATGCGATTGGTATAGTGAAGACAACTGGAAAAAGAAAGACAAAAATTTAAGTGTTTATTTTATAGACTTGGTAAAAGCATTTGAATGTGTTTGGTGGAAAAACAATTTGGATTCAGAAAAGAGATAAAGATAAGGAATTCAATTGGAATAGTGAGCACAATTGAAGAGAAGTACTTAGAAAAAGATAAAAATTTAAGTTGGTAAAAGCATTTGATTGTGTTTGGTGGAAAAAAAAACTGATAGAAATTTTTAAAGTAAAAGGAGTAGATTAGTAATTTTTATATGACACAGCAAGCAATGAAGATAAATGACAAATGGACCCAGTGGTTAAATGAGACAGGGGTGTTGTTTATCACCACAGTTGTTCAATGTGCAAAATAAAAAAATAAAAAAACATTAAAAAAATTAACTAGAATCTATTGATTTACCGATAATATGATTGTGTTTGCAAAAAGCACAAAAAAACTGAAAGTATAAACAAAACAAATTTGAGAGGCGAACGAAATAAACGTGTACGTGAACAGAGATAAATTGGAAAAATATTTTGGTACTGAAGTTAATATTGAGTAATAAATTAGATATAAATCTGCATAAAAAGATTGTAAAATGTTTTGTATGTACTACTAATACTAAAATTTGTAAAATGTATAGCAGTAGTATAATAAGTACTTGCAATTTTTATGCTAAATATTGTTGAAAGTTTTAGCAAACTTATTAGATAAAATGGTTTTTTAAATCTAATAATAGCAAGAAATCACAAAATATTTTGAAAGTAAGAAATGATAAATTGCAAAAAAATAATTAATTCTACAATATTTTTTTAATATGGCAGAATACTACGCAAATTAGGTAAAAGTTATTAGTTTTATTCAAAAGTATACATAAATGTATTGCTATTGCCAAGTATGTTTTCCAAGCTTATTTTTAGTAACTTATAATTATCTAAAATTTATAAACAAAAGTTGAAAAGAAATAAAGCAATATTTATTTGGAGTGACTTAAATTACATTTAAAAATATTTTGTATAATATAATAAATACTACACTGTAATTTTATAAATGTTTAATATGTACAACAGCACTTACTAAGTTATTATCGATTATATATTACTCTTATTAAGCGACCCGTTAACATAATTAGCTCTTAAATATTTGCCATAGCCAGCACACTTCGTAATTTAAAGCGGTCCCTTTATTACACTAAACTGTTTAAAGTTAGTTTGGAAATTAAAAAAATTACTTGAAATTTCTTTATTTCAAAAAACATACAAATAAAGTTGGTGGTGAACTAAATAAAAAGTTGCAATTATTATAAATTTGTATCTTTCAAGTGTAGCAGATATTTAAAGTTTTAAATAAATTTAAATACTGTATTAATATAGCTTATACAAAGTGTGTGTTTTTTTTTACTTTGTAATAAATAATTATTTTTCAGTTTAAACCTACTTTGTAAAAAATTTTTTTTTCCAATTTTAGCTCTGAAATCAATACTAATAATATTAATCATAGTAAAACTGCTTAGTGTAAAATTATCATTTGTTTGCAATCAACATTTGATTTATAACAATTCTTTAGTAAAAAAATACTTTAAACAAAAGTTTTTGTTGTTGGTTAGTATTTTATCAATCTTTATGTAAAATCTGTACATTATCAATCACAAAACTATATGTTTTCATTTTTTGTATTACTTACTTTTGTATTTTGAATAAACAACTTTTTTTTTATTTTGCAATATTAATAAAGTTGTCATGAAACAAATTTTATTATGCAACTTGTATTGTTGTGAATTAACATTTTAAATATTGGTAACAATAAAAAACAATTAATAATGTTGATATAAACTTCAGACATTATCATGTTTTGACAAATGAGCTTAGTTATTTTAATTAATTAATTTGTTATACATATACAAATAATAAAAAAAGTAAATATACTTGTAATCTTAATTTATATGTAAAAATATCATCGTAAGCATAAAAATCACAAAGATTTTGCGTAAAAAAGTACGCTCCTTAAGAGCATACCGATCGCTACCCTGATTTCCAGTATTGTAGTCAAAACAGCTACTTTGGCGTCATTCCTATTTCCACAAATAATTTAATAATCAAACTGTTAAGTACTTTTAAATGCATTTAATGCTATTTGCAAATATAATTTGACTTAAATACTCTGTCAAAATATAATTTAATTTTTTTTGAATATACTAGTGAAAAAATAAATGAATTGTGAAATTATATGTCAGTATGCTCTTAAAGTGGAGACCGATACAAACCAAACATCACAAATTGGTAGCTGCTTGTAAACACTTTAGGCGTGTAAGAGAGCCATCTTATCTATATATAATACTTACAATTTGATTTTAATAAATATATGATGCAAACTAATTTATAAATCACTTGTTTTATAAAACTATTTTTAATGCCAATGTATTTGAACTAAAACAAAAACAAGCGAATGATATTGTTTTTTAAGCTTAAACGCATGCATACAAAGGTGTATTTTCATTCAATATGATAAAATTATTAAGCTACCATGTTATTTATTTTTAATTAAAATTTTATAACATCATTTTTCATCAACATTTTTTATATAAATTTAACCGAAAATCTGTTGTTTTGTAATTAAAGCTTTTGCACACGCTGATGAATGTAAAACATAACATTTGAATGGACCCTGGTTATTGTGTTAATCGCCAAAAAAAGTACTACAAAACTGCCATGAAAACGCTCGGCGGCTGATGACGCGCGACATTGAATATGGAAAGTTTCAGGCGAGTTTTCGTCCTGTTTGCTTCATATCATTTGATTTATGGGCGACGTTCCATGAAAAAATAAATAAATAAAAGACTTTCATGCACATAATGCGAAGCAGGCATAAATCATAAACGCAACGTTTCATGCAATTAACAGCAAAACTGTTTACATAATAATTTTCACATCCCCCGAACATGCCTACGCTGAAAGGACCGATGACGGCTCTATTATTATTATTATTATTTCCTCTTCAGTCGCATTCCCAGCGCATAACAAAACTGAAATCATTTACTGTGAATAAAAGGTGTGATTACACTTCAACTGCCTCGTCACTGTTACAAAAGGTGAAATTTCATTTTCGTTCTTTTTTTTATTGTCCGGATTTCCACTTCGGATGGATAATAATTAAAAAGAATGGATATACTTTTTTGTTGGTTGCCTCTGAAAAATAGATTTAATCATTTCATTTAATAAATGGATCGTAATATGAATTTAATGTAGGATTGAAGTGTATTTGATAAACAATAGAATGCGATTCAATTTAGTGTAACATGATAGTACAGCACAAATATTTGTATAGTCAAATTAACGCATTAAACTGATTACTTAGAGTAAATTTAAACTTTAAATTCAAAATTGTTATACAACTACACAGATTATTCTAGAATCAAATAACAAATATGAATTTATAATATTGCAATTAAGTATTTTTAATCTCAAATTTTGTTAACAATAATTATTTGTATTTATTCGGACATTACACATATAGAATTAAGATTTGATTAAAATAACCAATTGATAAATGAGAGTTTAAAAATTATGAAGATGCAGTAAATATTTTAAAAAGACAAAATAAAAATTTTGGAAACTTGAATCATCTTTTTTTTAATTACTAAACAAAATTAAATCAACCATTTTTAACAAAACTTGGAAAACCAGTTTATAAAATTCTAACAAGTTTATAAACATTTTAATCATTTTTAGCACAATTCTGAAAACACTTTGTGAGATTGTAAAATGTAAAAAAAAAATTAATTGTTTGAAAAAATTTATTCAACTTATTAAAAAAGCACTGAAGTTTAGCTTATTTTTTTTTAATTCAAACGTTTTTGTAAATTTACATTTTATTTTTTGTATGAACTTACTTTATCTATTAAATTCTCTAGCAAGGAGATTTGATAAAAGTTGTATAGAGTAAAGCAACTGCTTTAATTTTCAGTTTATTCTTTAGACCAGGGCTTCTTAAACTTTTTTTATTCACGACCTTATTTATGATGAATGTGAATTTTTGGGCGACCTCATATAAATATAATCACAATATACATACTAGGGTAGAACTTTTTTTGGTCAAATTTTTATGAGCGTTGGGCGGAATTATTTTTGAATACTAAGCAAAAACCTATCTTAAAATTTGGTGCTAATTGATTAAGTCTAAATGGTGTTGAAAGCACGAAAACTACCAAACAAGAAGTGAAATTGGTTTAAGCGACTTCTGAAATGAGCTTTTTTTATTATACGATGCATTTTTTTACTAGATTTTATGTTTTCAAATTGAATGTTACTAACTAGAAGGTCATACAATGTGTAAAAAAAATATATGTGTTGTTATATGTCTTATAAACCGATTAAAAATTTTAAAAAAAAAACGTATTTAATATTTTAGAAAAAATCAAATTGATAAAATTTTTTCAACAAAACTAGTGTCTTGTCACTTGAAATTTCAAAGGTTACGCGTTCAAAAAATCATTCATTTTTTATCATTTGAAAACTTCATTTTTTTTTCTTGACTTATAACTTTTGTTCTGTGCATTGTATAACTTTCTAGTTGATGATAATTGGTTTGGAAACATAAAATCTAGTAGAAAACAGCATTGTATAACAAATAAGCAATGTCAAAAGTTTTACGTCAATTTTGGGCAATTTTACAATTCAATTTTCACGCTTGCGCATCATTTAGACTCAACCTATCGGCACTAAAACTTAACAATTTTATTTTTGGTATTTGAACATAATTTCACAAATCAAATTTTAACCCTAACTCTAATACATAGTATACATAAGAAAAAATATAGTTTTAGAATCTCGAGACCCCAGAAGTTTTCTAAGCAACCCCGTTTGGGGTTGCGACTGATAGTTTAGAAACTCCTGCTTTAGACTATAATTTAGATGTGGATGGCTTTGTGTTTTTGTTATTTTGTACTTGATGTTTGCTCTAATAGAAGTATCAAACTAAGAAAATGCAACCGTAACTTTGAGGTAATGATTGTACTTTTTTGCAAAAACCCGATTGGCATTTACGTTAGACAGAGTATTTTTTACAAAAGGATGACCGTTGACACATTTTACTGCTCGGTTTAGTTTACTTAAAATATAACTTTTCACTGCACTATTGACTTTTAATGCAAACCACTGCCAAGAAAACGAGATTGAAAATTAGCAGTAAATAAGAAGTAAATTTGGCTAAAATAAAAGGTTCCATAATTTTCAAAATTAAATATTATCTTCTCAAAAATTAAAAATAATTGTGTAATTTTTTGTAACTGTAAACAGTTTGTTATGAAAACTGTGATCTGATTGGATTGTAAATTGAATATTTAAATTATATGTACAATAGTGCTTAAACAAGAATAAAATGCTTTTATAGTAAAATGCTTTTTATTGCAGTGGAACAATCATTAAAGATGTCAAATGGTTGTTGCATATGCAAGAAGAGACTACCTAAAGAACGTTTATTTTAACTAAAAAGGTTGTTACTGATATGACTAAAGCAAAGTTTACTGAAAATCATTGAAGACAGTATTTGCCTAAATATTATATAAAAATCGCAACCGTTTTAACAAACATTTAAATAATAATACAGTTGGTCTTGTCTTAAACATGCCGTTTGATGCAACTGATTTAGTTTGCTTGCAGACGTTTTTTTTTTCTACTTTAAAGAGCTGGGTCTGCACTAATGCTTCTTGCATTAAGTTGCAGAGTACGCTCTTAAATTTACCGCTTAACAAAATTGTTATGTCATCTGCATAACCAATTGTATAGAACGCACGATTATTGAGTAGCTGTATGATACTGTCAACGATTATGTTTTATAGTAGTGGAGATAATACAATTTTCTACAAACGATTTTTCTGACCGTCAAATCCTCTATTGCGACTCTTTTTTTAACATGAGTTTTACTGGTTTACACTATGTGTTGCGAGAGTGGTTTCTATTTTTTTTTAAGATGGTTTTATTGAAAGCGCTTTTAACATCTATAAATTCGCCCAACGTAGACATTTTGTCTCTAGGTGATCTTTTGATTTGGTTTGTTTTAAGATTTAGGGCTGATATGGTGGATTTTTTTTTGGGTGTAAGCATGTTGGTTCAGATGTATCGGTTTATTAATAAGGGTTGTTTCTTGAATTGATATTTTGTACAATTGCTCTAATGTTTTTAGGAGAAAAGACGTGAGTCTAATTTGTCAATAAGATTTTTTAAGGGTGTACTTGCTCGGTATTGGTATGAATAAATACAACTTTTATTTCCTTCTATGCTAAAGATGTGTATCAAAAACATGCTTTTTAGATTTTTGCCATGTTAGTTAGGATGATATCTTTGCCCTATTGTAGAAAAACCAAAAAAAATCTAATTTTTGCGCTTTCTGATAAGACCTTTTTTAACGTTGAAGCCAGGTTTTATGCTGTTTGGTGCATTGATTTAGTTTGCTTGCAGACGTTTTCTGTTTAGTATTAAGAAGCCGATCTTTGCACTAATACTTCTTGTATTAAGTTACAAAGTATGCCCTCAAATTTACCGTTTAACAAGATTGTTATGTCATTTGCATAATTAATTGTATAGAATCCACGATCATTGAGTAGCTGTATGAGGCTGTTAACGACTATATTTCATAGTGGTGCAAACAGCCTTTAGCAACGACTTTTCTGACCGGATAACTGTTTTGGCTCTTTTTTAACTGTTTTGGCTCTTTTTTAACTGTTTTGGCTCTTTTTTAACATCTATAAATACGCCCAACGTAGACATTTTGTCTTTTGGTGATCTTTTATACATACTTGCTAGGTAAGGCAAGATGATATTTTTGCCCTATTGTAAAAGGGCAGAAAAAATCCCATCTGAACTTTGAGCTTTGTGCGGAAAGAAATTTTTAATTGCTTTACGCACTTCTTTAAAAAGATAAAGCAGCTTCTTAGTTCTTTTCTGACAAGGTAGTTGCAGTGTCGGGCCAAACGAGTGCTAGGGAGGTACGGCCTAGAGAGTAGGTTTCTAGAAGTATTTTCGTTGGTTCCAATAGATTGGCTATGTATGAACCGTCGATTTGCCTCAGGCAACAAAGTTGCTGTTGGGGACCTTTGGATAAAATTGTTTTTTGAAGTATTTTTAACATCTTTTCACAAAGTTTTTTATCATTGTTGGAGGTGGTATGTTATACCCAAGGTATCCTGACCATTGTAACGCGGCTGTCGGAAAGCTGTATAAAAGACGCTGTTATGTGCTTGGGTATGTAAGTACACGTCCTTGGCTTGGGTTTGAAAACACATTTCTATTTAGTTTATCCTAATCTATTGGATTAGGTCCTGTGTCCTGCATCATTTTCTTTTAGTTTGCTGCGTAGTGTTGCTATAGGCGCTTGACAGGTTATATTGGATAGCTTTAATACGTTGCGTCATCGGTCGGCTTTGGGGACAGTGGTGAATTTCCATCTAAAGAATATTTAAATTTATATTTTTTGATAAAGCAATTAATGCAGAACGGTATGGCACTATAATTTTAGATGAATTCCTTTGTCTATTTCTATAAAGACAAAGTTACTACTCATACGACAAATAAAATTATTTGAGGATATTTTATGAGCTACTTTTTTTAGAAAATTAAAAAAAATGTCGTATGCATACCTTATTTTAAGTAAAACAAAAATTTATTATAGTTGTTACTGTGAGTTTTTTTATCGCGGGTTTTTACGTTATAATATCAGGCTTGTAAAGCGTAGCGACCGGAAGAATGGAAGTCAAAAAGGTTCTGATTCTCATTACATTAAAGGTATGCTTTACATATCATATTTTTATATTATTTTTTTACTATTCATACTTTTAATTCATGCAATAAAATGCTGCTACATAGGTTTCCTAAATTATCATAGTTACGTAAAAATAATTTTACATTTTTTTATTGTTTTTAAACTACAGTAAAACTTCTCTAACTCTAACTTCTTCAAATCGAATTATTCTATAACTCAAATATTTTTTGAAAACAATAAGGTTTTAAACATTTTTTTTTCAAATTTGTAACTCCTTAAGTCGAATTGCTATTGCTCGATTTTTTCTTTTACTTGCACTAATATTTATGCATAGCTAAACTCAGCTCAAATATTTTAGAAAATTCCTACAAAGTTTAACCAGTTTGCGGCAACAATAGAAAACAAACTTGTCGGGTGCTGCTAGAATTGCATTTCTAGGCACGTGTAAAGTAATCAAATGACGTTAAGTACGTTTAGCATGTTGATAATTTGTCCGAAAAACAACATTTTAAACAATTTTTTTATTTGATTTAAAAAAATTATAAATTGAGGTTTTTCAAAAACTTGTAAACCATGGAAATTTTTTGACTTTTTTATTTGGGTGTTTCTAGACTTTATATCCGCACTATTTAGGTCTTTATTTCATAAAAATACTATAAAATTAAATGATTTGTTTAATTTGTAGTATGTATTATGTAATAAACTTAAAGACTTAAATTAGGCATATTTTTCTATAATTCGAATTTTCCTTAACTCAAATTTTATTTGGTGCTCCTTGGATATTCGAGTTAGGGATGTTCCACTCACAAAATAAATGCAACAATAATCAATAAAATTAATACATGGTTTGACTTTTGCAAAAATAAAAAACTGTTGATTAGCTTAAAATATTAAATATACTTAAACTGAAACAATAGTCGATTAGTAAGCAAGTAAGCATCTCCATGCGTATCAATTTTTCTTGCAACTTCTAGATCAACTTTGATATATTTAATTACATTTGTTTACTAATTAAAAAAATGTTTTTTTACTGTTATGAAAACATAACTGAATTAAAAATACATTTTGCTTAGCAACATTACGGAAATAGTATTATCTTACTTCCTTGCCCAACGCCAACGATTAGCTTTATTTTTTATCAGGCTTAATTAAATACATGAAAGGCAACAACAACTATTAATATTAATAGCTTTATAATTGACTAAAGCTAATAGCATTATTTTTCAAATTAACTTTTTTTTAATAACAAATTTAATTAAAAAAATAGAACTTGATTGAGTTAATAATAAAATAGTTCTATCAATTAATAAGTTAAATTAATGTTCTCAAACTATTCATAGTTTCAAAAAGAGCAGGGTTAAACCGTAATTGCGTTAACTCCGTGGGCGACAATTAATGAAATTACTACTAAAATAAATGATGCTCCTAACTCAAATGTAGAAATTTTAGGAAATTGTCCATGAACAACTGAGACAACAATTAACTTAAATATTTTACAGAAAATCTATTATATATTTGACACTCCCAGTTTTGCAAGATTAATAAGGACGTTTTACTGGAATATATATGAAACTGACGTTTTGTAATTTGATTCATTAATAACGCAACATTCGAGTATTACAAATGTAAAATTATGAATCGATATAACTTATATAAGTATAGGAGTGTTTAAAACAATATTATCAATTAGTATATGATCAAATTAAATTAAGTAAGGAAGAATAATATTGTTCTACTGTTTACGTGTCCAGTCCAATTTGTGTTTAGTTTACAAGATTAGGACTTGGATAGCCGACACGGATTCGAAGTTTAAATTGAATGAAAATAATTGTCTTTTCTTTTCTTACAAAAAGTATTGTATTTCATTTTGGTTTTTTTGCTACTAGTATTGAATCTGTCTGAGAAAAAAAAACTAATGAAATTCTCTTGGCATATCATTAATTTGAGAAGATTTATGTATGTTTGAACTGATAATATATTAAAGGACAATTTTATTTCTTGCAAAGATATATTTTACATATTGATTTAAACTATTCTTTGATGTTTTTGAAATAAAATTGAATGATTTAATTTAATACAGTCAGGTTTCAGATTGATTGAATAGTCTACTAAAATAATAATAAGCAAGCCTCTCTTTATGCGGAAGTTAATTTTAATATACAAAAATGAAATATAGTTCTGTACTTGTATAAAATATTAATTAATAAATAAAAAATATATATTTAGAAAACTTTTAAATAATAACATTTTTAATTTTAATATATCTGTTATCAGCCAAATTCAACATCTTACTTTAATGCAATAATTTATTTATCAACATTAAATAGTTACTATGTGTAAAAAGTATTGGAAAGAACATATAAAATTTTACTATGTACATTGTATAGAAATCAATGCATTTGTTGCAGTATACGTAAATCCAACTAGGATCGTAAACTAGCATCGTATTGTGAGTTAGGACGAAGATCAATTTTTATGGATATTACTATTACAGTACACAAACAACCACCTCAATGTAGGTTATTACATCCGATGGCACAACAGACTAGTCTAGATAGAATAAGGACTTCACAGTAGTTGGATTTATTTGTTTGATATTGTAAAGTTATATAATAAACCTTTATAATAAAAATTTAATTAATTATTTTTTATTGGCATAGATTTAGCTTAAACACATTGTTATTAATATAAAAATTGCAATATAAGCTGCATCAACATTATGTTCTAAGAAATTTTAAATTATACAGTGAGTTCACTTTCACAACTTTTTTACTTCTTATTTTTAAAAATAAAAAAATCATTTTACATAATGTGTTTTACTTATTCTGAAAAGTGAATTAAATATACACGAAAATAAAACTAAAAGTACTAATTGTTTGAGTCAAAATTAATTTTGTCATACAAAATTACTGAACGTATCACGTTTTTTTTTTTATTATTATAAACTATTAAAATAAATACGCATTTGAGGTTTTCTTTTTCTTTAAAGCAAGTTTTTGACTTTAGTTTGGTGCTTAATTTCTTTTTAATTGGCAAGTATTATGTTAAATACTGACGTTATTTTCATAAATCTTATCTAAACTATGGCAAACGTCTATGATTGATAGTGTCCTTTTCTGAAATGAGAGTGTTTTCACCAATTATTTAAATAATGGTAACGTTTGTTCTTATAAAAAAATGTTTATTGTATGTTCAGATATAAAATTTAAACTATATACACAATAATTTGCTTGTTAAATCCGGTCTTAAAAATTGTATGTTTTGTTGCTTATAAGTTATAATATAATCTCAATAATTATTATTTTTTAAATATGCAATAAACAAAAGACATTATTTAAAAAAATAAATAAATCAATTTATTTGTCTAAACTGCATTTTATTATAGTACTAATACAACATTTTCATATTAAGAATATAAAGACTTTGTTCAGCCCTAATGTAATGTAAAAATTATAGTACGTTTGAACAATAATTAATTTTATTTTATCAAAAATGTCTAATTCTAATTAATATATTAATTTATAATCTATTTATAAAAAAATAATTATTTTTTTACTACTCATAATTAATACTCCCTATTCTAAGCCATGGACAAATTAATCAAATAATTATATATTATTGTAACATTAAGTTTTAAATAATATTAACTTTATATACTTTGTACTAGGGCTGGCTAATATTTTTAATAATAATATATTTTAAATTTGAAAAGTATTTTATTGTGTATACAATTAATGTCAAGCGAAAGTCTTTCATGTTTGGCTTTGGAACGGCTATCCCTCGTCATAGCATTTTCTATAACAGCTGTCAATTTTTCAAACCGTGCTCGTTAATATTATTGCTAGGAGGTTATCTTTGATCTTGTGGGTATTCTGGGCTTATACGACCCATATCTAACATTTAAATGAAGACTATTTTTGAAAAAATTATTCAATAAAATATTTACCATACAATTTATTTTTATTAATTAATTTTAATAAAAATAAGTTTTATAATTTATTTAGTTATTAAATCAGCTCATTTATATATTATTTGCAATAGATCTTAATTATGCTTAAAATAAAGCTAAAAATACTAAAACTAAAATTAAAGTAAAGGAAATTTTTATAATATGCAACATGCAGGGTGTTTCAAAGTTGCAATTTTAGGTTTTCACAGATTTTTAAAAAATGTATAAAAACAAAAACAGCATTTTGAAGATACAATCTAAACTTTCGCTAACCTTTTTGCTGGTTGTAAAAAGCGACTTATAGATATGGAGATATTTTTGTTAAAACTTACTGTCTATTTGAAACAAGTAAAATTTAATTATAAGTTAACTTTTGACATTATTTACATACTACCTTCCAAACTCACCTACATGTTTGCCATACGCGATGAGCCAAAAGGTAGATAGTTGAAGAACTATTTTTTTCCTTTAGTGGTTTTGACATCATGAGTATTCTTTGACTTAAAAACTGCAGATTGGTTGTATTTACAAAGTAGTTTGTTTTCTTTTTATATATAGGATATAAAATTCCTTACCTATACGCTTAATAAAACTGATTTTACCAACTAAAAAGATCAGCGGCTGGATATTTGATACAAGTAGCTACCAACCTATGCTTCTGAGTATACTAGACAATGGGTCTACCGCAAATGATCAGTATTGATAGAATGACCTGACTGTTTGCCTTTCATAATCCGAGTCGGTACAGACATGAAGTTAATGATCTCCTTTAAAGAAAATTCCAAATTTTGTTGTTCTGTTCAAATAGCAAAATTTTTTAATCATTTTCCAATGACTTTTTGTTAGTTTGCTGTAAAAACAACTTAAGTAGTTTACTACAAAACTGATGTTTGGACAAGAAATTGTTGACAGATACAGTAGACTACCAATTGTCTTACGATAGAGAGTAGATTTGTCTAATGGTTCTTTATTCAAAATGTTTTCTTTGTTGGTCACCTTTCTTAATAGGAGTTGATGTAGGGTAGTAGCTATCAAAATTAAAATTTGAATTATCTTTTTGTTCTACTTTTGTTAGCTGACAAAAATTCTCTCTGGTTTAATGTCAATTTTCATTTGAAAATAATTGTAAACATTTTAAAGTTGCTGTGTATTTTATCCAAAACTCTAACAATTTTTACTCCACTTTTACTAACAATAAATTTTTATATATAAAAAATTCATGAATCATTATCTGTGTTAACAAAGTCAGTGTTTTCAAACATTTAGACTATAAAGACTTTTCTTTTTTTGTTTGCTAATACATAGAGATTTCCATACAAGAAAATAGTTCTTTAAAGTTGTAATCTTTTAACATCTGTATACTGCAATGCCAATTATCAGTCAAATTGACGCATGACGTGCCACAAAACTAAGTGTCGGTATTGTCAATAGAAGACGGGTTTTCAAACGGGTATTTTGTTTCTTACGGAACACCCAACCACAGGACAATGGTTTTACACGTTTGGAAACTTTGACAAGGTTTTATGTTTTTATTTTGGTCAAGGAATTAAATAAATCCGCCACAACTGCATGCCATCGTTTGTCTTTCAGTGTTTTGGAAACATGATTCACTTTATTTCTCTTTATCATTATTACATTGGCTTGATTTCCTTTTCGAAAATAGTTTTTTACAAAATCTGACAAAGCGGGTAAAACAATTTAAGATTTGACAATTACGCAGATTTGGCTTCCTTGTAGCTATAACTACTAGTTCAGCTGCTAATTTTTGTTTGTTTTCTAGTTTTTTACGTCCAGCAGATGATTACGCAGATACTTTACTCGAATTCTCTATTTTATTTAGTGTATCACAAGCTTTAAGTTTATCTAGATTTTTCTCTAGATTGACGTTCAGATTTTGGTTGATCAGCGTGTTATTCTTCTTAGGTTTGACATTCTCAACAAAAACTAAATTGTTCAAATATATGACATTGCGCTAATTTATCCGACATATCCAATACTGCAAATCTAGCTAACTAGGATACTCTTCTTTGACTTCCTATCCATCTTAGCTGTTTTGTGGTCAGGAATGAGTACATAACAATTATACCCAAAGGTTTTTAATTTTATTTTTTGTTTAAACCAAAGTTTATTTAGACTTTGGTCTTTGATTGAGCTGGTTTTTGTTTGATTCAATGTGAATACTGAATAATACACAGCTTTAGCCCATACATTTTTATTAAAGTTTTGCGTATGTAAAATATACGTGCTAGCTCCACAATTGTTTACCTTTTTAATCCTACTATTTGGTTGAAGAGTAAATGCATTTGACTTATGTATGTAAAAACTTTCCAGTTTCTCCAGTAGATCTTATGTTCTGATATTTTTGATTTTGGTGCCGTTGTTTGACATTAAGCACTTAGTTCTTTTATTAAATTAAAATTTATCTCTTTAGTCTTTAGTAAATTGACAGTACAAAAAGTGAAAAATAAGAAATGTTTGGCTCCTTCTAGACACATGACATTTATTTTTCAACAATCAAAATGTATCAAATGTAAAACTATTTTAGAAGTTTTTGATTATTACGATGAAAGTGTTGATGTTGTTTGCAATATGCGCATTTTTTACTTACATAGTTTTCTCAATTATTTGTGTACTCAATGTCATTTTTATCTCAAGTTTTAGTCAAAGTCGACAGCGGAAATCCTTTAGACTCGATTCGATTGGCCATGACGACTTCTATTTTTTATAATGAGTCTTGAAAACTGACAATCGCTCATTAACAACTTGTACTACATATCTTTTATCCAACGATTGTCTCACAGAAAAGAAATTAAAAACTAGTTTTGGTACAAATAAAACACTTCTCAATACTACTTGATTTTAGTCTCTTTTATTGAAAGTTTCTAGATCGTTGCCTACAACAATTTTATTAAACTTGCTTGCATCTCCAATCATGACAATTGAGCATTTGAGTTTAACAAACTTGGACAGCCATTTTTTCTAAATTGTCATATGATCAATCTGGGGTTTTTCTATGTTTTTCCGATTTAATTTTTCAGTGTTATCTTAATTCAAGTTGCTTTGCGGCTTCGACAAAATGACTTTTTTGCTTGCAAATGTTACAAGCGTAATTATTTTTGCAATAAGTCACATAATATATTTAGCACATGGCTTACTATTTACAAAATTGTTTTTTTATTCTACATTTGAAACGCACAACTGACAAAGTTTTTGAAAACTTTGTCAATTTGGGTTTGGTGCTTGTGGGTTTTTGTTTCTCTTAAAATATTCTGGGTTAAAACGGTCTTGTTGTGTCTGTCTTTTTTCGATCGTAAGCGTTTGACAAATTTAAAAAAAATCTTTTTATTTGCAGCAATATTATCCTAGGCAATACAAAAATGATACAATTTTGAAAGTATTAGTTTTAGAATTTTGGACAATTTTTTTGATGTTCTTGCCTTTACTATAAAAATCTTTGGCGAGTTGTTGCCAGTTCTCTACGGCTGATTTTGTAGTGTCGTGTTTGAAGCTGAAAATTGTTTTTGCAATCTTGTGACTGTGAGGTTTGACTTTTTTTCAAATAACATACAAAGTTTTTCTAACATTTGACTTGTAGAATTACAGTTTGCATTTTTGATAGCCAAAATGCTGTCTTACTATGGTTTGGGCATCTAAACCTTTTGTTACCCATGCTTTGACAGCAGCATCATTTTGACTTTACATTTGATTCTGAAAAACTTATTTGAGAAGTTAAAAAGTGGCATATACTTTTTACCAAATTTGCCCATTTGTTTAAAATTCAATAAAGTGTTACCAATGCCAACGTTTCAGATATTTTGTTGTTAGATGTTTAAGGATTGCAATCCATGCACCAGTTCACCGTTTTGCAGGAATTGTATGGATAAACACTTTATTTATTTTTAAACATAGTTAAGATTAAAGTAACAGATAAATTCTCTTCCTTTGATGCTCAAAAGAAATTTAGAGCAGTTATGGTTTTTACCTTTTCCAGATTGTTTACTGCAGTTGACCTATTTTGCTGTTTTTTTTTTAATTACAGCTTTGGGAAAAATTTGGTAAATTTTTTTATTGAGTTTATAGTGATCATTTTTTGCAAAAAGTAGGTTAGCCTCATTTCGGCATATTTTTAGGCGCAATTGATATATCTAAGTATAATCCAAAACTAAGGTTGCACATAAAATCTCATAAAAGAAGACAAGTTTTGTCTTTTCTTCACTTACACAAAATGAAATATTTGAATTAATAAGAAATGCTGTTAGAAAACATATTGTTAAAATAGTGAAAACAACTAAATATTTTTTTACTTTGTTTGACTGCACCCTCATTATTATAAGCAAATGTTATTTTAAAATTTGTCAAAGTAACGGACAGGTTAACGTTAAAGAACGTTTTATTGACTTTATTTACTCACACAAAAAGACTGGTCCAGTATTAGCCAAAAAAATTGTAAAAAAAGTTGGAGAAAAATGAATTGAGTATAATCGATATTAGAAGACAAGGATATGACAACGGAAGTAACATGAATGGATAGCACAGTAGTGTTCAAACAAGAACAAAAGGCCAAAACAAGCCTTAATTTAGTATGCTTTCACGTAGCCAGTGTTACGACAGCTTTGGTAACTCTTTTTTTAAAAATGTTTAAAAAGTATTTCCATTTTTTTTAGAACTTACTATTTGCTGCGAAATACTTATGAAACACGTTAAAACTAGTTTGAAATGTCATTCAGATACCCGATGGATATCAAAGGCAAAAGCAGTTGCTGTTTTGTATACACAAATTGACACACACAAAATGTTGAAACAATTTACAATAAAAAAGATTACAATAGATATAGCTGCAAAAATGATTGAAGAATTATGTAAGCAAATACAAAGTATTTGGAACAAAGATTTTCAAATAATGTTTGAAACTGAGACAGTGATAAAATAAGTATAGAAAACATTTTTTTACAAAAACGGAAGAAATAAACAAAAAGTCAAGATATGGATAAAAGCTTTGATGCAATTTTTGATATTACATCTCTCGATAATAAGCTGTAGTATATCATACTTCTGATTTTGCATGACATGTCTCAAATATGCAGTTTTCTTTCTTTTTATCGTAGTCAACAGCTCACGACCTCTGTTTGCTTGTCGCAAGACTTCTTCGTTGGTTATTTGCGCGGTCCATGGGATCTTGAACGTTCTGCGATAGATCCACATTTTAAAGGCTTCTATTCTGTTTATTGGTGTTACTTTTATTGTCCACCTCTCAGTATTGTAGAAGAGCACAGACTATATATAGCATCTGACAAATCTTATTCGAAGATTCTGATCAAATTCGGCGCGTGCGCACTCAATTTGGCACCTGATTTCGGTGTTCCATGACCAGTCTTCTGTCAGTTATGTTCCCAAATATTTGAACTTGTTGACCTTTTTTTACCGGTAGGCTGCCAAACTTTAGCACCGCGTTTCCTGCTAGATTTGGGTCGCGGGATATAACCATAAACTTTGTTTTTGTTATGTTTATGTGTAGTCCTATGAGTTGGCTCTGATTTCCTACTTTGTTGATCAGTTCTTGGTCGTTTTCTAGTTATCGGTGATTAGTATTGTGTTGTCTACATAACGTATATTGTTTAGCCATATACCGTTGATCGTTATGTCTTTTTCTAGGTCCGTGAGTGCTTTTAGAAATATGGTCTCAAAATGGATGTTGAACAATAGAGGTGACCTAACACATCCTTGTCTCATTCCTCTGCAGATCTTAATTTCACTGGTTTTTTTGTCTTCTATTTTCACATGGGCTACTTGGTTCCAGTATAAGCTCTCTATGCATCTAATATTTTTTTGGTCGATGTTTAATGCACGGGGTAAAATAACCGCCAGAAAACTAGACTATGGTTTTATTACATTGCAGAAGTGTATGGAAATAACCATGCTTCATAAAGGAGGCAATGATTACAAGCTTTCTCTCATGAGGAAAGACTTGTTCCGATCCTACAATTTAAGTAGTACATCGGGAACTTGGCTGTTTACAATTACTAGTTTGTTAAATGTTACTTATAAGTGTTAATTTTGAAATGTTTTATATTTAATGTTATGGTTTAGTTGTGAAAATATATGTTATATATCAATTTGGATATTTTTTTTATGAAATTGCACACTTAATTTAAAACAAATGAAATTCTTGGACACTTATTTTAGAACGGAGGAAGTACATTTTTATGATTATTGATTTATGGCACTCACATAAAATGTTGACATTTGATCTGCCGATTTACAATTATTGGTTTTTGTATAACCTGACACCTGACACTTACTCTGTGACTTTATAATGACGCACACATATTTTTATATTGCTCTAATTATCCGTGATAATATAAAATGTTATTATATATTATAACACTCATTATATTGTTTTTTATTCAATGTGACATATAACCTAAGAAATATGAATTTTTAATAATAAATTTCGGTTTGATATACTCGTTCTAAATGAAATAACTACAATCTCTTTTAGACGAATTAACCAAACAGTTTGATGCAAAACATGAATAACCATTTTTATATAAAGTATCTACTTCTTTGACACTATAATATGAAGAAACGTTTACAAAAAATATTACATCAACATTTTTTCTCAAAAAAGTCTTTAGTTAGATAAGACTTTGTTAAACGTGTCACTTTATTTGTACAAAATTACATTTTGCATAACTAAACTAAAAACACATTTTTTTTTCAAATAATCAAGGCAATACTAATTTTACAATTTATAATTTTTTTTCTTAAAGCAATAACAATTATTAAAAAACCCCTGTAACGTTTTATTATGTCATTTGTCTATATGATACTAAATATTATAAAATCAAACTATTGGGGAATTCTAATGAAATAACATTACTGAATAATTTCTACAATCACGCACGATATTTGAAAATGCGGTGAAAGGATTTCCCGCTGGAATAAATCCCTCAAAATGATAATAAAGTTACACTAGCAAATATCTCCATCTAACAATGTTTCGGTAAGGACAATCACGTCCAGCAAACATGGTTTTATTGCTAGCTGTAGGTCACCTTACTATCAAACAGTAAATTGATATAGTAAAGCTTGCTATAACGTACTATTTGTTGACGGTCTGTTCTGTCTCGGCAACGTTATCAAGACTTTATATAACGTTTCCCAACATCAAATGTTACGATTCAATCTTGATTTCATTTAGAAAATAAATTTAATAATATTACAGTATTTTATTGGTTTCAACCATAATAAAGCTCGAATGCAAATATAATACATATATTTTATTGACGAATACATACAAAGGCTATACAATTCAATTACATCGACTACATTATTTGCGTTGTACATTGTTCGTGATTTAAAAGAATGAGTATTTTAAATTGCTTTACAGTTTCCGGAAATAGATTCAATCGTTAATTAATAAACAGTTTTTTTATTTGTTTTCATTCTTTAACATTGAAACAGCTCTAACGCACTTCACGCTTCGTTTTAATTTCATTTGAGGGAGAACGTGTGTTACATTTATTGTTTCAAATACTTTTTAATTCACATTTATTTGCAATGTGTTGTTTTAATAAGCGTATTTTACAACGTAATTAAAAATATAAAAATTACTAATACTTTATTTAATTGATTTCTTTTATTTGTTTACAGTTCCAACATGGGCGAATGGACCTGCTGGTTGTCTTTTGACCGAATTGCCATCTCTAACGGTGCTCTATATTCCCGAACAATCTGCCGTAGAACTTACATCCGATTGCGGATTGGACGGGACTAAGAGGATCGCCTGTAAGGGGAACACGGTATGTGAAGATTTTTTTTATTATGGAATTGAGTTATACACGTGCTCTAGCTCGTTGCCAAGGAAATCTGGATATTTACCCGCAGGGTATCTCGACATCTAAGTAAAAAACACCAATCGATAGGATGGAATATCAGATTGGAAAAGTTGCAATCTGAATTGAATCAAAGTAATTGAATCATGAATATTTTTTATTAATTCTGTATCACAGCAGCAACTGTCTACTAGAATAAATTAAATATATTCACCCTTCCAATTCGATTGGTGCTTAAAGATAAACTCATTAAATATATCCATAATTTGTGAATAAGATTACGAAAGCAGAAGCTGAAATTATCCTTGTTAACTAATTAAATGATAAAAGTTTTCGGCATTCTGTAAAATTTATTTGAGGATTTAATCTGGCACAAAAAATATTCACATCTATCTTCTTAATTATTTTAGTTTGTGACAATTATAATATTAATGATAGTTAAAACATTATTCACGTTAGCGATGCTTTAATAATCTCATTATTAATCATTTGTGTTAGGATCGAGATGATCTAATGCGTCGACTGGCATGCACAGACACGTCTGATATCCTCGATGACAAAACGCAATCCCCAACATCAGCCTCGATGACAACAAATCAAGATACAACCTACGCAAACACAAACGCTTCACCCAATACTGTTCAGACTAACAATGTGAAGACCACCAAATCATGGATATGGACATCAAACACCATCGGTGGTGATTATGGCGCTCCAACACGACATAGGCGTGAGACCGAAGATACAATTATACCGGCACAATCAACAAAGAGTACAAATGAGATTGTATCGACATCAAAAGATGAATTGATATCAATTGAAGAATTATTAACAAGTGTTGAGATTGTTCAAGTGACTACTGCCACATCAATGACTACTGTTGAAGAGAGTAGCAGCGGTATTACAGAATTCGAGACGGAATCGTATTCCTCAATGGCAACTGCAGTTGAAACTAAAGCCGATGTAGCAAATGATGAATATCCCAGTGCTATTAATCAAGGCCAGTTATTCAGCATCATTGAAAATGTTATAGGTAAATACATTTTTAAATTAATTGAATATATTATAATTATAATTAACTCTAAATCAATTATGATACAAATAACTAATATAGAAATATTACATACGTACAAAAGTGAAATATATATTTTAAACAATTATTTTTAAATCTAGTTCAAATAATGTAGTTCATTTTGCTTATAATATCTAAGAGGTTTTAAATATAATTGATTTTTTTTTATTGTTATGGATGATATTACATAAGTTTATCTCTCAACGGTTAATTTTTTTTATTATGCGTTTTACAGCTATTTTACACCGCCCCAGAAGTCTTACGACTTGTAATTGATCAATCTATTAAAACCGTTCATTCAGTTATAGCAAATTTCGAAATTTGTTATTTATTTATCTGATAATCATCATAAGCTTTTAATTAATTTATTAATCATGAAAACACAATGGGTGCTCATGTATGCAAAGTATAGCCTGATCACACAAATGCTAGCGCCATCCGCCGTCTACAAATGTCGGGCGACATACCAAATCGGTCCCGACATTCGGAGATAGCGTATATTCGCTAGTTTGTGTATGAGCAGAACAGATATATTTAAACTTTACATACACGACTACGCTTTGAGCTAATATTCTCTCACTTAATGCGTATAGTTTAAAATGGACGTTAGAAATTAGTTTAAACGAAAACAATTGAATGATCTTTATCTAGTGCTCGTTATTTTGCTTTTTGAAGGAATATTGCCAATTAGTTCTTGCTTTAATGTATTCTATTTGTAGATTATTCTCACTGATAGCTTAATAATGTCATATAGTAATAATTTATGTCGCTTTTTTATCAGCTTAAAAAAATTATTAAAATATTATATTAATATATAATAAGAACGAGTTATATAAGACCCATTTTTATTGAATGCCTCCAAGTTTAAACGTTTACACGTTGTAACAAGACTGTGAAGTCAAAAGAGACGCACTGATTTGTTTAAGCAAAGCGATACAGAGTCAAAATAATACAACTGTCTTTGTATTCAAACACGTTTTTTGTACCAGCTCATCAATGAGGCCGATAGGCTATTTTTTACGGCCTATGCCGGTAGCGTTTAACAACATTTTGGCGACGTTCGTAAGCTAAAACAACAAAATTTTATTGATCAGAGCGTTCATTTTTGTCATTATCACTGCAAACTTAAAATATTATTAAAACTATTTTAACTTAAAAATGTTTTCAAATGGTTAAATGATAAGCATACAATAAAAATACAACGGCGTTAGCTACATTTATAGCCTTGCTATTTTACATGTTTTATATTAGATTAATATCAAGTTAGTTAGTTAGTGAGGCCAGTATGTAGTTTTGCTATGCAGTGATTGAACTTTTTTACCAAACTATTTCAGTGTTTTTTTTTAAACGGTCATACTTGTTTGTGGTTGTTAGAATAATAGTACTTTGCCGTAACGACAAGGTCCTGTGGTATGCTAATTGATGTTTTACTATCAAAATGGATGTCTTTACTTTTTGTTTATGTAAAAATCTTAGCAGAGCATAGTTTCTTATTTTGTTAGCTTTCATACTCTCTATTAACTTTTCATATATCAAATTTATAATTCTAGCAAGTTCATAGCATTTTAAACTAAGAACGCAGCTCATCGTTTAAAGAAGGTGTACTTATGTGCAATACGAACAACTTGATAACCTTTTGGTTTAACTACTACTACACGTATTCTACTATATCGTGTTTTCTAGTTCTAGTTCTAATTTAATTTAATTTTAATTATGTTTAATGTAAACTTTGAACAATACAAGGACAGTTTACAACCTTGACGCACCCTTTGTTCTATCACAACTTGGTTGGTACTATATTTTGAATCACTGTCAAATAAGCTGATTGTCAACAACAAGTCTTACTTGAGTGTAAAACACTTATACAAGTTGGAACAGCTTGAACGTTGTGGTTTGAATTCTTATTTTTTATATATTCTGTATTGCGCGTTCTACAGCTATTTTACATCTCCCCAGAAATCTTACGACTTGTTTGAAGGGGGTTGATGGGACCAACTGCTTATTAGGTGACTTCCGAATTTTATTTAAACAATTGTTATTATTTTTATAATTATATTTTAGTATATTTATAAGATGAGTTCAGAAATAACACATGCATTGTTTTTGTAATTAATAAAGTCTTTGTTATTTTATACAAAATTTATAATATATTAACATAAACTAATTATTTATTCTACTTGTGATTAATAAAGAAACCACATTCAATGTTTTTATTCACTCGTTGTTTCTTGAATGCAATTTTTAATATTACTGAGTGACACTTATAATTATATTGTTTCAATGCTAACTTGCACGCTAAATTCAAATAAGTATAGAGGATACTTGCTTTACATATTTATTAGGAATATTATTGGTTTAATTATGAAAAATAATTATAAATTAAAAAAATTCCAAAATATCTCTATTTTTTTTTCTCAAATTTTAAGTGTTATAACCGAGGTTATAACCTTGTTTTTATTGCAAAGGTTTTTTTTCTAATTGATAGATGGTTTATTAACGTACACTTTTTTTTTCAAATATTTTTATAGAAAATAGTCATGACCGGTTAAATTCAGTAAACGCGGAGGCGTTTGCCAAAGATATCTTTTAACAGAGCCATTGAGTTTCTTGCAGTATGTGATGTGGCTTTATTTTGTTGGAATCACGTGGTTAGATAGTTTCTTAAAGCTAACCTTAAAAAAATTTAACATTGCTCAGTATTATGCATTATTGGGCTAATATTTCTTTTATATACAGCAAACAGTATTTTATTTTTGCAACAATCTTATTAATAATATTACCGCTACTGTTGAAGTGGTCAAATTGGTCAATATTTTAATTTGTATTCTCAAGTTCTTCAGAAATAAGACGTTGGTCACTCGCCCGCAGTCGTCTTTTCTTCGGCCGCTTTTTGCTACTTACATTGGGCACACATCCCGGCAGGTGTGCTTGAGGACATAGAGGTTAGCAAGGTAACGATTAATGGTTTTTACACCCGTGCTTTGTCTGCACGGATACTTACTCTCTTGCGATCAATTTCTCCCTACGGCCGAGTTGAGTTTCTGCAAGCCGTCATCTTCCAGTTCTGTTTTAAGATTGTTCACTATTAGTTGCTACTTCTAGGTGGTGATGGCCAGGTGCCTATTGGACCGTCATATGTTTGTGTTGATCGGCTAGGATTTGTTGCAGTTTTTTATTCCCTCACAGTTTTTTTCTCTACTGATTGTCTTTGGCAATTATTGATGACAGATTGATTACAAAATATTCAATTATATTTTTTTTAAACATATTGCAAGAGTGCAATTCCATATGAATTTATTAGACTAACCATCAATTATTATTGATCATGCTTAGATGTAGATAACTCTAGAAAGCAATTTAAAAATTTAGCTTGTTGAATTGCTTCTTGCGTGTGCTCTTGGGAGAAGCGTGAGTCGTTGAGAAGCAGGTGCCTTAGCATGGACTTAGCCAAAATGTTTTGTGGACGCTAGCCATTTTACTCAAAATGGCAAAGTGTGATTTAGAATTTACATTTATGGGAACAAAAAGAATAATATATATTTACATTGCCAAGACCATAATTCAAGTTCAATAACATATAAATTCACGTGGGCTAAGCTTAACCTTTGTTCACAAATAAAAATTATTAAAATATTAAATCTTGATTACAATTCAATTAGTTATTCAATAAAATTTATCATTACACTCTTTTAAATCGGTATTTCCAAAATATTTTTTAAATATCAAAACAAGCTTATTTAAATTTAAAATATCAATGTCAAAATTTTAATTTGGAAAACTTATCTGAATAAAAGATAATCTTGTTGCTTTCTTGGGATATTCTTGGCCTTTTAGGAGTGTACCGTCACACCTTTAACTTAAAGACGACTTAACTGTCCCCTTTTGAGTTGTCAATAATTTTCTTATCAGGAACGGTTGGTGTTACTTGGCCATTTTAAAACGAACAAAATTCCATCAACAAGTTAATCTGTATATTTGATTTCACTCTTTTTTTATTTAATATTCTTTCAATTATGGCTTTTTCAAATTTTGACCTCTCAAAAATCCCTCCTCCTTGTTTTTTTTTCTGTTTCGTAACCACGCTTTCTCTGCTATTTCAAAAACTTCTTAATTAGGTAATTGTTTCAAGCTATCCCATCAATTATTTAATGTCTTCCACATATTTAAGGTATTTAATAAAGAAAGAAAGGTAATCATCTACCAGCGTTCATTAAATTAAAATATTATCAAGTTTAAAATTACAATAAAAACTACTACTGATAAATGTTGACTACAGGGTATTTGAAGCACTATAAGAAAATATTTATCGTTGAGAATTACCGAAGCTACCTTTTTTGCATCAGCTCTAAAACAGAGGCTACTTACGCTTAGATTTGTTGTCTTGGTTTGGCCTAACCTTAACATTGCATAAAAGCGTTAATGATGCCCAAACTTCCATTTAAGTTGAAGATTGATCAGCAACGTGCAACTGGCACGTTATGTAAGGTACGCTATTGGCCCTTAATATTTGAATTTATCCCGAATTGCGATGGGCGGAGGACGGCGTAAGCGAATGTCTTTTGTGAGTGCTGGAGTGAGGATTTAGGAAACTAGTTGTATCATAGTTTGTTTACGGCGTCTTAGGGGTTGGCAGGGTCGAGGATCCTTTGGCCTTAATGACTGATGGCCCTAAAGGCACCTTACGTGACGACCCAGCTAATGACCTGTTATTTGTTTCTTTGCCTTCTCTTCTTTGTCCGGGATTTACTGTCCTGGTGGATTATGTATCTCTTTCTTGCTGGAAGAGGCGTTGGCGCAGTTGCGAGAGGTCTCTTGAGGGAGACCTGCGGCGGCGTTGCCGCTTGCTGGACTGTGGTGGATGCGGTCTTCTTGGTAGTTTTCTTTATCTCTATCTTCATCAGTACGTCTTTTTGGTCTGAATTTGTCCTCATGGCAATCAATCTTTTGGATTGACCTTTGATGACTTGAAGGACAAATTGCTCGAGAGAATTGATCTTGGCGAATTGCTTCTCAATCACCTTCTCATTCTGAGCCAGTTGTGTAAACATCATTTTGAAGATTTCCGTGTCGGTTATGCTTTTGGTGAGTCTGTCATAATGTAAGAAATATTTGAATTATTAGTTAATTAATTTAGATTTAGATTATCTTTGAGATGATCAAATTAATAAATTAATATAAATCTATCATCTATGCTTTTGGAATGAAAATTGCTGGCAGTCGACTCTACTCTCGTTTGCTGCTCTATGTTTGCATAACGCTAGAGAATTTTTGGGCTTAGTTGCCGCGTCCTGATGCGGTGCCGCTAGTAGTATTGTTATGGAAAAATATTCTTAGCAAACATTACATACTAAAATCTATCACATCTACGAGAATATTGCTGAACAATTTCTTCTATAAACATGTTGACAAGTACAGCCCTGTTTTAAACTAACATTGGTTTTTATGGGAGAAATTTTCTAACAACTCCACGTTTAAACGATAAGTTTTCCAAACAACTGTTGTTTTAAAATATAAAGAGCATACAAGCGCCTATACATTAATACTTTTGAGCAAAAATTAAAAGTTACATTTAACTCGCAAATAAACAATAAAATAAAACAAAAATTATAGGTTTTTAAAAATTAATTACATTAAAACTAATCATCAAAAATTAAAAAAATATTAATGTATAGCTGAAACGTTCTTCTATAATGTTTCACAGTTTGGTTTGATAATTTTTAGCCGTTTTCTCGGTGGACTGTTTTTAGCGAAGCACTATAAAATGTCATACATTCTCCAGCCATAATATTATTTTGCTACAAGATTATAATGCCAAATTGTGTCAAAAGTCTCTTTGTTGATGATTTTTTTGGATAGTACAACAAACCAAACATTATTCTTAAGTAAGAGTAACTTTTGCTGATAGACTGCTGTTGGATTTTCTGTATTTTGATGTTTACAAAGTCATTTAATTGATAATGGGCTTTATCGCTCATTATTAAATTGTGAATAAAATTAAAAAGTCTTCTTGTTGATATAATTATCTATCTTCGTCAACTTCCGGCACCAAAAAGATTTTCTCCTTGAAGTCACAAATTTGCAACCATACGGTTTTTGTTGGTGCTGATGGTACTGATGGTGTTGCACAATATATTATTGACGGAATGCTTACTTATTGTTGAATTGATTGAAGTAAGTTTTACACAGATCAATAACTCTAAATTGCTAAACATGCACAGTTTTGAAGATCATAAACAAGATGGTATAAAAATTATATAAACATTAGATAAAATATCGTAAATATATAGAAATTGTGTAAAAATAAAAATGGTAAGTAGATAAAGAGATATGACTAGATTGTAAAATGACACAAAAAACGATACCAGCTACAATTTGTAAAGAATTTTGTTGCAAAGATAATATTTAATGTTTACTACTTGAATGTTTTTAATTTAAAATTAAAAAAAGGTTATGAATTTGAAATACTGAAAAGTATGCACTTCGTATTTCTTCTGATAATTCTCTGCTCAAGTTTTGTAGAAGAAAAATGTGTTTGTTCAATCTTTTTGATAAATTATTGCCATGGTCTGAGTAAATTTGACAAGTTGTTTCTTAATGTAAATAATAACTCACAAGATTTAAGTTTGTTAAGTTTAAGGCGGTTATTGTTAAACCAAGCTGCCAGCTTTGTTTGTGTTTTGTTCAGAACAGTAGTATTATCCGCAAATAGTATAGTTTTTGCTATATCATCATAGTCTGGCAAGTCATTGATATATATTAAAAATAATAATAAAAGGCAAAGTGCAGCAAAATGTAGCAGAGTATCATCATCATTATGACGAGGTTTTATTTTGTTATTTGAATTATCAATGTGATGTTTGTTAGCAAGAGTTCTAACTTTTTTTTTAAATTAATTAATTAGTTACACCGATATTTATTTATTATTTCAAATAATTGAGGATCTTTTGTCTGAATGAAGCACAAATAATGTTGAGTCTCTCGCAAATCATAGAGGTTAAAATTAAACCAGGAAAAGTTTACTATATTTATTATTAATATCTATTTTTTTTTATTGAATCCTTAAAATGTAAAACAAATACTTTAAGGAATCCATTAAATATCTTGCTACAGTCTTTCAGTTGGAAAAGACTACTGTTAGTTTTGTAAAATTTTATTTTGCCCTCTTATGTAATGGGTCATTATTTTTGAAATAAATTATTAATTTATTTAACTTACATGTAAAACTGATTCCCAAATGGTCAGATACTTCTGATTTTATTGGAGATGCAAAGAATGGGTTTATATTAGTAAATAGATTATCAATACAGTTTTCCAACCTTGTTAGAAATTCAACAGATTTACCAATCCAAAGCTCTGTAGTAAATCTAATAACTGGTATTTATTAGGATTGCCATTGACATTAAAATTTCCGGCTAAAATAATATGTTTTTTTATACTATATTATTAAAAACTGAAACAAAACAAAGTGAATAGCTTATGCGTGTTGCCATTATGATTACGCCAAATAATTAGTAGTGAACATTTTTAATTAAATGCCATATACACTTATTTATTTAAACACATACACTTATTTATTTAAACACAACAAAATTACACAAAAAAATTAGAATATGTTACTTCAAAAAATTGATCGCAAATTGCATTGATTACAAATTTGCAAGAAATTTGTTGGAAAAAAAATTGCTCAGAAAACCTACACAAGCTACAATCAATATATTGCAAACAATTTATACAAAGCCATACAGAAAACTCATTTAAAGAAAAAATATTTCTTGTAAGAATCCCATTTGCTGGATGAATTAAAAGTTGTCCCCAAATACTCAAAAACTTGCAAAAAACTTAAACATTAAAAATATTATTTTTGGCAATTTTACCAAAACTGCAAATTGTTGTACATTAGATTTAACTGTAGTTTTAATTTTTAAAAGAAACCAAAAGTTGCCAATATTTTTTTAGAGTAGTCTAACCCAATATTCAATTCAAATACATTTTTGGTCGCTTCATTTATTTGGCGGCTATGTGGCGCAATGCGTGTTGAACTATCACCATTCTGATTTATTTTTTCTTGTAAATCTTTTTCAAGAGTTTAGATAGTTTACAAGATTAATACTCTTTGTGGGTTTTAACTTTTTTCTAGGGATTTTGTTTACTTTATTGTTTAATGTAAAACATTTTACATCGTTTGCGTCAAACAAAAAAAAGAATTCATTTTAAATTTCTGTAACTAGCCATCTTTGGTTGCGTTTACTGTTGCTTTTACTTATTTTACTAGACTGTGTTTAAAGGTTCAATAATGTGTTTTTTTTTTTTAAGTTTTGGCTTATTCATTAAATTTTTTACGTATTTTATTTTTAATATTGTTTTGTTGTTGTGTATCAAATAAAGTTTTATCAACTTTCTATACTATTACTATACTACTATATTTTAACCGATAAAACATGTTAAACAGAAAAAATAGTATAAAATAATCGTCTATAGGCTCTAATTTTATCTGTCCATAAATATGTATTTTATTGAAGTCGTTTTTTGTTATAGTTTTATATTTAAATATATTATGTTATTCGTATTTTATGTAATTTTTCAGTAAATTATAATATAACGATATTTTTTTTCAAAATTATCTACATAATCATATTCTGCACTCGATAAACTTTATTAACTAAATTCATGGAAAAATATAGTTAAATGAGTAATATTATTATAATCATAAACAATGTTAAACACGCTATTATGGGCAAGTGTTATTTATAACTTAAGCGTGCTGTTTTTGATATAAAATAATAATGCGGCCAAACAATACAATTTATCGTGCCAATACTAAAAATAAAATATTAATTTATAAAGCATTTAATTATAATCACAATTAAAGAATGCAACTGATATTGATTTAACAATAAATTTCCATTGATCGTTCTTATGTGTATTGTCATTTGTAATTAAATTCGATTTTCTCGTTGATTAATAGTTTGTTTATTCTAGAAAATGGGACCGTATTTGATATAATCGAGCTAAATGGGACCGAGGAGAATAAAACAGGCATCAGCGGCAGTAACACCGTGAACACAATTCAGACGCAGCCGACGCTGTCCCCAGACAATTCTAGCCCCCTATACACCACAGTAATTTATCATAAGGAACCGACGGAAGACGCTGTAACCACAACACACTATAAACTTCCGAAAACAACGAACAAAGCTTCATTGAACGATTTGCCCAGCGAGAAGAAGTTTGATAAAGCTCTATCCAAAGAAGTGGAACTGTTTCCAGACATCATTGGCTCATCGCAAACAAAATTAAACAGAACGAATCGTAAAGAACTCCCTATGTCAAAGCCCGACCAAAACATCAATATAGACGTAGATAACGGGCTGGAGGACGAGGAAAGGACGACACACAAGACGGTTGAAATTAGGATCCACCATCCGGATAAGGAAAATGAAACTGGCTCAACTCTGTTCGTTACGACTAAACGGACCGGGGCCGATAAAAATATTGATAAAGCTCCTCTGAAAAAAGTTACGGCAAAAAGTTTGAAAGGTGACAAGGGGCTAGCTAACGAGGCTAAAAGCGAGCGTAAAGAAGCTAAATATAGAAGCTCAACATTGGAATTTACTACTGAAAATCTGGATGAAGAGACCGAAGCTTCAACAATTGATAGCAAGGAGGAACAACCGATGGATGCTGAACCTACGACAAAGCCGAATAGACAGAGGCAACTAACAAGGCCGCAGAGAAGATCTTTCTATCCATATTTCTTTAGTCGAGTTCTTGGCTGAGTTAGCAGCTATTAACTTGCGCTTATATTCTTTTAGGTGAGTTTTAATTTTTACTGTAATTTATAGTATATTATAGCCATTATAGGTCAGATTTTAATTGAATCGTATATCAAATAAAACCAATTTACTTTTCGATAATGTTAACAAAGACCTAACAAATGGGATCATTTTGCGGTGCCTTTGTTAAGTCTCGGTATCTCGGGCGGACTAACGTTAAATTTATTTGATTGTCAGTTATCTTATTTCAGCCTGTGAAATATGTTAACATATTATAGATTTGGATCTATTGCTAGATTAAAATAATTGATATATAACTAGTTACAAATAATTAATTAAGTATATAATAATATGCTGTTTTCTTTTATAATATTGATATCTAATAATTTATTTTTAATATAAGTGTGATATTTATCCATTTTCAGGTCTCAAGCTCTACAAAATATAGTATAAATTTATGTAAGATATAATAAATCTATAAACATTATTCATCAACACGATATGAAATTCTAAAAAATATTATGATTCAATATAACTTACATATACACATAATGGTCAGCAACCTGCTTTTAAGATTGAACATAGCTTATGATACGATCGAATTGGCTAGTCTGTTGCTTCAAACCAATATATTCAACCTAAAACTGATCTAATTCAATCAAGAGACAACTTATAATCAAATTAGTTTAAACATTAATGTTATCCACCGGTAACTAACCGAGTTTTAGCATGCCAGGTTTTTCCGAGTATGAGATATAAAATGAAGCAAGATATGATTAATGTTTGTAAATTTGTTTGTCACTGAAAAGCTTGTTTGTTTGTCCGATAAAGCGTTGAAGAAGTAATTTACAACAGAGTAGAAGTACCAATAGCATGAAAACTATACACTTAAGCATCTAATTTACAATGCCGCACAAACTATGATATTTGCAAGGTTTTTTAATCTTAACTTATTTATTTTTCTTGTGATAGATTTCTTGGAGAACTAAGGTTTATATATTCTACTTATTCTAAAAACTACAAAACTATTATTGAAGATACTTTAGAAAATATTTACTATTTTTTTAATACTATTATTGACAAAACTTCTATTATTATCAAACAAACCACGATTTATTATCATCATTCTAATACCCGTTTTTATTGCCTATAATTTATTGTTATAATTACGAGTGCAAAATGAATCTGGTAAAATAAAACAAAGAATAATTGGCAAAAAAACAATTTATTTTTTAACGTATGTGGATTATGCCGCGGGCATTCCAAAAATTGTGGAGTTAACAATCCCTCATTTTTACGCGGCGGAACTTAAGTACTGTACTGAAGAGTGGGATAACGTTTGGATGGTACCTGGTCGTTTTTCTTCTGGAGTGGCCTCGGTGGTCTAATTCTACGTGGAGCCCTTGTGGCGAGGGATTTGTGGTTGCCTTGGTCTTGGGGTCAGGTGGTTTTGGGATGGGTTCTTTCATTTGATGTGGTAGTTGGGGCTTTATCATTTTTACTCAAAAGCTATTTTTTTTTGGTTGGTAGCGTTTTTGTCTTTGTAGTGTTGATGCTGGCATCAGCTTTGGATTTTTATGGACCTTATTTTTTTTTTTTTTTTGGGTTCCCGTCTTCCTGATGATTGAGCTGGTTTGCAGCCATTGCGGGTATCTTTTGTTGATTGCTGGTCCGGTGCTGAAGTGGGAGTCAAGATGCTTTTTAGAGACTTATGTTTTTTTTTTTTG
Organism: Tachinus rufipes; assembly: GCA_963932245.1. Taxonomy (NCBI): domain Eukaryota; kingdom Metazoa; phylum Arthropoda; class Insecta; order Coleoptera; family Staphylinidae; genus Tachinus; species Tachinus rufipes. The sequence goes on along the minus strand of OZ010741.1, from coordinate 45,441,972 downwards.
TTTTGTTGTTCTTTGATTGCTCTCGGGACGTCGAGGGGAACCAGGCTGACAATCGGATTAGTTCAGTCGGGGATGGACACTTTTTTTTTTTTTTTAGTCTTGTTTGATGTATTTTTTTGTTGGTTTGCTGTAAACAGTTAAAGTTTTTTTTTTTTTACCTGTCAGTGTCAATGCATTTGCTGGAGCTTGGCTTTCGGGTTAGACTTGACTTGATTGGGAATGATTCTGCGTCATTAGCTTTATTCTCCGGGTTCTGTTTGTTTATCGAGTTATCTAGAGGGTTGTAGTGGTGCCTGCATAGGGGATCGGTCTCTGCTGGCTGGGAGTTTATTCTGCGTTTATGGCAAGTGTCTTCGGTTTAGATAATTTGCCTTCTTTTTCTCATTCTTGTTTGGCTTGAATGATAAATGGTTAATCTTAACTTGGGGTTTGAATTTTAGAATTGGTTAGGGTTTTGCTTCTTTATTGGGTTTGTTTGTGGCTTTCTTCAGTTTTTTGTTTTTTTCTTTTTAAACCTGTTCTTTTCGTGCTGTCACTTCTTGTTCTAGAAGCTGGAGTTTTAGTTTTCTTATTTTGAAGGATTGCGTAGTGATGAGGAGAGCGTTTGCTGCGGATGGCGTAGTTGCAGCAATTGGTTTGTCGGCGGCGGCAATCGGTGTGGCGGAGCTAACCTCTATTACGAGGGGCACTGCTAAAGTTTGCGTATAGTACAGCCTGTATTGCCAGCGTTCTGCAATTGTCATATTCGTAAAATTTGACGTTTTTTACCTTTAATTCAAATAACATTTTGATTTCAAACTGCTCAGTTTTGTTTCAACAAATTTTAACGAGAATAATAATTGTGTGAAAAATGAAAATTTTGAATTGTGACTTCCGAGTGATGATTTTTTATGATTTTATACGGTTTAACACCGCAGCAATGTGTGAAAAAACTTAGTTTGTTGTTTGTTGATGAAGCACCATCCAAAACTATGGTTTACAAATAGTTTTGCAAAGGTCGTCCATGCATCTTTGTTGTCGCAAAAAATATTGATGCTGTGCGTAAAATGATTTTGTCAGATTGGCATGTGATGTGATGTAAACCGGCGAATCATTGTTCATCATGACAATGCAAGCTCTCACACATCACGACGAACTGTAGAGTTTTTGACCAGTAACAACATCCAATTAATGACTCATTGCCCATATTCGCTTGATTTATCGCCCAATGACTTTTTCCTATTTTGACATATTAAAAATAAAATGCGTGGGGAGCGTTGCTTATCGCCTGAAGAGGCCGTTGAAGCATTTAAATCACTTTTCTTGGAGGTAGCTTGCTCAGAGTGGCAAAATTGTTTTGAAGATTAGTTTCATCGGATGCAAAAGTGTATAGATTTTAATGAAAATATTTTGAGAAGCAATTTACATAACGTAATTTGTGTTTTGCTTTACATTTTCCGTAAACTTTGGCAGTGTTTCTCGTATGGTGTTGACCGATTATCCGGGTTTTTTATTGTCGTCTGCGGCGTACTTTGTCCTCATCGGATGGGCGTTGTGTTAGGCGTTCTTTGCAGCTGTAATCAGGTTGTTTATTGTGGGTTAGTCTATACCTCTTATTGCTTCCAGTGTTGTGAATACGTTTCAAGGCTGTGAGATTTGGCAGGAACTCTTTTGTTGTTTTTTTGTGGTCTTTGGGCTTGGATTTTTTATATCTTTTTTCTTCCTGTTTTTGTTAGTTTTCTTAGCGTACTTTATTCATTTTTGTGTGTATTGTAGCAGCTGTATTTGGAGGGTTTATACATCAAAAGCTCGTCTAATCCGGGCGAGTGCACTAACAATGCGGCCGCTTGGGTGACCAGGTATTTTTTGTCATTTTTCTATTACCCTTGGTAGATTTGCAGGCTTGCGGACAGTGCAGATGAGGACAGTTTGTATGCGTTTTCCTATTTGTAGCGCGGGATAGTAGTTATTGATAGAGGTTTTTCCAATTTGAAATTTGTTTAAATCTAGTTAGCTGTAAACAGAAAAAAGTTTAAAATTATTTAGTTTTTTGGACGTTTCGCAAAAAAGGACAAAAAAAAGTTTTTTCTCTTAATTTTTTTTTTCTTGGAAATGTTTTTTCAAGGGTGGTTTTTCTGGTGCAAATAGGGTCGTTGGGGTGGGTAATCTTTGTTTCCTAAATGCCCCACGCGTTGGGCTCCAATTGTCGGTTCGGGTCAGTGATGACTCAGTCACCGCCGCTTTCAAGTTCTGCAAGGGTGTTATTTTATGTGGGCTTAATTGTAATAATTTGCGGGAGGAGCTAAACACTTGGGTGCTCGGGGTCAGTCGGCCCCGGCGGTAACTTGAAGACATATCGGCTGAGATAGTTTAAGCCTATGTCATAAAGACACTATACCTATGGCTATACTATAAAAAGGTTTTATCCAAAATTTTACTATTATTTAAATTGTTTGTAAGTAATTCTTAAACTAACAATACCTTATACAAGTACAAATGCAGGATTTTCTTTACGGTTTTATGCAGCTTTTATATAAAATCCTAGTTTAAGCAGAGTTTCCTCATTGACTGGACTTTGATTTAATACAAGTATGAAAGGTTATTTTTTTATAAAAAGAGCAGAAAGAATTTGCGTAAATTCATAATTCGGGAAACCCAAAAGAGGAATATTCTAAAAATTTGTTATAATAGGAAAACTGTGCCAATTTTAGATACATTTTAGTTTGTTTTATCCGAAAATTTGTTATAAGCGGGTTTGCTAACACTACTAAAAAAAAACATTGACCTATAAGTTTCTGTTGTTTGAAATTTGGTACAATATATCCAAGAGTTTTACTGTACTAAAAAAAAAAACAATTTAAAAGATGAATAAATGACATTAACATTTCGAAATTGTTTTGAGCATATAACCCCCGCGGCTGTTTCGTTCTTGACGTCCAATTTTGAGGCACTTTTTTTAGGAACAATTTAAATAATTTTGGTTTTCAGACTTCAATTATTGCTGGTTTATTGGCATAACTAATGACTTTACGGAGTCTCATAAGATATACGTCAATTTTGTCAAATAACATATCCGTTGATCTAAAATGTGTTTCATCGCAATTTTGCTATAAAAATGCATGCCAGATTTTAACCGCTCTAAAGTTCAATCGTCAAAAGAACAACGCATAAGATAATCTTGTGGTTTTACTTTCTATAAGCCAAGAACTTTGCTCAAATTTTTTTACGTAGTGGGTGGGTAGAGTCTCTATCGGCAAATTGATAAATTTAAATCTTCTTCCTCATTTTTATTTTTTTTTTTTCAAATGGAACACTGTATGTTTTTACATTCTTTAATTCTATGATTATTTATAAAAGTATTTGTAAAAACATTTTTTTTTTTTATATAAAATGTAAACAATTAATTCAAACTTGTGAACATCAAATTAAGAACATTTTCGCACAAACATACAGATTTATTTTAAATTTGTCAATTGCTGAGGCATTTATTTTAATTCTATTTAACTTAAAAAAAAGATTTTTATTTATTTAGAGCTTAAAAATGTAAAAAAATACAGTGTATTTTATTTAAAAAAAATCAAATTTTTATAATAAAATAAACGCTAAAATAAAAAAATTAAAATGTAGACATTTTTTATGGTTGAAGAATTATGTTCCCGTAATTTTGACTAACCTTGTACGCAGAAAAAATTATAAATTTTACAAAGAAAAGAATTATAAAAAAACACTTAAAATTATGTTAAAAGTTGAAGCTAAATTTATATTATTTAAAGTTTAAAAAAATTAAAAAGTCCTGCCAAAAACACAAATTTTGAATAATATCTCAGCACAGTTATGTCTGTAAATAAACTTAATAATTTAAAAAATATCAATTTCATCAGTACTTTTTAGGATCCTTTATTTACTTTATCACTATAAATTACTAGAACTTTTTAACATATTCTTAATATCTGTTTCAGATTCTTCGGTGACTGCCAACAAACAGAAGCCAAACTCAATAAAAAGAAATGGGGTACACACGTATAATATAACTAAAAAAATATTGTAACCAATATCCTCTGCGACGTTATGCCAATTATAGAGTAAGACGAGAAGATCTATTTCAACCAATTGTTTATTTCCAATTTAGAGCGTAAATTTATGCTTACTTTATAACATAAAGTAAATGAATAAACAATATAATGTAATTGATAAAGATAATGTAAACAGCTGTTTGTAATTTTAGTTGGGTAGATTCTTCCTGTAAATTAAATTTTGCACAGAGAGTTTTAAACAATGCAACTCTTTAAATACAAACAATTTACACTAAAGTTTTTGCACAATGCGACAAGAATAAAACATAAATAAAAATGCGCACAGCACCGTCCCTGACCCGTCCTATGTTAAATTTAATTTAATATATAAAAAATAAAAATGCATGGATTACCTTCTAATAATATGCGCGCTCATCGATTTACAAGGTCCTCTTACATATGGAATATATTATTACAAAAATGTCAATTTTCATTTCAGATGATGTGATATACTAAGGTTGTTTTCGATTTAAGCTAAAATGTTTATTTAATTTATTTTATTTTACATAAGAAATATTTATATAAATTGTTACAGGAGATTTATATATTTTATCTAAATTGATTTCGCTACAAAATATTCCTATACACGGAAGCTTTAGAATAATTCTCTAGATTAATAATAGACAAATTTATATATTGATTTGAAATGTATGTGAGGTAACTAAACTTGTTTGTATATATTATAATACTGTATGGCCAATATTATTTAAATATATATCGACAAATATATGTATTAAAACCATTTAATATTTTATTATGCAACATGTTAACATGATATTTTTTCTAGTGTGTCAAAGTTTATTTAAATGTTATATCGGCAAAAGAATTTCTCAGATTTAGCCCCTGATTTATTTACATAGTACTAGAAGTTGACTGTTTTGGGGCGTTGGTTGCAACTACTAGGTCAGTGTTTCATTTGGATTACTTATTTTATTGGATGCTGTTACTTGATAGCTATAAAGATTTGAAAAACTAATATAAGCTGCGTTAAGAATAGTTCAACTCAACTGTTATGGTTGACTAAATTTTGCTTACATAGTTTAGCATTGTTTGCTGTTAAGTTTATTGACAAAACTATTATTAAGTCCTTCTATGTGATTCTTTAAATAACCTCATAGCTATAAGCAAAGTTGTTCTACATTAACCACAATAATTTTTTTGTGTTCAAGTTTACGAAAGCTTTTCGAAATCCGAAACTAAAATCTTGCAATACCATCTGTACATGAAGCAACTGAAATTTGTTTTGTGTTTTTCTAAGACGACCGTAGAAAGAAAGAAGAATGACTATTCATAAAGTGAATTTTAGATTACTGTATAAAAAAAATAACTAGATGTTTATACAAAAATATAGTTAAAAAATATTGTAAAGACAACTAGATGAGGAATATATAACTGTTAGATAATTGAAAACATCTACAGATAGAAAATAAATAAAAAGCATTTGGTTAGAAACAAATAGGTACAAGTGCACTTTTTTCTGAAATCGAGTTAAGTGCATTTTTACTTAGTATAATAGGTGGCAAAAAGATATAAGTGATATTTGATGTATTAGACGCCATCTGTACTCTGGTAAAATAAGCTTGTTAAAAAAATACAAAACTTTATGGACGCAAATAGATACAAGTGCACATGTATCCTTTTGCCTCCAAAGTAGTGACGTGGTAGTGACAGCAGTTGTATTGTTGTATTATTCATATTTATGTACTATTACCAGATTTAAGAGTTTTTTTTCGTGTTAAAAACTATGAATAGTAAAGAAATAAAATACGATGGGAAGGCTGCAAAAGGCATGTGTAACTTAATTTAATAAAATCACAAGGTTTACTTGTTTAAATGTTCGAAAATATAGTAAAATTGGAGCATAACCTCACATTGCGACTTTTTAATTATAGCAGGTCCCCGTTATAAAAACTATTCTTGTAGTGAGTCAGACTCTTTTAGCACTGATGAGGACAGTGATTATGTTCCCGATGACCCACTACAGGTTACAGGTGTCCTTAATGTTGATAATCAAGAAAATGACGAAAGACCTCAAGAAATCCCAAATCAAGAAACAACAGCTAACTAGGGTATGTACCACTAAAAAACTTCTACCGTTTCTACATAAAATTAATGTTTGAGTATATTGTAACTGAAAAAATAATTATTTAAATAATAATAATAATAGCGTCTTTATTTCTAATATAATTTATACAGAAAAAGGCAAAGTTCAGATTTAGCCATGGTTATAGCCCTGGTCTTCCACTTAACCTTAAATTTTTTATTTTATGTAAGCGTAAGAAAATGAGAAAAGATAGAAAAATATGAATGAGTGGAAAAGACTAAAAGCCAAAACTGCAAGATTTAGTGGCAAAACTTACAAAACCGATAAAGGAAAGAAAATTTAAAAAAAAGTTGGATGTTTTCGAACAGAGTTGCAGATACAACTGCAACAAAATTTCTCACCCAGAGAGGCAGGTCATTTTTACAAAATTTTATCAATTGGGTAATTACGACTTACAATCAAATTTTATTGCCTCCTGCATTAAAAAGAACAATCCAAACTTTGTCAAAAAAAACTACGTTACAATAATAACACTATTAAATATTAGGGTTTGTAAGGAGTATTTTTTGAATACCCTAGCAATATCGAACAAAAGATTACTACAGTATGCCAAAAAATATCTGTTGAAACCTTTGTACAGACTGATCAAAAGGAAAAACATACCCCATCTAACAAAGTTAATGATTCTAGACGAAGTGGCGTGATTCAGCGCATAAAACAATTCCCACGTTATTGCAGTCATTACTCCAGATCTCAAAACAATAATACTAAGTACCTGTCAAACTGTTTAAACATTAAAATGATGTACGAACTTTACTGCGAATGATGTAACGAGAATGAAAAAGTTTCCGTAAAAGAGTCATATTACAGATTCATTTTCTGCACTGAATTTAATTTTAAATTTTATAGACCGCATTCGTGTAATACGAGCGATCGTTTAAACAATTTACTTAAGAATACCATACCAAGCAAGGAAAAGTTACACTTTGGAGCTGAACCTGCAATACAGAAAAGTGAAAAGTGTAACCGCTGCCAAGAACAGAGATTTAGAGTACTGCAAACAAAATTCAGAAACAGCAAGAATCATTTGTTTTGACTTACAAAAAACCCTTGCAACGCCGCTTCTTACAACTAATAAAGTGTATTACCTAAGACAGCTTTGGACTTCTACAATCTGTGTATACACAATATGGTTTCTGGAAAATCCTTAATTTATGTATGGGATGAAAGTAAAGCTTCCAGGGGTTCTCAAAAGATTGGTTCCTGCTTGCTAAAAGTAAGACTCAATAGTTCACTTACTTGGGGCTCTGTCTCATAATGTTGTTTTGGTTTTAGTACATTCAAGAATTGCCAGAACAAATTACTCATCTTATCTGTTATTCAGATTTATACTCCTTATGTTTCTTGTTGAGTCAAAATCTTCAAACCATTGACCACAAGTTTTTTTAGTCTAGTCTTTTGGTTTATTTGAAAGGAATGCTAAAAAAAAACCTCAAGTATTCATTCCTGAACACTGAATCTTATAAAAAAGACAACAACAAATTTTGTAGTAAAAAGGATGAATAAAAGTGATTTTGTTTCCTTTAGATATTTACATAACATTTTAAAAGACTCAAAAATTATAAATATAATCTAGGCCACCACTTAAAATAGCGTAAAATTGTTTGGTTCAGTTAGAACAAAGGATATAGTATGAATTTTTCTTTTAAAAAGATCAGAAACGTTAAATTCCTTTTTTAAATTTCTGAAAATTTAGCCACAAGAAAACGTGCCATTTTCAATACTGAATACTGCTTTGTACCAATCCCCTAAAAAAACACCGTACTTAAAGTGGGAAAACCTGATGACAGTATTAGAGTTTATACCACCTGTATACCATACTTTTTATTACAATTTGCCTCATGAAGAAAAAGCAACAACAAAAAAGAGAAACAAATCAAATAACAAAACTACAAAAGTATTTACTGAAGTCGAAAATGAAACTGAGACAATATTCGAGTCAAATGAAAATGGAGAAGAATCAGATTACGAAGACAATTAAGTTAAGTTAATATTTTAAATAAAACTTAAGTATTATTTATTTTTGTAATCTAACGTTTATTAATAAACAGTACTTATACAACTACATTTTTTCAAATTTTTTTAGAAGCAAAAGGGTACAAGTGACTTTTTTTCAAAAATATAGCAGCTCTATTTTTTTTTTCTTATTGCCTTCTTAAAAGTAAAGTAGCGTATTATTAATATTTTTGTTTCTTTAAAACAAAAAGTAATGTTAAGCTTTTCCAAAAAATCATGAAATCTGGCATATTTTTTAAACGTTATTTTTTCTGAAATTTAAAAATTGCATTTATAGTCTTTTGCTTCTAACCCCTTCATTTAGCCGTATTCTGAACATTTGTTTACAGCGATGTTAGTTAACATTTTGAAAGTTGCTAGGCAATATTTAAAAAACTGGATATCTGATTGGTTAAAAATCAATTTCTACAACGATGTTAGCTAACATCGATGTTAAAATATGTTCAGAATAGACCTATAAGTGTTTAAAGTTGAGCTTGGGATAGAACAGATACCAACAGAAATAAAAAATGGTTTTAAAATTTAAAATTTAAATTCAAATTGTCACAGGCAAAAAGTGCAGAAACAAAAATAAAATATTGCTCCAACATTTATAAGCTTAAAGACGTGAATTACGCAAGTGCATACTTGTAGGCTAAGTTACCTAAGTTGATTTAATAGTACATAACGCTAGAGAATTTCTTTGTTTGGCAGTCACAAAATGCTTAGATGGCGTCAAGAGTATTAATAAATAATATAATATAAAAAGAACACTTGAATAAGACAACGGTGACGAGTGGGACGTTGCGTCGGGTGGACATTCGACAATGTTTGTGTCTTCAACGTGATGAGAACATCTTCTATATTTGGCTTATATTTCTTTACGACCCATATTATTGCCATATGTTCCAGTTCGTTAGAGTAGAATTTGTTTTGGCGTTCTGTATAAAATATGTGTTTTGTTTTACCTTCTTTTTGATACAACACGGTGCTTAATCTTGTATTGCAAGCATCTGTTTGTAATACAAAAAGCAATTCAGGTTGCAAACAAGCAAGTTTTATTGGTCGGCCTAATAGGTCTTTTAATTCTTGAAATGCTTTACGGCAGCAGAATGGCTTGTTTAGCCCTTGCAGGTACATGAACGGTCCAGTAACTTATGGAGAAGTTTGCAAAGTCACGTCTAGATCCTAAAAAAAATTCAGTAACCTGGTGCTCAAAGTACTCTATAGACTCTCAAGCAAACACGCACTTGGATAGTTTGCATTTGAGCCAGTGCTTTTGGAGTATGTTTAGCACTTGTCGTAGGTGGTTTACGTGGGCGTCGTGGTTGCTTAAGTAGATCAATATATTGTCACAACACATTTGCACAAACGACTTAATAACCCGGTTAGCACTTGCAACATTAGTTTTTGAAACAAATAGCTTCACTCAAAACTCGTGTCGTGTAGGGTGCTCTGTCCCGCCATTAAGTCCATTTTGGTACACTCGCGCCGCATCAAAGTCTGAGAAAAACGCACTAAACTTGTTCAGTAATTGTTTTAGTTAAAGCGAGTTTGAAAACGAGTGACACGGTACTAAAATTGTACTTATTTGCGCAGCTTGTGTGTTGTTTGGTTGCGTTCAATAACGTAGAGCGGCAATGTTGACTAAAGTCCATGCTTACATTGTCACAAAGAACCAGTTGCCACTTTTTCTTGCCGCAACATTGCACAGTATTGCGGCTATAGCCAACCGGCAAACCAGCAAATTTAAGTTCTTAGCTATTCTTTGGGTTATTGATAAATACCGGGCCTACTTGAAAAACAAGTCGTTTACCGTTTACAGAGATAACAAAACCTTAGTCTAGTTGGAAAACTTAGCAGATGCCAAGACAAAATTAACACGTCTCTTCAACTTCAAAAATTCGACTTTATGGTGGAACACACATTGGACGAAATAAACTTACCGGCACTTTTGCTCCGACCCGATAACACCAGCAACAAAAAAATCAAAAAAATTACTGCCACTAGAGAACCGGGCAAGCACCAGTCCCCAACATTAAATTATCTATACACACATCTAGCAAGAGCATACCAAACCAGTTTTAATATGTCTCCTAGAAAACGAAACCCTGACAATCATGGTTCGCCGTACGTAGACGGAAAGAACCAACATGCAAGATATTATACAAAAATATCATAAAATGATAAATAACCTAAAACGCTACTAATCCTAGGATGTTGAATCGGCAACCAAAAAGAAATTCTGAGGACCAGTTCAATAACAGACTAACTAGTGAGTATATGTCCATGAATTATGTCAAAGGCTTTAAGAAAATCCGTATAGACTACGTCTACTTGTGAGCTTGAATCTAAGTTTGCAATATAAATTACTCTGTAGATCTGGCACAAATAAAACCATGTTTTAAATGTTTTTAGAAAAAAATTGCACAGAATATAATTTCAAATATTTTGAAATTTTAACGATGAAGCAATCTAGATATAATTCTAAAAAAAATATTTTTATTATACAAAATAGTATGTAATTTAGTAATTTAACAATCCATGGTTAGGTACTGAAGGTGATGGAATCCATTTAAATGTCTCCTTTTGCATGTTTCCTTTTTGTGGTTCACAAACATCATTGAAAACAAGACAATCTATGCTGACAGATTTTCCACTTAAGTTGTTGTAGTTCATTATAAGAATCATTATCCATTTCTATAAAGTATAATACTCTATCATCAATTATTTCAATATTATAATTAATCCATCTTGCTGTATTTGCCGATCAAAATCCGCTTCTATTTTATCTATCAAAAACAATTTGAGTAGCTTTTAATGAAATAGGTATGAATACAGACATTGTATTAATTCTTGATATCAATCGCTTTGGTACAATACGTAAATTGTATTTTTGTTGAGAATGTTGACATGCATTTCTTATTTGTAGAGGTGCATTCCTTGTACGTCAGATGAATTCCTTACAAGTATAGTTGGATTCCTTATTTGTTGTTCTCTCATGATATCCGTTATAATATTAGGTTTAAATACTGTATTTGCAGGACTAGTTTATTTGCTCATTTGAGTGTAACATAATTAAACTTTTCTATCTCAACATTTTTCGTTTTACCATCGACATTGATTAAAACAGCCAAATTTGATTCACCAATCAAATACAAAAATAAAACTCCTTTCTGAATCATAGGTGTACAAAAGCTATCTTTTATAACATCTTTAACCATTAATATTTTATGAACATTTTGATCATTTAGCTTGAACTTTATTATGATTACATGTAAGCACTAGAAATTTATAATGACACAACATAGATGAAATTTATCCATTAATTTTAACATAGTCAATAAATAAACCATTAATATCCAAATAATATGCTATTAGTCTGCAATTGATAATAGTAACGTTCATAATCGATGTCGTATATGTTCAAAAATATTAATAAGTGCTAATAAAATCTTCCGATTTAAAATAAAATCTGTAATGTAAACTGGGGTCATGTAACTCAAATTCTACTAACTGAAAATTATGAATTTTTTCAGTTTTGTAATTCGGAATAATCATATATGTTAACCAAATTTAATGCTTGAATAACAGCAATTAAGTTCAAAGTTTGATTAAATATAATTGCGTTAATAACATCTTTTTCAGTAGTTACATGTACAACAGTTTTAAGTTCTCCGGTTTGTGGTGGATCTTGAGTATGAAATTCTGTAATTTGATAGTTTCCGTTTATATTACAAAGAATTTTGTGTACTCTCATCTATTTATATCTTCAAACAATTTTTAAATAGAAATATGTATAGCAATCATTTTGTTTCAATAATTGTAACAAAATTATTTTAGATGATGTCTCGAAATAAAATCCAATTGATGGGTTATTAACTTTTTTTGGCAGTTGCTGCTTAATCTCGTAATTTTTATGGTGATTTAATTCAATAAAATCATTTTTATTCAATTTTTGATAAATGTCTACACATAAAGACCATGTAATATATTCTCAACACCTTTACCCATTTTTTTAGGATAAAAAGCTTTTAATTGTTTACCAATTAATGTTAAAACCTGATCAAATCCATTACATATTACACAAGCCATTTTGAGTGGTTTTAGGTTTAAATGCTATTAGTACTAGACCGGCTACAAGTATGTTAGTTTCCTACTTTTTTTTTGTAATAAAATTATATTAAAAAAAGCCATTATGGGTCTTTTGTTGCAGAGATCAAATGACAGCCAAGAAAGCAATAGTAGGGAAGGAGGTTCAGAGGAAAATTGTTCTCAAATCAGCATATTCTCCATACAATCAGCAGGGTTTTTTACCACCAGTATCCAAATTCAAAGCTAAGTCTAACACAACTAATTCTTGGGTGCAATGCAAATGCACATCAAATTGTATGGGTGAGTACCGACATCAACTCAAAAAATAAAAACTTATAAAATATATTTTAGAATTTTATAGTATTAACAATATAAATTAAGGAAACTGGCTCACATTCAGAAACGCAACGCGGAATATTGTTATCAACTTAACAATAGCAAATGACAAAGCGAGTGAAATGATTAAAAATAGGCCTGTGACGGATGAGCCCTTGCTGTCAGACTACGCACACATTCAATTTAATATCAGAATCAGAGTAAACGCTCCTACAAGATATAAGAACCCAAAAAAAGATTGGAATGTATATAACAAAATATTAGTTAGTCAAATGACAAGCTTTTTTAAAGCATCAAGAACAAGTCACAATTTAGATATAATGAAAAACATGATTGTTAACTTTATAACACCGGTTTTTAAAAAAAGCTGCCTAAGCACTGACCAACACAACTTCAACAACATTACTTGATGCAATAGAGAGCTTGACAAAGTACGAAAAAAGCCCAACAGCATATAAAAATGCTATAAAATAGCAAAAAAGGCTCAAAGGTTTTTGCCTCCAGGAAGCTCTAAGCTCAAACTTCAAACATTAGATCCCGTCAGACAAAAGAAATAGGTTATATAGAAACGGTTTTAAAAACTTGTTACTTCCCAGGCTTTACGATGGCAGAAACCTCCAATCTAAAGAATCTTCATATGCTAAATCCAAATGCAAACAAAAGAGATTACGCGAAAGTAAATGCTATATTAAATAAAAATATGTAGAGTAAAGAATCGGTACATTTAAACTATTTAAGTCAACAAGAGCTGACAGAATCTATCCTATCATGTTATAGAAAAGGCTGGCTTCTCTAAGAGAGTGAAATCCTTAGAGTCTGCTTAGCACTTTTACATCTACCAAGCAGCTAAAAAGTAGTTTAGGTATTATATATATATATATATATATATATATATATATATATATATATATATATATATATCAAATCTAGGGCAATCTACGTATGCCTGACTAAATCCTACAGACCCATCAGTCTCTTTTATTAAAAAAAACTATTACAAAAAAAGTTGACAGATATATACGGGACAAAGCATTAAAAGCTCTGCCTCTATACCAATATCAATATGCAATCCAAGAAAAATTGTAAAAATGGTTTAATTTGAAAATAGTCGCACTAGACCTCGTTGTTTTCTGGCAAAAAAAGTATTCTGGAAATCTTACTGATGACGTCACATTTTACTTGAGTATGCTTCAGTAACAAGAAAACAGGTTACTGAAGCTTACGGAGATCCAGGCATCCGTATGTGAAAAAACATTGAACATGTATTTATATACACAAAAACTACAACATTTTTTTCTGTAAACTCATAAAATAGATAAAAAATTGATATGTTGAAAAGTATTGGTTATAAAATTGTCATTTGTAATTGTAAATAAAGCAATGGTTACTATTTGTTTTCTAGCGATTAACTTTATGCAGACTTTTTGTGACGTAAGCGTAGGACGTCGAATGTAACTGAAACATACTTTAAGGTAACTTAAGTAAGCTCGCCAGGAAACGACTCTAGGCGTTTTTCATTTGAGCGCTTAAAAGACCCGGTGCTTTAAAGAATTTTTAAATTTTGCGGGCAAGAGCGTCTCACACTTGATAAACTAAAACTAGAAAATATTTGGCGTTTGTAGAACGTTTTCTACCTCGAAAACAAATCAAATATGTAAGACGCGTTTGACAAATAAATTCAAAAATGATTGAATTAGTGCCACCAAAGTTTCATTTGACGGAATAGTCGCACCGTCAAATAGAACACAGCTTATATTGACTTGGTTAGAACGGTTGACCCAATCTTTAATTTCGAACGTACCCTTGTGGAGTGACGTGAAGATTGTAACGTTTCAAATAAAGCGAAACAACTTCGTTATAATCAACAGAAATTAAAATTTTTAGCAAACTTTCAAATTCATTCCATAATTTGCTGCAAGCATATTAAATTATATACGAAAATGGATGAAAGTAAGTTGTCCACTGCTGAAGCCGAATTATACGATAGGCAGATTCGTTTATGGGGCATAGAATCTCAAGAAAAGTAAGTGCCGACTTTTGTGAGGTTATGAATGCTTGTTTTTATTGTATTTTTTATTTATGTAAATAAAATATGATTACTTTAGATTACGAGCTGCCAATGTTCTTTTGATCAAGATCCGAGGACTTGGTTCAGAAATTGCAAAAGATATCTTACTTTCTGGTATAAATTCGTTAACTATCCTCGATGATGGTGTTGTCACTGAAGAAGAGATCCTTAAGAATTTTTTACTTAGTCCTGATTCTAAAGGAAAAAATGTGAGTTATTATAGTTTACTTATTAATCTTAACTCTGGATTTGTTGGGTAGTTAGAAAAAATCTAACATATTATTTGCTCATAAAAACTAACCTATTAATTTATAATCTTTTCCTTCTAAGAATGCCTGGAGTGTATTCCTACCCAACACATGGCAGTTTAACGCTAACTGCAGTCATTTGAAGATATAGCCAGTTTAGTTATCTAACTCGTGACCAATAATGTCATTATACATACAAAAAGCAGTATTTGTTAAAAAAATATAACTGCACCCTTATTTATTTTGTGTTTATTTATGTTTAGTATAATTAAAAAACTTTTTAATTATATGGAGTTTGGTATAATAGACAACAATAAGTTTAAGCTGAGTTTAAGACTAATTGGTATTTATTTCTAAATGTTAGATAAAAACACGTGACTGATTACGTTATAGAAAGGTACACGACGAATCATGGGTTAACAGACCTACTTATGTATAATAAAGCATGCATATTTTTTATAAAAGTGTGTTTTTAGCCCATATTGTAGTTAATATTATTTATTTACATGTAATATAATATATCTTACAGATTGTTGAAGCAGTTCTTCCGAAAGCTCAAGCTTTAAATCCGCTTGTTAATATTGTTACTGATCTGGAGAGCCTCGACAAAAAGGATGACACCTTTTTTGCTCAGTTTACTATTGTTATTGCTACAGGATTAAGTACACCTGAGCTATTGAAAATCTCTAAAGCCTGTAGAGATAATAATGTGAAAATTATATGTGGAGATAATTTTGGAATGTTTGGATATACGATTGCTGATTTTCAAGTGCATAAATTCTTTGAGTAAGTTCATATATTATAAAAATTTAACTAAAATAATAACATAACAGTACAAAATATATTAATTATACAAAATAATGACATCTTGATCTATTAATTTTGGGGTTTATGATTTTAAAATATTAAATTTTTTGCTTTTATTTTTATTTCCTTTGTGCTTATTGCAGAATTAGTATTGCTTTTTTATTAATTTTTAATTATATCTATTTAGGGACAAAGTTAAATTTGTGGGTGGTCAGAAGAAGAGAACGAGGGATGGTGCCTTGATCAAAGATAAACCAGAACGTACAACAGTAAAAGTGGCTGGAAGTATGAAGTATCCTGACATATCAGAAGTATTAGTATTACCAAAAACTGAAGTTAAAGCAAAGCGTAGAAATGTACATTTTTATTTAATGCTTGGTTAGTAATTTTTTATATTGTGTTATCGTTGTAACTGTTTTAATCCTTTACAGCTTTGTTACAATTCCGTGAGAAGCACCATCGTAATCCTACTATCGCCTCTAAAGATGATGATATAAAAGAGTTGAAAACTATCAAGGATAATATTTTGTCTCTGTTTAAAGTAAACCCAGACAAATTTAATGATGAGATTTTTGATTTAATTTTTGGAGATATTGTTCCTATTTGTTCAATTGTTGGTGGCGTCATTGCACAAGAAGTTATTAAAGCAGTGTCAGGAAAAGAAGTCCCAATCCATAATGTATTTCTTTTGGATCCATATACATTCAGTGGTAGAGAAGAAATTATTGGTCATAATGTTATGAAAGCACAATTGGTAGAATAACTTAATAATTATATTTTATTTGTACATGTAATGTGGTATAATTTTTTATCCTTTTCCTTTAATGGAGATGGGGCTCCGCTTAGTGGATCACGTCCTTCAAATGTCTTGGGGAATGCTATCACATCACGAATACTTTGTGTTTCTAATATCATTGATAAGAGCCTATCCAATCCGACAGCAATGCCTCCATGTGGTGGGCATCCTAATGATAACATTTCAAGCATGTGTTGTAGGTCTTCAGTGTTTATATTAAGTAAGTTTAAAATGTTTTCTTGTAAATTCATATCATGTATACGAATCGATCCACCAGCAATTTCATTGCCATTTAATACCAAATCGTACGATTGTGATTTTACCTAAAAGAATATTATATCAATGATTTTAATTAATTATGATTTTTGTCGTACTTCTAAGGGGGATTCTTGTAATAAATGCATATCTTCATATTTTGGTGCTGTAAATGGATGATGGACTGAACTTATATTTCCAGATTCATCTTCTTCAAATAATGGAAAATCGATAATCCAGAATATATGCATACCATCGCTTTTAATTTTATGTCCATTACTTTCTAAAGTATTGACATAATCTTCACGGATTTTGCCCAATCGTTTTAGCTGCAAAATATATTTTATTAAAACACAATTAAAAAAAGAAAGAAATCAGTAAAATATAAAAATTACAATTAAAAAGAAAAAGTCCATAGGTTCTTACATTGAATAATTAAAATAAATTTTTATAAAAATTAATTATTGTTTTTTTGCAATTTTACCACATAGGTAAAAAAAATCAGGTTCTCACATTGAATAATAGAGCCTTTGAAAACCAGAGTGGTCTAAGTCAAAAAACTGTGTTTGAAATACAAGATCCTAAAATTCAAACGTTGCCAAAAAATCATGAAATAAAGAGTCAACATTTTGTTGCAATATTTGTTTTTAAATAAAAGTAACTTAAATTTTTATAAAAATAATTAGTTTTTTTGCAATTTTACCACATAGGTAAAAAAATCCGGTAAAATTTTTGTAACTTAGACCACTCTGGTTTTCAAAGGATCTATTGAGTAAAATCAACTATCATAATGCAAAAATAGTTAAGTACTTTTACTACAATCAAAATGCGCAATAAATCACAGCTATATAAGTAAATATAAATATTGCATGGGACACTTCACTAACAGATAAAAATAACAGTTTAACTATACGGTAGCTCATCAAGTGCTAGACGTGTATATTACGGCTCCATCGAATCACATTGCTGCTCATCAGCTTCCGCACCAGGCCAGCGCACCGTTTGTCAATCAAAAAATGTATAAGTAAAGCACTAAATAAAGATATTACGTACAACTGCACTAACCCATTAAAATAACATTTAACTATACTAGCGGTGACCCGTGAAGTACTCGACCAAATCACATCGCTGTGCTTCAGGCCAGCATACCGATTGTCAATCTCAAGGTCCAGAGTACAGCTTCATATTCCGTATCCTACGAATCCTAACTGAAAGTACCAACACGTAGCCTTTTCTTCAGTTTACTTTGCCACCTCATGATATTTCTAAGGTTTTCTTATCCGACTGTGTAGGTACCTCCTGTCCATTTTCCAATAGTATTCAACGTTCACAATTGCTGCACTATTGTCACCATTGCCAAAACCCTGGTGACATTCAGAGAACACAATCGAGCCGGACGCGGTGAATATAGTTCAATTCAATTCAATTCAATAACCTCTTAATACCGTTAGGTGTTGAGGTGTCGGACACACCGAGCCACAGAGAAGACATGTATGGATGCATATATGAGGTAACGGACCCATATTGGGAAGAACGCTACGCTCGAATATAGTTCTAATCTGCAAATCTGGTGACAAACCAAGTTCTCGGAAAAAGGTTGCTGGATAAACACTGCGACGATAAGCAAATGACCTTGCTTTGGTCTGGTTTGGTTAGAAGGTTTTGCTCATAATATCTTCTAACCTGGTCAAGTCAGTTAGCATTTTATAGGCCTGGGTAACGGCTGCTACATCGATTAAGTTGCATAAGTGCAATACATCTGTGTCAACCTGCGCTAATGGAAGGTATAATCCTCTAAAGATAAACTGGGAGACTACAAAAATATAACATGTGTATATTTTATGCGACGGTGCCAGCAGGGCATTAATTCTTGCTATTATTCGCTCAGGTGAGGTCTAAATGGAAGCCTTTGGTATGTCCAACTGTTCGTAGGCTTCGCCTTCTACTGGTATTACTGAGTCACCTGCTTTCTTCTACAGCCCATAGCGTTAAATACTAGACCACAGCGTTTGGCAGTTTCAACCAGTCAGATCGACATCGTAAGCAACTGCCTTTACTGATGTTTGCTCGACCCTAAATCCACTTACTTGTAACGCTGAACGAACGACGGCTTCCATGAAAATATTAAAAATAACAGGGCTAAGCTGACAACCCTGTTTCATTCTCACCTCAACCCATCTTTGTATCAGTTTTTAGTCAATGTGCCCTGGACCCCAGCATTTAACTAAGCTAGACAATTCTTCAGGTAGTCCCTCACGATTTCGCGAATCAGTTATGTGAGTGTGAGGAACTGATCAGAAACCATTAGCAAGGTCCAGCCAAGCCACCACAACTCTGCTGCTTTCTCGCGGCGTGGTTGAGGGCGCTTTGTAGTATAAAGGTATACTGAAAGCACGCTTCGCTTTGTCCAAACCCTTTTTAGGCATTGAAAACTATATTGTTATATTCGTACCACGCAGATATTCGTTGTGCCAAGCAAGAAGCATGAAATTTGATAACACTTTTTTTTTACAGGAGGAAGTGAATATCTACAGATTTCAATCACTTATTGTTGTAAACTTTGCAAACAAAGTGTTTAAAAAGGACTGCTTACCACACACTTTTTCCATGGATACTATGCTGTAAAAGACAGATGGTGCATAAGCATAAAAGTTCAAATGAAATATTGTTAGACAAACGGAGATTTACTTAAAAGCAAAAAGATGCTGAACTTGAAGTGATTTCTCTGGTTTATTTTATTATTTCTGTTCGTTTTGAGAATTAATTATTTTAATTAATTCTCAATATTTTCTCTACAATTCTACTAAAGATATGAATGCTAGTATAGTTGGCAAAATGACCCAAATTACGAGCCGACAGATTGATATATTCTTCCATTCTTCGATTAGGGCATTTGTTAGCTGTTGAAGGGTCTGAGGTGGATCAGGGGCATCTGAATACGTCTATCTAACAAATCCCAAAGATGTTCAATGGAGTTTTGATCAGGACTTAGGGGAGACCAATCCATGGTTTGAATCGCGTAGTGCTGAAGGTAGTTCATTTTCGACTTCTTGTATTGTTTGTGCAGAATGCCGTTCATATGGACGTCGGTATACATGTACTGGACCATCACGAGTTAAACAAAATCGTGATTCATCTGTGAAGAGTACTGGTCTCCACTGTCAAGTTGCCATGAGACATGTTCACAAGCAAAATGTAAACGATTCCTTATGTGGTATGGAGTTAAACAGGTTTTTCACATGTCTTCTTAGTCTCAGGTTGGGAGTTGGCTCAGTCTAACTGTCTGGTCGGATATTTCCAAGTATGAGTTCTTAGCGTGATTTGAAGATCTTTGGATTCGGTTTGTTTTCATCTTAGGACCTTGTCCAATGCGTCTTTTATATCCTCCGGTTTCTAGGTATCGATTCCACACACAATCGGGGCTATTCTCTATGTACATTACTAGAATGTAAGCAAGATATATATTGCTAGTCAACAGTCATTTTAACAAATCTTGCTTCCTATCAAAACAACCTGTCATTTTAACAAATCTTGATTACTAACAATATAAACTGTTACTTTAACAAAATTTTATATATATTATTATTATTTTATCTAGAGATTTGCCAGAATGTGATAACCGTTTATATTGTTAGTAATGAAAATGACAGCTCATATTGTTAGCTAACAATATATATCTTGCTTACATGCTGGCAATATGCATAGAGAATAGCCCCGAATGAATGACGTTAAAATTTCTTGCAACTTGTCGAATACTAATGTCATTCTCAATAGAAACAACACAAACGACTTCTACCTTATTTAGATAATTATACTGGTGTCCAACAACAATTTATGATGAACTATCAACATTGTTTACTATGCCGAAGCACACTACATTTTTTAAATAAAACATTTCATTGCTTCCTCCGCTTTGATTCCTGTAGTTTCTTTGAATAATTATTGTTATCTTAAAAGTGATACGTAAAATTTGTTTTGTTTTTGCAATTTTATTCAGGCATTATGTGAAGTGTATTTGTTCAAAAATATTTTAGTATAATAAGGGGCTACAACTCCTGATGAAATACAATAAAATAACTGGATGATAGATGATAGCCATAATTAAATGTTAAAATTAGGTTAAATGGAAGACCATCATTGTGATGAACTTCACCTTTTTTGTAAAATTGCAAAAATAAAGATGATTATTGTTATTATTATTATTATTATATTCTGTGAGAATAGTTTAGTAAACATACACTTAATATGAAGTGACAAGCACGTTTGTATAAACCATACAAAAACAAGTATAACATTTCATTGGTTAAAAACAGAATAATTAGTTTTGAAACTAACCTTATGAACACCAGATAGTCCACTTCAAAATTACTAACACTACCAGAGTTTAGAAAAAACTGATTATTATAGGGCGTTTATGTCAATGTTTATATAAATTCCAAACTAATACAACATTTATGGTTACTTACCGTATTATTTTTTTCTCCAAATGCCAAAAATATAAAACTATTTTCTTTCATGTCAAAAGTCTTGTATAAAGAATTCACAATATCTTTACCAAACAATTTTTCCCCTTTGTTAATGAAATCTTCTTGATTTTTTATTTTGTTCATGAACAATTTAGTATTGGGATATTGATTTATCGCAAGTTTTTCTCTTATTGATTTTGTAATATCAGAATATGGTTCTTCAAATATAATAAGGCCTGCATAAAAATTCTTAATATTGTTGAGGTTTGGATTGTTTATAAGTAAATCTGTGCAATTTTGTATCTGAAATTGAAGATCATAATTGGTTTTTCTACAATTATTAACAGCCGAGTATCAAAATAATTACCTTATAATCATATCTAGTATCTGGTTTGTCTGTACCATATAATTCCATCACATCCTGGTATAATAATTTAGGAAATACTTTCGGTAAAGGTTTTAAAAATGAAGGCCATGAATGCTGTAATAATTCTTCAGTCAACTCCATTATACCTTTACGGGTTGTAAAAGACATCTCAATATCTAATTGAGTAAACTCAGGTTGCCGATCTGGTCTGGAGGTTTCATCACGATAACACCTCGCTATTTGGAAATATCTATTATAGTACAAATTATTAAAACATAAAACAAATTAGAAGAGGAGATTTACCGGTCTACAGCTCCAGCCATTAACATCTGCTTAAACTGCTGCGGGCTTTGTACTAGTGAATAAAATTGATTTGGAAATCTTGTAGGTACTATAAATTCTTGTGCACCCTATTAATATGTAGTTTATTAAAACAATAAAAACAATAATATTATACTAACACCTGGTGTTGCTTTAAATAAGGTCGGTGTTTCCACGTCAATAAAGTCTCGTTTCCTAATCAAAAATTCTCTCATTGCCATACACATTTCTGAACGCACTCTTAAATTGCGTTGCATATTTGCAAATCTCATATCCATATACCGATATTGCATTCTAAGTGACTCCTTTGCTTTCTGGAATTGTCTTATGTTGAATGGTAAAGTTTTCCTTGCTGTATTTAATACTGTAACATTATCAATAAGAACTTCTATTTCACCAGTTGCTTGATTAGGATTTATCATGTCTTTTGGACGAGACACAACTGTGCCTTTAATTTTTAAAATTGATTCATATGTTAATGATTCTAATATCTTTTTTGTTTCATTATCCTAAAATTGAAACATTGTAAAATACATCCAATCTTTATTTATTAAATCACTTACGTTTTCTTTGACTATAAACTGTGTTTGTCCATATCCATCCCTTAACACTAAAAATGTTCCCATTCTTTGAAACTCGAGCCATCCACACATGTTTACTACCAAACGAACATGTTCTGATCTTAATTCACCACACGTAAAAGATCGAACAGTATACTTATTTACGTGTTTGGGTGATTTTTGTTCATAATTCTTATCTTCATCTACTAAGTACATATTTTTGGACTGAGACAAACATCTCTCTTGCAATGAAGTACAACTTTTGAGTATTTTCTAAAATATATTAAATTATAAATGTAAGTAAAGTTTAATTGTAAATGTTATACATACTTGTGAGGGTAATTTTCTTCTAAGGCTTTGCAAAATTCCAGGAACTAGAGATATATTTTTAATTAATTTATACATTTTGTTGAACTTAATAAATGAATTAAACTAGGTTATGTTATGTCAATAGATAAGAAAATATTCAAATTACTGAATTTTTTTATTTAAACATATTTATTTTTAAATTACAGTTTTTAAATATTTTATACCTAACTAATTGTTTATATTTTTTACCAAAGAAAATAATTGTACTAGGGTTAAAATATTTTGCAGAATATTTTTATTTTAAATTACAATTTAATTGCATTTCTTCAACAATTTGTAAATGGAAAAATAATTGCAATTTATTTGTGAAATTTAACTTTGGTTTTTGGAAGCTAATAATTTAAATTACATAAAAATTAAAATGCTTTTGTGGCTGATGTCATGACATATTTATTACTTTATAAACATTTATAAAGGAGCATCCACACAGACGCAGACTCACCATAATGAACAGTTAGTGACGAACTTTCAAAATTAGATTTCGACAATTTACCGCAATAAAAAACATATACGTACTTTTTAGAATAATAGTGTACTTAATATTTTACACGTTTATTATTTATTTATGATTGCAATTGTAAACAGAATTTACTTAACATACTTTTATAAATGTTTGGGCCAGTACCATCTATGTCGTGAACGGTATTTTAACCCAAGTTGTGTATCTTAGTAAATTTACCCGTCTTTCAAAGAGCTGGCAAGCAGTCTTGGGCAAAGACTAATTACAATGGACACAAGCGTAGTAGTTGCGTTGCGGGTTTGTGAAAGTACTACTACTATCCGCGTGTTTGTATTGTTTGTGGGAACCCGTAAAGAAGAATGAAGGAAACCTGGTAGCTGAGTCACCTTAGAGACGCGTTTTTAGAGCCTGACAACTACTTTGGCCGGGATTTCTTTTTGAACGGGTGGTCTAGACTAAACCTTGATCAACCGGCTGCGTTGTCCATTCAGATGGCCAACAAGGTGAGTCTTTGGTAGTTGCAGTGTGCGTAACAAGCTGCATACTTAATGGTTTTTGTATGTAGTACCTGTTAATGTTGTCCAAGTTGCTGTCACCAACCTATCTCATTCTTTAGGTAAAACTACTAAGATACAGGCAAAGTTAATCAAAACTGCCCTAGTTCAATCACCTGTGATAATAACACAGCCTTAGGGTAGCTAATAAAAATAACTTCTAGCATAAAACCACTTTGAGACAAAGCTTAGCGTTGTGCATGCGGATTACTTCTTTAGGCAGACAAAACTTACTTTCTGGTTTCCGGGACCTCTAAATACTGTTGACATGGTTTTGAATCGCTTGGAAAAGCAGAACTAAAAACTTGATGTATTTTGGATTCTGGATTAATAGTTTGAGAGTAAACCAAAGTCTACTGCACGTAGGCCTCATTGGGCCTTTTGTTCCTCCTCCAGTGGTGACCTTACTCCGTGTTGTGAAAACGTAGTTTCAAGTTTCGCACGGTTATGAATGCAAGGTGATCAGAGCGTGCGGGCTCGCGGTCGGTAACCTAGTGAGAATAAAACAACGAACAATGACATGTATGTTTATGTAGTAGTGTAAGAGTCAGTCTGTAAGCAAGCTGTAACGTGAACACACGAACTTATAAACCTGATTGAATAAATTCTATTTGATACTTGTTTTGTTGGCTGTGTATTATCAACAGGTTATGGGCCCAGCACGCTTCCACTGCGCCACTCTGCTGTCTCGCAAGCTGCCACGAATGTTTGCTGATTGTTATCGATCGCCGACAGTATTGCCAAAGTAGCCCTTCCATCGCATTTTTCCCATGCTTCGATCTGTGCTTCATTGCTGCCATTGCTCTCCGGCCGTAAAACATTACCCTGTGCATATTTCAGCAAGGCATTCACCTTGAAATATTGCAGCATGCATTGTTTCCACAACGGCCAATTTAAGCCCTTCAGCTTTTCAAAATGTGGCATGTCTGTTTTATCCGACATGTTGATTTTATTCCCGAAACACTCACGAAATACAAAAATAAACGATAACTACTTTACTGTCCAAGATGTCCGACAACACGTGTTTTTTACTTTCGTTTCACAGCAGAGTGGCGCAGTGGAAGCGTGCTGGGCCCATAACCTGTTGATTGTCCTTTGGATCAGTTGCATATGAACATATTCCAAAGGAGTTGCGAAAGAAATGGCAAAAGAAAGCGAATAAGCGAATAATGGTTGGGTACGATTCGAACGGTCCGAACTATCGATTGTTAGATCCAATAACAAGAAAGATCTCCATCAGTAAGCATGTTACTTTCAATGAAGAGACTGCAACAAAAGAAACTGATAATCATTGGCCAGCAATCGATTTGAATGATTCGGACGTGGTGAACGAAGAAATTCCGCTAGAAAGAAACGAACCTGATGAACAACCAGAAAGAAACGAACCTGATGAACAACCAGAAAGAAATGAACCTGAAGAAGAAGAAAAACGGTACGAGCTGCGCACCAGAGGCGAAATAAAAAGACCTGCCAGATACGAAGCTAATTCAGTCCAGGCCGACGAACCGACGTCACTCTCTGAAGCCTACAACGGATCTGAGTCAACAAACTGGCGGGGTGCTGTCACGGAAGAAATGAACTCTCAAGAGAAAAATAAAACATGGATTGAAGTTGATCAAGTGCCAACGGGTGCTAAAGTGGTGGACTCGAAATTTGTGCTTAAAAAGAAAATGAACTGTGACGGAAAAATCGAGCGGTTTAAAGCGCGCCTGGTGGCTCGCGGTTTCTCACAACGTAAAGGGATCGATTATCACAAAACATTTGCACCGGTAGTAAGGTATGAAACAGTCAGAATGATGTTAGCATTAACAGCTAGGGAAGACTGGGAACTTGCTCAGTTTGACATTAAGACTGCATTTCTATACGGCGAGCTGGAGGAAGAAATTTATATGCGTCTTCCTGAAGAAGTCGCACACAAGCTCGGCCGTATAGTACTACTCAAGAAATCATTGTATGGTCTGAAACAATCCCCACGTCAATGGAACAAATGTTTTGTCACGTTTCTGAAGCAGTACAACTTTATTGAAAGCAAAGCAGACCCGTGCATGTACACAGGAAACGTGGATGGCCACATGATCGTGTTGTTGCTCTATGTTGATGACGGGCTGTTTCTGTCACCCAGCGGAGCTGCGATTGAGATCGTCATGAAAAATCTGAAAGACAGTTTCGAAGTTGTGGTCGGAGCTGGGAAGGTATTTGTGGGTTTGCAAATATATAGAAACCGCGCAAAGAAACATCTAATACTTACTCAAACCAATTACCTAAGGCGAGTGGTTGAAAAATTTAAAATGGAGGACGCGAAGTCAGTATCGGTTCCGGCAGATCCACACACAAAGCTGTGCACCATCGGTGAAGCCGTTGGTCACAAGGTACCCTACCGTGAAGCGGTTGGATCACTGATGTTTGCGGCATGCGTGACTCGTCCTGACATTATGTACGCAGTAGCTGTCGTCAGTCGTTATGCTGAGAAACCACTGCAAGAACATTGGATGGCGGTCAAAAAGATCATACGATACATCAAAGACACGTCTAGTTACGGGATCATGTACGGCGGCAATGAAACATCTGAAACGATGAAGGCATATTCGGATAGTGATTACGCAGGCGATCCTGATACACGAAAATCCACCAGCGGCTATGTGCTTATCTTTAACGGTGGACCAGTGGCGTGGACATCGCAACGACAACGAATTGTGGCCCTCTCGACAACCGAAGCCGAATACATTGCAGCTAGTGACTGCACCAGAGAAATCATATGGATTCGACGTATTCTGGCTGCAGTGGGGTTCGACGAGCCGGTTGCAACAAGGCTCCATGTGGACAACCAGAGCGCGATCAAGCTCATAAAGAATCCCGAGTTCCACAAGCGCACCAAACACATCGAAGTGTGCTTCCATTTCATCAGAGAAAAATATGAAGATGGACACCTAGACATCATCTACGTACCATCAAATCAGCAGCTGGCTGATATACTCACAAAGGCACTACCAAAGGAAAGCTTTCATGAACTCCGAGACGGACTGCAAATCATCGACACATCCGTGAAACATGGAACTGGTGAGAGTGTTGTGAAAACGTAGTTTCAAGTTTTGCACGGTTATGAATGCAAGGTGATCAGAGCGTGCGGGCTCGCGGTCGGTAACCTAGTGAGAATAAAACAACGGACAATGACATGTATGTTTATGTAGTAGTGTAAGAGTCAGTCTGTAAGCAAGCTGTAACGTGAACACACGAACTTATAAACCTGATTGAATAAATTCTATTTGATACTTGTTTTGTTGGCTGTGTATTATCAACACTCCGTTGTCCTGTCATTCAACCACTTGATGTATGCAAGTACAACGCTTGGAGGGGTCTCTCTTTTACTGGCCATGTCAAGCCAGCAGCTTGTGGGTAGCACGTGCTCGATCATCTTGTCATCTATTTCACATCCTCTATACGTTGGATTTTTTTCAATACTAGTTGTGTGCATGTGTTTCTTTAGTTGGCAGTGTCCAGTCCTTATGTGCAAGTTTATTCTGGACAGTTGCAAGTAGTATTTGGCTGTCTTAGCGTTTGGAACAGTCATTGCTTTCTTTGCCTGCCTGCAGCCCAAAGTGTTATTCCAACGCCGTCTCAGTGCATCGTGTGTGTTAATTTTTAGTAGACTATTTAAGCTTTTAAGTGTTAAAGCGGTCCAGAGTTCAGTGTACACGCCATGAGGGTTGACCCTTTACGCGCCAGCTCGTCCGCTTCAATATTACCTACTTTGTTGGAGTGTTCTTTTATCCAAAGCAGCTCGATGCTATTTCCATAGGCTGCTAAAGTAAGGGCACGATGACATTCAAAAATTAGCTTTGATGTGATTCTAGGCTTGTTTATAGCAATTACGGCCGCTCTACTATTCGTTAAAATTTGGACATTCTTGCCCGATGTTTTGCGGTTTACAGTTTCCATAACCTTATAGATTATCTCAACTACTTTGGCTTGGAAGATAGTCGTGTGAGCTCTTAGTGGTAATGATATGAGGTTTAGGTCTTGCAAAAAGATTCCCGTTCCAGAACCTTTTTTGGTTTTTGAGCCATCCGTGTAGATTCTAATCGAATCATTGTAGGGTCTTTGAAACACAAAGAAAGGTGACATGTTATTTGTATTGAAGAGTAACGTGTTTGCCAACCCTCTCTGTAATGTGCCAAAATCCAGCTGCATTTAGATGCAAAGCTGCTATTGTCGCCATCTCCTCAACGTAAATGTCGAAGAACGGCAGACACAACATTGCTTCTATAGCTGCAGTTGGTGTTGTCCACATGCCACCTGTTATACTTAAACATGCCATTTGTTGCAACTGATTCAGTTTGCTTGCGGACATTTTTTGTCTAGCTTTTGGCCACCATATTAGTGCTTTGTATATGATTATAAGTCTTATGACGGCTGTGTACAGCCATAGCACTATTTTTGAAGACAGTCTGCATGTTTTCACCACAGCTCGTCTGCACTGCCAAAAAGACATATAAACTTTTTTGCATCTCATATTTAGATGTGGTCCTCATGTGTCAAGAATCACCCCAAGATATTTTACCTTGGTTCATAGCGGTAGTGAAGTATTTAAAAGTTTTGGTAAGTTTATATTTCCAATTTTCCTTTTTTTATAAAGAAAACCAATTTTTGATTATTCTTAAAGCCTTTTGCATCAAGTTGCAGAGTATGCTTTTGAATTTACTGCTTTGTAGAATTGTTATGTCATCTGTATAACAAATTGTATAGAAACCATGATATTGTGTAGCCCTATAAGGCTATCAACTACTATATTCCATATTAGTGGAGATAATACACCTTTTTGGGGACATCCGTTAGCAACGACTTTCTTGACAGTCAAATCTTTTACATTAACAGTAACGGCTCTTTTCTTTAACATGTGTTTTATCCATCTATTAGTTTAGTGGGGTTACATAGTGTAAACCCCACTAAACTAACTTGCAAGAGCGGTTTTTATTTTTTTGAAGGTATATCTATAATATCTATAAACACGCCCAAGGTAGACATTTTGTCTTTTAATAATTTTTTGATTCGGTTTGTTACAAGGTGTAGGGCCGAGTTTGTAAATTTTTCTTGGGTGTATGTATGTTGGTTTCGGTGTATTGGCTTAGTAATAAAAGCCGTTTTTTAAATTGATCTTTTGCACAATCGTTTTAATGTCTTTAGGAGAAAAGACGTGAGACTGATTTGGCAATAGGATTTTGCAAAGGTGTAATTGTTACGCCCTAGTTTTGGTATAAATACTTCCCTCCATCTATAGGTACCTATCAAAAAGCAATGCATCCACTATAAATTCTTGCCAGGTGAGTTAGTATGATGTTTTTGCCCCATTGTAGAAGGGCAGGAAAGACTCCATCTAATCCTGGCGCTTTATATGGAAAGAAGTTTTTAATTGCCCGTGTTAAAGAATTTTCCAATTTACTTACATAGTTTTCTATTTCTTCTACACTAATAGGTTTACTTAAATCTGCACAAGTACTTAAACTCCGCAATAGGTTGTTTTGAAAAGCAGCCTTATTGGTCAGCTTCGAGTTTTGGTAGGGCCTGATTATTGTTTTTTGTTCATGTTCTACATTAAATTTTATCCACCTGTGATCTGACATCGAGACCAAATAGATACGTGCCAGTCGTGGATTTTGCTTGAAATGCTAAGAATTGCCAGTGTGATATCTATCACAGTCTGGCTGCGGGACGTAACAAACGTTGGTTCAAATTTGTGTGGCTTCCGTTTGTTTGCCAATGACAGTCGGAAAGCTGCGACATAAGAAACGTTGTTATATGCTTGGGTATGTATATACACTTCCTTAGCTTACTGTAAGTTGGGTTTGAAAATATCTTCCCACTTAGTTTGCCCAATCCGCAAACCCTGGTTTGTATGATCCATGGTTTTTGTATTAGGGTTATTGTGTCCTGCATCAGATCTAGTTTGCGGCATAGTGTTGCTACGGCCGTTCGACAGTGATGCAGGTTGCATTGTATGACTTTAATGTGTCGCGTAATTGGTCAACTGTGGGAACAGAGGTGTATTTCCATCCCGGTTTTGTCCGGTTGGATCAATCACCTCTGTTTCTATTGCTTCCTCCCGCAACGGCACATTTTTTGTCATTTTGATGGTGGGTTTGCTAAACATATAGCTTAGCAGATTTTCCTTACCATTTAGTGTACGTACACCTTCTTCACCTATTCCTAGAACAAGGAGTTGGCCCTTCGGTTTTTTAGACTCGGCGGTGTGGAAGATGCACCAATCGTTTGAGCAACTGGTTTTGCTTTTCCAGGCAACTCATGACCAGCTCTATAACATCCGGTTTTTCTGAAAGCCACAGAGTAGCCTTTGTCAGTCTAGAAAGCCGGCTAAGTGGCACAACGCCTAGTTGTGGTTCCGGTCACAGAGGACCGAAAATTACTTTTTAAAGCCACCCTAGTGAGGCGTCATTATCACAGGTAATCTTAAGGATCTCTCTTGTTTGTGACAGTTTACTGAAGGTGGGAGTTGCATTGCCTGTGGTGGATAGTGGATTAGTGGATTTGCCCATTAGATGAGTTAGGCTAGTAACCGCCAAGCAAAGGTGCTTCTTTATAGCTGGGTTTTCCCTTCTTTCTTTTAGGGGGATGTTGGGTTTCCTTCTCGTGTTTTTCACCCTCTTCCTGGGTAGTCCAGGTGAGGGTTCAGACGTGGAAGAGCAAATTCTTTTTTTTTTTTTGAGCTCCCGGTTTTAGAATGTGTCCTTTTGCTCAAAGGCTTTGGACCTTGCCACTTTTGAGGGAACCTTTGGTTTGGCTTTAACGCACTTTGTTTTGGGTTAACAGTTGCTCGCCTAGCACATGAGGTGTCTGTTTTGCCGGAAACGGGGTTTGTTTGCATTTCAGCAGCCAAACGCGCCTTTATTTTGTTTTTTTGTCTCAGCCTCGCAGATCTTGTGTTTTTTGACACTGGTCTGTGGAGTGTGGTTCAAAGGCAGAACAGTTTTTTTACGTCGATGGGGTATCCGTAGATGCACCCATCGAGTCTGCAGTTTTCAGGGTATCCGAAGATTTAACTGATAAATTGGTTTTAAGAATTTAGTTTTCCATAGTTGAGAGACTAAAAATTTATTTCTTTGGCTTTCCAACCGCCATGGAGCGCGCAAATTTGGGGACGTCTACAATAGATCGCCAGGGTTACCAGAAAAATATAGCCCCGAAGGTTTGTTGTATACGAACAAGTAACGCACACCAAACCAACAAGTGTGCGGCCCGCTGCATACCCCCTCACTTTCAAGGACTCACCTTGTCGGCCATCTGACTAGACAACGCAGCCGATTGTTTGAGGTGAGTTAGTCTTGACTTCCCGTTTAAGAAGAAATCCAGGCCAAAGTGGAGTGTTGCCAAGCCTTAGCTATCCAGGACCCCTTTATCTTCTCTTATGCGTTTCCACGCACGGCACAAACACGGGGTAGTCATACCAAAGACCCTCAGCGCGACTACTACATTGTGTGATGATTGTTATTAGTCGTTTAGTAGCTTGTTGTCCGATACGAGAAAGTTTTCTTTCCGACCAAACGATCTTTAAAAGAGAAAAAGCGTTGCGTTTGATTAGCTATTGCCTTCTCCCATGGGGATGTAAAGAGCTAGAGCGATTTTTATACCGCTGAGAAGAAGGACCCAAAAAATTGGTTCTTTGTTCTAAGTATACAGAAGGAACACGCACAAAAATTAAATGCAGAAGACAGCCAAGTAAACTACATGTTCCTTAAACCAATTATTAAAATAGCTACATAAAATGCGACGCGACAGGAGGACAAAAACGTGCAGGGGAACTACTTGGTTAAGATTGGGATGGAAACTCACCCGGAAAAAAGAACTCTTTTTTAAAACACCCCAAAAGAAGCCAATGACGGGTTGGATTAATGTAATTTAATCCAACAGTGGCAACACTATGCCGCAAACTAAAAGTGATGCAAGCCATAATCTAGGAATCATGGATAGTCAAATCAAAGATTTGTAGATTTAAAAAACTTTAAAGAAATGTTTTTAAAAAACCTACAAATAGTAAGCTAAGGACGTGCATTTACACACTTAAACATATATAATAGCTTTTTTTAGCACTCTACCAGCAACGTTACAGCTTAGAAGATTAGTTTGGCCACAGGACTAAAATCGGAAAAATTGTGGAGTTTGCATATTACAATACACTACCTCATCACAGCTATGAAAGAGTTAGTACAGTAATGCAAACTTGTACTATGTTGTATGAAGAAGCAAATATGGTAAGCTTTTATACAATTTTATTATCAGCATTAACCTAGAAATATCAAATGTTGATCCACCGTTTGTTACAGCCTATAGTAGATATTACACTGGCGAGTATAGGTATGTCAAGCAAGATTTGGAACTGGCATATATCTACGTCGGCTTCAATGTCAGATCACAAATGAATAAAATTCAACTTGGAGAATATAAAGTGTTTAAAAAGATTATTTAAAAGTTATTCCTTAACGACAAAAGGAAACAAAAATGTTAAAAACACACAAAAAAAATTATTAAAAGATCTTCAACAACAAATTTGTTGGCTAAAACGCTCGGACGGCACACAACCAAACTATCGAAAATAACCGAGATACTTTTGGAAAGTTACTTCCCACGTTGTACCATTCAAGAGTGGCAAACATCTTTAAATCTGCACTGATGGCTCAAAAACTCTTTTTTGTTGTCTGGAAGTTTACTTCTAAGATCTAAACGTCTTAATTTTCCTACCACTAGAAACACATACAACTGTTCTCCAAGCCAAAATACCCGAAATAACTAGCATTAAACAGTGCTGAGTAAATAGTCACTCCAATAACAAAGCATCAATTTTAGGTATAAAAAAGCCTAAAACTACATCAAAGCTAATACTAGAATGTCATGGAGCCCTCTCATTTGTAACTTGCAAAAATAGCATTGAACTGTGCTGGTTAAAACGACACTCCATTTTTTTTTTTTTTTGGGGGGGCTAGGCGTTAAAATCTTCTATAAGACTGGCAAGTGTTGGATTCATTTCCTCAGGTTGAAATGCCTCCCGACTAAAAACCGCCCAATAATAAATGCCAAGTAGAAGTTCAAGACCTTACGGCTCATGTACCTTCTTTTAATTAGAATAGATAGTGTATTGTTAGTTTGTTTAAGCCCTATAGGCAAACGGCACTCCATTACAATAAGTAATGTTAAGATTGATGGATTAGCGCCCAAAGAATCAAGATGGGTAAATCCTGGACCTCACTACCAATAAAAATAGCGTATTCCTTAGCTGCGCTGCGATCTTAAATTACTGTACACACAACATTATTAAAAATAAATTATTTTTGATTTACAACATTAATAACAATAATCGTCTTTATTTTTGTAATATTAGAAAACAAACAAAGTTTGGTCTTCCACGTAATTTTACTATTTAATTTTAATAAACAATTTGAAACATAAAAATTAATAAACGAGTCACTCTCACTTTGGATTAATAGCCGAACTATAGCCTACAAATCATGTGTGTGTTATAAATAAATTTATGTCAACGTACACAACTTAAGTCTACATTACCATAAATTTGTAACGCGGAAGGCAGATATAAATTTGTGTATATATATAAATTACAAAGTAAAAATATACTAATGTGGACCCAGCTTTATATTTAATTTGTGACGAGTTCTTCTTTATTTATATTACATTTGGCAACAGTGTTGTGCGTTTGTGATTGATCGACTGATTTATTTGATTGATGTTTTGGTTTTTGCTTTAATAATTTTCATTTGGTTTCTTTGCTGTTACATTTAATTTGTTTTATGTATCTACTTTATTTGGTATTCATTGTGAAATGTTATGAAATAATAATTTTCTGAATCAGTTCATTGCTAACTTCATTATTCACTATTCTACATCGCATTATAAACATAACATAACTTACATAACCTCTCAAAGTTTATTATAACCTTTTTCAGTCGAGTCGTATGTCCGTGTTTTGTAATTTTTAAATCGTTCTAAATAAAAATAAACTATGGCAGATGAAGATTATGATGCCGATGATGTTGGTGATGATTTCGACGATGATGTAGAAGATGAAAACATTGAGGAATTGGAACAACCTGAAGAGGAAGGTGATGAAATTGATATTCTAGCACCAGGCCAAGCAGGTGGTGGAGTTCCAAAAAATAAACGTATCACAACAAAATATATGACCAAATATGAAAGGGCAAGGGTCTTGGGGACAAGAGCATTGCAAATTGCAATGTGTGCACCTGTCATGGTAGAATTGGACGGAGAAACTGATCCTCTACAAATCGCTATGAAGGAGTTAAAACAACGGAAAATTCCAATAGTTATACGGAGATATCTGCCTGATAATTCTTATGAAGATTGGGGAATTGATGAACTTATTATCATTGATCATTAAAATTTAGTATTAGGAATTTAACTGAATATTATTTATGATTTAGGTATAGACATGTTTTTATAAAGATAAATGAAACAGAATTATTTTAAAGTATCACTTTTATATTTACATATATTTTAATCCAGATTTCGGAAATGTAATTGCTCGGTACTGTTAATTTGTCATTTTGTGCAGTCCATTAATGACCTTCCAATATTGTACCTATTTTGTATGACTGAAATAAATAGTTTTTGTTATATTTGTATTCATTTTAATTACTCGCTGCATTATTAAAACTTCAATATTGTAATAATATCTTCAAAATTGCTATCTTTAATTGTCATAGTTACAGATTCCTTTATCCTGATACTAGATGTGGATTCTAAAGTAGGTTTTTCATGTATTAAAGGTTGACAAGAAATTTGTGCTAATGATAGCATTGCGTTGTTTAAATTCTTTTTTTTAGATTTATCAATATTTTGTTTGGGTTATACTTTCAATTGATAGTAATGAATTAATAATAAATTATTTGCAGAATGCAGATTCAAATATTTAATTTTAATTAACTTAACACTTATTTTGTAAAATTGTTAATATTATTGAGATCTTGCTGCTCTTGAAGAATTTTTTGATAACTTTGTTTGAATATATTTAAAGATAAGTTTTTTAAATTATTCTGAATAGCATTGTAAATTTGATTTTATATGGTAACACATTTATTAAAAATATGGGTTTTATGGTGGTGTAAGTAAGCTATGTACATCTGTTCTGAATGTGATTTTTCTGTACAAATAACTAGGCTTGTGTGTGATTATTATTTTGTGAAACAGGCAAGCTGAATGCAACACTCTACGGTGATCTAGATCTATAGTTAGCCATCTTAGCTCAACAAGTTTATGAGAAATTCTATTCTTCCGAATTCCAAATATTAATCGCATACTTGAATGTGCTAAATAAGATATCACAATAGTTGAAACCTGACAAGACAAGCAAATTACACAGTATAGATTTAATATTACTGTTTAACAGATGTCTACTATGTACTATACAACAATTTTAAAGCTAAGTAAGATTTTGGTATGCAATTGTTGCATTGATTTGTAAATTTTAAGTAATTTAATTTAATACTCGGACAATTGGATTGTAATAAAGTTTTCCTCAATAGTTTAGGTCCAAATAGAATTAACTCTGACTTTGGTGGACTTATGAGTCCAAGTGATTTTGAAAAATTTCTGTAGACTGTCTTAAGTCAGTGTTGATTTTACTTAAAGCTTCAGCTGTGTCAAATATATATTGAGTAGTAAAATTGGGTGTAGTTGGCATAAAAGTGTCTTACAGTAGTGGCAGTATGCAAGCATATATTAAATATAATGGAGGTCCCAAAATAAAGCTTTGTGGCACCCCTGACTTAATTTTTAACAATCCGATATTGCGTTAAGTCAAACTCGATGACTATTTGTGTTCTGTTTGACAAAAACGCCGTAAAAATATTAGTACGAAATATAATTATTGTGAAAATCGAAGGTTAAGTGAAGACCATACCATACCATATTGAAAATAAAGACTATATTATTATTATTAAAATAGAAATCTGTAAATCTGTTATAACATACAAAATTCTGTCCGTTGCTAGTTAACTTATGACAATGTATGATGTATGTATGTAAAAATTCAAAATTTTGAGCAGGTTCGAGCACCAGCGCCGGCAGAGCATTTTAAAAAATTGTGGGATCAATATCTCGGGACATTAATCTAATACATTATTAGTGTATTATGTAACCATAATTACATTTAATATGAGAGTGTGTGGTGAACCAGATACTAGAGCTTGTCAGTATCTACAACGCCTTCATTCTCTCAATTAACGGGTTCGGTAGTATAAAATATGTTATTAATTTACAGGTATATACTCAAAGGCAGATGTGAAGTAGTAACACAAACATAAGCTCTAAAATATCGGCCATAGTATCTGAAAAAAAAAAACTAGTATCTTTTTCTCAAGTGCGCGAACGTCAATTTAGGTTACATATTTTATTGTAGCTGCGAGTTTCTTTAGGATTCGATTAATCTAGTTCTTAATATTTGGTTCAAATAAACTTTATAAGAATGTACAGAACACATACACATACTCTAACAAGTTGTTGGAATTATCTGATTGTTAGCACCTTTATTTTCTTGTAATATTTTTTTTAAGCATGCTATTGTATTTTTGCATTCAAAACGTTTATAGTTGGACAATACGTTGAGGTACAAATTTTTATGATTATACTTTTAAAATTCTTGACCTCTACTATAAACTTATGTTTTGCAAATCAATGCGCAGACGTATTATAGCTTTGCTAAATATCTTTTATTATTTGATTTGACAACTTTTTTTAATCATAACTGCTTTATTCTTTTTGGTTTAAATTTAGGCTAATCAGTTCAATCACCAGATTAACAAAATTTCTATCAGCTAAAAGTTACATTTAGCCTGGGTTATCTACAATGATTGATATCCCAGCAGTTATGTAAGCTAATCCAAACAGTTAAAACGCTCTGTGTGAGTCACGGAAGTACTTTTTTAAAAATTTTGCAAAGTTTTAATAGCTTTTTTAAGTACAAGACGGCAACACCAGCGTTGGTAATGATTAGTTATTGACGTGATGCAGGTATATGATTGGAGTCTCATTACTAACAAAAAACTTTAATTCAATCACATGTTTGTCAAAAACAATATGTAGCAGACCCTGTTATAAACATCTACGTTTGATTTTTTAAAGACAAATTATTATGATATATTGCTTTAAAAGAACAATTAGCTGTAAGGGCCACTTGTTGAGAGCCAAACAACTCACTACGTCCTAAAAAAAAGAAAAAAAAAAAAAAAAAAAAAAAAAAAAAAAAAAAGCTGTAAGATTAATAGTTTTTTTATCTAAAAAAAAAAAAAAAACTAATAACATTTAGTACTAAATTTTGCACTCTTAACTTAAACAGTGGACTACGTAGTACAACACCAACTTGACTTAAAATCTACTACTACTTGAAAAACTAACAATCTAATTTGCACTAATGACTTTTACTTACTAGTTTGTGAACATTGACTTTCAATATTTGTGGCTTATAAAAAATAATTAACTTGAAAGTTTATTCTATTTGTCGACAGTACGGTTAAAGAAATCTCTTTTAAAAGTTTTGGTCTTACATTTATCTTTGAACTGTCAGTGAATATTTGTTAGAATTTCTAGCAAGCCTGTCTTGTATTTTGTTTGAACAATGTTCATTAAAATATCTATAGAAAATGCAAAAATCTGCAACATTACGCCTGTGTTTTAAATTTTGATTAGGCAATGATCCAAATAGCTTGTTTCTGAATAGAGTTTAAAAGAGATAGTGTAGGTTCCAATGCTTCTTTCTATACTTAAGAACAATATTCAATACAAGGTCAAATATAAGTTTTATATATATATGCAAAAGTTGAACAGAAGTAAAAATCTTTTTACATCTATTAAGAAATTCTAGTTTTCAAATACTTTTAAAGCTATGTCAACAACATAGTTGTTTCAGAAAAGATTATGTGAGATTGTAACATCTAGAAGACAGATTGAAGAAGAATTAGATAAGGATTTTAGTTTAATATTTGGTACTGATGATACCTCTGTTTTAGATTTTAAAACAGTAAGAAGTTGAGTTTTTTTAGAGTTAAAATTGACCATGTTGGGAGTGTTTCATTCAGATATTGTTTTGAGGTCTTTGTTTATAGATGCTACAGATTCCAACCAAAAAATTTCAAGACGATATGGTCTTTGGAAAGTATAAAGAATAAAGTGTGCTATCATCTGCAAAACTATGAATAGGACTTTTAGTTATTTGAAACAGTTCATTAATGTAAATTAAAAATAAAGTTGGCAAAAAGGCAAAACCTTAAAGAACACCAGCATTTATGATTTTGGAGTCAGAGTTAAAACCATCAATTCTAACTATTGATGAGTTTTACAGTTTTTTTTAATTAAAAGCTTAGAACTTGACAATGTGAAAATAAATATATTTTTAAATTGAACAGATTGGACAATAATGTAATTGGCATACAATTTAAAGAATCAGACTTGTCTTTCTTTTTAGGAATAGGTTGAACACTTGCAACTTTTTAACAATTTGGGAATATTTTATTTTTGTACGATTGTAGCAAATATTTTAGTCAAAATGGGAGCTAATTTATTTGCAAATGTTTTAAGAACGATAGGTGGATTTTATCTATATCTAATGCTTTTCTAATATTTAATTTAAGAAGATATCTTTTGACAACCCGTTGCCTAAAATGAACTAGTTGCTGATATAGTATATATATTTTGGTATACCACCTTCCTTGTAGTACATATTTACAAAACAACACAAATAATTTTACCACAAAATAAATAATGTTAAAACTTTGATATTTTTAGTTTTGATATTAGTTTATAAAACAAACATGTTTTTTGTTCTTGTATTTATTTTAATTTATTTAATCTGTGGGAGCTTTTTGTCATCTAAGCCGACTGCTTCCACCGCCTGTGCACAAGTTTACCACTAATTAGCTTTACAAAATTAAAAATTTCTTATTCAAATACTGTTCACGCCACTGCTGACGGTAGCCTCTTTTCTGCTATGCTAGCAACTTACATTACGGATGGGCTTACAGTTTTGACTAGATTTCAAACCACTAGAGAGATTAAAAATTTACTCCAAACCAGAGAAGTGTCTTAGTCATAAAACCCGACGCTAACTAAGCGAGTTGAAAAATAGAAAAGCATATAAACTTTTAAAAAAGTTTTTGTTGTGAGATTTAAACTCACTATTTTTGGTGCTGCAGTCAGATGCCAGACGACTGCAACATTTTTTTTATGCTAAGGTGTTGACTTGGTGAGTATACCAATATATATATAGCAAACTGTTTGAAGTACATTGCTGCTTCAGCGCGTGTTCGAAAACACTGCGGGCTAGTGATGTTAAGCCTTTAATAATATGTTCTTTACAAACCGCGTAAAATTTCCTTACTTTTCCTTACTCAGAATAAAAATGTTTTCCTTACCTACTACAAACAGTATGTTGTCATTTTAATGAATAATTTTACCTAATTTATATCGGCAATACCTTAAGGCAATTGCCAATAAAAATTAAATTTGTTACGCACATTACAGTAGCAAAAACTTTTCGCTGATTTTTAAGTTTACGCGCCAAGTCGATTCAGTCTTTGTGACAGAAGCCAATAAAGATCAAATTTTCTTACTTCTGTCTGCCCGGTCATTACAATACCAGGTTCAATCTGGGCTTGCATCCGGTTCGTTGGCTAAGTCAAGACCTTTTGGCATTTTTTAAACATAATTTTCAAATTTTGAATATTTTCTTACATTTAAGCATATTTAAATTTTCTATCTTTTTTCCTCTCATGAATGATAATTGTTAGTTTTTTCCCCACAAAAAGGGAAATTTGCTACAGGTTAACAACACTGCTGCCGGCTGTCAAACAATCGAACACAACTCAAATTATACCGCAGCACTGCCGCGTTGTAGCCGCTGCGCGCTTGTCTGCTGCGCTGGTTTACGCCGTAAGACGCCTTTGACAAATGGTTTAAGTAATTGATCACACTCATTAAATTAATGCCACCAAGTGCAACTATTTGGTCAATTTGAAAACAGTTTATGTTTGAATGATAGCAAATGTTTAGTAATCACTTTAGGTACAACGTAATTAAAAGCATGTTTTGCCTGCCTCTACCAAAAGGATCTTTTTTGGTCGAAAAGTCGATTTTCGGCCCGCATATGTTCATTGGCTTTTTTGGCTATTTGCTTGATTGGCTGTGAATTAAAATTTTATATGTAGATGACGTTTACTTAAAATCTGACAGTAGCGACAAATTATAATAAACATTGAAAATAATGTTTTTAATTGGGGCAGGCAAAAAAATATCGAGTGTAATTCGTGCTTCGCTCGTTCGTGCGGCCGGCTGCTAAAGCCTATTTTCGGCCCTTGGTACACTATATACTATTTCATAACAAGTGAGTTTAAAAGTGACAACACTCAAATATTGTAAATAAATCTCTGTAATCAAATAACAATAGTTTACTTTTATGTTTTAATATAAGTCACTAGACATCATTTTAAGAAGCTGTAAGACATTAAAAACACAATTTGAATTATAACCATTTTTACATTTAAATATTTATATTGCACTTGTTTTTATTTTATATATAATACTACAAGAATTGTATATAAATAAGTTTCAGTATATTTGCTGCCTGTTACAACAATGCCCACCAGATAAACGACTTAAAGTTTGCCATACTTGCAGCCTCAATAAATAGTTTCGCGTATGAAACACGTTTAAACAAAACAATTAATAACTTTGTTATGTTGGTTTACTTGTCTATGACGCTTCTACGTTGCCAACTTCATTAGATTTGAGCCGCCATTCTTGTTGTCGATGCGGATGTGCGTTGCGTCTCTAGGCCGTTCCAAATAAAGTCTGTTTCAGTGTGGGAAAACTGAAATTAAATAAAAGCAGGCCAAGATGAGCGTAGAAGAGGACGTAATGCGGATCCAAAAAAAGCTAACAAAAATGACTTCGGACGATGGATCTGTACGTTTGAAATTTTGCATTTTGTCTGTTTATGCAAAGGAAAATTAAATAAAAAAATAAAACGCGATTCAAATTCAAAGATAAACAAACCGACCATAAGGATAGAGTGCTAATCTAAAAATATTTCAAATGTAGTTTAGAAAATTATAGAATTTTTATTTGGTTAGAAATGAATCAAAAATTGCGGGAATTTTGAAAGTTTTCTAATTTTGTAATCAATTTTTGGAAACAAGTTGAGTGGGTTGTTTAAATTTTAATTAGTTCAGTAATATTTAACATAATTTTGAATTTTATGAATTTGTTAGAAAATTCTGTAATTTATTTTAATTATTTGATATGCTTAAGACGTCCTTCAATATTTATTTTAATGTTCAGCATTTATTAATAAATAATTGATTTATAATGAAAATCAATATCAAAATTCATTAGAATTTTAACAATATTAATATTTTTTTGATATTTAATTTTGCAGCTTTTATGGCTGCTAATTACACAATGGAATTGTATTGGGTCTAAATTAATTGTTTGTTATAAAGTTAATGTGTTTTTAATTGATTTGAATTAAAGAGAAAGAGTAGGTGATGACACAGTATTATTTTAAAACGATGATGTGGACTTTTGATTTTGCTGCGCTCGGAATTCT
Organism: Tachinus rufipes; assembly: GCA_963932245.1. NCBI lineage: Eukaryota > Metazoa > Arthropoda > Insecta > Coleoptera > Staphylinidae > Tachinus > Tachinus rufipes. The sequence goes on along the minus strand of OZ010741.1, from coordinate 45,400,484 downwards.
AGTTTTATATTTAGTAAAATTACTTGGCAAAAATGGTATAATTATACAATTAGTATTCATAGCTGCTTTAGGGTTATACAGCATATTAATAATTGCAACTCATGTTAAAAAAACTTTTTTGTTAAACACTTGAATGTTAGCATTAGTATAATATATTAACGTTCTTAAATTTCAAATTAAAGAATTACCTTCAAAGTTATTAAAATTTTATAAATACATATAATTAAAAAAAAAACAAATTTATTGTTTATATTTATTTGATTCCCAAATGGATTAAAATATTTTTTAATCTATTCACATATCAAAAATTGGTTCTAGAAAAAAAATCTATTGCAAGATAAGTGATTTTTATTAGGTTTTATTTAGAGCCGATGAAACTATTATGCAAAATGAAAAATTTAATAGGTATAAAAATGTACATACTAGCATTTTATGACTCATGCTATGCAGTGACTGTTTGTTCTCTTTATATAAAAAATAAATTATGGTGATTTAGAAGTCATAAATTATTATTTATTGATCCACATTTCATAAAAAGTTTATGTAAACGTTTACACACAATTATAAATTTAAAAAAATTATCAAATAATTTTTTGAATATCTTGTAGTTACATCTGAACTTCCAAAAATGTGTTTTTTTATAATAATTAAACGGAAACCTGATTTTAACAAAATTTTTAGACATTGTTGTACAATTTTACATTCCTGTACATTAATTTGATAATTAAAAAATTCAAAATATTGTTTGAATTTGAAGTAATACAAAGTTTTAGTAGCAAATATGGATCATTCAGGTTGTGTGATTGGGTTTTTAATTACAATAACTTTTTTGTAGCGGTTGCATGAGAGTGGATATTTCTTGCAAGATGAATTTTTCTAATTATTTTATGTTGTGAGCAATTTACAATAATCTAAATGAATTTCTTTTAAAAATATGTCAAGCATACTATATCTATATGACATGGTAAAATTTTAGAGTAAAACTCTATTATGCATTTATTGTTACTCCCACATATCAGCCTTGCTATACAATAGATTATCTACTAATGTTAGATGAGATCTTTATGATTATTTTTATGAAAATTCTTACATTTAGATGCAATTTGCATCAATTCTATTATCATAATCTTAAAACTAAACAGCATGATTTATATTTTTACTTTCTATTTTACAACTTCTTCGATTTTAATGATTATTCAGTATACATATATACTTTTTTGATTACTTTGCAAAATTAAAGTTAAAAATGATTTTTGAATAATTCATCGGATTGTGATTGGAGAATTGTAGATTTAAATAAGAATGAAAAAATAAATTTTTCAAATTTTATTTGAGTTTATTTTTAAATTTATTACAGGGTCAAGAACAAGCTTTAGATCTCCTCAAAGAACTCCAAACAATGGATGTCAACCTTGAAGTATTGACCAAAACTAGAATCGGTATGTCTGTCAATGCTTTGAGAAAATCTACCAAAGATGAAGAAGTTATAAGTCTTGCAAAAACATTGATAAAAAATTGGAAGAAATTCTTATCAACAGGAGGTGGTACTAAAGAATCTAGTAGTTCATCATCAAAATCTAAAAAAGATAAAGATGATAAAAAAGATGATCGAGAAAAGGAAAAGAAATTACAAAGCACTTTCCCACCAGCCAGTTCAAATACTACTGATTCTGTCAGATTGAAGTGTAGAGAAATGTTATGTGTGGCATTAAATGCTGAAGGCGATGATTTTGATGGTAATCAATATTAATAAGCTTTATTAAGTAATAATGTTTACAAAATATTATATTTTTATAGGTTGTGCAACTCCGGAAGAATTAGCCGAAGAATTGGAGGAAGCCATATATTCAGAGTTTAGAAACACGGACATGAGATATAAAAATCGAGTTCGTTCCAGAATTGCCAATTTAAAGGATGCCAAAAACCCAACACTACGTACCAATTTTAGAATAGGAGCTATCACTGCTCAAAGATTGGCAACAATGACTGCTGAAGAGATGGCTAATGATGAAATTAAGAAGATTCGAGAGAGATTTATGAAGGAGGCAATTAATGATGCCCAACTTGCTACTGTGCAAGGTATGATTTTTGAATTTTTTATTATATGAACTGGTATATAATTAAACATAAAGCGACATTGATATCCAGCATCTTTCAGGTTCTAAATTTAAGTTGTCATATTTGCAAATAAAAAATTTCAATAATAAATATTAGCAATGTAGCTATTTGTTACTTATTGATCATATCAGTTGGTAATAATTGGGCGAGATGCTTAAGAAGTTTTAGAACTCCAAATTATAACTATTAGAGTTTTTTGTCAAACTTGACTTATCCAAACATAGAAAAAAGTAATTTTTTTTGACAATTATATACAATAATATTTTCTCTTTGATTTGATTTAACTGAAATCTGGCTGTAAAAATTTGGCTTTTCAATGACAAAAATTCAACTTTGTTCTGTAAAAAAGCAGTTTGAGTATGTCTTGGACATTGGTCTATTTTAGTTAAAATGCAGTTTTAAATTCTCATTAAATCTGGTGTTGTTTCACCCAAATCTATTTCTATAGTTTCAAAAACTTTTGCAATGTTTAAATTTAACCTTTTTTTATCTAAAATGAAACTTTAAATGGTTTTTCAAATATTAAAATCTGGCTTTAATGTTGAAATGACATTAATATATTTATTATCAAAATTTGGCTGAAATATGTCTCAAATATTGAAGAAAATCATTCATACCTTTTAACTGGTTGAATCAGTGTAGCTCTAGTATTTATTAGCTTTCTAGTGGTGTATTTGCTAGAATTTAGCGTTGAATTTAGATTTGCTGCATGTACATATGGTTTTACATCAAATCCGTTTCTATTTTGTAAACTTGCTTTCGAGTCCAGAATCTTATTAATTTATCATATCCAGCATTCAAAAACATTAATTTGGTTTTTATATAAAAATTAAGCTTAATTTTTGGTCAAATCATCAAAAACTTTTGAATTTGAATTCAAATCTGATATATCAAATTTACATAAAAATGTGAAAATCTGGATATTTAGTTAAAATAAAAATATTTAAATTTGGCCAAATCAAGCTCTGAAATGACTTTAAAATAAGAAAATACAGCCTTGAAATGTAAAAATTATGCAAAAATGTCCTCAAATAATAAAATCTAAAATATTAAAACTCGGGTCTTTCAATGTTAAAATTCAGGTGTATTTGTAAGTCTTAAACAGCTGTTGTGTAAAATTCCATCACAAAAATGTTTGCAATATCAAAATGGGGATTGTTTAACTAATATCCGACTATAAAATATTAATATCCGGTTGTAATATGGTTAAATCTAAACTTTAAATGTGAAATGTTAAAATTACGTAAAAATATCGAAATTTGCTACTTGAAATAGAGATTCTAAATTACATCCACATGGACTAATTTTGTTAGAGCATTTTCAAAAAGATACAATTTACATATTTGTCTCTATGCTTTAGAATCGTTGAAAAGTTTTAGTTTTACATGATTGTTGTTGGACAGAGTTAAAAAGAATTCATATGCACAATGATAAATACTGACAACCTGTATGAACGTATTAGTGAATAGTTATGCTACTTGTAAAATATATCAAAGACAAAATATATAATAATCTAATATTGATTGTCAACATAAAGTAATAAAACTATGTAGTGTTGCAAAATGAACCTAAGCTGTTTAAGCTTAAGTTTATTATTTGATGCTCAAGATTAAAAATAATTAGAATTTGTATAATGCACTAGGAGAAACAAAGAACATTTGATGACAATTATGAATATTTTCATAGAAACTGAAATAATTCTTGTTGGTCATGACATCCAACTTCTAATAAACTATTAGCATAATAATTGGTTCTTATTAAGACCTACCGACAGCTAATGTAATATAATATATTTTTTTTAAATTAAATTTATCAAAAATGTCTTTAACAAAATACTTTACATAGAAGATTGCTTAAATCACACAAATTTTGTTTGTGAACCAATCTAATGTTGGAAAAGACCTAATATGTAGGTTATTCAGCTAATAGTTTATTAGGATTTTGATATCACTGCACTTATTACATAAAAAATGTATATTATGTAGCAAATGAAAATGGTTTAATATTTTGTTTTAATTTCAGGTACCAAGACGGATATGTTGAAATGTGGCAAATGCAAGCAGAAAAATTGCACCTACAACCAATTGCAGACAAGATCATCTGATGAACCTATGACCACCTTTGTATTATGTAATAATTGTGGTAACCGCTGGAAGTTCTGTTAAGACTTGGTTTTTTGATTATGTAGACTAATTTGTATTCTATTCTTCTACTCCACCCATATACCACCTTAGCACTTAAAAATGCGTTGTAATTAAGGCAAGATTTTAAATTATGGGTTGTCGTCATCTTTTAATTTTTAAATATTTTTGATTTTGATTGTAAACAACTCAATTTTTCTTTTGCTTTTGATGCGACTGTATTATTAAGGTTACACAGAAAAGAAAATAAATAGGAAGTTTTTTGTTTTAATAAATTTAATTATGTACAAATTTTCTATTTCTTGATACTAGTAATAACATTTTTTGCAAGATGTGAATAAAAAAAGTTTGGAAAAAAAATTAAAAAATAACTTATTGTGTTTTAATTTTCATGTTTAGTGCTTAAAATATAAATATGCATTGTGACTTTCATTTTAAGCAATAAATATGATTATACAAAATATAGACTAAATATTAACTATGTATATTAAAGTGGTGACTTTCTTCTTATTTGACAGTGATTGTGCCAGCTGGTTGATGGGCCCAGAATACTCCACCGTTTTCTGCAACTGTGGCGCTGAAAAAAAGCAAGGTATTAGTTACGTATATATCTGCTTAATTTTAATATGCTAATACATAGTATAGTTTTGGTTTGTGTGACGTAAAAACATGTTTGTAGTAGTACATTAAACCTGGAGTAGTCGCTTCTTTTTAAGGAATGTCTGTGGTTGAGCTATGAGTCTTTGCCACATTTGCATACCACAAATGTGGAAACTGATATGGCGATAATAGGCACACCGGCACCACATTTGTTGCCGACAAAGACTACGATTGTGGCGATTAATTACTGGTTTCATTCTTGTAATGCTCATGTCTTTGTTATACACTGAGTTGGTATGTTGAGAAAATCAAGCGAATATTGACTAAAAATATTACTAATTTAATTTAATTGTTTTAAATTAATATGTTTGCTCAATATTATGGATGAAGGTGTTTTTAACGCTTTGTTAACTTTAAAACATGCACTTTGTTTTGTCAATATTTAACACTAATTTATTGTTTGTTAGCTATGATTCATTCATGTTACTCATGCTGCATATTACTTCCATGTTCAACAACATCTGGATAAGTGTTGCCCTTACTAAGTAACGAAGTTAATATTGTAGTAAGGCACTAAAATACTTTCCTGTGATATGTATATATGATAAGTGTTGCTCTTACTAAGTAACGAGGTTAATATTGTAGTAAGGCACTAAAATACTTTCCTGTGATTTGTATTTTGATATTGTTAACGCCTTGAACCTAACATCATTATCATTACATGCGTATTATAATTTACTGTAATGTACTGTATTGGTGAAATATGATTTCATTAACAAGTGTGCAATACTTCAAACTATAACAATGCAGTTTTACAAGTAGTATGTAATGATCTATTCGGCATTAATAGTCTTTTTGGACCGATATGCCATAAATCTAAACTAACTAACTGTAATGATATATGCAGTCAAAAGCTCATAACAAATCTAAAAAAATAATATGTATTGCACCACAAAAATATAGTCATGCATAACCTGGAAACGTGGCGTGTCTGCTGATTCACCACATTTGTTACCTAGATGAACGTGAATTAATGCAAATATACGTGAGAGTTAAATGTGTTTCCAAAAATGTGACTCATTCCATGGTGAAGCCAACATAACGTTCAATGCTAACAAATGACGTCACTTGCTAATTGTGGGCATAAGCGCTACGAGTAGTAAAATTTTACTCATGGACCTTTTGGTAGAAAAAATGGGTAAAAATGTGTTTATACACGCGTTTAACAACAAGTTACTTGCAATATATGCGTTCTTGCTCACAACTGACGTCACACTTGCCAATCATATTGGCTTTGCCTCGTCGGGAAAATGTGTAGTCTATAAGTGTATATTGTATGAGCGATGACAATAGAGATATATTGAGTACATACATGTTTTTTTTTTTAAATTTTGAACCTATACATTACCTAGTGAAGACTGAGTTAGAATTATAAAATGTTAATACAGTTTTATAAAACATACATAATTGATGACCTAAATATGAAACAAAGCCAAAATTAGCTAAAAATAATTATTTAGTGCAAATAGTCGGTAGAAATTTGAAAATTGATGGAGGACAATAGTTTTCCGCGTGACCACTCGAGGCTTATGTGTGAAATTGATTGGCTCACTTGTTAGTTTTAATTGCCGTTTCATTCACCTTGTGTTGTGCATACAAATATATGGTGAAATTGATTAACAATTTAAAACTTAAAAATTGTTTTAATAAAGTAAAAGAAATGTTAATAACAGTTTTACAAAAAGACGAACTTTTGTTGTATATAAGTGTGGGTAATCGTTTTTTATAGAAAGATAGAAGTAGCCATTTTGGAAAACATCTTCGATGAGATATAGAGTATCTGAAGCTCTTTACTGAACCAAACTGCTAAATTGAACAAATACCAATCAACTAGTTGTTGACACCAATGCATTCAATCTTAGAATAGTTGACATGAAAGCTGAGAATACTTGAATTAGCAGTTTTAAATAACGCCAACAGCTACTGACATGACATCAAAATGATCCATAAACGCCTCATTTCAAGAATTTGTCCAAAAATTAATTTTGTATTGACAATCCAAACATGTTATGATATTTTATCTTACTTTGCACCACTTCGGTTAGTAGGCCTCCGTGCATCCAACGTTAAGAAATAGTGGTGAGAATATTAATTATAATTTTATTATTGCTTATTTCTATTACCACAAAAGTACGTTAGCTGCGAGAACATAGTTGAGGTATATACTAAGCTTGCAATATTAAAAAAAAAAATAGAACAGTACCAGTTCTATTTGTTGTGTGAAATTTTTATTGGAATTAAACCACTTGAATTTACATTGAATTGTGCATCTTTTGGGACTAGTTCAGTTTTAGTTTAGTTCAGTTAATGTTGCACACTTTTAGACAGTTTTTATCAAAATTTTTGAACTATAATAGCCAAGTAAAAACGCGAATATATGTACATAGCGTTGGGACAGTTTGCTCCGGCGCCGTCATGAAGAATTTCTACCGAAAATGTCAATTTAGGACAGTTTTTGCATTGAAAGTGAGATAACCACGTGAATTATCCGAACTTGATGAAATCAAATAGCACGGCAACTATATGAGACAGTCGATGATTAACAGGAATAATAAAACCAGACCTAGAGAACATTAAGTCCGGCAATTCACTGTTCAATATAAGAAGTTATCCTAAGTCACTTAGAAGTAGGGCACAGTAATCTACTCTTTATATAGATTGACTGTTAAATTATCAGAATTCTATCGCGGTCTATCTTTTAGCATCTCTAACACTTGAGTTGATAGTTGGTTAAAACGCTTATAGAACGTAAGGTGGCCGATGACTGTCCACAACAAATGTTTTTGTTAGGGTTGCTATTGATGACTATAAAGAGGTGTCTGACCCATTTTTATGAGCAGGGCAAACAGAATTTGATTGAATGTTTTGAACTTTCAATTTTTTTTCTTAAAAACTCGATCTCGGTTAAACATAATTCGTGATTTTTACATTTTGACCGTTCTTTGTTGGCATCCCGCTAATTAAATGTAAAAGGCTGAATTTAAACTTTGTTTAGCCTGCGCAAGACAGCCTTGTACTCATTCCAACAGGTTTCATTTGTTACTATACTGTTAGAGTACCGGTGTGTTTGTTTGGAAATTGAAATTAGAATTTATATATAATTCAATTAGAGAAATTTTTATTTTACTAAAGTTTTGATCTTACATCAAATGCAATAAGAAACCGTTAATCTTTAAATGGAGAGTTATTATTAAAAATAGTAATTAAAGAAATAAACAAATTGAGACTTAGATAGAACAAATTTTTCTGACGCAATATTTTAATATGTTTTTTTGGGGAAATAGGATTTGGAATGTTTCTTGCCCATCTTCTGTTAAAGTTACGACAAAACCGGTTCTATTAGAAAAAAATTAATGCCGCAAGAAAATTGTAGATGGCAAAAAAATAAAAATGAGCTTTGGATTAAAGTGGGTTTCTCGTTATATTTATGCGTTTTGCATGTAAAACTTTTACAAACTTTAAAACTTTAACCAGCGTCCATTCACAACAACTACAACGATTACACTAGTAATCGTGATGGCGATCACATTCACTTTGATTGCTAAACATATCTTGTTGCAAATTCCTTTTTTGATATTATTTTACATGCTACTATATCTGTGTGGAGCAGTCTGTCTTCCATCAAACGCAATAATTACCAGCGACGGGAACATAAAAGAGAAAGTGATGTAACGTACAGAAACAATGAATATCAGAGCAAAAACAAGTATCTATAAAACGTGCATTTGGCTCATGACATACGCGGGCAAAACAAGAGCTGAAAATGCAGGAACAAAACGATTACTGAGAACAACCAAGATGAGAAATCTGAAAATAATCACGGAAAACACACTACAGACAGACGGAAAAACGAAAACATACGAAAGCAGTGAAACATCCGTAGTAAAAACGTAGTGAAGTTTATCAGGAATAAAAGAAGAAAATGGATAAATCAGGTTGACAGAATGACTGAATATAGGCTGTCAAAAAAAGAGTTGGAATCTAAGTCTCAAGAGTAGGAAACACAATGCGATAAATCAATTAAATAAACAGGAACTGGATAAAGAAGAAGAGTTGTTAAGTAGATTCTTGTTTTCATTATGTTCTTTCTATATCTATAGAAGCGGTATTTGCTATTATGGCATAGCTTGATACTCTTTCATCGTTTTTAAAGAAATATGGTCTAATGAAACAGTCTCCCAACAATGATTTTGTGAACGTAAACATAATAATATGTTCATAAATCCATTCCACAATCAACGATTACCACAATCTATTACGCAATCATATCGCAAATACATTGTAATAAATATGTACGTCTATAGTTTTTTAATGCCTAATTTATTTCATAGCTGAATTTAAAATTTTGTAATGTTAAACTACTTATTCGTAAAATTGATTAAAAATATAAAAGTTTTATATAAGTCACAAAAGTTATTTCAGAACAGATATGTTAACGAATATAACATCGTATAAAGCTCGACGATAAAATTTCCACATTGACAAAATTGCTCTCTATTTAAAGAAACGATTACGACATTTTTGTGAAGAAAAAAAAATCAAACTTAAAAAGTAATAAAAAACGTTACTGAAAGAAACTGTCTTTTAAAAATGATAACCATTTGATCTATCAGCAATTGTGTTATGAGTTTGTAAAAATAATAAATATATCTATTATTTAAAAGTATATAAAAGATACCGAGTTTGCATATATGTATAATGATCTATATCACGTCGAGAATAGTATAAAATTAATTAAATATACTTACTAAATTGTGTATGCTTTCTTTTCGGCTGGGGCAGTCCATGAAAGAGTTACTTTGCTCTTATCATTTGCATTCTTGTGTGTAGCAGCATTCTACAAGTACAAAATAAAAGTTAAAAAACATTCAAAAGTATAGATTATAAATGTGATGGTCAACATAATTTAGTCATCTGGAAATTAAATGTCATGACATACTTATTTAAAATATCCATTCATTATTAAAAATATTAAGAAACATCTGAAAGTGTTAGCACAATATTGAAATGAAATTTAGTACCACCACTACAGCTATTATTTAGTGAGAATAGGTGTTACAACATATAGTCCTGCTGACATTTTCAAAGCATTTTTTTGTTATTTAAATTATATAAAAGAATTTATTACGCGTACTTCAATTATTTCAATGAAATGCAACTTGTTATACGACATACTTTCATGACAGAGCTGGATGTGTTTATAATAATTACGTTCTGATTTATTATCATATTGAATTTAAATCGATATGCTTTGAAATTGTCTATACAGATTTGTCCACAGTGCTCTGATGATGGCTGCGTGAAAACTCCACATTTTCCTGAAAATATGCTTGCTACCCACTTTTATACGCTGTCCCCTGTAAAAGATATGATTGAGGTCAATAGGTAAGATGCGACTTGCGAAACTGTTTATCATATTTAAGAAATGTCTGATGAAATGGTTTACGTGTTTTTCTACGGGATTGTGGAATACCTGAAAATCAAAAAAATATTTTGCCACATAACAGTTATACATAAATTAATTTATTAGTTCTTATTTTTATTAATAATTAAATAGTTATTGCGTTATTAGCAATTGGTTTGTCATAGAAATTATTTTCCATACGACAGTATAAGAAACCGATTCATATTACCCATTTAAATAGACTAAAAAAATGACAACACAGAAAAACTTGTGATAAACACTTTTTTTTTATATATATTTAAATATAATTTCAAATCTTAATGATATTGAAAAGAAAAACTATTATTGACATCCGCGACTGGCATTTTACAATAGCCGTATAGTTGAATTGTATTAGATGGTTCTTTTCAGAAGTAGTAGCCAGCGGATATAAAGGATGCTGAACGGGAGCAACCAAACAGTCTCGAAAATGGATTAATGGAAATGTTTTAAAATTTATAAATGATGTATTTTATGTAAATTTCCTTTTTAAGAGACACATACACTCGTGTTTCAGGGTATGCACCCATCATCAGTATGCCTAGCATCTCACTGGTCGAAGAGACAATTTACATAAAATCACAGTAACTATTTAACAATTTATGTTTACTAATATGTAAGTAAGTAAGTAAGTAAGTAATTTATTTCTTGCTAATACATAGTGGTAGAACAAATGTCAAAAAACAGAATAATATTAAATTTAAAAAATTTAAAAAATTTGCAGGCCTAAAAGTCTATGCATAATAGACGAGTGACCCCATACTAAAATGCCATATGTCACCTTAGACTGAAATAGTGCAAAATAAGCAGTCAGTAATGATGTTTTTGGAAGAGTATGTGTTAAGTGTCTCAGTAAACATGTTGTGCGTGACAAAGCTAATGACACTTCCTCTCCATGCTTATGCCAGTTTAACCTAGAATCTAAATAAATTCCTAAGAATTTGGTACTTCCGTTAGTAATTTCAGCAGATCTCTTTAAAGAAAAGATGACTTTTAGTGACTTATTTTTATTTAAAGTTAGTTTATTCGATACTAGCCAATTTTCAACTTTATTTTCTAATAACTTGTTGTTAGATATTACTAAACCAATCTCGTTTCCTCTATTCACTAGACTGGTGTCATCAGCAAATAGTATAATACTATCTTTGGATCTGTGTAAGTTTGGCAAATCATTAATATATATAAGAAATAACAGAGGACCAAGTATAGACCCCTGCGGTACACCATATAATATAATAGAAGTTTTTGATACTTTTTTATCAACTTTTACTCGCTGTTGTCTGCAAGAAATATAAGAGTTTATCAGTCTGCATGCTGTAGGATGAAAATTATAAAAATATAATTTTCGAAGAAGAACATCATGAGGAACACAATCAAATGCTTTACTAAGATCTAAGAAGATTCCACCCGAGTGCATACCTGATTCAAATCCTTCCAGGATCTCAGTGGTAAACGCAACTATTGCATCCCTCGTAGACCTTCCTCTGCGAAAACCATATTGGCTATTAGATAATAGTAAATTGCTTTCTAAAAAGTCAATAATCTGATTAAAAAGAATTTTTTCAAAAACCTTTGATATAATAGGAAGAAGAGATATGGGTCTATAATTGTTAACTTCTTCTTTGTTACCAGTTTTATAGACAGGAATGACTAAAGCTTGTTTTAGCACTTTGGGAAAGATATTACCCATAATACAATCATTTATTAATTTAGTAAGTGGAGTAACTAAAATGTTTACAACACTTTTTAACAAGCCGGTAGTAAGCCCATATACATCTCTACTTGTAGAGTTTTTTAAAGACATTATTCTTTTTCTGACTTCTATGTATCCTACTTGTTGAAATTGAAAATATGTGTTTCCTATATCAAAATGCGTATACATAAATTTAATGGGATCTACATTAGAAACTGGTAGCTTACTAACTAGGGACTTTGCAACATTACTAAAAAACACATTAAAATAATTAGGATCTATATCACAGGTTTTATCACAGACGTTAGATGGACTAGTTTTTATTAAAGACCACAATGCTTTAGGACTGTTTTTTGATTGTTTTATAAAAGTGCCGTATGCATTCAGTTTAGCTTCTTTAAGTTTCTTATTATAGAATAGCTTGTATGACAAGTAATTTTGTTTCAAATTGGGAAATTTGTCGCTTGCTTCTTTCATAAGAAACATAGTTTCACGTATAGATTTCAACTCGTTATTAAACCAGTGAATGCTTTTATGTTTGATTGTGACAGTCTTAGAAGGAAAAGATGAGTCTGCATTTATTTCGATTATGTTCATAAATTGTCTAAATTTTAGATCAATATTTGTGTTTAAGTTTATAAAACTCCAATTCGTGTTATCAAGCTGGTTAAAAAAGTTAAATTGTCCACTTTTAGTTATTGGTTTTTCTACACGTTTATGTTTATTCCAGATAGCCGGGCTTATATACTTAAAATGTATACCAATGTGGTCTGAGAATCCACTATCAATAGGAGCAACTGATACTAATGATAAGTCTATATTAGAGAAAACATTATCCAAACAATTTTTTTTCCTAGTCTTAAAATTTACAATACTCTTCAGTCCATACGACAGTAACAAATCACATAAATTAGTTGTTTGTGTATCACTTGTGAGAAATGTCGAAGGTGTTAACGCAATGCCCAGTATTAGAAGAAACGTTGAACTATTTTTGTGTGAAGGAAACTGTAATACAGTTAAATCTTATACGGACAGGCAACGGATATAATTTTTACATAATTGACGAATTTGCCCAGTGTAAATTTGTCAATACTCACAACGCGTATTGACAAGTTTATAAACAAACTTTGTCAACACCCACTACATAATTTAAGCGGCCGGTTAACTTTTTTGATTTGTTTATATTAAAATAAAACTTATTTTTGCAGTGACACTTATTTTTTTGTGATCAATTTTTAATAATAAATAAAAGTTTTATACTTTTGAGTATAATATAGAGTTGGAACAATGTCTTCAATTAAATATCTTGACACAAATATTAAACTCCTTTTATTAACTGTGGACATGGAAAAAAAGTTATTATTGTGAACACAAGGCCAGCAGCTCGTCATATGTTATGACTAATGGCGGAGCTGGGATAGTTGGACTCTACCGCAAAATATTGAGAAAGGCTCTTCTGAGACGGATTTGGAAAAAAAAGTATAATTTTTTTTTATTTATTGCTTGCTTCAGTGCTTTTGGGCTTTTTCGCATTGTAGACACTTGCTTTCAGTTATCTCCTCCATTGAATATGAGTATTCTATTCAAGAGAAGATGCTAACTATATTATATTCAATTTTGAGAAGGAGCACGGATAAACAACAGATATTGGCGATGATCACGTGGACAATTCCATTGCTGTATAGATAGTATATTCAATTTTAAGATTTTAAGAGCACTGGTCAAAAAGTACATTTATTAATTCTCTAAGAATTCAATGAACTATCTTTCCCACCCCATAAAAAGACTTAAGGGCCTATATACGAACGCAAATGTTGAAAGATGTTATCACGAGCATATATACAAATTTTAGTTAAGTTTGTAACACATGAGTTTGCAATTTATGCAGCATTATCTTTCTATAGGGTTTTTCAATAAGAAGTTTCATTTTGAAATAAAAAAAAACGGGCATTTCTTAAGAGAAATCAATAAATGTTTATTTCATTGTAAAGAGGAAGGTATGCCATTAACATTTGAAAACGATATCAGTCAAATGGCCGTCACGGTTCCGGTTGCAGTACCACATTCTTTTCATGAAACTTTTCATGACCAATTCGCACATTTACGGCTGTACGTCCTCGATAACTTCACGAATTTCATCTTTAAGGTCTTGAATCGATTGCGGAGCATTGGCATAAACCTTATCTTTTACGTGGCCCTAACGAAAAAAGTCTAAAGGTGTTAAATCACAAGATCTCATGGCTAATTGTGATCACCTCTTCAAAAAATAACACGGTCAGGAAACTTTTCTTGCAAAATTGGGATTGTTTTGTTGCTTGTGTGGCACGTAGCGCCGTCTTGTTGAAAATAAACGTCGTCCACATCAATATCTTCCAATTCCGGCCATAAAAAATCATTAATCATAGCTTGGTAGCGCCATCCATTTACCGTAACAGTTGCAGCAGCCTCATTTTCAAAAAAGTATGGTTCAATCACACCGCCAGCCCAAAAACCGCACCAAACAGTGACACGTTGAGGATGCAAAGACTTTTCAACAATCATTCTTGTAATTTCAAAGATCAACGAGGAATCGACAAACATGGGTTTTCTTCAACACTACGGGCTACATCAGCAATATTCTCATGTGTTCATGAGCGATGCACACGGTTTTGATTCTTCACATCACAAACTTGTCCCAACAGCTCAAATTTTTTCACCAGGTTTTGTAGTGAATTTAAAAAATTTCAATGCGTTGTTGAAGCGTTTATCGTTTCATTTTTAATAATGGCCGAGTTTTTACTTGTCAAATGTCAAAAGATAATAGCTTCAAAATTGACAGCTGCCCAAATAGCCTGCTATTTAAAATAAAACTTCTTATTGGAAAACCCTTTATAAAGTCAAGAAAACAGCCTGGACAGTAGAGATGGTTTCTATGGAAACACTCAAAAAGTATTGATCTACAATTTCAATATTTTTAACAATCGCTACCGCAGAGTCGCAGAGTACACTAAGTTTGATAATAGCTTAATAAGACAGTCAAATGTCGAAGCCCAAAAAAAGTTGCAAAGAGTGAAGAGATGAGATTGTAAAACATCTTCATAAAGCTTGGATTAAGATTTTTTATCTCAAAATTGACTTTTGTTTAATTTACAAAAATGACTTGAACCGCTTCATTGACAATGTTGAACAAAAACAACACCTACCGACTGCGCCAATTTGGTGTCTTACATGAATTTGATGGATATTTACTTCAAAAAAGACACCAACTTAAGCGTACGTTTACTAAGATGCAACATTGTGCCAGTATTGGCTATTATTTTTTTTTAAATGTTGACTGAACAACGACAATTGAAAAATGCCTAGCGACAGATGTGTCCTTGGACAAACCTACATTACAAAATAATCAACCAACAAATTGACAATGATGTGTCTCAACAGTAACAACAATTATTTAACACACAAAAATATCAAAAAATGTTTCATTGGCTTAACCTTCAAATTAAACGATTGTTTCTTTTAAAGAAGAGATTAGTTTAAACGTACCAGGATGCAACATTGTGTCTATTGGCTAAGATTTACATTAAAAATGGAATTAAACATCGGCTGTTAAGAGACTGGACGAATCTAAACTGCGCAACGATCCATCACCGTATTGACAATGCCACCAAGATGTGTCCAATTATAATAACCCTTACTTAACTTACAGAAATTTCTTAAAATTAAGTAAGAACACTACCCACCAACTGCGCCAATTTCGTGTCTTATAAGAATTTGCCGGATATTTTCTTCAAAGAAGACATTCGGTTAAACATAATGGAAAGTAATATAATGCTAGTTAGTTTTTTATTAAAAATGAAATTGAACAATTGACAATCGAGAAACTGTTGGATGTGCCCTTGGGCAAATCTAAATTAAGCAATGTTTAATCACCGTATCGACAGTGTTACCAAGGTATGTCTAACAGTAATAACTGCAAAATTTAAAGACTAACACCCGACAAACCTAATTTGAGCAGTGGTTAATCATAGTATGTATCCACAACTTTCATCAACAAACTGCTTTTGATGGGGGAGTTATAACAATAAGAACTGAAGCCAACTGAAATCCTTAACTGACAGTGCTTGCAATGTTTGACGTGATTCAAACAGCAAACAAAAAACCTGCAACAATGTCTAGCTACTATGAGCCCAAAAAACAAAAGCAATCACCGCAAAATAACCGCAAAATAACCGTAAAACAAAAAAAATCAGCAACAAACTATAGTGCAAACAGCAGAGTGATTACTCTATCATAGATTGTCGTAAAATAGCATAAGCAACAATTACAAGCCATCAACGAGAGGCCCATTACAGACAAACAAACCGCCTTCATCAAATGCGCTACCCCATGACCAGAAAATCTGCAACCTTCAGAAACATTTACTGCACATACACTTTTTGTGAAGAGATGACCCGAAGCAATGTTAGAGAAAATACAGGACCCCTATTCTGGCACTCATTGCGATCTTGCGCAACGTCATAGATTTCCCCTACCGGAGGGGGAGTGTAACATTTAAATCATAAATTTGTAATTAATAATACATATTGACAATAAAAAATACAATTAACATGAAGCTTGGTATTGAGTTTATATTACTAGATAGTGTTGTAGTACGAAAAGAGATCACCGGCAAATTTTTTTAATTAATGATGACGTCATTAATTGCGATAAGCAATATGCGATACATGCCAGAATAACCCCCCAGGACAAAATGCATTCCAATCCTCAAAACTATAGGTAGAGCGCAGGAAACAATTATTATCGCAAAATATGCTGTATGTACTAAATTAAGAGTACATTTACCATTCTACAATATTGTATAATTTGCGGACTATGAACTGTGTGAACTTTATACGTCGTATTTCTAAATAAATAATAAGTCAACATAAGATCAAATCTCCATATATGTAAAACTAAAAAACTTAATTGATTCACATTTGATTCAATGTAGTTCTATACTCTCAACAGTCTCTGGACAGAAACATATGGAGGAAAACATTTAAAAATAAATTGTAGACATGATTTGATATTTTGGAGCTAAATTGATAAATACAAGGTGGTCAATAAATAACGAGATATTATTAGAGAAGTTGGAATCTATTAAGCCTTTTGCAATTCAATTTCTATTCTACTAGTTTTATAAAATTAAAATTAGTTGTAATTGATACTTTTTATTTAATTATTTACTAATCTTTAACCTGTATAATTTGAGATACATATATGAAAATAAATTCCGCTTCTGTGACAAGCTAAATTTGCTAATTGTTAGACATTATGTTTTATTAAATATTTAATTAATTTTTTTGATTACCTGTTTCTTGTCAAAACAATTGATAGTCTTGCTGTGATGGTCTCCATCATCGATATTGAATTGGCCTACGGCATGATCACCATCTCTCACTTGTAACAAATATCCTTTAAAAGATCCACCGGAAATAGTGATATGTACTTTTCCACCAGCATCTACACTAGCATGGTCTGTTGTTACGGTATAAGGAAAAGCTGACTTTTGTGGATCTACAGGATGCTTTGGTAACATGTCAACGCAAACATCTTCAGGGGCACCTCCGGAATAGCCCAAAGCTAAACCAATGCAAGCGGTGAAGGCCACAACAATAAATTTGAACATCATTGTTCTGTAAAAAATAGAAACATTTATTTTACCTTGTATAAATGGTATCCATCTAAGCAGAACATGTGTGCGTATGTTAATTAGTCGAGGTGAAATGAGCGCAATTATTTCCTAGTATAGATTATTACAATACGACAAGATTGCGATTTACAGGGAAATAATAAAAATAAAACAGATTCAAGGATATATTTGAATGGTAACATGTAAATTATATATTTTTTGCAGTATTGCGTTCTAAAAGGAATCGAATTAATATTTTTAATTGTACTACTATTATATCTAAGTAATTTTATATTATTGTATTAACCAGTTTGAAAAAGCTTTGCTACCTTATTATTTAATTTTTAAACAGCAAACAAAAACAATACTTATTATTAATTTTCAGTTTAGATTAGATTTTCAATTTTTTTAATAAAAAAAGTTTTATTATTATATTAGAATGGACTTTTCGACATTGAACTAAACTTTCAATCCGGTTTCTGCACATGAATGATTGTGCAAAATTAGTATGACTAAATACATTAATAGGCTTTACATTCTTATCTATTTAAAATCACTAAAATAAAATATGTATTTGTATTTAGACCGCAACTGATGTGCTTTATATTTACTTAAATTATTAACGTAGTATATTTACGTAATTGATTAATTTAATATTTTAAAATCTTTTATACAGTGTATTCGAGCAGCAATTTTATACATTACTGTTATGTTTTGTTTTTTTTATTATTAGAACCATTAGTTATTTTTTACCTAGCTTAATAAATCTAAAAAAAAATGGTTAGTATTCAATTAACTGAGTACTTGTTAAGTATATTATATATTCATTTTTTAATAAATTGAGTTAATAAGCGGATCATGTTATTTCACGTATGACAATGTTAATAAAAATCGTAAGAGGTTTTGCGTTTCTTCAAAGAAACTTATCCCAGAAGACGTTGCTCTAACAAACAAACTTTATTCATCAACGTTACTTAAGACGAGATCTATTTTATTATATTTGTTGCACCATCTACTAAGTAAAACCTCTAAGTGGAACTTAGCGTAAGCCAAACCTTGAGTTTGGTTGAATTTAAATTAACTTATCATAATTAATTACAAAAACTGTTAAAGAGGACAAGTCTTCAAAAATTGCTGCCGATCGTATTCTTTAAAAAACTTATATAGAGAGTTTTGTAACAAAATTTATTATAGCACAAATATGAAAACAACAATCTAAAAATTGTCATTTATTACAATAAAATTAAATTTGATAATTTTAAGTACAATTTTGTGAATCAATTTTCAATTATCAATAAGTAAACATTTACATATATTTTGTGTATAAAATTATTGTTTCAGGACTGATTAAAAATCGCCAACAAATGAATACGGTTAATATAAAATATTGCTTTCAAAAGCTATGGCTTTTAACAGAATACACCCAAGAATCGGTTATGATAAATAAACGAAATTGTCGATTTGCGCTGGTAGTAAGATGTGCACACTAATGTATAGGGCATTTATTCCAACATGAAATATGAAAGTTTAGTCAACTAAGCAAACTGTTGGTCTAACCTACAAATAAGCTCAAGTTGCATGTTTTAGACCCTCTTCATCTTTTGCTATGAAAAAAGTACTTGAGTAAGTATATTTGAGCAAGCCATTGCACATTGACTTCATACGAGCGAAGAAATTGTTTGTGTGCGAAAATATGCTGAAGTTATTAGTGCTTTAGAAAATAATATGAACTCTATCAGCAATCAAAAAAATGTTTATAACTTAATATATTTTACAAGATAAATCATTAATCAAATGTTTACGATGTTGTCTTTCTCCGAACTAGCCTATTAAGCATTAATAGTTGTTTTGCTTAATTGTTGTATGTTACTAATTGTACTATTAACACGTTAATATATTATATAGCTGATCAAACAATTTGCATTAAAAACCATTAAATAACTACCTTAACATTTCCAATAATTTGATATTAATAAACTAATAAGTTTTTAATTAAAAAAACGCAATTGTTAGCTTGATTAACTAATATAAGAATCAGCACATTTTAATTATTGTTTTTAATTATGCTGATAGTTTATTTATATAAATAAAAGTGACATTGTTATATTATAAATGCATTTATCTAAATGATTTTTTCAATTATAAATGCATAATTTCCAACATTTTTAAATATTATACTCAATTGTAATAAGCAAACAAATGCAATAAATGAAGAATAAGTAATATTAATTATCATAATATGTATGATATAAATAAAAAAGAACTGTATCGACTAAATTCGAAACGCGCGTAATACAATTTATAGTAATATAAATGATATGCTTCAAAGCCATGAACTTTTAAAAACGATTACTTTCATAAATTGAATAATATTATAAAAAGCTTTTATTGAAAAATAATATTTCAATACATCATATCATCATATTTTTAATAATAAACCTATTTATTTTGTTATTTACACTATAATATATCCAAAATGCGAAGACACTCACATAAATAAATAAATAACATTTATTTTAATAAATAAAATATATCTAAAAGATATCACAGATTTATATAAAATTATTATAAAAATGCACAAATGTTAAATTAAAATACCGCACTTAATGTACTTACAGAACTTGATCTTCTCTAGACCGAAGTTGGAACAAACTTGGACAATGTATATGCAAAGAGCCTAGTTTTACTTTCGATTTTACTAGTGGTCAGTGGATTATTAGGAGGGGACTCCCCTCAGCTGCGTGCTCACCGCTAAACACTGAAAATAATATTACATCATTTAAATGTCAACGTTTCTGTAATGTGACAACCATAATGAGGCCCCCTTGTCTGTAGCACCCTACATTTTAATAGAAATCAATGTCGCTTACAAAATCGTGCGCGTTGTTTAATATAATTTCATTGCGTGCCGCTAATTTGATAACTTTTGTCGTGATTTTGAACAATGCGATAATTTGTGTTTTTTGCACAACGGTAATAAGTATAATGAACTCAAACTGCTTAGATTGTGTAGTGGTCAATGTGCTAAGTTAGTATTTGTCTTGTTAAAATATATAAAGTTCTATACTCGGTTCTATATAAAACATAAATAAATCAAATTTTCAAGATTGAAAAAAGTAATAGATTACGATGTCACATATTAGGAGTTTTGTGCACAATTCCTTTACCTTTTCTTTTATGTTTGTTTACGGAAAAGCTAGTGTACAGTCAAATTAATTATTCAAGTTAAAATTAATAATTAGTAAAATTAATGCATTTGCAATAAAATTTAATAATGTAATAAAAATTAACTTTGGATAAATAATATGTTACTTTTTTATAAATTTTTGTTTTTTTTTTTCAACTTTTTTATGTGATACGTGAAATTTCAATTCTTCTTTGTTGAATTATTGAACAATTTAATTATGAAGATTATCGTTATCTTTCAGTCAATTTTGTAGTTTTTTTCTGTGTGCCCTCTAGTGATAAAACTACGCCGAATTTGAAAAAATCACATCAGTTCATATCGACAGGAAATTTTTTGTTCTACAACTTTGTTTTCTTATAAGTTTTGAAAAAAATGCATATATCTTGATCAAAACCTTGAAAGACAATGTAATCCAAAAACGATTTTTTAAAATTTTTAGATCTCATATTCACTACTTCAAATTCCTAGTTCTATATCAAAACGTTCAGAATTTATTTATAGATGTTTGAAGAATAACATCGACATGCTAACCAGAATGCAGAAAGAAGCAGAGGTTATTAATACCATAAAAAAGAGGAAGCTTTAATACTTAGACACATAATGAGAGGCCCAAAATATAGACTTAGTCGTGTCGTTGCTTAAAAATCTTAGAGACTGGTTTGGTTGCAGCTACATTCAACTCTTCAGAGCTGCAATCAATAAATAGCTATGATGATAGCAAACCTCCGATAGGAAATGCATTAAAAGAAAAAGATCATTTCACTTACTTACGTACTTGAGTAATCATAAAAAACCTTAAACATTTGGAAAGGGTATTAAATAAAGAACATTTTGGCTTTCGCTAATTATATTGTGATTTTGCACTTTGAAATCAGGTCAAATTTCATAAAATGTGTTCACAATCGGAGCGGTATATATTAATGTATCTACAAAATACCTTAATATGCGAAATTTTCAGATCAAAGTACAAAAAATAACAAATCATTTGCCGCCAGGTACTTATTTCCAGTGCTAAGAAAACAGAAATTAAAAAATAGCCTTTATTAAACCATGTTTTGGCCCGTTTAAGGGTCTAAAAAGGACAAAAAAGGATCTAAAGGGCTAAAACTTTGGGAGTTCTTTTTTTTCGGTTCATACTTTCATGTACTAAAGTTTGGCGCAATTCTAAGATAACAAGTTTTTGAGAGTTGTACAAAAGTAATAGAATTATCAAAAGGCAAAATAATAGAACATGTCGGAAAATTCAACTACTTAGGCATAGAAATAAGAAGATGGTAACATAAATGAGGAAGTTAGAGCCTAGATTAATAAAGCGTCAAGAATATCAAGATGCCTCAAAGACCTAGTATGGAGGAACAAATACCTAACAACAGAGTCCAAAACAAGGATATACAAAACAGCGGTACGTCCGTTTTATTTATTTAATTTATTTTTAATTGTTTGCTGTTTTAGGCCAAAAAAAGTTTGATTTAAAGCTGTTGATAATTAAATTGTGTCTTTATGAGTTGTTGATAATAAATTGAAAACCACTATTAATTATATTATAAACATTAATACTATCTGGCAATGTAAAAGAGTATTATAGTTAGGTCAGCGTAGAAGTGATATTGGCAGTGGCGGCTCTAATATTGATCCTTGAACCATACTTTGTATTTTAATAGATTAATGCTAATACCGTATGATCCTTCTCAAGCGGAAGGATATTAGATATTATTAATAATATCAAAGAACATGACTACTAATATTATTAACATTATAAACAGATTTTACAAACAAAACTATTAACTTTTTTAACATTTCTTTAAATCAGTTGTTTTTGTTGATTGTATGTTATATTTTTGTAAAACATTAAATATTTGGCTAACAAGCTATGATTTTTATTATTTCTTATAATGTTACTTAACTTATTTAGCAACATATCTATTTTTCTTATCAAGGACTTCTTGGCAAACAAAGATTATTAAATTAGTATCTTTCAACTTTTCTTGAGAATTTTTAATTATTTACTTATTACTTTTGTTGTTAAGGGGGCAGTTTGATGAGTGTCATAAAACTACGAGCAAAACTCAAGCAATTTAATTCTTTTTTAAAATCGGTTTTTTTGCAACGTGTGAAGAATGAAATTTCCAATCTAATGAAATATATGAAAATCCAAAACCTTCAATTGTCTATTAAATATTGAAATTAATTTGTAAATTTTTTGTCAAAATATTTGCTTAAACTTTAAGAGTTATACTTCATTAAACATTAAACTAGTAGACTTTTTATTGTGATTTGGTGATAACAAGTGTTTGACTTTAATATAAATAATAGAATACAAAATCATTTCAAAAACGTTTACAGAATTAGAAATAATGGCAACAGGTCTATAATTGATAATATTAGCACTAGTGTCAGATTTTAAAACAATTTTATGCGTTTTTACAAACATCAGAAAAACTATAATGGTTGAGAATAATATTAAAAATTTTACACAAGAGAACGCTAAAGCACAGTCTTTAATAATAAAGCTAGGTATGCTATCATGTCCGCTCGTCATTGAATTCTTTAACTTTTTAAGTTATGTCAAATCATCAGATTTGCTTAAGTTAGGCACATCTATGATAGGAAAATTATTACAAGTGGAATAAACCGGATTAAACAAAGTAAATGGTTGAGTATAAGTACTCTTAAAATATTTAGCAAAAACGTCCACAATACTAGGAAGCTTTCACCATCAAGTTTCATTAAACCGGGAATAAGAGTTTGATTAGATTTGATATTATTCGCAGTTAACAAAATATAATTATTATATTCAACTAATATTTCTTTCTTTAGTAAAGATCTAGTTTTTTTAAAGTTGTTGTATGATTCAGTAGATTGAACACTCTTATAAACAGAGTGTAATGCATTTTTATTTTTCAAAGTGTTAATAATATTGGTTTACAAAGAGGAATATGTTTATCAAAATAACTAAAAATTAAAGAATAAAAATGAGAAAGTGTTATGTCAGGATCAGTAAAATTATTAAACTCAGACAAGTCATGGTTGCATAAATCTTCATAAAGAAGAGGAAAGTTAGCTTTTCTAAAATTGTAGGTTTTCGTTAAACTAGTTTGAAATACAAAATTATTAATCGGGGACGATGAAAAGTTTATCAAAATATCTAATAGAATGTAATTTATCTTCTTAAACATATGGATTAGGATCTCAAATAACTTTACAAGAAGAATTAGAAAACAACAAATTTAAAAATCTATTATTGGAATTCACTATAGCATTATACTGCTCCACATTAAGCATATTATAAAAAATTGACATAATTGAAAAAATATTGCTGGAATTATTAATAATATTAAAGTTTTGATTAGTGGGATTAGATGGTATATAGATTAAAATACTAACAAAACTTTTTAGTTTGAAAGAGCAGTTGCATGTTAAAATGTCAACGTCACAAAATTTAGAAGTTATATGCGATACTTCAAGCAAATGAATCTTAAAGGTATTCTTAAAAGCTAAGAGTGTTTGCTTGGTGGCCTCAAAATTGCACTCACTTCTAAAAACTGAATATTCCGTTTGTGAAAACAATTCAAATGTTAAAATATCCAATGTCAGCCATGTTTTGGTTAAACCGATAACATCAAATTCCACGTCAGCTATGGCGGCATTAAATGGGTTCATTTTATGGTTAATACTACGTACATTCTGGTAATAACAAGAAAAGCTGTCGGGCACTAAAAGTTTAAATCAAATTTTGGCAAATAATTTATGTTACTAACATTTATAATAGGTACATCCTCATTATAGCACTTACGTCACTAGCATTTAGAATAGGTACATAAACATTGGTACACAAAGCGATTAGGTTACTTAAGTTTAAAATAGGCGCAGTGCAGTCAAAATTTGCATTACACAACTTTATTTTACCGATTCTGTTTAATTAAAATCCATGTCGCGTATAGTCCTTTCTAAATAAGTTACAATTAAAGTATAGTACCTTGATTCTATTGTCAATATTAAATTTATTGATAAATAATTTAAGCTTTTTGATAAAACAATTCATATTATAAAAAGACAACAAAGAAATATTATCAAAGCGATAAAGCAAAGTTGATATAATTAAGTTAGTGTTACGTGAGAAATCTATTAGCTTGTCTAATAAAGCTTTGTCCCGAGTCCAATTAATTTGTGTACCGCAAATAAATAAAAATGAGTTTTAATTAAAAGTTAAATTCTTAACTACAGAACCTCAACTATCAAGTATGTCATGCAGTTTAGCGTTAGGTTTACAAGTACATTTAACAATAAATTTACAATTATAAGATAAAATTGAGGCCCGGCTTCCAAATTATTAATCCGTCTTTTAAAAAAGTAAATTTGGTTATCAAATTGTTTAATAATATACTATTAATCCGTCTTTCAAATTATACTTCCGGTCTCTCAACTAGGCGGTTTTCGTTGTTAACTCCGGCTTTTAAAAGTGTAAATCCAGAATTTATAGTGTTAAATTTTACTGCCATTATTAATCCGGCTTTCAAATTTTAAATTCAATCTTTAAAATTATAAAATTGGCTTTTAAAAATATAAATTCGGCCACCAATGTGTTTAAATTTACTGCAGTGCTTATAAAACCATAACTCCGGCATTTAAAGTGTAAATACAGCATTTAAAGTGATAAATTTTATTATCAAACGGTTAATTTGGTTTTCAAATTATAATCCGGCTTTTCAACTTTTAAAACTGAAAATGTTTCACCAATCTGTTAAATTCGATTGCCTGTTAATTAAGCAAATTTTAAACAGGTTTTTTAAACTACAAATTTTAGTTGGGTGTCAAATTCTACTACTAAACTGTTAATCCAGTCTTTAAAACTGTAAATCCGGTCTTCAAAGTGTTAAATTTTACTGTCAAATTGATAATCCGGTCATAAAATATTAAAATATTTTTAGAAACTTGGTATTGAAACATCAAAACATTGTCAAAAAATACCAAAGTCTGGCCATAAACTGTTAAAAATGTAAAGTTTTATTTATAAAGTCTAAAATAGCTATAAAATATTATCAGAAATCACTCAAATCAGTCATAAACTGTTAAAAAAATTAAAATTCTATTTATTAAATATGAAAAGTAACGAAATCCTGCCTTTAAACATAAAATATTGTTAGAAAGTAACAAAATTTTTTATCTTGCTATAAAAACAGAAAATTTTAATTTAAAATTATATTCATTAAAAGCAAAAAAGCAAAACCAGGTCTTGTTACATCAAAAGATTGTTAGAAGTTAGAAAATTTGGCTATAAACTATTGAAAAGTAAAAAAACTCTTTTCAATGAAAATTCTATCATAAACAGTCAAAAATAACTAAATCCGGACATAAAACATTAAAATACTTTTAGATAAAATCAAAATCCAGTCAAAATCGGTCAAAAAAACTAAAATACATATATATTTTTTTATAAAATTTAAAAAATCTCAAATTCTAGTCCATAAATTCTTGACCATAAATCATCAAAACTTGTTGGAAAAAACCAAATCCAAAATCCGGCTATGAAATATTATAATACCCTTTAATATTTTATAAAAGTTTGGGATTATGTAACCATCTAATGTACGTTTAAGCCGCTCTAGTAAAATAGTTCGGTGGTCATACACAGTTGAAGTTGAACTGACAAAACAAAGTAAATAGTTTGATGAACATTTTAAAAATGCGGCACATTTAAAGTGATTACGTAATCCCAGACATTTATAAAAACCCTGTATTGTCAAATAACTTCAAAATCCGGTCATAAATGCAAAATTCTATTCATAGTGTCAAAAAGTACTAAAATTTATCATAAGCTGTTCAAATCTCATGTTTACTTATAAAATTTCTTGTAAAAACGTTGAATACCATAAAAACCGTACAAAAAACATTTCTTGCTTGAAATTTGCTGATAATCACGTTTACCACCTAAAATTGCCAAGACTTGTCAAAACTGGCGGATAAATTCAATTTATAACACAAAATTACTCTTAAAACCTTATAATTCCATATAAACAACATTTATAAAATCAAAATTGCGCTAAACAAATGAGTTTTTTGCTAGAAATTATTAGTTTCTAGCATAAAACTTGTTCGCAAATCATGTATAGCACATGAAGTTTTTTAAAATTTGCTATGTAAACGCAAATATTGCATAAGATTTTTTTAGAAAACCCTATAATTACACAGAAAAAATATATAAAAATTGTGAATATTTATTTGAAAAGTTTTGGAGCCGAAACGGCCGGCGCCGAATCGGCCAGCGCCGAGATGTCCTCGCGCCGAATTGGCCGCGCCGAAACCACGGCGCCGAAGTGTCCCATTCCTGGCCACGGAAGGGTAATTACAAAATGAAAAAAAGGTTACAAAAAAAACTAAGTAATATGAAAATAACAATTAAATCATTATTTGAAACGAATTCAATAAAAAGAAAAGGCGCAGGTAGAACGGTTTAGCAAAAAATTATGAAAATAAAATAAATTTAAAACGTTTTTGTTGAAAGAAATGTGAAATAAATCTTTTCAAGCAAAAAATTGTACATTTAATAAAATAGTACATTTAATAATAATAAAATTAATTAAAAATAACATAGTTATAGCAATAATTTTTGCATATTTCAGCAGTATAAAAAATAAACAGCAAACCTACCAAATTTCAAAATAAACAAACAACTGCAACACAAATAAAAACACAAAAATAACGCAGAACACTGATCACCACACAATGGCGTGTATATGTTTTTAATAGTTTATGGTGAATATTGGTACTTTCTTGCAATATTTTTATACTTTACTTGCTGGATTTTGCTGTTTATGATAATCTTAGATTAAAGTTTTAATTTCATGCCCAACTTTTAACAGTTTATGCAGTGGGCGAATAAACGGAGCACTAATTAAAACGTGTTGTGTTTGTCATCAAAAATTTAGATCTTACTTCTTCCTGCCGCGTTCCTACAGATCACTAACATAAGATTGCGTTTGCAATAATTTCTCAGACATTACAAAATATTAACTTTTAAATATCAAACATTTTATTCCAGTCTAAAAAATAATTATAATTTTTATTGCTAATTTTACTAAAACGATGTTAGACAACAACAATTTTGTCTGTATGCATATACTTCAAATATAGTTAATATTCCTTATATAAAATAAACATAATTTGCAAGTAATAAATCAGTCAAGGCAATCAATATTTCTATAAATGTTATGTAATAAGAAAGTATTTCATTAAAATATTCGTCTGTTGAATTTATTTTAGTGTCATATCCAATGGTGATATTAATTATTAAAATATTATCTTATAACTTATTTGACACATAAACTTCCGAATTGAAAGTGTTATGTTTGTTTATACAACATAGATTATTTTAAATGTGATTAATTATCTACCAATGTGTAAAAAAAAATTCATTATGTTAGAATTTATGTAATATAACATTATATCATACAATATTGTTGATGCTTATGAACCATAATAAAAAATAAAAATTATAAACTGTCAATCAAATTTTAAACGTCATTACCGTTGACATGGTATTTTTAAATTTAGACATTTGTATAGAGTAGTAAATAATTCAATTGCTATAAATATATAAACTAACATTTCAATACATCAAGTTATCATTTCTAAGTCAGATTTATATATAAATTAATGCATTTCAATGTAATCGAAAGTGATTTTTCAATGGAATTGAGAACTGCAATATGCAAATCCTTTGTAGACTAATCATACAAGGTTAGTCAACGGTCAATTAGTAAATTAATGTATACCACGCGCTTATTTTAAAATCGGAATAGATGTAATACGAATCTAAGATAATTCATACTGAATTGAATAATACCAATTAATTTAATTATACTTAAAACATTTAATATTAGCTTTATGTAAAACTATGCTAATAAAAAAATGTATTTTTAATTTCTTCATAAATAAATTGTGAAAATCATTACTCTTCCATCACAATTTACTTATGAAAAAAAAATGTGTTTTATATATTTTATATTTAGTAACTAACATGCAACTAGCTATAATTTCACTCAAGCAGTTACCACCTTCAGAATAATTTAAAGAAAATAAAATATCAACATTTAAATGTCTATAGGTTTATAATTTTTCATAACGGGCGCTTTTTAAAAACAGATCTTGTCAACTATCTGTTATCCGTTTTTAATATTTATTATAAGTTACGTTTTTATAGTTTTTTACTTCTTTTTTGTCATACTTAGGAAAAGCTATAACTACCTTCAAATATTGTAGAATTGAATTATTTTTTAATAATTTAATAAATCTATTATCTCTTATGTTCAAAATACTTTATTACATTTGTAAAAAAATGCTAAAACTTTCAACAATATTTAGCATACTGTCAAACTTTTTTTTAATATTTAAGTCATTTTATGTAAATTTACAGGTTTTATATATAAATAGATATAACTAATTTTTTCCCAAAACTTTTCTAAGGACGGCAGTAAGATTATTAGATGCTTATAAAATATTAATAATTTTAGGTCAAGTATCTGAAAAAAAAAAAAAACAAGTCAACACATTATTATGTTCAAAATAATTAAATAAATACTAGAAAATCCTAAAACAATAAAACGCAAAACTTAAATTAAAAATTAAAACTACTAACCTGTCGTAACATTTTGTTTAATAATCTTGTAGAAAACTGCAGTACCAAAACTTAAAAATAAATCTAACCTAATATCACAGATGATACCAAAGTTGTAAAATACTTTAATGCTATTCCTTAAAAGTAAACTTCAAGGAGTTTAAATCAAGACGAGTTTTTGTTCCCGGAATCATACAAAGTAAAAACTTGCTAGAAACGACTTCATATACCGTAATGTTAAATATTACATTAAAAAATCTTTTCAAGTTTCTACCCCCCTGCGGGAGACCAATAATATTTTTTGTGTTTGCAAAAATCTTTCATTTACATTTATAAAACCTATATCGTTCGATTAGCCCTGGCGACTGCATCAGTTTGTGATGTAGTGTTCGATATGTGGCTCCGTGGTGGGTGGGAACATTGAGCAATGAAGTTGACGGAGTTTATTATGGTAGATTTTAAACTTCCAACCAAACGAGAGCAGAATACGTTACATCTATCAATTCAAGAACTCCTGTCGGGAAGGTGTAGGAAAAAGTCAAAAAAACTTGGTGCTGATTGTCAGGTAATCAAATTATTACCAATTTCCTTAATATTTCGAATATTCTAGTGACTAATATTGAGAAAAAACATTTGTCATTTATCTCTGACAAAGACAAAATATATAACGCACCGTTCAGTGTTTGGGAATTTAACTCGGCATTATCTGAAGCGCACAATACTGCTCAAGGTGCCAATTTAATACACAATGCTACGCTTAAAAGCATTTAAATTGCTCTGCCAAATTTTAGTTTTTAGCAGTTTATAACCGTGCATGGTCATCAGGGTACTGTTCTGAGTCGTGAAAAGTGGTTATCATAGTACTAATACTTAAACCTGGTAAAGATAAAAAGCTCCCGACAAACTCTAGGCTAACTAGCTTCTAATGCAAGTTACTAGAGAAAATGATCAATAAGCGTTTTACTTGATTATTAGACTCAAGAAGTTTAATTGCTGATATACAATCTTTAAGGCGTCATTGTTCTACGACTAATCACCTTGTTCCGTTGGATACAGCAATTAAAAATGCTTTTGTACAGAATCAACATTTTGTCACTGTATTTTTTGACATTGCAAAAGCATACAACATGACGTAAAAGTACAATGTTCTAAGACCAGTTTATTTGTGGGGTATTTGCGGAAGCATAGCATTGTTCATACAAAGCTTTTTATCTTCCCGTTTATTTAAGGTACGTGAAGGTGACAGCTTTTTGAGTATGCGTCAGCAACAGAATGGTATTCCTTAAGAGTCTATTCTATGCGTGACACTATTTATAATAGCAATTAACGGCATAAGTCAGTTTATTAAGCATTTGGTAAGCGGATATATGTATGTTGATGACGTAATTATCTATTGCGCCTCGAAAAACATGTCAACATTGGAACGTCAACTTCAGTTAACAATCAACCACATTTTGAACTGGGCTAATAACAATAGATTCATTTTTTGTACTAGTAAAACGTTGTTTATCTATTTTTGTAGAAAGCAAACTCCACACGGTGACCCTACGTTTTGTCTTAGGGGAGAAATTATTTCTGTACAGAAAAGTGTTTGATTTTTTGGTATTACATTTGACCGTCTAAGATCAAGATGTGTTTCGGCACTAAACTTGTTCAGGTTGTTAAGTGGAAAGTCATGGGGAGCGGATTGAAAACTAGATTATGGTTTTATAATCTATGTTTCCGCAGCTCCATATACATTACGATCCTGTTTACTATACAGGAGTTCGTTTAGCAACTGGTAAATTCCGCACTAGCCATATTGTTTGTGTTTTGTGCGAGGTAGCTAAACTATCACTCTGTCTTGCTTAAGATCTTGACTGTCAGGTACGGCGCAAAACTAAAAGTTAAACGCTTGCATCCGACGTTTTTTGTTGTGCATAATAATAGTTTCAACAATTTATACAACATCAGGATACGGTCTCAAAAACCGGTTGTTGTAAGAAATTGCAGTATACTTTGGGAACTGGATTTTCAACTCTTTTATGTCTACCAACTGACTTAATCTTTTAACGTCCAAAGTTAAATACAGATTTATTAAGAATGAGCAAAACATCAACTTAACCAGTTGAATATCGAATTGAATTTGCAAAAAAATAAGAAAATTACGTTAATGCAACTTGGGTTTTTACCGATGGGTAAAAAAGTAGCGACTGTGTGGGTTGTGCTTCTCTAGTAGATGAGCTGCAGTTTACATTTGTAGAGTTTGTTATGTAGGCAAAACCGTAGGAAAGAGGTTATCTTAGCGCGATTTTGCACTGGTCACTGTCGATGGACTCATAGACATTTGTTGAAATCTGAGGTGCCGCCAGTTTGTGAAACTTGTAATGTTCCATTAACTGTTTGTCATATCTTATTGGATTGTCGGCAGTTTTTGCTGTTTTTAAATTATCACCCAGTTTATCGGTTGTTTTGGGCAATCAGATCGTTGGAGTGGATCATCTGCTCAAATTTATTTGACGGAGCAGACTGGGCATTTGGATATAATTGTTAATTTATTGTAATTACTGTTTGTGTATTGTAAAATCCAACAGTTTAGAACCTTTTTTACCCTAGACAGTGTTGGAATTATCTTGTCATTTTTGCTATAGTCTTTAATAGTTTGTAAATGTTTATTTTATCTTTGTTATTTATTTATTTAATTTTATTCTTTAATATGCCATTTTACAGCATATTATTTTACCCTTTTTATAATTAGAGGAATGAATCGGCTTTAATAGTCTTCTTAGGCTAATATACCAAAAATCTTAACTAACTAACTTTCAAGTTTCTACGCTCGGACAAACACCGGGTTATTGACAGTAGTTCTAAGTTTGCATTTGCGTTGCTACGTTTTGTTCTTAGAAAATATTAGTTGGTTGTTGTGGCCATTCTTTGGTTGCATTGCCGCGACTTCTTAAGCAACTGGATCCCCTGATTTGCAGCAGAAACTTGTTACAAAACTTATCCTAAATGCTCTTGTGACATATGATAATGCCTGCGGATGAGTACAACGCGCAGCCTATGCTTTTTTATCTATTTTGTCTACGTTAATTTGCAGTTGACGTGTTATTGTGTGGTATCTCCCGCTATTTAAATTACCAAATTGTTAACGAATAGGTATTAATTGAAAGGTTTAACTACTAAAACTTCAATATTTATTAAGCAACATCGTTTTTTAAGCATAAGGTTTTTAAGTTAGTGGTTCTTATTTAATTTTTTTTTTTTTGAGTCCTTTTGAGTATTCCTGAGTTTTTTTGTGTGCAGTTTTTCTAAAACTTTATATGGCCAAGTCATATCATACATTTTTTCCTAAAACACCGCTAGGACAATCTTAGAGAAACTTTTTCAGACATATTATGTGATCAACGATATAATAGTTTTGTTTTATTATTTACTACAGACGATTGTTTAATTTTTTTAAAATTTTTACTAAAACTACAGTTATTTAAATTTTTGCCCGGTTTTGG
The DNA here is from genome assembly GCA_963932245.1 of Tachinus rufipes. NCBI lineage: Eukaryota > Metazoa > Arthropoda > Insecta > Coleoptera > Staphylinidae > Tachinus > Tachinus rufipes. Next base: position 45,367,490 of record OZ010741.1, on the reverse strand, counting down.
CAACAGCAAGCTAATAGCTTTTGCAGTTGCAGTTTTGGTGTATGATATTTTGACTATTGGTTTAAAATACGTTAATTTGTTTATTATTTTTAATATCTGACATTTTAAACAACGCACTTGCGCCGGAATATACTAGTCTAGTTACGTTATCAGATTTCTTCAACGCAATTTTGTTATTTGCTTTAGTGACGCAACCAGCCGACACCAAGTAAGGTATGGGTTTAAAAACTATAAGTTGAAAAAACGATATAAATAGTCTACTCTAGATTATTTTTATCAAAATGGTTTAATTGTGCAACAACAAATCATTTAAACATTTTATCGTGCAAATATATATTGCCTAAAATAGACTCATGATCAAAAATTCAGATTAAAAAAAAAAAAAAAAACAAACAAATAATATTAAACAATGTAAGGTGCTTTTACAAATAGTGTATTATGTACATATTAACACGTTAAAGCATGTCAGAAATGAGGTTATAATTAAAATATATAAAGAAGAGACGCAATGTCCTCAAATGAGACAGTTGTAAAAGCAATAAGAGGTAAACCTCGAAACGCGTCTATGGATGTTTTCTAGTATAGAATATTTTTTCATAAATTTAATTTTTTTTGAGGTTATAATTATTTGTCTGCAGCATTTATGCTAAGTTGCCTAGTCTAATGTGCCATGGGAGAGTGAGCATTGCTTGTTAATTAATGGATACCATTTGATGTTGTTATCGGATTGGACCTAACATCATTGTTATTACATGCGCTTTTTAATTTAGTGAAATATACTCTATTGGTTAGATATGACTTCATTAACAAATGTGCAATTCTTTATACTATATAACAATGTGTGTTTACAAATAGTATGTAATGATCTATGCAGTCAATCGCTTTTGAGATATCTAAGAAAATAAAATATGTCGAGTGATACCCTAAAAATGTGGCGATACAAATGTAGCGACTACATAAATCATAAATCATAAATATCCAAATAATTAAAAGTCACACAGGCTGTAGTATGACTAACGTAACAAAAATAACCTTAGGCTTATATCAATATTTATAAAATTTTCTATATTTATTTGTTGTATGAGCAGAAACTTTGTTATGTTGAAAATTAGTTCATCTCCCTGCATTTGTTAAAGAAATGCGTCTAAAACTATAGTGCGGTATTGTTTTGCATTAATTGTTTTATAGATTCTTTTATTTTTAGCGCTTTGAAACTGCAATTTAGTATCTTAAAGGCTGTTGACCTAAATTACAAACTACTTTATCTGCCACTTTAACATTAGTAAACAACTACTAATATTTTGTACGCGTATTTATTTTATATTATATGTACTCACATTTTTATTAAAGCAATATTTAGTGAAGATGATTGCATCAAAAAATTTGAAGAATATAGTTGTTTAATTAACTTTAATACATTACAATTCTGTACAAAATCACTTATGATGAGAACATTAAGCAAACTAAATGTAAACTGCAAAACGTCAAAATATTGCAAAATGTTTGCACAATATATTTGATACTCTATTCTAAACTAACTTACTCATTCTTATTAGTACATTAATTAACATTGGATATCGCAATGTCTAAGGAAGATCACGAAATTGCAATAGCTGGTAGACTCAAGAAATTAAACTAATATTATTTGCTTTTGATTTTGCAAGACAAACATTCAAGAACGTACGCAGTATCAAAATGGTTTAGCTGCTTTGCAAGAAAAATAAACGCTAGCTGCATATTGAATTTTTGTGTTTTAAGTATACGCATAGATGTTATATAAAGGTGAAGCACTTAATGATAATGACATAACATCCAACTAGAATACTATACTTTATCTATGACTATTTGTGCATTTAAATAATTTGATGACGTCACCACTTTTCAATATCATAATATAGTACTTTTAATAATGATGTTCAATACTCAAATAAATGTAATAGCTTAGTTGTACCGTTTAATAGTAATATTTAAATGGTTTTAATATTGTCATACATTTTGGTCTACTATTAAAAATAAGCTATTTAAAATTGTGACATGCTAATACGCAAGTAAAAAGTGTAAAACAATAAGAATTGTAAAGTAAACATCTCAAATAAAATACACATTAAAAACTGCATAAAGTAAATCTAGTACAATTTTAATAAAGAAGGATTAATAGGAAATAATTAAATTCAAGGTAAATTATGTATAATATATACTTTTTTGCAATCTGTTACACACGGATAAAATTAATTGGTAGTATTATAATATTAAACACTGTTTTGCATTGAAGTTTCCGGTTTATTATTAAGTTTGGTTTTATGTATTTTGTAAATATGTTTATTTATCTACCTAATTACAAGTAACCATAAAAAAAATTAATAACAATACAAACATTTGTTATGAAATTTTATTTTGAACTTGACATATTTTTGAAGAATACAATAATATGATCTCAATGTTTTTTTAACACACTATTGGAATTAAGGTTAAAATGTAAACAATAAAAAAATGTATTCTTTAATTTTTTACAACAACATATTACTATTGTGCATTTACATCTGAGTGAGTATAAAAAATGCTTGAAAGGGACGGGTCCAAAATTATCACAAGAAGTAATAGTAATAATATTTATTTACGGAAACTCCTTTATACAATACTCAAAAACATAGTTTAATATAATTAAAAAAAACATAGTTTAAAGTTAGCATACAAATATATACATATATACAGATAAAACCTATGTAAAAAAATTATAATGTACATACATACAGTACAAATTGTTAACAAAAAAAACAATAAAATTTCAATAAAAATGATAAAAAAATAAGAAAATAGCACAAATTCTATTAATGGTCTTCGAAGTGTGATACATTTATTAAGTAGTAGAGATAGGATAATTTATATTAATTATATTTTTATTTATACTTCATTATTTCAAGAAATATACATTGCCTTAAATTATATAGTATAAGTTTAATAAAAAAAACAAAACATTATTAATTAATTAATTAACTATTCTGGCAAGAAGGACGTCTGGTTGTTTTCAGCATTGTGGCAACAACAACAAAACTTTAAGGAAATATTAAATTAACTAATTTATTTAAAAATCTAGCTCTGTTCAAGTCGTCTACAATTACGACACAAATATATCTCGTCACTTGAGGTATCTCTCCGGCAGACAAATTTGCAATAGCTATGTATAAAACAGCTATAATAATAAATTGTATAACAAAAAACAGCAGTAATTACAACTAGTTAAAGTGTATAATAATAATATAATAAATAAATAGAACAACACTTTATAGAAGGATTTAAACAAACAAGCCAAAGTACAAGTTAACTTTTGCGTTGGTAGCAAACATTAGAGAAAAAAATAAAATCTATAAATTATAGGGATTTCTAAGTTCTTACTCAACACCTATTGACAGAGCTAGAAAATGCCAACCAAGCAGGATATAATTTTAGACTATCAACTAACTCTAAAAAACAGGCTATAAGGTTTAGCAAATACAGTGGCCAACTCTATTTGGTAATGGTTAGAATCACAGAAAGTTAAAATACTAGGGAGCAAGCTGCACCTGGGGTTTACAAAAGTATCATTCCGAACACTAGCTCGTTCTAAAAAAACTTTCAATGCATACATTGCTTTTAGATTTACAATGAAAAAATAAAAGAGCTAAGCATTTTGGATAGACGGTTTTTATTAGTCAAACCATCCATCCCCGTACATGTAACGTGCATTAACCTGCCATTATAAGATTTTTGTTTTAAAGACCAAGTAACAGCCAAGATGGCGTAGTAGAGAAAAAGACTAACAAGAAATTATTTTCAAATCTTAATATCTTTGTTACAACTAGCGGGGTTTTCCGCCACCAACAAAGATCTAAAAACAGAATGCTAGCAAAAACAACACACCGCTAATTTTTGAGTGCAATGTGACACTAAAATAAACATTAACATCGTTATTATAAATAGAAGTAATTTGCACACTAGTAAACTATAAAACACGTGATCAAAAAGTGGCATGTATTAAATGAGCCTTTGCTGTCTGACCACGCATATATCTAATTCAACATCAAATTTGAAAAATTGTTTTTACAGGAACACAGGAACTAACTGAGATTTGTATAACAAAATATTATTTATATAGTCAAATCAGAGACTGTCCAAAACAAGTTTCAAGTTGAAAATAATTACAAGTTAACTCTATAAAAACCGCAATCACTGTAAAACATACCACCAACAAAATTACTTTGTAAAATAAGGAGCTCATAAAGAAGAGCAAACGCTGGAAAATTGTTAAAAAAATCAAGAGAAACAGTGAATGAGTTTCTTAACATATAATAATGCCATACAAAAAATAACAGAAATATTGTCCCATAGATAGATATATGTGTTTACTAAACTTTTAAGGCGTCTAAAATTTGAATTGTTTGGAGATGCAATATGTAGTTTGAAAAATGTTTAGTTTAAAAAATTTTAACTTTAAGAATGTTTGTAAAACAATATTGTTTGTTAAGAGAAATTGACATTAAGAAGGAGTGTTAAATAATGTCAATAAATATAGTTACTTTAGTAGGTTGACATACTTGTGTTGGTAACAAACTGTAACTAAATGTTTGAAAATAAAACAAAGGTCAGTTTTTGTAAAAACATGGTAGAAACACGTTACATTTCTAACCAAAAAAGTGTGTCTAGTTAAATACAGATATTTTTACTTGATTATATAAAATACTATAAATATTGTGTTTTATTTAATCCCATCAACAGGTTATGGGTCCAGTGGAACCAGTTAAATAAGTGGATGCATGTAATACATTAAAATAACCTAAAAGTAAGGTTACACGAAGTCGATCGCGTGTGCTGCGAAGTAAAAACTGTATAAAATAAATAAAGTACGTGTGTTACAACTACAAAAACTGACTAAAAAAGAAAACCGGACAAAATGTCAGTAACAAGCGGGAAATTAAACTAAGTTGCTAAATTAAAGGATTGTGACACCTACAAATTATGAAAATTTGAGATAGACATTATTCTGAGAGCTCATGGCTTACTCCAAGTAGCAAACGATGAGTCTAAAATTACATCTAAAACTGCAACAACTGCACGTAAAGAATAGAATAAAAAGAATGCAAAAGCGCAACGCGTTATAGTATCGACGATCTCAAAGACATGCAACAAGCAATGACATGTATAATAAAATTAAAAACATTTATGAATGACAAGAAGAACAACGTAAGTATATTTTAATGTAAGAGTTCTTTACTTATAATAATAATACTTTATTCACGGTATATACAGAACCATTTACATCCACATCATTATGTACATAAATAACGATGAATTACAAACAATATTACAATTACACAAAAAACAATATTACAATTACACAAAAATATATAAAAGAATATTGAATAATAAAAGCATGGAAAAAAGTATACATAAATAAAAACAAAATATAAAATTATTCATCAACATATTTTAATTGATACTTAAAACTACATTTTGAAACACAAAATAAATCAATATTATTAGAGAAACTATTTGCAATTCTACACATTCTACCAATTGGATTATTAAATCCATAATTGGTAGAATGTATAGATTCTCTAAATAATGGAGACTGTCTGGTTCGGCAATTATTGTTGGGGACTTGAAATGGAAGAGTTACTAGTAGCTCTTGGCAATCAATCTCAGACATTATTAGTCCACGTAAAAATGATAAATCGGCTCTTTTGCGCCGAATTTTCAGCGGCGGAAGATTATATTGCAATGCAATGAGGTTAAAATCGTAATTTTTGAATAAAATGCCTAATTTGTACGATAATAAACGAAAAAATTTGTTTTGAATACGTTCTATATTGCATATATGAACGCTGTAGAATGGACACCAAACCGACGGAGCGTACTCTAAATGAGAACGTACTAAAGCGCAATAAAGTAATTTGAGTGTGTTAGGAGATAGGTCAGTAGACATTCTGTAAACAAATCCTAACATTTTTATAGCACGGTTGCACATATAGTTTATATGCTCAACAAAAGTTAGTTTTGAATCAAAAATTACGCCCAAATCTTTCATTTGTGTAACATGTTCCAAAACATTATTATCGATAGTATAGTCATACAATACTTTACATAAAGTTCTGTTAAAGCTTATCGAAAAACATTTATTTGCGTTAAACAACAAGTTATTAATGAGACACCATGAATGAACAGAATCTAAATCATTTTGCAAACTAATGCAGTCCTCGATAGATGATATTCTTTTATAAATTTTAAGATTGTCAGCAATTAAAAGATGAGACGAAGAGTTAATAGAATAAATAAGATCATTAATAAAGAGTAAAAACAGAATTGGTCCACAATGAGATCCTTGAGGAACCCTAGAAGGAACAACAATTGATTGTGATAAAAAGTTATTAATTTTCACACACTGTGTACGATTTTCTAAAAAGCTCGACAACCACGCAACAACAGATTCATGAAAGCCCAAAGCCCGAAGTTTAGCAATCAAAATACTATGATTAACGCGAACAAAAGCCATTGAAAAATCTGTGTAAATATTATCTACTTGAACTCTTGATTGAAAGGCATTCAATAGATCATTTTCGTAACAAAGAAGATTTGTAAGAGTAGAACGTCCCTTGCGAAACTCATGTTGCTGTTCCACTAAAATGCTTTTGCACATCCATTGTATTTGACCAGTTACAATTTGATCAAACAACTTAGAAATTGCAGACTGGATGCATATACCTCTATAATTAGTAATACTCTGCTTAGCTCCAGATTTATGTAAAGGCATAATGTAGCTTTGTTTCCAAACTAAAGGAAACTTGGTTTCATTAAGAGAAGCCTGAAAAAGTAAGTGCAATGGCGTAGAAATTGAATAAATACATTGTTTTAACAGCATAGATGGAACACCGTCCGGTCCAGTGCTAAAGTTACATTTAAGATTCTCAATCCCTTTGAATACATCCAACAAATTAATTGAAAATGCTCGATGTAATATGTTTTTCTTAAAATCAAACAAAGGAGTTGAATGAGTTTGTGTATCGTAAACAGAGGAAAAGAATTCAGCAAAAGTAAGTAAAAGTACGAATTGATTGAAACTCGTTATAATCAGACAATAGTCTTGATGATTTATAACGTTTATGAACAGTTTTTTTGAGTCTAGTAAGTGAAATCAATTCTTTTTTAATCCAAACTGAAAAATTGTTTTCTCGCCATAGTTTTTTGGGAACAAAATAGTCAATAGCAAAATGCAACACAGAGTAAAATAAATTAACGCAATTATCAATATCACAATTATAAAAAAGGACGGACCAATCAACATTCAACAAAAAATTATTGATTGCGTTAAAGCCGGCATATTTAAAATTATTAAAAACATAATTACACATTAAAATATCACGGCTAGTATCACATTTTACATCAATCACATAAGCAATATGATGTAGGCTAAGTTTTAACAAAACATCTACAGCTTTAATCACAGAAATATCATAGATGTTAGAAAAACAAAAATCTAAGAACACACCACCATCATTAGGTATAGAAATACATTGAGCGCAGTTTAGAAATCCATAACAGTTGGAAACAAAATGAGCAGAATAACAATGATCTAAATATTTATCACATGCCGAGTTAGGTGGTAAGTAGACTGCACTGATAATATATGATACAAATTTAAACTTAACAATTACAAACAAATGTTCAACACTTAAAAATGTAGGTTGTAATAAAGTACAATTAAAACAAGTTTTAGTAGCAATTAAGACACCTCCTCCGTCAAGTTTAGAGCTTGTTAATGAAGAGCGATCACATCTAAACAAACTGTAACCAATTAATTGTAGCTCCGCATCGCTGATGTCCTGATTTAGCCAGGTTTTGGTCAGTACAATAACATCGTAGTTGGATACAGCTACAGCCAGCATAAGTTTTTTGAGTTTAGTTTTTATACCCCCGACATTCTGGTAATAGATGGAGATACCGCTGGTGTTTCTGGTGACGGTTTTAGATTATTGGCTGGATTCAGATTTCAAAAATCCACCGAAGATGAAGCAGGAACATTATTAACTTGCCCTTAATTTAAAAAAAATTTGACCGCTATATTTGCAGGCCAAAAATCTTTGCAAAGAATAGATCGAGCATGATTAGCTGGAACAGAAACTTTAAAGCTGCTGTAGTTTCCAGATTTTACTTTTAACTCAACAACATCAACTGATATCGTGGAAAACTTTAAGATTTAATATGATTTACTATATCAGTTTTTTTAGTTCCACGTCTAAGTTTAGAAACATGTACGTAAGAAGTAGGCACATAAGCCTGCAGTTTGTCATTGGTTAGGCCACAACCAAAGATAGTTTGAGTTCTTGGCTGAGTTTTTTGATTAGTTTTCCCTTTATCAACAGAGCTTGCCAAAGAAGGAAAAACTGCAGGTTGAATCAATTGCACCGTATCATTAGTGAGCGGCGCAGTAGTAGGAGCAGTTAGTTGTTTACTGCAAGCTTCGTATTGAAGAATAGTTTTATCTTTTTCGGTGATCTTCTCTTCAAGATAAGTAATTTTATATAAGAGTAATTTATTGCTCGACCTCAACTCATTACATAAAACTTGGTAAAGAGTAATATTTTCTTTATAAAGTTTAGGAAGTTTGGAATCATCCAATTCAAATAAATTACCGCAATTACATTTCTTGTAACAAATAGCGCAACTGTTATGAAAGATAACGCCACAATTGCTACAGGTTACACATGATTGTGCAACAGTTTTGCATTTACAGTTTAGGCCGGACATAATAACAGATGCAGTTACAAAAATGACTAGAGCAATAAATAAATAAAAACAGGATAAGGTTGATACAAGGACACAATTCACACCGGTGCGGTCGATCACTTGTGACTGACTAAAAACAAATACAGGTAGACCACGGTAAGGTTACACAAGAGACAGCAGGATTATAAAAATTAATAATAAAATTACACGTTAAAAAAATGGACTGGTAGGAATAGTTAAAATCACCGCCACAGGAAGTGCGACAAAACAGTAAGCGGGAAACTATAATTCTAAGTTAAATACATTTACAATAATAAAAATAATTAAACCAGTAAATTTTTTTAAAATTGTAAAGAGACTGGTTGCTAATATAATTACCAGCCGGAATGACACGAACTTTAGAATTATAGGCACTAAATTCCACACAAAACTGCACAAGTTAAAATTAATAACATTACACACACACAGTGGCATAGTTTAATCATAAATATAAAAAAGAAGCTGGTATGACAACATTCCTAAGCAAAATAAATAACATGGCGTTCAAACTTTAAGTTTTGAAATGCTGATATCAAAAATTTTGTCAAAAAATTCAGAACAAAAGATAACAAAAAAGGCGACGAAACAGTGGCGTTCAATGCTACAGAACAGCAAAAATGTTTTAAATGTAACAAAAAAAAATGGACATCTGGCAATAAAACAACCACGCAGAAAAAGATTGTTACTATTGTAAGAAAAGTGAAAACAAGTTAGCAAATAAAAGTGAGGAACTGTTTCTGGTTGAAACAAATGAAAATATAGTGAAGCTATTGTTTCACAATACAAGGAGCAAAAAAAAAACACAATGTGCACAGAAGCAATAGAAAAAGTGGTGACAAGGCGTTGTAACCTCATAAATGTGATGTATGCTCCAGAATTAAGTAAGAATCTTCTATCAGTAAATGCAATAACCAAAAATGGAGGTGAAATTAAATTTACCAAAGAAAAGGTTGAGATATACAAAAATAATATAAAAGTGAAAAAAAAGTAAATAACCTTTATAGCATAAATCTTAACAGTAAAAAATAAGAAATAGCCTTAACAACAACACTAAAAAACTTATTCATTGGTCTAACTCTAGACAAAAGACAAATCAATTTTTTGGATGAGATATGCAAATGTTGTGTACATGCAAAAAATACACTACTTCCGATTAAAACAGAGCAAACAAGAGCCGATAGAAATAACACACTCAGACGTGTGTGGCCCAATCAATTCTATAACGTGGGATGGAAACAAATATTTTATCAAATTCTTTGATGATTTTACTCATCACGCTTGGCATTTCTGTTAGAAAGTTGTAATCAAATCAAAGATGCAATAAAAGAATACGTAAATATGATCAAAGTAAAATGGAACATAAAAGTGCACAAATTCAGATGTGACAATGGTGGCAAATACATGTCCAAAAAAATCAAGGTATGGTCCAAACAAAGAGGAATGAATCTGGACTACACAGTTCCACATACCTCTCAACTCAATAGTAAAGAAAAACGATTGAACAGAATCTTGATAGAAAAAGCCAGAACATTAATTTTGGATAGAAATTATTACAAAGAAATGTGGGGAGAAGCCGTAAGAACAGCAGCCTATCTAAAAAATAGAAGTTCTTCATTAACTGTTGATACAACTCTACATAAAAAATAGACAAGTAAGAAACCCGATCTTTTCAGAGTAAGAGTATTTGGAAGTGATGTCTTTGCCAAAGTGCTAGGTACATTAAAAAAACTGGATGATCAAAGTAAGAAATTAGTAATGATTGGATATGGCTTACATGAATATCGACTGTGGAATATCGACAAAAGAACAATAACAACACATAGAGATGTAATTTTTAATGAGAACATTTGAGAAAAAGGATAACTAATAGAAAAGTCTGAAAACAAAATAAAACCAAAGAAGAAATTCTATCACAGACAGAAGAACAAAACAAAAAAAGAAAAAAAAGCAGAAAAGGAAATAAAAACAGAAAAAAATAAATTAAGATGAAAGAAAGAATCAAGAAAACAATAACAAACCACGAAAGTCAACAAGAGGTAAAGTAATAAAAAAATATTTTTTTTTAAATTTTTGAAGAGGCAGTCAAAAGCCCCGAAAAAATTACAGCTATCAAAAAGAAAAGAAAATCATTTAAAAAAAAAACAAATTTTGAATACAAGTTGACAAAAAGAAGCTGAAGGCAAAAAAATACTCAGTAACAGATGGATCTTAAAAGTGAAAATGATAAAAGATACAAGACAAGACTGGTAGTTAGAGAATGCAAACAGAAACATAGAATTGACTACGAGATATTTAGTCCCGTGGTAAATAGTATTTTATTGAGAATACTATTTGCACAAGCCGCAGCTAAATATCATAAAATCATAGGATTTGATATAAAGACAGTATTCCTCTACGGAGACCTACATGATGTAACCTACATGCAAATGCCAAAAAGATTTGATAATCAGGACAAGATATGTAAGTTGAAAAAATCATTATATGGACTTAAACAAGCTCCAATGCTATTAGAATAAAACCTTCAACAATTTTCTGAAAAACAACGGACTACGACAGATCTCATGCAAACAATGTGTTTTTAAAAGCAAAAACAATAAAATAATATTAGCCATATATGTGGATGATGGAATCATAATTAGAAGTGATTGAATCAAAATCGATGAGCTACTAATAAATCTGACACAAAAATTTAAAGTAACAGTGTATACTGAACTTAAAATCTTTATAGGGATAGAGATTAAAAAATGTGCAGATGCAACTCAAACTAAAGAAGACTGAATTTGCAAAAAAAATGCTGGAAAAGTTTTGAATGACCAAAACTAAAACAGTGACAACTTCAATAGAAGCAAAACGCTTTCCGAACAAGAGATGAAAATACAAAAATGGGTATTTCCGTATAGAGAAGCAATAGGAAACCTCTTGCAGTCGTTTTGTAAAAAACCCAAACTTATCAAACGTAACTGACTTGAAAAGATGCCTAAAATATTTAAAAGGAACAATAAACAAGATTGCAACCTATTGTGACGTTATCAAGCACAGAAGCAGAACTCATCGCAGCAGCTGAGTGTACAAAGAAACTTAAATACTTAAAAGAATTAGTGACCGAATTAACAACTGTACAAGTAAAACTGAATCTCCAAATCGACAACCTGCATTGCAATGTCTCTAATTAAAAATGAAATTATAAACAAACGCAGCAAACACATTGATGTGCGTTATAAGTTTATCTGTGAAAAAGTGTCTGAAGGAATAGTGAATATCAAATATTGTCATACAGACAGACAAATCGCAGATGTGTTTACTAAACCTTTAGAGCGTCTAAAATTTGAATTGTTTAGAGATGCAATATGGAGTTTGAAAAATGTTTAGTTTAGAACATGTTTATTTTAAAAATGTTAAACTTTAAGAATGTTTGTAAAACAATATTTTTTGTTAAAAAAAGAAGACATTAGGAGGTAGTGTTTGTCAACAAACATTGTTACTTTAGTAAGTTGACAAACTTGTGTTGGTAACAATATGTAACTAAATGTTTGAAAATAAAACAACGGTTAGTAAGTGTAAAAAAAAACATGGTAGAAAGTAGAAACACGTTACATTTCTAACCAAAAAAGTGTGTACTTAAATACTCATCAATCAAGACAAATAAGTCAACATTTTAATTTAACAAAATAAATGTTTTTTGAATTTTAAAAACTGCGTAATATTTTAACACACAGTGGCATTATTAAGCAAATAATTAATTAATAAAAAAAAATACAAACTATAAGTTAAAATTAAATAGAAGTAGATGGTAAAATAATAATAGTTATTTGTTTTACTAGGCATAAAAGCACAAGATTTAATGCTCGGCTATGAAACCAGCCAAGGCATTAAATCTGCTTTTCTGCCGTGAGAAACATATAATTTTTTCTTCAAATTTGTTCCAATTCCACGCAAATTAAATTGCGTTTCATTATCAATATCCAAATAACTAAATTATTTTATCAAAGGTAACTGGACCCTGCGTTACCATGTTTACCGCTGATGATGTTTGTTGAATATGTTTGTTTACTGTTTACTTTGTCATTGTCAATTTTGAAAAGTTATCATGTTAGAAATGGATTTACTGCAAAGTGAGGATGAATTGATGCAATTAACACCACCTGAGATAAGAGACCAGGCGCGAGATGTGGAATTTAACCTTTTACCGGAAAAATCAAGAACTGTATATGAACTCACATACAGCAGATTCATGGAATATAGACAGAAGAAAAATATAGGATCTTTCTCTGAAAATGTGCTGATTGTCTATTTTTCCGATCTTTCAAAGAAAATGAAGCCTTCAACGTTATGGTCTACCTATTCGATGTTGAAAGCTACCCTGAACATAAAAAATAACATTGATTTGGCAAAATACATGAAGTAACGGGCTTTTTTGAAACGCCAGTCAGACGGTTTCCATGCAAAAAAATCCCGAGTTTTTCAAAGAGAAGAAATCGAGAAATTTTTATCAGATGTCCCAGATGAACTGTATTTGTGTACGAAGGTAGGAATATATTGAAAATGATCTATTATGGACTAATTTTCAATTTATATTTTAGGTTGTACTTATTGTTGCAGTCGCTGGGGCTTGTAGATGTGATGAGCTTTTGCAAATAAAAACAGATGATATAAATGATATGAGCGACAAATTGCTAATTATGCTACTAAATACTAAGACCAAAAGATCAAGATCTTTTATAGTAACGGAATATTTAAGCGTTTACAGAAAATATGCAGCCTCCAGACCATCGAATTTAAATAATCGGCGTCTCTTCTATAAATATGCGAACGGTAAAGCACATCATCAATTCATTGGCATTCACAAATTCGGTAAAATGCCAGAAGAAATTGCTACTTTTCTGGGACTATCCCATGGGAAAGAGTATACCGGGCACTGCTTTCGCAGAACTTTGGCCACGTTGCTGGTGCATTCTGGTAGGGACATAACAATGTTGAAGCAACATGGAGGATGGAAGTCTTCCGCTGTCGTGGAGGGCTATATTGAAGACTCGCTAGCCAATAAGTCGAACATTGGCAATAAAATATTTTCTGGCGTTTCCGGAGTATCAAGTGTGGATACTAAAGTTGTTAATTTTACTGGAAAGAAGGGAAGTGGACAGAGTTCAATTGTATTAAATAATTGTTCAAAATTCACCATAAATATATCTAATAAATAAAAATTTCGTGTTGTAGTTTGTAGTTTTAATGCAATAAAACCAGTTTATTATAATCAGCATCATTTTGAGTTTTCTTAATGTCATTGTCAATTTTAATAACCAGTTTGATTTAAATTATTACTTGGAAGGTTGCCTAGCAACGAACTTTTTCTGCTCGCTACGCTCGGCTATGAAACACCAGCCGCGGCATTAAATCTTGTGCTTTTATGCCTAGTAAAACAAATAACTATTATTATGTTCTTTATTACAAGTTTATTCTTACATATATATTACTAATTTTAGCCTTCTACAGATGTAATAAGTTAATAAAAACAAAACAACAAAAATGTTAGCTTGGATTATAGAATTTGAAAAATGTGGTTGCAAGAATGTCTAAAAGAGGCGAGGACATGAGTGCAACAGACCGAATAATATTTTAGTGTATATTAAATTGCTTATTATAGCTGCCAAGCTATAATGGCGGCACTATAATTGTAGTTAGTCTAAACAATATTTAATAAGAAATAGAAATAAATATTTGTATTGTATTGATCCATAGTTATATTGGCACTACAAATAAATACCAAGTCGGTATATTGAATAAAATTAAAATAATTGTAAAATTGCACTGTTATAGCAATCTTATTTTTTTTTATAAACTTGTATACGTTATTATTTGATGTTTTGTTACTTACTTGTTTTTCTAACATTCTGTTTTGTTAAACCCCCATTTTAAAGCACTGAATCATAAAAACATCTTCTATTAATATTTGTTGCTTTCTTATGATTGTGTCGCAGTCTTTCCTGGATTTCTTCAGTTTCTATACATCTACGTACAATTTTAAAAATGGTTCATTGTTGGCTTCTGATTGTTACAACTATAAACTGTTGATTACTATCTTTACTTAAAGTAATAACTTAGCATTATTTTCTTTCACGTTCACGTTTCTCTCATTTTATGATTGTATTGTAGGTAGGAATCGATATAAATCTATTTTGTTTCAAAAGTATGATTAATATTATGCAGGTTTATTGAATGTAAAACTTTGTCATGTAGTGATGTGTAGTTTTTTACAATTTTTAATATAATTTTAATATACTATTAATAATTTTATTTTCAGTAGAGTTTTTTAAGTAAATTAAAAATAATATTATTTTTTTAACATTTTATAAAACTAAAGATGTTTAAAATAACCGTATTACATAATCATAATTTAAAATTTAAACAACGGTAATACTTCCAGCATTCAGACGGGACCAGAATACGTTGTAAACATTTACGATAGTAACACTACAACATAAGAAAATGATTAGTATACAGCAAATTGAAACAGAAAAAATCAGAACGGTTTAAAAATTATGTACGTTTTGAAACTTTATTAAACTATATAATAAAATAAGATTACATAAAACAATTACTATGTTTTTATATCACAATTTATTTTGCCTTACTGTGACTGCAGTTTCGGATAAACCTGTCTTCTTCAGACAATACAGGAATACATTAATAAAAAAACAGTACATTATATATATATATATATATATATATATATAAAAAATTAAAATCACAAAAATATTAAAAAAGACTTTAACGTAATCTAATTAATGCAGTGGGTTTGTTAGTATGATTACAAATAAAAGGATTAAAACATTAGAGATTAACAATAATTTCAAAAAAAAAAAACAAACAATGTAATTATTTATAGATTAAGCGAGGGATTAAATTAACAAGCGTATACATATGTTCAAGCTGATTGTTTAAAAGTGGTAAACTGTTTTTTTTTAATGTTTGTAAATTTTTAAGGTTTCTAATGGGTCTAGTTTTTTTACTTTTTTTAGCATTATGCTAAGTTACTAAATCGTCTAAATTTGGAAAAGTGTGATTTTTGTTAATTATATGATTTGTAAATGTTGAGTTTGAGTTACCGTGTAAATATGATTTGTTATGTTTACTAAAACGTTGTTTGAAATTTTGACCAGTTTAACCTATGTATACACTTTCACAATTAGTACATGTTAGTTTATAGACTTTTGATCCTTCTAGTTTATTATTTATTTTCTTGGCGTTATAGAGACAATTGCTTAATTTTGTGTTTGATTTAAATTATTAAAGTATTTATGTATTGTCTGAAGAAGGCTGAGGTTTAGCCAAAACTGCAGTAATTGTTTTATTTAATTTTATATTAATGTTAACCTTTGGTTAGCAACATCAATAAAAAATTAAACCATTGTTGCAAAATGTTGATAATTTATCTACGGGTTGACTTTAAGTCAAAATATCGTTTTAGAGTTGAGAATGGTATTCTAAATCTTAAAGGCTTATTTCATTGTAACAATAAATATACATATGCAATAGCAAAAAAAAATTATAATTTATTGGTTTTAAATTTTGTTTGTTAAATAATTGAGTAAACAACAAAAATTGATAAAATATATGTATGTTGTTAATAAAAAAAATATACTTACTAGACCGTGTATTTTTTTGGTTGAACAGGAGCTATCCATTCAAAAGTAGCAGTTGTTGCGTCAGTTATGTACTTTAGAGCAGCAGCGTTCTAAAAAATAAGGCAATTTAATTTAGTGATATATTACAATTAGTAAAAAAGTAAGCATAATATTAATTGTAAAAAATTCATTATTTTTGTCTTGGACAATCTATTTTTAAATTAATAAACTGAACAGTTGAAAGTTTTATGGCACTGTACATTTTATTCTTTACACGTTGCAAAAACCTTGAAGTTATATTTGATGAAAGATATGTACAAAAAGAAATTAGAAACATAGCCAAATTAGAAGACAAAGCAAAAAAATTAAAAAAAGGGAAAGAACCAGGAACAGATGAAATAACGCCGGAAATAATAAAATTTATGGGAAAAAAAAGAATTGCACAAATAACAGAAATCATATATGGGAAAACGCCAATAAAGTGGAATAATGGAATAATCCTACCCATACATGAAAAAAAAAAGATAAAAGAAAATGTAAAAACTCAAGGGAATCACACTAATAAGCATACCAAGCAAACTATTACAAGAATTATAGAAGAAAAGACGAGAAACAATAGAAAACAGTTAATGTGGATTTTAGAATAAGAAAAGGTACTCAAAACCTAATATTTAATATAAAACATCTCTGAAAAAATGATAAAAAATAGAGTAACGCACGTATGCTTTGTTGACTTTGAAAAAGCATTTTACAGGAATAAGAAAAAAGAGATATGGAAAGAACTGAAAAAGAAAGAAATTGAAAAAAATAAAATAAACATAATTAAAAACAATAGAGATGTGCTTCTTTAGGAAGATTGAAAACAAAACAAGAAAAAATAAAATAAGGAACTTAACGTTTAGAATGAATTTACAAATAAAACCAATACAAGAAAAAACTTAGGTCAAATGAGATGGTATAAACATATCAGAAGAACGAGTGAAGAAAGAAACACCAAAAAAATATATGAGACAAGAATAACAGGAAAACAAAAAAATGAAGATTAAAAAAAAAATAAAACAGCGCAATAAAGAAAGAAGCTACAAGAAAATGGAACACTTAAAAGAAATAGTCAAGGATAGGATGAAATGGCACAAATAGTATTACTCAATTTAATAATATACATCTTACACCGAATGGTAAAAAGGCAAAAATAAATAAATAAATAAAGTTTTAAATCACTCAAACTGCCTTGCCCGTTAAATACAAACAAACTGAAATTGAAGTTGTATGCAACGTTTGTATTTAAAGAAAATGACTTATTATAATTGTTTTTTTGCAAGCCTCAACTAAAACTATCTGTTTCAGCTCTAAAATGCGGACCAAAACTACAATTTAACTTTGAAATTTTCCAAAACAATGTTTTTATTTGTGACAGGCAAAACAATATCAAGTGTAACTTGTGCTGCAAAAAGCGGCGGGCTGCTTATTTTTTACCCTTGACATACTATATACTATATTTACCTCTAGTTTGTTAAAACAGTTTATAAGCATAATGTCTTCATTATTTGTAGGAACATTGAATTGACCTACAGCAACATTACCATTTCTGACCTGTATGTATAGTCCCTTAATTATTTCGCCAGAAATTGTAATCTTTACTTTTCCACCAACATCTACTTTCTTATTATCAATATTTACAGTGTAAGGAAATGGAGATGTTGTTAAACTTGTAGGATGCCGAGGAATCATAGTATCACAAACACTTTCATACGTACCAGCTAAGTGACCTAGTTTTGCATAACTACAAGAAATGCTAACAAGGGCAATAAGTGTTGAATATATAATTGCCAACATGGTTTCTGTAAAAATGTAAAGTTTTTTAATTTGTTTTTTTTTAAACTTATTGCATTTTACTTTTAAAAATAGATAATATGTGTTTTAATAGGTCACAAAGAACCAAAAGCAAATCTTTATATTACAAGTTTTAAATTCATTAATATAGCTAAGAGAAATTAATAATATTCTAATAAGTTAAATCACAAGTAAAACAAAAAAGAAAGAAACAAATAGAAATTGCTTGATTATTTTGGATACAGTAACCAAATACGCTTCATTATGGTATAGTAAAATAGAATACGTAATTTTGAATCTTGTAGCAAACGCTTAAGTAACATAATTATTTATTCTAAATGGTTGGTTGTAATTGTTTAGTATCTTGTTAGGCTAAACGAAAAGTTTCTCAGCATTTTGGAATTAATATTTTCGTTTTCTTTTGGCTCGGTATACAAAGTTACCTGGCGTTTGTCCGCCAATTAATCTACACCCTGTATAGAAGAATTACAAACAAAATACGACAGCCGCAATACGCATAAAGAAATTAAAGAGTTAACAGGAACAACTAAAAAATGAAACCCTCTATTATTAAAGATAAAAACGGAAAAATCTTAATAGAAACAGCACAAAAACTTGATGGAAAGATGTAGTCTAAACAAAATACTACAGAGGGACTAAACATATTAAAAGAAGAAGTTCATTATGCAATAAAAATATTAAAAATTGGAAAAGCAGCTCTACCAGATGAAATTTCATGTGAACTTCTAAAATTATTAGATGAAGACCAGCTGGACGTTATTGTTGATCTCTTTAAAAAAATATATCGAACTGGAATAATACCGAAGGAATGGATGAAATCTACCTTTATAACCATACCGAAAATGCCAAACGCCAGAGAATGCAGTGACTACAGAACTATTAGCTTAATGAGCCATACACTGAAAGCATTTAAATTATTTATAACATAATATACAACAAACTAGAGGAAGATATAAGTAATACCCAGTTTGGCTTCAAGAAGGGCTTTGGTACAAGGGAGGCATTGTTCAGTTTCAACGTACTGGCGCAAAGATGTCTAGACATAAACCAGGATATGCACGTATGTTTCATAGATTTCAAAAAAGGCGTTTGACAAAGTCCGCCATGAGACCCTGATAAACTTATTTAAACAAAGAAACATCAACATTGGCACCAAACAGCTGTTGTTCAAGTAGACAAGGAAGTTACAGAGGAAATACAAATACGAAGGGGAGTGAAGCAGGGTGTACACTGTCCCCTATGCTATTCAACCTGTACTCTGAGGCGATATTCAAAGAGGCTCTAAATGAAGAGCAGGCTGGAGTAAGTTTAAATGGCCAGCCAATGAATAACATTCGATACGCGGACGATGCTGTAGTTATTACAGAAAATTTAAACAATCTACAGAGAGTAGACCAGAACATTAAGGATGTCAGTCTACGGTATGGTCTTAGAATGAACCTGAAAAAGACAAAATACATGATAATAACAAAATACCAACACATCGACAACATAATAATTGAAAGAAAACATATAAATATAAATATTTCGGAACTTGGATAACAAATAACATCGATCAGACAGTCGAAATCAAAACCCGGATAGAAGTGGCTAGAAATGCATTCCTTCGAATGCGGGCTTATCTATGTAATCGACAAACGAAAGTAGAGCTAAGAAGAACCAGAATGGTAAGATGTTACGTTTTTTTCTATTTTGTTCTACGGAATGAAAGCATGGACGTTGAAACAAGCAGATATGAAGAAAGTGACAGCTTTTGAAATGTGGTGCTATAGACGCATGCTGAAGATATCCTGGACAGATAAAGTGTCAAACAGCAAGGTATTAGAACGTATGAATAAATCACTGGAGATCACAATCACAATTCAAGAAAGAAAGCTAAAATATCTGGGTCACATAATAAGAGGAAAAAAATACGAACTGCTCCAACTGATCATGCAAGGAAAGATAGCTGGTAGAAGAAATATTGGCAGACGCAGAACCTCATGGCTGCGAAATCTGAGGGAATGGTACAATATAACATCCAAAGAACTATTCCGAGCTGTTTACTCAAAAGTAAAAATAATGATGATGATTGCAAACCTCCTGAAAGAAATTGCCACTTGAAGAAGAGATTAATATAAAATATAAAATTAATGCTTTTTGCTTGTATATGTGTATGTGTATGCAAAAAAATTATTGTTTATATAATTTAACACTGTTACTGGCTAAAATATATATAAAACAATTAATTCTACAAGGTAAAATTAAACCAAAATAGAAACATATTTGTGAACAAAAAGAAGTTTCATTTACTATTTAACAACAGTTATTTACAATCTTACCTGTGTACAAAGAAACGACAATTAAAGTTTACTATTACCGCTTCTCTATACACTACTTAATTTTTTACTTTTTTTAATTATTTGTAATGACTTCTGTCAATTAAAAAGGGCGCGGAACATAAAAAAAATTAAAAAAAGTATACTTTGTAAACTTGTTGGACATATTTTTTATTTATCTTTATTTATATTGTCTTCTTCTGTTGGTATTAGTTTTGATATATAGAGTAAAGTTGTTCTGACATTTTCTTATTACTCTTCCCGATTTTGTATAAGGTGTTTGATATCTTTTCTATTATTTCGAATGGTCTAGTTTTTTTCTATTTAGTCTGTTGCCGTTTTTGATATATACCATGTCTTCTGCACTGTACTTATGATGTTTTCTATTTTTGTCATAAAGTATTTTATTGTAATTATGTGATTTTATTGATCTCTCCAACGCTAGTTTTCTATCATTAGTCCAATTACTTTGTTTTTTTTTTTTTTAATTTTTCTGGTATGACAGTTGTGTCAGTGCTATTTAGTAAGTACTCTGGTGCAAATCCAGTGACCGAGTGTTCTATTTTATTATATCTATTTACATATTTTTTAGCAACCGTTGTCCAAGGTCACTTTTATTTGGTCTCTTATTTAGACGTTTGAAAATGTTGCATTAACTGCTGTCAATGTCAATTTAACGTTTTTTTTTTTAGGAATTCTTTTCTCAAATATTGATCCGTTAATAATATTCCAGTTTTATCCGTTTTTATCACGTAATAAGCTAGTTTGATAAAATCTGTCGCGTTCTATATTTTTGAGATTGAAACAAATCGTGTAGTGGTCGTCCAGTAAGTGGAAGTATTTTTTTGTTGATTTTTGTTTTCCAAATCCTCCAATAGTATCTGTAGACATTATTTCATACAGTTCAGTTGTTGGTTCTAAGTGAGACATTAAACCAAACTGGCCAAAGCAACTTGTTTTGTTTTTTATGCATATGTCACAATTTTTACATAATTTTTTAGTGTTTATTGTTATATTCTTTGACTTATAGTAAGGTCTTTAATTTATTTTTACCCAATTTTTTTAATAAGATTATTTTTTCTTTATTTTTTCCTAATTTTTAACTTTTTTTTCTTATTAATTTTGATTTCATTTTTAGAATTATTTTGTTTTTTTTTTTAGTCCGTTCTTATTTTATCTGTTTGTGTCAGGTTTACTATTGTTAGAGCCTCTTCAGTGTTTTCAATCGGTTTTAGTACTGAATTTCGGCTTAAGTAGTTCGCTTCAGTGTTATTTTTACCGGTTAAATATTTTATTTGAAAGTTATATTGTGACAGATAATAGGTTAACTTACAATTCATTGTCTGTTTTTGCTTTTGTGTTTAAGTTTTTAAGTGGATAAGTTTTTGTGATCTCAAACCATCTTCCAATTAATCAATGTGGCCAATAATTTACTGTTTCCTTAATTGTCAGGCACTTCAGATATATTGCTTTTTTAGTAGTTTATTCAACTTTTTTGAGAAATATGTTACAGGTTTTTCTCGTCCACCTAATTGTAATTGCTTTAGTATTGCCCCAATTCTTTCTTTATTTCTGAAAAAACCTTCTCACATTCTTTTGACCATATGAATTTTGTTTCTTTTCTTAATAATGTATGTAATAGATTTAACGTTGTTGAGCTATTTAGTATGTATTTATGGTAAAAGTTGATCTTTCCGAAAAATTGTCTACTTTTTTTGAGTTTTGGGGGTAGAAAGTTAATAATAATACTTTATTCACGGTATATACAAAACCATTTACATCTACATTATTATATACATAAATAACGATAAATTACAAACAATATTACAATTACACAAAAATATATAAAAGAATATTGAAAAATAAAAGTTAAAACTAGATTGTTTTTTATTGGTCTTACAATGTTATAATTGCTGCTAATACCTGTTCTATATGTCTGGCGTGTTCTTCAAAAGTTGGTAAATACATTAACATATTGTCAATATAACTTTCTGTATATTTTGGCTAATTTATTTTTCCTTAATATGCTACTCAGAATTCTTTGGAATATTGCTGGTGCCGTTTTTAGACCAAATGGTAAACACGCCCATTATTGATAGTGTCTTCCTGCGTTTCAAAATCAGTCTTTCTGGACTGTAAAATTCTTCAATTAAATTCTTTTCTAATAGCATTGCTTTTTGTGTTTCTATTTTCTTTTTATCTTCTATTGTACACCTGTGTGGTTTTTTACTACAATATTTGTCTACTATTAATTTGATTCTTGCTTCATAATCTTTTATCGTGCCAATATCGTATTTGTCTTTTGCAAACACAGTTTTATATTTTTGAATTATTTGTTCTATTTTTTTTGTATTATGTAGATGTTCTAGCTTCAGATAAAAGTTATTTTTCTCTATGTGTTTATTAAAACTTACTAAATATTGTTCAATTTTAATATCTATTTTTTTTGGTAATATTTGTAGTCAGTTTGAATTAATTTAAATAATATCTAACCTTATAAGAAAATCTTCAACATCGTCTCTTTCTGCAATGAATACATCAATGTATTCCTCTATGCTTTTTAAAAATATTTTATTTACATCTGATGCCTTTTTCTTTATCTTGACTAGTTTTGGATTTATTATGGAGATTTGGGAATTTGAATCATATATTCCGTTTACCTCTAACTTATTTTCTAATAATATATTTACTTTAATCAATGGTGTGATTATTTGTTTTTTGCTTCTGTATTTAGATTTACTTTTATTACTGAGTTGCTTTCTATTATTCTACCTTTGTTTTTTTTCTTTATTCTTAAACTAATGTGAGTTTTCAGGATAATATCTAACATCTTTATTTAAGCTATCACAATTTTTACATGGCGGTTTTCCTTCAAATCTCTTCTTTTCACATTTTCTGATGTTATGCAATGACAAACTCAGGTGAACCTGCTGCTATAAGCAAGACTAGAGTCTTTGAACTAATGTCATTGTCCATATCTAGTATTAGAATTTTTTTTCATATAGTATATTCAATCAATAAATTTTCTTTATACCTATATAGCGTACATTCCTGTACTCAATACTTTGTCTGCAAATTACTCCAGTCATCTTTCTTTTCATACGGTCTATTCAGCTTCCATTGTCAATATTTTGAGGGTTGCTAAGTGCTAATCTGAACATGACTTGTGTAGAATTAGCTTTAATATATCAGTCTTTGTATTATCTTTATTGATTTCAAACCATTTACATTTTTTTTTCAAATATCTTTAGCCATTGTTTTGCATTTGAATGTTTACATGTAAATTTTTCAATCATAAACTTTTCTGTTAAGTGTTTTAAATTAAGTTGATTTTTTTTTCTGGGTGGATTCTACTACGTCTGTTTTTATTATTTGTTCTAAATATAAGTCATTAAACATTATATTACTCTCTTTAACAAAGTATTTCTGCTGCATTTCTTTGTTAGTGTGATCCGCACTGTTCTGTTTTGACCTCTTTGAGTAAAACTTTTTTTCACTTTTTTATAAACGTCCGTATTCATCAGTTCTTTATGTTCACTTACAAATTCCATTTCTTGTGGCAACACATATTTTTTGTTGTCTTCTGTTGTAATTAAGGTTATGACATTAATACTTGTCTTTTTGTTCCTCAGTGATGCCACATATTGAAATGCGAACTGCAATTTTCTCGTCATTATAAACAAAAATCGTTTTATAAAACAATTAATTTTACAGGGTAAAATTAAACCAAAACATGTTTCTTTGTGAACAATCATTAATTAAATTTGACATGACTTACATTTTTTGCATAAAAACCACTTTCTTCTAGGGGCACACACAAAAAAATCCACAAACAAAAATTTAAGAACTAGTCTAATATGTATGGTCATGTATGAGTCAAGTGTACGGAATAAAAATTTGTTTTTGCTCTAACCACTGAAAATGCCTTTCTCTACATGAATCCTGATTATGTGATTTTTTTCAAATTTATTGAGCCATTTCTGCAATGAAAATTTTAAAGGTTTTTAAGGTTTTTGAGTTTTTTTACATTTTTTGATCCAAATACACTCTCACACATTCACACGCACACATCTTTACACACTTAACTTAACTTAACTTCTTAGGATTGCATTTTTAGAAAAAAATTATAAGAAATTTTTTTCTTCAAAATAAAGAATAAATTTTTATAGCAAAACATTTTTTCTTTAAATTTTGAAAATTTTGCAGAACTTTAAAAGGCAGTTTTTCTTAAAAAAAGATAACAAGTATTTTTTTTTCTCAAATATGGATACAAACATGCTTTTATATGTGCAAAAGAAATTTCAAGAAGTGCCGTGTGCTTAAAAATGGATAAAAAGGCTTAAATTTTAAATTTACATTTTTTGATCGATTGTAACTTTTCAGGATTGCATTTTTATGAAACAATTAAATTATTTTTTTTTTTTGAAAATTGTCAAAAGAATAAGTTTTCAAAGACAATTTTTTTTTTGAATTTCGTTAATTTTGCAAAACTTTAAGTGACAGTTTTTCTTAAAAAAAGATAATAGGTATTTTCTATTTTTTCTTTAAAATAAAATACATAAAAAGTTCTACAAAATTTTCAAAATTCAAGGATTTTTTTTATTTATTATAATTTTTGAAGAAAAAAGTTTCTTATAATTTTTTTCTAAAAATGCAATCCTGAGAAGTTAAGTGTGTAAAGATGTGTGCGTGTGAATGTTTGAGAGTGTATATAATTAAATATATTTTTGTTTTACTATATAGTTTAATTATATTTGTGTTTTGGTATATAGTTTAAGGGTAGAATGGCTTATAATAGAATAGTTTAGACAGGGAATATTAAAACAACAGGATTTGCGCAGAGAAGAAAACCGGAAGGTATTACCATGCGTAAGTTATTCTTAAGGGCCACTTGTTGAGAGCCAAACAACTCACTACGTCCTAAAAAAAAAAAACAAAAAAAAAAAAAAATGGTAGAATGGCAGAACAGAGAGGTATATCTGCATAACCAAATTTTCTTTCATTTGCTATTAAGAGCAGATGTATAATAATTTGCTTTTACTTTAAATATGTAAACATGTTCTATTGATGTGTTAAATAAATTTATTATTATTATTATTGTAGTATAAATGTTATTTAATTTTAATAGATATAAATGAAAAATTACAATAAATTTCAATAAATATTATGTACGTTAACCTTCGCTGATTCAGAATTTTATTAATTTTATTTACTTATATAATTATGGTTTTTTAAACGGTTACAGCTAGAATTTGTATTTGTATTTGTGCAAACTGTAGAGAGTAAAATTAAGATGAAATTGAAGAAACATTTATTTTTGTTCTTATTCAGAAGCTTATGTAGTTTAATAAATAATAGGATAATAGTACATATTAATAAAATGTGTAAAACACATATATATTTACTTTGGCATTTATTCAATCAGAGCTTCTTAGTATTTTTATCTTTCAAAAAATTATGAAATCGCAATTTTTTATATTTTTCAGTAAGAAATTTTTTGATTGAACTAATTCAATCAAAAAAATTTAAAACAAACGGTGAACTGAAATGGTTGGTTTAAATATGAGCAATTAGTTATTAAACTTAAACTATTATGTACAAAAGTACGATTTTTTAATAAAACTAATACTAATACTATCAACTTCAGATTTGGTAAATAGCAATTAATAAATGAATTTAAAATTGATATATAAATGAACTTACGTGAACTATACAATGGATTTGTAAATTGTACTGTATTGTCTAATTATTGATTTGAAATAAAATTATTGTCCAAAATATATCATATTTATGGAAAAATTTACGTGCGCCAGTTTTTATGTGATAACAATAATTTATTAAAAAATATACTATTAATATTGATAGTAAATTCACGAAATAGTTTTTTCTAGTTTATTACGGTAAATAAAATATAATAAAAGTGTTATCTAACCTACATAATTTTTATTATAATAAAGCATAAAAAATAGAAGTAGTAACAAATTTTAAACTAAAGCTTAAAAATGAAACCCGTGTAAGATTAAAAATTCTAATCATAAAAGTCAATTTATTCATTATTTGTTTTTGATCCATAAACATAGAATTAAAGACCAGTAGCAGTAGCTAAAAAAAACTTTTTTGATAAAAGTTTCATCATTTGTTAATATATTACAACCAAGCTGGATTATTTTTTGCTAAAGGCCCATGTTATCTATATTACAAGTAAAAACAGATATTAAGCTAGTTCAATTAAATCCTCAACTTACCAACAAATAATTTCACAAAGCCATCTCTATGTTGAGTAGAAACAATGTTTTGTTAATGAATGCAATAAGAGCTTTGTCTTTGAACTTATGACCAATAAATGTGACATATGTCCTAAATGCTCAAAAAATTATAACAATGTGAACAAACTTTGGTACTAAAATTATCCATTTAAGTAATTGCAAAATAAATAACAAAAAACGAAAAATTATTGGTGTAACTATAGCACACTTGAATTTATACAATAGTGACATTTTGTGTATTTCTGAATCATGCATTAACTAAACAGAATTGCTGTTTATTACTTTTTCTGTAGACAATACAAACAGTAGCTATTGCAGAAATTGTGACAAACATAGAAACGTGGAAGCATATTAGTAATTGTTAAAGTATATTTAACTGAAAGATTTCTATTGTTGCCAGTTTCACGTCTAGATGAGAAATCCGGATGAGAAAGGGAGAAGAGTAAGAACCTTGTTAAAAATCAGGGTTCAACTGGTACGGTTGATAGCATCCTGTCAGGTCCCTAGCCAAGGGTTACTAGTGAAAAACAGTCAACGGTAAACAAACTTCTAGATAGAAGGCAAAAGAACCAACAAGGAAAAATTGATCTCATTAGCTCTAAAAATAAGAAGTAAACCTTCAATTAGAAAATTATTTTTTTTATCGGCAAAAGTTAAGGTAATAGACTGGTTTTCCATTACACTAGAAAATATACAAACTTACCAACCCAAACATTGCCTCGGAACAAAAAACAAACATCAATGAAAACAATTTAAGCAACGAAAAAGAACTATAAATCTAGGAAAATAAAAAATACAAGTGCAAAACTAATAGAAATACATGAAAAAAGTTATAAATAGACATATTAATGTTAACGGAAACAATATTCTCTATAGTGCCAAAAGATCAACGTGCAAAGAAAAATGTATTAACTATGATACACAAACGATTTAAGAACAAAGTGACAGACTACGAGTGTATAAATAAATACATATTATTTATTATTAAGTAAACGTAAAAACTATGCAGCGACAAGTAACAACTCTTGGAATATGTGGAATTTTAAATGATAAACCCTGTGTTATAAAAATAATAATAGTAAAAATCTTATAATATTTAAAATTAAGTAAAAAAAAATGATCTAAAAATGGCAACTGGCTTCTACAAACAGAAACAGATACACAAATACACATAGCCCCAGATTAATAAAAACATAAAATCAATAATAGACGCAGATGTAAAAATATATAAAGAAGTCACATAGATTTGATTATTACATACTAAAACCCAAAATGTTTTTTTTTATATTACAAGTAGGTACAGGAAAAAAATTATTAGAAAAAAAAATGAAGCCAACTGAAATTTTATTTTTCAGATTCAAGGGCCAATATTTTAGGGCTACTTTATAAACTACTTTTGAATATGTACCTAAATACATATATATATATATATATATATATTATTGCACCCGTTAATTGAAACAACGGAGACGCTGTAGATACTGACGAGACCCACACTCTCATTGAATCTAATTAAATGAACACTAATTGTATACTAGACTAAAATTCTAAATTAATATAAACCATATTTTTTAAAAATTTCAGCCGGAGCTGGGTCTCAAACCTGCAACAAATTATGCGTCAAGATTTGAGTACGTATAAAAAAATAGCACAAAAAGCTTTGGGTAGCAAAGCAGCAAACTCTGATGAAACAATAGAATTAAAGAATTAGTAGATAAAAAGAACAGGCGGTATAAAAATTAGTTTAGAAAAAAAAGAAGAAACAAATGTTTGATAAGAAGTGTTAAAAGATAAATACTTACAATGTAAAAAAAGTGCACAAAAACCTAGAAATTTTAGAAAAAGTAATAAACGGATAAAAAAGACTTAAACACGTAGCTGGTACTAATACAGTAATAGCTACAACACTATAAAAAGTTTTTAACTAAAAACAAATCTTAATTTTACACAGTATCACCAATAAGTGGAGATAAAAAGCAAACTAATGGAATTTACAAAAGGCGTAGTAGAAAAGGTCGTGTTTAAACTTAAAAGCAGTAGATCTCCAAAACTAAAAAATATTTGCCAAACTATTAAAAAGCAAAACACAAAAGTTTTTTACTATAATTACGAGGTTATTCAGCCAACACCTAAATGGTCATTCTATATCATAAATTAAAAAAAATTTAAAATGAGCGGTCCGTTCACACCTTCTTGCACACACCCACAGTAGCACCAAGTTGCAATGCGATTGTAAAAATTATCAACTTTTTAAAAACTGGATCTTTTACAAACTAAAAGAAGCTGTTATTGTTAAAGATTACGCAAAAAAATCTTAGCAATTAAAAAAAGTGTTACTAACAATCTAGACACGTCAATACCAAGGCGTTTTTAACAATTGAACATTTTAAGAAGCAGTCTGTATCAAATTTTAGACATTGATTTTTATCTTTACAGACCACTCACAATATATATTATCAAATTGAGTTTTGAAAATGCTATCAGCTGACAATCATTTTTGCAACACAATTAAAAAATTAAAAGTTAATTTTTATTTCTAATTGTATGTTAAGAAACAAAACTTCCGCATTTGGGACTCAAAAATAAAACTAGAGCTACCGATCCATCTTTACTTCATGAAAGTTTAATGCGGTTTATGGGCGGTTGATGTCTTCAAATTGGACTTTTGTTTTACAAAACGGCGTTACATCACACAGATACAATTATTGTATTACATTAAAAATTTTAGATCGCATTATTTTTATACGAACATCAATTAAACGCGTAAGTAGACCATGTGATTTGACGTCGTTGGACTTTTTCCTATAAAGATAAGTGAAGAAAATTGTCTATGCTAATAGTCTTAAGTCAATTGAAAAACAACAGCTGTTATTTGTAATATTAAGCCATAAATATAAAAAAAAAGAATATCTATTTGTTAAAAGAATCAAGACTAAAATAATTTTGACATTAAGTTTCAAATTTTTGATTAGGTGCTACAGATTTAACTTAAAAAAATAAATAAAACGTTATGTTTGTTGATATAGTATTTGAAATTATAAATATTTTTTTTTGTTTTTCAAGAAATTTATTAATGTAAATGAAAACTCTTCAAAAATGCAATACATTAAACACTACAATTGTGATTTTTGGATCAGATATAAAACTATAAATTCTAGAAAGACTTTGACAAAACTTACAAGTTTATAATTAAGATCTATACAATAAAATCTTATATATTATTAAATGCTTTGGTAATGTCTACGTTTCTGCAAGATTTTCTCCATTTATTGAAAGTAGAATTCCATATTGCGTATCTGAGTTATTTTGTTCAATAAGTTAAAAAAGTAAATAGATTGTAGACTGTAATGCAATTGGTCTATAATTTTAAGATTGGGCTTGTTTTTTTTAGGTATAGATTGAATATTTTTTAATTTTTCAATCATTCAAAATTGTTTTTTGTATAATAATTCAAATATTTTAATTAGAATAAAACATTTGCAATCGTTTTCAAAATGATACATAAAATTTTATCTACACTTAATACACTTAATGCTTTTCTAGTATTTAATGTTGTTTTTTGTATACTTTGAACTCATCATTTTATTACTAAATGACATTGTAGGTACAATTACAATTTATAAATAATTTTATAACAGAATTTTTTTATAAACGTTTTAAGAATTTTTATTTAAGCTAGGACTCTAGCATTTGAAGCCAGGATTCTGGCTTTGAGCAAACAGATCTAATTTTTAAGTAGTAGTGTTCTTGCGATTTTAAACTTGCACGTCCCACGTTTAAAATACGTTATTTATACCGATTTTAAACCTGCGTACCCAAATCTAGCTTTTGAGAACGGGTATTCAAACTTTCTGCTTGTCACTATAATATTTCCTACCCACTTACTAACAATAAATACAAATCTCTACCTGACTATAAGTATAAAACGCGCATATTATATTAAAATAGCTTGTTCTGGATCTACTTATTTTGCGCGTAAAATTGCCTCTTATATGTGCGGACAGAATCCGTAGATTTGGACAACTAACGCAAGAGTTTTATTAGATGTTTAGACTCACCATAATAAGTACAAAAGCTCAGTCTACCATGAATTGTAAAGCAAGTAGCACTAAACCATTGGGCAAGTTTTCCACAAAATTAATCATGGCGTATGATATGATTAAATTGGCGGAACAAAACCTAGACTGTTTCACAAACCAATTTAATCAACCAAACATTTACTTAGTTTGTAGCTTAGTAAGTAAGTTAATTTCTTTAATATTTGTAGTTTAAAAATGAATTTAAACTCTGTTTATTTGCATCTTGAACATAGAAAAGATCTAGTAGATTTTGATTATTATCTTAAACTTGCACTTGCGTTTGTTGATCAGTGTCTACATCCATAAACGTTATATTTTAGTTTTAATAACATAACTCTTAAACTAAATCTTTTCAATAAGATTATTTTTGTAATAAGCATACACCGTTCTCCAAATAAGGCAAAAAGATTTTAATGTACATAATACTGAATGATTAACTCACTTATTTTCTACAATACTGTCTAGACAACAAACTATGATTTTTGCTGTTTTTCATAGTCTTACTCAACTTTTTGAGCAAAAATTTTTTGGTAAACCAAGATTGTTAGATCTGTATTTTTCAAAATTAAAACAACTACCATTGACGCCGCTTTAGGAAATTACAATCATACACTTTTTTTCATTTAATTTAATTCTACTATTCTAAATTCTCTTGTAGTTGTACTTACAATGTCGGCTAGTGTTAAAATAATGAGTTTAACACTCAATTTAAGCAAATTTTACCTATTATTCTTAAAACATTTACAAATGAATTAGTTCCCATTCCATAAAAAGTGTTCAAAAGTTGCAAATGTTTAACCTATACTTAAAAATATTATTAACTAACTTTATTGTATAGGTTTTAATTACATATCTGTAAATTTGATCAAAATCTTAAATGCTGGTGTTTCTTAAGGTTCTGCTCTTTACCAACTTTGTTTTAAATTTACATTAATAAACTTTTTTAAATAACCAAAAATCTTATTCATAGTTTTGCAAATAACAACATCTTTCACATTTTATACTTTCCATGACTATGAGGTACAAAAAGCCTAATAAAGCCTAAGTGCAGTGAAAATGGTTTTACTCTCTTACACAAGTTTCAAGTTTAAATCAAGAAAACCAAATTGACAAATATGAAAATATGAAAATTTTTAAGTGACAATCTGTAACAACTTGGCCAATTGACCATCTATTAACAATGAAAATACAAGTGAAAAAAAAACGATAAAATACAACCTAGATGTATATCTAGCTTTGTAGACTTTAGAAGAGCTTTGGATACCGTTGAACACTGGAAAGTATTTGAATTATTTGCTTATGATAATAATGCAAAGATAGACAGCAGGTAAACAGTAAAAAATAGAAAAAAACTTTGCAAAACTTAATTTACATATGAACAGCGCAAAAACAAAAACTATGTGTAGAGAGAACCCTTAAATTGTTATCAGTGGTCAGAATTAAAAAAGTAAACTAAAAAATTAAAAACTGGCCTGAGCAGCATTTCAGAAAGTACGGACCCGGCTTTTCAACCAATGTATCTTCTAAGCATATTAACGTTCGGAAACTAAACCTAAACAATCACAAACAGATTAATGAATAAATTTCGTGCAACCCAAAAAGCTATCAAAAAACAAATGACTGAAATATCCACCAGCCCAACCAACAATAAACAAACACATAAAAAGCATGACAAAAGTACAGTACGTGCCAAAAGTAATAAAATTTAAATTAAAATATGTTGCTCACGTAGCTAAATATCATGATCATAGATGGACAAAAATATATTCCAGTAGAGAACATATCAACAAAGAAGATCTTCCATGCGATGGACAGATAACATCAAACGCAGTGCACTGAGAGAAGCTCAAGACAAAGAAACTGAAAAAGAAAAGGTACGCCTACGTTCAGAAATAGACTAAATAAGGCTATAATAAAATACTTTTTTATTAATATTATTATTATTTTATATATATTTAACTGTATTTCATATTTTAATTTACATTTTTATTTATTATTATTTTCTATGTAGTGTACATCTACAGATACATTGTTTTTAAAATATGATTAACATTAAACATGTTGATTATACGTAAAATTTTATATCAACTATTAATAAACTTTTAAGTAATATTTATAATTTTTGATAAGTTAAAAATCTTAAAATAAATACAAATAATTTATATTTGAATTTTAATCAACAGTAATACTTCCAACATTTACGCGTGTCCAGAATTCATCGCGTACTTTTACAATGGTAGCACTGAAACATAAAAAAATATGAACATACAAATAACTGAGGCGTTGTAATAATCTATGCTTAAGAATAATACCAAATTCAAATTCTCCAAAAAAATTTAAATTAAAAGTTTGCAAATTTTTTAAAACTTAAACCATTGTTATAAATCAATTGTTTGCAAATAGAACCAAATTAAAATTTTGTATCATAATTAAAGTAAGTTCTTATATTTCAAAATATATTGTGCCCCTCTAGTTTTAAAATTTATTATTTCAATAAAATATCTATTGAAGCAAAAGACAAAAAATAAAACTGTTATTATTTTTTTTAAATTTGTTGTATGACAATTTGTTACAAGTAAAAGAAATATACTTACTAGATTGTGTATGTCTTTCTTTCAGAAGGAGCGATCCATTCAAGAGTTACACTGTTCTTCTCAGTTCTAATGCTTTTTTGAGTAGCAGCGTTCTAAAAAAATAAAACAATCAAAGTTAGTGATTTGTATAGTACTACTAATATAATAATATAATTGCTTAAAAAATACTCATATAATAAAAAAATGTAATATTAAAATACTATTATGTTTTTGAATCTTGCTTAATCATTACTTTTTTTGGTTGTTAAATTGACGTTTATCAAATTATGTGTACTATTTAACTTGCTCATAAGATGTATAAAATTACAACAAACAATAATGAAAAAACAATTTATTATTAAATTTTAGAATAATTTCTGTTATTTGTATACTCAAAATTTTAAAAACTTTACATACTGTAATGCAACAAAAATAAATCACTTGTTAATATTTTTTTACAGTTTAAAACTAATATTACTTATTATATACATAATAATTTACTCACCCCTAGTTTGCCAAAACAGTTTATAGGAGTGCTGTGTTCATCGGTTTCAGCAATATTGAATTGACCTACAGCAATATCACCATCTCTGACTTGAACAAAAAATCCCTTAAATACTCCGCCAGATATTGTAATATGTACTTTTCCACCAGCAACTACTTCCTTATTGTCAATATTTACAATGTAAGGAAATTCTGATGTTTGTGGATCCACTAAATGTCCAGGATTCATACTGTCACAAACACTTTCAATCACACCAGGTTTGTGGCCTGTTAGGTGTCCAGATGGATAACCACAAGCAATGCCAAAAATGGCAGCTAATGTTAAATATCTAATTGCAGACATTTTATTCTGTAATAAAAAAATATTATGCATAAATAGTTAAACTATTAACAAAATTAAAAAAAATGAAATAAAAACATTTAAAAATATGAACGTTTAAATGTATCTATTTTATTTATTTCTTCCTACTTTATTTACAATCTATTTTTTAAAACTTTTCTAATATATATTCTACTCAAATAGTTTAGTTAAACTTGTAACGAACCCAAAAAGACATTTGACACTAGATTTTTTTATTATTTGTTTTTTTTTAAGTTCTGTTTGTTAAACAAATAAAAAATAATAATTTAATCAACTCTATAATAAAACGTCACAATAATTTGAAAATAATGTTCACTATGTAACGATAAAATCTTAACTAACTACAACATATTTTTCACTCGGAAATATATAAAAATGTATTTTTTGTAGAATTAGTAGAATCAACAGGAGACATATTTACTGCTTTCCTTTCAAGAGCAACACACTCCCGGGGCTTGACGCACAGAACCGTTCTGAACTATTCTGAAAGGAACATTTTTTACTGGCATATATTATGATGCGTTGACTAACGACATAACCAACAATTAATTATTTACTCAACTTGACATTTTGTTAATTAATTGTATAATTAAAAAACGTTTTATTACATTATTTTTATGAAGCACAATATAGATTCTAAATTACAAAATATTTCTAAATTTTAAATAAAAATACTAGTAACTTTGTTAATAAGTTGGTAGTAAATATTAGATATATTTAGTTATTTAGTGTTGGCACTTGAAAAGGACTTGATGCACCGTTGTTGATGGTGGTGCATGAGGGGAGAGGGGAAGCACACTCAGAACAAGTTGGGGCGTCGCGCACTTTGTGAAAGGTACATGGGGCGTCACGCACAGAATTGTTCGGAACCGTCCAGAACAGTGAAAGGAAAGCATCTATTGATGCTTTACTAATTGGCAGCATTTCACAAGTTACATATTTTATTTATTTATAATTTTCATGAGGTGATACGGTAATACCATACTGTAATTGACAATTATTTTAAATTTTGCAACGCTTTAAAAACTTCTGATGTCTGTTTTAATTAAAGAGAAAAACAGCACAATATATACTTTTTGTTTTGGTTTTAGGATCTGTTCAAATCCGTCCTAAATTTTTTTTAAGGTAAGGTGCTACAAAACAAACATATAGAAGAATTATTAAAAACAACAAACAATTTAAACCAATTTTTAGTTTAGTGTTTGGTTATTGAGTTACTACAATTTACAACTTTGTTGATCTGTATAAGTACAAAGAAAAACATAAAGTTATTTTATGCAATCCGTATCTTGCAAAAAAATTCAATGCAAGTACTATATAGCAACAAAAGTTTTAAAATTTGAGTTAATAATATTTATAATTTACTTATTTAGTTATAAAAACGTTAAAAATTCAAAAGCAAACATAAAATGAATGAATAATAAAAAAGGTTTGTAGAGTAGATGGATAAACTAAAGTAAAAAAAAAACAATTCTGAAGTGACTGTAACTGTAAACGTGATTTGGATCTTTAGTATTAACTTAAAAATTCAAAAATAGATAAGTTGGTAGATGTTTTTTAATTAAATTTGTAGAGTAAATTTATTGTGTTTCTTTTTAAACTAGTTTAAGCTTTAAATTAATATAAACTAAGTTGCTTAAATACTATCTAAATATATTCTATATAAAAACATGAAACTTATTTTACACAATGCAAAATAGTTTTTTATACATTAATTATTGAATAAAGACATAATAAGTAAAAAACCGTTTATACTCACCGAAATCAATTTTCACAATGCAACTTCACAACGCCCGAAGAGCAGTGATGCGCTTTTATATTGCCTGTACATTTTTATAATAATGCTCCCACTACTATCTGGTTGATAAACAAAAACTGAAAACAGTATGATATCATTTAAATGTTAATATTTCTAGTGGAATAAAATCAAATACAAATATGTACATGTTTTATTGCTTACTGGAATCACGAAAACAGTGCAATAAAATTATTTTATTATTGTATACAATTTCTAATATTCAATAGTTCAAAAAACACATTCCATAAATATATCTTGCTAAAGGTAAGTTTAAAAAAATCCTCTGTTAGTTAATTAATAATGTTGAGTTAATAATTATCAAATAGGCTCTTTTTAATAAAAAAACAACTTTTGAAACTAGCATGCAATAGTATGCAAGCAAATGAAATAGCTGCCTAGAAAAAAATAACAGTTTGAATGATTAGAATTATAGATTTTAGCTTTTGATGATAGTTTGGTAACATTATTTTATTATTATATACTATATAAAGATTAGGAATTGAATATTTCGTCCAAATGATATATTTCGCAGAATTGTTTATCAACCGATTTTACATATTTACATAACGTTTTGTATAAAACAAAAGAACCCAATGTATTAAACCTTGAAAATATTGGAAAATCCTTCTTTCTGGTGAGGTGTGTTGTTACAAAAAAACCGCAGCTTCAATCTATTTTAACCACAAATATTGTAGTAGTAATAATAGTATTTATAAAAAAAATAAAAAATTATAATGTTTTTATAATAGCACATTTATTTGATTTGTTAACTGAGTCATCTGACGGAGCGTTTTGGAGGATCAACCCGTTTCAGCTAAAAGAAAACAATACATCTACAATAATAATATAAGAGTTGAGTCTATATATTCTTTAAAATGAAGTTCTAAAGTTTACTTGCACTAATACAGTTGTTGCTTTTAACAATAACATTTAGTACATATATTTGCAGTAATATTTTATATAAATTTTAGGCTTGCCTACGCTTTAATTCTTAGAGTGTTTTTTTTTTATCTCTATTTAGTAACTTTTTATTTTGGCTTTGTTTTCTAAATATAAGTTTGTTCCTTTGTCTATGTTTTAAACTACAACTGTACATTTGTTAGTATTTCATTATTTCTATCAATATTTTTTTATGAAAATTTAAATATAATTTTGTTCACTTGTGAACTATTTTTTAAATTAAACCTCTAGTTTAAAACTTTTGTTAAAATTATCAAAATAATATTTTTGTTGTTTTCAGCTATTTTTAACAATTTTTATGCAATTAATGAGTTTTTTAGTTACATTTTTAATAAATTTTCACAATAAATAAGAATTTTGTTTGCATAGCACCTGTTGCAGCATGCCATTTGTTGCAACTGATTTAGTTGGTTTGCTGGCTAAGTAAGAGTTCTTGGTCACCATACTAGTGCATAAGTTTTATGATACCTGTGTATAGTATTAATTTTGGAAGTCTCTATGTCTTGTCAACTTTTTTACATCTCATGTTTAAGTGTGGTTCTCATGTGAGGTTGGTGTCACACCAATGTATTTTATTTTGGTTGGCAGCGTTAATGGGTTGATTTAATAGATTTAGTTAGCAAATTTTTATTTTGTAAAGTTTGCTTTTTGTGGGTTAACCGTAAAATTTTGGTTTTTGCACTTTTTGCATTTTGTTTTTAGTGTCTCTTGCATTAGGCTGCAGAGTATGCCTTCAAGTTTGCCACTTAGCAGAATAGTTATATCATCTGCGTAGCTAACTGTGTACCACTGTCATTGAAGTGTTGAATTAGGCTGTCTACTCCTATATTTTATAGTGGTAATGGTAGTACCCCCATTCTAACGGCGACCTCTGTCAGCCATTTTTCTGACTATTGTGTCGCTTATAGTACTAGCATGTATTTTATTTACTCACTGATTGTTAAATTAACACCATGTGTCAAAAGTGTTGTTTTTATTTTATAGAAAGTGGTTTTGTCAAATGCACCTTTGACGTCTATAAATACTCCTAAAATGGACATTTTGTCCCGCAATAATCTGTTAAGTTGTGTTAAGCCAATTCCGTAGATCTTCTCTAAGGGTATGCGTGTTTATTCAAGTGTATTGGTGTAGCAATAAATGTTGATTTTTAAATTTATCTTTTGCACAATCTTTCAAACGTTTTCAAAAGAAAAAAACGTAAGATTTATTAAGCAATAAGGTTTTGCAAAGGTGTAATCACTTGATTTTGGTATAAATGCAACTTTGACTTTTTTCCATGTTATGGGAATGTACGTTAGGAAGGCAATACATGCCTTATAGATTCTCACCAAGTGAGTTAGAATGATGTTCTTGTTCCATTGCAAAAAAGGTGGTAAAGTTTGGTTTAGTCCTAGTGCCTTGTATGGTAAGAAGTTTCTGATTGCCCAGGTTATACGCGTATTTTCTACAAAGTGGTCAATCATTGCAGCGTTGGGCCATTTTTGTGTTGGGAGGGTAGAGCTTGGGAAATAAGTTTTCAAACGTATCTTTGTTGGTTCCGATAAATTGGGTGTGTATATGCCATCCTAGCTTTTTTTAGGCAACCAAGTTGTTGTTGAGGTTCTTGATAAAATCTTTTTTAGTCTTGCGGCAATTAACAAATAAGTTTTTTGAAATATTTTTGGACGCCTTTATAAGACATCTAGTCTACGTTTTGAGTTTTTTGCTCTATTGAAGGATTTCCCTGCGGCCGCTTTAAGTTGTTTGAGTTTGTAACCTTACTAGGGTATGGTATTGTCAAAACCAGACACCAACTTTAATGGGTAGGACTTCTTGTACGCCTGTGTTAAAGAGTTTCTCAACTTACTTACATAGTTTTAAATTTGTTTGACATTTTTACTTAATAATAATAATTTATTTGGTATTGAGTCATTTTAAAAATAGATATACATGTCATACATACACAATATTTAAAATATACAAAATACATAATACAAAAGTTACAAAAAATATCACAAGATTAAAACAGCTAAAACAGCTAAAACAGCTAAAACAAAAAACAAGAATATATGTTATTAATCATTAAAATAGTCCTGAACATTTAAAAAGTCTTAAAATCTTTGAAATGCCTGAAGTGGTAGTTTGTTGTACAGTTGAACTCCCATGTAATATGCCAATTTCTCAAACTTAGGAGAGTTATAAGGTACTATTAGCAATGACGTAACATGGCGTGTATGATACTTGTGAAAATCAGAAATTTTGGGGAATATTGAGATATTTTGCTTGACCATAAACAATGTTTTATAAATGTATATTGATGGCAGACTTAAAATGTTATATTTAATAAAAATTGATCCATTATATGCTAGATGATTATACTCGGTGAGCATGAAATAAAATTTAATCAAAAGTTTTTGCACTTAATTTTTTTTGTTGAATTTTAATTAAACAATGGTTCAGCATTATTTTAAAAGAAAAAAGAATAAAATTGTTGAAGGGCTTCTAAAGAAAAATCATTTTTTATTTTTGTTAAATAGTTTTTTAGTTTTGAATAGCGTTATTTTTGAATGCAAGTCATTAGAAATATTTATTTGTTGTTATACGTCAAACACAGTTGTTCTTGCATTTTTTATTTATAAGTTCTAATAAAGTCGTAGTAAAGTTTGGTTGTTGTCATTAATTTATCAGTTATAACCAAGGTATTTTATTAGTAAAACATTAAAAAATTATATTGAAAATATTATCGGCAGCATCTTAATAATAACTCTTGATGATAATAAAATACCTGCAGTTTTATGTAATTCCTGCAGAAGAAATGCGTTTTGAGCAAAAGCTAGAGAGACAAAAATAGAATCTCTATATGTATCAATATTTATAGAACAGAAAAAGGCTATTAGATCAAAAAATAATTTAAAATGCAACTGTAAAGTTTGTGATATAGCACGCAGTCAACCCACTATTCTAGCAAACCTCAAAATAATCAAGTTTCTAGTAAGTATTAAAAACTGTAACAAAATATTTTTTTAATATTATTGTATTCTAAATCAACTAAAGCTAAAATTAATCACTAAGATTGAGACACGCTGTTTACCTTGCTTTATGTCATTGGTAGAGGAAAGTTTCATAAATGTAATTCAGAGTCTTAAGCTAAAAATCTATTGTCTTATATATTAGAACCCCCGCAAAGACGCAAAATCAAATAGTATTATTTATTAATAAGGCAGAAACTAGACAAAAATGAAGATCCTTTCTCAGTTACATGGCCGAGCTCTTCATATCAATGTAAGAAAATCAAACAACTTTTTAAAACGTCAATATCCATTATTATCCGCCAAAGATATTTCACAAATTCACTAATTCTAGTAACCGATCTCACGATGTGTCGGAGAGATCGACCATAACTCAATAAATCTAAGCAGCCGTAAAATCATCAAAATTGCTTCTGATGTGCGTGTGGCAACAAAAAATATAAAAACAATTGAATATGGTTTAAAATCAAAACTTGCATCTAAAGCTCACTCTATTGATCATTTATTTGATTAAAAAAATTTTGCGTTTGTAAATTTAATAGCTTTCAATGATGACAAAATTGTTGTTTATTGTAGATGGTCATTTGAAATTAGGCATAGCTGGCGGAGGTATATTTTTGAAAATATGTTTTTCAGTTCAATCGACATTTAGTGAAGCTTACCAGACCAAACGTTTTACGTACAATGCAGGTATTGCTGCAAAGAAGTTTAAGGATTTTAGAGTAAAAAAAATATTTTTACTAGCAGTAGTTTCAAATTCAAAAATTATGAAAATGTAGCTCAACTTTGGTCTGAGTTGAATATTAGCTTTTTGAAATGTACTATTGCAACTGATTTAAAGTTGGCAAATATATTAGCTGGTATTATGTCGCATACTAGTGTTTACCCATGTACTTGGTGTTACGCAAACAAAGGCAAACTTGAAGTATGTGGGTCTTATAGATCCACAAATAATATTTAAAAATACTATAAGAATTGGTGTGCAACAGGAGTTTTAAAAGAACGTACTTAAGATTTTTACAACTGTATCTATCCGCCAGTATTTAGAACTAACCAGATATTATTCTACTACCAAAATTACATCTAATGCTTGGTGTTGTTAATACGCTCTTTTGCATATGAGAGAGCTTGAAAAAAAATCTCTGTCTGTCTCTGGGCAAAAGCTTGTTACGTTCAACGTAAAATTACACACGGTGCTCCAGCCTTTAAAAGAAATTCTTGCAAGAAACTTCTTAAAAACGTGGACCTTTTACGCAACGTGCTAAACGTAAGAGTATTAAAATATGTTAAAGCGTTTTATGATTTCAAAAAAGTTGTAGAT
The DNA here is from genome assembly GCA_963932245.1 of Tachinus rufipes. Taxonomy (NCBI): domain Eukaryota; kingdom Metazoa; phylum Arthropoda; class Insecta; order Coleoptera; family Staphylinidae; genus Tachinus; species Tachinus rufipes. The sequence continues at coordinate 45,326,030 of OZ010741.1, read as the reverse complement.
GCATGCCTTGGAAATAGTTTTTGAATAAAATTATAAAAGACATGTAGAATCTTTTAAAAAAAGTTACATACACTTGGGGGTTAACATTACTCCAAAAGTTTATGCAGTAATTTTTTACGTTCAGCAGTTTTGCAAAAAAACTGACAGAGGATTAAGATTCTTAAGCAAACAGACAATGGAATCTATACATTTTAATTTTAAATTTAGTTGGGAATTTAACAAAGTTTCCACAAATAATCAAAATTAGGAAAAACTTTTACGTGCTGTATGTCAATATAATAGTTTACATATTTACATAAATTATTTATTTACGAATATTTAAACAATATGTAATTATGCATATAAAATTTAATAAAAATATAACATGTGAAACGGGATTTTATTTATTTATTATTCTATTTGTTATATTTATATTACTAAAATTATAATTTTTTATACAAAAATAATAAAAATTATTTTTCTTAACCATCCAACTTTTTTTTTCAATTCTTGTTTTAAAATAATGTTAAAACTATGCAGATTTAAATTAGAAAGAAAACATAGTAACCTGTGTTATTTTTTCACATACATGTTCCAGGTGATAGTTTCAGTTCAAAAGATTGTTTACTACTAAACCTAAAAACTTATTACGAAAAAATATTTAGATTGTTTATTGCAAATGTTAATTCATTCAATGTTGCTATTTGAGTTACAAAAATATATACACACAGTTTTGCTGATGTTTATCATTAACATACTTTTTTCACACCATTGATGAAACTGAGCAGCTGTATCTTCAACATTAATACAAAATTGATCTAAATCTGAACTATTAGCAGATATTAAAAATGATGTATCATTAGCATATATTGTAATATTGGTGATTGGTAAGATGTAACTTACTAGGTCATTGATAAACAATAAAAATATGAGAGGGCCTAACACTGAGCCTTGCCGCACCCCTTCTTTGCTTTCAAAGTATGTAGAATATTTACCATTTGCTTTTACAGAGAATTTTCTATCACTTAAAAATGACTTTATTAATTTATGGTTACACTGCAGAAACAGTAACATTCAAGTTTTTTTGTGATAAAATCCAGGTTAAAACAATCAAAAGGCTGAGAGAGATCGAAAAAAACCTGCTACATGTTTACCTTTATCTAATTTTTTGTACACATCATTGATAAAATTAATAGTTGCAGTTTCTGTAGATTGAGTTTCACAAAAACCATGTTGCGCATTGTGAATTAGAACATAATAACACATTTCTTGCCTTTTGACCTTAAAAATTCTACAACTTAACATAACATTTACTATATAAACTTAATTCACTTCTAATATAATTTTAATTGCTCTAAACCTTGTTTTTAATTAATTATTTATTAAGTTTCGTTTAAGTTTGTTTTCTTTTTTATGTTACCGTCTTTATCCATTTTATTCCTCTTTTGTCTTCTTTCAGTACCTCATTTTTCCTCATTTGTTCTTCTTTCATTTCATTACATTTTAGCTTGTGTTCTATGTTTTCTCTCGCTTCTCCACACATCCTACACATTGTCTTTTCCTCGTCTATTCAAAACTTGCACACTTTCTCCACATTTCCACATTTCAATCTTGCAATCATTTTTTTTTAGGTAGTGCATCTGTTATAATATGTACATAATTTGAATTGTACCTAAATTTATTTATAAGTGTTCTTTGCTCTTGCACTTGTATATCTCTATCTTCTATCATAATTTCATTCCACATACTTTTATCTATTCTCAATTTATCTACTTCCTCACTAGCATATCCATTTCTGTCAAAATATTTTTCTTTGCATGCTCTCATTTTTTTGCAGTTTTTTTTCATTTTCTCCTTTAGGCACTCTTGTAATATTTTACATTCATTTCTTTCTCTCACTTTTTCTTCATACCTTATTGCACGCTTTCCGTGCAATAACATACTTTTTACTAACCTTTCAAACATTATTCCTTTTATTCTCATACATTCAAATATTTATCCAGACATCTACTTATTTCGTTCGTTTCATTTGCTTGTTTTGCAACAATCACCATGTTGTCTACATAAGTCAGCAACCACACTTTCTCTCTGCATTGTGAATTAGATTAAATTTGTTTAAAAAATATTTTTTTTAATAATTTTAGAAAAAAACATGTACTGCGATTAGTCTATAGTTTTCAATATTGAGAAAAAAATGTGTTTAACTATTTTGGTAGATATGTTGATTAAGCCAGTTCCGTTAGTGTTTTTTTTATTACAGTTAATACGTCGTAGATTTCAACAGAATTGAAGAAGCAACTACTTACATTATTACTACCATATACAGTGCATTCAGATGATGAGTGTAGTTTAAAGTGATTTGATAGTGTTTTTTGTGTTTTGGTTGCAAAGTGCATTGCAAAGAGTTCTGATACAATTTTAGGATCTTGAGATATTTCACATAAAACTTTATAACCACTTAAACGCTGCCTCAAAAGGCAACCCTGTCAGTCAAATTTAGGGTTCGGTAGGATCTATGTTTCAATTTGTGTGTATGCTCTAAAATAAATTTTATACATCTGTAATTGGACATTACAGTCGACGTAGATGTATGCCAGTTCTAAATTTTACTTAAAATACTTATAATTGCCAGTGTAATATTTATTACAGTCTGGCTGCGAGATGAAACATACGTTCGTTGAAAGCTTCGGTTTAATATTACTAAATTAATACTGATAATAATATTGTGTACAAGTTTACTTCTTTCATTGGTATTTTTGCTTTCTTATACGATGTGGTGGGAATTTATGTTGACACTTATGCAATACTGTACCAACTCCTCCATACCTGTAATTGAAGGTGATGTATTATCCGTTTTTAATCCCGTAGCCAAGTTAACCCTCACAGCTGTAACGTTACTGGTAGAAAGGTTGGGCATAAGAAAAGCTATTATATGCTTAGGTGTGCAAATGCACGTCATTGGTTTACCGTTTGAAAGGTTTGAAAAAACATTCCTTTAAAGATTTCCAAGTTCACAAACCTTAGATTTTACTCTCCGTGGTTTCTGGATTTTAACCATTGTACTCCGCATTACTTCTAGTTTGCAGCATAGACGGTTGCTCGAGTGATGCAAGTTGCATTGAATTACACTCAGAATCTTTTGCAGTGGTTTGAAAAAGTGTTTTGACCGAGTAGTTTTTTTTTCCGGCTTTGTCCAGGTGGATCAACTTTGTCTTCTTCCTCCATGCTTTTGTAAGAGTCATTTCACTTTTTTTTCTCCCTATTCTCTATAAAACCCGATACACTGGAGACGACAAAAATCGATTGCAAGGGCTACCAGAAAGGTATAGTCCTTAAAAGTGGGTTGTACAAAAACGGGCACTACATGTGCACTACGCCACTAACCGTTTAAAAAAATGTGGACTAAAGTAGAGTATTGCTAACGCATCTCTAAGGTGACTCAGCTACCAAGTTTTCTTTATCTTCCCTTACAAGTTTTGACGCACGGCACAAACACTTTAGTAGTCCTTTTATAGACCCGCAACGCGATTACTACGCTGCGGGAAAAACAAACAAGTAACAAGACTAACAAATTTTTATTTTATTTTAAACATTATTTACACTAACACACAATGTTTTTCTAATAACTTTATAAAAAAATCTATTAATAATTTTGCAAAATACGTCTCCACAGCGTTTTCTAAGTTTTCTTTCAATAAAAAACAACGCCTTTTCAAATTAAGAAGAAGATAATAGTCACAGGAAGCAAGGTCGAGAATTTTATGTAAATGTTGTAAATCTTTAAAGCCGCATTTATTGACTACTTTGTGGTTTTTTTGTGCAAAGCAGTTTTTAAGTTTTTAATAGTGTTTTTGTAGACATTCCTTGTTATTATGATCTTTATTGGAATATACTTATTAAAAAAATTCCAGCGTCACAGAAAACGATGGCCATCACTTTTTACGCAAAAAATTAGTCTTTGCCTTCTACGGTAGTAAAATGAACTTATAAACTCATTGTATATGCTCTTATTTTGTTATAGGTTTTTAGTGATTTACTTCAATCTCGTCCCAAGTTACAATTCTATAGAAGACATTTTCATCTTAAATAAAACAGTCAAATTTTCTATGCAATTTTATTTACATAGTTTTTACTGACTGAGCAGCTTGGGAATTCATCGTGCCGAAATTTTGCTCATTTCTATATCTTTATGTAGTAATTTAAAAGCACTTGATATCTTCAACTTTGTTAACGATTTTCAGTTTGAGTCATTATGAAAAGAATCCTCGCCCAATTTGAACTGCGTGCGCACTAATATTAATATTTAATTTGAAAGTAAGACTGGTTATTTTCTCCATACACTGCAACCATTTTCTCATACATATTCTTTGAGCTACTGTACTTTTTTTTTTAATAAAAGTTTAATGACTTTTCTGTGTTCAAGTTGCAAATCATGTTTGCTTCTTTAAACAGATAATCGCAAATGTTAAGCGGAACCAAACATACAGATGACACAAAATAATTGTCACAAAAACTTGACATATGATTTTTCTGCGATTGCATATTGTTTTCATAGCTAGGTAGATAACATAAAAAAACATTTCTTATTGAAACAAAATATAAATAATAATTGCAAAATATAATAATTTTTTTAATTCTACATTTAGTTCGTAACCAATCCGATTAATTAATAAGACCGATTTATACCACTAACAAACTTAACTTCAACATTGCAGTTTTGTCCCATTTTTTACTCAACATTTTTACGCTCTTGAACAGAACACCTAAATTGATAGCTTTTTTCACATTCATCATCATTTGGTCTCAATAAAATGTAATGTAAATATATGTAAAAAAGTAAAAGATATATGCTATTATTGTTTTTTTATATATTTGACATATTTAACTATTAATAAATAATTAAAAACTAAAAAGAAATGTTAATTTATAAAGCAATAAACCATTTCTATATTTTATACATTATTATAAGTTATAAATAAAAACAGTTAACGTTCAAAACTTATATATTAAAATAACAACTAATTTATTTATAAACAGATAAAAAATAATACGTTTTATTAATAAATAAATCTTCTTAAAATTAAAAACCACCTATCAAATGAGATTAAGTCTGTACTTTCCAGGATGAATCAGTCTCACCCGAGTAGATAACCTCTATTTGTTTATGACGTTTTATAGTTTATTTGCTAATTTATTTTAGATTCTGTAACTGTATTTTCAAAACATAATAAATTGATGTTTAAAAAAATTTATAAAACAATATAAATATAACATTTTTTTAGCAATAAGTATTAAATAAATGTATTTTATAATTATGTATAAATAGTGATCAAAACGCTCTTCAAAACTATGAATTTTTGATATAGTTTTAAAATTAACCGATGTGAAGACAACAACAAACTCCATCAACAAAACTAGGTTGACTAAAAATGCATTTGCTCGGTTATTAATGATCAAAAATAAAAAATAAATACACCATTCAATAGCTTAATTAGACTTAATTAGACCTAGTTAGCAAACTGTTGATTCAAGATTGCTAATTTTTTGTAAAAATATATCTTATAACAAATAAAAACAATCTACAAAAAAAATTGTCTGACTACCGATTGTGTACGTACTACGGCTAATTGAAAATTGATTACAAAAATTAATCAAAAACTAATTACTCCATTACGGCATTTTTTGTTGAAAGTTGTTTTACGTATCATTATCTTGTTTTGGTGTATTTATCAGTTTTCTGCAACGCACGGTTATTAAGTAATTAATTTTTGATTAGTTTTTTTAATTTATTTTCAATTAGGTGTAGCAGGTACACGATCGGTGGTCAAAAGCGTTTTTTTGTTGGAAGTTGTTTTACGTACCAGTATCCTATCATAACAATTTTTTTTTTAAATTTATTTCAGTTTGCTAACACCATAATTGCAATTAATTAGTTTATATATATAGATTTGTTAAACCGCCTATACAGACCCAAATTGCTATATACTACCGACGTTCCCAGACCAAATCCGACGTTCTCAGGCCTGGCCTTGGGTCTGACAACGTTTTCATGTGTTTTTCGTTATTTTTCGGCATAATATAGTAGGAGACAAAACAACTCCAAAATTATTTTGGGACTGAAAACGTATATCAAATATGTCTACACATACAAGTTTAGTTCATTAAATATGGCAGACGAGGGCGCGCTCGTCGTATTTGTATAAGCACTGCAAGACGTTATCAGACCAGCCATGCCATACCGACGTTTTCAAACCAAACATTGGCAACGTTGTAATAAGCTATAATATACCTCGCAACTGATTTGGCTTTGTGCCCGGCGAGAGTTTTGGGCACGCAACAAAACTTATAAAACAGCAGACATCGTAATGAAACTTGCGGGCTGGCGCGGATAAAAACTAAACATGTGAGCGGGCACTGCAATCCTGGTGCCCCGGGTCCGTAAACTTTTTTTAATTTGCGTACCGTGCATCAAATGATTTACTTGATTTAATTGTTGATGATTTGCTTTTTTTTATTTTTTTAATAAAACAAATCCGCTGCATTAGTGTCCATATATCTGATCAAACACTGGACACCTGTGATTGTATAGAAAATATTGTTTTGTTTTTAGTAGTGCTTGTTTTTGCGATTTTTATTATAGTTCATAGCCGCTTTAAATTTTCTTTTTATTCAATAACTATTCGTTTGGATAAAAAATTAAATAAAAGAATTACTGTGTTTTATTTTATTTTTTATTATGAATTATTACGTAGTAGCGGTCAACTCTATTCCGTTAGATGTCTATTACTTATAATATAATTTTTAAAATAAGAATTTGTTTTTAGTTTTATCTATATAATTATTAGAAACTGTTATTAATAGTTATTATATATTTTAATAATAATATACTTGGTTTTGGGCCGCCCGAATTGGGATTTGAGCCGGGCCCGGATTTTAAGCCAGACATTGGGCTGAGTTTTGGGTCGGATCGGGACTCTATAAAATTAACAACACTGATGCTTTTTAAATTATTATATGCAATCTACATACTTTAAATTTATTATTTTTTTATCCCAACGCGGCTATAGCATTCCGAGTGACAATGAAGCAAGGCTATTGTTTGTATTTTGTACCGTGCATAATATTTCTTACTCAATTTAATCGTTGCTAATATGCTACATTTCTTTAATAGAACACATGCGCTTCATTGGTGCCCAAATATCCGATTAAACAAGAAACATCTGTAATTATATAGAAAATATTGTTCCTGTTTCAATAGTTCTGGTTTTTGCATGAACTACTTCTAATTTTTTTAAGCGAACTGTTCCTTAGATGTATATTATTTAAATCATTATTACAAGTGATTTTAATGTATTATTTAACCAAAAAAATAATAATATTACCGTACAGTTGCAATCATTATTTCATTCGTTTGGATTGTATTCAAAACTAAATTAAAGTACAAGAAAAAATAATACTATAGATAATATATTTATAAGAATACAATGTTAAAACCATTAATCTAGGTTTTTCAGATCATTTAGCAATTAATTTTGCATCAACTTTTGTCACAATAAAAAAAACCAATGAACGCATTAATTACAGACGAAGGACTGTTAATATTGTACAACATAATGGATATTGTAGACTGGAGTTTTGTTGCCAATTGCAATTTAACTATAGAATCAAAATTTGACGTATTTATAAATACTGTTGCATGTGCTATGCTTGAGGCTATTCCAGAGAAAACCATGATATTAAATAAATCGAACATAGTAAATTGGTTCTCATATGATCTATTCCAAATGAGACAAAACATTCAAAATCTAAATAACTTAAATAAGTATGTTCATTCTGATCTTATAATTACTCAATTGAAACTACTCAGAAAAGACTATCAAGTTGCAATACGGTTAGCCACATGATGACTTTATTTATAAATCAAATAATCCTCAAAGGGCTATTAGGCAGGTAATCAAATCGCAAAGCAGTAGCCATAGCATTAACAATAATAAATCTATCACATCGGATCAGTTTAATAATTATTTTGTTGACATAGCTCCGACTATTTCTAATAACTTGTCTGCAAGTGCTACCAGTTTTATAAGTTACGCAATTCAATTCAATTCAATTTAATTTTAAAGAAGTTACCTTTATTGAACTACGTGATATCGTATCAAATCTAAAAAGTTCTAATTCTAATATTAATAGCAAAATAATAAAATCAATTTTAAATATTATTTTGATTCCCCTAACAAAACTTATTAATGAATCAATTATGTCAAATCAATTTCCAAGTGTTTTAAAACTGGCAAAAGTTATTCCAGTATTCAAAAAGGTGAAATTGTCTGTAGTACTAACTAACTAACGCAACATTTGGAAGTAAATAATATTTTATGTGAAAATTAATATGGTTTTCGCCGTCATAGACCTACAGTATTTGCAATAAAACATTTAGTTGATGAAATTTTAAATAGATTTGAGGTTGGTATCCATTCTTATGCTCTGTTTTGCAATTTGAGCAAGGCTTTCGATTGTGTATCACATCATATTTTAATTAACAAACTAAAACATAACAACTTTAGTAAATCTAGTATTGATCTTCTGTCATCATATTTGAGTGACCGTTTGCAATATGTAGCAGTGAACTCTATAAATTCAGAAACGCAAAATGTAAGCATGGATGTTCCACAAGGTTTTGTTTTAGAACCAATTTCATTCTTAATCTATATTAATGATTTGCCATGTTGTGACACCCAAGCCCATTTTACACTATTTTCAGATGATACAACCATTGTAAGATCTAATAAAGATATAGTTGAATTAAAAGTAGATGTGTGTAATACACAATCAATTGTAAATGATTGGTTTTTATCAAACAAGTTAAATCTTAACGACTGTAAGACAGAGCATCTAATTTTCTCACTAAGACAAATTAACACCAACACTGAAGTAGTTAAGTTTTTAGGATTAATGCTAGATTATAGACTTACTTGGATAGCTCATACCATCTACGTAAGCTATAAAATTTCTAAGTATATCTATCTATTGAGAAAATGAAAAAAATATTACTTCACAAAAACTATTGCTCAGAATTTATTCAGTCGTAAAATACGGAATATTAAACTGGGGTCATGCACCTATCTTAGCAAATGTTTTTTAATATACAGAAAAAAGCAATCAGAATTATAAATAGTCTAGGGTATAGATATGATTGTAAGCTCAGTTTTATTGCGTTGAGTATTTTAACGGTACGTTGTGTTTACATTTACAAATGTCTCTGTATATTAAGAATAGTTTTAACCAATATACCACACAGAGTTCTTTGCATGATTATGCTTCAAGGCAAAACAATCATTTAAGGTTTGACTTTAAACGTTTGCTTAAAAGTAGAAATGGATTCAATTAGTATGCGATCAAATTTTACAACAAGCTAGCTCCATATACCAAAACTTTAGAGTTTAATAAGTTTAAAATATCTATCAAAAATATGCTGATAAGTAATGCCTTCTATACCTTTACTGATTTTTTTGAGCATAATTTTGAAATAGTTGAATAATCTATGTATTTTATTACTAATAATATACTCGTTGAAACGCTAATAACTTTTTAGTAAATAAAAAAAAAACATAAGTTCAAGTTTAAAAGTTGTATTTGACAAATTGCAAATGTTTTACTGTACAGTGTCCGCATTAGGCAGCAGATAACCAATAAAAAAAGCTCAAAAACTAATAAGTTTTTAAAGTATTATAAAAAAGATTAGTCAATAAATTATTAAATATTAATTAACGGCAATTTATTTAGATCTGTCTGATCTGAGAATAAAATGTTTATTATTTTTGTTTTTCATTTATATAATTTTTTTTTAATTTTATCAATGTTTGACTCTATTAAATGACATAACATATATTATGTAAATGTTTTAATAATTTGCATAATTTTTGTGGTTTGTTAAATGAAAAAACTTTAACAAGAGAATAAATAAACACAAAACTAAAATAAACTTGCATATACGTTTCAAAATTTCTTAAGTTGTTCAGGCTTTTAAAACGTTCACGGCACGTATTTATCACATACAATAGACACAAAAAATAGACATACAAAAAGTACATGTGCTACATACCTATTTAGGCCACAAAACATGACAACACTGCTGGGTCTAAAACCGTCGGTTCTACTGTCTGGGACTAACAGAGATTGCTAGACATCAACTTTTTGTTTTCTTAATAATTGTTTACCCCTCTTTCAGAGTTCTTAATTAATAAATCAAAATTACTTAATATACACACACTTACAACAAAGGTTTCTAGTGGGTCTGTGGTTGCCTGTTAAACATAGCGGGTCTAAAAACGACGGTTGGATTATATATATATATATATATATATATATATATATATATATATATATATATATATTAACTATTTGATTTAAAAAAGGACAACGCGGATTTTTGCGGAATTTGCTATCTTTTTGTGTATTTATCAGTTTTCTCCTACAAAAAAATAAAAAAATATAATAATTTAAAGAGTTATAATCTGATGATTTACTTGGTTAACGTGTTAGTCTACTTTTTCCAAAAAAATCTTTAACTAATTTCTACGTGGGAGAGACACGTACGACTTGCAAAAAGCAGAGCACCAATGATGATTATGTGATTGTAACCTATTGTGGTTGTGCTTAGCATTGCATGATAAACTTCTAAAGTAAATAGAGCAAGAAAATAATCAATTAAATTGTTGTTTAATAATCCAGATTAAATGTTTAGAAACTATTGCGTTTAAAAAGAATTTTCTCAAATAATATAGAAAAAAAATTGTAAAAAAGTGCTAATAGATTCTATAACAGAAATATTTAAAACAATTCACATTTAGAACAATAGGTGTTCTAAATGTGAAGTGTTACATATTTTAAAAGAAGCAGCAATTGTTTAAATTTTCTGTTGCAAAAGAATCTATTAAGTAATAATTATGATAGGGCATTTAAATTATTGCAAAGGTATTGTGGTTGTGTGTAAAGGCAAAAAAAATAAAAAGATAAAAAAATCATAATAAAACCTTAATTAACGTTGCATTTAAAATTAAAAAAAAAAGATAGATTTTTTTTTCTAAAAAACACGTTTACATTTATTACTAAAAAAAGTTAAAGTTTTGCTAGATACTTGTACTAAAAATAAGAGAACGGACTTCTAAAAAAATTTATCAAAAAAAAGCTTTTTATAGAACAGGTTACGGCAAACAAAAAAAATTTCTAATCATATGCTAACCAAAAACGCATTGACAACTCAGTTTAAGTATGTAAGTAGCTTTCAGAGTTAAAACCAAAAATTATTTGTGTAGTAAAAGTATTCTTTTTCTTCGCGTCCCACCTTTGCTGCAAAAATTTGCTATTATTATTGCAATTTCAATTTTTGACAACGCTGCTCAAAACAGTGAGGTAAAGCTACATCCATACTACTCTATTAGATTTTTTAGCCAGTATATCCTTTTTTTCAATGCATTGTTTACTTGGGCTGTACCCTGTATTATCAGTTGCAGCAATTAGTATAAATACCAATTGCTGCAACTCTTCGCGCAATGTGTCTCATATATTGCTTTTTATGTCTTAATGATAGGCAGAATCTCAACATTTATTAAGGGTCCACACTTCAACCCCATATAGAGAGACAGAAAAAACGTATCAGTTCTTTACAATAACATTGTCTATTTTAACAAATTTGTTATTTTATTCAAAATATATATTAAATTTTTTTGAAAAAGTAGACTTATTAATATCAGTGTCAACAATTTTTAAATCTATTTTTTTTTTAATATAAAATATATAAAGAAGAGACGCAATGTCCTCAAATGAGACAGTTGTAAAGCAATAATTTCGAATAAAGCCTAGTTAAATAGGTAAATTTATACGAATGCCACAACGACATATGTAGCGCTCGTTACTATTTGTTCAATCGGACAACCCAATAATAACATTAAAAAATTAAATTTATCAAAAAATATTCTAAACTAAAAACATCCATAGACATTTTTTAATGCTATTTTTTTTATAATATTTTTTATTAATACGAGTATGTTATCGGAAAGAGAATGAATATATATTCTTACTATAGTTAGTTACAGGTATTATCAAATAATCTTTATCAAGGTATGCAAACTTTTTATTCAAATCTATCCAAACCATGCATCAATTGCTAAGTCTATGTAAAAAATTGTTTTACAAAAATTCTAATAACAACACACCCGTCTTGTAAGTTTGAATTTAAATTTATGATTCTTACAGAAAATATTCTACACAAAAAAATACTATTCTAGTAGGATATTTCTGATTTATAATCTAAATGGCAACAGTTTTACCACAGAATTGAATTTTGTGAATGTACGCAGGAATGTTGTAATGCAAACAATATTTTTGCTGCAAAAATTCCACGGTAGAAGCAAATAAAATTATTGGCTCGTATTTTGACAATAATTTAACAGCTGCTGTGTGTGTACTTGGTTTTTTACAATTTAAACTATTCTTGCTTTAATAACGCTTTATCCACTCCACTTTTTTTCTAACAAGATGGTACATTATTTTATTTTGGCTTTACTCTAAAGAAATGCTTCAGTCAGATTTCTCAATTGAAGGAAATGTAGACATTATAGCGTTGAGTGGCTTGCACTGTCATCTTACTTTACTCCACTTGATTTATTTTTATGAAGTTTTACAATTAAAGATCTCATACACTAAGACTCATTTATTTTATACAAACGTATGCTGTGTTTTATATAATGCCTGTACCCAAACATAAACTTAACTTAATATCACAGATGATACCAAAACTTAAAAATGCTTTAATGCCAGGTTCTAAAAGAACTAACTAAACCCTATCTATTCTAATATCACAAGACACAGATGACATCGAAGCTGTAAAATGCTTCAATGCCAAATTTTCCTTTAATTTGTTTTTGAATTGTCCTTATACAACCACGTAGAGTTTTGGTTTTTAGCAACAATTTAAAGAAACTTGCTTCTTAAGTTCTCAGGACAAGTTTCTCATTTGCTCTGGAAGATCAGATTGAGACGAACTCTAACCCCTGGCATCAGCCAGAATAGAAATTTGCCAGGGCCGACTTTGAATACCATCGGATAATTTACATTAGAAATCTTCTCCAGCTTCTGCGCTCGGACGCACACCGGTCTAGTGACAGCAGGCTTGAGTTTGTATTTACGTTGCTGCATTTTGTAGCCGGTAAATATAAGTCGGTTGTTGTGGCCCCTATTTGCTCGTATTGTCGCGGCGTTTGTAAGTACAAAGCAACAGCAACAAACGGCTAGCGGGTTTACACCTAAGTCGTAGCAAAGACATTTTTTTGCCTGAGATTACCAAATAATGCAATGCGCAGTACAAACTTAAACGTGTTTGCCAAGTAATCATACCTTATATAGATATAGCGGGTGCGTCCAGGAAAGCGGGACCAGACCGCTATATTTGTAGCCGTACGCGTTGCTACCAAAAATAAAAAATAAAATATCATCTCATCGCTACCGATTTGCAAAGCTGAACCAATCGCTAACAAAGTAGTTTCCAAACGCACCCAACATTAATCCATTACAAACCAACATAAACTTAAATCAATAATTACAGATGCCACACACCGGAGAAACTTTAAGCAGCATACAATCAGATGCAACATGCCAAGAGCACAAACGTTTCATTAAAACATTTTATCCTAAATAGAGATTAGATAAAAATATTATTCTGATACTATACGCAATTACGTTATTTACACTTGTTTAATCTAGGGTTGTACGTCAAAATGTAATAAAACTAAAACAAGTATGATTTAAATAATTTTAATATAAAATAAACAAATAAAATATTTTACAGAATACATACTATTATCTTTTAAGAAGATATTTAAATATCGTCTATCCAGGCTGCAAAGCAAAATCTACTTTTTTAAAATTAATACAGAAAATATTTGAATAACATAAAGTAAACGATAAAGTAATTAATTGCTATTTAGGTGTAAATCCATCACATGTCAATATAATATTTTCAAATATATTTTATAAATTGTAGAAAAATTTTTTACACTTCTTCCACTGATGCTTGCTTTTTACGCGTTTAAAATACTATCTTTGCACCCTAAAATAGGACCTATATTTATTATGAGATTATTAAAGCTTTTTGCTTGGGAATCATTTGTGCTACTTTCTTGTGCAATTATATAAAAATTGTCTAATAAATTTTGTGGTTTTTCAATTGAGCATGGAGTTACTGTGCTTTTAAAACTTTTATCGATTAATAATGCTAATCGCTTTTTTAATGATTTGTTTTAATTTTCTAATGTTTGGATTTTATTTGCAAATAGATAGTATGATCATTGAAAATATTTACTAATGATATTGCGGCTTAAATTTTGTCTTTATATTACGTTCAAAGCTTTTTTGCACTTTGTAACCAATTCATCAATATGTACTTAAAAGGAAAGAGTCTTATTGAGCACAAGCCCTAAGAAACGAACTGAATTGACACACGCAATTCTGCACCCCTGCAAGACAAGCGCAAAGTCTCGGTGAGGTTTTCTGAGGCGTCAGACATGTACGCTCGAGGATTTTGTCTCAGAGAAACAAAAACCTTTTGTCTCTGCCCCTCTGTTCACTTTGTCTATGGTGATCTGGAGTTGACGTGTTATGGCAGGTATAGTATCTTCAGCCATGTAAATAACCAAATCGTCGACATGCAAGCATTTTTTTACAGGTATAGCCACGTTAATTGTCAATCCTTAGGAAACACCTTTCTCTAAACATACTGTCTTTGAGTTACTGGTTTCCACTTACTTTAAATGTGCAATCGTGCATAAAAGATTTAAAAAAAAGAAATATTTGCGTGGTAGTTGGCACAACAGAGTTTTGGAGACTAGAAACTAATTCCGTGAAGTTTGTGGTAAAGCTGTAAGTGCGTAGACAGTTTGTCAAATGTTACAAGAAGCTGGTTTAAAATCTTGTAGACTAGCAGCTGGATCAAAATTACTTTGAATTGGACATTGGCACAATGGTGGACTGTACTGTTTACCGACGAATCTAGATTCTGCTTACATTTGCCAGATATAAGAGAACAAGTATGGAAACAAACGGAAGAACAATTTGCGGAGAGCACTTTTAAACCCCGGCTTAGCCATGATAAAGGTTTCCTGATGGCATTGGCAGGAATATCAATTGATTGTCATTGATGAAGGATTGTTGACTGCACAGCGGTATATTGAAACGATTTTGTAAAATTACGTAGTTTTATTTGCTTTATTTATTGACAATGGCTTTATTATGATGCAAAATAACGCAAGACCGCATTCTGCGAGATGCGTCACAGAATAATTGATTGTAGTTGGAATAAGAAAAATAAACTGGCCTGCATGTACCCCAGATGAAAATCCTATAGAACATGTTTAGAACATGCTGGGCAGGCGTGTTAGAAGACGTGCAGTTGCACCAACTACAATATACAAGCTTTGTGTGGCACTTCAGGAAGAATGGCAGAATATTCCACAAAATGATATTTGTGAGCTCATTAGTAGCATGGGCCGTCGTATGCAGGCAATAGTTAGTGCTCGAGGAGACAAGTATTGAAATCTTATTCAAATGAGATTTTCATTATTAATCTCTGTTAAGTTTATTTTGCAGATTTTATTAAATAAACTGATAAGTACCATTTGTTGTTTTTTTCTACATCCTAATAATAAATAATTATTATTTACCCGGGTTTTTTGCAAAAAATTACCCAATGACCCGATTTTTTTGCATCTAAGTCTAGTTTGATAATCAATTTATTTTTTTACTAGTACATTCAAAAGACCAAACTATGTTTTCTAGTTCTAGAATATTTTATTCTTATTATAAAATCAAATCAAAAGTATTTAAAAACGCATTTATTTCTATATTTGGATATATAATTTTACTAAAATACTGTTGACAAATTATATTTTTCAATCCTTTCTGAATGTACTGGTAAAAAAATTAAGAAGTAGTAATAGGAATGACGCCAATGTTGCAGTTTTTGTTAGAATACAGGAAATTAAAGTAGTGGTTGGTATGCTGTTAAGCATCTAGTTATTCTAGTTAAAGCAAGCTAAGTGTAAACATACTTTTTTTGTCAAATTAATGTTACGTTTTAAAAGATGTTCTTGCATTAAATAATATGATTAGTATTTCTAAATTCAAATGTAATGTGATTTTGTTTATTAGATCATATACATGTATTGTCTGCAATTATTGTTTTTGCGGGATTCGATTATTACGATTAAATAAAATTAAAGACAAAGACATTTAATAAGATGAACGTTTACAAAAACAATTTAATCTTTGTACAATAGCACGATAATTTATTAACGTATAGAAATTTAAATTAACGCCTGAATATAATTGTTCAATCTGTGCCGTCAAACTAAAAAAAAATGATGCAATATATAATAATAAATATAACTGCAAGTCTTTAACTCAAAGAATAATAACATAGAATATTGTATTGTACAGGTATGATAAGTTGATTGACGTTTTGTCGCATTCTTATGCGACAAAACGTCAATGTTAATTTAAAAACGTCGCTCTATGTGTCACAAAAAAAGGTTCACCGATATTCTCGTAGATGTGATAGAGTTTCAGTATGTAATGTTTGCTAATAATATTTTTACATTACAGTACTACTTGCGGCACCCCATCAGGACGCGATGACAATTCTCTAGCTTTAAAGTTGATATTAGGGTATTAGTTATTTGTGTATCATTAAAATAGCGACAAAATTCAAATTAAAGCCGTGTAGCACAATTTTTTTAAAGTTTTACTATTAAAAACTAGATTGGCATTGGATATAATAAAATAAAACGATAACTCAGTTTACTACAAGTTTTGACTGTTTTTAACAGATTAAGCTTAGTGCTTTTTGTACAGTTGTGTAACATTTTAATTTTATTAACTTTGGGAAAGGTAATATTACAGTTTATATTATGATTTGCAAATGAGCTTGTATTGTGATTTAGTCTAAATGCTTTAAAATGTTCTGTATATCGTGTTTCAAAACTTTGGCCAGTTTGATATACACTATTGCATTTGAAACATGAGAACGCTCTTGGATATGTTTAAATATGAACATTTTCTCATCATTTCAAATTCATCTCAGAAAACAAAAAAACTATAAATAATTTGTACTTTGTAAATTAATTAATTAATTAATAGTTAAATAAATTGTATTTACCTGTTATCGTCATTTAATTTTATTTTTTATCAAGAGCAGTAACAAAAAAATCAACTTTTTAAAGGGTTTTAGTTAATTAGAGAAGTTAATCATTTTTAGTTATTTTTATTATTATACTTATACTATTAAATTATTTTACTACACTACTCTTTTTTGAGTTTAAACAGTTAAATTAAACAGAATAAGCTAAGCTTAACCTAAAATAAATTAGAGTCGTTTTCTTACTTATATTGTGACATTGCTAACCAATCTGACCCTCCATAAAGTGAAAAAGTAAGATGCTTGCTCTAATTTTTGATTAAATTAGCATTAAAACTGCTACTTTTAATGCAAAGCAGCATTGCATGTGTGAGTATAAAATCATAAAATAGATAATAAAAAATTTGCAATGTTAAAAATCTAGATATAGGTTGTTAAACTATCACTTCTAATTAGTAGTAATAGTTTTAAACAAAATAGTGGTTACATTTAATTTTTTTGCTAGTAGGTTTTTGCGACGTTAGCATAATAACGTTAGATTTAACTGGAACGTACTTGTATTATAAGATTTTCAGTTTTAGTTTTTATAGTTTTGATTGGTAAAATAAATTTGCTTTACTTGCGCGTACATAAAAAGAAACTATAAATATAAGTAAACAGGGTCATTATAAAAGTTTGAGATTATGTAACCATCTAATGTACGATTGTGCCACTCTAGTAAAATAGTGGATTCACATAAGGTGTGCGTAAATACAGGTGAAGTTTAACTGTCAAAACAAAGTAAATAGTTTGATGAACATTTTAAAAAAGCGGCATATTTAAAGTGATTACATAATTCCAGACATTTACAAAAATAATAAGAATTAAAGAAGATAAAGATATAGAGATCTGTGTAAAAAAATAAACTATAGCAAATAAAAAGTAGTTTGGTACTGAGCTGAAAAAATTGAAAAAAACAAGTAGGAAATAAAAACACGCATAGAAATGCCAGAAGAAACATTTAAAAGAACAAAATTGTAAGCAGCAAGTTAGTGATTAAACTACAGAAAATAATTAGAAAACGTTTGTTTCTTTGCAGATGCAAAATAATAACAATTGGAAATAAAAATGAAAAACGTTTTTAAGGATTTGAAATGTGGATTTATAGAAAGATATCGAATATAAAAAAACGTAAAAAATATATAATTAAAAAATATTGTTTGCTAAAAAACTTTATTGAAGGTATATTAGAAAGTAAACCATAAACAAGCAAGAGATCGACTTGTTAAAAAACCTAAAATAAATAAAGAAATTAAAGAAAAAATGAGATAGAGAATAGGTAAAACCTGCAATAAGCAAAAAACTACTAATAATGATAAAATAAAAGTTAACAAACTTAATTATTATGTTGTTAATAATCGTTTATTTCTTGCTTTTTGGTCTTAAAAATTCTACAACTTAACATAACATTTACTATATAACTTAATTCACTATTAACATAGTATATAATCGTAATAACTCTAAACTTTGTTTTTAAATAATAATTGATTAGTTCTGTTTCAATTTTCTTTTTTCTTTTTGTTACTACTATCATCTATTTTATTCCTCTTCTACCTTTTTTCAGTACCCCATTTCTTCCAATTTGCTCATCTGTCATCTCATTGCATTTCAGCATGTGTTGTATGTTTTCCCTAGCTTCTCTATACGTTTTACACATTTTCTTTTGTTTGTCCATCCAAAATGCACACTTTCTCTTTATTTTTTTGCAATCATTTCTTTTTCATAACTTACACTTTCTATGTACTTTGGAAATGCATCTGTTATAATATGTACATAATATAAATTGTACCTAGATTCATTTATCCGTGTTTTTTGTTCTTGCAATTGTATACCTCTTATCATAATTTCCCTCAAACTTCTATCTATCTTAATCTTTTTACTTTTTGGCTAGCATATTCATTCTTGTTAAAATATTTATCCTGCATGTTCTCATTTTTCTAATTTTTCTAATTTTTTTTTTGTCTTTTTTTTAAGCACTTTTGTAATATTTTACATTCATTCTTTTCTTTCACTTTTTTTATGCTTTCCTGCTTTTACTCTTAATTTATCTATTTTAACTTTTTCCATTACAATATATTTGTTTACACCTAATACTTATTTTCAGTATTTTGTTTGAACAGCCTCTATTTTTTTTGCTTTTTCTATTCCCAAATTTCTGTTTTGTACAATAACATATTTTTTAGTAAACTATCAAACATCATTTTTTTTTATTCTCATACATTCAAATTTTTTAACCAATTTCCCAGACTTGTTCTAACGTTATATTTGCCGTTCCTGTCATATTTTTTATGTGTTCATTTTCATTATTGTTTGTAAAACAAATAATTCTTAGGTATTAAGGTATCATTATTTCCTACTCTACGTTTTCCTCCTCTTTTTCTAAAAGTCATAATTTTTGTTTAATTACATTTATTTCCATTTTTTTTTATAAAATACTTATCGAAGCATTTAATTATTATTCTAGTTAGTAGATTATCTTGTAAGTCCTTTATTGTATAAAAAACAAAGTATGTAATTTACATTACATACATATGACGGTTACAAACTGTTTACAACTGACTTTTGCTAGCTAGATAATGACGCTTTTGCCAGCAATAGAGGTGCGTTATTATAATAGAAATGGGGCAATTATATTACTATTATTATTTTATTACATTCATAACACTTTTAGTTAATGAAATGATTTAATATTTGTTTTAATTAGCTACTCTGGTTCAATATTGTCGTCCCATTTTCTAGATTTTGATATATCTGGATTCTTAAACAGTTAGTCTAATCTAATTAAAGTATTTACCTCATTGCTGTATGTGCCTATAACTAACAAATTGTCCACATATAGTAACACAAATAGTTTTGTATTCTGGTTGATCCGTGTATACAAACAATTGCAACTGCTCAAAAATTTAATGAGTATTTTACAAATATTCCTATTGCACTAACAAGATCAATATCAAAAACAATAAAATTTCAATACCACACTAAAAATATTCGGCGTAATAAACATTCAATGTTTTTAGATCCAGTTACTATTCCTGAGGTTATTTCACAGATAAACAATATTAAAAATAGCAACTGTTTTGATAAAGATGATATATCAGCATCAATAATTAAAACGGTAGTTTTATCTATTGCTCACAGCATAAATCTGTCATTAGAAAATGGAATTTTCATCTGACCTAAAAACAGCTTTGTTAATCCCACTCCACAAAAAAGTAGATCAATTTTTAGTTCAAAATTAAAGACCTATTAGCATACTTCCAGGTTTTTCAAAACTATACGAAAAAGTAATGAACTTTAGAATAGTCTCTTTTTTTTACAAAATATAATCTTTTTTCACCAACTCAGCATGGTTTTAGAAAAAGCTACAAAATTAATACTGCTTTAAAAAAAAATTTTTATTTCATTATTTTAGCTACCAATGCACAGTCCATGGCATTGGGTTTATTTATTGATATGTCCAAGGCCTTTGACTGTGTCAATTTTTATTTGTTACTTAATAAGTTAGAAAAGGTAGAGCTTTGCTATGGTTTAAGTCTTATTTGTCAACAACAATTAATTTAACTGTAGGTGTCCCGCAGGGTTCAATTCTTGGACAATCTCTATATATAATCTATGCGGCAGACTTAGATACTTGGTTGACAGATAATACTTAAATCCTGTCCTCATATGCAGATGACACAATTTTTTTTTTATTAATAAAAATGTTGAAAGTTTACTTCACCAAGCAAATATGGTATACAAAAACATAATTACATGGATAGATAATAACAAACATATCATTAACCAAGAAAAAACAAATTGTGTGCTCTATAGGAGTAAGTTTTCTTCCGTTAGATTTTCACCAAACGTTATCCTAAATAACGATCTTATAAACATTCAGACACACGCGCTTATTCTTAGTGTTATAAGTGATAACATAATGGGAAAATCAAATTGATGTATTAGCATCTAAATTGTCCAAAGCTAGCTATGTCATCAGAGCACTATCAAATCATTGCAGTACTGACATTTTACGATATCTCTATTTCAGTAATTTTAATGCTCTTGTATGCTGTACTTATTTGAACGTTATACCTCTGTAGTTTTCTGCAAACATCATTTTTTTTTTTAATATTAGACATACAAGACTTACTTTTCACTGACTAGTAATCCCTTTTCCGTTCTATACCAACCGCTAACATAAACTGCTAAAAACTGATTTTTTATCAACAACAACATCCAAACCTTTGACATCGATGTAGCCTTCTCAACGTTTATCTTTATTGACATTGTCTGCACGTGCTTTAGATGTAATCTCCAGCTGTGCCGAGTTAAAGAAATGTGAGAATATTTTATCAAAATGTGCGCAAATTACGCACAATATTGTTTACTTTAAATGCCAATAAACCATTAATAGAGCATGATATTTTTATTCTTAATGAAACGTAACTTATAAGCTCTATTGCATACTTAGATCTAGGATTTTTTAATTATAAAGTGTACAGGTGTGACCATATTGCAACATCAAAATTACGTGGTGGAGGCGTACTTATTGCCGTGTCCAATAAGTAATATTTGTATGAAATATTTAGTCATTGCTCAGTCTATGAGGAATTGTATGTATGATATCGGCAGTATTAAAATAGTTTCAGATACTGTTTATATTCCACCTGGTTTGGATTATTCTACTTACCAACGCCACTGTGAAAGTGTAGAATTAATTAGTAAATGCAACACTGTTTATATTATTGGCGATTACAACTTGCCACATACGTTGTGGATTAATGATAAATTTGGTGTAAGAACGGAATTTACTTGTTCTAAAGGTACTTTAGTTGCTAACACGTTTGGGTATATTAATTTGCATCAATTGAACTACATACTAAACATAAACTTGGTTTTGCTAGATTTATTGTTTGCGCCTTCGGCATTTTCTTCAAACTTGAGCCTTACTGAATCGTTGTTTTCTATTGTACCATATCATCTTCAACATCCTGTTTTAGATGTAGTTTTAAAACTTGACTTTTTACAGGATACTCCTGACAACGTATGGTGTGGCGAAGATAACGTGATACAATATAATTTTAAGAATGCTGATTATGTTTCTTTAAACCATGCTTTCCTTAATACTAGGTGGGATAATATGTTTGACGATTGTAATATTGATGAAGCATGTCACCGTTTTTATTCATCAGTTTTTGACACAATTGACCATTATGTGCCCAAAATAAATAAGTGTTATAAAAAAACTAAAATAAATTTCCAATATGGTTTACAAGAGCGCTAAAAAACCTTGTGTTTACTAAAATAAAGTTACACAAAGCATATGTGCTGTCTAGATCAGCAGCTGACTACCACCTCAAATTTAGTTCAATACGTGATATGTATAAGCAATTGACTAATACGTGTTATTCTAATCACATTAAGAAAGTGGTAGATTTAATTGAATCTAATCCTAAAGCTTTTTGGGGGCACGTCAAATCTAAACGTAGCAGTAATCAAATTCCATCTACTTTCACAAATTGTAATTCTCAAATTGACACTACTGATGGCATTGTAAATCTTTTTGCTGATTTTTTTTAGTCAGTTTACAGTCCGCTAACGGCATTTATGAGTCCAAACAGCACATATTCTTCACCACCTATTTCTATCCAAATAAATAAATCTCATCTTGTTTTAAAAATATCTGTTGTAATGTATGTTGTCAACGAACTATCACTATTAAAACCCAATAAATGTCCAGGGCCTGATAGATTAACTGCTTTCTTTTTCAACAAATGTTTGTTTGTCCTTTTGTCGGCTCTTATGGCTTTTATTTAACTTATCTCTGGTTATGGGTACTTTTCCTACTTGCTAAAATGAACTTATGTCACTCCGATTTATATGTCCGGTGCTATAAATGATGGAACAAACTATAGACCTATATCTATTTTATCAGTTATTCCAAAAGTTTTTGATAAGTTAGTTACCTGTCAATTGACTGCCACTGCAATCTGAAATTGCTCTTAATCAACACGGTTTTCGAACTGGCAAATCGACATCTTTTAACCTTTCGTTTTATGAATTTTATATAACAGATGCGCTCGAAAACAGATTCCAGGTAGATTCAGTTTACACTGACTTTTCAAAAGCTTTTAATACCGTTCACCATAAGATACTAATTATAAAACTACGTGATATTGGAGTTAATGGCACCTTGTTACTGTGGGTTAAATCCTATTTATCTAACAGATCTCAATTTGTGCGCATCGGTTAGTGCGTTTCTCGTAATATTGATGTTACGTCGGGTGTTCCACAGGGGTCACATCTTGGACCGCTACTGTTCAATATCTTTATCAATAATGTAGTACACTGTTTTTCTAATACACGTTGTTTATTATTTGCGGACGATATGAAAATCTTTATGAAAATTTAGTCGTTGGATAATGCTGTACTATTTAATGAAGAAGTACAGATTTTTTTCTAGTTGGTGTCAGACTAATAACTTATTACTTAATTTAAATAAGTGCAAAGTGATAACATTTTCTAGACGTCAGTCTACGGTAATGTATGGTTACTCTCTCATGAATGTAATGTTGTTAAGAGTTAACACTATTCGTGATTTAATTCAAGTCTTTTATTTACACTACATATTGATATTGTCGTGGCTAAAGCTTATCAACTTTTAGGATTTGTCAAGCGTAACTCTAAAGAGTTTTGTGACCATCGTACTCTAATTACCCTTTATAACGCTCTAGTACGCCCCCATCTCGAGTATTGTTTAAATGTGTGGTCACCATACACCGCCGTCAGTAAAGAAAAAATTAAACAGATTCAAACAAAGTTTGTTCGTTTTTTGGCGTATAAATGCAACATTGCAGGCAGCTATACGGAACTGCTCTCTACATTTTATATGACCAGTCTTGAAAAAAGACGTTTTAATTTTGACGTGACATTAGTTTTTAAAGTGTTTTGTGGGATTATTGACTGTCCTGACTAGCTCAGCTCTATAAGTATTCATGTCCAGCTTGAGATTTACGCATTGACTAATAAATTTTGTTTCTGCCTTCTTGGGTTGTGGAAAAACCTTATATACCTATTGTAAAAAATCTTATTTTGTGGGAGTACTCAGATGAGGTCGAAAAGTCGTTACCTTGGGACAAAGCAGTTAAATTTTTCTTGCAAATTTGTAATCTGCACAGTTTTTGTTTGAAATTAAGCAGCTTAAAATCCATAGTGCCAACGCTTTTAGTGCTTATTTTTAATTTTTTATTGTTAGTTTTAAAAACACTTGTTTTTAGTATTCTTATTTCTTCAGCAATAACTGAAACTTTTACTCGGCAATCAATCTACACCAAATCTTCAATTTTGTTGACAAAATTGTCAGTTTGTGTTTTCAAAGTTCTTTCGCATATTGGATTATCATGAATGGATTCCAAGACCCATTTGCCATAATTTTCTTAGAAATATTCTTTGGGCTTTTTTTGATAAAAATGACGTTTACAAATCACTCATTTACAATTCTCTAAACTAATATAGAAATGTCAAATGTTAAGGGATTGAAACTAAACTTAAAGATAACATTAGAAAAATTTTACAATGGCATATTATTTTCATAGTATCAAAGTAAATAACAAATACTTAGTATTTTGGTGAATTGCCTTACTTTGTAGTAAGTAGTAAAGACACGGGCAACGGTTTACTGGCGTACAAAGTTGCTAATATTATTATTTGGAATAGTGAAAGCGTTTGTGATGTATTGACTAAATTGTGCCAATATCGGACGGTACTCCACTCTTACCGTTAATAAAAAAACTGTATGAGAGCGATCTATTTTATTAGTGAAGTACTACGCAAAATACATATGCAATAGCTTTAGGTGACCAAAGCTAAGATGAGCAGCTAGAAAGCACATCTGTTGACGACTGAGCTTTGTTTTTGGACATGAATAATAATTGGCAGTAACCAATTTAATCAATCAAACATTGGCTTAGTTTGTGGTTTAAAAAAAAATTAAGTTTTGTTCATGAGCATCTTGAACATAAAAAACCTCATATTCTCTTTTTGAATAAAACTAAAGTAAACAATAATCATCCAGATCACTTTAATCTTACAGATTTGTGATCAAAACTTATACAATAAAACTTGTTAATAAGATTAGGATGCCATGTTCTAACAAACGCTTTGAAAATGTCTAGAGCTACTGCAAAATTTTCTTTATGTCTCTCTGCAGTAGTATTACATTGGAACATAAGTCAGAATATCTGTTGTCAAACGCTTTGATCAAAATCCATATTGAGTATCTAAGATAAAGCTATTTTGAATCAAACTTGTTTCATTTTTAGTTAAACATTTGCAATTTTCTAACAATTTTGGAATGTTTCTTTTTTGTATGATAAGGCAAATATTTTAGTCAAAATAAGAGCTAATTCATTTGAAAATGTTTAAGAATAATAGGTGGAATTTAATCTACACTTGATGTCTTTCTGGTACTTAGTTTTAAAAAATATTGTTTGCTTAAAGTAAACTGGACACGTTATTTAACTACTAGCTTTTATTCTACGTACAACATTATGAAGATTTATAATAGTAAAATTAGATGGTAATTGGTTTGCAAATATATCTGCTTTTTCTTTTGGATTAGTAACTAGATTATTTTGATTATTTTAAAGATTAAAGATTTTGTACTATTTGCAATGATTTTATTGTTTTTTTGAAAAGAAAAATGAAAAGCTGAGAAATTTGATTAGCTTTTGTTTAGTTTGTTTAAAACAATTACTAATGTTACTTCGTATTAACTGCTCGTTTTGTTTGAATTGAGTACAATTACTTTTGATTTAGAATGATTCTGAATTGTTTTTGCTGCAATATTTTTAGAATATAAGCAATGAGTATCAAAATCAAAATTATTATTTTTTTTTTCATTTTTATTGCGTTTATAAAACACGGTTTAAGTTTGGTAATAATAGGAAAAGTTTTAACAATAGAAGTAATAAGTGAATAATAAGAAAGCAGTCTCAACAGTGGTTGTTGTAATCTCTAGAACAGTTGAAAAATACAAATCTAATAATCTTGGTTCACCAAGAAGTCCATCAGATTTTTCAGAAAATGTGGTAGAAGATGAGTGACTTAACCATTCAGTATTATGTACATTAAAATATCCCAACAAATTTATTTTTGCTTTTTTTTATTACCTTGAAGAAGCTTGTCAAAACTTTCAGAGTAGTCATCAAAAAAATTTAGAGTTACATAATTTGGAAAACATACCGTTATGTATATGCCAATTACAAAAATAGTTTTATCGGGAAGATTTAGCCGTGAGTCTAGAATATGCTTGTTTGATGTGGATGTAGACACAAACACTTTGTTGGTCAGCAAATGAATGTTTAAGATAATAATTTTTGGTTTTTATTAATATCTCAAGAACTGTAGGTAAGAGGTAAAAGTTGACCATATACATAATGAAAGCTGATAAAATTTGTAATAAAAATGATTATATAAATTTTTTTGTATTTCCAGCATTTACAGAGCTATAAGCGCTAAAAAATAGAAAAAACAAATTGTATTGTTACGAGCTAAGAAGCCGGTCTGTTTTGGTTGGTCCTTTGTTCATTTTGACGGTCTTTTCACTCTCCCCCAACTTCCTGCCTTTTTTTCCACATAGCGTTCACGATACGCGTGGGATACGCGTTAAATTGTAGTGTTAGTGCCTTCTATTTTTTTACCTTTTATGTTCATGGAGAAAGGTAGTAATCAACCCTTTAACAATGTTTCTAAAGATAACTATTAACAAGCAGAGTGATGAGGACATAAACAACTCTTATAGCGTAAGCTTGCTCTTTACCTTTTATCTTTATTTGAAAAAACTGAAATGCGGAAAACAAACAAATCCGCCTTATACAATACTTTTCTTGTACTATAAGAAAAAGCCAATCTTCTTGATTTTGACATTGTATTGGAGGGTTACTGTTACACAAGGTGGTGTGGCCCAAAAATCCTCAATCTCAACAATGTTTTCAAACATTATGTCGGCAAAATCTGTACTGTTGTGTTTGATGGCTATTTAGCGGCACCATCCAATACGTAGACAGCTATATAGAACCAAAGTACAAACTAAAAAGATCAGTTGATATAAACTTTGAACACAAAACACAAATCATAGTCAAACAAAATGATTTTCTAATAAACACAATAAATCCAGACTTATTTCATTCTTCTTAACTGCTCTTTGCAACCATGGAATTAAAACAGAACAAAAATCTAGTAACGCTGGTAAATTGATCATCCGCACAAAAGTCATAAAATTCTTAACTATGACAAAGTAGCAATAGTTAGGGAAGATATTGACCTTATAGTCTTCCTCATGGCTTTAACCCCATCTAAAAGGCAGATATTATTTGTTAAACCAAGCTACGGCAGAGTAGAAAGAAAGTATATTTGAGTCAATTGCAAACTATGGGAATAAAAAACTGCACACTTTTGTCCATGCATTCAGCGGATGTGATACGACTTCAGCTGCATATCAAAAAAAGGAAACTTGTCTGTATCAATTTGTTCAAGAAGGAAGCTACACTGCAAAGTATTACTGATGTGATACAGTTGAAGCTGAAAACATTCCTGGCATGGTACAATGCACCCCACAAGCAAACTTCCCTTAATCTGCATTGTTACAAAGTTTTTACTAAATCGGTTTTGAATGCTTAAGCAGACCTCTCTGCACTGTCGCCCACAGAAGAAGCAGCATTGCAGCATGCTTTTCGTGTATACCGCCAAATCCAAGTTTGGCATGAAAATAAACTTCCTCCAGAACAGTGGGGTTAAAAGTTTGAGCCAGCCGGTTGATCCCGTTGATCTTAGTAACTACAGAAGACGCAGCAGAACCTGAAGCAGTCCTCAATCTCACATCTTGCAAATGTATAACATGATGGTGAAAACATATGTGGTTGCCAAAAAGCAAGAATAATGTGCACAAATATTTGCCACAACTGCTATGAAAAATGCTTGAATGGCATTACTTCCACCCCCAAAGAAGACTTTGATAATCCTGATGATATGGATTTCTTCATACATCTGGAAGATACACAACAGTCGGTAAAAAGGCTTGTAAATGAAGATCAAAATGCTGAGTTTACTGGACCTATAACTAGAAATTAAGTAAAATTGCGCATCTTATACTTCACTGTGCAGCTTAGCAGTAGTAATCAGTAATGTTCATACATTGTTATACAGCTTGCTTACTTCTTGTTATATATATATATATAGAGTTCATATTTGTGTGACGGTTTTCTCACACAATTATTATGTTATAGCTACCTGTTCTTACTGTGTTTCCTCAGCTTAAGTTGATGTACAGATTGCTGGGCCTTCTAAATAGATAAATAGATCTCAAAAACACAACAGCGAATCGCAGTGTTTTGCGTTTCTATATTTGTATTATTACACTTTTTTGAAATTTTAATTTTACTACGACCGCTCAACCACAAAATACACAAATCTGAACAAGATCATAAAAAGCAAACTTGGAAAGCCACACGCGCTCACATTACCAAGATAAAATAAAAAACACCAAAGGTATAATTGTTTCGGATAAAAACGAAACGAAACTTCTACAAAACTCTCTATACATCAAAACAAAAGGGGCAACATTTGTAATGTATGATTAAAGAATATACCAGAAATCATGATAACAAAAATAGGGAAAGCAATGAGACTAATGAAAAATAGAAAATGTCCTAAAGAAGAAGACCACTTAACATCAGAAATGCTAAGAATGGGAAGAATACCAGTACAAAACGCAACTCAAACTCTTTTAAGTAAGTGTATGAATTAGGGAAAAATACCGGAGGAATGGCATAATCCAGAAGTTATTATTTATATAAAAATGTGACATCACAAATGTAGAAAACTACCTACCCATCAGTTTATTGTCACAGCTCTATACTATACACACTATACACCAGCATAATTTTGAACTGTCTGAAAAACAAACAAACTAGATAACTACTAGCAGGTAGAACAATGGTATAGCAGCATTTGCGGATAACGTGGCTCTGGTAGATAGGAATATAGACATAGAGTATTAAAGGAGAGGTCATGTAAGATGCATTGGCTTTACTGATCATGATATGAATATCATAAACACAAATGAAAATGTTTTATATATGTGTAATAAATGCATTCAATCAATGAAGGAAATTGAATTAAAATTCGGATATATATTAGATGTTGTTAATGAAAATATAAAGTTTTTACTGAACCATGAACACAAAATTAAAGAAATGCTGGATCAGATATCTCTATCAAAGTGTACATATCCAAATGAACTACAAAACAATACGTATGCAAAAAAATTAAAAAAACAAGCAATTATTATAGTAAAACCGAAAAATAAACAGGAAACCCATATTACAAAAGAAGATTTAAAAACAAAAGTTGATCCTACAAATTTAAAAATAAGCGGTATTAGTGGAAATAAAAGTGAAACAGTGGCAATTGAATGCTCAAATGAAGCGGATAAAAACCAAATCAAAAAAATTGTAGAGGAAAAAATGGAAATAAATTATGAAGTAAAGATTGCAACTACAAAGAAACCAAAACTTAAGGTATGTGGTTTTACTAAAAAAATTGATAAAGACATATTTATAACAAAAATTAAAGCACAAAATGAATGCATTTCAAACTGCAACATAGAATGCGTAGCAATATACAAAAGGACACATAAATATAATAATAAAACTTATGTTAAATATAATGCAATTATAGAAATTGATGAAAATGGATTTAGGCGGTTAATTGAAGAAACTAAATTAAATATTGGCTGTGATAGATGTAGGATATATAAGCATGTACATATGCTTTGATGTTATAAGTGCCTAGGGTTTAATCATAAGTCGAGTGAATGCAGCAATGTAAACACGTGTTCAAAATGTCTTGAAAATCATAAAATTGAAGAATGTAAGAGAAGCGAAGAAATTAATAAATGTACAAACTGCATTAAAGCAAACATTAAACTAGAATTAAATTTAGATGTTAACCATCACAATTTTAGTAGAAAATGTCCAGTATATTCAAAAAATCTAAAAGCAAAAAAAAATAACATAACATATTAGCAATTAATAAACTACCAATGGACACAACACACTATACCACTAAATACATTAAACATACAAAGTATTGAAGTCAGTATAATACACCAAAATATTCCATCAATTGGAAACTCAGTAAATAAACTTGAAGTATTGCTAAACGATCATCCAAGAAATATATTTCATTGCCTAATAGAACACTAGAGAAGTGAGGATGAATTAACTGTATATAATCTCATAAACTACATCTTGATAAGCTGTGCCTGCAGAAGCTCTGGAAAACATGGTGGATCGGCAATCTATTACAAAACATACGCCGCAGAAATACAAAGACGAAAGTGTCGGGAGGATCTAAATAAATTCACGATTATGTTCGACTTTGAATGTGCGAGTGCAAAATTTGTCTGTGGAAATAACAAAGTTATTGTTTTAAGTATATACCTATAGATCAACAGAGGAAAATATTAGAGTATTTTTAAACCAGTTTGAAGCTGTATTAGAACATATCTGTAATGAAATGGCAACTATATTAATATGTGGTGACTTTAATATAGACTTAAACATCGAAAGCCAGAGCAAATCAGAATTCATTTCACTATTGTTATCCTATAACATCCACAGAACAATATTTAAAGATACACAAATTACAAATACTTTTAGTACCTGTATAGACAATATATTTACCAACATTTCTAATTTTGAATCTATAGTTATGCATTCTTTATTATCAGACCATACTGCACAAAAATTATCAATGTCTATATATGTCAATAATATAAAAAATCAGTACATGTATCAAAGATCTTTCACTGACAAAAGTGTTAATAATTTTATTAAACTTCTTGATCAACAAGACTGGAAAACAGTTTTTAATGTAGACAACTATGATGTAGATTTTCAGTGGTTTCAATTTATGGAAATATTTCTGTTGTGTTTCAATGATTGTTTTCCGATTATACGTAAGCAAATTAAAAATGTAAATAAACATTTTATAACCCCACAAACTAGAATAATCAAAAATAATTTAGATGTTTTATATACTATATATGCAGTCAGCAAAAATGATAATATAAAAAAACTATATCAAGACACAAAAAAAGTACAATCTTGCATTTGCAAATGACAAACGGAAAATTTATGATAAACAACTAAAAATCTCTAGTAATAAATCTAAAACTGCATGGAATATAATTAATTCAATAACTGGTAAAAACAAAGACTCAAACACTTCCTTGAATTTTTTTGAAACTATCCAATAGCTTAGCAAATAACCTAAACAAACACTTTGTATACTCTGCACCTAATACATTAAGCCAGCTTAGGCAAACACCGTATGATGACAACATAAATATATGTCCAAACTCAATGTTTGTTACACCTGTTTCATCTTTGAAAATTATTGAAATTACAAAAGAACTAAATACCAAAATAACTTCAGGCAGTGATAACATTCCAACAGTTTTAGTAAAAGCATGCATAAATAAAATAATAGAACCTTTGGTACATGTCATAAACAATTCTTTAATACATAGAATATTTCCACAGCAGCTGAAAGTTGCTTTAGTAAGACCAATTCATAAAAAAGTGATACAGATGAAATGAATAATTATCGTCCAATTAGTCTGCTACCATCTTTTTCAAAAATATTTGAATGTGTAATGCACAAAAGAATCGTTTTGTACATGGAAAGCAATCATTTGTTTAATAAATCACAGCTTACTTATCAAAAAAATAAATCGGTAGATACTGCATTTTTTCAGTTTACAAGTTTGGTACGATTGGCTTTAGAAGATAAAGATATTTGTCTGGGAATATCTCTGATAACATTGACCATAAAATACTCTTAACAAAGCTAAATAAATATGGAATTAGAGGAACTGCCTTGTACTGGATAAAATTTTATCTTAACTATAGATGCCAGAAAGTTGTACTGTATGAACAATCTAAACAAATTGAGTCCGACATGCTAAACGTTAATGTAGGTGTCCCTCAAGGCAGCTTATTAGGCCCGTTGTTGTTCATAATTTACACAAATGATATAAAGTTGAAAATAAAGTTGACATCATAAGTTATGCCGATGATACCAACATCATAATTAAAGCGGAAAATTACCCTTTGCTGTTACAAAAAGCTAATAAAATTATGAATAGATGCACTGTATGGTTTATGAAAAATCGTCTAATATTAAATGAAGGCAAGACTAATATTATGCTTTTAAAACATCAACATGGCAGTACAAAACATCAACAGATCTGAGACTAAATAGCGTATTATACAAGTATTCTTCAAATATTAGATTTCTTTTATTTCACATTAAACATCTTTCGGGAAAATTAAATAGTGTATGTTATACCATTCGCATAATCTCGAATAGATTAAATATAGACACTAGAAAGTTATCGTATTTTTCAAATTTTTGTAGAGTTTTAAAGTATAAAATAATATTTTGAGGAATGTGTGCCGACATAGATAATTTATTTATTATTCAAAAAAATACAGTTTATTCGATATTAAACATGAAATATAACGAATCATGCAAGGGAAAATTTCGTACAAACAACATATTAACTCTGTCTGCAATGTTTATTTTAGATTGCACTTTGTTTATATTCAAATATAAACATTACTTTAAAGTTAATGAGTTTACGCATAGGCATAACACTAGAAATGAAAACTACATATAGCCAAAATGCCGTCTAACTTTAACACAAACTGGTACGTTTTATTCGTGCATTCGATGTTTTAACCATTTGCCTAAAAACATTAAGCAAATTACACGATACTTTTTTTTAAACAAAAAGTAAAACGTTTACTCATCAATATTGAACCGTATGCCGTATACCGTTATAGAGTATTACAATTATGTTTCAGACTAAATGTTTAAGTTTCATTTAATTTAATTTAATTTTCTATGTGCTTAATTTTCTGACACTTTACATTTTATGTTTTCTTTTTGTAAACAGCATATGAAATAAATTTATTATTATATTATTATTATTTTAAAAACAAGTAATCGAGAGTGAATTGATTATGTTGATGATTCTTATATTCTTCTGAATTTCTATATTTTATGTATTCTTAAAACTTTCATTTATTATTTAATAAAGAAAAAGAAATCTTTTTTACCAAGTTGTAAAGTTTGTCTCCACAATGATCCAACGTATCCAAAAGTGTAGGCAAAACATTGTCAAATATTGATTTACATTGGTAAAAAGTACACTTATTTTTTCTTGCTTTGGCATCTTCAATAAATTACATATTGTGCCGTGCTAACTTTTTTATTTTTTTTTAAGCAATCATTAGTGTTCTATAACTCTGTAACCGCTAAGAATATTAGAAAAATGTATATGATCATTTTTATTGCAAATTATTGCAAATGCTTTTATTATGTATATAGTTAACTTTTACCTCCGACCTAAAGTTCTCGAGATATTAAAAAAAAAAAACAAAAAAAATGCCTTGTTTTTGGTGATTGCCGCTAAAGCTCGTCTCATATTTGTCAGGACTTTTAATATATCCTTTACTAGGTATCTATAAAACAGTGTAAAAAGTTTCAAAACTTTTGGATTTTCTAGAGGTGAAAAGCTACTTTGACAGGACTACACATTAGATTCAGTCCAAGCATCTAATGCAGTTTTATAGCAGCCGCTTGATAATTGCTTAAAGTTTTTTAAAAATATGTTTTTTTTTCACGTTTTATAGCTGAATTGCATTGGATTTGTTGTTATTTTCTATTCTTATTTCTTTTCAATAAATTTTTTGTTTTGTGGAATCAAACTTTTTTAGATCTGCTTTCCTTTTTTTTAAATTATTGGCTATGCTAGAATAGAACATGAGTTAAATTACGTGAGTTCTGCTCGTAGTTTTATGACACTCATCAAACTGCCCCCTTAAATGAGTTACTGAATCATATATTCACAACTACAAGCAGAACTGTAACAATTGTTGTTTTAGAAAAATAACTTATAGCACAATACAAAGTCCACTAAGTTTAATGTTCAATGAAGTATAACTCTTAAAGCAAATATTTCGACAATAAAATTACAAATTAACTTTAAAATTTAATAAACAATTGAAAGTTTTGGATTTTTATATATTTCATTAAATTGGAAATTTCATACTAACCACGTTGCAAAAAACCGATTTTAAAAAGGAGTTAAATTGCATGAGTTCTGCTCGTAGTTTTATGACACTCATCAAACTGCCCCCTTAAGTTAGTATTTAAAAAGTTGTATGTATAACGCATAATTTTTAAAGTAAATAATAAAATTAATTACTATATTATGCAATACTTAAATAACAATTACACGTAGTATAAATAAAAGCATTTAAATTCATATGAACATATTTTAATCATCATGAGAGATAAAATATGCAAATACTATATATAAAAAACATTCAAGGTTTATTACTTAAATTAATAAATACCACGCTTATAACTCGTATGTCACCACAAAGAAGAAGTGTCTAATATAGGTAATGGGATCGAATTTACATACGAGATCGTGAAAGTTGCCTGGCCTTTTTATTAAAATTTTATGAAAAAATACTTTATCAATAATAATTGATGGCCTAGTATTTAAATGGAATTCTTAAAATTCACTTATAAAATATTTTCTGCAATGTCATATTATTGATAATTTAAAATCAAATAGTTTAGAAAAATAAAGATTAATATTATATTAAATCATATTAAAGATTTTTAATAACATTTAATCAAATAATTAATTTATTTTAAACTGTTTATATTTCGTTTATTTGTATGTCGATAATACAAGGTTAGCTTCAATGTATTAGAAACCAATTTTTTACGTGTTTTACTATAAGTAACAAATACTTTTCCAACAATATAAGATGCAATTAAAACAACAAAAATATAATAATATATAATGCAGTGCAATGATAGAAAATCTCTCCGGCAATAAGCCATTTATTTGAAAAACGTGTTCTAGATTAGTGATTTACTGCATGTTTGCTGATTGCTAAATTTAACAATGTTAAATAACAGTGTTTTTATTTTTACATTATTTTTACAAATTCTATGGTTGGAGAGTCAATTCTGACTCACTTTGTATATCTAATAATTAGTGTTAAGACCAGATGTAAAGATAATTTGAATAAAATTGCATTGCATTATTTAGTTAACAAAAAATACAGAACTTGTTGAATGAAAACAAACCATAAAAATGATTACTAGAAAATTGCGTAGGATATTTGAACGGCTCATAAACACTTTATAACACAATAACAAACTTAAAAAAAGAACATTGAATACCTTATCTTTAATAATACACAACAATTAAATTAAGGTTTGATCTTCAAAATTATAAAACATTACTTTAATATTAAATTAGGTACTTGATTAAAATTATGCTGTATGATATAAAGATATAATTAACTGTTGACTATAAAGGTTATCTATTAATTCTTAAATGCGCAATTTTCAGTAATAAATAAAACAAGATAAAATATGTTATTAAATAATATTTAGCAAAGAAGACATTCATACGTTTATAATTAAGCTGTGTTACATTCTAAATTACATATTCTGAACAAAATCTGATCATTTTATAATTAATGCTGCCTTCCATTATAAATAAGAGGTGAGTATCTTAAATTTAAACTCCTTTCATTAGAATATCTTAAATATATATATTAACCATTTCTATGTAGAGGCACTAGTTTTATTTAAAGTTTTTTTACAAAGTAATAATTGAGCATACATATAAGTTGTTATGTGATAGAAAATATTCAAAGTTGTTCTAAATAATACTTAATAATATCTACATGATCTATATTAGAGTCATTTAAGGAATGACCACACATATAGGACATTTTTACACTCGTCATACATATAGGATTAGTCAAAATTACCGGAACACCTAATAATTAAACGTAATAACTTTTAAACAATTTTTTGTTTGTTTTCAATAAGCTATTGTTTATTTATATATTTAATATACAGAGTTTATTTTATTATGAAAATTTGTGTTTCTGAGGCCCGTTTTCACCATGTTGGCTTAAATCGACGCTTAATTAAACTCTAGTTAATTTTAAGGGCAGTTTTAATTTTCATTGCATTGCACCAACACGTTTTAAGCAAAGTTTAGCAAACTGAAGTTTAAAATAGATCACACATGGCAACATTGCACATTTCTAGTTATTTTACGAAATGTTGGTATTTGTGTCTATTTCTATAATAAAAATGCTTAAATAACATAAAACTTAACCTTAAATAGCGTATGTCAGTGTAGATTATATTAAATTTGGACGTTTTTATTGATATTGTTGCATAGTAACGGAAATAACGCCAAAATATCAATGCAAAAAAATAAATTTTGACGTTGAATTATATTTTTAAGTTTTTACTAATCCGACATTATTGATCGCTTAAGTTAAGGATCCCACTCCCTTAAATATGTGGTGCAACGCAATCAGCCACCCTTAACTTTTTAAGGGCAGTTTAAGATTTAAGTGACGTTGATGCAAACGGGCCTGAGTCATTTGCTTTTAAAAATGTCATTTTACTACTATTTGCTTAAATGTGACGATTTTAAATTTGCACTTTACCTCGTGTTTTTAGAACTTTTTTAACATTTTTTGAAAGTAGTTCAAGTAGGTATTATTATCTCGGGTATTTTGTTTTTTCTTGCAGTACTACCAACACATGTGTTACTAGTTTCTGATACCTGGTAAATGGAACCATCCGGGGCATCAAAGATCATCAAATGTTTTGCTTATTTTACTACAGAGATCTACCAATACTTCAATTCCTTGGTGTCTCTTGTACTTTTAAAAGTAGCAAAAACTTATTTTTATTAACTTTATTAAAACGTCTGTAATTTATGCATATTTTGTAAACTTGTTATGATGATATTATTAAAGAATTAAGTCTTTTCAATTGTGTTAGAAGCGGATATATTAAAAAACAAGTGTTTTTGCAAAGGTATAAGAAAAAAAAATAATGCAGAACGTAAGTTTTGCAGACACAATCTAAAAATAATGGTATTGCAAACTCTTTGAATTTAAAGTTTATTGTGAATAGCTTTGACACCGAGTTATAGACGTTGCAAAAATTAAAACACAATACTCGGACAACATTACAGCTAACAATAAATGCCATTTTTAGCTGCATTTTTTTGTCCCACAGTGTTTAGTCTTGTAAGCCTACGCAGTTTTGTTTGACTTAAGAATAACATTGTGTGCTTTCTGACAATTTTTCTACAGATTTTTGTGTTCAAGTTTACTACGGATTATTTGTAGATATAAAATTTGATAAACAGGTTTTAGTCTAATAAACATTTCTGTAATTTTCTTTTTAACAAACTAGTTCATCTTAAGGATGTTTTCTATACTATGATTTTTTGGTATTCAAATCAGACGTACACTGTACTTTGCAGCTAATGGCTTCAGACTAGTTATGCATCACTAGCTTGGATTTTAGAGCAGAACAATTCTGCTTGGCTGTCAAACACAATGATTATTGGCCTAGTTTCTAGCGCA
Organism: Tachinus rufipes; assembly: GCA_963932245.1. Classification (NCBI taxonomy): domain Eukaryota; kingdom Metazoa; phylum Arthropoda; class Insecta; order Coleoptera; family Staphylinidae; genus Tachinus; species Tachinus rufipes. The sequence continues at coordinate 45,288,278 of OZ010741.1, read as the reverse complement.
GCTATCTTCGTTTAGAAATTTGAATTATGAACTTGTTTATTTGATTTTTAATTTTATTTGTACAACAAATGGTTTTTTTAACTATGCTTCGGTGTTTTTTATATGCTTACTTTTATTTCTCCACCTGTGATAATTTATTTGTAACAAGTATGCATTTTGTTTTTTTTTTTCTATCATAAAAATTAAGTGCAGTGGCGGTAACAAATCAATATTTTTATTGCTGTCATAAAAGTTGTTTTTGTTGCCATCTTTTGTACTTATTTTTAAAGTTGCTTTTTTTACCACTCACAAGTTTGGTTATTATATATCCAATGTCAATTTATTTGCAGAAGGTATCAGAGTGGCCTTTCAAAAGAATTTTGTCGTTTTGTAAAGGAAGTGATTGACGTTTTTCTTGCTCAGTTTACTTTTTTTATTACCAGTTTTTTTACAGTGCTTACTGCATTCTGCACAAATTTAAGAAAAGTTGTCCAAAATCGGTTGTTGTGCCAGACAATATTGATGCTCTGTTCAAACTGATAATGCAAGATTGTCATTTGGCTTATTGTAAAATTAAAGCATCTCTGGGCATTAGTATGACAAGCATACATAAGATATTGCATAAATATTTAGCAGTCAAAAAAAATTGTTTACGTTTAATTCTGCACAATTTAACAATCGACCAAAAAATCACACGAATCTATTTTTGGTGCAAAAAAATAATTACAAAATACAACCACGGTGCATTAAACGCAGTGTATAACTACTACAAAAAAATAGCAAATCTTGAATTTATTATTATGAGTCCAAAACTCAACAGCAGTCGACTGTATGGGTTTTTTCTTGTCTCGCAGCATTTTGAAGCAAATGGTGGCCTGTTTCTTTAATATAAATTGTTATGTGCTAACCGTGCTTTAGAACAACGTATAACGATCAACTCTAAATGATACACAATTATTTGTTTAACAAAAGTTGTCAGTGAAATAATGAAAACGAACCGCCGACAAAGGATTATTCATCTGCTCAACAACCATCTATTTTTTTTTTATTATAATATATTTACATATTTACAATTTATATCTAATTTTTTTTTTCTCCACTTGCTGCTCTCACCGTCTCCATATAGATGGCTGCAGAGCTTTGTATTCGAGGCACAATTTTATGTTTCTATTTATCTTAGTTGTTATTTATGTTGGTGTATTACCTATTTTTATTAATTTCATATTTCGTTTGTTTTAATTTTGTTAATATATAGTGCTCTTTAATTTTTATTTTGAATTCTTTATAAGTCTATGTTTTCTTAATACTTTCAGGCAGTTGATTGTACGTGACTAGTCCATTGCCTAGTATTGTTTGTTTTGCTTTTTCTGTCCTTGTTGTGTGTACATGTATATTGCTTTTTTTTCAAGTGTAAAGTCCGTGAATTTCTTTGTTGATTTGTATTTGGAGGTTAGTTTTAATTCTTTATTTTTAATTTTGTATATTAGTTTCCATTTTTTTACTTTTAATTTTTTGTTTATCTTTGTTTTGTTAATTATTCTGTATACTTTTTTTGTTGGTGTTTTGGTAGTTTGTGTTTTATTTTTAGAATTTAGTTCTGTTGTCTTTGTATTTTTTGTATGTTTGTTTTTGTTGTTTTTCCCCATATGTTTATTAAATAGTTAATTTTTGCTAAAAATAGGGAATGGTAGATACTTAATGCAGTTTCTTTTGTTATGCATTCTTTGGCTCTATACACAGCTCCTATTGTTGCTGCGCTTCTTTTAATATTTTGTTAATATGTGTATCCCAGGTGAGTTTCTCAGTTAATGTTATTCCTAAGTATTTTGTCTGTTTTGTTCTAGTAATTGGTATGTTATTTATTTCAATTTTTTTTTGTTATTTGTTTTGTTTTATTACCATATAAGTTGTTTTTTCCTCATTTATTGTTTGTATGTTTTTGTTGTATCATTTAGTTAATTTTTTTACGTCTTTATTTATGTTTTTCTCTATTTATTTTTTATTTTTTCCGTAATTTATAATACATGTGTCATCAGCATATGTACATATTTTACCAAAAAAAGGTATATTATATATATCATTATGTATAATATATACAGTAATTGTTGCCAGCACTCCACCTTGTGGTAGCCCATATTCTGCTTCCGTTGTTTCACTAAGTATGTCGTTTATTTGTGTTTGTTGTGTTCTGCTTATAATATATGTTTTTAACAGTTTTAAGTTTGTGCTTCTTATTTTTAATATCTCTATTTTTTTAATCAATTTGCTTTTGTCGATGGTATCAAACATTCTTCATTTATACAAATATTGGTATAACATACTGTTTTTTGTCCAACTTTCCTGCTATATGTTGTATTATATCAGTTGTTATGTCCATTGTGTTTGATTTTCTTTAGAGTGCATAATATCTTTTATTTATAATATTATGTTTGTTTATGTGTGTCATTCATTAGTCTATTATATATTGCCTTTCCTGTAATTTTGCTAAGAACTGATATAAGTAAGATTTTGATTTTTCTCCTTTTTGAATATTGGTTCTATAATTTGTTTTTAAGTATTTGTGAATATTCACCTGTATGTATCATTTTAATTATTAGTTTATTTAGAATTGATGTTACTTCATTTTTATATAATAATTTTTATCACTTCATGTGTTATTTGATCTTTTCCTGACGCGCTTCTTATTTTTAAATGATTAATTATATTTTTTATTTCTTTTTCTGTCATATCATTATATGTAGCTGCTTTTTCTATTTTTGTGGTTGTTATTGTTTCCCTGTCATCATTTTTTTAAATTTTGTTTACTAATCTTTTTCCTACTGTTGGAAAATAATTGTTGAGTTTCTCAGCTATTTCAATTTTATTTGTCTTTTTTTGTCCATGTTTTGTTATGATTTTAGTTATTTCTTGTTTCGTTTTCTTTTTTGTTTTATTTAGCACACTATTTATTTCTGACTATTGTTTATCTTGGTTTCCATTTAAATTTTTTATTTTGTTTTTGTAGATTTTTTTTTCTTTTCCTAATTTTGTCTTCAACTTTTTTTTCTTATCTTTTAATATTTTTTTTAATAACTTCATTGTTTGTATTTTTGATGAATCTTTCTTGTGTTTTGTTTTTATTTTTTGTTTCCGTTTTTATCCACTTATTGTTTTCTTTTTATTTCCGTTACTTTTGTATTTTGTTTGATTGTACTTTGTAATATTGTTGTTAGTGTGTCAAAATCGTGTACTGTTTTATTATCTGTTTTCAAATATTTTTTTTCATAGTTTATTTTCTTTTTTAGTACTTTTTTATATTTTGTTTTTCATGTATTATTTCCCATTCTGTGATTACCGCATTATGGTCTGATAATGTTAGTTTTTTAATTTTTATTTTTCTGTTATAACTTTTTATGTTTGTTATAACGTGATCTATTATTGTGCCAGGTTTATCTGGATTGTTTCTTGTCATTCCTTCTTTGTTTATTTTATTTAATATAAAATGATCAGTTTCTACAATTAAGTTTTTGTAGTTTGTTATATTGTTATTTTCTCTTAAATTTATGTTCATGTTGCCTACTATTATATTTTTCGTTTTAGTTTTAGTTATTTTGTCTATTACTTTTAAAAAATCATCGTTTTTTGAGGTCTAAGGTTTATATATTGCTGTTATATGTATGTTTGTTTTATTAAGTTTTATTGTTAGTATTTTAGTATTGTTTTGGATTTATTTTCTTGTACTGTTGTTGCTATTCCATTTTTTATGTATATTCCAATGCCTTCACCTTTCATAACTCTGTTGTTAAATATTGCCGTGTAGTTTGGAATTTAGAAGTATATTTTTTCATTTGAATATAGCCATGTTTCAGTTATTACAATAATATCTGGTTCGTATAGTACAGGTATTGTTAGTATTTCATCAAATTTGTTTCGAATACTTCTTGCGTTATGTATATTTTTATGTTGTCCATTTCGGTTATAGTTTTTTTTTCAGCACCCTATTTGTCGAATTGATGGGTCATCTGCCGTACAGTCTTGATTTAGCACCCAATGATTTTTGTTTGTTCTCTCAGGTAAAGAACAAACTACATGAACAACGCTTTTCGATGCCAGAAGAAGCATTTGTAGAAGAAATTGCTATTTGTTCTAGCTGTACCACTCCCTTCTGTTGTTGATGATCTAGTTTTTGTCACCAGTAACAAATTTGGTACAAAACGTTCAACGTTTTTTATAAACAATGAGAAGCATTTAAAGATGCAGGTAATGGTAACTGTATCATAAACAATAGATCTTTTCAACTGTCGTTACAAGAACAATAGAACTATGGTTCATTGCAAAATGAAACATTTTTTGTGGTGCAAAAGTATTTATATCAATTAAAATGAGAAAACCACTGATGTGTCATACTTTTTCTTATGCGTATTTCTAACCGGCACAAATAGTCTTTTTGTTTGAGTTTAACCGAGAAGTCTCTTTTTGTATACCAACATCAGGTTAGTGTATAAATTTGAATAATGTGTTAATACAATAAATAATTTATTTAGAAGTAATTTTTAACTTAATGCAAATTTAAATGCACTTTTCTTATTAAAGTTACACCGCAAAAAAAACATTACAATACTAATTAATTACTTATTACATTATCATACCTAATTAAAATTGTTTTCAACTGCTCGAGGCTGGATTAACTAATTTAGCAATAATATTTTATGATTAATTAATTATATAATAAAGTACTTCCATTATTCACATTTCAAAGTAAAAATTAATAATGTAACTGCATTGTTTGAATTATAAGATTTGTGAGAAATTGGCACAAGTGTTAAGAGAAGGGACAGAAATGGAATCGGCATTGATTGATACGTGAAGGTGCGACTAGTGTTCAATGACCTTGTCATTAATACGTCTCTTACTACAACTAAAATTCATTAATCAACTTGCATTCACCTTCCATGAAAATTACATGTATTAAATAATCTCTTTTTCTATTTGCAAAACATTACTATAAAAACCAATGTTAAAACAGTTTGAGTTTTAGATTTATGGCATATCAGCCTAAAAAGACTATTAATGGTTAAAACAGTTTGAATTTATGCATTAGTTTATTGAATATAACTTATAGAAATTATTCTTATTGTTTCAATTTAAAACAAAAACGTGTACATATTACCAGATCAATTAAAATGAATTAATACTGATTTCTTATTAGTAAAAACTGCATTCTCGCGTGATAGTTTACGTAAATGCATTAAAATTATTGCTTGAAACAAATAATTAATTTGATTTTGCAATAAATAAAATAAGTCTAATCATAAAAGGTTATTTGAACAAAAAGGTTTGTTCATGTGTCTACTTATAAGTACTAATAATTTATGTTTTAGTCAAATCAATAGCAGGTGGTTTTCAATCAATTATAGTAAAATTACCATAATAATAGTAATACTAAACAATTATTTTTTGTGTTTTGGCTTTAAAAATCATACAACTTGTCTTAACTTTTACGATATAATTTAAATTCAATACTAACATAATATACAGGGTGTTAGGTAAACATGCGGTAAAAATTCATATTTTGTCCTATGATGATTTCTGATAAACCCAAAACAAAAAAGGGTTTTTTTAGAAATCACCATAAAACAAAAATTTAATTACCTTTGTTATTAGTTTATTGGTTTCTTGCTACTCTCATATTTCTTGGAACAGACTGGCAGTTTGTTGCTAGTGTCGGTTTCTAAACTTTTTGTTCTACCCACTTAAGAATTTGTATTAAAAATCAAAATTTGTATCATGTTAAGAGGTGTTGGCTGTTACTTTACCGCGCTGGCCAGTGCAAACAAGTAGGGAGCTTGAAATGTAAGTAGAGTTTATTGTAGTTGGGCAAGGTTTAAGAATAAAGTTAAAATACCTTTTAAATTTAAATTTGCATGGATGTGGTTGCATCCCTAAAATGAGTCTTTTTTTGCTTAGATTGCACTTACTTCGTCGGGGACTATTTGCTACTTGTCACCCTGGTAGTAGCCTGCAACTAACTTTGTTATCGCTTATGAAGATATTATTTTATAATAAAAACAGCATTACAGTTACAGATCAGATTCTTTATTTTGATGTAATATGTCAGTAAAAACAATTACTCTTTTCTTATTTTATTTTACCTTGACAGAATTGACAATGCAGTCTAATTATGCATCTTTTGTTTGTACTTTACATACATAAACTGATAGTTTTAACCACTCTCACAACATTATAAAAAATGAATTTCGGAGACCTCGGAATTAAATTTTCTTCTTCTTCATCAAGACTTTGTTTAAATGTCATTCTTGCACTGAAAAACATGCAAAAAATTGTTTAAATGCATTTCTGTGAGAAGCCTTCTATCTCGCGTTTTTGTTGCAGTAACAATAAATTCTCAAACTGCTCAGTTAAATGACAAGTTAGCAATAAAAAATGTACTGCTTTATTCCAAGATAATTCTTAGATAGAATTATAATTGTAAAATTTAAAAAAAATGTGATGAGACCACTTGGTTTATACAGGCAAGTCAGGAATGACGCAATTTTTTAAGCAAAAAGTAATGCCCACAGTTTTCTGAAATGCTGAAAAGATTTTTTTAATTGAATAAATAAATTGCTAAAGGGATTACAAAAACAGAAAATGTCTACAGAGGTACAAGCAGTTATATACAAAATAAAAATCCAACAATTATGTTTGAAAACTATGTTTCTTCACGACAATTGCAGGGTGCATAAAGCACTTTTTAAGTAGTCAATAAATGCGTATTTAAAAAATTACAACATCCACCTTACAATCCCGACCGCGCTCCAGTAACTATTATCTCTATCCAAAACTTAGAAAACACTTTTTTTTTGTATGGCAAATTAGAAAACGCGGTACAATTTTATTTTGCATAATGTTGAAATAAGTGTATTAATGGTATACGTTAAAAAATAAAATTTTGTTTGATTTGTAATTCCTTGTTTTTAAAGCTAAGTAAATAACATAAAAAACTTCTCTTGTATATTAGTTTTAAATGTTTCTAACAACTGATTTTTTAACAATGCTTCCATCTAGTTACGTGTTTTTTGCCACTTTTAATTTTTTTTATAAATTTGCTTAGTTTTTTGTGTATGTCATAATACATCGTCCGGCAGCTAGTTCACCTATTTTCTAAAATCTGCCTTAAAGATAGAAAGTAATAGATTAAAACAAATTTGACATTAAAAAAGTTTATAATGAGCAATTTTAGTTCCTAAACATTTCTTCATTTATATGGCTTCCCTGAGCCCCGATGAAGTACTGCAATCTTTGTCTAAAGTTTTGCATCACTTTTCTCAACAAATCTAGTCAAATACTACTTCTAACTATTTCTTCTGAAATACGCGTTTTAAATTTTTGTATTGTTTTAAAATGCATTTTGTAGACCTTGTGTTTCAGATATCTCCACAGAAAGAAATCAGCAGACGACAAATCGAGAGAATTGTACGGCTATGTCATGTTCTTTAATCAAATAATCAGGTAACATATTTTACAACAAAATTCAAGTTTTTTGTGTTGTATGTGTTGAAACCATATTTAGTTTTGCTCAAATCTGCGTAATTCTGGCTTTAAAAACTTAAACTTAAAATATCTATCAAAAGTTTGAACCTTAATATTTTTAAAACAAACGTTAATCAAAAAAAGTTATTTTGCATTTTTGGCTTAAAATCTAATCATTTTATATACAAGGTGTAGATTAATAGACGGACAAACGCCAAGTAACTTTGTAGACGCTGCCAAAAGAAAACAAAAAACTTAATTCCAAAATGCTAAGAAACTCTTTGTTCAAATGTTTAGTAGTTACGTTGTCTTTGGTAAAAATACCTTTTCCAATATTAATATGCTAAGCGCAATTCTAATATAACTACAAATTTTGACTTAGAATTAAACGTGTTAATTGTAGCCAACAGACTGGTTTGTGCTCGCTGGTATTTAGCATTGTTTTTCTTGGCTGCTGACTGAAATGATTTGCTTAATTTGATATGTTTGAGTCGTTGGTTACGTCATATATACATTATTTTTAAAAACTATACTACATTTGCTAGATAAATTAGAGTATTAATAATAGTTTCACAATCACTATCACTGTTACTTGTCTTAGCTGTTGACGGACCTTTTATATATGCTACACTTTGAAGGGTAGAATCTTTGTACTACAGGACGTAGAAGTTGGTGACTGCTGGCGGTTTGAAGCTTTGCCAGTTGCATTTTGCTATCCTTTCCAGAAAACACCTCCACAATTTGCTCTAGCTAATTAAGGCTTTTTTAATTGTCAACGTCAACAATCATTTCATCTTTCACCACTATAGTACAAGATGGTTTTCCTTGTGAGTCTGCCGTAGCTGAGCTGTTTACTTATTTGCTGTTGACGTTAAACTTGTAGCTGTAAATCCACTTGTTTCACCTGGTTGCAATAGTCTTCGGATTGATCTTGGTAGAAAGTGATGCTGGATCGTTGGGATCATTGGGATTATTGGATAGGTAAGTAAGTAGTCTGCTATTTATGACTGACTCAAATTCACCGTATGAAGCTTTTATGCAATAGCAAAGATCTACGCAACACCCGTTTGAGTAACTGTTTCATCAGCCGCACCATTTGTTCTCACCATCCGCTCCACCATAAAGCTGCCGGTGTATTAAATTTCCATTGTATTCAGATTATAAAGCTAAACTTTTTTACTGTCTTCTAGTTGACTCGGGACAACAAGTTGTCAGCCCCTATAAAGTTTGTGCCATTGTCGGTGTACACTACCTGCAGACCCTCTGCAAGAAATAAACCGTTGCAGCTTGTAGAAAACCATTTGTTGACAAATTGGAAATTAATTTGAGATAGACTGCCCGGTAAATTCTGCACGTAAATAGAAAATCCAAATTTTTTTTCCATCTTTTATATGATGGTCACAAATACAAAATTCAAATATAAAAAAAACACAAAATTACTTGTATGTGACCAGGTCAAATCAATGGGAATCAAATAGACCATATATTAATCAATAAAAGTAGGGAAAACTATATTACAGATGTAAGATCATATCGAGGAGCTAACGTTGATACAGATCATTACATGGTCACAGCAGAACAAAAACACAAAGTTATAAAAACAAGACATACAAAAAAACAAATTAAATGGAATATACTTAAATTAAACCAAATAACAAAAATACGAATTGCATTTAAATACACAATTAAAAAAAGATAAAATAACAACAAAAGAAATGGATGAAAACGAACGTTGGAAAAAAATAAAAAAGACGTAAATGAGTCAGCAAAATTTGTACTAAGCACAGCGGAACAAAAACACAACGAATTTTGGAGTGATGAATGTAGTAAAGCTGTAAAAATAAAAAACACATCCAGAAAAAAATGGCTGCAGACAGAAAAACAACAAGACAGGATAGAGTATACTATAATGAGAAAAAAAAGCAACAAAATAATAAAACTAACTAAACAAAATTGAATACAGAGTAAAATGGATGAAATAGAAAAAGATAACAAAAACCACAGTTCAAAGATTTTTTACCAAAAAATAAAAGCAATAAAACAAACGCGTAAATCTCCAATAAAAATACTGAAAAACAAAGAAGGAAAAACAATAAAAATTGGAGAAAAGGCAAAGTAGTATGGAAAGAACATTTTAGAACAATACTAAATGAAGAAACAGAACCAAAATATGATAAAATAGAAAACGCTCACAATGAAAAATAGAAAAACCAACACTGCAAGAAACAATTGCTAAAACTAAAAATAGCAGAACACCAAGTAGATATAATATAAACATGGAGCTAATAAAGTACGGAGGAGAAAATCTGCACACAGAACTATACAAACTAATTAAACAAATATGGAATACAGAAAAAATGCCAAAAGAGTGGAAAAATGGTGCAATTATAACAATACACAAAAAAGAGACCAAACATTATGCCAAAACTACAGAGACATAACACTACTGAATAATGCCTACAACATATTGACATCAATTATATTATATTATATTATATTATATTATATTATATTATATTATATTATATTATATTATATTATATTAATCGTCTTTATATTTGTAATTTTACAAAAAGAGGCGAAGCTCATCATAATGATGGTCTTCCACTTAACCTAATTTCAACATTTAATTTACAACATATAAATAATTTAATAAATTAACAAACGGGTACTTCTTGGTTTTCTGATGACTGACTATCATCTTCTATTTTCCAGTATTTTTTTAATTGTATTTTATCAGGAGTTGTAGCCCATTACTTTATTAAAATATTTTATACAAGGCAGGCTTAACAAAAATAGCAAAGTAATAGGCGAGTATCGAAACAGATGAGTTTGTAATAAACCGAGTTATCAGGCAATGCAACGCACTGTCCTCCACTTTTTTTAATTTAGCTTTTGTTACAAAACATTGATAAAAAAAAACATTAAGAACAAAAGGATCACAAATAGTAGCGTGTGCAGATGATATAGTTATTATAACAAAACAAAGAAATATAATGAAACAAATAATAGCAAAAATTGAAGAAGAAGAAGAAGAAGAAGAAACAAAAATTGGACTCAAAATAAACATTGAAAAAACCAAGTTTATGAGAATTGGAAAACAAAGAAAAAATGAAATAATAAAAATTGAAAACTTTGCATTTGAAAAAGTAGACAAGTTTAAATACTTAGGAATAACAATTACATACAGTAGAGACAAGCATATAGAAACACAAGAAAAGATTCAAGCAGCAAACGGAGCATATAATTTTATTTAAAAAAATACTAAACAACAGATCCATTAGCATCACTACTAAAATAATAATATATAAAACAGTCATAAGACTGATTTTAACTTATGCGGCAGAAACAATGTCAATGACAAAAAAAAAGAACAATTTAAAATAAATGTGGAAGAAAAAAAAATGAGAAAAATTATGGGACCAATAAAAAACGGAGATGAAATAAATAGAATGGCAAATCAAGAAATAAAAAAACAACTTAACAAAGATGTCGTCGCACACATCAAAACAAGCAGAGTAAAATGGCTAGGGCACGTTTGGAGATCTGGACCTTGAAGCATAATTTGAAGCATTATGGAATGGGTCACAGGAAACAGGAAAAAAAGAGGAAAACCAAGAACAACATGGCAAAAAGAAGTAGAAAAAGACCGTCAACAAATTGAAATAATTATGTGGAAAAAAAACGCGGTTGATAGACAGAAGTGGAAGAAAATAGAATAGTATACAAGATCAAAACTTACAGTGACACAAATGAAGACGGGGACTAATCCACCTAAAAAAATAGATTGTAAGGGCTTCTTAATAAACAAAAGCGGCAAAACTCTACATGGAGTGTAATGCCTTATATATATATATATATATATACATTTAGAGACAGTTTTGCTGCCGCTACCGTTAGACCGAGTTAAAAATGCGTTATAGTGTTATATATATATAGTGTTATATATATATATATATATAACACATATAATGGACTTGCAAAATCTATTTCCGTTGGAATGCAAACGCATTTTTAACTCGGTCTAACGGTAGCGGCAGCAAAACTGTCTCTAAATGTTTACTTTTTGCTTTTTTATGTTCATGTAAAATCAATTTTCCATCCACAAAACGTCTTGCTGGCAACAGCATCAAACAACAAAAATCTTCCATATTGGGTTGCCTTTGCAAACACGTTTTTAGTCAGATTAGTATTTTTTCATTTGTATATAGTCAAAGGTGGTTTATTTTCTTGCTCTTTAGACAAATAATTTTTGGTTGTACAATTTTTAACAGATGTTTTTCAGCTTCCGTCACTAAATTCGCTGTCAACTCTCCTTTTCTTTGCTGGTCTTATACTCCGGAGTTGTGCATAAAACAACATGACCAAGCAATGTGTCTAATAAAGGATAAATAATTGAAAAAATTAGTGTGCTATGGTTCTTTAATAACCGTAGCAATTGACGATACAACACATTTTTTTTTCTTGATTTATTGCTGTTTTTGATTACATCCAAATATGCATTATACCAGTAATCTAAGACGTTTTATTAAACACAAATTACAAAAAAACCATTATATTTATATATAAAAAAATAATAGGTTTGTTTTAGTTAATTTGGCCTTTCCCACCATCGTGATTGAAAAGGGGCCTTGCAGCTACATCCCCTCGATGGCAGTTCTGCTGGGTTGTAAGCTTACAAAATTTTTTTATCCTGTTTTCTACTAAAACAGTCCATTATTTTTTCTTTGTATTCAGTTCCAAAAGTAATTCTCTAAAATAATGTCAGGTAGAGAGTCTTTTATATATTGGTACAGTCTGACACCAATTGTAGCTGCCAGAAGCTCAAGTCTAAGAGTTGACAGCTCTTTTACAGGAGCTACTCTAATTTTTGCTTGTAGGAAGTTCACGTTTACTGTTGTTGGTTTTCATTCAAAGAAATATTTCGGTGGTGTACTTGACCACTGGCATCCCCAAAAACGTGTAGACTTTGGCGGTTTTCTATAGACGTTTATGTATATAATCATTTTGATAAGTTTAGTGCAGGCAATTTTTTTGATTCTTTATACCATTTTAGAAAATTCTCTTAGGTTATATCATCTACATTTTTGTCTTATCTAATCTTTTTTATTCAGAGCTCTTTAATATTAATTTAAGTATCAGGGTTGCAAGGCAGGTGAATCATATTGGATCTAGATCTGCTGAGTCTCAGACAGTATGGGCCGTGATTATTTGTAGTAGTATTTTCGGGTGGCTTTTAGACAGATTATCTGTTGCTCTATTTTACATTAAACACAAAACTGGTATTTTTTTCTTTGTCTTTGTGAGTGCTTTGCATGTTAAATCAAACGCGGCTAGCTTCAACATTTTAGACAATTGCTAAATTATCTCATCATTAAAGTAGAAACTATCTTTCAATTTACTTATAATTTGTGCAAAAAATAATAAAGCTCCCGCTTCACTAGCTTGCGCCAACTTGTTGAGATGTAAATTTAACGTGACCTCCAGAAGGAAAAGACTACTGCACACACCAAAGACGATCTTTTATGTCAAAATATATTTAACTGAACATTTTTGGTTATCCACAAGAATCTCAAAAAATCTTTGTCTTTTTCGTGTATCTCAATTTGCCTTAAAATCTTAGTTATAAGTTCTATAAGATTTGGACCCTTTGCAAATCAATGATTGAAAGAAAGCTAATTTTTCTTCGCGCTGAATCATCAAATACCGGCCTAATGGTTGTCAATTCTTTTTTTACTACTGTCCTGTGAACTAAATAATAATTTTGCAAATTTTGGTTTAACTCGCTTATATTCTTTAAAAAATACTGCTGCGCGGCATCTTCTATTTGTTGTCTTGATTGTCTTTCCGTAGGTTATCCTTAAGACTATTTTCCATAGATCTTTTAGTGCAATAGCTTTAGCCAACAAAGCAGTGGTAGTTATGGTAATACCTCTCATTATGTTGTGACAAGGAATCTTTCCCTTCACGGTCCATTCAAGAAATATATGTACTGCAACCAGCCCAGATTTTAATACCAAGCTATTATCTGTAAACAACTTACCAGCAATATCTGTTCCAATTAAGATTTATATTGGGCCAGATAACTTGTCAGCAATTTCTATGTTTCTTTTCTTCAATTTGTTTATCCAATGACCATTCGTGATATGGAGCAAAGTAGTACAAATTATCTGCTGACTGAAAACCTCAAATCTGCATCGGTAACTACCATTTGGATTAGCTAATTGTATCTCGTAACACAAATGTTGCTGTTGTGCACTAGCTACACCGCTAAACAAAACATAAATAAGTTGTTTTGTACTTTTTACACGGTACCCAATCTTTTCTGCAAGGTTTCGCAAAATATACTTTCATACGTAAAGTATGTAAAAACACTTTTGTGTCCGTGTAATTTGAGAGAGCCGCATTACTTGTTTCATTTTTCTGTTTGCCGGACAATTTATTTGCATTTTTTAACCAAAGAAGGCAACCGTAGCACAATGGTCTAGTGCAAAGACTGTTGTGCAGGCAGCCCGGGTTCGATTCACGGCAGCGGCAATATCTAATTTGTCGAATATATTTTGATGCGGTTGTTTCCTTTGCAAAGCAATGGCAAACCAGCAAAGTATTTGCCTAGTAAACCTCTCTAGTAGTGTGGTTTGGATTCCACGTTAAACTGTAGATCCCTTATGTTTGTGTGGAACTATTATCGCGCACCACAAACATACAAGAAGGGCGCCGAACACTCGTAGCGAGTATGGCACCATAAGAAGAACCAAAGAAAACTTTTGCGCTTTAAAACACTCTTTACTACATCGTGTTTGATCACAAAATAAATAGCTTATTGTGCTGTTTAATACATTTGTAAGAGGGTACACTACCCACCAAGTAGTTTGGTCATTAAGAGTAGTGATTAATAATTTTGAACTTACCTTTTTGATTTCATTTAATCTTTACTGCTGGAACAGGTATTTGCATATACATAAGCTATTAAAGTTAAAAGATATTAATTAAATATGATTACACATTTTATTGAGAATAAAGGAAAATTAAACATACAATAAAAAAACCAAAAAAAAAAAGATATATTATCCGGAGGGACCTTTTCAAAAATGCTACGATAACTGACTGACAAAATAAAAAGTGTATGTTCACACAGTCAAGATTGATAAAAACCAATCAAATAGTGGCTTGTTGTCTTACACTCAAGAACGCATGCGCACCTTACACAAAGATTCAACTGTTTGCAAGTAAGAGATAAATTTCAGTTTTAAAAACAGCTAAATTAAAGTAATTAATAATAATTTATTATCTCTGAAGGACATAAATTTAAAAAAATATAAAACAATCTGTTTGGTTAATTCTATATCTTAAAATAATAATTTTTAGTAAGTAAGTATTTGAGAATTAATAATACTAAACTAAATTAAATACTTAAATTAATTACAATTTAGATCATACTAAAAACGCTACATTTACATCACTGTTAACTAAATTCAAAAATATATTAAATGTTTTTAAATCACATATTTATTACGTCGACTGATTTGTTTTTCTGTTAAATGTTTTGCAACAAAAAGTAGTTAATTATTACTGAACTACTAACTAATCCTATAAAAGTATAAATAAAAGCAAATATGCTAAAATAATTTTCCATACGCGAAAGAAAGCCAAATACTGTAGAAACAGCTGAATGAGCCATTTTGATAAACTATTCTTGGTTAAAGACGTTGAGGGTATGGTATTGGCCATTAATTTCAGCTTCCACCCACTTTCGCTTCCAACCTACTATCTTCGGCGTTTGGAAAGCTAATATTAATCTGTTTTTCAAAATCTTCTTTTTTAAGTTGCATCGTTTATTAATAGAATTGTAGATTGCCATATACTTCTTTACAACTATCTATATATATATATAATAGTTTAAACTTAACCTGAGCCATCAAGTTGGTATTTTGAGGCAATTTCTCCGTTTCTTTATAATAAAACCTTAACAAAGATTAAACCATCAATTTACTCTGCTCCATTTTCTTTGTTAATCGAAGAGCAAATACTGTGTCTAAAGTTTCTACAACTATATATAATAGGTAAAATTGTAGCAGGATCTTTGTAGAAGACGTCTAAACTAATGGCTTCACAATTTCTAAAGTCTTTGGGCTCCTAAGAAACTTTACCAGAAAGATTGCCAAAACAGTACCATTGAAAACATATACAAGTATTGGCTATTAATACGTATGTGCATCTGAATAGTTACGGAAGCACTAACAAGAATTTTGTCTTATACCGCGGAGCAAGTGTTATATCAAACACTTTTACAAGTTCCATCGCGTTCGAGATGTCCATCAATAGTGGTGGATATTTCTGTGATGCTGTTAGAATTTAAATTTGCTACAATTCCTACTCCCACCCTCTTGAAATCTAATCTTTACAAACTAAGAGCCAATAAACAATTAGGTCCGTTCACGTAATACACGTACCGCAACCATACTACTGTGCAAATGCATGCCTGATTAGACAATTATACACATGTACCTTCAGCAATCTGACGGCTCTGCACCAACTGCAGGTTGAAATCTTCTTTTTTGATACATTCCTGGTATCCAGGCAAGGCTTGATATCTAGCAAGGAAACCTTTGTAAGTTGAATATCAGTATTGCTATGTACAACCATAAATAATTTTTTAAAACAATCAAATTTTAGTCGTTTAGTCTTTTAATTAAACATAAAAAAAAAATCTTTAATTCAACAACAAGATTCAATGTTTTTATGCGTCAGAATTGATAATAAATTAACATTTGCCCAACATGCTAACGACATATGCAAGAAATTATGCAAGGCAAATTTTAGCATTAGAGGCGACTCAAAGAAATAAGCAGTATAAATGTAGTTTTGTCATTTTACTTTGCAAATGTACACTCCATACTTTACTATGCTACCAAACATGGTATAACTCTACTGAAGTTGCAAGAGACGAATAATCCGCAGTTTAATGGAACTAAATCAACAAATCTCATGTATGCCATACTTCAAAAAACTAAATATAATGCCTCTTGCTAGCATCTACATATATCGTCTACTTTTATATGTAAAAAACACATTTATAATTTTAAAACAAATTTCGACAACCACCACTATTCTAGCAGGAACAAAGCGTTACTACTGTTACCACAACACAAATTGGCACACTATGCCAACTTTCCACTATGTCGTGGTATCAAGATCTATAATATATATATAAACTTCCCAAAACCATCAAAATATTGCTACTGCCTTTATATAAACCAAAATTGAATGACTTTTTAAAGTTTGCACAATATCGTCGTATATTGATTCTGACATAACACCTGCCAATTTATTCAAAGAGTCATCAACATTTAAAGGTGTTAATCCGTAGAAAACAAATGAAGTTAATTCTTAATAAAATTTGACTTTAGAACAACTTCTTCTCAAGTTCTTACAGATTCACTAGTATTGAATCTCTTCAACTTATTTAAATAAACTTTAATTTGTTTTCTACCATTCAAATGCTTGATAGTCGCATTTGCGACTTTTAATTCTAGTATAGTGTATCCAAAGATATATCCGCTTTATTACTTTGACTTATCGGAATTGCTCATCAGGAGGCTCCTCGGGAGTCCATTAAATGAGTACTTAACAATCTCCCATCTTTTACACCTGTGCAAAACGGGCTATTAAAATGTTACCTGAATGCTATAAAAGTAATGTTTTTTTTCTTTTGAAAAAATTGTTTTACCCCCTTAGTACAGGTATAAAAGATGAAGACATACTAATGAGCTAATCCGACAAGTGAAAGTAATTAAGCCAATATATCTTTGAGTACACTATACGCAATATGGGTTTAATAGCTGGTACTAATTAAAAAACAAGATCTCCTAATTTAATTTTAAACGTTGAGAAAATTCACTTACTGTCTACATCGTATTTAACTGAAAACGGTTTGAATAACTGACCATAGAAAATTTTGTTACTCTTTCTCCATTATGTAAGTGATCTAATTTAAAATTGTAATCTACACGTACAAGTTGGTACTCAGTATTGTCCAAAGTTCTATCAAAAACTACACAATTACTATTAAAAATATTATAATTTTCAATACTATTTAATGAATGTAAGCTACCAACAATAAATTCATTTTCTAATATTAATGGAGTAAAACCAATATTACTTAAATTCTACGCGATCGTCCCAATCCCCAAATTATAAAACAAAATATCTTCTACAGTTAACCACCCCATGAGAATATAAAGAAAGAGACTGAAATAGCAATTTCTCAAATTTCACCCGCTTATTAATTATACCCAAACAAACAACAGAAGCAAACCATGCGACTATTATTTTTCAAACGCCTAGCAAAATCGCGTTTAACATCCGCATTATCAGATATTTCAACAAAAATTTGTTGAACCGATTTCTTGCTAAGATAAATTTAATTTGGAATTTAGCTAGCAAAAGATAATCTAATCTACATTTTTTCAGTCTATGTACTTTTCTGTTATGACCTGGACTTTTAAACTCTTTGAGACTACTACTGCTTGTTGAGTAAAAAACTACCGATAGAGTTAAATAATTTAATTCTTTTTGACCAACACTCATTAAAGGAATACTAGTATTTTGGATTTTTAGTTCATTTAAAGCAAAGTCAAGTTTAGCTTGACAATGAACAAAAAAATCCAGGCCAAAAAAATATTTTTTGAACAATTTTGAAGAAAAAAGTTTTTTACAATTTTTTTTCTAAAAAAGTAATCATGAAAAGAAAACGCAAAATAATAGTTTTTTTTTGAAAATTTGATTGTTTATTACTCAAAAATAGCTCACTGAAAAAAAATCAAAAAATTCACATAATCAGAATTCATGTAGAGAAAGGCATTTCAGTGGTTTAAACAAAAAAAAATTATTCCGTACACTTGACTCATATATATATATATATATATATATATATATATATATACAGGGTGTCCGGAAAATACGTGTACAACGTTTGACGACAGACTCCTGACGTCAAAATAGGTCGATCTAAGCCGACTTAGTTATATCCAAAATTGTCTCGTTTAGCCGGTAGAAGGCGTCAAGAATTTGTAAATATTAAAAAGAAATTACCTGTAACAATAATTTTTTAAGTGACCTTGTTGCTATCGCGTTTAATAATTTGACAATTATTGACAAATTGTCACCAGTCTATGAAATTTACTCAAGTATACGATCAACATTCTTGAATTACAAGTTCATTTTACCATTAAAAATGGAAAATTATACAAACTCTCAGAAAGTTGACATGCTCCTGGTATACGGGTTTTGTCAAGGAAATGGGCGTCAGAGTGTTAGGGTTTACATGGAGAGGTTTCCTAACCGTCGAATACCAAACCACCAAACATTTGCCAATATTGAGCGTCATCTTCGGGAAACGGGCAGTTTTGAGAAAAAGTTTGAAGGCGGGGGTTGTATGCGAACAACTCGAACTGTGGAAACAGAAGAGATGATTCTGGAAAGAGTTGAAGAAGAACCAAGTACCAGTACCCGTCTCTTAGAACGTGAGTTAAATGTTCCTAAAACGATTGTCAATGAGGTTTTAAGAGAACAGTTGTTACATCCTTACCACATACAAAAAGTCCAGGAACTTTTACCGACTGATCCCCCCATGCGGCTTACATTTTGTCAATTTATTAGAAACAAAAAAATCCTTGTTCCAAATTTTTGTAGAAAAATTATGTTTACTGACGAGGCATGCTTTACAAGATCTGGAGTAATCAATCTGCACAACGAACATATTTATTCCGATGAAAATCCACATGCCATTAAAGTTGCACATCATCAGCATCAATTTAAAATTAATATTTGGGCAGGTATTATTGATCACTACCTTATTGGTCCCATTGTTATTCCAGACAGGTTAGATGGAAATATTTATTTAAATTTTTTGCAAGACACATTACCAATTCTTCTGGAGAATTTGCCCCTTTTACTTCGGAGGGAAATGTGGTATATGCATGATGGTGCCCCGCCCCATTTTTCCGTTGCCGTTCGGCAATACTTACATGAGGCAATGATGCACCAGTAAAATGGCCACCACGTTCTCCTGAGTTAAATATGTGTGACTTCTTTTTGTGGGGCGCTATTAAAACAGAAGTTTACAAGACTCCGGTAAACACACGCGATGATTTATTGCAGCGGATTTTAAATGCAGGCAACCATTTTAATAATCCCGAGACATTAGATAGGGTCCAATATCATTTTTTAAAGAGTGTTAATAAGTGTATTCAGCAAGATGGCGGTCATTTTACACATTTGCTTAAGTAATGTTTTTGTTTTACTTAGTTTCTTACAATAGATACTTTCAACTTTGTTATACTTTTGTTTTTTTTGACGCCCTCTACCGGCTAAACGAGACAATTTTGGATATAACTAAGTCGGCTTAGATCGACCTATTTTGACGTCAGGAGTCTGTCGTCAAACGTTGTACACGTATTTTCCGGACACCCTGTATATATATATATATACATATATATATATATATATATATATTTACAATGCAACATGCAAAGTCACTTTTATACTTTTCTAATTATTGAACATATAGATAGAAAATCAAATTTGTAGCAGAAAGCTAACTGTACCTTTCTTTTACACTCTTAAATAAAAAAGTTACAACAGGTTTTAATTTGTGTAGGCTGGCCGATAGAACAAATAACGCACGCCCATTATTTTATTTCCATGGCCAACGTTGCTTGTTAAGCAAACTGTTATGATTGTAAATACCTAACCTTTTACATAATACAATTCTTTATCTTCATTGTAATTTTATTTTACCCTATTCTGAATGAAATGCCATCACACAAATTTAAATATACCAATCATTCAATTAATTTATTAGACAAGCAAGCAATTTTTTTTTTAATTTAAATCTTCTTTATACTATTAACAAATCAAGTTGCATTTAATATAATGTAATATTTTACATTAAATGCGATATAATTATATTAGTTAGTATAAAACGAAGCATTTAAAAACAGGAATATATTAACTTCTTCACTCAACCTTCATCAATAAAAGGGGAAAAGTAAAACTATAAATAGATTTTATGTGTATTTTTTGTAGTAGACCGTTTCTTTTGGATATTACAGCATCCTTTTAACTTATTTTCGCTGTAATGATATTTGTATAGGCTACTATTATTTTATTTTACATTATTTTATTTTAAATTATGATGGATGGATTTATTTCTTATTATATCACAATAAATGTAGTACAATTAAAAACACTTTTATGCTAGGTATCAATCTACGTATATAAGCGTGAAGAAATTATTATTGTTATTTTTTTCCACTTGTAAAAAGTGTAAACCGTTTTTGCGCATGTTAATTAATTATTTAATTTGAAAATGCAATTGTCTAAGTATACAAATAAAAAATTTGTTTTTTAAGTAACAGTTAAATTTTTTATTTTATAATTTTTACGCTGCGTATAATATGGTTTCAATAAATACAACAATCCAATATTAATTAAATTATTATTTAATACAAGATAACTTGGTTAGAATTAAATTAAATGAATTAATATTAAAACTTAAAACATATTAACCGCATTAAGCAGTAATGGTCCGACGGCGGATATTACTTATTTTATTTTATCTCAAAAAACACATAATATTGTAAATTATTTGTTCCGTTTGTGTGAAACAATAAACAAGTTAACAACTAAACAACAAACTATCTAAACAAGTTAACAAGTTAACAAATAAACAAATAAACCAGTATACAACATAACAACTAAACATGTAAACAACAAAACAACTAAACATGTAAACAACTAAACAAATAAATAACTAAACAAATAAACAAGTAAACAAATAAACAACTAAACAGAACAACAAGTAAACAAGTAATCAAGTAAACAACTACACAAGTAAACAACAAAATAAGTAAACAAGTAAACAAGTAAACAAGTAAACAAGTAAACAAGTAAACAAGTAAACAAGTAAACAAGTAAACAAGTAAACAAGTAAACAAGTAAACAAGTAAACAAGTAAACAAGTAAACAAGTAAACAAGTAAAAAAGTAAACAAGTAAACAAAAAAATAAGTAAACAAGTAAACAAGTAAACAAGTAAACAAGAAAACAAATAAACAAGTAAACAAGTAAACAAGAATACAAGTGAACAAGTAAACAAGTAAACAAATAAACAAGTAAACAAGTAAACAAGTAAACAAGTAAACAAGTAAACAAGTAAACAAGTAAACAAGTAAACAAGTAAACAAGTAAACAAGTAAACAAGTAAACAAGTAAACAAGTAATCAAGTAAACAAGTAAACAAGTAAACAAATAAACAAGTAAACCAGTAAACAAGTAAACAAGTAAACAAGTAATCAAGTAAACAAGTAAACAAGTAAACAAATAAACAAGTAAACCAGTAAACAAGTAAACAAGTAAACAAGTAAACAAGTAAACAAGTAAACAAGTAAACAAGTAAACAAGTAAACAAATAAACAAGTAAACAAGTAAACAAGTAAACAAGTAAACAAGTAAACAAGTAAACAAGTAAACAAGTAAACAAGTAAACAAGTAAACAAGTAAACAAGTAAACAAGTAAACAAATAAACAAGTAAACAAGTAAACAAGTAAACAAGTAAACAAGTAAACAAGTAAACAAGTAAACAAGTAAATAAGTAAACAAGTAAACAAGTAAACAAGAAAACAAATAAACAAGTAATCAAGTAAACAAGTAAACAAGAATACAAGTGAACAAGTAAACAAGTAAACAAATAAACAAGTAAACAAGTAAACAAGTAAACAAATAAACAAGTAAACAAGTAATCAAGTAAACAAGTAAACAAATAAACAAGTAAACCAGTAAACAAGTAAACAAGTAAACAAGTGAATAAATAAACAAGTAAACCAGTAAACAATTGAACAAGCTTCATCTATAACTCTTTCTTGTTATTTATTTTATTTTTATTCACTTATTAATTGTAATATTTTTTTGCGCATAGTAATAGTATAATCGAATTGCAATTGCAATTTTCTAAGTATATAACTAAACATTTTTTCTTTAATGTAACAATTAATATTATCTAAACTTTGTAGTGTTTATCCGTCGGCAGTTGAATTTCTTATTTTATATTATTACACCGCATAAAATAAGCTTTTAATAAACACAAAAATTCATTATTCAATTAATCTGAATGATCACATTACAAAATATCCTGTTTTGAATTAAATTGAATGCATTAAGATTAAATTAAAAAACAAGTAAACAAGTAAACAAGTAAACAAGTAAACAAGTAAACAAGTAAACAAATAAACAAGTAAACAAGTAAACAAGTAAACAAGTAAACAAGTAAACAAATAAACAAGTAAACAAGTAAACAAGTAATCAAGTAAACAAGTAAACAAAGAAACAAGCAATGAAATAAGCAAGTTAACAAGTGAACAGGTAAACAAATAATCAAATAAACAAGTTATCAAGTTAACAAGTTAACAAGCAAACTAGTAAACAAGTTAACAAGTAAATAAATAAACAATTTATTAAGTTATCAAGTTATCAAGTTAACAAGCACACACGTTAACAAGTAAACAAGTAAACAAATAACTAAACAAGTAAAGAATTAAATAAATAAACTAGTAAACATGTAAACAAGTAAACAACTAAACAACTAAACAACAAACTAACAAAACAAGTAAACAAGTTTACAAGTTAACAAGTAAACAAGTAATACTCAAACAAGTAAACAAGCAAAGAAGTAAACAAGTAATTGGGTAAACAAATAAACATCTAAATAAGTAAACCAGTAAACAAGTAAACAAAAAAACAAGTAAACAATTTATTCTGTAATCTTTTATTGTTATTTATTGTGTTTATTGTTTTTTTTTTCACTTATTAAGTATAAACCTTTTTTGCGCATAATAATAGTTTAATTAATTTGCAATTGCAATTTTTTAAGTATTTAACTAAACATTTTTTCTATAATGTGACATTTAATATTATCTAAATTTTATAGTATTTATCCGTCGGCAGTTGAATTTCTTATTTTATATTATTGCACCGCATAAAATAAGCTATCAATAGATACAAAGATTTAGTATTCAAATAATCTGACTGATCACTATTACAAGATAACTTGTTTTAAATTAAATTGAATGCATTAAGATTAAAACTTAAAATATGTTAACTGGATTATGGTGTAATGGTCCGACGGCGGATAAAGTACTTATTTTATATTATCTCAACATACACATAATATAGTTATTTATTTGTTTCGTTATACAGTTGATTGTGTGAAACAAGTAAACAAGTAAACAAGTAAACAAGTAAACAAGTAAACAAGTAAACAAGTAAACAAGTAAACAAGTAAACAAGTAAACAAGTAAACAAGTAAACAAGTAAACTAGTAAACAAGTAAACAAGTAAACAAGTAAACAAGTAAACAAGTAAACAAGTAAACAAGTAAACAAGTAAACAAGTAAACAAGTAAACAAGTAAACAAGTAAACAAGTAAACAAGTAAACAAGTAAACAAGTAAACAAGTAAACAAGTAAACAAGTAAACAAGTAAACAAGTAAACAAATAAAGAAGTAAAGAAGTAACCAACTAAACAAATACACGTGTAAACAAGTAAATAACTAAAAGTCTAAATAAGTAAGCCGCCAGATCATTACTATTTAATTCAGTTAGTTTTAGTTGCATGCATTCAATTTAACTTGTCAAACAATGTGGAAGTAAAAGTTTACTTATTGTATATTTTGTAATCTGCATACTTAGAAATTTTTGTTAAATAAATTTCAATTAAATAGAACAATTTTGCATATTAAATTACAAAAACTATTTTTTCATATAATATTTATTATTAAAAACTGCAAAATAAATTTGTTAATTAGGTTACAGTATAATTAAAAATTTATATTGATTATTGAAAACTATTGTGATTGATGTAGTGTTGTATGATATTAACGCGCAATAAAACAATAAGTAAAAGCAGTAATAAATAATATAATGATACAATATTACATCGCCGTGAATTTGTGTTTATCCCAAAGTCATGCCAGTTCAATAGCCTGCTTAAGCAGCAGATGTTTCAAACAATATAATGATAACAATATCTCTATTATGCCACTTGCCGTCGCTAGGTATTAAAATAAATTTAAGGATTATTCCAATAAAAATAAATAGTACTGCGTGTTTTATATAATTAATCAGCATATTGCAGCACAGGATAAAAATTTAATCAAAATTAATTGATGCAAATTGAATTAATATAAAACGATGCAATAACGAAAAAAAATAGTAGGCGGTTACAAATTTCTATCATTGCTAAACAAGCAACCCACCAAAGAGCTGGTCACGCCTATAGAAGATCACATATATTTTGGCGCCTTCACCATGGTTTCATATGTTGCGTTGCGTATATAGAACATACGAGACCACGACTTCGTATGTTCTTTGTGATCTTGCATGTTGCGTTGCGTATCTAAAATGGTCTTGCATGTTGCATTGTATATATATATATATTTACATCAACCTAACTATAGAGCGTCCATACATTGTCCTTTTACGCACTTTGAAGCGTCCGAGAAGAATAGAGCGTCCGTATACGGACGCCAAAAGGAAACCTTTATAAATTGATTCTGCGCATCAAGGCGAGTCGAAAGATACATATAAAAAAAATTCAGTCCAAGACGCTCTATATGGCGATTTGTGTAAAAATGTATATTTTCGTGCATATTTTTAGTTCACACCATTTGCCGCAAGGAGGCGGTAAAGAGCTTGGCGTATATTTACAAGTATATTTTTCTGTACAAAAAATGCATTACTAAGCGTCCGCGTAATATGGCAACACCGCATTTAAAATATCGATCGCAAGTTAAAATTAGAATTACTTTTTCTATTTATAGGCACGTCGGCATATATTATCTAACGGACGCCAAATTGTATATTTACATTTTATTTTTACAATTTTTGTATATAAGAATTACTAAAGAATTGAAAACTCCCGCTTACAATAATAATATAAGATTTTGAATATTTAAAGTAGCGTTGTAAAAATTTTATTAATTAAAACACAGGTGGTTTTGGATTTTAAAGATTTATTTGAAAATAAAAATTATTTGTTTGTTGTTTGCCCGGTGCTGTGTTGGGCCGGGTTTTGAGTAATCTCCCGGAAAAAGTTTCCCGGTGAGAAGTTACCCTAGGGCGTCTGTGTGAGAATATCGGCGTCGCAGGCAGTGACGCCGGAAAGGCCTCGGTTTAATATACCGTGGCTTGGATTGTCTGGTTGAGCTCCCCGTTGGTTGGAAACATCCATATGTGGGTGCAACCAGGAGTTCCGAAGTCGAGCGGCGTTGAAACGGCATAATGTCCTTGTAAGTGGCCGTTCATAAACACAGCTGCGGAGGCTGAGTTAGCAATATAATTAGTTTCTTATCTTGATAGATGATTAGTTCTTATGTAAAACCGGCGGGCGGAAGTCTGTGCTGCTCGATCTAGTTACAGACTAACCGATTTTTATGCCTAAAAGCCTAGCGGGTTAAAGACGGTAAATCCCTGCAAGTTGCAAGATAAATTTGACGGGCAAAATTTGCTTGGCTTGGTTGCTAGTTAATGCCGGGCGAGCAAAGTCATGTGTTGTATAACTATGGATTCAAATAAAATTCAGTAAACTAAGTTTGCCAACTGTAATGGTATTATCAAAAATTATTAATGAGGTACCTAACTCAACGGTGTTAAAAAATTACATTTTTTTTTATTTATTTATGCTTTTTACGGCTATTTTACATCGCCACAGTAAGTCTACGACTTGTTTAAAGTGGTTTGATGGGACCAACAGCTTAAAACATAATTGCAAAAGTGCAAAATTTTAACATTTATCACAAATATTTGGGTTTAAATAATAATGTAATAAACAACAGTCTAATTTTGGCATCAAAAAAAGAATCATGAAAATTGCATCGCTCTGGGACGTTCAAAAAATATTCTGATTTGTTCAGTAAGTTCTAACTTTTTTGTCCAAAATTGTAATGCAATTTTGAGGGCAGAAATAAATTTGCAAGGCATGAATAAGCCAGAATATTCACGACACTAAAAATCAGAAGTGATCCATCCGAGCTGTGACGGTCAAAACGCATTCGTTCAATTCAAATGCGTCGCGCTTAAAACTCCAAAAAGTGACCCGTCTGATATGGATAGACGTAGTTTGGTAACGGTTGCAGCTAGATACTTTGTTTGTTGAAAATCTAATAAACTCAGCTATCTTCATTTTTTTTTTAATAAACTGCCTAAATTTTGTCTAAATTTTGTTCCAAACTTGACCCAAAAAAGTCATCATTTGCACTTCGGACCATAAATCTTAAAACAAAAATTTAAAAAAATTCTTAAACAGGATGGTTTTCAAAAAATGAAAAAACTTCCACAAAATTGTTGTTCATGTCATGTTTTCCCGTTTCAATTTGCCCAGCCAAGCCCTGACCCCGTTGCAAGGCCAGAGTTAATTAAAATATATCTGACACTAAAAATCAGAAGTTATCCAACCAAGCAGTAACGGTCAAAGCACCTCTGTGCAATTCAAATGCGTCGCGCTCAAAACGACTCCAAAACGACTTGGATCGACGTAGCTAAGTAACGGTTGCAGCTAGAAAGTTTGTTCTAATCGGAACCGTCGGATTTTTGGCCATGTCTTCTCGCCTCAATGCTCAGTCAAGTTCATTCGGAGTGAAGTTCTAATATTTTTCCGCCTTGTGCAAATAGACATAATTTTCATGTCTTAGGTTGCAGAGCAAACCCGAGAACATTATTGAATTTGGAAGACAAGTTAGCAAAAATATTTCTGATACTAAACATTGAAAGTGTTCCGACCAAGCTGTGTCAAAGCGTGCAATTCAAATGCGTCCCGCTCAAAGTAACCCCAAAAGCGTGATCAACGTAGTTCGGTAATGGTTTGAGCTAAGTTCTTTTTTTTTGTTGAATAGCTAATGAACGCAGCATCTTTATGATTTTTTTTTAAATAAGTCGCCCAAATTTTGTTTAAAATGTTGCTCCAAATTTTACCCAAAAAAGTTTCTTTTTGCACTTTTGACCAAAAATCTGGGCTAAAAATTTAATTTCAAAAAAATTCTTTGACAGAATGGTTTTTAAAGATTTACAATATTAAAAAAAAATGTTTTGATTGGAGCCGTCGGATTTATAGTCTTGGGCACTACCGTATAGACGTAACTTTCTTGTTCAACGTCGCGAAGCAAGTCAGAGTGTCCTAATGGAAAAAAAAAAAAATTAAAAATAACGCTGGAACTCATCATTACAGGGTAGCTTTGGTAGATTACAAAATGCAAAATAATAAAATTGTATTTGCTCTTTCTTGGAAACAGTACCGCCCAAAAGTTTAGAATTTATAAAATTTATCAAAAAATTGGTCCCAAATCGAAATAATGCAAAAATTAAAATGACGTCACTAAATCTCTTCTCTAATGATTAGAGTAGCATGCAAAGATCAAAAAATACTGAATACGAATATTGTATTTGCTCCTTCTTGAAGCACAATGGTGCCCAAAAGTTTATAAAATTGAAATTTCACAAATTGTCTGACTTGAGTTAGCATAAATAAAAAATTCAACAACAATACGATTATTGTTCTAAGTAGGCTGATACGATACAAATTAAAAAATTAAGTTTGTTTTTATGAGGATTTTGTTGTATTATTTTAGTTTTACTTGATTCCATAAGCAGTCAATTGTACTTTCTGATCTGAAGGATTTGGCTGATGTGAATAGTTTTAAATATTAACAATTGTTTTAATTAAATATTTATGATCAAAAAAATATTTTACTGAGTATATTGTCAAAGTGTTGATTTATTTGTGATAAAGAATTTGTGAAAATGGTTTCTCATACTAATACTACTAATAATAGTCAGTTTTAATTGTATGTATTGTGGAATTTTTTTTGCGCACAAAATAGGATTTTTTTTCCACGTTAATAAAAACACAACTGAATTAATAAGACATTCAAATCCTAAATTTAATACTCAAGATTTACATTTTCCAAAAATTATATGTACCACTTGTTGTTTAGCACTAAAAGATAGAAAGAATGATAATCCTAAAAGAAACATTTCTACAATACCGAATTTTGAAAAAAATGTTTTTCTTAAAGGAACTCGAATTAAAATTGATTGTAATTGCTATATAAGTATAACTGCAAAAAAGAACTATAGATCTGCACTAATAAAAGTATATAAACAAATTAAGTTTGGTACGATAGCATCAGTAAATTATGAAAAATCAGTTCAGAAAATGAAAAAAAATCCTAAACCCAACACTGCAACAATTGTCTGCACAAAATGTTTTTCAACCATAGAAAAGAATCAATCTAATATATGTTCTTCAAAATAAGCAACCAGTGACATAACAAACAATATGGTTGCGGAACTGTCTGATCAATAAAAAATTGCATCATACAGCAACTCTAAAAAAAGAATGAAGGTTTCCCAAACAAATTCAAAGGATTCAGATCAGTTTGGAGAAATTATTGAATTATAAATCTATCATGAATGTGTCTGCGTTATATATACAAAAAACGAACTTACTTTTTTCGGTCACCAACTGGTCAACGCAAATGTATTCCTGCTCATTTTTCTGAAGATATGAAGAATAGGAAATTAGACTTTGATTCCATTATAAAAATTGATTTCCTAGGTTTGATGTTGGTAATGGAAATTCAACCAAAACAATTAAAAAACCAATAGTGTGGGGTAACGTTTCTGAAATATTTGATATGGTAATTAATAAACGTGGAGAAAATGTTGACATTAAAATTATGGCAGATGGCATTTTTTTTTAAATATCTTTTAGCATATTACCTGAGCTAGAAAATAACACAAATGAAGAGATCTACATATAAAAGCAGTGCGGACTTAAAAAATTTGGTAAAGCTACAAATGTAAAAAAAAAGATTATTTTGTTATGTATTGTTCCCGATGTGAAGGAAAGTTATAGAAATTTAAATTTAATGAAAATTGTTTTGAATGATTTCTCATTCAAATTCATCGGCGATTTAAAAATAAATTTCATTGTAAACGGTCAACAACATGCATCTGCAAAGTATCCTTGCCTATACCGCTATGTATATTTGCAAGAAAAGGTAAGCAACTGCTCTGAACATTATAATGAATTATTAGTTGGTATTAAAAATGACGACGAGGAAGAAAATAATAACATTAATAAGTTTTTATTGCAGTTTAATTAAATTTAATTTTATATTTCTTAAAATAATTGTTTGAATTTGCAAATTTGAAAATAGAAAACAAATGCTTCAGGCTGAAGCCGTTCGGAAATTTAAGAAATTTCTTTAAAATATTTCAATCTAATGGAAGTAATAAGAAATTTGCTATGTTAAGCAAATCAGTAGTGAATCTTCTACTCTTCAATGAATACGATAATATATGTAACTGTTATTCAAAAATTCATAGTTTGAAGCAAATTAATCAAAAATTTAGATCGTAAACAAGCTCATCTTTGGCCAAAACAGTTAAAAATAATATCAAAAAATTACAATGGCAAAGTTTTTGCGGGGAATGCTTGGCGAACAATGTTGAAAAACTGATATTTTTGTTAGTGACAATATAGTAGGAAATATCAGCTTATTGATAATTATTCCATACGTATTATGTTTCAAATCAATGGATAAAATTGTAAATCTATGGTTCTCTACATCAAAACCGGATAAAAAAATCTTAAATTTAGAAACTTGAAAAAATATTTTGAAGCAACGGACTTTATCGAAACAAAACTTCATATTATTTTATACCAATTACCTCATGCGTTATATTACTTGAGTTTAGGTTTGGGTAGATGGTAGGAACATGCTGGTGAAACTATTCATAATGAATTTAAAACTGTATAGTCTCGTTATAATATCAAAATAATTAATGATTCACGTTATGCAAAAAGATTAAAAAACGCAATTGTAATACATACCACATTTAATTTTGAAAACTTAATAACATTCTATTGTAAAGGGTTTTCCAATAAGAAGTTTCATTTTGAATAGCAGGCTATTTGGGCAGCTGTCAATTTTGAAGCTATTATCTTTTGACATTTGACAAGTAAAAACTACGCCGTTATTAAAAATGGAACGATACACACTTCAACAACGCATTAAAATTATTAAAATTTACTACAAAAATGGTGAAAAAATTTCAGTCACAGTTCGCAAAACTAAAACATTTTTTGGTCGTCGTAAAGCACCTTCTCGGCCGGCAATAGTCAACTTAGTGGAATAATTTAAGCTGTTGGAACAAGTTTGTGATGTAAAGAATTAAAAGCGTGTGCATCGCTTAAGAACACATGAGAATATTGCTGATGTAGCGCGTAGTGTTAAAAAAAACCCAGGTTTGTTGATTCCTTGTTGATCTTTGCAATTAGACATTTTACAAACGACATTAAATTGTATTTTGCACTTTTGACTTAAGTCTTAAGGCTTTTAAAATTCAGTTACCACAAGAACTCAAATTGGTCGATCACCACGTCGTTTCTTTGCAGATTGGGTCCTTCAAATGCATCAAAATGATTTGGAATTTCATCAAAAAATCATCTTCAGTGATGAGGCCCATTTTTACCTCGGAAGCTACGTTAATAAGCAGAATTGTCGCATTTGTAGCTCAGAAAATCCAAGAATGGTAGTTGAAAAGTCTTTGCACCCTCAACGTGTCACTGTTTGGTGCGGTTTTTAAGCTGGCGGTGTGATTGAACCCTACTTTTTTTAAAATATGAGGCTGGTGCAACTATTACGGTGAATGGATGGCGCTACCAAGCTATGATTAATGATTTTTTATGGCCAGAATTGAAAGATATTGCTGTGGACGACGTTTATTTTCAGCAAAACGGCGCTTCGTGCCACACAAGCAACAAAACAATCGCAATTTTGCAAGAAAAGTTTTCTGGTCGTGTTTTTCTCAAAGAGGTGATCACAATTGACCACCGAGATCTTGTGATTCAACATCTTTAGATTTTTTTCTTTGTGGTCACGTAAAAAACAAGGTTTATGCCAATGCTCTACAATCGATTCAAAACCTTAAAAATGAAATTTGTGAAGTTATCAAGGACATACAGCCTCAAATGTGCGAATTGGTCATGAAAAATTTCATAAAAAGAATGTGGTACTGCAACCGTAACCGTGGCGGCTATTTGACCGATATTGTTTTCAAATGTTAATAGCATACCTTTCTCTTTACAATGAAATAAACATTTATTGCGTTTCTTAAAAAATTTCCCGTTTTTTTTTAAATATCAAATAAAATGAAATGAAATGAAACCTCTTATTGGAAAACCCTATATTTCAAATACATGTTAATAAATTAAATACACAAATTATTTTGAGTAATACACTTAGACATAAACTGTAATTATTTAAAAACTTTTCAATTTTTTAAATTTTTAGTGTTTACAAACTTTTGGGCACTACTGTTTTCAAGAAGGAACTAATACAATATTTGTATTCAATATTTTTTTATCTTTGCATGCTACTCTAAACATTAGCAAAAAGATTTAGTGTCGTAATTTTAATTTTTGCATTATTTTGATTCAAGACCAAATTTTTTTATAAATTTTAATATTTCAAAATTGTTAGACGGTATTGTTTCCAAGAAAAAGCAGATACAATTTTAATATTCTGCATTTCAATTCAAGACACCTGTTAGAGGGCATCGATAGATTTGCAAAGCCTGAGTTATCCAAAATGTTTCCGACACTAAAAATGCAGTGAATTTTATATTATTTTCTACTTAAATCTAAAAACCAAAAGAATTATTCAATCAATACTAAGTGGGTATATTATTGTTTATTTTTTGATGGACGCCGTATAGTTAATGTACCACAGATATTCTATAAATAGACTGGTCAAACTGGTTTGGACGCTTTATAGTATGCACGATCCTTGTCAAATATGTATATCTACAATAGAAAACATGTTGCAACACTGCCGGACGCTTTAAGGTAGCAAACAGGACGCTCTATAACACATATTCATGTTTTTTTGTGTATATGTAAGACGCTCAAAAACAGAAAAATGTACGGACGCTAAAAAGTAGTTTTATGTACAATAGAAAAATGTTTTAGTTTGTATTTAATAAGAAAACCGCGTTAATCTTTTTGAGCTCGAGTATATTCACCTGCGAGCACTAGAAGTACGTTATTTTGTAAGGGACGCCCTATGACAGTTTCTCATAGCGGACGCTTTATAGATACCGAGATGTAAATATATATATATATATATATATATATATATATATATATATATATATACATATATATAAATATATATATATATCTTTATGTTTGTATGAAAATGAGGCTTTGAATACTATTTCAGTTTAGTAAAGACAGCTTTATTTAGAAAGTAAGGATATCCTTACTTTATTGTATACAGTAGTACTATAAAGAGCGGATTATACGTATATACTGTCTAAAATAATGCTTTCTTTCTGCAAAAGCTATTACAAGCTTACTTTATGATACTACAGTTTATGAACGTATAGAAATTGTCGCCACATCTCCGTGGCCAAAAGTAAGAACTTAGGCGTATATGGTAATTTTTACTTACAATATAAGAGGGCGTAATACTAAATATTGTTAACAGAGTTGCATATATTCAATCTTTCTTATCAATGAGAGGCTTATTATAACGAAACATGCGTAGAGAGTTGCATACATTTTAATAAAATTTTCTCTCAACAAGCTATCGTTTCAAATAAATATATCTCTCTTTAAAGCGGTCGGTAAATTTGTGGACCGTCACCTTTCTTGACTCGGGTACACAATAACTATTAAATACAATAGCACATATGCCGTTCTAAAATAATTTAAAAATAGTGAAATTTATAATACAAATTATTATTGAAAAAATAATAATTAATAACTTCTTTTCTTGTAAAAATAATTAAAATGTTTGTCAGAAAAATAAATTAAATTTTTTTCTATTTAATTAGATAGAGTCATGTTAATATTGAAACAGATTTGTCTGTTATTTAATCTTTACAATTAAATCATTACTAATAGCTCTTATGATCATCCATGTTGTTTGTATAATTATGTAGGTACAAAAAATAATTTGATTTTTTTTTTTATTTTGTTTTTTTTTAGGAAATATGGTTATTATTGTAAGTGTCAATAACAGAATAATAATTACAAAGCAAAGTTTTAATTTTGAGCAAATATTTAACTTGTGCATTATTTAATAGCATTTTTAAACTTTGAACTTTGTACTCAATTGTCTTTCTATTGTTCAAATAAAATATGAGTATTAAATAAAAAGAGCATAAATCATGCAAGATGAGTATTAAATAAGAGAAAATATGTTAAATTGTACAATTTATTTATAGAACCCTATTGTCCCCTAGCTAATTGAGTTAAAGGTACAATTATTGCTTAAATGTAATATGGGTATCAAATAAGAACAAATATGCTAACTTGCACAACTATTTTACAGAACTCTTAAACTTTGTACACTATTGTCTCCCAGCTAAATGAATTAAAGGTAGAATTATTGCTCAGATTTAATATGGGTATCAAATAAAAGCAAATATTGTAAGTTGTAAAATTATATTATAGTTTCATTATTGTACATTATAGTCCCTCCAGCTAAATGAATTGGGGTACAATTATTGTATAAATGTAATATAGGTATCAATTAAGAGCAAATATGTTAAATTCTACCATTAATTTAAAGTATTTCTGAAATTTGTACCCTATTGTCCTCCTAAGTAAATGAATTAAGGGTACAATTATTAATTATTGCTTATTTAATATTGTTATCAAATAAAAGCAAATATAATAAGTAAAATTATATTATATTTTCATTGAACTTTGTACTCTATTGTTTTCTCAGCTAAATAAATTAGACTACAATTATTGCTCAAATGTAATATGATATGATATACCTAATAAAAAGTAAATTCTTATACTATTATCAAAATAAAGCAACTATAAACCTTTTTGGATAATTTGTTCGCAAGTTTTACAAGCTTTTTTAATGCAATCTTAAAAAAGTTTAATATTTTATCAATTATATAGTTTGTTAGGAGGTTTTAATATACATAATACTGAATGATTAAGTCAGTTTTACAACAGTATCCGCCCAAAAAACATGGTTGTTTGCCTAGTTCTCATAACCATACTCACTACTGTTGAGGCTATTTTAGAAACATTTGCTTATTACTGTTGTTATTATTACTGAACTTAAGCCGCTCTTCATCTAAAGTTATTTCAAAATAAACATTTTTTTTTACTAATTTCACATTTTACACATTTTTTATAATCCAAAAGTTCACATAAAAAAAATAAATTCTATTTTTTATTATTAAACCAAAACAAAAGACAGTTAATATTAAGCGTAAAGCATTTAACAAAAAATAATTAATTGTTTGCAGATTATGATAATGTTATACAATATGATAAAAGTGAGTTGACAAGAATATATAAAACAATAATTTTATTGCAAGGTTGTTCAAAATTTGTAAGACCTTCTTTTAAACAAAACAAATTAGTTACTAATTAAAAGGAAAAAGCAGATATTTCTATCTTGGAATAGTTCTAGAAATTTCCAACTTATTTGATATTGTTTGGCATCCGAATTTTAATAACAAGGTCATATCTTGATCATAAATCTCTAAATTTTGTCAATTGATTTTTTGACAACAAAAGTATTATTTCTAGAATTGATTGTTTAATGTTTGTCTTAAAAATAATAAATGCTGGTGTTGTTCAAGATTTTGCTTTTTTGTCGACTTTATTTTTTATTCATATTAATGAGCACAATTTATAGTTCATACTTTTCGAAGACAATATAGACAAACTTGTCAGAGCGTATTAGAGTTATGTACTAGGTTAGAATCTGTACCAATATTTAATAATTAATATAGACTTTGAAAGAATATCTGATTGTAGTACTCTCAACTAAGCCAATTTTAACTTTTTAATGTTTTAAAATTAAATTTTGAGGTATCAGACGTAACGTATTAAATAAAACAACAAATGTATATCAAATCTTCTTTCTAATTACTTCTTTTTTGGATTGGTCATATATTTAAAATACTAGGATTTCTAAATGGACGTAAATAGTTTTTTTTATGGTTTTGTACAATTATGTATTGGAATATTAGGAGAAAGATTTGAGACTTAGACTATCTCTTCTAAATTTTTTAAAAACAAGTTATTTAAATTATTTTTGATTCAAATTTGACAAATGACTTAAATACTTTACAACATTGACGTAATGTTGCAGATCTATAAGTTTTCTAAGTTTTAGGGTAAACAATTGTAATTGTAAGTTAACGTAGTTGCTTTCATTTGATACCCATATTACTATTGGGTAATATTTGAACCTTTATTTGTTTAGCAGGGAGACAATAAGGTACAATGTTTTGAGTTGTTATAAAATAATTGTTTGTTATCATATTTGCTTTCATTTGTTTAGCTAGGGACAATAGGGTACAATGTTTTAGGGTACTTTAAAATAATTATTTAAGTTACCACATTTGCTTTCATTTGATACCCATATTACATTTGTTTAATATTGTACTTTTATTTGTTTAGCTGGGGAACAATAGGGTATAATGTTCTAGGGTACTATAAAATAACTATATATGTTACCATATTTTCTTTCATTTGATACCCGCCATATTACATTTATGCAATATTGTACCTTTAATTGTTTAACAGGGGGACGATAGGTTACAATGTTCTGGGATAACATAAAATAATTGTATAACTACCATATTTGCTTTCATTTAATACGCATATTACATTTGTGCAACATTGTACCTTTATTTGTTTAGCTGGGGAGAATAGAGTACAATGTTTTAGGGTACTATAAAATAATTATTTAAGTTACCATATTTGCTTTCATTTGATACTCATATTACATTTGTGCGATATTGTACCTTTAATTGTTTAAAGGGAAACCATAGGGTACAATGTTCTGGGGTAACATAAAATAATTGTATAACCTACTATATTTGCTTTCATTTGATACCCATATTACATTTATGTAATATTGTACCTTTAATTGTTTAAAGGGAAACCATAGGGTACAATGTTCTGGGGTAACATAAAATAATTGTATAACCTACTATATTTGCTTTCATTTGATACCCATATTACATTTATGTAATATTGTACCTTTAATTGTTTAACAGGGGGACAATAGGGTACAATGTTCTGGGATAACATAAAATAATTGTATAACCTACCATATTTGCTTTCATTTGATACCTATATTACATTTGTGCAATTTTGTACCCTTAATTTATTAAATAAGAGGGACGGAAGGGTACAATGTTTTGGGGCACTATAAAATAATTTTCATAAACATTGTTTAAACTATATTTATATATGTTTTGCATTAACATCATAAACGCCGTCAACTTGCAATTTTAATTATATCTATTGAAATCGGCATACTTAAATATTTACTATTCATTCTACATATTTCTTCTTAAATACACTCCGCGACAAAAGTCTGGGTTCACTAACAATTTTTCCGATTTTTCGTCCTATTTTTTTTTTTTTTCAAATAATCCAAAATGTTAATGTTTGTTTATCAAAAAACAAAAATGAAAAACCACTTTTGGTGATAAATTAATAATTAATCTTTATTTACTTACATTTTAGGATACTAAAGAAATATAGTGTTTATAAAAAAAAGTGAAAAACACGAACTATGGGTACGAACGAAACTTTCAATATCTCGTGTTTCCACCACGAGCCCTAATAACACAGTCCAGACGTCTAGACATGCTGTTAATCAACGTTGCAATGTTTTCTTGCGGCAGTCTGTCCCACTCTTCAACCAAACATGCTGCAAGGTCTCTTAAGGTCCGAGGGCGATCAGGACGAGCTCGAATGGCTCTTCCCAGTTGGTCCCACACGTGCTCAATAGGGTTCAGATCTGGTGAACAAGCAGGCCAATCCAAACACTTAATTCCGACTTCGTTAAAATATTGGAGGGTAATGTTCGCCACATGTGGGCGAGCATTATCCTGCATTAATTGAAAGTTTTCTCCAATAAAGTGACTGTATGGTACAACATGTTCCTCTACAATATCCCTAATGTACCTATCTGCGTTAAGGGCTGCTCTATCACAAATATGTAGTTCTGTACGAGCCTCGACAGAAATCCCTCCCCATACCATTACAGAGCCTCCGAAAAAATTGGATCTAGGAGCCATGGTACATGCTGCGTATCGTTCTCCTGGTCTCCTCCATACCCGTGTACGACCGTCTGGAGCATCCAACGTAAAACGGGATTCATCAGTCCATAAGACATGTCGCCACTCGGCAGCCCCCCAGTTCAGACAAGTTCTAGCAAAATTCAGTCGGTTTTGTTTGTGACGAACCGTAAGTTTTGGACCAGTGGCAGCCCGATAAGACTTTAGATTATTTTCTCGAAGTCGTCGCTGAACTGTACGTGCCGATATTTGAACATTTCTGACTGCAGCAAGCTCATTAGCTGTAATTGTTGCAGTTTCAGTGCGATTTCTCAAAGATTGTAACAACATAAATTGGTCATCTTGAGCATTAGTTTTTCTTGGTCTTCCTGACCGTGCTCTGGCTGTTAGTAGACCATCTTCCTCATACCTCTGCCAAATCCTTCGGACCCCGTTTTGAGAAACTCCATACCTACGGCCTGCTTCTCTCTGGCTATGTCCTTCTTCAATGTGGGCAATTATCCGTGCACATCTTACTGGAGATATCGGCATTTTGATCACAAAACTAAATTTCAGCACACACTGACACTTGCCAGCAACATTTGAAGCATGATAAACAAATCCCTGACAACACCTACTTAATTGTTAACCAAATCTCAAAAATCTGAATAAGGCACGTTAGAAGGAAAACATGCACTATATTAAAAATTGTACGGCTATGCATTTGGCGACTACGTCATTAAACTTGTTTTTTGATAAATAAGCATTAACATTTTGTTTTAGCTGGATAAAAAAAATTCTGTACGAAAAATCGGAAAAATTGTTAGTGAACCCAGACTTTTGTCGCGCAGTGTATAACATTTAAAATATTTGCCTAATAAGGAATGTGAGAACGGAAAGCTATAAAAAGATAAATGCCTACAAAAAAATGTTTACTTTAAGATTTTTTGTGTGGCAAGGCCAAGCAAGCAAAATATAAATGTGATTTCAAACAAATAACACAAAATATATGCTCTTCCAAATGATTTGTTTGGATTTATATGACTTCACTTGGTTTAATATAATTACTCGCAGTTAGCGAAATAATTAATAATAAATTTTTATGATCAGTTTCAGTAACATTTAAACATGGATAACGTGTCTCAAAACCGTCAAATCAAATCAGTTTTACATAAACATGAGAAATGCATTTTATATACATTTGTGTATTGTACCTTTAATTTATTGAGTTGAAACGACGATTGAGTACAATGTTTAGGGTGCAGCTGCAGAGACAAATTAGTCTAAGACCACTATAAAACAATTGTACAAATTACGATATTTGCTCTCATTTGATCTTAGATTTGAGTAAAACTTGTATCCTTAATTTATTAAGAGAGGGCGAAGCAATTCTGTACCCTACAACATTCAAGAGTGTTATAAAATAATTGTACAGTTACTAAATTTGAAACAAACAGAAAAAAAAAACTATCATGATGCTAACTAATAAATTTACTTGCAAAGTATTTTAGGACATTGCAAGTAAATTTACATTAACTTGGAAATTTATAATATTTAGTGATTATATCTATTTTAATGTAAATATGGAACAAAGTTGCCAAACCTTTTCTATTCTTTTATAAAATAGTAATTTATTTTTATATAAAACTTAACAATCAAACACGTATTAAATAAAATTATCAATAATTTAATATAACTGCAATTTAAATGTAAAATTAAAAAAATCGAATATTAAATACAAATATATTTCAAAATAAAAATCTCTGAAATGTCAATATTAAATGAATATTATTTCCGCTATTCATATAGTAAATCTTTTAACCTTGACCACTCATACTTTTCAACCAGCTTGCTTTTAAAAAATTCTTAAAGGGGATGTACTCTTAGTAACGCTACTACCAGTTGTACTATCAAATATTTATTGTTGAATATAACGCCATCTAATATTAAGTGTACACACTGTACTTAACTAGTTTTACCGCTACGTCAGTTGCAACAAAATTCACACAATTTTAAACTGAACTTCCAACAGTATGCAACTAACATTACACATAATAATCTTCACTTTGTGTAGAACAGTAGCATTGTAAAATATGAAATATCTCGACAAATACCTTACTTTACAAATCAATTTTTACATTGGCAATTAGCAAAAGGTTTACGAAACTATTTTAGTATATATTAATAAGCAAATATGTTTTGTTACAATAATCCTGAGATTAAGATGTACATAACGATCTTCACTTTCATACCATCATGTATAAGTATATATATAATATATATATATATATATATATATATATATATATATATATATATATATATATATATAAGTTATCTACCGTACACTAACCAGACCCAGACAGGGCTCCATGAAAGGGCCCATTGTTCACGCATGCATGTGCATGCGACGTCAGCGTCTGGATATGCACCTGCATGCGGATGCTGAATCAACATTTAATTACTATATATAATCTATGTAATCATTATTTTAGTTTAGTCTAAGTCTGTACCCGATACAATACGTATCATAAAATAAATTGTTCTTTTTAAAAACAATAACATTTCATTACGAAAAGTAATTGGCGCAGTCGTACGGATTCACTTAAACGGATATTTAGTGAATATAAATATCCGGTTTGTTTCAACAATTAATAAGTGAAACGAATCAAATAACTTTATGTGTTGTGACAACCCATTCAGTGCCGGTGCAAATCAACCCAGTGGATATAAGAACAGACTACAAGAGCATCTCCGAGGAACTCCGAACTTCGAGCAAACCCAAAGAGCTGACTCAACCAGTCAATCACCAATGGATATAATATACGTACTGTAAGTACACAAAGTTTATATAGAGGTATTCACCGCGCCTAATGAGTGTCAACTCACGTAATATTGACTCAGATTCAGAATCAGACTTAGACCCAACCATCCCTAATCATAACCGCTCGCGATCGAGATCCCCTATTCGTAATAATACCGCAATGGCTATTCCTCAATTAAAGGCAGAATATCTGCAAATGATTCCCGAATTTCACGGTGAATCTGAATTGCTTTCGCGTTTCCTTGAAATTAGCGAAAAATTAGTCAATAAATTTTATAATATAGCCGAAGAGGGAGATTTTCAAAATGAGTACCTTATGTCAAGTATAATCGCTAAGATAAAAGGTGAAGCGGCTAAAAATATATCATCAAGTATAATTACTAACTGGCGTGAATTAAAATCAGCTTTATTAAATTCATATAGCGACAAGCGAGATCATTATAGCTTGAATCACGAAATTGCGCTGATTAAACAAAATGCCAATGAATCCCCTTTTGACTTTTATAATAGGTTACAGCATTTGCTAAATTTGCAATTGTCTTATTTATCAAATCATTCCCAAGAAGTGCATGAAAAATATTATTTGTCATTTTATTTTAGAGGTAATGCTTTAAGAGCATTGTTACGCGGTTTACGTGACCCAATCGGCACGCAAATGAGAGTTAAGAATCCAGGCGATTTAAACGCCGCTCTCAATATGCTTACGAATGATTTCCAATTGGAAACACAAAATAAAACGGAAACTTCTAGATCAAATCAACGTGCAAATTATTCGCAAAATTATAATAAAAATTATAATCAAAATGCACGTTACCAAAACTTTAATTATAACAAACCTTTCTTTAATAAAAATAATAGTTTCCCAAATCAACAAAATATGCCGAACCAAAATTATAATAACCCACCAAGGTATAATAATAATAACACTAATCGCACTGCACAAATGCCTAAACCTACCCCAATGTCAACATCTACGCATAATACGTTTAACCCCCAAAGGAACCGATATGTTCCAAATCAAAATAATCAAATGTTGTTAAACATAGATGACGAAATACCTATGGAACAAGAAAATGATTTTTTAGGCATAAACGCCTCGGAAACATAGAATTGATGGGCCTTATAAATAATAACAGTCAACTACCCTATATTATAAACACTGAAAATAAATTAAAAATTCTAGTTGACACAGGCAGCTCACGTTCATTTGTAAACCCACAAATAGCAAACCAATTTTATAAAAATTATATTAAATATGACCCATTCAAAGTAGCCACTGCACATGGCACTACATCTGGGAAACATAAAGCTATTATTAATTTGAATAAATTATTCAATAACAAAAAAAATTTAAACATGGATTTTTATTTGTTTAATTTTCATTCTAACTTTGATGTCCTGTTAGGACTCGATAACTTGAAATTATTAAAGGCCATTATTGACCTAGAGCAAAACCAATTGGTAGCTCCTAGTTGTAAAATACAACTTCACTATCGTGACATTCAAAAAACTGAAAGTACGAATTGCATAGTAGTACCCGCCAGAACTGAACAAGTCATAGAAGTTGATGTAAAAAATGTTAGAAATGGTGATGTTATCATCCCTTATATGAAGGTAAAGAAACTAGAAATACCTGAATGCGCAACTCGCGTAAATAATTACAAAGCATTGTGTACAATTACCAATCCACTTGAAATCGATATGTGTGTGACTGTAAAAAAACCTTTCATAGTTGAAATGATTGATGAATACAATCAAACTACTGAAGAACCTAATATAAGTTTAAACATACTCGATGACAAGAATATTAAATTTGACGTATCAAAAATCCGTTCAGAGCATATGAACAGAGAAGAACGATCCGCCATAATTGAATTAATTAAAGAATATAAAGATATCTTTCATATAGATAAAAAATATCTTACCTTTACAAATAAGATTAAACACAATATTAAAACCACAGATGAAATTCCTGTGTATACTAAATCTTACCGTTATCCGGAAATACACAGACAAGAAGTTCAACATCAAATACAACAAATGTTAGAACAAAATATAATCCGTCCATCGTATAGTCCTTGGTCATCACCAATTTGGGTGGTGCCTAAGAAACTAGATGCGTCAGGAAAAACTAAATGGCGTGTTGTGATCGATTATCGCAAATTAAACGATAAGACAATAGGCGATAGATACCCTCTTCCCAACATAACCGATTTACTTGATAAACTGGGTCGCTGCCAATATTTTACGACGCTGGACTTAGCGTCTGGGTTCCACCAAATTGAGATGGAAGAAAGTGACGTACCAAAAACAGCATTTAATACCGAAAATGGGCATTTTGAATTTGTTAGAATGCCATTTGGGTTAAGAAATGCTCCCGCCACCTTCCAACGCGTGATGGATAACATCTTACGTGGAATCCAGAACGAAAAGTGCTTGGTCTACCTTGATGATATCATAATATTCAGCACCAGTTTACAAGAACATATTGAACGATTGAAAGAAGTTTTCAAACGTTTAAGAGATTCTAACTTAAAAATTCAGATTGATAAATCGGAATTTTTGAGAAAGGAAGTTGCGTATCTAGGCCATATAGTAACTCCTGACGGGGTAAAGCCAAACCCAGATAAGATTCTGGCCATCCAAAACTACCCTATTCCAAAAACAACCAAACAACTTAAAGGTTTTCTAGGTCTGCTCGGATATTACCGAAAATTTATAAAAGATTTCGCAAGACTTACAAAACCACTAACTAAGTGTCTAAAAAAAGATGCAAATATTGATATTCATAATTCAGAGTATATAAACTGTTTTAACTTATGCAAGGAACTGTTGATAAACGAACCACTGTTACAATACCCTGACTTTACTAAGTCATTTAATCTGACTACTGACGCGAGTAACTTCGCAATCGGCGCAATACTATCACAGGGAAACATCGGCTCCGATTTACCAATAGCATACGCCAGTAGAACCCTTAACGATTCAGAGACAAATTACTCCACCATCGAAAAGGAACTACTCGCGATAGT
The DNA here is from genome assembly GCA_963932245.1 of Tachinus rufipes. NCBI lineage: Eukaryota > Metazoa > Arthropoda > Insecta > Coleoptera > Staphylinidae > Tachinus > Tachinus rufipes. The sequence goes on along the minus strand of OZ010741.1, from coordinate 45,244,754 downwards.
TTGGGCTACAAAATACTTTAGACCCTACCTGTTTGGAAGGAAATTTCAAATCATTAGTGATCACAAACCATTACAATGGCTGATGTCGGTTAAAGAACCAAATTCGAAATTAACTAGATGGCGTTTAAAACTTCTAGAATATGAATACACAATACTTTATAAAAAGGGTATTTTGAATAAAAATGCAGATGCGCTTTCAAGAATCGAACTTAATGTACACGATGAACATAAAGAATTAATAGACTTGTCTACAGTAAACCTTGATGATATTCTCACTACTACAGAAGATAATAACGGATCTCTAGTTGTTGAGCATGGAGATATAGATGAACGTTTAAATGTTTTAAACGATGAATTTGCAGAAAATATTAATGATAGTGATGATGGAAAAACAATGCACTCAAACATTGAAGATCCAATATTCAATATTCCAATTACAGAAAACCCAATCAATTTTGGAAAAAATCAAATTTTAATTTCCAAAGTAAATTATGCCCCTTCAAAAACTAAATGTTTAAAATTATTTGATAACACAAAAATGCGCTTAATTGTGCAACTATCAGAATTAAACTTTGAACAAGATATCATCAACTTTATAAAAGAATATATAGCCCCCAATATAAAATATTATATTTACTTTGAAGACCCTATTTATGAAAAATTCTGTAATGTTTTGCAAAAGTATTTCAAAAACTCTGCACTAAGATTTATAAAATGTACAAGTCAGCTAATTGATGTAGAAAGTGAAGAAGAAATTATTGATAACATAAAAATATACCACGAAGGAAAGACGAACCACCGAGGAGTTGATGAAACCGAAATGCAAATTAAAAGAAGATTTTATTGGCCTAATCAACGGCGTTCAATCCAAACTTACATAAATCAATGTGCAATATGTCAAATTAGTAAATATGACAGAACCCCATTGCAGTTGAAATTTAATATCACTCCAACTCCTTCGCAACCATTTGAAATAGTACATATAGACACTATATCTCTTGAAAAGGTAAAATTTCTTACTATAGTGGATGCATTTTCTAAATACACCCAGCTTTATAAACTGAATTCTCAACAAGCAATAGAAATTGCTAATAATTTAATTCGTTTTTTCACCCACCATGGTATACCTAAAGAAATAGTTGCAGATAACCATTTAGAATTTAAGAACTCTGTTCTGAAAGAATTGTTCGAATTACATAAAATCAAATTACATTTTATAAGCTCTCAAAATCCTAATTCCAATGGAATAATAGAACGTGCACATTCCACTCTTATCGAACACATATGTTTACTAAATAATCAAGAATTGTATAAAAAAGAATCAATTGAAACTAAGGTTAATTACGCATTGCTTGCCTATAATAATTCGATTCATTCGACAACAAAATTTAAACCGTCCGAAATTATATCGGGACATATTGACGTAGATTCTCCCTTTAATATAGAAATGGAAAACCATATAATAAATAATTATGTGGTAAACCATAAGAACAAAATTAAATTATTGTATCAAAAGATCAATCAAAAAATCCAAGAAAACAAAGAAAAAACTATGAATAAACGCAACGAAAATCGAGAAGATCTTCCCGAAATACCTACTGAGGTGTTTGTAAAAAACAAACAAAAACAGTCTAAAACAAAACCTAAGTTTAAACCAGAAAAAATAGAGACAATAAACCCCGTATTGAAAACTGCAGTAATTGACGTTAAACATCATAACACTGTAAGTAAAATTCACTTAGGTAACATAAAAAGACCTCGTCAAGAAACGTATACTTTTAATCGAACAGATATCGGAAGTCCTCTAACTTATCAAAACTTCCAAAATTATATTAAAGACCATAACATAACTACAAGTAAAAATGTTATAGAAAAGGAAGAAAACCTTTTCTTAGCACCAAAAAACGTGTCGTTAGCACACTGTGTAAGTAAAGATTTGAAAATGGGAGCAGGTATTGCTCTTGAATTTAAAAATAAATTCGGTCAAGTCGAATTGCTTAAAGAACAAGATTCCGACTTATTTTCACTATGTTATCTAAAAGAACCTGACCGTTATTTAATCTATTTAATAACAAAAGCTAATTATTATGACAAACCGACTTATGAAGATTTATTTAAAACATTAATAAATCTTAAACAATTCTGTGCTTTAAAAAATATAACAAACTTAGCAGTACCACGAATAGGTTGTGGTATAGACCGTTTAAACTTTGAACTAATTAGAAAAATGCTTCAATACATTTTTGATGGATCAAACATTATAATTTTTGTATATCACAACAAAATTAAAGATAATGTTTCTCTTCCAGGTCCCTCCTCGTCACAATAATTCGAGGTGATTCTATAAAAGATATTACACAAAATCTGGGAATTCTTCCTATTAATCTAGGAACAGCAAAATTACAAAGAACCATACATACGTTTGTTCACCATTATGACTTGACTCCATTATACAAAGAGTTAACAATCCTCAACACCCAATACGACCAATTATTAAAATCATTACAAAATGACACTAAATTCATACCTGAATTCAATAACTACAACAAAATGATAAATAATATTCAAAGTAATATTAACGATAAAATCCAAAATATTAACTTGCATGCTGTAGATAAAAGCAGAAATAAAAGAGGATTGATTGACGGACTGGGCACCATTATTAAAACAATTAGTGGAAACTTAGATGCAAGAGATGGAGAAAGAATCAATAACATTCTTAACCATTTGCAAAAAAATGAAAATCAAATTGAAAATCAGTTAAAAATGCAGTATAGCCTAAATACTCAAGTAATAAAAAATTTTAATGATACTATACAGAGTATTAAACATAATGAATTATTATTAAAGTCGAGAATTATGCAAGTAAGTGTAATACTACATGATGATATAGAACACCAAAATATACTGTTTGCTAAAGATCTGTTCAACCAGTTGCTTATAATATATAATACAATCCTAAGCGTACTACAAGACATAGAGAACTCAATTTCATTTTGTAAACTGAGAATCTTGCACCCAAGTATTATAAAATTAAATGATTTATTTGTAGAGATTAAACGAATTTCTATTCATTATAATGAACAACTTCCTTTCGAACTCAAAATAGAAAACATATTAGATTTTGAATCAATTATTAAAGTTAATTGTAAAATCGAGTCCAACAGAATTAACTATTTTCTTTCTATTCCCATTAATTACGAACACGATTTCGAAATTTACTACCTAAATCCCATACCTACTAAGCATGATTCTGAATATGTTACCATTATACCAAATGTTAAATATCTATTAAAATCAAAAAACGAAAACAAAATATGGCCTCTACATAACTTGTGTACCCAAGGTATAAAATATTATCAATGTTCATCCCATCTGCTAATTAATCACAATGCAGATTGTGAGAAGGAGATCCTCCTAAAAGAATCCAGCACCGGATGTCAATACACCAAACTCAACATTACGACAAACCATTTGGAAATAATACCCGAAATTAATCAACAACTTGCTGTCTTCCCGATCCAAGAAGAAATTCAAATCAAATGCGAACACGAATCGGAAATAAAGCACCTAGTTGGAATCTTCCTCATTAAACAAGGAAAATGTAAATTAATTTACCAAAACCGAGAAGTCTCACATCAAGAAGCTACACTGGGTAGTCCACTCATTATTAATAACCCAAAGTTGGAATTATTTAAATCCAATTTTAACAAATTCAACATCGAACTTAAGAAGCTGGATCTACAAGCTGTTCCGGCCATTCAACAAGTGCCCATCATTGATGAACCAACAACACACATGCTCACTCCTAGTATGTGGACCATCACCCTATATATCATGTTACTCCTTCTTGCTGGTTACACCGTAAGGAAATGGATAAAGAAAAAGAAAGCCCTACACCAAGATCAAGATGCAGAACAATGCCAAAGCAATATTCTGCACCTTCCTGGCAATGCCAAATTCTAGGGGATGAGGAGTTATCTACCGTACACTAACCAGACCCAGACAGGGCTCCATGAAAGGGCCCATTGTTCACGCATGCATGTGCATGCGACGTCAGCGTCTGGATATGCACCTGCATGCGGATGCTGAATCAACATTTAATTACTATATATAATCTATGTAATCATTATTTTAGTTTAGTCTAAGTCTGTACCCGATACAATACGTATCATAAAATAAATTGTTCTTTTTAAAAACAATAACATTTCATTACGAAAAGTAATTTATATATGTATATTAAAAGCGCTACATTTATAAATGCATGATCGTGGGACGGAAGCTCCGGTCGCTGATTACCTTTTACTTCGTTTTCCACCTCTGATTTGAGAAAGCTCATCAATCCAGTCAATTGATTTTTGAGAGTGAGGTCTTGATAGAAGAAAAATTGCTTGAACTTAGCAAACTCTCAATGTGTCCTTCAGTAAGCAGTATTCCACTAATGGGTAAAGCATGGCCGCACACCGGTCCGTCATCCGTAGTAACCCCAAGAGTGTATCGATTTTGTATCTATTCTGTCATACAAGGTATCGAATGGCACTTTAGCATTGCTGTTTAATACGTTGTTAAGAACTATCTTCAACAATTCTCACAATTCTCTCACGTACACCTCAACGAGCATGTCGTCTTGACCAAAACGTGAGTTGAGACTACTTGAGACTATCTACTGTCTTTTTTTCTGTGGTTGGGAAGTGTAGTAAATATTGAAACTTGTCTTCTTCAATTATGTTCGAATCTATATGTATTTTCTTGAATTTTGTTTTTTTTTATATAATTACCTTTTTTAATATGTGACAGTTGTATCGTTGACTGACAAATATACTAAGATAAGAACCCCCTTTAATTCATTATACTCTAACTAACTACACATAATTTATTTGTCGGAACAAATGAACTAATCACTTATATATAACACATATTTATTCATTTATTTATTATTAATCAATTCAATTTAAACAGTTACTAACATTAACGTGGTTAAGAACACTACTTCTAAAACCTTAACTCCTATTTATAAACTTATATCTAAAGTGGGGGTAGGGTAGTATTTACGTTGATTTTCCATGTGGGTGGTAAACACATTTTAAGAACTCTAAGAAAAAAAAGAAAACATAAAAATAATGTAACATTTCTGGAAAAAGTAAAAAACACATAAATAAAATCTCTTTTGGTAGAGTCTGTGGATGTGTGGAATACAACAAATTCTTAACATAATATAATTTATACTCCTAAAACACATGCGTTGTAAGGGAAACGTAAACAAACACCGGGCCAAAGGGTCGCGATAAGAACGAATAGGTCTTTTTATTTTTAATTATGATGTCTAAACAACAAATTAATAACTATTCATAAGTGAAACTTAACACTGTTCACGTTTAGGACTCAATAACAAAAATAGAGTATATTTTCTATTATTTTCTATTATTTTGAATTAAAAAGATTAAAGCTTCAAAAAGAATATGTATGCTTGGTTTAATTAGTCTCAAAAAATCTTTATTTTGCTTTTCGATAAGTTGAGCACTTTTTCTGTTTTGATAGTTTTATAATTAATTAACAGATGGCATCACGATTACAAGTAGAAGTAGATACGGGATGCATTCATAAAAAACTAAATCAATACTTTAAATATTAAACATAACCTATATTAACAAGTAAACAAACAGTGTTTCCAACCAGGTAAAATTGGAATATGCCTAAATAATTGTTTAAAAGTGAGTAAAAAAAAAAAAATTAAAATAAGAATAGGTACTTATTAATTAATCTTTACTACAATTATTTATTTCATTTAAGGTATTCAGAGGGTCAGAGGATGGCAACTAAATATCCATTTTATTCCTCTGTTTGTCAAGTCTGCCAGCTATCATATAATATCAAAAGATGCGGCAAATGTAAATTGATGCCCTATTGCTCAGCTGAACATCAAAGGAAGGACTGGCCATTTCATAAGAAATTATGCAACGCAATTGCTATAAGCAATGTAAGAATACCTTATGAAGTTAAAACATATCAAGACATGAATAATTATAAGGTTGCTCTAAAACTAGCTTGGCAAATAACTTTGCGCAGAAATCTTACACAATATGAAAACACAATATATTTAAATTTGCGATACTGCAGAGTATGCTATAAGAAAGAATGTCCTATTGATTGTTTAATTTGCTTATCTGTTGCTTATTGTAGTGAGGAGCATAAGGAATCTGATTTAAAGCATTTTGAGCAATGTCAAGCTTTATATTTATGTAGAATTACTGATTCAAATCAAATAAGCTTTAACTTAAAATATATAGATACAAAAAATATTCCTCTTAAGAATATTGAAAATTTACTTGATAAAACTAGTGCTGTATCTTTAGATCGTGTTATTGCTGGTCATTTATTATCATCATTTGGAACAATTTTATATGCTTTAGATGAATTAAAAATTGTTAGTGTTCATTTGTCTATACATATAGTGGGAGCATCAATAGAAACTAAATATAACTGGACTTTATTAGCAATACAAATATTTGCTTATTATCCAAAATGTCAAACGGTTCAAATTACTTTTATTGGTCCTGAAGCTATATTTTTTCAACCTATACACTTTGAAATAGGTACAAGAAAGTTGTATTTAGTAATATATCCATCTTATTACCATGATGTTGATAATTTAGATTTACCTCACTTAAGTGTGGCATTAAATTGCGGCATTCATGAATCTTACAGTTGGTGGCCGTCGTTGCCTCTACTTGCAAGAACTCCTTTTGTAATTACTGCTTATCTTTATAGCGAGATTGTTCAGGATAAGATTTGTATACAAAAATGCGTAAGTTCTCTGAATATTATTAAAGATTGCATTAAAAATCCATTTGCATCACCAAAACCATTTAGGAATTGGGATTCAGAAGATGAATATGTTTATTATTCAAATAATTACATTTTAATGTGCGACAAGCCTTTCCATTATCAATCAAATTGTATTGAATCCCATTAAATATATATTTTTTTAGATCAAATTGGAAACGGTATAAATAAAATATATGCTGTTCAATTTTTCTTAGCTTAGCAGCATCAGTATTATTAGTTGTAATTACAGTGTAGTTGGTGACAAACAATTAGAATTTAACGTACTATAACGTGCTAATAATTTATTTGTATAATATATAAAACATAGCACAGGTCCATGAGGTACAAATAAATTCATAAATATTATTTTATGTTTTATATACAATTAATGTACAAGCATGAAAATGTGGTTTAAGAAGGCATAAATGCTGTCTTTTAAAGGCAAAATATAGTATAAGATTTGTTTATTTTGCATATAATATAAAAAATGAATTGTTGAGGGTCCCCATCAAGTGAAATAGTACTCTAAAAATTTTCTATCTGTATTGTAATTTATTTCCTGGTATACATACTTGCCTCAGCATGGCTTATAGGTAATTTTATTAATTGATGGAATTATAAGTTTATAATTATTTTATTTGAAATCAATGAGAGTACTATTCTTCTTCTGAATATCTTACCACTCTTCTGATGGTTTTAATAGTATATATATATCTGTGTTAGTTACTTAGTTATTCATTCCAAATCATATAATGTGGGAACAAATTTATGAAGTAAAACATCTATAAAAAAATTAAGTCTGAAATAAATTTCCAGGGTGTTTCTAAATAGGTTTATAAATATTTGTGTCATATATTTGCGAAAAGTGAAATATAGCTTTATAATATCGATCCAGCAACCACCAACTTGTATCAATTTTTTTTACATTTAATGAAAACTTTCTTGCTATATGGTTATTATACATACTTACATACATTAATTTCTGTTAAATCTGTAATAAGTACCGTGTAGCTAAAAGAGGTTTAACAACTTGTTATTAACACCATTGTCGGGAATTAATGCATAAAGTCCAGACACTGGTGTGGTGGTGGATACTAGCTTATTGGTTAGTTATATTTTTTTAAATATTTTGCACTGCTATTTGTCTTTTGTTGGGTCTGAAGTATTGTTTAAAACATTAAGTTTGTGCATATCATATGGCTAAAGTCCAGACACTGGTGTGGTGGTGGATACTAGCTTATTGGTTACTTATATTTTTTTAATATCTTGCACTGCTATTTGTCTTTTTGTTGGGTCTGAAGTATTGTTTAAAACATTAAGTTTGTGGTTGAGATTTATGTCGTGTGATATTGACAATATAAAAAGTGTACAAAACTAATATATAACAAATAGCTTAGTTTGACAGGTTGGTCACTTAGGTATAAATAGGTGAGACGGACATGAGGAAGGTATTTTGTAATTGATTTGTATTGTGATATCATATGTATCATGTGTTTTACAAAGAACGATAACCATGTTGAACACGTATAAAAAAAAATTGACTATTAATTGTTGATATACTGAAGTTCTTAGATTATAGTTTTTGAACTAAAATAGTTAAAAACCCTAAATTATATATTAAAGAATGAGGTTATACAGGGTGTTAGACAAAAAATGTATGGATGAATAATGCCGTTATTTTTTAAATGATTTGAAAACCATTTTAAATGGTTTTTTGGATACTGTAAAGGCAAGTACACACATATGATTTTATTTTTAATTTACTTGATAACTAACTTTAGTTTTTTAAATAGCAACATATATGTATTTTTATTTATTTTTTAAATCTCTATAATATTTTAAATCTAACTATTAAAATATAAATTAAAAAAAAAACATGTTTATTTAAATATAAATAGAAAAAAAAAAGAAATAAGTTGCCATTTAAAAAACTAAAGTAGGTTGTTAATGCAATTATACTAAAAATAAAAACATACATATGTGTACCTGCCTTTATAGTACTCAAGAAAATTAATTTTTTTAAATGGTTTTTGAATCATTCAAATCGGTTAAAAAATATAGGACTTGTTCAGCCGTCTGTTTTTTTATCTAACATCCTGTATATGCAATTATTGAATTGTTGAGGCTGATATATAATTATAATAAAACACAAATATAGTGTGAAGGTTCAAAAAATTGATTATTGTAAAACTATTGTTTCACCATACAGATCTTTGCCATTGATACGAGAAAATTTTTCAAAATTGTATAATTATGATTATAATTTACCAAGTTGGAAATAGTATAAAAAATAAGTTTAAAACAGTTTAGATAGAATCAAAGGCAATGCACAAACATTATACTTACCTAACAATAAAGAAATTAGTTTTTGCGGGGCGTTTGGACGCAGGCTGTGTACCAGTTGCCATAAGTTATTAGTTTGAGAGATTTATAATTTAGAAATGACATTGTATAATAGTAATTATAAAAACTAACTAATTTAAAACTTAGCTAGGCCTATGAATTATGATACCATAAAAATGATGATTATTCAATATAAAAAAAAAATTATGGCTGGAGAGATATTGTTATTGTGATATATACTAAATTATAAAAAGGTGATATTTTATTTTATTAAAATTGTGTGTATTTATATTCATTTATAAAGTTTAAAAAGCTGAATTTTGGATGAATTTATTATCAGCAGCAGAATATACCGACACTAGTCGGCTTCTTATTTATTTTATTTGCAATATATTTGTATATAATATATTTTGTAGTATTTTCTATGTATGGAAGATAAGACTGACGTTTTTATCAATATAGAAACTGTCTAATATGAGATCTATTAAGAAGCTAGTATGGACCGCTGACGTGTAAATCTATATGATTTACACATCAGCCAATATATGTTTATTGTTGTGCATCTTGGATTCTCTATTAACGGCAAAAATATATTGTTAAACTATATGTGATTAATTTTAAATTATAAAATAATCACTATTGTCTATTTTATTATCTTAATGTAATTATATCTTGATGATGTTGATGATATATATTTGTAATATTTGTATTAAATTTTAAGCAAATAAATCCACAAAAGTGTTATCTACTTTCATTTTAGTTGAAATCAAAGTACTGTAGAACATAATTATAGATATAGAAAATCCATTTTTGTGTCATCTTACAGGTCTTGCCAGAAGTAATTTGCATCGAGCGTCATTTGAATTTTAAAACATTTGAAATATTTTTATTAATAAATAAATGGAAGTCTAGTACAGGTGTAGTAGACTTACCTTAATATTTAATAGATAATTAGAACATATTATGATCTATAAAAATAAATCATTAATTTTTAGTTTAAAAATGTATATTGATAATGTCAATATTTAAGAGTTTGTTTAGAAACTTTAAAATCTATCATATATTTTAATATACTAACTTCTTTAAAAGCACACCGAGTTTTATAATAATACAGGGTTGTGTTACGAGTTTGATGTTTGGTTGTTGTTAATTATACAAATAACTAACTAGTTTTACATCATATTATTATTGTTTATTAAAACGAATACTTGAACTACCACTCGTTATAATACATCAAATATTACTAACTTGAAAACTAAACATCTTATGTCTTTAAGCTATTGCATACCTTAACCCCTTTAATCTCAAACAGATGTTGAAAATTGATTGATAAATGGGACAGGGTACAGTTGGGATATAATATTACACACCCCTTATTGAAAATTTTTAACGAAATGACAATTTTAAACTTGAGATATCCACCTAGATTATTCTAATACTACAGTAATATCTACTACAATCATTTTATTTAAAGTTAATATTATTGGTTAAGTTCAAATTATAAATTTTTTTTGAACACTAAAAAAAAAATTTCAAACAAAAGTTTTTTTGGTTTTAAACAAGTTACTTAAATATATTTTTAATATATTCATTTTATTATGGAAATTTGAAATTAATTTTGATTATATAAAATGATCATTTTTGGGTTATAAGCAATTAATCAACTCCTGAACAAATTAAAAATATTTTTTTATATTTTAACCAAACGGATTAAAAGATCAACAATATCAAAAACAAATAACAAAACAATTATTTCAATGACAATTTGTCAATACCCCTGGCCAGTATAGGGAATTACATGTATATGGGCGTCAAGATAACTAATGCATCAGTTAACACATTTACATTTCGAGACCGGATTTAGAAAACTTTAACATTTATCCACGATTGGATTGAGGGGCTTTAAGAATAATGTTGTCATTAACTTGTTATAATGGATAAAGCTTGCATACATTTTAAATTTTATTTAAACTTATAAAATTAAGAAAGTATGCAAGCTTTATCTATCATAACAAAATTAATAACAACATTATTCTAAAACCTCCTTGATCTAATTGTAAAAAATGTTTAAGTTTTCTAAATTTGGTCTCGGATTGTAATTATGTTAACTGATGCATTAGTTATTTTGGCGCACGTATACATATAATTTCCTATACTGGGCGGGGGTATAAAGTACTCTTAAAAATTAATTTTAATTAAGAAAAAAAAATTAAAATTAAAGGATGTTTAAATATACAAAGTGTTTTAATTTTTTTTTTTAATATTCATAATAAAATAAACAACCTGTATATTAAAATTATATTAATAGAGCTTGTTTAAAACCAAAAATGAAGAAATACTTTTTACACTTTTAGATTATTTTGTAGACAATTTTCTGAAATCTTTCACAAACTTCTCCCTCTTTATGTCCGAGTTATGCTTCTTGATTTTTTTGTAATATGCTTATATTTGTTTGATGTTTTAATTATTTTATTAAATGTATTTTTATGTTTCTCAAACTTAATTAAGTTATTTTTATTCAATCTTCTTAAACCATTAAAACAATATTTGTTTAAATTTATATTGCTTCTTGTTATTTCAATGTTGTTTATTATTTTATTATAATTATTTTGTTCATACATATAAATCATTTTAATATTATTGGATCCGAATTTTCTAATATTTTTAATGTGTTTAAGATTATAGATTTTAAATAATTTAATTTGTTTATTGTTACTTTTTTCATTTGTTCTAAATATGCAATTTTTAATTTTTTGTCAATTTATTCTATCTTTAATATTTTTTAAATTGAATGGCTTTACTATAAATTAATTTTACAAATTCGGAGTTTTTGTATTTTGGCATAAAATGCATCGAGTCAAAAATGTTATCAATTTGTATTTTGTAATATATGAAAATTACTGAAATTACTTTCAAAAATTCAAATAGGGATACCTTTTTTTTACCAAAAATGATATATGCTGATTTTTATAATACATACATCAAATTAATACATATAGCATTTTAATTTAGTAAATGTTTTCTTACGTGGTAATAGTGGCGTCGTAGTGGTGGCGGTGTATTTCTGTCGTGCGAGCGGTAACACGATAAAAACATTTTTTTCCATTCAACAGCTGCGGCGGCAGAACGGCAAGTGCAACTGGAATTGGGATTATGTTCGAACCAAGTGGTGTCTCCAAAACCAACCGACCCTTAATCTCAAACAGATGTCTAATCGAAAACAAATGTTGAAAATTGATTGGGGTTCAGTTGGGATATTACAGTTGTTGTAAACCGATTTGAATGATTCAATAACCATTTTAAATGTTTTTTGGAGTACTGTAAATGAGCAGGTATGTATTTTATTTTTAATATAATTGCAATGATAACCAACTATAGTTTTTTAAATGGCAATATATTTTTTTATTTATTTTTATTATGAATCTAACTACATAATTTATGATTTGACACTTAAATTAATTAAGTTTGGTTTTTTAAATGGCAATATATATTTTTTGATTTTTTTTAATCTTCATATTATAAAGCTAACTACATATACATTGTGATTTGACTCTTAATTTAAGTAAGGGCTTGTGAAAAAAATAATTCCATAAAAATACAGTTACGTAATTTAAAACAAGTTATTAACAGTTTCTTATTAAGAAACACTGTTCAAAATGCCACTTTTATAGGGTGCACTTGCGGTTTTCAAAATATTCATTAAAATAATAAAACAGCCCCGCTGCGATTGTAACACGCATATAATTCTTTCCGTATAAAACAAGTTAATTCGCTTAAGTAATTTTAAACAGTTTATTATATATTTAATGTGTGCACGGTATCAAAGTGTTTTGCATAAGTGGTAATTAATACAACATAATAATTATTATGGAAGGCCTGGAATACAGTTCGCAATACGAGACGCTGGGAACCAAACCGGTAAACTAAAAAAAGGGGCAGACCGAAAAAAACTAAAAGAAAGTAAGTAAGGTAAAGCCGAAAATAATTATTTTAACTTAATTGGAAAAGAAAAAAAAACAAGTACACCATCAACTTAAATAAATCGACCACAACCGATAAGAATCAACAAGCAACAAAAACTCAACATACACCAATACAATCAACAACAAATAAGCTTATTCTAAATAACTACCTTACGCTTTTTGCATAGAAACACTGGCTCATTGTTCTCGTACTGAAATGTCTGATCTATGGTGTCGCGAAAATAATAACAGAAAATACACAATTTTATCAATAAAATCTGGTTTTATTATTAAAACAAATAATAACAAAGAATTAACATCAAACATGCTACAAGCATTATTAAATGCAAAAATAGTGAATAGCTTTAAAGAAATGTCTTTGAACAAATAACACTCGAACAAAATACCAACAGCTTCTTATTCAGCGGTTATCGCTTCGGGAGATTACTGACGAAGAATTTAGTAATGCACTCAAATCCAACTCAATAATTCATCGATATTGCAAACGAATTATATCAAGAATAACCGGTCAAGCAACATACAAAATAAGGATCATAACATCCGACGTGGACTCTTATCAGAAGCTTTGCAACATGGTGTATTTTACAATAACAAACACTTCCCCTTATATGAAAGCATCGCACCTGCCCCAATACCTATTCCATGTGGCAAATATACATCGTTCGAACACACCACAGACAACTGCACTGGAACCATCACTTGCGGCAAATAATCACAAAACTAGTACATGCACTACAACCCTACCAACTAAATGTACATCATGTCATGAAGAAGGACATGAAGCATGGTCTTTAAAATGCAGAAATTGTCCAACTAAACTAATCGAAGGAATTCACTCACCCATTACAATTCATGACTATATTATTGACAAGTACGTTCCCCAAATTAACTCTCCAAATAACACAGATCAAGCATTAATTAACAAACACTAAACTGGTTCTTAAAAAAAAATTGTGCATTTTTTGTTTGTTTACCCTCAGAAAGTATTTTTATGCAAAAAAAGTAAGGCATGTCAAATTTCAGTTAAAAAAAAACACTTCTCGCACTACCTTTAAATTTTCAAAACTAATATACTTAATAAGTATCAAAGCTTCCAGATTTGAGTCAGATGCATACTCTGGGTCTCCAAAAAAGCAATTGAGTACTTGCTAATTAGGTTCCACATGAAACTTTACATCAATATACTCTGTTTAATTTTTTTTTAAATTAACATATTTTTATTGTATTTTAAATTTTGAACATAAAATTAGACTGCTAAATAAAAGTTTTTAAAATTTGAGGCTTAGGTCTACAGTTTTTTTTTTTTTATTTAGAAAACTTTTAAAATGACTTATTGTACGTATTTTTTCATTTTGTTAAATTTGTAACACTAATAATGTTTTTTTAAGTAAGGTAATGGGTCTAAAACTTCAAATGCAGTGCAATACGTGTTCTTTTGATTTTTAAAGGCTGAAATTTGGCATGGGTTACTTTTTGAAGGTGCAACCTAAAAAATTCCACAAAAAAAATAATTATGAACCAGTCTAATAGACACCGTAGTATCATTTTCCAGAAATTGTATGTTTATCATAATGCTAAATATTCTCAATCTAGATCATGCTCTTCCTACTGTTCCTACTAAAGGCATACAAGTAACTGTAACCCAACCCCAAAATTAATTAATAAAAATTTTCTTATTAAAGAAAATATTTCATGTGTCATGTTTGTAGAGACTAAAACTCCAGACCCTATTTTATTCCATAATTGGTCTATAGTCTAGCTAACATTGTCAACGGTAATTATACAGGAGGTTCTGTTTCTATGGCAAATCCTAATATCCAAATTAAAAAAGACAACCCCCCAAGTATTAATAATCGTTTAAATGATTATATACATTTTTCAATCTCTTTCGTGAAAGAGAAACTTCATATATTTTTAGTCTACATACATTTGACCTCTAATATAAAAGATAACATTTTCATAAAAGCTTCTTCATATACTCATTTCTTAATTATTGGCGGTTTTAACTTAAATTTTTTTCAGAATCCTCACAACTCCTGATATTATTACTGTGCACATCAACTCTAAAATCAATAATTTATTCAATAAAATGGTATCCCTGATCTTTGTTCCGATCACCTAGCTATATCCTTTAAAATAAATATTGAACCACTAACCATACCAATCCCTTTTAATCCTTTTAACGTGTCTTATGTCAACAACCCATCTATTAACTATCCTAACTTCAAATATCCCACCTTGAGGACAGACATTAAAGCGTTTTGTTTATTGACATAAACTCGGTCTAGCATTGAAGCCTTCTGTTTAAACTATCTAAACTAAAAGTCTTACCATACCTTATTAACATAATCAACAACTTTCTCGAAAACAGATCAAGTCAACTACGTTTACCCTCAGTATACTTTCCTCTGTTCTCTCCTCAACAAGGTGTTCCACAAGACTCTCTTCTCTCACCGCTGTTATACAATTTATTTTGCTCGGATATATATAGTTCTAATCCAAAGCATTTTAACTCAAATACCATTAATCCAGTATTACAAACCATCAGATAATGTTCTAAATATCAACATGAATCAACAAGTAATCTTTGCTAATACTTGGGAATTAGTTTTGATACAAAATTAAATTTTAAATATTATTCACAATCCATCAAATCAAGTATAATAACCCGTGCCAAACACTTTCTATTCTTAACATACAAAAACCAAGGCATCGAGATAAAGTGCGCGAGTCATATATATATATATATATATATATATATATATATATATATAATCATATATCGGCCGTTGCTTGATTATTCATCTTTACTTTTTCTAAATTCCTGTAATCCCAACTTTCCAAAATCTCTATGTGGCTGAACGTTCTTCCTTGCGAGCAATTACAAAACTCCGCCACCCTAAAAACTCCCTACGTAATCCTTCCAATGAGTTGCTATACGAAAAAACAAAAATAGAACCTCTAGATGAACGGCTCCGAACACAGCAAACAAAATTTTGTAACAATGATTATAATAAAAAAATTCTATCTGACTTACTAATAACAAGAAACGCATTTATTCCTTTTAAATATAAAAAAAATCTGTCTCTACAACAATTATTCACTACTCTTCGAGATGACAGTACAACAGAAGACTAACTAACAAACCTTCATAATACTATATAATATAATTATTATACATGTAAAAATTTTTTTTTTTTCTTCTGTAAATAAAATATTATCATGGGCTGAAAGACTACGGTCGAAGGCCATTTTAAAAGATAGATTAAAGTACATCTATTATAATATAATTTATATTATTTGTACGTATGTATATGTAACTATTTGTACGTTTCTTTCTTCGAATAAAGATAAATAATAATAATAATAAAAAACAAAACAAAATTTAGTAGATAATGTTCCAGTTATCATAGCAACAAGTAAAAACAATTATTGTTTCTCTGTTATTCTCAATACAATTAAAAAAAAAACATAAAAATAAGTAGAAATTTGAAGCAAAAATAAAATATTAGTATTATAATTATTATATATAAAGGGTTTTCCAATAAGAAGTTTCATTTTGAATAGCAGGCTATTTAGGCAGCTGTCAATTTTGAAGCTATTATCTTTTTTTCATTTGACAAGTAAAAACTAGGCCATTATTAAAAATGGGAAGATACACGCTTCAACAACGCATTGAAATTATTAAACTTGACTACAAAAATGGTGAAAAATTTTCAGTTACAGTTCGCAAAGCACCGTCTCGGGCAGCAATAGTAAACCTGTTGAAAAATTTGAGCTGTTGTGAAGAATCGAAACCGTGTGCATCGCTCAAGAACACATGAGAATATTGCTGATGTAGCCGTAGTGTTGAAGAAAACCCAGGTTTGTTGATTCCTAGTCGATCTTTGGAATTAGACATTCCACAAACGACATTAAACCGTATTTTGCATAAAGTCTTAAGGCTTTTAAAGTTCAGTTAACACAAGAACTCAAGCCGGTCGATCACCATAAACGTCGTATCTTTGCTGATTGGGTACTTCAAATGCATCAAAATGATCCGGAGTTTTATCGAAAAATCATCTTTAGTGATGAGGCCCATTTTTACCTTGGAGGCTACGTTAATAAGCAGAATTGTCGCAATTGGGGCTCAGAAAATCCAAGAATGATTGTTGAAAAGTCTTTGCATCCTCAACGTGTCACTGTTTGGTGCGGTTTTTGGGCTGGCGGTGTGATTTAACCCTACCTTTTTGAAATTGAGGCTGGTGCAACTGTTACGGTGAATTGATGGCGCTACCGAGCTATGATTGATAATTTTTTATGGCCGGAATTGAAAGGTATTGATGTGGACGACGTTTATTTTCAGCAAGACGGCGCTACGTGTCACACAAGCAACGAAACCATTGCAATTTTGCAAGAAAAGTTTCCTAACCGTGTTATTTCTCGAAGAGGTGATCATAATTGGCCACCGAGATCTTGTGATTTACATTTATTGATTTCTCTTAAAAAATTTCCGTTTTTTTTTAAATATCAAAATGAAACCTTTTATTGGAAAACCCTATATACAGGGTGTTTCAAAACATGTGTCGAAAAATAAAGGGTGGGATTTCTTGGCTAATTATAAGAAAAAAAGTTCCTATTAACATGGTTCGCAAACGCACCGTTTTCGAGATACAGGGTATAAATTTTTTTTTTTTTTTTACGATATCTCACGAACGGAAAGAAAAAGTAGCAACATCATCACAAAACCTTTATTTTACAAAACTAAGCAATGACATAAAAAACATGAAAAATCACAAAAATTGTTGAAAATGACCTCCTTCTACGGTAACGCAGGCTTCCAACCTACGTCTTAGTGACTGACGTACCAGTTCGAAAATGCCTGGAGTGTTTCGTATCGTATTGCAGTATTAACTGATGTAGTGTAAACTGAGCTTTTTAAGTGACCCCACAAAAAAAATCCAAAACATTTAGATCTGGAGACCGAGGAGACCAAGCCTGTGGGCCTCCTCGACCTATCCAACGGTTCCTATACTGTTCATTTAAGAATTGACGCGCAACTAAACTAAAATGTGCTGGATCACCATCGTGCATGAACCACATTTCGTTTCTTAATTGAACCGGAACGTCCTCTAAAAGTCTTGGCAGCTCTTCTTCCAGAAAATTACGATTTGATTGACCATTTAGTCTAAACGGCAAAAAATATAGACTTATTAAATGGTCTCCTACAACACATGCCCAAACATTACCGGAAAATGTTTGCTGATGATGGCCTTTTATTATGGTATGTGGATTTTCGTCCGCCAATACATGATTATTATGGAAGTTTATAATTGCATCGCGAGAAAAATTTGCTTCGTCCGTAAATAAAACTTGTTCTAAGAATCGAGGATTTTGCGCAATTCTTTCTTGAAACTATTGACACATAGCCAATCTTCTCGGAAAATCCGCTGGTAAAAGGGCTTGTACTTGCTGTATGTGATTAGGATATATTATCTGGCTTTTTATTATCCTCCACACTGTAACGTGACTAAGGTTTAGGTTTAAAGCTATTCTTCTAGTACTAGTTGATGGATCGTCTTCGATTTCTTGAAGAACATCTTCTTCAATTTGCGGAGGTAGCAGGCGAGGTCTCCCATTTTCTGCAGCTTTTTTATGTACACTTTGGAAACCTTTCTTGATAAATTTGACAAGCTTTTGCTGCATTTCCATCGGCAACGCCATAAACAAAATGCATATTGCACATCTTGCTATCACTGTAATTATTCATTTTGCTATCACCACGCAAGTAAAATACTAAAAATGGGCAAATTAATTGGGTAATAAAGATAATAAGTTCCCGCGATATTGACTTCTTTTGAAAAAAGGTTATTTAACAACTAAACGACAATTGTCAATAACTCAAATGCATGAACGCTGACGACTAGATCAAAAACAAATGTTTTTATCAACAACAAAACATGTTGCTACTTTTGTTCATGTTTTCCATCATAAAATGCCGTATTTTTCTAAAACGGTTTACGTTAGAGATTTTGACTAGGAGTACCTGTTTTATGTAGAAAATATTGGTGGTTCACAATGTGCTTTCAGAATGCCAATTTCCCAAGTGTCATAGAAATTTCAGCCATAAAAACCTCACGCAACCTTAAAATCTCCGTCAATAGCACATGAAAAAAAATTGAATAAGCGCTTAAAAAGTAGCTAATATTAATGCTAAGATGTGTACAAAAGCTGAGTTTTGTATCTCAAACGGTTCCTGAGATATCGTCAAAAAATAAAAAATAAAAATTTTACACCCTGTATCTTGAAAGCGGTGCGTTTGCGAAACTATGTTAATGGGAACTTTTTTTCTTATAATTAGCCAACCAATCCCACCCTTTATTTTCCGACACATGTTTTGAAACACTTTATATACTTTATTTTACTATCTACAGAGCAAAAGTACCTGCTTAATTAGGAATTTAAATTTAATAAATTATTTAAAAACTACTGCATTTGGTTTCATTATTTTAAAAACCGCAAGTCGCAAACCTAAAAAACTTAATCATTGTAATTGTTGAAATATTTTCTTTCCAAAAGTAAAAGAAAATACAAAGTGTTTTATTTAAAAAAAAACTGATAATGACGTTTTATCACGCGAAATATGGCATGCATTGAAAATAAAATACGTCACTATAATAGATTAGAAAATATACAAAAACTTTAATCAAGGTCATTTTTGAAATAAACTAAAAACGCAGTCAGAAATTAGGTATTCTCACACATTTACCCAACCCTGTATAATATCTATTATAGTGTTGCAATTTTACAAAAGATGACATTTTGAACAGTGTTTGTTAGTAAGAAACTATTAATAACTTGTTTTAAAATACGTAACTAATTTTTTGGAATTAATGTTTTCACCAATTGTAAAATCTCTTTCTAAAAATAAAAGAAAATACAGAGTGTTCTATTTAGAAAAACTGATAATGACGCCATATCACGAAAAACATGGCACGCATTGAAAATCAAAATACGTCACTATATAGATTAGAAAATATAAATTATCATTATTATTAATAATATAAATGTATTTATTTATTAGATTATTTAATTTTTATATTTTAGTTTGATTTTAAACAATATGGAGACCGTGGTTTGGAGAAATTGATGGTGAAAACGAAACAGAAGTGGGAAAAGAAAATAGTACTTAATGTTGCTGAAGCTTTGGGGCGTTTGCAAAAACAGAAAATATGACTCAAGTTCTATATTGACGGCAAAAGAAATTATATATGACCCAAAAGATGCTATCATTGTACCAAGAAGAATTAGAAGAGACAGCTCATTTGAAACTTACCACGAAGATTTAATTCGTTCTGTGGTTTATAATACGTGCACAAATAATGTTGCATTATCTCTACTGATGCTTCACGAAAGAGTGGTCAAGAATTTTTGCGAAAATATTCGAAAACAATTGGTTTTGAAAATAATGTTATTAATAAATAAGCGTCAGGCTTTGTTGGAATCAACACGCATATTTGCATGGAGACTTAAATATTTTAGTTAAATTAAGAAACTTTATGAAGAAAATATACCAATTATATATCTAGACGAATCGTGGTTTGAAACACATGACACAATAAAGAAAAGATGGAACGTATAAATGTGAATTTAATCTATTTCCTGGTCGTGGAAAACATGTTATAATTTTACATTCAGGCTTTGAAAGTGGGTTTGTGAACGCCATGGACACAATATTGGACTATCACGATAATATGACGGCAGATTTATTTGAAGAATGGTTTGAAAAAAAATTATGTACTACCTAATTTACTACCCAATTCTGTCATCGTGCTAGATATCAGTCGGCATAATTAAACAGAAAACCAATTTCTGCACCCAGAAAAGAACAATTAAAAGTTTTTTTGAAATAATGTTATGTATTGTGAAGTAACTTATAAAAAAAGTTATTGGAGGTTTTAAAAACAACAGAATTTGCAATAGAATAGAAAATTGATAAAATGGGTCAGGAACGTGGACATCAACTTGTAAGACTGCATTCATATCAAAGCATCTTTAATCTCATTGAGATGGTTGCAACTTAAAGGAAACAACGATGCAATACCTTGTACTAATGCACAATCTTACATGACAACCTATTTTAAGCAGTAATTTGATAAATAAATTGAAATTGTTTTTTTTTTTTTTAATAAGTTGTTACGAAATTGAAAATAAAATAAATGCAATTACTAATAAATATTTTTGTTTCATTTATTGTGCATTTTACGGCTATCTTACATTGCCACAGTAAGTTTAGGACTTGTTTAAAGAGGTTTGATGGGACCAACAGCTTATTAGGTGACTTCCGAACCACCCCGGTGGATAAAGAGCATGTTCTTAATTAGTCATGTTCAGGATTGAACCCCGGACTGCTCACATGATATGCAAGGGCTCTACCATTGAGCTATCAATATAAAAAGTTTATGGGAAGAAAGTCATCGGTCGGTAGTTCTTTTCATATTTAAACCAATCATTGTTACAATGTAACATATATAATTATTTGTCTGTATATAAATGTGAAATAAATATACTTACTACTACTATAAAAAGTTATTTACTGTAAAATATTATAAATTTGTTCAAATCTTTGTCATATTTAATACGAGATAGGGTTGCAAAAGTAAGAGCAACTGAAATTAATTAATTAATTGCTTGAACTAACTCTGACTGATTTTTGACTTAAAATTATTGCCTTCTATTTCTATCCAGTCCAAGCAATTCTTGTTGGAAACGCTCTCATTGGTGGACTGCATTTGGTTGGTTTTTGTTTGTCGCCGAGTTTCGATTGCCCAGTCTATGGCGTTAATTCTTACTCTTTGACAATGGCGTTATCAAAAGTTGGTGGCGGACAAAAATTGTTGATGTGGATCTTTGCTGGTGGTTGGTAGTGCTGGTTCTCAATCCAATAACAATGTGTTCCCGTTTTTTGATTTCTTCTTTTGGAGTATCCCAGTCGCCAAGTATGTGCAGGTCGTACCCTAGCATTAGTTGGCTAGATGTGCTTCTTGTTGCGGTGTTTGTGCGACGGTTTTTGTGGAATGTCCTTAGTGTCCCACTGTTTTTGTGGATTGTTTTCTGTTAGGGCTCGGATACTCTTTAACTCCGCGTGCTTTCTCTCTACAGGGTTGGCTTGGGGATCATAGTTTGCCGTCGTGTGGGTGATAGCTTTCAACTCTTTACCGCTTTGCTGAAGGATCCGCTGACAACCTGAGGTCTGTTTTCAGTTAAGATTATCTACGGTTTTCTATAACGGTGGAATAAGAGGTCTTCCATGAGTTTGACGGTGGATTTGCTGGTAGCTGCCGGTACGAAGATTGCCTTGACCTATCTTGTGCTTAAATCCATTCACGGTAAAGCGTACTTGTTGGTGGCTACTGGTTGAGATGCTCCTGGTTTGGTTTTGCGGCAGACCACACATTCTCAAACAAATGTCCTCACGTCAGTTTTGTATTGGCCTGCGTGTTTGGCAGTTTATGATGCATAATGTGCGATAACAATTCGCTGAGCTATTGGTAGTACCATTGAAGCTTAACGCTTTGTATTTTGCCTTCAAGGCACGAGTTTGTAAGCACTTGTGCTTTTCACTGCGTCTGCCAGCGTCTAGGTAAACAGAATTACTATTCAACATCAGTTGAGATGATATGGTCGGGCCAGATGTTTGTGCAGGGTTATCATTGATGTTTTTGCCAACATGTTTATGGAAATGGGTGGTACCATCCTCTTAGAGTTGGCTTGTGATTTTTGGTCCGGGGTTTTATAGTGCTGGGCACATGTTCCACGATGTAATTAAACTCCAACCTTAATGCCCATCGGGTAAACTTTGACTTGTCGTCCGTAAAGTTCTTCAGCCATACCCAATTGTCTGTCCTTAGAGTAAAGGTTTCATTTTCTAAGTAGACTCAGTATTTTTTGATGGCCCAGACTATTGCCATGTACTCTAGCTAGTTGGAATGGATATAATACTGCGCCCACGTAGTGTAAAGTGAAAGTCAGAAAATGGTCCGTCAAGGTTTTCACAATTTCAAAAGCTTTGTCCGCTTTATGTTATTATTTGAAAAGCTTCTTACCAGGTGCATAATCCCATGAATAGGTCGGGATTATACTCAAATCAGTTAGGTGATGTTCCATGGGTTGGTTTCCTCCGGCCGTGATGTATAACCTAAGTATTCTACCTCTTCTTGTCCAAATGCAGATTTTGCCAGATTGCTTTTTATGCCGTTTTCCTGCAGACGTTTCAGTACTTTTTGTAGGTGGTTTAGATGTTTGTCTATGGTTTCCGAGTATATTTCGATGTCATCCAAGTAGACCAATCCGAAGGTAACTAACAGTACGGCAAGCACTCTGGATATAAACTTCTGAAGTTTGCCGAGGCGTTCTTCAAACTAAAAAGCATCACTCGCAATTGGTATGTTCCACCATCTGGAGCGGCAAACGTGGTAAAGTGTTGTTAGATATCTGCCAATATACAGAGTGCAGATCTATTTTGGCAACGATGCGTGCGGTGCCAAAATACTCGCATAGTCTACCTTGCAAAAGTTCATGCAGAAACCGACCAGACTGTTTAGTGTGTGGAATTCCAAAACTTCAGGGGATTGTTAAATCCTGGGTTCCACTTGACTGGCCTAGTGCATTTGCTATTATTTACTTTTTATGATGTGGATAGAACCTTTGGTAGAGTGCTGTCTGTCGCCACATAATGCTATTTACAGGTTCCCTGGGTTAGTGATACGTTGTCATCAGAACATCAGCAAGTTGCGCCACTAAAATAGGATCGGCATATCGTTGCGGGAGCTTCTGCGGGGGCACCTGTTTAAATTTCTGCTCAAATTGTTTGGCATTTCTACGCAAACTTCAGAGTAAATTTGCATGTCTTGATGTTCTTGACACTTGGTAGATCTTTTAAAAGTTTTTTGGGTCATCATAGTTGAGGCCGCCAAAGATTAGTAGGCTTTCTGCCTCGGTATTAATTTGTTGATTTGACGTTGACATTCTACTTGGATGTCATTTGTTTTAGGGCATTGGCTATAGCGTTTATGATATTTTGGCATTTTTGATCTTTTCGGTCTCTATTTTGTGTATACTTCGTCGCTAGTTTTCGGTCTTCGGGTTTAGCTTCTGTTTTCTATATACATTGTGTTATCTTTCGTTGGAGTCTTTTTTTCTAAGGAGTTGATTTCTGGGCAAGGGAAAGCTATTTGCTCTCGAGGGCGTCGCCCCATGAGGTGGAGGGGACTGAGTGGAACGCCGGTGTGTTTGTGTTTTATGTGCCTGGACCCCATCTTGCCCACAGCTAAGGTGCAATGCCGTGGACATGGCGACGACCCTACAAACCACAGATCATACAATAGAAGATAAATATTTTGCCACGAGTTTTAGCGCCTCTTCGCTCCTGGGAAGAAACATTAAGTTTGTAAAACGGACGCCTAGCGGCGCTGAGTTACGTTTGCGTCAATAAAAGGCGCTGTTTTTAAAACTTGCCATTTTCCCTCTTTATTTTCGGGCTCGGAACTGACAACGGCAGAGTTAAAAATGGCAAATCCACACAGAATTTGCAAATAAATAAAAATTCTATTAAAATAAATAATAATTCTTTAAAATAAACAAAATATAAATTCTGTAAAAATAAATAATAATACATTATTATAGTCCTATAACTGCTATAGTTATAGAACTATAATATATATTATTACAAAATGACACTTTTCATTTATATTTGCAAATACCTGGTGGTGAAATTTTAAAGCCTTTGAGGCAATCCTTAAATTTAAACTACAAAACTAATAACAATAATAACTAAAAACTATGGAAACATCGAAGTGAACGCGAATAGGTTATGCCCGTTATGCCGGCATTCATGGCATGATGCGCATGAAATTGTGCGTCTAAATAAACAGCTGTTCGACCTTGACAGAAATAAAATAAAACCATTATTCGAGTCACTGTTTGGATCCTGGGTCAGTCCAGTTCGTGAATTATACGTGTGGCCATATCCGCTATACCTATTGATACCCCCAGACCTACAAACCGCGTACTGCTAAACGAAGGTACAGTATCTGGCAGCGGAAGAGTTGGTGTGGTCCTTCGTTGTCTATGCTTATGGTGCTTTGTCGACAATGTCGAACTGTTCTCTTGTTTCTTATTATTTATGTTTATTTCTATGATAAGTGTGGTTAGCATTTTATCTATTCCGGCCGTAGGTTTGTACAGGGAGTTTATAAATGAATGGGATTATGTAATCACTTTAAATGTGCCGCTTTTTTTTAAATTGTTCACTAAACTATTTGTTTTGACAGATCAACTTTGACAGCTGTCAAGCAAACAAATGAAAACATATGTAGTATAGTGGACGATTTTAAAAAAGCGGCATATTTAAAGTGATTACATAATCCCATTCATTTATAAACTCCCTGTAGATTAAGACTCCGACTGATTTTTGACTTGCGTTTACACGTCTCTACCCACTCGGCTACCAAGCGCTTTTTTTAACCGATTTTTGGCTGAAAATTGTTATTTATACATACATAGTGATTCTTGTTTGGAGCGTTCTCATTGGTGGACTGCATTTTGGTTGGTGTTCGTTTACAGCTAGACTCCAATTGCATACATTGTACGCTATGATACAATGTGTCACTTTAGATTGGCTATTTGATATCTTAACAAATTAATTATGTGTATTCATGCGTTGATCACTTACTTATTATATATTGTAACTTGAGAAGCATGCCGGTGCCAAGAAAATATTCACTTTATTATAAAGAAAAGCTTATTTTTTTCACGATGTATTCCAGCAGTAAACTTGCTCAGGTTGTTAAGTAAAAAAATATACAATATTGCTATTATAGTGCGTCTGGATTGGTTATACCAATAAAATCAAATGTAGTGTTTTTCAAACCACAGGCGGAAACGTTTTTATGACTAGCTTAAGCTGGTCTTGATATGTTAAGCTATCCTACTAATACAATAATACCTTTATAACTAGCGTTACGTGGTGCAAAGTAGTTGTAGTTCCATCATGTTGCTTCAAATATAGAAACCGAATATCACAACTTTTGGTTGCCAGTTGTGTTGTTGCAGCTTTGGAGTTGGATTGGGTTTGAGTAATTGATTGCAAACCTTTGTTTTTCATTAAACTATATTTGTATGTCTCACAATTAAAACAAAACCGCTTAAATCCATCGTATATTGCCAACCATGGAAATTATTATGATTATACATATAATGTACAAGATCGATCACATAGGTCTGTGCCTACACAAAACTGCCAATACATTAGTAACTTTAAATTTATGAGCTCTGCAAATCTATCTTTTTTAGTTAATTCTAAGTGAAAGTGGTATAATTTGGCATAGTAAACTACTACAGATATTATACAGCAAAATCATCGATAGATCTATTTTAACCAATTTAGAAGCATCAATTCCAAATTGGTTAAAATTGATCCATAATATAAGACGTATTGATTAAGAATGGCAGGTATTGAATGATACGTACACAAACATCAGACAATTTGGGGTCTAGTAGCAAAAACTGTACGGCGTTTTAATGACGGTCCGCACATTTTCACTAAAATACGCGGCAGCCAACAAATCTAGAGCCCAGTCCTGATCATAGTCCACGACTAAGAAAAACGGAAAAATTTGAAACAGTAGAAAATTAATAAAATAATCATATTTTTTTTAAATTAAAAAATTAAATAATTTGTAATTTTTTCAAGGATTAAAAAGATGAGTAGAAAATTCAAATCACACATGACAAAATTAAAAAAAAACAACACGAGCTTTCCATCACTATATCAAAGTTCTGTTAGGAAGATGTCAAAATTACCATTAGTGCTCTTAAGAAACACCAATAAATTCGTCCTCACTCAATTTACTTAGCCCACAAACAGCTGGAAAAGTAACTTGGAAGACAAGCTATAACGGGCAAGTTTTGATACCTTGGTAGACCTAAAGAAATTAGAATTAGTGCGGTCAAAAAAGACTAGGATCGTCTAAGTAAGCACGATGGCATATAGTATTTTTGATCAGGTAGTAGGTAGGTGGCTTTACAAATTTAAACAAGCTGTTAACCCCAATTCCAAATCAATCCAGTAAATCAAACAACTCTTGTTTGAAACTTTTTACGGTTGGAGAATTATTTAGGTGTTCCGGTAATTTTGACTAACCCTGCACCCACTACCGAAATTGAAGAGTTGCCGGTATGTTTCTAAACACCTAGTAAATCCAGAAGAGCTTATTATTTTATAAACTTACATATTGTCAGAACTTTTATTTAGAAAGTAGTTTTTGGTAAAAATATGATAATAATCTTGAACATTTATTTTTATTTACTCTTGTACGGCCATAAAAAACACATACATTCATAATTTAGTACATCGATTTACATACAAAATTTAGTACATCGATTTACTCATATAAGTATACAACAGGTACAAAGTATTACAATAAATAGTAAAAACAGGTAACAAAATATATTTTTATAAATAAATAGGATGCAATGATTAATTGAAACCTTATTCGAGATCTGTAAATGACTATAAACTAATAACACATATATAAGTCTTTAATAATTTATCTTACTGTATCATTGCATTCAATTGAAAATGCATAATATGCCATTTCTTCGTCTATCATGTTACATGTAAGACTGTCGTTGGTCAATGGATTTGTTATTATCTTATTTTTTCTTTGGACTTTGTTTACCATACTATACATTTGGTCCATATTCAAATCAATTGTGGGAATATATGCAATATTTTGATCATACAATTGCTCTATCATTGCATCATATCCACAAACGGTTATTAAAAATGCAGAAAATATGTCCAAGTCTGACAATGTTTTCAACTTAGATGCATCAAATGAAGGCAAATACAACTTCTTATTCATGAAAAATGATGCCAAGTTATCAATTGCTTCTATAGTTTTATCAACTGAAAATATCTCACCATTTCGAATTTTCTGTGCCTCTTTTAAAATGTTTTTAATAGATGTATATATTATTTCAAAATATTCAGGCTGTATGGTTTCAAGTTTTCGACTTGGTTCTTTTAATAGACAATTCAAAATGTCCAAGAAACTTTGTAATTTATTTATTATTTTTTTATTATGTGTAATTTCAAGAGTTGCTGTTAGTAAAGTTTTTACATTGTAAATAAAATATTCACATATTTTTTCACTATCTTGCTCGTTTTTGATAGGATTATTGAATTTAAATTGAGTTTCATCTTTGTTATCATGTGCTTCTACAGAATCAATGTTTGGAAGTTTTTTGCATTTTCTTTTCTTATTCTTGCGTTTTCCTTTTTTCGGGGGAACAAGTTTTTCTTCGGCTTTTGATTCAACACGACTGACATTATCTTGATTTGTGCACAAATCGCTTTGATGTACTGCTTTTTCTAGTGGAGTTTCAGATATTTCAGTCATAAGTTTCTCTTTTTCGTTTCCCAGAGAACAGCATTTATCTTGAGAAGATTTTTTTATATTCTTGGTAATAGTAACATTGTTTTCTATTAAGTCTTCTTTATCAGTCTTAAAAGTATTATTTGAATGTTTATCGTCCAAAGATACATAATCAAGAAAATGTAGTATACTTTCAATATCATTTCTGATATTTTCTTCATCTTCTTCATCATCAAACATATCTACATTTTCATCAAGCTTATCATGATTATTTGAGCTCTCAATGTTAGAACTAATTAACTTATTGTATTTTGTCTCCTCTTTTTCTTCCATTTTGTCAGTCAGTTTACGTAGTTGTATTTTAGTATCGATTTTTAGGTACTCTACGAGTTCTTTTTTCAAATTTATTGCTTTTTGTTGATCTAAAGTCTCATTGTTCTTCACAAGTTTACTCAATGGTTTAGTAACAGAATATTTGCGGAACTCCATTGTACTTAAAATACATTTAGCATATAACCAAAATGGGTGGTGTAAAGAATTACATGTTAATATATCCGGAAATGCTTTTGATCTTTTTGGTATTAATGGTCCATTTAGAGTGTCATAAAGCGTATCAAAAAATTTACAAAAATCAGACGTATCTTTGGCACTCATTTCTAAAATAATAACATAAATATAATTTTAAATTAACATTAATTTAGTAAATCATTAATTATAATAATAAAAATAAAAATTTAGATTTATTAAGTGGAATTTTATTTTTTTTTAAATTTTTGTATTAGATAATGTAGTTATTAAATTTTGGATTAAACTAGGATTAGATAACTACCCTATTATTAAAAATGTAAAAAAAATACTAGAACTACTTACCAGAATTATCTTCAAGCATCTTAGCTACTGAAGTGCTAAATACTTTGGAAGCAATTTGTGTTGTAGACTTCTTTTTAAGATCATACATCAATTTATAATTTCTTTCAGAATGTTTAAACGTTGCCAGGATGTCTTTGAAACTAGCATGTTTTGTCTGACCGGCCACTTTAAAAGTAATATCTTTAAATTTAAATAAATCTAACAGATGACGCATCAACCATGAAGGATCAAACATGTGAATGATACCCTTATGTCTTCCTACAGAATGGCGAATGCTACCAGGTTCACGAACTTCCTAGAAATAAAATGTAATATTTTAATTAGAATTAATAATAATATGTTCCTGAAATGATTACATTGTGTTATATATTCAATTATCTGTTTTGAAATATCCGGAAAGATTGGGAGAGCTCAGTCACTATGTACATTTGAAAATGCAAATGAATCAAAAGTACCATTTTTTTATATTGTGTAGGAGTAGGTTAGAAAAGCTTAACCTGAGCTCCCAGTCATGATATGAAATCTGCGACTATATAATTTTGTTATTGCTTTTTCACGATCTATAATTTAGGTTATATGATATTTTACGTTCATTGATCGGTGTTGAGATATTGAACGAGAAAGAAAAACACTCTTTTCCACACCACCATGAAGGTAGAGTTGCAGCTAAATTCATATCCTCACTGCAAAAAGCTATTAAAATTAAGTGAAACGATCAAATTAAACTATGCTTCAATTGCTTAAAACCAGACACCTTACCAAATGATTCAGACAAAGCAATAAACCTAAAATTCAAGTTAGTAGTTCATATGTAACAGCAAAAGAAGACTACCAACTCTTTCCTTTTCTCCCTCTCTTTTCTTCTACACTTTACTACCATAAACTATCGACCATCCTAGGACAATATTCTTGGGTCTACTGTTGACCACCTTTCGGTTCCCGACGCTATTAGGTATCGATGACTAGAGACCCAAAAAACATGTGCCTTCCTATGCTTTTTCTTTCGCTCTCTTCCCAAATGGACTAGAAAAACTATGACGACAACAAAACTGCCGGAAGGTATAAAATGGACGGACTTTTGCAATTTGAAATATGAAAATGTCAGTATATGAAAATAAAAGACCCCAGGGAGGTACCGGAAACGTTCCTGTTTGCGGACAATCCTCCACGTCTGAGGCAGGCAGCTCCACGGATTCTGGAGAAGCAACGACCTGACAACTAGCAAAAGACCATGCGACGACCAGACAACTATATTTAAAAGAGGACCAGGGATCCCGACAAGATCTCCTTCCGAGGTAAGGAAGATAAGAACACCAGAAGGCCAGAAGATGGCTGAAAAACAGAGGCAGAGGGGGCGCAAGATGTAACTCAAGATCCCAGAGTAGCAAAGCGATGATTCCAATACACCAACTAGGGAGGAGGCAGAAAAAACTGTAATAGTAAGCAGCAGGGAGGACCCAAAAGGCAAACCTAGAAAGATTAATTACGAAGAGACATCCGGAACTTGTAGCTGCTATGACGGAGAAACAACAGGAAAGCACTAAATGGTGGTGTGGAGTCACAAAAAAATCCATCATTGCTCAAAACGGCAAACCAGAGGAAGAGAACGAAAAGCACACCTATATAGTAAAAACCACAGCGTGAATGGAAACACTAAAAGACCTAAAGGGAATAACTAAGGCAATGCAAGAAATAAAAGAGATGGCAACTAGGAAAGGAAAATTGAAACTAGCCTGTACAACGAATGCAGAAGCAGGAATGGCCAGGAAAGTGCTGGAATACCGCCTTAAGGGAGAGGGTCTTAAAATGACAATACACTGCAAAATGAAAACAGTACAGATTAAAAAAAAATGACTTACCTAAAAAGCAAAATAACAGACATAGGGACACGATACTAATTAAACCAAACGACGGTTGCAGTTATGCAGAAGTAATAAAATGCATGAAAAACGAGGTGGACACAGGATAAATCATCATCGCAGGAATAAACAAAACAAAAGATGGCAACATTAAACTAATGGTCAAAAGCAATTAGGAAGAAGCGACAAAGGACTAAAAAAAAACACTGTATGAAAAAATCAGTAAGGTAGCCGTCACAAAACTCAACGAAAGAAAGAAGAAAAAGACGTAGAAAAAGACCTCAATGAAGACAAAGTAAGGGAAGTCATCAACAAGGTACTCCAGAGAGACAACCTCAGTGTCAAGTAGACACAGTAAAACTAGCAGCAAAAGCTAACCAAAATGAAGTAAGATATGCTTTTGTGAGCATGCAGGAAAAGGGAGCAGAACACCTCGCAGCAAAAAAAGAAAATAGGCTCAGGCTGGAACAGATGGAGAGTGATGGAGGTCTTCTCTCCGCCAAAATGCTACAGATGCCATAGAATAGGCCACAGGGCAACAGAGTGCAGAAAAACAGAGAGTAAACCCTGCAGAAATTGTGGGAGTACTGAGCATAAATTGAAAGAGTGCACCAACAAAGAAGAATGCTACTTGTGTAAGGTTGAGGGCCACAAAACGGAAAGCATGAAATGCCCTGCTTTTAGGAAACTAGTGCAAGCACAGAAGGAGAAAGAAAGGGCTGATAGGGCCAGACAATGAAGGAAATACAGGTAAACCTAAAACGGCAAAAGACCTACTAGAATGAAATTGCCAAAAAAACAAGAGCAGACTTTGCCTTAGTATCGGAACCAAACAAGAAAATGGCAGCATGCAGGACGATCTCAGACAAAAAGGGATGCAGTTATGTACTCCTGTTACTTCTCCCCAAACGAATGCTCCAAGCAATTTGAAAAATGGCTGGCAGAACTAAGTAAAAACCAGAAAAAAAACACAAGAAAAACCTTATTATTGGCGGGGATTTCAATGCCAAGTCTGGTTTATGAGGCTCACCCAAGGACGATCGGAAAGGAGACATGCTAGCGGAATGGACAAACGAAAACGTGCTCTGCATCCTAAATAGAGTACTAACTAAAAAAAAAAAATTTGGTTAGAATCATACATAGACGTCACCTTGTGCTCGACCAAGATGGTAAAAATTAAATTTGGCACGTGGACAAAGAAGAGAACTTGAGTGACCACATAAAAATGAAACAAAGAGAAAACAAAGGCTGAGCCTTCCGCAGTGGTCAAGAGAAGGAATTCCTGGAAAAACTGAACCGAAAAACTACCAAAACACAAGAAAAACGATTCACACCGCTGACAAGCTGAAAGAAACTATAATTAAAACCTGCAAAAATACACTAAGCAAGAAAGGAGGAAGGGTAAATTACAAACCAATGTATTGGTGGAGTGAAGACATCTCAGACAAGAGAAGGCGCTGTATAAAAGCTAAAAAGACGATGACGAGAATAGATGGCAAAAAACAAAAGACGCCAATCTACTGCAACAGGCAGAAGAGAAGATGAAGTAATGGCTAAAGCGAGCAAACTATTTCCCAACCAATGCAAAACAACATGGGAAGAGGCTAAGAGTAGGCGTGACTACGATACCGAATGCACAGAAAAAGAAATACAGATGGCAGGTAAAAAAAAATTAAAAAAAGCCCACGGTACAGACATGATTCCGCCGGAGGTCATCAGAGCAATAGCGACACAAAGACTGAAGCTCTGTGTGAAAGTATTCGACAAACTGATCAAGCAAGACATATTTCCCACGGAATGGAAAGTAGCAAAACTAGTATTAATCAAGAAACCTAGAAATGGAAAACTCAGTAAAAACCGATATGGGTTCAGAAAAGGTGCCCCTTAAGCACGTCAAGGAACCGCCGGTCAAGTAGCTGCGCATCCTACACATAAATACGCCGTATTAATCACCTATGATATAAAGAACGCCTTCAACTCGGTGCCATGAAAGAGGCTAATAGAAGAACTGTAGAGAAAGGAAATATCAACATATGTCAGGAAAATAATATGCCACTATCTACAGGATAGAACTATAGTGTGCAGTTCCAGAGAAACTCTGGATATGACTTGTGGGGTGTCACAGGGCTCCGTTCTGGGCCATAACATAAGGGAAATAGAGGATAGCGTAAAATTAGCGTCCTATATCATTATGAAGTGGATCAAGAAAATGGGCTTAGAGCTGGCAACACAAAATACGGAAGCCGTAATCCTGGTGGGAAGAAGGAAGGACATCATAGTCGAGATTAATCTAGGGGACACCACAATCAAATCCCAAGATAGTATTAAATACCTAAGGATGAGAATAGGAAACAACTGCAACATGGGACAACGCATAAGTGAGGTCAAACAAAAAGCAGAGAAACTAGTAATGGCTCTGACACAAATCATGCCAAATGTAGGAGGTCCGAGAGCAAAGAAACGCAAAGTAATGAGACCAACTGTGGATTCGATACTGCTATACGCTGCGCCTATATAGAAAGAAAGCTGCAATATTAAAAAACACAGGTTAATCCTAGCAAGGGCCCCCCTCAGAAAAAAAACAATAATAAAGCTTTAGAAAACAAAGCTTGCTTTCAAAATAAACTTATTCAGATTATGCGGGAACAATATTTATAGTATAATCTTAAACTTGTATTTGCAAGGTGTGCGTTAAGATAAACTTAGGTTTCGTAAACTATTTGCTTTGTCATCTTAATAGATTAAAGTAGTACATGCGGAACTAACGTATAAGCTTTGCCCACTTGAATTTGACGTTTAGAAATACAATAAGAAAAATTATTAAAAATAAAATTCAGATTCAGACAAAAAGATGTCGCTCCAAAGTTATACGATTTTAAAACATATAAGAAAGATTTACTTATTAGACTGATAGTACCGTATATTAATTGTCCAATTCAAGAATTTCCAGTTAAACTAAACTCACTATTTCGTAATTTTAATCAATTCCAGGCACCTCGTAAAAAACTCAGCAGATCTAGCACAGCAACTAAAATAGTTTAATCTCCTTTGATGTTTGCTAATATTTACCCGCAAGAATGTCTAAATTAAATTATAAGGAATATACTTTATAAATCCGCTATAGATGTCACTATACAAATAGAATTAGAAGATGCTTTTAAAATGTGTATCACAATTTGTTGTATTCACAATTTAACAAAGTATTTTACAAACAAATCGCTGGACTGCCAAAAAGATCACCGCTTAGCCCCCACTTAAGACATTTTAAGGACAAAATATATACATATGGCAAAATCACGTATTAACTTTTGCTATAAATACAAAGAAACGCAGTGACAATCCAATTTTTTAGAATTTATAAACTGAATCCACCCAAAAATCCAATTTACGGTAGTCAGAAATCAATAAAACAATAAACTATTTACATCTTACATTAACCAAAGAAAATAATAAACTGAAATCTTTTTAGGAAACCAACATTTACCGATACACAATTCCCAGAAAGTCAAACCACCTCTAATATTATAAGATAGCGGAGAACAATTCAATGATACATAGAGCAATCACAATTCCAATGCCACAAGAACCCCAAGATGATATAAAATTAAAAACAATTAAACAAATTGCACTTAACAATGGCTGTCCCATCAATATCATAAACAATAACTAAAAAAAATAAAATTAATAAAAACATATTACATTGATTTATTATTTCATAATAATATCATATTGATTGAAAACCAGGTATGGCATTCTAGTTTGAAGTAAGTCGTCACTTAAACAAGCGTAGCAAACAAAGAAGATCCGAGTGATTTTCCAAACAGAAATCTAAAGTCATCTCTTGTTAGAATTTAGTTGGGAATAGCAAAATGCTGCTATTCACTCAATTAACAGGTTTGGTAGTATTTATGATGTAATTCATTTACAAGTACATATTCAAAGGTAGATAGTAACACAAGCATAAGTCCTAAAATATCACCTCTTGACACCGAAATAATATAATCAGAGAACATGATATATGATAATTCGTTTTTATTTTGTAGACTTTATTTGATTGAACAGTAATAATTGCAAATAATCTTTGAGAACGTGTCCTCAAGAACACCGGAGATTCGGATAAAAACAACGATCATGCCCAAAAACGCTTTAGCAGTTCCACGATTAATGACTACAATAAAAAACTATTGACAAAGACGCAAAAAAGTTTCTACTACGTAAATTGTCCAAGAACTATGAACTGGACTAAATGCCCCAAACTCTGTGCTAGTATAAAGACGATTGCAGTGGTAGGCCCATTCATATTCAAACAAGAGAAACAAATACATTCTCGTCCGCATAGATTATTACATCAAATGAGTCAAATGCATAGAATATCTTAGCGGAAAATATCAACTGTAGTAAGTTCGTGCTAACATGAATAACTCAAACAACAAGAAAACTGTCTATCAATTTACTGTTCAATTTTAATGATTTATTTAGTCTAAAAAATTGACACTTTTACTGCAACTTATTGCGGATTTGCATCACCTTTACATTATTTAATTTTCATTACTGCCAATTTTTGCTATTAATCTCAGTAATAAATACATGACATCTCCAGGCCAACCTTCAACACTACGTTTGTAAAAAGAATATCCAAATTATACATTGACCATAGCAACATGGGAACGGGACTGAAAACAAAAACATAGAAGAAAGATGCAAAGGGTACTAGGAAAAGTTGAGGTAGGCAGCGGAAGAATCAATTCACAATTACAAAGAAGAAGGAAGAAAAGGACCGTACTGGTAATGCAAAGAAAAGATGCTGGAAAGAAATGTTAGAATCCATAGACAGGGATCCCTGGGGCAAACCATACAAAATAAGGAAGAAAAGGACCGTACTGGTAATGCAAAGAAAAGATGCTGGAAAGAAATGTTAGAATCCATAGACAGGGATCCCTGGGGCAAACCATACAAAATAGTAATAAATAAATTAGGAGAAATGAAGGCAGTGTGCTTAAAGAAAAAAAAGAATGAAGTAGTAATAATTGAAAAATTGTTTCCCACTGGAGAAATGGTAGAAGAACCAGCAGAAATAGCTGACAAAATAGATGCAGTCACTGCAAGAGTAGAGGAGATAAAACAGATTATAAGAAAAATACCTAATAATAATAAGGCACCAGACAAAATAACAACGGAAATAGTAAAAGCAGCGCTTGAGGAAAATAAGATAGATATAACACAAATAATAAACAGATGTCTGAAGGAATGAATTTTCCGGCTTAGAAGGATGCAAACCTAGTACTAATTGAAAAAAAAAGAAAAAAGCAGGCAAAACAACGACGTATAGACCGATATGCCTGAGCAATGAAAAAATATAGGTAATCAAACAAATAATAAACATAGAGAAAAAAATACCTTGAAGTTACACTTGAAGCAAAGGGATAGAATGAACAGGTTAAGGAAGCGGTAAGAAGAACAAAAAAATGAAAAGAATGCTTAGTAGACTTATGCAAAACAAGGGAAGACCAGGAGAAGGGACAAGAAGGCTAATAGCAACTGCGGCTAGAAATAAACTATTGTGCGCCTCCGAAACATGGGGAAATGCTTTAAAGGCAAAAAAAAAAACAGAAAAGAAGTAAGAGGAGCTATGAGAGCAAGTTCGTTAAGGATCTGCAGAGCCTACAGAACAGTGTCGCAAGAACACTACCCTCAGATTTGATGGTGCATGAAAGATTAGGCATAAAGGCATAAATGGTACATAAAAGAACTAGTAAGCAAGAAGCAAATATGATAGAAAGATGACAGAGACAGTGGAAAAGAGGAGAAAAGGGAGAATAGACAAGGGAACTAATACCAAATATAAAAGAAAAGAAGTCACGCATGACGACGCAGAACATACGCTAATAAAGTGCAAAGCGTGAGAAAAAAATAAGAAAACGCTAAAAAAAGTATTGGAAAACAAAGTAAACAAATCTACAATCATTAAAATATGCCTGAATGACGAAAACAAATAGAAAGCACTAAGAAACTATACAACGACAGTACTGAAGAAAATATAGAGGAGTTTGAAGCTTTAAGATTTATGTAAACCAAAATAAAAAAAAAAAACACACAAATTAAAAGTCACATAAAACAACGGAAGGAGGAGTGAGAAGCTAAATGGACACAAAATAATATGAAAAAAAGTAATAAAGAAAGAAACAAAGAAGGTCAAAACAACCTTGCCTGCCAAGGAATGGAAGGTGAACAGAGAGACAAAAGAAGAATATGTACTGAAACATTATTCAACAACCATTGAACCAACCAACAAAAATTGCAAAAATAAGAAGGAAAAAGAGAGAACTGCTCAAGGAAAATAAATTAACGGAATTGACAAAAGGCACAAACGCTATCTCTCAAGGTTGACAGAAAATGCAACTTTCAAAATGGTCAGAGTATATCTGGCAACCAGACAACCTATAACAGTAAGACTTACGCAGAGAAGAAAACCAAAAGGTATTGCCATACGTTAGTTATTCTCAAGAACCACTTGTTGAAGACACTAGAGGTCCGGTCCTAAGCTCAAATCCTAGGTAAGGTATGAATGTTTGTTCTATTTATAATTTATAAAGTATGAATCTTGCAATCATTATTTGTTTTCTTTTTCCATAGCTTACACATTGCAATGTATGTTGAAGTGTCTTTGTTTATCACTAATACCCATCTCCACTACTTTGTTTGCTATTTCCATCCCCAAATTTCCGTTCCGTACAATAACATACTTTCCAAGCATCTAAACATTTCGTTAATTTCATTTGCTCGTTTTCCCACAATTACCATGTTATCTGCATAGACCAGCAACCACACTTTCTCTCTGCCCACACCCCATCCTACACATATGACGTAGACAAACTAGGTCTGAATGATCGTCCCTGTCTTTTAGTAGATCAAACCTTATCACTCATTTTACCTTCACACAGACCCTGCAGAACTGTTTCCACGTACACTTCCATTCTTTTACTAAGTTTTCACTTATTCCTTATTCTGAAATGTCGCTTTTAGCACCAAGAATAAGTTGCAAGCAACTTTCCTCATTTTTTTGATATTTCCTTTTCTACTATATGATGTAGTATTTATACGTTATACATGCCACCTTTTTCTTTTCTAAACCCGGCCTGTAGGTCTAGCAATATCCCATTCATTTCTAGATCTTCACTCAGTTTTTGTTTCTAGTAGGTACTACAGTAAATTTCTGAGAGATCTTTATTCGCTGTTTTGTGTATTGGACATACAAAACCTACTCTCCACTGACTAGAAAAACCGTTTTCCCTTCCATACTTCATTTATTGTCACACTCAGTCTCTTAATCAGATTTTCCGTACCATACATCTATGCTTTATTATGTATTTCATCCACACCTAGCGCTTTTTTTAGTCTTTTTATTTGCTTACATATATTTTTTAAATTATTTGATCTACATCTTGTTTCAGTTGTTCTCTAGTTGTTTATCGGTTTGCTGTCAAGTCCTTCATAAAGTCTTAAGAAATGTACCCTGCACTCTTCTATTATGCATTTCCATGCTTCCTCCGCAGAACGTAATTCTTTTATGTCTATTTCTTTTCTATATAGATTGATTTAACTTCTTTGCATTTCTCTTTGAATACCTTTTGTACACTCTGATTTTTCCAATTTCGGACTACTTT
Source organism: Tachinus rufipes (assembly GCA_963932245.1). Lineage (NCBI taxonomy): Eukaryota > Metazoa > Arthropoda > Insecta > Coleoptera > Staphylinidae > Tachinus > Tachinus rufipes. Next base: position 45,205,791 of record OZ010741.1, on the reverse strand, counting down.
TCTATTTTCTGGGTGCGTTCTGTGTTCCACCATATACTTTTTCCAAATGTTTCTTTGTATACACGTTTTCTTTTAGCTTAATGGTAGAGCCCTTCAATCCGCAAAAGATGACTGAAAATAAGAACTTGCTTTTTATCCACTAGGGTGGTTCGGAAGTCACCTAATAAGCTGTTTTGTCCCATCAAACCTATTTAAATAAGTCGTAGACTTACTGACGTGATGTAAAATAACCGTAAAAAGCAAAAAAAACAAACGATACTTTTTTTTTGTTCCCTTTTTATGCTTCCATTTATACACTTCTAGTGGCTGATAATCCGACTCTACTCTTTGTCCAACTTTAAATTTGTCTATTTCTTGCCATGCGTCTTCATTTACCATTACAGCCAATTACCAATTGTCCCTTCCTTTCCTCTTCATCTCTTTCCATATTTCCGTTTTTCATCATCTTATGCCTGTTGTGATAACTCCCTTGGTCTTCGCATTTTTATCTTTAATGGCTGGCTAGCATTTCCATCTAAACTCTTTAAGCATTTGATCTTCCATGTCTCTGCACCTATTTTCATCTAAGTTTCCACCATTTCAATAAGATTACATATTTCCAAAAATCTTCATCCTTGTTAACATTTAATCCTGCTACATTCCAAAATAGTATATTAATTTGATTGCTGGTATCTTTTATTCTTAGATCATCTTTGTTAGTTTCCGACTTGTTAATCGCTCATCCATCCCGACTTGCCCTTTAGCAAAGTAGTTTAGTCTTATTGTTTGTCCTTACTTCCGTCCACCCATTTGTTACCGCTACTAGTTTTTGACACTTCTATTCTGCCGTTTTTTTCGTTGTAACAACGTTCATCTCCATTTACCACTATCTTAATATATCCAACAATCGCCGTCTGGCTTTTTGTTTTCTCTTCCTTCGCAATAATTCTCAGTTCTTTTTTAATTACTCTTTCTTTCCTTGAGGTCGTTATCAATAAATACATAATCTTATAAAGAATAGACAAAATCAAAGTTATGTGTACAGATTTCTCAGTAAAAATCGATCTATTGTAATTTCAATTATCTTGAAAAATTAATGATTTACACTACACACGCTCGCATCAGAATTGATACACGCGTTATTGTTTTCAAGCAAATTTCAATAAATGAATGCAGAATGCACAAAACAATTAGCGATTGCAATTCAAATATTTTACAATATTTTTGTGCGTACTTGCATTAAAGCATCTATGACCGTGTGTAGCCACCTATACATTATTTTGGTTTAAATATAACTCAGCCGATCGTTATCGATTCGTAATGTCAAAATTAAGGTTTCGTTGCTATGCAACTACATAATTGAATGAAAAAGCAACGCGTCATTTTGATTTGATTGTGATGCAATTGGCATGGCGACTGTCGTAATGTCAGGTGTCGGCCCCGATTTGTAATCGATAACGTTTTATTACCAATCCTTTAAAAATTAAATTTATTTTTGGCATTAAACTCGATCTAATTTTCAATAATATTGAGACCCTTAAATATATTATTTGGTTGAACCCCTGCGGATACAAGTCCTATAAAGCAATTTTCTATATTTTTTCAATAATTTGAAGCTATGTAAACCTGTCTGTTTGACATATCTTCATTGGCATAAGACAACTGTCAGTTGAATTAATTAATGTTAAATTCAATATTAATTAATAGCAGGCTATGATCATTGTCTGCACATCTTTAATTAATTTAGTATTCATGTATGGAAAATCACTACACACACAGACCGGAAAAATGTATTGTAAAATAAGATTTTTGTTGCAGCGATAGTAGGTGTTGAATATAATCTACTAAAACCTAATAGAATCGTAGAACATTAAATAATCAAAAATGTTAAAAACTTAACAATCATTAATATTTGTATAACATGTACAATCATACATATTTGTAAAAAATCACTGATCCAAAATAAATCCTCACAAGAAAATTTTGTAAAAACAAAATAGTTTTCATTTATTATTATTTTAGTTAACAAAAAATTTAAAAAATTGTATTTACAAAATCTAAATAAATAAACTTGACATATTAATTGCCAAGTTCTCTATTTTGATTGTTTAATTATTAATCCTATTTCAATTAGGTACATTTAGTTACCTACAAATTGATTTTTTTCTGGATTCTGAAGACATTGGTAGTATATAAGAACAAAATGTAATATTGCAGTGGAACAGCACTTGTTGATTGTTAAAAAAATTATGCTATAATGCTAAAATATGAAGTTCTATTTTTGTAATCAAGATTTACATCTAGATAATTATAAGGTTGGAAAACTATAAGTTTGGCAAGTGGATTCATCAACAGCAGTTGATGCAAAATGTATTCGATCAATTTTATAAACAGTATAAATAAAATATATAATGATCATTTATTTATGTGAAAACAACAACATTTCAACTTATAGTTATTTAATAATGTCATTGTGTTCAAACAAATAGTGGTTAATTAATTAACTTTAAACTAGAAATACTACTAATTATTTATGAATTAATCATTTAATTGCAACAGTTTGATGATATTATGTCTCATATATCAGTTTGCGTTGTAAAATTATAAACAAAATAATAAAAGAATCTTACCCAATCTAATTTCCGTATTATCTGTAAAGTACTTTTTTTTCCAGAAGACATAGTACCGATAACATTCAGTCCCATTTTGAACAAATCGTCAATATAACGTTGAATTCTTAATGCAATTTTAAACCTATCCGTATCATTAAAATAAGTTATGTTTCCAATTATTTGGCATTCGTTAAGAATATAAAATTTTAATAGAAAAATTAGGCATCTTTGAGGGGGTTCAGTATATCCATGCGCAGCTATCAGATCCTTGTTTATGGATTCCACGTCAAACTCATCGAATGCAAGATATACCTGTCTATGTCTTGGCAAATCCTTACATGTACGATTATGCAACATATTATAAACAACTTTATTGATAATTGGTTGATATAAATTTGAATTGATTGCATGAGGGTTCATCTGAAATAATCATATCAAATTTAGTTTCTCTTGATTGTGTATATAACAAATGTTAGTGATATGGTTAGAATACCAATATATCATCAATCAATTGTTTCTTATATCTTAAACTTTCAATTGTTTACCTTGAATAGTTTATCCAACACTGAAGCATTTAAAGCATATACAATTTGAAGAAGCAGCGTATTGCGTTGCGCAAAGGAAAAGAAGCAGTAGTCTACTTGTATAACCAAACTATAATGTTTCTTCACTTCAATTTTGCCAACAGCGTTCTGGGGGAAAATATAATATTTCAAGGTTAAGTTTAAATTATATAGTTATTAATTGTATATCGAAGTTGGCATTTCATTTAAGGAAAATAGGCGGAATAATTGAACGTCTCAAAGGGGGGATTCCCATATCTTGTAAAAATAATTGATACGCGAAACACGGTTTGTAATAAAAACTTTTATTTAAATATAAATATATGTGTACGTATGTAGAAGAATTGATAGTTGATATATTTTATTTGCAATTTATTATTAAAAATTTAGAAATCATTTTATTATTTATGATCGTAAAATAATGATGACATGCATAACAAGTTATCTTATAAAATAATTCATCAATCCTTGGTATTGTTATGTCCCGACTGTACCCTGTCATATTTATTATCTTTATTCCTAAACATGTGTTATCTGTTTGAGAATAAGGGTCGCGTTGACAGAGATATTCAGCTATATTATAAATACGTAACTTGTAGTGTTTAAGTTAGTCTTATTCTAAAATGTAACGGGCGTAAGCTCCCGGCTATCAAAAGTGCATAAAAGATGTATTAATTATAATTGTAATAACAAGAACAACCCAATCAACAAGAGTTATAACGGTATGATCGCAATCAAATTTATTATAAAAAATCAAATATACGACGGGCACTGCTAAAGTTCGCGGAAACAAGTACTGCCTGTATTGCCAGCGTTCTGCAATTGTCATATTCGTAAAATTTTACGTTTTTCATCTATAATTCAGTTGACAGTTCGATTTCAAACTGCTCGGTTTCGTTTCAACAAAACTTAACGAGAGTAATAATTGTGTAAAAAATGGAAAAACTTAGTTCGTTATTTGGGGATAAAGCACCATCCAAAACTATGGTTTACAAATGGTTTGCAGAATTCAAGCGTAAAAGACAACGTTTGATGACAATCTTTGCAAAGGTCATCCATGCACCTCTGTTGTCGCGAAAAATATTAATGCTGTGCTTGAAATGATTTTGTCAGATTGGCATGTGACCTATAATGAGATAGAGGCATTCTTAGGCATTGCAGCGAAACAAATACATACGATTTTGCACGATCATTTGCATGTCAGGAAGCTTTGCAGTCGTTGGATCCCACACAATTTGAAAGAAGAACAAAAACAGGCACGACGTGTCAAGTGGTGCAAGGAAATGCTTAAGAAATTCAAAGGAGGTTGTTCAAATTCGGTATATAACATTGTAACAGGTGACGAATCTTGAATATATTCATATGAGCCTGAAACTAAACTGCAATCGACTGTATAGGTGTTTCAAAAATGAACTTAAACCCACAAAAGTGGTGCGTTCACGAAGCGTTTCGAAAAGAATGATTGCTTGTTTCTTTGGAAAAACGAGTCATGTTGCAACTGTTCCATTAGAGGATCGAAGGACAGTTAATGCTGACTGTTATACTTCAATTTGTTTGCTGGAAGTTATCGCTGAAATCAGAAAGAACAACATAAACCGGCGAATCATTGTTTATCATGACAATGCAAGCGCTCACACAGCACGACAAACTGTAGAGTTTTTGACCAGTAACAACATCCAATTAATGACTCATTGTCCATATTTGCCTGATTTATCGCCCAATGACTTCTTCCTATTTCAACATATCAAAAATAAAATGCTTGGCGAGCATTTTGTATCGCTTAAAAAGACCGTTGAAGGATTTAAATCACTTGTTTTGGAGGTACCTCGCTCAGAGTAGCAAAATTGTTTTGAAAATTGGTTTTATCGGATGCAAAAGTGTATAGATTTTAAAGGAGAATATTTTGAGACGCAATAAAGCAATTTACATAACGTAATTTGTGTTGTGCTTTACATTTTTTGCAAACTTTGGCAGTGTCCTTCGTATTATAGCTTTTTACGATCGAAAACAGAATGGCTGAGCTACGAGGAGAGATTTTATGTTATCTACCTAGCAATGAAAACAAAGAGTTACAGGACAAACATTTATTATTTAGTAATAATATACTTTCTAAAAAAAATGAATTGGTCATACTGCAAAATATACTATTCAGATTATATGTAAAGTATTTACACTAAAATTTTTTTTTTTAATTTTAATAAAGATGCATGATTTCTGGAGCATTCAGCAATTTGCTTATATATATATATATATATATATATATGCTAAAAATCAAATTGTCAATCTCACCCTAAGGGATTAAATAACCAAGCTTCTTGAAACTCATTTAAATATCAGGCAAAGTGAGTGAGAGCAGCAGAAGACAGGGGCGGAGCTACCTGTTAGTAAGGGTCTGCAATGCGGAAGAGCCCACAAGAGCCCTCCGACAATTATTTCAAAAATGGGGTCCCACCAAAATTAAAAGTTTACAAAATAAAACTTAAATATATGGCAAAACTGTACTTTTTTTCAAAATTGTTTATGTCTATGGGCCCTTTTCAATGTTTTGCGGTGGGGCCCAAAAATCCTAGCTCCGCCACTGGCAAAAGATGACTCTTTTACCGAATGTATTTCACATGTGTTTAATAGGTGATGGGTCTAGAGAACGAGAAGGCCATGAAAGTAAATCAACTAGTTCCAGAAATTCCATAGTAACTCTAGGGTTTGCAACTTTTTCAGATAGGGCATTAGTATTGGTTCTAGAACCGTGTTAATGTAGAGATTTGCGTTTAATGTTCCTGGAATGAACCCTAAGAGAAAATTACTTCCTTAAGCGAATGCCACAACAAATTCAAAATTTCAATGTTCAAAACAAAATTTGAATTTGCTTTTATTGATCGATTTATTGCAGTCTCTCATTGGACTATTCCACACTACACATTTTATGGTGAGGAGGTAAAGACAATCAAAAATAAGAGCGGTACAACTTAAGACCAAATAATTGAATTATAATGTAAACTGATCAAACGGAAATTGCTTAGTTAGTTAAGCCTTACCAGACATCTTCAATTACACTTGTTGTTGGAAATCGGCTTCAGAGAGCGAGAGCCGCAGTGCCCAATCTTCATAATTTAGTGGGTTAGTTTTAGGGCATTTACATGGTACATACAAGGTGTCTCAAAAATGTCGCCCATGTTTTTAAAATCTGATTTAATAGCCCCTACATACTTGTTTACTAAAAAACCAAAAAAACATTTAACTTAAGAACAATACAATAAAAGAACGTACAAAATTATAAAATAAAAGCTATTGCGTTGGAAGTACTGTCAGTCATGTCATGTCAGTCATTAGTCATATTGACTTAAAATAATGTAGTTTGTTTATTTTTATTTTTCTTTTATTTTTGTTTTTTAAATGGAACAATTTTGCAGTAATCGAGATTATGTTAATATGCTAAAAATATTAAGTGCATGTAATGACAATGCTAGTGCAGCTAGTCAAAACCATGATGCTAAAACCAGTGTTGAAGAACAATGATTAACAACTGGTTACTTAAATACTAAAAAAAAACCTACGGGACGTTCCAATATTCTAAATGAAAGAAGAAATGGCCTCTACTCGTTCATACAAGTACAAGTTTTACATAACGGTGGTACCTCTACAAGCCATTTTTGTCAATCGTTGTTGAACAGTGCTAACAATGATTTTTATTTTATTGATAGTATTTATTGGAGTTATGAATTTACTTTTACAGATGTGGGCATCATCAAATCAATATTTATATTCTGCACAAATGGAAAGAAAAAAACCTTCATACTATCCGTATATAATTATACCAACAAAGACAGTCATTTAACATTTGGTGTAGGTTATTAAATAACTGTGTAATTGGTCCAACTTCAAATTAATCGTTTTAATTCAGCGTTGATGGTACATCAATTTTTATCAATTCTACTTCTTTTTTTTTTTTTTTTATTGTGGATGGGGGAAGTTGTAACTGCCTGCGTGCAAAGTTCTCATTCGCTAAACCTCTATTCCACTTGGCGTTCATGTAAACTCAGCCCCGGAATTGCCATCTGGCATTACTTCGGGGGAGTTTGCCCGGACCTGCATTTCTGCAGACCCTAGTTGTTATCGTCTAGTCCACGTTTTCAGTTGTCTCTTACATTTCTTTTTGTTGGGCTATTTCCTCGATTGTTTTTCTTCTTTCTTCGTCTTCCTTGGCTTTCATTATATCTCCTACCATCGTAGATATATTGTTCCAGCAGTCAGTAGTGCTCAGCATGTATGCCATGATGTTTTCCGGAGTCAACTCCGCTCCGACTTACGTTTCGGCCGTTCTCCGTTTGTCGTTCCATCGCGGGCATTTGAAGAACGTGTGTTCCACATAGACCGTATCCTGGCAATATGCACATATTGGGGTCGCTCTTATCTTGAATTTGTGGAGGTACGCGTCAAAATACCCATGCCCAGTCAACATCTGCGTCAAGAAGTAGTTTGTTACCCCATGCCTTCTTACCCATTTTTCTATGTTTGGGATAACCTTCTTTGTTCATTGGCCTACATTTTTTGTTTTCTCCCACAGGTTTTACCAGTTTTTTAAAGTATCGCCTTTTAAGGTCAGCTTTTCTGCTGCAAAAGGTCTATGGGTGGCATGTCGGCAACTACAAGGAGACAGTTTGGTATGCGCTGCATACGCGTATGGCCATCTTCCGCTGCACTTTCAGTAGCATGTCTTTGTATTTCTGGTGTCCCAGGCCTCTTGCCCAGATAGAGGCGGCATATAGGATTATGGAATGCAATACTGCAGATAACAGCCTCCTTTTTTGTTCTGTGGGACCCTGTATATTTGGCATAAGACAAGCAAGCATCCTGACAGATGTTTCTGCCTTTTTGCTGATGTTTATTATGTGCCTCTTCATTTTTGCCCCAGAATCAAAAGTCACGCCTAGGTATTTTATCTCGCGAGTGCACTCTTTCCATCGCATCCACCGTCGACTTGCCCTTTACAAAGCCATACTAGGACTTAACTAGACCTCCAGTGTTCTCCAGCTCTTCCAGTATCCTGCCTTTTAGCAGCTGCTCTAGTAGCTTTCCCATACAGTCTAGGAGGCATAGTGGTTTGTAAGTTGGCTTATCTTGCCTTTGCTTGCGCTGTTTTTCAAGTAGTATTAATCTGGCTGTTTTCCAGATTTGTGGAAACTCGCCGGTCTGTAACAGTTCGTTCATCACTCGCAGGCAGTCTCCTGTTAATGATTTAGCCACCATTTTTACAACCTTGTGAGGTATTCCATCAAGTCCGGGTGCTTTTTTTGGCTTGATTTTATTTGCCGCGTAACCTCTTCTTTCGTAAAGAGGGGAATTTCCTGACTGTTTACTGTGCTACGAATCCAATTAATTTTCGGGTCTTCCGGAAAAAGAACCTTTGTTTTTTTAATAGCTATTTTTTCTGGTATGTTACTTCGAGGTCTTATGTGGAGTGAGCTGGTTGCGAGTTGATAACCTTTTCCCCTAATGTCATCTTCTACTTCTTCTATAATTTTATTCCAGGCTTCTTGTTTTGCAAAGTTTTCTGCTGCCTGTATTGTTCTTCTGCGGTTTCTTTATCTTTTTCCGTACTGCTTGCGCGTTTGTTTGTACGTGTCCTAATTCTTTTTTTGGACAAACATTTTTTCCGGTTTTCCGCAATTTCTGATGTCCACCAATATTATTGGGGTTCTATTTCCGCGTACTCCAACTTTTCTAGTGCCAAGCTCATCGCAGGTGTCACTGATAAGTTTTAACAGTTCTTGTGGTGTTTTAGGCTGCACGCTGCATTCCCGGACTCTCAGACTTGGCCTAACTTCTATAACCTTCATTTTAAAAGTTATATTTCTATGGTCTGAAAATTTTTCTTTTTCTAACACCTTCCAATCCATTATTTTGTTCGCTATGGTGTTTGCGACAAAGGTGACAGCTAAGTATAATTCACTTTTCCCTCTGCAAAAAGTAAGAATACCGCCTGTATTTGTCACTACAAGATCTATTTCTGATGCCCATTCGGCTAGAATATCTCCTTTCCGATCATTTTTTGCCGAGCCCCACAGCGTCAATTTGGCATTAAAATCTCCTCCTATAATACATTTTTTCTTTTGTATTCTAATGCTGGATTTCAGCTGGTGTATAAAACCTTCAAAGTACTCGATGGTTACATTTGGGGATATGTAGCAGCTGTATATAGTTTCATCCCTCAGCTCTGTCCATACGTATCCACTTCCCGCCCTTGTTTCGTACACTTTGCACTGTTTGTTTACGATGGCTATGGCTGCATCAAGGTTTTTCTCGACATACCAGTTTTGTTTTGTGGCAATGTCTTTATTTGGTTTGCTTAGAATCATTAGGTCTATTTCCTTTTCTTCGATAGTTTTATACAACAGTCATGTGCTGTCCTGCACCAATTTAGATTTACCTGGAGAACTTTGGTGCTCTCCTCCAGCATATATTTCTTAGGATTTAGTTCCGTGCATCTTTATTTGGGGTCCTCCGCCCACTGTATTTTTGCCTTTCCTGTTCCACTAACTTTCTATAGGTTGGGCATTTCATGCTATATATTCTATGGCTTTCTTTTTTGCAACTTGGGCAGTATTCCTCTTCTTGACATTCTTTTGCTTTGTGTCCTGTCTTCCCACACTTCAGGCATCTTTTATCAATTTCTGGTCCCTGGCAATCTCGCGCCCAATGCACGTATTTTTGGCATTTGTAACATTTAGTTGGTGTTACCCGTTCTATGACTCGGCAATTCATCCATCCAATTTTAATTTTTCTGGCATTGATCAGGGTCCGTGCTGCATCTTCACCTATCTCAACAGTGGCATTCTGGTTCTCGCCGTGCGCCGGTCTCATAGATTTTACAATTGCTTTGACTTTCAACTCCGGTCAGTGTAATCGCATCCATAACTTTTCCTGTGTCGTTACTATATCTATCCCCATGATGTGAAGGGTTTTCTTTTGCTGCCTACCTCCTATTTTCACTTCCGTGTCTTGTACTTCTTTGGTGATAAGTTCTCTTACTCTTTTAGCAGCTCCTTCTCCTCCTTCCACTGACATTACGAGGTCGCCTTTGTTACTTTTTTTCACCATCTTTACTTCGTAATTTGTTTTTAGGATTTTGCCTTTTACCATTTTAAGAATGTCAGCGTACTCTCGTCCTGCTGATTTGACTATCACAGTTTCCATATCTGCCGGATTTCTGGGTACCTTCCTTGCCTTCTCTAGTGTCTTCGTTTTCTTTTGGCTTATCTTTTGTACATGTATTATGAGTTTTGTGTCGGATCCTCTAAATACATGTTCTACCACTTTCCTCGTTGTTTCTCCGCTAATATTTTCCGGTGCTGGTATATTAATTTTCCGTCTTTGTTTTTCGTGTGCGGCCTTTTTCAGTTTTTCCATCGCTTTTATGAGATTTGCTATCCGGCTTGTTTCTTCAGTTTCTGTCTGTGTCGATAGTCCAAATATGTATCTTTCTTTTTTTTTGTACCCGTTATTCTCTGGGACTTCAGTTGTAAGCTTTATGAATGCCTTGTGCTGCTTATTTTGGCCCTCTGTTGCTAGCAGTTTGCACAATTCCGGGAATCTTTTTTTGAACTTTTGTTCTATGCCCTTTTCCATTTTTGTGTTTTCTGTATATACGGCTAGGTCTCCTTCCTGGTCCACTAGCGGGTTGTCCATTTTCAGGTCAGTTCCTTGAAACACTCTTTCTGGCCAGAGTTCATTCAGTAGGTCCAAAAACTCTGCGTCGTTACCTATGTTCGACAGTCTTCGGTTAATTTCAGTAGCCATCTCTTCCTTCTTCCGTTCAATTTCTCTTTCGTTATCTGGCCCTCCGCATTGTATGTCATTAGTAGTTTGCGTATTTTTTGATCTTGTGTTTTTAATCATCCTGCACGGTTCTATTTCCAGGTTTTGGTTATTTTCTTGGGGTTTCTTAATTTTACCGTCTAGCCATTTTATTAGTTCCTGGCTTTGTAATCGTTCGCTTTCTATACGCAACATATTTGTGGCCTCAACTAACTTTGTTTTGGGCTTGTACATTTCCTTTAAGGTTTTATCCATTTTGTTAATATATTTGCATATGCTTCCTATCACGGTTTTAAAGGTATCTACTGCCAGTACATCTTCCGTGGAGACTTCTTGGGTTTTATCCCTTTCTTGAGCATCCAGTCTTTTCTTTTTCTTCTTGCTTTCTTTTATTTCCTCGGGAGATATTGAAAGGTTTGCCTCTGCTTCTCCGTCCTTTTTTTTGCCATTTCCAGGATAAACTTCTTTATTTTCGTCAGGAGTTCCTGGGCAAGAGTTTACTCTTCCTTTAGGCGGGTCCTCTATTTCTGCAGGTTTCGCTGTCCCTATATTGACTACCATATCCACTATGTTTCTGTTTGCCGAGGTACACAAAAAAGACGCGCTTCTATCTCTGCTTGCGGGCGTATTTACTCTATTGGGGGACTTGCTCAAGCTTCCTCGTCGGCGCTGCACCTTCAGAAGCTCCAACTCAAAGGCCATCCTTTCCATCATCTGTTTTGTCGTAGCCGGGTCGTCATTGTTTTTGCGGTGGTCGTTTTCCGATAGAGGTGCGCCCGCTTGGTCAGGCTTGTTCTCGACCGTAGTGTTTGAACAGTTGCCCCCCCCCCTCCAGAATCCGTAAGGCAGCTTCCCGTAAGAAGAGGGGATTCTCCGCCGTTGGCGGTACCCCCTGGGGTATTTCGGTTTTTCCATTCGACATAATCATTGTAAAAAGTTTGGATCAGTCCATTTTATACCTTCAGGTTTGTTGTTGTCAACGTAAATCCATTTTGAAGAAGAATATAGATGTTTGCTCCCTAGCCCTCGAAACCTAATAGCGTCGGGAGTCGAATATGTGGTTTAGAATAGACCAAAGAGTTTTACCAAGGGAGGTCGAAAGTTCAAAGAAGGAAAAGTTAGAGGAAAGTTTTTGGCATAACCTCTTCGGTTTCCTTGCAGCGGGCACCGCGTGCAGGCAAGGTTGACTTGGAGGGTTTATCATGATGCCTGCACCTTACTCACCTTATCAATTCTACTGCTCAATAAAGTTCCATCCAACATCCAACACGATGACGCGCCGTCATAATATGGTAAGAAGAAGTAAGAATTTTTTTGAATAAAACTACCCTAACGTGTAGATTGAAAAAAGTGAACCCACACCATAGTCTTTTAGATCACCGGATCTGAATCCTTAGAATTTGAAAATAGAAAGCATCCTATTTTAACACGTTAACAAGTGACAATGTTCACTTTTAATTTTTAATTTGTGTTGGCCTACTAAATTAGATTTCAAGAGCATGACGTATCCGAGTGTGGTTCTAGTCTTGTGGCGCCGTTTAGCAACCGCAACAATTCACCTTCTTTTTATTAAAAGTCAAGTATATTGGAAGCTAGTGCTTAGTCCTAGGGAGCATATTTAAGAGGTAGTGCAGGTTAGAGGTTGTTGACGTGCATTTTGCTAAAAAGACAATATGGTACATCATCTATTCAAAAAAACAGTTTTTTCCAACTTTACTAAAGCCAAAGAAGTTTGGGGTTTATCTACTTGTAATCTTATTTGTCCCCGGATTATTACGTTTTTTTTGCTGGAGTGTTTGCAATCACGGTATGTACGCGGTATTTAGTTTGTTGTAGCCGGCGGTTTAAATTGTTTTTATTTGACATTGTTTTTATAAAAACTTTTACGGTAGTAGAGATCTTGATCTAATAGCAGTAGGCTTGGGTTTTGTTCCAAAGCCGCGTCGATATCGGTTGTTGTAGTAGATGACTAACGATGATAACTTGCGTTAATTGCACCTTGGGTCAACGTTTGGGTGCTTTTTTGAGCATGGGATGACGACGCTATACTGGGTTTGCTTGGGAATAGTATATGGCCAGTGTAGATAGGATTTGTAGCCCTCCTCCCTCCCGCAAAATACTGAAAAGAGCACCGCTAGAGTTAAAAATAGCATGTGTTTTGCCGTGGTATGATGAGCGCATTTTTATTGTTAGACCGCCTAGGCAAAGTGTGGACTTGTTAACTGTAGGCTGTTATGGGATAGTATGACCTTTGGGTAACCAAACAGGTAAAACAATTTTTTTTCTCCAGCAAGCAGACGGTGGTATACGCTTTGACATAAACTCATCATGGTCAGGACAGTTTGGTTTGTTTTTGGAGTAACTTTGATTTAATCAATAACCAACCACCTTCTTCTATGGTTTTTCTGCTGTTTGGGATTTTATCGGGACCTTTGGATGGTTTTTGCTTTTTTTGGTGCGTGCAGACGTGAAACACCTTTGCACAAATGTGCATATGTCTTTTTAGATTACAGACTTATGGTAATTGCTGAGTAAAGTAATTGCCGTCTTATCTCGTCCAGGGTGGCCAGCCGTGTTCGATGAATAGAAGTATTTTAATACATTTTCTGAGCAATTAGTGATACGACTAGATGGTCTCAGCCTGTTTCTGTTCAAAAATGTTTGCCATTCTGGCTTATTTGGTAAACAAATTTATGTCGGCGGAATTTTGTAAGTCGGCGACCGATTCTCGATAGTATTAGATGATTTTATGCTTGTATCTGGGGGTGTATTTGTTGAGTTTTTGTTACTATTTTTTCTACTCCGTTATTTTATTTGCGCCTTTGTTGGCCTAATTTTTGGTACAAGGCCTGGATGCTGTCATTAGTTTTGGTTTTTCAAAAGTCTGGGTTGTTTAAGTACGATCGGTATCTTTTTATGGCCCAGACAACGTTGTTGGAGTAATAACGGGTCTATCAATCCGTCAGCTTTGCGTTATTGTGCAAAGACTAAATTGCAGAGTTGGACTATTTTATAGCCTGCTCAAAAGCGGCATTAGTGTTGGGTGTCAAACAATAACGATATAAGGTTTTATGTTTTGTTTCTTTTTTTAATTTATGTTGGCATTACTTGTAGGTTGATACCATATTCTTTTTTAATTGGAGTTCAAAACTTTAGTGGTCAACATTTCCGACGTTGTTTGTAAAAAAAATAAGCTTAATAATGACGTTCTACTCCTTATCTGTTTATAGAATAACAATGGCATAAAACAACACAAAACAAAATTATAATTGTTCTTTTTCAAAACATTGATGTAATGCCCTTATTGTTTTTATTACCTTATTATAAAATACGTGAAAATCTTCATAACAAAATTAGCCTACCATTTGGTGGTAGTCTCTACGCTCCCAATACTTGCAATATAAGCTAATTTAATTGCAATAAATGTTCCTGGATAAGAGCAATAAAACTGGTTTCAACTTATCAGTCTCCAACAACTAGTAACTGCAGATTTTGATGCAATATTTGACAATTAACTTCTAATCATTATTACAGAAGATTTAAAACATAACATTTAGTTTGGCGCATCAAACTAACAATAAAGGTTGGACACGCTAATTTATTATAACTACAAAGAATTTCCTGGCAAAATGTTTAACTTTGTTTTACTTAAGAACATCCCAGCGCAGGTTTTTGTTAATTAGACTTATTTACAATCTAGCTCAGACTTCAGCTCCGTAATATTAGATTTTAATGGTTAAGAGAGCTATGTTGTTTGACAAGACCGATCTTCCTAGAAACTTTTCAACAAATTTACAAATGTGTAAAATGTAAAAAAAAAGTTTACTTTAAAGCAGAGTTTGAGTTTCTGATTGATTTAGGTTTAGCGTACCCAATTATTTTTGGAAAAGAATATTAAGTCTCCTCCTATTATGATTAAAGCATTTTCGGTTTTCACAAACTCGCGCTTCTCGAAATAATGTGTTTTTGCGTTTGTGCAATTAATTGTGAACAACCAGCAATTCCTACTCGGCGTACGATTGAGTTAGATTACAAGAGTATAGCGAATACATTCAAAAACTTGCTTAACAAACATTGTTAGTTTTTACAGATATACTTTATCAAACTCATAAAAGTGAGCAAAACTAAACTGAATAGCCTAAAGCAGTTTTTTGTCTAACAATATCCCATCTACCAACCTACCAAAAACATTCTTTTCACGTTTAATGGTTTCCTTTTCTTGTTATACTAGATCTAATCTGCGTCTTTTTAGAAAGTGCTAATTCAAAAGAGTCACCGACGTTTTACTGGTTTTTTTAGTTGGTACTAAGTCGTACTAATTTAAAGTGTTGCCTTTTGGTCAAAAATCTTCTCATCTCTTTATAAAGTTTTAATAAACATCATGGAGTTTGAATAAACAACAAAAACCAAAACAAGAAACAGAAAAGAAGATAAACAAACAGTTGGAAATGTCGACACAGGCAATATACACGGGAAACAATACGGAAGAAAACCTCAAAAACAATTTTATCTCGTACCAAGAGATAATAGAAATAGTTAAAAAGAAAACAAAAACGATTAACAAAGATTGGCAAACAGATTATAAATTTATAAAAGAAAGAATCTTATATTGGGAAAAGAGAAGTTGAAACTGCGGGGAAAAGAAAATATAAATTTAAAGCGATTGAAAAATTGCTAAACAAATCAAAAGCATTAAATATTTAAAAAATAAATATACCAATACCAACGGTATTGCTCCAAGGGAGACAAACAAAAATTATGAAGATGGCAGGAAGAAAAACTCAAAAATGAGACTGTGCGTACCAACACAGGTACAGGTATCGGAAACAATTAAAGAAAGAAAATCAATAACAGAAAGAGGAGTTATAACAGGGAGCAAACAAGACGTGACATGTGCAGACTTGCTGAAATAGATTAAAATACATATGAAAGGATCTACATTCAAAGAGATAAAAGAAACAAAAAAAGTGGAGTTGTTACTAATAACACAAGGGAATGCGACAGTGAAAAAATAATAAACGGAATGAAGGATTATAATGTAAGAAAGCTAACAACAAACTCTCAGGTAAACTGGTGATGATTAAGAATATTAACCCGTAGACAAGCAGAAAAGAATTGTTGAAAGAAATTATGAAGAAAGTATATACAGAAGAAATCAGATAATATATATAAAAAAGGGGATAGATAAAAACAATTGCTATAGTCAAGATGGACAAAAATTATCGGAACAAATAAAAGGAAGAATAAACATAAAACTCGTAGGATGCAGAATAGAGAAAGTAACAGCAAACAAAAAAAAAGTTATTAATTCTGGATGAAAAGCGTATTGCGGTGGAATGCAAAAGAAAAGAGTAATCATCGCTACGCATAAAAGAAGAACATTAGGTTGTCAAATACAGAAACAGGTAATACAGAATCGATTTAAAGAAGATGATAGAAGAATTAAACCTTACAATTTGCAACAAATAAGACAAACCGAAGTTTGCAAGAAAAAGCTCACATATTGACATTACAATAACAAAGTGAGAAATGGCAAAAATAGTGAATGACTGGATCGTGACAGAGGAAGAATCACTGAACTTAACACAAACAATACAATACAAAGCAAAAAAGAAAACAGGAAAATACGAAAAAAGGTAGACAGATGGACAGAGTGAAGATAAAGAAAGCCATGGAATCAGAAAAAGTGTCAAAAAACAAAAACAAAGATATGCTAAAGATACTCAAAATAGCTGAGAAAAACGGTAGATACAGGGAAGAAGGACAAAAAAGACCTTACTGGTAGTGTAAAAAAAAAACAAAGAAAAAAAGAAGAAAACAAAAAGGAAAAGGAAATAAACTAAAAAACAGACGGAAAAAACTTAAAAAAGGCAATTAAGAATAGCAGAAAAATATCCTGAAAAGAAATGATAGAAACTATAGACCAAGATTCTTGGTGAAAACCGTACAAAGTAGTGATCAAAAAATTGGAAGGAAGGGCAAAGGGAATATACCAAAAAGAAGACAAAAGAAAGTCATAATTGAGTAATTGTTTTCCAAGGAAATATTGCTAAAAACCAAAATAGTGGGAAAAAAAGAAACAGTTACGGTAACGGTGGATAAGATAAGTCAGTAATAAAACGTCAGCATAGCACGCTAATAGTCGGGGTTCAATCGCCAAACATGGGTAAAATAATAACTTGCTTTTTATCTACCGGGGCGATTTAGAAGTCACATAATAAGCCGTTCGTCCCATCAACCCTCTTCAAACAAGTCGTAAGACTTCTGGGGCAATGTAAAACACTAGTACTAAATGAGAAGAAAAAAAAACGGAAAAAGCAGCATCATACAGGTCAATATGCTTAATAAACACACTATCTAAAATAATGGAGAAAGTCATTGTGCGGAAAATAGAACAGGAGAAGAAAAATGAAAAAAAGAAAAATACGGATTTACCAATGGAAAAACAACTTTAGGAGCAATCAAAAAAGTGAAAACAATAGCAAAAAAGTAAACAACGGAAGAAGAAAAAACAACACTGCGCAATAATAACGTTGGACATAAAAACGGGTTTAACAGAGTGTCATAAGAAGCACTTAGAGAAACGTCAAAGAAAAAAAAGATGAACAAGAAAACAATCAAGATAATATAGAGTTACTCACAGGGTAGAAACTTAGTAATCAAGAAGAGAAAATTCAAACTAACCAGAGGGGTATCCTAGAGCTCAGCACTTAGACAAAAACTATGGAACCTAGTTTCTAATGAGCTACTTTGAATGATGGACGAGGCTTCTGGAAAACGTGACAATAACAGCATCTGCGGACGACGTAGCACTAGTAGGTAGAGGCATAAAAAAAACTAGAGCTGGTAATAGACAGGATACAGATATGGATGAGAAATAAGGGTTTAAAATTAGTATCACAAAAAACAGCTAATATACAAGTAGGAGATAAAGTGATATTCATAAAGAAAAAAATCAAATACCTCGGAGAGACACTCAATGCAAAGGTATGGAATGAACAAGTTAAAGAAGCGGTCAGGGAAACAAAAAAAAAAATAAAGTGTAAGGTTGGAAGACTTATACCAAACAACGGAGGTCCAGGAAAAAAGCCAGAAAGCTAATAACAACGACAATGAGAAATAAATTGTTATACCCAGCACAAACATAGGAAGAAACCATAAAGACTCAGTAATAAAATAAGGAGCTACAAAAATAAGTTTGTTTTAAAGATCAGCAGGGTCTATAGAACAGTGTCACAAGAGGCAGAAGATAAAAAAAAAATAAAGAAATAAGAAACAAAACACACTCTAGTATTTAAATAGTTGTCAATTATTGTTTGAACGAACAAAATTTTGATTTTGTGGCAGCGACGTATCCCTGGTAAGAGTAATTATATTTTCGACAATTTTCTTTTTATCCGCCGCTCCTGTAACCAAGTCTTTCCTTGTGTGCCGCTGTGCTTTCCGGTCACTAGCCGCGGTTCCCGACTGCACAATCTTTAGATGCCCATCTAAGCTTAATGCATATGCATTTATAAACAATTATTTAGGAAAAGAATAAACAACATTAAAATACAACAAATAAAGATAATGTATATTAAAAATACAAAAAATACTGTTTTTCTTAAGTAGTTCTGAGCTCTATTGAGTGTTTTTTAAAATACTAAAACTAGTTTTCTTTTAAAATTGCACTTAGCCTATATGTAAATAATTCATTAGATATAAACGAAAATGTGAACAAGTAAATATACAATAATATTGACTAACATCGTTTCAAAAAACCTATGTAAAAGAAAGCTATGAACTATATAAATATGATTATCAATGACTAAAATTTGTATTACCTACTGCCGATAATATATAATATCATAACAAAATCAGTCTTACTTATTTTAGGTAGAATTTAGAATTTTTGTGTATGTAAATAATAAATTACAATATCAAGTTTTATAAAAAATATAGGACAATATTATCATAAATAAATCATGAATCATAAATACATATTTGTAAAACTTAAAATTTAACAAGGTTTGGTTTTGATGACGCCAATATTTCTTTATGCCCAAACATGAGGTAGTCTTTTAGCAATCCTTTAACAAAAATGTAAATAAATTAATTAATTGATTACTATATATAATGTTACAAACCTGGCCCTAACTGTATCATTGCATTTATATGTAAATGCATATTTAGCCATTTCCTCACTTACCCATTTGATATTATCAATAGCTTTAACCAAAGAATGTATTTTAATGTTATTCTCTTTCTGAGCATGGTTAATCATACAATACATTTCATCCATATTAAAACATCCTGTGGCAATATTCCATTCTTTATAACAAGATGTATGAAGTTCCTTATCAAGAGTTTTAGCTAAAACTTCAATCCCACGAATAGTTATAGAAAATTCAGAAAATATATCCAAATTTTCTAATGGTTTTAATGTAATATTATCATTGTATGGAAAATATAAGTTTCTGTTCATTAAGATACCACACATGTCATTTATTTGAGCTATAGTGTTTTTAACTATGTAATCAGGAAGTATTTCACCACCCTTTGATTTAAATACAGTAGGCATAATACCAGCAATGGTATCGTTCAGTGCCGCTACATTAACTAAACTTATATCTGCCAATTCTAAATCTGGTTGTTTATCAATATTTTTCATAATATACAACAAACTATATAATTTATACAAAATTGATTCATTACTCTGAAATCTTACTGCTGTTGCAATAAAGGCTTCAATATAAAATAAAATAAATTGGCATGTACTTAATTCATTTTGTATTTCATCATCTCTGATGCTGTTATCAGCAACATTTTTGGTTTGTTTATTTTTCATTATTCTATTCTTTTGTTTCTTAGGCATATTTTCAATTTTAACCAATGTGCTATTTTCTTGAGCCAATTGCATCTTCTTATTAGCAACAGATATTTTAGCTAGTTTTTCTACAAGCATGTATATATTGTCATTAATATAAGACTTGTTATTTGGTTCACTTGATTGATTATTTAAGCCAGCATTGTTATAGACTTTGGTGTCTTCGGTGGTATTTATATTTTTAACTGAATTATCCAACACAGTTTTATTATGATGAGAACCTGTCTCTACAACTTCTTTTAAATTTATTATTGATTTGGTATCAAATTCTTTAGTATTCTTTTTCAAATCAGTATCACCTATTAATATCTGAGTTCTTATGTTACATATTAATAATTGTTCTGCCACATCTACATCCATATTTGTTATTGATTTTTTTTTAGTTATCACATTTGAATATGCTTGATTTTCAAACTCAATTTTTTTAGAAAGCTGCTGCTTGATTTCTTGACTTGCTTCATTTTTTTCTGATTTATTATTTTCAATCACATACAAACTAATCAAATCTTTACTTTCAGTTAAATTATTTTTTAATTTTTGTTCATCCACTTCGTTTTTCAATCGATTTTCATTAAGTTTTTCCATTAGTTCCTTTAACTTATTCTTCTTAATCATTTCTGATTTCTCATAATTGTTATCTTCTTCATCATGTGTTTGCCATTCCATGGGCTCAAAATATGTTGAGTTAGGAACATTAAAATGCATTGTTTTTAAAACACTTAATGCATATCTCCAGAAAGAATGATGTATAGAATTATACTTTAATGGTGTACGAAAAGGTTTTGAAGATTCATCTTCAAAGTTTCCATTTAAACTGTCATACAATTGATCAAATAACAAGCAAAAATCTGCTGTGTCCCCTTCATTAATATCTACAAAATGAAAAATATAATATAAAATTTAATACCCAATTATTTATACATACCCGGTTCCGAATGCAAAGAAACTATTTTTGCAGTTGTTGTACTAAATACCTTGACAGCAATTGGTGTAGTCACAAGATTTTTTCGAAATTGATAATTTAATTTTGAATTACTCTGTGATTTTTTTATTGATGCAAGTATATGATTAAAACTTGCAGTTTGTTTCATATTGTTAATTTTATAAGAAACATTCTGAAGTCTAAATGTTTGCAAAAGATTACGCATCATCCACGATGTGTCAAAAAGATGAATTATTTTGTCGTATTCTTTGACAGTATGATACAGTACTCCGTCGTTTGAATTTTCCTAAAAATTAAAGTATATCAACATGTTTCTTAAAATAGTGATTAATAAAATTTTCAATAGTTTGCCAATAATGTTTTTAATTGGTACCTTTTAATCTTTATTATTTTAAGCATGCATAATACAACAATTAAAAGAAATCATTGTTTAAATTTGCGTATGTAAAATTAGCAAGGAACACAAGTCCCGAAGATAAACTTAAGTTTAAGTTCAATTTCCTTATAGAACTATTGTATTATATGTATAGAACGCACTAAGGCTTCGGTTGACAGCAGTAGTAGTGTATCTACCCAAGTGTGCTGTTAGCGTATGAACTGTATTCAGATAACCGCAGCAATTCTGGTTTTAAAAAAGTTTTTGTCATATTTTCAAGCAAACAAGTAGCAGTGTACCCAAAGATATTAATTTGACTTATCGGATTAGCTCATTAGTAGTCTCCTTGGGGGTCCATTAAATGAGTACTTAACAATCTCTCATCTTTTATACCTGTACTAAAAAGGTAAAACAATTAAAAAAAAAATTGGTATGAACTCATTTAATGGACCCCCAACTAGACTACTAATGAGCAAATCCGATAAATCAAAGTAATAAAGCTGATATATCTTTGGGTACACTATACTTAATTATAAACTACATCTTGACAATGTAGTTAATAAAAATGTAAAAGGTTGTTGTTTTTAGTTTAAGCCCAAAGAAAGAAAAAGAAAAGCTTGTCTCGGTAGTAAATGAGGGTACTTAATTGTCATTAATTGTATACTATATCATTCCTGGGGAATTAACTGGTACCAGGAGCTCCTGACAATGTCAGGGTCATCGATTGCTAGTTGCAGAATTTGGTATTAGATAGAAATCTGTTACAAGTTGTCAGCAAATAAAAATTAACCACCCACCCGACAGTTGCGTATACCAAAACATAACCAACAAAGGTCTCCAGTTGCATTGGCACCGCTTCTATTTGACAAACTTGTAAATAATAATACAAACAATCTATCAAAAAATCTTCAATTTTCAACCCAATTTGTCTACTTCTATATTAGCTAAATAGATAACCAAAGCTATCAAACATAAATAACGGCACATACAAGAAGTACACTGCCTTAATAAAAACTTATTCAATCTCCCTTATAAACGACAATAAACTATAGGATCCTAGCAAGAAGGTATACCTGCGGATCCTACCACAAAAAGGTATACCTGCGGCATAAGACAAAACGCTGAAGTATTTATCAAGCACAAATAAAGTAGAGGTCACAACACCAACATGATGACAATCCGCAAATAGAGATGCTACCAACTAATAAGTTGATACCAGGCTATACACCAGAAATAACCCTACAATAATAATCATAAACTTAATAAAAAAATCTTTAAATAATTGGGCGGAACATTCTCCCGCATCAGCATTTCCTACAATTATAAATCACAATAGTAGAGACCTTTATTGGCATAACCATAAATACATCAATTGAATAATAATCAAATAATAAATAAGCAACATACTTTTTTGGACTAATCAAAAATAACAAAAAAACTTCTAAACTTAAAACTTTACACTGTTGAATTTAAATATTTTTACCCTTTCCTATTCTCATTCAAACATTCATTGAATTTCCTAGTCTACATTCGCTCATTATCATTCCCATTTAGTCCATTACACTCTTCTACCCAATGGTTCCAAATCCCTACTTCATTTTTACAAATCTCACACTTTTTATATTTTTCATTCATCCAATATTCATTACCATTCTCTTCAATCCCACACCTAAACCTTGCAAAAAATTGTTAAGCATTCTCTAATTGGTTCTCTTGCAAGTAAGCTAGTAGTTACTATATTCTTGAATACATTTATATTTGGCATTGTATCTGCTACCATCAATTTTTCCTTGCCTATCTTGCAATTTTACTTCTTCTAGTCTGTTCACTAACTCTCTATCTACACTTTTGACCCATTTTTTCTTTTTCTTTTCAATTTTGTCAAACTTTTTACTTCTATTTTTATCCATTCAACTTTAATATTTCTTTTACTAAACTTACATCGCTCCTTAAAAAAAACTTCTATTTCACCGTTGCCTCCTCTTAGCAGATTTTATTATATAATTTTTCCAGTTTTTTTAATCCTATCTTTTCAGGTGTTGCTTCCTTGCTTTCATTGTTGTTCTTAATATATTACCACACGTTTCAATCTTTGCAATCTTTTTCTTTGTTTTTTATATCCATGTTGTTAAGTAACATAATCAATATCGGATACTTCTCTTACACAAATATAGGTTAACTTTCTTTCTTCATTCACTTTAATTGAGCCGTTTATTATGTCCCATTTTTTCATCAACCCATTCTTTTAGTTCCTACTAGACTTTTTTTTTAGTTTTCTCAAATTTTTCAAGGTTTCAAAAATGGAGAAAATTTTTGATAACTTTTCTATAACTTTTAATACTTACTTTTAGCTACTAATTTCCTATAGCTTATTTGTATTAAAATTTAAGGTATTTTAGAGTTTTATTTAGTGATGATTTCAAAAACCTATTGTACTTACCAAAACCATATAATTTTTTGTACTCTTTTTAGACTTCCTAGTCTCCTTAAACTTTTTGCAAATAATTAAGAAGTTTTTAAAGTTTTTTAGTCTTGTAATTTTTAAACTTAATTATTTTCTTAAAAAGTCTTAAAAAAAACTCTCTTGAAGCCTTACTAGACTTTTCATTGTCTTCTCAAACTTCTTAAGGTCATCTTAAACATCTTGTAATTTTTCCAAAAACCATTTCATTCCATCGCTATTTTTAATTTTGTTTTTAGATTTTCTTAGCATTTATTTTTCATTGTTTTCTCCTATACAAACATTTCAATCTCCCTAACTATTGTTTTTCAATCTTCTCGTATCTTCGTTATTTTGTCAATTTCCTCCATAATCTCTTTCAGTCTGCCATTGTTATATATGGTAAATATTTTAAATTTTTCCTTGAACTTTGCTATTCTAACCTACGTAATAGTTTCTACCTCTTTGTTTTGACCGTTAAGCAGTATGAGCTTTTTTTTAATTCCCATTACCATGCTCCCTTTAATTCTCCATTTTTTATCATTCTTCTTGCTGATTGCATTGCACAGAAAGACATCTTTTGTTATCCCAATCATCTTTTTCAATGCACGTTTCTACAAAACACACTACATCGAGTTCTTTTATATATTTTGTAAAATCTAGTACATCTCCGGTTCTTATTTTTTCTTTAGCCATTCCACATTTCTTCTTCTTCTTGGTGCAGTATCCGCTAGCGAATGTTGGTGATCCATCTGGCTATAATGGTTTTATTGACGGCGGCGCGGAACAATTCCACGGAAGTCTTTCCGTACCACTGTCGCAGATTTTTTACCCAGGAGGTACGTCTTCTTCCCGGTCCCCTATTTCCGGCGATTTTCCCTTGCATAATCAGCTGTAGTAGTTGATATTTTGAGTTGCGCATGATGTGTCCTAGATAAGAAAGTTTTCTTTTCTTGATGTTTGACATTACTTCTTTATCTTTGTGTATTCTTATCAGGACTTCCTCATTAGTTACTCGATCTACCCAGCTGATCTGTAATATTCTACGGTAAACCCACATCTCAAACGACTCTATTTTTCTCGATGATGCTTCTGTAAGAGTCCACGCCTCCATTCCGCAAAGTAACACCGAAAAAACGTAACATCTAACCATGCGTATTCTGAGCTTAAAGCTGAGACTGTGACTACAAAGCAAGGATCTCTTCTTCCGGAAAGCTTCCCGAGCAAGTGCAATTCTGATTTTAATTTCGGCCAAGTGATCCCAGTTCTCATTCATATTGCACCCCAGATAAGTAATGCGTTGCACTCTTTCAATAGCCGTGTTGTTTGCGTGGAGACCAATATCAATTGGATTTGTGTCTTTGCTTACGATCATGTATTTTGTTTTGGCTGCATTTAGTTTAAGTCCGTAGTCCTCTCCAGCATCAGCTACTCTGCTTAGTAGTCTTTGAAGTCCATTAGGCGTATCAGCGATTAACAAGGTGTCGTCCGCGTACCGTATGTTATTAATTACTACGCCGTTCACTTGAATGTCCTCATCCACATCTTGTAGAGTCTCTTTAAAAAGTTCTTCGGAGTAAACATTAAAGAGAAGTGGTGATAGGATGCAACCTTGTCGTACTCCCCTTCGTATTTCTATTTCGTCGCTGAGGCTGTCCTCTACTCTCACCGTCGCTTTCTGTTGCCAGTACAGGTTAGCAATTATTCTAACGTCCTGATCATCTAAGCCGGTGCTTTTAAGTATATCAAGCATTTTCTGATGTTTTACTTTGTCAAAGGCTTTTTCAAAATCGATGAAGCATGCGTATACAGTTTTATTGACATCTCTGCATCGCTGAATAAGAACCTGTACTGAAAACAAAGCTTCTCTGGTTCCAAGGCCGCTTGTAAATCCAAACTGTGTGTGTCCTATTCGTTCTTCCAACTTGCGGTATATTCTCTCATGGATGACTTTGAGAAAAAGTTTAAGAGCATGACTCATTAAACTGATGGTACGATAGTCACCGCATCTTCTTGCGTTTGGTTTTTTTTTTCCACATTCCAAAACATAATTTTTATACAATTTTGTTACCGTTACCCTTAAACCATGTATTTTTCCCTTTAAGCGTGTGCTTTCTTATACCCTTCCTTAATTTTCACGTTTTCTCCAATTAATTTTTTATAAGTTTTCTTAAGGCTCTTAGTTTTTTGGATTCTATTACCCACTGTTTCACAAGATGTGACCAAGATCATCATAATTAATGCAGATTGCTTTCAAGTTTTTCTGGACTGCAAGATAGAGTTTTATGTACTGTTAGACGTGCTATAATTATTTTTTGAGCTGACATGTTTGACTTTCTTGCACTGCGGTTTCTTAGTTTTATGATGCATCTATGGTTGTTACTCTTTTAATAGTTTTGTTTCTTCAATATTCATTAAAGTCCAAAAACGTTTGCCAAAGGACTGTTTTAAGCTATTCTTTTGTTAGCTTGCGCTTACCGAAAAAAGCACTACGTTGCGTATTTTAAGCTTGCTCATCAGATGTAGAGTTTATATGTCTCAAAGACATCTGCTGCATAGAAATCTGTCTGGATTCTCATTTTATGTATGTGTTTGTTTAGGCGACAGTGTTCAGTTATAAGTCCTGTGGAGTTTGCAGTTTTGTTTTGCTCATCTGCAATTACCACAGTAATGCGTGATGGTCGTATTATAAAGAACCTTGACTGCTCCATTTCTTGGCAGTTTTCTACAAGTTGCTGTGTTTCGTGTCAAGTTGACTACGGATTATTTGTTTACCGGTCTGGTATGGAATCACATGATGAAGTGTTATCCCAAATCAATCATATTTTTAGTGCATCATTGAATGGCAGTTTTCTCCGCTTAAAAGACTGAGGCATGTTTGTCTAGGGATAACGTAAGTGACGTCCCAAGATTCTGCCTTTTTGTATTGCGACTTCGGTATTATTGTAATATTTAGTCCCATTTTTATATCAGATAGTTCTTTTGATTGCATCCAAGTATTTTTTATTTGCCCATTTGTCTTGCGGCGGTGTAATTATATCAAAGTACTTTTGTATGCAAACCTTTATGAAATCTGATCTCGTGTTTAGTGTCTTTTCCTCATGTAACACATTTGTTATTTCCGGTATGTTAACCTCAAAGTTTATAGTGTGTTTACTTGTCTGTAGTCGGTAAGATTTTAGAAATTGTTGGTATTTTGATGTAATTCAATTGCCCAGCTTCAAGTTATCATCAACTTATTGCTATTGCGTAGTGCGAACACACTTTTATCTGTAATCTTAACTGATCATTGATTTGATTACGGTGATGATCTGAACAGATTTGAGGAAAACTTAGCAAATTTTATTAAAAAACAATATTGGAAATATTTTGGCTATTAGAGAATATTCCATATTTACTCATCAAATTTGTAAAAAAAAATCCTATAAAACATGTATCTTTAAATGCTTCCTAACGAAGATGTCGCATGATAAAGTTTTAATACTGAAAGTCCAACTAACAAAATATATTTTATTATCATCACTAGAGTTAGCAAATTAATTATCAATTAAAAAAACTATTTTAGCAAATGTTCCAATTGAAATTCTTCAATACATTTTCTGCAACGCCAAATCAACGCATCAATTGCGCTTCATATTTGATTTTGCCTCATCAATTTTTTTTCTGGATCTCTAGAATGCAATTTTTGAATAGATTGCAAATGGTAAACTTTTCTTCTATCTTTTTGTAATGTACGTAGTACCTTAGATTTTGATACTTAAAGTTGTTGAGCTCCCGTTGGAAAACTGAGCCTAAGATTTAAATGAAATAAACAAAGAATGTAGTTATTATTTATACTTTAAATTGGATTTTCATTTCTGAATATTTGGATCAGTACTCCAAATATTCAAATTCACAAAAACGTTGGTGCATATCAACAAATACTTGGGCATTTAAAAGCTATTTGGGTGCCTATCGTACTCATGCAAAGAAACTGCAGCAAAATCCATAAATAAAATAAATGTTTACATATTCTTCATTAGTAAACTGCCTTGGCATGGCACAATACACGTATCAAACCATATAACAATTTCTCAATAACTACACAAATGTGAATTATTGATAGATGATCAGCCTGTTGAAATATTTTCCAAATCATAATTGTTACACATTCTATTAAAACGGTCAATTATTTATTTAAATTAAGTCATTTATAATGTATTTGTAATTTAAAAGAATGTTATACATAGTAAGAACCATGTAAAAAAGCCAGTTATAAAACTGTGAGACGGATTGCGTATTTTAACAAACATTTATATAAATTAACTTACCCAATTAAACTCTGATAGAATCTGCATCATTTCGTATTTCCCAGATGACTGTGTTGCAAGTACACATAAATCCAGATTAAACAAATCTATGATATAATACATTATTTTCAGAGCAACAATTTGCTTGTCAGTCTCGTGGAAATAAAATATAGTGCCAAGAATTTGTGGCTTATTTATTGTAATAAATTTAAGCTGTAGTATTATGCACCTATCTGGCGTTCTTTCGTCTCCATGTGCAGGGTACAGATTACCGTTTATACTTTGTATTGAGAAATCATCAAAGCTCACTAAAACACGTTTATGAACAGGCAAAAGTGATTCTATAAATGATTTTAAAGTTTCGTAAACGTCTTGGTTAATTTGTTTTGGAGCTAACACTCTTTTTTTGGGCATCTGAAACATCAATATAACTATTAATAATAAAATAATGTTGTTATCACTATTAAAATAAAAAAAAAACAATAATACATATACAGGGTGCCGAGCCACAATAAACAAAAAAGTCTTAATAAACATGGGTTGTCATAGCAACGGTTTCGGAGATATGGAACATTATTTATTTTTATTATTCTTTTTCCTTCAATTTTTTATTTTGCAAAAACGTTCATAGTTAGCTAATGTTTTGTGAAATAAACATTCAGTATCTGACAGTTGTTGTTAGTGCACAAGTTTTCATTGCTATGGTTGATTACTCTAATGCAAAACTAGCCGACATGCATTTCATGTATGGTCGTGCTAATGAGATTGCCACCAAAGCGCGACGTCTTTATGTAGAAGCATATCCAAATCGCCAGATTCCTTCACATCGTATGTTTGGAAGAATTCACCAGAGATTAAGAGTTATCGGTTTACTTCGAAAACAGTGCTATCTTTCCAGCAGCCCAAGGTTAGAATCTACTTCTAGAGTAGAACAAGAAATTATAGCACTGATACAGCATTATCCAGGGACGAGTGTGCGGAGTTAGAAATTGGTGCTACTCTTGTTTGGAGAACTCTCCACGAGCAGCTGCTCTATCCATACCATGCACAACAAGTACAGGCCTTAAATTTGACTGATTATCAGGCACGTTTGGTTTTTTGTCGCTGGTTTCTACGCAAGGATGCTGAAGACCCGCAGTTTCTTGCCAAAATTCTTTTTACAAATAAAGCCGGGTTCACACAAAACGGAATTGTTAATTTTCATAATGCACATCGTTGGGCCGACAAAAATCCCCATGCTGTAATTGAATGTGGACATCAGACACGTTTTTCATTAAACATTTGAATGGGTATTGTAGGCGACAAGTTTCTAGATTCTGTTGTTTTACCAAACCGATTAACAGGCTGCTTACGTCAACTTTCTGCAGAACACAATGTATGGTATTTTGGATGACATTCCTTTGGCCACCAGGTAACAAATGTGGTTCTAGTGTATGCTACTCCTGTAAATAATCTCAAAGAAATGTGCCAAGAAATTCGAGCCAATGTTTAAGACTTTTTGTTTGTTGTGGTTCGTACTACTACCCCCTTAAATATTTTAGATTCTTTTTTGAATACCCTGTATTACAAACCAAGTTGGAAAGCGTTTTATTGCAGCCGAAGACTGGTGTAACCATAGCGCAAGGCTGCGATGAACTTTCTATCAAAGTATGTATACTATTTTATTCACAATTGACTACAATAATAAATATTTAATATAATATTTTTATAAAAGAATTAATTAAATAATATTAATAACATAACAGTTGATAAACAAACAAATAATTACATTCAAAATTATTTATGTTGTAACATTAATTATATAGTTTAATGAAAAACAAAGATTTAAAATCAATTACTCAAACCCAATCCAACTCCAAAGCAGCCAACCAAATACAGACAATTGTTTCGGTTTTCACAAACCCTCATCAGTGCATCTTAGTGGTACGGTTTCGCTTGATGGTGAAGGATGAATTCGAATAATTGATTTACGTGCTCTTAACACAACCTAGATAATACTACTTTGCACCACCAACTATAATTATTCAATTTTAGTATTGATTATTTACGTACCTTGAATTGATTATCCAAAACTTAAGTGTTTGGAGAGTTTGTAAAAACCGATGAGTTACGTAGATAATCAGTAAATTGGAGATCTTTCCTGGAAAACCTAAAACAGAAATATAAATATTCTAAGCCTGAAAAAGTTTAACTTTATATCTAAGTAAAATTTATTATTATCAGTAAACAAAAGTAATGAAATCTTAATAAAATAAATCTATAGTAGTAGTATTGTTTTAGATGATGTTATTAATGTTATGCGTATATTTAAAAAAATGTTATTTGAAGTTGTGCCGTAAACAACTTATACTTAAGTCAGATTATTATGCGTAGAAAGGTAGATTTATATCCTTTTTGACGCAGTTTGTTTGTCTGCACTGTTTGAAGTTTAAAATAAACTGGATAATAATAATACTAATTTATTAAATAAAATATGCTTAAATGTATACAGTATGTCCACAGATTGAGTTACAAAAAGGTATGATTGACAATGTTTTTTTTTTAATTTCAAATTGTGAGAGTGAAACCACACTCACTGAAACTATCACATTAAAGACGAGAGAATACAAGAGCAATGTAAGAAAAGAAATCTTAGAGGAGATGATAGCGGGGTTAAACCTTACAGTTTGTAACAAAAAAGACAAACCAACGTCCGTAAGAGGAAGCTTAAAATCACATATTGACATTACCATAGCAATGTGGAAAATGAGAAAAACTGAATGAAAGGACCGTGACAGAGGAAAAATCACTGAAAAATACCAAAAACAGAAAAACAGAAGGACACAAGTAGATAAAACGTAAGAAGAATAAACAAAAAGAAGATAAAGATAACCGTAGAAACAGCTGAGAAAAGCGGTAGATGAAGCATTTTTCTGATACAGAAAAAGGGGACAAAAAGGACTATACTAGTGGTGCAAAGAAATAAGAGAAGGAAGGATAAAAACAATTCAAACGGGGAAAAAAACGACAAGAAAATCTTAAAAAAAGCAACCAAGGATTGCAAAAAAAAACCTTCGGAAAATAGTGATAAACAAAGTAAGAGGAAAAGCAAAGGAAGTCTACCTAAAAGAAGAAAAAAGTCATAATTAAAAAAATGTTTCCCACGGGAGAACCGGTAGAAAAACCAGAAACAAGACAGAAAAAACAAAAAAACAGTTATGGCAACAGTGAAAGAAATAAAAAAAAGCTCAACAACAACTTTTCCAGGATGCTGAAAAGAGGCCACTCTAGTAATGATTGAGAAGAAGAGAAAAAGTAGGAAAAGCAACATCATACAGACTAATGTGCTTAGTCAACACGGTTGAAAAGGGAGATTGAAAACCTTAAAGTTGTTCTTTTCATGGTAAATCCGTATTGTTCCTTAACAATTTGTCTAGCACAAACTTGATTTTTCTACTAGACGTAAAACTAATAAACTTATTTATAGACTAGTTTATATTGCATGAATTTTGTATTTACGCAACTAAAAACGTAAGTTAAATTAAAAAAAAAACTATTATAACATATACCTTTATCTAATCTATTATAGATAGTCTGTACCAAATTAAAAAAGGCAGTCTGTAGGTCAAGCTTGCCTAAAACCATGTTGTAGATTTGATAAGATATCAAAAGTGCAAGGATAATATATGTAAACTTGTGACAAATTTTTTTTTAATCATTTTACTGCTATTACAAACATAGATTCAGCTTAATAATGTACATTCTGTGCATAGATTACTATCAAAATGTTGCTGTAGTTTATTTTTAGAATGCTTTGAAAATGTTCTACAACCATATTGCATACGCTACAGTTGCCTGTTATTGTTAGTGTGGGCTATCTTTAGTTTGAAATTTTAATCATATAGGATAAAGAATAAACGGCTTATTTTTAGATTATTTTTATTTTATTTCAGAAAGTGTATATTCCGATTAAATATAACATATGATTTCATTTAAATGGCCGCTGCGGCAGGTTTGGCAGTAGGCCATTCTCGAGGACCAATTATCGAGTAAGTTCACCAATTCAGGCCACATAAAATCAGTGATCATGCCTCTGTAACGATCTCCGGTAACAGTAACGTTGGCTCTATCATCGTTTTCGTAGAAAAATGGCCCAAAACGCCACAACTTGAAAATTCGCACCAAACGGTAACTCGCAATAGATGCATTGGTTTCTCAACTATAGCATGTGGATTTTCTGTTCACCACGGCAGTTTTGTTTGGTTACATAACCTCCAAGATAGAAATGAGCCTCGTCCAAAAAGATGATTTTTTGTTAAAATTAGAGTCAACATTCAATTTGTTTAG
Organism: Tachinus rufipes; assembly: GCA_963932245.1. Classification (NCBI taxonomy): domain Eukaryota; kingdom Metazoa; phylum Arthropoda; class Insecta; order Coleoptera; family Staphylinidae; genus Tachinus; species Tachinus rufipes. The sequence goes on along the minus strand of OZ010741.1, from coordinate 45,173,582 downwards.
AACCCACTGAGCAAAGCAAAAACGAGTTGCACTTTGTACGCAAACATACCAAGGTCTTTGTAAAAAATCTGCCTCAAAGTGGTTCGCCAAATTTCGAGTTTCAGTCTTCTGCACCGTGTTGATGTTCCTGGGTGCTCGCGTACACTGCGAGCCACATAAGCGACAATTTTGGATAAACATGCTTAATGCGCGCATTGTCTACCAGCATTCCAGTTTCACGCACTGTGAATGAAACCCATTTTCAAAATAAATGTTTAGTATTTCAAAATGTTGCTTAAAAGTAAAACAATGGCTGCGTTCAGTACAACTCATCAGTTGCCAGCGCTGACCTAATAAGCGCTGATCCCGTCTGAACGGTATATTTTGCCACTGTTGCCAACCGTGTAAACTTTTATCAACTACATAAACATAAAGCTCAGAGTTTTGAACTTAAATAAATGATTTAATTAGTTTATGAAGCCGCTACTTAACGAGATATAATATATTCTCAATAAGTAATGCCATCTAAGGTAAAGGTGTAGGATAAGATTACCCTGAAGTTGGCAACAAAGTACGGCAATTGATTATCTTTATCATGTTTTACTTCTCTCACTCAAGTTATTACAGCGTTAATATTACGTTGTAATCTCATTTACCTATCTTGCTCCTTTTCCCGTTTAAAAACATATATAACTGCTATGTAGTTTGGTTTTGAGATGATGAATTTATTTTTCAAATAAAAGAACGGACCAAGCAAACCTAGATGTATGATGAGTAAAATGACAAGCGCTGCCAGCAAACGATAGTCATCAAGCGCGTTCAGTACGCATGATGAGTCGTCCTGAACGCGGCCAATGTACCTTCTATCTACGGAAGTACCTAACCACACTTTTCTTATGTAATTGTGACGCAAAAATTGACAACGTCGGTAGGAACATGTGATTCAAAATTCAATTAAAACATGGCCTACTCTTTAGTTTAAAGTGCACCAACAAGTACAATATGATTTCCATATCTCAGTTGTTTGCCATTTATGTTACTTATAACATTCCATATAGTTTTAATGTTATTGTTTCAATTAGCAATTACATTTGAGTTAGAGTTTTTTTGTATTGATTAAAATTTATATTATTGCATGTTTAGGTTCAATGAACAAATTTTCAAAAATTTAAATGCTAAAGATCACATTTAACATCATAATTAAGTTTGATTTTGTTTCGTTTTGGTTATTTATTTTGAACATGTTACATCCAAACCCCATTTAAAATATTTCTAAAAATGATTATATAAGGTTTTCCAATAAGAGGTTTCATTTTGATATTAAAAAAAAAACAGGTATTTTTTAAGAGAAATCAATAAATGTTTATTTCATTGTAAAGAGGAAGGTATGCCATTAACATTTGAAAACGATATCAGTCAAATGGCCCCCACGGTTACTGTTGCAGTAACATATTCTTTTCATAAAATTTGTATGTCCTCAATAACTTCACGAAGAGCATTGGCATAGACCTTATCTTTCAAGTTGCTCAAAAAAAAAGTCTAAAGGTGTTAAATCACAAGATCTCGGTGGTCAATTGTAATCACCTCTTCGAGAAATAACACGGTCAGGAAACTTTTCTTGCAACATTGCGATTGTTGAGGCACTTAGCGCCGCCTTGCTAAAAATAAACGTCCTCCACATCAATATTTTCCAATTCCGGCCATAACAAACCATTAATCATAGCTCCGTAACAGTTGCACCAGCCTCATTTTCAAAAAAGTAGAGTTCAATTACACCGCCAGCCCAAAAACCGTACCAAACGGTAACACGATGAGGATGCAAAGACTTTTCAACAATCATTCTTGAATTTTCTGAGCCCCAAATGCAACAATTCTGCTTATTAACGTAGCTTCCGTGGTAAAAATAGGCCTCATCACTGAAGATAATTTTTCGATAAAATTCCGGATCATTTTGATGCATTTGAAGGTGGGTCCTTCAAATGCATCAGCAAAGATACGACGTTTATGGTGATCGACCGGCTTGAGTTCTTGTGTTAACTAAACTTTAAAAGCCTTAAGACAAAATACAGTGTAATGTCGTTTGTGGAATGTCTAATTCCAAAGATCGACGAGGAATCGACAAACCTAGGTTTTCTTCAACACTACAGGCTACATCATTTTTTTTTTGTAAAACCATGTAATTGTTCAGTTAAAGAGAGTGGAATAGAGAAGATAAATAAGAATACGGTATGCACACGTGGCGACCGTAGCACAATGGTCTAGTGCGAGGACTGTTGTGCAGGCAGCCCGGGTTCGATTCCCGGCAGCGGCAATATCTAATTTGTCGAATATATTTCGATGCGGTCGTCTCCTTTGCAAGGCAATGGCAAACCAGCAAAGTATTTGCCTAGTAAACCCCTCTAGTGGTGTGGTTCGGATTCCACGTTAAACAGTAGGTCCCGTATGTTTGTGTGGAACTATTATCGCGCACCACAAACATACGAGAGGGGCGCCGAACACTCGTAGCGAGTATGGCACTATAAGAAGAAGAATGCACGTGTATGCAAGTGAAAGTGAAGAATTTGATTAAAATGCAGGAAGAACAATTAAAATAAAATTTTATTGTAAAAATGTAATGGTTAAGTGGTAGATCAGCAATATGCTGAATTTCGCCATTTTCTTATTGTATTAATAGAAAATAAAGACCAATAAAAAAAATAAATAAATCAGCAATATTCTCATGTGTTCTTGAGCAATGCACATGGTTTTGATTCTTCACATCACAAACGTGTCCCAACAGCTCAAATTTTTCCACCAGTTTTACTATTGCCGGCCGAGACTACCAAAAAGTGCTTTAGTTTTGCGAACTGTGACTGAATTTTTTTTACCATTTTTGTAGTGACTTTTAATAATTTCAATGCGTTGATGAAGCGTGTATCATTTTTAATGATGGCGTAGTTTTTACTTGTCAAATGTCAAAAGATAATAGCTTCAAAATTGACAGCTGCCCAAATAGCCTGCTATTCAAAATGAAACTTCTTATTGGAAAACCCTTTAAAATTCATTCAAATTTTTATTCTCATTAATTGGTTTTCTAATTGAATCATGAAAATGTAAAAAAAAGTATTTTTAAAGGATATAATAAAATTAAATGATTTAAAGGTGTTAGACTTTTATGTTTAATGTGGGACATAATTTGGGAGTAGAGGGTGGAGGAATCATTTTCCAAGTGCGTACCCAAGTGGCGGATAGTAGAATCGCACACGCGGATCAAGCTATTGTATGGTAACTTGGCTTTTTCCACTTCTTTCCTTTGTAAACTGTCTGCTTTCTGTCAGTCTAACCTAGACCCCATTTATACACTACACTAAAAACCTGTAAGTAGGCATAACATGAAAAAAAAAAACTGTCGGATGTTGATAACAAAACACCCCAGTCGGGTACTAATAGTGCAGATTTCGCCCTTGTCTCAAATCAGTTAGCTCTAAAAATGCTGAGAGTAGCAATTACCTGACAGCAGCCAATAAGCAAAAACTTCGAGGTAGCGCAAGCAACTGAGCAAACCCTGACAACAGAGCCAAAATATCCTTTGAAACCAACGCAATAATGAACAAGGCAAGAACGCAACAGCGACACTCAATTCAACCTTCATCAGCTGCAGGCACAACAGGAATGCAAAACACCCTTTAGGAACAATCACAAAAATGGACAAGGCAAATTTGCAACAGCAACACTCGATTCAACCTTTATCAGTTGCAGGCATATAGGGATGCAAAAGTAAAACCTATCCTGTTGCAGTACAACGGCATTACAAAAACAAATGGCAAAAAAAGCAAAGAAAACTAAAGAACTTCTAAAAGATCTTTCAGGGACAATCTTACAGAAAAAGTAAGCATTCTGACCATCAATCCCAAAAAGAGACAAACTATTAAATTCTTTATTTTTGGTAAAATCGACAAACTAAAAAAAGACCATGCAACACCTCATTTTCTAAAATGCACCCATAAAAAGCAAGAAAAACGGCAAATGGGCTCATACAAAACCAACCTCACAGCATATAACAAAGCTATAAAAAAGCACGTTCTCCCTTTCAGAAGACGCTGAGCAATAAAAGCATTACAGGTATTAAATATTTGCTAAACACATTTCTTAAGCTTTACACTAGCAAAGCTCTAATCTAAGAAGACCCAAAAAACCTAACAAATGGACTGAGCAGACACAAACGCCATAGTAAATAAAAGCATATTAGAATGTGGACACAACGGCGATCGTCGCAACAAATAAAAAACACCCAAGCACAGTCAAAGGAACCATCTGACTAAAGAAAACTATGGCACCGTAGCCGGAACATATGAAGGTAGAAATCGGAAAACGTCGATTACGTTATCGTTAGGCAAACATGCTTTAATTTTTTAAGCGGAGATAGCTGCCATTAATAGTGCGCTAGAAATATGATCAAATCGGAACAACATTTCAATAGACTGATATCCATCCACCAGCCAAACACTACAAACTGTATAACCAATTTAAAAGCACTAAACATAAACAACAAGTTAAGTCTAACCAAGATACCATACCAATGGATCATTATACCTAAACTTGGTTTTGGGATCTAAACAACCAAAATACAAATAACCCAAACCAAGGAATGAAAAATTCGGTAAACAAAAAACTTGACTACATCTATCACCTTGTGAAAGAAAAAAATCATATAATATCACGTCACCAATGAATATCATATATTATTTTAAAAATGTAATGTATTCTATTTGTTTGTTTTTGTTGACATCACATGTTTTTATTGTAATTTTTTTATTTTGGATTGCTCTAGTAAGTCTACAATTGTTTGAAGAAAGATAATAAAACCAACGGCTTAATTAACTTCCAAAACTTTTGGATAAAAAACAAGTTAATTTCTTAAATTTAACAAAAATTCGTAGTATAATGTTTCAAACCCAATTTTCTCAAAATTTCTTCAAATAAATCATATTTTCATATTTATATTTTACAAATAAATTTACTTATTAATATCATCTAAATGATTAATTTAACCTCAAAAATACTATTTTTTAGTTTTAATAAAAGTACTGCAAAAAACTGTTTCAAATCAAAATTTCTTCAAATGAATCAATTTTTATCATATAAAACGTATTTAAAAGACATTTTTACACAGAAATCCAACTATTGTTATTGTCAAAATAATAATGTCGCCAATTTCTCAATCTTAACAAAAATTCAGATTAAAGCTATTTCAAATATTCTCAAAATTTCTTAAAAAATAGAATTAGATATTTCTCATTTCTGCAAACGTCAGTAGTCACTATGTCACAAGAGGAAGAAGTGATATCCAATCTCTTGATGACCGACACTTACGTGAATGAGCGAGAACTTAAATTCAAACCATTTGCTTGTAATCATGATCTGAAGTTCCCACCCACCCGTCAGAGTGTTTGTTATAAAAAAATTAAAAATTATTTTTTTTTACATAAGAAATCTCTTTGTTCGTAAAGAAAGAGGTGATATACAATTATACAGGGTGTTAGGTAAACATTCGGCAAACATTGAAAGAGTTATTCTTTGGCCTATTCTAAGAATCATATTCGATATTTGTTGAAATCAGTAATGTAAATAAAAGTATAGCGTACGCCAATAAGTACAAAATAAACAAAAATGATAAGTTTGTCAAGTTTAAAAAATTGTTAACAATAACTTGAAACGGCTGTTTTATCTACTAATGTATTCATTTGTATACGTCTAGTCATTGATCATCACATGTATCGGTCGTAGTTGTTTAGATTAAGTGACGTTTGGCTGTTTGACGTGTCTTTAATAGGTAGTGAATTCCTCTACCATGAATCACTATACAAACGCCGAGATGACTGACATGCATTTCATGTATAGACTTGCTGATGGCAATTCATTACAAGCTAGACGATTGTACATTGAACGGTTTCCTGGCCGTAATATCCCCTGCACATTAAAACAAAATGGAGGGCCAGAAAGATCAATGGCAGTAAGAACGGTACAACTGAAACAAAATGTGCTGGACATGATAGAGGAAGATCCAAGTAGTACGACGCGAAAAACTGCCAATACTTTGAATGTAAGTCATTAGACAGTTTGGAAAATTCTTGTATCCATACCACATTCAGCGTGCTTACTACCTGCTGATTTTCCTTTACGTATTGCGCTATGTCAATGGCTTTTGTAAACATTAGTTCTAATCCCTCAATTCCTGACACATATTCTATTCACCAATGAAGTCAGTTTCTCAAGAAATGCAATAAGGAATTTTCATAACAAACATGTGTGGCATATAAAAATCCGTATCAGGTATGTAAAGATCGTTTTCAACATCAGTTCTCCTTGAGGTTGGAATTGTTAGCGACTGTCTAATTAGACCAGTAATTCTACCAGGAAGACTTACCGGCAAGGTGTATCTCAAATTTTCGGAACACATGCTACCTCAGTTTCTGGATGATGTACCATTGGCAATAAAAATTGCATTGTGGTTTATTCACTATGGTGCACCACCACATTTCAGTTTGGTTGCTCGTGATTATTCAACAGCAACATACGGAGATCGCTAGTTTGATCGAGGTGAGCCACACGCATGGCCTACTTGATCCTCAGACTTAAACCCCCTAGATTATTTCTTATAGAGCTATCTGAAGTCATTAGTTTACGCTACTCTACTGGAGAATTTGGACAACTTGCAAAATCAGATAATTGCTGGGTGTAACTCAATTAGAAACAACAAGATTGAATGCTTGTATCCTGGCTGGAGGAACATTTATTGTAGATTCAGCAACTTTACATGTAGTTTTTGATAATAAAATGTTGTAATTCTCGCAAATTTTGTTCACCCAGTATCTTCAAAACATAAAGGTTTTTCAAATATCATCATAGAACAAAATATTCTTAAAATAGGCCAAAAAATAACCCCTTCAAGTGTAAATCTCTTAATCAAAAGACCTGCTCTTAATGACTAACACTGGTGGGTAGACTACTCTAGATCAAAATTACCAGCAAGTAATTTAATCCACCCGTCCAAAAGTTCGTTAACAAAAAATTGAAAATGTCTCCTCTTTAGAAGCGTTAAAAGGTCAGATCATGATAACCATCGAGTAGTTTGAACTAGATTGCCCACCCACCTGTCTAAGTGTTTCCAAGTCAAAAGAATGGATGATAAATCCAATCTGTCGAAGACTAAGTCACTCAGAGCTCGGATCGTAAATTGCAAATACTAAATGGTTATCAGAATAAACTTCTTACACACCTTTTGAAAATGTATTAGTGTAGTACAATAAAATCTTCCAATAGAGATTTTATTATATAACTCCCAGCTACAGTATCTGATATGACTACGTAACTACAGTTAATTGTTCAATTTTCAAGCAACTACATTCAATCGGCATGTTACGATTGAAGATGACTGTAATTTAATACAAAATTCGTTATTTGGTAGTGCCAGTTAATTAAAATTGTAAATGTAGAAATAAAGTAGAAAGTTTTTTTTATCAAAATAAAAAAATAAATAAAATTTAAATTAACTGACTATCTAGCTAAACAAGCTTAATCAGAAAAGTTTAAGTATATTTTATTAAATAAAAAACTAACGTGAGTTAAACTAAATAACATTGCGCGCATGTACATTAATATTAAACCAATTTTAATTTTGTTTTTAGCTTTTCTATAATAAAGACTTTATAAAAAAAAACTGATTACTGGTTATCTAAAGTTTATTCACATAAATCAAAACTAAAATCCAATACTGCAAAAAAAAATATCATCTTGGAATCAGAATAATAACGCGTTTAAGTCAAAGCTTGCTTCTACATTTTTAGAAAACATTGTAACGTGTAATATATTTTAACCCTTAACTACTGAGCATACAAATTCGAACATATTAACTGAACATGGGTCGTATTGACCCAATTGTTACAAAACTTTAATTAATAGTGTTCTTTATTTTTTTAATTTTTGAATTTTAAGTGAAAGCTTTATTAAAATATTTGACCTTCAATACCAAATACTTTTAAATCGAAATATTTTTTTATTATTGTAATACAACATAAAATTTAAATTAAAGTGGTATGTAAAAAGCATAAACAAATTTTTTTTTATCTTATTGCATTTGATCTAATTAATGACAGAACCTAGGATATTATGATATCATTAATAGTTTTGAAATTAAAAACGCAAAACAAAAATCTATAGTTACTAGTTATTTTTAAAATAATTAGTTTAAGATTTTTTAATTTTCATAATGTGTTTGTTTTTTATTGCAATTTTGCATTGATTTCCGAGTTGCGTGTAGTGATTACCGGTAATTTAAAAATTGGTAATATTATTTAAAGTGTGCATATGATGTAAATTAGATGCTATATAGAAAGATTTATAACAATTATTATGCAAGTTAACAACTTAAACATACATTTATATTGATATATTTAACTGAATTTAAATAACAGCATTTTTATTAATCTTTTTAATAAAAACTGCATCATATTAAACCAATTCAGCACGCACGCGCATGCAAAGCAAACGTTATGTTAAAATAAAATCGTTTGGTAATATTACCGGTAATGTTGTAGATTTAGTAATAGCACATATAAATCCCAAAACCTTTAAGCAATGGTCTGCAAAGCGGAAGGGCACACAGGCATAGCGACCCCCGACATTTATTTCAAAACCTGAAGACCCCCAAATTTATGAAATAAAAGTTAAATAAATGACAAATTGTACTTTTTTTCAAAGCCGTATCTTAGTTCCGCCACTGCACAAACCTTACAAAAACATTTTAAATATTTTACGTTTTTTTATTCCCCAGCCCGCCTTGCTAGCGTGTAGTTTTATGGTTATAAGATAATCTCTCCAGTGGATCGAAATACACTCAAAAAGTAACAAAAATAACAAAGTGATATATCCAGCTTGAAACTGAGAATATAAAATATGTTCTCAGGGTAAGTTAACTTAGAATACAATGTTCAAATGGTATTACAACAAAATTAGAATTAAGCATCTTGTTGTGTCCCAACCCGATTTTATGACTGTAAAAACCCATTAAGATTATAAACCATCTGTTTATGGTCAACGGTCGGTTTCATCCCTATCTACCAATATAAATATGCGAGAGAAATAGTTTTAAGTCAGTTATATTTTAAAGACTGTAAAGAGCGGTAGCTCTGAGCTTGGGCCGCAAGGCTCAAGTAAAGAAATAATTATTAATAAATAATATTAAAGTATAAAAGTAGTGTTTTAATTTAACAACAACTCACAACAATCAATAAGAGTTACAACATTAAAGAGATACAACATTTTGGAGACAGCGCTGAGATCGAACAGATTCCAGTTGCCTTTGCCGTTCTGCCGCCACCGCCACCGACGCCGCTGCCACTGCCCAATAACATACAAAATGCCATCCACGCCGTCCGAAGAATCGAAAATATCGCCATCGTGTAGCCGCTCGCACGAAGATATTTTCGCCGTTTCTCCGCTGCTGTGTTGTGAAAATTATTCTCCACATCATGTTTAAATGTGCAAATGTGTTTACAGTAAATTTATTAAGGTATGAAACATATATCAACAAAACATACATATTGTATAGTCATTATTTAATTTATAAATAGATTTGACTCTATATTAAAATTTTAATTGTAAAATCATAAACAATATATAATTCTACATTTTAACTTTGAAAATCAATACATAAATCTTTGAAGATTGTAAATGGTTTTAGTTGATTAAACCTTAGCTAAGAGCTGGCGGGTAAATCAAGACGTATCCTGCTCTTGAAATTTAGCTATGTGCGATTCAAGAAGACTGGCGTCTATGTTTGTAATTTATTTGTTTCAAAGTAAGACAAATTTAAGTATTCAAAAATTAAAAAGTTTTCATATGAAGTAGTATTGACATAAAAAGTTGTAAAGGTAGAGTTAATTGAATCAAACATTTTTAAACGGTTTATTTAGTAAAAGAAGGAATCAAAACTATTTATATATTTTATTCAAATAAAACATAAATATATATATTTAGTTTAATATTATTAGCTATTAATTTTATTGTGTTTCTTTAGTTAATTAATTATTATTATTATAAATGTAAATTTTTAAACTCCACATAATTATATCGGTAAATTTTTCTTTCATAAAAATTTTTAATTTGAGGGGGAAGTAATGTTGTGTCCCAACCCGATTTTATGACTGTAAAAACCCATTAAGATTATAAACCATCTGTTTATGGTCAACGGTCGGTTTCATCCCTATCTACCAATATAAATATGCGAGAGAAATAGTTTTAAGTCAGTTATATTTTAAAGACTGTAAAGAGCGGTAGCTCTGAGCTTGGGCCGCAAGGCTCAAGTAAAGAAATAATTATTAATAAATAATATTAAAGTATAAAAGTAGTGTTTTAATTTAACAACAACTCACAACAATCAATAAGAGTTACAACATTAAAGAGATACAACAATCTGCTAAATAATAACTTACCGGCCTGTTAATTAAAGTTGTAAAAATAGTGGTTAAAAACTATATTGTCAAACTCAAACAAAATAAATTACGTGTTTTGTTCATAAATGCAGGACATTCGTCCGGTACGTCCAAGCCAAGAAAGACGCCCGCGGCCCGAGTAGAAATAGTTTACCCGTCTTTTAGAGATGGGTAAATCACAGAACACGGGTAGGAAAGTCTACTCCACAGTCTACCCTGACAGGTACGCGGCGGGAGATTTAAAATAGTAGTTTATTGAAGTAATATTATTATGTAAACCTATAAAAAATAAATTTTCTATAAATTAAACGCGTTATTTTTTAAAGGAGAAAGAACATTACGTACCTACACACGTTTAATCGGATCGCACCTCATGATAATTGGACAGACAAATTAACAATGAAATGGAATGAAATATGTATACTCAACTTAAAAAGTCAAGCACCTAACGCGCTGGGTTGTCTTATTCGATTGCCGAGAATCGCCGACCGTTATCGACTACTAGCATAGGCGATGTTTGCAAATTTTCAGATTCAATAACACAGTGCTCTTGGAGTAATTTTTTAGTGATATATATTAAATAAATATATTTTTATTATATATCACACAAATGATTCTTTGTTTTTAAATAGAAAGATGAGATTACCAAAAACTAAATACATCAAAATCAAATAGCAATATATTATTATGAAATTTTTAACTATTTAATATAATATAATAATAGCTTTAAATGTTTTTAATCTACAACCTAGAGAATGCAACTTGAGAAAATGAACGTCGCTTGGTTAATATCTGGTATTAAAAAAAATACAAATACAAATACATTAAATAACTGAGGCATGGGCTGCAAACAACAATATTGTTTATACGTAATATGTGCAATAAAGTAATGAACACATGAGATAAGTGATAATAAAATTATGGATATAAATACAGCGTCCATAACACCATTATTATTGTAATAGGAACTAGTTATTCCAATATGCATAAAGTTTATTTTATTTTAGAAATTCTTTTATTATCTCAAAAACAATATAATAAATTTATGTTCAAGTTTTTGGTCTTGTAATGTCATTCTGCTGGAAATAAAAAATGTTCAATATAGTCCAAAAAGTCATTTAGTATTCTACGGTAGCGATCCGCATTGACTGAAATTGCAGCACCGTTGTAGTTTTAAAAAAAGTAAGGTTCCATGACTCCGCCAAACCAAAAACCGCACCAAACACATTCGTTGAGGATAAAGAAGTTTCTTGACTATTGTTCTAGGATTTTCGGAACCCCAGTTCTGTCTATTGACAAACCCACTGAGATGAAAATGAGCTTTGTCGCTAAATATGATTTTTCTAAAAAGTCCGAATTCCCTGAGTACATTTCCAGCACTGAACTATGAGATCCTTAATTGCTGTTTTATGCAATGTTAGCGACATCGGCAATGTTTTGGGCTGACCTGACAGTGCAAGTTTGAACTGGCAAAACTTTGCAATAATATCAAACTAAAACAAGCTGCTGTCAGGTCTTTGTGTCATAGATTTTTTTTAATTAGTTTTTGAGTCATTGCTGTATTAATATGTAGCTTCGGTCATATTTTAGGTAGGCGCACAAACGGTGATAGCAATAAGTCGAATGACGTTAATAATATTTATTACAAACTAAAACATGTTTTGCTATGTTAACAAAACTTTGAGAGTATATAACACGTTTATTTTTAAATTTTAGAAGTTTAATTTAGGATGTTAATAGTAATATTGTCAAATAGTTTAATGACATTATAGTAAAGTTAGTAAGTGGAAAGAAAATCAACTATTTGTTTTGCGGTTTGTGTCAAGCTAGGTGTTCAGCAGCAGTAATGTTATTATATATACAGTGCAGATCAGCGTTTCTCAAATTTTTGGTTTGGCAACAGCATTGTTTTTTAAATACACCTGCTTCCAGAATTCTTTTTGGTTTTCTTCACCGTATTTTTGTTTTAAACTACAGATTTTGAAAAACTTAATTTTTTACTTCAGTAAGTTTATGTTTCGGGAAAACAGGTTTACCATCTAGTTGTAGATGTCATCAGAGTTAATGTCGGGAAAGTAATCATCTATGTTTTTTTCCAAACTTTCCAAATGCACAATAATAATTTTGAGAAAGTTGTCTCATTCTTGCAATCAAAAAAAGTTAGAGATATCTCTGCTTTCACCACATGTTTTAAAAAAATGTAATTATTTTTTGAAAGACTTTTAATTTCTTGTCATTGTATTTCTTCTTTACCTTCAAAAGAAATGTTTTAATTTAATTTTTAATTTTTTTTTTGGAAAAGTAACCAATTAATTGTTGGATAAAAGCATTCACTGTAAATGTGACCACCAGTGCATCTTTTATCTTAACAGTCTAGCTAAAATTGTTCCCCTTGATAGCCACCCCACTTTTGTGTGCAGCAAGAGGTGGTAGTGATCCATACCCAGATGTTTGGTTTTAAAAAGCGTGTTTGAATAATTATCTTCACAGCACTATCCAATACTTTTAAATCGCGGCATCTTTTTAGTTGCCAGAGAACGCAAATTGATGACGCAGTGGCTATTGGTGGCATTATCTTATACTTGCTTTATCCTAAATACCGCTTTTTTCACTTTTTCAACCATTGTAGCCCCTCCATTGCTGCAAATATCTACACATTTGCTTTATTCAACATCATTTTTTAGTACATGTTTGTCAGCTTTACAAATTTTGTCGACAGTAGTGTAAATTTCAAGCATGAAATGAATGAAATTCATTAAATTCTTCTTTTATTTACATTTTGAATGGATACTTTACAAACACAAAAAAACAGCCCCGCTTTGCCGATACTTTCAGCAAGCTATAAACTAAAAATATCACAAGTTTTCAATCTTTTTATAAGCTTGCTTATAGTGTCGTTTGACAGCAGCACAGTATTAGTTTTTTGATCATGTCTGGACCTAACATGCAATTTACAACATTTTTCACGCAAGGTTTAATCAGTGTCTCGGCAATAGTATAAGGTTTTCGAATGTTTGCAATGTGTAAACTGACCATAAATGAAACTTCAGTTGCGTTTTTATTTTTATTTATACAAATTCCATCCATTATGGATGACCCTAACTGAAGAGATAAAGCGCAACGTTTGAAGATTTTTTCACCTGTATGTATTAAATCAGATTGATTGCAGTCTAGTCTTTTTAATTTGGATAATATCAAGCAATCATTTACAAACATTTTGTAACAGTTAACGCATTGCTTTTCCGGCGCTAGTTTGTTCTCAACCCGTATTAGCGCAAAAGTAGTTAAGATTATATTTTTATATCTTTTCTTCGATTTTTTTTAATCGTAAGTTGCATTTTTTGAAAATAAGGCAACTTAGATGACTTAAGCTCGCAGGTGTCTGCTGGGATATTTTGACTTCTCCGATCATGCTGGTTGTCATTGAATCAGTCATTTTAAAAGCTTCAGTGTGTTTACCATTTTCCCGCTTTAAAGACCTAGTTTTCAATAAAAGTAGAGACTCAAATAAATATGATTTTTTTATTGTAACTGCATAAAAACTTTTGTAAATCTCACAAAAATGCGTAGAAACTTTTTTGCACTAGTGCTTTAAAGTTGCTAAAAAACAACAAATTTACCGACCAATAATGTAAACAGAAAATGCTATACGTTAACCATTAAAAATTAAATTGACTCGTCGTGCTTTGAAACTCGTCGCTCGTGCGCAAAAAGCATGTTTATAGTTTTTGTTGAAAAGTGACGCAAAGCTTTGTAAAACTGCGTGGAGTGATTTTTTTTTTATTTTTAGCTTTTTGTTGACGCGACGGTACAAACAACATATTTAAAATGTGATTTTCTGAGCTATTCTACTACCGGAACCGTGTAAAATAAATGCCGGAATTGTTTTTTTCTCTCTTTTTAGTGATAACGTAGATTCTATAACTTTGTAGTTGAAGCAATGTTCCACAAAATTAAAACTGACTAAATTCTTTGTAAAAAGTGTTAGCAGATTTGTTCTTAGATCAATAGCTACCAATCAGTAGCTCCACGTGAAACTATTAATGTTAATACGACCTGAGGTAATGTCTATTTTTCCAACTTCACATGGATATTGCTCGGTAACTGTTACTCTGGTGACTATCTGCTTACTACACGACGCATCAATAAAGACCTTTGAACGGCGAAAGTGCGTAAAAGGCTCTGTTTACGTTTCCCGTTAGCAAATGTTAGCAAATTTAAAGCATTGGTGCAAATACAGAAGATTTTGGGGCGCATTTTAGAGCAATCTACAAAGATTTTTATGGATGTATAAAAAAAAAGATAAGACATTATTTGCAATATATTATACCTATTTATAACAAAAAAGTTTCATAAATGAATACTATCAAACAATAAAATAGAAAATTACGTGTTTCATATTATAAAAAATAATATTAATTAATTTTTCCCTTCTTTGATAATTAATCAAATAACTATATTTTAATAACTTCACAATTTTTACCCAATTTTTCTTGAGAATTACCACTTATGGCACCATTGGCATACAATTGCGGCAGTTTGGGAACTGCTGGTATATCATTTCAATTACCGACAAATCACATAAACAACAACACAGACTCGGACTATGTAAAAAATGCCAACCACCAAGCATTTATTTGAAAAAAACAAATTTTTAATTTTTAAAATTTAAGTCAAATGACAAATAAAAGTTCAACAAAATACTAGTTTGCAATATAAAAGCAAAATTTTAACAGCTTTAAATTTTTATAAAATTTGCAAACAAACACAACTGACAATTTATATTATAATATCAAATAGATAGATCTATTTCTTATTAATTAACTATAGTATTCAGCCCTGCTAGAACTTGTAATTGCACAATATTATTCACATTAAGCGCGTACTATTAAAGTAGTTCCAGAACATTGTGGCACATGGAATGTGTAAAATGTAAGCGCAAATGAAGGATCCTAACAGACAAAGGCATGACTGCAAGAGACCAAACATAACTTTTGTGTATACGAAGGACACTGCCAAAGTTTCCGGAAAATGTAAAGCAAAACAGAAATTACGTTATGTAAATCGCTTTATTGCTTCTCAAAATATTCTCCTTTAAACTCTATACACTTTCCGATGAATCCAATCTTTAAAACAATTTTGCCACTCTGAGCAAAATACCTCCAAAACAAGTGATTTAAAAGCTCAACGGCTTCTTCAGGCGATGAAAAACGCTTGCCATGCATTTTATTTTTGATGTCAAAATAGGAAAAAGTCGTTGGGCGATAAATCGGGCGAATATGGGCAATGAGTCATTAATTGGATGTTGTTACTGGTCAAAAACTCTACAATTTGTCGTGCTGTGTGAGCGCTTGCATTGACATGATGAACAATTATTCGCTGGTTTATGTTGTTTCTTCTGATTTCAGCGATAACTTCCGGCAAACAAATTGAAGTATACCAGTCAGCATTAACTGTCCTTCGATCTTCTAATGCAACAGTTGCAACATGACCCGCTTTTCCAAAGAAACAAGCAATCATTCTTTTCGAAACGCTTTGTGAACGCTCCACTTTTGTGGGTTTAGGTTCATTTTGAAACACCTATACAATCAATTGCTGTTTAGTTTCAGGCTCATATGAATATATCCAAGATTCGTCATCTGTTACGATGTTATATACCGAATTTGAACAACCTTCTTTGAATTTCTTTAGCATTTCCTTGCACCACTTGACACGTGCCTGTTTTTGTTCTTCTTTCAAATGATTGTGCAAAATCGTATGTATTTGTTTGTCTGCAATGCTTAAGGATGCTTCTATCTCACTATAGGTCACATGCCGATCTGACAAAATCATTTCACGCACAGTATCAATATTTTTTACGACAACAGAGGTGCATGGACGACCTTTGCAAAGATCCTCATCAAACGTTGGTCTTCCACGCTTGAATTTTGCGAACCATTTGTAAACCATAGTTTTGGATGGTGCTTCATCCCCAAATAACATACTAAGTTTTTCGACACATTGCTGCGGTGTTAAACCGTATTGAAAATATAAAAATCGTCATTCGGAAGTCACGATTCAAAATTTCCATTTTTCACACAATTATTACTCTTGTCAAATTTTGTTGATACGAAACCGAGCAATTTGAAATTGAACTGTCAACTGAATTATAGGTGAAAAACGTCAAATTTTACGAATATGACAATCGCAGAACGCTGGCAATACAGGCAGTACTTGATTCCGCAAACTTTAGCAGTGCCTCTCGTATTAAGTTGTCTTTTGGCCAATCTATTCTGGGTAACCCTCCAAATGTACCATACGCCAGCTTCTTGTCGACAAAGTTGTATTGGTAGCAATAAATGCTTAATTAAACGGAAAATAAATTATCGGAACAATTGCGATTAGTCTGTTATAAATAACTATTATTATTTAAAATTTTCAGTATGCATAAACTTAATATAAATTGTTACAAATATAACACTTAGAGTCACATGCTTTTTTATTAAAACAGTTTTTAGCTTTTAACAATCTATTTAATTATGATGGCAACCTTTTGTTTTAATTTCTATTGTAACAAAGAACATTCTTGATAAAATGTCGGTTATAAGTTTTGTTGCTTTGTTTGCAGTTGCAATTCAAAATAAAATATATTACAAACAGTATTATGACCAAGTAAAAACTAACTCTAGCTAAATGTTATAAAAAGATTGTTGTTGCTAGTTGTAGTCCCTTTACTATTATTGTAAACCGGATTATTTCCATAGTTGCTGCCGTAAAAAATCTTTCCGTTCATATTGATTATCAATAAAATTTAGTATGCTACCTCTTAGGTGTTTTCCAATTAAGCGCTTTTTTTGATATACGTTTTAATAATTTAATTAAAACTTAATTTATAATTATCCTCAAACCGTATCTTTTAAATTTTGCGGGTAAGTGCGTATTACACACGCACCAGGAAATATTTGGCGTCTGTGAGACGCTCTCTACATCAGTAATTAAAATACAAAAAAAAAAATTAGGTTTAGATAATAAAATTGTGCTATACAGTCCGTAACGGTGGCAAATATAATAAATAATTTACTACCACAAAATATTTTAAGAGCTGTACTTAATATATTCTGCAGGACTCTATATAGACATTATTATTAATATGAAACAAAATAATTAAACATAAAAGATGCGACCGCGACTTTAACTTTCAAATAGAAAACGCCCTGTACAACAAATTTAATTACATACAGTTGGCTACACTACTACAATGTTACCACAAATACCACAATAAACCGCTTGTGGAATGAATCTCTATCAGAAACGTCAAAAGTGAAAGTAGAAACGTCAGAGCGAAATGTCACTGTCATGACAAACTTTTTTTTATTATTTAGCTTTAATTTATTTGAGCCTTGAGCATTCTAGGCAAGAAGATAGCATAAATGTCTGTGAATAGAAATTACACATCACCATCCATATGTTTCCATTAGTAACTGTAAATTAATAATATAAATAAACAAAAAATGGAAAATGTCAGTGAAAACAATAGTACAAATTTGGTAAAAGGTGATCATCATCAGCAAAGGAAGGAACTGGACGTAACCATTAGCGAGAATAAATCGGGGCTGTTAAATTTCAGGGCAATTGTTTTCCTGTTATTATGGTATATATTTAGCGGGTGCACTTTGTTCCTAAATAAATATATTTTAACATATTTGGACGGAGATCCTACAGTATTAGGTAATTATAGAAATGTAATACATACTAGTTGATAATTACTCTAATTATAGAATTTACTTATTTTTTTTATCTAAATATAAATAAATTGCTTATATTTTATATTACTTTCAAAGTATTAATACATTTTACCAATAAAACTAAGATAAACATGTTTAAATAAAATAAAATAAAGATAAATATAAATTATTTAATTTGATAGACAATAAACAATGTTCGTCACAGAAGAAAATTTGTAACGAAATTATATTTAGTTTAGTTTATTAAATATTTGACCAAATTATTTGATTAAATTTAAAAATAATGTAATGTAATGAAATTTTATTTAATTATTTATTAATCAATAAAATTAAAAATTTAATTAAAATTTTTAATCTTATTTACAATCACGTAGAAATTTTATTGGCAGAAATCTTAAATTAAATAGGCAATATAGTCATGTTGTGATGTTTTGGTTTTCATGAAGACTATAAAATTTAAAGAAATACTCTAATGTTTTGTTAACATTACATGTCAATAAAATAATTATTTATGATCATTGTGCTGATTTGTTTGAAGTTTAGCGTTGTTTTATCTGTTTCATAGAAAAGTTATAGTTAATGTTTTGCTAATCGGATCGTAAGAGCATAATTTTTCTGATGATTTACATTATTTTTATAGTTACGATTATTAATACTT
This sequence comes from Tachinus rufipes, assembly GCA_963932245.1. Classification (NCBI taxonomy): domain Eukaryota; kingdom Metazoa; phylum Arthropoda; class Insecta; order Coleoptera; family Staphylinidae; genus Tachinus; species Tachinus rufipes. The sequence goes on along the minus strand of OZ010741.1, from coordinate 45,154,749 downwards.
TCATAATTCAACATTTTTCAATTAAGTTTTATTTTTGGTTGAAATAATTTTGAATTTTGAGATTTAAATTTTTGTATAATTAAAGTTTTTAAGCATAATGAGTGGGAATTACAATTCATAAAGATTAGCAAAAATTGTTTTGAATGGTATTGAATTTTTATATTGGTAATAAATAAAATAACATTTACGTCATTTTTTGCATTATTAATTATTTAATAATTTATGAAATTAACAAAAAATAAAAAAGCTTTGAAAGTGTTAAAAATGTCATAAAAAAATGAATCATAATCAGCGAAAGTCAATCAACTCTATTTATTTCATGTATTTTAATCAGATTTTAATCATGTCCAAGTCAGAATTTTGGTTGGGTTGACTTTAGAATTCCAAGCCACTTAAATGTCAGATTTGTCCTGTTTTTCTCATGATTCAACTGACTTTTATTAATTTGACTAAGATCTCAATTGGAACTATAAGATGAGATAAACAAAGTCATAGAATATTATATCTTACTAATACATTCTGTATTATGTGTGTGCTAAAACATGTTCTATGTTAAATGTTTATTTAAACTAGACATTTACATAAATTTAAATTATAATAATAAAAGATAAGAGCACTTTATATATTAACATAAATACAGGAAAACATTTAAAACTCATTATTTCAAGGAATAATTAAAAAAAATTAAAACTATTAATAAAAATGAGTTTTATTTAATTTTTAATGTATTGAAAGTAATATTTTCAATATTTTTTAGTATAATAATTATTTAGTAATTCAATAATAATTTATGTCTATTAATACATACTGCATACATAATACATTTAATTACCATTTTGCTTGGGCAGTGAATGAGGAAAAACCTTGGAGTTTATGATTTTGTTTTTACTTTATAAAAAAGTCCTGTTTGTTGAGAAACCAATAATGGCATAGGGAAAATTGGTATCAGATATCCAGGATTACGATTATTTATTTTTATTAAGAAGTAGGTAGAACTTTTTTTGAAAAATGAGAAATAAAAGTTTTTTCTCTTGTTAAATTTATCTTGTGACAATTATTTCATAAATATGGTTTTTATTATAAAATCAATTAATTTCTTTCTTGAGTTATAGTTTATATTTGTATACTAGGTTTGTCATAATTAACTACCGGTTATAACGAACTAGAAAAATGTACCAAAACAAGTTTGTTAAATTCGAAGTTTGTTATAATTGGTAATTAAAAAAATGTGTTTATTATATTATTCTACATTAAAAGTAACGTAGAGACCGTTTTTGCTTTTCTTTTTTTTTTTGTACTTATACTTTGTGTATTTTCTTTGTTATTCTTTGTTTTCTAGTTTTTTTTTAAATTTTAAATTTTAAAATGTTATATGTAGGATATTACTTAATATGTCACAACAACATAAAAATTCTTTTGACTTTTAACTAGTGAAACCACACTCACTGAAACTATCACTATGAAGACTAGATTTAAACAGTCTGTGAAGATTTACTTTGAATATTGGTGGCTTATAAGTCTTGGGAAATACTGAATTTGGAAGTTTATTCCATGTGTCGATGTGACATCTTTCTTAAAAGTTTTGGTCCTACGTCTCTGAACTGTCTGTGAATATTTGTTAGAATTCTTAGCAAGCTTTGTACAATGTTCATGGAAATATGTATAGAAAATGCAAAGATCATTACATTAGTGTTGTAAGGTATCTAAGTCAATTTTGGGTCAGCAATGATCTGAATAGCTCATTTTTGAATAGAATTTAGAAGAGTTTAGGTTTGGATGCACTTTCTCATACTCGGAACGATATTCAATACAAAGATACATAATATACATAATTTGCATCTCCAGAAGAACGACGTAATTTTTTTAAATTTTTGATTTAAACACATAATATGCTGAAAATGTGTCAGTCTACCAAATAAGCAATACCGTAATAAATATTTACAATACTAGTGGTGTAAAATTATTATTATCAAACATATGAGTCATTTGCAAGAACTAGCTGGTAGGTAGATTTTTTATGAAATTTTGTTCAAATTTTGCAAATTAAAAGGTGTTCAGTATTGAAAAAATAAAGCGATAAAACTAATGACTCTAAGGTGTATATAAAAATAATATTAATGTTACTAATAACATAATATAATTTAACAATTGCGTTTCTTGAACAATTACATAATTTGCATTTGCGTCGTTGTTCTTCCGGAGGTGCGAAGTTTATGTGAGATTGTAACTTTTAGCAGACAAATTGAAGAAGATTTAGATATGAATTTGTTGTTTAGTTTAATATTTGGTACTGTCTGTGTATATGTTGTAGCTATCCTAGTTGTCTTTCTTCTATGACTGTTTCTATTGCTTATATGTTTAGTTCTCTCTTTACTTCTGAGTTTCTTATTCTTTACTTGAGATCTTCTGGTTTTTAGAAATCTGATTTTCATTTTATTAATTTTACTTTAATTATTTATTGTCTTTATTTTTTCTTTTTTTCTAAGGAATAAGTTTTTTAGTTTGTTGTAGGTTCTTCTTCCTTTTTCTATTCTTGTATCTATTACCATGTATTATTATGCCGAGGTGGTTTTAATATTCTACTTGCTCTATTTGTTGCTCTTCTAATTCTATATTGCGTTTTTTTTTTGTTTTAGTTTATCTTTATTGTCTGCTATTAATATCATATTGTATGCAAACATGAATATTTGAATTGCCATTTATTCCATCCTCCTGTACCCTATCTTTGTATCTTTGGCTCTTTCTTGAATTTTTATTATAGCCTTGTCTATTAGTGTTGCAAAAAGTTTTGGGCTTAAGGGGGGAGAATAGTTGCGCTATTATAAGGGTTCACAGCATCCAACTCAAGAAAACGCCTGAATGTAATTGAATAAAATTTTCACACATTGTAGAAGAAAGTCTAATCTGTGTCCTCAAATTTGTAGAAATTTGATGCAATAAGTCGTTTCTTCGCAATTAATTTTTAAAAAGTGACGTTTTTTAATCAGTTCTTTATTAATTTTTTACTCGTTAAATGTAACTTCAAATCTTTAACTAAAAACATGAAGACATAGAATATTGTATGTAGTTCAACATATAAAAAGAGTGTTGACTAAAATCTTATCGTTTAGATATTGAGTTGGTTGGCGTTTTGTCCTATAAGAACCAATTTTAATTTAAAAACGGCGCTGCACGTGTCAATATTTTTCTAGAGAGAAAGGCTCACCGATATTCTCGTAGATGTGATAGGATTTAATAATTTTCCATAACAATACTACTAGTGGCACCACACAACCCGGTAATTCTCTAGCGTTAAAATCTTTTTTCATGTTTAATTTTCTTTTTGTTTTGCTGTATTTCTTATAATCTTCTTCCATTCCTGTTTGTGTGTATGTTTTTCATTTATCTTTTGTGTACTTTACTTCTCTTTATTTCTTCAATCCACCATCTACTTTTCTTTGTCATTTTATTTGTTATTATGGGTTCCTTTATGATTTCTTTTTACACTTTTTCTCTATATTTTTCTGGTATTCTTGTTTGGTTTTTTGATCTTTTAGTGTGTAGTTTTTTAACTTTCTATATCTTTTTGTTTTGTTTTTATGTTCTTTGTGTTTTATGTTACTGTGTAGATGTCCATTTTCACTATGTAGTGGTTACTTACTATTTCTGCTTGTTTTATTACTTTAACTTTTTTTACTTTTTTTCCATTTTTCTGTGTATTCTACTAATAGAAAAAAATATTATGGATTTCTTCTTTCTTGATCTGACTTCTCTCTTGTGTATTTGTGTATGCCTTTGGGCATGAATTTTGTTCTAGAAATCACAAGTCATTTGTTATGGAGAGTTCTGCTATTTTTTTTATATTTCTATTCTTTGTCTTCTTCTCAAATACATATGCAGTAAACCAAAAACACTGTGACCGGTCACTCCTGAGACAAAAGTGGGATGAGAGCTCTAAATGACACCAATAGTAAAATAGGTACATTTACATGCAAAATCAAACTTAAAATGCGTCAGGGACAATAACATCTATTTATGTACATGTGTAGCCCGGGAATAAATATATTTATTATGTATAAAAGTGTGTGTCTCCAAGTGTATTGTTTTTCTGTCTCGCATTATGCAAATTTCATTCTGGTTGTAGCTTTATTTCTCTCTCACTGCGCGGAACCTTCTACCACCGGTCACACTGTTTTTGGTGTACTTTACCTATATATCCACAGAAATTCTTGAAATTTAAGTTTTTTTTTGCTATCTCTAAGTATTTCTGTGGATACATTGTAAGATATCTCATATATCACATATATTCCCACATACTGTGACACACTTTTCACATGTTTATACGCTCTTCCACTCCCCAACCCGCCTTGCCAGCGTGAGGTTTTATGGCTAATAACCCTCTCTGATGGAGTGATGAAATCTCTCTAGTGGTTCGGAATCCACTTAAAACTATAGGTCCCTCTTAATGTAAGTTGCCAGCATTACATGCAGAGTTGGAGGCCTATATCCAATCAGGATAGAAAACGGCTTAAGATTATGATTAAGATTCACAGAAATACTTGAAATTTAAAATTACAAACGATAAAAAAATGTGAAAAAACGCAAAAAATCCATTTTTTCAAATTTTGATTGCTTATTAATTAATTAAAAATTCACTTGATCAGGATTCATGTAAATAAATGCATTTTCAGTGTTTTAAGCAACAAAAAATTTTATTCCGTACACTTGACTCATACATGGCCATATATATATTTTCTATTGTTGTTTTCAACTCTTCTGTTCATGTCTCCCATCACTATTCTGTATATTTCCTCATAGAATTGATCTTTTTTTGTCATTCTCATTGGGTACATACACTACAATTATTTTCTATATCTTTTTATCTTCTGTTTTCACTTCCACTCTTAAGGTTCTGCCATTCTTGTAGTTTTTATTTATTGTACTGGATATTATATTGATGGGTCTTACTCCTTCTGCTCCCTTGTTATGTTCTTTTACTCCTGCTCAGTATATTATGTGTTCGTCTTTTAGTTTTTTCATTCCATTTGTTTTCTTTTTTGTAAAGTATTAAGTATCTAAGTCATCAGTCTATTTTGGATTGGCAATGATCCGAATAACTTGTTTTTGTTTTTCTTCTAAATAGTGTAGTTTCTGATATACTTGGGAACAATATTCAATACAAAGACGAATATAAGTTTGCATATGCAAAAGTTGAACAGATGTAAAGATCTTTTTACATCTAAAAAATCCTAATTTTCTAAAAACTCTCAAAGCTATGTCAACAACATGCTTGTTCCAGAGAAGATTATGTGAGATTGTAACTCCTAGAAGACAAATTGAAGAAGATTTAGATATGGTTTTGTTGTTTACTTTAATATTTGGTACTGATGATATGAATAGTACTTTACTTTTATTTGAAGAAGTTCATTAATGTAAATCAAAAATAAAGTTGGCGAATGAGCAGAATTAAGGAGTACCAGCATTTATGATTTTGGGGTCAGAGTTAACCATCAAAGCTATAATTTTTCTATTGTCAAGAAAACTCTTGATAAGATTTACAGATTTATGATCAAGGCTTATACAATGGAGCTTGTTGATAAGATTAGGATGCCATACCCTATCAAATGCTTTGAAAATGTCTATGAGCTACTGCAAGATTTTTTCCATATTTATCTAAAGTAGAATTCCATTTGTGTCAAACGTTTTGATTGAAATCTATATTGAGTATCTGAGATGAAGTTATTTTATTCTAAGAATTGAAGTTTTTCAAAAAAATTTGATAGTTCAATTGGTCTATAATTTGAAGAATCAGAGTAGTCTCCCTTTTTAAGTATATGTTGAACATTTGCAGTAGTTCTTCATCATTAACTGTCACATATATAGTTAGGTCGAGATATTGCAAAACTTTGAACGTTATAACAAAAAAATGTTTATATTTTTATGTCAATGGGATACATGTTCATATTCTTATCAGTTTTGGCAAAAAAAAAATTTGTAACTTTCTATAGCATATTTGTATCAACTTTTGCACATTTTGATGAATACATTATATATTATTTTTATTATTCATTTTAGGTAGAAAATTGTTGTATTTAAATATACATTAAAATGAATAATTTTATTCTTGTTCATGTTTACGAACGTAAAACTGAATTTTGGTTACCTTGAAAAAGTTATAAATAAAATAAAAGAATTGTTACACTTTAAAGAATCTAATATAGTAAAAAATAAAATGGATTGTTTTGTTTGTAATACTTTGAAATACTGTTAGATAAGAAAGCAAACAATTTAAAGGATTTTACTGATTGATGATATTCTATGTGTTGTTATTTCACCAAGTGAATTTGAAATTCCAGTAACAATGTAATGTGTAGATATTGATAATGAAATAATGGAGTGTGCATATAGTTTGACATATTTTTGTTGATGAAAATAAATTTTGAAATGAGAAAAATATGCAAACGTTTATCTGTTAAACTACAAGAGTTATTACAATATTTATTATATTTTGAAAAAATAAACTAGTATTAACCACATATATTAATTTTTAGGAGCATGCCAGATGATGATGACAGCTACATGTGGCTTTATACAAATGTACTTCCCCTGTGGGATGTACAAACCATCACCTAGATTGAGTAAACCACCTGGTTTTTATAGGCATATGATTCTTGTTGGATGTACAAGGTATGCTAATATATTATTAACATAGTAGTATATATTTGTTTTTTATACAGTAGTATATATTACCAAACCCAGTCATTAAAAGAATGGAGGTGCTATAGATACTAGTATTTGATTATTAGAATAATCCATCCCCTCCCAAAATTCAAATATTAGTTTTGTTTCAAATAAAACATTATTTTTAATTGTAATGTAAGGTTTATTTTGTTGATCTTTCATTACAATTAAATATTGAAGCATGATAGGAAAATTACCAGAATAAATTATTTTTAATGTTAAAGTATTTAAAATTGAAGATAAAAACAATTAATTAATTTATTTTATTTTAATTGTTATAAATAATAAAATTATTTCATATTAATTGATTTTTGTTTCAGGTTTTTAACTGTTGTCTTAGGATTAGTAGCATTAAATTATGTAGCAGTCAGTTTTACAGAAACAATAAAAAGTTCAGCGCCACTCTTTACAGTATTAATCTCTAGAATATTGTTAGGTAAGTATTTTAAATTGTTTTTTTTTAATTATGTTTCAGGATTTTAATGTATTGTTTGGCTAATCTATATAATTTTACGATTTACCATTAAATTAATCTTGTTGTTAATAATGCTTAACTGTTGTATTGTTCAAATGATTAACACCATTTTTTGATAGTAGAAGGCAATAATTTATTAATTTTATGGCAGTATTTGTTGATAGCAGATTAAATATTAGAGAATGGAAAACATTTTGTAAGAAAATATTATTTTTGTAACATTACTATCCAAATATGAAAATGCACTTTTACAATCTCCAATTAAATGGAAGGCTAGCTTTTAGAAGGGAATAAACTGGGGATAATTTATGCACCGGAGCAACAGTTAAACCTGATATAATGGCGTCATGCGGCATAATTTTTTGTTTAATCAATGAACACGTCAATTTTTAATGGTCAATTTTGACGTTTTATTGGGTTATTGAGACTGGAATTATTTATCCAGGGTATAGAATTTGATTGAAAAATATAGTATGATCTTTTTCATATTATATTTTCCATAAAAAAAATTACTTGATGATAGAAACGTCAAATTATACAGGTGTTCAAAAAAAGGAAATGGTGATTTTTGTAAAAATTATAAAGTTAGAAATGTACATCTAAATTTTACAATTTAAATCATTTTGAACAAGTGGATACACAGAAATGTATGGTCAACTTTTATTAGTTTATAAAAATTGTTTATGGAAGGTGTTGCATCACAAACCATACAACTTATTGAGTCTTTTCTTTTTTGAGGAGTGAGTTGTGAATTGCAACACATTAACTGTGGGGCCATACTAAAAGTTTAGTGTGCAGCTACTCCGTCTATTATATATTATATATAGCTCTATACTAAGCAATCTTTGCAAAATGGACTCATTTGTTTACAACATTTTACTCAGGAACATGCTGCTTGAGTTTGTACGGTACGTCAGGCAACACTCTGTATAAATAATTTTGTTCTGGATACAACAGGTAATCATTCTTGTATGATTCTTGTTGCGTTGCTTTGACTGGCATTTTGTGTGCTTGCTTTGAAAATAGTATTAAAAACCAGTACATAATATATGGAATTTGAAAGTACCAGAGAGTCATGGCATGAGTGTTGCTAATTGTGAAGTAGTTTTTTTAAATCTAATTTTAAATAAATGTTGCTTGTGACTTGTTTCACTCTATTGTAATTAATGTGATTATAATCGCATCAAAGATATTTCCAAATGTAACAAAATATATCCAACCGTATTAAAAATAAGCAATATGACATAACCATAAATTAAATAAACTGTAATAAACTATACATATATTTTACAAATAAAATTTAAGGTGTTATCTTGATCAAGTCAGTTTGTACATTATTTGTCAAATTTTACAAGCACTGCATCAGGCGTGGATAAAATGAACGATCATTTGTTTTAAAACTTAAACAAGCTGTATATTAGAAACTAAATAGAACACATAATATAAGAAAATGTTTAGTTTTTGACCTTCTTATTGTAACATCGTATATAATATAAACTCTCATGTTTTTTTCTAGGTGAACAAACTGGTTTATTTGTAAATTTGAGTTTGTTACCTGTGATGTCTGGTCTGGCATTATGCTCTGCCAATGAAATAAGTTTTGAATTGAGAGGGTTCATTGCAGCTATGGCGACGAATTTAACGGAATGTTTGCAGAATGTCTACTCGAAAATGCTTATTTCAGGGGATAAATTCAAATATACGTGAGTAAAATTAAGAATTTTATAAATCTTATATTTAATAAAACATTCATGAATTTCAGACCAGCAGAACTTCAATTCTATACTAGTCTTGCAAGTGTTGTGGTCCAAATACCAGCAACACTTTTATTGGTGGATTTATCTGGTGCTCATAGACCTGATTTTAAACATGTTTTTTATTTTATATTAAATGGATTATTCTTTCACTTCCAAAGCATCACAGCATACGTTCTTATGGATTATATTAGTCCAGTAACACATAGGTAAGTTAATAGTTTTCTTTTTTGAAAACAGGTTCATTCCCAGCACAGCTCATTTTTGTCAGCACACCCTACAAACCAAATGTTCTATTATCAAAGTCTAATAAAGTTGAATTGAAGTTTTATTATTAGTTCACACTGGTACCTTAATTGCCGTATATCTACTTTAATTTAACTGCATTAACTTTCAAAATTTTAACTACCGCAATTTTTCAAACACTAGTCTATAATAATTCATTGCACCATATAAATTAAAAATACAGTAAACAATTTCATGAAAAGCCTAGACAGATGATGTAACGTGGATTTTACACAATCTGCTGGTTCATAAACTGTCTAGGCTTTTCATGTAAAACTGCATAGAATAGCTGTCAAATAGCATTTAAAGCAGCCTTTACGATCTTAGCATTAACTTAGGATGCCATAAAACGGCATTAGACCTCATTAAATTTTAAAAACAGAGAATAATAATCTACGAGGTAGGAGAGTGCGTCTAGGAATGCCTAAAAGAACCATCTAGACTACTTGAAAGTTTTATTGAGTATACTAAACTCTGAAATTGCTTATGAAGGGAAAACTTAGTAGGCTACAGGATCTTACAAGAAGAAGAATCTTAATGCAGCACATCTTCTCACTGTACTGCTTGATTGGTGAGGGGGGTAACAAATTTACCTGTAGCTCTATCTTGTGCCAGTTGTTATGCTAAAGTTTATTTACAGTATTCGGTTCTTTGGTTGACACTACGAGATGGAGCTATAATCACTTTGAACCACTATTATTCCAATTTGTTCTTCATGATTAAGGGGTTAGATTGGGTTTGAGTAATTGATTTTAAACTTGTTATTCATTCAAATAAATAATATTATACAGTAAAGATATTTTCAACCATATCAATGATTAATCGTTTTGAATATTATTTATGTTACATTTTATCAAGAAAATTATGTGTCTTTGCTTATTTATGTAATCAACCTATTCAAATAAGCAACTCCAGAGATATCCAAAAGTTAAATAAATCTAATATAATGTATGTAGTTACTAGCTAGTACTGTTTTAGTAGCTTACAACACTACACTAATTATGCATAACTATATTTGATACTTATTAACAAGTAATCTATTACCATATTTAACTTTGTAATTTATATTTCAGCGTTGCTAATACAGCGAAGCGAGCCTTTTTAATATGGCTTTCTGTACTAATGTTTGGTAATCCTGTAACATTATTGAGTGGTCTGGGCACATTTACAGTAATCGGCGGTGTTTTTCTCTACATAAAAGCACAACAATATGATGACAGAATTAGTTCAGCAAACCTGATACAAAGAAGAAAAGTACGTGCTATATAATCTCTACCCCATTTATATTTCCACTCGAAATAAAATTACAAACTCAAATATTTGTGATATCCTCCAAATAATATAAAAGAATAATTGTTACTTCCAATCCCTTTATTTTGTACTTAATTTATAATTTTCTTGTTTTTATGTTTTATTGTCGTTAGAAGTGTATTAATGTTACCGTACCAATTTTAGTGATTGAATGCATTCCGTTCTATATATTTAATATATATTTGTACATATCTAAAAAAATATTGAAAATATTATCATCATGTAGAATCTCTTTTTTAAATTGAAGATTATCACCGAATTATTCTTGTAAAGTGATTTTTAAAGAATATGTCAATTTGTAAATAATAAACATATTATTTAATTATAAATATTTGTATTATTTATTTTCCTTTTCAGAATGTATTTTATTTCTAATCATTAATAAGTTCAGTTTTTATCATTTTGTGATATTAATTGACAAATTAACATAATGAAACACATGTCTTCTTCATCTTATTTAACATTTAGAAAAGAACAATGTGTTATGAATACATAATAATGCATATGCATTTCACTCTTTTCTATTTTCATTGAGTTTTGTATTTAGAATCATTTCACTTTTAGCAGCTGCAAAAATTAGAAAAATTTCTTGGTAAGTAAGTTCATATCCATTAAATTAGAAATAGTATTGTATCAGTAGATATAGTTTATAACAAAAATGAAAAAAATATAATTTAGCACAGACTTTTATTACCTTTATATCGTCGTTGTCAAGTCAAAACCTGCTATGTGGTGAACATCAAAATGTTCAGGAGGGACAAATAACTTGATTAATTTTTACTGACTATTATATAGTATAATATAATGACATACAACGTTAATTCACTGCATGTGCCGTTATAATAAATGCAAAATAATAGTTTAAACTAAAGTTTTATAATAATAATAGAAGAAATTGATTTTTTTCACCACATAGCATATTTTTTTTGTTATAAGAATCACATAGCGGATATATTAATAGAGAAATTAAAGGATTGGAATAAGGTATTATACAAATAAAATGCGTAAAGCTTATTAATCATTTATTAAACAATAGAAGATCTAATTTAAATAAAAATAAAACAATAATGTATTCTTAATTCAAAATTTAGACTCAAAATAAAACTTTCTATTAATGGCACAGGGAATCATAAAACGGGTGATACTCAACTGGTAAAACTGTTTTGAGCTCTTGTAAATGCAAGAATTTTTCAGACTTAATCTTTCTGGCTCGATTATAAAGTGGTTCTAAAGGTATAGGCGGTTTATTTGGACGTCTTTGTGGAAGATCTATCCATTCGTTTGGATGCCGCAATTTATATCTAACATCGCCTGAAGGAAGATATTGTAAGGCTTGGATATCGAATACACTTGGATCACCTACTCTTTTTCCTGGCCGGATAGATGAGAAATTGTTTGACTGATTTTCGAAATTTATAAAAAATGTATGATCTACCTGCACAACATTGTATGGCCTTCTAGGTCTCGCTGCACGCATCCTACTTACATAATCACCTAAGCTGCAGATTGGTGGTTTAAAAAGTGCTTCTAAAGTGGAGTGCACACTATCCGCCTCCATCATAGTGTGGCCTTTCTCCAATATGATTTGTTCTATTATTATTTTGTGTTTCACTGCTAGGTTCGATAATTCGCTACTCAGAACCTTGTTTCGGATTTAATTCTTGCAACCGTCAGATATTAACACAATTTCTTGGTAATTTGCAGCATTTTTATTAACAAAATGTGCTATACAAGATACAAATTCATTACATGAAACACCACCTTCACCTTCATGCCAAACATAAAGATCAACATCTCCATTATTTAAGGAATATATTGTAAAATTGTGCAATTGTAATTTTTGGGAATAATAAATTTTAGAAACGAGTAAGTTTGGACAAAGCAATTCGCTTTGAAGGTCCATTGTAATAACTAACTTATGGTCACTAGCTTCACTTTTCGCTTTTTGCTTTGCATCTCTTGCTTCTTGCTTTTTAGTTCTGTGTGCATTACATTCCTCTTGTCCTAAGTTACCTACTTTAAATTGGTAACATGAATCACATTGGTCTTTCGTAGGTTTATGAATAGATATCTTTTCTTGTTTTAGAATGTTCATAAAGGTAATTCGTGATGCAAAAAGTTTTTTATCATTTTTTTTACACCATTTTTCATAAATGGAATGCAGGTGCGATTTAGAAGAAAAAGTAGATTCCAAATAAATACGTGTTGTGCTACTTCTACAATAGTGACTTGGCACTTTTGGAAGTAATGCTAACCATTCTATAACCGTAGATTTCCTTTCCTTGTTCTTTTGTTTTAAAATGGGTTCTACTATTTCAATATCTTCGTCACATAAAGATTCTGTAGCAATTAATCCAGATTTTGTCCAACGTATAAATGTATCTCTTCCCAAAGACAGAGTGTTTAGATAAAAGGATCTGCAAACTCAAACCTTGATACCATCCCCATTATGCAGATAACAACCAAAAGCTCTTTTTTTTCTGGATTCGTCATGATGTGCTCTCCGTTTATAGGGCTTGCGCCTGTCCACAAGACCCAAAACATAAGCACGTTTTGCATCCCATGTCTTTAGAGCCCAAAACTCCTCAAATTTAGAATTGCGTAGATTATTGTCAATTTGAGCGCAAAGAATTGCTAGAATCACTCTTAATTTTCAATTTCACTTTTGAGGCTCGTGCTGTAGTAATGGTATGATCACAACGCTTTCCTATGATTTTTGCAGGGCGAATTTGTAGTGTATATTTACCAGCCGCCGAACGAACCTTCGATGAATATTCCTTACCAGTTTTCCTTAATTCTATATTATTTTTTCTATTAACTCCTTGTGCGTGTATTTTCTTTTTTGTTTTGGTGCCCTGATTTTTATTAGCTATAGATTCTGATGCAGATTCGTCCTCCGGCGAAGATTCGTCCTCCGGCGAAGATTCGTCCTCCGGCGAAGATTTGTCCTCCGCTGCAGATGTAGAGTTTGTACATTTTTGCGTTTCTTGAGGATCTTCAATTGAAGTAACAATTATATTATTATTATAAGGCTCAGTTTTGGTGTTCCTTGAATCAAATTGAAATTCACTATTTATTAAAAATACATTTTCTTCGATCTCATCGCTTATTATTAATTCAATAGTATTATTAGTTTCTTGAGGTAACTGTAAAACATGTAATAAAAACATTTCAGGATCAAAGCCTTCCATCTCATTCAAAGTTAAATCAGACTCCATTATAATATCTGCTTCATTAATATCTTCCATATTGCATTGTGGTTCTATGAAATCATTGGCAACAATTTTTAATTCTTTTTTGCCACTTAAAAGATTATCCGAATTAGAAGTAGGGTTATCTAAAATAAATAAAACTATTGTTGGGAATACACATCTTATAGAAATCAAATGTCAATAATAATGCTTACCTGTCACTATCTCATTATTGTTGCATTGTGATACAAGAAATTGTCCTCTGGATAGCCTCTTATACATGGTGAGAAATTTATAACCTAAAAAATATTTATATTGTACTAAATTGTGTTATAATTATGATTGTGTACATACCTATTATACTTCTAAAGTAACATTAAATAATATATTTATTTATTTATATATCACACACTTTATTTTGAATTTGCTTAATTTGGGACACTGTTAACACGTTATTGTAATAACATAAAAGCCAACACAGTGTACAAACATTTAAAACTGCTATGTGGAGAGATTCGCACATGTTTACTGATGTTAAGGTATATATCAAAATCAGCTATGTGCGTTAGACCCACATAGCAGCTTTTTTTAACACTAGCGCACATAACAGAATTTTCAAACCTTAATAAAATATATTTTAGAATCATTTCACATAACTGATTTAAGAATAATACGTAATAGTATAGAAGTGTTAAGTGGGCATCAAATCACAAAATATCGAATTTCACCACATAGCAGGTTTTGACTTGACAACGACGATATGTAATTATATATATATATATATAAGTAATTCCGAATTAAAAATATTATTTATTTATTATTTATTTTATGCTTTTTACGGCTATTTTACATCGCCACAGTAAGTCTACGACTTGTTTAAAGTGGTTTGATGGGACCAACAGCTTAAAACGTGACTTCCGAACCACGCTGGTGGATAAAGAGCAAGTTATCATTTCAGTCATATTTCGGGGATCGAACCCCGGACTGCTCGCATGATATGCAAGTGCTCTACCATTGAGCTATCACACCATATATATCGAGAGGAATACTGTTATCTCAGAAATCATTACAATCTGTGAAGTTCAGATTTAGAGTAGAAACGCGCTCAGACGTTAAATGTTACTCCAAAGCGTTCATGAATGCAAATTAAACGATTTCAGTGTTTTTTTTATTAGTGACATCAACAATAAATTAATTTAATCAAATCCCAATTTTAATTTAAAAGTTCGTAAATATAAATTGTAATACCAAAATATTTAAATTTTGCGTCACGAAAATTAGCGTCGAGCCCCAGTAGGCAATTAATGACCGAAATTGCTATTAGCAATTGGTAGTGTGACGTCATAAATTTAACCAAATCAACCAAAAGGGTAAATAGTCTTAATCGAAAAAACCTATTCATTTATATTTTAGACATTCTGAGAAGGTATTTAAGCATTTTATTCAAGGTGTTTTTACTCTTTTTTAAAGTTTTTTCTTTAAGCGTCTTCTGCTTTGTCTTGGTAGAGCAGAAATTCGCAAAAAATAGTGAATGGAGTTGCTTTTGCTGGCGTCTTTTAAATCCACTGGAGACTAACGACGTTAATTGAAAACTGCAAGTCATATGAAATTGGTGGTCTAGTAGTCAGTCTGACATAAAAATTAAAATTGTTGTCAAATCCAGTCTTGGTAGTCAAGTTCTTAATAATTGACGAATTGCGAATGTGTGGCGATATAGGAATGCACTTACATTATCTGCATTCTATGGACTGCAATTAAACTGACATTGAATGGGAACGGTTACACAAGAAACTGTTATAATACTAAGAGTTTTCAGTATTTGCATTACACCAATACCGGTAGAGTCGAATGCTATAATTACTTCTTAGAAAGAAACTGAGTTTTAGTGAAGCACCCATTCATATTAAGCATTTTGCAAGTGCATGTGAACAACTTACTCAGAAAAATATGTTTTACATGCGTACCCAGTGGAGCGTGGCGCAGTAGTCTGGGCATCTGACTGCTGCACTTAACATCATGGGTTTGAACCTTACCAGTGACATCTTTTCAAACACATATACGCTCTCCTCCACTCCCAACCCGTCTTGTCAGCATGGGGTTTTAAGATCCTTCTCTGGTACGGAGTAGATTAATATTGTCTCTAGTGGTTCGGATTTTACTTAAAACTGTAGGTCCACCCTTAATGTAAGTTGCCAGCTTCTATATGTCTAAAACGAGCACATACCCAATAACGCACTTTTCTTTTTTTTTATTGCTTATTATACATTCTTCTTGTAAATAACAAGGACAGGGGTGCCTTTCGAAGCACTGCAGAATGCTGGTGTAGTTATTTTAGAAGCTAAAGATTAATTCAGGATTTGATCTGACCGCTTTACAACCACAGAAACGAGTCAATGGAAAACAATAAAAAGAGTAACCCACAACAGATGTATTATCATAATTTGAATAATACAATTTAAAAAAGTGATTGATATGTGATAACAGCAAGTGGCAAAACTCAAAAATCCTATATAATTAATAATTTTTGCATTTTATAACAATTAGTATTGTTTAAACTTTAGGATTTCCTTCATTTAAAAAAGACAACAATAGTTTTTTATTTAAAATGTTATATTTGTTTATTTTTGTATTACTATTAAAAGATCTTGTTTTGACCACATTTTCCTTAAAGACAGTCAAGATAGAATAAAATGTTCCGTAATCAATACCAACATCTCTGAACATTATTTTATAAAAGGTTGCTATGAAATACTCAATAGAAAAACAATTAAACTCATTTCAAACTATAACAAATTAAGAAAGAAACTGAACAACATATTAATATAATAAATTCTCATGAAATGTCTACTGAACTCACTTAAATCTTTGAAATTGTCAGAGCATCAGCAACCAAAAATAATATAAGAACAAAAGTATTTAAACTCTGAATAAAAAAAAAATTCTTATAAAAATGTCTGAAAAAGATGCAATATTCAAGAAGTAGAAACTAATATCAAACATCGACTCGAAACAACAATACATTGCATTTACTAGAAATGAATATAAAGTACTGAGAAATAAGGTGACAACGTTAACACAGAAATCTTATTTAAAGAAAAAAAAAACTTTTTCAGAAAAATTGATTTACTACATGATTGCTATGAACATAACATTGCATAATTAAAGATAAAATTGATAAGTTTTGTAAACCTTGCTGCTTTAATACATAGCTTTACCATTAGAGAAGTTTCAGATTTGTTTAAAAAGCTGCAATCATTCCAATTTATAAAAAAGATGTTAAATACACTTGAATATTTTTTGTTTTTTGTTTGTTTAATCATTTTTGCACTTTATGTTTTTATAGGTTATGTGTAAAATTTTTTTTTTTTTCATTAATTGTTAAGTGCTTTTTATTTTTATTTTTCTTCCGGCTTTTTCTACACATAACATATGAATATGTACATGAACTACATACTCATATCTCTGCTCATAAGAATTGACAAAACCCTTGAAATACACGTAAAAGATAAATTGCACGTAAAAGATAAATTGCACGTAAAAGATAAATTGCACGTAAAAGATAAATTGCACGTAAAAGATAAATTGCACGTAAATGATAAATTATAAAACTACTTAAAAACAAGAAACATCTTAGACAAAAAGCAGTTTGGATTTGTAAATCTAAAGAAACAATTGATTTACTGAAAAATGTTGTTGACAAAATTAAGACACAACTAAACAAAAGAATATCTAATGTGCATTTATTAATTTTAAAAGCTTTTGAAACCATTGGGCATTATCAGTTAACATGAATTGCTTTGCAAATCGAATTTTCCAGCTTTCCATAAACAACAAAAAATCTATAAATCAATAAATTCATTGCAAGGTAGTACCCAATTATCAATATCTATATATGGTATAATAGGTATAGACAAAATTCCACCTATTATTCTTAAAACATTTGGAAATAAATTAGCTCCCACTAAAATGTTTGGCATATCATACAAAAAAGAAACATTTCCAAATTGTTGGAAGCTTGTAAATGTTCAACCTATATCTAAATAGAGAGACAAGTCTGATTCTTCAAATTATAGACCAATTGCATCATTGACCAAACTGTCAAAATTGTCAATTTTTTTTTAAAAATATATCAATTTCTGGTTAAGTTCTTAGAACAAAATTTGTTTCCATCTCAGATACTCAATATGGATTTTAATCAAAACGTTTGACAACAAATCTTCTGACTTATAGTAGTCACAAACGGAATTCTACTTTAGACAAACATGGAAAACATCTTGCAACAACCTTAAACATTTCCAAAGCATTTGATAGGGTATGGCATTCTAATCTTATCAACAAGCTCCATTGTGTAGGTCTTGATCATAAATCTGTAAATTTGTAAATCTTATCAATTTTTTTTTGACAATAGAAAAATTATAGTTAGAATTGATGGTTTTAACTCTGACCCCAAAATCATAAATGCTAGTGTTCTTCAAGGTTCTGTTCTTTTGCCAAATTTATTTTTGATTTAGGTTAATGATCTTCTTCAAATAACTAAAAGTCGTATTCATAGTTTTGTAGATGATAACACCTTTCATACTTCATACTTTCCAAAGACCATATTGAAAAATATGGCAAAACGTCTTGAAATTTCTAGGTTAGAATTTGTAGAATCTATAAACAAAAATTGTTTTGAATATCTAAATATTCTAAATGGAGCATTCCCAACATGGTCAATTTTAGCTCTAAAAAACTCAACTTTTTACTGTTTCAAATTAAATTCCGAGGTATTATCAGTTCCCAATATTAAACTAAACAACGAATCTATATCTAAACTTTTTTCAATTTGTCTTTTAGGGGTTATAATCTCACACAATCTTCTCTGGAACGACCATGTTGTTAACATAGCTTTGAAAATATCTAAAAAACTATGATTTCATAATATAAATCTTATATTTGTCCTTGTATTAAATATTGTTTTCAAGTATGGAAAGGAGCATTAAAAACTAAAATATCTTTCTAAAACACAAACTATTTGTATCATTGCCAATCCAAAATTGACTAATGACTTAGATACTTTACAACACCGGCGCTATGTTGCAGATCTTTGCATTTTCTATAGATATTTCTATAGACATTGTTCAAACAAAATACAAGACATATTATTGCCATCTAAACAAATATTTACTCCTACTACAAAGCTTGCTAAAAATTCTAACAAATAATCACTGACAGTACAGAGATGTAGGACTGAAACTTTTAAGAGAGATTTCTTTAACCGTACTATCAACACATGGAATAAACTTCTAAATTTAGTTTCCCGAAACTTATAAGCCACAAATATTTAAGGTCAATGTTCACAGACTGCTAAAATCTAGTCAGCAATTTGATAGTTTAAGCAAATGTGGTTTCACTTTTTTAAATTCAAAGGTATTTTTATGTAGTTATGACATATTAAGTAATTCCTAAATATCTCAATTTGAAATTTAAAAAATGATAAATAAAATATTTTTTTTAAAAACGCATGAAATTAGAAAAAAAGTACTTTCAAAGTATTGTAGCGATAAAAGATACTCCACATGACAGTATGTTTGGATCGCTTTTCTACCTATTATATGTGAATGACATCAAAAGTTGTTTTGAGTACTGCGATTATATGCTGTACGCAGACGACAAATAAGAACCCACATATTGCTTTAAACAAAATAAAAAAAAAAATCAAAAATAAAATTATGCACATAATAAAGAAACCACTGACCTTAGTCTAATATATCACTCTCATTATTGATTGAAACTAGAAGGAATTCATTACAGCTACGTTGATGAAATAAAGAGGATTTTAAACATTAAATACTTAATAATTGACAAATATTTCCTTTGAAGAAAACAGACTAGCAATAAATAATAAACTTTGTCATTTTGCAGATATTTTACTACCTCAATGAATTTTTTCCGATATCTATCTTAAACTATGGAAAACTACTACTGGAAAAATGTCAAAAATATACAACTTTTTCTTAAGTTCCTTTAGAACAACCCAAACACGACCACGTATACCAGGCGCCAAAACAGATGAAATTAGAAGTCGGCAATTACAGAAATAAATATGAAGAAAGAATAAAAATCAAAGCTATCCGGAAACTGTTTAATACTTTTTCCGATATCTGCAAAAATGCCACCACAATAATAAATACGAAATAAAAGCATATTAAGAAATTATAATGATTGATACTGACAAGTCTATTAGGCTTAGTGGGGCCTGAGAAATTAAAACCTACTATACATATATGTTACGCTCAAACATCAAAAGTTTGTATTATACATACTTAATATTATTTACATAAGATGACGCTTCGAAAAAATACTCATATGCGTCAAAAGGCATAATAAAAAAAAATTTATAACATTGAACATGCATTTTCTCTGGTTGTGTGGTTTGTGTGTAGTGTATGTGCATTTATACAATACTCGGTTTAAAAAGAAAGTTAAAAAAAAAATATGAAGAAGGGGTTTATTTATTGGCCTGTTAGTAAAATTTAAGAATAAATAATTAATTATTTTTTTAATCTTATTAGTGCTCAAAGATAGAATTAGTTGGTGGCTTTTCAAAATCATCCATTACGCGTTTCTTAATAGCACACAACGCGTTGTGACTTAGTAAGTACGATCATACCCCAAAAATGTATCTGGTTTTGATGTTTGGTCGTTTAACACCATCTACAACTCGTTATCGCTGCTTTTTTGTTTGTGCTTAACACATATATTATATACATATACTTTCTGCATCTGCCAATAGTTAGTTACGTCTTGGCATACTAAGATTTTTATTGGGAGTGGTTTAGTAGGTAGGGCATATTTTGAATAAGAGGAAGAGTCTCACACAGTGTTCCTAATGTAATTCCTTCACAGACATACAAAAAAATAATTAATTCACAGGACAAATCTTAGCGTTCTCGTGTTTTTCACGGTGTTTTTTTAATTCTATTCTACGGGTTATTATAGCCAGAGTAGAAAGAGTTCTATTGTAAAAATTTTTTTACTGTGTTGCATGTACCAAGGATGACAGCTCGTTGCATATGGACAAAGATGTCATTGTCAATATGAAGTCGTATTAGTGCATTAGCTGATATTATTATTGAAATTGTACAAACTTTGTCAATTGTTGTTTTATTTCTATTGATAAGTTTGCATACTACTTTTTGTAAATTTGCAGCATTGGGTATTGCAATATTGATGAGATATGCTTCTTTATTAGTTTTATTAACAAAAGTAATATCTGGCCTATTGTGACTTATAGATTTATCTGTAACGATGCTTCTTTCTCAGTATAGTTTGATGTCTGCAATTTCTATTACGTTTTCTGGGGTGTATTGATAATATGTTTTTCAGTTATAAGACCATGTTTAATACACAGTTCTTAGTGCAAAATTTGTTCTACATTATCATGTCTAGTCCTATATTCAAATTAAAGTAATGTAATGTATTGTTTCACTGAATGTTTGACATCGCCTGCACTTGTCGTTCTATCCTTAATGATGTATTTTTTATATTTTTTTGTTGATATAACCTGATCTTGTATTGCAATTAAAAATTCTTTGATTTCTGGAAATAGTCCACCCCGAAACATCCAAGCGTTCGACACAATATAATCAACATGTAGTTGGTTCTAGTTATGAGCGTGTTTTATGTGTAACTGCTTTGTTTTCTAGGTTTCTATCTTTTTGTCAGTTGTTATTTGGAACTCTATGTCATTGGCCATGTTTAAAGGGGTATAACCGACATCGGCACCAACAATTGCTTGGTGTTGTGCAGAGGATTGTTGTTTTTCTAGAAAATGTATTTACAAGAGTTTTTTTAATTTATTTTGTTAACTGTCAATGTCACTCATGCCTCTTCTCCTCTGTATTTTTGGTAGCGTCAATCTTTCTGTAGCGGATCTAACATAGTGAATATTGAATTTTCTTTGTATATCTTTTATGTTCGGGTCAGTCCAGGAACAGCATAAGTATTGATAACTTTTATAATATTTTTCGAATGTAGCATAGTTTTTTTTTATTTTCTTAACTCTGTCAAAGTATTTTCTTCAAAAGATCTTGAATGTCTCATGCCCAGATGTTTGTAAAATTTACCATTCACCATTCCCGTTATTGCTTCTTTGTTTTTCTTCTTCTTCTTACAGTGCTGTGCTTGCTACAAGCATAGACACCCCTCTTGTATGTTTGGTGTGCAATAATAGTTCTACACAAACATGCCTACTGGACCTACTGTTTAACGTGGAATTCGAACCACACCTCTAGAAGGGTTTGCTAAGCAAATACTTCGCTGGTTTGCAAATCAAACCCGAGCTGCCTGCCCAACAGTTCTTGCACTAGACCAGTGTTTCCCAACCTTTTTTGTGCCATGCCTCACCTAAGCTTTTCTAAAATTCTTCTGCCCCCTATGTAACATATACATAATTTTTAATATTAAAAAATTGAATTGTTCGCTTAAGAAACTTAAATAATAGGTTTTAGCAAGAAATCACTATGAAATTGTTTACGAAACACAGTAAGTAAATTTTCAAAACATATAATGAAAAACTGAAATTCAAATTCGAAATAATTTTAATAAAGATTTTTCTATATTAATTTAATGGATTCTTGCACTTGATGCTTGCTGCACAGAGATTTGATCTTAGGTTCCAATTTGGTTAGATTCAGTCTTAAGTCTCACCGTTGTGTTATATCCAGATGATTTCTTTTTTTTTTACCAGTAAATCATTTAAGGCACTAAATCCACATTCAACTAAATATGAAGATGGAAGCGGTAACAATAGTTTTCATGCACATTTGGTTGAAATTGGGTATTTGATTTCTGTTTCCTCACATAGCCATCTCATTGCTCCTTTTGTATTAAATAAAGTTTCAACTGACTCATAATTTTGCATTTCTGCGAGTTCTTCTTGATACTGCATATTTAATATATCAGACAAATCCACTAACATTAGCTGCATCATCCATGTTGAAAAATCAATTTGTTGTAAATCAGAATGCCGCAGGGAGGATAACTTGACGACGCCAAAAACACAGTTGATGTTTTGGTCTTGTCAAACAAATTTATAATATTTATTGGCCGCAATTATTTAAGAATTTGCTTTTTTCTTTCAATTTTGGCGCCGAAATTTAGCATTGAATTTAAATGACCCGAAGCAAAAGGGTTAAACTCGTGTTGAATCCATTTTTGAATTGCCCCTCTTAACAATCAAATTGAATTGTATATTGTTTCCAAGTACGGGGAGAAGCGTCTGAAACAACACCATTTCTTCTAATTTTTATTAAAAACGTGATATTAGAATAATTGTCGATGCAAAACTAAAAAATAGCCATAGGAGATTGTTGAAATTCTAACAATGATTTAATTGTAGTTCAGAGATGTAGCACCAAAACTTTGAAGAGAGATTTTTATTAACTGTAATATTAAAATAAAACAATATCTAAGTTTTTACTACAAATATTTATATTTGTGGCATTTTGAAATAAAATAAAATAAAATAAAATGTTTAGTTTGGTTGGTTTTATTTAAAAAAAAACTAATTAATAATAACTAAAAGACAGACAATACTTAAAAAATGTGTGTCTAACAAACTTAACAAAGATAAAAAAAAATATAATCTAATCCCGAAAGCTATACCTCTTACATGTTTGAAAAAGTCACCGCTTGTAATATATTTTTACTCATTTGTACTTGTACTATTTGCAAAACATTACTTAACAAACATTCCACATCTTCATAAATCATTAAAAAAAACTTTCCATTTTTATCAATTTATTTATTTTGGCAATCCAATTAATAATTTTTACAAAATAAATTATTAGTCGATTAAGAAAAATGTCATTCCCTTATCTAACTATTAAATTGTAATCTATCACTTTTTGCAAAAAAGAGTTATTTTAATTGAAATGCAGTTTAACGAGGTTTTAATTTTTCGACGTAGATAAAACTTGTTTTTAAGCGCGGTATATATTTAACACCTATGTATTTTTTGTAGCCTAATTTTAATGTCATTAAAATCTATTAACATAATTAATTTGTACTTGAAATTATATACATACCCATTAAAAGTGTATTTAAATATGAAATTTTTTGTTATGAATGTTTTTTTTTTAAATTTTGAACGTTTATATTAATAGCTTCCTAATAATATTTAATATGATTGTAAGGAGTATTTTTAATTCAATTCAAGGTTCAGATGACGAAGAAACAGATCTTGCAAATACTATCTTACTAAATACTTTTAGAATGCTTGCAAAAATTGTTTAATATATCATAATTTAATAAACACATTAATTCAATAGATGTTATTTTGTAGTAGAAAGCAAATAAAAGTGACGTTAAATTTTAAGTAAAAAATTAAATCTATTTTTAAATCATAATTGCAAACTTCTTAAAACACCGTAAAATAGTTTATGCCTACAAAATTGTAGTGGTAGCGGTTTTATGTTCAATATGCCACTAGGCTTGACAAACCTAAATAATCTAATTCTAGTCTCTGTTGAAATAAAATTGACTATTATTTTTTGTAGTTTTTGCATAAAATTGTTATATCTAACCGCAAAAATCTTATGCATAGTTAACAAAATAAAACAGTTAAATTATGGCAAGCTTTAAATAAAAACCACAACAGGTTTTTTTTTTTAAATACACACACCGGCAAAATTAAAGAAATGAAATAAAATTTTTAAAGGAGTTTTTTAAAACGAAGTTTTACTATTTGTAGTTTAGATTTGCAAAGCTTTGTACAATTTTTTGTACAATGATAGATACTTAAAAAAATAATAAAATAAAAAAAATAACGTTTTGCAATAGAAGAATTATTTTGTTAAAATTATGATTGCAGTCATCCGTCTGCCCACACTTCCGTAGATTACTTACTCTATTCGTCAACTAAAGCAGTTTTCAGTTCTTCTGTGTTTTGTAAAGCAGGAATTCTCAATCTAAGAGTCTTCCTAGCATGTTCAATCAAATTCAAGTCGGGAGAAAATGTTGGCCAATTCAATTTCGTTTTAACCACTTAATTTAAAAATGTATTTACATAGCGAGCGACATGCGGACGTGCATTGTTTTGCATTAAGACGCAATTTTCCCTTAAGTCTGGGGCAGAAGATACCTTTTTGCTGAATGGTGTCTTGTCCAAATCAATAACAATAAAAAAATATATTCCACATTTTACAATTTATGTTTCAAATTTTTATGCTGACGACACACAAATATACTACTTGTTTGACTCTATATTGTTTCAGTCAAAAACACTATTAGTACAGAATTAGATATCAAAACCCCCAACTATTTATATGAAAAAGTAAAGTTTTGAACAGATATCCATACGGTTAATATACAAGGAAAAATTAAAATTCCTGTTCATAGATCTTTATTATTTCAAAGATCATTTATTTACAACATTGCAAAATTTAAACTCAATCTTTTTTAATTACATTGATCTTACTCTCAACTTGTTTAAACAAAAAAATCAGTGAAGAACAAAGATAACTTATGTTTATATTAATATTACATAATATTGTGTATCTAAAATAGCTTATTTATGTATATATGTACTCAACAAGAAGTAGAAGCAGCAATCAACCGATTGAAAAATAACAAGGCTCCAGGACCAGATCAAATACACGGCGAAATGCTCAAACTACTAGAGCCAGAACAAGTGAAATTGGTGACTACACTCCTCAACAAAATCTACACAGAAGGTCAAATACCAAAAGATTGGCTAATATCCACATTTATTCCACTTTCAAAGAAAGCGAACAAAATGCCCAGAACACAGAATAATTAGCCTGATGAGTCACGTTCTAAAAGTATTCTTCAATACCATCCAAACTCGCATATATAGAAAACTAGACGACAACATCAGTCATACACAATTTGGCTTTAGAAAAGGACTAGAAACTAAAGAGGCGTTATTTGCCATACAAGTCTTTATACAAAAAGCACGCGACATCAACGCAGATGTATTTGCATGTTTTATTGATTTTGACAAAGAATTTGATCAAATTCAACATAGCTAACTCATCGCAATTCTACGTGAAAGCGGAATCGACAACAGAGACATAAACATAATATTCAATCTGTACCTACAGCAAAAGACCATGGTCCGGGTAGAAAAACAAATATCCGAGAAGTTTAGAGTAAAGAGGGGGTCCGCCAAGGTTGTGTACTATTACCACTGCTGTTCAACGCATATTCAGAACAGCTGTTCAAAGAAGCACTAGACAACGTAAAAGAAGGTCTAGTAATAAACGGCAACACAATAAACAACCTCAGATATATGCGGACGACACTGTTTTGATCGCTGATACTGCTGAAGAACTTCAGAGTCTTATAGACTGCATAACAAACGTGAGCGAACAATACGGAATAAAGTTGAACTGCAAGAAAACGCAAATCCTAACTATCATTACATACTTGGGCAAGGCAAGAGGCGCATTCAACAAGATAAAGGACATACTATGTAACATGTTGCTCAGCATACATCGCATGGTCAGGATTTCATGGGTTCATTACGTGACAAACGAAACGGTACTACGTCGCATTGCCAAAGAACTTGATTTCCTAACAAATGTCAAACATAAAAAATGAGATTCATTGGACATATCATGAGGAATGAAAAATATCATCTATTGCAACTAATTCTGCAAAGAAAAATAGAAGGAAAAAGAGCAGCAAAATTGCCGCAGAATATCATGGCCAAAGAATATAAAAGCATGGACCGTAAACAGATTAAAGTAAGTCAATATGATTGCCAACATCCATACAAAATAGGCACTTCAAAAAGATTTATGTCAGAGTGTGTTGTAGGTATAGGAAGAAGAATAGATAACCCGTTTTAAGGCCAATTTAATCTTGAACCTAGTTGGCATTGATGTATGTATATGTTTATGTATTATATTTATTATTATTATACTTGAAAACAATATTTAATACATAAAGCAAATAAAAGTTTTATATTCTGCATTAAAAAAATGGAACATCTTAAAAGAGCTAATGTAGAACTTTAACATTTATTAGAAATAATTGATCTATGTTGACATACAATTGATTAAATTTTGAAAGCCATGTGCAACTTAAAAGTAATGATCTTTGTTTATCTTTTTCATAAGAAATTATGTTTGATTACCTTATTTATCACATTAGTCTGCTTTCACCAAATTATACCATTCAAAAGAGAAAGATTGATCAAAATTGGTAAATTTAGTTTAGGATTCTGTGAAATTGACAAATGTGTTAGTTGGTTGAGCAAAGTCTCTATGAGTACCATTTATACGCAAATTTGCTCTTTCGAATTGGAATGAAAATTATTGTTTTTATTTTTGTCTCAGTTTAACGATTCAGCATAAGCCCAAACTCTGCAGTAGTGCCAAGACAAACAAAACTAGGAAATTGTCTTCAACTACACATGTAGATTTTGTTTATGGCACCTTAATGGACGTTTAAGGTTTAAACGGCTTAAAGGTCAAAGACAAAATTTACAATTTGTTTAACATTACACAAAGCATTAACTCCCGGTGTTATGGTTTGGGGAGCAATATGCTACAGAGAAAGATCTTTTTTAATGTGTATTCCGGACATATTACACACTACTTCCATTTAGAACATGTCTGAGAGATGATAAACAGAACATTGCGTTGTTTACCGTATCTTCCAAACACTTTAAATGAACTGCGTCACCAGTTTCAAATACCCTAGGACTTGGCAGCTTGCTCCATGATGCATTAGACTATTTGGTTTCTAGCATGATCAGAAGGGTTTATAAACGCATAGAATATATTTGATACCTTCGGTTTCGATTTTAAAACAGTAAGAATTTTATTAGAGTTTAATCAATTAAAGTACTCCAATCAAATATTATTTCAAGATTAAAATCTACAGGAATACTAGTATATATAATTTTAGCATCAAAGTTCAGAATTTAAATTTTTTTGTTGCCAAGAGTCAAGTGACTTACAGATTTATGATCAATACCATACCAAAATGAAACGTTTAAAGTCAGTGCACATTTTTCTTATCGTTGTTACATATGTAAGAAAATCTGTAGTCAAAAGTTTTGATCAAAATCTATATTTAGTATTTGAGAATAAGCTATTTCAAGATATGGGTATTTAACCTACCAACTAAAATTATTTTGTTCTAAGAACTTCATAATGTAAAAATCAATATATTAATATATTGTGTCTCCTTTTTTTAGGTATAAGTTAAACATTTGCAATTTTTCAGCAATTTATTTTTAATCTGTATATGATGCTTCTTTACTACTCTGCAATAAATTTGTTGTTTTATAGAAGTTTTTGTTGTTTATAGAATAGTGAGAAATTGATTTTGTTCCTGTCAATCTTATCTTTTAAGTAATAACTATCAATTAAAATGATTAAAAAATTCTTTCATTTTAGGTATGTTTATCTTGAAATAATCTTTAACAAATTAATTTCAGCTTTTCTGTGATTACTTTAAAAAAGCATATTTTACTACTATCAACCTAGCCCCATAGGCTAATCGCTTGCATCCACTACCAGAACCAACAACAACACGGACGCTATTGAAGACAGTCTTCAAAACTGGTGGCTGCACACACAAATGTCTACAATCACACCGGCGTTAAAAGCAATGACATTCCAATTATTGACTTCTATCAAGAAATAAAGTTTTTTTGGTACGTTAAAATGTAGTCAAGTAAGAATTAGTTGTATCACTAATGCTTTACCTGTTGAGTTTAACTATATGAATGACGATTAACGTTCTCACTACAATAACATTTATCCTGCTTGTTATATAAATACAATTCAATTTAGTCTAAAAAAATATAAAAATATAATTTTATAAATAAAAAAAATTTTAAACGTCAAAATGATGAGCGTATAATGAAAAATAGAAAATCCAAAAGAAATATTTTATAAGAGTTGTAAATAATATGATAAAATTAAAAAAAGTTTTTTTTTTAATTAAACTTTCTGAGAAAAAAATTGTAGTTATTTAACTTAAATAATGATGTAAACTAAATAACAACCAGCAAAGTTTTACTTATCATAAACCCCTCTTACTTCAACAGATTTTTTCATTTTATTTTGAAATTCATTATAAACATTGTGAATAATCTTTGGTGTCACTGTAGCATGGCATCAGTAATTCTGTTTTTTTAAATCTCAATATTATCTTGGATGTGCGTGGCATACACTATAGGCTTAAGATGACCCTACAGAAAAATAATACATTGCTGTTAGGTCTGGAGACCGAGCTGGCCAATGTATCGGTCCATTGCGACCCATTCAATTTGAAAAATGTTTATTAAGCCAATTTGTAACAATCAAGGCAATATGCGTTGGGCAGCCATCCTGCTAGAATATCATATTTCTTCTAAATTCCAAATTTTCTTCATCCAATTGAGGCCAAAAGTATTCATATTCTAAAAATTTTCAAATAATAATTTGCGTTTAGCTTTCCTTCCAGAAAATATAAACCAATTACTTTATTGTAGGTTAACGCTCACCATACTTTAACTTTTTTAAGTTTCTGACTGTACAAATACTAAAATGTGGATTTTGTTTGCCCAAAGTAACAATTATTCTATTTGTTGTAAACATAGATTCGTCACTGAATATGATATGATGGTAAAAATTACGGCGTTCAAGTATGCGTTCACCCATTAATAAAGAGAATTTCAGTCGGTATGAATCATCGTCTTCTTGAAGTTTATAAATTTCAAAGAAAGTCGGTGATTATTGTTAACTGATTCTAACAGTAAATTGTTGCAGCATTATTTGCACCATTAAACTTTTTTGTTTTTAAACATCAAATTTATGTACAAATTTCTTAAAGCATTTACAGATACTTGTAAACAGAAAAATTTCCGGTGAAAAACTTCAAATGTGTATTTATAGAACACCTCTCCGATACCGTAACATTTGACTAATTAAATGCGCTGTTGTAAGGTCAGAATCTTTTTGGAGATAATTGTAGTAATGTTACATAAGCATTACTTCACAGCAACAATCTTGATTTCCAATTACAAAATGAGATTGTATTCTTAATATCAAATATAACTCTACTAACAATAACTCCAATAAAAAAATATTTGAGCATGTCGATATCTTCTTCTAAGCTCTTTCTTACAATACTTTTTGGATTTACAAAATTTTAGTTTTTCAATATTGCATTTTTATATTTTTTAGGCACCTATACGATAAAATCGGAGTTACTCAACGTAAGACATTATGAAGAATGATTATTTTTCAAAAAATGTTTACACGTATAGTTAAGTCCATCTGTGGTCACACTGTATAAAAAAATACATTGTTTTCTTAATACCAACTTATATAAAAACAAAAAAAAATGTTTTTTTTTAATAATAATTAAATTGCTCTTTAGTGAAGTTACTCACATTTTTTAGTTACACGGAGTGCTTGCCAAGCTGCTCTAGGACGCAGTACTCTATTAACGCGTAATGCAAAATAGCACTGGAGCGCTCGGTATAGCACGCCAAAAATTAACACAAAAAATGATTTGCAGGTTTGGCATAGATTACTGGTTTAGTAAAGTCTGACAAATCATCATGTATAGACTCACGCTTGAAATCGCTTTAAAAAATTTATTTTGAAAATATCCAAATCCAAATTTATTTTGAAAATCATATGTAGGCTTGAGCAACTCATAGACGACTTTGTGATTTTATGAAGTACATAACTGTCATCAAAATAATGTGCGTACTAAAAAGAATATAACCGCTGTATGAAAGTGTGAAAGAAAATCCAGATTTTGCAGCAATAGGAACTCTGTCCTTACACTACATGAAAAATGTTATGCAGGAATCAAAGCCACAAGACCATCCTATGCGTCGTTCTTTTGAAAATTCAGCTCTATAGCGGCTGGAAACTGACCCGCACTTTATCGTGTTTAGCGATTATGCACATTGACGACAAATATGTACATGGAGTAAAGCTAATTCAGCGTCTATAGAATCAAAAACACCTTTTACATACTATTGATAAAAATCATAAGTGTGCCATTTATTTTTCGCTTTACTTACATAGATGATTGTTTTAGAGACCATCATCGGATCGCTTTACATTCATGTCTTCTTATAATATTGTTCATATTTCAATTAAAATATCAGCTACAGTCGCCATAGCTATATTCGAGTTTTATTATAAAATATTTGAAACATTAATACCTGCATCTTGTTTTTATAATTAGTATTATTGTGTCTTAATTTATAATTAATTTTCACAACTAATTAACTGCGAGTTGAATTCTATTGCGTAAATTGATAAATCTGTACATACGGTATTGTTTGGCATTATTTTAATGCAGTTTGTACATATAATATGATGAATCATAATTATAATGGTATTTGTCTAACAAACGTTAAAGAAAAAGTAAAAAAAAAATATTAGTTTATAGTTAAAGATCATTGCATCGAATGTCGGATTATATAATTTTAAATAATTTTATATTGAAATAAATGTACTCTTTATAACGTTACCTAAATGATGTGATGTGAATGTAATAAAATAGTAAACAATTGACAATTAGCCTAAATATTCCGTATTGAAAGTTTTTTTTATTGAACTTTGTTGTTTGGTTCTCTGTTATATAATATTAATATTGATTTAAAAAAATAGTTTTTTTTTTTAAATTTTGATTGTAAACATTTATTGAACACGTCCTGATTACTTCAAGTAGGTGATTTTAATTTACATTTAGGAATTTCCAATACGCTCCGTATGTTACTGGTGTATTATTTTTGAATGTTGGAAGGTATTGTTAATTGCTGAAATAATAATTAATATTGTCCTAGAATTGATAGAATTATCTTTTTTTGCAATATAAATATTCTGCTTAATTAGCTAGATGTGCCCTAGATAACTATGCCATATTGATTGCGCAATCATTTTTTAATAAAATATAAATGATTTTACTTTCTATTTATTATTTTGTAAAATTCTTACAGACTAGTTTCAATATTTTAATGTCATTGTCAATGTAATATAAATTGATTAACATTTTAAAATTTTTGTTTTCTTGATATAGTTAATTATTTTAGTATATTGAGTATACATGTAACTTTGATAAATATTTATATTATTTTTTTGTGTTAGTAATTTGATGTTAAAATTTAGTTTTATTAACATGTTTATGAAAAGTGAGTTATAAATATGGTTTATTAACTACTAATATCTTAATATCTAATATCAAAGTTTCTCAAGTTTTGTTGAATATACAGAGTGTTAGCTAAACATAAGGCAAACGTTCATGGAGCTATTCCTTGGCATATTTTAAGAATATATTGTCCTATGATGATTTATGAAAAACCCCTCTGTTTCAAAGATACAGTGAGAACAAAATTTGCAACAGTAACAACATTTTATTATCAAAAACTACATGTAAAGTTGCTGAATCTACAATAAATGTTTGAAATGACTTCCACCAGCCTGGATACAAGCATTCAATCTTCTCGTCATTGAGTGCCAAACTCTTTCAAACACACCAGGGTTATTTCTAATTGAGTTACACCCAGCAATTATCCGATTTCGCAAGTTGTCCAAATTTTCCACTGGAGTAGCGTAAATTAATGACTTCAGATAGCCCCATAAGAAATAATCTAGAAGATTTAAGTTTGGGGATCAAACAGACTATGCGCGTGGCCCAACTCGACCAATCCAGCATTCTCCGTATGTTGCTATTAAATAATCACGAGCAACCAAACTAAAATGTAGCGGTGCGCTATCGTGCATAAACCACATTGCAATTCTTGTTGTCAATGGTGCATCATCCAGAAACTAAAGTAGAGTGTGTTCCAAAAAGTTGCAATATACCTCATCGGTAAGTCTTCTTAGTAGAAATACTGGTCTAATTAGACAGTCGCACACAATTCCAACCCAAACATTCAAGGAGAACTGATGTTGAAAACAATCTTCACATACCTGATGCGGATTTTCATCTGCCCACACATGGTTGTTATAAAAATTACTTATTGTATTTTTTGAAAAACTGGCTTCATCGGTGAAAAGAATATGTGTCAGGAATTAAGGGATTAAAACTAATTTTTGCAAAAGCCATTGACATAACGCAATACGTAAAGGAAAATTAGTAGGTTGTAGTGCCCGAACACGCTGAATGTGGTACGGACACAAAAAATTGTTTTTAAGAATTTTCCAAACTGTCCAATGACTTACATTAAAATTATTGGCAATTTTTTGCGCAGAACTACTTGGATCTTCCTCTATCATGTCCAGCACATTCTGTTTCAGTTGTACCGTTCTTACTGTCGTCTTCCTGACCCTCCATTTTGTTTCAACGTGCCTGTTTCACAAAACCGTCAATGAATGTTTCCAAAGATTTTTTGGTCGGAAATATTACGGCCAGGAAACCGTTCAATGTACAATCGTCTAACTTGTAATGCAATTGCTATCAGCAAATTCATACATAAAATGCATGTCAGTCATCTCGGCGTTTGTATAGTGATTCATTGTAGAGGAATTCATTAACTATTAAAGACACGTCAAACAGCCATATGTCACTCAATCAAAACAACTGCAACCGATACATGTGATAATCAATGACAAGACGTATTCAAATGAAATTCACTTGTACATTAGTAGATAAAACAGCCGTTCCATGTTATCGTTAACAATCTTTTATACTTAATAAACTCATTAATTTTTAGTACTTGATAAACTTACTTTTTTTTGTACTTTATATACTCATTTTAAGTTAAAAGCAATGTTTATTGTTTATTTCTAAAAGTGGCCCAAGTACAAAACTTTAAAACACATCTCTTTTCAAAATTAACGGTGTTGAATTACGTATATTATTTTCTTGATTACATTAACACAGTGTTTTTCAAACTATCTTCTACATTCGTAATGTGTCCTTCTCGGAAGTTACATCCATTCGGTAAATTTTGCTGATACACAAATCTCTTAAGGCGTTAATTATACAATGTGACAATAATACATGTCTAATTATAACATTATCAAAACTAATTTGGTAATTTTTAAAAATGTTTTAAAACTACAATATTTTCTTTAGATTGTGAATTGATAAAAGCTTAGAATAGATTATTTTTAGAAATGTTTTACATCAATATAGATTTAATGTGTATTTTAAGACTGACATCAACAATCTAAATTTTATTTTTTTAATACTAAAGTTTAATAAAAAAAGTGTTCAGATGAAGAAAAAAGTACAGAAAAAAATTAACCAATATAATGCAACATTCGTTTTGAAATTATATATTAATAAACAAAAAAATAAATTATATGCTACACGCATCGCATGTCACAAGCCGTAAGGGATTTGCGTTATTAGCAAAATTTACTAAATAGATAAACTGGATGTAACTTATATAACAAATATAGGGCCCGGCTTTAGTAGCCTTTATTAGCCGACAAACTAAACAATAATGTCAAGACTCTCTAAACAATCAAGTTTTGTTATTTTATCGTACGTTGTCAGACATTGTTAACTGCTACTAACCTAGACTATAATTATAACTATAATAAATTGAATTGAAAATAATAAAAAACAAGCTAATTGAATTCATGATTTAATAGCAGAATAATAATTTTATTGTTTTGTAAATAAATTACTATACGAAGGTTGCTATTTATGTATTGAGAACTGGCAACACTAGTATTGCTAGGTGAAATCTGAGAATGCCATAGTAAAGTTTGACATTTTTGACATTACACGTACTTTACAGTAAGTTGAAAATTTCATGTCGGCCAAAAGATGGAATATTATGACTTTCGACGTGGTCTAACTCAAGAACAGTGCTTCAATCAACTGAATTTAACTTTTGGCAATAGCGCCATCCACAGCCACTGTATGTTGCTGATACACTGAATTCAAACGTAGCCGTCGTTTGCTCACGAACGAAGTTAAAGATGGTCGTCTAAAATCGGTCGTTGTGCCCAAATATATCGATGCTGTGCAAAAACTAATTAAAGAAAATCGTCATGTAACATATCGCAAAATTGAGACATGTTTATGCGTTAGTATGACTAGCATACATAAGATTTTGCACAAACATTTGGGTTTTCAAAAGCTGTGTGCTCGTTGGATTCCACATTTGTTAACAGATGCTCATAAAAATGCTCGTGTTGATTGGTGCCGTAAAAGATCAGCCAACAAAAGTTGTTTGTTCATTAAGCGTTAAGAAGCAAATGGTGGCGTGTTTCTTCAGAAAAGCCGGGTAAATGGCAACTGTGGCTTTTGAAAATCAAAAGTATACAACCATTTGTTTGCCTGAAGTTTTTGGTAAATTGAGAGACAACAACCCAAA
Organism: Tachinus rufipes; assembly: GCA_963932245.1. Lineage (NCBI taxonomy): Eukaryota > Metazoa > Arthropoda > Insecta > Coleoptera > Staphylinidae > Tachinus > Tachinus rufipes. The sequence goes on along the minus strand of OZ010741.1, from coordinate 45,119,709 downwards.
ATGACGAATCATTTTGCATCACGATAATGCAAGCTCACACACATCACATGAAACAAACGAGTATTTAGACACACAAAAGTTCAAATTGATGGGTCATCCGCCTTACAGCCCTGACCTGGCACTTAATAACTTTTTTTTTGTTTCCAGTAATTAAGATCGGTTGAGGCCTTCAAAACGCATGTTTTAGAGCTATCATCTTCAGACTGAACAAAGTGCTTTAAAAGGTGGTTCAATCGAATGCAAAAGTGTATACATCATAAAGGCGTTTATTGTAGCAATAGTTTTGAAATAGTTTAATAATTCTTATTATAAAAAAGCAATATTTGTTTAATACTATAAATATTTCAAATACCAATTGAACTATTATTTTATCATTGATTGCAAAATTGTTACTCAATATTGTTTTTCAAAAAATATTGTACCTGCAAACAACTCTACACTAATGTTTTCTTACACAAAAGAATAATATTTATGGTATTATATTGACATTACTAAAATTATTTAAAGTTTTAACTAATTAAATTTTGTTTTATTTACTTATCGGAAGTCAGAAATAGCGCTGTTAACTGTTACCAATATAGGCTAAATAATTATGCAACAATGTAATAAATTCAATCTAAACAAAATACAACGATAACAGTTGTGTTAATAATTTGTTTTAAAAGACCAAACCATGCCCGATTCTATACTAGGGCAGACAGAATAAAAATATTAAAAGAAGGACAATTTTAAAAAGGCGGCATATTTAAAGTGATTACATAATCCCATTCATTTATAAACTCCCTGTACAAAAAAAACTAACATTATCCCAACAAAATAAATTAGTAACTCACTTTTACTATGAAAACGCACAACTAAACACAAATACACAAATTTCTTCAATTCTAGCTGTATAGTGAAAATGTAGACTGTATTTTTATTTATGGTAAAAAATTCAAACCGTTACATTTAATATATTTTCGTTAATTGCTCCTTTTTTGCTAATTTGTGCTGAAATTCTTTTTGTCTTCTTGCTTGTCCTTTTAATGCTTTTTTACATTTAAACTGTTGTTAAAATTCTTTTGGCTTTATTTTGCTTCTTTTATAAAAAAATAATAACAAGATATTCATTGTTTACAGGATTTCCAGATTAAATTGTTGTTATGCAATATGATAAAAAACATCATAATACATTATTACTTGTATATTTTGAAATATCATATCAAATTTATATAATGTCGCTTTTAAAATTCAATTTGTTTTTGTTTCATTACCACAGTAACGGATACAAAATAATAGTTTTGTCACACTTTTTTTTTACAAATTGACCTGCTAACGTTTTGAATACCAAACAGTGCTATAAGTCAACTTTTCAATCAATTTACGAATACCTTAGAGTATAAATATATTATAAATTTTATTGTTATTTTTCTAGATTAACTGTGCAGTGACATTACAATTTTATTGTGCAAATCAGTTGATTAGTTCTTCTAATCAGGCTCAAAAAAAGGAAGTTTCTCAATTTTGTGGTATCCAACAAATAGATAGAAGAGTCAGTTCAATAGCTTAATGTTAGCGTAGATGGATCAACGACAGAATAACGGAGATTAAGGTCCTGGACGTTCTAGAAATAGTACAGAACGTAAAAATAGGGCTCTTTAGTTCGTCCCTCTTTGGGATCGACTTTCAACAACAAAAGTAATTGGAGATGTCTGGAGAGGCTTAAATAACCAAGAAATCTCCGTTTGATCAGTTTACTAGAGAATTCAATTATTTGGCCGCAAGTTTTAACGCCCTTATTTTGTTTGCCATTAACTTCTTACCATAAAAGCTACCGACTAAAACACTACAATTAATCAAACAATAGAAACAAGTTATCTTTAACCAAAAATCAAGATTTTGTTTATATGCCTATACGTAGTGTCCTGGTGTTTCGGTAAATTGCCTTACCTAGTGACACAAAAACGGTATACTGGCCTACAAAGCAAAGGCTAATATTATTAGAGATACAGGCTTCTTTGGAATAGTGCAAGCCTGCTCGACACAATAAGACATATTAATGCTTGCATTTGTGGCATATTGGCTAAATTGGTCAACATCGGACGGTGTTTAGAGACCCTTATCGTTAGCAGCAAACACTGTATGGAGGCGGGTACAATCAAGTTAGTACTATTAATTGATTACAACAAAAAATACATGTGCAAAAGCCTTGAGTAGTCAAAACAATGGTGAGCACTTGATGAGGTCAAAAGAACAGAGCCCATCGGTAGACAACTTAGCATTATTTTTAGATATAAATGATAACCAATTAAACATTGACTTAGTTTGTGACTTAAAAATTAATTTCTTTAATATTTGTGGTCCAAAAAAGAAATTTAAACTCTGTTCATCAGTATCTCAAACATAAAAAAACCCTTATCCTCCTTTTAAATAAAACCAAAGAAAACAATAAAGATCCAGATTGCTTTAATCTAGTAGTCTCCGATTATTATCTTGAATATTCATTTGCTGACCAACAGGATGTTTGTGCCTACATCCACAAATAACAAGCATATTCTAGACTGACAACGTACGAAATTTAAAGCATTGGTTATAATAGCATATTTCTTAAACTAAATCTTCCATATAAGGCTATTTTTGTAAAACCAAAATTGATTGATGACCTTTTTAAAGTTTTGATAAGCTTCTTCAAGGTAATCATAAAAAAAATTAAAATAATTTTGTAAAGAGATTTAATGTTTAAGTCACTAATTTTTTACAGCACTATCCGGACAACAAGCTATGATTTTTGCTACTTTACACAATCTTACTCAACTTTCCCTCGTAATAGACTTTTTGGCAAACAAAGATTATTAGATTTGTATCTTTCAACAATTCCAAAGATTACAACAACTACTACTGTTGACGCTGCTTTAAGAAATTCTGATAATTTACTTATTACTTCTGTTGTGAAAACTTCTTTTCTTATTATTACTAAATTTAAACTGCGCCTCATCTATAATTATTCTAAAATAAAAATGAAACAATTTCTTAATAATTTTGAATTCGATACTCATTGCTTATATTTTGAGGATCCATATACCGCAACAGAAAATCTCACAAAATGTCATCAAAAAATTTGTTCCATTCTCTGTTATTAAACCAAAACAAAAGTACTTGTACCCAATTTAGACAAAACATGCAGTTAATAAAAAGCAAAAAGCATTTAACAAATACGCCAATAGTTGTTGTAACACATAAGTGTCAAGATTATAAAAAAGCTCGTAAACATTGTGACAATCTAATACAATCGGAACAAGATAAAGTTGACAAAAACAAAGCTAATCAAATTTCTCAGTTTTTCATAAAAACAAAAGTTCTTATAAAAGAATAAATTTATTGCAACGTAGTTCAAAGTCTTTAACACCCCCTCTTAAAAATAATCAAAACAATCTAGTTACTAATCCAAAAAAAGCAGATATTTTTGCAAACTAGTTCTACTATTCTAATATTTCTATGTTAATTTCTACATTGTCAAGTACTTAAAACAAAATAACTTTATTTAAGATACACTTACAGGTTACAATCTCACATGATCTTTTCTAAAATGACCATGTTATTATTCAGTTTTTGCATATATATATAAAACATAAAGTCTTTATATTGAATATTGTTTATAAGTATGGGGAGAAACATCCCAATTTACATTATCATTATCTTTTTTAAATTCTATTCAAAAACAAGTTATTCGGATTATAGCTGACCAAAATTGTCTAATGATTTTGATATTTTAGAACACCGTTGTAATGTTGCAGATCTTTGTGTTTTTTATAGATATTATCATAAACATAGTTCAAACAAAATAAAAAAACATAATGCCATTTAATCAAATATTTACTCGTAGTATAAAAGGATGTTACAAATTCTAACAAATATTCACTGACAGTTTAGAGATGTAGGACCAAAACTTTTAAGAGATATTTTTTTAACCGTACTATTGACACATTTCCCGAAACTTATAAGCCGAAGAAAACGAACAAACTTACAGTTTGCTGTTGAACGACATAGAGATCTTACTAGCGGCGTGATGGTATGGGGAATAATCGGCTATGGAAGTAAGTCTTCTCTAGTGTTCATTCCAGGAATATTAAAAGCAAATTGCTACATTAACACGATTTTAGAACCAACATTAATGCCCTATCTAAGCAGGTTGGAAACCCTCATTTTCAGCTGAGATTACAATTTGATTTCTAACATGCCTTCTTAAGTGATCCAAATTGTAGAGTGGCAACTCATTATTGAAATAAAAGAAGAAGAAACTTACCGTATTTTTTGATAAAATTTTAATCATTTTTTGGTGTAAACAATTATCTGAAATTTTCATAACACAAGTTACAGGTTGTTGGTACTTTTGGCGACCAGTATAATATTAATATAAATACTTATAATAGAATATTTGATTAAAGTTTAAAAACAATTAACTGACCGTTTTCATACAAATACTATTTTATGCAAGTTAATTTATTCAAACTATATATTGTTTTTTACACAAATTAGTCACTATTGTGTTGATGTTGTAATAAATTTTATTGAATAATATTAAACATATTAGATAAACATCTATAAAAAACAATTCTACGTAAGTCATCGTTTGATATCTTTAGTGATTAAACATTGATTTATTAAACTACTTTACAAAAAAATCATTATAACAAGTTATATATTTAACATAACACTAAGTACTATTGGCAAAACTGAGCAATAATTGATAGAAAAATATTTACTACTGCAACTGAAGAAAAATTCAAGAACAATCCAAATCAATTTTGTCATACATAAATAATAAAAAAAAAACATTCAAAAACTTTATTATTTATAACCTATAATAAAACTTGCTTGTTTGCTTTTTTTTTAGTAGTGCTTATAATACTACACCATTTGTAGTTGAAGTTATATCACTCAAAGTTATTCAAGCTTCTTAACGCTTGAAAGCAAAATACACGCTAGGTCTTGATGGTATTTTTTTCTTTTTAATCAATTACTGCGTTTTCTCAGTACATTAAAATCCTTAAACTTTTTTTATTAAAAATTGCCCGCATCTGTTCAATTGAAACAAAAACTAAACAGGAAAGACATATTAAACTATCATCCGGTTACTTAAATTAACATTGTTGCTACAGAACAAATAATAGAAAAACATTGGCACAGTTTTGTCAAGAAGAAGTCTACCGGATTAAATTTGATATGTTTCATACAGTGTGTTTTCAACATAGTGCTATTCCTCAAAAGTCCAACTTAAAGATATTTGCAAAAACTTAAAAAGTCAATGTCTACAATATGCTGACGATTTCAAAATATTTTCAACAAATCAGTGGCAGTCGTTTTAATTTAATATTAAAAATAATAATAATAATATCTTTATTTCTAATATAATTAATACAGAAAAAAGTAAAATTTAGTTTAAGTACTGGTCTTCCACTTAACCTTAAATTTTTACTATAATTTGTTTTCTAAAATTAAATTTTATGAGTTTCTACATCTTCTTACATTTCTTACTCTATTCAAAAGATGGTCTGTTGTTATAGCATCCATTGTAAACAATGCAAACTTTTTTGATATTCAATGTTATCTATGTACTGTAAAACAAACTAAGATACAAACAAGTGTTTGTATCATTGTCTGATGAAGGTGTTGTAAAAGGTTGAAAAATGTTACGGTTCTTAAACGTGTTTTATTTATCTTGAAATGAACTATCACATAGTAACGGCTACCACCATTCAATTTTAAAAACAAACTACTTGCAACTAAATATATCAAAATGCAGCACTATGACTGGCTTACTTTTGCAAAAAAAATGAATACAGTTTTTAGTTCAGCATTTTTATAATAAAAAATCCAATCCAACGCTTGAAGTACATGTGCTACAAAGAAAATCGCTTTGTATTCTTACTGATTATGAAGTTTTATTAAACTGGCTTGTTTGCAAAGATGTGTATTGTCCAATATTGCTATACTCTATTCCAGGGGTAGCCAACCCAAATGATCTTGCGGGCCACTTTGAAAATCCATCATAACTCCGCGGGTCGCATATAAAATTATTTATTATTATATTAGATTCACTATAGACATTTTTTTAAAGTGAAAAATTAAAACATAAAATATAATTTAATTATTCTGCAAACTCTAAGCCTAAGACTTTTTGCAACATTAATAGACGAGGCTATAAAAAAAAGTAAAAAAAAAAAGCCAAAGACACAAGGATAGGATACAAAAAAATAAAACAAATTGGTATTCAAATCCTAATGTTTGCGGATGACATGATATTAATAGCAGACAAAGAAGAGAAACTACAAGGAAACATAAAAATATACGAAAAAGAACTAAAGAAGATAGGCATGGAAATAAACACAAGTAGAACAAAGACAATGGTAGTAGCGACAAAACCTAAGATGCATAAGATAGAATTGGATCGACAAATAATTGAACAAGTAAAGTATTACAACTACCTTGGTACAATAATAGAAAAAACAAAAAATATAGACATGGAAACAGATGCAAGAATTTAAAAAGGAAGAAGTATATTCAATGCACTCAAAAAACATTTCTTGATTAAGAAAATAAAAACAAAAATACAAAAAGTAGTAAAACCAGCCATAGTATACACAAGCAAATCTTGGACAACACCAGAAAGGAATAAAAGCAAAATTAATGCAATGGAGATGAGATTTCTAATGAAAATTAAAGGAATAACAAGAATAAGAAGTAAACTACAAATTAAACCTATAGAAACAGTAATAAAGAAGAGGCAGCTAGGAAAGCTAAAAACCATACAAAGACTAGATAGAACCAGAATAACAAAGAAAATACATGAATTGAGAATACAGGGGAAAAAACAAACAGCTGGTCCGAGCAGGCTCACAAAACAGCAAAAAAGAAGAAGAATAGAGTGGAGCAAAATAGCAAAAATGACCAAAGATAGACAAGCTTAGAAAAAAAAATAAAGAAGTTATAAAATAATACATCCGACACCCGAAAAGGGTATTAAAAACTAATAATAATAATGAATAATAATAGTATTCTGATTAACCATAACTGTAAACTCATAAATAAAACAGGCAATATCTGTCATATACATATATGCGCAAAAATATTATTTTAAAATCAAACTTTTTTTCATAATTTCTACAGTTATGTTTTGAATATATGGATGCACAAATAATGTATTTTTTAAATAAATTGGTTTTCACAACTTTTCCCATTATAAAATAAATATATTTTGTAAAAGTGTTATAAATCTCGCGGGACGCAAAAGTATTCCAGGCGGGCCGCGGGTTGGCCACCCCTGCTCTATTCCATTCCCCGGTAGAGCGCGGAAAATGTACATTTACCAATAAACAATATTGCATAATTTACTGACTATGCATAGAGGCTAAATGATAATCTGTTTATCGTGGCTAGTTATGTGTAAACTGCGTGCATTTTTGTTTTTGCACTTTATCCTGTAATTGTAATTGAATAGACTTTAGGCAGTTTCAACTTTTAAGTACCAAGACCAGCAGCCAGAAACTCATTAATTTTAACAAGTTTTAGGTAGTATAGTAGTATTGTGATAATAATTTATAAGACAATGAAAAAAGCTTTCTTTATTTAATAAAATTAAGGCTTAATGTTTTTGTTTGTTTTACCTTGTTTTAAGCTATTAGATGGTGATCTTATTTCAGTTTGCTTTTTTTTTAATTTCTGTAGATACGTTTTTCTGTTACTAATCCAAGCATATGTTTGTGCATTCATTAGTTGAAGAACATTATCTTATTATTTGTCAATTACTAAGTAAAAATTTTTTTTTATAAGACTTCATTTTTTTCTGTTGCTTTACTAATTAAAAAACGAACCTGTTTGATTATAGTTAAAAATGATTCGTGAGCAACACATACGTATCTCACAAACTAGTAGCTTAGTAGTGACTCACAAAAACGTGGCGGTTTATGACTAGGAGACTGCAAATTATGTATAGAAAATTTGTAAGAAAAATATTAGTTGACTACTTTAATTGATATTTTGGAAATATATTACAACAGATTTATATTCTAATAGCAAAGCACAGAAATATTTTTATTCAGTCTGTAATGTTTAAATTAAATTATCTATATAACATCGATTTGACAAAATGCGACAAAAGTAAAATTTTTCAAAAGGCTTATAGCAATTTTGTTTATAAGAATAATTATTAAAACACATTGAATATTTAATCAGATAAAAACAAGTTTATGTAAATAAAATTACTACTATTTATTTATTAATTATTAAATATTAAAGTATATACTATATACTACATTATTTAAATTATGATTTAATAAATATCACGATATATTATCATATGCGATAGAATAAATGATAGATACATTGTGGTTTTGTTAGACTTACTGGCGATTACGATAATGATTTAGAGCACTATAACAATGTTATAATTTGCAATTCTCGTAGATTAATATGCATAACCACCCAATTTAAAAATGGGTTGCTGACGATATTTTGTCAAAAAACCTAAAGAATGTATATAAATATTTGAATATTACATATTTACTATGCAATTTTAATAACATAGTTCTCCTGCCAGAATGACTCTTTTACTATTAATTTTTAATTTAAGTAAATTTGTAATATTGTAACAAACTAACAATTGCTACAAAATCTGTTGGCATAACAGTCACCTTTCTAGAATGACGCATTATAAAACAACCAAAAAAACTATTAAATAAAGTGATGAAGTAATCCTACCATGTAGCCCTATACAATATATTTACACAATAATATAATATTTTAACTCACCCTGTTTGTGCTCAATTTGTTCTGTTTTATTACAAAAATTGCTGGAAAATTTTAAAACATCCAACCACATGCACTGCCGATGTGTAATAGACTGCTATAACTTGCGTTGACGGGTGAAATATAAACAAATATTGAATTGCTTATAATACGATATTATATTATTGTATTAAGAATTATAATACATCAGTATTTTTTAATCTATGTTTATATAATGTAACTTAATTCTGTTCTTTACTTTATTTGTTTTGTGGAATGTGAATAGTGATTCATGTTAGCTTGCTTTAGATAATAAGTCTGCACAACAAAGCACTATCATTCTATAACAAAAATAAAACAGAATTAAATAATAATATTTACTTAAATTGAATATTTATTAAGAGTCACAATTGAAATATTTATGTTTTTGCTGTACATTGTAAGAAATATTGTGACAAATTATGATAACATATGTACGTGTTGCTATATAAATTGGTTATCAGTTGATTTGAGTTTTGTGATTAAATTGAGAATCATGCAAAGTATTTATTAAATTTATTGGTTGTACCTTTAATTTGCTATAGTATTAGTTTATTGTGCACTCGGATAACTGTGAAAATGGTAATATTATTGTTATAGTATTGGAAATTGTTGTTTTTATATAATAAAATGAGTTTAAATATACTTATAATTAGGTTGATATGTTTTATTAATTTAGCAGGAAAATTGTTGACAGCAATAAAAAATATACTGCAACAAGAACCCGATCAGGCATAAATTGTTTGATTTTATTTGGTTATATACTTTGGTAAATTCCTCATCAAGGTTCTATAAAAAAAAACAAGATAACGGTAGACAATGCATATAATATATTTTCACTTCTTGTGCGCTACAATATGTCCGGTCAGTTATGTAGTTTGAATCCCTAATAATATTATATATATTTATACTCTTTCTGGGACAAACCCCAAGAAGACTGATTCGTAGACAATCAAGCTGACAATTTTAACTGATAGCATCTGAACTCTGTTTTTCAATAAAAATCTATAAATCATACTAACATAAATTAAATACCATAAAAGCATCAGGTATAGATGAATACTACCTATTATTCTTAAAACTATTGTAAATGAATTAGTTCCCAATTTGACTAAAATATTTGCCTTGAAATACAAAAACAAATTATTTCCAAATTGTTGGAAAATTGCAAATGTTCAACTTATACCTAAAAAGGAAGATAATAATAAATATTTTTCAAATTATAAACCAATAGCATAATTGTCCGATCAGTCAAAAAATAATTAAAAGTATACTAATTTGCACATTGTCAAGTTCTAAGAACAAAATAACGTTATCTCAGATACTCAATATGGATTTTGCTTAAAACATTTGACATCAAATCTTCTAACATATGTTAGTCACAAATAAAAATTAAAGGTGTTCCTAAATGAAGTCATTTATATGTGAGTAGATTTGATTCGATTGTGACAGCTGATGAGATTAAAAAATATCTCAATGAAATGAATTTTAATTCAGTAAGATGTGAGAAGAAAGCTTCAAACCACCCAACGGAATATTCATTTTTTCAAATATCAGATACTGCCAATAACATTAAAAAAATGAAGGAGCCCTCTATCTGGCCATCAGGTGTCTGGGTTAATCCGTTTTTTCACTGGCTAGTGAAGAAGAAAATAAACCCTTAATGCTAAATATATTCCATCAGAATGTACAATCATTAAATCTTAAAATTGGCGAAATTGAGTTGTGCTTAGAAGTTTTAGATATTAATTTTCATGTTTTATGTTTTAGTGAAACGTGGTCAAAAAGCTATGAATGTGCAACACAAAAAATTGTAAATTTTGAACTGGTAGCATTTTTTACAATATCTAACATTAGTCACGGTAGAGTATCAATATATACTCATCATTCGATTGAACTTAACGTAAGAAATGATATTATGAATTTATCCCAGGAAATACACTACGAAGTAGCGGCGGTGGAGTTTATGCATACATTTAATAATGTTCTGTTGCTAGCAGAAGCATCTCAACTAAATATTATAATCAACGGTGATTTTAACATTCTATTTGGGCAACGAAATTCTCAAACAGGCAGCTTTATAGACTTATTAAATAAGTTTAATTTGAGTGTCACTATAAAATGTAATACGCGTCTTAACAATTGTATAGCAACATATTAACCAATATTGATCACTATACTTCTTTTGCAATAAACACGAAATTTCAGATCACAAACCTGTTATCGTAAATGCGCAGATTAGTACAAATAACAAAGTAACTGAATCAGGCTTATATAATTTATTCAAGTTAACTGAAAATATTGACTGGAGTTTTGTAAATAGTTTTGCTAATGTGAAAAAGAAATGGAACAATTTCACAAATATTTTAATAGATATACATACAAAAGCGTTTCCTCAAAAACATCAAACTTATTCCTCGCGTTTTGCTTCTAGTTGGTTTAACGATAGATTAGCTTATATTCGCGATAATGTAAACTTACTGCTTGATATTTATAAACAATATCCCAATAAAGCAAATAAAACAGCTTTTTACAATCACAGAAGCTATTACAGATTAGAAATCAAAAAAACAAAAAAACAATTTAACGATAAGAAGTAACTGATTCTATAAATACTTCAAGAGCTATGTGGAATTTAGTAAATAATAATTTAAATAAGACTAATTGCAGTTCACAACCTAACCATTTCTCTTCATTAGAGTTTGCAAATTTTTTTAACAACATTCCACTCGATATAGTGACTAATATTCCTCAAAGCTCAAAAACGCCTTGAGAATATATGTCCTCTGTCCAAATAAATAACGACACAAAATTAAAGTTTGGTGACGTATCACATTGCAAAATCAGAAACTCTGTCAACCGAATAATAAACAAACCTAGTAAAGATGTGTACGGATTAAGTGCAAAACCTATTAAAGTTCTAATAAATTTAATTATCTCACCTCTTGCTAAATTGAAAAATATTAGTATAAATGCTGGCATATTTCCAAAAGTCTTAAAAACTTCAAAAGTAATTCCCATTTTTAAAAAAGGTAATGTGGACGATTCAGCAAACTAGAAGCCAATCAATTATTAGTAAAATTTTGAAGCTGTGTTAAAGAATAAAATCGGGGAATATATGAAAGTGCATTCCTATTATACCTCTAGACAGTTTGGGTTTCGTACTAACCACTCTACTGCAATGGCAGTAAGTGAATTAACTGAGTCGATTGCAAATGCTTTTGAAAAACGACAATACACGGAAGCCATTTTCTGTGACCTAAGCAAGGCATTTAATTGTGTATCCCACCAAGTTCTAGAAAAAAAAAATTGCACTATAATTTTAACCCACAATCAGTGAAGCTTATCATATTTTAGTAATAGAATAGACATAATATGCTGCAAAAATAAGTGAAAGTTTAAGCGGTGAATATAATGTGCCTCAAGGTTCCATACTGAGCCCTATTCTGTTTTTGATCTATATTAATGATTTACTAAATGCAATATCAAAAGCCGAGTTAATACTTTACGCGAACAATACTGCTAGTATAAATAAACACCAGATACTGAACGAGTTAGTGCGGGATCTGGTGGATACACAATTGATGCTTCAGAATGGTTTTCGGCTAATCTCTTAAACCTAAATGCTTTAAAGACTGTCAATACAATATTTTTGCTGCAACCAGTCGACAAGGAACTAAACGTAGAGGTAGTAAAGTTTCTCGGGGTTCAAATAGATCCGGGGTTTACGTGGAATTGTAAAATATTGACAGCATAGCTTTCTCAGTTAGTAAGAACATCTTTATATTACGTAATATTGCAAAAATAACATTGCTGAATGTGAGTCTTGCAGTTTACCATGGATATATCATGTCAAAACTTATATATGCTATTACAGTATAAGGTCATTCTTCGGCTAGTCAACGACTGTTTAAACTTCAGCGTAGAGCAGTCCGAATACTATCTGCTTTAGATTATAGAGCGGATTGCAAATATGCTTTCATTAATCTTAGCCATTTAACAATGCCATTTAATTATATATATATGAATGTTTAAAATATATGAAAACAACCGCAGACAACTACAATAGTAATCAAAGCTTTCATGGATATAATACAAGAAAGAAACAAAACATCAGACAAAACATTAAGTCTAGAACATTAAATAATTACTATGGACCAAAGCTATTTAATGCTCTTAATCTAAATGTAAAAATTCAAACGTTTTTTAATCTATGTAAAAGTGTTATTGTTGAAATTAGCACCATACAATATTAAAGCATATGTAAACCATAACTTTTTAAATACGTTCAATTAATATGTATATTTTAGACCTATGTAATACATTTTTGTAAATGCATCAATAAACATTATTATTATTATTATTATTATTATTATTATTATTATTATTATTATAAGAATTTTATTTTTGTTAGGGGCAATTCCATATCAAACGGAGCAGAGCTGGGGGGGGGGGGGTGCATGAGAAACTTGCTTATGTATTTTTTATACATATAACTTATTAGTAGTCCTTTGATCGGTATATGAGAGTATGTACATATACATATAAAAAAAATTGTACAATTTTTTAGTTTTTTTGTCGTTTTTTAACTTAATCGCATTTTTTGTTTAAAAACCGCTATTTTAACTCAAAAAAAAAAAAATTTACTAATGAAATCAATCAGAAATTTTTTGTAGAATCCAAATCTGGTGCCATTTTAAGTCAATACCCTGTCGATAAGCCGCAAAAGCCATAAAACCATGTTTTTGTTTTCAGTGGGCTGGGCAAAAAGGAACATTTTTTTAATTTTTTTTAACCGCCAAAGTTGACGTATTTTGATGTAAATTAATTGAAAAATATAAATATGTTCTGTGTATTTGGGTTTTAAGAGTCTAAAACTCTGCAAATCTGCAAAGTAGGCCTATTCTTCAACATAAACTCTTACAAATGCACGTTTAGCCGCGCTCAGAGGAATAATACATTAAATATTATTAAAGTTTGAATTGTAGAGACAATTTTACATGGAAAATAGTTAATGTTGTACTCATCGTCTGTAGAAAAGTCCATCAAGAAAGAAATGATTACAAAATTTTCAGACAAAAAATGCGTTAAAAATTAACACTAGGGTGTGGTTTAAATTTTTTTTTTTACAAATTTTGATAAGCGCCAGGAGGATTTATGTTTGAATGCCAAAAATAATAAAATTTTCTAATTTTTGCGCCGATAGATCGAGTCTAAATTTGTGCCGCAAGCGCAAAAACTATCAAACAAAGAGTAAAATTACCCAAAATTGGTTCAAACAACAAAAGATGACTTTGTTAAACTTCTGAAATAAGCTTAAAAAAATATAATCTTTAAGAAAAATAAAAAAAATATTTTTTTTTTAAGTAAATGTTGAACAAATTTTTTAGATGGGTTTTTCATTGCCAGATGAGCATGACACTGACTATTTTCTATGTAGAATTGTTTGCAAAACTATAGTTTCTCTAAAAACTGCTAAATGTGCATTTGTAAAAGTTTATGTTGAAAAATAAGCTTATTTTTGCAGATTTTTGTGTTTTAGACCTTTAAAACCCAAATACACAAAACAAATTTATATTTTCTAATTAACTTACATCGAAACACGTCAACTTTGGCGGTTAAAAAAAAATTAAAAAATGCTCCTTTTTGTCCAGCCCACTGAGAACAAAAACATGGTTTTATGGTTTTTGCGGCTTATAGACAGGGTATAGACTTGAAATGGCACCAAATTTGGATTTTACGGAAAATTTCTAATCGATTTCATACTAAATTTATTTTTTTGAGTTAAAATTGCGGTTTTTAAACAAAAATTTTTTTTTTATGGGTTTCATACTCTCATATACCGATCTAAAGACTACTAATAAGTTATAGAAACTAAAAAAAACCCATGAGCAAGTTTTTCAATGCAAATGAAATGGAATTGCCTTTAGACAAGCAGAGAGAATATCTTGCATTAAATGTAGAATTTGATAGGGTATGGCATCCTAATCTTATTAACAAATTTTATTGTATGTCTTGATCACAAATATGTAAATTTTATTAATAGTTTTCTTGACGATTAAAAAAATTATAGTTGGAATTGATTGTTTTAAAATCATAAATGCTAGTATTCTTCAAAAATCTGCTCTTTTGCCGACTTTATTTTTCATTTACATTAATAAACTTTTACAAATAACCAAAAATCCTATTCATAGTTTTGCAGACATTGTTAAAACCATGTTGACAAATATGACAAAGTGTCTCAGAATTTCTAGGTTAAAATCTGTAGCAACTATAAACAAAGCTTGAAACAATATCTAAATGGAGTTCTCCAAACTTAGTCAATTTTAACTCTAAAAAACTCAACTTTTTCAACCAACACTAGTTTTATTAGACAAATTAGTTTATTACGTCTATTAATAAACACCCGCATGAAAAGCTGTTCAACAAAAGGGTACATCAATCAAGTTATTTATACCGGAAACAAATTAACAGATACAGGGTATAAAATTATAGATGAGTAGATTGCTTCCTTGTTATTGGCTGGCTTACCAGACTCAGTTCAATGATAATGGAGATAGAGCCTTCTGGAATATTAATTACTACTAAAGTTAAAGTGACATGAAAATGAAAAAGTGCTTTAGCTGGAAAAAACTTTATGCAAAATAACAAAAAACCCGTGATAGTTGGTTGCTTTTACGTGCCTATCGTAAAAAAAGGATTGCTGGAATAAGAACGTAGAAAAATACAAATTACACAACAATGTATATATCAGTTTTTCTATCTGAAAACTTCAACAAAAGTGAATGTTATATTGACTTTAAAACCTCTTCACATATGACGCTACATAAAGAATGGCTGCGAAACAAAAGACATTTTAACATTAAAGATATAACCACTATTTCCAATCATAATAAGTTGAAAGTAATTAGTGGATTTATATAAAGATAGAAACCTGTTAAGATAAAAAAAAGGTCAACGTAACGGTTAGTCAAGTCTTGTATGTACCAGAAAAAGACTAATATAATATTGGTTAACCAAATTATAAAAAAATAAAACAACAATAGTCAATAGAATTCAATACAGTAGTCAAGCAAGTAAGAATCAGTTATGTGAACCATGTTGCAAACAAAGCTACTAATTAAAAAAAGTAAATCACTTGCGAGTTCCTTGTAGCAAAATGGCATTTGCTAAAAAATGAATAGCACGATTTTTGAAAAAACAAAGTCTATGTTAGCGATGCCAATATAAATACATGTTAACAAGACTCAAAAAGAAGAAAAAACTAGTGTCAAACCAAATTTAAAATATCTAAGAATCTTTGTTTTAAAAGTGATGTGTTAAAAAAAAAGCAAACCAAACAAAATGTGAAACCAAACAAAATGTGAAACCAATCAAAATACTATTTGTTGGTTTTAGCAAAAGAACAAAAAAGATGGCGGGATAACTAGTCGTCAATATCCCAAAAGAAGCAGTAACTACAGACCTAAGACATAAGACCTACAATAAGAAGAAAAAGAAGAAGAAGAAAAATAAAAGGCTATAGTTTGTTTTCACCAAGCAGAAATATAGTAATACATAGTTGAGATGTAAGGTTTATGGAAACTAAATTAAATCAGCCTGTTCAAATCATAGAAAAAGAACAAACTCTAATATAATGGATGGAGTAGGATTAAGGAAATTCCATTCAAATAATGAAACTAGTGATTCAGACTACGCACTTAATACTAAAATTGATGTTAAACCGGTAATTATTACTTGTTATTATTAAAGTGAAATAAAAAGGTTAAAGATTATATTTACTTACTTGTGTAGTAGTGAAGTTGAAATAAAACTGATCCGGGTACAGTTGATAAAGCAATGCAAAGTGTACATAGTAATAATTGGAAACAAACAATGCATGAAGAGTTTAACTTTTTAGTAAAAAAAACCTTCAAAACAAGAACAAGATAAGACAAGACAATTGTTGAAGTCGAACGGTGAATAGATGTAAGGTTAGATAAGGTTTTGCAAAAGGCGTAGCTTTAAAGTCAACAAAACCCGCCGTGCCAAAAATCCACGGCTAGTTTTAAGGCTATAACATTTAACTCTATGTTACTAGTCAACTACTAAGGAAACTGTACCTGTAGCAATAGGCCGAGACCACATTTCAGATTGCTTTCTCTATAGGGTATCTCCAACAATCTCCCACAACCTCCGCCAAGATTTAGTGATAAGAAGGTAACCGCTGCACCCATCTTCAAGATAAAATTTGCTGAAATGGTTTCAACTTCCTATGATAGTTTCCAAAGAAAATAGCTAGAAACCCCACATTAATATCTATCTCAAACGACACTATTGCATAAAAAAAATTGGCTATTCAAAACACTTTGAGAGATAGATGTAATTTTGACTCTTTTTCCATTTCTTTTGTTAAAGTAAGTGCATACAAACTAAGTAAATATACAGTTTTTTAGTAGTATTTATGTTTTTAACATCTAAAAAGACGGGGACAATATATTAAAAATGTGCAGAAAATGCTCTGCTCCTGCTTTAATATCTTTAAACTGTGTTTTCTAAAAAATGTTGAAAAAAAAATGAAGTTGCATGTCTAAATATCAAAATAAAATTTATTAACATTATCATGTTTTGCTTATTGCAACATCCCACATCACTATTTTAAGTTTGGACCATACCTTTTAACCCACTCTGTATCTATCTAATGTTTGCTTTGAAAACAAATACAAGATAAATAAAATATCTACTAAGTGTACACAGCAACAAATGTTAATAATGTTTCTGTGTTATAAAATTGCAAAGGATAATGCACATAACAAATTGAGTGTTTTTATAAACTTTCAAATTTGATGTTTTGTTTTTAATATGTCGCAACATAATAACATCTTTGATTTGAACTACTAAGTTTACTTACAAACATACTATATTGACTTTAAGCAATAACAGATTATTTTACAAATTCCTGTTACTCTGAAAGTGATTTACCGCTAATACTGGTGCACACTATTTGTTGGAACAACGTGTACTATAATGTTTAATGCAGCTGTTTGTTATACTAAGTGAGTGTAGGTTTATTATGAATGTTTTGATATTTAAATATAAATTTTAAATGTTTTGCATAACTCTCATAATAGCTTGGCGTATCACAGTTTAAGAACGGTTGCGATTAGATCAAATACAGAAATCTCATCATATTTAATAAATAAATTTACCTTGTCTATGCACAATTGTTACTACTTCTTTACAGAAAACTTCCAATGATCTAACACGGTTCGATGCGTAACAGACTGACCTAGTACAGTGACGCTTGACGAACACATATTTAATTGCTTGTAGTTTTGTTATTTGTTTTATCATAAAAATTATAATATTTTATCTATATGTATAATGTATAACAGACAATTCAGATGTATGACTACATATACAATAATAGTACATCCTACCCGAAGTAATATACGTTAAAAGTATTTACGTACTTCAATGTACGTAATCAATATACATCATTGCAATCCTAAAACAACTATCCTGGGTAAGTTGTAAGTAGCTACTTATGTATTATGTAAAAAGTGCTATCAGAAAATATAAATAAAAACATGCTAAATGTAGAAAACGAGTTAATTTTTTTACTTTAGAGAAAAATTATTGCAGCGTTTCAAATATCACAAATAAGTAGATCAATAAAATTATCTAATCTTACCACGAACTGATATTGTAATTGTAATAATAAGAATTTAGTGAATCAGCGCTGCGGAACAATTTGTACAACAAAATTATATAAATGAATATTCAAGAAGATATTACCACAATCGCACACGTAGACAAATTATGCTGATAAAAAATTTACTATAATGTAAAAATTTGATTAAATTTGTTGTCACAAATTGAGCTCCGTTAAAAAAATGCTCTAAATCGGTGATTCTCAAACTTATTCAGCCGACGCGAAGCTAACGGCACGTGTCGCAATTCAAACAAGCCGTTAGCCGCTGTCACAATTTTAATTAAATTTACTATAGATTCTGTATAATAATCATAATAGTCGTATTCAATCAAATAAATGTATTAGTTATTTTGCAGATATTATAAAGTTTGTCCATCGAGTAATATGAATTATCATTAAAATAATAAAAAAAAAAACTTTTTTTAATTGAATTTTTAATCATTTTTATTATATCTGTTGGATTATTATAAATATAACTACTTGCACAGATAAAAGATTATTTTGTATCTGGTCAAATTATACTATAGAATGTAAATCTATTTTGAAAAATGTTTAGTAGTTACTATAAATGTATAGGGACAAACGGTCAAAATATTTGTGTATTACAACAAGTTTCTCTATATGAGATAATATAAATAATTCTGACAATTTGCTTTTGCATAATAAGCACTCTTTGCACATCAACGCCAGCCCCAAACTTCAGGATCAGTTCCTCAATGGCAAACATTTTCTATAACGAATACAATTATTACGCTTAGCAGTTTAGCAGAATTAGTTAATCCAAATCTTTTTTTTTTTTGTTTTGATTATATCCATTAACAAATGTGTCTTTTTCTTCTTTTTCTTAATGCATCTGATGTTTTTTGGTCAATGTCTAACTTTTTAAGGATTTCAATAAGCTTGTGATGTTGTACTCGATCAAACGCCTTCTCGTAGTCTATGAAGCACAGGTATATAGTTTTTCTTTGATTGTGGCAGTTTTCTACAAAAATTTTGTTTCACTGATTGGCTTGTAAAACTAATGAAATCATGTTTCTTAATTTTTTAGCGGTCTTCGTTTTTAGCAAAAGGACAAACGTTAACGAGAGTCATCGAGCAAGATATATACATATAAATACCTGCTTTATTTGATTTTGTAGTTTGTATAGTTTTTTTGATTATACTTTTACTGATTGAAAGACCTGTTATCTTTATCAATGTTTTTATGTTGTTTTTTGTCGTCTAAAAAGAGTTTTTTAATATATTCCTTACAAACTTATTTTTTCTGATAAAAGTCTATTCCTATTTGCTTTTCTCAATTAACTAACTTAAAGATTTTTTTTAAATTTTAATTGTTGCTTTTGGTTTTTTGTAAAGATTAAAGTGACCATGTAAAGCCTGCAATTGTTTAATTTGTTTACATTCTTGTTTGTTGCTGTTTTAGTTATTGTTTTTTTTATTCAGTTTTTGAAATCCAATGTGATATGCAAACATATGGCACGCGTCATAGGAACTGGATGGCATGGTTAAATGCCAGATTGACCACATTAGTTATAATTATTGCGCTAATACAAAATGGCATAGCTATAACAAAAATGCTGCCTATGCAACGCTGCTAATAGTAATAATAATAATAATAATAATAATTTATTAGTGCCAACTACAAAAAGTATTACACAAGTCAGGTCACTTGGTTTGAATTAACAAATGGAATATACAATAAAATTTTTAAGTAAGAAAAATATGTTACAAAAATAAAAGTACAATAAAAATACAAAAAATACAGTAAAAATACAATACAAAGTAAGACAAAACAAATAAATTTAATTAAAAGTACTGCCAACAAAACCATCAATAAAATAAAAAGCCCCTTTTATTAGAGTCTTTCATATATTTTAAGAAAGCTTTCTCAGGAAGATTTCTAATCTGGTTTAAAATTAAGTTGTAAAATTTAATGCAGTGGTAATTAGAGCCTATTTGTGATTTTGACAATCTTAGCTAGTTTGAGTAAATATCAACTTTATTCCTAGTGTTATGTGAATGATTGTTTCCATAAAGTTGGAATTTATTGAGGTTGTTTTGCATATATTTTATACACTCATATAAATATTTACAAACACGGAAATGTCATTAACTTTAATACACGAAATTGATTCAAACAATCATCCCTATAATCAAGGCCTGATATTACCCTGAAAGCTCTTCTTTGTAGAAAAAACATTCTGCTACGAATAGCAGAATGTACCTATATCAATAAGCCGTACGTTAGATGTAATTGGCAGAGCGGAATGTAGGCCGTTTTTAAAACAAAGATAGATATTAAACAAATATTTCTGCATAACTTTTTTGCTAGTGCATCTCTATGCATTGACCATTTCAGATCTGGATCAATATGCAGACCTAAAAACTTTGTATTGTTACTAGTTTTTTGATGATTTCGTAACGAAAATGCAAGAATGATAGATTTCTCAGGCTTTACAGTTAAAATATTACTGCTAAACCATCTCTCTGCTGTAGCAATAGCTGCATTATGACCATTCTTAGCTATATTGCTTTATGCTTAAATGGGATGGTAGTATCATCCGCAAAAAGAACAACATGTTCATCTTTAAAAAGTTGAGGAAGATCATTGATATAGATAAAAACAGCACTGAACCCAGTACAAAACCTTGTAGTATACCTGTAGTTAAACAACTATATTCCGAATGTGTAGTAAACACGCTGTTTCCTATTATGCAAATAGAACGACAACAAACAATAAACAGCTTACGTAGTAAAATCTCGTAATCAAATGTCTTGGTCAGATCGATAAAAGAAGAATATTTACCATTTTCAAAACAATTAATTGTGTTGATCACAAAGTTTAGTACAGCTTGTGATGTAGACATTCTTTTTTAAAATCGGAACTGGCTATCAGAATATAAATGTTCTGATTTAAAAAAATCAACTAATTGATTGTTTAATAAAGTTTCGAAAACAATTGAGACAATCGGTAGCAGATTGATAAGTCTATAATTTGAAAGGTCATTAGTGTCGTCCTTTTGTAAATAGGTTTTACATCAGCTAGTTTTAAAGCGTCGGGAAATGTTTGACTATTAATACATTTATTGAAGAGTTTAGTAAGTTAAACTTTAAAAAAATGTGACACTTGCTGTATCATATTTGCAGTGATACCATAACAATCAAAACACTTACTTTTTTTTAGAAGTTTGAGTGTATCTTTCATTTCAATAAAAGTTGATTCACGAAAATTAAAATAGTTTGGTACATTTACATTGTTAACTTCACTACACATTAAAATAATAGAATCCACATCAGATTTAGTTAAAGATCCTATTAAAGCAGACGGTAAATTTAAAAAGAAATGATTAAAATCATTAGCGCTAATATCACAAGTTGTATCACAGTTTTTATTAATTAGATTAATAATTCTCCACATACCTTTTTGAGAATTGCAATGACTACTTACATACTTATTGTTGGCATTAAGCCGAGCATTTTTTATGGCTAAATTATATTTTGTTCTGTATGTTTTTTTATTTGTTTTAACTGAGGATCATTTGATCTAAGACAAATTTTGTCCATAAATTTTAAGTTTTCATGCATTTCTTTTAACTTTTTGTTAAACCAAATAATTTTATTTTGGAAAAGCATTTAGAGCGTTGCTTCATAATATTTTCAATAACAAATCCAATTTTACACTGCAATTTAGGTTTTCATTATCAAGAAATTGCCAATTAATATTTTCAATCAAAAAAAAAAAATTTGATTTTTTCACATTAAGTTATAGGTCGACATAGTCGTGGCTTAACTTTATTGTTAGTAGTATGTTAAAACGATAATTCAACTCCAATATAGTTGGAAAAACCAGCATCAATAGTATGAGTATATACTAGACTTTGGTGAACGTTTATAAAAATACTATTATCTAACCTGGTAGGACGGTTAAAGTTACTTATTAAACCATACCCACTAAGAACTATACCGTCATGATATAGCCCGTTGAAAATGTAGAAGTAGAACCTAAAGAAATTTAAGAAGTTTTGGATATATTTGAAAACTGACCAACTGCTGATTTAAGCAAAACTATTTGCAAAGTAACACAAGTAGACACTACCAACTGAGTCTATGCAACAACAAGCGTCGTCACCAAATACAACATAAACATTATTTGATTTAAATTTACTGACATTTGTGACTTTTTTAAGTAAGTAACTATTTTATTTCTTGCTAGTACATGGTGGTATAACAAATGTCAATACACAGAATATAATTAAGTCGTAAAAAATTGTAATAGGAGTATACGAATAGGTAGACAAAATTACAAACATTTTAAAAGCTTTTTTGATAAAATTTACTTTTATTATAAAAAGCCGCACGGTGAGCCTGAAGTAAAATTAAATCAAAAGTTCTTGCTTTAGAATTTTTGGCAAAAGGCTTCTAAAGAAAAATCCATTTTTATTTTTGTTAAATATTTTTTTAGTTTTAGTGGCGCTTTCTCTAAATGCCAGTCAAAAACATGTTGAATACTTGTTTTTATTTGGATATCATACACAATTGTTCTTGCACTTGCAATTTGAAAATTCTAAGTCGTACTAAAATGTAATTGTTGTCATTAGTTTATTAGTTATAAAATTAATTAATTAACTACAGAATTGTTAAATTTTTCTGCAGCGGAATCTGTATTATACATACGCACTTTGGCCTGGTAAAATCCGTTTCCTTCATTATGCCTAATTTTAAATGAACATCTAATACTTGTCGCTCATCTTTATTTTGTTGTATAAAATTTGGGAGATCTATACAAACAACAACTTTGACATCATCGGAAACTTTATTACCTTTTTTACAAACGTAAATTTTTTGTAGTAAATAAATAATCAAGAGCTTAAGCTTTACCTGCAGCTTTGATTTTAGACCTGACCCGATCGCTTTTTTATTAGTTTGAATCTGGAAAAGGTTATTAGCAAATAATAATGACTATAGACGTAGCTAATAATTTATATTACTGACAAAACTACGTGACGTTTCTAATGTATAAGATAACAGATTTTTAGCTCAAGACTCGGAATTACTTTTACGACGCTTTTGTTTTCTAATGACACAAGAGCAAGATAAACAGTGTCTCTCAATTTCAGTAATCAATTTTTGCGATTATTGATCTAAAATGAAATACAAAATAAATAATATAAATGATAATTATAATAATAAAAAATATTTAATTTTAATTTTTATTACTTACTGGAAACTTGATTATTTGGAGATTTTCCATGAGTATTTAAGAGTTGGCTAAGTGCTATATCACAAACTTTGCACGCATTTCAAATTATCTTTAGATGTAGTAGCCCTTTCCTGTGGTATAATTATTAATAAATCTAGAAATTTATTTTTTTTTATCAGTTTTTAATCAAAGCACATTTGTTCTGCAAGAATTACATGAAGCTACATGTATCATCAACAAAAGTTATTATTAATGTACTGCTGATAAAACTTTTGATATGTGTATTTAATCAACCCTCTCCAAACAAGTCGCAAAAAAAGAAAAAACGTATTTTTATTAACAATCATTTTGTGCCAATTTTGATTTTGGCTTTTAAAGCTTTATGTAACATTTTAACATTAATAAATACAGAACACCTTGGTTATAACTAATAAACTAAAAACAACAATTATACTACGATTTTATTAAAATTTTAAATTGCAAGTGCGAGAACAATTGACATCTAAATAAAAACAAATGTTTGTTTTTCCTAGTTTTACAATTAACAACCCTCCAGCGACAGTAACAAATCACATAAACTAGTTATATGTGTATCACTAATGACCAGTAGAACTTCGATAAATAGTTATTTTTTAATTAATATCCTACTTCCAAATAATATTAATTAAAACTTATCAAAAGGATATGACCAAAAAAGTCAAAATAAATAGTTATAACAATTAAATTGTTCAAAGGTATTAGAGTAGCAATTTAGTAGTTTAATTTAAATTATCAAGTGCTATGCAATGAAATAAACTTTATGATTTATCATTTGCATTACACACCCACGTTTATATTTTGATCGTGTTAAGTGTGATGCTACTATCAAATCATTAAGATTAAAGAAACTGATTTCATCTTTTTTAACCAATGTCCACATATCCCTAGAAGATTAAACGTTTTATCTTGATTTAATAAAAATGCTTCAAACTCGTCTTTTTTATTCCGTGTACTTCACTGACGCAAATTCACTGCAATACAGCAGTTCTTGTCAATTGTACCATTGACATCGACAAAAAATGCTTCTATATATAAAAAACGTGACTAAGAAAGATGTATAGAACGTCAAACAAAAAAGAAAAAGTTTGTTACCGTTTTCCAGAACATTCAGCTAAAAAAATATTATTTTAAAGTCCAAATATTAAAACAATAAATAGTGGCTTGTATTCTATAATTTAGTTTATGGTTTAACTTTAAAATTTATTTAAAAAAAATTAAGTTGATAGCTTGTGAAAACACATGCAAAAAAAATATTTTTTTAAAGTAACTTTTTTTGTTAAGCTTATATTTTTAACTTTTTGTATAAATGTCAAATCTTATCATTTAACTTTGTTATGATATTTAATATAGGTGTTCTGTAATATCACATTCTATAAAAGATTTCACATTGTAAATAAAACTTGTTGCTCAAAAATATAAATAATTTTTGCTGTACTTTTATCATTACTAGTATTTTTAAAATAAATTACTACTCAACTTCTATTCTTGTAAATGGGTACAGTTGCATGTCTAAATAAGGCGCATTTGGCAACTTAAAACTTAAATGATAACTGTTTTGTAAAAAACATGAAGAACTGAATGTTACTAGACTTACATAAACATTGAGTATATTATTGAGCAACAGAATATAATTTCTGCGTATTTTATCTTTGAATTACGGTGGTGTGTAACATTGATAATTGAGATTTACTTTATGTCACAATAAACATTAACAAAGTTGAAAATTTAATGTTGATTAACCGTCGAGTAAAAGTGGGAAAAAAAAAGAAAACAAGAAACTAGTTTTTATTAAATTCTACATGAACTATGCTACCACTGTGTTCAACAGATTGCCCGTGGATATGAAATTATTGCCAATAAAAAAATTTAAGAAAATTGCAAGGATGCTTATTGATCTGGAATTATTTAGCGTTGATGATTTTTATTTATTAAATAATAGAGAACTTAATTCGTTTATGTAAATGTTTATTTTACTATTTTTAAACTGTTTTTATTGTACATTATTTATATTTGTACGATATATGTAACACATTTTTTGTGAAAAAACCTTAATAAATTCTATCTATCTATCTATCGGCACGATGGATTCCCAAGTTTTTTAATTCCTGTGGGTTTAATGTACACCAATAAGTAGGAAAAACTACTGTATCCGAGCAAGGTTTTAAATCAGTGGTGACACATAAGTGCGTTTTCAACGAATCAATCGAACGCCACTTAAAATCATGTTCGGTCAGCATCCTTCAAAACGGATGCGTTTACACCGGACCGTTTCTAACGCATAGTGTGACCACACTTAATGTACTCTAATAATGATTTTTTTTTGTAATACTTCAGTATTTGCAATATTTAAGAATGTTAGCGATTAGATAACATATAAAAATCTCAGAATATTATACACAATATAAAATAATTTACTAAATAAACTTACCCTGTCTGTTTATGCACAATTATTACTTATTCTTTACAGAATTTATTAAAAAAAAAACAATAACTTGCACGGTATGATGCGTAACATATACTGGCTTAACAACATGCGGTGATGTTTTAAAGGTAAACAAATATTGAATTGCTTTGCAGTTTTGTTTATTATAAGATAATATAATATCGCATTAGTTTTATCTTACGAATTACAATAACGTTCGTATTTTTTCAACCTAATAAAAACACAGTCTATATCCTGTTTTTATTAGCGTTCTTTCTGAGTAGTACTTTTTATCTATGTTTATGTTATATAATTTTATGTCTTTTGTTATACATTTAGCTTTTATTATTGGTATTGTGGCATGGGAATTATTAATATTAAGTTAAATAAAAGAAAATAAAAACTTATAGAGTGTTCATAATTTTGTGAATTAAGTGTTATTCTGCACTAAAAGATCAAAAATTATATATTAAAAATTTTAATATTATTAATGAATGTGTATGAGTAATGGTTACTTTGTAAATTATTAGCTTGATTTTTTTTCAAATTTAATCTCGTAATAATTTATAAAGTAAACATTAAATTAGTTTTGTTGTTATCATATTTTATAACTTTATAATTATAAATAGAATTTTTAAACGGCTAGTACAATCAGACATTCAAGTAAGGCCAACTTTAAGCTGCTGCTTTAATTTTTAGTTTTAGCTGTGTTGCCAGGTACAGTAATTGCGGTAGATTACCTCATTAACTGTATCAATTTTTAAAATTTTAAATAATATGTTTTTTAATCTTTTGTAGTAAGTACCGCCTCCTCTTCACTATTCACTATTCTAAATAAATAATAAAATAGATCTGCACTTAAACTAGTCTTTAAGATTTTGCTGAAATACACTCGCGAGCAAAAAATAGGGATCAGGTATTTTTGAATTTTTTTGTTTTAACTTTCTGATTGCTGCTTTAACTTTATGTTTGCAAATTGTAAACCAAAGTAAGCGTTTAATAATTCATTTCATGACAAATGTTATCTATTTGTCTGTTATTATCACCGTGTTACAGACTTTTATGAAACAGCATCTATTTTGCTCTAATTGAAAACCTACATTTCGTGTAATTTTTTTACTTTTACTAGTGTTGATTTTTTTCTGCAAAACTTGTCAACAAACAAAAGCAAATTATAAACACTATAACATTGATTAACAAAGCTAAGTATTCAGAAGATAGTAAGAGTATGTTAAAAAAATCTTAAAATAGATTACCATGACAATATCTTAAAAGCGCAATAAGCTTAATAGTGCTAAAAAGCTTCACATGTAAATAAAATCAAAGAGGTATGGAAAGTAGTCAAAAAACCTTTGACTGATGAAAATTGTCGTGAACAAACTCACACAGTCGACTTATTGCCAAATGATTTTCAGCAATACTTTATAAAAGTTGTAAATAGTTTGGTAAATTCACAGTCTGACAATAATGATTATGTAAAATGATTACAAAACAAAAAAGTTGCATCTAATAACTCATTATTTATGACACCAATTAATGCTGAAGAATTAGATAGTATTGTAAGAAATTTTAAAAATGCTATGGCCGGGGATTATTATGATATTACTGCATCTCTAGTAAAAATTACAACACACCAAATTACCACTTATCATGCTTATATAATAAACCTGTGTCTAGAGACAAGTGTATTTCCAAGTCAATTAAAAGTATCCAAAGTAACACCAATACATAAAAAAGGTGAAAAAAATTATCCAAAGAACTACAGGCCAATATCTATAATACCATATTTTTTAAAAATATTTGAAGCAGTAATCTACAAAAGGTTGTATTCTTTTATAGAACCAAAGCTAAGCAATGCCCAATTTGGATATAGAAAAAGCAAATCTACAATAGGTCCTATGTGCAAGTTGATTGAAACTATAAATCAAGTTTTTGAACGCTGGATCGAACTGAGTACAGCATATATTGATCTAAGCAAAGCTTTCGGTTGTGTATGCCACACAAAACTGTTAGATAAACTGCATTATTATAGAGTTAGAGGCAATACTTTAAATCTGTTTAAATCATATCTTACAGAAAGACAACAAGTGGTGTCATTTAATGGGAAAATATCAGAAATTGCTAAGTTAACATATGGGGTGCCACAAGGGTCTATTTTGGCTCTTTTGTTGTTCTTTGTATACATTAATGATTTGGAAGTAAATGAGCAAGCAAGTAATGTGTACATATTTGCAAACAATACTACTGTTGTTCAAAACATAGATGATATTAACTCAGATATTTATGCAGTTTTAGGTCAAGCAGAGACTTGGTTTGAAGCTAACGTCCTAGTAGTTTATAGTGGGTAAACTGAGTTTTGGTCTTTTGCTATGACTACACAAGAAGTTGAAAAACATATTAGTTTCTTGGGAGTTCATTTTCAACCCAAACTCAACTGGAAGGTCCAGGTAAATTATCTAAGCAAACAAATTAATAAAAACTTATATTTACTTAGAAAAGTTAACAAAAATACAGATTTTCAAACTGCAAGAATGATGTACATTGCACATGTACAATCTTTGCAAAGTTTGATTTTTACCAGCCAGTAGAGCAGGCCGGATTCCGAAGCGGCTATAGCACAACGGATCACATTCAAACGTTGCGTACACTTATTGAGAAGTGTACAGAGTACAATATCCCCTTACACCTCGCTTTCATCGACTACAAAAAAGCGTTCGATTCGGTAGAAACATGGGCGGTGCTAGAAGCAATGAGTAAAGCGAGGATCGACTCAAGATATACCAACCTAATTAAAGACATATACAATGGTGCTACATTCCATGTCAAAATAGACGATAACTCAACAACTGACAAGATCCCAATACTGAGAGGGGTTAGACAGGGAGATTCAATTTCCCCGAAACTATTTACCCTGGCATTAGAAGACGTTTTTAAGAACTTGGCATGGCAGCAAAAGGGGATCAACATAGATGGGAAATTCTTAAATCATCTCCGATTCGCCGACGACATAGTCATCATGAGCACCGACCAGGAAGAACTCAGGAATATGCTGTGTGAATTGAAGGAAGTGTCACACAAGGTAGGTCTAGAAATGAATCTGCAGAAAACAAAGATTATGAGCCCACACAATATCCATGCTTCTATCGATAACCACACGCTTCAACAGGTGGAAGAATATATATACCTAGGACACAACATCAGGTTAGGCAAGAGCAACCAGACAGCCGAGATAAGGAGAAGAATCAGCTTATCATGGGCTGCATTTGGAAAACTTACACATATCCTTAAAGAACCGAAGATACCAATAAATCTGAAACGGAAAGTATATGATGCGTGTGTACTACCAGTGATATTGTATGGGCTCGAGACAATCACCCTGACAATGAAAAGTGCACAACAACTACGGGTTTGTCAACGTGCGATGAAACGTGCGATGCTGGGAATCAGCTTAAGGGATAGGCAAAGAAACGAGGATATCAGGGCGAGAACCAAAGTAAGCGACATCATAGAACAAACGGCAAAAAGTAAGTGGCGCTGGGCAGGGCATGTAGCACGAAATGATGAAAAGTGGACTAAGATTGTTATGCAGTGGAAACCGCGAAGAACAAAGAGAAGCATCGGCAGACCCATGTTAAGATAGCGAGATGACATTCAGCGACGAGCGGGGAAGAACTGGATGCTCCATGCACAAGACCGGAATACATGGAAAAATATGGAAGATGCCTATGTCCAGGAGTGGATAAATACAGGCTGATGAAGAAGATGAAGAATCTTTGCTATACCAAAGTATCCTTTTGTAGGGTAGTTCACTACAAGCACAGAAAATATATATTCTTTAAAAAAGGGCTATACAAATTATGGCAGAGGTCAATACAACAACATCTTGTAGTCCTTATTTTAAATCATATAATATTATGACAGTTCCTGGTTTGTATGCTTTTAATTGTTTAATATACATAAAACAAAATTTATCCAAGAAACAGAGACAAGTGGACCATCACCAACATGATACATGCTTTAAATTTAATTATTCCTAAGCATCGTTTACAGAAAACTCAGCAGAGCTATGAGTATATATAATTAAAAATGTTTAATTTTCTTTTTCTTCAGATCCAGGAACTGCCAATTAAAAGATATAAAAGTATCATTAAGGGGAGGTTGACAGAAGCAGTTCTGTACTCGTTCAATGATTTTTTAATATATTGTGGTAACTGTGATACAAATTTATCTGTTATCTGTTTTTTTTATTCTTTTAATATGTTTGTGTGTGTTTTTGCTATAAATTATAGGCCTATTTTAAACTTACCAATATCTCGCAAACCTCAATTTTATGTATGCAATAACGTTTTTAAATTTATTTTATTTTGTATTTTATATTTTTACATTGCTTTTTTTATATACTTGTATATTGTAATTTTTATGTACCTGACTGATTCAATCAATGTTATGTTGTAATAAGAATCAATAAATGTATATCTATCTATCTATCTATCTATCTATCTATCTATCTATCTATCTATCATTCACACGGTTTACTTAACTTAACAGGTGATAATACTCTTAGACCCTATTGTTGTGGCAAGAATTATAGCGTCGATTGAATTGAGGATGGGCAAGGAAAACGTGAAACTGCAAGATTGTTGGTAAAAGCCTTTGTGTCTACAAGTTTGCGGAATTGAACAGCTTCTGCAGTTTATCTACAAAATCAACTTCATGAAGTTTGAAATGTAAATGTTAAGAGAAGGCTTTGGGCTGTTGCATTGTCTTGTAAAAAGATGGCTACAGGTTCATCTTTAGAACGCCGACATTGTGTTGCAAGATTGGCTTCTACACAAAATCACCGGGCATGAAATAATGAGGACTCAATGGATCAAACGGACGTCAAAAAGTGTAGAAAAAATGCGGAAAAAAATACGCTTTAGTTTGTATTGATGAGCAATTTGCATTTGGCGGTGGGCCGGTTATGGTTTGCTCAGGAATTTCTACCAAAGCACGCACAAAATTATCTTTATAGAGAATAAACAAAGCGGAGGTGGTTTCATCTATTGCACCAAAGCCTAATAACGAAAGTAACAATTTGAGATCAAATACAGATTACTATAACTCGACTAATGTAAATCTTAGACGAGGACCAAAATTAAGTAATAGAAATAAACAAATAAACCGTAATTACACTCCAGGAAAAAAATAAACTGAAAATAAATTACAAGGCAATTCAACTAACACAAATAAAAATAATTTAAAAGAAAATGATAACAGCAAACATTTTACGCAACGAAACAAAAAGTCTATATTTAGTACAAATATACAACGTCGCAAATTAAAACACTCGAACGAATGAGATACTTATATGCGTATAAATTACATCCGGACACAACATCTCAAGATCTTAAAACGTACTTAGAGCAAACCGTTCTTAACATCAAGGTGGCATGTGATTTATTAAATAAAAATACCAAATTTGTATAATTTAAAGTCACATACCCATTCAATGCGTATGAACAGATTTATAATCCCGAAAACTGGCCAGCAGGTGGCGGTTCCATTTTCCAAAAAAAACAGTTTTTTCAAACCAAGGACAGCTACCGATAATAAAAAGTAAAA
This sequence comes from Tachinus rufipes, assembly GCA_963932245.1. Lineage (NCBI taxonomy): Eukaryota > Metazoa > Arthropoda > Insecta > Coleoptera > Staphylinidae > Tachinus > Tachinus rufipes. Next base: position 45,087,948 of record OZ010741.1, on the reverse strand, counting down.
ACTTTTGGCACAATTTGACTAATGCATTTAAACGTGCAGTCTATTAACAATAAGAATATCGTCTTAGAATCTTTTTTAAGCGACAATATATAGACATATTTCTTTGGAGTGAACACTGGATAAAGAAACAAAACTACTCGACAATAATTCTAAGTGGACATAATTTATCTGCTTCTTTTTATAGGGAGCATCATATTCATGGTGGAGTTTGTATTTTTACTAAACAACATATAAACCACAAACAAATTGTAATAGATAATTCAGTAGAAATACATTGTGAATTTGCATGTTTAAGTTATGCAAATTTTAAATTTATTGTATTATGTGTATATCGTTCGACAGAGGGCGATTTTAGTATTTTTATTAATAACTTTGCTATTGTTTTAAACAGTTTAAGGCCTGTAATAGACTTACCTATATTAATAGCTGGCAATTTTAACTGTGATTATTTCGAGTTGTCTAACAATTGGTATGAACTTATTGATTTACTAGGAACATACAATCTTAAGCAGTACATTTTTGAACCAACAAAGTACCAAAATGGCAAAGAAACTTGCATTGATAACGTATTTACTAACTGTGATAATGTAACTATGTCCTATGTGTTAAATTCTAGTCATATATCAGATCATGAGGTTCAAATAGCAGATATTATTGCTATTTGTAATAATATTAGTCAAGCCAAGTGTAAGAACTAAATTGTAAGAAATTTCTGTGATAAAAATATTTATAATTTTAAAAATATTCTTTTAAATGTTCATTGGAGTTTTATATACAATTTAAATAATGTAAATGATAAATTTTATCAACTTATGGAAACAATAGAGTGCGAATATGACAAAGCATTTCCAAGAGAGTCTAAATCATATCATAATACTAGTCAAAATAAAACTACTCATAAATCAGTAAAAAATGTGAAGTTAAAAAAAATGAACTTAATCTTATATACAAATTATAAATAACAAAGAACTAAATAAACTATACAGCACATACAAAAAACGTTATAACGAGCAATTGGTAACTGATCGATTAGAATTTAATAAATTGAAAATTCTCAAATCTAAAAATAGCAGTAAAGAACTTTCGAATATCATCAACAGCCAGTCTAATCGTTCTAGTCAGCAAGAAGTGTCGTCTAAAATATCTGCAAATGACTTTAATACTTATTTTAGTAACGTCGCGGAAATTAATATTCAAAATATAGCTCAAACTACAACTGATCCCATGACGCTATTAAAAAATAGCAATATAAATATTAATTCTTGTTCAATTGTGTTTAATGGAACATTAATGGCTAAAATTGTGGCCATTACACATACCTTAAAAACCAAAAAGACAATGAACATATATGGTATTAACACGTGGTTACTAAAACAAATCATTGATTTAATAGCTTTACCACTCACTTACATTTTTAATATATGCATGATTACGAGAACTTTTCCAAACAAGCTAAAATCTGCCAAAATAATACCAATATATAAATCTGGCGAACAAGATATGTGTAACAATTATAGACCTATTGCTATTTTACCTACACTTATATTTGACCGCTTAACATCGTATTTTAACAATTTTAATTTTTTGTCAAGCAGCCAATTTGGCTTTATGAAAAATTGTTGTACGGCGGATGCAATAATAAACTTGACTAAAAAAGTAAACATAGGACTTGAAGAGTGTAGAAATGCTATAGGCCTTTTTTGTAATTTGTCAAAAGATTTTGACTGCGTTCAACATAGCATTCTGTTGTCTAACCTTGAATACTACGGTATAAGAGGACCCATGCTTAAAATAACCAATTTGTATTTAGATAATAAGAAAAAATGTGCATTTTTCAATGAAGAATATAGTGTCACATCAAACATTAATGCAGGTCTTACAGGGTTCTATTTTAGGACCTCTTTTATTTATTATTTTTGTTAATGATATTTAATATACCTGGGCATACTGTTTTATATGCTGATGATACTAGTGTATTAGTATGGGATGTCAATAAATCTTCTCTAGACAGAAAAGTAGCTGAAGTTGAAAAACATGCTTCCAATTAGTTTTCTGCAAATAAGTTGATACTTAACGAAGCAAAAACAGAAAAAGTTAATTTTGTTACACAAAATATTAAAACTATAAATTGTGTCAAATTCTTCGGAATAACCATAGATTCAAACTTAAGTTGGGACACACAGGTAGATCGCGTATGTGCTAAGCTTTGCAGCGCTATTTTTGCTATACGAAAAACTGTACAAACAGCTAGTAGAGATGCAGCTTTTTTTTCTACTTTTCCCAGTTTTATTCCCATATGACATATGGAGTACAAGCGTGGGGAAATGCCTCAACTTCTAAACGTGGCAATATTTTAAAGATTTTAATATACTTACTTTCCTATCAGCATATATATTTCAAAATGTAATTTCTGTGCATAAAAAAATTAAATCATTTGAAAGTCATTCCAAACTTCATTCTTATGAGACACGAAACAGAAATAACATTATTGAAACTTATTATAAATTAAGCAAATGCAAAAAAATGACTTGGAATATAAATTATATAATAAGCTACCAAATAAATTCAAAGAAGTAAACCTAAAAATGTTCTAGTGTACTGTAAAGAAGTTCCTTGTAGATCATACATTTTATACGATAGATGAATACTTGAAACTATAGCCATTTTTAAAGTGTTTTTGTAGTTTTGTAATTGTATATTAATGTTTTTAAGTTGTTAAATTATTTTATACTATGTCTATTTTATGTACATGTTTTTGACAAATTACAGGCGGTATTTATTTTTATGTAAATGCTACCAAATGTAATAATAAAATTATCTATCTAATGGCTCTCTGACAGCACACAGATACATTATGTAAGTTTTTGAAGATGGTATGCCCTTAATGACAACTATGAGCGAGCGCGGCATTTTTATGCAAGATAATGCTCACTCACGTAGCCAGAGTTGTCAGAGATTATCTTTATAAAGTGAGAATTTCACTGTTTAATAGACCAGCTCTCAGCCCGGACACGATTCCCATAGAACATGTCTGCGATGAATTAGGACGACGTATCCGAAAGCTTACCTTACACTTGCTCCAAGAACTGCTCAAGAGCTAAGACAGTTTTTATTGCAGGAATGGAATAAAATCGACGAAAATGTGATTCTTACTTTAATTCAAAGTATCCATCGTCAACTTTAAGCAGTCATTAATGCAAGAGGAGGTAATACTCGTCATTAATAATAAGTTTTTCCATATTTTTTGTTTTGTATTAGTTCTAAGAACAAAAATTCGAACTTTGTTTGAACTGTAAATTTGTGATATTTTTAAAATACGCAATAAAAACAATAACTATGCTTTACGATTCAACATTACATTTTTAATTTTGTTTGAAAAATACAGTACAATTGTTTACAACTTGCTAACATAAGGTTAAAACAAAAAATTCCAATACTAAGTCATAATTTTAAAGTAATTTAAAAAATAGAGGTCACTATTTTTTGCTTGCTAGTGTAGAATATGTTCTTTGTATAATTAGTTGCAACAGTTGATACTTTTGACATGATTCAAATATATTTAGTAAATTTTTTAGTTAATATTTCTCAGAATTTTAATATTTTTTACCTTCTCTATCCATAAAAACTTAAGCAATCTTTGATTCACCTAAATTTCAAATGTTTAATTATCAAACATTTTAATGTTATCTTTGTTCAAAGTCCATGATTCTACTCTTGGTTTTAAAGTAAGCTTATCTATGTTATTGATGTATATTTTTAGATACTTAGCTCTTGGCTATCATAAATGCAAATATGACTATTTCTTATTTGATTCTTTAAGATGATCATCCACTGAACTATTTTATTTACAATTTGTAGTAGGTTTAGAATAGATAGCAACGGTGACATCTACAACCTTGCTTAACTATATTCCTAATTTGGATTTTGTAGGTCATTTTCAACTCAAACTACTGCTCTTTGGTTAAAGTAAAGATTTGTTATTATTTTGTCTTATGTAGTTGTTTTTTGTCAATATTTCAACAAGAGTGCATCAAACTCTTTATTATAATCAATAAAGCAAACAAATATATTCTGATTTGAATTCAAATTCTTCTAACGTAAAATATTAAAAGCAATAAATGCTCTTCGAATTTAAGAAAGTTATTTAAATTTTGAAAATTATATTTGACCGCTTAACATCGTATTTTAACAAATTTAAAAAAAAGGCTAAAATTTAAATAACTTTTTTTTTCCTATTTTTTTTTTTAATTTTGATTGTTCAATTGTCTCACTTGCGTCTGTTTTGTAAGTGTGCGAGTGACAAACTTTTAAGCCAGTTTTATGGTGTTATGTTTAATTTCAAAAATTTGCTGAATAAGTTTACTAGTGAATGTATTTAAACAATAATTTTTAAATAAAACAATTTATGTTATGGCCAGAAGTGTTAAAGCGATTACGTTACTATCCTATAGTTATTGGTTGGTCTTCTAAACGGTAAGCAGGGCAATTTTGTATTAAACAAAAAATAAGTGTAACAAAAAGTATTTATTGATCCGTTACTATAATAATGAGAGAGAATCAATTTAAAAACATTCATTTATACAAGCACTAATTTTTTCAATCTTAATTATTTTAAATTATACAAATTAAAACGTACTGTGATGGATATTCATACACTTGTGGATCATCATCCTGCGCATATGTTCTTGTTTCCTAAAATATATTCTGCCCAATTATGGTTCCAGTCACAACAACAAAATAATATGAAAAGCCTTTTGTTAGTAGATATCCTGGGATCATTTTGCTGTTAAAAGAACTGGACATTTCATATAAAGAAACAAAACAAATAAAAAGAATTTTTAACGTAATAAGATCAATACTAGATTGAAGAAAGAATTATAATGTAAAAAGTTGAATATTTACAATAAATAAATACAGTCCACAATTTTATCATACAAAATTGGTCCAGCAAGCCGGATCTGACGGTAAAATTTACATTTGTTACATTTTTTTAGAATATTTAAATTTTGACATTTATTATAATTTTATTAAATAATTGTTTCTTTAATTATTATTGTATTATTATACAGGTTTTTTTTTCTATTTTTATTAATTTTAATTTAATACATTCTCATGGCTGAACCGACAACTTATAAAAGAAAGAAGTTTTTGGCTCTCATTAATATGAGAGACTGACTGGAGGCAAACTTTAATCATATATTAACTTGATTGGAAAGCTGCGAACCGGTTGGAACATCTTTAAAGTGAAAGCCAAAGATTTGCTCTCAAGTTTAGAAGTTTATGAGAATATATTAGATCAATTACCCGTATTGACTTTTAGTCATGAAGAGTTTAATATTGTTTTCAACAAACTGGCAACTAATAAGCATTGTTCAAATACTTCACCTCCGGGTGACGTTATTAGAATCAAATTGGCCTTGAATTTCTGGGTCATAAATTTACAACTTGTTTGTCTTTTTTTTGAGCAAATGATTCGTGTCTTTTGGGAGATGGAGGAACCTCCTCCAGTTTATTTTTTTTATCACCAGAAGAAATTCTGTGTGAAGATTACTTTTTTAAAATTGTTTTTAGAGATAAAAATGAACGCTACATTACTCGGTTACCTTTCAAAGCACAAACATTTGCTTTTAAAGGTAAATGTCTGTCCTGTTTTAGGTAACAATGTTTTGAAACGTTTTTATCAATTGGAAGCTTGTTTTAAACAAGATAAACTTAAAAAAAATTATATTCTGAAAACATACAAAATTACATTTATCAAGGTCATTTGGTGCTTACAAAACAACCAGTTTTGTATATTAAGACGCATCACGGAGTCAAAAAAGAAAAGCCGTCTGGTGTGACTGTCAGAGTAGTTTTTAATCCTGCAGAGAAAGATTCTAACGGTGACTCTTTAAATAATACTTTTTCCTCTGGTAGAAAACTTCAGACAGACATTAGTCAAATATTGTCAAATTTTAGATTTTATCAAATGGCTTTAACTTGTGATATTTGTTAGATTTTTGTGAGGTTGGTTTAGATGAAGATGATTGTGGTTTCCAACATATCTTTTGGCGCTTTAATTCTAGCTATCAAGAAATTCAAACAAATTATATTTTTGAAGCTACATTTAATCTTTATTTAGCTTAAAGTTCTATTCTTCAGTTAATTAAAAATGAAGGAAATCTTTTTCCTTTAACAGCGGAAGCTTTGAAGAATGGAATTTATGTTGATGACATTTTATGGAGAGCTTTGGAATTAAACGCTCATTAATAGGTCTTCTGCGTTGCGGAGGGTTCAAATTGGCAAAATAGGCCAGTTCACATCGTTCAATTATAGAACCCAAAAATCAGGTAGTTCTTAAATCTGTACATGTCTCTGATTCAATAAAATTATTGGGAATTTCTTGAGATTCTTTCCGGGATGCATTCCATTATATTATAAAATCAGATAACAACATTTTTTCAAAGCGAGGTGTTTTGTCTTGAGTAACTTGAATTTTTGACATTAATGGATATTAGAGTCCTTTTGTTTATTTTTATTAAAGGTTTTATTACAACAGCTTTGGTTGTTGAAAGTTACCAGCAGGTATTTTAAATGTCTGGACACAAATTATAAATGAAATAACTGATTTAAAAAAAATTAGATACCACGATGCATTATTGCAAAAAGTTTTTTTAAATCTTTGTTTGATAGAGTTTTTGAATGCTAGTATTCGTGGAATAGAAGCAGTAATTTACTTGCGAGTTGAAATTATTGATTCTATTGAGGTTAATCTAGTGGTGGTCAAATCTCGTGTGGCTCCTCTTTAAACTTGGACGATACCCCGTTTAGAATTAGCTCCAAATTCTAAACGGGCAGCTCCTGCTATCTAAATTAATTCTTTTGGTTTCTGCCACTTTTGAGCGTTTTCTAATAATAGATCCTTTTTGTTTTGTAGATTTAATAACGGTTTTGGCATGAATTCACACTCCTTCTTATCTGTTGAAAACTTTTGCAGCAAATTGTGTTATAAGTTAAATCCAAAAACAATTTGGAGACTCGTTCTAAAAGCTCAAAACCCAGTAAATCCAGCTAGTCGGGGTCTGTTTGTTTTTGAACTTATTAAATGTTTACTTTGGTGGAAAGGTCCAGTATTTATTCAGGAACCAATGATGACTTGGCTTTTGGAAAAACTAAATTTGATCATACAGGAATCACCTGAATTGAAAGAAAATCGTTTGTTCTCTAATGTAGTGAATCAAGATTATTCTGAATTTATAAATTTGTTTAACAAAATATCTTCTTTGTTGAAATTGCAACAAAGTATTGCAGACATCATGAATATAAAAATGCAATAAAAATAATAGTAAAATTAACTCAAAAGATATCGTTAAATAAGGAAAGGGATCAATTGATTAAAAGTGTAGGGATTTCAAAAAATTATAAAGGTTTGACTCCGTTCCTCAGTTCTGAGGGTTTTGTCATGTTGGGAGGTCAAATCGACCAATCTCAATTAGCACATTTAAGTCGACATCCTTATTTGATTCCAAATAAAAGTCGTTTAGCAATTTTGTTAGTAAGCCATTTTCAAATTTTTTCAGGACACGGTGGTCCGAAGTTGATTTAATCTTTACTTTTTTGTAGTTATTGTATTCTGAAAGAACATAGTTTAATTCGTTATTGTTTAAAGGCAAAGCCTATTCAGCCAATCATGGCAAAATGCCAACATATTGAATAGAACCGGCTAGGACTTTTAGTCATGTTGGTATCGATTATGCAGGTCTTTTTTCTATTAGGGCATCATTTCTTTGATGTAATAAGGTATTGAAATGTTATTTGGTGTTGTTTGTTGGCATGGTGACTAAAGCGATACATCTAGAATGTGTGACCAGTCTTTTATCCAAAGCTTGTTTGAGAGCTTTGGATAGATTTTCAAGCTAAAGAGGTTTACCATTAAAAATCTTTTCAGATTGAGGTAGTAATTTTTGTGGGACAGCAAAGAAACTCAAGGAAATGTTTAATATTATGTCTGTTAATAATGGAGTATTAGATGACTATATTGTAAAAAATTGAATCGGTGTTTCAACCTTCTTATGCTTCTAATTTTGGAGAAATTTGAGAGGCTGGAGTAAAACATTTTTTATAGCAAAACATTACATTAGCTAGTAACAGTTAGTAAACTTAGTCAAAAACAGTTTTAAATTTAACAAAATAAGAAATTTTTAAATATAATAGAAAATTCTTGATTATTTTGAATGCTATATTTCAACAACATTTTAATTATTTGTAATCTTATATTATCTATCAATCTCACGTTATATTTAGCCTCTAAAACTTAATATAATTAAATAGGACATTGACTATATGAAAAGATAAATAAGAATAAGTAAGTTCACCAGCATAAGTATTGGCTGATATTTACAGTTTTGCAGTTTAGTAGTAATTGTCAAAGAAGGTTACCAGATAACTAATAATTTAAAAATTCTATATACTTTCTTAAGAGTTTGGCAAAAAGTACAAACTATTATAAATATTTATAACATATACACAATAAGCAAATACATATTTAAGATTTGAAACATATGAATAAGATTACTTACTTTTTTACTCTTATGGCAAAATTTTGCATATTAATTTGAAGTTTGATGTTGAATAACCTATAAATGATGTTTTTTATTCTCCAGATTTTAAACAAATTTGCAAATATGTTATTTTTTTAAATAGTTTAAACATAAATCGAGAACAGTAATAGTAAGGGTTATTGCATGTTAAATGCTTTATGTAAAATTCCATACTTATTAAACACCTTATTACTTATATTCTTGCGGCAATTTATAATGGATTTGCGGTAAACGTCAGCACTAGGTTAATTTTTATAATTGAATAGTTTCCAAATTCATTATTTTTTGAGATTTATATTCCACAATTATTTAAGCTCAATGTGCACAAGCTGCTTAAATCTAGTCTTTAATGTGATGTTATAATATGTTTTTAAGTTATTGTTAAATAACATATAAAAAATATAATAACTATATTGGCTATCTAAATTTGAAACTAAAATGACAATTAAATACCCTTCTTGAACAAATTAAAATTGAATATTACAGCTGGTCAGTCATTTGTTGTAGTTTAATCCAACCTTCATAAATAGGTGAAAGTCATTTGTGGTTTTCATAAAAACCATAAATAATTTTAAGGCAGTTTTAAAAAAGTAATTAAATGCAATAAAACGTATTGCATCGATGCATCCAAATTAATTTGACAATGTTAACAATGAAATGAATTAATAATTTATTCAAAATCAGTCAATCGAATCACAGCGGCCAAGGGTCAAGCATAGACAATTGTTTCGGTTCTACAAACCTCGTCAGTATGCCTTGTACGACCACGGCATCGCATGATAGCGAAGACAATTTTGATTAAATATTTCTGTTCTTATGAACACAATTGATATTATAAATAATCAAACGAAAGACTGGTTTGCCATCTAGTTGCAATTTTTAATACTAAAATGTTCGCATTAATTATTTATATTGTTAACAATGTCAATGTTGTAATTAATAATTTATTATAGCATTGAGTTGTACACCACAGACTCAACATCAATAATACAATTTAATATAGTTATTAAGTACATAAAGTTAAAAAAAAAACAACAATATATACGTAGTTATTAATACGTAATTATTTTTTAAAATGTAGATAAGTTATTGATGATATTGATAGTCAGCATAATTTTGTTTTCAAACAAAATAATTTATAATCAATATTAAGAATTTTTGGAAACAGCATAGTTTAGTTGCTTAGGTGCTTGGTTTTTCACTTATATTATACTAGAAATAACCGTAGACTTGCTAGAACCAGATTGTCAATTTTTATAAGAGATTTTGGGTGGTGAAGAGCTTTTATGAACCCATTGCAAATATTCTTGTTTTGTGGGAAGTTCTCAGTGAAGTACCCAGATCTCATCTCCAGTTACAAATTAATGGGAGTTTGGAATTTATTGTGCTGACATTTTGCTCATTCTGTAATCTTCATGTAAAATTTTAAAAACATTTGTCAATCAATACCAAAAGTCTTCCAGACTATGAGTTATTATAAATGGATTCCTTGCTCCATTTGAACTGTTACACCAATATTTTCTCCATACACTGCAATTGGAATCAAACTTAAAGACACTATAAAATGTTATAGAAACTTGACAAAAAATGTTTGCAATAGCACAGTGGCGCTCAGACTTAAGGGCACGATTGACGCGCAAAAATCAAGCATTGACATGTGCTGGCTCCTGATGGTAAATAGCTGAAATAAGATTGTACGCACATATGACATCATCATTGCTGGTATAGCACGCATCGTCGCCGATAACATACTTATTTATAGACTTATCACCCCTTACCCCACCCTTGTACAAAAAGAATTCGTATGTAAATAATATATGAAATTTATGAAATTACGTATTTATATAGATTTGCATCAGGGGCGCGCATAAAATATTTATTATTATTGAACTTTTATTATTGTTTTTATAATTAAATATGTATATTATGTATATATATATATTTTTAAATATTTTATTAAATTAATTTATGTGTGCAGTTTGTATTGAAACGTTATTAAGTTATTTTTGATTACTACATAAACATTAAGTGTTGAACAAAAAACTCTAGAAATTGCATTTTTTTTTAAATATTTGCGGGCATCTATTGTGTTTTTAAGCTAAGATAAAATTATACTAAAGCTTATTGTAACATAATAATATGATATTTTATGAATTAAAAAATTATATTGGGAATATTAGGACGTTTAATCTATTTTCTTGTTAGTGTATGTTATTGTTTTACCAATTTTATATATAGAATGTTATTTTAATTATTGTATTGAAATGTTTATATTTTTGTATATGAGAAATTCCATTTCAAACGAACCAGAGCAGGTGGGTGCATTGAGAAATTTGTTTTAGATTTTTTTTTTCAGTTTCTTTAACTTATTAGTAGTCTTTTGAACGGTTCATGATGCGACCTTAAAAAAAAATTATTTTTTAGTTTTAAAAATCGCAAATTTAACTCAAATAAAATAAATTTACTAATGAAATCAATCAGACATTTTTTGTAGAATTTAAATCTGGCGCCATTTCAAGTCTATACCCTGTCTATAAGCTGCAAAAGCCATAAAACTATGTTTTTGTTATCAGTGGGCTGGGCAAAAAGGAGCATTTTTTATTTTTTTTAACCGTCAAAGTTAACGTATTTTTATGTAAATTCATTGGAAAATATAAATTTGTTTAGTGTATTTAGGTTTTAAAGGTCTAAAACTAAAAAAAAAAAACTGCAAAAATAGGCCCATTTTTCAACATTAACTCTTACAAATACAGATTTAGCAGCTTTTAGAGGAACTATACATCAAATATTATTAAAAAATTGAGTTTTGCAAACAATTCTACATGAAAAAGAGCTAGTGTCGTGCTTATCTGGCGTAGAAAAACCATCTAAAAAAAAAAAAAAATGGTTTTTTTCAAAGATTATTTGGATTAACTTTTTTTAAGTTTATTTCAGAAGTTTAACAAAGACATCTTTTGTCGCTTAAGCCAATTTTGGGCCATTTTACTTTTTGTTTGATAGTTTTTGCGCTTGCGGACAAATTTAGACTCGATCGGCGCCAAAATTTGAGAATATTATTATTTTTGGAATTTAAACATAAATCCGCCTGGCGCTTATCAAAATTTAATAAAAAAAAGTTTTAAACCACACCCTAGTGTGTTTATAATATTTTTGTAAATATAAAAAAATAATTAATTGAAAATTTTGTAAATATTTCTTTTAAGATGGACTTTTTTATAGACGATGAGTACAACACTGACTATTTTTTATTTAAAATTGTCCTCAGAATTCAAATAATAATTGTTGTGTATTGTTCTTTTAAGTGCGGCTAAACGTGCATTTGTAAGAGTTTATGTTGAAGAATCAATATAACCTATAGAATGATGACTTCTTAGAAATAATAAAAAATACGCAATACGGATGTATTATAAACATTTTTTTTTTCAAAATGTTTTTAGATGAAGAATTTTTTTTTTTTTTGCAAATTTTTTTTTAGAAGACAATTCTGTATATGAATCCATCTATTGGTATTGTTTAAATACTAAATTCAACTTTCATCTTAAGAAATTAGATATTTTTTATCGTTGCAAACGTCAGTAGTCACTATGTCACAAGAGGAAGAAGTGATATCCAGTTTTTTTGAAAACTGACACTTGGGTGGATGGGTTGGTACTCTAGTTTAAACTACACGTTTGCCTACCCACCCGAGTGTTTGTTACCAAAGAATTACATGTTTCACCTCTCTGCAAGTGTTAAAAGACTCTTAGTTATAGGAAGAGGTGATATCTAATTTAATAATGCCGAATACTTGGGCAGGCTGTGGGGTCACTCCAGATTATAATTATCATCGAGTAGTTTGAACTGGAGTGCTCACCCACTCGCCCAAGAATTTGTTAACAATAAATTGTTAGAAGAGGGGATGATAAATTCAATCTCTTCATGACTAACACTTGAGTGGGTGGGTGGGTCATTCTAATTTATAATTATCAAATAATAGTAAGTAGAGACGGCTGTGGATGAAGGGATTTTGGTCCGCAACTTGGTTGGTTCAACTTACTCCTAATATATGGTGTTACGTTACCACTCAATTAGGTATTGGTATCTTTTGCTTAAATTTTATTAATAAAACGTTTTTCTAAGAAGCTACTATTAAAATGAACACCTTGTATATAATTAATTATATTATAAACAAGAGTTATTAATACTTTGTTCACTTTATAAGGCACCTTACACGATCAATAATACTGACATTCCAAAATACTGACAGTATTACAAAATACTGAATCAGTATTTTGTTCACCTTACACGGTCATTCCACACCGCCAGTATTTTCCTCAGTATCATAAGATACACCGGCTAGTATAGAAGTATTTTAGTATGGATAAACAAAAAAAAAAAAAAACGTGCATGCAATAATTCTTGCTTTTTGTACAAAAAGCAGGGTAGTGCTCAAACGATGGATGAAAGATTGGTTGAAGAAGCTTGACACTTGCACACTAAAGTTGTAGAATATTTTGTTAAACGCTATATAAAATAATTTTAGATAACAATTTTGAATTCTCGAAAACAAAGATTTATAATTTATTTCAAATGCTGGATAAATATAGTTAATATTAAAAATAAGAAATGCTCATATATTCTTACACGCATTGATGTAGCTTATTTTGTTACTTTTTTTTCTGAGTTTAAGATTATTTGAACAAACGTTACTAAAATTCAGCAACATTTGCATCGGAATTGAAGCCCTGTACTGAAGTAATGATGTAAAATGACTTTACACTATCAGTATTACTGTCAGTATTTCCACAACTTCGTGGGCGTGGCCAGGCGTGGCCATGCTAATGAAATACTGATGCTTGGATTACGGATTATCCGAAAATACTTCAGTATTTTCATCATTTCATCAGTACTAGACCTTACACGAATAATAATACTGTCAATATTTTAGACTATTGACAGTATTATTGATGGTGTAAGGTGCCTTTATATCATTTCAAATTATATGGCAACATTGCATTTTATTTTGTTAAGTTTGGCAAATAAATTGAATGAAATGATTAGTTTGCCATGCGTAGTTATGGTAACGAAATAATTGTTTGACTTTCGTGACTTTATTTTATTAATCATTTTTTGATAGACGTTTCTATTTTCTATTCTAAATATGTCTGCAGTAAGGAATGCTATTTTGAGCCAAGTGATTTCTCCTTGTGGAAAATATCTGTTAAGTGGTGACAATAAGGGAATGATCTTCGTCTATTGGTAAGTTTTAATAATGTATTATTATTATTAACCAATTCATATTCATGTTAATATTTATTATTAAATGATTAATGACAATTTATTTTTGATATTAGTATTGAAGATGCAATCAAACCATATCCTCCTTTATTAATTAATGCATTTGTGGTTAAGCCAATGTTACAAATACATGCAATGATAAGTACGCAGGATTATTTATTAGTTGCAAATGAGAGCTGCATTGAATTTTACGATTGGTATGAAGTAATCAATTTAAAACACATCAAACCTGTATGGAATATTCATTTACAGAATGTAATTGAAAAAATAGACGCTTTATGCATGGCTTATAATCGTTTCTTTGAATTGCTATGTGTGGGAGGAGACGATCATAGCGTCCAAATTTATGATATCAAAAACGGACAACAAATAATGAGATTTAATAGAGCGCATCATAATTTTATACTTTGTATTGGAAATGAGTAAGTTTTATTTTGCTTTTTTTGATTAGTTGTATTAATTGTTTGTATTTTAGGAGGGATGATATAGTAACTGGAGGTAAAGATGGGTTTGTGAATAAGTTTGATTTACAAATTGCTAGATGTACAGCTACTTTGAAACCATATTGTAATAGTTTGACGTCTCGAAAGCATGGTAAATGGATAGGTGCAATTGATTTGCAGCTGCCATGGATGGTATGTCATTTTTATTGAGAAATATTACATTAAATTACGATGGTAAGTGTTGTTAACGGAGTCTTATTATTTTTATTAACCGACTACACAACACTTGTTAATTATTTTTCTACATTTTCTTTCCCATTTGTATATTGAAACAAGGTCTTCTAGAGCTACATAAAGTAACTTTGATTTTAGCTGTGTATTGATTTTTTTCAACTTAGGTGTCAGTCAATCTGCTACTGTCCGAACCTCTTATCTTCTTCATTCTTGCTAGGGAAAGGTAGTACTGATGAATGTGCCGAGGAAGGTGTTTGCCATAGATTTGATTAGAGTAGAAGCTTTCAGATTTTAGTTTTAGATTTAAGTTTAAAGTGTTTATTGCTTCTTAGACGTTGAATTGTTTTGAGACTGCAATAATGGATATTTTTTTATAAAAAAAAGAAATAAAGCAATAAAAAAATAATTTTACGAAAATTTAATAAATATAACCAAAATTAAATTCTAATACAAAAACAAAAAATAAATAATAAATTAGTAAATTTTTGATATAAAAAAATAAATGATAAAAATATAAAATATTACTATTAATTTAATATTTAATTTTGGTATTGTCACTAATAATTTTGAGGTGATTTAATGTTTGGCAAAGTTACTGAATTGTTTTTAAAAGAATGATTGCTAAAAATGTCAATTACTGGACTAAAACCAGCAAAGAACAGAAATTTACAATGTCGATCTTGCATAACTGCGGTGTACACGCACGTTGATGACGATTCTAATTTTTCTAAATTACACCCAAATTTTTCCCAATTGAAAAAATGCGTCGATCGACCTCCAGCTAAAACGTTACCATTGTGGATTTTTGCCACATATATCGCTGTATCATGTACCTAGTAAGTTCTTGCTACACTACAATTTCGATAATCCCATAAAGATAATGATGGGGCGCCTCCACATAGCTAAAAACATAATTTAATATAAATTTATAATCAAAGTTTAATTACAATTATTTCAAACGAGTTCTGTATTAATTAAATAGACATAAAATTTGTTTAAACCTTAAATAGAAAATATTTTTAATCATACCGTTTAAAACATATAAGTTAAATATATTAAAACATAAATAGCCGAATGTTGTATATAAGATAAAACCTTTTCCATTATTGCAGTCTCAAAACAATTCAACGTCTAAGAAGCAAAAAACACTTTAAACTTAAATCTAAAACTAAAATCTGAAAGCTTCTACTCTAATCAAATCTATGGCACATTCATCAGTACTACCTTTCCCTAGCAACAATGAAGAAGATAAGAGGTTCGGACAGTAGCAGATTGACTGACGCCTAAGTTGAAACAAATCAATACACAGCTAAAATCAAAGTTACTTTATGTAGCTCTAGAAGACCTTGTTTCAATATACAAATGGGAAAAAAAATGTAGAAAAATAATCAACAAGTGTTGTGAAGTCGGTTAATAAAAATAATAAGACTCCGTTAACAACACTTACCATCGTAATTTAATGTAATATTTATCAATAAAAATGACATACCATCCATGGCAGCTGCAAATCAATTGCACCTATCCATTTACCATGCTTTCGAGACGTCAAACTATTACAATATGGTTTCAAAGTAGCTTACATCTAGCAATTCGTAAATCAAACTTATTCACAAACCCATCTTTACCTCCAGTTACTATATCATCCCTCCTAAAATACAAACAATTAGTACAACTAATCAAAAAAAGCAAAATAAAACTTACTCATTTCCAATACAAAGTATAAAATTATGATGCGCTCTATTAAATCTCATTATTTGTTGTCCGTTTTTGATATCATAAATTTGGACGCTATGATCGTCCCCTCCCACACATAGCAATTCAAAGAAACGATTATAAGCCATGCATAAAGCGTCTATTTTTTCAATTCCATTCTGTAAATGAATATTCCATACAGGTTTGATGTGTTTTAAATTGATTACTTCATACCAATCGTAAAATTCAATGCAGCTCTCATTTGCAACTAATAAATAATCCTGCGTACTTATCATTGCATGTATTTGTAACATTGGCTTAACTACAAATGCATTAATTAATAAAGGAGGATATGGTTTGATTGCATCTTCAATACTAATATCAAAAATAAATTGTCATTAATCATTTAATAATAAATATGAATATGAATATGAATTGGTTAATAATAATAATACATTATTAAAACTTACCAATAGACGAAGATCATTCCCTTATTGTCACCACTTAACTGATATTTTCCACAAGGAGAAATCACTTGGCTCAAAATAGCATTCCTTACTGCAGACATATTTAGAATAGAAAATAGAAAAGTCTATCAAAAAATGATTAATAAAATAAAGTCACAAAAGTCAAACAATTATTTCGTTACCATAACTACAATTTGCGCATGGCAAACTAATCATTTCATTCAATTTATTTGCCAAACTTAACAAAATAAAATGCAATGTTGCCATTTAATTTGAAATGATATAAAGTGAACAAAGTATTAATAACTCTTGTTTATAATATAATTAATTATATACAAGGTATTATAAATAATCAAACGAAAGACTGGTTTGCCATCTAGTTGCAATTTTTAATACTAAAATGTCCGCATTAATCGGTATAGCCGCGAAATGACTGCCAATTGCATAAATGCTAAAATGATACCGATTAATGCGGACATTTTAGTATTAAAAATTGCATCTAGATGGCAAACCAGTCTTTCGTTTGATTATTTATAATATCAATTGTGTTCATAAGAACAGAAATATTTATTCAAAATTGTCTTCGCTATCATCATAGAACATATATTCATATAGAACGGCAACTCAGCCTCTCTCTTGTTTCCACGTTTGCGCCATCACGTCGGATTGAACCAAAACTAATTTGCATTCCGCGGCAAATTTAAACTCTGGAATATATTATTTTTTTATTAAAAATCCATGGACATTGAATTAATAGGCAAGTCTAATTTAAATTTATTAGACTTGCACACATATTCACTGATGACATATATATTAGATAATAAGCAAATTTACTAACTTATTTTAAATAAATGATTAAATTTTACTTATATAAAAAAAAACATATACTTACATTTTAATATCAACTTGATGAAATCCTTGTAATATTTATTATTTATAAAACAAACAATTACTCACATTTTATTATTTTAAAATAAAAAATTAAATTAATGTTTAAATTTTATTATACATTGCAAACATACCTATATACATATTTTCTACACATAATTTACATGATTGAATTAAGCAAAAAAAATGTTGTAAACACATTACATCTCTCCTAATTAGTAATGATAATCGAATCAAATTCTATTCATTCTATTTTGAAAGTATTAATTCATCCCAAGAGTTGTATAATATAGAAGTTAGGATTTGATTTATTTTTAATAAAACTTTTTAAATATATTAACTTTAAAATTAATAAACGATAGTAAACCTAAATACTCACTAAAAATTGTCTTATGTATATAAGTATATTATATAAACTATGTTCACAAGAAACACAACACAACCATATAACACAAAAAACACAGTTTAATGAAAAAAACTTGACAGATCTTTGTCCTCACAATAATTATTATTTGTCAGTCATAGCCAACTATCTGATTTTGAAAATTTTAGCGATCGCAGCGCTGCGCAGTAGAATGAACCAACACTAAAGTTATAGATTCAACTTTTTCTAATAACAGTGCGCACCCCATGGCTATCATGCGATGTCGTGGTCGTACAAGGCATACTGACGAGGTTTGTAGAACCGAAACAATTGTCTATGCTTGACCCTTGGCCGCTGTGATTCGATTGACTGATTTTGAAGAAATTATTAATTCATTTTATATACAAGGTGTTAATTTTAATAGTAGCTTCTCAGAAAAACGTTTTATTAATAAAATTTAAGCAAAAGATACCAATACCTAAGTGAGTGGTAACGTAACACCATCTATTAGGAGTAAGTTGAACCAACCAAGTTGCGGACCAAAATCCCTTCATCCACAGCCGTCTCTACTTACTATTATTTGATAATTATAAATTAGAATGACCCACCCACCCACTCAAGTGTTAGTCATGAAGAGATTGAATTTATCATCCCCTCTTCTAACAATTTATTGTTAACAAATTCTTGGGCGGGTGGGTGAGCACTCCAGTTCAAACTACTCGATGGTAATTATAATCTGGAGTGACCCCACAGCCTGCCCAAGTATTCGGCATTATTAAATTAGATATCACCTCTTCCTCTAACTAAGAATCTTTTAACACTTGCAGAGAGGTGAAACATGTAATTCTTTGGTAACAAACACTCGGGTGGGTAGGCAAACGTGTAGTTTAAACTAGAGTACCAACCCATCCACCCAAGTGTCAGTTTTCAAAAAAACTGGATATCACTTCTTCCTCTTGTGACATAGTGACTACTGACGTTTGCAAAGATAAAAAATATCTAATTTCTTAAGATGAAAGTTAAATTTAGTATTTAGACAATACCAATAGATGGATTCATATACAGAATTGTCTTCTAAAAAAAAATTTGCAAAAAAAAAAATTCTTCATCTAAAAACATTTTGAAAAAAAATGTTTTTAATACATCCGTACTGCGTATTTTTTATTATTTCTAAGAAGTCATCATTCTATAGGTTATATTGATTTTTCAACATAAACTCTTACAAATGCACATTTTGCCGCACTTTAAAGAACAATACACAACAATTATTATTTGAATTCTGAGAACAATTTTAAATAAAAAATAGTCAGTGTTGTACTCATCGTCTATAAAAAAGTCCATCTTAAAAGAAATGTTTACAAAATTTTCAATTAATTATTTTTTTATATTTACAAAAATATTATAAACACACTAGGGTGTGGTTTAAAACTTTTTTTTATCAAATTTTGATAAGCGCCAGGCGGATTTATGTTTAAATTCCAAAAATAATAATCTCAAATTTTGGCGCCGATCAAGTCTAAATTTGTCCGCAAGCGCAAAAACTATCAAACAAAAAGTAAAATGGCCCAAAATTGGCTTAAGCGACAAAAGATTTTTTTGTTAAACTTCTGAAATAAACTTAAAAAAAGATAATCCAAATAATCTTTGAAAAAAATAAAAAAAAAAAAATAAAATAAAATAAAAGTTAAACCAATTTTTTTTTTTAGATGGGTTTTTCTACGCCAGATAAGCACGACACTGGCTCTTTTTCATGTAGAATTGTTTGCAAAACTCAATTTTTTAATAATATTTGATGTATAGTTCCTCTAAAAGCTGCTAAATCTGTATTTGTAAGAGTTAATGTTGAAAAATGGGCCTATTTTTGCAGTTTTTTTTTTAGTTTTAGACCTTTAAAACCCAAATACACTAAACAAATTTATATTTTCCAATTAATTTACATCAAAATACGTTAACTTTGACGGTTAAAAAAAAAATAAAAAATGCTCCTTTTTGCCCAGCCCACTGATAACAAAAACATGGTTTTATGGCTTTTGCAGCTTATAGACAGGGTATAGACTTGAAATGGCGCCAGATTTAAATTCTACAAAAAATGTCTGATTGATTTCATTAGTAAATTTATTTTATTTGAGTTAAATTTGCGATTTTTAAAACTAAAAAATAATTTTTTTTTAAGGTCGCATCATGAACCGTTCAAAAGACTACTAATAAGTTATAGAAACTGAAAAAAAAATCTAAAACAAATTTTTCAATGCACCCACCTGCTCTGGTTCGTTTGAAATGGAATTGCTCATATACAAAAATATAAACATTTCAATACAATAATTAAAATAACATTCTAAATATAAAATTGGTAAAACAATAACATACACTAACAAGAAAATAGATTAAACGTTCTAATATTCCCCATATAATTTTTTAATTCATAAAATATCATATTATTATGTTACAATAAGCTTTAGTATAATTTTATCTTAGCTTAAAAACACAATAGATGCCCGCAAATATTAAAAAAAAAATGCAATTTAGAGTTTTTTGTTCAACTTAATGTTTATGTAGTAATCAAAAATAACTTAATTGTAAAACTGCAATTTTTATTCGACACTGTTTCAATACAAACTGCACACATAAGTTAATTTAATAAAATATTAAAAAAAAAATATATATATATATATATATATATACATAATATACATATTTAATTATAAAAACAATAATAAAAGTTCAATAATAATAAATATTTTATGCGCGCCACTGATGCAAATCTATATAAATACGTAATTTCATAAATTATTTTCTAAACATACGAATTCTTTTTGTACAAGGGTGGGGTAAGGGGTGATAAGTCTATAAATAAGTATGTTATCGTCGACGATGCGTGCTATACCAGCAATGATGATGTCATATGTGCGTACAATCTTATTTCAGCTATTTACCATCAGGAGCCAGCACATGTCAAGCAAATATGATTTTGCTTGATTTTTGCGCGTCAATCGTGCCCTTAAGTCTGAGCGCCACTGTGCTATTGCAAACATTTTTTTGTCAAGTTTCTATGATATTTTATAGTGTCTTTAAGTTTGATTCCAATTGCAGTGTATGGAGAAAATATTGGTGTAACAGTTCAAATGGAGCAAGGAATCCATTTATAATGACTCATAGTCTAGAAGACTTTTGGTTTTGATTGACAAATGTTTTTAAAATTTTACATGAAGATTACAGAATGAGCAAAATGTCAGCACAATAAATTCCAAAAACCCATTAATTTGTAACTGGAGATGAGATCTGGGTACATCACTGAGATCTTCCCACAAAACAAGAATATTTGCAATGGGTTCATAAAAGCTCTTCACCACCCAAAATCTCTTATAAAAATTGACAATCTGGTTCTAGCGAGTCTACGGTTATTTCTAGTATAATATAAGTGAAAAACCAAGCACCTAAGCAACTAATCTATGCTGTTTCCAAAAATTCTTAATATTGATTATAAATTATTTTGTTTGAAAACAAAATTATGCTGACTATCAATATCATCAATAACTTACTTTTTATCTACATTTTAAAAAATAATTACGTATTAATAACTACGTATATATTGTTGTTTTTTTTTAACTTTATGTACTTAATAACTATATTAAATTGTATTATTGATCTTGAGTCTGTGGTGTACAACTCAGTGCTATAATAAATTATTAATTACAACATTGACATTGTTAACATTGTCAAATTAATTTGGATGCATCGATGCAATACGTTTTATTGCATTTAATTACTTTTTTAAAACTGCCTTAAAATTATTTATGGTTTTTATGAAAACCACAAATGACTTTCACCTATTTATGAAGGTTGGATTAAACTACAACAAATGACTGACCAGCTGTAATATTTAATTTTAATTTGTTCAAGAAGGGTATTTAATTATCATTTTAGTTTCAAATTTAGATAGCCAATATCACCCCAGTTACGGCACTGCTTATAATTCTACTGTTCTATGGCTAACTTGCACGCTAATTTCAGTTAAGTATAGAATATACTTTCCTTGCATCTTCCTCCTTTAGATTAAAAAAATTTGGTACTAAATTTTTCCTACAAATTTATGATAGGTATATCAAAGTGTCCCTAGTATTGTTGTTGGTTATTATCATTGAAGTTGGAATGAGCTTAGAAATGTGAAACAGGTTAGATTTTGGTTTTTTATGTCTTGTGTCAATTTTATACATAGAGTTTGATATTTTGTGTAAGATATTATAAGGACCAATTTTTAACTCATCTAATTTTTTTCGGTTTCATCGATTACCGTTTTCAACATATACTAATTAGTGTCTCCGTCATTGAAGTCCTGTTTTTATCATATACATCCTTATTATAATTATGATACTTGGTATTGTTTTTGAAAGCAGTTATCCTATCATTTTCTAGAACATTATTATGTTTTTTTTTTCTTAATTCATTTGGTCATACTGAAGTGTCCATGTAATAGATATTTTGGACTGAACTGAGAGTGTGTGTAGTTTCATTATATTTTCTACACATTTGTGCGCACATTTTTTATTTTTTGATTTTATTAACTAAATTTTGGTTGAGTTTTTTGTTTAACCTATTGGAGAATAGTGCATTAACTGCTGTGAAAATCTTTATGGTTTTATTTTTTTTACGTAATTTTTGATTTTTTTGGAATTTATGCCTGGTTATTGATCTGTTAGAATTATTTTTATATTGTGTTCTTTGATCACGTATTTTGTTAGTTCAATGAAATCATTTGTATTTTACGTGTTTGATGTTAATATGTAGACAAATCTTGTAAAGTGGTCTACTAGGAGGTGTAAATATTTCTTTGTGGATTGTGACTCACCGAATCCACCTATCGTGTCTATCAAAAATATTTCAAAACGGTTTTTTGCGTGACTAAGATGTGAGTGTGTTAGACCACTTTTGTTTTGTTCTCTTGACTTAGTTTTTATACATGTATCTCTTATATAATCAGAAATATTGTTTGCCGTATAATATGGTGATATCTTGCTTTAAATTTGTTTTATGCCAATGTCACAAAAAAATTTGTGTATATTTTCTATAAGTTTTATACAGAATTCTTCTGATAATACATTTTTTTCTTATTTTTCTATTATATAAGTTTAAAATTAAATTAAAATAAAAAAAATTAAAAAAAAATTAAATAATCTTTTATTATCTATATGTATATGTATTCACTATAATAAAGAAATCAGTCGTCAACCTTCTGTGTGATAATGCCTCACTACGTTTAACAGGCTATGTGCCCAGTACCACGTGTAGTGTAGGAGCTTTTTGAAAACAGAATGAATGCAAGTTACATAGTGAATGTTCCGAAGTTGAGGGAACGAGAGAACTATGACGACTGGGCGTTTGCAGCTGAAAACTTTCTAAAACTAGAAGATTTGGCAAAATGCATAGCGGAGCTGACCTTG
The DNA here is from genome assembly GCA_963932245.1 of Tachinus rufipes. Classification (NCBI taxonomy): domain Eukaryota; kingdom Metazoa; phylum Arthropoda; class Insecta; order Coleoptera; family Staphylinidae; genus Tachinus; species Tachinus rufipes. The sequence goes on along the minus strand of OZ010741.1, from coordinate 45,064,566 downwards.
GATGAAGAGGGTGCCGTTGTCGGCGCCACAGATAGCAAAACAAAAGCTAAGTTGATATTAACTTTAGATACGTCGCTATATGTGCACACCAAGGATGCGAGTACAACTAAAGACTTATGGTTGAAATTAAAAGCTATGTTTGATGATACTGGTTTTACACGACGAATAAGCTTGCTAAGAACATTAATTTCATCAAGGTTATAAATTGTGATTTTATAAATGCGTAAATCAAATAATTCAAACCGGACAGAGGTTGAGAAGCACGGGATTCAAGATTGACGAGGAATGGATTGGATTGTTGGCGGGTTTGCCGGAAAAATATTCTTCCATGGTTATGGGAATAGCAATCACAACCGACGTCATAAAAACAAAGTTATTGGACATGGGTGGTGAAGTTGCTGCAAGCATAGGCAAGAATTCATTGTATACAAAGGAAAAAAGATGAAATAACAAGCATCTTGGTCAAGTTTGCAGCAGTGGCAGCACTAACAGAAATGGCAGAACTGACAGAAAGCATGTCAAATGCTATTGTTGTATGAACTAGTCGTGTTGTTCGCTGATTATTTATTACATAGTAAGCCATTACGTGTTATCCATCTTTATTCTTTTTAAATTTAAATATTCTAACTCAAGATGAGCGACATTTACATATTATGTGATTTTATTTAAAGTGAGCTTGTCTGACCCATACATTCCGTCTTATCACATATCCTGTAAGGGTTTAGTACGTGGAGTCGACTGCAAATTTAACGTTGCCGAAATTAAAAACAATGCCAGTATAATTTGCTTAATGTTGACGTGTTAAAGGTAAAAAAGTTCAACAGAAAACTAGACAATCCAGTTGAATACGAGTTTAAATTTGAGCCTTCAAGCACAATATTGATCACCATTAGAGGGCATGTTTTTTCCAAAAATTTGATTTTTAACCTCAATTCCCGTTTTATTAGCGTATATGTATCCAAAGTTATTCAATGTTTTAACTGTATGCGATATGGCCACACTTCCAAGGTGTGTAAAAGCAGTATCAAATGCCTCTCGTGCTTTGATCAACACAAAATTGAAATGTGTAGCAAACCTGATGCTCCATGTTGTAATTTCTGCAAAGGCCCGCACTACTCCAATGAATTTAGGTCCTCATTAGCTAACAGAATTTGCCCTGAAATGTTTGGCAGTTCAAAATTAAACAAGTCTTGGCTTTCTATGGCTACTTTTCCATGAAGTTTTACAACTAAATTGTTCTAATTTTAATAACCTCACCACGCTATTAGATAGAGATTTTTTCCAATTCTTGCCTAAGACCGAAATACCTCGGCAAACGTTCGTTCAACTTTTTTCTCAGCTGTTTTCCAACTTATTAATCAGATTGCGTATCACAATCGTTCAGTCAGAAACCTAGCTATTGCTGACTACGAACCATCTAGGGAGAACTTTCCCAAGCGAAAAAGATCGTATGGCAAGTCTCCAGAGAAACTCCGTTCCCAATATTCAGTTTTTTGATATATAACATTCTAGCGTACCCGTCCTTAGATGCATGACTTTCTACCGATGCATCGTTTATCTATAACTTGGTAGAACTTTTAGTCAAAGCTCTTGAACAGTTTTTCATTCACAACCCAAACAAATCAATTGCGTCTATGTCCAATCTTCTCACGTCTCCTAACAATTTAGTATCACAATTAAACAATGAGTCATGCGCCGATACGTCTGGTTAGTTGGAATATTCAATCTAGATATAACAAAAAACCGGAACTGTTACGCATGATGCATGAATTAAAAATTAATGCAGTTGCTCTGTGTGAAACTTGGATTTGTCCAAATAAACACTTTGCAATTCTTTGGTTCAGCTCTTTTCACAACATAAGTGATGACGGCTATGGAGAAGTATCCTTGTTTTTTAGCCGTGATATTTTTAATAAGTCCAAAATTCTTACGTTTAATGTCTCACCTTGTTTCCAATTTGTTCAGTCTTTTATGTCTAACCTTACTATTTTGTCATGTTACTGTCCCCATGCTCGGTCGTTGAATAGGAATCTTTGGAAACAAATATTCTTGTTCTTATCATTCCCTTTTATTATTGTTGGCGACTTTAACGCCCACCATCTTTTTTGGGGTCACCATTATTATAACCGCAATAGATTGGAATTAGAAGCTGCAATAGATAGATTTCTTGGGAAAATCTTATTTATAGACTCCCAACAGCAATAGGGTTGCCTGAAACAAATTGACTGCTTATTCACAGCCAATCTATCGGAAGCAACAGAGATACTTTTAGAAACTCACTTCTTAGGCTGTACCGCTTCGGAAAAAGTCTGGTCCGACGCTACGGTTCTAGCTCTATCAGAGAAGGACTGGGTAGCTGCTTACCAGCTTGTTAAAGTGGTGCGTATAGCATGGGTAATTAAAAACTTATTTGGATGGAGTCCCTTCTGCCCTTTTACAATAGGACAAAGATATTATACTGACTCACCTGGCAAAAATCTATAGTGCATGCATTGCTTTTTTATACATACCTATAGCATGGAAAGAAGTAAAAGTCGTATTTATACCAAAACCGGGGCGTAACGATTACAGCCTTGCAAAATTCTATCGCCCAATCAGCCTCGCGTCTTTTCTCCTAAAGATATTAGAACGATTGTGCGAAAGATCAATTCGGGAAACGGCCCTTATTATTTAGCCAATACACCCGAACCAACATTCATACACCCAAGGAAGATCTACCAAATCGGCTCTACATCTTGTTACGGACCGAATTGAAAGATCATTAAGAGACAAAATGTCTTCCTTAGGCGTGTTTATAGATATTGAAAGGGTTTTTGATAAAACCACCTTCAAAAAATAAAAACTGCTTTTGCAACACATGGTGTAAACTCCACAATCAGTGGATGGATAAAACACATGTTGGAGAAAAGAGCCGTTACTGTTAATGTTAGGGATTTGACGGTCAGAAAGTCGTTGCTAAAGGAAGTCCTCAGAAAGGTGTATTTTTGATTTGTTTGTTGTGTTTTAGCGTCGACTACTAAGGTCATTAGCTATTTATTTTAATAATAATAACCTCAGGTTATAGACCTGAGGAGACAAAACAACACATTAAAATGGTTAAATAAACAAATAAATAAATAAAAACTAAATCTAATATCACAGTTGCTTAAATTAAAAAACTAAATTTAAAAACTAATATCACAAAACTTACTATTTAACCTAACCTAATATCACAGATGACACCAAAGTTGTAAAATGCTTCGATGCCAGACCCTAAAAACTAAAGTAACTAAACTTAATATCACTACTTTGCAGATTTTTCAAGTTTTAAACTCTTAAAATCCAAATACATAAAACAAATTTATATTTTTCAATTAATTTACATCAAAATACGTCAAAACTTTGGCGGTTAAAGAAATTTAAAAATTGCATATTTTTAGTTAAATTTTTGATTTTTAAACAAAAAATGCAATTAAGTTGAAAAAACGACAAAAAGTTTCATACCCTCATATACCAATCAAAACAATACTAATAAGTTATAGAAACTGAAAAAAAAATACATAAGCAAGTTTCTCAATGACAGTCCATGTAAAATAATCAAAATAATCATCATAAAATATAATTTGCCAATTAGATTACACGTAATGTATTTAGTAGGTGATGATTTAATGAACTGTAAGTCTCCATTCAAAAGATAACAAATCGTCGGGACAGTACCTCTGTGGGTGGTATGGAAACTTGTACAAACAAACGTTTTTATTGCTGTCCTACACATTAAAATATTTGATAAATAAAACAACGTAAACACAATTTAATTTAGGTATATATAGTAAATTGTGGTAAATGAATTGCATGTTAAAATCCAAAATCTTATTTTACATTTACAATAAGAACTATTTTAAGTTGCGGTGTTTTCAATTTTTGTCTAAATGTCTAATCTTATCTTTAAACTTGTTTATGTCATTTAGTGTTGGTGTTGTTTTGCAATATCTCGTGTCAATTTGTATAAAAAAAATTTGTTTACGTTTTTTTGTTTATCAAATGAAGAAAGTATTATCTAAACTTTTTTCAGAGCTACTAAGAGAGATGTAGACTTCCTACTCTTTAAATTTTATGTTTTATAAAATTTACGTACGTAATAAATGGGTAAGAATTATAAGTATATTATAAGTCAATTTTTTTAAAATTATTTTTTGTATATCAAAATTTGACTTATACAAGGTTAGTCAAAATTGCTGGAACACTTAAATAATTCTGTATCCGTAAAAAAAGTTTCAAAGATTTTTTTTTTTTTGGTTTTATACAAACTTTTGCTTAAAAATATTTTTAATATAGAGGATGTTGATTTTAATGTAGATATTTAGCCAACTTTTTTTTTAAATAGAACACCCTATATATTTTTATATTTTTTGATTCTAAGATTAATTTAGATTTTTTTTTGTAAAAATGCATCATTTTTAAGTTATAAGCAATTAATTCAAACTCTTGAACATTTTCTACAAACATTGATTTTATCCAAACGTTTAAAAGAATAATAACATCAAAAACAAACATGTAAACATATACGGGATGTTTATTTTGTTATGAAAGTTTGAAACTTTTTAACTTTTTAAATACAATATATGTTTACATTTTTTAATAATTATTTTGCTATTTGTTTTTTATGTTATTGTTCTTTTTATCTATTTGGTTAAAATAAATGTGTATGTGAGAAAACGTTCTTTATTTGAAGTTCAGTAGTTTGAATTAATAGTTATAACTCAAAAATGGTGCAGTTTATAAAAAAATATTTTTACTAGAAGATACTCAAAATTAACTTTAAAATAAAAAAATGTAAAAATATGCAGTCTTTATTCAAAAAAAAGTTTACCAAATTTCCAAAATAAAACGAACATCCTATCCTAAATATTAAAAATATATTTAAACAACAGTTTGTTTAAAACCAAATAAACATTTGTTTGTTTTTTTACGTTTCGAGAATTATTTATGTTCCGGTAATTTTGACTAACTCTGTATATGTAAAACATATTCGAAAACACTATGGCAAAAAATCCTTTTTGTTATTTTTACATCTAGAATGCTAAAATAGTATGTTAAGAAAATGCATAATTTTTTTTCTAATTTTAAAAAGTATATAATTCGTATATTATTTTTTGTATTATTTAGGCCGAGGTCTGAAAAAATGCAATTTCCAATCAAATAAATTTTACGACGCCAAAATAATGCAATCCACGTCAAAATAATATATTACACAACAAATAATATACGTTGCACTTTAGAATAATACATAGCCCGACAAAAAACATATTCTACAAAAAAATAATTCTGTATCGTCAATATTAACCGAATACATAAACTGAATATGCATCCCGCATCCAATCAATAACTTTCTTCACCATCACATCTAATATTAAATAAATTATATCAAAATAAATAATTTTTTTTAAATAATTAAATATTTAACATCAAAAAATTACGAGACACGGCTTGTAGATGAATTTACAACCTTGCTATATAGATACCAGCAGATACCAGCTTGGCTATAAACGCTTTGCTAGTGACAAATCTCTGCAAACAAAACTAAAACATATCATTGTAATATTATTATGCAAAAAGAAAAGCAGAAATATAAAAAATAACTGGTTTTTGCAAAATTAATCTACAGCAAATTAAAAATTAGAATAATGTAGACTATTGCTTTAATTATTAATTAGGATAATAGTTTAAATTATTCTAATTATTAATTTGCTGTCGTTCAAACATTCTATTATGTTGGCATTTGTTTTATTTTGTCTTTTTAGTTATCGTTCTAAAAACTTTTTTTTTGCTGTTGATATGATATATTCAACCGTTCATGTGATATCGTGGCTTTCAAAAAATCAACTTTTGATTGCTCTACGATGTTATGCAACTGACTTTTAAAATGTTGTAGGGGATTATGGTAATATAACGAAGGCTACAATACAACACATCAATAACTAGAATATTAAAATAACATATAAATGCGGCGTTGCAATTCCTTATTTTACGAATAGTTAATTTAGTTTATAATACCGGAATACATTTATTTGTCGAATATAATTAAATATAAGATTTGTTATTCGGTGATTTATTTTGTCTTTATAATACCGGCCCTTTGGATGTTATTTAAAAATGTTCAATCAAATTTAACTTAAATTGCAATTGTATACATTTTCTACGTCCGTGACTATTTCTTTTGCAGTTCGCCGATAACATTCGAAGATATGCATAAAAAACACGAGCAGTGAGCCAATGCAATATTAGCGCCACATACAAGATAATAGCGAAACTAATCGACTTAACTTTGCACAAAAAGTTGCCTAGTAATTTAATAATTCAACGTTACAAAATATTGAAAATTTTCTAAAGGGTTTATTTAAAAATTACGTCAAACAGTTTTATAAAAATAGTTTTAATTCAAAGATATGTTACTAAAGTTGGATATAGTTTAATCTGATTGTTATAGAACATCAAGGATATGAATAAACAACGTATTTACAAAGATTTTGGAAGTGCCGGTTTATAATAATTAATATAAAAATCTATTCTCAACTTAAAAAATTGAATCTTCTTTTATGACTTGCGCAAAAGTTCAACATTTCAATCTCTAGATTGCATGACATGATCAGTTATGTAATTTGCTTGTAAAACGATGTAAATGTACTGTATAATTTCCCATATACGACGCAACCAGTCGTATGTCGGTACTGTCACCTTAAAGCATCGGCGATCTACCATAAAAGCTTAAGCAAGCAGAGATCGACTAGGTCCTAGTACATCTAATAGAATCTAGTTACTGGGTAAAAATAATTGTTAAAATATAAATATTTAGTGTACTATTATACATTGAACGTCAGAAATTTCAATTATATATTACTGGTCGATCGCGATATACTGTTTGAGCATCCCCGTCATAGCAAGTTTTTTATAGATGGTGCATAACATAAAATATTTTTTGTTAAGACTGTTTTTATTGCATTTATTATTTTTCAACTTTGGTTTGTTTTTTAAACTTGGATGCATGCATAAAATTTGTTTATTAAACTTGCTTATTAATATACTAATATAAAATTTTAATTACTCGATCAATTTTCCAAAGTTGAATGTTATAACGTCATTTCTACCTAACAGTACAAATATCAATTCAATGACACTCCAAATTTTATTGCGTAACTGAATTTACCGTGCTAATATGTCTGTAAATGGAGAAAAATAATAAATTAAAATTAGATTATTAACTTGAAGAACCGTTAAAATTGACAAAGTTAATTTGAAACTGTATTAGCCCTTTTATGTAATTATATTATGACATATAAACCTATTAATTAATAAACTACATTAGTGTTAATAATTAATGTGTGTTATTCAACGTACAAAAAACTATAAGTAAGGTTGTTGATTTCTTACATGTAAATAATTAAACTAAATGCATAACTTTGTCGTGGATGAATAGGCAAAAATTATGTAAAATGAAATATATTATACAGAAAGCGTCTATCACTCTTTAATTTACGTACCAACAGTTTTATAGAATATAACATTTTATTGTTACTAAATACATTTTATTTTCTTAAATAATATTTGTAGTAGTTGATTGTATAACTAAAATATGGTTTTATATAGATATTAATATGTAATGTAAGTTTGTATCTTTTGCAAATAATTGCCTCTGATCTAGGGAATTAATAACAGTTAAGTTACAAAGAAATATAATATAATGCATTAAGTAAGCACAATAAATGAGCAAAATAATGTATTATTGAATAATTTTATTAATCTAGTATTCTTAGTATTAACGAACTTGGTAATAAATTATATATTCTGTCAATGCATTTTAAGTAAACTATCGGTTTTAAAAACAATAAAATTAGTAATAAAATTATGTGTAATACATAATAACATTAGTGATGCAAGTTTATACAAGTTTATTATGAATAATGTAATTAAGAACATATTTATCTCAAATTGATCAAATTGTACCACAAATCCACCTTACATAGCCTCATATTGTTTCTAAAATATTAATAATCAAAAATATGTTATGTACAATGACATATACAAGGTATCCCACAATTAACTATAACTTCTTTATTTTGAAAGATAAAAATTTAAAAAAGTATATTAAATAATTTTGTTGTATTTAAATGACACTACCCATTTTTTAAAGTTTTTGAAAGCAATTTAACAAAGCGTATAAAACTATTTTAACAATAAAAAACACGTAGCTAAAACCGTTTAAATTTAGTAAATTACTTTTTCTCAACAAATCTCTTTACTAATATGTTTTGCAGTACAGCTAAATGTCTTGTCAGGAAAATTTAGGTTTTCTTTATTTTTTTAATTTTAAATATATTATATACATTTATAATAATAATAATAATACTACAAATTGTCTCTTATACGTCAAGAAGCTTCTACAGCTTGTTTAATGGCGTAAAATGCTCATTGCATTTACATACATTATATATATTACAACTAATTTGTAACTTAAGTTATTACATAATTTTCAAAAACAAACTAACATTATTTAAGTTCTAATTAGAAAATCTTTTAGTGCTTTAGTATAAGTGACAAGATTAGGTTTTTTAATTATTTGTTCCGGAAAAGTATTGAATGCAGTAACTGAATCATGAGTTATATTGTATTTTTCTTTGTTATAATTTATTGTGTGGAGGTGTATATGTTCTTTTATTTTTGTTGAATAATTATGAATCAGATTATTAACAATGATGTTGATATTGGACTTGATTAGCTTATGTTTTATTTTATAGATTAACTTACATTTCTCAAGTTTTATAATTTTTGGTAGAGAAAGTTTATTTAAGTTTTGGGTATAAGTCTATGGTGGGAGTCGAGTATAGTAAATTAAACAGTATCTTTAAACTTTTGTTTAGTAAACGCTGCTTATAGTTTAATTCTGTTTGCGAAGCTGAGCTCCAAGCAGTAATCATATAAGATAATTTAAGAATAATTATGCTGTCAAACAGATGATTTGATACGTTGATGGACCTAATATTGCATCTTTGGTATGCACCAAGAAGAGAAACTATACATTTTTTTTATGTTGTTGATGTGATTTTGCCAGTTAAGTTTGTTATCAATTGTTAATCTTAAGTATTTTGTTTGGTTTACTTTTTTAATAAGTTGTTGATTAACTATTAGATTTATACTAGAATTTTGTTTATTTTTATTAACAAATATTAAGTGTTCAGTGTTTTTGGTGTTTATAGATAATTTGTTTTGAATTAACCAGTTATGAAACTTTGTTAAATTGTTGTTTATTAGTATACTTAGTTCGTGTAGGTTGTTTCCTTGATATAATAGAACAGTATCATCTACGTATACAACATATTCAGCAAAAAAGCCACAGTGTTTAATGTTGTGGACTCAGTACTGAACACTGTGGTACACCCATTTGTACTGTTTGTCCCGTACTTAGATATTCATTTACTTTAGTGTGTTGAATTCTTTCGGTTAGGTAACTACGTATTAATTGATTTAGTTTACCTCTTACTCCCATTTGATCCATATACTCTAACAGCAGTTCTTCGTCAACAGTATCAAATGCTTTCTGCAAACCCACAAAAAACGCTATTACATAATTTTCTTTGTCTAAATTATTTTTCTTGAAATCCATACTGTCTACTGTCAAAACCAATTGTAGTATTAATAAATGTATTCTTTTGTTTTACTATAATTTTTTCAATTTTTTTATAGAAAACGTGCTTATTTAAGATATTGGTCTGTCATTTTCAGCTTTTGTGAGTTCTCCCTTTTTATAGATATGTATAATGTAATTAAGTTTAAGTTCATCTGGGTAGTAAGCAGATTCAAAGCAGCTGTTTATTAATTTAACTATAATATCAATGTTTAGTAGCATTTTTTTACGGTAGTATTATTTGGTCCAGCAGCAGAATTCTTTTTTAAGTCTTTTACTGTTGAAATAATTTTTGAAATATTTGTAGGTTTGAGAATCATTGTTATTATTTTTATTTTGACTAGTTGGTAGATTATTTTGAAGTCATGATGCATTAGTTGAAAAAAATTGTTTAGTGTGTTACGTATGTCCGTCGGATCAGTAATACATGTATTGTTTTCTATTAATTTAAGTATAATTTCTACTTTTTTGTTATTTCCGCTTAAAAGTCCATTAATAATCTTCCACACCTTTTTAAATTACTACCAGCCTCTTCCAGATGTTTAGTTATAGTTTTTTCTTTTTGTTTTATAATTTGCATTTATATAAACTTGTCAAATTTTTTATATTCAATTTTCAGTTCATTATTATGTTTATTTTTTTTCATAGCAACATATTTACATTTTCTTTTTTTAAATAGTTTGATAATTTTGTCATTTATCTAAGTTATATATCTGTATCGCACTGTTTTTGTTTTAGTTTGCGAATTTGCTTGGTTTATAATATTTACTAGTTCTTGAAAAGTTTTGCAGTTTGTTTGTAGGATCCGTAAATTAATAATATTTCTTAACCTGTTTTCATCAGTAACTATAAGTTTTTTAGATGTAATTTTTTGTTTTATTTTAATTATAGGAGTAACTTTAATTTTTAATATCTAAAACTAGTTGAATTGGTCAATCATAGAACAAGTTTCATTTTGTACTCTAGTGCTATTTTCTATATTTAGGTTACATATTGTAATTTAAACTTAAAAAATTGTTGGTCAAAAAATATTAAACACAAGTTTAAAACTTCCAAATTTAACCAAATTGTTTTTGTAAGACATACCGTAACTACTGAATTGTAAGACATTAATTCTTTATAGTAAATATAACTATAGATCTATTTTAAACTGGAAAAAACTAAATAATTTGTTAAAACATACAAATAAATATTAATTTATTTAGTTAAAAGCTTTGCAACATTATTATTTTTGTAATACTCGAGTTCAAATAAGTTAAAACGCAACCCTGCAGTTTCCTGGTACTTAAAACTATTCTCACCGCTACACATTATGCTTTTATGCTTGAAAGTATATTTGTATTAAAGTGCGCACATCTAGGTAACCAATGTGGCAGGATACATTTGTGGCAAGTCAGCAAACACGCCACATTTTTTGTAGATATTTTTTAAATTTGTTAAGAGCGTTTGACTACATAGATAATTATAGTCCAAAAGCTAGTGACAAAAAAGTGCAAGAGTTTTAAAAAGTCTGATATTTTTAGATCGGACTTTATTTTGGCTATAAAACGTCTCTGTAGAGTTAGCACGTCAGGTGTCGGGACACATGGCGCTGGAACGCTAAGAAAGGTGTAATTTTACATAGTACCCAAAAATTGTTTTGGAAAAGCTGAGTTCATCGGCAGATAGTCAATGCAATACAAAACCTTAATCAAGCAATCAAACATCTTAGTAATCAAACGCACGGCGTCAGCACAGTTGCGTACATGTTACAAGAACTAATTCAATTTGGATTTGGAAAAGCTTGAATTAATGAAACAAACAGTCAGACATAGTTTTCATAGAACCCATAGGAGCCAATTAAACTCATACTATTGAACAACAAAACATACTAATTTAAAACAAAAAAAAACACCATTGATAAATTGTTTTTGCTTGCTACTGCTATATATAGCAATGATAGCAGTTCCGTATGCTTTTCAAGAGTTGATAAACTTTGATTTACTAATTTTGAAAAAAGACATACCATGGTCTGTTCAACAATAATAATATGCTATTTTCTTAAATTTGAAACCTAAAGCTGCACGTAATTGAATCTAAATTCTTAAATATGGAATTCCACAAGGCAGCATAGCTGGTCCAATGTTGCTTGTAATTTATGTTAATGATCTAGCTGATTCAATGACTAAAAAAATAACATAATTGATAATTATGCAGAAGACATCAATTTGTTAATATCAAATAAATTATACAACTCTGTTAAACAAAATGCAAATGAAAGCTTTTCACAAGCGCATTTGTGGCTTATTAAAAATAAAATAGTTTTAAATAAATTTAAAACAAATTGCTTACTTTTTAAAACAAAACAAAACAAAACAAACTATAACACATTAGATGGAACTTTATATAAGTTTAAAAATGATGCAAAGTTCTTAGGCATTACACTAGATATATTAAAGAAACTGACAAAAACATTCAATGAGAGTTATAAAAAATTATGTACAATACAGTACATTAAAAGCAATTTATTACGCAAATTTTTACTCTATTTAAAATATGGTATTATACTTTGAGGACATTCTTCATATAGTAACCATTATTTAAAACTCAAAAAGTTGTCTTGAAATTAATGTGTAACTTACAGTATAACAAAAACTGCAGAGGAATGTTCCAACAAAACAATTACTTAACATTTCCAGCAATTTATATTTAAAAATGTATTTTATTTACTTTTAGACATAATTATTTTGAAACATCAATAACGAATTATGATTACAGCACACGCAATGTTCAAAAGTCACTCACTTATCCTAAACACAATCTAGTAGTTTTTGAATAAAAGTCTATTTTATAGTTGTATTAAATTATTTAATGTTTTACCTCTTCATTATTGTCAAGTTAAATGTTATAGCATTTTTGCACAAAATATACGACAACTACTGCACAACGTAGAACTGTATACTACACAAGAATTTTGTTGGAAAAATAATGATATGTATATATATGCAAATCTATTTATACTATTAATCTAAATGTTGACGTGCTTCTTATTTTTACTGTATGTTTTATTTTTATGAATTATGTATGTACAGTTTCTCTAAGAAATAAATGTATTATTATTATTATTATTATTATTATTATTAATCCGCTAACTAACTGTGCAATTAATACTGCTGCTCACAATTCTAGGCAAAAGATACTGTTTTTACTAGTGCTATTCTTGACTTAGCGCATATGATATTGCATGATACTACTACCGCTTGCTTGGTTAACAGATTTTATATAAATGCAAAATTAATATACCGATTCAGTGGCATCTCCAAATAGATGCATTTCTAAATTTCTAGTTTTATTTGTTGCCAAGATTCTTGGTATGCTGATTTTATATATATCAGTTAACTGTATTAGGAAATTGTTCCATTTTGTGTGTATATATATATACATATATATATATATATATATATATATATATTTGCTCTGGTACGGACTTATCCCAATTAATCTTTTCCTGCCGGTCTTTGCATAGGTATTTTTGCATTTATTATTATAGGGTTTATTAATCCAAGTAGGTCAAATATTTGAGATATCTTAGCTAGAATAGATTTTTTTGTTGTTTGCTTTTCTATATTAAACTTGGCGCATTCGTACCCAAATGTATCCTTTTTGGTGTTCCACTAGGTTTTCAACAATTTTCTCATATCCGGTTTTTCTAAAGTGAGAACCGCTGTTTTGCCTAGAAGATAATCTAACAGCACTTTTTAGTGTTGGAAGCCCGTTTATGAAGTACAAGTTTGGCCTTATTTAGTATTATTGTGATTTTCTTTTTAATCTTGCTTAAGTCGATGTTTTCAGCTCCGGTCATAATAACTCGTACAGCTGTGGGATATTTATTCCTGTTATGTTGAGCTAATTCTTGTAAGGATCTAGTTGCCCTTCATCATGGTGCAATTTCATATGTTAACGTATTTAGGGCCGCTTTTACAAATCTCGGATAAATCGGAGAATTACTATTCGAGGTACAAGTTTATACAGCGACTTATACCCTCGTCCGCTTTTACAAACGATTTTGCACGACCGGATAACTATTCCTCGTACAAACAAAAATAATATTAGGTTGGTAATACTATTTGGTCAAATGATAGGTACTTCATTTTATCTGTGAATTTGTTTATGTCAAGATGAATATTTTCGATTCAGACAGTGACAAAGAAATTCTAAATAGAATACAAAGAATGAGGGTTCCAAAAAACATAACAGCAAAGTAAAAATGATATATTTTTATCTTTTATGAAGTATTCTAATCTAAATGCATTTTTAAGGTTAATTATTTTGAACAGCTGAGTGAAAACGAGTTTTTTAGACGATTTCGCCAGAGTAACAACATTTGAAAACTTGCTGATTGAAATTCAGGACAGAATAAAATCTGCTACGAATAGAAACCATGCGATAGATCCTTGCACTAAACTGCTTCTTACGTTACGGTTCTACTCGACAGGTTCAATGTTGCTCGTTGTTGCAGATTTTTTGAGAATCAGTGAATCCGCTGCATGTGTTGCCATAAGAGATGTAACTGAGGAAATTGCCAGTTTACGGCCTCAGCATATAAAAATGCCAGCAACCGCAGAAGAAACACTAGACGTGCAATTAAAGTTTTATTGAATTGCAAAATTTCCGAAAGTGATTGGTGGTATTGATTGTACGCACGTAGAAATCGAATCGCCAGGAGGACCAGATGCAGAATATTATCGGAATAGGAAAGGCTGGTTCTCATGGAACGTACAAACTGCTTAAAGGAAAATTAGCGCAAGGAGTATTGGGCAATGGAATTATTGTTGGAGACAGTGGGTATGGCAACACATCTTATCTAATGACTCCATTAGCACATCCAAATTTGCCGGAAGAATTTCTTTACGAGTCACAGATTAGAACGAGAAACTGTATTGAACGCTGCTATGGTATTTGAAAAAGAAGATTTCCCATTCTTTTTTTATGTATGAGGGTGTCGTTGGAAAAGACACAAAATATCATTATTGCAACAGCTGTGCTTCACAATATGGCAATAGCTCAAAGCAATAAATTGCTTCTAGATGATCCTGAAGTAATTGTTGCTGTTCGGGCAAATGATGCAAGAAGATTGCCAGATGCAGCACTATTTTGTCAATTTATTATAAATATATATAAATAAATTTTTTTTATTTATTACCCTTTGTTTATTTAATAATTCTTGTTTTAAAATTTGAATTTCTAAATCATGTTTTTCATTCTCTTTCAACATCTTTGCATTTTCTTTCAACATTTTAGCATCATGCTCTTACTGTAGTAACTTAATTTGAAAATTAATAAATTTTATTTTTTTTGCGCTAATTTGGTATATATTTTTTTTTTGGTCTATAGACTGGTGGTGCTTTTGGAGTATGTACATCTGCAACATCTGCAAAATAAAAATAACTGATAACTGCATATATAACAAATAAAAATAAGATAATAAATAAAAACATATATATTATTGTAAAGAATAGTGTTTTATTTTAAACTATTTGTTTAATTTTTATATATGTTGAAATTTATTTTGTACACAGAATAGATGTTAATTAAAATCATTAAATTAAAAAACCACTACAACATTTAACAGCAATAAAATTTTTAATTTTGATAAAGCAATAGGATTACAAAATAAAATTCTTCTTATTTTTTGTCGCAACAGCATCTTGGACTGATTTTTCTTCATCCAGGACACGCAATGCAGGATGTATTTCGTGCCGCAGCGCAACCGGATTCCATCCTTCCCAATTGAGATCCTTATAACAAATATTTTATTAGTGCCAGAGCCAAAATTATTGTGAGATTTATCATTTTTGAATAAAAGTAAAACAAAACAAATATTTCCTTTCTTGGCATTTCTGCAATATACTGGACTACTTCACCACCGGGTTTATGATCCGTTTCGGATACGTTTAAATTGTTGTCGTATATGATTTCTGCTTTTGAAATATATTTTGTTTATAAAAGATGTAATGTAATAACTACTATGTACATTTTTTGCAAACAAAAATTTTAAATATTTCATGAATTATAAAGTACGTAATTTTGTGCTAAAATACCTAATAAATCATCGGCATCGCAATCATTGCGGCTTGATGTGTCAGTGCCGCTTACTCCGATAACTTCTAAAATTTTTTCTCCAATTGCACCTTAATAATTTGATCCGGCAAGTCCACCTCCAGTTTTTTTTAGCTCTTTTTTTTTGCTCGCTATAATTTTTACGAGTTGATTTTTTTTAACGAATCCCATTTGCTATTCAAATTTTCTTTACTGCTACCTGTAGCCATGTTATTGTTAAATAATTCTGTGATAATTTCCCAACATTGCTCCTTTTGAGAATTTGTCAGACAATCGGTTTTCGTACATTCTGAAATTAAAATGTATGTTCCAAACAATAGGTTATGTTAACAAATGCTTTTTTGTTTCACTTACCTATTTTGTCTTGATTTTTAATAACTAACGTTACTAAGGTTTCAACTTCCGAAGATGTAAAATTGCAACTTCTCTTCCTTTTTTGCGACATTTTTATTATTTATGATTTTTCTCATAGAAAACACACACTTTTCTTTACAATACCGGTTTATTATGACGTGATTTTGACGTTTCGAACGGACCAATGGTTATCCATCAATTGTAAAACCCATTTCCTTGGTTTATTTGTGGAATAACGCTATACGGATTTTAACCGACTATTGTAAAAGCGGCCCATTGATATGTTTGAACCATTTCCTTTATATTGTTCCGCCATAATATTTGTTGATAAGTTGCATCATCTTCCCGAACCTTTATTTGTCAATACATTGTCTGCATATCTGCAGATATTACATATTTATGTGTTTTAAATCCACATAGAATGTTAAATAAACCATATTGTTTAAAGATTTGCCATTTGTTGTTTTCATAGAAGCGTCAAATACTACCTTTAATTTGGTGGTTTGGTTAGTTTTATTTATGACAGTATGATGGGGTAGATAATATTCTTTTTTTACATTTTATTGGTTCCATTAGTTGCATATGGCCAAGTGATTCATATTTTGAGATAAAGTTGGTATACTTTGTTTTTAAGTTTTCACCCTTTGCTAACTTCCGTTCCAATGAATAGAACTTCTTTAAAGCTAGTTAATAAAAATTGTCTAATGCTAATGGATCTTTTTTCTATAGAAGTATAACAATAAACCGACCATCTGGTATACGCTGATGGGTGTTATTAAATTTAACTTTGCAAGTTTTTTTTTCATGTGAGCGAAACTTTTTTGGCGGATGTTCCTTCATTTGTCAGAACTTTGATATCCGATTGTTCAACCTTACATTGCCTATGTGGCATTTTAAATTATTAAACTGTTGCGGTGTGGTTTCTGAAATAATCATGCCTGCATTTAGGCATTTGTAGTTGACTTGCTAACCTCCGATATAAGTAAAAAAGTTGCTTGCTTTTTTAATCCCAATTTCCTTGCCACTCCTGTTTGTAGAAAATGCACTTGAGAACCTGAATATAATAGAGCTCTAATCAAATGTTTATTTCTCCAGAAATTATCAAAGTTTACTTCACATGTGGACAACATAGCTTGAGCTGATTCCTGTTGTCGTTGCTGATTCAGACATACGATTATAGCTGTGTTTGAATTTGGTTTTTCTTCTTCCTTAATGTCGCTATCAATATGCAATAGCGTATGATGCAATTTGCTGCATTTTCTACATTTAGATGACCTGCAGTTTTATGCGATTTGATTTGATCTCAAACAATTTATGCACAGCTTCTTCGCGGTTATTAGGCTCAAACTCTCTGTCGGGTGCTTATTATTTAATTTTGGACATGTATATACAAGGTGTTTTTGATTGCATAGGTAACATTTCAGTGCTCTTGTTGCAGCAGTAATTGATAAACTCCTTGCCGTCTTGTGTTGCAAAACTTTTATATTCTCCTTGCAAGCTCGCAGCGTCTTGCATTTAATTGTCAGAAACTCTTGCAATTGATTAAATGTTAGAAAATCTTTTGTCACCAACGATTCTTTCTTTGGCTTCTAATTTTTTTGTCTAATTTCTGAACTATTAGGTGTGTCAACACGTTATCTCAATAATCCACTGGGCTTTTTAATATACAAAGCGCATGTATGTGCTGTGTGTATTTATCCTGCAGTGAACAACGCGCCTCAGGCGATGCTCTTGACATCGAACGGAGTTTGAATAATGTCATGTCATTTGAATAACCGTCAGATATAATTGTAATGTTCTTTCCAAAATGTTGTTGCACGTACGTAACGTATTTCTTTCAGATTATGTCAAATGTTTCAATACTACCCTTAACTTTGTGCAAAAAAAAACACCGTCAGTTATCTTAAAATGTTGATGTAATTAATTTCCAATTGTTTGAAAACATCATATAACAATGATTTTGTTCATTTTCAAATTCCTTCTTCAGTGAATAAAAATAATAAAGACGGAGGGAGCTCGTATGTCATTTACTTTTTCATAACAGTCTCAAAGTTTTTTGTACAGTTTGAATGTAAAAAAAATAATATATTGTATAGTCTCGGATAAATGGAAGTAAAAAGGGTTCTGAAACTGTAACAATTAATATTGAAAAAAAAAACTTCTTTTGCAGCATATTGCAAGAATTGTTGTGTGATGATGTTAAACAAATTGTTAATTTTGTTTTT
The DNA here is from genome assembly GCA_963932245.1 of Tachinus rufipes. NCBI lineage: Eukaryota > Metazoa > Arthropoda > Insecta > Coleoptera > Staphylinidae > Tachinus > Tachinus rufipes. The sequence goes on along the minus strand of OZ010741.1, from coordinate 45,046,230 downwards.
AAATTCTAGAAGCCACTCATATGCATTTAAATAATTTGTCTTCTTTAAAATTGTTAAATTTGGTACAAATTTGCACGTCTTTGCACTTGCGGCGTTTTTTATGTCATTAACAGTTAGATCAAACAAGAAAAGGTTGCAAATTAATGCGATTAATAAAAATAAACTCTTAGATAATAGAAAAGAGGTAAATAGAAATAATTTTGTAGGTGGTAACGCAATGCACCTTTATTAGGAAAAACATTGAACTGTTTGTGTGTGAAAGAAAGCTATAGTACAGTTAAATCCAACACAGACAGGCAACGGCATTTTTGGCACGTTTTATTTGAATCTGATGACCTAAACAAATTTATCATTTAAAATTAATAAATGATGTATTTGATGCTAGGCACACTGATGATGAGTGCATAACCTGAAACACAAGTGTATGTGCCTCTTACTAGGTGAAATAGCAATTTACATAAAATACATTATAATTTAGATAATTTTGTTTAGAAGTGATATGGTAACAAATACCAACTACTTACAATAATATCCGAGTTATACATCAGCTCCTTTAGGGCGGTTCATTTTATTTGAATTGCAGAATATTAGGGTATTAATAAACACTAGTAAAAAAAATCAATTTATATAGTTTTTATCACAAATTTATAGTAAGATTTTGCATTTTTGTTTTGTAAAGTGCAAATATAATATTATTGCAAGCGATGTCGTAACTGGCATAATTTTATGGTGTTTTCGATTATATTATGCATTTATGATAGAATATAACAATATTGCAGTTTTGTTAAAATTATAACTCGGGCTTTAAATAAATAAATCATTCAAAAGTTTCAATACAAATATATTATATATATCTCACCTAAAAAGGTGTACATAGTACATAGTGCAGATAGACAAAATTTATTGTTTATAACTAGACAATAAGCAGACGCTGAACAATTAATTGTAAGTTGACATATTAGTTAGTAATAATAAAAAAACTAAAATATTATAACATATTACTTGGGAGGATTTGTAAGGATGGGCAAGATGACACTGCCTTTAACTGAAATTATTTAGTGTCCTACGTAGAAATATTTGCAGATATGCGAAAGAGGTGCGATAAATTATATTGAGTAATACTATATTAGTCATGTCAGTACTGTGATGGCATCAGTAAATCGTATTATATTATTGCTTTTATTAGCATACTAGTTATGAAGGATTAAAGCTAAATTATGTTTTTAATATAGTCAATATCAGAAGCCATTATTTGATAGAATTTAAATACATTTAATTAGTATGTCACATCTTAGTAAAGTGTACATATATTATTTAATTTGTTATAATGATATGACTTAATTAGTAAAGCTATAGCTAAATTTGTGTTATCTGATCTAACTATAATACATTTAATTCAAAATCCATCTGTATTTACATAATATATGCAGTTATTATATTATAACATGCATTATAATATAAAAATAATAAAATTATGTTTTTATATACAATCATAAATTATTTTTTTTATAGAAATATTGCAATAACTTTTTATAAATTTGATTAATGTTTTATCTAATTAATAAAAATAATCTGTCAGAATATTTTTTTGGACTTGGTAAACAAGTTAATTAGTTTTAACTAGGTATTTATCTCAGAAATAAATTAAATTATGTTTTATTTGGTGTTATTTTGAATAAAACACTTCCCCGATACGAGGCGTACAAGTCACCATAATTTAAACCCAAAATGTCTAATTTAAATTTTCTCTACTCCAACATAAATAGTTTTTCCTGAAAACCTCCCACCATAAAAAACTTCCTTTCCAAATCATTCTAAAATTGGTCAATAATCTAAAAGCCTGCCAACGTTTTCAATCAAAACTATAGAGGCGGCTTTATATCTATGACTCATCCATCTCTTGAAGATAGAAAAAAAAGATCATCTTAGCATCAACAATCCTTTAAATGATTGCATGCATTTTTAATTTTTTTTTCTACAAGAAAAAATCTATATATTTCTTGTCTATATCCATCCAACATCCACAATTGAAGATAACATCTTTGTAAAAGCTAACTATGTTAATGGAGAAAGTTGTGAAAGAAGAGCGATAATCAAATTAGAAGCCAACAAAGATGATCTAAAAATAACAGATACTAACAGTAAAATAAATACATTATTTTTTATTAAATAACAAAGATGAAGATTTTTAGAAATACATAAATTTTTTTGATGTAATTGGAATGGTGGAAACATGGAAAGATAAAAAGAAGTGGAGAAACATGAAATATCAAATGCTTAAAGAGTTTAGATGTAAATGCTAACCAACTTTTAAAGAAAAATAAAATAGAAAAGCAAAAGTAGGCATCATTACAGGAATTAAAAAAAAAATACCACAAGAAGATAAAGAAAAATTGGAAATGGAAGTTATGGTAGAGCAAAATTTTATACTAGAAAGAACAAAATACAAAATGGTTACGTTGTATAGCATAGGGATGAAAAAAAAAGAACAAAGTTAGAAAACTCAATACAAGAAACCGAAGAGACAAAACTAATAGTAGGAAGAGAATTTAACGATAAGATTGAACTAAACGGAAAAATAATAAAAAACGGACAAAAAGGCAAAAATTAGTCAAAAGACAAACTAAAAAAAAAGAAAAAAAAATATAATGAAAATGATTGAAGCAAATGGGTGGGACATACTTAACGGAAATATAGAAAAAGATAAATAGGAAGAATATACCTACATAGGAGCAAAGAGACCATCGGTAATTGATTACGTAATAATAAATGAAGAGGCGTGGCAAAAGATAGACACATTTAAGGTTGGAAAACAAGTAGAGTCAGACCATTAGCCACTAGAAGTGTATATAAACGGAAGCATAAAAAGAAAACCAAAAAAAGAAAGAGAAACAGTAACAAAAATAGTATAAACACAAGAGAGCGTAGAAATGTACAGGCAATATTTATATAAAAAACATTTTGAAGAAAAAGGGGTAGAACAAAAAATGGCAATACTACAACAAACAGCAAATGGTGGAGCACAAGATGCACACAGAAAAAAAGCTAGAAAAGTACTCCAAAATTAAAAAAATAGCAAGGCAACTAAACAAAAATATTAGAGTGCTCATAAGGTATACAAGAATAACTGCAAAAAAGTAAAAGCAATATAAAAAAAGAAAAAATAGAGATAAATAAAATACGTTTTGAAGAAGAGGCATGGAAATACATAATCAAAGATAGAAAAAACAGAAGACAAAAAAACAAACAAATTTTGATAAAATACTGGAGGATACACTACTACTGTTAGACTGTCAATGACAACACAACAACTGAAACAAGATGTAGATAAAATGATATGGAAGCAAATAAAAAAACTAAAAAAAAAATCACCAAGTGTGGATGAAATACAAAATAAAGCATGGATGTATGGTACGGAAGATCTGATTGAGAGACTCAGTAAGACAACAAGTGAAGTATGGATGGAAAAAGGGTTTCCTAGTCAGTGAAGAGTAGGTCTTGTATGTCCAATACACATAAAAGGAAATAAAGAGCTTGCAAAAAATTACAGAGGTATAACGTTACTAAGTACAGCATACAAGATCTACGCCATGTTACTAGAAGAAAACTGAATGAAGAACTAGAGATGAATGGGATATTGCACGACGGATAGATCGGGTTTAGAAAAGGAAGAGGGACCATAAATAATGTAAACATACTACACCATATAGTAGTAGAAAAGGAAATACCAGAAAAGGGAAAACAGTTGTATGCGTTATTTTTGGACCTAAAAGCGGCATTTGACAGTGTGAGTAGACAGAAACGTATTAGAAAAAAAAGGAGCATCTAGTAAATAAAACAAAAAAAGTATACAAGTAGAAACAGTTAGCAGAGTCTGTACGAATGACAAAATGAGTGAAAAGTTTTGGACTACAAAAGGTGTGAGACAGCGATGCCCACTCAGTCCTAGTTTGTCTGCGGCATGCATTGCAGATGTAGAAGAAATGCTATTTACAGACAACATGGTGATTGTAGCAAAACAAGCAAATAAAATGAACAAAATGATTAGATGCCTGGATAAGTATTTTAGAAAAAAAGAGTTGGAAGTGAATGTAAATAAAACAAAGATTATGATTTTTAGAAAGGGGGAGGAAGTTGTAAAGTAGAAAATTTAAAATGGGATAGGAAAAAAATTGAAGAAGTAAAATCATTTAAATACCTAAGATATGTTTTTTGTCCAACAAATAATAAAAATGAACACATTAAAAATATGACAAAAAAAAGCAAATAAAGCGGTAAAGTATGGAGAATTAAAAAAAAAATGAATGTATGAAAATAAAAAAAATGATGTTTGATAGTTTAGTAAAAAGTATGTTATTGTACGGAAGCGGAAATTTGGTTAAAAAAAGTTAGAAGCTATTTAAACAAAATACTGAAGATGAGTATTAGGAGTAAACAAAGAAACCCTAGCATACATTGTAATGGAAGAAGTTAAAACAGATAAATTAAGAATAGAAGCAGAAAAACGTGCAATTAAGAAAGACTGAGAAAAAGAAATAAATGTAAAATATTACAAGAATGCCTAAAGAAAAAAATGAAGAAAAAATGCGGAAAAATGGGAACATGTAAAAAAATAGTTTAACAGAAATGTAAATGCTAGAGAAGAAATAGAAAGATTGAAAATAAATCAAAATATGTAAAAGAAAATTATTATGAGAGATAGAGATATACAAGTGCAAGAGCAAAGAACACAAATAAATCTAGGTACAATTCAAATTATAACGGATGCACTGCCAAAGTACCTAGAAAATGTAAATTATGTAAAAACAAATGATTGCAAGATTTAGATGTAAAAATGCATAGAACACATGCTAAAATGCAATGAGATGAAAAAAAAGCAAATGCAAAGAAATGAGGTACTGAAAAAAAGTGGAAGAGGAATGAAATTATTTTATTTATTTATTTATTCAATTGCTTTTTTACCTTTCGGTGTCAGGCGTATACATTATTAGTTTGTGTAATATTTTCTCCATTTCTTCCTATCCTTGGCAATCTCTTTTATTTTTTCCCACGGGTTTTCTTTTCTTGTAGCTTCTTTTTTTATTGCGCTGTTCCATTCTTTTCTGGGTCTTCCTCTTTTTTGTTCTCCTGTTACTCTTGTCTCATAAATTTTCTTAGTGTTTCTTTCTTCACTCATTTTTCTGATATGTCCATACTATCTCATTTGACTTTCAATAATTTTTTCTTGTATTGGTTTTATATTTAAATTCGTCCTATATGTCTCGTTCCTTATTTTATCTTTCCTTGTTTTGTTCTCAATCTTCCTAAGAAATCTCATCTCTATAGCATTTATTCTTTCTATTTGTTTTCCTGTCATTGTCCATGTTTTGCTACTATATGTTAATGTTGGTCTGATTACTTTTTTTACAATTTCTGTTTTTGTTGTTTTTGATATTTCTTTTTTGTTAAAAAAAGTATTTTTTAACATGTTATATATTTTTGCTGTTTTTCCTATTTTGTCCTCTATCTCTTTGTCTAGTTTTCCGTTGCTTTGTATTATTGTTTCTAAGTATCTGTATTGTTCGACCTGTTCTATTATTCTTCTTTTTATTCTTATTTCGTGATTTAGTTTTTCTTTTGCAATTATCATGGTCTTTGTTTTTTCATAATTTATTTTCATGTTTATTTTCTTTAGTTGCTCCTCTATTATTTCCATGTTGTGTTGTAACTCTTCTTCGGTTTCAGCAATCACTGCCATATCGTCTGCAAATAGCAGTTCTGCTATTTTTGTTACTTCTATTTTCCAATATCCTATTTTTACCATTTTCATTGTTTTTTTGCCTGTTTTATTGCCCAGTCTAGCACAATTGAGAAAAGCAATGTGCTTAACACACATCCTTGCTTCACACCTTTTTTTGTTTGGAATTCTTTTGATTCTTTGTTATTCATTCTGACTATGTTTTTGTTTTCTGTGTACATGTTTTTAATTACGTTTATTATTTTCTTCTCAATTCCTCTCTCTTCTAGTTCTTTCCATATGTCCTCTCTCTTGATCCTGTCGAAAGCTTTTTCAAGGTCTCTCTATTTTTTTTAATCATTTTCTCACTTAATTGTCTTATTATAAATATTAAATCCTGTGTGCTTCTTCCTCTTCTAAATTCACACTGGCTGTCTTCTATTGTTGTTTCTAGTTTGTCTCTCATTCTTTTTTCAATAATTCTTTGAATATTTTGCTTGGTATGCTCGTGTGATTCCTCTATAGTTTTCACATTTCCTTTTATCGCCTTTTTTTATGTATGGGTAGAGTAATTCCTTTATTCCATTCCTTTGCGGTTTTCCCATTTCTCATTATGTCGTTTATTAATTCCGTTATTTGTGTAATTCCCTCATCTCCCATGTATTTCATCATTTCCGGCGATATTTCATCTGTTCCCGGTGCCTTCCCGTTTTTTATTTTCTTAATTGCTTCTATTACTTCGTCTTTTTTAATTTCTTCTATTTCTTCCGTTCTTCTGTCCTGTTGCAATTCTTCATCTTCTATTGTTTTGTTTTCTTCTGCTTCTTGGTCTGTTAGTTCTTGGAAGTATTGCCTCCATCTTTCCATTATCTTATCTTCTTCCGTTATTATGAAATTAATGATGGATTATATATTATATTAGTAGTGAACTAAGTTTTATGGTAAATTTTATGTTATGTTAAGTTGTAGAATTTTTAAGGTCAAAAGGCAAGAAATAAACGATTTCTATATTATTATATTATCTTTGTAAAAGTTCCTTATAACCCCATTTCTTTATTGTAGGTGATTTTAACTTAAACATGCTTAAACCTTAAAAAATCTAGATACCTCCAACAATTTCTATCAATTCAAAAACACAACAGACCAAATGTCAAATATTGTTAGTAAAGTGTAATGATTTATTAACGTACATGTGCAATTCTAAAGTTCTACTTTAATTAGTCTTCTACTATGCTAGATTTGCACAAAATTGAGTACAAAACAAATTATCATTTTTTTTACATTAGAAGGTCTTACTTCTTATCAAATTAAACAGAAATTAGATGGCGTATAAAGTAAAGATTTACCTTTTTATTCTACAGTGAAAGAATGAGCCAAACGTTTAAAGATAGGCTCTGAGTCTTTGGGAGCTGACTCACGTTCTATTTGATCAGTTGGGTATAAAAAAATAAGTGCAAAATGGGTATTAAAATTTCTGCCTGCTGTTTAAAAACAGCACAGCATTGAGTTGATTGTGCTCAATTTTTTTTTAATGCTCTGTAAGGGGAGACAAGAAACAGTTTAGCAATCTATTGTTACGGGGATAAAACTATGGTTTTGTATCATAATCTTCTGTTCATAAGAATATCTATGGAATGACGATGTGCAGATAAACCACTATAAAAAAAAACCAAGGTATTCCCGTCAACCAAAATACGTAATTTTTTAGGATTAAAAGAGCATTGATTTGATAATTGATTAAAAAAAACATTGTACGGTAAATGGTTACCTTATTACATAAATTGAGAGAAAAATGACCCATCAAAGCGGCAAAAAAAATTAACAAAAATAGTCAGGTTGTTGCACTATAACGCATCTGTGCACACCGCTAAGGCTGCTCAACCTTCAGTTTAGACAAATTCTTGACAATAAAGAGGTAAAATTAGATGAAGCAGCAGCATTTTGACAACAATCAGATCATCAGAGTATTTTTGTAAAGAAATAGAATTACTAATTAAGCGATATAATAAGTGTGTTAGATTTAAGGGGGATTATACTAAAATAATAAAATATATTTCTCATAAGCGCAAGATTTTTTGGTTAGGCCGGGAATTTATGACGGTTACCTCGTATATGCAAAAGTTGTGCAATAAATTGGTCAATAATTTAAAGAATTAGATTTGTTTTCTTTTTTTGTTATAAGTTGAACATCTACAATTTTCCAACAATGTTGGAATGTTTTCTTTTGTATAAAAGTTTCTTGTAATCTCTAGAATAGTTAACTTTAAATCATCAATAAGTCCATCACAAAACAAATAAGTGGGTTGTTGAATAAATTGTGTAAAATTATGAGAGACATCAAAAATTATAGCTTGTTTGCCAGATTGTGTTTTAGAAGATAAGTGACTTAATTATTTAGTATTATATACATTAAAATCTTCTAATAAAATAATATTTTTTTTTATAATTACCTTGAAGAAGCTTGTCAATAGGTCATCAAAAAAGTTTAGTTGCTTTATATGCTTATTGACCAAGTCACTACCCGCCTGTAATACCTGTACGTTTTTAACTAATATTTTCATAGGTGTATAAATCAACGTCTTTGCATTATGTTAATTAAATGAAATAGGCTAGTAGACAGAGAGAATAAAAGAGATAGGAAATAGTTTTTTAGGAGGTTTTCCCTCTATGTAGAGACAATAGGTAGAAATAAGTTATTTTGAACCCGAGACTCGAGAGTTTGGATACGCAAAGACTGCATCTGTTTACTTAAAGCCAGAATCCTGACTTTGAAAGCCAGATTCAGTTCCCTTGCAAAAGTAGTAGTCAATAACCGCATGTGATTATTGTAATGTAAGTATTTGCAAATTAATAAGTATAACACACCAATACATTATCGGTAGGAGGCTTATCTTGCTGATCTCACGTTTGTCCTTCAAGTTAAAAAAATAAACATTTTAGTCTTAGAAATTCTTAATAAACGTTGCAGATAGTTAAGTTTTTTTAAAGTAAAATTCTGCTTTATTTTTGTTTAAATCGTCTGACGTCATCAAATAATCATATTATTTGTTTCTTCTATCCTACGAGCTAAATCCAAAATATAAATAAAAACAGGATGACTTGTGTTCCGCTTTAATCGTAAAATTTAGTAGTATTTATTTTAAATTAAATAAGATAACTTTTGTTTTATTTTTTCACTTTTATACTATTAAATTTTACGATCAAAGCGGAACACATGTCATCATCAATTTTTTTAGTACATTTTCCATTGTTTGGGCTCCAATCGCATGAATGGCAACTTCAATTCTGTGTTTTAAGGCATCAATCGTCTCTAGATGGTTAGCGTAACACTTATTCTTAAGGTCCTCGCACAAAAAAAATCTAAAGGGGTCAAATCACAGCTTCTAGGCGGCCAATTGACATCAGCATTTTGGCTGATTATTTGATTTCCAAAAACAGTGCGCAAAAGATCGATGGTTACGTTGGTTGTATGGCAAGTGGCCTCGTCCTGTTAAAACCAAATGTCATCCATTTTATACTCTTTAATTTTTGGAACCAAAAATTTGTTAAGCATGGCACAGTAACTTTTGCTATTGACAATAATGACGGCTCTTTGCTTATTTTTGAAGAAAAATGGCCCAATAATGCTGCCAAACCAAAAACCACATCAAACAATTACTTGTAATGAATATAATAAAAAACAATTAAATCAAAAATCATAAAAAAAACTAATTGTACTAAAGTAAAAAAAGTATTTGACAACCAAGAAATCCTTAAGGAAATGAAGACTAGTGTCACCATACCGATACATAAAAAAGGCGATAAAAAATTACCCGAAAACTATCGAGGAATCACTACTCAGTTCCGTCCTGAAACTTTAACAAAAGTCACTCTTAACAAGCTCAGAAAAACAGGTCATCCATCGACGCAATATTCGTCATACAACAAATTGTTGAAAAATCGATAGAGTACAACTTTTCGGCCTTTATGTGCTTTGTAGGTCTTTCCAAAGCGTTCGACCGTGTGAGACTCAAAGACGTAATAACAATTCTCACTAAAAAGAAATTCTCCAAACCGTTAACTGATCTGATTCAACACCTATACCAAGATACAACAGGTATCAAAGCAGAGGATGAAATAACAGCAGAAATTTTAACACGGTCCGGAATACGTCAAGGTGGCTTGCTAAGCCCCATGCTGTTCAACATAGTAATGGACAAAATTATCGACAGCGTCAAAACCAAGAACGGTTACAGAATGGGGAAAAGCAGTGTGAACGTGATATGCTATGCAGACTTTTATTCAAGTTTATAACAACTGCAAAAAATGTCAACATAAAAGTATCTAAAGAGAAAACAAAATGCTTAACAATATTAAAAGAACCTTTAAGATGCAAATTAGAAATCGACGGTCGTGTCATTGAACAAGTAATGACCTACAACTATCTAGGCGTTGATATTGTCATTAGGAACAAATACATGTCAGTAACAAATAAAGTCAAAATCTACAAAAGCATAGTAAAACCAACACTGACCTACGCAAGCAAAACTAGAACTCAGACGAGCAAAACAAAATAAGTAACCGAGATGAAGGCGCTAAGGACAATTGTAGGAGTAACTCTCCACAACAGAATACCTAGTCGAGAAATCAGAAACAAATGCAACATCCAGGACATAATCAAATTTGCCAGGACCAGAAGGAAATAATGGAATGTACACGTCGATCGTATAAATGAAGATCGGCTACCAAAAACCGTGCGAAACAAAATCACCCTGGACAGAAGACAACTGGGAAGACCACCAAAAAGATGGGCCAAAAGTTGAGCCTCATCATCTATAGAATAAAAAAAGCTCTAATATAATGAACATTGTTATTAATGAAATAAATTTAATAATATATTCTACTTTACTTTACCATAGTATAACATAGAATTAAAGTCCTTGTCAAGTGAACTAAAGGCTGCTTACAAATAAATATTAAATACAAAAAACCTAAACAAAACTACAAAACACGATTAAATAAATGTAAACAGAAGTACTATAAAAACAAGTTATAAACTCAAAATTAGTATGGCTATTAGTTAATAAAAAGATGCAAGATAGTATTATAGATAATAAACAAAATGTGTTGTTTTTTACAAATTGGAAAATCTTAGAAGATATTTCCTAATTTTTTGTTTTAAACAAATATATATCACAATATTTAAATTCTTTTGCCATTGATGTGGTCACAATAAATAATGCTTTAATCATTGAATTGAATTTGAATAAATAATTTAATAAAGAAAATGTCTATAGTTGTCGTTGGCACAAATACACTGTTAATCATTTTAGTCATAATCTAATTATTTGTAAATTTATTTTCCGTATATTATAACTTCATATTGCATTATCTTATCTAATCATACAGTTCACATGCTTGCAAACACATTATTTCATTTTCATTAATAAATAAATTTGTGATATTTAAAAGAAAGTCAGTAATTAATTAAGTTTGCAATAAAAAATAATTTTAGCTTTATTTACGCCAATAATTAAATTGCATTAGTCAATATTTAACAAAACAAAATTTCTAAATATTTATTTATATAACCCAAAAACATGGATTTTAACAAACTTGCAAATCCAATTTACACATTGAATAATACCAATTTACACATTATTAAACTGATACTACATTTTTGTTTAATAAAATTGCAAATTAATTAAAATTATACCATTTGTTTTATTGCATTTTTAGAATTAATTTTAATTAAACAAAGGATATTCCATAACTTATGATTATAAATTTAAATGTGATTTAAACAATTTATAATCAAAACAAAAATTATATAAAAACTGCAATAAAAAAATAGGTTAATTAATGAAATTAAATTATAATAAAAATTGTGAGTAATAATATTGGATTAGTAGTTATATAATTGTCCAAATAGGAAGACGAATATTATAATTAAGTTTTGTTTAACATTTAGTAATTGTATTATATTAGCTAATCTATGGAAGTTTTGACATAATTAAGTATATGTATAATACCTATAAAAATATAGAAAAAAAAATACGTTTTTGTACTCTATTGATTTTGATGAACTTGATTTGAGCAGGCCAAACGTCCTTCCCGTTATGATAGATGAGAACATAAGGCAAAAAGATTAATGTTTGTATCTACAATCGTGCATGTCACACGGCAGTTAATCTACAAATAATTTTCTGTAGAAATTCTATGTCGAGATCTTCCGTATGAGAGCATGCTGTCGTCAATATGTTTATTAAATTATAACAAAAAAATTATATTAATCAGCCGTTGAAGATATCAATAAGGTATGCTTCATAATAATGATAATTTTGGGTTGATATTTATGAATTTGATTTTGTTAGTTGGCGCCTATAGTGTTACAAAGATTTTATAGTCACAATAAAGATGGATCTTTAAGTGGATCCGTGCATGGCAACCATCACCTTTTCTGCTCTATGCTGCATCAAAGCCACCTACCACTCCTAAGTTGAAATTTTTCAATCATTTTCCTCCCGATGCCGATAAGAAGAAATTCATACTTGATAACAGTATGAATACTGATGGTCGTGTGTTTCTGTCACCTTTAAAAGGTGGCAAAATTTTAGCCGCTGCAACTGTATGGTATTTATCAGTCTATGTGAGTGAAGCAGATGATGTTTACACATCTCTTTATGTAGTACCTACTAGCACTGCCGGACTTCTGAACGCGGTAAGTTAGTGCAGTGCTCAGCCTATATAATAATGAATAACAACTGGTTAGCTTGCTTCCCGCTTAACGTATGCATCAATAAATCAATATTAACCTACTAAACTGGCATGCCATTATAATAACATTTGCTGATGATTATCTCACTCACATTTCCAACATCGTAGTAATAAATCTCAGTACTTCTTCTAAATCTATGCTAAATGAAGAAAGACAAAAATGCATTTTCTCTCAAAAAATTAATTTTGTTTTCCATATTTTGCAGATTGAGAATAAGTACAAGATTTCTGCTTTAAGCATAAACGTGTATCGCAAAAACAAAATGGGTAAGTTAGAGCTGTTAGTAGTGGTACCAGGGTTTTACTAACGGCCCTACTAGCTAACTAATCTAGAAAGAGGACATTGCATTCATCATTAACCTTTCTTCCTTCTTGCAGCATCACAAAGATCCGTTTCTGCTAGAGTTGAAAACCTCTATGACATCACTTTCGTAGAGCTCTGACCCGTACTTTCTACCTTGTTGTGATTGTTTTCATTCTAATCTTGAATTACAATTTATCTGAAAAAAATTAACAATGCAAATATGATTTCTTATAAAAAATGTAATAAATCCAGCAGTAAAACATCTAGCAATAAAACATCATTGTTTGTTTATTATAATAAATAATATTATTGAATGTTTTTTAGTTGAGTTGAGTTACGTTTGTATTTACTTTTAGAAAAAAAATTAATCAAAGATTTGTTAAATGTTTTTTCTTACAGTTGTGCATTTAAATTATCATCAGCTGTTGTAAGTATGATATATTTTGTTTTTAAAATATCCCCATAAAAAAAGTTTAGTAGATTTAAATCCAAGGACCGCTGAAGCCAAGCTACTTGTTAACTCTGACTGTAGAATTCCTTGTACTAAATTTCAATATTTCCAAGTCTTGTACATAACAATGTAATGGTGCACCATTATGTAAAATTTACAACTGTGATTATCAGATTTTTATGGAATTAGCATTATTTAGTAATAACGGTCCAATTATTAACATTTAAAGATAAACGTTGCTACAAATTATCTGAAACTGTTCAAACGTGAGTATTATGAAGGTTGGTTATTATATTACGCATAAAAATTGCTTCTTTTTTTTGGCGTAAATTTCTATTAGCGTAAAATCACCTACATAAAAGTTTTTGATCAAACAAGTGCTCATTAAAAAACTAGGCATGCAGACAATAAGTCGGCTTTTGCCTTGCTTTTTCAGTACACTAAAGTCATATCTATCAACTTCTCATTACTATACACATATGCTTATTTTTATTAAAAATAAATTGATTTGATCTCAATCACTGTTACGCAGTTTTTAATAGTCAACCAATTACAAAAGCAAAGTAGAACTACAGTCTAACAATAGTTTGCGGACACAACAAACAGTCTTTTTCTGATCGCAGTTCAACCTACTTTTTTGCATATGCGCTTAAAACGAAGTGGCATTGTCTTAATTGCATTAATTGATTAAGTCCAATAATATAATTATCTTATTACAGTAATAAATTATGTTTTTTTTTCTGTTCACTTTCATGTTCTAACAATCCGCTACTATTGCTTTAGCATACATATTAAACAACGTTAGTGTTAAAAAACAGCCCTGTTTTATTTTTTTTTAAACGACTCGGTTTTTTTGTTCTTTAACTTCATTGCTACTTGTTCCCTCACATACAGGGTCTCTATAATTGTCTGGGATTATGTAATCACTTTAAATATGCCGCTTTTTTTAAATGTGCACCAAATTGTTTACTTTGTTTTGACAGATCAACTTCAGCTGTATTTACGCACACCTAATGCAAATTTACTATTTCACTAAGGTGGCAGTCGTCCATAGATGGTTACATAATCCCAAACTTTATAATAATTTTGTATAAATTAACTATTAGTCTCTTATCTATCCAATCTACTTCTTTTACTTTAACATGGTTCATTCAAAAGTTTCAATTTTTGATGACGAGTTTAAGCAAGTGGTATTTGGCAAACGACGGAAATAATATTTGGTTTTCAACTCCCCAATCATTGTCGTCTTATCCATGTAGACTTTGGATTATACGTAGTCCTAAAAAAAAAAGTTGAGAGGCGCGATATGACATGACCTAGGTGGCAAGTAGCGCCGTTTTGTTAGAACCAAATGTCGTCAAAATTACCAGTTTAATTTTAAGCAGCAAATAGTCTGTTATCATTGTGCGATAACGGGCTCCATTTACAGTTTTGTTCCGGCAAATTCCGGAGAATTTTGCTCATTGACGTAGCGATTAAGTTAGAAATGAGCAAAAATAGTAGTATAATTTTGTATGCTTTTAAACCAAAATTTTAACGTAAAATACGCCAAGTTGTTCCATACAATAAGCCAAACTGTTAAAAATGACACAAAATCGATTCATCACGGTTATCACGTACACTCTTAGCTACCGCCGCTATATTTTCTTCACTACGTGCTGGTTATGTTCTATTTGGTCGCGTATTATCTAATAATAAACATAAAGTTTTAATTTTTTTAATGATACAGCGAATTGTGCGTTCGGTATGCTGATTATGTAAACTATAAGTTGCTCTAAGCGTACAAAACACTTTCATCATAGAGCGCTGATTTTTGTAATACAGCTGAATAATTAAACGCTGTGCCGTGCTAATTCTTACCACAATGAAATATCAAACATTATTGATCAAAAATACCATAACAGTTTGACTCAGCGCACAATTTAACTAATATAAAACCCTTACTGAACAAAGTGCCTCTAAATGAATCACAACAAAAGAGTGCGTGCTATGAAACATAAGCGGCTATACTCTAAGGGTGCGTTTATGCTGCACATCGCCGCGCTGCTCGCCAAGATTGGCGCTGCCCGCTGCTTGCACATCGCCATACAGCAGCATAAATGCACATCGCCGCGCTGCTCGCACCTCGCCGTTATTTAATTACTGTCGAGTTTTATTTTATTAATCAAATATTAATATATTATAGTTATTAATATAAGTTATATTATTGAATCAAAATATTTAATATAATTTATAATGTTAAAGAAAATAAATAATTAGTAAACAGATTCCAATATAAACTTGCGTACTTATTAATTGCTTATACAAATTCTTAACTTAAATTGCAAGTCAAGTATTATTTAATCTTGATTTGTGACAATCGATATGTATTTTTTTTAAATAAAATATTTTTATAATGAAATTATTAATATAAGTAAAAATATTAAGTTAAAATAATTAATTACTATGCGACTTCAGTAAAAATACAAACATTGCTTTAACAATTTCCTGCTTAATGCGGATTTATTTTAATTAAATTCTTCATAAAATTATTGTAAACGCAACAAAGTTTTGATAAATTAACACACTACATGCAAATAAAACTTCATTCTTTTAAATTGCATATAACCTCAACACGGTTTGAAGTAACATACTAATTAATTAAACTAATTAAATAAGTTTGATAATATAAATTACATTATGTTAACGTCTCACAAAACTGGCAATAAACGGACCAATCAGAGCGCTAGTTTGAAGATGTACGGCGATGGTCCGATTATAAAAAACAAACTATTTTGTTCACATCGCAGTGGCGTGGAATGTGGCGAGCAGCGCGGCGATGTGCGAGGTGCAGCATAAATGCTCCCATAAGATTATATAGGTTTGTTTCATCATCGCCACAACATCCCGGCGCCAATCTTGGCGAGCAGCCCCGGCGATGTGCAGCATAAACGCACCCTAAAGGACTAAATGCCAATTGCTAAAATACGTCACACAATATGTAGTAAGATAAATAAATCAAAGAAAAAATGCATGGAATAAGCACGTAACAAAGATGCAAAAACATCGTTTAGTAAAAGAAAGCAAAAAACGGAAGAGTAGGTACACGCAAACCACTCGGCATACCCACAAAGAGATAAAAAAATGGTGAACGTCAGTATTGCAAGACAACTGAAGGACGGAACTAAAAAAAAAAACAAGCCATAAACAAGAGAAAAAAGAAGAAGAATTGTAACAGTCGTATTTAATAGACTGTAATCCATAAAAAAAAGGAAAAAACAACTTACATTTTTTATTTGAATTGAAAAGAACATATTTAAATTTTGATATAAAAAGTTTCCCTGAATTATATTCTTAGTTGAATCACGCAATATTTTGGTTTAAAATTTGTTGATTTTGAAAGTAGATTTATTAATAAAATTTCAACTACGTTAATCTTGGCTTTAATTATATTAATTCATTTCAAAAGTTTAAGAATAAGAAAGAGGTGCATCTTTATTAATATCTTTTGACCTGTTTAAAGTGAATTGAGTCTATTATTTTACTAATAACTAGTTTAGGTTTAACAATAGAAAGATTTACAATTGTAGAATTAAATGCTAAGTTTGTCAAAAGTTATTTGTTTGATTTAGTAATTTAATTTTAAAAAGAAGGTTTTTAAGATGTTAAATTATCTTGCAATAAATTTATTGTTTATAGTTGTATTTTTGTGAAAACCTGAAAAACGTATAGTCCTGACGTTCTATCATTCTTAGATATGTGCAATGTTTACAAGTTTGTGGCTATCCTAATTAATCAAATCAATTAACGATAAACTTATTAAATACTGTTTGCTTTTTATTAATTAATATAGTTGATAGAATTGAACGATCTCTCTTTTTTTTTGTGCATATTTAATAACGGGTGTTTGCGAATCACATACTTTACTTTGTCTCGGGTTGTTGCTGTGTGAAAAAAATGATATTTGCTTTCGGCCTTTTCTTATTTTTCTTTTAATCTTAGCCTAGACCATAAGTTGTAAAATGTTCTAGTTAAATTTTTAATACGCCGCATATTAAAACGTGCACATTTCAAACGCCTCTAATTTAGTCATGGTGGCAACGTTTACGGTCCATGCTTATATTCCAATCAGCAGTACTGACCATACGTAACATTTTATAAATATGTGAATTGTCGGAATAGAAGCAATAAGCATAAGTGCGTACTAATCGTAAACAATAGCAAATACGTTAATAAACTAATAACATAAATAGTATTTCATTATTTATCTAGATATGCAGATAAAATTCGAACCAAAAAAGTAGTTAATAAGTCATTTGACAATGGAAAATTATATTTTTTTATTCATATAGTTATAATACATTTTTTAAGTTGTCACTGTAAAAGTAATATACTTATTTTTGTTGTAAAATAATATAAAATTTATATGGTACAAAGTTATAATATTATTTATTTTGTAAATTTATTTAAATAATAATACAGTGTTTAGACTTATTAAACTTGTTCATTAATATATCATCATATACCTTAAAGTTGTAATAACATTTTGTATATGATAATAATGGTGGTTAAGAATAAAGTTAACAATTTTGCACAAAAACAATTTTGTTTTAAAAATTTAAATATATAAATATTATTTATAATAATATAATGTAACTTTATAACCATACATGTTGTCAAGTTAATCACATTAAATGATTATAATAATATACATAATTAATTATTAATTGTTAGTTATAAGATGGACATAATAAAAATTGGAAAGTCTTTCAGTTTGTAACTTCCTAGTAAAACGGGAAGTTCAAATGTTTGAAGTTTATATTAGTATACATACTAATTATAAAAATTTGATATAGAACATAATGAAGGGCAACTGGTTAATGGTTCATTTAATGAGCAACATATTATTCATATAGTTTTAGAATGAAGGAAATGTATTTGTAATTAATAAACGATTTAAATAAAACGTGATCTAATATAATAGTAGTAGTAGTAATAATAAAATAACATAGTAACAATGTACTATTAATACTTTTTTTGTTAAATTTGATAATTATATTAATATTATTAATTTTATAAAATTTAAAATAAATAGAAAATAATATTTTTTTATTATTAGGATAAAAGTTGATTTACTTGTAGATAAAGTTAATAAAATTTATATTAATAATGTTTTTACAAATCAATCAAAACACATCTACACAAATTCACATGCTTTTAGCATTGGCAATATAATAATTTATAACTCATTTTATTCTTATTTATAATGTTTTTATTTCGGATGTGTACATACCTGTAAACACAAATATATATACCCGTTAATTCAGAGAAATAGACTATTAACTAAAAATAGGTGCTGTTAACTAGTTTTTTATTTTTAAAATATCTATATTTGCATACTTTTGTGTCATTTTTATACTAAATAACATTCAGGCCTGTCAAACTTTGTCACTTTCTCAGTGTTTTGAAGTTTGATAAAGTTAAGTTATGGTGCAGGTATACAAAATTTATTTTTAATAGTTTATACGTAAAAGTAAAAAGAACATTAATAAAAAATACACAAATACAACACAGATGATAAAATAATTAAATGACCTATCTTTAATATAAATGTTTATCCATAAAAATTACAAAACAAATATTGTGAATAAAAATACAATACAAAGACAAAAGATTAAGTAGATAGAGAAAGGTTTAATAGTTGGCAGATTTTAGTTAAAGATGATTATGACACAGAACATTCTACATTAACGTTTTGGCTATCATAGCGATCTTATAATTGTTTAAAAATACCGCTATTTATCTTTAAACATTTTCTGCTTTGTCTACGAAGGGCGCCTGTTGCTTTCCTGATGGAATCATGTCTTTGTTTAAGATCGGTTGCAGCATTTCTAATACGTAGAATTAGTCCATCCCGAGTGTTCACTTTTACATTGTACACTTCATCTTTGAACTAGCCCCATAAACAATAATCTAATGCTGTGATGTCTGGAGATCTTGGAGGCCAACTAATAGGACCACCGCGACCAATCCAACAAACTAGAAACCTTTCGTCCAAATGTTGCTTGACCTGACGAGCAAAATGTGCAGAAGCTCCATTGTGCTGGTAGTACGTTTGCATTCTGATGTATAAAGGAACATCCTCTAGTAGTCCGTGTAATTTATTTTGTAAAAAAATTAAGTAGTTGTCTTCTGTAAGGCAATTCTCCAAAATGAAAGGGCCAATTAAATAACCATCGACTATACCACACCACACGTTTACCAAAAACTTATGTTAAAAATCACTTTCAACTGTTGCGTGGAGATTTTTATTTGGCCAAACAGTTGTGAGTATTATTAATGCCGTCACGGGTGGATGTTGATTCATCTGTAAAAAGTATGCGCAATACAACACGAGGATTATTATTTATATACCGACAAAATTCCATACGTTTAAGATAACCTTCCGGTTGTAGCTGCTGTACTCTCTGTACATGGTATAGATGTAAGCCTTGCTCGTGGAGTGTGTTTATTACGCTTGTTTGTGGAATACCCAATTGAATACTAATTATTTGTGAGCTGATCGTTGCATCTTCTGCTACTACAACCAGAATATCTTCTACCTCTTCTAAATCTTGTCGAGTAGCTTGTTCAGATGTTATGTTAACACTGGGAAGCTTTGCGGTCTCGCACAGTTTGTTGAAAACTCTGATAAATACTTTTTTATTAGCATGTCTCTGATGTGGAAACCGTTGACAATATTCTTCAACAGCAGCTGTAGCATTCCCATTAGAAAAACCATAAACAAACATCATATTTGTATATTCTAAATTTGAATAAGTGTGTGGCATTTTGTAACACTTTAATCGTACAAACAAAATAAACGTTAAATTACCGTCACACAGACACATTATTAGAACAAAAAAGCTATCAAATGTTTTAGAACATCAAACATGGCATACTAGATAGAAAAATTAATTATGCTATAACCTTAATTACTATCTGGTCGAATTTGACCGGATCCGACGGATACTATTTATTTAATAAATGATACTAATGAAAATAAAACAAAAATGTAAAAAAAGTAAAATTTATTAAAAATGTAAACTGCTGCTTTGCGCTGTAAAATATTAATTATTTTTTTAATATCTTTATGGATCCGGCCAGATCCGGTTGGATCCGGTCTTGGATTTGGTTCCGGTTATTTTTGTAAGCGATGGTTCCGGTATCTGGTTCCGACCAAAAAGTGAATACGGTGGCATCACGTATTTAAACCCTTCTTTATAATTAGATTTACTGAAAATATTTCTTGTTTTTTTCGGTTATGTTACCCAAATAGAATGTTAAAATATATTTCATAACTTTTATCTTGTGGTAAATAAATTGTATAGTAAAGCTATACTCTTTCTCACTAATAATATTTTTAAATGTGTTTGTTGGGAACTCATTGTTACGACTTATTGGTATAATTTTATTATTTATTTTTGAAAAAATTTGGTTATAATGTTAGGTTGAAAGCTTTATAAACCATTGAATGGTACGCTGCAAAGGACCGTGTTTTGTTGGAAAAACTTATTACAAATTGAAAGTAGCTATTTTTAATGCAGAATTTTAAACAAGACTTTATTTTGTTGTAAAGGTAAGAGTTAATAGTTAATTTTTTAAATAAGTTTGAGACTAATTTAATGCATTCATTTAAAAGATTGTTAGAGAACATACACTAACAAGCAAAAATTAGAGGTCACTTTAAAATTATGACTTAGTTTTAGAATTTTTTATTTTAACCTTATGTTAGCAAATTGTAAACAATAGTAATAAATTTTGCACACTAAATTAAAAATTCAATGTTGAATCGTAAAGCATATTTATTGTTTTTATTGCGTATTTTAGAATTATCATAAATTTACAGGTTAGACAAAATTTAAATTTTTGTTCCTAGGACTAATAATATGAGAAAAAAATTATCATTAATAACAAGTACTACCCTCTCTTGCATTAATGATAAGATAAGATAAACTTTATTTGCATAAACATAGTAAAATAATGTGGTACAAAAATGTCAGGTACAAGTTAATATTAAAAGAAAACATTTTTACATGCACACTTATGAACATTAACAAAACAATTTAAAAACTTAAATTAAAATAATTATAAACATGATATAATTTATTATTTAATAATATTTTTTTAGAGATAACTTAATCTCCTTAACTGGTAATTTTTGAATTGTATAGGGTAAAATATTATACATTTTGACTGACATATAATGAAACGAATTTAATGTTTTTGTTAGTCTGCAGTATGGCAAGCAGATGTTTTTACTTGATTTGGTACAATAATTATGCAATTCATTTTAAAACTTGTAATTTCCAGCATCTATACCTTCTCTCACATGCACCAAACATGCCAATACATATAAACTTGCAACAGTCATAAAACCCAGTTTTTTAAAATGAGACCTACACGTATTTCTGAAACCAAGACCCGCAATTGCACGAACAGCTTTCTTCTGCAAAACAAAGATTCGATTAGCATGATAAGAACAACCCCACAGCAGCACTCCATACTCAATTAAAGATTGAATAAATGCAAAACAAGCCATTTGTGTAACCGTTAAATCCGTGTTCTCAGCTATTTTTTTTATTAAATAATTATTATTGCTTAATTTTGTGGACAACGATTCCACATGCTGTTGCCAAGATAACTTATTGTCTAAGTGAATACCCAAAAATTTTATTGATTTATTAATACCTTCATTTGCATTAAGTAATGAAAAACATATGTTCTGTTTTTGCTTAAATAATTTTCATAAAACCATTGTTTTGCTTCTAAAGCACTCAACCTATCCACCACAAAAGCTGTTACACTTTGAATGAGAGTTGTGTCATCGGCATAAAAATATGTCCTTGCTAGTGTTACATTACATTCAAGATCATTTATGTACAACAGAAACAGCAGGGGACCTAAAATAGACCCCTGCGGCACACTGTAGTACATTTTTTTTCTATCCGAAACGTTCCTACTTATGTCTTTGTTTAGTTTTTTTGTAGCCAAATATTATTATTAAGTACCACTAGCAAAAACAATCGGTTCTCTGCCAGTTAAGTAGCTGTTAACAATATTTAATGCTACACCTCTTATGCCATAGAATTTGAGATTGTGCAACAACTTCTCTGGGTTGACTAAGTCGAATGCCTTGCTTAGATCTAAGAAAAAAAACAGACATTACACTTTTGCATTCAAAGGCCTGTTCGATGTCAAGAACAAGTTGTTATACAGCTTTTATTGTAGATCTAGAAGGAATACTTCCAAACTGTGCCCGACAAATATTTTTTTTTTAAAAGAGAGCAAGCATTTTTTAATAACATTTCAAATACTTAAAAAAAAAATTGGTGTTATTGATATAGGCCGATAATTTTCACATTGGTTTATATTTCCTTTTTCAAATATTGGTATGACTTTTGATAATTTTGGTTCAGAAGGAAAAATTCTCTCTTCAAAACAAGCGTTTATAACATTTTCAGGTTCTACAATAACATTTGACACATATTTAAGTACTTTAGAATTTAGATTATACAGATCTATACAATTAGAATTTTTTAACAATCCTATCACAGATTTGATTTCCATTGTCAATACTAGTTCAAAAAAACTGGAAGCGCTTGTATCACTTGTGTAATTGTTTACTAAAAATTGATAGCTGTTATCATTATGATTAAAACTAGACAAAACATGTTCAACTGAATTAACAAAAAAAGTTTGATGTTTGTTATAGTTAATGAGATTTTATTTACTTGTTTTCTATTGGTGCTTTTATTAATTATTTTCCAAACTTGGTTTGGTTTGTCTAATGATTCCATTATCAATTTAATGTTAAAATCAATTTTTGTTTTTTTGACTTCGTTTTTATATTTGTTTTTTTCTTTTTTTATTAATACACTCAGTTCAGTTAAATTTGTTTGTTTTCTAATAGCATATAGTAAATTAAGATAATTTTTTTGATTCCTTAGTTCTGATGTAAACCAAACTTGTTTCTTATTATTGTTGATATTTATAATTTTATCTGGAATACAATGATTAAAAATATTTAAAAAAAGTATTAAAAAACTTGTAAATTTGTCCTGTAAATTTGAACATTTAAAAACAAAAGACCAATCAACTTCAGACAGCGCAACATAAAATTGATCTAGATGTTTTAAAGACAATAACTTTTCTTTATACTGCGTATACGTTTTTGTATTGTTGATTTCAAAATTGCAACTTTGTACCAAATCAATAAACATTTTTTGATGTTCATTGGTTTTGATAAGATCTAGATTAAAGTCACCACCAATTATAATATTTTCATATTTCTTGTCTAGATAACACAGAATATTATCAAGTTTGACATAAAATTCATTAAAATCAGATAGAAGTGTACGATAGACAGATACAATATCAATATTTAAAAATGGCAAATAAACTGCGCTCACTTCACATATACCTAACGACACATTCTATTGATTCGCACTTAAAATCATTTCTGACTAGAATGAGAGAGCCTCTATGTATAGTGGATTTTCTGCAATAACAACTACCCACTTTAAAATTGTTGATTGTTATAAGATCAATTTCTGCACTTTTTAACCAATGTTTGCTAATAAATGACTGCTTGAAGTTGACGAGGAAGACTTTGAATTAAACTAAGGATCACATTTTGGTCGATATTATTTCATTCCTGCAATAGTAACTGTTTTAGCTTCTGAGCAGTTCTTGGTGCAAGTGTATGTTTTTAGATAAATCGTGCCAACTCATCCCAGACATGTTCTATGGAATTCATGATTGGGCTGAAAGCTGGTCAATCAAACCGCAAAATTTCCACTTCATCCAGATAATCTCTGACAACTCTGGTTGCGGGTCTAGCATTATCTTGCATGAAAATGTAGTTGTCATGAAAAGCATAACATGATCTTTGAGATTCTCCATGTATCTGTGAGCTGCCAAAGAGCCATTTTTTATAAAGACCCACTCTGTGCATGCTTTAGTAGAAATTCCTTCCCCAAACCATAACCAACCCACCGCCAAATGGAAGTTGCTCATCAATACAAACTAAAGCGTATTTTTCTCCGCGTCTTCTCTACACTTTTCCACGTCTATCTGATATATTGAGGTAAAAGCGCAACTCATCTGAAAACAGTACCCTGCTCCAGTCCTCATCATTCTATGCCCGTTCATTTCGAGCAAAAGCCAATCTTGCAATACGATGTTGGCGTACCTGTAGCCATCTTTCTACAAAACAATCCAGCAACTTGAAGCCGTTTTCTAACGGCCCATTTTTTAACATTTACATCTCTAACTTCATAAAGTTGATTTCATAAATAAACTGCCAAAGATGTTCTGTTCAACAAATTTGTAGACACTAAAATACGGTTATCTTTGTTTGTGATGACTTTTTTCTGTCCGGATCCTGATCTTTTGGTTATCAGGCCAGTATCCAAGTAACGTTGATACACTTTTTGTACAGCACAAAAGCTTTTACCAACAATTCTTGCTGTTTTACGTTTTCTTTGTTCATCTTCAATCGACGCTATAATTTTTGCAACAACAATAAAGCTTAAAGCCATTATGACCTATCTGTTAAGTACAGTACACCGTGTGAATGACAAGTTTAGCAGAGAAAAATCAACACTAAGTAAAATATCCACAACAAAATGTAGGTTTTCAATTAGAGCGAAATGAATGCTGTTTCATAAAAGTCTGTAACACGATGATAATAACTAACAGATAGATAACATTTGTTGGGAAATAAATTATTAAATGCTTACTTTGGTTTACAATTTGCAAACATTGTTAAAAACAAAATTGAAACAACAAACATAAAGTTTAAACAAAAAATTTCAAAAATAAGTCACAATTTTAAAGTAATTTCTTTGTTTTGCTTGCCAGTGTACTAATGTCAAACAAAATTAATTTAAACTATTTGTTTTTTTTAATTATTAGCAAAACAATGTGTATATTCTTTAGTTATCTTATTTAAATTGAATCTAATTTCTTATTTATGAGTAGGACTGCTAATGTACAATACCACAGGGCGTATAAAATCATATGGTTTATGGATTTTTATAAAACTGTATAGTTTTGGTGATAATAAGTTACTATTAATTACAGTTTAATTATTTAGAGCAAAAGATTGCTTTTAGAGAGAAAAGATTGGAGTTCAATTTGAATTTTTTTAGTTGTGTTCAAACGTAGTGTTACAGGCTTTTTATCTTTAAATTTCTAATTTTTTACTGATATTTGGACTTTAAAAGAATTACATTTGTTAGCCAAAGCAAACAATTTATGATGTTTTGTTCTATGAAGTTTGTAGTAACGTTAGCAGTATAAGGTCAAGCATTATCTTGCTAAATACTGGTATTGGATAGTATTTGATAAAAAGAAGTAAAAAAGTTCTTAAACTTTATCAATGTAACGGCGCGCATTTAATGTGCCTATAATGAGTATTACAAGGAATCTTTCTCCAAAGCGTTATGCCTCCTAAATCATTACAACAGAAGTTAATGCTATTTGACAATGTGGAACAAATTATAAATTTTGTCATTGACCAGCTTGTTTAGCGTTTTGCCGGATCTTGAATTGCACTTGTCACGCTTGGACATCTCCTGCTCAATGACAAACTAATAGATAAAACAAAACAAAAATTAAATTAGGTAAACAAAAACAAACTTTCAAATAATACAAAAAATATAAATAGAAATAATTTCTTTTAGAAGCTCATATCTATTTCATATCATATCATATCTGATAAGAATAGTATCATACTTTTTCGCTATAAAATTGTTGTCTAACCGTCTTATATCCTTTTTGCGATAATGTTTTCATGTTTACTAAATATTGTAAAACATTGACATGTCAAGACGTCCGTTTTATCAGTAGATTTTCATTTAATTGTTTGTTAAAGTGTATATCTTGCACGAATAATTAAGTAATGTCATTTCTTTGCAATTTCAATCAACTAGTTCTTATGTATTAGGTATACAATACTTTCGTACCGTATTAGTCTTTCATAAATAATTTATTATTCTTGTTAATCTAATCAATAATTTCATACAATATATGTTTTGTTGTTACCAGATTTTTTTTGCAATTTTTTTTAAATTTAATTTATGTGTTTTTTTTTTTCTCTAAAAAGTTGTAACAAAACTTTTTCTATTGTAAGTAAGAAAAACGCCGTTGGTTGTCGGTATTAAGACTTATCTGTATTAGACTTTTTATACTTATGTACAGTTCAACTTACTTGTAATAGAGTACGTTGCGTTATAACTCATCTGTTTATACATAAAATATATAACAGTGACTTTATGTAAATTGTCTTACTGACCAGTAAGATGTTAAACATCTTTCAAAAGATTCACTCCTAAAGTAGTAGCTCACACTGGTTGGAGAAACAATTTACATAAACTGTTATTATTTATTAAATTTGAATTCTTCAAATAATAAATGTTTGTTTAGGTTTACTGTGTTAAACTATTTTGTGTTGTAATATTGTAGTAGTACATGTAAATAATATGTTACACATATTAACAAGTATATACAGGGTCTGGCAGCTAGTAACATTTATTTTCCAAAATCTGATGCAAGGGTAAAAAATAACGAATTGAAACAAATTTGACATTAATATCTACTTATTAAGTGCAATGTTATTTTTAAAAAATTACTTTATTTAAATGGCTTTCCAGTACTGCAATGTTTGTATAAATTTTTGCACTTTTTTCAACAGTTCTGGTTTAAACTTTCTATTTCTTCTGAAATAAATTTTAAAGTTTGTATTGTTTGAGAATGTTTTTCATTGGCATTATGCTTCAAATATAAAAAAAAATCAGAAACAGTCAAATTGAAGGAATTAGACGATGATATTTTGCAATATAATTTGAGTTTGCTGTGCTATATCTGCGGTAGCACCGTTCAGTTGAATCCATACATAGATTTGCCCTAATCTGAGTAAATCCGGCCTTAAAAATATTTTTAGCATATGAATACAACGTTCAGAATTAGTGGTAACCGTTTAACCACCAAACGCTGATTTTACAATGATAAAGTGGCTTTTCATAAAGTTAGTGTAAATTTTCTTAAGCCTAGTAGCAGAAGTTTTGTTTGTTAACATATTTACAAGTTAAAAATGAACTTCATCTAATATTAATATAAAAAATAAACCGCTTGCAGAAAGCCATACAAACGTTTCTTCAGGTTCTTTTAGCTGTGAACAATTTAAACTTTATATAGATGAAAATGCAAATCAGAATGCAAAGTTCTTAGTATGTTTCTTTCGGATATTTGCAATGCAATCGAATACTTTATTGCTGATTGTCTCGGTTTTCTTCCTACGGCTTGCCTGACGCGTTCAATATTTTTGGGTGTTCTTACCGTACCTACGCCTCCGGTAAATTTTGAGCCAACGTTCCGCTTAATTTCAAAGTTTCACTTTCGTATACGCGTTGATTCTTTGAAAACTTATACATGATCTAATAAACTGCATATATTGCAAAAATCTGATAATAAAATTGTCAATAACAAAATATTGTTTTTGTAACAGCGTATTAAAAATAGGTGACACCTGGCCGAACTGCAGTACTGTAGTGCAGATTTTTTGTTGGTTTTTGAAGTTTAGACTCTAGTGTAAGAAAACGAACATGTAGCCAATTAATTTATTAAAATTAATAAAAATCAATAAATTTAATAAACAAGGCATTTTATTAATTTATTCTTATATGTTTAAAAGTATATTTTATGATAATATTTTTGAAAACGGTACAACAAAAATTGGTCGTTTAATAAGCAGGCAAGTTTGCATGTGCCCTTTTCGGCATCCTTTTCTCGTGCTCAAATTTTCTACATTCTATGAGCCAAGTAGGATTACTGTAGCTGTGTGCTTTTAGTAACTTTGCGAAGAATAACCAAAGAAGTAGGTTGGAAAAAAATTTGATAGTTAGTAGTGTTAAGTTATTTGAATTATAACATTTACGTATCTGGTTAGTGATGCAAAGTAGTTGTAGCTTCATCATATTGCTACCAAAGAAACCAAATATCATCGATAAAACTTCAGTATCACAACTGACAACCAAATTGCAATGTCTAAAAAAGTTGACAATCGAATATAGTTTAATGAAAAACAAAGGTTTAAAATTAATTACTCAAACCCAATCCAACTCCAAAGCGGTCAACAAATACAGACAATTGTTTTGGTTTCCTCATCAGTGCATCTTGGTAGTACGACATCGTTTGATAGTGAACTATGAATTCAAATAAATGATTTATGTTTTTGATTTGGTCCTTTGGAGTTGGATTGGGTTTGAGTAATTGATTTTAAACCTTTGTTTTTCATTAAACTATATTCAATTGTCTACCTTGTCTAAAAAAAACACCTAACAAATAAATTTAAATGTCAGACATTAAATAATAAAATGTTTATTATTATTACAAGTATTATTTTTTTAGTTTAATTTGAAAATAAAATAATGATTACAGTTTATACATCTATTTATTATTGATTTATTACGCTAGTTTTTTCCAGAATGGACTTAAAATTATTAATGTTAAATAATGCTTTAAGGACTGGTATTGATGTTTTTGATTTAGAGAATGCTGCTCTTTAAACATAAATCTTTATGAAAAATGCATGCGGTAATTTACTAGACAAATTAACCTTCCGTATTGACAATTGTAAATCTATGCAAATAGATGTTTGCAATCGATTCTTACCAAACTTTTGAAAATAATACTATTTTTTAAAACTGTGCATTGCAATTGTTAGCAATCTATTTTTGCATTAGTGCTTTTACAGAGGATACGTCAAAGGTCGGCCAACGTTGCTGTTGTGATAATTTGTTAAAGTTTGACTTGATTTTAGTCCATATCTTTGAAACGTAATATTTGCTAAATGTTTAGTTTTTGAATAATGCTATACTGTTTGATAAAGGAGTGCAGATTTTTAATTATAAGTTTTAGAACTGTAACTTATTATTTAGTTTAAATAAGTTCAAAATAATGACATTTTTTAAACGTTATGTTATGTTGTTAGCATTAGAAGATTAAGCCATTTGGTTATAGTTTTTGATAATTAAATTTTGACAATAAATTATATCTACCTATCTTATGATGTATTAATTTATGTCAAAACTTGTACCTATAATGGTTCTTCCGGAAGCTAATGGTATTGCAATAAATTGATTAAATAATTGTCAAAAGTTAACACTGTCATTGATTTAGGCATTACGTTTAATTCAACCTTATCATTTACAACACATATCAATGGTTGTATTTAAAGTTTAACAGTTTTTAAATTTTATAAAGCGTAACATTAAGAAGTTTTGTAACGTACTCTAATTATTCTTTACAACGTTCTAGTATGCTTACGCGTTCTTCAAATATTGTTTAAATGTATAGTATACATACACAACCGCCAGTAAAAAAAATTAAACAGATCTAAAATTGGGATTGTGAATCATCTTATTTTTTTTATTTATCTTGTATACCGTATAAACGTACAAATTATGCGCGCACCACTTTGCTCTTATATGTATCTTGATTACATGCTTTTAGTAGAAGGTATGTTTATTAGCAATTTTAGATTAAGCAATCAATTTTATAAAAACTTTTTTAAATATAGAAAACAACATTCTTTTTAACTTTTAAAGTAATTTTTTTTAATGTTCAAAACTGATTTTTTTTTCATTTTTATACTTAAATTTTGTTTTTTTTATAGTTCAGGTCTCGGCTCAATTGACAAAGAATAATAAAAACTGGCTTTGGAAATGTAAGTTTACTTAATCCTTTTGTATACATTTTCCAACATTTGTAATTTGCTTTGTCATTATACACATGATGCACATATGCCACACGTTGACCAATGTTTAATGCATTGTCTGTACATTTGACACAAAAATTGGGTTTTTGGTAGTTATTAATCTATAAATACCCGTCTATCAATAAAAAACTATATCGTAAATAAAGTTACATATATCAAGTTGATGCATAAATTTATAGCGGTTTTATTCAATAATATATTTTTTTATTCTTTACTGTAATATGTCTATGCAACTTCTATTGAAATGTGTTTATTACGCAATGAACTATTAAGTGTCAGATAACCATCTGTTAAGTTATAATATATAATTTTTTTTGTATAAGTATTGTAGTCGCAAGAAAAAAGTATCAAACCGTGTTTCTCGCACAGTATACTATTTCAGCACTGTTCACTATTGATGCTCAATGATTTGACAATTTTTAAAATTTTACATCTAAAAAAATAAAAAAAACATTAATGGAGATTCTTTAAAAACTGTTTGAAAAAAAGGAAGAAAAAATAAATATTTAATAGATTTCTTTTGTTAATTGTATGCGGATAGACATGATTATGAGGCACATTTTTCTTAAACTGGCCACGAGACAAAGATAAAGTTCTTATCAATAAACCTCAGAAATGATGAAGTCTATGTCTCACTAAATGCAGAATATTAACTTACCCAGCTTTTGCACGTAGAACTAATTATTAGTTAGGGCTCAGTAATTTTATTTTATTTTTTATGTATGTCACCTGTAACAGTTTGGGTGGGACAAATAAAATCGATGCTGTTAACAAGTAACAAATATAAGTAATTTTTTATAATACCTAAACATGCAATTTTGCTCATTTAGAAAAATGTTGTACAATAGGTGATTTCTCAAGTTACAATTAATTACAATTAAATAAAAAAATAAAAATTAACATTATACAATCGGACTATAGCCAATAATATATTAATTTAAATTAATTTTTATAACCAATGGGCAAAAATACCTTGGTCAATAGCTCTTTTTATATTTAAGCAACCATTGTCACAATGTAGTATATTGTTCCAGTCTTTTTTTGCAGCTAGCGTATGGTAAAAACTGCATCAACTGTGCCACGTTCTTCTTTGTTTGATGCATTGCATATAAAATATTGGTACTAATGAGAACTACATATATAATCTACCCAGATTAAAATCACTAAACAAAACCTTGTTAGTAAAAATTTTAACAATCTTGTTTGTGGATGATTTATGTCTAGTGGCTAATTTTGCGTAAGCGCTACAAGAAACTATTACTAGATTAAAAGACTCACAAAATTTGGCCTAAAAATGTAATGTCAGAAAACTTAAGTTATGCATCTGGCAAAGATTTTATCTATTCCTGTGTATGTTTATTGGTAACAACACACTACAAGAAGTTAACAATATTAAATACTTTAAAAACACAATCTCAGCAACTAACAAGATGTAAGTTAAATGTCAAACTGCGCAGGTTTCTTAAACTTTTGGAAAATTACACAAAAAACTATTTAAATCTCACAACGTCACCATATGGCAAATTTGAAAGTTTAATTTTATATGGCTCCAAAACTTTGTGTGGCTCACATCTCCAAGTTTGATCAATTCTATATGAAATGCTTAAAATTGATTATGCACATAAGATGGAATAATTTATATAAGCAACACAAAAGTTCTCTGTAAAGCAACTTCACTGAACTGGCTATATACTCAAAATAAACAACTAACAACTCTCCAAACAAGTCATGTATTACGAGCCCCATAGTGATTGCAAAAAGAAAGGATAATGTTTCAGGTAAACAAATTGAGCAAGCTGTAAAATATCTCTTAACACGGGGAAAGAAACTACGAAGAATTGCACTTTTTGAAGACAACGTGTCAAAAATAGAGTAGAGACTTTTGAGAAACAACGTCTGAATAATCTAGATGTTAAAAAAAACGTATTACAACAGAGACAAACAAGGGTTACTGTCTACATATATAGGGTTTTTCAATAAGAGGTTTTTTGATTTAAAAAAAAAACGGGTATTTTTTTAAGAGAAATCAATAAATGTTTATTTTATTGTAAAGAGAAAGGTATGCCATTAACATTTGAAAACGATATCAGTACCACATTCTTTTCATAAAATTTTCCATAACAAATTCGCACATTTGCGGCTGTATGTCTTCGATTACTTTACAAATTCTATCTTGAAGGTTTTGAATCAATTGTGGAGCAATGGCACAAACCTTATCTTTCACGTGGCCCCAAAGAAAAAACTCTAAAGGTGTTAAATCACAAGATCTTGGTGGCCAATTGTGATCATCTCTTCAAAAAATAACACAGTCAGGAAACTTTTCTTGCAAAATTAGGATTATTTTGTTCCTTGTGTGGCACGTAGCGCCGTCTTGCTGAAAATAAACGTCGTCTACATCAATATCTTCCAATTCCGGCCATAAAAACTCATTAATCATAGCTCGGTAGCGCCATCCATTTACCGTCACAGTTGCAACAGCCTCAATTTTAAAAAAGTAGGGTCTACTCATACCGCCAGCCCAAAAACCGCACCAAACAGTGACACGTTGAAAGTGCAAAAATTTTTCAACAATCATTCTTTGATTTTCTGAGCCCCAAATGCGACAATTCTGTTTATTAACGTAGCCTTTGAGGTGAAAATAGGCCTCATCACTGAAGATAATTTTTTGATAAAATTTCGAATCATTTTGATGCATTTGAAGGACCCAATCAGCGAAGATACGACGTTTATGATGATCGACCGGCTTAAGTTCTTGTGTTAACTGAACTTTAAAAGCCTTAAGACTTAATTCTTTATATTTATTCTACACATCACAAACTTGTCTCTACAGCTCAAAAGGTGCTTTACGACGACCAAAAAGTGCTTTAGTTTTGCAAACTGTGACTGAAAACTTTTCACCATTTTTGAAGTAAATTTAAATAATTTCAATGCGTTTTTGAAGCGTGAATCGTTTTATTTTTTATTTATGACGTAGTTTTTAGTTGTCAAATGTCAAAAGATAATAGCTTCAAAATTGACAGCTGCCCAAATAGCCTGCTATTTAAAATGAAATTTTTTATTGAAAAATTCTTTTATAACAAAAATGAAAACCTAGTATGTCCAAAGTGCGCCACAACTTTTAAAACAAGCTAGAGTGCAACAACATAATTAATCATCATTATATTATCTGATAGTCAATTTTTTAAATTGGAAATAAAAGATGCAAATGGTAAAAAATCCAGAATAAACCTACTAAAGTTATAAAAATAATTAAATATAGAATAAAAGTAGAAATCTGGTTACGTAAAATAAATAAATTAGCAACAAAAGTAATATTGTTTGCAGAAAGAACGGATAAAGTAAATGCTTAAACAAATAAAAAAAAATATATGCAATGCATATAAACATAAATAAGACAAAAGTTGTATAAATCAAAAACCCAAAGGTGTGAAAGTAGTACGTTGGTACTGAGGTGACAGCAAATTGAAGCAACGTAACAAAAGTAACTTGTTAAATTTTTTTTTTTTAAGTTTAGAGTATATTTTTGTCAATAATAAAGTGAAATCCAATGCATATAAAAACGTTTAAAATGTGGCTTTGAGTTATTGAATATTAATATAGATAATAATAGAAAACATTTTTAGAAAAATAAGTGAAGGCAAAAAAAATATTTTAAAAAAATGAATTGGTGTAATTAGAAGAATATTTCTTTTAGAACGCAATCTTTATGTCCGTTTTTTTAAATTCTCTAAAAAAAGCCGGAAAATTAGTATAATTACGGAAAATCCAAAGAAAATCCCTTAAAAGTAACCCATTTTAGCAATTATGTGTTATATTTCATCTTAAGACAAGCAAATTCAGTTTTTTTTTTAATTTTTGCGATCAAAAGTACTATGTTTCAGGAGTATCATATTCAAATTTCAAGTCTCCAGGTGTAGCGGAATTGAAGATATCAAATTTTCAACAAAATAATAATTTTTCATTTTCTGCGGAAAATTTCTGAAAACCAAGGAGAATCGTATTCTACAAAAAAAAACCTATAAGATACACTCTTTTGAATATAATTTTTGACTATTTTTTGCTGATTTACAGCACAAAAACTTAAAGAAGACAAAATATTCTTAAAAAAATAAAATGGCCGCCATTTACACTGTATTGCACCTAGATATTTAAAATTTTAGGAATTGACATATATTGGTACTCCAAATATGTGTACAAATGTTTTTTTAAGCAATATCGGAGATATCGATGTGTGGATGATTGTCCGAATTTCCGTGAAATTACCCTTATCACTGATCTATAATTCTTTATTGAATTATATATATAAAAATATTTAAATTTTAAAAAGTCTGTAAAATGCACCAATAATCATCAATCTTATTGTAGATTGAAATTTTAAGAATATCTTTAGTTTTTCTTTAGAATTAACACAAAAATTGTACGAATTAACAGTTTTTAAAAAATAGTTAGGTTATATTATAAATGCTATTACTCACATGTTATGTGTTAATTATAAAGAAAACCTAAAAATATTCTTAAAATTTCAATCTACAATAAGATTGATGATATTTTGTGCATTTTACAAACTTTTTAAGGTTTAAATATTTTTATATATATAATTCAAGATATAATTATTGACAGTGTAATACGGGCATTAATGTCTTTTTAATATTTTTTGTCATTTTAATTTGTTTTTTCTTATATATAAATATGTAAATATTCTTTCTTTATTAATGTATTTATGTATTGTCTGCAGAAGGCTGAGGTTCAGCCAAAACTGCAGTCACACTGTGATGAAATAAATAGTGATATAAAAACTTAGTAATTATTTTATTTAATCTTGTATTATGAATTATCAGTTATTAGTAACGGTCAACTCCATCAACTATGTTAACGTAATTTAGGGTTTGAAAACAATCTTTGGATAATTTAGTTTAAATGTCGTTTGAATTCTTCTATTGTGCAGCATTTTACATTGCCTCAAAAGTTTTATGACTTGTTTAAAAGAGGTTGATGGAACCAACGGCTTATTAGTTGACAAATCAGCTCGATAGATATAGAACATGTCCGGATTGTTAGAGTGCTACGCTAACGCTTTATAACTGAGCTATTTCTTTTTAAAATTGAAAATCAATATTTAGCACAATGTTTGGTGTAGAGTAGGCTATTAGTAGCGTAACGTTAATTATGTTGAAAAAAGCATATGTTCTGCAATGCTTTTTTCTTAATTTCTTTATCTCAAATACCACCAAACATGATTTAGAAGCGTTAATAGAAGTGTACTTAAATTAGAAGATATGTAAATTAGACTAGTTCTTAATTTTTTTTTCTTTTCTTTGTGTGCACCCTCAGAAAATGATCTTTATGCAAAAAAAGTAACCTATGCCAAATTTTAACTTTTAAGAATCAAAAGAACACGTGTCGCACTACTTTTGAAGTTTTAAAAGTAAATATCTTACTTTACTTAAAAATCATTATTAAAATTTCTATTTGAAAAAATGAAAAAAATACATTCAATACATCATTTTAAAGGTTTTTTAAATTAAAACAAAATTATAGACCTAAGCCTCAAATTTTAATAATTTTTGTTTACAAGTCTAATTTTATGTTCAAAATTTAAAATATAATTAAAATATGTTAATTTAAAATTAAAATAAACTGAGTATATTGATGTAAAATTTTACGTGGAATCTAATAAGCAAGTACTTAATTGCTTTTTTTGGTGACCCTGGGTATGCACCTAACTCAAATCTAGCAGCTAAAATACTTTTCAAGTATATTATTTTTGAAAATTTAAATATAGTGCGTGTTCTTTTAAATTTTAAGGGCTGAAATTTGGCATTTCTTTTGCATAAAGATTACTTTCTGCAGGTGCACACAAAAAAAAATTAAGAACTAGTCTAATGTATATTTGTATGTCGTATGCGTATAGATGGTATTTTGAATTAACTATTGTTTTTAATGGAATAAAAAAAATGGTTTTGGTAGTAGCTGGCAAAAAAATGGATTTAAGTTCTAAAAGGGGATGAATTAAAATTGCTAATGGTAACAAGGTAGAGCAAAAATATGTATAAAAATAGAAAAAGCGCAAATCCATATTAAAGAATATAAAAAAAACGGTTGCGTAGTAGGACATAAAAAAACAAAATTTGTAAGAAATATTTTTCTGTTGAATTTTTCTTGTTTGAGTTTGTTAATTTATTTAAGATTTTAGTTATGATTTAGATATATTTAGTATTAAGAGTTAGTAGTTTTGCCAAATAAAGGTTTATACCTGTATATACATAATTTTTTTCAAAGATTTCAAAACCTACAACTGCTAGACCTTCTATAATAACAAATCTTTACCACCAGCGGTATCTTTGTTTCTATTTCTGTATATATAATAGTATTGTAAAAACAAATATACACGTAAATCTTCCTTTTCTTTTAAATCCACGTTTTTATGTAGCTTAATATTTTTATGTTTTATTATTGTTAAGATTTATTATTATAGATAATTCTTGGTAAGTGATATTAAGAGCATTCTTATCATGTTATAGTTTTGCAATGTAGACAAATAC
The DNA here is from genome assembly GCA_963932245.1 of Tachinus rufipes. Classification (NCBI taxonomy): domain Eukaryota; kingdom Metazoa; phylum Arthropoda; class Insecta; order Coleoptera; family Staphylinidae; genus Tachinus; species Tachinus rufipes. The sequence continues at coordinate 45,009,660 of OZ010741.1, read as the reverse complement.
CTTAATTATTATTACAGCAAACAAAACTGATTTCTTATGTGTTATCTTTTGAAATACTAATACTTTTTCCTTCGATTTTATATGATTTACGATATAGTAATAAATACTAATAAAATATCTGATGTTACCTTGCAAATTAAAATGAAATAGTAACATCAATACGAATTACTATTTTACTAATTGTTTTGCATTTTTTTGTAGAATATATCTAATCACTTAAAAATTGCTTTTGGAGTGATAATATCACAATTAAATAAATATATAAGGTGTTACATTATAATATATAGTAATACAGTCGACCAGTGCAAATGGTGAAAGTGCGAGATACGAGTGACCATTTCCACTTATTTTCTTGGACGGATGTAAAGTGAAGGGAAAAGTTAATCGAGAATTTATAAATATTGGAATGTAGTGCTGGCGGCTTCTAGTGCGCTCTCGTCACTCTTAACGGTGCTACAACCCTCTATTTAAATATTCAGTTTAATTTTTTTGTTTTATTCTTTATCCGACCCACCAACCACAACCACACACAATCATCATGAAATTCAAATTGCTGTAAGTAATTAATAATTTATTATATTTTTGATTTATAGGTACTTTTTATTTATTATCGTTTCTCATATATATGTATTTTTTAATGCTATTGGGACACTTTCATTTTGTTACGTCAGAGATGTGCTCGTGGGCTTTGTGTGCAACATGTCGATGTCGATTTTTCCAATGTGAAAAATCTGCTTACCATACGGCGAGAACAATCCGATAAGAATATTTCGAGCAGGATAATATTATGTCGGACAGGTTTATATAACAACGATTGCATGCGTTGGATAACTCGATAATCATTTTTGGTATTAAGAAATTCTCATTTTCGCAACGTGATTTTACGTGGAAATATGAGTGGAAATTTAATGAAACAGTTTTAAATGGGTTTCCAATCTCATGGTTGCATCCATTGATGAAATTGATTTTAATGGATTAAGTGTATTATTTATAGTTTATTTTATTACAGTTACAATCCAAGGATTATAATCAAAAGTTAATGGGATTTTTTTGCGCTTTGAGGAACTATTGTTTTAAGTTTGATTATATTGCTTTTACTATTTAACGATAACTGCTGCAAGCAATATAATCTTTACGTAACAATGTTTATTGTTAATGTATAAGATTTTTATATATTAAAAAAATACATTAATGTAATTGTTCTTTGACATTATTATATTTAAATTACTTCCGGTATAAACGAAAATCATAAAATAAAACTTTAATCTTCTTATGTTCATATCTGTAGATCTCAAATAAAATCACAAAAAGATTTTGCACAGATAATGTTGTTAATATAATTTGTCAGAAAGATCAGAAAGATAGTTTGTTATTTAAATTCATAAAGAAAATTGAAAGTTCTCTTTTTAATAGTTTTAAATTAATTTTAACATTAAACGTGTTGAAAATGCCAAAGTCTGAAAAGCGGATGTTATTGAAAAGATGATACAAGTAGAAAGTGTCCTCATTTGAAATTAAGATGACTTCCGGTTATCCCGGAATTAAACCCATGTTTAATTTAAATTAATTATTTTTAAATGTAAGGTCAACGAATGTCATTTGATGATTATGTTTATACTTATAATCAAAAGATTATGAGAGTATGAATTTTATATTATAAATTTTGGAAAATAAACAAATTTGTTTTTTACAATATATAATTAAAAAAAAATGAATTTAATATATATTATCTAATTCAATAAATTAAACATAATATAAATAACAAAGTTAGTTGGTGATAAACCAATATGGTGGACAGGGGCACAAGAAAAGCAAATTAGTAAAAGAAATAGGTTATGTTAGTTATTTTGACTTTAAGTTAAGTTAAATTAATATGTTAGATTAGATTATATTACTTAATTGTTTCAAAATACTTATATCATAAATTTCTTTAAAAATAATAATGCAATCATAATATGTTTTAAATACCAAAAATTATGCAATATTAAGTCCTTCATATTAAAACAATAATACTTTTAAATATTTAATTTGCATAAATGTTACAATCAAAAACTAAGATGCATATAATTTAACATCAAATTTAAATACAAGTACACCTGATATTCGACAAAGTAAAAGGTCATGATCTCAAAATTCAGGTGTTTCTTGTTAAACAGATTTACATATATTTGCAGATAATTATTCAAAACCATAAAAATATTGATGATCTTGAATTTTCAAAATTCAATTGCAAGGTTGGATTGAATTAAAATTTATGGCTTGTAGTGTATAATTATTTACGTATAAAGATTAGAAAATTATGCGTACGATTAGATTTTTTGTAACCCATGATACATAATCAGGAATTAAATTCTTGAATGTTAATTCCGTACGTCTCCCTAGTGAAAGCAATGAGAGTTCAAAGGTTGTAATTATTATGCATTGCAAAGAACCTCTTTACTCGGCAGCTAATTAATCTTTTTAGTATTTTTAATATAATCAAACTCCTAGATACAATATCCGAAAAGGATGTAGATTATTATTTTGTCTCAATATACTAGATTAATAATTAAATACTATCTTTTAGGAAAAAAATATAAATTTCATGCAGAATTCAAGGAATTATTAACAACTGCAAGGTTATTTCCTGACTAATTGTTATAATCAATCACTTCCTGTCTATAACCAACCAGACACAAGATGTCCTCATTTTTTTTAAATTAAAATAAATATATGAATTATTAATCCAAATCAATAACTAAATCTGCGACCATGATACGACAACAAAAAAATTGTTATTGTTTCAGTGTCAACAAATGTGAATTTGCATGTGTAGGTCATACAGTGACATTTGCGTTCTGAAATTTGGTATTAATTTGTTGTGTTTATTACTCTGGATTAACTTTTACTACACGTTTTGTATTTCATTGAGCTCTTTCACGGTCGAGATGTTAGAGAAACATGAATTGTAAATAATAAAATCGAAAACATCGAAGACTTTCCATGTGTAAATTAAGTTGCACTTTTCAAATAATGGTGCTGAATTAATGTTGGGTGACGCCGGATTTGTGAAATTTGCTTGTGCTGATGGTTGATTGAATTTAAATTAATTTGATTAATTATATTTTATAATTCAGTAATTATTTTAGGAATATATTTAAATTTAAAATATGCTATAATCTTTTATAAATAAATATTGAATGCTGGGACATTTTATCCTTTAACTTTAGAGCTATAATAACTAACAATAAAGTAATGTATGCAGACCAAAGATATATAACGAACCAACCTGCTAATAGAAATAATCTATCCGGTGCTTACGTATGACTACAACTACAAATTTGCAAATTTTAATGTAAAAAAAAATAATTTAAATTTATTGTTTTTTTTAACTGCACTATTCTTTTTAAGACGGTAATAATGGACAAACACAGTAGTTTCCTTTCTAATTTGGTATGAAATGATTTAGTCAATAATGAACATGCATAAACAACATTTAAAGGCCTTTTGTTTTATCTTGATATAATTTCCATTTAAAAGGTTATAGTTAAAATTATAAACTCTTTAGACTTGTTTGTAAATTAAGTATGAAATTTACTTTTTTTTTTAAACTATAGGAAAATAGCAGACTCCATACAAATAAATAAATAAACTAATTATTCTTGAACAAAATAATTTATTTAATCATAAACAATTCTATCTTTTGGTGTATGGCTTTTGTTTTAACATTATTTTATTTGATACAGTTTTCTTCATTTTTTCTTATTCTGTGTTATTTGTTTGATTCTTTCCTATGTTATTTTTTTTTCTCTGTTTCTTCTTTTACATTGTCATGCCAAGTTTTTCACTATTGTCTCTAGGTAGTTTTTTCATATTTTTCTCGTTTCAAATACTCTTTTTGTTATTCGATTATCTTTCATTTGGAACACATTGCCAAACCATCTCAGTTGTTTCATTATTTTTTTTTATTTATGGGTTCTATCTGTTGGTTTTGTCTGTATGTTTCGTTTCGTATTCTGTCTCTTTTTGTTTTATTTTCAGTTTTCCTTAAGAATCTAATTTTTGTTGCATTTATTTTGGTTTTATGTTTTTCTGATAATGTCCATGTTATGCTGAAGCACATTATTGTTGGTGTTATTACTTTTTTTAATATATTTGCTTTTACGTTCTTTGGTACTTCTTTTCTTCCAACAAATGTATTTTTCATCTCTCGTGTATCTCTTTGTCTATCTTTTCTTTATTTTCAATTATTTTCCCAAAATATTGGAAATTCTTTACCTGTTCAATCTTTTTTTTATGTAGTGTTATTCTATAAGTTCTGTTTATTTTTATATTATCATTGTTTTAGATTTAGATGTTGATATTGTGCTGTAAATCTTTCTATGTTTTGACTACTATTGCTATATCATCTGCATATAGCAATTCCGTTACTAGCGTTGCATCTATTTTCTAATGTCCGTTTTTAGATTTTATATATTTTTATTTGTTTTTTTATGGCTTTGTCTAGCACTATTGTAATAAACATTAGACTCAAAACACATTCTCACTTTAACCCGATCTTTGTTTCAAATTCTCTCTTTTAACCATGTTTTTGTTTTTGTTATGCGTGGTTTTTAATAGTATTATAGTTTTTTTTTTATTTTTTGCTTATGGAATATTTAGGTCAATGGAGCAGACATGGATGTACCTTTTCTTATTTAAAAGTTTCTTGCTTATTTGCTTTAATATAAAGATGAGGTATTGATTGCTACTCCTTTTTCTGAATCTACATTGCATGTATTCCAAAGGGTGTTTTTTAGAGGTATAAAACTTTGAACTAAAATAAAACTCATAAAAATTATGTTAACGCCATGGTATTGGCTTTATTGGAAAGATAATTTTATGCCAATACTGCTTAAACATGATTTTGAGCATATGAGCGCCGCGGCTGGTTCAAATAAAGTGCAATCTAGAAGTCAACCACTTTTTCGAGCAGCCGGGGCCCTATATCGGCAATAACGCGTCGAATGTTGGCTTCCGGTTGATTCAATGTCGTTGGTTTATTGGCGTACAGTAGCGACTTCACATATCCCCACAGAAAGTTGGCCATAGGTGTGTCCAAATCTCTTCCACATTAACGCCGTTCAACTGGGAATCAAAAAAGTCAGTAAGCATTATCTTTAAAGAAATATGAACCAATAATTTCACCAGCCCATAAAACGCACCAAACATTGTAGATGTAACGGCGTCTCAATAATGGCTTCTGGATTTTCCTTGCTTCAAATCCGGCAATTTTGTATGTTTACTTAGCCATTGAGCCAAAAATGAAGTTCATCGCGGAACAAATTTTTTAAGTTAAAATGAGGATCAAGAAGAAGCTTGTTTTTGGCCCAGCTCTTGCACAAGCAGTATCTTGTAAGCTCGTAAACCAAGATTTTTGTACAAAATCTTTCATAAGTTTTGCGAACTGAACCACGACTTTCAAAGTAAATTTGCACAATATGCAAGCGATGTTCTGGCGTAAGTCTATTCAAGATAAAATGGCAAAACATTCTGAGCGGAAATTAGCTGTCACCTATCAAATTGACTGTCACTAGAAACCATGGATATGCTAATAATTCCTGACTATAGTATAGTACAAAAAATGATAATTTTGGCTAAATTTGTATAAAATTGCTTATAAAACTAATTTGTTGTACAAATTGATCTAACACGCAAATGTGATATATTTGCAATAGATTTATACTTTTTTCTTTCATGAAATTCATCAAAAACTACAAAAAACTGACATTTTTACATGTATAAAATTGCTCAAAACAATAAAATTTTGTACCAAATTGTTCTAAAATTGCAAAAACCCCAATTCTTTGTATAAAATTAAACAGAACAGTTTTTTACATTAAAATTGTTTAGGAAAGCTACAAAATAATTTAAAAACTGCAAATATCTTAATTATTTGTATAAATTTTGAAACAAATTGGCAGTTTTTACACTAAATTTATCAGAAAATTTAATTGTTGCACAAAATTGTTGTAAAATTGCAAATATTAAGTAGCATGCTAAGTACGCTAAGTAATTATTTGCATAAAATATGCACAAAAAAACTAATTTTCTTATAAAATTCATAAAAAATTACGCAAAATCGCCGTTTTTACACTAAAATTTATCAGAAAACCTAATTGTTGCACAAAATTGTTCTTAAATTACACAAAAACCCATTTTTTAATAAAATTTTTACATTTATGAAACTCTGATGACGACAACCTGCTAGCATAGATATAAAATTAAATGAATCAAGCTTATAGAATAATATCATAGACAAACAAACAAAACAAACGTTTATAAATCAAAAGCAGTGGCGACATGGTAGGCTGGATAACATTAACTCTGACCACAAAATCATAAATGTTAGTGTTTCTCAAGGTTCTGATCTATCGCCGACTCATTTTTGATTTACATTAATGCTACTCATTTCAAGGAACATATTTTTTAATAAAAATGAATTGGAAAAAATGTTCTAAAAAAAAACAACAAATTCATTTTATATTTGATTGGTGCATTTTTTTTAAGTTTAAAAAAATATTCGTTTACAATTTACATGCTTGTAGAGGAAAATAAATGCACAATTATATAGGTCAAACGATAGAATTATTTAAAAATATGTATATTTCTTTAACTTGCGTATTTCAAAAATTGGCATGCTACTTAATTGGAAACATTACAGTGAAAATGACTGTATTATGTACTTGCGTTAATATCATTTTGTGTATATTCAATGCAATCGTTTTGATGATGGATCATAAAAAGTTTAAAAACTGTTTGGGTTTCATGAAGGAATTTGTATTTAGCTCTGATTTTGTCACTTTCTGAAAAAAATGAACAAAAAACAAGGTCGAATCAATCGCATATGCTAAGTACTGCAATATCACTACAAAGTAGAATCAGTTACGTCCATTTTAAGACCTACCGCTTAATTATCAAAAAAACAGTATTTTTAAAACTTTTTATGGGACTTTACCTTGAAAAAAGAACTCAAAATCGAGTTTAAAGATCGTAGTTGAAATTCTTTATGAATGATGTATTAACATTTTATGTTGCAAAATTTTGTACTTTGGCCTTCTGTTAAGCACCTATTTTATTTTTAAACAGTAATAATATGATTTTGATAAACGATGAGCAAAAGCGACTCTTACCTGGTCTATACGTAATTTTCTTTAATTTTAAAGCATCAATTTATTTATTTTAAATACACTTCGTATCGAGTGAAAATTATTGTAATATTTTAAACACAATTGCAAAAACATGTATATTCAAACATAACAGTGTATTAATAAATTTGCCAAATAGTCTTTTATAAGATAACAGGCTTAAGAAAAAAATAATCGTAGAAATAATAATTACAAAAGTAGTTTATGTTTGTTATTAATAAAAATTAACATTAATTATTACACTATTGTTTCACTATACTACATTTAGGTTTAATGACCACGAAAAGAAATATTCTTTCTCTTTTTATCTAAAAATTTCCTAATAACAATTAACATAATCAACGTTTTACGTTTTTGATCATAGTTTAAAAACAAATTATAAAAATCTAGTTCTAATAAAATAAATCAACAATCACTTTTATTTTGTCACAAATACCTGTATTATAATTGATTACGAAAATATATTAATTACAAAACATTTTATAAAGATACTATTGTAAGCATTCGTGACTTTTGTTTCTAATTTGCATATCGTGATCAAAAAGCAAAACGTTTACTATTAAGACATTTTTTTAATAGGTGACATCTTTATATCATTGCTACATAAATTATCGTTGACAGCTTAACCTATTATGCCATCAGTATATACAATTATAAAAATGATTAATAAACAATATATGAATATCAAGATTGGAAAGCAGTCGTAAAAAGGTTGGGTATCACAACTCAATTAAACATAATAACTTCAAATTTATTTAAAAAATAAATCAAATAGCATAATTTGTATATATATTTTTAAATAATTGTATCATTTTTTTTAAGATTTGCAAATAATGTGCAATAATAAATAATGAGACAATATTTAATTATATAATTAAATTTAAAAAAAGTAATACCAAGGTCGTTCGTACTTTCATGGGCTGTAATATTTTACGCCAGACATTTTTGTATTATATGAATGAATAATTTTATTATAATTTTATTCGATAATAATTATATTACTAAATCTGGTTTAGGAATGCTGTAGAATCAATTGCATAAATGCTTGCATTGTATGAATATCTTATAAAAAAGAATTTCACTCGTTTATATTGGTATTTTGATTAATACCTTTCCAAATTTGGCTTCGGGAATGTTGTACTAATTAAAGACTTTTGTAAATGTAGTTATTGAATATTCAACAGTTATTTTTGTGTCAAAATTTAAAATTTAAAGTTCATCTTCAGTGCAAGTATATGCGAACCTCTGACATTTCTCCGAGGTTAAATTCTCTTTCTAAAACAACATAGCTCGCAGTATATTACATTTATGTTCCTACCACATGTACATTTTATTTTATTAGATAAATATGTTATCAGAATATTAAAAAATCAAATTTATTTAGTTTCATATCTTTTATAAATTTATATTTATTTTTTCCAAGGCAATAATATCAAGTAAATAATATCAAGCGTGAAATTCTCATCAATAACAATGAAATTCCTATAAAATTCCATCACTCAAGCAGATCGAATAAAATTAAGTTGTATTTAGGTAACGAGGTGAATGTTACGAGTCAATATTTTTTTTGTGGTTCAACCGTGCACGATCAATTATATAATCGGCCCAATTCAATATATACATGCAACATTTTTAGACATAATACAAATATAGTGGAATAAAATCTGCAATAAACGCTTTATAATATTTAAGTGCTTTAATTCCTATGTTAATCGTAAAATTCTTATAATTTATTATTAATATTTCTTAATATTGACACATAAAATTAATGTTATGGATGATTACTTGCATTTTTAATAAATTGCAATGATAGTAAAAGTGATCTATTTAATATTATTTAACATTTATTCAGTTTATTGTATTGAGTAATTGTTTACTTTCAATTTCTCATTGTATGTGATTTGTTTATTGATTAGCGTTTCTAAAAAAATTAAGAGTTTCTTAATGCTAGATGAGCAAACGACAAGTGAAATAAAAAAAAGTAAGAATTTGTATAATGTAGGTCCAAGCAGCAAATGTCAGTCGGTTGTGAAATATAAGGATCGGCGACTGGTTTCAGTTTGAAAGTGTGCTATCGGTATTATGCCGTAGTCAAATCGTTACAACAATATGAGAGCCTTCCCCTTATTAAAATGTAATATTATTAATTAAAATAATTTATAAAGAAATTATAAAAAATATTTTGTATTAAATATAAAATCAAAACAGCAAGCTTTAAAACTTATTGTTTATAAAATGTTATTTTTGCAAATTAATATGTAATTGAAATATGGTAGAAGAACATGAAAATACCATCAACATTTTTCCAATACAACTTAATAATATACTAGTTATGGTAGAACTTATTGAATACCATGTTTAACAAGAAAAGAAACTTTTAACTGACAATTCTTTATAATTTACTAACGCATTAGATTTAGTACAAGATTAGTTATTTGTTTGTGCAACCATATAAACAAAGATTACCAAAGTACCAAAAACAAAGTTTTAGAAATGTAGAAACATTTGTTATTATTTTATTATTATATTTTACGTTTGGTATTTTAACAAATCAAGATTTTCTTGTTTAAAAAGCGTTTTCCCAAACTTCAAATTAAAAAAAAAATTAAAAAAAAAAAATTATTTAATATATCTTCAATTAAAAATTTTCTTTCAGTATCGATGCGCATTTTAACATAGTATAATTGTGTATATATAATTTGACTTACACCGATATTATAGTGTTGAATTAAAAATCTGGATAGATTTACCAAAACCAATAGTTGGAAGCATTTTGAATGAAAGATTTAAGCTGTAAGACTTTCCAACTACATATTACTAAAATAAAATAAACATAATTATAAAGAAATGTTTTAAGACAATGCCAAAACTCAGTTCTAATCTTCTGGTTAGTTATTTATAAAGTATTTATTTCTTCAATCACTTTTTGTTCATTTTTATATTCTCCTTTAAACTTTACAACTGTCATTTTTAGTCATGGCATCAAAAAATAAAATTTAAAAAACTATAAACACGTAATTACAAATTTTATTTTTAAATTACTCTAAAGTTCAAAATTAGTATTACAAAAAATTTAGTACTAATTTATTTTTTAAAGTTTTTATTTAAACAAAATAAGATTTGTTATAATATTCAGTATTAATAGGAGATTGTTCAGTGAAACACAGAAAATAATAAACGACTATTGTTATTGTCAAGATTTCTTACAAATGGTAGATCAAATTAGATATTAATACTAGAATTGTTTGAAAGTATTTAAAAGTTGCAGTTTCTGCTTGTATTTCTTATTTTTTTTTACTTGTATCTACATACAATTTAACTTGTTGCTGTGATCATTTAGTATGTTTTATCTAATATAAATAATGTTTAATACGTTTGATCTGTATTTTGATAGCTATGTTCTTCTAATCTGTTAGATTTTAGACAACATTATTTTCTATACCTAATTAAGAAAAATGCAATTGTCGATTTAAAAAAAGTATTAAATATTTAAATTCATTATTAAAATCTTATAGTAATAAAATTTTTGTTTTTTAATCCTTTTGTTTCTAATGATTGCACAAAGAAACTACTTAATAATTAATTTCTTGAGATCTAGTGGTAGCTTCGAGAAACCACATACGCCAAATTGTACATGTAGTGCCATCTATTGGCTCAGTAAATTACGTTAAATCTTTGTCGGTTTGGAAACCTGTCAGTTGACAAATCCTAACCGTTACAAAGTTAATCGTGTTATATTGAAAAAAAAATCATTATTGAAGTTTTATTATAACATATTATCAAGTGATGTTGTACAATAAATCATTTGTTAGTTTATTTTTAAAATATTTTATTTATTTACAAATATCTAAATGTGGTTTCACAGCGATACCACTGGGACTATAAAACATTACTAATTTTTGGGAAAAAATTAAGCTATTTAGAGCTACCAAATATGAATAGTATTCCATGCTAAATTTCATCTTTTAAGATTCAAAAGAACACGTGTCGTACTACCTTTGAATTTTCAAAATTAATATACTTAATAAGTATCATAGCTTCCAGATTTAAGTCAGATGCATACCCAGAGTCCCCAAGAAAGCAATTGAGTATTTGCTAATTAGGTTTCACATGAAACTTTACATCAATATACTCTGTTTGATTTTTTTTTTTAATTAACACATTTTTAATATATTTTAAATTTTGAACATAAAAGACTCATAAACAAATATTATTAGAATTTGAGGCCTAGATCTATAATTATTTATAAAATCTTTGAAATGATGTATTGTACGTATTTTTTCATTTTGTCAAATTTGTAACATTCTAAAAAAGTATGGTAATGGGTTTACTTTTAAAAATTCAAAAATAGTGCGACACGTGTTTTTTTAATTCTTAAGAGCTGAAATTTGGCATGGGTTACTTTTTTTGCATAAATATCACTTTCTGAAGGTGCACCCAAAGAAATTCCACAAAAAGAAATTTAAGAACCAGTCTAGTGGATACATATGAGGAAGATTTAGAAGACTACGACATATAAAATGAAACTATTGTACAAAATATTCTAAACCAAAACGGAATATCAAAAATGTTCAAATCAATTTTTGATATATATAATAATAATCAAAATTTTACTAAATATTTTAAGAAATATAGTTGAGGAAAGTGTTAATTTTAGCAGTAAAGATGGGTTCCCTTTTAAGCTTACGCAAAACTGGATGGGTTTTTATATATAAAATCAGACTTTATTTACAAAAAAATCTGGTCCAAAAAATATTGCGAATAACGCTGGCAGTCCGTTTGATATTTTGTTGCGTCTATTTTCTGAAGATTTAGTTTTACACATTATTCACCAAACAAATTTATATGATCTACAAAAATTTGTAGATTCATCAAAATTCAGAAAAACATAAAATGAAATTTGAGATAGTTAGTCATATGTCTAGAAATAGATTTATGTTGAGCTTAGAAAACATTTATTTGAAAGACCGTTTTTAAATAGATCATTGGAAACCTACAAACATGGTTTAGAACTTGATGAACACCAGTAGGTATACCTAGTCCATGATCAAATTCAAAGGTCGTTTGTCCCTTTGGCAATATATGCCTTAAAATCAGGTAAAACGCGTCTATAAAGTTTGGGTTTGTGTCAACAAATTAGGTTATATATTTGATTTTCAAATATATACTAAAAAGTAGATACTGTAGAAAAGTATTTAGGTAAAAGAATAGACAAATTAGATTAGATATTGTGCAGATCATGATATAATTATTTGAAAAATTTATGCATGAGGAACAGTTAGAAAAGACCAAAAGACTTTCTGATGAGTGATGACTTTAAGAACATAAAACTGTAAAGAAGAAAGGAAACGCTGATTTTTAAATGATAATAGTATTGTTTCCATAAAATGGACGTATAAAAAGGATTTTTTTTTTTCTAATTTTTATGATATTCATATAACAACTTTCGTTAAAAGAAACTATTTTGTACCCCGATTTAGTAAAAAACTACAATTAGAATAATATTTATGCATGTAGGCAAAGCTGACATGTTAAAATCTTTGTATGAAATAGACAAAAAAATAAAAGGTGGTGGGTTAGAATTTATTGGCATTTTATTGATGTTACTGTAATAAATTTATTTATTTTATTTAAAAAAATAAGTGATGGCCAACCACTGAATCACAAATTTAAGATAGCTGTAACAGACAATTAATTGTGTGGACGCTGGTGTGATGAATATGATCTTAATTATAATGCAAAAAAAAATTAAAACGACATGTACCAAGTGAAGTAAGATACATGGGAGCGTTGCATACGCTTCTTTATAGTACTTCATTTGATGTGGATTTTTCAGTACAAAAAGTGAATCACATTGAACAGTGTGAATATATATTTAATGTAAAATAAGAATTTGTCTTAGTAACAAAAAAAATAACATGAAAAATAACATTATTTTGTTAGCAACTCAGTGGTCCCGCATTGAAACCACTTCTGTTTTATATATATTTTTTAAAGTTTATCTTTTTTCCAAGTTCTTAATTGTGATTATGAAATAATAAAACATTTTATAGTTTTTTATCACAAATTTATTACATCTGTAGAAGACTCTAGTAGAGCCGAAACTAGTAATGTGACAAAAAACATAAATTATTACGTAGTAGAGGTCACAACCATCAATTATACCTTAATTGTGTCTTTGTAAGTATTTTCAGTTATTGTGGTCTTTTTTGGTATATAGTCAATTAAAAAAACCATTCTTAAAAAACTGTCCCATCACTTTTTGCACAAAAAACTGCGTCTTTGTTTTCTTGAGTAGTAGAGAGCTCTTATAAACTTATATTATGGACTGTTGTTTTACAGGAAAATCTCAGTAGTGTAGAATTATATAGAAAAAGTCTTCATTTGGGATAAAGCAGTCAAATTTTTCTTAAATTTGTTGTTGATTCCCAAATCATCATATGAAAAACACTCGTTTCTGATATTTCTATTTTTCTAGCAATAACTAAAACTTTTCATGAATAGGTTCTTTGCATTATTTAAACTGCTTGCACCAATATTGAAAACGGGTTATTTTTTTATACACTGCTACCGTTCTCTCATGGATATTCTTTAGGCTACTATTGATAAAAATGTTATGACACTTTTGTGTTCAAGTTGCAAATTACTTATATACGATTCTTTTAACTGATATTAAATTACAAACGTTAAGTTATTGAAACCAAACTTGGAGATGACAACTTGCAATAAGAAAATGTTTGCTATAACATATTTTTTTCATAGCTATGTAGATAAAATGAAAAAACTCCGCTTGTATGACAATATCATCAATTTTGATATTGAAAATCAATTTCTTTCTGATAGCTGCAATCTCACTGTGGTTGTCACTCATTGGTAGTTTTTTTTATTCATGTTGCAATTCTGCTTCCAGTACTTTTTCATTCATTTACAATACAAAACATTGAGGAACACCTGCAATTACCTATAGGATGCAAGTAGATACAAACTTTTATTTAACGTTCTATTTTTTAAACATAATTATTTTCTTAGTATCATTGGATATATGCCTTTATATTTTGGGTTTGTATTATATGTAAGTATTTTTTTACTTTCCAAACCTACAATGTCGTGCTTGGGAGTATAATACGTGATTAAACCTAGCTATTTGAGCTTTTTAACATCATAAAATATTCTAGTACTTTTTTCATAGCTTTAAACAGATATTGAGATCTATGCATTTTATGTAAAAAAAAAAATTTAACTTCATAAAATGGAGATTTTTAATTGCATTCTTAAATTTTTGAACTGTATCTCAAATTTTTTATTTCTACTTTATCTCATATTTTGACCAAGTTGGTCGATTAGCCAACTTATCATACAGTTTTTGGATATTGTATTAGAATTTGTAAATATGAAATTTTTGTAAAAAAAATTGAAACTTTTTTTCCTCCCTTATATTAACAACAATTTGTTTGCATATTTGTTACAGTGCTAGTGTTTTTAAATTTTTAGTTACCGGCGATTAAATGTGGAAAAAAATAACTTGAAGAGTCTACAATTAATAACAACATTTGATTATTCAAGAAATGCAACACTAAACAATTACATCATATTATAAGTATATAAAATTTTAAGAAATTGATCAAAATTATGCAATTACCACAAAAATAATGTGAAAAGCATTACGATTTATGGCCCAATACTCATAGATTGTTATTTCATATTTTATTACACTCTCTAATCAGATAATTTAGTGTAAGTAGAAAAGAAACAAGTGAATATAAATTACCGATTGTACGCGGCATAGTTCGGCACAACATTATAAAAATCGCGTTACATCACTTTCTTCGACGTTTACATAATTTATTAATTAAATATTCATTTCTAAGTTAACCTGCGCACGCTTGGATTTTTTTTATATAATTGAGAGCCTTATTTTACCTTGACTTTTTGCATCCGTTAATTTATACTAATGCTATCTTGTTAATACTGGATTTTTTCATAATTCGGCGAAACTGATATTAACAAATTCAATTATTTATTTATTCCAATAAAATCAGAAACAATCTGGTATGTATTAACGACAAATTTGGTTTGATACAAATGTAATGTATATTTAATAAATATATAAAATATCAATTTAACTTGATTTTTAAGTATATTAACAAGGTCAAAATCAATTATTATTCAAATATATCTAATAGTTACTAAATATAAAATAAATATCATTGATAATAAAAAGGCAAATAGAATTTACGTGTATGACTTTTAACCACATAAACGCATAGATAAACTGCAAGTTGCGAGATCCACACGACAGACGATTCTATCTATATTATATTAAATTGTGAAGTGAAAGTTTATGAAGTTTTTTATAATTAAACATTCTTCTCTTGTTTCCAAGTATGTGCACTTTACAAAACGATCATGCTGCATCGTGTACATGTGTGTGATTCACGGCTGAGCGCGACACCTCATCGATATTCATTTTTTACGATGATCACAATCGATCATAATGCAAAATGAAGAAATCGATGGCCTTTTCTTTCATTTGTATTAATAATCGAGCGTTTCATTTCACAATGAAAATGAACTGTGTCATGGTAAATAATAATGTGCATAGCTTTTTATTGGGTTCACCTCTAAATTTGATAAATTTTGATACCAAATAATGGTTAATTTTTTGGATTATATATTCTTATAATATTAAGTTTCTAGAATATTTACAAAAAAATTATTATCAATGAGAATAGCATAATTATTTTTTATTGTTAATTATTTTTAAATTTAATAAATAAACTACTCAAAAGTAAAAAGAAAAATAAAGTTTTTTTTATTGATCAAAATTTCTATAATTTACTAATATTTTTGCTCGATCATGTTTTATACTTTCTTACATTGTTGATAGATACAATAAGTTAATTCTACCGAATTGTATGTATTTATAAAAAAATACTCGAACCGTACCCAAAACTGCAATGTGCGGTAAATAATAATAACTGTATACAAAAAAGTATAACTTAAATCACACTCACAATACGACTAGAAATATACACTAGTAGAATAAAACAAATGAAAAACACCAACGTAGCAAATCATTTAGAAATAGATATTTTAACTAATACATTATTTCCATTAGCAAAAAAATTTTATACGATACTTATTCAGTCAAATACTACAAGTTTCAAACCTTGGCTCTGTTTTGTTATAATATTTTCTTGACCTATAAAATCTACTTACTGATTTTATATTTAATATTATACTTCATATATTAATAACTTATAAGAATTTGAGTTGCCACCTACGAACAAACAAACAATTACAACATTTCAGTACATTTCGTAAGATATATTTTCTTCGTCAATCGTTCTCAATCGATTGATTCATAGTGAGTTTGTACTTGTTTGAGTTCGGTTATGTGAGTTTAGTCTCATTGTGATACACTTAATTAGCAATAATATTTTGAAGATTATAAGTGAGTATGAATATTTTATTCAAGAATTATTATTTTTGTTGCATAAAATATTTGTAAATTTAGAAGATAATGTGATATAGTATGTGCATTGACTCATATAAACAATTTATTATTGGACTAGTTAGCACGGCATCAGTAAGTTCAGTTTATCTGCAATATACTATTAAGTTTGAATGAAGAAATATAATAATTAATCTAATTGGTTATGCTTCTCTATCGATTAAGTATGAATAAATTACTTAAAGAAAAAAGATTGTTAACAAGTATTTAAATATTAATTCTAGTTTCACCACATTTTATAATAAAATATTGATTATAAGATTAATTCTAAAGTTCAGGATAATTAAAATTATCATGTGTACCTACTACTATATTATTTTAATTGCATCGAATCATATATAATATATAAAATTATGAATTGAGATCAGGTGAGCATAAAAATATTTAACCTTATTTTATTGGCAAATAAATCTAAAATTGACCAATTGTTGTAGGATTTAGAAATTTCATACTTATTCAAATAGATTGAATATTTATTAATTAGAATTATAATAAATTATCAGTTATCCCAAGAACAGTAATAATTACGACATAAGTTTATAACACCAACGCCGTAAGCGGAGGTCTGTTATCTAAGACAACTTGCTTGTGGGAGTTGCATAAAATTATGAGTTATAAGTGATGGAGTAAACATTTGTATAGACTTTTTGAAAATCAATTAAAAATAAATATATTACACAAGTAGGAACATATAAATAGAACATCAATTTAAAGAAAAACAATTAGAAAAATGTACCAAATCAAGACTTAAATATAGTGATTTTGTATTAACATTATTATGGACAATAATTTCAATAAGCTTTTGCTTAAGCTTTGTTGCCAAGCTAATTGCATTGACAAAGTATTTTGTTCAACTTTAAAACAATTTCTTTCCAATTGGCATAATATTGTACTGATCAATTTTTGCTGTCTGGTGACAATTGATTAGTCTTAGAAACAATATGTTGGTTTTAATGTTAATATTAAGTTTAATTTACCACAAACAGTTATTATTGTCAACATTTTTCATTAAATCTTAAAATAAATTTTTGTTTTGTTTTAAACTTTCTTGACACCCAGACAGTATAACGATTCTGCATTTGAAGTTATACTCAGTAATTGAAAAATCTGCAATAAGCTGAAAATAGTAGAAATTTGGTGTAAAAAAAAAAGAAATTGGCAAAGAATACCCAAATTAACGATGTCAACTGAGGTAAAATATTCGGGAGTAATTTTTGACTTACATGGAAACCACACCTAAACATAAAATACATGTCAAGCCGACTGTTACTTGTAATTCTTCAAAAAAACCTGCAAATTATAAAACAACACTTTCAACTAACAAAACGTATGGCTTTATATGGTCAGCATAAAGAAAACTTCTTCAAGCAATATTTTAGTTGCTAAGCTTGCAAAACTAAAAATAAAATGTTTGGTTATTTAAAAATGTTTATTAATGTAAATCAAAAACTGAGTTGGAAAAACAAAAAACAAAACACTGGCATTTACAATTTTGGGGTAACAGTTAAAACCATGAAGATTTATGATCAAGACCTATACAATGGAGCTTGTTAATTTGATTAGGATGTATACTCTATCAAATGTTGCTATTAAAATGTTTAAAGTTACAACAACATTGTCTTTATGTTTGTCTAAAGTACAATTCCTTTTGTAACTAACATATTATGTCAGAAAACGGTTTGATCAAAATCTATATTTTATAAGTTATTTTGTTAATAGAACTTAACAATCTAAAAATTAATATTGTTTTAAAAAAAACACAAATTGGACAGTAATGCAATTGGTCTATAATTTGAACAATCAAATTTATCTCCAATTGCAATTATGGAATAATTTGGGAATATCTTTTTTGTATGATAAGGCAAATATTTTAATCAAAATTTGAGCTATTTTATTTGAAATTGTTTTAGAATAATAGGTGAAAGTTAATCTATACCTGAAGCTTTTCTGATATTTAATTTAAGAAGATTTCTTTTGACAACCGGTTGCCTAAAGTAAATTGAATTATTTTACCACTAATACAACAATAGAAGAATTTAGAATAGTAGACTAGATGCAAATTGGTTTGTAAAAATATCTGTTTTTCCTTTAGATTATTAATTAAATTGTTTTGATTATTTTAAAACGGAAGTACTAAAATTTTTGAACTACTATGTAATGGATAAAAAACAGTAAAAAAATTTTGCTTATAAAAATCTGAGAAAATTGATTGGCTCTGTTTCTGTCAACCCTATCATTTTCAGGTTGTATTAGGTTGTTATAATGTTTACAAACTTTTTATAATCTTGATTAGTTTGATTGGAACAATTACTGATGAGTTAGTTAAATTCTGTACATGCCTGTTTTGTTTTTGTTTTGGTTTAATAACATATAATGGAACAAACTTTTAATTGATTTTTTATTGACATGATTTTACCCTCCAACTAAAATTTAGAATTTACCGTGACACGTTTTACAACTATTTGTTGTACAACCATTGTTATTTGTTTTAATGTAATTTAGCAGTTTTATTTGCACGCCAGACCAAATCTTTGTGCTGCCAAACTTTGTTTCCTTTCAGACAGATTTGGTTGATATTTTTATCACACGAATTTGCAAGGTGCTTTTGCTTATTAAAATATAACACTCTTGAATGAGTTACGGCTTTAAACGTAAGTTGTTGTAAAAAATTAAATATTAAAAAAATCAAACTTGAAATTCATCGATAAGGTAACAAAGTAAAAAGAGATCATGTAATTTGTTTTCAGTTAAATGTTGCTTTGATTAGTTTATTAAAAAACTTTTTAAAACTAACAAAAATTTGTTCAACAAATTGTGGGTATACTATACAGGTTTTTTTATTGTTGTACAATGCAAGTATTAATTGTTTGGGTCTTACATCTCTGAACTATCAGTGAGTAATTGATAAAACTCTTAAAAAGCTTTAAAAGAAATATTTTTGAGAAAACGAGAAACGATTTGCAAGATTAGAACAATATTGTTTTTGTTATCTAGATGCGTTTGAGGCTATACAAACAACATGCTTGTTCTAAAGAAATGTGGTGTCTAAAAAGTATAAAATATGAAGAATGCTATTATTATTATTATGGTATGCATAAGTATTTTTGTTATTTGAAAAAAAAAATTAATGTAAATCAAAAAACAGATTTGGAAAACACCTGCATTAAAACTATTATATCTAACTTTAATTTGGCCGTTTTTAAGTTCTATTAAGATTTACAGATTTGTTATCAAACCCTATACAATAAAAACTGTTTGCAATGTCAAAACATCTGTTGTCGAACGTTTTCAGTAAGATTTATATTGAGTAGTATGCGTTAAATTTTATATTTATAAAAATTTGACAATGTGCAAACTTTTAGATAGGTTGTTAGTAATGCAACTAGTTTGACAAACATTGTTTTTCATTTGTTAGGTTAAATAAAATATTTTGGTCAAAATAGGACCCAATTTATTTGCAAATGTTTTAACCTATCAAGCTCACGGAAATACAAGCAAGCTAAAGTTAAAAAAAAAAAACAGAATTTACTTTTGGCAAATAATTAAAATTCATAATTTTTTCATAATGGTAGCATCTACGACTAAGAAGATAAATCTATGTTTTGAAAAATGTCTAGCACTATCTATAAATAAAATCTGAACAAAATCTATATGCGTTATTTAAAATTGTATAACCTTACAATACGTTATTAGATAACTTTAAATATATAGTATTTGATTAAAAATTAAGTAGTGACACTAAAAAATATCAACACTTAAAAACTTTAGAAATCTATTAATTGTCTTCAACTGCAAATTTCTTAAAAAATCACATAAGTTGTATTTAACCAACGGCAAAACCATAATATTTTATCTACACCGAGTACAATGGGAGAGGTGATGGTTTAAGAATGATTGGTGGATTTTTTTCTAGCCTTAAACCTTTTGTAGTTTTAACTGAAGAAGATACCGTTTCACAACCCGTTGGTTAAAGTGAATTTTACCTATTGTTTTTCAACTGACTAGCATTGTAGTTATAACAGAAGGATTCAAGTTACTAACATTAAATACAAACTGATTTAAAAAAAAAAATGGTTTTTTGTTTTGAAAACTTTAAATAACTTTGCAATAAATTTATTATGTTATAAATATTATTTATAGATTTTTTGTTGCAATATATAAATTCTGAGTATATAAGCAATAAGTATCAAAATTAAATTGATTAATAAAATGTTTTATTTAGTTTAGATTCAGTAGTAATAAAAAATTTCAAATCAGCATAAATAGCAGTTGTTGTAATCTAAGAAATAGTTGAAAAATATAGATAAATTACTTAGATACAGATAGTATTGTAGAAGATAAGTGAGATAACTATTATAATAATTTCAATCTTTCTCTGATTACCTAAAAAATTCTATTTAAATTTTCTAAAGGTGCCTTTTACAAAATCTGATAAATCCATTTTTGTAAATAGCAACTATTGCTAAGAAGAATTGAAGGTAATAACTATAAATCCTAATTTCTTAAACTTTGTAAATCGTCAAGCTAGAATATACTTATTGACTGTAAATGTAACAAATGACACAATCACCTTTGTTGATCAGCAAATGAATGATTAAGATGATAATCTGGAGAATTTTCTTGTTTTTTTTTGTTTCTAGTCAAAAGAAGAAAATGGGTTTTATATACTCAAGGTTCTGATAAACAAAATTCAAATTATTTTTTAGATTTAGTAAACATAAGTTTCAAACCATAAGTTAATTCAATGTTAGATTCAATAAATTGATCATAATACCATGTTTGTCTATGTTGTTGTATGGCCCGTGAATTAATGCCACTTAGAATAAATATGAATAAGGTAGTTTAGACCCACAGTACGGGAGTTTAGATACAGACACCACTCCAACGCCAGAATTTTAATTTTAAGTGTCAGATCCGTTACAAATATTTGTTGTTAAACTCCTACAAAAATGTTAGAATAGAAAGGTTTAATAGTTATCTTAAAATTATTATTCTCCAAAGATCTGGACTATCATCAACTTTATTTTTAATTTATATTATCAAACTTTATCAAATAACCAAAAGTTTTATTATCAGATACCACAAAAATTCTTTTTGTTAAAATCATCATGCTCACTATTTTCAAAGTTTTAAAGTCTCAATCCAAGAATTTAATTCTATCAAAAACTCACAACAACATGCATCTTCTATTAAACAAACATGTTATTATGGCTAAATTTGTTTAGAAAACTAAAATTTTTCAACAAAACGCATTTTATATTTCTCCAAATAGCTTATATACTTTTTATTTTCAATTTATGTATTGGTGTTTTAGTTTGTGATAGAGCTGATTAAAACTATGCTATGACACTAGTTGTTATGTCTTAAAGTTGAGAGTTTATTTTTATTTAGCAATATTTTGCAATTATGTAAAGATTAACATCAGAACAACATTTGCAAGTTTATTATAAAAATCGTTCTATTTGCAAAACTTACAGATTGCTGCGACTTTTTTACGATCAATATATTGTTAGTGACAAATAGAATTCCATTTTAGACATACGCAAAGAAACTGTTGCAGTAGCTTTAGTCATTTCGAAAGCATGATTTTATTAACAAACTCTATTGTATAAGTCTTAATCACAAGTTTGTAGGTTTTATTAAAAGTTTTCTTGACAGTAGAAAAATATAGTTAGAATTGATGCTTTTAACTCTTACCCCAAAATCAAAAACTTTGGTTCAAGGTTCTGCTCTTTTGCCAACTTTATTTTTGATTTACATTAATAAACTTCTTCAAACAACTAAAAATTTTATTTATAATTTCGCAGATGATTGACAAAAATATCCGTATTTTGATCTTAGTTTAAATCCTTGCAAGATGTGGTTTCAAAAGGACAGCGCAATAATTTTATATAAGAAACGTTTCGCAAGTTATTTGATTATCGTGAAGATAATATATCGGAAATAATAATCAAATACTAAATGGAATAAGATTTTCTAATAAGTAAAGCCAAAATTTCGTTTTCAATTTGGTCAAATTGTATGTGTTTTTATACAATTTAAAGTTCGGTCGTTCTAAAAAAAGTCGCTGTACATATGCAAGACAATGTAATGATAACTTAAACAATCATTTATTGTATCAATACAGGTGTGTAATAAAAATTTTTGATTTTTTCTGAATGTGGGCTTTTAACATTAATTTTTCATGATTCAGTTAACAGTAAATATTAATTTTGAAAAAATAATAATTATAAGCTTCTAAATACTAAACCATAAAGCACACGTTTGGGAAAAAATCCGGTCTATATTTCAAAAATTGCTCTTATGTTTTTTTTTTAATTCTGTATTTAATTTTAATTTATTTTTGTTGATCTAATAAAAATGATGAAATTTTGGCTGATACATTATTTTATTATATTATTGCAAAAAAAAAAAAAATTATAAAAAAATATTGATATATTGTCTAAAAATTTTAAAACTATAAACTTGATTTTAAATTATTATATAAAAATATATTACAGCAATATTCAGTTGCAATTTGAGAAAATTAAGCATGATAATCAAGAGTTTTACTTAAAATTAGTATAATTATTAAAAAATATATATATATTTTAACAAACTTTATTTAAACGGTTTGTCAAAATATGCTTGTTATAAACAAATTATTTCAGTAATCATATATCCATTATAGTAGTGTACCTGACGAACCATAAAAATACAATCATCTTGTAATATTATCGATACTGATCAGTTTATTATTATTATTAGTATTATTGTACGGTGATTGTACACAATGAGTGATACAGAGAGAGAAAAATTACTGTTAGCAGCAATTGATTTTGAAATGGCAATATTTTGCTTTCATAATTCACAAGTTAGACGTCAGTGTTTTGCAACTATCTCTGTGGTGTTTAATTATATAAGATTTTACGAGCATGAACTTTGTCAATGGAAATTTCACGATTGGGCCGGCGCGCATTCTCGCAGATATTATTTGCAAAAGTGCAACGTGTTCGTGCAATTAATTTCCTCTCTGAATGGGCGTGGGCGGCTTCATCCATCTGAAACAAAAACGTAAATTAATTGTATATAGTACTATATATATTTTATTTTTAAATGAGTGACTGACATTTTTGTAGATTTGTGTAAGACAAATCAAGGTTTTTACTTTGTACGCTAACGGATAATTTTCCAGGACTTACCAAGGTTGCGAAAGTCGCAGTAGTCAATGGCCAAGTAAAATGCAAATCGTCGGAGCGTTTAAAGGCAGGAACTCATGTATTTCTAGTTAATGACTAAGGAAAATTGTGCAAAAATATGAAATGTTAATTGAGATAATTAAAAGTAGCTTAGGAGTTCTTAATTAAAATTTAATTTTTGTAGAGCTTTAAATAAAGAAAAATATAGAATTGTTACTAATTTATTGTCTAAATAATGAAAAAAAAAGTTGTTTTATAGTAATAAATATTAAGACATTAAACTATTATAAGCTTCAACATAAAAGTTGCGTGTTTTAATAATAACCTTGCACTTCTAATTGATGACATTCTAACGGGAAAAATTGTGCACAATGTAAATTTAAATAAAATTGTAGTAATATAAAAAACGTGTTATCTATTTATTGCAGGCAGTTTGATCAAATGCATAATTATATAAAAGTAACGGCAAAAATTGTTTCATTTATTCAAAAGTACGGAGGCACTTTTAGGTAATAATATTTTATAATGAGCCTTTGCAACGCGAAGTACTAACAAATTATATTATATTATATTATATTGCAGTGCCGTATGTACATTTAGTTAAATTTTAGTACCAAAAAAGAACATACGACTAGAAAGCTAGCTTATTAAATCAAAAGAATTAAAAGCAGAAAAGGGAAAATTAGGTTTAGTTAGCAATCATTAAATACTAGTAAAATTTAAGTGGTAAGCATTAGACGTATGTGTGTGTACCTCTTAAAATATTTATAATTTTTTTTACATAATTGGACATAAGCACTTATATCATAATGATCACGTATTTCTGACAAACGTAAATTCTTTATCTTTGTAGAATTAAATTGTCTACCTAAAAATAACATCTAGATAGTATGCAGTTGTTCTTCTTATCAGATAGAAAGTGTACTCATCGTACGTAACGTAAATAATAGGGAATTATACATTTAAATACGAATTCATTTAAAAAAAACTGTAATGTATGACTCAAAATATTAGCTTGAATTACTATAGATACCCAGCTCAATTCGCAGATAGATCAAATAGTTTGTTCATCCAGGGTAGTTTGAAAATTACGAATATGCTTTTATTGTAACATGAACTGAACATTAAACAAATAGTAGTTAGTCATTAAATAATTAAAAAAATAGCAGAAATATCCAAAAATCTTTCATTTTTGCAAAGTCTGTTTTAAAATTTCTTTAGGCAACATATCTACGTTATTAGTTAATATAGAGTTTTCCAATAATAAGTCTCATTTTAAATATTAAAAAAACATTTATTTATTTTTTTATTTATTAAATAGTACAGTTTTTTAAATTTAAATTCAAAGTACAAACTCTGCAATTACTTGTGGAAAATAATGATCAGTAAATGCTCTGTCTGCAAAGGGTCCAATCCCAAATTGTCTAATATAGGCCAAATAAAGTCGGATAGCATTCTACGGTAGCAATCCGCATTGACTGACCAAACCAAACCAAAAACCGCTCCAAACAGTAATTCTTTGGAGATAAAAAGGTTTTTCAATTATTGATCTAAGATTTTTAGAACCTCAGATGCGGCAGTTCTGTTCAAACAAAAGTTTGAAGTTGTTCATATCATCCGGCTTCAATTCCTGCGTCAGTTGCACTTTATAACTATGTAGGCTAAAATCTGTATGCAGTATGCAATGAAGGCTGGAGATTTTTAATGTTTTGGGCTGACCTGACACACCGAGTAAGACGAGTAATAAAAATAATTATAAAATACTTAAAACTGTTTTAACAATATTATTTGCAAGAGTTATTTACACTTATTTATAAAATCCAATTTTTTAAAGATTTATTGACAATACAAGTCAAAAGAGATGTAGTGACTATCTGAGTGAACTAAATTAACGATCCTAATCTAACATAATCTAAATCACAATTATTTTTTTTAAATCTTGACTATCCGTTTGTTAATTATTAAATATGTCTAGTCAGCTAAGTATTTATTAGAATAGAAAAATATTGAGTATTTATCCAATACTCAATATAATTGTAGAAATTTCACATTTGAACTAACTTTTTAATATATTTTTAATTTTGTTGCTGTTTTATGTTTTTACTATTTTACATTTTCTTATTTTGAAATAATTAAAACAAAACAGAGTAAGTTTTGAACATTTCTCTAAAAATAAGAAATAAGTTTAGACGAAGGGCAATTAAATATAAACGAGTCTACAGCGATTGAGCTTTGGAAAAGACAATTCTGTGTAGTGGGGCTGTTGGAAACGTTAGAAAGAATGTTTTAAACTGAGAAAAATAGCCCAGCATGTTTTTTTATGGTAATTTTAGTAGCCCTCACAATGAGTAAAAAATGTAGTGTAGCAAGATAAAATGGTTCTCTACTGAAAAATTGTTAGACTGGGCGTGTTTTACGTTTTTATTGGTAAAAAGAACTTTATAGTTATGCCTTGTGTAACAGAAACAAGCACAGTCTTCTAACTTATTATTATTTCTACTACTCTAAATTTTTCTAACAAAGGTCCCTAATTGCCTTATCACATGCAGCTGGTTTTCTCAACGTTAAGCCAATAAAAAATTGTGATTTTTATTTTATCATTGGTTTTGTAATTATTTTTTCATTTCATATTTACGAGTTCTAGCTAATAAACATATATGGTTTTTAGACATCTGATCAACAAACATGTTTTAGTCTTTAAAGTTCTTAGATCTTACAAGTATTATTTTAAATTTTTTTTCTTAGTTATTATGATGAATATATTAAACTTGTGTAATTAATATATTGTGTGTTTAAAATATGTGACGTGGCGCAATAGTCTAGTGCAAAGACTATTGGTCCGGTTTTGTGGTTTCAATCCTCAGGAGTGTAAACTCTAATTTTGTGAAACATATCTGGATGCTGTCGTCTCCTTTGTATGACAATAACAAACTAATAAAGTATCTAAATTTTAACTGAGTTATTTAGATTCTACGTTAAACTGTAGGTTCCGTATGCTTGTAAAGAACTATTATCGCACACCACAAACGTCAAGATCTGGTTATGCACTGTACAAATAATGTGCTTACTTCTTCTGGCCTTTTTTTTATATTATGTTATTTAGTTATTTACAATCTCTCTTGTTAGTATTTTTTTTAATGTTGATATATTTGATTTATTTAATTATTTAAACATCATAAAAGTTGTAGGTGTAATAGCATAACGGTTGTAGTAATCAAAACAAGATGATTTAAAATAAAATACAAATCTGTAACTATTATACATGTGATTTAAATTTAAAAGTATTTTTAACAAAATTTATTTATTATCATAATAATTTTAGGTAAAACATATTTTAATCATTCATTTATATTTTCTTTTTAGATTGATTGTTGGAGTCGCCTGTTTAGTAGCTTTGTGTTCGGCGCGACCTGCCGAAGAAGATTATGCAGAATACGAAGATGAACCAGCACCACCACCAAAACCAGTAGCTGTTCGTCCAAGTCCCTTGAAGGGCAGACGTAACCCATTGTCTGGACGTGCTCCCAATAACAAGGCAGCTAGTTCTACAACAACGGCAGCACCAAAGGTATAATAATATATCACTGAAAAAAGATTAACATTAAATTATGTACATCAATAGGTATGCGTGAAGTATTTATGCAAATTGTAGCCCACCGAATCGAATAAAAATAACAAATAAATAAAAATAAAAGCGCAACATCCTGCTGGGTGTGGGCGCGGGTCGTGCACGTTACAAAATTCCAAGAGCGCCAACGAAAGTGATTTTTATTTTTCATGGTTTATTTATTTTTACAACAGTCGCGCGATAAATAACTCTCACTGCCCGGCATTGTTTGTTTATTTATATAATTTTTGTTTCGCTCCAGTCGGAGATTTTTATTTTGTGGGACAAGCGGATCTTGGAACGTTATCATGGAATCGATGATGTGAAGAAAGTTTCAATTACTGTGTCTCGTGATATTAACGGCTTGCATTTAAATAATAATTTGATTAAATCGTATTCACATTTTTATTAAAAAATTAATTTTAATTAAAAAAAAACTGAAAATTTACTCAAACTGTGTAACATGTATTAACTATTTATATAATATGTTATTATAGGAAGAAGAAATAGTCGATGAAGATGAACCAGTTGAAGAACCAGCAGAGCAAACATCTACAACAGAATCTCCAAAGAAAATAAAAACAGGAGTTAGACCATTCAGGAGCAACGACGATTTATTGGCCGCACTCAAAAGAAGGAGAGAACAGGCTGCTTCAAATCGTAAGTTACGCAAACAATTGTAAAAAATAAATTATAATATTATTAATTTTTAGATAAGTCTCAACCAAAAGTTGCCCAAGATGATGATTCCGCTACAGCTGAAGTTACTCCATCTCCAAACAAATCTCGCGTAAACAATGGCAGGAAACGTTTTAACGCCGCACCAAAAAATACAGAAGCTGCTGCATCCCATCAAGATGAAGTATCTACACCAGCACCAGCCAGAACAGGCAGGAGGTTCTCTGCTAGAAATTAAACATCAACAAAATAAAAAAGAAGAAACATCAAGTGCATGATGTAATGTGATACAGAGTTACATCCTAAAACAAAATAATTCTTATTGATTCATAGACTTATAAAATGAGCTACCAGTTTTTTTTTTAATATCTCTCTTCTCTATGTAGAAAAATTGTGTATTTATTTTTATTTTGTTTATTATTTTTTGTGTGTATAAGTCTTTTTTATAGGTTTATCTAATATTGCGTTTGCAGGAAAAATAGGGAAAAAAGAAGCAAAACAGTTTTATTACTTCACGCTGAATATTATTTGTTAAATATATTTGTAAATACAATTTTGATATAAAAAATATTACTCATAAATGTGCTTTATTTACAACAACAATACCAATATTTGTAATTAAGCGGTTAAAACTTTCATTTCTAAGTTGCTTTACGGCACTATAACATTAAACATTTTGTTAACCTCAATATCTCTTTGTAGGTAAACAATTATAGTAATATATTAGTACCATAGAAAACATATTATGTGTGGCTTTGATCATGATTTTCTTGTTGTTCTTCAGAATTACTAATTGAGTAATTGTGTTTTATTTTGTATTCGTTAGCTACTCGAATGCTTTGTCTTCAGCCATGGCTGTACACATATTATGTGTTTACTATACCATTGTTTTCTGTTAATATTAAAATAATTTATTGTTTAAAAAAGCTATTGATGCGTACAACAACCTCTAATAAATCAAGCTTTGTCTTAAATTGTACCATATCAAGCTTCATTACTAGTCAATATTACGCTTTCTGCTCATGTTTAGAGTGACGTTATAAAGACCATTTAATGATTTAGTATTAAATTATATCAATTATTGATTTCAATAAAATAGTCAATTGATTTCCTTTATCAGAGATTATAATTTCTTTGCCACTTATAGTAATATAAATAAGATATAAAAGCTTTCCAAGATATTTTTGTGATTTCACTATGTGGTTTGTTTACAACTTGAAGAATCTGTTATTATAGCCATTATATTCTTTTTATGAAAGTTGTAAGTTGTTAAATCTTACAATAACATTAATTAGTTGCATGTAATACAAAAGTTATATAAAAGTAAAATATACAGCTATTAAATTGCTTTGATTGGAAAGCATTATATATAAATACAAATTTACGAAGCAAACTTTAGTTACAATGTGCACAAATGTATAAAGATTTTATAAAAAAATTCTTCGGATGATACATTGTACAAATATTTAACTATTATTTATTTGAATTGCTAAACAGATTGAGTAAAGTTTCAGCAATAGGTTATTCCATAGATGAAATTGATATTGCATTTGAATAATTTTTTTAATGTTATTAATATCAAATAAATTAATAAGACTGTCTTATTGAAATTTCTAATATTATAAAAATTTCATTTGTTTTTATGCATAAATAAACAACTACAACACGTGCATAGTATATAAAAAATAAAATAAAATTGACTTGTAAAAGAGTTATACTTATTTGAAGTGACATTAAATTATCGCCGGATATTATTACTTTTACTGTGTGACACCTAGAGTGTGTACATGGATTTTCAATCTGTAGTTTGCGTATTATTGGTGGTAGCAATACACTTTCAGGTGGTACTTTGAATTAAATGTTAAAAATAGAATAGAAAACTGTGTACAAGACCAATGCAAACCAAAGTAACAACTTAAACAGCACACAAAAATGCAGTTTTTATTCATTTTATATTAAATTTTACCTTGTTTGACACTTGTTTGATCTTGCTACAACAATATATATTATCTTAACCCAAAACTATCAAAAGATAAGTACAGAACTTGTAATAAAAATTAATTGCTTTTGCTTTTTTTTAAATGTTTGTATTGTGCCTACATAAACTATCATAACCACGTAAATTTGGGTATAATTTTTTACAAAAAAAACGGCATCAAGCTTACATATAGAACCTCAAACATGTGACTGTTTACATTTTACTCAAAATATGTATAATTAGTGTACAAACTAATTTGCATATTTTATCTATTATCGGAGTAGTGCAGTTTACAAATTTCTTGACAAAAACGTAACGTACATTTCATCTGTATTATACTATCCGCCAATAGTAAATGAACACCAATAATCTGTAGATCAATATAAAAATTTCAAATAATATATAAATTATTCACAATTCACGATATCTGGAGCACTCAGCAACTAGTCTAGACATGATAAAAATCAAATTGAATCTCAGCCCAAAGAATAAAATATTTTTTATTGAGCATCTAGCTCAACAATACTAGCCAATATATTTCTAAATACATTAGAAGAAGATATTATCATCATTAGCAGCAATCCATTCAATAACAACTTCATTTTTTGGCAATGATACATTGATGACATTATTTGCATATTCAGAGGACCACATTACAGATTTTCATAATTTCATAAATAGCTTACACCCTAATATCCAATTCACCTTAGAAATAGAAAACAACAAACAAATCAATTTCCTAGACCTCACAATATTAAAAACAGCTAACAAACTAGAATTTAAAATATACAAAAAACCTGCAAATCCTGGAATAATAATACCATTCGACTCGAACCACAGCAACAATAATAAATTTGCAGCCTTTCATTCACTTACACACAGAGCACTTAACTTACCTCTCTCCCCTACCAATCTGCAACATGAACTAAACATCATTAAAATAACAAATTTGCAAATAGCCATAACAAACCATTTCCCCATAACAACAATCAACAAAATAATTAACAAACATAAACACAAATTAGAATTAAATAACAACACAACACTAACACATAATAACAAACACACAACAAGACAATACCAAAAACTCACATACTATAACAATAGCAACAAAATTAAAAAAACTACTATACAAATATGACATCAAAGGATCTTTCTTCACCACCAGTGCTATCAAAAACATATGTAATAACAAACAAAAAACAGATATCTTAATGAAATCTGGAATGTATAAAATAGACTGCCAAGACTGCAACGCCACTTACATCGGGCAAACAGAGCACTAAAACACAGAATTAAAGAACATAATTCTAAAAACAACAAATCTACTTTAACTAAACATCTACACATACATAAACACAGCTTTAACAACCATAACAACATAAAACTCATGCACCAATGCAAAAAAGGTCTTAAAATGAGCATATTGGAAGCATACAAAATATACAATATTAAAAACAACAAAAATTACAACTGCTTCAACAAACAATTAAACAATACATTTCAACACATATATACATTTCTTAAACCACATAAAAATACACAAGCCAATAACCCCTAACACATAAATAGTAACTTCAACCACCAACTATGCAACCAGACACATACAATAGTAGCTTCAACCACCAACTATGTAACCTTGACTAACACCTCCCATTACTCATATTATAATTATAACATCAAAATATATGTAATCACAATTGTAAGTCTTTCTTTCTATCTAAATAAATTCTTTTTGTAGTACACCGAAGATGACCTAACAGCCAAAACCGGTCTGTACAAAATAATAAACAAATTACACAGCATATAAAAGTATTTTAATAAACACCACACAACCTATATTATTGTTGTGTTCTATTGTAAAGAGATGTAGCAAATACAAGAAACACTAATCAAGAAACAATCTTTTTTGGACTCATTAAATGCACTCAGTCAATTTTTAATCTAACAATTACCGAATGAATAAAATACATGCTACAGACTGTAAAAGTTACTGTATGTAATACAAAAATCAAGAAAGTAGTTGACAGAGGTTGCTTTCAGAGTGGGGTACTATCACCACTGCGATAAAAAATAGTAGTAGTGATAGTACTCCATAGTGTAACGATTCAATGACCGTAGTTTCTACATAATTTGCTACGCAGATCATATAAAAATTTTGCTAAGTAGAAAATTTATAGACATATTGCAAGAGGCTCTAAAAATAATAGAAAATTTCTGCAAAGTCTAAGCTATTACATTAACACTAAAAAAAAAAAACAGGATCTCTTAAAAAAAAGAAAAATTGACCAACTCAATTTAAAAAAAAAACTTTCAAAAACCTCATTAACGTTGTCAATCAAAGTAAAATTGAGTGTGTCTTTTGACACTAAGTTCACATGAACTATTGGTAAAACATGGCATTATAGTACTATGGTTAAATACGGCTATCATAAAACCAATAAAAATCATTTGCAACAAATAGCATGCAAACAACGCCAACATAGATGTTGAATAAGCAGCAGCACTACGCCTAAATGCAACCAAACTTTGGCACACTGCATGCAAAGCCAGCAAATACTGTTCTCTCCTAAAAGAGACTGTAAAAAAAAACACTTCTGCAAAGAACGCAAATAGAATAATAATATACACACATAAACAACAACAAAGACAAATTTCTTCAAATCTGCACCAATAACTCATAAACTTCTGAGGATCTAAATTAATAGTTTATTCCCAAGATCTAAACGTCTCAATATACTTACCACTCAATTGAGTGAAGCAACTAACTCGAATCTTGGTGCATAATTTGTCGCAGATTCAAGCTCCGGCAAGAATTTTTAAAAACTTATGGCGTTTATAAAATCAAGACATTAGTCTAATATGTGATTAGTGTCTATTTAACCATAATTACATTTAATGTGTAAGTGTAAGTGGACCAGACACTAGGCTTCGTCGGTATTTACAACGCCTCCATTCTCTTAGCAGCAATTTTAACTATAAAAAAGCCTAAAATTTGTGCTGGGTGAAAGGGCACTCCAACACAATAGGCAACGTTGGCAAATTTGATAAATTTGAGCGCAGTGTGGACTTGAACCTTGTATAATCACTAAAAAACTTCTATAACAACCCGGGCTGTAGGCAAGCAAAAAAAACAATAACTGTCCCAAATTTCAAAAACTTAGTCTACTATTTGCGACAGTTCAGAAAAAAATTTGCAAATCATAACAGAGACCCTGACATGATACTTTAATAAAGAAAACACATTCATACAACGGGCCCAATATGTAAAACCCATTTCAAATAAAATAATAATCAATATATTAAGTAAACAGTGATTGTTAACTTTTGTGCAAATGCCCAACAGTTAGTTAAACTAGATTAAGTAAAATTGTTATCCGAGGTAGATAGTAAATAAAAAAATTAAATACAAACAATGAATACAATCAATCTATTATTGATAAAATAGCAATTCAAAATTTGTATTAATAAAATATATCTATTTACTAAAAAAATAAATAAAAAATATTGTTCATCAATTATTTTAGTAATATATCTAAAAAGTTTTCTCGTTATTTAAATCAAAATTTCAAAATTTCAGTAGCATTTAAAACATTCTTGCAACATACTTATCAGTTATTTTATATTATAATGTGTAAGATGTTTAAAAACGGCTTCCGGTGCCAGAGTAAAAAATTTAGAAAATATAGTATCTCCTTAGCAAGAAAGCAGAAATAAAAATAAATAAAAAACCTGCAAGAAAAAAATGATTGATTCGACTTACACAAAAATCAAAAAGTAACAGACATAACAACTCCCAGATAATAGATACAGTCTACGTTTATTATGCTCCCTAAAAATCACAAACCAAGTTTGTTGATAAGCCATGCCTTAAAAATATTTCTGCAAATTATACATACCAAGATTTTAAAAAACATAAAAACTAAATAGAGACACTAAATTTACAAAAAGCAACGTTTTGCTTAAACACATTAGTGCATACGCGTTTGGCAGTATCAATTACATACGCCTTATTGAGTATCAATCAACTACAACAAACAAAATTGAATAAAGGAAATGACCTGGAATTTGGCATTCACTTTTAAAACAGAACCACAATCAACAACAGCTAATAAACAACATAAACAAAAAAAAAGACAAAAGCCTTAATAACATGGTAAATGTGTTTACTTTAATACAAGAAAATACTATTGATAGAACTGTAAGCACAAAATATTTAAGTATACTAGTAAACGAGCAATAAAACAGATCAATCAACAAAATCAAGAAGAAGCATTCAAAATGTAAACACTAAAAAAATTGTGTCCAATCCCATAGGTAAACCATATTAAGACCATACCTAGGCCATATATTAAAAGAACCAACATATCGTATACCCCGGCTGATTTTCAAAAGGCAAGGCCGTATCTGAGAGGGGTTTGGAAGATTTAAACCCACCCCAAAATGATGCAAAACGTCAATCTTGGTCGTTTCAACCGTATACGGTACAACACGTAACATTTATAGCAGTTAAAAAAATACCTAAAAAATGCTAAACCTATGTTGCATTTTTTAGGTATTTTATAACTTCACTTCAAGTTGAAGATGACTGGTTTTTTTTTTCTCAAATATAGATTAAAAACGTGCTTTTTATATGTGCAAAAAATATTCTGAAAACTTCAAGAATATTTGAAAAAAAACACCAGTCAACTATTTCTAAGAAAAAGAGTTTTTTAAAATTATAAAAAAATTTCAAAATTCAAGAAAAAATGAATTTAGTTCTGAAATATTATTCTTAGAACAATTAAAAAAGAAATCAACACTATTTTTCCTAAAAATGCAATTCTGAAAACGATCAAAAAATATAAAAAAAACGCAAAAAAATCAATGTTTTCAAATTTGGATTGCTTATTACTCGGAAATGGCTTACTAAAAAAATTTATAAAATTTACATAATCAGGATTCATGTAAAGAAAAACATTTTCAGTGGTTTGAGCAAAAAACAATTCATTTTGTACACTTGACTAATACATGGCCATATATACAGAGTGTCCCAAATTAACTAGTCATAAAATGAATGCCAGAAACTAGAAGCAAATTGAGTAATATTGACTTAATAAAGTAGTATATTATTTTTAATAAATTTGAAGTTATAGCTCTTTAAAGTTTACAGATATTTTTGATTTTTTTATTTAATTGCTTTAATTTGTAACAATTTTTTGTTTACATTAGTTTTTTTTTTTACACTAACTGTTACAGTTTCAATAAAAAAAGTCTTTAAAAAGATAGTTTTTTAAAGTTCTTTAGATGTTCTGGAACTTTATAATTTTTAGGTAAATCTATTTTTTTTGTTGTAATACGGAGATGAGTGATATGCATATAGTCCTTGGAGAGTGTTCAGGAAAAACAGCGGTAGCAGCCAGGCGTTACTTACCAAAATGTACCCTGAGCGAAAAAACCAAAACATATTTTTTTTTTATTACGTTATTCAATTTTATATTTAGTTTTCTAAAGACAACAAAAAGTTTTGATAACCCATAAACTTTTATTGCTGGATTAGAAAGCTACAGAAAGATTTAATGGTTGAATTAACAAATAACAAGAAGTTTTGATATTGTATACATATTTATTGCTAGTTTTGATACATTATAAAATTTTATTTTTAGTCTTTTAAAAGCAACAGAGAGGTTTGATACATCATAAAATTTAATTGCTAGTTTTCAAAAAACAATAAAGTTTTGATACTTTAAAAATATTTATTGCTAGCCTTCTAAATGCAACCAAAAAATTTGATATTGTATAAAATGTTAGTTATCAATGACAACAATTTTGATACTTCATAAATTTGTATTGCTAACCTAACTCTTTATAAGGCTATTACTACATCGGATGTAAGTTATATAATGCTCTACCAAATGAAGTAAAACTGATAAATAATGAAAAGCAATTCAAAATAGTTATTAAAAAAAATGATAGAGTGCAATTGTTATTCAATTGAAGAATATTATACTTTCTGCAGAAGAAGTGCTGTATAATTTTAATTTTAATTTTTAACTGTGTACTTTTATTTTAAATTGTCATTAATAATGTATACAGTTTTGTGTTATTATGTATGTTTCTTTTTTAAGTTTATATATTATTGTATTAATATTTGACATGAATGTTTGTGTAAATTTATTTTTGTAAATTTTTTCAAATGTTTTAATAAATCTATCTTCTGAAACCAAGAAGTATCAAAACTCCCTGTTGTTTTTAGAAAACTAGCAATTATTAAACTGTAATCTATTTATTTTATTTACAAGCCTGACATCAAGTTCAAATCCAATTATCTAATATTAGTTATTAAAAAAAATGTATTTATTATTAAGTTATCAATCTTAATTAGTTAACTGATTATACGACTTTAAATAAGAACTATTTAAATGTAATAAACCTTTAAGTTTTATAATATAATTTTAATAATATTATAACATTTATGTTAATAATACACGAACTGCAATTATTAATAATAATATTCACAAATAAATTGATGTATTTTTTAAAACACATTTAATCATTTTAATTAGTTGTGTTAATACTTAAATTTTGTCTTAGAATTGAATAAAAACATAAAAAGTTTGTCAAAAATAAAATTATTGCATATAAAAATGGATATTACGACTACTAACTAACCTTGCAATTTTGAAAAAACAAAAAAAAACATCGAATATATCATAACTTAAGAAAGGTCTGCTAAACCATAATGAATAATTAAAACATTAAAACTTTGATTGCGTATTTATACCAAAAACTGCTTCTATGTATTGTTATAAGAAGCCTATTAGCTAGGTTTTGTGGCTAATTTCTCAAAGGTGTATGACTACGGCATTGTTATTTATGGACGAAATAGAAAATTGCACATGTTGTAGTCTCAGATGATCGGCCTCTTTCATTTAGGATGTTCATCTCAAGTAGGTTCATTTCCTAAATGACATTTTGCCTCTACTATATCAAATGAAATTCCATACTATTAACAAGCAGACACATGTAAATTTAAAAAACACAATATAAAAGCAAAAAGTAAATCAAACAAAATAAATCAACCTAATTAAAACTTTCAATGCAATTATTAATTGCTTTTAAATCAATTATAAATTAATTAGATAAGCAAGCTTTGAGTAGCATACGTCAGTGTAAATCATTGAAATAATTAAACTAATAAAATAAATACAAATCAAAACAAAGCACGCTCTCCACATGGTAAGAAGCAAATGTAATTGGCATGTCTAATTTTAATTACCAACCAAACAAAAGAAGTAGAACATTTGCATTCATCGAACTTGTGCTAATATATTATTATCATTAGGCATGCAATAGAAAATATTAAATATATTTAATGTCAATAATTATTTGTTTGGTTTATTAAAACGAGAAACAAATGTTTAGATTTTATTGCAGCAATTTTATGTTATATTGTAAATAGCTTAGTTTACTTTAAATTAATTTATGTTAACCACTTGTCTACTCTTAAACATTTATGTGTATATAATAATATCTATGTATAACTTCTTTAGATAAATTAGTACATACTAACATCATATATCTATTAAACAGAATTAGTATTAAAGAAGTTCTGCATATTTTAATATAAATCACATTAAATTCTACATTAAGTTGTATTTTTATTAGATGCTGATGATATTCTTTTAACCTTTTGTTTTAACCATAAAAGCAATCGTCATTTACAATACGTCAAGTTCCTCTTATTTATAAATCACACGAGGAATAATAATAAAAAATAATAAATAATAATAAAATGCAAAGGTCACGGCTTGAATAACAAGACAATGAATATATATTTTCTTTAATTAACTTATATTTAAGTATGGAAAAAACAAGTTGTCTTGGATAAAGTACGTATTAGCAATTCTTCCGGTGCCATTGTCTGATGAAATACAACTCTTGATATGCATAGTTTATTGGTTTATACTTTCATGCTTCTTTAGATTCTTCAAAAAGTTTTAATAAATTAATCACAATTGTAATTTAAATTAATTAATACAAGTTTTAAAAAACAATCTGAAAGAATACATTTTGCTATATTCAACCAATTTAATCATGCTCCAAACACACCATAGGTGTCACTGTTGCGTAGTCATGTCCATTCCACTAATTGTTTAAATGATACATATAACATTTTTTATTAAATCGTATGTAAATGAACACATTACTTTATAATTGATACAAATGTAAATATCTGATATATATGACCTTAACCTATATAACTACTATGAAATAAGACTATAAATTTCCAAACAAACAATTGCAAAATTCAATCAATTCCAATGAAGTGTCCAAATCAAATAATTGCATTACTGTTCTATCATTAACACTCTCCAATTTTCTATTTGTGTAGAAACTAATTCATTTCAATTCGACATCTGTCGGCAATAAACGATTAAATATACGATTTCAATTCTGTATGGTTTTTTTTTTCTTAATTTATTATTTGATAACAAGGTACATTCGAACAAATATGCAACATTGAGGAAATACCTTGAGAAGAATGGCTTTTTAATCGCCGATGAAGAGAACCTTGATACGGTCATTTTACAGTAATAAATCGATTTCCTCGATAAAGTACACTCCCACATAGCATAAATTGAATGTAAGTTAGTATTTCCCTGTTTTGATATTTTTGTATAAATTAATAAGGCAATTAAAATATTTTAGTTAAAATTTGAATGAACGCGACAAGGCTATATAAATTTTTTTTTTTAATATTTATCTATAGATACAACCATACAAATTTAATTTAATTATAATATTTTACTTTTCAATCAATTTGAATTAGCTAATACATAGCTATAAATAGATAAAAAGTTGATACTTTGACTTTGAAACGATAAGAAGGTTATTAGAGTTAAAACTGTTGGGAGTATTCCAGTGGGATATTGTTTGTCTTTGAGTCGCAGAAAGCGTAGAACACTATTTATAATTTCAGAATTTAAACAATCAATTTTAACTATAATTTTTCTGTTGCCAAAAAAGCTGTTAATAAAACTTACAAATTTGAGATCAAATAATGTTTGTTATTCAGTTCAGTATATATCTTAAATTGATATTTATTTTAAGTTTAATTTAATAAAAAATTGACTTATAATTATAAACAAAATTTAATAAATAGATTTCAATATGTTTAAATATAAACAATAAACAACAAATAACAAAAAACATTAAGAATCAATTTTAGGTTTATTATTATTTAATATTATTATAAATATTTTTTTATTTAATACTTAGTTTATTAAAATTGTCTACGCAGACAATACTAGTAGCTGTATCTTTGGTTATAATAGCGTAATAACGTATGTTATTAATCGGTTTAAAATTAATAAATTAGTTAAACTACCAAATAAAATCAAAAAATTAAATTTAAAAATAACAATTCATCTTTTTATTATTTCACACCTATCGGAAATTAGAAATTATTATAGCTATTCTAATTCTGGTAGCTGCTTTCTTAAATAGTTGTACTGCAGTTCTGATACGCAAATTACAAAGTCTGCCGATACTAAGATGTCTTTAATTTTTTCTTTTTATGATGTTTTAAAAGAGTAAACATTTTGTTTCTCTTGCCAAATGTGCAAAATATTTAAGTTTTCTGACTTTAAAAAGACACAGCTGTTCACATTCCATGTACATTCTTCTTGGTACATTGCGTTTGTCACTCTATCTGTCCAAGAAGTTTTCAACATTCTTTGATAACACCACATCTCAAGCCTAAACTTAATGGTCCAGTTTTTTATTTCATAAAATAATAATAAGAAAACGTAGCATCTAAGAATAAGTTCTAAGAAGAGATCCTGTTATTGAAGAATATGTTCATCTTTGTGACATGTGATTTTTTGACAATTCTACTCTTGTTTGAATTTTGTTGGTCTAATTGGCCGTTTCTATGTTATTGTTAAAGACTTATCCGATATTATACGTTTTTTAAATTACCGTAAACTTAGTTTCATGTTCATTTCAAACCCCATTGGTGTTTAATCAGCGTTGAAGGTCTTTTAGGGCTTTATTAAAGATGTTTTTGCTGTACAGAGTAATTTATAACAGTTGGGAAAAATTAAATGTTATTTTCTACATCAATTTAAAAAAAAAAAAAATTTTTTTAGAAATTTTGCTTTGATAAAACACAATCAAACGCGCTAAAGAGGGCAAAGCAACCGGACCAGATAAAACTTTTGGACGACAAAACAATCAATATCCTAGTAAAACTATTCAACGCACCTTTATAACTATAATGTCATCAAAATAAAAAAACTATTGTCATCAATTGTTTAGAATTTACGACAATCAATTATTATATTAGAATATCAATTAGAATAACAACAAAAACGTTTTAAAAATAACTTACTAAAATTTTAATAGATTAACAAATCTTTTTTTATATATTTACAGTTAAATATGAACTTTTTATTTTCAAAAATACCTAAAAATAAATATGTAGAGAAATCATTTTATACAAAACTATCAACACAAAATACAAAATTTATATGTAAATATTTTATGTAAAGTTTTTTTTAACAATACATAAACATTTTATAGCATTTGGTAATTTAAGTAAACTATAATGTTTTATTCTATCAAACAATTCAAAAATGTAAAAAACTACTCCAACTTAACTTAATATGTTAAAAAATCTGTTGTCAAAGTTTTTGATCAGAATCCATATTGATTATCTAAAATAAAATAAAATTGTTTTAAAAATTTGACAATGTAGAAATTAATTAATAATTGCCGCAGAAAAGCTGGGTCAGGCCGGGATTCTGGCTTCGAGCAGACAAGTGATGTCTTTGCGTACCTAAACTCCAAATCCAAAATACATTATTCCTATTCATACCAATCGCAAAAAAAGTTAAATCTAGCTTACGTCAATAACTACTTATTCTAACCTGGAATTTGTTGCACAATTAAATTACTACAAGTTACAAGTGATTAAATTATTAGCTATAGTTTTATTTTAGATTTGTTCTGATATGTAAAATATTTTCTAGTAAATCAATTCTACGGTTATTGTTTACGTGATAATAGTTGCAATTCCATATATGTGATTTTTTTGCTTTAATTGAGCAACATAATTATATAAATTACATGTAATTGATTATGCAACGGGCTCTTGGCGGCGTATAGAAAGCTATAATATTATATTATAATGACTTGTTCTAGATTTAATATTTTGGCACTTAAAAATGCTTCTCATTGAGATATGCGGGTAGAGGCTAGTTTAGAAATCAAAAGACTACGCGTATAAAGTTTTATTTATTATATAAATTTTTTTGACACCATTTTAAAAATTTTGGTAATCATAAAAAAAATAAAATTAATTTGTTAAAAAAATTTATTGTACATATTACTGAATGGTTAACAACACTATCCGTGCAACAAACTATCTTTTTGCTGTTTAACATACTTTACTTTATTAGATTTGTATCTTTCAACTCTTCCAGAAACTATAAAAACTACTGTTGAAATGCTTTAAAAAAATTTGATAAACCACCTTACCTCTGTTATTAAAACTTCTCTTCCTATTACTATCAAATCTAAACCGCGTCTCGTCCATCATTATTCTAAGGTAAAAATGAAACATGTTTTTGATCATTTTAATTTTGATACTCACTGTTTATATTTTAAAAACTCACAAAAATGTGTATTATATACTCTATTATTAAACCAAAACAAAAGTTCTTGAACTTGACAATCTTGTAGATCAGTTTTATCAAACTTGTATTGCAGTATCTTTAGAGAGCCAAAAATTTATTTTCTAGGTTTGCAGATTTTATTTATTGTTGTATCTGGAATATCAATGAATAATACGTTAAAAACATCATCATACAAACTTATTTTTAGCATCAGTAGAGTTCTTGAACCAATTTAAAGCAGTGCTTTTCATCTTAAGTGTAAACTGTTTATCAAAGGACCTCAAAATGGACTTTCAAAAACACTTTTACGGACATTGCACTACCAATAATTACAAAAGGTTTCCTTAATGTTACCTCAACGTTAAAGAGACAGAAGCAGTAAAAGTAAAATCAACTATTTTGGGCAGGATAAACAAAATAGAAAATAAACAGGTATCACCTCGTTTTCAAAAATGCTTCAATAAAAGAAAATTTCTGAAAATTGTATCTTATTAGAGAGCAAAAAACTTCATGAATCTGAAAAACATACCTGACCAATAAGCCTAAGTTATTACTTAGGCACCGAGACCACAGTTGGAACCAGGTACTCTTTTAAAAAGGTTAGCGGTGCAAAACACCTTAAACATCAAGACCTGTCAAGTAGTCAATTCCAAACCAAATTCCAAGAAGACCCAACATATCCTACTTATCAATAAAAAAGCTTAGGAGAAGATGACAAACTTCGGAAAAACTCTTCCTAAGATTTTCCAAAATTGAAGAAGAAACACATATCGTGGATGAAGACCCACCGCCTATCGCCAAAAAACAATAACAGTAAGTTCAATGTTAAACATCGTGCAAATCAATTTACATCACCGCAGGGAAGCCATTGCGGTCCTCTGTGCGTATATTGTTATATTGTCAAACACAATATTGACATTGCCCTTATCTAAGAACCTTGGATCTATAAAGGAAAAATCAATGGGTTAAGCAAACCGGGCAGGTGGCTTCTATCAGCACAACCCGTACATGCATCTTAGCAATGCATGTACTTAATCTAATGCCATTATAAAACCTACGTTTCAGAGATCTTGTGACAGCCAAGATGGTGGTAATAAGAAAAGAAATCAAGAAAGAAATAATTCTCTGATCTGGATACCTTCCCTGCGATCAGCAAAAACCTCCACATTTTGCAGAAGTATTGCAACTGGCAAGCAGCGGGGGTAACGCACCGCTGATCCTTGAATGCAATGCCAACGCTCACCACATAGCCTGGGAATGCAAAAACATAAACATAAAAAGTAAGAAACTCCTAGAACTTAAAGTAGAATTAAAGCTCAATATCATGAACAAACGTAACGCTCCAACATTTTGCAATGCAAAGCGTAGCAAAATAACTGACCTAACATTAGCTAATTATAAAGCTAGTAAAGTGATCAAAAAGTAGTACGTGTCAAACAAGCTTTCATTGTCTGATCATGCATACATCTAATTCAATATTAAATCTAAAGAAGCGCTTCTTTGGATTTCAAAAACAAAAAAATACAAAAACTAACTGAGATCTATACAATAATACTAGTTAACCAAATCGGAGTCTAAAGACAGCAAAGACATCACAAAAGCTGGAGATAATGACGGATAAATTTGTTAACTCCATTAAAACTGCCCTAGCACTGTCAAATACACCTCCAACAAGATTACCTGATGGAACAAGGAGCTAGATAAAGCAATAGTTCAACAAAGCCAAAAAGAATGGTGTCTGTGCCGCATATAGAACCAGTCTCGCGGCATATAATAAAGCCATAAAAAAAAACAAACAAGAATCATAAAAAAAATAATGTAAAAACGTTTAAAACATGCTCGCTGAGAACATTGGTTTCCTGCAAACCAAAAAACAGAAAATATACAGAGTTGGTTAAAGAAACTCAGTAGGAGCTGCTGCAGACACACTTTTCTGGTTCTATGCTGATGGAACTTCCAAACCAAAAAACAACCTAAAATTGCCAAACAAAAAAAAACTAAAATAAAGCAAAAACCATAATCAATCAGGACGACCTAAAATGGGGAACAACACATTCAAACAATTTAAAACACTAGAAGCCGATGGCATCTATTGCATCATGCTACAGAAAGAGTACGCAGTGCTAAAAAAGCTTATATGCAAGATCCTCAAAACGAGCTTAGCACTTTCACAAATTCCAAACAACTGGAGAGCAGTAAAGATGATATTTATACTAAAACCGGAAAGACCCACGTATGGCCTCGCTAAGTCCTACAGACCAATCAGTTTGACATTCTTTATTCAAAAACTATTTAAACAAGAAACAGAAAAAAAGCAATAAAAAGACAAAAAATAGATCCTCTCGTCCAACAATAGGTCAACTCCACGCTCAAAAACCAAATTGTAACTATATTATTATACGGAAAAACTGTAGAAGCCAAAGTCGCCGGAGAGTGCTCTCAGGGAACGTACTTTCACCCCAACTGTGATGCTCAACAACATGGGCATTTTTGCCCTAAGCAATGCAAACGATCTTACTATCCTTGCAAAAGAAAAATTTAGAGCAACCGTGTATATCATAATACAGAGTGCAGAGAAAAGTGGCAAAACACGACAGACCTAAAAAACTTGAGGTTATACATCCTCAAGTTTTTTAAGCCATACTCCCGATGTCAAAAGAAGTAAAATATCTGAGACTAACGCTTGACACTAATCTAAACTTCAACACACACCTGACAAACATAACAGTGAATGCCGTTCATTACCTTACAAAATAAAACTACTGTCCATACATATTTTGACAGTCAAAATATAAAACATGCAAATTTATAATATTTTGTAGAAAATGTTAATAACAATATTGTCTATAATTTCCGTCCAAAATGTCAGACAACTTCAACATATTCAAAAACAATCATTTAAATTATGTAATATATATAATTCTTTACAACTATAAAAGTTCTACAGTTTATTCATAAACTTTATAATTGTAAAAATCTTTAAAAAAATTAATTTTATCATATTTTCTACTTTTTTACAGCAACTATCAAAATACTATCAACGGTTAGTACTCAATATGAGTTGTATCAAATATTAAACAAAGCACAAATATATACAAATCTTTTTTAATTTGCTTCTTTTGGGGTCACAATGTTCTATAATCTTAAAAAAATAAAA
This sequence comes from Tachinus rufipes, assembly GCA_963932245.1. Classification (NCBI taxonomy): domain Eukaryota; kingdom Metazoa; phylum Arthropoda; class Insecta; order Coleoptera; family Staphylinidae; genus Tachinus; species Tachinus rufipes. The sequence continues at coordinate 44,964,722 of OZ010741.1, read as the reverse complement.
AAAATTTAACAAACTTATATACACTCTTATATTAAATAATGTTCCCAACTAAAGGAAGAAGCATCTGAAACTAAACATTTTTTTTCAAAATCTCATTAGTCGTTTACTATTCAAATAATTGCTAATACAAAATTAACTAATGACTTTAGATACTTTACAACATAATCTAAAACTAAAATAATTATGGCAAAAAAACTTATTACTAGAAAACTAAAGAAGTTGCTAAATAAAATTATGAAAAAAAGTACGTATATTAAAATTGTCAAAAATATCATCCAAAATCTTTAAAATTGATATATTTGAGAACATATTACAAAAAAAATTTTATCAAGAAGATTCCAGTATAAGGTTTCCTATGTTCAAGATGAATATGAGAAGAAGCATCTAAAACTAAACAATTGTTTTCAAAATCTCATTAAAAGACTATTCAAATAACAGCTAATACAAAATAAACTAATGACTTTAGATACAACATAATTAAAAACTACAATAATTATGGCAAAAAACTTATTACTAAAAAAATAAAGAAGTTGCTAAATAAAATTATGAAAAAAAGTATATATATTAAAATTTTCAAATATATCATTCAAAATTGTTGAAATTGATATATTTGAAGACTTATTACAGAAATGGTTTTATCAAGAAGATCCAGTATAAGGTTTCTTATGTTCAAAATAAAACTAATATATATATTTTTTTAATAATCTATTCCAAATTAGTCTTTACTGGCACATTCCAATAAGAATATAATTTTTAGACAAAATTAATAACAAGCCATCAAATAATATTAATGTGTTTTAAAAAGAATTAGTCTTATAAAAACAAGAAGTTATGGTCCCGAGACAAATAAACAAAGTCGCGTTGCTAGTACCATAAACCGTTACTATTCCTAGTGCATCGGAATCCAAACCCGTATTCATTACACAAGTAACAATGTCCACATCACCTGTGAATCCAAATCAGAATGGCTGCACAATCTTTATTGCCTCTCTCATCACCTGCGGGTAGAAACGCAAGCATCCACTCGTCCCAACTTTGTAATGCATCATAAACATGCGGTGGGCCAATCAGGGAGCGTGGCTATAGTCTATAATGCACTTAAACGTTAAAATTCTTTTTTTCAACTCTTTTAATAACATAGACAGGTATATCGACGTTTACATCGACGCTATTAATTTCGCTTTCTCTACCTACATCCCCAATAAATTTAAAATCCTCTCTCAATCTCTTCTTCCTCCCTCAATCTTTTGCCTCATTAGAAAAAAACACAGAACCTACAAAAAACTCCGTTTCCGCAACCCTATCACCATAAAACCACTAAAATCATCTAAACGTTAAAATTTGCCGAGATATTAATTGCTTCGAGGAGCAAAATTGGATGAAAACTACCGTTGACCTAGGCTATCGTAGTAGATAGAAGTTCTGGAAAAAATTTAATCAACCCACCAGGCTTAGAACTATCCATCAACACCCCCTCACAAAAGACGACGTCGTCTACGCCACACCCCAAGACAAATCCGACCTTTTTGAGGCCCACTTTCAAGCTACGTTTACCACCTTTCCAATTTGAATTTAGAAAAAGCATGTCAACTTGTCATGATATATTCGATCTTTTCATAAACATGTTCTTTTTGCTTAACCCGGCCATAAAACCTCATGTGGCCCGACGGGCTGATTCTCAAACTATTATATAGTTAAACAAAACAAATAAAAATTAAAGTAAAGTGAATTGATGTGTGTCTCAGTAAAATTATAAACTACAAAATACAAATCCAAATAAATAGCTAACAACAATTCAAACGGATAACCGTTTAAAATAAAATACATATAATAATAATAATAATTTGTAGGTTATAATATTAAAAACAAAACAAAGTACCTAATCTTCCTAAAACATATTTTAAACATCGAAGAAATACAACAACAACGTCTTACTACCAAACGGTACATAGACATATTGCAGCAGTACTATCTACGCAGGTTCGTATCCCGGAATCTTTTTTAAAATATTTTATATATTTTAAATAACATACAATATGGGATCACAAACTAAGCAGGCTAATTTAATTAAATTTATGTCATCTAAACTTGATGAAATATTAAAAGAGAATAAAGAAATAAAAAAGTTATTAAACACAAAAGAAAACCAACACTTGATAAGTAAATTAAATATAATGGAAGTGAAATTAAATGATATTGAACAAGATTAAATCAAAAATAATATTATAATAAAAAAAATCGATATACAAGAAAAAAATAAAAATATAAAAAAATCATTAAAAATGTAACAAAAAGAATAGGAAAATCAATAGATAAAAAATCAGGCGATATAATAATAAAACTAAAAATAAAGAGATAAAAAAACAAATAATAAAAAAAAGAAAAAAAATCGATAAAAATTGGAGAATGTGGATTAATAAGAAATAAAGAAATTAATATCTATATAAACGAAGTATAATAATAAACTATACTACAAAGCTCGGCAATTGCAAAAATCAAAGCAAAATAAATACGCATGGACAAAAAATGAAAAAATATTTGTGAAAAAAACTGACATAGATAAAATCACACAAATCCAATCCATGAAAAAAATTCAAAAACTGAAATTGTGCCAAAACTATATAATAACCCATCTATAATAACTATAGCATAAACATGGCTTTACAAAGAACAGGAAGATTACTACCAACTAAAAAACTACACCAGCATACAAAACTCGAGAAAACGTATAGGTGGAGACATACACACGTATATAAAAAACAACATTAAATATAAACTAATTGCAAATAAAACAATATACGCAATTGAACTAATAACCGTATATCTAATAGAACACAAAATCTATTTAACTACAATTTACAAACCGCCAGAAATAACAAACACCGACATTTTAAAAGTACTTGAAAATAATATAAACACAAATAAAAACCATATAGTTATAGGAGACTTAAACATTAATATAGCCGAAGACACCAGTAAAAAGAGACTACAAAATGATTATTATAGCATGCAAAACAGCAAAAATAATAAAAAATCGATTATTGATCACCTAAATACAAATCAACCAATGCTAAACAATTCAAGTCCACTATATACGATATCAGATCATAATGCCGTAATAACAACATAAAACATTAAGGATAAAAAAATACATATACAACAATAACAAAATATAAAACAAACTATGATAACATAAAATAAAACATTCAAAAACAAAAAAATTTTAAACTGAAATAAATACTTTCAAAACACTAACAAAAACGCAAACAAATATTATAGAAACCAATACAAAAAAATCTATTTTTAAGTATAAAGAAGGCAACCACTAGATAAATACAGAAATAATTGAAAACATTAAAAGACAAAATAAACTATATAAAAGGTATACACAAAACCAATAAAATAAAATATTAAAACAAAACTATAATAAAGTGAAAAAAGAAGTAGACAAAAAAGTAGCAGAAAGAAAAATAAGCTACAACCAAAACAGAATTGATCAAACTCAAGATAACTCAAAACCTAGAATAAAATAAATCAACTAATAAAAAAACAAAAAAAGAAAAATGACATTGCTGAAATAATAAAGGAAGATAAGATGGAACCATACTAACAAAATCCAAAAACATAGCAAATAAAATAATTAACTATTTTTCAAACGTTAGAAAAAAACTTGCACAGCAACAACCATTAACTACCAACAGTAAATAATTATAAAACCAATACACAAAAATGAAAATAAACAACTTTCAGAAAATTACAGACCAACAGCCTCAATATACACAATAGCTAAAATAGTAGATAGCATAATACATAACAGACTACTTAAACACATTGAACATCACAAAATTATACATGAAAGAAAATATTCAAAAATACACTGGAACTGAATCTGCAGCTATAGATAGATCTACTACACATCATTCAAAATAGTAAAAAAAAAACAAAAAATCACAACAAACAAAAATTAACAACGTACTAAGTGCATAAACGTTCAGTAATTTTGAGATACCACAAGAAAACGTATTTGCACCTCTCTTGTATATATTGTACATCAACGATATATTTGAAATTAAGTTACATAAAAAATCATACATCTACGCTGACAACACATGCCTAATACATAGCGATAAAAATAAATACGATATAAATAAATAAAAGGAATACAAGACTATAATAAAATACCCAAAGAAATATTAAATATAGAAAACATACTACAATTCAAAACTAAACTAAAATAATACTTAATAAGCAATCAATCATAAAAAAAATTATTATTATATCAGATCAAAAAATTATACAACCAAAAATATGTAACTAAATAAATTGAAATAGAAATTAAAGAAATTTCCAATACAGGCTTTTCAAATCGTTCTACAGATGGATAGCGGCACTGCTAGAATAACTATTTTATAATAAAATAGAATAAAATGTAATATGTACATAATAAATAATTAAAAAAAAAAATATTTCTTAACCTTCTAATTTACAAAATAGCCTTAATTAAATCATTTATTTCAAATAGATTCAAACCCTCTGCGGCAAAGCTTTGTCAGACCCTTTTCTGTCCTCCGCATAGGTATTTAAAGTTCCGTTTTCTCTTACACCCTTTTTAACTATCTACGTTATAAATATCCCCCAACCCAAAACCCTTGGACAAAACTCCAACAATACGCAAATGACACCGCGGCGTAAGTATCCTATCACTCTTCCGACCTGGCATGCAAATATCTCCAAAACCTACTTTTTAACTCCCTTCAGCGTTGGCTTCAGAAACATAAACTAACCGCAAATCCCAACTTATCCTATTCCATTACCCCAATCTTTACACCCGCCATAACTATTGGCATCTTAGTGTCACCATTTAGAACCAAACTATTTAAAATCATCTACTTATGCATCACATTCCCTTCCACTTTCAACTACCAAAAAGTTAACCTCATCAAGATTCTCCTGGGTACCAACCCAAAACCCTGTTTCACACATACAAAAACTTTATCCGCCTCCTAATCAACTATCAGGCCATTACCTTCAGTATCGCCCGCCAAATTCACTTAAACCCCAATGCCAGTTTTCTTATCAAAATAACCCCAATAAACCTGCGCTTTTAGCGCCTTCATGGCAAACTTGCTATATAGCATTCAGTAATCAATCGTCTTTGCTCTCTGCTTTTATGTAAGTAATATTGTCCATTTAAATAAACAATTTATCTCCCTGCTGTAATACTCCAACATGCAAAGACCAAAAAGCTTCCCACAGTCTTCCAGAACTTCATCTACAACTTTCCTCTTAATTTTACAATAATTTCGACGAGTTTTGCAATTTATTATTGTAAACTTTATTTTTCTTTTTTGTACCTTATAACCAAAAATATATTGTAAAAAAATCTATGATCTAAAGCCACGTCAACTAATTAAAAAAATTAAAATCTAAAACTCTGAATCTGGTACCGAAGCACAAAGTTTGGGTACGCTTGTTCACCAGTCCACAAAAATTAAATTTGTTGCGGCATCAAATGCCATATTAACTTCTCTGCTTTAAATAATACGCTTTAACAGCAAAAACTCGCTCCTCAACGACCGCATCGTTGTTGTTACATAATAATATCTAATGAAGGTATAAGGCCAGTTTTCTACTTCCTAAAAAATCTATAAAAATTGTTTTTTCAATTTACAGCAATAGTTTTGACAGATCATTGAATTTTGTAATTATGCTGTTATATTTAACGGACATTAATCAGCTTTCATAAATTCCAGCATAATAATAATAACAAAAAGTACAAAAAGTTTAAATAAATATTTGTTTTAGAAGTGAGTGAAAACTTGCAAAAGGTTAAAATGCATAGTAGTAGTAACACAATAAAAGATTTTTATAGCATTCTTAACTAAAAATTACTTAAATCCAATTCATTCCAATGTTATCTTTTATTACAATATTTTTATACTCGATTTGATGGCGCAGAATTAACCTTTTAAGATCCAATTTTTTGATATTTTATTCATAACTCGTATGCAAATTTCATTATTGTATATCAATATAGAACAATACGACAAATACAACAAATAATTCAGCTTCTTGTAGAGCAATTATTTTATTACTAAAAGTCAGTGTGTGATTGTTTAAACAGTGATTTTTATATCTGCATAATTCTATAGAGTTAATCTAAGTAAACATTGTTAATAAAACAGTAAATATTGCCTATGTAGTAACTTGTTTACATTTCATCGTTGTTTAGAACAAATAAATTACACCATTCCTAAAAAAAATAACGTAGCAAATATACTTAATTACACCGAATATAACATACATACGTCATTTTAGATCTGCACCTATAATATGTTTTTATTTTGGCTTTATATACAAAATGAATTAATAAATATACTTTTTGTAATATTTATAACCGATGAAGAAATTTACTACTAGACATGATCAATAAAAAAAGTAATAAAAATTCCAGTTTTTACGCATATTGTCACACCAAATTAATTACAGTGGATAAAATATCTCAATAAATAATCATATTTTTATTCTAGTCATTTTAATAATACCTTTTTAAGTCATAATGCAATAAATGTATTGTATATTGTTATATGAGATGCTCGTACCAAAATAAATACAATAGGGAATTCCCCTATTTATGTTTAACAGGGAATTCCCCTATTTATGTTTAACCTTTTCTTAACAAAGGACCAACCAGCTATACGAACCAACCATGTAAATGTATATCAGTATTAGTCTGGCTCTCGTTGAGTAACGTACTTATAATAAATATATACATATTATTAAATCTTACTTATTATTTAATCCCATATCCAATAGGTTATGGGCCCAGAACGTTATTTGTGTGCATTTGTAAAGTGACTAATAACAAAGTTCTTTCTATAAATAAACTAATTATAAACTAAGAGTGATAAATAAATATAAATGAAATAAAAGTGAAAATGTCGAACAATCAAAAGGTTAAACGTAATATTAAACCGTTTAATGGAGAAAATTATAGTATCTGGAAATTGCGATTAAAGGCGTTAATTGACGAGGAAGGTGCTCTTCGGGTTCTAACTCAAGACCCCCCTGAAACAGTTGACAATGAATGGCGGAAACAAGAGACGTCCGCTAAAGGATGTATCATAGAACATTTGAGCGATACATTAATTAGCATTGTCACCGAGGATGCGACGGCGAGGGACATATTGAAAAAGTTCGATGCAATTTATGAACGCAAGAGTTTGGCTACGCAACTTTCAATACAAAAGAAACTGTTAAGTTTTAAATTGAAAGGAGAAACTTCACTTATAAACCATTTCAACGAATTTGACAATATGCTCATAGAATTAACAGCAGCTGGAGCCCCTCTAAATGAAATGGGAAAAATTGCCCACATTTTATTAACATTACCCCCGGCTTATGATGGAATTGCTACAGCTATACAAACATTAAACGAAGATAATTTAAATCTGGCGTTTGTGAAAACTAGGCTGCTAGATCATGAAATAAAATTAAGAAATGAAAGTGGAGATACAAGTGGTAAAATTCTACAAACGGAAGTGGTTTACAACAGAAATAAGGCAACAAAGAAAAATTGGAAATATAATGGAAATTATAAACAGAAACAAAGGGCTCCTCATTTTAAAAGTAATAAAAAATTTGACAACCGGCGTGTTTTAAAATGTGACTATTGTGGAAGAAAAAATCACGTAAAAAGGGATTGTTTTTATTATAAAAAGAAAATTGTTAATTCACACAAAGACAGACAAGCACAAACTGTTTCAACATGCTCAACCAGTGAACAAAGTTTTGCGTTTATGCTCCATAATGGCACGTTAACAAAGTTGAATAAACTAAATGAAATTATGTTCTTACTAGATTCTGGCGCAACGGATCATATAATTAATAATTCAGACTACTTTACGACATATGAGAAATTGAATACACCTTTAAAAATATCAGTAGCTAAAAACAATACTACAGTTATGGCTATAAGTAAAGGAACCATAGATGTTACCTCGAATATGGGAATCAAAGGATCTTTACAAAATGTGTTGTACGTTCCTGATGTACCGTATAATTTGCTTTCGGTACGCCGAATGCAAGAGGCTGGTATGACAATTATATTTAAGAAAAATGGCGGAGTAACGATTAAAAATGGTGGTAAGGTGATTGTAAAAGGTGAGTGTTTAAACCATCTAATAAAAATAAAATTCAAAATTAATAAGAAAGTTGAAAAGCATTTTCACCAAATTAACAATATTAATATTAATAATGAGAGCTATAAAATCTGGCACGAACGTTTAGGCCATATAAGTAAAAATAAATTTTTGGAATTAAAAAGTAAAGAAATGGCAAGTAATATTACTAAATTAAAAAATATTTATCCCTCAAATGAATTATGTGAAGCTTGCATATATAGAAAGCAAACAAAACTACCTTTTTCTAAAGCTAAAGATAAAACACATGTTCAGAGGCCCTTATTTATAGTTCACACAGATGTTTGCGGGCCGATTACTCCAACCACAATCGACAATAAAAATTATTTTCTAACATTCATTGACGAATATACTCATTATACTGTAACATATCTTCTAACTTATAAATCAGATGTTACCAAAAATTTTCAAGATTTTGTAATTAAAAGTGAAAACCATTTCAATTTGAAAATTGTTAATTTATATTGTGACAATGGGCGTGAATATATGTCAAATGAATTAAAAACCTTTTGCATGAATAAAGGTATAAGTTTTCATGTAACCGTACCATACACACCGCAACAAAATTCAGTTGCGGAGCGTATGAATAGAACGTTGACAGAAAAGGCTCGTGCAATGATCCATGGAGCAAATGTAGAAAAACATTTTTGGGGTGAAGCAATTTTAACTGCTACACAATTAATAAATATAAGCCCCACAAAATCAAATAAAGAAGGTAAAACACCTTATGAACTATGGCATAATAAAAAGCCAAGAATAGACCATTTAAGAATATTCGGTTCTACTGTGTATATACATGATAAAAACCGAAAAACAAAATTTGATAAAAAATCTTTTAAAGGTATACTGTTTGGATATGTACCAAATGGATATAAAATTTTTAATCCAGAAAATAATAAATTTATCACAGCTCGTGATGTTATTTTTGACGAGACAGATTTCAAAAATTCAAGACCATTATTGGAAATTGATGAAGGAGTTGAATATAAAAACTACCAAAGAATTAAAATTGTTAAACAAAATAGCAATCTGTTCAGTGACAAGAACAAAAATAATAATTCAAAAACATCAAAACCAATATTGAAACTTGAAGAAGGGATTCTAAATAAAAACTCAGATGGTGTTATTAATTTAAAATCTGATAATAAATCGGTAACAGATTCCTCAAATATAAATGAGGATATACACAAAATGACAGAAAATAATAAAACTGTCAGTGAAACCGATAATACAAATCAGTTAAACACCAGTAATAAGTCTGAGAATATTGAACCCAGAAGAAGTGAAAGATTAAAAAATCGCAATAAAATATCATTCAATGAAAGTGATACTGAAATTCTCATATGTTTACAATCTTTATTAAATGAAATTCCTAAAACATATGATGAAATAAATAAAAGGGATGATAAAGATAAATGGGAAGAAGCAATTAATTATGAAATTAGTTCTCTCAGAGAAAATAACACATGGTCTTTAGTTACAAAGCAACCAAACAAAAATATTGTAGATTGTAAATGGGTATTTACAATTAAAAATAACATTAATGGAATACCATCAAGGTATAAAGCGCAACTAGTTGCCAGAGGTTTCAGTCAACAATATTTATCAGATTACAATGAGACTTTTGCACCAGTAGCCCGGATTGCTACTTTTCAAATATTGATAGTTTTTGCTAACCAACATAATTTATTAATACATCAAATGGATGTCAAAACAGCATTTTTAAATGGTTGTTTAAAAGAAGAAATCTATATGCGTGTACCTGATGGTATAAAAAACTGAAAACAAAAAATTTAGTTTGTAAATTACATAAAGCTTTGTATGGTTTAAAACAGTCAGCTAGATGCTGGTTTGAACGTTTTGATGAAGTGTTAAAAGCACACGGTTTTAAAAATTCTTCAAGTGACCGATGTTTGTACTTATTAGATAAAGGTCATATATACGAAAATATTTATGTAGCTTTGTATGTTGATGATTTATTAATAGTCACTGGTAAAATGGATACAATGTCAAATTTAAAAGAATATTTAATGAATACATTCAAAATGATAGATTTGAATGAGGTTAAGCTCTTTTTGGGTATTGAGATAGAAAGAAACGAGAATCAAATATCTATTAGTCAAATAAATTATTTAAATAATATTTTGATTAAATTCAATATGACTGATTGCAATGCTGTTAGTACACCACTTCCAATCAAGTTAGATTACGTGGCTTTGAATTCAGATGAAAGCCATAATAAACCTTGTAGGAATCTTATAGGGTGTCTAATGTATACCATGCTATGCACAAGACCAGATTTATGTACAGCTGTTAATTTTCTAAGTAGATATCAGAATAAAAATAATAAAGAACTGTGGCAGTGCCTAAAGAGAGTATTGAGATATATTAAAGGAACAATTAATTTTAAGTTAATTTATAAAAGAACAGAAAATAAAGAAATATTAATTGGTTATGTGGATGCCGATTGGGGTAGTAATGAAGCTGATCGAAAGAGCACCACAGGCTATATTATTTGGAAATTTGATCTGTTGGAAAAAAAGGCAAAATTCAGTAGCAGTATCATCAACTGAAGCTGAATATATGGCTATGTTTGAAGGGGTCAGAGAAGTATTATGGCTAAGATCTCTATTATCAAGCATTAATATAGAAATAAAAAAACCAATAACCATGTATGAAGATAACAATGGTTGTATTTCGTTGGCTAATAATCCTGTAGATCATAAACGTTCCAAACATATCGATATAAAGTACCATTTCACCAGAGAACAAGTTGATAAACAAGTAATAATTCTTAAATATATGCCAACAGATCAACAATTGGCAGATATGTTCACCAAGCAAGTACCAGGTCCAAGATTCCAGGAATTCTGCTTCAAACTTGGTCTGGAAAAATGAAGTTTTTTTTTTTTTTTTGTTTCAATTTTATTGTATTTTGTTTATTGTTTTTGTATATTTAATTATCAATAGATAATTATATTTAACACTGTAATAATGATTTGATTTAGGTTTTTAAAAAGAAAGGGGTTTTTCCTAAATCCTAGCAACAAATGTTGAATCATATTAATATTAATGTACCCCTATGTTTACTCACGAAATATTAAAACTAATAATAGACGTTGAGAATATTTTTTTTTGTAAAGTTGAGAATATTTTATTTTTTTTTTGTAAAGTTGAGAATATTTTATTTTTTTTGTAAAGTTGATTTATTTTGAGGGGGAGTATTGTATATTGTTATATGAGATGCTCGTACCAAAATAAATACAATAGGGAATTCCCCTATTTATGTTTAACAGGGAATTCCCCTATTTATGTTTAACCTTTTCTTAACAAAGGACCAACCAGCTATACGAACCAACCATGTAAATGTATATCAGTATTAGTCTGGCTCTCGTTGAGTAACGTACTTATAATAAATATATACATATTATTAAATCTTACTTATTATTTAATCCCATATCCAATAAAATGTATGAATTATTTTAAAGTGCTAATATACAAAAACAGCCATTCAATAAATTTTGACAAACTGCAATATAAAAGTTCTTATAGTAGTTCATATAGTAGTTCTTTAAACCAATTTTGTTTTGTTTTGAAAAATTAAAATTAAATCCGATTGCTTCTCAGCGCTACCGGCAACAATTACATCATCTTACTTTTTTCTGTTTTAAAATGTGATATTTAAGAATTACTTCCTTGCTAAGAAAATATCGATGAGCTTTTTTATGAAAGAATTAAATACTAGAAAATAAAAACTGTGAGATCATTTGACCCTTTTTTATATGTGGATTTGTACAATTAGAGGTTACATCATATTTCAGTGATCAACTAGGTCAACAGACATTGTCTATTCTTACAATACAAATTTTTAATATATTCTGTTTTTATATAATAAAAATTAAATACTAATATTCATTATGTTCTAAAACTATCAAATAGTTTTCAATTAATTATACAAATTAAAGTAAATTTGCTTTCTTAATTATCAAACAATATAATATAATATAATACTAATTAGTTGCAAAAAATATTATAGATTTCGTAGATTGTGGGCGAAATGCGTTTCGGTAATTTTAGCGGTGCAACGTTCCAAAATTCGTTTTATAATATTCAAAAGTTTCTACTTTTTTATTAGCCCATTATGCATTGTTTGCATGTAATTTATGCGCGCGCGTATTTTATATTTTTATTTGCGCCAGGAGAAATGTTCAATTTAATATTTTAATTTGTTACCCAAACAAAATATGTAATAATAATAAATGCCGTCATAAATAATTTCTCTCTTACTTGTACAGACACATGATAAATTAATGAGTTGTTTTTTTATTTAGAAAACTATTTATAAAAAATATGTATGAATAATTGGTTTTTCCATATGATTCGGGTGAAGAAATCAATGACATTTACTAATTAAGCTATGTATTATACTCCTCTCTGAAGATTTTTTTCTTAACAATACAAATTATGTAACACAGTTTTTTTTATAAAATTAGGAGTCACCTCTTTTGACATAGAGACTATTAACGCAAAAGTTACAAGTCTTTATGTCAAAGTAAGTAAGTGATGATGGTACCCATTCTCTTGATAACAAATACTTAGGCGGATGGCTGGGTCACTCCAAAACATGAGTAGAATCAAATGGTTTAAACTTGAGTTTACGTTCTAGTGTTAGTTATTAAGAAATTTGGATGTTTCTCATCTCTGCAGGCATTAATAGACAAATGATTTAAACTGGAGTTTCCGCTCACCAGCCCAAGTGTTAGTTATTAAAAAATCAAAAATTTCTCTTTTCTGCTAACATTAAAAGTCTCTTATGTCTAAGGAAGTGATGTTGATATTACTTTATATGTCAAAAGAAGTGGTAGTAATATTCAATTCCTTGATGACACACTTAAACAGGTGAGTGAGTCATTCCAGAACATAAGTACGGACAAGTGCTTTAAATTGCACAAGTGTTAGTTATTATTAAATTAAAAGTTACTTTTCTCTGCATGAGTAAAAAGTTTCTATGTCAAAAAAGGTAATGGTGATATTCAATCCATTGATAACAAACAATTCAGCAGGTGGCTGGGTTATTCTAAAACATACGGTATGGACGGCTGGTTTAACACTGGGGTTCCCTCTCGCCCTGCCCAAATGTTACTTATTAAGAAATTGATAGTGTTCTTTTTCTACAAACGTTAAAAGTTTTTATGTCAAAAATGTGAAAATACAATTTTATATATGAAGCCACTTAATGGTATTGTTTAAATAATTAATTTAATCTTCAAAATGCCAATTTTTTAGATTTAACAAAAATTCAGACTAAAGCTGTTTCAAACCCAATTTTCTATAAATTTATTCAATTAAACTATTTTTTCTTCATTAAAAATCTCTTTAGAATATAATTTTGCATAAAATCCACCTATTGGTATTTGTCCTCGCTATTGGTATTACAACAACGCAAAAATTGATCTACAGCAGCTCTGGTTTCAACAAGATGGGGCAACATTCCATACTGCACATGCCACGAACAATCTTCTGCAAACCAAATTCAACAAACGCGTTATTAACCGTTTCGGTAATGTAAACTGGCCACCTTACACCCACAATTTAACACCGCTGGATTTTTTTTGTAGGGCGTATTAATGAAAAAGGTGTATGATGACAATCCACAAACAATTGACCACTTAAAGCAGAATGTTCGCAAAGCTATTGCCAAAATACCGCTAGAAACAGTGGTGCAAATACTCGATATTTGGTCTTCTAGAATGGCCTACTGCCAATCCTGCCGCGGCGGCCATCCAAATAAAATATATTTCATACTTAATCTGAATATACACTCTGAAATAAAATAAAAATAATCTAAAGATAAGCCGTTTGTTCTTTATCCTTTATGATTAAAATTTCAACTTAAACCCACCTTTTATATCGTTTTTAAAAGACAATTCTACATATGAATTTACAGACGCTGTTCTTTGAGCTGTTTAAGTTATCTTGAAAAAATAGCTTTGAATTTTAATAGAGCCTACCCTACGTTTTATTTTGAGTGTTTTAATTCAAATTTTATGATTTTATAGTAAGAACACTTATTGGTGTCTGCAATCCCAGTGTAAAACATAACACAATTTTGATTGCTTTATGGTATATTGTATCTGTAATAAGATTATAACACCTTATTTTTTAGAGCATACATGGTTTTCTATCAAATACAACATTATCTTGTTGCAAGTTTTTAGATGATTGCTTAAATAGTTTTACAAAACATAAAATAATAGTAAACTAAAGTTAATAAAACAAACATTCTCTTAAATTTTACTATTTACTATATATTGACGTTATCAACCATTATAGTATATTGCAAATAGAGCACACAATGTTTGATGTAAGAAATTGCTTGCTATGTTAATTGTTTGTTAAGCAATGTTGCATATTTAACATACTAAAGCATCAATGTAGATACTTCATTTAAACTAGGTGCGATAAAATTATGGAAAATTATAAATCAGAATATTTAAAGACATCCGCATAGATGTGTGAAGTCGAGGCATGTCTTATAAGCAAGAGCACACCCTAAATGAAAACAAGATGCCCAGAGAAAGTAAGCGAAAGTGAACATCTCATGTATTAACAATGCTCAATCTTTTATAAATATACACACACATACCTCTTTGTGATTTAAATATTTATAAGATTATTAAATATAAACAAGTGCAATGTTATTCAATCAAATGCAATACAATATATCACGTTATATAATGCGATTTTCGAAAAATATACGACACATTAACTATTGCCAAATTTGAATAATTTCGTCGTCTCTCAAGCATCCTGCTTTTATTAAATTAATTAATTAATCCATACACGTTGGATAACATCTAATTTCCTGTTAAATTTCATTTTTCTTTAATAATAATCAATTCACTTTCATCATTTAATTTAGATATTGTTAAAAATAGTTAATTAATTTAAAACGTTTCATTATTATTAACATTCATTAATAATAACAATAAATAGATAAAATAAAATTTATCATACCTAATTATTAGTATTTATTATAATGTGTTATAAAAAAAGCTATCGCTAACTTTTTATGCGCATTATATAACATAGTAATCAATATTTAATTAAAAATAAATAATTGTATAAGTTAAAGGTGCGATAGCATACTGTAGTCAGTCTCCTTTAGTTTTATTAAAGTTTTAAAATGCAAATTGAGAACATTTTGCAACGGATCAATGTTAGTTCCATATGTAAATAACGTACAGAACACCATTCTCTCTCTCTCTCTCGCTCTGCATTGCTTTGCAATCACAAAAACAATATTTTTGATTCTACTCAAATGGTTTTCCACACCCATTTAAACCTATCGCTGATAGAACACGTCTGCGGCTTAATAGGTATTAGAATAGTCATCTTACATTGTTACAGCTTCAGTGCTCTCCAAACTACACTCTAATAGAATTTAGACATCAAATTCAAGAAACTTAGCATGAAATACTCTAGGCAAATATTAATTTCACAGAGTCGTAGTGGTTCCACATAATATTGATTATTATTTCTTTGTTTTTTATAGTTATAGTTTTTGATCATCGACATACTTTGTTGGAATCAACAAATTCTATTAGTTTTGTCAAAATTGATCAATTACTATTTCTGTTAATAATAATAATAATAATTTATTTGCAATACAGTATATTTATAGTTATTATAATTATTGTATAAATAATTTTTAAAAATAATTTATATAATTAAAATTAATTCACTGTATGCATAAAATATTATATAATTTAAGGAAATATCGCTCGACCAAAAAAAAAATAACTCATAGAGGTTAGTAGTAGTTAAGTAAGTAATTTGGCAAATAGAAAAATACATAATTTCAATAACTCCATATTAAATTTTTATTTATATAAAAGTTAGCCCATGTCAAGAGATATTTAAACATAAAAAAAATGTTGTAATAAAAAATCATATTTAATTTTTGGTTGTTGAAAAAATGAAAAAAAAACCTTAAGCAAAAAGCATCTTAATTGTTATGTTTTTAAGTATTTGCTACCATCAACTCAATAAACCGTACACATATTATTTCTTCAATTAACTACAATTATAAGCAATCATAATATTATGTTTTAATAAAAATAAAACCCTAAATGCATTAATTCCATTTAAAAGTAGACTGAGTTAGTCTTGTAGGTGTTTGTCTTCCTTTTCAGAGGCACTGAAATCAATCCTACTGAACCGTAAATTATCTATAAATTGTTTCTGCTGTAAACGACCTAGCATTCATAGTATTTATTACACAAACCAATTTATTCACTCACCTCAAAAATCAACACACTGTAAAATAAGAAGCACGTTAAATCTAAATGATTAATAGTATAAATATATTCTCACATATATCATTATTTCTCCAACAAAGAGTTAAAAAATCTTGTATAATATACGGTTCTACGTTGTACAGTAGTTGTTTTATATTGCACTCAATACGTGTACAGTTCTCTTATTATAAATAAATTCTAAATGTAGATTTCAACTTGTATGAGTACTTATTTAAATCAATTAATTTAAAAAAAAACCTACAGATGCAAAGTATACATCAACTGTTTAAGTTGTCTAGTTCTTGGTTTAAATCTTATTTTGTTAACAGAGTGTATAGAGTCAAACGGAATGGTTGAGTCTGTATAGGTTGGTTTACAAAAAATATTAAATAAAAGACTATTATTATCGTGACATTTTGTTAAGTATTTTTTTTTAGGACGTAGTGAGGTATTGGCTCTCAACAAGTAGCTCTTAAGAATAACTTACGCATGGTAATACCTTCCAGTTTCCTTCCATGCGCAAATCCTGTTGTTAAAATGTCCTTGTCTAAACTAACTTATATTTGGACCTAATTTGAGGTAGGCTGGTTTTTGCCTTGCAGATTTTCACGCATCATTTGCGGCACGCATGCTGTCCCCGGTCCCTCTCTCCCTAAAGCCCCTACCTTTGTCTGTCTCTTTTGACATTTTGCCTTTTCTTATCTGCACTGGCATCTACCTCTGAATTCTCTTCATTCTTCCATCCGATGTGTTATTTACTCTAGTTATAAAATTTGTTCTCAGATGTGCTTTTAGCTTACTAAAGTCTTTGTTTACTTTTTCTTCATCGTATCCTCTCTCCTCCATGAATAGTTTATGCAGTTCCATTAGTTGTATTTCTTTTGGCAGTCCTAGATTAGTAAATTTTACCTCCAGTAATATTCTTGTATCTCTATCTGGAATTACTTCTTCATGTCCTCTCGTTGCCAAGTATATTATAACTATTTGAAAAGTTGCGTTCTCAGTCAACCTCAAGATAGCATATCTACCATTTGGTATTTGCTTTGTTATTTCTGTTATTCTGTTTTCTTTCAATATTTCTTTCCTCCTTCTCCTTATCTCTGCAATTTTGTTTAATATCGTAGTCTCTGCAAAGGTTCTTCTTTTTATTCTGTTTCTTGGTATGCATAATTGTCCCCTCCGTTCTTATTTCTTTCTTTTTGATCTTTTTCTCTGTTTTTTTGTTTGTTTTCATTTAGCTTCTGTCGTCTCTTTCTTTTCTCTTCTATGGCTTTTAGTTTGTGTGTTTGTTTCCATTGTTTGTTTTTTTTTTATATTTTTCTATTGTCAAACTCTTTAATTTTATTTTTATTTTTTAGTACACTTGTTGAAAAGTTTCTTAGCGCCCTCCATTTATTTTCATCTTTTAAGCATTTGTTAATGATTGTTGTTTTATCCACTTTG
Organism: Tachinus rufipes; assembly: GCA_963932245.1. Classification (NCBI taxonomy): domain Eukaryota; kingdom Metazoa; phylum Arthropoda; class Insecta; order Coleoptera; family Staphylinidae; genus Tachinus; species Tachinus rufipes. The sequence continues at coordinate 44,946,778 of OZ010741.1, read as the reverse complement.
CTTCCTAGTATATTTTTTTTCTTTTTTTTATCTTCCTCCCACGCCTCGCATTCTACTAAAGTGTGATCTGCGTTTACGTGTGTTTCTTCCTGACAAAATATACACCTTTCTTCTTCCTTCATTTTTTTAAGGGTTGTCCAAATGCTCCGTGCCCGGTCAATACTTGTGTTGTATAATAGCACATCTGGGGTTTATTCTCTACCCATTCTTTTATCTTTGGGATTAGTTCTCTTGTCTTTTTCTCCTCTATTCCATTGTTTTTGCCATCTTTCCAGTTTTCTTTCTTGCTCTTATCTTTGCTTCTTTTTTACTCGTTTCTTTTTTTTAAATTTTTTAAATTTTTATTCTTTCCTCCACCATTATATCCGCAGAAGGTGTTGCCGCAATTACCTCTACTGCCTCTTGTGACACTGTTCTGTAAGCTCTACAAATCCTTAGAGAGCTTGCTCTCGTAGCTCCTCTTACTTGATTTCTGTTTTTTTTTTATGGCTTTTCCCCATGTTTCTGCGGCATACAGCAATTTACTTATTGTTGCCGTTGCTATTAGCCTTCTGCTTTCTTCTTCAGGACTTCTGTTGTTTGGCATAAGTCTACCAAGCTTTTTTTCAATTTCCTTTGTTCTCATGACCGCTTCATTTACTTGTTCATTCCATCATTTTACTTCGAGTGTCACTCCAAGGTATTTAGTTTTTTTCTATGTTTATTACTTGATCTCCCACCTGTATCTTACCTGTTCCTCTATTATTCCTCTAAGTCGATAGCTATGCCGCCTTTGTTTTTTGTGTTGCTAGTTTTAAACCCTTATTTCTCATCCATATTTGTATCATATCAATTGCCAGCTCTAGTCTTCTTTTTAGTACTTCTATTTCTACGTCTCTACCTACTACTGCTATGTCGTCCGCAAATGCTGTTATTGACACGCTTTCCGGCATCTTCATTCAAAGTAACTCGTTATAGACAAAGTTCTGCATTTTGGTCCCAGTGTTGAGCCCTGCGGTACCCCTCTGGTAAGTTGGTAAGTTTGAATCTTCCCATTTTGGTAACTAGGTTTCTATCCTGTGAGTAGCTGCATATGATCTTGATTGTTTTTCTGTTCAGATTTTTGCCGCCTCTATGATTGCTTCCCATGACACGCTATTAAACGCGTTCTGTATGTCCAACGCTATCATTACACAGTATTGTCTTTTTCTCTGCGTTTGCTTCTTTTGCTATTGTTTTCACTATTTTTATAGCTCGTAAAGTTGTTTTATCTTTGGTAAATTTGTATTGTTTCTTTTCCCATCCTCTTTTTTCTTTTATTACGTGTTCTATTCTTGGTACAATAACTTTCTCCATTATTTTAGCCAGTGTGTTGATTAAGTATATTGGTCTGTAAAACGTTGATTTTCCTACTTCTTTCTTTTTCTTAATCAGTACTAGAGTAGCCTTTTTCCAACACCCTGGGAAAGTTCCTTCTTTTAAGCATCTGTTGATTATTTGGGTTATTTCTACCTCGTTTTTGTCTAGAGCTGCTTTAACAATTTCTGTTGTTATTTCGTCTGGACCTGGTGCTTTTTGTTAAGAAATTTTTTTATGGTTTCTTTTATCTCTTCTACTGTTGCAAAATCTGTTTCTTTTTTGTTTCTGGTTTTCTACTGGATTTCCCTTGAAAAATATTTTTTTAATTATGACTTTTTCTTCTTGGTCTTCTTTTAAGTAGATTGCTTTTGTTCTTCCTCCCAATTTGTTTTGATTCTATTATTTCTTTCCAGCATCTTTTTCTGCTATCTCCAATTGCGTTTTTTAAAAATTTTCTGTCGTTTTTTAGTTTTTTTCCATTTCCTCTGTGTTTTCTTCTCTTCTTCTCTGCCTTTACTCCCTGTTTGTTTTGTTTTTTTCCTGAAATGTCCTCCTACAATTTTTTTTTTGTTTTTCTGTTTTCTTAAACTGGTCTCTTATCCACTCTCGATAGTATTCCAGACCGCAGTTTGGACTGATATAACAGTTGTATACTATCATGTTTTGTACTTCTGCTCATACTATTCCTTCTTTTGGTGTTCCCCATCTTTCCACCTTGTCGCTACACTTCTCTCTAGCTAAAATTGCTGCATCTGTTCCTTTGTCTCTTATCTACTTACCATTTAATTTGTTTTTATTAGATTCACTCACTAGCACTAGGTCTATTTCCTCTCTCTCCGCTGTTGCTATTAGTAAATTGTGAGCCTCTCTTCCCTTCCCTATGTTTAATTGTATAAACTTATACATTATGTGATACGGTTTCCTCCTCGTGCTCTCTCCAGTTATCCGGGTAGTTGTCCTCTATATTCTTCTTTGTTTTTCTCTTTTTTTTTGTAGCTGGACATCTTCTCTCTCCCGTTCTGTGTCTTAATGCAGTATTCTTTTTTTCTGCATTCGGAAAATATTGTTAAGTATAAAAAGTTAATATTATTCTAAGTTTTGATATCTACTTTAAACTTAATACTGGGATAAATACTATTAATGTATGTTAGAAAAGTGTCTAACTGGCGTGTAGTACATTTAAAGCAAGCAAAGATATCATCAACATATCGATATCAAAAAGAAATATGTTTCTTAACAAAGCCTAAATTAAAAATATTTTCTTTCATTTCATCATATTCCTTCTCATTTTTTGTATAGTTTTGGTTTTCAACCATTTTTTTTTTCTATCCTTTAAGCAAAACAATAAACCCGCTGTCAAAATAATAGTACAATAGTACAATGTTTTTTTTTTGTTCCTAGTTTATCTTAGTTTGTATTAGTACCAGAGTGAAACACTATATGTTCAATCTGCAACTTCTTAATGTGTTTCAAAAAAACTATTGCAAACATTACTGTCAATAATTTAAAACTTGTTAAGATTTCTTTTAAAAAAATCTCTTGTCCTCGAAAGCGTGATAGATAATAGTATTTTATTGTGTAGTTTAGTTGATAAAGCAACCATATTATACACTCATGTTCCAATATTAATCTAACAAGCAAACTTTATAAGATCATATAGACATCTACTTAGATGTCTTTGCACATTCTTGTGATAATCGAAGCATTTTTCTAGCATTTAAGCATATCACAATAAGAACCAAATGTTACTTTTGCGTCAAACAAAATGCCTAGATCTTTAACTTTGCTCACAGATTTTAAGGGGGTATTATCAATAGTGTAATCAAATTTTATTGGATTCTAAACTCTACGAAAAGATATAAAATTACACTTACTGAAATTTAGAAATAGATAATTATTGATACAACACGTATTTATCTTGTCCAAATTACTTTGGAGCGACAAACAATCGTACGCATACAATAAACATTTACAGTTGGTTAAGTGTCACATAAATCATTAATAAACAACAAAAATAGAATAGGTCTACAGTAAGATCCTTTTGGTACCCCCGATAAAACTTAAACAGTCTATAAATTTTTTTTTTTACTTTACAAATTAAGTCCAAGAGATAGAGCAAAAACAAAAGATTACTAGACACAACATCTAAACAGATAAGAAAAAAAAAACTACAGAACATAAAACAGAAATAAAAAAACTAAATGTAATTATTCTGGACATCAGCAATGTGCAATGAGTGAGTATTGGAGAAAGAACAGTCAAAAATGGGTACTAATACCACTAATGTGAAAACAACTTAAGACAGTTAAACAATCAAAACGTCAGTATTCAGCATAGCCCAGTCTCGAAAAAAAATATGCTAATTAAACTAAAAGCACAATTATATGAAATCAATCTAATAGTTTACTCCCATCAGATAACCAAACAAAAATTTTACTAACAATTTGAAAAGTGCGAAAATTAACAAAAAACAGAGATGCTATTATTTTATTAAGAGATTATAACGCCAGAGTAGAGACACGGACTAGGAGAAAAGATATGATCAAATTCTACAACACCTGGTAACAATTACCTAACAGGAGACTATATACCTGTAAAAACATTTAAAAAAATAATTACAATAAATGGATGTTAGTAAGCTAAACAACAAAACAACTAAGAAAAAAGTTAAGAAAAACAAGAAAGACGTTAATGACAAATAAATAAACATAAAAGAGACAATGCTATACCTAGGACAAGAAAAACTAAAACAAAGTAGACAAAATGCTAAGAAGAAATTTTCAGTCTAGTATACACTAATATTTAACAGCACATCCAATGCTTTTGACACAAGCATATATTTATTCAATCTAAAGATTAAGTCCAAGAAAACACTTTTAGAGTAAGGAATAAGATTGATCTGTGATAAAATAGGTACCTATAAGACTGGCCATCGTGCGCCCATATTATCAATAATCAATATTGCCTCCAGTAAATTGAAATTTCCGCGTATTATAAAACGATTATTCAAGTTGTTTTCAGCAATGTTTTCTAAAGTCTCACAGTAAGCTATATAAGGTGTTGAAAAAAATGTAAAATATTTAAGGGGGTGGTAGTACAAACCACAACAAATAAAAAAGTTTTAATAAGCATAGGTTATCATATCAACGGTTTCGGAAATATGGAACATTATTTATTTTTATTATTCTTTTTTCCTTAGTTTTTTTTGCAAAAACGTGCATTTTCTTGCATGTTTTGTGAAATATACATTCAGTATTTGACAGTTGTTGTTAGTGCACAAATTTTTACTGCTATGGCTGATTACTCTAATGCAGAACTAGCTGACATGCATTTCATGTATGGTCGTGCTAATGAAATTGCCACCAAAGCGCGACGTCTTTATGTAGAAGCTTATTCAAGTTGCCAGATTTTTTCACATCGTATGTTTGGAAGAATTTACTAGATATTGAGAGATACCGGTTTACTTTAAAAACAGTGCTATCTTTTCGGCAAACCATAAGATAGAGCATAATCTAAGGACAAGTGTGCAGAGAATATCAACCGATGTAGAAACTGGTGCTACTCTTGTTTACAAAACCCTCCACAAGCAGCTGCTCTATCCATGCCATGTACGACAAGGACAGGCCTTAAATTTAACTGATCATCAAGCACGTTTGTTTTTGGTCGCTGGCTTCTACGCAAGGATGCTGAAAACCTGCAGTTTCTTGCCAAAGCTCTTTTTACGGATGAAACCAGGTTCACACAAAATCAAGTTGTTAATTTTCATAATGCACATCGTTGGGCTGCTTACCTCAACTTTCTGCAAAACGCAATGTATGATATTTTAGATGACATTCCTTTGGCCCACAGACAACAAATGTGATTCCAGCATGATAGTGCTCCAGCTCATTTTTCGATTACCGTTAGAGAGCATTTAAACCAAATTTTTCTACATAGGTAGGTAGAAAGAGGCGGACCGGTTTTATGGTCAGCAAGATCGCCTGATTTAAACCGTTTTGATTTTTTTCTTTGGAGATATTTGAAATCATTAATGTATGCTACTCCTGTAAGTAGCTTCGAGGAACTGCAGTTAAAAACTAGAAAGAGTACAAACGCCCTTCAGACAAAGATGTCGTGTCAGTTGAAAATAGAAGGTGGGCACTTCGAACATCTTCCTTAACTCTGTTCATTGTAAAAATATATAAAAATAAATAATGTCTCCACACCGTTGCAAAAACAACCTATGTTTATTAAAACTTTTTTGTTTGCTGTGGTTCGTACTACCATACCACGCCCTTAAATATTTTACATTGTTTTTTAAACACCCTGTACATTTGTTTAAATCTGAAGATAGAGTGATATAAATACAGCCAATTACAAAATTTGAAATATTTAATTTAATGAAAATATACATTATAACTTACGTATAGGTAGAATGTCTAAAGAAGTGTTAAGGTTATTTACACATAGACTAATTAACTTTTGAAATGTGGCAAAGTACATTGACAATATGACTTAAAATCACTAAAATACGTTACAGTTGTCTAAGGTTTAAAACATTTGCAAATAAATTAGCTCCCACTTTGAGTAAAATATCTGCCCCATCATACAAAAAAAAACAGTACCACAATTTTAAAAAGTATATACTTTTTTGCAGTGCCAAGTTCTTAGAACAAAATAAATGTATCTTAAATACTCAACATATTTTGAATCAGAACGTTCGACAACAGATTTTCAGATTCATGATAGCTTTTGCCCATTTAACGAGTCTATGTAGACACTGTTCGAGATCTTGGCGTTTATTTTGACAAAAAATTGTCTTTTTCTTACCATTAGAAATTGTTATTTCTGAAACAAAAAAACGCTTGGTTTTATTAAACGTATCACAAAAGATTTGACATACAGAGTCTAATCGTGTTATTTATTACATTAGTTCGTTTTATTTTGGAGTACTGCTTTGTGATATGGTCACCACATTTTAAAGGTTTTGTAAATAAACTTGAGTCCATTGAGTCTGTACACCGTAAGTTTTTTAAGTATACAAAATACAAACTGCAATGCCAAAATATAATACTAACGTTGCAACAAGTTGAGGTATACGTCGACTTAGTAAGTCTTTTAAAAAGGCGAGAATATTATGATAAATGTTTTGCTTTTAAAATTTTAAATAATTTTATCAATTCATACAATTGTCTTAAATTCTTTTCTTTAAAAGTACCAAGTTATAGAACACGTTATTCTTTACTTTTACACATTCCGTTCAGTCAAACACCTTCACTTTTATATAGTCCATTTGTAAGAATTTTATAACATTGTAAACAGATACTGTGACAGTCTTAACTTTGCATAATCTTTAAATCGTTTTAAAATTAATGGTCGTCGTTCTTAAGCAAGAAAACTACTGGACATCGGCGATGTGCAATGGACGAGTACTGGAAAAATGAAGTCAAAAATAAATACATGTATCATTCATGTGAGAACAACTTAAAACACAAATATGACGTAGCTTTTATAATAAGATAAACAATCAAAACGTTAGTACATAGTATAGCCAAAACCTCGTAAAAAAATTGTGTAATTAAACTAAAGTCACAATCATATAAAATCAATTTAATACAAGTCAACGCCCCAACAGCTGACAAAAGAGATAACCAAATAAAAGAATTCCAACAATTAGAAAAAGTGCTCAAATTAACAAAATACAAAAATGTGACTATAATATTAGGAGATTATAACGCCAAAGTAAAAAAAAGTGCAGTATACAACTTAGTGAAAAAACACGAACTAGAAAAAAAAAATCAAAAAACAAAAACATTTATCAAATTCTGCTAAATAAAAAGATGGTGATCACTAACACCTAGTAGCAACTACATACCAAAACACTATATACCTAGACATCACCAGCACACAAAAAAAATACAATAAGACCAAATCGGTTACACTGAGAAAACACAAATGCAGAAATGTCATCACGTCAGCAAAGACATACTCTGGGCTTAAAATAAGATAAGACCACAATAAAAAAAATATAAAAAGAAAAAACTAATACAAAAAATATATGTTAAAAAGTTAAATAACAAAACAACTAAGAAAGACATATAAATGACAACAAATATAGCAGAACATATTCAAATTTCTAAGTTAGAATCTCTAAACAACAAATCTATATCTAAATCTTCATCAATTTGTCTTCTAAGGATTACAATTTCACATAAAGTTCTCTGAAACAACCATGTTGTTGACATAGCTCCAAAAATATCTAAAAAACTAAGATTTCTTAATAGAATTAAACAGCTTTTTACTTTACTTGTTCAGCTTTTGCATATATATAAAACTTATATATGTCCTTGTATAAAGTATTGATCTTAAGCATAGGGAGGAGCATCCAAAACTACACTATTTTTTCTAAATTAATTTCATAAACAAGCTATTTAGATCATTGCCAATCTAAAATTGGCTAATAATTTAGATACTTTACAACACCGGCATAAATGCTGCAGGTATTTACATTTTTTTATAGATATTTCAAACAAAATACAAGACATTTTGCCATCTAAACAAATATTTACTCGTAGTACAAGGCTTGCTAAGAATTCTAAAAAATATTCACTGACTGCTCAGAAATATAAAACCAAAACTTTTAAAAGAAATTTTATTAACTGTTCTTCTTAAGACTTATAAGCCGTAAATATGCAAAGTCAATCTTTATCTAAACATCACATTTTAAAATTAAAAAAAAATAAACGTTCCAAATTGAATTAGTGTTTAATTTATTCATATATAACGTCAATGCTCGGTGGATAGTTAGGGAACAAAACATAGCGTTGAATCAATTATAAAAAAATTAAATAGAGGGTTGCATACATACTACGTTTTAAATATTTTTTTTAATTGGTTATAAAAAAATTCATTTTATGATTGTATTAATTAGTTATTAGTTTAGATTGTGTTCATTAATTTTCCAAACATTATTTAAACTATTTATTTTACTAATTAAATTTGAAAAATTTACACTCAATCAGCGTAATCAGCGTTCTTGTCGAAAGGGAAGCTTTCCTGTATCCCTAAGCTGGTAAGCGGCCGGAAACAAAGTTCCATTATTACAATTACCCCGCAGCGTAGTAGTAACATTGCAAGTTGGTGAAAGAACTACCAGCGTGTTTGTAATAAAATAAACATGGTAGTCACCCTAGAGATCTCTACTCTCTCTACTTTGTCCCAGATTTTTTAATTAATCAGGTGGTCGAGCCACCTTAATCAATCAGCTACGTAGTCTAGTCAGATAGCCGCCAAAGTGAATGGTTGGTAGTGGCCCATACTTAATGGTTTTTGTATGTAGTATTCGGTCGTGCATAACCCACTTCCTTGGGACTATACTTTTCTTGTAGCCCGAAAAATTAATTTTTGTCGTTCCCACTGTAACGAGCCAAAAAACTAAAAATAATTCTCACAAACATAAAAAATTAAAAAAAAAAAAAAAAGAAGACAAAAGAAATCTGGGTCAAACCTAAAAACTACCCTTTCTTTAACAAAAAAAAGTAACGGTCAGCTACAAAAAAACTGTATTCAAACACAACCAAGTAGTTGTCATCAATCTGTCCAAACCCTAAAGGTTTCTTACATTTGTCAATTTCTTGTTCAATTTTAAGAACTTACTGACCTTGAAGCCCCAATCAGACTAAATTGTTACTTTACATTTGTCAATTTATTGACCAATTTATTGTCAGATTAAAATATCAGATTAAAACATAACCTACTTTGCTTCAATTTATTGATGAAATTAGGTGTAGCCAACTACAAAATATATATGATTCAGTCACAGTGCATAAAATATTTACATCTACCACATAACCTGGCGATCAGCTGTTTTATTATACAGTTGGCAGTATTGAAAATTGAACAATAAATTGCCAAGTGTAAAGTGAAACAAATCTGCAATAAATTGTCGTAAAATTGACGGCAATTAATGAGATAAATAAGTACTTAAAATTGAACAATAAATTGACAAATGTAAAAACACCTTTAGGCAAAATTACTAAAGCACACGTAGAGTTAATAAAAACTGCCCTAATTCAAAAGTTAGATAAAACTCTGTTCACTCTTAAGAAAACCCCTCCTATCTTTAGAGAGTGGTCACACACAGAAAAAACCCTTAAAATCGTCTATAATAATGACACATTCTTAAAGTGGCTAAAGAAAACTCCAGCATAAAACTACCGGAGTCAAAATTTGGCATCATGCAAACAGATCATTTTTCTAGGCAGCAATAGCTACTGGCTTTCAAATGCCATTAAAACGGTCTAGAATCGTCTGCAAAATAAAAACCAAAAACTCGTAGTAATGAGTTGAAGTATCATTTATACCACAAAGAATAATGACCCAGAAAGTCGGCTACTTGTCCTAAATATAGAGAAGAAAAAGTGCAAGAGAGCTACATGTTCTTCAAACCACCCATTAAAGTAGCCAGCCAAAACACGTGACAGGAAAAAACATTGAAGGTAAAAAAATATGTCAACTTAGCCGAACAAAGCCGGGAAAAAACAACCCGGTCAAGGGCAGAATAAAAACCCACCCGGACAAAACTGAAAGGCACTTAATTAAAACCTGCAGAAAGTTGCAAATTGCATTGATGTAATTCAAAAGTGATACCTAACTCAAATCTCGGCACATAAATCGTCGCAGGTTCCAGTCCCAGCTACGAAAAGGAATTTTAAAATAATATCGCATTTATTAATTTAAGACATTAGTCTTATATATGATTAGTGTCCATTAAACTTTAACTTGAAAATGAAGCTGGTGCAACTGTTACGGTGAATAGATAGACCGAGCTATGATTAATGATTTTTTATGGCCGGAATTGGAAGATATTGATGTGAACAACGTTTATTTTCAGCAAGGCGGCGCTACGTGCCACACAAGCAACGAAACAATCGCAATGTTGCAAGAAAAGTTTTCTGACTGTGTTATTTCTCAAAAAAGTAATCACAATTGGCCACCGAAATCTTGTGATTTAACACCTTTAGACTTTTTGGGTTTGGGGCCACGTAAAAGATAAGATCTATGCCAATGCTCCACAATTGATTCAAGATCTTAAAAATGGAATTCGTAAAGTTATCGAGGACATACAGCCGCAAATGTGCAAATTGGTCATGGAAAATTTTATGAAAAGAATGTGGTACTGCAACCGTAACCGTGGCGGCCATTTGACTGATATCGTATTCAAATGTTAACGCTAGAGAATTGCCGAGTTAGTCGCCCCGTCCTGTTGTGGTGCCACTAGTAGTATTGTTATGGAAAAATATTAAATCCTATCACATCTACGAGAATATCAGTAAACTTTTTTTTCTAGAAAAATATTAACACGTACAGCGCCGTTTTTAAATTAAAATTAGTTCTTATAGGACAAAACGCCAACCAACTCAATATCCAAACGATAAGATTTTAGTCATTACTTTTTTTATATGTTGAACTACATACAATATTCTATGTCTTCATGTTTTCAGATAAAGATTTGAAGTTATATTTAAAGAGTAAAAAAATAACAAAAAACTAATCAAAAACGTCACTTTTTAAAAATTAATTGCAAGTTTGAGGACACAGATTATACTTTTTTCTACAATGTGTGAAAATTTTATTCAATTATATTCAGGCGTTTTCTTGCTGAGTTGGATGCTGTGAACCCTTATAATAGCGCAATAATTCTCCCCCCTTAATGGCATACCTTCCAACATTTATAGATTTCTCTTAAAAAAAAAACGTTTTTTTTTTTATATCAAAATAAAACCTCTTATTGGAAAACTCTATATTTGTGTTTTTATGTACATATTCAAAAGCAGCTTGTGAGTTAGTAACACAAACGTAAACATTAAAATAGTGACGGTTGCAACTAAAAAAAAATCTAAGAACCATGAATAGTAAAATTAAGTTTTGTAAACTTAGCTAACTTAAAGAGAATGTTTTTGCAAACTTTACAAACGGTAAGCTAAAGACATTTACACACCTAAGCATATAACAGCTTTTCCTATGCTCCAGCTCTCTACCAGCAACGTTTCAGCTGTAAGAATTAGCTCAGCCACGAGCTTCAAAACGGACATTATTGTGGCATCAGCATATCTAGCTCGCAATACACCACCTCAAATCACAGCTATGGAGGAATTAGTACACTATTGCATAATCAGCAACATAAACCTGGTCTTCGAATGTGATGCAGCTTGCAGAAATAGCATTGAGCTGTGCTAGGTGAAAGAAAAAACGTTAAAGATGATGGATTGCCGCGCAAAAGTTCAACTTTCAAAATGTGTAAACCTGAACCCTAAACCACACTACCACTAAAAAGTATTAACATTATACTAAAAGCAAATACACACAATGCATTTAAAATCTGTTATTGCCACACATCCCAAAACATTTGTTTACTATATACTTGCAACTATCCACAAAAAAATGAAAGCAAAACAACCAAGCACGTACTATGACCTGTCCGGCGCTCTACTTGTCCAAGCACAAATAAACTACAATCAGTCACAAAAGTCTACATACATCCCTCAAAAACCTTAAAAAAATTGTTAAATTTTATATAGAAAAACATTTGTTTATTAAAATATTTTATAGTACATTTTTCAACCTCAGTACATTTTGATTATTTGAAAAAAAACAATCCAAAAAAATTTACGCGCAACTGTCAAACACTGTGGAGGCTCGGTATGGTTTTTGGGAGCTATGGCAGCTTCTGGAGTTGGAAATCTAGTTTTTATTGAAGGAATAATGGACCACAAATTATATTTAAAGATTTTGCAAGATAATTTGTAGATCTCCGTTGATCTTTTCGGATTAAAAAATTGATGGATTTTTTAGCAGGACAACAATCCAAAACATACGGCACCTGTTGTTAAGAAATATTTGCTTTATAGAACGCTAAAACAGTTTCATTCTCCTCCTCAGTCGCCTGATCTCAACCATATTGAACATATTTGGGATGAGCTAGAGCAAAAAATTAGAAAAGTCAATATAACAAATCGCAAAACTTTAAAAAATGCGTTAAGACACGCTTGGTCTGAAATATCTTCTGTTATAACAGAAAATTGAATTCAGTCTATGCCGCGGCGGTTGCAAGCTGTAATAGATTTACAAGGAAGTTCAACAAAATATTAATATTGTGTAAATTTAGCGCTTTTCACTTTTTTTCTACATTAATTTAAATCATCTTTAAGTGTATGTAGATTTTTGTGAGCTATTAAATTTGAATATTATTTTATTTTTTCTAATTTTCTGATTTCAAATAATCAAAATTTTCTTGGAAATTACATGTACTGAGGTTGTAGAATGTACTATTAATTATTTTAATAAACAAATGCTTTTCTATATAGAATTTTTTGAAATTTTAAGGGGTGTATGTAGACTTTTGTGACTGACTGTATATCCAACCGCTGTGTGTTGAGACCAAATAATGAGGTTTACCATTAAAGAAAGTACAAAGAGCCTAATAAGGCCTAAATCCCTCAAAAATGTTTTCTCTCTCCCACTCAAATCTACAATCCAATCAATCGTAATTTAAGCAAAATTATTTTTGTTTCCGATAAAAAATGCATGAAAAAAAAACTGTCACTTTCAAAATAAGAATTCTTAAAAATAATAATGTTATTGACATATACAGACGGATTATATAATTAATTAGCACCGTTTCAACTAAAAAATTTAAATAGTTCTAATAACGGTTTTTGATAAAAACGCCTATAATAATTGTACTAAATTTATTACTGAAATTAGTATCGTGTCAGGTAGGTCTTTATACACGCTTTCTTCAACGTCACTTAAGACGCTCAAATTCTAGCCTAGCTTATGTTGAGTTTGCGCTGCACCATAAATTTCAGAAAAGCAATAAAACGGTGAGATACAGGGTCTTTATAAATGTCTGAAATAATGTAATCACTTTAAATAAGCCGCTTTTTTAAATTGTGTTATTTACTTTGTTTTGACAGTTCAACTTCAACTGTATTTACGCACACCAAAATTGAATTATTTCACTAGAATGGCACAAACGTACATTAGATAGTTATATAATCCCAAACTTTTTTAACAATCCTCTCAGTTATAGAGCGTTTGCATTGCAAGCTAACAGTCCTGGGTTTAATTCCTAAAATATGACTAAAACAATTGCATGCACTTCACTTCACCGGAGTAACTCGGAAGTCACCTAATAAGCCGTTGGTCCCCCAAGACTGCCAAGGCAATGTAAAATAATTGCACAATATGTGCTAAAATTTAATATGCATTGCGGTTTACAAGAAGAAGTAGTAGTAGTAGTAAACAATTGTTTATAAATTAATAAAATAATATTTATGACAATCATTAAGGTTACGTTTCAGAGCTTAAACTTTCTAAATGACATTTTATATTTGAGTTAAGTTTGACGCAAATAAAATAAAATTTTGCTTTGGTGCAACGGAATAAGCTCAGCTTAAGATCTAGTTAAGTCTTAAAGACATGCTGGAGAAACCGAGCGTAAGTACTTAAAAAGTAATAATTAAAAACCTTCTTTTTTTTAATGTATATCAAACATTAAAAAGTAAAGCAAACAAATATTGTTGATATTCAAATACAACTTTCATATTTCTTACTATTTTATAGAAAATTATATTTTCAATAACGAAAGTAATGCCTATTTTTAGTGCTTCCGTAACATTGTATTATAAAAATATCTTGCTCTAAAGATAACATAATCATAATATTTTAATTAATTTAACACAGCATGATGATTAAAGCGCTAAAAATTGTAACATCATAACAATAATTTAAAAAAACCCGTATTTAATATATTATATTAAAGAAAATTCCATATCAATTTTGAAATCGAAATAAAGTTACTATATTACAAAAAAATGTTATGTATTCAATAATTTAAAAATAAAATTTCAGTTAAGCCGGAAATTAAAAAAAAACTTATGTAGTGTTTTTAAAATGATATAATATCAATTACACATTCACTTGCTAATTGTTATTTCATTACCAATTTTCGATAATTTAATAATTTAGAATATTCTAGAATCAATACTAAATACTTAAAACTAATTTATTAAAACAATATATGCATTAATTGTTTTAGAAATTTTGTTAAAAATAGCATATTATACCTATAATTGTAAGTTACTTTTTTGCAGGTGCTAATTGATGAAACATCTTGTTTCTTTAAAAATAAAGGTTGTTTGTCCTCTTAATGCGATTTTAATGTGAATATATTTTAAATTCCCCGACACGTTCTGCTTTATATAGAAGTATAGGAAATGTGTAATTACAAGCGTATATATAACATACGCGACATGTTTTGTTATTTCGATATAAATATTTAAAGGTTTTTTACGTCCCGAGAATTCTCTTGCAATCAATGAATGGAAATGTCGATATTAAAATTCCGGTCTAGTTTTAAGTACATTTTGAAACGTGCCACAGGACATTTTCATGGGAAAACATATTTAGTAATGTATATAATTCTGAGAACTAATTTGTAACTTTTTTCTTGTTTATTGTGAGTCTGAATATTTTTTGAGAATCGGTTAACCTTGTGTATCAAAAAATTGATGAACAAGCTGGAATGAGGTCTTATCTGATCGGCATAATTAGATCGGCCTCGAAATAAATCATTCATATAAAAAGCGGAATATTTTTATTTACTAAGAAACTGAAAATTGTTAAGTAAGGAAAAAATATTATCATACATAATTACTACATTAACAAAAAGCTACTAAAGTGGTATATGTATACACAATCTGTATTTACTAAAATTGTTATTCTTAGATTTAATATCCTTTCTTGGAAATTTTTCGATAATATAACCAATATTATTTTATTTCATAAATAATTACAATATAAAATGCCGTGTATTGTAATGAATTTGATATGCTGTTTAATTATGATTAGATTGGTCATATTACAATGCTATTTTGTAGTTAATTTACTACTCATCAATCAAATTGTTTAAAAATTCCTATAATTTTGTTATTTAAGATTCTTACCTAAAAATTTCAAAAGATTGTGCCATATTTGCTAATATGATCTTTGGAAAGTATGAAAAGTGTTATCATCTGCAAATCTATAAATAAAGCTAGAGTTTAAAAAAAAATATTGTAAAAAAAAACTATTGATAAGTATAGACCTATACAAGAAAGTTTATTAATAAGATTAGAATAAAAATGTCGAGATCTTTTGCATGGTTTTGTCTATGTTTCTTTTAAGTAAAATTCTATCTGTGACAATTATTTTCTACTAAAAATTTGACAATGTGAAAAATAATATATTTCTCAATTTTCCAACAAATCAGAAATATTTTGATCAAAAATAAGATTATTAAAAAACTTTATGCGTCTTAAAACGTATTTTGATAATTTATATTTAGAAAGTTGTGTCTATACAAAATAAAACAAATAAAAATCGGATAACAGCATTTTACAATACACTCCTATGTATTTAACAACTGCAACGTTTTTGTTCGGCATATTAAGTTCTTTTGTTTCTGCCATTGTAAGTCCTAGAAAATGTGTCTGCAGTAGCTCCTTTTGACCGTCTCTGTATAACTTCTTTATTTTGTTTCTGATTTCTGATAAAGTTGAATTGAATGTATGCGGTGTCTTACACTGAAAGCTCATCCAACCCATGCCACTTTTGAATCAAATCACTCGCTTTGTTTTTTTGGTAATATTAGGTCAATAACTTGACTCCGCGTCACGTTCTAAACGTGTACAAGTTACTTTAGTTGATAATGTTAATATTAGTTTCTAAAATATTCTAAAAAATTCTCACTTCTTGAATTATTATCAGTGCTTTCTCATGCAATGTGATATTCATTTGCATTGCACCCAAAAATTAGCAATGTTTGAAACCCACTTCTAATGGCAGAGTATCCTGTTCCAAAAATTATTTTTTTTTTGGGTCTCCTTTCCTACTATAGCAAAATATAACAAAGATTCCGGAATAAAATTAGGTTTAGATCATGTTTCACTATGATACATGTACAAAAATTCCATGAGGGCTTGGCTACACCGTAGTAATGTACATTGCAATCATCTGTAACCTGGTTTGGTAATTCTTCCTTTTCTTTTGCCTCTTCATCGGGACAATCTTCCGGTTTAATTTCATTCATTTTATGAGAAAATAGCCAAAGGGATATTATAGAGAGGTGCAAGTGCAGTTTGTTTCTTAAAGTTTTTAGTTAATTTGTCTGCACATAATTTTTTTATTATTTTTTTTGTAGGTGCTTTCAAACGGAGTGATGCATGCTTCTTCTTTATCTCATTAATCCTACCAAGAATAAAGGATATAATAGATTTTGCCTCTTTGGCATTGAATGAGTAACCAAGGTATCCTTTCGGTATAATTACCAGTGCAATCCCCGAAATAGTGTCCTTAAAGATTCTTCTTGCAGTTCCTTCATTTCCCTTCTTTTATATTGACTATATGCTAATTGCCGCAATATCAGTTAAATTTTTAAATACATTATTATACATATTTTCGCGTATATCCTTTAATGCTGCGTAAAAATATCGAGTCTGACTTGAAGTTTGGTGCAAGATATAATTCATATCTGGACACAACTTTAGATAAATTACTTAAATCTGTAGTTTTTAAATCAATAAAGATCCTAAAAATATTATAAAATCTAAGTTATCTTAAAAGCATTCAAGAAAATATAAAATTATCTTATTGATATAAAGTAACTCTTAAATTTTTAATAATCTTTGCATTATTCTGTAAACATTTGAAGATTTGTTAGATCTTTCTAGACAATTTTCTTAAAATTATCATTTTTAGAAAGAATTTTAATTAATAACAAATAGATAATAAATAATAAATAATTGATACGTTCATACAAGTTTCTCAAATACACACTTCAATAAAAATGAAAACTTTAAAAAATATAAAAATAGTAAAATAACAAACAAAAATGTCTAACGCAACGTCTTCTATTACAAGTAAGTTAAACTGTACACATGTGCAAGAAGTCTGTAGTACATATAAATTCACATACGGACAAGCCCAAGCATTTTTGAAAAACTTTATTGAATCACACAATAAAAATGTTGGACAGAAAGTCGTAAATTAAAACACATCATTTATTAAACTTAAAAATGTTTAGAATTACAAATTGACAACAAATAATCCCAAACTCCTTGATCATAACTTGTGGCACTAGAAGAGTATTCACCATTATCGCAGATTAAATTATATTGAGTTTAAAATTTAAATAAAAAAGTTTTTAAATATGTCTTTACAAGGTTCGTGGTAGTGGGCAATTTTGAAAACTTATGAGAGACACATTCGGATACGTTCTACACCCGTTCATTTTTGAGATGACTAACAATTGTAGACTGATCGCTGTTGAAAATCATAACCAGTGTCCTGGCAGTACACATATCGTCCTCTTCCACAGCCGCCAGAAATGCCTGGTCATCATAATCCAAACATTGACTCTTTTCTGACTTGTCGTCTAATCTGGTATTA
This sequence comes from Tachinus rufipes, assembly GCA_963932245.1. Lineage (NCBI taxonomy): Eukaryota > Metazoa > Arthropoda > Insecta > Coleoptera > Staphylinidae > Tachinus > Tachinus rufipes. The sequence continues at coordinate 44,928,970 of OZ010741.1, read as the reverse complement.
CCATCTATAAAGCAAACTAACTACTCTTGGCATTCCCTTTTGCAAATAGTTTCTTTCCCAAAAAGGTTGCTGAGATCACAAACTGACTTTTCACCGTTTCTTAAAGTGGTACTGGTTAATGTGGCATATGTGTTTATATTTTTCAATTAAAAGCCAAATTGAAACATATTATCATATGTAATATCCCTAGTGCATAGAATATTGCCGATAATTTATTGGAATCTCACGAATGCATTTTTGCGGACGGCAATCGGCACGAGCCGCAGGCTAGTGCCGATTGCCTATCGCAAAAATGCATGAGTTTCTAGAGTGTTTGTTCAATATACTGTGAAAACTTTAGTTATTATCAAGAAATCAAAATAATTAAAAAAATTAAAATTAGTCAAAAACCTTAAAAAATACCTATACTGGGTTAAAAATATAGTATTGTCATACTTGATTTAGTTAAAAAAAATATATTTGATCAACTTATTGTTACTAATGTTAACTTCAAAACTAAGTTTTGTGCATTTGCCAGAAATTAAAATAATTCAAAATATTCAGATTACTCAAAAACCTTAAAGAATTTTTATACTGGGTTAAAAAATATAATATTGTCATATTAGATTTGTTTAAAAAAACAAATTTGATCAACTTATTGTTACTAATATTAACATAAAAATTGAGTTTAGTGCATTAACAAGAAATTAAAATAGTTCAAAAAAATAAGATTTGTCAAGAACCTCAAAGAATTTCCATTCTGGGTAAAAAATATAGTATTGTCATACTTGGGTAGTTCCTGGTCTGGACAATAGATAACAAATATTTGGTAACACTTTGTGAAAACAACAAAAAACACAAGAGAATCTGTTACCAGCTAGCCTTCCGTGAGATGATAAAAAAGCAAGAAAAACTGCAATAATTTACCTCAACTTCCTTTAAACAGCCTTCAATTTCATCTAAATTACAAGTTATGTGGTAATGGTAATCGTCGGTTTGGTTTCAAAAGAATATTGTTTAGAGACGAAAGTAATTTATAATAAATGTGTTCACTCGGAGCAACTACTTTAAGCGTCGTACGGTCAGTATGAACTGTATTCTGATTTAAAATAGATCACTTTCTTAAGTTTCGTGTTTCGAGTGTTGCAAACAGTACTCAAGCACGCGACACTGCGGTGCGGTAGTGCACGTGATTAGCACACAAAAAGTGGGACAAAAAATAAATCCTTTGATGACTAACACTTGAACGGGTAGGTAAGTCACAGTAGAAAAAATATCTTCCCCACAAATTAAACTTTGTTGTTGTTTATTGTTAAACAATTCTTTTATATTTAAATCTAAACACACAAGAAGTGAGACAAATAGATCTTTGATGACTAACACTTGGGCTGGTGGGTGGATCATAGTATAAGAAGTTACTCCTCCACAATTTAATCTTTGTTCCCACCCAAGCGTTAGTTATCAAAAAATTTATTGTTAAACAATTTTTTCATATCTAAATCCAAACACTCAAAAGGTAGGACAAACTATAGATCCGTTAATGACTAACGCTCAAAAGGGTGAGTGGGTTACAGTAGAAGAAGTAACTTGTCCACAAATTAAACTTTGTTTTTACCCACACACCCAAGCATTAATTATCAACAGATTTAATGTTAAACAGTTCTTTCATATCTAAACCCAAACACACAAGAAGTGGGACAAGCAATAGATCATTTGATGACTAACACTTGAGCGGGTAGGTAGGTCACAGTAGAAAAAGTAATTTGCTCACAAATTAAACTTTGTTCCCACCCGGTCTTCCAAGCGTTAGTTATCAAGAAATTTATTGTTAAACAATTTTCTCATATCTATATCCAAGCACACAAGAGGTGAGACAAACAATAGATTTTTTAATAATTAATACTCGGGCGGGTGGGTGAATCACAGTAATCATAAATGTTAATAAAATACACTAAAATTAAACTATTTTGCTACTAGTTTATTAGGTACCTTATTAAGAGTTAGATTAAATTAGTCACTATATATTTATGAACACAAAGTTATGTCCAAGTTTTCACAAATTATATTTATTTATGTTGGTGTGGTGGATTAATATAAAACATTCTGTTATATAATATTAGTTATATATAAATAATTTATTTAGTAAAAAAAAAAAGCTGAAATGCATCTAATTGAACAAATATCTCACTATGTATCTTTTGGTTTAACATACTCTATCGCAATTTTGATTAATGTTAAGCACATTAATTTATAATAACATAATACTAGATAATTGCACCAACATAGATGCACTTGCACCTCTAATTAATGTAAATAAAATTTAAAATTCACTAAAAGTAAGTAGCAGATTTATATTTTTAATACTTTTAGAAGCACAGACTAAAGCTTTGTTGATGATACAAATTTAGAATGTTAAGCTAAATTTGATATTTTTGCGACACATTTTTTTTTATAAAACACTGAAAAAACGTAAGGCATAGAAAGTTGATTCGTTATCAATTATAAAAAAAATGCGTAAAAAATATAGAATTTTTAAAAACACATAATTAATCTTGAATAACAAATTTATTGTTAGGCTTGTGCATAGGCGTCTTACAAAGACAAAAACAAGTTACTTAAAAACAAGAGTAACTTGCACATTGCAGTAGGTACTACTAATACTGCAACATTAAAAAAATAAAATTAAAAAATGTGGTTAAAATTTTAAAAATTAAAAAAAAAATTAAAGGGAAATTTAAAAATAAAATATAGATAAAGGAAATAAAATTAAAAATTAATTAACATTTAGACTATACAACACTAGAACAAGTAAAACATGTTTGCATAAATGTACACACAGTGTCTCAAGTATACTAAATGTAACCTGCAACAATTTCACACAGTCCAGAAATTACAAAACGTAAATATATAATAAACCAAAATAATCTAAAATCATCCATCATACGCGTTTCAAAATTTATTTCTCATCAGTATGGCATTATCATTAGACTTAAACATAATTGTAAACTTTTATAAAGATTAACTTACTTAGTTAGTCAACTCGGTCTCCCTAACACCGTTCAAACTGAATTTATAAAAGGGGGTAAACTATTTATACTATCTGAAAGATTAATGACTTCTGAGAATGAAAGATTAAGATATGTGCAAGTTGCTCTTATTTTTAAGTAACTTGTTTTTGCCTTTGTAAGACGCTTATGCACAAGCCCAACAATAAATTCGTTTTTCAAGATTAATATTTAATCACTTGTCATGTATTAATGACTTTTTTCTTAAATAATCGGCAATAATACAACCGTTAATTGATTTTAAATGACAAGGTTTAAAGTAGTTGACTACTGCAAATAACATTGACTAGTAATACGTCATGTGACATAAATCCATATAAATTTAGCTCATATTTTAGGAAAATAGTTGAAACATTAAGATCTTAGTAATTACAATGTTTGATTTTTTTTCATTAATAGCTCTTACTACAAATTTTAAAAGATCGGTTTAAAAACTATTAGAAATACTATAAACAAACTAAAAGCATGTTATAGTAAAAACAAATACGATGTAAACCTATTATAAAATTATTAACCACGCTAATAAAACTATGCATAACATCTAGCAACTAAGCTAAATTATCCACTTTTAAGAATGCAATTTTACTTAAACAAAAGTAGTTTTTGCAAAAAAGATCTACTTAAAAAACAATCAACTCTTTATTTAGGCAGTCTATAATAGTTGTAATAGAAGAAAATGTTCTGTTGTAATTTTCATTGTCAAATGCTTTTGATTGCGTATCCTATAACATTTTTCTACGCAAGCTATATAGCTACAATTTCTACTCAAACAGTCTTCTTATGCCTTCTTACTTACTGAACATATACGTATTTTGAGCCAACTGCTCTGTGTACCGTATATTATTGACTTGCAAACAATATCTAATATCATTCTTCTTCGCGAGCTATATAGCTACAATTTTTACTCAAACAGTCTTCTTATGCCTTCTTACTTACAGAACATATACCTATTTTGAGCCAACAGTTCTTTGTACCGTATATTATTGACTTGAAACCATACCTAACTTTATTTGTTGACAAAAACACAATGCTTGTCTGGCAGTTTCAAACAACAGTACTTCAGTAAAAACAACTTATTTTTAGTTTACTGCAAATATGCTAACAGTTGCTTAACTTAAAAAAATTGACTCTTTTAACTAATGCCTTATTAATAGTGCTTCTAGACACAAAACCAAATTGACACAAACATGTAAATGAACTGTCTTACAAAATATCTAAAAACATATTTTGTTAGAGACAGTTGAAATACCAACCACAATGCCTTGCTAAAGTAGATTACAGTTTATTCAATCTCAATATAGTTATGAAATGATAACGGCTTCTCCGTTTACTACCAGAACGTCGGACATTTAAAAACTCAAGAAATTCTTGTTAGCCGTAGCCGTAACAAAGTACAATGTGATTGTTTTGACTGAAACCTGGCTTTCTCCTGACATCAGTCAGACTTTGAATTAAATCTAACAGGCTAACATTTATTTAAATGTAATCGCTCGGCTCTAACAAGCTCCAAACAAGACGAAGGTGGTGTTTTAATTGCTATCAAAACTCACCTCAAATGTGTATTACTTTACCCCACGTTTATTAGTGTTAAACATCTGTTTGTAATTGTTAAGTTAAAAGTTGTGTCTTATATAATTACTGCGGTATATTTAAGTTTGTAATACCAGACCAGAGCAGGGGGGGGGGGGGGGTGCATTGAGAAATTTACTTTAGAATTTTTTTCTATAACTTATTACTAGTTTTTTTATCAATTCATGAGAGTAAGAAACCCTTAAAGGAAATTACAATTTTTTAATTGTCTATTTTTAACTTAATCGCATTTTTTGTTTAAAAATCGCAAATTTAACATACAAAAATAAATTTACTAGTGAAATCAATCAGAAATGTTTTGTAGAATCTAAATCTGGCGCCATTTTAAGTCTATACCCTGTCTATATGTCGTAAAAGCCATTAAACTACGTTTTTGTTCTCAGTGAGCTGGACAAAAAAAAAAATTTTTAAAAAATTTATACGCTTGACGTATTTTGGTGTAAATTAATTGGAAAATATAAAATTTTGTATATTTGGGGTCTATTTTTCAACATAAACTTTTACAAATACACATTTAGTAGTTTTCAAAAGAACTATACAACCAATATTGTTAACAATTTAAGTTTTGCAAATAATTCTACATGGAAAATAGACAATTTTGTGCTTATAAGGCGTAGAAAAGCCCATTTAAAAAAAAAATTGTACAATATTTTTTCTTTACTTAAAATTTTTTTTTTTTTTAAAGATTTTTGGCTTATATTTTTTTAAGCTTATTTAAAAAATTTAACAAAGACGTCTTTTCTCGCTTGAACCAATTTTAGGCAATTTTACTCTCATTTTGATAGTTTTTGCGCTTGCGGAACTTTAGACTCGATCTATCGTCGCCAAAATTTGAGAATATTATTATTTTTAGCATTCAAACATAAATCCGCCCAGCGCTTATCAAAATTTTATAAAAAAAAGTTTTAAACTACACCCTAGTGTGTTTATAATATTTTTTGTGAACATGGTTTTTTCATTAATTTTTAATGAATTTTTTGCCTGAAAATTTTGTAAATATTTCTTTTAGATGGACTTTTCCACAGCCAATTTTTAACAATATTTGGTGTACTGTTCCTCTGAGCGCGACTAAACGTGTATTTGTAAGAGTTTATGTTGAAGAATAGGCCTACTTTGGGTTTCAACCGATCAAAAGACTACTAATAACTACTAATAACTACTAATAACTACTAATAACTACTAATAACTACTAATAACTACTAATAACTACTAATAACTACTAATAACTACTAATAACTACTAATAACTACTAATAACTACTAATAACTACTAATAACTACTAATAACTACTAATAACTACTAATAACTACTAATAACTACTAATAACTACTAATAACTACTAATAACTACTAATAACTACTAATAACTACTAATAACTACTAATAACTACTAATAACTACTAATAACTACTAATAACTACTAATAACTACTAATAACTACTAATAACTACTAATAACTACTAATAACTACTAATAACTACTAATAACTACTAATAACTACTAATAACTACTAATAACTACTAATAACTACTAATAACTACTAATAACTACTAATAACTACTAATAACTACTAATAACTACTAATAACTACTAACCAGTTATAGAAAAATACTAAAGCAAATTTCTCAATGCACCCCTCTGGGGTGAAAATATTATATAAATGTACACACTACTTTGTGTTTCAGGTATATAATACAAACATAATTAGTTGGTAATAAAATAATACGCCAAGATAATTTAAACCCATGTCGTAAAGACACTGTATCTATGGTATACCACCTAATTTAACTAGTAATAATTATCTTGATCATTGCTATTCCGTTGAATTAATTGCAGACAAGTTTTCAAGCAGTAAACTAGTTTTATTGGGCAATTACAATCTATCTGCAACGTCTTGATTTAACTATGATTTAGGTATAAGAGTAATTTGTAATAATAGTTACCATGCTTATTTAGTTGCTAATTTGTTTAGATTTTTAATCTATGTACAATACATTTCTATTCGAAATAGTGAAGGTGTAGTTTTAGTTTTTTGCTTTACTATAAAATGTGATATTACCAGTAATATTTTAAATTGTAATTATGTTTTTAATGATTTTAAACTTGCCGACTATCTGCAATCAATAATTATTTGTTAAATGTTGATTAAACTGCACTCTTTTAAAACTATAATGTTAATATGTGTGTATTGATGTATTTTAATCTATAATCTATAATATTGATTGTTTTTTTCACCAAAAAAACTGTGTGAAAGCAATTTTCCTATTTGGTTTAGCAAAGAATTAATTTGTCTTACTAAACTCAAGAAAACTATACATAAACGTTATAAACCTTGAATATCAATATATTTGTATTACGTGCAAAAATCTCAGTGCACATCAATACAATCAAGATTTGTTAAAAATCCAGCCACAATGTATTATAAGGATTAAACCTGTAATAATGAAAACGACTTTGTCAATAGTTTTGCAGATTTTGTTTTTCCGTGTATGACAACAAAATCAACTCCATTGGTTAAATTTAAAAATAGCGTAATTTTTGCAAAATTTTCAATTTGTTTGTTTGATGTTTTTAAGAAAATTGAGAACCATAAATGTAATTTAAGCGTTGGGCTCGACGGCATTTCTACTTACTGTTAAAAAAGTGCATTTATTCTATTGCAAAACCATTGCACTTACTTTTCAATGCTTCTTTGAATGAAACTAAATTTCCTCAAATATAGAAACCAAGTTATATTACGACTTTGTTTAAATCTGAAGCCAAAAAGGATATCACTAACTATAGAGGCATTTGCATTCAATCTGCTATTCCTAAATTGTTTAATAAAATTGTAACTAGTCAGTTACAATAGATGTGCAAAAGCATCTTAGTAGAAGAGCAGTATAGATTTTGTGAACAACGTTCCACACTTACTAATTTACTTTAATATAACACTAGTATTTTAAATACATTTGAATCTAACGCAGTGTGTAAAAATTAACAACTTTTGTCACAACCCATTTTTGTTTCATCAAGTTCCTCAAGGAACTCATTGTGAATCAATTTTATTTTTGCTTTTTATTAATGATCTCCTACAGTATATTAATTTATTGTCATTTCTTTTATTTGCAAATAATTTAAAAATGTATAGAAAAAATCATCTCTCAATGACTGCTATCTTTTACAACTGGATTTAGGTTCTATAAATACTTGGTGTTTTATTAATAAATACTGATAATTGTTTTTCAATAAGTTTTCATAGAACTTTGAGTAAAATTTCTTCTAATTATGTAATTGACAATAAAGTATTGAACAAAGTCACACAAATAAAAACACAAGACGTAATTTTTAAACATAAACTTAGATTTGTTGAACATATAAACATTATGTACAATTGCGCCATAAAAATGTTGAGATTTGTATATAGGACGTCCGCGGATTTATCACCCAGCTTTGGTGCGTTCGCATTTAGAGTACGCTAAAATTTAAAAAAAAAGTTGACGTTTATTGTTGTTTAAATCGGGGATATTATCTGTAAATTATGATTACTGTTAAACTGTTATGCTTCACTGTACAACCTACCGTCGCCAAAACTTCGCCGCAAAAGAGATCCTAGATTTAATTGACTAAAGTATTAAAACTTATTTATTAAATTAAAAACTATTACACTCTTGGGTTGTTTGTTTCCAGTGTAGGTGGCACTGAATAAGCCAAGATTTGTCCAACGTAAAATTGCGGCATTAAACTAAGCCGCAGACTTATCAAATGGTCGTTCCTAAATGCGCTGGTGATATTGGTTCAAGACCACCAACGCTTAAAAACCCTGTTCCTTGTGATCCGGTCTCTCATTAGTTAAGTTTGAGGGTAACGTTGATGTTAATTCTGTTTAAACTCTTTATGCTGTTCTGGACTATAGTTGTAAGCAAAGAGTTTGACTTATTTTGAAACTTCTAGAGACAAAGTTTTCGTTAACGCAACTGCGGTGCTCAACTGGTAAAAGTTTTTTGTGTACTTTGAGAAAGAAATCTTTCAAAATTTAAATGTCAAACTCTTTAAAAAAGAGCGCTTTGCAATTGACTTTTTTTAAACGTAAACATCTTTCTTAAAAATACAGGAAAGTTTAAGACCGTACGGCTTATAAACTATCCATTTAGAAAACAAAATATTTAAGGAAAGTTAACAAATGACGCCCTATTAACTGTCGGGTAAGTAAGTGCGTTGTACCACTTTGTTATATATTTAAAATATTTATCGAACGTCTTTGTCTTAATGAAACAATCTTGTCTGGCTCAACTAATTTGACCAAACCAGGATTGAAATAGATTGCAAAATTATCAAAATATTGTGCACAAGTCCTTTGCATTGGTGTACCCAGTCCACCCAGCCAAATGTCTATGACTAAAATAAATGTCAATTGTCATTAAATAACATAAGGAGTGTTGGATAACTAATACTTAAATAACACGTCAAATAACCAACATCTAAATAAGATACCTGAATGAAAAACACTTAGAAAGATGGGCGGGTTACTTAAATTATGATTGTGGAAAAATTGTTTGCTGCATTAATGTACTACGTCCACCAGCCAACCAAAGTATTCTGAGAAGTGATGAATCTACGCTACAGAAATGAGCATCATCAATACTCATAATCTGCATGAATGGAAAGAAGTCAATCCTCATACAATCCGTAGACGATTGTACCATATTTGGTGTGGGTTATTAAATAATTTTGTAATTGGTCCACAATAGAAAATTTACCACTTCCACATCTCAATAAACTTCTGTTAGCAAACAGATTAAATGTTTGGTATCAACATGATAGCGCACCGTTACATTATAGTATACAAGTAAAACATTTCTTAAATAAAAACTATCCTAACATGTAGATTGGATGAAGTTAACCTATTTAAATTTCTTCTTTTTAAGTTATTTAAAAAAAAAAGTTTACCACAAACCTGTCGTCGGACATAAACATGTCATACCTCGCCTTCTGCAGAAAGTTTGTGTTTCAATGTTAAATCTTGCCTAAGCTTGCCTTCAAATATTTAAATAGGTTTAAAAAAAAAACGTATAGATAACATTGTTTTTACTTTTTTATAAAAAAATATTATGTTATAATGTTTTTTTTTTCTTCGCTAACAGTTGACAAATGTTCACTCTTAATTTTCTAATTGTTTTGGCTTACTGAACTTACTGAACCGGATTTCAAAAGCACTGGCGTCATTTTTGAGACACCCTGTATGTTAACATTAATTCCTACAAAAAACACAATCAGAATCTCCAATACAGTACTAGATATAATAATCCCCTATATCCCATTTGTCTACCTAATACTGCTATTTATTACCAGTAAATATCAAAACTATTCTAGTTATTTAAACTTCAAAAACGTCATAAAATCATAATGTATACTAAAAGGGCTTTACAATATTAAAGAATGTTTATTGAGATAATTTACTGATCTCAAATAGTTAGTCTGATTAACTAAATTGTGTTGGTTATAGTAATTACTGTTATTAATTTATTACTTACTAATTTTATTTATATTTATACACACATTTTAATCTGTTATTTGCAGTATTTATCTTGATTACTTTGCGTCTGTGATATTTTATACTTTTACAATATAAAGCATAATTATTATTTTTTTTAAGTATATTTTTGAAATTTAGATACTACTTCTACTACTACTATGCACGTGAAATCTGTCTAATATGAATTGAATAATTGCATATTTATTTATTTCTGCTATTTATTATTTAAATATATTAACAAAATTAAAAGATTGTTAACTCACATATATATTAATACAAAACAATTATGTAGATTTTAATAAACTTATCTGTAGGATCTGAAATAAACATAATCTTTTATAATATCAACACGAAAAAAAAACACTTTAAAAATTCCATGTAGAGAGCTTTGCTTGGGGCAACAGAGCAATTTCGTTTTTAGAATGCTCAAAAGCCTAAACACGACTGGGAAAATAGACTGTATTTAGACCGAGCACGTTTAGATTTATTATCGTGAACTTGCATCGAAAAAATATTAATAATAATAATAATAACCGAAAGAAAGCTGAACACGGCGACCTTGCCTTCTGTGTGTTTAGTTACACGTCTCCAGACACTTTGTTTAACAGGTAAAACCCTTACTAAAATTACAAAACACGTTCGATAAAAACAAAATTTCATACTATTTATAGCCGAAGGAATTTTAATTGCGGCTCAAGTGGATAAACGCGAATTTAATTTATAAGGAGTTATTGATGAATAAAATATTAATGATTAAATTTGTTTTGAAATGGTATAGTTTTAATACCTTTGCCATATGAGTAATAATTAATGCAAAAATGTATTACGATATATCAACATCATACCCAGTTAAATATTCAAGCTCCCAATATTATATTGGAAAAACCTACCTATCATTGAAATATGAAAAAGTTTAATTGACAATAAAAAGTTGATTGAAATATATTACATGTTTGACATTTAATCTTAATATACATTATCATTATTACAGAATTATTCATTTGAACAACCCAGGAATTGTAAATTATCATATAATGATGTATTAACAACACGCACGCACAATGTTGAAAATAAAACTTAAGCATTTAATTTTATGTAAAAGACTAGGTGCTACTGGATATGTTAAGTGTGACACAGACACTCTTACTCCAAAGAAACGGCTCGTTGCGATCCGCACAGCGCCGCAAGGTCGACAAGATTCACTTTTCATTTACAACAATAAAAATGTATAACATGTAGAGAATTTTTGTAATAAGACACTGGAATGATATATAATTTGTTTGATGTTATTCTTAACTACTGTAACTTTCAAATGTTTCTTTAATTAAAGTAAAGGAATTCCGGATTAATAAATATATATATATATATAATAAAATATGTGGGTGCAAAAAAGTGAAACAAGGTCGAGACAACATTTTTGTTTCAATAAAAAATAGGGCATTAAAGATGTTTTAAAGGTAATTAAATAACAAACCAAAATGTCGAATTACATAACGAATTCCATACATTTCGGTGAAAATAAGCGCATAATTTAATTCCATGAAATGTTATAAACAATAAATATTTATTAGTTTGAAATTAATTAATTTAAATTATTATTTATAGCAAAGCTGGGTTAGCATAATCATATAATTTGATATACGTAAAACTATAATCGAAATCAATTTTAAACAAACAGGAAGTTACTACTAGTGGCAACATAAATAGTTGTATGTAGGTTTATGAATATATAATAATAGTAATATTAATTATAAAATAACTTTAAATACTATATAATAGTGCGTGCTAACATAAAAGTTTTTCGTTAATTATTAGATGTATAAATGAGGTCTGTATGACATATTATCAACAAGAATCTTGATTGTACATGAAACTGGTACTAATTGAAATGTAAACTCATGGTTATTTAGTATAACCATAATGCATATGTATATTACATCAAACTTAAAAGATGAGATAGAAGCATTGCATAATGAATAAAGTATTATGTGTATGTTGTTGTGCGCTGTAGGTGTTATTTAATTATTACTACTAATTTCTTTAGGCGTTATCTGATGCAATGTGTTACAACAAACCTTATTATGTTATAATTTCCAAAATAATTTCTTTTAATTTGTTATTGTTTCAATCAAAAGATGAACCAATAATTTATTTAAAATAATTATTTGTAATAAACTTAAGAAAACGGTGAAATAACAAGTAGTACTATGGCCTTAATGGTATCGTGTTAGTTAATGTACTTTGATACTGCTCACACAAACATTATTCTACATAATTTATCAAGACCGACTGCACTTTCTCGGTGAATTATGATTACACGATTTACCTTTCATTTGCTATCTTGTTAATTTACTCATAGATTTGTTAGAGTTCACTAGTTCAACGTTACTACATTTTTTTTTAAATGAGCATTATATTGCACTATAAGATACATCGTACTAGGAAATATATTAACTAAAAAGACTAGTACTTTTAGATCAACTTATTTTGCTATTAAATTTGTTCAATCAAATTAAATGTAAACAACAAAATATTAATTACAATGTACACTTTTTACTATAAAATGTAACATGCAATTTAGAACCATTGTATAAAAGTATATTGTGAATTTGAACGTTTTGCTTTATTTATTGTAAACACGTATGTATCTGAATTTTATTGTGTGCACTTAAAAGTAAATACAACATTCAACGTTCACTAAATCATGTTTATTTTTTAATTATGTTTAAACAAGTTTAGTGTGCATTTATAAGCCGTTTTTTTTTATTCTGACTAACCTTAATCTCTGCAAATCAAAGAACCTTTATAGAAAGACGTATGATAAAATAATTTAACCTAATGAACAATTTTCCTTAAAACTATGTCAACAACATATGCTAATCAAAACATTTTTTTAACATTGTTTAAAATATCAAATGTAGATCTGCGGGTTATATAAAACTATTTTAACTAAAAAAAAACGTGAATCATCCACGGTTACAACTAAATTAAAATAACATTACCAAGTTTTTTAAATTTTAATTCACATTTAATCTACACAACAAACAACTAAACAAATTTAAAAGTATTGTAAAATTTTGTAAGTAGCTATTTTTATCTAAAGATAACACCTTTTTGCCAAATCTGTTAATCTTATTTACTAACGTTATGTACTTAATTTTATATTTGTTTTAACTGTTTTCCTGTTTCGAAGAACAAATGTTTTTAAGATTTCAAAAACAATGCTGCCGGTGTTAATAACTTGCTTACGTTTCTTCAATTTATCTATTACAACTTTCATACTAACTTTTCTAATAAAACACGTTGCGTGAATTAATTGTTTGTTTCGCAGAATTTACTTATCAAAATTTAATAGTAATAACATATTACCAACTTTATTTAATAAAAACATGCAATATATATTTTTTTAATATACTAGTAAGACATACATTCTATATAGACTCAAAGTACTACCTTCAGAAGAGAAATCTACTGACCAAAAATGAAAAATTGAAACTAATTTGAGAAGTACCACAGGGTTCTGCACTAGGTTCTAAACTATGGAATTTAGCTTCTAATCAATTACTCAGGATGCGGCTGCCCAACGGAGTGACAATAACGGCATTTGATGACGTGGCTCTTGTAAGACATAAAAGTAGTAAATGAGAGGTTAGAGTTGGCAATAGAAATGATAAAAAGATAAATGAGAAATAAAGGGTTAAATCTGGCTCCGCAAAAAACCGAGGCAGCATGGCTATCAACATAGAGGACTTACAAGGAAAATAGAAAAATACAGGTAAGTGAACAAAAAATAGCCATAGAAAAAAAATTAAATACCTTGAAGTTGAAGCAAAGGGGTAGAATGAACATGTTGAAGAAGCAGTAAAAGAAGCGTACGTACGTACAACAAAAAAAAAAAAAAAGAAGCAAGTGAAGCTATGAGAGCAAGTTTGTTAAGGATCTGCAGAGCCTACAGGACGGTGTTGCAGAAAGCACTAGAAGTAATTGCGGCGACACTACCCGCAGATTTGATGGTGGAAGAAAGATTAGGTATAAAGAAACTAGTAAATGAAAGAAATGGTAAATAAGAAGCAAAAAGACGAGCGAGAGAAAATATGATGGAAAGATGGCAGAGACAGTGAAAAGAAAGAGAAAAGGAAAACTAAACAAAGATACTAATACTAGAAATAAAAGAATGGGTAAAAAAACGTGTTACTAATTACTATACAACATAACTACTCATCGAACATGGCTGAAAAAACTAAATAAAAGCAAAAGAATATGGAAAAAGTTAATAAAAACAAAAAAAAAACAAAAAAAAGTTAAAACAACTATGCCTACTAAGGAATGGAAGGTGAACAGAGAAACAAGAAAAGAACATATACTGAAATATTAGTACTAACAGAAATTGAAGAAATGCGAAGGAAAAATAGAATTTTTTTCGAAATAGTCAGATTATATCTGGCAACCAGAGGACACAAAGAACTAATCTCAAATAGAGATTCAAGATTCTCACTAGAAGTTAAACTGGCAAATGTAGGACTACCAAAAAGGATGAACTGAATAAAGTTGCACAAAATATTTATGAAAAAAAGATGATACGACGAGAAAAAAGTTAATGAAGATATAGAAAAACTAAATAAATGCATAAACAAAATCTAGGCTTAATAACACAAAAATGGGAGAAAGGAGAGTGGAATGCCAGCGTAGAAAGTAAGGCAGAAAAATAAGACATAGAAAGAGATAGACCAGAGACAGCATGTGTTGCCGCAGCAGACTGCGTGAATATCGCAAGGCCAAAACCAGCCCATCTTAAACTAGTACCACATTAGAGACAATGACTAGGACAAATTTACAGCAAGGCTTACGCAGAGAAAAAAACAAACAACAAACAACAAACAGCAACAAAAAGTGTTGCCAATGCGTTAGTTATTTTCAAGTGCCACTTGTTAAGGCCAACATCTCAGTACGTCCTTAAAAAAATTTAAAAATGTATAACCTAAATTTTCTAGATTTCTTAATAGAGTTACTCATAAATCTACTTTTATCTCACCCATAGAACTTCACTTTGGCAAGGTTCCTTTATCTTTAATTCATGTAATTTTCTAAACCATCTAAAAATCGACTCAGGTTTGGTTTAATTATAACTAAACAAAAAATTTAGATCTATATAATGCGTCGGAATCTAATCCTAAGTTTGAAAAAGAAAATTTAGTGCAGTTGTAAAGTAAAGTAAATACAAATAAACAAAAATAAAAAGACGTTTAAATACAATACAAACATATTAAAACTAAATGTCGTACATCTATAGCTTAAAAAAAACAAACAAAATGTTGGATTAAGTCAATACACAACTCACAATACCTACTGTACTGGTGGTTTAAATTCGTAATACTCAGTAAATGTGTAGAAACATTTATTCTCTAAGAATTGTTTAAGAGATTTTTTAAAATGGTTTATATTACTACAGTTTTTAATGTTTGCTGGCAATTTATTGTACATACGTGTAAATGAGTATAGCGCTGTTCTTTTAAAATGTGATGTATTGTGAGATACTCTTATATTAAATCGATTTCTAGTTTCATATCCGTGATATGAGCCATTCATTAAAAATTTGTGCTGGTATTGGTGCACAAGGACGTTTAAATATATAATATATATATAGAAGCGAGAGTTAAAATATTATTTTCTTTAAATACTACTCTGCATGTGTCCATTTGCTTAAGATTAAAAATTAATCTAATAATACGTTTCTGAGCAATAGAAGCTCTAGTATATCTGATCTACCCCATGCTAATATATTATACGCTAAATGGTGATAAGCTAAAACATAATAAACATTTATCAATGCATTTCTGGAAAATTTGTTTTTTTAATTTAATAATTGCATAAAATGCACTGTTTAGTTTAGAGCACACATAATCAATCTGCTTTTCCCATAAAAATTTATCAACATAGCTACTCAAAAATTTTGTACATGCGGAAACATTAACGATTGGGTTTTCTGGAAATTTCTTAATATGAAATTGTAAAATAACTGTTTTGTCAGCATTTAAAATAAGATTATTTTTGTTGCACCAGTCGGTTAGTTGTATGTTAAAGATGAAAATTTTAAATAAAAGTTCTGTCTGTGTTTTTGCAGTTACAATGAGAGTAGTGTCCGTCTGCAAAATTGATTATGTGACCTCCATTTACAAATTCCTGGAGATCATTATTAAATAAAAAGAACAAAAGTGGTCCTATTGTAGAACCTTGCACAACACCTTTTGTAATGTTGTATGTTTACCACGAACTCCTATCGCATACAATTTGCTACGCATAAATTCTACATCCACTGTGTCAAAAGCTCTTGAAAAATCATAAAAAAGACCTGCCAAACACAGTCCTGCATCTACACTTTTACTGACTTTTTTAACAAGTCTGACTGTTGCAGTTTATGTAGACATGTTTATTCAAAATCTATGGTGGTTCTCGCATAGTACTTTGTATTTTTCAAATAGTACCAGATGCGTTCTGCAAATAATTTTTTCAAATACTTTAGAAATTGTGTTTAGAACTGCAACTGGACGGTACGGACTTTTAACGCGTCTCCCTTTTGAAATATTGGCACAATTTTGGCAATTTTTAGAAAACTCAAAAATACGCCAATACCTATTGCTAAATTAATTAGTTGGCTCAGTGGCTCTGTTATCTCCGACGACACTGATTTTAGCACTTTTGCCAATATTTCGTCTTGTCCAGCACTTGACTTATTTTTTAATACGCATATTCCATAAACATTGTTTGTGCTGAATTAGTAGACGTAGTGCAAACTTTTGATAATTTTTTTAAAGTTGTTGATTCATTTTTGCATCTGTAATAGTAGAAAAATGTAATCCAAATAAGTTGGCAATTGTTTTTGGATCGTTTGTAAACTATCCGTTGCTTTTAATATAAATTTGTTTGTCTATTTTAGATTCACGAAGTTCTTTGTTGACTAAACTCTAAACCACCTTTCCTCTGTTTTCAGCAGTAATAATTTTTGCATCGTTATAGTTGCGGATTGTGTTTTTTATTAATTTTCTGTGTAATTTTTTTTTCGGTTTTATATTTTGTTTTTAGTTTATCAGAATTATTTTGCATTTTGAGGTAGAGATGTTTTTTAAATTTTTACAGGAGCTTATAACTTCTTTTGATATCCATGCTTTTGAGTTAATTTTAGATTTTTTAACAATTTTAATAAGGCATGTTATATTAATAAGATAACCAAATTCTTCAGCTAACAAGTTAAAGAAAGTATTAACGTTGTCCGATATTAACATGTCCCAGTTAACTTTCTGTGAAAGTAAAATTTAAATTTATTTAAATTTTCTGCTTTCAGTTGTCTTAGGTTTCAATTTGTTAACAATTGACTTTTTACATTCAATATTATTTATTATTTGTTGAGATAAAAGATCCAACAAATTTAAGTTGTCGTTCCAACAACTAAAACTTTTGTTTGGAAAATTTGTGTCTACATAGTCAATTTGACTTTCCGATGTCCCTATTATTGAATGTTGTATTCTCGTTGGTCCATTAAGTTTATTAACTAGTCTAAACGATTGAAACATATCTCTCAATATTTTTGTTTTGGGTTTGAAACTTTCAAAATTTTTTATGTTTAGATCTCAGCATAATACTATATTTTGATTTGTCAAATCAATTTCTTCTAGTATGTGTATTAGTTTATCAAAACAAATGTGAATGTGGTGGTCAATATATTGCTACTAATCTTACTTTGTTACTGTTTAAACCAATCGAACAAGATACACATTCTATTATTGATTATGTGCCGTACTTTTTAACTGTTTTTTGTTCTGTATGTACGTGTTGTCTACAAGGATCATTACACCTCGGCTAAACGTTGCAATCTTGTGATACCCTCTCATGTTTATATATTGAACATTATATTCTTTGCTTTATGTTTCTGTGAGACAAATGACATCAGGTTTATTATTATAAATTTCCGCTTGTAGATCATCAGTTTTGTTATATGCACTACGTATATTTTGGTGGAGAATATGTAATTAGATATTATAATTATTTGTATTATCCACAGTAGTTGGGATTATTGGTGGTTTCCTTGTACTTTGGGCCTACAAAAAAACTTATTTTTTATTGAATTGCTTATGGTATAGAAAATAAATCTTTTGGCAGCTGATTTAAATAGTATGCTAGCTTAAAATTAAATTTGTATCCAAAAAAACAATGTTCTCACTAAAACCTTTTCCTTTTATACTTAATAAAAAATCGCAGATTTTATTTCTTTCAATTGGTTTACGATTTGTCACATCCGCAAATATGATTACATAGTCATGTTTTCCATAATTATGAGTCAAACTATTTAAATTGTGTATTACGTCAATAAATAAAGCGTTTGGTTTAAACATCACTTTAACTTCATACATCTATGGAGATAAATTCTGGTTTAATAATTCTAAGCAGTTTCTCCCATTTTCGTCAGCCAATATAAGCGCCTTTAATTTCATATTTTTTATTGTAGTTTCCGTTCCCAAATTACTATAGTTGTTTTGAGTAGATGTTGTTGGTATTTGTTTTCTCTCCTCATATGTCAACTCCAAATAAAAGCTTCTGGCATTAGTTGATTATTTTTATTAAATTTGTTAATACTTAATGTATGTACATTAAATTCGTTTCATTATATGTCAGTCAAAATGTAAATATTTTACCCTATACAATCCAAAAATTACCAGCTAAGGAATTTAAGTTATCTCTAAAAAAAATATTATTAAATAATGAACTATATCATGTTAATGATTACTTTATTTTAAGTTTTTAAATTGTTTTGTTAATGTTCATAAGTGTGCATGTAAAAATGTTTTCTTTTAATATTAACTCACAACTTGTACCTGACGTTTTTGTACCACATTATTTTACTATGTTTATGCAAATAAATCTTGAAGATCATTTATTATTTTAGTTTTTTTATCATTTTCAGTTTCCAATAATTTTAATTCCGACTTTAAATCACTCAGCTTTTCCTTCATTTCTATAGTTTGATTATTTATATTGAAATTATTTTCACTTGATGCATTTGTCTTGAGCGCTGAAGATTTAATTAAAAAACGCTACAAGGCCCGCAAAAATGTCGGGTTCATGTTTACAACAATTTTGTTTTGAGCTTAAAACTAACTAACCTAATCTAACTATTTACAATAATACTTACAGAGACTAATCTAACCTAACACTACTAAATACAATAATATACAATCATTACACACTTAACAAATTTTGAACTTAAATTTTTACAAGTTTGCAGGGAGGATAGTAATTAACTCAAACGTTTTGGTTAAAGATAGGCAAGTACTGATAGCTGAGTTTGTGTTTTATTCTAAATGGTCTATTATATAGTCCCCTGAGGAGGGCATTGTTTTCTAATTTAAATTTGTAAAACTTCCATAATATAGTCCAAAATATTCTTATGAATAAATAAACAAAATCTCCCTGCATAGTCGTTGGGTAGTTCACGCATAACCTCAAAAACAAAAAGAGTAAAACAATAACAACCAAGCAATAAAATAGAACCATAAGATTAGACAACAAAACGACACTAACAAGCCTTTTTATAACTCATAACGATCTCGTTACAGTTTGATATTTGTAACGGAACGATTAAACGACTACAATAACTGTTTTCTATTTGACAAAATAGTTGCACTTAATGGCATTAATTCAATAATTTTTAAATTTAAATGTCAAACGCGTCTTACATTTTCAATGTGTTTTCGAAATGTTTTCGTCCTACAAACGCCAAATATTTCCTAGTGCGTTTGTCAAGTGTAAAACGTTCTTGTTTGCAAAATTTAAAAACTCTCTAACGCACCGGGTGCATGAAGCGCTCAAATGAAAAACACCTATTATCGTTGCAAAACGTCAATTTAACACATAACCCTTTTTCATTATTAATAAGAATATTATTATTTACCCAGTTTATCAATTTAAAAATATTAAATATGAAATTTAATATAAGCCAATATTAAAAAAATTACAAATAAAAAACATAAAAACAATAATAAAATTCTCGTTACAATTCAATAATCCTTAAGGAACGGTCGAGCTGCTACAATATTGTTGCCAAAAGTCAATTTTACAAGTGATTTTTATTTGGAAACATTACCGCATATGAAATTAGGTAGAAAAATTAAAATGTTATTTTTAATAATTTTAAATACAATGCTAATAGGTCTGTTCCAACTTACGGTTTGCGCAGTTTGCAAACTGTCTAAACTGTGCACACAAACAAATATTTGTCATCTTTTATACACAGTAATTTGTTTGTGTGCATAGTTTGAACGGTTTGAAAACTGCCAAAATTGTAAGTTGGAACAGACCTATTCATGTATAAAAAATACTTTTTTTTCAGTCCAATAGCTGAATTAAATTTTAAAGTCAGTTCCAGGTTTTGTCTAAAACATTCAAGTTTTTGGGCTTAAATTTATTTGTTTGATTCCATGATCAGTTTGCGCACTTAAATTTGTGTTAAGCAGATTCTACCAATTGTTCTTTCTAAAGTAATATGACATCAAAAATATTGCAATTTGTTTACTTTCAAATTCCTATCAAATAAATAAATTCTACAATATGACTGTAAAATTTATAATTTAATGTTAAATATTAATAGCAAAAAAAAAAAATAAAGAATAGAGTATTATTACTGAACAATTATAGTTACGGAACAAATCGTACCATAACAATGTGATATAAAATAAACCTGTCCTAAAGTCTAATTTCATAATCAAAGGTAATGATACATTAAAAAGCATTAACAAATAAAAGATTTTTTAACAAAAATAACGTTACATTTGCATCTAGAGAAAAAAATACTTTTAATGTGTCATGTTTCCCCCATCAATGACATTAATAAGGGCTTTCAACCACGCATGCAATAACGGAAGTTGTGGATAAAATAGTAAAAGAATTTGAAAATAATGAATACACGAAAGTAAGTCTGATAGACTTGAGTAAAGCTCACATAATAAACTGCTTCAAAAACTTTATTTCTATCATTTTCACCCAAATAGTATCAAGTTATTACTTTCTTATTTTAACAATAGAAAGCAGATTGTTAATTGCAATAATGTAACACCAAAAATGCTGCATACTAAACACAGGGTACCACAGGAATCAATTCTTAGCCTTTTATTATTTCTTCTATATATTAACGATCTTCCTAACAATATATCAGCACCGATTTTTCTCTACGCCGACGATACTATTATTCAAATAGCCAATCAGCATTCCCAAGCGTTATTGGAAAAAACTTCAATCTGCTTCCGCAATAATAAATTGATGCTAAATGAAGACAAAACAAACAATATGATTTTTTCAGCAAAGGAAACTCATAACTATTAGATATTTAGGTGTCAGTCTTGATCCTAAACTCAAGTGGACAATACATGGAGATGATTTGTCAAAAACGTTGTCAAAATCTGTTTTTGTAATAAGAGTCTTAAAAAGAACGATAACTGAATAAATTCATATTTTGAGTCACATATGTCATATGCCATATTATGCTGGGGCCATTCTGTTATCCGACATCGTGTATTCGGATTGCAAAGACAAGCAATTAAAATTTTAGCAAGTATTGGATATAGGGACTGTTGTAAAGTTAGTTTTAAAACTTTAAGAATTTTAAAGTTTACAAGTTATTATATTCTGCGTTGCTTGTGTTATATCAAAGAAAATTTGAGTTTATTTATTACACACACAAACAATAATATATATAGTACTCGCAATAGCAGTAATATCTGTTTGCCGCGTATACGCTTAAAAAAGTATAGATAATAGTGTCAGGTACATAAATATAACACTGTTTGTTTAACAAGTTGCCCGCAGATATAAAAAATTTAAGTTATGTTAAATTTAAATCTACCATAAAAAATATTTTTTGGAATTTAAAAAATCAATAATACCTTAATTATTATATATCTTAAAACATCAAATTTGCAACAGTTCTGGTATTTCAAGGTTAGAAATAGTCATTAACACTGTAAAAAACACACACAAAAATAATAAAGCAAGCCTATTTTTTATAATCTAACAAGGCATTAGTTAAAAATACGCCAAAATAGTATTATGAAATCGAATATTTTAAAAGGGTTTTTAAAATTCCCAATAAATTAATTTAAAGTTAAAGACAGAATTGTCAGGAATGGTTCCGTGATAAACCACCGGGAGCGCTTCACTCGCACTGCAGTA
The DNA here is from genome assembly GCA_963932245.1 of Tachinus rufipes. Classification (NCBI taxonomy): domain Eukaryota; kingdom Metazoa; phylum Arthropoda; class Insecta; order Coleoptera; family Staphylinidae; genus Tachinus; species Tachinus rufipes. The sequence goes on along the minus strand of OZ010741.1, from coordinate 44,906,606 downwards.
AAATACCGCCCATGGCGACGATCACCCAATAAAATCAAACTACCAATTGTGTAATAAAAAGAGTACCGAACGTAATGAGCGGAGCCATCGGTGGGCTTATTGTTTACACCCAAAAGTATCCTCATCTTCGGTGCTACTTTTAAAGCAAACAAATAATCATTTTGTGATAATTTCTGCGACATAATTTTTTTTATATAAAATTATTAATATGAACTAAGTTTGAAATAAATTGAACAATTTTTACCACTAAACTTTTTTATTTATGAATATATTTTTACCAAAATAGTTTATTCAAATGTTGTTATTATACTAATAATAATGCCAAAAACGGAAATGAATTATCTTAATTAACTTTTGAGAAAAGCTGCACGATAGTTTTATAGGACAATTTTCCCACCTTAAAGTCACATCATTTAATAAAACATTAATGTATAAGTTATAAATTAAAACATAGAACGTCAAATCCTAGACTAACAAAAATCAAAAGTAATAACAAAAACCGTACTAAAAAAATAACAAATTGTGCCAATAACAACAATCATAATTTAGAAAAAAAAAAACACGTCGCAGAAACGGCAATAGGAAAAAGAAGAGTAAAAAAAAAGTTAGCACAAAAACAAAACTTGAATGAATTACAGAAAAAAAAAGATTACAAAAAAAAGAATAAAGCATTCTTACAATATAAAACGACAAAAATTAAATACTGAGAGAGATACAAATATAAGATAACTCAAAGAAATGTAGTGAGAACAATTTAGAAAAAACAAAAATAAAAAACTGGTAAACAATTTTAAAAAATTACACAAAAAATATAAAATCAAAAAACTCCGACGCAGTGAACATTACTGAAAAATAAAAAAGCTCCAGGATATAATGTTTAACATGATAATAAAGTACAGAAAAATATTTCTATAATAAAAAAATAAAATAAATTTAGAAATTATGGAACATTAAAACAAAACAACTACTACAAACCACAAAAATGAACGCACTTAAAACAATACTAAAAAAACAGAAGGAATAGAATTTAAAAAAAAAAGAAGTAACACGTAAATGTCAATAAAACATATTATAAAGTTTATAATAAAACTAAACCAAAAAACCTCGATATAACTTTAAAAAAGCAAATTTTGTTCAATTATATGATTTAATCTCGACAACTAACTAGACTTCAGCCACATTATTAGAAGATCCGAATGTGGCATGCAAAAAACTTTACTCAATATTAAATAGCTACTATGATGTAACCGTTCTGGATTTAGAACAAATGTATGTTTTCAATTTCCAATTTGGTTCTCAAAACAAAGAATACACAATGTAAAAAGTAAACGTCATTATCGTATATTATCTTTAAAACACAATACCCAATTTAATAGAATGCAATTTAGTAGACACCAAAATACTGTAAAAAGAAATATAAAAAAAGAATTTAACAATTAAAACTATAGTCTTACATAAATACTAAAAATTAAAAAAAAACAAGAATTTCAAGTAAAGTATTTAATAAAAATAAATCCTACAATAGTCCACAAATGATAATTAATGCTTTAGCAAGTCACTTTTCTTCAGTATTCTTGAATATATCCAGTATGTTTGATAAAAAAGTACCAAATGTTTATAACAAAAATGTTTTATTATTAAAAAAGTTTGAAGAGATTGAAGTAATTGTAGCAGCAAATTCAATAAAACCAACTTTAACTATGAGTCTTGATAACATCCCTGCGCTTATAGTCAAGGACTGTTGTAATATTTTAGCTAATCCTCTTTGTCACATTTTCAATTTAAGCATTAAGAACAAATCTTTTCCAGTCTGCTGAAAGACAGAAAAAATATATATCCTATATCCTTGATATGTAATTTTGCCAAGTTTATTAAATCTATGATATTCAAAGTTATTTACTGTCACATAAAAAATGATTTTTATTGGTATTTACAATTTGAAAATTTACATGCCATAAGATTTAGATTTATATAATAAATAAGATATATTTAAATATTTATAATAAAAGTATGTGTAAAATATACCAAAATTTTCATATTGCCAAACCAAAGACAGACACGATGCAATACATGGTTTTGTTCTCCCATCTCACAGTACAAGTGCCATCGGTTGCACTATCCCAATAACAGGAGCTGGCAGTGTGTAATCCGGCACCTGTCTTCTGCATGATCTAGCACGTAACTCATATTTAAAAGCTTTCTTCAATTTACTGAGGGCACTAAGACATTGTTCAGGTACGGAGGCGCTCCACTGATTCACTTTATCTTGTTGATAGGTATTGCCACCTATAGTGCCTTCGATAGTGTCATTAATAATTTTGCTAACATCGTCGACGACAAATTGATTTTCATCGTCATCCATCTTCTGTAAATTTAAATTCTAAGCAGCATAGATTTATTAAAGGTAGATTTACGGTTACTAATCTTTGTACATTTGTTGAAAAAATATCAGATGCACTTGATAATTGATGTCAGGTTAATGTCATCTATACTGGTTTATTAAAAGCATTTGACCAAGTGCAACAAGTTGATAAAAAAATTGCATACATTTGGTATAAGGTCATATCACTATTAGCATCATACCTAAGCTCAAGAAAAAAATTGTAGAATATAATGGCATACAATCAAATGTATATATTGCAACGAGTGGTGTCCCTCAAGGATCAAATCTAGGTCCATTACTTTTTATAATCTTTATTAATGATGTTGTCAACTGTATAAACTCAGACTGCCTTATATATGCTGACGAAATAAAAAATATTCAGAACAATTTTAACTTATAATAGTTGTACTTTATTGCAAGCTGATTTATTACGTTTGCGCGAGTGGTGCAATAAAAATTGTCTAAATCTAAACGTAGATAAATGTAAAATTATGTGTTTTTCGAGAAAACTTATTAATATTAACTATAAATATTTTATGGATAAATTTAAATTAATCAACAACTTACCTTTGATGATCATATGAACTCTATCACTAAAGAATGCTATAAACTTTTAAGATTTATCCTGCAAAATACAAAACCGTTTAAAGGTACAGTGGCAAAGTTCTACAATGCTTTTATACGCAGCAAGTTAGAATATGCATCAATCATATGGCACCCAGCATATAATACGCATAGTAACACTATTGAAAAAGTACAAAGGAAGTTTTTAAAAGCATTATACTACAGGAAATATAAAATTTATCCAGTCCAAGGATATTTGCATCAAAATCTTCTCCAAGAATTTAACCAAAGGTTACTAAACAAAAGAAGAATGATTCACCAAGTGCTTTATGTCCATCAAATTTTACATAATGATGTTATGGACTTAGAGCTATTACAAAACTTAAATTTTATAACATCTCAAGAGCAAATACGTTTCATTGTCAACGATCACCACTAATGTCAATGTGTAACTATGTAAATATTTAGTGTCTTAAAATTGATATACTTCATGTATCTCGTGACGTACTAAAATCCTATCTTCTGAATAAAACTAATATTTGTAAATGATTGTTTATCTTTTATCTCTTAGCTTTTATTTTATATCTGTTATCTTATTTTATGTTTTATTTTTATTATATTTTAAATTTATTTTGTAGTTGTTTAACTTTATTTTTTTGTAGAATAGAATAGAAATTTTTAATATTATACTGTAATTAGTTTTATTTAAGTTGTTCTCCTTTTAAATATGTAATTTATTTATTAATTAATTATAAAACTTGTATTAATATTAATTGTTTACAATCAATATTATTGATAAATGTTAAAAAAATGTAGTAAAAGTTTTATAACAAACGAGATAATAAATTATAAAATTTCTGGAAAATTAAAATTTATTACTTGAAAAAAATTGGTGTGCCATGCCAAAATAAAAATAATAAAAATGTAGTAAAGCTTTTAATCAACTAATTATCAAAATAATAAACAAATAACAAAAATTATTAGAACACTTAATATCATAATAAATGCTAAAAATTATTTCCTCTATTTTCCAAACACATCTGCGCCCACCGAAGCCATGTTGGGCTACATCACAGTACATGCACGTTGAAGTCTCGCTGGTTGCCGAATTGTGTCAGCGGCAGCTAGTATGCAATGTCTCAACTCTTCAACACTTTGAATTTCGGTAGCGTATACCAGATGTTTCATATGCCCCCAAACATAAAAGTCTAGGGAATTTAGGTCAGGTGATCAAGGAGGCCAGGCAGTTGGACTTCCTCGACCAATCCACTTCCTCGGAAACACATTGTTCAAATGTTGTCGCACGTCTATTGCAAAGTGTGGTGAAGCTCCGTTGTGACAATACTACATGAGCTGTCTAACATTATTTGGAACTTCTTCCAGTAGTGCTGTTAGGGTCTCTTCTAAAAAATTTAAATAAACAGCGCCCGTTACACAATTTGGCAACAAAAATGGTCCAATAAGATAGCCGTTTACAATTCCAGCCCATACATTCACCGAAAATCTGTGTTGAAAGTTTGTACGCCGCGTAATGTGTGGATTTTCAACTGCCCAATAATGCGTATTGTGAAAATTGAGCACACCGATACAAGTAAAAATTGTCTCATCTGTCATTAAAATGTTAGTAGAAAAACTTGGGATCATTATGCTGACGCAACAGTCAATCGCAAAACACTACCCTAAGAGAAAAATCTGTAGATAACAAAGCATGTACACGCTGCACATGGCAGGAATACAGTAATTCATGCTTTAATATGCGCCATACAGTTGACTGCAATTCCCCTGTTATTGTTGTCAGGACGTTTTTCAGCAATATCGACAATATCCTCTTGCACTGTACCAAACGTACAAACAGTCCACAAGACGGATGGTAGCTTTAAGGGAATCTCTCAAAATAAAAGCGAGCTACAGTCACTGAATGTTGATGAACTTCTCTATACACCAATATCATATTCACAAATTCTGCATTGGTCATGTTATGTTGCGCCATAGTTTTATTTTATTACACACTGACAGGCGCCACCTAGTTTTTTTTTTTCAATTTTTCGGCAACAACCGCCGGGACTTCAACGTGCATTATTTTAATTTTGGCATGGCACACCAATTTTTTTCAAGGAATTAATTTTAATTTTCCAGAAACTTTTTAATTCATTATCTCGCTTATTATAAGACTTTTACTACATTTTTTATATACTAAATTGGATGATCCTTTGTTATTAGAGTGTATTTTCTGTTGAAAAATAAATTTTATTATTAAATTTTATTACTTACTAGAATTGTATATTTTTGTACAATAATTTTGCAGTTTGACCACTTTTTTAAAGATTTTTTGTATTTAACATAATAGCTCTTAACAACATCATTTGTTTGATGTAGCAATATTACTTTATGATTCTCTTTTATAACTTATAAAAAGTTCAAACAAACAAAGACGTCCATATGTAACGAGCTGTAATTAAATATAAAAAAAATTGCAATAGGATTCTTTTTACTTTGACTATAGCCAGTAAAATAGAAAAACATGCAATATTTACAAAATACAAATTAAAATATACAATTTTCAATTTATTTGTCTAAATTATAAAACGTTTGTGCTACAAAAAAAACTGTTTGTTTAAAGTATAAACTATCATTTGAAATCAATATTATTTTAGAAATCGCATAAGATTCACAATTTTTGTTTTGAACAGTAAAATTTTTATATAAAATTACTTTTATTTTGTGTATTATGTTAATTTTTAATTTGTGGTACTGTTTAATTTATAAAAAGTATAATCATATTTATTGGGTTAACAAATTTAACAAATTTGTGCTTAAGCAATAATTAATTTCTACGACCATTCGAACATAATGTTAGAACAGCACATTTTCTTCAAAACTATTTAAGATTTAAAAAATCAATATTATATATTATATTAAATGTTATTAAGTAGTACTTTTATGTGGTACAAATCTACTTAAACATAAATATTCGGTGACTAAAGTAATGCACCCACAACTACCACATACTTCCTACATTGTGTAAGGAGACTACAATAGTCGATTAAGCACGTAACCCACTCTAATACTAGTTGGTTGTACATTCTTATATTACAATTTCATTACGAATGAATTAATTAAAAGCTAAAGCTAATATTAATAGTTTACTTGATTTATACATAAATAATATTTAATATTTTCCAAATATCAAAATAAAATTTATAAATGCAAGATTTTGGTTTTGATGATTGGGGTTTGAGGATGGGGTAACAAAAAAACAAACAGAAAAAATACAAAAGAATAGAATGCATAAAAGACAAGAATTGAAAAAAGATAATTAAAAGTAGAATGCAGAATATTTTTTAAAGTTTTATTATATTTTTATATTATGTTAAGTTTATATCAATTTTAAAAAAATCTAAAATGTAATAAGTGTAAAAATGTATATATTAATGTTTTTAATAAGCAAAAAATAAACAATTATTATTAAATAACAAATCAAAAATTTTGTTTTGATTATGTGTAATTATAAAATCCTCCTGTGTTCGATGTAACAATTATTTTGAGTAGGATTAAATTTGCATGTATAAATCCTACAGTTACATTTAAATTTCAAATGCATTCTCTCAAGGTATAATAAACACTTAGTACACACGATTAGTTGTGTTAAAGTATATTATAAAACCATATCAGTTTTTAGTATAAAAATCTTAAAAATCTTTTACACGCAGATACGGCATCCTAGATACAGTATCTTGCATACAGCTGATACGTAGGTTTAAATGGGACCTATCAAACGTATTTGGGTGACTAATTCCGTATCGCATACTGTATATGCTTGCGTCTAGATACTCCAGCGAAACCGTATTTGGAATTGGGATACATGTTATACATAACGTTTTATGTTGCTTTTCGATGCTGATACTTTTTGAAACATGCATGCCTGGTGATAAATAAAAAAATAGTTTTTATCCATATTAATTCCTTTTATTTATATAATTTAATTAAAAACTGTTATCAACCACCAATATTTATTTACACAAAATTATTTCTATTTATAAATAAATGATAATATGTTTAATTTCTAATATGTATATTGATTAAGCTTTTTTTGATTTATTTATTCTATTTTTGTAAATGTAAAATAAACAAGTGTATTTGATAAAAATGACAATTCTAACGGAAATTTTAGGAAGGTTCCTTGATTTGATATTGTATATTCACTTTCAAGTTGGATATTATCGCAGGAAGTAAATTATTATTAACTATCTTTATAATGTGTTTAATATTGACCATTTTTATAAAATTCCACACTAGAATACCAATATTCAACGGCACTTGCAAATAAATCCGTGCGACTGTGTGTTGATATAGCGTCTCTTTACATTATATCTAGAAGTCTGTAACATCGTGTTAAAAAAGCATTAATCTTGGCAGTAACCACGTTAAAATTTATACATACTCTATCCACCTTACCTAGAAAGTCCTTGAAAATATATAAACCATACGAAACTATTTAGTCACATACGTAAATGGATGGTACTTTCATTAATGTACCAATTTTAGCAAATAATAATCCACAAACATTCACCTTGCTACATTCGCCTTGATAAAAAAAATCTTATTAGTTAAATACTTGAAGTGTGAAATATAATCGCTAGCAGCTAGAACTTTTTTTAGTTATTTAGGAAAGCATTAACTATTAGTAAGCTAATAATTTCTCATTATGTTAATCTAACCTGAATGTATCAATAATTATGCAAGTAATTAATTGTATATGATTAATTCATATTGATGTTGACATTTTGAATCCTGATTAAATTAAAGTTATTAAAATGTTATAAATTTTCATGGTCCTTGATCCACCTCGGACAGCAGAAATGTATTTTTTAATTTTTATTCTGTTGTTTATTATGTAGAGCAGTATGGTTATAATACTTCGATCTGGTTCATTGCTTTATATTACTACATACCAACACAGTATTATGTCACATCTAATGCACTAACGTGTATGAGTTAATATAGAAATCGAATACTTTCTGTGCTAAATAAATCAATACGTTTTAAATTATCAGAAGTTCATATTATTATTACTAAATTATTTTATAATATATAAACCAAAACAAAATAATTATAAAAAAAATGTTTATTAAGTTAAATATGCGACAATTATATTAATCTTGTCCCCGTTTCAATCTCATTCAACATTGACATTAAAAACGCAAAACAGAAACTCTGTTATTTTCATATTTTAATACATTCGCGAATTAAAAATGCAAATTAAAAGTGGTGTCGAGGCTTTTCAGCCAACTCTTTAAATCAAGATCGTACTGGCTGAGTCTACAAAGCAATTACTTGCGTAACATACAGCTTGCTACTAATTAACACTGCAAATTATAGAACATAGTAACAATTGTGGGCAATTTAATTATGCACTTTGTTATCTCATTTTACCTTGTTTAATGTTGATTGTGATATGACTTGGATCTACATGCACATTACATTTTATAATTATTTAATTGTCGATTATCATCATCATTTTAATTTATGAGGTCCGTTGGACTATGTAATTAACATATTATGTTTATTTTAAGAAATTTTAGATTGTGTTTTTTTTATTATAGTTATTATATTTGTAGACATTTATTATTTACATAATTTCTTTATAATAAATAATATGCAGTCAATAACCGAATATTTTAAATTTTTAAAACTCCGGTGGTTATAATAATGTTTTATTAGTTAATGGTGTTAAAACTTTCAATTAATATACATAACGTGGCAAATTATTTGTAGAATTTAATATTTAAACACAATAAAAACTAATTGTTTTATTTAAATAAATAAACGTGTTAAACTGGTTGGCCAATTTTACAGTAAAAAAGTAAAATAAATTACATTAAGAGGATATTGATATATCTTGTTACAACAGCAATGTAACAAAATACATCAATATTTTGTCCTCTCAATGTTAGGAAAACCATATCCTTCTCCGGTTAAGCATGTGTTTCTCTCGTGCTTTGTAGTCTGCATAACGTATGGTGATGATGATGATGATGATAAAATTATTTAAAATTCAATTTATACACCTTTCAAACTTAATCAATAACAGCTTTAGAAATGAATATAACTTCACAAGTGCTAAAGCTACTACATAACCTGTATTAGTTTATCTACAATCCAAAATATTTTATCTGTGATTGAACAATCAATTAAAGAATCATTATTATCTTCATCTACTGCCAGACTTGTATTGTTTACTATCCAGACAGTTATGTCCCATTGCAATAAGTATTAAATTTATTTAAAAAATAAATTATTATAAAAAATAATGCCTTCTCATACATTTTCTATTTTCCAAGTATCTTGTTCCATTTTTATCTATTATACAAAAAAAATTGTTCCATTCCTTTTGTAAATCCAAAAAATACCAAGCCAATTATTAGTATTTATTATATTTTTTCTTGAATAAATAACAAAAAAATATAAATAATTGGTACATATATCCAAGTGCCAAAGCACAATAACAAAATGAGGAAGTTTGCCGTTAAACAAATGTTAAAAATAATACAAGTTAAGCTAACAAATTTAGTTCAAAGAAATAAAAAAAAACTAATCAAATGAGATATAACAATTTATATTACTATACTATACTATTTTTGAAATCAGAAAAAATTAAGCTTTTAAAAAACCCATAGCAAATTTAGGTTGCTATTTAAAAAAATCCAAGTTTGGTTTATCTTAAAAATCAAAGTTGACTTTATTTGAATTTTACACAAAAATATCTACAAAATGCATTTTTTTATTTTTGCTCTAGACTAAATAAACAAAAAGTTCTTTACATTTCGAAAAATTGACTGTAGTTTGAGATAAGACAAAAATGAAACAGTACTGTTGTTTATTATCTTCAACGTTGTTCAATATGCTAGTAAAGAAATGGATAACTAACCAAAGCGTAAACGTAGAAAAAAAATTAAACTTAATGGATTCATCAAGGTTATATTATTATTTTCAGAAAGTACACAGTACTTAAGTGTGGTTTTACACCAATATAAGACTTAGACAATTAACGCAAGAAGACTGAATCTAGCCTTCAAAGTCAAGATTCTGACTTTAAGTAAAAATATTCAGTTTTTGAAAACTAGTTTTCTCGTACCCAACCTTCCGTGTCCCAAGAACATAATACCTTATCCTGCCTCTTGTCTCTACATAAAAACGATAAACTTCTTAACTATTATTCCCTATATTTTTTATCCTCTTCATCCTCCCATCTCACTTAATTTCCGTTAACAACCAATTTTGCAAGACAGCTAAAAGCAATGCAAGAACCCATTTGCTTAGATTCTAAAAAGAAAACAAGCACTAAAACTATCTCCGGTAAAAGCAACCAGTCCCAGACTCAGCATAATTTTTAGAAATTATCTATTTCCAAAAATAAAATATGGCAACAGAAACTTACTAAGGTCTGATAGAACTACATTATATGTGGATTAAAACTAATAAGTACAAAACCCAAATAGGCCACAACAGACTTAACGTAAATTGTAAAGCAAGTGGCGTTAATCCGCAAGTCAAACCACCCACAAATTCAAACATAGTTTTTAATACAAGTAAATTGGCAAATTAATACTTGGTCTGTTCCACAAACCAAATTAATTAACCAAACATTTACTTAAATAAACTAAAAATTAAATTAACATAATCACATAAAATTTATTTCTCTAAGAATTGTAGAATAAAAAAATAAATTTTGTTTATCATTATCTTAAACATAAAAAACCCGATATTCTCTTTTTGACTGAAACCAAGGTAAATAATAAAGATCCAAACAGCTTTAATCTAGTAGATTCCGATTATCATGATTCACAAACAACAAGCATATTCTAGACTGACAACGTACAAAATTAAATGCATTGGTTATAATAGCATATTTCTTAAACTTAATTTTTTAATAAAACAATTTTTGTAAAAAGCATATACCGTTTTCTATATGGTTAAGTCACTCATCAACACTATCTGGAAAACAAGGTAAGGTTTACTGCCTCTCACAATCTTAATCAATTTATTCAACAGCTCATTTATTTTTCTTGTAATAAACTTCTTGATAAACTAATGTTATTAGATCTGTTCTTTCTACTATTCCAAAACTTTAGAAACCTCTGATTATTTCTTCCTATTACTACTAAACCTGAACCCCACCTCATCTATCAGTATTCCAAAATGAACATAATAAAAATTAAAGATAAGATTGACAAAACAAAACCAATCAAATATCTCAGCTTATCATAAACAACAAAAATGTCTATAAAACAATAAATTTATTGTAAGGTAATTCAACATTTTTAATACCTCTTTGTCAAAAATATCAAAATTATTTAGTTACAAATCCAAAAAAAAAAAACGGATTTTTTTGCAAACCAATTTACATGTAACTTTACTATTTTAAATACTCTCTTGCTGTAGCGATAATGCCGGCTAGTAGTAAAATAATGGATCTAATTCATTTTAGGCAAAGGTTGTCAAAAGATGCCTTCTTAAATTAAATACTAGAAAAGCAACAGTTATAAATAAAACTTCACCTGTTCTCTTCTCTGTCTCTTCAAATTAGACATTTTTCGGAAAAATTTTACCCACAGCTTAGCGATCTGTATACACAGGTGTATTTGGACTGTCTCAAGATTATTTTCACCTAGCGCACGCATGAAAAAATGTTGTTTTGAAGTAATAGATATATATATTTAAATTTTTACGTTTTTTAATAGTTTTTTGCATTTTTAGCAAAAAATTTGTATTTTGGTCAAAAATGATCTCTATTAAAAGCTATAGAGCGGAAAATTTCCAATTGATATGAGTCATTTAGAAAGCGCGGAAAATAAATGTTGAAAAATGTCGCAAATTGTGACCTTTTGCTGATTTTTTGGATATTCAACCAAAACTATGCGTTTTCTGAAAAAATTATAAAAAATCAAAGTTTTAGAGCAAAAAATTTTTGGTCGATATGTCTTTCAATTTTTCCAACAATGCGTGCATTGTCCGTCAGAGCGCGCAAAATCGTAACTTTATTTTCCGCGTCCTCTAGCAAAAAAACAAAAAATACAAAAAAAATTCAAATGACCTATAACGATTGAAAATTGTTTGCTCTACAACTTTTAATAGAAGTAATTTATGGCCAAAATGCATAGATTTTGCTAAAAACGCAAAAAAAAACCACCCTATTTCATGCGTGATCTAGGTGAAAATAATCTTCAGGCAGTCCAAATATACCTAAGTATACAGGTCGCTAAGCTGTGAGTAAAGTTTCGTTAAAACATCGATTTTTTGTCTAATTTGAAGGAACTATGTTATTCTTAAAACATTTGCAAATATATTTGCTCCCATTTTGACTAAATATTAGCCTATACAAAAAAAAACATTCTCAAACTGTTAAAAAATTGAAAATGTTCAAACTATACCTAAAACAGAAAACAAGTCCAATTCTTTAAAATTAAAGACTAATTGCATTATTGTCCAATAAACCAAAAAGACAAGATAGGCATAAATGAAGATCAAATAAACTCAAAAAAACAAAAAATTGTTTTTTTAAGAAAAACTTTCTCACAACACTCTCCAATATAAATCAATTAACATCACCTGAAAACATTGTAACAAAAAAAAAAATAACAAAACGTTAGAAAGAACAAAAACTAATCAATGTATTAAATTAAAGCAAATTAATAAAATAACTCAAAATTCTAAAATTATATCAAAACTCTTTGTAATGCACGTTGCAACCAAACCCAAAAAAAACACTATCAAATCACTTTGAACTAAACTCATCTTAGAGTGCACTATACGTGGTAGTAATAAAACAAATAGTTGCTTCTTTAATTCTGTTAAAACTCAAGACGTACTAACTGTAATTAACAACATAAAAAACACAAACAGTACTGGTTTAGACTTATCTTCCAAAATAGTTAAGCACATTTCCAAACAATTGCTGAACCGTTAATACTTCTTATTAATGACATACTGGTAAATCTCCATAATTCAAAAAAATGATTCACTGTTTGAAAAAAATGATATTCAAATTATTAAAAACTAAATCCTAATTGCAGTACTTAATGTTTTTTTTTTTTAAATTATCTAATTCACAATGCACATAGTTTTTGTGAAGGTCGATCTACAAAAACTGCAACTACAAATTTTATCAATGATGTGTACAAAGAATTAGCTAAAAGTAAACATGTAATAAGTGTTTTTCTAATCTTTTTCAAGTTCTTAATAAAAAAAAACTTGAATGTTACAGTTTCCGCGGTCATTCTTAAGTGATAGAAAATTACTGTGAAAATACAAAATAAAAAGCAAAAAAAAAATGCCGCTAAGCTCAGTCTTAAACCTTTTTATATTTTTATTGTTTATTAATGACTTGATAAGTTACATCTTACCAATCACCAATATTACAATGCAAATAAAAATGCCACAAGACATAAAACTCAATACTATGCAGATGACACTGCTATAGTAATAATATCAAAAAATAAACAAATCCTTGTGGTATGAGCACAACGCTTAATCGACCTAGTAACCCAAAAAGTAAAAAAAATTTACCAAAACAGTCAACGAGAAAACTTTTATGTAGAGTAATCCACTCGACAATTATCTAGGGCTGCTCGATCTGGTACATAACTATGCAACACAAAAAAACAATCTTAAAAAAGTCCAAAGATTACCATTGCTGTAGGTCTGCTAGACGTACAAAACTTTAGTTATAGCAGGCGTTGTGCCAATCCACCTACAAATACGGAAAAGAACTAAAAATGTTGACAGATAAAAAATAAACTAGTCCCATATACAAAGGCAGAAACACTTGCAAACGCGCTGCAGAGCTGGCAAATGAATAATTAAAAACGTTGGCGCTCAGATACAGAAGCACGCAAAAATAGACTACTGTCTATTGCAGGCAGTGCACGGCACTTTTGGAGCATATCTCTTCAGATTTAAGTTAAAGGAATATGACAAATCCACTTACTGTGGTAAAAAAGACACAACCAAACACGCGTTTTTTTATTGCCATCGATAGGAAGAAGAAAAACAAAAAATTAAACAGTACACCAATAAAAGTCTAACTGGATAATATAATTGTTCACATGTTAGGTGAAGAGTCAAAATAGAAAACAATGCATTAATAGATAAGAAGTTGTATCAAAGAAGAAAAAGAAAAACAAACCGTAAACAAAAGTGAATACAAAACTAAAAGGACGTGAAGATGCCTACGGGCTGATTCCATGTATAATAATAATAATAGTATTTGTTTCTGATTATTGCACAGTTTAAAATAATTGAGGTTAGAGTATTTTAATAAGTTTTTATACTTTATTGTGCTGATTTTATTTTATATATTAAGACCGGTTTCGGCGGTTAGGCCATCATCAGTTCTAAAATATTACATTAATTATGAATTCATAATTAATGTAATATTTTAGAACTGATGATGGCCTAACCGCCAAAACCGGTCTTAATATATAAAATAAAATCAGCACAATAAAGTATATGAATTCATAATTAATGTAATATTTTAGAACTGATGATGGCCTAACCGCCGAAACCGGTCTTAATATATAAAATAAAATCAGCACAATAAAGTATAAAAATGTATTAAAATACCCTAACCTCAATAATAATAATAATAATAATAATAATAATAATAATAATATCGTTTATTCTAAAAATCAAAGCCATAGGACAAGTCATGTTTACAAAAAGATTAAAAACTACACAACATACTTAATACTAAATAATAAATAATATTAATTAAAACGAAATACATTTAACAAACTTCTTATACTAGAATAAAAATATAAATATATGTTCAATATAGCATTTCCAAGGCGCGCGAGTGATTGTAGAGAGAGGAATCAATCCCGTCCACATTACAATGTGTATTAAAATTTGTTAAATTTGTTCAAATTATAAAGAATCTTCAATAAAATCGGCAAATGAATAATAGCATATTTGTATCAATATATTTTTTAATGTGTTTTTATATATTTTGGTTGGCATTTTTTTAATTTGGTTAAGAAATTTATTATAGGCTTTAATGCCAACATATTCCAAAGATTTTTCATATGACGTTAACTTGTGCTGCGGGAATACCAGTAGATTTGAACCGTGCTTGGTATTATAATTATTAAAATTGTTTAGTTTTGTAAACAAATTTATATGCTTCTTGACATACTTCAAAAGTTTGAAAATTAATAAGCTTGGCAAAGTTAAGATTTCCAGCTCTTTAAAATATTTTTTACATGAGTCAGTATTGCTTAGTTGTAGCATGGCACAAACTGCTCTTTTTAAAATCTTTATATAAGCCCCATATTGTAATTCCATATGTTATCAGTGAATGAAAATGAGCAAAATAATATGTTTTTATTACCGGTACATCAACTTTCCGCTTAAGTTGTTTAATAACATAACATTGAGTACACAATCGTTTTTCCAAATAGTCTATATGTGCACTAAAATTTAGTCCTTGATCAATACTGATACCAAGAAATTTTGTATGTTTAACTGGTTGGATGGATTTTATGTTGTGTCTTATTATGCTTTCGTTAGATTTTTTGTTTTTGTTGAATTTTAAAAACACTGTTTTTGATTCATTTATAAGTGAATTATTGCTGCTAAGCAAAGTAGTCACATGATCTAACTGCAGATTTGCATTATGAATTAGCGTGTCTAGTGTCTTTGACGCTATCAAAAAAGACGTGCCATCTGCGTACATAACAGAGTTCTTGATTTGTAAATCATTCACGTAAATTATGAATCAAATTGGGCCAAAGACAGAGCCTTGGGGAACCATTTTCCTCATATTTAAAGTACCCGATTTAACTTGTTCTATCTGTACATAATGACGACGTCCTTCAAGATAGCTTTGGAACCAATCCAGTGCTAGTCCCATGATCCCGTAGCTATATAGTTTACTAAGTAAATTATCATAGTTAAATAAATCAAATATTTTTTGTAGATCTAAAAAAATTTCTGTACAGTTATTTTTGTAGTCAATTTGTCTATAAAGTTTATTAATAAATTGAGTTACCGCATCAATCGTCAATCTGCCTTCGCAAAAACCAAATTGGTTTGGATTGAATAACTTAAATTTATTAAAAAATGAGACTATCTGGTCAACCACAACAGACTCTATTATTTTTGAAAAAGTATTCCACAAAGCTATTGGTCGATAGTTTTCAAGTTTTTGGTCTTTTCTTATAGATTAAGCACTATTTTTGAGATTTTTAAAGGGACGGGAAACCGTCCTTGAGCAAACGAGGAGTTAGTTATGTCTACTAATGGAATCACAAGTTCGATGCAACATTTTTTTTATAATATTAGAATTTAAATAGTCATTACCAAAGGATGTGGATGATTTTAGTTTTTTTACTGCTCGAATAATGTCTTCTTCATTTACAGGGTTAAAAAAGAATGATATATGATTAAAATTAATAGTTGGCAGTTTCAAATTTACAGGATCCAAATGGTTTGCGATAGTAATACCATGTGTGTTGAGCATATTAGGTATTACTTGGGGGTCTGTGACATAAAAATGAGAAGTCATTTTTAATTTGAGTGCATAAAAAAGCATTTCCACCTTTAAAAAAAGAAAAAGGTTTAGTACTGAACAATTTCTTAAACTAAAACATGTATGAAAAAAAAATGAACTGTTTAATACGCAATACTGCAGCTAAAATCAGTAAACTTAACAAGTCAACTTAATGCATATTATTCATTTATCATATAGCGTATAACGTCGTTCTTTGTGGAGCAACATTTAACTAGCAAAGAGTTTTTATAAGACAGAAAAAAATGATACGTTTATTTTTAATATTAACCATAGAGATTCATATCGGCCATTTTTTATTAAATATAACATTTTAAGTTTGACAACAATATACATTTGTTATTGGTCAAGTAAAATATCTGAATCATTTTCCCAAAAAAACCGTATTTCACAATTATCATACACACCATGCTACATCACTGTTAGTAGTACCTCATAACTCTTCTAAATTTCAAAAATAACTATATTACAAAAAGGTTCAGCTGTACAACAAACTACCACTTCAGGCACAACATATAAACCTCAAAGATTTTAAGACTTTTATAAAATCTTTTTTACTAAAATATGTTTTAACTCTGTTTAGAACTATGTTTTAAAAATCAATAATATATTTTTTCATACTATATTTTGTATAATGAAGCTATGAACAAACTTCATTGTATAGATCTTGATCATAAATCTTTAAATCTTATCAATAAAAAAAAATTTAAACTGATACTTTTAACTCTAACCCCAAAATAATAAATGTTTGTGTTCCTCAAGGTTTTACTCTTTTGCCAACTTTTGATTTTTGATTTACATTTATAAACTTTTTCAAATAACTAAAATTATATAAAATGTTGTAACATAAAAAACTATTCTATTTAATTAAATAAGTAAACCAGCAAGAAAAAAAATTGGCTGTTTTATAAATGTCCAAAAAAGCAATAAACATTTCATTTACTTAAACAAAATTTAAATTTGTGTAAAAAAATAATGTTGATGGAAATAAATAAATAAATTTAAAGAATGCATCAATATTTTTATGGATAATTAAATCCTACTACATTGAAGAGTTAAATAACCACAACACACTACTCAAACGGAATAATAGAAATTTCTTTTTTATTCCTATTTGTAAATGTGATCTTATCACAGTTACCTAACATATGTAAATTAATACTACAAACAACTACTTAATCAAATTGTTTGCAATAGTTACAATACCTGCTCTTTTGTGAATCAATAAAAACGCCTATTTAAGTTAAATTGGCATTTTAATTACATGAATTACATACAATATCTCATGCAATCAATGTGACAATTATTTAAAGCGTTTGAAAGGTGTGAGGAGAACCCTAAAGACTCCTTCCAGTAATACCTCTAAATCGTTACTTTCTATCATTTGCATACGTGATCGTACTCGATCCATACGTGATCCCTTCACTTTCGTTCATTCGTGGACCAGACCAGTTCGTTTTTGTCCATATCCACCTGCTCGTGCATCTACTTTCCACACCTGATCCGTTGTGATCAATCGAAATGCAACAACAAGAGATCTTTAAATACCAATAATTTTGCACATCTCATATAGAATTTATATAAAAAATATGTATAATTTTTGTGCCATTTATTTCGTAACCAGTAGGAGATTAATTGCTAAATCAAAATATATGTGTTTGTGTAAATGTGTGTGCGTTGAATATTTTTTAACAAGTAATTTATGCGGCGCCGGAACTGCCTGCTCGAGACCACTCCTAGCATTGTTTCAAGTGTCATTGTTGCGCGAATTAAAGAGGCCTTCGAGCAGATTTCCTTATTTCAGAGATTAATATCGAAAGTAATTCTAAAATTGGGGACATTAATTTTTTCTCAAGAGAGTACTTCCTTGTGGAAAAATTAATACATTATCCGTAACAAACAATGAAAACAAATAAATCACGTACAAAATAACATTGTTTCATATAAATAGAAAATTATGTCTTTATTATCAGAAACGTGAATTTAAGATTTTTTTAAGTTGCTAAAACTTTCTAGTAATGTTGTTTTATAGCACGTGTCAATACCCAATTAATTTTCACACGGATTCCATTTCCTAGTGCAATCCCTCATACCAAAAACAAATGCAGACACAATGGACGAGTGAACGCGATCTAATTAAATCAAGCGAGCGGGTAATTAGACGATTTGTAAGGACATTGTTCGAATTAATTGCCACATTCCCATATTAAATTATGTGCAAGATTATATAAATTGCTTCTCACAAATGCATTATAATTGTACTTAATAACTAAAACTTTTGTTTTATTTTTATTGAATTGTATATTTCAATATATCTAAAGAATATATTTTAAAACAGTGCATTGACTTCTGAATTTGAAGGTTGTTAAACTTAATAGTTTGCAATTTTAAAGCAATTTATATCAAAGTCGCAATTCCGCTATCTATTCATGGCATTGGTGTCAACTGTATCGTGATTATTACAAGGTGATGGAGACAAGTTATAAAAGTATAATTTTCTCGCTTTATTAAATACACAAAGAAACACAAATAGTAATAAATATGTTTATTTTATATACAAACATTTATGTATACAAACTACTGCTATTATATTTACATTCTACTAAGTCTTTTCTGGCAATGAGTATAATGAGAATAGTGATAAAGAGTAATATTTTGATAAAGACAACTTAAACTGATGTTTTTTTTTTTAATTTATTATTTTTTATGCTACGAAGCTATTTATCGAGACTAAAAGTTAACAAGAATGCTATATCTAAAAATTTTGCTGCAAAATTAGACTTACTATAGTTTCTATCAATTTTTTGCTGAAGCAAAAATCTCAATAAACGATTAAATGTTGTTTTGTATGTGCACGTAATTTCCTACATTGGAGACAAGCCAAATTGCCTTTTCTATGTAAGTTTTATGGTTTACTATAATAAATTTAAAAAAATCATAATTGGGAAAATAAGATAAACTCAGTAAATTTTTTCACGTCGTTTTCTACAAACTACTGGTACTATGTTGATGCTGTTGACGTGTATTATCCAGACCAATCTAACGCCGCACTACAAGAAATCGCGCTATATCAACGCTGCAGCAAAAAGGTTAAGATCGTTCCTTTATTATTATTATCAATACGTTTACTTCTTGCCTTTTAAAGTTAAAAATTACATTTACAAATATATTTATAACTTCCCAAAATAATATATCATAATTCTTATAAAATAAATACAACTAAATTTTTTTCTCCTCTGTTCGTCTACTTCTTTCTTCGTTTTTTGACTGCCTTCATCCATTCTATCCCTCATTCGTCTCCTTTTAATATTTATTTTTTTTCCTATACCACATCTGAATCTTGCATTTATCTTTTTATCATCTTTACTATATCTATTACTCTCTAGGTCCATTGGCAGTTCACGTTCTATAATATGTTCAAAATTTGCGTTGTGCCTAAACTCTTTTACTCGTAGTCTCTTTTCTTGTTTTTGTATATCTCTTTCCATAACTTTGTGTCATATCTCTCTCACAGATTTTCTTATTCTTACAATTTTTTGGTTAGCATAACCATTTCTATTGTAATAATTTTCTCTGATCTGGCCTAGCTTTCCATGTCTTGCTCTCATTTTCTCTTTCATGCATTCTTGTAAAATTTTACATTCGTGTTGTCTGTCTCATTCTTTCTTCATACTTCATCGTTCTTTTTCCTGCTTTTACTCTTAACTTATCTGTTTGAACTTCCTCCAGCACAATATATTCTGTTTAAACCTAGCACTCATGTCATATTTTTTACATGTATTGCTTCTAATGTTTCTTGTTCCTTTCATCCCCATATTTCTGGCCCAAACAATATCTACAATAACTAAACTATCAAACATAAGTTCACTTATTCCCCAAACTTGTCCTACTACTTTATTTGCTTTTCGAGCTATTTCTTTGGTGTGCTCATTCTCGCTGTTATTCGTGCATAAAACATATCTCAAATATTTAAAAGATTTTACTTCCGTAATATCTTGCTGATTTCATTTCCAGTCCTCCGCTTTTTTTTTCACCCCCCTTTCTGAACACCATATTTTTTGTTTTTTCTACATATACTTCTAATTTTTTTTTTCATTCCTTTATTTATAAAATTCCTAAAGATATATACTAACCCTAAAAAGAAATAAAAATAGTCTGTTTTTTGGTCTAAATTAATAAATTTAATGCAGTAGTCCAATTTTCATTATTCCATCATAAAAATTTCAACCTTACATAAACTAAAACAAATTATTTTTTTATCAATCTTAAAAATATGATTTTAATACTCTACTCTAAACAGAACCGGATTTAAAGTTATTGTAAAACTTTTTGTAGACAACTCTGTTGTTTTTAAAAATAGGAAATTATTATGTGGTTATTAAGTTAGTACTCTAGTCTAGTCTAGTAGTTAAGTACTACTTTAAAATACATGTACAATAGCCTTGGGTGGCCAAAGCAATTGTGGGCAGCTGAGGTCAAAAAGACGGATCCTATCTGTTAACAAATTGGCAAAGACATAGACTATTGGTACTTGAAGGTAAAAAAGTACTTGGCAAAGAACATTATTTGTTAAAAAATGAATATAAAAAAAATAATATTTTATGTGTGTGTGAAACAAAAGGGGAAAGGAAATATGTAGGTACTATGAATGACAGTAGTCTGGATTTGTGGTCTGGAGTAGATAATTACATAAGTGCGTGTCAAGGTGTAGACATAATTCTATGCTCTACTGCCAAGCAACATGTAAAGAAGTATAAATTAATTTTGTTTAAAACAGCATTTCTCAAACTTTTTAAAAGTTCCTGTGTGGGGGTCCTTATAAAAAATTGTTTGATAGCTTGCGGACCTCTATAATAAAAAAACAATTTTGTTTACAAACAATTATGTTTCAAAAAAGATTACATGTTATGTAATCGTTAAATTTAAATAACAATTTTAATGAGATGGATGCATGTGCTTTGCCTGAACTAGTTCTTCTATGTTTGGTTTTGTTTTGGCCAGTGCAACTTTTAAGTTATTTGTTGCGTATAATCTATTTCGAGATAGTAAGTAGTTTAAAAAAAACCGACTCACACTTATAGATGGTTGCAAATAGAATCATGACTCTTAGAGCCAACTTTGCAACACCAGGATGTGCCAGTTTTGCACCCCATTATTTATCAAATCAATAAACTGTTCTTGAATTAAATTGTCCTCCAAAGGCAGATCACTAATAGAAAGTTCAAATAGGTTAGCAATAAAACGATGGTGTTTGTCAAATTTAAATAGTAAGAATTTTCTTTGCTAAGAACAAATACATAACTTCATCAATATATGTGTTCAGTTGTAGAAATGAGGGAAAATTCTTATTCTCTAACAGTGTTTTGCAATCCTACCAAAACCGCTTTGCGGTCTTCTAGGGGACCGCGGGCCCCACTTTGAAAACCGCTGGTTTAGAATCTTATAGACATTAGCATCCGTAAAATTTTTCTAATAGCAGCGTATGCGCTTGTAATTGATAAGAACGAGAATGTAGAGTTTTGGCAAAGCCTGAATAAAATCTTAAATGCCAGTGATCTTAGCAAAAAGTATGGTGACAATAAAATGAACGAAAATGGTAAGAGACTGGTTTGTACGTTAAAAGAGTTTATTCATGTCAAACAGTTTTAGGTTTAGGTTTAAGCACAAACTTATCCACATGTATATATGGCATAAAGGTAAGTCCAAAACTATAATTGACTTTGTGGTGTATGATAAAAGATTGAGTAGCTTAATTAGAAATACTGAATGTGGAACTGATCATTATCTTGTCATATTAAAAGTGAGCTTTAGTCGTAAATTTATTAGGAAAAAGTGAAAGAAAACTAAACAATTAATCAGCAAAAAATTTAAAATGACAGTACTTAGGAAAAATATTTAAAAAACTATTGAAAAGAAACTAGTTCGACATGAGGAAAAATTCAACTAGAAAATTATAAATAAGAACATTGAAAATGTGTAGATCAGATTGAAAATAACAACAGTTGCATGCATGGTAGAACGAACAAGTAAAACAAGTAGTGAATAAAAAAAAAAGAAACAAGTAAAGAGAAAAAAATTGAATGCAGAGAAAGTAGTAAACAAAAGTAAAAAACAAACAAGAACAAAACAATCCGAGCAAATCCAAAATGACTTTGAAAAAAATAAAAAAATATTTTAGAAGTAGGCAAAAAGAGCAAAACAAAAAATACAAAAAAAGTTTGTGGAATTCAGAATGATCGTAGAGAAATGATTTGAAATAAAAATGGTATTAGAGAAC
The DNA here is from genome assembly GCA_963932245.1 of Tachinus rufipes. Taxonomy (NCBI): domain Eukaryota; kingdom Metazoa; phylum Arthropoda; class Insecta; order Coleoptera; family Staphylinidae; genus Tachinus; species Tachinus rufipes. The sequence goes on along the minus strand of OZ010741.1, from coordinate 44,883,815 downwards.
GCTGAAAAGAATATTTTCAACAATTGTATGGGGACAATGTAAATCTTATTGCAGACAAAAAACAGACTGGGAAATGGCAAATAGTCTAAACGCGGTCAAAGTAATAAAAGCTATAAAATTGTTAAAACATGGTAAAATCGCGGGTGTAGATGTAATCACAAGTAAAGTGTGGAGAATTGTTCCTTGATTGAAAACATGCGTAAAATAACGATTGAAAAAATTTGTGCAGTGTGGATTTATGCCAGGTAGGGAGTGCATGGACTAAGTTTTTGAAAATGTACTGTGCCATTGTTGATCTAAAGAAAGCATATAATCAAATAAACAGACGTATGCTGTAAAATGTTTAAAAAAAGTATGGGTAAATTGCTATATATGATGGTAACAGAGCGTGCGTTATGGTGTTAGGCAGAGATATTATTATGTTGATGAGTTATTTTCCCATCGTTGTTTAATATATTTTTAGATAAATGCGTAAGAAATGCTTCAAAATGATGTACGGTTGGATAATGTAAATATGAGAGTGCTGTTGTATGCCGATGAAGCTGTAATAGTGTGTAAGAATGAAAATTACTTACAGGTTTAGTGCATAACCAACTGAATGTTGCAGTAAATAAAATAAATCTCAGTATAAATGTAACAAAACTAAAATCATGGTCTTTAATAAGAACGAAGAAATCAGTGATTGTATAATCGGGTTAAAAAGTAAACGCTTAAAACAGTAATTTAAATGGAGAAATTAAAAGACAATTAAATGCATCGCAAAAAGTAGTTGATAGTATGTGTATTATTGCAAAAAATTAAATATTGTCTAAAGATAAAAAGATGGCAGTTTATAAAAGTGTGTTGACACCAACTCTGCTGTATGGATCTGAAGCATGGGTATGTCAAGAGAAACACAAAGTAAGATAAATGCGATTAGAATGAGGTACTTAAGAAGTGTGTGTAGAAAAACTCGTATGAACAAAGTTTGAAATAAATAAATAATGAACAAAAGTTGTTCTCAAATAACACCTATAAGCCAGTACAAACGTAGTATAGTATTCAACGTTGCTTTGGTCATGTTGACAATAAAATAACAAAAAAAAATCTATAATACAAATGTATCTGGATTCAAATGCAGAAATAAACCACGTAAAAATATGTTAAATGTAGTAAATAAATGTGATAAAAAAAAACTAAAAGTGGAATCATTAAGAGATGCATGCATGAACCAGATGTATTAGACATTGCTAAAGCAAAGGAAATATGTAAAGACAGAAGAAACGTGGAGACAAATTGTACAAAATAAGATTTAAAAATCAAAGTAGGCTACACTATACTGTACAGTGTTACAGTGGCTTAGTTGCTGAGGTTTTTAACCGCTTCGAAATTCATGGGTTCTGTAACAAACAAATTCAACATATTATATAATCAAAACAAATTTTAAAATTATTTCAGAAACGAACCAATATGTAACATAAAATAATATAATTTTAAAAACAAGTGATTTTTTTTTAAATTTTACTCTTTAATATAACAACACTTTTAGAAAAAAATTGTCTTATCTAATATCAATAATTTTGTTACAATCTTTTACTTTTAAAAATAAAGTTGTCTACAAAAAATCCCACAAAAACTTTAAATCTGGCTCTGGTTAGAGTAGAGTATTATGTTTAGTCTCAAACAAAACGTATTGAGATAGGTAATCATTTGTTCACCGCCACCCATTTACAGCTATTTTACACCGCGCAAAAACTTTTACAACTTTGTTTTTATTTAGTCATATTTCGGGGGTTAAACCCCAGATTGTTAGCGTGTTAAACTAACGGTCTAGTAGTCCATACAGTAATAATAATCTAAAAAATCAATAGTTTAGCAAATTAAAAATTAAAAAAATGTAATTAAAAGTTGAAATTTTAACAGATAATGGGCTTAAAGATTAAATAAAATAATAAAAACCAAAAGTAGCTGCAACCCCTGCGTAAAATTAATTAAAACAGTCTATTTTTATTACAGAAAGTTCTAATTACAACATGACATAAATTTATAGTTAAAAAATTCCTTTTAATAACAATAATTTTGCAATTTGCCGTATAATTTCACTCCTACGCTAGTGAGTTAAAATTAATGCAATAGATTTTTTTTAGTTTGATTTCTAAAAATGTCATTTTTCCTAATAGAAATCGTATGTTAATTAATATACTTTGTAAAACATTGAAGATTTAATTTTTACATTATATTGATTTTCTCCGTTATTAAAGAAACATATGTGTTCGTGTGTATGAGTATTTAAAAAAAACTCAATTTCTTACTGTTTCAAAATCCAAGATATCATCTTTACCAAATATTAAACTAAACAACAAATCCATATTTAAATCTTCTTTAATTTGTTTTTTAGGTGTTACAATAGATGCTTTCCTTTCACTGCTCTGGTTCCGAACAATTCTGTGCCTTTCACAGAGAGCACGACGCCCCAACTTGTTCAGAGTATCCTTCTCTTCTCCCCTCATGCACCACCTACCACGAAAGTGCATCAGAACGGTTCTGTGCGTCAAACCCCGGTGCGTGTTGCTCTTGAATCTAGAAAACTAAGATTTCTTAATAGATATATTATTTTTTAATTCTGTTCAACTTTTGCATATATATAAAACTTATATTTGTCTATGTATTGAATATTGTTCCCAAGTATGTAAACCGTTCAAACTGTGCACACAAATAAATATTTGTCATCCTTAAACAATCTTTTATACACAGTAATTTGTTTGTGTGCATAGTTTGAACGGTTTACAAACTGTCCAAATCGTATATTGGAACAGAAGGTCTGTATTTTCTAAATTCTATTCAGAAAAAAGCTATTCGGATCATTGCCGATCCAAAATTGAATAATAACTTAGATACTTTACAACACAAGCGTAATGTTGCTGATATTTTAATAGACATTGTTCAAACGAAACACAAGACATTTTGCCATCTAAACAAATATTTACTCGTAGTACAAGAATTGCTAGAAATTCTAACAAATATTCACTGACAGTTCAGAAATGTAAAACCAGATGTCTTTAACCGTACGTACTATCGACAAATGGAATAAACTTTCAAATTCAGTATTTCCAAAAACTTATAAGCCACAAATATTTAAAGTCAATGTTCACAAACTGCTTAAATCTAGTCATCAATGTAATAGTTTCAGCGAATGTGGTTTCACTCATATAAATTCAAAGGTATTTTTAAGTTATGGCTTAAGTCTAAGACTGACGTTTGTTTACAAATACCGCCTTAATTTATTAATAAACATTGTCACTAAGTCTTTTAAACATTTAAAAACAACATTTATTTTAATTCAAAATCCCAGTGCATTTAAACAGAACTGCTTATAATCATCTGCTTAAACAGCTTATCTTTGGGAAATTTAATTTTGTTTGCACTCGTTTAGAAAATAAAAAAGATTTTCTGTAAATGGTAAAACTACCTGTTATATTGTTGATGCATTACTGAATAAAAGAAAACACGTAATCTATCTCAACTTTAAGCTTTTAAAAAATAAAAACCGTAAACCAACTTTCAACTTAATAAATGCGTTTTCAAAAAAAAACATTTTATTTGTTGCTGGTACTTATTACACACGATAGCGTATGTTACCACCCGCCATCTACTTTCTTCTTTACAATTTACTAGCCAAAAATTTTGTTAATGCATTTTCTTACAACCAACAACATTTATTTGTAAAATGACCAGACCAGTCGTATCTTTTAAACGCGCAAATGTTGTAAATAATTCACAATGTGTTATAGTAAATTCACATGTTGTTTGAGTTACTAATCTAAACAAAGCTCTTTGTAATAAAACATAATTAGATCGCAAAAAGTAATTTTCTAACAATTTAATTTGCTGCAGATTTTTAAACAATTCAGATCCCAATAACAATTTAAATTTAGTTTGCACCAAAAAAAGTGGCATCATAACGAGTTATTCAACAAAATTGTTGCAAAAAAACCTTCACTAACAACTTGACCCACACTTAACTTTTAATTAGCTTTTCTTTACTTTATCATTGCTACGTTAACATTGCATTGCATTTTTTCTAAAACGTCTTAAATAACATAAATCTACAAATTAGTTGATTGAAGATTGATAGTTTAAAATTAAGCATATACAGATTGTTTTAAGAAAAAATGATACATATTGTAATATGTTATAGTATTGATTATTTTAAGTAGAAAAAATCGTATAAACATGTATCCAATTCTCAATAACAACTGAGATACAACCAGTTGATTTAAAAACAAATTTAATTAATTTATTAAGTTATTAAAAAATTGCTCAAAAACAGTAGCGATAATACAAGCAATCAATTCATCATGCGTGCTTACTTTTTCTCAATAATCATTATATTTTATCTATCCCCATTTCCTAAAATACGATAGTGTCCACCAGAAACTTAGCTGCATAAATGAAGTTTGCATCGTGCAGGGAAAGTTTCAAAAAATGTGGCATTCTGACATTCTCGTCAGCTTACATATTGTCAAATATTATTTATGTTCACAAAAAGCAACGTTATTACCCAAAACATGATCATCCTTACCAAACAAGAAATAAAGAAAAACTTTTAGAACCTTTTTACAAACTATCTAAAAGCAAAAAAAATGATTCTTGTATCAAACTATACAACCATCTACCGGAACGCTTTAAAGCTTTGAATTTAAAATTATTCAAAAAACAAATAAAGACCACATTCCTCAGCAAATCTTTTTACTCCATAAAGGATTTTTTTGATTGTACTTTTAATTAAATTTAATTTTTTTTGTATCAAATATTTATATGCAAATTATTGTATTGTATGCTTAATTTTACTATATATTTATCGACTTATTACGTACAACATATTGTATTTTTTTTCTATACGTTGTAACATGTAATGAATAAACTATTATTATTATTATTATTATTATTGTATCACCTGATGACTAAGATGAGCGAGAAAGATAGTTAAAACATCAATATGGCTCTTGTGAGTAAGAGTTCTGTTACAATAATGGAAGTTCATTCTGCGCGAACTCCAAATACCTGTCTCCCGTTAAATAATAACTAATACAAAAAACCCAATCAAGTTGTTGTTATCATTCCATCATTTACAGAAAATCTTTGCTGGAAACTTAATTCTACACTGATATGTGGGGTATATTATTAATGTCAACGCATGTAATTAATATTAGTAAACTAATCGACAAAGGAAGCGTGGCGCAGTAGGCATTCGACTGCTGCACCAAAGATCGTAAGTTCAAAAGAAACCATTTTATATGTTTACACGCTCTCCTGCTTTTCAATCCGTCTTGTCAGAGTAGTGTTGCATGACTAAGATCCTTGTCTGGTCTGGATATTCTCTGTAGTAGTTGAAATCCACTCAAAACTGTAGCTCTACCCGTAATATAAGTTTAAATAAACAATTGGTAAATATCAATTTACAAAATTGCACTTGTTGAACATGGTATGAGTACAAACTTTGATCGCGCAGTGTTTGCCATACTCTTACATGAAGAACACCAATATGTGCAAAAATCTTCTTGTACTAGAATAAAAAAGACTACTTGAAACAACACCAGTTTCTCTCAAATTGTTAAACGTTCAAAGAAATGCTTTTAAATCTGATACTGCTCGGGTAAGAAAAAGAGACGGTCTCATATTCTTTGCGAGCAGCACGTGCTCTTTCATTGCAAAACCCGTAAACACCATATCAGCGTATTTGGCAAATATATAAATGTAGGGCATGTTTAACAAATTAAACACGTAAACTAGTTAATGTTAGTTGTCAACAAATAATAAATGAGAATTTGTTTTATGGCAGCTGATCTCAGTAACCAATGAGAATTAGACACACGTTTGTATAAATTATTGCTCAAAATAAACAACATTAAAACATATTTTTTGCCTGTCCACCATAAAAACAGTTTTTTTTCTCGTATTTTAGATCAGAAAGTGATGCTCAGGGCGGGAAAATCATATAAATTAAAAAAATTAATTGTTTGATTTAAAAAAATATATTTTTTAAATTTTGTCAAATTATTTTCTATGAGCAAGCAAAAACTAGTCTATCGATTTGCTCGCGGCTAAACATCCTGCCCTTGATACTTAAAATACTATACAGTATGTACCATTCTTCCTAAAACACCCTGTATATTATACAGGTTGTAATTATAATATATTAATTAATAAAAATAAAAATAACATATGAAACATCATTAATACTTGTTTAAATCTTCTCGTTTTAAGAAATAGAATATCAATAAATTCAAACATATTTAAGACCACCCCAATTGATGTTTACAATTTACATTAATAGCCGTTAACACATTTATATGCAATTGCATCTTCTAAAAAAAACTATGATAATGATCAAATGTGTATGTTTTGCCGTATTACTAGGTCTAGTACAACGCACTGAAATGTAATAACTCACCACTCTGTGCCATTTACCCAGTTTGTAAAATTAGATATTGCCATTTGATTTATTTCAAAAAGAATTTAATATTTTAGTGTAATAAATAGTAAACTGGTATGGTTGCAGTGAATGTAGTAGCACTAGTAGCGAGTAAAAGCTTTGCGTGGATGTGTAGTATGTAGTAGTATGGTATATATAAATTTATTATAAATGGTATTAATATCGGATTCCACAAGTGGGCGACCTTGCCAATAGCTCTGGGTGAAATTAACAATGTAAAAAAACTTACAGTACGTGTTTAATCTTAACATCAACATAGCAAATTTTATAGTGCTAAAAATAATTTAAATACCTTTGCAGTGATTGCAAAAATATATGTAGTAAATAATTTGATTTTATTGAGAATTTCAGGTTCAACATTTGTATCAGAGTATGTTATAACTGTTTTAATTATTTCATCAACTTCTAGACATTGACAGAGAATTAGACATTAATGCAGGTATTTATTTATGACACATTTACATAACTTATAGGTTGTAAATCGTCATTTAGATTGTGTCAATTTATTCCTGATTAAATCATACTATGCATATAACCTTTCATAAAGAGTCTTAATTCGAAGTTTAAGTGTTGACCATGAATCTATGAATATACTATTTACTGTGTTGATTATTATTTACACATAATTTTATCTTTAAATTTCTACAGAGAAATTATTTTCTAAAATTCTATTATCCATTGATATACATACACTTCGTATTTTTTCACCTAAATTCTAACTTTGGAATAATTTATGTTATTCTCTATATCAGGTAGTTTTAATGGTACAATTAAAGTAAACAATTTGCAGTTGGCTAATCAGTTTAACCAACAGCGAATGAAATACCATATATACATTATATTATGGTTTTAATATAATTAATAACTAATGAAATGCCAAAAAAAAAATAATACGGTCAATAGTTGATAGCAATTTGAGCAACAAATAGTACAAGTACTTTCAATATAAAATAATTAAACAATAAATTTTAATATCAACTACGTTGTAAATCAATTAAATGAATTAGAAGTCACGATCATCATTAACACTTTCCAAAAGAGTAAATTTATAAGCCGTGATTAATAATGAATGATATTGTTAAACAAGTATGGCCAATATGATAATGATGTTATTAAATTTTTTAACAGCAATTCCTTATTCGCCAATTATTTATATCGTCTATGCATAAACTGCGTGTATCTATTTGTAAATATAGGTTTATATCACAAAATAACATTTCACCTTTAATGTTAGAATATATTTGTTTTTCATTTTTGTGACACACTACTGTGACACATTTTTTTAAATATTTAATACATATAGTATTACTAACTTTTCTTGTAAATAAACAAAAAAATATTAATACAAATATTTATAATACCTCACTAAGCTGTAAGTTATTTATTAATGTATTTACAGTTTTAGCGCCATTCATGGTTTCGGCAAAAGTAGGAGTTATTCTAAAAGATGCTGTTTAAGATCAAATCGACTACAATTAATAAAAAATGAATTTCAAAAATTTGCGGTCCAAAAAACCGACTGCTACAATCAATTTGTAGTGGAGTACAATAAGCAAAAACATTTTAATTATACGAGTGTCTTAGAAAATTATTGAACCAATCTAGATTAATTAAATCAAGCATTTTAAAGCTTTTTCTTTAAGTTGCAAAGAACTATTGCTGTCAGTAAGTTATTAGCATTAATGGGTGCTTTATTAAATCAAAAATTTCAGTAAAAGAAAATATTCCCAAAACCATCAACATAATTCCAAAATTCTGCGCAAAGTCATTTCTTTGCAAAACAATTTTGAGTTTTTAAAGTCCTTTGAATGTCTTGTTCAATGTTTCAATGACATACACATCTTTAACATAATACCCGTTTGACACTGTCTATAATTATGTCTTGAATTATATATATATATATATAATTTTTATTAGAATTTGTGCAATAATTCCATATATAAAATTTATATTCTGTATGACACTGTAAATAATTCTTTATATAATTATAAAACCACGCTTGCGCCTTATCTATGATCTGTCAAATCAATTTTCAATGTTTACTACACTTTGCAGGTTATGTCATTTGTTTTAAATTGATTATTGCTACAGTTAGTTATACAATTAATGAAAATCATAAAAAATGAAAGCAAATTAAAAAACTGGTAGCAATTGCTATATGTGGAGCTGCAGTGGTAAAATTGAAAAAAAATTAGAAAATATAAAATAATATGCGCACATCATATTCGCGTCGATTATAGATGGAAAAATAGAACATTTCAAGATATAACTGTGACCTTGATAATTTGTGTGTTTTACACACGTGAATGGTCTGATCTATATTTATATATATATATATATAATTCAAGACATTATTATAGACAGTGTGATACGGGTTTAAGCTAATAGTTCTGCTAATTCTGTAAAAACGCTAAAAACATTTTTCAAACACCCCTAGTAACTTAGCTAAATCTGAGTTGTAGGCTACTAGCGGGGTCACAGACAGCGGGTACTAACCTTAGACCATAAACACTTTATGGTCTATGGTCTAAGTGTTTATGGTCTAAGGTAGTAACCATGATACTACATACATACAAGTGCGGTAGACATGTTCAGGTTCATCTTACGCATGACGTCACAAGGTTCGATAAGAACGCCCGTCTAATAGTAATTCAACATACAAACCGCCAACCGTTTATTGCATTTAATTTTAATTTGTTTTTGCAATATGCAATCGTCATATTTGAGAATAGATTATATATAATACACTAGTTTTAATAAGATTTGTTTGAATATTATATAAATAGTTTTGATACTAATAAATACATTTTTTTAAACTATTTTAACTTTATTTGTTCAAACTTTGAATTTTAAAACTTAATTTACAAAAAAAAAGTTGTTTTGTTTCATTTTTTGTACAGTTTATGACTAAATTTTGTTATTTTTTACATTTTATGAACAAAGTGTTGCACATTTCAACCTTTTTTTGGTTTTTCTGTAATATTTTAATATTTTATGATAGAATTTTTTTACTTTTGATTTCATTAATAAAATGTTGCATTTTTCAACAGTTTATGGTGAATTCTAGTACTTTCTGACAACATTTTTATATGTTATAGCCAAATTTTAATATAAGTTTACACTTTTCAAAAGTTTGTGATTAAATTTTGAATTTTTGACAATATTTTGATATTTTGTAACTGGATTTTATTTGTTTTTAGCTAAATTTTAAGTGTTTTATTAACGGATTTATCTATTTTCGATTTTTTATATATAAAATTTAACATTATTTAACAGTTAATAATTAATTTTTTTATGTTATCTGACAATATTATCATACTTTATGACTAAATTTTGCTGTTTTATATTTTTTAACCGTTTATCTGCCTAGATTTTGTTGTTTTCTGACAACATTATGATGTTTCAAGACCAGATTTTACTACTTTTGACTACTTTTTAACCGTTTTTAATATTTTATGACTGGATTTTGTTATTTTTGACTTTTTATGAATAGAATTTTGTTATTTTCAACAGTTAATAACAAAATTATGTACTTTTTTTTTCAAAAACGTCTAAAATTTCAATATTTTGCGGTGAGGCCCAAAAAACTGCTGTTTCAAAATTTTATTAATATTATTTACTAAGTTTCTTTTCTTTGCTGGTTGCCGCTGAAATATGTATTTGTATTTGTGCAAACTGTAAAGAGTATATTTATAAAAAAATTACACCAACATTTTTTTTAGGTGAATAGTCAACCAAATTAAAATTTTGTTTTCTTTTGCATTTATACGTTTACTGCTTCCTAATAATTTTATCTTTCGGAGAAGTACTAAAAGATGTAATGGACAAGCATTAGGAAAGTTTACCTTTGAACATAGTACAAGAATCCAAAAACAGTACAGTGACATGGCGATCATTGCCGCTATAAAATAAGCACAACTTAGCACGTCCAAAGTAGCCAATAACAAAATGCCTCTCAGGTATGGGTAGTAAGAGTAAAATAAAATAACTTCCACAAACCATCAAGCATAACAAGTGCAGCGTCTGATTTAAAATAGGCAATTTTCTCCAAACAACGTGGCCAAAGTGGGGCAATGTTTTAAGTACGATCTAAGTGATTAAAAATAGCGTACACAGTCTCAAAAAGAAAAATTACCACTTATCACCAATCCGCTAGACAAACATGGTAATTAAACGCCAAATACCTGTATATAAGATTATAAACTTTAAACAAAACATTAATATATCCCAGGTGAAAAAGTATATAATACCACAACCCCACACCAACCAACCAAGCAAACCGTCTTAAAGATTCTAAGAGAAGCAAATATTCAACATCAAAACTACAAAAGGGGCAACAAAACTAGACTACTCATAGGAACATATAACGCTAGATCAATTCTTAGCAACAAAAAGTGTATAAAATAAAAGAACAACTCAATAATATTAGATAAAATATAGAGGGACTATCAAAAGTAAGAAGAAAAAACAAACAACTAAAGCAACTTACATCCAAATGTATAATTTACCACATAAGCTGTAATATAAATAATGCAGCATAAGGCTTCCTAATAAAAAAGTTGCTCTACTTATTATGTATTAGGAATAAATAACTAAAACAATAATTGGGATATAGAAACTTCTTTGATGTATTTAAAAATACTCTTCTTTAAAATCTACACATTGTTGCATTCAATTAAACCAATTAGCATAACAGTTTTTCTATCTAAAGTAAGTATCTTTAATACAAGGTTTTCAAATGCGTTAACAGCTTCTTGTATCGTTGTCCATGTAATTTAACAATAAATCCTAGATTTTTCACCTGTCTAAATATTTTACACTGCATTTGATGTACCACGGTTGTGTTTTGTAACCATTTCCTTGCACCAATTCACACAAATCTTTTTTTATCAATTGTTAAATTGAGAGAAATCCAACGCAAAAAAATCTAGTTGGCGGCTAAATGTTTATACAATACCTTATGCATGCTTGTCATACTAATGCCCAGTGATACCTAAATTTTAGAATAAGTCACATTTCAATCTTGCATTATCAGTTCGAAAACAGCATCAATGTTTTCTGCACCAATTTTGGTTGGATTTCTTTAAACTTGTCCGCCAAAGAAGCAATTGAACAACATATCTCATAGTTCACCAAGATTTCAAAAACAATAAAAAAACATATAAAATCTTCTAAAAAAAAAAGAAAAAAAAAATTAAAAATATATCAGAAATAATAAAAACATGAAAGTTTTCAAACCATCTCTTAGCAAATAAAATTACCAAAAAATACGCAACAAAAGACAAATCAAACACCAAATAAAACAATAAAACCAACCGCCAACTAATACAAATCTAAAACAAAAACAAAACATTCAAAATGTAACCTCAAAAGAACTACCAGAAATCAACAAACAAAAAATTGTAACTGCACTCAAAAAATCAAAAAACAATAAAAACGCTGGAAAAAAGTTTAAAAAAAAAAAGATATTTCAAACAAGTGGCAAAAAGCTATCACAATACTCCTACACAAAAACAAGGATAAATAAAACATCAGTAACTCAAGTGTGTTGACACAATGCCTCCTATTAGAAGAAACGTTGAACTGTTTGTGTGTGAAGAAGACTGTAATACATTTCAATCCTTACACGGACCGGCAACGGCATTTTTGGCGCGTTTTATTTGAATCAAATGACCAAAACCGAAACAAATTTATAAAATACATCATTTAATAATTTTAAATAAAACATCAGTAACTGTTGGCCAATTATACTTCTATCACATACCTACATTCTTCTCATCTGTCCATTTACCTTCCGTAGGGGTTTAGTAACATCAATTGATCAAATTAAATTAAATCAACAACGGCTCTCCAGTTAATTCTATCTTAAGCTTTTTGGACCGCTTCGTGTAGTCCTATTCCGTCTAGTTCTTTTGTACAGTCCGCCCATCAAGTTGGCAATCTGCTTCTTGGTCTTTTCCCTTCTACTTTACTTTCTATGACTTCCACTATAAGGTTTTCTATATTTCCAGTTCTTCTGGCTATATGGTCTAGGTATTGGAAGTATGCACAATTTATCTTGCGCGTGAAGCGGACTTTTATGTTTAGTTCTTCTAGAACGGATTTGATGGTGCAATGTTCTGACCAAGAAACTTTTAGAACACGACGCTATACCCACATTTTGAAAGCTTTAATACGGTTTATGTCTGCTTTTTATAGGGTCCATGTCTCGGCAGTATATGTTGCAATGGGAAAGATTAGTGTTTCGACTAGTTTTAGTTTTGTGTTCTTTGTTCTTTGTGATGTTGGTGTCTCTCCATAGTTTTGTGAGTTTTGTTGTGGCAGATCGTGCAATGGCTATTCTTCTCCGTATTTCGGTCTGGCTGCCTTCGTTGTTGGTTAGCATAGATCCAAGGTAGTTGAAGTTGTCTACTGCTTTGAAACCTGCTATTTCATGAACGTTGGCCATATTGTTGTTTGTTCTGTCAATTATCATTACTTTGGTTTTGTCAATGTTTAGTTGGAAACCACATTGGGCGCTAATCGTAGCTAGTTTTGGCATTATTTGCTCCATTTGTTCGACGCTTGAAGTATTTATCAATGTGATGTCGGCGTACTTTAGATTGCTTTTTTTTCCGCCCACAGACACACCGCCATTCCAACCGTCTAAAATCTTTTTTACAATAAACTCGGTGTATATGTTGAACAGAATAGGCAAGAGAATACAGCCTTGTCTAACTACCGATTTAGTATTAAATTGGGTAGAGTATGTCTTGATTACTCTTATTTTCGCTGTGTTGCCCGTGTAGAGATTGCCAATTAAGTTAACCAGATGTCCTGGTACACCCATTTCAATGCTCCATATCGAATTTCATTTGACAGTGTCAAACGCTTTTGAGTAGTCTACATAACATAAGAGCATGGGAACGTTATATTCTCTGGCTTTTTTCAATAAGTTGTCTTGCGTTCAAAATTTGCTCCATTGTCTCTTTTCCTGGGACAAAACCTGCTTGTTCTTCTGCGATGTTTAGCATGATAAGTGGTTTTAATCTTTTGTAGATAATGGTCAACATTACTTTACTGGCATGGAATATTAGGGACATTGTTCTGTAATTGGTACATTCTGTCGGTGCGCCTTTTTTGTATAATGGAATAAAGATTGAGTTACGCCAGTCTTCAAGCCACTGCTGTGTTGTCCATATTGAGTTGCAAAGTTTCTGCATAATCGTTATTGAAATCTCACACATTTGTTTAATTATTTCTCCAGTTATTTTGTCTGCGCCAAAAGCTTTCATCTGCAATTCCTTCCGCGTTATTTATTATGTTCCCAGTTTAATCTTTTATTGTCAGTGTACGTAGTTCAAATTCTCTTGTCATATAGCAAACCTTGTCAAAGACTTTTCGTGATTCGTTGCGATTAGCGTGTTGTTCTAGTTCTCAACATATTTCTGTAATGTGTTTGTTTTTATCGTGGCGACAGGAGTGTTTGATGTTATTATTGAGTAAGGTGAGTTTGTTTTTTTTTTGTTATCTGAGTTACACTAGCCTTTGATTTCCCTGCATTTTTCTATAATCCAGTGTGTAGTTTGTCGTCTAGTATTTAGTTTTTTCTCTTTTGACTGTGTTGCATTTTGTTATTATTGTTATTTTGTTTTTGGTATTTTTCCAAGTATCGTTAACATTCTCGTGGTTAATCTCGGGGAGTTGCAGTTCTTCTAGGTTCCTGACAAACTCAGTGGTGTCATGGACTTCTAATCTTTTCTTGTTTGTAATTATTCTTACAGTTTTCAGCTTTAATCTAAATCTACCTCATAGTAGGTTGTAGTCAGAGCCGTATATAACGCCAAGTCTTATTTTCACCTACATAATGTTTTCTAAAATAATTACCAAAAAATTCACAAATAAATTTGACTACTATCAACCCAGAAAACAATTGGGTTTTAGGAAATAATTCAGTTGTGATCACCTATTTATTAACCATAAGAAAAGCATTCTACTCCCTAGAGCTATATGCAGTCCAAGAATACTACATAACGGCAGAATAGACCACAGGTATATAACTCTGTTCCACAATACTTACAAAGAAACTGTAATCAATACTAAAGTAAAAAAAGAATTATAACCAATTCCAATTAAAAGACACAATTTCTTCTAAATTATTTATAAAAAAAGATTAAACCACTTGAAGTTTCCAAAGATTCGGAGAAAACCCACAAAAGGTGCTTGAAGATCTGGTCAAAATGTCAAGTGATGACCAACCCATGGCGCTGCATATATCAGTGAAAAATATCCTGCTAAAGCAGGTCAATAAATATAAATATGTGAGCCAATGCATATAGCTGTACTAAAAAAGTCAAAAGCAGGATTCAATAGAAAAGTAAAATTAGGATAAAAAACCTTCAGGTAATTGAACTTTATTCTGAAAAGCAAGAAAATCCCACAATAACTGAAAACTGTATAACAAATTCGTTCTACCATTGCTTATAATGCAACATAGACTCTCACCAATATAAACGCTAAAACAACATCATGCAGCAGAAAAAGGCATGGCTGAGTAAAATACCGCAAAAAAGTGAGTTGGAAAGACATTATAAAGAGATTTGCAAAATTTTGTAATAAACAAACAGCCATTACAATAACTCGATGTTGGCGTTATAACATCGAGTTATTGTAATAACACTTCTGCTAATTTTTTATTCTAAATAATTTACATTTTGTCTGAAATTTTGATAAAAAAGTTTTTTTACTTTTAGCAAGTAGTATATAATAGAGTTTTTAAATTAAGATATTTTGAGTCTGTCTAATCCTACAAAAAACATTTTTTTTTTTAAATTTATTGTAGAGAATTGTGCATTTGTGTTTGATTTTCAAACATTCTAGATTTGTGCAACTTAGTCATTAATGAGATTTACCACTAGCTATGTGTGTTGATTCTTGAAATTTGTTTTTGTGTTTAAATATAAAAACTAATTATTTAAATCAGGGGTGGCCAACATTTGCTAGCTCGCAAGATTTATCAGACTTTTTCAAAATATACACTAAGATTTAAAGAAAATAGCTCATTGGGTAACTTTTTGCAAAAAACTCGTTTTTTTTTAATAAAACCTTTAGTGTTTTACAATCAAAAAGACCATCAAGATGTAAAATCAGTTTATTTAATGAACAATATTAAGCGAAAGCGATAATGTACGTATACAAGAAAAAAAAATGCATTTCTTCAAAAAAACTTAACAGATTAATAATGAAAATTTCAGTTGAATAAAATTTCAATACTTAGTATTGCCTCCTCAAACCTTCACTATTCCCTGCATACGGCTGCCCATGCCACTAATAAGCTCACGAAGATCATTTTGTAGAATATTCTGCTATTCTTCCTGAAGTACCACACAAAGCTCGTTTATTGTAGTTGGTGCAACTGAACGTCTGCCTAGAATGTTCCAACATATTCTATAAGATTTCCATCTAGGGTACATGCAGGCCAATATAATTTTCTTATTTCAACTGCAACAAAGTATTCTGTAACGCACCTTGCAGAATGCGATCTTGCGTTATCCTGCATCAGAATAAAACCATCGCCGATAAATGGAGCAAATGGGACTACGTAATTTTCCAAAACTTCCTCAATGTACCGCTGTGCAGTCAGCAATCCTCCATCAATAAAAATCAATTTGGTGCAGGCATCCATTGATATTTCTGCCTATACCATCAGGAATCTTCAACCATGGCTACCCGTTGCCTAAAAGTGCACTGAGCAAATTGTTTTCCCGTTTGTCTCCATTCTCGTTTTCTTTAATCTGGCAAATGTAAGCAGAATCTAGATTTGTCAGTAAACAGTACAGTTTTTCAATGTGCTCATGTCCAATTCAAATGTTTTTGAGTAAAATAAACTCTGGCTACTAAACCGCTCAAGTGCTCTTTGGACGGTAGAAAAACTGACATAAAAGAATCTGGACACATACCGCTGGCTTCTTTCATCTGCCACAAAAGCAACAGCTTTTGCACAATTTGCAGCACTTAGAACCATAATTAACACACCAACCTGCCTTAAGAATGACAGTTAATCAAAAATAAACAAGTCAACCCAGTAGCCACCTTGATCCTCTGTGCATAATGTTGAATGGGTAAAAGATAGTGAAGAACCTATACCTTTAAATTTAATTTTTGTTTACTAATGTATATTAAATAAACTGATAAGTTAATGATGTTTTTTTCTACATCTTGATGGTCTCTTTGGTTGTAAAACACTAAAAATTGTATTAAAAAAATACCCGTTTTTTTGCAAAAAATTACCCAATAACCCGGTTTTTCTGCTTCTAATTTATAATGCCTAAAGTAGTATTAAAAAATACATTATTTCTGCACCCATATATTCAAAAATTAACTGTAGAACTGCGTCTAGTATCATTATTATTATATTATCTATGTTTACAGTAAGAATAATAGTAAACACAATAATAATAATTCATTATGTTTCAATTTTTCACTCCATAAAAATGTCTATAGTGGGTCTAAATCTAATATGTACAGGGTCTATATAAATGTCTGGGATTACGTAATCACTTTAAATGTGCCGCTTTTTTAAACTATTTACTTTGTTTTGACAGTTCAACTTCAAAAGTGTACGACCACTATTTTACTAGAGCGGCACAAAAGTACATTAGATGGTTACATAGTTCCAAACTTTTATAATAACCATGTATATGAATATAATTTGATATGCGGCCCGCGGAGTAATAATGCATTTCCAAAGTAGCCCGCAAGATCATTTGGGTTGGCCATCCCTGGTCTAAACCTACAAAAAAAAAAATTTTTAATATACGTTAGAAATTTATTGCAGAGAATTGTGCATTTGTGTTTGATTTTCAAACATTCCAGATTTGAGCAACAGTCATTAATGAGATTTGCTGTGTGAGTTGAATCTTGAAATTCGTTTTCGTGTTTAAACATGAAAAAAATTTCACTCAACTTTATAAATATATAAAAATTTATCTAATACTAACATCCCAGTTTTATTTTTAGATACTTAAGTTTATAAATTTAAGATAACCAGTCAATCAACAAAGCATTTTATGACGCATTGACAAAATTCTCTGCGTATGTTAAGAACTCATATCAGTTATAAATTGACATACATAATGAGTATAGTCGATAAAGTATAAAACCAACATTTCATTTACGTACCATAAAATAAATGTTCCCATATTAAATTATAAATAAATAAAACTAGTTGAACACCAATATAAATAGTTTTATTAAGTCATTTGCATCTTACAATTTGACCCAAATTATTATTTCAATATGCTTTTAACATACCAAACATAAATTTGTTTACATACTAAAATATCATTTAATAATTATCCTTGATATTGATTTACATTGAAATACATCAAAAATATTAATAATTTCCAGTTACAAAATATTGAAAGTATCCCGTACGTGAATTTTATGCTACCATTGTTTGACTATTAATAATAATAAATGGTGTAATTAACGGCAGGAGATTTTGTTTTGTTTTGTTGAATGGTAGTCGAAAGGTTGAGAACAAAATGCATAATAAATTTGCATAGTAATTGTTTTCCATACATTTTTTATTAATAAGAATCGGATTAATCGCATTGTTGGTAGTATTCGATATCTTTCACAAAGACCAAAACAAACAATAGAGAAAATCATAATGACACAGGAGCCTGTCTATTTTTTATAACATTGAAGTATTACAGTGTATGTTAGCATTGACATCGTTTAGAAAAACAAATGAGTTTAATAAGGATTGATACTTTCAGAACGATTGGAATGGAATCGTCAATTGAAAAATTATCAGTCATCTGTGATAGAATTAATCATTTTTATTGCTTGCTAAATATGTCAGGTATTTTTTATAATTATTATCAATATATAATCTAATTTATTTTTTATTATGAGTAAAGTGTTTAATAATTAAATACATTCAAAAAATTTATTGCATTTTTTTAATTAATTATTTGACACTATTTTAATATTCAATTCGACGTTGTACAAAAATTGCTCATATTACAATATAACTAATAATAAAGCGTAAATACTCATTTTATTTACTATGTTGATTTAATAAGAGAATTGTAAGATACCAACATTGTTAGAATGTATTTAATAAATATTCCAAACGCATACCTGCAATAAATGTTATTCTAATTACACGCAATGAGATCGTGCGCAAACAATTACATTATAAAATTCAGTTCACGTTTTGGGGGCAACGAATCTTAACTTTTGTTTAAAATAATATTGTTATTTTAGTCTATATTATTGCGGTACTTATATTTATATTTGCAAATAGTTGTAATGTAACTTTCTGTTAGAATCGCGCAATTCTTACATCATTAATCCCTCCGATCGATTCAATTGTTCATTTGCTAAGTCGCTGAATTGTAAATGCAGAAACTAGTTTTATTGTAAAGTGAATCTATTGATGAATATATAATAACAGTTAACTGTAAAGTGTTAGGAATGTTGATTAAATAATAGTTGAAACAAAGAGAATATTATTAACGTAATTACATATCATTTTAATAAAAGTAGTTAATAGATGATAAAATTAATGCTTTTGAATTATTTTCAATTTAATCATAATTGTTTAAAAAAAAATTCAAATAAGAGCAATCGTTAAATGTCATTAATTATATTATAGGCGTGTATAAAATAACAATAAAATATTTAGTAACTGTGAGATGGTAAAACTGTAAATGTCAACTATTTTATTCAGATGTATCTCAGAAACATCATCAATCATCAAAAATAATATAGATATTCAAATATTTCTATAAATGTCAAAATTTGACTTTTACCTTTGACATTTTGCAGTATCAATAATTAATATTAAACTTAAACTAACTTAGTCATGGTTATTACAATTATTTATTGGGAAATTAATAAAATACTAATAAAATATGATTGTAAAATATAATTAATATAATCAGTTTTCATTTATTAAAACTGGGCCGTACATGTAAAACATTTAATAAAATTAATAACATAAATTAATTATATTACATAAATTACATTAATAAATTTTATGCAAAGTTAAATGTAAAAAAAAACAGGCAAAAATAACACCCTTTAAACGTTGTAACTAGTTGAATATTATACAAAACTAATCAAAAATAAAATAAAATATTGCATTTAAAATATTTGAAAAACTAATTGTGTGCAAAAGATTTATATACATTATTTTTGTTAATATCTAACTATTAATCACTAACAATAAGTTAATTTTTTTATATATTGGTACAGTCATTTTTAGTAACAACTTAAAGAATTGGGTACAATGACAATTGACAAACAATGATATACCGTGTGTGTGTCCCAGGATAGATGTAACAAGAGGAATAATAAAAACAAAATTTTCGAATTTTGGAATGGCATTTGGGTTCTGCTTAATGCAAAACTAAGACATACTAAAAGTGAGTTGATTCAGTCTTGTACAGGGTGTTTTATAAACAATTTTGTAAAAATCATCAAAAATAAATAACTTTTATTTTTCAAGATACAAAAAAAATTACAAAGAAAAGATGTTTAAAATGCAATTTTATACCACCATACCAAATTTTAGAAATATTAACAACAAGTTAATATTTTTAAATTTTTTCAATAAATTAAAGAGATTTTTTATTTAGAAGCGACAAGTAGACTATAAAAACAATAATGGCTAGACACTACGATGCGCGCACTCCTATAGAAAAAAACTGAAATATTAATAACTGTAATCGCGTACTACAACTATGAAAACAATTAAAAAATTTGGTACTGGTAATGTTCTTAACATAAAAAGAAAGAAAAAGGAAAAGAAAGAAAAAAATATGATGTTGTGGTTTTTATAGCGCGTGACTCAGTTACAAAAAATCCAAGGAACTTCTGAACTTCAGAGAGTTTATAAAACAAAGAAAATTACGGCATATAAAACAAATTTTACACATACCTTTGAAATAGAAGATAGATTTTTGTATAACTATTGGAGAAAAAATGATAGAAGACAGACTTTTTGTAAACCTGATAGTGTTTTCTGGTAAATTCACATTTACCACAAATAGCGTTATTTTATCTCAGAATTGTCAATATTAGGATTTTGAAAACCCAAACTTTACAATTCATAATAGAATACTACAAATACTACAAAAAAGTAAATGTGTGGTGTGCAGTTTCTTATCACGTTGGAACTATTGGACTTTATTTCATTAAAGAAAGATTAAACCAACATACTTATTTACAGCTTTTTCAAAAACTTTGTGACAAATATTTTGATATTTTAAGAGAAATGTCTACACTGTATTTTCAACATGATGGTTGCCCTAGCCACTTCACACAAATAGTTAATGAATAGCTAAATTTACAATTTGAAGAAAATTGGATAGCCAGGAATGGACTCATTATGAGACCGCCAAGATTCCCGGACTTATCAGTATTGGACTTTTTTTTATGAGGTTGCGTCAAGCAGTTGGTTTACGCTGAACCACTTCCAAACAATGCAAAAATATTAAAACTGAAAATTATAAATGCTATAAACTCCATACCATTACAACACATTTGAAACAGTTTTGATAAATTTAAGCAAAGGATCAAAAGTTGTGCAGATGTAGGTGGTAATTACATCAAACAAGTACTTAAATAAAAAAAATTGTTGATTATTGTTTTCGTTGTAACGTTCTAAATAAAATACAATTTATTTAATTAAATAAAAACCTGACATTTTTAATTAGATACTATTGATTTCAGAGATCGTCGAGTCGCTTGCAAATTGTCTTTCTTCAACTAATTTTGTACAGACGTACTGATAAAGTTTTTAAGACCAGAAACAAATGTCTACACTCACTTGTTGCAAAGAACAATTTGCATTTATTATCAATTTATTTAAGTTCATTTCTTTATTGTTGTTTTTGATATTAATTTAGTATGTTGGTATAAAATTACATTCTAAAAAATGTAATTTTTTTGCATATTAAAAAATAAAAGTATTTTATTTTTGATGATTTTTACAAAATTGCATATAAAACCCTGTATAAGACTGAATCAACTTATTTTTACTTGAAAGTATCCCACAGTATTATCATAATCCGTTAATCGTAAGTAACTATACTTTTATTTATTTGAATCTCTGGCTAAACCGTCAATATTTAAATGCATGAGGGTAGGGTTGATATAATGCAATCATATATCCAACAAGAAAATTTAACCAAATTTATGTTCTGTGTCCAAATAAGATTTTCTAATTAATGTGAATAAAATAAACTAATAAGATTCAAATCGTTACATTTTTTTCCGATGGTGCAAATAAATATAAAATCATAAGTGTCTGTTTAAAAGTCTAATGAACATATAGATCAAGACAGATTTGTGAAGTTAATAGCCTTTCAGAAAACATAAAAGTACGTATGTTTTAATAATGGTAAGGTATAAAAGCATACTAAATCTAATTTCATTATAAGATCTATGTTTCAAAACCTTAATCACGGTAGAAAAAAAAACCTGAAAGAAGATAATTTTTAGATCTCAGTACCTTTCCTACGACCAACATAGACTTCCACCATCTGCCAAGATCCAGCAGCAGAGTTAACGCAAGGACACACACATAATAGAATCTAATTTCAGTAAAATAAACAGAGGCAGCACAACCATGTTTCAAAATAGGTAGCAAAGTTACTACACAAACATTCGTTGTCTAATCACGCTCGCATCCGGTTTAATATTAAATCTGAAAATTTGTTCCTTTTAAAAAATAAAAACCCAAAGAAAACGAATCCCAGATTTCTATTATAAAATACTAACTAGACCAAATTTAAAAAAATTGTCACATAAATTAAAAATAATTACAGATTTGATTGTTAACTCTATAAAAACCACTTTTAAAAAAGTTACTGTCAAACACACCTCCAATTAAACTTCGTTTAATACAGTTAAAAAAAAAACGATGACTTACAACATAGAACAAAGTCATAAAGCAAAAATAAATTCTTAAAAAAAAAAATACTGGGCGTTTAAAGCAAACCCACACTAAAGCAAAAAATATAAAAAGTCAGTCAAAGGTACTTTGCAAAAACTACTGCAAACACACTTTCAAAGCTCTATAATAAAAGCTCCAAATCAAAAAAACTTTAAATTGCAGAAAAAAAAACACAAACGGAATCAAAGTACATTGACACTTTCAAACCAATCAAGTTGCCATAAGCTGTTTGAATAATGTTGCAAAAAGGGATAGCATCTCTGAGAGCACCTTTATGCAAAATCTTCAAAGCAAATCTAACGTTTTTCATCAAAACCGATGAGCTGGAGAGTAGATAACATATATATACCAAACCTGAATATGCCCTGGCTAAATCTTACAAACCAATCAGCTTAACATCCTTTATACAAAACAAATTAAAAAAAAATATCCTCAAGTACATACGAGACAAACTATTAAAAGTTTGGCTAATGCAACAGTACCAGTACGCCTACCAGGCAAGAAAATCCTGCAAAATGGCTATACTCCAACTAGTCAGCAATTGCAAAATTATAAATTGGCGTTTGATAATACTACTTTTAAATCCATTTCAATGCCAATTGAAAACCAAATAATAAATCCTTAACAAATTAACTATAAACTGCGGGCGGGTGCTTACAAAAAGCTGTGTTTTTACTTAACAAAGCAATTTTTGCCTTAGTACACGCTGATGATCTTACTTTCCTTGCAAACAAAAAATTTGGTGAAACGATATCAAACATAATGAGCACTAAACACCTCATATAATCAGATAACTACAAAAGGTGATCACCCATCATTATAAAATAAAAACCATTTTCAAGAGTACAATGTAGACAATAGAACTACATTTTATTGTAGTAACAGAGTACATAAATAAACACACTTCATACTTTGTAAGTTGTAGACCAGAAACAACAAGTGTGTTGCACAAATAGAATCTCTAATAATGAGTTCAAGCTTCATAAAAATGTATTGCATCAAAAAATCATACTAATAATAATACTGCAACAAAACAAATAACAAAGAATATATGACCGAGCATAGTAAAAAAATCAAAATAACACCAAAGCTGGTAAATACAAAACCAAAATTCAAAGAAAACAGATCACACTATTTATAGGCAAAACATGTTTCGGTTTTCTAAGCAAAAATGGCTGCTATTAATTGGTGTGCTAATAGTATATAATGTATCAAAAGCCAAAAATAGGAAAAAAAAAATATTAGAGGCCCAAGGACCAAAAGAAGATTTTTGGCCAGCATTTTAGGGCCAAAACAAATGCTTCCGGTAAAGGTAGACAAAAAAAACATGATTATCTTCTTCATCTTCTTTTCAACCCTTATCTATGCACTCCTGAATGTAAACCTCTTTCAAATTTTTCCATGTCTCCCTATATGTCGTCACTCTACCTTCTCAGGGGTCTTTCCACGCTTCTTTTTGTGCCCCTCAGGCGCCAACGCGCCATTCTATTTGTCCATCTGGTATGGTCCTGCCTTGCTACATGGCCAGCCCATCTTCATTTCAGTTGTACTAATCTCTTAACAACGTTGGATACCTGGCTCCTTCTTTAAATCTCCTCGTTTCTGATTCGGTCTCTGATGCTGATTCCCAGCATAGCTCTCTCCGTTGTTCGTTGGGTAGATAGTGGTTTATTTGCTGTCTTGCTTGTTACTGCCATGGTTTCAAGACCGTAAGTAAGCACTGGTAAGATACACGCCTCGTAAACTGTTCCAGTTTTCCAATCCTATCCTCCTCGCTATTTTGGTAGTTTGGTTTTCTTTGCCTGCCTAGATTTTATGGTAGATGTATTCGTCTAGGGTCTCAAATATTTTGTTTTCAATGGTCACCTGAGTGTTCTCGGAAGTTATTATTTTTGTTTTATTGATCTAGTCAGGATATGTTCCAACAAACCAAATACCATAATGTCCAATTGCGGCAAAACGTCATTCAAACACTAAATTTACTAGTAATAAAATCTAAGCTGGTTAGGACTTGCGTAAACAAATACGAGAATACATCTGGTCTACTAGAGTATAAAAAAACCTCAGCTTGCCAAAAAAACAAAACAAAAATCTCACAGCAGCCAATGGAAAAGCTGTTAATAAATAAAGCACACAAGACTATTCTTATCAGAGCCATCATAAAATACCGTAGTTGATAAAAACCACAAATAAAACAAATATGTAAGTAGACTTAATTTTGTCTATTTAGAACAAGTATAAATAAACATACATGTATATTGTCTATTGCAAATTTCAAAAAGTCTACGGGCCTTAGATTTCAAAACTTTGCTGGTCAATAAATAGACAAAATATGAGATTGTCTAAAAATGAAAGTCTTTTTGCTACCAACAAAAATTATTTCTTTATTTTACAATTAAGTTATAAAAACATATGCATGTTGTGGTATTGTTTCTCAATGATAATGCCGGTTACAATTTATATTTTGTTTTCAAAATATTAATACAAATTTATTCATTAAAGTCAAAGTATGTAATATATTACAAAAAAAGCATAATATACAAAATATTTCTCAATCTATACGCAAAAATTTAGAAAATGATTGTTAAAGGCATTATCAGTCATTGATAATAAAATGCAAAGTTAATCAAATTTTTAATGTATTTGGTAAAATGTGATAAAATGCTAATAGTATGTTTGGTATTTCAGTAGTATATTATCAGAACTTGTCATATAGGTTAAGTGTTTCAGTTTGAAAACTAAACAATGCCATACAATTTTTTAAATAACATATACTAGCATATAAAAAGTTATGAAAAAGTTTACTAAAGGCAGCTCGTCTAATATCATCTAAGGCTTGAAACTGTTTTGCGTGTTTATCAAGGTTTAAAAGCCGGCAATTTACAAAAGAGATCTAGGAAATTTAAAAGAAACTATAGTCCTAGACACATTTTAAACCTTGAAAATAGTGTTCTAAATATATTTGAGGAGCAACCTCAAATAAATAAAAGGTGTTTTTTTTAGGAAAAAAACTTTAAATTGAAATAAAACACAAAAAAATGTTTTTAATATCCATGAAATTGGCTTTATTTAACAGATAATTTTATGACATTAATTTTTGAATATGGTTTCGAGCAAGTGACCTCCGCGGCTGGAGCGTTCATGGCGTAATCTAGAGGTCCAATTTTTACACACTGTTTTTACACATTTTGGCACTAATGTTGGTTTCTAAGTGCTCAATTGTTTCTGTTTTATCGGTGTAGACATAAGACTTTAAAAATCCCCAAAAAAACGAATCTAATAGCGTCAAATTGCACAAACGAGGTGGCCAGTTAACAGGTCCATTTCGTAAAATTAATTGTTCATAAAATGTTTTTTTTCAGTAAATTAGTTGTATCGGGCGTTGTGTGGCATGTAACGCCATCTTGCTAAAACCACATGTCTGCAACATTAATGCTGTCCAATTGAAGCACAAAAAGTTGGCAATCATGTTTCTGTACCGCTCACCGTTGACTGTAAAGTTCCGGCTCATAAAACGCACCAAACGGTAATTTTTTCTGGATGTAATAGTGTTTCGACAATAGCTTGTGAATTATTTATTGCTCCAAATGCAACAATTTTGTTTGTTGACATAGCATTTAACCAAAAGTGTGCTTTATCACTGAACAAAATTTTAAAATAAAATTTTGAATGAATAGCAATGTTTTCCTCGGCTCATTTACCAAAAGTACGACGCAAACAATGATTGTGCGGCTTCAATTCCTGTACAAATTGAATCTTGTGAGTTTGTAATTCAAGATCTTATTGCAAAATTTTTCATAAAGTGGATGAACGCAAGTTTAATTGTTGAGCACGATGACAAAATGACACATTTGAATCATTATTAACACTACGCTGCACACTATCAATTGTTTCTTAAGTGCGCACTGTACGATGTCGTACTGAATGCTTATTATCATTTAGATTAAACGTTTTGCAAAAACAATGCACCAGATAAATTACTAAACCATGTTTTTCAAAATAAATTTGAACAATTTGCAAACATTGCTTCGGCGTGAGTTTATTCATGATAAATTGCCAAACCAAACTAACCTCAAAACAACCAAGAACTGTCAAATCAGCTTTCACAGATAACAGTGTTGCCAATTTAAAGATCGCCATCTCTAAAAAAAATACTTTTTGGTAAGGCAATTATAAGACAATTTGGAATATTAAATAATAAAACAATTTACTATGATTTTTATGACAAATTTGTACCAGAGTGTGTGCTTAATTTATTTATGGTATTTATTCTTATCTAGTGTATTTTATGTAGGTTTTAGCAGCAAAATTTTTTATGCATATTTGTATCATCTTTGGTATTAGGTTAATTTTTTTTTAGGATCTGTCCTCGAAACATTTTACAATTTTTGTGACATTTGTGATATTAAGTTAAATTCATGTTTAGATATTAGCACCAAAGTCATTCAACTTTAAAGCCAAGTTTAATTTAAAACAAAATCTTTTTTTTTATAATCTGTAATATTAGTTTACCTTGTAATTCTAAAACCATTTTTTTTATAATAATAACTCGTTTCAATATTTCTAATGTTCTAATTGAACCATGATTCACTAACCTTGCAAAGTTTTTAAATATATGTTTATTTTAGCTAATGTTGGTTGTTATCAATTAAAAGTAAAAGAAGCGGTATTTCCGTTCACTGTTCTAATCTGTTTGTGAATACGTTTTTTCTTCTTCTTATTCTTCTACTTTTACCGTATAATTACTTAACCCTTTCGCGCCTGTTGGTACGTATATGTCCCAGACGACTTTTGAAAATTCTGGTGGATTAATAGGTACGTCAATTTACAATAAATCGGTGTCATACCAGTTGTCGTCGTGTATATTCGAGAATGTTCGGTACAATTCGTACTTGTTTTGTGCAGAGCAGTGCAGAGTGACATGATTCTTGGTGGCAGCAGGTTGTGTTAGTTTCCAACGCGGGCAAAATTGTACCGAATTCTGTATTACTGTAAAACTAAAACGTAAGTACTAGAGACTTTGCAGAATATGGGCCTGGAAAATGTTTGTTTTTGATGATTTTCGCTTATAAATAGAACGTTGGTTCATATTTTCCTACAGAATGGGTCAAAAATATCTTACCCAAAAAGAGATGAAAGAAGAAATCAACAATATTTTCAACAAAGATAAGAATTCATTTCATTATAGTGATGACTCGGATTCAGATTTTGAGCCTTCTGAAGAAGAAATTCCAAAAAATGACAACAATTATGATGAAAATCAAAATTTGTCAAATAACACTTCAAATTTATCTTCCAATTCGGATGAAGAACCCCAACCAAATAACAAAAATAACGATGATGTGGTACACTGGTATGATATTGAAAAAATTAAAAAATTTCAAACCAAAAAAACTATGCCTCAAGTTAGGAATGCAATTGTATTGGCAAAGCTGAATACGAGTTCATCCAAAGTTGTTTGTTTCACTCCGTTCCATATATAAGATATTTTAGTTTATAAGATACTTTTTTTTAATAAAGTTATTGTTACTTCTGAACGTATTCTAAGTCTGTTAGGATATATATGTCCCAACTCAAAACACTGGTGGGACAATAAGTCCCAGAGTCAAATTTAAGTTTAGAAAACTAAAAAAATATTAGACCCTCAATTTTAAGGAATAAATAGAGTTAATATGGCCTAACTCTATTTATTCCTTAAAACCTGGCAAGGCGGCAAAAAAAAGTCGGCGCGAAAGGGTTAACGTAATAAAGTGACATATTCACAAAACAAATCAAAATCAAAACAACGACTGTTTACAATTAAACATAATGAAACTAATAAGACTAAAATTTATTAAAACTAATAAACAATTTCTTATGTTTCAGATCAATCATATTTAATCACATTAATCTATCTGCATTTAAAATTTATCATCACCTTCATTAAAACAGTGCTAAATACAATAGAAGTACAGTATTAACGTTTTAGTATTAAACAATTTCAAGTTTTTTATCACAAGTTTATTCATACAAAACATTACTATAGTAAATCGTTTTATTATTTGTTAAACATAAATTATCACGTAGTAGAAGTCACAACCATCAATTATATTTTATTTATTCAATTATAAAACATTAGTTTTTTTTTAAAAACCTTATTAAAACTAGAAACTAGATAACAGCCCCAAATTTAATAAAACAATATTTATTTTTTTGAAAAATTCTTAGAAATAGTTAAAAATATTTAGATCACGTTCCTTATGCGTTCCTTCACATACCGACAAAATAGTTATCTTATTAGTTATTATGTAGGCCAACCCATAGGTATGTACGAATATGCAACATGAATACTATTATAACTGTATAGAGTTGTTGTTTATATTTCTTATACTCATACATGCCACACACGATTGCTAGTAAGTATCTTTTAATTGCAATGTATTTTTTATTATACATTAAATTTAGATTTTATTATGCTTCATATATTGAATATTTATCTATTATTAAATTTGTATAATTTATATTTATATTTATTGCATACTCTAAAACACTAGTGCAGTTTTAGCAATTTACATACTGTACTACAGCCCTTCTTGCACAGTTCAACATTTCTTGTTGTTGTCAGGGTCAGGGGACATTGAGTTACCACCTCTCACATATTTTTATACATAAAATATTTAATAATTATTGTGATTTTATAGAAATTGTCTCTCAGTGAGATGCTAGGCTAACTGATAAAGAGTGCATACCCTAAAACTGTGTGTCTCGCACTGAGTGGAACAGCAATTAACATAAAATAGATCATTTATTAAATTCAATTAATAATTTAATTCTTTTTGAATAAATTTTAAGTATTAAGTCGTAGAACAAGCAGAATGTACAACCCAAAGCAAGACCATTTTCAACAATTCCGACCTATAAAACATGTTGATGAAGTCAACTTTAAAAACGTGAATATCGTAAAAAGTTTCAAAATTATTATAAGTAATTTACAACAAAAATCATGTGTTTTCTACTTAAAAATATAAATATATAAATATATTTCTATATCTTCTTTTGCACTACATTATATTAACTAACAACAAAAAGCATATTTTATAACAAAACTATATATTTTATAACAAAACTATATATTTTACCAAAAATAAGTACCACAACCGATTACTTCCTTAATGATTTGCGCTAAAGTTTTGTATGTTGAAACTGAACAGTTTAAATAAATCTAAATACACATGCTCGGCCTCAATGTACAATCACCGATGGATAAAATTTAACTTAAAGAATACGCACAAAATAAAACATAAGTCCTAGCAAAACCCAAAGCTGACCAACAAAGATGCCTTCGTTCAAGACAACCTATCGCAGTGTTTAAGTATAGAGTTTTATGTAAATTGTTAAAGAAAATAAAACTACTTAGGTAAGTTGAATTCTTTTTAATACAATCATACAAGGACTCCTGCACAACATAGTCGGTGTCTGTCTGGTTACAGTACTATACCCGGGTGGTGTGACAAACTCAAACGACTCAAAGCGACCGTAAAAAATCTTTCAATAATCTCCAAAGATAGTACAATGGCTACACTAGCGGTTCTCAAAGTGGAGTCCGCGGTCCCCTAAGCAAAACTGCAAAACACTGATACAGTCTAATAAATTCTGAAAAAGATAAGATTGTAAAGTTAGAGAATAAGAATTTTACTTCATTTTCACAGCTAAACACATATTTTTTGTTAATTTTTGTATGACAATAAAAATCGCTTATTATTATAATTATTATATATTGATGAAAGTGAGCTTGAAGACGATGGCAATATCTCTGAGGTAAATAAACAGCATGTATTTGTTCTTAACAAAAAAATTTCTTACTATTTTCCTAATCTACGAGAATTTTGACAAAGTGATTTGCCTTTAAAAGACAATTTAATTTGAGAACAATTTATTGATTTGACAAATGGTGGATGTGCAAAGCATGTTTTCAGTAAATTTTGTTGTAGTGATTTTTGGATTAAAATGACACAGTCCTATCCTGATATTGCAAAAATGGCTCTAAGAACCCTGATTCCATTCGCAACCACCTATGAGTGTGAGTCGGCTTTTTCTACACTGGCCAAAGCAATAAAACTTTTATTTAAATTTAAGGGAGGAGAATAGTTGCGCTATTGTAAGGGTTCACAGCCTCCAACTCAGCAAGAAAACGCCTGAATATAATTGAATAAAATTTTCACACACTGTAGAAAAAAGTTCAATCTGTGTCCTCAAATTTGTAAACATTTGATGCAATAAGTCGTTTCTTTGCAATTAGTTTTTAAAAAGTGACGTTTTTTTTTTATTAATTTTTTACTCGTTAAATGTAACTTCAAATCTTTAACTAAAAACATGAAGACATAGAATATTGTATGTAGTTCAACATATAAAAAGAGTGATGACTAAAATCTTATCGTTTGGATATTGAGTTGGTTGACGTTTTGTCCTATAAGAACCAATTTTAATTTAAA
Organism: Tachinus rufipes; assembly: GCA_963932245.1. Lineage (NCBI taxonomy): Eukaryota > Metazoa > Arthropoda > Insecta > Coleoptera > Staphylinidae > Tachinus > Tachinus rufipes. Next base: position 44,852,917 of record OZ010741.1, on the reverse strand, counting down.
AACGGAGCTGTACGTGTCAATATTATTCTAGAGAGAAAGGTTCACCGATATTCTCGTAGATGTGATAGGATTTAATATTTTTTCATAACAATACTACTAGTGGCACCACAACAGAACGGGGCGACTAAACCCGGCAATTCTCTAGCGTTAACAATTACATAACATGTAATATTTTCTGAATACATAATTGTTTGTAAAAGAAATGTTTCATTTCCTACACTTTTCCTTTTTTATTAAAGTATTAAACACTTTTTAAAAAGACACCCACGCAAGAAACTAAATCAATTGCAACAAATAATATGCCTAAATATGACAACTAAACAAACTGCCTGAATGCACACTGCAAGAAGAGCCGGCAATAAATGTTTCTTTCTCAAACAGGCTGCAATGAAAACTTTTGCTAGAAACGCAAACTGATATTATGCCACTCTATTTTGTATTTAAAAGACCTTACACACACATGAACAACAAGAGCAAAAAGCAAATAAAAACAAACTCCTTTAAATCTACACCAATTTCTCAAAAACTTATAAAAGCCCAAGAGCGGGTGTTTACTCTCAAGACTTAGACGTCTCAATATCCTAACCACTAAGAACACATACAAATATCTGTTAAAAACGTGCAAACCTTAACAAACAGCAGATCAGCAATTTTAACTATAAAAAATGCTAAAATCATATCGATGCTAAAAACTAGAATGCCTTAGAACCCTCACATTGGCAGCAGACGCAAATAGTATTAAGCTGTGTTAGATAAAAAAGCACTCTAGCACAATAGGGATCGTTAAGACTGACGGATTAGCGCGCAAATGTATAAACCCTCAAAACGTGTGGACCTAAACACTGGACCACTATCACTAACAAACTTCCTACACCATATTAAAAACAAATAAATACAATGTTTTTAAAACACAATGCTATAAGAGCCAATTGCAACTTGCAAGTGTGTGCTAGTTCAAAAAAGTAAGTTTTATCACTGGAAAAAGTAGAAAAGGCATAGTGAGGCCTTAATGCAGTTGAATGCACTCACTCACTCAAATCCAAAGTCCAGAATACACATGCTAGTTAGGTTAGGTTAATTCATTTATTTAACGTTGATCTATTTCTGCTACCAGATCTCAAATTAAATTTTTTTAAAGAATGTAAGTTTTCTTTGAACGAAGAAGCAATAGACGCAGTTGGTTAAATCAAGATAGATTTTTTTAAAGTTTAAAAATGTTGCAATCGATTTATTTAATTAAAAAAAAAATATGTTAAATAACAAATTATTTTGAGTTTCAAATTTTGGTTGCTTCTATAGTAAGCTAACAATACATCAATACCCTTTATTTCTATATGTTCTTATTTATTTTACTTAATAAATAAATATAAATGTTTTTTGTTTATTTTTTTGTAAAAAATACTTGTTCCTTGTTTTCGTAACGTAGAAATTTGCCCATTTTAACCACAGAAGGCAAAAAACAAAACTTTACGTACAACAAAAAATCTAAATAACTTTATTGTCTATCTAGCTTCGTTTTTGAGAAAAAAATACACATTATTTAGAAAACATTTTATTTAGCAAAAATTAAGTAAAAAAAAACATTTGTAACAATAGTATCAACAAACAAAATAATATTACTTTAATAAGTTCTTAAAATGGCCACCATAAGCGTTGATGCCAGCTTGACAACGCACTAAAAAAGAATAATAAACTGCTTCAAAATCTGTTGTGTTTTGAATGTGCAATGCAGCATTCGCAATTATCTTTTGTAGCTGCTACACGTTGTTTATTGGCTACGCATAAGCCAATTGTTTTATGTGTCCCAACACATAAAAGTCTAATACATTTAGATCAGGAGATCCTGCAGACCAGTTGTCATTAAAATTATATAGGGTTTTACTATAAGAGGTTTCATGTTGATATTTAAAAAAAACGGGTATTTTTTAAAAGAAATCAATAAATGTTTATTTCATTGTAAAGAGGAGGGTATGCCATTTGAAAACGATATCAGTCAAATGGCCGCCACAATTACGGTTGCAGTACCACATTATTTTGCTGTGTGTCTTTGATAACTTCACGAATTCCATCTAAAGGTATTGAATCGATTGTGAAGCATTGGCATAGACCTTATCTTTTACGTGGCCTCATAGAAAAAAGTCTAAAAGTGTTAAATCACAAGATATCAGTGACCAATTGTAATCACCTTTTCGAGAAATAACACGGTCCTAAAACTTTTCTTGCAAATTGCGATTGTTTCGTTGCTTGTGTGGCACGTAGCGCCGTCTTGCTAAAAATAAACATCGTCCACATTAATATCTTCCAATTCAGACCATAAAAAATCATTAAACATAGCTCGGTAGCGCCATCCATTCACCGTAACAGTTGCACCAGCCTCATTTTCAGTTGAGGATGCAAAGACTTTTCAACAATCATTCTTAGATTTTCTGAGCCCCAAATGCGACAATTCTGCTTATTAACGTAACCTCCAAGGTGAAAATGAACCTCATCACAAAAAATGATTTTTTGATAAAATTCCGGATCATTTTGATGCATTTGAAGGACCCAATCAGCGAAGATACGACGTTTATGGTGATTGACCGGCTTGAGTTCTTGTGTTAACTAAACTTTAAAAGCCGTAAGATTTGAGTCTTTATGCAAAATACGGTGTAATGTCGTTTGTGGAATGTCTAATTTCAAAGATCGACCAGGAATCGACAAACCTGGGTTTTCTTCAACACTACGGGCTACATCAGCAATATTCTCATGCGTTCTTGAGCGATGCACACGGTTTCGATTCTTCACATCACAAACTTGTCCCAACAGCTAAATTTGTTCACCAGGTTTACTATTGCCGGCCGAGAAGTGCTTTAGTTTTACGAACTGTGACTGAAAAATTTTCACCATTTTTGTAATAAATTTTAATAATTTCAATGCGTTGTTGAAGCGTGATTCGTTCTATTTTTAATAATGGCGTAGTTTTTACTTGTCAAATGTCAAAAGATAATAGCTTCAAAATTGACAACTGCCCAAATAGCCTGCTATTCAAAATAAAACTTCTTATTGAAAAACCATTTAGTTGAGCCATCTAACTACATATCGCCCAACATGGAGCACGTAAGGCACATTCGGTTACGTAAGAAAAGAGAGACAGCAAATTTTCCATCTGATTTTCGAAAAAATTTGCGTATAAACCAGCATTTAAACAAAGTGGGAAGATTTAAATTGGCAGTAGTTGCCCATTAAAAACCCCACACCATGTGTTAACTGAAAATCTTTTTTGATAAGCTTGTACCCTAACTGCGTACGGATTTAATAATGACCAAATATGCTCGTTATATTATTGTTAATAACATCTTTCGTTAATATAAATTCATTGCTCAACAGTATTGATATAAAAAAGTTATGATCTTGTTGATGTCGTTCAAGAAACCATTGAAAAAATGCAAATCGTTGTGATGCGTCGCCTAGTTGTAGGTGTTGTACTTTTTGATAATGATATGGGTGATGAATTTCCCTATTCAAGAATTTCCAGGCAAAGTTTTTACTTTTTAGATAGTTGTAAATGGGCGGTAAGTCACCTAACGTTGACCTCTGGTTCATCAAGAACTGTGTCAACTACTTGTTCTACTTCTGCCACGGTGTGCTGTTGATGTGGATCTCCACTACGGCGATTTCCAATTCCAAATTCACGAAGCCTTCGAAATGCGTCCAAAAATACGCGACTGTTTTGACAAGTATCAAAAGCTTGCAACAAATTGTTAAAGTTTTCTAAATAATGTGTATTTTTTTCATATCTCTGAAAAGTTTCATTTTTCGCCTCCAGCTGGAACACCCTGTATATTTAAAAATATTAATAATACTTTTATTATTTTTGTAACATAAATATTTAAGAAAAAACAATATATTTAGAAACATAATGCAATTAAAATAATATAAATGAAATGAATGAAAAATACGAATGTTGTCACGTATCTAACAGGAACTTAACTGCAAATTTGTACGCACGTTACAGTATGAATAATATGCAATGCTTTTATATTTTAAATAAATTTCTTTTCCTCTTAAAATCAAATTAACGGGAGAGAAGAAAGTTATTTATTTAAAATTTATTGAGGATTACGCCATCCACCGTCTGAGCAGTATTATCTCGCACGGAAAATAATTACGACGGGGTCATTTTATTAGTTCCTAATAGGCTATTAACGGAATTTCATTTTTTAATTCCTTCTTAATAGAGAACAGGAAGGTGCTTCTTGTAATTTAAATAAATATTTAATATACGCAGCTAATATTAAACATGCCGATTTGCAATAGTTTGAATTAAGTAGGATTAAATTTATAATAATTAATAGTAGTTTAATCTTTAAAAAATTTAACAAAATTTATTTAAAAAGGCATGTTTGAATTATAATAGTAATTTAAAAGGCAATGATGGATTTACCATTTTCATTGTACCTTCGCGGTTTGTTTGTCTTTTTTTCTTTTCTCAACCGTTCTCAAATATGATCTTACACTTTCAATTTTTATCTTCAAAACGACAAATGACAAAACTAAGCACTTCAAGAAGTCCAAGATAAGCTCAAGTTGCTGCAAACATAATTCGATATAATAAATGTCATCATCTGTTTTAGTTTTATCAAACACAAATATCTACATTGAAAAATCTGATTCAGTAAAATATCTTGGCATAGAAATTGACAAAAACCTTAAATGGAAAATACATATTGAAAAGCTGATTGGTAAAATTCGTAAAATAAAATATCTAATTAATGAAACTAAAAACATACTATCATACAAAACAAAAATAGTTGTATACAAATGCCTAATTGAATCAATATTACCTTACGGAATAGAATTTTGGGGATCAGCTTATGACAACTTTATTATTATGACAAAATTATTTAATCAAATGTTTATTTAAAAAAAAACGCCTCTATCCAACGAAAAGTTTATATTCAGAAACGAATTTACTAAACATAAAATCATTGTTTATGCAGCAGGCAATAATTTTTATTAAATTTCAAAGCAATGCCAAAAATATAAATTTACATTCCTATAGTACACGACAAAAAACAAATTTAAATGTAAAATTACCTAATATACATAATAACTAAATAAAAAAATATCTCTTATATAGGACCAAAACTATATAATGAAGTCCGCTTAAGATAAAACAAATAAACAATAAAAAAACTTTTGTTTTGCAACTAAAATTATTTATTCAATCGTCATTTGACAAATTAGTTAAAGTGTTGTAATTGTTTTTATATTGTTTTTGTGCTTGATTACTTTGTAATCTATAAACTTATTTTGTTTTCAACATTTTAGTTAAAACTGTTTTAAGTTTTTTTTTTTTTTTTTTTTTTATTACTTGTCTTACTCTGTATTTTATTAAATCCTATTAAACAACCAATTACGACCAATTTCACCTTATCTCAAATTGTTTTATTCATTACTTGCCATATTTTTAAATTTATGTCACCGAATTTGTTTAATTTATCATCACCAAGTGATCAAAATTTCAGTGATATTGGCGAAACGAACGCGCATATTGCCTAGTAGATTAAATGCTAAAGACTATATTATTTAACAAAATAATATGGCTAAAATGTAATTTTATTTTTGATTAGTTAACTAAGTTTATAATATGAGTACATATTAAGAATTGAAATTACACAAATGCATTTGCTCAGCATAATAAAATGACATAAATATATTCAATGCTGACAAACATATTTAAGAAATATGTAAATTTTAATCGATAGTTGTTAGTAACTATTAGAATTTTCACTTAGATGAATCAAACAGGTGTTAATAAAATTAATAAATATTTAACGAAAAGAAAATTCATAAAATTTTATAAATATTTGTGATTTGTATAATAAACACTTTAAAATAAAGTAATAATTATTTGTATATCATGAGATAAAAGTGAAATTTTATATCCCGCGAGAAAAAACACTTTTATACAAAGTTGCACATCAACCTTATAAAGTATATTAAAATTATTTATTTATGTTTTTAAAAGATGTTTATTATAAAGTCTTTTGCCGTATTTGTTTTTGTTTTTGATTTTTTTTTTTTTAATTATAAGTTTAGTAATTCCAGACCAATAAATTTTGGCAGTATATCAAAACTAAATAAATTAGATTATACATAAGAGAATTGGGAAAAGCTGGCAAACCTAAGGGGGAAACTCTTCTTAAGTTTTGCTTTGGGTTCTCGCCCAGGAAGAAAACAAATCAGAAGAAACACGGACCGTCGAGAAAGCCTTGGATGAAAGCCCACAGCCGATTGCCGAAAAAAAATAACAATAAGTTCAATGTTAAATATCGTGCAAATCAATCTACATCACTGCAGGGCAGTCTCCGCGGCCCTCAGATATATATTATATATTGTCAAACACAATATTGATATCGCCCTTATCCAAGAACCTTCGATCTATAAGAGAGAAATAAAAAGGTTAAACAAACCAGGCAGGTGGCTGCAAGCAGCACAATCCATATACAAGCCTCGTACATGCATCTTAGCAAAGCATGCTCTTAATCTAATGCCATTATGGGACCTATGTTTCAGAGACCTAGTAACAGCCAAGGTGGTAAAATTAAAGAAGTAAACCAAGAAAAAGATCATTCTCAGATTTGGATACCTTCCCTACGATCAGCAGTGACTTCCACCACTTGCAGAACTACTGCAACTGACAAACAGCGGGGATGACGCACCGCTGATCTTTAGATGCCTACCATGAGAGCAAAGACATACACAAAAAAGGTAAGAAATTCCTAGAATTTATAGTAGAATCATGAACAAAAGTAACGCATCGTCGTTTCGCAATGCGTTGCGTAGCAAGGATATTGACCTAACATTAGCTAATTATAGAGCAAGTGAAGTAGTGATAAAAAATGGTACGTGTCGGGCAAGCCTTCATTGTCGGACCATGCATACATCCGATTCAATATCGAATTTAAAGAAATGGGCTGGACAAGAAGCGGTTAGTAAAAAGTTGTTCAATAAAGCCAAAAAGAATGGTGACTGGGCCGCTTATAGAACCACAAATATCAAGCAGATGGTGAACGGTAAAGGTGGTATTTATACCAAAACCGAGGAAACCCATGTCTGCGCTGGCTAAATCCTACAGACAAATCAGATTGATCTCAGACATCGACATCAGTACGCCTACTAAACCGGTAAAAACTGCAAGCTAGCTATACACCAACTAGTCAGGAAATGTGAAAATACTATCTAATGAAGAAAAATAGCTTTGGGTGCTTTTCTGGACATTGAGATAGCATTTGACAATACTACCTTCAAATCCATTGCAAAGGCAAAGGAAAGATAAAGAATAGATCTTCTCGTCTAACAATGGGTCAACTCCATGCTCAAAAACCAGACTGTAACTAAAACATTAAACAAAAAAAACTGTAGGAGCTAAAATCGCCGGAGGGTGCCCACAAGGGAGCGTACTTTCACCCCTAATGTAGTGCCTAGTCATAGATGACTTACTACAAATACTCAACGGCATTTTTGCACTAGGCTACGCAGACAATCTTACTATCCTTGCATACAAAAAGTTTAAGGCAACCGTGTCCAACGTGATACAGAGTGCACTAAACATTGTAGAAAAGTAGTGCAAAAAAGAAGACTTACCAGAAAACCCAAAAAAAAAACAACGATTGTACCGTTTACAACACTACAGACCTATGACCAGATGATTATACATGGTGGTAGTAAAACTAGACAAAGTTCAGAAACTAACATGTTTGATAATAACGGAAGCAATAAGAACGACGCCCACATCAGTTATAAAAGTACGACTATCGTTACCGCCATTTTACCTGATAGTAATAGCTGAAGCTAGACAAGCAGCATATAGGCTGCAGATAAATAAACACAACGTAAACCTTGGGACCCACAGACCTAACATAACAAATAAATTGCATCAGACTACAAACCGGACACTGTAGACTCAACAAGCACTTGCATAGAATGGGAATAGAAAAGGACCTTCTATGCCAAGAATGAATGGAAAATACAAAACTCCAATACACTTACTGAATTAATGCAAAGCTTTCAAACAGCAACGCACAGCCATCTTTAGCAAACACAACCTAACCGCAGATATGCTAAACACAATCCATTGGCTTAAGGTACTGGACTTTATTGAAGAGACAGAACTTCTAAAGAAGTAAAACAGCAAAGGTGTACAACGAGCCCAATAGGACCGCAATGCAAAGGGCGCCAGGCAAACCACTTCAAGATAAGAAAAGAAAAAGATGAGTTTTTTAGTCAGTAAACATCTTTTAAAAAAATTTCTTTTCCTACGCAAAAAATAAAATAAAATAAAATAAAACAAATTAGATCAAAGTGCGCACGCCAATATAAACTTACAACTTAAGTGAAATATTAATTACTTTACAACTTTGTGACACCTGTGTGTTATTTGTCTTTAACAGTTTTTTTGCAAATAATAAATCTATTACTCTCAGCAAACTTAGGACACCACGTATTATTAAACTCAGTTTTAAATCTTATATTCTGTCAAAATATCTGGTTTTGTATGCCATTTACTAATCATACAACCATAGTTTAATAAACAATTTCTTTTTTGATAAAGATCTTAAAAAATAAAAACTATAGTTAAGTTTAAAAACGCAATAAAAAAACATAATTACAAAAAACAACAAAAAAACAGATGATGCTACTTCTTAAATGAAACGTTATTTGTCGTACAAAGTTTGTTCTTCAATTGCATCCACCCAACATCATCAAATAATTTTCCAAAATAGAAAAAAAACTGTGAAACCGTTTTTGTGTAAAGTTTAACAAACACAAACACCAAGTAGTTTAATATAATCTTTTCTAGTACTATATTTTATTTTAATCAATTACAATAATAATAATAGTAATGATTAATTACCAAATTATATCGTTTTTAAAACTTCCCACTTTTCCACTTCCGGCGACCTATGTATATGTTACAGTCTTTTAGCGTAATACCTTGCAATAAATTATATAAATATTATCTAATCTATTTTAATTCGGTAAATCCCGAACTTACCCAACCTAACCTAGTCTACAAAATTTTATCAAATTAAATTAAATATACAGTTAGGATTGAACAAACTAGACTCGAATAAATAGACGTATTACACCATCAGCCTACGACATATATAATTAAAAAAAAAAAAAAACACATTTACTATGTACTATATCAAGAATATATTTAAAAAACCGTAACTTGTTTGTATCATGTATGATGGCCTTGTAAAATTTGAAACTAGTTACGGTTTTTTTTTTTAAACGGACCAGAACAGAGGGGGGAGGGTGGATTGAGAAACTTGCTTTAGTATTTTTTTCAGTTTTTATAACTTATTAGTAGCCTTTGAATAGGTTTATAAGGGTATAAAATTCTTTAAAAAAATTCTACAATTTCTTTTTTATTTTTTTTGTCGTTTTTTAACTTAATTGCATTTTATGTTGTTAAAAATTGCAAATTTAACTAAAAAAAAAAAAAATTTACTTGTGAGAACAAAAACATGGTTTTATGGCTTTTGCAGCTTATAGACAAGGTATAGGCTTAAAATCGCGCCAGATTTGGATTCTACGGAAAATTTATTTATTGGTTTCACTAGTAAATTTATATTTTTTGAGTTAAATTTGCAATTTTTAAACAAAAAATGCGATTAAGTTAAAAAACGACAAAAAAACTAAAAAAATTGTTTTTTTTTTATAATAAACTATCACATAGTTACGGCCACCACCATTCAACATATATAATTATTGGAATAAATAAACATCAAGACAACGTAAACCATTTTTAATTAAGTTTGCACAAAAAAGTTAATATAATAATAATAGTAACAAAAAACTAAGAAAACAATAAAAACAATAGCTTATAAAAGTATCAGTATACCTTAAAAAAGAAACAGTTTTTTAACAAAAAATGCAAATAGACAATTAAAGAGAGTTGGTTCATCTAAAAATGTTCATACAGTCTGTTTATAATCATTAATCAATATATCATCAAACATTGAAACAAATTATATTTAATTTTTTTTTTTTTTTTTCATTTATTGTGCTTTTAACGGCTATTTTTACATTGCCACAGTAAGTCTACAACTTGTTTAAAGAGTTTGATAGAACCAACAGCTTATTAGGTGACATCCAAACCACCCTGGTAGATAAAAAGCAAGTTCTCAATTAGTAATGTCAAGCTATCACACCATCTTTAATAACAAATCATATAAAACTCAGTTTGCTGTAGATAGGCACATAGCCACAACACAAGAGATTGTAATATGGAAAGCACATGCCTATAAAAGTTTTGTTGTCATTATTCTTTCATAAACTTTCTTAAACAAAATAATATTAATCTACTTCTAAGGCCTTTCCGTTCTCCAAATCTGTCAGCAATAAAAGATACTCGTGTATCAAACATAATCAGCCAAAGATTGTGCCATCTTTAGCCGCCCGTACCTAGTTCAAACAACCTGCGCATAAAAATTCAAGTTATTAAGTCATTAAAGTTTGAATCGAACAACCGTAGTTTACATTTAACATGTCTAGACTCATTATTAATCTATAAACCCAAAATTAAAATTGTAGTAACATTTTATTGTAAATAAATTAAAAAAAAAAATTACCAAAAACTTAAAAACCAGAACAACGTTTAGTTATAAAAAATAGTATTGCAACATCACATGCATTAAAAGTTATATCAAACAAATAAAAACACAACATCTACAAACAAATTAATAAAAAACAATGTAATAGAATATAAAAAGCTTTAGCGTAAAATAAAGAAAAATATTAAGGCAGCAAAAGTGCTGTGGGTGACAAAAAAATGCGACAAAATAGAAAAACTAATCTCAAAACATGCATTTAACATGCACTGGAAAGTTAAACAAATGTATGAAAAACAAATGCCCATGACGCTCTTGGACAATTAAAACAAAATCACAAAGACCCAAAGGCCCAAAGAAAGTTCCAATAAAGTTTATTAATGAGGACAACATCTTTGTGGTAACACAGTTCAATGAAATATACAAATCTGGTAAAATCCCAGAAAAGTGGTTAAAATCAAAGTTTATAGCAATTCCAAAAGAACAATATAAGTCATATGTTAAAAACGTATCTGCAAATAATCTATGCTTAGATAAAACTAAAGTGTGGAATAGACCTGAACAACACACAATTACCATATCATATCAATATATCCAAAACATGATATATAGCCGCTAAAATCATGAGGGTGCATCTCTTCATTTTGGTAGCACACAAATAAAGAGGCATAACTAATTTAAATACATAAGATACCTCATAACAACACATTTTGACCCGGACACAAAAAAATGTCAATTTGAGTGCGCCACATTTAATTAAACAACACCGTTCTTCTGTAAGAACAACCTTAATATTAAACTGCATCAAATAATAGTCTATTTTATTATATAGAATAGAGGCGTAAACTTTCAACATAGGTACAATAAACTGCCTAAAAATATTTGAGATGTAACTGCATTGAAAGATATAAAAGATAGTTGAGATGTGGTAATCACATGTCTTGAGAAAGTAGAAGTACTATCTAATACAACGCATATTAAAAGGAAAAATTTTGGAGCCGACATAGAATTGGCAGAAAAATTAAAAACTAACAAAGAAAACAACTTTTTTTTAATTGCTTAAATCCATAGCAATAATGTAGGGTAGGGTAAGGTAAGTAAGTAATGATGCAGTAACTATGCAATTGCAATATTTATGTCTTAAGTTTAATAACTTTAAAAAAAGATAAATAAAAGAAGTATTTTTCGTTATAAATATTATCCTGAAAACATCTGTAAATTTTTAGTATATTATTATAAATTACCTGAGCTGCAAGAAAACACTTTTCTCCTCAATTTGTAATATACTATTTCTAACAAAATCAACAAAAAATGATATTGAATATTAAACTATCAAATCATAATTGTTTTTAAGTAATATCGTAGACCGCCCAAATATTCTTAGATAAAACTGCAGCTCATAGGTATAACTGTTTTGACATATTTGAAATATTACATAAACAAATCCAACACAATTCTCAAGATTATACACAATATCTAAACTAAAGTCTAATATACTGTAATCTAAAATAATAATCATTAAACAATATATAAATATATATAAAACAAAAAAGATATTTAAAACTAACTACTGTCCTCAAACACAGATAATATATTAATTATAAATCTTTTGAATTTATTTTCTTTATAATTTAAATAACTAAAATACCACTGTAGGTATTTATATAAATATTAATTATTAAATTACATCTATATAAGCCTATATTATTGTAAGTGTTAGATGACCAACAAAACTGAATGAGAACTTTTTATAAGAGACAAAAAACATTTGCGGTCAAGAACATCATTACAACTGCAAAAGTTTTATAGAAATGCAACATCTAAATCATTAAAATTCCACAATTTAAATAATAACCTTTAAACATAAATAGATAAACCTTTCCAACAAGATCTTTTATTAACCGCAGTATATTCCTGACACATTTACATAACCTGTCACTTATTCAAGTTAAATTTATTTATATATAAATAATATAATTATTAAAAAGTTCAAAAATTCAAAAAGGTGTCCTTTAATAAAATTTAATCAAAAATACATTGATTAAAAGTTCAAATAATTTACATCACCTTGATCTTACATCAAATATCACGGATTTTATTTTTTTATATTATTTCGTAAATATTAATTATATAATAAAAAATTGTCCCGGAATAGAAATCCAACAAAATTCATTAATTTTAGAGCAACCACCGAAACCAACATTTAACTATAAAGAAAACCCATGGGCTCTGTTCACTTACTGTTTTGTTGTCATAAATAAATATCAAACTTGACGTTATATTTGATAGGTAGGTTGTAACAAGGTTGTAACTAACTTTTTTTTTTTCTAAAAATCAAGCCTTTTATAAATAAATGCTGTAGATACATATAAAAAAGATTTGGTAATATTATCATTCATTAATAATTCCTTAAAAGTTTCTACAATATTAGATTTAAAAAGATTGTTTTGTTTAATTTCCATGTAACAACATTGCATGTTTATTGTCTTAATAAAAAACCAAAACGCGTTTGTATGCATAATATACATACAGAAAAGCAAATCGGCCAGATATTTCTAGCCATGTTTGTGCCATTAATTTGTAGTATAAGTACAAGCCAAAAATAATAGTATTACAAATAACTTGAAAAATAAAAAGGTAGACAAGTCTGATTCTTCAAATTATAGACCAATTGCATTATTGTCCAATCTGTCAAAACAATTTAAAAAATATATCAATTTCTATATTGTCAAGTTTATCTCAGATACTTAATATGAATTTCGATCAAAACGTTCGACAGATCTTCTGAACATTTTATGTACTGTAATGCACTTGGTTCACAACAAACTATTAAACGGTTATCAAATTTAAAAGTATTTTGAAGGTAAATTAAACATCTAGTACATACAAATGTATGATGTTCTAAAAAATAATAATGAGTGTTTATTATTACTTACAGACAGTGCCGTAATTAGGGCAGTGCCGTCAATGCCCCTTCATCGGGCACAGGTTAGTTGAGGCGCAGAATCACTTCATAAATTTGGAGTTTGGAAACGTAAAAAAAAAAATTAAGAATTTGCTAGCAACAAAACAGTCCGCTTGACGCTCCACTGTGAACAGAACCAGGCGCATCAGAAGCTAGTTACGGCACTGCCTACAGCTGACCTGATTATTATGTTAAATTTTACAGCTTTTCTCAAAACGTAAGTTTGGTAAAAATTTACCCGGCTATCACAATAGAGGTCGCAAATATTTAATATATTCTTTGTGGATTTATACATATTCGACAAACAAATATTGCTACTACATTTCATATACACACATATATATCGCTAGGAAAAGTTATAGTAAAAATAGTATGATGTACATTATTTGCAGATTTTTTAAATTTATTTTAATTGCATTACTTATACTATTAAAATTATAAATTTTCCGTATAAATAATACATTTTTTCCTAGACATTACATTTTCTACTTATAAATATCAGTATTCCCTTTTAGGTCTGCAATGCGGAAGAGCCTGGCCGGGGAGGAACCTAATCTGAGTAGAGCCCTTTCAATATTTTGCGGTAGAGCTTAAAAGTACTTGTTACGTTACTGGTTTTACCACACGTTGTATATGTAAGTTTCTGCAGATTGCAGTTTATTTAATTCTTCCTTGGATAGTGTTTTGAAAAAAGAGTTTGACTAGGTACCAACTAAAACCAAAAAAGCTTGACAACGTAATTTGTTGCTGATAATTTATTATGCTATTATTTCGCGGATTGTTACTATTAATAAGAAAGAAAACTCATTTTATAATAAACAGCTTTGGTCAAGCTGATGACATAGCTTGTTTTTAGAGCTTTGTTTTTACTACCATAGAGATTCTCAAGGCAGAAAAGCAGTAATTGTTTTTGTTTTTAGGCTCACGATAGTTAAGACATCGTTACAAGGTATTCGAGTCGTATCAATAAGAGCGCTGTTAATTAAAGTTTTCAGTTGGCTTCGTTTCTTCTTGATATAAGTCCCCCACCAAAAGCAGTTTGTTGATAAAAGTTGTAAGTACATATTATGATTGACCATCTAAACTAAGTAGGTTTGCCGGGAGCTAGTTTTTTAATGCGCAGTTATTACAGTTAGACATAATTTGGTTGCATTGTCAATACGGTGATCGACTATTGCACAGTTTATATTTATCTATCGGTGCACAGTCTCTCAATTATGTTAAAATCGAAGATTATTTATAAGTATGTTATTATGTTGAATTTCTATTTTAACAAATCAAGTTTGTATATAGTTGTTTTTAATCTCAATATTTAGAAAAAACAAAACAAGGGGTGGGCAGTCAGATAAAATAAATAGTTCAATATACAGAGGTAGTTTTCTTCTCGCAGAAAAACTCAATAGGTTATGGGTCCAGTTCATCCGAATTGCTACTAGAGTTATTAGCTTAAAAGAGATTAGTTCTTGCGAGAGAAAAAAGTGATTAGTAAATCAAGAATCAAGAAAGTGATTTTTTTTGATTTTTTCACGTCAAGTTGACATTGAAGTTTTGTGTGGAGTCTCGTCAAGCAGCATTTTTTTTTTAAGATGGATTTGACGAAACACATAAAACCCCTAGCTGGAGAAGGAGATTGGCCAATTTGGAAAAGAAAATTGCGAGATATGTTGGATTATCACGAAGGTGCCGTGGATGTTATTGAAGGGAGGTTAAAGAAACCTGAGCCCCTAGCAGCTACCGCTACGGAAGAGCAAATCAAGGAGCACAAAAAGGCTAGTGATTTTTTCCGTAAGGCGAACAGCTATGCAAAATCAATGATTTCGAGCTCAGTAACGGACACAGTTTATCAAAAGATAATGGATAAAGAGACAGCGATTGAAGCTTGGGAGGCATTACGGTCGAATTTTGAAGCATCGTCCTAAGATCAACTGTTCAAGATTGTACTGAATTTTTCGCATTTTGTTGGATTAACGGAGAAGATGTTTCGACTCATGTTGCAAAATTGAGAAATCTATGGAATGAGCTAAATAATGGATTAAAGTCTAAGAATTTGCATGCATTACCGGATTTGATACTAGTTTGCAAAATTTTACACATTCTACCAAGTGAATTTGAAAATTTCAAATCAAGTTGGATGCTATTGTCAAAAGATGATGATAAAACTGTTGAAGAATTAATCACCCAACTTTGCATGTACGAAAGAAATTTCAAAAAGTTTACAGAGGACACCACCGGTGAAGCTTTATTCGCAAAGAGTGGAAAATCAAAGCCAATTAAGAAGTCTAAGGAAAATTACAGTTGTAATTACTGCAAGAAAAAGGGACATTGGATAAAAGAGTGCAGAAAGTGGATTTCTGATGGACGACCGAAGAAAATCGTTCCTCAGAGCAACGCTGTGGATGCCAATGTAGCCCTGTGTGTCATCAGTGAAGATATTCTTCAAATGGAGACTAGTTCATCGGCAGATACAAGATGGTGGATCGACAATGGAGCGACGAAGCACGTGGTCAGTTGTTCAGATCAGTTCGTTGATTTCCAAGAGTTTCAAGGTCCTCGTATCATCAAGGCTGCTGGAAAAGAAGCCCTCAAGGCCATTGGCAAAGGGACAATTGAAATTTTATCTTTCACTGAATATGCCACACTGAGGATGACCTTGACTGACGTTTGGTACGTTCCAGGAATTTCTAAAAACTTATTTTCTGTTCTTGCTGAACAAGATAAGAATGAAAATAGCAGATTTCATTCAACAGCAACTGAGTGCTGGCTAGAAGTGAATGGTAAGGTAGTGCTGTGCAGAAATCGTGAGAAAGGCGGAACTTTATACAAGGCAGCTATTGAACCAGTTGTTTCTGAAAGAAAAGAGAGGGCTAATGTCGCAGAGGCAGAAAGTTCTATATTGCAGTTATAGCACGAAAGATGGGGTCATCAAGACAAGCGACACGTGAGAGAAATACTTAAAAGAGAATTGGGTATCAATGTGAAACTGGTAAAAGAGATTTGTGAACCCTGCATTTTTGGCAAAGCACATCGTTTACCTTTTGGCACCAGAGTAAAGGCAACGAAACCAGGAGAACTTGTATCAACTGATGTTGTAGGTCCTTTTTGCGAATCCTTTAGCAAAAAACGTTTTTTAGTAGTGTTTAAAGACAGCTTCACAAAATTTCGTTATGGATATGTAATTAAACACAAATCAGATGTTAAGATAGTGTTAAAACAATTTTTAGCACATTCAAAGACACTTGGACACAACATTAAAGAGTTACTCAGTGACAATGGAGGGGAATTTGACTGTGAAGAAGTAAAAATAATTCTAGCAGAGAGTGGAATTGTGCAGAGACTGACTGGAGTTGTGCGCCATACACTCCAGAGCAGAATGGTGGAAGTGAACGCAAAAATCGAACAATTATTGAGATGGCAAGGACACTCAAGTATTCGAGCTGCGAAGTTGAATTTCCAAATACGATGTGGGCAGAGCTAGTGACTACAGCAATTTACATTCTTAATAGGACAGGGAAATCGTCCAAAGAAGGAGTAAGTCCTTACGAGTTGTGGATTGGGAAGAAACCTAGAATTAAACATCTGCGAATCATTGGATCTTTCTGCTACGTCCATGTACCGGCTGAGAAGAGGAAGAAAATGGACAAGAAGGCAATGAAAGGAGTCCTAGTCGGATATGATGGTGATGAACGTTATAGAATCTACATTCCAAACAACCATCAAGTCATCGTATCAAGAGATGTTCAATTCAAAGAGAGATTAAAAGAATATGAAAAAGAATGTGAATGTGAAGTTAAGCTACCGTTAAGAGACACCGAGCGTGAAAGAGAAGATGTGATCGAAAAAGATGACGACGGTGATCAGGCAGAGATCGAAGAAAATGCCGACGGTGATGAGGCAGAGATCGAAGAAGAAGATGATGAGCCAACAGTCGAAAGTGAAGAAAATATTCAACAAGAAAAATCCAGAAAGAAAGTACTAAGAGATCGATCAACCCTGAAAAAGCCCCAGCATCTTGAAGATTACGCCTTGTTAGTAGATGAGTTCGTAAATCAGGTGACTGAAGATCCAGTGACGTTTGAAGATGCCCTGAGGAGTGAGGATTCCGTGGAGTGGGAGAAAACCATGAATCGTGAAATCGCCTCCTTGAAAGAAAATCAAACATGGACTTTGACAGATCTTCCACCAGGTGCAAAGGCAATACCATGTATGTGGGTCTTCCGGCTGAAGAAAAATCTTGATGGCAGCATTGACAAGTTCAAAGCAAGACTTGTCATCAAGGGATTTAGTCAACGTTATGGAATTGATTACAGTGAGACTTTTAGTCCAGTGGCAAAGATGGGAACCATTCGTTCGATTCTCAGCATTGCAGCAAGTAAGAAGATGCATCTGACACAATTTGATGTATCGACAGCCTTCTTATATGGAGACCTTGAAGAAACTGTATACATGAGGCAACCACAAGGATATGAGGACGGTACCAGCAAGGTTTGCCTACTGAAGAAGAGTCTATACGGACTTAAGCAAGCACCTAGATGTTGGAACAAGCGGAGTTTTTCTACAACAACATGGATTCAAGGCCAGCGAAGCTGATCCATGCTTGTATATTAGAGAAAGAAATGGAAAGAAGCTCCTACTTGTGATCTACGTGGATGATGGACTTCTGGCAGCAACTGATCAGCAAGATTCGGACAATTTTATTGAGGAGTTGAAGTCAGAGTTCAAAATCGTTTCAAAAAGAGCAGAATACTTTTTGGGACTTGAAATTGTTCAAGATGATAAGTGCATAAAGCTTTGTCAGAAGTCCTATGCAAAGAAAATTTTACAAAGGTTCAATTTTTCGGATTGCAAGTCAGTGTCTACTCCAATGTTCAAAGGAACAGAGACTTCCGTACCAGGGAAAGTTGATGAGCCAACCAAATTTCCCTATAGACAGGCAGTTGGAGCACTGATGTATCTGATGCTTGGAACAAGACCAGACTTGGCTTACAGTGTAGGATTCATTTCGAGAACACTCAAAAATCCAACTCAAGAAGATGTTGTAAGAGTCAAGAGGGTATTTAGGTACATAGCGGGTACTCTAGACTTTGGAATAGTTTATCGAAGCAATGTAGAAGTGGAACTCCTACAAGTTTACAGCGACGCAGACTTTGGCGGTTGCATTAAGACAGGACGTTCAACTTCTGGAGTTGTCGTGAAGTATGCAGGAGGTGCAATTTCCTGGATGAGTCAGAGACAAGCAATTGTTGCAACTTCAACAACCGAAGCAGAGATTATCGCAGCAAACGAGGGAGCCAAAGAAGCAATTTGGTTAAGCAGACTTTTTAGAGGGATTGTCAAACTCAAGGACATTCCCATCATTCAAGTTGACAACTCTGCAGCGGTGAGGTTAGCTCAAAATCCGGAGTTTCATCGCAGAACCAAACACATTTCCATCAAACATTTTTTTATAAGAGAAAAAGTGACAGAAGGAAAACTTTGCGTTCAACAAATCTCCACTGAAGATCAATTGGCGGACATTATGACTAAGCCTTTGCAGAGAACACGCCTGAAGATTCTTTCGGTGAAGATGGGACTTATGTAAAATAAAAGAATATAGAGATTTATTTGTTTTCGGAAATTCAACAAGATAAACAAGGGAAAGTGTTAAAATCGAAGATTATTTATAAGTATGTTATTATGTTGAATTTCTATTTTAACAAATCAAGTTTGTATATAGTTGTTTTTAATCTCAATATTTAGAAAAAACAAAACAAGGGGTGGGCAGTCAGATAAAATAAATAGTTCAATATACAGAGGTAGTTTTCTTCTCGCAGAAAAACTCAATAAATTACCCTTCAATTTTATCTATGATAAAAATTTTACCGGCATAATGTTGCATTCTGCTACGTTTAAGCTAAAGTCTTTTTTGAAGTAAATATCTGACAAACTCTAATAAGATTATTGATGAAATAGTTTTAATGTCAGTTTCGTAAGTAAGAATCAAGGCCAGCGGCATTAAACAATAATGAGTAGAACATATACCGCCGGTGTATCTACATATACAAAAAGACTGTTCTATTTTAATGGATGTACTCTAGTCTAGTACTACAAATTGAACTTAGTATAAAACAGGCACTAAGAGTCTGGGTTTGCTCTAGTAAGTAGGTCAAAAATTGAGTATTAGAATGACTTTTCTCAGACTTCGCTTCTTGAAATTTTGATCAATTTTGACATAATATCTGTTATGAATGCGAGGTGATCAGAGCGTGCGGGCTCACAGTCGGTAACCTAGTGAGAATAAAACAATGAACAATGATTTTTATGTTTATGTAGAAGTGTAAGTGTCAGTCTGTAAACAAGCTGTAACGTGAACACACGAACTTATAAACCTAACTGAATAAATTCTATTTGATACTTGTTTTGTTGGCTGTGAATTATCAACGTTCTGCTACCAGAATTATCAACGCTCTGCTACCAGAATTAACAACAGGTTATGGGCCCAGCACGCTTCCACTGCGCCACAAAACTGTGAAACAGGTTAGTGAAAAACACGTGTTGTCGGACATCTTGGACAGTAAAGTAGTTATCGTTTATTTTTTGTATTTCGTGAGTGTTTCGGGAATAAAATCAACATGTCAGATAAAACAGACATGCCACATTTTGAAAAGCTGAAGGGCTCAAACTGGCCGTTGTGGAAACAATGTATGCTGCAATATTTCAAGGTGAATGCCTTGCTGAAATATGCACAGGGTAATGTTTTACGGCCGGAGAGCAATGGCAGCAATGAAGCACAGATCGAAGCATGGGAAAAATGCGATGGAAGGACTACTTTGGCAATACTGTCAGCGATCGATAACAATCAGCAAACATTCGTGGCAGCTTGCGAGACCGCAGGTGAAATGTGGAAAAAGCTACTATCGGTGTACGAACGTTCCGATGGAAGTAGCAAAATGGAGGCAAATCGCGAATACCACGCTTATCGTTACATGGGCGGGTCAATGGCTACACACATTGCTCAAATCGAATTGTTGGTTGCAAAATGCAAACGCAGCGGTGACATTAAGTCACCTGAGGACATCATGGTGAAGCTAATGGATAATTTACCAAGAGAATTCTCTACAGTGCATGTGGCATTCCATCTGGCTAGTGACGATAAGAGGACGCCAGATGAACTAAAGAAAATCATACTTGCCGAAGAGGCTCGTGTGAATCCAGAAATGACAGCCGAAGCAATGTTCGTCAAAAAGTCAACAAGGTCCGTGTCGCAAAAACCAAGGAACGTCTCATCAAAGAAAAGGGCAAAATGCTATGGGTGCGGGGAACATGGACACTTCAGACGAGATTGTCCGAAGCGGAGCAAACAACAAGACAGCGGCAGCACCAGCACCAGCACCAACATGGGGAACATATGCTTCAGCGCGGAGGAGGCAGCGATGGTCAGTGAACGCGATGACAAAGTGTTGTGTGACAGTGGGGCAAGTTGCCACATGTTTAATGAAAAGAAGTGGTTTGTTGATCTGAATGAAGACAGTGAAAAACTAAAATTGGCGGGCAAATATGAACTAGAAGCAGCTGGTCGGGGTTTGGTAACCGCATTGGCAAAAGTTGGAAATAGATGGAAGCAGGTCGACTTCAAAAATGCTATGTACATTCCAACTTTGCGGAAAAATCTGATCAGCACTGGATTATGCCAAAAGGTAGGCGCTAAAATATTAATGGCTGGTGAGGGGGTCAAATTCAACCTAAATGGACAAACCCATCTTGAAGGCATACTCACGACAAGCAACTTGTACGAGATGCAACTAAAGCCGTTGGAATATGAAGCGGCAAATTTGGTAGAAGAAGAACTCATGAGATGGCATCGGAAACTCGGCCATCCGGGTTTGGACCGAATGCGTCAAATGGCTGATACTGGTCAAATTAATATTAGAATTAATGCTAATGCCAAACTGTTTTGTGAAGCGTGTGTATTCGCGAAATCAACAAAGAAATCATTCAAAACCACACAACCACGAAACTATGCAGCAGGTGAATTTCTGCATTCAGACGTAAATGGACCGATGACACACAAAAGCCATGGAGGAAATCGATACTTCGTTAATTTTGTGTGTGATACCACCAATATGACCTTCGTGCACTTCATAAAGAACAAAGATGAAGTGTACGAAAAATTCAAACTAGTGGTAAATCTGATCGAGACTCAAACCGGAAATAAGGTCAAGGTATTGAGAAGCGACAATGGCGGTGAGTACGTCAATCACCGGATGAAGACGTTCATGGCGGATCGAGGCATCAATCATCAAACTACAGCTCCCTACACTCCAGAACAAAACGGGATATCCGAGCGTAAGAATCGTAAGATAGTCGAATCAGCAAAAGCAATGCTGTTTGCAGGGGACTTGGAGGAAGGACTGTGGGCTGAGGCTGTATTGACAGCAACGTATCTGGCCAACAGAACTCCATCGAAACGATCCGGAAAAAAATCTGCGTACGAGTTATGGTTTGGCCGGGCACCGCAGAGTGCTCATTTACGTATATTTGGATCAGTTGCATATGAACATATTCCAAAGGAGTTGCGAAAGAAATGGCAAAAGAAAGCGAATAAGCGAATAATGGTTGGGTACGATTCGAACGGTCCGAACTATCGATTGTTAGATCCAATAACAAGAAAGATCTCCATCAGTAAGCATGTTACTTTCAATGAAGAGACTGCAACAAAAGAAACTGATAATCATTGGCCAGCAATCGATTTGAATGATTCGGACGTGGTGAACGAAGAAATTCCGCTAGAAAGAAACGAACCTGATGAACAACCAGAAAGAAACGAACCTGATGAACAACCAGAAAGAAATTAACCTGAAGAAGAAGAAAAACGGTACGAGCTGCGCACCAGAGGCGAAATATGAAGACCTGCCAGATACGAAGCAAATTCAGTCCAGGCCGACGAACCGACGTCACTCTCTGAAGCCTACAACGGATCTGAGTCAACAAACTGGCGGGGTGCTGTCACGGAAGAAATGAACTCTCAAGAGAAAAATAAAACATGGATTGAAGTTGATCAAGTGCCAACGGGTGCTAAAGTGGTGGACTCGAAA
The DNA here is from genome assembly GCA_963932245.1 of Tachinus rufipes. Lineage (NCBI taxonomy): Eukaryota > Metazoa > Arthropoda > Insecta > Coleoptera > Staphylinidae > Tachinus > Tachinus rufipes. The sequence continues at coordinate 44,830,277 of OZ010741.1, read as the reverse complement.
TTTGTGCTTAAAAAGAAAATGAACTGTGACGGAAAAATCGAGCGGTTTAAAGCAACAACGTAAAGGGATCGATTATCACGAAACATTTGCACCGGTAGTAAGGTATGAAACAGTCAGAATGATGTTAGCATTAACAGCTAGGGAAGACTGGGAACTTGCTCAGTTTGACATTAAGACTGCATTTCTATACGGCGAGCTGGAGGAAGAAATTTATATGCGTCTTCCTGAAGAAGTCGCACACAAGCTCGGCCGTATAGTACTACTCAAGAAATCATTGTATGGTCTGAAACAATCCCCACGTCAATGGAACAAATGTTTTGTCACGTTTCTGAAGCAGTACAACTTTATTGAAAGCAAAGCAGACCCGTGCATGTACACAGGAAACGTGGATGGCCACATGATCGTGTTGTTGCTCTATGTTGATGACGGGCTGTTTCTGTCACCCAGCGGAGCTGCGATTGAGATCGTCATAAAAAATCTGAAAGACAGTTTCGAAGTTGTGGTCGGAGCTGGGAAGGTATTTGTGGGTTTGCAAATATATAGAAACCGTGCAAAGAAACAACTAATACTTACTCAAACCAATTACCTAAGGCGAGTGGTTGAAAAATTTAAAATGGAGAACGCGAAGTCAGTATCGGTTTCCGGCAGATCCACACACAAAGCTGTGCACCATCGGTGAAGCCGTTGGTCACACGGTACCCTACCGTGAAGCGGTTGGATCACTGATGTTTGCGGCATGCGTGACTCGTCCTGACATTATGTATGCATTAGCTGTCGTCAGTCGTTATGCTGAGAAACCACTGCAAGAACATTGGATGGCGGTCAAAAAGATCATACGATACATCAAAGACACGTCTAGTTACGGGATCATGTACGGCGGCAATGAAACATCTGAAACGATGAAGGCATATTCGGATAGCGATTACGCAGGCGATCCTGATACACGAAAATCCACCAGCGGCTATGTGCTTATCTTTAACGGTGGACCAGTGGCGTGGACATCGCAACGACAACGAATTGTGGCCCTCTCGACAACCGAAGCCGAATACATTGCAGCTAGTGACTGCACCAGAGAAATCATATGGATTCGACGTATTCTGGCTGCAGTGGGGTTCGACGAGCCGGTTGCAACAAGGCTCCATGTGGACAACCAGAGCGCGATCAAGCTCATAAAGAATCCCGAGTTCCACAAGCGCACCAAACACATCTAAGTGCGCTTCCATTTCATCAGAGAAAAATATGAAGATGGACACCTAGACATCATCTACGTACCATCAAATCAGCAGCTGGCTGATATACTCACAAAGGCACTACCAAAGGAAAGCTTTCATGAACTCCGAGACGGACTGCAAATCATCGACACATCCGTGAAACATGGAACTGGTGAGAGTGTTGTGAAAACGTAGTTTCAAGTTTCGCACGGTTATGAATGCGAGGTGATCAGAGCGTGCGGGCTCACAGTCGGTAACCTAATGAGAATAAAACAATGAACAATGATTTTTATGTTTATGTAGAAGTGTAAGTGTCAGTCTGTAAACAAGCTGTAACGTGAACACACGAACTTATAAACCTAACTGAATAAATTCTATTTGATACTTGTTTTGTTGGCTGTGAATTATCAACGTTCTGCTACCAGAATTATCAACGCTCTGCTACCAGAATTAACAACAATATATTGGTCCAAGTTCCATAAAAGTGTTTTAAAATTTCATCTCATCATTCTTGTTTCATCGATGTAAAGAAAAAGTAAAAACTGCTTGAAACGTTTTACTAAAATTGCAAACTCATCATCATATTTGTCTTGTTTGACAAACTTAACTAAAATTTTGTATACATGCTAGTAATCACTTTTTTGAACATGTACGTTTGTAAGTAGGCACTTTTAAAACTTTTAGAGGAAAAGCCCACAAGTACAAAAGCTTTCTTTCAAATCTATCTCTGAAGGGACCTTTCTTAATATTTTGCGGTAGAGCTCAAAAATCTTAGCTCCGCCACTTCTACGTAACGTTTTTAATTGTATCCTTCTTTTGTTTTGTTTTGTCTTTTCTAAAAACTGTTCAACAAATTTAATCAATAAAATTAATATAACCTATTGGTTATATTAATTTAAAAAATAAATAATAATAATACTCAAAAAAACAAATTTATCTATTGTTAAATCCATACTATAAAAATACTCAAAAAAAAACAAATCATCTTGATTAACAAAGATCAATCCAACAATTATCATTACAATCGTTTTAAATTATTGTGTATTGGTTGTTTATGCTCTATAATTAAGTATTTCTATATAGTTCTCCTTACTCTTCCACATAAAATCATGACAAAATACTTTGTATTAACTCAAACCAAATTTTTAAATAGCAATAACCTTCGTTGTATGGGTCGAACTAATATTATAGCGGCGCTTTAAATTACAGTCTAAGACATAATTAGTGACCACCACCCAGGTGGTAGTAATTAGCGTACTTGACTATATACCTGAAATAATATACGTTTTCTTCTTCATGTAAAATAATACCATTAACTTATTTAACAACAGCTTTTAAGAAACATCTAGCATTACTTACAAAAATCTTAAGTCACGACTATTCTGGTAATCATAGACAAAGCTCAACCTCAGACTCACAAAAATACACGTACAGATAAATTTACTTTTGTATTAACTCTAAGAATAACTCACACATTGGCGGTGTTGGTATCATCGTAAACAAAACCATCAAACACCTCGTCACAAAGATGCAACCCATATCCAAGAGGGTAATATATATTATGCTACAAGTCTCCAAGCGGTATTCCCTTCAGGTCATCCAAGTATATCCAAAGAGGAAGAAATAGAACAATTCTACAACAATATCTCGGCTGCAAAAAGAGCAGAAAAGTCTCAGTTATTATTGGCGACTTCAATGCAAAGCTAGGAGGCAGGAAAGACATAAATGAAAACCATATTAGCAATTTTGAACTATGTAAAAGGAACAACCGCGGAAGAACGCTGTTAAACAATCTACAGCAAAAAAATCTGTACTGCATGAACACATTTTTCCAAAAAGCAATACACCGCAAGTGGACCTGGGTCAGCCCCAACGGCAGGATACAAAACGAGATAGATTACATAATTTCGAATAACAAAACTGTAGTAAAATATGTCTCAGTTTTAAACAAATTCCAGACAAAAAGTGCCAATAGGCTGCTCTGAGCAACTCTTTTAATCAACACTAAAACTGAACAAACAAAAATGATCCTAAATCACCCGACACTACATAAATAAACTTAAGCAAAACGCTGTTGTATACCAGCAAAAAATAGATAAAAAACTAAGCCATATCCATAACCTCCAGGATCTAGACATCAACACCCTCTGTGATAAAATTGTTAAAGACATTAACACAGTACATAGAAAAGTATGTACAAGTGCAAAAATACATAAAAACAAAAAGATAAACCTAAATAAAATCAAGCTCATAAAACAACGAAAAGACTTAAACCGCGGCTTACCACAATTCAAACAGCTGAATAAAAACATAAAAACGGAAATTCGAAAGGACATACAATCTTTCAATACTGCAAAAATTAAAGAAATCATAAAAGATAATAGAAATATAAAAGTACTAAGAAGACACATATCAAACGGAAAACCCAAAATTTATAAAATACAAAACAACAAGGTTGCCATTATCAGAGACCAGAAGGGAATCAAGAAGAATAGAAAAGTTCTATACAAAACTGTACTCCTCCTCCATAAACAAACCATTAGCAAATATCACCAGAGAAGTCACTAACGTAAACTCCAAAAAAATGCCAGATATCAATACCCATGAACTACGAATGGCACTAAATCATATAAAAAACAGAAAACCTCCGGGTACATATAGAATAACTAGCAAAATTCTAAAAATGGGTGAAGATACCTTAATAAGGGGTGTGCAAATTCTACTAAATAGATGTTTAAAAAAAAGAAGATACCAACAAAATGGCAAAGTGCTCAAGTTACCCTAATTCACAAAAAGGGCAACAATACGAACATTGAAAACTACCACCCAACCAGCATAGTTTCTCATAAGTTAGTCACAAATTTATAACAAACCGCCTAACAAACAAATTCGGCTTCTACCAGCCCCCGGAGCAGGCAAGGTTTCAAAAAAGATTTAGTACAGTAATCGAGAAATCTGTCAAATACAACATCCCTCTACACCTAGCCTTTGCAGGTTACAAGAAGGCGTTCGACTTGATCAAGATATGGGCAGTATTAAGTGCAATTACCAACGACGATGACACCATTACTAACAAGGTTCCTATTAGAAAAAGAGTAAGGCAAAGTGATACCATCTCACCGAAACTTTTTACGCTGGCAATAGAAGATTCTTTAAAAGCTTGGACTATGAGACGCAAAATTAGTGGTGGGTATGGAAAGACCCCAAAAAAGGCGGAAAGACGACATCCGAGAAGTCGCCATCTATTCGTGGCAACAAAAAGCTAAAGATAGGACCGTGTGGCAGAGTTTAAAGGAGGCCAATGTCCTGAAGTGGATAGATACAGGCTGAAAAAGAAAAAAAGATTAGCATCTTAGGCTGATACGAGTCGTGCATCCAAAACCATTTTTTTTATTCTGCAGCAATATCTATGTGATGTAAAAAAATAAATCTTTATTATCTCAAAAAGTACATATAAAATTATCTTGAATTTCTCACTGCATATAGCATATTTTAATTCAGTGGCGTAGAAGTAAAATTATAGAGATTGTCTCTTTTGTATCAGTCAGAAAATGGCTAATACAAAACGTAGGCGTATTTTTATAAGACCTCATTAAAAACAGTAAACTTGCAACACACATCAAGCCCTGAAAAAAATTCTAATATAAAATAGCACTTATAGTTTTCTGATGCACATTCTCTCTAAATTAAAAACATAGATTTCGTATTTGGCACAAAAAGAATTGAATGAACAGCAAGTACAACATAAAATTAAAATAAGCAAAAAAAGAATTGTATATAGTTAAATAAATCAAACAAAGCATTGGATAACTAAGATTAATATTATAAATTTATCAAACTATATTTAGGTTAAATTTCTAGACAGAATATCAAGAAATATCCGTTTATTAAAAAAAAATCCAAACAATATCCAAACTTAAATCGATGATACAATGGTTTTTACGTTAAATTTCCAACATTTACCAATAATTTCTTCGTAATAACCTTTGTACCAACAAAGCCACTAAAAATAACTATCTATATACATTTATAATATAGCAATGCTTAAAAACTGATAACATATTAGTTTATTGTAATTCAGAAACTAATATTATCCGTTAAATAAACATATTGAAAATTATAAACATAATAAAAATTTAATTTCTGCTCATTGTCGTAAAATATCTTATACCGCAATTAGTGCATTCATAAAATAGTTGTGTAATTTACAAATGTACATAAAAACTATACCATCTACAGCCTTGTAAACTGCTTCTAAATATAGTAATAAAAACAAAGGTCAGAAAAGTTTGAGCAGCAAGTTAAATGTTCTCCAAACATCGCTCGACTAAAATGATAATAGTCTATAATTATTTATATAATATTTGGGTAATTACTTGTTTTCATCTAATGTGGTTGGCAATGTCTTCATCAGTGATCAATAATAGTTCTTACTACATAATTATTAGCATAGAATATCTTTACTATATAAACAGAAAGTGTATTTAATGGGTTGTGTTAATGTATACAATTTATAAAGGGTCGAAATGTATAATTATCTTCTATTTTCAAAAATGATTTTTTTTTGCTAATTACAATGAAATATCGATTCTACACAAATTTTACTCGATTGATTACAAATTGTACATCCGGCCGGATGTTGATTTTCACCTGTTTTATTATGGTAATTAATGAACTTTTACTTTTTCGATCTTTAATTAAAAGACATGTGCTATATGATTTTAAAAAAATTAAAAAATGTCAAGGGTGGTAGTGAAACATTAGCTGTTTCAGGGTACTAGTTATATAGGTACAGGTGTATATGGGTCAGTGGTGTAGAGTAGAGAGGGTATAAAAGGCTGCGTGTAAGTTCTGGGCCGGTTACTCGCGTAAGCTGTCGGCGAAAGTTGTCTTGCAGAATGTTCGTGGCGCGGCCGTCTTTAGTTTAGTGACTCGAGTTTAGTTTTAGTGGTGAGGCGTCAGTGCGGTACTTGCTCTTGCTGCTTCTGGCACTGCACCAGCACACCACTTTCGTACCTAGTCGTTTTTAATAATTTTTTTATTAATTATTTCAAATTTTTGACATTTTGGAGAAGGAGAAAAGACTGAATATTTTTTTGGGATTAGGAGGAAAGTGATCAATAAATATGGATCGAAAAATGTAAGTGTAGACCGGTTTTAATTTATTATGTGTGAATATTAAATATTTATTATATAAGATAATATTAGAATGTGATTGATCTGTACGTGTTTGCGCAATGCGCACAAAAAACTACCAGGGATTGTCTTAATCGAGTGCTAATGTGTGGTTAACGCCTTTATTCATTGCTACATATTAATTTAAAATTTTGAAATATTACATTATACAAATCATTTTTTTTTTACAATTTATTACAAAAAATTTATTTTGTAATGTAATGTATTTTTTTCTGTTTGAAAAAAAAATATAACGGTAATTATTTTGGACCAAGCGTTAAGGAATTTATTGAAATATTTATATTTACTTTTTAATGCTAAGCAAAATTACTTGCAGTTTGAACTTTACATATTCAAGGTTTTTACTTTTACTTCGCTTGAGGTGTATGACATCTCAGTCAAAGCGAAAGTGTAAAATTTGAAAAATATTTTGCAAACGTAATCAAAAACACTTAATACTTTAATTAATTATGCTAATATTAATCTTAATTATATACAATATATTATGTTGTATGTTACATACATTAAAGATACAAATCAGCTATTTTAAGAAGATCTATAATAAAATTGTGTTCGTTAAATTATTGTATTTATGTCATGTAATTTTGGAATCGTTACAACAACCTAACGTACATATTCAACTTTTTTGGTTCAATTTTGCCTCCCAGTCAAATCTCTTTATAACATTTAAATTAAATTGAGTGAATGGCAATAATTAATTTTATATATTTATTTTTTAATAATAAAAATGATTATGCTAAGTAGTTCTCTGGCCTATATAATACAAAAAGTATTAACATCTGCTATTGTAATAATTGTAAATTGCTTGCATCGACTAACCCACATTTTAATAATTTAATAACTTTGTTCAAATTAATTTAATAAATATTACTTTCTAATAAAGGTCACTTTTTGCTTTTATGTTGAATATTTTTTTATAAATATTTAATTATAACCCTTTTTATGTTTATTAATATTAATAATTAATGTAAATAGCATTCGCGGTCAATCAGAAATACTAAACCTTGAAAAATGAATTGTATCCATTATTGAAAAGAATAGTACAAGTGACAAGGTACTTAAATACCAATTAAGTCGGTCGGTTTAATTACCAAAGAAAGTTTTCTAGTTAATACAAATATAGAAACAGTTGAAGATTTTCAATACGATTTGGCGCATTCCAGTAGCGACGTGGTTTGTTTTTATAATACATTCCATGTTTTGTATTAATGTAAAAAAAACATAAATAAAGAATATCATTTGGTTATTTATAACAATTGTATTATATTATACAAAAAAATTATATTTTAAATTTTGTATTGTTTATAAAATTTCAAGCAACTATATAAGAGTTTTAATGTGTAATGATCGTGGCATTTTTATAAGGAAGTAATAATAGGATGTCCTCTTATGTAACGATTGTGTCATCAAGAAGATACGGAAGAGGCTATTAGAAAATGTTCATCTGATCCTAGTTGAGGTGATTATGTCGTTATAATGAAGCGATCAGATAGCAAATTAAATTACAATGTACGTCAAGATTTATTATCGCATTGTTAAAAATTAATGCCATTAGAGTTTTATTTAAAAAACAAATTATTCATTTTTTTGTGGGATTGAAACTGTTAATAATATTATAATCATTTTCAATCAGAAATTAATCTTAAAATATCAATTTTTTAATTAACATAGTGTGATGGAGGTGAAGGTGTACGTATGATTTTATAAATAATTTCCGTTTTACCAATTTAATACAAATAAATTTTTCACTTATTTTAAATTTGTATTATTAAATCAATTATTGCATTAAATTAAATGTATTTCTTTACATGCTTCAGTGTAGATGTAAGACATCTACACTGAAGCATCTACAATGTTCAGCACGGTAATAAATTTAAAAAAATGTTTTATTTTATTTACTAATGCAATTTAGTAAACAGATATTCTAACCCCACAATACATTTAATTTGATTATGGCAACCACCAGCAAGGTCGTTATTCATATATGATTAATGTTTATGTAGCCATAATTACATTTCATAAGAGCAAGTAGGTGGACTCTCTCCGATTTGAGATTTAAATACCAAACAACAAAGGAATTTATTACGCGGCAATAAACATCGGTTTTGCTAAGCCTAAAATAAAATAATATTTGTTTGGTAAAATAGCATTCACTCTATGATCTCATTTGCTAAGCAACAATTTATTTCCAATGACAATGTATTGAAGAGGTTAGAATCACAAATAACAGCCGTTCTACAATTATTTACGCCAGCAAAAGATAATTTAATACTAATTTGTCTATGACAATTATTATCATAATGATAGTCTGCACATAGGCGCCAACTATGGGAAGCAGCGGAACACGTGCTTCCTCTGGAAGATTACGTGGAAAAACTCAGTCCATATATGTAAAATTGTAATTTCAATTACTCTAATGTAAATAAGGTATTTGTATCTGAAAGATTATCAAAACTCAGTTCACTGTTCTAAATTGTATAAAAAAATCTCTACTTATAAGAGCTTTGCCAGCTGTAAAAAATGGATTAAAATAGCGCAAACAAAGACAGTCTAAGCGATTTATTCTAGTACTGTTATATCATATCAAACGGGAACAAGTATTTGAACTGATCCAAAAATAATGTTTGTAAAAGATAATACTATGTTAAATATGTATAATTTCAGAAATACTATATTTAGTCTAACAAATATTCAAGCTTTATCTAAAAATATCGCAATTTAAACATCTTGAACTTAGAGCAGTTCCAAAATGTATGTTAAGACTAATGAAATAATTTGATATAATCAATCATTACTATTTTAGAAATCAACATTTGCTAAATATTTAGATTTTTTTAATTTTTGTTACTTCATCTTAACGGCTTTTTAAGTTTAGTATTTCATTAACTGAGTAACCAGTTGCGTCAAAGTCATTTGCTTAAAAAAAGTCATAATGGAATTTCAACAGTATTTGCAAAATTTTTGTAAAATGTATGTAACAAAACGATGACTCTGAGCAGATTTTATTATTATTATTCAATAACATTTTTGGTTGTTAAAAAAGTTTCAATGTTTTATAACAACCAATTACTAAATTTTCCAAATCTTTTATGATTATGAGGGTTTAAATTCTAGAGTAACTAAGTAAATTTTATTTTTATATTGAATATTGTTTTTTGAACATCTGAAACTACACTATCTCTTCTAAATTTTATTCAAAAACGAGCTTTCAGCTTTATAATAATCAACTATCCAAAGTTGACTAATAACCTAGATACATTTTTATGAACATTGTTCAAAGAAATACAAGATATATTGTAATCTAAACAAATATTTACTCTTAGTCTAGGCTTGCTGGAAGTTTTAACAATTATGCACAGACAGTACAAAGATGTAAAAACAAAACTTGTATGACAGATGTTTTAACCAAACTATCAACAAATGAAATAAACTTCCCAATTTATTATTTTCCAAGAGTTATAATCTGCAACTATTTAGTCGCTGCTTAAATCTCGTCAAATTTCAAAAGAAGTAGATTTTGTCAACTTTACACAAAAAAAATCTTGCATAATCTTGGCAGCCAATAAACTTTTCTGTATTTTAATATAATTCTAAAAACTAAAGCTTAACCTCATAACGTCGTTGTTTTTATGGTAAAAATAGACAGTCATGGATTTGGGCAATGGGCAGTAGTGGTGCCAACATGATGTATAGCAAACAGTCAACAAATAAGTTAGTCAGTTGCCCATTGAATTCATGCTAAATTATTTTGTTTAGAGCTACAAGAAAAATAGTACCAACTACCTTTTTATGATCCACAAACTCAAAGATAAGATCAAACCGAATGGTTATATTAAACTTTAAGGTCGTTTTTTACAGTCATCCAAAATCAGCCATTACACGTTAGATATCAAAACAACTAGACGCACTGTGAGGCAGAATAAAATTAATAAATTGGGATAATTTTTATGAGATGTAAGTAGAAATAACCAAGTAAAATTCTGAACTTTTGGATTCGTATAGACTTTGACCTACAAGTTAAAAAAAAATCTCTTATATAAATTTGAGTAGTTTTTAAGGTGGCAAAAACCAAAAAAACATATTAAATCCTGTTCCGTATTTTATGTGCTTGGTGCGCTCATTACTTTCTTCAAAAGCAACATTCTCCCTCCATGTTTTTAGCCAATTACTATATTTCTTAACAAATCTAGCATTTGATCTTTTTATATTCATCCATCTTAACTTGAGTTTGGACTTAAAGTAGCATAGTTTGCTATTTACGTTGTTGATATATTCTTCAAAACACATTTTCATTTCTTGAATTTGGTTTGTTAAATAAATGAACTGATATTCAATTTAGTTTTGTCCAGAACTTTTCAAAACTTTTATGTTTTGAATTTATTGTCAGATGTAATTCTACCATGACCAATAAAAATATCAAAACTTGAATGACTTAAAAACCAAAACACAGTCTTCAAAATTGACTCAATAAATTGTTTTAACTACGACGTTAAACCAAAACTTATTATTCTCGATATGAGCAAGGGTGAAAAAAAAAATTATCGCTTCTGAGACACGCACTGTTTTATGGCTATACTAGATCATAAAAACAAATTTGTTTACTGTACTTTAATTTATTTATACCAAATTCTAACGCCTTACTAGACAAACGTTATTTTTCACAAACTTCTGCCAACCGATGTAAATGTTTGTCATCCGATCTCAGATCGTAGTGGACAAACAAATCTAATTAAATACTAAACTTTATCCGAGACTAATATATTTATATGCATATATGTCTCCTGCAACAAACGTATGTTATTTAATAAGAATATGCTAATTTAATTGTTATGTCATTGCATTGATATAAATATTTGTTATAACTATAACCATAAAAAATATGGAATGCAATCATACATATTTATTGCAGAATGTATTAGTATAATTATAAAATATTATATAAAATATAACTGTAATATCCTTTTTTACATTTACATATTACAAGACATTGTACATCCATTTGTAAAGTTTTAATAAGTTTCAACATCAGTTGAGTAAAATATATTCAAAATGTCAATGTTTTTTTTTTATATTAGAATCAAAAAGAACACGTTTTTGAAACAATTAATTGTTATGTTTACTAACTTTAACAAATAGTCCAACTTGTATCATTTACTATGTTTTAGCACTATACTTAAGGTCTATTCCAACACTATTCCAACCGTGCTTACATATTTAATCATCTCGTGTTTTCAAATAAACACAATCAATAGATTATAATCCGATGACACCAAAAAGTGTATTTCCTAACTTGTTTAATTTAAATGTATTCTATTATGGCATACAACTTCTAAGTAAATCGGACGTGTTCGGTATAACTGCACAAAATTACATTATAAAACGTACATCCGCAAATATTGAATGTAGTGCACGTGCTACACATTTTCCAGAAAATCCTTCATGTATATATTTGCAAATTAGAACAATGTACTCCCAAAGTTACATACATTGTTTTTTTGTAGACACTTACATCCCCGAAAGACTACATAATATTTCTGCAATTTGCAAAGAATTGCAATAATACACAGATTTTTTAGAATAAGTTAGTATTTTTTGATTATTTGAGTCAATGTTTGATTCTAAAATAGAGAACCATATATGCTTAAACAACTTTACGTTATATAAAGATTAGCCTGACTAATTTTGTAACAAGGTTTACAATTTTAAGACTATATACTTGTACTAGACCTTGTTAACTACTTCCTACTTGTCTTTTGTATGAGAACGTTTATAATGTTTGCTAAAATCTTTATTCTAAAATATTTAAGACCTTACTAGAAGTTCTATCAATGCTTTATCAATTCTTAATTTCATGTATTTTTGACATCATAAAGAACTTTTCTATGTTGTGGAACATTTTTCTTTGCACGGTTTGGTTTGTTTATGTATATGTGTGCTACTTCATAAATATATAATCCGTACACTATGATTTTTGAACTTTACTAACTCTTAAAAGATCCACTGAATATTCTACACATTACATCAATTTATTTCTTTATTTGAATGCCTTAGTTAGTGTCAAGTTAGACCAAACTGATTTTTTATAGGAATTGTTTACATCAGAAATAAATTCGATTTATTGTAGTAACTTAAAGAAGTTTAAGAAGAACCTAATCAATAATTTAAACCTTGAAAATTATATACAAATTTTATTAAACTACAAACTGAATTATCGCTTTTTATTAGATTAAATAAAATTATACATACAATAGGTAAAAGTACATACTTAAAATTAATGTATGCATAATTCTAACATATTTAATTCCTATTAACTTAGTTATTGTAATACTTTCTACAAATTTATATGGATTAATTAGTAGGTAATCATACCCATTTTGTTTCGTCATTTTATTGGTCCTCTTATCACTTTCACATGTATTTATTTAACAATAAAATATAAAAGAAAAATAAATAGCGTTCTGGTATTTCAACATATTAAAATAATATTAGTTTGAATAATTAGTATTATTAAAAAAAAGAAATTAGTATCCATATATTTATACATATTATTAATTATTGATTATTACCGAATCGTTCGATTTTTTTTATTATTATGAAATTTGTTAAATTGTATTGAATTCGTAATCAGAATTTACGGATATATAAAAAATTGAGAAGTTTCACAATTCGGAAAAATTTCACTGCCGTTCGGGTGCGCCAAGTATGTAAATTTGAAATGAAAGTGGTGACTCGTTACAACAACAATATAAAACGCACTTTTACACTTTACAAGTGCATTCGATTAATGTAATCTGTTTTACCACAATTAAACTAAATTTCAAAATCATTTTTAATAACAATAACAATATATTTCCAGTACAGTATAATAAATTACATAACCCATTTTTTAATCATTTAATGTAATATTGTGATTAGTAATTGGACGGTTAGTAGTATAAAATAATGTAATTAACATTATATATTACGAAATACAAACTAAACATGCGATTTACCAACAAAAACTAATTATCTTTAATTGTAACACGTGTTTTAATAGTTTGAACATCTTGTAGCTTAAATTTTATTTTATTTATTTACTAATTATTAAAATTATTAATAATATTAACAAAGTTCGATTATTCAGGAGTATTAATTTTTGTTTTTGGTTGTAGTAGCTCAATTTTCTTTCTGTGTTGCATGTTGTTATTTGAGAGAAGTTGAAAGTTGTTATCTCTTTTGTGTTTGTGTTTGTGTATAAGTTTTGTCGATAGAGTTTAGTTAGTAGATATTTATTTTCTATTGCTAGTTGATTGATAATATTGAATTCATTAGTTTAATTAATGAGAAAAAAAGATATAATAACTGCTACACATATGGCTGAATTTGTGTAAATGACAGTGATTGAAGTCAAAAAGTATGATTATTCCTGTATATGTTAAATTCTAGGTGGATGGTTATTGAATACAATGTATATTGTAAAACTAATTTTGAAGTGTAGATTATTAATATATTGGTGAAGGTTATTATATTTATTAGGATTGCTTCTGAATATACAAATTACATCATTGTATCTTATCCATAGGATTATATTATTGTATTGTGGGTAACTTAGAACATGTTGTCTAAAATAGTGGCACTAGAGGGCGCTATTGACAATTCATTGGACATTTTGTATATAGCGTTGTTATAGGTACAAACAGTTTCTGATGTTAGTTAGAAATATAAACTAATATAACAATTAATTCTTTATTTATTTACACCATTTTTAAACCTTTCTAGATTGTTGATTAATCTTATTTTATTAAGTTTTAACATGTATTTAAAATCATCATTAGTTTTCTGATTTTTTTACGTAGAATCTACGTACCTATCTTCTTTTATCTTTCATCTATCAATTTTTGTTAACCTCTATCGTTTTTTTCTCCATCTCACTGTATATTACCAATTTTTAATAAATCTTCTCTTTTTTCTTTATTTTTTCTACTCTACCTTTAATGGCGTTCTTTAGTAAGCAACAATAGATCATTTCTAAACAACTTTATATTTAATACTCTTCTCTATATCTATCATCATCATTACCCAGCCATGTGCGTCCACTGCAGAACATAGGCCTCCTCTAATTCTTTCCATCTGTTTCGGACTACATTTGTCCAGTTTCCTGCAAAACATTTTATCATCTGACCAGCAAGTTAGTGGTCTGCCTCTATTTTTCTTATAAAAACATAGTCTCCATTTCAAAACTCCAGTTTATTGGCGAATGTGAAAGTTTCGAACCTGTAACGTAGTATAACTCCCAGCATGGCACGTTCCATATTTTTGCAGTTAAATCTTTAGTTAGCGTTAGCGTTTCTGAGCCGTACGTTAATACCGGCAGAACACATTAGTCAAATACCTGCAGTTTTAGTCACTTTGGTAAGTTTTCTTTAAGAATATGTTTCAGTTTCTCAAAGGCTGACTATCCCAGATAATATTTTGCGAGTCTGGCTGTTTTGGCCGATTTCAATTTCATACCCTAGGTACTTATACTCATTTACTTGTTCTATTTATGTGCTCAATATTATGATATTTTCGCCGAGAAAAAGATTTGTTATAAATTTGGTTTTTGTTATATTCATCTTAGGACCTCTGATGCCTATTTGATCTTGCTGAGCATGGTTTTTGTTTCATCGCTCTTGGATATTAGTACAATGTCGTCTACAAATTTCATTTGACTTAGCTTTTCTCCATCCACCATGATTTCGTAGTTATTTCAAGAACAATTTCTAGATGCGTATTCAAAGATTGCTGTAACTAATGTAGGAGACTTAGTATCGCCTTGTCTGACAAATCTCTCAATGCTGTAGCATTTACGTAAATATGTTTATGGATTATTCTTGCGTATCGGTGATTGTTTTAACGCTGTTAGTCAGTATCGCGTGCAGCTCGACGGTATCGATAACTTTTTTGTTAGTATCAGTAGCTTATAATACTCAATGCACTTTTTTATTAGCGTTTTTACTGTTTAGAGATTTTGTGTTTTTTAAAGAGTTTTTTTGTAAAGACCTTATACAGGTGTGGTAGTAGGCTAATGGATCTGTAGTTACCAACTACTGTTGTACCTGCCTTCTTGTAAGACAAGATGGTTACTGCGTTATTCCAAACTGTGGGTATAGTACCATTTTATAGACATGTATTGAATAGTGATTTCTAAGTTAAGTTCTTCCTCTCAGCTTGACTGCTTCTATAACCACCTTATCTTCTCGCGGTGATTTGTTGTTGTTCATTTTCTTCAATGCGTGTTTGTCTGAGGTTACATTCGGTAGTTCTTCAGACCCTTGGTTTATTACCCTTTTATTTCTTGTCTTTCTTTTGGTTTATTTTAAGTTTGTCAATTTATTGTATCCCCCAGAAACCTCAATACAGCCTGACTAATCCCAGTGAGATTTTGATTTTTTGCGCATGCTCACCTAGGGCAATTTGCAATTTTAGTTTAGTGAGATGTTGGCAGTTAAAACGCCACGCTTGCAAAACGTGTTGGCAAGTTTTGGTTTGACCGCCCATTCTGGGATCAAACGCTGTTTGTAGCCGCCTAATCTGAAACAGACGTTACGCTACGCTTCATTATATCTTGCTACCTTCACTTAGTTTACCCGCAGGTCAGTGCAGTTTACAGAGATGTGACATAAGTGAGAGAACAATTAACATTCCAACGTTTTTTATCTAATAACACTACGACTTAAAAAAAATGCCTTTTAATAAATCTGCAAAATACGACTCCACAGCGTTTCTACATTCTATAAAAAAACGACGCAGAAGGCAAGGTAGGGACTGTAAGGTAGATGTTGCAATTTCTTAAAGCTTCCTACTACTTTGTAAACAATTTGTTTTTTATGCACCCTGTAGTTGTCGTACAGAAGCAAAGTTTCTTTAACATATTTTTTCTTTTTTTTGTGTATATCCCCTTTTAAAGTTTTTGACTGCCTCTTTGTAGACCAATATTGTAGTCCCTTTTAACATGTGCTCAATTACGAGAATTCTCTCAGCGTCTCAGTTACTGTGATCATTATAAATTGGATGAGTCTTTTTGGGTGGTGGAAAGCCCTCATAAACCAACTACATAGACTCTTGTTTTGTGGGAGAATCACAGTAGTGTACCTAATTCGTATTTCACTACAATTATATAAGATTTCACAATCATTAAGATAAAACAGGCTCAATTCTCCTTCCTAGTTTGTCGTCTACACAGTTTTTCTTCCTATCAACATCTTTATCTAAAATTTTGAAAACACTCTTTTCTGATACTCTTATTTCTGTAGCAATATCTGAAACTTTCACTCAAAGGTCAACAAACACCAAAAACTTACTTGATAATTTTGTCAGTTCGTGCTTCCACATTGTGTGTCGTCATCATTATTTACCAATATTTGACTTAAAAATTTAACGGTCAATTTTCTCTATACAAATCGATGCAAAAATTTCATTTTTGTCTCTTTAAACTAATATAATATAAAAAATGCTAAGCTAATCCTAACCAAATTTGGAGATAACACTATAAAATATCACAAAAGCATGACATAAGAATATTATCGCAATACACATATTGACCAAAACCGGATATAACGTTTGAGGTAGGATTTTTTGTAATATTACCGTTTTCAAGTTGTTGGTTCTTTCTTAACCCTTGTTAATGTAATCTTTTTTTAAAATAAATTCAATCCATCGTATACCTAAAGGTATTCTCAAAAGCTCTTTACCAGCCTTACTACTATCTCTGGTCTATGTACATCACATTACTTTGCTTGCAATGTAGATACAAAACCCTAAGACAGATAATGCTTTGTGGTGCCACTCTAAGAAATATCCAAACTCACTATCGGACACCATACTTTATACTCAGGCAGGTAAAAATGTAATCTAAATAACTTCATCAGTTTAAAACTGCTCACACTACAAACAATTTATATTATAAACTGCTTTTTAGGTTGTAAAAAGCATCCAAGTATTCTCACAAAACCTTAGCATTACAAAAGCTTCTTATTATTATAAAATATACACAATTTCATATGTCTTTAGCTCAAAATCTATGCTCATTTAAACGTTTTAATAAAAATAAGATTGATCATCTAAAAAATTTCCATAATTATTTTGACATGCTTATTGGCATATACTATAAAAATTGACTTTATTGACTAAACATTCAACTTTTGATAGATATATGTGCTATACTTTTGGTGCTTCTTTCACACGATTAATATTGGAATCAGTATCTGATATATTTCTAAATTATATAACACTAATAATTATTTTCATACTAGTTCATCAGGAAAACTTTTTATAAACAGCCAACCAATAAATGAGTAAATATTAGATAAAAAAAGTAAACGTTCTTTCTACTAAATTACAAAAAAAAAATATATAAAAAAAATTTGTATAAATATATTAAAAAAATAAAATCATATTTTTGTAATTTATAAATGTCTAAAACGTAACGCTAATAGTAATAATTATAAAAAAATTATATTAAAAAATATACCATGTTAAACAAAACTATAAGAATAATCTTAGAATTGGAAAAATGATGCTTTGGCTTATAGTGATGCAAATTATAATCCGTTTGGCTGCTCCAATTATTTTACTATGAGCAAATTTATCAAGCTTTTGCCCTGCAAGTATGTAGCAATTATTTTTTTAATTTGGGTACCATTACAAAATTTTAATATTGCAAACTATATTTAAATATCAACCATTTTAATCTTACCCTAATAACAATACTTATAGCAAATTAATTGCAAATTAAATACTTCAATACGTCCTCCAAATATATATATATATCATGGTTAATGACATTGTAAAACACCACTACTGCAGATCCATTATTATAATTTTTAATGTAAACATGAATTTAAGTTTCGCTTTTTATTAATGGGCGTGTTTGCCAAGGTTGAATAAAATCGAAAACTGAGAGTGTACCATGCCATTGACACAGAATCCGAATCTTCGCTTTTCGTTGGGTTCGGCCCCGTACCTGTATTATAACACCTATATATACACGATCTCCGAACCGACCGATGAAAGTGAAAGAGGAGAAATTTCAAGTAGTTTTTTTTAATATTTATTTTAGTGCTGATCAAGGTCAGATCGTGACCTTCCTGTTTTAAGAAAGTGCGCCCCGAGTGATTAATTGGAAACACCCTCAAGGATATTTGTTTAGTAATATGATTACTTTTAATAGACAGTAATTTGTAATGTTATGTTAAATAGGATAATATGTTCTTAATTGTAAGTGATGAATTAAGATTGATTTGTTTTGAAGAATATAATATAAAATGTAAATGGTTTCTAGATATTTATCCAGTTTCTTTGTTTGCTGAAATCAAACTTTATAAAAATGCTTAAAGGCAATTAGTAGAATTTTTTAAACAAAGCAATCCATGCCCAAATATCCAAAAATGCTAAAAATATCAGATTTTTCAACAATATTTTTCATTAATTATTTTATTAGGTTTTCTTACAATATAAAATAGCATAATTTCAAAGAATTTAGAATTGAAGTTCCTAGTATGTAAATGTCATATTGAGCTTTGTTTAAAAATTGCATGTGAACTTTATACATTATTAAATCACACTGTCTTCATATGTGAAATAGCACAATTCCGCTAAAATCGTGTGTTTTTGTTTAATTTTTAATTCTCAATTAATGACAGAAACGTAAGCAGTATTAAAATTAATGCATAATGACCGCTAGTTATAATTTTTGATCTGCTTTACTCTGATTTTGTAAAAAGGTCAAAGAAATTTATGTGTACAAAATCGCAATTTTAAATCTTACAGCTCTGCGTTTTGGATTTTAGATTTAAGTGAGAGGATAAAAGAAACCTATGTAATTGATGTATGCTAGGACATTGCTTGAACGGGTTTCCTTTATGCTTGCCATGTTTAGTCATTAATTCCCTAACACAGGGCAGGTACATAGTATGTGCTCGGTCGTCACGTTTTCCATTTCGCATCCTCTGCATATTGAGCTGTCTGCAATGCCCATAGTATGCCTTTTCTTAATTTTGATTTCCCTGTACAGATTGCAAGTTCTTTTCAACTTGTAGTCAGCCATTTTAGGGCATTTGGAGCAATCATTGCCTTCTTTGCCGGTCTACATCCCCGGTTGCTATACCATCGTGTTTTAAATGCATTGTATGTATTTGCTTTTACTGTAATGTTAAGACTTTTTAGTAGTAGTAAGGTTCAGGGTTCGGGTCCATACATCTTGGAGTTGATATTTTGCGCAAACTGCCAATATGAGGACTATGGCATTCTAGTATTAACTTTGATGTGATTTTAGACTTTTTTATAGCTAAAATTGCCGCTTTGCTGTCAGATAGGATTTGCACTTTTTTACCAGATATTTTGCGGGTTACTATTTCTATCAGCCCATGGGTTATTCCGCCTATCTCTGCCTAGTCGTATGTGTTTCTAGTAATAAGGATACTGAGACGTCTAGATCTTAGGAGTAATCTCCCGCTCCAGAGCTTCGAAGAGTTTTTGAACCAACAGTGTAGATTTGATAATGTCCCTGTCCACTTTTTGCTCTTGTTGTTTATGTGTGTGAACACTGTAAGATCTTTTAAATACAAAGTAGGGTTTCTTACAGCCTCTTTTACCAAAGTCCAGTTGCACTTGCATGCTATTTTTTGCAACTGATTTAGTTGTTTTGCTTAGTTCTTAGCCACCAAATACTATTTTTGGAGACAGTCTCCATGTATTTCCAACAGCCCGTTTATATTGCTAGAACAACATATTCACCTTTTTACATCTCATGTTTAGATGTGGCCCCCATGTGAGCTTGATGTTAAAAATCAAACCTAGGTATTTTACCTTGGTTGGCAGCATTAGGTGTTAAGGAGTTTTTCTAGGTTAACCGTAAGAGCTTGGTTTTTGCCCAAATTTTCCATTATTTGAAAGGGCCTTGTGCATTAGGCTGCAGAGTATGCTCTCTTCCCACTTGGCAAAATAGTTATATCATCTTTCCTGAGTGTATGCGTGCGGTTTGAGTGTATGTGCGTAGTAATAAGTACCGTTTCCCAAATTGATCTTTTGCAAAGTCTTTCAAGTGTCTTCAGAAGAAAAGACGTAAGACTTATCGGGCGATAAGAATTTCCCAGGGTGTAATCACAGCGCCTTGGTTTTGGTATAAATACAGCTTTAACTTCTCTCCATGTTATGGGGGCGTAGCGGAAATCAATACATGCCCTATAAATTCTCACCAAGTAGGCTAGAATGACATCCTCGCTCCATTGCAAAAGAGCCGGAAAATTCCGTCCACTGCTGGTGCCTTGAATAGTGAGAAGTTTCTGATTGTCCAGGTTATAAGCGTATTTTCTACAGCTCTCAGTCATCTCCTAGTACCGGGGTGGTACATCCTGGAAAACGAGTTTTCAAAAGTATCTCGGTTGTTTCCGATAGGTTGGCAGTGTAAGTGACATCCGAGCGTTTTCTTACTGCTTAAAGCTTGACTACAGATGTTTTGTGTTTACTGCTCCCGTTTAGTTGCTAAATACACATAAAAATACGCCACCGCTCTCTTACATATTCTGATATTCATTCATTAATCAAAAGCCGCGCTAGTAATTATAAAATAGCTGAGTTTAAAAAAAGATTAATATACAATACCTTTAAGTTTTACAGCATTACCGCAACAAAAAGATCATTTTCAAAATAATAATAATTTTTTTACACAATTTAGCAGACAATGAATGCACAATCTCTCTTGAAATGAAAATAAAAGTTGTGATTAAAATAAACCTATTGTAGAGATGACATAAAATAAATTATTAATAGTTGATTATGTTATTAATAAATTATATAAACTATCCGGCCACTTATGCATATTTCATATTTATAAGCAAATTATTTATTTCTATTCATGAAAATTATAGAACCAAGATAGTATATTATTCATTACCGTGAAGGGGAACAATTTATATTTTCTTTATTATAACTAATTGTCATTCACCGGAAATAAATTATCTTATAAACACATCTATTGTCATAAACTGTTGATTTATTATGTTATGTGCATAGTATGGGTTGATTAAAAACAAAACCAATTAATATCATTAATGCTTAGATAAAACCAATGAAGTGCAACAGAGGAAAATAAGTTTTTCGGGTGCTTTCTAATCAAGTTTCTAAATCAGTGCTGACTTAACAGCATATAGGTTTAAGTGAAAACTTTAATCACATTTTTATCCACATTTAGCCATTTCACATCCTGCATAATCTAATGCATTCGTATTTGAATAAATTCCTATTTGAAATTGCAAAAGATGGTTTTGTAACGTTAAGAGTGATTCAATAGAATTGTATGTTCGTTGTGGGCCGAAGGTTGTTGCATTGCAATTCTTTCGCTAGAGCTAGTCGAGTGAGAGAGATTAGAAGAAGGAAAATGTAACAAGTTCTAAGGCTTAATTATCCAATGACATTGAGAATAGATAGACTATTAATAAGTTTTGATTTATATTATTACTGATAAATTAATTTCAGGTTTGATTAATTGTAATTTGAATTATCTTTAAATCACTACGATAACATTGAGATAAATTTAAACAAAATTCATTCATATTGTAATTAGGTTGAATATTTTAAATTTATTCATAGTTCTAAATTATATGGTACAGTCTTGATCTTCCAATTAAATTATTAAACGCTGCAAGCATTCTAATCTCTGTAAACTATTCTTGTGAGATGTTTTGATGCAATGCACGTTCTACTGATTCGGTTAGCCAATATCAGATAAAATAAACTGACCTATACTAACTTAAACTAAAACTCGTTCTCATGTTAACTAGTTAATATAAAAGATATTATAAAATACAAGTTATTAACAATTAAAATATATCATTGTTGTGGATAATCTTTTATTAATAAATTTAATTGTTTTGTACCACGGCAGAATGATGTTTGTTTGATTTTAAGTACCTAAAATGTAATTAAATGTGTGCAACACAATAGAAAGTTCGCAAGTTTGTCATAAAATAGCCGACGCTTAGAACATGTTTTTAACAAAGCAATAAAATTATTAATAACTACAATGAAGTGCTTGTAATGAGTGGTTATTATTATTGTATTAAATAAGTAACGTAAGTAAAAATTTTGTTTGAAACATTCGTATATATTGCATAGAAAGTATTTAATCTTCTTAAAAAACAACGTAAGTATTGTGACTAGGTTTAATAAGATTTAAAATTTTATTAATAGTGTAGCTTCTTTGATTTGGATTTTTTCCTTCAAATATTGTAATTATAATTATATTGATGTCACTAAACTCGAATACATAATAAAAATGTAGGAAACAAAATAAGTTTATTTCTAAAAATAAATAAAGTACTAGTTGAAGATTTAGAATAAATATCTGTTCAAGAGATTTCTATTAAGATCTCGTGCCAAGAAAGTCTCCTAAATTTACTTATAACATGCCTTAAAACAAATATATCTCACGATTGTAGCTTTGAAAGCACGACACATCAAAGATCATTTCAATAAAACGAGCCCACCAGTATTGAATAAAATTTATTAATAGTTTACGTGCAATAATTAATAAACTATGATTTTTTTTAAGATTGTTAAATATATGCCATGATAAGATTTACTTTTAACCGTTAATTAAGTGGTATATTGTGCCATTATCATCATCATCATCCATCAGCCATTCTTGTCCACTGCTGAACATAGGCATCCTCTAGATAGTCTAGATTTTCCACAAGTTTTGGGCGGTATCAATCAGTTTCCAACTCCTCTGTTTCTCTTGTCTTGGTATTGTTGTGCATGCTATGTGCCCAGCCCATCTCCACTTCGATTTTGTGATGCGTTCGATAATGTCGACAACTTTAGTTTTGTGCTTTATTATTGTGTTGGTCACTCTTTTAGTTTGCTTACTGAGCGCTTCATTAAAGTCAGTGTTTTTGCCCCATACGTCATTACTGGAAGCACGCATTGGTTAAACATTTTCCATTTCAAGTAGATGCAAAGTTCTCTTTCAGAGTGTTTTGTAGTTTACCAAAAGCAGCACAACCAAAAAAGATTTTGCTTGTTTTGTTGTCTCTGTCAATTTTTATTTCATGACCAAGATATATGTATTTGTGTGTTTGCTCTACTTCATATATTTTTGCTGCCCACCAGGTTTGGCATACACTGCGTTTTATGAAAGTTAATGTAAAGTCCAACTTCTGCAACCACTCATTTAAGGTTTTTCAGCATTTCTTGGGCGTCAATTATTTATAATAATATTGTCCGCAAAACAAAGATGGTTTAAATATTCAGCGTCTATGTTTATATCTTTATGGTGCCAGTTCAGTCGTATGTACTAACGGTTTAAAAACACATAATGTATTGCATATTTATCAGGTTGATGCATAAGTTTTAACATTGATTTCCAAAACAACTTTAGAAACAAATTTGTTTAAGAGATCATTTTAGTTATGTTTTACTAAATTTTTTAAGTTGTAGAATGTTGGACAAATTGTTGGCTTAAAAAAATGTAATGCCCAGTAAAAAACAAATATTTTCTCTATATCCTATTATTTAGATTAACCGAGGAATTGTGG
The DNA here is from genome assembly GCA_963932245.1 of Tachinus rufipes. Lineage (NCBI taxonomy): Eukaryota > Metazoa > Arthropoda > Insecta > Coleoptera > Staphylinidae > Tachinus > Tachinus rufipes. The sequence continues at coordinate 44,806,315 of OZ010741.1, read as the reverse complement.
CTTCAGATGCCACTCTAACTATGGGTGTTGTTTAATGCAGATACACCATCGGCACGTTAATGTCTTTTTTTTTTTAAAATGTGATTTTAACATTAGTTAATTGCCATGTTTAATCAACTCGGTAATTGAGCAATATAAGGTCTCTTCCAACATACGATTTGGACAGTTTGCAAACCGTCCAAACTGTGCACACAAACAAATATTTGTCATCCTTAAGCAACATTTTATACACAGTAATTTGTTTAAACGGTTGCAAACTGTCCAAATCGTATGTTGGAACAGACCTATAAGTTAGGATCAATTAACCATCTTTTATGTTAAAAAAATTGGATGTTGAGATTTAACAAACAAAAAACTACCCGAGCAAAAGCTAGTACACATTCACAAAAGTAAAGTTAAAGAAAGAAATCATCTAATTGCTTCTAAGGTATATTGCAAACAATTCCGTCGCTCAAAAGATGATATTCCAGAAAATTGACTGATAAAATAGCACCAAATAATTTTACCGGCTCTTCAAAATCTTTAAAAAGTTTTAACCATCTTGTATGTTATTTAAGAGGTTATTCCATATCCGCTATATTTTCCTGATTTTGCTCCATCAGGTTTTTATATTTTTCGCTATTATCCAACAATCTCAAAAGAATCTTTTTTAATAACAAAACCAATTTACTGACTTATAACTTAACAAATCCAATTAATCTTTTATCAGAAAAAAACATGTAAAAAGTGTTAACTTGCATTAACATGGCGCCTGAAACAAAAATTTAAATTTATACGCATCCTTTCTAGCTCCTAACCATAGCCCATATACAAAGAACACCTAACCTAACCTAATTCACACTAAAGTAACCTAATCAAGCTCCACACATATAAATTGTATAATACTGAGTGAATATTCAAATCAAATTATTGTTCAACATAATTTGGCATTCTTGCCAAAACAACATTAATAAAGTAAAAACTGAACGAGCATAAAACCACATGACAAATGTTCTTGCTTTACAGCCTGCCACCAAACACTATAGCACTTTAGTGTCCGTGATTTAATGATCTATTGTTGTTTTTATGTTGTGTATACAAGTGGTAACTACAAAAATAGCAGAATTAATTATTTATTTTGACATGTACAAACTTCAATTGCCTTCAAAGTACTCTCCGTTTGCAATTTCAAAAGTCATTAGTGCAGACAAGATAAAAATTTCGAGAGAAAAAAATGCACAGAGTAAGATAGTTATTCGATTAAAATCCTTCTAAGTCAAGTAAAAAATATTTTATTACACAAATGTACAACTTCGATTTATACTAATCTAAACATTCAATCATTTTTTTTAAATAATTACTTTTAAATACACTCCATCAACTATAATACAACATTCAATTCTGAATGCAAAATAGTGCCACCCGACAAAGCAAATTTCCATCTATTCCTGTTTTCAAATTTGGTATTTTAGCTCATCAGTTATTGCAGAACAACTTACATAGACCTTTAAATATCTCCTAGCACCTAAACAAAGACAAATTTTCAAATCAAGAAATGTTTGTGAATTTCTGACTGTATAAGCTGTTGTTTCATCTTTTTAGAATATCATGACAACATTTAGTAATCTCCGACTAATCAATTTTAAGATGAAAAACGTTTGTAACATGTTTAAGTAGTGCTCGGAGTTGACTGTTACAGAATGATAATTTTCATTCTAAAAAAAAAAATAAGGACCAATGATCATTAAAAAATTGTGTATTTAAAAATTCTTGACAATATCTTAACCTCGCTTCCTTATCTCGATTGCTAAAATGCTGTGCTATTCGGTATTCGGTAAATGTTTGCAAGCGTACAGGTCTAGGTTTTTTAATGGTCTCCACAAAACCATTTTTAAGCCAGTGACAAACCCATACCATAACTGTTTTTACGTTGGCGCATTACACCTGTATTACTACCAAACTTCCGTCAAAATGCACAGCAAACTTCTTCTACTGAACCAGTTTTAATGTAGATTTTCACGGAAAACACGCTGTTGCACGAATAATCCATACTATTTATTGCACAAATGTTTAGTTTCTCACTGTTGTTGTTGTTGAATTATTTTGAGACACATGCCCACTCTATAATATGTAATCTCAAACGTTATTTAACTTGGTTTATTAAAGAAAAAAATAATTACATACTTCGTTTACATTTAAAACGCATATCAAAGTGGGTAGTCTAATATGAAGAACCCTGTACGCACTAAAACTATTGGCTCAGGTTGCTAATACATCCAATAAAACGAATTTTGCCGCCCCTAAACATAAACTGTGCTATAAATTTGCAAGGAATTTAATAGACTATATGGAACAAATAGTTTACTACAAATAAAAATTCTAACATTTTGGAACATTTATTGAAGTTATGTAATAGCCGGACATAACATTGTTTTTTTTTTATTTACTGGTAATTTTTTATTTGAAGCATTCGTAGGTAGAATTGAGAATTTATTTGATCAAAATAATACTTGCTTATTAATGATTGTAATTTGAATAAATCGGACATCACAAAAATTTGTTATTATGCAAAACGCCCACATAATAATGTATACGATCATTATTTTGGCTACCATAGATCAAAAATATTAAACTACTTTAAATTGTGTGAAAACGTTAGTCTATTACCAATATGAATACAGATATTTCTGACATACTTGATTTCAAAAGTTCTCATAATTTAGTACTGTTCCATCACATAGAAATTTAATACAATAGTATATGACTACATTCATAGAGAAAATGTTATGATAATGATAGTTATATAAGTGTAACCAACACATACATACATTTTGAATACTTCAAATATTGCCATATTACATAATTGAATCAAATAATTGCATAATATTATTGAAATATTTCTAAAATAGAAAACATCCGATCATCGAATGTAGGTTAGAATGGCAGATGTTCCATAAATCTATTGTATATTCAATTAACAATAATAAATAATAATAATCACTTGTCTGTATGTTGTAAGTAAATAAAGTGTTTACCTTTAATAAACAGTAATCCACCTCAGCGCGTCCATTATCCATTAATTACATAGACTTTAATAACAAATTAATTAAAACGCACTAAAATAACCCGCAAATAAGTGTACAAATTGCACACGCACGTCTTCACTATACGACATCTCGTCTCCACTAAGCACTCAGAATAAGGATCGGCATCAGTTTCAAGCGATAAGAATAATAACAAAAAAAAAACAATCCGAAAAGAAATGTAGTTTCAAAACTAATTAAAAAAAAACAACAGTAATAAGTTAGGCAAGGTTTAAATTAAAAATATTTTAATGAACTAAAAATATGATTTTAAATGTCAACAATTAAATGTGAAAAAGTAGGATTGCAGAACTCCCAATTTTACTAGATTTATTGATCAAAACTAAAAAAATATTGCGTTTTTTGCATGCTATACTTTAATAATTAATTCTTAAATAAAATCTCCAGTTAAAATTATATTAATAAAACTAGTTCGTTAGTGACAACTTGTTGAAATCAAGTGTTTTGCGATTATAGCATGTGCAAATTAGCAATAACCCAATGAAAACTTGACAATTAATCCGCAGCATTTTTACGATTAAAGGGGCGCTCAATTTTTAAATGTAAATAAAACAATTTATATGTGATATAACTAACTTTGAGGGCATCAATTGTTTGCGGTTTATTCGCATAGGCCCAAAGAGGTTAAATTGCACAATCTCGGTGGCTAGTTTACGTCGCCGCCGCGCGAAATAACCATGAGCTCAAATCGCTCGTTCAAAATGTCCACTGTGCGCTGAGCGACTCGTAGTGCCTTCCTGTTGCAAAAAAGTTCCTATAAACGACGCAGTCAATTTCTGCCTCTGGTTTTTTCCGTACACACTCACGCACAACATCGATGTTTTCAGCAGATCTTGCGCTTCAGTGACGTATGAGCGTTGGCTGCTTATTAATCGAAAACCAGATGAATCAAATTTGGCGACAAAAAATGAAGTAGTCGACTTTGCAAGACGGTTCACATAACCTAACAAACTGTTCATACCTTATCTGTAGCTTGACCCATGCATCACATAACCCTAAAAACAATACACACATAACCTAAAAATAACTGCATAAACAAGTGACTGCACACGCTATTCCATAGTATATTATAGTATTACCTACAAAAATTTGGAAGTAAGTTAACTATTGTTATTAAAAAAAATCTAATTTTATATTGTAATTACGCTAGAGATCCAAACATTGTCCAGAAAATAAACGTGTTTTTCTTATTGTGATGTGTGATAATATTTTTTATAAAATACTGGATCTAGAGGACCCACATGCCTATAAAGTATAGTAAACCTATTCTTTGCAAAAAAACAACTTCTTCAAAATAAATTTGACATTGATTTAAAAGTCACCTTGTTAGCCAATGGGTCCATTAACCTTCTTCAAACAAGTCGTAAGACTTATAAAACGATAATAAAATAACTGAAAAAGAATAAAAAAACAATATTAAGGCTGTCGAAGATTGAACGCAGACTACGGGCGCAATAAATCTCGCACTAAACCATTCCACCACAATTACACTATCATGATTCAACAAAATCTTTTAAATATAATATGTAAAAGAAATCTATGATATGCAAAGGTACTTTACCCTAAAGGCAAAAAGAGCAAAGCAATATTTTTTAAACTTATTATTACTATTTAAATTCGTCCCCCTTTGCTAAGTTTGGGCTACAATAACCCAGAATGTTTAATGTCTTTGTCTAACGACTTGGCTTAAAAAAGGCTTTTGCAAAGTGCCTTAGCGTGACAAATTATTCTAAAAAGACATAAAATTTAAAGAAACTAGTATAGAGCTAGAATATATCGCAAACTGAGACTGAACAAAGTCTGAATAAATCTTAAAACTACCACATTAGTAAAAGGTATACCAATTAATAATGTTAATTAACAATTTTGATCAAAATTTCTCTTTGCATTTTACACGATTTGATCTTGATATAGCTAAAGTTTCTTCTTAGTTTAATAATGCCTATAAAGTCATAACGTGCATATAGGTATTTGGAAAGGGGGACGCTCACGGACACTCAAATAACTTAAAAAAATAAAATTTTGCATTTTTAACATTGAACTTATTTTTGGAAGATCTCAATGACAACAATATTCTTAAACTATTGCTATTTTTTACATTTTTCAAACATTTTATGGCTGAATTTTGTGTTTTCTTACATTATTTTGATGTTTTAAAACTTGATTTTGCAATATTTTTAATTTTTTTATAAATAGAATTGTGCAAAATTGACTTGTTTTTGACCGTGTTTTGGTTCTTTTTGACATAATTTTATTATTTTATAACCTAATTTTGTTATTTTTGACTTTTTATCAATAGAATTTTGAGCTTTTGACCTGTTAAATTAAATTTTGCTACTCCTAACATTATTTTGATATTTTAAAATTTAATATAAAATTTTTTGAAGGATTTTGATTCTAGCAATACTTGCAAAATTTCTACTTATAAAGTAGTAGTAGAGTAGAAATTTGCATTTTTAACAATTTAAAGCCAAATTTTGGTGTTTTTTGAGAATATGTTTCAAAACCGGAATTTTCTATTTTTGACATATTATAAATAGAATGTTGCACTTTCTAACAGTTTGTGGCCAGATTTTGGTGCTATCTGACAATAAGATATTTATAATTTTGTACTAATAGAATTTTGCACTTCTTAACTTTTGGTACAATTTTGATTCATAATTTTAATATTATATAACTAACTAAACTCTGTTATTTTTTACAGTTATTTATGACCTAATTTGTTTAAAACATTTTGATGTTTTAAAACCTGATTTTTATAAATTGGGCATTGGGTTTCCTATCTGGCGGGTCAATTTTTCTGGTTAAGAAAAAAATTGTTGTAATGTGTACGCCTACTTTTGGATAAAAAGAAAAACTTTAGTGGGCCCTGAGTACTGCTTTGGTGTTGCGTATATGTTAAAGAACCCAATAATTTAGATTAGAATACCTAAATTTGAGGCAAAATTTAGGTAGTCTTAACCTCTAGCGTCGATGATTAGCCTTAGTAGCAAAATTCACCGACGTTAAACAAATGAATTAACTAACTAACAGTTTTATAGCCGGATTTTGGTGCTTCTTAATGTTTTGATATTTTATAGCCGGAAATTGTTTCTTTGAGACTTTTTCTCACTTTATTAGTGTATGGCTGGATTTAGTGCTTTATGACAATATTTTTATGTTTTAATGCTGGATTTTGTTATTTTTCACATTTTATGAATAAACTTTTGCAATTTTAACAATTTTTTGGCCAAATTTGATTATTTTTGACTTTTTATGAATAAAGTTTTACTCTTTTTAATAGTATATAACCAAACTAAAAAAAATTACAAAAACTCAATACTTTGCGGTGAGGCCTAAAATCCTACCTGCGCCACTGCTTACAATATTTTGGACAGAATTATCTGGAAAGTTGATGATAATTAAAATATCAAACCGATTTTTTTTTATAATTAAACACAGCTACCTACCTGTTTTATTTTATACAGTTAAGGTCGCTATTTGTACTTTCGTTCACCAGCCAAAAAGATTAAGAACCGCGATTAAAAGAATCCTCTCAGCATTCCAAAAATCTGTATCCATAACTTTCACGCATAAATTGCGTCTTTGCCTTTTTTGGTGGTAGAAAATTACATAGACTTTTGTTTTGTAAGGAAATCTCAGTGGTAAACCCTGGTATCATCCCCAGTTACAATTCTATAGATAAAGCTTTTATCTTAAAATATAGCAGTCAAATTCTCCTTGCAAATTTGTCGTCTACACAATTTTTGTACAAAACTAAACAGCTTAGGAATCCATCGTTTCGACACTTTATTCATTCTCAATCTTCATTTAATTGTTGTTTCTGATGCTCTAACTTCTCTAGCAATAACTGAAACTTTTACTCGATTGTCAATCATCACCAAATCTTGAACTTTGTTGATGACTTCGTCTGTTTGGGATTCTCTGAGCCATTTAAATAGCGTGCACCTATATTTGACTTGACAATAGAACGGTGTATTTTCTCCATACATTGCCACCATGTTCAAGTTGAAAATCAATCATTTTCGCTTCTTTAAACTAATATAAAAATGACAAATGTTAAACTATTTAAACTAAACTTGGAAATGACAAAATATCACTGAAACTTGAAATAAGAAATTTTTGCAAAAGCATATTGTTTTCATAGCTAGCTAGATAACATAGGAAACTCCCCTCGTATTTTCCAACATTCTAACATAATAGTGGCCAGCAGTTCTTGGCTCCTAGTATCAAAAAAGTAAACAGTTATTGTAAAAAAATCATTTAAGGTCTTTATATTAAAATATTAATTTTTTAATAGCAATGGCAATGACGATTTTTTGTGTACTATGGACATTTGACAACAATTTATTGTTCAATTTGCCAAACTGCCAACTCCAGTTTATGTTGACAACAAATGAGTACATCTGTAATATGATACAATTGTAAATAGTCTGATGTCTGACAATAAGTTGAATCGATCGCCTGTGTAATGTTAAGAATAATACAAATCAGTAAAAAAACTAATAATGATTCACAATTTAAATCTATATACATAATGCGCTAGCGGAAGAAAGTATCTCAATATAAACAAACACAACAAAATCAATAATTTATAAGAAACTTCTTAAATTAAATTATTTTCTTAAATCGTAAATACCAGTATTTAAAAATTAATTTTTAGGTCGAAATGTACCATCAAGAAAATTACATTGATATTTTAATCCAACTGGAAATTGATATACATATATAATAAAAATAATACACAAAAACATAATAAATATTCATTCAGACTATAAATAAAATAAAATATTTTTTTATAATATACTCATACAATATTTGTATACTGTTTTATTATATAATTATACATTTTTGAGCAAGATATAGTAGCATTGTAAGATATATTTAATTTATAAAAAACAAAAATGATGAATGATGGAAATCTCAATAAACTCAGAAAGCAGATAATGACATTTCTAATTAATTATTAATCAAAGAGAAAAATATATTCGCTCTAATAAATATTAAGAAATAAATAAAAACGTAAAATAATAATTACAAAATAAAAAAGAATGTATATTTAAATGTTTATAATTTTCCGCTGGATCGAATAGCAATTATTTTTCACGCAAAGCCGAACATTAACATCCTCATTGCATATGATATCCTACTGAGTAATACAATATTTTATAAATATTATTTAAGTTTTAATTATTAAAGTTCATAAACCGAAGAAAGTTTTGTTACGTTGCTTTACGTTTAGCAGTACATTGCATAATTCTCAAGGCATGTTCTCTCCGGGTTCTGATGGAAATGTACAAAAAATGCAAATACTACCAGTGTCTTGTCTAATGAGAAAAATGCTCATTTAATAACCGCTTTCGCAACACCAACGCATTACTATTCAACCTCTTAATTAATTAAGACAATTTTAAAAGCATATTCTTGTGATGTAATTGTAATCTTTTGTTCTTAGCTCAACCTAATTTCACACAACGTACATCAATTAAGGAACAAAAATATTAATAAATTTAATGTACAATATAAATACATATATTAATGAAAACGATGACAAATCAAAAATTATAAATTAAACAACCATAAATGTTAATTTAATCTTAAAATGGTATAAGTTGACCTTAATATTTTTTTGCAATTTAAAAGTACAAAAAGAACCTTGATCTTCTAAAATAAATCTATATACAATTTGACCTTTTCCTTTCTTTTTGAGATGACACGGATTCCCTATTAAATAATGGTTAAAAAAATATTGGCATTTGTAAGTGTTTCGTAATTCCCCGATGACATTTAACTGATAACCTTTTGGTACATTTTTTTTTGTACTATTAAATTTTGAAACCATATAACTAACTATAAAAAATATACAAAGTACAAACAACTTCCTCCTGGCTATGTTTGATTGTTTGAAGAAAGTAGATATTTATCGGTCATTGTTTTGTATGTTAGGTAAACGACTATTTACCGCATAATTCTCAGCCGTGTTTAGTCAAGCCAGAAAAAATTATGTGCGTATTATGCAAATAGTTTTCATTTCAGATTATCTAATTTGTGGTGTGAAATTCAGTTGTTATTTATTACAAAATCTATAATAAATATTAATTTAACTCATTTTATTTCAGACTGTTATTATTTGCAACGACGATATGTTTATCATATGCGGAAGTTGAAATCATCACCGAGCCAAAACCCGGTCAAGAATATGTATTCTTGCAAACATCAGGTGCAGGTTCAAGACCTATTGAAAGAAAAGAAAAAGCAACTGAAAGTGAAAGAGTTTTTGAAACAGCTCATAAACTACCGCAATCTTTAACATACGCCTTAAATCAAGCGGAAGAAGAAGATTCAAAACCAACTAAGCCACATAAACGCGAAGCAGCACCTGGAGAGGGCCCAGCACCGGCTCCAGCAGGTGCCATTAAGTTGGATCCATTAAAATTAATCGAAAAATATAAAACTGAATTAAAAACTGAATTAAAAACAAGTACAACACCTAAAAGCACTACCAGCAAAAGATCATCAAGAAGAACAACTAAACCTGCTCCAAAAAGAACCAAAAAAGAAGCTAAAGAAGAAACAATCGTTGCTACAAGTCCCGTGCCTATCTTAACAACAGGAGCTTCTAAACAAGTTGAATCAGATGATATCCCATATGTAGCAGCAGGCAGCGAAAAACAACGCTCCAGAATTCAAATAAAAAAAGGACCCAATGGTCAAGAATATGAGTACGAATATGTGTATTATTACTATGATGATGATGATGAAAAGAAAGACAACAAAGTATCAAACTCGCATGATGGACCAGCTCGTAATGAAGTCACCCAAAAACCATCCAGATCGCGTGGAACTACTGCCGCTCCAGAACCAGCTGTTAACGAAGTACTTCCAACCAGTAGAGGCCGCACCAGGGGACGCCAGCTTGCCGAAGACGATGTCGTAGGTGAGGAAAGATTACCTGCTAATACTAGATTTCCTCCAAGAAGTAGAAATTTAAATACTACTCCTTTACCAGTAGAAGAAGAAGAAACCAAAAACAACCGTGGACGTAATAGGGGCCGACCAGCAAGCGACTCATCCGCTGAAACCGATTCGGTTTCTGATGAAACTCAGGTTAGAATTTTAAAACATATTAATCTCTACCGTAAAGAAAAACAGTCGTATCTCCAATGGGTCAATATAAAATTAATAATAATTAGTTGCAATGTAATTTTGATTTAAAAAATATTGTTCTAGAATTAACATTTTAAGTAAAAAATATGTTTATTTAATATTTCATTAACAATTTTTCAAAGGGTTAACAACTCAGTAAAAATGTACACTTGACTATGAATACGCGTAATTATATAATCAATACGTGATTATGATTATGTAATGATTACATGATTATTTATTGAATACGTAATAAATTGTTTATTGTTATAAAAACATATATTTTTACTGATTTCATTAATCTTTAATAAATACGGTCATTATTTGATTAAAAAAAAATGTTTTATTGTTTGAATACTCCAAATCAACATTTGATTATGATAAACAAGCGTATTTAAGATTGGATTATTTGATTACGCGTAATTATTTGATGATAATAATGTAATTATTACGTGTTTATTTGATTGTAATATTTACAGATATTATGTAACATTAGTTGATTCTGTAATGATTACTCTTATTTTATACACTGATTACACAAGTTGTTAGCCCGCTTTAATATCTTCATTTTTAAATCATAGTAGATAGCCGATCAAATGTGTGAGCATGTGTTTCGGCAAATATATATACGACTTCTAACTTCTATACTACTATTACTTTCATTACCAAGTTTTTGTATTAGGGAAGTCGCGGCCGTACTCGTGCCAATGTTAGGAGACCATCCCTTGATTTAGTAGACAACGCCAGCTTCAATACACATTCACAAGGAGGTGAACCTCCAAGTGGCGGACCATCATTCCCTTCGGATCTCCCCGCTGGACCAGTAAGATTCCTTGGTGCTACTCCAAATGAGCGAATGGACATTCCTGCCGTAAATACAATCACAATATTTCAGTACACATGCACTTTCTTATACATACGCACTCTATACTATATTTATACACTATTGTTTGAATGATTCCCTAGGCCTTCAATTACTAATCATTACTTTTAATCAACATCTATTTATTTCTTAGGAAACTCCAGTTAAAACTGATGCACCAACTGACGAAGATAAAGAGCCATCCTCGGTTACAGAAACTGTATCTGGAGACGATGTCACAACAATGATGTCACCTATGGATAAAGTTGCTTTGGATTTATATGCTATTTTACAAGGTACACAAAGGTTATCCGGAGAGGAAGAAGTAAACACTGAGCAAGATACTACTGAAGAAATTGAAACTACAACATTTGAAATGACAACTGAGATTCCAACAACTGAAGCAACAACTCCAACAACTACTACGACAACTACAACTACAACTACGACACCTGCCCCTACAACTACAGCTGCGCCAGAAACTGGTTTTGGAAGAGGCCGTTATCGCAACCGTGGAAATGGTGCTAGAAAAACCTCTCCAGCTACAGCAACCACTGAAGCTCCAGCGGAAAACAAACCCAAATCTAAATTTGAACGTCCCAGATTTGGATCCCGTCCACGTCCAGGTGGCAGAACTACTTCCGCCCCTGTTGAAGAAGAAGTACAAAAAGAAGAATCAAAACCAACTAACCATGCTCGCCCAACCAATCAAAGATCTCGATTTGGTGGTCCACGTACAAGGCACACTACAGCTGCTCCAGATACACCAGTCGAAGATTCAGCAGCAAGTTCAGCAGCTCCAGCTCGTCCATCTTTGAGACCAAGACCTACATTTAATTTAAGAACACGTACTCGGACAACAGCGGCACCATCTGAAGATGGAGGAGCAGCTGAAGAAACAGAAACATCTTCAACAACAGTACGACCAAGAGCTAGAATTCAAGGATCATCTAACGTAAGACCACTTAGACCTGGTCCAAGAATTAATTTAAGCGGAGGAAGAGGGCGTTTGGGAGCTGCAACAACATCCACTGAAGCTCCAGCTGATGCTGCTCCTGAAACTTCAGAGGATACCAGTGCTGCACCCGCAAAAACTGAAGAAACCGTAAGTTACTTTATATTATTCCAATACAATTATAATACATATAATTACCTTCTATAGGAATCTGAAGCACCAGCAGAACCAGATGCAAATCCATTAAATCGCCTCCGCAATCGTCAAAGGCCCGCCCTTCAAGTTCGTCCTAAAGCAGCAGCCAGTGCCCCAGTTCAAGTCAGACGTGTAAATCCCCTTTTAGCTCGTCGTAAGCCTGGTGCTGCCGAACCAACATCAAGTGAAACGCCCCAAGAAGCTCCATCTACTGAACCGGCTGCTGCAGAAGAAGATGATGCAACCGATCCACCAGCCGCAGTATCTAGTTCAACGACAGAAGAACCTAGAGGACTCAACAAACTACTAGCAGGTCGCAGACGGCTAGTAAATCGTCAACCAGGCTCCGTAGCCTAAACTAAGAAACCCAATCCACGCGTAATAATTAGCGTGCGAACAATCAGCTGTGTTAAAGTAATGTTATTAATGGTAGGAAGAAATGAAATTTTCCTTTTGTAAATATTCTATCATTTTTTGCACTTTCTTCTCTGAAAGTTTTAGTCTCTCTTTCTTATATTTTTTTTGTTTATTTTTTTTGCTTTTGTTATTTTTTTATGAAATCTCTTGTAATATTTATTCCTTAAAATTAGCCTAATTTGTAATTATTTAATTGGAATAAGTACTATCATTATTTGTTTGTTTTTAGTGATATTATTATTTGACTCATTAAATAAGCAGGCCTGACACGTGCCAATATTTTCCAAAATTTGCAGGGTTCCTTTTGTGAGAAACAAAACTGCAACAGCAGAAATAACTGTGAACTGCTGAGTTCAGGAATTATGTGTACATATAATTTTTATATAATAAATAAAAATATTATAGTGAAATGATTTCTTTTATTACAACACTTTTATCTATAGAAACCACATATTCGATCAATACTCAAACTACAGAAGACATAGTGAAGTGTTTTAAAGTGTAATGATACTATACCTGAAACAGCTTTGAGCCAGTTATCAATATCGAGTGTGAAGAACAAACTCAAAGTAAATGTAACTCTTAAATCCCGAATAGAGTTAACCCTCATCTAAGCTTTATCAGAAAATATCTATACACCATTGTCTACTTCCGTCTAGAATATGTCATTACTTACACTTATAAATGTAAAAATCAGACAGAACAAAAAAAACGACAATTAAGAACAATCTAAACTTTTTTTAAATTATTTAAAAATGTGCATTTCATCAGCGTAATAATTTAATATCAAAAATATATAACATATTTTTTTTTAATAATTTAAATAATCCTTATATGCAAATTAGATAACTAGTAAATTTGTTGAAAAAATATACACTATTTATATTTATTAAAAAAAACCTTTGTTGAGTTTTATTGTAAAATTATTTCAGTCACTACAATAGGCCGTGTAGTGTGAAATATAGTATCCCTTGTCTTTCTTTCTATTTTATTTCTTTAATTGAACAACAAATCTTATTGATTTTATTAAGTGTATAGTAATTTATTATTTAATACTATAATGGATACTAATGCAAAAAAAACTCGCAATAAATTTAAAAATCAAATAAAGCAATAACTTATTCAATTTTAATCTCAATTTGCGCTTTTACAAATTAAATACCATATTTTTGATTATCAAAGTGGACAAACCAATCTTATAGTCAAAAGTATTATTGAAGAAGTCAATGAGATTCCAATCCAATTAATTAGAAATCTGATTAGTAATACTCTTAAAAGTGCCCACACATATCAGCGATTTTGAACAGATGCATCAAATTGACAAATCAAAAGGTACAAAACCAAGACCAATCATAATAAAACTAAAAAATTCTTTTAAAAAGAAATTCTTGATAATAGTTTTGGAGTTATTTTATGATAAATTTCAATTGTTTTAGAATAATACAGATTTTACTCTATATAATGCAAAAGAAGATGGTAGAATACTACTCGCAATTGATGCTAGGCTTCAAGCATCTACAAATCTTATTGATACTAGTTTTCTCAACAGTAAAGATATTGATCTCCTAATTATTAAAATACGTAAATTTAACATGGTAGGTTTGTATCAAACAGTTTGTCTGTAAGTATCTGTTTTTTTTAGAAAAACTTTCATCTATCATAAAAATATATTGTTTATTGGATACTTCAATATTTAACAAGAAAATTAATTGTTCCGTCGCTTTAAAAAATATTTTAAAGTTTTATCATTTTACGCAGTCATTAGTCAATAGCAATAAACATTGTACTATAACGTTGTGAAATGATCCAGTAGTGCCCATAGACTCATAACATACACCTCTCGAGTTAGAAATTTTCCGCGAATTTTATAACTTTAAAACTAACTTAAACTATAAAATTAACAATTTTAAAAAGCTAATTATGTTGAACATTATAAAATGATATGTCAAAAGAATTGGTATTTTTTAAATTGTATGATGATATTGATTTTGCTCGTGAATATTTTTATAAACTTTGTTATATAATATTTGATATTTGTCTACTTTACAGAAAAGCTAAGACACTTTGTCAATTCTAAAAATAAGTAAAAAAAATTAATCATTATTTTTATGGCTAAATAAAAGTTACTTCGAAATAATGTTTTCTGTATTTATTAAAAAGTCCGAAAAATCTTTAAAAACAAACCCAACATTATTTTGAAAATATATCAACTGACGTAAATCAAACATCAATTCCAGAGACAATGTTTGTTGGTGATACGAGGGGCACTGCTAAAGTTTGCGGAATCAAGTACTGCCTGTATTGCCAGCGTTCTGCAATTGTCATATTCGTAAAATTTGACGTTTTTTGATATTTTTTTATGATTTTCGATACGGTTTAACGCCGCAGCAATGTGTAGAAAAACTTAGTTCGTTATTTGGGGATGAAGCACCATCCAAAACTATAGTTTACAAATGGTTTGCAGAATCAAATCGGCATGTGACCTATAGTGATATAGAAACATCCTTAGGTATTGCAGCGAAACAAATAGATACGATTTTGCACGGTCATTTGCATGTCAGAAAGCTTTGCAGTCGTTGGATCCCACACAATTTAAAAGAAGAACAAAAACAGGCACGTGTCAAGTGGTGTGAGGAAATGCTAAAGACATTCGAAGAAGGTTGTTCAAATTCGGTATATAACATCGTAACAGGTAACAAATCTTGGATATATTCATATGAGCCTAAAACTAAACAGCAACCGACTGTATGGGTGTTTCAAAATGAACTTAAAGCCACAAAAGTGGTGCGTTCACAAAGCGTTTCAAAAAGAATAATTGCTTGTTTCTTTGGAAAAACGGGTCATATTGCAACTGTTGCATTAGATTTGTTTGCCGGAAGTTATCGCTGAAATCAGAAGGAACAATATAAACCGGCGAATCATTGTTCATCATGACAGTAGCAACATCTAATTAATGACTCATTGTCCATACTCGCCTGATTTATCGCCCAATGACTTCTTCCGACTTAAGATTGGTTTCATCCGGATGCAAAAATGTATAGATTTTACAGAAAAATATTTTGAGAAGCAATAAAGCGATTTACATAACGTAATTTGTGTTTTGCTTTACATTTTCCGCAAACTTTGGCAGTGTCCCTCGTAGTTATAAAAAGAAAAACAAAAAGTGTATATAGATGACCCAAAAAAGCTCCAGAGTATATCCCAAAAAACAGAACAAAAAGAGAAACACCAACAATGGAGTGAGTAGCAGGAATTATCAAATAATGAAAGATAGGACTATAAACAAGGAAGATTCTAAAGACAGAGATAGATGAAGAGTGAAACGCGGGAAGCGGCAGAAAGCTGTAGGATCCTTGCCGAGATGATGATGATATCACTTTCTCCCTCTTTAGATATTGTTAATAAATTTACTAATCATTTTGAAAGCGTGTACAGATATATTGCAGAATAAGCATCAAGAGGTTTTCAGTAACTTTCATATTCATTTTGATACCCTTACCAAAAATGACATTAAATCTGCAATCGCTACAGTTAAAGGCAATTTGTCATGTGGGCTAGACAAAATACCGGCACTTTTGCCTTTATGCTATTTATATCAAACCCACAATTTATGATCATCTTGTTCTACATATTCTAGAACCTTACCGAGCCAAAAATAATGATAGATACATTGCAATTTCATAACCATGCAAATCAAACGTATCAGTATATAGCTATCAGTATAGACGCAACAAAACACACCTTTTGTGCACATCAGTTATTACATCTGCCAATAACCCCCTTAAGCTAAATCAGATGGTTGCAGTTGGATGCAAACAAGATCCATCCGACAAACTCCGATTAGATTTTATTTCAAGCAAATCAATCTGCAAAAGTTCAATGTAATCTTCGTCAAAAAATTGCAAGGAAATCTGTTGGTACAATGAACATCCAAATGTTCCTTGAACCCGAGATAGAAAGTTCTACAAACCACATCAATCCACTATATGGATCGACAAATTTATCTAATACTGATTAATTTGACCCTATTTCCAGCAAAACAACCTCAATTGAAATTAAAAAACATACATGTAAAAAATAATGCAAAGGTGAAACTCAAGGAAAACTAACCAATTCGAAAAATTTTGAACAGCACTATAGTCATCAGATTTATTGCTATTCTGGGAATATAGTACCTAAAAAAACATTTTACAAAACGTCAGCAAACCAAGAGTCAACAAACTCACCCCAGCCCTTAGATTGCTCTAAGAAGAAAGAAGTTGACACCTGCAAGATGCTCTTATGGAAACAACAACTAAGCATCCCGGAAATCAATTTTTAGTCGTTTTTTTCTACAAATGATATAAAAAAAACTGATGACAGAAAACCTTAAACGATTCATGGAACTATCTTACCTGTTTTATATAGACAAAAAATTCTTCAAACATTCGGTTGGGCTGAATCGCTCGATGTTGTCACCAACTTCTGATAATGTTCTGACCTCGGTTCTGACTTAATTAATTAAATAGCTATAAAATATATGTATTTTTAATAAATAAATACAGTACAAATACAAATACAAGTTTTCAAGCTAGATGTTTTTGACTACTTCTTATGTGAAAAACAATAATATGAAGCATTAAAGCAAAAAAATACTTGGTTACACTTTTATATAAAATCCTTTCAGATGCATATTTACCATGTAAAATGGATTTTCAGAATATATTAACATGTAAAAACACCAATATATGCAAGAAGTTTTGTTTTTATTATTACTCAATAATGATTCTTTCATTCTGTAGTACAAAGTCTAATATATGTAAAGAGTTTTCCAATAAGAAGTTTCATTTTGAATAGCAGGCTATTTAGGCAGCTGTTAATTTTGAAGCTATTATCATTTGACAAGTAAAAACTATGCTATTACTAAAAATGAAACGATACACGCTTCAACAACGCATTAAAATGATTAAAATTCACTACAAAAATGGTGAACATTTTTCAGTCACAGTTCGCAAAACTAAAGCACTTTTTGGTCGTCCTAAATCACCTTCTCGGCCGGCAATAGTAAACCTGGTGAAAAAATTTAAGTTGTTGGGATAAGTTTGTGATGTGAAGAATCGAAACCGTGTGCATCGCTCAAGAACGCATGAGAATATTGCTGATGTAGCCCGTAGTGTTGAAGAAAACCCAGGTTTGTCGATCTTTGGAATTAGACATTACACCGTATTTTGAATAAAGACTTAAGTCTTAAGGCTTTTAAAGTTCAGTTAACACAGGAACTCAAACCAGTCGATCACCATAAACGTCGCATCTTTGCTGATTGGGTCCTACAAATGCATTAAAATGATCCGGAATTTCATCGAAAAATCATCTTCAGTGATGAGGCCCATTTTCACCTCGGAGGCTACGTTAATAAGTAGAACTGTTGCATTTGGGGCTCAGAAAATCCAAGAATGATTGTTGAAAAGTCTTTGCATCCTCAACGTGTCAGTGTTTGGTGCGGTTTTTGGGCTGGCGGTGTGATTAGACCCTACTTTTTCGAAAATGAGGCTGGAGCAACTGTTACGGTGAAATTTTCTGGGTATTAAAATGTGTATAAGAACATTTTTTATCTTTACAACAGGTTTAACCAAATTCCAAAGATTTATCAACTATTTGAGGACTACCCTGTATATTATCATTATTAAACATATTATTAATAATATTTACTTTTATATATTTACAAAAATTTCCCAGGAATGAAGCAAAATCAATCAATTAAAGCAGGAAACGATAAAAAGCTAAAACTAATTAATTATTCTAAAAATAATGATCACTATTAAAAATTGTAATAAAATTAATATATTAGAAAGCGCGTTGCTAGTTGCTACAATTGGATATTAAAATCAAAATGTAATTTTAAATGATTAATACAACCAATTAAAAGTAAGCAAAATTTAAATATTGACCATTAGCAATTGTATTAAACTGCATTTTCATATAAGAAATATACACTTACTTAAACGCCTGATACTATGCTAGTAATATATAATCACTGCAACTGTGTAAAACTGAAAGTATAAAAACTTAATAATAGTTTATTTGATGATAAGAAAACATTTTTGTAAATATGTGCCTCATAAAAAGCTTGCATGTAATTTACAGTTTTATTTTGTAGTCTATTCTTTGTTTAGGTCCCTTGACCTGTTAGAACTTATTACGCCCTTCTATAGTTTTACGATTTTACTTTTTGAAGTGTATTTTCCTTCCGTTGGCTTAATTTTGATCAAATCAAAGCAAACTTACAGCAACTTATAAACTCAATATACAAACAAATTTAGTTTTTATATAAAAATATTTTATAAAATGAATTAAAAAATGAAAAAAATGATAACTACCTCATAAACAAATTTCTTTCTCAACAAATCTATTATCAACTGTTAGTTTAACAAACCAAACCACAAACCACCTATCTAAAACTGTCAACTTTCTAAAAAAGCGCATAACTATATGACATATAAAATGCTTTACATATAAACTGTTAATTTCTTATTCAACAAATTTGTTGTACAAATCGGCTGGGCCACGAGCCATGACGCTATGAGCGTAAACGCTCGGCGCTGCAAAAAGGAGCGTCAAGCGTCCAATTCAAATACATGGGTTTATACGTACCAGGCCACGAAATAGCGCTGCAAGACGCAGCGTCGTTTGCTTCTAGCGAAACAAACACGAGCGTCCGTTGCGTTTGACGCTTATGTTATAAGCTTCTTAAAAACAAATTAATACAAAAAATCAAGTACGTACACAATAAAATTTGACTGTTTATACCGTTGGAGCGTATTATTTGAGCGTCAGCGTCTGAAACAAATCGGTTTGTTTCAAACGCTCCTAAATATAGACGCCAGAACGTTTTCTTTTTAATTGATAATTTTGTCTAGATTGTAATTATAAAAAAAAATGTATTTTATCATTATTATGATTCAACTTAATTAACTATATTGAATTAAATACATTATTATTACATTTTTTTTTGTAAAATTATTAGTTAAGTAAGAAAAACAATGTATAATTTTATGATATGTTTGTATAGGTTTTGCACTATACATATAAAACACATTTTGTCAGTTTTCACAATTATATATTAATAGTTAATAATGAAGAATTTAAACTGGCATAATTTTAGAGTGGATG
Source organism: Tachinus rufipes (assembly GCA_963932245.1). Taxonomy (NCBI): domain Eukaryota; kingdom Metazoa; phylum Arthropoda; class Insecta; order Coleoptera; family Staphylinidae; genus Tachinus; species Tachinus rufipes. The sequence goes on along the minus strand of OZ010741.1, from coordinate 44,786,508 downwards.
AAACCTTCATTGTTTGATAGATTATATTCTATTATCAAATTTAGTTTGCCAAAGCCAATTCTGCCAAGATTTTGGGTTTTTAATTATTAAATTTGAAGAAATAAAATTTAATTTAAAACTATTATTTTTTATCATTAATGAGAAAAGATGGGAGAACAAAGCTAGATAGTAACAAAAATCACATAGTTTTACATGTCATAGTTCAATAAGTCAAATGACAAATACGTAAATAAAATTATTTTAAAAATTAATTAATTTAGTTTTTAAAATAAATTTTGTTTTCCCGCGTTTTGTAGTTTTCTATTTGTATATATACTTTGTATATATGTATTTAAAATTTTGTATATACATATTATATTGAAAAGTAAGATTAATATAATTTACCTTTAAATAGTTTATTGGTAGAATAAATAAAATTTGAATTAAAAAAATAATAAAATGTTTATATGAACAAATATAAATGTATCATAACCTTAAATATAAATGTCAAATATAATACGAATTGAGCTACTCGTGTTTAGACGCTATAAGCGGCAAGATAATTTTTGTTTTTTTTCCGCATTCTATGATTTTTTGTTTATGTAAATAATTTACATTTTTAAAATTTTGTATATATTGAAAAGTAACAATAATATAATTTATTTTTAATGAATATATTGGCAGAATGAATATTTAAAAACAAAAAAAGTGTTAAAAAGTTTATATAAATAAATATAAATGTATCATAACCCTAAATAGAAATGTCAAAATAAACGCTCCAACAAAAATTGACAGGCTCGTGGCCTTGTTTTTGACGCTGCTAAAATACGCTCCCAGCGTCCTTGACGCTACAAGCGGCGCGTTTGTTTCGTGGCCCAGCGGTTTACTCTCAAATCAAATGTCAACTGTCAGACAAAGCGTCTGTTTGACATGAACTACCTTACATATAAATTGACAACTTTTTCTTCTTGGCAAAACTATTGTATAAACTGTAAACTTTTTGAGAAAGTATATAACTGTTTGACATATAAACTGCTTTATGTTTAAACTTTTGAGTAAATAAGTAAGCTCGGACCCTCGTTTTCGTATTTATATATTGATTTGAAATTTTTTTAGCGTGCGTCGTAAGAATAAAAATTATTTTAAAAGTAAAGAAGACAAGATACGATGCTATGATCGGAGCGAGGATCGTTGTGTCCACACACTATCATAAAACCTGTTCTTTATTGCATAAATAGTTGTGGTGTAGACAAAAATGTTAAGTTATAATTCTTTCCCCACAAACTTTAGAACTGCTCATTTGTTAACACACAATGTATGAGCACAAACAAAAGCATTTATTGCAATAAATTCTAAAAACGCTGCACAATAATTGAATTTATGGTATAAGCATAAAAGACAATTGATCAAAAATACTTACAAAAATTGCAACTAATCGCGTAAAAACATCATTTGCTGCATAAAAACGCATTAAAAATGGTTGAGAATGCCAAATTATGAGAAATACTCAGAGCGGACTACCTAGCAACTGAAACAAAGCAGCAGTAACCGTCAGTATTGTGCTGGGGAAAAGAAAAAAAAAAGACTTCAAACTGGCCCATCTACAGAAACTTATGAACAAATTCAGGTCGAACCAATTAGTTCGTTGGACCGCGGTAGAGAAAACAAGGAAAACTTACTGTACTGTATTACCCTTTAAGATAAGGGTACCGAAATCTGGCGAACGCTTGTGAAAGAACCGCCTGAAGAGAGAACGAACAAACGATGGGAGAAGTTCTAGAGTAGACAGAGGTGGTCGCATCGGTATGTTTCAATGTTCCGTTTGAATGCGCGATTGGTAGTGTTCGTTTCGTTTCTGTTACTACTACTTAATTTAACATTATTATTTACGCATGCAATAAAAATAATTATTAATTTTAATAAGGAATAAGTATGTATAATACATATATTTATAATCTATTAATTTAATTTATTAGATATTCTGTCCAATTCTCTATGGATATTGAACGGTGAGATAGCTCAGTTTTAGAGCGTTAGCGTAGCACGCCAACAGTCCGGGGTTCGATCCCCAAATATGATCAAAATAATAACTTGTTTTTTATCTACCGGGTTGATTTGGAAAAAGCTAAGCCATCTGGGGCGATATAAAATAGCTGTAAAACGCGCAATAAAGAAGATATTGCTAGATAGTAATCTTGTTATCAAGCAAGATATGTAACAAGAACGACAATTTTTTTAAATTTTTTTTTTTAAATTAAACAAAATAAAAAAAACATTCTTATAATTTTGAATTTTTTTACAATTATCAAAATGTGCAATTTTGTTTTGTTTTTTTGTCAATCAAACAAAATAAAAAATCTAATTTTTAACATTTTTTTTTAATTTATTTTTAGTTAAACAAAATTTTAAAAAATATTTTTTTGGAAAATTTTATTCTTTTTTAGAGAACTACAATGGATTTTAGCGCACTTACTTGCTAGCAATATACTTAAAAAACGTAAATAATAAAAAATCTAGTAAAGTAAAGTAACACAAAAATCTTTAGCTAGCAGTATATATATTGCTTACTTATAGCAATGTGTATAGAGAATCGCCCCGAATAATGTTATTATTTACTATAATAATATTATAATATTACTATAAGGCTTTGCCTATGCCAACACGAAAACACGCACCAAATATATTCACACGTGGTCGTCTTCTATAAGATTCGCTAAAATTTGCTAACGCGCTACATTCGAGCAACGCGTTGAACTAAATTTCGACGCGCGCATCCAATTATTATTAATATTTAATTTCGCAATTAACTTCATTGATTATCAACATATAGATTTGAATTTTGGAATTGATACTTAAGTAATTGTTTTCTATAGCATAAAACCAAAATAAATTTTTATAGTAAATTTATTCATTTAGAAACAATAATAAAATTTTAAATAATTTTTTTTTTATAAAATATTCATGCCATTTATTGTTCATTTTTACATATAAATTTTGTTTTTTAAATTTGTTATGAATAATACTTTTTAAGAAAATTACAAACTAATGTGAAAATTCCCTGCTTTTAAGAAAACCTAGAATAATAAATACTATAAAAAATGCGACCCCAAATCCATGGCGTCCCTTCAATGGGACAGAAGTGCTAAGAATCCCCGAGAAAAAACAAAATAACAAAACAATAATACTAGAACAAATCACTAGAAATGAACAGTATTGCATTACAAGTACATGGCATAAGCCAGATGAACCGAATTTGGAAACACAAGAAGCAACAAATGTTAACTACTGTTCTGGAAAACCAAAGAATCTCCTTGAGAGTGGAGTAACTATCTCAAACTCGCCCCGTTTTCAGACCAAATTATAATGATAATTCTTAAAGGAACAATCAATACAAATATTATACAACGCACCAACAACCAACAGTTCCGAGATCCAAATCAAATCGTTTTATGACAAACTAAAAAAATCTTAAAAAATACAAAAACGCAGTCTTAAAATTATATCATTCTACTTACCGAACAATATTTTAAAAACTCAAAACCCAATTTATTTCATAAAACATGTTTTATTCAACTTGATTTACAAAATGGCTAAACAAAAGTTTGCCTATTAATTAATTAGAATGTTTATTAGGGAGGATTATCAAAATAATCTACAAACTCAGCTGGAGGTGTAACCGGACGTGTTACAATATTACGACTCTGTAATTTTAATGAAACAGATTGATTGCTACGACCAATAGTTCTAGTACAATCTGTTTTATTCAAAACTGGACCTGGTACTTTTCTTTGTCCATTTTCACGTTGCAATAATTCAATTAAACTAACACTGGGCAACCATGATTTATCTCTATAAATTAAAAAAGCTATCAGTATGAAAATAAAAAACATATTAAACTATCCATCATTACCTAAAGGCTGTAGCAACAATATTTCTATTGGGTTCTTTATCGTAGGCAGCACTTTCGCATCCAAAATGTTCACAGTACTCATGTACCAAATGACGTTTTTCTCTGTTCATGCACTCAAAGGAATGTGATCTGCTTTTTTGCTTACTTTGTTTGGCAAGTTGTACCAATTCGGTTAATTTGTCATGCACATTTTGACAAAATCTGGCGTCTTTCTTAGCCCAACCTCTCATATATTCAGAATATCTTGGCGTTAACTTGGCGCTTAAATCAGGATTACGAATTTGAAGGCCTATTGCTAAACGTCGATTACGTTCCACTAAACGACATTCGTCATTACATTCTAATCTAAAATTATAACAAAAAAATTATGTACTGTACTGCAAAATTATTATTTGATGTATTACATACGTTTTATGTGAACCACTTTTTTTAGTCTTAACTAAATCTGAAATATCAACAGATTGTCCTCTTTGTATATCAACCATTTTGGTTGCTAATTGGGACATAGCAATTTTCTGGTATTCACCAGCTAAATCAATACAGAGTCTAGTACTGCTACGTAATCCACACTGACATGTTACTGTTACTGTTTGTTTGCAAGGCACGTTTGGGCATGGTGGTTCGTGACATGGTTGGTTGCAGGAATGTTCACAGTTTGGTCGAATGATAGTGCACGGTTGATTGCATGGATTTGGACAGCGGCCTTTATGGCAAGTTTGTATGCATTTATGTCGTCCACAGTACATATCTTTATTGCATGGGCAACCACAACTGAAGTCATCCTGATAACATGGAATGGTTTGACGTTGTTCATGTTGGCCATAACACAATCGAGTAGTAAAGATGGTGCAAGGTGGGCAAGCACCTGAATGACAATTATGATGTGCATCATGTCCACATAACCTTTGTCTTGAGCAAGGTTTTGAGCATGTCGGTGGGCGGGTACCACAAGCAACAGGTGGATAGATCACACTCGAACCGCATTCACAATATAGTTCCTAAAAGAATTATTCATAAAATATTCGTACTTGCTATATATTAAGAACTTAAAGAAATGTCAACATATGTCTGTTAAACTACCCATTAAGGTGTTCTAAAAGATTCTGTTACCTTAATACCGAAAAAACGGCCTCTAACTTTGCATTTTCTTTATTAGCATAAATACTATTTTCACTTCATTTTAAATTTTTATGTTATATAATTACTGCTTAAATATAAAAATTAATTTGCTTCATATATTTCCACAGTACAAAGTTCAATTGAAAAGGCAGATGGAGAAGATGTCACATGAAAATTATATTAAATTTACTTTTTTGCACAAAGGAGTTGAGTATGGTAGGTAACAGTTTACACAGTTGGAAATACATACTCTAAAATAAACCGTTCAGAGAGCCTCAAATGCTTATCTCCCATTAATGCATCCTCAGAACAGCCATTAATGAAGTTTAAATGGCCAACTTGACTTGTTTAAGAATGAACGTTAATATTGTTAATTTTTTAAGTGATAAATACAAATGAATGTGATCCAAGCATTAATAATATCATTAGTAAAATGAAAAGATACAAGTGACAAAAACAAACAAACTGAAAATAAGTGAAAGTAATTTATTTGTATTGTAAAAGTTAAAAACAAAAAATTGCATCAAAATGTTTTGAAAATGTTCATACAAAAAATAATACATTCATTTGCAAATAGTTCAAAATTTACACACAAACAAAGTTTGTCATATTTAAGTAACTTTGTTTGTGTGCCTAGTTATATTAACATTCTAACGTATTATGCCATTTTTTATTTTTGTACTATTTTAAATTAAAAAAAAATACTGTATGTATTAAAATTGTGTTTCATTTGTGATAATATATCAATACATATCTTTGTCCTTGGCCATTAATTTAGACTAATAATTAACATAAAATAATTCATACCTCAAAACTAGTTCTCCAACAAGGCAAACAACGTCCACGATGACAGTTCAGTTCACATCTATGTAATCCACAAGTTAACAAATGATTACATGGCAGTGGACAGTCATGCTCAAGCTCTATGCAACATAACTGATTGCATTTGTGTTTACAACATAAACGTTTCTAAACCAAAATAAAAATCATTAATTTTAATAATTCAAAAAAAAGTTAGTTTCTTACTTTAGTACACTTCTTCTGGCATCTTGCATCATCAGCTTTAGATTTTAATTCCCTGCAGGCCAATTCTTTATCCATATGTCCACATCTGCAGCGAACTAAAGTAGTTAACGGACATACTGGACAGTCACCCACGTGGCAGTTAGATTGACATTTATGTGGATGACTTGGCTGACCACATTTTAATTTTTTTTCACAAACCTATTGTAAAAAATGATTATGACTTAAATAATATTATAAAATATTGGATATTTACCTTATCACAGCAAGGAATAGGATCAAGGCACGAATTCCGATTCAAAGACAACGTACTTTGCCCGCATGGGCATGTTTTAATAGTGTCAGGATGTGTCTTGCAAGGCTCACATTCACCCGGATGGCAGAGTAATTCACACGTATGGTTCCCACAATTTAAAAGCTTCTGACAAACATCCCCACATTCATAATTCTTAACATCTCGTACCTCTTCAGTACACTTCACTTTTCTGCCAAGTTTCCCACAAAAACATTCTTGAATTACACTTTCTTCACAATTATCACAATCATTTACGTGACAAGTTTTATTACATGTATGTAAATTACAATTTAATAATTTACTGCACGTATTTTGGCATGTTATTTGTATATCAGAACTGCATTTAACTGTAGGTTTAGTAGCACCACAACCGCATGATCTTGCAACCATTACAGTACAATCAGGACAAGGACCTGGATGACATAATAGAGTACAAGTGTGTTCACATGAACGTCCTTTCCTGCTACATACTTGTCCACAACTGTGAGGTAATGTGCCTGGTTCTAATGATGGATCTTTATATTTATCACAATAGCATCGATATTCTTTAGGGACTTCAAGACATATATTTTGACAAGCAGGACATCTCCAACCTGATTCTAGTTTGGATGCTTTTGCCCAACGTATAACACAGCTAAGATGTAAAATATGGAAACATTGTTTACATGACCATATTTTATCAGTATGACGTAATTTTTCACAACATACCAAGCATTCCAACAACCTATGTGTTACCATCTGTTCTAAACGTTCTCGTTGAGATGCAGCATCCACTATAAATAAAATAAAAAGCATTCGTTAAATTTTTAAATTATTTATTTTCAAATTTAAAAAAATCTAAACTGCGCTATTTCTAGATAGTATTAATATCAAAGTAGATAACTGATTCTAAAAGTTAGACACCCTTAAAATTTATATATATTAAGAATACTGTACATAGTGGTATTCCCAAAGGTCCAATCTGGGATCATTAATAGTATATTCATTTACGATAATTTTAAAACCTTGGCAAAATTTTATGTGCTGTAAAAAAATGTCTAAATAATTTGTATTTTTTTATTATCTCAAAAACAAAGCGAGATAGACATAAAGGTTATTTAGAATTTCTGTTTAAAATTAAAAAATGTACCTAAAGTTGTAAAATGTATTTAGATCGTTTTGCAAATTTATATAATTATTTTTATCAATAATATTTATGCTCTCAATTTGTATTAATGAATGCATACAGTTTGTATTAGATAAATTACTAATTTATTATATTTACTATAAAGAAAATGAGTTCAATGAGGTTATAAATGCCGCTTCTTGGTCACTTTTACGCAATACGCCTAGTCTAGCAAAATGAATAGTTTATAGAACGCGCAACCGTTATCAACAGTTATGTTTCCAAAAGAAATGCGTTAAATGTACGTTGGCTGCCAACAGTTGACCATTTCAGTCAGCCGTAAAATTTTCAGTAAATGTTTGCTTGTATTTAATAGATTTGCAACGCTTGACAGTAATCAAATTGTGCAAGGCAAGTCATCTGATATGTTCCACAAACGCGCTTATTTATTTTTAAAAATAAGTTTGAACATAATTAACCTAATACTATTTTGAAAGTATACATAATTATAATAACTGTTACCCTCAAATTTTACTGGATGAACAAGGTCGTTTAAGACTTTGTTTTATTTTATTTTTTTATGTTGTGGTCAGTATTTTTATCCAATTTTACCCATTAAAATATTTTAGATTAAAATTACTGGTTTTACTTCTAATGTCTGTTAATTAAATGTATTTTGTCTAGACTTGTCCATTTTAAATATTTTGTTTTGAGGTTTGACGTAAAACTAGAGAAAAAAATTACTCAAATACGGGATTTTGTACACATATCGCGCGTAAATGTCAGAGTAAAATGCACCCAGCTCTTCACTTGTTTGGACAAGAGCACGCTCTCTTATTTCAAACGCTTTGAGATGTCACACCCAGAGCGACATTCTGATTTTTCGAACAACAAAAAGTCAATACCAACACTCCGGTTTTTTAGAACGCACCCCAGAGTGTGCCACCAAATCTACAAAAGATAATTTAATTCATTAAATGCTTTATTAAACAAACCCCGGCTAGCCGCATGTACCAACTAATATTCAACAAAATACAGAAACTTAAATAATTTCGATTTTGGCTGACATTAGAGGTTCCCCAGGGCACCCCAAAATTTGACGTAAGAGAATATTGCTCTTTGCCGGTGCATATCCATCTATCCTATAATATGGCGTTCTGAAAAAGAGCGTTGTCAACCGAACACAAAAATATGCACCGAGACCATCCCAGTGCATAAAGAGTAACACAGCCGAAAACGCCATAAGACTCATGCATACCATCAATTGGCAGGTCTAGGTCTGAGCGCAGAAGCTAGAAGTATGTCTCAATGTTTTCAATTTGAGAGTTTTCCCGGTTGACGCTGGTAAGTTTCTCCCTAACGGATGCCAGAAGACCGTCTGGATTTGATTTCCTCTAGAGTAAACAAGAAACGTGCACAGACATCTTAAAAAGCAAGTTCTTTGACATCTTATTGTTGCCAAATACCCAGACTCTCCGTAGTTGTACACAAACCATGACACTAGGAATAGAAAATATCTGTAAGCAAATATCTAGTTCTTCCAATATGATGTAAGAAGGTTCCTTAAGCAAGCAGTTTCAATGTTGTATAAGTTTGTTTTTATAGGTAGGTTGTTTATCAATCTTAAAATCGTTAGACGTGTCGTATTTAACTGTAATAATATCAAAGAAAGCACATAGCAAAATGAAAAAAAAAGCGATTTTATACTTTTATAAAAATATTAAGAAGCAGTAGGTGAATAATAATATGCCAAAAAAAAAAAAAGGTTAACTTTAACCTGGTTACTGCACGAGTATATTTTTATTGATAAGTTTTATTTATTAAAGTAAACTTCTGGGCTATTCACCTAAGAAAAAAAATAAATGTTGGTGATTCTTAACCTCAAGTTGCGACCCAAAATCAGGTTGCGGAAGGTATTTGAGTGGGTTGCAGAAAACACAAACAACTTAAAAAAATTATAAGTTTAATTTTCCAATGAATTTTTCACTACTATTTTATATATATTTATTATATATTTCTGACAGTTAAAAATCAGTGCTCTCTCGTCGACGTCAATTCAAAACTTGACATTTCGTGAATATAATTTGACAGTTTATGGTCAGATTTTAGTTCTTTTTGACAATATTTTTCATATTTTACAGCTGGATTTTGCTATTTTGAGATTTCACAAAGATTTTTACACTTAAATTAAATTTTATGGTGCTTTCTGCCATTGTTTAAAAGTTATGGTCGGATTTTGCACTTTTGAGAAAGTTGTATCAAAATTGTCAACAAAATTAGATCAAGTTTTTTTCAAAAATGCTAACAACCTAACTTCTATTATTTAAAACAAATTTAGTTGTGTCCCATTGAACCATTGTGCTATCTATGTAGTTTATCCATTCAAAATTTAAATTTTCCTCAATGATAGTTCCATTTTACAAAAAAAGATAAACAATCAAATATAACAAATCTTTGAACATTTTTTTATCAACAGATTAACTTCATTTCTTGCAATACATAGTTTAATATCAAAAACCAACATGGTTTTACAAAAAATATAATCACAAACATGGCATTAATTCAAATTTTAGAATTCATAATGGAAAGTTCAGATAAACATCTGCCCTGCCATACTCATAGATCTATGAAAGCTTTCAATATTGTATCGCATACTTTCTACTAGAAAAAGCATATACTAATGGAATTAGAGCAAATGAGTATAATTCATTAAGGTTGCTTTAAGAAGCAATTTACAGAAAGATTATTTTTAATACAAAATAGATAATAAATTAAATTCATTCAGTTTTTTAATTAGCAAATTGACCACTTTTAGTCCCGAAGAGAATAGACAAATTAGAAGAAAGAGGCATGTAATTTCTTGGGTGCGTGACAGAGATACCGGCGACAAAGAGCATTTGAGAGTGACACTGAAATACGTCTCATAGGTCTAACTTAAAATGTCATACAAAAAAAAAAAGCAAACAAAATCAAATTGATTATTCTTAATGGTACAACCAGAAGCTTCTAAAGATAGCAAAGTTGAATATTATATGAAAAATTTTGCTACATATCAAACTCGTAATAAATGTTGCCGAAGCTCTTTTATTTACATGAAGGTAAATTTCACAAGTCAAAATTCCTGTACATTTTCTTGAAGGTGTCGTCTGGATTTTTAGATTGAAACCTACTAGAGAATAATTAAATAAATTAATAATTCCACAAAACAACCTGCAACGGTAACACCTCTAAGTAATTTATGTAATACAACAGCTTTTAAAGTGTTTCATCAAAATATTCAAAGTTTATCAACATCATTTATAAGTTTGGGAGCCTTCATGGAAGATATCAACTGCCAAGTGATATGTCTCTCTGAACATTGGCATACTGAAAGTCAATTAAACGCTTATAAATTGCGAAATTATAACTTAATTACAAGTGTCTGCAGGCAAAAACAAGAACACGGTGGAGTATCACTATATTGTCAAGAGTCCTTAGATGCAAAAGCAATAAATTTGTGTGCGATCTCGGTACTTCGAGTAATTGAGTGTGTGGGTGCGGAGATTAACATAAATGGTTCAATTATTATTGTGATTGTCGTATACAGACCTCCAACTGGAGATTTAGATATATTTAGTGAACAATTAGAACATTTACTTAGCCAGTGTGTATCACAAAATAAGCCATTTTTTATAGTGGGTGATTTTAATATAGACATCTTAAAAATAAATAATGTTAGTAACAGTTTTAAAGAAATTTTAAATTCATACAATGTTCAATATTTGATCAATGAACCCACACGGATTACTATTACATCAAAAACATGTATCGATAATATAATTACTAATATCACATCAAACGTCTTCGCCCAAGTCTTAAACACGGCATTATCCGATCATAAAGCACAGCTTCTTGAATACCATATCATAAAAAGTACAAAAAAACCACCAATTGTTAAAAAAAGAATCTTTTCGGATGCAAACATTAACCGATTTTGTCGACATATACATCAAGAAACTTTTGCTGGCTTATACGATATGACAACTGTAAATTTAAAGTATGGTGAATTCATAAACGTATTTTTGAAGCACTTTAACACTAATTTTCCTTTAAAATCTACAATAAATTACAAGAAAAAGAAAATATACCAAACTGATGCACTCATGTCTTCAAAACAAACTTTGCTATTGTATCAAACACTATCGACTCATTTGCCAGAATATATTCCTATTTATAAAAATCAACAAAAAGTGTACAACAATCTATTAACAACAGAACTGAATAAACACATTGAGTTCAAAATTATTAATTCAGAAAACAAATCAAAAACAGCTTGGAATGTTATACGAGATACAACTGGTAAACAAAAAATTAATAATATTCCAAAACATTTGGACTTACAGAACTTATCAAATGATTTTAATAAATATTTTAATAAAATGGCCGAACAAATAACATATATAATAAACATTTCTTTTAATCAACATACTATTTTTCTGCATCCAGTTAGCAGTTCAGAAATAATTACAATTGTAAACTCTATGCCAAATAAAAAAAGTTCTGGATATGATGAAATACCAGTCTCCATTGTAAAAAAATGCATAACACATATTGCTAATCCACTATGTGACATTATTAATGCTAGCCTGGAAACCGCTGTTTTTCCTAATTATTTAAAGCTTGCAAAAATAGTTCCTATTTATAAAAAAGGCGACACCGACGAACTAGGAAACTATCGTCCAGTAAGTCTGTTGCCCGCGTTTTCAAAAATATTTGAACGTGTTATATACACAAGGTTTATTAAATTTTTTATGCAACATAAACTATTTTCAGAAACCCAACATGGGTTTTTGCAACAAAAGAGTATAGAAACAGCATTGTTTGATTATACAAACTGGATTTTATCAGCTCTTGAAGAACGTAATGTGGCGTGTGGCGTTTTTTTAGATTTATCACGAGCGTTCGATTGCATTAATCATTCGAAACTACTAATCAAATTATCTCAGTACGGTGTTAGAGGCAAATCAAATGATTTAATAAAATCATACTTATCTGATAGGGTACACTACACTTACCTAACAAATCAACAGGGCTTAGTTGCCAAATCAAATGAGCTTAATATTAGTAGGGGTATCCCGCAAGGCAGTATTCTTGGCCCTCTACTCTTTATCATATACGTCAATGATATACCTAATAATTTAACATCAAAAAGTAAATTATTAAATTATGCAGACGATACTACAGCACTCCTAAAAGGATGTACATTTCAAGATGTCATTCTTTTAGGAAATAGAACTATGGCATCTGTAGAAAACTGGTTTACAGAAAATGATTTGGTTTTAAATAATGATAAAACTAAGTGTGTTTGTTTTAAAACGAGTCAAATTATTAAAACACCTGTCTCAATTAATTTTAATAACAAATGCTATGAGTTTGTCAACAACACAAAGTTTTTGGGAATCATTTTAGATGAAACATTATCGTTTCAATCACACGTTATATCAGTATGTGATAGAGTCAGTAGGGCTTGTTATGGGTTGCGAGTCTTGATAAAATCAACTAATTTTAACATAACAAAACTATTTTACTATGCCAACGTTCACTCTCACTTAAGATATGGTCTCATATTTTGGGGAAGTAGTGTCACGGTAGAAAAAGCTTTTGGAATGCAAAAAAAAGCTCTTAGAATATTATTTAAATTAGAATATAAAGAAACATGTAGAGGAAAATTTAAAAAAGGCAACATACTAACTCTTTGTGGAATGTATATATACGAGTGCATTAAATTTCTTTTAAAACACAAAGAAAAATTTGAAAATAATTTAATGATGTCAAATCATAATACAAGGCATGGTCAAGTATATACCATACCTATACACCGGTTAAGCAAGTTTGAAAAAGGATGTTATTATTCAATATTAAAAATATATAATCATCTTCCTATCAGAATTAAAATGATTAATGATTATAATAATTTGAAAAGAAATCTATTTAGCTTGCTTTGTGATTTGGAGCCGTACAATATATTTGAATTTTATGCATGTAATTTTAAATGAATTTATTTTAATATGTCTTGTATTGTAATACGTTTATGTATATTTTTAAATTTTTATTGTATTATTTTTATTCTATTTTATTATTGCTATGCAATTTTGACGTGTTTTATATGTACAAGTTTTTATTTTTGTAAAGTTTGTCATTGTAAAATAAAGATACTTTATTATTATTATTATTATTATTATTATTAAGTGAAATCTTACATAATTGACGTCGTAAGAATTTCGCACGCTATACAATGTCCTCATTATCAGCAACAACATTTTTTAAATGCCAATTGATAGTCTTCCAATTTTGTAACCAATTTGAATGTCCAGAGCTTGTCTTTACAAAAAAAAGGCAGGTGTGTAATTACAGCCTGTTATAAAGTGGAAAGCCGGCAAAGCTTCACATATGTTACTACCAAGTGTAGTATGCAATTTAATGATATTAAGATAATGCTGGTGATTTCCAGTGCCAAATATATCCACAGGTTTTAAGGAAGCATTCAGATAATCCATGTTTGCAAAAAGTATAATTATTATATCCAAGCCCGAGCACTTTAACACAATTTCAATGTCGAAATCAATTTGGTACATATGGTATATCATCCTAGAATCGGTTTCTTCATGCTCTTCACAGTATAATGATTCCTCTTTGGTCTGAATAACCTTGTTGTATTCAACTCGATAGCAAAAGCATTTATGCCAACTGACGTAAATAGTTTTGTTGCCAATAAAAAGTGCCATATGATGAGTAGACCAATTATTATTTTTAACTATTCAAATTGTGTCGTGCACGATGTTAAAGATGGCAAAATTGTCTGGCAAAATAGATTTATAATGGTAAAGTATGAAAAAAAAAATTGTCTTAAAATGTTTTGAAAATGCCAAATTCATCATCACCTACAGGAGGGGCTACGAACAGGTATACGCAACCACTCCCAACTGCCAGGCACAACCCCTCCCTACATATCGTCAATAAAGATGAAAAATATCCACAAACTAGTCGATCTAAAATGCTTTCTCAAAAACGTTGCTAGCTCTCGTACTATATGCACAACATACAAAAAAACCAATTAAGTTTTATTTTTTATTTTTTAGAAGTTAAAAGGTTGAACATTTTTAAACGATTGATATTTGAAGTGTTTACATTAGCAAAATCACCGTTTTATTCTTCAAACAGAAATATTTGTTGGCATTGAAATGAATTAAGTTAAGGTATTGAAATTTTGTGTATTAATAAAATATATTAATATTAAAAAAAGTTGGATATTACAGATTTTTTTTCAAATGTTAACACTAGTTGCCATAGGAAGGAACTAAGTTAGAAGATCCAAATTTTTTGTGTGTTGTGCTTATACGTAAACTAAGTCATTATCATATGTAAAATACTAGAAACTGACAACATTTAGCTAAAAACAAAATATAAGTTACACCAACTCATTAAACATTATTAACAAAAATTCTGTAAAAAATTGCTTTTAAAAATCATTTGCAACAGAAAGCTAATTACACATTAGACAAGTTTTTTGAATACTAGTTTGATATATTTTTTAGATATTGCTTTCTATTAATGGTTTTGGAATTTATTTTATTGTGCTTGTGTTATGACTATTATTTGCTATATAGTTTTGTATATTTGTATCTCTGTAATGATATAAAAAAATGTGATAATTAAGAATTACTTAATATATCACACATTGCAGGCTTATGATTTTTAATAAAATGCGGATAACTTAAACTGCCTCTGTTAGTGTTAAATTTTCATGAAAATCCTCTTATTCATTATAGAATTTTACAGTAAATGCTGCTATTTCATTTTCACAATCAAAAATAGATTAAATAATACAAAACATGTAAATTTCTTCATCCAAGTAATATCACATTTTCTGTAATATTTCCATAAATATTTAAAAAACAAAACATTGATTTATCTTGTCAATTCATCTTTATTTGAAAAGTGGCAATGAAAGTCTATTCATTTATATTTATTTCATGTTTTACAGCTATTTTACATCGCCCCAGAAGTCTTACAACTTGTTTGCTGGAACCAAAGGCTTATTAGGTGACTTCCAAATCACCCCGGTGGATAAAGAGCAAGTTATTATTTAGTCATATTTTGGGGATCAAACCCCGGACTGTTTATTCAAGACATTATCATCCAATCAAATATTTACTAGTAATACAAAGCTTGGTAGGAATTCTATTAATTATTTACTGACAATTTCAGCCTGTAGAGTTTTTTTTCAACCAGAGTATCAACAAATAGAATAAGCTTTAATTATTTTCAAATACATAATTATAATCAGCAACTATTTAATGTCAATATTCACAAACTGCTTAAATCTCATCTTCAATGTAATAGTTTCAGCAAGTGTGGCTTCACTCATTGTAATTCAAAACTATTGTTAAATTGTTACGACATATTAACTATATCCTAAATCACATTTTGAAATCTAAAAAAAAAAAACACTTTTCCCCAGCAGTAATTGAACAATTTAATTTGAACAATTTTTTTTTATTTACTGTAAATACACATTGTGCAATTTGAAATAATTAAGGTGCAGTGTAACAAAGTACAGATTGCACAACTTGAGATAACTTGTGTGAGTATTTTAAGAATATATCAACAAACCATGTAAACTAAAATATTTCAATGACTCATTGCTTATTAGAATGCTAATCAGTAACATACAAAAATAAAACATTCTTAACATTATTTTAAAGTGATGTATCAGTCTTTATGAATATTCACATTTTCAAACATATCTAAAATATAAATATACTTACATTTCTTTTTTAATTCTTTTGGCTTTGATAGCCTATTTCTATCTTCATTGATTCGTTCAGGTTTTTGGGAATTTTTTTCCTCTTCAACAGATCGCTCATTTCTATTGTGCCTCCAATTATCATTTCTTCTATCGTTTGGCCATTTTTGATTCTTTTTAACATATCCACCTCGTCCACTTCCATTGTTACCTTTATATTTACGATTATTATCAAGTGCTGGTTCACTTGAATTAAGCTTGACTTTATTTAGGAACTCTGTTGTTTCTTTAACTGTATTACTTCGCTCTTGCCTATAGTCATATCTTCCTGTTTCTTTAGGTGGTTTATATTGATCTTGCCTATCATATCCCCTATTTTCTTTGTGGTTTTGTCGATAATCATACCGCCCACTTTCTTTTACATTTCTTTCTTGATCTTGTCTATAATCATATCTTCCAGTTTCTCTTACAGGCTTTTCTTGATCTTGTCTATGCTCAAACCTTCCCAATTCTTTAACTGGCCTTTCTTGATCCTGTCTATGCTCAAACCTTACCGATTCTTTAACTGGCCTTTCTTGATCCTGTCTATGCTCATACCTTCCTGATTCTTTGACTGGCCTGCCTTGATCTTTCTTATTTTCATACTTACTGGTTTCTTTTACCGATTTATCTTCATCCTGCCAATAATCATACCTTGTTTCCTTTACTGTTTTATCTTGCTCTTGTCTATTCTCAAATTTATCTGTATCTTTGTCTTGTTTATAATCATATCTTCGATTATATCTATCTTGACCATCATTCTTTGATGAATTGAAACCATCAGATTTACTACTGAAAACACGTGACTTAACAGGTTTCCGTTTGACTGCACCTTGACTATATGATGAGCCTGGTCGAAATTCTGAGGCAGTTGCTTGCAGATTTGAATTGCGGATATCAATACGTGTATTCTTTGTTTGGTGGTTATTCTTATAATCTACATTTGATCCCTGAGCATTATTATTATACGAATGTTGGGCCTCCAGTTCTTGTACTGTGTAGTATTGTGGTTGGTGCTGCTGTTGACCAGAGCTGTAACTGCTGGGGTACCCCTGCTCAGTATGCTGAGGGGTACCATAACTGGGGTCCCATTGGGACATCTAATGTCCCTTAAAACTACCTACGGTCACAAAATTAATATATGTACTAACGAAATCGAATGAGGATCTACCTCTTATATCTGTATTGGGTTGTTGCGCAATCTTATATCACAAAATATTGTAATGATTAATATTCTAAAATAAAAAATAACTGTTATCACAACATTTGACAGTGATGGTGACACTTCGCCACACTTCACGTGCAAATTTCGTTGTGCCAGTTTGATTAAATTTGACGGGTTGCCAAGTTGGCAACAACTGTAAGTAAAGGTTTTATTATACAACTTCATTTATAATCAAAACGTATCAAATACGCGAAACTCTTGAGAGTGTAATAATCCTGCTGCAAATGTGTGGCTAGTCTACAGGGAGTTTATAAATGAATGGGATTATGTAATCACTTTAAATATGCCGCCTTTTTAAAATAGTTTACTATACTACTGGTGCGTTTGTTTATTCTACTCCACGTGCTCCTTTAACTCTAATTGCTCTTTACGCGTTCGGCAATGTCAAACAGAACAAAAAGAGCACGTTTTTAAGCGTTCGGATATGATGGAGTGGAGATGATGGTGTCCACTCCACATGCACAACCTCGAGAGATCGTGTGAGACGGAGTGACAACAGTATTTGAATTTTATTACATTTATTTAATCGTGAAACTTACTTATATTTTTGTAAACATTGACAAATAAAAAGAATGTCGCAAAAATGTAAAAAACCGAATTCGATTATAAATGCATGTTGATTATTTGTTTAAAATTAATGTAATAAATGGCTTCAAACTATTAAAATTTTAAATTTCTTTAAAATTCATTTTCATTGATTTTATAGGTGACAATATAAAATTACTAGTGTAATATAATCAAGTGTTTTAAATTTTTATAGAAATAAAAATAATAGTTCCTTTAAGAAATAACTTCAAATTAAAATTAGTATAATATGTTTATCTAAATGGCATTAAGGCTGGCGAATTTCTGCTATAAACTGGGGGCATGTTCATTAGGAAAACTACTGAACGCAGAAATGTGAAATTTTCAGGAATTGTTAATGATATAATTGTTTATAACTTGACATATTTTGTTCATTTTTTTACGCAATATTTTACGAAATAAATGTAAATTATTTTTTTACCAATTTTAAATTTATGTCACTATATAGAGAAAAAAATCAGGAAAACGAATATCTTTTTTGTTTTTTTTTTTTTAATTTGCATTAATAATGGAGATGAACTTGCCCCAAGATTGATAAAAATATATTTTTTAAGTCCCCACTCCGCTTTCCTATTTCATCAGCACGCTCACTGTCGTACTTCCCACCACGGAAGTGGAGCGTGGAACTACCGCCACCTACGGCAAACTTTACTAAAAAGTCACGCCACCCTTAAGGTTATTATTTCTGACGTCGAATCAAATTACAACATTGCGTTCGGATATATGTATTTACTCTAACAACTATCCACACCACTCCAGTCTATTCTACTCCAAATCCACTTTCCTTAAACGAACGCACTATACATATGTTTTCATATGTTTGCTTGACAGCTGTCAAAGTTGATCTGTCAAAACAAATAATGTAGTGGACAATTTAAAAAAAGCGGCACAATTAAAGTGATTACATAATCCCATTCATTTATAAACTCCCTGTATAAACTAGTTAGATACTATTGGGATTACTTTTTAAGCTGTTAGCGTCACTGGCTGGTTATTTTAATAGAAAGTAAAGTTATTATTAAAATAACTACAGTAATTGATTAGTTTATAAACTATTTAAATAGCTTATAAACAGCTAAAAAATCGTAGTTGATGATAAACCACAATATTTAGCTATCTGGTCAAGTTTATATACTATCTAAATCTATTTATAATAGGCAATCCTTTCCCATTTTTTATTAATATTATAATTTATAATATGCGAGTGCCAGTGATTACGATAATAACACCAAGAGAAAAAACAAAGGATAAGTACTCTTCTCAAGTCAGAACTTCGGCAACTCTATCACAACATAGAAAAATTTAGGTCAGAATCAGTTAGTAGTTATTGAATTTAGGATAAGTGACAGGACAGTTATAGACGTAAAACAAAGTGAAAGTCATAAAGAATCAAATAAACGTAAAATATTACATCCATACTTGTCAGTAGCTGTACACTCATAGATATAAAGTTTTGCCATAACATAGATTGAGAGCATTAAAATGATTGATTGTACCTACTTTACCACAAACGCAGAGTGGGTTATTTACAATGTTTTTTTGAACAAATACCAAGGAGATCGTAAATTTTCAGATCTATTGTCACTCAGATGACATACATCTATCTTAGAGTTTTTTAAAGCAAAGTTTTTGGTTTACCACTTAATTAATCTGTTTGAGGTAGGTAGTTTCTTTGCTTTGGCTAATGATATTAAAGTGTTGTTACCAAGAGTTTAAGCTATTATGCAAAAAGCTGACATAGAGGTTTTAGTAATTGATAGTGATATCATTACACCGTTTTCTATGTCCCAGTCGCTCAACATAATCAGCTCGTTTATTGCAACGTATGCCTTCATGGCTTGGCACCCAACAACATTGGGTTACTAAAGTTTTAGTCAATGTTTTTAATGTGCGTGACCCAAATGCTTTTAATACTAGAAGCATAAGAACATATAACATCAAAAGAACTTTGAAAGTCAGAAAATATTATAATTTTTACTCAATTATTAGCCCAGATTTTTTTTTTTAATTTATTTTTTTACTTATTTAAATTTAAATGGCCTCACTTCAATGCCAACAACAAGATGTTGTTGGCTTGGTATTCGAGACCTACATACATACATTTTTACATAATATACAGTTTTTTACATTAATACAGTTTTTTACATAATATACAGTTTTTACATAATATACAGTTTTTTACATAATATACAGTTTTTTACATAATATACAGTTCATTAAACTTAGTGTTAGTATGGTATGGTGGTTTTTTACAAGAATTTTAATATAATAAGTTTGTATACAAGTATGAATGATACATATATGTCGTAGTTTCAGCTATTTTGTTTATTTTTGTAGTATTTACCGATTACTTTTTTGAATTTTTTAAGATTTTCAATTTTTGTAATTTTATTTGGTAGTTTGTTAAATTCATTGCTGCCTTCTACTAGTAAGCTTTTATTCAGTATAGTTGTTCTGTTTTTTTTAGTAAATATATTGCTTTTTTGTCTAGTGTCAAATTCATGTATGTTTTTGTTTTTTTGTAATTTTATATTTGTTTTTATCTTGCCGTTTAGTATTTTATATATAAGAATACATTTATCTTTTTTAATTTTATTTTTAATGTTTAGTTCTTGTACTTTCCTGTATAACTGAATTGTAGGTGTTTTTCTTTCTAAGTTATGCAGAAGTTTTAATATTTTATTTTGTTGTCTTTGGATTTGGTTTATATTTTTTTGGGTTGTATCTCCCCAAATATTAATCAAATAATTTATTTTTGAAGTTAATAAAGTATTATAAATTTGCTGTTTGGATGCTTGTTGTAAGTAATTTTTTGCTCTATACAATGCTCCAATGGTAGCACTATTTTTCTTTGTAATAGCATCTACATGTGTATCCCAGCTTAGATTATCACTTATCCATAGACCAAGATATTTAGTCTTAGATGTTTTATGTATTTCAGTGTTGTTTAGATTAAGAACAAAACCTTAAATGGCAGTAAACACAGTCTCTTCAAACTCTAATGATGGATCCATACACCAAACGGGAGTGTCCCTATGTTAAGTTGAATCAAACCGACAGCAAAATTTTAAAAGTAGTTAGGTAGGATTAGATAAGAGATACAAATAATTTTGAGAAAGAGCACTTGTTAATTTGTCGGTCATATTGAAAAACCTTATTAAATGCCAATATTATGAGAAGAACACCCTTTTCTTGGAAAAAAGAAATGGTTACCAAATATGTTCCTTGTTTGTGACATGACATCGTGCGCTATGCCTCTACACATGCCAAATACAGGGAGTTTATAAATGAATGGGATTATGTAATCACTTTAAATGTGCCGCTTTTTTTAAATTGTCTACTATATTATTTGTTTTGACAGATCAAGTTTGACAGCTGTCAAGCAAACATATGAACATATGTAGTATAGCAAACAATTTTAAAAAGGCGGCATATTTAAAGTGATTACATAATCCCATTCATTTATAAACTCCCTGTAGTTTGGCAACATATCTCTAGGTAAGCAGCTTTTTTATTTGCAGCACCATAAGAATGGTTTCTACTTCCATGACATTAATAGGAGTGGAATTCATAGCACCTATACAGATTTTTATTAATTTGTTTTGAATTTTGTCTAATATTTTTAAGTTAGATTTATTGCAAAAAGATAAAAAGTATAAGGAAGATGATTGGTTTTTTTTCTCAGTAAGTGGCTGCAACACATCTCAAAAAGTTAATCCTTGAGCACAAGATTTTTGAGGTCTATACTTCACGACAATTTGTTGTCAAATGTGGCACCAAACAAATTATAGAACGCTACTCCAATAATAGAAATATTGTTAACACTGGGACAAACATTACTAAGTGTGACATTTCGTGATTGGCCGGAGACAAAACATTGACATACTTCTGTCAAGAGAAACTTCTCAACCTTTTTTTGTATGTTTTACCATTTTTAGTCACCAGTTTAATAATAATGTTGATAAACAAAAAGGACAACCATCCCCTCTTATGTTGTAAAAAAAATTAAATAATAAAAATGCAAAAAGTTTGTAGACGGAAAAATTTAAGTTTCACACAGTTTACACAATGAAACTGCATTAATCTTTAGTTTATACATCATGCGTAAAGTTCTGGTTAAAATTAAGTAATTGTTAGATTGAGATACTAAGTTGTTAAGGAACGTGAGATAGTGTGGGTTGTGAATGAAGAACTATTTAAGAGCATTGACTAAAATTTCTACAAGGTTATAAATAAACAATGCATTCACAAATAGTCTTTCATCTGAAAAGTACGCTAAAGAGTTATATGTCAAGAAACCAGGCAGGGATTGAAGAGATAAATGTTTTTGAGAATATAGTTTTTTTGAGATTTGCCATTTGTCTTTTTTGTTGATTCATAGCTAAAGATATCCCGGACTCTAATTAAACAATTATGATAAGCAATCGAACTTGTGTGTTAGGATAAAGCTGTGGAAATAGTTGACAAGACATTTGCCGGGGAAGCACAGTTGTGAGCAGGAATTGTGGAAAGTCTCTATCTAGTTGAGTAGTTGGATTGTTAAAGTTAGTCAAGTTAAGCTTTAAAGCTTTATGGAAGGAATAAAAAGCCATAATTTGTTTAATTTTGGATTTCCGGGCATTTTCAGAGCAAATTCTTTTAGCTAATAAAGATTTAAATTTATTGATGTAGTGTAAACCGTTGCAAAAACTGTAACATAAAATAGTTTGTTACAATTTACAAACTTGTGTTGTTCAGAGCACAGACATTTTGCACTGCTATTGTACACCTTAGAAATGTGGCCATACCGCATGTTGCAGTTGAACTTTTAATTATTTTAGATACATACACGCCAATAGGTAAGAAATGGAAATTAAAAATTAAGTTTTTGAGAAACACTTAAGTCGTTTTCTGGCGAGAAAATGTAAGCTTTGGTAAGTTGCAATTAGATCTTACTGATGACGTCACACCTTACTTAAGTATGCTTTGGTAACATGAAAACATGTTACTGATTTACTAAAGATTACGGAAATCTAGACTTCCGTTTGTAAAAACAGTAAGGTGCGCGCGCCAATTTATGTTTACATGTGCGTTAAAATGATTTAATTTAATACAATTTAACATTGAACATGTATTTATATACACAAAAACTATTTTTTTTGTAAACTCCTAAAATAGATTAAAAAAAATGATTAAAAAGTATTGGTTATAAAATTGTCCAAAATTGCCATTTGTAATTGTAAAAAAAGCAATGGTTAATTTTTGTTTTCTAGCGAATAAGTTTTTGTTGACTATTTGTGACGTCGAATGTAACTGAAACATACTTTTAAATAACTCAAGTAAGCTCTAAACGTGACTAATATTGTGTTTGATACTTTAAATTTAAACAAGTTTCTATTTTAATTTAAATCTTTTTGTTAAATCTTTCTATCTTTAACACGTTGACCATAGGTTACAGACATAATTCTTGATTTTAACTACATCAAACTTTCAATCTACACCACGTACCAATTCCATGCCATGTCTGGTGAGACGCAATGTAGAACTTTAAGTTATGACTATTGCAAAAGTTGCTACTTAACTAGTTATTAGCGTCAAAAAGTTTAGCAAAAAACACAGCTATTTTATTTTTAGCTTTAGCTTCAACTTTAGTAGCACTAACAACATTAACATTTTAAATTTTACTAACCAATTGCAAAAGGAGAAATATTTCCGTATCGTTTGGTTGGCAGGTAAAAGTAAAACTTAAGGGGGCAGTTTCATGAGTGTCATAAAACTACAAGCAGAATTCACGCAACTTAACTCTTTTTTAAAATTGTTTGCAACGTTTGCAAATTAGAAATTTGCAACCATTGCAAAAAACCATCTAATGAAATATATAAAAATCAAAACCCTTTAATTAGCTGCTTTTCCGTTAATAGGGTTACTAACCTATCTTACCCCAGCGCGCGCCAGTGCAAGTTACACTCGAACGTCTTGCACCTTTACGGAAACATGTTTCTGTAGCGTTTGTGCGTATGTCAAATGTAAGATTTTTTTTAAATATTTTGTAATCACTTACATTTATGTGATTATTATTTAATTTGTTTATTTCTCTTTAATTTTTAATTTTTGTTTGTAATTTCTTCCGTTGACTGTTCCTAATATATATTTTAATTAATTAACGGCTGCTGTCAGATGTAATTTTTAAATCAACCAATCAAATGAGGAAGTGCAAATCGCCCCGCTTGAAAGGTTGGGGCTAGAAAAAGAGAGGAAGGACGACTTTGTGCAAGTTACCCCACTTATGTATACGTAACGGGAACGCAGTGCATCTTGCCCTGGCGTGCACCAGGGTCTGTCAGAACGTAACGGGAAAGCAGCTAATGTCTATTAAATTTTGAAATTAATGAATGAATATAGTCATATTATAGATTAACAGATTATAGCGGACGGTGTCTTGATATTATGGTAATTACAATTATATTATATTTTCAAGCCACCGTCTGCCATAACCTATAAATTTATAGTATGACATTGGTTGCGTTCAGAACGACACATCAATCAATCACCGCTGAGCCAAGAGCCACGACGCTCGGAGCGTAAACGCTCGGTACTGCAAAAAGGAGCGTCAAGCGTCAAATTCAAATGCATTAGTTTATACGTTACAGGCTACAAAACAGCACTACAAGACACACCGTTGTTTGCTTCTAGCAAAACAAACACGAGCGTCTGTTGCGCATGACGCTCATTTTATATGCTTGTTAAAAACAAATTATTACAAATAATCAAGTACGTACTCAATAAAATTTAACCGCTCGCGCTGAGCCACAAGCCATCACGCTTTGAGTGTAAACGCTCGGCGTTGCAAAAAGGAGCGTCAAGCATCTAATTCAAATGCGCAAGTTTATACGTACCAGGCTACAAAACAGCGCTGCAAGACGCACCGTCGTTTGCTTCTAGCAAAACAAACACGAGCGCTCGTTGCGGTTGACGCCTCTCTTATATGCCTCTTAAAAACTAATTAATACAAACAATCAAGTACGTACACAATAAAATTTGACTGTTTACCGCTGGGCCACAAGCCATGACGCTATTAGAAGTGTGTAGTTCGTGAACAAACTAGTTCAAATGAACTATTCCGTATAGTGAACAACACGAACTAGTTTGTGAGTTTATTAAAGACTAGCTTACTGCGAACTAATTCGTATACGATTATACGATACGATATGCTACCACGGCCAACTCGGTCGAATCGAAAGCGGAGATGAGGAGGACAAGTGAACGAGACCGAGACATTCGTTACTTTGTTTGTTCTCGTTCATGCTTGTTTCTATGATTATATACTGTGAGCTGACACATTATTTTATTGTGTGCGTAAACTATATTTTGTCAAAAATGTAGATTTAAAAAAGTTTATTTGTTCTCGTTCATAAATCGCTATACAATACATTTTGGTCTATAAAAATTTCAAGAACAAATGTAAACTAATGAAAAAATAATAATATACTTTTATAAGAAAATTTTTTGATAAATTTGAAAAACTTATTATTTGTTTTTTATTTAAAATGATCGTAATTAAATAGTTGGGGTTGAAAATAAACAATGTTTATTTTTTTGGATGTTTTTACGCTGTTGTGCATAATATAGAAACAAACAATTGACGTACTTAAAATTTTTATTTTATTTATTTATTTTTTTTTTATTTTAAAAAAGTTTTTTTTTTTAGTTACTATATTATGCATAATAACATAAAAACACTAAAAAAAATAACATTCAATATTTTCAATGCCAACTATTCAATTACGACCATTTTAAATAAAAAACAAATATTATGTTTTTTAAATTTATCAAAAAATTTTGTATTAAAGTATATTTTTATTTTACATGGTTGTATTAAGAATATCATAAGAATTCAAAAAATAAAATAAAAAATATATGTTGCCATTTAAAAAAAAAGTTGGTTGCCATAGCAACTATACTAAAAATAAAAACAAATATGTGTGTACCTGCCTTTATAATACTCAAAAAACCATTTAAAATGGTTTTTGAATCATATAAATCGGTTAAAAAATAACGGAGTTATTCAGCCGTACGATTTTTGTCTAACACCCTGTATAAACAAGTATAAATGTATCATAACCTTAAATAGAAATGTCAAATATAATACGGAATTGAGCTACTTGTGTTTAGACGCTATAAGCAAGATTATTTTTGTTTTTTTTTTCGCATTCTATGATTATTTTAAAATTTTGTATTATATTGAAAAGTAACAATATAATATTTATTTAATTATAATTTATCTTTAATGAATATATTGGCAGAATAAATCAAATTTAAGTTTAAAAAAGTGTTAAAAAGTTTATATAAATAAATATAAATGTCATAACCCTAAATAAAAATGTTAAAATAAACGCTCCAACAAAAATTGACAAGCTTGTGGCCTTGTTTTTGACGCTGCTAAAATACGCTCCCAGCGTCTTGACGCTACAAGCGGCGCGTTATTTTTGTGGCCCAGCGGTAATTGATTGATGAGTTACTTGGTTAGCAACCAGCGAGCGCATGCAATACGCATAGTTAGTCGTACTGAACGCTGCCATTAGCTGCGTTCAGACCGACTTATATATATATATTTTTTTATATCTTTGCCAAGTAAACGCTGGTGTCTAATGAGATGCTTTATCAGCAAAGAAGCGTACCTAAATGTATGATGAGTAAAATGACAAGCGCTGCAAGCAAACGAAGAATCAACGGCGGCGTTCAGCTTGAATGACATTGATAAGTCGTTCGACTCATCATGCGTACTGAACGCGCTTGATGACTATCGTTTGCTGACAGCGTTTGTCATTTGATTCATCATACATATAGGTTTGCCTAGTCCTCGCTTTTATTTGAAAAATAAATTCATCATGTCAAAACCAAACTACATAGCATTTATATATGTTTTTAAACGAGAAAAGGAGCAACATAGGTAAATGAGATTACAACGTAATATTAACGCTGTAATAACTTGAGTGAGAGAAGTAAAAATAATAAAGATAATCAATTGCCGTACTTTGTTGCCATCTTCAGGGTAATCTTATCCTACACCTTCACCTTAGACAGCATTACTTATTGAGAATATATTATATCTTGTTAAGTAGCGGCTTCATAAACTAATTAAATCGTTTATTTAAATTCAAAACTCTGAGCTTTATGTTTATGTAGTTTACACGGTGCCAAAATATAACGTTCAGCGCTTATTGATATAGGTCAGCGCTGGCAACTGATGAGTTGTACTGAACGCAGCCAATATGATTTTAATTAACGTAGCAGCAGTACCAAACTTAAAAAAATTATTACACGCGGAAATTTTAAATTTCACATTTTATCGTACATTCACAACTACGAGCAGAACTGTAACAATTGTTATTTAGAAAATATAGCACAATAAAAAGTTTACTAAGCTTAATGTTTAATGAAGTATAATTCTTAAAGTTTAAGCAAATATTTGGACAAAAAACTACAAATTTAATTTAATAGACTAGTAAAGGTTTTGGATTTTTATATATTTTATTACATTGAAAATTTCATTTTCTACACGTTGCAAAAAACCGATTTTAAAAAGAAGTTAAATTGTGTGAGTCCTGCTCGTACTTTTATGACAGTCATCAAACTGCCCCCTTAAAACAAAAATAACAAATAGTTGACGATTTATAATTGAAGCAAAGAAAAATATAAAGTAGTTTGCATTAAAAAGTAATACTGGAACATGGTAGAAGTTTTTGGGCATTTAGAAAGAAAGAAACTTATAGAGCTCTCATAGCCAGAATGAAGGATGTATTTATAATGCAAGAAAGGAAACACTCTGAGAGTATTGTACATACACAAACTGTTATACAATATAAATATATTTTTCAAAGGTAGCGCCGGCTTTGCATGTACATAAATAGAAGTTATTGTCTCTGCAGTTTATGTTAGACTGACTTGTTGGTTTACAGTACTTTTATTGGCATTTCATACGTGTGATTTAATAAGTAATTTGTTGATAAGCTTAAGGCTTTGTTGCAAAATTTAAGCATGCTATTACAACTTTTGGGTGTTAAATATAGAGTTTTCTAATAAGAAGTCTCAATTTAATTAAAAAAGAAACATTTATTTATATTTTAGTATTTTTTTTAAATTTAATTTTAAAATACAAACCTCGACAGTTTGCAAATCATTTTTTGAAGAAGTGTTGCAAGATTTTTTTGCACAACTAATGCTCCATCTGACAAATATCAGCTCGAATATTGTCTTTGAAAACTAGAATTGTTTGCGGGACAGACTCTTTCTTTTACGTAACTCTAAAGAAAACAGTTCAGCAAAGTTAAATTGCACGATCTTGGGAGTCAATTTATGTCTAAGCACTGAAATAGTTTTTTGGCTTGTGTGGCTTGTATCGCCATCCTGCTGAAAATTAAAATTGTTTATATCCAAGTTGATTAATTTAGGTACAAAAAGTCAGCTTTTGCGGGTCGTTACAATGACGCGTTGAGGATGAGAGAAACTAAGCCGTCACGAATGAAGTAGAGTAGGCATATGACGGCAACGGCCGCTTCTTCATTATTATAAATATTATTGCTGAATAGTGTTAAGTTAATTAATATACGTCGTTTAAGCACAGAGTGATGGTTAGGAGAATTAGCGTGCGTCGCGTTATTTATATATAAAAATAATAATTTATATAACTATGTTTTACACATAATTTCTTTAATTATTTTGCCGGAGATGGGACTCAGACCTGCGACAAATTACGCCCAGAGATTTGAGTTAGGCGCTTCGCCCAACTGAGCCACTCTCCGGTTAATTGATTAAGGTAGTGTGTATATAGAGCTACGCCACAATGTATCAAAAAGGAAATCACAGAAATCCGGCAGTCTTATGTACTAGAGTGTTTTTGGCTAGTATTAGCATTAGAGTTTAGGGTGGCTCTTTAAACAAATGGCTTTATTATTTAACTGAATGGTATTATATAGCAACAATTAAATAAATAATGAATTTAATACAACTGCGTTGTCAACAAAATATGTAAAAATAAATAACACCCATTAAAACAGCGTTCAATTTTACTACATAAATAATAATTATTAGTAGATTTTAAACGTTTTTACAAATAACTGTTTCTTATTACTTACTTTTATAACGCTTATTTATAAAAGAAATTTAAATAATTTGACTAATAATTTAAGGTTAGATGACCAATGTTTTAGTAATTGTTTCTATTTAACTAACAAATGGAAATAAAGTTTCAAACTTTCGAATACCCGACGGGACCAGGGTTCAAAACCGGAAAATGTAAAATACAGCTAAACTAGTTGATTGAGTTTCTCGGCTTACGATTATATTGAGAAAAGCAGTAACTTTTAATTAAAATACACAAAACTAATTTGAAATTGAAATCTTAATAAATAATTTCTGAATTCAATTAAAACCTTCTCATAATAATAACGTAATTTTTTTTAGAAACGACATTTTTGTAAAGTAAACTTAAGTATAACTTTGCTCTTATGCTTGCATTGCTGCTTGAATTTGTCTTTTTAGTATAAACATTGTCATCATATAAATAAATATAAATCAAATTTAGCAAGTTTGTTTAATTGTTATTCTAATGATAATTATAAGCTAATTATTGTATTTTAATTATTATTTCCAAATTAATTAAACTTAAAACGGTTTAATGTTTATAATATTTGTTGGTAATATACAACAAAAAAGTCACTCAGTAATATAATTTGCTTCAGAATTTCTCGATTAATATGAATAAATAATCAATTTGGCAACATTCATTTCGACCTTCAGATGTTTAGAAGCGACAACATACATAATAATGAAATTTTGACATATCTATAAACAATTGACAGTTGGCATAATGACATCATAAATTGGACGTTTTTTCTATTATTTTTTATATAAATAATTAGTTTTTATTCTGGAAATTGTGCATACGTTTCCTATAAAATTCATAATATTCAAATATCGGGTAATCGTCTATAAACGACAAAGTTTTAATTTTTGCATCACCAAGAGAATACAGACATAACCTGAAAAATGGTGAAAGTGTATGCTTTGAGCATTTTATATAAAGGACCTCAAAGTGCAGAATGGTTAAAATCTGCATATGAGTTGCAGAGTTTTGGATTTTTTCAAAGAGGATCAGTTCAGGAATTTATGGCTTTTGTGGCAAAAACCATCGTAGAGCGAACGATCCCTGCAACAAGGCAATCCGTTAAGGAGGGAGGTAATTTGATATTTGATTTGAATTATGTGAACTTTAAATAGTACTTAAATATATTTAGATGTAATAATTTTTTAATGGTTTTCACAAAAATTGCGAAAATATGCTGCAATTAGAATGTAGGTTAAATTTTTTTAATTGGATTTAATTAGTGAAAAAGTGATCATTCACTAATCAGTACAATATTGTTTATAGCATGATGATTAAATTTAAATTAATTTATATAGGTAAATTAAAAATTTAACAGTTTATGTAATGAATATTGATTTTTTACCATTGTCAGTAGGAACCATACTATTAATTTTGTTTTGGCACAATATTGAAAATATATATTAATTTCTATTAGATTTTCATTAATATTGTACAGTAATTATTCAATAATAATATATTGCGCAATGTTTACATCAAAGAATTCAATTTTGCAATATTCAGTTTCTTCAAACTTTGGAATATAAAATGTCACAAATTTTGATTGGTAATTTGGAATATTTTTTTCTGAACATATTTAATATTTGTGGAATTTACACAACAATGTCATATTATTTGCTCAATATCAAATATTTTGCAATAGTATTAAGTGTCTATGGATAATTTAATACTGTGGGTAGCTATTACAAGTTGCCATTGTTGGAGGATTGACTATTAAAAGCCAGTGATGTAGTTTTCATTTAGCCAAGCGGAGGGGTCCTGCAACTTTTATTTTAAAACGGTTGGAGTTACTAGTGAAATGGAAAGTACATACGTATTAAAATACATTTATACACCTTCTTCAAATTGGGCCTGAGGAGGCAACTTGGTATTTTGTAGCGGAACCCTAAAATCCTATAAGTAATTAAATTAATAGATCGTTGAAATTCTATCTTATCAATCTTTAATCACTGATGAGTATAGTTATTAATATTATATTATATTTATTGTAGCTGAAACAATCTAATCACTCAGCAAGTAGAAGTACTAAGTAAATGTATAATCTAAGTTCAAGGTTATTTATAAGGTTCTTTTAGGGGTTCAAATTTGCACCAACTACCAAAATGCTATAAAACTGCTATTTTCTACTAAATGATTAAATAATTCAGACAAAAACAAAAGGAAAAAAGAAAAAACTTGAACTTTTTTTTCTTGAAATTTATTCTAGATATGGTTCTGTTCGAGTTATATTACAATTTTGCATAAAATTTAATTTCAACCTTGTAATATTCTATAGAAAAATATCAAGTATATAATATAAGTACATAATGCATTTTTAATTATCCATTAAGTAGAGTAAATTATTTTTAAATAGAATATTGCTACGTTTTTAAAACAAAAGTATGTTATTATAAAAAGTCGTTTGTTAGTATCAATAAATTGTGCCATGTTGACATCACACAAGAATATTGAGCAAGATACAACACAAGTGTATTGCATAATATTGCACTGTACATATACTATCTAGTATGTCTCGTAGTCTGATATGAATATATTTACTATTACTGTTAGGATTGACATGGTTTACTTATTTATTAAATTATAATCTTATCAGCTAATTAACTAATTTTTCAACATGAAGATAATATTATACAGACATAATAATTACAAAAAGTTATGATATTATGAAAACTTGGAAAACTACAAATAATTAATCGGCTACTTGCGAGATGGGATTTACTCCAATCAAACATTTTTTTGTGTGCATTCTGTTATAAATTTCTATGTAATTTAAGACATGTAAATATTTGTAGGGTTTTAGTCAATGGTTATAGTAGTGTTTGTTTTCTTTATGAAAGTAATGTTAGACAGCTTTGCTGTCTAGTTAGTGATATCTAGTGCAGGGGTCAACTTTGAGAACGCAGTTCTCATTGGTTTTATAATTTACATTTTGTATATTGTATTCTGGTGGTCCCTTGTTGACCTAAGAAGGAGTTAGTGGGAAGTCGTAGTCTAAGCCTTCTTGTCTTGACTCTTTAAAGTGCTATAAAGTCTGAGAAATACTACTGAAAGGGAGTTGCATTTTTGTTTGGTGGTGGTGGTTTTTGATGGTGCTAGAAGTAAGCAAGATATATATTGCTAGCTAATAATATGAACTGTTATTTTAACAAATCTTGCTTGCTAACAATATAAACGGTCATCACATCAGGAGACGTGGCAAACCTAGAACAATAGACAATAGAAATCAAATCTAAAAAATTATAATTGGATCTGTATAGTTAGAATTCTAAAGTACTTTAATATGTTACTTAGAAGCTTTGGAAAAAATGCTTGTTTAGTTCTATCTGAACAAACTTCTCAAAAGTAATACCGGTATTTAAAAAAAGGGAATATAAACAAATGTTAAAATTATTGGTCTATATCAATAACACAATTATTTCAAAGGTATTTGAAATGTTAAAATAAAGGGGATCTTGTTTTTTAGAAAAAGTTATGTCAGGCACAGTTTAGATATATGTATTCTTTCTAGATCTACAATAAAAGCTGTAAAACAACTTATTCTTAACATTGAAAAGGCTTTTTAATGCAAGAGTGTGTAAAAGCGCAGACTTTCTTCTTAGATCTAAACAAAGAATTTGACTCAGTTAACCCAGAGAAGACAAACTTGAATACTATGACATAAACTGCCACGAAAAGCAAGTGTGCACCTCAATGCTCAAAGATCTTGCTGCGAGAAGCATGGATGCATCTCACGCGTTAGTGTACTTTTGAGTTATGTAGTTTAATGGTGATTCTTGTTTGCCGTTTATTCATATAGAATATGTTTTTTCGTTGGCCAGGAGAACTATTTTATACATTTATCCTGCAATTTACGGTTACTAAAGTAATGATCATATATTTTGATTATAACATGAAAAATAAGCAAAAAATAAATAATATTCTTACAAAATATTCTCATATTGGCAAAACAAATACCATTTTTACAAAAGGAAAAATTTTTGAATTTTGAAAAAACATGTGCTACAATAGAATTTATTACATTGAATGCATTTGAAGCGGGTAAAGGGTGTTTTGTTCTGTGCAAACATTCTACCGTGCTTGGAAGAAGTTTTTGAGTAACATGTCGTATATCTTCTTCTGGCTGTTGGCATAAAACAAATCTGTTTAGACAGGTATATACTCGTCTTATGTGAAAAGCAAGTGTGCTTCACGAGGCTCTATGAAACAAAAATTGAAAATGTCTCCTAAACGGGTAAAAATATTTTATAACGCATAAACAAACGTTTTAATATTTTGGCTCAATATACTCATTTTTGACTCTCCATTGTGGCAGCTAACATGTTAACTGGCAGAGAACAGACTGTCTTTGCTACTAGCACATTCTGGAGAAAAAAAATACTATGGTGTGGCGTAGAGGTCTATTTTAAGTCCCCTGCTGTTCTTGTTGTACTTAAATGACCTTGGTTTTTTATAACATTGACAAAGACTATACTAGAGAAATAGGAATATCAGGAACAAGTGTTTTTAAAATTCTACATGAAGATTTAGGATTGAGTAAAGTGTTAGCGTTCAAGCTGCTCAGTTCTTAACAAAAACTGTCATGAGTTTATAAGGGCTCTCTACCACCCAAGAAGGCGATGACGCAATTTTTTGCTTGAAAAGTGGCTACAGTTTCTGTAACACTGAAGGGATTCACTTAATTTAGTATATGCTAAAAGGGACTACAATAACAGGTTATGTCTACAAAGACAGAATTAAGAACTTGAAAGCGGCTATACACGAAAAAGACACAATGCTCAGAAAACTTTTAAAGCTTTAATTACATCTATGAAACTTATTGTAATAAAGAAATTGATAATTTGCATTTAAATTATATTAACTCAATCTATTTACAAGCTCACTTACTTGATTGTATGACCAATTTTGTATACCATCTGGACTTTTATTTGTGGGGTTGATTAAAACAGTTAGTCTACTCAAAATATATATAACAATATTAAAAGAAAAAATTGCAATTGTGCAATTCCTATCCCTAAAAGAAAAAGAAGGAAAAGTTATGATGAGTTATTAACTTATATTGAAATGTGCGCTTAAGATTCTATAAGTTTTTTGTAAATATAATTTCAAGTTAAAGTTTTGTAAACTGCTTAAGTCTAACAATAAGCAGAAACGATTTTATAAAATTTTGCATGGATTGAGTATTTTTCATTGCAAAAAAATTCCAGCCTAATGAAATATATGAAAATCCAAAAATTGTCTATTAAATTGTAATTATTGTCAAAATATGAACTTAAACTTTGAAAGTCATGTAATGCCAGTGGAAAAATAACTGCCAGATAAATTTGAGTCAGTTTTGCAAGGTAAAGAGAGGAAAAGCTCCATAAATTTGTAATAGAAGCCAAAACACTTCTTAAGAACATTAATTTCTTCATTGATGCTATCTACCATTCATAGCAATCTTGTGATTATTCTTATTGTTTAGTTTAACATAGTAATATAATTGATGGTTGTGACCTCTACTACGTGATAATTTATGTTAATGAAATAATAAAACAATTTACTACGTTTTTTATCACAAATTTATTCTTACGAATACATTACTAGTTTTGGCTTTACTAAAGCCTTCTACAGACGTATTAGTAAGAATAAATTTGTGATAAAAACGTAGTAAATTGTTTTATTATTTCTTTAACATAGTACATTCTTTAATATACCTATTTATTATAAATATTATTGTTATTATTACATTCTAGATATTTATTAGTGAGAAAAATATGGTTTTATATTTTTTAATAGTTTATTAAATATATTTATCATTTTTTAACAAGAACCTATGATTTTTACAAACAATTTACTGATTTTATTAATAATCTGCAACCACAATTTTTAATCAAAATCATGCAAATAAATAATCAATAAACATTGTAGCTCAAAACCAACATCAAATCTAAGGGTAGGAATAAAATGTTTGACATTTAAATTTGATTGGCAAATGCTTGATAAATTATTTAAATTGCAAGAACAGCAGATAAATTTGGACTAGAAGCCAAAGCACCTAAGAAACACCAATTTCTTCATCGACGCTGTTTACTGTACATAGCATAGCATTTTTGTTATTATTATTATTGCTTAGTTTAACATAATTTATTCTTTAATACCGATATGTTTGAGGCATTTATTAGTTAGAAAATATGATTTTACATTTTAATTGTTCATCCGGTATATATATACAGGGTGTAGATTAATTGGCGGATAAACGCCAGGTAACTTTATAGATCGTGCCAAAAGAAAACGAAAATCTTAATTTCAAAATGCTGAAAAACTCTTCGTTTGGCCTTACGAGGTCCTCAAAGTTTCAATTTTGTCAATACAAATATTGTTTTAATTGCGTATATTATGTACCAATTTGCTTTCTTTTTTAGTATAATAAAAATTACAAGGTTTATTGAAAATTAATAATAAAAAACATTGAAAAAAGTGCAAATTACTTTTGAAACATAAATCAAATTTAAATTAAAAATACGCTTGGCAACGTAGCAAAATTTTTAATAAAATTTAAATTATAAAGTAGGCAATGCAATAAATGTCAGGGGGTCAATTCTGATCTCCGGTGACTTTTAAATTCAAATAAAATTCAATTTAAATATTATGATATACTTTATTCTTTTGATAATCATTAATTTAAAATTGTGTGAGGTTGCACATTGACGACACATACCGCATTATTAAATTATGAATGGTGTTTTGATGCATTTGCGAAATATATTATGTTGCGTTCGTCTAGTATGCGGCGGTCTGCCTTATGTCTGTCGGATTAACAACTACTACGTTGCCATGTCAATCCCGTGACCACCCTTGACAAAAACCATCGGTGACTTTTGTCGTTTCACCATGCGGCTAAAATGCATTTTCAAAATAAATGTGTGAATCCAGCAAATAGGTACTATAATTATTATTGAATTATAGAACAATTTATACATTGCAGCTGATACAACTATTATAAATTATTAGATTCTGTCATAAATAAAATTATTAATTATTTCAATGCACAATTGATTGTTTGAAAATATATTTAAAATAATTGACATGAATATAGCAACTCTGACAGATTTAACATTTAACGCCGGCGATGCTTGAGAACGTCATAAAGTCGATATCGATACGTGCTGTAAAGTGTTTAGAAGTAAACGGTGACCAATTTGAACATTTGTAGTTTATAATAAAAAATAAAATTTGATGTGTGTATTAAATTGCCTATTTTATGTGTATTAAGTTGCCTACATTATAGGTTTGAATTTAGAAAGTTTGCAACGTTGCCAAGCGTAACAAAACTTTGAGGACCTCGTGAGGCCAAACGAAAAGTTTTTCAGCATTTTGGAATTAAGATTTTCGTTTTTTTTTTGGCACGATCTATAAAGTTACCTGGCGTTTATCCGCCAATTAATCTACACCCTGTATATATATTTTTTTTTCTTAAATTGTGGGGGAACCTGTATACCCACTAAAAACCCTAACTTCTAAGCCCTCTAAGCATTGCGGGATTACCGTTGTGGTATTACTTCTAAAGTCTGGACATCTTCTATTTATCCTACTATCCTCGGCTTCCTGCTCTTGCTTTCTCCTCTTCCTCTTTTGTTGCCATTATTCTCCGTATGCCATCATCAATGGCCCTCCAGTTGTATGCACTTTCAAGCATGAGTGTGGTCAGGTTGTTTACGGTTATCTCTTTACCGACTTTTAGATGCATCTCTTCTCTGGTGCTTCTTCAGCGAGGGCACTTCACCAGTGTGTGCTCCGGGTATCTTTCTCTCCACCGGTATATTTATACTGTTTTTGTTTTATTTATCATTTTCTAGCAAGAATCTATTATTTTGACCTAGCATTTACTGGTTTTATTAAACGATTCATATTTTTAATAAGCATTTGCATTTTTTATTGAACGTTTATTTTTTATCAAACAATTACTCTTTTTATCAAACGTATATAAATTATTTTTAATAATACATATCAAATTTTAAAAGTTGAAAAAATGTATCTAGTTTTGCAAGCGTAAAATGGATTTGTTACACTTCTGTCCTTGCAATTTGTGAAATTTTTGCAATGACAAATTACAAGTTGATTAAATTAATTAACGTAACTACTTTCATAAATTGCTGGAAAATCAAATAATTATTATACTAATCTTAAAAATTTATTGGTTTTTCTATTGGTACAATAAACATTGCAAAAATAAATCAAAATTTGATTACCATACTATCTATATGTATGTCTATATGACTCGAGGAACAGTAGTGGTTGGGAGGAGAACATAATGGTTACATTTTTTAAACAATAAATAAACAGTACGATTGGCAATTAAAAACTCAAATTTTGATATACACGATTTCAAAATTTGAGAAAAAACACATCCTCATCAACGTCTTTTTACTGAGCTAAAAGGATTAAATTTTTATTTATGTTGTATATAGTTGCATATACTGGGGTGCTATTTCGAATCTATGTGAATACAACCGTATGTGAAAGTGACATATTTTCACATGTGATTCAGTATTTGGTATTTTTGAACGGTGTAAATTGGATTGTATGTGAATTTGTTCACATGGAATCTATGTGAATAGAACCGTATGTGAAAGTGACATATTTTCACATGTGATTCAGTATTTGGTATTTTTGAACGGTGTAAATTGGATTGTATGTGAATTTGTTCACATGGAATGCATCAAGTGGGTAACACCATCTGAATAGCTGTTTCGTCTGGAATAGTCAAATAAATTTGACATTTATGTTTATCAAACGTCACAACTTTTATACATATTTATTTGTGTTATATATTATTATAAATAATACCATTTTATAATGATATATACATATATGGCCATGTATGAGTCAAGTTTACGGAATGAAAATTTGTTTTTGCTCAGACCACTGAAGATGTCTTCCTCTACATAAATCCTGATTATGTGAATTTTTTAAAACATGCTTTTATATGTGCAAAAGATACTCTAAAAATTTCAGGAAGTGCTGTGTGCTACTCTCCGAGATATCTTACAATGTATCCACAGAAATACTTAAGAATATTGAAAAACGCTAAAACTTTAAATTTTCTGTAGATACATTCTAAAATACCTTGGAACGTAGCACACTGCACTTCCTGAAATTTTCAGGGTATCTTTTGTACATATAACAGCACTAACGTGACCTTCTGCTCTGGAGAGATACTTGCAGCCTGTTTTGCTTTATCTATATTTATTACTATAAACTTTAACCTATACGTCCTATCACATCTGACAGCTACAAAGATTTCCTTATTTACTTTCTCTGCGTTTTACAGTGATGTCGCATATTTCATACAAACATCATAATTTTAATTCCGTGTACCGTTTGAAAATACGTTTATTTGTTCTCATGTGAATTTTTCCATTTGAATTGATTCACATGCGGTACTATTCACATGGATTTGAGAATAGCACCACTGGCATATTTTTGCTATTTTCAAGCATACTTTCGGCTTTTTTATTGCATTTTTAAGTTGCATATAATCTGATGTTTACTTACAACATATACAAAAAGAATTAAATTATTGATTAATGCCAGTACTAATATCAAAGATTAAATCTCGGATTGTTCCTGGATTCATGAATCCGAGATTCATTTTGCTAATTGTTGATTGGCTGGTTGAAACTAATTCACGGATATCGTGATGGTGATTATAGTAGCAATCGGCCAATGTATTCTATTACCAAACATCAGAATTAATAAATGACATACTAATAAACAATCCAAGATTGATCTTGGGTGGTCCCAAGATTATTTGAATCTAGGATTATATTGACGGTTGCATAGTTTTCAACTCGATTTGAGAATTAAGCGAGGAATTCATTGGCCGATTGCAACTTAAGTCGCCGTCACGATATCCGTGAATTAGCTTAGAGCCAATCAACAATTAGCAAAATGGATCTCGGATTTATGAGTCCGAGATTTAATCTCTGACTATTAGTACGGGCACTAATGTCATAATTTGTATGTATATGTTCTTTCACTTTTTCTATAGCTTCTCTATCTGAATAGTTTTAATTTGCTCTGATTATGGAGTCGGTATGGTATATTAATTTATTAATATTCTTATTTTTTGCAGATTATATGTGTCATGTGTATGTACGTGGTGACAATTTAGCAGGTGTAGTCCTTTGTGATCATGAATATCCATCAAGGGTGGCTCACACATTAATAACAAAAATTATGGATGAATTTGCTCAAAAATTTCCACCTTCCAGTTGGCCGAATTTAACAGAACGTGAAGTTGTGTTTAATCAACTTAATACATACTTAACAAAGTATCAGAACCCAGCAGAGGCTGATGCTATGACCAAGATCCAAGAAGATCTTGATGAAACAAAAATTATACTTGTATGTAATTAAGTTTATAGAATTAATTGAAATAATAATTTAATTATTTTTTAGCACCACACTATTGAAGCAGTATTACAACGTGGAGAGAAAATAGATGATTTAGTATCAAAATCTGAGGGACTAACTATTCAATCGAAATTGTTTTACAAGACAGCACGAAAAACAAACAGCTGCTGCACTTTTGGTTAAGTTTTATGTACATTGTACATATTCATTTGACATTCCTTTACAGTGTAACCTTCTCCAAATTATTTGTTTGTGATAGTTTATTATTTTAGCCAAATATCCCCCCACAGTCCCTCAATTTTAATTTATTATATTTTTTTTATTCGAAGAATCGAAATGTATTTTTATCATTTGAATATCAATCCATTGTTTTTGGTCAATTAAAAAATGCTAATATTACTTTGTCAAATTTATTTTATGTTATAAATGTTTGTGATTGATTGTCGCTTACTTGTTCGACAATAAGTGTTAAATGTTGTATCTACATAAACAAAGGGTATAATTCGATGTTGTATATAACAATATATTTATAATATTCTTGATAAAAATGTCTTGAATTATATTATTGTTGAATGATTCCTGGAAATGCAATCTCCTTAGTACAAATTTAATGCACCGTCATAGTTAAATTATTGCAAATTAATTGTTTCTATTATGTATATAAATTTTATTAAGTTTTAATATGGAGATTGCATTAGTTTATTGTAGCATTTTTTTGGGTAGTATCAAACTAATTGTTCAACAACGACAAATGCCCTATAAACTTGTAAAATCTATTTTTGATTTGCTTTATTTTTTTAAAAAAGA
The DNA here is from genome assembly GCA_963932245.1 of Tachinus rufipes. NCBI lineage: Eukaryota > Metazoa > Arthropoda > Insecta > Coleoptera > Staphylinidae > Tachinus > Tachinus rufipes. The sequence goes on along the minus strand of OZ010741.1, from coordinate 44,746,098 downwards.
CAAAACTTATATGTATCTCGTGTAACTTGTTGTACAAATATATATATATATGGACATGTATAAACGATTATATTATGTATGTGTATATGTCAATAATTATATTAAATTATATTTGACTTTATTATTTTTTTTAATATTTTTTTTAGTTATAAATTAAAACAATGATGTTATTTAATTTTTAAGTTTGCATTTTTTTTTTTAATTTATTTAGTTCATGTATAGGATAATGTACATAGATTTTGTAGCAGCAAATTGTGTACAGGAAAATAAGATAAAAACTTGCAACGATTAAAGCTGGTAATCTGTTTTACTTCATTTGTACAATTACCAGAAGTATTTGAATGAACAAAGAAATCATATTTTTGTCTGTGAAATGAAGAAATGTCTCTCTATGTCTTTTTTATAGTTCTTGCACTTTTAAATTTAGAATGTTGAAGTTATTTTACTATATTATTCAAATTTTTATCAAAAAGAGCGCATTGCTAAATGTAATGTTTCTACAATCATTAAAAGAAAACCTTGGTTCTTGATCTTTTACTTTAGGATTTACTAAGGTCAGTGGCTAGGATTGATCCGTCTCACCTGGAAATGTCATATTTTGCCGTCCAAAATTGAAAACTTTTAATTGAAAGAAAAATTGTAAAAAATATTAGTGTTGGACTCATGGGATTGAAATCATGGATAAAACCGGTCGATTTTTATAATAATTTGATTTTTATTTAAAAAATATAGAATTGAGCTATTGATCTCAGCGATTAAAAACAAAACCACGTGACCCCCGGAATTCTGCTTGGCAAAGCACCTACTGGAGTCGGTCAGTTGCGGTAGGATCGATTTTTTTAAATTTATTTTTGAAATGGGCGCTATGGAATTAAAACCTGGGAAAAAGAAACTTGTGTTCTTATGTAAAATTTTAACCAACAATTTTGGACGATATTTTAACTTATACTTTCAAAGCAACGAATGGATAAATAATTTTTGTTTCTCGGATTTCCACACCTAATAACCAACTGCATCGTTTTGTCTCACTCGATTTGTTTTAATAATTCTTGCGTTTTTATATAACAAAGGGCCATAGGATATTTCCGGTTTTCTGTAAACAATCTTAAGCTCATCACAGATGTAGTAATTAAGTTTACAAATTTTTGATTGGAGGTTCAAATATTGTAAATACATCCAAAATAGTAAAAAAAATTAAGTGCATTGCTTAATTGTTTAAATATTGTTTTCTGTACTAGAGATTGCGTATGTTGCCTAGTGAAGAAATCTTGTTCACCGCGTGGATAGTGAAACGAGTGGCATGATTTCACGTTTTGGCGGACCGTCTACGATATTACAACTGGAACCCACCAATAGTAGTAGTTTTAGGAAATAAATAATTTGCTTCTTCTGACTACAAAAGCGGAAAAATCACGTGTACTTATGAACTTCTGTAGTATGTGATCATCAAATTCTTCACATTGGAAGTTCTTACCCCATTAAATTAAACAAAGGTTGGCGTATACGGTGAAAGTTAACCTTCTTCCACCGTGAAAGAATGGGCCAAAAGGTTTAAGATGGGCTATGCGTCTTTAGAAGATGACGTTCTGGTTGACCAGTTGTGTGATCACAGAAGAGGCGATTACCTTTATTGAAAAACAAAATGTTGTTGATTGTGCTTTTTTGAAGTTATGTGAAGTGGGACAAGAAGAAGTTTTGCAATCTATTGTTACGGGGTATGAAACTATGGTCATATATCATGATCTTCTGTCCAAAAGAGAATCTATGGAATGGCGACATGCAGGTGAACCATCACCAAGAAAGGCCAGGGTATTGCTGTTAACCAAAAATATTATGGCCACAATCTTTTGGGATTGTGGGAGCATTTTAATTATTGGTTTTAAAGAAAAAAATACTACGGTGAATGGCGTTTATTATGCTACCTTATTACATGGGTTGAGTGAAATTTTTTGGGCAAAGCGTCGAGGAAAATTAACAAAAGGAGTCAGGTTGTTGGTTGTTTTACGACAACGCACCCGTGCACACTGCTGAGGTTGCTCAACTTATCATAAAATAATGCTTTCAAAAAATCGATTATCTCCCCTATAATCTAGACTTGGCCTTATCGACTTTTTCCTATTTTCAAAATTTAGAAGGTAGAAGATTTTTTAACAATGAATCTTATATATATATATATATATAATATTTGTAGAGGGGATAGAAATACTAATTAAGCGATGTAATAAGTGTGTTGAGTGGGATTATATTGAAAAATAATAATAAAATATTTTTTCATAAGTGCATGATTTCTTAGTAGGTCAAGAATTTATGGCGGTTACTGGATTACCTCTTATCAGCCAAACTTTAATTTATTAATTCAAATAAACCTGATGAACTTCTGTGGACGATGTTTATTTACTACCCTAAGATTGAACAAAAATAACAAACATGGCAACAATGCAATATAGAATTAATAGAATATAACATAACCTATTTAACTACACGAATTTAAATCATTTAAAAGCATGGAAAACTGCAGGGGATATTAAAATAGTGTGTAAGCAAGTTTAGTTAATACACAATCAAGTGAATATGGCTGGATTGTGTAAAATCAAAGAAGAGTAAGTATATATTAGTACAATTTCATATTAGCTTATATTTTTATTTAATATAATTTAGATATATTCTCCCAGAACATGCAAGAGAAGTTCAACTAGAATGTGTATCAGATAAAGATAAAAACAAAATAAATCCTGATGACCATACCACTGATAAATTAGATGTTGAACCGGTTAGCAAGAAACGACGAACTGAAGATAAAAAATTAAAAGGACAGAATAAAAATCGTGGTAAAACATTTCAAGTAAATAATGAGAAAGAAGTTTGTGTTGAATTATTACGTATTAATGAGGGCGATGAAGCAAAATCATGTTCAAGGGGCGATAAATGCAGATATCTGCATGACGTTGAAGAGTACCTGAAGAATAAACCAAAAGATATTGGTAAGTAAAGTACATTAACATGTTGGTTGTCAATTACAAAAACTTTTTCTGAAGGAAGCCAACTACGACTTGTGTTGTAGCTAATTTTTTGGTCATTGCTGTGTAACTGTGACTATATTTGGGAATATCGGTGTAAATAAGCATAGATAGCTTCAAGAAAAGAAAAAAATCAAGTTTGTCTTACATGAATAAACAGAAAATATACTAAAAACATTATTTCTATTAAAAATTAATAAGTAAGGCTAGCTTCCTTGTCTGGAATGCAGAGTAGTACGGCTGATTTCATAGTTGGCAGTCAACCTGTTAATATCTGATTGATTTTTAATCATTTTTTCAGGCAGTGTTTGTTATAATTACGAAACATTTGGTAAATGTCGAGCTAGTGTAAGATGCAGATTTGGTGCTAATCACATCACATCAGATGGAAAGAACAAGATAATAAAAGAGAAGTTGATTGAAGATGTTGCAACTGATAATACTATGTCAATGTTGCAAATGAATTTACGTAAGAAGAAATATAATTTTAAGTTAGCAGAGAAACTTATACATTATAATGTAAGTAAAATTAATATTTACATGTGAACATCGTAATTTGTAATACTATTTACTAATATTTAATTAATGTGATTATAATTTGTTATTTTGATTGTTTAGGACGAAAAGGAAAAAGCTATAAAAGAAAATACAACATGTGGTGCAATAACCGATGAAGATCTTATTAAATTACTTCAACGGGAAAAGAAAACAATAGATTGGCATAATAAGTTATTTCTTTCACCACTCACAACTGTTGGTAATCTTCCTTTCAGACGAATATGCAAAGAATTTGGTGTAGATGTAACTTGCGGTGAAATGGTTATGTGTGCTTCACTATTACAGGGTAAAGGTCCAGAGTGGGCACTTACTAAACGACATTCTAGTGAAAAGATATTTGGAGTGCAGTTATGTGGAACAAATCCTTACCTATTCACTAAGTGTGGAGAAATGTTGGACAATGAAATTGATGTTGATTTTATTGATATCAATCTGGGATGTCCAATTGATTTGGTATTCAATCAGGGTGGTGGATGTGGATTATTGAGACGAGCTAAAGTTTTAGAGAGTTGTATCAAAAATTTAAACCAAATTATTAGTGTACCGTTGACAGTTAAAACGCGTATGGCTATTTATACCAATAATAATATAGCTCACACTTTTGTAAGTGTAAACTTGTGCACAAAGTTTTGGAATCTGATTTTGTGGTCAAAAATAAACAGTTTTAAATAAACTAATATTTTAATGATAATTCTTTTATAAAGAAAAGGAGTAGTATGTATTGTGTTATATTTTTTCTTAATTTTTGTCCATAAAATCATTTTAAGTTTGGTGTATGGAAAAACATTTTATTTTATTGAATAAGTTGACATATCTAAATCATCTTATTCTAGGTCCCAAAGTTTCGAGAATGGGGAGTCAGTTTAGTAACAGTTCATGGTCGATCTCGTGAACAACGCTATACTCGCAATGCTAACTGGGAATATATAAGGGAATGTGCACAAGCAGCTGCACCGATGCCAATTCTTGGTAATGGTGATATATTAACTTATGATGATTATAAACGTGCTCGTGAAACATGTCCAGAATTAGCTGGAGTTATGATTGGTCGTGGTGCATTAATCAAACCATGGATTTATACAGAAATAAAAGAACAAAGATTATGGGACATATCAAGTTCTGAACGATTTGATATATTGAAAAAATATACGAATTATGGTCTTGAACATTGGGGATCTGATACAAGAGGTGTGGAAACTACCAGAAGATTTTTATTGGAATGGTTGTCATTTTTGTATCGTTACGTACCTGTTGGTTTATTAGAGGAACCTCCACAGAAAATTAATGAACGCCCACCATATTACAAAGGACGAGATGAGTTAGAAACATTGTTTGCATCACCTTCAGCGACTGACTGGATTAAAATAAGTGAAATGCTATTAGGTCCTGTACCAGAAGGATTTCATTTCTTACCAAAACATAAAGCAAACTCTTATAAATAATATTTATATTAATTTGGCATATGTTTGAATACGTGTTATATCGAATAAATATTGTTTTTATTAGTATTTTATTTTTATTTAAATGTTATAAAGAAATTATGCTACTATCAATTAGCTTTTAGAATCATTAGGTGCATTTGTTGACCTGCGCTCCACAGCGACAATTTGCGCTTACGCCAAAAGCGTCGAAAACTGGCCGAAATGCCGAGTGCAGGTTTGAAGCGTACTCTATTAGCTCGTAATGCAAAATAGCTCCGGAGCGCACTCTAAAAAATAAACAATTTTATATGCAGGTTTGGAGTGTTTCCAGTTCAGCAAACGAGAGCGGACCGAAACATCAGCACCTTTCTTCCTTTTAAAACTAAAACCGCTATTTAGTTACTGATAATTAATAGATATTTTAATTAATTAGTTAATAATTTATTAATAAAAATTATATAATCTTACTAATTAATGACTACCAAAGGTGACATTTTCATTGTTCATTACCGGTAGCAATGAAGCTGTTCTGTCTTCCTCAACGCACTCGACAAAATATAGTGTATCAAGTGGCCGAAAAAGGCTTTTTTTGGCTGCCTACCGAAACCATCTGTTTCGGTCCTAAAATGCGAGCTGAAACGACGATTTAGAAGCCCTTAGGCCTAAAATACTTTTAGACATTGTGGTTCACAGCCAATCAAATATTGCTGATGATTTTCTAGTCCTTGGGGTCTCTAAATCGTTGTTTCGGTCCGCAGTTTAGAGCTGAAACAGATGGTTTTGGTAGAGGCAGGCAAAAAAGCATTTTGGTACACTCGATAATTTTTCGCTTGCCACAAAAAAGCAGCGTTTCAGAGCATTTATTATAATTTGACACTACTATTTGATTTTAGGGTATGACATGTAAAATCGTGATTTAAAGCTAATCGAATACCGCAAACAAATGGGTTTTGTTAGAGGCAGGCGAAAAAGCTTTTTGGCACGAGTTCCACCCGATACTTTTTTGCCTGCTTCAATTAAAAACGGTGGTTCGAGATATTTCAATGATTATTGGGCGCCGGTTTGCTTGAAGCATACACCTCTTGCGGATGTAGCATAGATTGAGCTCCTGTTTTTTCTTTATTTGTTGTCTGTTTTGGCTTGGGACGAGCCATCAACTTGAGTGGTTTATTTTAGGTTGCAGTAGCAATAAATGTTATAACTGGTGAATAAACAATACAATTCTTCAAAGTGGTGTGCACTTAAGAATAGCTAAAATAATTTAATAAAATCCATTGTCCATACCTATGGTAACAGTTGATTGATGGCTTGGCATTGTTGTATACAATCAGCTGTAGGCAGCGTTGCCAGGTACTGTAAAATTTAACTACCATAATTTTTCAACTTCAAACTACTATTGTTTATTGATAAATAAGATATACAGGGTGTCCGGAACACTCTTTAAAAAATGATATTGGACCCTATCTAATGTCTCGGGATTATTAAAATGGTTGCCTGCATTTAAAATCCGCTGCAATAAATCATCGCGTGTGTTTACCGGAGTCTTGTAAACTTCTGTTTTAATAGCGCCCCACAAAAAGAAGTCACACATATTTAACTCAGGAGAACGTGGTGGCAATTTTTCTGGTGCATCATTGCCTCTTCCAATCCATCGGTTGGGATATTGATGATGTAAGTATTGCCGAACGGCAACGGAAAAATGGGGCGGGGCACCATCATGCATATACCACATTTCCCTCCGAAGTAAAAGGGGCAAATTCTCCAGAAGAATTGATAATGTGTCTTGCAAAAAATTTAAATAAATATTTCCATTTAACCTGTCTGGAATAACAATGGGACCAATAAGGTAGTGATCAATAATACCTGCCCAAATATTAATTTTAAATTGATGCTGATGATGTGCAACTTTAATGGCATGTGGATTTTCATCGGAATAAATATGTTCGTTGTGCAGATTGGTTACCCCAGATCTTGTAAAGCATGCCTCGTCAGTAAACATAATTTTTCTACAAAAATTTGGAACAAGGATTCTTTTGTTTCTAATAAATTGACAAAATGTAAGCCGCATGGGGGGATCAGTCGGTAAAAGTTCCTGGACTTTTTGTATGTGGTAAGGATGTAACAACTGTTCTCTTAAAACCTCATTGACAATCGTTTTAGGAACATTTAACTCACGTTCTAAGAGACGGGTACTGGTACTTGGTTCTTCTTCAACTCTTTCCAGAATCATCTCTTCTGTTTCCACAGTTCGAGTTGTTCGCACAGGGACCCCTGCCTTCAAACTTTTTCTCAAAACTGCCCGTTTCCCGAAGATGACGCTCAATATTGGCAAATGTTTGGTGGTTTGGTATTCGACGGTTAGGAAACCTCTCCATGTAAACCCTAACACTCTGACGCCCATTTCCTTGACAAAACCCGTATACCAGGAGCATGTCAACTTTCTGAGAGTTTGTATAATTTTCCATTTTTAATGGTAAAATGAACTTGTAATTCAAGAATGTTGATCGTATACTTGAGTAAATTTCATAGACTGGTGACAATTTGTCAATAATTGTCAAATTTTTAAACGCCATAGCAACAAGGTCACTTAAAAAATTATTGTTACAAGTAATTTCTTTTTAATATTTACAAATTTTTGACGCCCTCTACCGGCTAAACGAGACAATTTTGGATATAACTAAGTCGGCTTAGATCGACCTATTTTGACGTCAGGAGTCTGTCGTCAAACGTTGTACACGTATTTTCCGGACACCCTGTATAACTTGAGATAAAATACCGTTTACGAGATATAGATGTCACTGATGCAAAAATTTATAAACGTATATACACGTGACATATGCAGAAACCGTACAAAATTAAGTGTTCTCATAAAGGTGCAAGACGCTTGAGTGTAACGCACTGGCGCGCACTAGAGTAAGACATAGTTTAGTTATCTTAGTAATTAGAAAGCAGCTATTAAAGCACGGTAATTTCAATTGCGTTATCTGGCAACGTTGGATCGATGACAAATAGACTGAAATTTATTGTCATATTATTCTTTCATTTGTTTTTATACTAAAAATGTTATCTAAACTGTATAATGAAGATTCAGGCAAATACAAACTAATTTATTATGTGAACTTGTATTATTATATTTATAAACATTTTAAAATTAAATTTAAACTTTTTTTTTATAAATTAGTCTGTGCTTATTGTTTATATCAACCAAAGTGACCAAAATAGGTTAATAAACGGAACGCGGTTACCTGAAATTGATTATAAATAGTTGCGACCGCACAACCATAAAGGAATGTCGGTTCATTTCTACAAAACGAGATTACTTATGGCGGTAAATTTCAATTTATGATTATTTACATATCTAAACTCGTGGACAAAATTAACGCATTACTCAATTAAACTTTTTAATTAAATACTAAAATTGAACAGGTTGTGGAAGAGCAGCAATTTGCTGAACATAGCCTTTTTCTTGTATGTAATATATTTAAGAAATAAAGACTAATATTACAATAAAAATGTTATGAAAGCTTAATGCTCATGGTTAGGAACTATCTAGTAGTTTGTGAATAAAATCAGCAAAACATGGCGCTATTTTCATTATTTTTTTTTTTTTAACTTTTTTCTTGAAAATAACTCAAACAAAAAACAAACGAAAACAATAGAATTTAAGGATTTGGAGCTATACTAATATTGTGTATGTCTTCCCCTACTTCTAATTACTGCTTCCATGGGTCTTGGCATACTATAGATCAAATTTAGAATGACTTCTTAATAACACAAAATGTATGCGATGGTGCGTTAATTCTGTCCATAAGTTTATTTATATATATAACATAGTAAGGGCCGCTTTTACAATCGTCGGTTAAACAAGGAGTAGCGCTATCTAAAGAGTATATAAAAATACGCTTTTACAATCCCTTATAACTTATCTCTAGTGTAGTAACTAAGTAACGCCCACAACAAGTTAGCGTATGAACAACGTATACGTCAATTTATAAGTCAGTTCCAGAAACGGCCATCTTTGTAATAAATAATTTTTTAGAAAATGCAAAAACGCGTTACAACTAAAGTAGGATTTGTTGCTAAAATTTTTGAACAGAAGAAAATTGATAATTGTCGCATTATTTCCTTGATTGACCTAATCATTGGGATCTTCAAGGGGTTTGTCTTTGTTTTTAGTTTTAATTTGGGATTCATTGAATAGAGATTCTACTTGAGTATGTGGGTGATTGAGTCCTGGCAATTTTATAAAATTTTAATTGTATGTTTTAAGGAAAATAAACCAGAGATAACTTATCCGGTGCTTGGAGCAGTAGTTATCTTTAGTGTAGTAACCAAGTAACGCGCACAACAAATTTGTGTATAAATAATTTATACGTCCGTTTATAAGTCATCATTGACGTTTTAATAGGTTATCTAGATTGCAACAAAGGCATAACTAATGCTACACCAGGTTTAAACTGTAGATAAATTTATTCTTGGTTTAAGTTATCTGACAATTGTAAAAGCGGCCCTAAATAAAGATAATTAACATTTGTCAATACAATATCACTATTGCAATGAAATAAAATAGTATAATTAATAAAAAAAAGCAACTAAAATAAATTACATAAACTTTATTTATGAAAAAAAAATGTAGTAAAGCTTTTAGATTATTTTTTTTAATCATCAGTTTTTTAAATTAATTTTGATTTTGATGAAATTAAAAATGATTCTGTAAACAAGTTATTTTGTTTTTTTATTCATTATTTTGGGTTTATCTGAAGTGATGGATTATTTTATTATAGATTGTGTCACTTGTTTGAAATTTTTCATAACCGATGCGTTTTATAAATCAACCAAAATGTTTAGCAACCAATTGTAGCTGTAACTTTACACTATTTATTATGAAATATTTCTGATACGCCACTGGAATGTTCTGTTCGTGAAATTCTAACTGAAACATATTCTATATAAAGAAAGAAGTTTGTTGTTATTTAAATTTCCAACCGTCATTCAAAACATTTAAAAAAACTAAAAAGGCTTTGCTGCATGCAAACAAATGTTAATTAAACAATATTATAAAAATGAATACAACAAATATGAACACAACAATTGAAACCAGTACTTTAAATATATCAATCATGGATATGTCCAAAGAGGATCTCCAAAGAGAATTTCAAAGTCTTAAAAAGACTTTTCTTAACACACAAAAAGAGTTGGAATTGAAGTATCAACAAATTTATGATCTTCAAAGAGATTTAGCTAGGGCCTCCGCACTTGAACGAGATTATCAACAAGAAATCGAGGTATTACAATCGTGTGAGAAAGAGGAGACAAAAAAACTGGAACTAAAGCTTCATACACTTGAAGAAGATTTAAATTTGGCTCGTGCTAATTATCGTGATCAAATACAATTGCTGGAACGTGATGTTGCTGCGAAAAGTAACGAAATTACAAGACTTGAAGAGGATATGAATGTTATGGCAAAAACTGTATCGGATGGGAATATAAGCAGTTCTGATTATGATAAAATATTGAATGAAAAACACATTATAAAAGAAGAGAATGAAATTTTAATTGATTTGTCAAAGGAATTGCAAACTACTTTAGAAGCTACGCAGAAAGAACTTGATGAATTAAAACTTAGTAACAAGGTACATTCTGTTTAATATTTTTTATTATATTGAAATAAATTTTGTTTCAGAATTTAAATATTGAATATGAAAAATTAAATGAAAGTTATGGTTGTAAAAAACGAGAGCTTGTAGAAACTCAAAGTCTAATGGAAACTATGCAAGAAGATCTTGCCTTACTAAGAACAGAACTCGATTCTGTTAAAAGTAAGCCGTTGGATGCTGAGAGTCGTGGAAATTCACTTTTTGCTGAAGTTAACGACAGGTAATTTATTAAATCAACTATTGATAGTTTGTAAATTATTTATATATTTTAGGAGAGTGGAGCTGCAAAAAAATATGTCTTTGATTAAATCACAATATCTTGATATGAGGCAGCAACATGCTGGTCTTTTAGCTCAAATTTCTCAATTACAAATTCAAAATAAGATTTTGGCAAAGAAATGGGAGGATGATGTCGCAGATAAAGAGACAGATGATGAAAGGATTGAGAGGGTATATAAGAAACGCATAACTATATTGGAAGAATTAAATGCAAAATACGAAAAACAATTTAATGATAGACAAAATTTTAATAGTAAAGAAAGTAACCGTAATCATTCGGAATTTATTCAGTGTATGATTGATAAGAAAGAGTAAGTAAAAATAAATAAAAAATAAATTTGTAATTAATTAAAACAGACAAGTGTCCTGTTGGAACTTGCATAAAATAACTACTGCTATTCCATAAATTGATTAATTAGTATTGTTAGGCTCTGTGTTTACACATACATAACAAAAAATTAGTAAAAGAAGCAAAGAATTACTACCGGATATTTTAATTTAGTTTGAGATTTTTATTTAAAAGCATCTATGTTTCCAGAATTCTTTTGTAAAATCCAATTTGTTAATTTAGTATCTATTACTAACAATTAATTGTCATGTACTCAAAGTAGATAAAAACTTGAAAATAGTCTAGATGACAATATAATATATATTATGTATTGATTTATATTACGCTGAATTAATTTTTTTCAGAAATGAAATAAAAGCATTAATGGATTCCTTAAACAAAGAGTCATTTCTTCAGACCATTCTCAGTCGAGATTTACAAGAATCCAATGACAAGCTTCGCAAATGGAAATCGTTTTCTAATAAATTGGAGTGTGAAATTTCACAATTAAATAATGAAATTGCAAGCTTAAAATTTAATAATCCACCAACGAAATGTACTGAGTGTGAAGATCGTAAACGGAAACCATATGAAAGAAAAGTACCAACAAGAACTCAATTTGTTTCTAAAAGAAACAACAATCCAGGAAGGTTAGCAAATCAAAAACAAGAGAATATTGTAGTAGAATTAGATTTAAAACAACTTTTAAGTAGTTCAGAACCAGAAAAGAAAGTTGAATGTAAATTATCTCCGATTGCTTCTACTTTTCTTGATATTATTAATGAAAAAATTGAGGACAATGAAAAGGAAAATGAACCAGTTGCAGTTCAGAATATTAAACAAGAAAATAAAATACAGAGAAAGGGAGTTACATTCCATGATGATACAGTCGACCATGTTCATAAAGGAAAATTGCGAAGGCCTGGACGTGTACTTACATTTCCAACTCTTCATATTCCTAGTTTTCCACCTAAAAATGATAACTAATTTTAGTTTAAGTTAGTTATTGCAATAACAAATTTTGTATATATCTATATTTTAATATTTAAACTTGTATAAAATATTTACTATATAACATAATATAACAATTTACAATAATATTTTATTGCATCAAATAAATACATTAGGGCAATGTTTGATATGTCTGAGTATAAATATATAAATAATAATGTTACATACATAAGTTATTTTGTTTTATAAAATTCGTTCATTGAGTAACATTGTACGAATACTTTTTACTGTTTTTAAATTGATTATGATTATTAATATTTTTAATTAATAATTCTACTACGTTTATTTAGTACTTATCTTGTATTCTGTTGGTGTGTATGATAAGTAAAAATTGGCCTTTTTGGAGATACTGTGCAAAAAAGTTCATAACAAATTAAGGATACTGGAGAAAGAGATGAATATCTAAAAAAATCCCATTTTGATTTTATAGAATTAAATTGACTATTCAAACTAATTAAAAACATTGTTGGTTGAGCAATACAATAATTTTACTTGTCCTAACATGAAAAGACCTTTGTGAAAAAAGAATAATGTTCAATAGAAACCCTGAAAACTTGTCTTCAATAGAACAATATTTCAACTTTTTTTTTTTAAATGTATGTCCTTGCGAACTACAAAATAAATTGCTTAGCATCAGAAAGTGGTAATATTGTTAAGATACTATCAAAATTGATACCTAATCAAGATTAGTCAACAAAAATTTTGGTTTTATTTAGTAATATCATTTATAAAGAGCAAATATGCAACTATAAATAAAATAAAAGCATTTAAAATTTTCATTCAAAAATACATACCAAGTATTTTAATTTTCTACTAAGGTATTTTTTAATAAAAAATGTAATTTTTTTTTTGGTTTTTGATTAAATATATTTTAATTGATTATATATTTCTACCTTGGTACCTTCGATTGGACTGTGAGATCTTAACAACTAAAGTTTACTATGTTGGGAATACTTCGGTTATATAGGGATATGGTCTTTGAAAAGTTTGAACTATGCATCTGCAAAACTAAGAATAGAATTTCGTTTGTTATATGAAGAAGTTAATTAGTGTAAATTAAAAACACCCGAACAAATTTTAGAACCTTGAGGAACACCAGCATTTATTATTTTGGGATCTTAAAACCATAAATTTTAAATAAAATTTTGTTGTCAAGTTAGCTATTAATAAGAGATTTGTCATCAAGACATCGATACTATGGAGATTAAGTTTTTAGGGCTACATCTGGATTGCAGATTACAATGGCAACTAGAGATCAAGTTGTGCATAATCTAAATAAAAATATATTTCTAGTTTGTACTTTGTTAGTCTAACATACAATATTGCTTAATAATGTGGGACCATACAACATCTAGAGATATTTGCATGACAACGACGTCCTGTACGGATTATCTTGGGAATAAAATGTCGAGATGATTGCAGGCAAGTTTTGTGAATCGCTAAATTGTGTTTGTAAGTTTTAGAACGTCTAATATATACTTATAAAAATAAAGATAATTATAATTTAAATAAAGAACTATATAACCATAACACTTGGCACTGGAGTGATTTAAGAACATGTACACTTTGCTTAAGTAATTTTAGAAATAGCTCAAATTATTATGGTAGTAATTATGTATTATAACTTACTGCTCAGACGAGTAAAATTGCTCCAAAAATTATTTAAAACTACCATAAAAACGTGTTGTCTTAAAAAGCTATTTATAGCTATTTATAGTTATTTTGTAAATAACAATCTAGATGATTTAATATAATGTATGACCTGTGTAAATATTTCTATATGTAAGTGCTAAATAAATTATTATGTTAACTTTATCAAATAGTTCAGAAATAATAATAATAATAATAATAATTCTTTATTACCAATAGACCATACGGTATACGATAGCGTAATACAAAAGTAAAGATATCAATTAAAACAAAACGGAGCTTACACAGAAAAATATTTATCAAATCTTACAATAACAATAATAGCAAATATTACGTAAGAAAAATCTAAGTCATCCAGATATTCGCCAATTGTATATTACGCTTTATTCAAGAAAATTACTTTAACTTTACTTTAAACTTTTGGCTTTAATTCTAACAGTAGTTTACCATAAATAGTTATATCTATATATTTGGGACATTTTTGATATAACTATAATTGGTGCTTAGGAACTTCTTGTGTTGTTGCTTCATGTCGCGTATTATACATACATACAATTCTTGTTCAGATGAGAAGAATTTGCAAAATTGTTTTTGACATATGATAGCACATTAAGTATACATATATATCCATACTAGATGATGCTCCCTATGCTATAATACTATATGATGCTAAAGAATTAAAATAGGCAAAATATAACATACGTAGAATATTAAAACTTAATACAGGTTGCAACTGTTTAATTATATAACAGACAGATGCAAGTTTAGTTGATAGTTGATCAATATGGTTTTTTAAACTACACGATTGATCAACTGTAATCCCTAGGAATTTGGTGTTTGTTTTTTGCTCAATACTTTTGCCGTTGCGTTTTAGCAAATGGTACCTATCAGTTATAGTGGCTGTGATGGGATTTAGCTTAATAAAAACCGATTTTTTGTATTTAAATACATGTTATTTTTAGTAAACCATTTATGCAATAGGGAAAGGCAATGTAATGCTAGTCTAACAAGGCTCTCTGTGTTAGTTGCAAAAACAAGGAAAGATGTATCATCAGCAAATAGAAATGTTACTAATGTTTATGTTGTTAATGTACACGATGAACAACAGAGGCTACAAAACAGATCCAAGATGCACCCCTCTATTTGAAGTTAAAAGTTACTGCAGAAGCTCTGTTGTCGAACGAAATTCATATTGAGTATCTGCTGTTTTGGTCATAAAAGTGTAAGATACAATTACAGTGACAGTATTTAAAACGTATTGAAACAGCTGTTGACTGTTTTGATGATAGATTACAAAAAGCTGAGGTATTGCGTGTTACTCAAAACTTTGTGCTAAGCATCTGGTATTAGTTTTCAGTTGTTAAGTTACAGCATTTATAACGTTTTATAACTCTTTGACATTTACATCACGAGTGCAAATGAATTTAGGAGAAGCATCAAGTACTAGTTATGCAAAGTTTTCTAAATGATGCAGTAAATCGTAAGGAGATGTGATGTGATGTGGGGTTGTTATCTATTAGGAAACTATGTTAATATTCTCTTGCTGCATTAGAGCGTTTCAAAACAACATACATAGATAAAAACAGTAACAGTATATTTAGAACATGAATTGTGATAAAAACTTTTGACATAAATAAACTTTTTTGTACAGATTATTAATTCATTTTTTAATTTTTTAAATCATAACTACTACGTTATATAGATATAACATCTAAAAAAAGAAAGATGTACGTTTATATATTTTTTTTCATTAAATTCAATTTACACGTGTCTGTCGCGTTTGAATTAGTCATTGTTGAAATTGTATTAGTAAACAGTTTTATTGTAGACTGTCAGTTTTGCTTATGAATCTATATTTAAATTGTTTGAAGAAGTTAGTGCTTTTTGACTTTTTTTAATTTGTTGAAACAATATTCCAAGTATTTAATGATTTTATCGATTATAGGTGATAAAAATTTTATTACAAATTTATGTAAGGGTGAGTAGATACTTTGTTACGTAAGAATTTAGCGGTGTCTGCGTTTATTGAACTTAAATATTTGCGGCTTATAAGTTTTGGGAAATTACAAAATTTGTAAGTTTTATGTAATGATAGTACGGATAAAAAAAATCTCTTAAAATTTTGGAATAACATCTCTAAACTGTCAGTGAATATTTGTTAGAATTCTTGAACTACGAGTAATTATTTGTTTAGATGGCAATATGACTTGTATTTTTTGTTTTGAACAATTTTTATGAAAATATCTTTAAAAAATGCAAAAATCTGCAACATTACGTCGGTGTTCTAACGTATCTAAGTCATTAGTCAATTTTAAATTGGCAATTGTTCAAATAACTTGTTTTTGAATCAAATTTAGAAGAGATAGTGTAGTTCCGATACTTCTCCCCACGCTTGGGAACAATACTCAATACAAGGATAAATGTAAGTTACGTATATACAAAAAATGTACAAAAGTAAAAAAAAAACACATGAATGGTGTTATTATTTTTAAAACTATAAATTGGATTAATTTTAAGGTCAGAGTATTGTAAAGAAAGCTATTGATAAGACTTACAAATTTGTGATCAAGACCTATACAATGGAGGTTGTATTGACAACGTACGAAATTTAGGGCATTAGTTTTAATAGCATATTTCTCAAACTTAATCTTTACAATGAAATTATTTTTGTAATAGGCATATACCGTTCTCTAAATAAAGCAACAACTCCAAAGTTTGTTGATGACTTTTCTGAAAGTTTTTTCAAGGTAATTCTAGAAAAATTTAAATCATTTTTTTAGGAGATTTTAATGTACATAATACTAAATTGTTAAATCACTTATTTTTTACAACACTATTTGGTCAACAAGCTATGGTTTTTGCTGCTTCTTATAATCTTACTCATTATTTAGCAACCTACATATTTTCCTCGTGAACCAAAACTATTAGATCTGTACTTTTGAACTATTCCAGAGACTACAACAACTACTGTTGATGTGACCATTCACTTATTACAACAACTACTGCTGTTAAAACTTCTTTTCCTATTACTATCAAACCTAAACCGCGCCTCATTTATTATTATTCTAAGATAAACATAGTAAAAATGAAATAATTCATTAATAATTTTGATACTTGCTTGTATTTTAAGCTTCCACACATTGCAGCTGTTATTAAACCAAAACAAAAGTACAAAACAGGCTGTTAATAAAAAGCAAAAAGCATTTAGTAATAGTTCCTAATTGACTAAACAGGATTATAAGAAAACTTGTAAACATTGTGACAATCTAATACAATCTGAAAAAGATAAGATTGCTAATAACTTTTTAGCATTCTATAAAATTTATAAAAAATAAATTCATTGCAAGGTAGTTTAAAGTTTTTGATACCTTCTTCTTCTACAAATGATCAAAACAATTTAGTTACTAAACCAAAGAAAAAAGCAGATATTTTTGCAATTTAATTTGCATTTAATTGAACTATTACTGTTGTACTTACAATGCCGACTAGTTTTAAAATGATGGGTCAAATTTATTTATATATTGTTAAAAGATATCTTCTTAAATTAAATATCAAACATGAATCAGGTATAGATGAAGTTCCAGCTAATATTTTTAAAATGTTTGCAAATAAATTAGCTCTCATTTTGACTAAAATATTTGCCTTATTATACAAAAATTGTTGAAAAATTGCAAATGTTTAATCTATACTTGAAAAATCTGATTCTTCATATTATAGAGACCATTTGCATTATTGTTCAGTTTGTCAAAAACGTTTAAAAAATATATAAATTTTTACATTGTCTAATTGATATTTTGTTGTAAAATGTTAATTTTAATAAAAATGTCATTTGAATTAGACATTTTAATTGATTCTAGTTATAAAAATCGTAATAATTTAAAAAGTTTTTGTTAACTTCTTACGACACTAATAAACACCATCGATTATAATAAGTGCAGTGCTAGATAAGCTGGCTGAAGTTAGCTTCGGCTTCGGCTTTGGATCAGCTTCGTTTTTTATAAAAGTATGTGCGCACGCACGCTAGGTACAGCTGCCCAGCAAAGTCGACACCATGTTTTAAGAAACGCTGTCTTTTAGGATCCGTCGGCAAAATGAATTCCATATCTTTTTTATAAATAAATATAAATACGTATAAAGTTGTCGTGTTTTTATTTTTAATTACAATTATAAAATATATGAAATAATACCCGACAATTTACTGCATATTATAAATGTACACAGAGAAAGTAAAAGCAGTGAATGAAGTAATCGGGATGCTCGCAGATGAGCAAATATTACACAATAAAAAGAAATATTTTTATTTTATATTTAAATAAATTATCACTAAGTTAATAACAAATTAATAAGTTAGTTCGAAATTTGAATGAAATAAAAGTGTTCTACTCGCGTAAAGTTGAATTATCTCGCTTATGAAAAATATCTTCTCTTTTATTTTTTAATGTGTTATTACTAATTTAATAACAAATCATGAGATTTATTCAAAGTTTAAAAAAAAGTTACTGATTAACAATTGGAGCACTTTTAATTAAACATACGCGCTCGCGGAAAGTTGAATTATCTCGCTTATGAAAAATACCTTCTCTGTTATTTTTCAATATGTTATTACTTATTTAATAACAAATCATAAGATTCATTCAAAGTTTAAAAAAAAGTTACTAATTAACAATTGGAGCACTTTTAATTAAACATACGCGCTCGCGGAAAGTTGAATTATCTCGCTTATGAAAAATACCTTCTCTTTTATTTTTCAATATGTTATTACTAATTTAATAACAAATCATGAAGTTCATTCAAAGTTTAAAAAAAAGTTACTGATTAACAATTGGAGCACTTTTAATTAAACATACGCGCTCGCGGAAAGTTGAATTATCTCGCTTATGAAAAATACCTTCTCTTTTATTTTTCAATATGTTATTATATAATAACAAATCAAGAAATTCTTTCAGAGTTCAAAAAAAAGTTACTGATTAACAATTGGAGCACTTTTAATTAAACATACGCGCTCGCGGAAAGTTGAATTATCTCGCTTATGAAAAATACCTTCTCTTTTATTTTTCAATATGTTATTACTAATTTAATAACAAATCATGAGATTCATTCAAAGTTTAAAAAAAAGTTACTGATTAACAATTGGAGCACTTTTAATTAAACATACGCGCTCGCGGAAAGTTGAATTATCTCGCTTATGAAAAATACCTTCTCTTTTATTTTTTAATATGTTATTACTAATTTAATAACAAATCATAAGATTCATTCAAAGTTTAAAAAAAAGTTACTGATTAACAATTGGACCACTTTTAATTAAACATACGCGCTCGCGGAAAGTTGAATTATCTCGCTTATGAAAAATACCTTCTCTTTTATTTTTTAATATGTTATTACTAATTTAATAAGAAATCATAAGATTCATTCAAAGTTTAAAAAAAATTTACTGATTAACAATTGGAGCACTTTTAATTAAACATACGCGCTCGCGGAAAGTTGAATTATCTCGCTTATGAAAAATATCTTCTCTTTTATTTTTTAATATGTTATTACTAATTTAATAACAAATCACAAGATCTTTTCAAAGTTTAAAAATAGTAATAACAATTTGCTGGATGTATTTACATTTTCAAAAATAGGTCGGGAAATGACAATTAATAATTAATACATGTTTAATTGAACTCAGACGCTCGCGGAAAGTTGAATTATCTCACTTATATATGAAAAGTGCTTTTATTTTATTTCAATTTGTTATTATTAATCTTATAACAATTTACAGGGTTTATTGACATTTTGAGAAATAGGTCGGAATATAACAATTAGAACAAGGTCGCAAAAAGTGAAATAATAAAATTCAAAAGCTATGATTTATCAGTAAGAAAATTATAATGTTAGCAAAAGGTTTTTTATTTTGTTTATAAAAAATAAACACCTGGCTAGTGTATACGTGATTTTTTTAAGATTTGATTGGTCGTAAATAAAATCAAACAAGATACGTTCACATTTTCAAATATACAGTGTGTCCGCGGATGGGGATACCCATTAGGAAAAAAAAATTATTATTCATTTTACGACCGAAGGTCATTCTATATAAAAAGTTTTGCTTGTTCAGAAAATAAATAGACCATAAGAAAATTTTAGATCACATGTTAATAAACTAGGAAATTATGAAAATGCTTCAAGCGATAAGTACTATTATTTATTATTTTTTACAAAAATATTATAAGACAAAGTTGATTATAAACTAACGTAAAGTCTGAATTTTAAATAAAAATTTAAATTTTTAAAAATAATATAATTACAGTGGTTTTTATTTATTTGCATATTACAAAAAAAAATACAAGATTGCCGATTTTGTATACGTTCATGATACGTCAGAATCTTATTTACATACTCTGATTTTGTGAAAGCATTTTCGAAAATGTTAACAAAAGAAGAGCGTATTTACTTAATGCAATGTGTCTTATAAATATGCTATTGATGTTTTTAATGGAAATCATAAAAAGTATTGCAAAGATTATTAAAAAATTGTAATGCAACTGGGTCTGTGATGAATGTACAGAAATCAAAGAAAAATATAATCAAAATGATGCCGCTACATTATTAGCAATAATGTCAGTTTTAGATAACTCTTAGATTCTTTTTAAGGAAGCGTGTTTTTTAAGAAAAACAAAATTAAACCGTTTAAGCCAAATATGCGGCATACATTTGAACCTGGTGACGAAGAAAGATGTTTACAGTCATTAGCCCATATTTTATAAAGGAAAATTTAAACCAGCACGTGTATTTGAACATTTTAGAACATTTTGTCTTATCATTTCTTAACAAGTTATAGCCAGAAGTACGTAATAAATTGTTTTAGCAACAAGACGGCAGCCCTTGTATATTGCACAGCCTTGGTCAGACAATGGTTACATGGTCATTTTGACTCAAAGTGGTTATGGAGGTTTGGCCCAAACCATTACCCAGCTAGGTCGCCTGAGTTTTTATTATTAGATTTCTTTTTGTTGGGTGCCTTAAAACAAAAGGTTTATTTAGATGATTTTCCACATGATAGGGAAATATTAAAACAACGCATAAAAGAAGCAATCCATGATCTAAATGTGCCGCAAACCATTCGTAAAGTATACGGTAGATTTATTAAGTTAGCAGAAAAGTGTGTTGAGTTGGGAAGTAGCTATGTAGAATAGTTTTTAAAAAATCGAATTTTTATTTCAAAATTTGTATTCAGGCTTTAAGTTAGTTTATAAACAACTTTATTTTATAAAAAAATTGTAAAAAATAATAAATAATGGTAGTTATCCCTTAATGCATTTTAATACTTTCCTAATTTATTAACACCATGTACATCAGATCTAAAATTTTCTTATTGTCAATTCATTTTCAAAACAGCAGAACTTTTTATAAAGAATGACTTTTCGGTCGTAAAATGAATAATAAATATTTAATTCCTAATAGGTTTTCCCATCTGCGGACACACTGTATATATTTCTATTCAACATGAAATTGGTGTAGTAATATAAAAAAAAATGATAGAAAACATCAAGTATATATTATGTATCAAAGGAGCCGGAATTTTTATTTTTTTGCATTTATTCTTCATATATTTACAATGTGTGAAATGCGATCGTATTTTCTGTATAATTCTTATAATTAACACAAAGCAAATTAATTGTAAATACACTATAACAGTTATTTGCATATTTTTGTAATATATATATATATATATAAAGTTTGGTGTATTTTCTTATACAAGAAGTAAATATAAGTTACAGAAATAATCGTTTTAAGTATTAAAATAAAAAATATGTATAATGTATGTATGTATATAATATGAATAATGTCTGTATTTAAATATATTTACTACTACATTTAATTTAAAATATTTAAATAATCTGATAGCATATTATCAAACGATATGAAAAAAATCTTCAACTAATAACTAAATAATTTTACAATCAGTTGGCTTCTATATGCAAAATAATTAATAAGTGGATTATGAATTTTAGTTCGATTAACCTTTTCTTGTTTTTTTTTTTATTTATCATCCAGCAATTTGTTATTAGATTAGTAAAAACAAACTAAAATAAAAATAGAGTTTTTTATAATTAAACTAAGCTAATTCAACTTTCCGCGAACTCCTAAGTTCAATTAAACTTGTTTTAATTGTCATGTTCCGACCTATTTTCGAAAATGTAAATACATCCAGCAATTTGTTATTAGATTAGTAACAAAATCTAAAATAAAAATAGAGCATATTTTCCGCGAGCGCGTATGTTTAATTAAAAATAGTCCAATTGTCAACCAGTAACTTTTTTTTAAACTCTGAAAAAATTTCGTGATTTGTTATTAAAATAGTAATAACATATTGAAAAATAAAAGAGAAGGTATTTTTCATAAGCGAGATAATTCAACTTTCCGCGAGCGCATATGTTTAATTAAAAGTGCTCCAATTGTTAATCAGTAACTTTTTTTAAAACTTTGAATGAATCTCATGATTTGTTAATAAATTAGTAATAATATATTGAAAAATAAAAGAGTAGGTATTTTTAATAAGCGAGATAATTCAACTTTCCGCGAGCGCGTATGTTTAATTAAAAGTGCTCCAATTGTTAATCAGTAACTTTTTTTTAAATTTTGAAAGGAACTCATGATTTGTTTTTAAATTAGTAATAACATATTAAAAAATAAAAGAGAAGGTATTTTTTATAAGCGAGATAATTCAACTTTCCGCGAGCGCGTATGTTTAATTAAAAGTGCTCCAATTGTTAATCAGTAACTTTTTTTTAAACTTTGAATGAACTTCATGATTTGTTTTTAAATTAGTAATAACATATTGAAAAATAAAAGAGAAGGTATTTTTTATAAGCGAGATAATTCAACTTTCCGCGAGCGCGTATGTTTAATTAAAAGTGCTCCAATTGTTAATCAGTAACTTTTTTTTAAACTTTGAATAAATCTCATGATTTGTTATTAAATTAGTAATAACATATTGAAAAATAAAAGAGAAGGTATTTTTCATAAGCGAGATAATTCAACTTTCCGCGAGCGCGTATGTTTAATTAAAAGTGCTCCAATTGTTAATCAGTAACTTTTTTTTAAACTTTGAATGAACTTCTTGATTTGTTATTAAATTAGTAATAACATATTGAAAAATAAAAGAGAAGGTATTTTTCATAAGCGAGATAATTCAACTTTCCGCGAGCGCGTATGTTTAATTAAAAGTGCTCCAATTGTTAATCAGTAACTTTTTTTTAAACTTTGAATAAATCTCATGATTTGTTATTAAATTAGTAATAACATATTGAAAAATAAAAGAGAAGGTATTTTTCATAAGCGAGATAATTCAACTTTCCGCGAGCGCGTATGTTTAATTAAAAGTGCTCCAATTGTTAATCAGTAACTTTTTTTTAAACTTTGAATGAACTTCTTGATTTGTTATTAAATTAGTAATATCATATTGTAAAATAAAAGAGAAGGTATTTTTCATAAGCGAGATAATTCAACTTTCCGCGAGCGCGTATGTTTAATTAAAAGTGCTCCAATTGTTAATCAGTAACTTTTTTTTAAACTTTGAATGAACTTCATGATTTGTTATTAAATTAGTAATAACATATTGAAAAATAAAAGAGAAGGTATTTTTCATAAGCGAGATAATTCAACTTTCGGCGAGCGCGTATGTTTAATTAAAAGTGCTCCAATTGTTAATCAGTAACTTTTTTTTAAACTTTGAATGAACTTCATGATTTGTTATTAAATTAGTAATAACATATTGAAAAATAAAAGAGAAGGTATTTTTCATAAGCGAGATAATTCAACTTTCCGCGAGCGCGTATGTTTAATTAAAAGTGCTCCAATTGTTAATCAGTAACTTTTTTTAAAATTTTGAATGGATCTCATGATTTGTTTTTAAATTAGTAATAACATATTAAAAAATAAAAAAGAAGGTATTTTTCATAAGCGAGATAATTCACTTTCCGCGAGCGCGTATGTTTAAGTAAAAGTAGAACACTTTTATTTCATTCAAATTTCGAATTAACTTATTAATTTGTCATTATTAACTTAGTGATCATTTATTTAATTATAAAATAAAAATATTTCTTTTTATTGTGTAATAATTGCTCATCTGCAAGCATCACGATTACTTCATTTACTGCTTATACCTTATCTGTGTACATTTATAATATGCAGTAATTTGTCGGGTATTATTTCATATATTTTATAAATGTAATTAAAAAAAATACAAGACAATTTTATACGTATTTAAAGTTATTTATAAAAAAGATATGGAATTTATTTTGCCGACGGATTTTAAAAGACAGCGTTTCTTAAAACATTGTGTCGACTTTGCTGGTCAACTGTACCTAGCGTGCGTGCGCACATACTTTTATAAAAAACGAAGCTGATCCAAAGCCGAAGCCGAAACTAACTTCAGCCAGCTTGCTAGATAATCTAAAAAATGCCACCATTAAACCTATTTACAAAAAAGTACAACAAATAATTATAAAAACTACAAACCCAAATCCCTTTTTTTTTGAGTTGATAAAAGCATGGAAAATACATAATGTCTAAGCTACTAAGCTACTTAAAGTTATAATCATTCTTGATCCAAATCAATATGGATTTGTGGAAAAAAGAGGTAGCTTAGATTTGCTTAAAACAAATTTTAAATTTAGTTAACAACCAGCTAAATAAAAGAATGCATGTTTTTTGTGCGTTCATATATTTTTCTAAGGCCTTTGATAAGATTCATCATATCGACGTACTGGAAGGATATAGGATTTGAGGAAAAGTTTTAGACTGGTTTGCCAGTTATCTGATTGGTAGAAAATACAAAGTAAATGTTGGTAGTAGTGAAACACACTAAATATTAATTTAAACATTGCAAATACTTTTTGTATGCAGACAATATGTTGCATTAAGTAAGCTAATTATAGAATTTGGAAGATTTTAAAAGTAAGCATACGACAAGAAATTGATAATTAACATCAACAAGATAAGAATTATGCGCACTAAATCACCTCACAATAAAGAAGAAATAATCTTAGAACTGCTGTATTATTCTCATGATTGTCTAAAAACAGAGATGATAAAGTCTATAGTGTATATCCATTAATAAAATCGAATAGATAACCTGAATAAAATACTTGGGAATTATTATTGACTATAACTTTTTATGGAAAGAACAAACTAAACAACAAATTTCAACTGAAAGATTTAACTACCTTAGACAATTTTTACAAGCCAAAATGCTGCAAGCTATCTTTTTTAAAAAAGAAGAAAAGTCCCACATGGCGTCTGTAAAGTGATTCCATCTCAGGCAGAAATAATTAAACTGTTGAACTACAGTTTAGGTTAGGTTAACGTAACATTATTTTAGCTATTCTAGTTACATAATAAATTATTCACTTTTCTTCACTTTTGTGTTTTTTTAAATCTATTAATACATATTTGCGTTAACAATTATTTATATTCTATGATCAGTTTATAGTCATTTTTTATATTTAGATCTGAAAGTCATAGTTCTGTGTATTTTGTTATGATAAAATGGTACTTTTTTTGCAAATATGTTTAAATTGTAATATAGTATTAGGTTTAGTGTTTTTTTAATGCTGATGATGGTCATTCAGAATTTGCATTCTAACAAAGTTTGCTATTAATAATAATAGTTATTTTTTTTTGCTATTTAGTATTAGTTAACATGTTACAATTATGAATGAAACCCATATTTTATATTTTATAATAAAACTTATCATATCATAATTTGTAACAATCTACAAACTACGTAATCAACATAATATCATATAATACAACTTAAATTCTACAATCCATGTCAATTTTTTTTATTCGCAGCATTCCTTTTCCATCTTCTTTTTAAACATCTTTTTTTTCTTTTTGTTTTTCTTTCATCTCAATACATTTTTTAGCATATGTTCTAATCTATTGGCTTCTCCACACATCATTTTTCTGTTTTGGTGTACTTTGAATTATCAAGATATTTAAGGATATTATTTTCCATGATATATGCTTATTTCTTATTGTACCTTGATTCATTCACTCTTGATATTCTCTCTAGCATTTCTATATTTTATATCACGTATTGCTATTTCTTTACATACAACTCTTTCACTATTTTTCTTTTTACTTCTTTACAGTCATATACCTTTTCATTTTAATTTTTTTTTCTCACTACTTTTATTCTTTCATATATTTTATTCATTTTTTCTTTTAGACATTACAGAATTTTGCATTTATTTATTTTTTCCTATCTTTTTTTTATATCTTACCGTTTTTTTTCTGCTGCTACTTTTATTTTATCTTATTACTTTCTCTAACACAATGTATGTTGCGGTTTTCCTATTTAATCTTAGTACCCATCTTCAATATTTTGCCCAATTTTTCTAATTTATTCTGTCCTTTCTACCACCAAATTCCGACCCATAAAACACCATTCTAACTAGACTATCAAACATTGTCTCTTTTATTTTCATTCATTCAAACTTTCTTTCACACATGCTTTACTTTGTTTGCCTTTCTTGCTAACTCTTGTATGTGTTCATTTTTGCCGATATTAGCACTAAATACATACTCTAAATATTTGAATAATTTTACTTCTTCCTCCTATTTACAACTTTTTTCTTATGTCTTCTTCCGCCTTTTCTAAACATAATAATTTTTGTTTTAACACTATTAACCTTTTCTTTTTGAAATATCTTTCAAACATCTAATAATTTTTTTAATTCTTTTGTTTTTTTTGCCCTAATTACCATATCATCTGCGTATGCTAACGACCTTATTTTCACTCTACCCACTATAGTGTTTGTGCAAGACTTTTTTTTTTTTAAGTGTTACAAAAATGTTTTGTAACACTTTTATTTGCTGTTTAGTAGTTTATAGGTGGTTTCATGCACTCGAGTTTTAACGCACCAAGGTCGAGTGCGACTATTTTCGATGTACGTTTGAATTGAAAAATTTGCACGATTATTTCCGTTAAAATTGTACGTTTTGTTATTAATTTCTAAATTACTTTTACCAAATTTAGAGCTTTGGCCTTCCCATCATATCTTAAATATATATTTTTGTTAAATTTTTGTTAAATTTAATGATTTAAAGAATACCTGTAGTTATTTTTAAAATACTTTTTTTATCTTCCACATTGTGGCAATTTTATTAATTTTAATAGTTTTATAAAATTTATAATTAACTTTAAACTTTAAATCATTCAAGTCTTAATTACTTTTTTTACATTTTTATGGGCAAGAGCATCTCACACACAAACGCACCAGAAAATATTTGTCGTTTGTGGGACGCTCTTTATCTCGAAAAACGTATCGAAAATATAAAACGACTTTGACAAATGAAGCAAGTTAGTCACACTCATTAAATTAGTGCCACCAATTGCGACTATTTGGTCAAATATAAAATAGCTTATTAATAAGTGTTTTCCATTTGAGTGCTCTATACATCAGGCGCTAATTAATAATTTGATTAAAACCTAATTTATAACAAATTGTTTCTCTTAAATTTCTCGGACAAAAGCGCACCAGAAAATATTTAGTGTTTGTAGGATGCTTTTTTCTTCAAAAAACACATCGAAAATGTTAAAAGTCTTTTACAAATAGAACAAGTAATTAGTACCACCAAGAGAGAAAATACAGTTGTCTACTGATTCAATATTTAACTTTCTATAACAAATCTGTTGCATACACAAATTTATATAGTCAACTATGTTATTGTATTTAGTTGTGTTATTATGCTTTAATATAACTCAAAATATCTTCTGATTTTGCCATTATTATTTATTATTTGAAGATATAAATTTTTTTTTACTGTATTTTGCATTGCATTAAAAACTAGTTCCAGGCTTTACAATGTCTGTATCAAAATAATCTTTTGATAGTTCTTTGCTTAGTAGACCTTTATTTATTTTTTTTGCCTTACGATTTGATTTATTTTACAGTTGATTATTTGTACATTTTTTCTGTTTTATATACCCAATTTTGATATTTTCTTGCATGTTTTTTTTTCTTTTGCGCTGCTATCTGTAATCAACTGCAAAATTCTTTTCTTTTCCTCTAATGGATTTTTTGTTAATATTTTTTTTTAGTTTTACAGTGCAATAGTTTATTTATGGTGCAATGCAGTTTAATAAGAGCGCAAATTTTTTATTTTAATGATAATAGAAGTTTTTTGTAAATCTTACAAAAGCACATAAAATTTCAAAAATGTGATGCCATGGTAAAGTTATTGTGGCCGTCAAAGGATCTTTTCTTTGTTTTTAGTTTTGCGATGTAATAGTTTATACTTGTGCACTACATGAGGTGCATAAAAAGAGCAATTTTTTTTAAATTTTTATGTTTATATAGAGGGCAATTTTAATTGTTAATAACTTTTTATTTATTAAATAAATATATATATATATATATATGAGGTGCAATAGATTTACTATAAGTATCAAAAATAAAAAAAAGTTTGGTATTTTAATTGTAACTTTTGTATTTTTAATTTTTATTATGCAATGCGATGCAATAGAAGTTTTTTGTAAATAATCAAATAAAACATGGAATTTCAAAAGTGTGCCAAAGAATCTTTTGTTGCGGAGCAATATAAAAAAAAAAAATAAAATTTGAAAACATGTGGCGGCTAAAGTAAAGCAATTAAGATTTTGCTATATTTTTTTTATTTAGCACATGCAAGTCTTGTCAAACCTATTCGTACTTGTTGCGTTTTTATATCATTTTTATAAATAAATGAAACAAAATAAAAATCTAGTATCTAAAAATAAATATATTCCATCCAACTTTGCTTTAAGCATTAATTTATTAAAATTAAATAAATTTAATTTTATTATAAATATATAAATATATAAATATATTAATATTATTAATAAAATCACTGTTACAAA
This sequence comes from Tachinus rufipes, assembly GCA_963932245.1. Taxonomy (NCBI): domain Eukaryota; kingdom Metazoa; phylum Arthropoda; class Insecta; order Coleoptera; family Staphylinidae; genus Tachinus; species Tachinus rufipes. Next base: position 44,717,287 of record OZ010741.1, on the reverse strand, counting down.
GTTATATTAATTTCATGTTTATGAATAAAACAATTTATTATGATTTTAAACCTATGCACAATCTAATAGTTTTGACTTAAAGCTTTTTACAAATATTACAAAATTAACTATAAATTTCTTACGTTTAATTTAACTTATTCAAATATGTAAAAGGCAGAAGTACTGATTTGTAAAAGTTGTGATAAAAATAGGAATAATTTTATTATTTACACTTTAGTTAATAGCTAAATATTCATAACCATGTAATTTAAATAAGCTATTGATGAATTCAAGCTTGAAGAGGAAGTTTATGAAATATCGATTGATTATATCTATAAATATAGGTTAAAGTAAAAGTATTCCACAGGTGAAATACGTCCTTGTGCTGAAGCTGAGAGGGGTGCACTTTTGCACCCCTATGTATAAGTTGTCAGAAGATGATAGATAACCCAGCATGAGAATCGTGAGATCGTGGAAATAGGGAGAGAAACTGAGAACTGCTCCTCACCTCATTGTTATTAGCAGCTTCCCCATTATGTGTCATTGTGATCAGTCAATGCGTCGCTATTTTATTGGAAACAACCATATATTGTTTGCTATTACATTGAGAGAAATCGTTACAACAACGATGACAATACCAATACTCAACAATTCGGAAATCACAGGATAATTAAGACATTCTTCACACACATGTAATAATATTTCGGGGAGACAAAAGCGAGAGTCTGCGAGTCTATCTCGGTGAAGGCCAAGGTTAAAAAAAACTCTTAAGATCACCAATGCCAAGGACGTCCAGTACAAGCCGAATATTCTGCAGCACACACATCGAAGCCCTACATAAAATTGCAATAACAAGACTGGACCAGACTCGCTTTCGATTGATTGAGCTGATTACATACAATTTATTACATACCAAAAAACAACCATCAATTACAACAGGAAAAGCAAAGCATTTATCATTAACTACAATGAAATGCATGAATATTTTGTTTCTCATCACGTATCAATTGGATTTTTAAAAATAGCATACCAACATAATTAATGAATTTCAAGGCACATATAATTAATGTCTTTAATTAATTGCAGAAATTAGTTTAAAATGTTTTGCAATATATAAATGATTATTGTTAACACGATGTCTCAATGTTAAATTATTATTTGTACATTTATATTGTGTGTTATGGCATTGTTGTACAATTGAAGTGTAACAAAAATCAAATAATCTTTTTCACAAATAAACGTTGTATAATATATAACTATAATCTTTCAAAAAATCATAAAATTAAGTTTTAAAGCGTAGTTTTTTTGGTTTTCTATATAATGTCGTATGTACAACGATATTATAAGGAAAACAAAAAAAAAGTAGAGTAAAGTTGTGAACATAGAAAATACTATACATATAGAAAAGCAACTTAGTCAAATTCTAGCCATGTGCCATTTAATATTACATCTTAAATTATTAATATAATAATTAAATTCTGCTAAATTATGTTAAAGTATACTTCTTCGTTTTTTATTTGTTTAATGTATTTGTTACATACAACGTGTTTATAGAATTCTAATACAATACATTATTTTTGTTATATTAATTCTAAAATTTTAAATATTTTGTTGTTATTGCGCAAACAATTTAACTTATGCTTAAGGGTGTATTTTTAATAAAGAAATATTTTATCTGTTAACTTTACACAATAGAATTTTTATGAATTTAGTTATAAATTCAAGTCAAGAATGCAATGTTACCAAAATAAACAGAAGAAACAATGCAGTATTTACACAACGTCTTATCCATGTAACAAATGGTTTATTTAAGTACGGAGTGGCCGGTGCGAAATTGAAAAATAATACGTTAAACATTAATCACGGTGTCCGTGTCACCCTATCGCAAGAAAATAAATTGGGCGCAACATTATAATATTGTTAGAATGGTCATTCTTAATTTAATGCCCTTTGAATTCGTAATTTGCATGATGGGGGACCACACACGTTATATGGGGCAGACAGGTAGCTCAAACTCTGACCCGTACAGGGATGACCTTTGTGCCCTAGGGGTTCCTCCGTCCACTTCCTTATAACGTTATTTATTTCCTTGTAAAAACTGTTGTCCGCGTACCACTTAAGAATGTCCCTAACGCGAGCGGGCGCACAAATTCGTTATAATTTTTCATTGTTGCAGTGTCAGGTCATGCGTGCCCTTTTTATATGAGGATTGATATAAATTTTTTAAACGATTTTTTAATTGAACGGACACTCCCCTTACGAGTGAAGTTCGTTGGTAATTTATCAAGCATACGTAATGCAATTTATGCAACAATCAAACAGATATCTTAAACAATTTATAAAATTTGTACGCAAATTATAACTTATTTGTCCAATTACAACAAAATAAACCAAGAATTATGTACTAGCCATTTTAATTATTCATCTCATTTATATTGTCATTAATAAAGATGGAATTGTTATATATTATATATTAATTGTTATTAGATGAGATATATTATAAAATTTAATAAAAATCTACTTTAATGAAAGTGTAAGTGTAAGAAAAAATAATAACACTGAAAAACCTACAAAAAAATGTCATTTATGTAATTTAACGTTAACAAATCTTTACCTCAGAGTCAAAGTGTTTTTATATTTTACGTCATACATTTGTTTATTGTTTTTTTTCAGTAGCTTTATGTTGTTTGTTTTATTTGATTGAGATTTTTTATATTATGTTTACTATAAACATAAAATAATCACAGCAGCATTTTTTTTAAATAGACTTACTGTTGACTTTCATATATCAAAATGTAATGATTAGTTAATTTGATAAAAAAACTTTGATATAATTTTCTATTATTTGTGAGAACCAATCTTTCTCCATAATTTATTGTCAATTTATTTTCTGCTTTTTGCTAAAATTACAAACGTTTTCTGAGAAAACAACCTAACGAAATGTTTACCACCGTATCTAGAATTTTGTTGTTGGTTTATATCTTTGCTTTATGGTTTTCAAAATGTTTAAAACTCAAAATTAAATCTATAGAATTACTTATTTATAAGCTTATTATGCACTGATTGTATCAAAGTCAACACAAAATTAAGGGAAACGCAATAACAGGTATTATGTTATTATTTAAGATAGTGAAACTGATGCACAGTGCGTGACTTATCTAAAATTGTTTTGTTGATTTAAAAATGCGTCCGCAATGCGCTACAAATAAAATAATCAGTTATCTCTTAGTATATAAGAAATTGTATTTTTATAAAAAGTTTAGTTCTAAGATAGTCCTTAAACCAATTAAATCAATTCATCAATGTTTACATTAGTTACGGTATAAAAATATTTGTGAAGTGATTAGAAAAAAGAAATTGTGAAAATAAATAAAAATCAACATTTTTGGAATTAAAAGCATTAATATTACAACAAAAAAACTCTGAGGCGGCGATAGAACCAAAAACTCGAGCGGCATTCTAATGGACCGAGAACCTTCAGAATATTCCAAGCCCGCGACGCAGCGAGCGGAGCTTCCAAATCTGTACCAACGCTTGCAAATTCTACACCGAAAGCAGAGTATCAAATCTGCCTTGGCTCTCAAAAAACTCTCAACATCCCAGTTATCATTAGTTTGAATTAATTAGTGCAATGCGAACAAAAAATGTAATATAAGTTTCAATTCACTTTTATATATTATATTTTAAGTCTTAAAATCACAGATTTACTGACAACTAGTGATAAATTATTGAAAGATATTTCAACTGATATTTATGAAAGAATTATTTTTAGCTGTAATAAAAAAGTTGCTTAGAAGGTCAACCATTACATAAACTGTTTCAAATTTTAACTGGTACAGGATCTATGATTGGAATCTACTTTAGAATCTGATATCATAAATTATATCAAAATCTTCTAACATAATAGTTATAGCAAATGATTTAAGATAATTGAAATTTTATTATTGTAATGTAAATTTAAGCTTTTATAAAACCAGTTACAATAGTCAATTAAGAATTTGATCAACTTTTTTTTAAATAAAACAATAACAATCTTAGACAAAGCTGTAGCTTTTGCCAACAATCATCTAGAATGTTCAACACAGTTTGATAAATTTACAGAAATTACAAAAAACAGAGCAAATATCCAAAGTTTTTAATTTAATCAGATTAAGCAAGTTGCTCAAAACAGAACCATGTCTTAATTTTAGATAATTAGAATAAACCAACCAACCTATAGAAGTAAATTTCACATTCGAGACTAAGTTACATCAAAGACTAAACTTACTTATCTTAACTCCACTAATAAGTTTTTTTAAGTTTTTATCAAGAATTTGAAGATTACAGAATGGAATTGATGACAACAACTACATCAGATTTTTAGAATTTGAACTTGAAGCAAATATTCAATGTGAAACTTATTTTCAAACTATATTAAATAAAATTTAAATATTTTTAATAATCAAAGATCTAAGATGCCATAAAATTCAAAAACTATAAATTAATTTTGACCAAATCATATCAAAAACTATCCAAACAACAAAAAACAAATAATAATTAGATTGAAAAAACGCTAGAAAAAACATTATTAAACACAGTTAGAATTAAATTATTTAGTCTTAAATTGTACCGTTTTTCATTTAATACAGTAGTGCAATAAGAGACTACAATGGGTCGATCAATGTAGGCAAGTTATTTTTAGCGGCAAATTGAGATTTTGTTTGTTTACAATGGTTGTAAGATAACCTGTTTTTGACTATCGTCAAGGTGAACAAAGAAATTTATAGTTTGCTGTGGAACGACAGACTGCTCTTACACGCGAAGTGATGGTATGGGAAACAACCGTTTATAGAAGTAAATCTCCTCTAGTGTTCATTCATAAAACGCAAATTGCTATATTAGCAGCAACATTAATGTATATCTGAGAAGGTTGCAAACCCCCATTTTCTAACAAAATAATGCAAAGCCGCATACAGCTAGGGTTACTAAGAAATTTACTTTTATGTCCATTTTGTTCTTCTGACCTATTACTTATAAAACACGTGTAAAATTTAATTGGTAGAAGACTGGGCCTTTTCCACTCATTTTACCTGTTATTCCGATGCGTATTCAGAAAGCTTTGAATTTAATCCTTCAGGCTGCAATTGACAATTTGATGTAAGTGAGTTGCTGACTGTTCCAAAAATTGTGGAAAAATCACTTATTATTGAAATTAAAAAAAACATCAGTTTTTTTAATAAAAATTTATTTACAGGTTCTTGGTGTTGGTTTTACTTTTGTTGACCAAATAGTAAAAAAAAATGATTTTTTAAAACAGAAATTAAAAAAATGGCATGCAGTATTAAATTTGATTGGCTGTAAATAATAATTTTACATTTTATATTCTAAAATATAAAATTAGTGAGAAATTTTGAAAGTTTCTAAAAGTTTTATTTAAAGCAGACAAAACAGTATTGACTGTAATTTATGCCAAAATGCTTTAGCAGGTCTCACTCGCTTTGTTTATTTGTGTTGTTAAAAACGGCGGGCCTTTGATTACAAATACTAAAAAATGAATAGACAAGAAAAGCTTGTACTCCAAAACTAAAAACTCCAAAAACACAAAAGCAAATAAAATCTTTAAAGTTTTTAAAACTACAAAACTTCTTACATTAAAACTAAAAAATGAATGCTAAAGTTGATATCAAGGATATGAAACATCAAGGCCACGATTGAACTAAGTAAGGAAATATTGACAAATTTTACATTGTTCTAACGTCCGGACTTCTTTTATAATAATAATTTATAATAACAAGAGACGCAAATAATTATAAGTCAATAATTACCAGAAAATGATAAACTAAATTGTTATATACTACGGAGTACGGACTCAAGTTACACTGAAACTAAATATTCAGCTATAGAAAAAGAACTATTGGCAATTATATTTGCTACAAAGATATTTTGAACTTATATATAGAAAAACAAATTTAAATTAATTACCTATTTGACTTTACAACTTAAAAGATCCAAATGCAAAACTTAAGCTACAGGAATTTAATCATGAAATTGTACATAAATACGGAAAATAGAATACAAACGCAGATGCTTATCTAGACTTGAACAAATAGATGGAAATATGACAACAACTAAAGAACTAAAAAACATTTTAGAAAATTTATTAATTTGCTGAAAACACTGTAAATAGGCAACATACAATTTACTTAAATAACAATAACGAACAAGAATCAATTCTGATTTTTTTTAATAGTTTATAATTTAAAACTGGAGATGGTAATTAATAATAAAAAAAAAATAATAGTACATCTGAATACAACTAATATGATAAAAAACAAATTCTTTAAAACTTATTTAAAAAAAAAATGGTTGTTTAGATAATATTTATAAAACTTTATATACAATTAATTAAACATATTAAAATTCTATTTTACAAGACAAACAAAGTTGTATAGAGTTAGCAGTTATGATTTATAATAATTTAATAAAAAACATTACTAAAGTAAAACCAGTAAAAGCATTCTTTGGTCATACAACGATTTGAAGATGAAAGACAAAAAAAAAACAACCTGAGTTACTAACTAACTCAGATTAAATAATTGAATAAATTACTTGTAAATGTACAACAGCAGCACAAAGAAACAGTTGTAAAAAAAGGAAAACAAAACTAATGTAGTTTTGAAAATGTGCGACAAAGTTTTTATTAAACTTAACAACAATAAGAGTAAAACTCATGTTGGACATAAAGGTCCGTTTGAAATTATTGAAAATCCGAAACATAAAATTAAAATTTAAAATAAATTTATCTACCATACTAACTCAGTAAAATATGTAACTACTACAAATTTGCTGTCATTATAACTCAAGGATAAAGCAAACTAACCAAAAGAAAAAAGAAATTGCCAATGCTGGCAGTTAAAAATGTACTACTATATAATAGTCACAAGTTTTTAAATTAGATTACAATGATACATTTAATAAAATTATGGGTTAAGTAAAAGAAGAAAAAAATCTAAAACTCACAACAAATATTACAAAAAACATGTTGGGGACCTTATTTACGTAAAGAAATTTAAAATACAACAAACTATACAATTACTATTTGGCAAAAAAAACAAAATTATTTAATTTTGTGCAGCTGCTATAAGCGCTTTTACCGGCGAACTTGATTATTACGAAAGAAAAAGACTAAAATTTCAAACACTAAAACTTAATAATCAGAGATAAGACAATAAAAAATCATAAAAACTCTTCTTAAAATATTTGAAATTAAACAAAACCAGAACAGAATTAATGTATTTGGCCAAATTAGTAAACAAAATTAAATTCTTCAAAATTCTTCTTAACTCATGTGAAAGCAAAATTAAAGATAAATTATAATTACACGTCAGAGTCTTGTACATTTTATAAATTACATCATAAAAAATGATGTTAAAGAGACTATCCAAAATGGTGTGTGGATTTACATAAAAATAATTATATTATTTTTTTTATTATAAATAATGTTACCATAACTACAAATGTTATAGCTTGCTTAATTAATTAACATTAATATAAAATAATATTAACATATAAAAAAAAACAAAAATACTAAAACACGCTACACTACTCCCCCCGAAATGTAAAAAACTAAAAAGAAAAAATTATTAACCACTAAAATAAACACAATGGTTAAATGAAACTGTCTTTTTAGCTTTCTCAAATTTTGTAACGGGCACAGCAGTAATGGGTTTTAATATAGATTTAAAAAATGAAATTGTTGACAATTCTAAATAAGCTGGTTTCAATCGATCAATTAAAACCGAGTCTTGCTTGTCATTAAATTGAACTATAAAAAATTTCGACTTTCTATATCTAGAAATAACTAAAAAAGGTCCGGAAAAAGTTGGTTCCAAAAACTTTTTAACATGGTCATTTCGAATAAAAACATGCGAACATCTTGTTAAATCAGGATTTATAAAAAAAATTTCGTTTAGTAAATCTTGTTTGGCAAGGTAGCAGTACGTTCATGGTTTCTTTTAGTTTCGTTAAAAATAACGGTAAATTTGGATCTGTTGGTACAATGTGATCAGTATACTTCAGATAATGACCAGGCAAGTTCAAAGTAGTACTATAAACAAATTCTGCAGGTGTGGCATTTAATGGATTTTTAACAATTGATCTAAGGCTTAATAGAATTAAAGGTAACGAATCAACCCAATTAGGTGTTAATTTTGACATTTTAATAGATAATTTAATTTGTCTATTAAGCCTTTCAGTTAATCCGTTACATTGTGGATGATATGAAGTAGTAGATTTATGATCAAAACCTATTAATTTTCTAAATACATTTCAAAAGTTTGAGTGAAATTGCTTTCCACGATCTGTTACTACAGCTTTTGGAACTCCAAAACGAGAAACCCAAATACTCAAAAATGCTTTAGCAGCACTGAAAGCAGTAATATCTTTGAAAGGAATGGCTTCAGGCCATCTCGTAAAACAATCAATACAGATCATGAGGTAACGATATCCGTTACAATTAGGTAAAGGTTCTACAAAATCGATATGAATAATTTCGAAACGAAATTTAGGTAAATCAAAATTCTGAATTGGACTTTTAGTGTGTCTATGAGTCTTGTTTTTTTGGCAATCAATACAAGATTTTACGACATTTGCAATGTCAGTTTTCATATTTGGCCAAACATAGTTCATAGATACAAGTTTTTGTGTTGAATTAATTCCAGGATGTGATAAAGAATGGAATTTGTTAATAATTGTTTTACGTAATAATTTTGGAATAAAAGGACGTACCATGTTATGAGAAACATCGCAAATAATAGACTGCAAGAAATTTGGTAATTGTCGTGGTTCCAGAATCAAATTCGTATTGTAAGAATTTAGTAGGTTTTGTAACTCTTTATCAAAAAGCTGCAATTCGCTCAATTGACTCAAAGAATCAACTATTTTATTTATCTCAACTCTTGATAAAGCATCTGCCACTTTTTTCAAGGATCTTTTAATATAACGGATGTCTGAAGTGAATTGGGAAATAAAAGCTAAGTTTCTCATTTCTCGTAAGAAGTAATGAGTAGAATTTTGTTTGAAAGCTGAGATCAATGGTTTATGATCTGTTAAAATGAAAAATTCTTGTCCCTCTACCAGGTAACGAAATTTCTTGACGGCTAAAAAATTGCCAATAATTCTCTACCAAAAGTACTATATTTTCTTTCTGTTTTAGAAAAAGTTTTTAAAAAATAAGATATTGGCTGTTGAATACCATCAACAGATATTTGTTGTAAAACTGCTCCCGCTGCGAAATCTGAAGCATCGACCATTATGCTAACCTCAGATTTATCATCAGGAAAAACCAAAATTGAACGTTGACCTAATACTTGTTTAATCTTAACAAACGCATCAATGGTTGATTGTGTCCAAGGTAGATTTTTAGAGTTTCTGTTAACTGTTGCAAAATCATTAAGTGGTGCGAGTATTCTCACACATGATTTAAAAAAACGATGATAAAAATTGACCATTCTAAGAAAACGTAACAAGGAACAATGCGTGGTTGGTTGAAGATATTTTAGTATTGCCATAATTTTATCTTGTGCAGGTATAATACCTGATGAAATTGTATGGTCTAAAAAAGTAATTTCTTCAACTCCAAATTTACACTTATCAGGATTAATTTTAATACTATTACTATCTAAACAATCAAAGATTTGTTTCAAATGCATGAGGTGTTCTTCCAGATTTTTGCTAAAGATTAAAATGTCATCTATGTATGCAAAACAGAAATTTAGACCTCTAAGAGTATTATCAATAAATCTTTGAAATGTCTGAGCAGCATTTCTTAAACCAGAACCCATCCTTAAATATTCAAATAGACCAAAAAGGGTTGTTATCGCTGTCTTTGAAATATCTTTTGGATCTATTGGGATTTGATGATATGCTTTAATAAGGTCAATTTTAGAAAAAAAATTATAATTAAAACAATTGTTTGTAAAATCCTGAATATGTGGTATTGGATAACGATCAGGTTTAGTAATTTTGTTTAAAGCCCTATAATCTAAACAAGGACGCCAAAAACCATCTGACTTTGGCACCATATGTAAAGGTGAAGACCAATTGCTGTTAGATGTTCTTACAAAACCAAGGTCTAATAATTTTTGAAATTCCAGTTTTGCCGTTTCAATTTTCTCTTGAAAAAGGCGTCTAGGTCTAAAAAACATAGGTGATCCTTCAGTTGTAATGCAGTAAGTTACATTGTGTTTAACTTTAACATTTAATTGTAATGGAAGAGTTAAATTTGGAAAAAGTTTTAATAATTTGTTGTAAGAGTCTAAATTTCTGTTTAATAAAATTGGAGAAATTTTAGAAATATTTGATGAAACACCATTGCAAGAGCTGAAAGATTTAGAATCTATTAACCTATTATTATTTAGATCAACTATCAAATAATAGTGTCTTATGAAATCCGCACCAATAATTGAATTTCCTATTTTTGCTAAGATAAAACGCCAAGACAAGATTTTATTTAACCCTAAGTTAATTTTAACTGTTGGATATCCATATGTTTGGATATGTGTATTATTCGCCGCTAATGCCCGTACTAATAGTCAGAGATTAAATCTCGGATTGATCCTGGATTCATGAATCCAGATTCATTTCAATAGTCGTTGATTGGCTTTAAGCAAATTCACGGATATTGTGACAGTGCGGAACGAGTTGAAAACTATGCAACCGTCAATATAATCCTAGATTCAAATAATCTTGGGACCAAACAAGATTATTTGAATATTGATGGTTGCATAGTTTTCAACTCGATCCGAGAATTAAGCGAGGAATTCATTGACCAAATGCAACTAAAGTTGCCGTCACAATATACGTGAATTGGCTTAGAACCAATCAACGACTATCAAAATGAATCTCAGATTCATGAATCCAGGATTAATCCGAGATTTAATCTCCGACTATTAGTACGGGCATAAAAAAGTCATTGGATTTAATTTTAATTTTGACAATTTTTTGACAGCCAAAATACTAACTGCTGCACCTGAATCGATTAAAAATTTATGTCTAGTATCTTTATCAAAAAGATAAAACAAACGACTAGGTAAAACCTCCAATAAAGCAGTTGCAACTTCAATTGGAATTACCGCTGGGCCACGAGCCATGACGCTATGAGCGTAAACGCTCGGCGCTGCAAAAAGGAGCGTCAAGCGTCCAATTCAAATACATGGGTTTATACGTACCAGGCCACGAAATAGCGCTGCAAGACGCAGCGTCGTTTGCTTCTAGCGAAACAAACACGAGCGTCCGTTGCGTTTGACGCTCATCTTATAAGCCTCTTAAAAACAAATTAATACAAAAAATCAAGTACGTACACAATAAAATTTGACTGTTTATACCGTTGGAGCGTATTATTTGAGCATCAGCGTCTGAAACAAATCGGTTTGTTTCAAACGCTCCTAAATATAGACGCCAGAACGTTTTCTTTTTAATTGATAATTTAGTCTAGATTGTAATTATAAAAAAAAATTGTAGTTTATCATGATTATGATTTAACTTATTTAACTATGTTGAATTAAATAAATTATTATTAATTTTTTTTTTGTAAAATTATTAGTTAAGTAAAAAAATAATGTATAATTTTATGATATGTTTGCATAGGTTTTGCACTATGCATATAAAACACATTTTGTCAGTTTTCAAAATTTTATATTAATAGTTAATAATGAAGAATTTAAACTGGCATAATTTTACAAAGGATGAAACCTACATTGTTTGATAGATTATATTCTATTATCAAGTTTAGTTTGCCAAAGCCAATTCTGCCAAGATTTTGGGTTTTTAATTATTAAATTTGAAGAAATAAAATTTAATTTAAAACTATTATTTTTTATCATTAACGTGAAAAGCTAGAAGAACAAAGCTAGAAAGCTTTGAATAACAAAAATCACAGGATTTTACATGTCATATTTTAAATGACAAATAAGTAAATAAAATTATTTTAAAAGTTAATTAATTTAGTTTTTAAAATAAATTTAATTTTCCCGCGTTTCGTAGTTTTCTGTTTGTAAATATACTTTTTATATATTTAAAATTTTGTACATACATCTTATATTAAAAAGTAAGATTAATATAATTTACCTTTAAAAGATTTATTGGTATCATAACCCTAAATAGAAATGTCAAATATAATACGGAATTGACGCTACTTGTGTTTAGACGCTATAAGCGGCAAGATTATTTATGTTTTTTTACGCATTCTATGATTTTTTGTTTATGTAAATAATTTACATTTTTAAAATTTTGTATATTTTGAAAAGTAACATTAATATAATTTATCTTTAATAAATATATTGGCAGAATAAATATTTAAATTTAAAAAAAGGGTTAAAAAGTTTATATAAACAAATATAAATGTATCATAACCCTAAACAGAAATGTCAAAATAAACGCTCCAACAAAAATTGACAGGCACGTGGCCTCGTGTTTTTGACGCTGCTAAAACACGCTTCCAGCGTCTTGACGCTACAAGCGGCGCGTTTGTTTCGTGGCCCAGCGGTTACGGGTTTTTTTCTTTTAAAAAAACATGGTTCAATACACTTCTTCGCTTTATTAGCAAAGTTGAAATGGTACCAACAAAAGTCTGAATTTTTATTATTATGTTTATTCAAATCTGATTTTGTTCTTGAAGGAGAACGAGACCTTAGAGCGGTTGTAACAATTTTTGTTAAGTCATTAACTTGTTGCTCCAATTTTAAAATCTGCAACCGCAATGAATTTTGTTCATCCTTTTTCAAAATTGAATTTACGGAATTTATTACTGAAATTTCAACAATCTTATCAGCTAATTTGGCTAAGTCCGCTAGCAAAAGATTATCGGACGTCATAAGAACTTTCCTTACATCAGTCGGCAACCTTTGTAAAAAAAGTTCTTTTAAAATATTATCGTCCAGCTTCTTAGAACCGAGAATTTGCATCAACTGACGAAGAAACTGTGATGGTGTCTTATCACCAATTTCTTCGTCAGTCAAGAGTTGTTTCAACGTTCGTTGCTCTGAAATTGAGGTCCTTAAAATTAACTCGGACTTGAGTTTTTTGAATGGAAACTCTAAAGGAGGCTTAATTATTAAATAACGTATTTCCACAGCAACCTCCGGAGCTAAGGTAGACACGACTAACTCAAATTTTGTCTTTTCAGACAAAACTCGTTGCCGAGAAAAAACTGTTTCTAATTGTGCAAACCACAATTCTGGATCTTCAGCCCAAAATTGCGGTATTTTGAAATTCACTGCTTGAACGGCCACAGGTTCAACCTCGTCTAATTCATTAACGATTGTGTTTATGGTTAATGCTCAAAATTTAATAATAATTGGGAAAATAGGTAGTAGTGCAGCGCGGTACTATACAGGGTGTCCGGAAAATACGTGTACAACGTTTCACGACAGACTCCTGACGTCAATAGGTCGATCTAAGCCGACTTAGTTATATCCAAAATTGTCTCGTTTAGCCGGTAGAGGGCGTCAAAAAAAACAAAAGTATAATAAAGTTGAAAGTATCTATTGTAAGAAACTAAGTAAAACAAAAACATTACTTAAGCAAATGTGTAAAATGACCGCCATCTTGCTGAATACACTTATTAACACTCTTTAAAAAATGATATTGGACCCTATCTAATGTCTCGGGATTATTAAAATGGTTGCCTGCATTTAAAATCCGCTGCAATAAATCATCGCGTGTGTTTACCGGAGTCTTGTAAACTTCTGTTTTAATAGCGCCCCACAAAAAGAAGTCACACATATTTAACTCAGGAGAACGTGGTGGCCATTTTACTGGTTACATCATTGCCTCTTCCTATCCATCGGTTGGGATATTGATGATGTAAGTATTGCCGAACGGCAACGGAAAAATGGGGCGGGGCACCATCATGCATATACCACATTTCCCTCCGAAGTAAAAGGGGCAAATTCTCCAGAAGAATTGGTAATGTGTCTTGCAAAAAATTTAAATAAATATTTCCATCTAATCTGTCTGGAATAACAATGGGACCAATAAGGTAGTGATCAATAATACCTGCCCAAATATTAATTTTAAATTGATGCTGATGATGTGCAACTTTAATGGCATGTGGATTTTCATCGGAATAAATATGTTCGTTGTGCAGATTGGTTACCCCAGATCTTGTAAAGCATGCCTCGTCAGTAAACATAATTTTTCTACAAAAATTTGGAACAAGGATTCTTTTGTTTCTAATAAATTGACAAAATGTAAGCCGCATGGGGGGATCAGTCGGTAAAAGTTCCTGGACTTTTTGTATGTGGTAAGGATGTAACAACTGTTCTCTTAAAACCTCATTGACAATCGTTTTAGGAACATTTAACTCACGTTCTAAGAGACGGGTACTGGTATTTGGTTCTTCTTCAACTCTTTCCAGAATCATCTCTTCTGTTTCCACAGTTCGAGTTGTTCGCATACGACCCCTGCCTTCAAACTTTTTCTCAAAACTGCCCGTTTCCCGAAGATGACGCTCAATATTGGCAAATGTTTGGTGGTTTGGTATTCGACGGTTAGGAAACCTCTCCATGTAAACCCTAACACTCTGACGCCCATTTCCTTGACAAAACCCGTATACCAGGAGCATGTCAACTTTCTGAGAGTTTGTATAATTTTCCATTTTTAATGATAAAATGAACTTGTAATTCAAGAATGGTGATCGTATACTTGAGTAAATTTCATAGACTGGTGACAATTTGTCAATAATTGTCAAATTATTAAACGCCATAGCAACAAGGTCACTTAAAAAATTATTGTTACAGTTAATTTCTTTTTAATATTTACAAATTTTTGGCGCCCTCTACCGGCTAAACGAGACAATTTTGGATATAACTAAGTCGGCTTATATCGACCTATTTTGACGTCAGGAGTCTGTCGTCAAACGTTGTACACGTATTTTCCGGACACCCTGTATATAATAATATAATAATAATATGTTAATAAATTACCTACATATAAAAAGATATATAATAAAATACGAATATGTCCTTTGACATATATCAATAAAAATTCATAGTTCAACAGCTTATTATAATTCATTCAAAACCTGTATCCTCTTGATGGTTCAGCTTCCAGGGTTCTGCTTGTAAATAATTCCCTTCTGCTTATCCGTCTTCTTGTAAATACTAAAATCACTCGAACAGTTCCTCTGCTTTTTCGGGCTCGTCTGGATCTTTTATGCCGGAATCCGTTCGTCGGGGTCACCAATTTTGTAGGTTTTTAGTTGTTTACCAAATGGTAGCCATAATTAAATTTCCATTTAATTCTTTAGTAAAAGGTTACATTTTATAAATTACTTCATAAAAAATGATGTTAAAGAAAATATCCAAAATGGTGTGTGGATTTACATAAAAATAATTATATTATTTTTTTAATTATAAATAATGTTACCATAACTACAAATTTTATGGCTTGCTTAATTAATTAACATTAATATAAAATAATATTAACATATTAAAAAAAACATAAATACTAAAACACGCTACATATGTAAGCCTTTTTTTAAGAACGTAGTAAGGTAAGCCTTTACAAGTGGCTCTTAAGAATAACTAACGCGTGGCAATACCTTTTGGTTTTCTTCTCTGCGTAAGTCTTGCTGTTAATTTGTTCTAGTCATTGTCTCTAATGTGGTACTAGTTTGAGGTGGGCTGGTTTTAGCCTCGCGGAATTCACGCAGTCTGCTGCAACACATAATGTCCCCGGCCCATTTCTTCCTATACCCTATTTTTCTGCCCTACTTCCTACACTGGCATTCTCTTCACCTTTCTTTCATTCTTGTGTCATTCAGCTTAGATATTTGCATTGTTCTTAAGTGTCTTCTTAGTTTTTCTATATCTTTTTTCAGATTTATATGTTCTTTCTTACATAAATATTTTGTGCAGCTCCATTAGGTGCATTCCTTTTGAAGTCCTACATTTGCCAGTTTAATTTTTAGTGAGATTCTTGAATCTTTATTTGAGATTAGTTCTTTGTGTCCCCTAGTTGCCAGATACATTTTGACTATTTCAAAAGCTTTTTTTGTCAACCTCAAGATAGCGTATCTTCCATTTGGAAATTGTTTAGTCAATTCCGTCAACTTATTTTCCTTGAGCAGTTCTCTTCTATATGCTTATCTTTTGTCTCTCGGTTTACCTTCCATTCTTTGGCAGGAATAGTTGTTTTGACCTTCTTTGTTTCTTTCCTCTTTATTACTTTTTTTCATATTTTTTGCTGTCTTTGCAATCCTTCCATTATATTTTCTCTCGCTCGTCTTTTTGCTTTTTGCTTACTATTATATAATATTACTATATTATTTTTTTGTCTTCAAAGCTTTTCCCCATGTTTCTGCGGCATACAATAGTTTACTTCTAGCCGCAGTTGCTATTAGCCTTTTTGTCTCTTTTCCCGGTTCTCCCTTGTTTGGCATAAGCCTACTAAGCATTCCTTCAATTTTTTTGTTCTTTTCACCGCTTCCTTTACCTGTTCATTCCATCCTATTGTTTCAAATGTAACTCCAAAGTATTTAATTTTATTCCTATGATTATTATTTGTTCACCTACCTGTATTTTTCTATTTCTTTTGATGGATTGTCCTCTTTGTCGATAGCTATGCCGCCTCTGCGGAGCCAGATCTAACCCTTTATTTCTCATCCATATTTTTATCATTTTTATTGCCAACTCTAACCTTCCATTACATATTACTTCTATGTCTATATCCCTACCTACCAGAGCCACGTCATTCGCAAATGCCGTTATTGTCACTCCTTCCGGCAAACTCATCCTGAGTAGCTGATTATAAACTAAATTCCATAGTTAAGGACTTAGTGCAGAACCCTGAGGTAGAGAGCTAGTCAGCCTAATTTTTTTATTTTTGGTCAGTAGGTTTTTTTCCTGAAGGCAGCTCTCTATCATCTTAATAGTTTTATTTGTTAGTTCTCTTTTTTTTTGTTGCTTCTATAATTGCTTCCATAGTATGCTGTTAAACGCATTTTGTATATCTAGCGCTATTATGACACAGTGTTGTCTTTTTCTGTATGGTCCACTGTTTGCTTCTTTTGCTATGCTTTTATCTTTTCAATGGTTCTTAGAGTTGTTGTAAATCCACATTGTTCCTGTTCCCATTCTCTTGTTTCTTCTATTTCCTGTTCAAATCTTCTCACAATAACTTTTTCCATAATTTTTGCTAATCTGATATTGGTCTATACGTTGTTGTTTTGCTTGCTTCCTTCTTTTTCTCAATTAATACTAGGTTTGCTACCTTCCAACAAGCCGGAAAAATTCCTTCTACCAGACATCTGTTTATTATTTGTGTTTTCTCTATCTTATTTCCCTCTAGCGCTGTCTTCACTATCTTTGTTGTTATCTCGTCTGAACCTAATGCCTTATTATTAGGTAGTTTCCTTATAATCTGTTTTATCTCCTCTACTGTTGCAGGAACTGCTTCTGTTTTGTCAGCTATTCTTGCTGGTTCTTCTACAATTCCTCCAGTAGGAAACAATTTTTCAGTAGTTTCTACTTCATTCTTTTCTTCCTTTAACACACTTCCTTAATTCCTCCTAATTTATTTATTACTATTTTGTATGGTTTGTCCTAGGAATCCTTGTCTATTTCTTTCCAGCATCTTTCCTTACTGTCCTTGATTGCTTTCTTTAAAGCCTTTCTGTCATTTCTCAGTTCTTCTTGAGTTTCATCAGAATCTTCTCCTTTTTTTCTTTGTTTTTTCACTTTTTTTGCTGTTTGTACTGCTTTCTTACTGCTTTCCTTGACCTCTTTGCACCACCAGTACGGTTTTTTCTTCTTCTTTTTTGTATCTGGGAATTGATCCTTTTGCTGCCTTCCCAAACTTTTTTGAGTATCTTTTGCATCTTTCCTCTATGTTCTCGTTTTCAATCACTATCTCTGCTTCCATAACTCAATTTATTCTTTTTCTGTCCATCCTTCTTATGTTTCATTTTTCTTCTCTTTTGTCTTCTTTCCTGACTGTCCAGCCTCTTACTACTCCAGCCGTTTCCTATGTTGCTATGTATGTAAGCTTAGTACATGAAGAAATTACAATTGATTTTAAGATTAAACCTTGCTGATCAGTTATAGTTTGATATTGAAAGAAAAGATAATCAACAACTATTTGTTGTGGTGGATGCTGGAAAGTTGCAATTTCTCAGCTAAACACCAGACGGGTTTTAGGCAAAATAATAGTACTGCTCTGTTCATCCAAGACACTTTTTCTGAAGCAAAACATTTTGTAGTGGTAACCTGAAAAAGGCAAATGATATGACTTGGCAATATGTAGTTTTAGAGAAACTGCACACATATGGATTTAAGATATGCTTTTTTTATTGAATCATTTATGCAAAATGGTAAATTTAAAAACTAGAAACTACTCGTACTAGCTCAAATACATTATGATTAGATAAGGTTGTCTATTAGTATCGCTTTTTTGCAATTGTGGTAAACAATGTTGCAACTTTAGTGGTTACAGATGTCAGTAAACGCATGTACGTCGATGATCTACATGACAAGATAATAATAATAATTATTATTTATTTTTATATACAGGGAGATTCCTCGTCTGATCTAACACAAAATATTCTTATAAAGTTATGGTCTAAAATGCGTTCTTTTTGAAATAGAAGGTAATTTTTTTCACACAATTTTAAATTTAAAAGATCAAAATTTGATGTGCTGTATAACAACAACATATTTAAGTTAAAAATTAAATTGTAATAGTTAAATAATTAATTATTATTATTATTAACAATGATAATTAACAAAAATAAATACAAAAATGTTGAAAATGTGATCGTCCTGCTCGAATACTCGCAACAATTCTTCTTCTCATAGATTGACGGGCCCTTTGAAATATTTCTAGAGTGTTTTGAATAGTCTTAAATGAACCTATGATTCTCTTTTTTAGCTAGTGTTGTAAACCAAACATTTTAGGTATCCCCAATAGAAGAAATCAAGATGGTTTAGGTAAAAAATATGTCAAATTACGTTAAAAAAGTATAAATCCATACATGGTTTTTTCTTAATATAATTACTCTATTAAGTTATACGGTCCAATTAAATAAATAAAATTAGAACATAACAGTATAAACTTTTTAAAGTTACGGAGATTTATTTTTATTTTTCTTGCCAAACTATTATAGAAAATCAAACATTTGTACTTACAATTAGCGTTTTAGTGACATAATAAACAATATTTATTAAATACTCTCCGGTAAAAATCTAAATTTTTTTTTTTATATATTTGTTTTTAAATTAAAAATATACCATGTAGTTTAGATTATGTTCCTTAAGTTAGAACTTTATACTGCTTAACTAAATAAGCATTAATATAGTAATCTAACAAAAGTACATGTAAATTTAATGTTTCACTTACCGATCTTAAACGAAAGCATATGTGATCAGTATGTTTGTGCCAGTTTAATTAAAAATCTAAAAAAGAAATTTAGTTCCACTACATTTCTTTTATAACACGTCCACTACACATTAGCATTGATAAAATGCACAAAAAGATATTTTTTGTTTTTTTACAGGAAAAAAATGGTGAGTGCTTTTTTTTGCTTCAAATATCTTTACCGGGACCTCACGCAATTTAATTATATTTTTTTGAGAACATATCGATAAACTGGTAAAAAAATGTAAAAAACATTAAACATGATCAAATGCTAAGCCAACATTAACAGGTGCGCGCGGAGAGGGCGGCTGATGCGGTTTTACAACGTCATGGATTTGTTTAGATTTGTCGGCCAAAAATTTCGGTTTAAAATATTCACTCCGCAAAGCAGAAATGAAAATATTTTAAACAAATCCTGCCCCAAATCTTTGTTCGGAGTTGGGTGTACTTTCGTACAAAGAATGGCCACAGCAACTGTATAAATATTTACCAGCAACAAAACACAAACACATAAATAAAGATTTGAGCATACCGTCACTTGCTCGGCGTGTATCTAAGTTCAGAAGCTAGAGAATAATCTAAATACTATCTATCATATTGTATTTGAAGTTGGTTTTGGCAAGCTCTTTTGTTGATGCCGGGGATAATGACTAGTTTTGATTTGACTTCTTAGATACACAAGTTTTCAACTTGCAACGTTTTTAATAGTAAGTTTTTTTATCATTGCACAACAGATTGGAAAGTAATTAGTGCATTTCTCGTTTCATCTTTACAGTTTATTCTTCCTATATTCTAACACTTAAGTGTTATCCTGAGTACAAACTTTGGCTCAATTTGGTAAAGACGCAAATAATGGTAACATGCCCGTAAGGTTAAAATATACGTCATTTTAAAGATCATCTAGGATTGACAACAAGTATGGAACGACAGCATGAAAGTCAACGGCAAATCTTATAAAAAAAAGTTGCTTATAACTTCCAAGTTCAGTATTTCCCGAAACTTTTAAAGTCTAGTCTTTAATGTGATAGTATAAAGACATACTAATTTGACATTTTTGTATCTTCTGACCGGCAAGAAACAACTCGCGCCTGTCTTATAAAAAAAACTGACCTTAATTTTCTTACCGTAATTGGCTTGAACTTTTTGGCAATGTAACGTCTAATTTGTCAAATAAAAACAAGTTGTTGAAAGGTGCGTCACATTTTTAGATGTTGAACTTAAAATAAATAGATGTTGCCCACTTTTGTGTAGTTTTTACGGATTTTTACGTTAATTTATCTTTATTGAGTAGTTCAAGTTGTTGTGTAGTTTAAACACCTAAATTCTTTATAACTTTGGGGTTATCTGTGATTTAGTTTGATAATTTATTTTTGTTTAATGTATTTTAGGTTCTAAGATCAAAGTTTGAGTAATGTTATGTTAGGATTATTTTTAGGCTCGGACATTTTATAACTTTTGTGTTTTTTGTAATATTAGTTTTAAGTTTATTTTTTAATTATGACATCTGTGATATTAAAGTTTGGTATTAATTAATTAATTTTGTTTGAAAATTTTAATGTGTTGCGTTGTTTTTTTAGGTTTATAGTGGGAGCTTATTTTATGGTTTAGGGTATGTAACCCCATGACCTTAATAGTTGACGCTGCACTTAAAAAATATTACTAATAACTTAATGTAATCTAATGGGTGTGAGGGTGTCACGCCGCAGGGCTATCACCTTTAGTCACATCGAGCGTTATAGACAAGAGATAAATTTCTAGAATAAGAGTAGCCAGATATAACAAGCGCGAATTTTTAAACCGGCCAAAATCTTTATGAAAATGTCAAGTTTAATAAGTATCTCCATACTGACTCATCAGTCTGTCTCATGGAATTTGGAAAGGTAAAAATTTGACAAAATCACAAAATAGAAAACATAACAATAAACTACACATTGCAACATATAAAATCAAGATGATGAAATCAATAAAACGCTTAAGCAAGCTAGAAGAAAAACGTTTACTGATTAAATGGAACATTCTCGGACTATGACTGAGACAAGACTAACAAGAGAGAAATGTATCATTAAAGTTGGGACACATGTCCTGATACTCATCAACAAGAAATTGAAACAGGAGTCCAAAAGTGGACAGCACAAGGCTGAATAAGAAGAAAAAGAAAATTCTTGTAACATATTGTGTTTGTTGCATCTAATCGTAAATTATTTGTGAATTTATTTACTATAACTTTTTAGCGACGTATTTATAATTCATTTGGTTTTATTTTACTCCTCATACTTGAAAGAACTTTTGATCATTTTGGTAAGGTTGATAAAGTTTAAAGACTTAACGTACATGATTAATAGTTAATTGTAATACAAAGCATTATTGTTTTTTATAAAATATGTTGTCTCATAAATGTAATTTGAAACATTATCAGATAGAAATTACATATTTAATATAGAATAGAATTGTTCACGCTTCAAATAAAAGAAAGAATAAATTGAATGTATATTTCTGGATTTATGATATAAATATTTATTGTTGAATAAACGCAAAACGTATTTTAAATAAACGTACAGAAAAATCACGTCTTTGATAAAAGAATTTGAAAATAATGCGGTTTCCATAGCACTTTTTATACATCTGTGAAAGTATAAATTACGTACAAAACGAATTTAAAAATAAATAACTTCATTATTTTTTATTAAATAAATGTAAGTGTATGCTATAAATATAATGCTAATAATGTAATCCATCCTTATATTTAATATAAATAAATCAAACGGATTTATGACAAATTTTTCACACACTCGATATTTAAATTCGTTACCACTTCACGTAACCAAATACCTAAAAAATATGAAAATGTTAATTTCGGTAATTGAATCTTTTTTCATATAAGCGCATATACATCGGCTTCGCATAAATTACACGGAATTTAAATCGGTAGCCAGCGAGGCGCTTATCGATAATCTACACACTGATAGGGCGTTTTAAGTATGCACCCCTTTGCGGACCTATATTATAGGGGATGGCTTTTTTTAACTTGGCAATAATGTATATGTATTGTAATTAATTATAAATACAAATTGGCCTAGCATCGATAGCATCTCTGCGCGCGATGGTCAGTTTCGGGCCATTTAATTCCGTTCCCTAAATCCACTCAATTAAGAACAGGGGGCCCAACTTCGTTTCGAAGTACGGCAAGGATTAAGTTAGAAGAGTTAATTGTGCAAAATCGACCGTTGAATAAAATATTCAGATGCACAATTGTAATAAAATATACATAAAACTTAATTGGTTTATAATAAGAATTGCAATATAGATCCGATTGTCAGTAATGTCTAACTAAATCTAACACGCAATATCATTGTCGTAAGTCAAGTAGAAGTTTATTACTATAAACTGCATTAAAATTACTTTACTTTTTAAGATGCTGTATAGCAAGAATCATTGAACAGCACATAAAAATAGTATTTGATTTAAATGACACAATACATACTATTATACATCTAACAATATGTGTCTTGTTTTTATAAATTAGCTAATAATGTTATTATAAGTTAAGAAACTTTAGAGTATAGAATGAATACTTTCTAATTAACGTCGATAATAAAATACCATACTAACTTACGCTTGATTTAAGTTTTCTTAATTAACTTGTTTACTAAATCACTGACATATAGATCAAGATTTCTCATCAACTTTGATTGTAATAATTGTTGGCGGAAATTGACGACTGCAATCAGTGTTTCATTTAAAATGCAATCTGCTTTACCTAAAATGAATGGCTATTTAAAGACCCTATTGTTCGAATAATTTTTCATGTCTTCATGGTTGTAGATATACAAGTATGTACTATTAACTATATCATTTATTGTTCTTTATTCTACGATAAGTATCGATATATTAAAAAGAAGATATTGTGCATTACGCAACTTTATTAAGCGCATTTTTTTAAAAATTTAATTTAATTTGCTTAAACTTTTCAATTTAATTGTTTATTTTATTTATTACATTGCTATCTTAACAACTAATAGTTCTAAAAGAAATAATATACAGACATAAAATAAAAAGTTGGTTAAAAAAAGTAATAATTATGATATGATTACTTGGTATAGTTATGATTTATAAATGTATAGTTATAATTTATAAATTAAAAAAAAAATTATACAAAATGATTAAAAAATAACTGATCGGGACGATTCGGTGAGTGTAGTCTTAATTAATATGCAACCAAAAACATGTAAATGTTAGTTCGTTTTTGGCTGCTAGTAAATTGTACCAAACATTTATATACAAAACTTGACCTTGCGTGAAATTGATCAAATAGCTTGCTCTATAATGTCTGGAGATTTTTTATTTGCGTATCTTTGCGACGTTTATAATTTGGTTTACAAGCTCTTAAACATTGGTGGTATAAACTATTAATTTTGTAAGACTACTTGCAAAGTGTTAAAATAAAAAGTTCTAGTCGTTACAAATCCTATTAAAATATGAATTAGAGATTTGATTAGAAAAAACGAGTAACAGATGTTAATGTTAAAATTTTTTCAAACGAGGAGAAACCTAATTCTACAAATAACTTTGGTCAAGATGATTTTGTTTAAACAAGATCAACCCACTAGTATGCAAAGAATATCTAATGATGCAGATGTTTCACAAATAAAAATAAGGAAAACCTTATATAAATTTGGCTTCATCTTCAACAAATGCAGGTTTTTTTACTAACGGATTTTGATTTGCTGGTACACATATGTTGTTGACTCATTAAATACAACATTCTTGAACCAAATCATGAACGCTGCAATTAAGCAAGCCCAGATTTTGTATTAAAACGGCATGAAATAATTTTGCACAGAATTCGTAAATTTTGTTTTAAACAAACACGTTTTTTTAAAATATTTTATTAGTTGCTGTAGTACTATTGTACTTTTAAGAAGCATTTTTGAAAAAGCAATTTTAACTCTAAATGGGTTCAATATTGCGTTTTTAAGTTATAGACCTTAAGAGTAATGGTACACCGTGTATATTTAAACGCATTGCTTTGACCATTAATTTTATTTTAATCTACAACAATCTATAATAATGTTTATAGTTTTTTATACAAATATTCTGGCAAGTTGAAGATACTAGTTTATTATATAAACGTGCTTTAATAATGTTTGCTTTTTGTTGTTTTTTTATTTTTGATTTGATTTACAATTTTATTTTAACAATTTTTATTTAAACTAATCATAGTTTTTTTTTAAACTCTAATATACGTTTTATTCCATTTTTTTAATAAACTAAATTTAGCTAGTAGTATTAAACAAATTTTAGGTATATTATGTTAAAGTGTTTCATACTTGTTACCTACTAAAAAGTTTAGAATGTTAAAACAAATTGGATTTTTTAATTTAATCCTAACTCTTGCCATTTACTGTTAACATTAAAAAAAAAAAACGTTCTAATTTATTAAGCCTCACTCAAAACAAAAAATAAGAAATACCTTAATGTATAGTTGTATGTACAAGTATGTATGTAAGTATGTCAATGTTGGATGCTTTTATAGTTTTATTTTAGTTTCTTAAAAAAAATAAACTAAAAATTTAACGATAAAAACTGTTAACCCAGTAGCAATGTGTCTTTATTTATGGATAAAATTCAAAAAGGTAAAATATAATAAGTATGCCTGAAGTGAAGCTAATGCAAGCGTAACCAACAATTTCACATTGTATTTTTTTTTTTGCGTTTTTAAATGTTAAGAGAAAACAAAATCCGAAACGTGAAATACAAAAATAAAATTAGACCCAACATAGCCATGATGCCAAACCATAATCAATAGTCTACAGATGCCGGGTTAAAAACTTGCATGTTAGGCACTGGATTTCACATCAACTAACAAAAATTATTTATTTATTTATTCTATTGCCTTTTTACTTTTCGGTGTAAGACGTATATATTATTAATGTGTATAATATTTTTTCCATTTCTTTCTATCCTTGGCTATCTCTTTTTTTTAAGTGTTTCTTTTTATTGTAGCATTTTTTTTATTGCGTTGTCTCATTTTTTTTTGGGTCTTCGTCTTTTTTGTTTTTCTGTTATTCTTGTCTCATAAATTTTCTTAGTGTTTCTTTCATCACTCATTCTTATAATATGTCCATACCATCTAATTTGACCTTTGGTAATTTTTTTTTGTATTGGTTTTATTTTTAAATTTGTCCTGTATGTCTTGTTCTTTATTTTATCTTTTTTGTTTTGTTTTTGATCTTCCTAAAAAATCTCATCTCCATTTAATTTATTCTTTCTATTTGTTTTTTTCTCATTGTCCATGTTTCGATATTATATGTTAATGTTGATCTGATTACTTTTTTTACAATTTTTATTTTTGTTTTTTTTGATATATATTTTGTGTTAAAAAAAGTTTTTTTTTAGCATGTTATATATTTTTGCCGTTTTTCTTATTTTGTTCTCTATCTTTTTGTCTAGTTTTCCGTTGCATTGTATTACTGTTTTTAGGTATCTGTATTGTTCAACCTGTTCTATTATTTTTTCTTTTATTCTTATTTTGTGATTCAGTTTTTCTTTTGCAGTTATCATGGTCTTTGTTTTTTCATAGATTATTTTCTTGTTTATTTTCTTTAGTAGCTCCTCTATTATTTCCATGTTCTGTTGTAGCTCTTCTTCAGTCTCTGCAATAACTGCCATTTCGTCTGCAAATAGCAGTTCTGCTATGTTTTTATTTTCCAATATTATTAGTATTAGTATTAGTGAATCTTTATTTCATATACATTATATACAATAACAATATGTAAAAATGGCGAAGTTCAGTACAATTGCTGCTCTTCCACTTAACCTTAATTTTACATTATAATTTATTCGCTTATTTTCAAAAATCTTGCAGAACCTGCAGCATAGTAGTGTTTCTATGTTTTATGTTAACCAAAATCTTCTCTTTTCTTTTTTTTTGCGGAGTAAATTATTTGTCAACATGACAGTTTAAAAAATGTTATTGCTATTTTATTTTTAATATTTTCATTTTTTTTGCGTGCTTTATTGTCTTGTCTAGCACAATTGAAAAGAGCAATGCAATTAACACACTTGCTCTTGCTTCATCTTTTTCTTCGTTTGGAATTCTTTTGATTCGTCGTTATTTATTCTTACTATGTTTCTGTTTTCTGTGTACATGTTTTTAATTACGTTTATTTTTTTCTCAATTCCTTTCTTTTCTAGTTCTTTCCATATGTCCTCTCTCTTAATCCTGTCAAATGCTTTTTCAAGGTCAACAAAGCATACGTGCATTACTCTATTTTTTATCATCTTCTCACTTAGCTGTTTTATTATAAATATTAGATCCTGTGTGCTTTTTCCTCTTCTAAATGCACATTGGCTGTCCTCTATTGTCGTTTCTAACTTGTCTCTCATTTTTTTTTCAAGAATTCTTGTAAATATCTTGCTTGGTATGCTTGTTAGTGTGATTCCTCTGTAGTTTTCACATTTCCTTTTATCTCTTTTTTATGTATGGGTAGGATTATTGCTTTATTCAATTCCTTTAGCGTTTTTTCATTACTGATTATGTCATTTATTAATTCCGTTGTTTGTGCAATTCCCTTCTCTCCCATGTGTTTCATTATTTTTGGCGGTATTTCATCTGTTCTTGATGTCTTCCCGTTCTTAAATTTTTAATTGTTTCTATTACTTTGTCTGTTTTAATTTCTTATATTTCTTCCGTTTTTTTGTTCTGTAGCACTTTTTCATCTTCTCTTGTATTGTTTTCTTCTACTTCTTGCTCTGTTAGATCTTAGAAATATTGCCTCCATCTTTCCATTATCTTATCTTCTTCCGTTATTACTTTCCATTTTAATCTTTTATGTTTATCATATTGTGTTCTTTCTTTTGTTTTTGATGTTTTAACGTTCCGTAGAAAGAGGTCAAACTACTGGAATGTATAAAGGTTATTTAGAATTCTGTAAAATTGGCCAAAGTGTTGATTGACCACAACATACAGTGTAAGTCAAATTTGAATAGATTGACAGGACAAAGCCTAGAAGTCAGTTGTAGAACATCCCAGAGTGACACAAGAACGGAAAATTCTCTTAAGAAAAAGTACAATTTGAGACCCGGCAGAACCAACAAAAGCAATTGCAATAAATTTAGTATAGGCAAATATTTTTTTTAGATTGCGTTTTTATTGTTTTATTTTAACATAACACCAACAGATTGCAGTGTACAGTAGGTCAGACAAGACTGGGTTCATAAATTATCAAAAGTTTTTTTCAGTAACAAATCCAGATTTTGTTAATGGCACTTTGAAGGATGATTAAGGTTACACAAAAACTGCAATTTGTTCAACATTGTTACACGGCATTAACTGCATGTGTAATGGTTTGGAAGGCAATATACTACGGATAAAGATCCGGGCACTTTAAATGAGCATAGTTACATTGATACATTAGAACCTTTTCTACTTTTATTTATGTAAGACTATTTAACAGCAATTTTTTAAGAAGGTAATGCGCGACATTATACTGCTAACGTAATTACAAACTTTCTAGAACAAAACAACATTAATTGTTGGCTTTGGTCAACCAACTTGACCTATAGGGTCATGTTTGGGATAGGATAGACAGAACATTACGTTGTTTACCAAACTATCCAAACACTTTAGATAAACTACATGACCAGTTTCTGATAGCATTGAACGAGTCGCCTCAAGATGCATTAGAGCAACTGATTTCTAGCATGTTCAAAATATCTTTTAAATAAGAATACTGCTGATAAACTCAAACTAATACAATTAAAAAAAAAAACATTAAAAAAATTAAGCAGTAATAATATTGTAATTACATACTAACTATGTTTTAAAAAACATTTAATAAAGCAGTGCAACAATTATGTCTATCTCTAAAGCAGGTAATAAATTATCTATTTTAACAAACAATTATAGATGTTTTTTGAGCGTTTTTTATAAAAAATTTGATAAGATAGGCAAATTAGCTTTAAATCTTTAAACTCTATTGGTTTAGTCATTTTAGGAAATGGTTTTATATGAGCATTTTTTCAACTATTAAAAAATACCGATTGTGATAATACACTATAATTAAAAATGTTTTTTATAAATGGTAATATATAAAGACAACATCAAGCAAAAAAATCATCATTATATATCAATATCTACTGCTTTTGATTTAATGCTTCAAATATATTTGAAAATTATTATTTCACTTATTTTTTAAATCAAGTTTATTTTTATTGTAAAATATATCTTAAGTTAGATTTTTATTTGTTACTATTAACATATTGCAAATTGCATAACCTCGCATGTACATTTTCAAATTCAAGGTTTTATACACGTATATGTAAAACAACCCTGGTTTGAATGAGATACAACTATTTTTCACAAAAATACAAATACTAGCTCTTGTCCTTTCACAGACAATATATTAAATTTATTGAAACATTTCCACATATTACTTCATGCGTGCATTTAGTATTCAAAATATGGTTGCTTTTTGCGTTTTATCATAGAAGTTACTGCAATACCTAGAAATATGTAATATTTTCAATGTACACCTAGTTTATTTTTTTTTATTGACATAGTGCAGCATTTTTTTTCTGAAATGAGCTGTTTAATATTTTTGGTAACTTATAGACTAAACTGCTTAGTAAATTGACAAGTTATAGTATGGATTCAAGGTCTGCTTTAAATGGATTTTAACCTAATTAATTTTTTATTATTAATTAAATAAAATAAAAATTTTACAAGTGAACAAGTTGTGATATAATTTTTTATTTTTGTTTTCTAATATACAAATTTTGAATGTCATATACTACGTAATATGTGCAAGTAGCTTATTATCTTTGATTTTTGCAAAAAAATCCTATCTTTAATCCAAACATAATTATATTCATGATGTTTTTAATTTTCTAGGTTTTTTAAGGTTGACGATCAATATGGTTACTTTAATTCTATCGATTGCTGTTCTAAGTAATTGGTTTGTAAAGCAATTAAATTACTGTCTTAGATTGCGGAACCATGACATTTTCTTTGTCCCACGCTACGCTTTTCTACTATTTTCCTTTGCATAATTATTTGCAATAGTTTGTACTTTTCTCCTCTCATAAAGTATCTAAGGTATTGTATTTTTTGAGCTTTTACTTTTTTGACTATCTCTGTATTTTCTTTGACTTGTTGTAGAACCTCCTTGGTCTATGTAGGTCACGACTTAAAGGCTTCAGTTTTTTATCAATGTTTGAGTCATTGTAGTAGCTTCTAGTAGCTCCTTAGAAAAGGATTGAAAATATACAGTATAGCACCTTAACATGCTCGTTTTTATGTCATTGTTGATGATACAAGCTTAATAGCAAAATGCATCAAAAAAAGATTAGTACAAAAAGTGTATAAAGTCAGTGTATAACATGACTTAAATATATTTTTTTTATGCTTTCTGTTATTAGGACTGTATCATCCGCATACAACTATTCTCCCCATTTTGCACTTTGTGTAGCACTTGATTTATGATAGCCTCTAAATATAAACTGAAAAGAAATTGAAAAAGAATGCACTCTTGTCTTATCTGTTTGATTTGCATGTATTTTAATTGCTTGTTTCTAGTTTAGATGTTAGCTAATTGTTTAAAGCATAGGTTTTCATAATTTTGATATCTTGACTGTCTATTTGTTTTTTCTTTCAGGGTTTTGAAAGCAAGTTGTGTCGTACTCAGTCGAATGCTTTCTAATAATCTACAAAGCAAAAAAAAACATTTTTATTAATTTTTAATCATTTTTGGGAAAGTACATTTAGAGTGAGGTATGTCTTTCTAGTGCTTCTTATATCAATATCAAGTTTATTGTATATCCGTCTGTGTATTATTTTTAAAAATAGTAGTGCGTGATTCATCAAACTTATGGTTTTGTGATAGTATGCGGATTTGGTTTTTTTTAAGTAATTTAATTAATTTGAACGGCAGTTTGTCTGAATCTGACAATTTTCCGTTCTTCATAAGTATAACCTTTTTTATTTGTTATTTCTGGGTCGGTTTCTACTTCATCTTGTGTTGCTTTAGGCCTATTTCATTTATTTTTAAGTAGTTTTTAAATACACTGCTTAACATTTGAACTGGTACATTTATATAACATGCAGTAAAAGTAATATTAATAAAATAATAATAAAATAACAATAATAATAAAGGCTGTGTTTCGGAATGCAAACAAATGCCTATCGAATAACATTTTCAAAACAATTGTTGTTT
This sequence comes from Tachinus rufipes, assembly GCA_963932245.1. Classification (NCBI taxonomy): domain Eukaryota; kingdom Metazoa; phylum Arthropoda; class Insecta; order Coleoptera; family Staphylinidae; genus Tachinus; species Tachinus rufipes. The sequence goes on along the minus strand of OZ010741.1, from coordinate 44,686,703 downwards.
ATCTGTCATCAGTGCAGTTACTGAGCTTGCGGACGCTTATATTTAAGAATTTTTTTGCAAATATCTTGAGTAAGTTATAAGTCAGAGTGGTTGACTGCATTTTAAAGATACCATGAAGGCGTTTAAGGTGCACCGCTAAGAACTGTTGCTGCCCATTTCAATGTGAGCCACAATAGATAGATATTTATTGGTGTTAATAAAAATACAATTTGTACACAGGTCATCAATAAAATTAAGATACACATAAAAAAAGTATAAACATGTATAAAATACATAAGTATAATATAAAAACGTTAAAAGATACAAAATTGTGACTAAAACATATTGTTTACATTTGTCAATGTAAATTCATTTATGCTAAAACATTCACACTGATTAAAGGCTTTTTTTATAGCAAATTTGAATTGTTTGAATTGGAAATTTCTAATTTCAATTGGTAATTTATTCCAAAAAATGAGTGCATAGTGTGAAATGCCAGTTCTAGTTTTGGTTATTCTGCTGAACTTCGGTATCAAATTATTTCCAAACCAAGTGTTATATAAGTTTATTTCCCTAATTTTAGTATAGTTATTTTCATTTTGTTTTACATGTAATAAGCATTCAAAAATGTAGAGAGATGGTATTGTAAGGATTTGAAGATTCTTGAATTTCCCTATAACTAAATCTCTATAATTTAAACCGCATATTACACAAACTGCTCTTCTTTGCAGTTTGGAAATTTCATTTGCATGTGGAGAATGTCTTCATACTAGTATTGCGTATGAACTTATAGATTGAAACATTGAGTAATATGCGGTCATTATAACGCTTTGCGGTACAATTGGGCCAAGTGCTCTCAAAACAAATATATTTTGCGATAAGATTTTAGACATATGTTCAACATAATAATCTCATTTTAAAGTTGGATCTATGTGTATACCTAAAAATTTGATTGCTGGAGGATTTTCAAAAAAAAAAATCATTTCTCAGAGTGAAATACATATATGCTGGTTTGCTGTTATTTAAGTGAAGCTTGTTTACTGTAAACCAATTGTGCGCCTTATTTTGTGTTTCAGTCATATTTCTCATTAATGTATTCCTTTCATTGTGCCGACTAATAATTGTAGTGTCATTTGCAAAAAGAATTGTATTTGGAATTGCTTCTATTATGTAATTTACATAAATTAAAAACAATAAGGGCTCAAACACAGATCCTTGCGGAACACCACAACTTATTTTGCAAATAGGTGACAAAGTTTCATAAAAGAATGTCTGCTCTAGACTAGTTTATTCTATCCCGCAGAAAGCAACCTTTTCAATAAGTATATTCAGAAGTACGCATTCAAAGGCTTTGCTGAGATCACAAAACATAGAACCAATATGCTGTTTCTTTTCAAGACACTAGTTGTTTTTTTAATAAACTTTTATAAATTTTTGATATTAAAGTAATTATTCATATTAATAAGGTAATGATTTTATTTTATTTATTTATTTTATTTTATTTTTACATACATGTTTCGATGAGTGAGATCATCATTTTCAATGTATTTATTGTATATAATATTTCAAACTGATTTATTATTATTTAAATAGAAATTTTAAATTAAAATGTAAATATTTATATTTATTTGATAGATTATCTAACCTTTAAATTTGTAACGTCTAATAAATGACAAAATCAAAATTCAAGTCAGAAATTTAAATAAATAAAAAACGGATATCAGGGTAGCGGGAAAAAACAATTTTTTAAATAATAATAAATCAGTTTGAAATATTATATACAATAAATACATTGAAAATGATGATCTCACTCATCGAAACATGTATGTAAAAATAAAATAAAATAAATAAATAAAATAAAATCATTACCTTATTAATATGAATAATATAAAAGGATTTTATAAAATAAAAATAGAAAATATAAAAAAAAAAAATTAAAGTAATTAATAAAGTTTGCCGATAGTTGTTGCAATCATTTGCAGATCCTTTGGTTAATATAGGAATAACCTTAGCAACTTTAAAAGCACTTGGGTAACATCCATTTCTAATACAAATATTGAATAATTTAGTAAAAGGACTTACTATAATATTTTTTACTTGTTTTATCATTCTGGAGTTTGTATTATATATGTCTTTACTATTTTTATTTTTTAATGCATTTATAGTATATTTAATGAGACGACTTCCTTAAAGTTAAAAGTTGTGCTAGGCTTTGTTTTTAAAAAGTCTATTGGATGATGACTTCCCAATGGAATAGAGCTTTGTATGTTTATTGCAATATTACTGAAAAAAGTATTAAAATCATAAGCATCCAAGTTAGATGGTGTACTTTCTCGAGGTGTTATTTTCCTATGGTTGTTGATAATGTCCCATACTGCTTTTCCGCGATTGTCTGCATTTTTAATGTAAGTTGAATTTGCTTTAGATTTTGCGTTCTTAATTTGTTTATTATAATTGCATCTATAAGCCTTGTAGACTTGAATGTTATTTGGATTTGAAAATTGAGTTTTTATATGATGTAATAATTCTAATTTTTCTCTTATGATTTTAATATCATCATTAAACCAATTTAATGATAAGTTTTTACATCTCCTGCCTTGGCTAGTTTTGATTGGAAATTATGTGTCAGTTGATGTTTTAATTATGTTTATAATTTGTCTTATTTTCAATTGTAATATTAGTGTCTAGAAAATCTCAATTTATGCTCTCCAAACAATGATAAAATTTAATAAGTCCATGTTGAGTTACCGGCTAATATTTGATTTTTTTAAGTATGTTTGAATTTTGCGATATCAGAGATATTTCTGAAGAAATAGCAATATGATCTGATGAACTGGCGTTCAGAAGAATAACCTTTATAATATTAATATCAACATTTACAAAAGTATTGTCAATACAATTATGTAGCAAAGTTTACTACTTTTTTGAAGCTATATGTACTAAGTATATCACAAAGTTGACTAAATCTTTTGTCGATTGAATAAAAATTAACATTAAATTTTCCGGTTAAAACCACATACCTGTTTATTACATCTATATTGTCCAAAGCTTGACATAAGACGTTTTGAGATCAGAAGAGTTCTCTATGCAGTAAATTTAAGGCCAAGATCTTCTAAAAAAATTCCATTGTTGACCCGAGTCCACAAAAGAAAAAGGCTAGAGTAGGCACACCAACATGCAAACTGGAGTGTTGAAAATTGAAGTAGTTGTTTATTCAATGACGAGACCTGAGTGCGTCTTTATAGCTCCGATGGAAGAGTAAAAGGCGGTTCAATTACCGTTTGGGGAAGTATTTCTGCGACTCGTCGTACTGAATTGGTCATGCTTGGAATAAATAGTGTCAAGTATCTTAATGAGGTATTAGAACCTCTAGTGTTGCCATTTGCCAATGAAATAGGCGATGGTTTCGTGTTTGTTGATGATAATGCGCGTCCTTATAGAACAAGGCAAATCAATGCATTTTTTGAAGAGAACAATTTTACGCACATGAATTGACTTGCAAACTATCAACATCTTAATCCCATTGAAAACGAATAAGATTACCTGAAAAGGTTGATAAGGTCACAAGGAATGGATCCAAACAATCACCATCAGATCCAAACTGCCGTTTTGGAAGAATGGCTAAATATTCCTAAGCATTACATTTGGGATTTGATTTCCAACATGCCACGACGTTGCCAAGGGGTCAAGAGCTAAAGGAAGTTCCACGCAGTATTAATCTTTTAATTCTTTGCCCTAAAAGTGTTTCTAGAACTATATACTATCAATTAAACAAGAAGGCGTTTCTCAAAAAGTAGTCATTTGTTTTTTATATATGTTCTTGTAAGTGTACCAGTTCAAATGTTGAGTAGTGCATATTCTTCCTATTTTACTATCTTATCTTCTTTATTTATTATTATATTATTTTTGTTGTCTATTAGAATGCCCTTATGATTGTCTTTAAAACCTGCCACTATTTTCTATTATTTTAAGAGTGTTTCTTTCTTCAACCTTAGCTTTATTATGTAGAGGTTTTAATACTTTTCTGTGTCTTTTTGTTTTGTTTTAGTCCATCTAAAGATTCTTACTACTGGAATATGATCAGATGTTAGTTATATTGGCACCTAAACACGTTTTAACTGGTTTAATGCAGTTGCTGTACATTTCCTAATCATAATATAGTTAGTTTGATTTTTAACTTTTTCTTGTGTGTCTTGTAGTGTTTTCTAAGTATACAGTCTTCTGGGTGGTACTTTATATAGTGTATTTGCGACTACTAATTCTTTCTTTTGAATAAATTGTATCAGTCTTTTTGTTGTATTCTTCTAAATCTTTACAATTTTCCTTTCCAGATTTAGTATTCCAATCTTTCTTTATGATTAGAATTCTTAATGTTATGAACTTTGTTTTTTATTTGTTTATAGAGTTTTTTTAGATCTCCGTTCTTGCTTTGTGCTGCCGATGCATATATTTGTAATATATTTATTTTTACTTTTGGTGTTTGTAATTGTAATATCATTACTCTTTTTGATATAAAGCTAGTGACTAGTTTGTTGATGTTTTTCAATTTTGTAATGGTATTTCTTTTGATTACTGCTTTTTGAGTTTTATAGCATTCTATTCTCAGTTGGGCATTTGTCATTGACTGGAAATTGCATTTTCTTTATTCTTATTATATTAGTCTTTAATCTCCTCATTTCTATGTCTAGGTTGTGTAGTTTTCCAGTTTGATATTACGTTTCATCTCTGTCTCTTCCGGAGAACCGATTAAAGAACTATTAACTTTGGATTCTTTAATTTTGAACATGTCCATAATAATTGTACTAGAAAAATCTATAGAATCTTTAATGCAGTAGTTTTATTTTGCCTTCTGTATCCTTATGCCGTTTTCTAATTGTTAATTTATCTGCTTTTATTTCTATTATAACTTGTTACCATTTAGACCACAGCATTATTTTATTTAGATTTTTTTAGAAAATTGACTTTTATATTATTTCTTAAGAATTTTGCAAAAATAACGATATAATAACTTATCACTTTTTGTAGTTTTAAAATAATATCACTCATATTTTTGTGTGTTCTTAATAGGATTTTTTTTTTAATTTCAACAGTTTTTATTATTCTGTCTCTTTTGCTTCAAAAATTTTTAATCAATGTTTTCATTTTTTATAGTTTTTACTGCTACGCGCAACATTTTATTGTCTTTGCACATTTCATCAAATTGTGTTGACATAAAATTCATTGATCGCTTTAAAGTTCTCTCAACTCATGCAATACATCGGCTGTTGCTGGTTCTTCAATACTCAAGTCATCATTCTTTTTTCTTTTGTGTTTGTCTTGTTATATTTACTAAATGTGCAATTATAGTTTGAAATAAATGGTAATACGGGAGAAAAAAACAAGAGTAACATTTTTCACGCTCACGGTTTTAGCAACACAATTTTAAGAAAAACAAACACTAAAGTGATAGATAATGAACAGAGAAAATAAAATTATTTATGTAATCTGGATTATTTACTACTGTATAAGTAAAATAAAAAATATTAAAATAAAATTTGTATACTAGTAATGTCTTTTAGATTTAGTATTTTTGTAGTTATGTTCTTATAGATTCTATTCCCTTCGGCACAGTGTTTGATTTCCACCGTAAACAGTGCCCGGATATATATTCACTAGTGTTTTTTTATGGCTGGAAATAAAGTACTGCTAAGAGGTTTATATAGAAGAATCTATACAAAATAAAAATACTAAATATGTAAGAATGTAGCAGTCAAATTTTAAAGATAGATTGCAATGACACTACTAGTATACTAAAAATCAGAAATAAAAATAATTTAAAAAAAAAATCAACTCTTAAGAAGTTCATTAAAAAAAATTCTAATCCTTACAATATTTAATTTTTAAAACATTAAGTTCCAGTTTTATTTATTTTATTTAATATGTATTGATACTTTTGTAATTTCCTTGGGAACAATCCGCACAGTATATGCAAATTCTAGAAAAATACATAAACCTAAAAGTAAAATATAATATAAATGTTGACCCTAAAAGTTTTTCATATGTTGAGATTTTCATTATGAAACATTTAAAACCAACAGTATTGTGCATTGTTTACAAAAATTTCGGTTACTTCGTCCCTAACCCAGTTAAGTAATTTCTAATTGAGTTAACATCTATCCATTGGTCATTTCTATTCCTGAATGGGAATCCCGGAACAATTTCATTATTCGTGTACAATAATTTTTCCTTTCTATCCCGTTGCCTTTTGTATTTATTTGATGGGAAGAACCCGGTAGTGTGAGAGTGGACACAATAAAAATAATTCGACGCCTTGAGAAGGGTTGCGATGCGCTTCCTAGCTAACTCGCCCTCCTTCTCTCTACTCCTTTTTATGTTTTTTTTCTTACTCTGCAGTCCACTGGCCACTTAACAATCGCCAATTGTAACCATTTTTAATGGAACCCTAATCAAGACGATATCGCACCGTTTCGGTTCCTATTGCTTGGACCTCGGCTAGAAGAGCGACTTTCTTTCTCATAGAAAATTAACCGACGAAATGGAACATTTTTAACGTACAGGAATTTATAGGATTAAATAAACTAGATTGATTATTTTCAAGAAGACATTATCTATTTTATCAAAATAGTATTTAAATTGATATTTTATATTTTCTATTTTTATTTTATAAAATCCTTTTATATTATTCATATTATTGAAGTAATGATTTTATTTATTTATTTATTTTATTTTATTTTTACATACATGTTTCGATGAGTTATCATCATTTTCAATGTATTTATATTATATAATATTTCAAACTGATTGATTATATTATATAATATAAATACATTGAAAATGATGATAACTCATCGAAACATGTATGTAAAAATAAAATAAAATAAATAAATAAATAAAATCATTACTTCAATAATATGAATAATTTAAATTGATATATTTATTTTTAAATAAAACTGTTAGTTCTAACTATTCTAAACTATGTTTTTATCTCTAATTTATTCTTACGAATACATTACTAATTTCTACTAGAGCTTTCTACAGATGTAATAAGTTAACTGATTTAATATTCTTTAACTAAAAATAATTGTGTGATAAAAAAACATAATAAATTGTTTTATTATTTCATAAACATGAATTATCACGTAGTAGAAGTCACAACCATCAATTATATAATTCTAAATGTGCATTAATGATATTATCTTTACAATAATACGGTAAATGACAATTCCGTCAATAGTTTTTTCTTTGCATGCTTTTAAAAGTAAGCAACGTATTACATTATAATGCTGTTTTACATTTTAATGATTGTTTTATTTACATTATGGTTTATAATATTTAACATATTACATAAGTATATATTTCAAATGTTATAAAATACTTGGGACTAGAGGGAGCTAAAGTAAGTTTTAAATATATTAGCAAATTCAGCAAAATGCATGCATAATTACATAGGATAGATGTTTATCTACCATGATTTTGATCTTATGCTTTTAAAATATTACATTACAATCCGCATATACATAAATCCTTTAAATACGTTATTTATCCTTCAAACATTCCCCATTCTTTCATTTGACATTAATCCTATACTTGAATCATTTTTTTTTTAGAAAAGTAAATTACCATATCGTTATCGAGTATACTATGCCCTAACATGTTGTTAACGACATTTTAACATGTTATTTAGCATGAGTTAGGTTTGTCAAACAGTGTGGCAAATAATAAAAGCGGTGACCCATGTCCAGTTCAAGCGGTCAAAGAATCTCGTAATACAGGAAACGGATCGAACTAGTTCCGCTATGTAGGGTGTAGTAGTTAGACAGGAATAGTAGTGACCACCACTCGACGAGTAGAAATGAAAATATAAAAAAAAAACTGGACACTAGGATATTAGACTTCCACACGAGGATACATCAAGTCAAGTTAGGGGAATTAAAACTGTTTATTAAAATGTCATAATCCGATGGAAGTACCGGTCATTTATCAAAGTGCTCATACGTGTTTTGAATAGCGTTTAAGTTAGGTTTATTTTATGCAGAAAATATATTTATTGGATTATTTAAAAACGAGTTTATGTGAGTGATGGTGTTAAACAAATATTAAATTATGTAATAATAAATATTTGATTGCAAAAGAAGTAGCTGTTAGAGCGGAGATATATTTAATATAAATTAATAGCACATTTGTTTACCATTAACAAGAAAAATTGAGTAAATTAATACCAACACTAAAATAATGTAGAATGAGAAAATTGATCTTTAAATAAATTTATCAGAAAAGTAATGATACAAAAGTTTGCTAAAAAAAAGATATATTCAGTACTTCAGAAATTATAATTCTATACATTTATTTTTTCTCTATCATCTATCCAGACAAAGCATCACTTCCCCTATACATTTATCTCGTTTGTACATGTGCAAGTGGAAAGAACATAATAAAGAGTGTCGTCTTTAAACTTTGAACCCGGATCCTTGTCCCGGCTTGAACTAAGGGCCACTATTATGAGAGCGGCCGCGCCACTACTTTAATATGGTCATTATACTTGACCAGTGGTCAGTCTGAACTCTGACATCGCCACTTCTCACCCTTTCACACTTGCACTTTTGCCATCCATTCAAGATCACACACTCGTAACAGCACACACGACACACTGACCGCGCTACACAAAGGGCATACATTATTTAATTATAGGATTATAACAGAATGTTAAATAGTTGACCATTTGTAATAATTAAAAGGGATATTTTACACCACAATATAATTAACAATTTTGCATATATTCATCTTTGTGATTTTTTATACATATTTGACTAAGTTTAGAATAAATTATCCCAGTTAAAAAGAATGGAAACAAAACAAACTTAATAATAAATCCTTTCGGTTAAGTTACAAAGTGACTCCTTTGTTTGAAAATTAAAATTATTAAGTGGTGTGAATTAATATCCGGTTAGAAAAAATGGTAGGTTTACTTTTTGCCTTGACCATCATCATCCATATCTCGTATGCAGATTCTTGCAATTTTTTGTGGCAACTATTTAGTTAGGTCTTTATAATAAATGAATTTGTGCAGCTGACAGTGTGAGTGGGTGGACTAAAATGAACGGGGTGGCCGGTTAGGAAAATACTGTGAGGGGCAGTCCGTTTTCTCTCTCTTGAGTTTTAAACGAGAAAGTGTTTTAGAGAAGTATGAGACGAGCAGCAAGAGAGAAGTGTGAGGGGTGTAATATTAATGACCGGTCAGAATAGGCCGTCGCAAAGTCGTGGCAGTATGGCCAGTGGTCGCGTGATGAATGACCCCTTTTAAGGATTAAAGATGACAATTTAATTACCGTCGTTGAGGTCGCACCATCTACTCAAGACGCGCGCGTCCGTCGATCCCTTATTATTAAAAACCGCCCCCACACATTAATTAAGCTTACCTAGCAAAATAAACGTGTGATAATCTGTTAATTTAAGTATTCTGTGTTGATTAGTTAACAATTCCGTTGTTTATTTATAATTATAATATTAATATCTTAAACTGTGTACACCTAATGATTATTTTATGTATGCTGGCACTAGTAGCTAAGCTATAAATAACTCCCTTCTTTGTTTCTACATTTTCTAGATAAGATACAAGTCATTTCATACTTTTAACTACTTTGATAAAACACGTTAGTGCCAAAGTTGTTATCCGTACTACGATTACCAAACTAAAATGAAATAGAGCCAAATGGAACTTTTAATTTACTAGTTGTACGTTTTCTCCGACTATCAAGCTAGTCGGTGGGCCATTGGTAGAAAGTACTGGAACCATCTAGACAACGGACTAGAAATCGCAGGTGATAATTTCAACTATAAACTTTAAAAGTAAACAAAACTACTAGCAATAAAGAAAAAATGACAAGTTTGGTTGTACCCAATATCAGAACATAGAAAGAAATTTACAAGAACTTGCTAATATGGAAAAAGATGCAAAAGAATTAAAAGTTTTTTTACAACATACTAAAAAAAAAAACAACAACAAAATGTCAATAAACACATTACAATTGAGGAAGTGGAAACATTTGTATGAATTCTATACTGGCTAATAATTAACACTTAACAAACGTTTACAGCACAACAGTACAAAAAGATGCAAATGTTTCACTTTTAAACTACTTTTAATAGTCATAGGGGCCCAATTGAGGTCTACTGTGTGGGGGACGAGATATCTTAAAATCTAAGCGATTTTGTCAAAAACCTTTTTTTCTAAGTTTAACATGTGATTTCAGATGGGGTCTAGTCTCGTATTAGCTCTCAATTAGGTGTTACAATTGTAGTAAGATTTTAGTTTAAAATGATTCTATCCTGTTCAGATAGGAACAGACGCAACTTGTTGCAAGTATTCACGTTGTTGTCTTTGCGTAGCAACGGAGTTAATAGGTTATTTGCCAATACGACTGTTATGTGCAGTCTGAAAGTTAATTCTTTATCTAACTCTATTTTTAGGAACTTTATAGTGGCCATTCATAAAATTGGAACGCTATTTAAATAAACGTTTTCGTGAGAAGTTAACAAAAATCTTTTTGAAAAGAGAATAGCCTTGCTCTTCTCAAGGTTGATTTTTTGGATGATCACTTTAGACTCTCTATTAAGACTTAATCAATTTGTTTTAATTTTTGTCAAAGCTTTGGTAAACTTTTTTATTGCTAGCAAACTGAGGATTATAAAGTCAACAACAGCGCTGTCAACTCCTTTAGCTGTTTGAATGTGAAGCAGTGGTGTGACGTTTTCTTCTATATAAAAACAAGAACTAGTCAGTCTTGTAGATCAACTTGATCTTTTTCTTACACCTTCCGTAGATATCTAAGACAACTGGGCTAAACCTAATGACTAAAATAACAGATTTCTGCTGCAATATTTTTGAATAACGTAATGTCAAGTACATCTTCAGGGTAGTCCTGAGAATGATAATAAGTTAGCATGTCCGACGTTAGTCAGTATAACTTTTATTCACTGAATATGAAAATTTATTTTATCTTTTCTAAAAGTTTTGATCTTACATCTCTGAACTATCAGTGAATATTTGTTAGAATTTTTAGCAAGCATTGTACTACAAGTAAATATTTGTTTAAATAGCAATATGTCTTGTATTTTGTTTGAACAATGTCTATAGAAATATTTATTAAAAATGCAAAAACCTGCAACATTACGCGTAAAGTATCATTAGTCAATTTTAAATTGGCAATGATTAGAATAGCTTGTTTCTAAGTAGAGTTAGTGTAATTTTGGATGTTCTTGGTTATCTAGTATGGGGATACTAGATAACCATATTCAATACAATTACATAAAATACATCATTTGTTAAATTAAAATGATAAATTTGTTTTGGCCATCTAATTCAAATAAAACGCCCCAAAAATGTCATTGCTTGTCCTTGTAAGAATTTAACTGTACAGCTCTTTTTACAAACACAGTTTTGCGCTTTTCCTAACAGGAGGCGGTGCGTTACCACAGCTAGCGTTATAATTTGAACAGTAGTAGGTTTTGTGGATTATATGATAATTTAATTGAACACTATACGGTACTACGCTCTGAGAACATAATGACTATGTCACAATCAATTCACGATAAAGTTACAAAGACATATGTACAATATTAAAACTAAATACATACATATCATACTGCATAGTTTCTTAAAATCCTAATCTAGTAATGTAACAAATATCATTTTTAAATATAAAAAGATGACAGGAAATTAAATACTTGTGTTGTTTTTGCTTTATGTTAATGAGCTGGCTAAATTCATGACAAAGAAGTCTATTCTATTTTATTCTATTGCGTTATAGTAAGATATGTACTTTTTAAAATTATTAAAGCAATATATGAACTACATAACTTATTACTATACAGACTATAGCAATAGTACTAAAATATTGTTATAAACTAAGGTAATTTTTACTATTGTAACTAACCTACTGCTACATATGCATAATAGTAGAGTATGGAAATACGCAACCCAAAAACTAAAACTGTTAACCATGCCTGATCTAGCAATTTTTTTGTTAACTTTTACCTGTATAGTGTCCATTTGTTTTTATACTCACTATTTTTTGCTCATTGAGTAAATACACACAGTGAAATAAATGTCCTGCCTTAGTGCACAGTATACATTACACCAACTATTTTTTAATAATATGATATTTATTTTGTAAAATAAATTTGTAAATAAATCTATTGATACATTTTTTGGTATTAAAAAATTTGGTTTAAAGTTATAAAATCTTAAAAACAATTATAAAAAATTATATAAATTATTATTTATAAGTAATACAATATGTGTACAAACAAATCTGAATAAAAAATATTCATGATGGATTTGCATAGTTAAAACCATGAAAGCCACAGTGGGTTGGAAAGGTTAATGACCATAGTCTTTCTCCCCATGGGTATAGCTGTTGATTGATGAATTGAGGTAATGGAGGGTTATGGGAGTGATTACCTATGTTTTGTTGAAACGAATATTGTAGTGTAGTACATTTCAATATATCAGTCAATTGTTAATTGTTGAATAAAATAAATAGACTTTAAACTATATAATAAATATTTATTAAGTTATTGAATTAGTAAATAGTTATTATATATTTTAGGGTCACTTTAATTATGCAAAGTATTTAAGAAATGATTGGTATAAAATAAAATAAGTAAGTAACTAACATTTATATGTAGATTTAAAATACCGTATGTCCTAGAACCGACTTAACTCAACAACTTTGTCATTTTTAATTTTCAAATAAAAAGTATTTATTTTTTATAAAAAGTTTTTCCTTTAAAAACAATATTGACATAAAAAGTTAACATTGAGTACACTAATGTCAAAAAATTAAGAATATGTGAGAATGACTTAAGAAAAAGGTACTTTTAGATATGAGTTGTTATTTAAAAAATTAATTAAATAATATTTAGAATTGTAAAATATGTTTTAATGTATAATTTCAAATCAAAATTCAACATTTTTTTTTAAGTTTTAAATTAAATAACTGGTTATTGTTAAAATTAGTTATATAATTTAAAATACAGCTTTTCTATAAAGGCAATTCTATTTCAAACGGACCAGAGCAGGGGAGAGGTGCATTGAGAAAATTGCTTTAGTATTTTTTTTTTCAGTTTCTTTAACTTATTAGTAGTTTTTTAATTGATTCATGAAGATAAAAAAACCCGTAAAAAAATTACGATTGTTTTAGTTTGTTTGTCCTTTTCTAACTTAATCGCAGGTTTTTTTTTAAATTGCAAATTTAATTAAAAAAAAAACAAATTTACTAGAGAAATCAATCAGAAATTTTCCGTAGAATCCAAATCTGGGGCCATTTCAAGTATACTCTGTCTATAAGCCGCAAAAGCCAAAAAGTGGGCTGGGCAAAAAAGAACATTTTTTAATTTTTGCTTAACTGCCAAAGTTGTCGTGTTTTGATGTAAATTTATTTGAAAATATAAATTTGTTTTGTGTATTTGAGTTTTAAGGATCTAAAGCTCGAAAAAACTGCCTATTTTTTAACATAATCTTTTACAAATACACATTTGGCAGTTTTCAGAGAAACTATACACAAAATATTATTAAAAGTTTAAATTTTGCAAACAATTCTACATAGAAAATAGTCAGTGTCGTGCTTATCTGGCGTAGAAAAGCCAATATAAAAAAAAATTTGTACATTAAAAAAAAATTCTTTACTTAAAAAATGATTTTTTTAAAGATTATTTTGCTTATATTTTTATAAGTTCATTTTAGAAGTTTAACAAAGACATATATTGTTGCTTGAACTAATTTTAGGCCATTTTACTTTTTGTTTGATAGTTTTTGCGCTTGCGGTACAAATTTAGACTCAATCTATTGGCGCCAAAAATTGAGAATATTATTATTTTTGGCATTGAAACATAAATTCGCATTTTTTGCCTAAAAATGTTGTAAACATTTCTTTCTAGATGGACTTTTCTACGATCGATGAGTACAACACTGATTTTTAATAATATTTGATGCAATGTTTCTCTGAACACGACTAAACGTGTATTTGTAATTGTGTAGTTTATGTTAAAGAATAGGCCTACTATGCAGATTTTTCATTTTTAGACCCTTAAAACCCAAATACACAAAACAAATTTATATTTTTTTATTAATTTACAAAATACGTCAACAAAAAATTTAAAAATGCTTTTTTTTGCTCAGTCCACTGAGAACAAAAACATGGTTTTATGGCTTTTGCGGTTTATAGATAAGGTATAGACTTGAAATAGCACCAGATTTGGATTCTACGTAAAATTTCTAATTGATTTCTCTATTTTTTTCTTTAATTAAATTTGCGATTTGTAACAAAAAATGCGATTAAGTTAAAAACAACAAAAAAACTAAAAAAATCTGTAGAATTTTTTTAAGGGTTTTATACCCTCATAAAACCATAAAAAGTTGACGGTATTGATAAAAAAAAAACAAGTAAGTATTTGTAGTTTATTAAAGCTAACATTCAAAAAATTTGTGTAATTCAGTGTTACAGGCAAAATAATTGAAAAATTTATTATAAAGTTAAAAATATTTTTTTTTTTAAATAAGAAATAAATTTAATAAAAATCATTTACGTTAACACAAATGTAACCGTTTTGTTGCAACATGTGCAGCATAATAGACGACATATACAATACTTTGAAAGGTAAACGTTTGGTACTGCACATTCTGTGCAAAATGTCACAGACTAGATGAAAATATATAGATTGGACAATATAAACCAACTTCATAGTTCTCTAGATTAACAATTTTAGATTTTTACTTGTGGGAACGACTAACACAAATTGTTGATAAGTACTTTTATAAAATGATACAAAAATCTTTAAAAAGTTTTAAATTTAAATTATAAAAAAAATTGTAGCAATTAATTAAATAATTAGTACATTAGAACTTTAATACAACCTTAAATTGGCAATTAATGTATTAAAGTCAGCAATATGTCAAAAAAATATTGTTCAAATATTGCATTACAGTTTTACTACAAATAAATGTTTTCAAGTGCTACTGACAACACGAAAGTATAAAATATAAAGCTACAGCATACAACAAAAAAAAGTGTTAAAATATATAGTTTAATTAAAATAATTTTAAAATTTTCGACCGAAACTTGTATATGTAAAGCCAAAGTCAAATGTATAAATAACTAGTTTTATAAACTTTTTAATGAATATTAGTTTAAGAAAAAACAAAATCTACAAGATGATTATAAACAATTTTACAATAATACTAAATAAACTCAAAATTTAAAAAAATATACCGTTTCTACTTATTTCAATTATCAATCATAATTTTTTGTTGTCATTATTGTATTTTTAAGAAGCAGATAAGTTTTTTTTTTAATTTGTTATACTTACGGTATAAACATGATTAACTTTGTGTAAAAATTGTTTTTTTTTTCATTAAATTGATTTAAAAAGTATTTATTCTTAGTTTAAAATTAAAAAAAATTGAACTAATAAGAACACTTGTTAGTTGCTGATCTACGTTATCTTAGCAACAGTTTGTTCTTGCCAACTGCGCACACATAAAAATTTCCGCTTAAATAATTTAAAAATGAATACTAAAGTTGCACAAAATGCCTTAGGTAAAAAACTATAATGTAAGTTGCCGACTACTAAACGTACTGAACCACTTGTTGATTATGAAAATATAATATTTGTAAAAGCAATTTAAACAAATTTATTAAAAATAATACTTTAAACTTGCTTATATTGTAATACAGAGCGTTCGTTTTATGGTACGCCTTAAAATTTGCAAAACGAATTCAAATCTTTAAATTTTATTATAAAAATTATTGTTCCATCACTAATACACTTTGAAACTTTGCTTTCCCACCTGATTGTATGCCAATTATAACACTAATTGGAAGTTATTAAAAATTCAAAATAAGTTCTTTACTTACTACAATGTGAAGATGCAATGCATTTGACTTAGACGATCAATTTAAAAAATTGCCGTGGCAGCAAAAAGTGTTGAAAAGAACCAAAACATTATACTTTTAGTGACAAAATATTTTGATTTAAAAGGCTTGATTGGTCGGGTAGTGTTTTGAACCGCACTTCTTTGAAAACGATGCTGAACGAGCACTTTCAGTTAATAGAGTGCGCGACACATGCATGAATATAAAGAACTTATTTTTTCAAGAAAATGGTGTCACGTGCTTTACAAGTGGCAAAACAATCGTATTATAAATTGCAAATTTAATTGTCAACCAAGATCATGTGGTTTGACGTCAACATCAAAGTTGCAATTGCAGAAATAAAAACGTATTTTTGTAAAAATGTGATAAAAAAAATTTAGAAAAAGTTGCGTTTGACAAAAATCGACATAATTCAATAATATGAATATTTTTAGTTTATAACGGAATAAACAATCTTTTTTATTGTCAATAAATCAAAAAACTTATTTTTTACATCTTGGTAAAATACAAGTAAAATTTTTTTTCCAAACTTAATCTAAAACCATTTTAAATTTATAAAATGAAACCACAAATTAAAACATATACAATTATGAACGGTAAAAGCGTTAGTTGTCAACAAGTTGACGATTAAACATATGTTTTGTAAAAGAAACAATAAAATCATAAGTATGAATATAAAAAAAGGCTATTGACCAAAGTCTTTCTGCTCATGAATATGATTATAGTGGCAAACATGATAAAATTATAAAATTTTGAACATAATTTATTATCAAGAAACACTTTTAGATATTTGCTGTTGGAGAAAGTTGGGTTGTTACATAGCTCAGATTAATATTGCGTTTCTTGATATACGGTGGTATAAGAAGTTAAGTTTTATTAGGATTGGCATAAAGCTTCCATGTATTGAACCATGTTTTAATATATTTGTTTAGGTTAGGCAAATTGTTGGAGAAGGTTGGATTGTTACATGGCTTAGAGATTAATAGAGTTTCTTGTTATACAATGGTATAGAGTAAGAAGTCGGGTTTTATTAGAGTTGGCATAAAGCCTTCTTGTATTAAACTTTGTTTCAATATATTTGGTTAGAGATTGTAGGTAGCTGGATAGAATGTAACAGATTTTTTGTAGTAATCATCATATTGTAGTATGTACATTTTTGAATTAAAGTGTTGCCCCACGTCCTACAAACTAATACAATAAACATTTTACAAGGGTAGTGATTATGAAGTTTCTTGCGGAACACTCTGCTTGGAATAATAGACGGAAGAGAAAGAATTTCTAACTTTGACACGTAGTTGTCTATTTTGAATAAATTTTATTATTGTGCAAATTAGGTAAGGAAGAACCTGCAGTGATGAGAATTTAAGAGTTTTTATTGGTTAATTTGGTTTATTATCATTTTGGCGCAGAACAACTTGATCTATAATAAAACTCTAAAAAATTAAATTTAAAAGTTTTGCAGTTACATACTGTTGCTTCTAGGCCGTTGTTATATGAACGTGTATATTATTGTGTAAGCGTTTTAGGATTTTTTGAAAATATTATCTTATTTTTACCAGTTTATAGAATTAAAAAAATATTTATTTTTAGTTATTAGTACATTGTCAGGCATTTAATAGTTTAAGGTTTTAAAATAGTTGTCATACCAGTTATCTACTTCAGTCAGTTCTAGTTTGTTATAGTCACCATTTTCATAGTTCATCTAGTTTGTTAGTGTCTGGATCAGTTATAGGCTGCATTTTTAAAGATAAGGTATATAGGTTTTGTAACTACCTTTTCTTTATTTGTTTTTCTTTTAGTTACCTGTGAGTTTATGAATATTTTTTCCAATTTCAATAAAAAACCCCGCTAGAATTTCAAGAGCAACTCGCCTAAGCATAATAGAAATCAAATTGTGCAGCTACTTGCACCGTGTGATGGCATCATACGAGTTACTGTCCCTTGCCATTATCAATTGAACGTCTAAGTCAATTGCGTATATCAAAACTTTACATTGTAGTAAGTAAAGCGCTCACTTTGGATTTTTAATAACTTACAATTAGTGTTATACTTGGTATATGATCAGGTGGAAAAGCAAAGTTTCAAATTATATTAGTAATAGAACAATAAGCGTACCGTGATGAATTCTAATAGGTTGTAGATAAAAAATAAAACACTTTTTATTACAATATAAATAAGTTTAATGTAATATATTCCATGATTCTCGAAATCTGATATACCAAGACTACTTATAAAACAAATCATAAGATACAGGTGGAATCACCTAACTGTTTAACATGTAACATGGTGGAAACACCACATTATATCTTAACAGACTGCTCAATATACTTGACAGAAAGAAAACTTTTATTACAGACAACAAACAAACGCATTTTGTGCAACTTTTGTAATCATTTTTAATTTATTTAAACGAAAATTTACATGTGTGCTCATATAAGAAACATAATCATAACAAACTTTTCTTCATTTGTTTTTTTAGTTAACTGTGAGTTTAAGAATGTTTGTTTCAATTTTAATAATGAGTTGCTCTGCTAGAATTTCTAGAGCACTTGCCTACGCATGCTAGAAATCAAACTGTCAATCTTAGTCTAAAGGGCTGGTTACACAATGCGAGCTAGTATTCGAGATGGCTTAGTCAGTTACTTGTTGTGCAGCTACTCGCACCGTGTGACCCCATGATTTGATAATGGCGAGGGACAGTAACTTGTATGTTGGCGTCACACGGTGCGAGCATCTGCACTGCAGTAACTAACTAAGCCAGCTCGGATGCTAGCTTGCACTGTGTAACCAGGCCTTAGAGGATGAAGTTTTCTAAATACGCATCCACATATCAAGTAAAGTGAGTGAGGGTAGCCAGTCTTTTACCGATTGTATCTCACACGTGTTCGATAAGTGATAGGTCTAGAAAACAAAAAAAAGCCATGAAAGTAAATTAATAAGTTTTAGGAAATACTAAACTTGGAAATTTGTTCCATGTATCGATAGTACGGTTAAAGAAATATCTCTTAAAAGTTTTGGTCTTACATCTCTGAAGTGTCAGTGAATATTTGTTAGAATTTCTAGCAAGCTTTGTACTACAAGTGTTTAGATGACAATAAGTTTTGTAAGTATCTAAGTCATTGGTCAGTTTTGGATTAGCAATGATTCAAATAACTTATTTTTGAATAGAGTTTAGTTTTTGATGCCCATACCTGGAAACAATCTTCAATACAAAGACAAATCTAAGTTTTATTAATATGCCAAAGTAACCAGAAGTAAAAAATTCTTTACATCAAAACTTTGTCAACAACTTGGTTGTTCAAAAAAAATTATATGAGATTGTAACCCTTAAAAACAAATGGAAAAAAATATAACTATGGATTTATTGTTCAATTTAATATTTGGTACTGATGGTACCTTAGATTTTAATTTTGAAACAGTAAGAAGTTGAGTTTTTATAGAGTTAAAATTGACCATGTTGGGAGTGCCCCACTTATATATTATTTTAAAGTTTTTGTTTTAGATGTTACAGATTCTAATCTAGAAATTTTCAGATTCATTGCTATATTTGTCAATATGGTCTTTGGAAAGTATTAAGTATAAATTATAAAGAGAGTTATTATCTGCAAAACTATGAATAGAACGTTTAGGTATTTGAAGAAGTTCATTAATGTAAATTAAAAATAAAGTTGGCAAAAAACAGAACTTTGAAAAGCTCCAGCATTTATAATTTTGGGGTCAAAATTAAAACTATAATTTTTCTATTGTCAAAAATTATTGATAAGGTTTACAGATTTATGATTAAAACCTATACAATAGAGCATGTTGATATAATTAGGATGCCACACAGTTCATCCTATAGAATCAATTTTTTTTTGCTCACAAAAAAAAGTTGTAAGAACTATTTGTTACCTTTTATATAACACTCCCTGCAATCCTTATTTTAAAAACTTAGGAACAATATACATTTTTAGTACGGTCTCTTACATAAATGCAATCCAAAACAGCTTTGCAACAATAAATGATTGTCATCAATATCCAACACAGTTTGATGAAAACATCAGAACAACTATATTTAGGTTGGCAAAATCGGAGAATAACTCAATGAATATTAAACTTTACAACTCCTTTTTACAGTAAAAAAAAGATGCAACCAAAAGCATTTACACACAAAATAAAAAAATATACTCAAAAATATAGCACCATATTTAGTTCTGAAATTTTAACAAGACATACAAAATGTGACCATACTTTAATGTTTTAATTTATATTTTAATATTGTTTTTTTTAATCTCTTATTTTATATAATTTTGTTTTACTTCAATGTTTTCTTTATTTATTCTATGAAACTCTTTTATATTTATTGTTATTAAACACATATTGTTTCATATGTTTATTATTATTTTTATTAATTAATATATTATTTCACTTACCAAAAACCTTGATTTTATTATAACTTTTTTTTGTATTATTTTAGGGTATTATTGGCAAAATAAATGTATTCTATTCTATCAAATGCTTTGAAAAGTAGAACTCCATTTGTGACTAACATAAGTCAGAAGATCTGTTGTCGAACGTTTTATTTAATAATTATATTGAGTATTTTAAATAAAGTAATGTTGTTCTAAAAACTTAACGATGTGAAAATTAATATAATTTTCAATTTTTTTCACAGATTGGACAATAATGCAACTGGTTTATAATTTAAAGACTCAGACTTGTCTTCTTTTTTAGGTATAGGTTGAACATTTGCAACTTTATAACAATTAGAAAATGATAAAGCAAATATTTTAGTCAAAATGGAAATTATTTTATTTGCAAATGTTTAAGAATTCCATCTATACATGATTCTTTTCTGGTATTTAATTTCAGAAGTTATCTTTTGAAAACCCGTTCTCTAAAATAAATCATACCCATTAAATTACCACTAGCCGGCATTGTAGGTACAGCAATAGATAGATTTATAATTGTAAAGTAAACTGTTTTTTAAATTTAAATTGTGACAATGTTTACAGGCTTTCTTATAATTCTGTTTAGTCTGGTTAGAACAATTACTGATGTGCTTTTTAAGTATTTTTTGCTTCTTATTAACTGCCTGTTTTGTCTGAATTAAAATCAAGTACTTTTGTTTTGGTTTAATAACAGAGAATGGAACACATTCTGAATATTTTGATTTGTTTTAAAGGTATCGACACATTGTAGTCTTTTATTGAGCAGTTAAGAGCAAACAAAAAAAAAGGTACTACTTGAGACCAAATTATTGAATTCTCTAGTAAACTAATTGAACAGATACTCCTTAGTTAGTTAAGCTTTTGTCTCTCGATGAACTATTGTACTAACAATTTTGCTAATTTGATTGGCAATATTACGAGTTGACAAACTTACTTCTGTGAGGCATATTTTGATTTAAATGAGAAACTGGTCAAATGATTTGCATTGTTATTGCAATTAATCTAAAAAAAAAATAGCAATAGTTTTGCTACGTATTTATAATAAGCGGGCAATATTATTAGACTAAATCAGCAGAAAAGAAGTGCTGCGTCTTTGAATGCTGGTTATGGTTGTTTTTGCGCTTTACAAGAATGATTAATGTTTTAAGTAACTTGTAGAAATAAATAATTTTTAAAACTTACTAAAGAATATTGCTTTATTTCTAATCTTAAACCTTAAACAATATATGGGCCACTCTTAGGTTAGGTATAATTGCTAGAAGAAAAATGCTTCAAATATTTTTGCTAAAAGTATGAATAACTAAAAGTTAAAATTCAACTTTGTTAATCTTTTTATTCAAATATTTCTAATCTTTTTTTAATTTAGTTTGAACTTATTTTAACAAATATGTTAATGTTTATACATAATTAATTAGTTTAAAATTTGGTACTGAGAAGTACACAAATACATGTTTTTTTTTAAGTATGTAACTAAAATAGGTAGAATAAAATAGTTTGTATATATTAAATTTTATAAATTTAGCACATCAAAATATTTATTAATAATAGATAATATTTTGGAAGTCACCATAATTAATATAATCTTATTTCAAAATATATTTAATAATTTCATATCAACAAAGATTGAAACAACTGCAACTTTAATAAAGTTATAATTAATTGATCCATAAGGTTGCAGATTTTATGTTTTATAATGATGAGGTAACGTTTAATGTAATAGTTTAGAAAAATTATAATTTTGCGTTAAAAATAATTTTATTCAAAAAGACGCAACTTATTGCATAGATATATTATTTATAACATAAAGTTAGATTGAGTTTTATTGAACATTTACAAATTTAACAAAAAAATATCAAACACAAACATTTTATAAGTTACTACAACCTTTTATGTTTCAAACTTTAAACTTTTTAACTTTTCTATTGCAGGTACATCTGAAGCTTGTTTTCTAATAACTTTAATTCAAAATACGCTTAACTGCTTTTAATTAAAACGTATCTTTTTAGGAATAAAACTTTTTTTATGCTTTTTTAATAAAATATACTATGCATAAATAAAAATAAAAAGCTTTTTTAGAATGTAACTGCTTGTTTTGTGTTTTACAATATTTCTAATGCTGTATCAAGCTTTTCTACTATTCCGCTCAAATTAAAACTATTCTGATAACCAAAATGTGATCAACTGATTATTGTTTTCATGTAAAATGCTTTTTACAAAAAAATTAAACCTAAAGCAATGAATAGAAAAAAGCTGTTTTCTGGATTTCTGTTTTATTTAACATTTCTAAAAGAAATAGTCAAGCAAAAACTAGTAATGTTTTGTAAAAATAAAAATGTGATAAAAAAAATTGTAAAATATTTTCTAATTTTATACCAAGTTTTACTATAAAAACATTAGCTGAGATGTGCGGCAGAGGTATTTTCCTGTATTTATATACAATTCTTGTAAACTTTTTTCACATTTTTATGTAAGTATTGAAATAATTGTTTTAAAAAAGTATTTGTATTAGTAAAATGAATTCTTACAAATGTTGAAGCTATTACACAGTATAACAAAAAGAACATTACATAAAAATAAAAACCTACCTTGATTTCCAGTATTGTAGTGAAAACAGCTACTTTGGCGTCATTTTTATTTCCACATATAATTTGATAATAAGTTTATTTTTTCACCAAAACATTCAGAAAGGATTAAACTAAATTTGTTCAGAGTATTTTAGTCAAATAATAATTGAAAATACCCGAAAAATTAATCCAAATATAGAAATAAATGCGTTTTTAAGTACTTTTAAATGCATTTTAATGCTATTTGCAAATATAATTTGAACAAAATACTCAACTATAACAAATATAGTTTAATCCATTCTGAATGTACTGGAGAAAAAATAAATTGATTAATTTACGGTTGTTGAATTTAATAACTTAACATCAGATAACAAAATGTTATGTATAATCAATATCATTTACCAATTTGTAAAAAATACAAAATAATAGTTTTTATAATTATTTAATATTTATTTGATATTCAAGATTACAGAAAACTTATAAATGTAACAATATTTCGTGTTCCTGGTTTTTCTGTACTGTTAATAATTTAGTAAGCTAAGAGTAAGTATATAAATAGCAATAGCTAAAATAATCAATAAAAAAATCAATTTACAATATTATTATATTAAAAAAATGTCTTCTATATACATTATTATACATATATAATATATTGTGAGTAAGTATTGTTAGGCTGGTACATAAATAAGAATTCTCTTTGATCGATCATCTATTTCAAAGTCTGTCTCTAGATACAATATATTTTTTTCTCACAGAGTAACCCAGTGATCCATATACATATATTACAAGATCGATCGCACATAAATCACTCATTTATCCACTGCTATTTAAACACAATGGGCATATACATATATAAAAAGCGAAAAAATCCCTCTAAAATGCAACCCTTGCATATTATAAATCTCCGTGAGGGGAGATGCTACTGCGACTCTTTTGCACTAGCCGATGAAGTAGAAGTAGAGCTTATAACAACCCTTTTTTGCTTTCTTCTCGTCCCGTCTCGCTCTCATTTTATTTCTTTTCGCATTGTTAAGGAAATGCGTCTCGTAACGTTATCCTGACACAGATCTATTCTCTAAGAATCCTCACTTAACGAATTCTTTCTTCTCCATGTGTGCAGGTATGAGAAATATTTTTTATGTTGTAATTGTATCACCTTACTTTTGGAAGGATTTTTGCATATACATATTGAATATTTAATTCTTGAGTTATCAACAGTTTTATTTAGTGTAGTTACAAGTTGAGAAAAAATATGTTTAAAGAATTATAATTAGATTCTTTTTATATATGCTGTTTTAATTATTTTATTTTAGAATGTTACATTAAATTTTATTATTGCTAAAATTAATTTTAATTGTGAACTCAATTGTAATTATAATTATATTGGGTACACTACTGGTAGAAAAACCTTTTATATTATTTTAATGATTTTTGCTTTTATCAGACATTTTCTTGTTTCAATTATGTATATATACAGATTTTACTGCATTGATCACATATTTTCAATATGTATTTTATTTATAATTTATTTAAATATTATGTGCAAAGTAGAATATAATGTAAATGTTTTTAAATTGTAAATCAATAAATTACAATTGATTTTTTAATGCTTTTTAATTTAGATTGTAGAGAAATACCTACCACACACGTAATTGCATGTTTGACAAGTATACATGAGATTTAAAGTTAATCAAACTGGAAGACTTCATAGACTCTGTACTGCTTGCAAGTCAATACATTAACACTACAAATAAGTAAAGTTTTATGCATCCGTGTTTTTTACAAGAAACCGCATGTCATAAAAACTGTTACAAGCTTTGGTCTTAAAGACCCACTTCCAACTAGAGCTGCCAAAGATTTAGTTTGTGCCCAAGATTAGCGCCGACAAAGCTAAAGATCTACTAAAAATGTTAAATTATATAAAAAAAAAACTTAAAAGAAAGACAGTTCTACCATGACCTTCTGCACGTGCACTTCGACATTAAAATAAATCCCTTGATGGAGTAAATGTAGTCTTACCTGAGATAGAAAATGCAGTTTTCCCAAAAAAGAAAATGCAGTTATTCTTAAGGAAAAAAATGTAGTTTATCATGAAGTAGTATATGCAGTTTGACCTAAAAAAAATGAAGAACCGCCTGCCAAAAAAATCCGAAGTAAGGAGATTGCATTTTCTTCAATCTTTAATCTTCAAATCTGCACATTTAAAATCATTTCTTTATGTTTTGCATTTCAAAACAATATAATTTTTTTAGTACTGTAGCTAATTTTATGTATCTTTTAGCATTTTAAAATCATGTATTATAGACTTCCGTCCTTTTATAAAACACTTTCTGGTACTTACACAATTTATCAGATTATTAGTCAAAAAACTTATACTGTTATCCACGCATTTTTTTATAGCTAAAAAGTTAAGTAAATTAAGTAATATTATGCAGTATTATTCAAATTAGTTTTGCATACACAAAAATATCATTTAGTTTTTTATATTTATTATTAAAAAAAAATTAACTTCTAACTTACAAGGCGTGTCATTGTTTCACATTAGAGTGTTTTGGAAATGTTCTTTGTGGGTTTTGAAGTTATCAGATAGCTCAAAAAAATTACTTACTGCAACCTTGACAGTTTTTAGAAATAACAATTAAAAATAATAAGAGTTTGAAGATTTTAAAATGTCTAAAATGATTCTAGAAGACTAAAAAACTCTAGATCTAGATATAAATATCAAAAATATTTAACAAATTAAGAGCAAACCTAGTTGATTTAATTTAATTGAAAGAGTTGTATTTAATAAAATAGTAATTTAAAAGTTATACAATAAAATATTTTGTTAATTAAGATAAAAAACTACTTTTTTAAAATTTTATTTTAAGAAGAAGATCGTTCAGAAAGAAATAAAATAAATCTTGCAAAATTTTAAGAAAGAAAAAAAGAAAAAAAACTTATTTTTTATTATTATGTATCTATATGTATTTAAACTCAACAAGGTTGATTATTTTGGTTGCTGCATTTAGTTTTATATTAAGTATTATAATGAGTATAAAAACCTTTAAGAAAAATCAACATCTTGCGTATACCTTCCTACCCTTGAACTGTATTAATTAGCCTTTTAGTATGAGCTTTTAGTGGGTTTCAATGTAATGTTAAATTTAACTGCTACGACCACTCTCACTATATTATTGATTCCGTTTGTCAATTTATCATTTTATGCCATGTTGTTTGTTAATTAATTGTCATTAAGATTCATACATTAATTTATCATATTATAATTTATTAATAATTCATTTATCTATAAACATATTAAATATTGAATGGTGGTGGCCGTTACTATATAATAGTTCATTATAAAATAAATAAAACACAGAAACTAGTTACAATTTTTAGTGTGTCATCATTGAACGGTGATACAAACAAATATGAATATAAAAGAAAACTTACAAAGCATATATACGACGTAGTTACGGTTTTTAAATATATTTATGATATACATAGTACATAGTAAATTTTAAAGTTTTATATTTATTTTAAAACATTATCATCTTATTTTTATGTTGCGGCATAACATTTAATCAAATTAAGTAACAATTTAAATCACAATGTATAAGTTTGTGTTATCCGAAAAAAACGTTTACCACTCAAAAATGTAGTATTTCTCTTTAAACTAATTGAATAAGCATTTCATTAGAAATAATTTACTACAACTTTATTTAAATGAATGTAAACTTTTGTAAAAAATAACAAAACACATTTGGTTTTAACTTAAAAACTTGAAATGCACTATGGTAATATTGTAATAATAAAGTTAATGATTTTATTTTTTGTGTTAGCAAATAAATAAATATAAACTTTAATGTTATAATATAAATGTAAATAATGGAAATAAAGCACTTGGGCGGCTTTAGGTTTTGCACCGGAAAAGCAAGCAATTAAACAGCAATGTTAATCAAAACTTTTAGAAATATTTTTTATAATAATTACAGTTTGATATTTATAAAAAAAAGTATAATTACCACTTATTTTATTATATACAGTGTGGCTGCTTAAGTTCGCACCATATGGAAAACTTTTTTATTATTAATTTTACGAAAAAAAGTTCTGCATGGTCTTAAACTTAAAATGCAATCATCAGATATAAATTTGTTTCAGTTGTATACGCTGTTTCTCAAAAAACATAAATTTGACTCAACAGTAAATTAAAAAAAAAATAAAAAAAATAAAGAAGAATTGTTTGACAGTAAACATCAAATACAATTTGTTAACATGCCGGCGATATTTAGTGTGAAAGAAAAATTCGAAATTGTGTTAATTGTTGGTAAAAATTATAAAACTTATTGTGAAGCAGCTATAATATTTAACAACAGACATCCAGAGAAAAATATACACCATAGATCAGTAATGAGAATTATAGAAAAATTCAAATTATGTGAAGGTGTTAATAATAAATTCACAAACAAACGTCGAAAATCTGTTGCAAGTGAGGAGATAAAGTTAAATGTAATGTTATCTGCAGTGGAAAACACTATTGTTAGCTAGCAATATGCATACAGAATAAAGCTAATTATCAATTTTTCTTAAAGAGGACAAGTTTCATCCATATAAACCACAATATATCCATACTTTAAAATCTGGGGATTACAACAGACGACTAAAATTTGGTTTTCTTATCCAAGAAAAGCTAAAAGAGGATAATTTTTTTGCTAGAAAAATATTTTTTTCTGACGAAGCTACATTTACGTCTAATGGAACAGTGTTTTCGCAAAATTGTTGATGGTTAACTGACCCCAATTCTCACTTTACAATAAATACTTGCGATCAATATTGTTTTAAAACAAACGTTTGGTGCGGCATTTACAATGATAAAATAATAAGCCTTTTTTTTCGACAATCTATGACTTTTCAACAATATCTAAAATGTTTACAAAATCAGTTGCAAGATTTGTTTTGTGATCTTCCAAAACATAAACGGCAACAGGTATGGTACCAGCAGAACGGCGCAACATGTCATAGTACAATGGAAATAAGGCAATACCTTGAAAATATCTTTAATGAAAGGTTAGTTCATAGATATTCCAATATTTTTTAGCCAGATAGGTCGCCAGATTTAACCCCATCAGATTTTTTCTTATGAGGTTACTTAAATGAAAAAGGCCATTCACACACGTAGAACATTTGGAAACAATTATTACGGAAACAATTCAGGGTGTAACTCCGAATGTAATAAGAAATGTATTGAGGGAATTTTCTGCTAGAACGGAAACCTGTATTGTAAGAGAAGGCGGATACGTTGAAGCAATAGTGAATTGATGATGAACTATTACACGCTTGTTACGCAATTAACATTATTAGCACTGTATTTATGTAATTGATAATTGTTGTAAAATAAATTATTTTATTATGTATCATTTATATTAATGCATCATCAAAATAATGCAACATAGAGGTTAAGAAACCTAAAAGTTATCAACTTTTTAACAAATAAAGAGATAACAGATAAAAGTTTTCGATATTTTCAAAAATAAATTTACTTTACTGTTGGACAAAATCTATATTTTCTGACAAACCTCGTACACGACTGAAAACATTTGATATCTGATGATTGTATTTTAGATTTTAGAACATGAAGATCTTTTTATAAAAAATAGCTTTTTTTTGTAAAATTAATAATAAAAAAGTTTTCCATATGGTGCAAGCAGAACCACTGTATTACTATAATATAAAAATCATCATGTTTTTTTCTTATAGAAATGTTTAATAATAATAATAGATGTCGACAACAATATTATTCTACAAGTTTATATTAAAATATATTTTTTTAATTTGAATTAAAATCGTCTGGTGAATACAGTAATAAAACTCACTTATAACGTACACAGATAAAACGTACTTACAAACTAACTTACCAAACAAAATTATTTTTCTTACGTACGTATGTATGTACATTAAGGTAGAGCTTAAATTTTTTTGTTAAATTTTGATAAGCGCCGGGTAATGTAATGTTCTCGAATACCAAACAAATACATTGTTACATTTTGGTGAAAATATATTGAGTCTAAATTTACTATTTACACTAAATTAATTGACACCAGTTTTTGAAAATGTTATTATTTTTTGGTATTTGAACATAATTTTGCTTGGCGTTCATAAAAAATTGACAAAAGAATGAAAATTATGTATATAAGGTAGGGAACCTTATATACATAATTCGTTGTTAATTTTGGTATTGACAAAACTGTATTGCTTGAAAGTAAAAGTTATTGTATTTGTGTGAACGTATGCAATCGACATGAAAGCGCACTGCTGCGAGTAATTCCCGTTTTATGAAAACCATTACAAAAGTAAATTGTACCGCTCTGAATTCTGAATTGTGTAGTAACGTTTGTATTGTTAGAAATACTGGAAATAATTCTAGAAATAGAAAGAAATCCTTTACAAGCAACATCTGTAAATCTAGGTGTTTGAAAAGTACAACTATGTCTACAATTCTAAAAAACAAAAACGGAGTTTTGACACAAAAGAAAAGTATTTGCAAACCCGCCTAAAACATAGTAAATCAACCATTACATA
Source organism: Tachinus rufipes (assembly GCA_963932245.1). Classification (NCBI taxonomy): domain Eukaryota; kingdom Metazoa; phylum Arthropoda; class Insecta; order Coleoptera; family Staphylinidae; genus Tachinus; species Tachinus rufipes. Next base: position 44,657,237 of record OZ010741.1, on the reverse strand, counting down.
AATGATTTATGTTTTAAAGAAGTATTAATACTATAATAAATGGACTTTTTCTCCAGCAAGGGTTAAAGAGTTTACACTTATACAAGCTGGTCTTAAACGTCTTGTGTACTCATTTTTAATCTAGTTAGTAACATATTTGTTTTAATAAAAAAAATGAAGGGTTTAAAAGTTGCGTATTAACCCAATATTTTAATATTGAAAAAATCTCAATAAGTATTGGAATTTTTAAAAAACCTTTATACTCTGATAAATAGTAAAAAAAATAACAGCCAAAGAATGACACAACTCTTATTTATTAATTAAATATGAGCAAATGAACATAAGACAAAATCTTATAATAAAGTTTCAATTTCATGTTAACACATAAATCAAGGACAGTATTTTTGTTGTGTTGTAATTGTAGATTTTGGCATATTATTTCTAACTTATGCGCCTATTCTGTGCATATTTTCAAATCACTTTTAAGCCTACCAGGCACCGAGTTTTTCAAATATTACCTAGCAACGTTCAAAATGTTAAAAAAGTTCAGAACACTGCTATTAAGTTTTAAACATTTTAATAAATTAAAAAAAAAGTATTAGAACAAATGTCCCTTAATACATGACACAAGTGATTAAATATTAATCTTGAAAAACAAATTTATCGTTGGGCTTGTGCATAAGCGTCTTACAAAGACAAAAACAAGTTACTTAGAAAATAAGAGTAACTTGCACATTACAGTTACTACTAATGCTGCAACATTGAAAAAATAAAATTGGATAATGTGGTTAAAAAAAATAGTTTTCTTGACACGTTAGTATTAATTTATTTGAAAATATACTTAATTTTAAACTAATGTTACTTTTAAAATATTTTATACAAAATAAAGTAGACTTGACAATTATTTTATTAACGTGGTTGTTTACTATTTGACTTAAATTACATACCTTATAAATATATATTTTTTAAAATTCAAATTAGAATGTTTCCATTATGTATTTTCAATTTTGTGTTGATAATGTTAAATATTTTAATAGATAGCGTCTTCTTAGTTTGATATAGTGTAGTAATTTGAATGCATGACAAACTTATCATTTTTTAGTTAGTTTTTCTCATTAAATGGTTAATTTTTTTTATTAAAAAATATTTTTTTTCCAAAAAGTTTTAATATAAATATGGTAAGTAAAATTTAATGCAAAACTAACATATTTGGAAATACTTATTATTATAGTGAATATATAGTAAATAATAAATTATTAAGCATATATAATTTTATTTATATCGTGTAGATCGATATTAGAAGAAAGATAAATATTTCCTATACAAATATGGAATTTAGTATCGGTGCGAACAACCCTCCTCATCGGACGTGGCGATTATTTTTTCAAGGATAATAAAATAAAATTTTCAACGTTTCTTCATTATATATTTTTTCTGGTGCGTCGGTTATATTCGGCCGTTAAAGAGTTATCTATTGTGCCCCTTGTTCGTGCAATCTTTATGCCCCTGGTCCATTTTTCACATCGGCCCGCGTCCATTATGAAAAGCCAGCAGCAGTAGCAGCACTAACCAACGGTCGCTCTGTAAAATTTTGCTGCCCCCCGTCCATGCCATTCAGATAAAAACGGATTAAATCCCACCTTAATTACCGCAAACCATACGGGATGAAAATTTTTTGTTCCATCACCATCAGGTACATCTTAAAGGGGGAAAATGGTTGGTTTAGTCTTATACAAAATGCATGGGGCTTTCGATATAATGCGATCTGTGAATAATATCGGAGCGACAAACCTGTGTCCCCTGCATTAGCCGCCCGATTAATTATTAAAGCTGCCAAAAAGCTGTGACATTTTGGAAAGTTTTGCCTGTTTAATAATGGAGAGAGGGTAAAACGCGCTGAAGCGGGGGTGTTGTGCGATGCGATGCGGTGGACCAAACTGGCGTTAACTCAAGATGGAAATATCTAATTGACATTTCTGCTTGTTGTTAAATTTAACTTCTATGTCCGCCCCCGTGTACCCCTCTCTACCCACCAAGCATTCGCGTGATTAATGTCGACTGACCGAAAGAACTGACCGCCATAAAATACTTTTTTACGGCGTCGTATAAACGCATGTTACTTGCTTGTTTACTCCTCTCTCGTCTGACGGATGATGGAAGACCAGGGGTCTCAACACTTTTATAATGTAATTGAAAACTTTATTTATTGGACAACCTTCGTAGCTATAACACACATGCAATTTTCGATCTCTTAAAGTAGTATACAAATTACATTAAAAGTCGAAAATTGAAAAAAGGGTACATTTTGATATAAAAATTGATGTTGCATGGATGACAAATCGGCCAATTTTTTTCATTGAGATTAGATACCAAAATGTGTATGTGCCAATTTTATTATATTTATTTGTGTTAGACAAAGCTTATTAACACGCAATAATATAAATCTATCAAATGATAAGAACAGAATTGTTATAGACATGCTTTACTATGTACAAACAAATATATATATATTATCGGTACGCCTTATTACCTTTCGGTGTAGGCTTACAAACAAATATATATTATAAAATATAATCATAACTATTTTTGATTTGTTTTTTTTATTTTGTACAATTTTTCAATAGTAACCATTTTTTACTCCAATATAAATGATTTTATTTACCATTTATCTATGTTTCTTACACATATCGAATAGTCTGTAAAAACATATATATTAAACAGAAAATTAAAAAATATTTATATTTTATATTTTTCAAGATGTTTCCAACTATAACATTAACGTTATGATTCAAGAAAATATTAAAAAAATACTCAATTAAGCAAGCTATAATAATAATAATTATATTCAAACAAATTAATAATCTAAAAATGGTTTTGCACTTAAAAGTTACAACTAAACTAATGTTTCATGTATTTTTTTTTTTAATTTTTAATTATTTCTATGTATGGTTATAATAAAATTTTATTACACAACAAGTCATTTTTGAATAAAAGATAACTTTTGAGTTGCATATATGTAAGTTAAAGTAAATAATACTTAACTATCTTGCATTATACAGAAATGATCATGAATAAATTGATAGAAAGATCTAAATACTTTAAAAATCCATTTTACAATTCCTATGTCACAACAAACAACATCAACACATCTTTAAAAGTAATACTTGTTGAAACTATTAAACTAAATAATTGAGCAGCTAATTGAACTAAAAAAAAATAATTTCATAATCATGAAATAATAAGTTTTTTAAACTTGCCGCTCTTATTATCTTACTCACTCAAGAATTAATTGTTAGTATTGTACGTTGCACAATTAAAAAAATATTTGGATGTTATATATTTGTATATGGTAGCATAATAGCATAATACACTATGACTCCAACCACTGTAACTCCCATAAGTTCTCTCCTTTTCACTCTCATACACAAAGCGGTTTCTATTACACTCACCATGAACTCACCAACGTAACATCATCAAACAATTAGCCCTAATCAATAAGTTTCCAATAGCTTCTATTAATAAAATCATCCATAAACATTCCCATAGATCTGAACTAAATAATTTATCATTTACCACAGCAAACGATCATAACAACATCCAATACCGTAACCTCACAAGTGAAAAGCTTAGTAAACTTCTTCGTAATTACCTAGAGTGAACACCTTCACAAAAAAAAATCAAATTTCTCCAAACATTCATTTTAATAACCATAACATTTTGGAATCACTAGAAATATACAAAATAATCCAAACATAATTTGCCTAAATGATTAAACTAACAATAATTTTCAAAATATCTACACTTTCCTAAAAAACTAATAAATAATAAATAAAAATAAAATTAACCACCCAAACAATACTGCTAACGCCATCCCACGTAAATACCAATAACTTTCTATGCAACAACTACGACAATATTTCGCCTAACCTAACCTCCCACACGTTATGTTATGTTGCAAACACACTAGTGTCCATGTATAAATGTAATCATGTAAGTCATACTGTTTAACTTTCTGATTATTTATGTCATGTTTCATAATAATATGCATCCAAAATCTTACCTGTTATAATATGTATCAACTCTCAATCTTATTTTTATGTTTTCTGTGTATTAATATTGCAGAGCCAGAAGATGACGTACTAAAATGTCGAACATGTTGCTGACAAATATAATAAATAAATTTATATAAAGATTTAAATATAATAAAAACATTATTAAATGAAAAGTCTGTTTACATAACAATATAAATGTCATTCACGTTGAAAACTAAAAAAAAAACTTACAATGACTTAAATGTAGTTGATAACATTGTTGAAAACATCAGGATTTGAAAATATGTGTGCTTTAAAAACGCTGTAACAAGAAATAAAGAAATTGCCGATAGAAATAATTCCAATGTATAGAAGAAATAACAATTTAAAACTTTATATTTAAATAGACAAAGTATCTTATCAAATAAAGATAAAATTATAAAATTACCAGTTTGATATTGTGTTTGTCTGAAACTAGAATAACAATTGAAATTTATGACCATGAATTAAATATTTTTAATTATAAATCTTTAACTATTTAATGGTTTAGTTGTAAGCAAATTCAGAGTTGAGAGTTGAGTTATTTAATATGTAATTTATAACAACAAATTTATAATTATTACGTATTAGAAAGTTAAAATGTAACAAATAATATTAATCAACTAGAATATTTTATTTTGTGATTTTATTAGTTAGCTAAAGTATGTTTCAGATGAATGTATTTTTTAAGTATGTAGGCTTGTTGTGTTTTTTATAATTTTGTACGTTTTTTGTTTGTCTAAATAAAAACATTATTATTATATTATATATTTTGCAAATAATGTAAGATTTTACAATTAGCATTATTATAAAAAAATACAATGTTTAATTTGTTCATGATAAAATTTATCAATGCAATTGTAAATTGCTACAGTTAAGCAGATTTTTTTTCTAGTTTGCATATTACAAAAACTTAAATAAAATTTAAAGTAGATTGAGACAATACTTACATAGCTTAAAAGTTGGTTGATGTATTGGTGTCTCTGATGAGTGGAAAGGAAAAACTAAGCTTAAAACTCTACCTTCTTGTCACCCAAAACTGTTTGCTATCTATCTATTACTAAAATTCAAAACTTTTAGCAAACCTTAAGACTACCAGGAAGCATTTATTCTAAACACAAACATACACACTTACGTTTATCAGGTGGTTAGCCAGCACTTGTTGACTGCACATACAGTTTTTATAGTTTTTTCTTTTGCCGCTTTTTAAAAAACTAAGGTTGTTTTTTTATCAACACCATCTAGTAGCATCATATTTACATAGACAAAAAGTATGGTGCACAACAAAATTATGCTTGGTTCAAACAGAAATGTAAAAATTAAATCAAAATGTGGGAAAAGTGTATTAGTAGCATGTCTTATAGCAAGCTCACACCAAAGCGCCAATAACTAAGAAAATGTTTCTTAATATTACAATAACCATTTTACATTTTCACATAAAAGCTGTTTTATTGCAAAACCCGTCTAGGAAAGTCAACATTGCTAAAGTTAATTATTTAAAAACAAAAAATGTATTTGATTTTTGGCAACAACAAATTACTATCCATAAACAATACCGTTTTGATGATTAAAAATAAATATATACGGTTTTTATGGCATTTAACAATGATGTTGACAGCATCCTTACATTCTCAGACTGTTTTAAGGAACATGGCTAAAATGAACAGCGCTTAGATTACGTTTTTTGTCTAAAACTTTTTTATGTCGCACCTGTGTTTCAACGTCTAAAAAATGAAAAACACCTTTTAGAACAAAGTTGACTAGCACCGGGTCATCTAACTGCAATCAAATATTTTGTGACGCACTTTGCAGAATGCAATCTTGCTTTATCCTGCATCAGAATAAAACCATTGCTGATAAATGGGACTACGTAATTTTCCAAAACCTCCCCAATATACCGCTGTGTAGTCAGCGATCCTCCATCAATGACAATCAGTTTGGTGCAGGCATCCATTGATATTCTTGCCCATACCATCAGACCTCTACCATGGCTAAGCCGGGGCTTAAAGGTGCACTTCGCAAATTGTTTTCCCGTTTGTCTCCATACTTGTTCTTTTCTGTCTGGCGAATGTACGCAGAATCTAGACTTGTCAGTAAACAGTACAGTCTCTCATTGTGCCAATGTCGAATTTAAATATTTCCGAGAAAATTGAAGTCTGGCTACTCGGTGACGCTGAGTAATTTTGGTCTAGCTGCTGGTTTACAAGATTTTATGCCAGTTTTTTGCAACTTTTGACGAACTATCTACACACTCACAGCTGTACCACGAATGCCTTCGAGTATTTCTGCAGGTCTGACATGAAAAAATCTGGACACATATCGCTGGCTTTTTTCATCTACCACAATAGCAACAGCTTTTGTACAATATTTAGCACATAGAACCATAATCATATTATAATATTATAATACTTATATTATAATACTTTATTCACGGTATATACAAAACCATTTACATCTACATCATTATATACATAAATAACGATGAATTACAAACAATATTACAATTACACAAAAATTCAATCAACACACCAATCTGCCCTGAGAAGGACAGTTAATCGAAAACAAACAAGTCAACCCAGTAGCCACATTGATTCTCTGTGCATAATAACGAAAAAGCAATAGGTAGTGAAGAACGCATACCTTTAAATTTAATTTTTGCTTATTAATGTTTATTAAATAAACTGATAAGTACTATATGGTGTTTTTTTTTTCTACTTTTTAATGGTCTTTTTAATTGTAAAACACTAAAAGTTTTATAAAAAAATTACCCGTTTTTTTTGCAAAAAATACCCAATGACCCGTTTTTTTGCATCTGAGTGTATTTGTACAATTTTGAGGATGTCCTATACACATGCATATTGTATGTTATATTGATCAATTTTTTATTCATGCTTTATATTGTGAGTTTTTATGGTTCAAACTTTTTCTTTATTTGTACACACAAGTTTTTATTTTATGATATCATTTTTTATATATTGAAATTATTTTCTGAATAAAGTTTTTAAATCTGTTATTATCAGTTTAATTAAAAAGTTTTTAAGTTTGCTGAGGAGCACCCTCCTTGATTGAAAAATAGTAGTTAGTTGTGTCTTTTGTAAATTTATGATGATGTTGATGAGATAATGAAATTGGTCAAATTGCATCAAAAGTCTGCCCATGATACTGTCGAGATGGAGGTCTACATGCTAGAGCTGAATGCAGGTGGAACCACCACCAAATCCACGTTATAGCTCGGTGGAAACCAGATTATTAGAAAAAACTTATAACAATCCTCATCTATAAAAAGGGGGATCGTGAGGTAGTGGATAATTGAAGGCCCATTGTCTTCCACCATCTGTAAACTTTATGCTTTTTGCCTAACACACCGTATATCGGCATTTGCAAAAAAAAAAAAAATCTCCAAAGCCTGGAAAGGGTTTGGTAAAGACGAAGCTTGTTTCGAACGTAATTTCTTATTACAGAGCACCTTCGACCACAACAGGAGGAAGCAGAAGAGAATTGTGGTGGCTTGGCTGGACCTTGACAACGCATTCGGGTCAATTCTTCATGCGCACATAACGGATTCTCTGAACCGTGTGAGACTACCCGAACAATTATCCAGGCTGGTTAAGATGTTACACCAGGGCACATCGAAAATTTTATGTGAAGATGGGTTGAGCTCCTTTATTCTAACAGAGGCGGGAGTAAAGCAAGGGTGTCCGCTAATACCTATCATATTCAACATTGCCATGGAAGCCGTCGTCCATTCCGCGCTACAAAAATGCGCAGTGTTGGAACTGGACTGTAGAAGAAGGCAGGTGATTCACCAAAACCGACTATACTCTATCCAGGGTCAGAAGTGAAGTACTGCTAATAAATGGCAAAGCCTACGAACCTCTGGGCATACCGACGGGTTTCCACGTAGATAGAACACTTGAGCAAATAAATCGCAAGAATGAAGAGTCAGCTTACGGACATCCATAATTCCCTGCTGGCGCCGTGGCAAAAGATTACGCTTACAAGAGTTGTGTAGCCCCCCAACTAGCATTTATTCTCAGAGGAACGACTGTGCAGAAAAAACATTTAAGAAAAATTGATGGAGATCATAAAAAGTATTGGATGAAACTTTCTCAACCAGCCCCGAATTGCTATATCTACCATCAGCGCAGGGTGGCACAGATGTATTGCTTCTATGCAACTTAACGGACGTAGCAGCCGTTACACAGGTCTATAAAATGCTAAAATGCTGGCTTGTCCAGATAACGCAACTGAGCGAGGTAGTTTGCCGAAAAACGGGATCCCAATCTACTATACAAGAGCTCGGCAGCTACTTTTCAGGCTTACTAGAAGGAAACCTGGCGCGAGATGGCGGCGACATATCGTTGTTGTGGACAAAGACAAGGAGTGCTACACGTTGCATGTGAAACAGATGGTTCAGTGACGATCGCTCCAACCGCATGAACCCTAGTGGAGAAGTCAATGAAGAACCAAGTTAAAAGATACTATGAACAAAAATGTCTAACCAAATTGTGGTAATCCAGCAACCACTTTTTAAGGACTGGGTTTGCCACCAGATTTGGGGATTGGAATTTTATCTACCGTTCCCGACTTGACTGTGTTTCCTTCAATGCCACCAGACGTTTTGGCAATGATGATAAAAGGTGCAGGAGATGAGTAAACGCAAACGAAACTCTCCCGCAGCAACGTCAGAATGCTGTCCTAGACAGGCTTGTAAAAGCAATTTTGTCAAGCCGTAGACAAGCGCGCGTTAACAGGACGGTACAAGGTATAAACTTAAACCTAAAACCTGACATTGATGTGTTGAACGATAACATCAAGAGAGCAACAGTTGTGGATGTTGCAATACTATTCGAAATTGGCGTGAGGCGTTTACACATAGTCGGATACGTAAACTGGACAACATCAAGAGGTGACAACTCAACTGGTGAAAAAGGCTATGAGGTGGTGGTGATTGTTTTAGGCTCGTGGGACCCGGAATAGGAAGCTGTACTCCGGGCCTTTGCGTTGGCAAGCGGTATGCTGGCCTGATGCGGAAGCTAATGAGCTGCAATGTGATTCGGTGGAGTCGAGATATCTACATCAAGCACTTTTAATGTGTTAGTGAAGTATCGCGTGCAATGTTCTTTTATATATTGTATCTGATAGCTTATGTAGCGCTTAAATGATACAACATATCAACAACAAATAATCAGAATATACGCAAATTACATATACATTCTTAAAATAATATTGATGATATTTTATTTTTATGTTGTCACAAAATAACTTCAACATTATTTATTATTTTAAGAATGTAATGTGTAAACTGTCATCTGCTCTAATTTGCACCGATTCACTTGGTATGCCGTTGTCGAGTTTATTTGATGGTGACGTCACATAAGTTTTCTAACTGTTCAGTTCAGACAAACAAGCCTTTTGTTAACTAGAATACAATAAATTGAAATATATTACATTGATAATGCTATTAAAATAGCTAAACTAGTTTGTATTAACAATTTATTAAATGTTTAAAAAACTTTATATAATATTATAATTATTATATTTATTCTATAAAACTAAATAGAAATCTTAATTTATTTATGCAGCATTTTTATGTTTATAATTATAAATTTTGTGGAAAAATTAAAAAAAAAAATGTAATTTCAGATTTTCCATAAAGTCATAATTTATTTTATCATACTTCAAGACTTACTATATGATATGGATGCAGTAAATATTATTGCATAACGATATTTTAAAAGAATCACGCCTACCTACAAGTTTAAAAATATGACAGTTGTAAATTTCCACGTGCAAACCAATTCATGTGTTGAGCAAATTAGAAATAGGGCGGATGCTATAATACGGTAACACCTACTCCGGATGCGCATTATATTTTATTTCTCGTGATCGCGGAGTATAAAAAAATATTTACAAATAAAAGTTAAGTATAACTTAATTGATAAATTAGTGGTACTTAAAATGTATCTAATTTTATAGCTTAAAAATTGTATTTTTCCTAAACTAATTTATTACAATAACATTGTATACTATAGTGAGAAGTTGTAATACTGTACTAAAGTAGACAATGATGACACTTCTACGCAAGTAGTAAATCTTGTTGATTTTGTTAAATTTTATTTATTTGAAATATGAATGGTTAATTAACGTAATTAACGTAATTTAATATTTTATCGTTTGTTTTGCTTTAAAGCTAAAATGTATGTGCTGTACACGCTAAAGCCAGGTCGGTTTTGCTTGAACCCGTGACCGTATGTTAAATGAAGTGAGTCCCGTAGAATGGCATAAATTAAGTGCATTGTGCTGCACACTCACACACACCGTACTCTAAGAAGGGGTGGAGGCAACATTCTGCACCGATGCACTGGAGGCGGCCATCCCTGTACAACTCTCTCCCCGGAGACTGTTTGCTCCGGGAAGACATCGCTTATACTCCGGGCACGCTCCGGCCGTATTTGTTAAGCAAATGCCCATTACAGGAACTATACTGTAGCGCTGGCTGAATTTAATTTCTCTGTTGTCCGAATAGGTTAAGTTCTATGCATGTAAATCCGGTCGTAAATGAATTACGGCCGTGCGATGGGAGTTGAGAGCGCGGGGGTGGGTTGAGGTGGTAGCGGTGAGGAGGTGGAAAGGAGGAACAGGACAATTCCCACTAACGAACTTCTATGATTCCGGATTTATTGTCGGACTGTTCTACTCCTGCCAAGTGAACCTCCCAAACATAGGCTACGTCTATTCGTGTGCGGTCAAATTAAGACTAGATTTCAACTCTCTAATTGAGGAGAGCCAACTTTAAAATTCATTACAACTTCCCGTTAGAACAGATTCATTTGCAATTTCTAAATAATCCCGAAAATATACTATTTCAAATTTAGGGTATTATTCAGGTAGTATAATAGATGAATAATCAAAATTAAACAATTCTTAATTGGATATAGTGATTGTTTGAACATGCAATAAAAAAACTACAAATATTTGAACCCCTTTTAATTTTACTAAAATAACACTGTCCCTTTTCCCAAAGATGATCTCGGGATGTGTAAGGGATCTTCGAAGGTTTCCCATTTCGATTATGATTTAAGCTCTCTTCTAACTAAAAATTTAAAGAAAAAATCGCCGCTTTATGCGAATCCAATTAAGCTGGCCGTTATGACCAAGGGATTGCCCTTCGCTTTAGCGGTACACTTCGGCCCGGATTAAGTATTTATTTCTTTATTAGAGGCGCGGTAGGATTACCGCGATATGCGTACGCGTACGGAAAACGCACCTTTAAATATTTACAATATATCAGGGGAAATTTAATTAAATATGAGATAATTAAATCGTAGCCGGGCCGGGAGACATATTTCAAAAGTTTTCTATTGAATGTAACGGCGGGACTTGGAGGGTGTAACTTTTATTAACAAATGTTTGGATCAATTATTTACCAAAAAGACGTGATGTGAGGGTGGTCTACTGTACCATAACTTGATTGCTCTTTTATATTTCTAACTAAACAAATTATATTGTGTATATGCTACTTGGCTAACATAATCTATGAATAATTTTATTATGCATATAAATGCGGTATTTATACCATTGAAACCAGAATGAGAATGGTGGGCCTGGTAAGCAAATTTAAATTAAATATTGGCTTTGTGTACAGCGCTCTAATGAGTTAATTAAACAGCATTCTATGTCTGGGTAGAAGAATGTTACACTTATTTTGATGCATCCGATTATTGTATAAATTACATTTAATTTTTGTAATTCTTACAGTTTTTATTGTGTTTGAAATAAAACTTTACTCTCACCGTTAGTGATAGAATTGTTAAACTAAACATTATTTAACATATTAGAAATTACAAAAAAAAATACTTAATGAGTAAAATTGTTTTGTTTCTTTTAATCAAACATATGTTTCAATTATTCTAAAAAATGCCAACTTTTATGTTACCGTAAGAGTAATTTTGTAGATTAAAATTTTAATTATCCACAAATTCTACTTGCTCTTATGTTAAGAGCATACCAACCGCTACCTTGATATCCAGTATTTTAGTAAAAACAGCTACTTTGGCGTTATTTTTATTTCCACATATAATTTATTAATAAATTTATTTTTGTACTAGTACATTCAGAAAAGATTAAACTATATTTGCTCAGAGTATTTTAGTCAAATAATTATTGGAAATATCCGAAAAATGAATCCAAATATAGAAATAAATGAGTTTTTAGGTACTTTTAAATGCATTTTAATGCTATTTGCAAATATAATTTGACTAAAATATTTTTACAAAATATAGTTTATTTCTTCCTGAAAGTATTGGTGAAAAAATAAATAAATTATCAAATTATTTGTGGAAATAGGTATGACGCCAAAGTAGCTGTTTTCACTACAATATTGGAAATCAAGGGAGCGGTCGATATGCTCTTAAACATTGAAATTAATTTATTATATTTGATTTTTTAAACTATCAAAATATGATTTTAAGATTACTTTATAATTTGTTGTTACATCACAACATCAACATTTAAAATTTAAGCAATCTGTAGACATTATTAAAAAGATTAAAATTTTAATAATAAATAAATTACAAAGACCAAACGTTCTTAAATCGATAACGAACAAACGTTGTTAAAAAAAAATATGTAAGATTTCAGTTCTAACAATAAAAAGTTGAGTTTTTTGGAATTAAAGTTACTATAGATTTTAAATTTGAAATACTATAACGCTCGGCATATTTGTGTAGCATGAAACAGTGTTTTACTCAGTCAGGTTTTGGGCTATAAATAATACATGAAGTTTTTTTATTAAATTATTATAGCGTTATTCAATGTGCTTAACCAATTTGATGTTTATGAAGCATACACAATTTTACGGTTTTTAAAATGTTTTAAAACAAATGAGACTGATTGTAAGTCGACGGATAAAATAAGGCTTATAAACAAAAGCACCAATATTAAATTTAATAATGTTCTACCAAGATGACATTTAATTTTACTTAAGATGTGTATACACTGTTTTTTGAGCAATTTTAGTAGCTAGTGCCCTCCATTTTTGTATATACACACAGCTTCAAAGCTTCAAGTTTGTCCGTCTTGTACAGCAAGATAACTCAGAATCGGAGTGATTAGCAATTTTATCATCAAGAAGTTTTTTGCTAAAGCCGACATGTCTGATTGGATTGAGTCTCGTATCAGTTTTCAGTAGGGTGCTACGAACGTAGGAAGGTGCTTCGAAGGTCTTTCTCAGATTCCATTCTTTTTAGATAGAAAAACCATTTGTACCCCACATACGTATGCCAGCAACTTGTTGCTAGTATTTGTGTTGCTGTCCTTCTCAAAAACATTTATAAATTCTTTTTAAGTTATAAACTTATTACCAGAAGTCGTTGAAACCAAGAAAAATAATTATTTGTAAAGTTTGCTAAAATCAAAAAAGACATCCATATAGTAAGACGATTCCGACCGCTACCTTGATTTATAGTATTTTAACAAACCGGCAACTTTGGCGCGTTTTTGTTAAAATACTACAAATCAAGGCAGCGGTCGGTATGCTTTTAACTGTTAAACCTAAAATTGCAAAAAATTGCATAATTTTAATATGTACCCTAATTCTATTATGACTACACATTTTAACCATGTAAACAAAAGTGCTTGGTCTATACACAACTTAAAGTTTACCTATCTCTGCAAACATACTATTTTGCATAACGATTTACAATGATAACTTCTAAACGTTTTTATTTAAGTGTTACTGCTTTTTTTACAAAACAAAAATTACTGAAAATATAGCACATATTTGAGGCTTTATGACAAAAAAGTTAAATTTAGAGCAATTTAAGAAAAAGAACAGTCTTCAAAACTCACTCGACAAATTGTTTTGAATACAACGCTAAACGCAATCTTTGAAACTTATTTTTTTCAACTGTAGCAATGGCCAAAGGAATACGTTATCGGTTCTGACACACGCACATTTTTACAAGACCAAGTGTTGGCTACACTAGGCCATAAAAACAAACATGTTTATTGCACTTTAATTTTTGAATTAATACCAGCTTTTAGAGTAATTGACCTCACTGTGCGGCGTAGGGATTTTTGAGTAGTCAGCCGATTGTTTGACAAGGATTACGATTTTACGTCTATGTACTTCAAACGTGTTTCCCAAATACGTGAAAGTGTTTGAAAAGTTGTAAACTTTACCAGAATAATAATATCACATAAATATTATTTTTGAAGAAGAACGCCTCTAGTTCTTCTTTTTTTATTATTAATGCTGTTGCCATTTCAAAAACATATACGACGCAAAATATTATCATTAGGCGTATCAGTATTATGAAATTACTATGCTAATTGACTAGAGATATAATTTTTTTAAATCATCTTTTTTGCAATCATCAATCTTGTCAGAAGATATTTGCAGGCATCTACTAATAAATTACCAGCTTTTTTCCATCTGAAGATGGTGGTTGAGTGACAGAACCCGTTGTTTGTGCAAAGAATTTTTCTTTGGTAACGCGGGGGTTACTCTTGGTCTTATTTTAATTTTGAAGTTGCACAAAAACTTTTTTGCTGTATTGTTGAATTGGACGTATAGCATGGAAAATCCCGGTCTTTTCTTCCTATTCTGGGTAGCAAAATGGTTTTATAACCCCCCACGGAGTTTTTTTGGCTTCTTTCTAATATAAAAAGTGATAAATCTCTTCTTTGTCTAAGTAATCAATCATCTTATGGAAATTATCTATTGAACTAAGAATCAACTTAATTTCTTGCTTTATGTCAATTGCACAAAGCATTTACATCCTTTTTTGGCAAAGGTAGAAGACGTTTTTGGGAACATAGTTTTATCAGTAATATAGATTTTAGGAGATTTTTCTTTGTTTACCGGGGAGTTGTTGAAACTGAGATTGATACTGGGTATATATGATTTTTCTGGCTACTTTATGTGCCAAAATCAATGTTATTGTGCTTATTTGTTTGCAATTAAAATTGCATTTATCCTCGGCGTATATAGCTTAGCTATGCTGGCTGGCTGGTTTGTTTGCTGGCTGGCCCTTGCTGCAATGTAGATTGGTTGGTTGCTGACAGTCAAATTATGATCTAAAGACACGCTTCTTTCATTAAATTCTATATTATAGTAACTTGAAGGGAGTTAACACGCCTGTCGGTAAAGCAAAAATATCAGCTTATACTAATATAATAATAAAAAAACATTAATATAATATATATTAATATTTCAAATGAGTGTTGGTAAATATTGTTCTATTCTATAACTCTAAAAGATTTAAGTTTTGAGTGGATAGACTCAGTTTTAGAAGAATAATGTTCTTGCATTCCAAAACTTCCGCGTTGCTCAAATCCAAAATACCTTATTTAATAGCAAAACGCAAAGAAACTAAATCTAGTTTTTGAAGACTAATCACAGGACCATAATATCTTGTTTTGTATTAAACTTATTTTTTAACTACTCACTTACAATAAAATTATTAATTTTGATCAGCTTTGTTTTCGAACAAATAACTCCGCACTTAAAATAACTTCTTATTCAAATATGCGTTAAAACAACAATAGATCAAATCTAATGCTAATAAAAATTTATTAGATTTAATAAATATAAATATCAGTTTTTTTAAATAGTATTTAATAGGTTATTTTGTTTTACCAATCAAACTGACATTGACTTAACTAAACTTATGGTTTAAAAAAATATTTTACTAAAATTTGTTTGGAAAATAATTTGAACTCTGTTTATTTTGAACATAGGAAACGCCATATTTGCCTTTTGCTTAAAACAAAGGTAAACAGTAAAGATCTAGATTGCTTTTATCTAGTAGTTTCTAATTTTAAACACGTTGCTGACTACAAGGTGTTTGTGTCTACAAATAACAGCATATTCTATTACTTTACTTTACTTTACTTTAAAATTTGGAATCTGGTTTTGTTTTTTAAAACAAGTAAGTAACATATTATTGATTGTCTTTGAACGGAAAAGATACCTGCATTGTATTGTATTGTTTGGCAAGCATTTTGAACTTTTCAATTCTTGAATATTATACAAACGAGACATAAACCAATTGTTTTAGATATTTCATAAAAATAATCCAAGGGGTTGGCATCAAGAAAGCGGGCAGGCCATAACGTTCGTTCACCACGATCTATTTATTTTGCAAGGAATTGCTCAATAAGGAAATGGAAAGCTGTAATACTAAAATGCGGTAGAGCGCCGTCACGCATGAATTACATATGCATTTTTATCTCTATAACAACATGCTTAAACAATTATAAAGAACTTGTGTTAATGTCGAGATTTTAAGTACTACAAAAACTATAAAATAATCTGAAATAATAAAATAATTTACTATGTTTTTTATCACAAATTTTTCTTACTAATACATTACTAGTTTCGGCTCTATTAGAGCCTTCTACAGATAAAATAAGTTTTAAAGACTTAAAGGATAAACAACAATATTACATATATAAATATCTAAACTACAAACTTAGGGGGAGGATTAAGAGAGAAAATGACTTTGAAAGATTAGAGTAATAAGTCTGCGGTACTAATGGTAAAAAGATTATATTACAAAACAAATTAAAAATACATGGTGATTATCTAACAAAGAAGGATAAGCATCGCAAAATTTATGGTTTCTCCAGAAAAGTGCTCAATTAGTAGCAGTAAACAAAGCTAGGAAAGATATCAATTATTAGGAGAAATTAAAACTTTGTACCAAAAAGGATCCAATTCAAACTTGTATTAAAGTTGTACATGCGGAATTAACATATTTGACGTTTTTGATGATAGGGTAAGAGATACAACAAATAAAATTATTTTTAAATAATTTTTCTAGTTCAGACAAAGATAGATAGAAAGATAGAATACAAAACTATAAGTAGACCTTGCATCCTCAAAATTTTAAAAAGCTAAAAAGGTTTACAAATATATTGGAAAAAATAAAGGGCAATTAAATTAATAAAAGCAAATAAAAACCTAACAGCAACAAAAGTAGACAAATCAAATGCGATAGTAACTCTTGAAAAAAAAAAACTAAAAAATCAATAAATAATAAACTTTGAAAAATTAGAAGTACTTAAAAAGGACCCTACAAATACTTTTCAACAAGAATTAAAACACTTTCTGAAGGAAGCAAATAATCTCTTCAAGACTAAATATGAAACACTCATATTAATTCAAATGAAAAGTTGCCCTAGTCTTATTTGACGTTTTCAATATGTTTTTTAATATACCTCCGCAAGAATGCTTAATATTATAAGAGATATACTGGACAACTCCGCTATAGATGTCACTACACAGATAAAATTTGAAGATGTTTTTAGTGTGTTAATCAAAATTATGTTTAATTTAACGGAGTATTCTACAAACAAAACGCTCGACTGCTAACGGGATCACCGCTTTTATCCGACATTTGTATGACACACTTGGAAGAGAAAATACTATCATCTTGGCTAGCTAAATTACACATTCATTTTTGGTATAAATATGTAGGTGATATCTTGCTTTAAAGGAAAACAACTTTTCAATTTTTTACAGTTTGTGAGCACACCCATCCCAAAATTCAATTTACAGTAGAATCTGAACTTAATGAAGCAATTAATTCTTTAGATATTACACTAACCAAAGAAAATAATAAACTTAAGTTTAAAGTTTTTAGGAAACCAACATTTACAGATGGCATAATTCTTAGCAACTGAAACCACCCCTATAATGATGATTTATAGAGCAATCATAATTCTAATGGCACAAGAAGACTAAGACATAGAATTAAAGACAATCAAACAAATTGCACTCAACAATGGCTATCCCATCAATATCATAGATAAGTTAATTACTTTTTTATAAATTTATCTTTAAAACAGATTCTATTTTGCTCAAAGTTTTGAGGACATACTTTAATAACTATTTTTACTTGTTTTAAAAGGTAGAACCAGACTCTAAACATATGTTAACAGACACACTGTATCTTATACTTATTACCTTTCTAAACAAAAAAACTTAAGTAGAAAAAAGGAGGGTTTTATTGTACAGAGTATTGAATTTTCAACTCACTCTTCTTATACAGTAGTATCTGGCAAACAAGCTATGATTTTTGCTGTTTATTATAGTATTAATATTACTTTACTTCTTCATCGATTTTGTAGTAACTAGGTTTTGTTTTTAATTTTAAAATGTGATCACAACAACATAAAAATACCGAGTTGTACTAAACTCGTTAAAACTATAACATGGAAGACTAGATTTAAGCAGTCTGTAAACATTGACTTTAACTAATTGTGGCTTATAAGTCTCAGCAAATACTGAATTTGGAAGTTTATTTCATGTGTTGATAGTACGGATAAAAAATCTTTCTTAAAAGTTTTGGTCCTACATCTCTGAACTGTCAGTGAATATAATAAAATTCCAACTACAAGTAAATGTTTGTTTAGATGGCAAATATCCATGGAAATATCTATAGATCTGCAACATTACGCCGGCGTTGAAGAGTATCTAAGTTATTAGTCAATTTTGGTCAGAATGATCTGAATAGCTTGTTTTTAAATAGAATTTAGAAGAGATAGTGTAGTTTTGGATGATTCTCCGCTTACTTGAAAACAATATTCTAATAATATATACATGAACGAATATAAGATTTATATATATACAGGGTGTCCGGAAAATACGTGTACAACGTTTGACGACAGACTCCTGACGTCAAAATAGGTCGATCTAAGCCAACTTAGTTATATCCAAAATTGTCTCGTTTAGCCGGTAGAGGGCGTCAAAAATTTGTAAATATTAAAAAGAAATTACCTGTAACAATAATTTTTTAAGTGACCTTGTTGCTATGGCGTTTAATAATTTGACAATTATTGACAAATTGTCACCAGTCTATGAAATTTACTCAAGTATACGATCAACATTCTTGAATTACAAGTTCATTTTACCATTAAAAATGGAAAATTATACAAACTCTCAGAAAGTTGGCATGCTCCTGGTATACGGGTTTTGTCAAGGAAATGGGCGTCAGAGTGTTAGGGTTTACATGGAGAGGTTTCCTAACCGTCGAATACCAAACCACCAAACATTTGCCAATATTGAGCGTCATCTTCGGGAAACGGGCAGTTTTGAGAAAAAGTTTGAAGGCAGGGGTCGTATGCGAACAACTCGAACTGTGGAAACAGAAGAGATGATTCTGGAAAGAGTTGAAGAAGAACCAAGTACCAGTACCCGTCTCTTAGAACGTGAGTTAAATGTTTCTAAAACGATTGTCAATGAGGTTTTAAGAGAACAGTTGTTACATCCTTACCACATACAAAAAGTCCAGGAACTTTTACCAACTGATCCCCCCATGCGGCTTACATTTTGTCAATTTATTAGAAACAAAAGAATCCTTGTTCCAAGTTGTTGTAGAAAAATTATGTTTACTGACGAGGCATGCTTTACAAGATCTGGGGTAACCAATCTGCACAACGAACATATTTATTCCGATGAAAATCCACATGCCATTAAAGTTGCACATCATCAGCATCAATTTAAAATTAATATTTGGGCAGGTATTATTGATCACTACCTTATTGGTCCCATTGTTATTCCAGACAGGTTAGATGGAAATATTTATTTAAATTTTTTGCAAGACACATTACCAATTCTTCTGAAGAATTTGCCCCTTTTACTTCGGAGGGAAATGTGGTATATGCATGATGGTGCCCCGCCCTATTTTTCCGTTGCCGTTCGGCAATACTTACATCATCAATATCCCAACCGATGGATTGGAAGAGGCAATGATGCACCAGTAAAATGGCCACCACGTTCTCCTGAGTTAAATATGTGTGACTTCTTTTTGTGGGGCGCTATTAAAACAGAAGTTTACAAGACTCCGGTAAACACACGCGATGATTTATTGCAGCGGATTTTAAATGCAGGCAACCATTTTAATAATCCCGAGACATTAGATAGGGTCCAATATCATTTTTTAAAGAGTGTTAATAAGTGTATTCAGTAAGATGGCGGTCATTTTACACATTTGCTTAAGTAATGTTTTTGTTTTTTTAGTTTCTTACAATAGATACTTTCAACTTTGTTATACTTTTGTTTTTTTTGACGCCCTCTACCGGCTAAACGAGACAATTTTGGATATAACTAAGTTGGCTTAGATCGACCTATTTTGACGTCAGGAGTCTGTCGTCAAACGTTGTACACGTATTTTCCGGACACCCTGTATATATATATCTTGTGATTTTTTAGATTTTTTCAATAAGCTAATTTTGAGTAATAAGCAATCAAAATTTGAAAAAAAAAATGATTTTTTTGCATTTTTTTACATTTTTGATTGTTTGTAACTTCTCAGGGTTGCATTTTTAGGAAAAAAACTATAATGATTTTTTTCAAAATTGTTTAAAGAATCATTTTTTATATTATTCTAATTTTAAATTTTGATTACAAATCTGTATTATTAAATATTAAAAGTTTTTTATTGTTATAATTGAGTTTTGAACCCAAAATTAAAAATGCTAAATTCTTTAAGATTATGCATTGCTCCAATTTTGTTTTTGATTTACATTACTAAACTTTTTCAAACGTCCAAAAATTGTATTAGTATTATACTTTCTAAAAAAACATAACAATTATAGCAAAATTTGTTGAAGATTTTAGATTACTACTTACTTGTAGGATTTATGAATAAATATTTTGAATCAATATTTACTGGACACTGAAGTTTTTCAACATGATTAATTTTAATTTTAAAGAACCCTTTTTTACTGAACTAAAGAAAGAATAAACAAAAATACGTTAATTGATTTAATCTAAAGATATTGCCGATAAAAAGTTATTTTGGCTAACACTAGGAAACTTTAAGTTATGAGAAATTGTAAGCATTTCAAGATCACAGAATAATAACGGCTTTTAGAACCTGTTGAAAATTCAATGAAATATTGAAAAAAAAAACATACAAGAGTTTAAGAGTTACTAGAAGTGACTTCAGCAAACTCTTAATGTCTTTCAAAAAAAATTGAAAAGAAGATTTTGAAAACTTACGAAAATTTTATTTGAATAATAGAATTATTAATAGAAAAGTTTTAGAAATAAATATCAGCTGCCAAGAAACTTAAGCGTTAGAATACTTTATATATTTGAAATGGTTTGAAGAATTTCTAAGAATTTTTTTTGTAAATCACAGGAAGCTACACATCTCTAATAACTTCAAGAAGTATTATGTTATATTTAATAGTTTTTATTTATTTTATTTTATTTTAGTTTTATTTTTTTTATTTTTTATTATTTAGTAGTTTTAAAAATGAAGAAAGATACTTTAGATTCTATTGATAGACTTTTAGAGACCTGATTTTAGAAAATTGAGAAAACTGTTGAGAAACAAAAAAAAAATAATTTAATGAATGAAAAAAACCCAACCGGCTTTTAGTATTATGGTAAGAATACAAATCTTTGAGATCAAAAACATTGTAAGGGTTTTAAGATGCCAAAAAAACAATAATATTATTAATTACGTCAAAAAAATTAAACTTTAAAATTAAGTTACTTTAAAACTAAGAAAACCTTCAATAATTTTAAAAATTGAGATTTTTTTTTTTAAACGTAGTTGATAATACTTTGGGCCGCTTAACAGCATGGCCAATATACGGTCCTATTGATCATGTCTGTACTAGATGGTGTGTACAGAATGATGCAAGTAACGACCTGTTTATAATAATATTATACAAAAAACACATAAGGAAAATAATATCAACTAAGTTTTGTTTAAAAAAATATGTTACAACAGAGATTACATCTATTTAGTTTCTAATTATATACAAGTTTGTTTGTTGAGATAAGAATTTTAGTTTATTTTATATAATAAATACGAAAACTGTGAATTAATTAGTTTTAATTGATTGTCATAAACGCAATTAAAAATTGGTATTACACTATGTTTTTTGTTCTTGTGTTGACCATTAATTGAATTTAATTAAATCTAAAGTACTTCCGGTGTTGTGTAAGTAGTAGTAGTTTGATAGTTTGATGATTTCGTAGGTGGTCGATTGTGGAGAGTGAATAGGAGAGAAGCGTTTTACCATTTAATGTATGTGAGAGTGAAGATATAGAGAGAATAGGAAGTGGTGTTTAGCGAGTGTAGTGTTTTCCGGAACCGTGAGTGAGCCTTTGGCCATGAGCCGCCTCCTCTGAGAGATCTAATCACTAAGCTGGCAGGGTCCACCGCTCCTCCGCCCTCCACCCCGCTCACACACAGCCACCCTATATATGTTCTTCTCAAGTGTTAAATTATGCATTAGCATATCTGTCCTGCACTTTGTAATTTCCTCCGCAATACACTTTGATACACACTCGCCCATATTACTTCCATTACGGACGCTTTACGCTAAGATATCCCATCGGAACAGACGCACAAATATTTCATTAACCACTTACTCGCAACAGAACGCACGCATAAGAAACCAAGCAAATTACAAGCGTGCCACAATAAAGAAATAGTTATAGCGACCTTGAAGATATTAATTAAGCAATAATCTGAGCAAATAATTAAATTTAATATATATATATATATAATTTAATTATTTTTAAGAGATATCTCTTATACACTGATTATATATGTACATACTTTATCTAAAAATACAACGAAATCTTAAATTGAAACAAGTTCACACTATTTATTTTAATAATTAAAATATTCTACTTACCTTTTTTGATTTAACAAATGATTATTACAAACTAGTTTTGCTATGTTCTATATAGCATTTTCAATTAGTTATATTTTAAGTTTTTCAATTTAAATTTGTTTTTCTATTAAACATATGTATTTATTTTAATGTAAATAATATGATGATGCATTTAAATACAAACATTTCTGATGGTTTCGTAGTTGATTGAGCAAACAACCCTTTTTTTAATTTAATTTTTTTTTTATAAAAAATTATTATAATAAAAAAAAATCTTGTTTTTTGTATTTTTTGTGGTAAATTATGAATATTTTTTGTTACAAGTATATAAAAAAAATCTTAGTATATACAAAACATATGACTGTTATATACTATATACTATATTTAATGAAAATTGATTTAAGTGATATCTAATAAGTTTTTGGAATAAAAATCATTATTATTGAAGATGGACGAATTAAAATGTTTGTTAGTAATGATGATTTGAAAATATAACATTAATGCTTTAGTGACAACATTATCTTAATTACACAATTTACATGTGTGCCATTTTTTTATTAAGAAAAATTCTTTATCTGTTATTTTTTTTTTGTAAACAAAAATTTAACGTATTAATCAAAGAATGTTCTATAAATAAGAAACGGGGGACTCCTCTCTACACTTTCATAAATAAACGTTGGCCCATCCTAAAATTTATTTTATTACTTAGAAAAAAAGGTCCAGAAAATTATGCAAACGGCCTGTACTGGCATGTTAATACAAGTATCAAATGTCCCGATAAGCAAACGAAACGAATTAAAACGCAATAAAAGCGTACCCGAACATGCGTAATTCTTTTTTTTTGCTGCAATAATCCCCGGCGTACGTTACAGGGTAGAGACCAATGGTCACGAAAATAAAATTTATACGCTATATTGTTACAATCCTTTCGGCCCGTTGAAGTTAAAATAAAAAAAAATGGAAGAAAGGGAAGTGAAAAAGGGAACGTTTCGTCTTGGCTGGCCGGTAGTAGTAGCCCCAATCGGAAACGTCCACTTCTTGATTTGGGTCATCAGAAAATGTAGAGAATATATAAAAAAAGATTACGTTTCAATACTACAATGTTTAAATACGTTACTTATTTCCCTATGCGTGAATTATTTTATAAGATAAGAAGGGATTTGTTTTTTTATCTGATAGAAAGGGACAAAATGATTTCAATGTCATGGTAATTATATTACTGGGTTTTTATATAGTATTCTAGTAAAGAAAGAATATATGTGTAACATATATATTTTGAATAATGTTTTCTTGTAATGTGGGAATTAAATGTTTATTTATATAGCGTGATTAATAATACTAATTAACAAATGTTAACCCAATAAATTATATACTTTATTAGTTAACTAGATAATACTAGTAATCATACCTTATTAATGCAGCTGCATTTACACAAAAATATTTACATAATATATACTTGCTTAAAAGTATAAAAAAAACAAATAAATGTAAGCATATATTTAATAAGTTTAACTTAAAAAAATTATTTATATATTTATTTAATTTCTCATATGAAATACATACAAAATCAAGATTATTTTACCATACTACACTACTCAAGATATCAGAAAATTGTTCAAAATTGGATCAGCCCAGCCCGTACGTAAAAATTTAGATCTAAGCATCCTATTAGCTTTATTGATTACAAAATCAATTTGAACATTGAATTACAAGTTTAAAATATATTTAAATCTTACAGGGTTTCTTCAATATTCAGTTCAATGAGATTCATTTAATACTGATCGATCATTTTGCATTGTAGGATTTGTGAAATAATTTGACTTTATCAGCAAATAACAAATTTAATGTGCTGGATAATAGTTATACAAACTAAGAATTCAGAAATTTCAGAGATTGAAAAATGGCATTATATAGAAATAACTTAATAGAAAATCTTTAAGAGTTGTGATATGGAGTTTCTACTGCCATACAAAGGATTTTTTAAATTGAAAGCTATTTTGTTAGTTAATATACTTAAAAAAATAATTCATTTTTAATTTGTTTTATCAATTTAGTCCCGCGTCATTAATTAATCTATTGGTTTCTAAACTTGAAGCTCCGAAAGGTGATAAGGATTTGGGAAAAACGATCAAATTTAATGAGACAAAAAATGATTCAAAATTAAATTTTAAAAATCAATAGCACAAAGAATGTCTATATATTTATATGCTTTAAAATATTATAAATTAAAAAAAATCTGTATTATTAAGTTTGAAAATTATATAATCATAATAAAAGTTATTATTATTTGATAAAAGTAATAGTTCAACTGATTTTGTTTCAACTTTATTACCTCAGCAAACCAATTTAACAAAAATATGGTAACGAAGCTGTTAATAAAAAATTCAAAATAATTTCTTAAAAAAATTTGAAAATTAAAAAAAAACCTAAATTGAATAATTTACTTTTATATGTCTATAGAAACATAATGGTATTCTAAAAAACATTATAATAAAATAATGGATTGACTATAAACTAAAAAATAAATTACATAGTGACTAACAAGTTCAGGTCAATAGATCAAAAGATGATTTATTAAACGGCTCATTTTCCAGAACTTTTAAAAAATAAGTATAGAAAATAATAAAAGTAAAAATTACAATAATAATAATAAGATTACTTGCTTGCTAGGAGTTATAACAAATATTCACTAACTGTTTAGAGATGTAGGCCAAAACTTTTAAGACATTTTTTTTAATCGTATTATTGATTTATAGAATAAACTTCCAAATTTAGTATTTTCCAAGCCAATGTTCAAGGTCAATGTCTGCTGACTGCTTAAATCTAGTCTTTAATGTGATAGTTTTACTTGTTGAAATTCAAAAGTGTTTTTATGATCTTGACATATTAAGTAATTCTTATATATTACATTTTGAAATTAAAAAGAAATCATAAAAATTAAAATAAAAAAAAAAAAACAAACAAAAATACAGAAATATAATTAAATTGTATAACATCATCACACAGAGAGAATTGACTTGCGGTACGACTTAAAAGACCTAAATGTGAGTTTTTGAAACAGGTATGGAGGAGTTTTATTATTAATAATTTTGTAATAAAAAAATCCATGTGTATCTATCGATGATTTGATTTCTTTTAATTTATGGGAGATTCTCTGTTTTCTACTTATAAAGGGTGTTTTTTTAGAAGTTTGTTTTTTGACTTGGCAACACTGTTTTTAATGACAGCCAATTTGATAAGTGACAACTCATTTCTGCTCAGTATGTTTTGCCATTTCATCATGAATAGACTTAAGCCAGAACAACGCTTGCAAATTGTGCAAATTTACTTTGAAAGTCGTGGTTCAGTTTGCAAAACTTACCGTGCACTACGTCCATTTTACGATCATCATAATTGTCCATCCGAGCAAGTTATTTGGAAAACCATGGATCGTACATTGTGCACCGAAGATGTTGCAGCTGTGGAGCGTAGTGTTGAGGAGGACCAGAATTAGTCAATTTGCTATCGTGAACAGCAATTGGAGCTGTGTTCATCCACCTTATGGAAGATTTTGCAAAAAGATCTCGGTTTACGAGCTTACACGATACTGCTTGTGCAAGAGCTGAAGCCGCGTGACCATTATATGCGCCGTACGTTCGGAGAACGGGCCAAAAACAAGATTGTTCTTAATTCTCATTTTTATCAAAAAAATTTGTTTAGCGATGAGGTTCATTTTTGGCTCAATGGCTTTGTAAACAAACAAAATTGCCGGATTTGAAACAAGGAAAATCTAGAAGCAATTATTGAGATGCCTTTACATCTACAAAAACACACTGTTTGGTGTGCTTTATGGGCTGGTGGAATCATTGGCCCATATTTTTTTAAAGATGATACCGGCCAACACGTGACAGTTAATGGAGAGCGCTACCGATCCATGATTACAGACTTTTTTGTTCTCCAGTTGAATGGCGTTAATGTGAAGGAGGTTTGGTTCCAACAAGACGGCGCAACATACCACACATCGTGCAACACAATAAATTTATTGCAGAAAACATTCGCTGACCGCATAATCTCGCGTAATCCGTGAATTGGTCTATACGGTTGTGTGACATCACACCTATGGACTACTTTTTGTGAGGATATGTGAAATCGCTAGTGTACGCTAATAATCCAACGACGTTGGATCAGCTGGTAGCCAACATTTGCCGCATTATTGCCGTTATACGGCCCCGGCTGCTTAAAAAAATGGTCAAAAATTGGATCAGATTGCACTTTATTCGAACCAGCCTCTGCGGCCGCAAATCTTATTTAACCAGTAATAGCATAAAATTATCTTTGCAATAAAGCCAATACCATGGCGTTAACATGATTTTTATGAGTTTCATTTCAGTTTAAAGTTCTATACCTTTAAAAAACACCCTTTACCACATATTAATCTAAAACAAGAATTTTGCATTTTTTGAATTTGACAAACATTGTTTGATCAATGATGGCATCATAGACAAAATTATAAGTAATATGCTGTTTTTATTAGATGCAATTTTTTTTAAATTGTAGATCACTATCAATTTAAAACACCAAAGTTTCTGGCGCAATATGTAAAGTTTAACAATTTATTAATTATTTTAATTTTTATTTGTGCTTTAAAAAAGTTTTTAAATTGATTAGATTCAAATATTATTTTTATTAATTTATATGGATTAATGTGTAATAAGTGAATATTTTATAAATTCTTGTATTTCATCAATAATTATATCTTGATTTTTCTAACAGATAGAGACTGAAGAAGTTAGTATACATGTATTTATTATATGAGTAATACGAGGTAAGCTGTTAAATTGCCGGATTAACTAAAAAATCATGCACTTACGAGAAAAATATTTTATTATTTTTCAATATAATCTATTTAATCTCAACACATTTATTACATAAGTTAATTAATAATTCTATTTCTTTATAAAAATATTCTTAATTTTTTTTGTCAAAATGTTTCAAAACAGCAGTTTTTACCTCTTCATCGTCAAGAAATCGTTTACCCAAAGAATTTTTTTAAATTTTGTAAACAGGAAATAGTCGTTAGGGGCTAAGTTTGGACTGTAGGAAAAATAATTGGTGTTTTGAAAGCCGCATTCTTTTATGTCAAGTTGAGCAACCTCAACAATGTGGACAGGTCCGTTGCCGTGCAACAGCCTGACTCTTTTTGTTAATTTTTGTTGACGCTTTGCCCGAATATTTTTTGTTAATCTATGAAATAAAGATGTACAATAAATGTCATTTACCGTGGTATTTTTTTTGTAAAATTAATCACCAAGATGCCCTCACAATCTTAAAAGGTTGTGGCCATGATTTTTTTTTGGTTGACGGTGATAACCTGGCTTTTTTTGGTGTTGCTTCACCTGCACGCTACCATTTTATGGATTCTTTTTTGGACAGAGGATAATAATACAAGACCATTGTTTTAACTCCCGTAACAATAAATTGTAGAACTTCTTCTTGTTCCCTTTACAGAGCTTTAAAAAAGATTGAACACAATCAACGCGATGCTGTTTTTAAACAGCAGACAGAAGTGTTGGAACCCATCTTGCACTCACTTTATTTATACCCAAATGGTCAAGGAGTATTCGGCAAATTAATGTATCTGACAGCCCTGACATTGCTAATAATTCTATCACTTTTAGTCGGCGATCACTTTGGACTAGTTCTTCAATAAAGGCGATCGACTTTTTTGTGATTTCTTTAATTGGTCGACCAAAACTTGAGAAATTTACTAAAGGAACATACAAAAATATGTTGTGCACTAGCAGTTGAGGCTTTGGTGATTGCACAATAATTACAAAAGATTGTCAAGCTTATACAAGCCAGTTGGACCTTGAAGGCAAATTACTAGAGTATATCTTGGGGTTATGTTAATTACGTAACTAGTATTGTAGTGTATTATGTATTGGCATTACGACCTATTGGGTTTTATGCTAGTTTGCTAAATTTACAAAATAGATTAGTAATTGTGTGAGTCGTATCGCTAATGTAAGAGAACAACATAAATCAGATTAATCTAAGCGCAGCGTAATGGGGCAAGAGCGGGACAAAGAAAAGAGGATCAGTAACTTTTGTGTAATAAAGAGATTCGGTCGAATAATTTGACTGCAGCGGCAGTTCCTTAGTTTAATTAATATGTGACGTTAAGCACGGTGTGGTGGTTAGAAAGTTTAGCGCGAGTTGCGTTAGTTATATAAAAAAACAAATTATATAACTAGGCGTAGCACAATAAAAAAATAATTAGTTTTATTTTATTTTAAAAACAAAATACATTTGTCGATACCAATAGATAGAAAGCAATAACATCTATCTTCCGAAATTTAATTAGATTCCGAAAAATATACAATCTTTACTTACGCAACTTATACCACTATTTTTGTTAAGCATTTTAACGCCAACAAAAAAAAAAATTTCCAAACATGGGTCCGCAAAGTAACGGTTTTGGAGGTAAGAAAGTTTATTCTTTTTTTCTAGCAAAAACAAAACAAAGTTTTGAATAAGCTTTTTTCTTTTATTTCTAAGCAGACACATCTGCAGGATATTTAAACTTTTTCTAAAATCCTTGCATTGGCTTGGATTTGTTGGCATTTTTGATTCATTTGTGAGCTAAAGCTACGAATAATTCAAAAATTGGGACAATTTACTATAGACTAGTGTCTATATAATAGAATAACATTCCATATCTCTGAAATTGTTACTTTGCTAATTTTGGTATTTACTACTATTTTTTTAAATATTTTACAATATTTTTTTAACACTCTGCATTGTAATAATAATAAACCATTTATTTAATATTTTACATGATGTCATCACATTAACATAACAAAGATGTTATAAAAATACATAAATAAACGTACGTTTGTTGCTACTATACAATTAGAGAATTTAGTTTTCAAAGCTATATGCTTGTAGAGAAAAAAAAATATACATTTTTACTACACATTACTTAAAATATTAAATTAAAAAAAATTATTTAATCAACACTTTTCAAATAGTAGATATTTGATGTGGTTGTTGCTAAATATCATGACTTAATTAAAATTTTATACATACATAGATTTGTTATATGACTAAATTAATCAAGAAACTAAAAAACGAAATAGAAAGTTATATAAATCTGACCTATACTTTTAAGTTTTTATTTTATTGAATTGTTCTACATATTACAATTAAAATTAATATTTTTATTTAATTTTTATATATAGAAAATGTGTTCATAAAACATTACACAAACTTTTTTTAATATATCTCTTTTAAAGTTTTACGCAATAAATTATATTACTAATATTCTATGAATTCAAATCATGTTATACTAACGTACACGTTTATTTTAAATTAGATTTTATGTAGTGCATATAATTAAAATTAATTGTAGGTAGGCCTTACAA
This sequence comes from Tachinus rufipes, assembly GCA_963932245.1. Classification (NCBI taxonomy): domain Eukaryota; kingdom Metazoa; phylum Arthropoda; class Insecta; order Coleoptera; family Staphylinidae; genus Tachinus; species Tachinus rufipes. The sequence goes on along the minus strand of OZ010741.1, from coordinate 44,627,134 downwards.
TAAAGTTTTGCAAAATAATCCGCAATTTGTTTGTTCACAATAGAACGAAATGAAAATCGAGTATGCAAGTAGTGCGCGCCCCCTCATTTGAGCGAGCATTGCAATTTCCCCGGAATTTATTTTATTTGCGTCGGTGAAGTGAAAGTAAAGGGAAAGTTCGTTTACCCCTCCGTACTTTTCTTCCGTATTTTTTTGACGTGTGTGTGCGCGTTTTATGGTCATATCGCAGAATAGAAAATCGCTCCGTACATTTAGCAACCCTTATCTAAGTGTAACACCCTCACAGTTGGATGTTAGTATATGCGAAGGGGTGAGATAAGGGGGTAATTACCCGCTGGACCACGGCCGTCTTTAATCAATAGCTCGGCCAAGTCGTGTGTGCGTACCCCCTTCGCCACCGCACTCCACCTCTAGCAGCAGAACGGCCGCCAAACCATCCCCCAACCATCCCCCCTTTGGTCCTCCACCCCCGCGCGCACTAACTTCATTTGCATGCCTGGAGCGCTCGCCCGCCAGAGTGGAATATTGGATAACCTAATGTAGGACTTCTGTCTCCTTCCTCCTTTCCTTTTCCATCCTTCTCCCCATAGTAACGGCTCCAAGAAAAACTGACCACCGGCTATACTTTACACTGGACATCCGACTCTCTCTCCCTCTCGCATCAAGCATCTCCCTGCAACCCCCTTCTAGCACACGCACGCTTTAAAATGCGCTATATGAATAATGGAACTGCCCGAATTTCAAATACACTTGATTGATTTCATGGAAATTACATTTCGGCCAACGTTAGACGGACACGATGTGTACATTCGCGCGCACCCCCTTCACAGCCACCCACCCCATCACATCAATGTAAACGCAGCACCCTTTTTTGACTTAAATAGTTAATTTATAAACTCAAACATCACAGTTTTGAATATCAACAATGAACTTTGGTCAATGCAGGATACTAAAAATTCATTCAAATTCACTCTGCTATCAGCAAATTCCATTTTTTATTAAATAATTTTTTGAAACATATTTACAATTTGTGACCATGAAGACCGTATTATGAAAAATCCATTGATGTGGATGTGCGTTGATTATATTTTATAAGTCAAAGGATTACATTAATTATTCTTAGATTAAAGGATTATCATAAATTAATAATTTGTATAATTAATACTAACTTTTATGATACATATAAATTTGTTTAAGTATAAATACAATTTTGGAAACTAAAATTAGTAAGTAGAATTTTAGGAATCCATGTTTTCAATATTGATGTAATACAGATGTTTTTAAATTTAGTTTTACTACTATAAAATGTAACAAAATTTGCTTACAAAAATAATATATTTTTATAGCAATGAGTTTAGAGCAATAGATTTTTTTATGATTTATTTTTAAGCAGTTTTAAATTAATTACCTGCATGTAGTAATTTGCAAACATTATTTATCAATCATTTTTTTTAATTATATGTAATCAAGTTTTAAATAATTTAATAATATACTATAATTATTTTATTAAAGTTTACTCATTAGTTGAATAATTTTAATGTGTGTATTAATTAGTGGATAGTTTGCACTAGAAATCTATATATGTATTATAAAGATTAATTTGCATGTAACTTTATAGTTGATTGATTACTTTGTAATTTTGAATAGCACTTTGATATAGAATATCGATTGGAGTTAGCTTATTAATTTATAACAATGTATAGAAAGATACTATAGCGTTTATACAAAATTTGCTATATTCTTGAACCAAAATGTAATTATACTTTTTAAGAATGTGTATATTCTGTTTTAGCAATAAATTAGTGTAGATTTAAATTTTTAATTATTAAAATAAATACATTTTATTTCAAACTACTACTATAAGTGTTACAATAGTAGTGGTTGTTTTCTCCAGAATTGATTCAACAACCTAAATGTAATTAAAAACTCAACAAAATTTTGTGTTCAAATACGTTTTCTCCAGCTTAATGCTGTAATTGATAGGTTCACTACTATTTCTAAGTATACAATGTTTTCTGAAAATACTTTTATAAAATGATGTGAATCTGGTAATATACGAGTTTAACGCATTAGTTTAATTTTTTAATACATCTGCTGTCTAACTCATTTCAGACTTGTATGCCATAATGGTCATGCTCTCTAGTACATGCAATGAAATTAATATTGCAGTAAATCCTTCTTCTAGGCGAGACGAACACTTCTCGTGCTGAGATGGAAATTTCTGATAACCTTATACAGAAGTAGCTCCATGCAAGCCAAATGCTTTATTACTACCTTTCTTTTAACAAAAAAAGTAGGAGTCAGCTACAAAGAGGTTGTGTTGAAACATCTCAAAGTAGCTGTTATCAAACTGTCCCATAGCTTAGGCAAAAAAACTAATGCACAGGAAGAATTAATTAAAACTGCCCTATTTTGAAAGCTAAGATAAGAGCTAACTCGGTTTACTCTTAAGGAAACACTTCCTACTTTTTGAGGGTAGTCACACACCGGAAAGATTCTTAACATTGTCTGTGATAATGATACATTTTTGAGATAGCTAAAAAAAACTATCTCTGGCATAGAACCACTGTGGCTAAACTCACAACTTAGCATTGTATATCTCCCAAGGCAAACAAAAACAATTCCTTAGTTTCCGTGACCTTTGGATGCTATTGAGACGATCTTCAGTCGACTAGAGAGACAGAACTTGAAGCTTGACGTAAAGAATTTCAAACCACCAAGAAAGAGGACCCAAACGGCCAGTTCCTTGTTCTGGGTATAAGGAAAGAAGAAGTCTAAAGGTAATTGGGAAGGACTGCCCAGTAAACTATGTTTATCTAACCACCCACTAAAGTATAGCTACAAAAATTATGCAAAGAGAGGAAGCATACAGATAGAAGAAGAAATTGATTTACCCAAACAATAACTCAAAGGGTGATGGAAATAGTAGCCTAAAAAATATTTTGTAAAAACGTGCAAATCCTAACGGACAGCAGAGCAGCAGTTTTGACTATAAAAAAGCCTAAACTCATATTAAAACTAATACTAGAATGCTATAGAACCCTCACACTGGCAGCTTGTTCAAATAGTATTAAGCTGTACTTGGTAAAAAAGAACTTTAACACAATAGGTAAGTTTAAGACTGATGAATTGGCGTGCAAAGGATCAACTCGCAAGGTGTGTGGACCCGAACCCTGGACCGCACTACTACTAAAAAACCTTTTTACTAAACTAAAAGCAAATATACACAATGCATTTAACATACAATGGTATAACAATCTATGTTGTAGACATGCAAAAAAGCATTGATTGCTTCAAATCTTAAAATGGCTATTACTAGAGACTTGACTTGAGACTGTCCAGAAAGAACCTACAAGTTATAACAGGAATCTTGTCAGGGCACTTTCAATTAAGAAAACACATGCATAGTATAGGTATTGTAGATATTCAGAAGATATAAAATAGAATATAAGACAACCAAGCACGTACTAGGTACCGGCCTGGCGCTTTGTTAGGAAATTGCAGGCTTGACATGGCCAGCATAAGAAAAACCTTTTCAAACAATGTCTTAGCGTACAGCAACAAAAATAAGTTGCCACTGGAAGAAGTACAAAGTCCCTAATAAGGCCTAAGTGCAGTAAAATTGGTTTTACTTGGTCCACTTAAATTCATATCCAGATCCAGATTATGTATCTTTAAACAGAATTTTGACTCATTGCGCTTCAAGGTTCTAATCCAATTTAAACCTGACTTTTCAAATGCCGCTGTTGACGTTGAGTTGTAAGTTGTAACACAAGATGTAGTTTGTATAGTCTCAAGATAAATGATCTGATTTAGCGGTTTATTTTTACGAGGCATTTTAGCAAATAACTTAGTATTTGTAAAACGGGTTGATACAGCCATAATAAAACGACCTTAAAGTTTGTTTGTTTGCAACCTTATTTTTTTAGTCCTAGCCCGATAACATCCCATTTTCTTTCGGTTAAGAAGATTTGCGACTTCAAACAAACAACTTTTACGTAAGCTGACAATCTTGCTTCTATCAAATTTGCTTAAGGCATTAACAAAAAATTTAAAATAAAATTAACAAAATTAATTTTTAAACAAAGTTTACAAATTTTTTGCTGCAATTTACTCAAAATTTGTTAATATTTTGTTATTAATAAATTAATAATATAGTTTTAATTTGTTTCTTTTAGTTTTAACCTTGACTAAAAATTAACTGCTTCAAAATAAACGGAATTATAATAAAAAAATTTACATGTTGTTGCTACAATTTACCCGAAAATTTGCTACCAATAATTTTAACATAAGTCCATTTTAAACAGTGTCAAACTTAATACACAAGGCAGGGCTTCCTCGGTCGTTAACCAACAAAATTCCTACAAGAAAAGAGTTGTTAAAAACAAAACAAGCATAAGATGAATTAAGAACGAACAAATATATTTCTCAGGATAACTTCTAAAATCTACACGGCTTGACAATTGCGGTAGACTAAAAAACGGAAGAAAACTGTTTCAAACTTCACGCCAGTGTCAAATGAGTTATGCTCCTACAACTACAACTACAACAACTTTGGAAAAATAAAGATTATTTAAACATAACTATTCTACAATAATATAAACACTGTAATGAAGGTAGTAAATAAAAGTTAAGTTGCCATCGTCATTTGACACATGAATGCAAAAATTGAGAGTAGAAAGAATAGAGAAATAGTGTGCAACTCAATTTAAAATAGAGAAATTTATAGTTCTTTTTAAATTACCAAACAAAAGTCTTTACACTTAGAAGTCCCTGAAAAATGTGATGCAATGCGGATGGGTTCCTTAGTACAGAGGGTTTTAACGTTTATTTTAAATTTGAAAGAAAAAGTACAAAATAAAGTACAAAAAGTTAAAAAAATGTACGGTTTTTTAAGCTGTCTTTTAAGATGGTTTTTTCAATATTTTGCGGTGGAGCCCAAAAATTGTAGCTCCACCACCGCCTTAATGTAAACAAAAATGTATATGATGATCATAAAGTAAAACATTGTTGCTAACTAATGAGTCTACTAATGGATGAAGAAATTATTAATTGAAGTACATGAATAACAACCATCATAACGTTAAAAAAAGCTTTATTTTGTTTTCTCTGTTGTTTAACACGTACTCAGACGCAATTATGAAAGAAGACCTTAATAACAACAAAGCTAGATTTATAATCAACATAAAACTAATCAATAATCTAAGATACTCAGACGACATACTGGAAAAAGTAATTTAAATTAGTCGACAAGACGGACTAAAAATAATTTTAAAGAAAACAAAGATTATGATAATATCATAATCACAAAACGCAACACTGCCACTAATAGTACATAATACCAACAATGAAAGAGTAGCAAAATATAAATACTTAGGCGTATGGTTTAACAAAACAGACGATTACTCATTAAATGCCCAAATTTTTCAAAATAGAACAATTTTTTACGAGCGGAGATATCAAAAATAACATCAAAAGACAAACTTCATTTATTCTTTTGCTTTATTACTTTTTGGTGTAAAGCGTACATTATTAATTTGTGTAATTTTTTTTTCTTGTTTTTTGTACTTTTATCTTATATATTATCTTAAAGTTTCTATCTTTACTCATTTTTCTTATATGTCTATAATATCTTATTTGGCCTTCCGTAATATTTTCCTGTATTGGTTTTATTTGTAATTTTATCCTTTATCCTTTATGTCTTGTTTCTTATTTTCTTTTTTTTTTGTTTTCTTTTTGATCTTTCTAAGAAACCTCATCTCCATTGCATTTATTCTTTCTATTTGTTTTTCTGTCATTGTCCATGTTTTGATACTATATGTTAATGTTGGTCTGATTATTTTTTTAACATTTCTATTTTTGTGGTTTTTGATATTTCCTTTCTGTTGAAAGAAGTGTTTTTTTAACATGTTATATAGTTTTGCTGTTTTTTCTATTTTGTCCTCTTTTTGTTTTATTATTGTTCAACCTGATTCAGTTTTTTTTTTGCAATCATGGTTTTTATTTTTTCATAGTTTATTTTTATTTTTTTATTGTTTCTTTATTATTTCTATGTTTTGTCGAAGCTTTGTTTTACCTTTGCAATCACTGCCATATCGTCTGCAAGTAACAGTTCACTATTTTTGTTATTTCTATTTTTCAATATTATTTTTTTATTTTTTCTTTGTTTTTTTTTATTGTTTTATCAAAATAATTGAGATCCGCTTAGCACGCATTTTTGCTTAACCCCTTTCTTTGTTTGGAATTCTTTTGATTCTTTGTTGTTCATTCTTACTATGTTTCTGTTTTCTGTGTACATGTTTTCAATTACGTTTATTATTTTTTTCTTGATGATTTCAAATGCTTTCTTATTGTCTTTTCATTTACCTGTCTTATTATAAATATTAAATTAATCCTGTGTACTTTTTTCTCTTCTATGAATAGGATTATTTTTTTATTCTATTCTTTTGGCGTTTCTTCCATAAATTTCATAATTTTTGGAGCTTTTCCGTTTTTTAATTTTTTAATTTCTTAATTGATTCTATTACTTCGTCTTTTTTAATTTTTTTGTCTTGTAGCACTCTTTTACCTTCTTTTGTTTTGTTCTTTTCTACTTCTTGTTCTATCTTGTTTTCTTCAGTTATTATTTCTTTACTAACATAGAACTTGCCATCACGGTTAAAGCTAGAAAACTACATCATTTTAGCCATATCTTGAAAGGTTACTGATTAACTGTTACAGTTAATTCATCATTATCATCATCAATCAGCTTGTAAGTAATATCAACTGCTGGACATAAGTCTCCTTGTATTTAGTTGGATGTGATACGTTTTAAATTGTTGCTCCAGCTCGTAGGAGGTTGACCTATATTTCTATAGGTCTATTTTCTAGGCCTTCATTTAATAATTCGTTTTGTCCACCTGTCATCCGTCATTCGTGCTACGTGGCCTGCCCAATTCCACTTCAGGCTGGCAATGCTCTCTACCGCATCTGCGACTCTAGTTTTTTGCCGTATTATAATGTTTCGAATTTTGTTTTGTAGATTTATTCCTAACATAGCTCGCTGTGTGACCTTGATCTTGTATATAGATTTTTTTTGTCAGTGAAAGCCTTTCAGCTTTGTACGTAAGGACAGGTAATACGCATTCGTCGTACACCTTTCTTTTTAAGCATATGGGTATGTCAGTTTTAAGTACGTGTCGCAGCTTACCAAAAGGCCCAGGTTAGTCCTACTAGCTTGTAGAGTTCATTCGTTTGGTTATCTCTACCGATTCGAATCTCGTGTCCAAGATATTTATATGAGAGAATCTGTTCTATTTTTACATTATCCACTAAAATGGTTTCAGTCAACACCAGGTTGGTCATAATTTGTGCTTTAGCGTAGTTGATCTTTAAGCCAACTTGGTCTGAGATAGAGTTTAGTTTTTCGAGCATTCTTCTAGCTTTGCCAACAGAGTCTATAAGCACAATATCATCGGCAAAGCGCAGATGGCTTAGTTTCTTTCAGTCGATGTTGACCCCCAGATGATCGAAGTCTATCTTCTTAAACATCTATTTAAGCAGAGTACTAAATAAATTGGGCGAGATGTTGCCTCCCTGCCGTACCCCTCTTTCTATGCTAAATTTGTTGGTGTTTTTGTGCAGCCTTACGAATGCAGTTGTATTTTTGTATATGTTATTGATTAGTGCGGAGTATCTGTGGTCTGTACGGCATTCAGCTAGCGCTTCAATTATTTTTGTTGGTTTATGGAGTCAAACGCCTTTTTGTAGTCGACGAATATGAGGACTAGAGACTTATTGTATTCAACACATTTTTCAACTAGTGACTTGACTATTTGTAAGTGGTTGTTTGTGCCAATGCCTGCTCTAAAACCTGCTTGCTCTTTGGGTTGGTAAAAGTCTAGCTTAGATGTTAACCGCTTAGTTATGAGATTTATGAACAGCTTATAAATGTGTGAAAAGAGGCTGATAGGCCGGTAGTTTGCGAGGTCTGTTGGGTTTCCTTTTTGTGCATGATAATCGCGTTGTTCCATTTTAACGGAATATTCTCCTCGCTGAGGCACTTGTTGAACAGAGTGTGAAGTGCTTGGATAAGTTTTTCTCTGCTCTTTTTTATGGCTTTAATCACAATTTTGTCTTCACCCGGGGCCTTATTATTTTTCATTCACCTCAGTGACATTTTAATTTCTTCACTTGTGATGTCCGGAATATTTTCAGATTTTTGGTTTAAGACTTTGGGTATTTTAGGGTACACATGGTAGTTATCTTGTAATTTATTTAGTTCTCTGTAGAAGTTTTCAACTAAGTTTATGATCTTTATTGGTTGTTATGTTTCCATTTGCATCTGCTAATTTGTGGATGTCGTTTTTTTTAATACCTAGTTCTCTGTTCATTACCCTCACACTTCTGTTCCTTTTTATAACTTTGAAGATCTTTTTGGTGTTGAATTTGCGTTTATCTTTCTTTGTCTCTTTAGATATTTCTTTATTTAAGTTTCTATATTCTTGTGAGTCTTTTATCTTTTAGGTCTCTTTGTTGTTTCATAAGCTGTTTTGTTTAGTTACTCTCCTTTTTCACTTTAGATTTTGTAACGGTGTGGATTTTCTAATTAACATGTAGCCGATATGTGTAGTCGTTGGGAAGTTATTAAATAAAAATTGAACAATATTTATCATTACTTTTGGTTCGGCCAAAACCAGACAGTAATCCTTCATGATACAAACTTAAATAAGTTCAGTTAGCGCTGACTGAACCAGATAATTAAATCATATTCTCTCAACTACCACACATATCGACAAACAAACCTCCAACCTATAACTTCTTTTAATTAATGTACTTGCCTGTTATTTACCATCTCGCCCCTTTTAGTCCACTTGTACTAGCATCAAACACTATCAAACTACACTTAACAATGATTTAATTAAAATGTTATTGTAAACAAACAAACCTGTTTAGTGAGGTTACGTTTGTTTTCCACACATTGAATGAAACGTCAGATACTGTCAGACGCACGTGTTTAGCTAAGTTGTTTGCGATGCGCAGAGTCCTGTGGTATTGTAGGATACTGTAAATGCGGTTAGTTGATAGTTCATGCGAAATACATTAGATGGTGCTGCTAGTATATTAAACTTAACGCAGTTTGGTTTTATTGGTCGGTTTGAATTAAGCGCAAGGTGCGCGCATATATTATCAAAGTATAAATCAAGGTTTTGATAAAGTTTGAAAGTTAAAACGTAGAAGATTAATCCTTCTTTTCAGATCGTGACTTGGTGGAGTAAACCATGCAGTGTGCTGTGTCTTAATTAAGCTTCGTTTTGTGAGGACCAGTAATTTCTTTATTATCAGCAATAATTATTTGAATAATTCCTGTAAAGTGCCATTGAATTATTTGAACCTATATAATCATGGATATTTAAAATAATGTACTCCACCATGCGGTCATTCAGAAATAGCAAAACATCATCAAAAGCCAGACCATCAGGTAAACTATTAAATAAATATCAAACTCGGTTTAATTGATTTATTATTAAAACTACATAAAGAAAAATATACAACTTATAAATTTTATGTACAGGCTTTTAGGATCTTGTGGTTAGATCCAATTACACATGGTCGAATTAAGAATCTTTAAGTATCGAAGTCATCCTGCTTCCGATTCAATCAATGCCTTTATGATTACTAATCAATCTACCAAGAAGCGTAGTGCAGCCTATATTTTCCTTGGAATGCTGAATCAGGAGTTGCGTAGGACGTGTTAAGGAATCTCAGCTAAGTGGATGTTTGCGTATATTTTTCTGTTTACTTTTGAACATTTAACTTCAATCCGTCAATTTTCAAATGTTTAATCCATCAGATTAACATTTTTGTGCATCTGAAATTTAATTTAAAAGGTTTATAAACCTGAAATAATGCCAGGTACCCATTAGGGGGTACAAAATATTAAGCTATATGTTTGTGTATGTTTTCGCTTTACAAGAGCTAATTTTGTTTAAAGATTGTACAACTAAAATTAGAATTAATATTGTTACGGGATGATAAGCTTATCGGCCGAGGTACCATCTAAGTCTAATAAGATTAAATGATAAATTTCTATCATAACAAATTAATCGTTGTGTTGCGCTGAACCTACATACTTGTACTGTCTTTTTTAAGATTAATATGAATATATATTTCATTAATGGGAACCTCGTGCCTAATTCATAAAACCGATACCTACAACCAATACTTATTTTTACATGTGTCACTTATTGTGACTGGAGCCCATATGTATTTCTTATTTATTAATTAAGTTTGAGAACCACGACCCACTCTGCGACAGGAGAGCTGCCGTATCGCAGGAAACAAATAACCAAGGTTTCAATTTGCATTTACTTACTGTCTCCTTTAGCGCAGTAACGATGATATCATTCACTTCTTTAAGCCTCATGTTAGCTAATCTTTGTAAGTTTGTTTGTATTATTTGTTTATATGTGTCTGGTTGTTCAATAGTTGTCCATTTGTTAGTTTCTTGTTTTTTGGTTAAGTTACATTTTTCTTTTTTTATGTTTAATACTACTTTTGGTTTGATTGCTGCCTACTAAACATTTGTTTAAAACTGTGACAAGAAAAATGTGTTCATTGCGTAGAGGCCATACTGTAGTAGGAATTCCAATAATAGGTTCCTTTTATATTCTTTTGACCAAGTCTGTAGTTTTCAATGGAAATTTCTTCTTCTTGTTGTTTTCCGCCAATTTAAGCATTAAAATCGCCAATTAGAACTGTGAATATAGTCTTGGAGTAGTTCATAGCTGTAGCAACGTCTTTATAGAAACTCTTCGTTTGTGTGGCTGGTAGTGGGAGCGTATACTTGTTATTTGGGGATAAAGCATTATCTAAAACTATGGTATACAAATGGTTTGCAGAATTCAAGCGTGGAAGACCAACGTTTGATGACGATCTTTGCGAAGGTCGTTTATGCACTTTTGTTGTCGCGAACATTATTGATGCTGTGCGTGAAATGATTTTGTAAGATTGGCATGTGACCTATGGTGAGATAGAGTCATCCTTAGGCATTGTAGCAAAACAAATACATACGATTTTACACGATCATTTGCATGTCAGGAAGCTTTGCAGTCGTTCGATTCTACACAATTTAAAAATAGAACAAAAACAGGCACGTGTCAAGTAGTGCAAGAAAATGCTAAAGAAATTTGAAAGGGGTCGTTCAAATTTGGTATATAACATCGTAACAGTTGACGAATCTTGAATATATTTATATGAGCCTAAAGCTAAACAGCAATCGACTGTATGGGTGTTTTAAAATGAGCCTAAACTCACAAAAGTGGTGCCTTTACGAAGCGTTTCGAAAAGAATGATTGCTTGTTTCTTTTGAAAAACAGGTCATGTTGCAACTGTTGCATTAGTAGAAGATCGAAGGACAGTTAATGCTGACTGGTATACTTTAATTTGTTTGCCGGAAGTTATCGCTGAAATTAGACGGAACAACATAAACCGGCAAATGATTGTTTATCATGACAATGCAAGCGCTCACACAGTTTGACAAACTGTAGTGTGTTTGACCAGTAACATCATCCAATTAATGACTCATTGCCCATATTTGCCTGATTTATTGTCTAATGACTTTTTCCTATTTCGACATATTAAAAATAAAATGCTTGGCGAGCGTTTTTTATTGCCTGAAGGCCGTTGAATCATTTAAATCACTTGTTCTCTAAGTACTTTGCTCAGAGTGGCAAAATTGTTTTGAAGATTGGTTTTATCGGATGCAAAAGTGTATAGATTTTAAAGGAGAATGTTTTGAGAAGCAATAAAGCGATTTACATATAATTACATAAAACAATATAAACAAATCCAACCTGAGTTTAAAGATAAAAGTAATAAATCTGCTACTTACGTCCAAGTTACAAAAAGTAACATTTTTTGCAGCCTAAAAGCTTTTGATCGTTTGCAAATAAATAAAAGACAAAATTTCGAGGTGTTTACAAAAGTGTAGTAACAATGTTGATGTGATGAGGAAAGTTTTAGAAAAGTTGAAACAAATTAAAGGCAATTTTATTATGAGTTAAAATTGTAACTGCTAATGTTCTTCAAAGTTCTGCTCTTTTGCCGACTTTATTTTTAATTTACATTATTAAACTTTTTCAAATAACCAAAAATCTTATTTATAGTATTGCTGATGATAGCACTTTTCATACTTCATACTTTCCAAAGACTATATTCACAAATATGACACAACGTTTTAACATTTAGAATCTGTAGCATCAATAAACATAGTTTACATATATATTTTTTAATATACAGAGTATGTGTTTTGGGTAGGTAGTAGCACAAAAATAAAGTTGCAACGTTTAAAAATGAATAAATCTACAAATTTGAGAATAGAAAAAACAGACTTAAAGCAAATCAAATAAAATACAAAAATTGTTAATTAGTAATGAACAAAAAAATCTCAAGGTATAATGTGCTAAAGTGAAAGTAGAAAACTTTTTTACTTTATTATTATTAATCTATAACCTCTTAATACCGTTAGGTGTCGATGTGTTGGATACACCAAGCCACAGAGAAGACATGTATATGTTTGGATGCCTATATGAGGTAACGGACCCATATTGGGAAGAACGCTACGCTCGGCATCACTTTGGGGTTACCCATCCAAGTTGTGACCAGAGCGGCCGTTGCTTAACTTTTGTTACCGCTGGTATTTGTACATGCTCTTTCTGCCTTACTTGTTTTATAAAAAAAATCAATATTCGAATAAAAAGTATACAAAAACTATATTACAATGGGAATGAATTTGACTGTTTAATAAGAAAACAAAAAATATGACAAAAAAACAATACGTGAAAATGAAAAAGAAAAACAGGAGTAATTGAATTGTAGTACAATAAGAATTGTGCATTTCTTAAAGAAAATAATATGTTAATTTAAGAAATAAAACATATGCAAAAACATTAGCGTGGATAAACGGTTTTTTTAAGAAGGAAAGAGAGAGAGAGAGAGTTATTTTAAAGTGAAATGCATTTGAATATTTGTTTTTTATCACGTTTTCTTGTTAAGTAAATATAGCAGTTAGTTTTTACTCGAAGTTGATATTAATTATTTTATAATAATACAGTTACTAAAACAAAATTTGTATTAATTTTAATTAACAGTAATACTAGGCTTGTTAAATAATTTTACACTAAATCAATTTCGATGTCAGATTGGATTTTGATCTCGTTGCAAATCTCCGCTGTTACTTAATCTTAAGGAGTAAGTAAATTCCACGAGGGTTTATACGCTTCTGGTCTTAAGGGATGCGTGCGTGTCACAGGAGGTGAAGGGCAGGTGGCAGTTGGTTGTATGAGGCATTCCTCCTCGGGCATCTCTGATATGATCCTTGATCCTTCAATCACAGGATGAAGAGAGGAGAGAGAAACGAAGCCACCGATATGATCCTGCCATCCAGCGAGTTATGCGGCCCTCGGGGGGGCTCAGGTGGGCGCACACATATAGGGCGAACAGTCTTGACCGAACTATTGCAAACATCTGCCTATATACCCCCCTTAGAAAACCCCCCTCCTAGTATATCACTACATCACAGTCTTACCAAAACTAGTAAATTATGTTATGGCAAGTTCGCTGATTGAAATCTGATATCGGTGTGGCGGCACGACTTAGGCACAAGTGCGTAGCTAAGATAATTTACAAACTAATGTAATTTGCCCGAGACGGAGTGGTCGCTAACTTCGCGCTCACTTAATATTATCAAACTACCTCTCCCACTATAAGAGGAAATGGCACACTAAATAAGTATGATTAACTTAATTAATTTATAATAATTAAATTAATTATTTATATTCACGGTTGACATTTCATGGTAGCAAGATTTAATATAATAAATCTTCTCATAGCTTTTTCGTAAGATTATTTAAAAATTCTGTTAATAATAATATATTATTTACTTGCTGCCTATTAACTGGTTGGGGACTCTATCATGCATCGCTCGGTCAGCTTCAGGCAATAATCCATTGACATTTTCACACAGATCCCCTGTTACAAACTTTATTTATAACGCGATAGATGGGGAAAATTCAAAATTAGAAAGTGGAAAGGTTATACATAGCTTAATTAAATGTTAATGTAAAAATAAATTTACATAAGGCAATTTACTTAATTATAAACAAAATAATTGTATTTTAAACTTTAGAAAATAAATTATTATATACTTTTATAAAATTTCGTTTAATATGGACTAAATCCAAATCGCAATTCCAATTTAATTTTCTCAAATGAGTTTAGATTTTATGGTACGTCGTTTTGCGCATAACGTCCCTCCTCTGCTTTTAATAATGATAATAATAACGATTCCTTGATAGTGGTATTTATATTGTAAGGGTTTCTAGAAGATGGTGGGGAGAACCTAGTGTTAGTTATCGGTTTCCGGTGCGATAATGGGGGCGCATATATATTTATTTGATTTGCGGCGGTAGGAGAGTTCTGGCAATAACGAGCCGTTGGCATAATTGAAAAGAGCGGAGTAACGAATATAAATGAACGGAACAAGCCGCGTATTAATACACACGCCGACCACCACCACCCCCAAAATGCTACCCCTTCTTTGGTTTATTGATGCGCGCAATTTACCGATGAAAATTGATAACGGCGCTGGATAATTAATGGATTACCATGATGATGCTGTCATTGGGATTATTGGATTGATTTTGTGTGTTCTTTTTTTCTGTGTTTGTTGTGTTTAAAATGAGGGGTGGTTTTTAATGTGGTGTAGTCACTTTGTTATTGGCGTATTTAATTGACTATGTATAATATTATTAATTTGCAGATATAAATAAATGTGCATCATATACAATATTAACTGTAAAATTCTTGGCATGTTTTAATTAAAAGGGGGATGAGACTTTAGGGGTGAATCAAACCCCAGGTGCTTTTTATTTTAATGCCCATATATAGGGGTGTACGTTTCTTTAAATTTTAAATTAAAACGTACAAAGTTTTAATGAGAAACGCAGTATATGTTTTAATATGTTTGAATTCTCAATAATGATATTTTATAATTAAGTATTTATGTAAAAATATTAGAAAAATTTTAAATTTTAAGCCATCACATATATGGTGGATGCGCCGGGCGTTAGGAGGTTGCATGACAGACACAATTACTCTTCGTAATGAATAGGAGGTGCAATTGCTTAGTTTTTCGTGACGAGAGAAAACGGGCGTCGGTTAATTTTTCCAGACTTCTGTATGTGTCCAGTTTGGAGGGAAAGATAAAATTCGTGCGCGATAAATCAGAGTTCCTTTTCTGTTTATTTAAGGTCCCGGATGGAAGCATGTGTAAGTTTGCTTGCTCTACGTTCGGGCATAAGAAACGGACAGGGCATTTATTAACTGATAAAAAGTGCCCATCCACTTTCCACCGCATATGTACATACAACAGAGAGATTAAATATACGAAAAAGGAAAATATTCATCAAGACGGTTATTTATTGAGGGACAAAAGAGACATGAAAAATTATAAATGGAAACTTTTATCACAAACAAAATATTATCAACGACAATAATTTTAAGTTTATATATTGTTATTACTATTAATTAAATTAAAGTTTATGTTATTAATATTTGTGTATTTTCTTCAATCAAAAATGTATATATTTCTATGTGGTCAGTTCATACAAGTTTGCAACTGTTATTTATGCAAATAGAATTAGTTTTGGTTGAAGTGAGCGCGCGAGTTGCGGATGCACGAAGTGGAATGATTTAGAGCTTGATTAAAAGTGGCCAATAGTTGACGGTATAAATAATTCATGTAATAAAGTGGACATGGCCGATGGTGGAGATAAGAAGAGCGTGAGGGGGTGGTTGACCGGGTGGAAGCGACTAGAGCAAGGGGGTGGCTGCCGGCGGTTTTGAACGTAATATTAGTTGTGGTGGCTGGGCGCAGCGAAGTTAGTAGTTAGCAGTAGATGCAAATCTGCACATTAGTCAGAAGGGAGGCTGCTATCTTGGGAGCATGTGCGACCGCCTCCCCATTTGCATCCCCCGCTGATATATGGCAGCCTTATCTGCGTGTCCACCCTGCCGGACACTGCCGCTAAACTTTAATTTATAGCTCCGGCCATTGTCACGTCTTACAGATCACTGCTACTGCTGCTGCAGTAGTAACAGCAGCAACCACTTCCACCGCTAGCCACAGTCGACCCTCACATGGAAATAAGAACGGAAATGTACGCAATTAAAAGTCAGCAGGACGGACAAGCCAAAAATTACACATTCAAATTTGCCGCAGCCGACTGAAATAAAATGCTAAAACTTTGTACACTCAATGAAAAAAATATATAAACCTCTATAAATTTCATAACAAGTTCTTGTTTACGTGGCTTATAATAAACATACTACATTAAATTTAAGAAGACGCATTATATTTTACACAAAGTAAAAATTTAAAATCTTGCAATCACAAAAAGTACTACCTTTGTCAAATCTTGTTTGTTCAACCCAATCATGAGTAATTATAAAGTTTTTATAAAAAAACAAATTCAAAATTGTAGAACTTAATTTATATTATTGTTTAACATAAAACCTATTTTTTTATGTACCTACATAACTGTACCGGTTCATTAAAAAAAAGCTATAATAAGGTTGTAATAGTAACTAATAGTAAGATATCGAATTAATAATTTTAATGTAATTTTTTTGCATATGTAAAAAAAATTAGAGATTTTTTTTTTCTAAATATAAAATGCTAAATTTCTTTTTTTACTTATTGCTTGATAAATTAGGCATTTGGAACTTGATTTATGTTTGGAAAATTATTCACTGCAATTGTCTTGAAGTTATTATTTTGGCAATACACGTTTTGAAACCTTGGGCTTAATTGTTATTTGTGTATAGGACGTTCTAGAACCCAAAAATGTTTTAAAAATTAAACTAACGATAAAAAACTAACGAACTTATGTACTACTATTGACATTTCATAGACACTGAATTAAGTTTGAACTTGTAAAGATTGGTATAAGTTATTTTTATTACAAAAAACCTATAGAAAAAGGGTGCAATAGCTAATCAAGCGCAACGCTTTTCTTTTTTCAAAGATTGTAACTTTGCCGTGGTTATGCGGCTTGCGTGTTCTCCCTTGGACATTTGGTCGAGAAAGAAACCTCCTCTTACAACAAGCCACTAAGAGACCAGAGACAAAGTTCTTGACTAATTACAATCACCCCGCAACGTAGTAGCCGCGCTGTGAGTCTGTGGAATGACTATCTACGTTTTTTGTGATGTTTGTGGAAACTTGTAAGGGAGGATTCTGATGTCACTCTTTATATGACTATCTAGGGCTTGGTAACACTTTACTTTAGACTGGATTTCTTCTTGAACGGGAGGTCAAGACTAACCTACCTTAATCAATTGGTTGTGTTGTCTAAACAGATGGCCGACAAAGCGAGTCTTTGAAAGTGAAAAAGCATACAGCGAGCCGCACACTTATTGATTTGGTGTGCATCTTTTGTTTATATACAACCCACCCTCAAGGCTTCAGTAACCCTGGCAATCAATGTTATACGTCTTCAATGGGGGTGGGAAGCCAAAGAAATGAATTTTAATCTCTCAACTATAGAAAACAAATACTCAAAAACTAATTTATTGGGTGAATCTTTGAACACTCCCAAAAATGAAATCACAACTAGGTTTACGTCACTGAATTGGCTTTCTAGGCTGACTAAAAGCACTCTGTAGCTCCCAAAAAAAACGGTTGCAGTAGAGTTAGTCATGAGTCGCCTAGAAAAGCAGAACAAGTGGCTCAAAGTTAAAGAATGGTGCATCTTCCATACTGCCGAGTCAAAGAAATTGGTTGTTGGTTGGAATAGGTGATGAAGATGCATAAATACTAAATAGTAAGGAAAATCTGCTAAGTTTTAAGTTTAGCAAACCTACCATCAAAATAACATATAAATCTGCAGGGGCAGAAAAACGCAATAGAAACAGAGTTGATTGATTTACCCGAACAAAGCCAAAATGGAGATACATTACTGTTTGCAAATCCGACGGATGACGCAACACATTAAAGTTATTCAATGCATCAATGTCATGTGGCTGTAGCAATACTATGCCGCAAATTAGAGATGTGGAATGGGCAAACTAAGTGGAAATGTGTTTTCAAACCCAACTAACAATAAGGTAAATATGTGAATTTACATACTCAAGCACATGACAGCTTTTTTTATGCTACAGTTTTCTAACAATAATCTCACAACCGTCAGGAATAGCTCGGCAGACAAGCGGAAACTAGACACCATTGTCGCGTCGGCATATTTTGCGTTCGGCATATCTCCTCCAACAATATATCTGGAAGATTTGCTGGTGTATTGTACGCAAGGAAATACTGACCTCATTGTTGGATGTGACCCCAACTCTCACTATATTGTTTGGGGAAGCAAAGACATAAATTACGGGAGGAAACAATTACACGATTTTATTATTAATACTAACCTAAAAATACTAAATCAAAACGCTAATTTAAAGTTTTTTACGTTCCGCAGTCAGACCGTAAAAGATATCGCTGGCAACATTTTAAACAAAATTTACAACTGGCACTTATCTACGTCGGTCTCAATCTCAGATCACAGATGAATAAATTTTGGTTTAAAACATGAACACAAAACAAATATCAGGCACTACCAAAGCTCGATGATGGCCAATAAAGCTGCTTTTTAAAACAACTTATGGTGAATTTTAAATACCCGTGTAGAAAAAATAGAATACTATGTAGGTAAGTAGGATTTTTTTTTAACACAAGAATTTGTTCCCACTTTCCAGGTTATACTACCCTGGCACAAATCAAGTTTTTTTTTTCTAAAGCGATTAAACCTTTTACACAAAGATTCAATTCTTTCTAAGGCTTCTGGTGTTGGATTGGGACTGCCCAGAAGTAGGGTTTTCCCGACCGAACTAAAAAACTTTTTCTGTTTTCTTTTGCGAGGGTAACAGGATTCCTATAGCATTATTTCATATTGCCTGCTTTGTGTTGTTTATTTTTATGTTATTAGCTACTGGGTTACGTTGTTTTGTTGGTGTTTCTTTCTTTATTTTCTTTTTCTTTGATAATGTCTGTGATCATATTGTCAATCTGGTTCCACTAATATTAGTTTTCCAGCATTATTTCAACCATGTTGGCCGTTATAATTTTTTTTTGTCGTTATTTTTAGTTTTATCTCTGAAAGGAATAAAGTGCATGCATTCTGTTATGCCGTGCGTGATCATGTCTATCTCCCTACAAAGTTGGCATAAGTCACTTTCCCTAATTTGGAATCATTGGAGGTAACTACTAAAGCATCCATGACCTCTTAAAACTTGAGTGAGGTAGTAGGTCTCTCGCTCTCCGTGGTCTTTGTTAATCCACATTGTCTGGTGTCTGATTACTATCTTAATCCAGCCTTACTGCCCACGTTTATTCTCATCTATTTGACCATTTTTCTACAAATTTGTTTCTAATTTTGCTGCTTTTTCCGGCGTTATGTACATCTCCGTTTTTCCTCTGTGAGAATATCAATAGATATTACCGCTTCCAGAGAGGTAGTACGCCATCCAGAAAGGTAGAACGGCATCCAGAGTATACTCTTAGTCGACTTTTCCTTTGGATTTTTGTAAGAATTTAGTTTAGTAAAGTTTTCTTTTCTTTTGGATTGCTTCACCACATATAAATGCTGCGTACATAATTATAGTTTACAATCATTAGCCATTAGCTCTGTCAGCGCCATTAGTGTTTTTTCTGTCTGCGTCTGCCCTTTTAGGTGCCCTTCTTGGTTGTCGTTCCTGCTAAAGATGACTCCTAGGTATTGGATGCTTGGTTTTGGGACAATTTTTTCCTTGAACAATAATTTCTACTTCTGTGAGTCGCCTTCTGCCGTATGATTTTTTTGTTTTTTTATTAGCAAGTCTAAGGCTTGTGGTTAGTCTTATTTTGTACGCAATTTTGTTTTTCTGAGTGCTACTACCGCAATGTCGTCCTCAAAGCCAAAGATCTCTGTCTCTGACTCTTTTTAAAAGTTTGTTTTGTAGCTATCTTTATTGCTTTTGTTATTGTAGTGTCGCTTATGGTCCACGTTATGTTAATTAAATTAGAAATTTTGATTTCAAACTTTTTGTTTTTACAAGCATCTATTATCCTTTCTCCTTTTTCGATATTTTGTGCTGTGATGTTTTTAGATATTACTTCAAAATAAATGTTTTGGTAAAGGTTTAGATTATTCTCGTTGCTCCCTTTCTAGTTTTTAATTTAGTCCGACATATTGGCAAATTTGGTCTAAAATTGCAACTTCAACCCTGTCAAAAAAGACTGAGAAACTGGTTGCCACCTTGTTGATGTGCGTAGCTGGGGCAATTGAAAACTTCTCACTATGCAAAGCGCCAAGATTAGATGGTGTTTGCAACTTTGCAAGAATCTAAAGAACTGCATTACTTTTTTATACATACTTATAGCATGGAAGAAAATAAAAGTTGTATTCATACCAAAACGTAAGCCCTACCGATTACATTCTTGCAAAATGACCAATCAGTCTCTCGTCTTTTTTTTTTCTGAAGTAATTAGAACAATTGTGCAAAAATTAATTTGGGAAACTGCATTTATTACCTGGATCAACATGCATACACCCAAAGAAGATGAACCAAATAAGCCTTCCATCTTTGTTTAGTTTTTTTGTTATTCTTGATCCCACACAAAAGTTTGTCAGAACCAAATTCACAACAAAAATTGATTTCCGTTTTACATTATCCTTGTGTAAAAACAGTAAATGATAATTTAAAAAAATTGGGATTGTTAGCAATTTTTTTTTAAATTTTCTTTCATTTTTGATATTACTTTTATCAGTATTACTGATAGTTTTGTTTTTTGCGACATTTTCTGTATCACTGGTATTTTTGTCTTTGGATCCAAATTCCGAACCAGTATTGGATTCTAAATTCTGGATAGATAAAACAAATTTTACTACATTTAGGCTTCAATAAGCTCTATGTATCTCTTTTAATAGTAACATCACTTTGTTGCCATGACACACAACCAACCTATACAGTTGATGTATGCGAGAAAACTGCTTAGAGGGGTTTTCTTTATTTTATGCTGGTCATGTCAAGCCAATTCTCTCCTAACATGGGATTCCTTGCGTAGAATAGGGCCGGGCATGTGCATAATACGTACTCGTCATCAATTTAGCATTTTTTGTTAATACTTGCAAGTTCTTTCTAGAGAGTCGTAGGTAATAGTCGGCTATCTTAAAGTTTGCATTCTTTGCTTGTTTACAACCTAGAGTATTCTACTGCAATACTTTCAGTGCGCAGTACGTGTTTGTTTTTAATATAATTCAAAGTATATATTTTAATGATTGAAGTCATAAAAATAATTGTTCTGTAAAAATATAATTATTTTTTATATAAACTAGGCTTAAGCATACCAAATGTAGTTTTAAATGACAGCAGTTTCTTTACAGAAATCCGATTTACAATATGACTGCATTTGTTTTATCTACATTTATTTATATTAAATACTTTGATAATTGGTTAATGAGTCAACAAACTGTTACGATGTGCTAATATAACAATGAAACAGAAATAGAAATGTAGTGCGTCTAGATTGTATATATTATAACACTATTTCATTTATATTAATTTGATAAAACTTAAAGTGTTACGCCGTTTTTAAATTTTTCAAACCGATATTTTTTTTTGACTTCCAAATGCGTTCTATAGGATACAGTATGCATATGAAGTAAAGCGTAGTGAAGGGTGAATTTTAATCTATAGATATTAAATATTACATACTATTGTAAAGTTTCTCCATATACCTACAACATTTAATGCGTGATCAAGCTGAATAAATATTTATAAATTCTGACGGGTTCATATTTATTTATGCAGGGGATACGTTTTAAGCGAGTATTTGTTATTATATAAAGGAAGTATTTTCCTTAGATGGAAAATTTGAATATGTTCAAAATGTAACTAATTTTTGTGGATGTTCGTGACGTGTATGCAAAAATTTGTGTGCGTCCGTGTAATCCGGTCCTGCAAGAGTTAATCTAGTCCGGGATACATGCGGAGAGACCAGCGGAGGAGACGTCCGTCCACCCCACACCCCCATCGGTCCAGCATAGCGCACGTGTTGTACAAGGCACCCTCACACTACCGCTCCCTCCGCCGCTTTCCCCCACATCTCCCCTTTCTCTTGGACATTCTCTCAAGCGACAATTTATTACTTATACATACAAATTCCACCGAGTGGGCAGGACACTCTAACGACTTTATACCCGGTGAGCAATTGCCAGAAACATCCCTTACAGCCCTTACACGGCTTACATGCGTGCCACTCTATGAATACGCTTATCGCCGCGAGGGGTTACTCTTTACCAGTGCAGGGATCGGGAGGCGCGCTGGGTGGCAGTGGCTCGCGAAAGCCTTATCAGGACAAAGGACGATGTGGACTGAGGAAATTAAGATTTAATCAGACTGAGCGAATTATGTCTGAATAATTAAATCAATTTCAACAAACTGATAGTACTAGCACGAAACACTCAAATTCTGTTATATTAAGACGGCCTAACATATATATTAAACATTAAATTTGCATACTCCAAAATTACAACTAATTACATCAAGTTCTAAAATACTCTAAATAATAAGTTAACCAATACGTCTTAATATAACTTATTTAGTTATTTACACGTATTTTTTTAAACAAATCAAATTTTAAATAAAATTAATATAAGTTTTGAAACATTTTAATAAAAAAATGTAAATGTTATTAAAAAATATTTAATTATATTTTAAATTTTTAATACAGAAATCTTTAACCAATTTTTTACGATATTATATATTTATTGAATTAATTTTTTTGATTTAATTAACTTTATAAGAGAAGTTTATCAATGTGAATTGATGACCAGAATGATGTAGTCGTAAAAAGTGCGTGCGGTAACAGCGACCATCAAGAAGTTTAACATGGATGAAGTCTGGAGATTCTTTTGCTGAAGCACTTGAGAAGATTACATTTATTTATACCAAAAACTACGGGATACTACGTTTGATTACATTAAAATTGGGGTTTATATTTATAAATTACCCAATTGCAATATATAAATATATATCATCATAAAAAAGACAACAATATTATAGTTGATCACTTCTATTATTTTATAAGAAAATATATATATATAGAAAAACTATATGTTATTAAAAACTAAACTAAACTAAATTTATTCTTTTAGCTCCGTCTATTATTACCCACGCTTCTGCTTTAAAAGTTACGTAACCCGTTCTAATTAAAAGTTTTATTACAAAGAGTCTATCACAGTTTCATAATTAAAGCAAACGCAAAATAAATAAAGTTAAGTATTAAATACATCTATTATTATAATTTTAGTCATAAACTAAACATAATTATTAAAAAGTAGTTCAGCCAATTAATTGATGATAAATAAAATATATATTGTAGATTATCATGCATATATAAATATTATATATATTTTAAAATTATATTTATAAAAAATATACTTTTATATGCTTTTATTGTAAAAAAAATTTTTATACACGTTATTTTATAGTTACTATACCAAAGATAGTCTAACCACTGAAACTAGTATATCTATTTAAATAAAAGACAATATAAAAGTATATTTTTTTAAAATTATAATTTTCAAATATATATTTTAAAATATGCAATTGAATATAATTTAAAAAAATAATAAAAATGTTATTACTGAATGATAATAATGATAACAGTAGCTACAACGCTGATTGTAAAAACATGCTTTTATTAAATAATCAATTGGTAAAAAGTTAGAATTTATGCAACGCCAGGTACAATTAATTTTTTGAAACAGATTTACAACATAATCTTTTAGTTTGTATGAGTTATTTTAATATTGAATTATTATAGCTTCATTCGATAACATTACTACATTTGTTTTTTTGCCTTGTCTTTCCCTATTTACATCCTATGAGGTGAGAAAAAAGAAAAAAGACAAAGACCCCATTACGGCAGGTATGTTAAAACTTAGTAGAAACACGTTAGAGTTTTTTAAATTAAATAAATGCTTGCGAGAGTATAAAACTCCACAGAATAGTGTAATGTAATAACAATCTGGTTTAAACAAAGAAACATGTTAGATATTAATATCTACTGTTTTATTGCTCTCACAACTATACAAGCTGTTTATCAAAATTATATGTAATTGCAACACAAAAATTTAACATTTACCAGCCAGTAGAGCAGACAGGTTTTTTTTAGCGAATACAGTACTTTTGATCAATTGTAAATGCTTCTTTTTCAAGTTCTGTTTTCTATCGGAGATTGAAAATCATTGCAGCAATTTTGACTTTATAAGCCACTGTAAGGAATAGTTCATTTGATGTGAGGTTGAACCATTTCCTCAAATTACGAAGCCAGGAGATCTTTCTTCTTTCTATACTTTTTCTACTCATTATAATTCTTTTATTGCTCCCCTCTTATGATATGACCAATATACTATAGTTTACGTTATTTGATAGTATTTATTATTTCTTCTTCTTTATTGATTCTTTTAAACACTTCTATATTTGTGACTCTGTCTACCCACGATATCTTCAGTATTCTTCTATAGCACCATCGTTCAAATGCCGCCAGTTTGTTTGTGTCTGCTTTTTTTAGGGCCCACTTATCCACTCCATGTAGTAAGGTAGAAAATGCGTAGCAGCGCAGCATCCGTATCCTTAGATTCAAGTCGATGTTGCGACTGCAGAATAGTTTTGCTCTAGTAATTTCAATTCGAGCTCTTATTTCTTTCTTTTGTTCAGCGTTTTGGGTGTCCAGTGTTCTAAAATATTTATATTGTGTGACCCTCTCTACGCGCGTACCTGATATGTACAAGTGTTTGTTGTTGGTGTTTTTTTTGTAATGATTATTAGTTTTGTTTTGTTTATATTCATTTTTAGCTCATAAATGCTACAAATTTTAATAGAAACAACTACAATCGTGGTCAATCGTAAAATCTATAAACTCAAAATAATCCGGCATACTAAAAAATATCTATAAAAATGCGACACTTCACGTCAAGATGATGCAAGACAAAGCAGCAATACATGAATAGTTAAAGTTACTCACTAGCGTCCAAGAAAAACTTCAAAGAACAGAAGGCAATTACAAAAAAGATTTCTAGATATTAAGTCAGGTATTGGTAGAGACTAGTACCATAAAACTCAAAATGGCCAAACGTGGAAGGTATACAAAGAAGCTGTCTAACAGTGGATGAAAAAAGGCTGACTAAAAAGAAAAAGAAGTTAGCTTACTTGGGTTAATTACGAATAATTACGTCTTTTTTGGATAAAAAAAACTAAACTTTAGTAAGCGCGTACTGTCAATATTAAATGCACGTTTAAATAATCAAAAATTAAGTTGAAACCTTTAAATTTGCGTCAAAATAAATGTGGTAGTTTTACTTCTTACTTCGGTACTTAGTATTGTAGCAGAAAAAAGGTAATTAAATAAATTTAAAAAAAATGTAATTAGTATTGTTAATTTGTTCACAAATAATTATGAACAAGAAATAATTAATACATTAACTGAGACTATCAATAAAATATCTAATATATACACAAACTAATTTTATCAATTGTTCAAATATACTATTCAAATTTATTTATACAAACTGTAGTTAATATGCTAAAGAATGATCTAAAATAAAAATCTGCTGCACTAAAACACAAAATAAACTTAATGGCTGTCTGTAAATATTAAAAAATGATCCAATTTAAATAACTTATTAAAATAAAAGAGACAAATGTAATAAAATGAAATAAAATTGTTGGTTATTTCTGCTATACCCATACTTTATGATAGCTTAGTTTTTTCTGAAATAATTATGCATACAAATACATTTAAAAACAATGCTTGGATGAATGCAATGTTTACTTTGCTGATATATTATTTATACATTAAGTGCATTACAAAATATAATGCCCGGAGCGCAACATATTCTAGCGCAAATGCCTATCGCCCAAACAATTAAAGTAATATATCTAGTAATGCACGTGATGCATAAAATATTTTATATTTTTCAATAATAAAATAAAAACTTGCTTTCTATAATTGACTTTAATATTCAGCTAATATTTAAGGCAATTATAGAAAAACTTTCAAGCTTAAAAGTGATCAATGCAAATGTATATGAAATATAACTAACTGCAAAAACTTTATCACTAAGTGATATTAAACCAAAAAATTGATTACAATTCATTCTTTATTAACAGCTTTTATTTAAATAGCATTTTTTTTTAATATAAAGCTAAAGAACAACAAGACGTATTATAGACAAATTCAATAATATAGCATAAAAAAGTAATGTTAACTCACCAATAAATTTAACAATTCTTTATTAAAAAGTACAAAATAAATCTAAAGTTATTGTATATCATTTACAAGTTGAGGCATCAAAATTAACTGGTTTGGAAGGTCAATAAAATTAAAAAAACTATAATTATTTAAATTATTTTTTCTTGTGTTTTCACATAAATAGAAATTTAAAACTATATGGCTTTAATAATAATATTTGGCAAATGACGCGTCTCATTGTCATTGTCAATACACTGAGTTACTCATTTTCGGGTATAGCAATGGGTATTTTCCTTTTAGTGGGCTAGGGATCATGGATATTTGCCGTAAACAATAAATTTCAGATATATTTATAAAAAAAGAAGTTGTAAGAAGATAAATCGTACAAGCTAAAGCGTTGCTTGTATGATATATTATCTTCTTACCAATTATCAAATTTGAGTTTAGTGAATTCTTGCATTGTAAAAATTAGTTACACAGAATGATCAGAAACTTAAAGAGCAGCTCTATGCTTGCGTGCCGAGTGCCGAGGAGATTGCAAAACTGACTGCCTTACTGCTTCAATGGTTTGTGAAGTTCTCACTAGCCGTGGTAGCTTTATTTTTTTCCGTGCATATTTTTAGTTTTCTTGAAAGGACTGCGTCGCAACGTTTGACCTGCTTTTGAAAAAGTAAGTTTCTACGGCAAAATCTTATAGTTTCTTTGGTGAATGCATTTTTGGTGTTAATAATACGGTTAAAAAGAATTCTTAGCAAACTTTGTACTACGAGTAAATATTGGTTTAGATGGCAATTTGTCTTGTATATTGTTCAAATGTTGTTCAAAGTTCATGAAGTTATTTATAGAAAATGCAAAGATCTGCAACGTTGCGCTGGTGTAAAGTATTTAAGTCATTCAACTTTGGGTTGCCAATGATTTGAATAGCTTGGTTTTGAATGTAATCTAGAAGAGATATTGTAGTTTTAGATGCTTTTTTTCATATTTAAGAAAGATATTCATTACAAGGACAAATATAAGTATACATGCAAAAGCCTAATAGAAGTAAAAAACTGTTATTAAGATGCCTCCCTTTACAGAGTCCCGTTCAATTCAGCAAATTTTGTAGTTTTTGTATGAACCTCAATTTGACTTAATCTCAATTACTGACTGTTATTGTAAACGCAATTAAAAAAAATGTGTATTAATTTTTGTTTTCAATTTTAATTCACTAAACTTGATTTAAATGTAGAATGTGTAAAAAATAATTTCAAATATATTGTTATGATGTTGTATTGTAGAAGTTTTTTGATAAACATAATTATTTAGTACTAGCAATTGGTTACCAATATATGACAACCTTAATACAAACTAGAATACATCTATGAAAATTACTATGTTAAATTATATTGAATATTTTTATAGAATTATAATATATATAGAAAAATCTCACAATCTAATAATGTGAATAAAATTCTCTATAAAATTATTTCTGGTAGCATTCATAACTTTATAGACAAACTACTAAATTTTATACCTACTACTAAGATAAATAATCTTTAAGACCAACTATAAAAACAAAATTATTTATTATTATAGCAGGTATAAAAAATAGTAATAGTTTTGGTTAGAATGAAATGAAATTAGCTCTAAACTTGGTTTGTAATATTTTGTAGAATTTTAATCAAATTATATTTGCAAATACCAATAAAATGGATTCAAAAGTACCAAAAAACTATTAATTGACTAAAATATCTGACTTATTACAGTTTGATCTTTGTTGAATATACTATTAAAAAATAAATTGATTATCAAATTATATGTAGTAACAGCAATAACGCCAAAGTTGCTGTTTTTGTAAAAATACTATAAATTAAGATAAACCAAAGTAGCGTTCGGAATGGTCTTAAGAGCATACCAACCGCTACCTTGATTTGTAGTATTTCAACGAAAACGGCAACTTTGGCGTCATTGCTGTTTCTACATTTAATTTGATAATCGATTTATTTTTTTACCAGTACATTCAGAAAGGATTAAACCATGATATGTCAAAGTGTTTTTTATCAAATTATATTTGCAAATAGCAACAAAATGCATTCAAAAATACATAAAAACGCATTTATTTCTATATTTGATGAGATTTTTCTAACTATTATTTGACAAACACACTCGACATATCACAGTTTGGTCTTTTCTGAATGTATTGGTGAAAAAATAAATTGATTATCAAATTATATGTAGACACAGAAATGACATCAAAGTTGCCGTTTATGTTAAAATACTAAAAATCAAGGTAGCGGTTGGAATGGTCTTAAAAGTGAAACTTTTCTTGACAATTTAAAACTAGCTATTGTCAAATACAAAAAAAATCTAACGCATCTTTTTAATAATAGGCTCATAAGTTTATTAATCACATTTTCTAAAATACAAAAAATATCAATATTTGCTTTTTAAACTTTGTTGATCTCTACGAGAGGCACTGCTAAAGTTTGCGGAACCAAGTACTGCATGTTTTACCAGCGTTCTGCGATTGTCATATTTGTAAAATTTGACGGTTTTCACCTATAATTCAGTTGACAATTCGATTTCAAACTGTTGGTGTAAAAAATTAAAATTTTGGATTGTGACTTCCGAGTGATGATTTTTTACAATTTTTGATACGGTTTAACACCGCAGCAATGTGTGAAAAACTTAGTTCGTTATTTGGGGATAAAGCATCATCCAAAACTATAGTTTACAAATGGTTTGCAGAATTCAAAAGCTAAAGACCAACGTTTGATGACGATCTTTGCGAAGGTTGTAATGCACCTCTGTTGTCGCAAAAAAATATCGATGCTGTGCGTGAAATGGTTTTGTCAGATTGGCATGCAATCTATAGTGAGATAGAGGCATTATTAGGTATTGCGGCGAAACAAATACATACGATTTTGCACAATTATTTGCATGTCAAAAAGCTTTGCAGTCGTTGGATTCCACACAATTTGAAAGAAGAACAAAAACAAGCACGTGTCAAGTGGTGGAAGGAAATGCCTAAGAAATTCGAAGGGGGTCGTTCAAATTTGGTATATAACATCGTAACAGGTGACGAATCTTGGATATATTCATATGAATTAAAAACTAAACAGCAATCGACTGTATGGGTGTTTTAAAATGAACCTAAACTGACAAAAGTGGTGCGTTCACGAAGCGTTTCGAAAAGAATGATTGCTTGTTTTTTTTTTGGAAAAACGGGTCATGTTGCAACTGTTGCATTAGAGGATTGAAGGACAGTTAATGCTGACGGGTATATTTCAATTTGTTTGTCGGAAGTTATCATTGAAATCAGAAGGAACAACATAAACCGGCGAATTATTGTTCATCATGACAATGCAAGCGCTCACACAGCATGACGAACTGTAGAGTTTTTGACCAGTAACAACATCCAATTAATGACTCATTGCCGATATTCGCCTGATTTATTGCCCAATGACTTTTTTCATTTCAACATATCAAAAATAAATTGCGTGGCAAGCGTTTTTCATCGCCTGAAGAAGCCGTTGAAGCATTTAAATAAATTGTTTTGAAGATTTGTTTGATCGGATGCAAAAGTGTATAGATTTTAAAGAAGAATATTTTGAGAAGCAATAAAGCGATTTACATAAAGTAATTTGTGTTTTGCTTTACATTTTCCGCGAACTTTGGCAGTGTCCTACGTATAATAAACTTATTGAAAACCAACATAGATTTATAAAAAGCGCAAATCAACAACTGTTAATTTTAATTTTGTTAGCCACATATTAAACTTCCTCAAACAAAGCAACACAATTTTTACACTATAAATTATTATCTGTAAATAAGATAAAACTTAATTTACTTACAATCCAGCAGCTTTTTAGTATAAAAAAAGATTACATTTTATTTATATACTTTAATTATAAATATGTAAACGTTATAATATTTGTTTTTTTTTTTAATATTTAATGATTGTTATGTTTTGTTTACATAATTGATATTCTATAATTTTTAGATTGAAGCTTCAAATAAAATACATAAAAATTTAAATAAAATACAATTTATTTAAAACCAAGTAAACGTAGCAGCTTACGGTTGCAAAATAACTGGAGTGTAGACAAACAAAGAAAACATTATTGTGTATTGAATTGTTGTTAGCATTAAACAAGGTCAAGCTTGGCCGGGTTGAGCTAGGTCGGGATGTGCTAGGTTTTGGGCCGACCCGGGTTTTGGGCTAAGCCTGGTTTTGGGTCGGATTTTTACAAAACTCTGACTTCTATGGTATACCACATAATAGTATATAGTGTATCAAAGGCTAAAAATAAGCTTAAGCAAAAGCGAGCGAGGGCTTCTAAAAGCAAAGGACTGTTAAAGCATTTTGGCACAAGTTTCACTCAATATCTTTTTGCTTGCTAAAAATAAAAAAAAACATTCTTTTAGGAAATTTCAAAGTTTATTATAATCTGTACGTTGCCTTTAAATTGTGGTTTCGGTAGAGGCGGGCAAAAATAGTTAGTTGATAATATCGTTATGACTCAAAATTATGCAAATAACATCCATTTTTTATTTTTGAAATATGAATACAGGATATAATGAACAATGCAGTAAAAACGTTAAGAAAAGCAAAAAACGTGGTTTGCCAAAATGAAATTGTTATTAAATGTTGACTAAACTTCTTGTTCAGCTATAATTATTTATAGACAAATAAACAACCAGAAATTAGACATTATTCTCATAACGTAGAGTCCATAGCTTAAAGACGCATTAAAAAAAGTTAAAAACGCTTAAACGTTTAAAAATGCTAACAGAACTATAGCCATTAATGACATTTTAAAAATATATTTACAAATTATTTTCTGGAACTTTAATACAAAGTCTAGCAATGCGTAAAATTGATGACACAGCAGCCTTCATAATTTGCTTCAAAAGTTTGCAAAATTTTTGTGCATAAACGATTGACGCTAAAGTCACATCTTTTAATCTAATAATTGTGATATAAATTGTTTAAAATGTTGAAGTTTTGATTATTATTGATACTATTTCTACTGAAAGTAGTCTTGTCAGTGAACAAAATGTTGTTAATTTGGAGATGCAGCTCTGTCTTTGATCCATTGAACATCAGCATATTGATGTTCAATGAAGCAAAGACAGAATTGTATTTCCAAATTAAAATATGTTGGTAGCAAAGCCTGTACTAGTTAAAGATGATATGGGTATAAGTTAAATTTATTTATGGTTTTTTTATACTATCATTCGTGTAACATGAGTACGATTAAATATATACTTTGCACATTGGTAAATGAATTGTATTTAACCAACTCTAATGTTGTATTCTCTTGATAAACGTTATATGGTTCACTTTTAGCGGTAGGTTTAGAAACAAATTAGAAAATTGCCGCTGGCAACTACTTGTTTTTTATTTTCATTACAATCATAATAAGTGTAATGAATATGGCGTATTCCTTGTATTAAAAAAACATTTCACTAACTTTACAAACAACAACATTAAAGTATACATGGAATATTTTTTTTTTTAAACAACCTATTTCTGATAAAATTACTGCTAGCGTCTTAAAATTATTTTTTTTTATTAAAATTAGCAGATATAATTAGACTTTTATCAAGATACTAGTAGTTAAAGCTTCTACAAATACTCAAAAATAATTGATTTAAAATAATTATTAAGATAAAGATAAACAAAACTTTTTAACCATGAAAATGTTTTAACTAGAGAAATATGACAAACGATTTATAAAAAGCCTAAAAGAAAACATTATGTCTAAATAGAAAATATTAAAACAAGAATATTTACTATAACTAAAAAGTTAAGTTTGGGTTTGTCGTTATTATAAAATTATAAACAAACATATTATAGTTGAATATAGAACTTTTACCGATTTATAAAGTATTAGAAATTACAAAACAAAGAATATATTTTTAGATGTATTTAGTATTGATGATACCAATATCTATATAGACCTAATGGAATAAAAATCTGATTATAAAATAAATTAACAATTCACTCAAACTTAATCTAATAACCACTGCGGCCAAGAGTCAAGCATGGACAATTATATTTGTTCTACAAAATATGTCTCCGGCGTCGAACAGCAATTAATGATGTAAATCTAATAATTATTATTACTACAACGCGTTGTGAGTGAAAAAAGTATCAAGTTTATTAATTTATTATTTTATTCTATATGTAATAAATTAATATTTTGCTATGGTGGCAGTTAAATTAACCTTATGAAAACTTTTTTTAAAGATAATTTTAACATCAATCATAAGTGAGGTTAAAGAAGCGCAAAGAATAAAACTATCCAAACTGCGCTAACCTGATAATGCATATCAAAAAAACCAGCTGCCAAACACACGCTAAGGAAATATTAGTGTACAGTATCAAAAATTATGTATCTTTAACTCCACTTTTAGCGCTTTTAGATATCAACATGTACACAGAAAACAGAAACATAGTAAGAATGAACAACAAGAAATCAAAAAAATTTCAAACATAGAAACGGGTAAAACAAAGATGCGTGCTAAGTGCATTGCTCTTTTTAGTTGTTTTAGATAAGGCTATAAAACAAGAAAAAATGAAATGTTAAAAATGGGATATTGGAAGATGGAAGTAACAAAAATAGCAGAATTGCTATTTGCAGACGATATGGCAGTGATTGCAGAGACAAAAAATAGCTTCAATACAACATGGAAATAATAGAGGAGCAACTAAAGAAAATAAACATAAAAATAAACATGAAAATAATCTATAAAAAAACAAAAACCAAAATAATTGTTAAAGAAAAACTGAATCACAAAATAAAAATTTAGGACAAAATAGAAAAAAAAAGCAAAATTATATAACATGTTTAAAAACAGTTTCTTTAACAAAAAGAAAACCACAAAAACAGAAATAGTTAAAAATGTAATTAAGCCAACATTAATATATAGTAGCAAAACATAGAAAATGACAGGAAAACAAGTAGAAAAAAGAAATGCAATGAAGATGAGATTCTTTACGAAGATCAAAAACAAAAGAAGAAAAGATAAAATAAGGAACAAGCCATCAGGATGAATCAAATAAAAATACAAATAAAACCGATACAAGAAAAAACTACGGAAGACCAAATGAAATGATATAGACATATTAGAAGAATGGGTGAAGAAAGAAACACCAGAAAAATATATGAGACAAGAGTAAATAGAAAATTAAAAAAAAAACAGAAAAGAATGGAATAGCGCAATAAAGGAAGAGGTTACAAGAAAAGGGAACATTTGGGAAGAAATAAATACGATAGCCAAAGATAGAAAGAAATGGCGTAAATGTTATACAAATTAATAATGTATGCCTTACAACAAAAGGTAAAAAAGCAATCAATAAAATAAATAAATAAAGATATCAACATTAGTATTGGCTAACAGTTATGCAGATAGCTGATGGTTAAAGCATTGGACATTAACACATTATGTAAATTGTCTTTTTGACCAGTGAGATGCTAGGCACACTGATAATGGGTGCATACTCTGAAACACAAGTGTATGTGTTTCTTACTGAAAAGGCAATTTACATAAAATACATCATTTATTAATTTTAAATCATTGGACATTACATTATACAGTATTAATAATTTAAGACATAATCTTTGGTGAACTCCTAAGAGCTTTGTCCTTTAATTTTTTTCATGTTATTGCCTTTAGTGATATGAACAAAAAACTTTATAATGCGGCTATTTATATAGTAGTTTTTGAAAGCATATTTATGTGTTGTTGCATATATTTATTAAAACTAACCGATTTCAAGGCTCCATTAATGCCTTGAAACCAACCAACTTAAATAAATATATAAAAGCAAGTATTTTTTTACTAATGCACAACCTATACATGGGCAAAAAATAAATAATCAAAACAAGATAATTTATTATCTCTAGGTAATTTTAACACAAGAACATAAAATAAACGCAGTCAAACATATATACACAGCACAAGATTTTACAGATGATAACTGTATTAACATTTTAACGTTTTTCAGATTAGTTAAAACAAAAAAATAGTTAAAAAATAAGTAAAAGTTATGTTGATTCTTAATTTTGCAGTTTTGTAATAATATAATGTTTGAACAATTTATGACTAAAACTAAAGAAAAAAATAACTTATTGTTTGTTCAAATAAGACATACCGTTGTAACAAGATAATTTTGATGTAAATTTTACTTGCGTGTTATGTAAGATACAAATGATTTATTATTTATTTCACAGAATGTTTCCTGTACTATTTTTGCTTCTTTGTAGAGGCACGTATACAACAGGGGGTAGTTTTAAGTGGGGGTGGTAGTTGCAGCACCTGACATATACGTATGTGTGTGCATGTAAGAGAGCCGGTGGTGTAGAAGAGGGGAGGTAAGATAAGGGGGCAGCAGGGGGAGTACAGTGCGTGTCAGCACACACACACACACACACTGCACACCCCCTGTACACCCTCAGATCAATACCTCGGGGCAGCGTGCTGCTGCTGGACCCAGGTCCATACAGCCTACTTTACATCTCCGTCCTGGACCCCCTGCTGCCCTTCTGCCCCCCGCATTCGCCTCTCTCTATCCACTGCTGCCTTCTCTATCCACTATCTATATCTTCTTACTGTGTGTGTGTGTCGGGGGTGGCA
Source organism: Tachinus rufipes (assembly GCA_963932245.1). Lineage (NCBI taxonomy): Eukaryota > Metazoa > Arthropoda > Insecta > Coleoptera > Staphylinidae > Tachinus > Tachinus rufipes. The sequence continues at coordinate 44,592,183 of OZ010741.1, read as the reverse complement.
GGACTGGACTCCGGGGGAGATAAATCACTGCCGGCCCCGGTCTATATTAGACGCAGCTGTGAGCTGTGTGCGGCTATCGGGGAGCGCGCCGCCGATGTGTGTTTCGGATTTGTACTTTATTATTGGGGAAAACTGAATAATCATATCCTTTCAACCACCCTCGATACAACCCACGCTTATACACAACGGGCGCCAATAAATCAACGAATTATCACTCGATGCGGACGCGATTAAATCGGTATTTAATGATATCTCTGCGGTTATCGCGTATTGCAAATATGCCACCTCATATTCATTCAACATATTTTATTAATATTACGAACGCTTTTCTATAGAAAGTTACATTTTTTATAACATACCATTATTGTTGATTGATAAATGTACGTATGTCAACAACGGTATATTATTTCAGGTTGCGTATCTTAGTATATTTGTCATTCAACGCTATTATAAAATTTAATTTGCTACATGAGTTGCAAAGATAAAATTTATGAATAAATGTGAAACGTATTATTATAAATATTGTAATATTTTGTAATTAATAAAAAAAATAGGTTTAATTACACTGAAACTATTATTCCAAAAAATAAAATATTCATTTGAGTTCACTTCATTTGAATTTAAACTTACACACTTGACACACACACACTTGACATGATTATCTATAAAGAGATCGACTGATAATGACAACCTCAGTATAAGTTATTTAAGAAACAAAATTCTATTATGTCTTAGTTATTTAAAAAAAAATATATAAAAGTTTGGTAACAAAAAATGGTTTTATGAGATATTTTTATTGCATTTGTTTTTTTTTTTAAACTTTGCTTGTGATAAAAATGTGTCTTTTAAAACTAGTTTTTAGTATACTTGCTGTAATATTGCATGCTTTATAAATCTAATTATGCATATTCCATTAAAACTTAGTACGTATTAATATGAGTGTAACTAATATATTTCAGCTTAGGAAATTGTTGAGAGAACAATAGACAAATTGATATTGAAGTTGGAAGTGAAAGGGATGTTTTATACAGTAATCTGGATGAGTATTAAAAGTTCGAAATATTGTAAAGTATGTTTATATACACATAATATATTATAATATGTTTTTGTTAAAAATCATATAAAGTATTTTTTGTAATAATGTGTGATTATATATTTTTTTACTTGTATTAACTCGGCGTTCAGCATTTCTAAACCTAGGGATGCTCAAGGTAGTCTTAAGAAGTACGTTTGCATTTTAATATAAAAACGGATTTTATTTTATTTTATTGTAAACTGGCATTCTTGTTCAAGTAACTTTTGCAGTATCTACAGTTTTCTACTTATAAAATTTACCAATAGAAAAATTCCAGTTTCTTTGCAATTTTTCAAAATGTATAAATAATAAATAATCTAATACATATTAGTGAGTAGAAGTATAGTATGTTTATTAAAAATCTTTGTAATTATAGATAGATAATTTTAAATATATGCATATTGATTGTAAAGTAAGATTATATCCTGGACTTAATAATTTGGGAATAGATGATGCTAGAAACTTTTTTTAGGTACCTCTAGGTTTAGTGGCTGATAGGGAAACTCTACATACGGAACAACACTATAATACGGCCAGAAACCGGGCAGCTCCCAAGATTACAAAAAAGCAATATTTGACAGCAACCAAGAAGCAGAAGCTTTTGTGGCCGCTAAAAAGAGACTGAAGGAACAGAAAGCGGCCTGGGAAACGCAAACAACCAAACAAACCTTGACAACAGAGCCAAAAAATACCTGTATCTGCTGCAATCACAATTGTAACGCAAAATGAAACTTGTTTTGCAGCAGTACGACGGCGTTACAAAAACAAAAAAGCAAAAAAAATTAAAAAAAAACTTCAAGGACATTTTAAATAACAAAGAAAGGGACATCATCAGTTTTTAAATAATAATTACATAATTATTTTATAATATACATGTATAAAAATTGACGTTGATTGATATTTTTGGGTTAAGTTTTTACTAAATTGACAATATTGACCCTTTAAGTTTAAAGATTTCTTAAAGCTATTAATTTTCCTTAACTATGTAGGGCAACGTAATAAACTGCGCTTATCGTTTTAAGGGCTGTTTAAGATTTAAGTGATGTTGGTGCAAACGGGCTTTAGTGAAATCGAAGATTGTTAAAAGGCAGCGTGAACAAGTTACAAGCTAGAAATTGAACATTGGATCTAAAAAAACACGTTTACAAAAATACAAGAACTCAAAAAAAGTAATTGGAATTTGTATAACAAAATACTAGTTACTCAATTTAGGGACTGTCAAAAGACGTCGAGAACAATTTACAAGCTGGAGATGACAGATACGTTTGTTATCTCCATAAAAACCGCTCTTAAAGAAAGCTGCCAAGTTTGGTCAAACATACCACCAACAAGATTATTTGGAATAAGGAGCTTGACAAAGAAAAGACAAGCACATAACAAGTCTTACAACATATAGCAATACTACATAAAAGCAAAAACAAATTCTTAGAATAGATACTGTTTAAAAAGTTAAAAAGACTCTGCAAAAGCTAAGCTCTTAACCAAAAAGACCTTGAAGTTTACAACAAAATGGCAAATAAAAGGAAGTGGGCGGAGGCAAATGCCAAAGTAAACAAAAGCATCCTAGAATGAGATTTCTATGTGAAATCTTTAGAGATAGTCTAGTATTTATATAATGCTGTGTATGAGTCAAGTGTACGGAATGAAAAATTGTTTTTGCTCAAACCACTGAAAATGCCTTCTTCTAAATGAATCTTGATTATGTAAATTTTTTCAGATTTTTTCAGTAAGCCATTTTTGAGTAATAAACAATAAAATTTTGAAAAAATCGAGGGTTTTGAGTTTTTTTACATTTTTACAAAAACTGTCACTTTAAGTTTTGCAAAATTTTCAATAAAGAAAAAAAAATTTTGTGAAAATTTATTTTTTAGACAATTTTGAAGAAAAAAAAATCTTTATAATTTTTTCCTAAAAATGCAATTCTGAGAAGTTACAAACGATTAAAAGATGTAAATTTAAAATTTAAGCCTTTTTCGCTAATTTTAAGTATTTCTGTGGATACTTTGTGGGCAATTCCATTTCAAACGGACCAGAGCTAGGGGGGGGGGGGTGCGTTGAGAAACTTGCTTATGTATTTTTTTTTAGTTTCTATAACTTATTAGTAGTCTATTGATTGATATATGAGAGTATGAAACCTATAAAAAAAAATTCTACGATTTTTTTAAGTTTTTTTGACGTTTTTTAACTTAATCACATTTTTTGTTTAAAAACCGCAATTTTAACTCAAAAAAACAAATTTACTAATGAAATCAATCAGAAATTTTCCGTAGAATCCAAATCTGGCGCCATTTCAAGTTTATACCCTGACTATAAGCCGCAAAAGCCATAAAACCATGTTTTTGTTCTTAGTGGGCTGTGCAAAAAGGAGCATTTTCTAAATTTTTTTTAGCCGCCCTAGTTGACGTATTTTGATGTAAATTAATTGAAAAATATAAATTTGTTCTGTGTATTTGGGTTTTAAGCGTCTAAAACTCAAAAAATCTGCAAAGTAGGCCTATTCTTCAACATAAACTCTTACAAATGCACCTTTAGCAGCGCTCAGAGGAACAATACACCAAATATTATTAAAAATTTGAATTCTGGGGACAATTTTACATAGAAAATTGTCAGTGTTGTACTCATCGTCTATAGAAAAGTCCATCTAGAAAAAAATGTTTACAAAATTTTTATGCAAAAAATGCGTTAAAAATTAATTATTTTTTTTTATATACAAAAAATATTATAAACACACTAGGGTGTGGTTTAAAACTTTTTTTTAACAAATTTTAACAAGCGACAGGCAGATTTATGTTTGAATGCCAAAAATAATAATATTTTTAAATTTTGCGCCGATAGATCGAGTCTAAATTTGTGCCGCAGAGAGTAAAATGGCCAAAAATTGGTTCAAGCTACAAAAAAATGTCTTTGTTAAAAAAAAAAAATTATGTAAATTTTGAACAATTTTTTTTTTCTAGATGGATTTTTCTTTGCCAGATAAGCACGACACTGACTATTTTCTATGTAGAATTGTTTGCAAAACTAAATTTTTTAATAATATTTGGTGTATAGTTTTTCTGAAAACTGTTAAATGTGCATTTGTAAAAGTTTATGTTGAAAAATAAGCTTATTTTTGCAGTTTTTTTGAGTTTTAGACGCTTAAAACCCAAATACACAGAACAAATTTATATTTTCTAATTAATTTACATCAAAACACGTCAACTTTAGCGGTTAAAAAAAATTTAAAAAATGCTCCTTTTTGCCCAGCCCACTGAGAACAAAAACATGGTTTTATGGCTTTTGCGGCTTATAGACAGGGTAGAAACTTAAAATGGCACCAGATTTGGATTCTGCGGAAAATTTTTGATTGATTTCATTAGTAAATTTAATTTTTTGAGTTAAAATTGCGGTTTTTAAACAAAAAATGCGATTAAGTCAAAAAACGTCAAAAATACTTTAAAAAATCGTAGAGTTTTTATTTATGGGTTTTATACCCTCATATACCGATCAAAGGACTACTAATAAGTTATAAAAACTAAAAAAAAATACATAAGCAAGTTTCTCAACGCACCCCCCCTAGCTCTGGTCCGTTTGAAATGGAATTGCCCTTGTAAGATATCTCGGAGCTTAGCACACGGCACTTCTGAAATTTTCAGAGTATCTTTTGCACATTCACAAAAAAAAAATTTTGCAGAACTTAAACGTGAATTTAAGTTCTGCAAAATTTTCAAAATGTAAAGAAAAAAAATTTTGGCTATAAAAATTTATTCTTTAGATAATTTTGAAGAAAAAAGTTTTTTATAATTTTTTCCTAAAAATGCAATCCTGAAAAGTTACAAACGATTAAAAAATGTAAAAAACTCAAAAACTCTGATTTTTTCAAATTTTGATTGCTTATTAGTCATAAATGGTTTAAGCAAAAACAAATGTTCATTTCGTACACTTGACTCATACATGGCCATATATATGTATAATACATCTAGAGTGCAATTAAGGTGGTATTTATATATACGCTAAACCTAAAACACTGTTTAAATTCTACAAACCAATTAATCTATTAACTTTTATACTAAAATGATTAAAAAAAATATTTAACGGTGCAGTAAACGCTTTTTTTTATTGATTTATTTATTTTTATTTAATCCTAAGCCTTTCTACTGTTACAGTGTAAGGCGTACATTTTTATTTTAGTCAGGTTTTATTTTGTAAAAATCTTTCTATTTCAGTCTGTTATGAGTTATTTGTTTTATCTCTTCCCACTTTGTCCCTTTTCTTTCTGCTTCTTATCTTATTGCATCGTTCCACTCCTTTCTTGGTCTTTCTATTTGGTTTTTCCTAGTTGTTCGTGTCTCATTTATTTTCTTTGTGTTCTTATTTTCACTCAGTCTGCATACATGTCCAAACCATCTCATCTGTCTTTCTGTAATTTGTTCGTTTATTGGTAAAATTTTGAGGTTCTGTCTGTGTGTCATGTTCCTTATTTTGTCTTTTCTGGTTTGATTTTCAATTTTTTTTAGAAATCTTATTTTTATAGCGTTTATTTTTGTTTTTTGTTTTTCTGTCATGGTCCACGTTTACTATTGTATGTTAGAGTGGGTCGTATTACTCTTTTTACAATTTTTGTTTTTGTATTTTTTCTATTTCTTTTCTGTTAAAAAAGGTGTTTTTGAACAAGTTAAATACCTTCCTTGTTTTTCTTATTTTGTCTTTTATTTTTTTAATCTATTTTACCGTTACTTTGTAATGTTGTTCTTAGATATTTGAATTGTTCTACTTGTTTAATTTTATTTTGCTGTATTTTAATTTAAAAAAAAATAATGTTTCATAAAACAACTTTTGGTTTTTTCTGTAGTTTTCATTCATAGCTGTACTAAATTTTATCCAAAATTCTTGTTTGGCATTTTATATTTATTATAACTAGTCTGGAAGCATTGACCTTATTAGAAAAAAATCAAAGTAGATAAAGTAACCTTAAGAAAACCACAGATACGCTTAATAAACCTAAACTTAATTTTGAAATTTTATACGATACCAGTAAACAAATAATCTGTAGTAAAAACACGGAACTCAGCAAATTGTAAAAAAATAGGAGATGAAGCTCACAAAGTTATTTTTAACAGAACCATCACACTTTAGAAAAACTATGATAATGAGCAGAACAAAACTGTAAAAGTTTACAGGAGTTAATTAAACACATGCTCAGATTGGGAATCCAGACATATTGCTTATGCTGCGGATGTCTGAAAGAAAAAAAACTTTGATACATTTTCTGAACTAATACACTTTACGTAGTGCTTTTTTTACAAGCTAACCAAAGAAGAGCTTAATACAGTTTTTTATCAAAAATCTCTAAATTTTATGAAAAAAAAAAAAACGGAATTAATAGAGAAATAACAGTCAGAAGTGCTCAACAGGACCAAAATACCGCAATGCAAAGACGCTAGACAAGGAGTATAAGATGTAATTTGATAGTGACGGCAAAGAAAACAATACTGGCACAACAATGAAAATAATGAAAAAACACTAAAAACGTTTAAAAATATCAAGTTACTAATTACTGACCGACAATAAACAAATTCAAAAATAATTTAAAATAAATTAAGTTTCAAACTTGGTATTTCTAGAATGAAAACCAAACGCTTTAATTTGCAAGTTACCCATCCACTGAGTGCCCCTACTTATAAGTATTAAAACAAGTATCATAATTAGTTTATATATATTAGGTGACAATTCCTATGTGCGTTTAATCTTGATTTTGGTTGCAAAAAGCCCCGAATGGATTTTGTAGACACATCATTTTCTAGGTGAATGTTGAAGGTTGGTTAGTTTGGTTAATTTGGTATCACACGTAAATTTCAAATATTTTGCTTCCTTTGTTGCCGAAAACATAACTCACATACACATCCATGAGTTTTTTAAGTTTTTGGTATTTTATTGTCTTGTAAAAAGGACAATTGTTACTTTTTCTGGCTATTTGTTTTTTTGCACCACATTTCTTCGGTATTTAGTGCAGTATCATATTTGATACAGTTCAAATTACCTGTTTACAAAATTAGTGAGATTATGAACGTAACTTAAGACATACATGTTCTTGTTGTTAAGTACCTGTAGTAGACTGAGACTATGGGTACGTCATTCTCACATAAGATTGGTTCAGAATATTGAAAATATAATACTTCTTCTTCTTCTTTTTTCTGTCGACTAGGAATACTTCTGTTTGTCATCTTCTCATTCTTTCTCTGTTGTTGTTGTTGTAGTTAATAGGTTATCTAACCACCTCTTTTTTGGTCTTTCCGGTGGTCTTCTGCTGTATGGTTTGTTAATTTTTTAAATTTTAGATAATCTATCTAATCCCATTCTACGCACCGTGCGTTTACGTCGTATATTAACTAACTTATCACTAATTTATTTCAAGAAACGCCATTGACGTCAAATCATTCAAATGCAATATTTTACTGCACAAACGCTACTGAGGCTTCTTTCTTTATTCCGCAATCCGCTTCAATTTGCACCTACGCTTTGTTCTACGCAATTAACAAATCTGTATCTTTTTTCTAGCATAAATGACGTGATGACATAAGTTCTATAATTACATCAATACATAGTATTCTATACTATAGTATGCCTATTTCTAACTCTGGCAGCGTACCTAGCATGCTACAACTATCAAATACAAACGACCCAACGCCAATGTACTTTGTAATTAACACTTTCAAGACTCTTCTCGGCATATGTTTGAATAACCTCAAACAGTTGTGAAGTACCTCAATGATCACAATGTCAATGTTCACACCCCATTTGGTGTAAATAAACGCAACAGGCACTATCTGTACGTAAATAACATCGTAAACAGTACATTAATTATTATTAACAATGCTAACAAAAAGTACTGTTAACATTTGGCCGTCATGACTAAATCTCGACCCCGAGATTACTCAACGCTATTTCTACTAGTTTAATAGTACCAAAACAAAAATTATAAATTAATAAAAAAAAAAACTTTAATATTTATCATTTATATTGTAATGTAAGACATTTACATTTAGTATATATTTATTGCTCTTACTTACTGCAAAAACAGAGTTATTTTTAGTATAGATATTCATTTCTAATACAAACTACCCAGACAAAATTCGATCAAACCGTGACACGCGTTTGCTTTCCCAAAAATACAATAAACAAAACCCTCGTAGATTCAATTAAATTTCAAATTTGTCTTTTTTTCTTTCTCTGTCGGTTTAAATATTCAATGAAAACATATAACGGTCCGGCAATCTGCAAAGCCGGATTTCGTCGTCCTCTATCCGATCCTATCTTTCTCTATGTATGTATGTATAGGTGGATATGTTCGTTGGTTCTATGTATAGGTGTGTGCGTGTGTTTGTGTAGTGGAGGTTGATTTGATCGAATATTCCAGTCAGTGTCCTGTCTCCTTAGTTATAAAGGCCACTCGTGTGTGTGCTTCTCCTCACTGTTTGCCAGTGTATGGCTCGCACGTTCTCTTCATACATTCGCAATAGATTTAGAACAAACAAAGGCACATCAAATGCGCGCACTTTTTCTCATGCTACTTTTTCATCTTCCTTTTTATATTGGCAGAGAAAGACCAGGATAGGGTTAAGGTCATAAAAACAATATCATGAATTTTGAAGTAAATCGAATATTCACATTTTTTAAGTAAATTAATGAAAACTAATTGTTCGTATTTTTATGTAACTATATTAGTTAGTATATAAAATAATGTTGATACTTATAATACATAATTATAGTTTTTTATGAATTAAGGACAAACTCGTGGTCTAGAAAATTTATATTCTTAAATTATTCAAATGTTTATCTAAACAATTTAAGAGATGCAAAGGTAAAAAACTCTAACGAAGTAAAATGTATAATAAAAAAACACACGCAAAAGAGAATTTCCATAAGGTATCAAATTTAAGGCTCGATTTATTTGTATTTCGCCCTTTTTTATTTGTAGCTATTTGTAGGCACGATTTCATCACATTTTGCGGATCAGCTTCAGATATATGCGCCAGTTATAGGGGAGGAAATTTAGTTATGAGGGACCGCTTAAGCATTTTGTATTATATTTTCTGTTTGTGTTTTTTTCTAGTTGAGTACAATTTCTGAATTGAATGTTTAGAGTAATAGAATAGTCTGGGTAGCTAAAATTAATATTTGATTTAAATTATTTGTGTTTATTAAATTTTGGAAGTTATTACATGTAATAAACAGAAATTGTATACTGTAAGTATCAATTAATAACCACATACAATAACTAAAATTATAAAATGTATAAAAATAAGTTTAAATAAAACTTAGATATACCCATACAGTTACAATGAGTCTTATAATTATTGTTGATTAAATATAAAAGACAGATGTATACTGGCCGTCAAAAGTTAAAAAACACCAAGAACTTACAAGTCTTACAAAATATTAGATAATTAATATGTAAATAGATTTTTCTATTATTAGGAAGCTGAAGATGGCTCAATTTTCTACTGATTGGGATACAATTACACGTGTTTAATAAGTGAAGTCTGAACAACAAGAAGGCCATGGAAGTATATCATTGTTAGCTAATTTCGGGAATTATATAACCCTAGTTGTATGCGGCTTTGCATTATTCTGTTGAAAAATAGGAGTTTCCAACCTTCTCAACAATGTTGGCTCTAAAACTGTGTCAATATAGCGATCTGCAATTAATGTTCTTGGAATGAACACTATAAAAGACATACTTCCATAAGCGGTTGCTTCCCATACCATCACCCCGCTTGTAAAAGCTATATGTCGTTCCACAGCAAACTGTAAATTTCTTTGTTTTCTTTGGCAACGTCTAACCATTTTACGACCATTGTGTACAAAATTCTAATTTGTTGCTAAAGATAACATGCTTCCATTAATTGACCCATTGTTTTTTTTATTTTACCATTCCAGAGGGCACTTGTTATGGTAAAAATTTAAGGGCAAACAAAGGAAAGAGCAGACTTAATACAAATTTTTTTGTCATTAGGGTTTCTTTTGATAATTATGACTTTAAATTTATTTTTAGTCAACAAGATTGACTGACTGTACTTATACTCTGCAACGTGCTTTGAAAAATAAAAGTGTTTGTTGTTATTATTGCGGTATCGTCTGCGTAGCGTATATTATTGACGACTTTCCCGTTTTTTTTTTAAGTTATTTTTATTAGACGTTTATGATTATCTTTGTCAAATGCTTTTTCATAATTAATAAAGCCAATGTAAAAGTCTATATTCATAGTTAAACATTATGACATTCATCCCAAAATGATTCTCTTGTACCCAGATTACTACAAAATCCAAACTTGAGTTTGACTAATATCCGCTTCTAGTTTTTTTATATACAATTGTGAGTTACTTTTAAAAATACTTTTAGGGTATAATTTATCAGACTGATAATTTAGAAATCAGAGCACACTCTTGCACTAAGCTTTTTTAGTAATGGGATGAATGTTGATCTCACCATTCTTTTGGTACAATTTTGGTATTAAAAATGGTGTTGTACTGGTTTACCAATATTCTAATTTTGTCTTTTTTGATTCGCATTCACCTAGCAATGCTATTTGTGCTTTTATTATTTTTTGTACTATGTCTTTGTTAGATTGTTGTTGATTTTTTTTTAAATTTTTTTCTTGGCACCGCTGTGTTATATTGTTATGTTTGTTGCTTTTATAAAACTTGTTGAATAAAATATATTTTTTCTGATTCTGAACTAGCGGTGTGATGTGTGACTTGTTGATGACTAGGTGTGTAATCTTCTTTTTGGTCATTTAAACTACATATTTATAATTATCATGTCTTTGGTTTGCAAAAATTTTGGCCTACGCATTTCTTAACACGTCTGTTTCCAACTTTTGTCTGTGGTACTATCTGCTGTGAGCGTGTATTATTATTACTCTGTTGGATAGGTTCACTGCGTTTAAAACGATATTTTTTATTTTTATTGAAAATATAATGGCCACTCCGTATATTTGTAACGCATTTCTATTTCTCCCAACTAGTACATGTGATTATTGTTGATATAAAGCTTTCTTTGACCAGACCATGGTACACTAGTATTTTCCCAGTTGGTATAAATTTTTAACATTTCAAATTCCAAATCTTTTGGGGCAGTCACTCTTATTCTTCTTAAGACAATTTCTTTTCTGACTTTGGCATTGTTTATTCCTCCTTTCTTTCTTCTTTCTCTCTTTCAAGAACCAAAGAATTAAAACTCTGGATGTATGTTTAAAGTTAAATAAGGTATTGATAATTTTTTTTAATGTAGTTTCTTGTTGCTTTTTACATTCTATGTCGTTAACCGCACTAATTGGTTTGTTGCTTATCTCAACAACAATTTGGTCCCCTTATGTATTAGCCACAATTCTTGTGTTTTTATACTCTAGTTGCGGTTAAAGATTTTTATCATTGAACTAAGAATCTTGTAGATTTTCTTTACTTTGCTAGTACTTAGAATATTAGGCCTTTCCAGACATCTGCAATTGCTCTTGTTGTTGAAAATTGGCCCCGCAGCAAAAGAATATTTATACAAGACCATAGAAAGACATTTTTCAGCAAGATAATGCGCAACCTGTTACTGCTAGCGTAACTACAGATTTTTTAGAACAAAACAACATTATTTGTTTGTATTGGCCATTAAAATCACCCGACTTGAACCTCATCAAACATGTCTGAGATATGATGGAAAGAACATTACGTCATTTACCGCATTCTCCAAACATTTCAGCTGAACTGCTTCAGATAACCTGGTGCTGTATGATGCAGTAGATCATCTAATTTTTAGCATGCCCATCAAGTTTGATTTTTTATAAAATAAATTGTTGTTTGTTAACTTCTTTAGAGTAATTTATTTTTATAAACTAAATTACTTTGTAAATCTGTATAATTTTAAAAACAATTGGACATAACAAAAAGAATGCAAGTTTATAAAATATTACAAAATGTAGACAATTTAAATATCAAGAACATTATCTTACACAGATTAAAAAAATATAAATATCTTTAGAACTTGCTTTTACAAGGATAGAAAATCTTGGTTTATTATTTATTTTATAATTATTATGTTATCACAATGTTTAAAACTAGTAAGTAAGTAGCGTAAGTTTATACCGTAACAATGAACAAACTGTGTTAATTCTTATCTAATGTTTTTTTAGTTGAAATTAATAAACAAAACTATATATATTTATTTACACCAGAATGTGATGTTTTGTTCAAAATATCTTGAAAAAATATGTTTGTAAATAAGCTGACAGCGTTTTTTGTCAAAGATACGTCGGCGTAGAATTGCCAACAATCTACCAACAATTTAAATGCTTAAAAACAAAGTTGAGTTGTTTGTTATTTGCGATACCTAACAACAAAATCTAAAAAAAATAATTTATTTATCAGATATAATTTTTTATGCTTAATTTTTTTTTAAAATTTTTAGTTTATTAATTGCTATTTTTAATTTAAAATCTTAGTAGTTTGTGTGAATTTACACATTTTAAAGATGACTACAGCAAATACACTGTGCGTCAGAAAAAACGGGACACCCAAAAAATGTAAGTAATTATCCACCTTTTTAAATATTGCTTACTTTTTTGCAATAAATCTACTGTATATTAATTCAGTAATTCTTTTAGCATACTGTTTGACGTTTTCATAAGATTCAAACGTAAACTAAGCAAAAATTGAAGAATTATTAAATTTATTGAAAAAATACACTTACAGTTTTCTTTCTACTATTTTAATCCTATCGAAGGTTGAAAATCATCACCCTTATCCGGATCTTAACGATTGCTCGTCTAAAGAGTTTCAACGACGACCACTCTCTCAGTAAATTCAGTTGTCATTATGTCGTATTGTCACCTCTATTTTGAATGATACTCCTCATTGAATTTATCATAGAGATTAGCACGCCCTGTATGCTTGCTTGTGGGAAACTGTTCCATTCTTCAATAAGAGCCAATCAAAACTCTTTACATGTTGTTGCAGCAAGTATGCGACGTTTTACACGTCTTATGAGCTAGTCCCAAAGATGCTCAATATTATGATTTGGGCTTTGAGCTGGTAAGTTTTTTTTTGGAATACCCACTTCTTCAAGGTATTGTGTTACAATCCTCGTCATGTGTAACAAAAAAACATTGTCAACAAATCTAGCATCAAATGCTCTAGTAGGATCTTTGCTATGTATCGTCGTGCTGCTAATGCGCCTTTGTCAATCAGAACAAGATGTGCCTCAAAAAGGATTTCTTGCCTAAAACATTACTAAGCCAAAGGCAGCTTGAGGTGTACGAGTACAGGCATCATAACGTTCGTCAGCTCTTTTGTATAACTTATTTCAACCATATATTCCATAAAGACAGATTTTGGACTCATCCGTGAACAATACGTGTTTTCAGTCGTCCACTGTCCAATTAATGTGGGCTGCAGTAAGCAAAGGTCCTGTAGCTTGACTGCAAGTTGTTAAACCACTTTCTCTTAACCTTTGTCGAACAGTGGAAACGCTGACAGCAGTCAGTCATTGAGCTTGCCAAAAGCTGCTTTGGAGCATTCTAGCGGTTTGAGTTCTATCTTTGTTCAGCCGAAGTGTTGTTCTTTCTGTTTATCCATTCTATGCATGACTTCTTTATTTGTTACAAAGTTTGTGCGGCAATATATTTATATCTCAAAAAAACTGAAATTTGTTCATATTTGATAATAATGGTAAATTGAACTTTTTGTCAACCAAATTTTTTTTTATTTTGGTGAAGGCGGTTTTTTCAAATTTAATGCGTTTTGTTGTATGTAGTAAAAGAAGGTGCGCGCTAGGTGCACTTCCCACTACTTTTTAAGGTCAAGGTCATTGCTATAGATACGCTTTTTCAAGGTCAAGGTCAACCCGCTACGTCATCTTCAAGGCCAACTTTTTTCTAGGCCACATCTGTCATATCAACTTACGACTAAACCAAGTGCAGACATTTACTTGTATCATGTTACACATCAACATTATTGTTTGTATTGAATATTATCTTCTATTATATATACAGGGTGTCCGGAAAATACGTGTACAACGTTTGACGACAGACTCCTGACGTCAAAATAGGTCGATCTAAGCCGACTTAGTTATATCCAAAATTGTCTCGTTTAGCCGGTAGAGGGCGTCAAAAAAAACAAAAGTATAACAAAGTTGAAAGTATCTATTGTAAGAAACTAAGTAAAACAAAAACATTACTTAAGCAAATGTGTAAAATGACCGCCATCTTGCTGAATACACTTATTAACACTCTTTAAAAAATGATATTGGACCCTATCTAATGTCTCGGGATTATTAAAATGGTTGCCTGCATTTAAAATCCGCTGCAATAAATCATCGCGTGTGTTTACCGGAGTCTTGTAAACTTCTGTTTTAATAGCGCCCCACAAAAAGAAGTCACACATATTTATCTCAGGAGAACGTGGTGGCCATTTTACTGGTGCATCATTGCCTCTTCCAATCCATCGGTTGGGATATTGATGATGTAAGTATTGCCGAACGGAAAAATGGGGCGGGGCACCATCATGCATATACCACATTTCCCTCCGAAGTAAAAGGGGCAAATTCTCCAGAAGAATTGGTAATGTGTCTTGCAAAAAATTTAAATAAATATTTCCATCTAACCTGTCTGGAATAACAATGGGACCAATAAGGTAGTGATCAATAATACCTGCCCAAATATTAATTTTAAATTGATGCTGATGATGTGCAACTTTAATGGCATGTGGATTTTCATCGGAATAAATATGTTCGTTGTGCAGATTGGTTACCCCAGATCTTGTAAAGCATGCCTCGTCAGTAAACATAATTTTTCTACAAAAATTTGGAACAAGGATTCTTTTGTTTCTAATAAATTGACAAAATGTAAGCCGCATGGGGGGATCAGTCGGTAAAAGTTCCTGGACTTTTTGTATGTGGTAAGGATGTAACAACTGTTCTCTTAAAACCTCATTGACAATCGTTTTAGGAACATTTAACTCACGTTCTAAGAGACGGGTACTGGTACTTGGTTCTTCTTCAACTCTTTCCAGAATCATCTCTTCTGTTTCCACAGTTCGAGTTGTTCGCATACGACCCCTGCCTTCAAACTTTTTCTCAAAACTGCTCGTTTCCCGAAGATGACGCTCAATATTGGCAAATGTTTGGTATTCGACGGTTAGGAAACCTCTCCATGTAAACCCTAACACTCTGACGCCCATTTCCTTGACAAAACCCGTATACCAGGAGCATGTCAACTTTCTGAGAGTTTGTATAATTTTCCATTTTTAATGGTAAAATGAACTTGTAATTCAAGAATGTTGATCGTATACTTGAGTAAATTTCATAGACTGGTGACAATTTGTCAATAATTGTCAAATTATTAAACGCCATAGCAACAAGGTCACTTAAAAAATTATTGTTACAAATAATTTCTTTTTAATATTTACAAATTTTTGACGCCCTCTACCGGCTAAACAAGACAATTTTGGATATAACTAAGTCGGCTTAGATCGAACTATTTTGACGTCAGGAGTCTGTCGTCAAACGTTGTACACGTATTTTCCGGACACCCTGTATATTATAGTAGTAATAATGAATGTCATTAATTATTTTTATAAAATTAATGTAAAGTTAGTATCAAAATTAATAAACATTTATGTATTTAAAAATGAAGGTATAAATGTTTTAAATCAAGTTCTTAAATTAATGAAATGTGTTTCCGGGTTCATATCTAAGCAGTATTAAATTATGACATTCATCCCAAAATGCTTCTTTTGTACCTAAAAATACAAATTGAGTTTGAGTGATATCTGCTTCCAGCCTTTTGTATATACAATTGTGAATTACTTTTAAAAATACTCATATATGATATGACCCACACTCTCTTTTTTTTGCAATCAGATAAATGATAATCTTAGCCATTCTTCTGGTATAATTCCGGTTATGTAGATTGTGTTGTACAGGTTTACCAAAATGTTGATTTTGTATTCTTCAATCATCTACATAGCAATGTCATTTGCGCTTCTTTTATCTTCTGTACTATTTCTTTGTATCAGATTGCTGTTGATTTTTTACTTTTTTTTACTTTTTTTCTTATTTTTTATTTCGATTTTGTCGAACTGTGGAAACTGATGTTCTTGAGCTTGCCAAAAGCTGCTTTGGAGCATTCTAGCGGTTTGCGTTCGATTTTTGTTCAGCCGTTGGTCATAAGAGCCAGTTGCAAGAAACCGTTAGTGTTTTCTTTGTATAGTTGAACGACTAACATTTAATTGTTTTGCCACATCTAGTTAATTTACTCTATTTTACAATGTCATTATCTGCACAGCTCTTTGATATTTTTCATTCATTATTACGGACTATACTGTACTCTACAATGACCTGTGTAGTATTAAGACAAGTTTAAAACTTAATAATCATCTACACACAAGCGAAATATCGATTTCAACAAACATGTTTAAGGAGTGTTTTGCAATGTTGCCTATCGCAGTATACATACTAATTTGTTTTATTTAATTAAAAACGAAAAATATTGAAATAAATAAATATTTTCTTTGACGTGCAGTGTATATACCAAATACGTTGGAATGCAACTACTAATTAGGAACCAGACTGTATAATGTGTATAAAAAACTTGCAGTTTGTTGCACTACTCGGGCTTTACAGAAAAGATTATAGATAGTATAAGGAAAAAAAATAGTTTTTATCTTATTTTCTTATCATTACACCCGATTTTAATTTGGTCTACAATTGACCTAATTATAATTTTTTAAGATACTTTGTGATCACTTTTCTGTTTACAAAATTGCCTAAATCATATTTTGCAGTACTCCACAAAAGTTAACTTTGCAACAAATTTACTCAATAAACATTGTTTAACATTTGTATACATATACAGATTCATTAACACAAATTGGGTTTATCCATAACACAATCTACTATTTCCTCTTCTACATCAACATACCATACAAGTAAACCATCAATGTTGAAGTCTCTGGAAAACCACTTTGTGTAATAGATGTCTCCTATTTGGAAATCTCCGGATGTAGTTCAACAAGCTTCCAATGCATTGTCATTGCAAAACATATTGTTTGCGTAAAACGATAAGAATTATAACAAATTGCAGATAATAATGACAATTAAATATTGACAAAAGACAATAATTATTAGGGGACTGACAGATAATAATAACGAACAAATAATTGAAAAAATGAACTTTTAATACTTTGATGCAAAATTTGCATTTGTCACCTAGGCGGACACGTAGAACAACTTTTATAATAATTGGTGGTACAAAGTAGTTGTAGCTCCATCATGTTGCTACAACCAAAGAAACCGAATACCATCGATAAAATTTTAGTATCACAACTAGCAACCAAATTGCAATGTCTAAAGAAGTAGACAATCAAATATAGTTTAATGAGAAATAGAAGTTTAAAATTAATTACTCAAAACAAATCTAACTACAAAGCGGCCAACCAAATACAGACATATGTTTTGGTTTTCACAAATCTTCATCAGTGCATCTTGGTGGTACGGCATTGCTTGATGGTGAAGGATAAATTTGAATAACTGATTTACGTGCTCATAACACCAACATGCACCAATGAAGAATTGAAAAAAAATAAAAAACTTAATCTTATATGTTTTAATAAAATTAAGAAAGTATGCAAGCTTTATTCATCATATCAAGTTAATAACAACATTATTCTTAAAACCTCTCGATCTAATTGTAAATATAAGTTTAAGTTTTCTAAATCCGGTTTCGGATTGTAATTATGTTAACCGATGCATTAGTTATCTTGGCGCCCGTATACATGTGATTCCCTACACCGGTCATCTTTATCATCATAATTATGAGATCTTCAAATAATTTAATTTTTTGACATATCAAATTCATCTGTAATGTAAACCACCAATTAATTTAATAATTATATAAAAATTATTAATTTTTTTTAAATAATAGATTGAGATTTATTACCTTTCTAATAAATAAATAAATTTTACTTAAACAATTATTTTGGTTATCGCATTATAAAATTAATAATTGGTATTATTTTATAGATATGTTGTTTTAATAATTTTATTAATTTCTTAAAAGTTTATCTAAAACCATTTTTTCGAACGTTTTAAATTGAATAAACTAATCTTCTATTACATCCCATATTTCTTAAATAGCCAATTTAGTTTTTTTGTTAAAAAATATATGTTATCCATCGATCAGATATGAATGCTAGATACTATTCTATCTTTTTGTGCGTCCATCTCGTTAGATACGACGGTGTTATCCATTATCAGGACTTGGCAGGCTGCGGGCTTGTATAGGTGGGAGGGACGGTGGTGGTTGTGTAGAGGTGGTCGCTTCAAGGGGGTGGCAATGCCCCGGCAAATGTGCGCCTTGGGCATCTTACACGGTTCACATACTAAACAGCCCCCCGCGACCAGGAGAACCTTACTATCCGGTGGTGGTATAGGTAGAGCCAAGGGATGTTGCCTTATACATATACATACCACCTTCAAATTAAGATTTATGGCCGGGGGTCAGGCCGCCCCGCGTACACACACCACTCTCTGCTGCACGTGACAGGTCTTAATTAATAATTTCGATTTCTTGTTGCGCTTTTTGCCTCACTGGCCATTATTAATACAAGGATTTGCATTTTGATTCCATATCTGTATTACTGCTTGATTATCAGTAGACCCTTCGTTAAGTGAATAAGAATTTTCTCCATCCCTAGTTTTGCTTTATGGCAATTTAAATAAAAATGATCAGAATTGTGCATAGAATACGATTACATTAATAATATTTAGTTTTTATGATTATCAACAATATTATAACATTTAAGACATAATTCTCATGCAGATATTTTGTTATTACTAATTTAAACATTTTTAGTTGTTCTTAAAAGCAGTCTATTATTGGAATGCTTTTAAAGTAAATAATTCTACTTTTAAATGTGATTGGCTAAATATTTCAGAACGTTTATTATTTATCCAAAGAGTGTGGTTATCCTAAGTTTTAAATGCAGGATCAATAGTTTTTGAATTTAACGGTATTTAATTAATTAACTTGTTAAAATTATGCAAAATAACATTAAGAAATAGTAATGTGACAATTTGAGTATTTAAGAAATACAAGTTAGTTTGTTTTAATAAAATATTCAATATTTTATATATCCAATCCTATATATCTAAAATTTAAGTAAAAAAAAGTCATTTCCATTAAACTTCTTATCTGTCCAGTTTTTTATTTTCGATTTAGAATAGTGATAATTTGAATTCCGAAGGGGGACAGCTGAATCGATACGTGGAGTCGATGTCCGGTGATTCCCTTCTTCTCCGTTTTTATGCATCCGTCCGCGTGCGTCTGTTTGATGAAAGAAAAAAAGGAAAGATCACTCGCGTTCAACTAAAAATGCTGCCGCGTTAAGCGCCGCCGATGAGTGGGGTCCTAGTTAACTGTGCCAGTGCCGCCGGTGCAACATAAGAATAACACGGATTCTTATCCCTGACCTTACGCACAGGGTCCCTTCTTGTGCTCCTCCGCTTGCGTGAACAGAGACC
Source organism: Tachinus rufipes (assembly GCA_963932245.1). NCBI lineage: Eukaryota > Metazoa > Arthropoda > Insecta > Coleoptera > Staphylinidae > Tachinus > Tachinus rufipes. Next base: position 44,572,565 of record OZ010741.1, on the reverse strand, counting down.
GACTTATACGGTTATTAATGCGTAAGAAAGAGGATCGGGCGGCCTTAGGGATGAAAGAATCCCTTGATGACGCGCGAGTAAGATCCTTTTTAGTAGACGGCACGATCCCACTCGAGCGGATCTCTTAATCGCATTAATTTCGCAGGACTTGAAAAAAGGTTCACATCGACTTGCTGAAAGAGCGATATTAAATTGCTTACTGAATTTCACTCAATTTAAACATATTGCAGAATATTGATTTCTATTAATGCAAAAGTATTGAAAATTAAACTTTATAACTTGTAATCAATCAATCTGTATTGGCAAATTGTTACGATATAAAGTTATAATTAAATTAAAACTGTTTTCGTTAAAATCCAAGTCACTTTAACAATATTTAATACTATGATTGTTTGAAATATTGATATTTAGATTAATTTTTATGTTATAAAATTAAACTTCCATTTATCTATACAAAGCTGGACGTGTACTTTTTATTTAACAAAAATATTGTAAGCAGTATGTACTTTAATACAATAATCAAATTCTTACCTACAAAACATTGCATTTCCGTATCTACATTTTATATTTATCTTTTAATTTATATATATCATATCATATAAACAAGCACAAAACGCAATGTAACAATGAGTAACTATTCAAATTATAGATTGATATTCAAAAATTATAAATCAACATAAAAATATTTATAAATAGATTTCTACAAATAAAATTTGACTAATTAAAAGTTCTAGAAAGTCATATACTACGTTTAAAATTTGTTGAAATAGCAATATATCTTGTATTTTTTAACAATGGCAATGAAAGTATTTATTCAATCATGCAAGTATTTAGGTCATTTGTCAATTTTTAATCAAAAATATTATTCAGAACGAGTGTAAGTTCAATTGGGTTTTTAAAACTTTAAAGCAATATTCAATGTAAAGACGCATGTTATAGTTATGCAAACGTGGCACAAAAGTGTTTGCAACTGTTATATGTTGTATAATGTTCTAGACATTTGAAGCTACATCTACAACATACATATTCTAAAGTAGGTTATACAACATTTTAACATAGAAATATTAAGAAGCTCTGTGATACATGTGGGTTTTATAAATATGAACTGTAAAAGATAAAAATGTTACGTTTATTTAATTCTTTTGGCCTTGAAAGTTACATAATGTTTACAAATATATTTATAACTCTCCAAATTAATAAATAGTCTTATAAATTAACACATTTGGTTTCAGTTTGTCTACTTATTTTCTATGTTTTTTAACTGCTTTTATCTTTCTTCCGCTTCTTTTTAATATCTCTTTCATCTGCTCTTCTTTCATCTTGTTACACTCTTTAAGATATGTTCTACTCTTAACTTATTTTTTTTACTTCCTGCATTACAATATACGTTGGTATTTTTCTGTTTAAACTCAGAACCCATCTTCAATATTTTGCATGTATTGCTTCTAATTTTTCTTGTTTCTTCCATCCTCATATTTTTAAACTATACAATATCATACTCTTAACTAAACTATCAAACATAAGCGCCTTTTATTTTCAACCAAACAATTTTTTTTATTATCATTTGACGTACTTGTCTCGCCACTTTTTTGCCTTTCAACAAATAAACAAAATAGGTATCTTAAATATTTAAAAGATTAAAAAAAAAAAATTTACCTCCGTAATACCTTGACCATTCCATTTTCATTTTTTCACTTTTTTTAGCACCCCTCTTTCTGAATACCATGATTTTCGTTTTTTTTTTGCAACTATTACCATCTTGTTGGCATACGGTAGCAACCACTTTTTTTTCTACCTATTGCTGTCTTCTCAGCTTGAGCTTTCTTCTACATCTGATATGTAAGTAGCCAACAAAATGGGACTCAATGAGCAGCTCTGTCTCACTTTTTTTGTTGTCCAAAACCTTTTATTCATTTTTTTGGTCTACCCTGCTTGCTGTTTTCATACACTTTTTCTATGTTTCTTCTCAGTTGCCTGTTAATTCTTTTCTTTCTCGCAAATTCTCTTATCCACACTATTAAATCTTTTTTTAGGAATACCGCTTATACTTTTCCCCCTTTCTTTGCTAATTCTTTGTTGACTATATGGTGTAGAATATATAAATTATCCATGGTACTTCTTCTTTTCCTGAAGCCTGTTTGCCTGTCTGGTATTATTTCATTTATACCTAGTTCTTTATCCAACTTTTTTTCTATTATCATGGCGTAGATATTGTATGTCGTACCCAGTAGTGTTATTCCCCTGTAGTTATTTACTTGATTTTTGGTTCCATTTTTGTGTATTGGGCATATACTTTTTCTCCATTGGCTTGAAAACCCATCTTTATTCCATATTCCATTTACTAACTCAATCTTTTAATCAACTTTTCCATACTATTCAACCACGCTTCATTATGTATCTTATCCATAACTTGGCGCTTTTTTTAAATTTTTTTTATATTGCTAATTTCTTCCGTTTGCTCAAATGGTTTTTGTATGTTTGTTTTTTTTTTTTAATTTACTTTTCTAAAAAAACTTGTTTATGTATTTTCATGTTTCTGTTTCATCCTTGCTTTTTAATTACTATTTTTTTTTTATAAATTTAATTTCAATGTTTTTTGTGTTTTTTGATATTTTTTGTTGGTTCTCTAGTGCCTTAACATCTTTCCAGTTTCTAGCTTTTTTGAGTACATTTATTTGCTATTCCACCATTGGCTTTTTCCATTTTTTTTGTTATTTTTTACTACTGCTTCCTTGATTGTTTCCTTTAATTCCCTCATCTCTTCTACATTTATTTATTTTTTTTTTATTTTTTTAGATGCCTTATTTATAACTACGTAGTCTATTACATATTGCCCATTTTTTTTTTATCTCATAGCGTCGGCACCCCTCTTGTACACTTGTGGTCTGCGATAATAGTTCTACACAAACATACGGGACCTACAGTTGGAATCCGAACCACACCACTAGAGGGGTTTACTACAAATATTTTGCTGGTTTGCCATTGCCTTGCAAAAGAGACGATTGCATCGAAATATATTCGACAAATTAGATAATGCCGCTGCCGGGAATCGAATCCAGGCTGCTTGCACATGAGTCCTCGCACTATATCATTGTGCTACGGTCGCCTCTTTGTTTCTTTATAAGTAAATTATCTCTTTTTATCTCCAGTAAAGTTTTTATTTAAAATTTCTTAACCCTTTTAACTATAAAGGATACTATCATTTATAAAACAGTTTTTTTCTGCAGCATAAAAATTCGATTAGGATGATAAGTGCTAAAGACCATCTTAAGAAGTATGACAGAACGTTTTAATATTTTTAGATTAAAAGTTGTTGCATCAATAAACAAATATCTTAAAACACTATTTTGGTTACACCCAACTTAGTCAATCTACAAAACTCAACTTTTACAGTTTCAACACCAAAATCTAAGGTGTTATTAATTTATTGTATATACAAATTATGTATATACGTCCTTATATTGAATATTGTTCTCAAATATGGAAAGTAGCATCTGAAACTAAACTATTTTTTTTCTATATTCTATTTAAAAACAAGTTATTTAAACTATTATCAATCTAAAATTGACCAATGACTTAAATACTTTACAACATCGGCATAATGTTGCAGATCTTTTTATTTTTTATAGATATTTTTATGGTCATTAAAAAAATTTACAAGATATATTTCCTTCCAAACAAATAATTAGTTATAGTACAAGGCTTACTAAGAATTCTAACAAATATTCATAGAGAATTCAGAAATGAAGATCAAAGCTTTTGAAAAAGAATTTTTTAACCGGACTACTGACGCATAAAATAAGTTTTCAAATTTATTATTTTTCAAAACTTTTAATCCGTAAACATTCAATTTTATATGATAATTTCTACATATTAAAAAAATTAAATTTATATTTACTAACTGCAAGGTAGTAAAAAACACTTTATTGTTAGTTTGGTTTTAGTAAAATTAGTTGTTCTGAGTTTCTTTACTAGACCTAAGATTCTTCTTTGAGTACAAATGTGTTATAATATAAACTGCTAATATATTTTGCGTACTCAAATAAAATTCCGTCTCTGAAAATTAAAAATAGTTGTTATATTGTGTGTGAACAAAACTAATGCATTTATTTAAACTATTTGATGATAATCATGATCTGAAGTGACCCATCCACCCACTTTAGTATTGGCCATAAACAACATTTTTTTTAGACAACGAAACTTCTAACGGTTGCAATGAGAAGAAATTTCTCATTTTTTTAAAACAATTTTTTGAGCTTGTATGTGGGCGTCTTAGTTTAAACTATTTGATGGTAATTATGATCTGGAGTGACCCACCTACTTGCCTAAGTGTTGGTCATTAAAAGATTGTAACGCTTGCAAGGAGAAGAAATTTGTAATTTTTGGATAACAAACTTTTGAACGGAGAAATGGGACTTCAGTTTAAACTACTTCATGGTAATCATGATTTATAGTGACTCACCTAACCGCCCTAGTGTTGGTATTTAAAAAATTGGGTATTACCTGTTCCTTCTTGGATAAAAACTCTTCGGTGGGCGGTTAGATACTCCAGTTCAAACTATTTGCTAGTAATCATAATTTGAAAACAACATCCAGAAGTAGGTTTGCTACACAGGGCAGACCACATATGCACTAGTTAAATTTTACAGACTAATTATTATTTTATATTTTCTTACTAAGTAAGCTCTAAAGATTTGTTTTGCATCTGCATTAATGTGCATTAAAATCAGAAAAAAATTGCAACTAACTATGCATCAGCTGGTTGTGCCGCTATGAAAACACTAAACACTAAAAGGACATTGGTTTACATACAAACAAAAAACTACTTCTTGCCTAATATTGAATAAGCTCTATGCTCAAGAATTGTATTATAACAGTAAAACTGTAAGGTTTAAGTCGCTGGTATAAAAAATGCTTACAAATATGAAAGTTTTATCATCTCTACTGTGGTGCCTTGTATTGTATTATTTAAAAAAAATGTGTAGTTTTTGGCACCTGTATCTAACATGATGGCAGACTGCACTACATATTGTTATAGAGCAAAAGAAAAAAGTTATGAAAAATAGAGTGAGTATTTAAATACAGAAACACTGTCTTTTAAATTTTTGTTTTATTTTGATAGTTACAGAGGTGTAAAAAGAGAAGAGTTCTATTAAAACAAAGTAATGCCGCAAGACAATTCTATTTTAACAACGGAATGAAAAATGTTGAGAAAATGTAACTACTGCACACACAAAAGATTGTAAAATTTTTTTGACATAAAATAACAAACACTAAAGGACATTGACGTGTAAGAGAAGTGCTTGCGTTTGTAATATAAACGGCATTATAAGAAAAAAAAAACATAGAAGATTTATAAACTGTATCACTCATTTTAGAAAATTGCTGAAATTTAAGTGATGTTAGGAGAAACAGTAAGAAAACTGTAGGAAAACGTGAAAATCTAAAAAAAAAAAATAATTCTCTTCTAGCATGTCCTGTGAATCCAATCTGAGCGATAAACAAATTTTGGAGACAATTACTGCTTTTCTTTCAAGAGCAACACGCTCCCGGGGCTTGACGCATAGAACCGTTCTGAACTATTCTGAAAGGAACATTATTTACTGGCATATATTATGATGCGTTGACTAACGACATAACCAACAAGTAATTATTTACTCAACTTGACATTTTGTTAATTAACTGTATAATTAAACGATTTATTACATTATTTTTATGATGCACAATATAGATTCTAAATTACAAAATATTTCTATATTTTAAATTTTAAAATTAAATTTATGACTGGCGACAAATGAAAATACTAGTAACTTTGTTAATAAGTTGGTAGTAAATATTAGATATATTTAGTTATTTGGTGTTGGCACTTGAAAAGGGCTTGATGCACCGTTGTCGATGGTGGTGCATGAGGGGAGAGGAGAAGGACACTCAGAACAAGTTGGAGCGTCACGCACAGAATTGTTCGGAACCGTCCAGAACAGTGAAAGGAAAGCATCTAATGTATGTCAAGCTTCAGAAACTGGAAGATCTCCTCAAGAAGCAGTACAAAAAGTTTAATGGACTTGAGAAGTATGTCTTTAGTTGGTTAAATTAATAACATAGAATAAAATAATATTAACTTTATTTAAATTAAAATGTATTAATTAATGGTCCGAAATCAAACAATAGAATGAATTGTTAGTAAACAACATTTACATTATATAGTATTAAAATTGTCAATTTAGCATTTAATAAAAGCATCCAGATGTAAATATTTACAATTAAGATGAATCAGATAGACAACAATATTTATTATAATTATGTTACGTAAGGGATTTTGGCAATTGACAACTGCTGTTGGTATCAACCGCAGCGTCTCTTTCGTATGTTTGTTGTGTGCGATAATAGTTTTACACAAACATGCGAGACTTACAGTTTAACGTAGAATCTAAATCACACCACTAAAAAAAGTTTAACAAACAAATATTTTGCTGGTTTGCCATTGCCTTGCAAGAAAACGACCACATCAAAAAATATTTGACAAATTAAATATTGCCGCTGCTGAGAATTAAACTAAGATTGCCTGCTCAACAGTTCTTGCACGAGACTATTATAATAGGTGGTAGATTATATACCTGCAATTTAGTCTCTTCAAATTAGATATTTATCAGAGAAATTTTACCCACAGCTTAGCGACCTGTATACTTAGGTGCAATTGGACTGTCTGAAGACTATTTTCATTTTGCTTGCATAAAAAAAGTGATTTTGGAGTAATAGATACATATATAAATTTTTGCGTTTTATAATGGTTTCTTGCGTTTTTGGCAAAACTATGCACTTTGGCCAAACATTATGTCTATTCAAAATTTTAAAGCAAAAAATTTCAAATCGATATAGGTTATTTGAATTTTCCTATAATTTTCCGTTTTTCCGCTAGAAGGCGCGGAAAATAAAGTATATATTTTATTTGTTTGTACTTTGAACCAAAACTATGCATTTTTGTGAAAAATTACAAGAGATCAAAGTTGAGGAACAATAAGTTTTCGAATGTTGTTGGTATTTGGATTTCTCGATAGTAAGAGTATTTTTATTTATAAAGAATGTTGAAAAATTTTGCAAATTGTGACCCTTTGCTGATTTTTTGGATTTTCAAACAAAACTTCACATTTTCTGAACAAATTATAAGAGAGCAAAGTTGTAGAGCAAAAAATTTTTAATCGATATAGGGTTTTCGATTTTTCTAATAATGCGTGCATTGCTCGCCAGAGCGCGCAAAACCGTGACTTTATTTAGCGGAAAAACAAAAAATTATAGAAAAATTCAAATGACGTATATCGATTGGAAATTTTCCGCTCTACAACTTTTAATTGAACCTTTGAAGTTAATGTATGGTAGAACTGCGTTTAGAAGGATTTTTCTTCTGCTGGCAATTATAAACCAGCAATACCACAACATGGACTTGCATGGGAGAGAGAACATATTCATGTATTTCTAAAGTTGTTGTGAGGTTTCTTCTAGAAAGTAGTCACAGGTAGTAATGTTGTCTGCATCTTGTGTTATTAAACTATTGTACTTGTAGTGCGGGGCATGCGTTTGCTTTTAGTAGAATGGTAAGGCTTTTAAAAAGTGGCGCGATCTAAGGTGTTACCTAATGTGTTGGAGTGTCTTTCTGTTTGTTACGGAATATACATTTTTTCCAGATAATTTTTAGATTATTATTTTTAACACTTCAAAAATGGTTCTGACTACTAGTTTGGATGATATGCGTAAGCATTTATAGTGATGGAAATATTAAGACATCTATATTTTGTAAGTAGATTTTTGTTCCAGAGCTGTGAAATAATCTAGAGCCATAAATGTAGATTTATAGGAGTTTATCCTTATCTACAATTTGCTTTGGTTGTTTTCGTATTTGTATAGGGTTTTTAAAATTCAAAGTAAAGTAGCATTAGACACAACGCTATTTCTATCGTTATCTCCTTAACAATGTCAAAGATGTCAAAGAGTAGCAGACACAGCATTGCCTCTACAGCTATAGTTTGTATTGTTTACTTGCCGCCTATTGTACCCTAAATTTGTATGTATAGCCACAGTACTATCCTTAGAGACAGTTTCTATATTTTGTTGTGCAAATGGATATGTAATGGATTGCAGCTACTAATATTTAAACAAAATTTGAAAATAATTCCGATTCTGATTCAAACAATTTTTAAAAGTTTGCGACATTGCAATTATTTTGTAATCAAAAAACTATGATATTATGACCAAACCCTACCTTCCGACAATGACAATGCAGACCGATTTGTATAAGATTTGTAAACAAAACAACAGGTATCACAAACAAAAAAAGTTATGGAAAAAATAAACAAGTTTATTAAAAGCAACTCAACTCACAAAAATTAACAAATTTTTTTTGTAAAACATGTAATGATGCTCACAATGGTTGACATCAGCCGATTAGCTTATATTCATTATTTTGCCCACCGTTTGTGTAAATTGTTAGCAATACACCAGACGATTAGCTTACAATAAGTTTTTTAATAACAAACACTTGGATGGACAAGCGAGAACCAAGTTTAAGTTGTGGGCAGATAACTTTTTTTACTGTATCTTACCCACCCACCCAAATGTTGGTGATCAAAATACTTATTATTTTACCCATCGTTTGTGTAAGTTGTAAGCAATATACCAGACGATTAACTTACTACAATAAGTTTTTTGATGACAAACGCTTGGGTGGGCAAGCGGAAACTAAGTTTTAGTTGTGGGCGGATAGTTTCTTCTACTGTGGCCTAACCACCCACGCAGCCAAGTGTTAGTAATCAAAACATTCATTATTTTACCCACTATTTGTGTAAGTTATTATTATTATTACACCAGACAATTAGCTTACAATAAGTTTCTTGATGACAAACGCTTGGGTAGGAGAGCGGGAACCAAGTTTAAGTTGTAAGCGAATAACTTTTTTAACTGTATTCCACCTACCCACCCAAATGTTGGTGATTAAAAAATTCATTATTTCACCCACCGTTTGTGTAAGTTGTAAGCAATATACTAGACGATTAGCTTACAATAAGTTCTTGATGACAAACGCTTGGGTGGGCGGGCAAGAACTAAGTTTAAGTTGCGGGCGGATAGCTTTTTCTACAGTATCCCTTCCAATTACCCAAATGTTGGTGATTAAAAGATTCATTATTTTACCCATCGTTTGTGTAAGTTGTTAGCAATACACCAGACGATTAGCTTACAATATGTTTTTTGATGACAAACGCTTGGGTGGCTAAGAACCAAGTTTATATTGTAGGCAGATAGCTTCCTTTACTGTATCCCACCCATCCACCCAAGTGTAGTAATCAAAACATTTATTATTTCACTCACCGTTTGTGCAAGTTGTTAGCAATACACCAGACAATTAGCTTACAATAAGTTTTTTGATGACAAACGCTTGGGTGGGCGGGAACCAAGTTTAAGTTGTGGGCGGATAGTTTCCTTTACTGTATCCCACCCATCCACCCAAGTGTTAGTAATTAAAACATTTATTATTTCACCCACGGTTTGTGTAAGTTTTTAGCAATACACCAGACGATTAGCTTATAATAAGTTTTTTGATGACAAACGCTTGGGTGGGCAAACGGAAACCAAGTTTAAGTTGTGGGCAAATAATTTTGTTTTACTGTAAACCACCCACCCTTCCAAATGTTGGTGATCAAAAAATTTATTATTTCACTCACCGTTTGTGTAAGTTGTTAGCAATACACCAGACGATTAGTTTACATTAAGTTTTTTGATGACATACGCTTGGGTGGGCAAGCGGAAACCAAGTTTTAGTTGAGAGCGGATAGTTTCTTCTACTGTGGCCCAACCACCCACCCACTCAAGTGTTAGTGATCAAAACATTTATTATTTTACCCACTATTTGTGTAAGTTGTTATCAATACACGAGACGATTAGCTTACAATAAGTTTCTTGATGACAAACGCTTGGGTAGGCGAACGGGAACCAAATTGAAGTTGTGGGCGGATAGCTTTTTTTACTGTATCCCACCCACCCACCCAAATGTTTGTGATCAAAAAATTTATTATTTCATTCACCGTTTGTGTAAGTTGTAAACACAATACTAGACGATTAGCTTACAATAAGTTCTTGATGACAAACGCTTGGGTGGGCGGGCAGGAACCAAGTTTAAGTTGTGGGCAAATAGCTTTTTTTACTGTATCCTACCCGCCCACCCAAATGTTGGTGATCAAAGATTCATTATTTTACTATCGTTTGTGTAAGTAGTTAGCAATACACCAGACTTAGCTTACAATAAGTTTCTTGATAACAAACGCTTAAGTGGGCGAGCGGGAACCAACTGTTAGTTGAAAGCGGATAGTTTCTTCTACTGTGGCCTAACCACCCACTCACTCAAGTGTTAGTGATCAAAACATTCATTATTTTACCCACTATTTGTGTAAGTTGTTATCAATACACGAGACGATAAGCTTACAATAAGTTTTTTGATGACAAACGCTTGAGTAAGCGAGCGGGAACCAAGTTTAAGTTGTGGGCGGATAGCATTTTTTACTGTATCCCACCCACCCACCCAAATGTTCGTGATCAAAAAATGTATTATTTCACTCACCGTTTGTGTCAGTTGTAAGCAACATACTAGACGTTTAGCTTACAATAAGTTCTTGATGACAAACGCTTGGGTGGTCGGGCAGGAACCAAGTTTAAGTTGTGGGCGAATAGCTTTTCCTACTGTATCCTACCCGCTTACCCAAATGTTGGTGATAAAAAAAAAATACAAAAGGAACTCAATTGGTTCTAACAGTAAATGTTTTTAAAACTGGATTTGGAAACAGCAATGATAGGAATACAAGAAAAAGTTTTATTTATGAATCAAAAACTGTCAACAACAGCAACGGATATAGATTCTTGCTTCATATATAATCTGTAAGTAGTTTTAGAGGCTATAACTCAAATCTTTTTGTTTAGACACAGCAAAACTGTATGTAAAACTGTACTCATGGCATCTAATAACATCCATTATTCATAAATTACTACTCCATTGATGTCAGAAGAGGTCGCTAAGGTTAAAAATAGACACTTCTTTTTATAATGTCAAGATTTTGTTCAACAGCTCAACAAATAATCCTACAATCTTGATATAAATAGATTACTACTGATCTTGCATCCTGTAATAACTGACCACACAGTAGAGGCAGAAGACTTTTTGGACAAACCATGAATGTCATCGTATTAATACGTTTTATTTAATATACTTTTTAATAAATACATATTTTTTATATAAATTTTGTCATTTTGTTTATATAGTTTTTACTGGCATTTTTAACTCTAATACAGTTAATTACACTGTTTAACATTTTTAGATAAAAACATAATTTGGTCCGGATTTTGTGGTTAAATATTAGTAGTATGTAGGACGTCACATCACACTTAGATGAGCATCAAAATGTTATTAGAAATACTCTTTAATAAAAAGAAGAAAAAAACAATACATATTAAATTCGTTACTATTTAATTAACATTTTCTATTTTACTTTAAAATGACCATACCAAGATTTCTTGAAACCATTAAAAATAATTAGATTGCTGTAAGATTGTATTCTATTATTTAAAATGTGCATTTAAGCAGTACTTATATTATTTTAAAGATAATGAATTTAGTTACTCAACCAGAATAATAATTTTGCTGCAATTAACTACTGAAAGAAATATGAACAGAAAACTAAAAATGATTATCAACTCACGTCATCATCGTTTCCTCTTTTACAAATTTAATTGCTTAATCTGTAGCCTCTACGACTCGTTGCATCCCCGAAGTCTGTGTTAAATGGACTGCTACATGCTATTTTATTTCTAGTCCGTCCATCTCTCTTCATCTTTCTTCGTGCGATCAGGCGGCTCGAAGAGAGTAGAATCTCGGATAGATCTAAATGGGTTTCGATAGTATCGGGGAAGAAGATTTTCACGGCCCGCCGCATCGTACGTTCCTTTTGTGCTGTGCCGTTATGCAAGTCGAAAGGGCCACTCTCTTGCATCCAACTCGGCCAACCCTTGCACGGCCGTGTAACAAACTTTAATAGAAAGTGATTGAGACCAAATATGTAATAGAACCTTATAATTATTTAAATATATATTTTTTTAATTTTTCAAATAAAATTATACAAACGATCAAATTTAATTCAATTATACTACAATTAGTAATTAAATCAATTAAGAAAATAATCTTGGAAGCAACTTGAAAAAAAAATTGAATTGAAATTCTTAAATTTATTGCATTAAATTTTTGTTTCAATAAAACTGCTAACTATTTATCAATTTTTATTGGACACATTAACATATTTATTTGTATAATAAAATAACTAATTCCGTCACGCATAATTAATTTGTAAAATAAATCCTACTATATTTCACCATTAATTTATTTTTATATTTAATATTGCATATAATTTTTGTGAGTAAATGTAGTAGATTTTAAAAGACACGTACAATTGAAATCATCATTTCACGTTAATGGCCACCTTTTGTTTAATATCCAATCGAATTAATTAATTCATTTATGCGGTTTTATTGTCGGCTTCACGTCGTATGTTAATGCAGCACATAAATATAAATACGAGCATATAAAAAGCTTGTCGATTCAATTTTTAATGCCGGCATAAATTTCGTTAATTGCGCAAAAATTCCAAACGAAGAAAAAGAAGAGATGACAGTAAAAAAAGTTTAAAATTTATGTGTGTCGGATAATGCGATATGCAATTCTATTTATAGACATATTTTTGCGTTAACAATGCAATTCATAGGGATAATTGAATAATGGATTTGTGTTGTGTGATGATTTCTTTTGTATATTTGTAAAAAGGGATGTGAAGAAAGAAATCTGAGATGCAAAAGGGGTGGGGTAGTCTTTGTCAAATTGTTAATTTTCTTCTTTGTTATATTTTTATATTATATGATATGTTTAAATTTCTATTATAAATTTTAATAAAGCTTATAATTTTTTAATTATAAAATAGCCTTATTTTTAATGTGTAACAACCTATAAAGTGTATGATAAATTTTAATTTAACTTATTTCAAATGTTATCAGTAAATTTTTAAATGGTTAGTAAAAAACTATTGAGGGTATTTTTGTACAATTTATTTTAGTGATACTGTTTCTCTATCTATTTGCTGGTTGACAACTATCTAAGTGTCATCCAATAAAGGTTTAGAAATTCCGACATTAAAATTAGCATAAAGACTCTAAGAATTAAATTATGTGGGTTTCGTTAAATAACAAAATAAAATACAATTCTTGTTTGTAAGATTAAAACAGTATTATCAACATATTGTAGTAATTAACTTGCAGTCTGAAAATGTTAAAGATTTGCTTACAGAATGTCTAATAACTAAAAAAAGGTAAGTAAAAAAGTTTACTAAACATTCTTGAACAAAAATGTAGCAATACTTTTTTTATATCTTTTTTTTTTAATTTTATTAAAAATATTTAAGTTAAAAATGTTAATGATTTAAGTGTTTTTACAGAAACAATATTTTAAATTTTTTTTTTTTAGTAAGTATTGAATTTTCTAAGATCAGAATTTATAGGGCCATGTATGAGTGAAGTGGTACGAAAAAATTTTTTTTATGTCGCAAACTTTGGGGATTGATTTTTTTAGATTTTTTGTGCTACCTAGTGCCGAGATATTTAGGGTGCAGAAAAGAAGTTTGATACATTTTTTAAAACTTTTCAAGAAAGTCATTAACGAAGGTTGTAGTAAAATGTCAAACCAAAAGTTAGTACTGAAATTGATTAAGAATTTTTTAACAGTTTTTTTTTATTTTGCTACTCTACTTTATGCAATATAAACACAAATACAACTAACTCCATGATTTTTTTCAGTAAAATCATAAATGCAATATCTTTTTCTTTTTTATAAGCAACATAACAGAAATCTAAATAGTAAGCGTAACCAATTCTCTTAAAACCACAAAAAATGGATGTGTATGACATTAACAAGTGTATTATAAAACAAATAATTACAATAATTGCTAAATACCTTCAACATATTTTTAATTTTTGTTTTACTTTTGTCATATTTCCATCAAAGTTAGCTAAAATCGTGATCATCATTCACAAGTCTGGTGATAAAGAAGTTTGTGGTAATTATAGACTATTTGCTATATTACCAGTTTTTTTACAAAATCTTAGAAAAACTTATTTTTAACCGTTTAGTAATTTATTTTGACAAATATACTGTTTTTTTTAATCAATTTGGTTGTAACAAAAATTGGTACAACGGATGCTATAATAGATTTCTGTTATAAACTTATAGAGAAGGTTGAAGAATCAAAAAAGTAATGGGCATATTCCGTGATCTGTTCAAAGCTTTTGATTGTATAAATTATGATCTATTTTTATCAAAATTTGATTTTATGGAATTAGAGAAGTTCCTTTTAATCTACTTAAATCATATCTTTTGGACAGATCACAGATTGTGTTCCACAATACATTTAGTTGTCATTATTCATATTATAAAATTCTCGGTGAGTAAGCATCGTCGTTATTTGTGCTTCGTAAAACAACAATTACGGTGGCAAAAACCACTTACAAAGAATTAAAATTATATCATCAAGTAGACAAGTTAAAAATCTACAATATGTGATAAAATGTGGTTTAATAACAGTTTATTAGTAATGTAATTACTAAAAAACATTTCTAAACTTTTCCATTGTAAAAATTCATACATAAAATGCATGTGGGATAGAGACATTCTTGGTGGAAAACAACACTCCTGAAATTACTTATACAGAAGGTAGGATTTTTAGTTAAAAAATTATAGATAATTTTAATTCTTTTCTTAAAAAAGAAACGTATAATGACATCACTGTTGAAGTTGATTTAAACAATCAATTTAATTGTTTAATGAATACACTGGACTACTATTTTAATATATCATTTCCATTAAAAAAGAAATTATGCAATATTCAGAAGAAAAACTCTTGGATAACAAAAGGTATTAGAGGGTCGTCAAAGCAACTAAAACAACTTTATCTGCTTTCTATCAATGGTGAAGAACATTCCAAAGTACAGTACAAGCAATATAAATCAATTTATAAAAAAGTTATTGTTTTAGCAAAAAGAAAATATACTGATTCTTTAATACTTAATGCAAAAAATAAAACAAAAACTTGTTGGGACATTTTTATTTAAAATAACGGAAAAAAAAATAAAACCACAAAAAGATATTTTTTTAAAAACCGAATCAGAAATTATAGATGATCCTCAAACTATAAGCAATTTTTTTAATGAGTATTTTAATTCAATTGCAATATGTAATAATGTGAAAAATCAAAATACTACCAACAATTACAATTTGTTGAATTATTATAATAAATCTATTTTTATTGAGTCAGTACTCCCACATGATGTGTGTAATTTTCAACAAAACGTAGAGTATCAGAACATGGCAGTCTGAATATCAGATATGAAAGCAAACCAATTATCTCAACAGAGACCACAAAATTTTTAGGAGTTCACATTGGTTCAGTGTTAAACTGGAATGCTCATATTGATTCAGTATGCATAAAAATTATCAAAATGTGCTACATTTTAAAGAGTATGCATAAGAGAGTAAATGATAGTGTTTTAAAAATGTTTTATTATGCACATATACATTCCGCGATATCTTATGCAATTATATTCTGGGGTACAGCAACTGAGTGGAATAGAGTTTTTATTCTGCAGAAAAAAGCAATCATATACATGGCTGGTGTTAGTAGCAAATCGTCTTGTAAAACAATATTCAAATATTATCATATTTTACCAATGCCTTGTATTCTAATCCAACAAGCTGTTATATACGTTAAAAAAAATTAATTCAATTTAAAAAATGCGGCTATAATCATAGATATGAAACACGTGATAGAGACCATATTGAAATACCTAAACATAGATTGTCATTATATAAAAAAAATCCGAATTACCTTGGTATTATGGCATATAACCATTTGCCATACAATAATGCCATTCAAGAAGTTTATTAAAAACGTAAATTGTTTATTGCATAAACAGTGTTTTTATTCAGTGCAAGAGTATTTTGAGTTTAATACTCATTAATGTATGTATTTTTAATTTTTAATTAGTGTTTTATTTTAAATGTTATTGACTTGTCCCATATCTGTAAAGATCCACTGGGTTAATAAATATCTATCTTCTATCTATATCCGTTATGAACGTAAGGGTACCTCAGGGGTCAATTTTGAGGCTCTTGTTGTTTATAATTTTTTTTAATGACATTCCTCTTCACTTGCCAGGCCACACAATATTATACGCAGACAATACAAGCATTCTTGTTTTGAGCAGAAACTTAAAAGATTTAAAAACACATGTAATCAAAATTGAAACCAAAGCTGATAAATGATTTTTTTCTAACAAACTAATCCAAAACCAGTCATGTTCTGTTCTCAGGTTCACATAGTAAAGAAAGCCAAAATGTTAATTTTTGGGAGTAACTTTAGATTCTAACTTTCTTTGGGATATCCATTTAAATAATGTCTGCGCTAAGCTAGGAAAAGCAATATAAGCTATACGGTTAATAGCTGGAGAAGATGCAGCTTGAGTAGTGTGTTTCACTTTATTTTACTCAATTATGGTTTATGCTATTTAAGCTTGGGGCAACGCAAATACAGCCAGTAGAGTTTTTATATTGCAAAAAAGGCAGTAAGGGCAATACTAAGTTTTAATATAACTGCATCGTGCAGGGAAAATATGTGGCATTCTGACATTCTTGCCAGCTTACATATTGTCAAATATTATTTATGTTCACAAAAAGCAACCCAAAACATGATCATCCTTACCAAACATGAAATTAAATAAAACTTTTAGAACCTTTTTACAAACTATCTAAAAGGAAAAAAAAATGATTCTTGTATCAAATTATACAACCATCTTTAAAGCATTGAATTTAAAATTATTAAAAAAAGAAATAAAGTCCACATTCCTCAGCAAATCTTTTTACTCCATAAAGGGTTTTTTTTGTATTTTTAATAAAATTTTATTTTTTGGATTCAAATTTTTATATGCAAATTATTGTATCTTGGATGCTTAATTTTACTATATATTCATTGATTTATTACGTACAACTTATTATAGTTTTTATACGTTGTAACATATTAATTGTAACAAATTAATAAACTATTATTATTATTATTATTATTAATCTACCTACATCAATATGGAGCTATTTATACTAAGAGTTAAAAAAAAAAAATTGTTAAAAAATATAAAAAACTGAAAGCGTAAACAGTTTTGTCATATTATAATGTTGCTTGTTTCAATTAAGTTTTTAAAACTCATCTTATTTATGAATAACACACATTGTAGTAATTCTTAATATAATTGATGGTTGTGACCTCTGTTCCGTGATAATTCGTGTTAATGAAGTAATAAAACAATTTACTACGTTTTTTATCACAAATTTATTTTTACGAATTCATTACTAGTTTTGGCTTTACTAAAGCCTTCTCCTTTTTTAAATTGTTTTATTATTTCATGAATGTTCTTGTTTACTGTTTTATTTGCAATGTATGTTGTATACAAAACATACAACCATTTTTCCATTTAATAAATTATCAAGTTAGTGTCAAAAATTATATTATCAATGTTTTCAAAGTAAATAAACACACTACTAACAAATGCAGTGCAATTTTTGGTTTAAATTAAATACTTTTAACGTCTGAATTATTATTAACGTTGGTTTAAAATTAATATGAGTCATTGGGTAGGACGCAAAGTTTATGAATGGCTGGTATTATTTACTTCATTTAAAGTTTTTAATGTAGCTGATCTGGTAAATCTATCTTTTTCTTGAAGCAGTTCCTGAATCGTGGCAGTAGGTGGTTTTTTTTTAATGACTGATGTTTGGTTCATTTTTGTACTCTTGTTTATTATCCACTTTGTTTTCTTTTGAAATTTTGATACGTGATTGATTTTTGTACGTGTTGCCATTGAGATAATCGATTTAATTTTATGTCTTGCAAATCAGGTTTTGCAACAACGTTTAACGGCCTTTTATATGAATTTTACTTGAGCTATTAGTGTAGACAATTCTTTATAGTTAAATGCTGTAACTGCAGCCTTTCATAGTCTTTCAAAAAGAAATGCAGGAATAAAATGCCAGTTTATACCTTTTTCTATCATACCACATAACATTTTACTATTTGTTTGGATAGCAAGCTGCTTTCTTATTTGGAATTGGCCCACAATAGTCCACTCCTGTTTTAATAGACTGATATGTAGGTATCACTTTTTGTTTTGGCAAATTTCCTATCATAGGCGTATTTGTCGTGGACTTGATTGATCAAAGACATCTGATACATTTTTGCAGTATTTTTCTCTTACTGTGTTTCTGGCAGGTACGGGCCAGTATTGACTTCTGATTGAAGCAAGTGTTGCCTGCGACCCAGACTGCATGTTTCTTTGAAAGCGGATGCTTTGATAGTATTACTATTGGAAGTTGCTTATCATAGGATAATGCAGCATCTCTTAAACTTTCCCTTACACGTATTTATATTTTGTTTATTAAGATCCTTTCTTTTTTGCAATTATTTTAATTCATTGGCAAACTCAATTGTTTGTATTATTTTAATTAATCAAGTTTTTGCTTCTTGTAGCTCATCCGTTGACAGTACAATACTCTTTGGTTTTCGATCGGCATGCGTTGATAAATCTTAGGCACAACGTCGTGATTCTGACAAGTCTGGTAAATGAAGAGTATCTTTCAAACTATTGCAACTCACCTAACCTTGAATTTGTTTGTATTGTTAATCATTTTCTTTCAGGTTTGTATAAGATTTTGTAGTTAACTTTGGGCAGATTGGTTTTACAAATGAACTGAGGCTTATACTAACACAGAATTAAATGTCTTAGTTTTTTAATGGTAGTTTTCCGGGATATCAAATTTGCTGAGTTTTGTTTGTCTTTACATGGTACTAATCTTGACGTTTGGATATTGACCAAACTTTATTAACGCAATTGGCAACAAAAGTTTTCCACTTGTTTGACGAAAACTTTGTTAAAGTTATTGTAAAGTCAGAGTAATGTGTAATATTTTCGTAAATTTGAGAAAACCCTACGTAATTTGCTAACTAATTGTGCAGTTAAGACTCCTACACACAATTCTTAACTTAGCGCATATGATATTGCATGATATGCTACCCCTTGCTTGGTTAGCAGATTTAACGTAAAATCATAAAACCGACTACTGACATCTCCAAATGATTTTATTTCCATTTGTTGCTAAGTGCCTTGGTATGCTGAGTTCATGAATATCTTTTAATAGTATCAAGAAATTGTTTTATTCTGTGTGTATATGCGTTGGTACGGACTCATTCTAATGAATAAACTGTTGTCGAGAGTTAACACTTCAAGTAATTTAAGCATTGCGTGTGATTAAAGCCTATTATTAACATCATATATTGATATCATTGAAGCTACAACTTATTAGCTTTTAAAATTTGTCAAACTTAACCTTTGTATTTCCAACGTTCTGGTACTCACTCATATTGAGTATACATGTTTTCTATACACAACCGTCAGTAAAGATAAAATTAAACAGAAAAACTGCATTTTAGTACGATTATTAATTATCTTGCATTGCTCAGCTCAATTAGTATTCATGTCTCAGCTAGAGAATTTGTATTTCATATACGGTATAAACATACAGATTATGCGCTGCTCTACAAGTATTTTGCAACATGCAGGTTTTTAAAAAGATACTGTTAATACCCTGCCACTTGCACTTATCACACAAACGTGATTATTTTAATACTTAGTTATTATTTTAAATTTATTCTATTATATTTACTATTTACTCTGGTTGAGTAATTGACTAATAAATAAATAAAGAATCTGAATTGATTTTTTTTATTTTTTTGTCAAATTCGTCTCACTTTTGAATTTATTACGAAATGACATTTCGTGCAACCGCATTTCAAATATATGTATTATTATTATTAAAACAAAACGTGATATAATATTCAACACAATAAATGCGTGGGTTTACACACCAGCATTTTCATTTTAAAACTTATCAAAAATATGTCTAAATCTTCATCTTTGATCAATAAACCCATTGCAATTTTTTTACCATCTCTATTTTATTATAAAAACTTTTTATGTTGCTCAATTTTAGTTTATTAATAAGTGTACTAACCAAATTATTGTTAAAACTATAAATATATATAAATATATTTAACTAAACCATTAAGTCAAACGAAAAGTTAGGTGGTGTCTAAAACTGTAAATAAATTCATAATATTAATGCACCGTCTAGTGAACGAAGATTAGATATTGGCCCGTTACAGCGGAGTATCTTAACTGCCCGGTCGCTTAGTCATTATATTTAAATAAGAAGATTATTACAACAATATAATGGTACTATATATTTTATATATTTTTTTTTTTTTAGTTTAAATGCATTTTTATGTTTTGTTTTATTTTATTCATACAATAATTATAATAAAATTATAAATAAGCTATCGATTTGTGATTTTTGATGATAATATATTGATAATGATCATTAAAAAATATTTAATTCAATACTTGTACTTTGAGTACTTTTTTCTCTTTTGTAATTTAAAAATAAATTCCAAATCTGTTTTAATGCGGCACAGATGTTTGTATTGATAAAAAACGAAGCCATGCTGCATTCAATAGCTACATAAAAATAATACATTTTCTTAAATGGTTAAACTGGCAACATTGCCATTTCTACGAACAGATGATGATCATTGGAAAGTTACAAAATAAGATGAGGGGTGCGGGGCTTCTACAGAAAGCCAGGGATGGAATAAGCAGCATATGTAAGGGGTACAAGATAAATCTCTCATAGAAAATAATAGAACAAAAACAAACAATATAATAATCTACAGTTACAGCTTTCATGACTAAATGCAAATCTTAAATTAATTTAACATTATAATTTTATTAATATAAATAATAAATAATAAAAAAGAAATATGTAGCAATCTATTGATAATAATTAGTTTTATTGTATGAACTAAATTAAAGTATGCTAAATCCCTAATAAAACTAAAACTTAACTAAATAAGCCGGCAATTGATTCCATGTGGCTTTCATTGAATTCACTGCCTGTCTGTTTCCAATAATTATTAGTTAATTTTTAAATATTGCATCTTCTTGAATTAATCCTATTAGACAATTTATAGTATAACACATATAAATGTTTTCTGAAAAACCAGCCTTTAATAGGATTATAAACAAATCCTATTGCATTTACGACACGATTAACGTAAGCGCTAAGGCGCCGAATAAAAATTTCTTAAATACTCGGCTTATTTTAGAGAAATTTTATGAGTGCACCCCTGTTGAGGGGGTGTGGTGTGTAGTGACGGAAGGGGGTTGCAAGCGAACACCTGAAAAGGTGGATTTCACAGAGAATCTGTACCAGTTCGATTCGGACTAAAAATACAATACCGGGAATAATGTGGGAAAGCAATGTTAATGCAACCCCCTTCCACCCCCGCTAAGCGCCCGTCAACATGTCACGAGGGGGTGTGTATTTATTGGCCTCATTTTTAACCTGTTGCTGGCATTATTATATTCACACACAGAGAGAAAAATACTGCCAATTAAATTATTAAGGGGAGAAAGTGTCGTTTATAAATAAACCATGAGGGTTTATACACACACAAGAATATTTATTTCAAATACATGTTGATTGTCATACTGTTTACTGAATGGCATCTAAAAACAAGATGCGTATTAGTATTTAATTCATTTATTTTATAAGATATAAAACATTATAAGATCTGACAATGTATAATATTCAAAAAATATTTTAAGATATCAAACAAAACTATTTTTGTACATCATTGTTATGTAAAATCTTTATATTGGATTTAGTTTCACTTATATAGTTGAAAATTATGCATGCATCAACCTTGACGTACTTTCAAAAATTTAAATTAATGGATGGACATTTCGACACTCAGTGATCGATTGTAATTCCCAGAATCATTTAGAATATTTGCACCTAAAAAACCATTAGCAATATGTAAAATTGCAGAATCATGGAAATATGCAAACTTCTGTGTGACAAGCTGCAAGTTTATTATGGGAACATTTGAAATTTATGTTATAAGCTTGTAAAAATGTTGATTTAAAATATTTTGTATCAATGATTTCTGGTAACGATATTAGTTGAAATGATTTTTTTATTGTCCTTGTTAATTCTTAATATAATAATATTGGATGGCTCATATAAACAATCTTAAGTATTATGTTTAATATAAATGTTGAATTTTGCGTACTAATTTAGAAAAATATTACAGTATAAAATATAGCTTTTTGTATTTGCAATAAAAAATGCAAAAAAAAAAATCTAAAATGTATAAATATTACTTTTTATATTGCAAATGTATGTACGATGATTGCATTAATTCAATGAACAAAATAGAGAAAAATCTTTTAATCCTATTTAAAACAAACAAAATAAAAAAAGAACTAAAATTAAAGTTAGATCTTACAAACTTAAAAACAAGTGGCTTAACGCGAAATAAAATTAAAATAGTTGTAATAAGGTCTAATAAAAAAATTTATTCAAAAAGATTGTAGATAAAACAATAAAAACTGCTAATTATAAAGTGAAGATTAATGCTAGTAATAAGTCGATACTTAAAATACGTGATTCTACACAAAAATGTAGTTTGTTTAAATAATGAGACAAATAATTGTAGAATTAATTGTTTGTACTTAACTCTTGCCAGCTGTAGTTCACAAATGCAAAAACACTACTCACCAAAAGTTAAATTTTAGCCAATTTTTTTTTTTAATTTTAGATATTATCTAAAAAATTATTTACACTAAAAAAGGAGATTTGTAATATTGCTCAACAAAATAGCAAAAGTATTAGAACAATAGTTTGATGTTGACGTAGATGAGTCGAGAAACAGAAACAATGACAGGCATGAAGACTTGGAAACTCAAAAACACTACAAAACGTAAAAGTAAGACTCTTCGCTCTTTGGGACCGGTTTTCAACTACAAGAGCAATTGGAAATATTTGGAGAGGATTAGCTTACCAATGAGTCTCCGGCTCATCATTTTATCGGAGAATTTAATCATTTAGCATTTAGCTAATGTCATTTACTTTCATGGTTTTTTTTGTTCTCTAGATCTATCACTTATTGTGGGATACAATGCGTATTCAGGAAGCATGGAAAAACAAAACAAAAATTAACTTAAATTTGTATGTCAGTTACTACACTTTTGACAGTAAGTAGTCCAGTTTACGTAAGACGTTTAAAAATAAAAAAAAAGAAAACATATTATTCTAACAATCAATAAACTATTAAACTTTACAACTTTAAATTAACAGGTTTAGAGGTTTGAAAAAGCTTTAAATTTTAGAAAATTATAAGAAATTTTAAGAGGGGTTTATTAAAAACTTTTAAAAATAACTTTAAAGTTTATTAAATCTACAACAATCACTTTATTTCAAAAGTCTAAAATGATATTGCAAGATTATAAAATATAAAACAATAAAAATTACTATATGCAATCAAAAGAGTTTTAAATACTATAACAACAATATTTGTAAGTATTCGTGAACACCGACAAGATTTTTTTGAACATATTTTTTTTTATTGTTTGGCGTTTTTTACTTAAACACTATTACATTGTACTTTTGCATATACAACATTCTTTACAAATAAATAATTAAATACCTTGTCACGCTGTTCCTTTTTGAGGTAAGCAATCAAGGTGTTGGGCACACCGAGCCACATAGAAGACATGTGTATAGCAAGTTTGGATGCGTATATGAAATAACAGATTTATTTGGAAAGAATGCTACGCTCTACAGTATGTGGTTGACACCCATCCAGCTCGTGACTGCTCCGAGCGGCCGGTAGTTGTTAATCATTCATGTCCTCTCTGCCGTACTGCTTATAGTTTTGACAAAATTGTTATGTTAAAATTTTGTATATTTGACGTACTAAAAGCTTAAAACAAGTTTACAATCTACTTTTTCAAACGCATAAATTGCTGAATAAAAACTGTTTCTATTCTAAGAAATTTAAAAAAAAAAATGAGTTCTTTGGCAGTAAATAAAAAAAAATTGCAAATACACTGTGAAAACTTAAAAAAAATTACATTAATATACAAGCAACATGATAGAGCTACAACTACTTTGCACCACCAATAATTATATAATTTGTGTTTAAGAGCACATAAATCAATTATTCGAATTCATCCTTTACCATCAAGCGATGCCGTATCTACAAGATGCACTGATGAGGATTTGTAAAAACCGAAACAATTGTGTGTATGTGGTTGGCCGCTTTGGAGATAAATTAGGTTTGGGTAATTAACTTTAAACCTTTGTTTTTCATTAAATTTTATTTGATAGTATATTTCTTTAGACATTGCAATTTGCAATTGTGATACTGAAGTTTTATTGATGATATTTGATTCTTGGTTGAAGCAACATGATGCAGCTACAACAATTTTGCACCACCAATTATTAATATACAAGAACCTACAAAAAGACTATCTCACTCACTTTCTAGTGTTGCTAACCACATCCATTTTTTTTAACTTCTTTCATAGGGATAGGATCTTCTTTGGATTTGGTGTTCTTTTTCTGCGTCGGACGGCTCATTTCCTGAAAATCCAATTAGTTGCTGCTCTATCTTTCCATTTCTTTCTCCTGAATTATTTGTATGTTTGGAAACCTTCTGAAAAATTTCCTGTTCCTTCTTACAATCTTTTTGTCTGTTTCTACTACTAGGTATGACCTTGGTCTGTAAATTGCTTCTGTATTGTGCCTTCCTTCTGCAGGTCTCTGACCAAAGCTTTTTAATCTGGTTTTAACTTGGGAAGGTTTTTTACCTTGTGTCTTCGGTCATAAAATGTATTTTGAATTGCTCTTTCCAACCGCATTTCTTCACTTATTCTTTTTTGATTCTGTATGTGTGGTTCTACGTATGCATTTGTTATTGGTAATGGAAATGTCCTTTAACCTTCTCTCCATTATCAGCTAAGACGGTGATGATCCGTATTTTATCGGAGTGTAGCTCCTGGGGGATTCTATGCCTCATAAATGTTTCTTTCAGTTATTGGATTATTTTTTTACTGGTTATGTCCTTTAGTTTGTGTACTTTCAATATGCATCTTGGATAACCAAATACCGTTCTTTTTTGTGTTTTGCTAGGTCCCCACCTACGACCTCCCACGGGAATTTTTTGATCTTCTTTGGCTTTAATGGTTTTGTTTTTTATCCTTACATATTATAAATTTTTCACTTTGCTTTATTTTATCATCTATCTGCTTTTTTATTTTTGGCTACCATACTGTCTCTTTTGCTCTGTCCTGGCATTTCTTTAGGCCCGAATAACCTTCGGGTATTTTTTCTAAGTATGTTTTTCTTCAGTCTTTGAAAATATTCATTCTTTTGTTGTATGTCACCATATCGTCAGTTATTCTAATCTTCTGCCTGTGCTTGTAGTATACGCTTATTTTTTCTGGGCACTTTTTTTTCTCCGGCCATCGCATCCCTTTGTTATCATTTTTTTGATTATCCGTAGAGCTTTGTTCTTCTTCTGTATACTATTTATTTCTGGGTCTATTTCTAGATAATTTACGTAAGTCTCATTTCTCACCTCCAGGACATCATTATTCTTTCTTTCTTCTTCCATGGGGTTTCTTGATAGTGTATCTGGGATGTAAAATTTCGATTCACTTACATATTTCATCTCGTATTCAAAATCCATTAATCTCATTCTAAACCGCTTTAATCTGGAACTTAGTTTATGGAATCTTTTTGTTTTCAGTATTGCCAGTAATGGTTTATGGTCTGTTCTTAGTACGATCTTTTTACCTACTATGTATTGCTCAAATCTTTCACATGCCCAAGTTAACGCAAGGCATTTCTTTTCGATTTGCGCTTATATCATTTTGGTCTTGTTTGGTGACTTTGAAGCATAGCATACTGGTTTTCATTGTCCGTTCTTCTGTTTCTGTTCCAAGACTCCTCCTATTTCGTAGATCCGTGTTTATTAAGTGTTATTCTTTTATTTCTTAAGTTTTTCTAGCAGTGCCCTTAAATTTTGTTTATGTTCCATTTTGTCTTTCCCAAATACAATTACGTTATCAATGTGTACTTTTACTCATCTCAGGTTTCGAATTATTTCTGACATAGTTCTCTGGTAAACCTCCGTTGATAAACATATCTTTAAAGGGTGTGATACATGTGTACTTCTTTGACTCTGGGATTAGTTCTAATTGATAGAATCTGTCTTTTACGTCCAGCTTGAAGAATATTTTTGCCCCTTGAAAATGCGACAGTGTTTCATCTACTGATGGTAGTTGTAGTCTTTCTTGTATTATGTATTTGTTTATTTTGGTAATGTTTGTACAAATTTTAATTTTATCCTTTTGTCTTATTTTCATTTATTCATTGTGACCACTAGTGGGGCGCAGAACTCTGTTGGTTGAGTTGTTTTTTCAATTACTCCTTTTCCAACTAGGTTTTTTAACACGGCTTCTACTTCTTCTATTAAGGCAAGGGGTACTCTTCTTGGGTTACTAATTGCAAAGGGTTTTGATCCCTTTTGGATTTTAATTTTGTACTGTACTCCTTTTATTTTTCCTAGTCCTTGAAAGACTTCTGGGTATTTTTTTAAGATGTGTTCTTTGTATGTATTTGTTGAATCCCTGTTTTTTTTAAATTCTTTTAACTTAAATATTTTTTCCATTCTTTTTGAAATCTATGAATACGAGATTTACCATTTCTGAGCGTCCCAACAAATTTCCCTTAGTTTTTGCTACATATATTTTAAAAAAATTCCTTTTTCTTTGTTGTTCTACCGGTACGAGTATTTCTTCTTTTATTTCGAGTTCCTGACCTCCCGGTCTTTGCAGAATTGTTGTTGTGTTTTACACCAGGGTCCAACTTTGTACTTTTGCATGCTTCCAATTTTTTTATTTCTAACATTTTTTTACTATTGCTAGAGTTTCCCTGTTCTACCTCGCAGAATTTTATATAATGTCTTCTGATTTTGCACTTCTTGCATTTGATTTTTTTTGCAGGACATTCTTTATATGGGTGCCATGGTATTTTACCGCACCTCCCGCAGTTATTTTTTTTCCGTCTTGTTGTTTTTATATCTTTTTTTCTGCAATTGCTTCTCTCTTGTATTGCTGTTTTGGTTTCATTTTTCAGGTTTTTTGTTTACCATATCTATGTTTTCTTTTTTTCTTTTTTTCTTCTTAGTTTTATGTTTTGTTTTTTTATTTCCTTCAACTGATTTATTTTTTCTATTGCTTTCTTGAGGGTCAATGTCTCGTCCAATTGCAGCACCTCTGAAAGCCGTGCGTCTCTAATCTCGATTACCAATTGATCTCGGATGATCTCTTCCATGTTCCCATATTTGCATGACTTTCCGAGTTCTATTTATACATCTATGTACTCTTCTACGCTCTCACTTTCTGTCTGGACTTTCTTATTGAACTTTTCTTGTTTGTATATTACATTGGTTTAACTTACGAAATTGTCCTCTAAAATGGAGATCGTTTTTGTGTATGTTGTTAAATCTTCTTTTTTTTTCTGCGCTGTATTTAATATTTTGCTGAGCTTCATTCTCATATATAGTAGTAAATTGATGATTTGTGTTTGTTTGTCACAATTATTTAGCTTCACTGCCACTCTGTACCGTTCATAATTCTTCCTTCAGTTTGGCCAGTTTTTTTGTTGTAATTCAATTTATGTTTCACACTTTCATAGTGTTGCCAACCACCTCTAGTTCTAATAAACATTAGGTTATGTGTCCAAGAAAGCTATGAAAGCTATGATAAGCGAGAGATTATCTAAAAGCTAAGAAAATGCGTCAAGAAACACATAAAAAACTTTATACCAGCTACCTGAAAGTTTTTTAAGAGTTACAATCTTACATAATTTTATTTAGAACAACCACGTTGTTGACATAGTTTTGAAAGTATCTAGAAAACTTCTTAATAAATAGATGTAACTAGAGTTTTTTACTTTACTACAACTTTTGCTTATATATAAGTCGTTGTATTGATTATTGTTTTCAAGTATGAGAAGGAACATCTAACTACACTACTTTTTCTAAATTTTATCCAAAAATAAGCTATTTAAATCATTGCCATTTTAAAATTGACTAATAATTTATATACTTTACAACATCGCTTTAATTTTGCAAACCTTTGCGGTTTCTATAGACAAATTTATGATGAACTTAAAAATAAATACATGATATATATATATATATATATATATATATATATATATATATATATATATATATACATAGAAGTTGTACAGACTAGCTACTCATTTATTAATGCATACCGAAACCTAACATGCTTTTTTACTTGTTACTTAGTTTTCTAAATTATTGTCCCAGCATTTTCAGAAAATACAGATTATAAAAAAAACAATTTCTCTTACTATAAAGCTTGTTCATTTTTATTTTTAATAATAAGTTTTTTTACGTACATTTTTATATAATATTATTTATAATTTTCCTTACAAAAAATAGAAAATATTTTTGTTACTAACACTACTTGTGTTTACTAAATGTGTCGCAAAAGAAACCTGAACAATATTAAAAAATGATTGGTTGTTTCTTTTTTTACTGGATAATATTTTAGATCTTACGTTTATGTACCACTTTACAGCTGCCTTTAAATATATACTTATAAATGAATTACACAATAGATTTTAACGGACTTGTTAATTGCTGAAGGTGCTGTAGTTACTGACAAAGCCTAGTATCTGGTTCACCCTATCATGTATCTTAAAATATTTTGTCAAACCTATGAAAAGTTATGCGCCAAGTTAAGTTAATTACTTTACCCACTACGCCAGCCTCCGGACTTAAAAGCATACCGACCGCTACCTTGTTTGTAGTATTTTAACAAAAACGGCAACTCCCCTTCATCGCTGCTTCTACAAATAATTTGATAATCGATTTATTTTTTTACCAGTACATTTAGAAAAGATTAAACTATGATATGTCGAAAGCTATTTTTCTAATATTCCCATCTCATCTGTTTTGCTTCTTTGGTTGCTTCATTTTTATTGGCAATCATTGAATTATTCTGCTTGTCTATTGTTTGTTTGTTCTTTGGTTACGTGACCCGCCCATTGCCATTTCAAAGAATTTACTCTCTCAATGAAGTCTGTTTTTTTTTGCGGGTTTATTTAACTTTTTGCGATCTCTTCTTATAATACCGAGGATACATCGTTCTATACTACGTTGTGCGGGTTGAAGTTTTTGTGTTATTTGTGCGTTTATTGTCTAGGTTTTGTTTCTATACAGGCAATATACATTGGTTATAATTTATAAGCATTATTCTTTAAGAGTATTGGCATGGTTGATTTAAACATTAGAATTCCGTCTAAAGGCATTATTTGTCTATTGGTTTCTGGAAGTTGATAGCATATTAATAAAGGGTGGGCCATGTAACGTTTAGAATTTAAACTACCTTTTATTTTGTTCTTTAAAGGTATAATGATATTTATGAGAAATTTAGTTTTATGTTTGACATTTACAAAATGGGACGCTTTACACTTGAACAAAGTTGGGAAATAATAAAAACTTACTTCCAAAGTGGTGAGTCTTTTACTCAAACGGTAAGAAATTTACGAAACAAATTTGATTGAAAAGAAGTGCCTTCAACGCAGTTTGTGGACTAATTTGTAAATTAATTGTTTGCAAAACTGAATTGTTAGTGGATAAAACAACTCGTTCACGTTCTCGTCTAGTGCGCTCAGCCAAACAAATTAAAGTTGTTGCTCAGAGAGTGCGTGAACATGCATCAACATCAACTCATCGTTCTCAGGACTGAATATTTCTCACACTTGTCTGAGGAGAATTTTGCATGGTTTACAAAGTTCAATTAGTCCAAGAAATGAAGCCTCATGACTAGAGAGCAGATTAAAAAGCATTAAAAACACGAAAAAACGCGCTTAAAAAAGAACAAAAATTTTACTAAAAAAGCATTAAAAAAGCAGCAAACATGTAAAAAAAGCATTAAAAAAACATGAAACAATTAAAAAAAAAAACAAATCTCAAAAAATCCAAAACTATAAAATATTTTAATAAAAGTTTTATAAATAATAATAATAATAATTTTAAATAATATAAAAAAACTTTTAAATAACTAAAAAAAAAACTATCCGCAAAAACAGTTAATAATTAAATGTTGCTCTAAGTGTTCAACTGTAAAATTCTGCCTTTCATCACTTAAAATAGTTTTGAAGGCGGAAAAACTTCTTTTGACATCCACACTTGTTTAAATTTTGCTATATTAGCTGGATTCATATCAAAATCTGGAACATTCTCTCTATTCAAAATACAGTTTATTTTATTTAATGTAGATAAAACTTTATTTCTCAAAAATACATCTTTGGCACTAAAATACGCTAAGAGCTCAGTCGGGATTTATAGAATTATATTGAACTTATCTCAATAATATTATTAAAAATATGCCAGATCTCAATACGTAAATTTTGCTTTACGTTTTCTAAAGAATAATATAATTAACGTTTCTTTTTTATGTACAATTCAATTGACTAAATTTCATAAAAGAACTGAATTATTACAAAAAATGCACCAAAACTGAAGAAAAAGCTTAAAAATAAGCATAAAAACTTAAAATAAGCACTAAATCCAAAAAAATAATTAATAAAGCAAAAAAGCAAAAAAGCGTTCAGAACTTAGTGCCAAATTATTACATTTTTCACAATTCGTGGATATATTAAGACATATTTTGGATGTTTTAACTATTTAGCGTAAGCATAATAACTAGAAATCCGCTCTCTACTCATGACTATCCAATGCGTTTTTAGTTTGTCCAAAGGGCTAAAGATTGTTTGGCCAAAGATGAGCATTTTTATTAAAATTGATAAAAATTTGTTTTTTGATGAAGCTTATTTTCTTCTCGGAGTATATAAGCAAAATAAAAAGTGTTACACTAATTATCCAGAGACGATTGATTCCTTAAAACATAAAATCAAAGTTGCCATTTATGCAATTGGAGCCCAAACAATTAAAAATGTACTAAAAAATTGGGTTCATTGAATGGGTTACTGTCAAACCAGCAGTGGCATTCATTTGAATGATGTGTTTTATTGTTAAATAAAAATATCTAATCTTTCTAATAAATTTTTTAAAATTGAAAAAAACATTTATTAGTTTTTTATTTATAGCCGATTCAAATTCCAAAAGTTAGATGGCCTACCCTTTAGCTTGTCCTATGTATATGTAATTGTGTATCACTTCAATAATAAAGTACTTTTACTGTAATTTCTTCTGATGTTATGAATTTGTTGAGCATTATTTTTGTTTTGGGAAGATTTATTTTCAACTGTACCTTGTAACTGATTTTGATTTTCTTTGTTGATCATAGTTTGAAGTTCTACGGGGGAATTTTCAAATATTGCTATGTCATTGGTAAATCTAAAATGATGAGAGTATTTTCTGTTATTTTTAATTTTTTAATTTTCTTTTTTAATTTTCTTTTTTTTAACTTTTCATATTACACTGCTGTACGCTAGCTTAGCAAGTCAACTAAAAAAGAGATGTTTTACCCATTTTAATTCTTGTCAAGAAACACGATATTTAAAGATATGTTTTAAAGCTTCCAAAACTTCAATTGCAAAATCTATCGGAAATTGTGTCTTAGTTTGTTGACTGAAACAACAAACCAAGACACAATTTTCTATAGATTTTGCAATTGAAGTTTTAGAAGCTTTAAAACATAACTTTGAATATTGCTTTTTTTATTTTGATAAAATTGCAAACAACATCAAGTTATATCAAAGTCTTTTCAATGTAGGTATTGAAACAATATGGGGTCAATATTTCAAATGGAAATAATTGAATTGCAAAGTAACAAGCTTTAAAAAAAATGCATCTTCATCTTTGTTCACTTTCATTACACAGTTTGAAAACTTTCAAAAATTTGCTTGTGGTCTGTTTTTAGTTTTTGGCACTACAAATCTGTTTGAAAAAACGTTTTCAAAAATGAAATACACGAAGAAACCTCTCTGCTTTCAATCTTCACAAACAAATTTGATTTGCAACTTGGCAAACTTATCAGCGGCAAATCACAACTACATAAATCACATTCATTCTTGTAACATATAATACATTTACGTAAGATATAAATAAAATAAAATAAAAAATTATTTGTTTTATTTAAATTCAACCAAATGATTTGTAAAATGTTTTACAGCAATCCGTATGCCAAGACTTTCCGGTCTGCCGCGGGCCGGATTAGCAAAGCTTGCGGGCCGGTTCTGGACCACGGGCCGTAGTTTAGGGACCCCTGCACTAAATGATTTCAAATATCACTAAAGAAAAAAATTAAGAGGGTTTGAATCAGGTGATCTTGATGGCCATAAAACTGGTCCTTCTTCCTACCCACCTATTTGGAAAAGTTTGGTCTAAATGTTTTCTAACGGCAATCAAAAATTGAACTGGAGCACCATCATGTTGGAACTACATTTGTTGTCTGTGGGCCATTTAAAAGATCATACATTGTGTTTTGCAGAAAGTTGAGGTAAGCGCCTGTTAATCGGTTTGGTAAAACAACAATACCTAGAAACTTGTCGCTTACAATGCTCATCTATATGTTTAATGAAAAACGTGTCTGATGTCCACGTTTAATTACAGCATGGGGATTTTTGTCAGCCCAACAATGTGTGTGCATTATGAAAGTTAACAACTTCATTTTGTGTAAACCCGGCTTTATTAGTAAAAAGAATTTTTGCAAGTCTTTAGCATCCTTGCGTAGAAACCAGCGACAAAAAACCAAACGTGCCTAATAATCAATTAAATTTAAAGCTTGTACTCGTTGTACATAGTATAGATAGAGCAGTTCTTCGTAGAGAATTTTCCAAACAAGAATAGCAGCAATTCCTACCTCAACTGATATTTTCCGCGCACTTGTGACTGGATTATGCTCTATTTGTGCTATATGTTTTTGTTCTGCTCTAGGAGTAGATACCGACCTTGGTCTGCCGGAAAGATAGCACTGTTTTCAAAGTAAACCGGTATCTCTCAATCTCTAGTGAATTCTTCCAAACATACGATGTGAAGGAATCTGGCAATTTGGATAAGCTTCTACGTAAAGACGTCGCGCTTTGGTGGCAATCTTATTAGCACGACTATACATGAAATGCCTGTCGGCTAGTTCTGCATTAGAGTAATCAATGAAGGGAAAAAGAATAATAAAATAAATAATGTTCCATATCTCCGAAACCGTTGCTATGACAGCCCATGTTTATTAAGATTTTTTTGTTTGTTGTGCTTTGTACTACCATTTTCTTAAATATTTTACATTATTTTTTGAACACACTGTATAGATTAAAAAAACTACAAAACTTTTATATAGATCATTTTTGAAAAAAAAATCGCTATTTCTATTATTTTGCTATACGAAAATATGTTTTTTTTAAGAAAATTAAAATTCACTATTTTTAATTCTACACAAAAAATCTATATTTTTGCTGAAAAGTAGTTTTTTTAAACTAAAAAAATATATTTTTATTTATTCAAAATAAACAGAAAAATATTATAAGTTAAACTTTAAAAACACAAATTTTGCCCAACTTTGCCAATTTAACCGAAGCAACTTTTAAAATAACAAAGTTACCCATCAAATACAGGAATATTGTTGACACCCTATATAATAAATGATACAAATCGCCAATTTTATTTTATATTGTAATATAATGATATTACTATAATATTTCTATACAATTTATGTAAAATATATTTATATACCTAAATCATATATGCTTATCAAAGTTAGTTTTACATAATTAATTTATATTATATGTACATTGTACAGTTAATATAAATTATATTGTTATAGTAGATACAATACATTTCATTATTATAGGTGCAGAAAATTGATATCAATGTAAGACTAATGAAGACCATAGATTTTATTTAAAAGAACTTAAAAAAACATTGTATCATATTTGTTTTAAGTAATATGTGTGTGAATATGAGGTGTGTGTATATATGTATTATAGAGTGATGATTCAAGGTGAGATGGTTGGCGGCCCGATGAACCTAGTTTGGTGTTTTTATTGTGGCCAGTCTGGCCATGTCTGTGTGTCTGTGTTCTGTGGTGTCTGCATGCATTAATTGCATCCCGAGGCACTCTCAAATTCGGATGCTGTTGCATCTCAAGGTCACCCCCGTTCAAGAATCGAATTCAACACCGCGAAATTACAATTAAGCATACAAAAAAAAAATGCAACGATAAGAAACAAAAAGAAGGTTGCAATCTTAACCCATTGATCGTTCCTAGGAATTTTACACATTCAAGTGCATTATTACTCACTGGCTATTTTTCAGAAATTCATATTTTATTTGTTATTTTTCTAAAAAGCATTCGAGTTCAATATACAAATATGACCTTGCAGCTCAAATTTAAAGGTATCATTATTAGTAATCAGATAAATATTATGATTGAATATATTGTAATTATATGTAGAAGCATAATATGTTGTATGGAATAAATTATATTTTAGAGGTCGATAGAGTGTATTATTTTAGAAACCAATTCCCAAATATGAATTGAAAAATATGCTATTGAAAGATGCTTTAATAAGATTAAAAACGAGTTGATCTAGTTAATATTTTTTGTTTTGGTACAGTTAATATTGTCAATAAATTTAATTAATATGTTATGAATTAATTGCATTAATTACTTAAATGCTGAATAATAATATTTTTGCTGATGAGCGTAAACAATTTGGCGATTTTCGTGGGACAATGACGCCACTCGCGAATTATAAATGTTGCGCTTCCCCCACACGGCCCCCCATGCAGCAAGGGCAAAAGTACATTTACCTTTCTTTATTATTTTTATATACGCGAAGTCGGTTATTAATTAATAAACAACTTAATAACTATTTTTAAAGGTTCCTCGTTGAGCGAGCGCTTGCATATTCAAATTTCACGACTTTATAATTTGAATGTCTCGCTCGGATATCCCTCCCCACACCCCAAAAAATAAAAATTATACCCGCAAAGCCTTCAATCAATCAAAATCGATTCTTTGAACAAGAAGAAATAATAATCTTCACTTTAAGGCGACAATAAAATGAAAAAATAATAAACGTGTTTTGGAGAATTTTTACGACCCCTTTTTGGTCTTCTCAATTCTAAAAATAAATATTTACATTATTGCTTATGCGGCTCGTTAAAATTCACAATTATTTTAGTGGCCAATAAAAATATTAGAAATTTTATTATTTTTAGTATAATATTTTAAGAGGTGAACAATAAACGCGGCGTTCTTTTGAAGTCTCGTCGTGTTTTACCAATATTAAAAACACATAAATAAGTGAATCGGAGCCAATTAAAAATTCAAACATGCAAATTTTAGAGTTTAGAAGAAAAAAATATATTTATATGGGCGACCTCGTCAAAAACATCGCGTGACGATGCGATTCGCGGAAATCTGCTCTAGCGAACTGCATGTTACTAATTATTAGTAGAAGTTAGTAGGCCAAATTTAAACTGTACATTTTAGTAAATTTTAACACAATACAAGCTTTACTATAGTTAATTTAATTTTATTTAAAATAATCTGTATAGGTTAAATAAATAACGATTTTTATATTGTTTTTTGGGGGATGGGCGCCATTCGAATTATGTGATGCGCATAAGGCGTCTTGATTTCAATTATGGACCTCCAGCGTGTTTAATACCAAGAGCTAGTAATTTATTTCTTTTTTTAAAGTCATATTTTAAATTCCTTTTTATTACTTCATATAATTTTAACTTACGTGAACGCGTTTAACATATTTTTATTCGGCATTTCCGGTTTAAAATATCAGTGATTCCAACTTGAAGGTAGACAAGTAACGTTGCAGTGATTGTTATTTATTAAGTAAAATAATAATATGTTTTGTATAAACCGACTGGAATAATTAATGAATAACAACTGAAAAATTTAATTGACGCTTTTGATGGTTTTCTTTTATTATCAGTACCCGACATTTGCAGTTGATGCTAACAATTAGTAATTTATAAGAGTATTATTTAGAACCTTCAGTTCTAATTTAAATTATTTAGAGCTTACAATAATAATTTAAATTATCTATCTGATTATATTTTCATTAAAAATTAAATAAAACAATTACAAAAGAAATACAGTAATTTTAGATTTGATATCTCAAACGTTTAAAATATAAAACCAACAAATTCAAATTGTAATCTTTTATTTTTGAAAAAATTTTAGTCAAAACTTAATGCGCTTTATGTATGTTTTTAACTCAACTTTTATTGCTTGCTCAAAATGACGTTAAAAATGTGAAAACCAATCTCAAAAGTTTTGGGTTTTAGAAACATGTTGGTTTTTTCTGGGGGGAATAAATACTTAGCCGTTGGTGAGAGAGATCAGTAACCTTGTACCAATAGACGTTTCTCCAGGCTAGGGCCAGCTAATATACTAACCGAGCAATCACTGGTATAAGTGATCTAGCTTTAACCGTTCAACAGTTTTGGGTAAAAAAACCGGCCAGAGACTAATAAATTAGACTCAAAGGAGGACAAACTGACAAAACAATCAACAGCAGAATAATGCAAAATGAAAAAGGAAACTACTGCATTAAAAATTTATTGATAATTTTAGTATAAAAATCATCATTGCGATGTTCAAGTAAGTTTTCCAATCAATCTTTAGGGGAAAACAGCGATAAACAAAACTATAAAAACAATCAAGATAAAAATAGAGGCACATAGAACGAATAACGAATGTTATAAATGAAATGTAAAGACTGAAACTCAACATCTTAAACAGCAGTGAAACTAGATGACTAAATCATGTTAAAATAACAACGAAAAAAAGTATTT
The DNA here is from genome assembly GCA_963932245.1 of Tachinus rufipes. Lineage (NCBI taxonomy): Eukaryota > Metazoa > Arthropoda > Insecta > Coleoptera > Staphylinidae > Tachinus > Tachinus rufipes. The sequence goes on along the minus strand of OZ010741.1, from coordinate 44,535,663 downwards.
CTCTGAAAACAAAACAAAAAATAGATGCAGTATATAAGTAAATATAGGATAAGAACAAAAAACAAATAAAGCGACAAACTATTAAAGTTTTGCCAAGAGAAAAAATTCTAAACTAAAGACTATATACATAGAGGTCTTAATATTACAATAACAAATTATGTCGTTTTAGACTACAATCCTCTAATACCGCAGATGCAAATTAAACTTAAAAAAAGAATTAGATAAACGTTGAAATACTAACAAAACAAGATGTACAAAATGAATTAAAAACAAAAACTAAAGAAAAAACACTTGAAAACCAAGAAAAGTTTCAAAACTGTAGAAATATGAACAAACAATGTTGTGGCATCAAATTAACTCTAATAAAACCAGCAACAGACATCATAAAGAAAGAAAAACACAAAAAAAACATGAATACATAACTAACTTGAAAAAATAAATGACCAACAATATAAATAAACTCCACAAATACAACTTTTCAAAGATAAGAAGCAAAAAACTAACCTTGAAAATATAGAAGAAGAACTAAATCCACTTAATGCTGGGAAAGCGCCAGGTACAAAGCAAGTGCTATCAAAAATTTTTAAAATGATAGAAAAAGATTGGATTAATATTTTAATAAAATTAATCAATATTATACACAAACCGAGAATAATACTAAATGAATGGCTAGTATAATTTTCCCAAAAAAAAAGAAGAAAACTTGTTAAAGTGATTTACATTTTTTTCGGAAACGACCTTATTGTTTGTGTTTATTTCTTAATAGATGTAAAAAGTTTTTTAGTTTTGTTCAACTTTTAAATATATAAAACATATATTTGTCTTTGTATTAAATATTGTGTCCAAGTAAAGGGTTTTCCAATAAGAAGTTTCATTTTGAATAACAGGCTATTTGTGCAGCTGTCAATTTTGAAGCTATTATCTTTTGACATATGACAAGTAAAAATTAAGCCATTATTAAAAATGGAGCAATACACGCTTTAACAACAAATTAAAATTAGTAAAATTTACTACAAAAATTGTGAAAATTATCCAGTCACAGTTCGCAAAACTAAAGCACTTTTTGGTCGACGTTAAACAACTTTTCGACCGGCAATAGTAAACCTGGTAGAAAAATTTGAGCTGTTGGGGCAAGTTTGTGAGGTGAAAAATCGAAACCGTGTGCATTGCTTAAGAACACATGAAAATATTGTTGATGCAGCCCGTAGTGTTGAAGAAAACCCAGGTTTGTCGATTCCTTGTCGATCTTTAGAATTAGACATTCCACAAACGACATTACACCGTAATTTGCATAAAATCTTAAGTTTTAAGACTTTTAAAGTTTAGTTAACACAAGAATTCAAGCCGGTCTATTACCATAAACGTCGTATCTTTGCATCAAAATGATCAAAGAGTTTTATCAAAAAATCATATTCAGTGATGAGGCCTATTTTCACCTTGGAGACTACGTTAATAAGCAGAATTGTCGCATTTGGGGCTCAAAAAATCCAAGAATGATTGTTGAAAAGTCTTTGCATCTTCAACGTGTCACTGTTTGGTGCAACTTTTGGGCTGGCGGTGTGATAGGATCTTACTTTTTTGAAAATAAGGCTGGTGCAACTGTTACGATAAATGGATGGCGCTACTGAGTTATGATTAATAATTTTTTATGGCCGAAATTGGAAGATATTGATGTGGACGACGTTTTTTTTTAGCAAGACGGCTCTACGTGCCACACAAGCAACAAAACAATTGCAATTTTGCAAAAGTTTCCTGACCGTGTTATTTCTCGAAGAAGTGATTACAATTGGCCACCGAGAACTTGTAATTTAATACCTTTAGACCTATTTCTTTGAGGCCACGTGAAAGATAAGGTCTATGTCAATGTTCCACAATCAATTTAAGACTTTAAAGATGGAATTCGTGAAGTTATCGAAGACATACAGCCGCAAATATGCGAATCGGTCATGGAAAATTTCATAAAAAAATGTGGTACTGCAACCGTTACTGTGGCGGCTATTTGACTTATATCGTATTCGAATGTTAATGGCATACCTTCCTTTTTACAATAAAATAAACATTTATTGGTTTTTCTTAAAAAATACCCGTTTTTTTTAAATACCAAAATAAAATTTCTTATTGGAAAACCCTGCACTATGTTTTTTAAATTGTATTCAAAAACAAACTATTTGGATCATTGCTGATCCAAAATTGACTAATGACTTAGATATTACTACAAGTATTGCAGTTATATTAAAGTTATATAAAAGTTTTGGTAAGTTGTACAATGCCTTGCAACATCTCTAAATCTTTCAAAAGTTATTTTTTATCTTGCTTTACAAACCACTTTTCTAAGGGATATATTACTTTTTTATTAAAAAAAAATTTACGACTCCTTTTCACTTAAACAAAAAGATAATAGTTAGAAGAAACCAAATCCGGAAAATAAGGAGTTCATGTAATTCAAACTTAATACGCAATTTGTGTGCTGGCTCATTGTCTTCTAAAAACAATTTTAAACAACTTTTTGTGTTCTTTTTACAATTTTTTTGTAGTGTAGTTAATAAACAATATTGCCTAGATATAATTCTTTTCTTATTAATATAATCAATCAAGACTGCTTTAAGAATTAAGACAATCTCAAAAAACTAAAACAAGATTTTTTAAAGCAAACCTTCTTTAGCATTGGAGAATCAGAATGCTTACATTCCATATATTGCTGCTTTGTTGTAAAAATGTACACAATTTTTCAGACAATAACAATGCGGATTAAAAAATTAACATCCTCTTCAAAAGTACAGATTGAGTGAAAAAAATTTATCCTTGTTTGTCTCTGGTCAACATGTGCATGCTTGTTTTTGTATTCAATTTTTAAATTTATATAGAAAACACCACAAGTTTGGTATTTTTTGCAGAAAAACATTTAATTTATGGCAAGGTAAAGGGTGTCTTTTTAGAGGCAAAAAACTTTAAATTGATATATTTCGGCAATAATGCGTTGAATGTTGGCTTCCAAGTGCTTCATTGTTTTGGTTTATTGGTGTATGTATATCTTCAGAGAAAATAATCTAGTTCATTTTGTGAAATTAATTGTTTGTGAAATGTTTCTTTCAGTAAATTAATTGTATCGCTTAAACATTAATGCTGTCTAAAAACGGTCTTTTTTTTTCTGGATGTAATGGTGTTTTGATAATGGTTTGTGGATTAATATTGCTCTAAATGTGACCATTTTGATTGTTGACATAACCATTTAACTAAAAGTGTGCTTCATCACTGAACAAAATTTTTAAATGAAATTGTTGGTCAATAGCTATGTTTTCCTTGGCCCATTTACCAAATGTACGGCGCGAACGATGATCGTGTGGCTTCAATTCCTGTACAAGTTGAATCTTGTAAGATTGTAAACCAAGATCTTTTTGCAAAGTTTAATTGTTGAGCACGATGACGATTTGACACATTTAGATCATCATTAACACTAAGCTGCACACTATTGATTGCTTCTTGTGTGCGCACTGTACGACGTCGTACTGGATGATAATTATCATTAAAGATACCATGAAAAATTTCTTACTACAAAAATACCAAATAGTAAATTAAAGCTATTGAAATGCGTCTTAGGTTAACTGGTTAAATGATAGTTAGCAAAAATTTTGAAAAAAATACACTCGTTAAAAAAGGAATACTTATTGCTGTTCAGTTTTTTTCTAGTACTCTCATTAAAACTTTTTTAATTTGTTTTAATGTTTTATGTGCAAGCGTATGGCAAATATTGCGCAAGTAGCAATTGTATTCATTTTACGTTACGTCTGTGCAAGATTTATTATCAGTAGATTACAGTAAGCGCAAAACTTTTGGTAATAGTTAATTTGACAATCCCCACAAGATCCCAACTTTGTAAGTCTGCTGGTTATTGATAAACTATGCTTTACAAGAAATGGTGTTACTAGTTTTTAAAACACCCAGCAATGCAACTGCTATTACGCGTTTGGTAATACCTTTTTATTGAATGTCTGATGGGAATTTTTTGGTAACAATCTCATAGGCTTTTTTTATCTTTTAAAAATATTTTACATATTTTAAATAGTTTATGCATGACGGTGCCCATAATTGTATTGTCATTGATAACGTATAACATATAGTAATCATTAAGTTGGTAAAAATGGATCTGTTAAATTGCCACCACGATGATCTCCTGACATAACGTCATTAGATAATTTTGTATATGGGGTAATGGCAAGTGCAAAGCTAAACAACAAACTCGCCTGCCCGCAGTGCGCTCTGCTAAATAACTAACTAGACTTTTTGGTAAGAGTTAAGCATTCTCTTGTTTTGTAAAAAAAAAACGGAAAAATCAACGGCATGGAAATGCTCAAAGCAACGAAAAATTGCTGCATTATTGATCTTAATGAAATAGAGTAAATTTTACAATACTTTATAATCGGGTTTTTGAAAATAAAGGTATTGATGGAAATAGGAAGAAGAACACACCACCAAAGAAAATAAGTAGTTAAAACGTAAAGACAATGAATCAACCTGTAAAATACACAACGTACTTTAAAAGATAAAAGAATAAACATTGAGATAATGGATATTATCAAAATGAGACGCGGCAGCAAAGAATGTAAGATAGGAGAACGTACTTGTTACTACTCAAGAGGCAATAAGCAAAAAAAAAAATAACAGCTAGCAAAATAATCCAACGAGTAAACAGCTTTATACCCATAAACAATAGAATAATGTAACTTACAATAGAAGGTAATTCTGTAAACATTAGACACTTTGGGCGTTGACAAAGAAAAGATAAAAGAATTTCATACAAAAGTAAAAAAGAAAACCAACTAGGCAAAAAGAGATTTTCTAATCGTAATAAATGAATTTAACGTCAAAATTGTCCAAAGGCAATACAAATATTTTATAAAAAAATTACAGGCTTGGAGTTAGAAATAAGCAAGAAACATTATTTAATATAAAGCCTCTGGGGATACCATAGATAACATTATGCAGAATCAAATAGATTATATTTTGATAAACAAAAAGTACCAGACTAGCTTTATATCTATAAAAACCACTTCTGGTGCTGACTTAGGAACAATAGTAGTGAACACCCAAGTGCTAAAGAACAAGCTAATACGTATAAGAATCCATTAAGATCTGAACAGTCAAATAAAATGTATATCGCAGGATGAAACGGACAATAATATACAAAGTATAGTTAAGAACTTAAAATAACAGTTTTGTCAAAATAAAAGAGAATCATCTTACAGCAAATGCACTAGCAAAAAAGACAGGATGGATGAACGACAAAATTTTGTCTGGACCGGACGGCGTTTATACAGAAACCATATTACTAACAAAAACTCTATCAAATAATTATTTTTTTGTTCTTTATGTTATTTTTTTGTTGTCATTTAATATCAATTATGTGTGTTAAACAAGATATTGGTGTGTAACAACTGTCAATTTTTATTAGTTTGTCTACTATTGCTTTGCGAAAATTTAAGATTGTCAAGTGTTCGCCAACATGCAAATTATTGACAACTACCGGTTTTTTGTTTAGAGATATTGCTAGCCGTGTAAATCGTGATGTTGCAACGGTAGTAAGATGTTGGTCCAGATAGTCCAATAAATAAGTTTAACAATTCCGCTCTGGATCTGGAAATCAGAGAAAGTGCAGGAAACAGAATGTGAATGTCATTTATTTATTGCCGGATAAAATCTTATGGACTGCATTTGTATTGTCTTCTTCTTACTCCACACTACCGTACCCGCAGACTAGAATAAAGCAACAAAATAGCAAATTGGGTTGTAAGAAAGTCAGACGTATACGGGGAGAACGCATAAATTCAACATTTTTTGTAGTACGCAATACAGCTTTTACATAAAAAGTGATGATATGGCGTCTAATATGCTATGGCAGCAAATCCTCTTGGTCTTCATTAATGGTAAAACGCAGCTAGTTACATTGCCAATGTGCTGGAGCCTGTTGCATTTCTTCTTCTTTGTTGTAAATTTTATTTTTTAACAAGAGAACGCAACGTAACAGCAAGGGTTACAACATAATTTTTGCAAAAAGCTAACATTGTTGTCTTTTTATAGCCTGCTCGGTTGCCAGATTTGGCTGACTAATTTACCATACCCACCAAACGACTTGCAGCATCTTTAGTTGCGGGTTTAGGAAGCTTGGAATGATATATCGCAGGAAAAAATTATCACTTGATTGATTGTATGCACCGCTGTTTAAATGCATATTAAACGTAGTGAAACAACTCTTAATTGAAAAAAAAATGTTGTTTTTTTGTTCTCAAATTTCAATCATTTGTTTGTTTTATCACAATCACTTCTGTGTGTTGCATTTTTTTATGAAAATCTGTATTAAACACCGGATAAATTTTGGAACAGTAACACCAAACATATACTTGGCTAAATTCTGTGGGACTGTCAAACATAATGCATTATGAGCGATTTGTTGAAAATTTTTTTTTTTTAAATTATACATTCAATTTAGTTTTAGAATCGCTTTAGGAACAAGTTAAGCGCTTTTTAGAATACAAAATTTGTATGTATGAGAGATGTTGTGGTATAAATTGCTACATTTATAAATGACTGTTTTATAAATTACGGAAAAATCTTTGACGCCGTTTCTTACTTAAAATTAACTAATATTAAAAAAAAAACAGACAATGACAACAAAGACAAGTGCTTCCACTTTAATGTTTGATCATTGAAACCGTTCCTATACAATTATACAACGTCAGGCATAAGTGCGTGTTATTGCTTATGGTGTTTAATTATATTCATAGAGAAAGTATTTAAAGAAGCTTTCAGAGAAAACAAGGAATAGCAATAGTTAACGGAAAGCTGATGATTAACGTAAGATCAAAATAAATACCAAAAAAACAAAATGTATGGTAATCAATGACAGAACGTTATAAACCCCAGAAGAGTTTACTTACCTGGAATTTTTACTGAATGCACATGCGACTATTCAATGGAATTAAAAACCGCATAACGAAAAGTAGAACACCATTTAAGAAAATAAACATAGACTCGTCTTTTTTTGTACGGAATAGAGTTGTGGACTCTGATGGAAGTTTCAACAAAGAAAATAGACGCATTTAATATGTGACATCCAAAAAAGTTTGAAATATTACAACTAATACTCTAAGAAAAGGTTGACGGCAATAGGAAACCAGGTTGAAAGGAGATTTTATGGTTAAAGATTTTAACAATGTGGTTTCATATAAATCTGAATTATTCCGTAATGCGGCCAATAAAATACTAATTTTGATTTAAATAGCTAACAATCAGTAACAGATAGCTACTATAAGAAGATTAAAGCTGGAAAAAGTTTACGGTTTATTCTACGTTTATTGGCACGCAAAAAAAGCTAAGAAATCTTGTCGTAGAAACTACAGTAACTATCGATAGCCGTTCTAATGGCACAAAACTTGCTAAAAAAGCATAAATTTGTATAGCTGCGTTCAATAAACCAGTTTTTTTAAATGTTTCTATAATAAATAAATATCTTAGTACTAAATTAATTTGAGATATATGTTTGTATGAACTTTTTTGTTTATTGTGTGATAAAGAACTCATCCTTAAAATAGTGCCGTGCAAGTTTAAATCACTCTGTATATTAACACCTTTAAATGAAGTAGCTTACTTTTCTTTAATAAAACAGTTTTATAACTGACACATTATAGTAACAAATAAAAAAATATTTAACTGTTTTATAAACATTTTACCTTAAATGGAATTTTCTGTTGTTTCTAATTTATGTATTTTTTTTAATAGTACGGTTTTTGTTAATGATGTAAACTTTCATTTCATTCACAATAATCATACTCATGGACAGAATGAGTTTAAGCAATAAACGTTTTCTTACTTGCATTAATGTTAATATTGTTGTAATAAAAATAATATGAATATTCATTAACAATATTATCTTCCTATACACATAGTAGTAAATTGATATTCATTAGTAAATAACACATCATCAATGCTTTAATTTGATAAAATCCATTTACACAATTCAGCAGATTACTTGGATTGTAATTATAAACCTGATAGAGGCAATACTTAGTTGGTGGGTTCTTGTTGTTATATTAATAATAGATTTAGATTTATATTTTAATATATTATTTAGCGTAGGTACATACGTGAAAGTGAAAACATTATCAATAGTAGGGCATTACTATAAGTTAATTTTTTGAAAATAATATTTATTTTACAAGTTAAAACGTGCATAATAATGTAGTGTTACTAAAATATATTTGAAAAAAATTTTTCTTTAGTAAAATAGTAGTTTTGAAAAATATAAAAAAATAAATAACACATTTGTTTTAGTTGTGGTACCGCCACCTAGTGACACAAAAATATATAATATAAAACACACATTTATGAATCCCCAAAAGTTTTAAAAGACAAAGATAAGTTTGATAAAAGTGATTATTATTTTGTTTTTTTGATTTTGCTAATTTTATTTCATAACATAAAAATTCAACATTATTATATTGTAAAAATAAAAACTTATAACATTTCAAAATTTGCACGAATCATAAGTTTATTGCTACATTAAAAAAAAGTTGCTTAATAAAATCGTTTTTAAATAAGCTTTATTGCAATACCCAATAGCGTTTTATTATGACTTCATTATGAACGCAATTTAGTAACATATTATTATGTAACTCGTGCGTTTTTTAAAAGCATATTATAGAGTTTTGTATTTTGTTTTCTAATTTAGTCTATTTATCTAAACTTTGTTTACGGTAACTACATACAAGAATAAGGGTGACTTGATATTGACACAAATCATGAAAAGAATTATTTTTGGTGTCCCCTAATACATATATTAAAATATTCAAAATTAACAACATAGCGACACCTAACGTAAATTTTATAAACTATGTAATGAAGAAAAACAATGCATTAGAAACATGTACAATTATTTGGATGAAAATAATATTAACTTGCAATGACACATTAATTTCTCATTTTAAATATCTTAATAACAAAATGAAAAAGCAAAAAAAAAAGAAAATCAAGTAAAAATTATCTACAAAAGAAATTATTTTATTATGTATTCAAGCAAATTTAAATGTAGACTATGTGATTAACAAGAAATTATTAATATATTAAAAAATAAAAAGAGTATGTAAATCAGTTTTTAAGAAGAATTAAAATATTGCAAACTATAATCCATTAACAATCAATGTAAACGAAAACTCCTCAATATATTTAACTATATGCTTCAATGCCATTGATAATATTAAAATCGAACAACTTCAGAAAAACCAAACAAATGAAAAAAATCATAATAGAAATAAAAAAATTTCAAAAGGACGTTGAACCGAATAGTAATAACAATAGCAGTAATAATAATACAAACAGAAATAATTCTCAAAAATCTAATAAAGTGATAACAGAACAGAATCGATTTAGTGCTGATACAACATAGTACATACATTGTTGCACAATTTATATCAAACTGCAACCAACTTTTTGCTTTAATTGGAATTGTTAGTTTTATCTGCTGCATATCCAACCTATTTTATTTAATAAAAAAAATTAATAAAACTTGAAAACATTTGATTTATAATTGATACAATTAAGTTATGTTATCAACAAACATTTTTTTTATTACAATTATTATCTTTTTGAACATATTAATTTTAATGAATTCTTTGTGTTTTTGTTTTGTATTTTTTAAACAATAAAAAAATATTTTATCCTCTATTATATTCAATATTATCAAATTAAGAAATTATATTGAATATCCGAAATATTAATTGTAATATATAGTAGAGTAAAGCTAATGCCTAATCTAATCTTATCTAATGTGAATTGCGTTTTAAACTTGAATAGCTGCTTAGTGGTAGCCAAATTAAATGAGCGTCTCAAAGTCTATTTAATTTAAAGCACACCCTTGTAAGAGTTGTAAGCTGCATGACCATGATTATCCCATACAAATAGCATACATTAAAACTTACACACTCTTACACACTAGTATTTGCATGGAACAAATTCTAAGTACAGTGATAAGTACATCAAACGCTTTTTTGTGGAATAAATAAAGTACTAATTGCATGGTTTTATTATTTTAGAATTTTATTTAATATACATCAAAATGCAGCACATATACCGGCTGCCTTATTTAGCTTGGCAAATCAAAATTACTTTTTTGATATGTGATAGATAGATCATAAGTAATTAAAAAAATAGATTTTTTATAATTAATGCTAATTAGTGTTAAAAGACAATCCGATCATTGTTAGACAAATACCTTCTTATGTTTATTCAATTTTTTAACAATGTTCCATGCCACTGTATTTTTTCTTTTAATTGGCAACTTTGGCATAGGTAACTGCAAGAAAAAAATTATTTATGGTACACATACAAAAAACGTACGGCTGAATAACTCCGTTATTTTTTAACCAATTTATACGATTCATAAATAATTTTAAATGGTTTTTTGAGTGTTATAAAAATTTGTTATTATTTTTAGTACAGTTGCTATAGCAACCAACTTTATTTTTTTAAATAGCAACATACATTTTTTATTTTATTTTTTAAATCTTTATGATATTCTTAAAACAACTATGTAAAATAATAATACACTTTTATAACAAAATTTTTTGATAAATTTAAAAAACATATTATTTGTTTTTTATTTAAAATGATCGTAATTGAATAGTTGGCGTTGAAAATAAATAATTTTTATTTTTTGGGGTGTTTTTACGTTGTTGCATAATATAGTAACAAAATATAGTAACAAAAAAAACGTACATATATAAATTAAAAAAAAAAAAAATATATATATATATATATTTTTCAAATTTAAAAAATTATATTTTTAAGTTACCATGTTATGAATAATAACATCAAAAACACTCAAAAAAAATAACATTTATTATTTTAAATGTTTGTATTGAAAATGTCATATAGATTTAAAAAAAAAAAAAATGGTTGCTATTGCAACTATATTAAAAAAAAAACAATAATGTGTGTTCCTGCCTTTGTAATATTCAAAAAACCATTTAAAATAGTTTTTGAATCATATAAATCGGTTAAAAAATAACTGAGTTATTCAGCCGTACGTTTTTTGTCTAACAACTTGTATATAATTATTTTTTTTAAGTACAATCACATTCTTCTTTTGTTACGTTGGGTTAATCAGTTTTATACTGACGGAAGAGTGCAACTAAAAAAAAAGTAAGTGAAAATGTTTTAATACAAACTTTATGTAAAATCTAATTTTGTAATTAAAAAATTGAGTTTTTATTTGAGATTTGAATGTTACTACTCACCCTTCCTTAAGAAGATGAGGAGATTAAAAATTACAGTTATTATGTTTCTTAAAAATACTAAAAAACACGTATGTATTTATTTTTAATTTAATGATTATTTCTCGAGAATTGCAGAAAATCTAATTCTTGCAATTAAAAAAAATTATATGTTATTTTGAACAAAAGTTTTCCGTAAAACCAAAAATTTTGTAATTTATTTCCAGTAGCAATTTAATAATTTTATTAACCAAATGTGAAGCCCAAATTAAAATATATTTTTTTAAAGCGTAACCGATATGTTGGATTACAGTATGTAATATATAAATAAATTATAGACAAAGGTTATTGGCGTCTATACTACACATAACTTCTATGTTCAATAATTGAATCAGTTAGAAAGTATGCAAATAATTATAGCAATAAAAATATGCAGAAAAAAATATACGGAAAGCATGGTATAGCTTGCTAGATCAATATCAATAGCATTATTGGTACTACAAAAAGTGTACAAAGGTGCAAGGTTTTACAAGTATAATACGCTAAGATTAAAAAAAGAACCACCTTAAATGAGTTGACATACAACTCTGAAATTTATTGAAAATAGTTAGTGTATGTTTATATATTAATCAAATTGTTATAAAAAAATATGGTTTAATAAATTTTGAGGCAGTTTGTTCCAAAGTATCTAAAACTGTTGAAAAGCATTGCATGTGCATTGTTTGGAAAATGCGGTAAACAGCTCAACATTTTGCTATACCATCACATCCCAGACATGTTCTAAATAGTTCAAGCTGGGTAATCTTGATAGCCAAAGCAAAGATTAATGTTGTTTTGTTTTAGAAAGTCTGTAGTTACGTTACGGTACCTGTTAGCATTTATTTGCAATTATTCATGGTATTGTTTAAAGTTTTTTGTTGATCTTATTGACTTTAATAAGTTTTTTTTAAAATAACCACACAAATACTAAAACTATTTTGTAAAGAGTAAATCACTGTCTTCTACAACACTATCTAGCCAACAAACAATGGTTTTTGTTGTTTCTCATAATCTTACATAATTTATTCAACAACCTATTTATTTATTTTTGGTGAACCCAATTTATTAAATTTTTAAAATTCTAGAGACAACTATAGTTGAAACTGCTTTAGAAACTTATTATTTTTTTAAACATCTTTTCTTTCTATTACTACTATTTTAAAACAAACACAGCAACATTGAAATATTTCTTTAATTATTTTTATTTTAATGTTTATTGTTTATATTTTGAGGATTTACATATTACAGCCAAAATGTTATTAAAACTCTTGAAATAGTTATCAAGAACTGTATCATTCTGTTAATAAACCAAAAAACTTGAACTCAGTTTAGACAAAATATTTAAAAAAGCAAAAAGCATTTACCAAATTTATCAGGTATAGTTTCGATCAATCTAATTTAAACAAAAACAAAATTAGACAAAAACAAAACCAATCTTAAAAACTACCTCATCCATACGCGATGCACCCTGGGAAAAAGAATCCTTGAAAAGAAAAAAATTCCATAAAGGCAAATAAGTCAGCAAATGACCAACGGCACAGGGATGCAGAAAGGAATGAGAAACTGCTGCATATAAAATATCTTTAGGAATCTTTAATTCCTAAAAATTATTTTTAGTAAAACCATATGATTGACAAAAACTACAATTAGCGATATGCTAAGCAAACCGGCTAACAACTGGCGCAGTTAAAATTCACAGTCTGGCGGTGTGAAATGGGTTACCGGGCACAGAAAACTGGTTTCCTGTAAAAACAATGCAAATGGCAAATAAAAAACAACAAATCAACTAATGTGAGAAGAGTACCGCTAGGCAATGGAATATTTCTATCAGATAAAGCTACGATGTACTATTCTAGATGTTCAGAAAATGACAAATACTACCGATAAGGAGTAGTAATAATCATATGCAAAAAAAGAAGATGCATGATAATACAACTAATCGCTAAACCTAATAAATTAACATAACACAGATTTATATACTCACAGTTATTTATAAATTAAAAACCAGATTGATTACATTGTAGTCAATAAATAATTTTGCAGCATAATAAAAAACGTAAAGACACACATCATCAGCTCCAATCATAATCTGGTAGTGGCTACTATGCAAACTTTTTTTAAAAACTCTACAAATGAAAATAACATAAAAAAAGATAGGATGCATCAAACAAACCCAGATACTGCAAAAACTTACGTTGACAAGCTAAACACCAATATAAAAATATAATACTAACAACTCATCGGTAAAAAAAACATGGCAACAAATCAAAAACACAATGAAAGCTAATTTAGAACAAACTTTAAATTGGTGTCTAAAAAAACAACAACGCAAGCAAAAATAGCTAATTAATAACATTTTACTATTAATGCTGAATAAATAAACCAAAAATAATATTCGAATAGCTAGAGAAACATAACTTAAAAAATTGCTTGAAATAGAAATATGTCGAGGTAAACAAGACTCCTTTAATTTTTATAAAAAATTAAAAAAATACATATAAAAAAAATTAATACAAGAAACTAATAGATAACAACATCAAACTAATGGTTGACCAGAAATATAGTATATAGTTTATAAGTAATAGACTATCATCTCAGATGACAGACATTATGTTAAAAGGCTCGGTTATTCTTAAAAAAATTAAGACACAAATAGTAGAAAAACTTTTGTTGGGTCAGACCAACTTAATGCCAAACTATTTAAGGCAATAAACTATAAAAGTTTGATATGTTTGCTGCAACTTTAATATAATAAAAAATAAACTTTCATTTACTTTCATACTAAATATAAATATGTATAAAAATATTCTTACATATTAAGCGCACACAAACATGGTTTTTGTTGTTGTGCAAATCTAACTTAAACGGTTTTGAATATCTAGTACTACAATGTGGAATTGCAAAATTAGATGTTGACGCTAAAATTTCTATTGACTAACCTGTCATCATTGGTGTTCTACTTTTTGCAAGTTCTACGTGCTTCTTCTTCAGTTTTCTTGGTCTACCGTTATTTTCTTTATTCTACTGTAACATTCAAAAATTAACATCGACAATAAAAACATCCGCATTATCACAATTCTATACTGGAACCAAACAGTGCAGGTTATGATCGGACCAGATTAAACGGAAAAGTTCTAAATATTAAGAGTGCTTTGACAAAGATGTATTATGTCACTGATTTTGATTAATCTATATTATAAAAACATATCCCGGACTGTCTTAAATAAAAGCACAAAGAAAACGAAAGATTAGTAAACAACGTCAGATATGCAGATAATTCTGTAATCTTAACTAACAGTTTTAAAAACTTATCAATACCTCATAAAAAAATATATATTATTAACAATGACAATAATAATTCAACTATAGAACGAAAAATAGAAAAAAAAACGAGTTATTAGATGAAATAGGTTTTTAGTTACAAAATCTTTGACTATGATTCAAATTCAAGAATGCTTCTACATTAATACAACTTACACAAGATTGAAACAAGTTTAAACTTATAGTTGCCAACCTCCTTTGAAAAGAAAGCACTAGAAAAAGATGCAAAATATTTAATACTATATAATTTTTGGAGCCAAAAAGCTATATGTTTAAAAAAACCAAAACCAGCTAAAATAGCATTTTAAACGTAATTAAAAAAAAATTAAAACCATTCTTTTTATTAAAAAAATGTTTGTCAGGTGCTTCTACTAAAAATTGCAATACGTCATTTTGGTTAAGGATTTTATTTTAGGTTTATTTTGGCTTATTACTAATTTTTGTTTGTTTGATAAAAGCTATTAATTTGTTGCAATGTCAATATTAATATTATGTTAAATTTCGATGGTTTTCTGCAGTTTTTGTAATAACAAATCTCAACTTGCAAGTTTATGTTTTTCTAACATTCAAGCAATTATTTGCTTTTCTAAGCAATTTTATACAAATTTAGTATAAAAAATGCTTAATATCTATAAATATTGTAAAAAAATATGTTTTTTGTGCAATATTTATGCAACAATTTGCTTTTTTAAGCAATTTTATACAAACTTAAAATAAAAATTGTTAATTCATAAATTTCATAAAAAAATATTTTTTATGCAACAATTTGCTTTTCTAATCAATTTTATACAATTTTATTATAATAAATTGTTAATTTCAATAAATTTTATAAGAAAATATTTTTTTTGTGAAATACTCATGCAATAATTTGCTTTTCTAAGCAGTTTTGTATAAATTTAGAATAAAAATGTTTTATTTTCATAAAAGAATATGTTTTTTGTGCAATATATATGCAACAATTTGCTTTTGTAAGTAATTTTATACATATTTAGTATAAAAAAACAGTTAATTTTAATAATCTTTATTAGAAACTCTGTTTTTTTTGTGCAATAATAATACAACAATTTGCTTTTCAAAGCAATTTATACATATTTAGTATAAAAAGGGTTAATTTTTAAAAATTTTATAAGAAAATATGTTTTTTGTCTAATAGCTATGCAAGAATTTCCTTTTCTAAGCAACTTTATACAAATTTAGTATAAAAAATGATTAATTTTAATCAATTTTAAAAGAAAATATGCTTTTTTGTGCAAAATTAATGCAATAATTTGCTTTTTTAAGCAATTTTATACAAACTTAGTATAAAAATGGTTAATTTGAATAAATTTAATAAAAAATATGTTTTTTGTGCAATATTTATGCAATAATTTGCATTTCTAAGAAATTTTTGACAAATTTATGAAAAATGTAATTTTTGATAAATTTTATAAAAAAACTTGATTTTAGCTCAAATTTTGTACTACATTTAATTTTGTACAAACTTAGTATAAAAGCGGTAAATTAGGATTTATTTAAATTTAAATGTTTTTTTTGTGCAACAATTAGTATAAAAGAATAGCAGTTTTGTAAAACTTTTTATGAGTTTTGTAAGAAAAAAAATTTTTTTTTGCAATTTTTATGTAACAATTAACTTTTCTGATTGATTTGATACAAATTTAGTATAAAAAATGATATTTTTGATGAAATTTAAAGAAAAATATACTTTTTGAGCAGAAGTCATTCAACAATTTCTGAACAATAAATTACAAATTTAGTATAAAAAATGAGAACTTTGTGTAATTATTGTTTTATTTTTGTCAGAAAATATGTTTTTTTTGTGCAAATTTTATAAAAACAATTAGCTTTCTGAGTGATTTAACAAAAATTTAGTAAAATAATAAAATAAATATATGAATAAAATTGCTTTCTTTAAAGAAAAAAATTGTGTTCTTGCCAAATCATGCAAAAATTGAGGTCAACAAAATACAATTGGTTACAATCATTATAAATCCAGCTGCGTTCTTCTGCGTCTTTCAATTATCATAAACCAGCTTATCTAAGACTTTTTATGCATGTTTACTTTAAAGAGTTTTGATTAAATCTAATTTGAAAAGTGTAATTTTTGTATGCTTTGTAGAGGTTGAAATTTTGTATTGATATTTTGTGTTTATAAAAAAAAAACTAGCATGATGTTACTTAACAATTAGAATGATCAAAAACTAAAAATTATGCAGTTTTTTGGTTCAGGCAAAGTTTTAACCTTCAAATCTAGATAGAATGATCAAAATTAGATCAAAATTGATCTTTTAGGGCTTCTAGGACGTATTTTACGTTTTCTTGTTACAATGAATCATAACAACAAATTTGCCAAAAATTAATGAAAATATTTTTTTTTTTAAACTTAGTTCTCTCTCATCCACTCCAGCGTTAATTATCAAAAAAAATATTATTAAACAAATCTCTGATATCTTAGTGCAAATACACAAGAGGTAGGACAAATAATAGATTCTTTGATAACTAACAATTGGGCGGGTAGGTGGGTTGCAGTATAAGAAGCTATTTCCGTACAATCTAAACTTAGTTTCCACCCACCCACCCAAGCGTTAGTTAAAGGTTTATTGTTATACAAATTTCTGATATCTAAGTACACAAGAGGTGAGACAAGCAATAGATCTTCTGATAACAGTGATAACTAATACTTGGGCCACTGTGGGTGAGTCACTGTAGAAAAAACTATTTTTGTACAATCTAAACTTTTTCAAAGATCTATCAATTGCTGTCATTTTCATATTATTTTGATAAATTTATTATAACTACAAGATAGTTGCATTTAATCTTGCACTTATAAATTTTTGACAAATAATTTATTGTTAAATAATAATAATTTATTATTAAAATTTGAATGTTAGCTACTATGGTAAATGTTAAAATAATCTATTATATATTGAGTTTTTTTAAATATTACCTAATACAACCATAAAATGCGGTAAAAAGTTTCAAAACTGTTTCAGAACGTGAATTTTTTATTTATAATAGCTTTGTTTATAATCATTACAAGGTTGGCGACACTAGATGCATATCAATTAGTTGGTGTTAATACATTTTAATTTTGAAATTTTTGTTGCAAATTCTAATACATCCAGGATTAAAGCGTTATGAAAGATGAAAGTCTTCTACAATTGCAGAAAGCTACATAGAAGATTATTCTTTTTAAGACTGCACAAACCCAACGTTCACACTGATTCTCATTTTTCGTTTGCATCTATAAGTAAAGAAAAAATAATACTAATATTAACAATTAAAATTTATTAAAAATTATTGAGTTTTCTAATTCAATATTAAATCCAAAAAAAAATGTTAATTTTAAATTTGTATGTAGTTAAAATAAATAAATGTTATTTTTTTTTCTGTAAGTAATGCTAGTGCTTTTAGTTAAATATTACAAAATTATTTGATTTTTTGACGTTTTTTAACTTTGACTTTGAAAAATAGCATTTTTTGTTTAAAAATCGCAATTTTAACGCAAACAAAATTTTGCTAGTAGAATTTAATTCTGGCGTTCTCATCCTTTTTACACGCCACAAAACCCAAAGTACCATTTTTTTTGGTCTCAGTGGGCTGGACAAAAAGGAATATTTTTGTTAACCTTCAAAATTGACGTATTTTGATGTAAATTTGTTAGAAAATATAAATTGGTTCTGTGTTTTTGGGTTCTAGGGGTTTAAACCTCAAAAAAACTGCAAAAATAAACCTATCAGAGAAACAATTCACTAAATATTATTAAAAGTTTGAATTCTGTAGACAATTCTACATGGAAAATAGTCAGTGTTTTGCTCGCCGCCCGTAGTAAAGTTCATATAGGAAAAACATCTTACAACATTTTTAGGCAAAAAATGCAATAAAAATTAATTACTTTTTATATTAAAAAAAAAAATTATAAACATACTGATGTGAAGGCTTTATGTTTGAATGCCAAAAATAATCATATTTTTAAATGTTGGCGTCGATAGATTGAGTCTAAATTTGTGTCGCAAGCGCAAAAACTAAGAGTAAAATTGATCAAGCAACAAAAGATGTTTTATTAAACTTTTCAAATGAGCTTAAAAACTATAAGTATAATAATCTTAAAAAAAAATTTAAAAAAAATTTCAAAGTAAAGAAAAATTTAGTAAAAAATATTTTTTTTTAGATGGACACTGACTATTTTTCATATAGTGTTAATTGCAAAACTCAAATGTTTAATAATATTTGGTGTATAGTTCTTCTGAACGCTACTAAATGTGTATTTTGTAAGAGTTTATGCTAAAAATAGACCTATTTTTGCAGTTTTGTTTTTGAGTTTTAGATCCTTAAAACCCAATACACAAACCAAATTTATATTTTCCAACTAATTTACAGCCAAATACGTCAACTTTGCCGGTTAAAAAAAATTAAAAAAATGTTTTTTTGCACTGCCCACAGAGAACAAAAAATTGGTTTTATGCTTTTGCGGCTTATAGACAAATAAAAATTGAAATTTTTAATCAAAATATGCAATTTTTCAAAATCAGTTAAAAAACTACTAAAAATATCGTAGAATTTTTTTTAAGGGTTTTATACTCTCTTGAACCTATAAAAAGACTACTAATAAGTTATAAAATCTGAAAAAAAAAAACACTAAAGCAAATTTCTCGATGCACCTCCCGGGGGATCTGCTCTGGTCTGTTTGAAATGGAATTGCCCATATACAATTAAGTAATTTGAAAGAAATTATAAAAATTATTTAATGATTTTGACAATTTGGTTCAATAGAGTATAAGTTTATAATTCTTATCAAAATTAATTACGATTACAAAAAAATATAATTATTATATATGATATGATCAATAAAATCAATAAATACATATTCATTTACCACTCGTACTCATAAAAGAGCATAGAATTAGATTGAATAAGCGAGAAAACAATAACATAAGATAGTCTGTTGTCTTGACTACGAACTGTCTGTATGTTAATTACGATTGCGGGAAGTTTGTAACATAACATGTGCCTACGGTATTTGTATCTTGTTTCAAATATAATAAGTAAGATAAATTAAATTACTTTATTAGGGAAGACAGGGAATTATTTAATAAAACGAGTGACGTATTAACGCGTAAAAACGACTAAAAATTCTATATATTCTATATTAAATACTTTTTACTATTTCTCAAAATACCAACGATTAACATTTATTTTAGATCAGTATTATTATAAACGGAATTTATTTGCAATATGTTATACTTATAAAATATAGCCAGGAAATGCCAATGACCTTCTATCATGAGTTTGTATATTTTAATCGAACTAATTTTCTAAAATATAATTTTTAGTTCTTTTATAATCTTGATTTTTGAAAATGATTTATTTAACTGGATTTTAATTCGAGTATATTTAAGATTGTATATGGCATGCTTCGAAATATCCAAATTGATCATTAATTTACGTACAAATTATATTCTTACCAACTTAAAGTTCCTGCTTACTATAAGGTGATTTGCATCAAATATATAATAGAAGAATTAAATTTGATCAACTTTATAGTAATTGATTTTTTTTTAATTTTTTTTTGTATCTTATATAAAACTGTTGGTACAATCCGTTTTTAATTTAAATTAAACATTTACACAAAACATTTTATAATTTACTCCTAAAAATAATTAATATTGAATCTACTATAGTTAAACTATGACTAACTGTAGATCTAAATGTTGATAATGAATGTTGTTTATTTGAAAAGTTTTTTCCATTGTTATAATTTTAGTTAGCAGTGCAATTTATAATAATAAATTCTCGTGAAGGTCATCATGTTATTTTATTCCACTGCGTTTAATAATGTTTATTTGAATTGGCGATTAATTTTATAATGTGTGAATGTCGATCGGAGGCTGAAAAAAATCTTGAAATTTTAATGAGAATGTTGTCGCCCGGTAATTTTATATACGAGTGTGTTACTTTAACGATGCGATTGTGAGGAGAAGGGTCTGAAGCTGTAATAAACGCAGAATGTGGAGTTATTGAGACGTTCGAGATGGTGTCAATATGCAATTAATTCTGGTTTGTTTCATGAGCGGTGCGCCGAGATGGAAATCCTATGCGAGAGAGGAGCATAAGTTAGCTCGCGCCCGAGAGCTAGTTATCTTTTACGAGAATTGCGTGCATTTTTAGGAAATTCACGCGTATAAGCATAGCATAATCCGGCGGTTTCCAGAAGAAGGAGCAGGATAAGGACGGCGAGTGTGGGGAGAGAGAGAAGGATAAAAATGCAGCATCCCCGCGCCCGCTATTAAACGGCGCTCCGGGATTGGCTGAGAGTGGACCGGTCAGGTGGGGGGTGCAGGGGGTTAGTTCGCAAAACACGCACACGAACCGAGCGTGGACCGCCGAAATTGAAGAACAGAGGACCAGTCGGGCTTTGGCCGGCATTGCAGTATCACGAGTCCTCTTGTATTGTGCGGAACTTACAACACGAATTTTTGTTTGAGTAATAAGTTTTTTTTTTAATCTCAAAACCGCAAGTAAAATTTATACAAAGTGCGTGAAGAAAATTGTGACCCCAGCAACGCGAACCACTTACAATGGGCTAAACCTCCAGCACGAACTTTTTTACTTTATGTTTTTCAATATTTATAAAAACTTTTTTAATTTATATAAGTGATGTTAAAAATAGTCGAATGTGTCTGTTTTGTTTTTGTTTCGAACACTTTACCGCCCGGAATGAGAACAATTGACTTGTTATGATAGTTAAATAGTGAGCGCGTAGTTTTTTTTAGTTTACAAACTGTTTTTTAATTTAATTTTTAAATATAAACTTTTATAAATTTGTGCGATGGCTAATAACGTGCAGCAATTTCAACAACAACAACAGCAGCAGCAACAGGCGAATAATTCCAGCCCGCATCATTGCAAAGAGTGCGGCCTGTATTTGAACTCTGCGGAAAGTCTCGAGGTGCACGTCCAATATCACAAGGAAAATTTGTTGAATAAATGGGCCACACAAGCAGCAAGCAGCCACGAGGAGACCAACAACAATCAAACTAAAAGCAATATTAAACGTGAGTTTATCCCAAATACTATAGCCGCTGCGGCTGACAGTAGTGATTCAATGATGAAGAAGAGTCCCGAGTACGGGAGTAGAGCAACTCCTGAAAATAATGTTAGCTTTGGCCACCCACCAACCCCTCAAAGCTATCATAGTGCTAGCTCGCCTTATCAGACACCTGATAACTCTGCATTCTCACCCGGCTTTCAAAATTATCAACCAATTAAGACGGAAAGAGCATCCCCTAATTACCAAGCCAATTATAATTATCAAGAAAACCAATTTTTTAATAATATTGAACAATCACAGCAACAAATAATTTATCCGCAAGAATATTCAGTACATAAAATGCCGGCACAAAATAACTCGTTCAGGTACCACCCTTATCAACACAATACGGGTTACGAGAGGAATTCACAGGTTACAAGTTCGAGTCCGGCTTATCCACCACAACCCACACCATCGCCTAGCCCTAAACAATGCGATAAATGTGGGTATGTTTGTGAATCTGCATCACAATTAATAGAACATTTAAATGTTGCCCATCCACCAACACCTGCACCTCATATGGGAAATTATCAACAGAACCATTTTATTTTCCAAGGGCAGGAAATTAAAACTGAAGATGATGCACAAAGTGAAATATTAGATCTCGATTCGCATAAAGTGGTGCATCAAGTATATCAAGATGATGATAAAAATAGGGATGTTAACAATGGAGGCGGACACAATCCACATTCAGTTTCCGCTATGTTGAATACCTGGCCACAAAATCAGGTGCAAGCTGCTCAACCACAACAGCCACAACAAAATATGCAGCAGGCACCAGCAGCGCAACAAAAAATATTCAATGATCAGAGAATGTTTATGGGTGAGCAAAAAATGTTTCAAGAACAAAAGATGTTTAATGAGAAGATGTTCCACGCACCTGAATATTTAGCTGGAAATGTATCGACAACATCTCCAGAGCAGCAGCAACAACCCCAGCAACCCTATAGGCCGTTTGATCATCTGCCACCACAACCCTCGGCACCTATCATATCAAGTTCGCAGGTGCCTACGCAAGCAGTTGCGCCGCCATCGTCGAACACTAAAAGCACAAATTGGAAATCGAATGAAGCGAGGAGGCCCAAGACTTATAATTGCACTGCTTGCAACAAGTGGTTTACGAGTTCGGGGCATTTGAAGCGGCATTATAATACCACCCTGCATAAAAATGCGGTGAAATCGAGCGGACAACCTGATCCTGCTACAATGCCAATTAGTGCCCACCACCACCCAGCCAGAGAGGCCACAACTAGTCGTGAAGGTTCGAATAGTAGTCCAACTGACGATTCGAGGAGTGAAGATGGGTATGAAAGACCTGGGGGCATTCCTGGGCTCTTACAACAGCCACCAGCAGGTCCTTATGACCGGCAACCGGCTCCAAATATACACCACCCTTTACATTCTCCCATGACCCACCACCAAGCTAGTATAAACAACATGCCGGCGAGTCCCCCAAACGGGGAGGCAGGCCCCTCAGCTACCAACATCGATTCGAGGGGCCTGCTATCAATCAGCAATTCTCCGGGCAGCAGCCAGCATGGTTTCAACATCCCTCCACCTATGATGGCCAGCATGGAGAACAGCCAGTTTCAGATGTACCCAAACGAGTGTGCCCCCCACGTTACGCAGGTTACGGCTACCAGCAACCTCAGTACTACTGGTGAATACCAAGAGTACTCCATTGCGTCTGAATCTCAACCGTTACCCAGTTTCTCACAATTTAATAATAGATATGGGTTGCTGTTGGGGTACAACGCAGCGAACGTGGGGGGACCGGGACCGGCAACGGCTCCTTACTCCTATTATACCACCGAAGATGCCCTCTACCGACACGAGGATGATTATAAACTGACCGTCCTGACTGCAGTTGATGAGCCCGATTTGGCGGGCATACCATATTCCCCACCTAACCATAATAATAATTTGGATATGAAGATTAATACCATAGATGATTTAAAAATTAAATTTGAAACACAGCCAGCTTCACCTGAGAAGGCACATATTAAACGTGACTATGAAGAAAGTACTGGTTCCCCTCAGATATCATCCACTGTTCAAGTTAGCAAAAAGGGACTTCATAAATGCTACGACTGTGATAAGGTCTTCAACAAGTCCTGCTACCTTACCCAACACAATAAGACCTTCCACAGTGGAGACAAACCCTTCAAGTGTCCAAGGTGTGGGAAGAGATTCTCCTGCGATGAGCAATACCAAGAACATCTCAGTAAGCATGCTGGTGAAAAACCACATAAATGCGATTTATGTCCAAAGCAGTTCAACCACAAGACGGACCTCCGCAGGCATATGTGTTTGCATACCGGCCAAAAACCATACGCTTGCGAAACTTGCGGGAAAGGCTTTATCAGAAAGGACCATATGCTCAAGCACTGCGAGACGCACATAAAGAAACCAAACAACAAACTCTTGCAGGCGGCTAGTCTAAGGTACAAACAACAACAATCCCCTCCCCAACAGATATCTATAACCACTTAGGCACATTCCTACTTAATTTCGTTATAAACAACAACCGACTTTAATTATAATATATTGATAGGACAAAGCAATAAAAATATTTAAAAAAATTTCAATAAAAAATTATTCAAATTTTATATTTATTCAGAATTCAAAAAAATACTCGAAATATCAGAATGGCATTTATAGGTCACATTAACCTGTAAATACCAATTTGATATCGTGCATTATTTTGATAATTCTTTTTTAAAAATTCAATTTAAAAATTATCGATTTTTTAAACTTCATTTGTTATACATGAGTTTAAAAAAAACATAATATTTTCTATTTTATTTCGAAAGGAGATACATATTTCATTTTTTCTTTTATATTGTGAATAATAATTATTTATTTTGCAATATTAAAAGATTTATTGTAAAACATATTCAAAGCACTGCCAAACAAATAATTTTTAATTCAAATTTTGTTAAATATTTTAAAATAAATTGTTCAAAATTATGTTTCCTGTTGATTTTTTAAATGAAGTACCACCTGTATTTTTTCTAATTTAGTAACCATAGTTACCATACATATGGCAGACGTGCTATATTTAAAAAATAAATTGGATTGTTTTTATAAAGAAACTTCCCCATACCTGCGAAGAAAAACCAAGCCATGTTAGTGCAATGATTTTCATTGAAAAATGATTACGCAATTTTATTATGTTTATAATTAATGTAAATAATCATAACATTGTGTTGTTGTTTCTTATTTGCGCCATGTTTAGAAATATGTGTATATATGATAAAACAATTGAATTTTTAGCGCCATATTTAATTACCAAAAGCTGTAAATATATTTTTTAAAGTATTAGTTAGGCATTTTAGGCAAACTTCGATCTTTCCTTTTTTTGTAAAAATGTACAAATTATTTTTAATAACTAGAATAGACTGATGAAAATTTTATTTTTTTTTATTTCTTTTCTTTTTTCTTTATTTTGTTTATAACAAAATATTAGTGAAATTTGACCCACAAATTTAGGCAAATGCATGGAGCTCAATCCTTGCACAAAACCCAAAATAAATATTTTATTTATGAACTAATTAATAAACGAATTGATTCAAATTTTGCATTATTTATATAAAGTTCGATTCCTAAATAGAGTGAAGATGGAATAATTTTATAATTTAATTTTTTTATCATTTAATTAGTATTGTTAACAAATTAAATGATTTGGAATATAAATTTTATATTCATGATTATACTCTTAAGAAAGGAAATTATTTTGGGTTTTATTTTTACCTTTTAAATTAAATTGGGTAAATTTATTAAAGCAATAAATGGGTCATTACTAATGCAATAAAAATTGGGTCTTTAATTACCCAGCTTTTTGTTTTAAGCACAATCTTAGTACTAATAACTAATTACGGTGATAATTCTTATATTGTGCCATAAATAAACCAAAAACAAAAATCATTAATTTGATTTAAGTTTTTAATTGTTTATAATAATTGGTGTCGTTGAAACTAACGATGATTTTGTGCCATAAATGCCAGATTCAATTGTTTTCTTAATAATTTTATTGGCGAATTATAAATGTTCAGATTATACACAACATGGTTTTTGTTATAATGAAAGTGATACTATAGTAGTAGTGTGTATTTATAAGATTGTATTAATGACCGAAATGTAACAGGAGTTAAATTTCACCTCATGTGGTTTGTTTAATTATAATGCGAAACGAATCCAATTTATCGAGGGTCATTAGTGTAAGGAAAAATTGCACATGGGGCAAATTTAGGAACTCCCTATACACATTACGTGTCCTCAGTGTGATAATATTACGAATCTTAAATTTGATGTCGGTTGTTGTTAGTAATGTACCATATAAAAAGTGATTGTTTTGTAAATAACTTTTTAATTTCCCAAAACATACACAAAGAATTGCTCAAGAGATTGAAGAATTCAACATATACAATATTCAAAAAACAGCAATATACCTCAGCAAACTCAGTTATATCAATATAGATTTATAAAAAAATATTTATATCAGATTATATTATTATTAATGAATAATATCAAATCGATGTACAAATTAGCCAACAGGGTCGACCTAAAAGCCTAAAAACTGAATCTAAAAACGTAATATGTACGTAAGTTAATAAGATTTAGTTTTTTAGTTTGAGTCCACCCCGAGATAATAAGAAATAAAATAGTTTTTAATTGATTATTATAAAAAAAGAAAGGGGGCGTTTCCTCACCCCCATACAAATTAAGGAAGTAATAAACAAAAAAGTATTTAATAAAATGCAATAAAAATGTTACAACGCGCGCGCAAGTATAGAATTTTTTGATATTTGTT
This sequence comes from Tachinus rufipes, assembly GCA_963932245.1. NCBI lineage: Eukaryota > Metazoa > Arthropoda > Insecta > Coleoptera > Staphylinidae > Tachinus > Tachinus rufipes. Next base: position 44,509,142 of record OZ010741.1, on the reverse strand, counting down.
GTTGTACATAACAGATTTGTGTTGTTAGGTAAATTTTCTCATGACGTAACTACCTCAGTTGACGGTTGAATTTCAGTGCCAATTAGTTGATGAATAATAATAAAAAAATGAATTAAATAAAATGAGAAATAAGGGATGCAATCCATAGTTATTTATTTATATAATACGTGCCAAGATAAATAATTTTATACATTCCAATTATTATTAAAAATGCAAAGCGATAAAATTAACATAAAAACATTCTGATTTTGTTATGTTAATTTTTTGCGTGCGGGTCATTCCGGCTTGTCGACCTTTTTTTGTAAATATTATGTTTCTCTTCGATTTCTTTCCATTGTGGAGCGAAAAGCGTCGACGGGTTTGGTCGACCCGAAATTGATAACACTTAACTGGCACTAGTGTTAATATATATTATATTGTTAGTGCAATTTTTCTTTTGTAATGTAAAAAGCGCCAAGTCCTATATTATTTTTATTTTGTTGATAGTTTGTAATTATCGAGTTACCAAGGTTGTGTTTTGTTCTAAGTTTCTGTTATGTTGATGTGTTTGGCAGACGGACGGACGGATTTGTAAATTTAAATCATTCTGTATTATTTGTTAAGACTGAATTGTAACTTTTAGACGACGCCTAAAAAAACAACAAACATTATCTATCTATATCTTTCTCTTTATACTCTCTTCATCTTTTTGTACATTAATGTTTCCTATTTCCCCTTTACAGAAACCCTTTCCTCAGCTATATGTTAACGTTTATTAGATTAAGTTTTTATTATTATTGAATAGATTTTTTATGTTAATTTTACCAATGACACTAAATAAATAAATATTGATTATTAAATGTATCTAATATTTTATTTCAAATTCATATAAAAGAATTTTTTAATTAAAGGTGAGTAATTTATATTTATACCATTAAATTGCATAACATAAATTTCAGTGAATAAATGTAACGCATGAATATTATTTATTATTTTAAGTTAAGTTATTGGCAAAGTAATTAATTAGTCTATTCATATTGCATGGGAATAATGCCATATTGTGTTTGACCACTAAATTATATAAAACAAATCAATTATTAGATATTTTTAAAATGTCTTTTAGTGTTTTAGTTTTCAAAATTTTCTTACTAGGTATGCGAACATCATTCTACATAACTATTCAACTATTTTTTGGTTTTTAAACTGGTTAATATTCTTCTCTACCACAGAATTTAATTTTTTTTTCAATTAAAAAAATGTAATATTTAGGAAACTGTGAACAGTGACTTTGGAAGTTGCTTATTAAATAATAAATATGGAAAATTATTATATTTGTCGATAGTGTGCTTTAAAAAATCGAGGTTTGTACTATGAGTAAATGTTTAGAATTTAGATGGCTATATAGATTATTTATTCTGAACAATATCTATGGAAATTTCTACAGAATTTAAAAATCTGCAACATTACGCCAAAGTAGTAAAGTTTTAGGTCATTGGGCCTACATTTATTTGGGGATCGATTACAAAACTGGTGTTATCGGGAAGATTTAGTTACTAAATATGCTATTATAACTAATACCCTGAAATTTAGAAGTTGTCAATCTAGAACAGTGATTCTTAACCTAGGGTTGCGACCCATATTTAGATTGCGGGAGATATTTGGGCGGATCACGGAAAACCTTCAAATAACTTAAAAAAGATAAAGTTTCATTTTCAAACGTTGATTACATAATTTTAATCAGGTATGTCACTTAACAAGTATTGACTTATCAACACTATTGACAGATTTCAAGTTCAGAGCTGGCTCTCTTAAAGCAGACTTAGACATATGTTTGACAGATAAAACACGCAAATGTGCTGATCGTTTCAATGACAACAAGTGGATGCAATATTGGCAAATTTGGGTGATATTTTCAACCACTTAAACCAGTTGAACACAGAAATGCAAGGTCAAAACCCTACTGTAGAACACATGAGCAAGAAAAAATTACATGAATTAGCGGCGTTTTCAATGTTGGCTTTGTTTTTGTAAGATTTTAATGACAACAATATTTTTGTGTGGACCATGCCTATGTTTGAGTCAAGTGTACAGTACAATAATTTGATTTTGCTCAAACAACTGAAAATGCTTTTCTTTACACGAGTCTTGTTCTTGGGAATATTTTTATATTTTGTCAATAAGCCATTTTCAAGTAATAAGCAATCAAAATTTGAAAAAATCAATTTTTTTGCATTTTTTTACATTTTTTTATCGTTTGTAATAAATTTTTTTGTTTAAAAATGTTCAAAAAATTGTTTTTTTAACCAAAAATGTTCCTTCCTTCATTTTTGAAAATTTTGCAGAACTTTAAAAACATTTTTTTTTAAAGATGTGTATTTTTTTTAAATATAATAAATAAATACGTAATAAAATATAAAAAACGTGCTTTTATATGTGGAAAAGATACCTTGAAAATTTCAGGAAGTGCGGTGCACTACGCTCCGAGATATCTTGCAATGTATCCACAGAAATACTTAAAAATAGCGATAAAGCCTTAAATTTTAGATTTACATTTTTTGATCGTTTGTAAAAATGATAACAGTTTAAAAAAAAATTGAAAACGTGTTTTACAAATAAAAGCACGTTCTTATAAAAAACCAATGTTTTTTTTAAGAAAAACTGTCAGTTTTTCAAAATTTTAAAAATTTAAAGAAAAAAAAAATTTGTCTGAATACTTATTCTTTAGAAAAATTTGAAGAAAAAAGTTAGTTATAATTTTTTCTTAAAAATGCAATCCTGAGAAGTTAAAAACGATTAAAAAATTAAAATTTAAGTATTTTTTGCTATTTTAGGGTACTTTTTGCACATATAAAAGCACGTTTTTACCCATATATATATATATATATATATATATATATATAAAACTCTTTAAAAAAAAGAAATGTTTTTAAAGTTAACAAAATTTTCAAAATTCAAGAAAAAAATTTATAGCTGTAAAAAATGATTCTTTAAACAATTTTGAAAAAAAATTCATATCAGTTTTTTTCCGAACAATGCAAACCCTGAGAAGTTACAAACGATCAAAAAATGCAAAAAACAAATTTTTCAAATTTTGATTCTTTTTTACTCGAAAATGGCTTATTAAAAAAATCACAAGATTAGGATTCGTGTAAAGAAAGACATTTTGAGTGGTTTGAACAAAATCAAATTTTTGTTCTGTACATTTGACTCAGACATGACTATAAAAAAATTTCAAAATTATTCAGATGTGTGATGATAAATATTAAAACGGTGGTTTGTTAAAATGTGTCTTGCGAGTATAAGTACCAGTAGTGCTGCTATCTGTACGCAAGGGTCTGCAAAATGGAAAGGGGTACAAGCTTTTTTGTTCGGTTTTGCTTTTTTTGACATTCTATTTGTTGCACTATTTTACAGATTATGGTCGGATTTTGTTATTTTGATGTTTTTGGATTTCATAAAATTTTTCAACCGTTTATAGCTAAATTTTGATGCTTTCTGACATTATTTTGATATTTTTTGACCGTATTTTGCTAGTTTATTTTTTTACAGTTTATGGCCTAACTTTAGTGCTATTTTTGACATTTTATAATATAATTTTGCATTTTTAAACCGTTTTTAGACCGATCTTGTTTCAATCTGATTTTTATTTTTTGCAATTTAAGTTCCTGATATCTGTATTTTAAATTTTTTTTTATGCTGACGTTCAGTTCTTTATCTATCTCCATTGTTGTCTTTGTAACCTATCTAGTTCTTCTCTGGTAATCGCGCTTCTGATTTCATCACGTAAGGTTACTTTTTTATTGCGCTAAGAATTTTTTTTGCGTTTTTTATTAATTTTTTGGTTTTAGATGTTTCTACACGTGATCCGCGGCCTAGGTTAGGATCGGCCGCACACAAGTTTTATTCTAACTTTGCCCTGTGTGAACATATATTTGGTTTTTCTAGAACATATCTCTTAGACAGCCGGAAATTTTCGAGGTTTTGATGGCATTTGCTCTTACTTCTTCTATCAAGTTTTTGGCGCTTATCTGCAACTTAAGATTTTGAAATTTAATTACTTGTTCTGTGGCTTCATTGCCCACCATTAGTTTGCACCAGATAAGATTCTTCAAAATTACTATTGATTTAGTATTTTTGGTTAATATAATCATGCTTCTTTTTTCTGCAGTGTCGTGAATCTAATCAAGATCCATTTCTACAATTAGTACAGCGTCGTCGTCGTTACATAAGATATCTGTAGATTTGTCGCTTATTCTATAACATTTATCAAGATATTGAAGAGTGTTGGGCTATTTTTGTGTTTAATTCCAGTCTTCAGGTCAATTTTTTGCATCAATACTCTATTAACTTTAATATGAGTTTTACTGTTTCTGTTTAGGTTTTGGATAATTTTGCTGTATTTATTGTTAATTTTTTGTTCATGATGGCTATGATATCTATCAGCCGTATTTGGCCAATTGCTTGTGTTACGTCTACCATGCATAGAAAGACAGGTTTATTTTGACTTTTTATATATAAATTTACATTTTTAACAATTTAAGACTAAATTTTGGTGCTTTTTGACAACGTTATACCAAATAGCTTCTTTCATGTGTTTCGGGTATTTTTTGTTAATTTATTCTTGTGGAGGCAGTATTATCACATCAAACAATAATCTTGATTTCTATTGCTTTTGTTGTTAGCAGACATGCTTACCTTTGTATTTTACCTAGCTACTTGTCGTACTTTTAAGGGTAGTTTTTTTACCTCATACTTCGTACGTGATGATGGGTCTAGTCACTACAGTGTATAACCATCTAGTCATATCGGGTGTTAATCTCCATGTTTGTCCAACTATTGTTTTAGTTGCATAGATCACCCTGATGGCTTTTGTAGTTACATTTTCTAGATGAGTATAAAATGTTAGTTAGGTGTCTAACACGAGCTCAGGTCTATACATTGTCAGTATTTAGAATTTTGGTTTTTTGTTGTCTTGTTGGGCTTACTGATAGTTTTTTCTTCCTGCACTACTTTTTGACAGTGTTCAATGCATCTTGCATCATGTTAGACAGTTTCTCCAAACTTTTTGTTTATCAGGAGAATGTGGTAGATCAAAGTGTGTGCAATTCTCTTATCCGCCACTCTAAGACGCGCCTGGAAGGGGTTTTCACCATCCTCGGCCCCAAATTATGAACTTTAGGATTTTTATTGTGTACTTTGGTTTCAAATAGAGAATATGTTGCTTATGAACAGAATCTAATTTCTTATTTAGACCACAAGTTTTGCTGAATTTAATTTTTAAACCATAAATAAAGTCAATGTTTGGTTAAATAAATTGGTTTGTAGAACAGACTGCCAATAATAATATTATAACTTATATTTAACACTCTACAATTCACGCTAGACTGAATTTTGTACTCATAAGATTTATTCTAAAATATCTAATAAAACTCTATACGCGTTAGTAGTCTTTTTTGATTTCCAGATTCAAATTGTTTTTTTCCACAACTGAATAAGAAGCAGGTTTAAGTGCGAAATAATTTAATCTAGAACAAGCTATCATAATATCATTGCGTTTTATATTTATTGCTAGGAAGTTATTTTTAGTTAGTGGTTACGGAATAAGTTTTATAAAAGTATTATGTTCTTGAGACAAGAAGTTTGAATACGCGAGATCACCGGTTCTTGAAAGCTAGATTTAGCTTTTTTGTGTTTAGAATGAATAGAAATAGAATCGGCATTTTGAAACTGGATACGTGACAACACTTTTTGAAAGCTGGATATGTTCACTTGAAGCCAGAACTATGGCCTTGGGTACTAAATTCAGCAGCCGGTGGTAAGTTGTACTGAATTAAAAACATTTGCATCTATTGAGAAATATTATCAACAAGATGTTTGTTACAGAGAAGAGATTGTAACCCCAAGAAGACGAATTGAAGAAGATTTAGATATAAATTTGTTGTTTAGTTTAATATTTAATACGGCTTATACCTCGGATTTTGACTTTGAGACTGTAAGTAGTTGGTTTTTTAGAACTAAAGTGTATCAAGTTGAAAGACTTCTGATATTGTTTTAAGATCTTACTGAAATCTGAAAATTCAAAACGTTCTGCCATATTTGTTGATATGATCTTTAGAAAGTATAGAGAGTGTTATCTATCATTTGCAAAATGAAAATGATTTGAGTCCGTAAAAAACAGAACCTTGAGGAATACTAGCACTTATGATTTTGTAGTTAGTTCTAACTATAAATTTTCTGTTGTCATTGACCAACATTATATTTCAGAAGGTTTGGTGTTGAACGTTTTTATTAAAATTTATATTCAATATTTAAGAAATAAAAATATAACAATGCATACCAAAAAAAAAATAACATTTACAGAGACTACGATACCAAACAAAATAACCAGCCCACCTCAAACTAGTGCCAAATTTAGACTATTTTGACAAGCGTAAGTCATTTTTAAGGGCCGCTTGTGGCGACCTTACACGTGAAAAAAAAAGAGAAAAAATACAAATAATAATAAATTATTGTTTTTATTGAAAACGTATGATACAAAAATACTCAATTTTTGAATTTTGCCCAAGTAATTGTTCGGTAATATTGTTTACTTTAGAATATCTAAAATTTTAACGGAACACATTAGTTGTATATATAATGCTTCTAGATTTGTTGTTGGGGTCGGAACTGTGTGTATCTTTTTTTATATATTGAACTTTGTGCTCTCTTTGGACTATTGTATATATGGCTGCAGATTGTAAAAGCAATCGTCAAAATCTTGAAGATTTGTAGACAATTGACGGCTATGGCATTGAATTATTTCATCTTACCATGTCGCTTCAAAGGTTTTGATTCTTATTAAGATGTATTCGTTTTGATGACATTGAAACTCAAAGTGAAAGAAGAAAAATAGACAAACTTTCTCCGATTCACGAAATATTTGATATTTTCAATCAAAATTGCCAGAATAACTATCACATTTTGGAATTTGCTACAATAAATGAAATGTTAGCACCATTTAGAGGTAGATGCAGCTTTAGAGTATATATACCATCTAAACCCAAAAAATGTTTAAAAATACAAGCATTAAGCGATGATTTAGCAAACGGCTTACTGCAACCACACTTGCAAGTTAGAGCAAGTATGTTCAATCCTCTACGAGGCCTTTCATTTAGGTTACAAAAGGTGTGCAAAACTCAAACTTAAACACACTTTCTTCAACAGAATATTATTATTGGAAGATGTTTTTATTGTGATAGAACAAAAATCAGAAAAACATGTTTTTTTTAGCTTTAACTGTAGAAAACATATGTCTTTACAGCATATAGCATCAGTCTTAAAAACTGCAAGGAAACTTTATTCTGTACAAAATAATTCAATGTTTGTTATTGATTTCAATTATTCATTAGTTTAAATTATTGTTTTGATTTTTTTTTTAAATTTATAATTGTAAATTTTTTGTATTAAAATATTTGATTTGATATTTTTTTGTTAATAAATAATATTTTTATTGCAATTTAGTTTTTGTGTGTATTATACTTGCAACTGTTATATACCAAAGTTAAAATGTAAAAAATTGATAAAAGTTACAAAAATATAAATGCGGTCTTAGACACCGCCGACACCAAGCATGCCTAAACAAAAGGCGACACCACTGAAAGGTTAAACTTAGATTGGTGTTTAAGCTTGGTTTAAATTAATTTTGTGTTTTTCAATTAAGAAAATCAGTTCAAAGTGTGGATATATATACTCGCTATACTAATGCGTTTCTATAGTATAGCAAATTTTACGACGGCCAATTTGTTTGTTACTTAGTAATTCAAAACAAATATAAAAAAATACGTTTAGGAAATATAAATTCTTGATCACAAACGCATTTTTGGTCTAAACTTTGGATCCAACTATCCAAATGTTGCTTGGAAAGTTTTAATAGTTACTTTACAATGTTAATAGCATACAATGCTAGTTTTAAATGTTTGAAAACTAAAATGATAAATTGTAAGATGTTTTTAATACATGTTTAGTATTATTAAGTTAAAAATAAAATATTTTTTTGGGATTTTTATTGCCATCATAAAATACATCTATTATTTTAATCTAAGATCACAATAAGAAGTTAAACATAGGATTAAGTTATGATTGAAATACCGGCCGTTAATAATATTCAATATATGATGATAAGTTTTAAGTAACTAAGTTGTTAGAATTTTTAAGTTTTTGATAACTTAAACCGGTTTGTTTTTAGACATACATGTGTTCAATCTTAAACCAAACAAAGCAAACTTATTGTTTGTTATAGGATAGATGTTGACGAAATATTGGATAAATGCTTCTTTATCTTTAAAAATATTAATTTCTACCAGTTAAAAAAGTACAAACTTTACATCACGTTGATATGCCACAAGAAGTAAATTTTTACCGATGGTTGTACAGTGCTAACATATTGAAAATATTATGTAGAGTGATGAATTAACTTTTACAGAGGTGGACACAAACTGTATAAATTGAGAGAAGAAAACTCTCATACAATCCGTAGACGATTATATTAACAAAGTTGGTCATTAAATATTTGGTGTAGGTTATTAAATAATTGTGTAATTGGTCTACAATTTTTACCTAATCAATTTAATTTGGCATTGTAAATAACTTTTTAACCAAAAAATTATTACTATCACTGCTCAATAAAGTTCCGTTAGCAGACAGAATTTAGAAGAGGTAGACCCACATCATGGCCTCCTAAATCACCTGATCTGAATTCTTTGGATTTTTTCTTTTTGAAAGAAAAAGTTTACCATGAGCCTGTTTTTGGACATGAAAATGTCATAGCTCGCAGAGGGTTTGTGCTTTAATGTTAAATCGTGTTCTGTGATTTGATACTATTATTGTTATTTTTTTTATAAATTTTGTTTTTCTTGTTTTGTAAGTATCTTGTTGTTAACAAGTGACAATTGGAAAATGTTCACTTCTAATTTTTGATTTGTTTTGGTTTACTGAATCGAATTTGAAGAGCACTGGCATCATTTTTGAAATAGATTGTATAATATATAGGCAATTCCATTTCAAACAGAGCAGAGCAGAGGAGGGGGTGCATTGAGACATTTCTTTAGTATTTTTTTTAGTTTTTATAACTTATTAGTAGCCTTTTGATTGGTTTATGAGGGTATGAAATCTTAAAAAAAAATGTTACAATTTTTTTAGGTTTTTTGTCGTTTTTAACATAATCGCATTTTTTATTTAAAAATTGCAAATTTAACTAAAAAAAAAACTTATTAGTGAAATCAATTAGAAATTTTTTGTAGAATCCAAATCTAGCGCCATTTCAAGTCTATACCCTATCTATAAGCCGCAAAATCCATAAAATCATGTTTTTGTTTATAGTGGGCTAGGCAAAAACCGTCGAAGTTGATGTATTTTGATGTAAATTAATTAAAAAATATAAATTTGTTTTTGTGTATTTGAGTTTTAGAGGTCTAAAATTTGAAAAATTCTACATAGAAAATAGTCAGTGTCGTGCTTATATAGCGTAGAAAAGCCCATCTAGAAAAAAAAAAGTGGTGCAACATTTTTTCTTTACTTAAATTTTTTTTTTTCAAGATTATTTGGCATATATTTTTATAAGCTAATTTCAAAAATTTAACAAAGACATCTTTTGTCGCTTGAACCAGTTTTGGGTCATTTTACTATTTGTTTGATAGTTTTTGCGCTTGCGGCACAAATTTAGACTCGATCTATAGGCGCCAAAATTTGAGAATATTATTATTTTTGGCATTCACACATAAATCCGCCCGGCGCTTATCAAAATTTAATTTAAAAAAAACTTATTAGATTATTTTCTATGTAAAATTGTCCCCAGAACTCAAATTTTTAATAATATTTGGTGTATTGTTTCTCTAAGCGCAGCTAAACGTGTATTTGCAAGATTTTATGTTGAAGAATAGGCCTACTTTGCAGATTTTTAGAGTTTTAGACTGTTAAAACCTAAATACACAGAATAAATTTATATTTTCCTATTAACTTACATCAAAATACGTAAACTTTGATGGTTAAAAAAAAAATTTTAAATGCTTTTTTTCCCCACCCCACAGAGAACAAAAACATGGTTATATGGCTTTTTCGGCTTATAGATAGAGTATAGACTTGAAATAGCACTAGATTTGGATTCTACGGAAAATTTTTGATTGATTTCACTAGTAATTTTTTTTGAGTTACATTTGCAATTTTTAACCAAAAAATGCGATTAAGTTAAAAAACGACAAAAAAAACTAAAAAAAATGGTTGCATTTTTTTAAGGGTTTCATACCCTTATAAATCGATCAAAAGACTACTATTAAGTTATAGAAACTGAAAAAAAATACTAAAGCAAAATTCTCAATGCACGCCTTGCTCTGGTCCGTTTGAAATGGAATTGCTCATATATTAATTGATTGTAATAATTTAATAAAATATGCATTGTGTAATGTAATAAAAAAAATGAGTAGACAAATTTTAATTTAAATAAAATATATTTAAAACTGTGAGAATAACCAGTAATTATAAAGCTAACCATGCATTTAATGCAATTGTATAATTATTTATTATACATGAAATTAAATATTAACTATGTTGATTGTAACATTGTTATTACTTAAAATTGAATATAATGTGTGGCTTCTATTTGAAAACAGTATATATTATAGATTTATTAGTTGAAATATGTTTGTTTGCTTAATATGATAATGAATAATAGGTTTTTGAAATCATTGAAAACATTATCTATTGTTTCTATGTTATATTTTAGAGATACCTTGTTTTGATAAAGTCTTTCATTGTTCCGTTGAAAATGAGCCTAATTATATTTTTTATTCGTAAAAAATATAAATAAAAATTTTCAATTGATATAATTATAGTACTTACAGCAAAGTAAAGTTTTTCCAATATGAAAACAATAATAAATTTATATATTTGCACAATTATTTATGCTCATTGAGCCATATTATTTTCATATTGATATCCATCACTTTCTCAATATAAAATTTATAATTAATAATATCTTTATATAAATATGGATTAAATAAATTACTACTGCTATTACAATATTTTCAAAGTAGCATCTAATTTATAAATAATTTTCTATAGAATAGATGTTTATATAGTAAATGAATGCTTCGATTGATACCACTATAAATATAAAGCGAGACAATTAAAGGTGCAAAAAAGCGACGATACACACAATAACAACGGAACAAACATACAAAGACGTTTCGCCAGGAGGACAAAATCAGAACGCATTATGCTGGGAGATCCTTGCTCAAGAAAGGATGTTGATAAAGCGAGAACGTTGTATGATTTTACGTGGGTGTATGAAGGAGACGAAGCTCAGAGTAAATATCCATTGTCGACACATTGCTTCCAGGTGTACAGAGAATACATAAATAAATAAGTCGAGCGTGGACTCTGCATTGCAAGGCTTTGGATAAGGGATTTATACATGAGCGAGACCATTCACAGAGATGAATGGGCTCGAAATTGAAAAATCGCGCGTCGCAATGAAAATTGTCAAGAAGATTTTGCACATATGTAACCATAAAATAATAAATAAGGGCACACAACTAAACACAATCATTTAACTTAAATTAATTATCGTGGTAGTAGCGGAACGAAAATAATTATAGTTTTTATTTAATTAATCAATAAATAAAATTAAAGTATAATTTTAGTACAATTAAAATAATATATAAATGTTACGTAACAATAAAATAATAAGATCATATATTATTAGAAGTTAGAAAACAATCAAAGATGTCATTATTTTTATCTACTCTTTGAAGGAATCTTAATGCGAGGGTTTCTTATAATATCGAGGCCAAGAAAAAGGGTACCATCATCATTTAATCATATACATGGCTTGATTTATCACCGGAAGTGTTGTAATGAGAGGGGGAACAGGTGGTGTGCGCTCCTGTGGGAACAATACACTATCGGAATCGTGAAAATATTAATTGCCCACCATCGATGCTGATTAATATCCTTGAGAGGACTACACCCCTATTATGCATCAAAGAGAAAAATCAATTTAAGTTTTTTATTACCTTGAGTTTACCTTCACTATATAATATCATACAATACAATTGCTTATTTTGAATAAATATTTATAATTCACATAAATGACAGAAGATACAAGTTGGTTAAATAATATTTTTATAATTATCCTAAAGTAAAAACAATAACTAAAAATAAAGTGTTTACAGTATAAATTTTAATTAATTAATTAATAATTTTTATTGCCATAACAGCCCTTACTTATACAAATTCAGTAAAAGAGAAATACGTATAGAACTGAAAGTTACAAATATGTAATGACCAGTTGGTAACTCTTACGTCGGCTTCAGAACATACATCAAAGGCGAGGAGAATAATTTAGCACGTGCTAAATGAAAGGTTCATTTTTTGCAATCATAATATGATACAACTTATTTAAATTTATTTATAAGAATAATCAATTTGTTTTAAATTATCTAAATTTTGACCCATAATAAAAAAAATAATTTATTGACTGAGCCGAAATATAATAATAAAAGGAGGCAAATAATAAATAACGCAGTCCGTATAGAAAATGATCGTGTAAAAAGAACAAAAGGGTCCAAGCCCCGATGGAAAGTGCATATTCCGCAATATTTCAGAATTTGACAGGCACAATAGTTTCCTTCAAGATGCAGCTTATGGCCGCCCCATGCTGCGTGCAACAGCCGTCCAACGAGAGCCAACGGGATAATCTCGGGGATCACAAAAGGACGCCGCCGAATACCGAGATGGTCCACGGGAATGTCCAGGGTGAGTTGAAGCGTTTCACGTGACGTTCTGCCAGTGTTGGTAATGCCAGCAACCCCCCGCAGTTGGATAACGACTCGTAACTAATCAGGATGGACTTTTTTTTGGCGAAACAACCGTATTCAAATATTCGAAAATTGGATACCAGGAAGTTAATTAACTCCGCTTTTTGCATAGCAATAACTTTTATATCGTGCGTGGCTAATTGACCGTGTAATTAATTGAGATGGTTATCAAATAGGATCGTATATATAATTTACATAATTTTATTTTGGGGATAAAGGTTAACCAAAGCTTTGTATAACTAGTAATAAAACAAAAATATAAGGTATGGTAACTGTCTATAACTGATTAAAATTTTAAGTTAAAAAATGAAATGCAATGTTTAATTTGATTAATTAATACTAATTGATTTTTTTACAAAATATTAAGGAAACTACTGTGCAGATTCTATATCGTAGTTATTGAAAAAATATTTAACTAATAACTATTAATCCGTAGTATTTTATCAAAATTATAATATACAAATTGGATATTTAGTTTTTATAATAGATGGTTATCATACAATTAAATATGAATATTTATTTTTCTTAAAAAAAAATTAAGTACGATTACTTCATAGTTTGTAGTTTTAAATCTTTTTTTATAGACAAAAATATTAATACAATGTTGTCAAATATTCCTTAAATGCTTTGTCTGATAAAAAACTAAAAAAAAAACTGAAAAACAATGAGTTAAAAATACGTTTTCATTGTAACTCAAAAATAAATCTAATTATTAGTAAAGCTGATTTAGTTTGCGCTTCCACATTCTATTCATTACAATCACACATAAAAAATAACATTGTTTAAATGACTGCTTTGGCTCCTAAGACATGATGTAATCCGCTTGTCATAATTTTGAATAAAATACGGTTCAATTATGGAACCAGACCACTTCTCAAAAATCTTTCTTAGATTTTTTAATCTCCAAACAGTTTTTCTTGTTTATTCAACCGCTTAGATAAAAAAAAATACGACTCATCACCAAAGAGAATCTTTTGCAAAAATTTGTTGTCTTTGCTGCTACATCTATTCGGCAAAGACTTGACGCTGTAAATAATCTCTAAGTTTCAGTTTTTTGTTATTTGCAATGATGTAGGTGTAAATTTTGTAGTAAAAATTTGTTGCGTTGTGAAGTACGTAAGGCCTAGTTGCTGCTATCGATGACAAATTGATATTCGTGGTTCTGCAGTTACAGTTTGAGAAACATTGGTAATATTCTGCACAGAGCAACGGCTGCAAGTATGTAGAGGTACTTTGGAGTTAGGACCCAATTTGCTCAAACTTTTGGATCAAATTTCAAATTGTGCGCTTGAAAGGCTAATTTTTAGCACCAAATTATTTACGTAGAGTACAAAATGTACTTTTTCTCGATCTCTTATTTTTATAATAAGTTTGTACAATTTTGAAGCATTATTCTGTCGTGTATTTGGTTATGACTTTTTTTTAAGGGCGTAGTGAGTTGTTGGCCTCAACAAGTGGCCCTTGAGAATAACTAACGCATGGCAATACCTTTTGGCTTTCTTCTCTGCGTAAGTCCTGCTGTTAATTTGTTCTAGTAATTGTTTTTAATGTGGTACTAGTTTGAGGTGAGCTGATTTCGGCCTTGCAGAATTCACGCAGTCTGCTGCGGCAACACATGCTGTCCCCGGCTCATCTCTCCCTATACCCTATTTTTCTGTCCTACTTTCTACACTGGCATCTCCTCTCTTTTCTTCCATTCTTGTGTTATTCAGCCTAGATATTTGCTTCCTTGTTGTATCTTCATTCTTTCATAAATATTTTGTGCAGCTCCATTAAATGCATCCTTTTTGGTAGTCCTACATTTGCCAGTTTAACTTCTAGTGATATTCTTGAATCTTTATTTGGGATTGGTTCTTCGTGTCCCCTAGTTGTTAGATATACTCTGACCATTTCAAAAGTTGCATTTTCTGTCAACCTCGAGATGGCGTATCTTCCGTTTAGAAATTGTTTATTCAATTCCGTCAATTTATTTTCCTTGAGCAGTTCTCTCCATTTCCTCCTTATTTCTGCAATTTCTGTTGGTACTAAGGTTTTAGTATATGTTCTTCTTTTGTTTTTTTGTTCATCTTCCATTGCTTGGCAGGCATAGTTGTTTTGACCTTCTTTGTTTCTTTTCTCTTTATTACTTCTTTCTATATTTTTTTGTTTTCATTTAACTTTTTGCTCCTCCTTCCTTTGTCTTCTGTGGCTTTTAATTTGAGTGTTTTCTTCCATTTTGGTTTATCTAAATCTCATAGCTTCAAACTCCTCTATCTTTTTTTTTTAGTACTATCGTTGCATAATTTTTTAGTGCTCTCCATTTGTTTTTGTCACTTATGCATATTTTAATAATTGTAGATTTGTCTACTTTGTTTTCAAATTTTTTCTAGCGTTTTCCTATCTTCTTCTCACGCTTTGCACTCTACTAGCGTATGTTCTGCGTTGTCATGCATGTCTTCTGTACAAAATATACATTTTTCCTCTTTTTCCATCTTATTTATTTTTTGTAAGTAGTTGTGTTGTATAGTAACACGTTTCCGGTTTTTTCTCTACCCATTCTTTTATTTCTGGTATTAGTTCCCATTCTTCCTTTTCTCCTTCTTTCCACTGTCTTTGCCATCTTTCCATCATATTCTCTCTTGCTTGTCTCTTTGCTTCTTGCTTACTAGTTCTTTCATTTGCCATATTCTTTATACCTAATCTTTCTTCCACGATCAAATCTGCGGGTAGTGTCGCCGCAATTACTTCTAGTGCCTCTTGCGACACCGTCCTGTAAACCTTGCAGATCCATAACAAACTTGCTCTCATAGCTCCTCTTACTTCTTTTCTGTTTTTTTTTTGTCTTCAAAGCTTCTCCCTATGTTTCTGCGGCATACAATAGTTTACTTCTAGCCGCAGTTGCTATTAGCCTTCTTGCACAAGCCTACTAAGCATTCCTTTCATTTTTTTTGTTCCTCTTACCGCTTCCTTAACCTGTTCATTCCATCCCTTTGCTTCAAGTGTTACTCTAAGGTATTTAATTTTTTTGTCTATGGTTATTATTTGTTTACCTACCTGTATTTTTCCATTTTGCCTGTTTGTCCTCTTTGTCGATAGCCATGCCGCCTCGGTTTTCTGTGGAGCCAGATCTAACCCTTTGTTTCTCATCCATTTCTTGATTATCTCTATTGCCAACTCTAACTTTGCCATTTTCTTATTGTATTAATAGGAAATAAAGTCAAATAAATAAATAAATAAATAAATAAATAACCTTTCATTTAGTACTTCTATGTCTATATTCCTACCTACCAGAGTTACGTCATCCGCAAATGCCGTTATTGTCACTCATTTAGGACCTAGTGCAGAACCCTGTGGTACTTCTCTGGTTAGCCTAAATTTTTCATTTTTGGTCAGTAGATTTTTTTCCTGAAGGTAGCTCCATATTATCTTAGTGGTTTCATTTGTTAGTTCTCTTTTTTTTGCTGCTTCTATAATTGCTTTCCATAGTATGCTGTTGAACGCATTTTGTATATCTAACGCTACTATGACACAGTGTTGTCTTTTTCTGTATGGTCCACTGTTTGCTTCTTTTGCTATGGCTTTTACCTTTTCAATGGATCCTAGAGCCGTTCTTCCTTTTGTAAATCTATATTGTTCCTGTTCTCATCTTATTTTTTCTTCTATTTCCTGTTCAATTCTCCTCACGATAACTTTTTCCATAATTTTCGCTAATGTGTTGATCAGACATATCGGTCTATACGTCGTTGTTTTACCTGCTTCCTTCTTTTTCTCAATTAGTACTAGGTTTGCATCCTTCCAGTAAGCCGGAAAAATTCCTTCCTGCAGACATCTGTTTATAATTTGTGTTATCTTTATCTCATTTCCTTCTAGTGCTGCCTTCACTATCTCCGTTGTTATCTCAAATCAATCAGAGATCAACAAATCAATTTTTTGAAAGAGATAAGCGAATGTTGTGTACTAGCAAAACGGACACGACTTTTATTTAAAACAGAGCAAACAAGAGCAACTAGACCAATAGAAATAATACACACTTAAGTGTGTGGCCCAATAAATTTTATGGAAACAAATATTTTATCACCTTTGATGATTTCACCCATCACTGCATGGTATTTCTGTTAGAAAGTCGTAATCAAGTCGAAGATGCAATAAAAAAATACGTAAACATGGTCGAAGTAAACTGGAATTTAAAAGTGCCCAAATTCAGATGTGACAATGGTGGCAAATACATCTCCAAAAAATCAAGGAATGGTCCAAACAAAAAGGAATGACTATGAACTACACAGTTCCACATACCTTTCAACTCAATGGTAAAGCAGAACGATTGAATAGAACTTTGATGGAAGAAACCAGAACATTATGTTTGGATGGAAACCAACACAAAGAAATGTGGGGAGAAACCGTAAAAACAGCAGCCTATCTATCAAACAGAAGTCCTTTATCAACTGATAATACAATTTCACATGAAAAATAGACAAGTAAGAAATCAAATCTTTCCAGAGTAAGAGTATTTGGAAGTAATACTTTTACTAAAGTGCTAGGTACATTAAAAAAAACTGGATGATCGAAGTAAGGAATTAATTATGATCTTTGTTAGTTTGTTTTCACTTGATAATGGCCTTCAAAAGTCGAAACTCGAGTCGTGAACTTTTGTTAATATTAATATATATTCTTTAGAATATAGATTATATCAATAAAGTATTTGTGGTAAAAAACGTAGACAGTGTTTTATTTTATTATAATTATGATTGGATATGGCTTAAATGAATATTGACTGTGGAATATGGACAAAAGAACAATAACAACCCATAGAGATGTAATTTTTAATGAGAACATTCAAGAAAAAAAGACAACTGTAATAGAAAAGTTTGAAAATAAAATAAAAACCGATAAAGAAATTCCATCACAGACAAAAACAACAAAACAAGTAAAAAAAAAACAGAAGAGGAAATAGAAACAGAAAAGACAAACCAAGAAGAAAGAAAAAAATCAAGAAAACAATAACAAATCACGAAGATCAACGAGAAGGTAAAATACCAAAAAAATACGACAACTTTTACTTTTCTCTTTTAACTTTTGAAGAGGCAGTCAAAGATCCAAAAAAAATGAATGAGTTAAAGCTATCCAAGAAAAAAAGAACCATTTTGAGAAAACAAAGTTTGGATACAAGTTGACAAAAATGAAGCAGAAGGCAAGAAAATACTCAGATGGATCTTAAATATGAAAAATGATGGAAGATACAAGGCAAGACTGGTAGTTAGAGGATGCAACCAAAAATATGGAATTGACTACAGCAAAATATTAATTTCCGTGGTAAATAGTACTTCACTACTATTTGCACTAACCGCAGATAAAAATCATAAAATTATAGGATTTAATATAAAGACAACATTCCTCAAACAGTGTGTCTATAAAAGCAAAAACGATAAAATAATATTAGCCATATATGTGGATAATGGAATCATAATTGGAAGTGATCGAAACAAAATCGATGAATTACTAATAAATCTGACACGAGAATTCGAAGTTACAGTGTATACTGAACTTAAAATCTTTATATGGATAGAGATTGAAAAATGTGCAGATGGACTGAAACTAAAACAGACTGATATTGCAAAAATAGTGCTAGAAAAGTTTCGAATGCCCAAAGCCAAAACAGTAACAACCCCAATAGAAGCAAAACGTTCGAAACAAGAGATGAAAATACAAAAATGTGCATTTTTGTATAGAGAAGCAATAGGAAGCCTCCTTTATCTCTCCACTAAACCTAGATCAGATTTGATTTACGCTGTAGTTAAGTTTTTGCAGTCGTTTTGTAGAAAACCCAACTTTATTAAATGTAACTGACCTAAAAAGATGCTTAAAGTATTTAAAAGGAACAATAAAACAGTGGCATTAAATACAAAATAGAAAATGACGTTAATATCCTAAACGCATACTGTGATCGGACTATGCAGGTGGTATAAGTACAAGAAGAAGCACAACAAGCTACGTATTATATCTGAGAAAAGCTCCGATCAGCTGGTGCTCAAGATTGCAACCTATTGTGGCGTTATCAAGCACAGAACTGAATTTATTGCAGCAGCTGAGTGTACAAAGAAATTTCTATACTTAAAAAAAGTTAGTGACCGAGTTAACAACTGTACAAGTAAAACTGAATCTCCGAATCGACATCTAATATCTCTAATTAAAATAGAATTATGAACAAACCTAGCAAACACATAGATGTGCTTTATAAGTTTATCTGTGAAAAAGTGTTCAAAGGAATAGTGAATATTGAATATTGTCCCACAGACAGACTGATTGCAGATGTGTTTACTAAACCGTTAGGGCGTCTAAAATTTGAATTGTTTGGAGATGCAATATGTAGTTTGAAAAATGTTTAGTTTAAAAATGTTGAACTTTAAGAATGTTTGTAAAAAAGTGTTAAATAATGTCAACAAATATAGTTACTTTAGTAGGTTGACATACTTGTGTTGGTAACAAAACATAACTGAAGTTTGGAATTTAATCCATCAGGCTGAGAATTTTTGAATTTTTAGCATGCCTAGATTGCTTCAGAAATTGTATAAAGTGGCAATTCATTATTAAATTAATGTGATTAACTTGTATATTATCTGAAATTTTATTCTAAAACTTTTGCAAAACTATATAAAAGTTTGTAAAAACATCATAACGGTATGTTATGATTGCAATTTTTACAATCAAAAACATTTTATTTTTAGCCTTCAATTTTATAACTTAATGTGGAGTCATTGATCAAGTTAAAAAAAATGCCTAAAAGTAACAAAAACAGCCTTTTAGTTTTATTTTAACAAAATTTTATAATTTTTAATTTTGCCTAATATTTTTATTTTAAATTGTTCATTAATTTTTTTTTTCTAATAAAACGTACTGATTGTAAGATATTACTTTTCAGAGATTGGTGTTTTGGTAAAAAATGCTCATATACAACGGGTCGTAACGTTGTTTGTTGTAACAGTTTTCCTTGAAATTTTTAAAGAACATTTTTCATATATACATAAAACACTTCTGAATGATTGGTTATTGAAAATATTATTGAGTTTGAGCTACAACGTTACTAAAACTTTATGAAAAAAAAAAAAAAAAATTACAATAAAATGAGTTTTAGTAAACTATTTTTCTACTCTGATATTTTTTAAAAATTACTTTATAAACCTGAATTTTGGTGATTTTTCTGAACTTTAAGAGGCTTCGAAAACTGAGATTATAACTTTAAAAACTAAAAATGTGGAAAACATGTTTTTTTGGTACTTACTATCACATATTTAATTTTTGGGAATACTTATTAAGTAGAGTTGAAAAGCAATGAAATTACTTGTATATGCAAAAGTTGAACAGAAGTAAAATACTGCTTACATATATTAACTAATTTTAGTTTTCTAGATACTTTCAAAGCTATATCAACAACATAGTTGTTTCAGAGAAGATTATGTGAGATTGTAACTTATAAAAGACAAATTGAATAAAGTTTAGATATGGATTTGTTGTTTAGTTTAATAATAACACTTGCATTTTGCTTTTGAAATAGTAAAGAGTTGAGTTTTTCTAGAGATAAAATTGACCAAGCTAGGAGTTTAGCTGAAGTCTTTGTTTATAGATGCTACAGATTCTAACCGAGAAATTTCAAGACGTTTTGTCATATTTGTGGATATAATCTTTGAAAAGTATAAAATATAAAAATGCTATCTTTTGCAAATTTGTGAATAAAACTATTGGCTGTTTGAAGAATTTGCGACTAGCATATGAACATCTGAATTTAAACGTTTTGTTCAAAATCCATATTGAGTATCTGAGATAAAGTTATTTTGTTGTATAAATTTAGCGTACTACAACGGATTGAAGAAAAAGAAATACCTATTTGCTTGGTATATTTGCTACAGGTAACTATTTTGGTAGTGAGAACTGAAAACACACAAAAACAACATAACGGGTATATACGAATTGAAATACAACAGAATTTAAAATTAAGTAGCATTGTAATTAAATAAATTGATTTTTATTTGTTGACAGCTACAAGCCCATTTTTTGCAGTTGTTTGTAATTGATCGCCACATATAACAATGTGTTGTATGTTTGACCGTGGAAATTATTTCTGGGTATAAGGTATGATGAATACTATTAAACAAAAGAGAGATAACCAGTAACAATGTTATTTATCTTGATATTTGACGTATGTCTGTGTAGAATTTGTTGAGGTATCAAAATTGAAGAAAGTAATTTTTTTTTTTTAATTAAACAGTAACATTTATTTGATGGCTTCATAAATGACAAACATTTTCTATCTAAAACTGAGGTTTTGCGTTTTATAACTATTAATTTAAAAAAAAACCGCTAGTGGTTGTCAGGTGTCATTCACTTGCTGTTAAAAAATGTAATTTAATTTAAACCAAATTGCCAAATTTTAAATTGCTCTGATGAACATTTTACTACATAGTTTTTCATTTTTTTAGTGGCTCTCTCTTATTCGAAGCCAATAATTGTAGCTTGTGTGCTACAAATGAGCATGTTGTTGTTTTAATATAATTTTGCGTATTGTTTGGTCTTGGTAACCTTGTTAAAAGTTTGTGGAAGCGTTTTTCCTTTTGGTTTCAACGGTCAATATTTTAGATTATACACTTGCGTTGCCACCTCATGGCTGTCTTTGAATATGTAAGTTAATTATACTTTCAATACTACCAAACTCGTTAATTGAATGTATGAAGACCTTTTAGATACTAACCCGGCTTAATATTAATCTGATCTACCCACAAATTAAATGTATCTGATCTACCCACAAATTAAATGTATTATAGTTTTGAATCAATAAATTTCATTAAAATTACCTAACTGATTCACACCTCTGGCTCATCTTTTTACAAATGCTTTGAAACTTGGTGAATCACTCGTTACAGCTTTTTTTTGTGGCTTTTTGCATAAGAACTATGCAAAAAATTAACGTTGATGATTTGTTTTAAAAAACGGCCAATTTCTATGTATTTTAAGAACTTGATGGGCACTCTATATCCCATTTTCTTGTGTCCTAAAAGGCGTTTTATGCATTTGTGCTAACTTGAAACAGTTTTTTTAGCGTTACTTGGGATTTATTGGATGTTGATAGTTTTGGTAAGTTTTGAATAAGATTAATAACATGTTATGTAGTGGGACACCACGTAAAAGTTAATTAAATGTTGTAGATGAATGCGTGCAAACAAAAAATAAAATTGGTAAGAATAAGAGAGCATCCATGACCAGATGTATGCATAATGCTGAAGCAAAGGAATTGTAAAAAGACAAAAAAAAAAAACGTGGAAAAAAATTGTTTGAAGTATGGTTTAAAAGAACCAAAGTAACATATTGTACAGCGTTACTGCTTACCCCGAAAGGGAACGGCATGACTAGGTATGTATGTATATATATATATCTGTATGTTAATACGAGGGCGGGTCAATAAGTCCATGTTTTTTTAAATTTTTTGCCACTTAACTGAAAGGGCAACACTGCTCTTATCAAAAGGCATCTGTCACCTGACTCTTGTCAAAATTTTAATAAACTGCTCCATTTATTTTGTTTTCGACAACTATTAATAGCATAAGTCACTACTTTGTGATTTGAGGAAAAAATAAAAAAAAGTGAATTTTGTGTGCTCGTTAAGCATTACTTTTTGCTGAATAAAGTCATGGGGACCGTTTTTTGAGATGCACGCGGTACAATTCACATTAACTACCTTCAAAAGAGTAAAGCAATTAATGGCAAATATTACTTTTTGGGTCAATTTAATAAGGATTAAAAAAAAAACAACCGCATTTGGCTAAAAAAAAAGTTCTTTTTTACCAGGACATTGCAAGAATGCACATATATGCAGTAGGGTGTCCGTTATTTATTCCGATTTAGATATTTTAAATTTTTGTTGCTAATTTAATTCTTTGGTACTAAAAAGTACTACATAAATTTTTTCAGATTTTTTAGATGTCCGAAAAGCGTGCCTGTAGACCGTTTTTACCCTCATTTAAATAACATAGAAAAAAGATTTATCTTCTTTTTTTTTTTTAATTACGATAAATAAAAATTTAAAAAAATTAATAGTACTATCATAATTGATGTAAAATTTTCCATAAATTACACGTTTATGATTTTTGTGATCACAAAACGCTGTCTGAACGACAAAATATGTAAAAAAATATCGAAAATACGTGTTTTAAGTATAGACCAGTGCAGTTTGCTCTACATTTTTTTCTAATTAGACATTTGAATATCAAAGTATTAACATCAGAATCGTAATCTATGAAAAATTTCTTATCAACTTCTTACATTACTTACCAAATTTTGACCTGAAAAATCGTTCTTACAAATTTTAAATAAATAAAATAAAAAGGTTTTTATTTATTATGGTCAAATATAAATTTTTAATACATCAAAACCACATCATTAATAGAATGATAGATGTAGAAGAAATGCTATGTAAGGCGCAGACGGGTGGGGTGGTAGTGGGCAGAGAGAAAGTGTGGTCGCTGGCTTATGCAGACGACATGGTGGTTGTAGCAAAACAAGCAAATGAAATGAACGAAATGATTAGATGCCTGGATAAGTATTTTAGAAAAAAAGATTTGGAAGTGAATGTAAATAAAACAAAAATGATGACTTTTAGAAAGGGGGGAGGAAGACGTAGAGTAGAAAATTGGAAATGGGATGGGAAAGAAATTGAAGAAGTAAAAACATTTAAATACCTAGAATATGTTTTTTATACAACCAATAGTGAAAATAAACACATAAAAAATTTGACAAGAAAAGCAAATATAGCGGTAGGACAAGTATGGGGAATTGGTGAAAGAAAATTTGAATGTATGAGAATAAAAGGAATGATGTTTGATAGTTTAGTAAAAAGTTTGTTATTGTACGGAGCAGAAATTTGGGGATGGAAAGAGCAAGAAAAGTTAGAGGTTATTCAAACAAAATACTGGAGATGGGTATTAGGAGTAAACAAAGAGACCCCAGCATACATTGTTATGGAAGAAGTTAAAATAGACAAATTAAAAGTAGAAGCAGGAAAGCGTGCAATGAGGTATGAAGAAAGAGTGAGAGAAAGGAATGAATGTAAAATATTACAAGAATGTCTGAAGGAGAAAATGAAGGAAAAATGCGGAAAAATGGGAACATTTAGAGAAAAATATTTTAACAGGAATGGGTATGCCAGTGAGGAAGAAGAAAGATTAAGAATAGATAGAAGTATGTGGAAAGAAATTATGATGAGAAATAGAGATATACAAGTGCAAGAGCGAAGAACACGGATAAATGAATCTAGGTACAATTCAAATTATGAACACATTATAACGGATGAACTACCAAATCACCTAAAAAATGAAAATTATGGAAAAATGGAAAAACGTATGATTGCAAGATTTAGATGTGGAAATGAGGAGAAAGTGTGCAAATTTTGGTTGGAAGAGGAAGAGAAAATGTGTAGAATGTGTGGAGAAGTAAGGGAAAGCATAGAACACATGTTAAAATGCAATGAGATGAGAGAAGAGCAAATAGGAAGAAATGAGGTACTGAAAGAAGATGGCAAAGGAATTAAATGGATGATGGCGGTAACAAAAAGAAGAAAGGAAATTGAAACAGAATTAATAAATAATAAATTAAAAACCAGGGTTTAGGGTTGTTAAGATTATATATATTATATTAGTAATAAATTAAGTTATATGGTAAATGTTATGTTATGTTAAGTTGTAGAATTTTCAAGGCCGACAGGCAAGAAATAAACGATTATTATTATAATTTTTTTTTTTTAATCAGACCCTAATTAAATTAATATAAATAATACATTATTACAAAATCAAAGAAATTTATAAATCTGAATAAAAAAATAAAAACTTTTTTGTTCATTTTATTAAAATTGATATTGAAATTATTGAAAGTTATTTATTTTTATTATTTTTATCTAAATCTAATATTAATAATATGGAATTAAATTCTTGTTTTTTTATGTAACATTGTTTGTTTATCAGCATTCGGAAATTTAGTCGTGTATTCTTTGATCACTTGGAGTAAATATTGCTTTTGTATTTCATCAGTAGTTAATATATTTACGTATTCTTGAGTTAAGTGCACTGCTCTTTCAGCTATATCGTTCACAATTTTAAGATTTTGAATTATTTTTTTCCCTTGTAGGTACGATTCTTCATTTGACCACTTTTCCACGTCAACATTTAAAAATTCTGTATTGATTTTAAATCGATCAAAAAACTTTTTTGAATTACAATTTATAAAGTAATCGATTTCTTTACTTTTAAAATTTTTCATATCACTAAAATTGTTGACGTAATAACGTTTTAACGCGTCAACTCCGTGATCAATATTCAAATTGACTACCATCTTTTTTTTTATATTGTTGGCAATCGATTCATCAAAAAAAGCAATTCCGCAACTTTCAGCAGATAGATACCATAAATGATTGTGGAATTTATCTAATGCTGCATCAGCAGCTGTAGCATCTACATTTTTAAACTCCGCAAGTCTCTTGATAAATTTAAGATCGTTATTAGCTGCATAAATTGCTAATGGCGCGGTGTACCAACTTTGAATATAAACAAATATGACAAAAATCGAAATGTCGAATAAAGCTTTTTTTTTTTGGTCATCAATTTCAAAACAGTCTCTAAACAAATAAATTTTTATAACATAAATGGCTTTGCTCATCCATCTGGCGTGGTGAAATGCACCTGGTTTATAAAATTTATTATCCTCTCGAGGTACAAGACCCAAGAAAATTCTACTTAATATTAATAATTCTCTATAATCGTCTCTATACTGAACATTATTAACTAACTGATCTTGTGTAAAATTGTCAATTTCATTGATTTTTCTAATCAAAATATCATTTTTCTTTACATCACAAATTCCAAATTTATACTTTGTTTGATCAATTTTTGACCAAAAAGCTTGAAATTGCTTGAATAAAGCTACATTAGGTCCATTTGTACCAGGCAATTTTAAGACAAACACTCCAGATAAACATAATTCAAATATATGGTGGCGACAAGGTAGATATAATAAGTCTTTACCTAGACGTTGTTCCAATAAGACTGCAGCTCCATTATATTGTCCTAAATTTGAAGCAGACGTATCACAGCATAAAGCTTCAATGTTATTAATTTGTTCCCAGTCCACAAGAGTGTCAAAAATAGAATTAGCTTGGGTTATACCTTTACTATTCTCCAAAGCTGGAACATTTAACAACTTTTCTTTACCTTGTCTTGAAATAATTATAGGTAATCTATCTGCTTGCACATAATCCTATCGGATATAAGTTTGCCATCCCAGTGCCACTGAATTCCTTAGCTTTCATGAATTTCTTTTTACTATCGTCAGCAATCTTAGATCTATATTTTTTTCTCATATAGTTGAAAGATGATTTATTAAGAATTAAATTATTTAAATCATAACCTAAGGATTCAGCTATAGCCGCTACAATATGAATAGAGTTTCTATATGAAACTTTTGCTTTATCTAAGGCCCCAACAACTCTTTCAGTGAAAATATTTACGTTTCCTCGTATATTTTGATTTGTATATTCTTTACCAGTAAGATAGAAATTGGAATAATCAGACTTTTGAGAATCACTGGTTGTGTAACTACCGGAAAGATTTTCTAATTCACCTTAACAAAGAAGAAACAAAAAGTAGATATTATTTGAATTAGGACAGGAAGCAATTTTTAAAAAGTATCATTTGAATAATCTCAGTTGATCAATAAACTTTTTAAGCTAAATAAATGTAGAATATTTTTAATATTTTTAGTATGAAATGATGCATATTCTAATATATAAAGAGAAATTAAAAACACACTTTTTAAGTTTACGAATTCAGAAAAATTCTTCTTTTAATTTTATAAATTGAAAATTAGTTATTTCTATTTGATAACTCAAAAATGTGATATTAATATTACTTGAACAAATATTATTTTATAATTACCAGATATATTTCGAACAAATTCACCAAAACGTTCAGGTTGTTTATTCAATCTTTTTGTATTAGCTTCTGAAGATTCTACTGCACTACTATCTAAAATGTGAAATTTGTTTCAAATAATTTTTTACTAAATTATTGATATAAATGTGTTTGCATTTTCCTACCAAAATCTTCTAACGTTAGTGTATTGCTCTCATTGTCTACGTTGGTAATTACATCGTTTTCTAAATGAACTTCTTGATTGTTAGATAAAATATCAATTTTACTCGTAGATGGAATGGCTTAAGTATCATTTAAAAATATTCGAAAAAATTATGTAATATAGGTTAAAAAACATTGTGTAATATTTACCATTTAATTTCGATGTTTTGTACTTTAACAAAAATCTCGATCCATAAAATTTTTTTCTGTCGCATTCACTTAATGTTTTTCTAAATTGTGACGTAGAAATATGTCAAATAAAGAGTTTAAATTGCAAATAAAATTTTGTTTCTTCTGCTCAATAAATGGATGGCCTTCATTTTTTTGAATATTTCTATATTCGTCATACAACTTTTAAAGTTTAATTTCACAGTTAATTTGAGTTATTGTCGGAATATCAACTTTTTTCCAAATATTACAAATTTCTGCAATTGTCAATTTTTTACTCACATTTTTATTTTTATTTAGTACTCTTGTATTATAAAAAAAATATTTTAATATTTCACGATTATTCGGTAAATTTGAAGTAGAAAAAATGGGCAATTCATTAATATTGCCAATTAAATAAATATTATTTTGTGACTCGGATATATTAAACTTGTAACTTTTTCTTTGACACTTGTGATTTATGCGTTTGTTTTATTTTTTTGTAGGTTGTCGTAAGGTTTGCACACATATATGATTTTATTTTTTATATACGGTCACGTCACGTGATGGAGACTGAAGTACAACATGAAATTACGCGCGCAATATTTCAAAATGTTATTTAGCAATTACGCATGCAATATCAAAAACTTTTATTATTTGTCAGTATTTAGCTTTACTTTGTTCAACAAAACAATCATGGAATTTTTGTTGAAAAATCTATCAACTTTAAGAATAAGTCTAAATAATACCATCAAATTCAAAATGCTTAAAATTTAAGAAATAAAGATTTATTTACTTTATTACTAATTTTAAAAACAGCTAAGTATTGATTTTTGTATTGCGATATTTGTTTTTGACAGGAAATTTTCCGTAGAATATGATTTTGATGATGATAGTTTGATATTCAAATGTCTAATCAGAAAAAAATGCAAAAGATTTAGAGTAAATTGCATTAAATCACGTATTTTTGATATTTTTTACAGTTTTTGTCGTTCAGAAGTGTTTTGTGACCACGAAAATAAAAAATTCGTAATCTACGGAAAATTTTACATTGATTATGATATGTTAAATATTTCCAATTTTTATTTATAGTATTGAAAACAACAAGATAAAATTACATTTTTCCATGTTATTTAAATGAGGTCAAAAACGGCCTACAGGCACGCTTTCCGGACATCTGAAAAATCTGAAAAAAATCATGTAGGACTTTTTAGTACCAAAGAATCAAATTAGCAACCAAAATTTAGAATATCTAAATCGAAATAAATAACGGACACCCTAATATGCAGTTTCCATAGCAAAAATCCATGAGTTAAGCTACAAATTGCTCCCTCATCCGACCTATTCTTCGGATTTAGCCCCGAGTGATTATTTCTTGTTTCCAAACCTGAAAAAAAGTTTTGGCGGAAAGAAATTTGACTTTAACTATGAAATCATCTTACAAACAAATGCCTATTTTGATGACTACAACAAATCTTATTTTTTGGATGGGATAAAAAAATTGAATAGCGTTGGACAAAGTGTATAGAGCTCAAAGGATTTTTTATCCAAAAATTTGTGTTTTATTTAAAAAGTTGTTACAGACTTATAGACCCGCCCTTGTAACGTTATTTGCTTACATATCTACAAACAAATTTAGTTTAATAATATAAATACTTTATTAATATTTTTATGAAAGTATGTAACTATTACAAACGAATAGATTTTGGATTGATCCGTCTTTTCTGATTTTTTATGTAAGTACATAATGTACAAGGTGTTCTTAAAAAAGTGCAAAAAAATTTACTGGGTCACACTTTTGGTTATTGTAAGAAAAAGGTTTTTATAAATAAATTTTCTATTGACAGTTACAGTTGAGGAAAGTTTAAAAATGTTTTTATTTTTGCATTTTCTATACGTTTGTGCTATTAGTAGACAGATGTTTTACAAAGAAATGTACTCCCAACAAGTAATACCTTATCACACCAAATTTGCTCGTTTTCATCAACGTCTTTGTAAAAATGGAAATTTTTAAAAAAGAACCTTTGATTGTAAGCAACATCAAGAAGTTATAGCAGTAAACTAAATAATCAATTACTAACCAAATTGAAGAACGTTTGAATACAAGTACAAAGCAGATTGTTCTTTCACTAATAATTTAAAAAAAACTATTATATCCCTAACAATTTAACGTTTACAAGCACTATTATATTATATACCAAGAGATTTTCAGCAAAGTTGTTTTATGTCAATGATTTTTATAGATGAACTCTTTTAGAACATCCATTACTAATCATGTATGGGTTAAAAACAACCCATATGCAATAATAGAAACTTGTATTAACATTGATATTTGGTAAACGTGTGGATTGGAATCATATGTGACTTCTTAAATGAGCTCTACTTTTTACCAGTAAGGCAGACTGGTGTGATATACCACAATTTTTTTGATAAGCAATACCCCTGAAAAATGTTTCACTTTAGTTCCAAAACCAAAGGTGGTTCATGCATGCATTTAAATTTAATTTATTTAATTTGTTAGATAAGTCGAGCAAGAGCACAACCTTAGCTTCCTTGGTTTTGAGATTTCTTTTTCTGATGCTAGATAAAATATTAGGTTTATTTCAAGAATTGTGTTTGCCAATCAATGAGAAGAAGGGCAAAGTCATGTATTATAGTATGCCCATAGATATAGTATCTTTACGACATGGGCTTGAATTATCTCAACGGATTACTTCTACTACTAATTGCTTTGGAAAAACAATTATGTTTGTATTATATACCATAAATAGCTTATAACACCTCGATGTTCAAAGATGGAAAACTTTAAGTTGTGACATTAATATAAACAACTGCATCAATAATATAGAGACCAACCCATATACCATGTTTATATCCCCTGCCACTCAACAGGAAATTTTAAACACAGTTAACCAAATGGATGGCAAACGAAGTACTGGCTTAGATAATATACCTATGTTTATTCTAAAAAATCTATATATAGTATTATCGGACCTGTCGAATATTTAATAAACGAGTCATTGCAAATAGGAATATTTCCTTCTTGTTTAAAATCAGCCATTGTAAAGCCAATCTACAAATCTGGAGATACTCTAGATTTTAACAACTATAGACCGGTTAGTCTATTGTCATGTTTCTCCAAAATCATTGAGACAATTATGGCTGTTAGATTAACAGATTTTTTCACAAAATTTAACTTATTGTCAACATCACAGCATGGTTTTATCAAAAAGAAAAATACTGATACAGCTCTTTTTGAATTTAATCAGCTAGTGTTAAAAGCTTTGGAAAAAGGAGTACTTCCTTGTGGCGTATTCTTAGATCTCTCTAAGGCATTCGACAGCATTAATCATAAAATATTACTGTCAAAAATGCATAAATATGGAATTCGCGGAACGGCGTACAAATGGTTTGCTTCATATCTTCACAATAGAAGTCAGATGGTAGTTCTTAACGGAATTAATGGTAAAGTGTTGTCGGAACCATTAGAAGTTTATCTGGTAGTGCCACAAGGAAGTGTTCTGGGCCCATTACTTTTTAATATCTATATAAATGACATTTTCAAAATAACACAAGAGTCTAATCATAATATCATAAGTTACGCTGATGACACAAATCTCTTAATCTCCGAGCCTAATTTTGTTGATCTAGCCGATAGTAGCTCAAGGCTTATAGTACTAATAAAGAAATGGTTTTTTAACAACCAATTGGTATTAAATGTGAACAAAACTAACTGCATTCTTTTTAAAACTAATGAAAATACTGATACCCCAGTTAGTATTAAACTGGATGGAAATGAGGTAAAATTTCAGAAGTGTACAAAATTTTTAGGTATACAAATAGATGACAAACTAAAGTGGACCGAGCATGTAAAGTATATGTCAACCAAACTTTGCAAAATATGCTACCAATTAAGAGTATTAAAACAAAATTTGACATTTGAAGTACTGAGAATGGCGTACACTGCAAATTTTGTCTCCATTTTTCGATATGGCATTGTATTCTGGGGAAACATGCCAAACTTACAAAAAATATTCATTCTACAAAAGCAAGCACTTAGAATCATTCTTGGTTTCAAACCAAATGAATCATGCAAATCTCATTTTAGAAAAAATAATTTACTTACTGCTCCTGCAATATATATTTTAGACTGCGTCCTTTTTCTGCTCAAAAATAAACATAAGTATACGAAAAATCAAATTTCTCATTCTTATAACACAAGGCACAAAACCGATCTAATGTTTGAGATTCATAGGCTAACCAGTACTGAAAAAAGCGTTTACTATACCAGCATTCGGTTTTTTAATCATCTACCACCTGAATTAAAATCTGAAGGTAACATTATGGCGTGCAAAAGAAAACTGTCACTCATATTAATTAATTTAGAACCTTATTGTATAGAAGATTTTCTCAATAACAAATTTTAAAGTCTATTTTTGTTTATTAATGCTTTTCTGACACTATTTTATACACTAGGTACCCATTGTAATCTGTTTGTTGTTGTGATGTTGTACATATGTAAAAAATAAAGAGTATTATTATTATATTATTATATAAATATACAATATTTTTACTTGAATACTACCTCGAGTTCCAGGTATATAATACAATCATAATTGGTTGCCAATGAAATAATCCGTTAAGACAATTTATGCTCATGTCGTAAAGACACTATATCTATGAGCATACTATACACCCGGTAGTGGTGATTTTAATTACTGTAAATTAATTTTTCAATTTTTAAATACATTTAACACTCCAAAACTTCGTAACTGACCAATTCCGTTTGTGGTTTTTTTTTAGAATATCCTAAGCCTAATGTACAACCCTGTGGATTTTTGAACTAGTTATTCTTATATTTGTTTTAAAACTTTCAAAAAATAAAAAAAACATATTGCAAGAAGCTTATTACAACACGACACGTGAAAAAGCCATTACAATCCTTGTTGCATAATAAGATGTTTCATAATAACTTTGTTATAAAATGGGCAAAAACTTAGATCAAGTTTACTGAAAATATCCATCTAAACCACTAGTTCAAGAAAACTATTGTTAAAAAAAGTTTGAAATTTTAATTGATGAGTAGATTACCATCACCGATCAATTAATTTTTATATTGGTACAACAAATGTTTACCTCAAAAATGGTGTAGATTTATAGTTACTTCATTAGTTGTGGATTGTTTTTAGATTAGTATATTATAAGGTCGATTGTAAAAACTGCACTTGCCGCTCTACATAGTCTAAAAATGAATAAGTTTTTATACTCGCGACATGGCGAGATAATTAATGTATGTAATTTTGATTGTTGCAAATGTTGAAATCACGAGGCGGTTACATCAGTAACCAAATCCATAACTATTTACCGGCAGTGTTGGATTCGTTCTCGGTAAATTCAGCATGCATCTAAACAACGAACCCAATCTGCCGCTTGTGTGAATAGTCAAATTACTGTTTTCTAACAAGACTGCTATTTACAAAATAAATATTAAATGGTTTTAGCACTGTGTATGGCAAATGTTCATTTTTGCAAGTTGAAATTAGTCGTTATTAAACCATATAAATTCGGTGTTTAATACTTTTATCATGTGCAATTATGGTGTTTACATAAATATAACACAAATAATAAAACAAATTATAAGTGCTGAATATAACTGTTATAAACTAGAAATAATCGTCACTGTCAGTTTTATAATTGTAATCTCTCCGCAGGGTGTGCTGTTCGGATTAACGGCAACAGAAATTTTATAATTGTTCGGTTTTCCCCAACATTTTTAAACTGTGGATTATGCTGTACACTGTCGAGTACCTTAATTGTTTTAAGAAGCTTCGGTGAAAACTCGATGTTATCTACCCCTAATCCGCTGAAAGGGATTAAGCCGTAAGGATTTATTACAAGGATAACTGATTCCAGGAAGCAACTTTCTTCACTTTATATTGTCGTGCAGAGTAGATAATAAATGAGAATGAGGGATCAAATAAAATTAAAACTAACAAATCACGATTGATCAAAGTTATTAAAAAGTTTTTATTGAACAATTTTACTCAATCTATATTATATCTGTTTTTGGAAATATCAAAGAACTCTTGTTGAGAATTCTGGTCTTCCTGTGATTTTAATGTTGTGGCCTGCAAATGCTACATGACAAAAAGTTAATTGAATATTTGTTTTACCATAATGAATAAAATTTCAATTACTATGTGATATTAAATGCTCTTTATTATAATAAACGTCGCAATAAAAAAAGAACTTTTTTCGTGCTCGTGCCGCCGAAGTTGCTAATTAAATTGCTCATACACACATGCACGTGAAACAAAACACATGTAGAAAAAATGAGAGAGAGAGGGGTGCGAAAGTCAGGTATTTTATTAAACGGCCCCGGCGGTAATCACGGAGAGGGTGAAAAGGTTGCGGTCGGGATCAGACCGCACTCTCGGTGGGTGGGTTTGGAGCGGTGTCGGGGTGCAAAAAAAGTATATCGCGCTTTTTTTGCCGCTGCTCTCGTTTTCCTTTCGAGCAACAGGTTGCTGGGGGGTTGTTGTGTGTATGTGGTGCCCCTGTCACACAACAAAACTGCACCGGCTACATCCCAGAATCATGGCATGCCGCGTTTTCCCCGAGGTAATTGACCCGCATAAAAATATTACGGCGCGCGGAATAAAAATAAAAGGTAAGGGAAATTGGGTCAGACAAATTTATAATATTTTTCTGCATTTCCTTTCAAAGGTGATTATAATAATGGAAGTAAAATATTGTTACTTTTGAGTGATATAATACTTTTACAACTTTTGTGTTACTACTCTTTATATATTATGTTATAAATTATAGAATACCAATAGTATGTTTTTTTTTGTGGAACGTAAAAGAGTTGCGTCAAATCATATATGTAGCTACATTGTAGAAGTTTTACATTTTAAAAGTTAAATATTATGCTGATTATAATTTTAACATTTATTGGACGATTTATGTATATATTAATTTATTGAAATAGAAGTTATATTTCTAATATAATTCATTGTCCAGCTAGCAAAATTCTTATGCCTTTTTATGATTTGTTCCTTCCGTGCTCAACAAAATCACATTTTGGAAATTGTTGAAGACAAACTTTTTATGTTGTAGCATATACAAATTTGTTTGGCAACAAGATTGGTTTTTTTCCGTTTAGTATTAAATGGCTAATTTTCTATAGATAATTGGCAAACGATAAATACTCATAACTTTTACCTTTGAAGTGACACTGACATAAAATATCTATTTGTAAAAAATAATGTCAAAGGCACTGTTAAACAAGTATTAACAAAAACAAGACTAAATAATATTAGGTTGTAACAATAATTAAATTTTAAGGTTTTAATTGTTCATTTATCGGGAGAAGCTTTCTTGAATTTAGACAATTTTATTGCTTGTTTGCGTCAGCTTAAATTTGGGACGTTATTTTGTTTTTGTCGGTATAGCCTTTTTCTCCAGACGACGTTTCGAGGTACGACTTGGTTGTGATTCTTTTGCTTTTGTCATAATGTTTTTTTTTTGCAAATCTGTTTATTTTTTTATTTTTTGGAAACATAAAAAATCTGTTTTTTACGCATTTACAAAAATGTAATAACTTTTGGCAAACAAAAGTCATAAGACATATATTATATAATATACATGGTGTATGACATACGTTTAATTACAGATTGCTCATTATAACTGATAAAAAACTTTCTTAATTATAGCTATAAAATGTTATTTACTAGTGGTAGTTGTATTTTTTTTATAATTACATGTTTATTAACATTTGTTAAGTTAGTATAACTACTTTTTCTACGTTTTTATTTATGACTACTACTAATTATGCACACAAATCTGTATGCTTTATTATTAGTTATACTGTTTTCTTTTTAGCTTTGTTAGTTTTTAGAAAACTTTTAGATATTGTTGATTTAATTTTTTTTTATTCTATAGTTTCTTTGAATATCTTTAATTTGAAATTTGCTGACCTACAGTTTGCCACTTTCAGACGTTTTGTCATTTTTTTTTTCAATTTTTATAGTAAAACTTCATTAATGTTTTGTTTTAGTGGTTCTAGTTTGCTTTTGTTTAAATAATTAACAGATAGTTTTAAAATTTTATATAGTAAGTAGTAATGTATAATTTCAAATTTTACACTATTTACGTTACATATCTCTCAATGAAATTTTTGATGTATACGTTTCCACACTTACCACAGTTTTACCTATTTTTTGTAAGTTTTATTTACATTTTATCTAGTATCAACAAAAACAAAAACAATACAAATATACGCACCTACGTTATAACATTCAGGCAAAGAAGTTGAAGATCTCTATGAACACCTAAAATCCGCAATAGAAACCAACCTAACACAAACGAAAATAATGATTGAAGATTTCAATACAAAACTTGGAAAGAAACAAGAAGGATACAAAGAATATATGAGAAAATATGGACTGGGAATCAGAATTAAACAAGGCAACACCATGATAAATTTTATGTTCAAATACAGAATTTACTCAATAAATACGTTAAAAAAACTATAAATAAAATGAACATAGATATCTCCAGATAGAAAAATCAAGAACGGGATCGATTATGTGCTTACTGAGTGTAATTCAGGATGTGACTTTTTTAACACCGGCAGCAATCACATACTCGTAAAAGCTAAGTTTATCATCAATAACTAACTTAAATGAAAAAAACTGATAAAATCCAAAAAGACAAACATGGACAGCAGAAGAACTAAAAAAGCATCACAAAGTCAATGAAGACAGTTTAATCAAGACGATGTAGACTGTAACAAAAAGCTTGTAAATGATTCAAAACTGATAACTGCAATACAAGAAACAATAAATCAACTAACCAAAGAAGCACCACGTAAAACCCAAAAGAAACAAACTATCAACTACTAAACCAGAAATTTGATAGAAAAAAGAAATCTGTTAGGAAAAGAGGACCAAAGAATGCTTCTAGAATACTCAAAAGTTAACAGAAAAACTAGAAAAACAGACAATGTGTCTTAAACAAAACATATTAGCAACAAACAAGAAAAAGTTAAACCTAAACAACATTTTACATATATGTAGTAAAAATAAATCTATACTGAATTATTTGACTCAAAAACAGCACCTAAAATAGAAGATACTAATATGATAGAAGTAGTAAACGAAAAAGTTAAAGAAACTATAACATGAAAACCAATAATTCAACCAGAGATGACAACATTTTAATAAACATAATTGAAGAAAGGGGAGAACAAATTTTAACATTTTTTTTTTTAATTTTTCTAAATTAATGCCTACTGAAAGAAAAAAAATACTTAAAGAGTTTAAAATTGCAAAAGTGTTGCTGCTATACAAAAAGGGAGATAACATTAAAATGAAAAATTTTTGCCCAATCAGCCTAATGTTACACCTATACAAACTACTGACAAAAATTATAATTAACAGAATAGGTAAAAAACTTGACTAATCATGCAAACAAGCAGGAGTCAAGAAAATAATAGAGTCATTCACACAGACACTTTTTAACACGCAAAACACGTAAGAAAAAACTGTGTGTGTAAATGCTCTAACACATAACGCGCTAAGTGTTCGATTTTCCTACGCGCTTAAATAAAACTTTTTCCGAGTTGGAAGTGACACGCTAAAATTGTTCAAATAACCGGCAACGCTTCATGCTAGCCGACGTGATTAGCGCGTTGACCATTTTGCAACACGGCATGTTAGAAATATTTGTGTGAATGGCCCTAATGGCTCAAACAACCATCTACTTACAAAGAAAATCATAATAGTAAAAGCAAACGAATACGGATTTCTACTTTACTTGGCTTTTATAGTCTATGAAAACGCATATGATTGTCTAGATACACATGCCGTCTATAAGACGAAGCAATACAGTGACCTAATAAAAAAATGTATCAAAAATGCGACGACAAAGAGAAGAAATCAATAAATTAGAAATATGACTGAACAAACTAGACCAGTAAAAAAGAATAAGATTTAGATGGATAGCCTTTAGAAAGCTAGCATAAATCTTGAGAAATAAAAAGATTAACTAAGACCTAAAATTAAGAGTTTTTGACCATTGCATACTGCCTGTTATAACTTTCGGTGAAAAAAACTAGACAACAACAAACAAAAACATTGAATTGTCGCACAAAAGACAATCGAAAAAACCATTATAAGGATAACAAAAAGAATTGGATATTGTAATGACTAAATAAGAACCACCAAAGTTTGCAAAGTAGGTGAAAAAGTCGCATTCTTTAAGTAGATATTTTCAAGCCATGTCGCAAGAAGCGTCAAATAAGATGAGACAAAAGAATGATAGAATAGAGACCGCACATTTACAAAAGACGTCTTTTACGCTTTTAGTGATTGTTACCACCTAGGGCTAATGAAAAACAAGAAAAAAGAAGATTTACTATTATTTTTTAGAAAGAACTGAAAGAATAAATGAAATAATAAAAGTTTTATAGTATACACAAAATTTTACAAATAAGCAAATTGTATACTAACATGTATTATTTAAATAAAAATACACATTTTCTAAAGCTGTTATTCACGTGCGTCAATTTTAATACTATATACTATTAAGTTTTTCTTCTTCTTTTCAGCCCTTATCTATCTACTCTTGGATGTAAGTTTCTTTCAAATTTTTCCATGTCTCCCTGTCTTGAGCAGTTTGTATCCAGTTTTTTCCTGCAACCTCCTCTTTTTTCTCTACCTTTTCGGGGGTCTTTCCACGCTTTTTTGTGCTTTTTGGGCGTTTTCTCGTCAATCTATTTGTTTATCTGGTATGGTATTGCCTTGCTACATGGCCAACCCATCTCTATTTCAGTTGTGCTATTCTTTTAATAACGTTGGTTACCCGGTTCCTTCGGATTTCTTTGTTTTTGATTTCCCAGCATGGCTCTTTCCATTGCTCGTTGAGTAGTTAGTAGTTTATTTGCTGTTTTGCTTGTTATTGCCATGGTCTCAAGGCCGAGCACTAATAGGATACACGCTTTGTAAACTTTTCTTTTTAGGTTGATAAGAAACTTTGCGTGATTTGAGTATAAATCTCAGTTTTTCAAACGCAGCCCAGCATTAACCTATTCTTCTTGCTATTTCAGTATTTTGGTTTTCTTTGCCTGCCTAGATTTTATGGCCTAGGTAGATGTATTTGACTACAGTTTCAAGTGTTTCGATTTTGTTGTGTTTGTTCACGAAGGTCATTATTTTTGTTTTATTGAGGTCCATCTGTAGTCCGATTTTTATCAATGCTTAGTGAAGTTTTTCTAGCATGTTCTTTAATTTATCGGTTGAGCTGCTGATCATAACAATATTGTCTGCAAACCTGAAGTGGCTGAGGTACACACAATTCTTTTTTTGGTTTTTAAACACCTCCTCTAACGCGGCTGTAAACAGTTTCGGAGAGATCTTGTACCCTTGGCGTACTTCTCTTCGTATCGGAATTTGCTTTGTCTTGGTATCTTCATCAATTTTAACGTGTATAGATGCATTTTTGTAGATATACTTAATGAGGTTTGAATACCTGAAATCGATTCTTGCGTTGTCGAGAGCTTTCAGGATTGCCCATTTTTCTATGAAGTTGAATGCTTTTTGGTAGTTGACAAAAGCAATGTGTAATAGTATATTATATTCATTGCTTTTTTCTATAAGGGTCGTCAGTGTCTGCAAGTAATCGGTGGTATTGAATCCTTTTTAAAACTCAGCCTGCTCGACTGGTTGGTCCAATTTAAGTTCTAGTATATAATAAGCTTAAAAGGCGGTAGTTCTCAATGTTGTTTCTATCTCAATTTTTGTGTAGAATAATGACCTTTGCGTTTTACCATTTACTTGGTATAACTCATTCTATTAAAAATTTATTTAGCAACATTTTTACATTTTCTTGTAATTCTTTAACTCCCATTTTTATTATTTTGCTTGTTATCCGCTAGCTTTAGTTCTTGGCGGTTTATTTTGGGGATTTCTTCTTACCCAGTATTTTGTATTTCCGATTCTTGATATTGATAGTTTTTGGTGGTGGAGATATAAAGTTTTGTAGAAGTCCTAAATCACCATTTTGGTTTTTTTTTTGTAGCTAACAGTGCTACCTTAGCTGTTCCGTATTTTAGTTGTTTTTGTCCTTTCTAGGGATAATTTTGATCTTAGAGCCTTCATATGTTGTCCTGTGGTCTCTTATGTTTTTCGTGCGTTTCTACTTATGTCTTTGTTTAGTTTTTTATAGTTTTCTAGTTCTCTATTAGTGTTTCTTCTTTGTTTTGTTAGTTCTTGTTTGTAAACTAAATTTGCCAACCTTTTCTTTTTGTTTTGTGCATATTATTAGGTTGATGCATGATTATTTGTCGTTTTTGGGTTTTGCTTAATTCTTTAAAACAAGTTGCCAAAAAATTACTCCTCTTAGATTTTGATGAGTGTTGATATAACACATACAATTTGTGACGAGTAATTAAAATTCTTCCGCAATGTTACTCCCATGTCATCATACTCATATGCAGCATTTTGAATCTAAAAATTGACCTCTTGCTAATTTGTTGTCTAAGCTAGTATCACTATTTTTAAAGTAATCAAACCATACTTGGCATACCTTTTTGCTAATTGTTCTTTTGCTAAAAATATTGTTGAGATTTTGAAATGCTTTCAACCCTTTCTCAATACGATACAGTAAAATGTGGCATTTGTCTATATGATTTTTATTGCGCATTGTAATTATCTAACCGTATTAAAGAATTATATTATGACAAATGTCAAAAATTTTAACAACAGAACATAAATAATCAAACGAAAGACTGGTTTGCCATCTAGTTGCAATTTTTAATACTAAAATGTCCGCATTAATCGGTATCATTTTTGCATTTATGCAATTGGCAGTCATTTCGCGGCTATAACGATTTTGAATCGCCAATAAATTATGAAATGAATTAATAATTTATTCAAAATCAGTCAATCGAATCACAGCGGCCAAGGGTCAAGCATAGACAATTGTTTCGGTTCTACAAACCTCGTCAGTATGCCTTGTACGACCACGGCATCGCATGATAGCGAAGACAATTTTGAATAAATATTTCTGTGCTTATGAACACAATTGATATTATAAATAATTAAACGAAAGACTGGTTTGCCAATTGCATAAATGCAAAAATGATACCGATTAATGCGGACATTTTAGTATTAAAAATTGCAACTAGATGGCAAACCAGTCTTTCGTTTGATTATTTATAATATCAATTGTGTTCATAAGCACAGAAATATTTATTCAAAATTGTCTTCGCTATCATGCGATGCCGTGGTCGTACAAGGCATACTGACGAGGTTTGTAGAACCGAAACAATTGTCTATGCTTGACCCTTGGCCGCTGTGATTCGATTGACTGATTTTGAATAAATTATTAATTCATTTCATTTTTTAACAGAACATAAACAAAAACGGCAGATAATTATGCATCAACCTAATAATTTCATCAATGTCATCTGAGATAACAATCAAGAAAAAATAACGCGCAATTATTTTTCTTTAATAGAAGTACACATAACTGTATTGCAAATTTTATTAATTTTGTATCAAATAAACTGAATTTTATTGAAATAGTCAACGCATATACATGATGATTGATTAGCCTTTTTACAAAAAAAAGTAGATTTAATTTCATGAAAAACTGATCTTTGTTTGTTCAAAAGTTATAATGTTTTTAAAATATTTAATAATTGTTTGTAATTTAAGAAAACTAAAAATTATTATTGTAACAAAGCAAAATTGAGATTCCAGGAAATGTTTAAAAATTAGTCCAAGCAACGATGAATTAACTTCTTTACACTGGTAATAAATTTATTTTATTTCTAAAAGTTGCGGAGTTGCAACGTTTTGAATCTTCTGCAATGATTGATTTTACAATATTTTATTTATTTATTAATTGTCAGGATTTAAGTCAAGTGATCTAGGTGACCATAATATAGAACTTCCGTTACCAATCTATTAAATTGGAAAATGAGTATGCAGTATGTCTTTCTCAATGAGGCGGGCCTACTCATGCTGATACTACACATTAGGTTAAGTGGAATTTTTTTAGAAGAATAAATTACATCTTTTGCGTGGTTTTAGTTAAATTGCTTCAGCTGCCACTGGGTGACTAATTAACCTAGGAGATTCAAACTTGGCGGAAACATAGAAAGAAGCCAAATATTATCTATTTTTGCATCTCGGTAAGTAAATTAAAAGTTGGGTATTCTGGGTAAGTATTCTGTAGTTCAAAAAATAATTTACAATATTTTTGTTTCTTCTAATTTTACTTTTTGTTTATGTTAGTCATAGAGAGAATAACTCTGCAAGTATTTGGTAAGTATAAGACCAAAATTTAAAAAAAGTTAAATTTGTTGTCATAATTGAATAAACGTCGTCTTGTAAATATTATAGTAGACTATTATTTTCTTGTGGAATTATAGTAATATCTTTAAATTACTTTAAATAATAATATAATAATAATATTAATATAAATATAGTATTTTTAATTCTTATATCTGTATCGGGTTGTGAAGCACAGCAAGTAAAAATCGTGTAGAGAATCAGTGTTTATTGTGTTATATATTAAAAATTAAAAATTCCTAAAAAACTGCTAAAAAAGCTTTAAATTTGATTCATTTTGATCTTTGAAAGATGAATCACGTCTTCAAGAGGAGCCAAGTATTTCTTATTTTTAAAAACAAAACACAAAGCTGTAGAGAAACTGAACAACTTTTTAAATATGGTGTAAAATCAATTTGATATAGAGATAGTGCTTAATGTCAAAACACAAAATTTACTGGAGAAACTGAGACTATTTACATCAAGTTCAATGCGTATATTCCTCAACAAATTAATAGAATTAAATGAAAAAGCAAACAGTTGCAGAGTTATGTATTATTATACATGCGCAAAACTTATGTGTATTTTTCAGTGTTCACGTTAAATCAAACTGGATCCAGCTCAATCAAGGGTTAAAGTCTAACAGAACTTTGGTTTGGACAAAAAATTAAATTGAAAAGTTTTATGTGTGATTGTTATGTACTCATCCTTAGTCACAAACAAGGCCAGATGGACATGAAGTCAAAAAAGAGTATTCTAGTTTGCTACAACTTGTATTTGCCGTGCTATCAGATTTATTAAATAAATCAGCGCATTGTATTTTTTGTTGAAGAACGTGAACGTGAACGTCAATTGAGAAAAGAAATTAGATTAACCTAAAACTTGCGATACACTAGATGCAAAAAAACTTTAAGTGTCTGCACAATCATTACCTGCACTTGAAAAAC
The DNA here is from genome assembly GCA_963932245.1 of Tachinus rufipes. Classification (NCBI taxonomy): domain Eukaryota; kingdom Metazoa; phylum Arthropoda; class Insecta; order Coleoptera; family Staphylinidae; genus Tachinus; species Tachinus rufipes. The sequence continues at coordinate 44,466,735 of OZ010741.1, read as the reverse complement.
CGGAAGACAAAAAGAAGCAGTTACACTAGTAGTCAAAACTTTGAGGAGGTCCAACCTGCGTGATTGTCAAACTTTAAATTATCATGCCCGTTTTTTAAATTTTGTAAAAAGTTATCTTTTTAAGAAATTTACCTAATTTAGCAATGATATAATAAGTGAAAGTTATCCCTGTTTAAAAAACTTTGAAGGACAAAGAATGGTATGCTATGGCGGACAAATTCAACTTTATTAACCAAAACAAAACATAGAACCTTGTCATAACTCCAAAATACGCAAAACCACTGTCTGGTCAAGAGAAACAATATTACCGTTTGAAAGCCCGTTTTGTTGCAAAAGGATTTGAGCAGAAAATGGGTATAAACTATACTGACACTTTTAGTCCTGTGGCACGTTATGAGTCAATTTGACTGATAGTTAGCATTGCAGTAGGTAAATGCTACTAGTGATAACTTTTGAAGTCAAGACTGCTTCCTTGTAAGAAGATTTAAAAAAAATAATTATATAATGATTAAAGCAAGTGTGCAAACTGAGGAAAAACTCCTGATCTAAAACAAGCTATGAAAAATTGAAACTACAAGATTTTAATTTTTTTTTTAATTTTGACTTTTGTTAACACAGATATTCCACGGATATTTTTGATAAAGTCAGAAGCATAATCATTGCTTTTTTTATGGATGACGGACTTATTGTTGGTAAAAGTAAGGTAGAAATTATCAAAGTGTTAGTACTGTAACTATGAAATTATTTTTGAAAGGTAATTAAATAATTGCTTCAATTTCTATCTTAGAAATTGACATTAAACCAGAAGAAGTTTTTGTCAGTTAATCCAAGTACACTAAGAACATAATTCAACGTTATAGTATTAATAGCTACTACCTTACATGGTTTCTTTTTGAGAAAGGATAGTGATCAACAAAAAACTTTGAGAAAAACAATGAACAATTTCTTGTTCAGACATCAGTTTTTAAGTAAACTACTTGAGTAGTATTTGCTTTAAACCAATGAAGCATCATTGGAATATGAATCAACAAGCCTTTTGCTATTTGTATGAAACAAAATTTGCAATTTTGTTTATTGAGATGATCAAATTTATGTCTATACCCATTCGGACTATGGAGGGGACAAGCAATCAAGACGTTCTTCTGGAGTAGTGAGCATTTGCGGTGGACATATTGTCTAGTAAACTCAGAAGCAACGGTTGGTAGCTACTTTATTAGCTAAAACTAAATAGTTTTGTATACATATGACAAACAAGTACTCTATAAAAAATTTAAATGGTTTGTTGGATATTTTTAAAGTGATTCAACGCATTACTGGTAACTTTGCCACTTGACCCGATGGAGTACTTTTATTACTATTAAAGAATTATATTTATTCTATTTCAAAGCTATTGATTTTTTTTTGTCAATGCGTTTTTAAACAAAGTGAAATTCCTGCATAGAAACAAAGTTTAGTGAACCTAAAGAAGACATTAAAAACTAAAGAGGTAATTGTATCCAATAATCTGTCATAATTAAATTATTTCATAAATTAATTACTAGTCAAATACAATGAATGTACAAAAAAATGGTTTTTGTGAGAAACAGTCTACATTGACAAGTCCGTTATAAACGACTTATTAAGTGCCCTTGAATCTAAGTTACAAGTTAATTCTATTTACATTAATTCTCAAAGGCATTTGACCGTGTAAACCAAACTGTTTTGATTGTTAAATTTAGTGCACTTAGTTTCCATGATACTAGAGATTGCTGTTTAATAAGCTATTTGGAAAATCGTACATAGTGTATAAAAATTAATAAATTTTTATCGCAAATCATTACTATCCTATCGGAAGTCTTTCAAGGGTTCTATTTTTTTTGCTTTTTATTAATGGTCATTTTTGTTGTATTCATCCATCTTTATTTAGTATATTTGCTGACGATCTATAAAAACATATTATCTCTTGAAGATTGTCATCTTATACAGAATGACTTAAACTCTGTTAAACAGGTGTCTTATTAACAGTTGCACAGAATGATTTTCTCTAAGAAGAGATCAAAGGCAAAACCTACAATTATGCCATTGGCAACGTAGAGTTTTTGGACCGACCAGTTACTTAATTATTTTAATTTTGTATTAATTTAATTAAATCAAATAAATATCATTCTTCAAACAAAGACATTATTTTGAATTGAATTGAATATTGTCTGCTTCTATTTACATAATACTAAAAATACCAGATACTACTAATATAATATAAAATACTAATAAAATAAAGTTTTTTAATTGATTATTTGAACTAGAAGCGTGCCAGGTTAATATTAAAAATCCAGTATAAAAGTATAAAAGATTACTGTCTCATTAATGATTATTATGCACTTTTTGCAGAAATGTAGTTTTAGGAAACACAATCAAATATTATTTCATAATATTTATATAACCCAAATTAATACGATATTTTTTTAATGTGTATTTAAAACAAAATATTAAGTTGTGTTTACTTTTCTCACAAGCGCCCAGTAATGGCAGAGCAAACAAAATTGAAATGAAGTCCGTGCCATGTTTATTTCAAGCTTATTACAATCTATTCACTTTGTTTCACTTGTAGATATCATTAACAAGTTTCAGTTAGTTAATTTATAAATGATCTTTTTAATTAATACAGTTATAAAAGAAAAATAAAAGATTTGTGATGATTCTTAATGAAAGAAGGGATGAAAGCTATAAAGGGAGGTCGTAATGGCAAAAGGACTTGGGGCGGAGGGTCAAGTGTGTCCGGAGATATATAATATATACGTCCGGAAATATTGCAGGTGCACTACAACATCCGGTTATTACCTGACCCATGACCTGCCTTACACTGACCACACTGACCCGACCTACCCCAATTCAGAGGCTTTATTAAATGGTCATCCATTCACCCCTTCACATATACACATACGTCCATCGTATGTGAAAAAAAAACAGGTGCCACGTGTCATTCTCCACCCCAGCAATTAATTTACACACACGCTCTTGGCGTTGAGTTTACTCAATGAAAACATTTGTTAATGAAAACAATGATTACGTTTATTTAAATGTTTATTTTACATATTTTACAATAATATCTTAAATTAAGCTAACAAATGTTTTCTATATTTACAAAAAATGCAATGTTTATGTAAACTTTTCTAAACGCAATTATTTAAAAAATTATGTAACAAAATTTTACTAAAAATTTATTATAATTAGGTAGTCTAAATATAAAATACTTACTGGTGTATTTTCTCATGAAATATATATACCATTTATCCAAACAATTAATATTTTACAGCTTAACTCCAATCGTGCCTTGTAATTTATCGGCATTAAAAATAACAATTTATGCAAGATCATCCACCATTTTTCGCAGTTTGTTTTTCGGTGAGATTCGACCTTCATTGTAAGCACGCAGAGACATCTGCCCTTAAGCGTGACTGGTAATATTACGAAAAGAAAAAAATAACAGCCACAAAAACCACACAAGTCGTCGATCCGAACATGGTGACATCGTGGGATCGACACTTGCTCCCAAAATGAAAGGGTTGTTGCTTGCAACGCAAATCATCATTTTTACCTGTGATTGATCACGTACGATTTATAAATAAGGACGTAAACGTCATTATGTTGAATTTAAATTGGGTTTATAGAAGTTTACATTTACATAATGAATGTGGTAGAAGTTTTTTCAATAGCGGATTGATATATCAACTGGATAATTGAAAAGTATAATTTCATGACTAAGAAATGCTAATACATATAAAAACAACTTATTATATATTCCCCTATTTATTAATACAGCGTGTAATATTTGTATATTGCACGGATGATATATTACTATAAAATGTATGCAAATTTGAAATTAGCATTGCAACTAAATGAAACTGATGAACATACAAGTATATAATAACTAATATGTGAAACTAGTACATATATACATACATATTGTGCATAATAATATTTTTGTCAAATTATAATATTCTCTAATATGATCACAAAAAAATAATTAATAAATATTACATGTAATATATGCTACTAAATAGAAATTTTGTAAGAAAATTTGTAGTAAGTTAAAAAAATATCAATAAAAAAAGATTTAAAACTTACTGGTATTTAGAAATAAACAATTTTTTGGTTAACATTTGTTTGATATGTAATCATTCTGTGTTTGTTTTATTATGCCCGAAGTTAAAGTTTGAACTAATTTTTGTCAAGTTATTAGTTTAAAAACATTCTAATTTTGTTTATTAAGAACATTAAAACTTGTGTAGAAAGTAACCAATTGAAATTTTGTCAAACGTCAAATTTTAATTGGTTTTACACTACCAAAACAATTGGTCGATAATTTGCTAATATATTTGGAAAAAGGCTTACATTGTAAAATTTGTTTGCTTGCCTACTCTGAAAAACTGCTGCTTGTATTTTATATTGAAAAGTGATGTTGTACGGCTCAGGGCGGGGAAATTATACGCAGGACTCTAGACTACTCTAGAGCGCTAATAGTATATAGTAAATCAAGCGCCAAAATAGACAAAACTATGCTTCTTTTTGATTGGCTGTTCAACACATTTTACATGTCGTACTCAAAAGTCTGTCAGTAGTGCAGGCAGGTTGCTAAAGCCTATTTTTGATACACTATACTCTATTTAAACGTTTCATTAATATTTTAATGTAGTCTCAAAGATTTTCTAATCATTTCCACACAAAACATTAGTGGGACATAAAATATGAAAAAAACTGAAAAATTTACCGTAACTTTTAATTGTTGCTAAAACACGTGTTATAATTTAAAACAAAAATAAAATAACACTACATAATAACAAGACCAAAACAAACAAATAAATAAACAAACATGATAATACACACAAAATAAGATAAATGGAAAGAGAAAATAAAAATGGTGCCCCGAATACGAAGCTTTGCAGCCTACCATATATGGAAACGGTGTAAAGCAGCTAGTGGGGAGAAAAAAAAATATAATGTTGTAAATATGTAAATATATTATAATAAATTTAGTTAATAAAAAAAAAAAAAAAAACATCTAAAAATTTAATTATTTGCAAAATATCATCAACAGTGACTGATGTCAGTGAGTTTGTAAATATGAAAAAAAGATCATTGTTACGTTTCTTTAGTCCAACCAATATCAAAGCGGAGCTAGATTCTACGTCGGTGGATATTTGTTTTTTTTTGTTTACAACAGTAAAATATTAGGTCGCAGAGTTTAAACAAAGCTATGTATAAGCTGCTAAAACAAATGCTGCATTGGTCAACCAAATAAGGTGTTATTTTTTTTAAATAACCGCCAAGCCGAGTACTTTTGGGACTATCTTTGTAGATTTATTTATACAGAAAAATACAAATTCTATCAATCAGACTGTAAAATCTATACTAAATAAGTAACATGTTTCAATTTTCTAAATACACCCCAACATTATAAAAACTTAAAGTGTGGAGCTAAGCAATCAAAATACTGTAGTTTACATGATCAAGAGTCTTTCAAAAATTGGTGAATATGTAGTCAACCTGAGCTCTGGATTCAGAGGATTTTATTTATTTTTATGTTGTTTTCGTAACACAGCAGATTGGAAAATGTGGAAGAATCTTTAATAATTCCACGCAAACAACTTAAGTTTAGTGAAGGTTTACTAAAATATTTTTTTACATCTAATGTATTTATCTGTTAAAACTTGATAAAATAATTTATGGATAACAAATTGAATGCAAATGCTTTTATTGTTTGTGATATTTTCTTTAGAACCAGATGCAAGGGCATTATGTAAATCCCTATATTGATACGTTTCTATAGTGAATTAAACCATTATACGGTGGTCATTTTGAGTGTGATTTAGGCCCGATTTCATAATTATTTAATGCTACATTAAAACTTAATAGAATTATTAACAAAAAAATATGATTTCATAATGATAATAATGTAACATTAGCAATTAATGGAAGCATAATTTTAATGTGTCACGTTTGTCTCATCAATTTTACTCAATATTAAATAGCTTCATTGATATATTCAATTTAATTCAATAACCTCTTAATACCGTTAGGTGTCGAGGTGTCGGACACACCGAGCCACAGAGAAGACTTGTATGGGGTGCTTATATGAGGTAACGGACCCATATTGGGAAGAACGCTACGATCGGCATCACTTTGGGTTTACCCATCCAAGTTGTGACCAGAGCGGCCGTTGCTTAACTTTTGTTAGCGCTGGTATTTGTGCATGCCCTCTCTGCCGTACTGCCGACCATTCATTGATATAACCGTTCCTAAATCTAGTACAAATGTATGTTTTTGATTTCCAGTTTGGTTTTCAAAACAAACAATACACAATGTAAAACGTAAACGTCATTATCGTAATCTATCTTTAAAACATAATACCCAATTTAATAGAATGCAATTTAGTAGACTCCGAAATACAGTAAAAAGAAATATAAAAAAAGACTTTAACAATTACATTGATGGTGTTAAACAAAACATAGTTAATGTCCCTAAAAAACTATGGTCTTATATAAATATTAAAAATAAAAAAAACAAGAATTCCAAGTAAAGTATTTAATAAAAATGAATCCATATGATAACTAACGCGTTTGCAAGTCACTTTTCTTCAGTATTCTTGATTATATCTAATGAGTTTGATAATGAAGTACCAAATGTTTGTAACAAAAATATTTTATTATTAAAAAAATTTGAAGAGATTGAAGTAATTGAAGCAGCAAATTTGATAAAACCAACTTTAACTCTTTTCCAGTCTGCTGGAAGGCAGCAAAAATAACTCCTGTATTTAAATCTGGTACAGTTAATGAAATTAAGAACTACCGTCCTATATCTTTGATATGTAATTTTGCCAAGTTGTTTGTATCAATGATATTCAAAGTTATTTACTGCCACATAAAAAAATGATTTAAGTTCTAAGCAGCATGGATTTATTAAAGGTAGATCTACAGTTACTAATCTTTGTACGTTTGTTGAAAAAATATCAAATGCTCTTGATAATCGATGTCAGGTTGATGTCATCTATACTGATTTATCAAAAGCATTTGACCAAGTGCAACACAATATTTTGATAAAAAAACTGCATATATTTGGTATAGGGTCTGACATAATATCACTATTGGCATCATACCTAAGCTCAAGAAATTTTTTTGTTGAATATAATGGCATACAATCAAATGTATATATTGCAACGAGTGGTGTCTCTTAAGAATCAAATCTAGGCCCATAACTTTTTCTAATGTTTATTAATGATGTTGTAAACTGTATAAACTTAGACTGATTAATATATGCTGACGATATAAAAATATTCAGAAATTTTTTAACTTATAATGATTGTACTTTATTACAAGCTGATTTATTGCGTTTGTGCAAGTTTTGCAATAAAAATTGTCTAAATCTAAACGTAGATAAATGTAAAATTATGTCTTTTTCGTGAAAACATATTAAAATTAACTATGAATATTTAATGGATGAATTCAAATTGGGCAGAGTAGCATTAATCAAGGATTTGGGTGTATTATTTAATCAAAAACTTACTTTTGATGATCATATGAACTCTATCACCAAAGAATGTTATAAACTTTTAGGATTTATCCTGCGAAATACAAAACCGTTTAAAGGTATGGTGGCATTATCAAAGTTCTACAATGCTTTTATACGCAGTATGTTAGAATATGCATCAATCATATATGGCATCCAGCATATAATACGCATAGTAACAATATTGAAAAAGTACAAAGGAAGTTTTTAAAAGCATTATACTACAGAAAATATAAAATTTATCCAGTCCAAGGATATTCACAGCAAAATCTTCTAGAAGAATTTAACTATACGTCACTAAACAAATGAAGAATGATTCACCAAGTACTTTTTGTCCATCAAATTTTACATAATGATGTTATGGACTCAGAGCTATTACACAACTTAAATTTTGTAACACCTCGACTCACCAGCAAATACGTTTCATCGTCAACAATCACCACTAATGTCAATGTGTAACTACGTAAATGTTTATTGTTATGAAATTGATATATTTCATGTATCTCGTGACGTACTAAAATCATATCTTTTAAATGAAACCAATATTTTATAAATGATTGTTCATCTTTTAACTCTTGCTTAAATTTTATATCTGTTATCTTATTTTATGTTTTATTTTTATCTTATTTTATGTTTTATTTTTATTTTATTTTATTATATTTTAAATTTATTTTGTAGTTGTTCAACTATTTTTTTGTAGAAATTTTATATCTGATTTTTGTCTTTGAGTTTTTAATATTATCCTGTAATTAGTTTTATTTGAACTGTTGGGTAATAAAGAATTATTATTATTATTATTATTATTATTATTATTATCAATGACGTTAATGGTACTATTAAGTGTAAACATAACCTAGTTTTTTTGTTTTAATTAGTATTTTCTATAAAAAACGTAAAATTTTGCTAGAAATGCTTGAATACAAAATTATAATTTATGATTTTTAATAATATTATTAATTTTTTTCTAGTGTAATTTTTATTAAAGTACTATAATAATTCATTAATATTACAATGGTTTGTGCAATTTTTGCAAAGTCAAATTGTATTGATTATTAATAAAATTAATATTTATTTTTGAAACTTTGCGACAGATTTGATACTTCATGGTTAGAAACCGCCATGTTCACACTGCAGAAAACACAGAAAATAGTTTAATCATAGTACCAACATAATCTGTTTTTATCTAATAAAGCATTAGTTAAAAACACGTTAAAATAATATTCTGAGCTCCTAATAAATTAATTGTCACATTAATTAATGGAACATTAACGTATAACTTATGAAATAAAAAAACTAAAATGATAAAATGTAATATTTTTTATATTTTCTATATTTATTTTATAAAATCGTTTAATTTTAATCATATTTATTAAATTAATGATTTTATTTTAATATTTATTTAATTTATTTAACATACATACATGTTTCGATAAATAATTATCATTTTCAATGTATTATTTTATATCTATTAGACTGAACTGTGATATTTATTTGTATGCACTCTCAGAAAGTCCTAACAGCCTTTAAAATTGCAATGGCAATATACTTAATAAGTATGTATAAAATATATAAAGAAGAGACGCAATGTCCACTAATGAGACAGTTGTAAAGCAATAATTTTGAATAAAGCCACAACGACATATGTAGCGCTCGTTACTATTTGTTCAATCGGACAACCCAATAATAACATTAAAAAACTAAATTTATGAAAAAATTATCTTAAACTAAAAACATCCATAGACGCGTTTCGAGAGGTTTTCAGGTCATCAGTATGGCTTTATTTATTTAAACTTAATAATTGATTTGTAACTTACTTTGTCAACATCGTTCACCACTTAATAAGTATCATAACTTTCAGATAACAGTCAGATGAATATCCTGGATCTATAAAGAAACAATTAATTCTAAGTTGTTAATTAAATTCTACGGAAAATTTTATATCAATACAAGAGTGTATTTTAATGTAAATTATTGAAGTTTTTTAAAAAATAACATATTTTTATCATATTTTCTATTTTGAGCCTAAACTTAGACTCGTAGACAAAAGTTATTAAATTTTGTAGCTATAATTTTCCTGAAAGTTTAAACATTATTAGAGGCTTTAAAATAACGTAAAGTACTTTTTATTGTAATCAAATTTGTAGTGAAACATTCTAATAGTGTTTTTTGTAAGTAACTAATAAGACCTGGTTACATAGTGCAAACTAGCATCCAAGCTGGCTTAGTCAATTACTGCTGTGCAGCTACTACCACCGTGTGACCGCATCACGCAAGTTACTGTCCCTCGCCATTATCGTATCGATGGGATCACACGGTGCTATTAGCTGCACTGCAGTAACTAACTGACTAGGCTAGCTCGGATGCACTTTTGCATAAAGATCATTTTTTCAAGATTCTCACAAAAAAATACCAAACTTTTTTTAAAACTAAGGTAATTCTTAAACAAATCTTAAAACAAATGTTGTTAACGATACGATTGATAGAATAATTTTACAAAAAAGAGAATATCACATTTTTTTATCAATAAGTATCTACTTTGGCATACTTTTGTTGAAACATGTTAAGTTAAAATTAAAAAAAAAAAAGAATTTTATAATACAGATCATTACAGTACACTGTTGACTATTCACAAGCACAAACTGATAGCTAACTTTAAAAAAATATTTCAGATAACCATCAATAAACTTGTATTTTTTTAACTACTCTTTTGTTATGTTTGGTAAGAATGATAGATCAGTTACACAATAAATATTGCAACAATCATAAAATTATTAGTTTACGACTGTAATTATAGATAAATGGTGGTCCATTTAGTGGTATCTTTTTAAAAATTCAAAAAATAAACAAAAATTATTTTTTTCGGTATATTATTAGTTTATTCGAAAGAGAAAACGTTCCCATTATTTATAGAACACGATTTTATTTATGTGGCTACCTTGGCTCGTTTTGCAGTAACTGTTAACCCAGTTTTCCAAAACCTTTGATATTTGCTTTAAGAGCGTGATTTATTAATAGATTGTTTGCACAGCATTGGTCCTTCACGGCACCCCACAAAAAAAAGTCTAACGGCGTCCAATCGCAGCTCCGAGGTGGCCAATTGACATTGCCGAGATAACATGATTATATGATAACAAAAGATTGATTGTGGCATGGGCTGTGTAGCATAGCGCGCCATCCTGTTGAAATCAAAGGTCGTCCAAGTCTATGTCTTCAAATTCCGGCTACAAAAAATCGTTTATTATGCCTCTGTAGCGCTCACCGTTGACTAAAATAGCGTTTCTTTAAAATGCTGCTGATTTTTAAAGAAAAATAGGCCAATGATGCCACCGCTCCAAAATCCGCACTTAACTATCACTCTTTGAGAATCCATTGGCTTTGGGCCAGGAGAGATGGGAAGGAAACTCCGAACAAGTTAGGGCGTCGCGCTCTCTGTAGAAGGTACATAGGGCGTCAAGCACAAAACTGTTCGAAACCGTCTAGAACAGTAAAAAGAAAGCATCTATTGCGAGGTCTTTGTGCAAAATTTGCATCAGGCTGGTGCATGAAATGTTGAGTTGTTGAGATCGATGGCGAGACGATGTTTCAGGACTGAGTCGGACATTCTTGGCTGCGGCAGCCACATTCTCGTCAGTGCAAACCGTACAACGGCGGGGACCATGTGTGTTGGCTACTAGCATGCCAGTATCACATACTTTTTGCACAAGTTTGCGTACAGCACGCGCGGTGGGGGCCTCATTCTAGCCAAATTTTTTTCAATAAACGCACTGTTTGGGCTACACAACATTGACTTTAGAAATAATTTTGCAATGGTTCCCAACGTTATTTAAGCGTGAAGCGATTCATTTTGTTCCGCGATATGATAGTGACTTTCTGTCAAGATTTCCTACGAGAAAGACACTGTCAAAATAACAAATGATTAAAAAGATACAACTAAATGGACCACCCTATATAATTTTGAGTCATCATCATTATTAGTGATCTGCGTTTTGCAAGTCTCTATTTAGTATTCTCGGTATTATTATTTTTTTTTTTAATTTTACTGTACAATTTTCTATTTCAGTCATCTTGCATTTTTTTCTTTCTTTTTTTAGATTTGTATTCACCATTTTCAATCACGTCCTTTAATTTTTCCTAAATGCATGCTTTATATAATCTTTCTTTTTTTGATTGTTTTACTTACTAGCGGTTTTTTTTAACACTTCTTTACTCAGGATTTTGTCTGCTGACTTACCTTACCTTATCTTTATTTCTCTCTTAATTATCAATTCTGTCTATTTTTACTACTAAGATACTTATACCTTTTGACTTATTCTAATTTATCTTTGTTTATGTATATTTCTTCTGTCATACATATTTTTTTTAACTAGATCAAATAGATTATATTCTTTTTCCTACATTGCTTACGCGCTTGTCTCCTTTCTACAGGGAGTTTATAAATGAATGGGATTATGTAATCACTTTAAATATGCCGCCTCTTTAAAACTGTTTACTATACTACATATGTTTTCATATGTTTGCTTGACAGCTGTCAAAGTTGATCTGTCAAAACAAATAGTATAGTAAACAATTTAAAAAAAGCGGCACATTTAAAGTGATTACATAATCCCATTCATTTATAAACTCCCTGTAGTTCCTTGTTGTCATCTCTTTGGCATCTATATTGAAGAACGTTTATCTGCCCTGTCTTACTCGTTACTAATTTTAAACTACTTTATCATTTTGTAATTTAACCTCATTGCTGTTTGTTGTCTCATACACAAATTACTTATCAGTTCTTAATCTTTCTACTTTTATTAAAATATCTATTACCATCTTCTACTAAACACAGTTGAATGCTTTTATTAAGTCTATAAAACATGCATAATTTTGTACCTTTTTCCAATTGTCCTCACTATACCAATTGAATTTCTTGTTCTCATGACTTTTTTATTCAATTTTATTTATTACTTTTAACAAGATATTTGCTGCGTGCACTACCAAGCTGATTGTTCTATACTTCTTGCTCTTTTTCTGTGTATAAAAACAAAACGCCATAGATATGATTTGTTCATATATAACCTTATCAAACATTACATAAACAACATTCAAATTGAATGATGATTTTAATTTTACATTCAAGTTAGGAAATTTGAATAATAGAATAGTTGTAGGCAAAGTAAAGTTTGTTTTGGAATTGTATAAAATTTATATAAAAATAATAATTGTTTACATTAGTTTAAATATAATTATATTTTTACACAAGTTTAAAGTTTTTTAATCTTGTTTCATTTAAAATCAATATCAATATCTTATGCAAATAATCTTGTATTTTCTATCCAACAAGTATACAAAATGCTTAACCGTTTTTACAAATCCAAACTTTTTATACTTTTATAGTATGTTGAAAAACTCTCTTAATATTAATCTGAATCATTAGTTCCTAACTTTACCATAATACAAAATATGACATTTTAAAGCGTCTACTACTAAAATGTTATTTTTAACTTGTTTTTATAGACACCATTGTTGGACGGTATTTGCATTCGGTTTGGTGTGATGCGTATACTTATATTCTGCGTAAAAAATAACTACTTTGAAAGAGGTAAATATAGAACTCTGACATTTGTTGGAAATAGTTAGTATATGTTGGCATACAGTTAATTACATTTTGAAGGGCATCTGTCACTTTTAAAAGAATTTCTTTATTTGTTTTTATATAATCTAAAAGTTTATTTTTGATTACTTAATTTTTTGCATTAGTTCACAGTTTTTTGTTTGATTCAATTGTGTATTAATGAATGACTTAAGTACTAAAACATGCACATTTTTAGTAAGTTAATTTATAGAACGTAAAGACCGACTCTTAAAGAGAAGTAAAATTTAAGATCTAGCAGATCCAACACAAGCGATTGCAATAAGTTGGGTAGAAGCAATTCGTGAGCATTATTTATATTATAATAATAATAATATATTTTATTAATAAATATTTATATAAAATAATACTGTACATAAAATATAAAATATAATAAATAAGAATAAAATAGTTTCTTCCCTCTATCATCACTTGAGGTTTGCGGGTTCAGTCCCATCTCAAGTTATCGGTATTGAGGGCTCGTGATTATTGTTGTTTTTGTTTATTTTTTATATTTTGTCATGTAGTAACATATGTTAAATTTTATTAAATTATATTTATTGTTGAAAAGTATATTGTTGTTTGTATATTTTACCGTTTTTGTTTATATGTTATGTTAGTCTAATATGGATTACTTTTTCTAATATTTTATTTAATGTTGATAAGCAAACATTTTCTTTTATACTGCGTTTTAATTGGATTTATTTTTATTTATTTTAATAATTCAGCATAACTCCAACATGGGAAAAACAAAATTGAGTTTATAAATAGGCAAAATATGTTTTCAGCAAAACAATCAGATTTTGTTTAAAATATTCTGGCGGACGCTTAAGAGTTAGACAACCTAAATGTCAAAGGTTTTTTAATATTTATTTGAAGCACATTAAACTAGCGCCGTTACATTGGTATAGTCTTGAAAAGAAAAGGTGTACTTCCATTTATGCAAGACAATCTAAGAGCAGTTTTTAGCAAAATAATGCACAACCACATACCTAGGTAACTAGATCATTAAGATCACCCGACTTAAACTCTATAGCATATGTCTGGGATATGATGGAAAAACATTGCATCGTTTACCGCATCTTCCAAATACTTTAAATAAACTGCGTCATCAGCTTCAAATTGGGACAAGTTGTCTCAAAGTGCATCAGAAGAGTATTCAGAGATATAATTATGTTATATTGTATTATTAATTTATTTTTAGTAAATAATGTCTTTCCGTTTAAAAATAAGTGTCCGATTTACAAATTTTATTTGTCCAAAATAAGTATTTAATTTTATAAAAATTATTATTTTCTACCTATTTTGAGTACCAACGCAAATAATTTCAATGGGTGTCGTTGCTAAAATACCACGTTGACAATTTTTTGTGTTATTTGCTGTTTTCTTTAACACAAAAAGCCAAATACCAAATTTTTTATTAAAATCAAATTTTTGATAAAGACTGTACCGCGATCATCAAGGAACGTTACTTTGGTCAAAAAATTTACTTTTAAAAGATTGAATTAGTACTTTTTTGTCAGTAGCAACATAAAAGTTAGTTTTTACGTTTGTTATATAAAATCATTTTTTGTCCACATGAATGTCTTCCAACAGTTCTTTAAGTTTATTGAATGAGTCTTATAACTTACTGAGAACATAGTTTAACTTAAACTTCTTGTTTTTATTTGCAAAAAAGTTTTTAAGGTACTAACAACTCTTTTTACAACACTTTTTTTTTAAGACGCAATGCATAATTCCTAGTTTTTGCCATCTTTGGTACACAAGTTACAAATTGTTAGTGACAGTGAAATTGCCTGCACTTTATTAATGATTAATTCTTAACTTTATGTTTTTTGGATTCCACATTAGCTACTGAAGATACGGAATCATAACATGTTTTTGATCTGTTCCAAACACGATGGTTTTTAAAGAAACGTAAAAATCCGCACTGATGCGCTTAATGACACCATATTCTAGTTTACAATTTTGGAAGGATTTGAGCAAAGATTTTAAAATTCCTAGTCACTGGCCGATATTTCAAATTGTTTTTTTTTACTTTTACACTGGTTATTAAACCAGTTTATTTTATTATTAATTATGTTTGATCAATTCGAATGTATTCTTTTTTTTCTGTTAAACTTGGATAAATCAAATCAAAATCAAATTAAAATTTGCTGCCTTATTAATAAAAAAAAAAAATTGTGTAATGCAAAAAGTTACTGTTTTTTTTTTAATTTTATGTTTTACTATAAGCAATCACATAGAAGTCATATAATAATTGTTGTTAAAAACACACATTCGACAAATTATTCTCGGGTTGAAGCTACAACTTGAGTAACGTAAGGTTAAACCAAATTAAAGCAGCATATAATAGTTCAGTTTGCAATAATAGTCAGTTTCTGCACAGCAGTCTAAAGCGTATTTGTCGGCATAAATTACAACAGAACATACAATATGTTGAAGATATTGTATGGTAATAAGTTACTGTGTATATGAATGATTTGAACATGTACGTGAAAGTGTTGATGATAAAGTAAAACTTGGACGTTAATTTATTTCTTGAAACTCAGATTAAAAGCATTTGTAAAACTGTGGCAAAAACACAGAATGGCTATATACTAAACATTAATTAGCCAAGGATTTAAGAAGTTAGAAACATGGTAGTAAATTTTTATTGCATAGTAAGTGCACCTGCGTATTCTGCACTAATGTAAAGTGTTTACTTAAAAAAATAGCGTTAACTACCTATTTTTGCCATATTAAAGACTAGCAGACTGCTTTCAAAAACATTTATAACGCTTCTATTTGTTTAAATAAAAGATAATTTTTAAAATATTAAACATTTTTGTGTTATTTTAATTATGTTTTTCATGCTAAATTTAAAATTAGTAAACTATGTATTATTCACTTTTTGATAGTTTTATTAATTTGTTTGTTCTTTTGACTAAAATAAATAAAAATAGTAATTGCTGAATATATGTGTAAATGTTTTTGCAATATTAGGAAACTTAATTTGTTTCTCAAAAACCTTAAACACTATGTTATGCTTTGTAGATCTTGTTATTTATAGCTTTATTTGATTAATATTTGCAATATAAAATGCTTAGAATTAAATTTTATAACATGCATTAGAATTTTCCAATAATAAAATTATAATATTTTATTATTCTCTAGTACGTTACATATTAAGTTATTATTTATTTATTTATTATGCAACTTACGTAGTAACAGTCATCATTCATATTATAATATAATTCTTGATTGTGTGATGTTTTTGGTATTTGCAAGTAAAACCATAGATCTAAAATATGAAACAATTGAACTCCAGCATACAGTAATTTGCGAGTGCTTCTTAATAACCAACTTTCTTTTAAAACGTATTCGCAATCTAAACTTAAATGTATAAATATGAAAATAAGTTTACATAAACTGCATGCTCCTTTATTAAGGAACAATTTACAAAATGCCGAACGCAAATATCACATCATGCATTTAAAAAGTTAAAATTATAAGATTGCTATGTTATAAAATCAGATCGAATATAAATTTTAATATAATTCCAATATTAAATATAATATTTTTTTACTATCTAATATATTTTTTTCTAAAACATCAGTATTCAATAGTCAAGTAATTTAGCGCCTCATTATACTAAATTATTATTAGTAATACCTACAGATTGTCCCTAAATAATTAAACAGTGAAGTCCATCTTATGTAGTTAATTATTTTCATTATTTAATAGACATTCTTTCTGTACATTTTTCTATATAAAAGTAATTAAATTTAGTTTTCTTTAATTAGGGGAGAGACCTTTTAAGTTAGAAGAAAAGATGAATTTAAGTTATTATAAGAAAAACCAATTAACAAATGGCAATCACGTCAAAGATTTATTTGATAATTCCCATCATTTTCTGGGATTTCAGGTCGACGCTACGTGAATCATAAAACGTCTAAGAATTCTGATATTTTAACATGAATTCCTTCTCACCGCAATTCTACAAAATTAAAATATAACGTACATAATACAGGCACTTAGTATGTTTAATAAATAATATTAATAGATTTTTAACTTTGTTTTAATTTAAAATATAATTTAGTTTTTTTTATTCGTGTGAAGAATTTCGGAATGTTTTGATCTACCTTTCTTCCGGTATGATAGATAACCCGGTGTTTTAATTAGCGCCCCAGTTGCAAGTGTATGCAAGGGTACCGCAGCTGCCCGATCGAGATGTAAAGGGATGCTGCTACCCCTTGCTGTTTCCCACGATACAACCCCATACTGGAATATCTGTACACAAACGTAACCCTCTAGCAACTCTTCTATCTGCACTTCCTCATCTCGTTACGCTTCCGATACAAGAGCAACCAGTTCACACATCTATTTTTTCCGCTTTAAGAGGAACAACAATAAAAAAATGTATAATTCTTTACATAAGGCGGAAGAGTAAATACTCACCCCGGAATTACTTTAATGGAATGTCTGAGAAGGGTGACTAGATACTGATTGCCACGAAATGTGGAAATAGAAGAGTTCTTTCTCATTGAACGGATTTAACGTTTTTTTTTTTGAAAAATATTCCCATGAATAAAATAATAAATTTTAAAAAGAATATATTTTTTATCAACAATAAAAAATATTGGCACATTTTTTATCAACAATAAAAAATATTGGCACATTTTTTGTCCTACAAAATAATTTATAATTTTTGTTTGGATAATTTAACAAACAAAATAGTATTAATTATAATTACTTAAAACATATTAATATGTAATATATTTTATTATATATCTACATTTATTTGCATATTCAGTAAGGGTCAATATTTTTTTTCTTAAAAGTGCAAGTGATTTTAACATTCTTAACCTGTCTTATTGTGTAATAATTTTGTGTGAATTACAGGTAGTAGTGCGGGGGTCAAGCGACCCAAATTTTGCTTTAGAACCTTTTTTCGGACCGCAATTTCACGGTCGCTTTGTGCAATGCATATGTTTAGTATGAGTTAAAGAGAGAGGTCACGTATGCTAATGCACTTGTTATTAAGTGACGCAATGTGCACCATAGAGATCGGTTAAGGTTTATGCATAATGCATTCCAGAACAGGAACCGCTTCCTGTTGCATCTGTCTATGGGAGATCTGCACATCCGGATTATTCACCTCATCCAAAAAAATCGCACGCCCAATATTTGGATAAGGTAGTAATTAATAAATTTAAATAATCCTGTGTGCACACAGCTTCATTAAATATAACGCTGTAAGGGTTATGAAATTGTTAAATTAAAAAGATATTTCTGTTTTAAATTATATTTACGTATATAATCAAGTTTGATTTTTTTTTTAATAAAATGCTTTTCATATTTAAATTAAATAAATCTTCAAAAATGTAATTTGGAACAAAACTATAACTTAGTTGTAACTAAGTTTTGTGGTTTTGAAAAATTGTTTCAATAAGTGTGTTAGTACTATCAAAATTTTTTAATTTGGTATTACGGGTTGTTTTTAAAATAACGATGCACAAGATTAGATTCGCTTATTATAGATATAATAGAATCTTGCAAGGGTTTGCACCTGCCGACAAATGTTAGAAAATTTGATCAATTTAATGATATGCTATTTATTTTAAACTATTTTTATACCGAAATGTTTCAACTCTAATAATACCTAGTAGCATTAATACTAAAATTAATTATATAAATGTATAATAGTAATATTATATTATGTCCAAATTTAAAATAAAAATTGAGCTAGCATATATAAGTTTTAGCATGCAAATTAGTTTATTTTGTACAGTTGATTTTTTTTTATTGCTTGAAATTTAAATTTTATTGTGGTTAAGCAATCAACTGATTTGGTTTACATATTACAAAAAAAAACAACTATACACAATATAAATGAATGGGATTATGTAATCACTTTAAATGTGCCGCTTATTGAATAAAATTTCAATTTTTGCACCCTCTGTAACAACTCAAGCTAACTCAAAATGTTTTTAGAGTCTTAAAAATTATTAATAATTTGCGTAGATTTGCAATCCTTAGTTTTACATTTGAGAAACTATACAGGAAACTCTAAGTTTGTTGGGTGATTTTAAAAAACTTGAAAGTAATTTTGGTACGTTATAGTATGCCCATAGATATAGTGTCTTTACGACATGGACTTGAATTGCTTCGGGAGACAATTATGTTTGTATTATATACCATAAATGTTCAAGAGTAAAAATTTTATATAAATATACAATATTTTTATTCTTAAATACTACTTTGGGTTCTAGGTATATATTACAATCATAATTGGTTGTTAATGAAATAATCCATTAAGATAATTTAAGCTGATGTCGTAAAAAATACTATATTGATGGGCATACTATACCCGCTAGTTTTCTATTAAAAAAATCATTTATTTATATCAACAATTGTTTTTACTTTTTTAGTTTTCAAACTTATCCAATTTAACGACCCGAGTGAAAATTTAAGCAAACCTTACCCAGTTATAATTAAATTTAATATAAATTATATTTATTAAACATTTTGAAAATAATTTTTGGGGAAAACGCTAGTTCTAATTTAATGGCATATTTTTTTTTATGTGATGGTCCAACAAATTTTAATTTGTATAATTATTATTTCTATTAATATCTATAAAAATCTATTTTATATGTTATACTCTTCTACTTCTACTCTTTTTTGTTTTTTGCTATTCTCCCAGCATCTTGTTAGCTTAAAGTGTTTCTGCTTAAAACAGGACCTGAAAAAAATATTAAAAACTATATAGATTTATTGTCCAGTTTGTCATACCTAAATTATATAATAAAACTGTTACTAACAACAATATAGTTTGAAGGGTAGGCGCTTTTTGTTGGTCTTTTAGTAGATTATTTTTACATGTTTCAAATATGTGTTGTTGTATAGAAACTGCTATATTCGTATTTTTATTTTTTTTATTGATCAAGTATGTACAAGAAAATATATTTGAATCAAATTCTTGTTGATTGGAACTTACGTTGGTACACTTTAAAGTGTTTTGCATCAACACTTGCAACAACTCTTTATATACATTGTGAAATTGTTTTAGAAAATAGCACATTGTTGCTAATAAAAAAAGACAATTATTTATAGTAATATAGCACACTATGTACTAGAAAAACTTGTAAGATTCAATCAATGTATTATTTCTAACTACTGTAGTGGATATACTATAATGGCTACATATTACTTTTTTAATTTCAAAACCTTTAAAAACATTATCAACATTTAACAAAAACTTAAAGTTGTGTACATTACAATTAAAATTATATACACTAAATAAATACCATTTTATACAATAGACAATAAAAAAATACTCCGCAGAATAAAAAAAAAAGAAGTCTTCAAACATGTAAGAAAAATACTTGATCTTCAGATAACCTTATATGAAAGAGAAGCGGAGCTTTCCAACTTAGCAACAGGCACTTTCGCATCAACAAAGGTCTAGAAAAAGACAAAAATAAAGACATTATAACTATTGTGCTCAAAAAAGAAACTACGTTTACAGCTATTTATTTTGGCTAAAATTAACAGAGTTGTCAGCAATACCGTAACACTCAAAATAAAAAAAAAGAGACAATCTTGACAGAGTGGTCTTATGCAAAGCACTGACTATCAATAAAAACGGTTCCTCAACGTGCACAAGCTCACGGCTCAAACCTTAAGATTAAAAAAAAAACCTTAGGCAATAGGTGAGACCGGTGGGGTATCTGGAAAGTAAAAGATTTACACAGATGCTACAATTGTAACACGGTTAGCAACAATGGCTAATTGACCTTAATGCGGACGCTGACGTATACATTCCACATATTTTCTTAAGGTTTGCAAAACGAGCCGCGGGCAAAGTTACATATAGGTAGAGTGCAAAGATCTTTGTTTTCTATTTATGCTATATTTTGCCCACTACACTAGCCAAAAACTTTGCCACAATTCTACTTATCCTCAAATATAAAACAGCATGCCTGCAAAAGGCAGTATGTTTGCTGACCAGGTAAAAGAGCATAACATTGCAATCCTTAACAAGGAAAATAAACCAACATTTGAAAGGGTTAGTGGATCGTTCTTCATAGACGTAATCATGTGTTTAGCAAAACCGGCTAAATATTTACAGAAATGGAAGGTGAGCGGAGAAGAAAAATTAGCTTTCACAAGTGTCTGTAATTTTTTTTTTTTTTTTTTTTGATGATGTTGACTTATATAATTTAAAAATCATAACGTTTTTACTTTGGTTGGTGTTTTTAGATTGATGTACATCTGCTATTAAAATATTATCGCATCTAATTTACCAATGATAGCGCTTAAAATTTTAATATTTTGTTTTAAAACTAAATGAATTAACATTTAAAAACATTATTAATTAATGCTACTGTACAATAATTAATTTCAAACAATTGAATTATACAATTAAAAAAATTAACGATTAAATAAATTATTTACTAAAGATTAAAGATTTATTGGGTATACACATCACATCACATAACATATTGTGGTAGATAGGTTTTTGAAAAATTAATTAGTAGTCATTAATACAAAAACAACAAAAAAAAAACAAAAAATTGTTAAGCTAGTTTTAAATTGGCCAGAAATCAAAAACTTGCATACAGACACTTGATATCATTTCAACTGCTACCGTGATTTGTAGTATTATAGCATAAACAGCAATATTGTTGTTCTTATTACTAACAATCTTAAAATAAAAATACTCATACTGAATAAAGTCAGGTGACTATAAGAGTTGCAAACAATCAAAGCTTAG
Source organism: Tachinus rufipes (assembly GCA_963932245.1). Taxonomy (NCBI): domain Eukaryota; kingdom Metazoa; phylum Arthropoda; class Insecta; order Coleoptera; family Staphylinidae; genus Tachinus; species Tachinus rufipes. The sequence goes on along the minus strand of OZ010741.1, from coordinate 44,444,821 downwards.
TAATACTTAAACTTTTCAAAAGAAAGAAATTTAAAATTCAAATTCAAATTTAAATTTTCTTTTTTTTAGCTTGACACTTGAAGTCTGTTAAAACACATAAAAAATGCGTTAAATGTTTTAGAATTCACTACTGAATTTTAAAATGTACAAAATTGCTAACGTTTTTTGTAACCGGGCGATAACAATAGCAGTAATACACGACAAGAACAGGCTAGTCATTATATCTCTATTCATTTATTATTTCTTTGATTATTTTCATTTTTTATTTGTTTATTTTACTATTTCTCTGTTTAATTTTCTCTATTTATTTTACTGTTTTTTGTTTTTTGTTTATTTTGCCAATTCTTTGATTATTTAATTGTCTGTTTATTTCAATATTTTTTCGTTTGTTTTACTATTTTTCTGTTCATTTCATTATTTCTTGTTTATTTTATTATTTCTTTGTTTATTTTACTATTTCTATGTTCATTTTATTGTTTTTTTGTTTTGTTTATTTCACTATTTCTTTGCTCATTTTATTATTTTATTATTTCTTTGTTCATTTTTATATTTAATTAACTATTTCTCTGTTTTAATTTTACCGTTTCCCCGTTTATTTTATTATTTCTCTGTTAATTTCACTATTTTTTTAACTTTACTAATGTTTTGTTTGTTTCATTATTTTTTTATTTATTTTATTATTTTTCTGTTTATTTTACTATTTCTTTGTTTTATTTACTATTTGTTTAGTTATTTTATTATTTCTATGTTTATTTTTTTATCTTCTTTCTTTATTTTGATAATTCCCGGTTTATTTCAATATTTTTCAGTCTATTTCAATATTTCTCTGTTTATTTGACTATTTCTCTGTTTATTTCATTATTTTTTTGTTTATTTTATTATTTTTCACTCATTGGAAGCAATTTGCCGATAGCATAAAAGTGTACATAACTTAAGTTTTTGTTAAATGTTGATAATGTTTTTAAAGTTTTTAAATTAAAAAAGTAATATGTAGCCGTTCTAGTATATCCACTACAGTTGTTAGAAATAATACATGGATTGATCTTAGTTTCAAGTGCGATAATTTATTGTTTACAAAGTCTAGTACAAAGTGTGCTATCACTGTAAATAATTGTCTTTTTTTATTAGCAACAAACAATGTGCAATTTTCAAAAACAATTTCACTATGTAGACAGGGTGAGTCGGGAGGAACTGACCAAACTACAGGAGTGTATTGTATACGTAAAAATAATGTAAAGAAAGTCAAATGTTGTTATTCAATTTTCATTTGTTTTCAAGTTATAGCGCAGTTAAAAATGTTTATATAGTATGCCACAATAGGTTTTCCGGACGTTGTATTAGTTGCAGAGGTCCTATTAGTTGGTCTTCAATATCTCCAAATCTGTTAGCACTAAATTATTATAGAGCTGGTTCAAAACGTATTAGAAATGTTGCATCTGATTTTAAACAAATACATAACTAAATCAGGAGAGCAACAGGCGTAGACGTAGTTGAAGAAAAATAATATAATATAATAAAATATAGCAGTTTTAGTTCATTTATTTAACGTCGGATTTATTTTTGCTGCCAGGGCTAATCACGTCGGAGATTAAAACTACCACACTTGAGAATTTTGCAGCAAATTCAGAAATTTTAACCTAAATTATTAGGTTCTTTTCTTATCCAAAAGAAGACGTATAATAATAAGTCGTATACAAAACGGAATGAATAAAAAAAATTTTGTTATTGTTTATTTTTTTATATTTAAAATTTCTATGGCTTTGCATTATATTACTTAGTTTTTAATTTTGATCTTACAATAAAAATAATTTTATATTTATAAAACTGTAAACAAAATTAAATGTAAGTCGAGCTCACTTAAAACCGTCTGACACGAGACTGATTCATATAGCAGACGACTAATTTGTGAGACAGTTGTCATATTATAATGTAAGTTTATCAAAAATCTAATTGATAGTTCATATGTTAAAATTGTGAAATAAAAGAAATTTAAATTTTTAAATTGACAGTTGACATTTTATATATAACAGATTTCTTAAGGTTAAAGTTTGCTGTTTGTATATCAAGTACTTTGTATAATGTAATAAATTTTTGAAACAGCCAACAGTGCTTTGTTTAAGTTTAATTAATATTACCTACATCTGACAAATTTATTATTTGTACATATGACAATTCACATAACTGAAACAGTTATTTTGTCAAACTGATAGTTAACAATTCATGTAATATATGTTTGGTATAACAAACTTGTGTAAACGTTTATAGTTGCTTTGTCAAATTACTAGTTGCTAATTCGACAGATTTTTCAAAAATGAAGTTGACAAATTTGTGAGACATTCGGCAGTTCAATTTTTATTAAATTCGCATTTGATATATCATAATACTAATTTGTCAAAAGTTAAGTTAATAATTTATAAGTCAGGTTTGTGAAATAGCTGACAATAAAATTGTTTTATCAAAGTTTATATGACAGATTTGTAAAATAATGACACCGTTTTGTCGATTATATAAGATATGTCAGAAATTAGACATTTGACACCGTTTTATTGTTTATTTAGCATTAGACATTTGCTTTGTGATTGAAATAATAATAATAACAACATTTAATAAAATTTGTTTGATCAAATACATAGTATACATCATGTCAGTTTCACATTAAATACAAAATATAAATTTGATATAAAAATTAATAACATAATCATAAAAATTAAAATAAAAATGGTAAAAGGAACTAAATGTTTTTTGAAATAGTTAATAATTGTTTTATCAAATTGACAAATCATTAGACAGATTTGTGAAACAATTACCATTTGCTTTGTAGAAATGACAACTGAGAATAAAATTGACAATTCATATGTTTGTACGCTTTTATAATTTATGGATGTACTGTAATCAAATGGCGCTCTAGATACAGATGCAAACTATGACTTTTTTACAGAGCTCAAAAATAAAAAGTTTTTTGAATTGTTATTGTTATCTTAAAAGTAATATGTAAAATTTGTTTTTGCTTTTGCAAATTTATTTGGACTATATGGGAATCTTTGAATGATTATACTATATTAGATATGCATAATCTAAAAATAAAAAAAAATAAGAAATAAATAATATTTCTTATAATTATTTGCAATTTACTGTAATACTATACAAAGTGTCTCAAAACAATTAAACTACTTCAGTTAAAAATTAAAAAAAATTTAAAACTGATTGTAATTATAATATTTTAATATATATAATATATATAAGAGCAGTGGCGTACCTGGAACGTTTACCACCCGGGGCGGTCTTTAATTTGCCGCCTTTTCTAAGTCAATTAAATGGTGGTTTTTATAAATTGATGTCTGTATCCAAGCAACATTTTTAGAGATAATATTTTCAACTCTACATTGAATTGACAATAAAAAAAATCAAAATCATATAGTAATTCATCATTTGTAGAACTACTAGATATATGTGTCGCCCGGTGCGGACCGTACCCACCACCCTCCTCTAGGTACGCCACTGGATAATACAATTAATTTTACTGGGTAAAATTAAACTAAAATATGTTTCTCTTTGAATGAAACAACAATTAAAGTTTATTTACTATTACCGCTTCTCTATACACTATTTAATTTATTTATATGACCATGTATGAGTTAAGTGTACGGAATAAAAATTTGCTTTTGCTTAAACCATTGAAAATGCCTTTCTTTACATGAATCTTGATTATGTGAATTTTTCTAGATTTTGTCAGCCATTTCCAAGTAATAAACAATCAAAATTTAAAAAAAAAATGAGGTTTTTGAGTTTTTTTTACATTTTTTGATCGTTTGTAACTTCACAGGATTGCATTTTTAAGAAAAAATATCTCAAATTTTTGTTTCAAAATTATCTTAAGAATAAGTTTTTATAGACAAATTTTTTTTCTTTAAATTTTGAAAATTTTGCAAAGTTTAAGTGACCGTTTTTTTTTAAGATGACAATAATACCGGTTGAGAAAATAATATTTTTTTTACTTCTGTAAAAGTCTTCTTACATTCTCCTGACTATATAAATTTTGTTTCTTTTCTTAATAATTTATGTAATGAATCTAACGTTATTGAGCAATGATATGTAAAAATTAATCTTTTCTAAAAACTGTATAATAATTTTTTGTGTTTTGAGAGTTGGAAAGTTCTGAGTTGAAATTAGATTATCTTTTATTGGTCTTACTGTGTTATTTTCTATGATATGGTCAAGGTATTTTACAGTTTGCAGCAAATAAACATTTTTGAATTGCAATCTAAATTCTTTTTTTATAATTGCGGCTAATACTCGTTCAATATGTCTGATGTGTTCTTTAAAAGTTGGTGAATAAATTAAAACAGTGTCAATATAATTTCTGTAAATTTTGTAAATTCTGTAAATTTATTTTTTCTTAATATGCTACTCGGAACTGTTTAGAACATTCCTGGTGCCGTTTTTAGACCAAATGGTAAACACGTCTTTTGAGAGCGTGTCTGCAATCATTGCACAGGCAGTTTTTCTTTTCTTCATCCTTTTTAATATGTCTATGTGTTTTTGTATTATTTAGATGTTTTAGCTTTATCTGGAAGTCATCTTTCTCTATGTGTTCATTAAAATTTAGTGAATATTGTTTTATTTTATTATCTATTTTTTGTAATATTTGTAGATTTTGAATTAATTTGAATTTTTTTAAATCTAATCTTGAGAAAATTTTTGGCATCGTTTTTCTTTGCAATGAATACATCAATGTATTCTTCTATGTCAAAGATTTTTTACTTTTATAGGTATAAAACCTTTTGTATGTGTCACACTATTGACTGTTTTTAAAAATATTTTATTTTCATCTTTTACTTTTTTTATTTATCTTAACTAATTTTAGATTTATTATGAAGACTTGGAAACTTGAATCATATGTTCCGTTTATCTCTAACTTATCTTCTAATAATATTTTTAATTCATTCAATGGTGTGATTATTTTGCTTCTGTATTTAGATTTACTTCAATGACTGAGTAGCTTCCTATTACTCTACTTTCATTTCTTTTTTATTCTTGGACCAATATGACTTTTCAGGATGAACGCTTTTACTTAAGCTTTCACAATTGTTACATTGTTTTTTCAATATTGTGAAAGTTGTTGAGTGCCAATCTGAACATGACTTGTCCAGAACTTGCCTTAATATCTCAGTCTTTGTATTAACTTCATTAATTTCAAACCTTTTACATTCTTACATTTACAGTTCTGTGTTGACCTCTTTGAAACTTTCAAGTTTTTACTCACTTTTCTATAAACGTCTAAATTCATCAGTTTTTCATGTTCACTTACAAATCCCATTTCCTGTGGCAACACATATTTCTTGTTTTTTTCTGTTGTAATTGAGGTTATGGCAACAATACTTGTCTTCTTGTCTTTTGGCAATGCGTAAAATTAAACTAATATATGTTTATCTGTGAAAGAAATGACGCGGAGCATCAGAAGCGCGGCAAATTTAAATTAAAGAATTATATTTTCTTTACATATACGTAGTAATACAATACATATATTATTAAAAAAAAATTAAAAAAAAGGTTGTTTAAATAGCGGCTATCTCATATTGTTGGCGGCACTATTTGCATACATTGCTAAAGACTTTTTTAAAAAGTTGATGTTCTTTTACTTTTAGAGGTCAGTATAGTAACCAAATCAATGTAATCACTTTGCAAACGCCATCCCAACCTCTAACAAATTGCTTCAAGTTCTACCGCGTAAAAAGAGAACATTGTTGCAAGCTCATAGACGGTGTCGTTGAAGATAAATTAGTTAAAAAGTAACCACATAACACTTTCACCAGCAACGGGCTTGCTTGACAGCGTTTCTATGCAGTACGCAACTGCATATTTTATTCCAGCCAACACTCTGAGATAATACATAGTCATAGCAACATTGAAGAAAAAAAGGATAGAAAATCTTAGGTTAAAAACTGCTACATACAATTGCTCCACACTCAATTCCTTGTTACCAAAAAACCGCCAAAACTTTACCATCTAAAAGCCAATTCAAAGAAAATTAAGTAGATTGTACAAACAGCATTTTACTCGGCTGTCTTAAGACGTTGTTTAACTTTTTCTGACTACGACCTTTTTGCCGCCAAAATATTTTATTAAGATTAAATTTAAAAAATGTAAAAATGACGTATTGTCATTAAAATGAGACAAATTGCTATTTAGATTTTACTAAAATGACGCAATTTTTATGACAATAGTGATCGATGACAAAAGTTACAGCAATCAATTTTAATTTTACTTTAATCTACAGTAACTGAAAAAAATATTTAAATTTATACGCTAATTTGACATAACCTCAATGAAAATAAGCTTAGCTCAGCCTGCAACATTTAAAGAGTTTCAAATATCAAATAAATCAGCTTTGTCTAGCTTAGCTTAAAACTTTTAGGTATTTTTAATTTGCAATGACTTTTTTAAGTGTGTTATACTATAGTCTACAGTAAATGTATTGTTCTGTTAGTTTGTTCTCACTTGATAATAGCCTTCAAAAGTTGAAATTTGATTTGTAAACTTTTCTTTGTATTGGTATATATATTTTTTAGTAATATATATATTTATATCATAAAAGTATTTGTGGTAAAAAACTTAAAAAGTGTTATTATTATTATAGATTACTACATAGTAAAAGTAAAAAAAACCATATATATGTATTTTTTTAAATTTAAATCTAAACGTTCAATTTGATTTTAGCTCAATCAAATCAATCTTGTTTTGCTTAGGCTGAAACTTAAGAAATTTTTTAAATTATTTATTGAACTTACTTTTTTTAATTTTTTTCACTATAATAATAACTGTAAAAAAATATTCAAAATTCGTTTAATTTGACATAAGTTTAATTAAATCAATCTCGTTTAGCTTAGGCGGATACTTCTAAGAAACCTAAAATTATTTATTGGTTTAAAAAAAATTAACTGATGTTGGGCTGATAATGAGTTATTTGTAAAATAAATTATCTTATTTAGGTAATGCCGCAAATGATGTACAATATCCAACAAGTTGTAAAAAATCATATTATCAGTCTGTAGGTTTTTTAAATCTATAATCATTTTTAATCTTTGAATTTAACGAGTTGATATTTTTGCATACTTAAAAACTTTAACAGTATTTTTAAAAGCGCTTGTCATTCAATGTGGCGGAGACGATTGAAAGAAGCTTGTAGTACTGTTGTCGGCGGTTATTTGAACAACCATTATTCTTGAAAATGCTCATAAATTTTATTTAATTGATTTTATTTGTTCATTATTTATTGTTAAATGTTCTGTAGCTTGCAAACAACATATACTAATCTTGCCATACGGTTTGAAAAAAAATTTGAATTCACAATTAAGTTTTTATTATACGTAGTGCATGTTTTGAGTAGAACAGTAACATGCACAAATAATACAAAATATGCAACATTAAAAAAAAAACTGCAATATCTTCCAATTAAATAAAACAATGTATTCTGAAATATATCCAAAGTAAGCCAATGCTATAGTTTTTTAAATTTATTTTTATCAATCTATTTCCAATTAATTTAAAACACATTATACTAGAATTGACATGACAGTTACATATATTGTTAAAATACACATTCAATTATCTTTGTGGACTGTGTAAATATAAATATTATTCAAAAAGTAGATTTTTTTGTACGTTATGAAAATGTACCTGTTGAAGAAAGCACATGTATACATTATTAGCATAGACTATGTATTACAATTAATATACATCAATATTGCATTTATACTTAATATAGCTTTAAAAGTTTTAAATTAAGTAGATATGAAAAGCAATTGCTTGTAAACTAATGAAACATTCGTGGTTATTTTAAAAAGCTTAATATTTTTTTTTAAATTTTGAATTTGATTTAAATGAGAATGTAACAGCCCTCCTTAAAAATCAAATCTATCTTTTCATTTAAAATCTATGTAATAAAATATCTTTGCCAATAATAATAAAGTCGGTATTAATGCATTGTGTGCACTCATCTCTAGCATCCATGGGAACATTTCTCCCGTGCAATGTTCGTATCCTCATTAGTTTTACGAATAGAAAGCAATAGATCAGAGAGAGCAGGGTGAAGGGAGACGCTGAGGAAGAGTCTTGTGTGTGTATTCACCTGGGCCTCTTTAAGCCGCACACAATGCCTTGTAATTTTATCTCCGTAAATACCAAGAGGGGGATGAAAAATTCTAAAATAATATTTTTCCATCCAAGCACTACGTGTTGAAGCATTTAACGTCGTCAGTTAATCAAGGCTTAATTGAAAAGCCGGTAGAGGGTCGAAGATGAAAAAAAAAATGGACATAATTCAAAGACCTTTTAAAATCATTTGTTTATTGCAATATAAAACGTAATGGTCATTTATTGATTTCAGTCGTAAAAAGGGAAAGCGCTGCATTGAAGGGGTTGTAAAGTGCAATCGTAAAAGTTTGTAAAGCGACAATAATGTGTCATCTGTGTCTTTTCAATTGAATTGCATCCTATCCGACCGTAAAGTGTCATTACAACTTAGTTATAACGTAACAGTCGGTTTTCTCCTTTCCTTTCATCTTCCCCACAACGGAATTATTATCGACTGATTATTTTCTCGGTTTGTTACTGTGTACAAACTGAAAATCACTTTTGTTAAAAGTGGTAAACCCAGTGATTATTATTATTTTTTGGTCCGGAAGTGGGCGATTTTATAATTCGATTTCGCGCACTCTCACACATAGGCACCCCAAACAAAATCGAATTAATTCAAACCCGTTCCAAGGGGTAAATAATAAATCATTTAGCTCTCAAATTGCAAAAATGATCAGTTATTGTATTTCCGGACGTTATTTACATAGTTCAAATATAATTACGTAAATTGATTGAAAATTTGACACCCAATAATCTTAAATTGTGTTTTGTATAACCCTTTATTGTTTGAATTACGTACTTCCTGAATGATTTAATCTTTTGATACTCTACAACTGTTGCTTTGTAGTTCCGATTTTCGGTTAGATTCGAGCCTGAAGTAAATATTTTAATCTATTGTTACTAAAATTTATTTGTGTTGTGTAGATAATTCATCAATTAAATCAATAAATAATTATAAATTTGATATAATAACATGTTTAATAATTTATCCTTAACTAATAGGTGTAATTAGTAATTCTTCATTTATTTCAAAATCGAAAGTAAATTAGTTTTATTATAACTGACAATAATATTTTATTATATAATTTCTTTGTTTAATTAGTGTTTATGATAATAATCTAAACTTTTTTGTTTAATGAACATTTCCGTGCCCTTAAGACGATTAAAAGAGATAAAACCCTGTACACGTCCAACATCTGTCTTGCAAGAGACCATAAAGGGTGGGTATTGACTTGATTTTTTTGTGTATACGTCAGCCCGAAAGACACATGCTTGAAGGGTGCCACTTGGCGAAATATATTTCGTGACTAATCAGAAATCGGAAAGCTAATGTGCGATAAACAAACAGATAAATATGCACTCACCATTTGATCCTACGGAAATGCAGCTTGGTGTTAATAAATTAGCGGCTATAATAAAAGGTGAAATGATATATTTAGATTGTATAAATATCTAAAGTTAAAACCGTTATACAGTAAAAGCATATACTTTTTGATTAATAACCTCAATAATTTTATCAATAAAAATTTAATTGTTTAAAGATGCAATTAATGTAACCATTATTACAGCTTAAAAAAATAAAACAAGTAAAAAATGTCACATAATACCAGTAATTCAAAAATATTCAAATCAGTACTACACAGAGTATTAATTTGGATATAAGATATAATAGTATTGGTTTAACAGTTATTGCTGAATTTTGAGCATTTAACATTTCTTTTGCTAGTTTGAAAAAAAAGAACAAATGTTCATATTTATAATTTTAACTTTTATAAGAAATGTGCAATTTACATTACTTTTTTAAGAAATTTAATTAACAAATTTTTTTTCTATAAAAATTAATGTTATTTTTATTATAAATCAAGAAAAACTGTATTCACAAAAAATAAAAACTAATCACAAGACAAACGCTAAAACAAATAAAACTTAAAAAAAAAAAATGCAACAATATAATTTTGAATTTGATAAAGAAAGGGTCCGGCAATTGGTTGTTAGATTTTGATGTATAAATATCTTGATGAATCTTCTTTGTCTTCATACAAGAAAAAACAGCTACCAAGAAATCATCAATGTTGAAGTAATCTTATTCTATTTAAAAGTTTTATTTTTTTTTATAAATCACAAACAGGTAATATTCTTCATAAATATATTTTAATTAGGTATCTTCTTTTTCTTCTGGTTTTATATTTTGTATAAAATAGTATAATAAATTAGTTATGAATTATTATGTTATAATTAATAATCTTTATTACAAGATTAAAATGTATATAATAAATTTGATGTTGTATCTTTCGAATTACTAAAAATAATAATAATCAATATTTGTGCAACGGATCAACATCTTTTCTTTCACATTTTTTTTTAATACAAAATTTAGCTTGCTTATCGTTTGATGATCAAACATACCCCCCACCAAAATGAACAATTTTGAGAGAGTAAAAACAAAACTATTGTATTTCGTCTGGCAAAGGTAACATATAAATTTTGTTAACCGGTCTAATGAGTTTGCAAGTAGTAGATTTGATTTTTACAATTCGTGTTACACAGTCCGCGCCCGGAATTAAATCAAAAATTTGTCGTTTGGGCCATTCTGAAGGTGGCAAACCAGGACTGAACCAAACGTTTCTAAAAAGATTGCAATAAATGATTAGACAATTTCCATCGTTTGATCAGATTTATTTTAACATATAATAAGTTTTCTTCTAACCTTCACAAAATAAGACTTTTCAATATAAAATATTCAAGAGTTAAGTAATCAAATCCATCTTGAGGGTTATTTGAGAGTTCACACAATGGCCGCGAATTCAAGATAGCTTCAACCTTAATAATTATGTTGTTAAATTCTTCATAAGATAAAAGCTGTTGTCCAATTACTCTTTGAAAATAATATTTAAATGATTTTACTCTAGCTTCTCAAATTCCTTTAAAATTAGGAACATAAAGAGGTTGAAATGTCCATTCAATTTTTTAAACTGCAATATAATCAGCCAAGACTATATTATCAACAGACATAATACTGAACAGTTTTTTGAGTCCCACAAAAATTTCTACTCCGATCTAAAAAGATTTTTAATGGTAAATTTCTTTGGCTTGAAAATCTATCCAAAGCTTTCAATCATGCCACGAATGAAAGACTGGTCACACATTCTAGACGTATTGTTTTAGTCAATATGCAAACAAACAACATCAAGTAACATTTCATTAACTTATTCAAAAATTTATTACATCTAAGAAGTGATGGTCTAATAGAAAAAGATCTTGCATAATTGATACCAACATGAATAAAAGTCGTTGCCGGTTCTATTTGATATGTTAGCAATTTTGACATAATTGTCTGAATAGACTTTATTTTTAAACGATAACAAGTTAAACATTAAAAACATAAACTTTGTGCTTGCGGAATCCAATAACTACAAAAAAGTTAAGATTGAACCAGTTTTGGACCACCATGTCCTGATATGTAAATAGTCTATTAACAAAATTGCTAAACGGCTTTTGTTTGGGATCAAATAAGGATGTTGATTAAAATGTGCTAATTGCGATCGGTCAATTCAACCTTTCACCATGACGAAACCTTCAAAATTGAGGAACGGAATCAAACCTTTATTATAATATTTTAAAATCTTTACATTTATAATTAACTAATCTCTTTCTTTATTTAACAATGTTTTTTGAGTTAATTTTACTAATACTTTCATTGTATTTTCATATTCATTATGAACTATTGATCGGACAACTTTATTCTTTGCAATCTTTTTTGTAAAATTTTAATAAAACGCAACATAAATACAATAATTTGTTGCAATTTCAACAAGAAAAATATTTTGTTAAACAAATCTATAAATTCAGAATAATCTTGATTCACTACTTTAAAGAACAAGTGATTTTCCTTCAATTCAAGTATTTTTGTATTGTCAAATTCGGTTTTTTTAAAGGCCAGCTCACCATTTGTTCCCGAATAAAATCTGAACTTTTTCTCTAAAGCAAACATTTAATAAGTTCAGAAACAAACAGACCTCGACTAGCTGAATCTGCTGAATTTTAATCTCCTGGATTGTGTCTCTAAACTGCTTTCAAATTCAATTTATGAATCTGTGCAACACGATTTGTTACAAATTTTTTAACAAATAACGAGAAGTATAAATCAATGCTAAAACCGTCATTGAGTCCACAAAAAAAACAAAAATTCCATTGAAAAACGCTCAAAAGTAACAGAAACCAAAATATACAATTTAGATAACAACCATGCAGCTCCTATCTTCAAACGAAGTACCGTCCAAGTTTTAAGAGAAGCCACAAGAAATTTAGTCATCACTAGATTAACTTTAACAGAATCAATAGTTTCAATCCGCAGGTAAATTACTGCTTCTATTCCACATTAGTATCCAAAAACCTATGCATTGTGGTATCCAAATATTTCTTTCAAATCAGTTATTTCATTCATAATTTGTTTTCAAATATTTAAAATATCTGCTGGCAACAAATCATCCCAGTTAACTTTTAACAGCCAAAGCTGTTTTAATAAAACCTTTATTAAAAAACAAAAGAAACAATTTTGTTATCTGATTTTATTATATAATAGGAATAAATCCAGGGGAAAAATTCCAAAAAAATTTCAATAGTTTTATCACATCAGAAACATTTTCAGATTTAAGAACTACTTGATTTTTAGATTCTATAATAGAACAATGTGAACTGGCTTATTTTGCCAATTTAATTTTTTTACAACTCAGAAGACCTATCAATTGAGCTTTTAATTTTAAAGTTTTATCGTTTTATCGTTATTAAGAGTTTCCTATAAAATGTCATCAATATTAATTTAATTCTTTAAAACTTCCGTTGCGAAAGGAAAAAGATTTTCTTCATCTTCAACTAACTGAAATATAGACCTTTGGGCTAAATAAGGATCATATGTAGCCCCAAAAATTACTCTAGTATGTTTGAATTTCTTGATAGGATTGCTAGAATTATAGCGTCAAAACATATGTTGAAAAACACCATCTTTTTCGTTTAAACCTACCTCACTAAACATCTGACAAATATCACAAGTTAAAGCCATTTGATAAAATCTGAAACGTGTCAATATTTGACTAATGTCTGTCTAAAGTTTTTTACCAGAGAAAATATTATTATTTAAAGAGACACCGTTAAAATCTTTTTCTGCAGGATTAAAAACTACTCTGACAGCCACACCAGACGGTTTTTTTTTATTCCGTAATGCGTTAAAATATACAAAACTGGTAAGCACCAAATGACCTTGATCAATGTAATTTTGTATGTTTTCGAAATATAGTTTTTTAAAAAGTTTATTTATTTAAAACAAACTTCTAATTGATAAAAACGTTTTATAGCATGTTTTCTATTAGTACCTAAAACATCCGAGTAATGTAGCAACTATTTGTATCTGTAAAAACAGTTGTTAAAAGGTAATCTTTACACAGAATTTCTTCTGGTAATAAAAAAGAAACTGGAGGAGGTTTCTCCATTTCCCAAAAGGTACAAACTATATGCTCATGAAAAGGACAAACAAATTCCGGATCTATGACCAAGGAATTCAAAGCCAATTTGGTTCTAATAACTTTGACAAGAGGTTAAATATGTGAACAATGCTTGTTAGAAACATAAGTAAGAAAAAAAGATGTATTAAAGACCACATTAACACAAGATAAATTTTCCAAAAGCAGCAAACTAAAATTGATGTAAAAAGGCTTATTGAAACAAGACGAGTTTATAAGGACGTTCTCCTCTGCACCCGAAAAAGATGTAAAGTTGATTTCAGAAGGCTTGTTGAAACAAGACAAGTCCCCAAAAATTATGTGTAATTGATTAAATTTTTGTGATTGACAAAATCAGACAATTTAACGGTCGGGGCTAGTTCAGGCGACATGGATTCTAAGTGAACACACACAGAATTTGTTATGTTTGGTTTGTTTCCAATCTCATTATTTACAGAACCCAACACTATTTAACTTAAATTGGTTAAAATTGCACCTAGATTTCCCTTAATATGTGCTGGACAAAATGGAGTTATATCCAAAACAACTTCCACTTCCAACAAAATATCTACTGTTGACATTACATGAAAATTGACTTTAACTTTATCAAAAATAGAAACAGTGGGTAAATCAACTGTAACTTTAGGTAAGACTACAGCTTCAAAATATAAATAAAAATATTTATTAAATTTAGTACGTAAATGACCAATCAAAGATTGACCCACTTTATTCAATAAATAAGATCTTCTTTTTAAAAGCTTCAATCTCTCAACTAATCTTTAAGATATAAAGTTCACTTAACCAAAATATATTTATGCTGCAGATTCTTGCTTGTGCAGTTTCTAAAAGAACTACAAAATTTGTAAATGATTGAGAACTCACAGAATTCAAAGACACAAAGTTTAAAGAAGACTTGTTAATTGCCAGGTTTTTTGTTCATATTTTCCACAGGATGTAGATGCCCAGTCAAAATGCAACCAGGTGTTGTGATCTTTTTGACCACAAGTTTTGCAATAAAACTTTGAAATGCATTTTGAAAAATGATGAGCACCTAAACAAGCAAAACAACGTTTATGAGCTTTAGCTATTTTGTAACTGGAACTTGAGGTTCCCGCTAAGAACACAGGACAATTTTTTAATTGATGTACGGTCAAAGGAAAATGCGTTGGGTTAAAATTTTTTGACCCATATGTGAACTCTTTTGAATGTTCTTTTAGATGATAATAAGAGAAAATAGGTTTTGTTAGAATTGAAGAAGTTTTTAAAACCAAGTCAGCGACAGTTGTCTGTTTGGTTAAAAAAATTATAAAATTTGAAAAACAAAAAGGAATTGCAGTATCTAAATGTTGAGATTCAAAGTCTTTTATTATTTTGGAATCTAATAATTTTAAAGAAAGTTATAACAAAATGTAATCTAAAAGATATTTTGAAACTAATGTTTTTAAAGAATTTATATTAACTTGTATTACATCCAAAAAATATATAACTTCTTTAAGGTTATCAAATTTTACAGGACTTAATTGCAAAATATTTGAAAATTAATTATTTGCAATAATTCATTTGTTGGTGAATTGTTTTACCAAAAGATTATATGCTAAATTGTAATTGTCTAGCATAAAAACAACAGTTTTAACTAATTAAAGAGCAATACCCTCCAAATATCTCAACAGGTAAGAAAACTTTTCAATATTATTGAGATCTGCTCCATGGATCATGTTATCATATAATGCAATAAATGATGAAAACTTTTCTAACGATTGATCTCTTGGCAAACTTAATTTCTGGTAAATGTGGAATGAAGTACCACGTTTCTATTATTTTTATTTGTAGAATTATTAATTGTAAGAGAACTCAGCAATTCAGACTTCATGAAACAATGTTGATGTTACCTATGTGGTAAGTTTTTTGTGTGCTTAGATATTTGACTTTTTCATAATTTGATTGTGCAATTTTAAAAGTATAAACACTGTTGTAAGGGTAAACATCAGATAAGTAATATAAATCTATGAAAGACTTTAACTTTAGTGTTTGTTTACAAAACTAATCAACGCATAAAAATTAGTTTAGATTTTGAATGGTATCCCAGATTTTAACTATTTTATTTCATAAGTGCATTGTTGACAGTGGCATTATGTCAGTAAGTGCAGAGCCTGTACCGGTTTGTTTTTAGAATGCGTATTGCCGAGTGTTTATAATATTATGTGATTCTACATGTTTTAATATTCGTTCATAAATTATTTTATTAGAGAGCAATAGGCCTATAGTTTTCCGGTAGATGTTTGTTTCCATTTTAAATATAGGTATAATAACAGTTGGTCTTAGACACTCTGGATATACCTATACCTTGTAATATTGTATTGTTGATCAATTTAGTTAGTAGCGGTATCAACTCATTGTTTACAGTTTTAATAACTTCTGTTGTTATCATATCTTTTCCAGGTGCTTTTCCATCTTTAAG
Source organism: Tachinus rufipes (assembly GCA_963932245.1). NCBI lineage: Eukaryota > Metazoa > Arthropoda > Insecta > Coleoptera > Staphylinidae > Tachinus > Tachinus rufipes. The sequence continues at coordinate 44,428,732 of OZ010741.1, read as the reverse complement.
TTTGTTTATAATGTTTTCAATTTCTACGTCCGTCGTTGAGTTAAATGTTACGTTTGAGTCTATATTCTTATGTAATGTGATTGTTTTGAGTGATGTGGAATTATTTGGTTTATTGTTTGCAAGGTTTTTTCCAATGTTTGCAAAATATATATTAATTGTATTGGATATGTCTTCAGGATTTGTGAGTATTGTTCCATTTTTGTCAGTGATTGTTGATATATCTTTGCTTATTTCTTTATTTTTTATAATTTGATTTATTTCATTCCATGTTTTTTTTTTATTATCTTGTACACGTTCTATTCTATTCTGATAGTACATTTTTTTCTTTTCATTTACCTTTTTATCAACGTAATTTTTCATTGTAATGTAGTTTTGTTTGATTATAGCGTTTGTTTGATTTTGTTTATATCTTTTATATAAATCATTTCTCTTCTTTATGTCGTTTAGTATTTCGGTATTAATCCAATTATTTCCTTGTTTATATTTAAGTTTTACTTCTCTGGTGTTATTTTCTATTAGTTTTGTCATTATTTCAATTAATGTATCAAAAGTTTTAATTTGTTTTTCTCTAATATATTTAGCAAATGTTTCTTTAACATTAAGGTAATTTATTTTATATTTTTTTGTTATTTTATATTCATTCTTTTTCTCTTAAATGTCTTCAACAACGCCCATTTTAAAGTCTCTAGTTGTAGGTGAATTAATGTTACACATACATAGATAGTTTAAAATAAATAAATAATTGTTGCTATTATTTAACAAAAACATTTAATATACAAGCCTGCCACGCTATAATGAGTTAGAACTTATTAATTATTATTGTTATTATTATTATTATGTTTCCCATCTCTTATTTTTTTAAATTTTTATTGTAACAATATTAACCTACATTTTGTAATAAGAAATTGTTAAATAAATTATTTGAAATTGATATTAATATATTACTAAAATAGTAAGTATTTGTATCTATTAATAACCAACAGTTGCAGTAAATCACGTCATTCTTCATCCAATATATTTAAATATATTCATAGAAATTTCTAAAAATTATAACTCTCATCAAGATACTAAAATTAGAACCTTCCACAGCACATGCAAACTCATGTTACAACAATTTCTGATGAATTCCACCAATCAAATTAAGCAAGTTGTTATGTTATTTTGTGGCGCTTATGAATTTTTCGGCTGTGATAGTCATGTTCGTGATGATGATTTCAAGTGTCAGAGATCTCTTTCGTGTCTGGTGTGTTTGTTGGACAGAGTAGACACGATAGGAGATAGATACGGGTTTATTCGCATTTGCTGTTTCGCGGAACGGCCGCGAACTAATTACAGGTTTCTGTTATTAGAGAGATGCACACCCCACGTCATGTGTCTAGTCAAAAATGAGCCGAACACACCGACGTTAATTAAAAAAGCAAAGTGCTGTTTGGTCCTTTCTTTTAATTTGCTTAAACATGAACAAAAAAATTAGACTAATTTGAAGTTGCTTAAGATTAAATTTATTAGCGTATTTTAGTATGTTGAATAATTGACAAATGTTATTTCACATAACATATTTTTAGAATTATTTTTATAATATATAAAATTGTCACGTTAAACTATTTCTATTTCCTTCCACTAAATATCATGCATATTATTGTTGTCTGTTAACTTATTTTCTTACCTATATACTAAGAAGTTGAGAACAGAGAATTCGCTTAGGACAAGCAATAATTCATTAAAATCACTAAATTGTGCAATTTTTATTTATTTCAAGTACAATAAATAAGTTTTATTTAATTTAATTACTAGAGTGCCTACATGGTTGTGGTATTGTTTCATTTTGTAATTTAATTTCAAAGATAACTGTTAGAATCACAATTAGAACTTTTTGGTAGTTTGTAAAAATTAAACTAGAGCTACAGTATGACTTAAATATTTTAAATTTGTTTCTTATATTTATTAAAAAAAAAGATAATTAATACAGTTTTTAATAATGTTTATATAAACAGTTTTGATATAAAATAATTCTAAATTAACTAAGACACGTTTACTTTCTATCACAAAGTAAATTTTGATATTTTTTATTAAATATATTATTAAAGATAATTTGTTTGAAATCTTACTGGGTCATTATCTGACAACTAAAAGATGGTTATAACTTAATCGAGGCAAGGATTTATCTTGCTAGTGTAAATAAAAATATGTTTTACTTTAGTAAGTATATTGTTAAACATTTTCTTAAAATAATTATTTTATTAATTTAAATATATTTGTTTATTTTAAATATATTGTACGCAGTTACATAACATAATTATTTTTGTTAATTGTAAATATACTATTCCTATAATGTGTACAGCCTGTTTAAAAATAGTATTAGAACTTCATTGTATACTTTTTCGCCTGCCTCTACCGAGAGCATCTGTTTCGGCTCTAAAATGAGGGCTGAAAATCGTCTTTTTGGTCCTTGGGCCTCTAAACAATTTGCGGTATTTGATTTGACTTAAAATCTGACAGTAGTGACAGAAAATAACATTGAAAACAATGTTTTTAATTGAGGCAGGCAAAAAATATTAAGCGTAACTCATGCTAAAAGGTTTTTGCAGCCTTTCGCTTTATCTCTCACACTAAAAGGAGGGCTGCTAAAACCTATTTGGCACTTACTACACTATATACTATTTACAGAGCCGTATACTGGTAAACTCTTTTGGTCAGCAGACTAAACCTGGTTGAAATGGTTGCTCAGTAGCTTCTGAACTTAAAAAAGTGTAGCACCTCCCGTACAAAAACTAGAGCAAAATTAAAAGCGAGCAAAGTTGATAGGCATCAGCACACGGCAGGCGCAGCAACTAATATAAAAACAAAGAAGGTCCACCTTTTACTACTAATAAACAAAAACTAAACGGAGTTGCTTTTGCTATAAAGAATAAAATAGCCAAGGATCTCACTTGTGTTCGTACATTGGCAAATATAGATACCTGAATATTATAAGTGTCTATGCACCTTCTATAGACAATGATGAGAACACCAAAGACACTAAAATATTAAGCATATATAAATATAACAAAATTATAATTTTAAACGATTTTAATGACCGTGTTGTATTGGAATATAATATTTAGCCTGGGGTATTTGTTAAACTTGGCTTTGAATGTAACAGCTACACCTACTAACATTATGGTTGCAATATAATCTCAGCATTACAAACACATTGTTTAGACAAAACAACATGACACCACCCGCGTTTTAAATAGCATATTACTAACTATATTATTACTTGCTAGCAAGATATTACTGAAAGATCACGTTTTTGTTGTATCCAAAATGCAGCTTCACATCACTAAACCCAAAAGAGACAACAAACTTGTAAGTTAGATACAAAAAACATATAAACTCTAAAATGCGTTTTGGCTTTTAGGAAAACCTGGTTGCACAGTGCGAGCTAGCATCCGAGCTTTACTTAAGCCGGAAATTCACACGCCTGCTACTTGCACAATTTTATACCAGCTCCTTGCACATGCCAGCTACTATCACGTGTATTATGTCAAATGACATGCATATCGCTGACATGCAAGTCGGTTGCACCAAATTAAAAATATTTGATGTGCCAATAAGATGGTGGGAGACTGCAAAATGCATGCCATAAGGCACTATACGCACGCGATAAGTACTGGCATACCAGTAGAAAGTAGCTGACAAGCTGACATGGAGGTGACAGTTTGTATTTTTGTTTCTACATTTTATTTTTAAATTGGGCCGATGAAGAGATGAAAAAATTATTAAGTTTATTAGTTTATATAAAATTTTTGAATGTCTTTGAAATTCAAAAAACTCTTTTAAAAATATGTATATGTACCTAAAAAAAGTTTAACAAACAAATGGCATAAGCATCCCTGCTTGCCTGCTACTTATCTTAACAAGCGTCTTTTTATTTTTTATTTTTTTTTTTAAGAAAGTAGTCAGGTCTTGGCCTCAGCAAGTGGCCCTTGAGAATAATTAACGCAGGGCAATTCCTTTTGGTTTTTTTCCTCTACGTTAGTTCTGTTGTCATTTTGTCCTTATCATGTCTGTCTCTAGTCTATTATTAGTTTGAGATGAGCTGGTTTTGGCCTCGTGGGATTCACACAGACTGCTGCGGCAACACATGCTGTCCCCGGCTCATCTTTCCTAAACCCTATTTGTTGTCTGTCCTATACTGACGTTTATCTCTCTTTTCTGCCATTCTATTGTTATTCAGCCTAGTTGTTTGATTTGTCCTTAGATGTCTTCTTAGTTTCTCTAAGTCTTTATTCACTTCTTTGTCGGCGTATCCTCTATCTTTCATGAATATTTTGTGGAGCTCCATTAGGTGTACCCCTTTTGGTAATCCTAGATTTGCCAATTTAACTTCTAAAGATATTCTTGAATCTCCATTTGGAATTATTTCTTTGTGTCCCTTGGTTGCCAAATATACTCTGACCATTTCAAAAAAGTTTGCTTTCTTTGAGCAGCTCTTTTCTTTTTTTCCATATTTCTGCAATTTCGGTTGGTATTAATGCTTCATTTTATATTCTTTTCTTGTCTTTCTTCTCCTCTTCCATTCCTTGATAAGCATAGTTGTCTTGACCTTCTTTGTATTTTCTCTCTTCATTGCTCTTTTCTATGTTGTTTTGCTTCTACTTAGCTTTTCTTTCCTTCTTCCTTTGTCTTCTGTGATGTGATGATTTTGATGTGTGTGTTTACTTCCATTTTTGTTTATCTAGATTTTGAGTTTTCAAACTCCTCTATCTTTTTTTTCATTACTGCCGTTGCATAGCTTCTTAATGCTCTTCATTTGTTTTCGTCATTCAGGCAAATATTAATTATTGAAGGTTTATCAATTTTGTTTTCCAATACATTCTCTAACTCTTTCTTATCATTCTCCCACGTTTCGAACTCTATTAGCGTATGCTCTGCGTCGTCATACGTGTTTTCTTGGCAGAATATACATTTCTTTTCTTTCTCCATATTATTTATATTTTGTAAATACTTTCCAAAGGCTCCATGTCCGGTGAGTAGTTGTGTTGTATAGTAACACGTCTCCGGTTTATTTTCTACCTATTCCTTTATTTCTGGTATTAACTTTCTTGTCCATTCACCTTTTTCTCCGTCTTTTCACTGTGTCTGCCATTTTTTCATTGTATGATCTCTTGCTTGTCTCTTTGATTCTTGCTTACTATTTCCTTCATTTACCAGTTTCTTTATGTTTAATCTTTCTTCGACCATCAAGTCTGCTGGTAGTGACGCCGCAATTACTTCTAGCGCTTCTTGCGCCACCGTTCTGCTAACAAGCTTGCTCTAGTGGCTCCTCTTATTTCTTTTCTGTTTTTTTGTCTTTAAGGCATTTCCCCATGTTTCTGCGGCGTACAATAGTTTACTTTTGGCCGCCGTTGCTATTAGCTTTCTTGCTTCTTGTCCTGGTCCTCCCTTGTTTGGCATAAGCCTACTAAGCATTCCTTTCATTTTCTTTGTTCTTCTTACCGCTTCCTTAATCTGTTTGTTCCATCGTTTTGCTTCCAGTGTAACTCCAAGGTATTTAATCTTCTTCCCTATGATTATTATTTGTTCACCTACCTGTATTTTTCCGGTTCCTCTATTTGTCCTCTTTGTCGATAACCATGCCGCTTCTGTTTTCTGCGGTGCTAATTCTAGCCCTTTACTTTTCATCCATCTCTTTATCATACTAATTGCCAACTCTAGCCTTTCTTTTAGTACTTCTATGTCTGCATCGCTACCTACTAAAGCTAAGTCGTCAGCAAATGCCGTTATTGTCACCCCGTCTGGCAGCCGCATTCCGAGAAGCTCATTATATACTAAGTTCCATAATTTGGGTCCTAGTCCTGAGCCTTGTGGTACCCCTCTGGTCAGTCTAAATTTACCCTTCTTAGTCACTAAGTTTCTTCTTTGTAGATAACTCCATATTATCTTGATCGTTTTCTTTGTCAATTTTTTTTTGCTGCTTCTATAATTGCTTCCCATAGTACGCTATTAAACGCGTTTTGTATATCCAACGCTATTATGATGCAATGCTGTCTTTTCCTATGTGGGCCGCTGTTTGCTTCTTTTGCTACCGCTTCTACCTTCTTGATAGTTCCTAGCGTCGATCTCCCTTTGGTAAATCTGTATTGTTCCCTTTCTCATCCACCCTTTTCTTCTATTTCTCTCTCTATTTTTCTCACAATAACTTTTTCCATTATCTTTGCAAATGTATTGTCTATACGTCTTTGATTTGCTTCTTTCTTCTTTTCAATCAGCACTAAGTTTGCCTCTTATCAACATGTATTCTTACTGTGCCATTAATGAGCACATACCATTTTTGGGCCTGCAAGCTTCTTCTTAAATTTTATGGCGTGTGTATTTCCGGCTTTAAGCAGTATCAGCCAAAACAATAAATGAAAAAAAAATTACAGGCTAAAAAACAAATTTTGAAACCTTAGCTTGCACACTATAATGTTATTCTAAATACCAATAACACAGCAAGCAAAAATTTTATCAACTTCTGCCTGAAAAAAAAAGATTTGTTAAGCTAGACATCATGTCAACAATAAACGAGAGCAGACTTGTGTAGTATAATACAAAAATGAACGTAAGAGGATTCAAATAATAATTGCCATTTTTGAAATATGCGTTAGTTTTTTTTAAATTTTTTTTTTACCAAACAACATAATATTACTAGATATTGTGTACTAAACGGCGGTTAATAAAAAAGTTTTTAAAAGTTCCATTGTCTACCAAGAAAAGAAAACTAAAGCATCTAAGCCATGAGTTTGTTTCAAATATACTTATCTGTGCAAAAGATTTGGCTTCAGCAGCTGTAAATAAGACAAAAGTAATTATGATGATGTCTAATTTCAATAAAAAAAAGATTCCAAAAAAAGGTTAATCATCCTATTTATACGGTGCTAATTGTGCTTTACTATTTATTAATTTTAGCAATTCAAACATGTTACATACTTTCTTAATACAATTTTAATGTGCATGCTGTTTAGGTAGGTAGTATTTGTTTTATGCATTACAAATCAGTATTGGTAGTAGCTATACGTTTAGTTTAGTAATTGTAAAAAATGCATAACATAATTGATGATTGTGACCTCTACTACGTGACAATTTATGTTTATAAAATACAGATGATACAAGTCATAAGATATAACTGTTTCAAATTATAAGATGTAATTTATTTTATCTGTAGAAGGTTCTAGTAGAGCCAAAACTAATAACATGTTTGTAAAAATAAATTTGTGATAAAAAACTTAGTAAATTGTACTATTATTTCATAAAAATGCACAAGATGTTATATATTAAATAATCCGATCAATTAAAACAGTAGGTCAGTGGTTGAAAGCTATATCTTTTATAAGTTGAATTGAACCAATTTTTAAGATTTTGTTATAACTTGAGTACCATACAAATGAAAATACACAGTACAGCAAGTTAAAATGTTTAAGATTGCTAATTTGCTATTACGCGTTTTACTAATCAACACAAAACTTTACCAAATATGGTATGCACAAATTGTAAATAATTTAGAAAATTTAGTGCGCATTAAAACAAATACATACATTTATTTAATATCGTAAATTCTGCTGCAATCTAATTGTTGAACATAGAAACCTTTAGACACTAGTTTTTGTTAAAACTTTTTTATCTTAGTTAGATTCCCACAAACACATTGCCCACTGAAGGATTATTTGTATCTAGTTAAATAAATTGTTTTTAATAAAATCGTTTAATAAACATGAATATTATAAATACAAATAACCTAGTTTGTTTTCTACATTTTGGCAATATTTATTAAGTATACCAATGTATATGGCAAAAAATATGTCTGAGCGTTAAAGCACTAATATAAAATTTGATTTTCAAAAACTTGTAGTGTCAGCCTAGTTGAAACATATATGTTTTTGAGGTTAGGGTATTTTAATAAAAATTTTATACTTTATTGTGCTGATTTTATTTTTATATATTAAGACCGGTTTCGGCGGTTAGGCCATCATCACTTTTTTCTTTTCTTTTCACAGGTGTTGTTGTGTGTTGCCGCCGAAACCGGTCTTAATATATAAAAATAAAATCAGCACAATAAAGTATAAAATTTTTATTAAAATACCCTAACCTCAATTATATAAACTGTGCATAATCAGAAACAAATACTATATATGTTTTTACTTAAGACATTGCAAACATGCTAAACGTGCGTATGAATGGCATTATTTGGTTATATCAAAAAATAAAATTATTAAGGGCATTCCAAGAGTTTGTTTGTTTGTTTTAAAGATGGTAATACCAGCTTAGATTACAAGTCAAGAACTAATTGATTTTCAGATTTTTATGACCAGGCACTTGTAGTCACTTTGTAAGCACTACTAAGATACTGACAAGGTGTGGAAATTGTTCAAAAGTGTCCTTGTGTTCTATGAGTTTTTAGACAACCACAAATCCACCTAAATTGAAATTTTTATTTGTTTCAAAGAAATAAGCAAAACCTAAAAACGGCAGATAATTACGCATAAACATACTGCATTTTTTTTATTCGATATAGTTTAACTTAAACTTTTACTGTACACAGCTAGTTTTCTATTATAAGAACAATTATTTGTTCTACAACTTTTTGACTACAGTAGAAGCTTAATAATGTGAACACAAAAATCCAAAGCATCTTCACATAATACAGTTATTTCATAATTGTGTTCTTCAATATTCTTTACTTTTACATGCAATGAAAGACATTTGCTTTTAATATTTTTTGTTTTTGTTATCTTACACATAAATATGCGTAACTTGTTTACTCAACTAAATTTTTTTTATCTGGCCGCACGGCAAATATGCTCTTACAAATATATAAAAACGCATAAAAACAAATTTAGGAGTTCTTGTAATTTTTGTTTTAAAACGGTCCCAAATTGCAGTATTTGTTATCGAGTGTATCGCTGTTCACGTTCAATTAGAATTTATGGACAAAATGGCGTATTTACGTTACTGAGACGTTTATATTACCTGTATATCAAGTTTTTTTGAGTATCTTTTTATGCTACTTATAAACAACACTTTAGTTTGTTTGAATAATTCTGAAATGCATATACTGGTTCAATACCGTCAACTATATTAAAAGGTATACAATTTGATTTACCAAAAATTGTGTGTATGACTTTAGCATAAGATTTATTTGTTATAAAATCCTTCTAAAACTGAATCCTCAAACTTCAATCTTCTGATTGTTAAGTGGCAAATTCTAAAATTTGCGATCAAATGCTTATGAATGACTGAAGCTTCAAGCGGTTTGCGATAAACAGTAAAACTTTAAGTGTATAACATATTACATATTACACAATAGTCATGCAATATGTTCCAAGATTTAGAAATAAAATCGTGTTTATTTTTTTGTTTACTATTTGATAACATTTACCAACTTTTTTGGATTTGACATATTTTCAATTTTTTTTTAAATTTACTAATTTTATATTAGTACGGTTGAAAGTTTAACTATACAAAGAATTAGTTTTATAGTGTAGCTATAAATACAGTGTTTTTACAAAATGGGCTTAAACTATTTCAGTGGGTTATTTCATTACCAACCGTCTCGGGGGCAATTATTTTTGTATTATATAGTTGGAAGCTATTTACTTGTTTGTTGTATGCAAGGATAAAAATATTGTATATCTATATAAATTTACAATATTTTTAACCTTAAATAGTTAAATAAGATAAATAGCTATAACATGGCGGTTGATAACAAAATAATCCATTGAGATAATCTAATTTCATAGTGTAAAGACATTATATCTATGCTTATACTATACCTTGGTTGATGTACAAAATTTATAAGTAATTTTGTACAGGTTCAATTTATGAAAAAGCAAGCGAGCCGTAGCTCTGATGCAAGACGATAATATAGTTTGCATTAAAGCAAGCACAGCGTAGTGGGGCAAGAACGGGACAAAGAAAAAATAAGGTTTGCGCATTAAAGTGATGCATTTGAATGATTTGACGGCAATGGCTATTCCTTGATTATTATTGTTAATATTATTTATTAGTGTCAAGTTAATTAATATACTACGTACGTTAAAGCTCGGTGTGGTAGTTAGGAGAGTTAGCTTGCGTTGCATCAGTAATATAAAAAAAAATTAAATTGTAAAACAGGGCGTAGCAACTGATACAAAATAACTTTATATTAATATACACTCCGTGACAAAAGTCTGGGTTCACTAACAATTTTTCCGATTTTTCGTCCTATTTTTTTTTTTTTCAAATAAACCAAAATGTTAATGTTTGTTTATCAAAAAACAAAAATGAAAAACCACCTTTGGTGATAAATTAATAATTAATCTTTATTTACTTACATTTTAGGATACTAAAGAAATATAGTGTTTATAAAAAAAAGTGAAAAACACGAACTATGGGTACGAACGAAACTTTCAATATCTGGTGTTTCCACCACGAGCCCTAATAACACAGTCCAGACGTCTAGACATGCTGTTAATCAACGTTGCAATGTTTTCTTGCGGCAGTCTGTCCCACTCTTCAACCAAACATGCTGCAAGGTCTCTTATGGTCCGAGGGCGATCAGGGCGAGCTCGAATGGCTCTTCCCAGTTGGTCCCACACGTGCTCAATAGGGTTCAGATCTGGTGAACAAGCAGGCCAATCCAAACACCTAATTCCGACTTCGTTAAAATATTGGAGGGTAATGTTCGCCACATGTGGGCGAGCATTATCCTGCATTAATTGAAAGTTTTCTCCAATAAAGTGACTGTATGGTACAACATGTTCCTCTACAATATCCCTAATGTACCTATCTGCGTTAAGGGCTGCTCTATCACAAATATGTAGTTTTGTACGAGCCTCGACAGAAATCCCTCCCCATACCATTACAGAGCCTCCGAAAAAATTGGATCTAGGAGCCATGGTACATGCTGCGTATCGTTCTCCTGGTCTCCTCCATACCCGTGTACGACCGTCTGGAACATCCAACGTAAAACGGGATTCATCAGTCCATAAGACATGTCGCCACTCGGCAGCCCCCCAGTTCTGATAAGTTCTAGCAAAATTCAGTCGGTTTTGTTTGTGACGAACCGTAAGTTTTGGACCAGTGGCAGCCCGATAAGACTTTAGATTAATTTCTCGAAGTCGTCGCTGAACTGTACGTGCCGATATTTGAACATTTCTGACTGCAGCAAGCTCATTAGCTGTAATTGTTGCAGTTTCAGTGCGATTTCTCAAAGATTGTAACAACATAAATCGGTCATCTTGAGCATTAGTTTTTCTTGGTCTTCCTGACCGTGCTCTGGCTGTTAGTAGACCATCTTCCTCATACCTCTGCCAAATCCTTCGGACCCCGTTTTGAGAAATTCCATACCTACGGCCTGCTTCTCTCTGACTATGTCCTTCTTCAATGTGGGCAATTATCCGTGCACATCTTACTGGAGATATCGGCATTTTGATCACAAAACTAAATTTCAGCACACACTGACACTTGCCAGCAACATTTGAAGCATGATAAACAAATCCCTGACAACACCTACTTAATTGTTAACCAAATCTCAAAAATCTGAATAAGGCACGTTAGAAGGAAAACATGCACTATATTAAAAATTGTACGGCTATGCATTTGGCGACTACGTCATTAAACTTGTTTTTTGATAAATAAGCATTAACATTTTGTTTTAGCTGGATAAAAAAAATTCTGTACGAAAAATCGGAAAAATTGTTAGTGAACCCAGACTTTTGTCGCGCAGTGTATAAACATATTTTTTTTTAACAGAATTTATGAAAAAATGTGGTATTTTTTTAAATTATTTAGACAAAGTTTTATATTACACATTGTTGTACAGTACCATGTGAGTGCAACTGCGGTTAGTTTAGTTTTTCAAAATTACATGTCTTTTAAACTTACTTGCTGTTGATTGGGTAAAGCACCCTATTTTACTTTTTTGGATTCTCAATTATCGATAAGCCTCCAAGCTACTGTTGCCGTAAAATCTTTTAGTTTAATTGAAAGCTTTTCACTTTTTTTTAGCAAATATATGAATAAATTTACAATAGCTACGTCAGGAAAATGCCAAAAATGCATATATTACTTTTTGATTTTCCTATCAATTTTGTATCATAATTTTAACATGTCGTTTTTTTTTTGACGTATCTTATATGAGTGCTATAGTTTTTGATTAACTATCTCTTTACCGAAGTCAAAGCATGATGGTTGTGAAAATTCCTAACAAAATATATACGTTTCTTTTTTTAAAATTTTATTGATGCGATATTTTGGTTGTTGGATCTTTAATCAGTCTCCTATTTCTGTCTTTGCGTACAGTGCCACGTCTATAAATATTGCTATATTTCAACAAAACCATAAGAGGTAGTGAAGTAAAATAATTGTCAAAATATATTTTTGATTAAATATTGCGTAGAATGTTGAAGAGATTAGCAACAAAACGTTTTCATACATTTTGTTCAGTAATGTTAATCATAAATTTGCTTATGAACTGATATTTGTCTAATTTATAATAGTAGCCATTTTGTATAATTAATTTGTCGTACTTCCAAAACTATCACAAAACATTTTGCTCAAAACACACATGTTTTAAATCTTGTCATTGTTAAACCAGTAGTCCTTCAAAACTGGTATTTTTTAAACATATTATTATTTTTATAAAAAAAAAAATATTTTAGGTTAGTGGAAAAAAATGAGTAAGCCGCTTCCTTTTTGAGTTCCAAAATATACTGAAAAAAACTTTAAATGGCATAATACTATAATCTGAAATATTTGTGGACTCAGTAGAAGTAGTGGTAAATTAAATTAAAGGTATGTTGTAAATATTTTTTACATCTGCTTGGTAGGTATTAAGATAATCTGACTAAGAAAAAGCATTTTTAAGTTTTTTATCATTTGCAATATTAGGTCTGTTTCAACCTACGATTTGGACAGTTTGCAAACCGTCCAAAGTGTGCACACAAACAAATATTTGTCATCCTTAGGCAATCTTTTATACACAGTAATTGTTTGTGTGCATAGTTCCTGACGGTCCCAAACCGCGTTTGGTGTCGGTTGGAACAAACCTATTATTTCTATAATATAGCACAAGTACAAGTTATCTTCTAAATTATCTTTGTTGTCGGCTGATATCAAGTAAGTTTTGAAACTGTTCTGGCAAACATATTTTCTAATTATAAATATTTCATTTTTTTGTCTGAAAATAAAGTGTACTATCATGAATTTTAGTGATTATGAAAACATCCATTTGAACCTCCACGTGATTCAAATTTACGTCAAAGAAAGTATCTGTCCATGCACAACAGAAATTCACTAAGACACTCAGCAAAATCTCTAGAAAATGCAATTTTGCCTGTAGCCTCAAGAACAAAAAGAGTTAGTTGAAATAGATATAATTTAATCAATTACTCGTTTTAGTTTTTTTGCTAGTGGTTATAAAAAACAACTTTTCTTCAGTGGTGTTGTAAAATAACCTTTTAAACAGCATTATTTATAAATAAAATATATAGCTTGTAGCAACAAATCCTACAAAACTGCTTTAGAACTATGGTATAAATATATGGTATAAATATATGGTAATAAATTTCTAACACAAAATTAAAGTTCTTCAGCTGGTGCAAGGTTTTATGTTAAGAATACTAATTTACAAAATTGGTAATAAAAAATCTGGCTTGAGAAAAACAATTTTAAAATTTTGGTATTAAGTTTAAAATTTGAAATTTTGAAGTTTTGAGATTTAGTGACATCTCTTACTACTATCTTTAATGTATCATATTACATTATTTTTACTATTAAGTTTTTCTTTCTTACTGAGAAATTAACGTCTAAACTTTTTTTTACATACGGACGTGACGTTTGGTAATTTAAAATAAAACAAGATAAAAACTATTGTAATTAATTGAACAAATGTATATTTACAACTATATTAAACTTAAACAAAATTAACAGTACATATAATATTGCTAATTTGGTAATTGTTTACAATTATTACCGCGTATTGTCTTTGCAACGCCGTGCTAATTGCAAACAAGTTATGCACAAAAATACATGCGTTTTGTGTTAACTTGTTAACAAATATTACATTCTGCAACTACTAGAGTACTTCTAGAAGCATTGCAAGCTAGATTTTTAATGATTGCAGCTGAGGGATCTATTATTCGACGTCCTAGAATCATTTCTACAGAACTGTTGAATGCATCAATGACAAAAACGAATTAATTCTTCTTAGAGAGCATAAAGTTGGTTTTTTACTAGACGCAAAATATTTTGCCTTATTATTTAAACCTGTATTATTGAAGAATTATACCAGTTAATCTATCTTTACCAACTAAAGTTGCACTTTGAGGAAGCGTTTCATCTTCATCACGCTTTCATCTGAATCGAAACTTTCTATTTTAATATTTAAATTGTTTTTTACATCAGATTGTTCCAATACACTATTTTGTAGTTCTAAAACATATTTTTTTTTATTGGTAGCAACAAACGGCATGTGCATGACGTGATTTTGTTACAAAGTACCCGAGTACCTATGCCGTCATTAGAAGGTGTTTTATTTCCTAGTCACATAAATGTTAAGAACAAAAAGACGTTTGTTAAGCATTGGTAAATTGTGGGAAAAATAGTCATTAATTTACCATAAGCAAAAGTTGTTGAAAGTAAGAGATATGCTAATACTGTAGATAGAAGCATTATGCAAATATAAAAAGTTCTAACTTTTTGATTATTGCTGAAAATAAAACCCAGTTCTCAAGATACAGACGCTACTCAACTGTAAAAATGTTTTTAATATATTTCTATGTGTTAGTTAAAAGAATCTTTGTAAATAAGAAGCTAAGTATTTACTACAACTTCTACTAAATCAAAACCTGCAAAAATATGAGAAGAGCGTTGTCATTTTAATTGACAAATTACAAACATAGAGACACCAATTTTTAGCCTGATTGTAAATAATATATTAAATTATTTTTCAACTAATAATTGGGAATTACCTGTTAAGTATAATAACATAAAAATATCTTAAAATCACATCATTTCTAGAAAGCTTTGTACTACAAATATTGTTTAGACGGTAACATGTCTAGTAATGCAATTGAATAATGTTCATGAAAATATCTATAAATAATGCAAAATTCTGCAACATTACTTTTACGTTGCAAAATATTTATGTCATTTGAGGTTGTTAATGCTAGCTGATAGCTTGTTTTAGTTTTAAATGTTTGCCCCCATACTTAGGTTATTTAGGTTTTGATATATATGTAAAAGTTGCACAAAATGCAAAGTTTTTATTTGTTCAGAAATCTTAATTTTCTACATTCTTCTTAAGCTATATCAACAACATGCTTGTTCTATAAAAGATTATGCAAGATTGTAACTCTAAAAAAACAGAGGTGCTACTACAAGTTTTAGATATAGTTTTGTTGTTTGGTTTTATGTTTGATGCAGTTGATTCAGTTGATAGCTTAGGCTTCGACTTTAAAACAATTATACAAATCCTAACCTAGACATTTTAAATATTTGCCACATTTGTTAATATTTGGTATGAAAAGTGTTTTCATCTGCAAAACTATAAATAAAACATATAATTGATGGTAGAGGTCAACTACTACGTAATAATCATGTTTATGAAATAATAAAAAGACTTTAATTTTTGTTATTTTAAGAATTAATTAATTAAAATAAAAAAATATAGTTAGAAAAGCTCAAAACATTGAGGCAGTAGGAATTTATAATTTTAACGTTAAATTTTTCAGTTTTAACTTTAATTTTGTTGTCAATAAAACATTAATAAGACAGATTTTTATCAAGATCAATACATTTAGAGAAACAAGAATTCCATTCATGACTGCAAAAAAGTAATTTAATTTTTTTTAAGATTAATGACCAAATATCTCTAGTTGATATTAAAACTCAAATTAAGAAGTGGCATCTAGACATTCAGACATTATTAGTAACTTATAATATTTTTAGAAAATATAAGTTTTAAATAAAAAAAAACTTGCATTTATGTTAGATAAAACTTTTTTACTTATTTAGGCATTGTTCAAAACTGTTAAGTCAAACTAATATTGTTTATATTTTTGTGCATATTTTTTATGTTTTTCTAATTTAAATTTTATTGCTAATGAAGACGCAATAAAATTAACGATTGAGAAAATAAAATATCTCTGGATATAAACCATTAAATGGATGATAAAATTTAATTAAAAGAGAATTTAATTGAATATTAATCTCAAGATTTTATTAATATATTCAGCCAGGATGTTATTTTTCAATCAAATTGCAATTTGTAGTTAATTAAAATGATTAAAAAAAACTAGTTACATTGTTATTGAAAACATTCGAAACGGATGATTTTAATGAATGAATAGATGTTATTTATACTTAATACATAAAATCATTTTAATTAAAACATTATTTTGAACTAAAAAAGGATTCAAACAAATTACTTATTTTTCCAGTGAAGAGAATGTAATTATCCAATTTAACATCCAATCGTACGATTGATTATAATTGTACGATGCAAGATATTTAATAAAGATTGTATTAAGATGAATCACTGGAATAATATCGGGGTTGTGGACTGGTCTTCGTCTCAGATGATGCGCGGCCTAAGGCTGTGGGCCAAAAGTGACCTTGAAAGCGCGAGAGAAGAATGCAGTGCGCGCAGGAGATGAGGCGAAGAAGAACTGTACTGGCTGACATGTAAATGTGCTGTACAAGAAACTGGCTCATTAAAATCAGATAAACATGCAGGAGGGTGAGGTGCACGCTGATCTCGGACCAAACCGTCCGCTTTTATTTTCGTATTATTTCACTTTCGTCGGTGGAATTCCAAAGCATCATCATGTCCGCGCGCGCTAATCCAACCACCTTCGATTTTTCGCACGGTGTCATTAGCACACATCTTTGAAAATGTTTAGGCATTCTCATTAGAGTCAATAACTTTATAAGTATCTTAGTCACCATGTCATAAAACAAAAATATTATAGATTAATAATATAAATTACATTTTGAACAAATTAATGCAAAATAATAGTAAAATTACATATTATATAAAATTTAATGTTTATTTTTAAAAATTTATATTTACAAAACAATAAAAAAAAAACTAATGATAGAAGTTGTCTATATGTAACACATAACGGGCAAATGAAGTCCGTTAAAACGTATTTAAGATCACTCGCCTAGCAAAGAAAATAAGTTGTTCTATAATTGGATTCGAGCATAGATGCTCACGACTAGGTCAGTGGCGATAGGTCAGTTCTTTAAGAATGTTTGCATTAATCGCTTATTTTAATTGCTTTCAAGTTTCTTGTATAGGTGTATATATTTTTTTTATAAATTGCATAGGCTATTATCGTTTTATATATACTGCATCAAACAATTATTATTAGTTTGTTTTAAGTTTTGTCATTGTAGACTGTTGACCTACTTTTTTTTCTTACATAATAATACACTCTGTATATTACCATATTAATAATAATAAATTTTTTAATTTTTATCTGTAGAACACGGTAATTCTATTGCTTAGCAATTTTTCTCAAAAATTGTAATTTTTGTTTTCTATTTAAAATATTAAATAATACTCGAATAACATATTGGCTGCGTTCAGGCTCAACATTGCCTGGCGATGAGACATCAATCGGATATAAGCAGCAGAGTTCTTCTGAATGGTTTGTTTTATTAGTAGTGCATACCATATAAACTGTTACCAATCACATACAGTAATTTTTATTATATATCTTTCTGCATATAAGTAATTTTAATATAATTTTTTGTGTCATCCTGTTCATTTTTTTTAATTAACTTAAGCAGCTAAGTGAAGTTAAGAATACATTTGTTTTTAATGTATTCTTAACTTCACTTAGCTGCTTAGTTGCTTAGGTATCAAGTAACCGTACCTAAAAAGTAAGTAAAGAGTAAAACAGCGTTGTTTGCCTGTAAACGATGACCTAGCAGTAACGTAAATTTAGCATTGATGGCAGTGACAAGTTGTCTGGTTAAGAATTATTGACAAATCTTTTTAAAGTAAACTTATTTTTCTGAAGATACTTAACTAGTACTGCTAATACAAAAAACCATTATAAGCTGCATATATTATGACAGTTTTTATTATTTTAATTTAACAAACTTTTTCAGTTGCTAGCTATTAACTGAAAAACGTTAGAAGACCTCAATCAGAAATATCATTTTAAATCTAAAAGATTATATAAATAGAGGTTTTAATTGTTTTCTTTAATAAGTTATAAACGGTTAAAGATTTTACAGTAAAAAGCTTAACAAAATTAACTTGACAACTTGACTTCACACGTGTCAAATAATAAATGAAAATGAAGTTTAGAACTCAAATAATAAAACCAAAAATAATTAGAAGCACTATTGGTATATACTAAGGTAGGATATGTAAAATTGAAACTAATGGTTTATGGGAAGAACAGAGGAAAACCGAGTCCAACTGATCATATATCTTATTGTTAATTTATTTGAATGACAATAAAAATCGCTTATTATTATTATTATTATTAAATCAAATAAAAAATGTGATTAGTGTCAACAATTGATTTTTTTAGCAGTTTTTTATAATGGCAATACAAGATGAGCATCTTTGTCTATTAAAAACTATGTTTAACCAAACTTTCTGCCGATTAAAAAATACAAGCAGCACTTGTCGCAATTGAAAAAAAAAAGTTTAGTAGATGCCGCTTTAAATAATTCTGCTTTAAGTGAGCAACAAAATGTACAGTGCAATACAGGATAATCTGCCGTTTTGTTTGACAAACATTAAATTATAAAGTTTTGCACCCATATCACGCTCAACGTATAAAATCGTCTTAACTTGTCAATGGAAAAATACTGAATACATGTTTTCATTTGTATAGACGGACAAAGCTAATTTCAATTGTGTAAATATAAAATACAATTCTCTGCCACTGTTAATCTGCTCTTAAGTTCTCCAACAAAGATAATAATCTGATGTAGAGGTGCTAAAGAAAGCTCTTTGAATAAAACGTACACTGCTTCTTTTTATTCATGGCAAAAGAGGCCTTTTTAGAAGGCCAAAGCAAAGAATTTGCTGACTACGCTTGTCTACAACAAAGACTAAAACTACGTGAAAAAGATTTACACAAAAGTAAGACAGTGTCTGCAGCACACTGTCACTGCTTCAAATTTTATATAATAATAGGTTTGGCCGTCTAGAATAAAGATAGTATCACTCATCTCAAACGCAAATTAGCATCAGAACATTTTCTTACATGGTATGTTCTTTAAAAACATTACGAATGCAATGCTAAAGACGTTACATTTTTCGTCTTCATGGAAAAGGTCTAATGTAATTCTTCTTACAAAGATAGAAAAGAATATACATTTTTTACAAAATTACGGCCCGATTACTCTTCAGTCGACCCTAGGTAAAGTAACAAAAACTGTAATCTTGGATAGATTTTGGGATCTTATGGCTGCTGAAAACCTCAAACCATCAACATGGCTTTAGATATAGGTTTTCTACAGCCCACCAACTAACCAGAGTTACTGATCAAATTACAACTGGATTTTGTACTAAACGGCTACTAGTGTCAGATTCTTTGATGTTAAAAAGGCTTTTGATGAAATTTGACATCAAGGTCTACTATTGAAACTCCCGCGTTTTAAGTTTGATCCGAATTTAATAAAACTTAATGTTTCTTATCTGAAAGGAAGGTACTGACCGTAAAATTATATTGGCATGTGTATTCCTCGCTTAATAAATACATCAGTTTTCTACGGTTTGGTATTATCTCCGATGCTCTTCAACTTGTATGTATCAGATATACCATACATCACGTCTGGTGTCTTTGTACACTTTAATGTATCCGAAAGGCATTTCGTAAAGACTTCAAGCTGCATGTGAGGCTTTTGAAACTTAGCTAAAATACTGGAAGTTTAAACAACCGTACATAAAGCAAAACTATATTTTTTTCCACAATTTTTTGCTAGTTCCGCATAAGAACGTTTACCTAAATATTGCAAAATACCTAGCAATAGGTGGGATACAATTTTTTCAAACTTTAAAATAGATTCTCAAAGCACCAACTGAGAGCTGATACAGGATATGACCCTATCAGAGGTTACATGTTAATTTTAGCAAGCTCCTTTTTTAATAAAATTGCAAATTACTGAGATTCTCAGTTATCTTGTCTTGCTGAACATATCAAGCAGATTTCATAGTAGAATCGACTAATTAAAATACTTGATGATTAAGGAACTTTTGTGGTTTTTCTACTACTAGTACACAAAATCAACGCCTACAAGGCTGGCGCAGGTTGTCACTTCTAATAACCTTTTAAAAACGTCACATAAGAAGGTCGTACATAAAAATATGTAAACTTCATGATGTTTACACTAAGGGTAGTGTAGTTGTCACATAAATAAATTAAACGCATTATTTCTTTTTTTTTAATTTTACAGTCACACAAAAAAAAATTTTCGTTTACAAAAGCATAATTTTGCAAATAGTAAAAAATACTTATTAAGTAAATATTACAGATCTAAAAATTATATTATTTTACAAACATGATTTTTTGAAATACTTACTACACTGTTATGCTAATTATAGGTTCTTTTGTTGGACCTGACTGTAAGCAGACTAGAGTTTTAACAATTTATTCTAATGGTGACTGAAATGATACATACACATATACAGTACTTTTAAATCCTAATGCGTGTATGATTTTTAAGTATATAAACTTTTGCCGTGTTTAGCTTAGCCTTTTCAGTTTAATAACCAGTCGCAATCCAACTTCAAATAAAACTAAAAATGCCGTTTTTTAAAATACGTTTTACTTATTTATTTGTTTAATATATGTTTATTATACTATAACTTACTAACTTATTAACAAAATAAGTAAAATTCTAAGTTTGGAGAAAGCTATTAGATTAAATCCTCTCTTAAACTTAAGCATCAAGCCAGTCTAGCTTCTATAATGTTTTAGTATTTTTACATGCAAGCTTGTACACATAAATGCAATTTTTGTTAAACAAATAAGTAGTTAATACTTAACCTATTAAAACATAAGACATCCCATACTTTTTTGTGATTTTATTTGCATTTACTTAGTTTTGCCATTTTTTTACGCTCAGTTATACTATTACACATATTTTTCTTTTTATTAGAGTGTTTATACTGTTTTTATACAGTTGTTTTTTTTTAATTGTTTTTAAACATTCCAGCTTTATAAGTAACAGATGACTCGTTTTTTTTTTTTTTAATTAACATGTTAGGGTGTTGACATTCTGCATTTACTCAAACTATTTTAATTAATTTTTTTTTTCTATTTTTTCTATTATTTTTAACATTTAACATATCCAACTATATTATTTTAAGACACTTTGTCATGATTGTTAATATGGTTTTTAAAAAGTATAAACTATAAAAAGTGCAGTATCTGCAAATTTATGAATAGGACTTTTGGGTATTTAAAAAAAGGTTATTTATTTATCAATCAAAAACAGAATCGGCAAAAGAGCAAAACGTTGAGGCACACTGAAATACATGACTTTAAAGTCATTTTGTTGTCAAAAAACTATTGAAAGGCTTAGAAATTTTCTATTCAAAACTTATACTATCGAGCTTCTTAATAAGATTAAAATGCTATACTCTATTAAATGTTTCAGAAACGTCAAAAACTACTGCATTTTTTTTGTCTAAAGTAAAATTTTATTTGTGACTAACTTATGTCAAAAAATCTGTTATATTAAGTGCTTTACTTTTGTTGTTGTTGTGGTGTTGCTTTATATATTTCCAGATTGTTTAAATTTGCGATGATTTGTTTATTTTTTCTTATCTTTTTGCACCATCTATCTACGGTGTTTAGTGCATTTTGTACCATGTTAGCTTCAGATGCCTAAAACTTTTTGCTTACTACGATGATGAGATTATTGACAATACTAAGGCAAAGACGCCCATGTTATTTAGCAGTAAGCCTTTTATGACAAATCATAACAGGAAACACTTACAATTTTACCGTATAATATATTTGTTATAGTTTAATTCTTAAACGTAATTTTTTTTTAATATTTTTTTTATTACCGTCAATTTATGCAAAGTTTTTTTCTTCTTCTACATTAATTAGATCTTTTAATCTGTTAATTAGGGCGCCTTGGGATCTTTTGAGACGTTGATTGCCAACTGTTTTTCCATTTCTTAAGTGGTTTGTTTGGGGGTCTATTTCTTGCTGGTCTGCTCTGGAGTGCTATCCGCGGTAGTCGATCTTCTGTCATTCGGGCTACATGATCTTGTCATTGTCGTTTTTTTTTTGCCTTCCCTATCCTACCACGTCCTGCACCTTACATTCATTTCTTATATCCTCGTTCTGGACTCGGTCTTTTCTTGTCTTTCCAAGTATGCTTTTCAGGGTTTTCATTTCTGATACAAGCAGCATACTTTTTGGTTTAGTAGTCTCTTTTCAACGCAGGTCTTGTAAATATTGACCTTGCTGTCAGTGCGCATATATTTGTTTGCCCATACCACCTGTTGTAAACATCCTGCTATTGCGAATGTTGATCTGATTCTTTAGATCATTTACTGGGTTATAGTGGTCCGATATGTCCATGGATACTTGCTCGATAGGTTGATCTTGGACTACGAACTTACACCTTATGGGTTCTCTGTTTAGGGCAGAGTTTGTGTTCTCAAAAAACTTTTCAATCTCTAAAAAAGCTACCAGAGCATTTTTTTTTAAGTATACACTCTATTTAAATTTGCTAACTAGCTGATAGCTAGTCCGCAAGATTTCCCCAATTTAACATAAAAAGTGTCAGATTGGTCTTTAAAATTTCACCAAAACATACCTTGGTTTTAGTATAAACACCAACATAACTGCTCTCTAGCTTTTTAGTACGTATAAACAAGTCTTTTCTGAAACATAACAGGATAGATCAAGTAAATTTGTAGTAACTTAAACGTTTTGTTTCCTTATCTAAGATGTTTTTATATACTATGGCTTTTATTTTGTTTTTGTTTTTGCCAGCAAAGCTTAATAAGTACGTTTTTAATAGTTCTTACAGGCTTTTTTTAACCGTCTCTGTATAATCTTCATTTTTGTCAGCAGCATTTACAGTGCAATCTTTGTTTTTTAAAGACATGTGGCTCTTATAATTTTTTTTCTAAAAGTTTTTATTTGCTTTTTTATAGCGTTATTATATGCTGTAAAAATAGTTCTATATGATACCCAATTTTTTTATTAAGCTTCTTATTCCACTAAATAATTTATTAAAAAAAGTAATATAAATACGAAATTGCTGAGCATTTTTGCTCAATAACAATATTGCTAGCTGGCAATATGCATAGAGAAATAGGTAGATTATTTTTAGCTCGTGACTTGTTTCTGCTGTTTGGACCGTCACTGAAGAGAGTTACTTCAGATTTAATGTTAAATTGGCTACATGCATAGTTAAACAGTGAAAGCTTATCTAAAACGTGCTACTTCTTAATCAGTTTACTTTTTTATAACGTTTACGTCGCGTTTCTGAACGTGGACAAATTTATAATGCCTTTGTTTGTTTCTAAAATTTCTCTCATTTTTGGGGTTGATGTTGGTGTTTTTTTATGCAAATGTTTCTGAATAAGAATAACGTCAATGTCAATGTCACATTTTATAATGTACGCTGAGGGTTGAAAAGCTACTTTGCAGTAATTTACGTTGATCTTAGTCTAGGAGCTGGCGACAAAAATTGCAAAAGTTTTGAAAAGTCTGATATTTTTAGATCCGATTGTATTTTGGTCATAGAACGCATTTGTAGAGTTAACATGCAAGGTGTCGGGACACTTGGCGCAAGCACGCTAAGAAAAGTGTAATTTTAATTAATACCCAAAAATTGTTTTGAAAAAACTGAAAATTTATTGGCAGTTAGTTGATGCATTACAAAACCTTAATCAAGCAGTCAGACAGCTTAATAATCGAACGCACGGCTTCAGCACAACTTTGTACATGTTACAAGAACTAACTCAATGCAAATGATTTTGAAAAGCTGAAACTTGGAAATATGTCAAAATACGTTATTAAATTTATGAAACAAACAGTCAGACATAGTTTTCATAGAACTTAATCAGTCAGCAGCCAATTGAAGTCGTGATAAAGCGCACGTCAAAAAATAAAAAAAATATTCATTTATTGGTAGAACTAAGCAGCAGATGCAGCATAATCAACCAATGCAGTATAGTTGCTACAAATACGCCACGGCATCATTATTATATAAAATCACTCGTTCCGTTCCTACTTGCAACGTAGAGAAAATATCATCATCAAATCATTTGCATTGAGTTAGTTCTTGTAACATGTACGCAGCTGCGCTGACGCCGTGCATTCGAATATTAAGCTGTCTGGCTGCTTGATTAAGGTTTTGTAATGCATCGACTATCTGCCAATAAATTTTCAATTTTTCTTATCCAAAACAATTTTTGAGTACTAATTAAAATTACACATTTTAGTGTGCCAGCGCAAGGTGTCCTGAGACCTGGGTGTTGACTCTAGAGAAGCGTTCTGTGACCAAAATACAATTAGATCTGAAAATATCAGACTTTTGCACTTTTTTGTTACCAGCTCCTGAATAAGCCTTTTTAATACTTATGGACAAAGATAATAAAATGTTAAGTTTTTTTAGAGTTTGATTTTAAATTTACCTGCTTATATTGTTCTACATCTCGGTACCCTTTTTTAAATCTGTCAGTTTTTTGCTCTCAAGAAGATTTTTTAGTAAATGTGCTACAAAGCCATTGTTTGGTTAGCTTGGCTGCACAAAAGATTTTTATGAATTTACCTGTATGAGTGCGATTTAAACGGAGTGATGCTTATTCTTTCTTCAAATTATTGACCCAACTAAGAATAGAGAAATTATTAGATTTTGCCTTTTGAAGGCATTGAGGGAATGTATTTTTGGCATTAATGCTAATACAATTTTTGTAAGGATGTTTTAAAACAATTTGTTTGTTTTTTTTTTTGTTGTTGATTGTAGATCTGGGTAAAGAAAAATATTACAAACACTACTTATTACTTCTTCTTCTTCTTGACGTATTTCATCCGCTCCGGATATTGCACTGCAAAAAAGTTGCAGCAATGTCATGTTAAACCACTGGCGTAATTTTTTTTTGGCATTTTTTTTTCGGCGTTTTTTCGGTTTTTTTTTCCATCATCTTTTCTTCCAGAATCAGTTGAGTATTCTGTATCTATCACTATGCCTCATTACGTGCCCAAGATATTCCAACTTTCTAACCTTTACAGCTTTTAATACTTTTTGTTCCTTGTCTATTCTCTGCAAAACTTCCTTATTACTATTGTGTTCTTTCTATAAGATATTCAGGATACGACGATATGTCCATAGTTTAAAGGTCTCTAGTTTTTTCTTCGTATCTTTTGGTAGGGTCCAGGATTCGACGCCGTACATTAGTGTTGAGAAAACGTAGCAGCGCACCGTTTTGATTTTAATTTGCATGCTGAAGTCTGGGCCGTTGAAATTTTTTCTTATCTGGATAAATGTCGTTTTCGCTTTTTCTATCCTGCATTTGATTTCTACTAAATGATCCCAGAGTTTATTTACGCATGTGCCTAGATATGTGTATTTGTCCACTTGGTCTATGGTTTTGTTGTTGAGAAGTATTGTCTGCTGTGATGGATTATTTTTACTGACAAACATATGTTTGGTTTTTTTGAGATTGAAATTGATTCCGTACTTTTTGCTGGCTAATTTAAGTCCTTGAGCTGTACTCGCCATTATAACAGAGTCGTCCGCATACTTTTGTTCCTTCCTCCACTAGCGCTTCTTTAAATATTTCTTCCAAGTATATGTTAAACAAGGTTGGCAAAACCACACAAACTCTGCGAATTTCGATATTTTACGTGCTTTATCTTCAACTCGTACTTCTGCCGTCTGTTGCCAGTAGAGGTTTGCTATTATGAGCATGTTTTTGTCGTTGGCTTCGATGGTTTTGAGTATCTTAAGCAACTTTTCGTGTTTTACTCGATCAAACGCTTTGCTGAAGTCTATAAAACATAAGTGTACCTTGCAGTTAACGTCTCTGCATTTCTGGATTAATACATTAAGCGCAAATAATGCCTTCCTGGTACCTAACGCATTCCTGAAACCAAAATGCGTTTTTTCAATATGGTCTTTGCATTGTTAGTATATACAGCGGTGTATAATTTTGAGAAATATCTTAAGGGCTTCATTATGCTTATAGTACGATATTCGTCGCACTGCTTTGATGTTGGTTTTTTTAGAATAGTAATAAATTTGAGCCATTTTTTTTATTAATTTGTTGCAAAATAATACAAATATTTAATATTATTTGATGATACTTTTTATCAAAAATTATTTATAAATTTAAATCAAATTTTAAAATTAAATTAAAATAAAAAAAATTTAAATTTAAAATTTCTGTAAAATGTTATAAACATCAAAGTAGTAAACTGACTATCAATTTAATTCATAATCAATAACATTTAAAATTATAAATTAAAATATAAAAACCTTAATCTAGTCTATACACAAAATTAGATAATATTAATTAATAATAAAACTTTGAAATAAAATATATATAAAACAAGGTTTTAAAAATTTATCCTCGCGAGTCTATTAAATTTTTTCAAGTAAAACAAACTTTTTACCAAACACCCATGATCTACTCTCCCTATATTGTATATTATTCTATTTACCTTAGATTTTTTTTGAAATCCGATCTTTTAAGGTTTACATTTCTTTTTAGTTGAGGTACAATAGTTCTCTATTATTCACCGTAAAATAGAAGAGATGTAATTCTCATAGAATAGAGCATCGTATATTAAGGGCAACCATCCGTGCGAAAAATAAAACTCCAAAAAACAGATTTTATCATCTATTTTATCTTCTTTGTTAAAGATTGTAATTAAATTCTATTCTGTGTAATACATCAGATGGTTTTAAAAATCCATAGCTTATACAAACAATTCAAAATATAATTAAAAAAATAAATAAAAGTTGCAATAAAAAAAATTACTGTTTCCTAACAGATAGTGTTAAAACAATTTTCTAATTTAAATATATTTAGATAAATAAGCAAACCCTATAGTTTACAACTATGCGAAAATATCAAAATTGAACTTAATAAAATAAATAAAGCCATATTGAACAATTAAACAAAAACGTTAAAACTTTGTAAGCTCAGTAAACATTTGATATTCTATTTTAAATTAAAAAGTTTCTATATTGAAAAGAAACTTATTATATTATTAGTAATTTAATTTATATAAAAAACTAAAGAAAAATTATCTCAATTTTTGCTCGCATTAAAGATGAAAGAAAAATACAGAGCGATTTTAAAATTTTTATTATACCTGTCGAGAGATATCGCCCCATTGTCTTAATGACGATTTTTTAAAGGAATATAAGCTATTAATTTGAGAAATAGAAGTTTGCGCTCTCGCTTACCACCCGATAACCTTCTCACTCTTGCCCATCGTTTTCGCCCCCTTCATCCCGCACCAAGTCGCCTGTAATTTTATAGAGCAACAGGTTTCTTGTGGCGCTACGCGGGGGAGGGGTGGACGGGGTTGGTTCCTACCAAAAATTTTTCGTGAGGTGAACGAGGGGTTGAGCGGGGATACACAACAACTGCACAAAACCAGCTTTCGGAATTAGAGATTTACACAAGAGGTACTAACCGTTTTGAAAATGTTGGGCTATTATTTTTTTTGGTCCATGGACAACACCGATCAGCTTAAGACACTACAACATGCGCATGGAGCTATAAAAGCAACATACGCATGTAAATGAAACATATCGTCGATCAGATTCAATCATGGCTATCACACAAGCGGACACTTAAGTTATTAGCGGCGATGTGTTGCGAGAATCAGTTTAAGCTGATTAAAATTAGCAAAAATGCACGTTTATGATTTTTTACCGGCTTTACTTAACATGGTTTGAAGATTATATTATAAACTACTTAAAGCATACAATTAAATTTAATTGTTTAATGCTAATTCTAAATTATATATACATAAATAGAATAAATAATATTTTGTCTTATTATTCAATTAGCCAAATATGATTATGGCTGAAATCTGCCTGTATACCGTTTCACACTTTTAATTATGTTGCAGGTGTAAAATTATAATATGGCATAACAAAAAATAATGTTTTTTTTTAATAATAAATTATTTTAAATAAATAGGTTAAAACAACATTTAATCGGTACTTAATTAGAATAAAAATTATATTCTCAATTTATTTTACTTAACTATTTTAATTAAATAATTTATTCACTTTATATTAATTAAATTGATATTAATTAACTAAATTGTTACTTGTTGAAGAAACTGACCCTTCTCAAGAGTGTTTGTAATGAAATTGTATGAATCTTTAGTTAGGTTTTGTAAACATGTATTGCCACCTATTGTAAATAAATATTGCTTTTCTTAATTCGTCTTTTTAAAAAGATAGGTTTGGGACCACCCATTGCTTTAATTTTTATTACTACAAACGTTTGTGTTGCATTAAGTTGGTGTTTATTTAATTTTTTTTTTAATCAAAATAACTTAAACAATCAAATTCTTTTCTTATGTTTTACATAACATTTCTTCAGCTATTGTTTTTTCCGAATCTAATGTTACTATATATTTTAAATCTGTAGATGCTATTTCATTAATAATTTGACATGCTAAATTTATTTTATTACCATTAGTATAATAGATTGACACTGCTGTTAAAAAATAACGCTTTTAATAGAGATTTAGATTCTAAATAAATCATGAAATAAACATATTTTTGATTTATTATATTACTCTACAATTCTGATTCACAGGAAGTAATTTATACAGAGTGATTTATACCAGGAAGCAAAAAATGAAAATTTGTGTTCGAGATTGGATTCTAAACAGAAAATAAGAAATAACGCAAAGCATACGTTGTTATGATTTGAACAAGATTCTTTTGTATAATACGCCATATTTATTAAAATTAAAATTTACGTTGCTAATATCTAGTTGAACGACATATAAATAAAGATAACAGTTTGGCACGTCAAAGACAATTCAAAACGTCAGCTGCAATGCAACCCAACAATTTCAAAAACTTTATTTAAAATATAGCTTTTTGTGAAGGAAAACTGTTTGGAAGTAGAGAAGATTACAAAAAACAATTAAACCTTGAATGTTAAATTTAAAACGGTGTATCCTATTGTTGCAATCATGTTCTTAAATGAAAAAGTGTCAGAAACGCCTTTCTACCATGTAGCTGTTCTAATGACAAGCTGATTTATTGGAAAGAAATTGCTTAAAATTTAGTTTGTAAGTCACCAAACAAACTAAGTGTTACCAATTTAAGTCAAGTCCTGGCAATACATTAACAACAAATAATGCTAATTATAAGACAACCAAAATTATGTATGTACTCAAATTATTTTTGATTGACGATGCAAAGTACAAATATATTTAAAGCTCGCGACTCTACTTGTACGAGGAGTTAAGTTTATAGAAAGTGCACAACCGTTTTTCATGCTGAAGATCCAGTCTGTTCCCGTACTTGTTTTTTTTTATGAAAACATGAGGAAAACCCTACTTCACACAAATACGTATTTGAAAATGACAGCAGAGCTTTCCAGATAGTCTGGGAAAATTGGATTTTAACCCAACTATATTTCTTGTTATAAACATTTTGTGGAATACACATATCTCTTTACTTCATTTCATAGTTTTTTAAATGTTTTAAAAAACAGACATAATAATTTTTTAACAATACTATCACGTGGATCGAGGCTACTGATCCACGGATTGGTTGCCGGTTCTGGGTTGTAAGTTTTACGTTTAGGAACGGAGGGATTGGGCTCCACTTGAATTATCCAGACATAAAAACACTTATTAACACATTACAAATATTTATTTTGTCCGCTCTTGCATTACTTTGAGAGGAGCATACACGTGCTCGTTGTGGAGGAAAAAACACACACGTGTTTTGGCTCCGTTAATCCGCTCTAGCAATAACTTGACACGAGCACACACTAGCTTGTTGAAGAGGAAAAAACACACACATGTTTTCGGCTCCGTTAACTTAAAAACTTACTGACTCTCTGAGTCGTCTGTTTTCACTGCATAAGCCCAGGTGGCGCTGAAGAGAGTTTTCGCATATGCGCACTTAACACGTAACTACAAGGTACACTGTTAAATTTTGCTAAAAATGTAAAGCAAAACACAAATTACTTTATGTAAATCGCTTTATTGCTTCTCAAAATATTCTCCTTTAAAATCTATACACTTTTGCATCCAATAAAACCAATCTTCAAAACAATTTTGCTACTCTGAACAAAGTACCTCTAAAAGATGTGAATTTAAATCACATCTTTTAGAGGTTTACGCATTTTATTTTTGATATGTCGAAATAGGAAGAAGTCATTGGGCAATAAATCAGCAAATATGAGCAATGAGTCATTAATTGGATGTTGTTACTGGTTAAAAACTCTACACTTTGTCGTGCTGTGTGAGCGCTTGCATTGTCATGATGAATGATTTGCCGGTTATGTTGTTCCTTCTGATTTCAGCAATAACTTTTGGCAAACAATATAAAGTATACCAGTCAGCAATAATTGTCTTTTAATCTTCTAATGCAACAGTTGCAACATGACCCGTTTTTCCGAAAAAACAAGTAATAATTTTTTTCGAAACGCTTCGTAAACGCACTATTTTTGTGGGTTTAGGTTCAAAATGAACACCCAAGTTGATTGCTGTTAAGTTTTAGGGTCATATGAATATATCCAAGATTTGTCACCTGTTACGATGTTATTTACCAAATTTGAACAACCTCCTTCAAATTTCTTTAGCATTTTCTTGCACCACTTGACACGAGCTTGTTTTCGTTCTTTTTTCAAATTGTGTGGGATTCAACAACTGCAAAGCTCCCCGACATGAAAATGATCGTGCAAAATTGTATGCATTTGTTTTGATGACAAAATTATTTCACGAATAGACGACCTTTGCAAAGATCGTCATCAAACGTTGGTCTTCTGCGCTTGAAATCTGCGAACTATTTGTAAAACATAGTTTTGGATGGTGCTTTATTCTCAAAAAACCACAGGTTGCTGCGGTGTTAAATTATATCAAAAAATCATCACTCGGAAGTCACGATTTGAAATTTCCATTTTTTACACAATTATTACTCTAGTTAAATTATGTTGAAACAAAACCGATCAGTTTGAAATCAAACTGTCAACTGAATTATAGGTGAAAAAGAAATTTTGCAAATATGACAATTGCAGAACGCTGGCAATACAGGCAGTACTTGATTTCGCAAACTTTAGCAGTGCCCCTCGTACAAGCACTATTTACATTAATATAGGCCACACTCTATACTATACACAATTACCATGTCACAATACTTACCGCAACCCAATTTGGGTAGCAACTTAGGGTAAGAATTATTGTCAAAAACTTCACACTTGGTACCCAATCATTAAAGAACAAAACATGTATTGTTGTATGTAGCAGGTAATAATAATGTAAAGGGTGTCTCAACAAAAACGTCGGATTTATTTAATAAATAAAAACACATTTTTTTAAACTAAGCATTCATTTTTATTTTAACGTAAAAAGAAATCATTGCAATTAAACATAAAATAAGACATCCGCTAAATGGCTACCATAAAATCTCTGGCACAAAATTATTCTTTTCTTAAAATTCTGGATAACATTTTTGCATGACTGTGGCTCTATGGCGTTAGGTTGCACGATTTTGTTGGCCAATTTTAATCGCCAAATCAAAAGATAACTGAGCTTAGAAACTTGGTCCGCAGTAACTCTATTGTTTTGCGTGCTGTATAGAAGGTTTTGTTGAAAAAACATATCTTCAACTCGGTTAACATTTTGCAACACCGCACACGATTAACAGTTACCGCATTTTTAGCTGCAATTTTAAAGAAATCCGACTCAATCACTCCGCCAGCTCAAAATGCGCAACAAAAAGTTACTTATTGGTTGTTTGAGTATTGCACAAAAATGTTTAGCACTTTAAATTTGACAATTCTGCTTAGTTACGTACTCGTTAAGTTGAAAATGTGCTTCATTAAAAAAAAAAAAATGTTTGTAAAATCTGCAAAAATTTGCGACCGAGACGGAGACGAACAGTTGTTTTTTATCTATCAGCAAAAATGTTGTCTCAAGTTTTTTAATTGATTCATTTGGCGCATTATTGGGACCAAAAACTGTACGTAAATTGCGAACTGTTTTCGCAAAACTTTTCTTATTTTTGTAGTGCGTTTTTACAATAATTAAACGTTGCTTGTTTGAATACTTCTTCATAACTTCTAATCGCGTGGTCTATACTTGACAACTGTCAACAAACAATGACCGTACTACTTGCACAAACAAAATGGCAGCAAATTCAAATCCGGCGCTCTTGTTGAGACACAATTTAGTATAATTTTAATTAATTTTTTAGTTATAACAGATGTCAAGCAGCGTTATACCACATTACTCATTATGATCAAAAACTTTAACCACTGCAGCTGCAGCCTCAGTCAAGCAACGCGTTTATTAATTTGTGGATATTTTTATTTTGGGTTGGGACAAGGATCGGTACTAGAACCGTTATTTTTTTACTATTTGCATATAATTTGCCATTGCATATTAAAAGTGGAAAAGTGTATATGTATGCAGACGACACTTTAGTTGTTATAGATGCTGACAATAAAGTAAACCTTTTTACAAAATGTCAACATAACAACTTAATGGTAAATTTGAATAAAACCGCAAGTATGTATTTTAACAATAGAACAAATATTGCATTAAACAACGACATGGCCAAGATAAGTATATGCACTTCAACTAAACTTCTTGGTGTTTTTATTGATAAACGCTAAAGAATTGCCGGGTTCTATCACATCTACGAGAATATCGGTAAACCTTTTTTCTAGAAACATATTGACGTACAGCGTTGGTTTTAAATTAAAATTAGTTCTTATAGGACAAAACGCTAACCAACTCAATATCCAAACAATAAAATTTTAGTCATCACTCTTTTTATATGTTGAACTACATACAATATTTTATGATTTCAATTTGTGGGTAAAAGATTTGGATTTATGTTTAACATAAGTTTTTTAAAAATTTGAGGTCATAAATTGGACTTTCTTCTACAATGTGTGAACATTTTATTCAATTATATTTAGGCGTTTTCTTGCTGAGTTTGATTCTCTGAACTTTTATTTGCAACTATTGTTCCCCCTTAAGAACTAAATTGGGTAGTTCACATTAATATTGTCTGTTCCAAGTTAATCTAAAAATAGATACTAGCCAGGTAATGTCTGCCTATTATGCAATTATGCAAGTTATTAAATACAACATGCAAGTAATTAAATACAACATATTAGTTTGGGGACAACCTGTCAACATACAAAGTAAATTTATCATGCAAAAACTATACGAATTATACGAATCATTTACAGTATTCCAAATTGTGAAACATGTCAAGTAATTTTTAAATCTTGTTCAACAAGTTGCCAAGTAATAAAAAGCTTCAAAAACTATAAACATCTTTAAACAGCTAGTAAAAGAATATTTGTTGACTAATTGTTTTTATAATTTAATTGTATATTTTGAATTATAAATTTTAATGTGTTGTTTGTATCTATTTATTATTGTACAATTTTTAATTATGTTTGTGTACTTGTGTACTATTTGTAATGTGTACTTGTCAAACTTTATGTATGTATTTGACCAAACAAAATATTATTATTATTATTAACTTTCTGCATATAAAATTTAAAAGAAATTTATTAAATTAAAAAGAATTCTGCTCTTAATCACAACAGTAGAAGATCATAAACTGTAGAAACCAATAAGAACTGTTTTAATTTTGTCTGCCTTTGTAATGAGTTTTCCAATAAGAAGTTTTATTTTGAATAGCAGACTATTTGGGCAGCTGTCAATTTTGAAGCTATTATCTTTGACATTTGACAAGTAAAATCTACGTCATTGTTAAAAATGGAACGATACACGCTTTGCATTGAAATTATTAAAATTCACTACAAAAATGGTGAAAACTTTTCAGTCACAGTTCGCAAAACTAAAGAACTGTTTGGTCGTCGTAAAGCAGCTTCTCTGCCGGCAATAGTAAACCTGGTGCATCGCTCAAAAACACATGAGAATATTGCTGATGTAATCCGTAGTGTTAAAGAAAACCCAGGTTTGTCAATTCTTTGTCAATCTTTGGAACTAGAGATTCCATAAACGACATTACACCGTATTTGCATAAAGACTTAAGTCTTAAGGCTTTTAAAGTTCAGTTAACACAAGAACTCAAGCCGGTCGATCACCATAAACGTCGTATCTTTGCTGATTGGGTTTTTCAAATGCATCAAAATAATCCAGAATTTCATAAAAAAATCATCTTCAGTGATGAGGCTCATTTCCACCTCGAAGGCTACGTTAATAAGCAGAATTGTCGCATTTAGGGCTCAGAAAATTCAAGAATGATTGTTGACAAGTCTTTGCATCCTCAACGTGCCACTATTTGGTGCGGTTTTTGGGCTGGCGGTGTGATTGGACCCTATTTTTTTTTTAAATAAGGCTAGTGCAACTGTTACGGTGAATGGATGGCGCTACCAAGCTATGATTAATGATTTTTTATGGCCGGAATTAGAAGATATTAATGTGGACAAAGTCCAATTTCAGCAAAACGGCGCTAAATGCCACACATGCAACAAAACAATCGCAAATTTGCAAGAAACGTTTCCTGGCCGTGTTATTTCTCGAAGAAGTGATCACAATTGGCCACCGAGATCTTGTAATTTAACACCTTTAGATTTTTTTCTTTGGTTTCTCTACAATCGATTCAAGATCTTAAAGATAGAATTCATGAAGTTATCAAGTACATACAGCCGCAAATGTGCAAATTGGTCATGGAAAATTTCATGTCAAGAATGTGGTACTGCAACCGTAACCGTTGCGGCTATTTGACTGATATCGTTTTCAAATGTTAATGGCATACCTTCCTCTTTACAATGAAATAAACATTTATTGATTTCTCTTAAAAAATACCCGCTTTTTTAAATATCAAAATAAAACCTTTTATTGGAAAACTCTATATATATATATAGCAAGTTTTTAGACCTGCTGATCAGTTAACATTAATCAAAGTATGTTGCTGGGTAAAAACCACAACTTTAATAAAATAATATTTTAAGCCACCCATGGGTGAAAAAAATTAATATTGACTACTGCAAATAATATAATAAAAAAATTGTACGACTACAAACTAGAATAAACTATAACATATACTAACTGACAGAGAAATAAAAGCAAATATACCTTTATTTTGAAAAAGACCAACCATCAAAAAAACGCCAATTTTTAAATTACACAGATTTGGCGTACCAACATTGCTTTACTTAATGTTGCACCAAATTGTTTTGGTTGCTTTCAAAAAACTTATCACGTTTACAACTACTAAAACTGCTAAAGACAAACTATTTTATGTACAATATAAAAGGTTTTTAAAAAGATTGTATATATTACGCTCAAACATAGAAAATATGCTGGTAGCATAACAATTTTGCTAAATGGTAAATTTGACAGCATACTCTGCAACTTAATAGAAAAAACTCTAAAAATAATTAAAAATTGATGCAAAGGCCAGGCTCCTACGGATAACAATTTGAAAACCAAAATAAAACAATAGAAAAACTAAATCTACTAAAACCTTTAAATACTTTACTATCGCTTACCAAGGTAAAATATTTTGGAGTAAATTTTGACATTCAAACAACACCAACTGCAACTATAGAAGCAATGTTGTGTCTGCCGCCCTTTGACATTTACGTTCAGGGTGGCAACATGCAAGACTGTTAAGAAAACAACTTTGTTAAGAACGCAAACAAATAACATGTCACCCCTTTTGTGTTTCAATGACCATCTACAACGTGTGCACACATGAATAAATACAGAAGAATGAAGATAACAAATTAATTAGACTCTACGCGGATAGTTTAAAAACCAGTAATGGTTCTAGAAGGAATTTTTTTTTGCAAATATTAAATTTTTACAACTACGCATACAACTATCTTATAAACAGAAAGACTGCTCTACTACTCAAAAGCTTTAACAAACCTACTAAAAACTAACAGGTAGTTTTGAGCGAATACTTACTTATATACAGCAGGGTCAACAAAACCACAAGAGCAAAAGAAGGTGTTGGAATAATGATTTACAAGAAATTTGCAGATCAAATCAATGACATAACATATGTCTCAAAAAAGGTAGTGACACTAAAAATTAAGACAAACAAGAACTGCGCTAATGTTATCTGTATATATAGCCCAAAGAACTGTAAGACAAAAAAAATCAGACAAGAATTTTATAACCACCTACAGATAACACTAGACAATACAAAAAAGAACAAATCCATAATTGTACTAGGAAATTTCAATGCCAGAATCGGCAACCAAGTGATACCCGGAACTCGGGGTCAAAAGTCTACAATTAACAACATCTTAAGAAACTAGAAAATAACACCTAAATCAATACTAGATGTAAGATGCTTAACATCGACCACAACCTACTGATGGGCAAACTGAGACTAGACATAAAGAAGAAAAGACAGAAGCTTACCCCAACGTCGACGACAAAGACCAAGATCATAGTAAATAGTTTGGCGGATAAATCAACCAGATTACTTTACAAATTTAGGCTGCTAGAGAAAATACGGAAGCTGCTGGGATAAGGTCAAAACAAACATATTGCAAACAGCGGAGGAAACGTTTGGGAGAAAGAAAGTGTGTACCAACAATACCTTCTCACGGAAAACACCATGGTTTACTGAAAAAGTCAAAGAAAAATGCAAAGCAAAAAAGCAAGCGTATCTGTAATACAGAACACTAGAAACTCAGCAAGCACACAACTATTACAAAAGAATTTGAAACAAAACAAATAGGAGAAATTTTTGAAGAGTCTAAAACATGATTTCTACGGAACCCAGAACTTTATGGCGCTTTATAAAGACCAAAGAAACGAACTAAAATAACTAGTTGAAAGGAGGCATATCAATAAAAACACATG
The DNA here is from genome assembly GCA_963932245.1 of Tachinus rufipes. Classification (NCBI taxonomy): domain Eukaryota; kingdom Metazoa; phylum Arthropoda; class Insecta; order Coleoptera; family Staphylinidae; genus Tachinus; species Tachinus rufipes. The sequence goes on along the minus strand of OZ010741.1, from coordinate 44,391,695 downwards.
AATCGAGTATCTTAAAGCACTATATAACACAGATACAGAAACAGATGAACAACGACAAGAAATCATCATAACAACGGATGATGAGATGACTACCAACGACACCGAGATTACAAAGACAATCAAGAAACTGAAAAATAATGAATTGCTGAAGTATGAAAGCCCGGCATTAGCACAGTAAATTACCCAGCTAATAATCAAAATATCAACCAAACACACTGTACCCAACAACTGAAGACTAAACACTAATATTAATGTTTAAAAAAAGTGATAGAAAAGAGCTCAGCAATTACAGATGTATAAATCTACTAAACACCGTACTTAAACTAACATCCAAACTAATTTCAGGCAAAATAATAAAAAACACCAACTTAGCCAATAAACAACAGGGTTTCCGGAGTGGAAGATCTTGTATTGATGCAGTGTTTGTACTACGCTAGATCAAATATTTTCACAATATTAGAAGCGTTAAACAAAAACTAAACGAACTAGAAATTATCCCAAAGTTATATAATGAACCATCAATAATATCGATAGCAGAAACATGGCTATATGAAGATCAGGAAGACTACTATGAATTAAAAACTAAAACAGCGTACAAAACTCAAGAAAAACGAAAGGAGGAGGTGTAAACATGTATATTAAGAAAAATATAAAATATAAAATAATAACTAACAAAACAAGTAACTTTATAGAATTAATTACAATATTTCTAACAGAGCTAAACATATACATAACATCAATCTATAAGCCACCAGAAATAACAAATACAGAACTACTAAATGTTCTTGAAAACAATATACTTAACACAAAACACACATTATTATGGGAGATATGAATATAAATCTAACAGAAAACTCAAATTAAACCAACACATATAAAATAATGATAACAGAACAAGGATATCAATTAATGAATACGGCTGATAGTACAAGAACAAGTAAAAATAACTAAATATCAATAATAGACCATATAATAACAAATAAACCTGTACTAATGAAAAGTTTTGAAATAAAATATGCTCCATACTCTGACCACCATGCAATAATGACCACATGGAACATCAAAAAGATAAAAAATGAATATAATATAACAAAAAAATATAAAATAAATTACGTTAATATTAAAGAAACATTTGCTAAACATGTTAGAGAAAAACAAATTAAAACTTTTGATACATTAATTGAAATAATGACAAAACTAATAGAAATTAACACCAGAGAAGTAAAACTTAAATATAAACAAGGAAATGATTGGATTAATACCGAAATACTAAACGACATTAAGAAGAGAAATGATTTATATAAAAGATATAAACAAAATCAAACAAACGCTATAATCAAACAAAACTACATTACAATGAAAAATTACGTTGATAAAAAGGTAAATGAAAAGAAAAAAAAATACTATCAGAATAGAATAGAACGTGTACAAGATAATCCAAAAAAAAACATGGAATGAAATAAATCAAATTATAAAAAATAAAAAAAGAAGCAAAGATATATCAAAAATCACCGACGAAAATAGAACAATACTCACAAATCCTGAAGACATATCTAATACAATTAATATATATTTTGAAAACATTGGAAAAAACCTTGCAAACAAAAAACCAAATAATTCCACATCACTCAAAACTATTACATTACAAAAGAATATAGACTCAAACGTAACATTTAACCCAACGACGGACGCAGAAATTGAAAACATTATAAACAAACTTAAAGATGGAAAAGATATGATAACATCAGAAGTTATTAAAACTGTAAAAAATGAGTTGATACCGCTACTAACTAAATTAATCAACAATACAATATTACAAGGTATATATCCAGAGTGTCTAAAACCAACTGTTATTATACCTATATTTAAAAAAGAAAACAAACATCTACCGGAAAACTATAGGCCTATTGCATTACTCTCTATTGTAGCCAAGATAGTCGATAAAATAATTTATGAACAAATATTAAAACATGTAGAATCACAAAATATTATAAACACTCGGCAATACGCATTCCAAAAACAAACCGGTACAGGCTCAGCACTTACTGACATAATGCACAACGTCAACAATGCACTTGATGTAAGAAAAGAATGTCTTACAGTATTTATAGACATGCAGAAAGCGTTTAATACTGTATGTAAACGAAAACTGCATAATTACAAAACTAGAAAAAATGGGAATTCGAAAAAAAGAACTAAATCTAATTCAAACTTATTTAAAACAAAAAACCTTACAAACAAAAATTAAAAATACATTGAGTGCAGTAAAATATAGTGACTACGGTATACCACAAGGTGGTGTGCTTGCACCACTTCTATATATTTTATATATTAACGACATATTTGAGTTAAAGCTAAACGGAAAACTATACATATACGCAGACGACACAACTCTAGTACATACAGAAATAAACAAAACAAAACTGCAACACAAAGTACAAGAAGACTTAAATAAAATTAATGACTGGTATAATAAAAACCTGTTAACAATTAATGAACATAAAACAAATTTTATGTTAATATCACAATAAAAAAAGAAATAACAACATCTTGCTATCTATAAATAACCAACAATTATGCAAAGTTTCACATACAAAATATCTTGGAATTACAATTACCAATAATTTAAAGTGGAACAAACACATACAAAACCTTATAAGAAAAAACACAATATCTATAGGAGCCCTATACAAACTGAGCAACCTAACTACACAAAAAACAAGAAACATTATCTATAATGCTATCTTTAGCTCACAAACTAATTACATGATGACCGTATGGTCACAAACAAACCAACATAAGAAACATAGACAAGTTACAACGACAACAAAACAAGGCAATAAAAACACTATATCAAATGGACAAACTAACACCTACAAATGAAATTTACAAATAAACAAACCAACTTACAATAAAAAACAAAATCTGACAACAATGTATTATCTTAATAAAAAAGATACAACTTGGTCTAACTAAAACAGAATTAAAACCAACAACTAGAAAAGAAATTCATACACACAACACACAAAGAAAAGGACACTTAAACATGAAAGTAAACCGAACAACATCAAAAAACCAAAGTATAACTGTCAAAGGCATTAAAAAATTCAATAATATACCAGAAGAAATTAAAAATATATGCAACTTAAATAATTTTAAAATGAAACTAAAAGAATATCTGATGAAAAAACAAATATAAAAGTTTATACTAACAAACATCATAACACCACACAATGAGAAAAAAAAAATTCCAATACCAGGCCCCAGGATTCCTTACGGATGGATGGCGGTACTGCAGGAATGTTATATTTATATGAAAACTATTTTTTAACAATTTTGTAAATATATATATATGTATGTATAAATAATTTTCATAAATAAATAAAAAAAAAAAAAAAAAAAAAAGAACAGGGGCTAGAATGGAATGGAACGGCGTATATATGCTTTGCAGACTTCACCAAAACGTTTGACAAAGTACAATTGCAAGACGTTTTAAATCTATGACAAAAAAAAAAATTGCACACAACGTGATCAAGACAATCGAACGCATATATAACAACAACAAAATGCAAGTTGTAATCAATGGCAAAACCACAAAACCAATCAAAACAGGCAACGGCATTAGACAAGGAGATTTACTAAGCCCTCTCATATTCAACACCATCATGGATGTAATAATTTCCCAGGTAAGAACTCAATGAGGATATCAAATAGGAGACAAACAGCTCAAAATTGTGTGCTACGCAGATGAGGCTGCCCTAATATGAAATAACAAAAACGATCTTCAAAAACTGTTACATCAACTTAACCTAACCTAGTGGCAAACAAATTTATCATAATGATTGCTGCCGAGAAGACAAAATGCATGGTTATAGCCCCATACCACATAAGATGCAAACTAGAAGTGGACGGAACTGTTATACAACAAGTGAGCTAATTTAACTATCTGGGAGTCCCAATATCCAGCTATGGAGATCTAAAAGAAAAAGTAAGAGAACAGGCGGTGAAAGCAAACAGAATCACGGGCTGTTTAAGAAACACGATATGGGCTAATAAATATCTTTGATCGAAGAGTAAGATATACAAAGTCGTTATAAGACCTACCCTTCCATACATGACTAAAACAAGACCAGAAACAAGTTGCACAAACAGACTCACTACAATGACAAAATAAGAAGATCATGCGGAGTGAACGACATCAATGAACAGACAAAAAGCAGAAAAGCGGAATGGAATGCACATACCGAGAAGATGGGTAGAAGGAGAAGTAAGAATTGCAAAGGACAAGTCACCAGTAGGAAGGAGATCTCCAGGGAGACCAAATAAATGATGGAACGACAATCTCAGGGGAACGTATTGAAAAAGAACAGGCAAATTGCCTATGTAAAAGAAAAAGAAGAAGAAGAAAATCAACACACACAACGTACTGAGAAGACGTTGAGATGACACTTAGGGTTGCAAACAGTTAAAAAAAACAATAATTGCCCCAAACAAAGACAACCAACTACTATTTGCAACTGTTTAAAAAAAAACTATGACAGAAATTTTGATAGAACATTGTCAACTAAGAAAACACATGCTCGTAATTGGTATTATGCTCAGAGACAGTCCAACTTATAGAAAATGTGAAATGGATGACAAGATCATCAAGCATCTGCTATATGGCTATGTATAAGCACGGCTCTCTCATGCGATAGAGAGTTTATGTTAGGGAGTTGCTGGCTGACATGGCCATTATAAGAAAAACCTCAACAAGCGTTTTACTTGCATACATCAAGCCCACATAAAGTGGTTAAATGCCGGTACAGCGGAGTGAGGTTACCTCTGAAAGAACCTACATGCAGTAAACTTTAATTTATCCTCCAACTCAAAATTTAAAAATCCAGAAAATCTACTAGTAGGCATTGTTTTTGTGCTGTTCACATAAACGGTAGTTTTTTACAAAAATTACTTCAATTTTTTTCTTTTGATGTTATAGGTTTTTCCATTTAAGGCTTATTCTCCCGATCACCCGATTTTATTTCTTTTAATTATATAGTCCACACAACATTTTTTTTCAAACTGCACTCTGAACAGTTAAGGCTTATTAGACCAATTAGCAGAGTTATAACTTACTTTTGAATCATAAATACGTATAATGTAATACAAAATATTTATAATTAATTAAATAAAATTAAACGTCATAATAATAACTAAATTATAATAATGATTAACAAGTATATAATTGAACGTTTTTCACACAATAGTTTGTTGAACATCTAACACGCAATGATATCTATTTTCTACATCTACAACTTTTAGCAATTGATGTAATTCAAACGAGTGCAAAATGGAAATTACGTACAATTTGTACTCCAAACTTTTTCTACGACTACAATAAATAAAAGAAAAATGAACAATAATTTATAAATACTATATTGTATGATTTTGTGCGAGATGTACATTATACTTATTTTACGACAAAAATACTTACACGCATACAAAAGTATTTAAATTGATTAAATGAAAAGAGTTATTAATTAAACAATAACTAATTATTTATTTAAATTAAATTATTTATTACATATTACAATATGACATTTGACACTGACAGGTGTTTTGTCACTTTTCCAATAAATCAATGCGTGAAATAGCACACGTTTCCTAAGCAATAACTGTTATATAATGAGCGCATTACAGTAAAAATTATAAGCAATATATGTATTTAAAACTTAAGAGTACTTATTAGTATTACCGTGAATGATGTAGTGTTCATATAATAAAAGTTGTTCAATTCACAATTACATAATAGATTTGTTATTGAAAAATAATTTTTAATGAAATTTAATTAAATATTTATTTAATTTATTAATACAAATTATAGATAAAATTATTATCTCATTTAAAAATGAAGATTATTAATTAATCATTTAATTAAAAATAAGGTTTTTTTTAATTACTGTTTCAATTTTACCAATATTATCCCGCATCTTTATATCCCTGTTCCTGCAATCTGTAATCTTATCTGTTTATTAAACGTCATGACGTTTGTGATTTTTTCTTGGAAGCCGGACTCCATTCACACATATATAACAAGGTGCGCTACGATAAGAGATGAGAATTTTTATTTAGTCAGCGAAATATCTACGCGTCTTTTTCTTTTTAGTTAGTTATTGATAGTCAAAGTTTTCGAGATGGTTAGTATGTAACTACCCTCTCTATAGTTGACCTTGGATTGCAAGATGTTGTTACGGGGGTTGGAAGATGAAAAGACAAGGATAAATTAGTGGATGCGTAGGTGGAAGAGAGATGGTTATAGTTTTTGGAATTTTTCAAGGTACACCTCTACGTGCCTTTTGTGTTCGTTTTAGGGGATGCAACAGCTATAGCAAAAATTTAGAAAACTGTACTTAAGTGTAATTTAGATTATTTGATACAATGTAAGATAATATGTTTAACATGAAATAAAATATTTCGTGAGATTATTATATTGCCGAAATAATACCTATTAATATGAAATTATTGATAAATTATTTTAAGAACATCTCTGCATTTAACGAATACAAATAACAGTGTTTCTTAGATTATTTTAAATATTTAAAGTAGTAGATTATAAAATATTGTTAACAAAGATTATAAATAATAAAATAGTAATTTAAATTTATATTTGTTAAACCAAAATAAATCAATTTTGCATAGCATTATGATTTAGTCTCATTAATTACGAAACTTTTAAAAAAATACCACAAAAAATACCACAACTAAATTTGACATTACTAATAGTGTAGATTTCCATAATGGCATTTACAATGTGAAACCAATTAAGGGTTTAGTTTGTCTTAAGGGCAGCCAATAAAATCAAGGGTGCAGGTACCGTTATTCAATAAAAAAATCTACCTGGCCATGCCGAAATTTGAGCCAACTCACGGTTTATTGAGTAGATAAATGAAAGAAAAAAAGATAAAAACATTAGTGCAGATAAAATAAAACAACAAAAAATGAAAATGTAAGGTGCTGCTAATAATTAAATTAATGTAAAAGGTGTAACTTAAAGAACGGGTATTTTGTAACTGTTATTTTTTGAGCAGGGTTGCTTTGGAAAGTTAATAAGCTTAGTACCAAAAAAATTCAATTTTTTAATCAATTGTGATTTGAACAATGTAACATACCTTAATATACTTTAGTTAACTACATAGTTCAAATTTTAAAATTATAAATAAACCAAATTTAATTTATTTTAAAGTTTCGAATAGTTAGTAATAATAAATTGAGAAAGTATAAATTTGAAACAATTTCAAAATTACTTAAACTGGTATTTATTATTAGCATCATTCCAATCTCATGCATGCCAATATTTTAATCTTTGTTCGGTGAACTCTTTGCAGTCATGTAACCCTACAATTACCACTCGTCGACGCAGAAAAAAAAACAAATCAATTACACTTTTATTACATATAATTTCCCCTCTGTGATGTGATTCGTGAGGCGCAGGTGGTTTTTGGCGCGGGGGTGCGGATGGCCGTGGTCGTGGAGGGCAGAGGGGGTGGTGTAATAATGCTGTTTGCGCCCGGACAAAAGTTTTTGAGTGATTTCGGGGCGATTCTCGGAACGGCTTTTTGCCGTGCCGTGCCGTCCATTGTCGACATCATCATCATTTATATTATTTCGGCCGTAACGACTTCGGAATTTTTCGTTTGTGTGTTATTTATTTGACTCGTGAGCGATCATTTATATTTCTCTTGCGCGCTCTCGGCTCGAGCAAAACGAACGACAAGAAGTTAATATTTTGAGGGGGCGGCGGAGAGGGTTAGGTTGGCGGAATATGAAAATAAAAAGGACCATCGCGAAACAGAAATGATGATGATGTTTACGTTGACTGATTGTTCATTTGTTTTTATGCTTGCGGGATGATTTTAAATGCTTTTTAACGCTTTTTTATAAATATTTTTGCAGATCGCATTTGAAAGTATTAATTTATTTAATTCTAATTTTTTTTACAATTACGTTACTGCTGTAAAGTAAAATATTTAAATTTTACATGATATTTTGTTACTAGCAAGACAATGTAACAATAAAATAAAAAATGATTATGTTTTTTTAACAAACTAAATGTTTAACATTGACTTTACCAAAACATTTGGTTACGCCATTAAAGAACAATTATAAAACTAATTAATAGTATGTGGTTATCCTATTTAGAAATTAATTAAACTAAAAATCAATTAAAATAGGTATTTCAAACCAAAACCAAAGTAAAATTTTGATATCAGATATAGTTGAAATGTAAAATAAAATACAAAAACTTCAACAAAATTTAGTTGATTTCATACGGTTTATTACACACAGATATTGCGTGAAACAAATGAACAATACGCACAGGGCAATCAAAAAGTGACGATAATCTATCAAATGTCAAATTATAACATTTACTGAAGTGCACAATTTGCACTCGTATATATTGCAGCACTTGCCAAAGACTCGTGCAAAACGTTTATACTAAAAGGAAATGGGTATCATAACATGTTAGTTGTACAATATACTTATATTTTAATTGTTTATGTTTGATTTTCAAAATTGTGCTTTTTTCTAATTCAACGCTTAAAAGAATCGGGAGTTTTAAGAAGTAGTGAGATAGAATAAACAAACTTAATCTTATTTGGTTAGATCAATTTTGAAATGATTGTCAAAGCAGCAAAAAGGTTTTGCCAAAATTTAATTATACTCTTCAGAACTCAATAATATAGAATGAGTATTTTTTAGATATAACAACATACATATAACTTTTTTAAAACGTTTAAAATTATGTCAATAAACATTGCTCAACATTTGAACTGGCACACCTACAAGATGATAAATAAAAAACAAAAACTTTTTTTTGAGGAACGCCTTTTTGTTTAATTGATAGTATATAGTTCTGGAAACAGTTAAATAACAAATTTCAAAAGTTTTAATAAAAAAATAACAAAATCTTTATTTTAGTATTACAGAAAAGTTTGCTCTGGAAAGAAATGATAACCAAACACTAAAAGATTAATAATGCGTAGGACCTCCTCTAGCCCTTATTACTTGGCATTGTCTTGGCATGCTGAAAATTAAATCCTAATTATGATGCTGAGGAATTTTTAGCCATTTTTTTAAAACGGCAGTTTGGAGCTGATGGTGATTATTTGAGTCTACTTTTTGTGATCTTATCAACCTTTTCAGGTAATCCCATCTGTTTTCTATGGGATTATGATCTGGAGAGTTTGCAGTCCAATCCATGCGCGTAATATTGTTCTCTTTAAAAAATGCATTGATTTGCCATGTTCTATAAGGACGCGCATTATTATCAACAAACATAAAATCATTGCCTACTTCATTGGCAAATAGCATCACTACAGGTTTTAGTACCTCATTAAGATACCTGACACTATTCATTGTAGCATTTTTAAGCATAACCAATTCAGTACAACGAGTCGCAGAAATACCTTCCCAAACGGTAATTGAACCGCCTCTATAAGCTTGATTGTAAGTCACGTGGTTCTCAATATAACGTTTTATTCTGCTTCTCCAAACTTTCACTCTTTCATCGGAGCTATGAAGACGCACTCTAGTCTCGTCACTGAATAATCAACAACTACAATTTTCAACAATCCAATTTGCATGTGCCCACTCTAACCTTCTTCTTTTGTGAGCTCTGGTCAACAATGAACATATTTTTTAAATCTGGACACAAAATTGACCGCAAAGAGCTTTTTTCTTACTGTTTGAGTAGATACTTGAGTACCTGTTGCATTCAATAAAATAACTGGAGTGTTTTTGCAGTAGAAAATATATTCTTTCGACATTGAATAGTAATAAACCGGTCCTTCCTGACTGTTGTACTGCAATTTTGCCCTTTGCCGTGTCTATGTTAGACAGTTTCAGTGTTATTAAAACGCATTCAAACTTTTATGATCACATTGTGGCTTACATTGAAATGAGCCGCAACAGTTCTTAGCGATGCACCAGTAATAAGCATTCCCAGCGCTTGGCTCATCTCTTCAACACTTAAACGCCTGAATGGCATCTTTAAAATGCAATCAACTACTCTGAATTAATACTTACTTGAGATATTTGCAAAAAAAAGTATAAGCGTCCGCAAGCTCAGTAACTGCTCTTATAAACAACAATTGTTTTGAAAATGTTATTTGATAAGTATTTGTCTGCATTTCAAAACACATTCTTTATTATTATTGTTATTATTATTTTATTATTATTTTAGAAACAGTTTTTGATGGTTGTAAAAAGCATAAAAGGTTTTGCAACTTGTTTCCATTCGATCAGATTTTAGTAATAAAATAAGTAGAATTAGTTCATGATATAATCGTTTATGTCTTTAGGCTAAATTTATTTACGCCTCACCAACTTATCTTTGATTTGTCTGAATATGAAATCATCCAAGTAATTATTAGTATCTCAATATTTTTATTGACACAAAAATGTTATTTAAATTTTTTAGAAACCGAAATCTGCCTGCTCTATAGAATTTTAAGTTATTTTTTTTTAAATTGAATCAATCTTGTCATAAATAAATTAAGTTTGGACGATAACAATTTTATATCAACTATGAAGGTAGAAATAACATCATCTAAAGTAGTTTGAACATAAAGGCAGTAAAATAACAATATTGAAATTCTGCTGACTCAGTTATAATTCAATTTTATTATAGATTTTTTATAATATATGTAGCATTTTGAATATTTTATTTATATCTAAAAAAAAAAGTTAAGTTTTGCATAAAATTACCTTACTTAACTTATATTTTTTTTAACTATAAAGAAAATGAGTAGATAACTGTGAAAGTTCTCTGACTAAGCAATCTAATAAATAATGTATGTAGTAAAACTATACATAAAGTTTAACACATTTTTATTGAAAAAGTAAGTACAGTATGAAAAAAAAAATCATATTTTTTAAAACAGAAAATATAAAAAAAAGATTTTAAATGTGAATATCTGAAAATCAAAAAAAGAAGCTCAGTACTTGATATAAAAAGGCAACTAAGCACAAATATTGTATTGGAGAAACTGTATTTACTACCTTATAAGATACTATTTTTTTATAACATTAAGCTTGTTGTGAGAAACACGAATGCATGATATTTTACTTATTTGTAGTGTTTTAATGTTTTGACTTGCAAGTTGTGCAAAGTCTATAAAATCCTCCGTTTTTATGGGCACAACTAAAAATGGATTGTATACTCGCGCAGTACGGAATTTTTTTTTTAAATTCTGCGGAACTATTTTGCGGCATTTTTTAGATCATTTTAAAAAATTTCAACCACAGTTTATATAACTATGACTAATTACAAGATATTTGATCACAATTAATCGGTAGAATCGTTTACAACTTAAATAATAGCCAACAAGAGCATTATATTTTTATTTTAGATGCCAATTACACATAAACAATGAAGCTGTGTATCCCATATGAATACCTAAATTCTAAGTATAAAGTTGCTTACTCTAAAACAGAGTGCTGCAATTCAACATAGAAACAAACATAACCTGTTGTAAGTTCATTTATAGAGCCGTGAAACAACCAGTTAACATTTGTGATGACTTCTTCTGTTATGGTTCTGTTTAGCTTCCGTCTTATTTTTTTTTATTACTACTGGTTTTTTAATTTTCAATAAATCACATTTCTTAGTGTGCAGACAGAATGGCGATCCTCACTCCGATCATAGAACACTATAATTTGTTATAAGCTTAGACCTTAGCACATTGCTTTGATTGTATTTATAAATTGATTTAAAACTTTTTAGCGTTGTGAGAATAAAATTATTTTAAAAGTAAAGAATACAATATATAGATCACTGACGCTACCATTCACAACTTATTTATGTTTTTACGTTTAAAAGATGGTTTGGGTAAATGACCAAATAGACCAAATATTAAATATTAATAACAGAAGTTGCATGGTAATTTTTTTAAAATTTAATTTAAAACATTTATATATTTATAAATATTAAAATAGGTTTTTTTATATATGTGAGCTATGCATCAGCATCGCTCCCGCGCCTGGAAAGTCAAACAGCAAAATTGAGCTTGGTATTTAGTAGAGCGGCAACCATAACACAGCGCACAGACACTTGGAGATAATATATTTTGTTTACGTTAGTAAATGCCACAAATTAAATTAAAAAAAAGTGGACTGAAATTGAGGTATTAATCATTTTTGCACTAATATTTTTTATGCGTATGGCTTGGTTTTTTGTATTTTTTGTTTAATGAACATTAAACCTGAGAATATCAAATATGCAATGCAATTGTTTGTTCTGCATTTAAATTATGTTTACTATTATACTAGGTTTACTATCAATTTATAAGTCTTGTCAGGAAGAGCACTTACTTCTGGTAAATTAAGTAAATTATTATCAATTTCTAAAATAAAGTTGATGTTTTAAATGTGCATCTGTTGTTTTGTTTACAATATCAAACAAAAAAGTAGTGATTTATACTGTAGTAAGTCATTTTGCTTATTCAGCAACTTGTATAAAAGACACTAATCTTAATCCGTTAGAAACTGATAAAATTCATAAAAAATAATGTAATTTTCTAATTAATTATTATTTAAGACTATACCGATCGCTACCTTAATTTGTAGTATTTTAGCAAAAACGACAACTTTGGCATTTCTACATATAATTTGATAATCGATTTATTTTTTCACCACTACATTTAGAAAAGATCAAACTGTAATAAGTCAAAGTATTTTAGTTTAATAATAGTTAGGAAATAGCCTAAAAAACTCTATAAATATAGAAATAAATGCGGTTTTTATGTATTTTTGAATGCATTTTGTTGCTATTTGCAAATACAATTAAAAAAAAACACTCTAGCATATCATAGATTAATCTTTTCTGAATGTGCTGGTAAAATAATAAATTGACCATGTTGCAAAACAAGTTTTATTTCAATATAAATACCGGGATTAGAGCAATGAGCAAGGGTTCAAGCTTAGAACAATTTCTAGGCTCAGAGCTTTGTTTGATGTGCTAGGATCGCCATTGTGTTTGCACCCTTACACACGTCAACAGTGAGTTGCTTAAATTTTAGATTTAGAAAGTATTTATCAAATATTTTGGCGTAAAATCTGAAGATAATAGAGCTTTTTGGGTACTTTTTTTAGACATATTTGTTGATGCATGTTTAAATTTGCAGATAAATATTTGAGTTCTGATTTATGGCGAGAGTAGTAACTTTCATAACGCGAGAAAAAAATAAAGTAAGCCCAAATAAGATTTTTATTGTTTTTTGTAAATTTGATTTTATGCATATTCGATTTAAGTTAAACAACCTAATTTTTGTATGTTGTAAAGTTTGTAACTATTTAGCTGATTTATCAAACATTTGCTTAAACGTTTTACAGCATATTTAAATTTTTTTACTATAGCCGTTTGGTAAATTATATAAAAATGTACAATGACTTATGTTTTTTTCTAGGCTATCATATCTTCTATGGCGTCTGCAAACTATTTTTTGCATTGGTATGCAATTTAACAAATAAGTACTTTGCTGGTTTTTGTCAATTTTATAAAGTTCCATAAACAATAATTTCTTCTGTTTAAGAGTAAATGTTTTGCACGTTCTTTGTTTTAGTGATGGTTCTTTGCTTTACAACAAATATTCAAAAAACTAACTTTATTGACAAGACGGTAATTGTTTTCATCCATGTTTTACAAAAACTGCGTAATCAAACATCACACAAGCTAAAAGTATAACACTAAACTTTATCTCCACACTAAACTTTGCATACAACTACGCGGTACTTACAACATGGAGCCAGCACTCACAGCCTTACCCAAGTCAACTCATGCGCTAACTAAAACTCTTTTTTTGGATTTAATTTATCTCAACGGATTATTTTATTAGCAACCAATTATGATTGTATTATATACCTGGAACCCGGTATATTTCAAGAGTGAAAATATTGTATTTTTATATAATATTTTTACCTTGATCATTGAGATGTTATAAGTTATTTATGGTATATAATACAAACATAATTATCTCCCCAAAGCGATTAGTAAGGAAATAATCCGCTGAGATAATTTAAAGCCATGTCGTAAAGACACTATAGGCATACTATAACTAGTAACTAGAGAGCGGATTAAAATGCATCAAAAAGCATTAAAAACACAAAAAAAGGCGCTTAAAAAAACACAAAAATTTTACAAAAGAAGCATTAAATAGGCACGAAAATTGTAAAATAGCATTAAAAAGGTATGAAACAAATGAAAAAAAAAAACTCAAAAAATTCATAACTATAAAATATTCTAATAAAGGTTTTATAACATTTATAATTACAACGGTTTGAATAATGATATTTTTTACATACATTTTAATTAGTATAAAAAAAACTTTTAAATAACTAAAAAAAAAATCTACAAAAATAGTTATTAATTAAATGTTGCACTAAGTGTTCATCTGTAAAATTCTGCTTTCGATCATTTAAAATGTTTTTGAAGGAGAAAAAACTTTTTTCGACATGCACACTTGTTATTGGTGCATGTTTAAATTTTGATATATTAGCTCTATTTATATCGAAATCTGGAACATTCTTTCCACTCAAAATACAGTTTATTTTATTTAAAGTAGATAAACCTTCATTTTTCTTCAAATTTTGTTTTTACTGTTAGACTTTTATTTAACGTATTTTCCTGTTTTTCTAGCAATTTTATGGCATGAGTAACAAATCTGTAATTAGTTTTTAAGAAATCTAAATTGTTTTGAAGTTTCTTATTTTTTAGAACTGTTTGGCAGTCTTTCACTGACTTAAATTGTATTACGTTTTTAAAATTTATGAAATTGATGGAATCCCCGACCTACCGACTACTTCGGAAATTATAAAATACAGTTATTTGATTTGCTTGAGGAGGTGGCACTAAAATACGTTATGAGCTCAGTTGGAATTTACAGAATTATATTGAACTTGTCTAAATATAATTATAAGAAATATGTAAGATATGCAAATTTTGATTTTTTATGTACATTTCAATTCAATAAATTTCACAAAAGAACTGAATTATCAAAAAAATGCACCAAAACTGAAGTAAAAGCTTAAAAATAAGCACAAAATCTTAAAATAAGCACCAAATTAAAAAAAATATATTAAAAAAGCAAAAAAAACGTTAAAAACTTAGTCCCAAATGATGCTCTCTCTACTAGTAACTATGTTTTACACTAATTCTTGCATTAATAGCATTGATTTTTTATCCATTTCCATTATTTTTTGGTTTATTGCTGAGGCCAACAACTAGACGAAAATCGGATACGGATGGTAGTTTAAGAAATAATATCTAAGATGGTTTGTTTGAAAAAATCTATAGTTTAGTTACACAATTTTAATTCTTAATTAATTTCAGTTTTAAATAAATATAAAAATTGTATTACTCGTATCTTTTAAATTGATTTTTCAATTTTAAAAATTGCCGTGTTGCGTGATTTACACAGACAAGTTTAATGTCAAATTTTTATATACACTTACTGACGATGCCTTAAACGGCAAAACCAGTTTATATAAAAAATAATAAATAATAAAGCATATTAAAGTATAAAAAAAATTTAATTATACAATTTAAAATTAAAGAGTAGTGTCTAAAATACCTTATTCCTACATATTCAAAACGCAGGGTAGCTAAATCTAGCTTTCAAGGACTAGTGACCTTGCGCACTCAAACTTTCCACCTCTCTGGTCTATAATACTTTGTCTTTTATAAAACTAATTTTTTACGTTTGTTTACGTTTTTTTACGTTTACGTAACAAAGAAAGGATGCCCTAGTTCCAATCAAATGTAGTGGCAACATGGTAGGCCCTGCCTGACTATCATCAAACAACTGCTATAAAACTACATTAGATGCTTGGATCAAGACTTTTGTGTACAAAATTTAGTTTACCGCAGATTGTAGAGCAAGTGGTATTACTCCTTGAGTCAAACCGCCCAAGCAAAAAACATAATAAATAAATTTAATTTGTTTGAAAACAAAAGTGATCAAATAAGTTATTTATGTGGTTTAATAATTCATTCAGTTCAAAAAAGGCGTAAAAAAAGATTAAGAGAAAAGCCAATTTAAAAAATTATAGCAATCAATATAAAATAAAGTTTTCCAAAAACAACAAATTGTGTAAAGTGTTTGTCTGCCATAAGATTTTTTTCTTTTTTGGTATTACTACAGAATAGTTTTAACTATTCTGTAGTAATACCAAAAAAGAAAAAAACTTTGAAAAAATCATGATTAATACAATCGGTGGATAAACGTGGTAAACATCAGAATCGACCACATTATTTGTATGACAAAACCAAACAGAAAGATTATAAGCAAATAAATTCAGTAAATGATTGTAAAAATTTATCTATTAAAGCAATTGTAATGGATTTTCAGAAACATCTTCCCTTGTCAAACATATCAACTAATGTTTATTATAGAAAATTGTTCTTTTTAATGTTTAATTTTAATCCTTTAATATACATATTCTGTTTACCAAAAAATCAGTTTTTGCACGTATGATCGAACATTGGGGAAAAATGGATCTAATGATATTTTATTCTTTTTCATTATATAATTTTTAATTTTTTATCTGACGATGTGAAAGTACTAAAAGTATTTTGCAATTCATGTAGTAGTAGTCAAAATAAGATTTATAACGTTTTTAAATACCTTTATTATATTACAATAGTGAAAAAACAATTTGATTTCATAAAAATAACATTTCCAAAAGAGTCCAGTCAAAGTAGCTTTGAATTGAATTTGAAAATTTTTTTTGAGTGAAGTTTTTTATAAATAATAAATTAATTTATTATTTATAAAAAACTTCACTCAAAAAAAAAATCAAATTTAAAATAATTTTATTAATAATATATATATATATATATATTTGTCGTGATAAAGAATTGTTTGGTGAGGTTTGATAATAATTATAATGGCTAATTACGATAGTTATTTTATAATATTATAGTTTTATATACAAATAGTTGTAAGTATTAATTTTTAATGTCCATTTTTTGTCAGTAATGTATTATTTTTTAGGCCTGATGAAGTTATTATTCAATAACGAAACGTTGCTTCTTATTTAAATATATAAAATATATAATTATTTTTTTGTATTTTATTATATTTAAATTTTAAAGACTTCAACCCGTGAACTTTTTTAATAAATATTAAAAAAAATGTCGTTAAAACTTCAATAATATATATATATATATATATATATATGTATAACAAAAAATAAACAAGCAGTAAAGTTATGTATGAACATTGCTGTTGTGTTTCTTCCAGAGATATGACAAAATCTAGATCATCAGAGTTATCAAAATTTTCTTTGAGGGTGGAAGTAATGCCATTCAAGTATTTTTCATAGAAGTTTTGGTAAATGTTTGTGCAAATTATTCCTGCTTCTTGGCAACCAGATCAGATCTGTTTCCACATCTAGTTATACGTTTGCAAGAAATGCTTGGATTAACCAGTTGGTTTAAACTTTCAACCGCACTGTTCTGTAAGAAGTTCATTTACTAGCCAAACTTGAATTTAGTGGTATACACAAAAAACATGCTGCATTGCTGATTCTTTTGTAGAAAAGTCTAGTTTAGCATTTAAAACCAATTTGGTAGAAGCATTGTAACAATGCATGTTAAGGAAAGTTTGTTTGTGGGGTGCATTGTACAATGCCAAGAATATTTTGTTTTCAGTTTCAGTTTTATTACATCAGTATTACTTTGCATGGTAACTCGCTACTTAAACAAATTAAAACAGACAAGTTTTCCTTTTTGATATGAAGTCGTATTACATCCGTTGAATTTGCATAAAAAGTATGCAGTTTATTATTCTTATAATTGCAATTGCTGACTCGAATATACCGATCTTTCTACAAATAAAATCTGTATTTTAAATAGGTAGGTAGCCATGAAGTAGACAATAAAATCAACATCTTTGCCATCTATTGCTACATTAAGAGCAATGAAATAAGTAATTTGTGTTTTGTGTTCAAAGTTTATGTCAACTGACTTCTTTAGCTTATACTTTAGTTCTGTTCAGCTGTCTATGTACTGAATTGTGCCACTGAATAGTCAATAAACACAACGGTACAGTTCTTGCCGGCTTGAGTACATAACATAAGAGATTGAGGATTTTTTAGGCCACACAACCTTGTGTAACAGTAATCCTCCATCCAAAACAATGTAAAAATTAAGAAGATTGGCTTCTTCTTGTAGTACAGGAAAAGTATTGTATGAGGCGGATTTTTTTGTTTTCCGCATTTCAGTTTCCTCAAATAATGATAAAAAGTAAGAAGCAAATTCAGCCTGTAAGTAGTTCTTTAAGTCGTCATCACTCTGTTTGTTGATAGTTATCTTTAAAAACATTGTTAAAGGGTTGATTACTACAGTTTCTTCATAAACAAAAAAGGTAAAAAAGAAACCGCACCAACACTAGAAATTGAGGCATATGTGGAAGAAATGACAGGTAGTTGTAGGATAAAAGAAAGACTGTCAAAATAAACAGAGAACCAAACAAAAGAAACCGGCTCCTTGGCTCGTAACAATTCAAAAACTTTTTTCAATTTTTTGGCGCCCTATAACTTTGTAACCGCTGGAAATACAAAAAAATATGTATAAGATCATTTTTATTGCAAATTTTTATCATTATGTATATAACCAACGTTTACCTTTAAGTTACAGTTCTCAAAATATTAACAAAAAACCAAAAAAAGTGACTTGTTTTCGGTCATTATCGCTAAAGCTTGTGTCATACTTGTCAGGACTTAGTATATTCTTCATTAGGTACCTATAAATCAGTGTAAAAAGTTTCAAAATTTTTAGATTTTTTTAGAAGTGAGATCAATATTTGATCATATTTGACAAGACTAATAAGATGAGACAGTTTTCTTGAATGGTATTAGAACATGGTCCCAATATGAATGAAAAAAACAAGATGCATACCACTACAACATTGAAACGTGTTATCTAGCGTAAAATCTACGCCGCTTACTGTAGTTAACTACTCTATGATGTATGATGGACTAGATTTTTTAAATTTGATCATAAACTCAAGCGCCTTTTTGCTATACGTTTAATTACAAAATATATAGAAGCATTGCAAAACAATAACATTGAAAACCTTTTTCAACGGTTATTGGAAAAGTTATGTAATCCGAACCAAAACATTATTTTACAAAACCAGCCAACCGTTGTTTTATTTTCGAATGCAGAACCAGTTTCAAAAAACAAATACAAAAATTTGCAATTTAAATAAAAAAATGTGAAAAATATGCCCAACAGTTTTACGACAATTTACTTTATGCCGCAAAATCTCACAATGACAATCTTATAAAGTAAATAGAGTATAATATTTTAGTTTCTATATTAGTAACATGTATTTTTTTGTGTAGATAAATAAATTGTAAAATTAAAATCTGATCATTGTTTGCTTGGTTTGACGAGCCACTTTAGGCCATGCTACCATACCACTACCAACTGTTTTCTTTTATTGTGTGGCAAATGTCCTCATGAAATTACGTCGGCTAGATTCTCGTGTGTCTCCAATTATATGTTTTAGTTAGTGGTGTGATTTTTTCAACTCTGTTGGCAACAAAGGTTTTTCAATATACTCCGGTCTTAATCCAACTTAAAACTATTGTTGAATTCTTTCAACAATATATTTGACTTATTTCTATGTTCAAGGATCCCTTTAACTGATTTACGAGTTGCGCTAGTAGTTCTGCTGCACAAAGATTGAGTCTTGCTATGAAGACTGTCTTTAGAGTGGCCACACTAGATTTAGCATCATACCTTGAAATTAAATGTCTTGATGAATTAGCAAGATTAGAAGGTGCAACGTATCCAATGGCTGCAAACGGCTTAAATTGCATTGAACATGTTTGGGACATGATAAGAAGGTAAGTTAAATTGCCGCCCCAGCTACCTTGCTCAAATTGTTTCTTGTTTTTCAGCAAAATTGAAATGTTTTTAAAACTAAAATAGCAAACTTGGTAGAGTCAATGCCACAACGTATAGATGCTGTAATACGCGCATAGAGGCAAGCTATTGCTTAAATGTTGCATTTTTTGTAGTTTAATGTTATTTATAAAAAAAAAATAATTAAATAACATCAACATTGAATTCACATGGCGTCAAACGTCAAAAGTCACATTTGAATAAATCATGTTTAAAGTTTTTACCTACCAAATATCAAGAGCATTAACTGCTACAGTTTAATTGAAAAATAAAATGAATTTATATAGTTTATTAGCAAAACAAATTACACATTTTTAAAATTACTTTATTGTTAAATTAGATTACTGTCGATTTGATAAAATATAACGCAATTTCTAGACTGTGTTTATAATTAAAAATTTGTATAAATACGATATAAACATATCAAAATTAAATAGTGTCATAAAATACAATAATGGAAAATATAAATACGTAAATAATCTAAAGATTTATAGTTAATTTTGTGAATGAGAATTATTAATAAACCTTGGCTTATTAGTAATTAATTTTGCTGGTAACTAATCTAAGTAATAGTAAGTTTGTATATTATTAGAAAAACGTTATTAATATAATTATTTAAATTTCTTTAACGGTTTTATTCTATTTGTCACTTAGTATTATAAGTTGTTTAAGAATTAAATCGCTTCTATTATGTCTAATATAAGAATTTATTACTATTTTAACCTCATTTTTGACCTCAATCCCCATATTTATTCCACGCTATTTACCTAGACCATAATAAAGGTATACGTTACATTTTCTCTTTTCTTGCATTCCTGTCGATTTATTGCGAATTTATGCCCCTGTAAGGATGGCGTGCATCTTGCGCAAATAAAAAGCAGCTGCCCATTGAAGATTTTCGACCGTTTCGGTCCATTATGCAAATTAATGCGCGTCGTGTGCGTGCACAAGAACCACATATGCTGACAAAAAAAAATCTGGGCCCCACACTTAACTTGTAAATCTTCACGTAATTTTTGCAACAAAAGTCAATTGACCCGAGGGTACCAACCATATATGTTTTTTATGTTTGACCACTAAAATGATGCGTAACCGATATATGGGATATATTAAGAGGGATGAAATTGGGTCATTTGGGTAGAAATGAGATGTACCGATTTCATTGTTGTAAAGCGTGAGAAATTCGTGCGCGTGGACACTTTTTTATAATTTTATCTCGAATGAACATTTAGGGATAATTTTTTTTTGTGGTCATTTAAAGAGACATAAAGAAGGAAAGCGTTATAAATAAATACAGAAAAAGTACGGTACAGTTTTTTCTAAATTGAAATCAATTTAATCTTTAGTTACTATGCCAATATCTTTAACTCGTAATTTTAATAAGAAGTTTGTTGCATTGTACCTGTGGAGCTAAGACCTGATATTAGTTCTGGAATGGAATGATTTATGTTTTCATAATTAACGGAATAAATAAGATAGGAATTTAAGTTAGTTTTTAAATATAAAATTTAAAATGTTAAGTATTATATTACATAAATAAAATTAAGCTGACATCTCCGATTATTTAAGAAAGTCTTAAATCTCTTAAAGAAGTTAAATAAACTATGAATTTTTATCTGAATTAACTTGTCCGTAATAAATTAGATTAACCAATTAGCGATCCATTATCTGTTTTCTATTCTATATACTCATCCGTACGTGCACTAATGGACTTAATTTTGTTTGTGGATGCCCCACGCACACGCAAAACGGGAAGATGTGTGAAACAAATGAATGTCGATCTGTTTGTTTTGTGAGATTTGATGCGTTCCTCTGTTATTTTTTCTCTCTTTCGTATGTGAATGGGCGGAAGTGAAGGAAAATAGGGCAGTCGAGACCCTGCTGGTTGCTGCTTAAGGAGTCTCGAAGGAGCTGCAACCTGTTACTCCGTTACTCCTCAGCGTTGTTCGCTCCCTGAGCTAAGATCGCTCCCAAATTAATGACCGCGCAGCACTCCTCAGCATTCCGCCACACTCTTAACCCGCGCCATTCATAACGAGCACGACTCTTTTTTTCCAACACGACCCCGAATCCATGTTTTACACACCAGCTCAAAACAAACGTCATTAGTCATCGCTTCATAAAAATCATCTTGTTCTTTTTATCCTTATAACTTCTAAACATTTTTATTATTTTATTTTATACGATATTGTGGTAAAACGAATAAGTACTTATTACATGTCATCTTAATTAATTAATAGAAATATAATGTATTTATAATAAATTTAAGAAGTTTTTACTTGCAGTTTTTAAGAACTAATAACAAACGTAGGCAAACTTTATCTGTACTATTCTTATAGTCACATATGTTATAAAATTTTAACAAAATAAATGTGTCACTTTACTTTCTCAATTATAATATTAATAACATATAATTAAATAATAAAAAAAATTATTGTTACATTTTTTTAAGTTATAAAAAAAACCAATACAAGTTGGTTTTAGTAGACTTTTTAATTGAGTATCATATGCTGCATAGCTAGATTATAGTATATATTTTAATTCTTTAAAGCTTCTTTTGTAACTGTCTTATGACTAATCGCTACATATGAGTAGTTAGATATTTTTTAATATTGGTTTTTTGTTGTCTTTTACAATTCAAACTTTATAAATATCACTGCTGCATACAACAAGTTCACAACTAAATTTATTTTGAGAAAAATTATTTATTAATATTAAATTCAACAAAAAAATATTTTATTTTTTTTGACCAAAATTTTTATTATTTGTTCATACATTAAATGTTTACATCATTTCTCTATCTTTTTTTAAAAAATACTGACTATATTTTGCTGTCTCTTGGACTATGGCACTGAACGTCATAAGATAATATTACGTATGTACTTGGTTCTTACAGCATTAAATATATGTACTTTTATTGATATAGATAAAATTTCAATTTATGAACTTAGTCCATTTTAGCTCTAAGATATACTTAACATAAAAGTTATATCTTAAACAAAATTGCATAAAAGTAAAAAATATATTATTATATGTAGTACTACCATATACAAGTTTCTTTGTTACTCGTGAGTGTAAGCTAACTTAACATAAAGAAATGTAAACTAATTAACAATTGTACTAGTATAAAATAAATGAAAACGTTACCAATAATTTATGATATCACCACAACCATTTGTATTGTTATGTATAATTGTTTCTTAGGTAAAAAGTTCAATTCATTTAATTTAACTTCTCTACTCATTACACAGGCTATCCACTAATATTGAGTCCGTTTCATTAATTTTTGTTAACAATTAAAGTCAACTTTAATTACATTAATGTTTTTTTTTTAAATTTTATTTTTATTTGTTTAACCTTTTGGCTATCTACCGTTAAAGTGTTAAGAATACGTTTTTATTGTAATTCTATTTTTTGTTGTTGTTGGTTGTTTGTTTTGCTTTTTTCCATTTTGTTCAGTGGTATCCAGACTCCGTTATTTGCTGCTAATTTTTATACAATTTATAGCAGCTACTTTTTTCTTAGTTTTTGAATTTGTATGTACTAGCTTTAGTGCTATTTTAGTCTTTGGTTTCATTTGTATACTAGATAATTTTTTTTACCATGTTTGGGTATCTTTTGTTTGTCTATTTGTTTTGCTCACTGCAAATAATTTTTTAATGCAATAACTTTTTATGAAGTTTGACTTCATTATTAAAGTTTTTTGTATATATCTGATTACACTGTTACCATGTTAAATGGTTAAAAGTTTGGTGTCAAGCAAGAGTCTCAATTATTTTTTTTAACTCAATACATTTTCAAGTTTTTAAGTCTGTAGTGTTTTGTTGTTTTGTAAAAAGGACAATTGCCAGTTTTTTTGAGTTAACTAAATATAGTGTTTAGTGCACTTTGCATCATGTTTGTTACAGTTGCTCCAATTTTTTTGTTTACAAAGAGGTTCTATACTGTCTTATATTATAGCATAGAATTTATTCAATATCAGATGAAATGATCTATTCCTTAGTTTTCATTGTCACTGAAATGGATTGATTTGAAAAGTATCAAATGCTAATTCAATGTCAAAAAACTACTTAGAGCAATTTCTTTGCAAAAGATGATCTTTTTGTACTAATGTTATTACAATTGCTTTTATGTACTTGTCAACTATTTTTTTTTTTAATACTTATTAAATGGAGAATATCAAACCAATAGGTCTGTAAGATTTACGGAAGCATACGCAGGTTGATTTGGCTTTCATATATGTGAAACGTTAGGTTTGCTTTGATAATCTTGCATAGACCTATTAAAGCAGTTAACTTATTTTGTAACATAATAAAGTATAACTCATCAGCTCCTGGCAACTTAAATAATTCAAACGCGAAGCTACTTTGGTTAATTATGATGTTTGCCTTATTTCAGTTTTGTTTGTTTGACAATTTAAGGTTTTTTGGATTAGAAACTTCTATTAACATTAAATCATAAAAGTGTGTCTGCAGCAGTTCTTGCAGAGTTCCTATGACTGACTCACTATTTCTCTTCGTTGATCAGTTTTTTCATGTTTAGTCTAGTTCTATCAAGCTCGTTAATTTATAAAGTAACTTTGTTACATATAGTTTACAATTGAGCTTGACATTATCTCAAGCTTGACATAATGTGACATTATAATCATTTCTAAACAGTCCACAGTTTGACCAACTAGTATTTTGTTATATAAATGTTACGCCCAGTTATACAATTTTATTTTTTTATATAACTGACGCAACGCACGTTGAACCTTCCAACCACCACACCGTGCTTGAACGTTGTATATCAATTAATTATCACTAATATATCTTACAAATTATTGCCGTCAAACCATTCGACCGCATCTTTTTACTGCGCCGACGTTACTGATCCTCCTTTTGTCCCGCAATCAACTCCCACTTTGCCGCATTGCAATTCATTCGTGCTGAACCGGTCTATCTTGTTTTTTTGCAATACCATGCTAATGTTCCCGTGTACTTTTCTATAAATTGAACTTGTACACAATTATTAATACATTCTGTCTAATTAATAAATATATATCTCTCTAGCACAAAACCAATTGTTATGCCAAAATCCCGATAATTATATATACATACATACATAGTATACTACCAATTACCTCATTAACACACCTCCGCTGTAATGTGTCTTGCGTACAACCTGTAGACCTAACTGTAATGTGTAAGCTTTACAATTTTTTGCAGTTATTGTGCAACCCCAAGACTTTAACTGCCAATGCACAACATACTTTTGGCTGTTACGTATAAGGTTTTACTGCCAGATACAGTGTTATACACACAACCTCAAGGCCTCGGTTGCCAGTGTGTAAAATAACAATATTTTCAACCTTCCAAGCATGCTATAGCTATCAGTACTTTGATGACCTTTTTGCCAATGTACTTTGTATTACCTCTGATAGCTAAATTACACCTCTTAAAGCTCCCTTAGCCATTGTGTAATTAAGTCTCTATTACACCCCTAAAAGCTTTCCGAGTTATTGTGTAATTAAGTTTCTTTCTCTAAAGTAAAGAGTTACCAAACCTATGCCTAAATTATAACAATCTATAACTAGTGGATTACTTATCCACCCTTAACACAACCTCATACGTTCTATCTGTATGCAAATAACAATGTTTATGGAACATTAACTATTATAAATAATGCTAACAAAAACCACTGTTAACAAAACTTTAGTTTGTTTTCTTTGGATTTATGTTCTTCAGAAAAAAAACTTTATTTTAGATTTGATACTAAACCGAATATATACTAAATCAGACAACACAGGTTTGATTGACACGTTCCATTTTATTAATGAAGTATTAAAGTGGTGGCTTTCCTATTTGCTAGTGTGAAGTCGATAACTTTGCTACGCAACACATTTTAAGACGTGGGCGTTTCACCTTTGATATTTTTGTTAAAGTTAAATTCTATTCTAAACTCTAAGAATTTTTTACTTTTTATATTTATGCCTTTGCTCCCCATGCTATGTGATTGGCGTTTGTATTGCATGCAAGGATCAGCGGTACGGTGCTTTAGCCCTGTTTCTTTGACAGTTGGCAGATGGTGCCCTACAGTAGATGTAGTTTAATCTGCCTAATATTTTTAAACATTGAACTTACCGTTAACTTTCCTGGGCGACCAATAAGCGGTCTCCCCGGTTAACATAGGTAAAATACCTTCCATCACAAATACCCAAATTATCTCAAAAATTACTTTTCTAACATCAAAAAAACATGTTTAGTAGGATTTTAAAATTTTGATACCACTCTTTTTTTCATAGAGGCCAAAAAATTGCATTTTCTTGTTTTTATTTTTTTTTTCTCCGCACCTATTGAATAAAGAATTCAAAAAAAATATGAAAGTAGTGTTTTGGGTGGTCTTTACACACAATTTTTTTAGTCCCTCAAATTCTGTATACAACCCTTAAAAAAATTCAGAAAGGTTGAAATTTACTTTTGATTATCTAAACCTTTGATTGCATAAAATTTTATTTTTTAACTTTATAAGTAATTGAAAAATTTACATCCATAATTTTTTTGGAATTTTTGCAAGTGGCGCACCGCTACTATCAATTTTTTTTACTAAAACAGTATAAATGGCAAAAAAGTTTTTTAGGCTATGTCCGGCACCAGTTTAATGCTTTGATAGAACAAAACTGCTTATTGTTCTAAAAAGCAAATATGCGTAAATTTATAAAGCAGGTTTATCTTAGTTTGAAATACAAAACAACTTAAAAATCTGGACATGTTGCACAGCAAACTACAGAAACTGCCCAGTTTATCTTAATCTGAAAGTGAGCCAAATCAATAGCAAAGCCAAAAGTATCAAAAGCAAAGTTTTGCTCTACCTCGGAATACTTCCAACGCTTGCAAAAAGCAATTTTATGTGAAAACTACGGAATAGGCACAAATCAAAACTATTTCAGTTAAAAAATAACTCCGTTTGACTCAACCGAGTAATGATTTTATAGAAATATATTTATCTTTGATAAAAAAATTTCAGCTAGAGGGTTATTATCAGATTATGGGCAGTTATTCATAATTTCTAACTTGCAATATTAGTTAGATAGAAAGATCTTTGTCACAAACTGATGTAATTGAATTTCCAGCATATATTTGGGAGGGTGTGAGAGAAATTAGTCAATAAGGGGCTTGTAAGAGTGAATTCAACACTATAATTTCTTTAGAAGATTATTTAAATAATACATGTTTTTATAATAAAACCTATGCCGACTAAACAAAATGCTTGCAAATTAGTTTTTATCATAAAAGTTAATTATAAATTAGTGAAATGTTAATTAATTTTAAATTAAAAAGGAAATTTTTTTTATAATACAAAATCCGGCAACTACTTATTTTTAGTAAACTTAAAAAAATACAGTATTTTTTTATTGACAATTCTTGTGTCAGATTGGCGTGAGTTACTTTATGCAGTTTAATAGATTATGGATAAGTTTACAATTAATCAACGTATATACGTTGTTAAAAGCTCAAAGTCAATGTCAATCAGTTGCAAACATACAATTCATTATAACAAATAATAATAAAGTGGGT
Organism: Tachinus rufipes; assembly: GCA_963932245.1. Taxonomy (NCBI): domain Eukaryota; kingdom Metazoa; phylum Arthropoda; class Insecta; order Coleoptera; family Staphylinidae; genus Tachinus; species Tachinus rufipes. The sequence goes on along the minus strand of OZ010741.1, from coordinate 44,364,188 downwards.
GTAAAACTTTAAAATTAGGGGAAACGTTGGCTCAAAATTTACTGGAGGAGTACGTTCAGAATACTCAAAATATATATAAATATGTATCAGAAAAGCCGAGAAAAAATGTTTGAGACAATCAGCAATAAGATATTCAATTGCATTGCAGTTTACTAAGAATATTTTATTCTAATTTGCACTTCTACTTATATAAAATTCAAGTCGTTCACAAGTTATCAACATTTTAGTAAATATATTAACAAGCAAAACTTTTGCTACTGGACAAAAAAATACACATGGGCTTTATGAAATAGTACTTTATGCTCGTAAAGTCAACGTTTAATGCAGTGTTTCAATATTTTGATTTTTTTTTGTGAAAAAAATGATCAAACAATTTCCATTTATTTTGAACGTTACATTTATATGCTGAAAATATTTTGATGACTGGAAATACGCATACTTGGGGAAAACCAAGTATAGTATATAGTCCAATAGCTAGTGATTTTTTTTGTACTTATTTTCTCAGTTAGAAAACATAGAAAGAATTGTTCAAATAAAGATTGTGATCAACAAATTGTGTCCAGAAAATGCCTTGAAAACTACAAATGCGTTTTACTTTTTAACACTTGTAAAAATAGTTTAACTAAGAAAATGTGTATTAAAATTAAGTAAAAGTAAATAGCCTGGCGGATCTGTGGACATGAAAAATTTTAAAAATAATTTGGCTATAAAACTTTGCCAGACTTGTGTAATACTCGCACGCTGAATTCAGGCACGCTGAATTCGGTACGTTTTATATTATACAGACAATTATTGATGTCGTAGGTTTTTTATAATTTAAAGTATAAAAAAGCAAGTGCATGCTGTGTAAAGTGCAGAATTATGTATTATAGTTAAAAAAATTGAATTAACGTTATTCATATTTAAATTTAAAAAAGTGTACAAAATCAAATAGATTCCAACTATTCTGCTTTTACGACATTTTCCTTGTATTTGCTTTTACTTTGCTCGTAATAATCATATTCAGTGATATCATCAAATTATTTTGCTTTTGTAAACATAGCAAATCTTGCTATTAACGTTGCTAATCTTTTTCATGCTATACATATGACAAATAAATTTTTCAGTAGTGTTTATTACTCAATAAAAGTCACATTGTACTAGATTTGCAAATCTATAAATATTTGCTGATATTTTTGGGAGCTTTTTAGGATTGATAACAAACGTAGTTTACTTTATCTAAAGAATGCCTGCCGTATTAAAATCGCACTCAGTTAAGTTCACACCTTAGCAACGTACAGCATACAGCTTATCACAAAAAAACGAACCTTATAACTGACGTTTCAAGATGTTTTATGTTACCAAGCGTTATAAAGGGAACATCTGTGTCAACGCATCTAATTAAAATGTGATCTCTTGTATCGATCCTACATGAATGATATATAATCTTTAATTCCGCCTTTTTATGTTTGTTGCACATACAAATTTTAGAAATCAAATATATCACCTTGTCATTGTTTACTTCAAACTTGTTGCACAAGTCGTAACTAAGATAGATAGTTTTTAAACCAATAACAGGTGCCAGCTATTATTTGACCAAAAATTGATTAAAAAGCCACCAATGCTGTTATTGTTGTACGTTGTATAATTAAAAATAGTTTGCAATTTTTTTTTTATTATTTTTTAATAAAAAAGATATTTTTTATGAAGTGTAGAAAGAAAAAAAACTGACAATAATAACACTATTTATTACGGTTTGACACTTTCAATTATTTGCTCTAAACATTTGAGAAAAATTGATTTATTTGTTTTACAAATATTTCAGTTAATTTGGCACAATGATAGAAGAGAAGTCAAAGAGTAAGTAAAGGCCTTTTCAATGTCAATTTTTTACAATTTTTTTTCGAAAAGTAAAAAGTTTATGAAAGGCGTTCTACAATACCTTAGAAGTAAAGTGAAACCAGAGAAAAGTAATGCAAAACTTTAGATAAAAATTGCTGTACTACATCGGGTCTTTTATAAATATCTTGTTGAGTGGTATTCAGAAGATTAATGAATACAAGTGATTATCTGAAAACTGACGTTGACAAATTTATTTTTGACAGTCTATAAATAAAAATAAATATTTTTCTACTATGATATTAACAGCGCTCGAAACCACGTGATTTTGTCAGATGAATTTGGGGGTGTGTAGGGGGGTTTGCTTACCCCATGACGCCCTACCAAAGCCAAACATACCCAAGCCAATTTAGTGTTTAAATTGACGTGTAATTTGATGGGGGCGCCACTTTATTACTCTCTAAATAAACTAATTGTAAACCCATGTAAAAAATTTAATTTAAGATTAAATTATAGTATCACAATTTTTTATTTTATTTAATTTGAGATATTATTATTAATAGAATTGGAAAATCAAAATTTTAAAACTATACGTTGAAAGTTTATTATTTTTTAAGCATTATTTTTTATATACTTTTTTACATTTAATGTTATAATAAAGTCAGCAAACCGGGCAAAATTGTTGATTCAAATGTAGGCAACCCATCTAGCTGGAGAAGGCTCTTAAGTGTTAATCAATTGCTATTAGCTAATATTTAAATTTTGCTTGTAACTGGTTATTGTATGCATTAATTTTATATTAAATTCACTTCTTTGCAAGTTTTATCGATTTTACAAAGTTTAAACAGAAATAAAATCACTTTTTTTATTATTTATATTTCAAATAAACATTATATTATACTGCTTTGTTTATATTAAACTAACGGACATTGCTTGTTTTCTTTATGTTGTAGAAATTAAAAACTGCAATATATACTTTTTTTAAGTGAAGATTCATAACTTAATTTATACTGAGGTACACATCTTTGTGGCATCTAAAATAAAGTGATACATGTTATCATTTGAACAACAACAAAAAATAGAACTTATTTACTTAATTTAAATTAATAAAATAAAAAATGTGCATTTATTAATTAATATTATCTTAGTAAAGTAAAGAACACTAGCGTTATTGTAACTATAATTGACAATAAAATGTATAGTATGACTTCTTAGCTAAGCAAGTTTAATAAATATTTTTAAAACTTACTTATAAGTTTGTATTAAAGTCATTTTTATTCTATTTGTTGTGGTAATATAGAATCACTAGGCTATGTTGCCATGTTTCTATGAGCACGGCTTGTAAGTAGAAGTGGTTGTGGCTTAGCTTATGATCTAGTTAGGTCTTGAGACATGTTATTCTTTAAAAACTGCGGTGTCATTTGCATACTTGATTTGGTTTTTTTACTTTAAGTATAATTTAGATTTTTTATTTGTTTTTATTGATTAGTTTGTGTTTGTGTAGTTTAAAACATAGAGCTCTAGAGTTATCTGCAATACCAAGCTAGTAATTTATTTTAAGTTCTTGTATTAAAGCTCTCAGTAACTTTGATGCTATCTGCGATTTACAATGCTTTTCAACGTTATTTTTACTGTTTATTGAGCTTAAGACTTTTTTTAATTAATTAATTATTTTTTAAGTTATGACATCAAGGTTTTTTACAACTTTAATGCTAGCTGTGACATTAGATGTGTTTATAAAGGGTGAGTCAGGAGGGACGGGCCAAACTCTAGGAGTGTATTCTACACGTGGAAATAATGTAAAAAAATTCAAATGTTGTTATCCAATTTTTATTTGTTTTTAAGTTACAGCGTACTTAAAATAAACAAAATTTCATACATTAACGTTTTAATTATCTTAGTGTTATAATAAATGTTTAAAAACGCCGCCATTTACTTCTAACAATTCGTCTACGAAAAGTGCCTGTTGTTCTCCTGATGGAATCATGTCTTTGTTTAAGATCGGCTGCAGCACTTCTAATACGTAGAATTAGTCCATTCCGAGAGTCCACTTTTACTTTGTACACTGTATTTTTGAACCAGCCCCATAAACAATAATCTAATGCTGTGAGCTCTAGAGATCTTCGAGGCCAACTAATAGGACCCCCGCGACCAATCCAACGCTCTGGAAACCTTTTGTCCAAATATTGCCTGACCTGACGAGCAAAATGTGCAGGCGCTTCATCGTGCTGGTAGTATATTTGCATTCTGATGTTTAAAGGAACATCCTCTAGTAGTCTGTGTAATTCATTTTGTAAAAAAATTAAGTAGTTGGCTCCTGTGAGGCAAGTCTCTAAAATAAAAGAGCCAATTAAATAACCATTGACCATACATACCACACTACACGTTTACCGAAAACTTATGATGAAAATTACTTTTGACTGTTGCGTGAGAATTTTTGTCTGACCATACATGACAGTTGTGAGTATTTTTAATGCCGTCACGGGTTAATGTTGCTTCATCTGTAAAAAGTATGCGTGATACAACACAAGGATTATTATTTATCCACCGACAAAATTCCATACGTTTAGGATAATCTTCCGGTTGTAGGTGCTGTAATCTCTGTACATGCTATGGATGTAAGCCTTGAGTGTGTTTATTACTTTAGTTTGTAAAATACCCAATTGAATACTATTTTTTCGTGAGCTGGTCGTTGCATCTTCTGTTACTACAGCCAGAATATCTTCTTCCTCTTCTAAATTTTGTCGAGTAGCTCGTTCAGATGTTATGTTAACACTGGAAAGCTTTCCGGCCTCGCACAATTTGTTGAAAACTCTGATAAATACATTTTTATTAGGTTGTTTCTGATGTGAAAACCATTGACGATATTCTTTAACAGCAGCTGTAGCATTCCCATTACAAAAACCATAAACAAACACCATATTTGCATATTCTAAATTTGAATAAGTGTGTGGCATTTTGTAACACTTTAATCGTACAAACAAAATAAACATTAAATAACCGTCACACTGACACATTATCAAAACAAAAAAGCTATCAAATGATTTAGAACGTCGAACATGGCATACTAGATAAAAAAAATTAATTATGCTATAACTTGAAATCAAATAAAAATTGAATAACATTTGAATTTTTTTACATTAATTTCACGTGTAGAATACACTCCTGGAGTTTGGTCCGTTTCTCCCGACTTACTCTGTATATTTATATTTTAATTACAACATTTACAATTTGCTAATAGAGATACTTACTTTTTTATAACATCTCTTACTTCAAAGTAAGAAAAAGCTAATGACCAGAAGTTAGGTTTTAATAAAAACATTATTATTATTTAATTTTGTTTACCAGTTTACTGATATTTAACAATTTATTATGTTAAATACTGAGGTAATAATATTTTTAATAAAATCTGACCATTTAAAAAAATGTACATTCAACAAAGATTATTATTTTTGCCAATTGTAAACAAAAACATATTTTGTATATACCAAATCAATATTTTTTTATAAAGTTCTAAAATAATTTTATTGTGTATTATGTACTTATTTATTTTAATTGATTAAATTTACCAAAAAACTGCTTATGAGTATGATGAAATGCCTAGGGATATTATATGTATGTTATGCTAATTTATATAATGTGTTACGATACAGATTTCTTTATTTTTCTTATTTATATAATATCTTAAATTACTACTATACAAAGTTAAGTAAGACACATACTATGTTGTCATAAAATGTTGTTTTCTGCCAAACTTACTAAACTTAGATTTAGAAAATTCAGTATACTTATTTTACAGATATATATGTAAATATATTACAATTCATTGTTAAGAATTATAATACAAATATTTTCTTAACAGCAAAATACATTATGTTATATTTGCAATAAATTTTAGTTTATTTGTTGTTAATATTGGGTTTTGATGTCATACATAATTATATTTTATAACAATTTTATTGTAGCCATTCTCAAAATAGTAAACATTCCCTTTTATGGTCAAAGCAACTAACAAGATAATACCCAGATGTGTCGTCTGGTCATATAGGTGGAAACACTAATTATGACAAGGTGTCTCGGAGGAGATAACCTCATTTAACATTTCTTGCAATGATCTCTAAAGACCCATCCATATCTAAACCCTGTTGCGAAATATTACGCACAAATTAAATTATCAAATTGAGATGAATTTGTCGGTCTCTTACCCTAAACGACAAAAAATGAAAACAAAAACAAAAGAATCTCGAAGATGTCATCAAGAGGTACTTAACCCCGAATCCTTTCCGACTTTCCGTTATTTATGGATCGAGGTTGGCGCGAGCGCTTGGTTTATCAGCGTAAAAAAGGTCGAGTGGGTGTCGGTTGCGGCGATACAAAAATAAGGGAGGATCACCCGGGGTGTTAGGAGAGGTCGGGAACGCATTTTCTGGGTCCGGGTTCGGTTCGTTCCTGTCCCGTCCCGATGAGTCGCGTGCCGCCACCACATTCAACCACACACACACATATACACACATATAAAACTCTCATCTCGTTTTTCGCCCCGTTGTTATCACTGATATGACGACCGCAAAATTTATTACCACCAAACACGATACAAGAACAAAATGCGTGATAATAAGCCGCAAAGTTAACTGAAATTTATTCCCTCATTTAAACAAATGTATATCACAATTCATTCAAAACTTTATTTTTAAAGTTTGTATAAATGAAATACTTTATATTTCCTGTTATTTTATACCGGTACTAATAATCAAACTAATAATTATAACAATCTAGTATTGAACAAAGAATAAATCGATCCCGCATACTATTAACTGTAATTGCAGTAATTACTATTTGATCTTAATAAATCACGCTATTAACTACAACCACTAATTTTGGGTAATAACTAATGTATTCAATTAACTAATATTTCTTTTCATAATTGAGAATCATAAACAAATTTTAATTACATGTTTTTTTTATTTTTGTGTAATAGTCAACTATATTTTTGATACTTTTTTAATTTAATTACAAATTGTGGTTTACTTATTTTAACTATATGCATGCTTTATTCACAGAAGAATTACTTAAAATACTAAAAGATGATACTAATTAGATACATCTGTCATTTTGAATATTCTTTCAGTAAAATAGTTTTTTCTTTCAAAAAAGTATCAATAAATAACTTAAAATATGCTATTAAAGTGATAAAATTGACAGCAGTTTTTTTCTTCTGAATACAGACTAATTACAATTTTAAATGTCACAGATTAACGTCTGTGGTTTCTTTTTGGGTCGAAAATAGGTCGTTTAATGCCTTCTATTCGTACCGCTAATTATATATTAGGAAACGATGGCAATTTTCACTAGTAATCATACTTAAATGTTTGTTTTATTTATAACAGAAAGCAAAAAAAAACTAATTTTAGAATAAAAATATAGATTCCAATTAAATGTAATTTTTTCATTTAACTATTGTCTGAATAATCTATTTTTAGAATATTGTAACACATTAGAACTGCCTATAAAACTTATGCTCCATACAGAGAAAACATTGAAGCATATAAGTTTTATTAAGAATTAGATAAAACAGACCTAACTCAATTAAAAATAAGTTTAAAAATTTATACTGTAATAATTATAATTTGATAAAAAATAAATAACTTACTTCCATGTAGTATAAATGTTAAAACATTTCTTATTTTTGAATTAATATATAATATAAGTTGGTTGCTTTCTATGTATTTTAAAGTTACGCTAACTAATTGCAGTCGTATTTGTAAGCTATGTATGTACAATTATGAAGCTTGTTAAAAAACTAAAACAAAAATTTTGTTTTTGCAATGAAATAAAAGAATTATACACTTTGACTTAATACGTGTTTTTTTTTTTAATATTGTATTTTACAAACTTTTATGACATCTGTTTTCCTATACTTTAGATGACGCCGTCGATAATTGTTTGAAGCAAATTGTCTTATTCTTTAATTAAAACAGCTTTTACTTCTTCTGTGCTTTGAACAGCAGAAGTTAACCTAAGTTGCCTGCTAGCATGTCCTAGCCATTTTCAATCCGGAAAACATGTTGGTCAATTTATTTTTGTTATACTCATTTGGCTTAAAACTGCAAACAAAAACAATGATTAAATACAGCAAGTTGGTCAAAACTCTTTACATGTCTCAAGTTGACGATATTACTAATGTGCCGTTGAATGAACTTTTTTTCCTTTAGTGTTTTACCGTCATGAGTATTTTTTAATATAAGAATAGCAAATTGATTGTCTACATACAAAGTTGGTTCATTGACATTTAGGATATAAAGTTCCTCACTGATACGCCTAATCTAACAAATGTTTTTAATTGAAGATACAGAGGCACAATATTCTGCTTCAGCTAATAAAGTAGTTACCAACCGTTATTTGATCAGTATTCTACTGGTAGAACGTCCTGGTTGCTTGTCTTTTCAATAGTCCAAGTTGGCCATCATACTTTTCTCAATAGGAGTTAATGTAAGGTAGTAGCTATCAAAAATAAAATCTTGTATTATTTTCTTAATATACTTAGGTTAGGTAGGTTAGGTCGGTTGACAGAAACTTTTTTGTTTTAATGTCAATTTGCATTCCAAGAAAATTTAAGCAATTTTTAAATTTCTTTTCAAACATTATTTTAAATTTACTCTTGTTTTCATCCAAAACTCCGATAGTTTTTACTTTTATTAACAATAAGTATGTCATTCACAAAAAGAGCAATGTTTATGTTTCTGTCTTTATGATAAAAAGTTTATAGATCATTATTTGTGTTACCAAAAGTCAGCGTTTTCAAGAAATTTGGAATCTTGTAATAACATTTTTTCAAACTTGTTTTGTACAATAGAAACCTTTCCTTAGTTTGCACACTTGCTTTGAATCATCATAGAAACCTTCAGACTAATACATACAGATTTATTCTTTTAGATCTTTATACAAGAAAGCAGACCAATTGTTGCATTTGCATTCTGCAATGCCAATTATCCAAAGAGTTCTATAACTAGAGATTCCAAGCCAACGTTTTGCCGTACAATATCAGTATCTCTTTTCTTGTTGCACAATACTATACCCTCTTCCTCTCTAAACTAACGATCGAGCGGCTATACGTTGTAGGTGAAACGTCACGATGCAACAAATACGGAGATACTGAGAGTGTACGCTGCTTATACATTGATTAAACGGCAGCTTAAAATCTTTAGTTATACAACTCTTTGTAATTATCAGTCAAATTGACACATGACGTGTCACAGGACTAATGCCCGTACTAATAGTTAGAGATTAAATCTCGGATTGATCCTGAATTTATGAATCCAAGATTCATTTTAATAGTCGTTGATTGACTCTAAGCTAATTCACGGATATTGTGACGGTGCGGAACGAGTTGAAAACTATGCAACCGTCAATATAATTCTAGATTCAAATAATCTTAGGACCACCCAAGAGTATTTGAATATTGTTGGTTGTATAGTTTTCAACTCGATCCGAGAATTAAGGGAGGAATATATTAGCCAACTGAAACTAAAGTTGCTCTCATAATATTCGTAAATTGGCTTAACCAATCAACAAATCGCAAAATCAATCTTGGATTCATGAATCCACTCTGACTATTAGTACGGGCATACAAGTGTCGGTATAGTCAATACTTTCTTTTTGCTCAAATTCTCTTGCAACAAGACGGGTTTTTAAATGGTTATCTAGTTTTTTACGCAGCATCTAACAACAGGTTAGTAGAGTTAAATTTGTCCGCAATGGCTGGGTATCATTTTTTGTTTATTGGTGCTTTCCGTCCTATAATATATTATGAAATATGTTGGTTGGTTTTTTATATTTTATATAATTATAAAGAAAAAACGGCTTATAGAACTTTGATTTTTTATTTAGTAATAATTACATAAAGTCGAACGTTTCGAAAATTGGTATATTCCAAATGTTGAAGTCTTCATAATTTATACAATAAAAGGAACAAAGATCTAAAAGAAATATATGGACAAGAAACAACCAACTTTTTAAGAAAACTTCAACATTTACAAATTAAGAATTAAATGTAATTATTACTAAATAAAAAATCAAAGTCCTAGAAGCCGAATTTTCTTTATAATTATATAAAAAAAGAAAAATCAATCAACATATTTCATAAATTGGTTTTATTTTCTTCTTAATGATAATCTATTACAAAGTCTGAAAAACGAGGAAGACTATTTAAAGTTTGACTAGTTCAGTTGCTAATTCTTGTTTGTCTTAGGTTCTTTACGTGCAAGAACTAGTTGCACAAATAATCTTTTTTACTATTTTCCTCTTTGTCTAGACTCTAGTGTATTGCAGATTTCAGGTTCATCTAGATTATCTTCTCGATTGACGTTCAGATTCTGGTTAATCAAAATTTTAATTTGATCAATTTTATTTTTTGTTTAAAGCAAAGTTCTGATGTACTTTGACTATTGATTAAGCTGGTTTTTGAATTATTCAATGTGGACACTGAATATTATGTACACAGCTTCAACTCATACATTTTTTTTAAGTTTGTTTATGTATAATGGTACTTACTAACTTCACAACTGTTTGCTATTTCCTTTTAATACTACCACTTTGTTGAAGAGTATCTGCATTGGACTTGATGTGCAAATCTCCCAGATTTTCTAGTAGATTTTGTATTCTGACATTTTTAATGTTAGTTCCGTTGTCTGCCATTAAGCATTTAATTATTAAATTAATTAAGAAAATGTTCAGTTTTGCTACGGCTTTGTCGTTGTTCTTTAAGAAATAGGCAGTCCAAAAGTGACATTCATCTTGTAAAGATCTACATGAATAATATCTAAAACTTTTTCAGCAGTTTTTTGTATGTTTATCTTTTACAAACATTGTCTTTCTAATTATTTGTGTACTCAATGTCATTCTTGTAAAGATTTGATAATAATGATAATAATTTTATTTCCAAAAATATTTACAGTTACAAGAATAGATAAAATACAAATAAAATGCAAACAAGTTGAAAATGATTCTAGCAATGGCTAATATATAAATAAAAAAACATTTAAAAAATTATGAAATAGTGTACGGTTTAATGTATACAAACAAATTTTGTATCTTACAATTAAATGTAAAATATAATTTCTTGTTTTATATTATTTGGTAAGGCATTAAACCAACGAATGCAAGAGTTAACATTTTGATGTGCAAGTTTCTCATGTCTTAATAATTTACACTCTCACATCAGCATACTGTACATATCCTTTATGAGCAATTCCATTTCAAATGGATCAAAGCAAGAGGGGAAGAGGGTTCATTGAAAAATTTGTTTTAGTATTTTTTTTGCTGCTTTTATAATTTATTAGTAGTTTTTTTATCGGTTTATGAGGCTGGGCAATTCCATTTCAAACGGACTAGAGCTAGGGGGTGCATTGAGAAACTTGCTTATGTATTTTTTTTAGTTTTTATAACTTATTAGTAGTCTTTTGATCGGTATATGAAGGTATGAAACCCATAAAAAAATTCTACAATTTTTTTTAGTTTTTTTGTCGTTTTTAACTTAATCGCATTTTTGGTTTAAAAACCGCATTTTTAACTAAAAAAGAAATAAAATTACTAATGAAATCAATCAGAAATTTTTCGTAGAATCTAAATCTGGCCATTTCAAGTCTATACTCTGTCTATAAGCCGCAAAAGCCATAAAACCATGTTTTTGTTCTCAGTGGGCTGGGCAAAAAAGAGCCTTTTTTAATTTTTTTTTAACCGCCAATGTTGATGTAAATTAGTTGGGAAATGAAAGAAACCGCCAAAGTTGATGTAGATTAATTGGAAAATATAAATATGTTCTGTGTATTTGGGTTTTAAGGGTCTAAAACTCAAAAAATCTGCAAAGTTGGCCTATTCTTCAACATAAACTCTTACAAATGCACGTTTAGCCGCGCTCAGAGAAACAATACACCAAATATTATTAAAAATTTGAGTTTTGGGGACAATTTTACATGGAAAATAGTCAGTGTTGTATTCATTGTCAATAGAAAAGCCCATCCATGAAAATGTTGTAAACATTTTTTTCTAAATGTTTACAAAATTTTCAGTCAAAAAATGCGTTAAAAATTAATTATTTTTTTATATTTACAAAAAATATTATAAACACACTAGAGTGTGGTTTAAAATTTTTTTTTAACAAATTTTGATAAGCGCCAGGAGGATTTATGTTTGAATACCAAAAATAATAATGTTTTCTAATTTTTGCGCCGATAGATCAAGAATAAATTTGTGCCGCAATCGAAAAAACTATCAAACAAAGAGTAAAATGGCTTAAAATTGGTTCAAACAACAAAAAATGTCTTTGTTAAACTTCTAAAATATGCTTAAAAAAATATAATCCAAATAATCTTTAAGAAAAATATTTTTTTTTAAAGCAAATTAGAAATTTTTCGTAGAATCTAAATCTGGCGTCATTTCAAGTCTATTCCTTGTATATAAGCCGCAAAAGCTATAAAAACCATGTTTTTGTTGTTGTGGGCTACATAATACAGCTTGCTTTTTAGCTCAAATACGGCAATTTTGCCTATTGACCTAGCTATTAAGCTAGAAATGTGCCTCACCGCTGAACAAAATTTTGGTTAAGAAAAGTAGATATTCTTGAAACTTTTTAAGATCCCAAAGCCTAAAACGGTGACAATTTGAAAGGTCGGCTGGCTTCCATTCTTGCATGAGCTAAATTTCTCTCAGCTATTGCCGCTATATTTTTTTCACTACATGCTGGCTGTAGTTTATTTGGTCGCGTATAATCTAGTAATGAATATTCAATTTCTATTTTTTTAATGGTACAGCTAATTGTGCTTTTGGTAGGCCGATTATGTAAAACATAACTTGCTCTAAACGTACAAAACACTTTCCTCATAATTATTTTCGTAATACAGCTAAATAATTTGTAGATGCTGTGTTAGGCTAATTCTTTCTATAATAAAATGTCAAACATTACTGAACAAAAATACCATATCAGTTTGACTCAGCGCACGCTTTATCTAACATAAAACTCCTACTAAAAAAAGTACCTCTAAATAAATCACTTATTATTAGGCCTGCTTGCATCTCCAATCATAACAGTTTAGCATTTTTTAAATTTAACAAAGTTTGACAGCCATTTAAAACGTCATACGTGATGTGGCTGCAGAGTCTTGATACCAAATGTCCTTACCACTACATCATCAACGGTCAATGTCCAATGTTGATAGTCCAGTGGTAATGAAAGATCGATCTGTGGTTATTTTTGCATTAATAGCTTACTTTTGCAAAACTTTTTAACATGTATTTTATTCCATATTTGAAGCACCCAACTGACAAAGATTATTAAATAGTTCAAGAATTTGGCTTTGGTGCATGTGGTTCTTTTGTTTTTTTTTTTAATTTTAAAGTTTGATCATATTAATTACTTAAAATGTCATAACAACATAAAAATACCTAAGTTTTAACTAGTAAAACAACATTTGCTAAAAAGACTAGTCAGTGAACATAAAGTTTTTTGAGTTAAATCGGTCTTGTCAAGTCTACTTTTTCCAATTGTAAGTGTTAAACACTTACAATATTATCACACAAAAATTATACTGCTTTGGAGCTAGTATCTCTATGTTTCCGTTAACTAGTAAATAAATATATTAATTAATTAACTAACGGTGCTGTGGTTTTGTCTGAAATCCGCCTGTTCAGCTAAGAGACCGCAACTTTCTATCATCCATACCAGATTTCAACATTCCGGGTAGACGCCGTTTTTCTATATCAAATTATAAAATGGTTTCAGAGTGTAAATAGTTTTCATATCATTGCAGTTGTTTAGCTAAAATTGTTCTTTTTGACGCAATTTTTTTTCACTATAATTTTAAATGCAAATTTGTTTGAAATTGGGCAACTTTAATAATATTGCATCTTTTGAAGATTAGAATGAGAGCCACAGAACAATTTTTTCCTAATACCGCTCTCAAATTTTTCCACACTTAGCCAACCAAAAAAGTTGGTTGAATTGTTGACACGTAGTTTTCCCATGATCGTTGCTTGTTTCCAGAAGTTTTGCAGGGCATTCTTTTTGTAAACAATCATATTTTTTTGCGTCGACGTTTTTTTAAACAATTAACAGCTTTTTCTTTTTCTTCCACAGCTACCTATTATATATTGTTGTTTTACCAAAAAACTAAAAAAATGACCAGCTGACTTTGGTACAAACTCTTCTGCTGTTGGGATAAGACTTGCTAAAAAACTTTTTCAGTCTGCGTGCTTAAGACACCATCTACAGGTAACAAACTGTTTGATCCGTTTGACATTGGTTTATTATAATCGGAAAATGATTTTTGCTAAAAAAAAAGTTGTTATCACCTACCACGTTAACGTATGGCTATTGTAAATTATTTGTTTTGCTACCTTCAAAAAGTGTAAGAAATCCTGTGTACACCGTCGCTTGGATGAAGAACATTTTCTATCTAAACGATCTTTCGTGTTTTTTTCTCAAAAATTCCCAAAGTAAATTGTATGAGATAAAAGTGTAGAAAATTGTAAAAGTTGCAAAATAAGTTTTTGTATACCATTTCAAGTCCAATAAAACACCGGAAAATACAGAATGCAAATTGTGGTTTTAATTGGAGCTGTAAACCGAATTGCAATTGCCTAGAATCTAATTTTAAGAATTATTTTTGTAAACGGTAAATTAGCAACTTAACATTGCCGGCAAAACTTCACTTCTTATGCATGTAAAACCCCAAAGACTAAAATTGTTTGGTGCTTAAAGTGCGTTTTCTGAATGCACACGCAAAAAATAATTTGGTTTACTAAAAGCATTTTTAGCTCACAATAACTGCGTTTGCAAACGTTGAAGTTTTACAGTACTATTGTCTCCACTATTTTAAACAATTAAATAAATAAATAACACATATTAGACGGACAGCTATAAAAATAAATGAACACGTAACAAATAAAACACTAAAATTGTGTTTAGACGTAGACAAAGTTAAGGGTAAAACCTAAAACTAATATCACAGATGAGATTAGAGTTGTAAAGTACTTCAATGCCAGAGCTATAAAAAAGTAAAACTTAGAACTCATCTAAGATAATATTAATTTATTTTTGATGTTAGGACCTTAAAATATAATGAACAATACAAGTACACAAATGACACTGCAGTTGTAAAAGACTAAAGTGCCAATACAAAACTACACTTAAAAAGCTTAAAAAAGAACCAATTTCTGGGAACGTGCTTTGTTTTTTTAGGCAAGTTTTCTTCTTTGTCTGCTTCTGTTGCTGTTGCTGCAACTGTTGAAATAGAAAGTTTTGATGCTGAATTATTGCTAGAAAAAGGGTCGTCCCGCTTTTGTTTCTCCGGATTAGACTGTTTGACATCTATCTGTTTTAGCGTATTTTATATAACAGGTTTTAAGAAGGCTGGAGTTTTCCTTAACCGTTGCTGCCTCGAAAAAGGCAAGGGTATGTTAGATTTAATTATAAGTTTTGAACATTTTTTAGTTGCAACGGTTTGACTGAATTGCTTAGTTCAGCAACAAAAAGCGGTAAAAACTTGTTAAGTAACTCAGTTAAGTTCATTGAGCTGGAATATACAGCATGATTGCAAGGTTATAAAAAGTTCAGATGCGACGCACTTTCATTATCCTCTGACTACCTATATTTTCTACAATATCTTTAATTGTGCAATTACAAAAGTTTAAAAGTTTTGTAGATTGAGCGGCTGATAGCATTTCTACAAGAAATACATTTTTGACCTTTTTAATAGATTTAGTATCACCAATCAGTCCAATATTGGTTAAGTTGGATTCTAGGGATGAAAAAAAAAGTTATTGGAAAAGAAGAGTATTTTGAGATCAACAAAAAGCAATATATACATAGATGATGACTTAACAAGAAATGAAAAAGCAATACAAACAAAAATACACAAATGGGCATACAAAGAAAGAAGCAAAGGAAAAAAGACAATAGTCAGATACCAAAAAGCGTGTATCGACAGCAAATTGTGGATTTGGAATGAAATAGAGAATACTTTAGAAAAAGTTGAAAATGGTCTAAAAATCTAATAAAAAGAAAATGTAAGGAGGTGGAAATAACAATGGCAATTCTATTCTGGAACGTAGCAGGACTAAGCAATAAAAAAAAGACTTTTGGGATTACATTAAAACGTTTGACGTAATTGGAATGGTAGAAACCTGAGTGGACGATGAAAAGTGGATAAAAATTAAAGAAAATAATGCCAAATGAGTACAGATGGATTTGTCAAGCAGTCAAAGAAAAAAAAAAGGGCAAAAGGTGAAATAATTACGGGAATACGGAAGAAAATAACGCAAAAATATCATGAGGAAGTAGATAAAAACAGGTTATTACAACAAAACTTTTTGTTGGGAAATAAAAATTTTAAGATGATTACATTGTATAGTAGAGGAATACAAAATATTAAAAAGCATTAGAAGAAACACTTCAAGAAGCAGAGAAGATTGATAATAGGAGGAGGTTCCAATGCAAAAATTGGAACAAAAGGAGAAAGAAGAAATTTTGAAGAACATATCAGAAAAAAAAATCGAAAGACAGTCAAGAAAATAAAAAAGAAAAAATAATGTTAGAACTGATAGAAAAAAAAGAGATGGGACGTGTTAAACGGAAATAAAGCAGAAGATGAACAAGGGGAATATACATATATAGAAGCAAACGGCCAATCGGTAATTGACTACGTAGTAGTAAATGAACAAGCGTGGCAAGAAGTAGAGAATTTTAAAGTGGGAGAAAGAGTGGAATCAGATCATCAGCCATTGGAAGTATATCTAACAAATGACGCAATAAATAAAACAAAACAAATTTGGAAAAAATGAAACTTTATAGAAAACAACGTACAAAGCAAAATGGAAGAATTAGAAAAAAATAATACAAAGAGCAACATTGAAAAAGTTATATGTACACACAAAAGAAAAAATATCTAGATGCAGATGGTGAGATAAAAAATGCATGCAGAAGAAAAGAGAAGCAAGAAAGATGCAAATGGAAAAACAATAAAGCAACCAAACAAAACTACCAAAAGACGTTAAAACAATATAAAAACAAACGCAAAGAGAATAAAATAACATACAAACAGAAAGAAGAAATAGAAATAAAAGCAATCCGATCAGAAGAAGGAAATTCATAAACAAAAAAAGAAAACAGCATAAAACAAGGCCAAACCAAACAACTACGATGGAAAAATGGCGAAAACATTTTTCATCACTATTTGATGGAACCGACAAAAAAAAGGAAGATCAGAACAAAAAACTTCGAGAACTAACTATGCAGCCAGATGAAATCACAAAGGTAACAATACAAAGCCAAATAGAAAAACTGAAGAAATCAAAGACGCCAGGTGTGGATGGAATACAGAATGAAGCATAGATGTATGGAACGAAAAAATTGATTGAAAGATTGAGAGAGATAATATATGAAGTATGGAAGAGAGAAGGATTTCCTAGCAAATGGAAAGTGGGTCTTGTATGCTCAGTATACAAAAAAGGAAAAAAAGGATCTAGTAGAAAACTATAGAGGAATAACATTAGTTAATACGGCATACAAGATATACGCTATGACGCTAGGGGAAAAACTGAATGAACAATTAGAGATAAAAGAAATTTTGCCGGATGGGCAGGCTGGGTTTAGATAAGGGAGAGGTACTATAGATAACGTATATATACTTAATCATATAGTTGGAAAGAGTTAGCTGTAAAAAATAACAAATATATGCATTGTTTATAGACCTTAAAACGGCGTTTGATAGTGTGGATAGAGGAAAATTATAGTTATGTCTGAGAGAAATGGGTATTAGTGAGCATCTGGTAAGAAGAATGGAAGATGTATATGCAGAAACGGTGAGCAGAGTATGTGTAAATGGTAGAATCAGTAAAAATTTTTGGACAACAAAAAGTGTGAGACAGAGATGCCCACTCAGTCTAAGTTTTTTTGCTGCATATATTGCACACATAAAAGAAAAGCTAAGTCTTGCACAAGCAGGTAAAGTTTTGTGGGTAAAATGAAAGTAAAGTCGTTAGCATACGCAGATGATATGGTGATTGTGGCAAAAAAAGCAAAAGAAATGAAAGAAATGATTAGATGTTTAAATATTTCAGAATAAAAAGTTAAGAATGAATGTCGATAAAACAAAAATTTTGATGTTTAGAAAAGGAGGAGGAAGACATAAGAAAAAAGATTGGAAATGAGAGGGAAAAAACATCAAAAAAGTTAAATTATTTAAATATTTAGGATATGTATTCAGTCCAAATAACGGCGATAACGAGATACAAGAATTAGCAAGAAAAGCAAACAAGGTGGTAAAATAAGTGTAGGGAAGAAAGTTTGAATGTATGAAAATAAAAGAGACAATGTTTGATAGTCTAGTTAAAAGTATGATGCTTTATGGGTCGAAAATTTGCGAGTGGAAAGAACAAAACAAATTAGATGCGATACAGGCAAAATACTGGAGATGGGTACTGGGATTAAAATAGAGAAACTCCAGCAAACATTGTATTAGAAGAAATAAAAAAAGCAAAAATAAAAGTAGAAACAGGAAAAAGAGCAGTAAGATATGAAGAAAGGTTGAGAGAAAAAATGAATGCAAAATTTTGCAAGAATGTCTGAAGGAAAAAATAAATGAAAGATATGAAAGAATACGAAAAGAGAAAAAGAAATATTATAATGGAAAAGAATATGACAGTATAGAAGTAGAAAGAATAAGAAACTTTGGAAGAGTTGTATGGAAAGAAATAACAATGCGTGATAGAGATATAGAAAAGCAAGAAAGAAAAACTAGAGTGAATGAACAATGAGAAGTATGCAATTATTATGGAAAATAATATCCCAAAATACCATAATAATGCAAAGTACACAAAAACAGAAAAAAAAAAATACTAGCAAGATATATATGTGGAAATAAAAAAAAAGTTTTTAAATTTTGGATGAATAAATAATGCAAATTGTGTAGAATGTGTAGAGAAGTCATTGAAACAATATATGTTAAAAAAAGGTGTTGAAATAAGAGAAGAACAAATGAAAAGAAAGGATGTGTTGAAAGAAGATGGAAGAGGAATAGTATGAATGAAAAACGTCATTAAAAGAAGACAAGAAATTGACAAGGATTGTATAGTGTAAATTGTAATTATATTATGTTAATTGTGTAGTGTAAATAAAGATAGTTATAAATTATAATATGTTAAGTTTTATCAAATATTGATTTTGTTTGAGTGGTGTAATTGTAGATTGTAAATACTTTTCAAGACCAAATGGCAAGAAAATAAATGAACACTTACTTTAATTTATTAGGAAAAAAACTTACTTTATCTAAAGTTGCCTTTTTCTCTAGTAACAAGGATAAAAAAAATAGATTTTTTTTTGCTAAGAAAGAAACTAGGATTTTCAATTTGTTTTGGATGGCAATCTAGTAACCATATCCATTGAGCAACCCAATCAGTTGTATCAACTTCCAAACAGTTAGTCATTGTGCTATAGAAGCATTGTTTCTCAACTCCGGTAGTTGACTGATTCATGCTGATTCAAGTGTCAAATTCAACTAAAAGCACGACATGTTTTGTGATTTGACATCATAAAAAAACTTAGTTTTACCTACCGCCAGATTGAAAAAAAAGAAAAGAAGGTTAGAGGTAAAAATGTAAATGACAAAAAAATAAGGAATGGTAGCCAAAAATAGTAGCCAGAATTAGTTTTGGGTACATTTGGTTGGCGTCTGTTTATTGACCTATTCGGCATAAGTGACCCTGCCAGGAGTTTAAACTCAGCTCCCTTACAACGACATGATAGTACCCACGAGGAAAAGTATTTATTATTGTTTTAAAAAGTAAGTTTTTACGTATTTATTTACATGTGTAATTTTAAGATATTATTACTTTAAAACCAAATTTTTATAACAATAGCTTTAACTATGAATTATTGTTTACAATATAGCCAATAGTGAAACGCTACACCGCAAGTTAATGTAGTCTTCAGGATTAATTAAACGGAATAATGTTTAAGTATTTCACACAGCTAAAGTTTTTTGCAAACAAAATAATTTGTTCGACTTTAAACCGTAGAATAGTGTAAATTGTTTAAAATCCTCACTTAAAAGCTAAATTTTTCAATTAGCTAATTAAACTAAGTCAGTTTTAACCTTAAATCTCTCTAGTTCAATAACGTTCCTTATATGCCTTTTATAAAATATTAATTGATTAAATCTTAATTTAATTTGCAGTGGTTTTGGCTGTACAAATCTTTTTTACTAAATTTTACAATCACCAGAGTATCTCCCACAGATGAAAAAACAGAATATTCCTGCTATTCTAACCAAAATATGACTAAAACAAAAAGTTTGTTATTTTCTAACTACAAATTCAAACGTGCATATGAGTAGACAAATGTAATAACTTTTATCAAATAACCACCTAATTAAAAACATTATTGCAGATTACAATACTTGTACATCTATGCACTGCTGTGTTTGAAATTTATATTTAAGTGTTAGTTTTACAGACAATTTTGTATTTATTTGAAGCAAAAGTGTAGTTTAAAGTTATGTTGAGTATATTACAACATGTGTTGAGCACTACAATGACATTAATTTTTTTTATAAAATTACAAACTTCAATAGTACACAAAATTACAGTAAAGATCTTAAAATAAATATTGTTGCTATGTAAAGTAATAAATAATATGCAAAAAGAATAATGCTATATTTTTTTGTTTTGTTTAGGTATTACTTAAGTTTAACAATAAGTTTGATCATTATTTATAGTTTGTACCATCATTGATCAATTTAAAATTTTATTTTTTATCTTGCATAATGCCTATTTTTTTAAATTAAATAATATTAACATAAACAAATTAAGCATTTTTTTATAAACATACTTTTTGACACAATTCTTCAATAGTAATTAAAACAGCACAGTTAAAAAAACAACTATTTTGTTTTAGAATAATGTGGCATTTCTAAGTAAAAATAATTGGTGTTATTTAAACAAAGCACAATTTTCTATGAATTGCAATAATTATAAAGTCAGACAACAAAATACAAATAAAAACATTTGATTTACGTGATTTCTGACATGGTATTTTTGATTTCTATAGTAATTTATTAGGCGCCCACCTGCCCCGAAAGAACCAATCATGTAATTACGACACGGTGGCGGAATTTCCGGCGAGCTCGATTTCCGGCCCGCATTCCTGCAAGGACGACTAACGCCAGGATCATCGCACCTAGCTCTACATCATGAGTCATGAGATCTAGCATTATTTTCCACATGAAAGTAATCTGTGTGTGTCGTGCAGTGGACGTCCTGCTGCTGTCCCGCAGGCTGTTAAGCTTCGAAATGAATGAAACGACTGAATGAGCTAACCGACCAGCCGTATTTATTTTAACCTACCCTAACAAATACTATCGTTTATATATCACATTTGTCACTCTCTGCCGACACTCCGAAAAAATAAAAGTGAAACTGAAGAGTGAAACCGTCAGCAGGAAAAGGTGTGAGGGAATTTGGGTCAGATTGGGAAGGATTTTGTTGGTTTATAAATACATATATTTCCTTTGCGCCGAGGGATGAGACGGTCGTTATATTACCATCAGTAGTCATTTGTCAACTATCAGCAGGAATTGGACAGATTAAGCCATGATCGATTGTAAATTTAATTTTAATAGATTAGTTACGAAAATAAACATAGGAAAATTATTATTATTTGATAGATGGAGATTTATTTTTGAGACAAACGACGCACGATTATCAAAACAAGGAAAATTGAATAAATTCGATCGATAGAAGTGAAAAAATTACTCTATACCTAAAAGCTATAAATGCTATAAATAAACAAGTTAATAGAACAAGGAAATTCATTTTCAATAATCAGTTATATCCACAATTGTGAATAATATCATGCATAAATATACTCCTAATTCAAAAAGTTAATTTTTATCAATATACATAATATACAAGCAATATTAATGTTTCTTTTGCGTTTCTGCTTAAAATTAATTATACTTTTTATTGTCATCAAATTCAATTATTTTTATAAATAAGTTAGTTTAATCAATTAGCAATAAATTATTCTCTTGATGTTAAAGTAAGCTTTCTACACATTATTGTAAAATCGGGATCTTTCTCCTCTCCACCGCTTCCTTCTTTTTCATCCACCATATCCTGAAATCGCTGCCCGTAATCCTCATCGTCGCTACTCTGCTCTTCGTCATTGAAAGAATAATTTGAAGTAACATCAACCCTAATAACCTGTATAGTTTCAGGACTTTGTGGCTTTGATAAAGAAAATCTTAACTTTTTCTTGCTACACTTTTTTTTCTTGCAATCTTTATGTTGCGATTGTTTATGTTTGCGTTTTAATGAGTCGTCATTATCATTATTTTCGTCATGGTTAACAGAATCTCTTATTAGTTTCTCAACATTATCATCAATTTCATTATAGTCGATATGTTCATTATTATTTTCCTCCCAGTAACATTCGTCATCAATAGAAATATAATTATTTTCTTCTACTGCATCATCATTTATATCTTCATTTTCTTTAGGTTTTGGATTATTTGCAGATTTTAATCTAGGTCGTTTTTGAGCCCATCGTTCCATTGAAGAACCGGTATTAAATAAAGGCCCATTTGGTAATTCAAGTTGCGTAATTGCCAAGCAAGGTTCTTTTTCAGTATTGAATCGTTTACATGGTTTATCGAAACGAAATGTGTAACTGTAAATAATTGCATTAATATAAATATAAAATATTGGGTGTAATATTTTTTACCTATGAAATACCTTACTGATGCAGTGCGGATTTCCCATGCAGCATTCTTTCCTGTTTTCCGGGTTTGTATTACGTGGTAATTCTTTTCGTTGTTTTAGTTCGATCTTGGTGCCCTCCATCCGACTAAAAACTAAGTCGCAAGGTTAGCAAGGATGTTGAGAGAACAATGCGGACCGAGGACATGCAAAGCAGCGCAACAAGAAAGAAACAAAAAGCAGTTCCGAGAAATTTTATGTGTAATCGTGCGAGCCATTTCATTTTAATATATGTGTTTGTGTGCATAAAAAGCATGCGAAATATTTACATAAATTTTCAGAACAAGGTTTAATCGACGATTTAGGATAAGAAAATATTGATTTAAAATAAATATACATTCAATTTAGTTCTATTTATGTTCTTTAAAAAAAGATACAAATTAATTACTATAATTTTTAACAACCAATATTTAAAGCCCATAGCAATTAACATTTCAACTAACAACACATATTATTAATGACATTTTGACGTTTTAACGTAATTTTGATCTGTCCATCAAAAAATAAAAGTTAAACTTTTAAAAGGTGGCTCCCCGTGGCGCTCACCTTCGTTCATCTCTCCCTTAGACTATCAGAAAAATAGAAATGGACGAAATTAAAAAGCGTCAAATGTAAATAATAAGAGAAAAATATACAAAGTGCCCGGTCGTGTATATCCACGAGCTCGGACCTGTCACGTTTTCGTGTTTTGAGTGACAGGCTTTTGTGGGTGGAGGGGTGGAAACTGGAGCTTTTTATTTTTTCTGTGTGCTCCGCACAAGGTGCAATGTATCATATTATAGTGGAATAATGGGAGATAATAGTGAAAGGTTTGGTTCCCACGCAAAATTTTTATTCATTGGGTATATGAGATTTTTCAAAAAGAAATTTGCAATCTGATTCTTTTCTAAATATGATGTTTGACAATTTTATATATGACTGAGTATAATGAAATCAATGAAATCTAAACATTATCTGCAAGTATTTTATTATTGAAACAACATACTAATAAATTATTAAATGTTGTAAACATAAACTGCATTGATATTATCTAAAGTTTAGTTTTATTTATTTTGTGCATTGCATTAGCACACCTGGTCCCGCTGCGTCTTTGTATTATTATTCAACATTTATTCCATTCTGATTAATATGTTTAGTTAGATAATGTTTAAAATCTTTGGTTAGTAAAGTCCATATATTTTGAAAGAAATCTACCCACCAGTTATTCTCAAAATTAAACAAAAATGTTTATAACAGCATTAATTTTGTACCCATAATATGCAACATGCAAGATTATTCAACAATTAAATATAAAATGATAAACAGTATGACCATGTTGTTTTATAAAGACTATTTAATACTTTTTTTGCAGTATAGAATTATGTTTCCAATTCCAGAATTTGATATGAAAGTTTTATGAAGACTTTTGCATGCACCGTAAGATACGATAAGAAAAGCTTTTCTTCAGTTGACATATTCCATACAAACATTGTGTACATATACTACATACATAAAAATGAGTTAGTACACATGATTGAAACAGGTCATAATAAAAATATCTCATATATACTAGCCGCTAAAGTAAAAGAACACCAAAAATCTGTAGCTCAATTTTTATAAAAAATTTAGATACTATAATTTTTGTTTTTAGTTTCAATAAGTGACCTTTTCACAATTTTTAGAGCACTTATTAATTCTAAAAATTCCATAATAACCTTAGCTGTATGCGGCTTTGCACTATTTTGTTAGACAATGAATGGTTTCTAACTTTCTCAGATAGGGCATTAACGGTAGTTTTGAAACCGTGTTAATGTAGCAATTTGCGTTTAATAATTCTGAAATAAACACTAAATTTTTGTTTGCTCCCCAAATCTGTTGAAATAGTAATGTCAAATTTGAAAAACCCACTAAACGCCCTTTATATCCTGTAAAGACTTTTGTACTACTTTGACACGGAAATATACTTCAGTCTGTGCAGAACACTCAAAGCGTGTACTTTCTTTATTCACTGTGTGAACATTAACAGGTTATGACCCAGAACTCACGTGTTTTCAAGAAATTTAGTTTGAGTGCACAAAAATGGCTAGAAATTATTTGTTAAGTATTCCAAAGTTAAAAAGAAGGGAAAATTATAGTGATTGGACTTTTGCAATGAAAAACTTTCTAATATTGGAAGGGTTAGAGAAGTGTATCGAGGATGAGGAGGCAGCAGACAACGCAAAGGCAAGAGCTAAGTTGATCTTGTCTATAGATTTATCTTTATACGTTCATATTAAAGACCAAAAAACAACGAAAGCATTGTGGAGCCATCTCAAGAAGTTATTCAATGATTCAGGATTCACACAAAGAGTAAGTTTGCTCCGCATGTTAATCTCTATTCGTTTAGAGGATTGTAATTCAATGACGGAATATGTAAACCAAATGGTGAAGACAGGACAGAAACTAAAAAGTACCGGATTTAAAATTGACGACGTATGGATAGGAACGCTTCTACTGGCGGGTCTACCTGAAAGGTTTCCTCCTTTAATTATGGCGGTCGAGCATTCAGGCATCAACATCAGCACGGACGCCATTAAGTCCAAGTTGCTAGATATGGAGACAGATGGCGTTAAGAAAGGAAACGCGTTTGCTGCTACGCGTTTTAGTAACAAGAAAAAATATCAGGGTGGTAACAGTGTTACTCCAAAGACAACATCTAGTGGCAACAAGAAGGAAATAAGATGCTACCAATGTAATGAAATCGGTCATTTTAAAAGTCAATGTACTAAGAAAAAATATTGCAAGCATGAACAGAATGGTTCAAGTGGCAGAGAAGTGAATGCATTTAGTGCTACTTTCTTAACAGGACAATTTACATCGATTCAGGGGCTAGTTTTCATCTTACCACAAGTGAACAATTTATAAACAACAAGTCGTACAACTCAAGTGTTCAAGAAATTATAGTGGCAAATGAAGAGAAACTGTCAGTTACATGTGTAGGAGACATTGTAGTAAACAATGACAGACATAGTGTAGTTATAAAAAATGTACTTTGTGTTCCTGGTTTAACAACAAATCTTTTATCTGTCAGCCAATTAATTAAAAACAAAAATTCTGTCAAATTAGAATTTTTACAGAGAATTACTGCAGCTTTTTTATCAGAAATGGTATACTAGTTGGTTCAACTAAACTTGAACATAATGCATATAGAGTAAATTTTACTAAATCAAATGAGTGCCGGCTTACTAGTGCAAATAAGGTGTCAGGCGACATTTGGCAAAGGAGACTTGGGCACATAAATTTATCATATCTAAACAAGATGAAAAATGGTGCAGTAATAAGAATTCAGTTTAAAGAGGATGCAAATTGTGGCAGCAAAAATTGTGTAGTTTGCTGTGAAAACAAGCAGACGAGGTTACCGTTCAATAAACAAGGTTACAGGTCAGAAGCCATATTGAACGTCATTTACACACGACTTGTGTGTGCCAATGAAAACCAAATCTATTGGAGATTCTAGGTATTTTCTTACTTTTCAGGATGAGAGTTGGATGGTATTTGTTTATTTTCTAAACAACAGAACTCAACAAAACTCTGGTAAAAAAAGCAAGATGTTTGCTTTTTGATGTGAATCTTAAAAAGAAGTTTTAAGCAGAAGCTGTAGAAACTGCAGCATATCTAAGAAACAGATCAATTTCTTCAGGGATAAAGGATAAAACACCATTTGAAATAGGGAACAACAAGAAACCTGATGTAGGTAACATAAAGGTTTTTGAGAGCCAAGCTATAGTGCACGTTCCAAAAGTGAAAAGAACTAAATGGGATAAAATATTCAAAAGAATGATTTGACAAAACAAAGAATAAGGTAATCATCAGTAGAGATGTAATTGTAATGAAAGAAGAAACTGATAATAGTGTAATTGTAATGGAAGCAGAAACTGATGATAATGTAATTGTAATGGAAAAAGAAACTGATAGCAAGTTAGTCAGAGTCTCGGATTCAGTGGGAGCTAACGCTGCAGACCAACACAATACTTCAGAAGAACGTTTCAGTTAGAAAGCAAAGATAACACAAAAGCAACAAATAGATCAACCAGCAAACCCAAACCAAAATTGTTTGAGAACTATGTAACGTATATGTGTAAAACTAATACAGCTTTAGAGTGTGACCCTTTTACGGTAAATGAAGCATTATTCAGACCAGACAACAACTCTTAGAAGGCGGAAAATCATACACTGGCTATGTGTTCAAATCAGCCAATGCAGCTATCCGCTGTTATTAAGTTTAGTTAAGAATTTTTCAGATTAGATATAGTGGGATTGTTGAAATAGTAATATCAAATTTGATAAACCCGCTAAACGCACTCTATATCCTGTAAAGATTTTTGTATTATTTGACACGGAAATATATTTTAGTCTGTGCAGAACAGTCAAAGCGTGTACTTTCTTTATTTACATTAACCCGCGTGCAAAAGCTGTTATGTAATTCCACAGCAAACTGTAATTTAAAAAATTGGAGGTGCAAAGTAGTTGTAGCTCTATCATGTTGTTTCAACCAAAAAAAAAAACAAACACCATCGATTAAACTTTAGTATCACAACTGGCAACCAAATTGCATTGTCTAAAGTGGTAGACAGTCAAATATGGTTTAATGAAAAACAAAGGTATAAAATCAGTTACCCAAACCCAATCTAACTTCAAAGCGGCCAACCAAATACAGACAATTGTTTCGGTTTTTACAAATCCTCATCAGTGCATCTTGATGGTACGGCATTGCTTGATGATAAAGGACGAATTCGAATAATTGATTTATGTGCTTTTAAACACAAGTTAGCTAATAATATGTAATTTTAATGTTCTTTTCGGTGGCGCCCAATCTTAATAATCTTACGACCATAGTGGGCATACAAACAAAATCTTGATTTGTTACTAAAAATAACTTGCTTCTATTGATGAAACCATTGCAGTCTCTCGTAGTCATTCAAGACGGCACTTCCTACGTTCACTGCGGCAGCAAAATTTATACTTTGTCTTTGACTGCGTTACGTACACCCCGGGGTATGTATTTGATTATTACTCATGTGCGGTACATACCCCGGGGACTAATAAATACTATAAATATTTTTATGATTTAGGTTTTAAGAAAATTTTATTTTAATTTCTTCAATTTTTTTGCTAGAATATGTGAATATAAGATGTGTATCAAAA
This sequence comes from Tachinus rufipes, assembly GCA_963932245.1. Classification (NCBI taxonomy): domain Eukaryota; kingdom Metazoa; phylum Arthropoda; class Insecta; order Coleoptera; family Staphylinidae; genus Tachinus; species Tachinus rufipes. Next base: position 44,336,399 of record OZ010741.1, on the reverse strand, counting down.
TATCACGCTTAAGACGAAGCAAATAGAATAAGCTGTAAATAGCTACATGCTAATTTTAAATATACTAGAAAAATGTCTTTTTTTTTTAAATATTGCTGCCGCACATGAGTAATACGCAATACTAGTCCCCGGAGGTATGAACCGCAGTAAACGTGTTAAGAGCAAACAGAGGAAAAAGCAGTACTTAAAAAACCAAACTATTGAATTGTCCGGTAAACTGATTGAACAAAGATTTCTTGGTTAGTTAAACCTTTTCAGACATTGCCAATTGGTCTTGTTAAAAATTGGTCCCAAAGAACGACAAGCCAAAGAATCCAATCTTTACGTTTTGTAGTGTTTCTAGAACTTTTAAGTAATCTCCGCCGTTGCTGTTTCTTGGTTTGACGGTTTGAAATATCAATTTGTTTTTGCTTTATTTTGAAGTTTGTTAGATAATTATTGGTGCAAACAAGTGCGTCATTGTAGACAAAACCGTAGTAAAAATTTGAACAACAACTTGTTCCTAACATAACTGTATTGTCCAAGCTTCAAAATAAAGCAATAACCAAATTAATATGTCAAACCTTGTTTTATTTAAAACTAAAATGCTATCACTCTTAATAAAACATCTTTTTCAATTAAATATAAAAACAATTGATCAAAAAATAGCAAATTTTAAATTTTTTGTAAACATTTTTCAAAAAACTTAAGGCAGCTATACTTCCTTGTGTAAAATGGCTTATTGTATTTTTATCAAATATACTGTAACTATTAGTTAGATGATTTAAACATTGCTTAACATATACTGTCAAAAGATTATTAGTTCTAAAATCTTTTGACATAAATCTAAACATAGATCAATTAAATTGGATAATCCTCCCTAGATAATAATACTATATTGCGAGCAAATGAGAATATATGTTTGCATAATATACAAAACGCAAAATTGATAACTGAAATATTTAATAAAGTTCTTAATGCAAAACAAATTTAGTTAATTTTAATCCAATATACTTAATATTTTTATTCCATTTTAAGTATTCTTCAATATACACTTTAGAAAATTTGTGTTTTCAATAATATTGAATTTTATTTTGTCTAATGTAAACTTATCTAAACACAAATTAGATCTATTTATCTTCTCACTGACATTAAGGTTGTTTATTGAACCATACATTTGTTTCGGTCATCTGTTTTAAATAAAACTCACTAAAAATGCCGTTGTCCATGTAAGAATTTAACTGTACTAGAACCCTCCTTGGTTCAACGTTTCTCTTAATAGAATTGTGTTCAGAAAGGCGTAAGCGGACCGCTCGTTTTGGAGCGGTTGTTGTTGTTCCCAGAAATAAACAATAAAATGTCACCTCACCGCTACCAATTAGTGATAGAAGGTTGCCATTTTGAAGAGCTTTATTTTTGCTTGTTTAGTAGCGGCAAGAATCAAGTGTTAATTTATAATCGACAACAGTAATTGTCACTTTAAATTAATTTGTTGCAAGAAAATTTAACATTATTAAATTGCCTACACAGCAAGTATAAGTTAAAGAAACTGGTATAGTATCATTCAACTCCGCGGCTTATGCCATTTTAGTCATAGCGCAGTGGAATGTGCAACATCGTTTGTTTGAGTACGATAATGATGTTAAAAGTGATGAGTCTATTCAAACACAGCGCTTGTTTGCAAGCACATTGTCATAGTTTTGTAAAACGCATTTTAAAACCAGATTTAAAATTTCATCCGAATAAGATAAAGCAAAAGTTTACAATTTGTAGAAAATATAAAATAAAGCGCAGTTCTACTTAGACAGTTTGGTTAATAAACCAAACTACCAATATTGGGCCATAGATAATCCACAAATAATGTGGTGTAATCGGTTCTTATTTTTTTAAAAACATGGCGGCACACACAGCAAGAGCTTCAATAAGAGTTTTTAGTAAAATTTTTCAGGAATGAATTATTTAACGTTTTGGGAATGTTTTATTGTTTTCTAAAATTTCATGTCTATGAAGATAAGCATCAAACATTAAAAAAGTGGAAGAATACCATTTGCTTTAAATTGCAAAGAATTGATCAGCAAATTTAAGCTTGAAATTTGCATTCAAGAAAAAACTTTTTTCCCGATCGGGAGATGTTTGAAGTTGAAACTTTTGAAAAATATAACATTAAAAATAAAACAAAGAATTAATAGTAGGTCATATAAAAATTTTATTTAGTGCCCTCTAATTTACAACTCATTTTCGAAAAGAACACCGCCAGCCGCGAGGCAAGCCTGGCAACGCAAAACCACTGAGTTATAAATGTTAACTGCTGAAAAATCGTGTTTATTTTCAATTTGAACTTATAATTGCTCTTCACTGTAATTTTCTTCTATTTGTTTTACGAAGCCCCAAAAGTAAAAATTCAGTGGATTTAAATTTGGCGACCATCTCTTTTTTTTTTGAAGACCTCCAAACAAAGTTTTGAGAAACTTGCAACCGGGTTGCAATTCTTCTAGTACTAATACCTGGTTTGTTAGCACGGCATCAACTATTTCTTCTTCACTTGTATTACAAATTTGCACCACCAGTTTGATAATTACCAATTTCACATTGTCGCAGTATTTGAATTGTATCGGAAAATTTACGGCTGACGTTTATTCGGGAATCTTCTTTGATATTCCCGACAATTTTTTAAAGCATTGCCATTGCAAAAGTCGTAAACAAAAATAGATGTTGGCATATTCTTCATTGCCAAACAGAATTTTGGAAAACAATTGTATTTTTCACACTAACCTCGATATCAAAAACAAAAGGCGATAAAAAAAGTTTGTTTAGAATCTAATCTCAAACACAAATTTTCTTAGTATAAATCACCCTGTATATAGTAATTAGTAGAAAAAACTACCTACAATTACAAGGTAAACATTATTACATAAATATTATTTATTGATTCTTTACATAGATAATAATATAAAAAAAAAAAACCATTCAGGAAAATAAAACCAATCAAAATCTGTTTGCTCACGCTTTCATTTGCATGTTGGGTGCATTGCGTTAGCAACTCTTACATATCCTTTAAGGAGATCAGTTAGAAAAACGTGGTACATTATTTTGTAAATGGCTGAATAGCTATCTCAGTTTCACCTTCATATAGCTAACAAAGGTAACTGTTCTACATATAAGTGGTTCAACTTTATAAGTAGATAGAAGAATCAAATGCCAATTTGTGTAAGTTAAGTTTTGTTTTTAAATGGTTTTAGTTTTAAACAAAAGTGTAAAATTGGTATATATTATAAATATATTTTTTAAAATTCCACTTTTAAATTTGCTGTAAATATTATATTTTTATATTGCAATGACTTATTATTGATTGACTTCTGACATATTGTATTTTATTAGATACTCGGAACGTGCTGACAATAATAACAATGAGAAAAGCAATAATGTAGAAAACCAAGTGGAAGAAATAAAACAAAAAAGGGACAAAAGTAAGTAAGTAAGTAACTTGTAGACTGTAAATGTTTTTGTGGGTGTTTTGTCTATGAACAACACATCAGTTTTGATTTTTTTTTTAATAAATAAAAAGATAATATTAATCAAAATATTTATCTTTGGTCTTATCCGCAATGCTACAGTTAAGCAATGCCTTACAAAAAACTCATCAAAATCAGTCAATTACCTCTACAAACGTATCAATTTGTGTATGGATTATTTTTGTCTAGATACGTTTCAAATTAGTGATACTCGAATCACCCTTCTTCTTTGTTTTGCGTTTTGCAGCTAATTTACATCGCCCCAGAAGTCTTACAACTTATTTGAAGAGGGTTGATAAGACCAACAGCTTATTAAGTGACTTCCAAGTTTATAAAACATCCTATTGTTCAGAACTTTCCGCGTGTAAAAAAAAGTAGAGCGCCAGCCAATAAAATCAATATAACCACATATAAAGATCATATCCGGTCGTTTCCGTCGTAAAAAAATCATTAATTTGTTTTGATGCAAAAATTATGTGCCATCTTATTTGAACATTAGACAGATGTACAACGGATACACTGTACATAGAAAAATGTGAATAAGAAGTAACAGAACCCGTTAAAAAATCACTTTAATCTGCATTTTAAATTATCATAAAAAAATGCAAAATATTCTTAGTTTTAAAAACAATGATAAAGAAACAAAATCAGAGTTAATAAGAAAATTCATTTTTGTAGGACCAAAACAAATTTAAAGTTAAACACTTTAGTTGCTTCAACATACCAAGCATGTATGTTTATAACTTGGATATTTGTAGTTTTAACAATATTAAATGATATCTTTAGAAAGGTTCTTAATTTTTTTTCTCTGAAGTGATCTTTATGCAAAAAACACATGCCAAATTTTAAACTTTTAGATGGAAAAGAACACGTGAATTGTTCAAAAAATACAAAGAGTAGGAGGTTTGTTAAAAAAAAAACTTAAAAAAATTATACACTCAAAAAGAAATGGTGTGAATTTTGAATTAATTTGGTTCACAAGGAAGAACCGATAGAAAACCCGGCAAAAATAAAACTTTCCGCCGAGTTGAAATTCCAACCGACACGCTAAAATTAATTAACTAACCGGCAATATGGAGCGTGGCCAACATTTGTTTGTGTTGAGTATTCGCTTAAAACAAAGAAAAACCGACAAAAAGTTAATTATGAATTAATTTGGTTCACAACGAAGAACCGATAGAAAACCCGGCAAAAATAAAACTTTCCGCCGAGTTGAAACTCCAAGCGACAAGCTAAAATCAATTGACTAACCGGCAATATAGAACGTGGCCAACATTTGTTTGTGTTGACTATTCGCTTAAGACTAAGAAAGTTTAAACAACATCAACATTGAAGATAACCTAAATAAAGAAAAATAAAATGTATCTAAATATGCTATATAATTATTTTGGTTATGTGCAGCTTTTGTATTTGCCTTTCTTGGTCTTAATTTAATAAAAACACAATTTAAACTCGCCCGGAACTAAATAATACTCCGTCGAGTTGAAATTCCAAGCGACACGCGTTGACCAATTTTGCAACACGCGCCAATGTGAATGCTACCCAACACGTCGCTTTAAACACGGCGTGTCCGTGTGAATGAGACTATTGCTAAACATGGGTTTGACAGTTTATACAAGAATGAGCATACTCCGGCAACAACTTATTAAAAGTGTCACTTTAAAAATTAAGAATAGTGGAATAAAATTTAAGAAAAACATGTTATATATAAATATGAAAATTAAAAGTACCAAATAGTCAATAAGTAATTTTATTTAAAGAGGTATGCGTGATACCCTTTGTAATAAATGTTTTTTGTAACAGTAAAAAATGGATTCAGAGCTTAAAAAAAATATTATTAAATTATTTATTAAAAAATAGAGATTTTATATAAACTTATCCATCACATAGTTCTCTTTGATTTAGATATAAAAAATATGCAGCAAAATTCTAAAAATCCTAAATGTTGATTAGAAGCAAACAATAGTAGAATTGTTGAGCTCAATTTGTGAATGACACTTTATGACCCAAAAATAAAACTGCAATCTATGAAACAGAAGCAGTCAAGTTTTCTAAAACTGAAAAAGTTTCTCGTTTAAAATACTGCTAGAAAAGTTTTTGTTTTAGTTTTTTAGGAATATCGTAGAGTAATTATGATTAACTATTTTGATAAAAAAAAGATCAGAATTTAGCAAAATGTTTTTTGTTTTTGCTAGACAAATTGCATATTGCAATAGAAATACTACATTTTTTTTTTTTTTTTTTTTGCTTTTTACGGCTATTTTACATCGCCACAGTAAGTCTACGACTTGTTTAAAGTAGTTTGATGGGACCAACAGCTTAAAACGTGACTTCCGAACCACGCTGGTGGATCAAGAGCAAGTTATCATTTCAGTCATATTTCGGGGATCGAACCCCGGACTGCTCGCATGATATGCAAGTGCTCTTTTTTTTGAGTTTCAAATGTCTGTTGTTTCTATAGTAAGCTCCATAGCACATATATTACGGTAGCATTTTTTAAAGACAATGCTATTAATATGGCATATCAATCATATTAAGTTTCTAAGTTTTAAATTAAACTGAGTGCATTAAAAACGGAAAAAACCAACCACTGTGAGACCATTATAACAGAATTTAACATCAAATTTTACCCTGATGACCCGTAACTTGTCTGTGATCAATTGTTGGGGTTTGTGAAAAGCTTGTATTTGCTGAACCGTTTAGCTATGTGCAGCAATGTAGTCACATTTGTTATTTGTGGTGGCCAAAAACTAAACAAAAAACATTTGCAAACTTATTCAGTTGCTATAAATGCCATGTTTAAGTTAACAGGCAACATGCAAACATTAGCTACTACCATAGGTGCAATGCAGTGCTATCTCTTGACATATACGTTAGGAAATAGTAACCCAAAAAATATTTGGCAAAAATATGTAAACCCTAAAGGAGAATAATCCTAACTATAAATAATAAAAAAATTACATTAAAGCTAATATTAGAATGTCACTCGTTATGACTGGCGCGCAAAATTTCATCCATCAACATGTGTGGGCTTGAAGCATAAACTCTCAAATGTCTTACCACTCTATTAAAAGCAAACATGTACAATGTACTAAAAATACAGTGGTACAATACTCCAGGCTGTAACCAAATATGCAGATATTAATATTAACAAAACATTGTCAATTTAGAAATCACATGCATGCACGTTGAGTAATTAAAAATAACCCAACATGTAGAGAATGCAAAATTAATGATGAGACAATTAAGCATGTATTATACACATGTCCGGCCCTCTCTTGCGAACAGGAGTTTATATTAGGAGAAAGCTGGTTCAACATGAACAGGATAAAAGAAACACCTTCAAACAGTGTCCTGGTTACATTCACTCAAAATCCATAACCCAAAACAAAAATGTTGAACGTCAAAGTTGCAGTAGCGTATGTTGCAAGTTGCATTCCGTTGGTTGCGGCAAATTTATATTATAAATTGGTTTGTGATAAAAAAATATGAAAACTTTTACTACTATACAAATACAGTGTGACTTTGTTAAGCAGGTTTTGTCTGTTGCTATTACGTCCACCCATTGTTTTTCATTTGAACATAAACATAATTGTGTATACTGTTGTTTTGTTTTCAAATTTTGTATAGAACTAGTGCCTCTAGTGCAATTGTTATTATATAAATTTGTCCGTGAGCAAACTTTTTATGAAAATCAACTTGTGTATAGCTTGAACACTATTTCTCTGGTTAACCTTTTTTTGTTGCAATGTGACTGTATATGCTAAAATTTCTTATCCACCTAGCTTCAAAATAACACAAATTGACTTAAGGTATACAAATCTGCTGAAGTATACAGAGTGTAGATTAATTAGCGGACAAACGCAAAGTAACTTTGTAGACAGATCGTGCCAAAAGAAAAAAAAAATTAATTCCAAAATGCTAAGAAACTCTTTGTTTGGCCTCACGAGATCCTCAAAAATTTGTTATGCTTGGCAACGTAGCAAAATTTCTTATTCTAAATTCAAACCTATAATGTAGGCAACTTAAAAACAATATTTAAATTGACAAAATTGAATCTTGGAGGACTTAGTAAGGCCATACAAAAAGTTTATTAGCATTTTGGAAGTAAGATTTTTTTTGTTTACCTTCGTAGTTAAAGATATGTTTAAAACACTGTTATGGAACAAATAAAAAATCTGAAAACTAACAAATTTTTCCTAACTATCTTCGATTTTCAGACGACAAAGTACTAGTTAGCAAACACTAAAAAATTATAAAGTAAAAGAAGCATCAAAACTAGTCCAATTAAACATAAATATCTGCAAAACTAAAATCATTAGTCGAGAAAAAAGATCAATCACCCTTGACAACCTTAATTTTGAGGCATTAAATGTCAACATAGATTTAGGCCACAAATTAAACTAGAAAAAGACAAGTAAACAAACAAAATCATACGTTAATTTGAAATAGAATGAACAGCTTTTGAAAACTTGAAACATGTTTTTAAGAATATAAACATTCTAACCAACACACAGAGAAAATCTTACAAGAGTGCGCTCTGCCCGTAATAACAAACGGATTAGAAACTACGACGCTAACTTAGAAAAGCGTAAATCTTTTAGAGATAAAATGCAAAATTAGGAAATAAGGCGACAAAATAAAATTACTGATGTAATAACATAAGTAGCCCAGTTAAAATGAAGATGGTCAGGTCACATAGCCAGATAAGACCAAAACAGATTAAGAACCAAAATACTACAATAAAAACCTAGAACTACAATGAAAAGTATAAGTAAACCACAAAAAAAAAAACAGCTCAACAATATCAAGAAAATAACAAGAAAAAATGCTTTCAAGTTGCGCAAAACAAAAATACATAAGAAAATTTAGAAAATGCCTATATCCAGCAGTGGGTAGATCAAAGAAGAAGCAACTAAAGTAGCTTGCATCTATGTAAGTAATGTACCAAACAAAAGTATACAAAGCACGTTGTCAAGAACGGCTAACTCGGCAAGTCCTTGGAGATGTTGTATGAATTGTGGCGGCTTTTCATCTTACCGTTTATAGTAAGTGCTAATAAATCTATATTTAAACGTTGTAAATGCGTTTTCTGCAGATTTCTTAATGATGCCGTCTCTTAATTTTAGTACACAATACACTGCTAACATACTTGTAATACCCAAAGATTGTTGCGTTGTTTGTAACTCCTGCAATCGCAAACATTTTCATAATTATTAAGAACCATAGTTTTGAATTAAACAGAATAAACGGTTGAATACGTAAAACATCACAATGTACAGTTTTACTAACAATGTTATTAACCGATATTAAAAACTTTATATTTGATTAAAATGCCATATATCAAATACTGAAAGAAATATACAAATTAATTTTTGAAAACGTGGTAGAAGTAATTTAAATTAATTTGATGATGTATATAGAGTGCGCGTTACTAATTACATTTTTTTCTGTACTATCTACTATCATTTGTCAAATGGTAAAATGTTTTTTTTGTTCAAACCTTGTATAATGTATTTTTTAATATTAGATCACTAGGAACCTGTTGCACAATCAATATATTAGTAATAATATTATTCTACTACTACCAATTAAAGCTGAGAACACATATACGCAATTGCGACTATTATTATAATATTGATAACAGTGATTTTCATCCATTAATAAATCTTTTATTGAACAAAGCAAATCTAAAATTAAATTAAAGCTTATAAATTAATCACTTCTAGTAATTTTATTGTGCCTGCAGATAGATATTTATTAGCATTAACTAAAACTGGTAACAAAAATGTTTATTTTAGTTATTTTAAATTTACATTTACAGTTAAAGTGTGTAAACTAACCAAGCAACAGCTTTAGCTAAATTAGCCAAGATAACTGGTTAGTTTATTTATTTTTATTCTGGTATATATGTTATGATTAAAGTGTGTACTTGGCTAGTTTATAACTACTAACTATAACTAGATTGATAGTACATAAACTAACTAAATGGCTGGTTTAGTAGAAAATAAAGTTAGTTTATAAACTAGCAAAAATAGTTGATGTAGATGTTTTATGTACATTAACTACGTTACTTGGCTACTTTATAGTGTAATCAATCGCTATGGTTATTTTAATAGATACTATACTTTCTACTAAATTAACCAGCCAGTTGGTTGTTTATATACTATCCAGCTAGTTTATAACAATATTCTATTATAACGACCAAAGTCTTTCAGCCTCAAAATAATATATTTATAATAAATCGACTAAACTATTGAATGATATTGTAATAAATACTTGAGTTTGAATATTATTAATATCTATTTTCAATGTGCCGCCTTATATAATAACGCAATAAAAGGCAACATGTATGCCACCTTTGCAGTTTTTATGTTTTTTACATAAATAGGGAAACATAAGCTTTGACTTAAAAAAAAATCTTATAATGTAGAAAATTAAAGTAATTTTTGTAGTATGCTACATGTTGCCTACTGTTGTCTTGGTGTAAGTCCGCCATTAGAGCTCAATTAAGTGGCTGAATTAATGCATTGAAGCTATTTTATATTATTATAAGTATTGTTGACGGTTACATGCACGTATTCAAATCGTATGTACTTCATTCGTTCACGCGTTGGTACTGGAAACTATTCCTTTTTACTGCCAGATCAATTTAAATATTTATAAATCACCTCGATACATAGCATGATACTTAGTAAATATTAAAATATTCCTATCAGTAATTGGTTTCTTATTATAGAAATTTTGTCTGAACAAATAAATTGAAAACAAAAAAATGCTGAAAGTATTTTAAATTATATTTACACAACAATTTAAGACAAATATTGTTTCTTTATTTTTTACTTCAAGTATTTTTTGCATAATTAATATAAAAATCTTTTAAAAGTTTAATTTAGTGCAATAAAAATTTTTATGTTCAGGTTTGAAAACAAATCACTCAACAATAAAAAATCCAGACTAAATTTAACTACCACTGTTAGTTGAATATGAAATATGATTTTCACTAACAAGTCAGATTTGTGTATAGTTTAGTCACGAAAAAAACACCTCACGTATTTCACAAAATATAATATTGCACTGTAAAATTTTCAAACGGAACAAGCAAATATATTTTTGTTTTCTGCGAAATTAATGACTGTTGTTGTGCGAGACGTAATTAAAATAAAGCGATAAACAAAGCGCGGACAAAGGAATTAACAAAAAAATTATATTACACTCGAAAATGATTTATGACTCGACCTAGACCTATTAACCTCGAAACTTAATTTGCGAAAAAATTTTGCGATTTTTATTTTCGACTAATATATTTTTTCGTCGCCGCAACAAAGGGAACTGATTAATTTGATTGAATTCGGAACACAAAAAAAAATAGGAAAATAAAAGTGCAAGCGTTCATTAAAAAGCCATTATATAGTACAAGTGTATATTTTGTAATTTGTGACTCACCTCTTGATATGGTGGATTGATTAAAAAATAATAAAAGGGAAGAAGAGTGTTAATGCGGAATGAAATTTTTCGGCGTAATTGGTTCGCAGAGACGTGGAGATTAGACGTGTAATGGAGTGGTTTCGTGAAGCGATTTTCCGATGGGAGCTTGCGGGTGAGAGGCGGGCGGACGGAGCCCGCGCGCAATGGAAAAAAACGAACTGGAAGCGGCGGCTTGGTGTTTGGGAATACGACGGTGGAGGCAGCGGTTGTGAGTTTTGAGTGCGGATATCGGATACTGACAGTCGGCGCCTGGTTTATTTAGCGGCACGCAATTCGATACGTATACACAAGGTGTACACATTAAGTCACTGAAGATATATTGTTATTGCATTCTTCGAAGACAGACTGTAATGAAATGGCAAATGAGAATGGAAATGTCTACAAAAAATCAATTTAGCTAATAATAAAATATAAAGAAATACAGCTTATCAATACAGTCGACTTTTTATTTTAAAAAATATAAGAATACAAAATAATACATATAGTTTGGAATGAAATGTACATAAAATTATATAAATTTATAAATATTTTTATATTAAATTATAGTTTTTATAATTTCTTATTTTTTATATGTAAAGTTTTTAATAATATTGTATCATAGTTATATATTTCTCTCAATTTGCGTATTTCACTAATATATCTGTATCTGTAGTTGAAAGTTTGGAATATAATTAGGTTGATTTATAATTATGCGTGGTTTTTTGTGCGTTGTTATATTGTTTAAATATGGCGTTTAATTGATATTTGTCATAATATAATTCTTTAATTATGAACAGCGTTTAAGTACGCCTTCTTCTATTTGGCTCCAGTGGCTGCGATCTATGATTTCTCTTGCCAAGGAGAACAATGCTCCTCTAACTTGTCGTTGGTTTCATTTTTCAATTCTTGGTCGCTATTCTGTGATTTTCTTTGTCTATCGTCCATCTTCTCATCTTATTACATGACCAGCCAAAGACCATTTTAGTTTTGTTATATACTGAGTTATAATTTTCTTTTACAACATAGACCTCTTCATAGTTATTCCCATTTTTTCTATTGTATTATTTAATGTCTATATTTTAGAGGCGCGTGTAAATGTTGAGAATACGCCCTAGTTAAAAATCTTTGTTTTTAGGTGTTGCAGGAACTTAGTTTTATCCTGCAGTTCATTTTTATATTCTGGGCATCTTGTGCGAAAGAATTAAGTTGGCCTAGATGTATGTAGGTACAACTCAACTACCTCTAAGCTCTTGTTTTCTATGTCAACATTGTTCATTTTTTTTAAAAATCATTTGAGATAGTTCCGGTACACGTTTTGCTATAAGTATGATATCGTCCGCAATGCGTAAATTTGACTTTTATTATATATTTCCGATAAATGTTAATTCTTTTTTCATTCTACTCTATTGTTTTAAAAATATTCTAGTGTATTTGTAAATTTTTTATTAATATTTTATTAATCCTGCATCATTTTAGTGCATCGAGTAAGGCCCATTCTTCTACTGAGTCAAATGCTTTTTCAAAATTGATAAAAACTATATACAACGGTTAGTTATATTCATGTTTTTTTATAATTGAGTAGCTTTTTCTAAATCCGGTTTGTTCTACTGGTTAAAAGTTGTTTAGACGGTTTGATATTTGATTACTTATGATCTTTGTCATCAGTTTATATAGGTGCGATAGAAGTGAGATAGGTCTATAGGTAGTTTTTTAGATCTTCTTTATTACTTGTTTTGTAAATTAGAATAGTTGCCGCATTTTTCTGTGTGTATTGATTAGTTTTTTTGAGTTATTATTATTTGTTTTCTGCTTTCTCTAATTAGTTTTGTGACTATATTGTCAATGCCTAATGTTTTGTCGTTTTTTGTAGATATTAACGCTAGTGTTAATTTATATATGTTTATTTTAGGGATCCCTTCTGTATAGTATCTCGTTACTTTTCTTTGGGTTAACTGGTGAGTCTTTTGATGTATTGCAGAATTTCTAGTATTTTATCCAGTATTGTTCCATTCTCATCAATTAATTTTATGATCTGTTTTCTTTATGTAGCTAGCTTTTTATTAAATACCTCTGGCTTTCTAATAGATTTTATTGTTTTTAGAATAAGTTTTTCATAGAATACAGACACGGTTTCTTATTGTATTATGATTTTGTTATTTATTATTTTGATCTGTGCTTTTGTTATATGCAACTTTTTGATTTTTTTGTTTTATTAATAGTTTTGTTCATTTAAAATTTTTGATATTTAGATATTTTTTTTACTTTGGTATATAATTCTTCACTGCTTTGTACATGTTTTCTATAATATATTTGTTGATCGTTCTCTAGTAATGGTTGTAGTCACATATTTTTTTAAATGTAAGCATATTGTTGTATTTGTAAGTGGTTACATGAATCATTATTTTTAATTGTAAACATGTTTCTTTTTGTTTTTGTGTTTAGGACTACTTATAAAGCTGTTATTTTGAGCGTTATTTCTTTTATTTAGCACCATTTTATCTTTAATAATGTGTTTGTTTTTACAATAATAAAGTCTATTTTGTTTTAAATACTCTCATTTGGTAATTTCCATGTTTGTTTCCTAAGTTCTTAAAAAAAATTAAGCGCATGTAGTTGGTTTTGCTCTATGAAGTTTATTAGAGTTTATTAAAATCTCTTACATCACATTTGTCGTCTAGTGCTTTTTCCGCGTTTTCATAAGATTGTTCTATTTCTTTGTCGGTGTGTATACTTGTATAGATTTTAAACTGTATTGTTTGTTGATGGGCGATAATGACGCATGCAACTTTTGTTAATACTCCTTATCTACTTTTTACTTAGTTAGCCATATTTTTACGTATAAAAACTTTCATTTTATGTTTTTTCTTTTTTGTAGTATAATATGTTACTAAATTGTAGGTTAATGAGTTTTTTCCGAGATTTCTGTTATTTGGGGCTATTCTCTGTAAACATTGCTAGAAGTAAGCAAAATACATATTGTTAACTAACAATATGAACTGTCATTTTAGCAATTCTTGCTTGTTAATAATAAAAACTGTAATTTTAACTAATCTTGTTTGTTAACAATATAAACAAATATTACATCAGAAAGCGTGGCAAATCTGACAATTTTCTAGATAAAATAATAATAAAATATACTTTGTTAAAGTGCCAGTTCATATTGTTATAAATCAAGACAATTCATATTGCTATCAAGCAAAATTTGTTAAAATAAAGTTCATATCGTTAGTTAGCAATATTTATCTTGCTTACTTTTAGCAACGTGCATAGAGAATAGCCCCGATTGTTTAGCTTGACTATATCCCAATTTATAAATTTAAGATTTCTTCTAATCCAAGGAATCTTCTATTAAAAATGTATATTTTAAAAGCATATGTTCATCTTTGTTTTAGTGCAGTTTGGTTCGGCCCAAGTAATTTTTGCACCTTTTGTTCTAGGATGACTAAAGACCTTTGTCTTTTTGCTGTCATCATGTTTTTTTTTTAATAAAACACAAATAGCGTCTTGGCAAATTTTGAAGGTTACATTTACTCAACCCTGACTCGGTATCTAGAGCCTCTTTTTAACAGCGGGCACTGCGTGCAGAAAAGAATGACATTTGGGTCGTTCTTATATATAGTTGTCCCGTCACCCTATATCCACTATTTCTAAATACGGTTAGTTAATTAAAATGTGCATCATAAACCATACTCACATACACCACAGATGTTGTAACATTTTAAGAAAGAGTAGTCATTTTGCAATCTTGATGATTTTTTCAGCTCTGTTGCATATGTTTTTTTAAATTTTAAATCTAATTTATAATTTTTGAAAAATGTGTGTATTTAAAATTATAATTAAGTAAAGTTGCCTTGTGCATTGTAAACATATAAAATTGTTTACAATTGACAGTAAAAAATGATCGATATTGCAAAAAAATGCAACGTTGTAAATTTACAAAGAAGTAGATATAAATATATCTATACTATATTAAAAAAATATTATATAGATCATAAACAAAACAAGGAAAGGTTTTTGAACGTAAAGAATTTGTATTTTTTTAAGTACCAAACGATCTGTACAATTATATTTTTATTATTGTGCTTTGTATGTTGCCGTGGTACTTGCTAGAAAGTGTTAAGAAATGAATTTCCAAAATTAAAGATTATAAAAATGTTTTTGTTGGAATTCTTGTGTATTGCTATTTATAATTTGGAAGATGTTTTCAGATTTATTGCCAATTTTCATTTTTTATACATACATCTGCTACTATGGTTGCTAATAATGGTGCAAACAAGTCTACATAAAAAAAATACGGCTGGAAAACTGATTCAATCTTGGCAATCAAATTTATGTCGAGGTTGCTATTTCTGTTTCACAGCAAAATAGTCTAATAACAATAGCAACAGTTTTGATATCAAAAGAGCATTTGTGGAAATAAAAATTGTAATATTATTAAACATTATTTAATAGTATTATTATACCATTATTTTTAGTATATAAATAAATGTTTAAAATACGAAATAAAATAAAAAACTTAATAACTTTTTAAAATAAAAATGAGTACAATATAGACATAACAAGTCTACTTTCAAAAAACAAACAAGGCAGCTTTAATAAAAAACATTTATTTTTGTACTTAAGGTGCATATGAAGAAGCTCATAGTTATTACTTTGTGTTGGTAAATCAGTAATAATTTACAATTAATCTTTGGGGTTATCAAAAAATATTGTTTATAAATTTTTTAGTCATGATTTTATGAGCCACTGCTTTAGAAACTTGTTGATAAAAATATAAATAAAATATAGCTTATGAAAATATAAACTGACTATTAATTCAACTTATTTAAATGTTTAATTTGCGCATGGTTTTATTTTTCTAATTATAAAAAATGTGTTGCTAATATTTATAATAAATATACTTAGATTGTATTTAAAAAAATCTGAGTAGATGGTTTACTAAAATATGTTTTATTATTTCAGAACAACAAATAAAATGATTAAAGCATTAGTAGTATTTGGTAGCGGAGGCGCTTAAATTTTTGTTAAAGTTTTTGTACAAAACTACGACTAAAACAAACTATATACCAGTGCTTGAGCGTTTGACCAAGTACAACATCACAAGCTCATTAAGATCATTAAAAAGGTAGATATTGACCAAAAAAACATCAAATGTATTAAAAATTTATACTGACACCAGCAGCACATGTTAAAATTAACAACAAAATAAACAACCCAGTACAGATCTGTAAAAGTGTTAGACAAGATTGTGTTTGTTACCTCTCTTGTTTAACTTGTTTAAAGAACATATTCTTAGAATCATTGACCTATATTAAAAAGGGCACTAAAGTTAATAGAGACACAATATTAATAGCTAGTAGAGTAGGAATGCATAATAAAGCAACAGGATTTTACATTATTATTGGGAAAACAAAGTTTATGGTTATTAACAGACACGAGGGGTGACAGAATAACATTTTTACAATTTACCATTTGATGTGTAAGCAAGTATTTCATAACATGGCTTTTAAAAAAATGAACATCACACACTAGAATAAAATGTAGAATTGAAATTGCACGTAGTGCACGCATGTTTAAAGAATCCACAATATAAAAGAATGGATTTTGAAATTAGCATCAATGAAAATTGACGAAAAACGGAGAATAGGATTTTATCAGATGTATTCATTGCAAAATATAAGACAATGAACGGAATTTTGTATAGTTAGAAGTTTGATTTAGAAATCTAAGAATTAAATAGAAATGGAACATGTAGTTGCAAACATTTATTATCGGATATACGCAGAACAAAAAAAAAATGGCAGAGGTTAAGAAAAAAAAAGTAATGATGCCAAAGATATATGAATAACTTTTAGACATTAGTTTGTAAATACACAATTTTTTAATTCCATTTTTATGCACGCCGCACTAGTACCATAGATGCGTACAGGTACATGTACATCATGTATCTTGAGTGCTTTTGGCTAGTGACTATGCCACGTAGACAGTGAATTAGAGATCTATCTGAACAAATACTATAAATTAGAACATTTCATTAGCAAACTAAAAAATATCTACATTTTTGGGTCACACTAGTACAAGTGACATACGTAAAGTTATAAGTAAAACTTTTATTCAGCAAACTTTACTTACAACAACTTTATAGATGTGGGACTTGAATACGTGCTTAATACTATTTCATAAGTTAAATATGTACAAAAAAATTGTTGATTTGTGTAAATGTTGAGATCGTAAAGTATTTAATTTAAAGCATTGAGTAAGAGGTGATTTGATTTCAGTAAACAATTGACAAAATAAATCTTTTAAATTTAGTTAATAGTTTTACTATAGCCATCAGTCGTAAATGTATAAACCTATCAAGTTTTAAAATACCGTGTAACATTTTGTAGTTTTCGATGTTGTCACAATTAATTGTAGATTGTGAAACATTTAATAACATGCAAGTTTTAAAGACCTAGTTTCTATAAAGTGTTATTATAAAATTTTTATTATTGTTTTTAAGATCTTTAACTCTGTAATAAATTGTTTTAAGATCCATGTTTATTAAACTTTTTTTAAATAAACTAAGAAATCACTACTATTATGTTTGTTGGTGTTATTTTTTAACACCCTGTTTATTACATATATTAAAATTAAAATAAATAATAATTTTTTTACTACATGTAGTTTTTTTTTCACATGTTTTAAATATCTTGTTTGTACACATATTTCAATATTACAAAAAAAAACAAAAAAAATATAATTTTATATTTTATTTGAGCAACATGCTAGATAGCTTAAGTCTGTACTAAAGTATTTAACACTTTAAGATATGCAACCAATATGACACATCCCAAGATTTAAAATAGTTTTAAATAGGTTAAGATATGCAACCAATTAAACTTATTCAAATAGCAAAAATAAATGTTTCTAATTTAATTTGCAAAATAAATGTTTTAATAATAATAAAACTACAAATGTGATATTAGTAAATTATGATAATTAAAAATAAATTGAAATGCAATATTAAATACGCAAAAATGTAGTTTTACTGGTTTTACATTTTGAGTTAAGAAAACAAAACATATTAATTTCAAAATGATGCAATTATTTTATCAAACAATGTATAATATAATAATGCAATTAGTTTGTTATATTTTAGTTTCTTTGCGTTAGAACTCATATTTGAGTTATGTACATCAATAATGTTATATTGAAATATATCAATCTTTAATTAAAGTTCTATATAAATTTATTTAGCTTTTAGATAAATTTTAATCTTCTAATAAATTTTATATGATTAATGTAAAGAAGTATTATACTACACTTGTCTACACAGTAGTCTTGCAGTTCAATGTTAATTTTTAATTAAAATAGTAAACATTTATAAGGTACTTAATACGTATTTGTAAAATAATTTGCTATAGTTATCAGAAAATGATGAGTTACATACTATTAATTTTAAAGATTAAGTGTTAAGCAACCAAATATGCACGTCAATATTGGCAAAAATGTTAATTTTTAATTTTTAACAAAGTAAACTTTCTTTAATTATCTATTATTTTGTCACCGCTTTTAGTCTATTACGCCATTCTGATTTGCTCTGAACTTTATTATCTTAGTTGTTTATTCTAGCATTATTTCTTATCTGTTTTGTATAATTTAATATCTTTCATTGTATTGTTTTGTCTTTTATTTTATCATTAAGTTCTTTTTTTGTTTATTTCATTTCATAACTTTGGTTTTAATTTTTTTTTAATATTAATGTAATAATTCTTTGTTACGCTTTTTTTAAATATATTTTCTAACTTGTTTTTAATATCTGCTAATATGGCTGTAGGGTTAACAAGAAATGATAAGGTTTTTCAAATATTTCTTGGAAAGATTTTAGTCATTTCAGCGTTTCAATGTGAATTATAAAGTAATGTCTAAGTTTTAAATAGATTATTAAATAAAACAATTACTATGTTTTTATATCAAAATTTATTTATTGCAGTTTCGGCTGGACATCAGCTTTCTTCAGACAATATATGAATACATTGACAAAGAAACAGTACATTTTAATGACAAAAAATATTAAAAAAACATTAACATAATCTAATAAATGCGGTAGGTTTGTTAGTATAATTTATATATTAAGGGTTCCTTCTTTAAACTAACAGGAGTATACATAACTTCAAGATGGTCGTTGAAAAGTGGTGATTTGGTTTTCTTTTTATGTTTCTGAATTTGAGCTTCTAAGTGGCTTCACTTTTTACTTTTTATGTCGTTGTGCAAAATTATTAAATCGTCTGAACTAAAATGGTGATCCCATATATTAAAATAATTTTGTTTAGTGCATATTTTAAATGCTTAGATAAATTTTAATTTAACGGAAATATTAATTCTAAATTTATTAAGAAAATCTTAAATCATTTGTGTGCATTCTTTGGGGAATATTTGAAAACATATTGCACATATCAAATAATACTAATTTGCAATTTAGAGAAGTATTAATGTCTTTGAGTTTTGACGTAAGCTCAACCGAGCTTTTATAATATTGGGTGTCTTATTGCCGACATTTTTATGACAAATTTAGATATTTTTTTTGTAAACCACGCAAAAACATAAAATTTTATTAAAAATAGTTTTAGTACAGACAGTTACAAAATTTCTTACAGTTTATAAAAACCATACATCCACCCATTCAGTTTATAGTAGAATCGGAAACTAACAACCAAATTAACTATTTAGACTTTACTTTAACAAAAGAAAATAACGAAATATCATTCAATATATTGAGAAAACTAATGTTTAGGGATGTTACAACTCCTCAGAACCAGTGCCGTAACTAGCTTCAGATGCAGCCGGTGCGAGAGCGTGTTTTGCGCCCCTCTCACAGTAAAAGCGTCAAGTGGACCATTGCGTTTTCTTTGAATTTGTTGTTATCCAATTTTTTTTTTACGTTTTCAATCTCCAAAGTTATTAAGTTAAGGAGCATTGATAGCACCGCCCTAGTTAGTTCACTGCTCAGAACTCTAATCACCCTTATCTCATAAAGTAGCCGTATATAATTCTATGGTTTATAAAGCTTTAACAATTTTACTCAGTACAAAAAACCAACATTTTGTGTACAAAACAATTAACCAAATTGCGGCAAATAATGAGTACACAACTAAAATGATAGATATAATAATCAGTAGAAAAAAAAATCTAACTTTTATAGTATATTTTTTTAATTTTGCGGCATCGCATAATTTAGTCAAATTTCTAAAAAAATTAGAAATGTTCTTAAAAAACAAAAATTAAATGTAACCTTTAAATCAAATACAAAACTAAGCAATTTTCTCTTTAACGCCAAAAAATAAAATAATAAACTAGTGGGGTTAGGGGTCTATGAGCTGGTCAACATTTAATCGATTACTATTGCAGTGGAACTATCAATAACACAAGCACAAGCTTGTACTCTCTTCAGTTGTGTCTGACTTAATTTAATGAAACTTTTCCAGATGCAGAATTTTTTTATAAAACGGACTGAAGAGGTTGTTCACTATATAAATAATAATGTAATGTAGTAATGTAACTTGTTTTTTGTCAATTTCCAACTTTACACTTAATTAAAATTAGTATTTAGGTTGCTATTTTAAAGCAAAAAATAAAAGTTTTTTTTTAAAACAATGCAGAACGGTAGCGTACTATAAATTAGATAAATTTCTTCAACAATTACACAACGATGAATTGCAAATTGATTATTTTTAGCCAGATTGAGCAACTGAGACAAGTCTAATATTTTATTATTTAAATGTTTGTTGAACCAGTTGCAACATGCAACTTGTTCATAACTAAATTGGTGCAAATGTAAGATTTTTTCATATGAAATTGCAGTTTAAACAGATAGTTTTCTTATTGATTTTTGTGGATTTTGCTGTAATCAATTTTGTATATCGTAGTTTCATCCAGAAAAACAGTTTATTTCTTCAAACTGTTCAATAATTATGGCACATTCATCGTTTTATTAGAAATTCTTGCATTGGGAAAAGTCTCATTAAAGTTTAAAGATCCAATTCACAGTTTGTATATCACACACTTCACACTATTTCAAATTGACAACACACCACAATTTGTGATTTATTATTAAATTGATTTTAAAATATGTTTAAACGTTAACCTTATATAAACAATGACAAACATTTATAGCAAACTCTGTGTTGTTAAAAATGATCTTTTGGAGCTCCAGGCTCAGGCGAGTGCTTGTTAAACTCACTTAGGTGAGAGATTGAAGTGCAAATAGCTTGTCTACAATTTATTGTTTTGTACTTGATAAAAGTCTTGTGCTTATTTTGAAACAATTTAAATTTTTGTAGAATAGTTGACAATTATTTATATAAAACTTAATATTCTATCTAGTAATAAACTAATAATAAAAACTTTTTTTTTAAATTTTAAATTTTTTTTTTTAAATATTACCAATTGTACTTTTAAATTTAAATTGCTTGACAAATATTTACTATTTTATTTTTCTCATCTTAGTCTGATTTAATACTACCTTGTTAGCGCATGTAACAAAGAACTATCAAGTAAATTTTTTGATCATTTATTTGATATTTATATATTTATTACATTTTTTTATAAACATTTCTGCAGCTTTACTTAGATACCAGCAATTTATTTTTTGTTTCCATACATTTTTTTTTTCAAATAGCTTTTTTAGTTTTTGTTCACTATTCAATATATTCCTTAATGGAATTGGTTCTTAAAAAAAAAAAAACACACACTTAAACACTAACAGAACTAAATGTTAAAATGTAAGCCAACAACACATTTTCAAAACACATATATCTATTGGTTTTCTAAAAGACATTTTTTAAAAACTTTCGTAAATTTTAATATTGGTAGATTTTTAATCCATTGAAGTATTGCATTATACAATTTTATAACATTATAAGAAAATGATCTTTCATAAAAAGTTGTTTTATGAGCTGGTGGAATTATCACGCTATGAAACCTTAAGTTTATGTTGTGAATGTCACTTCTAAATCTAAATTTAATGTAAAAATATTGAGGTGTTTTGAGAGTTATAATTTTATGACAAAGTGTACAATAATGAAGTAGTTCATGCAGAACTTCTGAAGGAATGTGCAAGTTGGGCTGGTTAAATATGGCTAATCGACGTTCAGCCATATTTAACCAGCCCAACTTGCACATTTCTTCAGAAGTTCTGCATGATCTACGTAAGCCAAATATAAATCTTATACACAAGTTTTGTATTTGTTGAATTCTTTTTTTTAGTCTTTTCATTAATGCACGTATTGTATACAACGTCTGCTAAATTAAAATTATTTAACACAAGAGCTTCTCAAAGAAATTTTTTAATATTTATACTCAGAATATGTTTATTTGAAAATAACAATTTTAAGGCACCAAAAGCCTTGCTAATACACCTGTTAATATGATCTTTAAAACAAAGATCAATATCCATAGTTCCGAGCGCTAATGTCAATTGGTAATATATTATAATCAATCATTATCATTATTTCATTTTTAACCATAACTTTTTTTTTTTTGGCAATTAGCATAACTTTAGTTTTTATAAGATTAATTTTTAATGAGTGTTTGTTTAGTATTACATATAGGTTTTTTAAGTCCTTATTGACTTTGTTGTTTGCATCTTCAATTTAATTTAATTTAAATAAAAAGTAAAGTAACTGTGTGTCATCGGCATATAAATTTAATGAAAAAAATTCTAATGAATTTGTCAAAAAATAGGAATAAATGCTAAATAAGGTAGGACCTAATATAGATCTTTGAGGCACCTGTGCTACAATAGCCCTTAAATCACTGATGCAGTCATTAGTCACTACTCTTTGTTGGCTGTGTTCAATATAATTTTTTATTAAACTAAGAGAATTTTGACCAAAACCAATGAGATAAAGAATTGCAAGCCATGTTTTGTGGCTAATTGTGCCAAAAACTTTGCTGAAGTTAACTAACACTAGTAAGCTTAAAAGACCTTGATCTGTGGATTAAAATATACTGTCTGTAACATTCAACAAAACAGTTGAACATTTATGATTAACTCTAAAACCAGATTGCGTTGCAGGTAAAATTTTAAAATTATTTAGGTATTGTTTGATCTGAAAGTTTAAATTTGTTTTCAAAAATCTTAGAAAGAGCAGGCAGTATACTAATTAGCATAAGCTGTTTCAAACTTTCTGGATTTTTTACCTTTAGCAAAAAAATAACATTTGCAATTTTCCATAAATTAAGAAATACTGACTGTTCCAAACATGCATTAATTATATCACACAAAAATTGTATTATATAAGGGCAGCATAGTTTTAACATATGAACTGTTATTCCATCAAATCCAACTGAATTGGAATTTAGACCAAATAATATTTTTGAAATTTCTTCATTTGTAGTCAATTTAAAATTAAAAGTTTTATTAATATTAGATTTAATTGAATTTGTATAGTAATTGATAAGTGCATCATTGTCATGACTTTGTATAAAATTTATAAAAATACTGTTGATCTTGTCAGCATCAGTTAAATTATTAGGCAACTTATTATATTGTTTTGGTGTAATAATGTTGTATTTTCTAAAACTTTGCCACATATTTTTGGGATTACTTTTTGCAATTTAATCAGCAGAATTTACTATAGTACGCATGCATTTATACAAGTTCCAGTCAGCAAGTAATTTTGAACATTTATATGCATTGTACATGTAATCTCGAGTACGCATTATGTCTTTAAGCCTAGTTGTTAACCAAGAAGCTGGTTTTTTAGTCACTCGAATTTGTTTAAAAAGTGCGTGCTCATTAAAAAGGATTAAAATACAGTTGTTAAGATATGATAACAGTTATGTCAGGTTCATATATAATATTTATAAAAGGTGTATTAACAAGGTCCTGATGAAAGTCAGTAAAAGAAAAATTAGAAAAGCTTTGATATATTTTATATATACAACTTCGTCTTTTTAAAATTACATTTAATATCACAAAAAAACAAGTCGTAATCAGAAACATCGTGTATTCTTAGTACACTATAAGAAATAACATTGATATTGTTTGAAGTAATCAAAACGTCAATTAGAGTAGAAGACTTTAAAGTTATTCTAGTAGGTTTACTAATCCATTGTTAATTTGGTAGCACTCAAAAATATCTACAAGCTGAGCTGAGTTGCAATGGTTCAGATTTAGTAAATTTATATTTAAATCGCGAGCTAATATTAATTTATCATAATTGATATTTAAAATTTATAGTAAATCTTCAAAATAGTTTAAAGATGCTTTGCAATTAGAAATAGGAGGTCTATATAATACTCAAAAGCAGTAATAATCATCATCAAAAGTACATTTAATAAATAAACATTCAATAAAGTTGCTATCAACTAAATCTAAAAATAAAATTTCATATTTGATATTTGATTTTATATAAAAACCCACACCTCCTCCTCGTTCAATTCAAGTGAGTCATTAGGAACTAATGAAGTCAAACGTGTTTCACTTATTGCAAAAATATCCACTTCAAGATTTTCTAAATAAAACTTAATATTTTGAAAATGTGCTGTTAATGAGCAAACATTAAGATAAGCATACTTTAAATTCATTTTTTATGTTATTGTTAAAAAAATGAAATGATTTGCCCCATGAAATGTTAACATTTAAAAAGAATTTGCATCGAGTATAAATACAACTAAAAATAAAACATGTCATTGTTTTTACAAATAAAAAATAAAAGTAATAATTTTTCCAACTTTATCTCTTGCGGTTTCTCATAATTTATGTTTTTGAGGAATGTTGATACTATATTTTTTTAGATTTGATCTTTATTTTAAGATATTGTTGCGATTAACTTCTAATTTTAATTTATCTTTGCACAGCATTTTAACTTTTTTGCATAGATTTTCCGATGTATCTTCCAATCCTAATATACGCAGTTGTTTTCTTTTGGCATACTGCTCGGTATCATTTAACCTTGATTTTAATACAGATTTTTTTTTTCTAAGATTTCTATCTTTTCTTTGCTTATCAAAACTTCATTATTAATTAGATCTTTAACGGTACATATGATATTGTTTATGATACCACCCACATCTTTTTGAAAATGTCCACTAAAGTTACCTTTATCATTTCTTTGATATCAACAATTTGATCCTTTGTAAGTGGCAGGTTATTGAAGACAACGCAAACATGAAAATACTAAGAAGAAACAGATTAAAAAGGAAAGAAGAAATTGTACTGGATCAAAAACCAACACGGAAAAGTCACCGCAAATAAACAAGAAACTATAAACGTCATCCAACATTTTTACAAAGACCTTTTCACCTCACACATAGCAAAACCAAACGAGGGTAGATATACAATCCGTAACGTAGGCTCGGAAGAAATATCAGAGATTACAAGAACAGAATTACGAGCCACGCTAAAACAAATGAAAAACAGGAAAGCTCCAGGAGAAGACCGAGTTACTGCAGAAATGCTTAAATTGGGAGGGGCAACATTAGAACAAGCCATCTGCACCCTACTAAAGAAATGCTTCAAGAAAAGCAACACCAACAACATCGGCAACTACCGACCAATTAGCCTTCTAAATCACATGTACAAACTGCTATCCAAGATAATAACAAACCGCCTGACGACTAAGCTCGACCAATAACAACCATGCGAGCAAACAGGGTTTTGAAAAGGATTCGGCACAAACGACCACCTCCAGACAATACGTAGTCTGATAGAAAAGTGCACAAAGTACAATTCCCTATAAAATTAGCGTTTGTGGACTATGAGAAGGATTTTGACTCGTTGCAGACATGGGTGATAATAAAAGCAATGAATAGTGCAAGAATCGATTCACGATACACAAGGATCATAGAACACATATACGACAAAGTTACAATTCACATAATCATAGACAAAGACATGGTAATAGATAAGATAAAGATCCGGAAAGAAGTAAGACAGGGCGATGTCATATATATATGTTATATTTTATATGTTGATATTCTTATATGTTTTTATTATTGAATTATCTAGCAAACAAGAAAATTAATTGAATTTACTATTTTAATTAAACAACTTAATTTTACTTTTTATATATAAATTGAATGTAATGTGTGCATGTTTAAAGTAATTTAGTTATAGTTTTAATTTTTATGTTAGTTTTTAAGTTTAAATAATTTCTTTTTATCTGGTAAGGTGGAAGATCAGAACGTACACAATATGACTAAGTAGTTATGTGGTGTACAACTCTAAAACTTGCCATTTTCTCTTTATATTTTTTTAAGTATATCTATGTAACAGTTTAATAGGAAAAATAAACATTATTATTATATCACCAAAACTCTTCACAGCGGCCCTAGAAGACATATTTAAAAACCTAGCCTGGGAAACCAAAGGAATAAATATAAACGAAACTCGACTAAACAACCTCCGCTTTGCAGACGACATCGTGCTGATCAGCAATAATAAAGACAAATTAAAATCTATGCTAGAAGAACTTAAAGCAAAATCAGAACAAATCGGACTAAATATGAACCTACCTAAAACAAAAACAATAACAAATGAGGACGCTAGAATAACTATTAATTGAGAACCAGTAGAGGTGGTAGAAGAATACACATACCTAGACCACAATATCAAACTGAGCAAACCAAATCAAACAGCGGAAATAACTAAAAAGATAAAGATGAGCTGGGCTGCATTCAGCAAAGTAGATTACATTCTAAAGTCTAAAACCATTTAAATCAACCTTAAAAAAAAGGTATACAACAGCTGCATACTACCTGTCACAACCTACGGAATGGAAACGCAACCCTGACGCTAAGAAGCGCAAACTAACTCATCGTAACGCAAAGATCCATGGAAAGAGCGATGCTAGATATCAGCCTCAAAGACCGCGTCAAAAACAAAGAAATCAGTAGCAGAACAAAAGTCAAAGACATCACCAGGAGAATAGCAGAATTGAAGTAGAGATGGGCGGAAAAAAGAATCATAGAATGGCGCCCAAAGACAACAAAAAGAAGCGTGGGCCGGCCGGCAACAAGATGGCGAGATGATATACAAAAATAGCAGGAAACAACTGGATCCAAACAACCCAATCCAGAGAAACATGGAAAACGTTAGAAGAGGCCTACATCCAGAAGTGGATAAAAACAGGCTGAAGGAGAAGTAGCATTTTGTGATAATTAGTAATAACCACTATGTATTATTTGCAATAATAAAATATAAATAAAATTTTATACTCAAACGTTTTGTGTATTAAAATAAAATTCACGCAGCGAATGAAAACACGTGCTACATATTCAAGTACATGAAACCGAGTTCTCTATCACTTAATTGAAATGTGATAATTTTATTTTATGTATTTAGTTAAAAAACTTGTTTTCAATCAATTGCAATCTGATTTTATCTAATTTTGTTACATTTTCTGTGTTTTGACATTTAAATGTTGTTTATTTAATTTTATAATTTATCTTTGTGTTATTAAATGTTTTTTTTTTCTCGTATAAGTTTTTAATGGCGTGGCCTCAATTGTAAAATTTAAAAATAAATAATTGAAGAATAGTGCAATTAGCAACTATAAAACTTGACAAAACACAAATTAAGCTTATTCATTCTAAAAATTGTATTTAAATTTTAGTTTCTTAGACTTCATTTTTCAAACTCAATTATTAATTTAAAATTAAAATTTATCTTTTTATCAGAAATGTTATTATTTATAATGATAAACAACATGTTTACTTTATGCAATATGTATGAAATAAACTGAACGATATATTTTTACTTACATAATTTATCTGCCATCCATTTAAAGAATATATGAACAAGATAAAACATAAATAAAAAAACAATGCTTGCATTATATATTTCTATATTCTTATAAATATTTTGTTAATGTATATCACATTTATTTTAAATTCACCCTGTATATATGTATAACACCACGCACATCAGTTCGCGTGCATGTCTTACACTCGCCTGCTACTATACCTAACAAAATACATCAGCAATCTTGCCAACGAGAACTCACGTCCATCAAAAATAAAATCAAATTCTATTCCAACACGTTAAATTAAAGCGGAAATTTTGATTTGCTATTTTGAAATACTATTTATAATTTTCATCCCCCTCTCCTAGAAAATTCACACATAATACATCGAACATTAATTAATGCTGAATTAAATTGCGGATTCGACGTGGTACAAGCCATTTTAGTTTGAGTAATGTCCGGGGTGTCTATGGTAGGCTGTTACCTATTGTGCTGGATTCCTGCTGTAATCCTGGGAAGTGGCAGCTGCTAGTTCTACTTATTGCCACTCATTTGCCCCATATTTGTGCACTGAATAAAAAATAACTGCTTGACTGATATTTATAGCTGTGTTAAAAAAATGACGCACACGTGAACAAATGCATTATATATAAGAAAAACAAAACAATAATACATTTTAACTAGACATAAATACCAATAAAAATTTAACCAGTTCATTAATATAGTTGCCTACTAGCAAATATAATTGAAAACTATTTCAGGCTTACGTGCTAATTCTTTTTACAATGCCCTTCCATTTGTGATAATTAATTAAATCAGTTCATTTATTGCGAAAGAAAACGGCAGCACAATTAGACATTCAAATTATAATTAGGTTAAATCAGACTATAATTTATGATGATAGTGTATAAATTAGGCATAGTTAGTTGTATGTTCGTAGATCGCGTGCACGCTAAAAGTTTCAGCAACATAAAGCCGACGGGAAAGAGCTCGTGTTTCTGAAAAAATCGCAACTCATAGAAAACTTTTCTCTTGCTTTTCACTGTGACTAGAACAGGAAATTAAAAACGCTTTTATTTCTTTATGTCAATCGAGTTCTTTAACAAACTTGCAAAAAGGAGCTTGACGAACATTGTTAGACACTTTTAAGTTTACCGACAAAGAAATGACATGTATGTTTATAATATTGAAGAATTACTTAAAATTATGACTAATTATATTTTATGGTGTTGATTATTTTTTAAACTTTAATTATTAATACAGGCACAACAGGAAAACTTTAAAAAAATTTGTGAATATACTTAATACATGGTAGATAAATTCTAAATCAAAAGTATGCTATAGTATGCATTAATATTTATTTTAAAATTATTTGCAACCGCCTGATGTATTTCATTATTGATATGCAGTCAAAATAATAAAAAACATTACTTTTGTTTAGTTTAATAAAATTTTAAAGTTTGTAATAATTGTCTTTTTAACTTACTGTAAGTATTAAGGTTAAATGCTTAATTAATATATGTCATAATCAACAAATGAACAATATTTTACCTACTTGAGCAACTTTAAGCTTAATTATATTGATAATAATGTATCATCTGACATTATTAGTATACAGGGTGTTGGGTAAACATGCGGCAAAAATTCAAGGGGTTAATCCTTGGCCTATTTTAAGAATATTTTGTCCTATAATGATTATTTAAAAACCCCTTTGTTTTTAAGATACAGGGTGAACAAAGTTTGCAATAACCATATTCGATATTTGTTGAAATCATTAGTCTAAATAAAAGTATGGCGTACGCCAATGAGTATATCAAGTAGAAAAAATTGTTAACGATAACTAAAAACGGCTGTTTTATCTACTAATGTACAAGTGGATTTCATTTAAATACGTCTCGTCAATGATCATCACATGTATCGGTCCTAGTTGTTTAGATTGAGTGACGTTTGGCTGACTGACATGGATTTCATGTATGAACTTGCTGATAGCAAATCATTACAAGCTAGACGATTGTACATTGAACGGTTTTCTAGCCGTAATATCTCCGACTAAAATTTTTTCGAAAACATTTATTAACGTCTTTATAAAACAGCCACATTAAAACAAAATAGAAGGCCAAGAAGATCAATGACACTAAGAACGGTACAACTGAAACAGAATGTACTAGACATGATAGAAAAAAGATCCAAAAGGTTCTACGCAAAAAATTACCAATACTTTGAATGTAAGCTATTGGACAGTTTGGAAATTTTTTAAGAGCAACTTGTTATATGAATACCACATTCAGGGTGTTCAGGCACAACTATTTGCTAATTTTCCTACAGGTATTGCGTTAAATCAATGACTTTTGCAAACATTAGTTCTAATCCCTCAATTCTTGACACATATTCTTTTCACCGTTAAAGCCAGTTTCCCAAGAAATGCAATAAAGAATTTTTATAACAACTATGTGTGAGCAGATGATAATGAATGTTTGGGATAGAATTGTAGCGATTGTCTAATTGGACCAGTATTTCTATTAAAAAGACTTAACCGCAAGGTGTATTCAACTTTTTGAAACACATGCTACCTCAGTTTCTGGATGATGTACCATTAGAAACAAAAATTGCAACGTTGTTTATGCACGACAGTGCACCACCACATTTCAGTTTAGTTGCTTGTAACTATTTAACAGCAACATACAAAGATTGCTGGATTGTTTGAGGTAGACCACACACATAGCCTGCTCGATCATCAGACTTAAACCCCTAGATTATTTTGTATGATTCTATTTGAAATTATTAATTTACGCTACTCTATTAGAGAATTTGTACAACTTGCAAAATTAAATAATTGCTGGGTGTATCTTAATTAGAAACAACCCTGTTGTGTTTGAAAGAGTTTGGCATTCAATGATAAGAAGATTGAAAGTTTGTATCCAAGCTAGGAAAAGCCATTTCAAACATTTATTGTAGATTCAGCAATTTTACATGTACTTTTTGATAATAAAACGTTAAAACTATCGCAAATTTTGTTTACTGTTTCTTTGAAACAAAAAGATTTTTCAGAAATCATTATAGAACAAAATATTTTTAGAATAAGCCAAGGAATAGCTTTTTAAATTTTTGCCGCATGTTTACTTAACTAACCGGATCACCATAACAAAAAAAACTTTTCATCACTAGTATACAAAGTGATTCTTAACCTATACGCATAAACTCGAAGAATTATAGTTTACAATCAATATTATTGATAAATGTTAAAAAAATGTAGTAAAAGTTTGATAATAAGCAAGATAATAAATATAGTTTCTAGAAAATTAAAATTTATTACTTGAAATAAAAAATCGATGTGTCATGCCAAAATAAAAATAATAAAAATGTAGTAAAGCTTTTAATCAAGTAATTATCAAAATAATAAACAAATAACAAAAATGCAAAATTATTAGAACACTTAATATCATAATAAATGCTCAAAATTATTTCTTCTATTTTCTAAACATATCTGCGCCCGCCGAAGCCATGTTGCGCTACATGCACGTTGAAGTCTCGGTGGTTGCCAAATTGTGTCAGCGGCAGCTAGTATGCGATGTCGTAACTCTTTAACACTGTGAACTCGGTAGCGTATACCAGATGTTTCATATGCCCCAAACATAAAAGTCTAGGAGATTTAAGTCAGGTGATCTAAGAGGGCAGGCAATTGGACCTCCTCGACCAATTCACTTTCTCGGGAACACATTGTTCAAATGTTGTCGCACATCTATTGCAAAGTGTGGTGTGTGGAGCTCCGTCGTAAAAATGCCACATGCGCTGTCTAACATTAATTAGAACTTCTTCCAATAGTGCTGGTAGGGTTTCTTGTAAAAAATCTAAATAAACAGCGCCCGTTACACGATTTGGCAACAAAAACGGTTCAATAAGATAGCCGTTTACAATTCCATACATTTACCAAAAATTTGAGTTGACAGTTTGTACTTCGGGTAATGTGTAAATTTTCAACTGCCCAATAATGCGTATTGTGAAAATTGTGCACACCGCTACCAGTAAAAATTGTCTCATCTGTCACTAAAATATTAGTAGAAAAATTTGGGTTCACATCATGCTGACGCAACTGCCATTTGCAAAATACTTTCCTAAAAGGAAAATCTGTTGGTAACAGGGCATGTACACGCTGCACATAGTAGGGATACAGTAATTCATGCTTTAATATATGCCATACAGTTGACTGCGATACCCCAGTTTGACTGGCAATTATCCGAGTATTGTTGTCAGGACATTCTTCAGCAATATCGACAATATCCTCTTTGAGATTGAAAATATGCCTTGGTCTAGAACGTCTCCCATATTGTCCAGGTCTGGGCTGCAAGTGCTCAGTTTCTCTTGCACGCTGTACTAAACGTACAAACGATCCACGAGCCGGATGATACCTTTGAGGGAATCTCTCCGAATAAAGGCAAGCTGCAACCACTGAATTTTGTAAACTTCTCCATACACCAATATCATATCCACAAATTCAGCATTGGTCATGTTATGTTGCGCCATAGTTTTATTTTAATACACACTGACAGTCGCCACCTAGTTTTTTTTTCAATTTTTTGGCAACAACCGCCGAGAGTTCAACGTGCATTATTTTAATTTTAACATGGCACACCAATTTTTTTCAAGTAATAAATTTTCCAGAAACTTTATAATTCATTATCTCGCTTATTATAAAACTTTTACTACATTTTTTTAACATTTATCAATAATATTGATTCTTACTATAATTCTTTGAGTTTGTGCGCATAGGTTAAGAATCACCCTGCATATTATTAATCTTGTTTGTTTCAACAATTTGAACAATTTTCACAACTTTTGATAATTTTTTTTTAATAATTTTTTTACTAATGTAATGCATTTATTAAATATGTGACTTGTAACTTCATCTTGTTCAATCCAAATTAATATTTATATATCTACAAACTAAAAAAAAAATAAATTTATGATACAACTTTATATGAGATGCATTGTAATCACTAACAACAATAATGTTACGACTGATACGCACAATTTATGTGGCATTTCTAAGAAATCTGGAAATGTTTCATAGCTAATCTTGCAATAGTTTACTTACGAGTTTACAAAAAACCTAAAATAGAATCAGATTGCAGCGCAAAATCCTCAATGTAAACATGCAAACAGGTGCATTAAGTAGTGGTTTTAGAAAGATTCGACAGCAGACTTTTTATTTATTTATTTATTTATATAAAATGAGTGTATATCTACAACAAAAATATATAAATTAATATAATAAAAAAATAAGAATTAAACTAAATTAATTTACTAAAACAATCACGTATGCGTCACCAGTGCACGGAAAAGAGTACTACAAGAAGTTTTGAATAAATCTACTTTAACTTTATTGGCCTGTTTCAAAATACATGTAGAGATTTTGCCATTGCGCATAATCTATACGTTTATATATTATAAAAATAATTAGAAAAAATTAAGCTGGGAAATGAATACCAATTGAACTGTGCAAATAAAAATAGTTTTTTTTTTTTTAATTAAATTTAGACAACAGTTTTGTTAGTAATGTTGCATTTATACGCCAAAAAATCAACAAACCTTTTTGGCAATTTTTTTACTGACTACAGTGTATGGAGACCACACATTTGACCAGCATTTAAAATGAAAGCGTACTAAAGCGATGTAAAAAATAATTAAAGTACAAAAATCACAAACCTCATTAGATTTACGCATGACAAATCCTAAAAACTGATAAGTTTTAGCCTCAACAATATCGATATGAAGTATAAACGATAGGCCCCAATTAAACGTAATCCCTTAATCACGGATATTGTTAACTCTCAATAACAAATTATTTATCAAAATATAACTATATACGTCACCGTAAACTAATGTCTATACATGTCATTGATGTGCTCTTATTTAAATATTGCAAGAAGTTATTAGTCTGTATTACAGCGCACCATTTAAACAAAAAAAAATTAATAGGATTAAATACACTGTAACAATGCAAAGTAGTTTTATAATTAATATGTTGAGGTCAACAATATCAAAAGCTTTTGAAAATACACTGTATTTTCAAAAGCTGAACTGAATTCACATAAAATCTGTTCTCATCTGCATCTGTTATATTAAAATTTGTACAACAAAATGTTAAGAAATGAAAATTAGCCAATACTAAGCTTGACAAGTAATTAACAGTTCAAAAACTTTTAAAAGTTTGTTTTCAGCAAGCTATAAAGACCGGCAGAGATTAAAAGCACACTTGTTTAAAAAAAAACAGTTAATTTATTAGGAACTGAACAATTTTATTGTTGGGCTTCAATAAATTTGTTAAATACATCACATATCTTAGATTTCAAATAAGATGAATTTCATTTATGTGAATATGAATAGGTTGTAAAGAATATGTAATGTGTAAAAAAATAGCAAAAAAAGAACATTTATGCTTTGAGTAACTGTTTTTTAGTAAAAACAAAGTATTTAAACTCCCTTGTAAACCATATAAAAAATATAATATAAGATTTTTTTTATAAAACGCTATTATTTTGTTTTCATAGAAGTCAACTAAATCAAAAACTAATGAATAAAAACAATGTCATGCTTCAACAACATTACCATTGACGAACCGGTTAATTTGGAAAGAGTTGAAAAATGCTAAAACAGGCAAAGGCATAAGTTTAACCACAGCCAACATAATTTTTGTGTATATTAAGTTGCCTATTATACCGGCCAAACTATTCGTGTCTAGCTGTAATCAGATCTCAGATAACAGTAGGAATTGCTTAAAATTTGTTGTTACTTGTCTTTTAATTTATTTTTCGTGTTTTTGATTAGCTTATCGTCTTTCTCCTTCTTCCTTTTCTATCTTTTTTTTATTATAAAGTTGACCATGTGTTCTTTGCTGCTTCAGTTTTTAATAAGTGTAGTGTCTATTATGTTGTTAATGTTTAGATAAATGTTTATTTTTGTCATTGTTTCCTTTCTTGAATCTGTCCAATTATTATCTTTATTTTTTTTAGATAAAAACCATAACGCTTTTCAGTATATATGAACGCTGTTTTGTCAGTATATATAAATAATATAAGTAATACATCTGCGCCTACTTAAATGACTTTTGTCAGTTGTTTTATATACTCTAACAATTTTGAAAACGTTATTTTTTTAGTAAAGTTTTGAATTTTACTTTTATGGGTTTGTACCAGATCCCGACCAGACCGTTTTGGTCTTGCCTCTTCTCTGTTGAGCATCAGGCGACTTAACGCATTAGCTTTTTTTAGCTTATATAGATTCCATGGGCGTCGAGTACATGGGGGCACCTTGGCGCGTGCCCCCATTGACATATTCTAGGGGGGCAGCGGCCCCATTGGAATATTGGCTTATATGCATAAAAAATAAAAATTTTGATTTAATATTTTTAATTTGCATAAAAATACTGACCATCCATTCATAAATATATATAAGAAATGTGGTCATACAGCCCGAATATCTGAGCACAAGTAACCCTGCCCCCATTAACATTTTCAAAAGTCTGCGCCCATGATAGATTCACGTATCCATTATTAATTTCACAACTATTATATATAATTTTTATTGGTTTGATGTTTCTAAAATCTTTAGTTATTCTTTTAACCAATCCAAATACTTTTATTGATTTCTGAATAATAATGTCTATATGTGATATAAAATATAATTTGCAATCAAAATGATTTTATAATAGTAGTACTAAATTAAACTGAAATTTATTATATTTATGCAAACAACAAATATTTACATTACATTACATTTATTATTATTAAAATCTATATTTTTTAGACATCAGTTGTATATTTTATAGATACTGATATCAATTATAGACATAATGAATATATGGGGTTGTAGGTGTAAACTTTGAGAAACAACAGAAAGATTAGATTAATTTTGATTAAACAGTAGTACTATATTTTGCCAGCCGTCTTTAAAGTTTATCAACACAAGAGAATGGCTTTGTCGCAAGTTCGAGCCCCAACTCCAGCAGACGATTTTCAGAAATTATGGTATTTATTAATTCAGAATAATTGTCTAATATAAGATTAATATCTATTTAACCATAATTACATTTAATATGAGAGTGTGGGTAGACTAGATACTACTTCCACAACGTCTCAATTCTCTCAATTAATTAGTGTGGTAGTATATATTTGTATTCAGGTACATATTCAAGGCAACTTGTGAGAAAACACAATCGTAAGCACTATAATTATCGGTCTGTGTAACAAAAAAAAATTCCTGGTTTTTTTTTGCGTGGGAAGGAATTTTAATTGTAGCAACCCGTACTGTCTAATAATATCAGGTTTTTACTGACTAAAAATCACCACTTCTTCTATTATGTACTTTTGACGTCTTACTTTTTTAGCAACTCTTTCTTTGATAAAATCTAAAATGTTCTGCTAAGATTAGTTTAAGATCTTTTTTGGTTAATTTATGTTTGTCAAAGATTTGCAGATTAAAATTTTTGCATTTACTCAGTAGGTGTAGCGGAGTCTATTTTTCCTCCATACACTTCTATGCATGTGCAGTCAGTGTCCGGTTATTAGTTATCAAGTTTGCTGCGTATTATTTTTATTTTTGATCTTTTATGCAACAAAAGTTAAGCAACGGTCGGAGTAATCACGAGTTGGATGAGTGTATCCAACAAAAAACAAAGTGATTTTACTCTTATACAAGCGTTTTATATATAATGATGAGTTTTATTACCACGTTATATAGTTTGGTCATATCAGGTATAAGTACCTGAATAGTCTTCGTAGTTACTTTATTTAGATAAGTGTAGAAATTTAGTCTGATGTCAGGGGTGAGTTTTAGATACTCAGAATTATAAACGAATTTAAAACCAAGAAAGACAATGGTGAAAATGTATATCTTCGTTATGATAACGGAATTCCGAAAATAATGAATACAAAAAACATGCAAGTATCCAGCAGTCAAAAACATTAAATTGTTATTACCAAAATGTAAGAGGATTGAACACTAAAACGATTCAATTTTATAACAACTTACTTGCAACTGATGAATTAGATATTATAATGCTGTCTGAAACGTGAATAAATGAATCTGTAAATGATTATGAACTGTTTACTACAAATTTTAGCGTTTTTCGTAATGATAAATCTCACGGCAGTGGTGTTTTAATTGCAGTTAACTCAAGTTTTTCTGCAAAAGAAATACGTATTTGTGATCAAGAGTTTGATGACCATAATATTAATCTTGTTTGTATTAGCTTACGTTGCGGAGCTTTTGTATGTAATGTTATTGTTTTGTATATACCACCACAATCTCCAATAATAACATATGAAGTGTTAGTAAACAAGTTAGAATCGCATGGAGTGTTAAATGGAAAATTTATTATTACTGGTGATTTCAATATACCGTCATACCCATCAGATTATTGTTCGAAATCTAATGTCATCTCAAATTTTAATTACTTTAATGGATCTGTGCAGTTCAATGACATCAGAAATGTGAATAATAGATTACTTGATTTGTTAATTTGTTCTCATAGTATTAAGTGTACAGTCAGTCATACCACACATCCGTTAGTACGGGAAGACGCACATCATCCTGGTCTTGAAATAACTTGCACTTACTTGGATAACGTACCTAAACACAAAATAATGAAATTTACTTTTTGGTATAGTCGTAATACTTATTTTAATATTAGAAGTAAAAAACACTATAGGAAGCTGTATCTTAGAAGTGCAACAAGATACAATAAAAAAAAATTTGCTGAGTATCGAAGTATTGTCACAAAAAATATAAACGCTGACTTTAAAGCATATATTAGAGATGTAGAGTGTAAAATTACTAGTGATCCTAAAAAAATGTGGGGATTTATTAACGAAAGAAAAAATAATCCTAAAATACCTGCTAGCATGACGTACCACAACAGTAATCTACATAATGTTAATGATATAACTAATGCTTTTGCCACTCATTTTTCATCTGTTTATTCCGTAAAAGACAGTAATTACGCATTCAATTTTCAAAATATTTACCAAAATCCACTACTAACAATTAATAATTTTAACGAATCCGATTTAATTAATGCAGCAAAGTCTATAAAAGCGAATTTTACTATGGGTCCTGATAATATTCCTGCGTTATTAGTAAAAGACTGTTGCCAGATATTATCAAAACCATTGCTACATATTTATAATTTAATTCTGAACCAATCTATATTTCCTAATTGTTGGAAATTTTCTAAGATTATTCCTGTGTTTAAGAACTTAAATCGCAATGACGTTAAGAATTATCGGCCAATAACGTTAATATCTAATTTTGCTAAACTGTTTGAAGTAATGCTGTATAAACCTTTATATCGTCACGTGAGTAATTTTATAAAATCTAATCAGCATGGCTTTGTGAAAGGGAAATCTACAGTTACTAATTTATGTAGTTTTACAGATGTTGTCTCAAGGGCCTTAGATGAGAAATATCAAGTTGATGTCATTTACACAGATTTTTCTAAGGCTTTTGACCAAGTTCAACACAACATTCTTATTAAAAAATTGCATTCATTTGGTTTAAGTGATGGCTTAATAAGTTTGTTGGCATCTTATGTTAACAACCGGGTCAATTTTGTTGATCTAAACGGAATAAATTCACGCACATTTATACCTACTAGTGGGGTTCCTCAGGGCTCAAATTTAGGTCCATTGCTCTTTTTAATGTTTGTTACCGATATTTCAGAGGCTATTAATTCAGAATGTCTTATTTATGCTGACGATTTAAAAATGTTTAAAAAAATACGAACTATAGATGACTGTACGCTTTTACAAAACGATTTAAATGCAATGCAACTTTGGGCATCAAATAACAAACTCAACTTAAATACAGCTAAATGTAAAGTGATGCAATATAGTAGGAAGCAGACTAATATAACATATATGTATTCAATAAATAGTTTACCGCTTGAAAATATTAATTTAATTAAGGATTTAGGTGTTAACATTTAAGCAGCATATCGTTAATACAACCAAAGAATGCTATAAAACATTAGGCTTTATTTTACGAAATACCAAACCATTTACTGAAACTGCGCCGTTATTAAATTTTTATAAATCATTTATAAGAAGCAAGCTGGAATACTGTTCCATAGTCTGGCATCCAACAGCTGCACTTCTTAAATAGTCTTCTTCAAAACGAGTTCAACTTACCAGCTATGGATTCAAGACGTATTATTGCGCAAATATTGTTTGTTTACAAATTAATAAATGGCCACATCAATGATGAATACTTGTTATCCAAACTTAATTTTATTGTGCCCAGAACAAACAGAAGATCAAAAACTGTTTTTTATATAGAGCGTGCCATGACTAATCATCATCTAGGATCTCCTATTTTATCAATGTGTACTAGTGTTAATACGTACTGTAATGATGTTGATATGTTTAATACATCTAGTAGTAGGTTAGTTGAGTCCTTAAAAAATATTATATTAGACTGAATTATGTAATTAGATTTTTGTTCTTGTCAAATTTGTTATATTTTTTTATAATTTTTGTTGTTTTTATTTTTGCAAACTATATGTAGCATATTTAGTATATGGTTAACTTCTTTCGATTATTATTTTTGTTATTAAAACAATGTGCATTATTTTTGGTTTGCTTAATATATAAAAATTTACTTAGTTTATTAGAATATTGTTGTTTTGATGAGTTATAATTATTATATGTAGTTGTAATCATGACTAGATATTGTGTTATAAATGATTAATTAATATTTATGTTTGTATATGTACATAAGTACAACATATTGTATTAGTTTTATATTTAATATTATCCTGTAATTAGTTTTTTTGTAACTGTTGGATAATAAATATTATTATTATTATTATTATTATTATTATACTCTATTTCCTATGTTTTCGGAAGCGTATCTTCACTATCCTAAGATCTGTAGTGTTTTGCCGTCTTGTGAACGGTACAATCGCTGTTTTGTTTGGGTTCACTGATAACTTTTTCTTTTTGTAAATTTTTTTTACAGTGTTTAGTGTGTTTAATAATACAATTGCTTAAGTTTTTTTTCTGTACAAGGATGTAAGATTATTGGCGTAGTCTAATGCAAAAACGTCCACGTTGTTGAGTATTGCAAAGTTAATGCAACAGTAATTAAAACAAACAACCTGCTAAAGTTTTTAATAATTGTAATAGTTAGTAAAAAAAATACGACCGACTATTGTTTTTGCGTAGACTGTTATTGCGTCAACAATGTAACCAAATGCAACGCTTATGTCTTGTCTTAGATTTTGGCAATTCTTAACAGGTTACGGTTTGCACAATACATATTTTTTTTAGATATTGAAAGCGCTTACCAACAAATTAAATTTACAATTGTTAGTAAAAAAATAAGAGCGTTTCCAGTTTTTGACAAAAGCTTGATTTGACTCAATTGACTACTTTTTAGTTTGCATAGTAGCCCAAACATCTCTTAAAGATTGATAGACACGGTACTTGGTCCAGAGTTGTGGAACCAAACAGCACTATCTAAGTTATCTAATTAATAAACTGCGTATGTTAGATGATTTCAAAAAGGTACCTACATATGTTTTTCACACCAAGCGCAATGATATTATTGCAAAACACTGATATTTAGTCTCGGTAATGTTTGCCTGAGGACAGCACAGGTATTACAAACATTCTAAGTCGCAGATGTGCGCTTCTCACTGCTCCATTTTATTTTCCAGGTGTTATTTGTTTTATACATCACAACCTTTAAATCATTACTAATGTAACTGTTCTAACACTATTTAATTTACATTGTAATAAATGATAAGAAATATTAAACTCACAATTGAGTTAGTTTGCTCTATGTTTTGTTATAGTATTGGCAGTTATTACATAGTTGGTCAACTTGAGCATTTTTAAACAAGTTATTGCTTAAAAACGTAAGACAGATGTGGACAGGCAAGCAAGATAAGACTTTTTCCAAAATAAAACAGTGTTTAGTTGTAGTTTCATTTTTAGCTGTACCTGATTAGAACAAAATGTTTTATTTAGAATGCTGGACTGCACCTAGTTGATAATATTATCTAGATAAGGCTACAAAGCAAAAAAATAAAATAAAAAATAAAAATAAACAACATGGTAGATTATGTAAAAAAAAGAGGAGAGCGAAAAAGCTCAAGAAAAAGAAAATGAACAAAATCAAACGTAAAAAACTATAAAAAAACTTTGCTGATTGAAGAATATGACAAATGATTCCAGTTACCCAGAGTGATACGTGGGTTGAGAAATTTTAGTATGTAGGCGCCTGAGTTAGATGAATCTAACACTCTCCACAGAATGTAGAAGTCTTTTGAAAATATCTATATCCTTCAAGATTAAAAAAAAAAAACAAAGCTTAGATTAGATGCATAAGACAGATTTGGTTAAAATATACATAACTGTTTAGTTAATTATTTACATTAGAGTAAATTAGGTTAGGTTATATATAGCTTAGATTTGATTATATTAATTGTATTATATAATGTCTACTTGATAAGTCTACGGTGGTTCATTTAGTAGAAAATTAACATTAAATAAGATATTAATAGGTTTACGTTAGTTAGTAATTACGTTTTTGTAGAAAAAAATAGATATTGTTTTGATATTGTCACTTAATATATAGTAATATAAGATTATTATTACAATATAAAGAGTGTAAGATTAAGATAAGCTCATAAAACTAGTAGTAAAATACTAATTTATATCTTTTCTTGTATAAGTTGGTGAGAGATTCGCGGTTAATTTAAATCGGGAAGGAAATGAATGTGCCACCTATTTTGTATATGTTTTGTGAAAAGTGTGTTTCCGGTTCGGAAAGAAACGTTGTTAAACGAGGGCAAGCACAATAAACTACTCTGCAAATTTTTTGAAAGTGAAAAACTTGTAATAGTTACCACCTGTTTAGTGTTAATATTAGTCATAATTAATAAAAATAAGTAATCTTAATATAAAACAAATCAGTGCTGTTATTAATGATTTTCTTTACTTTTACTCTTTGTTAAAAAAGCAAAGTAGCCATTAAAAAGATAGCCTGGAAGAAGACACCGATACAAAAGCTAGTCTAGCCATATTTCACGTGCCCGCAAACCCCGCCACGTAGCATAAAATAGAAAGCAATGCCAACATACAACCAGTGCATTTATAAAAATGCATTTACAATACCTTTAATACCAATCTACTTTTTAATCTATTTATTTAATACAAAACGAAGCAATTGAGCAATATTATTGTAGAGTGTTTTGCATATAATCCTAAGAACTCACAGCTAGTGCATGTCAATCTCAATATTTTGCAGTCATTTATTATGCAACTTTAAGGTTTCAAATGCCAGTTCACAGCATTATTTTTTTCTTTGACAGCCGTTACGTACAAACTCAAAACCCTTCTTATTAGATAAATAACAATCTTTACAGACAACTATAACTCTGAATTGAATAGTTTACATTTAAAAAAATGTTTTATTTCATTATTTCATTATTTTAATATGAACATCCGTCTTGTTTGACATGAAATAATATAAAATGTCTGTGCGATTAACGTTGTCCCAATTTTTATGCTCCATTTGAAGCTTTAAATCTTCCGTAGAATATTCTGAAATATGCAAGTTCTGCTATCTAAGGAGTAGCCGAGAGAAAGTGTTGCATGCCTAAGCAATTTAATAACATATTTAAAAAAGCTATTGAAATCAATATGGTAACTATTTAAGCAAGAATTTGCGAATAAATAAATTACAAAAATTATATAAATTCATAATATTTAATTTCAATATTAATACTTAAAATAATTAGATGTTACATTAGATATATACATAATAACATATAAAGTTCAAAATTTAGTTGCTTAGAATTTAATCAATTTAGTTTACTATTAAGGTTTAATACTCTATTAATCATATTAAGTGATAGCCTGAACAATACAAACAGATTTTGTATGTGACTAACCGAATAAATCTTCTCTTTTCATTTTACATTTAAAATCAATATTATAAATTAATGATATATAACATTTCAATTAAAAATAAATAAAAAGTCAATTGGCAAAGCAAAATATCAGTAAAACATAATTTTTGATTTTACCTAATTAGCTTGTATCTGTGACATAATATTTATGCAATAATTTAATTTATGTCGACATTTTTAATTTATTTAATTATAAAAGTTTAATTAATTATTGAGAGAATTTTCCACATTTACATAATTTATGACTGCATCATAAAACAATAAACCAATAAAATATAATTACTATACTACAAATAAAATTAATATAATTGTCAGGACTAAAAAAGCATTCTACACCAAACATTAAATCAGATTTTTATATTTGGTAAATAATACTACTAAAGTTTATTTTTTTTTAAATGTACATTTTATTAAATCAATTTCTTAAAAATATTCAAAATATATTTATTAATTACTGGTGATTAAATAAACATTGAATTCGAAAATTTATGTTACCGCATAAAATGAACCGTTTCTGCAGGTTTCTGCAGGATATTAAACTTTTATAATAAATCGCTGTAGAAGTTCGAAGTGAACACGTGTTTTTATCCACGTGACAGTGGGAAAGTTATAGCCCAACCACGATAAAAACACGCAAAATTCAAATAATTGATAGACTGCTACTGCTATAAGGTAAAATTTATTTATGTACAACATTAAATAATAAAGTAAAAACACGCACGTTTAATTTTAACCATAAAAATATCCTAGTAAACTAATAGTTAATTGATAATATTATTATTAATTGCGTAAATTTACTCAACAACAAATATATTAAGTATACAATTGTATTTAGAATTTTTCATGTAAGTAACGTTGTATGTAATATTGCCACTATAGTTGTAGTATATTTTAAATAAGTCAATAAATATATTATTTCATATAATTAATACAGATGTACAATAAAATTTGTAGAAATTATTTTTTTGTTTTAATACAAAGTACGTGTTGTTTAAAACTTTTAACAAAATACTATATATTGATATAATAGTAGTTTTATTGTATTCATCATTGTTCTATGTGCCTTTCCTTCAGTTTTCTCAGTTTCAACTTTATCTTTTGTTTTTGGATTTGAATTTATTATTTTTTCAATCACTTCTTTTATGCCCGTATGACACTATCTAAGTCTTTATAAAATTATATATATGTATATAATTATGGATGGAACTTTAAAAAGTCTGTACAATGCACAAATGATCATCAATTTTATCGCAGATTGAAATTTTAAAAATGTATTCAGACTATTTTTATAATTGACGCAAAAAATACGAATTAACAGTTTTAAAAAGTTAGGTTAAATTATAAATGCTATTTCTCACATTTTATGTGTTAAATATAAAGAAAACCTAAAAATATTTTTAAGATTTTAATCTACAATAAGATTGATGATATTTTGTGTATTTTACAGACTTTTTAAGATTTAAATATATTTATATTATATATATATATATATATATATATATATATATATATATATATATATATATATAAAGATATAATTATTGACAGTGTAATACGGGCATTAATAAACAATCTGTATTCAATGCATGCCATATACATCCTTTATTTCTTTTTATGATTGTACCTACTAACGTTTTTTCTTCTCTTGCTTTTCTCAACACTTCTTTATTTTTGATCTTGTCTGACAACTTAATTTTTTTTTTCAGAACTATGTTTTAAGAGTTTAAAACTCTTGATGCGTTTTTTATATTTTTTTAAGCACTTAGCTTAGCTACTATTTCTTTAGCTTACATATTGAACAACTTTGATTGTTTTTA
This sequence comes from Tachinus rufipes, assembly GCA_963932245.1. Lineage (NCBI taxonomy): Eukaryota > Metazoa > Arthropoda > Insecta > Coleoptera > Staphylinidae > Tachinus > Tachinus rufipes. The sequence continues at coordinate 44,291,923 of OZ010741.1, read as the reverse complement.
TATTATTTAACTTCATTGTTATTTGTCATTACTTTTAAAATATCTATCAATTTTGTTTACTAAACACAGTCAAATGCTTTTATTAAGTTTAAAAACACAAACTTTTGTCAAATTGCATCCCTTGTTCTCATTTCTTTTCTGAAACCAAATTGTTTTTTGTTATATTTTTTTTTTGCAAACGTATTTTATTTATTAGTTGGTGGTGCAAAGTAGTTGTAGCTCCATTATGTTGCTTTAACATAAGAAACCAAATATCATCGATAAAAATTCAGTATCACAACTGGCAACCAAATTGCAATGTCTAAAGAAGTAGACAATCAAATATAGTTTAATGAGAATTAAAGGTTTAAAATCAATTACTTAAACCCAATCCAACTCCAAAGCGGCCAACCAAATGCAGACAATTGTTTTGGTTTTCACAAATCGTCATTAGTGCATCTTGGTGGTACGGCATTGCTTTATAGTGAAGGGTAAATTGTTTTATCTGCTTTATAAAAAACATTTTTTTTAATATTTCAATATTTTCCCTTGTTCATCCTTTATTTCTATACTGTTATTTTTTAATTTTTTGTCCCAGTTATACACCAGATCGTATCTACCGACCTTATTCAATTTTATGTTTCTCTCCGTTTATTTTTTTAATGCCATATTAAGACTTTTATATTTCTTTTTTATTTGTGTTTTAAATTTTGTTATTTCTTTTGTTTTAGTTATCACTTTTTGTGTTACCTATGGCTTCTTTTTTCTTCTTGCTGTTTAATAATCAACTTCATTTTACTAGTTTTTAAAATTCTGTTTTGATTGTGTTTCACTTTTTTTTTAATTCCTGCTTTATCTTGTGCTACTTTAAGTTTGTACCTATATTTTTCTATTCTTTTTAGTTCTACTAATTAATATTAGTGCTCTCTTTTCAACCTTATATTTTCAACTCTGCCATTACAAGTATTTGACCACTGTGTATATCTGATACTAGTAACCCACATGAAATAATAGACGATCAACATTATCATCAATAATATTGGACAATATATTGCTAGAACCACCTACACGTTGAAATATAATTGCGTAAACATTTTGTTAGTTACTGACACTTCTGCAGTCAATATGTGAAATAAAATAAAGCAAGTTGTGTGACCATTGCTTTAGATATAGTTTTACTAAAAAAAAAAGCGTAAATGGGTAAAAAAATGCTTAAAAAAAAGAAATAAATACTTTTAGTTCAAATTGTACAATAAAAATCAAACTCGTTTTGATTGACTCAATATATTGCGCAATCTTTTATTTAAACTATTTTATGGTAGATTAGTGTCTAGTAGTTCTTGAAAACAAACCAATGACTGCAAAAAACTTGTTTTCTGACTATTATTGTAAAGTTTTGTTTGTCTATAACCGTTTTTAATTGTATCTTTGTAAACATTTTCCGTTATTGTTGTCTTTTTTGGCATAAATATTTTGCGCAAAAAATGCGTCTTTGCGTTTATAGGTGATATAGAGCATATTTATTTATTTATTTAAACATATGCCATTCTACTTTTCGGTGTATGGCATTTTACATTATTTTGTTTGATAGAGTTCTCTTCATTTTTTCCTGTCTTGAGTTGTTTGTTTGATTCCTTTCCACGGTATTACCTTTCTTTCCATTTCTTCTTTTACATTGTCGTTTCAGGTTTTTTTCGGTCTTCCTCGAAGATGTTTTCCCATTTCTCTGGTATATTTGATACGCAAATAACAAAAAGAATATATGAAATTATTTTTGTTATTTGCGTATCTTTCATTTGATATACATGTTCAAACCATCTTAGTTGTCCCTCCATTATTTTTTCACTTATGGGTTTTATTTGTAGGTTTTGTCTATGTACATTGTTTCTTATTGTTTTATTTTCAATCTTTCTTGGGAATCTCATTTCTGTTGCATTTATTCGCGTTTTGTGTTTTTCTGACAATGTCCATGTTTTGCTGGACTACATTATTGTTGGTCTTATTACCTTCTTTACTATATCTGTTTCTATGTTCTTTGGTATTTTTTTTTCCAAAAAATATATTTTTCATCATGTTGAATATTTTCCCGGTTTTTCCCATTCTTTTATTTATCTCGTTGTCTATCTTTCCTTTATTGTTTATTATCGTTCCTATGTACTTAAAGTTCTTCTTTCCGTGTAGTGTTATTCTATGGGTTTTGTTTTTTTTTTTATGTTATCATTGTTTTGGGTTTGTCTATGTTGATCTTCATGTTTATTTTTGTTAATCTACACGTATTTTGCGGCATGCCAACGAAGTTAATGTGGATTTTTTTAAAGATTCTTTTAATACCCTGCGACGTGCACTTGTCACCCATACGTGACCTTTTTTATATTTTGTAACTATTTAAGTTTTATTCTTATTTTTAATATTAGTTGTTTTATGTTTAATTTATGTTTTTTAAATTGTAAATATATACTTATTTTGTAATGGCTTCCGTTGACTAGTAAATAAATAAATAAATAAATTAATTAATTCCATGTCTATTATGTTGATGTTGTGGTGTAAATCTTTCTCCGTTTTTGCCATTATTGTCATATCGTCTGCAAATAGTAATTCCATGATCTTCTTTGCTTCCATCTTCCGATATCTTACTTTTAGAGTCTTCATACTTTTTTTGCTTTTTTTATGGATTTATCTATCACTATTGTAAATAGTATGAGACTCAGTACTCATCCTTGTTTTAGCCCGATCTTGGTTTCAAACTCTTGAGATTCTTCATTGTTGATTTTAACAATGTTCTGATTTTCTTTGTATAAAGTTTTTAATAGTTCTATAGTTTTTCCGTATATGCCTTGTTTTTGAAGTATTTTCCATTAATATTCTCTTCTTATCCAATCATTAGCCTTCTCTAGATCGATGAAGCAGATATAGATATCCCTTTTTTTATTTAAATTTTTTTCGCTTAGTTGTCTTATTATGAATATAAGATCTTGAGCGCTTCTCTCTCTTCTGAATCTGCATTGTGTGTCTTTTATGGTATCTTAAATCTTGTCTCCTCCGGTACACTACTGTAGTTATTGCAGTTTCTTTTATCTCCTTTCTTGTATATAAGTAGTTTTATTTCCATGTTCCATTCTGCTGCTATTGAGTAGTTCTGTTAATTGTTCTATTCCTTCCTTACCCATGTATTTGATCATTTTCGGTGTTATGTTGTATATAGAGCATATATGAACTTATAAATAAATTTTTGTTTTATAGGACGTGGGACGATCTCAATGGTGTTATTCTCAGTTACAAATTTATAGAAAATGTTTTTATATTAGAATAAATCAGACAAATCTTTTTGCCAATTTGTCATCTTTGAACATTTGATCAGCTTTTTTTGAGGAAAAATGTTGTTTTATGTTCAAATTGTAAATCACTCATTTTTGTTTTTCTAAACTAGCATAAAAATGTTAAGCAATTAGAACCAAATTTGAAGATAACACTAGAAAATATCACAAAAACTTGACATAAGAAAAATTTTGCTGAAACATATCGCTTTTATAGCTAAATGTGTTTTATGTCAATTGCTTCTCTACTCAGTGTAAAACACATACACTAGTGTTTTACAGTATACAACTTTCTTGAGTATGCCTAGCATCTTACTTGTCAGACAAAAAAATTAGTAAGGAGTGATAACAAAATGCCTTTATTATATTATATTTATATCAGTAAGATGCTAGGCACACTGATGAAAGGTGCAAACTTCAAAACACTAGTACATGTGTTTTACACTGGTTGGAAAGATAATTTACATAAAATACACTATTTATTAAATATAACTCACTTTTTAAAATAAACAAATTGTACTAATTTCAAACTGTAATATTCCGTATGCTGGCGTAAACATTAATTTACGGTAATTTCAATTGCGTCATCTGGCAATGCTATAACAAAAAAACTAAAATTTGTGGTCATATTATATATATTTTGTTTATTGTTTTTTTATAGAAATAATGAAGTCTAAACTTAAAAAAGAATATTTATTAACTTTTGACTTTTGTATGCAAATATTTTTACAACATTCAATAAAATATATAAAAACTGTTTTTTAAATAAATAATGTGCATGTTCAATTTAAATGTCAAAAATAACAATACTCATAAAAATACCTCATTAAGTTATTATTTCAATTATTAAAACTTATTAAGTAAATTATGGTTTACGTTTGGTTACATTAGATCTGAAGGGCTAATCCCAATAAACACTGTTTTTTTTTACGGCTAAGTCCAATACACAACAACATACCACACAAACTGTCTTTGAATATGTACCTAAAAACACAAATATACAAGGTGTTAGGTAAAGATGCGGCAAAATTTCAAAGGGTTATTCTTTTTGTCCTATAATAATTTTTAAAAAATCCTTTTGTTTTGAAGACACCGGGTGAACAAAGTTTTCGCCAGTTACAACATTTTATTATCAAAAAGTACATGTAAAGTTGCTGAATCTACAATAAATGTTTGAAATGATTTTCTCCAGCCTGAATACAAGCATTTAATCTTTTTGTCATTGAGTACCAAACTCTTTCAAAACACACTAGGGTTGTTTCTAATTGAGTTACACCCAGTATCCAATTTTGCAAGTTGTCCAAATTTTCCACTGGAGTAGCGTAAACTAATGACTTCAGATAGCAACATAAGAAATAATCTAGTGAGTTTAAGTCTAGAAATCGAGCATGCCATGCGTGTGGCCCACTCGACCAATCCAGCATTTTCTGTTAAATAATCACAAGCAACCAAACTGAAATGTGGTAGGACACTTTTGTGCATAAACCACATTGCAACTCATGTTGTCAAATGTACATCATCCAGAAACTGAGTTAGCATGTGTTTTAAACAGTTGCAACACACCTTGCGGATAAGTATTCCTGGTAGAAATACCAGTTCAATTAGACTGTCGCCCACAATTCCAACCCAAACATTCAAGAAGAACTGATGTTAAAAACAATCTTTACATACCTGATGCGGATTTTCATCTGCCCACACATAGTTGTTATAGAAAATTCCTTATTGCATTTCTTGAGAAACTGGCTTTATCGGTCAAAAGAATATGTGTCAGAAATTGAAGTATTAGAACTAATGTTTGCAAAAGCCATTGACAGAACACAATACGTAAAAAAAATCAGCAGGTAGTAGTGCCTAAACACGCTGAATGTGGTATGGATACAACAAAATGCCGTTAAGAATTTTCCAAACTGTCCAATGACTTACATTTGGATCTTCCTCTATCATGTCCATCACGTTCTGTTTCATTTATACCGATCTTACTGCCATTGATCATCCTGGCTCTCCATTTTAATGCGCTTGTGTCACGAAGACGTCAATGATAGTTTTTGAAGATTTTTCGGTCATGGATATTACGGCCAAGAAACCGTTCAATGTATAAGCGGCTAGCTTGCAATTAAATGCCATTAGCAAATTCATACATGAATACGTTAATGATTTTAACAAATATCAAATATGGTTGTCGCAAATTTTGTTCAGAAATTATTATAGGACAAAATGCATGTTTACTTAACTCCCTGTATACTATCACGCCTGTTAATTGAGAGAATGGAAGCTTGGTCTCAAACCTGCAACAAATTATGCCAAGATTTGAGTTAGGTGCTTCACCCAACTGAGCCATTCTCCGCTCAACTATTAATATAACTATTGTAAGTCAGACGCCTGCGCCTGCGGTTTTATTATTAAAATCAAATAAAAAAAAAATTAAAACACTTCTTCGTAAAGATGAGACATTAGGTTAAATTTTTTTTATTATTTTTCAAATTTATGTAAAAGAAATTTCAAAATGATCTAAAATAAACAAAACTAACTTTTCTGTATACATTTTGACTTTTACCACGTCCAGAAAATTTATAGTATTAAGTTAATCAACAAAATCAGATTTGAACGTTAAACAAAAAATACAATTTGTTTTCTTCATCAGTAGTTGTAAGAAAATAAAAAAGATTAAATAAAATAAAATATTTTAAAATCCAGACATTTTTATTTATTGAATCTATCATTTCTTAATAATTTTAATTTTGATACTAATTGCTTATATTTTAAGAATATACATATAGCAGCAAAAAATCTGAAAAAAAATATTTAAAAAGTTATCAACAAATTTGTACCATTATCTGCTATTAAACAAAAACAAAAAAATTTGTAATTGAAACAAAACAGAAAGTTAATAAAAAGCAAAAAGTATTTAACAAATTCATCAATAATTGTTTCAATCAAAATAATTAGAATTATAAAAAAAAACTGTAAACATTGCAGCAATCTAAAAAAAACTCAAAAAAGTAGGACAAAACCAATCAAATTTTTCATTTTTCCACAATAAAAACTGCTATAAAATAAATAAAAGATAAAAAAAAGTTTTGAATAGATGTAAAAATACAAACCTTATAAATAATTAACTAGAAAAGTTGGATGTAGAAATTAAGGAGTTTGTGAACAAAAACAATATAGGTGAAAGCATTATATACTTCTTGTTAAGGGTAAAAAATTAAAAAAAAACTTCAGCAAAAAAAAACATTTAGATTCAAAATAGCGAAGAAGAAAAAACAAGATATGCAAAAGTATAAAAAACTAAAGTTTAATTTTTGTGTATATGTATGTATATGAGACAATAAGTAGCAATAAAGATAAATAACAAAAGGACCAATTAATTTACAATTGGAAAAAAAGTGAGGCAAAGCTGTTATTTATCACAAACGTTGTTTAACATGTATGTCAAAGCGGGGTGCTAGAAATAGGACACGGGAGTGGAAGAAGAAAAATAAAATCTACTTAGATTGCCGCTGATATAATTGTGTTTGCAAAAGCACAGAAAAACTAAAATTGCTAGTTAAGACATTTGCAGCATACTCATCAAAATCCTGATATTTATTTTTACCAAAAATTGACTTTAAACAGCAAAAAAAATAGTGACAATGCTTATATAACCCATAAAATAACTTCAGTTAAACTTTTGATAACTCGCTTTGAAGCGGAGTAAAGGTAAACCAGCTTTGATTAGAGCCATACGCAGCAAACGTGTTAAAAAACTTGAAAAAATAAAATCAATGTTATAAGAATTGGAAAAACAAAAGAATATTTACCATAAATTGACTATAAACGGCAAAAAAAAAATCACAATGCTTATATAATCCATAAAAAAATCAGTTAAACTTTTGATTACTTGCTTCGGAGCTATACAATAAAAAATTACAGAAAATTGAAAAATCAATAGAGAAATAAGAGTAAGCATAGAAAATGCATAAATAAACTTATAGAAAAAATATGCAAAAAAATTTTTTTTTCTATGGAGTATGAATATTAAAACTTTTACAATAAAAAAATAAAAATAAAAACGCATAAAAGTATTCAAAAGTGGCTTTGGAGGAGATTACTGAGCATTAAATAATTATACAAAATCCAGAATTAAAAAAGTGTTAAATAGAGCAAGGGTAAAAAAGTGCTTTAAGTACAATCATAAAAGAAAGGAAGAATTGAAAGAGCATGCATTAAACAGAAATTGTTTATTTGAACGTGATTAAAAAAATAGTGTAAAATCCAAAAAATAAAAAGATAAGTGATGTTTTAAGAAAAAAAGAAAGGTACAGTAAAATAAAGAATAGAACAGAAAACCGATAAAACTGGAAGAGAAGCACGTAAGGCCTGTAAAAAACAGAACAACGATGATAATGATGAGAAAATATAAAATTTATTGCAAGATAGATCAAAAAATTGTATTACTTTTTTTTTCAAAAAATCAATATAATTATGTTACAAAAAAAAAAAACAGATGGTTTTGCAAAAAATATTTTCACCTAATTCTCTTTTTAATCTTTATATTGTTGTACCTACAAAACCAGTTAGTGATCAAATAATAAGTTCATTTTAGTCAGCGAGTTGTCAAAATAGATTTTTTTAAATTGAGTACTAAAAAGGCATATATTTTTAAATTTAATATTAAAACACCTAACAGCTAAAAAATAAAAAATGTTCAAATGTTTTTATTTGTTATAAATGTCTATATTAAGCATATATTTCATTACATGTTCATGTTTTAATATAATATATTACAATAAAAAAAAAAGTTTGCTAATAGTTTATTTTAGGCCCGTTTGCACCATCGTGGCTTAAATTTAAACTTAATTAAACCATAGTTAACTTTAAGAGTAGTTTAATTTTTAACTGCATTGCACCAACACATTATAAGCTTAGTTTAGCAAACAAAACTTTAACATAGATTACACATGGCAACATCGCACATTTTCAGTAATTTTGGGGAATATGTTGGTATTTGTGTCTATTTCTGTAATGAAAACGCGGCAATTGTCATGAAATCTAACCTCTAACAGCTTGTGCTAGTGTCAGTGTTATTATCTATGGTCAGTGCATTAACACCCTCATTAAAGTCGGACGTAATTTTTATGAACATAGAAAACAAGGAAAATGTGCCTTCAAAGAGAGCAAGAATTCTAAACTACACAGCAGAAAAAAAAATTATTGAATATTATTGAAATTAAATTCAGGAACATAATTGAGAATAAAAAAACTGATGCCGTTACAAGCAAAATTAAAGAAGAAGCATAGACTGCAATAATCGGAATAATTAATTTGCAAACCCCCAGCCTGGTATCAAGAAGTAAGGGTTCATTAAAAAAATGTTATAAAAATTTAAAAAAAATGACTTGCAAATCTATAGCGGAGGAAAAAATAGATATATATAAAACTGGAGAAGGTGTTGGAGTGTTTCCTGTCGACGATCTAAACCTCCAATTAACATTGGATGCATCCGAAAACAGTTGACGGTGTTGAAAATCCGATTGATTCAGATGCACTATCAGCTGTTGTATTTGTGGAATCAAATAAAGAACAAGAAGAAATTCAACCGGTATGTACAATAACATTATATAACACAATGCTTAAAATGTTTAGGTAAATTTGTTATACAAAATTAAAACTTTATAATGCTCAACAAATTATTTTTACTACATTATAATGTATGTCATACTTCATTGATGCTGTCTATCGTTCATAGCAATATTGTGAATGTTCTTATTTTTTATTTTAATCAAGTATATTCATTAATATATTTGTTATAATTATTACTGTTAATTTATAATAGCATGCAAATATTAAAAGATTCAGCATTATATTTTTTACATTAAAAATAATTTGTCCAGCATTACATACAAAACTTTTGTTTTGCAAACCGAACCAAACATTTTATTCTTATTTGTGTTAAAACTTATGTGTTTTTTTTAATATTTGTTTATTGTTTACCGGTTTTTAAGTCTTAATGTTATGAAACTATGTAGTAATAACAGTAAACGTATATAATGTAACGTATTCTATCACACAATGTAATCATATAAGTTTTAACATTTACAAAAACCTAACCTATACTTATTTATTACACATATTTAGAAAAAATTAAGAAACCGAATTCACATGTAAACCCCAACTGCAATCAGAACAAAAAAAACACCTTGGAGTATGAGGCGAAGACCAATTATGGCAGTTGTAAAGTCAAATAATTTAAACGAGCGATATATTGAATTGGCCAAACTAAAAATTGAAATTGCAAAACATCAGATTGAGTCGATGAAAAAAGAAAAAGAAGCCAAGATGAAAGAATATTGTTTAAAAATAAAGAAAACTAAAAAAATAAGAATTTAAATGAATTGGAATACCAAATTAAAAAAAAAAAACTTTAGAAAAACTTCTAAATTTGTAAATTTTAATTTTGAGTAATAAATAATTTTTTAAACTATTTTTATTTTTATTACAAAACAACTTTTATATGTAGTAACAAATCAGCTACGGTTGAGTAAAATACTGATTGATTAGCGTAGTTCGTACATTTGCTATATTTAATTCTGCTTGGTTTGCTAAATGTCCAACGTTCGGTATTTATCCTTAATAGGAATGCTACAGCTGCTATTGAAGAATATTGTCAACGGTTTCCACATCAGAGACATCCTAATAAAAGTGTATTTATCAGAGTTTTCAACAAACTGTGCGAGAACGAAAAGCTTCCCAGTGTTAACATCTGAACAAGCTACTCGACAAGATTTAGAAGAGGTAAATCTATTCTGGATGTAGTAGCAGAAGATGCTACAACCAGCTCACAAAGAATTAGTATTCAAGTGGGTATTCCACAAACAAGAGTAATAAACACACTTTACGAGCAAAGCTTACATCCCCATGTACAGAGAGTACAGCACCAACAACCGGAAGATTATCCTAAACGTATGGAATTTTGTCGGTAGATAAATATAATCTTCGTGTTGTATTGAGCATACTTTTTACAGATGAAACAACATTCACCTGTGACGGCATTAATAATACTCATAACTGTCATAAATGGTCAGACAAAAATTGCCACGCAACATTTAAAAGTAATTTTCAATAAGTTTTCGGTATACGTGTAGTGTGATATGGTTGATTAATTGGCCCATTCATTTTGGAGATTTGCCTCACAGAAGCCACCTACTTATTTTTTTTTACAAAATGAATTGCACGGACTACTAGAGGATGTTCCTTTAAACATCAAAATGCAAATGTACTACCAGCACAATGGAGCTCTTGCACATTTTGCTTGTCAGGTCAAGCAACATTTGGACGAAAGGTTTCCAGAGCGTTGGATTGGTCGCAGAAGTCCTATTAGTTGGCCTCCAAGATCTCCAGACCACAGACTCACAGCATTAGATTATTGTTTATGGGGCTGGTTCAATGGAATGGACTAATTCTACGTATTAGAAATGCTGCAGCCGATCATAAACAAAGAAATGACTCCATCAGGAAAGCAACAGGCGCCCTTCGTAGACGAAGCAGAAAATTTTTAGAGATAAATGTCGGTATTTTTGAACATTTATTATAAAAACGCTATGATAACCAAAACGTTAATGTATGATTTTTTTAAATTTTTAATCACGCTGTAACTTGAAAACAAATCAAAATCGGATAACAACATTTGAATTTTTTAACATTACTTTCACGAGTAGTATACACTCCTGGAGTGACTACCGACTCACCCTATATATATATAAATATATATATATATATATTTATTTAAATTTACTTTCGGATTATCTCGCGTTGTTGTTTTTTTGAGTTGGACTCGACGTTTCGGCAAAATCTCATCTGCCATCATCATGAGAGATTTATTATATCTATTTTTGATATAATATAATATACATCAATATGACATTGATATATAAAACTAATTTTGTTGTCATAGCTAACTTTCAAGAAACTTTATTGTGTGTAAAGTTTCTTTATCTGATTTCTGGTAGTTGGTCGATTAATTGATCTATCTACAGTCAAAACTTGTAAAGGAACTGGTTGTGATTTGGGTGCTGTAATTAAATTAGTTGTTGTTGGTAAAGAAGCTGTTAGTGGTTTTTTTTTAATTTAATTTAGTTGTTGCCAATGCTGTTTTCCAAGTAGATGGTAAACGCAAAGCATCATCTCTCTTATTGAGATTGTCTGGTTTTTTTTCAATTTCGATGGCTTCTCTTGTTATTCTAGTATGAAAATGATTAATTTTTGCTAAAATTTTAGTTCCTTCAAAGTTAATTTTGTGATGACTTGAATTTACATGTTCCGTTAAAGATGAAGTAGATTCATTTTTTTGAATTGCTCGAATATGTTCTTCTTTTCTTGTGCTAATTTTGCGATTAGTTTGTCCAATATAAGATCTCGTACAATCTGCACATGGAATTTCGTACACGCCTTGACTTTCTAAAGGGATAATATCTTTTGGGCATTTTTAAACTTGACTTATTTTTAAATTTGTATTAAAAACTGTTTTTATGTCGTATCTTTTTAAAACTTTAGAAATTTTGTTTGTGGTACCTTTGACAAATGGTAAAAAAGCGTATTTTTGTGTTTCATCTTTTTCTTTGTCGTTGTTTGTAATTTTATTGTTTAATAACAGTTTTAATGATGCTTTATTGAAACCATTTTGTAAGAGGGCGTTTTCTAACGTTTCAATTTCTTCTTTTATGTGATTTTGATCACATAATGTTAAAGCTCTATGTAATAAAGATTTTGTTACTGAATTTATTTGGGCTGGATGATGATGAGAAAGTGCATTAAGATAACGGTTTGTATGAGTTGATTTTCTATGAATAGTATGCCCTAAACTACCATTAGATTGTTTAATTAATAAAATATCTAAAAAGGATATTTTATTTTCTTTTTCAATTTCAATTGTAAACTGAATTTTATTATTTATATTGTTTAGATGATTTAAAAAAGTATCTAAATTATTTTTACCATGTTGCCAAATTACAAATGTATCATCTACATATCTAAGCCATAATTTTGGTTTTAGTGGAGCAGAATTAATAGCTTTAGTTTCAAAATCTTCCATAAATAAATTAGCTATGACAGGGGATAATGGAGAACCCATTGGTGCGCCTTCTATTTGTTTATATCGTTGACCGTTGTAAATAAAATATGTATTTGAAAGACAGTGATTAGCTAGGTCCATAAGATAGTTTGGTGGATTATATTTTAATTTAATTATTTCTAAAGCATCATTTATTGGAATTTTTGTAAAAAGGGAAATAATATCAAAACTTACCAGAATGTCGTTTTTATCAATATTTATGTTTTTTATTCTATCAAGAAAATGTTTTGAATTTTTTACGTATGATCTGGCTTCTTCAGCATGAGGCTGCCATTGTTTAGCAATGTATTTAGCAAGTTCTTGTGTTGGAGATCCGATTGAACTAACTATAGGTCGTAATGGAATATTTTGTTTGTGAATCTTTGGTAAACCATATAATTTAGGACATATTGAAGATTTTTCTCTTGGTATCAAATTAACCATGATTTTTTTGTCAATAAGTGAATTTTAAATTTTTGTCTTGGTAGTTTTTTCTAAATATGAGGTTGGGTCACTGTTGATTTTGTTATAAGCTTGGTCTTCTAGAAGTTTTAACATTTTGTTGTTGTAATCACTTCTATTCATTACAACAGTTGCGTTACCTTTGTCTGCTTGTAGAATAATTATTTCGTTATCTTCTTTTAAATGTTTTAAAGCTGTATGTTCTTCTTTACTCAAATTTGGTTTTGGTGGATGTGCCTTTCTAAGAATTGTAACAACTTCTTGGCGTATACATTCAGATGATAATATATCCATACCTTTGATAGCCGATTCTATGCTACAGATAATGTTTTCTACAGGTATTTTGGATGGAGAAATAGCAAAGTTAAAACCTTTAGATAAGACTTGTTCTGCGGAATTGCTTAATATTTTGTTTGATAAATTATAAACTGTTTTAATTTTTCGTCTTGTTTTTCTTACATTTGATTTATTATTTAAATTATTAAATTTATTTTTGAGTCGATTGGTTTTAATTTCCATGTTTGTTTCAGTTCTAAAATATGCAAATATTTCTATTATATTCCATAATATTGGATGTATTTTATTTGCAAGTTCTAAGTGTAGGATCAAAAGTTCAGTATCTAAATTATTTTAATCTCTTCTGGTTTTGTAAATCGATTCTCTTACTAAAGATTCACTGCATTTATTTAGTATCTTGTTGATTTGTTTTGAATTTCTGTTAAATTTAATTTTCATACATGTTGGTATTATGTGACAGTTTCGACATCTTTTGAAAAATGTTAAATCACAAAGAAGTTCTCCACGTTTTGATCGTAGTTTTTCATATTTCTTTAGTTTATGTTATATTTCCTTTCCGTAAAGGTTTATAATGTTATTTTTTAAATTTTCGCGGATATAATTATTTTTATTTAAATTTACTTTCGGATTATCTCGCGTTGTTGTTTTTTTGAGTTGGACTCGACGTTTCGGCAGAATCTCATCTGCCATCATCATTAGATATGTAGATGATACATTTGTAATTTGGCAACATGGTAAAAATAATTTAGATACTTTTTTAAATTATCTAAACAATATAAATAATAAAATTCAGTTTACAATTGAAATTGAAAAAGAAAATAAAATATCCTTTTTAGATATTTTATTAATTAAACAATCTAATGGTAGTTTAGGGCATACTATTCATAGAAAATCAACTCATACAAACCGTTATCTTAATGCACTTTCTCATCATCATCCAGCCCAAATAAATTCAGTAACAAAATCTTTATTACATAGAGCTTTAACATTATGTGATCAAAATCACATAAAAGAAGAAATTGAAACGTTAGAAAACGCCCTCTTACAAAATGGTTTCAACAAAGCATCATTAAAACTGTTATTAAACAATAAAATTACAAACAACGACAAAGAAAAAGATGAAACACAAAAATACGCTTTTTTACCATTTGTCAAAGGTACCACAAACAAAATTTCTAAAGTTTTAAAAAGATACGACATAAAAACAGTTTTCAATACAAATTTAAAAATAAGTCAAGTTTTAAAAAGCCCAAAAGATATTATCCCTTTAGAAAGTCAAGGCGTGTACGAAATTCCATGTGCAGATTGTACGAGATCTTATATTGGACAAACTAACCGCAAAATTAGCACAAGAAAAGAAGAACATATTCGAGCAATTCAAAAAAATGAATCTACTTCATCTTTAACGGAACATGTAAATTCAAGTCATCACAAAATTAACTTTAAAGGAACTAAAATTTTAGCAAAAATTAATCATTTTCATACTAGAATAACAAGAGAAGCCATCGAAATTGAAAAAAAGACCAGACAATCTCAATAAGAGAGATGATGCTTTGCGTTTACCATCTACTTGGAAAACAGTATTGGCAACAACTAAATTAAATTCAAAAAAACCACTAACAGCTTCTTTACCAACAACATCTAATTTAATTACAGCACCCAAATCACAACCAGTTCCTTTACAAGTTTTGACTGTAGATAGATCAATTAATCGACCAACTACCAGAAGTCAGACAAAGAAACTTTACACACAATAAAGTTTCTTGAAAGTTAGCTTTGACAACAAAATTAGTTTTATATATCAATGTCATATTGATGTATATTATATTATATCAAAAATAGATATAATAAATCTCTCATGATGATGGCAGATGAGATTCTGCCGAAACGTCGAGTCCAACTCAAAAAAACAACAACGCGAGATAATCCGAAAGTAAATTTAAATAAAAATAATTATATATTTTTAAAATATTTGCATACCTGGAGACAGTATTTGAATGAGTGTTCCATCAAGGGCTCTAATTACCCTAGGAAATCTGACAATATAAAAAAACCTCTGACATTCTTGTATGTCTTCAACACTTTTTAGCAGTTCTGGATATTTTTTGCACTATCCGGCATGTAGTTGAAGTATGTTTACCAGAAAAATCAGAAATACTTTATAAATGATTACCAGTTGCATAAAAACAAAGTGCATCTAATAACTGGTTGATCGGTGAAGCACTATTATTTCTAAAAATAATATAACAAAAAGGTACTATTAATTTAAAACATATGAATCTAAATTTTATATAATAACAGTGTATGTATTTACCTATCTAAAGGAAACTCTAGTTTTACTTCAATTTGATGAAGGATTTCCAAAGCAGTTGCTTTTTGCATTCGTAATCTTAAAAAAAAGCATTTTCATCAAAACTATTAAAATAATCTGCTTTTTCATAATATTCGCGTAGAAAAATTGACGTTCAATGATATTTTTAGATTGTTTTTACTAAGTCGGCAATATTGACCGCTTAAGTTTAAGGGTTCCTTAAAGCCTTAAACTTCCCTTAACTGTTTGGTGCAACGAAATAAGCCACTCTTACCGTTTTAAGAGGAGTTTAAGATTTAAGTGATGTTAGGACAAACGGGCCTAAGTACTTTTTTATTAAGAGTTGAGTATCATTGCTCTAAAGAAAAATCAATAATATTAAATATTACAATTCATTAAAATTTTTTTTTTTCATAAAAAAGAATTGAATGAATAAAGAATAAAAGTATAAAAAAATACACATATACAAAGTATAATGAGTTATTGACGCAGTAAGTTTTTATTTTTGAATTTATTTTATGTGCTACACTTGTTAATGTGTGCAATCATTTAATACTTAATTTAATTTTGGTTAGTTTTATTGTAGTATATTAATTTGTATATTATCATCTTTGTTAGTCCGATTTTGTTTCTAAATAAGTTAAGCAGTCAGAAAAGAAATGGTAATTATGCATAATAAGTATTAAATTACAGGTATTTAATACTTTTAATTATACATAATTAGTCTTAAGTTTTTTTTATAAGACAAAATTAACTTTATTATTATTTATTTTACAAAACAATTTTACAAAGTATATCAAAATGAGTATATCTAGAAAACATAATAAAAATATTGTATTCAATCCTAGCATATTTACCCTATTTATGAACTTAATATTATACACGTGTCAACCTAAAGTTGTCACTTCCCATTTGTCTCAGTTTATACGAATTAGCGTAATAAAATGCAGGAAATACACCTGTAAGTAATAATTTATTTCTGGCATAATCTGTGCAGCAATGTATGTTTTATATATTTTCCTATAAAACGGCAGGGATGTTTTCGTGCCGGCGCTAATTCGCTCAAGAATACGATACTAAATTAGACGTTTAAAAGGCTAATTGCGTTTGTTTCCTGCCTTTTGGTGGGGACGTGGAGACGCAGGAGGGGAGTACCATCCCGTGTCCCTCAATTGCTGCATTAAATATATTATCCGTCTCGCGTTTTGTGTTTTCGGGGCTAGCAAGAAGGGATGATTTACGGAGGCTAAATATAGAGTCGGATGGCTCCCTGTGTTATCGAATTAGCGTTTTCGTTTTGCCAACAAATTTGTTAATTATTTAGTTGAGATGGGGAGTGGTGGGAGATTTGTAATGTATATAATGCCCAGAAAGTGAGAGTAATGTGCGTTTTATTGGTTGGCAGTAAAATATTTGCGCTTTTATGATCATTGCGTGTTCACTTTAATGTTTAATATTTTAGCGCAAAAGAAGTTTCTCTGTAGTAAATTTCATGTAGATTTTATGACAATTGTACATCATGAAAACTTGAAATATTTTAAATAAATATTACTGCAGTTATTGTCTACACTAGATAAAAAAAAGAGTATTATTTAAATAAATATGTAGTATAAATTGATGCAATTTAGTATTTAGATCACATCCTTTATATAAATGATTCGTATAACTGAATTCAAACTACAACTTAAATAGCACGTACGAGCAGTCAAGTTAACTAGCACTAATACTTGCATCAATTATTCACACTGGCACCATTTGGCACTCACGTATGAACTGCTAATATACATGGTCATAAACGAGAATCCTGCAATTACGTTAGAAAATATACTACATAAAGGGTCCACCTAAAGTAATTTACTAATTTATTAAGTTATATTTGTTTTAGGTAAAATTTAGTACGATATTTGAGCTGCTATATGTTGATGTTTTGTGGTAGCAAATGAATGACAGAGACACGCGGTGGATGCTCCTTAAGTTTTCCTCAATTTGGATGAAAGGGAAAACCCAAAGCGAAGGCGTGTCTGGGGAAGGATATTAGTGAGGGTAGGTCAGGAGACGCCGCGGGAAAACATGAAAACTTTCAGAAATGAGATATGTTTCCTTATTTTCTTTCAAGGACGATGTCGGAGGAGCGCGCCGGATTCCCGTAGGACGATTACAAAAGGATATGTGTGTAATGTACATTCCAACAACAAACTTTCTACACAAAGCAAACCGCAATCGTGCACATATTAATTAATTACGAGTTAAAAAATATAATAATCACGATTTGTTTTAATTAAACCTTTTTTTCTCTCTCCTGGTGGGAGAGTTTTAAAACTCCACGCGACTTGTTTTAATTAAGTCGAAACTGGTGGCGGCAATATACTTTTTAATCGAGGATAGTAGTCCTGCCAAAATAATTTGGGGGTGAATGTGCGGGTCTTCCTGCAGGATCTAAATCGGGAATAGCGTAACAGGATAACATAGACAAGAGAAGGTTAGGTTATCCTGTAGGAATAAAGGGTATGCGTTCGCAATTCTCCCGCGCATTGTGATTCATTAAGGGACAAAGAATCAACCCACATCAAGACGAGGGTGAATTTTAAAATAAAGACTTTCAATCCAGGATTATGAAATCCCCCTTAATCTGAAGTCAACTTTTCGTATTAAGATTAACTTGTCAAATTTATAATTTTAATTTTTTAATAATTCATTATAAAATATATTATCCAAGCAAACATTAAATTATGTTTTAATATGAATTTAATTAATAAATATAAAATAATATAATATAATAAAATTCTACTGGTTAAACATAAATATAATATATAATTTTAATAATAATATAAAAACATATTTAATACGGTGACTAAAAAATAATAAACATAGAAGCTGTATTTACTTGTTTAAAAATAAAGTACTTAATAAATAATGGAATCACAGTATTACTTTATCATTGTCGGTTTTTAAATCCTTTTTTGGTAAATATTGTATTCCAGCAATCTGTGTTGCTTAACATTTTACTTTTGGCTATTAACTTCAATAGATATTTTTTTCAATTGCCGTTTTTGCTGCAAAGTTTGACAATCATTATTGCAATTCTTATAAATAAAACAGCTATTTTAAATAATGGAATTGATGTGCAGTTAATTGAGACTGTTGATTTGCAACAACCTGATTTGCAATGATGAAGATGTGTCGCAGTGTGAGGTGTAAGTTCACGAAGATTAAATTATACGCAATGTAATTATATCAATAATACAATAACAAATTTACTATATCTCTTTTGACAAACTTTTATAATATATTATTTGTTATTCTATGACAATCTGATACTTATTAATTCCAAACCAATAATAATAATGAATTCTAACAATACATTACAAATAGAATATGATTTACAATAAAGTGTTTTATACTAACTACGATAATAAAAATACAATACATTATTAGAAATAAAAATGTAAATATGAGATAATATGATTTGGTTTAATGGCCGTAACATATCGGCTACCTTAAAAGATTGACTTTTAACAAGGACTTTATATTCTGGGTTCATCTGGTGGGAGTAGACATAACTTGCTCGTATCTTTTCCTGTGTAGATTGCTGTAACTCGTTCTCGTTGCCATTGCAGTCTTAGCTGATTATCCTTTTTTACAAACACTAGCTGGTCAATCTCAAAATTTGAAACCAAGTACTTCTACTTGTTCATGGTTTGCAGGGTTCATAAATATTTTTTGTTCCAACGCTGCTAAAAAAGCTGTCACATTTGCTCTACTCGTTGCCATCTGGACAATCGTTTGATGTATGTCTTGTAGTAATGCAATAGATGCTGAAGTGTTTAAATATAGTGTATGTGATTGTGATTATCACTTAGATTGTGGTAAAACAGAAGATAAGTTTGGGCTCAAAGCATGTTCAAAGTGTAAAAAGAATGGGATCCATAAGTGATCGTTACAAGTGTTAGTTACATTAAAAAAGGAAATTATAGATTTCACACAACAAGTAAGTTATCAAAAAAGTTTAATATTAAGTCAAGATGATAAAATAAAGAACTTAACTGTCCAAATAACTCTTAAGAATAATAAGAAAAGTAAAGTTGCAAACCCTTTAAAAAAGTTAAGTAATAGTACTGAAATATCTAATTTATGTCATTTGTACACAGATGGTTTTGCAAACAAAAATCATACACATAAAAATATACCTGTAGAAAACAAAAAACATGAAAATTTATTAACAACCAAAAAAACTGATACAAATAAAAATACTCAACAAATATTGTAAAAATCTGAAAATAATATAGTAGAGGTTATTGAACCAAATGATAATAGCATAAATAATATAAACAATGGAAATAATAATGAATGGGTTCAAGTTGTTAAAAAGAGAAGAAGCGTAAGCAAATATCAATTTAATGGCACAGGAACCACCGCGGAGCTCCCAGTCGCTGCAACACGCAAGCATAAATGGTTATTTGTTTCAAGACTACACAAAGATGTTGATAGCAACAAATTGATATTATTTTTAATTAAGCTGGAAACTTGCCTTATATAATTGAACAAATGAAACCTTAATACGAAGATGCTAATTATACGTCATTTAAAATAGGAATACCGGAAGAAACAGAAGCAATAATAATTAACAAAGATTTCTGGCCTAAGAATGTATTTGTTAACAGATTTTTTTTAAACAAATGACACTAAACGTAGTCCTTATTTTCAAGAGCGCTTGCAGGAAAAAAACACCCTCATAAAAGTAGAAACACCACGTTTAAATTACTACACCACAATATACAGTGCCTTACAACTTCCTTACATAGTTTGGTGGCACTAGCAGAAGATCTTGATTGTCATATATTGTGCCTCTCGGAACACTGGCAAAGCAGCTATCAAAGAACATGGTGGTGTAGCTATATACTGTGCGGATTTTTTACACGCTAAACCACTAGAAATGAACAAATTTTTAGTAAATAGAGTTTTAGAATGTGCTAGATCGGAAATTTATATTAATAGTAAGCTAATAATTATTGTAATTGTAATATACCGTCCACCAACAGGTGATTTAGTGATATTTTTTGAACTGTTAATTAAATTCACATAACAAAATAAACCTTACTTTATTGTTGGCGACTACAATATAGATATTTTAAAAAATACTAAAGATTGTATTGAGTTTCAGGGTATTTTAAATAGTTATAATTCTCAATGCAAAATAAACGTACCGGCACGCATTACTAAAACCAGTCAAACTTGTATTGACAATATTATTGCTGATACACATACAGAAGTCACAACCAAAGTTGTAAATACAGTAAAGTCCGACCACACGGCGCAGTTTTTAGAATATAATTGTACAACCAAGTTTTAAGAAACAAATTTACTCAGATATAAACGTTTTACATTTTTTGCAAGATCTTAATGGTGATTTTTTTTAGCACTTTCACAGAACACTCGGTACACGCTAAATATAACAAGTTTATTAATATATTTCTACTATATTTTAATAAACACTTTCCTTTAAAATCTGTGCAATGTCACCACCATAAAATTTTTCAGTCGGAAGCTTTAAAAACATGCAAAGATAATCTTTTTAAATACCAAATATTATTGCAATGCATCCTTGAGTTTGTTCCTATTTACAAAAACCATCAAAAACAGTACGACAACTTACTACTAATAGCGGAAAAAACTGCTCAGACTGAACTTAAATTGAATAATTCACAGAATAAATCAAAGGCATCCTGGAATGTAATTAGAAAGACAGTGGGCAGATCTAAATCTATTCATATTCCAGACAATGATAAATTATATCAATTAGCAAATCAATTTAATGAATACTTTAACGCAATAGCAGAAACTATAGCAAAAACATTAAATGGCTCGGCTATATCACATATTCCATATAATCCGTACACTTTATTTCTTCGACCAGTTACTCAGTCAGAATTAATTACAATTATTGAGAATATGCCAAATAAAAACAGTGCTGGAAACGATGACATTCTACCAAGTCTAATAAAAAAGTGTATTTGCTTTATTGCAAGTCCTTTAGGTAATATTATAAATAAATCAATGGAAACAGGAATATACCCTGACCAATTAAAATTTGCAATGTTAACTCCCATTTACAAAAAAGGTGACTCTAATGACCTCGGAAACTATCGACCGGTTAGCTTATTGAGCACGTTCTCAAAAATTTACAAGAAAGTTATATATATATATATATATATATATAAGACTGTTGGAATTTTTTAACATACACAACATTTTTTCAACAAATCAACCTGGTTTTATAAAAAACAGAAGCACCAAAACGGCAATATTTGATTAGGTTAATTGGATACTTTCTGCAATCGAAGATCATGGTATGGCTTGTGGAGTGTTCCTCGACTTGTCAAAGACATTTGATTGTATAGAATACCCACTTTTACTTTCAAAATGAGATTGTTACGGTGCCAGAAGCGTCGCAAATAAACTTATAAGTTCATATCTGTTTGGGAGACAACACTGCACAAACTTAAAATCTAATACTGGACTAACTATAAGGTCAAGTAGCTTGTACGCTTCTAGAGGAATTCCTCAAGGAAGCATTCTTGAGCCACTACTATTTATAATTTTTGTAAATGATATGCAGATGATACTACCTTACTGCTCAGAGCAAACACTTATCCCGAAATTATAGATATTGGTGATCTTACTATGCAATTCTTAGAAACATAGTTTGTGAATAATGGATTAATACTTAATAAAGAAAAAACAAGTTGCATTTTTTTTAAATCAAATCAGAGACAACTAACAACTGAATCAGTCACACTTAATAACACACCATATAATTTTACAAACTCTGTACAATTTTTAGAAATACAACTTAATAAAACTCTATTATATAACCAGCATATAAACAATGTATATGTTAAAGTGAGTCGGGCGTGTTTTGGATTGAGAATTTTAACAAAAACAACCAATTACAATATAAGCAAACTATTTTATTATGCTAATATAATTTCTTATATCAGATATGGGATAATCTTTTGAGGTAGCACTTCTGAAGCGGGTAGAGTATTCCTTGCACAAAAAAAGGACAAAAAATTATGCTTAAGTTAACCTTCAAAGAGAGTTGTAGAGGAAAGTTCAAATCTGCTAGAGTGTTGACATTATTTGGCTTGTACATATTAGAATGTACAAAATTCATATATAAACATAAAAATAGGTTTCAAATAACTACTTTGTCTAATTATTACAATACACGACACGGCCAGACGTATTTGTTACCGTCACACAGAGTAAGTAAATTTTTTTTTAGTTTAAAAATTTTAAAATGTTTGTATTTTTGTATTTTTGAACTATATACTTTTTTTTATTTTTGTATTTTTGTATTTTTTTGTATTTTTGTACTTTTGAACTTTTTTGTATTTTTGTATTTATACTCTTATTCTTTTTGACACTTTTGCATGCACAATCTTTACCTCTTTGTAAGATTGTTACTGTAAATAAATATATTATTATTATTATTATTATTATTATTATTATTTTTATTATTATTATATTTGGATTGACAGGTGCCTAATGACTTGGAGATAGGAATGATTAATTGTTAGGATTATTTGATAGTGGTGTTAGCGGAGTTTAAAATTGCTTCTTCAATTTGCGTCAATAATGTTGTGACTTCTTCAAATAAAAGTGACGCATCTTCCATGATATAATTTGTAGATTTCACAGCAGCCTCCCATAAACCACCAAAGTTGAAAGATCTTGCCGGTATAAAATATCAAATTATTTTGTTTGCCTGTAGCATTTCTGTTAGGAGATTTTTAATCTCTTCATGTAAAAAGGTGTTTAACATTTTGTTTGGTTCGTGATCTGCTTCAATAAATTTTGTCCCGTTGTCAGAATACATATTTGCCACGTTGCTGATAAAAATGCACTGCCTTTGTGGCCATACAAATGAATATATGTACATATGTATGCTTTAATTGTCCTTTTACTTTTGCAAAAACCCCTCTTTATGTAAATAGGTCCGCAGAGATCAACTCCAGTAATTATAAACGGACAACTAACTATGAACAACGAAAGTTGTATGCGTTATTCTTGGACCTAAAAGCGGCATTTGACAGTGTGAGTAGAGAGAAATTGTGGATGTATTTGAGAAAAAGAGGAATAAATGAACACCTAGTAAAAAGAATGGAAGAAGTATACGTGGAAACTGTTAGCAGAGTCTGTATGAATGGCAAAATGAGTGAGAAGTTTTGGACTACAAAAGGTGTGAGACAGGGATGTCCACTCAGTCCTAGTTTGTTTGCGGCATACATTGCAGATGTAGAAGAAATGCTATGTAAGGCGCAGACGGGTGGGGCGGTAGTGGGCAGAGAGAAAGTGTGATCGCTGGCTTATGCAGACGACATGGTGGTTGTAGCAAAACAAGCAAATGAAATGAACGAAATGATTAGATGCCTGGATAAGTATTTTAGAAAAAAAGATTTGGAAGTGAATGTAAATAAAACAAAAATGATGACTTTTAGAAAGGGGGGAGGAAGACGTAGAGTAGAAAATTGGAAATGGGATGGGAAAGAAATTGAAGAAGTAAAAACATTTAAATACCTAGGATATGTTTTTTGTACAACCAATAGTGAAAATGAACACATAAAAAATTTGACAAGATAAGCAAATAAAGCGGTAGGACAAGTATGAGGAATTAGTGAAAGAAAATTTGAATGTATGAGAATAAAAGGAATGATGTTTGATAGTTTAGTAAAAAGTATGTTATTGTACGGAGCAGAAATTTGGGGATGGAAAGAGCAAGAAAAGTTAGAGGTTATTCAAACAAAATACTGGAGATGGGTATTAGGAGTAAACAAAGAGACCCCAGCATACATTGTTATGGAAGAAGTTAAAATAGACAAATTAAGAGTAGAAGCAGGAAAGCGTGCAATGAGGTATGAAGAAAGAGTGAGAGAAAGGAATGAATGTAAAATATTACAAGAATGTCTGAAGGAGAAAATGAAGGGAAAATGCGGAAAAATAGGAACATTTAGAGAAAAATATTTTAACAGGAATGGGTATGCCAGTGAGGAAGTAGAAAGATTAAGAATAGATAGAAGTATGTGGAAAGAAATTATGATGAGAGATAGAGATATACAAGTGCAAGAGCAAAGAACGCGGATAAATGAATCTAGGTACAATTCAAATTATGAAGACATTATAACGGATGAACTACCAAAGTACCTAAAAAATGAAAATTATGGAAAAATGGAAAAACGTATGATTGCAAGATTTAGATGTGGAAATGAGGAGAAAGTGTGCAAATTTTGGTTGGAAGAGGAAGAGAAAATGTGTAGAATGTGTGGAGAAGTTAGGGAAAGCATAGAACACATGTTAAAATGCAATGAGATGAGAGAAGAGCAAATAGGAAGAAATGAGATACTGAAAGAAAATGGAAAAGGAATTAAATGGATGATGGCGGTAACAAAAAGAAGAAAGGAAATTGAAACAGAATTAATAAATAATTAATTAAAAACCAGGGTTTAGGGTTGTTAAGATTATATATATTATATTAGTGGTAAATTAAGTTATATGGTAAATGTTATGTTATGTTAAGTTGTAGAATTTTCAAGGCCGACAGGCAAGAAATAAACGATTATATATATAATTATAAACGGACAAATAAACTTGGTTGAATAAATAGGCAAATTTACCATTTTTGGAGTGTTGCTTTTAGAAGATACTTTATAGCAGATCAAGCATGTCTTAATTACTTCATAGACAGTTCTTCTGCCGCCTAATATCCAGTATTTACATCAGACTTCAAAAAACTGCTTGAGTAACTTGTGTACCACAATGTAATTTCTTTGTAGGTGTTTTTTAGGTAGCAGTATAGGAAACCTGTGACAATATGACATGGATGCTTGCCGCAATCTTCCTCCTACTCATAACATACCATCATTATCAAGAAACTAGTTGAGAGATAGAAGTTTGCTGTTCTGACTGATTTCTTGTTTCTTTGCTAGTGTGACTAGTTCTTCTTGAAAGGCCTTGGCTTTGTTGAGTTTATCATGTTCAAGAAAGGATCGTTTGCAATTGGCATACTTATTTTGGCAGTTGTTAACAAATCTAAAGCAATATGCAGTAACGTTTATTCACATGAAAATATAGGATCATTTTTCAAAGAGATTTAACTCGTCTACCGCAGTAGTTGTTGTCATTGCACTTGTTTTTAATTCTGGCAAAGACCATGACTAATTGTTGCTCAATTGACTCAACCACATTA
Organism: Tachinus rufipes; assembly: GCA_963932245.1. NCBI lineage: Eukaryota > Metazoa > Arthropoda > Insecta > Coleoptera > Staphylinidae > Tachinus > Tachinus rufipes. The sequence goes on along the minus strand of OZ010741.1, from coordinate 44,266,226 downwards.
GCCCGTGAAACCACAAAGTACTATTAAGCAGGTCCTTGCAAGTTTTTTCTTAAGATATATTGTCCGCAGAGTTATCTTCTGTTCGGATGTAATGCCAATCTTCTGCCTTAGGACATACTTGAGTTTCGTGTATTCTAATTACTACAAACACTTTTTTTAAGTTGTTTGTTTTTTATTTTGATGCATGATAAGGCAATTGTAGAATTGCTCCAGTAGAATATTTATATTTTAATCTTTATTTAATAATAAATAATAGTGTTTTAACTTTTATATTCTATTCAACAACTACGACTAATCGCCGAGCTGCACTGGCGGTTCAATATTAAATGAGAAAATAAAGTTATCTTTATCTTCTCGGTACCTAGCCTTTAGTAAGTACTGTCTAGCTATTTCGTTTTTTGTATATAAATAATTTTGTGATGGTGAGTATGTAAAGCCTGAATATTTGATCTCATTAACTTAGTTAGTAACAAGGCACCACATAATTCCAACTGTGGTATGGTGTATCTCTTTAATGGTGCTACACCTGATTTCAAACACAGAAGTTGTACATTGTAATTGGTATTGTTTGATGTGGGTAAGTAGATGCACGCTCCATACGCATCGTAACTAGCATCACAGAATCCATGCATTTCTATGTTTTGCTCTTCGCCGTATGTTACTCGTCGCGGTATTGTCAGCTGATTCATAAATTTAATATAGTTGATAGTAGTTACTACTGTTGCGTAATGTATTCATTTGTTGCGTATATGGAATAGAACGGGTTCATCCCTGCATAATTAAAGTTGCCACCATTTTTGGAGCATTAATTTAGCTTTTACGATGATTAGGCCAATTAGTCTTAGCGGATCAAATATTTGAAAAATCGTGCGTTTTGTTATCTTCTCATGTATGTCAATGTTAGGTGATTAATATATAAAAAAAGTACAACTGAATGCCTAGTGTTTTGGTGTCACCTTTTTTTGTTTAATATTAATTTGTTTAAGTCCGATACTGCATGGTGTAGAAAATAGTATGTGTCTGTTTCATCAGTAAAATTAGAAATTAGTTTCATATGTCCAAGTGCTATATAAATTTCTATGAATAACTTTCATTAATTTTGTAGGCTTGGGTCTTGCGTCAGTTTATGCTCTAATGAATAAAATCGTTTTACTGCCGTTGTTTTTCAATTTTTTTTCCAGATTCCAAAACCTTGTATGATTGTATGCTGCTAAGTGTCAAGCATTTGCCAGACATGATCCAACCAAAATGCGTTTTTTAAAAATGCGGATGTGCCTTTAAATGTCCCATGCATAATAACGAGTAAAACAGCTCCGCTCCAATTCTATTGATTTTGATTTGTATAACTGTGAATCAGCTAAGCGCAGATTTTGCGGTAATTGAAATTGGTATTTAACCAGAGACGCGGACGGTAGTTGAGATATTGTTTTAATTTAATGTTATTATGGAATGAGCTTATTCTTAATTTTATGCTAGTTGTCACCTTGTGTAATATCTGCGTGATTCTATTGTTTACACCAGTAACCAATATAAATGTATTTATCTTTTGTAGTTGTAGACGTTTCACACAATCTTTGGAGATAAAATTTGATTGTGACACACAGTCTGAAAACAGAGTGAATAGTTGTCCTTCTTTGGGAGCCTTCAATACATATTAAAGGCGTTGATAGAAATACATTATTCACGTCGGCACTCGTGTCAGTACATTGGTATGCTTGGAAGAATGCAGTACTGGATGGTATTGAATTATTGGTATCAGTTGATGGTTTCAAATTTGTTTCAAAATAAAATAGCAAATTGTGTAATTTTGAACATGTTTTACATCTATATTTAGATCTGCATTGTTTTGTGGTGTGACCAGCATATAAGCAGTTTACACACAGGTTCATTTCTATTGTTTTTGCTAGCCTATCATTGGAGTCCATTTCTAGGAACTTGGAGCATGTGTATATAGTGTGTGGTTATCGACACATACTGCAAGTTTGTTGTTGTTTAATAGATACCAAGTGCGATATAGTCTTCTGTAGATTGTATTGTCGTTGATTTGTGAGTTTAGATTCTTCCATAGATTCTAATGTGTGACATTTTTGAACTAAGAGTTTGCAAAATTGCTTAAACTTTGACAGATGTTGTTTTTAATTGAGCCTCTCAATTGCATCTCAGATTATAAATGATTTTTTTTGTAATTATGTAGATTAAATCCCAATGGTTGGTTTGTTTGCCAAGTGTGTTTAAAGCACAAATATGTTTGGTTGTATTGTCCAATATTGATCTTACAGAGATATGATTATCTTTCTGAATCTCAGGCTGCTTGCATAATAATTTTAGGTGATTATGAACCAGTAAACGCTTGATTTTATATTGTGATATTAAAATGTCTCATGCTATGTTGTAGTTTGCAGCTGAAATTTCTAACGAGTTAAGTAGGTGTATGGCTTCTCCAGTCAAGCTTGTTCTCAGGTAGTAGAAACGCTGAATATCAATAAGTCACTAGTATGTATTAAAAACTTAAAAGTATTGTAGAAATATAGCTAAGCCTTATAATTTCTCAAAAAGTTTTAGTTTCAATAGCTGTAGATACTGTCTTTTGTGCAAGATTTTTGTTTTCACTTGCTGCTGGTAAAAACCGCTAGCTTGCTTGTGTAATAAGTTTGTAGAATTGTAATTTGAATGCGCTTTTCTCTTGGTCATCAAGTTTAGATAACCGTTTAATTTAAAGGAATGACACGTTTCAAAGTCAGGTAGATTTTGTTTGGCTTGTAGAAGTATCTTTTCTAACTCAATGGGGTTGATGAATCCTGAGTTGAGGTACGTTTCAAAACGCGTTAGACTGCCTTATATTATAGCTTGCTGCATACAAAGTTTCTTCAATTCTTCAGCCATTGTCAGTATGCGGTACGAAGGACCAATGTTGATTTGCGACACCCTGGTTTGCAATGATGAGAATGTGCCGCAGTGTGAGGTGTAAGTTCACGAAGATTAAATTATACGCAATGTAATTATATCAATAACACAATAACAAACTTACTTTCTATTTTGAGACATTTTTATAATATATTATTTATTTTCCATGACAACATAAAACTTATTAATTCCAATGCAAGCTCTTATTAAATAATTAATTCTAACAATACAATAGGGTTTAGATTTATACTAACTATGATAATAAAAATACAATAAATTATTTGAAATACAAATGAAAATATGAGATAATATAATTTGGTTTTATGGCCGTAACGCTACTCTTAGATTTTGTAGCAGATATACGAGATAATTGGAAAAAAAAATCTTAATATTCGAAGAACTTGAACAAAAATGCTGGATAAACATATGGTCAAATATAAACAGTTATTATTTGATATTGTATCTTGTGAAGAACATGCATTTTACTAAAAGGTATAAAAAAATTACAAAAAATATAAGAATTATAAAGTTGGTAAAAAAAAGTAGAAAATAAAATTAAAAAATATAGCAAAAAACAATTGCTATGACCAAATGGAAAAAACTGTTTAGTAAATTTTTGGAAAAAAAAAAACAAGAAACAAAAAACAAGAGCTTACAACAACGATCATCAACATCAACCAATGACTGCTTCCTAAGATCAAAACCGGTGACAATTAATTCCAAATATTATGCAAAAATAACCAACGTAATTGTGCTATTACAACTCAGCACAATTGTTCTTAACTCTGGCCTCAATTATTTACAGATAATTTTTACATTAGTATTTTAATAGCTACTGCATTATTGAAACTAAATTTTAGTTTTATTAATACATTGCGCACTAATAGTAAATATAACCCCAAAAAACTGAAAAAATTAAAACGGAATAAAATATTTGCACAAGAGAGATACAGCTATCGTAGTTTTAAAATTGCGTGACAAACAAGATGTATTTGTATTGATTTCAATTCACAAGCACAATACAAATAAAATGCAACAAAGAAGTAACAAAGTTGATTAAAAAAAAATTGTACACAGTACAAAAAACTTGCAATAGAATTATTACTGGCTTCCGCAGCTATAAATTTTGATAGTGAGCTAGATCTAGAAGAGGGGCATACTTTGCAATGAATGTAATTTAAACAATACAAAGTTTGCGTCTTTATAACAGTTTAGTAGATCAATAATAGATACTAAAAACAATAGAACCTCCATCGTTACTATTTCTTTTGTAGATCTTGTACTTGCTACATCAACGTATTGCTGTCTTAAATATAGATATAATTTAAATAATTCAATACTATCAATAGCAAAATTTAATGATTTAAGTTTACTGATTAATATTGAATGAAACACACAATCAAATGCTCGCGTCCAGTTGCAGAACATAGCGTGTGTGTAATGTTTTTTGTCAAAACTTATTTGTATTACATTTGTAAGTTCTGTGATTGCCATAGATGTATTACGATTACTTCTAAAACTATACTGAGATGAACTTAAAATATTGAAGTTATCAAAAAATGTTTGTATTTGTAAAAAAAAAATTTCAAAATTTTTAGCAAATATGGGAATAATAGAAATTGGTCTGTAATTGTTAAATGTGTTTTTACCTTTTTTAAATACTGGAACTACTCTTGATATCTTTAAAGCATTTTGAAATATTTGGTTGGTGATACACATGTTTATTAGATTTGTTAGTGGATATAATAACAGATTTACTAATAATTTTACAATTTTAGCATTTAAAGAATAATAGTCTTTACTATTACTGCTTTTAATATTGTGTATTATATCTCGAACTTTTATAAACGTTATTTCCATAAACGCAAAAGAAAAAAAAATGTACTTTCTGGAAGTTCTTCCACTAATTTCCGTAGAGTCTTTAAAAAATAGTTATTATATTCTACAGCTGTAAACTTGTTTGTAGGATGTTCAAAAGACAGTGTTTGAGACTTGATTATGTTCCACATAGCTTTCATAGGATTTGACAAAAAGTTTATATAATTTTTGTGCGCAATTTGTTTATGTTTAATAATTTCTTCTTCTTCTTTCAGATAATCAGATAGTGAATAAATATTACATTCTGTCAAGAATTGTTGATCGCATTTGATGTAATTCATGATTAAACCAGCTTACATGATTCGATTAAATTTTGTGACACCTTTACTTCTTTCAGGGAATGCAAATTCAGGCTGTTTTAATACCTGCGGCTACTTTCTACCACCTATCATCTAAATGATCAACTGTTTTATTGCTAAGATACCCAAAACTGGTCTGTAACAATAAGCTTATTCAGTAAACTTTCAAAACAATGCCAAAAATAAATGTAAGACCAACAATCATAACAATGCAACCTTTTAACCGCAGGCCAACTTTGTCAAATGTTGCTCCTCTGCAGTACTAAAAAAGCATCTAAACCGTAATTGAAGAACAACTAAAAAAAGCACTAACAGACATACAACATAAAGCCATTTACACAGTAGTCACACACTCTTGGTTGCTCTACATAAACTACTGCGGTTACTATTTAAGCTTCTTCTACCTAAAAGAATTTTGAAAGTAAACTATATTAACATGCCAATCAGGTAAAAAAAAATTAAATGCTGTATACACCTACAATATAACATGAGTTGCCCACGACGCCTAAGAGCCTATAAAGTCAATTTGTAGTTGCACCTGGTAAGTGAACACATGTAACTTATCTACAAATGGTGCAATTTCAGACTTTAGACAAAAAATTAAGTATTACGTATTACTCAACATAGCATACAAAGTATATGCCATGGTGTTAAAGGATAGATTTAATAAGATATTATTAAATAGATAAGCAAAATTTGAAAAGTAGTTAAATAGACAACATATATATATATATATATATATATATATATTTTGATTAATATATTTAAAAATAAACTAGACAAAAAAAAGAAAACTATTTGGTAGTGTGAAAAGATAGAAACAACAGAAAGTTTAAAAGTGTAAAAACACAAAGAATGTTGATTAATGTAATTTTTCCAAATGTTAAACCTTGTTGTTGTTTATCCAGATATATGTTTACCTTCTTAAATTTGCTACAAACAATAAAATAGTATACAATGTATCAAAGACCATAAATAGGCCTTAGCAGTCCGGGTTGCTACAGCATTTTGGCACAAGTTACACTTAATACTTTTGTGCCTTCCCTAAATAAAAACAGTGTTTCAAAAAAGTTTATTACAGTTTGTCAATGCTGTTAGATTTTAAAGTATGACATGTAAAATCATGCCAATCAAATACCGCAGAAGACTTTTTGGCGCTTGTTATTTTAGCCCGCATTTTAAAGCCAAAACAGCTAATTTTAGTAAAAAGTGCCAAAAAACCTATTAAGAGTTTTACTTTAATGGTTATCATTTTTTCGTATCTATACTTAAATACTTGGCGTACTCATTATATTCAGCATGGCTGCTCACAACTGTAGTTAGTGGCTTTAACATTCAAATTGTTAAGTCTAATTTATCTTTTAGTAAAAAGTTAAAAAAAAAGCTTAAAAATATAAGAGTTAGATAAGCAACTTTATTGTATTAGCCAAGAAATAATAATGGTTCTATTATATCTTTTTATTAGACCGTTTGCACGAGGAGTATTTGGTACTACTTTTACAATTAATTATGACAACAAGCTAATTAAATCCTTAAAACCATACATTTTCAAAAAATAAATGCGTTCAAGTAGGATCATGTTTATCAAAGTTTTTAATTTTTATCAAAGTAAACTAAAACAGTTTATTTAGATTTGTTTGATTTTATAAAAAGAAAGTTAAATCTGTTAACAAAAAAAATTTTAGAGTCTTACTTTGTGATAAAAAGTATGCTTTGTAGCAGTTGATGTTTGCAAACGAATTTGAGCTTTTTAATGTTAACAAATTATTTTTTAATCTGGTATCTTTAAAGTATTGTTTTTGAAACTGAAAGACAAACTAAACGCACAAAACTAGTTGTTACATAATCATTGCTTGGAGTTAAACCTTAATGCTTGGGCTGGTTAGTGTTTGCATCTTGTGTTTAATTAGATGTGTGATATTTAGAATCATAGTAGATATTGATGCTGTAAGGTTGAGCATTGTCAGTTGTAATCTTTAAAAAGTGTTGAATATTTTTTTATTGTTAGTTTTTAGTAAGTTTAGTTTTGTTTAGTAAGTTTTTTTTATGTAATTTTTTCTAGGGTAAAGTAACCTGTTGTTAGAGATATTCAAATTTCTGACAGCTTAAAAAAAATAATAACTACTGCAAAAGAAATGTTTTTGGCTGATACTTTCAAAAACCTCAATACGCTAATAACTTAATAACCTACATAAAAAACACATGTATTTATAAAAAATCATTGCACTAAAACGATCCAAAATATGCTTGCTTTATAGAACTCATGACAAACTTGGAGAACATTAAATTTAGAATAAGCAGTTACATTTACTATTACTATTGAAATACCATAAAAAAGCTAATCGGTACTGTACAGAAAATATTAAAAATTAAGTTAAACTCAAGTAATATACATCGTGCATTAGATATATGTACATTTAATTTCATAGGGTAATTTTATTAATTTATTAAACTTATCCATTCATTTTTAAATAAAAATACTTGAACTATTTAACATAAGTACGGAATTTCACGTGTCTCTTGAAAGGTATTTATAGACATAAAATATAAATCAATTTTCATTTCAGAAAAATTCTTAAAAAAAAATGCTCTCCTTATTCAAACTTATTTTTGCGGGCATGCTATTGCTATGCGTTATCCATATTTCTTCTCATAAAAATAAAACATTCTTCAAAAGCTATAGAAATACTTGCATAGCCTTTAGAATTTTTTAATTTATTTTTACACAAGGCGTTTCAGAATTGCACATTAAACATATTACATTGTTGAATTATATTAAAATTAATAAAAATATATGGTTGTACATTAATAAACACTCCAAGTAGAGACTATAAAGCGGCAACCAAGTGATATAATAACAAACGTTTCAGTGCATTATATACATATTCATTTTTTTTAAATAAATTTAGATAGTGAGTCATATTTTTTGTTTTTTCACTTATTTTTATGTACCTTTAGTTTATGTCTTGTAATAAACAAAACTTAATTTAAATGTTATATTTATATTTAGGTTATAAGTTGTTTTATTTGCATTTGTCCTCGTTTTTTAAACTTAATCATATTTAGAACTATTTATATCGCAACAATTTTATTCTACCAACAAAAAAATCCTTATAAGTATCGCCATATCTTTTATAATATTCATTCTTTCATATTTTTCTCGGACACGATATCAAATAGACTAAAGAATAGAGTGGCGAATATGGAGCAGAAAAGATGGACACGCGTCATAGTATCTTTTTCTCCATTCGGACAGCGAGTGAACACGAGGTAAATAAATCGCAGCACGTATTGTAGCTCAGTGTATCGGCTTTTTGTATTGTAGTGTCGGTCGTGTTAGTACACAAAGAACAGATCCATTGTTAACAGAATAATACGTAGAAAAACACACTCTCGCACACATACACATGTCGACATATATACGCACTCGCGCGCGCACTCACTCACATACACACGCACGTTTATTTGATAAACGAATTAGGTCCTTCCTACACAAACCCGGACCTCTGTCTCCACTAATTTTCTATGGAGTGGAGTAACCATTAAGAAAGAATTCATTAAGGATGATGTAAAAAGTACAAAATTTGATAAAAGAATACTAAAAGGAATGTAAAGTGATTACGTTGTTATATTAATGAAACAATATTTTAAAAGCCAAAGTATAAAAGAAACAAAATTTGATTTTACAAACGAGGTAATCTATAAAAATCTACAAAGCCACTTTTAATAAAATTATTATTATTTGTTTTGGTTGTGATTTTATGATAAATTTACAAATCTATATTTAACTAATTACAAAATAAAACAAAATATTTTACATTCTATATTTTCCCTGTTTATTCTAGAAAATTTTATTATATTATTTATTTGTATTATAGTTGAAAATAATAATTACATATTAATATTAGTTAACTATTTATAATTTGAGTAGATTATTTTATGAAATTACTGTAATTAAAAATACTAGGTTCTTCATCAAGTGTTCAATAAGAGTAATAAAGGAATCAAATATGTACGTTAGGTTGTATTTTCTTTGTGTTTGCTTAGGAGTAGTTGTAAAAGAGTTAAAGTAAAAATAAGCTACTACTCTTTTCTAGAAATCCAAATTTCTACTGTTAAAACTATAATATAGGTATAATAAAGGTATTAATAATAAGAAATGGTTGTTGATGCTTATAATGTGTGAAGAAATTAGTAGCGTAGCTAGGAATCTATAGACAAGAAACTTATATGAGCTTTCCATACTCTAATGTACAATTTTAAAATTTAATTAAAACTAGTTTATATTGATATACAATTGATTAAACTATTATAAAAAAAATAATAGTAACTAAGAAAAAATTAATACTGCCTTATATCTCTAAGTTTCCTTGTACATTCATCAGTTTTTATAAACATGCAAGAAATATGATTTAATGCATCTTGAAGCAGCTATCTAAAGCTGGTGACGCAGTTCATCTAAATGACGCAATGTTCTGTTTATTATATCCCATGACATTTTCTATAAGATTCAAGTCGGGTAAGACAAACGAATAATGTTGTTTTGTTCTAAAAAGTCTGTAGTCTTGTTACCAGTTGCGCATTATCTTGCTAAAAAACTGTTTTTAAATGTTCTTGGATGAATGGAAATGGAAAAGATTCTACTTCTGTAACGGCGCGCGTTTGATGTAAAACGAATATTGAAGAAGATTTTCTATTGCAGCATATTACCTCCATTGACGATGTTGAACAAATTGAAAAAAAATTTGTTGACCTTTAGGTCCTCTAATCCTTATACTGCGTACACACTTGCAACAATCTGCCGTACCGCAACACCGTCGCGTAACATCCTCGCGCAACAGCGTCCCATCGCTTGTCGGTTTTCTGCCGTCCGATCAAAGAAAATGTTACGAAACGATGTTGCGGTACGCAGTTATGTTGCCGAGTGATGATACGCGACAATGTTACGCGACGGTGTTGCGGTACAGATTGTTGCAAGTGTGTACGCAGTATTAAAGGTCCGTCAAAGTGCTTAACACAAAATCTGGATTTGTTGATAAAAAATAATTTTTGCTCATTTATAAACTTAGTCTCGTCTGTTCTGATACTACTGCAGCTTGCAAGCTTTATGCTGAATTGTGAGAAAGTGGGATGAGAATAAAGACGGTAAAATTACAATAATAAAAAATTGGCTTATTAATAGTATTTTATATTTTATTTATTTATTTTATAAAATCCTTGTATTTTATTCATATTATTGAAATTAATAATTTTATTTAATTATTTATTTTATTTAAACATACATGTTTCGATGAATAATCATCATTATCAATGTATTAATGTATTAATATAATATAATATTTCAAACTGATTAGTGATTAATATTTTTAAAACTTTTATGGCTACATAGGTCATTTAGGTGCTTTCTCCAACCAAAGCAACGGTCGGACAAGCACAGAAATTAACATCTGACATGACCAGGTGGGTATACACTGTGGACACTAATCTAAGAGCTCAAGAGAATCCTATAGCAAATGTTTATAGACTTTATACAAAAAAAAAGGAATTACTAGAATAGTAACAACCAGAGGTACACAATAGGACCAATAGACCGTAGTATTAGAACGCTGAACAAACGACCTTAATAGAAAAAAAGTACAAAATGTTTGGTTCCAATTGCTTAAAATTTGAGGCTTTTATATTAGTTTAAACAGGAAAAAAAGAGTGATTTGCAACTTGAAACACAAAAACGTCATGAAATTTTTAACAAAAGAAAGCAGTAGCCCAAAGAATATCTATGAATTAACGGAACAGTAAATAAAAAATAGCCCGTTCTATTTTTAAGTCAAATTTTGATGCAAGCAGTTTAAATGCAGTACAAAATCTATTTTTTTAACAAAGTTGAAGATTAATTGACCACCAAGTAAAAGTTTTAGTTATTTCTAAAGAAATAAAAATATCAGAAACAAGTGTTTTTAAAATTATACTTGAAGATTTTATCTCAAGCTATAAACTGTTTTTATTGAGTAAATAAAGGCTTTTTATTTTTTAAGAAAGCAAAAACCTTTTTTTTTGCACAATAAAGTAATAATCACAATTAAGAATTTAAAAGTGGTTTTAGACACAAAAAAAACTACAATTATGTCTAAAAAACTTTGCTCCTGCACAATAACTTCAGGATGCATAAAGCACAATATGTTCAAAAAGTAGTCAATGATTGCAGTTTTAAGGTATTACAACATTTACTTTATAGTCCCGACTTGTAATTATTATTTTTTCCAACTGTTAAACACTATTTGAGAAAAAGTTGTTTTTTATTAAATGACGACTTGTCAATTTGTATTTTACAGAACAAACAAATTACTATTTTTAGACTGTTGAATAAGTTTGTTATTTTAAATAAATTTTACGTTGATACAATTTTATTTGTCTTGTAACTTCTTGTCATAAAAACTTTTTTATACATTTTGCGTTAGTACAAAAAATGCTGTTCAAATACTTGAATCTTTTTTTAAAGGAAAGAACTTTTTTTATTTATTTTATACAAAAAATATAGTTTTGGAAAGTTTTTAAAAACCTTGTTTTGATTTTAACAAATTGCTAAGTTTCAACCTAAACGTAATCAAAAATTAATAGTGTAATGTGTGATACAAAACATTATTTAATGCCGTTGCTGCCGTTGTTAAAATGTTTATAACTTAATTAAAAACCACAACCATTTTAGGATTAAAAATAATAATAATACGTAATTGTTCTAGTTTTGATTGTCATGTTGTAAAGTCATTTGTATTTATTAATAAATTATATAAAAAAGTAGTTTTTATATTGAGGTCAAAACCAAACAGCGCCCGCAAAAAATGTAGTGTTTTTAGATTTCTTTTTAATAAAATATTACTTGCTCAAACATCAGATTAACATTTGTTACTGTTTAGAAAAAGTTATTGTTTATTAAATTTTTTAAAACTTCAGTATAAAAATTGTGATTTAAAGTAATCCTAGTGCAGCTTGGCCCATAGAATGTGTAGAATGTAAGCGCAAGAAAAAATGATAAAACAAGCGTAAGCATGAATTCAACAATTTTTGTGTATATTAAGTTTTTTGTTATACCGACTAAGCGGTATTGGAATTAATGCAAATGATTTAGTTGTCCCAATTTCGTTTATCATATGCGTTTATGCGTGGGACTTTTGGTACTCTTTTGGTAGTGTAAATGTCACGTCAACTATTGCGGTATGGTAAATTTAAAAAATATTGCGGAAAATAAATAAATGCCAAGTTTGTAACCATAAAATTTGATTGTTTACATGTTTTAAACGTTTAAAACGTTAAATAAAAATTGTTAAGTTTTAATTGTAATATTCGTAATTATTATAGAGTAGCATCAGCAATTTCAGTTTTAATAAATAAAAATCAATTTAAAAAATATATTTTTAGTTTGATTTTAATTTATTTTACTGTTTTTTAAACTTAATTGACAAGAAGTCATTAAAAAATATACTAATGACTAGGAATTATTTTTAGAGTGAGAAACAACAATTAGAAAGAGGTACAGCGATATAAATTAGCCCAACCATGCTCTCAAGCAAGTTGACAGTGTGTAATTACCGTAAATTCATTGTTTCCCATTCAAATAGGATTAGTTTACTTTTGGTACGTATGGTGCTTCTAATTCAAAAACGCCTCATGTGTGGGAAAATCTAAACTTTACAACTTTTTATCGGTAAAATTTAACAAACAAGAAAAAGTCAATCCGGTTTCTGACTTCAATAAGAGATTATTTCCTCATCCTTTTTTATGGCGGTAGAAAGCAGGAACAATGTATTAATATTTTACAATTTAAACGCTTTGCAAAACTGGCCATTGAAACGTTTTTTTTTTAATGACCCAAGATGCCTATTCGAATCAAAGGAGCAAACCTTAGTTCTCCCAAAAATGAGTTAGCGCTTTTTGCGTAAATCTAATTTTTTGATTTAAGATGCATTTTTTTGCAAAAGCGGCAAAGTATTAATACTTCTTCTAAAAACTAAAAAAACCTGTTTAGAAACTTCATTTTGTTTAAAAAATTAAAACACATTTTAAGTATTGCAAAATTTGCACGGGGCACCAATAGAAGTTAAATTGCATTCTTCTGATCTTACGTAGCAAACCGGTGATTTTAGATTAAAATAAGCAAACGTCCGCAAAAAATTTTGTAAACCGTAAAGCAGTTTTCACAAACTCAAACTCACTAACTAAATAAACAAAAACGGCATTTTCAAATGCTTTATATTACTAAAATTTGTTTACACGTAGCATAACATAAAATAAATATTTAGATATTTAAAAAAAAAAAAAATTATGTAAATGTAAGTAAAAATAAGATAATACTGAAAAAATAAAGTAAAAAGTTTAATAAAAAAATATTGAAAATTATAGAAATAACAATTGAAAAAATAAAATCTTTCAAATGTTAATTTGTTCAAAATGAACAACATTCAGAGTAAGCATTTAAATTAAAACAAGTAAAGTTTGTTTGACAGATTAATAAGAAATATAATTCTAAAAGAATAATAAAAAAAATTTATTGTAAAAATAATTATAAAGCAAATAATATACTTTTCTAACTACACGACAAAACAACAAAAAATAAATGTTTTTTTAACTTTGGAAGAAACCTTTGTCTATTAAAAAGTAACATTGATTTAAATTTGAGTTAATTTGCATAAAGTTTAAATATTGTCAATGCTTTTTTTATTAATTCTATGAAATTCATTTATATTTGTTATTATATTCATATTATTTCATATAATTTTATTATTTATTTATTAATGTATTATTTACAACATGTTTCGTTATTTTTTAATAACATTTTCAAGTATTAATATAATATAATAAAAAAAATTTTTTTAATTTATTTACAAATCAATCAAAAAATTTTATATATACATTAATAAATAAATAATAAAATTATATGAAATAATATGAATATAATAACAAATTTAAATATTGTGTTTACTTTTTTTATCTTTTTATAAGATTTTGATTGATTTTTTCAAGTTAAAGTAAATTGAAGTTACGATTGCGCCTAGAGTAAAAGAACAGAATAATTTTTACCAATTGAACAAATTTTTTATATAAAAAAAAATTCAAATTGTTTTAACCAAAATTACTCCACCGTAATAAGATTTTAATAGGTCTGGACTAAAGAAAAATAAAAACGTTGCAGGAAAAGAACCGGACACAATCAAATAAAGCTAAGAACTTTTTAAACTTTTTTGGTAAAGATAGTGGCCAGTATATCAAAAAAATTACTGTCAAATCAAATTGTTTGGCATCATACAGGCCACATCTTGTATTACTTACAGCTCAACATTGATTGCAGCGTTTGGAACGGTGCGGATTTAGATTGAATTAAAACCTGAAAACAAACTGTACAGAATAGTGTTCAGCAATAAATCAAAGTTCTGTTTGGAGATGCATGGTGGTTGCACGAAGCTTTGTCAAAGACCAATTGCAACGCTTCTGCACCAAACTGTAAACATTATGGTACTATTGCTTCAGAACGTGGTTATTTTCTAGTTTTTAATCAATAAAATTTGCCCGTTAGCATATTGCTTAAACGTGTCAAACATTTTTTGAAAAGGTTTACAAAAAACTGTTGCAATGGCCAGCTACATCTAAATATATTGCTCATTGAACACGTGTGAAGGAAGATAGAAAGAAGATTACCAAACTTGGCAAATCTTTTGCAGATATTAGTAACTTTTCGCTAGTTGTTTAGGGACAAAATAACACAAATAAACCTAGACCACCTAATGAAATCAACGCCACAAAAGGTTATTAACTATTAATTTTTTTTTTTTCATTTTTTAAACAAAAGTTAGTTTTTCATAGATTAAGATTTTTGTCAAACTTAGTTGAGTAATTCTGTTAAAATATAGGGTTTTCCAATAAAAGGTTTTATTTTGATATTTAAAAAAACGGGTATTTTTTAAAAGAAATCAATAAATGTTTATTTCATTGTAAAGAGGAAGATATGACATTAACATTTGAAAACAATATCAGTCAAATGGCCGCCATGGTTACGGTTGCAGTACCAAAATCTTTTCACAAAATTTTCCATGACCAATTCGCACATTTGCAACTGTATGTTCTTGATAACTTTACAAATTCTATCTTTAAGGTCTTAAATCAATTGTGGCATAGACCTTATCTTTTACGTGGTTTCAAAGAAAAAAGTCTAAAGGTGTTAAATCACAAGATCTCGGTAGTCAATTGTGATCACCTCTTCAAGAAATAAGACGGTCAGGAAACTTTTCTTGCAATATTGCGATTGTTTCGTTGCTTGTGTGGCTCGTAGCGCCGTCTTGCTGAAAATAAACGTTATCCAGATTAATATCTTCCAATTTACTTAATGTTGTTTTTGTTTTTTTATTAACACAATTTCATACAACAATTATTATAATAGCATTCAACTAGAATATAAATTTAAAAAATAATGAAATTTTATGCATAAATTGAAAAAAAGTATTTATTTTTATTTATTCAAACTGCATAAATAAAAATAAACAAAATAACATTAATCATCTCATTAGTAGTTATCTCTAAAAAGTTTTTACTTGGTCTATTTCTGCAATGAAGCTAATTACCGGCGGATTTTATTTTTTTAAGTGTTAGTTTATACATTTTTACCTTATTTACAAAATTATATAGTCAACGTTACAATATTTGAGATCATAAAACCACTATAATCCTTGTCATTTTTATATGTATCCTTGAGAATATATTATATATAATTTTTATCTTATATATAAATATAAAAAAACTATTTACTATTTATAATATTTAAAACTATGTATGTTTGCAAATAACGTGCCTACTTTTAAAAATATCATTACGTCAACGTATCAACGTTTCAGAAGCTATTCTGCTTCTTTCCTCAGTGTCAACAATTTTTTTTAATTATGAATTACATATAGACTAATAGAATAATGCATACGTTCACCTACATTACGACTTACCAACGTTAAAAAGTGTTCTTAATTATTTGTTTAGTGTGTCGATAGTTGTTCTATCACAATCATTATTATTGACCAAATGATTAAATAAATCATTATTTAAATCAAATGTCTATTTAATCCATCCCTAGTAGAAAACTTTTTCTTTAATTAATAAATAAAAGACAATCAAATTAATTGTTTTAAAATATATAAAAAATGTATGACAATACATTTTCTGTTAAGATTTCAGTTCATCTACTTAAATCTAATCAATCTGTGAATTACAAATTAAACTTGTAATTCAATAAGTGTACTGATATTAAATAATGGTATAATTTCAAATTGCCTAGCATCGTGCAGTTTCTGACCAAAACGTATTTTAAGTTTAGCAAAATCACACCGAAAGTTATGCAAGATGTTATAGGCTCGGAACTTTCTGGTATTGATTAAATTTAAGTTGTGAATCCTGCTGCTGGTCATTGTCCTGCGGATTTTCAAAGCCCGCTTAATTTCTACCCTACGAAATGGCAAAGTAGCGGCAGGAGCAGCAGGCAAATGTTTGTTTATGATTTGTCCAAGTCGAAAACTGCCCTTGCAGCAGGCGATAGCAGCAACAATTCATAGGATCAGGTTTGTGCCGTGGCTATTATTAGCGGGATACGGCCAGGAGGAAGAAGGAGAGCAAGGGCGTAGGCACGGGGGGTTGCTAGAGGGACGAGGCAAGGGGGGTGTCGGGCGCGAGCGAGCACACAGCACATAGAGTCCGGAATATCTAATCCGGTGATGTAGCGCGGTGTCAAGTCCAAGTAAACCGAGCTGGACTAGTGGAGGTATTGATCTTTGAGAAGCGAAAGTTTACAGCCCCCCCGTTTCTCTGCCCCAGCATCCCCCTCGCACTCCGTGCGCACCCCCTTCGCACGCGTACCCCACCACCCCCCCTCTACACCCCGCGAGTTTAGAAACGGCCGCTGGTCATTCCGTCCAGGGAGGGCTCGTCATACCTCGTTTACATATTCCCCGCAGATCTTCGTGGCGCGTCGCGGCGACACCCTCTCTCGCAAGAATCGAGCCTTTGGCGCTCAGAAGGGTGTTACAGGATTAACACCACCTCGGAAATCGCAGCGTATTAAAATCACATTAATCTACAACTAAAATTTAGGACTAACATATTTTATGTTTTTTTTTCTTTTTTAGCAAAAAATGTATTACCATCTTAAAATAAAAATTAAAACTCTGAAATAATTTATTTTAAAATAATTTTAGACAATTAATTCAGTCACTCAGTTTAAAAAAGCGTAGACTTATTTTGAAAAGTTTTTTTTGCGGTAATCTTGAGATGAGTTTTTCTTATTGCCTAATAAAAAAGTAATGCAATCTTAGAAACTAAACTTCTATGCTATGTTCATCGTAAATCACAACACACAGATGAAAACATAACTATAAAAACTATAATTAGATTACAATAATATAGTTACCTACAGTGTGTTCATTACATTTTTTTTTCATAAATAAAAAAAAATATTGTCTGTCATTTATTACACAACATAGTAGTAGTATATTATAAAAAATTGTAAATTTCTATATTAAATAAGGTTGTTGTCTCTCAATTAATAAGCTAGCAGGATTTACTTAGATAGCTAATTGACTCGCGGTGAGTTTCAGTATATGTAACTTTTATTTTGAAAAGTTTCTTAAAAATAACGTAATAACATTATAATATATGTAGTAATTATATTAGTTTTAATAGTGTATTTGATATCTAGCACGTTGTAATACATTTTCTACATGTATGAATGTTGCTGCGCGAGCTTCTATCAAGAGCGGCAAATTAAAAAAGTTCAAAATGGGCATTACTTGCAAGTGGTATCAATGTGCAACTTTTTTTTTTAACTAGAATATATAAAAAAACAAACAATTTATAAACTATATTAAGCAACAAACAATACCGTATTCTACAATTATGAAAGTTGCTGAAGGTTTAGGGAATTCATATAGGTGAAATATATAAATTGTCCGTTTTGATGACTAAAATATTTGTATACAAAAAAATTTAATTATAAATTAATTAATAAAACTTGCGTATTTGCTAGCTTTGTACATGAAACAATAGACATATCATTGTGATTTCTTGCCGATAGGGCAACCATCTTAATGCTAAATACTTATTAGCTTTTCTCTTTACTTTTTTAATACAATGACTTTTTAGCGCGTTTTATATTTGTTATTTTAAATTAATTTCAATTGTTTTTTAGATTTTTACAATTATTATTATATATATTTGTTATTATATTCATATTATTTCATATAATATTATTGTTTATTTATTAATGTATTATTTACAACATGTTTCGTTATTTTTTAATAACATTTTCAAGTATTAATATAATATAATAAATTTTTTGAATGATTTATAAATAAATTAAATTTTTGTTTCTCCCGCATTCCCTGATATCCGGTTTTTTTAATTCCTTTGAAGTTTGATACATATAATTTAGAGGTTATATTTGTTTATAAAAAGATACCAACATTCTAATAATTATTCTGAATTTTGAAATTTTATATAGTTTTTATTTTATTAAAATATCCATTAAAGGTGAATCATATAACATTAATTGTTCATTTATAACTTCATAATTTTGATTTTTAATATGTTTTTTAATTTCTAAGTCTTCCAAAAATATAAGATTTTTATCCGAAATGTGTAAAATTACAAGTGTGTTGTACTGTGAATTTGGTTTATGTTTATTTAATAATAGATGTTTTGCAAAGTTTGATTTATCTAAATATTTGTTTTTAAAATCGCGAATGTGTTCATTATACCTAATATTAAAACTTCTTTTTGTTTGCCCAATATATGATTCACCTTTAATGGATATTTTAATAAAATAAAAACTATATAAAATTTCAAAATTCAGAATAATTATTAGAATGTTGGTATCTTTTTATAAACAAATATAACCTCTAAATTATATGTATCAAACTTCAAAGGAATTAAAAAAACCGGATATCAGGGAATGCGGGAGAAACAAAAATTTAATTTATTTATAAATCATTCAAAAAATTTATTATATTATATTAATACTTGAAAATGTTATTAAAAAATAACGAAACATGTTGTAAATAATACATTAATAAATAAATAATAATATTATATGAAATAATATGAATATAATAACAAATATAAATGAATTTCATAGAATTAATAAAAAAAGCATTGAATATATTATTATATAAACAAAAGTTTAATAATTTTGTTTGAACTATAAATTGTCAGTATTTTTTCTAAAATAAGAAAAAAACTGCATAATTTGAGAACTCTTAATTTTTATTTAATGTTTTTATCGTATTTTTAATCAGTATTGTTAAATAGGCATTAAAACTTGTTACATCTTTCACAATGGTGTTTCATATAACACATGTCGCCAGAGTATTTATATACAGTAAAGTTTTTTTTTTTAACTAAATGTCGGATTAAAAAGAATACTTAAGTTGTTTACATTATTTAATAGTTGACTTTATTGTTAAGTTAAATGTCATTGGATTGCAATTAATACAAAAATTATTAAAATATAAATCGGCAAATCAACCAAACTGCTTTATCAATAATTTTCAGCACAATCTTGTTTGAATAATATTTAAATGCAGTACACAAACAGTGCTATTAAAAATAATTAAAATTTTTGCAATGTTTTTTTTAAATTACAGTTTTTAGGTTTTAATAATTTCATCAAGATATATATATACATATATACATATATATATCTATCTGTTGGGGAGCATATCGCGGCCGGGCTTGTATGGGAGCTTGTGGCGCATGCACACGGCAGACCGCCCGCCGGGTTTTACGGTCTGTAAATAAGAAAAGGTCTCCATTGTATTGCTTTAATGGCACAAGCTAGACATAGTTATTTATTTTTATTATTATTTTGTTTTACAAAATATTATTTCTTCCTTAATCAAATTTGTTTGTGATTGCAGTTAAATTTAAATGTCAAAATATTAGTTATCATTTTATAAAGATGAATTTTAAAGATTCTCGTTATTAACTTACGGATATAATTAAAATTAGTAACATCTTTATTTAAAAAAAGTAAAATAACAATACTGTTTCCAACTTGATGAAATAAATAGATTAATTAAATCAATCAACAACAACTTTATTTGTGTGTTAAATCATTTTTGCATTTAGTGTATTTTTCATTGCATTTTACAGTTTGGTCTATAAATAAGAAAAGGTCTCTATTGTATGCTTTAATAGCACAGTGTAGTTGTTCTACAGAATATTATTGCTTGCCTACATTTTTTTTTGTAGTTACACTTAAATTTAGATGCAACATATCATAACAGATTTCTTAAAAACAAATGGATTTTAGAAGCTTGTTTAAAGACTAACAGATGTAATTATTATTTAGTAAAATATTTATTTCAAAAACTGAGATATTAATGGGTTTTACAACTTGATTAAATAAATAATCTAATTAATAGACATTAGCAATATCTTCAATTGTGTTTTAATATTATAAGTAATTACGTGAGAATACAATAGTTGTTTAGTAGTTTAGTAGTTGTTTACATGTTTAATTGTTTAATGCACGTACTAATAGTCAGAGTGGATTCATAAATTCGAGATTCATTTTGCTGTTCTTTGATTAGCTCTAAGCCAATACACGGATATTGTGACGGCAACTTTAGTTGCATTGAGCCAATGTATTCCTTGCTTAATTCTCGGATCGAGTTAAAAACTATACAACCATCAATATGCAAATAATCTTGGGTAGTCTTAAGATTATTTAAGTCTAGAATTATATTGACGGTTGCATAGTTTTCAACTCGTTCTGCACCGTCACAATATCCGTAAATTACCTTAGAGCCAATCAACGACTATCAAAATAAATTTCGGATTCATAAATCCAGGATCAATCCGAGATTTTTAATCTCAGACTATTAATATGGGCATAAATGTTTAGTTATTTAGTAGTTGTTTAGTTGTTGTTTAGTAGTTGTTCAGTAGTAGTTTAATAGTTGTTTAGAAATTGTTTAGTAGTTTTTCAATAGTTGTTCAGTAGTTGTTTAGTAGTTGTTAAGTAGTTGTTGAGTAATTCTTAACTAGTTGTTTGGTAGTTGTTCAGTAGTTGTTTAATAGTTGTTCAGTGGTTGTTGTTCAGTTGTTGTTCAGTAGTTGTTTAGTAGTTGTATAATAGTTGTTTAGTAGTTGCTCAGTAGTTGCTTAGTAATTGTTTAGTTAATATGTAGGAGTTGTTTAGTTAATGTGTGGCAGTTGTTTAGTTTATGTGTAGTAGTTGTTCAGTAGTTGCTCAGTAGTTGTTCAATAGTTATATAGTAGTTGTTTAGTAATTGTGCAATAGTTTTTTAGTAGTTTTTCAGTAGTTGTGTAGTAGTAATTTGGAAGTTGTTCAGTAGTTGTTTAGTAGTTGCTCAATAGTTGTTTAGTAGTTGTTTAGTAAATGTTTAGTAGTTTTTCAGTAATTGTTTATGAGTTGTTCAATAGCTGTTCAGTAGTTGCTTAGTAGTTGTTGTTCAGTAGCAGTTCAGTAATTGTTTAGTAGTTGTTTAGTACTTGTTATTCAGTAGTTGTTGCTCAATAGTTGCACTGTAATTGCTTAATAGTTGTTTAGTAGATTTTTAGAAATTGTTCAGTAGTTTTTCAGTAGTTTTTCAGTAGTTGTTTAGTAATTGTTCAGTAGTTGTTTAGTAGTTGTTTGGTAGTTGTTTAGTAGTTGTTCAGTAGTTGTTCAGTAGTTGTTGAGTAGTTGTTTAGTAGTTGTTTAGTTGTTGTTTGGTAGTTGTTCAATAGTTGTTTAATAGTTGTTTAGTAGTTGTTGGTTAGTTGTTGTTCAGTTGTTGTTCAGTAGTTGTTTAGTAGTTGTATTGTAGTTGTTTAGTAGTTGCTCAGTAGTTGTTCAGTAGTTGTACAGTAGTTGTTTAGTAGTTGTTGAGTAGTTGTTCAGTATTTGTTTGGTAGTTGTTTAGTGGTTGTTCAGTAGTTGTTTAGTAGTTGCTCAGTAATTGTTAAGTAGTTGTTTAACAGTTGTGTAGTAGTTTTTCAGTAGATGTTCAGTAGTTGTTGTACTCAACAATTGTTGTTTAATAGATGATTAGTAGTTGTCTAATAGTTGTTCAGTAGTTGTTTAGTAGTTGTTTAGTAGTTGTTTAGTAGTTTTTAGTAAATGTTTAGTTAATGTGTAGTAGTTGTTTAGTTTATGTGTTTAATAATTGTTTAGTGTTTGTTTAGTAGTTGTTTAGTATTTGTTTAGTAGTTGTTTAATAGTTATTTAGTAGTTATTTAGTAGTTGTTTAGTAGTTGTTTAGTAGTTGTTTAGTAGTTGTTTAGTAGTTGTTTAGTAGTTGTTTAGTAGTTGTTTAGTAGTTGTTTAGTAGTTGTTTAGTAGTTGTTTAGTAGTTGTTTAGTAGTTGTTTAGTAGTTGTTTAGTAGTTGTTTAGTAGTTGTTTAGTAGTTGTTTAGTAGTTGTTTAGTAATTGTTTAGTAGTTGTTTAGTAATTGTTTAGTAGTTGTTTAGTAGTTGTTTAGTAGTTGTTTAGTAGTTGTTTAGTAGTTGTTAAGTAGTTGTTTAGTAGATGTTCATAGTTGTTTAGTAGTTGTTCAGTAATTGTTTTTTAGTAGTTGTTTAGTTATTGTTTAGTAGTTGATCAGTTGATTTATTAAAATTGTTAATTTAGTTGTTTTTTTTTCATATATAATTAAAAGAAATGTTACGGATATTTATAAAGCTTGTTTTATTTATCTAACTTTAGAATTTATAGCAATAAATAGTTTTAAAAACATGATATAAAAAGTATCGTTTTTGAGTTCTCAAAAACCAAGTACTAAGTAACTAAGATATTAGATTCTGAAAGAAAACCATTTGAACAGGTTTTTGGGGAAATATAATTATTATTTGATAATTTGTATTCTATGTTGAATGTTCAGCCAACCTAATTATTTTCATTATAGTAAATGTTTAATAAATATGCAATGTTTTATATTAACTATTGATAAAATATTTGAGAAAAAAAGTTGTCATTTGATAAAGTATAAAAACAAACTAAAAAATGACAAGCCATATGATTGAAGACAAATTATAATTTATAGCTCTACAATAATCTTTGTTTTTAAAAACATTTTATTTTAATCTGATTATGTTTTCCCCACATTTTTTCTACTTCCTTAAGTCGGCTTTTGTTAGTCTAGCCAAATATTTATCGATTACCGTATTAGTAGCGGTTCCAATATCAATACTCAGTAAGGTTTAATAAAATTAATCTTTTTGTATTATATTATTCAGCACCAGCAAAGTAAAACTAGATTATTCAGAAACGTCAGTCGTGTTGCACGTATTTTAGCGTTGAATGCACATTTTGAATTTTTGAGGTCAGATTTTGGTTATTCTTATTGTTATTGTTGTTATTATTGTTATTTTTTTTTGTGAGAAGTGATATTGTTATTATTGTTTCATGTTTTGCTTTTAAAGTGACATTGTTAAGTGTTATAAAAGTTTTGGACAATGTCATCGAGAACGAAACACCTGTAAAACTGGCACATGCCGTGCAGAGGTAAGTTATTTTAATATTATTTATTTTGATATATTTTCAATTTGTTTTTAATATCATGTTTTTGGATCTGTTTGGGTTAAAATAAATCACTTCATTATGATTTAAAAGTACTTGATTTGCATTTTTGTCATATTATTAATAATGATTCAATTTATATTTATTATTATAGATAATATTACAATTTCTGTATAACCAAGTATAATCATTCATTTATAACTTTTTTGACATTGTTTTTAGAAATCACAAATATTTTAATTTGCTACAATAATATTGCCAATACAAATGTTTTGATTTAGGGTTTTTGTGTAGTTCAAGTTATATAAATTGCTCTAAAAATAGCATTAAACCTTAAATATTGTTAATTTATATATTAAAACTGAATTATTTGTATCAATATACATTTGCCATTATAACCTAAAATGTTTATAATATAATTAGGTACTTGATTTATTTATAAATAGTTATAGTTAGGTTTGTTTATTAAAAAATATACAGACCGGTCTGTACATTAAATCAACAATTAGCAGATTTCAGTATATTTTTAAAAAACATAATTATTATACTTGTACATTAAATATATGCAGATCATATCAAGCTTATTTTAATTCAGTTTTAATATGTAAAATAACAATATTGAAGGTTTAAAGCTATTATTCGAGCAATTTATATAACTGAACTACACAAAAACTCTAAATTAAATCATTTGTGATGGCAATATTATTGTAGCAAATTAAAATATCTGTAATTTCTAAAAAAAGTTATAAATAAATGGATATATTTGGTTATACAGAAGTTGTAGTATTATTCATAATAATAAATTGAATCATTATTAATTACATGACAAAAATGCAAAAGAAGTACTTTTAAATCATATTGAAGTGATTTATTTTAACATAAACTGATCCAAAACTATGATATTAAAAACAAATACATATATCAAATAATATTAAAGTAACTTACCTCTGCACAGCATGTGCCAGTTTGAACAGGTGTTTCGTTCTCGACGACATTGAATTCCAAAACTTTGCTAACTCTTAACAATATCACTTTAAAAACAAAAAATGTAACAACAATAACAATATCACTTAAAAAAAATGTAACAATAATAATAATAAAAATAACCAAAAACTAAACTCAAAAAGTACATACAGCGCTAAAATACGAACAACACGACTGAAGTTTCTGAATAATCGAGTTTTAATTTACTGGTGCCCAATAATATAATACAAAAGAATTAATTTTATTAAACATTACTGAGAATACCGCACTAATCCGGTAATCGATAACTATTTGGCTAGACTAACAAAAGCCGACTTAAGAAAGTAGAAAAAAATGTGGGGAAAACATAATCAGATTAAAATAAAATGTCTTTTTAATCAAGTAAAAAAGATTATTGTAGGGCTATAAATTATAATTTGTGTTCAATCATATGGCTTGTCATTTTTCAGTTTGTTTTTATACTTTATCAAATGACAACATTTCTTCTCGAATCATTATCAATAATTAATATAAACCATTGCATAATTATTAAACATTTACTATACTCTAAATAATTAGGTTGGCTAAACATTCACCTTGGAATACAAATTATCAAATAATAATTATTGTTCCCTAGAAACGTATTCAAATTCTTCTCTTTTAAAATCTATTATCTTAATTTACTTAATTTTTGAGAATTTAAAAAAAGTAATTTTTTATAACATGTTTTTAGAACTAATTAATTCTATAAATTCTATAGTTAGTTAAATAAAACAGGCTTTATAAATAATAGTATCATTTTTTTTTTAATCTGTATAAAAAAACAACTATATAAACAATTAATAAAACAACTGAACAACTACTAAACAACTATTAAACAACTACTAAACAACTACTAAACAACTACTAAACAACTACTAAACAACTACTAAACAACTACTAAACAACTAAAAAACAACTACTAAACAACTACTAAACAACTACTAAACAACTACTTAACAACTACTAAACAAATACTAAACAATTACTAACAACTACTAAACAACTGTTGAACAACTTCGAAACAACTACTAAACAAGTAGAAAACAACTTCTGATAAGTTATTGAACAACTATTAAAAAACAACTAAACACTTACTAATCAACTACTAAAGAACTACTAAACAGCTATTGAACAACTACTATAAAACTACTAAACACTTACAAAACAACTACTATACAACTATTAGGCAACTACTAAACAACTATTAAACAACTACTAAATAACTACTGAACAAGAACTACTAAACAACTACTAAACATCTAATTAACAATTTCTAAACAACTACTAAAAAACTACTGCACAATTACTAAACAACTACTAAACAACTACTAAACAATAACTAAACAATTATTTAACAACTACTAAAAAACTATTGAACAATTACTAAACAACTATTAAGCAACTACAAAACAACTATTCAACGACTACTAGACATCTACTGAACAAGAACTACTTAACAACTACTAAAAAACTACTGAACAATTACTAAACATATATTAAACAACTACTAAACAATAATTGAACAACTCTTGAACAAGAACTACTAAACAAGAACTACTAAATAACTACTGAACAACTACTGAACAACTACTGAAAAACTACTGCACAGTAACTAAAAAACTACTAAACAACTATTGAAAAACTACTGAACAAATACTAAACAATTATTAAACAGCTACTTATCAACTATTTAACAACTTTTAGACAACTACTAACCAACTAATAAACAACATTTACTAAACTACTAAACTACTAAACTACTAAACTACTGAACTACTAAACTACCAAACTACTTGACTACTAAACTACTAAACTACTAAACTACTAAACTACTAAACTACTAAACTACTAAACTACTAAACTACTAAACTACTAAACTACTAAACTACTAAACTACTAAACTACTAAACTACTAAATTACTAAACTACTAAACTACTAAACTACTAAACTACTAAACTACTAAACTACTAAACTACTAAACTACTAAACTACTAAACTACTAAACTACTAAACTACTAAACTACTAAACTACTAAACTACTAAACTACTAAACTACTAAACTACTAAACTACTAAACTACTAAACTACTAAACTAATAAACTACTAAACTACTAAACTACTAAACTACTAAATTACTAAACTACTAAACTACTAAACTACTAAACTACTAAACTACTAAACTACTAAACTACTAAACTACTAAACTACTAAACTACTAAACTACTAAACTACTAAACTACTAAACTACTAAACTACTAAACTACTAAACTACTAAACTACTAAACTACTAAACTACTAAACTACTAAACTACTAAAAAACTACTAAACTACTAACCTACTAAACTACTAAACTACTAACCTACTAAACTACCTAGTTATGTTATTAAAATTTTAGGTTATAATGGCATATGTATATTGATACAAATAGTTTGAAATGTTTAAGCCTACAACATTTAAAATTTTACGTAAATAAATGGTTATTTTTTTATTATTGTACATTTAAATGCACTTTGTAATACAATGTTTAAACAATAAAAGTATACAAAATTCTTTACGTTATAAATTAATTTTTGAGCAACTATTACTTATTTATTATTTATTATTTAAAACTTAATTGTAAATTAAACAAAAATAAAATTGTCATGCATGAGTCAAGTGTATGAAATAAAAATATTGTTTTGCACAAACTACTGAAAATGGCTTTCTTTACATGAATCCTGATCATGTGAATTTTTTCAAATTTTTTGAGTTAGTTATTTACGAATAATGATAAATTTTATGTGCAAAAGATACTCTAAAAATTTTAGGATGTGCCGTGCACTACGCTCCGAGATATCTTGCAATGTATTCACAGAAATACTTAAAATTTAAGCCTTTTTGGCAACTTTTAAACGTATTTGGCAATTTTGTTAATTGCTGATGTTTTCTAAATTTTATTAAGTGCTGATAATTTTTAAACTTAACAAACTACATCTGTTCTATTAAATTTACTTGCAATTGTATTATGAATAGTACGACTACAATTGTTACTAAATTTTCTATGAGTAAAAATATAAACAAAACTTATTTTTATTATTATTACATTTATTTAATTATGTACCGCAAAGTTTTTAAATTAATCAAAATTATTCTACTATAAAAATGGCTTAAGGTCGCATTTATTATAACAAAACATTTGTGGACAAAGAATTCGAATTGAAAAGGCTTTCAACTGAAATAGCAAACACATTTATTATATTACAATAGAGCACGATGACAGATATATTGCAGCGAAACTCAACAAAAAATAATATAGGCAACGCAAACGTGGCTGCGAGATGCTCACTTAGAAGGAGAGTCATATGACGCCTGCCGCGACGTTACCTTTTGGCCGCTACATGCTCCCATCTAAGAGCATATCGGTTGTCATAAGCTCCCATTAATATATATATATATATATATATATATATATATATATATATATATATGTTAATCCGGCAAGTCGGGCTCGTAAAATATATAATTATATTATGTCATATTCTAATGTATTTTGTCAAACTAACCTCCTAGAGACAAACAAACCCTTGTCTATTACTTTAAATAAAAAAGTTATAGCCACAATGGTATAAATCCGGCAAGTCGGGCTCTTTGCTACTTATTGTAACTCAAAGTGGGTATAATATTTTTAAAATATATTTATAATTTATTGTTATTTTCATAGCTTGTAAACGTTGCTAATACTTTTATGAAAAAAAAAAAAAAATAAACTATGTTTATTTGAATATTCGTGTATAAACTCGGCAACGTGGGCTCTTATTAGAATTTATCGTATAAGTCCAAGTTAAGAAATGGTTTTATAAAAATATTTAGAATCTATTATCATTCAAGTTGTTTCTAAATATTTCTTATACATTTGTGATAAAAAAGTTATAAATGTTTATTTGAATGTTCGTTTATAAACTCGTCAACTTGGGCTCTTACCGTAAAAGTTATAACAAATTGTTTTACAGAAATGTTTATAATCTATAATAGTTTAAATTGTTGCTAAAAGTTTACTTACACAGTTACGATGAAAAAAATATAAATTAAGTAAGTTTTGTTGAATGTTTATGCATAACATCGACAATTTATAATTTGATTTTTTTAAATATTACTTATTATATTCTATTATAGACTTCTTTGCATATTTATTTGTCAAATAATTTAATGATGTAGACTACAACAAAATAGTTGCATGTATTTGAAACTACTATATTATTGATTAACAAGTATAAACAATATTCAAAGTATTACATCTTTAATTTTTATTATTATCAATGAATTTATGATGAATTATTTTAAAAGCAGTAAAACTATTTTAAGGTCAGTCTATTCATGCATGTTTTTTTTAATTTACGACTTCTTTATTGTCCTGAAAATTATTCAGAATTTCTTTACATCTGGATAGTTGAAAAAATAACAAGCGGCTAAAATTTAATATTTATTAAAAGTTAAATAAATTTTAATATTTATTAAAAGTTATATAAATTAGTAATAGTGCAAAAGGAAAATATTTATTTTCCACTTGCATTTGCGACAAACAAATAGGTTGAAAACTTTATCATCTTATGATTTTCTGTTTGTTTGTTGTGAAATTAAGAGCATTCAAAGTAATGTCAAAGTTTTAATCAAATTATCAATATTTAAGTGAATATATTGAATCATATTTTTGTTCAAATACAATAAATTCTACTAACTTGACAAATAGTTGTTAATTTATGAGCAGACAAAACTTTGATATTAATTTAAGGATTAATAAATTTTATAGGTTTAGCTAAAAGTTGCGGTTCAAAGTATGCAAATTACAATTATGTGGTGAAGTTATAAGCATTCAAAGTAACAGGGTCAAAATTTTGATATGCCTGTGCAGTATCTTGGATTTACTTAAAATTTGGTTAACAACGATTTTATTACTATAGACTTAATTAACATTTTCAACAAAAATGTTTGATACAGAAGTTTCAAAGCAAGCGGTCAAAAGTAAAGTTGAATTATAAGCTTTCAAAGTAGCAGGTCCAATATGTGTGGTCATATGCAATATCTTAAATTTAACTAAAATTTAGAAATCATAAGTTTTATGGTTTGCGGATTACAATAAAAATGACAAAATAAAAAAAGTCTGACTAAATTATATCAGTAAAAGCAATTGACTGTGTTTTGTGAAAAAAATTGTTTGAAATTTTGAAAGTGTTTATGAGACACTAAGTAGCATTGAGGTTAAATGACCAAAGTACTAAGTGGATTATAGAAAAAAAAAAAGAGTGAAGGTTGTTGTTTATCATCAACGTTGTTCTATATGCATGCCAAAAAGATGGTAGCAAAGTGCTGAAAAGGGAAAGATCACTTCTTTGTTGCATGGAAGACAGAAGAATATAATCTATTTAATTTGACGATGATATGATCGTGTTTTCAGAGAGCACAAAAGCACTAAAGTACTGAGTATAAACAAAAACAAAACAAAGGTTATGAGAAAGAAAAAACGTACGTTAAAAGAGATAAATTGGAGCAAGTGAAAAAGTACTACTACTAAAATAACAAAGAATTAGAAAAACAAAGATAAATAATAGTTAGCATAGGAATAATAAAAAAAAATTTAAAAAGAAAAGAAAGATTTTGAGTAGCAAGTTAGGTATAAATTTGCAAATAACAATTGTGAAATGTTAAGCATAAAGTGTAAAGCTTGGACATTACGTGGTCAGACAAGATCCGGAATAAAAGAGTATTAAGAATGTCAGGGGAGGAAAGAGCGCTAGTAAGAGAGAAAAGACGGATAGTGCATGCAATGAGAAGAGATTGTTTATTAAAGAACGTGATCAAGAGAATGGTAAGTGCAAATCCGTAAAGAAAAAGATAAAGAAAAAGATGCAATAACTGATGTTTTAAGGAATAGGGAAAGGTACAGTGAACAAAGCAAAAGACAATGAACCTAGAAAACTGAAGAAGATACACTTAGGACCTGCAAAAAGCAGAACACTAATAATGATAAAGTCAAAATGTCAAAATGTATGTTAAAAAGTAATATCAAATAAATGAAAAATAAAAATTCCAATTTCAAAATATTTAGAGAATACTGGTTTTAAATTATGCAGTATATAAAAGTAATAATAAGCATTCAAAGAATCAGTTTGATGTTTTGATACACATGGCCGTGCTTTTACTGTATACGGATTATAATAATAATATAAACTAATATTATTCAAGTAATGTTATCAAAATTTATTTTAAAAAATAATAAAACTAGCTTAAATTTAGCAGTGATGGTGGATTAGCGCATTAAGTACACACAATTATTTGCAATTGTTATAAATATGATTTATGTTCAAAAACATTCAAAACATGATGATTAAACAAAGTCTTAGTACATAGCAAAGCATTTTAACACTTACATACTATATTTAGATATGTAAGACTAAAACTTTTACAAAGAATTTTTTTAACTGGACTATCAAGACAACTATTTGGTTTAGAATTTTATAATTTTCTAAGAATCAAAAATTGCTACTGTTCTAGATTAATAATCAGTTTTTCTTTAAGAGATTTCGTTTTTGAAATATATATTGTGGGTCAACAACATTTTGTTATGAAAGTTTCAAGAATACTAAAATTTAAACATAGATGCAATCGGTAGAAAAATAAAGATATTTAGTCGTATGTTTTATTATCAGCATAAGACTCAATTATGCATACATACATTAGATGTTAACATCATGCAATAAAATAATGAACTCTCTGTAGATATTTTTATATAAGTATGCAATATCATTATTTCAACAAAATCAAAAACTAAAAAAGATAGCTGCTGACTTTTGAGCATTTGTAATAAATAGCACAATAACCTGTTTTGATAGAAATTTAAATTAATCTATCCCATCAGAAGAAAATGCAATCAATGTAAGATACACATTATCTAAAAGTTAAACATATTTTTAATTGTGTAGCTATTGCAAAAACAACACGACATTATATTATGTAATATAATTCTATTATATTTGTGTTTAAAATATTTCTATAGGCCGCAATTAGGTCTATAGCAGCAGGTAGTGTCATAAATTAAAGTGATAACTTCTCATGTCCGACACAGAATCGTATTATAATGCAATGTTAATATTTTTACATTTATAATATATATCTAGTTGAATAATAATAAATATTTAAAACAGTTTTTTGTTTTTGTTATTGCTATTTAATTGCAAAGAGGCAATTAATTACTTGTATTATAATGAAGCCACGTTGGAAGAATAAAAACAAACGTTGGTGAAAATAGTTAGTTTTGTTATATTTATGTTTAGGTATATTAAGATTTTAATGAATTTTGTTATACTATTATTATTATATTTTATTATTACATAAATAACATTTGAAAAGTTATACTTAAATATATAAATTAATACAAATTGTTTTTAAAAGATAAGGATAAATGATTGCAATAGATAATTAGCCAATGGTAAAACTTGTGGCTTAGTAATGACATGAAAAATATAGAATATGAAAGATTTTTACAAATGAAACTGCACATCTGAGCTATAAAATGTTCCAGTAGAATGCATATAAAACAATTAGAATAATTATTTAAAATAAGAATATACAAAATTTCTTGCCGTCGGAACACGACTCAATATACACATTTGCTGGTAGATTTTAAATCTCGAAGTCGTTGGTTTTGGTGAATGCTGATTACAAAAAAGATCATAAATAAATGTAAAGAATTTAGGGTCAAATACTTTTAAACATTTGCTCGTAAAGCGGCAATGTTTTCATTCAAATATGTAATAATCATAATATATAATATATAATTTGATTTTACCTTAAATTATTTTATTTGATACAGAAGTAAACAATGATTAAGAAAAACAATATAAATTTAAATTAATTACGTTTTTTGATTCAATTAAAATTGGCATGTTTTTTTATATATATATATTTATTTAACTATACAAAATAGTTATTTATGGATCAAGTGCAGTTTACAATGATTGTTTATTATTATTACTGCATGGTTGCTAAATTTCAATAGAATCCAAAAATTCTAATTATAATTGATAGAATTTTGAAAACTTTTCGTTTTTGAGGTGGTCTAGCGACTACAATTTCTTGTGTATCTTGTTACTTTTTTAGTAAATCCAGTTGTCTTCAGAAACTTTTGCTAAGAAATAGATTGTTTTAAGCGTTTCTTTGGTTAGCTTCTGCTTGCCAAAGAAGGCTCTACGTTGCGTATTGTAAGCCTTTTTAGATTATAATCTTTTGGTATGCAGATGAGGCGGGCTCTGTTGTTTGTGGCAGATTGTTTATGAAGTTTATCACTAGTTTGCATTTAATTACTGACAACCGTATAGCCTATATAACCGATTAGCTCTGCGACATGATAGTTATTGGTCAGTTAAAGTATTGTCTTGATTTGATGTTTTTAGAGCTACATTTAATAATAGCTAATTTTGCTTGAAAGAACATGTTTGTTCATGGATAATTCCGGTTCTGATGCTATTGTAATGTTTAGATCTATCTGTATATCATATAAATTATTTTGCTTTGCAACGGTAGTATTAAATGAAAAGATTTTTTTATGCAATAACTTTTTATAAAGTGTGATATTATTTTCAGTGTTTCTTTCTCATGTAACACGTTTGTTGGTCTAGGAATCTCAAGATTTACGGTGTGTTTGTTTATCTATATTTGATACGTTGCTTACTTCCCCTCCATCATCACAAATAATTGAAGTAGTGGTAGCAAAAGCAGTGTTTCCATAGGTGCTGTGAGAGTTGTTCTTGTTGCTTTCTTTATTTAATTGCGTTGTTGACTTGTAGCTTGAGGGGGGACATCCGCCTGCAATTTTAGCTCTTTTCTTATGATGTAATTGTTGTAGTTTGATTTATAAGCATGAAGTTCACCCAATATCTAACAAGAAGTAAAAAGCTTTTGTTTTCCATCCCGTAGCAGTTTATTGAAAATGAAGTATTGTCAAATGCTCCTTAAATGTCTAAAAAAGGTCCAAAACAAATTTCTTTGCAGTGGATAGTTTTTTTGCATCTGATGAAAAGCTGATGTATAGATACATTGAGGATTTAACTTAAATGCCAAATGTTTGACACAACTATTTAAAATACTTATAGCTTAACACTATCGTTGTAATCCTCCTTTGTATGCAAAATTTTAGTAAAATCTAAAAATATTGAACATACATAAATGTCAACATTTTAATAATTAATGTCAGAATGTTGGCAATACTACTGTGATAACTCATAATCTAATTCAATCATCATTAAAAATTTTAAAAACTTAAAAAAAGCATGTTTGTTGAATTTTGCAAAATTCTAAAGTATTTAACTTAATTTGTAACTTTTTGACATTGTTATTTCTAATACATATAATCTAACACTACCATTGTAATTCGCTTACTTCAAAAGCCGTTTGTCAACCAAATTTAATTAAAAATTATAATTTTATAATTAGGGGTTGTTAAGGGTAAACTGCGCAAAATAATACAATAAATTTAATTGTGCTTTATAATTGCTATTCCAAGTAGCAATTACTCTAAAAATTTTGTTATTTAATTTATTTATCAAAATACTAATTTAGGGTTGTTAACAATTAAATAAAAAATGTATTGGATGTATGTATACTATCTTGTAAAGTCAAATTATTTTTAATACATATCAAAATATTTTTGGTGAAGGTGCCGTGGAGCCCGACTTGCCGGATTAGTTCCCGAAAGTGAACGGCAAGTTGACACACGAGCCCGACTTGCCAAAAAGAGCCCGACTTGCCAAAAAGAGCCCGACTTGCCGGATTCATACCCAGAAAGAGCCTGACTTGACGGATTAATATACATATATATATATATATATATATATATATATATATATATATATATATAGACGCATTAACCATCAATATAAAGCCCAAAACTGTATGTTGTGCGGACGATACCAAGCCCACTATTGTTTTACGAAGCCCGTTTTGGGCTTCCTAAAAATTTTCATGTATAATGAACGGATATAAAAAATGAAACTATTCTGTACTTTTTTAGCAAAATTTATTGGGCTTCCTATGTCGGTATACTATCGCAAATTATACACTTATAGTTCATTATATGCAACTATAGAGGGCTTACGTTTTAAACTGCATATACAGTACATATGTTTTACGTATGTTAGGACCCAATCATGTTTTATGAATAATATGAAGCCCTTAAGTTTGGCATCAGTGCTTTTCTATAAAACAGTCTATTACAATAAAATGTTTGAAAAATATAATTAATAGTTGTGACCTCTACTACGTGATAATTCATGTTTATGAAATAATAAAACAAGTTACTATTTTTTTTATCACAAATTTATTCTTGCAAATACAATAATAACTTTGGCTCTACTAGAGCCTTCTACAGATGTAATAAGTTATATAACTATAAGTAGAGCCAAAACTAGTAATGTATTCGTAAAAATAAACTTGGGATAAAAAACATAGTAACTTGTATTATTATTTCATGTTTGAAGAAGTAAATACACAATATATTATTATTATTTTTTAATTTGTTTTGTATGGTTATGTACTACGTTTAAGTAATTGTTTTTTTTTTAAATTTTACAAAGTTAAATTTTATGCTTGCATTACTTTTTAAACTTATCAATCCCCTTCAAACAAGTTGTAAGACTCTAGCTATAGCAATTTTTTAATATATTTTAAATTTTTTATGGCATGTGCTATCAAATTCAGCGGAATGGGACACTTCGGCGCCGCCGTTTCGGCGCGGCCAATTCGGCGCGGCCGATTCGGCGCGAGGACACCTCGGCGCTGGCCATTTCGGCGCCGGCCGTTTCGGCGCCAGAACTTTTCAAATAAAATAAAAGTATATATACACATTATAATAAAAATTGATTTGTTTTGTGAAACATAACAAATAATGTATGATAAATAAAATATAAAATACATATAAATTACATAACATATCAAACAAAAATTATACATAAAAATCATAATATATGTACGTACATATTTAAATTGTCAAATATACAATATATATTATAATAAATAAACATAACTTTGGCCCGCAAATAATTTATAGGTAATTAATTATCACTTTTTAATGATAGGTAATAACCTGAAAAATATAAAGGATAATAGTCTATTAAAATAAATAACTAAAAGAATTAAAAATATAAAATAGTAAAAAATACTAAATAAATTTTTATGATTATAATATATTTGTATATACTATGTTTTATTTGAAAAGTTTTGGCGCCGAAACGGCCGGCGCCGAATCGGCCGCGCCGAAACGGCCGCGCCGAAATGGCGGCGCCGAAGTGTCCTAGACCCCAAATTCAGTGCCAAAACTAGCTTCAGATGCGCTCGGTGCAAAAGCGTCATATTGCGCCCTCTAAACTACAAAATTATAAGTAAAAGGTGGTTTTCTGCGCCACAGCTCCTAGTTACGGCAGTGATCAAATTGTCAATTAATAACAACATAATACTGTCCAAAGATGTTGCAATAGTTTGACTTAATATAGTAAACAACTTGTTGCCTATTTGAGCTTTGTTGTATTACAAGTGAACTTGTTTGTAGAGGAGTATAATATTAAGCAGGAATTCTTTAACAAAAGGTCGTCTATAATGCTTATTTTAGAATTCCAAACATTTTTCGTACATTGTTACAGGTTTCTCTTTAGATGGTTTTTAAAAGTTGTTGCTGATAAGCTACGGTTATAATTTGAAAAAGTGTTGTTTTGACCTTACTCCGTTATCTTGGCATTTAACTGATGTATGCAAGTACAACGCTTTAAAGGGTCTCTCCTATACTGGCCATGTCAAGCCAACAGCTTCCCAACATAGACTCTCTATTGTATGAGAGGGCCGGGCATCTACATATCACCTGCTCGATTGTCTTGTCATTCATTTCACATTCTCTACATGTTGGATTATTTCCAATACTAATCGAGTGCATGTGTTTTTTTAGTTGGCAGTGTGACAGTCACAAATAGTAATCGGCTGTCTTAGCATTTGAGGTAGTCATTGTTTCCCTTTCCTGTCTGCAGCCAGAAGTGTCATCCCAGCGTCTTTCCAGTGCGTTGTGTGTGTGTTAATTTTTAGGAGGTTATTTAAACTTTTGAGTGTTAAAGAGGTTCATGGTTCAGGTTCACACGTCATAAGGGTTGACCCTTTACGCGCTAGCCCGTCCGCCTCAATGTTACTTACTTTGTTGGAATGCCCTTATACCCAGAGCAGCTTGATGTTATTTCCACAGGCTGCTAAAGAAAGGACACGATGACATTCAAACTTAGCTTCAATGTAATTTTAGGCTTGTTTATAGCAATTAAGGCCGCTCTATACTGTCTGTTAGAGTTTAGGCATTCTTGCTAGATATTTTGCAAGTTACTTTTTTCATAACCCCATAAGTTGTACTACTTCTGATTAGAAGATAGATGTGTGCGTTACTAGTGGTAAAGATATTTTGAGATCCAGATTTTGCAAGAAGATTCTCGCTTCAGAACTTTTATTGGTTTTTGGACTATCCGTGTAATGCACGTTGTAAGGTTTTTGAAACACAAAGAAAGATGACATGTTATCTGTTTGCGCTTTTAACAAAGGTGTTTTTTTAACAGCCTCTTCTAGGAGAGTTTAGCCTTCCCTGCAGTGTTAAAGTTTAACTGCATTTAGAAGCAAAGCGTATTGGTTGAGTGGTGGCAAGCAGATTGTTGGCAGCAGGTGGCAATGGTTGCAGCGGTTGCAATAGATGATCGGGTCGGCGTCTGTGTAGGTAAAGTGTTTATTTGTTGCAAGGTGTTTGTTTTTTTATTTTCATTTTAAAATTAAGAAAACCTTTGGGAATATTTTACAAATTAGTATAAAAATAATTTATTAGTTAAGTTTTCTAAATTTTTGCATAAAATACAAAACTCTGATTTCTTTTGTTGCAAGATAGTTTCTGTGGGTTTAAAAAAAAAGGAGTTTTATACAAAAAATTATTTAGATTTAACTCTAGTTAGTTGAAAGGAGCCCATATCTAAAACCATGTTGATGATTTGGCAATAGGTTTTTAACTTCAGTGTGATTTTTGATTTTGTTCAAGGTTATTTTGTGAAAAATGTCTCAAATTTTATTAGAATTTTTTATGAATACAAAAATGTGACGTTAGCATTGTACTTATAATGTAAGTGGGGAACTTTACAACCTTGTAAGAAAATGCTTTCAAGCTTTGTTTACGACCTAGTTTTAATTTTGGTTTGAAATGAGGAAACATATTTCTTACTTTAGACGTCCAAACCAATTTAAAAAGTCAAGCAGAATTAGTACGTTTCCTACAATATTTTATTTTTTTGTTTTTTAAGTGGTCCAAATCTAAGTCTTTGTTGTAAAACGGCGCGCATTAGAGTTGTCAGCAAATAATGTGGCCATGTTTTCTAAAGTATATTTAAAGCTTCTTTGTCATAAATAAAAAGAAACGGTCTACGCTTATTTTTTCACATTAGATTATCTTTGTTGGAAAAATTTAGAACGGATTTTCAGCACTGCTTTTTGTAATTTTTTATTGCCTTCTTTATCTCACTATTGAGTTAGTTTAGATTTTTGGCTTATCAACCTAAAAAATACCTCATCATTGAACTGAAGTTTGTTTTGGTCAATTTGGTCATGAAATTTTGTTATTTAAAGTTAGAAGATCTGTCTGGATTTCTATTGAAACCCAATCTATTTTACTTTTGGCAAAACCTGTAGACTTTTTCATTGCTTGCGAGATGAGTCTAGTAAAATCAAAGATAACGCTGTCAACTCTTTTAATTGTGTGAATATTAAGAAGGGATGTGATGCTCTGTTCTAGAGTGTGAGAAAAACGTCTAATCGGTCTTATAGACCAACTCTTAACTTTCTGTTCATTCTTCCCATAAAGATTAAAGACTATTGGGCTATGGTCTGAGCTAATGAAATAGTAGTTCAAACTAAGAGGTTTTTGAGTAATGCAATGTCACAAACATCTCCAAGGACCATTATTTTTTACTAAATAAATGATAAGTATTGACATTAATAACCAATCAAAAAACTTTACATACATTAATATATTTTTTTTTTAAATATTAATATGTAATATTTAGAAATTACTTAGTTGTCACAACAATAATTAGGTATTGTATTGATTTATTTTTTTTACAATGATTTATATTTAGCATTAGAATACTAACATTATATTATTTATTTAAAATTATTATGTGATAAATTAATTACATTCAACAGCCACATTTCTTAAAATATTTGTCCGATTGATTTTCTAATATTTTATGCGGTTTAATAGCGAAAAAATTGGCAACACCGTTGGGCGTCAAATAAACCGTAGGCAATATAAACATATGCACTTAGGCTTCGCAATATCCGTGTTGTCTCGTAGGGCTCGCATAACCTGACAAATCTATACAAAATAAATTTCTATTTAAATTTACCCCTCGCATATCAGATATAATTATATTCATTATTAAAGAGAAAATTTGCAAAATATACAGCAAAACTGATTTTTTAAGACCGGGCTTCTGGTGGCCTGTAGTGTATACTGGGCTTCGCATCATCCGCGAGGTACGTATATATATATATATATATATATATATATATATATATAAATATATATATATATATATATATATTTGTTGTTACTCTTCATGTAAAAAAAAAATCAAATTATATGTAAAATTGCAGAACTAAAAAAAAATTTTTTTTTCTAGTATGTGCGGCAGAACGGTTTACGCATTTTGATGTTACTGTTCGGACAGTCGTGGTAGATTGCACTCGCACATATCATATCATTGTGAGCCTTTAGTCATCCATTTTTATTGCTAATATGGTTTGGACCAAAAAACATCAAGTTTTATTTACATTTTTATTCCTACAAACTAATAATGACTCAAAAATTGCCGCAAAGTAAAAATCTGTGTAAACAAATGCTGGCACAGTTTCCAGCAGTAGCAACTTTTTTAGTAGCGACGAGACAGATAATACGCAAAATTTTTGTAACTAAGCCAAAAATAATGTTTGGATGATTCATGAAAGACTGCCACATTTGCGTGATTGTGTCACAATTTTCAGCCGCCAAGATCAGCAGAGATTGCTAAAGAAAACGTTTCTTATTTTACTCAATGTTTTAAAAACTGTTTTTTGGACATCTGGTTTTTCTGAGAAGTCATGTAAAACAGATTTTTTTGTAAAGATGTCGGAAGTAAAACGTGTTCAAACATTGTCTTTGTACCCTACCATAGTTAGGAGAACGTTTAATTGCTAAAATTAACGTAATACACCGCAAAATGTATAAAGAAGCAGTATAAAATTTCAAAAAATGTCTTTAACTGTGTATTGCAACTAATGGCCTTTATCTAAAGGACATTATTTTCAAAACTTAATAAATATAAAATGTTATTTTCTGCTGAATTAATTTTTAATTTTTTTAATTTTTTATTACTGTTAATTTGCGCTACCGCACTGTATTATTTATAAACTACATAATGCCCCATGATGTGCGGTGTCAGTATTTTCCCTACGTGTAAAAGAAGTGAAAAAAATCAAAATTAAAATATGGTATGTTTTTCTAAAGCAACCATTAATAAAGTTATAACTTGTTTTAATTAAATACTAAAGCACACAAAACCATGCATTATATTAAGTGGTATTTAATACAAATTGTTTAAGTTACTATAAATACATTTAATTGTAAGTCAACAATAAAGCACTTTAAAGTTAATTTTTTTGGTTGCGGTTATTAAAAGTGTTGAAGTTTAGATTTACAACGCAAGAATGCGGTATTATTTATTACATTTGCGGTTTATGTAATAAACTTTTAGTAGCAGTTGTTCAAAAATATGGCTTGAGATTTTTAAATCAGTGACTACTAAATTAAAAAGTGCAGAACAACCTACATAAACACATAACGTTTTCAGAACTTTATTGACGGATGAAATAACATTTACTATTAAAAAAATATAAAAAAAAAAACAGCTGCTTTTGGAATATGTAGAACCCAAACAAAATTAGTGTTAATTTTACATCATTCACATTTTAGTGAATGTCTTGTGTAGAACTATTAAAAGCTCATTTGCCTATTTGTTTTTAAAAACTATTTAACCGCTAATAGCTGTATACATTTTTTACAACATTATTTGAGTAAATTGTCAAATGTTGTACTTTTGGCAATCAGATATTGTATGTAGTACTAGCCCATTGGTGTTTTTTTGCATTTTGCGACTTATTTGTTAGATAATTTTTAAATTAACAGTGTAAAAAATTTGTAATACTTCTATTAGAGAAGAACAACACCACTAGCCCCAAAATTCTCCAAACTTACCTTGCTTATATTATTATCACTAAAAACAAATTTTAGAATATGTGCTTTGAAGCAGCAGAAATAATTAAGAATAACAGTAACATGTTACGTAGATCAAACAAATCTTTCTTAAAAAAAAGCCAGAATGTGTCTCGAAAGCAACGGTAGCCATTTAAAATAAAAAACTAAAATAAAAATAATTATTGGCTTATAAAATAATTAAACTCTCTAATGATTCAACAATTACTATTGTAAATTTTTGCAACAAAAAAACAATAATTTTATTTTGATTAACATAAATTTAACTATTATTTTTAGCTTTACACCGAAAGGTAGAAAGGAAATTGAATAAATAAATAAATAAATTTTTTTTTAGTAATTGTTATTATTGATTGGAGCAACAGTTTGACACAGTGTATGACTGTGATAATATAGA
Organism: Tachinus rufipes; assembly: GCA_963932245.1. Lineage (NCBI taxonomy): Eukaryota > Metazoa > Arthropoda > Insecta > Coleoptera > Staphylinidae > Tachinus > Tachinus rufipes. Next base: position 44,224,855 of record OZ010741.1, on the reverse strand, counting down.
AATATTACTTACCTACCAACTTGAAGATAATTAAACAATTTTTGTTAAAAATAAAACTACTTCTTCAATTCTGCAAAAAAGTAATTGTTTTATTGAGTATTTTTTATCAATAAGTAAATGTTAACCAAACTTTTTTTACTGAAACCAGATATTGTTTATCAAGATTTTGAAAAAATCAAATAACTACGGGATAAAAAGTTCTATACAAATGTACACTCAAAATTCCGCAAATGACAGATTTAATACGTTGATGCGTTGGTGGTACTCAAAATATCTGGTTTATATAAGTTAGTTTCTGGCGTTTGAAAATGTTTAGTTGTTAGTTTGTAAGATGGAAGCAACAAAAAATGCATCTCAATATTTATTTATTATAAAATAACATTTAATTAAATCAAATCAAAATTTTAAATTTGCTTATTTAATAAACCACGTTGTTTGAAATAAATTCTACTCTTCAGGATGAACAAATAAAGTTTGAAAATTACTGATGGTGAATGCGCCGGGTTAGATTTAATCTAAATGGGAATTGCATTAATAAAATATATCCGACTTGTACTATCTCAATTTAAAAACTCATACTTATTAATAATCATTACATTAACAGCATAAAACTTAAGTATTGTAAATAATTAATTGTAACAAACTATTACTAGAATGTTTAAATATAGTTGCAAGGGAAAAATTTGACAAGAGAGAAAAAAACTATTTAAATAAATCATATAATAATTAATATAACAATTTTTAAGTAAAACTTTTTTTGCGCATGTTTAGCACTATACTGCTTTTCAAAAGATAGGAACAATAATATAATACCTAAAGAAGTTAAAATTTTATTATTTTTGTATGGTTTAGTGTTTAAAAATATAACCGATAATAATTTCTGTGTTGAGCAGACAATAAATTTTGTTTTTTACAACTACATATATCCAAAACTGATTGACGATTTAGTACATACTTTGGAACATTGCACAGTAGTTCCAAGTTCAATTCTTGGTAGATAAAAATTTAACATATTAAGTGGACTTATTTGACTGCAAAATAGAATCATCCATTTCTTATGGTGTTGAACAAAACATTTTAAAGGTATTTATTACAAAAATTATGTAAAGTAAACAATTGTAAAAAAAAATATTGTAGTGTTTGTCAACATCTCACATTTCAATAGCTTATAATTAATGGTTTATACAAGTGTTCATATTTGTATGTCAAGATATAAGACGTAATAAATAACCGCAAAAGCTTTATTTGCATGTTTTTTTGTGTAAGAAAAGAAATTCTTTATAAGACATTGGGCAGCTTGTACTGTCTAGCAGTATCAGGTTTTTACTGACTAAAAACTTACATTTTTCCTTCTTTACCTTAAAGTGGTTTGCCTGGCGCTCTATTGGGCCTGTTGTACACCTCTACTCCCTTAGCGGCTCTGCCTCTTCAATAAAGTATCTTATCAAATTAAAAAAAATAAAAAGATAAAACTGTTTTTTTTTGTTTTCTTTTTTTTGTGTTATATATATATATATATATATATATGGGTAATTCCATTACTTTTCGACCAATTTGAAAAAGTCAACCTCTTTGATTTTGCTCAAATTTTCAAGGATCAAAATATAGATGAAAAAAATGAGATTTCCAAAATTTTGGACCTTAGAATATTGCCTGTTTAAAATGACACACATTTGAAGGTCAGAAATTTTACAATAAAACGTAATTTTTAGCTTAATTTGTATCTCAATTTTTGGGCTTCTGAAAAATGATAAAAAGGTCTACGATAGCTCAAATTATTCCTTTTTACATGTACTTTAAAACCCATATTATTATGTTTAATATCGTGGCAGTCATTTTGATATATTAAACTTTAAACATTATTCCAAAAAAAACCGTAAATTTAGCAAAATCGCAAAACTTTGCTTTCTTTAGACCGTTCTAACTTTGTCAAATCTTAACAAAATTTAATCCACAACGTCTAGATTTTCTCGTGTTTAATCTCTTTTTGAAGTGATCACACAATACTTATAGAATCAATACGTATACACCATTATTTTGATTCAGGAAGTTGCACATGTTTTCGCGATCTTCAAAACTTGTAATTTTCAGGTCCCGAAAAAGCGCTGTCACCCTATGTCGATTTTAGTCAAAATTTCAGTAAATACTCTTTTGAACACAAGAAAAAAGGTTATTCATATGAGAAATGGTATATCGGGCATTATCAAGAAATTTTTAATATTCAAAAATTGTCAAAATCGGCAAACCGCACATTTTTGTATCTCAATTTTTGGGCCTCTGGAAAAAGATAAGAAGGTCTACGTTGGCTTAAAATATTCCTTATTGCATGTACTTTAAAACCCATATTCGTATATTTAATGTTGGGGCAGTCATTTTGATATATCAAGCTTTAACTATTAATTAAAAAAAAAAACGTAAAATTTGAAAAATTGCTAAATTATGCTTTGTTTAAACCGTTCTAACTTTGTCAAATCTTGAAGAAAATTGATTCACGAGGTCTAGATTTCTTTGTGTTCAATCTTTCATTAAAGTAATTACACTAGACTTATAGAATCAATTTATATTTACCACTATTTTAATGCAGGAAGTTGCACATGTTTTTGCTATTTTCAAAACTTGTAATTTTCAGGTCCCGAAAAAACGCTGTCACCCTATGTCGATTTTAGTCAAAATTTCAGTAAATACTCTTCAGAGTACAAGAAAAAGGTTATTTATATGAAAATTGGTATATTGGGAATTATCAAGAAGCCATTGAGAAAATGCAAGTCGTTGTGCTACGTAGCCTGGTTGTAGGTGTTTAACTTTTGATAATAATATGGGTGAACATTTTCACTAAAGAACGCGTCAAAAAATTTGTTTTCTGTCAGGAAATTTCAATTGCTAGGGCATTACCATTACAGAGTCCGTAAACAAAAATGATATTTGCGTAATCTCTATGTTGAACAGCATTTTTATCAAATTTCATTAACCAAACCAAAAAAACTGTTTTAACAAGTATCAAAAGCTTGCATCAATGCAGACTTGTTAAAGTAATGTTGTTTTGTTTGTGTTTTTTTGCTAAATAAAAAGTTTTTTAAATATTTTGTATTTGTTGACTATCTCAAAAACAAAGCAAGATAGACAAAAAGTGATTTAGATTTTCTGAATTTTGACGATTTTTGAATATAAAAAAACTCTTGATAATGCCCAATATATCATTTTTCATATAAATAACCTTTTATTTGTGGTCTTAAGAGTATTTACTGAAATGTTGACTGAAATCGACATAAGGTGACAGCGGTTTTTCGATACCTAAATATTACAAGTTTTGAAGATCGCAAAAACATGTGCAACTTCCTGCATCAAATTAGTGGTAAATATGTATAGATTTTATAAGTCTTATGTAATCATTTTAAAGATAGATTGAACACAAAGAAATATAGACCTGGTGGATCAAATTTCTTTAAAATTTAACAAAATTAGAACGGTTTAAACAAAGCTTAACTTTGCAGTTTTGCTGAATTTATGGTTTTTTTTTGGAATAATGTTTGAAGCTTGATGTATCAAAATGACTGCCCTAACATTAAATAGACAAATATGGGTTTTAAAGTACATGTAAGAAGGAATATTTTGAGCCATCGTGGACCTTCTTATCTTTTTTTAATGGCCCAAAAACTGAGATACAAAAATGTGCGGTTTGCCAATTTTGCCAATTTTTGAGTATTAAAAAATTCTTGATAATGCCCGATATACCATTTCTCATATAAATACCCTTTTTTCTTTTGCTCCAAAGAGTATTTACTGAAATTTTGACTGAAATCGACATAGGGTGACAGCGCTTTTTTGGGACCTGAAAATTACAAGTTTTGAAGATCGCGAAAATATGTGCAACTTCCTGAATCAAAATAGTAGTGTATACGTATTGATTCTATAAGTCTTGTGTGATCACTTTAAAATGAGATTAAACTCGAAGAAATCTAGACGTTGTGGATTAAATTTTGTAAAGATTTGACAAAGTTAGAACGTTTTAAAGATAGCAAAGTTTTGCGATTCTGCTAAATTTACGGTTTTTTTTTGGAATAACGTTTGAAGCTTAATATATCAAAATGACTGCCACGATATTAAACATAAAAATATGGGTTTTGAAGTACATGTAATAAGAAATAATTTGAGACATTGTGGACCTTCTTATCTTTTTTCAGAAGCCAAAAAATTGAGATACAAAATAAGCTAAAAAAGACGATTTATTGTAAAATTTCTGACCTTTAAATGTGTGTCATTTTGAACAGGCATTATTCTAATGTCCAAAATTTTGGGAATCTCATTTTTTTCATCTATATTTTGATCCCTGAAAATTTGAGCAAAATCAAAGAGATCAACTTTTTCAAATTGGTCGAAAAGTAATGGAATTACCCATATATATATATATATACAGGGTGTTAACTAAACATGCAGCAAAAATTCAAGGGGTTATTTCTTGGCCTATTCTAAAAATTATTTGTGTTATGATGATTTCTGACAAACTCATTTGTTTTGAAAATACAAGTTGAACAAAGTTTGCTACAGTTACAACATTTTATTATCAAAAAGAACATGTAGAGTTGCTGAATCAACAATAAATGTTTGAAATGATTTCTTACAGCTTGGATACAATCATTCAATCTTCTCGTCATTGAAAGCCAAACTTTTTTAAACACACCAGTGGTGGAACTCCCGTGCGTCGTTTTGCTATCAAATTGCCTGACGTCATCGTGACGTAGTACTCTAATGTAAATCGACATGCCCCTTCTCTTTAAATTTGTTAGAAATCGCATCGAAACGAAAACGATACCAGTAAAGCTATCGCATACGTACCGACTATTCAAAAAAAAACTAAAATGAGTAAAATGCGCTTTAACAAAGACCATCAACATGTGTTATTTTATTAAATTTTTTTTTAATGAAATCCATAGCTTGTTACAATGAAGTTTACAACAATTCAAAGCCGGCAAAATTATAGTGCAATGTAGAACGATTTAACCGATACAGTAATCAGTTTGGGGTATAGAAATAAAACCAAAGAAAAATGGCAAAAGATAATTTAATCTTTTACGTATACATTATATTATACAATTTGTATTTTCTATTTAAATAAGATTTAAATTATATATTAATTAAACAATTTACTGTTTTTATTATAACTTTTATTACAAACACATTAATTATAATGAATTCCTAAAAATGAAAATTGCAAGCAAAAACATAGTAAATTGTTTTATTATTTTATCATGATAACATAGTAACTGCTAACTTTATTAATTATATTATGTATATTGATTTAATAAATTAATATATTTCAGACCGTTGTTGATTAGAAGTCAAAACAAAATTAAAGACAAGTAAACTACAAAAATAAAGGGTGCGCAACAAAGATTATGACAAAAAATAAAATAAATAAACATCAAATACGGATTATATTTTTATAATCCATGTAACACGTTGTTGTAGAAGAAATAACTCACATAGCATTAATTGTCTAAAACAAATTAATAAAAATGATATTTGTATATTTTTTTTAATAAAAACGGATAACTAACATTTTTATTATTTAAATAATTTATTTTATTGTGAATATTAAATATCAAAATAAGAACTAAAAATATAAATTTGAGATTATATTAATATATACAATAAACGGTAATAGTGCAGCTAAATTTTATTCGGAATAGGTCTTTAAAGTTTAAATGCTCACAAAACTTGTCCTGTTATTTACTATCCTTGTCTACGGCATTTCTATAATAATGCATCGCACACGTTTTAAAACGCGATTTTGATTATTCCCGAGCGAAGATTTCTATTCATGCTTTTTGCAAATGGGAGTACCAAAACTCGATGCAATCTAATGACTTCTCTGACGTCAGTTTGTTATCAAAAGCGATGCGATACCTACATCGGAGTGTCACCACAGGGTTGTTTCTAATTGAAAAACTATCCGATGTTGCAAGTCGTCCAAATTCTCCACTAGAATAGCGTAAACTAATGACTTCAGATAGCCCAATAAGAAATAATTCAAAAGATTTAAGTCTGGAGATCGTGCAGGCCATGCGTCTGGCCCACCTTGACCAATAGAGCAATATTACAGATATGTTGCTGTTAAATAATTACGATCAACCAAACTGAAATGTGGTGGTGCACCATTGTGCATAAACAACATTGCAATTTTTGTTGCCAATAGTACATTAACCAGAAACTGAGGTAGCTTGGGTTCCAAAAAGTTGAGATTTACTTTGCTGATAAGTCTTCTTAAAAAAAATACTGGTAAAATGAAACAGTTGCCCACAATTTCAACCCAATCATTAAAGGAAAACTAAACTATGTTGAAAACAATCTTTACATGCCTGATGCAAATATTTATCTGCCCACACATGGTTGTTATAAAAATTCCTTATTGCATTTTTTGAGAAACTGGCTTTATCGGCAAAAAAACATGTGTCAGAACTTAAAGAATTAAAACTAATGTTTGCAAAAGTCATTGACATAACGCAATACGTAAAGGAAAATCAGCAGGTAGTAGTGCTTCAGCACGCTGAATGTGGTATGGATACAACAACCCTTAATTTTTTTTCAAACTGTCCAATGACTTACATTCAAAGTATTGGCAATTTTTTACGTAGCACTAATTGGATTTTCTTCTATCATGTCCAGCATATTCTGTTCCAGTTGTACCGTTCTTACTGTCATTGATCTTCCTGGCCGTTCATTTTGTTTCAATGTGGTTGTTTCACAAAGATGTCGATAAATGTTTTCAAAGATTTTTTTAGGGGATATTACGGCCAGAAAACCGTTCAATGTACAATCGTCTAGTGTTGCCATCAGCAATTCCATACATAAAATGCATGTCAGTCATCTCGGCGTTTATATAGTAATTTATGGTGAAGTTGATAATCAAACTTGTAAAACATGCTAACTAATTGTGATTTGTTTTCTTTCAGAAAAATTAAATTGAACGTTTTTAACTTGTTCCAAAGTCGACCAAATTGTGCTCTATTTCCAAACAAATCTGTTGTGAAAATAAGCAATTGGGCATAATATTTTAAAAACTATCAAATCAGTAAATGTTTTAATTTCAAAAATGAATGTTTGTTTTGTGGAAATATAATGACCAATCAATTTAAATTGCAAAAAAAAAGTAACTTATTTAATATTAAAAAAATAAAAAAAAAACGTTGTTAAATGCAACAATAATTTTGTTCTTTTAATCTTGGAGCGTATTTAATATGTAACCCAATTTTATAGTCGCATGAGCTAAGTGCCACCAAAAATGCAATTTGAGCATACATACACTATTTGCTAATGGAACTAAGAAAGGGTGACCTACTAAAAATAACATAGACAAATTGTATATTTTGCATTTGGAATACTGATTACGTATAAGATTTTTTTGGCAAAATAGTACAAACCAAAAAATTCAAATTAAAAAAAAAAGATTACGAATCATTTTCAAAACTGCAGAAATTGTCCGGAAAGACATCACAAGTTGGATGAATTCATGAAACAAGTCAAAACCGCTGTTTTCAAAACTTTGAACGTTCTTTTTGCAATCATTACAAAAAATAAACGCAACGCGTTGAAGAACTAAAAGAAAAAATGTACATTGATAGCATACGCAAACTGCTGTACGTCTTTGTTTGTTTTTTTGCTACAAATTGATGTCGGAGTTTTGCTGTATTCAAAATTTTATCAACATTTTATAAACCATAAAATTCTGTTCAACTCATAAAAAAAATTACAATTATGAATACATTAAACTTAGTTCAATATTTTAGAAAACATGTTTTCGTAGTTTGTGCTTGACAATGAAGACTCCAACGTCAACAGCATCAATGATTATAAAACGTTTCAAGCAATGGAAAGAATACATTTCGTAACTACAAGCATTGTTATTAAGCGTAAAACTGTAGTTTTGCGTATTGTCAAAACTAAATCGGTTTTATATATTTTACATTTCAGTACGATTTCAATACTTATTTACAGAAATCATAACTCTGCGGGTTGGCAGTTCACAAACTTTTCTAATGTCAAATATCTTTGTCAGCATTGTAACTACAATCTTATAAGTAGTTCAGCATTACAAAAAATACATCTGCTTTACCGACATTTTGAAATAGCATAGTTTTATGGTAAAAGTAAATGCTTTCATGCAAGACTAACGCTTAAAATTTACCTGCTGTCTATTTATCAATGCCCCGCTATAAATTGGATAGCAACACTATTCATATTACGGTACTTAACGCTTAAGAAAAATAAACGTTGTCATCAAAAATATTCTTTTGTTATATTTAATTAGTCCTATACAAAAATGCTCTTAGCATTGTAGAAGCCTTCTATCCCAACATTTATTTAAAGATTATTATTAAAAAGCTTAAACTTAAAAACTATTAATGCTGTTTATAGGAACGACCTGTACAATTATGTTGAGTAGTAAGGGTTATACTTATATACCTAGTAACGCTGTTTCTTTTTGAGGTAGGCAATCGAAGTCTCAAGCGCACCAAGCCACAGAAAATACATGTGTAAGTTTGAATACCTATATGAGGTAACGGATTCATTTTGAAAGAACGCTACGTTCAGCATTTTTTGGGGTTTTCTACCAAGCTTGTGACTGTTTTGGCCATTGCTTAATTATTGCTAGCGCTGTTAACCTTACATGTCCTCTCTGCCTTACTACCGACTAATGAGATTAACAAGCTTAATATACTTAAAAAATTGAGTTAAATTTTTTTTTGTTATGTATACACTAATTTAAGAAAATAAAAAATTGTAAATTTTGTATCACGTTAGGAAAAAAAATAGGTTTCGATTAATTTTCAAATGTACATAATGACTGAACTAAAAGTAGACCAGAATGATATTTGTTTGTACTTCTAATAAAAGTTGTTTCTTCTAGAAATAAACAATATTTGCCGTCTTTTCTAGCAATGTGCCATAGTCCGGTTGCGTTTATGTTACAGACTAATATTTAAATTAAAATGTTTTTATTAAATGCCGTTTTCATTTTTATAAATACGACTAAGGTGTACATTTTATCTTGTTTTTTAATTTAATTTGTCATTAAGTATTGTGCTAATTTGGTAGATTTTACTGGGCATATGCGTATTAGTTTTTGTGTGGTACTTAGGATTGTTAACAAAATTGTTTTTTGGAAAAAAACATTAACGACACATTAAGCAAAATAATTTAATCTAATTATAATTACTGCTTTTTAGTTTTAGTATAAATACAATTTTTATTAAAATATTTAGGCTCAATTGGGGTGAGCTGCAAAATTCTATTCAGCCTAGACGCCTTGTATAGTAAGAAGTTTTTTTTTACACAATTATCTTATACAAAGTATTAAACAGTGTCTTATTCATTTCCTGATAGTAAAGGAAATTTTGTAAAAAGTATCTCAGTTGTTTCCAAAAAATTAGCCTTTAAGTATATATGCCTTCTGTAAGTTTTAAGCAATTTAAAATTGGGAATTTTGTGTTTTGTATTTTTGTGTAGAATATTTATTTAAATTAAAATAGCATTAATTCCTACCCAAACAATACAATAAACTATAATACAAACTAATAATCCTAGTCTAATTGTCATAGTAAACAAAAAAACATTGTTGTTAAGCCAGTTTTTATCTTCTTAATTTTTAAAACTGTTGAAGAATTGTGTATCAAAACGCCAAGATTGTTCAATACTAAAAAGTACGATTTGCAATGATAATACTTAGCATACAATTTTTAAGCTTTAAAACTTAAAACTATACAAATTAAAAAAAAATCAACAATTTTTAAGTTTGTTACTATATTTTATTCACTTCTCTAAACAGATTAAGTGATGTTTAAAAAATCAAAACTTAAACATTTCAGTATAATGGTAAATAATTGTATGATGATATAATATAATTAATTTTTTTTTATTAAGGAAGATTATTATCAAATATTGATTGATAATAATAATAACGTTATTGATATACTATCTAAAGACGATGGATTTTTAGTTATTTAAAAATCTAATAAATTATCGACAATTGAACTAACATGAAGTATATATGTACATATTAGAAATTAATTAATTAATAAAATGTTTTAGTATACCAGTCTTGTATGAAATATATTATGTAATAATTAAATTGCAAATAAAATATCATTTTTTGTATGACGTTCTTTAATAACTTAAAGTAACATTGAAAAAACATTTGTTATACTTGTGAGTCTTTTAAATAAGTTAGTTTAAAGAGTCAACTTGAGAATTATAAATCTTAAGCTATACAATACAATTCGGTGCCAAAGTATAATTTAGATGGTCTGACGGAATTTATTTTCCGACTTCTATTTCCCAAATTTATCAAACCGTGACTTATAGAGCCGTAGAATTGGGAATTGAATTCTCTCTCTTGCTGCTCCTGCCGCAGTCGTTGCTGCTGCTGCTACTATAATACTGGTGCTCCAAATAAAGTCGTGGCAGACCATGCCTCACTTGAAAAACTTATCGCGCAAGGTATTTATGGAAGAAGAAAAAGACAAAACTGAAAAAAATATAAACACAGCTTTTAATATAATATTGCGACAGGAATGAATCAGAATTGTCCGATGCCAGGAGCATGCCAGAGGGAAGAGAGGAGATGATGCATGTCGCTGCCGGTGTAAGGTGGTGGTGTATGAATAGCTAAGCAAGTGGCCGAGTGTCCGTAGCAGGATCGATAGAGCGTCTCCCCCTTTTGCCTCCGCAACCCCCTTGCAAGTCCCCTTAACACACAGCCCCTTCACTGTCCCTTCGGCCGCCTCCTTTATACATTCGAGGGGGGTGTCTCCCCCCGCACCCCGTGCCGCGCGCCGCACGCCCGCACTTTACACTTCCCACAGGACTTTCACTCTCCGTCCGGACTTTCTCTCTGTGTTCCTGCAGGATACGCTCAGGGGCGTACGCGCTCTCCATCAATACTTTAAAATCACACATCGCACACCAACACACACATACATGCAGCAAGAATGCAAAAAGCATCTACCTAACTCACACATGATGAGATCATCATCCCTCTTAGTGTTTGCGTACTTTTAAAAGCTTCTCCCTTCAGGGCCATACTCTAATTTCTACCTACGACTGCTGCTGCTGGACATAGATCGATAAGACACTGGACGATTCAAATATTCATACACTTTACCCTTTTAAATAAAAATACGTCAATAATGCATTACGAATTAAAAATAAAAACTGAATTTATGTGTGATTAAAAATTTAACAATTTCATTAGTATCTGCAGAATGATATGTAAACACATACAAGACAAGATACATATATGTTATGTGTAAATAAAATATTACATCACTGCGTCAACTTTATAATACGCATATCTATATATAATATTAAGAATATCAAAATAATTAAAAATAATTAATTAAACTATTGTTAGAGTAATATGAACTTTAGGCTAGGGAAATGAATAATTATCGTTATATGGAAAGTTCGAAACACTATTGAGTAATTTGACTTGTCCTGAAGGGAAGGAGTATATTACAATCAGTTGTTATGTGAAGAGCCCCTTTATATGAAATTACAGATATAATGATTTCCACTATGTGTATATTAAATAATTATTTATAAGTTTATAACATAACTATGTATGATTGATGTTTTACATATTTTGATTTATTTTGTAAACAAAGTACAAATTTTAAATTAGAGTCACTCGACCAACCAATGAAATTGTTTTTTAAAATCATATTACAATACAGTCACAACTTTTTACCAATATACTAATTTTTAATATAAAAACATTTTTATGTAAAAAACTATTTTATTTAATCATTATTGTAATATTAATTCATTTTGTACTATAAGGCTGAATTAGTCTTAGCAGTATTATATATTATAAAATGTTATAATTTTTGTTACATCAAAAGTTATTTAACTTACTATTTATTGTGATGTTCTTACCGATATACGCATCATTATTACTGTATAACTGTTGGGTTAGAACGCAGTAATGTTTGATAGTGTGTATTACACATATTTTTAAAAAAAGTTTGATCTCTTTTAGTTTTACTTCCGCGTAATTTGTTTTATTGTTTTTTTAATTTGATTTACTATAATGTTCTTACAAACTTGAAAGATTAAAATTATTATTTTTGTACAATTGTTTATTAATTTAAAATTAATATTCAATAACGGCTTAAACTACGCATTGTGCATATTATAAAATATTAATACAAATTCTATACATTTTTATAACCTTGACAATACAAAACTAAATGATCAAGAATATTAGTACGCCTATGAGACGTGATTTATTGTTTTCGTCTGCAAGATTAAAGCTTTACTGATTTAATTGTATTTAATTATTATAAAGAGTGCTGTGATATTGTGTATAGTCTAGTTTTCAATATATTATACTACAATTGTGATTATATCTTTGTTTAGTGAAGTAATTGAAGTTTGTAAGTAATTAACCTGTACGTATTTTTCCCGCCAAGAAGCGCATGAACGCTACCTACCGTAGTTGCTTGGTGTTATTTTTACCAGTGGCGTAACATCTGGGTTTTATTATGTTATTATTTATTTGCTATTTAACAAGTTTTATACTTTTTTTTTGTCTTTATTTTTGTAACCAATTTCGTGGTCTTCCATTAATTGTTTGTTTTAGTAAGGGCACTTGACAAACAATTCAGTTTTTATCATTTAATCCTTAATCCGTTTTATTTTTATTTTTATTTTCTTAATTTTATCTAGTATTTGGTTTAGTTAGTATAGTTAAATTTACAAATACATTATTTTGCAAACTCTATTAAAATATATGATAAAGATTGGTTATATCCTACTTGCACAAAATCATTAAAATCACAAAAGTTCTACTGTCAGCTTGTCTAAAAATGTAATTGATTCAGACAAAGATTACATTTCAAAGACGTTCTTTATAAAACAACTATTTTTTTGAGAAAATTTTATTGCAACTTAACACATGTACCGCACTTTTTAATGATATTAGTGAAAGAGTTAAAAGCTATACTTGAGATTCAGAAGCGTCAACAAAGAGCAGTAAACGTTATGATTTTTAATTTTGCTGAATCTCGTTTGCCAAATCTAAATCAACGTCAATCTGAAGATGAAACAAAAAATTATATCCAATTATACAATTAAAAAAGTGTTGCGTGAATTAATAATAATAGTTCATTTTCTTGCCATTTGGCTTTAAAAAATATTCACATTTTACAATTTATTCATCACTTAAACAAAACCAATGTTTAATAAAACTTAACATACCATAATTTATAACCATCTACGTTTGCACTACGTAATCAACAATTTAAACTCTACGATATTTGCCAATTTTCTGTCTTCTCTTAATGACGCTTCTCATCCATACTATTCCTCTTCTATATATTTTTTTAAACATGTTTTCTTTCTATTTGTTTTTCTCTCATCTTAATACTTTCTTTGGGTTTGTTTTTCCATATTTTTGGTCTTGAAATTACTGCTGCGATTTTGACGTCCAGCTTTTGTGCCATTGTTTGGGCGGCTTTCCGAGAGGTCGTTTTGTGTTCGGTCTTGATGTAGTTGCTTGTTTTGCCATTTTGTACTCTTCCATTCTTCCGACATGGTCTTTCCTGTCTCTTGTTTACTTTACAATGTCTTGTACTGAACAAATGTCACAGATCCTGACGCTGCGTACTCTGTAGCGTAGGCTCAATCCGGTGATGAATCTCAATGTTTTTACCTCTGTTGTTCTGACAATTTGTTTGGTTTTTGTGGTGTCGGCTCTTGTCTCAGCTGCGTATGTTAAGACTGGTCTTACACATTTTATATGTACAAACTTTATTTCGTGTCGACATTATGTTTGTTGTATCGCGGAGAGCACCCTATATTACTGCTGATTTTGTTGTCTGAATCTTCACGTCTGTTTTGTTATTATTTTGACCCCGAGATATTTAAATTGCATAATCTGCTTTATCGGTGTTCTGTCAACTTCTATTTTACATCGTACGGGATCTTTAGATATCACCATTGATTGTGTCTTCTGAGTTGAGATCTGAAGGTGAATATCTTGGCGTTAGTGTTTACTTTTTGCAAGAGGCGTTGTAAATCGTTTTTGTTTTCGGACATGAGAGTTATACCATCTGCGTAGCTTAAGATTTGAAATTTTGTGATTCCGCTGTTGTAGCCTATGTTGGTGTCTTTTACTCTCTCTATTATTTAGTCTATGATGATGTTAAAAAAACATGGGCTAGGCTGTCACCTTGTCTGATGCCAATTGATACCGGGATTTCCTCTGTTAATCCTTCTTGTATTTTGATTCTTGTTTTGTTCTCAGTGTTTAATTCTTTCACTACTTGGATAGTTTTTTTTGTCGATGTCATTTTTGCAAAGAGCCTTTAGTACGTCCTTAAGTTGTATTGTATCAAAGGCTTTGGAAAAATCTAAGCAGAGGTAGAGTGGTTTGTTAAATTCAATAGATTTTTCTATTAGTTGACGTAGTATAAAAGTTGCGTCGATGGTGGACCTGTTTGTGAAAAAGCCCTGCTGTTCTTTGTTGGTTCGTATTTGTGTTGTTAATTTTTGGGATATGATTTTGGTCAATACTTTTTGGATATTAGAGACCAGGCAGATTCTTCTGTAGTTTTTTGGAACTTTCTTTGTTCCTTTTTTGAATATAGGTATTGTAATACTTGTTTGCCATTCGCTTATGTTTCCAGTTTTGAGTATTTTTTTTAAATAAGTTGGTAATCTCTTTAATTAATTCAGGTTTGTCTCAGGTGTTTTCCTATTTTTTAGTTTTGGGATTGCTTGTTTGACATCATTCTCATTAATGTCCAATTTGATTTTGTCAATGCTTTTTGCAACATTGTCTTTCGTAAATTTGTTTGCAGGCTTTTTTTGCTGCGAAGCATATTCCATATTTTCTGCTTGCGCCCCATATAGGTTGTGTTCCATTTCCAAGAATTTTTTTCCCAGCAATCCTTTTTCAGAATTCTTATCTGTTGGTTTACTTTGTTTCTTATTTGTTTGTAGATGCTGTAGGCTTTGGGTGTATTCTTACTTTTGTATTCCAGGTACGCCTTTCTCTTTTCTGCCGTCAATTCCTTCACATCTTTAGTGAACCATTGTTTGGTGTTTGGTCTGCCGTTGGGCTTAACTTCTCTTACTCTTATAGCTTCTTTGACGCTATTTAATATATTTCTTTTTATCTTCTGTCTTGTTTTTCAATTTTTCCTTCTATAAATGTATTTGTTGGCAAATGATTCCATATTGAATTTTGTGATCGTGATTGTCGGTAGGTGGTGTTTTCTCAGTGTCATGGTGTGCCGGAGTTTGCAAAAGAGACTGTGGTCTGTCCCTATGTTTGCTGAGTTGAATGGTCTTACGTATAGAATTTGACTGGGGTTGACTGTTTTGTTTGTGATTATGTAGTCCATTATACCTTCTCTTATGTTACTTCATGTTCGTTTGTATTCCCAATTGAGTGGGAAGAAAGTGTTATTAATCCTAAATTTATTTTGGGCGCACATTGATATTAATGTCTTGCCGTTAACATTTAGCACTTCTTCATTGTATCGCTGCTTTACACGTGGTATTGGCGTGTTTCCGACTCTTCAATTTAGGTCGCCCATTAGAAATATCTTGTCGTTTCTAGGTATGTGGTCTACTATGCCTTGAAGATTGTTGAAGAACTGTTCTCTTTCTTCTTTGTGTTTGATCATTTGCGGAAAATGTAATTATTAAACTAATTTGTATACAATTAATAATATATAATTCAGTTAAATATGCTTATTATTTGCCAAACAATTTGTTTTAAATAAGCCACTGCAATAAGGTACACATGTACCTAGGTTTGGAGATTTGTATACATTTTTTGCCGTTGGGATAAAGGTTAAACAAACATTGCTATAGTCGACCAAATGAGGTGACCACGTAATGGTAAACAAATCTACAAAATAGTATTGGATGAGGATTAAAAATGCAAAAGCTAGCAGACATGGTGACGCGATTAATCACAATGAAACAAAAAGCGTCGTGAAAATATTTCAGTTGAGTGTTTGACAAAGTTTTATAGCAATAAAGCCGAGTTTTTGCGTCAATTCATAATCATGAATATAACATTAGTCTATTACTTCACACCTGAAAGAAAAGAACAATCAACACAATAGACTGACAGAAAAGAATCGGCTCAAAAAAAAGAATACAAGTTCATAGCGCCAACGTAGCGTTGTTTAACTTCTAACTTAAGCTTTTCAAGGCTGGTACTTTCTACCATAGTCATTTTTTTCAAACTACAACCGCTATCTATATGCCAGGTAGGGCACTTCCAAAATTATCTTTGTATATAAGCGCCCAAAAAATGTTTTTGATAATTTTTGAAATGAACTTATCAAACATTTAGAACAAAATTTATATTAAAAATTTGAGATAAAGTTATTTTGTTTGAAGAACTTGACAATGTGAAAATCAAAAATTTTAAATAGATTGAACAATAATGCTATTGGTCTATAATTTAAAAAATCATACATGTTTTTTTTTTCATTTAGGTTTGTGTTGAAGATTTTGCAATTTTCTAATAACAATTTTTTTTGTATAAAAAAGATAAAAATACAGACAAATTAATCAAAAGTTAAGCAGCGTTTCGTAGACTTGGATACATACATACTCAAAAATACCAACATACCAAATAGTCCTAAACAAAAGTATACAATATGTGCATACTACCAGTTACAACTTATGGCCTAGAAATAACATTACTAACTGACTACAAATTTGCCAGCGTGCAACAGAACGTAGCATAATAGGCGTATTAAAACAAATAAAAGGAAACAAGGATATCCAAAAAAGCATTAGAGTAAAAAGAACCCAACAAACATCTTATGTGAAGGTTATGTAGCAAAAGTCAACCTTTCCACATTTGAAATCCTACCTAATGTAGACATTGTTACCCAGAAGTGCACATTCCAAAATCTTTACTGTATATTTATGTTGTGTATGCTTCTCCTAAAACTTCCGCTCAAGATCTAGAATTACTGTTTGAGCTTCTAGAATCTTATTCATTTGCAAATGCAGATATAATTATAATGGATAATTTTAATATTCCACAATTTTGTCTAAACTATTTAGATCCTAAAGCAGTTTTGTGTTTTAACTTTATAAACATTTCAAATCTTATACAAAACAATCTCACAAAAAATTGTTTGAATGATTGTTGGACTTCCTATTCAAGTAACGCATAAAAATGATCCTCTCTTAGCGGAAGATCCGTACCACCCGACATTAACATTTGTATTTCCCGTTCATGCTGTCAAAGTAGTCAATTAGTTTTTTTCAGTAAATGTTGAAAAGAAATATAATTTTAAAAAAAGCTAATCTTTATGTTTTATATCAGGTTATCCTTAATGCAGATTGGTCTTTACTAGATTATTTTTGTAATAATACTAATAACCTGATTAATTATATTTATAACATTTTATATGCCATATTTGATAAGTTTGTTCTTCTGAATAATAAAAAACATATTCATAATAATTCTTATCCTTCTTGGTTTACATCCAAAATCATTAAAAAAACTCAACAAAAAGATAAACTTCACAAGAAGTTTAAGAGGGGTGGAAATCAGTTGATGCAAGATGAGTTTAAGACCCTTAGACAAAATATCAAATCTCTTATTAAACTTGAGTACAATTCTTATATAGAGACTGTACAAAACCGTTCCGTTACCAATTCACGAGAGTTTTTTAAGTTTATTAGATCCAAACAAGGGTCGTCACGCTTACCATGTCTAATGCATGACTCAAACTTAGACAAATTCATGGTAATCCTCAAGGTATAGTTGACGGCTTTGCTAGTTTTTTTTGGTTTAGTCTATACACCACATTCACATAATTCTTTGAATGACTCTTTTAATTCATTACTTGGATCAGTAGATATTTTTATAATTGATAAAGATTGTATCCTTAGATGCCTAAAAAAGCTTAAACCATCGTTGACCGCTGGAATTGATCAGATACCATCGTTTTTTTTTTAAGATTGCGCTGCTTCTCTTGTTACACCTTTATTTGTTATATTTAATTTAATATTGAATAATGGATATTTTCCAACAGTTTGAAAAACGGCAAAACTTTGTCCCGTTCATAAAAGTGGCGATTTGTCAAATATAAATAATTATCGTCCTATTTTTATTCTATCAAACTAATCATATAATCAGCTCCGATCAGCACGGTTTTTTTTCAAAACGATCGACAATCACTAACCTTGTCAAATTAAGGCATAATTTGGCTGTTGAGGTAGATCGCCAAGGTCAAACTGATGTTATATATACAGACTTTTCAAAGGCTTTTGATAGTATTGATTATAATGTACTATTAAACAAGTTAAAAGTTTTAGGATTTAATAACAACTTAATTACAATCTTATCGACGTATCTTGATATCAGATGCATGTTTGTCCACTATAACGAATTTTCATCTCAAAACTTTATTGCCACATCAGGTGTTCCTCAGGGATCAAATTTAGGACCTCTTTTATTTTTGTTATATATTAACGATTTACTAAGTAGCATAACTTGTCCTAAACTTGCTTACGCCGATGATTTAAAATTATACTGTAATGTCAACAACATTGAGGATGCTATTTATTTGAAAAGTAATTTAAATATAATTCAAGATTGGTGTAATCAAAATAGTCTTGTCTTAAATATTAGTAAATGCAAAGTGGTTTCATATACTAAAAAAATGAAGTTTTTAACGTACGATTATTATATTGCAGGAGTATTAATTGATCTTTGTGTTACTATTAAAGACTTAGGCGTAACTTTTGATTCTAAATTAGCTTTTATTCCTCATATTAATCTGATAGTGAAGTCTGCTCTTTGCTCACTAGGATTTCTTAAACAAAATACTACTGATTTTACTAATATTAAGGCAAATAATACGTTATACTCTACTATAGTTAGATCCAATCTAGATTACTGTAGCTTAGTATGGTTTCCCATTTACAATGTGCACTTTAAACTTTTAGAAAAGCCACATAAAAGGTTTTTAACATATCTATCTTTTAAAAACACCGGCATCTATCCGCCACTTCATTGTAATTATAGTATCATTGAACGGGAGTTTAATATAAATTGTATTAGTACACAGCACTCTATTCAGAGTATCAAATTTATATGGAAATTATTTAACAATAAAATAGACAGTTGTAACTTGCTTAAAAATGTAAACTTCTACAATCCTATGTACTCAATATAGATCTTTCTCAACTTTTAGAATTCCTGTTTTACCGTACTAAAATTTTAATTTTTTTTCCAATTTTAAGTATGCAATCTATTATTAACTCCCTTCCTTCCCATTTAGATATCCATTATAATCATGTTCATAATCTCATAAATTCTTTACCCAATATTATTTAGAATATATTTGTTGAATTATTGATAATTTTATTATTAGTTTTATTCTTTATTGTATTTTATTTTTATATTTTAGCGTAGATGTTTATTTCTTTATAACTTTGATCTGTAATTGGAATTTTTCTGTTAATCTATAAATACTATTATTATTATTATTATTATTAAAAAAAAAAAAAACACACAGACTGTTAGAATAAAATCCAAAAACTACAACTTCAACAAGAAAAGACTACAAAAAAGTAAATGCACAATATACAAAATTGCAAAAAAGAGATAATACCAAGTTGCACAAGATCAAAATCTATGAAATAGATTGAAGAAGACTTACGTCCAGCAATGTATTAACACGTGTTTTCTTAGTTTATTTTATTAAAATTACTATTATTTTTGAAATTTTATGAAATAACCAACTAAGGTTCCTAGGTTTTTCTTTTGCAAGTCTAACAAACTTTAACTTAGTTAAAACTGCAAAACTTTAAAATCAACCTAAATTAAGTTGCTCAGATGATGTTAAATATAGTTTTGAAGTTAAGCAAGCAAAAATAAAGACAGTTTCTCCTTTAAGCAAATAATGTAATAAAAATTCATGCTGGTTAAAAAAACTAAAAAAAATTTGGCGACAGGATCTTCAAAAATGAATTAAATTTAAAAATAGCTTATGTCAGAAAAACTTTTGTTTTTAAGTTTTAATAAAAATTATAACTCAAAATTTGATTAAAATTTTAAAACAAGTTACAATGTAAAATTTCGGAATAAAGTTTTGTATTAACAAAAATTATTAAAATAAAACACAGTAAACAAGAAAAAAATACACTATGTAAAACTGAACTATGTATATACGACCACATTTTTCTTTGTGTTTAATAATTTTTCAGCATAAGCCTGTTAGTTTATACTAAAATATTAAAATGTTGAGTAATTTTAGTCACATGTAAGAGTTTTTCGACTTATGTTGTGAGTTTAAAATATCATCTAGACACATGTAAAACAAAGTTACTACGTTTCTAATAATTGTTATTAAAAGAAAGTAATGTAACTTATTAGTTTGCAAAACTTTCCACAACAAAAATATTTAATTTCTCTGCGAGAATACATCTTTCTACTTCAACGCACAAGTTTTAAAAATATCTTTTTGAGATAACTCTAAACTCTACGGACGACTGCTACTGGACGAACAAATCGATAAGACACTGACCGATTCAAGTATGCATACACTCTCACCCTTACAAACGACAAGCGCTATTGAGAACAGTTTTCTTAAAATTATTTATTTTTGAATATAATACTAATAGATTCAGAATCATAATATGGTGATGTATTTCCTGAAAAAAATAATTTAATTGGGCTTAAAAAAGTTTTGTACGCTAAGTTTGATTTATTTTAATTGGCATCTTTAAAAACTCTTATAAGCGTTCGGCAGTTACTTAAAGACTAAATAATAATTATACTAATAAATATTTTGAACAAAAAAAATGCAAAAACATTATCATAATAAGTTTACTTTATTTACTAAGATACGCTATTATATATAAATATTACTTATTGCTTTAAGAACATTTCTGTTTTGAAAGAAATGTCCTATAAATAAATATCAAGATGCATTGAGTATTTAATTTTTCTTTAATTTCCGAGTTGAAACGATCATCGAATTTTAAATTGAGGAAGTTTGTTGTATAATAAAACTTTTTTATTTTCTTGTGTGCAGATGAGGTGTCCGTGTGAGGGTAGTTTTAATTAGTTGGTCGAGTCGGTGGTTTACACACCGGGATGGACAAAGAGGTTGGACAATGCGGGGGAAAGGGTGAGTAAATGCGGGGAGGGATACGGTAGATGCCGGTGGGATTCGGTTCTGTGTAGTTAGAGTATGTCTCCTTTCGCGCACCTAGATACATGCTAAGGGTGCCAAAGAGGGAAGTAAGGGGTGGTAATGTAGTGGCTGCTGTGCCGGTATTGATTGAACCGGGCGATGTCCATTCCAGCCACCGAGCGTCTAAATTATGCGTGAGTATGCGTGAGATGCGTGAGCGTCAAGCAGTGACTTTGCACATGTAGCTGCCGGATCGCAACTCACTTATCGACGGGGATATATTTGCAAAACGATGGCCACGAGGAGACGGGGTATAGTAGGGGTTAGGAAGTGGGCACGGGGTGACCGATGTTAAGGGGGATGAAAACACCCCGCGGGGAGAAGGACCCTGTCAGCACAAAGGACCATCGATCAAATGGCTAATGTTATCATCGGCATATTTAAAAAATATCTTTACCTTACTAACCCAGTTTTTTCAACTTGTCAAAAGGAACTCATCAATTATCTCATACAAATCACAATGAAACGACTAATTATTTAAACAGCAGAAAGTTAGTTTGGAATCCTAGAAGTTTATAAACTTGGTATATGAAAATACCAAACTTAAACATAAATATGCTTTTCAGTAGACTAAAAGATTAAAAGTTGCCGTCCCAACATTTGATATAAGGTATCTTATACTTGTAATTGTGCCTGATTTGAGTTACCTGTTTTCCTGCAACAATATTTTGTAAATGTTAACTTCTACGTTTAAAAGAATAAATGCGGTTTGTAATTACTATATTTTTTTAATTTGAGTCTGGTAAGTAACAATCAACGGAGTTTGTAGTACCAGCTTTTTTAAATTTGAGTTTGAACAACACAATGTTAAATTTAAATCTTTAAAATATTTAAGTATAATTTAATATGTACATGAACATACTTTTAAAGGTCAACAATTAAAACTATCACATTACAACATAAGAAAAGGCATCAGTTAAAAATTATACCAATTTTCAAAATACATTCGAAACTATAACAATATGCTAATTCCAGAAAAGATTCGTAGTTTTGTTTAATGTGTAATATAGTTAACACCTTGCATGTTGACTTTGAAACAGTAAAAAAGAATATTTTAGAAATAAAATTGATCTTGTTAAAAATATTCTATATTGTTTCAAGATCGATCTTTTTATAGATACAGATTTTAATTTGTACAATTCAGATAAAAAGATCTTGAAACAATGTAAATTTTAACATAGAAATTTAAAGTATAAAATATAGAGAATATTATCGGTAAAATAAATTAAAAAAAATAAATGTATGTTAACCAGTCGGACAAAGCGCAGAACCTTGAATGAAGAACATAAGAGTTTGCAACTTTAAAGAATATTCTATACAAAGAAATTCACGGACATAACACTAGAAAAAGAAGCAATATACATATACACAACAAGAACAGAAAAAACAAAATAAACAATACTAGGCAATGGACTAGTCACGTACAATCAACTGTCTGAAAGTATTAAGAAAACAAAGACTTATAAAGAATTCAAAATAAAAATAAAAGAACACTATATATTAACAAAATCGATACAAACAAATGAATAAAAATATATAATACAAAAAAATATCAACTAAGATAAATGGAAACATAAAATGGTGCCCCAAATACGAAGCTCTGCAGCCATGCATATGGAGACGGTGTAGGGCAGCAAGTAGAGAGTAACAAAAAATTAAATATAAATTGTAAATATGTAAATATAGAATAATAAATAAATTAAAAAAAAAATATAATTTATGTACAAAAAATTTTAAATCAATATCTAATTTTGTTGTTGTCATAGAAGCTATTAATATAATATTTTTTTATTAGACTGTTGCAACGTTATTATAATCCTGATTAATTAGATTGTTTTCTAAATTTTATAGTTAAAGGTTTTTGACTTCTTATTAATTGCTTATTTTGTTTTAATTAAGTATATATATATTTTTGTTTTATAATAAAAAAATTGTTTACAGTTTTAATAATTTTTTGAATGGTTTTAGTTAAATGTTCTGCTGTTGATCGCCGGAATTTAAACAATCAGCATAAAAATAAAATTAATTAAGAAGTTGTTTTACTTTTTTGGCTTAAAAAAATGTATCAAAATTTTCAAAAAAATTATCAAAAAGTGAAAAGATATATGCTTTTTAGAAAAATGGTTTTATTGAAAAGATTTAGTTAGGAAATATGTTATTATAATACATTACATTATGTAAGTTGTCAGTTTAGAAAATGCTTATTGGTTGTGGATGTAGGCACACATACTTAATTTAATTTACAAAAAATGTTAAGTTGAAGATACTGATAAACAAAACACATTTTGTAAAATCAACAAAAAACAAAGATTAGTAAAACTATTGTAAAAGTTTGTGAAATAGATAGAATGTCTTGTTTTGCCAAATTAATTGTATGTTAAACCATGTCCAAGTTTGTGGGTTGGACTTTAATAGGTTTGTGCTTATCGACACGGTTTAGGTTTTATTTATCTAGTATTATGTAAATTTAATAATAACAACCGTAATTTAATTGTTTGATACTCAGTTATAACTTTATTGAAAAAGAATAAATGAATGTTGTCTTATTGTCAAATACTTTTTTAAAGATGATTAACCGTTTAATTATTTATTTACTTGCATAAATCTAATAATAAAATAATATTGTAAAAGGTGAGTTATCTAACTTTTGGAATTTGAAATAAAAAGCTAGAAAATATTTTTTCAAAATTATGAGTTTATTAGAAAGATTGAACATTTTTATTTAAGAATGAAACACAACTCTTCAATTTTTGGAAACAAAAATTTGTTTAGCATGGCACAGTAACGTTTGCTATTGACGGTAACGGCGGTTCCTTGCTTATTTAAAAAAAAAAATGGTCCAATAATGCCGCCGGACCAAAAACAGCACCAAACGGTTACTCGTTGTGGATGCATAGACTGTTTAATAACCATGTGTGGATTCTGTGATCCCCAAATGCAACAATTTTGCTTATTGACATAGCATCTGAGATAAAAATAAGCTTTATCGGAAAACACGATTTTTCGATAAAAACGCTCATCTTCGGCCAAACAATCTTTAGCCCATTGGGCGAACTGAAATCGCATCGGATGGTCATGAGGCTTTATTTCTTCGACTAATTGAACTATGTAGGCTTTCAAACCAAAGTCTTTATGCAAAATTCTCCTCAGAAAAATGCGAAAAATGTTCAGTTTCTGCAAACAATGACGAGTTGATGTTGATCGATCCAGTTTTGCAAACTTGATTTACAAATTGGTCCACAAACTGCGATGAAGGCACTTCTTTTCTGTCAAATTTGTTTTGTAAATTTCTTACCGTTTGAGTAGTAGACTTGTCACTTTGAAAGTAAGTTTTCACTATTTCTCAACTTTGTTTAAGTGCAAAGCGTCCTATTTTGTAAATGTCAAACATAAAACTAAAACTCATAAATGTTTTAAAAAACAAAGTAAACGGTAGTTCAAATTCCACACGTTACATAGCCCACTTTTTACAAAACGCAAGATATAACTTAAAAAAAAAAAAATCACATAAATTTACTTTTTAAAACTGCTCGGAAAAAATTTTTGGCGCATTCCAACCGAAAAGCGGTTTGTATAAAATCAGAAACCAGTACAAAGTCAATAATTTATATATCAGTCGTAATCAGTTGCAAACTACCAAATGATGTTGGTTGTTCTACTCCAAGCAACTAATAAACTTCTATCTGTAAGTCATTTCAATGACTTGTTTTGCACATTTAAATAAAAAGCTATTTTTATACAAACTTGACAAATCTAGAACAAACTGTCATTTAATATGAGCACGTTAAATATTTGCCGCTAGTAGAGATAAGTAGTGTCTTTGTTAGTAAGTGGTTAAGTAATAATATTTTAAAAAAGACAAGATATTATAGTTCTTGCACAGGAATTTTCAGTTGAAGTTAAAAAAAAAAATATTTCAAACTCTGAATACGGGAGTTTCAAGATTTGAGAGTTAGTTGCCCTGTTTCATCTGCTTAAGACAAGTTCAATTTTTGTATTTACTGTAAGTATAATAATTTAATATATTATGCAAAAAAAAATATTTTGAATGAATTTTCAGTAAACAACAACCAACAACGAATAATGCATTTTTTTAACGGTGATCTAGACAAACAAGAAACAACTTTTGCTCGCCTCGATGTCAGCATACCGCTTACACGCTTACATTTAGTATCACAAAAATCGTCATGTTGAAACTTTATATGGGCAATTTCATTTCAAACGGATCAGAGCTGGGGAGGTGCGTCGAGAAACTTACTTTAGTATTTTTTGTTTGTTTTTATAACTTATTACTAGTCTATTTATCAGTTAAAAACTTTCAATAAAAAAGTTTTAAGATTTATTGTCGTTTTTTAGCTTTTACTTAAAAATTGTATTTTTTGTTTAAAAATTGCAATTTGAAAGTGAAATCGATCAGAAATTTTCCGTAGAATCCAATTCTGGCGTTATTTTGAGTTCACACCCTTTTTATACTCGGGAAAAACCCAAAAATCAATATTTTGGTCCCAGTGGTTGTCAAAAAACAGCGTTTTTGTATTTTATTACCCACCAAAGTTGACGTTTTTTTATGTAAATTAGTTAAAAATGAGTTATAAATTTGTTCTGTGTATTTGGGTTTTAGAGGTGTAAAACTTGAAAAAACTGCAAAAATAAGCTTCCAACATAAACTCTTAGAAATACACGTGTAGCAGCGCTCAGAGGAACAATACACCAAATATTATAAAAAAAAATAATTTTGCAGACAATTCTACATAAAAAATAGCCAGTGTCGTGCTCATGAGCCGTAGAAAACTCAATGTAAAAAAAAACAAAATTTTTAGACAAAAATGTGTTAAAAGTTAATTATTTTTTCATATTTACAAAAAATATTATAAACACACCAGAGTGGGGTTTAAATTTTTTTTGTCAAATTTTAATAAATCCCTGTACGGATTTATGTTTAAATGCCAAAAATAATAATATTCTCAAATTTTGACGCCGATAGATTAAGTCTAGATTTGTGCGGCAAGCGCAAAAACTATCTGACAAAGAGTAAAATTGACCAACATTGTTTCAAGCGACAAAAGATGTCTTTGGTAAATTTCTGAATAAGCTTAAAAAAATATTTTATTAAAAATATTTTAATTTTTTTTTAGGTAAAGGATTTTTTTTTAAACTGATTTTCTACGCACAATAAGCACTACACTGACTATTTTTGATGTAGAATTGTTTGCAAAACTCAGTTTTTTAATAATATTTAGTATATAGTTCTTCTGAACGCTGCTAAATGTGTATTTGTAAAAGTTTATGTCAAAAATAAGGTTTTAGACTCCTAAAACATAAATATACAAAACAAATTTATATTTTCTAACTAGTTTACATCAAAATACGTCAACTTTGGCGGTTAAAATAAAATACAAAAATGCTCTTTTTTGTCTAGACCACTGGGATGAAAATATCGGTTTTTAGAGTTTTGCCGCGTATAAAAAGGGGGTGGACTCAAAATGACTTTTCTGCGGGAAATTTTTGATCGATTTCACTAGCAACATTTTTTTGCGTTAAAATTGCAATTTTTAAACAAACATTACGATTTTTTAAAGTCAAAGTTAAAAAACAACAAAAAAACTAAAAAAAAATGTAATTTTTTTTTTAATGGTTTTATACTCTCATGAATCGATCAAAAGACTAATAAGTAATAGAAAAAAAAAAAATTGAAGCAAACTTCTCGATGCATGGAATTGCCCAATATCTTTTATAAAAACTAATTGATACTAAGCTAAAGTTAGGTGTACAACGTAATTTTTTGTGCGTATTTGTAATATTTCAGTTTAGTTACAATGTAAGTTATGACAAAACAAAACTATAAAAAATAAAATATAAATGTTAGATTACGATCACCTTTAGACGTTTGCCACAATACTAACATTTTGATGTTTGTGATGGTTTTGCTATGAATAGATGATCCGTTGTTTAATACTAATAACTGTAAAATATGTGATATAAAAACTTTCCGATCATGAGACCCTTATGTTAAATCTTTGAATCTTCTTTGAAACTTTTCTTTCGTTAACATAACACACTAATAAAAAACCTAAAAGTCATAAAAGCAGTGTTTTAGTAAGCCAAACTAGCTAGCATACGCAGTATCACTTTTTACATAAGAAATACGCTTTTTCTTAAGATGTTTTAATAAAATTAGTTAAAAAAAAGTGTCTAAAATTTTTTTTTTAGTTTTGGCATTTTGTCTCATTTAATTTTGATTTTGATTGTTTATTAAATTTTGCCAGAAAATGTCATAATTAATTTTAGTTCAGCCAACCCATTACGGCCAACTTCAAGTTAGTATTTTGCAGGTCATTGGAGTAAATAACTGACTATTGCATAAATTTTCAAAGTTTTAATTACTTTTTTAACATATTATATTCTACCGTAGTTACAATATTAGTACACAGTAAATCCAATTAAGTCATCTAGTGACGCTGGATTGATGACTATCATCGTTATTGGTGTATTGCTTTTGCGTGTTCTACTACCTTCTCCTCCAGTTTTTTTGGTTCATCATCTTTTTCTTTATGTAACTGCACTTTTCTCTTTTTTTTTTAAACATTAGTCATGTTTATTATGCTCCTTTTTATGGAATTGCATTCATCATTTCTTCAATCACGTCTTTTCTCAACGCATGGTCTATTCATCTTTTCTTTTTTATGATTGTACTTGCTAGCATTTTTTCCTCTTTTGCTTTTCTCAACACCTTTTTATTTTGGATCTTGTCTGACCACTAAATGCCTAATAATCTCTTTTAAAATCACATTTCAAATGCTTTTATGCATTTTTTAAATATTTTTTCTATCGCTCAAATTTTACATTCGTATATGAACACATTTCATATAAAACATTTTACAATCCTTTATTTCCAGGTTTATAAATAACTTGCTACTCAAAATGTTGCTCTTCCTTCTAAAAGCTTTATTGCCTTTTTTGTAGTTTCAGTACCATAGTATTTATACATTTTCACTTGCTTCAATTTATCTCCGTTCACGTAAACGTCCATTTCTTTTGACTCTTCAATTCTTATAACCTTTGTCGTGTTTTTGTTTATATTATGTCTATACATTGATTTCATTTCTTCAAATTCTTTAACTAACATATTCAGTTTTTTTGTGTTTTCTGCACACATGATTTTATCATTGGCAAATCAATTAGATATTTTTTTTTCTATGCTTGCTCTCTTGTCTTTTTTTCAGCACTCTACTACTATTTCTTTGACATACATATTAAACAACATTGGTAATAAACAACAGCTTTGTCTCACTTATTGTTACTTGTTATTTTATATACACATTACCTAAAAGTAGAGACGGCGCTAGGCGGTAAGCGAGGTAAGCACCGCTTTAAAGCAATACGTCAAGAGCGCCGTGCCGTAACCCGCAATAATTAAGATTTTCATTATTGTAAAAAAAATCTATATTATTTTCTGTAACTTGCTGCAATTATTACAGAGTTAAAAAAAATTTATTTGCTTTTGAAAATATAAAGAATCATGATACTACTATGAGTAATAAAATATAAGATCACAATTTATTTTGTTGCCGTTGTCGGGACCTGAGAACACCCTAGAGATAGTGGCGTTGATACACCAAATTCGTCCAATAGATCTTAGTTTTAAAGCGCAGAGGATTCTCGGATTTTTTGTGCTTTGTTGTTCTTCTGGTTTTGGGCTACTCCCTGAAAACGTTCTTTAAGTATGGAAAAGCTTTGGGGTTGTTGTGGTGGTTCCTTGATTCAAGAACTTCCAGATGCCTTGGTTGCTTAGTAAATTGGCGTTAAGGCGGGGCTAGGTTTATTCAAGTGGCCGCCTGAATTGCAACTCCATGGCAGTGTATGCAATTTTGTAAGCGCGTGTGTTCTACGTAAAAATAAAACGTTTGTTGGTGTGCAAATAGTTTCTATTAATCTTGTTAGCTAGACTATTTTGTTTGTTGATGTGTTGCAGACTTGATCCGTTGCTTTACAATTTAGTTTTGATCTTTAGTTGAAACTTTGCTAAACATTTTTTTTACAGATTAGCTTTGGTGTGACTGACTAGTGATCTGTCTGTCAACATGTTTTTGCTACCTGCACTAGCCCATGCTCCTGGATCCACCTGTGTGCGCTAAAAGATAGTTGCGGCGTTTCCGTGTAACATTTTTGCAAACACAACTTGACTTTACTGAGTTGCAGAATTTTCTAATGACTGTCTGATTTACCCTTACAAAAATACATACAGACTAAACTTTCTCCAAATCATACCTGGAAGTTCAAGACCGTAAGATTGGTTCGGATGCCTTATAGACAGTACAATGGGATAAGCCTATTAATGAGACTCATATAGGAGTGTTTAAAACCACAAGTTATCAAAAAACCTTTTGATGAAAGTTTTGATGAGTTGACGCAGCGGAGGAATACCGAAATCAACAGGCTGATACGCAAAATAATTTGCGGTCTGTTGATTGTGGTATACATCTAAATTTTGTTTTGGAGCAAAGTGCTGCTGTTTCGCCATAAAATTGGAAATAACAGTTTTTTTGCCAATCTGGCTTTGTGTAGAATGGACTGAGCGTGCAGTTTGCACGTAATTTTTTTTAATTAAAAGCAATACCTACATACTTGGCAGCATTGAAACGCAAAATAGAAACATTATTTAAAAGTTTAACTGAGGTTTAGTTATAAAACTATCAACTTAGAAGACGCAAAAAAAAATTTAGTCTGTGCAGTTTTAAAAGTTGATCTTTGTATTAGACTTTGTCAAAAGCTTTTTTAACGTCAAAAAAAACTACTCCCGTAATTTTTTTTATTTTGAATTTTTTGACAATGAGGTCTGTGCTTGGTTTATTTAATGGATTACAAAGTAGTCTTGTCAAAACAAATGTTGGTAGGCGGAGAAAAGATCTTTTGATTCCAAGTCTTGGACTATGTCTAAGATCACTCTTTCTAAGACCTTACTTAAAGTGCATGAAAGACAGAAATTTTTAATTTATTCCAGGTTTTAAAATGTTTGACGTGAGAGCTTTTCCAAGTGCTCGTTGCAAAGAATCGCATTAGCAATATTGGTGATTACTTTATGCAAGAAAAATTTAGGTGATTTATTAGGTATTCTATCAGGATAAAGAACAGATAATAATGTCATCTAAATTACAAAATATGTGGCTTTTTGCTCTCCAGATCCTTGCACAAAAATGCTTAGACTATCAAAAAAATATCTATTTGCTTTATAGACTATCAAAAAACTTTCAACAAAGTAAGACACTACAAGTTAATCGCATATCTAAAAAAAACAAGTTTGATGTAAACTCATTATCTAGAACTTTCTGACTGACATCAAAAAACATTATTAAAACTTGAAAAAAAAAAGAAAAAAAATACAAGAAAAAAAATGTATGTCAAGGTTGTTTTTTATTGTATATGCTCTTTAACGCGTATTCCGAAAAACTTTTAGGTTATAAACAAATCAGACCTGCAACACATGCTAGACCGAGTGCATGCAGAAAGTATCGCGTCAGTCCTAACCATAAACATAACAAAAACAATAAAAGTCAGCAGAGTAACCCAACACTTTAGTACTACGGATAGTACACACCTTAACAAAAAGTGGAACTTGGAACAAGAAATAAATAGCAAAATCAAACAAGCCAAAAGCACATTTATAAAGTAGAAAAATTACTTTGTGGCGGCAAATTAAACCTAAAAACAAAATGCCGCACTGTCAAATGCTTTATTTGGTGAATATTATTGAATCGCTTTTGAAATGTAGACTTACCAACAGATAAAAAAATACTTTAGACAAAGAAAGTACAATATAAAACTATTCTTTAAAAAATAAACAAAAAAAAGTTACTACTCATTATTAAAAGAAGAAAAACTGCATATTTTAGACACATATTGCGCAACTCTGATATCGAGTTCGAATTGCGTATGTGAGTAGACGTGTTTTGGTGCGGCCGACAAAGAATCTCGCTTTATACGAGGCTTATCGCCAAACCAGAAATAAGAATTAAGCTATTGAATAAAATAAAATAGGAAGTAACATGTGCACACAAATATAACAAAAAAGTGTAAGAGTGATAAAGTGATAAACGAATAAACAATCTCCAACCCAACATATAAAAGTGAATGTCAGTACTCAGTGTGGAAGGAAGACGAGTGTACAGCGAGCGACGCGCGTTAGAGAAAGACAGGAGTGCCATATACAACAGCTGCGGCGCTATCAACATCGCTCTCTAACAGAAACGGAGAAAAACCATCTCCAATACAAATAAAACAAAACATTATATATTATTATAATAAATAGTATATATTATAACAAATTGAGAAAAACAACAAAATAAATAAAAATAATAAATAGAAAAGAATAAAATTAACAATAGATAAGAATAAAATAAAATAAATAAAAATTATCAAATAAAAACATAACTTAAGATAGGCATAAAAGAAAATCACACCTTTGTAGTTTGTACAGCGGTAATTGCGACGTTGACAGAGTGTGCGGAATTAACCGAAATAAGAAAATTAAATTAAAAAAAAAACCAAGTATAAAATACGCCGAGAAGACAAAATAAATACAAATACAAGGAAGGAAATGGTGGAAATGGAGGAACTAAAAAGCATGTTCAAGGAATTAATGAAGGAGATGGCAAAGAACACTAAGGAACTAAAAGAAGAGATTAGAGAGCTAAAGAAAGAAATGAAGGATAAAGAAGTAAAGTGGGAGCAAGAAAAAATACAGATGATACAAAAAATTGAAAATTTAGAAAATAAAGCTGAAAAAGAAGAAAGACAGAAAAAAAGAAATAACATTATAATAACTGGCATAAAAACAAAGGAAAATGAGGAACAAATTAAAGTGGAGAACTTCTTGAGAGAAATACTTCAGATTCAAGTCAAAATAGGAAAAGCTCAGCTAATACATAAAGAAAAACAAATAATAAGAGTCGAAGCCGGAACATGGGAAACAAAACAAAAAATAATGAAAGCCAGAAGAAATTTAAAAGGGACCAGAATTTACATTGACAGTGACCTAACCCATGAAGAAAGATACGTTCAAAAAGAAATTAGAGACATAGCAAGAGAAGAAAAATCGAATGGCAAGAGGGTAAGAATAGGTTACCGTAAGTTAATTATTAACGGAGAGGAATATAGATGGAATAAAGAAATAAAAGGTTTAGAAGAAGTTGGAGATCCAAAAAACTAATAGGAAAACGGCTAGATAAAAAGAAAAATACACGGCGAGAAAATGGTATAAGAAAGATGATAAACACGACGGCAAACGATGTAAACAAAAGGAACAAAAATAGCAAAAGTACAAAAAAGAAAAATAAAGAAGAAAGAGTAGGAACATGGAATATAAGAGGATACATGGGAAAAGAAGCTGAATTGGTGGAAGAAATGATAAACCAAAAAATAGAAATACTAGGAATAACGGAAACAAAAAAGAAAGGGCAAGGGATAGAAAGAATACATAGAGGTTATTGGTTAATGTGGACAGGAGTGGAGGAAAAGGATAGAGCAAAAGGAGGAGTAGGAATGATAATAGCTCCGGAAAGGATAAAAGATACAATAAGAGAAAAACACATAAATGAAAGAATTATGACAGTAGAAATGAAGCTAGGAGATAACGAAACATGGACCATGATAGTAGCATACGGACTAAATGAAGACGCAAAAAAAGAAGAGAAAGACAGCTTCTATACAAAATTACAAGAAGAAATAGACGAGGGAGCAGAAAACATAATGATACTAGGAGACCTAAATGGGAGAGTAGGAAATCAAAACAACGGAATAGAAGAGGCTATGGGAAAAGAAGGAGAAGAAATTAGAAACAACAACGGAGAAAGAATTATTCAACTATGCATTGAAAACAATCTAGTAATAACAAACACTAAATTCAAACACAGGGAAGTTCACAAATACACAAGAACACAACCAACCAGAAACGAGAAATCAATAATTGACTACTACCTAGTTAACAGAAAGAACTGGAACAAGATAAAGAATGTAAAAGTAACAAGACAGGCGGAAATAGGAAGCGATCATCATTTACTACGAATGGATATGAAATGGAAAACAAAACTTAAACCAGACAAAAGAAGGAAAAAAGTTAAGATAAAAATAAAAACATACAAACTAAAAGAAGAACAAATACAAGTGGCATACCAAGAGATACTACAAAAAAAATTCAGAGAGAAAGAAAAAAGAACGTCCATAGAAGGAAAATGGGAAATTTTTAAACAAATTATTCTAGAAGCTGCAGAAGAAAGCTGTGGATCAGCAAAAATAGTGAACAAAGATACTAAAAAAACTAATTGGTGGACAGAGGAAGTCAAAAAAGAGATAAGGGACAAAAAAGAAAAATGGAAAAGATACTTACAAACCAAGGAAATAGAAGATTACGAAAAATACAAAGAAAAGAGAAATAATACAAAGAAAATAATAAAAGAAGCAAAGATAAAATCATGGACAAAATTTGGAAAAGAAATGAATGAAAATTTCAACCGAAACCAAAAACTATTTTACGGAACGTTAAAACATCTAAAACAAAAAAAAGAATACAATATGATGAACATAAAAGATAAAAACGGTAAAATAATAACGGAAGAAGATAAGATAATGGAAAGATGGAGGCAATACTTCCAAGAACTAACAGAACAAGAAGCAGAAGAAAACAAAACAATAGAAGATGAAGAATTGCTACAGGACAGAAGAACGGAAGAAATAGAAGAAATTAAAAAAGACGAAGTAATAGAAGCAATTAAAAAAATAAAAAACGGGAAGGCACCGGGAACAGATGAAATAACGCCGGAAATGATGAAATACATGGGAGATGAGGGAATTACACAAATAACGGAATTAATAAACGACATAATGAGGAATGGAAAAACCCCAAAGGAATGGAATAAAGGAATTATTCTACCCATACATAAAAAAGGCGATAAAAGGAAATGTGAAAACTATAGAGGAATCACACTAACGAGCATACCAAGCAAAATATTCACAAGAATTATTGAAAAAAGAATGAGAGACAAACTAGAAACAACAATAGAAGACAGCCAATGTGGATTTAGAAGAGGAAGAAGCACACAGGATCTAATATTTATAATTAGACAATTAAGTGAGAAAATGATTAAAAAAAATAGAGTAATGCACGTATGCTTTGTTGACCTTGAAAAAGCTTTCGACAGGATCAAGAGAGAGGACATATGGAAAGAACTAGAAGAGAGAGGAATTGAGAAGAAAATAATAAACGTAATCAAAAACATGTACACAGAAAACAAAAACATAGTCAGAATGAATAACGAAGAATCAAAAGAATTCCAAACGAAAAAAGGTGTGAAGCAAGGATGTGTGTTAAGCGCATTGCTTTTCTCAATTGTGCTAGACAGGGCAATAAAACAGGCAAAGCAAAAAATGAAAATGGTAAAAATAGGATATTGGAAAATGGAAGTAACAAAAATAGCAGAACTGCTATTTGCAGACGATATGGCAGTGATTGCTGAAACCGAAGAAGAGTTACAACACAACATGGAAATAATAGAGGAACAACTAAAGAAAATAAACATGAAAATAAATTATGAAAAAACAAAGACCATGATAATTGCAAAAGAAAAACTGAATCACGAAATAAGAATAAAAGGAAGAATAATAGAACAGGTCGAACAATACAGATACTTAGGAACAATAATACAAAGCAACGGAAAATTAGACAAAGAGATAGAGGACAAAATAGGAAAAACAGCAAAAATATATAACATGTTAAAAAATACTTTCTTTAACAAAAAAGAAATATCAAAAACAACAAAAACAGAAATTGTAAAAAAAGTAATCAGACCAACATTAACATATAGTAGCGAAACATGGACGATGACAGGAAAACAAATAGAAAGAATAAATGCTATGGAGATGAGATTTCTTAGGAAGATTGAGAACAAAACAAGAAAAGATAAAATAAGGAACGAGACATATAGGACGAATTTAAATATAAAACCAATACAAGAAAAAATTATTGAAGGTCAAATGAGATGGTATGGACATATCAGAAGAATGAGTGAAGAAAGAAATACTAAGAAAATTTATGAGACAAGAGTAACAGGAGAACAAAAAAGAGGAAGACCCAGAAAAGAATGGAACAGCGCAATAAAGGAAGAAGCTACAAGAAAAGGAAACACGTGGGAAGAAATAAAAGAGATAGCCAAGGATAGGAAGAAATGGAGAAAATATTACACAAACTAATAATGTATACGCCTGACACCGAAAGGTAAAAAAGGCAATTGAATAAATAAATAAATAAATAAATAATTGCGCAACTCTATCATAGTTACGCAATATCCAAAGCTGGACAAGTATTGACAAAATATAGGAAAGTGGTTGCCAACTTTTAGTAATAAAAAAGAATAACAGTAAGTTATTTGTGATAATCACAGTAAAGATTTCAATCATCCTTTATTTATTTATCATTATATATATATATATTTTATTATTGTATTTAAGCAATTGTTATTATATGCAACTATTTGCACTCAGTATTTAATACATGTATTGCATGTAACTAATTTTACTAGATTATTATTAGTATTTATTTAAGTAACATAACATAAGGATGATACATATTTTAATCTTTAAAAAAACTAAAAAAAAAAATTGATAATATTTAAAATATAATAAATATTCTGATTATTAGAAAAATAGGCTAATTCAAAGCAAAAAATAATTTAAAAACTGTCCACCTAAAACAAACTTTTTTTTTTATTTGGTTGGCTTTTGTATTATGTATATAACACCTCTGATGGAACAGATAATGAATTTGATAGACCGTACATGTCATGCATTTTATTTATTAAAGATTGGCCATCAATATTTTTATTAACTTAATCGTTTTCGCTTTAGCCCTTTATTTTATTATTTAAATATAAAAAAATTAGTTCAAGCATCATTCAGCGTAGACATTTTTTTTATATTCACATGAATAAATTATGTAAATATCATTGCAATAAAATGCCATTAAATATTAGTTTTGCAAATCGACTTATTTTCCATTAAAATTTTTAATTATTATAATACGTTAATTACATCTAAAATGATAATTTCAAACTGGGTAATATAATAAATATTAATTAATTTTGTTTTACTCTTGAAAATAAAACAAAATTATTGAAATTGATACAGCTATATCTATTACATAAACATAATTATCATGAATTTTATTTCATGTTTTCATATTTAAAATAAATTAATATTTGCTTTGAAAAAACAAATCATATTATAATATACACAAATAATAATTATATAAGTTGTACAATGATATATTTATTATGCAACTGAATTAAGAATCACTGTTTTGTTTATTTTTACTTGCATGTGGTTAATTGTATGAATCATTCCAACAGATAGTATGTGCTTAGTGAAAATAAATGATCCAGGAAAACTTTTTAAAAGGGAATAGGTGATAATTGATACATCTGAGCTTTTCGTATGGCGGCATTTCGAAACCGTTGATCGAGACAAAGCGAAGGGATGATAAAAGTTTGGATAACGAAACTTTCATCCAGTATCCGGTGTCATGTGAAATGCGTAAATACCAAATTAGAACTCTTTTAGCGACACATATCGAGTATCATTGGTCTGATCCTTTAAGTATCAGTTACGTAAGTAACTCAGGAGAAGAGCCCTTTTGCGGTTATAGAAGCGCGCTATTTGGGGGAAAACTCGTGGGTGGTCGGTCGGAAAAGTGAAAAGGGGTTTTTGCGGTGGGGACTCGGACCAGCAAGAGGCCATTGTTACGCAGTTAAAATTCGACCGCTTTTAATTTTTAACGCGCGATTTCAATCCGGGGGCGACCCTGTCACTCCACCTGACGTTTTGGCCCCCCAATTACACCGAATAAAAAATAATCACGGGGTTTGAATAAATAACCGCACTGCTAATGGCGCGCTAAAAGGCTTCACCCCCGGAATAAATCTCTATTAAGTATTTATCGGTGCGTCAATTTGAAAAAAATTATCACCACCCCCATCCCCACCTTACAGTGATACATTAAATAGGGGCTGGATTTTAATTTGTGTGCAAGATGCGATACACTTCAGTTTTAATATCGGGGCAACTTGTGTTTCAGAGATGTAATCCTATCCATCTAGTTTAATTACAAACAAATGGTGTAATCATAAAGGGGACGAAACTCCAGGAACGCAGCACCAAAATCCTGGACCGGGCTATGACCATAAAGTGTGTAAATTCATATTCCCAAAGCTTTCATATAAGGATCCATACGCTAGAAATTACAAAGCATACATACATCACTGAAACAAATGAAATCGTTTTACGCATCCATGTATATTCTTAATTGTTGATACATTGCTTAAAATTTGTAGTAATTCAAT
This sequence comes from Tachinus rufipes, assembly GCA_963932245.1. Classification (NCBI taxonomy): domain Eukaryota; kingdom Metazoa; phylum Arthropoda; class Insecta; order Coleoptera; family Staphylinidae; genus Tachinus; species Tachinus rufipes. The sequence goes on along the minus strand of OZ010741.1, from coordinate 44,187,225 downwards.
TATGTTAAATTTTAATTATCTAGAAATTGTAAAATAATTATTTAATTGAAGCAGACATGAACAAAGAGTGATACAAATTTGTATAGTAGAATATTTGTTTCTTTAGATATTATTGTAAAACTTTGACAGTTGAAAATAATTTTCTTTCAATTTTGTCTTGTATGTGTGGACATCCGAGGTTGTCCAAACATAACACCAAAAAGAAATTGAAACATAACAGTGTCTGGGACTAAGGAAAATTCGGTACACATAAAAATGTCCATGAATATGAAAACAGCTTCGTCCTGTCCAGCAAAAGTGACTTTCCTCGTTCCATCTCTCTATTTCTTTACCCTATGTGTGTGTACACATACACACACGCACGCGGATATAGTGAGATGAAGTCCTTGAAAAAACAAACACACATCTCTCCCCCCAACATTTCGAGCCCGCTTCCTATTCCCAAAAGCGCAACGCTGCTTATCAAGCTATGGACCGTCCTGCGAATTCAATTTCAATACGAGCTCTCAATCATGCATGGGCTGGAGGCGGCTGGAGGTGGTGGAGCAAGGGGCGGACGGACATCAAAGTCCCCAAGACGTGTACCGAAACGTTTTCCCCCTTCACCGTTCACCTCCCTCGAGCTCCTTCTTGTCCCTTCATCTTCTTACGTCCACTCGCCCACTCCCCACAGGCTTAGGCTATGATTGACTACCCGCACCCTTGATTTATGCAAAGTAATAACACAGATGGAATATACGAGGTGAAACTATTTTCACATTACTTACACCATTTCAAGAATTGATTTTTTTTATTATAATCAAACCTATTTTATTACCACGTTTAAAGTTAATATAGTTTCGATTTCATTTCGATACCATACATTATTTTCATTACATATATTATTTGCAATTACTATCAAATGTTTTTTAACTAAAATATTGTTTTCTATTATTTTTTTTCTTCTATAATAGTTTCTTGTATAATTTTGTTTTATAAATTTTTTTTTGTATATTATTATAGATAACTTAATAATTTATGAAATAAAATAAAAACACATAACTGAGGCACTAAGCGCATACATATATTAATTATAATGTATTTTTGTAAATATTTATTATACTTAAGTGACTTTTTATAATTATGCCATTTTTACGAATGTTGCCAGTAATGTACTTATTATAACATACTTTCAATTTTCTGTCAACTATAACATATTAAATTTAAAAATTAGCAAATATTTTTTTAGAATGACACATTGACTCTAATTTTTTAATTTTAAAAAGTTTGCTGTTTTTGCTGTAACTATACAAAATATTAAGTTATTTTTGTTTTAATGCTGATTACTTTAAAAATAAAACAACATCATTTTGAAATTGCCAGTTGTCAACTATGATGTTTTTAAACCAGTTTAATACTAACTTTATTTGCGATTTACTTTATATTACTGTAATAAATGTGATCATAATATGGGCATTCTGTTTCAAACGGACCAGAGCAGAGAGGGGGGAGAAACTTGCTTTAGTATTTTTGTTTGTTTCTATAACTGTTACTTAAAGTTTTGCAAAATTTTCAAAATGAAAAAAAAAAATTGTCTGTAAAAACTTATTTTTTAAACAATATTGAAGAAAAAAATTTGTTATAATTTTTTCCTAAAAACGCAATCCTAAGAATTATAAACGACCAAAAATTGTCAATTTAAAATTTAAGCATTTTTTGCTATTTTTAAGTATTTCTGTGGATACATTGTAGAGCGTAGTGCACGGCACTTTGTGAAATCTTTTGCACATAAAAACACGTTTTTATCTATATTTAAAAAAAAAATCCAGTATTTTTTTAAGAAAAAATGTTTTTTAAAATTCTGCAAAATTTTAAATATTTAAGAAAAAAAAAACTTTGGCTGTAAAAATTGATTTCTTAAAGAATTTTGAAAAAAAAAAGATTATTACAGTTTTTTTTCTTCAAATGGAACCCTAAGAAGCTTAGTCAAAAAATGTAAAAAATGCATTAAAATTGATTTTTTCAAATTTTGATTGCTTATTACTTGAAATTTTTTTAAAAAACTCACAAGATTAGAACTTATATAGAAAAAGACATTTTCAGTGGTTTAAACAAAATCAAATTATTGTTCCATACACTTGGCTCAGACATATTTATATGTTTTTGCTCAAACCACTGAAAATGCCTTCTTCTACATGAAATCTGATTATGTAAATTTTTTCAAATTTTTTCTTTGTAGTAAGCAATCAACATTTGAAAAAATCGAGATTTTTGAGTTTTTTTACATTTTTTGATCATTTGCAACTTCTTAAGATCGCATTTAAAAAAAAATTATAAAAAACTTTTTTCTTCAAATAAGTCCAAAGAATAACTTTTCATAGCCAAATTTTTTTTTCTTAAGTTTTGAAAATTTTGCAAAACTTTAAAAGACAGAAGCTTGTATATCTGCAAAAGATACCCTGGACATTTTAGGTAGTGCGGTGCTACGTTTCGAGATATCTTACAATGTATCCACAGAAATTCAATCTTCTCTGTTTGTCTGTTTTTTTAAACTCTGCTGAAAAAATTCAGAAAATTAGTAAAATTTCGGAAAATCTAAGGAAAATTGTTTAAAAGTAACCCATTTTTAGCAGTTATGTGTTGTATTTTACCCAAGGGTAAGCGAATCCAATTTTTGCTATTTTTGGGATCAAAAGTACTATGTTTCAGGAGTATCATATTCAAATTTCAAGTCTCTAGGTGTAGCAAAATAAAAAAAAAAACAAATTTTTAATAAAATAGTACTTTTACCATTTTCCGCGAGAAAATTTGAAGGTCGGGATCATGTTCTACGGAAAATTTCCTATAAGATACACTTTTTTGAATATGATTTTTGATTATATTTTGCTTAAATACAGCACAAAAACTGAAAGGAGACAAAATATTCCTATAAAATTAAAATTGCCGCATTTACACTGTACCCCAAACAAGTTGTGTACAAAATTTGAGAAAAATTGGAGATGTTGATGTGGGGACGATTGTCCGATCTATCTTGGAATTACCTTATCATTTTAAAAACAGTAAAAACATTTAAATAAAAATTACTGTCAATGTTTAAACTATATCCTACTATTTACTATTTAAATAGTTTTATACAAAGTTTAACAAAAAAAGATATAATGGCTATACACGTGAAAATAATGTAAAATAACTCAAATGTTGTTATCCAAATTTTATTTATTTTCAAGTTAAAGCATAATTAAATTTTTTTATCTAGTATGCCATGTTCGACGTTCTTAAACAGTTGATAGCTTTTTTGTTCTGATAATGTGTCAGTGTGACAGTAATTTAACGTTTATTTTGTTTGTACGATAAATGTTGCAAAATGCCACACACTTATTCAAGTTTAGAATATACAAATATGGTGTTTGTTTACGGTTTTTGTAATGGGAATGCTGCTGTTGAAGAATATCGTCAACGGTTTCCACATCAGAGACATCCTAATAAAAATGTATTTATCAGAGTTTTCAACAAACTGTGCAAGACCGAAAAGCTTCACAGTGTCAACATAACATCTAAACAAGCTACTCAACAAGATTTAGAAGAGGTAGAAGAGGTAGAAGATATTCTAGATGTAGTAAGAAACAACAGCTCACAAATAATTAGTATTCAATTGTTTATTCTACAAACAAAAGTAATAAACACACTCCCCGAGCAAGGCTTACATCCATACCATATACAAAGAATACATCACCTACAACCGGAAGATTATCCTAAACGTATGGAATTTTGTCGGTGGATAAATAATAATCCTTGTGCTGTATCGCGCTTACTTTTTACAGATAAAGCAACATTCACCCGTGACGGCATTAATAATACTCACAACTGAGATGTATGGCCAGACAAAAATCCCCACGCAACAGTCAAAAGTAATTTTCAACATAAGTTTTTGGTAAACGTGTGGTGTAATATGGTCGATGGTTATTTAATTGGCTCTTTCATTATAAAGAATTGCTTCACAGGAGCCAACTACTTAATTTTTTTTTAAATGAGCTACACGGACTACTAAAGGATGTTCCTTTAAACATCAGAATGCAAATGTACTACCAGCACGATAGAGCTTCTGCACATTTTTCTTGTCAGGTCAAACAACATTTGGACGAAAGATTTCCAGGGCGTTGGATTGGTCGCGGTGGTCCTATTATTTGGCCTCCAAGATATCCAGACCTCACAGCATTAGATTATTGTTTATGGGGCTGGTTCAAAGATGAAGTGTAAAAAGTAAAAATGGACACTCGGGATGGACTAATTCTACGTATTAGAAATGCTGCAGCCGATCTTAAACAAAGACATGACTCCATCAGGAGAGCAACAAGTGCTCTTCGTAGACAAACAAGAAAATGTTTAGAAGTAAATGGTGGTATTTTTAAACATTTATTATAAGAACACTATAATAACCAAAACGTTAATGTATGAAATTTAGTTTATTTTTAATTACGCTGTAACTTGAAAACAAATAAAAATCGGGTAACAACATTTGAGTTTTTTTTACATTATTTTTACGTGTAGAATACACTCCTGAAGTTTGGTCCGTTCCTTCCAACTCACGCTGTATATACTTAAAAAATTATACATCACGACAAATAAAAAAGATCATGTAAAGTATATGTCAATATGACGCATAAAATTTGTAAAGTTATAGCAGTCATGTTGCTATAGCAACCAATATCTGTCAAATTTGTTGTGTTATGTTTAGAAGTGTATGACAAATTACTATTTAAGGTAATCAACGTGTGCAAATCATCAAATGTTATTATCAAAATTGCGGAAAAACCTAAGGTAGTTTTTTGTTATTTACAAAAACTTGGTCTTCCTGCAACTTTAATTTGAAAAATTTTAGGTCGGGATTTAGGTTTTGCATCCACATAAAATCCAACTGATTATGATAACTTAAGGTAAACAATCATAAACAACGACGTGTGGGTAGCTGAAAGGGCTCTGAAACAGTTGAAAGTTGATTTTGCAGGTCTATGCAATTAAACCACAAACAATTGATGTCCTCAAAGAAAACCCAGCAAATTTAGCCAGATTTTTGCGACAAAATGATCAAAAATTGGAAGGACCTCCCAAATACGTGCCATTAAGAAAAAGTCCTGCGGACATTTGAACGACATTATAATCTAGACTTAATATCATAAAATATTTTGTCAAATAAAAATTGAGTAAATATCTCACACACAACTTGTTTTATTTACATTAAAAAATTAATCGTTTGTATTGGAATACCCATTACCTATATTTGTACCTCGGATGTGCGTCTCTTATCTCCATATCCATTTTTTGTGAAATAGAGCACTATGTCCTTAATGTGAATTTTTTGCTTTACTATAAATATTTGTTAAAGTTTCATAATTATAGAAACATGCGTCCTCTATGTACTTTTATATAAAACAAAAAATGTTCAAAAGCGTGGTGCTCTATTTCACAGAAATAGAAATGATGTCCTTTACCTCTAGAGTGCAGATATGGTCTACGACCCATATATTCTGTGTATTAGTTATTTTCGGTTTATAAATAAATAAAAAATGATATATTTAAATCAAATGTTTAAGGTACTGATCATGGATTGCGCTACACGTTCAACAATTTTTGAATTATTCCAAACTACTAAATTTTTTGGTTTACCCGTCTGTAACTACACTATTAGTAATTTCTGTAGAGAATTCTATAAACTTTAGGTATATATCATGCATAAAAATCTAATAGATATGTCAGGTGACTTTATTATTACATCTGTAGATGCAAATCTGGTAATCTCCACATTTTTGCAAAAATGAGTTAATACGAGATTTTTGCTCATCAAGGTAACTGTGATGACGTAAAAATTTATTTGCTGCAAAATCGGCAATATTCGGCTGTAATTGAGCTCTAAAAATAGTGTTTTGTTGCAAACTTGACAATCTCCAATTTGGCCAATTACAGATTTTGTTTTACACGTGATTTGCATCAGATCTACGATTTTATTTAAAGTTGATTAAAAACCGACAAGAAACAAATGAAAATAATGCAGCAGAAAAAGAAATATTTATAGAGAGAAAAATAGTTCTGATAAAACTTAAAATTTAGTTATTTAATATACACATACCTTAATATGTTTTTTTAGTACTAATAAATAAAAATAGAATTTGTTTTATTTTATCTTTTAATTTGATTATATTCCCACAAATCAGTTCCAATTCCTAAACTTTCTAGAGAATGTTAAATGCAAAACCGGCTATCTCCACATGTTGGGTACAAAACCGCAATCTCCAATCTTTATTATCACAATACTTAAGTTCTATAATATACCTTAACGTTTTCTGAGCTAATAAAGTTGGTACACTTCAGACTAAAACAAAAATTATTTAACTATCTTGTTTAGTTTTGGAGTTATTAAAAATTTACTAAAGTGGAGAATGCCGATTTTTCAAACTAAACTCACAATAACAACACAACTAAAAAGTACGCAATATTTTGAATAATATAATAAACTACAACATTGGTGAGTTGATTAAAATTGATACTCTAGTATGCTGTTTTGTGATGTTAGTTTTTATTTATGTAGCGACATGTTTTGACAAATAAATTGTTATCTTCTGGCTTTGTAAGATTAATATATAGAAAACATAAACATAAGATATACAATTGACAGATGGTACATATTATAAATTAAAAATTAAAAAACATAAAATATAAAAATATAAAATAATGAAAAACAGTATGACTTACATTACTACATTTATTTATAGACACTTGTGCATTTGCAACGTAACATGTGTAGAAGGTTAGGCGGAATATTATTATAGTTGGTGCTCAAAAAGTTATTGATATTTACGTGGGATGGCGTTAGTAGTTTTGTTCGGGTAAATATTTTTTTAATTTATATTTATGATTAATCAGTTTTTAGAAAAGAGTAGGTATGTTGAAAATCATTGTTAAGTTGATCATTTAGGCAAATTATATTTTTATTTTGTCTATTTCTAGAGATTCCAAAATGGAAATTTTTAGTCCTTTTGAACAGTTATGTAAAAGCTTTAAATTTTGTTTAAAGTTAATTTTATGGTTATTAAAACGGGTGTGTTTAGGGACATTTGAGATTTTATTCTTGTAAAGGTGTTTGTTTACTCTATATTTGAGGGCTTGTCCGGTTTGGCCTATGTAGGTTGCGGAGCAGTAGCTGATTTTGTAAACTGTTGATTTTTTAAGTATCTCTGTTTTATTGTTTATTATTACAGATAGCATTCTTGAGAGTGTTGGGTGATGTTAGAGTGGCTTTTATGTCATATTTATAAATAAGTTTATTAAGCTTTTCACTTGTGTAGTTATGGTATGTGAGTTTACGGTATTGAATGTTGTTATGATCATTGGCTAAAATAAGTGATAAATTTATTTAAAGTTTTATTTTAACAAGATTTACACATAAAATATACAAAATACAATTACATGTATTGTATAAAGTAAAACGCATCATATAATTAATTAAAATAAGTATAGTAAGTGAATAGTGTTTTTGCAGATATTAAAAAACTCTTCCATGCTGTATAGTTTACTGTTTATCACAAATTGGTATAGTTTGCTCTTAAAAGGTTTAAAGTTAGTAATGTTTTTGATAGTATCAGGTAAATGATTATATAATTTAATTAAGGTAAATATAGTATTTTTTTCAGTAATATTATATCTGTAATTTTATTTTTTTGGTGAAACAAAAGTGTCTGATATATACAGTCTATACACGGTAAGCATATTGTGAGTGTTAAACACTGTCTTGCAGGAATTTTGAGGCTGCATACTAAACATAACTGTCCTTTTCTGTTGCACAAACAGTTTGTTTGTGTACATATTACTTTCCCAAACAATAATGCTAATAGACAAGAAAACAAGAATAGTAAACTGTTTTAAGATCTTGTTGATTAATTTTGTTTAAGACTCTCAAACCATATGTTATTGATTGTAGTTTTGAAATGGTGTAGCTAATGTGTTCACCCAAATTTAGAGTTTTGTCTAATATTATATCAAGACACTTATTTGATTTTGCAGTTTTTATTGTATTGTTATTAAGTAAAATATTATTTAATATCATTTTTGATCAATTTGTTTTAAAAATAGTGCAGTTTGTTTTTTTTCAGAATTGAGGATTAATTTGTTTGTTTTTAACCATTGCTCTATTTTTGCCAAGTAAACGTATTAAATCGCATCTATTAATTAGTAAAGTAGTATTGTTAGCATAATTCATACAAACATGATTATTGTGGTTTAGCGTGTCTGGTAGATGGTTTGTAAATAACAAATAATAGTGCCCAAGAATACTACCTTGTGGCACCCTCATTTATACTTTTTTTAAACTTGATGTAAACTTTTCCAAAGCTGTATTCACTTGAACACGTTGGTTTCGATTTGTCAGGTATAATATTATCCAGTTTAGCGTGGAATTGCAAACTCTATATCTATCTGATTTTTTAATAAGTATGTTATGGCTCACGCAATCAAAAGCCTTGGAGAGATCTAGAAATATACCGCATGGAATATCTCCCTTCTCCAAGACATTCAACACGTATTGATATAGCTCTTGCATAGCAGTTTCTACATTTCTGTTTTTTTAATGGTGTCTTTATGTATTATATACATATGTAGTTTTATATATAAAGTAGTATTTTATCGAAACCAGCGCTCGTGTTATTTTTGAAATTATTCACTATTTCTACAATTTCCAGTTCATTTATTTTATCAATATGTATATTTTGTTCTACAAAGGAATATTAGATTCATATTCTTGAGATTTTAAATTCGACGTTAGTTTGGAAACAATAGATCTAAATAATTGTTAAAATCTTCAACAAGTTATCATTATTGTTGTAAAAGTTTATGTTTGTATTTTTTATTATTTACGTTAGTATTGTTTTTTATAATGTTCCATATTGTCTTTTTTTTTGTTTTGTGATGCATTAATTAAATCACTGATTTTTTTTTGTTAGGCATTTATTCCGGCATTATTGTAATCTTGTATTGCTTTTTTGTACTGCTGCCTGTAGGTAGCACAACATGACATAAGTATAAATAGACCATCTAGTTGCTGTTTCTTATTTTGAACTTCCGCGCTATTTAATTTAATGTCGTTTTTTGGTTTATTATTGTTAAAGCTTTTTACTGAAAAATATATATTTAAGTTTTTTATGAAAATTGATATAAATAAATTCCATTGTTTGATATACCAGTATGCAATTATTTCTACGTTTTCAAGGTGTAGATTAGAAATAATATTGTTCATGCACGTAGCACTTGTTGGTGTTATTCTGGTAGGTTTATTGACAGAAGGAGTTAAATTGTAATACTGCGTACATACTTGCAACAACCTGCTGTCGCGTCTTATTTTATCTTATCTTACGATGTTGCGGTACGCAGTTGTGTTGCGTTGTGATGGTACACGACGATGTTACGCGACGGTGTTGCGGTAAGATAGACTGTTGTGTGTATACGCAGTATAAGAATTTAAAATATTTATGAACTATATTGTATTATTTGATTTAATTAAAATATCTATATTTATGTTGCCGGTAAATACAAATTGACAATTTTGGTTCTATAATCAGTGTTTCAATAAAAACGTTTATGTTACTAGACGAAGGACAATAAATGTTAATAACAGTGATTGTTTTATTAGATAAATAGTCCTTTCTGCAATATACGGCACTGCCACCGTGTTTTCCTTGAGGTCTGCAAAATAGATACCAGTTTCAAATTTTGAAGCAAGTAAGTTTTAAGTTCTTTGTTGTACTGCCAATGTTCTCATAAAGTTAGTATGTATTTGTTAGTTCAATAAGGTAATCAATCTGTGTCGCACTGGTACTCAACAATTGAACATTTTGGTAGATTATTGTTATTTTACAGGATTTCTTGTTTGGCTGAATAAAAAAACAATTTATAAATACACCCGATGTCTAGATGTTGGGGTCTTGAAACTGATTTAGCTGCTCCAACAATACGGCAACTTTAAATTAAATGAACCATATATTGCTTCGGGTGTTTTCATTTTATTTTTTTACATATATAAACTTTTTGCTTTTAAGGTGCTTTCCAATATCCACGTCAGTCATTGTTGATAAAAGTTCAAAGATATGTATATGTGCAAGTCTAAGTGCACTTTCGATGTTCATTTTTTTACTAGAAATTTCTTGAATTGTTGGCAGTGGATCCTGTTTTTTGTTCTTGGTTCTTTTTGATATCACTTTAATATAATCATCATTGCCGTGTTCTTCGATTTTATTTTTGTTGTTTTTTTTGTTTGGTTTGAGTTTTTAGTAGTGTTATTGTTAATAGCTTTAACTGAGTAGTTGTGTACGTTATTTGTAACTATTTCAAGTGTATTTATTAATAAGTTTTTATTATTTGCATCTTTACTAATTTCAGGTTAACGCTGCTGCTTGGGTAGTGCCACGTTATTAATATTGCGCAGTTTTTATTTTCTTTTTTAGATAGCTTAATTTTTTTTGTAGAAGCTTGTTATTAAGTTTTAATTATTTAATTAAATCTTTTAGGTTGATGTATGCCTTCAATTCAAAGTTTAGTGTTTTATCTGCTTGTTCGCTTTTCGAGCACAACTTGTATGGTACAGTAAACCACATAACACACATGAGGTGTCCGACTTTGCTACCGAGCCACATATACATTGTTTTTTATTTAGTTTTAGTATTTTACCAGTTTTATTGTGAGCACTAACTGAATCACAACTTTTATCGTCAGTCGCCATCTTTAATTTTATGGATGATTTTATTAATAGAAGCTATTGGGAATTTATTTATTAGGGCTAATTGTCTAATGATGTTATATTCATAGTTTCGGATATCAGGAGTAAGCAGGATGGTGATGGCTCTTACGCACAAATGTCCATAATCAAATGTAGTAATATATATAATTTTAAGCCATACTGTTTTTCATTATTTTATTTTTTTATATTTTATATTTATAACTTTTAATTTATAATATGTACCATCTGTCAATTGTATATCTTATGTTTATGTTTTTTGTAAATTCACCTTATAGAGCCAGAAGATGACAATTTAATTGTCAAAACATGGTGCTACGTAATTAAAAACTAACACAACAAAACAGCGTATTAAAATATCAATTTTACACAACTTACAAAATATGCAAAAAATTGTTAATCAAAACAAAACAATAAATAACAAGATGTTTGTCTATTTATTATAAAACTTTCAAAACATTGAACAAATCAGCAAGATACGTAAATAAGAAAGATAAAAAATTACAACGTAATATTAACTCTCTAATATCTTGTTTGAAGGGACTACTCTAAGTCATATTTTGCTAACAAGCGTTTGTTATTTTACCTATACCATACTTTTAGGTTTGTTTGCTTCTTGACAAAGCAAGTTACTGGCGGTTAAGTTATATTTGAAAAAAAAAAAACAAGTTGTTGGTGAAAGTATACACGATCTAAAATGAACCGTTCAAAGCAACTCAGCTACTTATCTCCGATTGATGACTCAGCGCTTGAAACTGATGAGTAGCTCTGGGCGCAGCCATTGATACGCATGGCGGTCCGCTCCCGCTTTTTCGAATGCATCCATTGACAGAATTTTTTACTTATCTGTCAAAATCATTATCACCATTATTTTCTGTCTTGCTAGTTTTTATGCTTTTTTTTACTTCTCATAATCATCTGTCTTTCTTTTTATCTTATTATATCTTTGTCGTATTCTCAATACGTCATTCATCTTGTCTTTTTTTTTTTGTTTATCTTTCACCATACCTTTAGCAAACAATCTTTTTTTTATTGCATATCACGTAGTCATCCGACTGCTCTATCAAAGATTATGAACTAAAATCTCATTAAAAAAATTTTAAACGTTTATACGCTTTTGTAGTATTTACCTTGTTTTGCCAGCGTAAAGTTTTATGGTTCAAATCCTTTTCTGGTTTAGAATAAAGTAATTTTGTAGCTAAATTTAAAATGTAAGACGCCTAAACTATTAATGTATTTGTAAGAATAAACTTGTGATAAAAATTATAGTAAATTGTTTTATTATTTTATAAACATAAATTATTACGTAGTAGAAATTACAAACATCAATTACAAAAAATTATTACTTATTTTTGTCTAATCTAATTGTCTACAGCTTGTTTAACGGAAGTTAATAGGACCAACCGTTTATTAGATATCTTCTAAATTACCTTAGTGAATAAAGACCAATTTTTTAATTAATCATGTTAGGGATCAAATCTTGGACCACAGATCATACAATAGATGATAAGTCCATTCCCTATAAATATTTCGCCACGAGTTTTAGCGCCTCTTCGCTCCTGGGAAGAAACATTAAGTTTGTAAAACGGACGCCTAGCGGCGCTGAGTTACGTTTGCGTCAATAAAAAGCGCTATTTTTAAAACTTGCCATTTTCCCTCTTTATTTTCGGGCTCGGAACTGACAACGGCAGAGTTAAAAATGGCAAATCCACACAGAATTTGCAAATAAATAAAAATTCTATTAAAATAAATAATAATTCTTTAAAATAAACAAAATATAAATTCTGTAAAAATAAATAATAATACATTATTATAGTCCTATAACTGCTATCAGTTATAGAACTATAATATATATTATTACAAAATGACACTTTTCATTTATATTTGCAAATACCTGGTGGTGAAATTTTAAAGCCTTTGAGGCAATTCTTAAATTTAAACTACAAAACTAATAACAATAATAACTAAAAACTATGGAAACATCGAAGTGAACGCGAATAGGTTATGCCCGTTATGCCGGCATTCATGGCATGATGCGCATGAAATTGTGCGTCTAAATAAACAGCTGTTCGACCTTGACAGAAATAAAATAAAACCATTATTCGAGCCACTGCTTGGATCCTGGGTCAGTGCAGTTCGTGAATTATACGTGTGGCTATATCCGCTATACCTATTGATACCCCCAGTCTTGGACTGCGTTCTACAATTGAGTCATTATACTTATTTTTAGTTGACATTAGTGCTAATCTATACGTGTTTTTTTTATAATTACATGTTACAAAAACAATTAAATAAGTAAAATCCTTAAGATTTCAAAAAACACAAACTTAGCCAGACCGTTATCTTCTCCAACACAATCTTATAAAAATTAATTTTTAAAAAGCTTTAAATTGAATACCAGTTGCAGACTAAAACATTGTAAGTACACTAATAACAACACCGCCCGAAATTGACAAAGTGTATAGAAAGTTTATTTTACTACGAGTATGCCTATGACATTGATGGCATTGTGTTTATAGAAACATAATCTAAGACATTTGAAATAAAACATTAATAGAATGCTTTAGATTTTACTATTGGTGCAGCTCAAATAGTCTACAAAGCCTACAAAAAAGCTAAAATTATAAAATTATTAACACTCTACAGTTTTAAATAATAAAGATACTAGAAATAGATGTAACTTTGCTTCACAATGTATGAAATAATGTTAGGACATATGTTTTTAGAGAGTAGGCTTGTAGCTATTTCAAATAACAACAAGCCAAAATTAATTTTTACTTGTTAAAAGTACTAGGCACTTTTATTGCATTATTTAAAAAGTTCAAGCACTTGTAAACAATTTTATTTTTTTAAAATATTTTTTTATTATTTTTGTGTTGGTATCAAGAAATAATAATTACAATCAGTTTTATGTTTTTTTTTTAAATTTTAATTGAAATAGTTGAGTCGTTCTTTAACACTCTGTATAATACATAAATACAATCATTATCTACAACTTTTTATTCTGTTGGGTGTCGGTCACAGAAAAGACATTTGTATGTTTAGATGCCTATATTAAGTAACGGACCCATATTAAGAAGAACGCTCACTTTGTTGGTCATTGAAGTTTCTGCCGTTGCTTGACTTTTGTTAGCACTGTTAATTATACATGTTTTCTCTGCCGTACTACCACCATAATTAATAAACATTAATTTAATTAGAAGTGAGTTAATGATAATAAGCTCACTTCCATAGTTTTTGAAAACAAAATAAAAATTAATAACTTTGGATCATACAGTTTCAACCAGTTTAAGTGTTTGTCTGAGATTACTCCCAAACATTTTGTTTTAAATTAAATAAATAATTTATTATTTAAATGTTTGTAGTTTTTAGTGTAAGGGATGTAAGGGGTGATGGTAAAGTACAAGTACATAAGATTAACCCAAATGACAACCTCTCCTGCCCGCGGTGCACCCTACTAGAGAACCAACGAGGCTCTGTCGACCAAACGCCTACCGGAATAAGTAGACACCTCCTGCTAGCCAACAGCTTTTGGTGGAAGAGCTGGCAAGAACAAGGGCACCCTCTTGTCCTTAGGACAAGAAATCGTTCTTAAAGGCGGAAGAATCAACCAATGATCAACGGCATGAAGATGCAGAAGGCAACGGGAAACCACTGCATTAAAGATCCATATGGATATCCCTAGTTAAAATCAACATGACTCAATTCCAAATAAAATATTCCGGAGCTAATAGTCCCTCACTCGGATCTCCGGGGGAGACCATTTTGAAGAAAGTGAACAGAAGAAAATCAAAAATGAGAATAGGTACTTGGAACATCAGAAGTATGCTACAGGCAGGAAAAGATAATAGTGTAATAAACAAAATGAACAGACTGCACATTAACATATTAAGAATTAGCGACTTGCGATGGCCGGGACCTGGAAAATACTATACAGACAACGCAGTAATGTATTATTCAGGTAGCACAGATAAACAAAATAGAAACAAAATTGCAATTATAGTAGACAAAATAACACACAGATCTATTACAAGTTTTGTCCCATATTCAGATCGTGTAATGGTGATACAAATACAAACTACAATGAACAAAGTAAACATCATGCAAGTATATGCACGGACCGCTGATAAAACCGATGACAAAATTGAAGAATTCGACAGTCAAATCGAAACGGTGCTGAAAGGTACGAATCAACACAACGCCACAATTGTTAGGGGAGATTTCAATGCCAAAATTGGTAAGGGACGAGAACCATTAACACCAGACAAAGAAATGCCAAAAGAACAATGGATGACGAAAGAAATACTACAATTTATGGAAGAGAGACGGAAGAACAAGAGTAATCATATGAAACACAGAGAAATAAATCAAATCATTAAAAGAAAAATCCGAATAGCAAAAGAAGATTGGCTAACTGAAAAGTGCAAAGAAATTGAGAAGCTTCAAAAACAATATGACAACTTTAATTTACGAAAATTAAAGAACTAATTAGAATTTAAAAAAAAGTGTACACCTTCAATTATAAAAACCAAAGAAGGAAAAATTATAACCGAGCAATCACAAAAACTGCTGAGGTGGAAAGAACACATAGAGGAACATTTCTACGACATCAAAGGCCATCCAAGCAGCATACAAGGAGACAGTAATTGCCCGCAAATAACAAAAGTACAGTACGCCATCGAAAACATGAGAGGAGGCAAAGGTCCAGATGAAGTACCAGTCGAGTTATTAAAACTTGTAGAGAATGAACAAAATAATGTCATAACGGATTTGTATAATACCGTATATAAAACAGGAATAATACTAAAAGAATGACTAAGATCGACATTTATAACAATACCAAAGAAGCTAAATGCTAAAGAATGTAGTGATTACAGAACCATAAGTCTCATGAGCCATACCCTTAAAGCATTTCTGAAAATAATACACAAAATACTTTACAATAAACTTAAAGAAGGTATTAGTGATACCCAATTTGATTATAGAAATGGATTGGGCACACGTGAAGCACTATTTGGCATTAATGTATTGTCACAAAGATGTATGGACATAAATATTAAAGTACATGCTTGTTTTATAGATTATGAGAAAGCGTTCGATAAAGTCCAACACGAGCAATTAATAAACTTACTGAAAACAAAAAATATTGACAAAGGAGATATACGCATCATTAAAAATCTATTCTGGAACCAAACAGCGACAGTCAGAGTGGATAGAGAATACACAGAATACATAAATATCCAAAGAGGCGTGAGGCAAGAGTGCATACTATCACCGATGCTCTTTAACCTATACTCCGAAGCTATATTCCAAAAAGCAATACCTGAAGAAGAACAAGCAAGACTAGTTGTTAACGGACAACCAATCAACAAAATCAGATATGCGGACGATACGGTGATAGTAGCAGACAATATAGTTGATCTACAAAGAATGTTGGAAAAAACAAATGCTATTAACCTGCGATATGGATTAAAAATTAACCTGAAGAAAACCAAATATATGATCATTTCCAAAACAGTAACACCTAATGTCAACTTATTCATTAACAATAGCCGTATTGAAAAGGTAACCAAGTACAAATATCTAGGTACTTGGATAACAAATAGTAACGACCAAGAAATAGAAATCAAAAGCAGAATAGATAGCGCCTGAACTGCCTTTCTTAAAATGAGAAATTTCTTCTGCAACCGCGACTAAGAACTAGGATGGTGAGATGCTACGTGTTACCCACATTAATGTATGGCATGGAAGCATGGACACTAAACCAAAAACTCACCAACAAACTCCAGGCTTTTGAAATGTGGATGTATAGGAAAATCTTAAAAATTTCATGAAAGGACAAAATCACAAATGTCGAGATGTTAAAAAGGATAAAAAGGAAATGGAAGTGATTTATACCATCAATTCTAGGAAACTAGAGTATTTGGGTCACACTATGCAACGTTACAAATATAAGATACTGAAAATTTCCTGGATGAAAAACCTTCGAGACTGGTTTTGATGTACATCAAACGATCTGTTCAGAGCTGCAGTATCGAAAATAAAGATTGCCATGTTGATTGCAAACCTCCAAGTAGGAGACGGCACCTAAAAAAGAAAAAGTTTTCAGTAAAAAAGACAGCATTATAGTTTTTAAAATTAACAATTACTAAGTCATCCATTAACTACTTATCAGCAGATACTAAAATAAATGTATCATCTGATAGAGAAATCATGGTCCGTTTTTATTAAATGTGGCAAAATATTTATGTAAGTTAATAATATTAATAGCAAAGTTCAAACTTGACACATATTTGCGACATATTCAAGTTTTATTTTAATTTTTTTTTATAAATAAGTGAAACTTTGTTTTGATTTAGTATGTTGGGACTGTCTGACCTACAAAAATGTTTTACTGACAATGAAGCTTATGTCTCTTATTTTATGGAAAGTTTACTTTTTACTTTGTAAATTCTATGTGAAGTTGATCTAAAAATGTAAATAGTATTAAAATAATTTAACAGCATTGCAAATAATGTTTGTAATCAAACACCTAGTTTTGTAAGAAACATATTTAACTTAGTTTTTAGCGTCTACTTAATTAATAAAATTTTGTCAGTTGTTTGGTTGTTGATGTGATTAAAATATTTCCATTAGAAAAAAGTGTTATGCAATTTATAATGTTTGTTCTGCATATTTTATAAAATATTGCACGTTTTAAAATATTAAAAAAAAAAATATAAATATAATACACTGATGAGCAAAAATATAGAAGTCACTTTAAAATTATGACTTGTTTTTTAAATTTTTTGTTTTTACTTTATGTTTGCTGTTTTAACTTTATGTTTTCAAATTGTAAGCAAAAGTAGGCGTTTATAATATATTTCCTGGCAAATGTTATCTATCTGTCAGTTATTACCACCGTGTTACAAACTTTTATGAAATAGCATTCATTTTGCTATAATTGAAAGTCTACATTTTGTTGTGGATTTTTTACATAGTGTTGATTTTTTTCCGCAAAACTTGTCATTCACACAATGTACTCTACTTAACAGGTCATAATGCCTTTAGGCCCTATTGATGTAGCAAAAATTATAGCGTTATTTAAAGATGGGTAAGGAAAACGTGCAACTGCAAAGATTGTTGGTAAAAGCCTTTGTGCTGTACAAAAGTTTGCAGAATAGAAAAGCTTCTGCAGTTTATCTACAATATCAACTGCATAAAGTTAGAAATGTAAATGTTAGTGAATGGGCCGTTAGGAGAAAGCTTTAGACTGCTGGATTGTCTTGTACAAAGATGGTTACAGGTCCACCTTTACAACGCCGACATTGTGTTGCAAGATTCGCTTTTGCCCAAAATCACCGGGCATGGAATAATGACTAATGTAGCAGGGTACTCTTTTCAGATAAGTTGCGTTTTTCCCTAAATGGATCAGACGGACTTTGGAAAATGTAAAGGCGCAGAGAAAGATACTCTTCAGTTTGATTGATTGATGAGCGACTTCAATTTGGCGTTGGGTCGGTTATGGTTTGGGCAGGAATTTATAACAAGCACGCACAGAGTTGATCTTTATAGAGAATTGCTCCCTGACAGCTCTTAGATACATTATGGAAGTTCTCGAAGATTATGTTATGCTTTTCATGACAACTATGGGCGAGCGCGGCATTTGCATGCAAGATAATGCTAGACCTCACGTAGCCAGAGTTGTCAGAGATTATTTAGATAAAGTTGGAATTTTGCAGTTTGATTGGCCAGCTCTCAACCCGGACATGAATCCCATATAACATGTCTGTCATGACTTACGACGACGTATCCGAAAGCATACACCTACTCCAAGAACTGCTCAGAAGTTATTTTTTTTCATTTTTTGTTTCATATTAAAACAAAATTTCAAACTTTGTGTGAACTGTAAATTTGTGATGTTTTTAAAATGCTCAATAAAAACAATAAATATGCTTTACGATTTAACATTGAATTTTTAATTTAGTGTGCAAAATACAGTATAATTGTTTACAGTTTGCTAACATAAGGTTAAACAAAAAATTCCAAAATTAAGTCATAATTTTAAAGTAAACTCAATTTTTCGCTCGCAAGTGTATAATATAATAATCTTTATTTTTGTAATTTTTATCAGAAATAAACAGTATTTAAAATACAAAGTGATAATTATTAAACAAAAAAAAATGTTTATACCAAATTTTATTAAACATCTATTTAAAATCTGATTAAAATAGACCGAAAGCAAAGAAAAAATAGATTAACTATATATTAACTATAAAAAAAAATATTTGAGTTTAAATTCACTATAAAGATTAAGTTAACTAACATATTATTATTTTAAATTAGATCTTTATTAGTCTCTATGGTGTTTAGTAAACTAAATCTTCTATAAAGCCCTGCAAATAATAATCTAAACAAGTTAAATCCGGAGATTTGGTATATTTAGGGTGCTTTTCTCTTCTACCAATTAGACGCCTTTCAAAATGTTGATTCAAAAACTATCTTACATGTAACGCAAAGTGTAGAAGCGCATTATTGTGGTAATAACACATACCAAGTCAATTGCCAGAAGGACATCATCTAATTTTCCTAAATAATGTTCTAAAAAATTTACATAGGCGGAGTGAGATGTCTAGTACAATTTTCAATTCTGTTGACATTTTGTAAATACAATCTGTTAATTGTCAGGCAGATCTGTCATTTAGTTTAATTTTGACAACCCATCGTATTTTTGCAAACATGGATAAAAGTGATTTTTGTGTGTTAGTTAAACATTTTTTTGCGTGAAAAAACTATTACGCAAACCAAAATTTGATAAATATTATAAGACCTTTTCCACCACCACAGTATCAATTAAAATAATTAACAAGTAGTTTACTAATTTTCATTACTTCATGAATAATTGACAAAATCTATGATATCATATTGCAAGACCGCAGAGGGAAAG
Source organism: Tachinus rufipes (assembly GCA_963932245.1). Taxonomy (NCBI): domain Eukaryota; kingdom Metazoa; phylum Arthropoda; class Insecta; order Coleoptera; family Staphylinidae; genus Tachinus; species Tachinus rufipes. The sequence goes on along the minus strand of OZ010741.1, from coordinate 44,167,543 downwards.
TGCGCAAAATAGTTGAGATAGTTTGCATTTTAAATAAACGTGTACGCAATATATTACAGTTTTAGAAGCAGATCTGGAGTTAAAACGCAATAAAAAAAGTTTTTCAATTATTTCATAACTGTGGACAAAACATAGACTCATCACTATACATCGGATTCTAAGAAATAGTCTAACCAGTAGATTTCTACTGGCAAAATAGGCTAAGGCAATTTTATTGGCCAACAAACTTAAGGCTAAAGTTTTTTAGAATGCACGCGGCATAATCCACATTTGGAAATTGGCCTTAAAAAAACAATCAAGGGCAATTTATTAGACCGTTTTAACAATGTTTAAAAAAAAATAAGTTTTTTTTCATCAGGTTGGGTTACATTAAGACGTTTTTAAATACGTCTATCTAAAAATTCCGATACATGTTCAATGTATATTTGATGTAGGCCAATCTGTATGGTGAATTAGACGTTTTTGTATAAAGATTATGGTGATGGCTGCAGTGTGTGGTTTTACATTATCTTACATCAGTATACAATTTTAACCTACACTATAACAATAAGCCGTTTATACTTTTTTAGATTACTACAAGATCCGTTTTTCCTTCAAAACTTATCCCATTCTAAACCATTATAGAGTCGCCATCAAATGATTAAATCTTCTGTACTGCAGAGTCAGAATATCGTTTGCCGGGACGTCTGTAAATAGATGACCATCACAACGTATAAGACGAAATCTTAACTCATCGTTGAAGAGTACTTGTGTCCATTGTCAAATCTACAATAAGCACACAAGCAAAATATAAACGACATATTTTCTAAAGCCGTGCCACAATTGGTTTTGCGCTAGTATTCTAGGTTTCTAGATACTTTCAGGTAATCTAATTTTAACTGTATGGCTGGACACATCTAAGCCAAGAGTTACTTTGAGACTAGTTTAACGTTATTTACTGTTAGAACACAATTATGTAAAGATATAAAATCTAAAAATTAATTTTGCTATTAGGTGATTAGATAAAATAATTCCACAAACACGGAATAACAAAAGAACCGCAATAAAATATTGTAACTTACCTAATACGAAACCCATTATTAATGAAAAACCAGCACAAGCAATCTACTTTACTAACATATCGTATTTAAAAAATGTAGACATCAACAAGCTTGGAAAAAAATATAACGTCCTTCAGTAACGTCAACCTCCAACTAAACTAAAACTAAAAGTCAACTAAGCACGTAATCAGGTAATTTTGTTTGTTTTATATTGTTTGTATCTATATAATTATTTTTTTTAAGTTTTCCCGTTGAATTTTCTAATAAGCTCTAATCTAGTAATAATACATATAAACTGTGCATTTCTTTAAGCTGTCCACTTTCTTATAGACTCTAAACATTAATATATTATAAATCAACATCAAATGCGCAACCTTTTTTTATAATTTATTTTTTTATAAATAATTACCAGAGTAATTTTGTTAACCAGAGATATTACACGTACCCATAACATCTTATCAAAACAAAGGGATTAATGGCTTCTACCGTTACTATCTTGTAGAAATTAGATAGATGAACATTGTTTACATAATATAAATATAGAGTGCAAAATGCCTGCAATAAATTAAAAGTGTATATAATTAAAAAAAAAATATTGTTAAAGCTTATTTTATTTTTTTTATTTTTTGTACTTATATAGAATTCTTTTCTTTATCATGTTTATTTGTATATGTGTTGTAGAATGATGTTATAATAAAAAAAAACAACTGGCACAAGATCATATTTTTTATATAAACATATTTATAATATACCAATAAAGTGTTATTAGGTAAACAGAAATTGCCACGTTGTCAACATTTATTTGAGCCATTTATTATTTAGATATGTATCACAAAATCGCCTTTTATGGTCCCAAAAGTGGGTCGTTTAAAATGATATTTTTATTCTCCATGGTGAAAGAACCTTACCTTATGTTGCGGTCCGCTTTGACTTCATTCTCGAGTCCCGCGGGGCATCTCATCAATGGGGCACGTACACTAAAATTGAAACATCTGTAATGCACTTAAATGTGCTATTTTAAAACACAATTACACAACAAAATGTTTGTAAAAAAAGTTGAATAGATTATAATTAGAATTAAAGAATGGCAACATAAATATTTATATTTATGTTAAGTTTTAAAAACTCAACTATTAATTAATGTATAAAAATTATATTTAATAAATAAGCTTATCATTTACATTGTTTTGGAAAATTAGAGACTAAAATAATTTTAATAACTCTTTTTGTGACTATAAAAAATATGTTTCCGTTAGATTACATTGTATCAACATGTAGTGTTTTACATACAAAACAAAATATTATACAATACGATGTAATTATTCGTAATAGAAAATTAATTACTGGGATACTACACTATAAGTTGAAAGTGAGTATAATTATATAACACTTTATAAATTGTTATACGTGTTAAACTTCACACTAGTTTTCCATTCATAAAACTTACACTATATATTTCTATAAGGCATAAAAGTTTTATGAACTTTCAAGAGTGAAAGTGTTCAGTGCATTACATTATGTCGCTTTTAAAGTTTTGCCGCGACCGGTACTTTGAATGAAGGTCGCATTGCAAGTGCAGGGAAAGTGCGCCCGGAAAACTGCGGCCGGGAAATATGATATTCCAAGGGTATGAATGAGAGGGAGCACAGGTCGGGAGAAAAGGTTTGGGTAGATGGGAGAGGACGACCAGACGATTTTATCTGTTTCTTTAGAAAGTATATATCTGGGTCAAAGTTAGTGAACTCGTTAAGGGATAATGGGGGAGGTTATAAGACTAACATTTTGATTTTAACATAGTATACAAACAAATCTCTTCTAAATGTTAACATAATACAATATACAGAATTTGTATTCATTATATAATTTTATACAAATCTTACAATAGGACTAATTAATTAATTGAGTTCACTAAGTTCTTGATTGCGTGATGTTTAACGCTGTCACAATTACCACATCACAAGCCACAATTTGAATTATGCTAAAAGCTAATATAATTCAAACTAACTTGTATTTCTATAAAACTTCATAATTTATCTTAAAATTTAAAAAAATTAAATAATCTGTTAATAAATACGCTTTTGTATTAAAACTTTTATAAACATTTTAGTGCTTAACTTCATAATAAAAACACTTATTGATAGTAACAGGACTTCAGTGTTTATCCTATTGTTATTTTATATGTTGCAGGACTACAATAAATTCTATAGAAATTGCTGTAAAAGGAAATTTTCAGAAGACGATATAAGTTATATTGGGCCTTGGTGTATTAGTTGTATTATATGTTTATGGGGCATGTAATTTTGGGGCTGGCGGCGTTAAATAGCGAGAAGAGCGAGTAGGCAAGGCCCGAAGCAGCTTATACACGTGCTGTACTATGCTGGTGGCTGCTGGCAGAAGGCTATTAGTGCGATATACTGCAAAGTGAGCAGAGCTGAGCAGGGCCCTGATACGTTCCCGTGGGGCAGGCACTTAGCAGTAGAAAGCACAGAAGCACAACGGTGATCCTGCAGGACTCACCGCGCCCTCTAGTGGACCATCCACGAACCTAATGTCATTAGGGTTGCCAATCTCGGGACCATTCAAGCGACCTGAACGACGATATAAATTATATTGAAACATCATTAATACAAAAATCGATTTCAATTTGTAATAAAGTTTCAATAATAAAGAAATATTTTCATGATAACATTAATTTGAATGAAGTTACTTATGTGACATAATATATTTCTATTGTTTTTTCAAAACATTTTATTTTTAAGAACAAAACCTTTATAATATCTCATTTGCTACTTTTAAAACGTTTTTAAATAATATATGTAAATTGAATTTTAAATACAAATCAAACTATACGGGGTGTATTGTAAAAAAATAATTTAAAGACGTGTTAGGGCAGCTAAAATAAGCAAAATAAAAAATATTTAAATTTAATTTTAAGCCCGATTATCATCCGTTACAGAGATAATTATGTTTTCAATATTATTACGTTAAAAGTACATACTTAAAATACATAAATATATCATCAAGTTTGCGTTACAATATTTAAAAAACGTGACACGTAGACGTTTGTCGTTTTAATAGTGAGTATACCAGTAACCATAAACCAATATTATATCAACAATGATGTTTGTTTATAGTTACAGCAATGGTAACGCTACTAATGCTATAGATAATTATTGTCGTCGCTTTCCAAATCGAAACATTGCTTAAAAAGTTTTATTGAGTGATGATATTTCTAAGTGCAGTCATTGTTTCTGAAGTAAAAAAACAAAGAAAAAAAAATCTATATACGATAGAAATCATATGAAAACCACAGATAAGTACAAGGCACATTGTAAAATAAATTTAGATCTCTTATACAATTGTTTGAAAAACAATAAATTAACAAAGTTTGCCCTCTTTTCATATCCAACCAGTTCACAATTTCTAAAAAGATAAAAATAAAAATTGTTCCAATACAAAGCGCAGTTTACACTTAATAAAATTGTCATTGTCGTAATGATCACCGACAGTCTCCAATGTCATGTGTTTTCTTAGTTGGTAGTGTCCTGTCAAGATCTTTGTCACAATTAAAAGTTTCTTTTGGACAGTCGCAAGTAGTAGTCGAGTGCCTTAACGTTTGGGGCAATTATTGTCTCTTTTGCTTGTCTGCTTTCCAAACTGTCATTCCAAAGCTTTCTCAGAGCGTTGTGTGTGTTGATTTTTAGTAGGTTAATGAAGCTGTAGAGTAGTAAAGCAACATAGAATTTAAGTTCACTCGCTATAAAGGTTGACTTTTTAAGCGCAAGCCCGTTTGCCTTAATAATACCAACTATTGTTTATTTCCACAAATCAAAAGCACGGTGACATTTAAAAATTAATTTTAATGTGATTTTAGGTTTGATTATATCAATTAAGGCCGCTTTACTATTTTTTAGAATTTGTACATTTTTGTCAGATGTTTTAAGGTTCATTATTTCTATAACCACATAAGTTATCCTAACTAATTCTTTTTGGAAAATAATTGTAAGCGTTTCTAGTGGTAAAGACAGTTCTTGCAAGAGAGTTTTTGCTTTAGAACCTTTACTGGTTTATAGACATTGTAGGGTATTTGAAGTACAGAGCAAGGTGACATATTATTTGTTTGTGCTTTAAATAAAAGTGTTTTCTTAACAGCCTTTTTTAAGAAGGTACAATAATTGCCAACGTTTTCTGCAGTGTACCAAAGTCCAACAGCATTCAGATGCAAAGCTGATATTGTTGTCATCTCCTTGACGTAAATGTCAAGACTCAACATTGCTTTCATAGCTGCAGTTGATGTTGTCCGCATGTCACCTGGTATACTTAAGCATGCCGTTTGTTACAATTGATTTAATTTCTTGCAGAAGTTTTTGGTTTGTTTAGTGCCCCGTATGTAAGCATAAATTTTATGACGGTTATGTACAACTATAGCACAATTTTTGGAGACAGTTTCATGTTTTCTTTCATGCAGATAAACTGTGGCAATGCCAAAAACAGACTATTTACATCTTATATTTAGATATGATCCTTATAGCGGTAATAGAGTACTTAGAAGTTTTAGTAAAAACTAGTTTTAAATTTTTTTTTCTGGTTTTTGGACATTAACCATAAGAACCTGGTCTTTGCACCAGTTTTTGATTATTCTTAAGGCTCCTTGCATTAAGTTGCAGAGTGTGCTCTTAAATTTACCGCTTAGCAACATTGTTATGTCATGTACATATAGTTTGCAAAAACAAAAACAACTAAAATAATAAAGAATATAACAAAATTTAAAAACAAAATTCTACATACAAAATTTAACCTAATCTAATTTTTTTTTTTTTTATTTTAATTTTTGTATTTTTTTAATCATTTTTATATCGACAGCATAAATAAGACATTCTGAAATATTGTTTACAAACATTAAAAAGAACAAAAGACTTAAATTTGAGCCCTGAAAAACCCCACTAGTAGGTATAAATGTGCGTAAATTTATTCCGTTTAGATCAACAAAATTGACTCGGTTGTTAACATAAGATGCCAATAAACTTATTATGCCATCACCAAACAAATGCAATTTTTTAATAAGAATGTTGTGTTGAACTTGATCAAAAATCTTAGAAAAATCTGTGTAAATGACATCAACTTGATTTTTCTTATCTAAGACCCTTGAGACAACATCCGTAAAACTACATAAATTAGTAACAGTAGATTTTCCTTTGAAACCACCATTATTGTAAAGCTGTCAACTACTATATTCCATGGTACTAGAGATAATACACTTCCTTGGAGACAAGCTTAAGCAACGACTTTCTTAACCGTCAAATTCTTTATGGTAACATTTTGTTACCATTTGTAACCATGTGTTTATTTTTTTAAAGATGTTATTGTTACATCCTGGTTTTAGTATAAATACAACTTTTATCTTTTTTATAAAAAGCAATGCATGCCTTATAGATTCTTACCAGGTAAGTTAGAAATTTTTTTTTCTCTATTGCAAAAAAACCCATTTAATCTTGTCGCTTTGTAAAGAGAAAAGTTTTTAATTGTTATATGCCCTTCTTTAACAAAGTAGCAAACAGTTTTCTATTCTTTTTCTGATGGCGTTGCGGTAGCAGCGTTAGACCAGATTTGTATCAAAGCGGTACATTCTGGGAAGTGGATTTCTAGAAGTAATTTGTTGTTTTCAATAGATTGACTGTGTATGAACCGTTGATTTGTTTTAGACAACCTAGTTGCTGTTGGGGTCTTTAGATAATTTTTTTTTGCTTTGCAGCAGTCGAAATGTTTTCAATATTCTCACAAACAAATCTTTATGTTTTTCGTAGACGTTGACATATGCGTCTTTTATAACTTTTTTAAGCAGTTCTGTAGAACATCTAGTTTGATTTATTTTTGAAGTTTTTGTACTGTTGAAAGATTGAAATGGGCGCGAGTTTTAGTACGCTTGTGTTAAAGAATTTTTCAACTTACTTACCTACTTTTTTTTATTTTTTCTACACTAATTAATTCACTTAACACTGCGCAGGTACATAAACTCTTTAATAAATTTTTAAAAAGCAACTTCATCGGTCAGCTTCAAATTTTGTTAGAGCCTAATTTTTGTTTTGTGTTTATGTACTAAACTAAATTTTATTTATTTGTAATCTAACATTAGAGCCAACATAGATACGTGCCAATCTTGGATTTTGTTTAAAATGCTAATAGTTGCCAGTGTGGTAGCTATCACAGTATAGCTGCGAGAATTGTCAAACGTTACTTCAACGTTTAGTATTTCTAGGTTAGTACTGATAATAAAACTGTAAATTTGTGAGCACCCTTGTCATTTGGTTTTTGCTTCCTCAGACAATATGATGGGAAATTGTAACGAGTTAATTGGTCGGTAACCTATAAAACAGTAAAAATGTTAATTTTAGGTCACATTTTAATTTAATACTTATCTTTATACTGTATTTCATCCTATGCTATTTGGGTGATGGTTGGTAGGTTTAGTTGTTAAAGCTCAAGGCGCTCAATGGGTGACCTAAAAATATTCAACATTAATTATTAATGTTTAGAAATATTTTTAAATTAATTTAAAGATTAAGACATGCAACCAAGGAGTTTTATAAAGAAAATTTAGCAAGAGTTGACAAACTGTCATATCGTAAACCTAATTTAATATCAGTTTGGTTTTGTTGTTTGTTCCTTGCTGTGACTAGTGATAGAATATTTTACTTCACTGAATTATGGCTGTAAGCTTTTCGGTAATTCATTTCTTTTATCTTATATTTTATTCTCATTCATCATTTTTTTAAATTTATTTCAGATCAGTATTTTAATTCCCTAACTTAGAAAACAATAATTATGTCATCAATTTAATATATAATATAACTCGTATACATTCAGTTTTATTTAATTGTTATTTAATATAATTTAATTAATTTAATAAAGTAAACTTACTTTGGTATTTTGACTCTAGTGGAATATTGTATTTTCTTCTTGCAACTTTGCCAACTTATATCTTTTTGGTTTTGTTATTTAACTAATTTAAATTTTGGCTATTTTCTATTATGTTTAATTGTTTTTTTGTTGTTGTTTAATTAAATACTGTTTTGATTTGTAATTCCTACATCTGTATTTTCTTTCTCATTTATTTGATCATACCTTTATTTTATTTTTATTGTTTTAGCAGAACAGACGCAGAGATTTTATTTTGCAAAAAGTCTTTTATAACAAAATATTATAATTAAAATAAGATCTATTTGCACTATATTTTTAAGTAAGTTTATTTTATTATATTTTGTTATTTATAATCATCTCTCATGTGCCGTTTTTTGTGTTTTTCCAGTCATTTGCTCATTTACAGTTATTTATCAAGATAATTATTAATCATAAATCATAACTTGTTGACTAGATAGTGTTGTAGAAGATGAGTGACTTAATCATTCAGTATTATGTGTTCAGATTTTCCATGATTACCATGAAGAAGTTTTTAAAATTTTTCTGAAAACTCATCAAAAAAGTTTGGAAATGTCTTATTTAGATAACGGTATATGTCTATAATAATCGAATTGAAAATATTGAGTTTAAGAAATATGTCATTATAACCAATGCCCTAAATTTTTACATTGTCAGTCTAAAATATAGTTATTGTTTGTGGATGTAGGCACAAACATCTTGATTAATTAGCATATAAATGTTCAAAATAATAATCGCAATCAACCAGATTAATGCAATTTGGATTTTTATTGTTTGCTTTAGTTTTAGCAACAAAAAGGACTGGTAAATGATAAACAGAATTTAAATTCTGTTTTAGACCACAAATATTTAAAAAAATTAATTTTAACTTACAAACTAAGTCAATGTTTGACTGATTAAATTAGTTATTGAAAGTAGCAAAATCTTGTTCTCCCAATTTGGTCGTATCCTTCATGTTCAAAAATAAAGCTGAGTCAACAGATGAGTCCTGTTCTTTTGACCTCAGTTGACAATCATAGCTTTAGTCATCAAAGGTTATGTATTTTTTGTATTACTAATAAAGTAGACCAGGATACTAGCAAGATTATAAAAGCCTATCAACAAGTAGTATTAGTCAATGCTTCTAAAAGGTTAACTACCATATCTACCCATAAAGAATTATTTCTTTTTAATTAACTACTTTTTGGAGTATCATCCGCCCCAAGTAGTTTTCAAAGAATGATTAAAACACTTTTACAAGATGTTGAGGGATGTGTTGTTTTTTAAATAATATTCTTATTCTAATTGGACTGGATAAGAACATAATCAATGTTTTGATAAATTATTATTAAGATTGCTAGAATCTAGTTTAAAATTAACACTAAATAAATGTATTTTTTTAATCTCTAGTTAAATATTTGAAATATGCAATTGATGCACAAGAATTGCATACATTATTTTTAAGTATGATTAATTATTATGGTAAATTTTTAGATAAATTAGCTTCTATTTATACTAATATATAATCTTAAAAAGAAAGACATAAACTTAAAACAAATTAATTCAAAAGATTTTTATTGTTTTATATACAAAATATAAAAAAGGTAATTTTCTAAATGTTAATAATTGCCATTGTATTCATTTGGCGTATTATTGTTTTGTTGAGCGTTTTGATTATAATTTTGTTGTGCGTTTTGGTTGTAATTTTGTTGTGCTTTATTGTTGTTATTGTAATTTTGTTGTGCGTTTTGGTTGTAATTTTGTTGTATGTTTAGGTTGTAATCTTGTTGTGCTTTATTGTTATTGTTGAAATTTTGTTGTGGGTTATTGTATTGTTGGTGCGGGGCAGCTTCTGCACGGTATTGACCATCATCAACAATGCCGCGTTCTTCATCCGCCTTATTTTGTTCCAAAGCTTTAAGAATTTCTACTGGGATTGGTGGTGGTGTTGGGATGTGGGCACCTTGTGGCAAGTATCCATTTTCATCAGCAGTGTAACTAATAGAAAATTGTTGACCATCCGGAGCGGTAAAGGCAAATGCACCTTGAGCAGTTAAAGAATCGACATCTTTAATGTATCCTGATTGCTGAGCTTGAGTACCATCACCGGTTTCATACGCGTAGTTGTAACTACTATCTTCATTAATATCATTATCAAAACGAACGATGGGCACATTGTTATTAGAGTTGTAAAGGTTATTTTTGATTCCATTATTGTTGTTATTATATCCTTGTGCATTTGATGATCCGTCTTGATTGATTGGCAAATCAGCAGCCACCAAAGCAAAAAGCGCAAAAACTGCAAAAAACTATACAAAATAATTAATATAAATATATTTCACTTTTAGTTAATTAATAAATTTATTATTCAATTAATCTTACTTGTTTCATTATGGTTTGCATGATAGTGAATGATTTGTGATGATATGAAGCCATCATTATATACTAGCAAATGCCACCCCTTCCACCTAAAAAATAACAATCAGAAACTAGAAGTGCTCCAGATTTAACTACAAAGAAGGTCGTGAGTAAATCCGGCCCATCTAATCTTACATTTATTATTTCCAAATATCATCTATACTTTAATATTGTGGGAAAAGTAGTTTATTAATTAGGTGTCGCATACATTTTATATTATAAATATTGAAGTAATATTTACAGGCCAATTTATTATAATTGGCATGATTTTACAATCAAAAAAATAATAGAAACCACTCTTCTCTTAACAATCGCAACTAACAAAAAATTATATAATATCTAATTGTCCTAAACAATCTATACACAATTGTTAAGTTAAGAATTTTATTAATTGTTTTTTTTATAAATAAATTATATAACTTTTTGTCATACATTCATTAACTGGAACATATATAGGAAGTTGTGCTAATAATGATATCCTGTCCAACCAACAAACTTCAACACACAATTTGATTGCGTTAATTCTATTTATTCCATTCACCATTATACTGTGCAAAGATACGTTGCTTCGTGTTATAGGTATGGAAATGTGAATTAAAAAAACAAGTTGAGTATGCAGAAAGATAACGTTTTAATTAATAAATTTAGTTTATTATTTTTGTGCCTACAATAAAGTATATTATAAATATGTACTGTGAATTTAAATATAATGGATGTAAAATAAAAGTTATAATATACCTTATTAGATAAGTGTATTTCATCTTGTGATTTGTAAATAATGTGATTTATGGCTAAAACATTTATATGTACTTGTAGTAGGTAAATAAAAACTATAATATAGGTTTTTCAAAAAATGTAAAAAGATACAATTAAAATATATAAAAAAAGGCGTTGACAGTAAATAGATCTACATATTGATATCCAAGAAACAAATTAGATGCAAAGTTAAATAAACACGCTTGCAACAAAGTGCAGTAACGCAATAACGTCGCGTAACATTTATGCGACAGCATAAAACCGACAAGCGATAAGACGCTTAACATTACCTTGCATTTGTAGCGTCCCATCGCTTGTCGATTATATGACAGATCAATGGAATGTTACGCGGTGGTGTTGCAGCTCTCTATACAAGTTAGTACGGTAGAGCTGAGCTCAAGAACACGGACCAGCACAGCATTGTGTTGCGGGTATATGTTATGCAATGATGTTGCAGGACATAGAAAATTTTATTTTGTGTTGCGGGATAATGTTACGCCGCGACGTTGTTGCAAGTGTGTACTAACTAACTATTCCGTTAAATATTAATTTAGGTATTTAAATTAAAGCTTAAAATCATCATTATTATTTGATTTAATTTTTATATAACATTACATTTTTAAAATGTTAGTAACTGTTTTTTATCTACTCGCTTAATTTCAAACACGCTTTTTAATCATTTTTTAACGTAATTTTATACAAGATAGATAGATATGACTGCTTTTATTTTTTACAAATTAAGTAAGAAAAGGGTCTTTGTTTTTTTTTAAAGAATTTATTTTAAAGCCGTAAAAAAATTTTATACGCGGTTATTGTTTTTGTTTTTATTTATTTTTATTTTATTATTCATTTTTTAATTATAAACATACGCAGCAGATGATTTTGTGCGCGCTTTTTTTCAAAAAGCAAAAACTGAAAAATTTTGATAATAGATCTTCGTTTGTAGTAGTTAAAAATTCATCGTTCTTCTTGAGGTTTGTATTTTATTATTGCCATGAAGAGTACTGCAATGATGAGTTTGTAATTTTGTAGATAGTTTTAAGACAACAACGGGATTATTAAAAAGACTGCAATTATGGAGAAACTGCCATTAGATGCAGAATTAATTTGAATTTTTTTTTTAATTTAAAATTCTTGGGTTTAGTGGAAATGCAGCTATAATGAACTTTGCCATTTGTTTATGCATAATGTATAAATAAAACCTTATTATTATTATTATTTTTTTATTAGCTAGCTTTTATTGCTGTATATTATTTTTTTTTCTTTCAGTAATTTCCTGGGTTTACAGACGGGTAAGTACATACCAAGTCTAGTATGTTTTTGCTCTATTGGCCTAGAAACGACCAAACAATATTACATGTCATAAGAATAACTGCTTTCCGCATGTTTGTAATGAGGTGTTTAGTTAATGTTTCTTTAATATTATCTTTTAATTTTGATGGAACCATTCCTGTGGATAATATTATAATAGAAATTATTTTTACTTGTTTTTGTTTCCACAGCTTTTGTATTTCATGAGCTAGAGGTAAGTATTTTTCCAATTTTTCTGCATTTTTTTTTTGCTAAATTGTGATCTGCAAGCACTGCTATATCCACTAGGTAAGTTGTACTGTTAGCTTTTATTCTAATAGTAACATCTGGGCGTTTGTGAGCAATTGTTTTATTTGTAAGTATTGTCCTGTCCCAATATAAAATACATAATTCATTTTCAAGTACTGATTGAAGAGTGTATTTGTAATATGCTTCTTTTTTTGCAATTAAATTATAGTTTATTGCTAATTTTTGATGTAGAATTTTAGCTGCGGCATTATATCTGTCTGTATATTGGGTGGGAGCAAGTATTGAACATCCATTAGTTATATGTTTGATTGTTTCTGCTTTGTTGTTACATTTTCTACACTTATCGTTTAAAGTGTTTGGGTCTTTGGTTATATATTTTTTATAGCTGTTTGTGCTAATAACTTTATCTTGAATTGCTTGTATAAAACCTTTAGTCTCTGGAAATAACTGCCCTACTTCTAGGTATTTGAATGTTGCACTTTGATCAACATCGAGTTTGTGACTTTGACCATAATACCTACCATGTAATTGTTTTGAAGCCCATTTTGTAATGTTTTCTTGCTTTAAAGTTTTAGGGTCATCGTGCCTGAATTCTGAATTATTAAGTAGAAAATATGTGTAGTTTTTATCTGCTTTTACTATTGCTTGATGCAGTTGACTATCAATTCTAAGATAAAAATAATTTCTTAAATTTGAAATTTGTTTGTTATGCAGACTTTGTATATCTGTAACACCTCTACCTCTTTCTGTTCTTGGTATATTAATTTGTTCTATGCAGGCATTTGGGTGGTGCATTCTATGTTTTGTCAGGATTGTTCTTGTCATCCTATTTAACAAAGTAAGATCTGTTTTAGACCATTACAAAAGTATTTATGGCTTTACTTAAGTTTTTAGAATTTAAGTTTGATTTTACAAGCAGTTTAAGTCTTGACAAATACTTTTCACTGAGTTTTGTATTTAGTTGAGTATGGTCGAGTTTTATTGTTTGTTCAAACTCAAAGTATTTATAAGATTCGTCTTGTTCCATAGATTCTATTATGTTGTCATTTATAATTCTTAACCCATTTGTTTTTATCCAAGTACCTTTTTCAATTACGTTGACTTTGCATTTGTTAAAACCAAATTCCATTTTAATATCGTTTGATATCTGCTCTGTTATTTTAATCAAAGAAGAAAGATGTGTTTTGTTGCTGGCATATAATTTAATATCGTCCATGTAGAAAAGATGATTAATTTTATGTATTGTTTGTTTATTGTTTTTTTATTTTAAATCCCGCTGTTTCATTAAGTAACTCAGATAACAGATTAAGACATATACAAAACCATAATGCACTCAATGAGTCGTCTTGAAATATACTTCTTTTTATATTTATTATGTCAGTTTTTATTGATTCTGTTTCTGACCTTAAGTAGACTTTTGTTTGTTATGATTGCATAGTATGTTTGAGGACATTGATAATGACTGGGTTAATGCGGTATATATTAAGTATTTCCAAAAGCCAACTGTCAGGAACACTGTCAACCGCTTTTTTGTAATCTATAAAAGTTTTGTAAACACTTCGCTGTTGTATTTGCGTTTGTTTTAGTATAACACTGTTTATTGTTAATTGTTCTTTACATCCTTGACATTTTCTCTTGCACCCTTTCTGTTCTTCAGTCAGTATTGAATTATGTGTAATATAGTTTTAGATGTTTTCTGTTATTAATGGAGTGATAATTTTATATAAAGTTGAAAAACATGTTATAAGACAAAAATTAATATCATCGTTTTTTGGTATTAAAAACGTTATACTTTGTGTTAAAAATGTTGGCATTGCATTAGGATTATTTATCATATAGTTTATGTTTTTAAGATTGGTTAAATTTTTATAAAACATTTTTTCATTAGATTGAAAAAGTTTTTTTTATTTTTCTTGTCACTTTTCTTATAATTTCTTAGTCTTTCTGCATAAACAGATAGTTTTTGGGTGTCTAAAGTCACTATAATATTTTCAATTTTAATACAGTTTTGGTTTAGTATTACCTAAATGTTTTATGTGTTTGTATAGGTTTGTTTTGGTTATGTCTTCTGCTAGTTGTGTTAAGCGTCCGATATGCTGTCTTATTTTATTTACTTTTTGTTCTATGTGTAGTTGTCATCTTGGTTTTTCTTTTTGTCTATAAACGTTTTGTTGAGCATTTAGTTTTTGTTTGTTTAGTTTTAGAACCGTATATACAGCGTAGTATATAATTGTATGAATACTCTCCATATCATTGGTGTTGTTAGCGTGTTTTTCTATTGCTTTGTTAATATTGTTTATTAAAACTAGCGAGTGCTTATTTATACATAGTTTTGGTAGTCTGGTCTATATGTTAGTTCCGTATCTATTTATTTAAGTAAATATGCATATGCATTTTTGGGTTCTATAGTTAAAAGAATTACATCTGGTTAAACTTTTGGTGGTTGCTGGCAAATTTTCCAGCAAAACACTTTCAGTGGCTGCAGCTTGTTGATGGTGAACATTGCTATTATTTTAATTTTTGTCTGTAAATGGTTTGGGTTGCCCGCCTCTTCAGTACACTACTACTGATGGTTTGTAAGTTGTCACGTCCAGCATCAGCTCCAGACGTGCCCTGACGCAGCTCAAGTACCGGCAGGTTTTCCAAACTATTTAATTTTTTTCCATTTTACTGGGTGTTGATATTTTTATGTTGTTCCTACCAACCAAAGCATATTATTAGGCCGTCCCTATGGGATACAGACGCTTTCGATAAGTCGCCTCAACTAGAGATCAGATACTTATCTCACAAGTGGTTTGTCAGCTCGAAACCGTTGACCATCCACCATTATATTTATATTATAATTGCTTGACAATAACGCATTAATTGATGTAATCTAGTAAACTAGTCGCAAATATAAAATATGTTGAATTGAAATAAGGGTAATTCCACGGAAATTTGGACAATCGTCCCCACATCAATATCTCTGATTTTGCTCAAATTTTGTACACATGTTTGGAGTACCAAAATATGACAATTCCTAAAATTTTAGATCTCTAGGTGCAATAGTTTAAATGGCGATTATTTTAATTTTTTAGGAATATTTTGTCTTCTTTCAGTTTTTGTGCTGTAAATAAACTAAAAATAGTCAAAAATTATATTCAAAAAAGTGTTGCTTTTAGTTATTTAATTTTTTTTTGCAGAAAATAAAAAAAATACTATTTTATTGAAAATTTGATATCTTTGATTTTTCTATACTTGGAGACTTGAAATTTAAATATAATAGTTCTGAAACATAGTACTTTTGATTGCAAAAATAAAAAAAATAGATTTTCTTGCTTTAAGATAAAATATAACACATAATTGCTAAAAATAGGTTACTTTTAAAGAATTTTCCTCGGATTTTGTGTAATTTTACTATTTGTTTGTCTTTTTTAGGAGAATTTAAAAAAACAAATAAAAAGATTACGCTTTAAGAAAATTTCTTTTTGATTACACTAATACAATTTTTTTACAACTATGCGTTTTATAAAAAATTGCAAGAAATTAAAGTTGTAGAGCAAAAAATTTCCGATTAATATTGGCTATTTGGATTTCCCGATAGTGAAAGTATTTTACGCTAAAGAATGTTGAAAAATGTCAAAAACTGTGACCTTTTGCTGATTTATTGGATTTTCAATCACTTGTGTCATGTATGTATTAATGGACATTTGTTCTAATGTTTACATGTAATTATCGCTAGGTAATTAATCCGAAAAATGTGAGACTTCATAATCCTTCATTCTCAGAAGTCATTAATCTTTCAGATAGTATAAATAGTTCACCCCTTTTTTTATAAATTTAGTTTAAACGTTGCTACAAGACCGAGTTGATTGACTAAGTAAGTTAATTTATCTAATTTAGAATTATTTTTAAGTCTAAAGTAAAGCCATACTGATGAGAAATAAATTTTGAAACGCGTATATGGATGATTTTAGACCATTTTAATATTTACATTTTGTAATTTCTAGACTGTTCTACATTGTTGCAGGTTACATTTAGTAAACTTGATACACTGTGTGTACATTTAAGCAAACATGTTTTACTTGTTCTAGTGTTGCATAGTCTAGATATTAATTAATTTCCAATTTATTTTTCCTTTTATCTACCATTTATTTTTAAAATTTCCCTTTTTTTGTTCAATTTTAATTTTTTTTTTATAAATTTTATTTTTTCAATGTTGATGTATTAGTAGTACTAACTGTAATGTGCAAATTACTTTTATTTTTTAAGTAACTTGTTTTCGTCTTGTAAGACGCCTATGCACAAGCCCAACGATTAATTCGTTTTTTAAGATTACAAATCCTTGAAGTGGATAATAGTTAAAAAACTTATATATACCATATATACTTAAATTTTTTTTGTTGAACCGCTTCAAGAATATTAATATCGCAGCTGTTAATTGGATTCCATATTACTGAGCCATACTTAAGAACGTTCCTGACTAGAGTGTAGTATAACACAACTATTGCTTGAACGTTGTTAAATTCTTTAGTGTTATGCAATATAAAACCTACTAGCTTATGCGCATGTGATATTACTGACATTAAATCAGTAAAAGTTAGTTTAGCATCAAATATAATGTCCAAAACCATAGTTTGATTAACACGCTTAATAGCAACTTAATAAATATTAGGCTGCAAATGAATTAAGTTTCTTGGTGTAACATAAGTTTGCATTTACTTACATTAAGAATATAACGGTTAGTATTACACCAATTATACTAAATTAATATTGTATTAAAGATTAACACAGTCTACATTACATTACAGAATTAATTGCGGACAAAGTTTTAAGATCGTCAGCAAAAAGTAAATGTTTATAAGTTAAAATATTAAACAGATCGTTAATAAAAAGTAAAAAAAAAGTAATGGACCTAGATTAGATCCTGGAGGCACGTCTGACGTTAAACAAAATATACGTTATTGGACAGCAACATACCTACATGTGCTTCAAATAACTCAATTGTATCCACAAAAAATGACCTAATGGTGAGGATTTTATGCCGGAGGTGTGATTGGACTGTATTTTTTTGTGGATAGAAATGATTGCCATGTTACGGCTAATAGTTATCGTGCCATGTTGCAAAACTATTTTTAGTCAGAATTAGATAAACTTGACATAAGTGATACGTGGTTTCAACAAAATGGCGCCACACAGTTAATCAAACAATTGATCTAATAAAAGGAAAGTTTGGTAATGCAAAATTGCCAACGTTCCGGCCAATATGTGTAGAAAAGTAACAGAAAATTGGCTCTACAGAATCGATCGCTGCTATTGTGCTTGCGATAGTCATCTGAACGAGATCAAATTCCATACTTAAATGTAACATGTGTTCTACATCTAGAATAAATTTCAGCCTAATATATCAATTATTCTGTGCTATTTAAAAGGTTCGATTTATTGGTCCGACAGAATAAGATGAACGAACGGATAAAAAGATTGTTTGCACGACAATAAATTTTAAATAATATTCTAAAAAGTTTTGCACATTACAAAAATACTTTACACAAAAAAAAGTACATATATTAAACGACAGTAAAAGATATTTGACAACATTTAAATACTTTAAAAATAACAACTAAATAATAAAAATATGAAAGCCACGACAACTGTTGAATAGAACAATTCAACAGCAAAGCAATTTTTAGAACGATAACTTTAACCAGACAAAATAAAACAAATGACCGACATAATAAAATGTTTGAACAACAACAAATTAATAATTAAATTAATTTAAACTATTATTCTAATTAATAATTAAAATAATAATCTACATTATTCTAATTATTAATTTGTTGTAGATTAATTTGCAAAAACAGTTTTTTTCTACTCCCTTCTATACAGGGTGTCCGGAAAATACGTGTACAACGTTTGACGACAGACTCCTGACGTCAAAATAGGTCGATCTAAGCTGACTTAGTTATATCCAAAATTGTTTCGTTTAGCCGGTAGAGGGCGTCAAAAATTTGTAAATATTAAAAAGAAATTACCTGTAACAATAATTTTTTAAGTGACCTTGTTGCTACGGCGTTTAATAATTTGACAATTATTGACAAATTGTCACCAGTCTATGAAATTTACTCAAGTATACGATCAACATTCTTGAATTACAAGTTCATTTTACCATTAAAAATGGAAAATTATACAAACTCTCAGAAAGTTGACATGCTCCTGGTATACGGGTTTTGTCAAGGAAATGTGCGTCAGAGTGTTAGGGTTTACATGGAGAGGTTTCCTAACCGTCGAATACCAAACCACCAAACATTTGCCAATATTGAGCGTCATCTTCGGGAAACGGGCAATTTT
The DNA here is from genome assembly GCA_963932245.1 of Tachinus rufipes. NCBI lineage: Eukaryota > Metazoa > Arthropoda > Insecta > Coleoptera > Staphylinidae > Tachinus > Tachinus rufipes. The sequence continues at coordinate 44,148,527 of OZ010741.1, read as the reverse complement.
GAGAAAAAGTTTGAAGGCAGGGGTCGTATGCGAACAACTCGAACTGTGGAAACAGAAGAGATGATTCTGGAAAGAGTTGAAGAAGAACCAAGTACCAGTACCCGTCTCTTAGAACGTGAGTTAAATGTTCCTAAAACAATTGTCAATGAGGTTTTAAGAGAACAGTTGTTACATTCTTACCACATACAAAAAGTCCAGGAACTTTTACCGACTGATCCCCCCATGCGGCTTACATTTTGTCAATTTATTAGAAACAAAAGAATCCTTGTTCCAAATTTTTGTAGAAAAATTATGTTTACTGACGAGGCATGCTTTACAAGATCTGGGGTAACCAATCTGCACAACGAACATATTTATTCCGATGAAAATCCACATGCCATTAAAGTTGCACATCATCAGCATCAATTTAAAATTAATATTTGGGCAGGTATTATTGATCACTACCTTATTGGTCCCATTGTTATTCCAGACAGGTTAGATGGAAATATTTATTTAAATTTTTTGCAAGACACATTACCAATTTTTCTGGAGAATTTGCCCCTTTTACTTCGGAGGGAAATGTGGTATATGCATGATGGTGCCCCGCCCCATTTTTCCGTTGCCGTTCGGCAATACTTACATCATCAATATCCCAACCGATGAATTGGAAGAGGCAATGATGCACCAGTAAAATGGCCACCACGTTCTCCTGAGTTAAATATGTGTGACTTCTTTTTGTGGGGCGCTATTAAAACAGAAGTTTACAAGACTCCGGTAAACACACGCGATGATTTATTGCAGCGGATTTTAAATGCAGGCAACCATTTTAATAATCCCGAGACATTAGATAGGGTCCAATATCATTTTTTAAAGAGTGTTATTAAGTGTATTCAGCAAGATGGCGGTTATTTTACACATTTGCTTAAGTAATGTTTTTGTTTTACTTAGTTTCTTACAATAGATACTTTCAACTTTGTTATACTTTTGTTTTTTTTTAACGCCCTCTACCGGCTAAACGAGACAATTTTGGATATAACTAAGTCGGCTTAGATCGACCTATTTTGACGTCAGGAGTCTGTCGTCAAACGTTGTACACGTATTTTCCGGACACCCTGTATATTGTCACTTTTATTCACGCCTAACTGAAAGGATATGTATCATATATTCACTCTAGTGTGGATATGATTTGCCGTACCAACCATAAAAACAAAAAATTCAAATCACAATGTTTATTTGATTACGTTGCTAAATACAATTGGTTTTTTATATATAAAATGTCAAAAATTGATTAATAACGTCTTATTTATTAACTGTTATTATACAATAAAGCTTAAAAACATTTTTAATTAAATATTTTAACAGCATAATTTAACCAAAATGATAGGTGGTTCTGAATTTGATAATTATGTGAAACGTCAGATGTCAAACATAACCTGAATTTATTTCAATATAAAATAATGTTCATGATTAATTGAAAAGTTTTAAAATAATTTTTAGATTTTTATCAGTCGTAGAAAAAGTAAGCTGTACAACTCGAGTGGAATGCCCATAGCGCACTTAGACGTTTGGAGCACTCCGCCTGCAGCGTCGTGCTCCAAATTCGTCTTTGTGCGATATGGGCATCATGGGGTGCGCACTGTTATTAGAAAATGTTGAATCTATAACTTTAGTGTTGGTTCATTCTACTGCACAGCGCTGCGATCGCTAAAATTTCAAAATTAGATAGTTGGCTTTAGCTATGACTGACAAATAACAATTATTGTGAGGACAAAGATCTGTCAAGTTTTTTTCATTAAACTGTGTTTTTTGTGTTATATGGTTGTGTTGTGTTGTGTTGTGTTTCTTGTGAACATAATTTATATAATATACATAAGACAATTTTTAGTGAGTATTTAGGTTTACTATTGTTTATTAATTTTAAAGTTAGTATATTTAAAGTTTTATTAAACATAAATCAAATCCTAACTCCTATATTATACAATTTTTGAGATGATTTAATATTTTGAAAATTATTAATGTATTATATAATAAATAAATAAATAAAAATAGAATGAATAGAATTTGATTTGATTATCATTACTAATTAGGAGTCATGTAATGTGTTTACAACATTTTTTTTTGCCTAATTCCACCAGGTAAATTATGTGTAGAAAATATGTGTATATGTTTGCAATGTATAATAAAATTTCAACATTAATTTAATTTTTTATTTTAAAATAATAAAATGTGAGTGATTGTTATTTTATAAATAATGAATATACAAAGATTTCATCAAGTCGATATTAAAATGTAAGTATATGTTTTTTTTTTATTTAAGTTGTAAAATTTAATCATTTATTTAAATAAGTTAGTAAATTTGCTTATTATCTAATATATATGTCATCAGTGAATATGTGTGCAAGTCTAATAAATTTAAATTAGACTTGCCTATTATTTCAATGTCCATAGATTTTTAATAAAAAAATAATATATTCCAGAGTTTAAATTTGCCGCGGAATGCAAATTAGTTTTGGTTCATTCCGACGTGATGGCGCAAACGTGGAAACAAGAGAGAGGCTGAGTTGCCGTTCTCAAGGATGTTATACTATATACTGGATTGGCAACCAAACCCCTTAAAGTGAGGAAAAATATCGAAATATGCAACCCGCCGTTGTGCCGCTTTAGCATCTCTTTTTATCTCACAGTCGTATACGAGGCAAGAGAGACAGAATTTTAGAAAAATTGATTTAAAACAATAATTACAAACTGTATTTTACTATTTTATATATCAAATTATACTACCAAGTATTACTAATCTTTCTCATAAAAAAAAGTAACATAATTTCAATTATTAATGACTTTAATAAGATTTATAAAAAAATAAAACAAACTTTCTTATTACAGACACTCAATATATTCAAGAATAATAATAAAAAAGTAAAACTAACTTGTACATTTGTTTAAAATATAAAATATATTGACAAATATACATAATATAGTACTCACATAATAATTCGTTAACCAAACCGTGAATAATGCGTGCTTTAAAGTTACGCATTCGTATGTCAGTTTTTACTTGTATCTGATACATTTTACAAAAAAAAATTATTTATTAACTCTTAAGTTACTTAATAGAAACAGTTTTGGATTTCTTACACGGTTAAAAAATTAGAGTTAGTAATTTTTAAAAAAGTACTAATTTTATTATATTTTATTACAAATACTTTTAAAAAAGTGCATAAACTCGAAAGTAAAGTATTAATAATAAGCTACATTGAGTCTAAATGTATTAAACATAAAGATCTACTTTATAAAATTATTACAACTACAATGATATAAATATTAATAGAATGATCAAAAACAACAATTAATCACAATACAAAATGTTTGTTGTGAACTTTTGCATATATTTTATATATAAGATATTTAAGGGGAAGGTAATAATTATTTTAAATAAAATTAAAACACAAAACTATCATATAAAAGTATAATTATTATCCAACAATATTGTTTACTTGCTTTTAATATAATTTTTATATTAAACAGCATAACATATTTTAATTGCAAATGCTTACTAATGAAATTAAATTCCATTTCCTATTTGTTTCAAAGATTTACATTCAAATGCAACCCAGTATTTAACCATTATTTTGCTTGTTAATATTGCTCATTTAAACCGTATATGGCGTAGTGACTAGTGCGACAGAGTAAAACATACAAATTTATACGGCACAACGGCAAGTTGCCTACCCACGGATTTGGACACACTATTTCCCTATGTTAATATACGGTGGTTGCCAATCCAGTATATAGTATAACATCCTTGGCCGTTCTATATGAATATATGTTCTATGATGGGCATACTATCCACTCTTGTTATACAAAATACTATCTTCGTTTTATTTTTGTTTATAGAGATTTACGTTACTAGCAAAGCGTTTATAGCCGAACCGGTATCTATTAGCAAGGTTGTAAATGCATCTAGAAGCCTTGTTTATATTTTTTTTTATGTTAAATATTTATTTATTTTGAAAGAGTTTATTTTATTTGATATAATTTGTTTAATATTAGAAGTGATGTGATGGATCCGGGATGCATATTCAGTTTTATTTAGGCGAAAACATTAATGGCACAACAAAAAACGTTGTTCCAACGACAAAAATATGCAATGCCCAATCAAATATCCACGACAAAATAATACATTACACAACCAATAATATACGTTGCACTTCAAAATAACGGCACGATAAATAATATATTCCACGACAGAATTATATTATATTTCGCGGCTCGAATATGTGTGTATCGATGAAAATATCCGATTAGCTAAACATATGCGTGCTGCATCGCATCCGATCACTTTGTTCTCGACATGCGTAGCTGTTTATTATAACCTCAAATAATTGGAATTAATCAAGGTAAGTTATAGCGTTTTCCACTGGTATTATATCGGCATATATAGCATTCGCACGGTTCTCCGTTTTTGGGCCGCACCTGCTCGGAGCAGTGGAACAAGTAAAATAGCGTTTTGTGCTGTTTTGCTATGAAAAAGCCCGCGATAAATTGAATAAAGTGAGAGTTGGCTAAAAATTAATTATAAGATTGGCAGTGTCTGTTCACTCACTCTAAAGTTTGCTTTAAACTAAAAATGAAGTATAAATTTAATTATTTTATATATGAATAATATATTAACACTATTTTACCTGCTTATCTGTATATTTTTCAATAACTTTTAATTTTAGGTATATTGTGTTTTTTATTTAAATGTTTTTGAATTTCAATTAATTCATCGTCGTTACTATCTGACGATTCAAAAATTATCTCGGCGACAATAGCTGATAAAATATTGGAATCCATTATTACAGAATGTATGAAAATAATCAAATGTCAATATCAATATAGGTTATGTCAAGTTGCACAGTAGTATGATCACGGTGGAAAACGCTATTAGTAATTGTAAAACTATAACAATCTATTATTTTGCAAATATTATATTACTTTCCGAACTACAAGCAATTCTCTTAATAACAAACATTCTTTCTTTACAAGCACTATCATTATTTATGTTTTTTTTTTTTTAATCAAATCAAATTCTTCTCTGTAACCGCGATTTGAGCTGCTTTGATTTATTTGCAAAATACAGTGTGTTAGATTATAGAAATAAAATAATATATAATATATTTACAAAAAAAGTGACATTAACAAAGGTATAGCAATTTAAAACAAAAAATTATAAAAATTACAAATTAATTATGGTAAAATATTGTTTTTTTCTTATTACATATGATTTTTACCTAGTAATTTTACGATATTTAAATGATTGTTTGACCCGTAACGATTTAAATAAATTTAATTCAGTCTAAGTAGCTTTTCGCCTCTAAAAAAATCCAAAAGTTTTAAAACTTTGAAGACTGAAGTGAAGGATATACTAAAAGTCCTGACGAATATGACACGAGCTCTAGCGGCAATCACGAAAAACAGGGCATTTTTTTGGTTTTTTGTTAATACCTCTTAATTATATACACAATGAAAGCTTGTAAAATTTGCAATAAGATTGATCATATACATTTTTCTAGTATTCTTAGCGGTTACAGAGTTATAGAGCACTAATGATTGCCTTTTTTTCAAAAAAAATTGCACGGCACAATATTTAATTTATTGAAGATGCCAAAGCAAGAAAAAATAAGTGTACTTTTTACCATCATTTGTTAGATACATGTAAATCAATATTTGACAATGTTTTGACTACACTTTTGGATACGTTGGATCATTGTGGGAGGGGGTTATACATTTGCGAGAAATGAGATTGAGGACTGTCTCAGGATCTGCTGCGTCTTCTGCAGTTACTGGAATCAATCAGTTGGCTTAAACTTCCAGCCCCACTGTTCTGTAGGAAGTTAATTTTCTAGCCCAACTTGGATTTGGTGGTACACACAAAAAGCATGTTGCATTGCTTGCTTCTTCTGTGGGCGACAGCTCAGAGAGATCTGGTTTAACATTTAAAACTGATTTGGTAAAAGCTTTGTAACAATGCATGTTAAGTGAAGTTTGCTTGTGAGGTGCATTATATCATGCCAGGAATATTTTGTTTCCAAATTCAGCTTTATTACATCAGTAATACTTTGCAGTGTAGCTCGCTTCTTGAACAAATAGAAACAGACAAGTTTTTATTTTTGATATGCAGTGTCGCATCACATTCGCTGAATGCATACACAAGAAGTATGCAGTTCTTTATTCTTATAGTTTGCAATTGCTGACTCAAATACACCTTTTTTTTACTCTGCTGTGGATTGGTTTAACAAATAATATCTGTCTTTTAGATGGGGTTAAAACCATGAGAAGGACAATAAGCTCAACATCTTTTCCAACTATTGCTACTTTGTCACTAGTTTAGGATTTTATGACTTCTGTGAGGATGATCAATTTACCAGCGTTACTAGATTCTTGTTTTGTCTTAATTCCATGGTTGTGAAGAGCAGTTTAAAGGAATGAAATAAGTTTGCATTTATTGTGTTCATTAGAAAAAAACCCTCCTGTTTGACTGTGATTTGTGTTTAAAGTTTATGTCAACTGACCTCAAACGCAACGGTACAGCTCTTGCCGGCATAATGCTTGAGAACATAGGCTACATAACATTTGCAAATTGTTAAGATTGAAGATTTTTGGGCTACACCACGTTGTGTAACATTAATCCTCTATCCAAAACAATGTCAAAATCTAAAAGATTGGCTTTTTCTGGTAGTACAGGAAAAGTATCGTATAAGGCGAATTTGTTTGTTTTCAGCATTCCAGTTTTTTCAAATAAAGACAAAGGGTAAGGAGCAAGCTTATGTTATAAGTAGTTGTTTAAGTCCTTATTACTCTGCTTGTTGATAGCTATTTTTAGAAACATTGTTAAAGGGTTGATTACCATCTTTCTCCATGAACAAAGAGGGTAAAAGAGAGACCGCACTAACACTACAATTTGACGCGTATGCCACGCGTATCGTGAACGCTATGTAGAAGTAAGGGCAACTAATTGGGGGGAAATGAACGGAAGACCAAACAAAAGAGACCGGCTTCTTGGCTCGTAACAATACAAAAAACTTTTTTTTCTATTCTTTAGCGCCTTATAACTTAGTAATCGCTGTGAATACAAAAAAATGTATATGATCATTTTTATTGCAAATTTTATCAACTTTCATTATGTATATAATCAACTTTTAGCTCTTACTTACAGTTCTTCAGATATTATCAAAAAACCGAAAAAAGTGCCATGTTTTCGGTCATTACCGCTAAAGCTGGTGTCATATTTGTCAGGACTTTTAGTATATTCTTTATTAAGTACCTATAAATCAGTGTACAAAGTTTTAAAACTTCTAGATTTTTTTAGAGGCGAGATCAATATTTGAGCATATTTGACTGGACTAATTAATGATATCAGATTTTAAATTGTTTGATATTAGACATTTTTTTAATTATATTTAGTTTTAGTGAATAAAGAAGAATAATAGATCTTTTTGATAGTAATATGGTTTGCACTGGGTCTTCCATAGATGTATGGATTGTATTTGAAGATTGTACATCATCTGGCATTTCTATATTTTTATCCACATCGTCTAATTTAGGTGTTTTATCTATACTCGCGAGTACTGATACGTTGTCATTATTCATTGATTTAGATTTTTTTTGTATTTTAACATAGATATACTGGATACCCGACTAGTGCTTATAAAATGACAAACTATATTACATCGACCATTTTGTGTGTGACTTAAGAATACAAAATATATATTTACATTTAAAATATTATATGTTAATAACAATTTAAAAAAAAATTATTTAATTCGGACTCAAATTAATCCGCCTTATTCCGCTGGACAAATAATATTTTTTAAACAGACTTACTAACTTAGGCAAATTTTTGAACAACATTATTAAAGGTATTATTAACATTTTTTATCTTAGTCAAACTTTGTAAAAAAATTGCTTCATTATAGAAAGGCATCAGTATAAGGAGTCAGTTACTTTACTCTACTTTATATATACACTGCTCAACATTTGAACTGGTACACTTATATAACATGCAGTAAAAGTAATAATAAAAATAAAAATAATAATAAAGACTGTGTTACGAAACTGTTGCTGCTCATTTCAATGTATGCCACAATGTGATCAAAAGAGTTCAAATGCGTTTTAATGACACTGGAACTGTCTAACATAAGCACGGTGGAGAGAAAAATCGCAGTACAACAGTCAAAAAAGACCGGTTTATTACAATTCAGTGTTGAAGGAATAGATTTTCTACTGCAAGAATACTCCAAGTTCATTTATTAAATGCAACAGGTACTTAAGTATCCACTCAAACAGTAAGAAGACAGCTTCATGCGGTAAATTTAATCTTCTAAGAAATGTCTATTGTTGACCAGAGCCCACAAAAGAAGAAAGCTAGAGTGAGCACACCAACATGCAAATTAAAGTGTTGAAGATTCATAACTCCGATGGAAGAATGAAAGTTTGGAAAAGCAGAGGACAACGCTATATTGAGAACCGCCAACCATCAAGCTTATGAAGGCGGTTCAATTACCGTTTGGGGAGGTATTTCTGCAACTCGTCGTACTGAATTGGTTATGCTTGGAAATGCTACAATGAGTAATGTCAGGTATCTTAATAAGGTATTAGAATCTGTAGTGTTGCCATTTGCCAATGAAATAGGCGATGGTTTTGTGTTTGTTGATGATAATGCTCGTTCTCATAAAACAAAGCAAATCAATGCATTTGTTTGAAGAGAACAATATTATGCACATAAAATGGCCTGCAAACTTTCCAGATCTTAATTCTATAGAGAACGAATAGAATACCTAAAAAGGTTGATAAGGTCCGAGGAGTGGACTCAAACAATCACCATCAACTCCAAACTGCCGTTTTGGAAGAATGGCTAAATATTCCTCAGCATTACATTTGGGATTTGATTTCCGGCATGCCAAGACGTTGCCAAGGGGTTATAAAAGCTAGAAAAGGTCAAACGCATTATTAATCTTTTAGTGCTTAGTTATCATTTCTTTCTGTAATAATAAAATAAAGATTTTGTTATTTTTTTACTAAAACATTTAAAATTCGTTATTTAACTTTTATTTTTTTAATTCTTTGCCCTAAAAGTGTTTTCAAAACTATATACTATCAATTAAGCAAGAAAGCGTTTCTCAAAAAATAGTCATTTATATTTTACATACGTTCTTGTAGTGTACCAGTTCAAATGTTAAGCAGTGTATCTTTAATATTTGAAAAGTTGGTTTGTATGTATTTCTATTCAAGATAGTGCATCTGCATTGATTTTATTTTTTTGTTTCTTAAAATATATTTTAAATCAAATCCTTCTAACTTTAAATTCTAGCTGACGTCGTGAGTTTGGCATCTTGAAGAACATTAACAATAAAAATTGTTTGTAGTCTGTCAGTATTAGTACTTTTTTTTCTATTGTGTTATAGTTTGTTTTGAAATCATTCAATGTTTGCAACGCATATGACATTAGCTTGTCTTTTTCAATTAATTTTTGTAAAAGTATGGCACTGATACATATGTTGCTAGCATCCGCAGTTACAACTTTTTTTTTGTAAAGTCTAAGTATTGCAAGATATCCAAGTATAAACCCATGCGACACACAGTATCTACACTAAAAAAAAAACTCAATGGTTCATTATCTAGCCTGTTATTAACACATTATACATACAGTTTTCTAAGAAAAATGATATGATTAACACAGTCAAAAGTCTTGCTAAGTTTAAGGCTTTTTCTTGTTTTTCAAGTTTGAGTTTGTAATGCAGTTATCGGATGCAATAAAATTAACAAAAAAAAGAAAAAAAAACATATGTTTAAGAGATAAAAATTAACAACATATAAACAGACTTCTTAAAACACAATTATTGCAAAAATCACTAATATTTTCCTAATAAATGGAATGCGGGAGTTAATATTTGCATTTCAAATAATAATTGCAACATAACTCAACCAGACAGTTAGTTAGTCTTAGGAAAGCTGTTTGAATCTTTAAATTAAACTAAACTTATAAGTTTTAATATAAATAAATTACCAATTATGCAGTTTAGTTTTTAAATATATACAGTCAGTCACAAAAGTCTACATACACCCCTCAAAAACCTTCAAAAATTTGTTAAATTTTATATAGAAAAACATTTGTTTATTAAAATATTTTATAGTACATTTTTCAACCTCAGTACATGTAATTTTCAAGAAAGTTTTGATTATTTGAAAACAAAACAATCCAAAAAAATTTACGCGCAACTGTCAAACACTGTGGAGGCTCGGTATGGTTTAGGGAGCTATGGCAGCTTCTGGAGTTGGAAATCTAGTTTTTATTGATGGAATAATGGACCACAAATTATATTTAAAGATTTTGCAAGATAATTTGTAGACCTCCGTTGATCTTTTGGAATTAAAAAGTTGATGGATTTTTAGCAGGACAACAATCCAAAACGTACGGCACGTGTTGTTAAGAAATATTTGCTTTATAGAACGCTAAAACAGTTTCATTCTCCTCCCCAGTCGCCTGATCTCAACCCTATTGAACATATTTGGGATGAGCTAGATCAAAAAATTAGAAAAGTCAATATAACAAATCGCAAAACTTTAAAAAATGCGTTAAGACACGCTTGGTCTAAAATATCTTTTGTTATAACAAAAATTGAATTCAGTCTATGCCGCGGCGGTTGCAAACTGTAATAGATTTACAAGGAGGCTCAACAAAATATTAATATTGTGTAAATTTAGCGCTTTTCACTTTTTTTCTACATTAATTTAAATCATCTTTAAGTGTATGTAGATTTTTGTGAGCTATTAAATTTGAATATTATTTTATTTTTCTAATTTTCTGATTTCAAATAATCAAAATTTTCTTGAAAATTACATGTACTGAGGTTGTAGAATGTACTATAAATTATTTTAATAAACAAATGCTTTTCTATATAGAATTTTTCGAAATTTTGAGGGGTGTATGTAGACTTTTGTGACTGACTGTATGTTAACAACATATCTATTAATTAACTTCAAATATTGAAATATCTCACCTTGAAGGCGAACAGTCAAGTGTTTTATTTATAGACATAAACAAGACGTTTAATTTAGACAATCAACAATTTTTTTTAATTTAAAGTCTCACCCTACCTTATTAACATAATCAACGTTTTTTTTTTAATAGATCATATTAAGTACGTTTTTGGTTATTTTTTTTTTTTCCATTTTCTTTTCGACAAAGTGTTCTACACGGCTCTTCTTTCTTGCTGCTATTATACAACTTAACTTTAATGCAATATCTTTAAAACTCGGTTTGCCAAAAGACATTTACTTGCAAATTCACAAAAAAACAAAATTATTAATTCCGTATCATAACATTAGAAAATGTTCTAAACGTCAACATAAATGAACAAGTAATCTTTGCTTCCCAAATATACAAAATTAAATTTAAGCAATTAAAAAACTCCGACACCGTGAAAACTCTTTACATAAACCAAAAATTGAACCTCTAAATAAATTGATAAAAAATTTTTGTTTTTTGTTTTTGGCATATTTAGTAGTAAGATTTATTATGATAAGAAAACGTAATTTTAAGCTCTGGCAAATCGATTTTCATCTAACCTATGCAACCGAACCTCAAAAATCGTTTTTTTTTTTTTTCAAAAAACTGTATATTTTTTGAGTTTTTGATCATTATAATTGTTTTTTTACAAAACATAAAAAATTTCAACTACAGTTTTGAAACTCAATTTTTAATGATTTTATCATATTTTGGCAAAATTTAAGCTAGCAATAAAACAAAACTTATTCTTAAAAAAAACTTAAATTTCATGTAACAATTAGCTTTCTAAACAAAATTATATAAAATGAATTAATAATTTATTCTCAATCTAACGATCAAGGGTAATAATATTATATAAATTTAGTATCATTTTGTGGTAATTTTTGATGAATTTCAGAAAAAAAAAATATGTTTTTGTGCAAACTTTATTAATAGCATCTTGAAAACAAAAAAATAATAGTTAAAATTGATGGTTTTAACCCCAAAATCATAAATGCTAGAGGTTCTGCTCTTTTGCTGATTCTATTTTTGATTTACAATTTTGAACATTTTAAGACTAATCTGCAGCTCTCAATTACGTAATAATAAATTGAGTTTAAAAATTGTAATTAAAATTTATTATCTTCCGTAGAGGTTGAAAATGATGTATTAATATTTTATGATTATAAAAAAATTCTTCTTGATGATACTCAACAATTATGTATAATTATCAAAAACCTAAATAATAAATACGCAGTTTTTTGAGAAAAATTCAAATTTTAACTTTTTAAAGCTTAGCAGTAGCAGTAGCAGTAGTAGCATGGTCAAATTTAGATAAAAATCAATCGTCCAGGGATTAAAATACATTTTCTCATCACAAAGAATCATATTACCAAATATGTAAAAAAATTAAAAAAACAATTTGTTTTGAACACTTTAATGTATATGTATATAAAATGTAATTTTTTTCTTTTTTTGAATAAATTTATAAGTAAGTAAGTAAATAATTTTATTTTACTTCTACACTCATACACAAAATACAATTGTACTTGTAAAAAAGTCAACAAAAAAGTAAATATAAAAATAATATAGTGATTGTCATTAAGGATTGCAATTTTAACCAAAAGTTGCAGCAACTCTAATTAAATTTGTCGAATTAATCAGAACAAACCAAAAAACAGACTATTCTACTCATTACAGAAAGTTTTGTTTTCGCTAAATTTTAAGGAAACAAATAAATTTTGTTGTAAATAGAATCTTTGTCAGATAACAGTGGAAAAATTATTTGCAATTTGCCGTAATGTTGAATAATTTAACTCTTACGCCACTAGATTAAAATTAATCTTCATCTTCAATCTACTATATCCATTACGATTATACAAAAAGTACAAAATGTTTGATTCTAAACGCATTGGTTTTATAATCAAACAATTTTAATTTAATTAATTTCTTGTTTTGACATTTATACAAATAAATAACAAAACAAATTGGTTGTGTTTCCGGCTGCAATTTAAATAAACAGCCAAATGTCCCAATGATTGGCAAATTTTACAATTAGCTAACATTTTGCGAGTTTTAGATGATAATTAATTAATTATAAAGTGATAAATATTTATTTATTTTTTTTAATTAATAATTAATAAAATTATTTTATTTAGACATAATTTTACAATAGTTTGCCAATAAAACCTTTTATGCTCCTTTATAACAATTGAATTTACCATTTGTACACTTTGTTACTACTTTTTCATAAATGTTTTCTTTGGGTTACTTTTAACGTATATAACAAAATGTTATAAATTTATGCTAAAAATTATATGTAAGAAGCGACAGAGTGACTAGATGTTAGAGTGATTCTCAAATGGATCCAAGAACTAATCTCTTAGTCAGCCATAAAATAATTATATTTAAAAAACAACTAACTAACTTTAATTATTTTTGTCCCATACTCGAAAGACGGGTTGCTTTAACGTCGATAGACTATAAACACTTTAATTTTATTATATGTAAGCCATCCTATAAGTATAAATATGAAGATTGGTCAATAAAGTTAAAGTTATATAGTAAGATTCAATAAAAAACTTAATGTATTTTTTTATCCATTTTGTAAATAGATTTAAAAATAAAATGACTAGTTCTTGATCAATTCGTAGAAAACTGCTATCTTACATAATCATTTCCAAAAGTTACATATGTTTATGAATGTATAATATTTGTTTTTAAATTTATATTTTACATATTGCATGTTAACAATCAAATTAAATTTATAAAAAAATAAAGGATGTAGCTTATAGCTTATTCATTTCTACATACACACAGCAAGATTAGAAAGTGGAAAATGATGAATTCATGAGACACATTATCTTTTTTTTTATTTTTTGTGAAAATTGACGGGCCGGAAATTATTGATAGAGACGTCAAAGGGGGTACAAGGAGCGGCAAGACATTCGTTTCTTCTTCGGTCAGTTTTAATATTACATATTTTATGTTCGTGCTGGGTAAGATAAAAGCAAAGGCTAGTAGGAAGACGCAACCAAATTATTCATAATTATTGAATATAGACAAAGCGATATGCAGAAATTGACATGGGAACGTTATAAAGATGCTTCAAGTGTTTGTTCGTGAGTTGGCTGTCAGTCAATTCAGATAAAAATTCTGCCTAAATATATTTTAAGACAAATTTAATTTATAATTATTAATTAATCATGAATAATAAAATTTATATGGTCTAATATTAGCAATTTGCTACTAAATTTTTAAAAAGAATACATTATACAGAATACTTTTTTAAATACTATTTGTATAATTAAATTATAAATAATATATAATTTCTAGCAATCAATTCAAACATACAGAGAATAAAATCAAGCTTTATGTATATTGTTAATATGAAAAACGCTTCTAGTTGCTGTGTTTTGTAGCTTCTTACACCAACTTTTGAAAAATCATCCCCATACAAAATTTATTGCAAATTTTTCCTGCGGCAGCAGTTTTTATGAAATAGTTATAAAGCTAAGGTTGAAAGTGAGGGCAAGTTTGACTTATTATTCATACTTAAATTTTACGCCCCACTTTATTTCCTCCACTTTATCCCGCTTTTTGCGCGCGGAATTTCGCTTTCACTGATAATATTAAGGGGGCCAACGTACCAAACACCCACCACGGCCCCTCGCTAGGCTTATTTATTTAATTAAATTAAAAAATATTAAAAGTTTTTATGAGTTTCGTAGCGCACCTGAGCAACAATTAAAATATTAAAAGTACGCGAGTGATACTAAAAAATGGAGAAATTTCGTACAAACGGCTTAAGTCGTGCGGGGGTTAATTAGATCATTTTTGTTAATATTCGCGGTTTTAATAACCATCATGCAAAGTTTAGTCCGGGCTTAAGACAAAGGACTATATTTCAATGCGAGCCAGGGCCCTGGAAACTATGGAATCCTGCTGGCCGCAGGAATGCAAGAGACGAGGTGAGGAGAGGCACGCACCTTATATTATTAAAGTTCCTGTGTAGAATGTGCGGTAGAGCGTCCACTCGTACTGATATTCAAATGAGAATAGCTTTCAACTTCCTGCAGGCCAGGTTTCATTCCTGCCTGCTCCCCTCATGTGTTTAATACGTTTCCTAAATTATGGACGTTTGTTTATTTTTTGGTATTATTGTTTTGGATTTATTTTCAGCCTCATACTCTACCGTCACTCATTATAAGCGATTTATTTGCGAATTGAGATTTGGTATTTATAGTGGAAATTGGAGGGCGGCGGAGGGTGTTTATAAGAAACGTGTCAGGACTGCAGGACTATGCTCAGGGAGCGACGCCGCCGCTGCTGCAGTCATAGGAATCCTGTAAATCCCCTGGCCCCGCTAAACGCTGCGTAGGGGCTACTAGATTGAATTTTCTTATTTTATTTTTACACCCTTCCCTGCTCACCCCCGCGCACACCCTCACTACACACCTAGCAGGAATGGACGGTGTCAACGACTACGGAAAACTCTAATGAAAGAGAAAGTGTTCCGACGTTATAATTCCTAAGAAATTTCTTCAACATTTCTAATAGTAAACTAAGGTGATTTATATGCATGAGTTTTAGTAGTAGAAATTAAATATCGTAAAGAAAAAGCAATAATTAGTTGTTCATTTGAATGTTAAATTTTAACAATATTTTAGTTGGTAATAATGTCTTAAGATTTATTTTTGAATAAATAAATTTCATTAAATGTAATACAACGTGGTTTATATTTAATGAAACTCAGATAAAAAATGAAAATTTCTGGAAAGTTTAAAAATTAATTAAAAAAATTTAAACACAAAAAATTTTAATATAATATTTACTCAATAGTACATATCGATGGCAAAGATCTAATAACTCGTATCAACAACAAATAACTTTTTCAAGAGAGCATAGAAACCGCACTATATCTATAAAAACACTTCCTAATAAAAATATTGCACTAACAATGTCTGTTTTTAGATTATATGTTTTGAGCTTAAATAGTTAATAACTCTAAATTACATACTAAAGAATAGATTAATACATATAATGGCGCAAATTTTAAAAATTAGTTCGGTATCATAATTGATATGTCAACTTAAATTTATGTTACATTAACAAAGATAGAAAATTGATCTATCAATAATTTTTAGCAACATTTTTATTTTGGTATGCGTATTGGTTCAAATATTTATTTTTTGTTGCTATTTTAACAATAATATACCACTCTCTAATATAAGCAAGCACTGATATCAAAGTTTTATTTTAAATTAGTTAGATTTTGGTGAAGATTATTTTGTTCAGTATGGTTTACAATCAAATTGAGATTAGTTAACTGGGGCTTTTATAATTGAAATATAGTTTTAAATGCTATCGACCAACTCGTATAGAAATAATAGAATTAAAATCGCAACTAAATATTGAAGATAATGAAATATTTTTTAAATATAAAATTATAAATTATCCTAATTTACAAAAGATGCAATATTCAATACTTAAAGAATTATATTTTATAGTCGCCAGTACAAGTAATTCATAATTAACATTATCAAAAGCTTTGCTATAATCCAATAATAATAAAACAGTTATTTTATTATCATCAGTTGCTTTTATAAGAGTGAGCCAACTAACTTTTGAAATTTGAATCGGCTATAAACAAAAAACTAATAAATATTTTTTCAAAATTATGAGTATTAGAAAGATTAGACATTTTTTTTAAGAATAAAACACAACATCATTCAAATAACTGCCACGGCTGGCTTGACAGTAACCCATCCGATTAACACAATTTTCTAGTACATATTTGATTGTTTAAGCTCTAATAGCATAAATGGCAACTTCGATTTTGTGTTTCAAGGCATCAATTATTCTTCTCTCTAAGGTTTCCCCACAAAAAAACTCAACGGGGTCAAATCACAGCTCCTAGGCGGCCAATTGACATCAGCATTTCGACTGATTATTCGATTTCCAAAAACAGTGCGCAAAAGACTGATGGGTACGTTGGCTGTATGGCAAGTGACCCCTTCATGTTGAAACCAAATATTATCCATTTTATACTCATTTTTGGAAACAAAAGTTTGATTAGCATGGCACAGTAACGTTTGCTATTGACGGTGACAGCGGCTTCTTGCTCATTCGACGAAAAATTACCCAATAATGCCGCCGAACCAAAAACCACACCAAACGGTTACTTGTTGTGAATGCATAAGCTGTTTAATAGTGAGTGAATTCTCTGATCCACAAATGCAACAAATTTCTTATTGACATAGCCTCCGAAATAAAAATGAGCTTCATTGGAAAACACATTTTTTTTATAAAAATGCCCACCTTCCGCCAAACAATACACTACTCACAACACACAACAACACCACCAGCAACACACAATAACATCTGTGAAAAGAAAAAACTGATGATGGCCTAACAGCCAAAACCGGTCTTAATAAAAATTAAAATAACTAAATCAGCACAATAAAGTATATATAAATTTTATTAAAATACCCTAACCTCAAATATTTTAAACCGTGCAATAATCAGAAACAAATACTATAATTTTTAGCCCATTGGGCAAACTAAAAACGCATCGGATAGTTATGAGATTTTATTTTTTCATTTTGGCTTATTGAACTTTGTAAATCTATAAACAGAGGTTTTTATGTAAAATTCTCCTCAGTCAAGTGCGAGAAATGTTCAGTTTCTGAGAACAATGACGAGTTGATGTTGATGCACACTCTGAGCAACATCATTAATATTTTTGGCTAAGCGCACTAGACGAGAACGCAAACGTGTTTTATCTACTAACAATTCAGTTTTGCAAACTCGCTTTACAAATTTGTCCACAAACTGCGTTGAAGGCACTTCTTTTTTATCAAATTTATTTTGTAAATTTCTTACCGTAATGAGTAAAAGACTCACCATTTTAGAAATAAGTTTTCATTATTTCTCAACTTTGTTAAAGTGTAAAGCGTCCTATTTTGTAAATGTCAAACATAAAACTAAATTTCTGTCAACTCATAAATGTCATTATACTTTTGAAAAACAAATTAAACGGTAGTTCAAGTTCCAAATGTTACATGGCCCACCCAAATCCTGATTGGTTTTCTGGCAAAATATTACATAGTTTTATATGATTTTGTATTTGTTAATATTTTTCTGTAAAGTTTAAAGAGAACAGGCAAAATACTTATAGGGAACAAATCATTAATTAAAACAAATATTTTTTTTTAGAAATTGTTGTTTTTATAGATAGTTTCTACATTGGGATGGTTTAAGTTCAGCTAAAATGAATTAGAAAACTTGAATTGACTAATATGACTAACTGAGTTATTATAAAAAAATAAAATAGTACAATCTAGATCGGCTTGTGGTATATGTTAATAATAATACTTTTTTACGGTATATAAAAAAACCATTTACATCTACATCATTTAGTACACAAATAATGATGAATTACAACCTATATTACAACTACACAACAATATACATGCAAATATTGAATAATAAACATAGAAGGAAAAAAAATATAAAATTATTCATCAATACATTTTAATTGACTCTTAACACTACATTTTGAAACACAAAATAAATCAATATTATTAGAAAAACTATTTGCAATTTTACACATTTTACTAATTGGATTATTAAACCAATGATTGGTAGAATGTATAGATTCTCTAAATAATGAAGACTGTCTAGTTTGGCAATTATTGTTGGGGACTTGAAATGAAAGTTCCAGCGATGGATGATTATATTGCAATGCAATGTGGTTAAAATTGTAGTTTTCAGAGAAAATGCCCAATTTGTAAGACAATAAACAAAAAAAATTGTTTTGAATACGTTCTATATTGCGTATATGAATGCTGTGGAATGGGCACCAAACTGACGGAGCATACTCTAAATGAGAGCGTACCAAAGTAGTTTGAGTGTGTTTGGAGATAGATCAGTAGACATTCTGTAAACAAATCCTAACATTTTCATAGCACGGTTGCACATATAGTTTATATGCTCAACAAAAGTTAAGTTTGGGTCAAAAATTACGCTCAAATGTTCTAATACTTTGTTGTCAATAGTATAATCATACGATACTTTACTTAAAGTTTTGTTGAAGCAAGTTATTAGTAAGACACCATAGATAAAGAGAATCCAAGTCATTTTGCAAAGTAATGCAATCATCGATAGATGATATTCTTTGATAAATTTTTAAATCGTCAGCAAATAAAAGAAAAGATGAAGAATTAATAGTTATTCTATTAATTAAGATCGTTAATAAAGAGTAAAAACAGAATTGGTCCACAATGAGATCCTTGAGGAACACCAGATGGAACAATAATTGGTTGTGATAAAAAGTTATTAATTTTCACATATAGAGTACTATTTTCCAAAAAGCTTAACAACCATGCAATAACAGAATCATGAAAACCTAAAGCTCAAAGCTTTGCAATCAAAATTCTATGGTTAACGCGATCAAAAGCCTTTGAAAAATCTGTGTAAATAGAATCTACTTAATCTTGATTGAAAGGCATTCAAAAGATCATTTTTGTAACAAAGAAGATTTGTAAGAGTAAAACGACCCTCGCAAAACCCATGTTGCTGTTCCACTAAAATACTTTTGCACATTCATTGTATTTGGCCCGTAACAGTTTAATCAATCAACTTAGAACTAGCAGACTGAATGCATATACCTCTGTAATTAGTAATATCCTCTTTAACTCCAGATTTATGCAAAGGCATAATGTAGTTTTGTTTCCAAACTTGAGGAAATTTAGCTGCATTAAGAGAAGCCACAAAGAGTAAATGCAATGGCGTAGAAATGGAATAGATACATTGTTTTAACAGCATAGATGGAACGCCGTCAGGTCCAGTTGTAAAGTTACTTTTAAGGATCTCAATCCCTATAAATACATTTAACAGGCTAATGGAGTTAAACAAATTTGTTTATCGTAAACAAAAGAAAAGAATTCAGCAAATTTATTAACATAATCATCTCCATTACTGCCATTTGATGCTTATAATACATTGTAGATGGGGAAACGGTAGTTTTTCTAGTGTTACTAACAAATTTCCAAAAGTGTTTTGGGTTAGTTTGAAAGTTCATTTCTGTTCGAGTAATATATTGCTTGTATAGACACGCACTGAAATTTTTACATAAACTTTAAATTGATTGGAACTCGTTATAATCGGACAAAAGTCTTAAAGATTTATAACGTTTATAAACAATTTTTTGTGTCTAGTAAGTGAAATCAATTTTTTATTGAACCAAACTGGAAAAAAAATTTACGCCTCAGTTTTTTTCTGGACAAAACAATCAATAGCAAAATTCAACACTGAGTACAATAAGTTGACGCAATTATTAACATCACAATTATAAAAAAGGGCGAACCAATCAGCAAAAAATTATTGATTGCGTTCAAGTCGGCATATTTAAAATCATTAAAAACATAATTGCACATTAAAATATCACGACTAGTATCACATTTTACATCTATCACATAAGCATTATGATGTTGGATTAGTTTTAATAAAACATCCACACTATTAATCACAGACATATCACAGATATTGGTAAAGCATAAATCTAAGAACACACCATTATCATTTGGTAGGGAGATACATTGTGTGCAGTTTAGAAATCCGAAACAGTTGGCAACAAAGTGAGCAGGATAACTATCATTACAAATAACACTTATACCTAACTAATTGTTTACCCATGCCGCTGCGAGTAGATTATAGTCGCCCACTGAAATTAGTTTGCTGTTTAGATATTTGTCAGCAATAGATTCAACGGAATAACAATGACTTAAATATTTATCACAGCCTGAGTTAGATGGTAAGTAAACTGCACTAACAATATACGATACAACTTAATAATTACAAATAAATGTTCAATACTTGAAAAAGTAGGCTGTAATAAAGTACTATAAAACAAGTTGTAGTAGCAATTAAGACACCACCTCCATCTAACTTAGAACTTGATAACGTAGAGCAATTACATCTGAATAAACTGTAACCATTTAATTGTAACTCAGCATCGCCAATGTCATGATTAAGCCAGGTTTCGATCAGCACAATAATATAGTAGTTAGCTACAGCTATAGCCAGCATAAGTTCTTTGAGCTTAGTTTTTATACCCCCGACGTTTTGGTAATAATGTTGTCTAAGTCTAAGTTAATTTTATTAGCATCGGCAAGGTGATCTGGAATAAAATTTGTCTTTTTTTTATAGACTCTTACATTTTTTAAGTTACAGTTGTTTTTATTTATGTTAACTCTAAATTGAACAAATTCGTTTTTGTCAACTCGAATGGCTGTAGTAGTTATATTTCTAAGATTTTTGTAATAATTTAAATCAGACAAGATTTTAGTTTTTTATATTTGTTCAATGCTCTCTTGTTTTTATCATTTCTTTAATGTTATAAGTAACTTATGGCTTTGGTTGATTACGACTAATAAAAGCATTAAAAGGTGCATGCATATCAAACTGTTATGATATTATTTAAAAAATCTAATTTATCATTAATATTTATAATAAAGAGTGTTTTTTAGCTGCATGAGAAGTTTCGATGGTAGTTGTCTATCTATACTCAATGAATGTCAAATTCTTTTGACATTTCTGTTCAATAAGGTTAGGCAATTCATCATGAATCGTTTAACGCCACAACAACGCTTCCAAATAGTGAAAATATACTTTCAAAAAAATAAATCTGTTCGCGAAGTTCATAGAGCACTTCGTCCATTTCACGGTCAACATAATCGGCCTAGTGAGCAAGCAATTCGTGCAGTTATTGATCGTTTTTGCACTAATTTTACTATTCTTGATTCAAACTATCAACAAGACAAAGAAATGTGCGTACTGACGAGAATACTGCTGCTGTAGTGCAAAGTGTTGAAGAAGACGCCAAAATGTCAATTCGTCGCCGTTCTCAACTTGTTAGCCTTTGTCTATAAAATACAGCTCGTGCAACAATTAAAGCCAACTGATCATCGTTTACGTCGCATTTTTGCTGATTGGGCTAATTTGACTGGCCGAAAAATTGTGTTTAGTGATGAAGCTTATTTCTGGTTAAATGGCTTTGTCAATAAGCAAAATTGCCGGATATGAAACAAAGACAATCCTCAAGCTATTAGCAAAACAACATTACATCCATTAAAACTGACTGTTTGGTGCGGTTTACACACTGGCGGCATCATCGGTTTTTATTTATTTCAAAATGAGGAAAAAGCTGCCGTTACAGTGAATGGCAAGTGCTATCGAGCCATGCTGACTGATTTTTTTGTTTCCAATAATTAATCAGCTAACTTCCAACATGACGGCGTAACTTGCCATACAGAGCGCTTAACCATCAATTTATTGTAAAATTAATTTGGTGACAACTTTATTTCCAAAAGTGGTCCTGTTAACTGTCCCCCTCGTTTGTGCGACTTAACGCTTCGATTACTTTTGTGGGGTTATGTTAAGTCATTGGTTTATGCCGACAAACCAACAACTCTTGAAGCATTGGAAGACAATATTCAAGCCACCATTTACGCCATACCGCCAGATTTATTGGAAAAAGTAGTGAGAAATTAGACTGATCGGAAGTAACTCGTGGCCGCGGCGGACATATTCCGGAAATCATATTTAAAAAATAAATGCCATGAAATTATTTACCAGATTATAATAATAAAAAATTCATTCCAACAATATTTTTGTCTTGTATTATTATTTAAAGTTCCCAAGCTCTTAAAAAAACCACCTTTTATCATATACATATGTATTAACAAAGAATTTTATACATATCTTTAATAAAGTCATCATAATTGAAATTCTTAAAATCCCAAGCATATATATATAGTTAATGGTGTTAATTTCAGTTTAATGCTATTTTAGTTTTTAATAGACTGTTATCTGTTCTTTGAAGAAGTGAAATAATAATTAAGTCTAATAACGTGGCACTTGTATCAGTGATGCACGTAGGAGTGTGGATAATTTGTTTTAAAGTCAAAGACAGCAATAGTAATTCAAGTTTTAAAGTTTAAGCATTGTTATGGTTTAGCAAATTTATATTAAAATCTCCCATGCATATAATCCCTTCAAAGTCGAGTGTAGTCACTAGTAGTAAGACCTTCCTTAAGAAGGACCTGCACAATATTCCTTGTTGTTGAATTCACAAACATTCAAGAAATATTTTACTAATACTAATACATTTCTTTAAATATGTCAAACTTTTTTAAGAAAGAATTAATATTAATGTAACAAATTTTTAGTTTATTTACGAGCATAATATTTGATTAATAAATACAAATTTAAGTATAATTTTAAATTACTGTTGTAATTAGTAATATATATTTGCAGCTAAATTAAATTATCAACATTATTTTTTTGTTATTAGTTTTAATATTTAAAGTCCAAACATTTTGTTTTCCGTATTTATATTGACAGTTTTTAAGTAAACTCATTCTGGTAGCAGTCAGCTCCATAGCGTATAACAATTACACTTCCTTTTAAACGTTTTTTATTATTGAAAATATTGTATTGTATTTTCTTTAGTGATAACAAAAGTAACCAAAATTCCTCGAAGCTGTTTTGTATCAATTTTTATTTCTAGTTAGAAAATGTCATATTTGATAAATTTTTCTCAATATTAAATTTAGTTTTAATAATATTAAGTACTTCACCTTCACAATCTTCATTGCGTTTTTTTTTCGACTCCATACAATCTTAAACAATTTCGTTTTGCAAATTGTTCCATTGAATCCAAGCGTTCTTGTAACTCTTCGTTCTCGTCCTCCAATTTTTGTAATTTTTTTTTTATATTTATCTATTTCGATTTTTATTGTCAATTTTAGATGTAATAGTTGACTTGTTAATTTGTTTTCAAAATCGGCGAACGCTTTATGCAGTTGTTTTTCTCCGGGTATGAAATTGTCATCAGATCAAGATTTTTTTGAGCTTCTCGTAGTTTTTTGATAACATTATGTTATTGAATATTTATAATTAACATTTTTGTAAACTTTAATATAAAGTTTATAGCCTTTTGTAAATATAATTCCGCAGAGCATTCAAAAATACGTCTGCCCAGCTTGGCGGCAATATAACTTTGATTAGAAAACAAACTTTTGCTTTACTCGCAAACATCAAAACTTAAAAATTAAAGAACAAAGCAAACTTCTGTTTATTGACAAAATGAAATTTTGCATTACGTCCCCAAATGGCTGCTATAGAATATAGAAAACAGCTAGACAAAAGTTTACACAGTGCAATATTGTGTCAAAACTTAGTTTTGGTGTTAGCTCGGTAGTGTTGTGAGGTAGTGAAAGTTTGTACCAAATTAGTGCTTATTAATAGAAAAACAATTACTACAGACAAGTTCACTAGAAAAATTCTTAACCCACATGCTGTGCTTTTTGTCGCATTTATTGACAATAACTTTATGTTACTCCATGATAATTCCCATCTTTACATTGCCAGAATCTAGAATGAGTACTTAAACAAAATTCAAATTTACACCATAAACTGGCTTGAAAAAAGTTTTGATATAAATTTGATTGAACATGCTTGGTACAAGTTTGAGCTCAAATTTCTGTTCCAGCAAACATGAAAAAGTTAAATGTAGCGCTATTACATGAATATAAAGAAATTAACAAAAATGCTATTTATTTTGTGATTAAACTAAAAACATTAAAATTAACGGCAATGCAATAAATAAAATATGCCAAAGATATGGTTCTGATAGCTAAGATCTACAAACGCCAACTAACAAAACTGTCATTGTACGTGAAAAGCACAGACTATCACTAAACATAAAAAAAAACAAAATATATGCTTATAACAAAAATAAGTAATGTAAAGAACCAACCTATTGAAAAGGTAAGAAAACACAAATACCTAGACACAACCATTAATGAAAACAGCAACAGTTTCCAAAAAATAAAAATCAGAATTAAGGTAAAAAAACTACTTACGGTGATTGAGGTTCTGGATTCATCCAGGATAAAACATTATGATAGTTATGACTTAAGAGTAATGCTAAAAAACTGCAACTGCTTCAATCAAAAAAAGAATTATAAGTAAGAGATCCATAACAAAAAAAAGAAACTCAAAGATGAAAAACCTCAGTAAAAGTCGCCTTGATGACTGCCAAGCTTTCTAGAAAAAAAGAAAAGAAAATTCTATATACACTGTTTGTTTACTATCACTTAGATATAAAAAAATTGATTATGCGCAAACGAATTCAGTCTAATAAAACCCCATTAATATTACCAATATTGTTATTTTTCTATTATTAGTCAGTTTTAGAATGGCATCGCCTACTTGAGTAAGTGCTGTAAAACAACTTTTTTTTTCTATTTCAAAATGTGATAAGAATTATTTAATGTCACACATAAAACATAAAAAGACTTTTGAGTTTAAACAAGTAAACTCATTTAAACTGTCACATTGAAAACTTTAGCAGTCTGTAAACATTAAGATTAAATATTTACGGATTGTAAATGTCGAAAAATAACAAATTAAATACTTCCATTAGTTGTAAATCTACATAAAAAAATGTCTATGTTTGTAGGTGTTGTAAATAAATATAGAAAAGAGTATATACTTTTTTTGGTAAATCAGTAAAATACAATTTCACAGCAATTTTAAAGTTGTTATTCAATAAAAAGCGACGCCCTCTCAAATCAGGGAGAAGGTCGAAGTTGTAAGATAAATGTTGTAGTTTCTTAAAGCCATATTAATTGACTACTTCTTAAACAATTTGTAATTTACGCACTCTGCAGTAGTCGTACTTAGTTCTTAATTGTATCTTTGTAGACATTCACCGTATTTTTAATCTTTTTTGGTATATAATAAATTAAAAGACACTGACAGGCATCCCAACAACAAAACACACTGACAGGCACCCCAAAAAACTGTAACATCACTTTTTGCGCAAAAAATGCGTTAAGGCTTTCTTAAGTGTTAGAGAGCCTTTATACACAAACAACATAGACTATTGTTTTAAGATCTCAGTTGTGTACTCAAGTCTCATTCCTAGGTACAATTTTGTCGTCTACACAGTTTTTGATCAAGACTGAACATCTTAGACACTTAGCTAATACTTAAATCTTTATATATTTTTTTTAAAACACTCGTTTTTGATATTGCCATTTCTTTAGTATAGTCTACAGCCGTACTCTCAAATTTTTCGGACATATAACGCAAAGTAACAAAATGGAAAAACTCATTGTATAGGGTAAACCAGATGGTAAGCGGAGATAAAGATCTCGCACGCTGAACAGCATTCAACAACTCCTACCCATAAATAAATGGCGAGATATTGTCAGACAAGTCATTACCGACCACTGGATAAAGAAAATCCGTAAAGATATATTACAGTTGTCACTACACGTTTGTCTAGACGTTGGAATTAAGAAGAAGAAACCACAACTTTACATGTCATACTTTAAAATCTGACAAAAAATATAATAAACATTAAACTTTTCTGAAACTTTATTTAAGACAGATAAAAAAATATCTTGTGCCAAAATCTTTTAGAAGCTGCTAAAAGCGGCGAGCTGTTTGGCAATACTAACAGAAAATAATAGAAAGTTGCAAAATTAGGGTAATAACTTGATTGTTTAATATACAGGTTAGTTAACACACACTTAGAGATTCGAATCAAAACAAAAAAAACTAAAGTTTAAAAATTCTAATCTTAACTTGAATATGTAATTACACAGATTTATAATGTATCTAGAAATATAGTTTTATAATAAATACGTTTTTAAGAACATAAAAATTAAAAATAAGACGTCGGCATTAATAGTCTTCTTAGGCTGATATGCCAAAAATCTAAACTAACTAATTAAAAATAAGACTGATTTATTATCCGCTCTTTTAAATACTAAGTATCTAAAAAAGCTGTAGATATATTGTGCAACAAGCATACATAATAGCGTATATAACGCCAATTTTCGACAAGTGCGTTATACACCAACCTTGTCACGTGAAAAATGGGTCTAAATTACCATTATCGACTGTAGTAGAAAACTTTCAAAACACAAATGATTTGTAGTCGGATTTAGCAGTTGATGTGATGTCATTTATATCATAATCATAAACACGCAAATCAGCTTTATTAGATTATTTTTGAACTGTTGTGACCTGTGTTATACTATCATTAGTTCAATTATAAATCTTAATTTTATTTAAAACTTATAAATCTATAATCGAAATTGTCGCTTCGATTCCGTATAGAATAACTCCGTCCCGTTCAGTCCTGTTAACCCAATAGCAATCCAGAGCGCGCGCGGACTCGGTACTAAAACACAGTCATAAAAACACACAAACCAATTTAGCCGGGTACAGTCTCTTGCAGTCGGCTCGGCAGCCAATGCTCCTGCTACAGAGTACACCCCCCGACAAGCATCTAACAGTAAAAGGGGCGACGACGACCCCCTGCCGCATTCAGCATACCCACCCCCTCGAACTGGCCGATTTAATTTCGGCCCCGTGTGCCGTCAATCTTGCGATACTTCATTCCAGGAATTAACACCTATACGGCCGCAGCCCGTTTCCTGCCGCTATTGTAGCAGCGGGCACACATTTTCGTCCAATTTACGAGCCGAAGGAAAACGAGCTCGCGACTTAAAATCGGAAATAAATTACAGCACCTTAATTACGCTCTAATCTGATACGCAACAACCTATATTTAATTATGCGGGAGGGGTAGGTATATACATTCCGTTGAAAAACGGAAACTCAAAGAGCATAATTTCTAATTAACAATTAAGACGATTGTTTATTAATGAGGGGTTCAGTGTAAATCACCTCGGGGTGCGTATACTACTCGCAGATTTTTGCTTACTTTTTTTGGTACACAAAAAGTCGATAAGATTTTACAACTGCTTGGGACGCGCGTAAAATTCACAAAGCTGGATATAGATAAACTTGTCCTGCGGGGGTGCTTTTATGACTTTACAGAACGATTTTCGGCGAATATTTTCGATTTCGCATAAAAAATCAAGTTAGTTACGATTAAACAGTAAAAGGGAAACAAAAGAAATGCCTCAATATAAATATTTCAATGTTTTATTACCAAAATGTAATTATACTTTCATCGTTTGTTTAACATTATTATAATGTTATTTAGCAAATAATTTAAATATTTATTAAGCGGCAACTTTTTCTACATTTTCAACATTTTCTGTGATAGCTGAGTAATGTTTAATGAACCTTGCAGATGGGTCTGTTGTTTCGCACCATCTGGGCATCCAATAATAAGGAATAAATTTCTCAGCACAATTTGGATAATCCTTTTCAAACATCATTCGGTAATATAAAGCTTCTTTTGATGTAGGCGTACAATGAGGAAATTGTTTCTTTACTGCGGCTGGATTAAATGGTCCTGGGAGACGCTTCTCAACAACTTCTTGAAGAATTTGGAATAGAGACTTTGTACGAGATGTCACACCGTCACTTTAAATAAATTTAAAATAAAATGCTGAAAATACTATCAAAAATAATAAATACCTAAATGCTTCCTTGTGCCTCCAAAGAATACTATCAGGTAATGCATTGGTTTCTGCAAACGCTGATCTCAACATATACTTTTCTTGCACCATATCCTTAGGTTGAATTAATTCCTTTGGCATATTTAAGTAGTAGTTTGTAAATTGTAAATCTAAAAATGGCACTCGTAGCTCTAGCCTGTAACGGATTTATTACAATATTATCTTCATTCATTTATTTAAATTAATAAATTTATTTAACGCAACTTAGGGCCGCTTTTACAATCGTCGGTTAAACAAGGAATAGCGCTATCTAACTAAGTAACGCACACAACAAATTAGCATATGAACAATGTATACGTCAATTTATGTCAGTTCCAGAAACGGCCATCTTTGTAATAAATGATTTTTTAGAAAATGCTAAAACGCGTTACAACTAAAGTAGGATTTGTTGCTAAAATTTTGGCACAGAAGAATATTAATAATCGTTGAGCATTATTTCCTTGGTTGACCTAATCATTGGGATCTTCAAGGGGTTCGTCTTTATTTCTAGTTCTAATTTGGGATTCATTGAATAGAGGTTCTACTCGAGTATGTGGATTATTTAAATTTTACAATGGCCCCGATCACTTTAGGAGTCCTGGCAATTTCATAAAATTTTAATTGTATGTTTTGAGGAAAATAAACAAGGGATAACTTATTCGGTGCTTGGAGCAGTAGATATCTCTAGTATAGTAACCAAGTAACAAATTTGCATATAAATGATTTATACGTCAGTTTATAAGTCATCATTGACGTTTCAATAAGTTATCTAGACTGCAACAAAGGCATATCTAATGCTATACCAGGTATATACTGTAGATAAATTTATTCCTTGTATAAGTTATCTGACAATTGTAAAAGCGGCCCTTAGAAAGTCACAGTTTATATAATCTGCATATTAACATTACTAACCCTTGAGAACTAATTGTTCTATCTGCTCTTAATCCATCAAAAAAATAAATTTCTTTAAGTAGTCTTATACTATCTTCATATGCAGTGTTGGCATCAGGAGCCACTTTAAAGTATATGTATCCTTGCGCAACTTCGTCGGCGCCTTCGCCACTAAATAGAACCGTGGTGTTGGTGGTTTGCTTAATATACCTATAAACATAATCTATAATATCGATAATCATAGAGCATTCGAAATCTTACTTTGCTATCAACAACATACAAAGAGAAGCTCTAATTGTTGTTATATCTGGGGTTTCTAGCGTATAAATAACTTCATCTAAAGTATTCTCTACGTCTTCTTGCGTAAAAATAATTTCATAATGTTCAGTTCCAATATGATCAGCAACCTCCTTAGCAGCTTTTAAGTCGGGGCTTCCAGCCATACCAATTGCAAATGTCTACAAGTTGAAAATGGATAATTATAAATTTGCATAGCACAAAATAAACATATTACTTGAATTTTATAAGGTAAATTAGCTTCTTTCGCTACATCTACAAGTACTGAAGCAGTTAATGATGAATCTAAGCCACCTGATAGTAGACAACCCAATCTTCTGTCAGCCATTAAACGTTTCCTTATTGCACTGGTAAATAATTTGCGGATATTTCCTAAATGATCATTTGGTATTAAATCTGAAAAATAATAAATTGTTTAAGAAAGATGCTACTAGCATGTACGAAAAATACAAATCAAACAACTGATATTACATGAAGTGTTTTATTACATGTCTATTAACAATAACGCTGTATCTATCGTCTGAACTAAGGATCTAAGAGCTATATTCATAGACAAATCTCAGTTTCAGACGCCGATTCAAAAAAGTTTTGCTAAGAGATAAGCCTTAGTTCGACATCTTTCTTAAAACAATGTAAAGTAAAAAAAATAAAACTTCATTATCTTACAAACTACATCAAAAGAAAGTTCCAGAATAACTTTGCAAAAATTGCTGCAAATTCACTTACCAATTTTTTTATCACCGTGTCGATTATAAGCAAACACAGACATCTCCATAAAACATAAAAATTTTATATACCAAGCTTAAATTGGGGTTTGGTCTCTTGGTAAAAATAGTACCTTTAGTTAGACACGACCACATTTCGTATCAACGTTAATGATGCACAACCACTGGTCTTAATGAAGAGACTAAACTCATACTTATGACTCCAAGTGCCACCCTCAAGCAACGATCTTGGCCAACCGGCTAAACTAAGTGTGAGAGCCTAAACTAGCCACTCGGACATATTCTGGTAATGGGTAGTTGAGGCCAATTAATATCACTGTAGGATAATAGTCCAGACAGCTACAAAAAAGCTACTAGTAGCCATAGTCGGCGGAAAAGCTACTAGTAGCCAACGGCAGCGTCTAAAGTCCTCAGTAAGGCAAGATTACAGATCCAGAAAAGCAAAGGAAAACTATCTGGGTTCAAACTTCCCAAGCAAACCACTTCATTGTGACAAGAAAAATCAATAATGCCCCGAGTCACGGCGTCCCTTAAATGGGACATAAGTACCAAGAATAACCGGTCTCACAACAAAACCACTTAAAATCAAAACTTGGAACGTAAGAAGATTACTAACTTCCAAAAAAACTATAAACATAAAATACAAAATGAACCAAATTCAAATAGATATTCTAAGGCTAAACAAAGTAAAATATCGTAGAACAGAAAACACTGAGATAAACTATATCCTATACCACTCAAAAGACAAAGAGCAAACATTACAACATATGGGGTGGCAATAATGCATAATAAAAAACTGGCACAGATTGTACTAATTTCATCCCACTGTCAGAATGTGCAGCAATGATAAACCTAAAAAGCAATAAAACTGACATACACATTATTACAGTCTACGTACCCACCACCGCTAAAAATGAATAAGAAATAGAAGAGTTTTACAAACAAGTAAACAAACTAACCTCGCTAACAAAAAAACAACATATAAACATCATCACTGGTAACTTAAACGCAAAAATAGGAAAAGACAAGGTCAACAAAACAAACAAAAGGGGAAATCGCCTATTACAATTCTGCAAAAAAGAAGAATACTTAATCTCTAATACCTGGTTTAAACTACCGGAGAGGCAACTCTATACCTGTAAATCGCCTACTACAAGTAAATATTTGATTTAGATAGCAAAATTTCTTGTATTTCGTTTGAACAATGTCCATTAAAATATTTATAAAATTGAAAAAAAATCTGCAACATTACGCCTGTGTTGTAAAGTATCTAAGTCATTAGTCAAATTTAGATCAGCAATGATCCAAATAGCTCGCTTCTGAATAGAGTTTAGAAGAGATAGTGTAGTTTCCGATGCTCCTCCCCATACTTGGAATTCAATACAAATACAAAATGTTTTTTCTAATACAACATAGATTTTCTATAACATTTTACGTGCTTTTTATGACTATTTTACATCGCCACAATAAGTCTGCGTAGATAAAGAGCAAGTTATCATTTCAGTCATAATTCGGGGATCGAACTCCGGACTGCTCGCATGATATGCAAGTGCTCTACCATTGAGCTATCACACCATTTCAACAAATCATCAAAATCGTTCAGTAACTATTAATACTTGTAACAATTCAATATTTACCTAAACTAAATGAAAAAACTGTGATTCTTTCCAAACATGTAAAAAAGGCCTAAGCTCCTGTATCAAATTGTACATATTTCAAAAAGTCTATCCCCCATGAATAAACAAGAATAAAGAAATTATCAAGACCATCAAGATTAGAAAGCTCTTATATATCGCTCATAGAAAGCAAAAAACTTCATGGCTGAAGAACTTGCGGCAATGGTTCGACTGCACCACAGAATCACTGATTAGAAACCAGTAAATAGAGTTATAATTAGTAACATAATAACCGACGTTCGTTGAGCAGATAATATACTTATATACTAAGGAGCAAGAAGTCATGAAAATCTCTATTCTAGTTGACACTCGTCGTTTGATTTGGCATAGAGATCAGTACGTCATGTATACCTGCTAGAGGAAAATTGTTCTATTCTTCAATAAGGGCAAATCGAAGCTCTTGGCGTGTTGTTGCAGCAAGTATGCGACGTCTTACACGTCTTTTGAGTTGGTCCCAAATATGCTCAATTCTTTAAGGTACTGTGTTACAATCCTTGCCGTGTGTGGTTGTGCATTATCCTGCATTAACAGAATACCATTGCCAACAAATCAAGCATAAAGCATCATATGCTCTTCTAAGACCCCTGTTATGTATCGTCGTGCTGTTTTTGCGCCTCTGTCAATGGGAAGGAGATCCGTGTGTTCCTTAACACTTTTGCTGCTACCGACGCATACGGTGCGTCGGCGTACTTTGTTGATATACAGAGTGTCCCTTGACTCAATGCGCATAGCTTAATAGCTTATTCCTTGGACAATTTTAAGTCAAAAATGCCTTATGCACTTTTATTCAAAACTCAATAGTTATGGGCAACATTAAATTTAAGTGACGTTGTCATTTTAAGTTTAACTTATTATGGCTACGTTTTCAAATCAAGAATATGGCATAATTCACTTTATTTATGGATATTACAATGGAAATGCAAGAGAGTCATTGCGGGAATATCAAAGGAGGTTCCCTAGTCAAAGAACACCTAACTCAAAAGTATGTATCAATGTGCATCGTCATTTGAGAGTAAAATATAGTGTTCCGAAAGCTACTGCAGAACGTCCCGTACGCCAAGAACTTGCTGAAGAGGAAGCTATTCTTAACATGATTGAACATAGTCCTTCCACTAGTGTACAAAGAATATCTAATCGTCTTCATGTTAATCCAAATGAAAGTGTGAAGAACATTAAACAAAATTGGTTTTACTCCTATCACATACAATCTGTTCAAAAATTACAACCAGTAGACTACGCAGCGCGTATTACCTTTTGTCGTTGGTTGATTGAACACCAACAATTATGCGGACAAATTCTGTTTACAAAGCTACGTTTACAAGAAATGGAATCACGAATACAAGGAATTCACATTCATAGGCAATTGAAAACTCTTTTTAAATTACGGAATTGCATTTTCAACATTGCTTTTTAGTGAATGTTTGGTGTGGTGTCCTTAATAACCGGTTTTTGGGCCATTCATATTTGAAGAACATTTAACATCTGCACGTTATTTAATTTTTTTACAAAACAAGATGCCAGAATTATTAGAGGATGTACCACTTCACAATAGAGTTAATATGTGGTTGCAGTAGGATGGTGCACCTCCACATTTTGGTATAAATGTAAGAACATATCTAAATAACATCTTTGCTAACCGGTAGTTTGGAAGAGGAGCTCCAGTTTCCTGGCCTCCTAGTTCACCAGACCTAACGCCTCTCGACTATTATCTGTGGGAACACATAAAAAGTTTGGTGAATTCTAATAAACCACAAACTAAAGATGAGCTAATTTAAAATATTATAGTTGCAGCTGCATTCATACGAGAAAACCCAAATAATATTCAAAGAACTACGTCTTCAACTGTTAGAAGAGCAAGAATGTGTTGTGAGGCAGCTGGAAGACATTTTGAACAAAAACTTTAATAAAATACTTGTTAGGAATAAAAAATGTTAAATAATAAAACTTTACATTACTTTATTCAATATGGCCTTTACTTTATCTTCACGCTCACTTGAATTTAATATTGCTCATAACTCTATAACTATTGAGTTTTGAATAAAAGTGCATAAGGCATTTTCGACTTAAATTTGTCCAAGGAATAAGCTATTAAGCTATGCGCATCGAGTCACGGGACACCTTATATATGTACTGCCTAAAATTAGTTAGCAGCGAAAGCGTTAAAAGAAATTATTGCTCAAAACATTACTGAACCACCCTCAAAAATAACTCGAGGTGACCGAGTACAGGCAGCATAACGTTTGACAGCTCTTCTGTATACCTTATTTTGATCATCTTTGCCATAAAGACAGATTCTGTACTCATCCGTGAATAATACTTGTTTTCAGTACTTCACTGTCCAATTAATGTGTTCTTGAGCAAAAGCAAATCTATGTCTTTTGTGAACTGCAGTAAGCAAAGGTCCTGTAGCTAAACTGCAAACTGTTAAACCACTATTATTTTATCTTTGTTGAACAGAGGAAACTGCTGTTCCTTCAGCTTGCCGAAGGCTGCTTTGGAGCATTCTAGCGGTTTGCGTTTGACCTCTCAATGCAGAAATCATGACAAAACGATTGGCTCTGGCTTTTGTTTTTCTTTTAACACCCGTACTGAGCCGTCGGTAATAAAATCCAGTTGCAAAAAACCATTTGTTTTTGCACATTTAAATAACTAACATTTAATTGTCTTGCCACATCCCGTTGACATACTTCACTTTCCAGCGATGTCACTATCTGCACAGGTCTTTGATATTTTTCATTTATTATTACTACACTGTACTCTACAAAGGTCTGTGTAGTACAAGATAAATATAAAACTTATTACTCATCTTCACACAAGCATAAAGTTCATAAAAATATCGATTTCAAGAAAGAGTTTAACGAGTATTTCACAATTTTTCTATTTTTTTTCGTTTCGTGAATATATTACCATTTACAAGAACCGCCTGTCTTTGCAGTAAACATACTAACTCGTTTTATTTAATTAAAAACAAGAAATATTTAAAAAGGTGAATAATTATGTACATTTTTCGGGTGGCTTGTTTTCTCTGACGAGCAGTGTATTTGCTAGCGGTGAAACTCGCTGAACTCTCAGATAAACCATGTTTTCTACTGATTTCATTATTATTCCAGAAAAACTGGTTACCAACTTGAGCACTTAATTACCGTTTTTGTAATCATTCAAATAATCCTGACTCTCTTGCATTAAAATATTAAGAAATGCGTTATAATCCTAATTAGCTCAGATCACTATCAGTCGGTCTCAAAATAAACCTAAGAAAGACCAAAATCATGAAACAAAAAGCCACAAATTCATATTTCTTGGACAACAACTAAAACTGAGCAAAAAACGGAAAAGTAAGACTGCGACCCATTTAAAAAACTCAAGTATATCATCAAAAACCCCGAAATACCGCATTTCTTAAACGTAAAGCATACGATACGTGCATATTACCAATACAACAGACGGCCTCAAAACGATGTCATAAACAGTAAAAAGCACAAACAAATTAAGAACCTGGAAGTTAAAGATGTGAGTAAACAAATTGAAAAACTTAAGTGAAGCTGCATGTAGCTAGAGAAAATATCAACAAATAGACCCACCAAATCACACATTGTGAAGTGGGTTTGAATAAATTTTGATATACTTGAACACATTTCCAGCATAACTGGTACTATTCAGACAAAAGCTACTCAGCACTAATATGTTCTGAAATGAATTAATAATTTATTCAAAATCAGTCAATCGAATCACAGCGGCCAAGGGTCAAGCATAGACAATTGTTTCGGTTCTACAAACCTCGTCAGTATGCCTTGTACGACCACGGCATCGCATGATAGCGAAGACAATTTTGAATAAACAAACCAGTCTTTCGTTTGATTATTTACTAATATGTTCGCTAAAGTTTTTAATTATTACTCGTCCTTATAAATTTAAATGTTAAAATTAAAGTATATTACCTTCATAAGGAACAAATGGTTTAAACAATGCACGATCGCCAGGTGAATGGAATGTCTTTTGTGATACTAGTTTAACAGTGCCATCGTCTAATAAATCATATTCCGCATATGTACCAGGTGGAAATGGTTCAATAGAAACATCCTCATTTTCCAAATCCTTCATCATGGGCACCAATCCTATAATAGATAAAAAAATATTAATATCAAATAAATCAATCAATCGACTTTATGACTTATGATTTTACCTTTAGCTTCAGACGATATGGCCAAAATTCCACTAGCTGTTTGCAATCTGAATAGTGGTCTAACACCATATGGATCTCTAGCCATGAAGATTTTTCTATTTTTAATATCTATAATACTAAATGCAAAAACTCCGTCAAGGTTTCTAGTACAACCTTCAATACCTAACTTTTTAAACAGATGCAGGATACATTCAACGTCACTGAATGTCTCATAGTTAAAGTTGTATTCTTCTTTCAACTAAAATATATAAAGACAATATTTTAAAAATGATGTAATAGCTCAATGACTGAGCGCTTGCATATCATGTAAGCAGTCCAAAAATCAATTTCTGACACGACTAATTAAAATCTTGCTCTTTGGCTCGGAAATCACCTTATAAGCTGTTAGTCCCATCAAACCTCTTTAAACAAGTCGTAGACTTACTGTGCCAATGTAAAATAGCAGTAAAAAGCATAATAATTGAAAAAAAAAATAGAATATTGTAAATACATTACTAATTACGACTGTAAGGGAACGACTTGCACTACTGTACTATTAGCAAGCATGTACTATCTGGCGCTATCACTAGCAACATTGCCTCTGTTAAAAAATGCCGCTTATATATTGGCGTTCATACAAATTAATCTTATTGGCATATAAATGACGCATGTATTGTTTACATGGCATTTGATATAACATAACGTAAACAAAAAATGACGCAACATACAGAACACTTAACATATGACCAACATAAAATAGTTATAACTCCAGCCACAGTGGCGCTAATAACTTAAAATCTATTTCCAATAGCTCAAGTTACTCTGCTCCAGATCCAAATCTGGCCCTCCATATATTTTTAATCTAGTCCTCAAAGTCCTTATTTCCAAAAAAAAAAATTGCGGCGGATATATTTTCTGAAGTTAAACTAGTTTTTTTGGATTTTGATGCAAATACAAAAGAAATTTCTTTATTTAAAACATAAATTTATACGATCTGGCCCGTTCCAAAATAAGTTTGCAGATCCCTGAACTCATTAGAGTATAAAAATAAAC
This sequence comes from Tachinus rufipes, assembly GCA_963932245.1. Lineage (NCBI taxonomy): Eukaryota > Metazoa > Arthropoda > Insecta > Coleoptera > Staphylinidae > Tachinus > Tachinus rufipes. The sequence goes on along the minus strand of OZ010741.1, from coordinate 44,111,220 downwards.
TTATATTCATAAAAATGCAATTTTAATTTTATATGCTATGTGATGTCTAGTACAAACAATCAACTCCATCAACAAAATTACCCCTAATAATAACAATCAATGACAAAAACTAAAACATATAATAGAAACTCATTATTTAAAACATCTAACCTTTTTACAGTTATATAATTCGCCGTTGCAGACTAGCATGTTAAGAGGATACTGATGCAATTGCATGGGCTGCATACCATACGTGCAATCTACAATTGTCAACCTGTGGAATCCTATGCAGCAATTCTAAAAAACAAATGAAAAGGATTTAGGTATGGCTTTGTTAATATTTAAATAGAGGGTCTAACCTTCATCCTGTTATCGTACTCGATCCTCCAAGCATCTGGTCCTCTGTGAATTATATTTTTAAATGTGCTTCCGCAATGCACATTTAGGTTGGATTTCATTCCAAACACAGCCCATATTCCACACATTTTTAAGCTGTAACAATTAGATAATTACTTTATAGATTTTAATATTCTGATAATTGGATTAGATAAATCTTAATTCAAATTATATAGCACATTTAACTTAATTGATATAACAATAAAGAACACAAACTCTAATGTCAATTTTTTTTTTAATAAAACTTAGATGGGTTTGTTTTGATTTATCAGCTAATAAGATATTGGGCTCGTTTAAGGACCGATGACTTGCAGCGCAATTTGATTAATGTCAACCGTGAAAATCTCGCTGAATACAAACAAACATTCACTTAAACAACATAAAACTTTACCATTGATTGAAATGATTATCTATTGGCAGTTAAAATATATGTTAACGGATTCGTTTAGCAATTAAAAATTAAACAGCAACAGTTGCCAACGGTTGTGTTCTATAAACGCACATATCGATAGATGATATGGAATTTTAATGATTACATACTAAGTTATAGTCAGTTCCGTATATCAACTAAAGCGAGCAAAATCCCGGTTATCCTAAAATAAGTTAATATACGGAACGCACAACCATGATAAATGTTGGTTTTTATTATACTTCATCAGTTTTCAAATTGTTTTTATTTTTGATCAAATTAAAAATAATTCTGTAAACAAGTTAATCTGTTTCTTGCTTTTCATTATAGGTTATGTATCATATGTTTGAAATTGTGGTTTTTATAACCAACCAAGACTTTTAGCTACCGATTGTAGCTGTAACCTAACCACCAATCATTCTGGTTGATAAACGTAACGCACTAATAATTAAATACAAATAATATGCATGTATCAAAACTGACGTTGATAGATATTTTTAGGTTAAGTTTTCACTAAACTGATATTGGCCGCTTAAGTTTTTAAGCAAAGTTGGTGCAAACAAACTGAATACACACTAATATGATTAAATACAAATAATAAGCTTAAATTATCTCAGCAGATTATTTCATTACCAACCGTCTCGAAAGGGGCAATTGTATTTGTATTATATACCTGGAAGCTATTTAACACTTCAGTATTGAAAAGTAAAAATATTATATAAATATTCAATATGTTCACCCTTAAATACTACCTCAAGTTAAATAGCTTCCAGGTATATAATACAAACATATGATATGAGATGGAGATACAAAGATGTTTTGCAAACTTTTCATACGCGGGGTATTCGCAAAAGAATAGCATTGTTTATTGATTTTTTTTTTAATTCTTTGTTCATTTATGTTTAGTTGTTAGCATCTTGGACATGAGTGCTCGACAAAATAATATCACTAATGCTTTAATTTTTAACAAATTTTGTGGAGCATGTGCGGACTGAGAAAACAGTCAAAATTTCCACAAACCATGCTTCATTAAAAAAATACAAAAATTATTTTAAGCAAGCTGTGCTTTTTTAAATTTCAATACAAATTGTTAGAAATTGTTAAAAGATTGCAAATGTACAACCTATACCTAAAAAGATAATCTGATTCTTACAGACCAATTGCATTAAAAATACGAATCACAATAAATATTTTAAACAAAATCATATAAAATGTCTACAATTAACAGATTTAATAAAATAAACAAAGATAATATAAAATTGCATTAATTTCTAGGTGTATAAAGCTTTTAAAAAATATTTTAATTTCCAGATTGTCAACAAAATAACTTTATCTCAGATATTTAATATAATTTTAAACGTTTGACAACAGATCTTCTGACTTATGTTAGTCACAAATTTACTTTAGACAAACTTACAGTAGCGCTACATATTTTCAAAACATTTGATACGAGTATGGTATCCTAATTTTATTAACAAACTCGATATATTTCTTGACAATGAAAACATTATAGTTAGAAATTATGGTTCAAATCTGACCCAAAATCATAAATGTTAATGTTCCTCAAGGTTCTGCTCTTTTGCCAATTTGATTCATTTAGCAAACTATTCGTATAACAAAACAAAATATATAAGATTTGTTAAAGGCTAACTATGAAAATTTGTTAAAACATACGCAGAAATTTAGAGAAAAAAATTAATAAATACAAATATAATTATTGACAATATTTTGTCATTTTGAATATGTTTGACAAAAAGGCTTTCAACACAGATATATGAATTGCAATTTATACATTTTTATGCATTTTGTTTAAACTTAGATGTTGCATACGTCCTTGTTTTTTTTTTTAATTTTCAAAGCAGACCCCATATTTTCTAGATTGCAATTTTCTGTCAAAACTTCTTCACAGTTTCTAATGGTTTCTTCAATATGTAGCAATTTAAATGCTATTTTCTCCTTGAATTTAGTTATACTTATTTTGTTGCCAGTTATACATTTATATAACACGCGTAAATTTACAAGTGCAGTACCTGTGATCAGTTGCATTTCCAATTTTCAGAATCAATTAATTCAATTATTTGAATGCAAGGTCAGTCTAAAAAGTATCCGACCTTAAACTTTCCCGCGCATAGTACTGATGCTAGGCAGGAGCCACATTGCATAGTGAAAAAAAAAACAGTTTAATGCACATGCTTAATTTTTTCTCGCCGTCAAGTAAAGTAAATAAAATTTTGTCAAAAACTTGTTAATTGATTCTCAAAGAAAAACAATTTTTATGATTCAGTAGGTGTTTGGAGACAATGCATGATATAGCCGGACATCGGTGGAGAGTGATCAGTGTTCTGGGAGGCCACAATTTGCTCGGAATGCTGTAGAAAATCTAATAATAAAAGTTCGTCGTTTGACCGTACGAGATATTGCCAAAGAAGTTGAGATCAGTAAAGATTCCAAAGATTTAAACATGCGCAAAGGGGCTGCAAAACTTGAGACCAAGCTTCTGTCAACAAAACAAAAAATCTTGCGGTTGCACAAGACTCATAAATATACGGGTACGACCCGCAAACAAAAGAACAGTATTTGCAATAGAAACATCCTTCCAATGCCAAAAAAATCGCAAAAAGTGAGAAGCAAAATCAAAGTAATGCTAACAGTGTTCTTTGATATCCGTGGAATTGTGCACCAAAAAAGGCACCGGAAAAACAATTATTATTTATCTTTCACACTACAACACCTGTATTACTTCTAAATACCACTTGCTGCCATTTCAATAACTTAACACTTATATCTTCCTTTGAATTCAATTTCCTATTACTCCTAAGCGTTTCGACTAAATGTGTAGACCTATCTGTAAAATGTATTTTTTTCAATAATCAAAAGTGGTGGAATTTTATTCAAGCCCATCCACTACAATAGTACAAAAAACGTTTCTGAAGCATCAACTTCTTTCTTTTGCATTAACCGTGATTTAACTAATAAAGTTTTGCTTTTTTTAATGGCATACCGATATGTTTCTTCTACCATAAAATTGATAATTTTTTCTGTTATGTTAACAACATACAAAAAATTCTTGAAATGTCTACTTATTACCTCAACCTAAGTAAATTTTGCTGCTCCAAGAGCTGCCACATCTACTTCTGCACTAGCATCGTGGTCAACTACCTTTCTACCTATTGTCTATTGATTGACTAACTAACAGGCCTATTTTATAAAACGTCGTTCCTGAACTATAATCGTTCTTAAGCTAGAATTGCTCCCAAACTATAATTGTTCCTAATGTATAATCGTTCAAAACTTTAGCATGCCTATTATTTATTATGTTTTTTGTTTTGTAAACTAGATATAAATTTGTACTTTTCATATCTAATATTTAAAATTGGCAAAATCAGTTATGTATTAAATTGACATTTTGCAACGATTGTCATCAAAGACATCAACAATCATATCGTAGTAGCTTAATCATTCAGCAACAATTATCGAGTTGTAACGAGATCGTTACAAGTTTTAAAATAGGCCTCTAACGCCCGGTTTCTCCAACGTCACTTGAGACGTTACTTTACCAAGCTCAGCTCAGAATCATAAAAATTTTCACATTCATTTTCACTTTGGACATATTCATCTTCTGAATCATCCTCAAAAGAATTGGTTATATCTTCATCGCTCATGTTCTTCATAAAACATTATGAAATTTATTTTTGTTTATTTAATTTTTAGAACACAACCTCTCAAATCTTTAACAAATTACTGTTTCTTTTTAAGTAATAATTTGTAAAAAATATAATAATAATACATTTATTTCGTGCAACTTTATTAACATTTTTCATAGTTTCCTTAGTTATCTCCGCACATTCTGCACACTTTCAAATTCTCTTCTATCCAAAATTCTTTCCTTTTCTTGCTCTCGTTTTCTCTTTCATGTATTTTACATATGTGTCTCTCTCATTCTTTCCTCGTACCTCAATGCTCTTTTTCCTGTTTCTACTTTTAACTTATCTTTTTTGACTTCCTCTATTTAAGCACAGCACCCATCTCCAAAATTTTGCATGTAATGCTTTTATTTTTTTTTTCTTCCATCCTCATGTTTCTGACCCTTACAATATCATACTCCTAACTAAACATAACTCTCATACAGTGAGAGCAAAAATGATTGACCTGTTCGATAAGAGCAAAATTTTACTAAAAGTTCGTTTGATAAGAGCGGACAAGTCAGTCATTTTTAATTTTACTATACAATCAAATTTTCTTTCACTTATTCCCCATATTTGTCCCACTAATTTATTTGCTATTTAAGCTATCTCATTAATGTGCTCGCTCTCGCCGTTGTTCCTACAAAAAACAATATATTAAATATTTTACCTCCGCAATACCTTGTCCATTCCATTGCCAGTCCTCCACTTTTTTCTTCCAACCCTTTTTTTAAACATTTTTGGTTTTTATACATTATATTACAAATTTTTTTTCATCATTTCTTTTATTTCCTTTGCTTCTTTTGTAACTACACTTTTTCTCTGCCAACTAATATCTCCCCCTGTTTGAGCCAACCTCAGTTTTTGTTTTATATCTGCTATCGCAAAGAAAGTGGAACTCAATAGGCAGTCCTGTTTCACTCCATTGATTGTCTAAAACCTTTCACTACTTCCATTATTCTTACCAGATGTTTGCTAATTCTCTCTCCTACACTTCCAGTTTCTCGCTATCCACACTAGCCTTTAGATCCAGGAATAACGCATATACTTTTCGCACTTTCTCTGCTATTTCTTTTTCGATCATATGTTGTAGAATATATACGCTATCCATGGTACTTCTTCCCTTCCTGAAGCCGGGTTGCCCGTAAAATTATCTCATTAATATCCTATTCTTCATTTAAATTTTCTTCTAATATCATGACGTAGATCTTGTACGCGGTACCTAGTAGTGTTATTCCCCTGTAGTTATTTACTTGTTTTTTTACTCTTGTGTATCGGGCATACAATACATACCTTCTCTCCATTAACTCATTTAATCTCTCAATCAACTTTTCCGTACGATTAAATTTCTATTACTTGTTTTTTATAAATTCACTTTTAGCATGTTTACACTGCTTTTTATACGATTTCTGTTCTTTTATATATTCTTCTTTTGTGCTTTTGTTGTTTCTACAGTGCCTTAACATCTTTCAGGCTTCTAAATTTTTCTACATTACACTTTATTCGCTGTTTCTCCATTTGCTTTTTTTCATATATTTTTATACTACCCTTTCGCAGATTATTTTCTCTAAGTCCTTCATTATCTCTTCTACATTTTTTCCCTTTTCTCTAATTCTTCTCAGTTTTCTTTTATTCGTTAGCCTTTTTTCCGTCCAAACTACCTTCTTTTCACGTTATTAGACAATTCTCCTCTTGTTCCTTCTTTAAATTTACATTACTTCTTCCTAAGCTACCTCATTCACAACACAACTGTAGTATATTACGGATTGCCCATTTGTCACTTTATAAGTAAATTCCCCGTTCTCATCTCCTGTAAAGTTCTATCAGTTTTTCTTTCTTTAATTTCTTGTATTAAAATTTCTATTTTTTTTTTTAGTCATTTCATTTTTTTATTTGTTTCTTTCTGTTATTCCCTTATTTTCCATAACCCCACCCTCTTTATTCAATTTTCTATCTTTATGCCTTCTTTGACGCTTACTCGTTTTTTCTCTTTTATCCCGGTTGACATTTTCAAATGTATTCGGCCGACATGTCTCTACCATTCCACTCATATCAAAAGCCTTGATATACTCCCAGAACTCATAATCCTTGATGTTGATCCCAACCACGTTTCAAAACAAAATTTTGCTTGTCTTTATTTTTGCTATTTTTTGTATCTAAATCATGTTCTTGGTCCTTGCACGCGTTGTCTACTTTTTTGTATTTATGCTACCATTTACTTTTTTGCTTTGCGTTCACTCTCTATTGATATTCTTTGATCTTGATCACTCCAGTTGTATACGTCTCCATCTATTTCTAATTTTCTTTACCGTACCCATACTCTTCTTCGACTTCTTTTCTCCTTCTGAACTCTTCTTTCATCAAGTAAAATCATTTTCAATGTATATAGCCATGTACGACTCAAGTCTACGGAATAAAAATTTGTTTTTGCTCAAACCACTGAAAATGTCTTCCTCTACATGAATCCTGATTATATAAATTTTTCAGATTTTTTAGTATACCATTTCAGAGTAATAAACAATCAAAATTTAAAAAAATCGAGGTTTTAAGTTTTTTACATTTTTTAATAGTTTGTAACTTTCTTGAAAATTACCTAAAAAATAAGTTTTCACAGACAAAATTCTTTTTCCTTAAATTTTAAAATTTTTGCAAAACTTTAGTGACTGTTTTTCTTTAAAAAAAGATGATAGAAATTTTCTTTTTTTCTCAAATATGAATCAAAACGTGCTATACATTTAAAAGCACGTTTTAAACCATATTTAAAATACCCATAATCTTCTTTTTAAAGAAAAACAGTCATTTAAAGTTCTGCAAAAATTTCAAAATTTAAAAAAAAATTGTCAGAAATAACTTATACTTGAGACAAGTTTGAAGAAAAAAGTTCATTATAATTTTTTCCTAAAAATGCAATCCTGAGAAGTTACAAATGATCAAAAAATGTAAAAAAACTCAAAAACCTCTATTTTTTTCAAATTGTGATTGTTTATTACTCGGAAATAGCTCACTAAAAAAATCTGAAAAAAATCACAAAATCAAGATTCATGTAGAAGAAGGCATTTTCAATGATTTGAACAAAAACAAATTTTTATTCCGTTCACTTTAAACTTTGAGACTATTACTTTATTGCACCGCAAATTTAGTAAACTTTTCTGTTATCTCTTGCAAAAATTTTGTATTTCACAACGTTTCTATGTAATTTTCCTGCATCTTTCTTCATATAAAAACCCCAGTCCACTAGTATTGTAGCAATCTGTTTTGTTGTCAGTGTACTTAAAATTTCATATTTTTTCTTTGCAAAAATCCAGAAATTGTTTCTTCGACGTAATGCTTTTTTAGTATTTCTAAAATGCTTCTGTTTATTGCCTGTGATATCTGATTAATAAATCATTATCTAATAAGATAATCTTTAAATATTTTTTACTGTATAAGACAAAATTGAAATATCAGTTGACAAATTAATTTTAAATTTTTGATACTGGCAACATTTTTATTATTTATCTTATACGATTTTAAATATATAAATTTTGCAAGCTTATGAAATTTATTTAAATCAATCATTTGCATAATGTGCAATCCTCGTTATAATTCTACACTAGTGCAATGACCTCAGTAATTTTTGATTGATTGAAATGACCGTAATTAAAAAATATGATTAGAGAAAAAAATCGATGTGAAACGCTTAGAACTAACAAACTTAAATATAAATTGATAACCACCTGTTGTGATAAATTTAATACTTATTTGGCTCTTAAAACGAGTTTTTGTCTTCCATAAATCTCCGCTCTTTTATTATTATATTCTGTTTGTTGGCGCGGTCTGCATTTAATAAATGTTAACAGTCCCGTAAGTTAGGCCACCCACGTGACACACATGCTTCATGGTAGATGAAACAAATATATTTAATACATTTAAACGCTATTTTATTTTATTATTCTAAAAAGAATCAATACTGGGTAAGAAATTTGCTTTCACATGAATATCGACTTGGGACTTTTCGCTTTTCGCCGGTTCGAATTCTAAACTTTTTAATTGAAAATATAAAGACATTATTTAATTTATTATTCTATATCGTTAAGAAAGATACATTTAAATACAGATTATCTGATGTAAAACCTTGAATAAAAATATATTATTTCAAAAGAATGTATCAAATAATTCTGTTAGAAAATTAAACAACTGTAGATAACAAAAGTGAATAATAATCATAATTATTAACAAAGTTAACAAATTTAAAATTGTTGGCATAACTACTAATCTGCGTCATAGTTATTAATTTAATCACAGAATTTTGTGCAAATATCAATTAGAAGAAAAATATTTAATTAAATAGTATAATGCTGTTTAGTCATTTGATTGGATGAATGTTAGAATCTTTATTTTGAATTAAACAAATTATTTTTGAATGTTATAGTATAATAAAAATCACTAAATTGTTTTAAATCGATATAAATTAATGCGAAAAAAATAACGTACCTAAAGTATCAATTGTCTGCACAGCTATGGAAAATAACTTGAACTTGAACACCTGCTGTCTGGTGAATTATCAACGATTAAATAACTTCCAACGCGACGAGCTTGCGTTTTATAGAATGGTGATTTTATACGAGACGATCAACGACACTCGCCGCTGTGAATACGAATGAGTTGAACAAAGACGGATATGTAATTTCCAAACCATAACAAAGATGATGCAATACTACACGTGCAACGGATCATGTTTAATTTAAACTAGACCGTATATACGGGTATTTTTACATGATTTATGAATGGGTGATTGAAAGAAAATAATTATCACAGTATCGAATTGTTGAAATTGATTCAATCAATGCTGAAGACCGCATTCACAATAAACTTTATAATCAGAGAGCGGATTTCTATGTAATTGTATATGTATTTCTTATTTAACCTGCATACATTTTTTTAGACAGTTCTAAAATTTCAAATCAATTTCTTTGCGCCCAAAACTGTCCTCCTCAAACCGTGCAAATCCTGGGTGCATGGAAAATAATATTTTTATTTAGACATCTTATACACGACGTCCCACGACATAAGGTCACAACTTTGTGTACGTAATCTTTAGACCAAATATAGTTAAAGAGTCTAATAAAGTTATGCTTTAAAGTAAACTTTTTTCAAAATATTTCAGTTATTATTGATTAAATAATTACAATTAAAAAAAACAATATTTATTTTTACTTCACTGTAAATTTATTATAAAGGTTGTAAAAAGGCTACTCTCTCTACTTGATTTTGAAACACAAACACTAGCTCTTCTTAGACAGATGTGGTTGCCCAACGTAACATATCATTGCTATTTCAAATTAATTATGCTGCCTCAAAAAGGCGTTTCTTAAGATCTTCAACAGTCTCAGTCAGTAGTGTTTGGTATACCCAAGGCGGGATTTAGACTTGATAAGGCTCTAATCTATTTGAGATATGGAGCACTTTATAAGTCCAGATATTGTATGCCAGTGCCAAATATGATTTTCGGATACCTAGAGAGTTAAACTGAAATATGTACAATTAAAAAGTTTATAAGTAGTGAAATAAATCTTTAACTTAATATCATTTTTATTCATAACAAACTTAAAAACTCAAACTCTGGTAAAAAGAAACATTTTTTAAGAATTAAAAAATTTATTAAATTTTCTTTCTTGCCATTACAAGAGCAAAGTCACTGATGACATCATTAAATGATAAATTGCGCAGTTTGACACTTTCTATGCACAGGACACTGAGAGAACATAACTTAACTTGAGCCATTGTTGTTTTAAATTTATTTTTTATTCTCTTTAGCAAAAAAGTTTTTTCTCCAGAGCAATCATCATCAATCATACTTAGAAACAAAAAAAACAATCTTAAAATTGCTTCTACATTAATGAATGCTGATTGGACAAGTTTGTTAAATATTACTCTAAACAGATCCTAATGTGTCAGACTATCATGATTTGCTGAATCATAAGTTGACTATGTCTAACATACTAATGAAAATGCTTGACTTTTTCTACAAGATTTATGTCAAAAACTAAATAAAAAATAAAATATGTTTGCCATAAAGTACTAACTCTATAATCAAACATATCCCTGGAAGTTTTAACAAAATCCAAAAGTGAAGCAAACAATTTTCAACAAACATCTAGACTAATTTGGAGGTATTGCAATGTCTTATATAATTTATTCAGCAAGTAACTTCCATTTTATTTAAAATGCTTATGGCTTAATTTCTTCTTTTGCCTTTCTGTGTCGTATCAATAAACAGTTGATGCAATGCAAAAATTATTCCATCATACCTTAAATATTGCACTTGTGGCATTTGAATGTGCTTTTTATCTAGTTTTGGACAAGGATTTTGGAATTATTAAATCATCTTTGAAGAACAACAGTACTGCCTATCTATGTGTATATGAAAAAAAATATATATTCCTTAAAGTTCCAAAAAAATTTGCTGCATATAAACAACAGTCAACTGCTGCTCTACCAACAAGATTCAAGAAATTACCAACACATGAAATATACCTAGCATACTTGATAATCTTCAATATTATTTTATGCATATCTTTGTACTTACTAAAATCTATTTTGCACATTTTTGTAAGATAGTTGTGCACTATCTTAGCCATACTTTCCCCTGTGTGGTTACCTATTTCTAGTAAAATTAGAAAACGTTCAATAGGGAGCCCATCATTTGGTAAAACATACCTCACAATAACAGTAAACTGATCAATATAGGACCGGTCTGGAGTGGAATCTACAGATAAACTGAAGTACCCTATCCAAGATTGAGTTGTTTACTTTATGTGCCATAATTTGGACAAATCTATCACATAATGTTTTAAAAAGATAAGATGTGTGACCTGATCCTTTATTCCCAGTTTTTTTTATAAGGCTTGCTAGAAATGAATTAAATTTTGCTATAAGTTTGAGTAATTGCCATTGTGAGAAGAACTAAATGTTTCCTTATCTCTTCTGAAAGGTAAACCACGCTTTGCCATAGTAATTATAACTGCCACAACTCGTTCAAGAACATTTTTCCATACTGCCGTTTATTATTTATCTGTTCTGCTAGTTGGCAGTCAATTGTTGAGCCACGTTTTCTTGTAAGATATTTTACCAAAGCTGTTCTATGGTCTACAAGTTTTCATAACTTTGAACTAGATAGATACTGTGCCAATCACAAAATTCATCGGATGATAATGGTGTACAAAAATTTAAAAAAACGCGCAAAACAGTATACGAAACCAGTTGCTGGCAAATATACTAACCATTCTCTGCAATATGTTTTATCATTAGATCGTTTTCGATAGAAAAAAGCTTTTTGAGCAATATCTATTTTTGTTTTCAAAAAGTTTCTTTGCTTTTTCAAATGAGCCATTTGAGTGCTGCATAAGGGAGCAGAAGTTACAAAATAAAATTTATAATATATACACTTTTCTTTTAAAATTGGATTTAAAAAAAAAAGTAAAAGATTTTGAACAACAGAAAAAGTGAGACAGGGTTGTCCTTTTTTTAGAACGTTTGTTGATTCTACTTTTAATTTGTCTTTGTCATTGTCACTAATAAAGTACTAGTTTGATGTGAGCTGGCTTTGGCCTTGCGGAATTTACACAGTTTGCTGCGGCAACGCATGCTGTCCCCGGCCCATTTTTTTCTATATCTTCTTTTTTGTACTATTTTCTACACTAACATCTATTTCTCCTTTCTCCCATTATTTTGTTACTCAGCGTAGCTAATTGATTTGTTATTAGGTATCATCTTAGTTTTTTCATTCAGTTTGTTTTTCTTGCGCAGTATCCTTTTTTATCTTATTTCTGCAACTTTGGTTGGTACTAATGTTTTAGTAAATGTTCTTCTATTGTCTATCTTTTTACTGTTCATTTATTGGTAGGCATAGTTGTTTTGTTTTTTTTTTGTTTTTTGCTTTGCTTCCATTTACCTTCTTGCTCCTCCTTTCTTTGTCTTCTAAGGCTTTTGATCTGTGTGTTCTCTTCCATTTTAATTTATTTAAATTTTAAAGCTTCAAACTCTTTTATCTTTTTCCTCAGTACTGTTGTTGCATAGTTTCTTAGTGCTTTCTATTTGTTTCTGCCACTCAGATCTATATTAATGATTGTGGGTTTACTGGTTTTGTTTTCCAATACCTTTTTTAGTTCTTTCCTATCTTCCTCATACTTTTCATGTTCTGCGTTGTCATGAGTGTCTTCTTGACAGAATATACATTTTTCTTATTTCTCCATCTTATTTAATTTTTGTAAATACTTATTAAAGGCTCCATGTCCGGTGAGTTGTTGATTTGTATAGTAACACATCGCTGGTTTATTTTTTACCCATTTTTTTTTTAAATTCTGGTATTAATTGCCTTGTTGAAAAACAAAGAAAATAAAAGAAATGATGAAAAGTTTAGAAAGGTATTTAAAAAAAAGTTTGAAAGTTAATGTAGAAAAAACAAAAATTAAGGTGTTCAGAAAAGAGCGGAAGAAAAAAAAAGAGAACTGAAAATAGAATAGGCAAGGTATTGCGGAAGTAACATTAACAAGGTGGCTCAAAAAACAAATAAAGTAGTGGGACAAGTGTGAGAAAGTGAAAGAAATTTTGAGTGTATAAGATTAAAAGGGCTATGTTTGATAGTTAGTTAAAAGCATGATACTGATTGGGTCAAAAATATTGAGACAAACAAAACAAAAATAGAAGCAATACATGTAAAATATTAGAGATGGGTGCTGGGCTTAAATCAATAAACTTTTGCATATATCGTCTTGGAAAAAGATTAAAAAAAAAAAAACTATTCAGAGTAGAAGCAAAAAATGAGACAGATACACAAATGTAATATCTTACAAGAATGCATTAAAGAAAAATGAAGAACAAGAAATGTAAAGCTATGGGAGATCAGGGAAATAGTTATGCTGATCAAGACATTGAAAGAATGAGAAAAACTGGAAAAGAAGCATGGCACAAAATTATGAAAAAAGATAGAGATATACAAAAACAAGAAAGATGAGTACGAATGATAGAGTCAGGTACAACGCAAATTATAAACATGTTATAGAAAGTAAACTGCCAATGTACCTAGAAAGCAATAGATATAGTAAAGATGATAAAAAGATTATTGCAATATTCAGATGTGGTAATAAAAAGCAAATGTCAAGATTTTGGATGGAAGAAGATTTAAAAATGTGCAAAATGTGCTAAGAGATTAAGAAAATTAGGGAACATATGTTAAAAGAGTGCAACAAAATGAGAGAAGAACAGATAGAAAACAATGAGGTATTGAAAGGAAACAGAAAAGGGATAGAATAGATAAGAGCAGTTAAAAAAACAAAAAAAAAATAAGTAGACAAACAAAAAAGAAAAAAAAACTAATTGTGTTAATTTTATTTAAAGATTATGATTTATTATTTTGGGGAATTATAAATATAGTTGTAAATGAAATTTACCTTAAGACCGAAAGGCAAGAAATAAACTTATTACTATTATTAGTAATAAAATACTACTAAAGTAGTGCTTCAAACCTAGCTGAAGAAGACGAATACAAATCCAGATTTACAAGAAAAGATCTAACTCCGCTAAAATATTCAGATAACTATCAATAACTCTATTTCTTAAAATAAAGGAAATTGTATACAAACAGTCCTACAACAAATCATTTAATAAAGTATTACTTACTAATGCAGTGATGCAATTCTCGGGAGTAGAATCGTTTACTGTCCAAGTTTAGAAAGTGGGAACGCAAAGTATAAAAATCTATAAATAGTTTTTTTAAATTTATTATATTGTACAAAATTATTATAAATGAGTTGCTCTTGTTACATTTTGTATAGTTAATTAATATACAAGATGGTATTATGAGATTTATTTCTGCTGTATAATTATTAGTGTTTTAAGTTGCTATATTTTTTATTTCTTTTTTAAGTTTAATTTTAAATGTATTCTGGTTTAGTATCATTTTTATAGTTATTGTATAAAATAGAACTTTTTACAAGGTTTTTATTTAGTTTACTTGTTTATCTTTTAATACAATTTATCTAACCTAAACTAAAAAAGTATTGTTTGAGTTATTAAATCTTATAGTCTAAAAAATATTACAAAATTTAGTATAATAGCCACAAAGTCGCATTTAAAAGTACATTTACAAAACATAATTTACAGTTTATCATTAAAAAAATTGTGAATATGTAATAATAACATTTAGGCACTAAAAAGGTTTAATATTTAAATATTTAATATTCAGTTAAAACTTTTATTTTTTGCATTAATTTTTTACGCACATGATGTTCATTTTTTGTATTTTGACTTGTTATAAATTGGAATGCGAAGGTGATCAGCATTTCGTGTATTATACTGACGACTGGATGAGATTAATTCAAATTGAGATACATTTTTTTGTACATGACTTATATATTTATTTATGTATTTAGAAGGCAATATCAACAACTTATTATTATTTAACAACTTTCACGGTTTTTAATTTTATCAACCTTATTATGTGCTTTTGTTGAACAAAAGCACAATTCAAGTCGACCGATGAGCCCCTTAATTTGTAATTTTTTATGCCTAATTAGGTATGCCATATTAAATAATAAATTATTTAATACATTACTAATATTCTTATCTTTATTCTGACATTCAGTTCTTATTTATATTGTTGTTTATATCATTAGATGTTTGATTTTTGGCAGCCTACTGTATACTCTACCCTAAACTCGCTCTAACTCGTTTCTAAACTTGGACAATAAACTCGCTCAAACTCGTTCATAAAATGTATTCTCCGTTTGATCATGTGACATCACTCTCGCCAAGGTGTCACTCTACCTTCACTCCG
The DNA here is from genome assembly GCA_963932245.1 of Tachinus rufipes. Taxonomy (NCBI): domain Eukaryota; kingdom Metazoa; phylum Arthropoda; class Insecta; order Coleoptera; family Staphylinidae; genus Tachinus; species Tachinus rufipes. Next base: position 44,095,937 of record OZ010741.1, on the reverse strand, counting down.
TGTTTAGGAACGTAGCTCTTTAAATTCACTAATTAAATGCAGTAGTGTTTATTAAAAGTTTAGGTTTATTGTCTGCAGATACGGCAATTAATGTATCATCAGCAAACATGACAACTGTTCCATTTAAAATGTTTGATAAAAAAATATTTACATACAGAAGTAACAACAAAAAGCCTAGTACAGACCCTTGAGGAAATAATAATGTAACATCATACACTGATAAAGAACAATTTTTTACATTTACAATTAATTTACGGTTATCTAAATAGAATTTTAAACACTGAGCAGTTAGTTCTTTAATGTCAATTAAGTTTGATTTTTTAATAAAAGTTAAAAACTTAATATCAACAGTGTCAATTAAACGGAATAAGTCAAAAAATTGTATATATACAAATTTTATTTCTAGCTTTGTTAGTTTGCAAAAATTGCAATAATTGAATAAAAGCTGATTCTTTAGAATAAATATCTCTAAATCTGTACTGGTTGACTAATGCATTATTTTGATCTAAAAAAGACTGGCAATCAAAAAATAGACGTCACTTTAAAATTGTGACTTATTTTTGGAATTTTTGTTTTAGCTTTATGTTTGCTGTTTTAACTTTATGTTTGCAAATTATAAACCAAAGTAGGCGTTTAATAATTCATTTCTTGACAAATGTTATCTATCTGTCAGTTATACATTTTGATGTGGTTTTCTTATTATTCTTATTGTTGATTTTTCTCTGCAAAACTTGTAATTCCCACGGTGTGCTATACTTAACAGATCATAATGCCTTTAGGCTCTATTGCTGTGGCAAGAATTATAGCGTCGATTGAAGATGGGCGAGAAAAACGTGAAACTGCAAGGATTGTTGGTAAAAGCCTTTGTGCTGCACAAAAGGTGTATCAGCGTTACTTGGATACTGGCCTGATAACTAGAAGATCAGGATCCGGGCAAAAAATGTCACCACAAACGGAGATGACCGTTTTTTGGTGTCTACAAGTTTGCGGAATAGAAGTTTCTGCAGTTTATATACAAAATCAACTCGATGAAGTTAGAGATGAAAATGTTACTGAATGTACTGTTAGAAAAAGGCTTTAGGCTGCTGGATTGTCTTGTAGAAAAATGGCTACAATCCACCTTTATAACGCCAACATTGTGTTGTAAGATTTGCTTTTGCCCAAAATCACCAGGCATGGAGTAATGAGAACTGGAGCAGAGTACTGTTATCAGGTGAGTTATGCTTTTGCCTCAAGGAATCAGACGGACGTCGGAATTTGGCGGTCGGTTGGTTATGGTTTGAGCAGGAATTTCTACCAAAACACGTACAGAGTTGGTTTTTTATAAAGAATAGCTCCCTGACAGCTCACAGATACATTATGGAGGTTTTCAAAAATCATGTTATGCCCTTCATGACAACTATGGGCAAGCGCGGCATTTTTATGCAAGATAATGCTAAAGCTCATGTAGCCAGAGTTGTCAGAGATTGTATGAAGTGGGAATTTTGCGATTCGATTGGCCAAGACTAATTCTCAACCCGGACATGAATCCCATAGAATATGTCTGGGATGAGTTGGGACGACGTATCCAAAAGCATACATCTGCTCTAAGAACTGCTCAGGAGCTAAGACAGTTGCTATTACAGAAATGGAATAATATCGACCAAAATGTGATCCTTAATTTAATTCAAAGTGTTTTTCGTCGACTTCAAGCAGTCAATAATGCAAAAGGAAGTAATACTCGTTATTAGTGATAAGTTTATTTTCATATTCTTTGTTTCATATTAGTCTTAGGAATAAAAATTCAAACTTTGCCTGAACTGTAAATTTGTGATGTGATTTTTAAAACACGCAATAAAAACAATAAATATGGTTTACAATTCAACATTAAATTTTTAATTTAGTGTGCAAAACACAGTACAATTGTTTACAATTTGCTAACATAAAGTTAAAACAAAAAATTTGAAAACTAAATCATAATTTTAAAGTGACCTCTATTTTTTGCTAGCCAGTGTACCAATCTTTTAAAAACTTTAGAAAATGTGTCCAATATAGAAATAAATCTAGTTTTAAATATTACATTTAATTTTTTATATATGGGAATCATTAAAGCTACTTTTAAATCAGAACGAAAAACACCAATAGATAGTGACAAATTAAATAGTTCTTTTAATAATTATAATAATCGTCTTTATTTTTGTAATTTTATTTAAAAAAGGCGAAGTTTATCATAATGATGATCTTCCTCTTAACCTAAAGAACCTACTACAAACTGTACATAGTTCATACTATATTTAATATTTTTTACTTTCTATGAGATAAAAAACCTGACAATGATTTATGAAAGAGATAATTTGCTACAGTTAGTTATTAAAACTTTATCAAATGTTGCTTTAACTTTTTTTTCTCAGTTTGAATTTGGTTAGGATAATAAAAAAATTAGCATTATCTACATCACGCATATGAAATGAACTACCTACAATTTTGAATACTGTTTACATTATATTTGGCAGACTTTAGCGGACATGATAAGTAGAATATACAGTTACCCAATTTGCATTCTCTAAATTTGTTGTTCAATTATAAAAAGTATAAGACAACAAGCATAATTTTTGCTAATTATTTACATTTTGCTGATAAAACTTAAATACTTGAAACATGCATCTTCAGCAAACATTGGTCTTTAAACAAATCAGTAACGAAGTAGTCAATTGCCGCTTCAGAACGTTATTGCGTTTAGTAAATATTTATGACTAATCCAAAGAAATAAAACAAATCTATTAATGATTTTTTATTTTTTTAGTTTTGTAAATAATGGACATTGAAATCACCGTTGAGTATACAATTTTTGGAATTATTTATAAACATTATTTAATGTTGCCTATAATTTACTATTAAATAATTCAAAAGGTGCCAAATTAGACCTGTAAACTGATATTATGTTTACTTTAAATTAATAAATAGAACATCTACCATTCTGACGATTGTCTCGGCTGAATTGAGTAAAAAGTTTGTATCCAAAAATATTAATAAACAATAAATTGTATTATAAACACTAATGTTCTGAGATACAAAAAACATCAATTTTCTTGTTTATGCAGAAAAATTCAATTTTGTTTACCTTGTACATTAACTTGAGCAATTTTAAGTTCTGCTAAAAAAGTTGTTAATAATTATCTACATGGCAATTATTTGTTTGCACATAAGTAAGATTTTTATTGAAAACCATGTTACCAAGTTACAGATGACTATTAATTTTTTTTTTCTTTTTGACAAGTATTAAGATAATATTATTTTACCGGTATTATCTCAATATTTTACATTATGTACATTTATTTTTGTAACTATTTTTGACAACTTTACTTTTTTTTAAGTAGCAATTTTATACTTCCTCTCACATGTCTCTAAAAATAATTTCAATTTCAAAATACAATGTTGTAACTTTTGGGCTATTATAAGCCATTTTCTGTTTTGAAGTCAAGAGATTAATATGGATACATCTTCATTGCTAGTTATTTTTGACGTTTTTGTTAGTAAATTGTTAATGTAAATGTATCTAAAAAAGTAATCCAGTCTTAAATTACACCAAGCCCCTATAAGGCTTTTGTCAGTTTTTATATAAGAAGGAACCAAGAAAAGAAAATATCTGGCGTAAAGCAAAAACTTACTAACCTGAAACTACAATGACAACACCTGCCAGGAATTTAAATATAAATGAACTAAAGATTGGAATACTACTACGGACAAGTCAAAAGAATTTAATATATCCCATGAAGGTTCCGCTAGCGGGCAATCTTCTACTACCCAAAAAGTTGACTGTTCCTTGGATTTTAAAGAGAGCAAACCGATGACTGTAGACAAATCTTGGCAAGCAAATGCAAGATCAAAATTGCAAAATCTAGGTTTTTGGGGGCGACCAGGCGTAAGCTACAAAGATAAAAAGATGCACAAGAAGCTTACGCCGGAATGGCAAAAACTAACAGAAAACGTGAAAAAGACCTTAAAAAACTTTTAAGAACACTTTTAAAGGTTTTCCGACTGATACCTTAACTCTGAAAAAGCAAAAACAGTAAAGTCAACTATTCTGTGTAGTATTGACAAAATATAAAAAGAGCTGGCATCACCTCGTTTTCAAGAACGCAAAACATCTTAAAAACTAAGACTTGGCAAATGGTGAACTCCAAATCAAAACACAAAGAGACCCAACACATCTTGTTTATGAATAAGATGGTTTGAGAGAAAAAGGTAATCTTTTCCGAGGCAAACCGAAAAAAAACAAAAACCATCAAGAAAGCCGTAAATTAAAACTCACTGCCGGTCGCCAACAGTAACGATAAGTTTAATGTTACACATTGTGCAAATCAATTTACATCACTGCAGGGCAGCTTCTGCAACCCTCAATACAAACATTGTCAAACACAAAATTGACATTGCCCTTATTCAAGAACCTTAGATCTATTAAAGAGTTAAGCGTACTGGGCAGACAACAAACCTAGTAAGAACTAAAGTGATGATAGCAGAAAAAAAAGCCAAAAAAAAAAAATCTTTTCAGATTTGATATACAACAAAGTACTAGTAAATCTGCAGGTAGTGTTGCCGTACTTCTAGTGCCTCCTGCGACACCGTCCTGTAAACCTTGCAGATCCTTAACAAACTTGTTCTCATAGCTCCTCTTACTTCTTTTCTGCTTTTTTTGTCTTCAAAGCTTTTTCCCATGTTTTTGCGGCATACAATAGTTTACTTCTAGCCGCAGTTGCTATTAGCTTTTTTGCCCTTTCTCCTGGTCCTCCCCTGTTTGGCATAAGCCTACTAAGCATTCCTTCCATTTTTTTTTTGTTCCTTTTACCGCTTCCTTAATCTGTTCATTCCATCCCTTTGCTTCCAAGTGTTACTCTAAGGTATTTAATTTTTTTTCCTATGGTTATTATTTGTTCACCTACCTGTATTTTTCCATTTCTCTTGTTTGTCCTTTTTGTCGATAGCCATGCCGCCTCGGTTTTCTGTGGAGCCAGATCTAACCCTTTATTTCTCATCTTTCTCTTGATCATTCTTTATTTATATAAAATATTTTTATTGCCAACTCTAACTTTTTATTTAGAACTTCTATGTCTATATTCCTACCTACCAAAGCTAGATTTTTCTCCTGAAGGTTGCTCTATATGATCTTGGTAGTTTTATTTGTTAGTTTTTTTTTTTGCTGCTTCTATAATTGCTTCCCATAGTATGCTGTTGAAAGCATTTTGTATATCTAACGCTACTATGACACAGTGTTGTCTATTTCTTTATGGTCCACTGTTTGTTTCTTTTGCTACAGCTTTTACTTTTTTAATGGTTTCTAGAGTCGTTCTTCCCTTTGTAAATCCATTTTGTTTGAGTTCCCATCCTCCTTTTTCTTCTATTTTTTGTTTAATTTTCCTCACAATAACTTTTTCCATAATTTTTGCTAATGTGTTGATCAGGTATATCGGTCTGGGCTGAAGATACTAATTTTATAAAAAAGACAGAGCTGCTTAAGCATCAACGGTAAAACAGTGCAAACGGCGCTAAGCAAACCACTTCAAGGTTAGAAAGGAGAAAAGTGAGGTTTTTAGTCAGCAAAAACCTGACACTACTAAACATTATGGTTCAGTGCCTTTTAAAGATTTTTCTTTCCACAAGCAAAAAACAAAAATACAACACGCGCCGCAATAACACAACAGTTGATAACAATGCAAAAACTGAAACTCTTATTTTTGCAAAACATTTAAAGCAGTTAAAATTAATAGTACAGAAATAAACATATACACACGCGCTTGTTAAGATATAAAAAACAACTTGTTTCAAAATTGTGCACTGTTGTGAAAATCAATCATCACTTTAAAAAACATTTTCATGATTTTTACAATATTTTCTATACTATAAGACACTTAATAACTTAAACACTAATCAAAAATATTGTTATCCAGAGACTAAAAATAAAGATAATTTAGAAACAAAAAGTTAGAGCAGTTAGCCTTCAGTGTATAAAACAACTTTGCAGCTGAAATCTACAAAAATAAAAAAGTGTTGCGTATTTTTCAAGTTGGCTATAACGTTGCGGGGTGAGAATAATTATAAATTGCAAATTGTTATAAAAACGGATACATAATGTTAAATTAAAGTATTTATTTCTTCATGTATTGTGTCTTAAGTGTTGCCTTAACCACATACCTAATTTAATTACTTACATATTTAATATGTTTAAATATTATGTACTTATTGTATTTTTTTAACAGAAAAGGCACTTAGTGTAGTTGTTTAGTTTGCAAATGCTGCAACATTATCTGTATGGATGCAAATCTATTTAGTAAATATATATATATTAAAAATTATGAACGTCATTATTGAATGTCTATTGACGTATTGGATCATGAAAGTCAAAATTAAATTTGTACAAATGTAATGACTAAACACTAAAAGGATCACATAAATGATACAAATCACAGTTCAAAATTTTACAAAACAATGTCTTCTGAAAAAACACCGAGTTCTTGTAATATGATCCCAGAAGAACAGGAAAGCACAACAAGATTTGTACAAAACATAAGTTTTAATTTCTTTGACATAGCAAATGCCGCTGGAAAATTTGCAAAGAATCCTCGCTCCAAGATAGCCTTAGATAATTTCTTTGAAAGACTTAAAGCATTGGAAAAAGAGTGGTATGAATTTGGAATTAAGTTTGAACAGATTCAAAGACAAAATGAAAATTTATATCATGAGTAAGCAATAATAAATTAACAATTCTTTTTGTAATCTTATATTTGATAAACTGTTTTATATTAAATTAATAATATATTCATTAATAACAGGTGTGAAAGAGAACGCAATAAATCTAAAGTATATCAAAAACGTCTAAAATTTGTAAAAGAAAATCAAGACAATTTTGAACGATTACGTGATGTTTATATAAGTATTAAAAATGCAAGTCGTGAAAGTTCTCAAAAGGAAGTGCAAACCGAACTTATAATAACTAAAAGTGATGCTTCAGTAATTACTGACTATCTACCAGTGCTAGTTTCAAATGCAAAAACAGGATTAGTTACAATAGGCAAAGAAACAATGGACGATGCCAAAGATGCGTTTGCCAAAATCAAAGTTCTTGTTAATGCTCGAGAGCATCGTTTAGATGAAAGCATGAAGCAGATAAGTCAACTGAATGCTAATGTTTATATCTTAGAGGAAGAAAACAAACGTCTTACTGAAATTCTAATGGAGAAATTTACAGCAGAATACGGCGATGATGTTAAGATGTCCGAAGATGCTTTTAAAATGTTCGTTTATTTTATTTATTTTAATGAGAAATTTGTTTTTATACTATCTCTCATTTATTTAGAACAATATGTATTAATATATTTAATAATTTAATTAACAATAAATATTTTTAGGGCTACAGGTCAAGATGTTACTCGTATAAGGTAAGAAAACTAAATATTTAATTATCACATTTTAGATAAAATTGTACAACATACATAGATCCGGTTTCAACAGTTATCAACTGTTTGGTTCAACTATAATTATGAATTACACCGCATTTAATAATAGTATTTAAAATTATAGCTAATAAATTATTGTTAAGACAAATACAAATACACTTATTTTTTTTTTAGAAACTCTGGTAGAACTTCATATACCTCGCAATATAAGGATGACTACACCAATGAGTAAGTCTGATAAATTATTTAAAGAATCTGTATTTTGTACATCATTATTGTATGTTATTTGTAGTTCAGATTATAAGACGAAAAAGCCGTACGAACCAATGAAAACAATGAAGTCGATAAAAAGCGTTATAACTAGTGCTGTTAATTTGAATCAAAATAAAGACTCACGTGCGGATATTAACTCATATTCGGCCTTATCTAAACACGAGTTAAAAGAGGTGGGAGTTTTGAAGAAAATTCAGAAAGAAATTTCAAAACGACAGAGCCATATTAGTGAAATGGTAGATGATTATTATGATTATATGGGTGATACGTTAAATTAAATGTTAAGTTTAATACTTGTTTTAATATATATTATAAATTAAGTAATATAAATTAAGTTGTGCACCTCTAAAACTATATTTGCATTTATAGTTTTAGTATGAAAAATAAATTTACATTTCTTACGTTATTGTATTTAATAACTTTCTTTCTAGACTAACGACGAATGAAATAATTTTAATTTAGGTTGATTTTAAATTAAAACTTTAAAATTAATTTATTATTAATAATAGAGTGTCCATAGTTTCTATAGTTGTTAATAAGTGATCAGAGTGGTAACAGTTTTATTATAATAATACTTTGAATCAATGTTTTATTGATGACGAGTATAGTTGGTTGCATAGCATGAATGCCTATACAAGTTAACAAGTTAAGAGTATATTTTCAATTGTATTTTTATAAACCTAAATTTTAATTACAAACTAATAATAACTGAAGTGACATGGCATTAAAATTTATGTTTCCATTATAATACTTAATTTTTATATATTTTAATGAACATATTTTCATTTACTTTTGACTGATTTTGATTCTTGAAGGCTGCTTTTTTTTAAGTAGTATGTTCTTTTAAGGACTTAGTATTAGCTCATTACAGTTGTAAGCTAAATCTACAATAAAATTATTGAGACCTAAATTAATTGCTACGGGGTGATTATAAATGTTTGGGATTACGTAATCATCAAATGTATGTTTGTGCCGCTCTAATAAAAATGCGTAAATAAAGTTGCCTATCTTAGGATTCAATAATAAAAATATTTTCATATGTTTACATGTTTATAATAAAATTATCAGTTGTAAACAAAATAATAGTTTGATGCTACTAAATTATTGAGGGCCAATATTACAATAGTGGTTTAAACTGCAAGTTTACTAACTGCTAGTTAAAATTTAAATCGCTAGTTAGTGAGAATGCATGACAACAAAAAATTTTAAATCTTAATATTTTGAATATCTAACAACAAAAATATTGCAAATTAATAAATATGGATAACTTCTTATAAACAATAGTAAGTTTCCAGTAATCACTATTAATATAACACACCCATTTCTTATAAGTAAACTGTCACAACTCACATAATTTAAGTTTATTTAAACTGCTAGTTAAATTGTTAATCGCCCATTTCCGACAATTAGCTATCCAGTTATTTTAATCCACAGTTAGCATTAATCCACGTATGTGTGAGTTAAAAATTAAATAAAACAATAAAAAATATTCAAAGCAAATGCTACCGGTGTACTCTAAAATGTTTAAAAACATTTGAATTGTTATTGGGACACCGTACAGCCAGCAATTCCAACACTATGTCAAACTAAAAGAAAATAACAAAACAGAAAAACATACTTATTGCAAATGTTGAAAATGTTCTCTATTAGCTAATAAACACATTTCCACACGCTTTTTTTTTATTGTTGAAAATGTTAACTAACATTTCAGGCGTTATGGTTTGGCATGCGTTTAAAATTGCTGCCCTCAATTTTTCCAATGTGTGCTGCCTTTGTCTGAATACATTGTTTTTCAGGTAGCCAAAGATTGAGCAGTCCAGTGGGCTTTGATCTGAAGAACGTAAAGGCCATAACTCTTGACTAATCAACCTTTCATCATAAAATTCCCGAAGATAGTCCAATGTTGCTCTTGCTGTATGAGCTGTCGCACCGTCTTACTGGGAGTATTCATGATGTAATTCCTTGTCATCTAACTGATTAATAAAAAGTTTGATCAGTTGTTGACAATATCTCTCCCCATTTATTGTATCGTTGAAGAATACAGGACCAAATATTCTTCGACAAGATACAGCCATCCAAACTCCAACTTTCTGATAATGTAGCGAGGCTTCAATTAGAACATGGGAATTTTCCGCGTGCCAACACCTATAAATTTGGGAATTAACGTAACCCTAACAGATGGAACCAAGCCTCATCACTAAAAAATGTCAAGTCAAGTATGCGGTCATCATTTAAATTGTCTAAGAACCACCGACAATAATTTATACGACTTTTAAGATTAACTGAAAATAATTCTTGCATTACTGAAACTTTATAAAGATGCAAGTTTAATCTCTTCCTCATAATCTTATAAGCGGTATTTTTTAGAATTTCAGCTTGCAAAGCTAATACTCGTACAGATTTTTGTGAGCTTATTTTTAAACGTTAGCGCACATCTTCAACAACCTCTTGTGATACAGATGGTCTGCTTGATGATTTATCTTTCTGCACACTACCAGTTTCCTTGAATCGGTGAACTATTCTTATATTATGTTTTGACAACATCGAATATTCAAATTCATGATCCAGAACTCTCGAACACAATCCGGAATAAAATAGAGCCATTAACCATTATCAAACCGCCCATTCTTAAAGTAGGATTCAATAATAAAAATATACATTCTTATAACCTTGCTTGTTTGACAGTTGTCAAAGTTGAACTGTCAAAACATATATAGTAGTAGTAGTAATATAGTGGACAATTTTAAAAAGACGCCATACTTAAAGTGATTACATAATCCCATTCATTTATAAACTCTCTGTATAAATGATCATCACATCAGAAAGCGTGACAAATCTCACAATTCTCTAGAAAAAATAAAAATACATACTAAAAATAAATTAATTAATTTTGTTAAAGTGAGAGTTTATATTGTTAGCAAGCAATTTGTTAAAATAACAGTTTATATTGTTAGTTAGCAATATAAATCTTGCTCACTTCTAGCAATGTGTATAGAGAATAGCCCCGAATATGTTATAGTGTAAAACTAAATCAGTTTGATTAAATTTGTTTTTATACAAATTCTATCAATTGTTTTTTGACAATTACAATTATTATTTATTCCAATGATACTAAAATTAGTAAAAAGTGCTGTACCGCAAATGCATTTTTAAGTACTTCTGTATACATTTTAACACTTTTTTTGAACTACATATTTAATTTAATTTCTTTGAAATATTAAAGTTTGATAAAAATATGAATTGATAATCAAACGCCAATCAAACCGTTCCTAAATATTTTAACGCTTTTATAGAAAATTAAAGCTTTTGTTTTATGTTTAGCAATCTTTAGACCTATGTGTTTAATTGTTTTGTTTGTCATTTCTAAAATTCTTTAAGTTGTTCAAATTCTAGCATTTTTTTTTTAATTTATGTTCTGTAGCAATAAACCCAAAAAGGATTCTTGTGTCACTTTACATAACACATTAAATTTTCTTTGTTTGCTGCAATAAGAAGTTTTCAACCCCTTACCATATTTACCAACGTTTTCATTGTACTGAAATAAAAGCAATTTTATATCCATCGTTACTAGAAAACAGAATTTTGACTTTAGCATAGTTACCGCTTTATTTAGCTCTGTTATTGTAATTGCTTTTACTTTACTTCTACTTGAGTATTACCTATTACCTTTTTTTGCTGATTATCTATAAGTGAGATGCTCAAGTTAAATCTAAACTTTTTAGCAACAACAACAACTCCAGGCATCGTTTTTCTCTTTGTTACATAGATTTCTTTACAATTTTGTTTTGCATTTGTAATTGATTATTTGTATATGTATATCCAATTAGTTGTTTTACTGTTTGAACTAGTGTGTACTAGTTTTCTGAGTTACTTCAAATCGTAATTCTTATTGTAAACTAAAATTTTCCTCTTTGTCTACTTCCCACTCTTTAATTATATTATATAACATTTCTAAACATATGGTCAAGCTAATATCTTTCAAACGTTGTTCATTTTTTATCGATTACAATTAACATATCTTGACCGTTCACCCAGTCAGCCATTATCATTATCCATTTGTTTTATTTAGATACGCGTCTTATCGTTAAAATCTTCAGTTATAGCCACATTTATATTTTTAAGAAATAAATTTATTTTACAGCTAAAAAACCAACTTCTTTCATCTGCTCTATGTCAATGAGTCTTACAACTATAATATTTAACCTTGTTTTTACAACTTTTTACAGTATAATTTATCTTGCCACACTTGTAGCATCTTGTCGTTTATTTTTCTTCTCTATAACTTCTTGTTTTGTAACCAAACTTAAAACAGTTGTAACATCTTATTGCATAAACAAATTCAATGATTTTCTTTTTCGTTCAGCTTATTTTTATTTTCAATATTTTTAGTAACTTTAGCATTTTTGCTGTAAGCAAGTTTATAACAGCATACTTATATTTATTTTTGTTGAGTCTATCAGATACCTTAATTTTGTATTTATTTCTCTTTGCCTAGTTCTGCACATGGTGCTTTTTTTGTTTTCTTTTTTTTTGTTACCTCTGAAAATCTATTAAGATGACTTCCTTTCAGTAGCAGTCTAAATAAATACCTGTTTTCCATTATTTTACCGCAATAGAAATTCATACTATCATTCTGTTCTACGTTTATTTTTATGCTTTTTTATTTGTTGGAAAAATCTTATTTACTAACTTTAATGCTCAATTTTATTATATTAATTTTATTTTTTAGATTTATAGGCGTTTAAGCATAAGATTTTACACTTCTGGTATCATTGTAGTTTATTAGTGGCCTTAGTTTTTCTCTATCTATTGATTTTTATTTCAATTTTGTCTTTTATCACGTAGTCTTGTGCAATTCTAAATACTTTTCCCGCAGTGTTTGCTTTTGTAATTTATATTTTTATAACTACATTTTCTTTAATTTTGACATAGTTTTCATAAATTTTCTTAGTACTGATATTTTAATATTTAATCCCATTTACTTCTAATGTAGTATTACTACTAAGTTAGTCCTCAAAGAATGTATTCTTATTTTTATTTTAATTAAGAGTTGTTTTTTTTTATTCCTGTTATTATTTATTTAGTTTATCTAAGTATTTTAGTTTCCAGCATTGTTCTTTATTTGTTTCTTTTTCTATGTCATCTGCAACCGGATTCATTCTTTTTCTATTAATTTTTTTTTTCAAACTTATCTTTCTTGGGTTGTTTGTTGTTGGAGTTGTTGTTCATCCCAGTCTGTAATATTTTCTGTAGAGCCACTTCTTTCTCTTACGTTTTTACTTTTATTTTTATTATTAACTTCAAGATTTTCTCAAATTCAACAAGATGTTTTTTTTAAATCTTTACTTGTACTTTATGATCTTTTAAAAACTTTCCTCACCAAAGTCCTTCTTTCAAATATTTTCGAAAAGAGAACTTTTGAACATATTAACTCATACTCTTCACTTTCTGTTTCTCTAAGTTGTTTTTTTGTCACCTATTTTCTTGCAATTCTACAACAACAACTTCAAACTACTTTTTTTAGTTAGTGGTTTAGTAAATTTTCTTAATTTAAACTAACAAAAATTACACTCCTATTTTTAGTTGAGTCTTAATAATTCAAATTGTTTAAACAAAAGTTTTTTTTAATTTATAATATAAAAAAATATCATAAAAGCACCAATTTAGCTTTATAGTAGAGGGAACAGCTTTGAAGAAGCCGTTGCCAAAAACCGCGAGTAAATCTTTTATTCATTTCAAAACGGAAACCCGACAATTGCGGAAAAAAAATGTAAAAATGGGGTGTCCGAAGCGCTATCTGCACATTCAAAGAGTGAAATCTTATTACTAAACTGTTAATTTAAAAATGTAAGTTCAGTTTTAGAAATTCAGCTAACAGTATTAAGTTTTAATAAAAAAAAGTGAAAGTACGCTAATTGAACATTAAAGAACAAGTATATTTTTTTTTAATGGTAAATTAGCTTTTTAAAGTTTTAAATTTTGCTGCAAACTGTTAATCCGATTTACAAACTGTCAATCTAGTCTTTCAAGCTTGTGTTTTTTAAAATTAAAACTCCGGCACCCATTGTATTAAAATTGAATAACAAAATATTAAATTAAACAGTTTATTACATATCCCGTAACTAACATGTTAAATTTGACTAATGAACTGTTAATCCGTTTTTTAAATTAAAAATCGGGTTTTGAAACTATTCGGCTTCTAAAAGTGTAATTGCGGTTTTCAGAAATATAAATCTAGCCACCAACGTGCTACATTCTACTATCAGACTGTTAACTTGGTTTTAAAATTATAAATTTGGCATTTAAAACTCCGGTCTTCAAATTATTAAGTGTAGATTCAGTTTTTGAAATCTTAAATTAAACTAATAATCAAAAAGTTCTAAAGTCCGGCCATAAACTGTTGAAAAACGTAAAAAATTTATAAAACCTTAATAAAAGCAAAGTCTTGCTACGAAATATCAAAATATTGTTAAAATAGCAAAACTCGGTCATAAACTGTTGAAAAGTGCAACATTTTATTTACATTGTTTAAAGTAGCTATAAAATATTGCCAAAAAACATAAAAATACTGTTAGAATGTAACAACATAATCCTACTATATAAACTCAATAGTAGAAAAATCCAGCTTTCAAATATTGTTAAAGAATAACAAAATCGAAAAAGTGCAAATTTTTTTTTATAGAATGTCAAAAATTAGTTATTACAGAATTAACTGTTAAAGAATGCAACATTTTATCATAAAAGGGTAAAAACAGTTAATAAGTTTGAAATTATATTTATAAAATGTCAAAAATAGCAAATATGGCCTGGAAATTTTAACCAAAATCTATCTAAAAACTGTATAAAGTTTTAAAGATATTAAAAAAAAAACAAATTCCGGCATAAACTGTTAAAAAGTGCAACATTTTTTATTGAAAAATATCAAATTCCGGTCATAAAATATTAAAATATTGTTAAAAAGAATCCAAATCCGGACATAAACTGTTATACCTGTGTTTTTTTATAAAATTCTAAAACAGCAAAATTTGATTATGGAACAGAAATATTAAAATTTTGTCAGAAAAATTTAAACTTCCGTTATAAACTGTTGAAAAGTGCAAAATTTTACTCACAAATATCAGAATGTTACAAATAACAAAATTCAGCCATAAAGTATATTTTTATTGATAGAACGTACGAAAACAACCTATAAGCTGTTAAAAACTGCAAAATTCTACTTGTTAACAGTGTGGCAATATTCTGTCATAGAATATTAATATATGTATTTTCAAAAAGAAGCGAAAAATGGCTAAAAACGTTTGAAAAGTGCAAAATTTACATTCACATCTTAGATCAAGTATTTATGACAGTTGATCATCTTAGATCGTGTAATTTTTGGTAGTTGACAGTTGCTAATTAGAATGTGGTAATTTTAATTTTTAACCTATTAAATTAAAGAAATTGTTTTTAACAAATAACAAACATCGCCGCAAATAGTGCGTATCTCGTTAAAACTGACTCGGTGGTAAAAAATTACAAAAAAGTTGTTTTGTTGATCAAAAAATTGCAAACATTTTATTTTGAAAAGTATATACTTACCGGGCTGCATGTTTTAAATTTACATCAGGTTGATTCATTCAGCAATTCTTTAAATTATTGATACAAAATAGATAAACAGAACTTTTGCTGTAACTTCAAAACATGCTCTAAAGCCCAAGAGTAAGTTTATGCATGGTTATGTGTTTGCCCTCTGAATAAAACGAAGTACGGTTGTATACGTACCAGCACTTAAATTGGATTGTTAAAACTTTACTTGTACTATACATAATGCTTTTGTAGAATACTTATCAAAAAATATATATACGTCTAAAAAAATCATCATTTTGAAAACCCAATACCTTATTTTTGACTGAAACTATAGTAAATAATAAAGATGCATATTGTTTTATTCTGATTATTATCTTAAACACTCATTTGCTAACCAACCAGGTTTTTGTGCCTACATCCACAAACAACAAGCATAGTTCTAGACTGGCAACGTACAAATTCAGAGCATTGGTTATAATAAGATCAAATTCAATCTTCCCAATAAGACTATTTTTATACAGGGTGATTCTTAACCTATGCCCATAAACTTGAGAAATTATAGTTTACAATCAAATTAAAAGTTTTATAATAAGCGAGATAATGAATTATAAAATTTCTGGAAAATTAAAATTTGTTACATAAAATAATAAAAACGTAGTAATGCTTTTAATCAACTAATTATCAAAATAATAAACAAATAACAAAAATGCAAAATTATTAAAACACTTAATATCATAATAAGTGCTCAAATTTATTTCCTCTATTTTCCAAACACATCTGCGCCTGCCGAAGCCATGTTACATGCACGTTGAAGTCTCGGTGATTGCCGAATTGTGTCAGCGGCAGCTAGTATGCGATGTCGCCACTCTTCAACACTGAATTTTGGTAGCGTATACCAGATGTTTCATATGCCCCCAAACATAAAAGTTTAGGGGATTTAGATCAGGTGATCTAGGAGGCCAGGCAGTTGGACCTCCTCTACCAATTACTTCCTCGGGAACACATTATTCAAATGTTGTCCCACATCTATTGCAAAGTGTAGTAGAGCTCCGTTGTAAAGATACCACATGCGCTGTCTAACATTAATTGGAACTTCTTCTAGTAGTGCTTGTAGGATCTCTTGTAAAAAGATTAAATAAACAGCGCCCGTTACACGATTTGGCAACAAAAACGGTCCAATAAGATAGCCGTTTACAATTCCAGCCCATACATTCACCAAAAATATGTGTTGAAAGTTTGTACACCGGGTAATGTGCGTGTTTTCAACTGCCCAATAATGCGTATTGTGAAAATTGTGCACACCGCTATGAGTAAAAATTGTCTCATCTGTCACTAAAATGTTAGTAGAAAAATTTGGGTTCACATCATGCTGACGCAACAGCCATTCGCAATATACTACCTTAAGAGGAAAATCTGTTGGTAACAGGGCATGTACATGCTGCACATAGTAGGGATACAGTAATTCATGCTTTAATATGCGCCATACAGTTGACTGCAATACCCCAGTTTGATCGGCAATCATCCGGGTACTGATGTCAGCACGTTCTTCACCAATATCGACTTTTCCATACACCAATATCATATCCACAAATTCTGCATTGGTCATGTTATGCCGGGACTTCAACGTGCATTATTTTAATTTTGGCATGGCACACCATTTTTTTTTAAGTAATAAATTTTAATTTTCCAGAAACTTGAATTATAAAGTTTCATTATCTCGCTTATTTTAAAACATTTTCTACATTTTTTTAACATTTATCAATAATATTGATTGTAAACTATAATTCTTCGAGTTGCGAAGGTTAAGAATCACCCTGTATAGGCATATACAGTTCTCCAAATAAGGCAACTCTTAAACTTTTTTGATGACATTTCTGAAAGTTTTTTTTCTTTATTGAGTTTCTTACGGTTCTTTACATATATTTTAATAACTACATTATTTACTTTATGTGGTGCAATAAAAGTTTATTGCAAATATTTTAAGAAAGCTAGTTTAAAACAGTGCTGGCTAAGGTAACGTTACTTTAGAAGCCAAAACATCTTAAGTTAATAACTTTTGTTACTGTAACAATTTAAATTGTTTTGTATTTGTATTTAATTGCTTATATACCTGCTGCTTACCCTGTACCTCAACAGAACTGCTGTTGTTAAACGCACTAAAGACTAAAAACTCGTTCACAACTCGTGCGAAGTCATCATTACACATAACATGTTATACATTAAAGTTCTAAAAGTTTTTAATGGCGATTATAAATAAATTACAAAAATAATGATAGTTGTATATAATCATAAAAGCATTTTAAACTAATTTGATTCTATAAAGCTTTCTTCTTTTCATGATCAATTCAAATATTGACAAATAAAACAAAGCATTAAAATTTACTAAACTGTTCATAATATTTATAATTTGATTATAATGTGCTGTAATTTAGTTTAGTTTATAGAGATTTAAATTACATTTGTATATAAAACTGTACATTTTGTATTAAATATACATTATATTATGTATTAAAAAAATGATTGAATTCTACTTACCATTTATGTGAATAGGTAAATTGATATTATATACTACAAATAACTGAAATTATATTGATAAATGTTAACAATAAAATGTAAATTGCTTCCTAGTCTGGTATTCATAATACTAATTTATGTATTATTATTTAGATAACAATTAAGATGATATTTTATATATTAAGGAAGTTTACAAGCAACAATCTATGTATCCTGGTAGATGACAATGCTAATTTATTGTGTTGAATTCAAGTTGTGATAATCTTTTCCCAATCAGTGTGTTATGATTAATGTATATTTATATTCAATATCTTGGTCAGGTCAAATTTATTTTAATGCCGTTTTGCAATGATTGACAGGTGAAAATATAGCGGTGAATATACCATCACGTTCCGGTTTAAGAACCGTGAGACGGGTTTTAAACGTACAGTTAGCCTTCTCAGTCCTCTCTGGAGCACACGATGAAGCCCGTCTTTATTTTTCTACTAATTGTGCAATTTTTGCGTGCGGAAAATATAACGCAGCAGCCGACGAGCCCTAAACCATCGTTTTTCGACATGTTCAGCTTCCGGCCGCACGTGACCGTCAGTAAATTTCCGCCGATAATCGAGCTCATCGTGCGACGGGTCCAGGCGCAATTCTCAAATTACGTGCACGAAGACCTGAGTCGTCCCCAAACATACGACCGCCCTGTGTACACCTTAGCCCCTGATGAAGTGGCGGCTGTAGAAGATGACGAAATCATTTTCACTAATAAACCCCCGAAAGTGGTCATCATCGAGACGTTCGAGTTGCTCAATGAAGCCCATCACAATACCACGTTGGAAATTGAATACCAGATCGGACATGGTGATGGTGAAATGGAACGGGGGGTGGAAGTAATCGGGATTGGGAATATTACGGATAAGAATAATTTGGGAACGTTTTTGATGGAGAATTCGGTGGGGCAGCAGAATGTTAGTCATATTATAGATGAGAAAAGTGACAAGCCCGTTCTAGTCGCTCTGACCAAAGTTAATCACACTTTATATGCAAATATTGTGGAAGTTCTGCATGCAAATACGATCGTGGATAGAGAACAATTATTGACTAAGCGCAATCTTACTGAAAATATTATCACAACTACTAATTAGTTTTGTTTTGTGTAAATAAAGCTTAAAACTAAAACTAAATTATATTATTTGCTCACAAATTAATTAAATTAATTATTTTTGTATTGAAAAATGTAATAAAGTAAGGTAAGCAATGTTACATATTATTAAAGTATTTAATTCCCAAAAAAAATATGTGTGGAGAACGCAATAATAGGTACAGATAATTTATTGATATTTTTTATATAATAGTTTATATAATAAGTTCTAGGTATGAAACAAATTTATATAGACTAACTAACAGAATAGCATTCAAATTAAAATATTAATAACGCAAAATTAAAGTTTATTTGAAGATACGACTAAAATATTGCGTTTTTACTTGCTTGTGACAAATATAAAGTAAATAATTAATCGGTAACATACAAGTTAGAAAATTTTTCATTCAAAACACAAGTTTTTATGTATCCATCACATTTCTTGATAGAGTTGTAAAACAAAACTGATTTAATGTTCTTTATCTCTAACATGATCTGTTATTATTTTAGACTAAATTATCTCTGTACGAGTCTTTATTTTTTATTAAAAAGTCTGCCATTGTTTTATTGGCACTTTATTTCTAATTATTGATAACGTATGTAGTTACCTTCTAGCAAAAATGTTTTATAGTTCATTTACAATTTCCTAGACTTTTTTTTTACTTAATTAAAAATAATAATAATGATAATTATAACAATATAAAAATAAAAAGAATCATAAGATACAAATGTTGTCATCTACGCTTAAGGTGCAAAAACATAGATTTCCAAGTAGTTATTGTAAACTTTTGTTCAAACGCCAATCAAATTTCTCAACTTTCCATGAGCAACACAATTTTTTTTTTACAATTACAATATCTAACTGGGGTACTCCCAATTTGTTAAATTTCAACTCAATTTTTTACTGTTTTGAAGTTCAAAAGATCAACTGTACTAAATATTAAAGTAAACAACAAATCTAGAAAACTAGGGTTTCTTAATATATGTAAACTGATTTTTACTTCTGTACAACTTTTGAACATATAAAACTTATATATGGGTAAAATTTCTGACCTTCAAATCTGTGTCATTTTAAACAGGCAATATTCTAAAGTCCAAAATTTTGGGAATTTCATTTTTTTCATCCATTTTTGATCCATGAAAATTTGAGCAAAATCAAAGAGGTCGACATTTTCAAATTAGTCGAAAACTAAAGAAATTACCCATATGCATTTATGTTGGATATTGTTCTTAAGTAACTTTTTAAACTATTTAGAAACAAAGTATTTGAATGATTGCAAACTCAAAATTGACTAATGACATCCAGGTCTATTTTGTAACTTATAACGATCTCGTTATTACAACTCGATAATCGTAGCTGGATGGTTAAGCTGCTACAAAGTGGTTGTTGACAAACACTATCTTTATTGAAAATTGTTGCAAATCGCCAATTTGACATATAATTTTTTTAATAACAACATATCATAACAATTCGATAATTGTTACTTAGCGATTAAGCCATCACGACATGATTGTTGGCAAACGGTATCATTGCTGGTAATCGTTACAAAACGTCAATTTGACAAATAAATTATTTTTAATATTATTTCTGTTACAATTGCAAATGATGAATAGGTGTAACATTATTTTTAAAGTGTTGGAGTAGCTGGGAATAAAGATAAGTATTTTTTTAAATTAAATTATTTGCTAGAAGTTTAATTTCACAAAAAAATTTATAAAATGTATGTATTTATTTAAATAAAAAAATGACGTATTGACGTACAAACTATAAAATGTATATACATATTAAATCTTAAAAAATGCAGTTATTTATTAAAATAGATTATTACATTTTTTTAACATGTGTCAATAAAGATGCTGTTTACTAACAATTATATTGTATTGATTAATCGCTCTGTACAGAAAAGTTTATTAAACAATCGTTGTTGTAACGAGAATTGTAATGTAAATCTTGCATAATAGCTATGCAAAGTTCTAAACAATTATAGTTATTTCTAAACGATTATAGTTCGAGAACGAATCGTACTATAACGATATTTTATATAAGCCTGTTAGATACTTTGATACATCGGTGTAATATTCTGTAAATCTTTGCTATTCTACAAATATTTTTATGAACATTGTTAAAAAAAAAATACAATTCAAATTGAATTTTTAAGTGCGGGTTTTGTCAAGATTATTGCAGCCAACTGGAACTTTGTTTTCAGTCATCCCAAGAAATTTAAAATGCCAATTGCTCAAAAACGTTTCGTTTGCTTTTGAAAAGGTTTGAACAACTCTCAACTATTAATGTTTACACTTGACAGCAATTTTAAATTTGGGGTTTTACTTCTATCGCCTCTCTATTTGCTTTATTCTTTTACCATGAATATGAATATTTTGTGTTATAAGTTTGTGCCAGTGATTTGCTTCAATTGCATAAGTAGAAATCCAAAATATTTTAAAACAATGTTTTACACCCACACGTCTTTCTTCTCTTATAAAATGCAAACAATGCTTTGTTCTGGAAGCTTTTATGAGATCTAAAAACATAGTTTTTGATTAGATTAGCAAATATTAGGCCTTAAACCAACTCTATTATTTATAAATTTTCTTTTTGTTTTAAACAAAACGGTAATTTATTTTGTGTAAAATTAAGATATTATTTGCAAAATTTTTACAAATCTTGTTGAGTTTTTATTTATTTGTTTATTTTAATTCTTTGTAGTACCATAACGTACATTTCAAAAATTATTTTTTAGTTTATTGATGTTTTACGATGTACGGTACCAAACATAAATAAAAAAATATTCAGGTAGGTAGGTTATACTTTTTGTTATAATATTTGATGTATAAATTTATTGATATATAAATTTGTTTAAGAATTGTTTATTATTTCTTTTTTAGTTTTTTCTTCCCGTAGCGTCAGTACATTGCCGGCACGCGGCCAACAACAGTCTGTTGGTTACGTACTTAAGGATGCAAACTAAGTTAGAACTCGCAAATTTGCAACAGAACTACAGAACTAAAATATATAAATTTTAAGAAAACTCTATTTTTGATCAAAATTATAAACAGTATTTTGTTTTTGAAAACAAACAAAAAAATTCTTCTTTTTTGATAAACGTAAAAAGCGACGACTCTAAAAATATTATTATACGTGCAACAAACACAAATGTGTTTATTTTTGCTTTTTATTGCCTAAATAGTATGGTTATACAAGGTAAACATACAGTTTGCATGCAACTAGGCTCTAGAAATACCTTGCAAATTACTAATTTGACTAAAATCATCTATAATTGTCAATTCTGGACGCTTTACTAGCATATTATGCTTTTATTGATTACGACTACAACTCCGCCTTTTCCGAAAAAAAAAAGAATAACACTTTTCAGACTCTATAAAGTTGCTTTTGAAAAATAAATTAGGAGTTCAAAATTTAAGCACCTACACAACGATTAAAAAAAATTGTGTGTAAAATGTATAATGTTAGAAAATCAATTACTGAGGTTAATTCGATATCTGTTTGAAAATATATTATCCAAACAACAATAAATTTTACCTTAAATTAAAAAAGTACAATTTTTGTAAACTTCTACATAGTTCCAATTGACTATGTAGAAGTTTGCAAAAACCAAAAATATTGAGAGCCCATTTAATAGGTAGTATGTAGAAGATCAAATACACTTATTCTTTTAAAATTGTATTTTTGCTTATTATTTGTTAGCAGCATTAAAATTTTAATTGCGCTTGAAATTTTTAGCTTTAGAATATTCAGTTTTAGTTTGAAACTTCTAGTTTAACTTTAAAGTTAAAGTTTATTAAAAAATCTGAGCATACAAATTGAATACAGTTTATTTTAGATAAAAAATTAAAGCTAGTCCTAACTCAAGTTTACAGTAAAATTAAAAAAAATATATTATATTTAACTCTTTCAAAATTTGTAGTTTACTTTAAATACTAGAGTTTAACTTAAAAACTCAAGCTTAACTCGAAAAAAATTGTACAAAACTTTTTTTACTTTTACTTTGTTTTGGGTTGGTAATTTGACAAAATGTATTTTTTTGTTTATTTAAAAATACTAAGTTATGAATTTTAAGATTTTAGAGCAAATTTTTAATAGTTAAGCTGTAAATAATATGTAGATTGTTTATTATAATAAACAGGGTTGGGTAAATGTATGGGAACACCCAATTTCTGACTGCATTTTTAATTTACTTTCAAAATGACCTTAACATAAGTTTTGTATATTTTTTAATCTTTATAGTGACGTATTTTAGTTTTCAATGCATGCTTTGTTAACGTCATCATCAGTTTTTATAAATGGAACACACAATATTTTTTTAAGAAATTTTTTTAACAATTACAATGATATTTGGTATTATAGGTCTACAACTGACGGTTTTCGAAATATTCATTAAAATAATAACACAAAATGTAGTACGATTTATAGTAATAATATTAATAAAAATCATATTTACCTTTTTGCTTCAAATATTTACTTATTTTTACGTTTGTTTTTTTTAATTGTAATGAAAATAACAGAAAAACAATAATTGTTTTTACTTATTGCTATGGTAATTGGAAAATAATCTACTACAATTTGGTTTATTATTTTAATAAATATTTCAAAAAACGTAAGTCATAGACCCATAAAACATTATATCATTGTAGTTGCTGAAAAATTCGCTTTTTAAAAATATAAGAAAATACAACATCCTGTATTTTATTTTCTTGTTTTTGTAAATTTTGAAAAAACTAACTAAATTTGCCATTTAAAAAAGCAAGTTTGGTTTATATCTCAAAAATGCCATGACTTTTTTGTTAATTTATTTGAATTTTAAACAAAAATATCTACAGAATACATTTTTTATTTTTTCTTTAGAGTAAATAAACAAAAAGTTATTTAAGTTTAAAAAAAAACAACCGTTTTTAGTTTTTTTAGAATATTTAAAAAAGTTGAAGACTTATGACAAATTTAATTTCATTACGTTTTTCTAGAAATTCTGCTAAACTTTGCTAATTTAACCAACTCGGTAACATTTAAAATAACGAAGTTACCCATAGAACACACGTAGATTATTGACACCCTGTATAGATTAAATTTTTTTAGAACAACTTTTTCAAGGTCATTTTACATGCAACTAAAAATGCAGCCAATAATCAGGTATTCCTATACATTTACCCAACCCTGTATATAACCGTAAGTTACTAATAAATATTTACATCTAATAAATTATCTGAAACTGTTTTTGAATGTACTTCTATTGTATTTTGTTTAAACTTGTTTTATTAAAATAATTTAAAAAAACAAAATAAAGCATTTGTATAAAATTTTGTAAAGTTTTTCATGAGTTGTATCACAAAAAATCTATTAAATAAATTGATCAAATAAGCAATAAGTACAAAAACTTAACATAATTTGTGAAATTTTCAAAACTTTTATTTTATTTATAAATTTATTTATACAGAGTGTTAGGTAAACATTCGACAAAAATTTAAAGGATATTTCTTTGCCTATTTTAAGAATATTTTGTTCTATGAAGATTTCTGAAAAACTCTTTTGTTTTGAAGATACAGGGTGAACAAAAACAGTTACAACATTTTATTATCAAAAAGGACATATAAAATTGTTAAATCTAAAATAAATATTTGAAATAACTTCCTCCAGCCGGGTTCAATCAATCTTTTTGTCATTGAACGCCAAACTCTTTCAAACACACCAGGGTTGTTACTAATTGAGTTACACCCAGCAATTATCTGATTTTGCAAGTTGTCCAAATTTTTCACTAGAGTAGCGTAAACTAATGAATTTAGATAGCCCTATAAAAAATAATCCTTAACTTTGGGGACGTAGCAGGCCATGCGTGTGGAACCACAGGTGTCCTGAATAAAAAAAAAGTTTGATGAAAATGACGACGCTGAAACTCATCGTTTCTGATGAAGGTAGCTTCCGTAGATTACGAAATGCAAAATATTAAAATCGTATCTGCTCCTTCTTGATAACAGTACCGCCCAAAAATTTAAAACTACTAAAATTTATCAAAAAATTGGTCCTGAATCAAATTAATGCAAAAATTAAAATGACGACACTAAATATCTTCGCTAATGATTAGAGTAGCATGCAAAGATAAAAAAATACTAAATATGAATATTATATTTTTTTTTTCTTAGAAACAGTGGTGCTCAAAAGTTTATAAACACTAAAATTTTACAACATATCTGACTTGAGTTGGTATAAATAAAAAATCAACAACGATACGATTATTGCTCTAAGTATGCGATTTAAATTAAAAAATATATTTGTTTCTATGACAATTTTCTTGTTTTATTTTAGTTTTATTTGTCATCATAGGCAGTAAGTTGTACTTACTGATCTGAAGGATTTGGCTAATGTGAATAATTTTATATATTAACAAATGATTTTTTTAAATTAATAATTAAAAAATTATTTAAGTGAGTATATTGTCAAAGAGTTGATTTTTGTGATAAAGAATTTAGAAAAATGGTTTCTCATACAAAATTAAGGTGTGATCACAACGAAAATGGAGAAAAAGTTTGCACTGTATGTGGAAGAAAAATTTATTATTGAAAGGTATGAATAGTGTAATTTACTAATAATAGTTTAAATTGTATGTATTGTAGAATTTTGTACACAAAAAAACGGATCTTTTTCTAACATTTATATTTAAGATTTACAATTTTCAAAAGTTATATGTACTACTTGTCGTTTAGCACTAAATCATAGAAAAAAGGATAATCCTAAAGAAACAAACCTACTATGCCGGATTTAAAAAAAAATGTTTTTTTTTAAAGGAACTCGAAATAAAATTGATTGTAATTGCTATATACATATGTATATAACTGCAAGAAAAAACTTTAAATCTACAGTAATGAAAGGTAGAAGACATATAAAAGTATTTGAACAAATTACATTTAGTACGATAGCATCAGTGATTTATGAAAAATCAGTTCAGAAAATGACAAAAAAGATTCCAAAACCCAACACTGCAACTAAATATGTCTATAAAAAATGTTTCTCGACTATAGGAAAAATCCCATAAATGTTCTCCAAGAAAAGCAAGCAGTAACATAACAAACAATATGGTTGCAAAACTGTCTGATCTTGATCAGCAAAAAATTGCGTTATCAATAATATAGCAGCAAAAGAATGATGATACGCCCGAACTTACTTTACGTTCTAAAGGAAAAATAAAGAAAATTGCTATCAGTCCCAAACAAATTAAAAAGATTCAGATCAGTTAGGAAAAACTATTGAATTATAAATGTGTGCATTACATATGAAAAAAATGACTAACTTTCTTCGGTCATAAATTGGTCAACTCAAATGTATTCCTGCACATTTCTCTAAATGAAGAATAGGAAATCAGACTTCAATTCCATTATAAAAATTGATTTCCTAGATATTGATGTTGATGTTTCTGAAATATTTGATATGGTGATTAATAAATGTGGAGAAAAGAGAAGGTTGACATAAAAATGAATTAGTGAAAATTTTAGGTCGTGAAAAAGCTCTTCTTTGACCAAAAAAATTAAAAGCAATATCAAAAAATTACCATAAAAAAGTTTTTGAGGGGAATGCTTGCCAAACAATGTAGAAAAACTCTGATATTCTTGTTAGTAACAATATACTAAGAAATATCAGCTCATTGATAATTATTATATACGTATCATGTTTCAAATCGATGGATAAAATTGTAAATCTATGTTTCTACATCAAAACCAGATGAAAATATCTTAAACTTAGAAATTTCTAACTTGCAAAAATATTTTAAAGCAGAAGGCCTTAGCAAAACGCTAAACATTTATATTATTTTACGTACGTTATATTACTTGAATTCATGATTAGGTCGATGGTCGGAACAAGTTGGTGAAACTATTTATAATGAATTTAAAACTGTATGGTCTTGTTATAATATCAATATAATTGATAATCCAAGTTATGCGGAAAAGTTAAAAACGCGGTTCTCGACTTTAATACATACCACATGTAATTTTGCAAACTTAATAACATTTCTATTGTATTTCAAATATATGTTAATATAAATTAAATAGACACTTTATTTTGAGTAATACAATTTTTGAAAAATAATACATAAACTGTAATTATTTAAAAACTTTTCATTTTTTTTAATTTTTAGTCTTTACAAACTTTTTAGCACCACTGTTTCCAAGAAGGAGCAAATATAATATTTGTATTTAGTATTTTTTAATCATTGCATGCTACTCTAATTATTAGCAAAAAGATTTTAGTTTTTGCATTATTTTGATTCAGAACCAAATTTTCGATCAATTTGAATATTTTTAAACTTTTGGGCAATACTGTTTCCAAGAAGAAGCAAATACAATTTTAATATTTTGCATTTTGTAACCTACGGAAGCTACTCTGATCAGAAACGATGAGTTCCAGTGTCGTCATTTTGATCAATTTTTTTTTCAATTTAAGATACCTGTGGCCCACGTTGACCAATTCAGCAATCTCCGTATAATGCTGTTAAATAATCACAAGCAACCTAACGGAAATGTGGTGGTGCACCATTGTGCATAAACCACATTGCAATTCTTGTTGCCAATGGTACATCATCCAGAAACTAAAGTAGCATGTGTTTTAAAAAGTTGCGATACACCTTGCTGTATGTTTACCTAACACCCTGTATATTTTTTTTTGCATTTTAGTCGTAATGCATAGAACATTTAAAAAAATTTAAAATATTTTTGCAGTTTAACAAGTGATTGAGTAATGTATGGCAGTAAAGTAGAGAGTGTACTGTGTGTTTGTTGTTCTAGAGAAAGCATATGATAGAGTGAATGGACGCAGTTGTGGAATCTTTTAAAAAAGTATGTTTAGTAAATGCCATTATTGCTGTACAGGGTGATTCTTAACCTATGCGCATAAACTCGAGGAATTATAGTTTACAATCAATATTATTGATAAATGTTAAAAAAAATGTAGTAAAAGTTTTATAATAATCGAGATAATAAATTATAAAGTTTTTGGAAAAGTAAAATTTATTACTTGATAAAAATCGGTGTGCCATGTCAAAATAAAAATAATAAAAATGTAGTAAAGCTTTTAATCAACTAATTATCAAAATAATAAACAAATAACAAAAATGCAAAATTATTAGAACACTTAATATCATAATAAATGCTCAATATTATTTTTTCTATTTTTCAAATACATCTGTGCCTGCCGAAGCCATGTTGCGCTACATGCACGTTGAAGTCTTGGTGGTTGCCAAATTGTTTCAGCGGCAGCTAGTATGCAATGTCGCAACTCTCAACACTGTGAATTGGTAGCGTATACCAGATGTTTTATATGCCCCCAAATATAAAAGTCTAGGGGGTTAAGGTCATGTGATCTAGGAGGCCAAGCAGTTGGACCTCCTCGACCAATCCACTTCCTCAGAAACGCATTGTTCAAATGTTGTCGCATATCTATTGCAGTGTGGTGGAGCTCCATCGTGAAGATGCCATATATGCGCTGTCTAACATTAATTGGAACTTCTTTTAGTAGTGCAGGTAGGGTCTCTTGTAAAAAAATTAAATAAACAGCGCCCGTTACACAATTTGGCAACAAAAACGGTTCAATAAGATGGCCGTTTACAATTCCAGCCCATACATTCATTGAAAATCTATGTTGAAAGTTTGCACGCCGGGTAATGAGTGGATTTTCAAATGCCCAATAATGCGTATTGTGAAAATTGTGCACACCGCAACGAGTAAAAATTGTCTCATTTGTCACTAAAATGTTAGTATAAAAATTTGGGTTTACATCATGCTGACGCAACAGCCATTTGCAAAATACTACCCTAAGATTTTTTCAATTTTTTGGCAACAACCGCCGGGACTTTAACGTGCATTATTTTAATTTTGGCATGGCACACCGATTTTTTTCAAGTAATAAATTTTAATTTTCCAGAAACTTTATAATTCATTATCTCGCTTATTATAAAACTTTTACTACATTTTTTTAACATTCATCAATAATATTGATTGTAATGCTGTGATTGTGTGAGAAATTGTATGAATATTGCTGAAACAAAAAAAAATGTGTAAGGACAAAAAACATAGTCAAATTGTACTAAATAATAAGATTTAAGAAGCAAAGTAAGCTATTATCCATCGTTACTACCAACTCTTAAAGGGAACGGCTTAGGTATGTATGTATGGTATTTCCACTGTCAGATAAAGATTTTGACTTTTCCATTTTTGGTGTTGTCACTATTTACTGAGAAGCATATAATCGAGTCTTTATCTATCTGTGTTACATTTTCAATGTATTTACCACATCTTGAATTGGTCTTTATTTTACATGTAACACATTTACGTCTACTTTGTGGTATACCACTAAAATACTTGCATTTTTCCGTGGGAGCTTGGGACTGTACGTTTCTACTAGCCGCTATCTTTATTACAATAAAGTAAATAGCAACCCAATATTTAAATTTTTCGAGATTAATAATTACCAAATAAATAATGTAAAGCATATAAGTAGCACTAATAACGACAATATCCCTGAAATTCAATTGCATATAATACACTTAAATACACAATGTTTTACTAATAAAGCTGATGCTTTATCTCTTTTTATAAATAATAAATATCATGTAGCTTGTTTCTTTGAACATTGGGCACGTTCAGAGTCTGTACTAAAATGCTGTAACTTAGTAGGATATGGTTTAGCTGAGTATGTTTGTAGGTCCAACCACATTCATGGCGGAGTATGCATTTATACAAGAAACGATGTTGAGTACAGACAAATTTGGGAAAATAGTGGACTATCAATTGAAATAGATGCTGAATTTTGTGCTATCGAGTTGACAGAGCACCCCACAATAATTATATGTGTATACAGATCAGGTAAAGGCAATATCAAGTTTCTTGAGCGGTTTGAAGAAGTACTTATGATTGTGATGCTTAAATACAAAAATCATAATAAATACGTCTTGGGTGACTATAATATCGACTTTATGGTAAATTCTACAAACCTAAACGATTTCAAAAATTTAGCATTATCCTTTTGTTTAAGTCACGTTATTTACGGATATACACGAATTGATAAAGATACTTCAACATGCTTAGACAATATTTTTACAAATGTTGATAAATTTATAACTAATATCATTAACCCACATATGAGCGACCATTTTGCAGTTAGCATAAGTGCTTACACTGCTGTCTCTAAAAGAAAAGAGTTAAATAAAATTCAATATATAAATTACAGTAAATGCAGAAACCTGCTTTATCAACTTGACTACTCAGACTTTACAGATACTGATGACCCAGATATACTTGCAACTCGATTAACAAACGTTTTAACAAATACAATAATGTTGTCATCAAAAAATAAAATTAATTTAGAAAACAGAAAGTTTAGATGGTTCACTGATGAACTTGCAGCCATGAGAAATTATTTGAAATTTTTATGGAAACATTATAAACTCACAGGAACAAATGATGCAAGAAAAGCGTACAACAGCTATAAACTGGCTTATAAAAAATCAATTAAAGCTACAAAAAAACAATCTAACTATAACTTTATTAAAAATTCAAAAAATAAGCCAAAATCAATATGGTCTCTTATTAATAGTAAGAGGGAAGTTTCAAACCGTAATTTAACAAAAATATCTTCTGAAGAACTCAATTGTTTTTTTGCTTCAATTGCCGATAAAATCATTTCTAGTATTATTAGCCATGATGACGCAACAGATTTAATTAAAAGAATACCACCTAACACAAACTCTATCTTTATGGCCCCGGTTACAAAGCAGGAAGTGATACAAACTATTAGTCTGCTTAGCAACTCAAAAAGTGAAGATATATATCATCTATTAAGTCAAATATTAAAAAACAATGCTGATTTACTTGCAGATTCACTAGCAAGCCTGTTTTGAAACTGGCATTTTTCCGTCAAGTTTTAAAAAATCAAAAGTTATTCCTATTTTTAAAAAAGGTAATAAAGATGACATAAATAATTATAGGCCAATTTCAATTATACCACTTTTAAGAAAAGTATTTGAAATGATAATTAAAGTTAGGTTAATGAGTTTTATAAAAAAGAACAACATAATTTGCAATCAACAACATGGATTTATGCCTAATAAGTGTACAATTGACGCAGCGGCAGATTTATTGAGTGCCATAGTCAAAGGTTTTGAGCAAGGAAAACATACTGCTGCAACAGTATGTGATCTGAGTAAAGCTTTTGATTGTGTCTAGTTCAGTATTTTAATTTCAAAGCTAGAGCATTATGGAATCCGCGGTACTCCCTAAAACTTTTTAAATCATATCTAGAAGGTCGGTACCAATGTGTGTCTGTAAATAATGTCACATCAACGTTTATTAAAGTTAAGCACGGTGTACCACAGGGCTCTGTCCTAGGTCCCGTGCTATTTTTAATTTATATAAATGACTTCTCTGCATGTCTTACCCCAATAAAGTCGATATTATATGCGGACGATACCACCATACTGACATCGCATTCAAATTTGCAAGGTTTAAGTACTTTGTCAAGAAATGCCGAGGAAAGAGCCGAACAATGGTTTCTTGCAAACCACTTGAGCCTTAATAGAGAAAAAACGCAAAGAATAATATTCTCTACAGCCTACGCAGCAAGACAAAATTTTAACGTTAAAATATTAGGAATAACATTTGATGACTATCTAACTTGGAATGGTCATATAGACTCATTGAGTCACAAATTATCCACAGCTTTATTTGTCTTGCGCAGGCTGACTGAATGTGTTGATACCAATGCACAAATAATAGCATATCATTCCTTATTTGGGTCACATATTTCATATGGAATTAGATTGTGGGGTGCTACTGGCTACTCGAACAAAATATTTATATTACAAAAAAAGCAATTCTTGTAAAGAATATTTTATAAAATTAAAAATGTTTGTACTCGATACGCTCTTGTATATCCACAAAAATAAAAACAATTTTCAAACAGTCAACAGCCGTCATGACTACAACACAAGACATGGCAATCATATTCTAAATGAAAAATATAGACTTGAAAAATCTCGAAAAAATTCATTAAATACAAATCTATACAATAAGTTACCACAAAGTATTAAAGATATGCCTCTAGCTAAATTTAAGATTGCA
This sequence comes from Tachinus rufipes, assembly GCA_963932245.1. Lineage (NCBI taxonomy): Eukaryota > Metazoa > Arthropoda > Insecta > Coleoptera > Staphylinidae > Tachinus > Tachinus rufipes. The sequence goes on along the minus strand of OZ010741.1, from coordinate 44,063,909 downwards.
ATTAAAAGAATATTGTCAGAAAATGCTCCATATTCAATAGAGGATTTTGTAGACTTATTAAAATTGATAGTGCGCAATAATACCATAGTATAACTTTTTGACCTGCCAAAAATATGAATACTATTTTTAATATTGTATGTATTTAACTATATGTATTTGTGTCAACATTGGTAAAAATATAATACATGTAGATAGTGTTATCGAAACTGAGTAAACTAACACTATATAATAGTGTTTTTGATTTTAGACACTGTTTTAGCGTACTTATCTCTTACATAGTTTTTTCACCATGACATCTTTTTTCATCTGCATTTCCAAGGCATCTAATTGTTCAAGACTCCGGACTACACTCCTTATATAAGAATTGGAAATACATAGCACTTAAGTAGTCTAAGCTTAAGTTTGATAATCAGATTATAGTTCTTTAAAACAGTTCTGTTTTTTCACATAGATTGTTTAATAATTTATTATCAAATAGAATTTGCTTGACGCTTGCTTAGTCGAGTAGAAACTTATAGTAAGTTTCTAAGAATAAAATTGATTATGAAAACAAAAAAGTACGACTAATTATATATAGGTATATAATACTTGATAATTCAAAATCATACATTACTTTACTAAACATGCATCCTGTTGATGTACTTAATACGCATGTAGTTAGTGACAGGATAAAGACTATTCATATTAATAAAATAAAATAAGTTTATAATTAAATGTATAATTTATAACATTGTTGTACACAATAAATATTCACCATTGTCAATATTTAAATTTATTTAATATTTGTATTAATTTGGACAATTATTCACGGTTTGGCTCATTATCTATATTCGAAGAACTTTCAGCGTACTTAGCCTTTGAACAGGTGTGCACAGTTTGCAAGCAATCAGGAAATATAATATTAAAACATACACACAATATAATTTAAAAATAAAAACTCTACCAAAAATAAGTCAATCCCTTGTGAAAGAATTCATAATTTGCAAGAAATAAGTCAATACAACAAAATGAGACCAAGTAATGGATAGAATATAATGTAAACACAATATTTAATTATTACTTAGTATGTACATATTTACTTTTGAGACTGATTAGTGGTGAATATTTTAATTTAATTTTATATGTACATTATATAAATCAAATAGCTTTAAAAATATATTATTTTTGCATCCGTTTAATGAATTATAATAGTACAAGGTAGTAATTATGATGAATATAAGAATTGTACCGTAATTTTCTACATCCTGTTTGCAAATATATCCATATATTTTATGAAATAATTTCTAAATATTCTCCTTGAAGAATATCAATATTATTTTATTAGTTTCAAATGTCATGTGATCTAGTACGTTTTTTAAATAAATAAATAAAATTTGGTATTGAGAGCATATAATGTATTAAAACTACACTTTGTTTTTTAGCAAAATTCTTATTAAAATGTTCATATTATTTTAAGTTTACGTAAAAATTCAATTCAATGTTTGTTTACAAGTTTGATTTTCTTGAACTGCCTATTTGAACTCTCACTTCACTTACTTTGAAAGCTAAGTTTTTTTTACTTAATTCTATTCTAAACCAGAATTTACAAATATCCAAATAAACTAAGTAAATGCCAAACGGGGATACATTTTGGATGTTTTTAAAACGTTACTGAACGTTTTGAATTTAAAAGAAAGACGCTTTATAGATTAAACTAGGCGCACTATAATACTACCTTGCAGTAGATAGTTTGCACATAAATAAAAATTACTTCTACTCAATTTCTGCCTGTGCTCAATAAGTGTGTGACGGTAAAATATAAGTTTGGCCACAAAATAAAGTTTTAAAAAGCTAAGTATTATTTTGTAACAAAATTTATTATTAATACATTAAAAGTAGATTTGGGGTTAATAGTTGGAATTGGTCAACAATTATATAAAATACACTCTTTCATAATCACGCGATATCTTTGATAGCTTTTATTTCACCAATATTGATATACAAAATACTTGAGACCTATACTATGTTTTTAGTACAAATTATTTGTGGTCATCATTTATTTCATCACCAATATTGTGGTTCTTAACTGAATTATCAATATGATTGAGTATAAACGCGATTGTTTTTTAATATTTTTACCTTTATTGAAAAACAAATTTTTATAAAATATAATTGCTTATAATTGGCCATATTCTGTATATTTTTAACAGCAATGATAATTAATGTTTAAAACGTTGCTAGGTAATGTTTAAGAAACTTGGTAATTGATTGGCTGAAAATTTTAACAGTAATTTTAACTAACATTGATGTTAAAATTTTACTGTCTGTCTGTTTATTTAATTAAACTGTAGAGTTTAACAATTTAAAACAAAATCAACAACTAACAGGATAATGAGCTATCAATAATCTATCAAAAATATAACGTAAATACCGAAAACAACAAAGAAATTACAATTCAAAATACTTACAACGATTAAAATTTAACAAATATCACTATATTAATAATAAACATTTTTATTGTTATTTATTGTTAATAGATTTCTATTATTACTATATTAGTTAATAAGAATTTATTTATTATATTTTCTAAATTACAATAAGTATTATTTTTTTTTAATTTTTATTAATTTTAATTTTATCTCAAGTATTATCAATTATACTATGATTAATATCATAATTTAACATAACTCTTATAGTTACAATGAATAATTAACTTTACCTATGTATATTGTATATATTAAAAATTATAATCAGGAGTGCAAATTAAAAAAATGTATAATAAATCAGTATCTAATGCCATAGTGTATTATCAAAAAAATAATTATTCACTTGAATAAATTACTATATAGATTAAAAGTCAATAAAATTTCACAAAATTTTTGCATCAACCCATATGATGTCATAAAATTTTCTGTTTGACCCAACAAACAATAATTAAATAAAATCTCTCCAAGTATATTTAACATAATCGCTACATTCTGTATGCTCGCTCACGGCAAATGTTTGGAAGACAATTAGGTTCCTAGTGAAATTAAATTAGTATGTATCTCAAAAGAACAATAAATATTTACCAAGCAGATGATCCGTTAGGGCAATAAATATTAAAAAAACTAAGATAGTGAAGAGTGGTGGTTTGTAGCTTAAAAAGCTGTTTTACGTGTAATTTCTTCGAGTTCCGATAATTGCTTTTCCCTACACGGATGTGGAAAAAACGTGCACACAAGAGAAAGATACATTTCACATCTTACTTCTCTCGCAGAAACCAGTCACGCAGTTTTGATTTATATTTCAAAAAGAATATTACAAAGCAGAATGAAGTGTTTGTGTTTATTTATCATATTGGTGTATATTGATTTGTCAATTACTGTTCCTGTTAATAAAAATGGTACTATTATTAATACTAGGATACGAGTTTCAAATAATAGTAGGTAAATATTAATTTAAGATTTTATTTAATTGAAATGATATGATTATATTAATTTTAGTGTATTAAACACGCGCGGTATTTGGGATTTTGTGGGTGACTTCATAGAAAATTCTCAATGGTTTCCTATTCAAGTGAACGTTCCAGATATATTTGGAAATATAGGCAATGGAATAAGTAGTTTTGCATCTGGAATAATCCAACGTATTCCATTCTTGAATCGACCCACTAAAGGACAATTTAAACCAATAACTATGTTTTTTCCAATTAGAAAAAGCAATCTTACAAAAGATGCATTAAAAAATAAAATGCCAGTTATGTTATTAATACCTGCAAACAATAAACCTAACACCGGTAGTGTTTACGACCCATTTATTGATGATGACATCATGCCCTATCCATAAATTAAATAATGCAGTATAGTTTTTTTATTCATTTTATTTATTATAAATTATTTAGAAATAAATTATGATTTAAAAATTATTTTTAGCAGTTTTTTTTTAATTATTAGTAATTAATCACGAACCTTGTGATAAGTAAGTTTTAGTGAGATTAAGAGTGGACTTGGTAATTAGGATATGTGGCTCCTCCATGAACGGCAGCACCTCCTTTCAATTGTTGTTCAAAGAGTTGTTTGTTTGTGTTGTATACGTTACTTAATGATTCACGTTTATGCTGAGCTCCTCCTGGTTTGGAAACAATTATGGGTGAGGCGTAATCAAAATTGTAGAAGAAACCTTTTGGTGGTCCTTGATTTTCTTCTTTGTATGTTCCATCATCTTCACCATCTCCTTGATGTCCTTTATAAGCTCCATCATCATTGCCATCATTTTGGTTGGCTTTAGCGTATGAGTTTTGGTTAGAACTGTATTGCCCGGTGTAATCAATTTGATTTTGTTGGTTGCTGTTAGATCCGTATGAACCTGATTGTGAGTGCGAACTGGATCCACTTGCTTGATTAAAACCTGGTTTGCTTCCACCATAACCTCCTTGACCAACACCTCCATGAGAACCACCTTGTCCAAATCCACCACTTTGGCCTCCATGAGCACCTCCATGTCCAAATCCACCACTTTGTCCTCCTTGGGCACTACTTTGCCCAAATCCTCCTTGTCCACTATGTGATCCACCTTGTCCACCATGTGATCCGCCTTGTCCTCCTTGTCCAAATCCACCTTGTCCACCAAATGATCCACTTTGTCCACCATGTGCTCCACTTTGTCCAAATCCTCCTTGAGCACCACCTTGTCCAAAACCACCTTGTCCACCATGTGCTCCACCTTGTCCAAATCCTCCTTGAGCACTACCTTGTCCACCATGTGATCCACCTTGTCCTCCATGTGATCCACTTTGTCCAAATCCTCCTTGAGCACTACCTTGTCCACCATGAGATCCACTTTGCCCTCCTTGCCCAAATCCACCTTGTCCACCATGTGCTCCACTTTGTCCAAATCCTCCTTGAGCACCACCATGTGATCCACCTTGTCCAAAACCACCTTGTCCACCTTGTGCTCCACTTTGTCCAAATCCTCCTTGAGCACCACCATGTGATCCACCTTGTCCAAAACCACCTTGTCCACCATGTATTCCACCTTGTCCAAATCCTCCTTGAGCACCACCTTGTCCACCTTGTCCAGCATGTGATCCACCTTGTCCAAATCCACCTTGTCCACCATGAGCTCCGCCTTGACCAAATCCACCTTGTCCACTATGTCCACCTCCTTGTCCACCATGTCCTCCGCCTTGTACTGCACCACCTTGTCCAAAATATTTTGCACCTTGTCCAGCACCTCCTTGATTACCACCTTGACCGGCGCCTACTCCAGCTCCTAATCCAGCATAATCACCAGCTTTTGCATTAGGGAATGGATTTCTATAAAAAATTATGTTAAAATTGTGGCTTTTTGGAATTATACCAAACTTACTCAATAGGCTTTGAATTTCTTTCTGCTTCTAAAGCCCAAATTCTAGCATGTTCATCCTTAGCTGCTTTTACTTCTGCGTTATCTTCAATTTGTTTAGGTAAAATTTTTGGAACATTATCCACTTGATGGAAACCTTTACCATCATCCCAGTATTCAACCTAAAAATAAATTAATCTAATTCTATTCTTTTATAAAAATTATAAATATTTACTTTAATTTCCTGTCCGTCGCCAGCAATATATTGATAAGCTCCTTTTAAATCACCTCCAGCATTCTTTTTTTCAGTTTTGGCAATATCTGGGACCGAATAGCCGTATAGATATCCTCCTAAACCATCTTGGCCATGATATTGGTTTGCTAAGTATACATCTTCTATAACTTGTTGAGGTTCGTTACCGATAAAACGAGTAGCAGGAACATTTGATTCAATTTTTGGTGCATATTTTAATGATGTATCTTTGCTTTCAATGTGTTGTTGTGCTTCTGGTGGATCTAAATTTACAAGCCGTACATCATCGGCAAGAGTTAATGTAAATAATGCAAAGGCCTAAAACAAAATAAAACAAATTGTAATTATAAGAATAAATATAAACAATGTTATTGTTTTATTTATTTTAGATGTATGTTATTATATGAGTGTTTATGTTACTTTGGTTCAGTGAACGTGTAACATTAATCCGCCGAGTGAATCCTAACATATAAACATTGAGTAATGCAAAAGTCAAGTTCATCTGACGCAACTGACACGGGCAAGTATTTGAATGCCATAGAGAATCATCTCCGGGATGGTTAAGTGAGGAATACCTGTTCGTAGTTATAATTTTTATTTTATGACGGACAAACAAGATTCTATTTGAAATAATTACATTGATTTGTGTATTTATAGATGTGACCAGCAGTTTAGCGCGCAATATTAACAAAAGGATTAGTAATTAACACTTTTTGTTTTTTATTATATTTTGTTAATAATAGCTATTAGACAATTAATATTAATGAAGCAGTATGAATATGTATTTTTTAATAAATAAAGGTAATTAAATATCTTACATAAGATCATTATTTTAATAAATTGCTTGATACCATGATTTTAAACAATATGCAAATGTTATCATTTATTATTCGTTCTATAATTTTATTGTTATGCATTCAGTTGTATTATATATTTATTATAGTAGTAGTAGTAAACAAATTTTGTTTCATAACACACATACAAAGTTTTTTAAAGAAAATAAACAAATTTAAAAATAAAGTTGTAATAAGTATCAATATGAAAAAGTCTATCGACCAAAGTCTTCTTGCCCTATTTATTATAATTGCATATATCTATTTGTTTAGAATTAAAATAACATCGTTATTAAAAATTGAATAACAAGAGTTAAAAAAGCAAATATTGTTTAGTAGTTATAATATTTACCTACAAGAAATTAGTGATACTGGTGTTTCATTAATATAATGAAAATAGAATCAAAATTTGAATAATTAAAAATATAGAATTAAAAAAAAAATGTATTCTTAAAACTGATCTAACTAAACCTTCAATATTAAATGTATTAATGGATGTAAATGAAAATAAATGCACTTTCTGTATTAAATACATGTTAAATGTAATCATTTAAACTCACGTTTAATATAATTAATGTCTTCATATTTCAATTTGTTGAACACTTTCGATTTTACTTATAATTTATAGTAATTGTAAAAGAACACAATGTGAACACTCGTTTGGCACTTTGCAAATTATGAAATTATTGAACGCATCGCGAACATCTTATATTTATACAAGCGGATCCTGTTCACGGATTCCACCTCTACTGGAAAAATTACAAACGGTCAGTATTAAGATTATTATTATATTTCACACGAAATGTAATTAATGTAGAGATGAGATATATCATGTTTCTCAAAAATAAATAATAAATCTTGACTATAAAATCAAAAAATATAAAATGATGCTTAATTGTTTAATTGTCGCCTTTAGTCTGTCTGTTAAGCCATAATAAATAATTGAATTTGTATTATAACAAATCTAAAATTTTAATTAATAAACTAAAAGTTATAGTAGATTCTAAAATACTATGAAACACATTTTGATGTACGTGCAATAAAAATAAAAATAATATTTTTAGAATAGCAATTAAAGTTTGCGTTTTGCAATTGAAAATTTAAGATGATACAATCAGCTTAGGGGTTGTACATTTTTTTTTTAAACCTTTATATCAATATTTTTGATCAGGTCGACTTAATAAATAACGAACATTAAATAGAGACCAAAATATTACATTTGCGCCTTGTAGACAAAACAGAGGTACCAAACAGTTTTTTTTTAGTTCTTGTGAAGGTTATTCTGTATGTCCATCAGTCTGTTTTTTATCTAGCCATATGATCAATCTATTGTCATTTGAGGCTTGCTGTGCGCTCCTCGCTATTGCATTATTTGCTAAATGGCTTTCTGGTTGGTCCCAAACTAATAAAAATAAATAAAATACTTTTATTTTTTAGTATAAAGCTGACTTTGCAAAGAGATATTAGTTTAACTCTCCGTTTTAGATATATTGTATTACGTTTTCTCTTTCTGTGAAGTATTGCGTACAATTTTTGTTTTATTAAAGTTTATTTCTAACTAATACAGTGCCTGGATAATCCAGATAATTTAGGATAGTTTTTTTATTGAAAAAAAAATAAAGATTTAATACAAAACAACTAGAAAATTGTAGATAACAAAACATATTTAAAACAATAAAATACCTATTAAATTTTATATTATTTTGTTAAATACTTTGTAATTGTTATTTGCTTGACCCTTTTCTGGTTTATTATAAAAGCCATTTTTTTTAATCTTTGAAGTACACATTAAAATTGACAAGGCAGTTCGTTATTCTTAACAGTCTCGTTTGTAGTTTTTAACTCTTTTATTGTCACTACTATTATGATGTTTGTCTGTAGCATCTAAGTCTTCCAGCTGCAATCAATCGTTATTATTTTTAAGCCATGTATTTTTAGTTGGTGAGATTTTTATTATTAGGAATATTGAGCATACCTAAACAAAAAATACTAAACAAAACATTTTGCGCTTAACTAATGTACGTTGTTTACCTGTTATATTTTCATCCAAGGGAAGCAGATTGCACCGCAATTGATTTAAATTAAAAAATTAAATCTTTAGCATCATATTCAGTGTCTAGGTCGTTATTTGCCACTTGAGTCATCATTTTGTGCCAGCACTTCTGCAAGACTTCTGGAGAAACTTTTTCCCAATTATTAGTAAACATACAGCGTCCTTTAAGTTAATGTTTTTTAATAACTTAACAACGTTTTCTTTGTTTGTAAATAAAATATGGAATAAAAAAGTTTTTCGATAAAATAATTTTCAGTCTAATGGCATTCAAATTTTCAATCTTAGCTTGAACGGTTAAATCTCAACCTTTCTATGCATCCAAATGTCAAGTAGAGGTGGCTGAAAATAGGACAGTTGTCTACCGATTGTACATGCGTGTTCAGTAAGTGATAGGTATAGAAAACAAGATACATCTTCTCGTAAATTGTAAATGTGAATCAACATTAACTAGTTTCAGAAACTTTATAATAACCCTAGCTGTATTAACTGTATGCGATTTTGTATTATCCTGTTGGAAAATAGGAGTTTTCAACCTTTTCAAGTAGGGTATTAATGTTAATATAGCAATTAGCGTTTAATGCTCCAGGAATGAAAAAATTCCATAAGCAATTCTACAGCAAAAATAAACTTCTTTGTTTCGGCGACGTTTAACTATCTTACGATAAACGATAGCATACACCCAAAATTTTAATTTGTTGTTAAAGGTAACTTGCTTTTATTGATCGATTGTTGTAGTCTCTTCTTATGGTAAGGAGTTAAGGGCAAACAAAAAAAGGTTGCAGCAACTTAAGGCCAAATGATTGTATTCTTTGATTAACTGATTAAACAGAGATTCCTTCATTAATTAAGTTTCTCTAGACATTTCCAATTGCTTTAGTTGTTAAAACCCGATTTCTAAGAGCAAGATTGTTTGTGTCCTTTGGTCCATCTACGCTAACAAACATCGAGCTAATGTACTGACATTTCTGTCAATATCTCAAATTGACAAATCTTCTTCTCTAAGCCGCATTTGTTTATGTTTTTTGTAAATTTATACAAAGGCAATTCTTTGTATCTTTTTCTTTAAGTGCTTTCTCCATTATTGAAAGTCGGCCACAATCATTGGGAATTCTCCTAGATTTTTTGTTACTCTGAATAAGATGTATGAGTCTAGTCCTGTCCAGTCTCTTATGTTTTTTGAGCCAAAAGTGTCTTCTTTAGCCTGGATTTGTCTCTTTATAGTATTAACCTTTAGTGTACACGCCTAAAAACCATAAAACAGCACAAATTCCCAAAACAATATCTCAGGTTTAGGTATAGGCTTGGTTTACATAGATTTTTTTTTTATTTTGAGAAAGGTTGTTCTGGCCATTTGTATTTGCAATTTTATTTCTTTGTATAAAAGACCAAACTAAAAAAAAATATTGAAATATAGAAAAAGAAAAAAAAGTGGTAAAATTTAAAAACGCAATGATTTATTACAACAAAAATTTTAAATAACATATTCACTATCTGCAGTTGAGAAATTAACACAAAATAAAATAATGTGTTTTACTATCTAAAGAGAGCGTCTTAGATAATAGTAAAAAAACAAAAACAAGAGTATAAGTTAATTAATGTTGGATTTTTTAAAACAAAAGTTAGAAGAGAAACTGTAGTTTTGGATGCTACTTTCCATACTTGAGAATAATATTCAAAACAAAGACAAATATAAGTTTTATATACATGCAAAAACTAAACAGAAGTAAAAAACTGTTTACATATATTAAAAAATCTTACTTTACTAGATATTTCCAGAAAAAATCATATGAATTTGTAATTCCTAGATAAATTTTGATTGTACTCACATAAAAATACTCCTAGGTATAGCTGTAAAATAAATAAATGGATCATAAAATAACTAAATTTTTTGTTAGTGGTTTCATAAAACGTTTAACTGTTTTGCAATCAACAATTAAAAATAGTGAACATAGTTGCTAGATAATCTGGTTTCACTTACAATCAAACTATTTTTAATAAGTTATTTTTAAAGACTGTTTTCTCTTAGTACGAGGGACACTGCCACAGTTTGCGGAAAATGTAAATCAAATCACAAATTACGTTATGTAAATCGCTTTATTGCTTCTCAAAATACTCTTCTTTAAAATCTATACTCTTTTGCATCCGATAAAACAAATCTTCAAAACAATTTTGCCACTCTGAGCAAGGTACCTCCAAAACAAGTAATTTAAATGCTTCGACGCCCTCTTCAGGCAATAAAAAACGCTTGCCACGCATTTTATTTTTGATATAACAAAATAGGAAAAAGTAATTGGGATAAATCAGAAGAATATGAGCAATAAGTCATTAATTGGATGTTGTTACAGGTCAACAACTCTACAGTTTGACGTGTTGTGTAAGCGCTTGCATTGTCATGATAAACAATGATTTGCCGGTTTATGTTCTGATTTCAGATAAAGTATACCAGTCAGCATTAACTGTCCTTCGATCCTCTAATGCAAGAATTGCAACATGACCCGTTTTTCTGAAGAAACAAGCAATCATTCTTTTCGAAACGCTTTGTAAACGCACCACTTTTGTGGGTTTAGGTTAATTTTTTGTTTATTTTCAGGCTCATATAAATATATCCAAGATTCGTCATCTGTTACGATGTTTTATACCGAATTTGAACGACCCCCTTCAAATTTCTTTAGCATTTCCCTGCACCACTTGACACGTGCTTGTTTTTGTTCTTCTTTTAAATTGTGTCCGATCCAACGACTGCAAAGCTTCCTGACATGCAAATGATTGTGCAATATTGTATGTATTTGTTTTGCTGCAATGCCTAAGGATGCCTCTATCTTACTATAAGTCACATGCCGATCAGATAAAATCATTTCACGCACAGCATCAATATTTTTTGCGACAACAGAAGTGCGTGGACGACCATCGCAAAGATTGTCATCAAACGTTGGTCTTCCACGTTTGAATTCTGCAAATCATTTGTAAACCATAGTTTTCGATAGTGCTTTATCTCCAAATAACAAACTAAGTTTTTCCACACATTGCTGCAGTGTTAAACTGTATCAAAAATCATAAAAAATCATCACTCGGAAGTCACTTTTTGACATTTCGATTTTTCACACACATTACTTTCGTTAAGTTTTGTTGAAACAAAACCGAGCAATTTTAAATGGAATTGTCAATTCAATTATAGGTGAAAAACGTTAAATTTTATGAATATAGTAATTGCAGAAAGCTGGCAATACAGGCAGTACTTGATTCCGCAAACTTTAGCAGTGCCAGTAGTCACCGAAATACTGAATACTTAATAACTTTACTATTTTATCTAAATTATGCTGCACAAGAATTGTACAACACTTGCCACATTAAAACCAGAATCACTGTAGAAAGTCAGTACAAAGTTTGGAAAAAACATTTACAAATCTTATTGTCAGGTATGAGAATATCAAAGGATTTAGCTAAAACAATTGTACTACTTGAGAAGCGGCGGTTCTCCATAATATTGCAATCAAATTGAATGCCTGTGAAAGAAAATATTGTTGTAGAAGCAGCTGAAGCCTACGATCAACATGAAGACAACAATAATAAAATCAATCGCAATAGATTAATCAATAATTATTTTTAACTTTTAATTTAAATTTTATTTCTTATAAAAAACCTGTAACTAACGTACCTATACATAACATATAATTATTATAGTAAATTTATATATTTAATTTGTTTGCTATTTGTTTTGCTTTCAACTTTATTTTTTAATCTTGTTGCAGGTTGCTCAACTTTCTTTTTTTTAAGTTTTTTTTAGATAATTGTTTTTGCAGAATTATATTTCATCTCAATTAGCTATTGATTGCTTTCAAGTAATATTAATTTAGTTTACTCTTTATAAAAAAACAAGTAGGCTCGAAATTTTTCTCTTGAGTATGTACTCATTGTCTGTTAATATTGGCTTTGCCTATACGTACTGGGTTAGTTAGTTTGTTAGTTAATTTCTGGTGCCATTGCTAATCAAAGACGCTAGAGATTAAAACTACCACATCTGAAAATTTTGCTGCAAATTAAGGAATTCCAACCTAAATGATTGGGTTCTTTAACGTGCACATAACATTGAGGCAGTACACAGGACCTATTAAAGTTTCTCTTTTTATCCAAAAAAAGGCGTACTTATCATAACATATTTTTTCTTAATCGAAAAAACTGACGCTCAAGTTAGGGAACTCAAACCCAAAACCTTTGATGTAGCAGTCACGGTAAGCATTACACTACCTGGGCGGTTCTACGTACTGAGTGTCTAACTTTTTACGTTTTACGTACTTGTGTTAAACAGAGACGTGGAAGATAAAACATTTAATAATAATAACCATCTTTATTTTGTAAAGTTACAATAAAGACAAAGTTTACTTGGATACTTTCTGGTTTTTTGTAGTTAGTTTATTTTTTTATTTTCTAGTTATTTTGCTTTTCTAAACATTTATTATGCGTTGTAGTTTATTTTTGAGTACAGTATTTTAACTTCAAAACGTTTGACTTTTCTGCCAAAATGTAGGAGATTTATACACTACAGTGGATGGTGCTGCGATTCATTTGTCTTCTGCGTTTATTATTTCTTTATTAATTTTTTGGTTTAAAAAATCATTGCAATTATCGCTATCGTATCTTTACAATCAACAGATTTTGTGTTAATAAATTCCAACATTGTTTCTAATATGTTTAAGGGTTTTAATAGTCCTCCCCAGTCTTGTACAACTCCTGCTTGCTTGCGACAGCATATTTTTTTGCACTGCTCTTTAAATTTTCATATTTTGCACTCAGTTGCTCAGCAGTTTGGCTATCAAATATGTTTTTCGATTACAAAACTGCGCAGTTTGTTCTCGTGCATCCGCCTATTATACATTAAAGATTATAAACAATTTTTATTATTATAATATTTATTTTGAAGCACTTGTTGAATGGTATGTCGAGCAATATTAAACTTAAAAATTCATCGTCCGTAAAATTTTTGCTACAAATTCTCTTTGACATTTTAAAATGTATAATATATATTTGTACTATTTGAAGTTAATATTGATTTGCGGTAACAGGTTACCGCTTACTTGAGGATATAAACAAAAATCCAAGTAAGTTCTATTGCCAACTGATGCTTAAATAGCATTTAATTAAAATCCCTTTAACCTCGCTCAGAGTGGTAAAATTGTTTAGAAGATTTGTTTCATTGGATGCAAAAGTGTATAAGTTTTAAAGAAGAATAATAACGTAATTTGTGTTTTGCTTTACATTTTCCGCAAACTTTGGCAGTATCCCTCGTACTAAGAGAAAACAGTCTTTAAAAATAACTTATTAAAAATAGTTTGATTGTAAGTGAAACCAGATTATCTAGCAACTACGTTCATTATTTTTAATTGTTGATTGCAAAACAGTTAAACGTTCTATGAGAAGTCACTTTTTATGTTCAAGTTAACTTCAGAATCGTTACCACCAACAAAAAATTTAGTTATTTTATGATCCATTTATTTATTTTACAGCTATACTTGGGAGTATTTTTATGTGAGTACAATCAAATTTTTTTAATTTTATAAAAAGCAGATTCCACTTTTTTAACTTCTATTTGAGTTTGAGGCAAACTTGAAAGCATCTAGTAAAGTAAGATTTTTTTAATATATGCAAACAGTTTTTTACTTCTGTTTAGTTTTTGCATATATATAAAACTTATATTTGTCTTTGTTTTGAATATTATTCTCAAGTGTGGAATTTTCTAAGCCGCTCTCTTTAGATAATAAAACACTTTGTTTTATTTTTTGTTATTTTTTTAACTGCAGATAGTGAATATGTTATTTAAAATTTTTGTTGTAATAAATCATTACCTTTTTGAATTTTACCACTTTTTTTTCTCTTTTTATATTTCAACATTTTTCTTTTAGTTTGGTTTTTTATACATAGAAGTAAAATTGCTAATAGAAATGGCTAGAACAACCTTTCTCAAAATAAAAAAAAAAAACTATACAAACTAAGCTTATACCTCAACCTAAGATATTGTTTTGTGAAATGCTACATTCAATTTGTGCTGTTTTATGGTGTTTAGGCGTGTACACTGAAGGTTATACCATGAACGGACAAACCCAGGCTAATAAAGACACTTTTGGCTCAAAAAACATAAGAGACTGGACAGGACTAGGCTTCTATACTTTATTCAGAGCAACAAAAAATGTAGGAGAATTCGCAAGATTGTGGCCAACTTTCAATAATAAAGAAAGCACCTAAAGAAGTTACATAGAATTGCTTTTGTATAAATTTACAAAAACATAAACGGCTTTGTCAATTTGAGATATTGACAGAAATGTCAGTACATTAGCTTGATGTTAGCGTAGATGAACCAAAGAACACAAACAATCTTGATCTCAAAAATCGATTTTTAACAACTAAAACAATTGGAAATGCCTAGAGAAACTGAACTAACCAAGGATCTTTGTTTAATCAGTTATTCAATGAATTCAATCATTTGGCCTTAAGTCGGTGCAAACCTTTTTTTTTGTTTGCCCTTAACTCCTCACCATACAACTACAACAATTGATCAATAAAAGCAAGTTATCTTTAACAACAAATTAAAATTTTGAGTGTATGCCATCGTTGATCGTAAGATAGTAAAACGCCGCCGAGAAAAACAAAAAAGTTTATTTTTGCTGTAGAATTGCTTATGGAAATTTTTCATTCCTGGAGCATTAAACGTTAATTGCTATATTAACATTAATACCCTACTTGAAAAGGTTGAAAACTTCTATTTTCCAACAGGATAATACAAAATTGCATACAGTTAATACAGCTAGGGTTACTATTAAATTCCTGAAACTAGTTAATGTTGATTTATTATCTATACGTCTTCTTGTTTTCTATACCTATTACTTACTGAACACGCATAAAATTCAATCGGTAGACAACTGCCCCATTTTCAGCCACCTATACCTGATATTTGGATGCGTACTCAGAAAGGTTGAGATTTGACCCTTCAAGCTAAGATTGAAATTTTGAATGCCATTACACTAAAAATTATTTTATCAAAAAACTTTTTTATCCCATATTTTATTTACTAACAAAAAAAACGTTGTTAAGTTATTAAAAAACATTAATTTGAAGGACGCTGTATGTTTACTATATAATTGGGAAAAAGTTTCTCTAGAGTCTTGCAGACGTGTTGGCACAAAAGTATGCCTCAAGTGGCAAATATCGACCCAGACACTGAATATGATGCTAAAGATTTAATTTTTTAATTTAAATCAATTGCGGTGCAATCTGCTTTCCTTGGATGAAAATATAACAGGTAAACAACGTACATTAGTTAAGCGCAAAATATTTCGTTTAGTATTTTTTGTTAAGGTATGCTCAATATTCTCAATAAGAAAAATCTCACCAACTAAAAATACATGACTTAAAAATAATAACGATTGATATCAGCTGGAAGACTTTGATGCTACAGACAAGCATTATAATAGTAGTGACAATAAAAGAGTTAAAAACTACAAACCAGACTGTTAAGAATAACAAACTGCTTTGTCAATTTTAATGTGTGCATAAAGTGGGCAGAAAAAAATTATATCCTACTACATGGTTGTACTTCAAAGATTTAAAGAAATGGCTTTTATAATAAACCAGAAAAGGGTCAAGCAAATAACAATTACAAAGTAGTCTACAAAATAATCTAAAATTTAATAAACATGTTTCTGTTGTTTTAAATATTTGTTATCTACAGTTGTCTAGTTGTTTTGTATTAAATGTTTTTCTTTTCAATAAATAAACTATCCCAAACTAATCCAAACTATTTACTTATCCGGATCACCGCCGCAGTTTTAATTAATCCGGATTATCGAAGTTGCAGGCCTTTTTCTATTTGTATAATTTGTATTAAATAGAAATAAAGTTTATTATTATTATTATTATTATTATTATTATTATTATTATTATTATTATTATTATTATTATTATTAGTTAGAAATAAATTTAAATAAAACAAAAATCATAAGCAGTATTTCACGGAAATAGAAAAAGTGATACAATATTATATATTTTAGGCCTAAAAAAACGAGAATTGCTGAGTACAAATTGTTCAAGTTGTCAATGAACGCGGTTTAAAGAATTAGAACATCTACCTTACAGTTCCAACTTTGCCCTTCTATAACTATTATTTTTTTCCAAAACTTTTTTAACAAATAAAAAAGAAATGTCTTCTACCCGTTCAGACCTCAAAAAGTACAGTTTTACATGACGACAATATGCTACTAAAATCAATTTTTGTTGATACTTATTGAACAGTGGTAACAATGATCCATATTTCATTAAAAGTAATCTGTAAGTCATCAGTACTCATAATCTGCTTGAATGGAAAAAAGAAAATTCTCATACAATCCGTAGACAATCATATCAACAAAGACTTGCCGCAAAGAGTTTATGCAACTATGTTAAATTGTGCCAATTCTTGTGTTTAAGTAAAAGGGGATACATTTTTGAACACGATATTCTAAAGTGAAATGGTTTTTTGTTCTTTTAGTTACTCGATAACAAGTGACAATTTTAAAAATGTTTTATTTTTGATATGTATTGATATTGGTCTACTAAAATACCTATAAGACACTAATTTTGATTGTCCTCTCAAATTTAAGGGTGACACTCCAGAACTCAGTCAATATATTTGCTACATACTTTAAAAAACTAAGCCACTATATGAATTAAATCAAAATAATATATTTGTGTAATTAATTTATTTAAGTACATATTTTGGTTATCTTAATCAATTAAACAAAACACTAGGTTATGTTTAACTTGAGTTAGAATACATATACTAATCTTAAAAAACGAATTAATCGTTAGACTTGTGCATAGGCTTCTTACAAAGACGAAAACAAGTTACTTAGAAAATAGAAGTAGCTTGCACATTACAGTTAGTACTACTAATACTGCAACATTGAAAAAAAATTGAAAAATTAAAAAAAAAATTAAACAAAAAATGGGGGATTTTGAAAATAAATGATAGATAAAGGGAAAAATGAATTGGAAATTAATTAATATCTAGACTATGCAACACTAGAACAAGTAAAACATGTTTGTATAAATGTACACACAGTGTCTCAAGTTTACTAAATGTAACTTGCAACAATGTCGAACAGTCAAGAAATTACAAAATGTAAATATTAAAATGGTCTAAAATCATCCATATACGCGATTCGAAATTTATTTCTCATCAGTATGGCTTTACTTTAGACTTAAACAACTTGGAAAGTGACTACGTTGAACTCCACGGATTTAGCGATGCAAGTCAAGCAGCGTACGGGTGCTGCATATATATTAGAATATATACCAAAGAAACTACTAGCACCCTGCTTTGTGCAAAATCAAGAGTGGCACCTCTCAAAGTCTCCAGCATCCCTAAATTGGAATTGTGCGCTGCAATGCTACTCGCCCAGCTTGCAAAAAATGTAAAGGAAACAATAGAGCTGAAATTCAGAAAATGCTGCTATTATACTGATTCAACAATAGCATTATCTTGGATAAAGACAGATTCAAGCAAGTGAAAAACCTTTGTAGCAAACCGGGTAAGCGAGATACAAGAGTTAACGGACCCTAACGACTGGTACCATATAGATACAAAGTCCAACCTGGCAGATATCATTTTAAGGGGGACATCACCTTCGTTATTATTGAACAATAAATTGTGGTGGAAAGGACCAGACGTCCTGATAGCCAATACGGTGACGTTATCGTCATATAACTCATCGAATGATACACCAGAAGTAAAAAGAGTATTTATTCTCAACAGAGAACGACAACCATTTGGTGATTTCTTGATTTCGCGTTATTCATCGCTCCAAAAGTTAATACGAGTTACCGCATTGTGTTTAAAATTTATTAAAAAAATCCAATGCATAAGAAGAACAGCACAAGGATTGCATAATCTAGTAATGGATGACCACAAATGTCAAAATGAAGCGAGAGTACGATTAATTCGACTAGTGCAGGAAGCTGAATTTGGTAAAGAACTTCAAGACCTACAGACAGCAAGACCACTAAGCAATGCAAGCAGACTGTTGTGTCTAAATCCGTTTCTGGATGTAAATGGGTTAATTCGTGCAGGTGGAAGACTTTGAAATTCCTCGTTGCAATATGTGAAAAGGCATCCAATTCTTCTACCAAAATCTTATGCTCTCACCATGCTAATCATTCGTGAAGAGCACGTAAGAAACTTCCACGCAGGTGCACAAGCAACGTTAGCAGCTATAAGAAATCAATATTGGATCATATCAACACAAAGTGCAATAAGGACAATTCTTTGTAAGTGCGTTGTCTGCTTGAAGAATAAACCAAAACCTGCACAACCTATCATGGGAGAGTTGCCCTATTGCCGTACTGAGCCAGCACGCTCATTCCTAAAGAGCGGAGTAGATTACTGAGGTCCATTCAACATTAAAGAGGGTTCCCGAAAAGGCAAAAGGACCATAAAGGCTCACGCGGCTATATTTGTATGCATGGTAACAAAGGCGGTGCATATAGAGCTAGTCACTGACTTTACCACCGACTGCTTCCTCAGTGCACTTTGTAGATTTATAGCACGAAGAGGCTCAGTAAAGGCAATGTATTCGGACAACGCCACAAACTTTAAGGGTGCTGATAACAAACTGAAAATTTTTGGAGGAATTTGGGAAGCCGCAGTTAAATCAGCCAAGCACCATCTTTGGAGAGTAGTTGGAGAAACGCTTTTAACATATGAAGAAACGTCGACGATGCTCACCCAAATAGAAAGGATCCTAAATTCGCGCCCATTAACGCCAATGAGTGATGATCAAAACGATTATAGTGTTCTTACACCGGGACACTTCCTGATAAGAGAGCCAATGAACTTCATACCCAAACCTGGTTTAATGCATCTACGGGTAAACAAATTTAGTAAATGGCAACACCTACAACAAATGCGTGATCACTTCTGGAAAAAGTGGAAAGATGAGTATCTCGTTGAACTCCAAAAGCAAATAAAATGGAAACATTCCAAAGGATGCTCAATTAAACCTAGGCAGCTGGCAATAATACAGGAAGACAATTTGCCACCTTTAAAATGGAAGAAAAGAAGAATTGAGGAGATCCATCCCGGAAGAGACGAAATAATTAGAGTTGCATCCATCCGAACTACGGATGGTGTTATAAAACGTCCAGTGCACAAACTATGCGTATTCTTAGATAAAATTCAATCTTGAAATAATATTTCAAGGGGGGCGGTATGTAAAGAATTATACCTGGGAAAACGGGACTATCTAGAAGTAACCGGATTATAAAACTTTAATTGCAACAGCTGCTTAATGGGATTGTAAAACTGTTTGTATTTATGATATGTTCTGGGTTTTTACAACGTTCTCTCTCTTTTAGCCCTTAATTTTAAGTATATATATTGTATATTATTTTGTGTTTAGTTAGTAATGTTTATGATTTAGAATAAACAACATTAAAATTCTACGACGCGTTTTTCTTTGATAGTGCGAACAAAATTCTGTTTGCACTTTAAAACACTAGTGTTGCATAGTCTAGATATTAATTAATTTCCAATTCATTTTTCCCTTTATCTATAATTTATTTTCAAAATCCCCCATTTTTTGTTTAATTTTAATTATTTTTTTTAACTACATTTTTCAATTTTATTTTTTTAATGTTGCAGTATTAGTAGTACCAACTGTAATGTGTCAGTTACTTTTATTTTCTAAGTAACTTGTTTTCGTCTTTGTAAGACGCCAATGCGCAAGTCCAACGATTAATTCGTTTTTTAAGATTAATATTTAATCACTTGTATCATGTATTAATGGACATTTGTTCTAATGTTAGAATACATATACTATAACATATATTATATTATAGGTTATTATTTATAGTTAACACAAATCAATTATTATAACTGTCTAGTTAGATAGATTTAGATAGTGCAATATAGGTAGATTTAGATGGAGCAATGTGAAGAATCTATATTTATAAAGAGTTTTATTCAATTATATTTTTTATGTACAAAAGAATCTTAAAATACATATCTCATTAAATATAAATTTTAATTATAAAAGCAATTAATAAATAAAAAAAAAATTATGTTCATAATACAATTTCCCCATAATAATTAATACATCAAAATAAAAATAACAACAATAATACATACTGTGACGTGTTTACCACACAACTCTTTTTTTGTACCCAATATCGCAAACAAAGAACAGTATTGACAAATACACAATTTTTGTTCTTCGGTCATGTTTGCTTTGTCTTGTTGCACTGCCATACATAATAGTTAATAATAATACCTATTTTTAAACTGCAACTATTACTGTTTTAATCATCTTTCTGCTGTTACTCAGTAGGCTACTTTTATTTATTTATCTACCATGGTAAGAAAACCATTGATGCATCTATGACAGTAAATTTACTGAATAAATATATTATCTTGATTAAAAACAAATTATTATTTTGTTTTATTCATTGTTACAAATGTACTATATAGACTTAGTAGGAAATATGATTAATCGCACAAGTTTGATAATATAAATATATAAAATAAAATAAATCGCAATTAAGCAATATTCACTACAATCAGTGGAATGTAAATAGATCACAAATTTTCCAATTACGATACATATACACATTGAAAAATTTGCATTTGATGATAGGATCAAGGTCACTATTAAAACTGAATCTATTCCAGTCTAATAGAAATATAAAAATGATCATTATCATTAACAGTGATAACCTAGAATTACATTACCATTCCATATAAATGTTATTATCAAATAATAAATAAATACGAGAAATGAAACGTCTATGTGCTACTTGGAAATTTGATTGTACTCATTAGTTACTAATAATTTCCAAATTCTGATATGACAAATTAATAAACATGTTATTGATTCAACCATGATTGCGCATGTTATTTTAATTTTGTTTTTCCCAGCAGCTATTCAATCCGTTATTCTTCTTCCTTGATTCATACCTACGAAAGGCCAAAGGTAATAAAATCCAATGTCGCGAATTAAGATGATTGTTCTATTGACTCAGAACTGTTTTTTTTTTTTCAATTTTCGAATAACGTTACTTAATTATGGGTTCTATTTCATTCAGAATATAACAATTGATTATAGGTAAGTTTTGTTTAATATATGCCCTGGAGATGTCATTAAGAATTATTATGCAATCTTTGAATATGGATTTTAAATTAGTAAGCTTATAATTGTTTTGTTTATAGATTTGGCATTTTTTTTGCTAGGTTTTATGGATTTGTTTTTATAACTAAGATGTATTTCTTGATATTGATGATTAAATTCTATTATTTATAGAAATAATTAAGTATTAAATTAGATTAAAATTAAAACAGATTCTTAATTAACTAATACAAAACTATTCAGTAAAATGATAATAAATAAATATAAATTCTCACAGTAGTTAAATTATGTAATAGTGTTTGAAACTACCACCAATCTTTTTTTGATTCCAATTCATTTTTAAATCATTTACTTTTAATTTAAACGTGCAATTGGTATTGATACTTTATACAATTCTTGCAATTATTAGTCATGCTGTTTTACATCAATAAAATTTACTCATCATATTATGCGTATCCTTCATATACCATCTGTAATTTGTCATGTTTTCGAGTTTTAAAAGGTTAAAGGCAGGGAATTTTTTAAACTTTAATTCAAACTTTATCTCGTCTGGTAACACAAAAAAAACATGCTAGATATTAACTCTTGATTCTTAAGAAAAATTGTGACAAATTTCTTTTATTTAAGAAATAGAAATATAAACAACAGATAGATAAGTGTAGGCTAACTCATAATAGTAAAAAATAGACATAAAAAAGTTATGCAACTGATTATACAGATCATGGCAAAAAAACTACAAGAGAAAACCGAGATTAGATACAAATAAAAAAGAATAAACAACTACACTTACCGGCACAAAAAATGGAACAACTATAAACAAATTTTAAATTGTTGTTGTTTACATTGCAGTAAGTGAACGTTGCATTTAGGTTAAATAATTTAGAAAGTATTTGTGCGACTGTCATATTCAATTGTATTTACCGTTTTGACAAACTGGACAAATGCCAAACACAAAGTTTAGATTATTATAAGTGTGGTTGTAAACCCTAAAACATCATTTGCTATTGTTTCATTACTTGAAAATGGAAAAAGTTAGCAATTTGTGGTTTTGCAATATGGAGTATCTAAAGTATTGTAAAACTTGTTTTAAAAACTGTTGCCAAAACAAAATATTCTGGAAGTGGCCTCAACATAAACTAACAATAATGCTAGTGATGAGTTTGCAAAATTACAATTCCACAGCTGTAGAAATAAAAAATTGTTTTAACCAAACGACCAGTTTGGAAAAGACTTGAAGCGTTATCGTATAGCTAGCTCGACTTGAATTTGCAAAATCACTCAACCGAAAAAAAAAAAACAAGATTTATTTACAGACAAGAGATTCCAATTTCCTCAATAGCCATAAAATAATATAGCAAAAACTGAAAAACTATTTGCTGATTGTAATTTTAGCGGTAGAGCCAGCTAAAAAAGTTTAGTTGTAATTTGAGCTTAAATTTTTTTAACTGCACATACAGTGTACATTGTTTCAGAAGGTTTGACAGATGTCCAATACGTTAATGATGTTTTTCAAAACTTTGTTATTTCATATGCTTTTATTAATAAAGATAACTTCTTTTTAATGCATAACACATCACACGGCAATAGTCACCAACAATATTTATAAGTCCAAATGTCAATCCTACAACATGTTTGCAATATGCTTGGTCAAAGATTTCCAGTTGTGTTCCTTTTCTTTAATGCCCAAAAAAACATTACACACTTAGTTTTAAGAACGTCTTAAAAAATTCAAACAGTTGTTAATGCACATGGAGGCAATAAAAGCAATTAAATAACATTTTTCTCCAAATGACATTAAAAGCGGCCTTTTAATGACACTTGGCAGGCTTAGAAGTTGTACTTTTAATGCCTAGGCAGAAAAAGTCTACTTTTACTGCCTAGGCAGAAAAAGTAGGCCAAAAAAATTCGTTGCTAGGCAACCTTTCAAGTAATAATTTAAATCAAACTGGTTATTAAAATTGATAATGACATTAAGAAATAATAAATAATTGATAATGAAACGCAATTTAAATATGAAAAAGTCGATTTTGCGTGGAATTGGAACAAATTTGAAGAAAAAATTATATGTTTCACACGGCAGAAAAGCAGATTTAATGCCTTGGCTGGTTTCATAGCCTCGCTACGCTCGGCACTAAATCTTGTGCTTTTATGCCTAGTAAAACAAATAACTATTTCTGGTTATTGCTGTTTACTACAAAACTAAAAGTTGTTCTTCTGTTCTTTTAACTTTATTATTTAAAATTAAAACAAGTTGTTTTGTTTGTTTTTAAACAATAATTGTAAAATATTACCTATAAAAAGCTAAAATGTTTTTCTAAAAGAACAGTTTTTTGTGCCGATGAGTGAAAGATGTATTTTGTTTTCTGTTAGACTTTTATTACATTTATTTTTTAAGACAAACATTTAGTTAAAAAAAGTTGCACATTATATAAAAATTAATTATTTTTAAAACTTAATTTAAGCAGAGTATGAAAAAAGACAGCTCCAAGAAACTCAAATTCAAATTGGTAAATTGTAAAAATTTTGTTTGGCCAACATTTAAAATTAAAGTAGAGTTTATTTAACATACATAAATATATTAAAACCACACATCATACCTTCAACTAAAAAAAATAATATACTATTGCCTTTAAATGTGCAAGAATTTTGGCATATTTCAAAATAAATTAGATCTATTAATGAACTAACATGCACCAAATCCAAAAATATGTTTTTCTTTAGTTCAGAGGTACCAAGACTGTGAAATACTGATATTGAAAAATAAACAAAAACCACATGTTAATAACAATATTTGCATACTGTGTCAGCAAACTGGTATTTGTATAAATCAAATTTAAGATATATATATTTTTTTAATTTTGTAATATAAATATTGCTCTATATTATTAGCAATTATGTAAACACATTTGTTTTAATAATTTCTTTCTCCTTGGCCAGACGGTTTAAAATTTTTTTATTCCTGATTTCTCTCCACCCAACTTATAAGCAATATATTGCAATACACTCACATCTCAAAAGCCTCAAGCTTACAAAGTAGTGTATCCGTCAGCGTCCACTTCTTGACACTATACAACAGTATTAAGAATATGTAACATCTTACAAAGTGCATTTTAAGTTTAAAATTAATATTTTTACCGCATAGGACTTTTTAAACTTAAAGAAATTAGTTCTAGTTTTTTCAATGCGTGTGATGTTCTCTCAAGTTGTCTTTATTATTATTTGTAATTAGTTTGAAGCCGTATTTATTGCATTGTCTTGTAACATTATCAAATGTACGGTATTATCCACATATCTCAAGTTATTAAAATTCACTTTTTTAACTTTGATCCCTCCCGTCATTCTCATTCAGTGCATCCTGAAAAGTGTGTTTTGAATATAGATTATATAATAAGGATGGCAAAATGCATCTCTGTCTAACCCCAAAATCTATGTTTACAGTTTTTGAGGTGGTTTAGCCAATTTTAATATTTGTTTGTTGTTGTCAATACAAGTTTGGAATGATACGCAAGTCTTTGTCATTAGTGCCTACTTGTTGCAAAATTTTAATTAACTTATTAAGCTGGCTGTCCCATATCTTGCACATTTGTACCAAGACTTGTACTCCAAACAGCAGTTTCTTAATTCCAAAGTTGTTTCAAGAACCAAAAAATATAAACTGAATTATTTTGAAGAATATCTTTAGGACGTAGCTTATTAGACTTATTGGCCTATAATCAATGCAGTTTTTTTGGAAATAATTACAAACAATCGATTTTATCCAATCAGAAAATATATTTCCTATATTATATATTTTATTGAAAAAGTCAAGAAGTGACGGTTTGCTTTTAAATTCTAGGAGTTTAAGTATCTTTGTGGAGATTTTGTCTGGGCCTGTCGCTTTTCTTGTTTTTGATAATCTTAAAACTTTTTACATTTTTTTATATGTTATTGCCAAGCTCATTATGCAAGTTTTTGTTTCTATCTTGACTATTTCATATGCAAATAAATCTTCAAAGTACTATTTTTACTTGTGCAACTAATCTATATTATCCACAATAAATTTTCTGTCTTTATCGGCAAGACTATTCAATTTTGTGTTGTTTACGACCGCCATATCTTTGACTCTTTTGTGCAGATTAGATGTATTGTGTTTTCTTTGCAGTTCTTCTACTTTGGAGCACTTTTTTAAATCACGTTTTATTTGCTGAGCGTATTTTTCTTCTTATTTTTTATTGATTATTGAGTTACATTTTTCTTTACTATGGTTTTCATGTTTCCGTTTTTTGTCCATTAGGTTTAAAACCTTGGTATTCATCCAGTGTTGTTCTTTCCACTGATGACGTTGTCGAGATTACTGTTTTGAAATGTTGCCAGTTATTTTTTGTGCTTAACAAATTTTCTGATGTCTCAAAATTGTTTTCTAGTCTAGAGTATATGTTATGGTTTGTCTATTAGTTTGTATTTACTCTATATTTATTTTTTTATATGGTTGTTGTTCCATCAATAGATTGTAATCTGAAGATACGTTAGCAGTCGGTAATGTTTTCACCGCTTTGATCATATTTTGATAATGTTCTTTAATAGTCAATTTAATTTTTGATATTTTTCCGAATTGTTTGATAAGCTGTCCATATAATTGTGTTTTTAGTCATTTAAAAAATGTGTTTATTATACATTATTCTTTTTGCAAAATTCAACCAACTGATGATCTCTATCGTATTTTTTCCTAGTCCAAAATCGCCGACATTTTTGTTTTTTTTTTTTTGGCTGATTTTGGCATTATATCTCTTATTATTGTAATAACATTTCTATTCTTTAATAGGTCAGTTACGTCATAATAATTGCTACTCCATTATGGTAGCAGTTGCTGTCTTTTTGTGAGTAGTAAACACAGTAGTCAGTAGAACAATTTCTCATTGCCGTTGTATAATAAAATTTGATGGGTGAAATATGTATATAAAAAATACATTTAAACAATTTTTTTAAATGTTTTTACGGTTAGATAATTATTTAGGTAATGAATGGTTAAGGCTGATACATGTTTAAACTCCATTATAATATTTATTTAAAGGAGTGTATGGGGTTACGCTGCAGAGGTAATACTCTTTATCAATAGCGGATCACATCAAGTGTCAAAGACAAGAGATGGCTAACAATAACAAATCCTCGCAGGGTACCCAGCTCTCACTTCTGGCTCCAAGCTGCCACACCCCGGTAAACTGTATTGACCTACAAGCCAAACTAAGTGAGGGTAGCCAGGTATGGCAGAGGGTCGGCTGCATACGGCGCCTGCATCCTGAGGATTGGCCAAAATACAAAACTCGTCAACACGCAGGGCAAACGCGACGTTTTAACTGACAAAACCTTTCAAAATACTATGCAACATAACATATAAAATGTTGAAATACAATACAAAAATACCCCAGGTGGATAGAACACAAAATTCGGAATCCCATTCTGGGAATAGCAAAAAAACGATTATCTTTATACAACATAAAGCAAAATACACACACAAAATCTACATAGCAACATACAACTATGAGAACAGAAAACCACCTGAAAGAACTCGCACAAGAACTGGAAGCTAGCAATATGCAAGACAAGACTCAAAGGAGAGAAGAAGACCATCCTAAAATCGAGACACGTGCTATATGAAAATAGCTCAGAAACAAACTACAAAATTGGGGGTGTAGCATTTATCGTAAACCGCAAAATAAAACATCAAGTAGTCAAGTACCACGCAATATCAGAAAGAGTTATATATCTTGTATTAAAGTTAAATACCAAGTCCAAGTGATACACTGCTATGCACCGACTAGCAGCGCAGACGACAAAGCCATCAAACAACTGTACATCACAAGCGCTAAAAACATGGAAAAAACGAAATACACAGTTATTACCGGAGATTTTAAAGCCAAAATAGGCAAAAGACATTCACAAGAATTAAAATACCAAATACGCAAGTAATTTCGGCCTGGGGATAAAGAACAAAAGAAGAGAAACATTAACTAACTACCTAAACACTGAAAAACTATTCAGTCTAAACACATTCTTTAAAAAACAAAACCAAAGAAGATGGACCTGGAAAAGCGCAAATAGACGGACAAAAAATGAAATAGATTTCATACTTTCTAACAATAAAAACATTCGCAAAGATATCTAAGTATTAAACAAATTTAGCACAGAAAGTAATCAGAGATTGGTCCGCGCAAAGATTCTCATAAACCCAAAAATTTAAAGAAAGAAATTGGTAGGCAAAAAGAAATTTCTTACAACCAAATTTCTGACCCTCAACAAAAACGAATACAAAAACAAAATTAAAAAAAAAAACTACCAGAAAGTCTACAAGAAATGAATATAGATGATATTATAACAAGCATAACAGATGACATTCAAACAGTCACAAAGAAGATCTGTAGCAACATAAGAAACAAAAAAGATACCATACTATCAGTGGAAACAAAACGACTAATAAAAGAAACAAGAGAAACCTGCCGTGACTCACCCAATTACAACATCATAAATAAAAAAGATACGCACGGATATCAAAGGTTATAAAACCCAAAAAATTATTGAAACCATAGAGGCGAACAAAAACATGAGAGTACTTAAATCAAAGCTCTCCAATGAAAAACAAAATATTGTTAAACTAAAAGACCTCCACGGCAATATCCTTACCAATAAAACATACATCGTCGCAAAAGTTCAAAGATTCTACGCCAGCCTATACACATCATCCATACCAAACCCAACGACATTTTCAAAAACTATTACAAATGTAAGATCAAAAGAACTGCCAGAAATAACGACAATTGTAATTACACATGCGTTTAAACAAATAAAGAACCGGAAGTCTCCAAAAGAGAACCATATAACATCAGAAATGCTAAAAACGAGAGGCGGAACCCTACTAGAAACTCTGCGGATACTAAAAATAAATATAAAAATGAAATAACGCAGAGGTCATTATCCTGCACAAAAAAGGAGACACCACAAACATAAAAAACTACCATCTAATAGGCTTATTATCACACTTATATAAGCTTATGATGCAAACTATCACAAAAGGACTCATAAAGAAACTAGATTTCTACCAACCAGTAGAGCAGGCACAAAGAGAGACTACCACAAAGCGTTTGACAGTGTCGAAACTTGGGCTTTCCTGTCAGCAATGAACGACGCAAGAATAGACTCGAGATATACCGCACAGATCTACAAAGAGACCACCTTTCACAAAAATAAACGATAGTCTACACACGGAAAAAATAAATCACCGCAGCCATTGAAAAGGTTTTTAAACAACTAAACTGGGACAAGAAAAGTATTAAGATTGACGGGGCATAACTAAGTCACTTAAAATTTGCGGACGACATAATTCTAACAAACACCAACATCAAAGAATTAAAAACTATGGTAAAAGAACTAAACAACCTGTCCAAGCAAATAGGATTAAAAATCAATCTAAAGAAAACAAAAATTATTACTAGTAATCTTCAGCAAATGTCGAGATAGCACTATAATAGAAAAAGTAGAGCAATATACATATCTGGGGCATACAATTAAAATTAGCAAAAGAAATCAAACTAGCAAAATCGAACGCAGAATACAACTGACAAGAAAAGCTCAGCCATATTCTAAAAAATTGAGACGTCTCAATATACCTAAAACGCAAGGTCAACAACAGTTGCATCCTCCCCGTTGCCACCTATGGCCTGCAAACGATAGCAATCATTAAAAAATCAGCAGCAAAACTTAGAGTAACTCAAAAAAATGTGCGATGTCGGGATATTTGAGAGACAAAGTGCTCAACACAGATATCCGGACAAAAACAAAAATAATAGACGTTATGGAAAAAACAGCGGAACTCAAATGGCAATAAATCCACAAGATTACCTTCTGGAGGTACCCGGGAAACAAAAAGAAGCACGGAAAGACCTCAAACGAGATGGATCAATGACATAAAGACGATAGCAGGAAAACAATGGATGGCAACAGCAAAGATAAGATAAGATAAGATAAACTATATTTGCATAAACATAATAGTAAAATAATGTGGTACAAAAACGTCAGGTACAAGTTGTAAGTTAATATTAAAAAAAAACATATTTACATGCACACTTATAAACATTAACAAAACAATTTAAAAACTTAAATTAATATAATCATTAACATGATATAATTCATTGTTTAATAATATTTTTTTTAGAGATAACTTAAATTCCTTAGCTGGTAATTTTTGGATTATATAAGGTAAAATATTATACATTTTGACTGACATATAATGAAACAAATTTAATGTTTTTGTTAGTCTGCAGTATGGCAAGCAGATGTTCATACTTGATTTGAAACCAAGACCCGCAACTACACGAACAGCTTTCTTCTGCAAAACAAAGATTCGATTAGCATGATGAGAACTATCCCACAGCAGCACTCCATACTCAATTAAAGATTGAATAAATGCAAAATAAGCCATTCGTGTAACCGTTAAATCCGTGTTCTCAGCTATTCTTTTTATTAAATAAATATTACTGCTTAATTTTGTGGACAACAATTCCACATGCTGTTGCCAAGATAATTTATTGTCTAAGTGAATACCCAAAAATTTTATTGATTTATTAACACCTTCATTTGCATTAAGTAATGAAAAAAAACATATGTTCTGTTTTTGCTTCATTTAACTTTAGATTATTTGCATGAAACCACAGAGAAACGACAGAGAAGCATGGAACAGAATGGAAGAGGCCTATTTCCAACAATGCAAGTATAAAGGCTAATAAGAAGAAGAAGATATCATTTATAATAAAACATAAATATTGTGTGAAGGTTCAAAAATGATTTATTATACTTGATAAAGCCTGTGTGTAATTTTGACTAACCCTTTATACATTTATATTTATATTTAATTAAAAAAACTAGACTAATTTTTGACAACTGGAGTAGTGAGACAA
Organism: Tachinus rufipes; assembly: GCA_963932245.1. NCBI lineage: Eukaryota > Metazoa > Arthropoda > Insecta > Coleoptera > Staphylinidae > Tachinus > Tachinus rufipes. Next base: position 44,033,394 of record OZ010741.1, on the reverse strand, counting down.
ATATATTCACTATAAGTACTTAGTAGTACTTAGTTAGTACAGAAACACTGTAAATAAAAAGCATGCTAGAATAAAACCAGGACATGGTTGACTATAGTGACTGCTATCTATCTATTGTATAATTTACAGAGTCAATAATAAAACAGTTTGAAAATTATTTTTTTTAAATAGATTCAGATTATTTACAATACAGCATGAAAGAGAAAAATCTACATAATTTTTAAGTAAAATAATTGACAAATACATATTTTACTCAATATCATAATTTTTATCTGAAGAGTGGCTTATTAACATTAACATTAGTATTAAAATATATAAAAAACAATAACTAAATATAAGTTCAAATTAGAAATCTTTCTAAATATAATGTAATAATTTTAATTATATTATTTCTTAAAACCAATATTTATTTTGAAATTTACATTCAGTGTATGTCATTTCTAATACCATCTGGTAAACATTCCAGCAACAATAATAGATTACAGTATCATAAGGAAAATTTATATGAATCTTAATTATGAACTAGTCTTAGATGGTTTGCAAGTTTGCTTTTTTAGTTATTTTCGGAATTTATGTCCGTACATTTATTTAAATATTAAATTCAAACATTCTTTACAATTTTACTTTCTACAATTTATTTTCAAAAACTCAATATAGTTTCACAAACTTTCGTTTTAAGTTGTAATCATATATTATGTATTAGGTATTATGAAACAATATAAATATTATCTCAATATCACAGATGTTTTTTTCTTCAAAAATCAGTCATATTAATTTTGTTTTGTTGAAATTGTTGCCTGTGAATATTACAAAGAAACAGGCAGTTATTCTTTTGATTGTATTTTTCAATAGTGTTTAAATTATTAATTAGTGGTCTTTTGACAACAATATAAATAAATATATATTATGTTAAACTAAAAACTAATTGATTTATTTCTTATTGAAAATCTTGTGTTTTTGTAAATATCAATAAATAAAATGCTGAAAAACAATTCTGACAGTATAAATAGCTATATACAATAGAGTCAACATTCAAATTATTTGTTTGTTTTCTGAACATTAATTTATATTAATCAGTTATTTTGTGGTAAAAATAGGAAATTAGTTTTATTAATGAGAAACGTGAGACACACGGCTACACGTTTTCTAACTTGTGTGCAATTAACACGTCTACCTCGATTAAAAATAATTAAATTGAAAATATTTGTTTTGTTGTACGTTCTTAGATCATCAATATTTTTTTATAATAATTTGATTAGTTAATTAATATGCAAGCCCTCAACCTTAACTTAAAGAAAAAGTACAACTATAATAATAAGTACATACATTTTATGTTTGTCTATTTATTTATCCAAATCCAAAAATAATTTAAAAACAAATTTAATTGTTTTGACAATTGTATTAATGAACGAGTTTTATATAAACATAAGTTTTTAACAAATTGCATTAAAAGTTGCAAAGAAAATAATATTTAAGTGTATAACCGAGAAATCAAAGAAAAATATTTAGGTGAATAAAAATCGATAAAAATCCTAATTAACAATTAATAAAGCAACCTAACCTCCAAGCATACCGTATGTAATGCTGGCCATAAACGTAACTGCATAACTGACAATTAAACTTGCGCAACTGTTTCTTCAATTATAAATGTTTGATCAAAATAAATGACTTGCACAAGACAGCTACAAGATTCGGAAAAGAAAACAAATATCTATATATAATTAGAAAAAATAAATGTAACGAGTTAATTATACTATATTTTTCTGTTCTGAATTTCTAATTTATTAAAATCAAAATGTTCAAATGTTTTGTATTGTGACTATTACGATATGCCATAAATAATATAAGGGTTAGGTTTATCGGCCCGACAGAAAAGGATAAACAAACAGATAAAAAGATTATTTGCACGACAGAAAATTTTAAATAAAATGCCCGACATAACAAGATGTTTGGATGACAGCAAATTAAAAATTAAAATAATTTAAACTATTATCCTAATTAATAATTTAAAAAATAGTCATTATTCTAATTATTAATTTGCTGTAGATTAATTTGCAAAACCAGTTACTTTTTATATTTTTGCTTTTGTTTTTACATAATAGTATTTCATTGATTTTAAATAATGATAGAACTTTTAAAGAAAGAATGTCTGTTATTTAAACATCAATATTTAATTAGTATAATATTTGTAAAAATAATAGATTGTTATAAAGTTTTACAGTTACTAACTTACTTTGATTAATTCCAAATATTTGAGGTTACACGTACACAGCAACGCTAGTCGAGAAGAAAGTGACAGCACGCATATTCAGTTTAGCCAATCGGTTATTTTCACAGATACACACATATTCGTGCCGTGAAATATATAATTCTGTCGTGAAATATATTTTTTATTGTGCCATGTATTATTCTGAAGTGCGACGTATATTATTCGATGTGTAATGCATTATTTTGTCGTGGATTGCATTATTTTGGAGTCGTGCCATTAATATTTTTCCATAATATAATCTCGTTTTTTAATAAGCTTTATTACGATACTCAATAGCGTTTTTTAATTAGATCATTATAAACGCAAAGTATAAAAAACTATTAATCCAGTCAAATATGCTCAAATATTAATCTCACGTCTAAAAAACTCCAAAAGTTTTAAAACTTTGTACACTAATTTATAGGTACCTAATGAAGAATATACTAAAAGTCCTGACAAATATGACAAGAGCTTTAGCGGTAATGACTGAAAACAGGGCACTTTTTTTGGTTTTATGTTAATATCTCAAGAGCTGTAGGTAGGAGGTAAAACTTTAACTATATACATAATGAAAGCTGATAAAGCTTGCAATCAAAATGATCATATACATTTATTTGTATTCACAGCGGTTACTGAGTTATAGGGCGCTAAAGAATAGAATATTGTTACGAGCCAAGAAACCTGTATCTTTTGTTTGGTCCTCCGTTTATTTTGACAATTCTCCCTCTATCCTCCAACTACCTGCCTTTCCTTCCACATAGCGTTCACGATCAGCGTGGCATACGCGTCAAGTTGTAGTGTTAGTACGGTCTTTCTTTTACCTTCTTTGTTGATAAAGAATGGTGGAAATCAACCTTTTACCGATGTTTCTAAACATAGCTATCAACAAACAGAGTAATAAAGACTTAAACAACTACTTATAACATAAACTTGCTACTTACCGTTTATCTTTATTTGATGAAACTGGATTGCTGAAAACAAACAAATTTGCCTTATACGATACTTTTCCTGTACTACAAGCAGAAGCCAATTTTTGCGATTTTGACATCGTTTTGAATAGAGGATTACTGTTACACAAGGTGGTGTGGCCCAAAAATTCTCTATCTCAACAATTTGCCAATGTTATGTCGCCTATGTTGAATAGAACCAAAGTACAAGCTAACAATGTAAGTTGACATAAACTTTGAACACAAAACACAAATCACAGTCAAACAGGGTGGTTTTCTTTCTAATGAACACAATAAATCTAGACTTATTTCATTCTTCTTAAGACCATACCGACCGCTACCTTGATTTGTAGTATTTTAACAAAAACGGCAACTTTCCCTTCATCGTTGCTTCAACAAATAATTTGATAATCGATTTATTTTTTTACTAGTACATTTAGAAAGGATTAAACTATGATATGTCAAAGTCTTTTTTGTGAAATTATATTTGCTAATAGCAACAAAATGCATTCAAAAATACAGAAAAACGCATTTATTTCTATATTTGATGGGTTTTTTTGGTTATTTTCTAACTATTATTTGACTAAAAGACTTTGACATATCATAGTTTAATTCTTTCTAAATGTTCTGGTAAAAAATAAATCAATTATCAAATTATTTGTAGAAGCAGCGATGAAGGGGAAGTTACCGTTTTTGTTAAAATGCTACAAATCAAGGTAACGGTCGGTATGCTCTTAACTCCTCTTCACGAACATGGAATTAAAACAAAACAAGAATGATTATTAGCACAGAAATCATAAAATCCTAAACTAGTGTCAAAGTAGCAATAGTTGACAAAGATGTTGATCTTACTGTCCTCCTCAATGCTTTAAACCCATCTGAAAAACAGATATTATTTGTTAAACCAAGCCACGGCAAAGTAGAAAAGAAGGTATATTCGAGTCAGCAATTGCAAACTATGTGAATAAAAAACTGCATACTTCTTGTGCATGCATTTAGCGGATGTGATACGACTTCCACTGCATATTGAAAATTAAACTTGTCTGTTTCAAATTGTTCAAGAAACAAGCTACACTGCAAAGTATTACTGATGTAATAAAGCTGAAGCTGGAAACAAAATATTCCTGGCATGGTAAAATGCACCTCTCAAGCAAACTTCCCTTAACATGCATTGTTAGCTTTTACCAAATCAGTTTTGAATGGTAAACCAGATCTCTCTGCGCTGTCACCCACAAAAGAAACAGAATGCAGCATGCTTTTTGTGTATACCACCAAATCCAAGTTGGGCTAGAAAATGAACTTTCTCCAGAACCAGTGGGGTTGGAAGTTTGAGCCAGTCGGTTAATCCCAGTTACTACAAAAAACGTAGCAGAACCTACAGCAGTCCTCAATCTCATTACTTGCAAATGTATAACCCCCCAGTAGAAAAAACATTGTCAAATATTAATTTACAAGTATCTAAAAATAATGGTAAAAAGTACACTTATTTTTCTTTGGCATCTTCAATAAATTATATATTGTGCATTGCTAACTTACGCCATCATTAGTGCTCTATAATTCTGTAACCGCTAAAAATACTAAAAAAATGTTTATGATCGTTTTTATTGCAAATTTTATCAGCTTTCATTGAATATATAGCTAACTTTTACCTCCAATCTACAATTTTCGAGATATTTACAGAAAACCGAAAAAAATGCCTTGTTTTTTGTGATTGCCGCTAAAGCTTGTGTCATATTTGTCACAAGTCTTCAATTGCATCAACATTGGTATATTTAATACATTACTCTTACATAGAGACCTCTTTGAATTCTTTTCATGTTTCTCTGTGTTGTACTGTTTTTTCTGCAGTTTGTATAATGTTGTTTTTAACTAAGCTATTGGTACTCATGTATGAGTCTTCAAACCACAAGTTTTCCTCAATTTCATTTAAGTTAAGCAGTATGCTACATAATGTCCGTGTTCTTTGTTTCTTTTTTGTGTATAGCTATAAATTTGATTTTTTTAATTGTTTTAGTTCAGAAAAAGTTTACATCAAGACCAACGTTTTTTTATGCCTGGCAGAGCTTTTCTACTATTCTTTTAATCTTGTCGTAACTCAGACGTGTTGCTTAACAAAAAACAATATTATTTGTAATGCCAATGCCAACCGATTTAGCGACTAACTTTTTTTTTTAAATTTCATTCTTTGAAATTGTAATTGAAGTAATTTATGGGATTACAATCAGATTACAAAACTAAATAAAAGTAAAATATTTAATTATCTGTTCCTTCTATAAACATTTTCTTTTCCGCTGCCTAGTTTTCATTTGTAGGTTGACGGTTTTCAACCAAATTTAAATAAAACTATAGGTTTTCAAGCGTCTTCTATTCTTCACCAAAATGTTTAGCTAATCATTTGTTAACGTTGTAATTTTGAAGTATTAACATTTTTTTATTTGGTCTGAATTAATAGTTTTTACGTTTATTCTAACTTAACAATAATTAATATTTTTAAATACCAAACATGCCTATGTTTTCCAGTCATAAATTTGTAAATTTCAATACCGCATCAAACCTTTTGAAAACTTATTTGTACTCTTTTAGGCTTGTTATTACTTTTTGCTTTTTTAAAACCTAGTTTATTTGTCTGAACACCCATCACTGGGCAAAAAAAATGTCTTGTAACAGGATAAATCTGTTCAATTGATGATGATGCAATTTTTATGTTGGCTCCTACATTCATCACAAATTATTCAGTTTTTCTATGCCGTTGAAGTCCGTTTGGGATAGTTTGTGATACATGGAAGAGGCAATTTTGCTAGGGCCATTGTTATATTCGATATCTGTCCATGTGTATATAAAAGTCCTATCTTCTTTTTTTCCTGGTGAACCTTATACAAAACAAAGGTTTTAAATATATAGCTGTCTCTTGTAATAAGCAGATTACTCTGGGACCTTTCAAAACGCTTGAATCAAAACTTAATAAATAAGTATTTTTTAAAGATATTTCAACTCTTAGTTTGTAAACACGTTTTTCTGTTAATAATTTATTTTTGTTAACTGATCCTGCTGCTGCATTTGTAATTTTTTTATGAAAAAACAAGCAAGTTAAACAATTTGTTAAACACACTAGAAAAATAACACTTCTTTACTTCCAGTATTCTATTATACCTTTTTGCCATTTTTCATATGTTTAAATTAGAAAGTAATTACCGCCTTATGCTTGTATATTATCTCGTGTAATGTTTCAACGCACTTACATTTTTTTATGTGTTCCACCCTCAATTCTCTATTAGTTGCGACTGCTGCAACCTTCTGCTTGTTTTTCTTTTAGAGATTTTTTTGTAACAGAAACACATCTTAACGCTGTTTATAGTGTGTGGCATAAATATTTTTATAAACCTTTACCACTTTCAGAGTTGCAAAGCGGTACTCAGTGCAGTGTCCACATTTTGGAAAAACAAGAAAAATGAAAGAGCATACATATTAAAAAAATTATTACTTTTGTTTGTGTATGTTTTATTTTTAAATAATGTGTAGTGCCTATTATACACCAATAATTTTTTTTTTGCATTAACTCATTCTTGCAAACGTGTGGACAATGCCGGTTTACATCCACATCCCTCAGTTAAGTATCAATTTTTGTAGTCTATGATTTTCTAAAACTACCTTTCAAAATTTTTAATCTTAGTAACTTAGTTTATGTTTTTATAAGAAAAGAAACTTCTTATTTTCTTTTTAATTGTCTTATTCAGTTTATCCTATTTTGGATTGTCGCAATTGATTTTTCTTCTTTTTAATAATGTTATTGTATTTGCACTAGTTCAATTTTGTATTAGTTTTAAACATATTTTTTATTGTTACTTGTACTCTATTGAGAAAGTGCTGGTAGTTTAAAAATAAACTAGAAAACATCTGACTGTTAAATCCCTCTAGTGGTTAGATTGCATGTTAAACTTCCCGCATGTTTGTGTAGAACTATTATCACACACCACAAACAATATAAGAAGAGTAGTACTACAATATCTAATTTCAATAACCACAGAGTTTTCTAGTTGTAATTATACAAACAGCGGCATTTTAGCCTACAAAGTACTTTTTATGTAAGATATACTAATTTGTAGGTATAGTGCAAGCAAACTCTATATCGTTCTGAGCAATGGTTGCAGTTGTAGTATGGTGCTATTAGTATAAATCTTGTAAATTTGTGTGTGGAATAAAGATTATTCAAATCAAACACAAACAGAAGCAAACAAACAATTTTAATAATATTTTATAAGCTTTCTGTTTATTTAGTTTTATTAAGAACACAATACATGTGCTTAATATAACAAATTATTTTCTTGCCACAAGAGTACATTACGAATGAACAAGCAACTAGCGATAGATTAAAAAAAGTAACAATAGTTATATATCCAAAAGCTGTGTAAGGTAACAACATAGATAGAGAATTATATTAATAAAGATGTGCTTATTGCAGTAACATTAACCTATAATCTAGGTTTTGAGTTCTATGAAGGTTGTAAAAATTAATCCTTTATGGTTTACTAACATATATAATAATCAAAATTATTTACTTTGATTTCAAAATATTGTACATATTTCCTTAAAAAATTAACACATTTCTTCCAAGTTCCATAATAAGCAATAATATTTGTTGAATTATTTGCATTTCTTATTATTACTTTGCATATGATTATTTCAATTCTAATATGTATATTATTTTAATATACTCACTGGCATAAAATATTATTCATCCATAATTTTTAGATATATATAGCAACAAAAAAAATGTATCAAGGTACTTTAAGTTTTACAACATTTGACTTATGGTGGAATTCATGAAAGCTGATTAACGTTAATCAGCGTTAAATGTGACAACATAACCTCAACTGTCAAAATTAATTTTATTAATTCAATATAAATACTTGATATTTACATTGCGATAGTTACAAATATTATTTTTTTTTTATTTCTGATAGTTATATATTGTGTCAAACTTGTCTTTGTGGTAGCATTACTATAAATAGTTTTGCGGTTGTCAAATTTAATCAACCGTTACTTTAACTGGCTTTCATGAATTCCAGCATTAGACAAGTTTAATTTTAATAAATATTCATTATTTTGAATAATGTGATTCATTTATAAGGCATACATAACAATGTTAATGTAATTAATCAAATGGTACTTTTTTTGTATATTTAATAACAAAATAATACAAATTTTTTAATAATAAATAAAACATTGAATCAAAAACTAACAACAAATTACAGAAAAAAATAAAAATTATGTTGCTTCCCACACTTAAATTACAGTTTTCATTTTCTTCCCAATCACGTAATAGCGCTGCACTTGATTTGTTGCAGGCCAATAAATTGGTGTAGATTTGAATATTGTTCAAGTGTTCATTGACGATTCTAGCAATGTTAAAACAGGCAATACCAAGCATAAGCATAAAATTAATGTTTAAACAAAGCAAAACACTACATTTAAGTCTAGAATTTTTGTAATGTACTGCAAGCAAGGCTCCTCCATTAGCAAATACTAACTCGGTGCAAGTTTCCTGGTTAATTGCACCCTACACTATTACCGGCCACTACCAAAATTGAGACTTTGCACAACATTACACTATGCAAACTTTGTTCAGGTCTTTTCCATATTATATGGCTGCAATCTGAAGCAAAATGTTGATTTGTCAGTTAACAGTTTTTTTTTTAATTTTCTAGTGTTAATATGCAAACAAAACAAAAATACTCCGATATTTCTTGGTCAACTATGGGATATTTGCTATTTCTTGTGCCTAAGTTGTATTGCTATAAACTTTTTTTACGGTTTTCTTACTAATTGTTACACCTTATACCTTTAGAACTTGTTTTGTTTTGACTGCAAACATTTCTAAATAAAATTTTAAAAAACTGTTAACGAAGTAAGCATATATCACATTACCATTAAAGATTTTATAAAAACATTATCAATAAAAATAATTAATCTAATTTGGAATAAAACTTTGTTTCAACATTTATTTATGTATCTTAATTTAACTAACTAACTTGGAACAACAATAATATATATAAAGTAATGGCAAAAATTATTTAATTAATAAAAATATTTACAATATATTTAAGATTTGTTATGAGTGTTTGTGCAACCACATACAAGGTAACCGCTATAAATTCCTGGCCTATTACATTTCTAAAAACTTTAGATCAAATATCAAATATTGTAAGTAAAGTGTGATGTTTTATTAACGTACATATTTCAATTTCAACCCTCTAATTTAATTAGTCTTGTAGTGATATCCAAACCGGCTTGTTAGGTTTCAACTACGCCAGATTTGTAATAGTTGGTCATCAAATTTTTCACATTAAAAGGTCATGCCCCTCATCAAATTAAACAAAGATTGGAAGACCTCACTGGAACCCCGCGCTTGTCTTGCTCTTGATATTACCCTTTCAGGCACATATTGATGAATTGGTCACAAAGTGCAAAAAAGCTTTGAACGTGATCAAGTGCTTGGCCAACATCAACTGGGGTGCGCGGAGAGAGGCTGTACAAGGCTCTGGTTTTATCCAGGGTTGACTATGGCTGCGCGGTATACTCATCCGCCAGAAAATCCCGGTTGAAAGCCCTAGACGCATTCCACAACGCAGGCATAAGATACGCCACGGGAGCATTCCGGACGAGTCCTGCACCGAGTCTTTGCTGCGAGTCGGTTGTACCTCTTCTAGCCACTCGTCGTAGTCGCTTTGTAATCACGTACGCCGCGGCGATGCGAGCAAAGAAGGGTCACAACAACCGACTCTTATTTACCGCCAACAAAATGCACCATCGCAAATACAAACACAGGCCTACCGTGAGTAGGCCGGTGTGCGTCCAAGCGCAGGAGCTAGAGGAGAGTTTTAATGTTAATTATCCAATAGTATTCGAGGTCGGTTCTGGCAAGTTTCCACCCTGGCTGATGCCGACGTCTTGAGGAACAAGTTTCTTGAAATTGTTGCCGAATACCCAGTCTCTCCGCGGTTGTATACAGACGGTTCGAAAACGGACCGGGGAGCGGGAAGTGCCTTCTTTTTAGATGGTACGGCCCATTCATGGTCTTTCCCTAAAGAGGCCTCCGTATACACCGCAGAATTATATGCATTACATAAACTGTGAGACGTCATCTCACAGTTCGTTCCTCCTTTGTTCCGACTCGCTGAGTGCCATCCTGAGTATACAGTCTATGTACTCGGTCGATCTGCTGGTCCAGCTCGTACAAACTTCGATATTCCGCCTGGCCGGGACGCGGATTCTACGGACAACATTCCCGTAAGACCCGATGATCTCAAAGGATACGTCATATCAAAGGTCATCGAGGATTGGCAAAGAGTATAGAACGGCTTCGAGAGCAAATTAAAGGAAATCAAGCTCTCCGTGACGGCATGGAAGTTGCCGGTAGATCTCAACAGGAGAGAGGAGGTCGCCCTATGTCGCTTGCGCATAGGTTATACCAATTTGACCTCTTTGTATCTCCTGACCGGCGACAAACAACCACCATGCCAAACATGTCACGACCCTCTAACGGTAAAGCACATTTTGGAGGAATGCCGAGCCTACCTTCCCCACCGTAATCGGTTCAAGCTCTCTAACAACGTGGCGTCTATTTTATCAAATAGAGAGGAGTCTATAGGAAGGTTGTCTTGTAATAATTTTGGTGTTAATTTATTTATTTATTTATTTTTATTGATCAGTTTGTGTTGTTAAGTTGTTTAAAGCATCGTAGTCTTTTACAACTTTGGTGCAATTTGTGAGCTTTGATGTCAACTGTGATATTAACTTAGGTTGTGATATTAGGTTAAGTTGTTGATATTAGGTTTAGTTACTTTAGTTTTTAGGGTCTGGCATCGAAGCTTTTTACAGCTTTGGTGTCATCTGTGATGTTAAGTTAGGTTAATGGATAGGTACTGGCATCAAAGTCTTTTACAACTTTGTTGTCATTTGTGATAGTAGGTTCTGTGATATTAGTTTTAAATTTAGTTTTTAATTTTAGCAACTGTGATATTAGATTTAGTATTTATCTATTTATTTATTTATTTAACCATTTCAATGTGTTGTTTTGTCTTCGTCAGGTCTATAACCTGAGGTTATTATTATTTAAACAAAATAAATAGCTAATGACCTTAGTAAAAGACGCTAAAATACAAAAAAACATCGTTACTGTGTGGCAGACAATTTCCATCCACAAAAAATTGTTTATCATGCCTCTGTAGCGCTCACCGTTGACCAAAATGGCGTTTTTAGCAGCATTTAAAAATAAAATAGGCCAATGACGCCACTGCTCTAAAATTCGCACCAAACTGTCACTCTCTGAGGATGCATTGGCATCTCAACAATCACGTGCAGGTTTTCCGATTCCCAAATGCAACAGTTTTGCTTGATAACATAGCCGGCGAGATGAAAATGCGATTCGTCACAAAAGATGATTTTTCGAGCAAAATCGTTGTCCATTTTGAGCTGTTCTAAAAACTAAACTGAAAAGCAATAACAAACAATTGCTGAGTCAATTGGACCATATAAGCAAATAATGCGAGGTCTTTGTGCAACATTTGCATCAGACTGGTGCGTGAAATGTTGAGTTGTTGAGATCGATGGCGAGTCGGTGCTCCAAGACTGAATCGCACATTCTCGGCTAAAGCAGCCACATTCTCCCGTGTGTGTTGACCACTAGCATGTCAGTCTTACAAACTTTTTGCACAAGCTTGCGTACAGCACGTGCGCTGGGGCCCTCATTTTGGCCTAAACTTCTTTTCAATAAAAGCACTGTTTGGGCTACACAACATTGACGTTGGAAATAAGTTTGCAATACTTCCCAACGTTATTCAAGCGTAAAGCGATTCATTTTGTTTTGCAGAAATATGATACTGATTTTTTGTCAAAATTTTCTACGGGAAAGACCTGTCACTGTCAAAACTTTATATAGACAAAGCGTCAAGAAAAATTTAAAAAAATCTGCTCACAGTTCAAACTTGGTCCATAGCAAAGAGGTAAAAACTGCTGTTTTGGAGCATTTTGACTACAAATCTTTAAAATATTTTTATGAGGGGATAGAATTGCAAATTAAGCAATGTAATAACTGTGTTGAGATTAAGAGAGACTATATTAAAAACTAATAAAATATATATCTCATAAGAGTAAATCCACGGAAATTCGGACAATCGCTTCCACATCAATATCTCCAATTTTGGTACCAAAATATAATAATTCCTAAAATTTTAGATTTTTAGGTGCAATACAGTGTAAATGGCGGCTATTTTAATTTTTTAGGAATACTTTGTCTTCTTTTAGTTTTGTGCTGTAAATAAGCAAAAAAATTGACAAAAATCATATTCAAAAGAATGTATCTTATAGGAAATTTTCCGTAAAACACAATCCCGCCCTTGGTTTTCCAAATTTTCCGTGGAAAATGAAAAAATTACCATTTTATTGAAAATTTGATATCTTTGATTCCGCTACACCTAGAGACATAGTACTTTTAATCGCAAAAATTAAAAAACTGGATTTGCTTGCCCTAGGGTAAAATATAATTCATAATTGCTAAAAATAGGTTACTTTTAAAGGATTTTCCTCAGATTTTCAGTAATTTTACTAATTTTTCGGCTTTTTTCAAGAAAATTTAAAAAAACGAACATAAAAATTGCGTTCTAGAAAAAATTTCCTTTCGAATACACTAATTTAATATATTTATTGATCTTTTTTGGCAAAATTATGAAAGACAAAAAGAGTATCAATCTTAAAAGCTCTAAAAAGCAATCAATTTAAAGAACGAAACCCATTCATAAAAGAAGCACACAAAGAAAAAACATAAAAATAAAAAATTAATAGAGAAAATAATGTAATATTATCAAATGGCCTTTTCTTCTTCTCTTCTTCGTCATCCATTCAAACGCGACTGCTGGCGTCTTAACCTCTTTTCTATTTGTAATGCTGGTTACATTACAAGAAACCTACAGTTGTAAGTGGATTCCGAACTACTGGAGAAAATTCATTACTCCATCAGAGAAGGTTTTAGCCGTAAAACCCCACGCTGGCAAAACGGCTTGGAAAGTGGGAGAGCGTATAGAAAGTAAAAAGTATATCACGGTATATGGGAATCAAACCCAGGATCTTCGGTACCGCGGCCGGGTGCCTAGACCACTGCGCCGCGCTCTCTCCGACTTTATTTAAAATATATGTGCAAAAGCAGTACGAAATGTGGAGTCTAGACTTAAACATAAAAAAAGAACAAAGTGCTTGCCAATTAACAAACAACTAACAAATTTACAATTAGAAAACAACAAAACATGCGCTAATGAGCGCTAAAGACTTTCGAAAAAAACAGTGGGACAACAAAATGGAATGGAAACTTAATTATCGGACAATGTCAACAAAAAAATGTTTTTAATAAAAAGTTTTCTGTCAATGCTATCTTTTTTAGATTGGATGAGGTTATCACAATATAAAACAGTTTTTTTATAATTCTGATTAGTTTGATTGGAAGAAGAACTGATAAATTTGTTAAGTGCTTTTTTGTTTTTTATTAACAGCATTTTTGTTTTTTAATTAAGTAGATGTATGTATGTATGTATGTACTGTTGATTTGCTTTAAAAACAAAAAAATTGAACAACTTTCATAATTTTCTGAATAATTTTTGATAGATTTTTTGCTGTGAATCCTGAATCCTTAAAATATAAGCAATAAGTATCAAAATCAAAGGTAATATTATTGTTCTAAAAGTCTACCACAAAAAAAATAAATCGATTTTGAGTTAATTGAATAAGATTATGAGAGGCAGCAAAAACCATAAGTTGTTGGCCAGATAGTGTTGTAGAAAGTTAATCAGTTATTCATTCAATATTATGTACATTAAAATTTTGTAACAAAATCATTTTGGTCATAAGAATTGCCATTTCTTTTTTTGGAAAACGGTACTTGCCTATTACAAAAATAGTCTTAGGGAGAAGGTTTGGTTTAAGAAATATGCTGTTATAACTATTGACCTAAATTTAGATTAAAACGATCTTTATTGTTTACCTTGATTTCAGTCAAAAGGAGAATATAAAGCTTTCTATGTTAAAGATGCTGTTAAACAAAATTTAAATAATTGCTGTCAAAAATTGATAGTTTTATTGCCAATAATACAAATACTAATATTTAAATTGCACAATAAGTAAACTGAAGTAACTAAAATAACTACCTCGACTACTGTCTCTGTCAGTCATTTAATTAATTATGTTAAAAAAAACACTAAATTAGATATAATATAATTTATTAGCAAATATTAGTTATAACAAATTTGCAATAAAACCTTTTAAAGCGACAGCTACAGCATCGATCTAAATCGATAGAGATAACAAATCAAAAAGCAATAAAAATTAATGTCTGATAGCTATTAGAGAATCATCTTTCATTAAACTATATTAATTTAAAAGTTCAAAGACCTAAGTATTTACGTAACATATTAAAATTTATTTCGTACATGAATATTCATGTTGAAAATATATCATTTAATAATGTCTATCATATAATCGAAGTAAAAAATATATTATAAATTAATTGGTGGACATTGAAAATAAAATTTCATATAAATAGCAAAATATCATAACTTTAACATAAAAAGAAGCATATTGCAATTTTTAAATTGTAAACATCGTTATTTGTAATATGTAAAACCACATAAATTGACATCCAACCGCAAAGCTTTAGTAGGTATTAATATATATAACCAAATTGAACTATTGCTTATGTAGCCTCACTACGCATTTGCAAATGCAAATTAAAATAAATAATTACCAAGACTACACAAGTAAAGCTTTTATTTAATTTATCTCATTTGCATAATAATACTTTGATATTAATTCTGATTGTTAATACCGCAATTACGCAATTTTTACCATCTATCAAAACATAATTTATTAACAAAGCATTATCAATTATTTGTTATAATAATTGGAATATATGATAAAATATAACTTGATTGGCAGACGATTAATTCAAATGAGGAAAATCCATTAGTGAAGGATATTCAGCAGGATGCGCGTGTCTAACTTCCCCGTGACTCACAAACAGCTAAATCCTGATAGACAACTAATAAATATTGGTTCTTTATTGAAAATTAAAAAAACTAAAATTATATTGTTGTAAACATAATCAGTTATGAATATTATTAATTTATTTATTCGTGCACAAATATGTTTATCTGAAAATTGATACTAACATGATTTGGAAATAATATTATTAATTAATTTTATTATAACTCAATAATAATAAAAAATAACAGTTTATTCCATTGTAAATTTGAATAAAAATAAAATTCAAACAACATTCGGTGACGAAAGAAAGCTGTATAATTTGTAGATTAATAGTATATAACTATATTGTTTTTAGACGTTAAAAGGCCACATTGTTTAATTAGAAAACTTAAATGCGTTTTGTGGACATTTGTTAGAAAGCGTTAATATGTAACACATTATAAGAGATAAGATGTGTTTGCATATAATAACACTTGCATTTGTCTTATTCGCACACGACATAAGAACACAATGTCTAATAGTTAAATATATTTAATTATAATCAAATATTGGCATCTGACAACTTTTGGCCCAATCTTAAACAAATTTACAAACACCAAAGCTGGCTCACACACATTGTTTTTAAGGGCCTCAATACAGCGTATACAAAGTGTGAGGTCACTACTGCACATACGTTCAGGAGAGGTAAAAAAAAGTCAAAACTGAATTGTAGTATTTTTTTAAGCTACTATTCCAGATCGACAAGCTTTGAGTGCAACACAAAACTATATATCCAAAAACCGTCGACTGAACGTCTAATACAGCAAGTACTGAATAATGAAGACAACATACTGATACTAATGAACCACTAATGCAAGTTTGATCGACACTTACACATTCACGGATGAGGCAGTAGAAGCCACACTTGAAATTTGGAGAATTCACACAAAACCCACAGTATCAAATTCAAGTTATCAACATAGGTTAAATGTCTGGTGTGGAGTTATTGAAGATTATTTAGAAAGGTAAAAGTAAAGTTTATTTTCTTAGCATATACATGATACATACGTTTAGAGCATACATACATACATATAAATAAAATGGTCATAAAACAGATATATCTATAAACATGTTAAAAATTAGTAAGTATATACTATTACAATACAGAAGTTAAAAAAAAACATGCAAACACAAAACATTACTAACATTAAAAAATCGTTTATACAGTTCTTTATCAATTAGCATGTTAGCTAATACTTTTTTAAATTGATGTAAGTTAGTTATACTTTTAATATTTTCTGGAAGGTAATTAAATAAATTCATAGCACTATATCGAGGCAATTTTGAGCTGATGTGTAACCTGCAATTTGGTAATGCTGACGTCTTGTGTTATACATATACAATGTTTAAATCTAAATTTGTTAAAATAGGTAATTGGTAACGTGTAATTGGTAGACAAGTACAAAACTCCAGACTTACCATATTTAGCTTAATGTTTGTGGTCTCATATAACATATAACATCTGTTATACCAAACACCATCAAAAACTGTTGACAATATTAGTAGACGCATTTTTGAGGTACCAAAACTAATTTGGAATAACAACAATGTGTGCGTTTAATGAAGGCAAACGTTGACAACTGTTGGCTACTGTTGCTAACACGTTTACTCTTTAAAGTTTGCTAAACAAATGCGTTGAATATACCTTGACAACCAACAGCTGACCATTTCAGTCAGCTGTACAATTTTAAGAAAATGCTTGCTTGTATTCAAGTCAACGGTTGTGTTTCCTAAACGCGCCCATTATCTCGTAAAACACGTACTAAAAAAAATTGTAATTGTAATGTTTCAAATTATTGTAGTTGTTTAATATGTCAAATGTTTATTCAAAATAAATTCATTATTCCAAATATGAGCGTTTTGTCTGATATCATATTATGCAAGTAATAAGCCCTTAAAAGTATGGAGATTAAATGATGCCAGCATATTAACTGTCCACTAGTTTTGATGAAAAAAATAAAATTCACACAGCAAACGCACAAAACTCAATATTATAACTAATATGAGTAATCACTTCTCTACAAATCTTTAGCAATTATAACAAAAACAACAATCAAATAAAAATATTGTAATATTGAAAGGTCGTTCTTAGCATAAATTTCATAAAAGGTTATATCCAGCATTGTCTAGTGATTCCATAATTTATGTTTTAGTTATTTATATTATTATTACTTTACAAGTCGGAAACATAATTCACTAATTATATAATAAACCTATTATACTTAAAATAGTATTTGATTATTCCTTACTCGAATAAACTCTTATTGCTTAAGAATCTTCATACGTTTAATTAAATAATTATACTAGGTGCAAATTGGAGCTATTACAAGACAGCAACTAAAAAAGTAACAGATAATCTATACATAAGACATTTGATATATAATTTATGTGTATTATAATCTGCGTTTGGCTAGTTAATCCGGAGTAAAAGTAGATGTTTTGTCAGTTTCACCTCTCAAATAACCAACAAACAAGTTACAAAATGTTTTACATAATACTAAATACAGCAAAAGAGTTAAATTATTTTTTTCTTCATAATTGAAGAAATAGTTAATATATTTCTTATATTTTCACCCATAAACACTAAACTAATTTCTTTTGCTAAATATTAAAGAGGCGACCACAATGGTCTAGTGCGAGGACTGTTGTGCAGGCAGCCCGGGTTTGATTTGAAATTCGGCGTTTTTTTAGTATTTAGCTCATTTTCATCAACAATAGGTCCGTCATCGACAAAAAAGCAATGATCATGCTTCTACCTTTATCATTAAAAATGCATGGATCATCTTCTGTTTTAACAAAATCAATATTTATAAGAAATTTGAAATCTTGTCATTCCAGTTTTTTTAAGTTAGTTTTAGATCATAAAGACCTTTTCTCAGTTTGCACACTTGCTATGAGCCACGATAGAAACCTTCAGACTGATACATGTAGATCTCTTCTTTAAGTTCTTCATACAAAAAAGCAGCTTTGACATCAAAAATGATCACTTTTCAACATTTGAGTTCTGCAATGCTAATTATTAGATGATTTGCCGCATGAGATGCCATAAAACTAAAAGTGTCTGTATAGTCTAATTTTCTTTCTGCACATATCATCTTGCAACAAACAGGTTTTCAAACGGCCATTTTGTAACTGACACAACACCCAACAATAGGTTAGTAGTTTTGCGTGTTTTATATTTTTGACAAAGTTTCATTTTGGTCAAAGAGTTGAATTCTTCCACTAGGGCTGAATTCCATCCTTTGTCCTTAAGTGTTTCAAAAACAAGAATATCTTTTACATCTCCTATCAAAGGTTGAAAAATTAAAAAGTCTGCAAAACGGACAGGTCAAATTAAAGTTTAACAATCACGCAGACTTGACTTCTTCGGAGTTTTGACTACTAGTTCCGCTGCTAATTCTTGTTTGTTTTTCGGTTCTTAACGTGCAGGTGATAATCGCGCAGATACTTTAGTCAAATTTTTATTTTCATCCAATATATCGCAAGCTTAAGGTTCATTTAAGTTTTACTCTTAATTGACGTTCAGATTTTGGTTAATCTGTCTGTTACTCTTCTCAAAATTAACCTCCTCAACAAAAATTACATTGTCTGAACATGACATCGCGCTAATTTATCCGATAAATTCGTTAACATGGCAAATCCACGTCGTAATCTACTAAGATTCTCTTTTCTGACTTTCAATCCATCTTGTCTCGTTTATGGTCAGAGATAAGTACACAACAATTACATTCTTCTCAATTTAATTTTCAGTCTAATGTTCTGTTGAACTTTGACCTTACTCAACTGGTTTATGTTTGATTCAACATTGAATAATACACAGCTTCAGTTTATATTTTTTGTTTTTAATTGTGAGCATGTATAATGGTACGTACTGATTTTACAACTGTCTGCAATTCACATTTCGATAATACTATTTTGTTTAGGAGTATATAAATTAAAGTTTCTCTTGTTGGTCTTGTGTTCTGGCATTTCTAATTTTGGTGTCGTTGTCTGACATTAAGCACTTAATTCCTTTATCAGATTGATTCTCTACCATTTTAAACAAAATATCTATTTTGATACTGTTTTGTCTTTAAAAAATAGACAGTACAAAATTGCAAAAAATCATCTTTAAAAAGTAAAGTTTTAATCGAAGTCGATAGCAGACATCTTTCATACATTACTTGACTCATCATTTCAAAAAAAAAATTATCAAGAGTCATGAAAGTTGACACTCGTTCATTAACACACTGTACATATTCTTTATCCAACATTTGTGTCAACAAAAAGTTAGTTCTTCTAGATATAAATTATTTCTTAATGTTACCAATCTTGTCTATTGTAAGCTTCCAGGTCCAATGGCAATACAAAATCAATTTGTAATACTTTTGATATTCCTCCGATCCGGATTTTCCGTGTTATCACAATTCGAGTTGCCTTGCGGACAGTTTTTGACAAAATAACTCTTTACAAAACCTCTTGACCTATTAATTCATTTTACATTTAAAGCAATTAACTAACAAAGTTTTTTGAAAACTTCAAAAGTTTGGTTTTGGTACTTGTGGCTTTTCTGTTTGTCTCAAAATAAAAGCGTTCTGAGTTGAATCGGTTTTGTCGAGTCTGTCTTTTTCCAATCGAGTTTGAAAAGTCGTCTTGGCAGCAGCAATATTACCCAGGCATTACACAAATATTACACTTTTTAAGGTAATAGACTCAACTTATTAGATAATTTTATTAAAAGTTTGAGAACACAGATTGGACTTTCTTAGGCACAAACAAATAATCAGCAGTAGAATACGTATATAGTTATAAAGTTTATTTTATTCTGTTTAAGATGCAATTAACACACCGACTTTTCTTAATTTTAAACTAGTTAGAATTGACCGATTACACTTAAATAAACTATAGAGATATTGTTTTAGTTTCAAATCATAATAAAACACCATAAAGTCATAATTGAGTGCAACAACGGCTAATAAAAGTTGTTTCAGTTTAGTTTTTATGTTTTCTACAATTTGATTATAGCAGCAAAAGCTGGTGGCATTTGCGAAGTCAGATCCAAACTGTTAGAGGTAGGGTTCAGTGTGCAAAAATCCACAGTTGTTTCAGATGGTAAGTATTGTGCGCAGCTATAAATAGTAAATTTCTTAACGGCAATACTAGCAGATCAAAAATCCTTCGAAAGAAGTTGACAAGTATGATCGGATAAAAAAGGCAGTAGTTTCTAAATTTGATAGTTAAATCAACAACATCAACAGTAATAGATGAACACATAGAAATCAATCTGACAACGTTGTTGAGTAAGAAAACAACAGTTATCAGAGTTTAATTTGTATATTTTATTACTCTTTTGTTTTATCTTTTCTTCAAAACAAAAGAAAATATCCAGAAGCAATTTGTTATTAGCACAAACTTCGTCTAATAATATTTGGTATAATAAAATTTATTCATTTTCATTAGTCTTGGCAATTCTGAGTCACAATTATTATAAAATCAATTCCACACTCAACACAAACAATGTCACACTTTTGCACTTTCAATCTGTCTTAGTGACAAGAAATGAAAAGATAAACAAAGTTAAAGAAAATGGTTTAAACTAAGGATACAAACTTCACACCTACTAACTTTCACCTAAGGACTAACTAAAATACAAACAGATAGACCATGAATAAGTTTTAATAAAACAATAGAAAGAAAATAAAACAGTTAATAATTTTAAATTTTAAAACCACCAAGTGACGCCACTGGTGAAAATAGTAATAAATTTAATACACCGCAAAAAACGTTGATACTGCAATAGCCGATAAACAATTGTTATAGGTTAATTGTAACCTATAATAATTGTTTACCGCGAACACAAACTAAATTAACATAAAATATATTAATCATGCGTAGTAAACTAATAGCATAATAAAGTATTAATACGGTTACCAGATTAACGGCAGAAAACAATTTAAATTATATATCTATTATATACACAAAATCTCACTAGCACAACATTAACATGCAGCATACACTTCAGTGACGCACAGCGTTTTCATTATAAAGAAATTAAATAATAACTTTGAAATAACTTAATATAATAATAATGTAGAACTTAATCAATCAAACTTTTGGTGCAGAAATGCTTCTATACTGGCATTCACTTGAGGATATATCTGTTTTATTTTTATATTCTTATCCTCTATTTATAAAAAAAAAAAAAAATGTTGTAAGCGTACTATCAAAATGGATATATAACTATAATAAGTTCAAACTTTTTAAGTTAAATATAAATATAATTAAATAATTGCACACAAAAAACACCGTCTATAAGCTGTTTTCAAAAAAGGGCTTTAAAATGTTGTTATTTAATAAAAACTTAAACACATCAAATATATCCAATTTTGTTATTTTAAATAAAAACATTTCAATTTTATAAAATGTTAATGTTGATTTAATTATTTTTTGGGTGGTAGTCATTTCTGCAAATATTTAAATTCAATAAACAGTTTTAATCATTTATTTGAACATTTGTATTTGATGATCATCAATCTTTTATTCTTTCTATACCAATAATAAAAAAATAATTTTAAATATTTTTAATTAAGATTTATTCGTCAATCATATCGCTTTATTTTATCATTAATTATTGTTACTTTTTAACACCACTATAATCATACGTATATGTAAAAAGACTCATCTCAATAGCATTTTTAATATTTATGGATATCGATTTTAGATTTAGATTGTTAATATAATACTTTTGTGTGTGATATGAGTCCGAAATAAATTTATTCTGTATATTGTTATTTTTATTTGAAACAGGATTTAATTAATAAATTAAAATATGTTTAAAAATCATATATTTTTCAGAACATTTAGCATTTAAATTATGTAAGTAGTTTAATAATAAATACTTTATATAAATACTATATCAAATATCGCAATAGCTTAAGATCAAATCTGCATTTTAATTTCACGTTTACAAAAAAAAAATATTTTTTAATCCAGCGTGCAAAATATTGCGATATTAAATTTCACATAAGATCTGTTATATTGTAAATACACATTTCTACTGTCTAAAGAAGAGAATTCCGAAATGATAGCAAGCTGTGAGCACTATAAATCTCAAATAGAGACTTGTTTTTTAGTTAACCTTTTGACCTTAAACTCGTCTGCAGATTTTGGGACCATTGAGAATAAATTTTTACAAAAACCTGAGCAATAAAATTGATAATTTTACACAGAAATATGTAAATTTGTGAAACCGCAAGAAATATCTTCATTCAAAATTATATCCACCGTTTGAACATGAATTACTTGTTTAAATTGTTTATAGCGGCTATACTTTATAAGGTTCGTAAGTAATAGGATGTTATTCAATTATTTTTATCTTGTATCATCAATTTTATTGCTGATTGGAATGTGGAGTATGAGAAAAATGCAACATTTAAGCGAACTCAACCAGGAAGCTGGGAGTGTGAATCCATTAAGAACACTTAAATTACATAATGACCTTGGATTTGCTCGGCACTCGAAATAATATTCTCTCGGCAATTTGTTATTTTTGATGTGATCATAATTCCTGTATTTATGTTCATCATCTAAACACATCTTCGATGATTATATAGTTTTGAATAAACCAGAAGTTTAAATAAATTCACATTTACGTCATACCTATTTTTTATTACTTAGTCGTAATATAATTATTGCACATTTTTATGAGAAAGAATAAAATTATGTGTTAAATAAACAGAAAATGATTCCATTTTACCTTTAGTGATTAAAACAAATAAATTATACAGAAAAATGATAAACCAGTATAATTCTAATTTTAATATGGCAAGAAATTGTAGCAACATGAATAAACTTAGGTAGAAGTATCTGTTATCTATCTGTCTAAAATTATCAATCGTAATTTAATAAATAATTTAAAAAAATGCATTTGGTATTGTTTTGATTTTCTTTCTCAACTTATGGAATGTTGTTTTTTTTTTTCACTATTCTAAATCCTTAACTTGATGTGCAATAATGTAAAATATTAAAAACCCATTCCACAATTTCAGTGTAATGGTGTATAGTAGTTCTCATAGTAATTTAATATCAATTTTTGTGTTTTGTTATATTTTATTTATCTCTAGTTTAAAAAATAAATAATATAAAAATTAATTAAAATTGTCATTTTAAATGTACAATAAAGTTTAAACTAGATATAGAAGTAATTAATCCTCAGTCCAAAAGTTATAGTTTTATTTTAGCAACAAGATTCAGTTGAAGACCTATCAGACAATGTGCAAATCAAAAGTAATTTAAACTTTAAAAAAATGAAAACAGAGATTAGGTGGACATGTACTCCACAGATTCGCATCTTTTTAACTTATCTCACAAAATATTTCCAGATCAATGGATAATTGCCTATGTGATTCCTTTGTGTAAAAATGGATCCAGTAATGTCAATGATATCAATAACTTACGCCCAATTAGTATTGTCAAAAAAAATTGAAAAACAGTTTCGAGAACATTTAAATTACAATTTGCTCCTTTTACATCAAAGTGGTTTTCGTCAAGGTTTTAGTTTAGCAATACAGCATTAACGTCTGTTGTTGTTGATTTAATAGAAGGAATAGGTAACTATTATATATATATTAAGGAATTAGGGTTACTGGTAATGCTTGATTTTTCTAAGGCAATTGACACTATTAATCTTGAATTGCTTATTGCAATTTTACATTGGTTTGGATTAACAAGTAAGACTGTTTCCCTTTTTGTTAGCTATCTAACAAACAGGAAACAGCATGTAATTTTAAATAATGCAGTGACTGTAGAATTTTTATTTGCGCCTAATATTTGATATAAAAAGAAATGAAAGAGTTTCACACAAGTTGTTAGACATAGGATGGCTTAACATGAGCAGACGCAGACAACTCTGAACAGCAGTGTTTTATCACAAATTAATCAGTACTAAAACTTCTGCGTATTTATTCAAAAAAATCAAATACCGTACCGATGTTCACAACATTAATATTAGGTTTAAGGGACTACTCACAATACCAAAACATAAAACACAGTTATTTAAAAAATTGTTTCAATATAACAGCTATTTATAATCATGTTGCCCCTTGCCTCAAGCTAAGCACAATTATTGGATTTAAAACTAAATATAAAAAGTGGTTACTTAGTGATCAACTTAGTAGCCTATAAAACAAATCTTAATTTGGATCTAATATTAAAATATTTTATAACATTAAATGTATTATTAAAATTATTATTATTTTTTATTTTGTTATGTTATGTTTATTTTTTTCTCTAATATCAATCTATTTAATAGTTAGTGGTTAAATGGAAGAACAGCTGATTGAATTTAATTCATGTTTTGCCATTACACTATTATATTTTAATTAATGTAATACTTTATGTATTTCTTAATTTAATAAAGTCGTTTATTATTATTATTGTTTAAACTAACTTGTTGTCGGGTTTTATCGATATATACGCGGGTTTCCCAAGGGTATATATAACTATGTTATTTATTAAAAAATGAATTTAGTTTAAGAAAGCACGTGTTATATGTGCTGTGTCTAGCAAAACGGATTTTTGCAGATCTGCCAGTGTATCTTCAGCTCCTATTACTTTTAAATTTTTTACCGTTTCCTTAGGTATTAATCCTGTTGCAGAAATTATAATTGGTAATATTTTTATGTTTGTTAATTTCCATATTCGTTTTATTTCATATGCTAGTTCTGTGTATTTTTGTATTTTTTCATCGGTTTTCTTTATGATATTTTCACTTGCTGGAACTGCCATGTCTATTAAATATGTTGTTTTTGTGAGTTTGTTGGTCCAAATAATATCTGGTCTGTTATGTGTTATTTGTTTGTCAGTCTGTATAGAAATATCCCATAGTATCTTATGATTGCTGTTTTCTTTAATGGGTTCTGGAATGTATTTATAGTATGGTACCTTGTCATTTTCTTCTTCTAAATTTGTATTACTTATCATTTTTTTATGTATAATTGCCGCTACGTTGTTATGTCTTTCTGTATATTTAGTTGGAGCTAGTTTTTCACATCCTGTGATAATATGTGTTATAGTTTCTGCAGTTTTATAACATTTTCTACATTTATCTGTTGTTATGTTGGCTTTCAGTATATATTTTTCATAATTCCTAGTTCTTATTACTTGATCTTGGATTGCAAGAGTAGATCCTTCTGTTTCTGGGAATAAATTACCTTTGGTTAGCCACATGTTTGATAATTCTACATCTATGCCTTCTTTATGCAGTTGATAGAATGTCTGCCATGAATTTCTTTTTGTGACCATTCCAATTCTTTGTATTGTATAGTATTAGTTTCATTAACTTGAATGTTGTTGTTTAGATTCAAGGGTGTTAGTTGAGTGTCTGCTTCTGATATGGTCATATAAAGAGTGCCGTTTGTCTGGTTTTTAAAATATGTCGTTAGATTATTAATTTGTTTGTAGTGTAAGTGTGTTACATCAATTATACCTCTTCCTCCTCTAGATCTTGAAAGAGAAATTCTTTGTAAACATGCTTTAGGATGATGTGCCCTGTTTTTAGTTAGTTTTGTTCTAATTTGTCTGTTTAGATCTTCGAGTTCTGTATTGTTCCATTTAATAATACCAAACGAATATGTTAGTACGGGAATTGCGTATGTATTTATTGCCTTCATTAAATTTTTTGAGTTTAAATTGGTTTTAGTTATAGATTGTAGTCTAGTTTTAAATTTGAATTTTATCATTTCTTTCATTTCTTTGTTGTTAGTAACTGTGTTTTGCATAATTCCTAAATATTTGTAAATTTCCGTTTCATTCATATTTTGTATTGTTTGGTTATTATCAAGGTTGATAATTTCTGTGTTGCTCCAACTGCCTTTTTCCATTGCTACTATTTTACATTTATCTAAGCCAAATGTCATATGTAGATCTCTACTCATTTTTTCTACTACGTTGATGAGATGTGTGAGTTGATGTTTGTTGGCTCCGTATAGTTTGAGGTCGTCCATGTAAAGTAGATGGTTTATAGTATAATTTGTTATTGTACCTTTCAGTTTATATCCATATTGTGTCCTATTTAGCGCATTTGATATAGGATTTATAGCTAGGCAAAATAATGTAGCGCTAAGTGTGTCACCTTGAAATATTCCTCTTTGTATTTTTATTAATTTAGTTGTTACGGTGGATTTTCCGTTACTAATGTGCATTTCTGTTTTCCATTTTTCCATAATATAATTAAGAAATGTTGTGATTGTAGGGTTTATTTTATATATTTCAAAAACTTGTTTGATCCAAGAATGAGGTACAGAATCGTATGCTTTTTGATAGTCAATATATCCCATGTATAAATGTCTGTTTTTAGATCTAGCTTGGTTAGTAATGACCGTATCTATTATAAGTTGTTCTTTGCAGCCGCGTGATCCTTTTTTGCATCCTTTCTGTTCTTCTGTCATTATGTTGTTTCCCTCAAAATGATTAGATATTTTAGTTGTTATTATAGAAGATAGTAATTTATACAAAGTAGGTAAGCATGTGATGGGTCTATATTTTCCAGCATCTTTGGTATTATTTTGATCTTTAGGTTTTAAATATGTGACTCCTTGCATCATGAAATCTGGAATTTTTTTTGGGTTTTTTATTATGTTGTTATAAAGTCTTGCAAGATGTTTGTGTGTAGATGTTAAGGTTTTAAGCCAATAGTTTTGTATTTTGTCTTTTCCTGGTGCACTCCAGTTAGGACTTTTAGTTAATGCGTTTTTAACATCTAGTTCTGTTATTTCAAATAATTCCGTTTGGTTGATATGCATATGGTTGTTGGTTTCTTCTTGAATCCAATGAGCTTCTTCTTTGTGTTTATCTGTGATACTTCAAATATTTTCTCAAAATGTTTCAGTTTGTTCTTTGTGGGGCATTGGATAGTTTTCAATATTGTCTGCATTTAGTTTGCGGTAGAAAAGTTTTTCGTTTTTTTTGAAATTAGTATTTTGAATTTTTCTTTCCAAAGATAACTTATATTTCCTTAGGCGGTGAGAATATACTGCTAGTTTTTGTTTTAATAACTCTGAAACGAGCTTCATATCTTCTCTATGGCATTCGGTTTTTATTGGGTGATTAGATTTTG
This sequence comes from Tachinus rufipes, assembly GCA_963932245.1. Classification (NCBI taxonomy): domain Eukaryota; kingdom Metazoa; phylum Arthropoda; class Insecta; order Coleoptera; family Staphylinidae; genus Tachinus; species Tachinus rufipes. Next base: position 44,006,039 of record OZ010741.1, on the reverse strand, counting down.
ATTTTCTGAACACGTGAATCAGTTTGTTTGTGAGTTTATTGGTGATATTTCCCTGTATATATCTCGTTAACTGCCCTATTTGCCTTCTTGTTTCCTCTATATTATTTTCTATTCTTTTTTGCCATGGGGGTTTATGTATAAAATTTGCAGGTTTAACATTGTTGTTTTTTATTGGATTTGTGAGATCTGATATTGTTTTTGCAGCGCAATATATATGTTCTTGTAGTTCTTCAAACTTAGTTTCTAAAGATAATGTTTTGTCTAGTATTTTATTAATTATTCTAGTAACTGTACCCACTAGCTCCATTTGTGGTCTTTTGATTGTTTCTCTTTGTGTAGGATCTAATCCTGAATATTTATCAAGTATTTCTTGGTATTTAGTTTCAGCTATTAGTTGTTCTTCAGTATAAATTTCTACTATTTCTGGAGCTTCTTCTTCTCTTATGTTTATTGGATTTTCTAGCGTTGTTTTGTTTGCGGCTTGTGTTTCATGTTCTTGTACGGGGGTCTGATTTTTTATTCTGTTTAGTTCTTGCAATACTTCCTCTTTTAATTTCTGCAATTGAGGTTCTGGTATTAGGTTGTTTCGGATAATAGTACGTTTTTGGTCTGCAATACGTTGGCTTGATAGTTCTGCTAGTTGTGGTATTTTTTGAGTTAAATATTGATAAAGCTTTTGCACATATCCTGTACTATCGGTTTCATTTTCGGTTACTATATAATAAGCACGCATTATTTGTGTGTTTAATTCATTTGTCCACTTCATGCGTTTCCTGATTTTTCCAGCTTTAGTGGTGGTTTCAGAAAGAAACAAAGCATTTTTGGCTGGTTGAGAAGTTGTTCATTGCTCTCTATATCGTGTGTTATGGTAGTAGGACCTGGTCCAATGCCATTTCCTTCACCGGGTTGCAGGGGTGGCTGTAACAAACTATTCAACAAAACTCCAGCTCCACAAGTTTTATCGCGGGATGTATTATCCTGGTTTCTCGTGCCATGTTCCGAGGCTTTAATATTAGTGTACTCCATTATAAACGAGGGTGTGGCATTTTTGCGTTGCTGCTGCCAAAGCTTAATTTTTACAGGTTGTCCCACTGGGATACAAACACCTGCGATAAGCCGCCTCTTTGAGGAACAGACGCTTATCTCACAAGTAACTCATCCGCCCTAAGCCGTTGGTTATCCTGTGTCCTGTTAGTCCGCCGGAGTATAAAATCTCCTACCCTCTATATCTAGAGGGTTTTCCCCTATCCGCCACCTTGGGGACGCGTTCCGTAGGGGTTACAGGATTTCCCCCGGAATTATTATTATTATTATTATTATTATTAATATTATTATTATTATATTTTGAAGTTTTTGTTGTTGAGTATAAATGAGTTTAACATTTATTTACAGTTTAGTTAACAGTGTTTGCATTGTCTATAATAGTTATTGTACTAAGGGTAGATAAGTAATGTGCTAGTTATAGATTGTTATGATATTTGTTGATAGAAAATATTGCTAAATCTTTACCTTACAAGTTCCAAGTAAAAAAAAAATTATTACACAATAACCAATAGGTTATTTAAATACAGGCCAAAAGGGTCTTGAAGGTGTGTAAAATAAAATACATTTGCAATGATGTCATTGAAGTACTGACAGATATAGCATGCTTAAAAGGCTGTACAAATATGTTATTTGCACACTGGCAGTGTGTCAAGACCTCATTGAGGTTGTGTGATAACACGTTATCTGACAATAAGGATTAATAGCTATAGCTAAAAGCATGCTGCACACTGGCAGTTGAAGTCTTGCTTAAACACAATAATTACAAAAGATTGTCAAGCGTACACAGGTTATGAGATTGTATGCAGAGCAGAGGTTCAGACGTGGATTTTCAAAGCAACTTTGGAAGCCTTCATGGAAAGTTTCTAGCAGTTTTGAATCTGAGGTTCACGCTATACATTACGTATATGTATTTAACTTTTCAGATGCGGATACTTTTTATAAGCGCAAATTTATTGTTTACTCATATTCTATATATTCTTTGACACATTAGTTAACATAAATTGTTTAATAGTTACTGTGATTTTATGTAAATTGTTTTTTTGACCAGTGAGATGCTAGGCACACTGATGATGGGTGCATACCCTGAAACACGAGTGTATGTGTCTCTTACTGGATAAAATTGCAATTTACATAATATACATTATTTATTAATTTTAAATTGTGTAATTCTTATTTAAAAAATAATAATATTATAACAGTTCTTGGAACGTATGCTCTTAATTGTTTAATATAGATCTTGTTTGGGAATGACTAATAACTATTTTTTTGGTTTTTTATATTATCATACTTTGATTAATCATCATAATCAATGCAAGTTTTTTCTCTCTTTGGGACGTTTTTCTGACAATTCTGCAAACATCGTATGCTCATAATCAAAATCTATCACTAAAGACTATTCTATTTTATTCATTTTACTGTACTCATGCAATTCCATGTTGGTAAGTTTATCATTCGTGTCTTAGAATATCCAGAAAAAATAAAAAAATTGTAGCAATACCTCAGTATTACAAATAAATAATCCGGCTTTTTGTAAGCCGATTATTGTACCCTGTTTAATGGGTCTATTCTGAACATATTTTAACATCGATGTTAGCTAACATCGCTGTAGAAATTGATTTTTGACCAATCAGGTATCGTGATTTTTAAATATTACCTAGCAACGTTCAAAATGTTTATTAACATCGCTGTAAAAAATGTTCAGAATACTGCTATAAGTTCTCATATGGTAAAAATTTACGCATTCTTGAACAGGTGGCATTCTTTTACAATCGACTAAGCCTAATTAATAGTTTCAGTTTTTAATCATTTTATTACAAATGCACTGTGCAACCATTACTCAGTTCTATCTAAAGAACGTTTGCACAATTTCTATGGCATTTGTCATGTAGACCTGTATTGAATTGTCGTCGATCAATTTTATTTATTTGTGAAATGGCTCAATTAAAATTATAAACAGAACGTAAATGTTAAAATAAACAATCATGTAATTACATTTCCATACAAAAAACCTTGAAAAAGTATGGTAAATCTAAAGCGTAAAACACACTGTTTATGCTACAGACTTAATTGACTAGACAGATTCATTTAAAACGATCTACATTTTTTATTCATAATTTTTTTGATGTAATAAAAAAAATTAATCATTACTATAAGTTTTCTTTTGCTAGCCTTTGTATAAATTAAATGTATTGTATTCCTAACATTAAAATTAATTAAATATGTTAATATTAGAAATTCTATAACTAATAAATTTGATAAGAAAATATATTCAAAGACGTATTATAATTTTTTTATAAAAGTGCACTGTTTTAATTTTATATAGACTTTATATTAATAACACAATCGTTTAAATTGTAAATAGCAGAAACCACATAGTTGCTAGATATTCTTTCAATATGTGACATCTGTCATCATATTTTTACCTGCTTAAGATCTTTCCAGATAATTATATTAAGAGCACTTCAAAAACTTTCAAATTAGTTTGTAATATTATAAGTGAAATTTGTAAATCTAAACCATTTAGTTTTCATTATTTATCAAAAGCTTTTACTATCTCTTATTATACTATGAAACTTTATTTACTATTTACTGGACAATACCCAGAAATAGAATATAATTTTATATAAAAATATTACAGTTCTATTTGTGAATTTGAAATTGCTTTTTTTTTTGTTTTAAGTGCCAATATTTTAGGTTTTACATTTATGTTACTACCTTACACTTTGTTGTAGTATGTACAGTGTAAACAATTTATTACTAATCAAATATAGAACTCATATACTATGTTCCAAGCTTATTGCAAAATCAGTCTTTTTATAATAAACCTAGTTACTAAAATTTTTAGTTAAATTGTAAATAACTTTTTCTTTATTTTTGAAAATAAAATTTCAAAAACGCAAATCCTTTATTAATCGTAAATAGAATGAATTAGCAATTAATGTCTCAAAAACTTTTATTCTATCGCAGTTTGCGATTTTCTTACTTCTCAGAACTAACACTACTATCCTTTATACTTTTTCTTTCACTTATGAAGCAATAATGATATTTAGTAAATGTGTAAAAATCAGCAGAGCAGCAATATCAGCTATAAATAAAATTAAGATACTTCTAGGCTAATATACTGCTCAACAAATAAACAAGACCAGTTGCATAATATACAAAGTGGCGCAATAAATATTGACTATTTTTAAGGTGCTGTAATAGGTTTAGTAATAAAAATACAAAATCTAAAAAAACATTTATTTATTGTACATGTAATGCTTTTTTTTAAATAACATTTTTTAAATGAGCACCATTGTTATGTATACATTCTTAAAGACGTGTTCAAAAATTTTGCATAATTCTCTGTAACATAGCCTGGTCTATCAAATTAATTTCTTGGGTAATGTTGTTCTTTAAATTTTGTAGTGTGTGGGGTTTGTTTACATACACCCTAAATATCTCCATAGAAAAAAATCAGAGATTGGTGATCTCGACGGCCAATTAATATGCTGTCCAAGAAACATGGTTCTTAGCGTTGTCATGCAGTTTTGTGCAGTATGGCTAGTTGCTCCATCTTGTTAGAACCATACATTGTTATTTTCTATTTTAAGTTTTTTCAGCTCAGCAGGTAAAAAATTCAAGATCAAATCTAAATATCGCTTGGAATTAACAATAACGGTACCTTGATTTTCTTAAAAAAAGTATGAACCCAGTATTTCAATTGCGGTCACAATACATCACACAGTTACAGGTGAAAATGTTCCTGCTAAGACATTAAGAGATTAAATGTTTGGGTTGTTGTCCAGTAAACCAATAAATTGTGAAGAAATTGCGGGTAATCTAGCGGGTAAATCTACTGGTAGAATTTTGTACACAATTTGAATTTTGTACGAATGAAATCTTAGGTCATAGTGTAAAATTTGGCAACGACTTCTTTTTGAGATGTTGCTGTTTGACGCCTTGCTGAACAATTAAGACTTCTTGTTACAGCTTGCCGTACCCTCTCAACATTCTCTGAAGTACGCACAGTTCTTACCGTGCCAACGTATGCATTTTGTACACTTTTTGTCTCATTAAACTGAACAATCTATTTTAAAATTATGTTTTCTGCGAGAATTCTACCACGCTTGAGAACATTGTAGTCTAGCCTTAATTGTTTCTGCACTGCTATTACAGACTCCAAGCATTTTGGTCAGTGACGTCTTAAAAATAGTCAATGTAATTTTTCAAATAATTAAACGTTTTCCAAAAGAACAATCATGACAACATTGCAACCTTTTGAGGATTGTGTAACCATTTGTTTTTATTGATTTGTTGCAATCAAACTAAGCCATTAACAAAATATTATTATTTGAAAATAGCAAATTTTATATTTTTAGTTTGTTATATTTTTACAGTTTAAGTGTTAATTATGTCTTTAAGAAGACTCAGCAGCTGAATTAAATATAGCAATTGGTTGATTGAAGATAAGAACGTTCTATTGGCTTAAGACTAAATGTATTACATACTGTAATATGGAGGAGCTGCAGAAATGCTTAAGAAGAGGTACACCAAATTATAAACATAGAAGAGGCGTAAAAAAAACTACAGCAAATAGAGACAAGTAAATATTAAGCTTAAAAAAGTTTACTTGCTTGTCGGAATAGGTTCAATAATGCAACTCAGCTAAGTAATAGCTTTTAAAATGCTAGGTGTTAAAATCTCAACATTAAGAAGATTTCGCAAACATACTTTGAAGCTTCTAAAACCAGCTTAATTTCTAAAACTAACAATTTTATACATATTTTAAACGTAAATTGGAATGATGAGTGAGCTATTTGCTTGTTTACAGATGAATTTAAATTTAAAGTATTTTTTACACGGACATATGCTAGTATACGGCGCAAACTTATACATATAAATATAAAGAATTTATAGTTTCTACCGTTGCCTTTGGAGGAGGTTTGTTATCCGTATTGAAAATATATTGGTTTAGAAAAAAAAGCAATTTTAGTAACATTTAAAATGAGTCTGTGAAAAGAATTTATTTTTGTGGACAATAATGCTCAAGGTTAGAGTTGTAAATAACTTCTTAGGAAAGTAAAGAATTACGCTGATGGGCTGGCTAGCAGTCTTACTAGATATGGACCTTATAGATTATATGCAAAATTATCTATAAAACTAGCATTGCCAAAACCAACTACATACTTTAGACATGCTTTAAGAAGCGTTGCAAAAAACGTGGGACAATATTATCATCATCAGCATCAATTTGGCTTACAAAGTATTGATGCCAAAAACTTTTAAATGCCCAAGGAGGCCCAACGTGCTATTAATTTACTTGTTTTTTGTTTTTTTGTTGAATACATTTTAATATGATTATATACTTTTTTAATTTTAAAAATAAGAAAGAGGTTTTTATTAAGGTTTAAGTTGATATTTCAGCATAGTGAAATTATATACTTAATATGATAAGCACTATAAAACAAAGTCTTCATGTTTTCTTTGAAAATAATAAAATTTAAATACACCAACATATGCAACTGGTTCAAATTTTGTTAGGATCCTTTTACTGTACCGCTGAGTCTAAAAACACTTTAATGAAATAAGAAAGGTGAAGGTCAATGACGTGGCCAGGCAAAAAAATACCGTTTACATTATGTACAATTGTACAACAACCAATGATTGTCCCAATCCTAAATACAAAAACATTCTTATACTTGCAACTCTCTAGAAAGTACCCCCAAATTATAACAGGATTGTATTGGTTACAGAAAAAGTACAACAAACTAATAAAACCAAAGTACTGTAAATTTTAAATCTAATAAATACAAAAAAAGTTAATCATTAATTATTATTTCTGGCATTATATTTTACATTTGACCAACATAAGTTGTTATTAAAGATTTAATTTTAAAATGTAAGTATGTACTCACAAAAAACTACCGGTATACATTATTTGCGAAAGTTTGTCTATAAACGTATTAGTTTGTATATCTATCACAAAAAACTGAAAAAAAAAATTCAGGCATTACCTTTTATATTTGACCTAGCATATGTATTATCATTAGAAATTTAATTTTAAAATGTAATACCAGATATATTTTTTTTATTTGTTTTATTAATGCCAACTAAACAACAGTGAATATATATTACATTTATTTATCAATAATAAGTTTCTTTTTGTATAACTAATATTTTACTTATTACCATAATTGTAAGCAAACAACAGTTTGTTATTCTAAACATATTATATTTTTTTGATTTTAAATCGATTAGGATACAAAAACAAATGGAAATCATGACATTAGCAATTGAAAATTATTTTAATTGCGTTTATTTATTCAAAATATGATTCTTGATACAAATGCATGTCTGTTATTACATAATTTACTAACAATAATAATAATAAATTAAAAAATTTAAAAGTTTAGAATATTACAACTTTAACATTTGTTATTGCAGTATAATCATAAATAAATACAGAAAAAAATAGTTTTATGTATATTTTAAATTTACTAGCAGTATACAATGGCAATAAATTATGATCTAGCACATACTACACATTATATTACATAAAGTAATAGATTGTGGTCACTTGTAGTAAGAACATTTAATTTATAAATGCATGGAATTTTCTTTTAGTCATAATATAATACAATCTGCTACCGTTGTGTGAAGGAATATTAATATTTCTTCAATCAACGCTACTATCTTTGACAATAATTTAATATACCTTTTTCATTATCATCTGTTTTAAGTTTTTTTTTTTTAATTTGCTATTGTCGGTTTACGCAATGCATTTTTGAAAACCTTTAAGAAATTATCATAATAAAATTAATTGTAATTTTAATAATAATTTTGGTATTACAAAGTTGCATTTTTAATTTGATTGATTAACAATCAATCACAAATGTAACAGAATTATAATTATGTTTGATTGATTATTCTTACATCATATAGCTATTAATCTTTTTGATATAATAAACATGTTTATAAGTAGATTTCTTTGATTCATAATATAAAAATAAAATACACTTATATAATTATTAGACTACTACACAAGTAAACCAGTTTTTTATTAAAAAAAATAGTTTTGTGTTTGCATATGTATTTAGTTTTTCTTTAATATTAATTGGATGCATTGAAAAGATCAATTGAAACTATCCAGAGTAAAATAAAAACTTTATAATCGTTTCAAACTTAAACTTAAATTTTTTTTCACGTAGTTCTCATTATTTAAATAACCAACAACAAAATATTTTGGTTGTGTGTACAGCTACTCATGCCCAGTCTGAATCACTTCATTATTACTCTAAAATTTCTTTCTTGGCTCTTTAATTAAACTAAAAACATAATTGTTTGGGTCAGGAGAATCGGAAAGATGTGGTAGACAAACATTATTATGCCGTTGTGCTGGAGATAATTGCTTTGTTGCCTATCTTGCTGACACTATATGGATTTTTTTAGAGATGTCGTGTATAATGTAATGTATAACCATAGCTTACATTTAATACTTTATTAATTTTGTCAATAACCCAAAAAATATCTTTTACAAAAGCTTTAACTTCCAAAGCCAAACAGGTATCACAACACAATTTGCTTGCAGGTCATTGAAAATTTGCTACAAAAGTTTAATTTTGATTTGTTCTATCTATGCTGTGACAGATATAAATTTTTACACTCAGATGCCAAAAAAACTGGCTTATTGAGTAATTTTTTGCAAAAACTTAGGTAATTTTTTTTATAAAATTTTTAATGTTTTACAATCAAAGCGACCATAGGGATGTAGAAAAAAAAACATATGGTACTTGTCAGTTTATTTAATGAACATTAATAAAAGAAAAGAAAATTTAAAGGTATGCGTTCTTCACTACCAAGGATCAAGGTGGCTACTGGGTTGACTTGTTTGTTTTTAATTAACTGTTATTCTCAAGGCAGATTAGTGTGTTGATTATGGTTCTAATGCTGAAGATTGTGCAAAAATTGTTGCTTTTGTGGCAGATTGAAAAAGCCAGCGGTGTGTCCAGATTTCTTCATGTCAGTCTTCTACCGTCCAAAAAGCACTTGAGCAGTTTAGAGTAACCAGCAGAAATACTTGGATGCCGTGATCTGGCAGGAAACAAAAAACGACTGCTATTGATGACCAATTTATTGTTTGTACTACTTTACGGAATCGTTAAGTGACTTTAGTAGAGACCAGAAACTAACAGTTTGTAGTACAGCTGTAAGTATGTGGACAGTTTGTAAAAAGCTGCAAGAAACTGGCTTAAAACCTTGTAGACCAGCTGTTGGACCAAAATTACTTTCACGTTACCGAATAGCCAGACTCTAATTTTCTCGCAAACATTTAAATTACACATTGACACAATAAAAGACTGTACTGTTTGCTGACAAGTCTAGATTCTACCTACATAATCTAGATGAAAGAAAACAAGTATGTAGACAAACGGGAGAACGATTTACGGAGTGCATTTTTAATCTCCGGTTTAGCCATGGTAGAGATATTCTGATAGTATAGACAGGATTTTTTTATTTATTTATTTTTTTTAAATTTATTTTAATATATTATTACAATGTACAGTGCAATAAAACATAAATACATACAATAGCAAAAAAAACAAGTCAAACAATTAATAAACTTTGATACAAAAAATAATAATACATATACTAATACATATATTTAAAATTAACAAACACCTGAAAAAAATTCTTGCATGTTGTATGGTTCTAGCTGAATTAACAATTCTTTTAGTGACTGTTTTAACTTTTGTAATGTTTTAGATTCTTTTATAGATTTTGGCAAATGATTATAAACTTTTAGGCAGGAATAGTAAGGCCCTTTTTCAAAAAAGTTTAATTTTTGAGATGGGTATATATATATGGGTAATTCCATTACTTTTCGACCAATTTGAAAAAGTCGACCTCTTTGATTTTGCTCAAATTTTCAGGGATCAAAATATAGGTGAAAAAAATGAGATTCCCAAAATTTTGGACCTTAGAATATTGCCTGTTCAAAATGACACACATTTGAAGGTCAAAAATTTTACAATAAAACGTCTTTTTTAGCTTATTTTGTATCTTAATTTTTGGGCTTCTGGAAAAAGATAAATAGGTCTACGATGTCTCAAATTATTTCTTATTACATGTACTTTAAAACCCATATTTTTATGTTTAATATTGTGGCAGTCATTTTGATATATTAAGCTTCAAACATTATTCCAAAAAAAAACCGTAAATTTAGCAGAATCGCAAAACTTTGCTTTCTTTAAACCGTTCTAACTTTGTCAAATCTTAACAAAATTTGATTCGCAAGGTCTAGATTTCCTCGTGTTTAATCTCTTTTTGAAGCGATCACACAATACTTATAGAATCAATACGTATACACCATTATTTTAATGCAGGAAATTGCACATGTTTTCGCGATCTTCAAAACTTGTAATTTTCAGGTCCCGAAAAAGCGCTGTCACCCTATGTCGATTTTAGTCAAAATTTCAGTAAATACTCTTTAGAACACAAGAAAAAAGGTTATTCATATGAGAAATGGTATATCGGGCATTATCAAAAAATTTTAATATTCAAAAATTGTCAAAATCGGAAAACCGCACATTTTTGTATCTCAATTTTTGGGCTTCTGAAAAAAGATAAGAAGGTCTACGTTGGCTTAAAATATTTCTTATTGCATGTACTTTAAAACCCATATTTGTATATTTATTGTTGGGGCAGTCATTTTGATATATCAAGCTTTAACCATTAATTAAATAAAAAAGTAAATTTTGAAAAATTGTTAAATTATGTTTTGTTTAAACCATTCTAACTTTGTCAAATCTTAAAGAAAATTGATCCACAAGGTCTAGATTTCTTCGTGTTCAATCTATCTTTAAAGTAATTACACTAGACTTATAGAATCAATTTATATTTACCACTATTTTGATGGAGGAAGTTGCACATGTTTTCGCTATTTTCAAAACTTGTAATTTTCAGGTCCCGAAAAAACGCTGTCAAACTATGTCGATTTTAGTCAAAATTTCAGTAAATACTCTTCAGACTACAAGAAAAAAGGTTATTTATATAAAAAATGGTATATTTGGTATTATCAAGAAGCCATTGAGAAAATGCAAGTCGTTGTGCTGAGTCGCCTGGTTGTAGGTGTTTTACTTTTGATAATAATATGGGTGAACATTTTCACTAAAAAACGCGTCAAAAAAGTTGTTTTCTGTCAGAAAATTTCAATTGCTAGGGCATTACCATTACAGAGTCCGTATACAAAAATGATATTTGCGTATTCTCTATGTTGGAACAAATTTCACTAACCGAACCAAAGAAAACTGTTTTTACAAGTATCAAAAGCTTGCATCAATGCACACTTGTTAAAGTAATGTTGTTTTGTTTGTGTTTTTTTGCTAAATAAAAAGTTTTTTTTAATATTTTGTATTTGTTGACTATCTCAAAAACAAAGCAAGATAGACAAAAGTGATTTAGATTTTCTAAATTTTGACGATTTTTGAATATAAAAAAATTCTTGATAATGCCCAATATACCATTTTTCATATAAATAACCTTTTATTTGTGGTCTGAAGAGTATTTACTAAAATTTTGACAGAAATCGACATAGGTTGACAGCGGTTTTTCAAGACCTAAAAATTACATGTTTTGAAGATCGCAAAAACATGTGCAACTTCCTGCATCAAATTAGTGGTGAATATGTATAGATTTTATAAGTTTTATGTAATCATTTTAAAGAAAGATTTACCACAAAGAAATATAGACCTCGTAGATCAAATTTCTTTAAAATTTAACCAAGTTAGAACGGTTTAAACAAAGCATAATTTTGCAGATTTGCTTAATTTACGGTTTTTTTTTGGAATAATGTTTGAAGCTAGATGTATCAAAATGACTGCCCTAACATTAAATAGACAAGTATGGGTTTTAAAATACATATAATAAGGAATATTTTGAGCCATCGTGGACCTTTTTATCTTTTTCTAAAGACCCAAAAACTGAGATACAAAAATGTGCGGTTTGCCAATTTTGACAATTTTTGAATATTAAAAAATTCTTGATAATGCCCGATATACCATTTCTCATATAGATACCTTTTTTCTTGTGCTCTAAAGAGTATTTACTGAAATTTTTACTAAAATCGACATAGGGTGACAACGCCTTTTTGGGACCTAAAAATTACAAGTTTTGAAGATCGCAAAAATATGTGCAATTTCCTGCATCAAAATAGTGGTGTATACGTATTGGTTCTATAAGTCTTGTGTGATCACTTTAAAAAGAGATTAAACACGAAGAAATCTAGACTTTGTGGATTAAATTTTGTAAAGATTTGACAAAGTTAGAACGGTTTAAAGAAAGCAAAGTTTTGCGATTCTGCTAAATTTACGGTTTTTTTTTGGAATAATGTTTGAAGCTTAATATATCAAAATGACTGCCACGATATTAAACATAAAAATATGGGTTTTAAAGTACATGTAATAAGAAATAATTTGAGACATCGTAGACCTATTTATCTTTTTCCAGAAGCCCAAAAATTAAGATACAAAATAAGCTAAAAAAGACGTTTTATTGTAAAATTTTTGACCTTCAAATGTGTGTCATTTTGAACAGGCAATATTCTAAGGTCCAAAATTTTGGGAATCTCATTTTTTTCACCTATATTTTGATCCCTGAAAATTTGAGCAAAATCAAAGAGGTCGACTTTTTCAAATTGGTCGAAAAGTAATGGAATTACCCATATATATATATATATATATATGTCTTGCCGTGTCTAGTATTATGCATACTATGAAGTTTATTATGGTTAAAAAGATGTTTGTAAATCCATATAAATTTTACACTTTAATAGATGTATATTCCAGTACACGTAAGAATATTATCTTGTCTAAAAAGCCCTCTGCAACTATCACTATATTTTATTTGATTCATAATTCAAATTGCCTGTTTTTGAATCAAAAAGATTGTATCAACATTAACACTATTGCCCCAAAATATTATACCATATTCTAAGTGTGTATAAAAATTTGCATAATAAAAAATTCGAATTATATTACTATTAGTATAACTAGAGAGCACCCTTAGACCATAGCATACTCTACTTAGCCTAACTGATAAAGTTTCAATGTGTTTTTTGAAATTTAAATTATCATTAAGAATGACTCCAAGAAATTTTACGGATTGAGTAAAATTGTATTTTTTATTATTTAACGTAATTGTACATGGTGTTTCCATGCTTTGATTTACTTTAAATAAAATACAATTTGTCTTATCTGCATTAAGTAGTAAATTATTTTTATAAAACCAACTTTCTAAATCTTTTAAAATTTGATTTCCAATTGTGATTGTATCGATAAATGTACTACCCATTAATACTAAGCTGGTATCGTCTGCATAGCTTATTATTTGGCATCCATCTGAGATGTTACTATTTATATCATTTATGAATATATTAAACAGAAGTGGCCCTAAGATACTGTCTTGTGGTACACCCATGTCTATATCCAGAGCATTTCATACTACATCTTCACCGTTAATATTATTTCTAATTTTCACTGATTGTGTTCTTGAATTTAGATATGAAGTTATCCATTTATTGGCAACTCCACAAATGCCGTAACGTTCTAGCTTTATCAGTAGGATGTCGTAATCAATAGTATCAAATGCTCTGGATAAATCTAGAAATACACCGCATGCTATCTTTCCATCATTTAGTGTTGCATAAATCGGCTCTAAATGTTCATATATTGCAGTTTCGATACCTTTACTACTCATGAAACCATGTTGCGTTTTGGAAAATAATTTGTTGTGTTTAAAAAATTCTATCAACCGTGATGCCATTAGAGATTCCAATATTTTAGAGAACGTTCTCAAAACGTTAATGGGTCTATAGTTATTAAAAATTTCTTTGTCACTTTTTTTGAAAATAGGTGAAATAATTGAAAATTTTAAGTTATTGGGAAATGTGCCCGTTTGGAAAGAGGTATTAAATATATGTTTTAAAGGTTTAATTATTTGGTCCATTCATTTTTTTACTAAACTAATAGGAACGCCATCGTACCCACATGTTGGTTTGTTTTCCATTTTGCTAACTACATTACGAATATCCAATCAGTTATTGGATCTAAAATAAATAATGTATTATGATATGGTATATTACATGAAAATGTACTACCAATATTAGAATGGCTAATATTATCAAGAAGTAATCCAAGAACAAGTTCTTTGAAGAATGTATTAAAATCATTTGCTTGTTTTAGATGGTTATCGGTGGTTGGTAATATAGTTTTAAATTTACTCTTATTTTTATTGCCTACTATATCAGAAATGATATTCCATGCTGTTTTAGACTTATTACTAGAGTGAATTAGTTTGTTCTCATAGAATTTGTTTTGTTCTGTAATTAATAACTGATTATAATTTATTTTGCAATTTTTAAGAGCAATTTTACATGTGGGTATATAAGTAGATATTGTTTGGTATATGGGCAATTCCATTTCAAACGGACCGGAGCTAGGGGGGGGTGCGTTGAGAAACTTGCTTATGTATTTTTTTTAAGTTTTTATAACTTATTAGTAGTCTTTTGATTGATATATAAGAATATGAAACCTATAAAAAAAAATTCTACGATTTTTTAAAGTTTTTTTGACGTTTTTTAACTTAATCACATTTTTTGTTTAAAAACCGCAATTTTAACTCAAAAAAATAAATATACTAATGAAATCAATCAGAAATTTTCCGTAGAATCCAAATCTGGCGCCATTTCAAGTTTATACCCTGTCTATAAGCCGCAAAAGCCATAAAACCATGTTTATGTTCTTAGTGGGCTGTGCAAAAAGGAGCATTTTTTAAGTTTTTATTAACCGCCATAGTTGACGTATTTTGATGTAAATTAATTGAAAAATATAAATTTGTTCTGTGTATTTCGGTTTTAAGCGTCTAAAACTCAAAAAATCTGCAAAGTTGGCCTATTCTTCAACATAAACACTTACAAATGCACGTTTAGCCGCGCTCAGAGGAACAATACACCAAATATTATTAAAAATTTGAATTCTAGGGACAATTTTACATAGAAAATTGTCAGTGTTGTACTCATTGTCTATAGAAAAGTCCATCTAGAAAAAAATGTTTACAATATTTTTATGCAAAATATACGTTAAATATTATTTTTTTTTTTATTTACAAAAAATATTATAAACACACTAGGGTGTGGTTTAAAACTTGTTTTTAACAAATTTTAACAAGCGACAGGCAGATTTATGTTTGAATGCCAAAAATAATAATATTTTTAAATTTTTGCGCCGATAGATCGAGTCTAAATTTGTGCCGCAGGCGCAAAAACTATCAAACAAAGAGTAAAATGGCCAAAAATTGGTTCAAGCGACAAAAAATTTCTTTGTTACACTTCTGAAATCAACTTAAAAAAATATAATCCAAATAATCTTTAAAAAAAATTAAAAAAAAAAAAATTTAAGTAAATTTTGAACAAATTTTTTTTTCTAGATGGTTTTTTCTTTGCCAGATAAGCACGACACTGACTATTTTCTATGTAGAATTGTTTGCAAAACTAAATTTTTTAATAATATTTGGTGTATAGTTTCTCTGAAAACAGTTAAATGTGCATTTGTAAAAGTTTATGTTAAAAAATAGGCTTATTTTTGCAGTTTTTTTGAGTTTTAGACGCTTAAAACACAAATACACAGAACAAATTTATATTTTCTAATTAAATTACATCAAAACACGTCAAATTAAACGGTTAAAAAAAATTTAAAAAATGCTCCTTTTTGCCCAGCCCACTGAGAACAAAAACATGGTTTTATGGCTTTTGCGGCTTATAGACAGGGTATAAACTTAAAATAGCGCCAGATTTGGATTCTACGGAAAATTTTTGATTGATTTCATTAGTAAATTTATTTTTTTGAGTCAAAAAACGTCAAAAATACTTAAAAAAATCGTAGAATTTTTTTTTATGGGTTTTATACCCTCATATACCAATCAAAGGACTACTAATAAGTTATAGAAACTAAAAAAAAATACATAAGCAAGTTTCTCAACGCACCCCCCCCCCCCTAGCTCTGGTCCGTTTGAAATGGAATTGCCCATATATAAATTTGATTTTTACATTTTACAATTTCATCGGAATTAAACTTAATTTTATATTTGTTAATATATGGCATACGTTTTTTAAGAGAAAAATGCTTATTAATGTATAACATGAGAATGTAAAACATTTATATTTATTATTAATGTCTGCAGCTGCAAATACATTTTCAAAACCTTCTTCTTTGATATCCAAACAGAATATGTTTAACTCATTATCACGGTATACTCGGTTATATTGCTTAGAAAGAGTCTGGATAGCTGGATTTATATCATACTCGATTAGTTGAGCGCTATGGTCTGAAAGACATGTTTTAATTATATTTGCAGATACAGACAAGTTTGCATTAACAATACAATTATCTAGACATGATACTGAACCAGTGTGATGTGTTCTTGTTGGTTCATCTATTGTTAACTTGGTATTGTGTGATTCTATCAGATTTGTAAATTGAATACATTCATGACTATTTACAAGTGTATTAATATTAAAACTACCTATTATAAAAAAGTTAATTTGTTTTGATTGCATGTGTTCTAGTATATTATCTAACACTTCAATAAATTTATTGATATCACTTTTTGGTGACCTATACATACATATTACAGCAAGTTTTTTGATAAAGATTTTTATCTCTACAGCAGCACACTCGATCAATTTGTTTATTGACATATTATTAATGTTGCTCATTGTCCGAACTGGAACGTCGTTTTTGTACATAATGGCAACACCACCATGCTCGCCTTTTAATCTGCAGAATGATGTTACTGTGTTAAAGTTTTGGATGTTGTATAATTCCAATTGATCGGTAGCCTGCCAATGTTCACTCAAACATATCACTTGAATATTTTCTATTTTATTTATTATTAATTTTAGTTCATTAATACTGGTAGATAGACTTTGCACGTTATGATGTAACAACTTAAAACATGTTATGTTGGAACTTACGTTTTTTCTTTTTTTTTGTTCTATTGGCAAAAAATTATATCTTGATACTTCAATGTCTTTTTCCCAAAAGTTAGGATTTTGTAAGGTTTCGATTGATGAAAATGATGCACCTACTTTGAAACTACTGAATCAATGGATGCCTGCACCAAATTGATTGTCATTGATAGAAGATTGCTGACTGCACAGCGGTATATTGAAGAGGTTTTGGAAAATTACGTAGTACCATTTGCTTCATTTATCGACAATGGCTTTATTCTGATGCAGGATCACGCAAGACCTAATTCTGCAAGGTGCGTCACAGAATACTTGTTGCAGTTGGAATAAGAAAATTCAACTGGTCTGCATGTACTCCAGATAGAAATTTTATAGAACACGTGCAGTTGCACTAACCACAATAAACAAACTTTGTGTGGCACTTAAGGAAGATAGGCAGAATATTCCACAAAATGATATTTGTGAGCTTATTAGTAGCATGAGCCGCCGTATGCAGACAATAGTTACGGCTTAAAAAGGCAATACAAAGTATTGAAGTTTTATTCAACTGAAGTTATCATTATTAATCTCTGTTAAGTTTATTTTGCAGAAATGATTTTTTTTAACACTTACATTATTGTTTTTGCTTATTAATGTTCATTAAATAAACTGATAAGTACCATATGTTGTTTTTTTCTACATCCTAATGGTCTCTTTGATTGTAAAACACTAAAAGTTTTATTAAAACAAAAACTACCCGGTACTATAAAAATAATTATTTAAAAGTAAATTAATAACACATGGATTTAATAGAATACCTAGTCAACTTTCATTTGTTGCGATGTTGCTACAAATTTTACATTGAATAATGTCTTTGCAAACATTTTTGCCACAAACTAATTTTGTTGATTCAAAAAAGAGCTAACGGTCAACGTCTTGTAATTCGAGAGATGCTATAGGGTGCACACATTTGGTCAGCGGTACTACGTCTCCTGTGCATAGTTGAAAGAAATGCTACAGTTTTGTAATTCTTTGGTACTTTTGAAACCATGATAAAGTTATTTTGAAAACCAAACATATGCAAATTAGAAAAAAAAATACACAAAAATCCTACTTACATCGTACGGCACAAAACCTAGCATTCAAATGACGATAATAACATTGTTCTAAAGCAATTTGCCATACGCTACATCATCTACGTATTTGTTTCTTGGTACTGTTTAAAAACTAATTGATTTTAAAAATTAAATAAAACATAACATTTTTTGTATTATGTTCAAAATATTCGTTTTATTTCTATGTTCAAAAAAAAAAAATTAAATTTCTATTATTTAGGACAATTTACTAATATTTGATTATTTTTATTTATTGTGTTTTGTATAGCTATTTTATATGGTTCCAGTAATAGTGATTTAACGGATTAATTGGTAACTTTCAAAACAATCCAGTTTTTATTTACTGATATCGCTCCAAAGTGCCAGCACAATAGGCTATTTACATTTTTATTTTATTTTAATATTAAATTAAAAAATAATTATT
This sequence comes from Tachinus rufipes, assembly GCA_963932245.1. Classification (NCBI taxonomy): domain Eukaryota; kingdom Metazoa; phylum Arthropoda; class Insecta; order Coleoptera; family Staphylinidae; genus Tachinus; species Tachinus rufipes. The sequence continues at coordinate 43,987,474 of OZ010741.1, read as the reverse complement.
TTAGAATAAAAAATAAAAAATATTTTAATGTGTTATTAAACCTAAATCGTTAATGTTTTAAATAAATCAACCTAATTAATTATTTGTATTTTTTAGTCAACTGAAAAACCAAAATCTGGCATTAGAACAAGTATATTAAATCTTAATCATACATGTTTTATTTATAAATGTTTTATAAATCAAACTTAAATTAATAAATATATTAATCATTGATTTGTTTATTTAGAATAAGGCGTGCTTTTGTAATGTATGTAAAGATTGTATACTTGGTTGCATATAGTATAAGTTGTATAATGATAGATATAGATAGTATAATATAGATGTTTATTAGCAGCACTTTTAAAATAAGATTATGAATGTGTTTTGTGGCAAACTAAAATATAAACATACATAATAATAATTTTTATTAACAATCCTTTAACAATTATATTTTTAATCATTTAGTATAAACAAAACAAAATTGCAAGGATTAAAAATGTGATTTAAAATAATAGTTGCATTTTTGTCAAAAAGCATACTTTAAGAAAATGAAAACATTTTTACTGAATATAAAAAACGACAAATAAAATGTGATGAATGCAGCAAACACATTTGTTGAAGATTTAAAATCAAAATCTAATAGAAACATAAAAAATATACATAAAATAGTTGATGGACAGTTTCCTAAACAGAAAAAATTAAGAACAAAATAAAATAAAATGGAAAAAACTTCTCAGGTGCGTCTATTTTTACTTTACTGTCTAAACACTTTGAGATTAGTAAAAGAGTAAAAGAGTGCTAAAAAGCAACAATAAGAAAAGAACAGTTACTTAGCTAGATAAAAACATAAAGATTAGGTATAAAGAAAAAGAAAACAAACCAAAAAATTTAAAGATATACTCAAAGTGCATTAAATTAAAACAAATACAATGATTTGATCTAGCAAACTTACAATTCAAGTGATTGGATAGAAAAGGATGCACATATAAATGGCAAAAGAAGATTTTAAATAGCAAAACTGAATATCAAACTTAAAAAAAGTATTATAAATTCATATCTGAATTTTGACGAGTAAAACCACACTTGATGAAACAATCACATTAAAAACAAGATTTATGCAGTCTGAACATTGACCTTAAATACTTGCAAATTATACTTAAGAAAAACTAAGTTTGAATAAAAAAACTCTTTTAAAAGTTTTGAATCTACATCTACATCTACATCTTACGTATTAAAAAGTTTTACTGCATACTGCAAAAGTCTTGATTACAAACAGGTAAAACTTAATAGCTTTTTTGACAGCATAAAAATTACATTACTACATTAAATGTTTGAACTGAGTCTAATGAGTACAAAACACAGTCTATCTACTGTGGACTGTACAGCAAGTTGCATTAATTCAAAATGCAAACCGCCGACAAGATTAAACATAGCTTATTACAATTAAATTGGCGGAACAACGCTTAGTCTTTTGTAGAAACCAATTTATACAACCAAACATTGAATTAGCTTATAGAATTAAAGATTTTTTTTTTTAATTTTGTGATTTCAAAAAAAATTTAAAACAGAAAAAAACCTTTTTTATCTTTTTGACTAAAACCGAGCTAAATAATAAAAATCCAAATTGCTTTAATTTTGTAGATTCTAATTAGCATCTTAAATATTTACTTGCTGACCGACAGAACGTAATGTAGCTACATACATAAACAATAAGCATCTTTAGACTACCAAATTTAAGGATTGGTTATAATAGCATATTTCTTAAGCTAAATCTTCCTGTTAAGTTTCTTTTTGTAATAGGCATATATTGTTTTGCAAGTAAGTCAATTCTAAACTAAAAGTTTTAACAAGATTTTTTAAAGTAATTATTAAAAACCAAAATTATTTTTTGGAAAAGTTTAATGTACTAAATGGTTCAGTCACTAATCTTCTACAACACTATCCAGTCAACAAACTGTAATTTTTGCTGCTTTTTATAATCTTATTCAACTTATTCAGCAAACCACTTATTTTTCTTGTAATAAATTATTTAGTGAACTAAGATTATTAGATCTGTTTCTTTTAACTTTTTCAAAAATTAACTATTAGTTATGCTGATTTAGGAAATTTATTAACTTATTACTTCTGTTGTTAAAACATCTTTTTCTGTTACTGCTAAATTAAACCATTTTGATTCATTTTGATTTTGATATTTATTGGTTAGACTTTGAGCATCTAAAACAAGCAGTTAATAAAAAACACAAAACATATAACAAACTCATTAGTAATCGTTTTAATCAAACTAGTCAAAATTATATAAAAACTTGTAAAAATTGTGAAAACCTAATACAATCTAAAAAAACAAAAGCAATTAAATTTTTTGAATTTCCATAATCAAAAATTTATTGTAAAGTAGTTCAAAATCTTTAATACCTACTTTTCAAAATGATCAAAACAATTTATGAAAAAGCAAATACTTAAAAACCAGTGTGTATTTAACTTTTTACTGCTAGTGGTAATAAAAATCTAATTTACCTTAAGCAACAGGTTGTCAAAAGATATATTTTTAAATTGAATACCAAAAAAGCATCAGGTTTAAATAAAATTTTACATTTCACTTTTTGTTCTTAAAACATTTGCATATAAATTAGCATTTATTCTGACAAAGGTATTTGCCATATAATACAAAAATTGCAAATGCTCAACTTATACCTAAAAACAAAGTATATTATCTTAATTTTATTATTATTCACAAATCTGTAAGTTTTATTAGCTATTGATAACAGAAATTATAGTTAGAGTTAATGATTTTAAATCAGGCCCCAAAATATTTACGGTTTACAGCTGGTGTCAAAGTTCCAGTCTCTCGCCAATACTGTTTTTGATTAGATTTACATAAATAAACTTATCATATCAACAAATATGACAAAGCGTCTTAAAGTTTTTAAGTTAGTATCGGTAGCTGATCTAAAATTAATATCTAGTTGGGGTACTTTTAACTTAACTCAATTTTAACTTTAACAAAACTCAAACTGTTTTAAAATTAATATTATAGCTATTATCAGTACCAAATAATAAACTACTTAACAAATCTATATGTAATTTTTTTTGTTGGTTGTATTTTCCCACTCACAATATTATATATATAAAATATAATTATCAGTTTAAGTTAGTCATTTCTGGATCAGGATATTACAAGTAAACATCCAAGGCAATATTATTTTGTTTCATTTATAAGGGTGCATTTGCATGTTATCTCAGATAATTACGACATCTGTGTCTGTTCCCAAAGATCTCAAACCAGAGATATTCAAAATAAGAAATTAAACTTAAAGAAGAAGTCATCGACATTTTATGGCCCATTGAACCGGATAATTTCTGACGCTCATCTTTCAAAATAAAGTATTAAGATGACATTGAAAGAATTTAAACGTGAAGTTTTTAAACATTTACTTGACTTCAACAATTTGCTTCTTTAATGGACAAAACAATCCGAACAAAATTCAGTTGTAAGTTGACAAACTGAAAGACACAGCAATCAAATTTGAAGCAATTCAAGCCAAGATCAAAATTATCAAAACAGAAGAGCTAGTCAATCTCAATGAATACCAATGCCAGGAGATGGCAAACTTTGAGAAGTCATATTGTTTAATGGCTAATGCATTTTCAAACACATTAACACGCAATTTTTTTGTAATATTCATTATTACGTCTGATCAAAAATCATGGAAAGCTGTCATTAACAAAGAACAAATAAAGGCCAATATTACAAAAAGCAAGATTAGGATGGATTGTGTCTGGCAGCACACTACAAATTGACAAACAATTACAACAACTTTGGGAGTTAGAACAAATAACTCAAAGACGCTATCTTATATCAGAACAAACAATTTGTAAAAAACATTTTACAAATACTGTAAACCGTGACAAGAATAAACGTTTAATTGTAAGATTGCCATTTAACAGCAACATACAAAAACAGAGTTTTTTCATTCAGGCCACTACCAACCGACTGTTGCCAATTGAGAGAAAATTAACGAACAATCTGTCGTTACAACAAGATTATTGTAGTTTTATGGCGGAGTATAAAAACATGGGTCACATGATAAAAATAAAATGCAATGATACAAACGGATACTATCTACTACACCATTGCATTCTCAAAACCGTCAACAAAGTACAACAAAGATTAGATTTGTTTTTGACGGTTCCACAAGAACATCCAGCGGTGTGTCATTAAACGACACACTTTAAATAGGATCTACTATCCAGGATGACCTGTTTGCAATTATTGAAAGCCTCAATTTGTACTCACGGAAAACATTAAAAAAATGTACCGTCAAATCAAAGTGCATCCAGACGATCAAAACTATAAAAAAATCTTATGGCAATATAATAATCACGTACAAACTAACAACTATTACATATGGAACATCATCAAATATTTATATAAAAAAAAAAAAATTGAAAAAAAATGTTTACTTAGATAATTGTATTACTGAAGCAAATTTTAAAGACATGCTATATCTAATACAAGAAGAGTTGCAACAACTACTCAAAAAGGGTAAATTTTATTTAAAAATATAGCGCTCAAATTTAAACAGAATTTTAGATAACATTTCAAAGAATGCTCAAAATAACAAAAAACTGTTGTTTAATAACAACTCAACATTTAAAACATTGGAATTATTATGGAACAGTAATAAAGACACACTTATCATTACTAGTCTGAAAGTTCCAAGATTGACAGCATGTTTATTTATCAGTAACCGATACTTTGTTTGTTTTGCTTTTATTAAGAAAATGCAGTAGTAATAAAAATTGTTGTTTTTATTGGTTCCGTTATCAAATACAACAAAAAAATAATAGCTTTGGTAGACACATTATATAGATAAACATTAGAGGTTTAGTTTAGTATCAAGCGTAAGTGTATACATTTCTAGATTTTCTAAAGTAATATTGTCAAAAACTTTATTGTACCTATTAATTAGCTGATGTATAATCAATTTGCAAGATTTTTATAATTAGTATGCATATTGGTATTGGTACTTTTAGTGCTTCGTTTTGTATATATATGGTCTACTATTTTTTTAATAACTTTAGTATAAAATATATCAAAAGTCTATATGATTTAACCAAGTCATACGTCAGTTACACCTTAATTGTTTTCTAGTTAATTGGTATATATGAAAGTGCTAAGCTAGTTTAGAGAATTTTACATTAAAGTTTTCTTAGAGCAGCAAACTTTTTTGTAACTTGATGAAAAAGATTTCGTTAGCTCCTGTTAAACAGTTTCCTAGTTTTTTTTTTAATTTTACTAAGTAATCTTTTTAATTGATATGTTTTGCAATACTTTTTTATGCTGTTGGCAAACTGTCATTACTTATAGCTTGTTTGTTTTTGCTGCCTTTGGACAGTTTTAAATTTGATTTACTAGTATTTTGTTATACAAATTGTATTATTTTTTTTACGTTCTTGTATTTTTGTAGGAGCGTTTCTTTCATTTGAGACGTGCCACTTTTTGATCACTTATAACTTTATAATTTTTTTTTTTTTATAAGTGGTATTTTGGAATTACTTAATATGTCATAACAACATAAAAATACTTTTGAATTTCAACAAGTAAAACCACACTTGCTGAAACTATTACATCGAAGATTAAATTCAACTAGTCTATAAACATTGACCTATTTGCGGCTTATAAAACTTGGAGAAATGCTGAACTTGAAAGTTTGTTTGATGCGTCGACAGTACGGTAACAAAAATCTTTTTTAAAAGTATTGGTCTTACATCTCTAAACTGCCAGTAAATATTTATTGGAGTTCTTATTAAGTCATGTAAACTAAGTGAATGTTTGTTTAGATGGCAATATGTCTTTATTTTGTTTAAATAATGTCTATGGAAATATTTATAGAAAATGCAAAAGTCTGCAACATTACGCCAGTGTTGTAAAATATTTAAGTCATAAGTCAATTTTGGATTGACATTGATTCAAATAGTTTGTTTTTGAATAGAATTAAAAAGAGATAGTGTAGTTTTGGATTCTCTTCTTTATACTTGCAAACAATATTTAATACAAAAACAAATATTGTTTTATATTTATGCAAAAGCTGTACAGAAGTAAAAAAACTGATTACATCTATTAAGATTTAGTATTGTAGATACTTTCAAAGTTATGTCAATAACATTGTTCCAATGAAAATTATGTGAGATTGTAAAAGACAAATTAAAGAAGATGCATGGATTTGTTGTATAGTTTAATACTTGGTACTGTTAAAACCTCAGATTTTGATTTTGAAACACTTAACTAGCTAGTGTTAAGTCTGTAACTTTACTCAGCGTCGAGTTGTTAAAACATGCATGAGTTACCTTTGTTTTTTGTTAGTTTACAAAATATATTTTAAAACTAAATACTTTGCAAAATTGCAAAGTTGCAGATCTTTGCATTTTGGATACATTTTTCCACAAATATTATTTAAAAGAGATACAATACATATTCACACTTAAACAAATATTTACTCGTGGTACTAGAAATCTTCAAATTTGTTACTTTTAAAAGTTATATATCTGTAACTATTCAAGATCCACAACTTGTTTTCAATGATTCCAATCTCAATGAGTGTGGTTAAAATTTAAGGTATTTTGTTAGTTCTTAGAAATTATACTTTTGTTTAAAAAAAAAATCTACAAATTAAATATTAACTTATACCTATATGTAGTCGAAAACTAATTACATTTAAACGACTCCATCTGAGTGTTGCAATATTTAGGTAACTTTAGTACTTTGTTATTAGCGTCATGTCTCTTTTTTCAAATAATCAAATAAATGATTTTATTTAATACATTAAAATAGGTACACAAAACATCTTATTTTCTTAAATTTATAACTGAAATCAAATTAATTTTAACCAACATAGTATCAGAGTGTAAAAATCAACCAACATACAATTTTAATGACTTACTCAATATATTCACTTAAATTATATATTTTTTTGAATCTCATTGACCCAATCATCAGTCTACAGTTCTTACACAAATTACTTCCTATCGTACAGTTTATTTTTGACATATTGTAACAAGTGAAAGCTTCCTTACAATCAAAACTAATTAAACGGACAGACAAACAGACGGAAAAATGCATATGCTTTGTTATTATTTAAAAATAATTAAAAATGAAATTATTTTTACCTAGTATAATGCCGGATATCATATCAGAAGAAAGCGGAAACTTGCACAATTTTGATAATAAGATTATGGTTCGGTGATTGTATATACGTAAGCCTATAATCTTATTTCATTCATATCAATTCATTAACAAATCACAGTAGGATATACAATTGTTAATTTATATAACAACGCATTCTTTCAAAATGTTATACATACTTTTTTATTTATTATATAGCTTTCAATGCTAACGAAACTGATACTTAAATTGTTTTTGTTCTATATCTTCACTACAAACATTCATGTTCTAATAAAATAAAATGTTGCATTAGGTAATAGATTTATAACATGTTTCCAGTCGATTAATTACTAAAACAATTATCGTAGTGATGTTTGCAAATTTCTAAATAGATCTCTCGGCAGAAGCTGTTAAAATACTAAGCAACACAAATTGTATTTCTCAATAAATGCAAAATAATGATAAAAATTTAAAATGTAAATTAGTGAAATTTTGTTATAAGGAAATAAAAAGAAACAATAAAATTAATTTATATAATTCTGCAATAGAATAATAAATTAAGTTAACTAACAGCCTGTTTTAATTTATTTCAAATATAGTTTAGTAAAATTGAAAAATAATGATTTATTTTTGTACTATATTTATATTATACATATGTATATGTTAACATTAAAAAACAATTTTACAAACTGTATAATAATGATTTTATTTCCAATAAAACGAATTTAGGTACTGAAAATAACTGTCATCATCATCATGATTGATGATTATTTATTTATCTAGAATTAATTGAAGTATTGGATATTGATAATATTAAAATATAAATTTTATAATAATATTTAGAAATTATTATATCATTTTTTCTTGATTTTAATCCATGGTTTTGTGTAAATTCTTCACACCTATTTTCGAATCGTATAACGTCCACTATAAAAAAATATTTTTTCCCTATGCAACGTATAGTATTTTATGCTCTTGACCTCAAAAATGCAACATTGCGCCAGGATGGATGGTAGGTAAAAATTACTATTTAATTATTATCACACTAAAGATGCCAGTTAAGCAGTTTTAATAAATACCTTAAAAAGTTGCGGATTATAAATTTTCTAGAAAATAATGAGTTTTAAAAGTTGTAACACATAACAAATACTTGATTTTTGACTAAATAATTAAAAAGAGAGATCCTATCTGAAGAGCCATCACTACTACATTGTAGTTATTTTTCCACAGTTAATTTGCTTTTTTTATATTTATACATTTTTTTAACCGGTTTGGTATAAATGCTTAATGCCTATTTTACTCTTTTCTAACTTGCAGTTTTAGAAAAATTAAATATAACAAATATTTATTTTTTTCTTCATGCAGCGTGTATGTTGGGCTATTGTTTTTTGACAAATTACTTTTCTCAGCTGGTCGCGGACGATTTGTTGAACAAGTTAACATTTTATAAGCTTACATCTGTACTACTCTTGTTACTGCTCCCAGATGGCGTTAATGATCCGTAACTCACAGCCATTTGCAATGACCTCTTGACCAAGGGCAAAGCGATCAAACGGGCATGCCGGAAAAACAAACAAGCGGCATAAAATTAGCCGTTTCCAAATTTCCTCACGCAGACCTACAATAAGAAAAGTGGCTTACTACTAAAACTTTGATCTCTGACAGTCACTTTCCATTTTAAATTTGGTAGAAAAAACACTCTGGGTAAGTGTTGACTATGTTAGCCCATGTGAAAATATTGAGTAGTTAAATTAGTTTTTTTATAAAAGTATATACATTGTCTGTTCTTACATACCTCTTTCTTTTTCTTCGGAAATTTATAACACATACTTCAAAAGAGACTTATACAATATGTCAACTTACTTTGAATACGTTGCATGCACATGCATTACAACTTTTTTCAAACTTTTTAAACATCCGTGATTTAATAATTATTACACCCAACTTGAGATGTGAGACAGAGTAGAGTAAAGAAATAATGCTATTGCCGTTGAGTTTTTTAAAAACTATTTTGCTCATATATATCAGCTTCATTGACCTTTATTTTCAATTTAATATTAAAATTTAAATTTTTTTGATCTGACTGGAAAAAAGTTATAGTGCCCGTTTAAAAAAAAAATCTGAAATTAACAATTACAGGCCTATTTCTATATTAAGTAATTTTTCAAAAGTTTTTAAAAACTATTTTCTGAATAGAGTTTTTCAATAAGAAGTTTCATTTTGAATAGCAGGCTATTTGGGCAGCTGTCAATTTTGAACATCTTTTGACATTTGACAAGTAAAAACTACGCCATTATTAAAAATGGAACGATACACGCTTCAAAAACGCATTGAAATTATTAAAATTTACTACAAAAATGGTAAAATAATTTCAATCACAGTTTGCAAAACTAAAGCACTTTTTCGTCGTAAAACATCTTTTCGGTCAGCAATAGTAAACCTGGTGGAAAAATTTAAGCTGATGGGACAAGTTTGTGATGTGAAGAATCAAAACCGTGTGTATCGCTCAAGAACACATGAGAATATTGCTGATGTAGCCCGTAGTGTTGAAGAAAACCCAGGATTGTCGATTCCTTGTCGATCTTTAGAATTAGACATTTCACAAAGTACATTACACCGAATTTTGCATAAAAACTTAAGTTTTAAGGATTTTAAAGTTCAGTCAACACAAGAACTTGAGCTGGTCGATCACCATAAACATCGTATCTTAAAATGCATTAAAATGATCCGGAATTTGATCAAAAATCATCTTCAGTGATGAGGCTCATTTTCACCTTGGAGGCTACGTTAATATGCAAAATTGTTGCATTTAGGGCTCAGAAAATCTAAGAATGATTGTTGAAAAGTCTTTGCATTTTTCCTAAAAAAGGAGGAAAACTTATTAAGAACAACAATGCGCGTTCCTGCCTATTAGACTTCTAGCGCGGAACAAGCTGAGGCTTTTATAAAAAAATTATATGTTTATATACTATAATACACATTTGTTTGAGTAATTTTATGTGGTTTACTATATTTGCTATGTGTGCATAAATAACTGACCTAAATGCGTTGGCAAGGTTTAGCCAAGCCATCACAACTTTTTTCTGCTGACTGAGTCAGAGTGCTTTATAATATAAAATTAAACTTACTCTTTTCTTTTTTCAAATTGTATCTGCGCATTGAAATTGATTAAATTTGGACCAGGTAGATATTTATTGTGCCAGTCAAGAAGCATATTGTATTGTAGAAAACCACAATAAGTTTTCAGTTGTCCCTCTGTTTGTATATTAAAATTGTAGTAGTTTTTTTCTCACAAATCTGGGAGCATCTTAAAATTGCTGAATTTGTTGAAAATGCAAGCTAAAACTTTGAACCTAAGATTTATTTTCTTTAAATCTAAAGTATCTCCTTCTATCGGGACTTAGAACCGTATTCCACCGTATATTTAGAACCTGAAACCGTATTGCAGTATATTTTTCACTTTTTCATAGACAATGTTGTGGTTGTTTGCTACAACATAAAAAAGTGGAATTTGTCGGCAAACAGATCTATAGATTTTTAGTAAACAACAAAGTTAGTTAGTAAAGTAAAACTACTACGGCAACCAAAAAAAATTTTTAAACTTGTATTAACTAAGGTTTAGATTCCTCTTAATAATTAGAGTCTAAGAACAGATTTTGCTTATTATTCCTAACAGATTTGTTGAAAATATTTAAAAAAAAATATCTGTTTAATTTGTTTTTAATAACGTCCAGTAATTAAACGCGTTTAACTCATCCATCACAATGCAAAAGAAAATTTGCCTGAGACGAGAGTTTCTATTCCAACCGGTACCAATCCGCTTTGTCACCAACTTGTAAGACAGTTTTTATTAGTTTAGTTGATACGCTGGATAATAATTTTGTATTCCTTTCTTTGTAGTTTTCTTTTTTAACTTGGTTTATAAGATTATTATTTTTTTATTATTTTATTACCTTTGTTGCAGTTTTAAAATCCAATCTGCGATAAATTCTTTATAGTTTAGGTCAGACGCAATTATAAAATCTGTCCTGCTTTTTTGATACGTTTGATAATAATCTTGTTAACTTTGTTTATAAGATTATTATTTTTTTTATTATTTTATTACCTTTGTTGCAGTTTTAAATCCAATCTGCGTTAAATTTTTCATAGTTTGGGTCAAACGCAAACTATACTATAAAGTCTGTTCTTACGGCTGTTGTTGCGGCAAGCAGATTGTATACTGCTTTGCAATGATTTGGGTTTGTTTGAAGAATTTTTATCATTATGTTATAACCAATGCTTGACGCCTCAATTTGCACAACAACTACCCTTTTCTGTTTTCTGTTTTTTTTTTACAACGGTTGTCTAAGGGTTTTATAAACTGCACACTTTGCACTGCCAGAGTACAGCGTTTTATCTACAAATTTAAATTAGATTTCTGTACAAGCTTAAATTTTTGTGGTTTTACTGAAATTATAGTTATTAATAATAATAATAATAATAATAATTGTAATTATAGATAATATTCTTTACTATCTACTACGTTATATATTACATTCTTATATGAATAAGGTTATTTAATAGTATCATTACTGTTGTAGTTTTCAAAGTCAGTAAAAGCTAGTTTTATGATATTTGTTTTGGCAGCGCTGAACAATCATATGTTACGATTGCTCAAATGATTGATGTGTAAAGCAGTCGATTTGTCTGAAACGTCAATAAACTGTTTTTTATCAGTAAAAGATAAAGAAGCTTGAAGACTCTTGTTGCTTTATGTAAAGCTGTGGTGATATGATAATTGTATGTTAGGTTTGAGCCTAGATGTACGCCAAAATACTTTAGTACGTTATTGACGTTTGTTAGCATGTTGTTTATTTTTAGAACCTGGACAAATTTACTATGTGTAAACTTTTTACTGAAAGAAATACTTTCAGTTTTTGCGCAGTTCAGTTTAATTTTCTACTTATTATAATACTTTCCAAGATACCCTCATAAATTTGCAACTGTTTATTTGCCATGTTAGCGTCAAAGGAATGTGCGTAGATAGCAGTATCATCGGCGTACAAAACTAAACTGGTGCAAGTAAAATGTGGTGTGTTATTGATGAATAAGTTAAACAAAGTTAACCTGTGATAGAACCTTGCGGGACTATCGCAAATATGTTATGATACGATGTTCATTATTAACTCTAACTATGCATTTTTGATCAGTGATGTATGAATAAATAAATTTTATAATCTGTCAAAATTTTAAGTTATTAGTTTATAAATAAAACCTTTAGACAAAGCTTTACTAAACGTTTTTTTAATATTTATTAACGCAATCTGCGTGATGTTTTCTTTACATTACCTGCTAGACAATATTGTGTTTAGGCCGAAAACCAAACTGTAAATCAGTTAAAACTTGTTTGCACTTAATGTGCTTTAGCAGGCAACTATGGATAACTTTTTGTCGGTTAGCTTACTCAAAGATTAATAAACTAATAAGCTAGCCATATACGGACACATTTCTTGACACAATTGCATGCAATAAGTAAAATGGCACATTTACTTGTGGCGAGCATTTTTACGACTTACACCATAAACGTCCACGCTAAGCAAACGATTTATCTGTAGTCTTGGTGTGTCACAAGTTAGTCGGTCTGTTTATGGAAGTTTTTGACAATTTATTTGACGGATTAGCGTTGCTTTTGGTTCACTGGAAGTTTCAAAAGGTCACAAGCCATGCCAACTGCACGGATTTTCTATCACTTTGGCTCGCTGCATGAAAATGTGCCAAGAAATGTGTTCGTCTATGGCTAGCTAAAACTTTAAACCATATAGACTGCAATTTGAGATATGTTGCTCATATGCATGGCTCGTGATATGGCACGCTAAGTCAGTAATAAATGAACGGATTTTCCATCACTTTGACCTGCCGCATGCAAATCTGCCGAGAAATGTCCGTCTATGGCTAGCTACAAGTCTGTAATTGTCAGGATTTTTTAGTTGTCTCTTTTTGATGTGTATGATCATTGCTGTTTTCCACTCAGATAAAAAATAGCCAAGTTTGATTATGGCGTTTATGATGTATGTTAACTGGACAACACATTTCTTTGACAAATTTTTAATTAAAATATGGAGTGTCTGATGTTACTTGGTGAACAAACCAGAATACATGTATTAAGCATTGTAAAGAAATCATAATAATGAAATGAAATGAAATAAAATGAAATAAATATATCTACTTGATACGCACTGGTAGTTTACGTATAATTTGAACAATTTCTGATAGTGATGTAAAGTTTTTGTAAAATGTTGATGGATGACGTTTATTGATAAAAGTGTTAACATTATCAATTATGCCTTATTGATAAGGTAAGTTTTGTAGTGATATATGGTGTACAGATTTAAACCTGTCTGCTAGCAATTCCGTTTTATTGTTGTCAGCAAATACTTTGTTCTAGAAAATCAAATTATAGAGTGCAATTTATGAGTTGCAAGAAAAGGCAAGACATTGCAAACAATACATCCAAATCCTATTGAAAGAAGCGTTAATATGAATCATCTAATAACAAAAGATTTCAATAAACTTTTAACCAAACATTTTGGCAATGACTAGTATATAATACAAAACCTAAACCACTTTAAAACCATCTTACAGCAACCAGTAGATGTTGTAACAAAGACACGAAACAATGAATGTTGTCAAAAAGCCAATAGAATGGAAAATTGATAGTAATTAACATATTATAGGGAGTGAAAAAAGTATTAAAATTATTATCAATAAAAACTATTTATTATACAAGGTGTTAAGTAAACATGCGGAAAAAATTTAAGGGATTAATTTGTGGCGTATTTTAAAAATATTTTGTTCTATGATGATTCCTGAAAAACCCCATTGTTTTAAAGATACAGGGTAAACAAAATTTGCAACAACCATATTTGATATTTGTTGAAATCATTAATGTAAATAAAAGTACGGCATACGCTAATGAGTATATCAAGTACAAAAATTTAATGAGTTTATTAAGTACAAAAAATTGTTAACAATAACTTAGAACGGTTGTTTTATCTAGTAATATGATTATTACATGTATCGGTCGCAGTTGTTTAGATTGAGTAACATTTGACTGTTTGACGTGTATTTAATAGTTAGTGAATTCCTTTATAATAAATCACTATACGAGCGCCGAGATGACTGACATGCATTTCATGTATGGACTTGCTGATGGTAATTAATTACAAGCTAGCCTATTGTACATTTTATGGCCGTAATATCCTCAACCAAAAATTTTCTAAAATATTTATCATAGTTTTTGTGAAACACACATTAAAACGAAATGGAGGGCCAAGAAGATCAATGACAGTTAGTACGGTACTACTGGAACAGAATGTGCTTGACATGATAGAGAAAAATCCAACCAGTTTTACCCAAAAAACTGCTAATACTTTGAATGTAAGTCATTAAACATATTGAAATTTTTTTAACGGCAATTTATTTTAAAGTAAAAAATGTCATGATGACATGTTTCAAAATTATCTGTGTTTATTTAAATCTAAATTTATAAAGTATAATATTAGCGGTAGTCGTATCAGGATGTAGTTGGTGATCCTTGGGAAAGGTCACTAGTTAAATACTGCATTAAGTCCTAAGACATGGCTACGACATGGCGAATATTGCCGCCATAAAATAAGTATATTCTTGGACGATGGGTAGCAGCAGGCGTCTGTACTGGGTTAAGGCGGAGAGGAAAATCCTTGGTACGGTTTAAGACAATCACAAGCGGCGACGAAATAATTGTCCAACCGCTAGTGATACTGCTATTGAGGAAGGCAACGGGAAACCACCTCAATTGTTTTCCCTACGAAATTCATCAAACATGACTACACAACCAAATGCAACGGCTCTCAGTCCCCGGCAGATCTTAAATGGTCAGAGGGTGCTAAGAATCTCCGGAAGAGTCATGATGAAAATAGCAACATGGAACGCCAGAAGTATGTATGCGGCGGGAAAGATAAAAAATACCATCAGAAAAATAAAAAGAATAAATATTGAAATGCTTGGAATTAGCGAAATGAGGTGGATTGGCTCCGGAGAGTGTACCATAGATGGCTATCAAGTCTACTATGCCGGCAACGACAACCCAAGTCATTATAATGGAGTCGCTATAATAATAACTAAGGAAGTATCTAGAGCAGTTAAAACTTTTATACCAATATCTGATCGAGTAATTATACTACAATTACAGGCCCAACTAGTGAATATAAACATAATTCAAGTATATGCACCCACAAGTACCAGTACAGATCAGGAAATTAAGGAATTCTATGTACAAGTCACGAATGCCTTAAAACTCACTAAGAACTCCGAGTTAACAATGGTACTAGGCGACTTTAACGCCAAGGTTGGTAAAAGTGTTTGTGGAGATATTGTTGGTAACTACGGGCTAGGAACACAAAACGACCGTGGTGATAGATTTATTAAATTCTGTGAAGAGCATGACCTTGTCATAACAAATACGTTTTTCAAATTACCACCAAGAAGACTCTATACGTGGAAATCTAATGCCAATAACTCAAACAGATTGGTACGTAATCAAATTAATTATGTGTTAATCAAAAAACGGTTTAGAAACTGCATAACATTTGCAAAAACTTACCCCGGAAGCGACATAGGTTCTGATCATAACCCAGTAGTAATTTCTGCACGGCTTAGACTTAAGAAATGTAACGTCCGACGTCCGCAGAAGAAAATAGATATCTCAGAATTATCAGACCTAAATATCAAAGCAAATACAAGAACAGAACTAAATACAATACTTCAAACCATCAACATTACAGAAGATGCAGTGGAATTGGCGTGGAACAACATCAAAGATGTAATTCTGAGTACGGGCGAGAAATATCTTAAACCAGACACACAAATTAAAAAAAAAACTTGGATGACTTTCGAAATACTGCAACTAATGGATAATAAACGAGCAGCAAAGAATGACTGTAAAGCTTATAAAGTATTGCAACGAAATATCCGTAAAAAGATCAGGGAAGCAAAGATGCAATAGCTAAGTAAGAAGTGCAAAGAGATAAAAAGCTTGGATAGTAAATACGACGCACTCGGCATGCACAAGAAAGTAAAAGAAGCTGCCGGCCTCAGCAAACCCAGAAAATATGCAATGCTGCTCGACAATCAAAGAAAATTTATCCTAGACCTAGAAAAGAAGCTAGCGAAATAGAAGAACTATATCCAAGAACTTTGTCAAGGTCAAAGAGTGTATCATCCGGCAGAATACGATGTGACAGAAGCACCCGCAATAACAAGAACCAAAGTAATACATGCAATAAAAATGTCCAAAAAAAGTAAAACCGGGCCAGATAACATATCGTCAGAAGTGTTAAAACTCATTTAAGAAGATCAAGTTTTAAACGATCTTGTGGACTTTTTTAATACCATTTATGCAACCGGAAACATTCCTAAGGACTGGTTAACCACCGATTTTGAAAACACTGCCAAAGAAAGCAGCTGCTAAAAACTGTGGTGACTATAGAACCATCAACCTTATGAGCCACGTCTTGAAGATTTTCTTGACGATCATCCAAGCAAGAATATATCGTAAATGTGAAGCTTGCCTAAGTGATACTCAATTTGGGTTTTGCGATGGGATGAGAACACTTGAAGCTTTGTTCAGTATCCAGGTACTAATTCAGCGTTGCCAAGACGTGTCTGTAGACGTGTATGCGTGCTTTATAGACTATCAAAAAGCGTTTGACCGTGTAAAACATAGCAAGCTCATAGTGATCCTGCAAAAACTAGGTTTAGATGGCAGAGACATTCGTATCATTGAAAAACTTTACTGGCACCAATCCGCATTTGTGAGAGTAGATAACAACAATACAGATGAAGTAGAAATCCAAAGAAGGGTTAGACAAGAGTGCGTGTTATCACTACTTTTATTCAACATATACTCCGAACAAATATTTGCCGAAGCTTTGGATGGAAAATCTAAAGGTATCTTACTAAACGGGGAGGTGGTGAAAAGCTTGCGGTACGCAGATGATACGGTCCTGCTGGCAAATACGAAGAAATATCTTTAAAAATTGCTGAATTGTGTCGTGGCTAATAGTGAACAAGCAGGCCTAGAACTAAACATAAACAAGACTAAGGTCATCGTTGTCAGTAAGGAGCGCAATGTTGTGACAAACATAAAAGTAGGAAATCAGCAAATTGAAGTCGCCCAATTTAAATATCTAGAGTGCTCCCTGAATCAGCAATGGGACCAACCAAAAGAAATTAGATCCAGAATAGAACAAGCTCACACGGCCTTCAATAAAATAAAGCAAGTTATGTGCCACAGGGATCTTAATCTCAATCCGCAAGTTCGGTTGCTACGTTGTTATGTTTTTTCCATATTAATGTATGGCGCAGAGACCTGGACGCTCACAGATGCTATGCGCAAAAAGTTAGAAGCATTCGAGATGTGGTCATACAGAAGGATGCTACATATAGTATGGACAGATAGATTATCAAATGCCCAAGTTCTTGCACGCTTCAATAAGGACACAGAAATTCTATATTTTTTAAAAAAAGGCAAGCTTGAGTATCTTGGCCATATCATGCAAGGCTCGAAGTATAGATTACTGCAAAATATAATGCAGGAAAAGATAGCTGGTAGGCAAGGGCCAGGTCGCAAAAGGACGTCCTGGTTGAAAAACCTACAACAGTGGTTTGGTGTCAGCACTACAACTCTTTCTTTTTCTTTTAGTAGAGCTGTCAACAAGACCCAAATAAAGTTGATGATTGCCAACGTTCGTGGAGGACAAGGCACGTAAAGAAGAAGAAAGAATTTGTTGTATCTATACTTCATTTAGCGTGTTCAGGCACTACTACCTGCTGATTTTCCTTTGCGTATTGCGTTATATTAATGGCTTTTGCAAACATTAATTCTAATCCTTTATTTCCTGACACATACTTTTTTTTACCAATGAAGCCACTTTTTTAAAAAATGCAATAAAACATTTTTATAACAACCTCGTGTGGGCAGATAAAAATCTGCATCAAGTATGTGAAAGTTGTTTTCAACATCAGTTCTCTTTAAATGTTTGGGTTGGAATTATGGGCAAGCTACTTTAGTTTCTGGACGATGTACTATTAGCAACAAGAATAGCAATGTGATTTATGCACGATGGTGCACCACTACATTTCAGTTTCTTGCTCGTGATTATTTAACAGCAACATACGGAGATTGCTGGATTGGTCAAAGTGGGCCACACGTATGGCCTGCTCGATCCTTAGACTTAAACCCCTTGGATTGTTTTTTATGGCTATCTAAATTTATTAGTTTATGCTACTCCAGACGTGCAAAGTTGGATAATTGCTGGGTGTAACTCAATTAGAAACAACCTTGGTGTGTTTGAAAAAGTTTGGCACTCAATGACAAGAAAATTGATTGCTATGTCCTATTGTTATTTCCAAAACAGGCTATTTATCAAATTCTAAACTTTTAGAGTTTAGAATTTGATAAATGTTTACATTACTGTTTTTGGTTTTAAAAAATATTGCCATCATTATTATTATAATATTATATGCTGGATGTACAAAAGAAAATTTGAATATTTTGATATAAAAGTTGTAACGCGTTTTTGCATTTTAAAAAAATCATAAATAAAAGCTTATATCAAACTTTTAATATAAAAATACCGGTGCTTTTGCCGGATATAGCATATCTACTTTTAATATCCTATAGTGCTCGATATGTTAAATTCTTAGATAATTATTATTAATAATAGTTGCAAGTTGATTCATGTAAGATAAAGTTATATTACATTTTTTGATGTTTTTAATTTTATTTTTATAAATGAGAATATAAATTAAAATCTTATCATTTTAAAAATATTAAGGCTTTTTGTATTATTAGATTATCTATGCACACTACAGGGCTATAACAAAAAACTATAATTATTATTGAAATCTTAAAACTTTTTAAGTAATTCTATCCAAAATTAAGCTTAAAATTTTTATTAATTATGAATGACAAACAATATGCGACTATCCCAATAGTTTACTTCTGCTGAGCTACCAACTATTTACTATATTAGTAAAAAGTAATATACATAATATATTTAAGCGTAGCTAATGACAAACTTGGATATTTAAAGTTTGCAAAACTAATTTTAATGTCGAGGAAATGCTTGAAGATTTTTTTCTTTCACTTTCTTTGCCCATGGCCTTAGTTTTATTGTCATATACGCAAAAAACATTCTAATTGTAATTAAAAGTAAAGTTTCAACAATTAAAATTTAAAAATATTATTTAACAAAATTTTAATGATATTTTATAATTAAATTAAGTGAAATTTAAAGTATTTTTATAATTAATTATATTTAATCAATTATCAATTTACAACCCTCATCTGTCTTGATATATTGTCTCGGTCCAATTGTCACTTTTCATCGTGCATGCATATTACGCACATATGTCACACAAGTAATTTTTTTCCGTTTGAAAACGAATGAAATTTCCAATGTTTCTAATGAGTCTTGCTTAGCGGTCAAGTTGATTAACCGTAATGTTACCTACCACACGGACGAATTTCTTCAGCTAAGCTAAATTTATAGTGGTGGGAACCATGTATATAATATGAGCATTGGGTAGCAATATACAACATACACAAATCAGTAATTGTTCAGTGCAATTCAGTGTAAGAAGAACATAATAATATAATCGGGATGTACACCACAGTAAGAATTAATTATATAATTTTTTTAAATATTTTTTTATGATTATTTTTTATAGGCGGTAGTAGTGTTGGCTTTTATGGCAATTTCACAAGTATTTTCGTTACCAGTGCCAGATTTTCATAATTTCCACGAACCAGAACATAAGCATAAACACATCCCGATTGTGAAGCAAGATTTTGAACAACATCATGAAGGATACCAATACAGGTAAAAACATTATATTGAATAAGTAATTACTCAATCACAAAACTCAATAAACTGAAATATTTATTAAATATAGGTAAAAATTCAATAACAATTTTTTTTATTAATGAAACGCTTAACCGCATTGAAATGTGGACCAAATATATTGGTATAGCCATGTTATATAACTTTAATATAAAAATATCAATTGAAAATATATAAATGTACTGTCCATATTAACTACATATATAAAATATAGTAGAGCGTTTGATTAAATGTAAACTTTTCTAATGTTATTATTCAAAAATAAGTGTACTATGAATTTTTTAAACAGATTTAATTTAATAACTTAATCTAGAAATCAGTTAGCTTTTACTGCATGAGAAAATAAATTAATATATAATATGTTTATTTACATTTCAAATACAATACAAATTAGTTTTCGGTTGAGAAGCTTCTTAGATTTTCTACTTATAATTTATGTCATTATGTTTGACTTTCATTGCAAGTAATATATGCTTTATAATTAAACACAATTATATTTAATTGTTATGTAAATTATTCATAATTTACGCGTAATAATTATGGATTTATTTCATAACTAAACTACATATTTATCTACATATACAACATTTTGTTAAATGGCAAGTTTAGTTAAAACAATTTTCAAACTAGAAATACAAGAATGAAAGTTGGGGAAATGATTTTACGAGCAACAATTAATTGCTAAATGCGTTACGACTTAAAAGAAGATGTGTTACTTTAAATTATGGTAATGCTATTGATAAAGTAAGTGAAATTTGTGAAAATCACAAACATATATTCAGTACAAATAGAACATCGGTTGTGTAACTTCCTTTTTGGGTCTATAAAAATGTGTTCTGGTTAAATTCGAACTTTATGTAAAACATTTTCATTATAAAGTTAAATACTTTAAATGTGCAAAGTTAATTTAAATTAATACAATATATTAAATGAAAATTAAAGAAATTTGCATTAGTAAATCTTTTTATTATTGTATCGTGAGTAACAATTTATTCTTAAATATAACATTTTATTCGCATAAAAAGAATGCAAAATAAAATATAAATTATCTGTGAAAATGTAGTCTTGTAGAGAAATACGGCTGTAAAATGATAACAGATCTGCCACAGCTTTATCAAAAAACGCGTGACACTGTATTTTATTTTTTAAGGTGAAATGAATTATTATAGGTTAGATTAATGTAAATTAAACTGGTTTGAATACACACAGTTATACAAATAGGTCCAACTAATAGAATTTTACAGTGTCTATCAGCATTTTAAAAACTGAATAAGTCATATTAGTTGAAAACACTCAATGACATTTTTTGAAAGTACTCTTATATAGGGTTTTCCAATAAGAGGTTTCATTTTGATATTTAAAAAAAAACGGGTATTTTTAAGAGAAATCAATAAATGATTATTTCATTGTAAAGAGGAAGGTATGCCATTAACATTTGAAAACGATATCAGTCAAATGGCCGCCACGGTTACGGTTGCAGTACAACATTCTTTTTATAAAATTTTTTATGACCAATTCCATCTTTAAGGTCTTGAATCGCGCCGTCTTGCTGAAAATAAACGTTGTCCACATCAATATCATTCAATTCCGGCCATAAAAAATCATTAATCATAGCTCGGTAGCGCCATCCATTCACCGTAACAGTTGCACCAGCTTCATTTTTGAAAAAGTAGGGTTCAAACACCACCACCAAACAGTGGCACGTTGAAGATGCAAAAACTTTTCAACAATCGTTCTTGGATTTTTTGAGCCTCAAATGCGACAATTCTGTTTATTAACGTAGCCATCAAGGTGAAAATGGGCCTCATCACTGAAGATAATTTTTCAATGAAATTCCGGATTATTTTGATGCATTTGTAGGACCTAATCAGCAAAGATACGACGTTTATGATGATCGACCGGGTTGAGTTCTTGTGTTAACAGAACTTTAAAAGCCTTTAGATTTAAGTCTTTATGCAAAATACGGTAATGTCGTTTGTGGAATGTCTAATTCTAATGATCGACGAGAAATCGACAAACCTGGGTTTTCTTCAACACTACGGGCTACATCAGCAATATACTTATGTGTTCTTGAGCGATGCACACGGTTGCGATTCTTCACATCACAAACTTGTCCCAACAGCTCAAATTTTTCCACCAGGTTTACTATTGCCGGCCAAGTAGGTGCTTTACGACGACCAAAAAGTGCTTTAGTTTTGCAAACTGTCACTGAAAAATTTTCACCATTTTTGCAGTGAATTTTAATAATTTTAATGCGTTGTTGAAGCATGTATCGTTCCATTTTTAATAACGGCATAGTTTTTACTTGTCAATTGTCAAAAGATAATAGCTTCAAAATTGACAGTTGCCCAAATAGCTTGCTATTCAAAATTAAACTTTTTATTAGAAAAGCCTTTAGAAAGCTTTAAAAATATAAACCTCCATTCACTCAAACAAATCAATTTCCAACTAAAAAGATACAAGGCACACTGATGGTTTATAAAATTATTCACATAAATTGAAAATAGCAATAATCTTAGCATAACTCTAAGGTCAGTTAATAGTATGTATATCAGATCAGGTAAAATTTACAAATACATATTGCAAACAAATCAAATTATTATAACTGTTTAATAAGTTCAATAATTTTAGTATTACGCCAATGAAATCAAGTGGTTAAAACCTATCATTACACATTGCATAATACATTAGCACGTGCACCCAGTAATGAACGATTACTTACGGGTGCATGATTACCTGTGAGTAATAAACCATTACTCACGGGAAACATTTTTTTAAACATAAAAAAATAAAGCTTATTTATAAATTAAATTGGCAATGTTTATTTAAGTTATTTGTAATAACTGATTATAAATGTAACATTGAATTATTTATTTGATACGTAGTATCATTATGATACTTGAATTAATCGAAGTCAAAATAAATTTGTGTTTTTAAGCTTACATCAATTTATAAAAACGTTATATACAAGATTTTTTAATAATCTATTTTAATTATAAAACAAACATTTATTTGTTGTTAAGTTTTACAATTTTTTTTTTTTTATTTAAATTTAAAATACAACTTTAGACATTGCAATTTGGTTGCCAGTTGTGATACTGAAGTTTTATCGATGATTTCGATTCTTTGGTTGAAGCAACATGATGGAGCTACAACTACTTTGCACCACCAATTATGATCTAACTAGTGTTTAAAAGCACATAAATCAATTATTCGAATTCATTCTTTATCATCAAGCGATGCCGTACCACCAACATGTACTGATGAGGATTTGAGAAAACCGAAACAAATGTCTGTATTTGGTTGGCCGCTTTGGAATTGGATTGAGTTTGGGTAATTGATTTTAAACCTTTGTTTTTCTTTAAAATACAAACTTTGCGATTACTTGTGAAAAATATTATCCAATAAATGCTCACCTCAACAAGCTATTTTGCAAAACTAAAGCTTTATCAGGCAACTAACAACTTGAATATTGTCTTTAAGAGCTGGAATTCTTTGCAAGGCATTAGCAAAAAAAATCTAGTAGAGTTAAATTGCACAATCTGGGAGACTAATTTATGTCCGAGTTTTTTAAAATAATGCGCTTAGAAATTGTTTTGTACAGCACTGCAATTGTTGGCTTGTGTGGCTTGTAACGTCATCCTGCTGAAAATAAAACGCGGCATTGCTGCATTGCCGCGGGGGTAATTTTGTTTACCTCAATCACGCGTCAAACATGTATCAAACCAACTGAAACTAGCAAATATACGTAGCAAACTGTTTGAGGTACGTTGCATTGCTGCCGCAGCGCGTGTTCAAAGGCCCTGCCAAACGATTTAACGCAACTCAAAATTAATTGCTGTGAGTGTCTTGGGTTAGACAAACCTGGGTTTTTGACAATGTTTTGGGCTGACCTGACATTAAGAGTTCAAACTGACAACTTTACATCAGTAACTTGATTATTTTACTGAAATTTTGCGATTAGCTATACATTAGTTTTGCAGGACTTAAAACACTACAAACTCTTATTGTATTGTACCATTTTCTTAAATAGTATAATTTTTAATAACAAATGTTAAGGATTCAAAGCTTGCTATTTAACAAATCAAAAATACCGCAAAATTTAAAATAAGATTCTTTTTTTTAGAAAACTTTTTCTAATTTTAATTTTTATTGCTCAAGTAACAAATTTGACGTTATTCTTTTGGCAGTTTTTATAATCTCTCATTTTTTCACTATTTTATTAAAATAATCAGAAACTAGATTTATTTTCAAATGGTCGTTCCAGAAAAGATTATGTGATATTGTAACACCTAGTGACAAATTGAAGAAGATTTAGATATAGATTTGTTGTTTAGTTTAATATTTGGTATTATCTCGGATTTAGATTTTGAAACAGTAAGATGTTGAGTTTTTTTAGAGTTAAAATTGACCATGTTGACAATGCCCTATTCCGATATTGTTTTGAGATCTTTGTTTATAGATGCTACAGATTCTAACCTAGAAATTTTAAAACGTTCTGCCATATTTGTCAATATAGTCTTTGCAAAACTGTAAATAGGATTTTTAGTTATTTGAAAAAGTTTATTAATGTAAATCAAAACCAAAGTTGGAGTGTCATCAGTTCTAACTATATTTTTTTTATTGTCAAAAAAATTATTAATAAAGTTTACAGTTTTTTTTATTAAGACTTATACAATAGAGATTGTTGACAAGATTAGGATGCCATACCCTATCAAACGCGTTGGAAATGTTTAGAGCTACAGCAAGATTTTTAATTTTTGTTGTCAAACGTTTTGATTAAAATTTGAGATAAAATTATTTTGTTCTAAAAACTTGACAATGTAAAAACTAATATACTTTTCAAAACAAATTGGACAATAATGCAATTAGCCTATAATTTAAAGAATCAGACTTGTCTCCTTTTTTAGGCATACGTTGAACATTTGCAACTTTCCAATAATTTGAGAAAGTTTCATTTTTGTGTGATAAGGCAAATATTTAAGTCAATATAGGAGCTAATTCATTTGCAAATGTTTTAAGAATAATAGGTAAAATTTCATGTATACCTGATGTATTTAATTTCTACCAGACAAATTAAACTGCTTCTAATAGCGGTCTTAAATTTACTTTGCTGGTTGATACATTTAAAGTCAAAAGTGATTTAAAACTATTTGATACCACATTTGTATTGTGCAACGCCACACGCCACAGCGACTCTGTTGCCACGCTCCGTTACTTCTTTTGTGAGCTCCTGGTCTGATAACACAATTTTAGTTTTTTTTTATTATAACTCTTTTAAAAACTTTTTAAAAATTGATTTAATTATTCTATAAAAATTAAAATTTAAAAAATTTATTTCCAAACACATTGTATGAATAAATATAAGAAAATGAATTATCTATAGAATACACAACAAGTAAAACATTTATTTTATTTCTAGTATAGAAATTTAAAGTTTTGTACATAAAAATGTCGTATTTAGTTTTTTAATGTTACTTTTAAATAAATTATTATTGATAATAACAAATAGAGTAATTAAAACTCAAATATATCATTTTCAAACATTCAAAATCTATTCTAATCAAAAAGTTTGGCAAAAGATTATTTGAGATATATTAATCACAAATAATTTTTTTTAGACAAATTAAAAAATGGTTTCTTTAAATAATTAAAATACCTATTTATAATTTTGCAAATGATAATTTCTTTATAATTTTTAAAACCCATAGCAACAAGTCTGTTATATTTATTTTGTCTTCATATTTTTAGAATAGAATATGGCGATAGATGAGTCAAGTGTACGGAATGATTTTTTTTTGTTCAAACCTCTGAAAATGCCTTTCTTAACATAAATCCTAATAATTTTTTTAGTTAGCCAATTTTTGCAAATTTTTTACATATTTTGATCGTTTGTAACTTTTAGTGTTGCATTTTTGCAACAAACGCTCCGAGGTATCTTACAATGTATCCACAGAAATACTTAAATTGTTTTTGCTATTTTTAAGTATTTTTGTGGATAACAAACAACAAATAATTGATAGGCAGTTCATTCTAATAACATGCCTAACATATTAAGTACACAATTTACATAAAAAGCATGTGCGTTACAAAACCATAAATATTTGTAAATCAATTCTATTTACAAAATAACATGTAGAAATTAAAAAAACTTTTTATAAAAACTTAAAACAGAAGACTCCCTATTTTGTAAGCATAAATGTAATTATTTAATTTCTTAGTAGTTAATCTTATTCAATCTGTGTCATATGGTTGACAAATAATTTTTTTCTTTTTTTATCCGCTCTGGATATCATTATCATGGCGATCATTATGCATATTTGGACTGGTTGCTACAGCTTTGAAAAAAACCCGTTGTTGTTGTAGTAAATTAGGTTTGAAGGTTTTTTAGTCACGATATAGTATATAGTATAAGCTACAACAGTCCATATTGTTGACTGTTCTTCATTATATAACCAATATATTCCAGCTTTTTGTCTTTATTGATATTGATTGTTTTTTTTTTACCTATTTTCTCCAAAACCTCCTAATGATATGATCTGTTTAAGAAATTTTGAATATACAATGATACAGCTTTTCTACCTGTGATTTAGTTTCAAGTGTATGATTCCACGTTTTATTTATTGTTACTTCTAAGTTACTGTATTTTTGGACTCTTTCAATCAATTGTTTGTTAACTAGAAGCTGTTTGGCATGGTTGTTGTACTTGGATATTTTATGTATTTGTTTTGTATTGAGCGTAAGAATATACTTTTAATTGCCGATCTAACTAACACATCTTAAAATTAAAGCTATAGTAAAATTGCTAAGTCTCCAATTTTGTCTTTACCAATAGTTAAGCCTTAAGTTTGCATTTATAATGTCGGTGCAACGCGTTTACTCAAACTTAGCAATTTAACTCAAGCTTAAATTTTAAGATGTGTTGGTGAGATTGGCCATAACTCATTTCTGTTATTCTATTTATTAGTTTTTGTAGTATTTTAAGCTGTTTGCGCATACTACCGTATTATCAGCGTATCTTAAATTGTTTATATACTTGCTATTTATTTTAATACAACCTTCGGTTTTTTTAACGTTTCTTAAAATATGCGTTTTAAATATATGTTAAACAATGTCGGTAATAGTATGCATTTCTTTTTATCTTGCTTTTGATATCGATTGACTGTTTTTCTTGGATGCGTATTGAGACAGTTTGTTTTCAGTACAGACTGCTGATTATATTTAAGTCAATGTTTTCTAGCCTTATATCTTGGATATAGAATATATAAAATTGTTGTGTTGTACTCTGTTGAAAGCTTTTTGTTAGTCGATATAGCATATATAGACATCTCAGTCTTACGAGGGGCACTGCTAAAGTTTGCGGAATTAAGTACTGCCTGTATGCCAGCGTTTTGTTCTTGTCATATTTGTAAAATTTGACGTATTTCACCTATGATTCAGTTGACAGTTTGATTTCAAACTCCTCGGTTTTGTTTCAACAAAATTTAACGAGAGTAATAATTGTGTGAAAAATGGAAATTTCGAATCCGCAGCAATCTGTGGAAAAACTTAGTTAGTTATTTGGGGATAAAGCACCATCCAAAACTATGGTTTACAAATGGTTTGCAGAATTCACGCGTGGAAGAGCAACGTTTGCGAAGGTTGTCCATGCACCTCTGTTGTCGAGAAAAATATTGATGATGTGCGTGAAATAATTTTGTCAGATCGGCATGTGACCTCTAGTGAGATAGAAACATCCTTAGGCATTGCAGCAAAACAAATACATACAATTTTGCACAATCATTTGCATGTCAGAAAGCTTTGAGTTGTTGTATTCAAATACAATTTAAAAGAAGAACAAAAACAGACACGTGTCAATTGGTGCAAGGAAATGCTAAAAAAATTGAAGAGGATCGTATAAATTCGGTATATAACATTGTAACTGATGACAAATCTTGGATATATTTATATGAGGCTGAAACTAAACAGTAATCGACTGTATGGGTGTTTTAAAATGAACCTAAACCCACAAAAGTGGTGCGTTCACAAAGCGTTTAAAAAAAACGATTGCTTGTTTCTTTGAAAAAACGGGTCATGTTGCAACTGTTGCATTAGAGGATCGAAGGACAGTTAATGCTGACTGGTATACTTCAATTTGTTTGCCGGAAGATATCGCTAAAATCTGAAAGATCAACATAAATCGGCGATCATGACAATGCAAGCGCTCACACAGCACGACAAACTGTAGAGTTTTTGACCAGTAACAACATCCAATTAATAGCTCATTGCTCATATTTGCCTGATTTATAGCCCAATGACTTCTTCCTATTACGACATATCAAAAATAAAATGCGTGGCGAGCGTTTTTATTGGCTGAAAAGGCCGTTGAAGCATTTAAATCACTTGTTTTGGAGGTACCTCGCTCAGAATGGCAAAATTGTTTTGAAGATTGGTTTTATCGGATGCAAAAGTGTATAGATTTTAAAAGAGAATATTTTGAGAAGCAATAAAGTTTACATAAGGTGTTTTGCTTTACATTTTCCGCGAACTTTGGCAGTGTCCCTCGTACTAACTGGTAACTATATGCTAAATTTTAATAAATTGACTAACATTTTATATAGTCACCGACAAAAAACAATAGTTTATATTTTTTAACCATAACTTAACCTAACTTATCCATAATTTAACATGCTTTAAATAAGTTTTGTTATTGCCACTCTTGCAAATTGTTAACCAAGTTAAACATTAAGTATAGCATACCTACTCATACAGAAATAAATAAGATTTCAACTTAACTGTTTTTGCCTTTAACTGAATAAAAAATATGCGATAATTAAAGTATACGTCATGGAAAGTTTTTTTACAAAATTCTCATTATATATCATTCTTTTAAACAACCAAAATCATTGTTTCTACTTCTACATCTCTAATACAATTGACGTTTATGTACTCTACCAACATTACTTATGTTAATTAATCAGGCTTTGATCTTTTAGAGTATGAATGATAAAATGAGCAAAGATGATTAATATTAGTAAATTTATTTGTCGGTAAAACCATAATTTATCAAAAGTCAGTATTCACAAGATATTAGCCAAAATCCTAAAAAAGCAGCATACATTTTCAAATTCTTATCTAAAATATATTTATTAAACCAAGTTGAATTCTACACGTGTTCTAATAATAATGGTCACGCATATTACTTTTATTTTAAAGTTGATATCATTTGTTATAGCGTATAAGAATAACAATAAAAAATACAAATAAAATTTTTATTGTTCAAAGTAATTAAATTAAGAAATGACATGATTCTCTATTAATGAGTTTCAAGAAATATAAAAAGTTTAGTATTAAATTGCTATAAAATGATCTTAATATTACATATTTACTACATACATTTAATTGATATAAGATTCAATATGGATGTGCAATTAAAAGAGATTAATTTTACAATGCTTTGCTTTCACATTAAGTACGATATAAAAATATCAATACAAAAGATACATTGCGATTAGTTTTCCACATAGTTCCTGATAATTACGCACACAAACTTTCTATACATATGGCTCCAATTTTAAAATATTTTCTTGGAGCATGTCATCCTCACAGATGGAGAGAAAGCATTTTAACTATTATTTACTTTGCATATAATTATTAGATGATAGTATTTTTTATATATAAATCTATCTTTAATCATAAATCAATTAATTTGCAGTTATGAAACTGGAAATGGAATTCATGTACAAGAGCATGGGTATTTCAAGAACAAAGGAGATAAGAAGCACGAATCGTTAGTTCAACAAGGCTCAATCACTTATCACGATGAACATGGACATCCAATTACTTTGACTTACATTGCTGATGAACATGGTTTCCAACCACAAGGTGCTCATTTACCTACACCACCACCTTTACCAGCCGGACACGGAAAATCTAATGATGATGGTTATCAACTGCAATCAGCTCCTGAAGAGCATGGCGACTATCAACAACATAATAATCAACAATATGAACATTATTAAAATCTATAAAAATTTGTTATTTTAGTTGTAGTATTGTTATGTTTATTTGTTTTTATTATGGAGGGATGAAAGTTGATAATTTTATAAACTAGTTCCTCATTGACTATTTTGTTGGCTCTCTTTACCTCAATTGTTATTATTTTGTTATAAATAAATGGTTTTATATTATATTAATTTTTATTTTTTTTTAGTAACCAAATGCGTTAAATTTCAATTAAACAACTCATTATGCTAATTTCAGACGTCTAACATAATTTAAAAAAATATTAAATTAATTGTGCTATGCTTCAAACTCTTTTATAAGTGTCGATATTAACACTAAATTTATTAATGTTGTACCGTAATTATGTTATAACGATAAATATAATGTTGTAATATATTCATCCAGCGAGATCGGATACTGGAATTACTTTTCTTTTCATTTAGTAGAGACGCTCTTATTAGATCCTCATTTAACATTGTAGTGCCTGTGTGAGTTCAAGCGTTCACTCTCACTCTTACTGGATTTCTTTCACTCTTTAGTAGACTTTTAGGTCAAGGATTTTTTACATGGGTCACACTTGTTGCTTTTGTTGCAATTCATCAAACAACTCACCCTTAATATGAAATAAAATCATTTTGATTAATTAGATTTTCATCATCAAAATTTACAATTGACTGTTTTTTTACAATTTACTAAATTCTTTAATAAAAAATAAAAATTTCAAAGAAAACATATAGAAACAAATTATAACATATAATAGATAGATAGATAGATCGATAGATAGATAAATAAATTTTATTTTTATAAATAATCATATATACATAAAGAACATATAATGGTATATAAAAAAACGTCAATAATATAAAGTTAAAATAAAGTTAAAATAGGACAAACATTTAAAACATATATATGTACATATATAAAAACAGTTCAAATATTTTAAAAAATATTAAAAAAATTAAGAAGTTATTAAATTAGATTAATGGTAACGAAAAAAACGCAAACTGTAAACAGTGTTCTTAATTAAAATATTTTTCAATTTAGTTTTCAACTGTTCAATGCTTAGTTCTTTCAGCTGTTTTGGCAGATGATTATAAATAACCCATCCATTATAGCGCAATCCTGATTTATATAAACTAAGATTGTGTGAAGTAATGCATAAATTGTTTTGATATCTTGTATAAAAGATATGGTATGATCTATTTGTTTCAAATTTATCTATTTTTTTATGAACAAAAGTAGCTACTTTGTATATGTAGACGCTTACAAGTGGGAGTATTTTAAGTTCTTTGAAAGTATAATAATAATAATAATAATAGTTTATTCATTACATGTTACAACGTATAGAAAAAAATACAATATGTTGTACGTAATAAGTCAATAAATATATAGTAAAATTAAGCATACAATACAATAATTTGCATATAAATATTTGGTACAAAAAAAATAAAATTTAATTAAAAGTACAATCAAAAAAATCCTTTATGGAGTAAAAAGATTTTCTGAGGAATGTGGACTTTATTTGTTTTTTGAATAGTTTTAAATTTTTGTAAAAAGGTTCTAAAAGTTTTTCTTTATTTCTTGTTTGGTAAGGATGATCATGTTTTGGGTAATAACGTTGCTTTTTGTGAACATAAATAATATTTGACAATATGTAAGCTGACGAGAATGTCAGAATGCCACATTTTTTGAAACTTTCCTTGCACGATGCAGTTATATTTAATCCCAGTATTGCCCTTACTGCCTTTTTTTGCAATATAAAAACTCTGCTGGCTGTACTTGCGTTGCCCCAAGCTTGAATAGCATAAACCATAATCGAGTGAAATAAAGTGAAATACACTACTCGAGCTGCATCTTCTCCAGCTATTAACCGTGTTTTCCGTATGGCATATATTGCTTTTTCTAACTTATCGCAGACATTATTTATATGGATATCCCAACGAAGATTAGAATCTACAGTAACTCCCAAAAATTTAACATTTTGGCTTTCTTTACTATTTGAACCTGAGAAAAGAACATGACTAGTTTTGGATTGGTTTAAAACTAGTTTGTTAGACCCAAACCGTTCATCAGCTTTGGTTTCAATTTCGATTACGACAGGATTCTCTTGGTTTTAGTTTACCCATAATTCTTATTGTTCTATTTTGTATAATAAATATTCTGTCAGTAAAGTAACTCCTAGAATTACCCCAATGTATTACACCGTATCTAATATACGCATGAAAATTTTCAAAGTACAATGTCTTTAAAACGCACATGCTACATTGTTGCGATAATATTTTAAATGCAAAATTTGCTGAAGATAATTTTTCAGCTAATAAATCTACGTGTTTATCCCATAGCAGAAAATGATGAACTGTCACTCCCAAAATATTTTCACATTTAGAGAAATTTATAATTGAACCATTTAAAGTAATGTTTTCTGGCGTTGTAGCACCGGGCCTAACTGTTTTAAAAAGAATGCAAGATATTTGTTCAGAGTTCATAAATAATTTATTTTTTTGAATCCATTCGGCTATTTCTTTGTAAATAATATAGGCTAAATCTACTTAACCATTTAAATTTTTATTGTTAAAAACAATGTTAGTGTCATCCGCGTATGAAATTAATTCTAATTGTTGAGAACTAAGACAGTTTGGCATGTCATTTGCATAAATAATGTATAGAATTGGTCCCAGATATCTATGTACCTTAAAATATATCAAAAAAAAAAAATAATAATAATAAAAATGCAATAAGTAAATAAAGTAAAGTATGTCAGATAAATTAGTAAATTGCACAAATTCAAAATCTCTCTTCTACAGCATAAGGTTTGCTGTTATATATTAATATATTTATTAGACTGGTTCTTAAATTTTTTATTTTTGAATTTTTTTTTTGCTCCCTAGAAAGTAATCTTTATGTAAAAAAAGTAAGCTATGTCAAATGTCAGCTGTTGAGATTCAAAAGAACACGTGTTGCACTATCTTTTTTAAAGTTCAAAAGTAATATACTTAATATGTATTATAACTTCCAGATTTGAATTAGGTGCATACCCTGGGTCCCCAAAAAAGCAATGAGTACTTGCTAATTAGATTCCTCGTAAAACTTTACATGAATATACTTATTATTTTTATTTTTTTAATTAACATATTTTTATTATATTTTAAATTTTGAACATAAAATTAGACTGGTAAAAAAATTATAATTTAAAGCTTAGGTCTATATTTTTTTTTTTAATTTAGCAAACTTTTAAATTAAACTAAACGCAGCATCACATGTTTACCATAGAAGTACATAATACTCAAACATTTATTTTAGAACTTTATTGAGAAATAAATCTACATATTCAATAATTATTCATATAATATATTATTTAATAAATAAACTTTTTTTCTTCAGGTTTTTCTTCTATTGGAGGTAGAAGTTGCTAGTATTACATGTTTTTTTTAAAACCCTAATAGTGACTAAATAAAATGAATACACTTGACCGGAAAAACTTTCTAGTATAAATACCGGTCCAATTAACTAGTCATCCATCATTTTACCGTATAGATTTAATAAAAATTAATGTTGTAAAAGAATTTTTATCAATCTAGACATGGTATCACATAAGTTTCTAATTGTAATTTACAATACGTTAAAGAAAATCAGAATAAATAGAATATGGTATGGATACAAGCACTGCGGCTTCAAAAATGTTTCGTCCCACCTTTAATGAACGCAAATGCTAATTTTTTAGTCTATTTGCAAGTTTATAGATGTCTTTGTCGACAATAAATTAAAATGAAGAAATCACATTGTTTACATATCTACTTAACTATGTTATATGCTCAAAATTTTAAAATTAAATATTTTCTTTGCAGTTTGTAAATATACGTATAATGTTAATTTTATTGTTATTATAAGATTTGGAATTATATATTAGGGTAGGTGGTGTAGTGGTTAGCATACTCGACTGCTACACTAGAAGTCTCAAATTTAAGTCCTTTACTTAGAGAGTCAGTTTTTCTGACTTAAAAAAAAGTGTTGTGTTAAGTACGCTTTTATTGGATAAAATAAAAAACCTTAGTAAATCCCGTGTACTGCCCCAATAACTTAGATTAGAATTTTTAAATTTGCTGCAATATTTTCAGATGTGGTAGTATTAGCCCTGTGAGCAAAAATAGACTATAATAAATTAACCTAGTTCAACATATTTCAGTATAAAAATTATTAAGTAAACACAAGGCCTAAGAATTGCATTAAACTTAAAATATAGTAAGTTTTGCAGAACAATGTTTTCAAATCATGAACTGTTAACGGCAACTGCAACATGTATTATGGAACTTTTTTTTTAATGTAAAAACAGAATCAATATTTTGTTAAAAATAGGCTCATGCATACAACAAGCAATAACCAACAGTTTAATTACCCAGTTCATAAGTTTACAACTACCAAAAATGGAGTTTATTATTCATGTATAAGATTTTACAACAAATCACCACTGTTTGTCAAACAAAAATCTGTTTTTGCAATTTATGAACTATAATATTGATAATTTTATCTTTCTAAGCTATAAAATATTACACTACTCATTCTAATATTAAGATCTTTACATTTTTTTTTTTTTAATTTGTAGTTGAATGTTTTTTATTAGAAAAAAAACCGTTTTTATTTTAATATTTGACATTTGGCTTCATATCTGTTTAATTTCAAATGAGAGATCTGTGTATTTATGTTTTTTTTCTTCAACCTTTTTTATTATGTTTTCACTTGATGGTATTGCTAGGCCAATAATATATGTTGTTTTTAATTGTTTATTTGTCCATATGGTATCTAGTCTATTGTGAACAATATTTGTATCAGTTTAAATTGATACGTCCATAGTATTTTATAGTCGTTATTTTCTTTAACGAGCTTTGGAGTGTAGCTACAATAAGGAATTCTATCTTTCTGGTCTTGGAGAGACGTGTTTTTAACATTTTTTAATGTATTGTTGCTGCAACTTTGTTATGCCTTTCTATATACTTTGTTAGTGCTAGTTTTTCACACCCGGTTATTATATATGTTACAGTTTCTGTTTCTTTTTTGCACTTTTATATTTATTGGTGTCAATATTATTTCAATTATATATTTGTCATAGTTTCTTGTTTTTATAACTTGATCTTGTATGGTTATTATAGTCATAAATTTGATACACTTATGTTGATCCATTCTTTGTGCAGTTGGTAGTAGTGCTGTCCATAAATTTCTTTTTGAGACCATTCAGTTTTTTTATTCTCAATTGTAATAGTATTATACGGTTCTATGGCATTGAGTAGATTTAGATGTTTATCGGATTCTATTACAATTTTATATAATGTGCCTTTAGTTTTTTTTTTTTTTTTAATAAGTTGTTAAATCTATTATTTGTTTGTTGTGAAGATATTTAATATCTCTAATACCTCTTCTATTTTTAGATCTTGGCAGTGTCGTTTGTTGCATGCAAGTTTTTGGAAGTTGAGCTCTATATTTAGTAAAAGATGTTTTTATTTGCGCATGGAATTAATAACTTTAGTAAGATTTTTAGAATTTAACTTGCTGCTAGTAAGAGAGTTTAATCTGTTTTTAAATTTTTGTTTTATGTTTTCTTTCATGCCTTTGTTCAGTGACAATATTTTGCATTATTTCTAGTTATTTATACATTTCTATTTCTTCCATACTGTGTATCATCAAACTGAATCATTGATGTATTTCTCCATATTCTTTTTACCATTCTTATAACTTTGCATTTATGTATTCTAAATTTTATACGGATATCTTTGGTAATTTTTTTTTAGCTGATTTATTTGATGTTTATTTGATCCATATAGTTTTAAATCATCTATGTACAACAAGTGATTTTTTGTTATTGAGTGAGTGTTTACATCTTTTAATTTGAACCGTATTTGGTTCTATTTAAGGAGTTTGAAATTGAATTTATGGCCATACAAAATAAAGTAGCGCTTAATGTGTCGTCTTGAAGTATTTCCTTTTTTATTAAAATTTGTTTTAGTTTTAAAATTGTAGTGCCGTTGTTTATATGCATATTTGTTTTGCAATTCTGCATTAAATGTATAAGGAATGTATTTATTATTGGATTAATTATTAAACCGTTTGTTATTATTATTATTTGTCGTTTAATGCATTCAACATAAAAATTTATTGTAAAGATGTAATGGTTAAGTGGTAGATCAGCAATATGCTGAACATTGCCATTTTCTTATTGTAATAATAGGAAATAAAGACAAATAGGAAATAAAGACAAATAAATAAATAAATAAAAATAAACAAGGTTGTACATTTAACGTAAGATATTTTTGCACTAGTTAAATATGGAAAAGACCCTGATAGATAACATACTGTTCTGCAGTGTAAACACTGCTAACACTTAGCAAGCTAAATGTAAACTAGCTCATTCAATTTAATATTCAACTAATAAAGTTAATACTTTGCTCATTCTCGTTAATGGAGAATCTAACGTGGGACGTTAAAACGTACAAAAAGGATAGCAACAGTGAGACAGTTGGTAAACATCAAAAGGTTGGAAATCTAGTTCCTAAAGTATATCGCAACTGGCTTTTGCAACGTATTCTGTATGAATTGTCAAGAGTGTTATTTTTAATTTTTCACGCCTAATACTAGCAATATAGCTAGTGCAAAATGCTTCAGTTGTTAAACAAACTATTAGTGTACAATACGTAATGTAGATGGTGCTGCGTAGACATAAATCCAGTTTAGAAAACACCAAAGCGCAACGCAAAAATAGCATTGACTGCGTTCAGGACGACTCATCGCTGTCAATCATTCAAACTGAACGGGAGGCGGGAATCATCGTTTGCTGGCAGCGCTTGTTATTTGACTCATCATACATTTAGGTACGCTTTTATGCTGACAAAGCAACTTATTAACCACCAGCGTTTAACCAGCAAATATATTTAAAAAAAATAAATTATTGCTTATCTCCAATTGATGAGTTTCTAATCCACTCCCCATGATTTTAAAATGATGTGGTTGATAGTTATTTGGTAAACACCATTATATTGCGAACATATGTCCGAGATCACTTACAAGCATCTTAAATGAACAAAAAATTAAAAAACTTCCGCAAATACAACACAAATTAAGCGTTTGTAGAACACTGTATTTTCATGTCATGTCATATGCTTTTGCAATATTAAAGAATACAGCAACAAGATTTTGATTATGTAAAAAATCATTTTTGATTAACGTGTCCAGCCAAACAAAGTGATTAATCGTAGCATAATAACGCTTTAAACCATATTGTATAACAATCTAATAACTTATTAAGACGCTTATTAATCTTTTTTTTAGTAACTTGCGTTAACAATTAGTTAATAAGATCAGCCTATAGCTTGTTGAGAGCTTTTTATTTTTACGAGGTTTAAGTACTGGTATTATGATAGCAAGTTTACACAATTCATGCCAATACTCTCTTGAGATTGTCTAATTTCAGTTGCCAATTGTTAAAGTTTGGTAAAACAACTTAAATGTTTAAGTATAGTATCGTATTTTAAATGTGTAAATTCTCTAAATATGAACGACTGTCTAGTACGTCGTTCCCTAATAGGATAATAAAATAAAAGTAATCCAAGTAATTTAGGACAATCAACTTCAGACATCACTAGTCCACGCAAAAATGAAACATCTGATTTCTTGCGCCAAAGTTTTAATGATGGTAAATTGTAAGCAATATAATTGCGATCAAAATTCACCGACAAGGTACCTGATCTAAAAGACAACAAACGTAAAAATTTGTTTTGGATACGATAAATATTCCGACTATAAACCATACTGAAAGAGCGTACTCTAAATGAGAGCGCGCACCAACGCACAAAAAAAAGTACGCTTAATTTGGAGATAGATCAGCTGATATCTTATATATAAACCTTATTATAACACAATTACACATGTAGCTAAAAACATTTATTAACATTAAACAGAAGGTTGTTAATAAGAAACCAATCATTTACAGTCTAAATTTTGTCATCATAAGTAGATACAATTCTTCTATACATTTTTAGATCATCTGCAAATAAAAGAAATAATGATACACACTGTGTTCGATTTTTCAAAAAACAACATAACCAAAAAACCAAAGCATTATGAAAACCTAAAACACAAAGCTTAGCAATCAAAATACTGTAGCTCACATCATCAAAAGCATTTGAAAAATCGGTATATATAGCGTCATTTAAATGTCATTTTTGTAACACAGTAGATTGGTAAGTGTGAAACGAGCCTTACGAAACCCATGCTGTTCGTTTACTAAGTGACTTTTACACATCCAATGTATTTGCGCAGTTATTATTTGATCAAATAATTTAGGGATTGAATGCAAATGCTTCTATAGTGTGTAATATTATCTTTAACATCAAATTTATGCAAAAGCAGAATATTTGTTTTCATACCAAAGGAAATTTAGTTTCATTTAATAAAGCGTTGAAAAGTAAATGCAATGGTTTAGAAATTAAATAAATACAATTTTTTTAAAGCATAGATAGAATACCCGAAAAAACAGTAGTTTTCCTAGATTTGTTGACAAATCTCCAAAAATGTGGTCCGCTACGTGAAATATACTGCATGTGAAAACTTGCGTTAAGATTTTGACATAATGTTCAAATAGAATCAAACTGATTGTAAACAGAAAGAAGTTTTGAAAATGTAAAACGTTTTTGTGCTATTTTTTTCAATTTAGTAAGTGAAATTAATTTCTTGCTAAACCAAATATGAAAGTTGTTGTTCTGCCACACTTTGTTGGGTCCATAACGATCAATTGTATAACACAAAACAGAATAAAATATATCAACACGTTTATTTATATCACAGCTATTAAAAAAAGCAGACCAATCAACGTTAAACAAATAATCATTGATTGGTACATTTAAAATCATTAAAAACGTAGTTACAATTTAAAATATCACAAAAAGTATTACATTTGACATCTATCACGTAAGCATTATGATGTTGACTTACTTATATTTAACAAAACGACTACAGTAGTAAAACACAAATCCAAAAATACATTCATACTATTTGGTATGGTTATACATTGAACACAGTTTAAAAAACCAAATGAGTGAGCAATTAAATGTCCAAAGTAGTTTTTGTTACAAGTAACTCCAGTTCCAAATTCATCATTTAGTTACGTTGTTTCTGGTAAATTGTAATCTTTTAGTAGAATTAATTTACTATTAGGAAAAGCATCAGCAAAAGATTTGACAAAGTAGCATATTTATCGATAAACGAACGAGGCTGTAAATAAACTGCACCAATTATGTACGACACAAACTTAAAGTTGACAATTACAAACACATGTTTAACACTTTTGTAATAGTTTCCGTTGATTAGTAAATAAATATATAAATAAATAAACACTTAAATATGACGGATGTAGTAATGTACACTTTAGATGTCTTCTAATCGCAATTAATACGCCACTTCTACTTAATTTAGGGCTAGTTAAATTAGACCAATCACATCTAAATAAGTTATAGCCAGTTAGTCTTAGTTCTAAATCAGTATGTCTTCAGATGGCCAAGTTTTGGTTAAAACAATAACGTCTTAATTTGACAAAGCAACAACTAACAAAAGTTTTTTTAGTTTGGTTTTTATACTATACGTTTTGGTAGTACATTGAGAGGCCGTTGGTATTCTTGGAGACGGGTCCAAATTGTTGAACGGATTTAAGGTTCAAAAATCCCCTGCAGAAGTAGCTAAAAAATTTTGTGGTCGGTTATTTTTAATAAATTTTTTGACAACAATGTTTGGCGGCCAAAAGTTTTTAGAAAAAACTGAACCAGTTTAATCGGCTGGAACAGCGGCTGTATTTTTTAGATAGTAGTTTTGCTTTGATATACAAATCCAGTTTTATTTGTTCCACGCTTAAGTTTTAATACATAAACATATGATAGAGGAACATAGACTTGTAGCTGGTCATTGGCTAGACTGCAACCAAACATTGTTGGAGTTTTTGTGCTGTACTCTAAGTTTAATTGATTGTGAACTACTAATAGTGTTTTTGCCAGTGGCAATTGAATTAAATCAGTTTTAATAACAGACCTTATAGAAGCAAGATAACTTCTCCAAAAAAAAAATTTTGTCAGTTAAAAGTTTATTGTTAAAGCAAATTGCATCTAACAATACCTGATACAACGTAATGTTTCTTTATACAGTTTGCACAGATCAGATTCCGATTTAAAATCAATTTTTTTGTAGGAAAATAACTCTACAACCACTACAAGTAATTCCAGATTGTGTTACACTATTACACTTGCAAATGCCATTCATAGTAAAGAAATTAAATTAATGTTTAGTAGGTGAGCATAATATGACAGCTTTGTATAGCTATAGTTATATTTTTATCAAAAAATACATATATTTTAGTTTGGTTGACAAAATTGATAAAGTTATTTAAAAGATTTATTTTTTTAATGTACTTTTTTAATTTTTGTTAAGGCATTCTGCAAGTTATTTTATATTATTTAGGTAGCTAATTAATTAAGTCATTAAACTAGACTGTTATATTTTATAATTATTATAACATAAAAATTAATATTTTTTCCAATATGTGTTATAGTTATTAAATAATAATTTTGAAATCTTCAGTCACGCTCTAATTTTTCTATAAGTACAATTTTTATTTTATTCTATGTTTTTATATCTTTGCTTCATTACAGAAAGATGAGCAAAATCTCAATCAGTACTGATGCCATATTTAATGCAACATTTAAGGGTAAACAAATAATTTGCGCCTCTTCTACAGCATTGCTGTATTCTTGTGATGGAGTTGTATTTCTAAAATTAATTAATTATTAAAATAAATTTTCAACAGTATATTAGTTGTTTCCAATACGTTGGGTGTCTGTTTATAGTACAGACTTTATTTAAAACAACACCTTTATTAATCTTAACATGAAAATGTTTTCAACAATTTTGCAAAAAAATTATGTTTTCTTTGTCTTTGAAGAATAATCTTTATTTGTTTTTCCTTTTTTCGTCCTTCAAATATTTAGATAAGTTTGGTTAGGGTATTAATCAGCAATAGGACTGTTTATTATTTTAAAATTTTATTTCCATTTACTTATAAAAATGAACGTTTCGGGCCTGTACTTAATTTTTTAAAATAATAAACAGTCCTATGCTGATTAATACCCTAACCAAACTTATCTAAATAATCTTTATGGTTGTTCAAGTTTGTCACATTACCATGGTACCCGCCGAATCAGCTAACAACTTAAAGAAATTGTTCATGTTTGTGTCAAAAACATTTCAACGTAGTATGTATGTGCTCTTAAACTTTGTAAATCAATTAACTCAAAAAGCAGTCTGGTCGATGAGCATAAAAAATATTGAGTGTAATTTGTGCCAAAATGCGGCGAGATGCTTAAGCTTATTTTCAGTTTTTGATATATACTATTTTGAAGACCAAAAACTGTTCACACACCTTTTCTGTCAGTCATCTGGCTGAACAACGCAATCATCTAAAAACACTATATTTGGAGTGACTCAGTCAATTGAAACGTCAATAATGACCATAATAATGACTTATAAACTGACGTATAAATTATTTATACGCAAATTTATTGTGCGCGTTACTTGGTTACTATACTAGAAAAAACTACTGCTTCACGCACCGGATAAGTTATCCCTGGTTTATTTCTTCGAAACATACAAATAAAGTTTTATGAAATTGCTAGGACTCGGGGCCATTGTAAAATTTCAATCATCAGTATACTCGAGTAGAATCTCTATTCAATGAATCCCAAATTAGAACTAAAAATAAAGACAAACCACTTGAAGGTCCCAATGATTAGGCCAATCAAAGAAATAATGTTCGACGATTATCAATTTTCTTCTGTGCAAAATTTTTTGCAACAAATCCTACTTTAACTGTAACACGTTTATGCATTTTCTAAAAAATCATTTATCACGAAGATGGCCGTTTCTGGAACTGACTTATAAATTGATGTATACGTTGTTTATAAACTAATTTGTTGTGCGCGTTACTTAGTTACTATACCAGATATAAGTTATAAGAGATTGTAAAAGCGCATTTTTATATATTCCTTAGATAGCGCTATTCCTTGTTTAACCGACAATTGTAAAAGCGACCCTAAGTTTACTTGCAAGTTATAGTTTTTATGGAAATTTTACGTATTCTCTTGCAATGATTTTATTTTTTATTTACTACTGAAACAATAATTAATTTTTGTAATATTATTAGAATATGTCTTGCTAGTTGTATATTAATAAAAAAAATTACTTTAACAAAATGGCCGTCTCATTAACATTCAGCTATTGTTCTAATGACCATTACATTCTAATGGACTTTAATTTATTAATTATTTTTAGCAATAAATTTTTATTTTATTTTATGTTAGGTAATAAACTAAAATTTAACTGATTACAAGATACATTATCTAAGCTGAATTGCAATTGAAAATATAAAACAAATACAAAAAAAGTATACATATGCATTTTTAAGATATTTACCTATTGATTTTAAATTATTATGTTTAATATTTTGTGAGCAAAAAGACTTTAGTCCTAATTCATATTCAAATACATGGCGTTTTTTATCTTAAACTGTGAATTATATTTATTACTTAACAGCTACTTTATTACTATATATATATTAAATGAATTTCTTATTTCATTCACAATAAATTTAATTTTTATATTATAAACTAAATAAAATAATTTATTTTATCTTACAGATTTTTGTGTTTGAGTTTTTGTCTAAATGGTCTTTATTTTTTATTTTTTTTTTAATTAGTTAATAAAAATAATCTTAAAATATGTATAAAAATGACATTTTTATAGTAAATTAAATATTGTTTTAAAAATTACATTAAAAGTGGTAACTAATATCAGTTTACCAAAATAAACAAAACATAATTAACAAATGTTTAAATATTTCATAATTCTTTCACAGAAATTTGAATAATTTACTTATAGCAGGACCGACAAAAACAGAAATACGTTGCATATAATTGCCTTAATTTATATGCTATAATGAATGTATTTTCATAGCTAACACCTCATTATATGCAAATCGAGTTAAATATCATATCAGAAAAGTAGATGGTGTCGAAAGAATTTATGAATGAAACAATGCCAAAGACAAATATCTGCTTCCAGGATACACTGGAGAGATATTATTCACACTCATACCGTATATAAAGCCGAATTTTTGTCGTAGTTAATCATCAGTTACTCTCCAAACATCCAGTAGCAAAACAACAGTGCAAAACAATACCAAAATGAACACTGTGAGTAATAATTAATTATTTAATACTAATTGTATTAATCTTTAAAAAGTTGAATACTAATATATATTTAAAAGTTAATTTAATAAACTAAAATTAATTTGATTAGAATTTAAATTAAAATCAATCTATGGATAGATGCATAATTAAATATATTAAAAATATCTTTTGTAAAAAACTATATAATTTCTTTTATATGCAAACGTATTTTTACGGCTAAATAACACATTTATCATTTAAATAACATATTTAAATTTTAATAAACTTGCAAAAAAGACTTTCTACCTTCAAATCTGCTTGCTAAACTATGTAATTTTATTTTTATGAATTTTTTTATTTGTTGTTTTTGTCATTAAATTTACATATTACAAACTTAGTAATCAATAAATATATTATGTCTTAATAATAGTTGCAAATTATGTTTTTAAATATATTGCAGGCAATTATTATCTTCAGTATAATTGGAATGAATGTAGCAATTCCAGCAAAAAATTATAGACCTACTGGCCAAGATAATCCCAGTACTGCTACTATTTTACAGCAAGATTATATAAATGGAGGAAACGGATACAATTTTGCGTAATATAAAAATTCTAAAGTAACATTATAATTTAAATGATTTGTTATTATTTTCGTAGCTATCAAACAAGCGATGGAATATCCAGAGAAGAAAAAGCAGAACTTAAAAATGCAGGTGCTAAGGATGAGTCTCTCGTTGTACATGGATCCTACAGCTATGTAGGAACTGATGGAACAACTTACACTGTAACATATATTGCTGATGAAAATGGTTACAGAGCAACTGGAGAACATTTACCTGCTTTGTAAATTATATACTATTATTACATGTTCCAAGCCCTATTTATGTCGATGAAACAAAGTCACTATATTTATTTTATATTTATTTAATAAAAAAATCATATGTACACATTGTTTTAATTTTAAACAAGTTAATGATATGTCACACTTTCCAAATAGAAATTTGAGCGTATATTTAAAAAGTGAAATGCAAAATAAATTTAATTCAAGCTAAATTTTAACATAATTCTCAAATTTCTAAAGCTAACGTTATATCCAGCTTTATCATTGCTTTTCTTTAAAATTCCAAAATAAACGTTATACACTTAAATTAAAAAGTAATTTCCACCAACCAAAGTTTTATTTCATCTACAAAAAATACATTTATAAATTACTACAATCAGCATGGGCAAATAACAAGCAGTATTTTAATTCAATGATTATCCGGTTACTTCTATAATAATTGGTTTAATTAGTTTGATCAAGTTAGTTGATTCATAACTTTGCAATAAAATTATAATCGCATATTTTGTGAAAAAAAACAATTATTGTTTATAATCGACAAATTATTTATATGATTGTCAGTATTTTAAAATATTTTTAAATCAATCAACAGTAATTGCCATATATTCTT
This sequence comes from Tachinus rufipes, assembly GCA_963932245.1. Taxonomy (NCBI): domain Eukaryota; kingdom Metazoa; phylum Arthropoda; class Insecta; order Coleoptera; family Staphylinidae; genus Tachinus; species Tachinus rufipes. Next base: position 43,942,723 of record OZ010741.1, on the reverse strand, counting down.
CGTCAATCAGAAATCACACAAAATTAAAAATCGTGCTCAGGAAAACAGGTTAAAATTTATTCTATATTATTCACTTCTAATTTATTTTATTTCATTTCAAATTCTAACCATGATGAGACTATCTAACATGAAACCATCTATGATTGTTATAATTTGTTCAAACTGAGTTAAAATTAAATAATATAATAATAATAACAGTTATTTTTATAAAGTAATCACTTAATTGATTCATAGAATTTCTGTTTTATTTCAGAAATAAATGGCGTGGCTTTAGGTATAAATTTCTGCTGCAGTCGTAGCCTTCAAGCAAGTATCTTTTAATTGTCTCAAAATTTAAAAATTAAGGGTTATTTTGAAAACTAAACATTTTATAAATAGTTGCTTTTCTTTCCTTATATTTTTGATTGCAGAGTATAACATTGTCTATTGTAATAATCTTATGAAATATCAACAAATGAATAACCATGTGAATAATAAGGATTTTGTACTGATACTCATAGAAACAGTTCTTTAGATATATATACATCTTTAAATCTTTATTATTTAGAAAATCTCAAGAATTATAAAAAAATCCATTATTTTTTATTAGTTATTGTTACATATTTTATTTCAGTGTGCATCAATAAATAAAACTTATCACTGTTTAACTTAATCTGCTTACTTATGAAAATTGTTTATTAGTATATCAAAAAACAAGTACAATAATATTACTAAAAGCAATAGTTAATAATTGGAAAGCTGTATCTTTATATGAACTTTTAAAATATTAATTCAATACAGTAGTAATGAGTTGTTTACATTCAATGAAGTATAGTTATTATACAAATGTATATTGTGTTTTGCTGAAAATGTTAAGACTAGAAGAATTATTAATCATTTTATCAGTTTTAGATAATTATAAGCAACTACATAATATACAATAGTATGTTTGCGCACGTCACTTTTTTGCTTATAAAACTTTGTTATGCTTATAACTATAATGTTATCGTTTTCTTACGCTATAAAAAACTTGTTTGTCAGTTTAAGTTAACCTCAAATCAAAATATTTACCATTATTACAATTAACTCATTCCACAATTCTATTATAGAATACATTCGAGATAAAACAAAAAAATTATTAAAATGGAATCTTCATGTGCTTCAGGTAATATTATTAAAACAAAAATAGATTTAGTTTTAGCGAGTCTGACAACCTTAACGAGTTTAAAGGAATTATTTAGTTTATTGTGTGAAGTGGAAATATCATGATGTATTGTGGCATAAATTATTAGAAGTTTTGTGCTTTGATACCCCAAGGTTTGTAAATAATTTAAATTATACTTTGTCGACCTTAACCGAACGGTTTAAACAGCTCGAAGGTCTTTCCGAGTATAAGCGGTGAAATGAGGCAAGATAATTAATTTTGTTTGTCGTTGAAACCATAAATACATCTATGTATGAATTCAATCTTAAAACCCCAGCCAAGCACGTTGACGACATTGCTGAATTAATTGACAAAGCAAATGTGACTTGTAATAGTGAAAATACAAACAAAACAAAAACACAACAAGCATGCAAATACCATTGAGAAAGAGTGGAAAGTCGCTGAGTTATTTTACAGTTTCAACGATCTTTTTGGCAAAACAACAAGTTGCCCCACTAGGACACTGGCTGAGAACTTCAACACTAATCAGCTTACAATTGTTCGTTATTTCAAAAACTTGGCGTAGTGTGAAAATTGTTCGAATGTGTTTTTCAGACAACAAGGCTATTGAAGTCTAAATTTTTACCAATTTGTTTTAGAGAAATGAGCAAAACCTAAAAACAATAAATAATTATGCATTATCCTAATACATTGTTAATTACAAAACTAGAAAAATATTTTGTAATTTTACTTGGTATCAATCAAAGATCCAAATACTATCATTAAAGTTTAGTATAGCAAAATACACTTAAATATAATGTATTAAAAAACAAAAGTTTAAACCTAATCCCACCCTAAAGAGGTTATTCAAATACAAACAATTGCTTTAGTTTTAATAAATCCTCATCAATTTATAGTTTGAGGATAGGTAACAAATTAATTTAAAACCTGTCAGAAGTAAAAAAAACGCCAAAAAATTGTACAGCAATTTTTATCAATATTTTAAATAATATGTAAACTATTTACACTAAAAAGTATAGTATTTAGTATAAAAACAAACAAAAATTATTGTATAGATTCTATAGTAGGTATTGCATTAAGACTGCAGTTGTAGTTGTTATAGCAACCGGGAAACAATTTCAATTAGCTAAAGGGTCACCAAATTTATAATAGAATATTTAGAGTTAAAACAAAGCTATTTGAATGCATTTGAATAAATTTAATTAACGTTTTTACTATTTACTATTTATCGATTTTTTGCCTTATTGGAACTAGGTTAGCAGATTTGTAAATAATTATATAGGTTTCAACTTTGAATTGCAAATTGTTGTAAGAGTAAACGTCATGCAATCCTAATATTTTCTTGATAAATTTTAGTATTATAGGGGCAGTTTGACAAGTGTCATAAATCTACGAGCAGAACTTACGTAATTTAACTTTTTTTTTAAATCGGTTTTTTGCAACGTGTAGAGAATGAAATTTCCAATCTAATGAAGTATGTAAAAATCCAAAACTTTCAATTGTTTATTGAATTTTAAAATTAATTTGTAATTATTTTGTTGAAATATTTGCTTATAGTTTAAGAGTTATACTTCATTGAACATTAAACTTAGTAGTTTTTTATTGTGCTATAAGATATTTTTCTTAAATAACAATTGTTACAGTTCTGCTCGTAGTTGTGAATGTATGACAAAATGTAAAATTTAAAATTCTCGCGTGTATTAGTTTTTTTAACAGTTTGGTACTGCTGCCACATTAATTAAAACCATAATGAATGAATATAGTCATATTATAAATTAACAGATTATGGCGGACGGTAATGCCCGTATTACATTGTCAATAATTATATCTTGAATTATATATGTATATAAAAATATTTAAATCTTAAAAAGTCTGTAAAATGCACAATATATCATCAATCTTATTGTAGATTAAAATTTTGAGAATATTTTTAGGTTTTCTTTATGAACACATAAAATATGAGAAATAGCATTTTCAATATAACCTAACTATTTTTTTAAAACTGTTAATTTGTACATTTTTTGCGTCAATAAAATTGATGATCATTTGTGTATTTTACAGACTTTTTAAAGTTTTATCCATAATTATACCTATATATAATTCTATAAAGAATAATAGATAGTGTCATACGGGCATAACTTGATATTATTGTAATCACAATTATATTATATTCTCAAACCACCATCTGCTATAACCTATAAATTTATAGTATGACATTTATTATAATTTTAATTAATGTGGCAGCAGTACCAAACTATCCAAAAATTAAATACACGCGAGAATTTCAAATTTTACATTTAATCATACATTCACAACTACGAGCAGAACTGTAACAATTGTTATTTTAGAAAAATAACTTATATTACAATAAAAAGCTCAGTAATACATTTTTAATTAAAATATATTTTATCAACGTCGACAAAAAAAAATAAATAATAGTTATTTATGTTACAAGTTGTAAAATGATAGTGTTTTTTTAACGAGTCGCAAATTATAGATCGAGTTCGAAGAACGAGATCTATAATGCGACGAGTAAAAAAACACGCATTTTACACGTGTAACATACACTATTTTTTGCAATTTTGGAGTATAATCCGCAAGTTTCTGATAATTATTTGTTTTTTTTTAAATTTTATTAGTAGTGAAAAAAAGTGCTTACTTTTTTTCACTAGTGAAAAAAAGTAAGTAGTTATAACATCGAAAATGGCAACTGAAAAGTCAATATTATAGTTCAGAATTGCAAAAAAATAATTAAATTTTATTAGTAGTGAAAAAAAGTGCTTACTTTTTTTCACTAGTGAAAAAAAGTAAGTAGTTATAACATCGAAAATGGCAACTGAAAAGTCAATATTATAGTTCAGAATTGCAAAAAAACTATTTATATTTTGTATCAATAAAACAAATCAAAGTAGTGGGCGGTAGATTTGTATTAACTATAAATCACTAACACGTGTACATTAAATTATTGACTATAAAAAGTGACATATGCATCATAAAATACATTTGAGTACTTGACAAATTAATTAAACAATTGTTTTAATATTATTTAATCAACAACTTATTACATAATTATTAGCATACAAGTTCCAAAAGACAACACTATAAGAGCGTGAAAACCTTACACAATGGAATACATAACTATTATCAAAGTTAAGGGTATAATACTTCTTAATAAAAAAAACTATTAATGAATTAGCCATAAAATAAAGTAACAGGGTGGTGTGTATTTGAATAAAGTTTTATTACTAACACGTGTGCATTGTTTACTATTCATTTAAAATTTAAATTTCATTATTAAACAGAACAACAGCTGCCAAATTAATTAGTTATAAAATCCATATAAGCTAAATAGAAACGTATAACCACCCGAAAAAAAATCTTTAAACTTGCTAGTTGAGTAGTAGATAATAGCATACTTGCTAAAATCTACGTATTTAAGTTATAGAGCCCATATATTCTAAAACGTAAAACGGTGTTTTTTTAAATTTTTATTTGTTTTTTATACAACAAAAATATATTTCAACAGAACTATAGTGATTTGTTTAAAAGTAGTAATACTCCTAACAACTATATATTGGGACAAAATCAAATACATAAATAATTTAAGAATTTAACAAACTATTATTTGTTTAAATTTAATATTATGTGATATATATTTCAATGACATTAAGGTCAGGATGGCTAAAAAACCAAGAAAAAACATTTACGTTATCGTCGCCAAACCACGTTTTTGTGATTTTGGCTGTTTGCCAACATTTAACTTTGCTATACTTGATATCAGACTGTTTTGCAGTATATGTTAATATTTTACAGCATTTACGGTAGCACCAATAAATTTATAGCATTTTAATGGTGACCCCAAATCATCACTTTTTTTAGAAAATGTTACCTTACTTTTTTCGACGCATATATGTTTTATATGTCAAATTTGATTTGTTCCTAAAAAATACTCAGGACCACCAAAAAAGATCATTTATATTTTGTCTATACGAGGTGGCACTGCTAAAGTTCGCGGAAAGTACTGCCTGTATTGCCAGCGTTCAGTTTGATTTCAAACTGCTCGATTTCTTTTCAACAAAATTTAACGAGAGTAATAATTCTGTGAATCGTGACTTCCGAAAGATGATTTTTTATGATTTTCGATACGGTTTAACACCGCAGCAATGTGTGGAAAAACTTAGTTTGTTATTTGGGAATGAAGCACCATCCAAAACTATGGTTTGCAGAATTCAAGCGTAGAAGACCAACGTTTGATGACGATCTTCGCGAAGGTCGTCCATGCACCTCTGTTGTCGCAAAAAATATTGATGCTGTGCGTAAAATGATTTTGTCAGATCGGCATGTGACTTATAGTGAAATACATACGATTTTGCACAATCATTTGCATATTAGGAAGCTTTGCAGTCGTTAGAAATGCAAGGAAATGCTAAAGAAATTCGAAGGAGGTTTTTCAAATTTGGTATATTACATTGTAACAGATGACAAATCTTGGATATATTTATATGAGCCTAAAACTAAACAGCAATCGACTGTATGGGTGTTTCAAAATGAATCTAAACCCTCAAAAGTGGTGCGTTTACGAAGCGTTTCGAAAATAATGATTGCTTGTTTCTTCGGAAAAACGGGTCATGTTGCAACTGTTGGATTAGAGAATCGAAGGACAGTTAATGCTGACTGGTATACTTCAATTTGTTTGCCGAAAGTTATCGCTGAAATCAGAAGAATCAACATAAACCGGCAAATCATTGTTTATCATGACAATGCAAGCGCTCACACAGCACGACAAACTGTAGAGTTTTTGACCAGTAACAATATCCAATTAATGACTCATTGCTCATATTCGCCTGATTTATCACCCATGACTTCTTCCTATTTCGACATATCAAAAATAAAATACGTGGCAAGCGTTAAATCACTTGTTTTGGAAGTACTTTGCTCAGAGTGGCAAAATTGTTTTGAAGACTGGTTTCATCGGATGCAAAATTGTATAGATTTTAAAGAAAAATATTTTGAGAAGCAATAAAGCGACTTACATATCGTAATTTGTGTTTTGCTTTACATTTTCCGCAAACTTTGGCAGTGTCCCTCGTATCAATCTGACTGTCTTTTGTTTTTCCGTCAGCAATGGCTTTTTTTGCCTATACAAAAACATTTTGTTTTAACACACTTATACATTGTTACTTGTAGTTCAACTTTATAAATCTTTAGTCCACACTTATAAATCATCTGGCAGCGACATCATTTCCTGTACAAAGTTAACCTAATTCCGTAACTTCATTCAGCCAAAATTTGCCGTAAAGCATTTCTTTGAATTCTTTTGCATAGTTTTAGATGGAGTCAGTAAATGTTTACAACGCATTACATGATAAGATGCTTTATTCGTATAATGTAAAACTGTGCAAAGTCTAGAACCAACTTGCGGTTGCTACCTGTACCACTACCAGGCGCGTCCCCAGGTGGGAAATAGAAGCTCTCCCTCCCAGTAACAAAAAGTGGTGAAATGAAATAAAATCCAGCGGATTAAACAGAATTGCACATATGGTCAAAACCTTTTGCATAAAAAGTGTCACCCTTGCCTCGTATTCTTTCTCTCAATATTTTTACATCCCAATAACCTCCTATAAGTTTTTGAGAGCAAAAGCCGGTCAACATAAATAAAAATTTCAAGATAGAACAGTATGAGAATGTCATCGAGTAAAAAGAAACTATCCCAGAAAAGTAACACAAAACGTGCGGAATCTTCAAAGGATTCTGAAAAAAATTGCTAAATAATAAAACATTGTGGGAGCATAGAGGTTAGTTCAGTAAAAAAATGACTTATATAAGTATTAATAAAAAACTGGCTAGAAGTAAATTTAAACAGATCAAACTTACAAAGTACAAAATTGAACTTTTAAATGCAGCAAACAGAAATATAAAAACCCTCCAGCAACTTGAAAACAAACAAAAAATTTACAGAGGAAAAGTAAGTACAAGTGAATCTAAGGGAGTGCAGAGAAGTCCCCATCCGGCAATTGCTAGTAAAACTGATTCCAAAAACAAAAGTACTAAGTTATAGCATAAGGTACAAAGCACAGGTAATGTCACTGATACGTGGATAAAGAAGCCAAACACCACAAAAAATAAACAACCCAAGTATAATAAGTCAGAATAAAAAGAAAAGAATGTACCAGGCAGTTACAAACGACATATCAATTGAAACAAGCAGAAAGCAAGATTGGGAGGTTAATTACTTAAGCAAATAAAAAATTTAAAATTAAAAAAAAAGAACAAAATCTTAAATAGTCTCAACAAAAAGCACATCAGTACCAAGACTCAATCAAAAAAAGCAACACGTATTTTCATTTAATTCTAATTAAAAAAAAAATAGAAGAATTTTTGCTGGAAGTAAAGAAAATTTTTTAAAAAACAAATATGAAAACAAACAAATAAAAATAGAAAACAAAGTAAAAACAAAGAAAGAATGTTCAAAAATTGCAACAAAAAAATTCAAAATGTTTGCTAGTGCTTGTATAGCAGCCAATAGAGGACAATTCAAACATCTTTTGTAAAGTGCATTAAATATTAAATGCAGCCTACTTTATTTGACATAAAGAATTGTATTTAAGAGCATACCAACCGCTTCCTTGATTTCCAGTATTTTAGTGAAAACTGCTACTTTGGCGTCATTTCTATTTTCAAATATAACTTGATAATAAATTTATTTTTTTGCCAATACATTCAGAAAGGATTAAACTATATTTAGTCAGAGTATTTTAGTCAAATAATAATTGAAAATAGCCAAATAATGAATCCAAATATAAAAATAAATGTCTTTTTAAGTACTTTTAAATGCATTTTAATGCTATTTGCAAATATAATTTGACTAAAATATAGTTTAATCTTTTCTGAATGTGCTAGTGAAAAAATAAATTAATTATCAAACTATATGTGAAAATAGGAATGACCCCAAAGTAGCTGTTTTCACTACAATACTGGAAATCAAGCAGCAGTCGGTATGCTCTTAATTACATTATTTATTTGCTTTGAGTAGAAGTTTCTTATTTGTTTTAAAGTGTACAACTAGACTCTAAACTTTGAGGCACATGTTAGCATATATTGTAATTAGAAACTTATACCCGTGCGTTTTTCCAAGCATCAATAAATCTAGAATAAATAAAAGAAATTATGACCACAATAGGTGATACTAAAGAACTAAAAAAAAGTCTAAAATGGTTGGAAAAAAAATTTAAAAGTAAGTATGAAATATAAAGAAAATTTGGAAAAGAATAAGTAAGGGCCGCTTTTACAATCGTCGGTTAAACAAGGAATAGCGCTATCTAAGGAATATATAAAAATGTGCTTTTACAATCCCTTATAACTTATCTCTAAAACAGTAACTAAGTAACGCGCACAACAAATTAGCTTATAAACAACGTATACGTCAATTTATAAGTCAGTTTTAAAAGCGGCCATCTTTGTGATAAATGATTTTTTAGAAAATGCAAAAACGCGTTACAGCTAAAGTAGGATTTGTTGCTAAAATTTTTGCACAGAAAAAAATTGATAATCGTCGAGCATTATTTTCTTGATTGACCTAATCATTGGGATCTTCAGGGGGTTTGTCTTTATTTTTAGTTCTAATTTGGGATTCATTGAATAGAGATTCTACTCGAGTATGTGGGTGATTGAAATTTTACAATGGGCCCGATCACTTTAGGAGTCCTGGCAATTTCATAAAATTTCAATTGTATGTTTTGAGAAAAATAAACCAAGGATAACTTATTCGGTGCTTGGAGCAGTAGTTATCTTTAGTATAGTAACCAAGTAACGCGTACAACAAATGATTTATACGTCAGTTTATAAGTCATTATTGACATTTCAATAAGTTATCTAGACTGTAACAACAACATAACTAATGTTATACTAGATATATACTGTAGATAAATTTATTCCTGGTATAAGTTATCTGACAATTGTAAAAGCGGTCCTAATTCATAATCTTACCACTAAACCAAAAAGTAAATACAGAAGATAAAATAATAAACAAGGTTGCAGAAAGCTACTCACTAAGAAACATCATTAAAAATAGGTAGATAAAGAACGGAAAACTTACGATTCTCAGTAATAATACCACACTGAAAATAAAAGGCCTACACTTAACATATTTTTTTTTTTAATTATAGGTATGGTTGAGGCCAAGCAAAGAATCAACATAAAAAAAATTATATAAAAAATATATAAAAAATATAATTAAAATCAAAAAAAGTCTAATTAGGAGAGACATTAAGCAAGCTGGGTGCATTACACAAGTAAACTCTGGTGATAATACATTTAGAAAAGTGCTAGATTATAAACGAAACAAAAATAAAAATAGTCAAATAAATATGAACAAATGAAATATCAAAAAACTAGCATTAGAGAAACAAGCTAAAAACCAAAAGTTAAAACCTATGTTGAAAAATAAAAAATTTAAATTGTAACATCGGTATCACAAAATTAAAGTAATTAAAATTTTCCAAACAAAGAAAATATAAAAATAAATGTAATAAGTAAAGATAGCGGAGTAAACTTCTCAAAATATTGTGAGGAAATAATAGATGAGAAAGCATCCGTACGCATTGCTTCAGGTAGAAAGTCATACATTTTGATAGACGTATACAAAAGAAGAGAAGAATCCAAAATAATGTATGCTGCTGCAGAGAGAGGTAAGAGTAGTGATAAAGTAGACCATACTGTAAAAAACTGCTCAAATAAACATAGTATCAGAACTGCAATACCAAAAAACACAACGCCGATAAGAGAAAATGTGCAGCATTTAAAAACATGTTGGAAGAAATGAAAAAATCAAACAATGCTAAAAGAAATAAATATAAAACTAGCTTGAAAAAAAGAGATCAATCATAGATTTATCTCACAAGAGTATCATGAATGTCTAAGTAGACTGATTAAAAAATATAACATCTGCTCACATTACAGAATTGAAGACACCGCAGAACAGCTAAAGGTAGCAGTAAATTTCGCCGATATAATGTTGGAAAGCAAAGAAAACTGTTAGTTATTCATAAATTTATAAAAAAGTTAATCATAAAGATTAAGTTAGAAGAACGTAATAAGATGCAAGATCCAAATAAAAAACATAACAAAAAGCCTACAATACTTTTAGGTGTGCAAAAAGCCTGTCTAGGCGTACTTTTTCTGATCTAGGCCTAGGTTGGTTCCAGCTCGGTAGTTCCTATGTTATAAAATTCTAATTTTAAAAAGTATTATGCATTTTATCAAAAATTATTTTTCTTCAAGATTGACATTTATAAAGACTACTTAACAATATAAAGGCAATTTGATAATAAATAATGGTATAGTTTCCGTAATCTACGTATTGTTTGAGGGTGTATTAGTTGAAAAACACAATCAACGTGTTTCGCTATATTTTACATTTTTTGTGGTGTAAAGTTTTCCATTTCAATTTATACTGATAATAGTCAAAAGATTTGAGATCTACCCATAATTAACTAAGTAGCAAAATAAAACACTTGTGATGCTGTAGTTTCACAGAAACATAGTTTGTTTCACATCGCATTGTATTAGATTGTTGTAAAATAATATTTTAAGTAGGAGAGCTGTTATCTCCATTTGTTTAATTTATTTAATTTTATATTGAACCAAAACAAATATAAAAGTGTATCTAAATTCCAATACTGATTTATTTCTTGCCGTTTGGCTTTCAAAACATTAACATATACATTTTTACACTTATTTAATTTTCCCCTTCTTCAAAATTAACATAAAATAAACATAATAAAACTTTTAAAAAATATTTTGCACTCATTTTTTAATTATAATAATAATAATAATAATAAACTGACTTTATTTTCTCAAAATATTACATAATACCTTTAAAATAAACAAAAATATTTATTAGTTTAATGCGAACAAAACTAAAACAAAATGCATAAGTCTATAAATACCAAAAAACAAAATAATTTAATTCATTTATATAAACAGATCTTGAGAAAACCCCAAGGCAAAGTTCAGCTCTACTATACAGATGTACAGTATCGACTGCTCGAGCACTTATACCTTAAAAAATTATTAACAAAATAAAAACTACGCACACACCGCTACATACATATGAATCGTTTATTTCATAAAGGGGTTAACTAACATTTTTGGTTGTTTTGAGTTAGAAACGGTTTATTATAGTAAATTCCAAGACCTATCGTTTGGTGCATAAACGGGTTAACTGCGATACATCTAAATGCTTAAAATAAATAGAAGCTCACAATCGTTTGGTGCATAAAGGAATTAACTACGTGAGTTAATACCTTTATGCACTATACGCCACCATTCGCCACTGAACGAAACTAACCGAGAAATGTCAAACACTAATAGAGATGCATGAAGTAAATCGTAAGACCAAAGTTGCTGCTGTCACAAGAAAGAGAAGTTGCTCATACATACCATCATTATATGCAACTAGATGGAAAAAAGGTGAAAGTATGTCAAAAGGCATTTATTAGTATTCATGGAATTAGCTTGAAAAGGCTAGCACGCATCAAGCTTTTGCTCCAGCAAAATGTAACACCTTGCGATAAGAGGGGCAAAAGTAAAAGAGGGAATGCAATATCTGAAGAACAAAATCTTATGATACGAGAGCATATAGAAAGTTTTAATGTGAAGGAAACTCACTACTCCAACAATACGTATCACTATCTTGATGCAAGACTTAATATCAAAATAATGTATAATCTGTTCAAGACTAAGCAACCACTCTCAAAAATTCGCTATAGCTATTATGTCAAATATTTTCACGACCATTTTAATTTACATTTTGGCCGTCCTCAGGTGGATACTTGCTGCAAATGTGAAGAGCTGAACGTTAAAATAAAAAGTCCGTCACTTGGAGACAATGTTAAACGAGCTGCTGTTGCTGAACTATTAGTTCATAAAAGACGTGCTAAAAAAAATTTCAACTCACGAAAAGTATCCGCAGATTTATGCAAAAATAGGGAAGATTTAGCTGTGCTAACTTTTGATTACATGCAGAATGTCCATTTACCAGAAATTCCTGTTCAGGAGTTATTCTATTTGACTCAGCTGACTGTTAATATTTTTGGCATATATAACTGCAAGACTGGAAAAAGTTATTTTTATATCTATCATGAGGGTGTTGCTAACAAAGGACCTAATGAAGTTTGTTCTTTTTTGTGGCATTACATACAAAATGAAATTCCCGAATCAGTGAGTGAATTGCGTCTGTATAGTGACAACTGTCCAGGACAAAACAAAAATCATAAAATGATACGCATGTGCATGGCATTAACGGAAAGTAAGAGATTTACAAAGGTGGAGCAATTTTTTCCTGTCAGAGGCCATTCTTTTCTACCCAATGATCGTGATTTTGGAGTTATTAAAAGGAAGTTGAAGAAAGACGATCGTATATTCTCTGTACATGAATATACTAAACTCATTATCAAATCTAGTAATCTTCTCAATTTTACTGTGAATGAAGTTGAAACCAAAGATATATTCGATTTTAAATCTTGGTGGCCAAAGTACTACAAAAAAACGTCAATATCTTTGGAAACACTGAAACAACCGAGAGCGAACAGAATGTCATTTTCTGTTTTAAAATATCATTATTTTAAACATGATAGTACAAAGTCTGGATGCGTTATTGCTTCAGAGTATATTGATAGTTTTTTTAGTAATACTTTCTTGCTTAATATGCCAAAAACTACTGAAAAATTGATGATGCCAACAAGAAGAGCATATGCTGCTAAAGTGCCAATCTTAGTGACAAAAGTTGAGCATTTAAATAAAATGATCCCATACATTGAAGAATGTTATTTAGATTTTTATAATGCTATACTTAACTGGCCTACCAAAGCAAAAAATATCAAACCGGCAGCTAATCGTAACGAAATAGAAGAAGCAGAATAAACATTATGTATTAAGTTGAACCTGTAATATTTTTTTGAACATTAAATGTTTTTTTTTTAAGTTTTTGCTTTTATTTTAAAAGTTTAGCAAGACATTTCATTGTATTCATCAAGTTTATTTCATAAAGGGGTTAAGTGCATTATGTTCATTTTGGCATAACTTTTTTTAACAGGATATTAAATTTTATTTTTAACTCTTAAAAGGTTTGCAAGTGGCTAGTGTAACAAACTAGAAAGTAAAAAACATGAACTTCCTACTACATTTTATGAAAAACAGTTTTCTTCGGTTTTCTCGAAAAGAGTAAAATGTTACTTAATCCCTTTATGAAATAAACGATTCATATATACGTATATATACTCATACACACTTATATTTATATAACATTAAACAGCAAAAACATAACATTAACTATTCTTAAATAACACTTTTTATTTAATATATCATTCAAAATTAAACTAAACACATTTGTTTTGTTTATGGAAATTACATTACACTCGATTACTTAAAAGAAATTTTCTATATTTAATCCTAAACTGATTTATGGGCAAAGTTTTAAAAGTGTCTAAAATATTGTTATAAATATAAGAAATTCTATATCTAAAACTGTTTTTGAAAAACTCAGTTTTATGTTGTGGAGGTGTTAATATGCCCATAAATCAAATATTTACATTATGAACGTCCGTTATCTATTTCCAATTCTTTTCTTCTTTTTATTGAGCCTTTGATCCATTCTATCTCTCTGCCATCTTCATTCTTCAACACATTCATTCTTTCAATTTGTTCTTCCTTTATCTCACCAGAAGAATATAGTCTATATATCTCGACCAAAAACTATACAAGATGAGATACTTAATTATTTCAAATAGAAACTTACAATAATAATAAATCTTTATTCACATGCTGTACAGTTTAAAATACAGGTACAAAAGTCACTTAATAATAAAAAATAATACAAAACAAGTCATATAAACTAAATCTTAAAGAATAGACAAAACAAATATAAAAATATTATGATTACAAAACTAATATTAATAACGTATATACATAATTTACTCTAACAGATATTCGTTTACATCAGTGTACACCACTGTGTGGTATTTTTCAAATAAATCTTTGAAACCCAAATCCACATGTATTTTAATTATTAATATAAAAAAAATAAGTTAAAGCAGTCATCATTGCAACATATAATCAAATTGAAGAAATTTTACGCACAATAATGATTTTTATAGATTTTAGATTCTTTAAAACCACTATTGTTATTAATAACTAATACACACTAGCAAAACATGCTCTAAATGATCATTTATAAAATCTTAAATCTAAAGACTAAAATCATAAATTATTTGACTACAGTTATTCAATAAAACCAAAAAATAATAACATTTAAATTTATTTATTCTTTAAAAATACTTCTTTTACATGAGCAGCTATTCGTAGCTTTTTCTTATTGCTTTTCCCTTTTGCCGGTGCATCTTCCTTTTTCTTATTAATATTACTTTGAATACCATCAGGCTTTTTCTTTTTCTTCTTGCAAGATAATGGATTTGGACCTTTCTTTTTCTTCTTCCTAATTTTACCATCTGTTTCATTTGTTATACCACTTTTCTCCTTAAGTTTCTCTATCCTGTTCTTCTCTGCATCAAACAATAATTCAATATGATTCTGAGCAGCAATAGTAGATGCCTTTGATGGTGGATCCAAAACAGGAGTTTTTGTATGTAAATAAAGTAAAGGAACTCCTGGTAGCTTCCGTATGTTTTCTTGGAGATCTCTGTCTTGAGTTGCTATTATGTAATGATTATCATTTTTTTTGCCTAGCATTGAGAGAAGACATTTTGCAGCAGGTATTGGTTTCCCTTCATGTCCACATTTGTGCAAATGGTATTGTTTTAATATAAATAATGCTCCAGATACTCTAGGTCCTAAATTTTCAGTTTCAATTAATGCACATTGTGTTGTCAGTAATTTTAATTCTCCTTGTAGATATCGAGGAATATTGTCAGCTATATTTACTTGATTCTGAAATAAGAATGAAGAATTAAATACAGAAAAAATAATAAAAGTATTATTACTTATGTAGATATTATATTTTATAAAATAACAAGTAAAACATATTATGTCATTGAATAATTTGTATATTTTTAAGTAAAATAAATGCAAAGAATGAGACAAACGGTTGTGGCTTCATTTAATTCAAATAAATACGAATGCTCAAAACTATTTATAGTAATGCTACCATAAAGGCAAGTTTGTCACAATATATAAATAACTATCAGAAATTAAAAAAAAATAATATTTGATACTAACGCAAAGTAAATACCAACTATTTATATTCAATTAATAAAAATAATCAAATGTTGTTATGTTGTCACATTTAATGCTGATTAACGTTAATCAGCTTTCATGAATTCCACCATAAATGTCTACATTTATCAATATTAATATTTAAGCAATTAGCAACCATTTCTATTCTTTGCTCTACTTTTGGCCGATGTGTTTGTTAGATTGAGTAAAAATAAAATAATATTTAGTATTTTGTATTAAAACTCAATTAACTTGCACCAAATCTGTTTCATTTGCTGTCTTCAAGTTCATATAAACTTACTTGCTCTAGTAACATACAACTAAACTTTGTAGAATGTCAAAGTGTTAAACACAAGCAGTACATAAAACATATGTTAATAGTTTTCTAAAAACTCTATAACTAAACCATATAATATCGGCTGTATATAAATGATTTGCGATATGTAGATAACACAAGATATGAGTATATAATCACATATATATAATAATGTAAGATATTTATAAACATACAAAGTATTTAGCTTTACTTACATTTAATGCAGCAAAACAAAAAGTTCCATCAATTAACACTTGGTAGGGCTGCCGAAATCCATAATTATTTATGTAGAAACTGATATGTCTATTTACTTTCTTATATCTTTTAATTTTCATTGTAAATAAGGCAAAGGCACTGGTCAAGAAATATTTGAAGTTATTTGGAAAAGATTAAAGATTCTTTAATATAACCAAAACAAATGTGGAACTGTGAGGTTATGTTATTCTGCACTCTGCAGATCAGATCTTGAAGACCCTGAAGTTAGCTAAAAAACAAATTATTAAGCCATATCCACACCGGGGTGGTCCTCTACCTCGAAAACACATCGAAAATGTAGACGCGTTTGACAAATGAATTTAAAAACCACTGAGTTAGTGCCACAAGTGAGACTAATTGGAAAAAAAATGGAAAACAGCTATTAGGTGTTTTCCATTTGAGCGTATCATGCACCCAGTGCGTTAGAGAATTTTTAATATTTGCTGTGAAGAGCGTCTCACACTTGATAAACTAAAACTAGAAAATATTTGACGTTTGTAGGATGTCTTCTACCTCAAAAACAAATTAAAAATGTAAGACGCTTTTGACAAATAAATTCAAAAATTACTGAATTAGTTCCACCAAGTGCGACTATTTTGTCAAATAGAACACGGCTATTATCAGCTACCTCAAAAACAAATTAAAAATGTAAGACGCTTTTGACAAATATATTCAAAAATTACTGAATTAGTGCCACCAAGTGCGACTATTTTGTCAAATAGAACACGGCTATTATGTATCTAATAACATTTATATTGACAATATTACTTGAAAGACTTATTTATTATTGCAAAAGTATATTTGGTTTCTTTTGAGTATAAATTCACATTTATTTATTTATGACATTTAATATCGACGCCATTTGTTAATAAATAGTTTTTTTTTCAGATACAAGGGGCCGATATTTTAGGGATTATGCTTATGTAACTACCTCACAAGCTGCCTTTGAATATATATGTACGTGTAAATTAATTACATAATGTATACTACCGAACCCGTTAATAGAGAGAATGGAGGCGCTGTAGATACTGACAAGCCTAGTATCTGGTCTATTCACACTCTCATATTAAGTGTAATTATAGTTACATGGACAATAATCATGTATCAGACTAAAGTCCTGAATTAATAAATGCCACAATTTCTTTAAAACACTCTGCCGGAGCTAGGGCTTGAACTGCGACAATTTATGCGCCGAGATTAGAGTTTCATCCAACTGAGCCACTTTCCGGTATGTTGGTCAGACTGGCCAAAGTTTTGACGAGCAGAACATTTTAAAGCGTTTTAGACTAAATCACGATACAAGTATATTGCAAATCATATTATAAATTGTAATCATACCTTTCCCAAAATTAAATAAATTAAAATGTTACACAACTGTACAAAAGACACTAAGTTGCCAAAATTCACAAAAAAAGAATGTAATTGTCTTGTTAATCTGCTGAATAAATAAAAGGTCTTACCACAATATAAATCACCACTTTTTAAATCTCCACTTCAATTTCTATAGTATTTTTTTGTATAAATGTTATTTTTCGTTAGTTTGTTTTCACTTGACAATGGCCTTCAATAGTCGAAACTTAAAGAACCTTAAATACTACTACTACTATTACAAACATAATTGCTCCCGAGGTAATGAAATAGTCCGCTGAGATAATATAAGCACATATCGTAAAGACACTATATCTATGGCTATACTTAACATGTATTTAAATTAGACTCGGAAGACTACTAGACCACGTTTGCCAAGTTTCAAGAGCACGGTTTGTAAGTAGCTTTTACTCGGCTATAGATTATCACATAGTAAAAGTTCATCCTTTATATAGGGTTTTCCAATAAGAGGTTTCATTTTGATATTAAAAAAAAAACGGGTATTTAGTTTATTTCATTGTAAAGAGAAAGGTATGCCATTAACATTTGAAAACGATATCAGTCAAATGGTCACCACGGTTACGGTTGCAATACCACATTCTTTTCATAAAATTTTCCATGACCAATTCGCACATTTGCGGCTGTATGTCCTCGATAACTTCACAAATTTTATTTTTAAGGTCTTGCATCAATTGTGGAGCATTGGCACAGACCTTATCTTTCACGTAGCCCCAAAAAAAAGTCTAAAGGTGTTAAACCACAAGATCTCGGTGGCCAATTGTAATCACCTCTTCGAGAAATAACACGGTCAAAAAACTTTTCTTGCAAAATTGCAATTGTTTCGTTGCTTGTGTGGCACGTAGCACCGTCTTGCTAAAAATAAACGTCGTCCACATCAATATCTTTCAATTCCGGCCATAAAAATCATTAATCATAGCTCGGTAGCGCCATCTATTCACCGTAACAGTAGCACCAGCCTCATTTTCAAAATAGTAGAGTCCAATCACCAAGACTTTTCAACAATCATTCTTGGATTTTCTGAGCTGCAAATGTGACAATTCTGCTTATTAACGTAGCCTCCGAGGTGAAAATGGGCCACATCACTAAAGATGACTTTTCGATAAAATTCCGGATCATTTTGATGCATTTGAAGAACGCAATCAGCAAAGATACGACGTTTATGGTATCGACCTGCTTGAGATCTTGTTAACACAACTTTAAAAGCCTTAAGACTTAAGTTTTTATGCAAAATACGGTGTAATGTCGTTTTTGAAATGTCTAATTGCAAAGATCGACGAGGAATCAACAAACCTGGATTTTCTTCAACACTACGGGCTACATCAGCAATATTCTTATGTGTTCTTGAGCGATGCACACGGTTTCGATTCTTTACATCACAAACTTGTGCCAACAGCTTAAATTTTTCCACCAGGTTTACTATTGCTGGTCGAGAAAGTGCTTTACGACCAAAAAGTGCTTTAGTTTTGGAAACTGTGATCATTTTTATAGTGAATTTTAATCATTTCAATGCGTTGTTGAAGCGTATATCGTTCCGTTATTAATAATGGCGTATTTTTACTTGTCAAATGTCAAAAGATAATAGCTTCAAAATTGACAGCTGCCCAAATAGCCTGCTATACAAAATAAAACTTCTTATTGAAAAATATCTTATCTATGTAATATTTATGCTGCATAAAAAGTATTAAAAAGATTAAAAGTGCAATTCCAAACTCTACTTTATTTTATTGTAGATCTAGCGAAACCTAGCAAGTAGAGCAAAAATGTGCGCATGCACCTTTATGGGAACACGTTTTTTTGGCGTTTGTGCACGTCATTGACATATCTACATATAACCTAAAATTTAAATGTTTCATTGACAATAAACATGCATATACAAACTATTTAATGCTTTTTTACGAGCTAGAACAGGAAAGAGAAAGAAAACTTTGTAAAAGTTGCTCCACACAAAATGTAATGTAAACGCCGTGCATTTTGCGCTGTTGTTGTCAATGTAAAATATTTTCTTCAAACCCGCTGTTTAATTCGACCAACAACGTCTTTATTTAGGTTTTTATTAAGATATTTGAAATCTTTACCGCAAACATTGCGTTGAAAAGAAGCCCATTTCCTCATGAAACTAACAAGATTTCGCAATTTTTTAAGATGTATTGGGTATTAAGTCGACAAACTTAATAATAATTGGTTAAAAATCCAGTTTTAATTCTTTTTGAGACTTCTCATTTTTCTGCAAATTAACACGATTATAGTTCCACGTTTTTCATCAAAGTCCAGTGTGTCATTAATGATAAAGTATTTGTCCTTTGACTGTAATTTTTCCACCTTGCACCCCCAATGTGTATGCTAGATCTTAACTCATAAAAACGTCATCAAGTGACCTACGGTACTGCGAATATAGTATGTAAAGTGCCAAAAATACGTTTTAGCAGCACAAAGGAGCAAAGCCCATATAAAAACAGTATTTCAAAAAATTTCAAACTATATTATAATCTGTTAGTACTAATTAATTTGTATATTAAATCTTAACTCACAAAGAGGTCATCAAGTGACCTACGGTACTGTGAATATAGTATATAGTGTAGAAAGTGCGAAAAATAGGTTTTAGCAGCATGCTTCGCTGGTTTGTGCACCTAAAGCCTATTTTCGGCCCTTGATACACTATATACTATTTCGGCACTTGAGCCGCTAAATCGTGGTTTCAGCCCGCACTTTAAGGCAAACATAATAATCTTTCTATTTTTAAATGATTTACTAACAATTAAAATTTTTAACATGTCTCTCCCTACACCAAGGAAAGATGGGCGCCTTAGATAAAAAATAAAATCCAAGATGGTCGCCAATTGTAACCGTTTGTCCCCATGTCCCATCTTATAAGACTTTTAAATCAAAACTCTTCAGCTCCTCTACTAATACACACAGCACACGGGTGACATCTGCCCACATTTAGTGTTTTTTTTACTACTTCATAATTTGGGAAGTAGAGGATGGTAAAAACTCCTTCCAGGTGCGACCCGAGCTTCGGCAATGAGACTACCAATTTTTTCCTCTATAAACCGTCAACCTCCATTGGTCTAACAAAGACACTTTTTCGGCCACCACAAGTGAGTAACATTTACAAGTGCAGAATCCCACCATGCCCAAAAGCTTAGCAGCTTCCAGGATTCTACTCTAGAAACTTTTGCTGCAGGGACGCAATACAAAAAAATAGGAAAACCGACAACGCTACAGCAAGACTGGGCACCACCTTCAGGCACGACAGAGGCGCAAAAGCGGAATTTGTTCAGCAATATTCACGAAGATTGCACTAACGATCATACCGAAAGTGTTAAAGAAGGAGAATTTATCACCCCGTTTTTTGAAATGCACTCACAAAAACTGATTTATAAAATGTGATGTGCAAACAAGGCAACAAAGCACGTTCACTGAGAAGTGCCAGACCCAAAAAATATATCTTGACATAGGTACCGGGGCCACAATTGGAACCAGAAAACACAGAGACAAAGACGAGTTGCAAACTCAAAATCAGACCCCAAAGGCACCCAACACGTCCTACTCATGGACAAAGGGGCTTGCGAGAAACCCTAGAGTGCAAATTACACCTAGGTTTCTCCAGAATATCCCTTCAAGCACTGAAGAGAAGGAATTGCCGAACGACGACGAAAAAAATTACGGTAAGTAATTTGTTAAAAGTTGTGCAGATCAATGCAGAGCAGACTCAGCGGCCCTCAACGCGTACATTATAAAACATAACATTGACATCGCCCTTGTCCAGAAACCCCATTAACAAATCCTGTTCTAATGTAAGTACAAATACACACCCTCACAAATAGAACTGCAATATCGCAGCTAGCATGACAGCTGTGTATTAATTTGACAAAGCTAGTCCATTGCCACAATATTCAAACGAACAATTGAGACATCTGGAAGGACAAAAGTGTAAAATTTCAGACAACAAATGAGATATGTAGAAACAAATCTTACTTTGTCCAATATAAACAAAGACCAAAAAAAATAAATATTAGAAACCAAAAAGACCAAACACCTTTCTCTATAAAAAATCCCGAGCTAATACTTAGTTCAAATGTAAAAGTAAAAACAATACTTTTAAAATGGTACAGAACAATTAACTACTTACCTACAATTTACTAACTAAAAAGTTTTTTTTTAATCAAATGTAGTGACAATAACCATTTTGAGCTATCATGTTTTAAAAATGCAATTCGAATGTTTTTCTACATAATGATATCAACTGGAGGTGCATGCTAGAAAGAACAATAGGACATGGACATGACACAGTATATACATCATTTATTTTTGACAAAAAGTGGATAAAACAAATTTCAAATATCATTTCTCTCAGTATTCAGTTCAGTAATTTTTTTCTGACTTTAAACTAGTACCTTGCCCAGTGTAGCTGTATCTTCTGAAGTATCTTGAACATAAACCCAAAAACTAGGAAAGTGGAATCTTTATTAAAAACTCATTAGACCTTTGACAAAAAAAATTTCACTTTAATATTATAATTATTTAAGTATATACAATTAAATATAAATTATAAAAAGAATCACAAAGACTAAATAATGTAAAATATCAATTCATATCACAAATACCTAATGCTATTTTAAAAACCTGCCCTTTCCAAATTCTGCAACTGTTGTGTTAACTTCTCTTCTTTTGTCTTTCTAGTCTGCGCCAAAGTACGTTTTTGTAAATATTCCAATACAAATTTATCTACGTCTATTCCACCTTGTAAGAAAGATTCAGCTATTTGTTCACATTCGTTATTTGCAGATTCCGAGGCTAATAGTAATTTGTTCTATAACAAAAATATAGTATATTATAAAACTTTTATAAATAGAACACAATAAAAATGTTGGAGAACCAGAATTTCTAATTGGCATTTTTTATATTAAACAATCTTTTTCAAATCAGCTACTTAACCCTAGAGCCTAATGCCCCAATTTTTAATCTTCATCGACATTGAATCAATTGTTTACACCTGCCAGGTATGGGTGCATTTTTTTTGCAAAAGAGAGTTTTGCGTGCATTCCAATATTGTTTACAGTTTTTCCAAAAATTTGTGTATTAAGAATAAAACATATTTGAACTTTACGTTATATGTAATTAAGTGTACCCCGTCTTGAGCCTGCGCTGGGCATTAGAGGGTTAAGTTTATTTTTGTTGAAAAAATATATATTTCATATTTACCTTAATATTTTTAGGAGAATACTTATCAGACAAATTTTGATAAGTAACATTCAGTCTTTCAGTTTCAAATACCAGTTTTGTAACTTCCTCAATCCGTTCATCAATTTCTTTATGTATATCTTCTAGTTTGCTCCGTTTACTTAAATTAGTAACTAAAACCAACATGTATAAAAATTAATCAATTTATATTATCCATCTCACCTGCTAATTCTTCCACTTGTACTATTAAATCATCCAATAATTTATTCGTTTCCTTATTTTGTGGCAAGTTATCCAAAAACTCCTCTCTTCTTTCGGCACTTTCATGTAAAAATCGAAGTTCATCTATTGACATAGTACTGAGTTCTGGGAAGGTAACTGATTGATATGCTATTTGAGTATTATGTACAGGTGGGGAAAATCCTTGGTGGAAATAATTTGGACTTGCACGTCCAACAGAATCATTCTCCACTAAAATATAGTTTGTTTGTAAAATTCTATATAATATTAATAAAGAAATATACGTATTTAAAATATACATATTTAAAATATAAATTTTAAAATATTTACCACGTGTTGGTATTGAAGGAGATGTTGTACATGTGTCAGATAACAATGGTGGAGGAGTCCGTACAAATTCACCTATAATTGCTTGAACAACTCTTCCAAGATCAGAATGCACAGAGAACTGCAAATAATACAAAATGTAATTAAAACTGTGGTCCTTGTGGACTCATACAACAATTTTGATATACACATTTGTGGTTCCAACTACATAAAATAGTTTATCTTGTACCTGGAAAAGTATGCAATTTTCAACATCAATAATTTAAAATAATATTCTTTGTAATTTTTGTTTCATCATTTGCATGCACTTCCACCACTGCAAGGATTTGATAGATTGGTGTAAACCTTACCTACCGAGACAAGAATTATGTTTTATTTAAAGTGGGCTTTTCATTTGTTAGTAGTACAGTATGCAAAAAATGATATAGAAAAATAATAAATAAATAAAGTTTGTGTGATTTAAAACCAGTACAAAAAT
The DNA here is from genome assembly GCA_963932245.1 of Tachinus rufipes. Lineage (NCBI taxonomy): Eukaryota > Metazoa > Arthropoda > Insecta > Coleoptera > Staphylinidae > Tachinus > Tachinus rufipes. Next base: position 43,919,161 of record OZ010741.1, on the reverse strand, counting down.
ATGATCTAAATTGTTAAAAAAATCTTTTTGTTACATCATGCAAGAGCACCAAATAATGACATCAATAAAAAATTAGACCATGCTAAATCTTCTTTATTGAATTCTCAAAATTTTCCAGACGAACCACAAAACTGTCAAATCTAAAATCAGAAATAAAATGTAGGTGGATAGCTTCACATTACACAGAAGATCTTTTTTCTTAAAAGATATAACAGTTGGCTTCAAGAGACATTTGAAATACCGCAAACAAGATCTCAACCGGCCACAGAAGTCTTTTAGTAATATTAACAAAGTAAATAAAGAAAAAGAAAGAAAACCAAAGTTAACTGTTGCTCCTCATTTGAAATTGCAATCTGATGACAAGCCAGATGCCCCAAACGTGATAAAACACTTCTTTGACATTTCTCATTGCTACAGCAGAAAAAGCTTTCAAAGTTGATGAGGAAGGCATCATAGATGTGCTCTCCAAAAATGTTGATGTCATGTCATGGTAGTCAACACTAAGATGAATCTAGACAGCCCAACAGTAAAAAATGCTAATAGAGAAACACCCGTAGCTGACAGTAGTAAAAGAAAAGGAATTGCTACTACCAGGCATCTGCAGCATCACCTAAAACAAGATAATATTAAGAAAGGTGAAAAATGTACAAATGAAAGAAATGGTGGTGGAAATATAAGAAAAAAGAAAATCGTCTCAAGATACAATCAGCCTGATTCAGTCATCAAGAAGATAAAAATAGCAGCCAGCAGAAATATAAGGAAAAAAGTAGTGTGCGTGACTGCAAAAGATACCAATCTTACAGTCGTAAAGAACACAAGCTTTGTCCGGAAAATACTTATAAAAGTGGAATAATAACTTTATTTTACAATTATTCAGGTATTTCAATATGGTCTCCTTCAAAGTACTCCCCCTGAGACAAGATGACACTTCTGCCAACGCAAAAAATGAAGACAAACCATGCATCCTATCCGACGTTAAAGAATCCACGACAGAGAAACTTGCAGGATGAACAACACCACTACTAGATATCAAAACAATAGAGATAAAATTGTCAAACTAGGTAAACAAACAAGGCCTGATGAGTGCTTTCATCACAAATCATTCAAATCTGGTGAGACATCTTTTAGCAAAAACAAATGTTACAACTGCCATTGGATACGTGACAAACGACTGTAGAACAACAAGCGGCGAGGTATGCAATAAGTGCTGCAAAACAGGCCATAGAATAGAAAAATGTAAAAAAGAACAGCAATGTTACCTGTCACAAAGTGGAGTCAATGACCTAACAGATATATAAACAGATAGTACATGAGCTGAGGGAGAGGGTGCAAACCTGACCCCAAGATATAAAAGCAAAAATATTGTAGGTAAACCTGAACAGAGCAAAAAGAGCCATGGACCTGTTCAAGCCAATAAAAAACCCAATAAAAAATCATCAAAAACAACTACAGGTGGTTAGCATGTAAAAACAAGAATGCTGCTACCTATGTTGCAAATCCAAATGAAAAGATAAAGAAGACTGACAAAAGAAAAGGTTTCATATAGGCAGAAACAGGCTATGCTGTCATATACTCGTGTTATATATCTCCAAACACAGCTGATCTTACTGTCAAACATTTCCTAGATGAGATTAAAAATGCTAGCAAGTAAGGAGCCAGCCTGGACCTACGCGTCCTAAACAACTTTGAACTTAAAAAAAATACATCTAAGTCGTATATAGATCTAACCATGTGATCACAAGGCCTCGTAAGGAAAGTGGATGGATGCCATGAGTCTGAAGAGGAAAATCTAAATGACCACAAAAACATTTACTTTGGCCTAATAAATAAACCTGCCCAAAGCAAAAGAGGTGGTAACCCTAGTAGAACAAAAAAGATTAAAAAACATCCAAGTTCAAATAAGCGATGTCGAGGTAAACTTATAAATATTTGGGACTCGTAATAGGTCATAATATGCATTTTGAACCCTACATTAAAAGCACGACAAAAAAGGGACAAAAAAGAATAATGTGCTATGTCATAAACTCTATCATACTGTACGCTGTAAAAAATATAAAGATGTTAGAAAAGACCACAGCATCTACAATAGATATACTCTTACTTAAGGTCATATAGAAAGAACTAAAACACACAGAGATGGTTAAAAAAGAACCGCTGAGAAAATGAGAAATAAAATAGACTCAGAAAACAGATAAAGTAATGTAGACAAAATGTTTAAACTCTAAGATAATGGGTAATGCAAAAATTCCTCACTCAGTTCCTATCAGGCCAAAAATGTTGTCCTATTTACTGTGAACAGAATGATACAACAGAGCATACCATTTTAACATGCAATATTTAAAAACTTGCTGCTTGATTGGCTAAAAAGTGATTTTAACAGCAATGTTAGCTAACACCGATGTTAAAATATGTTCAGAATAAACCCATAAGGCCTGATGCGGAAGCATAATTATAACAAAAACAAATCATATCATAAGAGATGTAATGCTGAGAGACAATTACTCATGGTATGTCATCACAAAAATAATTTTTTAGTTGATAGGCACTGCCGTAGAGCATCTGGAGCAAATCTAACACAGTGTTTTTGCCCTTCTAATTCTATATTGTGTTTCTTTGCTTTAGTCGCTATTATCATTGTCTTTGTTTTGCTAATCTTTATCTTCTTTAGCTCTTTCTTATATTTTTATTTTATTTTTAATAAAAACAATATTAACCCGCGGGCCGGATTAAAAACAGGTATCGGGCCAGATTTGGCCCGCGGGCCTTAGTTTGCCAACCCCTGGTGTATAGCATGAAATTTCCAGAGAGATAAAATTATATGAGAATCCAAAATCTTCTACACATCCAAAAAACCAATTTTAAAAGTAAGTTAAATTTTGCAAATTCAATGCCAATCAAAACTCTCTGTTCAGATAATTTATTCAATGCCAAATAAGTTCACATAAAAATATCAAAAATAAACCACAATAATTTGCTATTATATGTACATATTCATCACGTTTTGATAATAATATTAATATATAAATATTAGTCTTTAAAACTGACAAACTGTAACTAAAAAAGTACGTCAATACTACATTTTTAAATAAATATTTTCAACATATCTATTAGGGTAGAATAATACGTAGAGTTAATCTAGAAGTTATGAACACATAATATATTTCAAACATTATCTATGATAATAGTATATTGATTTTATTATTCAAACTGAAACAATTGTGAAATAATTACAAATTAACAAACAAATTATAACTGAGGTCATTTGATTACTTTAAAATATTTACCGTATATATATGAAATATATTTGTTGCAATAACAACAGTAATTAATTCGCATACTAACAGTTCAATATTGAAATTGAGAATTAATTCTCAGATCAACGACAACATATAAATATACATACATTTAATAAGCCAGGTGCAGATGTAATTTCCCCATCAGATTGTACCCATGAATGTAATACTATCGGCGTTATCTTCAGTGTAGGTTTATTCTTTGGAAAATCATTGCTCAGAGAAATATGAAGAATTAAATCACTACCTCCTGCTTGAAACAAAACTTGATATTCAGAACCTTCTTGAACCTCGAGCACACTAAAATAAAATAAGGTTAAATATAAGATATCCATAGAGAACATATTTACTTACTTATCATTAAATATTTTCAATGTGTTAATTTGTCTTTTGCGTATTTCAGAATCAGTTCGATGATACAACCTAGGTAACATATTTGTTAATTAAAACAAATTAATTTAATTGTCATCTGTCAGTTTGACAGCAGTTGAATTGGGAATTTTTTTGAGTTGTTACTTGTTAGTAGAGAGAAACTACCTTAGATGGCGTCAACTTACAAATTTATTTAAAACTTATTTTTCAAGGTAACGTAATCTGCGTAAGTTTTTCAAGGTGAACGAAAGTTCAATATAATGTGCAAAATTTAAATACCTGGAAAGAATTGGTTATCCAACATTCGGTCTCGGTCCATTTATATTTAATTATGCATGACTGAACATTATTTTTCCGCTTGTTTTTTTAAGAAATAATTTATCTGTCTATTTTGGTGTGTTCTTTACTGTATTTTTATGATATGTGTCATTAATTAAGCACTACTATAAAAAAATGAGATAAATTACATTTTGTTGCATAATAGGTACATAAAATAGCTAAGTTATACAGGCTGACCAGACATACTCTTTTTTTTCAGTTCAGTCCTAATATTTCTAATTATTTCAACAATTTTTTAAATTCCAGTTTGTTAAATTTTACTGCATATACTATAAATACGGCCTTTAAATTAAAAATACTTGTTTAGTCAAATTAGCCAAACTGTTAGTCCGGCGTTGAACAGTATAAATGCAGCTTTCAAAAATAAAATCCGGTCATCAATTTGTTAATCTTTACTGCCAAAGCTTCCAAATTATAAATACAGCAAATTTGGCTTTTAAAATTGTAAATACGGCCTTCAAATTGTTAAACTTTACTATCAAACTGTTAGTTTGGTTTTTGAATTATAAATCCGGCCTTTAAACAGTCAATCCGATTTTTAAAGTGTAAATCCATTTTTTTAATGTAAATTGCTTTTACCAAACGTAAATTTGACTTTTAAGTAGTTAATCTAGCTTCTAATTGTAAACATAGCTTTCAAAAGTGTAATTGCGGATTCTAAAAATTAAAATCCGGCCACCAATGTATTTAGTCTATTGCCAAACCGTTTTCAAACTTGTAAATTCGGTTTTTAAAAATGTAAATTTGGCCTTCAAATAGTTTGGCTATAAACTGTTAAATGCAGCCATAAAATATTTAAATATTGTCAAAAGTACAAAAATCTGGCCCCATTTGTTAAAAAGTGTGAAAGTTTATTTACAAAAATCCGGATGTGGTTTGTTGTAAGTGTGTGCCATGTACACACATTTAGTAGTTCTACCATAAGTGAGTGTGTGTGAAAAAGAAATTAAACATTTTAAAAACGTGGGTTTGAGAATGAGTGCATCCCAGTGTAAATTTTCTTTAGCTGCAGTCTTTAGTTTGTTTTCGGTATAGAATTGACGCATCCAGAAGTTGTTCCACGTTCTGTGATAAATGCTATCCTGGCACAAGATATGCACGGAAATAGTTGTTGTTGAGTAATTCTTCAATGGAGACTGAGAGTGGGAGTGGAGTGGTGGGTTTATATAAAATGCAAATCTCTATTTAAGCCTCTAATTTTTTTTGTGGTTTTTACTCAAAAATGACTGGGTTTATGTTAAATATTATAACTATCTCTTGGTTATCTAAAGATAAATTTAGAGGTAGTAAGTTGTAGGTTTTGTTTTAAAATAAATTCAAAATGCGGCTAAAAAGGATTAAAATCTAACTACAAAGATGTTGGATAAAAGCTTCCTAAAATTGATCAAATTTTCAAAATAACATTTAAAATCCAGTGCATGAAAATTAAAATCCGTCTAGAAAGTATTAAAATCCGCCAAAAAACTTGAAATTTGAACGTAATTTAGCAAGTAAAGACAAAATTTGGCATAAGAAAGTTAAAATTGAACCATAAAGTATTGAAATTTGGTAAAAAATTAAAGTATTTAAAAAAATGCTAAAATACAAATATAACCTGAAAAATTTACAATATTCAACAAAAAAATAAGAACTAAAAATTGTCTAAATAGTAAGTAAATCAGTTATTAAAAACAAAATCCGGCTTAAAAAAATTAAAACTAAACCTAAGTATTAAAATCCGAACAAAAATTATAAGATTTTTTTATAAAAATTAATAAAACACATAATCTCAAAAATCCAGCCATAGATACTAATAAATTTGACAAGAAAAAAACAAAACTTGCCAAAAACTTTAATAACCTGCTTAAAATTGATAAAATTTGTACTCAATATCAATATTATAGACAAAATCCGATTTAAGACAATTTAAATTATTAAGTATTGAAAAAAAACATAAAAACCTGATTAAAGTTAGCAAAATTTAATCTACTCTTAAAAATCTAGTAACAAAATACAAAATCCGGTGCAAAAAAATTAAAATCCGTAATTAAATCCGGCTAAAACAATAGCAGTCAGCTTAAAACTGGTAAAATTCAAACATAATTTTAAAATCTCGGTCATAAAATAACAAAATATTTTAAAAAAATTTAAAATCCGGCTATAAATTGATAAGAAGTGTAAAATTTGCTTTATAAAATGTTAAAAATATCAAAGTTTGATCATAAAATATTAAAAAATTGATAAAAGCACTAAAATTTTGCGATAAACGGTTAAAAAATGCAAAATTCTATTCACCAAATATTAAAAATAGCAAAATAATGCTAGAAATCAAAAAAATTCAGTCATAAACTGCTGAAAATTTGGTTATTAAGAGTTGATTCTTTTCATAAAAAGTAAAAAATATTAACATCCGGCCTAAAAATATCAACATAGTATTAAAAAACACCAAAACCCAGCTATTAAGGGTTAAAAAGTGGAAAATGTTATACTTAAAAAATATCTAAATGTAGACATAACTTAAAAAATGCAAGATTTAAATCATAAAAACTGAAAAATAGTTAAATTTAGCTATAAAATATCAAAATATTATCAGCAAACACTAAAATCCAGTCATAAAGTGTTTAAATGTGTAAAACTCTGTTTATTCAATTCAAGACTTTTTTTATAAAAATTTAAAAAAAATTTAGTCTGCCAACAAATTATCAAAATATTGTCAGAAAACACTAAAATCAAGCGTTATAAGTGCAAAATTCTACTCATGAAATGTAAAAAAACAGCAAATTCAGCCATGAAACATCAAAATTTGTTAAAAAGCACCAAAACCTGGAAGATAGAAACAAAATTGACGATTTTTTTCAAATGCCATAAACATTTAAATTAAATTTTCTACCTTCTGATAAAAAAAATCACAAAAATCTCAGTCAGATTTGAGATTTAGCGTTTTTTTATAGCTTAAATATTAAACTTTAATATTTTTTTTCAAATAATGACATTAAAGATGTGGTATAAAAATGTAAAACTTTTTGAACTCTACACACCAATATAGTTAGCTAGTTGTTGGAGTGCAGTTTTTCTGATTTGGTATATATTAAACGGTTAAGGATTTAAGGGTAGAAGGGTTACATCCCTAAAGTTATGCAGTAATAATATTTAATATATCTATAACTCAAATGGTACCAAAGGGCAATTGCCTAAAGTCCATATAATTCAATGACTATAACATAATAAGTAATATATATCTTCACATATGACCAATGGTCATGTTAAGTTACAAAATATATGTAAACAAAGTTTTTCGTACTTTTTATACTTCCCAAATATGTTCAAAACTATTGAATTTGAGTAAAATACTAATTGAGACATAATTATTATTATAATAAAATATACCTTTATTAATTATTTGTTTTGTATGAATCTATAGCATATTCATTTTTTTTTTGTCAATAAGATTAATAAGAAAACAACGTAAAAAAAATAATTATTGCTTGCACAAATAAAAGCCATAACAAACAAAGTGCGGAGCTCAAAAGACAAATTACAGCCGTTTTCAAATTTACATGGAAGCATAGACGTTCCAAAAATCGAAGCACGTAGCTCAACAAACTTTTTGTAGAATTTCTAACATGATTCATCTAAATCGATAAAAATTATGAATTGCATCAACCAAAAGAACAACATTTAATTAAAACAAACTACTATAATGTGATAGCAGAGTAAGAACGTCTAAAAGTTTTTGTTCAAAACTCACTTCAAATAACATCTTGTGAATCCAATACTTTAAAGTCTTTAGACAATTTCTTTCTTTAACCACAAACAAAATATTTGGTTATATGTTCGAGGTAACTATAAATTCTAAGTCTACCCAAGAAATCATGCATTTATAAAAAAGATGTTTTATTATTCTTTAATATAATCCTTCTTAAGCTTAACTCACTTATTACATCATTTAATTAGTTATTTTTTCCGTCATAATAATATTCTGAATTTTTTTTATTAAAATGCTCTTCATCGTCAAGAAGTTGTCTATCTTAAAGGTTTTTTTAATTTTGAAAACAAGAAGTAGCTTCTACGGGCCAAGTCTGAAATCTACAAATACTTTAATAAAAACAATCAAATCTTTTGAAATCACTTCAACTGGTCATCTTCTAAATACTCGTAACCCATCTTAAACCTTTTAGTTCATTCTTTCACTGTAGAATAAGAAAAAGTATTTTTACCGTATACGCTATCCAAACTTGATAAGGGATCTTCCGTTTGGTACTCAATTTTTTGCAACGACTAATTAAAGTAGAGAGTTCAAATTGCACATGTAGGTTATTAAAGCATCACACTTTACTGACAATATTTGACATTTGGTCTGACATTTTTAGAAATGTAGTAGGCCAAAAATGTATTCCGGTTACCTTCTTGTAATTAAATTGTTTAAATGATTTTTTTAAACCTCCTTAGTTTTAAATTATCTTAAAATTTGATAGCATCAGGTTCATATATCTACCTTCCTTTTAAAAATAGTTTAGAAGATGATTAAAGATAGAACGCTTTATAAGCTGTAAGATAGGATTTTGTAGTTAATCATTTCAGATTAGTAGTTAAACGCAAGGTTAGGCTTTGAAAGGCCCCAAGATGGCTAAGATGAGTTTGCAGCAATTTTGAAATTATTGTATCCCGTCTAGCAAAGGTAACGTATAAGTTTTGTTAACCGGTCTAATAAGTTTACTAGTAGTAGATTTGATTTTTACCACTCGTGTTACACTGTCCGCACCCGAAAACAAATCAATAATCAGTTCTTTTGGCCATTTTGAAGGTGGCAAACCAAGACTGAACCAGTACACCAAATCACCTTTTTTAAGCGAAAAGTGATTTGTTTTAACCTTAGAATGCAAAATCTGAATATGAATATATTTACGACTCCAACGTTTCTAAAAAGATTGCAATAAATGATTAGACAATTTCCATGGTTTGACCAGATTTATATTAACAACTAATAAGTTTTCTTCTATCCTTGACAAAATAAGTCTTTCCATAATAAAATGATCAAGAGTTAAATAATCAAATCCATCTTAAAGATCATTTGAGAGTTCACACAAAGGCCGCAAATTCAAGATAGCTTCAACCTTAATAATTATAGTGTTAAACTCTTCATAAGATAAAAGCTGTTGTCCAATTACCCTTTGAAAATAATATTTCAACAATTTTACTCCAGCCTTCTAAATTTCTCCAAAATTAGGAGCATAAAGAGGTTGAAAATCCATTCAATTTTTTGAACTGCAATATAATTAGACACGACTAAATTATTAACAGACATAATTTTAAAGAACTTTTTGAGTTTCTTTGCTGTCCCCCAAAAATTACTACTTCGATCTGAAAAAAAACTTTAAATGGTAAACCTCTTTGACTTGAAAATCTATTCAAAGCTATCAAACATGCTTCAGATGAAAGACTGGTCACACATTCTAAATGTATTGCTTTAGTCACCATACAAACAAACAGCACCAAATAACATTTCACTATCTTATTAAATTAAATAAATGCTCTAATAGAAACAAGACTTGCATAATCAATACCAACATGACTAAAAGTCCTTGCCGGTTCTAATCGATATGCTGGCAATTCTGCCATGATTGGCTGTATAGGCTTTGCCTTTAAACGATAACAAATTAAGCATTGAAAAATGCAATGACAAATCTCTCGGAATCTAAAAACTACAAAAAAGTAAAGATTGAATCAATTTTGGACCACCATGTCCTAAAAAGGTACAAAAAATGATTTACTAACAAAATCGTTAGTTGACTTTTATTTGAAATCAAATAAAGATGTTGACTTAAATGTGCTAATTGAGATCGGTCGATTCGACCTTCTCCCATGACAAAACCCTCAGAATTGAGGAACGGAGTCAAACCTCTATATATTTTGAAACCTCTACAACCTTTTTCAATTGGTTTCTTTTCTTATTTAACATTGTCTTTTGAGTTAATTTCACTCTTAATTTCATTGCATTTTTATATTCATGATAAGCTATTAATCAAACAATCTCATTCTATGCAATTTTCTTTTGTGAAATAAAACGCAGCATAAATGCAATAGTTCTTTGCAATTTTAATAAAGAAGATACTTTTCTAAACCAATTTATAAATTCAGAGTAATCTCGATTTACTACATTAGAGAACAAATAATTTTCTTTCAATTCAGGTAAACCCTGTATTATCAAATTTGGTTTTTCAAAAAGGCAAGTCGTCATTGGATTCCAAATAAAGTTTGAATTTTTCTGCCAAAGTAAACATTTAATAAGCTTAGAAACAACCAAACCCTGACTAGCTGAATCTGCAGGATTTTGAGTTCCTGGAACATGTCTCCAAATTGCTTTCGGATTCAATTTATGGATCTGTGCAACGCGATTTGCAACAAAAGTTTTCAACAAATAAGAAAAAACGTGAATTTATGCCAAAACCGTCATTAAATCCACAAAACAGAAATTCTAATAGATAACGCTCAAAAATGGCAAAAACCAAAAGAAACAATTTAGACAACAACCATGCAGCTTCTAGTTCCAAACGGGGTACCGTCTAAGTTTTTAGAGAAACCACTCAAGATTTAGCCACCACTAAATTAATTTCAACATGATCAAAAGTTTTAATAAGCAGATAAATTACTGCTCTCATTCTACAAATACGAGCATCCAAAAAACCTATCAAACAATATTTAAGGCTGGCGAATTTCTGCTATAAACTGTTTATTAGGAAAACTACTGAACGCAGAAATGTAAAATTTTCAGGAATTGTTAATGATATAATTGTTTATAACTTGACATATTTTGTTTATTTTTTTGCGCAATATTTTACGAAATAAATGTAAATTATTTTTTTACCGATTTTAAATTTATGTCACTATATAAAGAAAAAAACAGGAAAACGAATATCTTTTTTGTTTTTTTTTTATTTGCATTAATAATGGAGATGAACATGCCCCAATTAATAAAAATATATTTTTTAAGTCCCCACTCCGCTTTCCTATTTCATCAGCACGTTCACTATCGTACTCCCCACCACGCATATTTTTATAATATCCATGCCGTTCGACTATAACACAATGCACGTGCTACCCCGCTCATCTAAGATTGGCTGTTTCGTCTAAATGAGGGGAGTAAGGAAATACATTGAAACGCATGGAAGTGGAGCGTGGAACTACCGCCACCTACGGCAAAATAAAACTTTACTAAAAAGTCACGCCACCCTTAACAAATTTTTTGAAATAATGCATCGTGGTATCCAATTTTTTTTCAAATCAGTTTACTCATTTAAGATTTGTGTTCAAATATTTAAAATATCTGCTGGCAAAGGATCATTACAATTAGCTTTTAACAACCAAAGCTGTTGTAATAAAACTTTTAATAAAAAAACAAAAAGACTCAAATATTAATTAATGTCAAAAATTTGAGTTACTCGAGACAAAATAACTCGTTTCAAAAGAATTTTATTATTTTGTTTTATTATATAATTGAAAGCATCCCAAAAAGAATCCCCAATACTCCCAATAATATAATCAAATCAGTGACATTTTCAAATTTAAAAACTACTTGATCCTCAAATTCTATAACAGACCGATGTAAACTGGTCCATTTTGCTAATTCTAAACCTCCACAACGCAGAAGACCTATCAATTAAACTTTTAATTCCAAAGCTTTATCCTCATCAGGAGCTCCTATAAAACGTCATCGACATAAATTCCATTCTCTAAAGCTTCCGCTTCTAAAGGAAAAAGATTTCCTTCACCTTCAACTAATTGAAAAATGGACGTTTGAACTAAATAAGGACTAGATGTAGCCCTAAAAATTACTCTTGTATGTTTGAATTCTTTAATAAGATCATTAAAATTAAAGCGCCAAAAGAAATGTTGAAAAGCACAATCTTCTTCATGCTAACCTACATCCCAAAATTGACAAATATCAAAAGTTAAAGCCAATTGATGAAACATGAAACGTGTCAATATTTGACCAATATTTGTCTGCAGCTTTATACTTAACTAAAGGTAAGGATATCATTTAAAATATTACCGTTAGAATTCTCTACCGTTAGAATTCTCTGCCGGATTAAAAACTAATCTAACAGCTACACCAGATGGTTTTTTTTACTCCGTAATGTGTCAAAATATATAAAACTGATTGTTTTGTAAGCACCAAATGACCTTGATTAATGTAATTTTGTATGTTTTTAGAATATAGTTTTTTAAAAGATTCATCTCGTTCAAAACGAGCCTCCTATTGATAAAAACGTTTCAAAGCATGTTTTCTATTATTACCTAAGACAAGACAAATTTTTGCTTTGAAAAGTAACCAAGTAATGTAGCGTCCATTTTTATCTCTAAAAAACAGTTTTGACAAAATAATCTTCACACAGAATTTTTTCTGGTAATAAAATAAAACTGAAGGAGATTGCTCTATTTCCCAAAAAGCACAAATTAATTGTTCAAGAAAAGGACAAACAAATTTTGGATTTATGACCAAGAAATTCAAAACCAATCTGGTTCTAATAACCTCGTCCGGAGGTGAAGTGCTTGAACAATGTTTTTCTAAAGGTAACAAACCGAGATTGATGTCAAAGGCCTTGTTGAAACAAGACAAGTCACTAACCTTCGTATTTCTCTGCATTCAAAAAAATTGAAAGGTTGATGTAAGAGGCCTTTTTGAAACAAGACAAGTCACTAACGACGTACTCCTCTGCATCCGAAAAAGATGTGAATTTGATGTCAAATGCCTTGTTGAAACAAAACTAGTTTCTATAAACATACTCCTCTGCATCCATAAATGTGTTGATGTCAGAGGTCTTGTTGAAACAAGACGATTTACTAACAAGGTACTGTTCTACATCCAAAAAAGATAGAAGATTGATGTCAGAGGCCTTGTTGAAATAAGACGAGTCACTAACGATGTACTCCTCTGCATTCGAAAAAGATGTAAAATTGATTGCATTCCCGTGATTGATAGAATCAAACAATTCAACGGTCGGTGCCAGTTTAGACAACATCAAATCTATGTGAACACACATAGAATTTGTTATGTTTAGTTCATTTTCAATACCATTTTTTACAGAACCCATCACTATCCAAATTAAAATGGTTAAGATAGCACTCGGATTTCTCTTAATATGTGCTGAACAAAGTGGAGTAATATCCAAAACAATTTCCACTCCCAACAAAATATCTACTGGTGACATTATATAAAAATAAGGATTTGCTAAAGATAAATTTAAAAATCGATTTTTAACTTTATCAGAAATAGGAACTATGGGCAAATCAGCTGTAATTTTAAGTAACACTACAGCTTCAATTTTAAATAAAAATCTTTATTAAATTTAATGCGTAAATGACAACTCACCATTTCTTTGGATTAAAAAAAAACATCTTCTTTTTGAAAGTTGCAACCTGTCAGCTAATTTTTGAGTTAGGAAACTCATTTGACTACCTAAATCAATTATCAAACGGCAATCTACTCAAAATCCACCAATGTTGCAGATTTTTGTTTGTGTAGTTTTTAAAAGAGCAACAAAATTTGTGAATGATTGAGAACTCACAGAATTCAAAGACACAAAATTTAAAAAAAAAACTCATTAATTGCCTTAACAAGTTTTTTCTTCTTGTTTATTATTGGATGTGATATTTTAGTAAATATCCGGTCTAAATGCAACAAAGTGTTGTTATCTTTTCGACCACAAGTTTTGCACAAAAACTTTAAAATACATCTTAAAGAATGATGAGAACCCAAACAAGCAAAACAACGTTTATAAGCTTTGACTACACAAGACAGACCATCGATTATGGTCGGTCTTACACAAAGGACGCTCAAAGGAAAATGTTTTGGGTTCAATCTTTTCAACCCCCATGTAAACTCTTTTTGAATACTCTTTTAGATGAGAATAAGAAAAATTAGATTTTGTTAAAACTGAAAAAGTTTTCAAAACCAAGTCAGCAGCAGTTGTCTGCTTTTTTTAAAAAATTATAAAATTTTTAAAAGAAGGAATCTCAGAATCTAAATGATGATATTCAAAATCTTTTCTCATTTTGAAATCTTATAATCTTAAAGAAAGTTCTAACAAAATGTAATCTGAAAGATTATTCAAACCTAATGTTTCAAAGAATTTACATTAACTTGTATCATATCCAAAAGATGCATGACAACTTTAGGGTTATCAAATTTTACAAGATTTAGTTTTAAAATATTTGAAAGACAATGATTTGCAATATTTTTTTAATTTGTATATTGTTTTACCAAAAGATCATATGCCAAGTGGTAATTATCTGGCATAAAAGCAACAGTTTTAATTAATTGTAGAGCATTACCCTCTAAATACCCCAACAGGTAAGAAGTCTTCTTATTATATTTCGTATAAAATGATTAATTTTTCTTTTTGTCTTTTTGTAAACACTATCATTTGTATAATGATATAAAAAATTAATATATCAAATCAACAATTATATAAATTAAAAACGTTAGGAGATTCAAAAAGAATAAGTTTGTCTGTATAAGATCGAATTAATATTCTAACTACTTATATCACTTCCACAGTAACGGAGTTATATAAAAATAGTTTTGTCACACAAATACAAATTGGCTTGCTGACTTTTTTCTAATACCAAACAGTTTTTATTCCATGGGAGCATTATAACTATCAGTTTTTTGCCAATTTGGCTTTATCTAAGATGGAATTTACATGCAATTTGTACTTAAGGCTTTTATCAAAAGTGGTAGCTTTTTGTAGTTTCATGTTACCACTTTTGGTAACTTTTGGGATGTATAGTAGTGCAGTGTTATCTGCCAGTATATTATGCCATTTTAACATTGTGCTTCCAGTTCAAAGGCATATCGGCGACGTATATGTTGAACAGCATAGGTAAAGAATAGAGCCTAGAAGAACTTCTGCTGTGAGGTTTAATTGCCAGAGTTTTGCGTTTTAGATATAATAATAGATTTATTTACGGCATGCTGCTTTTACATAATAATAATATATATAAATGTATTACATAAACATATGCATTTTATAACAAATATTTGAAAATACAATACAATATGAAGCTATCAGCTTTTTAAAACGGAGATAAAAGTTGAGTATGTGCAGTTTTAGTAATAGACTTTTGTTCTAGACTTTATTGAAGTCCAAAAAAACCACTTCTGTGCTTTTTCTCAATTTAAATTTTTTTTAAATGTGGTCCATCACGCCCAACTTTTAGTCCTTTCTAGGTTTTGAAATGTTAAACGTGAATTATGGTTTTCCAATAATTAATGTACACACTTTTTAATTTCAATGTAATATTTTATTTATTATTGAAATAACATTAAATATTAAATGACAATATAGGTCATAACCCGATGAAGATCTAGTTTTTAACTGACTAATTCTAATACGTGCTTCTACATTTATATAAATCAATTTGCTGAGCTAAGCAGCAGGTGGCTGGTGTTGTTACATTTCTCCGTGGACGCTTTCTTATCAGAAAGAGTCTGGTTTTGCTGGCGCGACCGTAATTTGTGCAATACTTTTTAAACTGATGGGAAGTGTCCTATAGTAAGTTTGCATTAACAATATTAATAAAAACTATTTGTGCAAGAAAGATTTAAACGTTTTGATAGGAATTTTATCAAAGCCTTGCGCTGATCAAGCTGTGAGTCAAATGCTGTTCAGCTGTGTATTGTCAGTGTCTTCTAAAAAATCATCGATTTTTCTGTAAATTGTTTTAATATGCTCCAGTGTTTTCTGTCATAGAGTGTGTTTTTGGCCTATTTCTTGATAGAATATTGAAGCTTATTCTTGCCATGTATTGCTAGAATAAAGACTTTTTTATTGAGCAAAATTTTGAAGATCTTCTTCATTAAGTTTTTATCTTCTTTAATTAATTATAAAGCTTTTTGCCAGGTTTAGTTTTTGTGCACCCTGTGGCCGTTTTGATTTTCTTATGAGCGTTAAGAATTTTACAATCTCTAAAGTTGCAATGCCTTTGCCATTGATGTTTGGCGCCATTTTTTTGGCAAGTCAATGTTTTTCTTTTCAATGTCTGGTTAAATTCACACACTAGCATGACGTTGATATTCTGGTCAAAAAACAACTTTTTTACTTTGCCTATTTTGTCTAGAATGCGGTTTGCATTTCAAAAACAAACTAGCTAGCTAGCTAGCTAAAAGCATTGACATGATTTTCTGTCAAAAATAATTAAAGAAAAGAGGCAATGAGAGCGGTTGCTTTTACATTTGCATTTGCATTAGGCGTTCATGATGCTAGTAGAACGACCATGCTAGCAAAAGATTTGTTTGCTGATAGAATTGCAAAAACTAAAACTTTGCAAAGTAGGCGGGGCCTGACCAGTCGCAGGCTCAAGCGCCAACCTGGAATTTTTTTTGTAGCTGTAAAAGCCATCATTTTAATATACAACTTGCAATCTAGGTAGTTGGCAAGATAAAGGCAAAGTGCAGTTAGAGGTGCGCTATTTGAGTAGGCTACCGTTTATTAGAGCTTCAAACAGGTGCGAGAGGTGTATGATGCGTTAAAGCATCTTATGAAGGTGTGCTCGTGGCACTGATACCTTTTTTGGCTTTACAAAAACCGTCAAGTCTAAGAGCCTGGTGAGATTCTTGATCTTTTTTTTTTGCTTCTTTTGGTTGCACAAAAATCAATGAAAAACAAACAAATTTATTTTTTTTTAAATTATGCATTTTGTAAGTAGAATTTTAATTTTGCCTTTTTAATTGTTTTCCAAATGCATTACCTGCTTTGTTTCTTGTTTACATCTTTATATCTGTTATCAACATCATCTTCAACTTTTTTTTTCTAAGATTCTATTTTCTTATCTTGATTCATTCATGATGTTGCTAAACATTGTTTCTTTTTTTTTTGGTTGTTTGTATTTTTAAGATCTATAAATTATCTTGTTAATTTGTTTTTGGCTTTTTAGCAAATTTTAGTTTTTTGTACAATTTTCATCCGATTATGGGTTTTGCTAATTTCTGTGAAACAAATCGGTAAAATTTTTTTTGGTAGTCCTAAAGCTCAAGAGAACCACAGTCGATAATTTCCTCGCTTTACCAAGTTTTCTGAAATACAAACAATTGTAGATCTATATGTTCTCATCCACCGCCGCTAGAAGGGTCTAGTCATTCAAAT
Source organism: Tachinus rufipes (assembly GCA_963932245.1). NCBI lineage: Eukaryota > Metazoa > Arthropoda > Insecta > Coleoptera > Staphylinidae > Tachinus > Tachinus rufipes. Next base: position 43,902,033 of record OZ010741.1, on the reverse strand, counting down.
CTGAAAATCGACTTTTTCTTGACATGTCACTATCTTTGAAGCAAACTAACTATTTTCGGCATGCTCTTTCGCTGATCATTCTTTCGCCGAAAAGATCGCGAAATGAGCATTTTATTAACTAATCGTATTAAAAAATTATATTATGACAAAAATCAATCAAATAACGACGCACAAAAAACGGCGAGAATAATTATGCATCAACTTAATTAGCGATCCAGAACTAACAAAACTGTACATAATTTTATGGTCACTTAAAAAAAATGCAAAAGAATATTACTAGTAAAAAAAAAATAGAATTCTAACAATTAATTACTGACTATTTAGACTCACCATGAATTATATTCTTATACATATTTTATATCTTAAACCATTATTTACAATAAAAGATCAAAACATTGCATTTAGAAATTTGTAAAATAATAAATGTTAATAATACACAATATACTATTTATAAATTTATTTCATTCATAATACATTAGGAATATTTATATTAATATTATGACCGTAGTAAAATTGTAGACAATTACATTTTCTACCCACTAGTTAATAATTGTGTACTTTTATCTTAATTCTGAAATTTCATTAACTGTCTGATATGTAATAAGTTTGAAGGTTGTGTTGTTTATAGAACTTACTACAAAACAAATGTAATGTAAAAAACACAAAGCTCACCAAACTCAGTTTTAAATCATTTAAAATGGGACAAATACTTAAAAGAATTAAATAAGTGTTTTAAGTGTATTATTCATTAGTGTTGGTGAACTGTTTATTAGAAGCGGTATTTATATTATTGTAGATAAATGACAATGTTTGCTGGACATCGTAACGGGAATACTATATTTAAACGGTAAAAATAAATATTTCGTAAAAATATATTATTAGATTTTTTAGTAATGTTATTTATTTTCAATTCGGTAAATAAAAATATCAATAAATGTATAGTAAGATTTTTAAATATAAGTAAACTGTAGAAACTTATTAATAACCGGGTAGTCTATGCCTTGGGCGAAGCGCAGAATGTCAGAGGTTTCGATATTATTAGTCTAGTGTTCATGTGACAATAATTAGATTTTATGAGAGTGTAGGTGAAGCAAACAACTAGACCTTTTTAGTATCTAAAGCGTTTCCATTCTCTCAATTAACAGGTTTGATATTATATTTGTGTTTACAGGAAATAAATTTAAATGCATTAACAATCTTGTCTGATTTTATCAGCTGTTATGCTGTTTGGTACATAATAAAAACAAAGAGATGAACTGAGCCGAGAGAATTGCGCATTTAAATTAAAATCATACATAAATAAGTATTGCGTGCACAACATGAAAGCCATATAAGCGGGGAATTTCCGTGAAAAAGAACGTCAATAAAGTAAGTAGAGCATTTACGAGTAATAGGTTGAATTAAAAGTCGATACAATTCCAATTATTGCATTGTAGCCTGAATAATGTATAACTTACATTATATATTATTTACTAAATTAAATCAATTGTATAAAATTAATTACTAAAATCTAATCCAACTTCAAACAAGGATACTTCGCAACATCCCAGATTTTAAAAAAAAATTCTAAGATTTTATTTAGTTTTTTTACTTTGACTTTAAAAAAACGCATTTTTTGTTGAAAAATCGCAATTTTAACTTAAAAAAAAATTACTAGTGAAATCAATCAGAAAATTTCCGTAGAATCCAAATTTCAAGTCTATTCCCTGTCTATAAGTCCCAAAAGCCATAAAACCAATTTTTTGTTCTCAGTGGGCTGGTCAAAAAGGAGAATTTTTTAGATTAGATTTTGAACCGCTGAAGTTGACGTATTTTGATGTAAATTAGTAAGAAAATATTTTTTTATGTTGTGTATTTCGATTTTAGAGGTCTAATACTTGAAAAATCTGCAAAAGTAGGCCTATTTTTTAACATAAACTCTTACAAATACACGTTTAGACTGGCTCAGAGAAACAATACAACAAATATTATTAAAAATTTGAACAATTCTACATGGAAAATAGTCAGTGTAGTGCTTATCGGCCGCAGAAAAGTTCATCTAAAATTTTTTTTAAATTTTTTTTATAATCATACATACATAATAATATTCTCAAATTTTGACGCCAATAGATCGAGTCTAAATTTGTGCCGCAAGCGCAAAAACTTTTGAAATAAGCTTAAAATTTTTTAAAAGATTATTAGGCTTATATTTATAAGCCTAATAATCTTTTAAAAAAATTTTAAAAAATATATTTTTTAAATAAAGAAAAAATGTTGTAATTTTTTTTTATGGTGAGATTTTCTACGCCGGATAAGCACAACACTGACTATTTTCTATGTAGAATTGTTTGCAAAACTCAATTTTTTAATAATATTTGGTGTATAGTTTTTTTGAACATTGCTAAATGTGTGTATTTGTAAAAGTTTATGTTGAAAAATAAGCTATTTTTGCTTGGTTTTATGACTTTTGCGGTTTATAGACAGGGTATATACTTAAAATGGCATCAGAAATGGATTCTTTAAAAAAAATCTGATTGATTTCACTAGTAATTTTTTTTAGTTAAATTTGCAATTTTTAACAAAAAATGCAAAAATGAAAATGCAATAAGTTAAAAAACAACAAAACAACTAAAAAATCTAGTGAACTGATCGAAAGACTAAACAAATTTTTTCAAAATTCTTTTATTGCAATAAATTTAATAAAAAAACTTGTTAGACAAAACTGTCACATTGACCAAATAGTATATAAACATCAAAGGCAGTAAAGTATTGTTTGCAGCACGCAGATGTTTGCCCCACTCCCGTCAATTATATGAATAAACAAAAATAAATCTTTTTGAATAAAGCAAAATTAAAAATATTTTATTAATAGTTTAGTAATTTATTTTTTATATCAGAGAAACATTTTTTTGAAATATGATAAGGTTTTTGCAAATGATTTTACCGTCTTAAGGCCGCTGAAAATATTTTTTTTCGAATTACTATTGCACTGCATAAGCTTCTTTTACAAGCACAAATACGGTTTTTTATTGTAGTCAAGCAAAAAAGTATATTTATAGCATAAAATCTATGATAAATTATGCAAAAAACTATTTTTTTTAATAAATTTGGTGACAAATACATCAAATCAATGTATTGCAAACAATTTATCCAAAGACATACAAAAAATCTATTTGAAGCAAAAAAAATGTTGTAAAAATTCTTTGCTGCAAAAATTAAAAAACTGCTCAGAATTAATTAAAAAAATTACAAAAAACCTATTTATAGTAATTACTTAAACTGCAAATTGTTGTACATACAAATCGGTTGCAAAAAGCCACCAGTGAATACAAGCCCCATTCCCTAATTTGCACCTACCTTTTATTGTATAGATGTGTTTGGTTTGTGTAGAATGCATTTTTGTAGTCTAGTTAGTTAGATTCCACTACTTCTTTTTGTATTTTCTTTCTTGCAGTTTATATTCATATACATATCATTGCCAGTATCATCAATATACTATAATTTAAGATAGTTTTTGTGTATTATTCACTTTATTATTGCACTTTCTAATCAGTTTTCACATTACAAATAATTTTATCTGAACCTAAATAAAATTAAAAAAGTATATTAAAATTTTTAACTTACTCGGGATTTGTGTGGTGTTTTCAGATTGTGTTAGAAACCTAGGTTAAAATTTGAACAATAGAACTGAGCAATGTTTGCATTTATATCACAAATTTTAGTTAAATTGTGCCAACATTGGACGGTATTGCACCTTTGCCATTAGCAGAAAATACGGTATGGGGGCGGGTAGTATCAGGCTAGAACTCTGGTCTACTCTATTAGTTGATTACTGCAAATAATACATGTGCAATAGCCTCGGGTGACCAAAGCTATAATGGGCAGCTGAAGTTAAAAGTCATCTGTTGACGACTAATCAAAGACATGAACTATAAGTACTTAGAATGTGAAAGAAGTATTTGGCCATAAACATTAAAATGGTTATGTAGAAGAGCAGCAATTTGCTGAACATCGCCTTTTTCTGACATGTAATATATTTAAGAAATAAAGTTTAATACAATACAATACAATACATAAATTGATTAAAAAATAAATAAAAGAAAAATTGATATTTTATGTGTATGTAAAACAAAAAAATAGGGAAAGATGTGGGTTTTGTAGTTTGGTGTAGATGAGTAGATATAAATAAATCGCATTTCGTTTTAAAGATATTTGAGATGTTGTCAACAAACTATCAGTATTAAAACCCAACAACAGTCCAGGGCCTGATAGATTAACTGCTTTCTTTTTCAACAAATGTGCTTTTGCCCTTTGTCGTTTTTTTTTTGTTTTTATTCAAGTTATCTCTGGTCATGGGTATTTTTTCTACTTGCTGGAAACAAGCTTATGTCACTTCAATTCATAAATCTAGTGCTAAAAATAATGCAATTAACTATAAACCTATATCTATTTTATCAGTCATTTCAAAAGTTTTTAAAATGCTAGTTACTTGTCAATTGACTGCTATTCTGCAATCTGAAATTGAAAACGGATTCCAGGTGGATTCAGTTTACACTGACTTTTCAAAAGCTTTTGATACCGTTAACCACTAGATATTAATTATGAAACTACTTGGTATTGGAGTTAATGGCACCTTGTTACTGTGGATTTATTCTTATTTATCTAACAGAACTCAATTTGTGCGCATTGGTCAGTGCTGACGATATAAAAATCTTTATGATACTTCAGCTTTTGGATAATGCTGTGCTACTTAATAAAAAAATGCAGTTTTTTTTTTAGTTAGTGTCAAGCTTACTACTTAATTTAAATAAGTGCAAAGTAATAACATTTTCTAGACATCAGTCTAAATAAAATGTTGTCGAAAGTTAACACTATTTGTGATTTAGGCATTACGTTTGATTCAAGCCTTTCATTTACACTATATATTGATACTGTTGTGGATAAAGCTTATCAACTTTTAGGATTTGTCTCTAAAGAGTTTTGTCACTTTTGTACTCTAATTATTCTTTACAATGTTCTAGTACGCCCACATCTCAAGTATTGTTCAAACGTGTAATCTCCATACACCGCCGTCAGTAAAGGTATAATTTAACAGATAAAAAAAAGTTTGTTTGTTTTTTGGCGTATAAATGCAACATTGCAGGCAGCTTCACGGAACTGTTCTCTACATTTAACATGACTAGTCTTAAAAAAAACATTTTAATTTTGACGTGAACTAGTTTTTAAAGAGCTTCGTGGGATTATTGACTGTCCTGACTTGCTCAGATCAATTGGTATTCATGTCCCAGATTGAGTTTTACGCAATGACTACTTACTTCATATACCGTATAAACGTACAGATTATGCGCAGCACTCTGCATCTACACGTATTTTGTGGCATGCCAACAAAGTAAAAGGATATTTTGAAGATTCTTTTAATACCACGTCGCACGTAGTCTTGTCACTCATACGTGATCTTTTTAATATTTTGTAACTATTCAAGTTTTATTCTTATTATTTGTATTACTTGTTTTATGTTTAATTTATATGTCTAATATGTTGTAAATATATACTTATTTTGTAATGGCTTCCGTCTAGTAAATAAATAAATAAATAATAGACAAAAGTTGATTGTACAAAAGATGTGTGTGGAGTGCTGGTAGTTGGTAATATGAAGAAAGATGCATGGTGGAAGAAACAGGTAAAACTAGCAATGAATAAAAAGAAAGAATCATATAAAACAGATTGCAGAAAAAAAAATGAGTTGCATAAAATAATAAGTAATAACAAATAAGAACAAAAAAAAATAAAGAAAAAGCAGAATGATTTTGAAGAAAATGACAAAATATTTTGATAGTGGGTAAAAAGACCAATACAAAAGTTATTGCTTTTAGAATGATCGTAAAGATATGATCTAGAACAAAAACGGTAGAGCGCTGGAGAGAATATTTTGAGGGTATGGGAACAGTGTAAATCCTATAGCAGATAAAAGAGAGACTAGGTAAATATTAGATAGTCTAACCAAAAACAAAGTAACAAAAACTATAAAATTGTTAAAAATGGTAAAGATACATTTTTCACTTATTGATCAATTTGTGCTTTAGAAAATTAACAGTGATTTTCCTTTGTAGAAAAGTAAAAGCAGTAAAACTGAATGTAAAAATTATTGTGCTATTAGTTTGTTAAGTATTCCAGAAAAAGTGTTTGGAAGAGTGTGTGAAATATCAACTAAGAACATTTGGAGAGTGCAATGTACTTAGTAAGTGCTATAATTGCTATATATGATGGTAGAAAAGCGTGCGTTAGGGTAGTATACTAAGCGATTGGTTCAACATAGAACAAGGTGTTAGGCAGGAATGCATTATGTCAATGTTTTTTTATTATTTATAGACAAATTTGTAAGAAATGCTTGTCAAAGAGTTAACGGTGTACGGATGGATAATGTAAACATAAAAGTGTTGTTGTATGCTGACAATGATAGTGTGTGAGAATAAAAATAATCTAGAATGCACTTAATTTAGTTCACAAAATGAAATCGGATAAATGTAGTAAAAATTAAAATCCTAATTTTTGATAAGAAGCAAGTAGACTGTGATTGTAGAATTGGCTTAAATTGTAAAGCTTAAAACAAGAGCTTTTTTATATACACAAAAACTTGTGTATATATATAAAAAAAATGGTAGTTTAAATGAAAAAATAGGGAGACAAGTAAATGCATCGCAAAAAGTAGTTGTAAGTATTTGTATAATTGCAAAGAATAAAGTATCGTTCAAGAATGCAAAGATAGCAGTTTATAAAAGTGTGTTGACACTAACTCTGCTGTACAGATATAAAACATGAGCATGTCAAGAAAAATACAGAAATGAAATAAATGCAGTTAGAATGAGGCAAGTGTGAGTAGAAAAACAGAAATGAGTGGGTACTAAACAAATGTAGTTTCAAGGTAGAATAGACCGGTACAAACGTAGTATTTTACGTTGGTTTAACTAAGTTCAGAGAATGCACGAGGATACAGTAATAAAACAAATCTATGATGCAAATGTATTTGGATCAAAATGCAGAAATAGACCATTTAAAAGTTAATTAAAGGTTGTCAATAAATGCGTGCAAAAAAGTAGAAAAAACAAAAGAGTATGTATGACTAGATAAAATGTGTAAAAATAGAAAAATTTGAAGACAAATAGTACAAAGCAACGTTAAAGAACCAAAGTAAGTTGTTGTACAGTGTTAATGCCGTGACTAAGTATGTATGAATGTATGTACTAAATTTGCGTAATTCATTATATAGACGGAAACAATGCTTTACTAGAGTGAACATATACTGGTCGACAAAAGTAAAAGAACGCCAAAAACCTGCATCTCAACTTTTATGAAAATTTAGTTACTATGTAAATTATTCACACTAAAAAATCATAAAAGTTTTTTTTTTATTTCAATCATGAGTTCCCTTCCATTTTTTAAAGTACTTAGCAATTTGCCTAAATATGCAAAAAATTAATTTGTCAATCTCAGCCTAAAGCATTAAATCTTAGCTTCCTAAATACAGATTTAAATATTAGGTAAAGTAAGTGAGAGTGGCCCAGTCTTCTTCCGATTGTATCCCACAGGTGTTCAATAGGCTTAACCTAGAAGTCAATAGAAATAAATTATTATCTAGTTCTAGAAATTCCATAGTAATGGTTTTAGTTGTATGCGGCTTTGCATTATCTTGTTGAAAAATAAGAGTTTACAACCTTCTCAGTTAGGATATTAGTTCTAAAATCGTGTTAGACTTGATTTCATAAGCGATTGCTTCCAATTCCAACAACCGCGTGTAAGTGCTGTATGTCGATTCACAGCAAACTGTAAATTTCTTTGGTCTTCTCGGCAACGTGCAAACATTTTGTAGTCTCATTGTACCATTCCAGACGACACCTTTTATAGAGAGAAGTTATAACAAACGAAATGGCGGCACGATTTGAGACCAAATGATTAAATTCTTGAGAAACTAATCAACTGATTTGCACTTTAAATTGTAATGTCACTGGCAAATAAAATAATTATTCTCTAGAGATTGTAATCAGAATCTATTTTAATTTTAATATTTCTTTATTTACTATTACTTATCTATAATAATTTATATTTTGTACTATTTGTAGTTACTGTTACCTATTCATAATACTAGCAAATAAATAGGATATAAATTTTATTCTGTTGCGTTTTTTTTATACTTGCTTATTGCTAACATAATAAAAATAACTCTAATCATTATAATGAGTTTTTGTTACATTTTCATATGATTATAATGGTCTTCTTATGTCACAATTATTACGAAATTGACGTAAAATAAACAATTACTTGTAACGAGTATTAAGTAACGAGTATTGTACCTAAAAGTAACAAATAGTTACAAGAATCGAAAAGTAACGAAAATTAGCATCTCTAATCTCTAGTCACTGCAGAGTTGATTTAGAATTTTTATGACAAATTATTATAAAATAGATTCATTCTTATGACGATAGACTTTTTTGCAGCGCTTCTGCATACTGGACGTTGTTACTTAGAGTATATAGAAAACAATGCGTTTTAATTGATAAGTCACTGCGCTTAGTGCGCTTTGTCGTGCTTTGCTCTAGCGGGCGGCAACCTCAACGCGATATACAGTTAAGCTAATATTCCAATAAGTTGTATAAATGTTCAGAACATAAATGAATGTAGATTATAGGATGTCAGAGATATGTAACAACTAATAGAAATAAATCTGACTTAAAGCTTTCTAAAATAAATTTACATCAATAAATTTTTAAGCAACTGCTCTTTAATAGAAACATTTTTTTTTAATATAATATTATTTCTTATTAAAATTAAATCACTAAGATGACAAGATGTAAATTTTAATAGAATTAGTCATAGATGTTTCTAGTAAATAAATAATAAATATAATTATGTTTTTATTAAACTTCTAAGTATTCTAATTATGATGTGTTGTTTTTTATATGACGTTATTAATTTATTTATATATTACATTTAACACATTAGGAATACAGAAGTTTACTACTACTACAATGAATTTCTTATCGTTTTATTTTGTGTACAATTTTAATGATAATATCACATCATAGATTTTCATAGATTATATTTATAAAATACAGAAATATCAAATTCTTAATAAGTAAAAAATACAGTCAGTTGAAGCTGCTCCAATTGTGAAAACAATGTCATCTTTAGCGAAGCAAAACATGAATCATACATTATTGCGATATTACTTAATTACTATACATTTCTCAGTTAATACATAATACAAAAATAGAAAACTAACTTTTTTATACACGAAAACTACATATGAAAACATTGAGGACAGTAACTATAAAAATTGCAACAACTGTGAAATTATTAATTTTGTTCGCGATGCAGATTTCTTTCTTATCCTTAACATCATACACGGAATTCCAAGTGAGCCCAACACCAACTCCTACCTGAAATTATAAAATTAAAACATATTTAATAAATAAGAAAATTATCTTTTTTTTATTTCGTTTTTATTATATAATAAATAAATGAATACATGTTGTGTTATGTATAAGTACTTGTAATTCTACGCATTGCATAAACAATCATAATATATACAGGAAATGCCAAAGTAATATGAAAATTTTCATTTCAATTCAAATTATAATTATTGCTCAGTTCGTTTATTATTTTTGAAAAACTACTTTAAATTTATATAAAAAAGCGTTATAAAAATATATACACAATCGTTATGGTGTTATGGGAGGTGCGACAGGGGTTGGTACAGTTCCCACACCAAATGCAGATACGAATACGTTGATTGATGTTACTATAAATATCCCTATAACTGTAAAGTTATTAATTTTGTTGGCTATGCAGATTTCCTTTTCATCCTTAACATTGTATCTTGAATTCCATATCAGACCTACACCAATTGCAACCTGAAAAAATGAGATCAATTGTCAAGGATGAACTATTTTCAAGTTAAAATTTTATCGTCGTAGATAAATAATATCACTATTTGTTTATTGTGTTATATAATTTATATTTACATTACATGTTTATGAATATGTTTGATTAACAATTTTGTGTCAACATATAAACAACATAATTTGTTTATATAGTTCTTAATTACATTAACATCATTTATAATAGATTAGATTAATTTTCTATAATGAGTTTATATTAATTAGTTACAGTAAAAAAATATTTGCAGAATACCAAAATATATTTAATTTTAAATAGTTTCAACTCTTACTGTCGCCGTTCTCGGTTTCAAACTAAATTCTTCTTCAATTTGTAAGCCATCAAACATAATTTATTAACGTTGTTTGCTACGGAGTTTTTTTAATTACTATCACAAGCATAACTTTTGTTATCGTGTTTACCATTTCCTCTTTAACAAACAATTATCAATTTCCGATCAAAAGTCCTTGCATAATTTAAACGATTTAATTTTACTTAGATAAGATGAAATAATACATTAAAATAGATTGTTTGTCAGCATATTTCTGATAATATTTTTTATTTAAAATTAGTTTATCTAATGCGGTGAGTTTAATGATTAACAAATTAAAATCAATGATTAACAAATTAAACAGACCAAATGTATATAAAAAATGTGATTTAGTCATTGACCGCAAACTCTCAGAGATTCATGCAAACTACAAAACCTGCTACAACAACCATGATAAGTTGCCACATTTAATGACTGGAGAGTTGCTGATTAAACTAAAACTCTTCAAAATCTGTCAGCAACAAAATTCAGCAAAAACTGTCTAGAGTTAAATTACAAGTAGACAAAATAAACCCGATTAATTAGCAGTAAAACATGCTCAAATATTGGTCTAATAAAAGTCTTGAACATGTTTTACCGCTGAGAATTAGAATCGGTTTTTTGTCTAATTGTAATTTGATTGTAGACAGTTTGTTGGTGATTTTTTTAGACAGATTTTGCTACTAGGTTGTTTTTACGTTTGAATAAAATTAGATCTGCTTTGAAGAGTTTTGTTAGTTTTATCAGCAAACCACGTTTGAATAAAACTTAATCACTTAAACTGTACTTTACTACATTAAACTTTTTATCCAAAAAAATATCATCCACATGCAATGTCAATACTATCAATGATTCCACTGCAAAATGAGACATAGAAACTAATTAAGCAAACGTGCCTGAATATTGAAACAACCTTTGATTTTAACTGAAACTTTACATAGACATTGACCCAGAAATCCACTGAAGATAACACACTACCTATGTATATGTTAAGTAAAATTTTAGACATTGAGAAACCAACAACTAGCAAAAATCTTAAAATATAAAACTAAAAAACATTAGTGAGTATAGTAAGTAAAAATATTATTATTAAATGCAATATCTTGTAGTCAACACCTATAAAAAACTAGATAGTTGCTAAAAGACTTGTTAACATCTAGACATATAACTTTAGTCTAAATAACCAGCAAAATTGCAGCACACCATATCTCGTCGTGAACAACAGATACATGAAGTTGTTTAAATAATAAACCACAATTTAAACTAATCAGCATAATATTGCAATCAAAACAAACAGTTTTCCAAATACTAGGACAATCCAATATCTAAATAAATAAATTTTGAACAAATTGTATAGATACTGTAACTTTCATAAAATGCAAGAAAATATTATATTTAACGTAGTTTATAAGCAGAATCTAACTATAAATGATATTAATGATAAAAAAATTGTTTGAAAAATGTAAACAATACAAATAGCAAGGCTTAATCTTAAATAAACTAGAAAAACGTCAACAAACACACAACAACAACAAATATTTAAGAAAGAGCATACAATATACTGGGTATTAGGTAAACATGCGGCAAAAATTCAAGGGGTTATTTCTTGGCTTATTCTAAAAATATTTTGTCCTATGATAATTCTGAAAAATCTTTTTGTTTTAAAGATACAGGGTCAACAAAATTTGCGACAACCATATTCGATTTTTGTTGAAATCATTAATGTAAATAAAAGTATGGCGTACGCCAATGAGTTTATAAAGTACAAAAAATTGTTAACAATAACTTGGAATGGCTGTTTTATCTACTAATGTACAAGTAGATTTCATTTGAATACGTCTCGTCATTGGTCATCACATGTATTGGTCGCAGTTGTTTAGATTGAGTAACGTTTGGCTGTTTGACTTGTCTTTAATAGTTAGTGAATTTATCTACTATGAATCACTATACGAACGCTAAGATGACATACATTTCATATATTTACTTGCTGATGGCAATTCAGGAAGATCAATGACAGTAAGAACGGTACAATTAGGACAGAATTTGATGGACATGATAGAAAAAAATCTAAGTAGTTCTACGCAAAAAATTACCAATACTTTAAATGTAAGTCATTGAACAGTTTGGAAAATTCTCTTCTGTTCAAGCACTTCTACCTGCTGATTTTCCTTTACGTATTGCGTTATGTCAATGGATGTTGCAAACATAAGATCTAATCCCTCAATTTCTTTTCACCGATGAAGCCAGTTTTTCAAGAAATGCAATAAGGAATGATCATAACAACCAAGTGTAGGCAGATAAAAATTAGCATCAGATATGTAAAGAAAAGTTCACCTTTAATGTTTGGGTTGGAAATGTAAGCAACTGTCTAATTGGACCTGAATTTCTACCAGAAAGACTTACTGGCAAGGTGTATCGCAATTTTTTGGAACACATTCTACCTCAGTTTCTGGACGATGTACCATCGGCAACAAGAATTGCTATAATATAACCCTCTGGATTATTTCTTATGGGGCTATCTAAAGTCATTAATTTACGCTACTACAGTGAAGAATTTGAACGACTTGCAAAATAGAATAATTGTTGGGTGTAACTCAATTAGAAACAATCCTGGTGTGTTTGAAAGAGTTTGGCACTCAATGACAAGAAGATTGAATGATTGTATATAGACTGGAGAAAGTTATTTCAAACATTTATTGTAGATTCAGCAACTTTACATGTACTTTTTAATGATAAAATGTTGTAACTGTCGCAGATTTTGTTCACCCTGTATCTTCAAAACAAAAAGGTTTTTCAAAAATCATCATAAGACAAAATATTCCTAAAACAGGCCAAAAAATAACCCGTTAAATTTTGGCCGCATGTTTACCCAACAAAAAATACACATCTACTAAAATCGAAAGAAGGTGTACTCATTACAATACATTTTTTCTTAATAAAAAAATCTGGCCCTCCAGATAAGGAATTAAAACCCAAAATCCTTGCTGTAGCAGTCGAGTACGCTAACCACTAGATCACCTGGGCGGTTTTAGAGCTAAAGGATAAGTTAAGAATACATTAGCTTGTTTCAAAGTCTCTAGTAATTTTAATTGTTTGATTGAATACACAAGTTTATTTTCTTGCAGTTTGATAAAAACTGTTTAAATGACTCAATCATTAAGGTTTGATCCGGCTTTACAAAACTTAAATCTTGGCCATGTATTAAATTTAGATTAATAAACAACACATTTGTAGTTATCAACAATCCACCAAATTACCCATCACCAAGACACCAATTAAATAAATTAAAATCCCGGAGTGTCACATATTCTCATTGCTATCCCAAGAGTTGCTAATAACAAAAATATGTAGTTTACGCCAATACAAAGAAGATTTTCTTTGCTAAACAAGCACTTTCTATCAAAATAGAACTTTCGCATAAAAGCACTCCCTCAATTACTAAAATTGGTTTAATACTCAGCTAGCGTTGGTCCCAAGACCTAGTCAAGAAAGGAATAGGGTTCAAAAAAAAAGGCTAGCAACCAATCCCTTCTAAAACACTAGAATTGCGCATAGAACTGCTAAAAAAGCCTCATAATGCGAAAAAAAAAACAAGAATACAAAACTGGAAAAAATTTAAGGTTATTGGATCATGGTACAAAAATCACACTAAATCATTATAGAATTACAAAAACATAAAATAAATACTTGCAATGTGTTTAGCGAAAGAGAACACCACCAAAAAGCAACATTGGAAGTAGGTGTTTCAATACACAAAAAAGTCAATGACAACATAGAAGACACTAAACACATAGACCACAATATATTTCACGTCACGCTGAAGCACGATAAAAGCAAAAACCAGATATATGCAAAAACAAACAAACATGAAAAAACTTCTTTGGCACACTCAATGAAACAATTAAAAACATCTACAAAAAAAAGATCACAAAAATTGACATTCAAAAACTTTCGGAGACAAAAATCTATGATAGACTTTATAATTACAATCGGAGCAACTTTCCCAATAAAATACTAGATGTAAGATCACTTATGTTAACCAATTCTAGAATAAATTACCACCTTGTTTTATGCAAATACAAAACAAACATCGATTCAGATAGAACAATAAAAAAAGTGTGGACATTATTACAATAATACAAAAAAAGGCAATCCCATTCCGCTGCTATCGTTTATATATTACAGCAGCGCATTAAATACTTTAAAAAACTATACAAAAATAAAAAAAAAAACTACACAACCACCCAGACAAGTGGCGTCCTATGCCAGGAATTAACATCATCATCCCAAAAAATAACTGACAAAAAAAGAACACCAATCTCTAGAAGCAAATAGCCACCATTCTCATATACAAGAAAAGAAAAAAACCAATCCAAATATCTGTAGGAAATAACCCTAATAAAATCCGCAGCAAAGAAATTTACAAATGTCAACAACATTATGTGATATTGTAATCTCTAGAAGTCAAATTAAAAAAAGATTTAGATATAAATTTGTTGTTTAGTTAAATATTTGGTACTGATAATATCTCGGATTTTGATTTAAAACAGTAAAAAACTGAGTTTTTTAGATATTGTTGTAAGGTCTTTCTGTTGTCTATCTATTGATTTTTTTCTAAAGTAGAATGCTATTTGTGACTAACATATTATGACAGAAAATCTGATGTCAAACGTTTTGATTGAAGTCCTATAATGTAGAAACTATAGTATGTTTGCAAAAAAATGTATATGTCAGTTAGAAACCTTTCTACAAAAAAAAGTTGCAGTACAAAGCTTATCATTTTAACAATAATATTTAAAACTTTCAATTTGTAATCAACAGAACAGCTATTTTTTATACCAGAAATGATATCAATAACTGTCAATGAGCATGCATAGTCAGTTGAAAATCAACATTTATGCCGCTTCACAACAATATACAGCTTTTAACTCAAATAATGTTACAAGTTAAATAATTCCTGATGTTAAATAATCGCAAAAATACGTTTGGGTTCCTTCTCAATTATATCAAATAAACAGTTTATATTTTTGTTTAATTGTAATATTGTTTGTAATTCATCGTTATTTATGTATATAATGATGTAGATGTAAATGGTTTTGTATATACCGTGAATAAAGTATAAAGTATAAAGTTTAATTTGCAAGACCCTGTATATATAATATAAATTAAAACAATTCAATGTTGACTAGTCGTTGCCACATTTGGACGTTATCCAATATTTCTTTTACAAACATCATTAATTTTGAAATGCATTCGCACAAATATATTAAAAATAACATATCTAGAAGAATCAAAGAGTAGCGAACTGTTTGGTGCATATAAAAAGTGTTTTTATTTATACATTGAAACCACTCAACTCATTACCATCAATTACTTCTATTCTAATTTCTTATTGTATGAAATGTTATATTGTACATGTTTGTTTACCTATTTAAAATTATATATATATATATATATATATATATATATAAACGTATGTACTGTTTTTGAATATTTATAAAATGATTCATAACAAAACAAAATAATATGTCATATGGTATATATAATTATAGTTCGATGATTAAACAAGAAAATATAAATTTCATTCATATTCATTAAGCAAAGCGGTTTTATAAAAATAATTTCCACAAAGAGTTAAGAAATTTTCTTTGTTTATATTTTAATTCAGATTGTTTATGCCAATGCAGATAATTATAATTAAAGTAAATATGTATCTCATTGAAATGTTTTATCTGAATTATCATTTCGCCACTTCCTATGAATAATGTCACATTTAATTACAAAATAGAAGTAGCAATTACTTTGTTTTCTTATCGTAATTGGAATTTCTAATAATTACAATAGGCACTTATTATAGGCTCGTGTGTAACCACAATAAGTAATAGAATAGTACATATTTAAACTTAATTAATTTTATGAAATTACTCTTATTATTAAATAATAATTTACTTACTTGTAATATAAGACTAAGTGAGATCATTACTATGCTTGGGTAGAAATATGGATGTCTATCTGAGCTCTCCAGAACATATCGAAGTTGATTAGCATTGGCTGAGAACAATGCAAGATCCATCATTCCCTGAGCAAGGGTCTTTTTGTGTTGGTAAACGTTTACATCTGGTATACTTTCTAAATCTGGTATTGTACCCAATTCGAAATCGTGTGGGCGAAATCCTGGTGCGTATGGAAATTCTTTTTCTGGATTATGAGGTTGCGATCTTCTTTCGTCAACTGAGCCCGGTGGAAATGAAGGTTTTGTATTTGTGTTTGTAGTTGATTCATCATCGTCAGGACCAATACGAGGTTGGAGATTTGGGATCTCATGTAAATCAGGCACATTATTAAAAAATCCATCGTCAACACCGGGGTATGGTCTCATATCAACATTTGTGTCATCCAAGTCATCAATTTCAGGACCTGCTAAGGGTGGTGGTGGTGCTGGTTTTTCTTCAATTAAAGGTGCAGATTCTTTTGTCACATGATTTTCAAATGTTGAGTTTGGGTTCATGACCTGACGAGCTGAGCGCGGTGATAAACTTATGTTGCTCATGTTTGAACGTACACTGGCGCGAGACTGTTTGAAATTATACGCTCGCCGCTATTGCAAACCTATATAGACATGCGATTCGTAGTTATGCAAACAAGCTGTGTTTATGTTGCTTTCGGTGAATATAATGTGCGAATTAGCTGTCCGACTTCTGCTTAACTCCCGTTCAAGGTTTCAGAGAACCAGTAAACGCGGGTAGAGAGTTTTCGGAATGCCGCCAACGGGGAAACCTGATTATGTACGCAGAATTAAGGGAATTCCTTTGTATATTGTAGGAGGTAGACACGATTAATTAACCTAGCGGCACGGAAATCACAACTTTTTTACGCGCAAATGTTGATATCAGGGATTCCCTGCTATATTAGTATTGATTTTACAATACAAGTAATAATTAAATAATAGGCTTCATTGGCAAGAATATATATTATGTTTATTTCTGTGCACGCGTTTTACTTAAATATATTTACATATATGATTAATAAATGTTTTATCTCTTAATATTAAATATGTTTATTCATTGTCAGTCTTGGGGTTTTCTCATATGTCGATAACAGTGACTTTAATTTTTTTCTTTGCTGATAAAGTTATATCAACATTATACATATTACACAAAAAACCATTAACCGCAAACCACTTATTAACACGTAATTAAAATTATAACAAAGTTCTAAATATTAATAATTCTTATTAAAAAAATATGTTTTTATAGTTTCTAGTTTCCATACACGGGTAAAATATATGAAAAGCAATGCAACACGTTTATATTTACATTTTATTATACATGGTACAAAAATATTTTTTTATAGTAACTTAAAATTTCTTTTTTTTTTAATTTAATTGATCATTATTATAAGTATATATTATACAACAAAACCCTAAACCGGTAATCTGAAATAAAAAAATAAAATGTTGCCACCTGTGGTTTTCACAAGTATTATTTATATAACTAAAAATAAATTTTAAAATTGTCATAATAATGCTATAATATTAATTAAACTACTTTTTCAGTATAAACAAAGTTTTGTAGAAAATGAGAATTTGTGTTGACTATATGCATGATTAGGAATTTGGCCTAATGACATAATTCTGGAAATATTATAATGCGCACTAATGATAGTTATTCCAAAAATTATATTATATTATATATATACCTATATAAACATTAATACGTTTTCCGAGAACTGGGCTTTACCTAATTTTATAAAAGTTTGCAACTAAAGGCTTTATTTTGTATATTACAACAAAATAAAATAGAAACCAAACTGGAAACTCAGCTTAGTAACATTAATATTTTGAATAGTAAATGAGAAAAAATATCCATTTATGTTCAAATTCGGTCTTGGCATAAATCAATAAAATTATTTTAAATTTGTTGTCATTATTTTTAAGTCAAATGTCTGCAAGTTATTGTATATGTTATCGCGCAAAGTAGTATAATAGTCATAGCATACAATGCCCGGGTAATGTAGATATTGCTCAAATTATTTACTTTCTGAGGGTGCACACACAAAAAATCCAAAAAAAAAAATTTATGAACCAGTTTAATATACATAAATACAAAAGAAAAATACAAAAATAGGCTAATGTAGAAAAAAACAATGGTCAGTTACCAAAAAGCGTGTAGACAGCAAATGATAAGTTTAAAATAAAAAAAAAAAACATTTTAGTAAAAGTTTAAAGTGGTCCAAAAAACAATAAAAATTAAATGTAAGGATGCGGAAACAACAATAGCAAACGAAAATAATTACGGAAATATGTAGAAAAATAACGCAAGAAAATTGATGAGGAAGAGAATAAAAACGGGTTTTTATATCAAAACTTTCCAATGCAAAAGAAAAACTTTTTTTTTATTCTTAAGGGCTGAAATTTGGCATGAATTACTTTTTTTGCATAAAGATCACTTTCTGAAAGTGCACCCAAAAAAATTCTACAGAAAAAAAAAAAAACTAATTTAGTATAGATATGTAGGAACAAGCGTGGCAGGAAATAAAGAAATTTAAAGTAGAAAAAAGAGTGGATCAGATCAGATTGCCAGCCATTGAAAGTATATTTAACAAATGATACAATAAATTAATCAAAAAAAAAATACAATAACAAAAGTAATATGGTTGGAAAAAAGCATAAAAAGTTGAAAAAAATATTTGAAAAAAAAGAATTTTACATAAAACGACAAAGATAGCAAATTGCAAAAATTAAGAAAAAAAACGTAAATAAACAAAAAAAAAATACAGCATAAAATAAGACTAAAACAAACAATTACTAAAAATAGAAAATCAAATAAGAAAAAATTCCTTAATAATTTGAAGTACACAAAAACAAACAAAAAGATACTAGTAAGATTTAGATGTGGAAAGGAAAAAAAAGTTTAAAATGCCAGCTTTTTTAGAATGATAGTAATAGATCTGGTTTAGCCTATCTTATTACGAATGCTTACTAGTACTAAAAATTCTTTTTTTTTTCTTGTTTCTGGAGAAGTCTGACAAGGTCTGTTACAACAATGCCAAATAGTGCTTATTTGTGCTTGCAAAAGTGCTTGTTGTTGTTGTTGTCTCTGGTTTGTAACAATTCATATAATTTGTTTTTGTATATTGTTTTAGAATTTGTAGCTATTGATTCCGGATGTCTTTTTTGGTTTTGTAGAAGTAACAGTCTTGTTGTTTTATTAATGTTTGATATAGTGTATTGTTTACTTTTTAGACGTGTGCTGCAAGTTTTTTTTTTACTAGGATTATCTTGAAAAATAATTTTGTTGTTCTTGTGCCAGTTTTATCTTTTTGATGAGAAGCATTTCTAAGACACAAACCTAGAAAAAAGTTGTGGTTGGTTGATTGGTATTCCGAGATTATGCTCAAATAGTTGGTTTTCTCACTGTACTAGTTTAAACCAATAGTTTTTAAAACCACGTCAGAGTCAATTTTGGCTGTAAAATAAGAACGTTTTAATAGCAGTTAATATTGCTTCAATGCTAATAAAAATGCAAAGCATTATTGTTGTTGATTGACTTTGGTTTTTGAGTACGCTTAATTTTGTCAAGTCAGGGTGTAGGTGAACTACAGACGTTAAAATTGTACAAACTTAGTTACAAATTTTAGTATGTATTGTCGTATCTAGTTACCGGTTTTTAAATATTCTTGTAGTTGCCTACGGGTTTGAGAGACCCGGTAATGTTAAATGTGCGTCAAGTGCTGTAGATGATTATATCGTTAAAGTATACTATTGTAAATTTGTAGAGGTATCTTGCAAATGCGTTCTTATGCCCAACTGGTATCTCTAAGAATTGGTAGTGATTTTTATCAGATATGCTGAAAACTGTGTATTTTTTAATCTTTTTGTATCAGTATCTGCCAATAACCACTTTTTAGATTCAAGATAGTATTTACTACCTATCCACTGTTGCATTTCTCAGACATTGCAATGTTTTCTATATTGAAAGCATCAGCATTGATTTGAATAAAATATATGCAAAACCAAAGTTTATAATGAGGTACAAATATGAGCTGGCGGAAGCTTCCTTAATTTTATGTTTGAGAAGTTTATTTTTTTAATTGGTTGTTTATTAGTTGTTTTATTTGTAAAGTTTACTTGGTATAGGTTTGTTGCTATCGGGTTTCCATGGGTTGGTCTTATTGTGTGTTCCACGTTTCTTGAAACGCGGGCAAATTGATTTTTAGTGCAAATATTATCTAAAATTGATCTATTAAGTCTAGAGCAACTATGAAGTTTTGGTTTCTAAATAATTGGCACTTTTATCTTTGCCAGATGTAAGTAGTTGCAAACAAAATCAAACGTCTCGGCGCGTGGTTAAATAAAAATGATGTTCCTAATATTACCTTGTGCCAAAGTTTTTTAGACACTAGAAACTCGTCAGTGTAGGTTGTAGTTCTTAATACTAACGTTATATTGGTTCTTTATACGGCTTTTAATGTATCATTTTAAGAGGCGCTTATTATGGTTATTTGTTAGGATTAGAATCTTGGGGTTTCTTCTTCTTTATGTGCCGTTTCCTACTCGGAGGTTGGCAATCAACATGGCAATCTTTATTTTCGATACTGCAGCTCTGAACAGATCGTTTGATGTATATCAAAACCAGTCTCAAAGGTTTTTCAGCCAAGAAATTCTGCGTTTTCCCGCACTTCTACTGCCTGCAATCTTTCCTTGCATTATTAGTTTCAGTATCTTATATTTGTCATCTTGCATAGTGTGACCCAAATACTCTAATTTCTTAAATTTCATGGTATGGATCACTTTCATTTCCTTTTTCATCCTTCTTAACACCTCAACATTTCTGATTTTATCCTTCCATAAAATTTTTAAGATTCTCCTATACATCCACATTTTAAAAGCCTGGAGTTTGTTGGTGAGTTTTTGGTTTAGTGTTCATGTTTCCATACCATACATTAATATGGGTAACACGTAGCATCTCACCATCCTAGTTCTTAGTTCCAGCTTTAGATCGCGGTTGCAGAAGAGGTCCCTCATTTTAAGAAAGGCAGTTCTGGCGCTCTCTATTCTGCTTTTAATTTATATTTCTTGGTCGTTACTATTTGTTATCCAAGTACCTAGATATTTGTACTTAGTTACTTTTTCAATACGGGTATTGTTAATGAATAAGTCGACATTAGGTGTTACTGTTTTGGAAATGATCATATATTTGGTTTTCTTCAGGTTCATTTTTAATCTATATCGCAGGCTAATAGCATTTGTTCTTTCCACCATTCTTTGTAGATCAATTATATTGTCTGCTACTATCACCGTATCGTCCGCATATCTGATTTTGTTGATTGATCGTCCGTTAACAACTAGTCCTGTTTGTTCTTCTTTAGGTATTGCTTTTTGGAATATAGCTTTGGAGTATAGGTTAAAGAGCATCGGTGATAGTATGCACCCTTGCCTCACGCCTCATTGGATATTTATGTTTTCTGTGTATTCTCCATTCATTCTGACTGTCGCTGTTTGGTTCCAGTATAGATTTTCAATAATGCGTTCTTAGTCAATATTTTTTGTTTTCAGTAAGTTTATTAGTTGCTCGTGTTGTACTTTATCGAACGTTTTCTCATAATCTATAAAACAAGCATGTACTTTGATATTCATGTCCATACATGTTTGTAACAATACATTAATGCCAAATAGTGCTTCACGTGTGCCCAATCCATTTCTAAAACCAAATTGGGTATCACTAATACCTTCTTCATGTTTATTGTAAAGTCTTTTGTGTATTATTTTTAGAAATGCTTTAAGGGTATGGCTCATGCGACTTATGGTTCTGTAATCACTACATTCTCTAGCATTTGGCTTCTTTGGTATTGTTATAAATGTCAATCTTAGTAATTTTTTTTGTATTATTCCTATTTTATATACGGTATTATACAGATCCGTTATGACATTATTTTGTGCATTCTCTACAAGTTTTAATAATTCGACTGGTACTTTATCTGGACCAACAGCTTTGCCTCCTCTCATGTTTTCGATGGCGTACTGTACTTCTTCTTTTGTTATTTGCGGGCAATTACTGTCTTCTTGTATGCTGCTTGGAGCGCCTCTGATGTTGTAGAAGAGTTCCTCTCTGTGTTCTTTCCACTTCAGCAGTTTTTGTGATTGCTCGGCTATAATTTTCCCTTTTTTTTTTTATAATTGAAGGTGTACACTTTTTTTTTATTCCAGTTAGTTCTTTAACTTTCTTATGTAAGTTAAAGTTGTCATTCTGTTTTTAAAGCTTCTCAATTTCTTTGCACTTTTCAGATAGCCACTCTTTTTTTGCTATTCGGATTTGTTTTTTGATAATTTGATTTATTTCTCTGTGTTTCATATGGTCACTCTTGTTCTTCTGTCTCTCTTCCATAAGTTGTAGTATTTCTCTTGTCATCCATTGTTCTTTTGGCATTTTTTTGTTTGGTGTTAATAGTTCTTTGCTACTTTCTAATAGCGCTTCTATTATAATTTTCCATTTTGTGTTGACGTTGTTTGCTTGAAGTGTGTCTACAGCTGCATTCTGTATATTTTCGTTTACATATGCTTTGATTTGATCTTTTATTTCCGCATCTTTAAGTTTTTCTATGGCAATTCTTGTTGGTTTTGTCTTTGATTTTAGTTTTTTCAATCTTAATTTAACATTGGCAACGACTGGGTTATGGTCTGGCGAAGCATCCGCTCCTGGGTACGTTTTGACCAATGTTATTCCGTTTTTATAACGTTTTCTAATTAGTATGTAGTCAATTTGGTTTCTGACTATTTTGTTCTCAGTGTGAGCTGGAGATGTCCATGTATACAGTCGGCGTGTTGGTAGTTTATAGTGCGTGTTTGTTACTACTAGATTTTCATTTTGACGGAATTCCACCATTCTGTCTCTTCTATCATATTCTGCTGCCTAGACCATAGTCGCCTACGAAAAAAATCTCCCATCAAAATTGTGGCGTTGTGTTTATTTGTACCTTTCAGAACTGTCTCGATTTGACTCTAGAATTCTTCAATTTTGTCATCGGTTTTACCAGCGGTCGGTGCATATTCTTGCATGATGTTTACTTTGTCCATTGTAGTTTGTATTTGTATCATCATTACACGATCTGAATATGGAACAAAACTTGTAATAGATCTGTGTATTATTTTGTCTACTATAATTGCAATACCGTTTCTATTTTGTGTATCTGTGCTACCTGAATAATACATTACTGCGTTGTCTGTATTGTATTTTCCAGGTCCCGGCCATTGCAAGTTGCTAATTCCAAATATGTTGATTCGCAGTCTGTTTATTTCGTTTATTACATTATCAACTTTTCCTGCCTGTAGCATACTTCTGATGTTCCAAGTACCTATTCTCATTTCTGAATTTCTTCTGTTCACTTTCTTCAAAACGGTCTCTCTCGGAGATCCGAGCAAGGGACTATTAGCTCCTGAATATTTTATTTTGAATTGAGTCATGTTGATTTTAACTAGGGATATCCATATAGATCTTTAATGCAGTGGTTTCCCGTTGCCTTCTGCATCTTCATGCCGTTGGTTGATCATTGGTTGATTCTTCCGTCTTTAAGGACGATTTCTCGTCCTAAGGACAAGAGAGTGCCTTTGTTCTTGCCAACTCTTCCACCAAAAGCTGTTGGCTAGCAAGAGGTGTTTACTTATTCCGGTAGGCGTTCGGTCGACAGAGCCTCGTTGGTTCTCTAGCAGGGTGCACCGCGGGCAGGAGAGGTCATTTTTATTTTTATTTTTTTTTTTATTCTATTAAAATATAATAATATATATTTATTAATAAAATTTATATAATACAAAACAATACTGAATGTATAATAAATAATAATAAAAATAAAAATAGATTCTTCCCTCTATCATCACTTGAGGTTTGAGGGTTTAATCCCATCTCAAGTTATCGGTATTGAGGGCTCGTGGTTGTTGTTGTTTTTGTTTGATTTTTATATTTTGTCATGTAATAACATATGTTTTATTTTTAATTTAAATGGTACATAATTTAAAGTTTTTATGTATGTTGGTAGGCTGTTATATTGTTTTATTGTTCCTGTTGTTAGTATCTGGTTGCACTTGACTGTTGAATACTTTGTTGTTCTTATGTGTGATTTTCTTCTTGTTTGGTGATTGTGTATTTCTTTGTTGGACTGTAACGTTATATTGCTTTTTATCATTTTGTTGTTTATTTTATATATCATTAATATGTTGTTTAAAGTTATCATTTTGTTAATATTTAGCTTTTCTTTGTATAGTTTGGGTGTTGGTGTTCTTCTATCCATTGTGTATAAAATTTTGATAAGTTTGTTTTGTTGTCTTTGTAGTTTATTAATGTTTTTTTTGCTTGTGTTTGCCCATATATGGTTTAAGTATGTATTATATGATGTAAATAATGCATGGTATATAGATATTTTCAATTGTTTTGGGAGATAATTTTTTATTTTCCATACTGCTGCTATAGTTGCTGAATTTCGTTTAACAAGTTTATTTATGTGTGTATCCCATTTTAAGTTATCTTGGATTATTAATCCTAGATAGTTAACTTCTTTAATTTGTTTAATCTTTTCGTTATTTATTTTTATTGTGATTGGAATTTCTTCTTGTTTGTTATTAAAGATCATGAATTCTGTTTTTGTTTCGTTAATAGTGAGTAGGTTATTATAATACCATGTTTCTAATTTTATTATGTTTTCTTTGATAAGTTTTTCTATTTTTTTTGTTTTCTTTTCCTGAGTATATAATGCAGGTGTCGTCGGCATATATGTAAGGTGTACCGTGTAGTTTTAGTTCTAATATGTCATTTGTATATAGTATGTATAATGTTGGCGGTAGGATTCCTCCTTGTGGAATTCCGTATTCAGCTTGCATCGGTTCACTTTCTATAAAGTTTATTTTTGTTTTTTTTTTGTCTGTCTTTGAGGTATGTGTTTATTAGGTTTAGTTTGTTGCCTTTTATTCCTATCGAGTCTAGTTTTTCTATAAACTTTGATTTTGATACAGTATCAAAAGCTTTTTTCATGTCGATGAAAATTGCTACTACGGTTTCTTTTTGATCTACTTTGTTTTTTATGTGATCTACAAGATCATAGGCTGCTGTTGTTGTTTCCGAGTATAGTTAAAAAGCATATTGTTGTGTGAATATTTGGGTTGGTCTTATGTACTCTTGTAATTTACCATCACCCCTTACACCCTACACTAGCGTAAATACAATTTGTGTTTTTTAAACTATTTTTTTTAATAGAAGATATTCTCAATGGTTGTGTCGTCTACCTTATGTAGTAACAACATTCTAAAAACAGCGCTTTGTGTTGGTATTGCCAACTTTTTTTAAGGGCATGCGGACCACGTCTTAAAAACATGTTTTTTGTCAGTTAGAGTTTGTTTTTTGTTAATTTCTTTTATATTGTGTTTGTTTGGTTTTATGTTTATCTGTTTTTTACTCTAAAAGACCCTCATCGGAATAATTAATCTAACCATTGTCCATTTTTTTTTATTGCCTATCATATTTAGAATGTTAGCGATCACATGTGTCATTTTATTATTAGATATTTGAGACGTTATAATTTACGTTGTCCATTCGTAATTGAAGTTTTGTTATATCTTCAGCTATAAGAATGGAATTATTTTTGTATCTATTTTTATTAATGTATTGTCTGTTAACTTGCCTAATGATATCTCTGAAAATATGTTCAAAGTAGATATTAAATAGTATCGGTGACAAAATGCATACGGGTTACTTGAGTTTTGTTTGTGAAGGATAGATTCTGATTTTTAGCTTCCTTGATAAAAAATTTAACGTTTTGTGCCAATGCGCTTGTGAATGCTGACTAGTACACTACAATGTCTCAGTGGTTTTGTAATACTTGGTTTACAATAAACCTGTATTGATGTTTAAATTAATGTCTACTACATACATAGCATGGTTCTTTGGTAATTATCTGCAAATAAAAAACTAACTTGTACTAGTTTGATACAAGTTGTATTGGACTTATTTGGTTCCGTAATCCTTTGCTTATTGTTGCGTTTTTATGTTCTGAATGTTTTTTTTAGATTTTTTTGCCTTGTTGATTGTGTCTGGTGGTGCGTTTTGGCTGGTAAATAAACTTAGATTTTAATAGATATAGTTTCTTTCCTGTCTTCTCTTTTACCTGTTTTGTTCTAATTTATTTTTTAGGTGTAACTAGAAAGATAGTTGTATTGCTCTTTTCAAAAAAAGTTGATCGTTTGTGTAGCCTATGTTGTTTAGGGCTGGCAGGAGACCATATTAAAATGATTCCGCTGGCGTATGTGATGCTGATGTTACTAAATAATCTTACTAAAAACTATCAGAGTAAATTGTTCATGTAAACAACATTTATTTGGCCCATTAATTTGTGGTGATGCCACAATAGATATCAACATATATAACCCTCACATGCATATCAAAAAATGACAATTATATTAAATAGGCAATTCCGATCTTTTAATCACTGCCAATACATTGCTAGTAACACCACGTTGCTTTTAAATGCAATAAACATGTTTTGGGTTTTTTTTAGTAAGATGATACCACCTCAAATATAGCAACTCTTTGCTTGGCTATTTTTTTTAAATAATTGTTTTATTAACATTGTTTCTGTTCTAATTTTTTTTCTCTGGAGTTATTTGTTAGTTAGTTTGTGCAAACAAGTTACAACTTTGAAGGTTTTCAAAAATATTATTTGGAAAAAATAGACTAGGTAATAACAAATATATATTATATTTAATTAAATATTCCAATATTTCTTATATTTATAATTTTTACGGCTATTTCTTATTGCCCCAATAAATCCATAACTTGTTTTAAAAAGGTCAATGAAACCTACAGCTACGGCTTATTTATGAATCATCCCGGTGAACAAAGATTTCTTATTTACTTATGTCGGAAATCAAATCCCAGACTGACATGCAATTACTCTACCACAAGCCATACTCAACCAGTAAATATTTAAATTTAATCATGGTAATGCCTCTGAGTGGTAAAGCATGTCACAGTTTGTCAAAACATATCGTTTTCATCCACCACCCCTATGTTTATGATGCACACAACATCACTAAATGTACATTAATACTGCTGCTGCCTGGCTACCTCCTTTAATTATTTTAATATAATAATTAAATATTACTAATAAAATTATTAATAAAGTTATATAATTGAATTAACTTTAGCTACCTATACTTGATTTAGATTTTGTTTAAACAATAGTTATTTTGTTTTGCATAAAAATATTGGTTAACTTATCACTTATCTATTTGTAAGAAAACTTCAAAACTATAATTAATTAAACCAATTAGTTTAAATCATTAATATTACTACTGGTCGAGTATTATTTAATTTAAATTTGTGACAATGAATTGGTTAGTTTTTAATCAAATTTGTCACTTTGGTGAAATATTCACAACATGATTTTTTAAAGCAATTGTTAAATTCTTGAATGATAAAAATGCTTATAGACGCAACACGGTTTGGAGTGTCAATATAAAGTGCCAATACTAGTTAATTTAGTTCAATCATATAACTTACAAGTCATTGTGTTAACGTCTCACAAAAATAACATTGAACAAACCAATTACAACGCAAGTTTAGAGATATGCCGCATGATTCAAACTTGAAAGCAAACCAATTTGTTTACATTTCAATATTTAGAAATTACTTAATATGCCACAAAAAGGTAAAAATACGTTTTAATTCTAAAAAGAGTAAACATGCCAGCCATGCATTTATGTGTAAAATTCTCAGGAAGAACTTACCTGGTGCAAAAAATTTCAAGTGGCTTCTAACTATGTCGGGAGCCGGTTTGTAGGTTTTTGATAGAAACCTGCTAAGAAAACTCTCCAACCTGCAAGTGCAACTAGAGGTTGCGAAGCTAGCGTTGAGTTATTTAAGTTAAACAGATATGTTCAAGACAAATGGTCAATTAATTGAACAGGTTAAAGTATTTAGTTAAATATTTAAGATTTATGTTTGCCTGTGATGGCTCTAATAGAAAGTATGTACAGTATGTAAATAAGAAAGCATAGATGGTAGCTAAACAATTTATGAAAATATGAAAAGAAAAATTCAAAAGTTGTTTTAAAGTAAAAACGGTAAAACGGAATTTACGCAGTCTGCTGCGGCAATACATGCTATCCCCGGCTCATCTCTTTTTATACTTTATTTTTTTGCCCAACTTGCCACTTTCTTTTTTCCATTCTTGTGTTATTCAGCTTAGATATTTGCATTGTTCTTAGGTATCTTTTTAGTCTTTCTATATCTTCATTAACTTCATTCTCGTCGTATCCTCTTTTTTTTCATAAATATTTTGTGCAGCTCTATTAAGTGCATCCTTTTTGGTAGTTCTACATTTGCCAGTTTAACTTCTAATAAGATTCTTGAATCTTTATTTGGGATTACTTTGTGCCTTTGGTTGCATTTTCTGTCAACCTTGAGATGGCGTATTTTTCGTTTAGAAATTGCTTAGTCAATTCCGTCAACTTATTTTTCTTGGGCAGTTTTTGTTTTTCTCCTTATTTCTGCAATTTTTGTTGGTACAAATGTTTCAGTATATGTTCTTCTCTTGTCTTTTTGTTCACCTTCCATTTTTTGGCAAGCATAGTTGTTTTGACCTTTTTTTTTCCTGTTCATTACTTTTTTCCATATTTTTTTGCTTCTATTTAGCTTTTCGCTCTTACTTTCTTTGTTTTCTGTGTTTGTGTGTTTTTTTTCTATTTTAGTATACCTAAATCCTAAAGCTTCAATTTTTTTTATATTTTTCTTAAGTACTGTCGTTGCATAGTTTCTTAGTGCTCTCCATTTGTTTTTGTCACTCAAGCATATTTTAATGATTGTAGATTTGTCTACTTTGTTTTCCAATACCTTTTCTAGCGTTCTCCTATCTTTCTTCTACGCTTTGCACTCTACTAGCGTACGTTATGCGTCTTCATGCTTGTCTTCTTGACAAAATATACATTTTTTCTCTTTCTCCATCTTATTTATTTTAGATGTGTTGTATAGTAACACATTTCCGGTTTTTTCTCTACCCATTATTTTATTTCTGGTTTAGTTCTCTTGTTCATTATTTTTTTTCTCTTTCTTTCTACTGTCTCTGCCATCATTCTATCATATTCTTTCTTGTTTGTTTCTTTGCTTCTTGCTTACTAGTTTTTTCATTTACTATTTTCTTTATACCTTATCTTTCTTTCACCATCAAATCTGCTGGTAGTGTCGCCGCAATTACTTTTAGTGCCTCTTGCAACACCGTCCTGTAAGCCCTGCAGATCCTTAACAAACTTGCTCTCATAGCTCTTTTTATTACATTATATTATTAGGTTTGTAATAAAACACTTTATTTCAATTTAACACTTTATATTTAACTTATAAAATATGCTCTGTATTAGTCAACAGACAGAATTCAACTAACTTGCTACACAAGTGATAAGGGGCACAGGCTGCATTTGGTTTTTATACAATGGGCAGTTCAAGGAACTTCGTCATCCGGGTATTTTTACATTTTTGTTACAAAGGATTTTAACACAATAAATCCAACACTCCCACTCAAAAATGAAAACCATTTAAAACTTAATATTAATATACATAAAAACATTACTTTTAAACTACAAAAAAAAAATAACAAATTTGTTTATAAGTACTTTAGTGTTTTTATTATTCTTGGGTAATAGTGTAGATGTTTAGCTCAACATTTGTTGCATGGATTAGGAAAACCCAATTAAAACCTAATCAAGCCAAAAATTGAAGAATATAAAACTATTTTTTTAAACCAATAATGGAACGAAACTCCAAAAATCTTGGTGCAGGTAGTGGCTTGGTAAATACGTCGGCTAGTTGTTGACCTGTGAAAATATATTTTAATATTATTATTCCTTTCTCTATCTGTTCTCTTGTAAAATGATATTTTATATCAATATGTTTTGATCTCTTATGGCTAGTACGATTATTAGCCATACATATGCAACTATTGTTGTCTTCAAAAATAGTAATTGGTTCTAAAATATTCAAATTAACACTAGATAATAACTGCTTCAGCCATACAGCTTCTCTAACTGCTTCAAACAAAGCCATATACTCAGCCTCTGTTGATGAAACTGCTACCGAGTTTTGGCGTTTTGTATTCTAGCTTATCGAGCAATTATTAAATAACTTAAAAATATAACCTGTGGTGCTTTTACTATCAGTTTTATTACTTCCCCAGTCAGAGTCTACAAAACCTACTAGAACTTCATTTATTTGTTCAACCCTCTGATATACTAATTTTAAATTTATAGAACCTTTGATATATCTTAATACTCTTTTTAATTGTTGCCAGAGTTCTTTGTTATTATTGTTTTGATACCTGCTAAGTATATTTACAGCAGTGCAAATGTCTGGTCGAGTGCATAACATTGCGTACATTAAACACCCAATGAGGTTTCTACAAGAAGCCTTACTCGGTTCTTTAGAATTTAAAGCATTATAATCCAATTTACTTGGCAAAGGTGTATTTACAGTATTACAGTCGGTCATGTTATATTTTTTAAGTACTTTGTAAAAACATACTTTGGTCGAGTGTAATTTGGTTTTCATGCCTTTCTACCTTTATACCTAAAAATAATGTAATTTTTTTTAGATCTACCATATTAAGTTGTTCCATCATATATTGCTTAAACTTAGTCATTCTAATTTCATCATGTGTAACAATCAAAAAATCATCTACATATAGAACAACATAATATATATGTTTTTATTTGCATGGCCGTTGTCTAAAAAATATAAACAACGATCTACGGATGAGTTTTTGAAATTATGTTTTTTTAGCACTTGATCAAATTTTTCAAACCAACATCTTGCAGATTGTTTTAGCCCGTATAATGCTTTATTCATTTTGCAAACTTGGCCATTTTGTGTTTTAACTCCTTCAGGAACTTTCATATAAATCTCTTCCTTTAAAATGCCATTTAGGAAAGCGGTCTTAAAATCCATGTGATGGACTAACAATTTATTTTGGTTTACATATGCTATTAGAAATCTAAAAGTTGAAACACGTGCAACTGATGCAAAGGTTTCATTATAATCAAAAGTAAATATTCTTGACTAAACCCTTTTGCTACCAATTGTGCTTTATATTTAGAAGGATTTCCAAAAACATAATTTTTAATAGTAAATATCCATTTACAATCTACAATATTTTTGTCAACTAGTCTTGGAACTAAAGACCAAGTCTTATGTAACTCTAGTGATTTAATTTCATCTTTTATGCTTGCTTCCACTGAACTTTATCATCACTATTAATTATTTCATTATAATTTTTAGGAATATTAATATTCAGTGATGTAGCACACATGAGGTAATTGTTTATATCAATATCTTGTTCGTTATAAGATATATTTGGAAGATTTTTGATTCTATCACATTTTCTAATATCTCTTTTTTTGTTTGAAGAGAGTTTATTTAATAAATAGTTGTGTTTATTAACTGTTTTATTAACAGCTTCATCAGGTTTTAATCCTGATTTATTTAATATTTTATCATTTATATTATTGTTATTATTATTGGACATTTCATTTAGTTTAATATTTGCTTCAGAAACAGGATCCTTGATATTAACCCCTTCAATGTTTATAGGTCTGGTTTTTATAAAATTTAATTTATCAACTATAACATCACGTACTGTTATAAATTTACCAGTATTTGAGTTTAACACTTTATAGCCATTTGGTTCATACCCAACCAGTATACCTTTAAATGATTTTTCATCAAACTTGGTTTTTCTTGTTTTATTATGAATATGTGTGCTAGTTTAGGCTTTTTATTATGCCATAATTCAAACGGTGTTTTACATTGTTTGAGTGCTTTGGTAGGTGTCAAATTGATCAAATAAGTAGCAGTTAGGACTGCTTCTCCCCAAAATGACTTATCAAGTGATGCTCCGCTTATCATTGCTCATTCGCTCTGCAACTCCATTTTGTTGAGGAGTATGCGGTACAGTTAAATGATAGCTTATGCTCTTTTGAACAAAATAATCTTTAAAGTTGCTTGAGAGGTATTCACCTCCATTATCACAATATAAGTGAGTAACTTTTAAATTAAAATGTGCTTTACTTTTTGCAACAAAATCTTTAAATGTTTCAAAAACATCAGACTTATATGTTATGAGTAAACTCATCAATAAATGTAACAAAATAATTCATTTCATCTATCGTGATTGGATTTATTGGTCCGCACACATCAGAATGAATAATAAATAATGGTCGTTTTATGTAACTTTTATCTTTTGTTTTATTGAAAGGCAATCTAGATTGTTTACTAAGTATACAAGTTTCACAAATATCCTTTGTTTAATTTTTAATTATGTTTCAATTTTAAAAATTTATCTGTACTTATATATGTTTACTTGCATTTGCTTGATACTGCCCGTTTTTATTTCTTAAGTCCGAGTAAAATTTTACATATATTAACTCGTTTAAAAACTCACCATTTATGATAGTGTTACTATTTATACCACCTTTTTTTAATTTTTACTTCTCCGGTTTCTTCAAAAATAACAGTCAAGCCAGCTTTTTGTATTCGATTTACCGAAAGAAGATTGTATGGCACTTCTGGTGCATAAAGCACATTTTCTAATACACCAAAAACTCCCAAGTCCGTTATTATGTTTATATTTCCTCTTCTGGTAGCCATTATTGATGTACCCTCTTTAGCGACTAAAATCTTGATTGGAACAGCCAACTCTATTGATGATGTAAAAACATCCATACGACTTATTAGATGATCCGTAGCTCCAGAATACAGGATAAAACTTAATTTGTCATTTGGCGAATCATAATTTACACCAGTCATAAACGCAAAACCTTGAGAAGAAGTATGCATAGTTCTTTTGTTGTGGTCTATATTGTCCATATTTTTATTATTTCTTTTGTAGTAGAAACAATCATCCTTTAAATGGTTACGTCTTCCACAATGATCGCATTGTATATTTGATTTTCGATGAAATGCTCCGGCATGAAATTTATTATATTTTTAGTTATAAAATGGTCTTTTTTTTTATTGTTGTTGTGATGGAAACTCTTTCTAATTTTTTTATTATTTAAATCCGTTCTCGAACTTGTGTTTGCATTTATTAATTTGACTTTGGTACTCGTTCTGTTTTCATTTATTAATTTGACTTCTTGATCGAGCAAGCGTGTTTTTACAAATCCTAGCGTGATATTATCTTCTGATAAAGTTTCTAATGCAGTTATTACACCTTCGTATGAACTGGGCAATGTTATTAATAGGTGGGATACCTTATCCATTTCATCCATTTTTCCTCCAGCGGCAATTAATTCTGTAGTAATTTCATCAAAAGTTGTAAAGTGTTTTAATAATTGTACATCACCGGCTAATTTTAAACTCAATAGCCTTTTTCTTAAAGCTAATTGCGTTGCAAAACGACGGCGCTCGTATAATGCGTCAAGTTTATTAATTATTTCTTTAGCCGTATCAGATTCTTGTGCAAAACAGGAAAGAATCGCTTAAATATTCAATAATAATGTTTTTTGCGGTGCAATTTGTCTAATACGTTAATCACATTTAACTCTGCTAACAGGGATTTAACTCGAAACTTCCACACACCAGTAAAAGGTTTTATATTCCGTTTTGCAAGTTTATTTTTCATATTGTTTATTTTAACAGTTTTTAATTTAACTAATTGTCTTTATTTAATTTACGTAGCGCACCTGGGCCCATAACCTATTAGATTATATTGTTAGGTTACTTTATTTCAATTTAACACTTTATATTTAACTTATAAAATATGCTCTGTATTAGTCAACAGACAGAATTCAACTAACTTGCTACACAAGTGATAAGGGGTACAGTACAGGCTGCATTTGGTTTTTATACAATGGGCAGTTCAAGGAACTTTGTCATCCGGGTATTTCCCTTTTTACATTTTTGTTACAAAGGATTTTAACACAATAAATCCAAGACTTTTTACTTATTTTCTGTTTTTTTGTCTTCAATGCATTTTCCCATGTTTCTGCGGCGTACAATAGTTTACTTATAGCCGCAGTTGTTATTAGCCCTCTTGCTCCTTCTCTTAGTCTTCCCTTGTTTCGCATTAGCCTATTAAGCATTTCTTCCATTTTTGTGTTTTTTACCGCTTCCTTAACCTGTTTATTCCATCTCTTTGCTTTAAGTGTAACTTCAAGGTATTTTTTTTTTCTGTAGTTATTATTTGTTCACCTAAATGTATTTTTCCATTTCTCCTGTTAGTTTTTGATAGCTATGCTCGGTTTACATTTCTTTCCAGCATGTTTTCTTACTGTCCTTAATCACGTCTTTTAAAGCCTTTCTTTCATTTTTTAGATCTTTTTCAGTTTTATCAAAATATTTTCCCCTTCTTCTTTGTTTTTTGACCTTTTTTGCTGTTTGTATTGCTTTTTTCCTGCTTTTCTTGACATCTTTGCACCACCAGTACGGTCCTCTTTTTCCTCCTCTGTACCTGGGAATTGATTTTCTTGCTGCGTTTCTCAACTTTTTCAAGTACTTTTTGCATGTTTTATCTATGTTCTTGTTTCCAGTCCCTTTCTCTGCTTCCATAAATCTTTTTATCTTTTCTCTGACTATCCTTCTTATGTTCCATTTTTGTTTTCTTTTGTCGTATGATTTGGATCTTCTTCTTACAAACACCTGGTTATATAGTTTTGCAAGAAGCCAACTTTAGAAAAATCAGCTTATGAACAACAGCAAAACTGCTAAAATTTAAAGAAAATTTTATTTAAGAAGCGATGAAAGTTTAGTAAAGAATATATTAAACTTAGTAAGAATAGAAAGAAGAAGTGTACGCAACACAAGTTTTGGTAAAAAAAATAACAAAAATTAGAAAAATTGGTAAAAGTATAGATGGAAAATTAGTGAACAGACTAGAACAAGTAGAACTGCAAGATAAGTAAGAAAAATTTATAGTAGCTAATACAATGCCAAATATAAAGGTATTTAAGAATATAGTAAACTACCAGCCTACTTGCACAAAATACTATTATAGTACGATCAACAATTGATTGCAAGGTTTGAATGAATGAAGAATATAAAAAGTGTAAGATTTGTAAAAATGAAATAGGAACTCACTGGTTGGAAGACTTAAGACTAATGGACTTAAATAAGACAATAATGAGCAAACACAGCAAAGAAATAAAATGATTGTTTAAATGAGAATGGAAAAGAAGTACAAATATAATACAAATAAAATTTTTTGTTCTTTTTCATTAGTATAAAAAATATGTTATTTAATTATTATCATGCATTTATGGTTACGCCAATAAAAGTCGAGTAACCGTTTGGCGTGGTTATTGGTCTGGCGGCAGTATTGGGTCATTTTTTTTTTTTTGAAAATAAGCATGAAGCCGCCGTTAACGTCAATAGCAAAAGTTTACTGTGTCATGTTTTTGTTTTCAAAAACTAAATATTATGAAATGGATGGCATTTGATTTCAACAGGACAGGGCCACTTGCCTTACAGCTAAAATTACCATCAATCTTTAGAGCACTGTTTTTGGAAATCAAATAATCAGCTGAAATGCTAATGTCAGTTGGCCGCCTATGAGCTGTAATTTGTCCCCGTTAATTTTTTTTTGTGAGGAGATCTTAAGGAGAAGGTTTACACTAACCATCCAGAGACGATTGCCTTGAAACACAAAATCAAAGTTGCTATTTATGCAATTGGAACCCAAACAAGCAAAAATATACTAAAAAATTAGGTTAATCGGATGGGTTACTGTCAAGCCAGCCTTATAATTTTGAAAAAATATTTATTACTTTTCTATTTATAGCTGATTCAAATACCAAAAGTTAGATAGCCCATCTTTTAGAACAAAAAATAAAATATTAATTAATAGAAAGAGGGAGAAAAACTAAATAATGGTGTTACCCCAAAAACCACAAAGATTTGTTTAAAATGTCGGAATCAATTTTCAACATTTACTGGTATGTGTTTTACTTATAGACCCGATGTTAATAAACCTATACACAAAAATAAAACTTCAAGTTTTTCTACATTTTTTTAGCCTTTGATTTGAACTTCAAACAATCCGTTTTACAGCCGCTGCACAAACGACTAATGTAAGATTTTATAATATTGGCTCATTTTGGTATAGATCTAAAAATAAATTTATTTTTATTTTTTTTATTTAGTTGCTCTCAAAATTAATTTTTAACGTTTGCGAATGCTTTGTATGTAGATTGTAAAAGAATACTAACCAATTTTATCTACATTCATACTAACTAAAAAATAAACCAATGTTTGAAGGTAACCAAAGTAAAAAACTATTGCTCTCATAAACCAAACTATTTTTTTAAACATTTATAAATATACCTATAATATATGAAAAAAAAAATTCATAAATTGGTTTACAAAAAGCTTTAACAAAAAAATTTAATTTTTAATTAATTAACCATATTTACTACTGTACATTATACATACATATTAAAGAATGCTATTTCAACTTCCCGCCAATAATTTTGATAGCGCCTTTACAATCACAATAGTTAACTAATATGGTAATATATTTTATAGCATACTATTACTACTTACTAACCTTACCTGACACGTTATGATACCTACAAATTACAGCAGAATAAAAAACTAACATTTTAATACATATTAAATGATTATGTATTGGCTGTTTACTATATCAATCCAAAGTTTATAATTATAACATTAAACTGTTGATTATTTTCATAACATGCCCTCGACCGTCGTATTCACTGTTGTAGTAAGATAACTACCAGCGCAGATCTTATTAAAGTAGACAAAATAAAATAAAATATAAAAACTGTTCAACAAAACGCGAACAAATTTTATCAAGATATAATTAAATACTTAATTGACTTAATTATGAACATACTAACCTTACTGTACTGCTTAATATAAACGTACACATTTGCAAGCTTTAGTAAAATAATATTATAAAATGTCTAAGCTGCAATATAGCGCTTGCACCAAACAAGTTTAACAACTTCTATACTATAATACCAATAAGACAAATACAATTTTAATAAAAAAAATGTTTTATTAACTACATATAGTTTACATATTCCAAACTTAGGTTAATTAAGACATTTTATTCAATTCTTTTTTAGTTTCTGATGATCGGTTTTAAACTTGAAAACAATGAAATCTTCTCTCTGTGCCAACCTCACAGCTCTATCTATAAAAAAATATATCGATAAATAGTTGATACATTAATAAATTAATACTTGCAATTTTCCATCTGAGTGAAAATATATTTAATCATGCTAAAGATTATCAGATATTTCAAAAACCAAGCAATGTATTTAAAAATATCTATGTAGTTTTCTTTCATTGTTTAATATGTTTATATTAGATTTAGTTTAATTACTGATAGAAATGTAGTTACAACATCAATGCTTCGTCAACGTTTACGGTCTATGTTTACGGTTAAACAATGATTGTCACTGTAAATGTTTTTAATGAAGTAAGCAGCAAATGAGTCTTCCATCTTACAGATTAACTTTAAACTATAAGTTCATTAAGTTGCATACATCCGCGCACGCGCTTTTAAATGTTTGATGGGTTGCATACGTTATTGCCTTTTAATTTAATTATGTCTATATATTATATTAATAAACTATTTATCTTAGACTATAAAGTTTATAATGTAACGTATTTTATTTGCATAGAATGTGTTGTTGTTGAATCGCGCATATTTCTGCGGGTTTATATACTAATTAGTTAATAATTTTCTCTGTTAATTATTATTTATTAATTTTTGTGTTTTATTAAATTCATATTCAATGTCTATTTTTGTTTGGTAAAATAAAATATAAATATAAATAAACATGTATTAAGTACCATCGTTAAGAAAGGCTTATAAATGTATTTATAAATTATTATATTTATGTGTGTAGATAAAATTCCTTTGCCTTGCGTTTCTTATGGTTATTTTTCATTGTTGGTGGATATTCTTTTTTATTCACTTTTAGTCGCGGCCTTAACCGTTTTATGTGTGTCAGCTTATTCAATGCAACAATTTGATTCAAGGATGCCTATAAGAGGGATGCTGCCGGGAGAAATTTTAATTATTGGATTTACGGCACATCATATAGAAATAGTCATACATGATAATCTACCTGTTTGCCAATATACATTGTAGTTTTTGTTTGAACATTTTGTTAACTATATTTGATATGCCGATTGGCAATTTATTTATTTACTTTATTCTTTTTTAGTAATCTATTTTTGATTATGTTGTTTTTTCTGTTGCGGTGTTTTACTTTATTTTTTAATGTTAAGCGTAACCATTTATTTAAAGTTAAATCGTTTATGTCGAATCCTATAATTAGCGTAACTCCTTTTTTTGTTATAACATTATTTAATTTAAATTTAATATACTAGATATGAGAAATTAAGATTTTGTTATTTTTTATAGTTACCTACTCTATTCAAACAAGCAGCCGGCCAAAAGGCACGCCACAAATTTAGAGCCTAACGTGGGGCGTTGTTGATTGAAACACCTAATTAATTAAAAAATTAAAGAAGGTAAAATAATTATTTAAAATTTTAATATCCCAATGTATTTTTGTTATTGCTTTAGGTAATAATATAATCCAAATTATATATAATTGATATTGTGTGCAAACATGTTTTATATTATTATTGTATGTGTCTTATGAGGACAGATGTGATGCTCACCAAATAATATAATAAATTTAGAAAATATCTCTGAATTCATTGACAAAAAAAAGGTTAAGATAGTTTTGTTACTAGATTATAAAGTTTTTGAAATTTTGTTGGTTGCTCGTTTCTTTTTAATTAGAAAGTTTGGGATTTCAAATTGTGTTTGTTTATACATATTTTGCAATTTAAGTTTGAAAGTTTTAGTAATGTTTGATTGTATAAAAGAAAAGGCTACAGAGAGGTTTTTAACCGCAGACCACTTAAAGAAAGGTGAGTTTCTTTATGAGATAAAAATTAGGGACTTTAACCTGTCAAGTATTAAGAAATTTGCTACGCAATTTATTAAGAGAGGGAAATTCAGCAACATCAAATAGTGAGGAATGGACAGACGCACATGGAAAAGAAGTCAAAGAAACCATAAGTGATATCAGCAAACTAATTGAGTTATATCCAAGTGATGATGCCAAAAGGTCTCAGCGTCAAATAAATAACCGCATACTTCAAGTAACTGGTAGGTTAAAATGGTATTCTAAACCAGCAGATAGAATTAAAAAAGTGAAAGAAGTCATTGGTTGCGTTGAGTATAACTCATCAGTTGCCAGCGCTGACTTAATAAGCGCTGAGCCCGTCTGAACGGTATATTTTGTTACTGTTGCCAACCGTGTAAACTTTTATCAACATCATAAACATAAAGCTCAGAGTTTTGAGTTTAAATAAATGATTTAATTAGTTTATGAAGCCGCTACTTAACAAGATATAATATAATCTCAATAAGTAATGCCATCTAATCCTACTTTGTAATATTTTTAGGTTTGATTATCTTTATCATTTTTTACTTCTTTCACCCATTACAGCGTTAATATTACGTTGTAATTTTATAGTTACCTATGTTGCTTCATTTCCAGTTTAAAAACATATATAACTTTTATGTAGTTTGATTTTGGCATGATGAATTTACTTTTCAAATAAAAGCGCGGACCAAGCGAACCTAGATGTATGATGAGTAAAATGACAAGCGCTGCCAGCAAACAATAGTCATCAAACGCGTTTAGTACGCATGATGAGTCGTCCTGAACGCGGCCATTGATTCTAGTACCGGTCTCCAAACAAAACAGCAACTTTAATTAAGTGAATAACTTAACTTTGAGTCCGACGAGGACAACAATCATCTGTCTCATTCTAGTAAATTAAGTGAGGTGGAAATGGTTGATCATGTAATAATAATAATAATAGTATTTATTTACAGAAATCTCCTTTATACAATATTCAAAAACATAGTTTAATAAAAAATAACATAGTCAAAATTTTAGTACAAATATATACACTTATACATATAAAACACTTACAAAGTAAAAAAAATATAATGTATTCACAATACAGTACAAATTGTTAACAAAAACCATAACATTTTAATAATAAAAATAAAGAAAAAATAAAAAAATAAGGAAATAGCACAGACTCTATTGATGGTCTTCAAACAAAGAGTAATA
This sequence comes from Tachinus rufipes, assembly GCA_963932245.1. NCBI lineage: Eukaryota > Metazoa > Arthropoda > Insecta > Coleoptera > Staphylinidae > Tachinus > Tachinus rufipes. Next base: position 43,861,651 of record OZ010741.1, on the reverse strand, counting down.
CATTTATTCTAGCTATTTGATTATGAAGTGAATACAAATGAAAGTTAAAGATATTAATATTTACATCCCTATGGCAAGAAACTAAATTATAATAACGCATCATTCTACACATTGGCGCATGTTTGCCAAAATTACTACTGTGGAAAGCTAACCTGAATGTTTTAGAATACCTGGTACTATGATTATGTGGAATTGCAAAATTTAATTTAATCAGTAGATAAAGACAGCCAAGGTTCCCATTAACCAATCTATGTAAAAGCATAAATCAGTAACAATTTGTCTACTGTGTAGAGATCCAATGTTTAATCTAGTAAGTATATTAGTACGACTATAATTCTCCCGGGTATAGCCTAACCGATAAAACACAATAAGTAAAAAATTTGTTCTAACTGCAAAATTTTATTGTTGTAAAATGGTGACCAAACCAAAGTGGCGTATTCTATTTTGGATTACACCAATGACATATAAAGAATTTTGACTGTGCTTATAGTAAAACTTTTACTAAAACGGTTAATAAATCCTAACTTTTTCTGTGTACACAGAATCGATTTGTAACCTTTTTTCAATTTCTTCTAATATAAATCATTAGTATTCCAACAAATTTGTTACTTTAGATTTGCCAATGCAAAAACCATGTTGCTCATTAATGATTGAGTTTTTACATAACAACATAAGTTGTTCTGCTATAAGTTTATCTAAAATTTTTGGTATAGTTGATTGCAATGCTACACCACAATAGTTGCTGACATTTTGCCGGTTACCATCTTTAAATATTGGTGTATAGCAATGTTTCCATGCTAAAAAATTCCCCGATTTATAGACATTGAAAATAAAACATGTATTAGTTTACATAAGAAATAGAAACAATTTTTTTTTAAATACGGAGAAATTTTGTCTACATTTATCACTTAGATCATTTATACTTTAAAATGTCTCGGCAATAGTAATATTAAATTTGTGTAGATCTATCATATCTGTTGTTTCAAAGCTTGACATTTGAATATTATTATTAGTGTAATCAGCAAATAAATGTACATGATCTTCGTCATTATTACTAGTCTTATTGCTAAAAAACATCTCACTTGGAAAATCGTCTGTATTGCGCACTTCTTTAACATACGTCCAAAAGTTTTTAAGATTTATTAATTTTCCACACGTAATAAATATGCATCAAATAACCGATTACTTAATTGCTTGCACTGTGATCTAAGCATGTGAAATTCTTCATAATCTGTTCTTTGTCTACTTGATTTATATTTCACATGGGCCACTTTCTTTTGCTTAACTAAATTCATTAAAGTACTATTATACCATTTTAGATACTTGGAAATTTGAATGCAAACGTATCTATGATTCTTAAAACCGCACTGTTAAAACGATCTACTGCAACATCGATGTCAGAAGAGGAAAGTAATTCATCCCATACAACTTTTAATAAATATTCATTGATTTGATTGTAATCATGTAAGACCATCAGGCGGTAACACAATTACGAGAGGACTCTCTGTTCCTGTTTATAGGTGGGATGTTAAATTTGATGAAAAGTCTAGTTCAGAAGAGTTGTTAACATTTTCAGAGCACGTCAAGAAACTGAGATGTGTGAGAAGGGTCTTAAAGGCAAATCTTTTTACTTTAGCGGTAGATTTTTTTGCAGATAATGCAGTGGCATAGTACAGATTTGCTCAGAGTAGGGTAAAAAGTTGGAATTAGTTAGTTTTTTTGACAATAAAGTTTAGGAAAAATTAAAGAAAAAGAAACAAACCAGAAGCGAGAAAGTGACTATTTTTATAGCTGGAATGGAAAAAAAGTTTGCGGCCTGACAAAACAACTAGACTTTGTTATATACAAAAAACTTATCCTCAGTTTATGTTGCGCATCTTAATCTGGGAAATATGACGACTGTTGCTGAACTAACATTGTTATGCCGCAAAATAGAAAACACGCTACCGGAAACTCCACTAAAACCAAAAGCTAACATTTCTACGGTATCGGCACCAATTTTTTAGCTACCCAAACAAAATCCGACTCCAAAAAGTTTTTATCAATTTTTTTATAGAAGTGCTAAAATTGTGACAAAAATAAACATAACTTCCAATTATGTATAACTCCTAATACAGAATTTTTTTTGTTATAAATGTGGAACCAATTGAAAGATTTTTTAATCATGCACAAAATGTCAAAAAACGGAAAATAAAAGTGCATTTTGACCAACCCATCTCCCACCTAAGGTCAACCAGGAAGACTAGAATAATGGATTTAATATTCACAATTTTTTGCAACCGGTATAACAGACGGTCTAAAAACAAATATTTTTGAGTCGTCTTACATTACTCCCGACTTACACCAAAAACATATTGCTCTAACTTTTACCAACTTTAAAAACCTCACACAACCGCTAAAATTTTGAGAATTACATTTTTAACATTAATAGACACGGTAGCATTATTTAAGAGATTAAGCATTTGATTTGTTGGGACAAAAGATTTTGAATATTAAGATGGGACTTTGTTCAACTAAAATTGTAAATATTGCAGACAGATTGCCTAGGGATGTAAAAGGACATATTAAGGTCAATGTTAAGATAGCCAATAAGTTTTGCTTGTTTGAATTTTATGTGGTGCCGTCATTTCCACTTGCGGTGATTTTTGGTACGGATTTTTTATCAAAAAGCAAGAAATAACTTTTGATTTTATAAACAATAATTGGAGTATAGAAAACCAGAAAAAAAATTACGCTCAGACCCATCAAAGGTCTAGAAAGTCATTAACTTCTGAGCAGACAGTTTAAATAAAGTTGAGAAATTATTTTTTAATTTAAGTAGTAAACCACTTGGATGTACACATTTATATACTCACAATATTGACACTAGAGATAGCAAGAAAACCAATTAAGCAGAGACCTTATGTTTATTCTTAACTTATGCAGTATTTGGATGTGGAGCTGAAAAAAATGTAGAATTTAATAGTTATTAAAAAATATTCAAGTTTGTGGTGTTTGTCCTCAGTGCTGGTAAAAAAATCGACAAATCTTGCCGATTTTGATTTGACGGAAGGAGGTTAAATGCTGTTACTAAACCTTTGGTTTGTCTTTTCTTGATGGCATTCTCAACAGGTTCAAGGACGCTAAATACATATTCAGTGTTGATTTAAAGAGCGCTTTTTGGCATGTTTCGCTCACAGAAGAATCTAAAAAAGACAGCGTTTTCGATTCTTGGCAGAGGACTTTATGAGTTTAATGTTTTGTCTTTTGGGTTGAACAATGCAGTTTAAAATTCTAAAATAGAACCAAATGTATTTGTTTGTTTGGACAAAATAAAACTTTTGAAAAGCACATTGAGACACTTAAAAAAGTTTGTGCAAAGTTAGATTGTGCCAATTTAACCTTAATTGTGCAGAAATGCTAGTTTTGCAAATTTTTATTAACATAGCTAGGATTTGTTGTAAACAAAGAAGGGCTTTTAACGGATCTCAATAAAATTGCAAGTATGTTAGCATACTAGGTTCCAAATAATACTACAGAGGTGAAGCTTTTTATTGGGTTATGTTCATGGTACCGCCGATTTGTGCCAAACTATTTTACAGTAATAGCCTTTATACACGATTTAAAAATTTAGTAAACACTAATAGCAGTAAAAGCCTTTGACAAAATTAAAGAAACTTTGGTTAGTTTCCAATATTGGCAGTTTCAGATTTTAGCCAACCCTTTATTATTTAAAATAACGTTTCAAACGTTGGGTTAGGTGCCGTGTTACTACAGAAAAACAATAAAAATTAGAAACAAGTAATTGCATATGCAATTAGAGTTTTGAGCAGAACTGAGAATAAGTATCCAATAACGCACTAAAAGTGTTTGGCCAGCACTTTACTGCTGTTACAGATCACTACTCACTCCTTTGGTTGAAACATTTTAAAGACCCGGTAAGTTGTTTAACTCGTTAGATGATGAAATTGAGCCAACAGAATATGACACTGGTTTATAGAAAAGGCATATTGTTAGATGTGCTAGATGTGTTGTCTAGAATTCCACAAGTCTTGCATCCAAGTTACGGATGTAAAAGACAAATAGTATGTTGGTAGGTTTAAAAACGCCAGACAAGTTTTTAAATTGGAAGATTGAAGAAGGCAAGTTGTACAAGTTTTTACAAAACAAACTATTTTACCCAATAAATAAACCAGATTAAAAAATTGTTTCTCCTTTAAGGCTTGGTTACACAGTGCAAGCTAGCATTCGAGCTGTCCTAGTCAGTTACTACAGTGCAGCCACTCGCATCATCACGAGTTACTCTCATGCGCAAGTCGGTACCTAGCATCCGAGTTACAGTAACATTTTTTTTGTTTGTTTTTACTTTCCCCTCGCAGTAGCCGTCCACTGTCAGGTCAGCAACTCGTATTGTGTAACCAGGCAATTAGAGAGTAGGAATGTTGAAATTGAAGCCATATACCATATACCAACAACTTCTTGACATTTTGGGTTTTTTAAAACCATGAAAAGAGTTCAACAAACGTTTTAGCAACCCATGAGAAAACATGTAAGGTATCTGGACCCTAAAATTGTAGACCTGCTATTATAGACCGTATTAATGAGTTTGGTGAAATCTTTTTCAAGGTCCAAAAACCAAAATTGTTTTTTGTTAGTTATTGCCGACTGGTTTACAGAATTTGTGGTGCTGCAGCCTATGCGTGAAGCTACCGCTTCAGAAATTTGTAGGTTTGTTAAAAATCACTCAACATGTTAAACAAGGTATAGTAAAGACGATAGAGTATAAATATGCCAATTTCTAATCAAAGTAAATTAGCCAAAAATGTTGAGCACTGCAAAACAAACAAAAAATTCTGTTGGTAAATAATGAAAGAATATAATTATTTTAATTTTGTTAATCATTGATTTACTGAGTGTCTTATGAGTTTTTTGATTTGTTTTACAATATACAAGTTTGTATCAAAAATAGTAGCTGTTTACCTACAACTTAGATAGACAAAATCATATATTTTTTAAATAATTATGAAAGCGTTTATAACTCTCAAACTACTTGCAAAAGCAAATCTCAAAAACTCAGTGTTAGTGCGCGTTAATTTTTTTTAACTAAACATTTGTAGATTGTTTTATATTTTAATATATTAATATCTATTGGAAAAACCAGTAAATATTTCTTATTATTTCTTCATTTTTAAGCAGTTAATGTAATATTTTATTTGGATTGTCAAGCAATCAATGCCGGAGGTTATTATCTATCAATACAAAATGTTTGCATGATAAATGTTTATCAATTTGCCACAGAATATTTATATATTTATTTTTAATTAAGCAACTTTTGCAAACCTTTAATAGATGCGTTTAAATGGGACCTTTCAGACAAGGCGACACATTCAGAATGACTAATCAGAATTCCGTCGGGGTTGGGAATCTCCAGAGATTCCAAATTACGATATGTACTCGCAAATGAATCTGGGTGGCTGTTTGCTGATATGGATTCAGAATCTGGGCAGCTAAATCTGCCTAAAAAAATATTTAAAGAATATTTTTTTATTATTTAACCTTGAGTTTTTCAGCATGGTCCTAATTTAAATATAACAACTGGTTCTTTTTATAGCAGGCAGTTTTTTTTTTAAATTTTATTAAAGAGTTTTACAAAAACGTTAAATTTATTAAAGTTAAAACAAAATATTTAATTAGATATTTAAATTTGAGAGACGTAGTTTCATACTACATAATTAATCTTATTATAAATATCTCTACTCAATTGATGATGAAGATGATGATTTTTTATGAAGTAGGTATGTTAACCACATAACGTGTTTTTTTAAATAATAAATTAACTGTATGACTCAGTAGTCAAGCCATATAGTAATTACATATATTTAAAAAAAATATATATAATTATTATAAGTTGTTAATATTTGATTCAAACTCAATTCCTACTACCAATTTATTTATAAATTACTATACTAATAGAACCACAACTCATTCAACTATCAATTCTAAAGATAGAAAATTATTTGAATCACCACATTTCAACAATAACTAACGTTTGTATCTGTAAAGTACAGTAATCTATAAAGTTTAAATACACTTGTATTATTTTAATACAGTTTCTAATATTTATATTGAAAACGTGTATAGTTAGAATTACATATAAAACTATATATATAATCATAAGTAACTGTCCCGTTTTAATTAATTCTTAGAACTTGTTATGATACTCAATTCTCAACATTTTATTTGCCAAGTTTCAAAAGTGTAAATATAAGTTACTAACATCTTCGGTTCAAATAGATTTTGCATAATCCTTTTTAATTGTTTGATTTAATGATTTATACTTCAATAATATGTATTTACATTGACGTGCTTTGGTTAAAATTTTATGTGTTCTTCTATTAATGTTTAATCATTAATTAATACTAACGCTACTAAAAACGTAATACTCATAAATTTAAATATTTAATTGCTTTTGTTACAACAAGGAAGTAAATTAGATTTACTAGTTTGTAGATTTGCTAAGATTTATTTTATTGAGGCTTTATGCTAATTAAAACCAGCTTCTATAAAAAATATACGTTATATAATATGAAATAACATACATAACATACATCCCACCGTCAATATTTTTATTGTAAAACATTATTAAATACAGGAGTTTCCAACAAAAAAAAAAACAAAACAAGTCTGTCCACTAGAGCAAAGCGCGAAAATAATAAAAAAAAAAATCGAAAACAAAGTCACAATAACCTATGCTATTTTCATTATTTTTATAACAATACCTTATCTGTGCGTTTCGTTATTTTTTAAATTTAATAATAAAACACGATATAACTTGTTTTGTATTTTGCTTAGTATAAAACTTATTGACCAACGAAGACTGGAAAACTTTTACCCTAAATGAATTTTCTTAAAAATAAAAATGCTTATTAAAAACGGCGTAGATACAAAACTAAGCTTTTTAAGTTTTAATTTTTAATTAATCTTATATAACGATATAGTGCGATTAATATATATATATTTAGAAAGTTATTTGTTTTTCTTTTATTCTTTTTGATAATTTAATTTTATAAAAAAATACGTTGAAATTTATTTGTAGTTTGTTTGGTTTAAAAAATCTAAAAATAATAATACATATAGTATTTTTAATTTACAATCAAACCTGCAATGATTTATTTGTCGTAAAATAAATGAATAATAAAATACTAAATAACTATTTATAGTATTTATACTATCAAAAATGTCTTAAAAAAAATAATAATAAAAAAAATAATAATAAATAATTAAATAGTATACAAAACATTTTTATTTATTTTACAAAATTAAAAAATAAAATATGTAGTAAAAATATATACAACAATAATAGTAAAAACACGTTTTTATTAAAATAATTTAATAATACCTTGTTTTCTATCACAATTTCTTTGAGTTTTATACTGGCCGCCAAAAGTAAAAGAACACTAACAACCTATAGCTCAATTCTTATGAACATTTAAATTTAAGATAATATGTAAAATATTTATTCACATTTAAAAATGATTAAAACTTTAACAAAAAAATATAATTAATTTTTCCTTTATTTCAATAATGAGTCTACAATTTCTGGAGTGAGTGAGGGAGGTTGAATTTTCTACCGATAATCAGTTAGTTAGTTTAGGTTTTTGGCCTAAAAAAACTATTAATCCCAATTTTCTCCTATAACCATAAAAAAGTGTAAAACAATATGCTGTAAAATGACATATTAAAAAATAACAAAAATAAAATAAACTTTTACAAACTATTAAAATTAATAGCAAAAAAGGACTAGATAACTTCAATAGTGTTTAGAGTGTAAAAGATCCTAAACACTGCTGCATTTTACAATACACAAACTTTAATCGCAATAAATAAACATTATGCTCCGTTGAACAAATTCAAGCTAACGATCGACATTAGCTAATTACCTAAAACAATCGATAATCCAATAAGATATAACAAACAGTTAATAGAACATTACAGATATCACAAACTGGGGGCACTTTAGATGCCAACAAATGCCTGCGAGTGTAGTATCTGATTCACCCACACTGCCATATTAAATGTAATTACTGTTAAATGAACACTAATCATATATTAGACTAACGTCCTGAACTAATAAATGCCATAATTTCTTTAAAATTCTCTGCCGGAGCTGGGTCTCAAACCTGTAATAAATTATGCGCCGTAATTCGAGGCGCTTCACCCAACTGAGCCACATTCCGGTATTGACACTGATACCTTTGTAACAGGGGATTCAGACAACAATGACATTTATTTCAGACGAAATATTGGTTATATATGGCGTTTAATGCGCTCAACGAGTATTCACATATAGCATAATTTGTACTTGCGCTTAGTTGGATGTAGAAAAACTCCTGATAGATAGTAAGTAAAAAGTTTTAGCCGGTTCTGGATCGTGTGGGGATGAGAGTGGGGTGGTGGTGGAGTGAGGGTAACCTAAAAGGCGGAGATAAAATAGGCGAGGCTAACCTAAGGGTAGGGGTAAAATGGGCGGGGTTAACCTAAGGTAGAGTAAAAGGGGCGGGGCTCCACCATCTTGGTCGCCATTTTGTTTTCCACCATCTTGGACGCCATCTTGGACGCCATTTTGTTTTCCACTATCTTGGCCGCCATCTTGATCGCCATTTTTGTTTTCCGCCATTTTGAATCACCCTGTATAATTTTCCCGCCATTCTTTTTAATTTTTTTGAATAGAACATCCTGTATATTTATTTTTGCGCGACATCTTTCTGATAATGAGTCAACTATTTACCATGCATACATCAATTTTGAATAATGTTTGTAACCAGTCACACAAATACAAAGTTTCCACCACAATTGATAATGAGTCACAATTGATATAAAAAAGTGAAAGTGCGCTTTACATTTTTCAAACAATGAGTCAACTATTTATCACAAATACAAAGTTTTCACCACAATTTTAAGGCTAGTACATGTGAAAGTGCACTTTCTAATTGGTTAAACATCTGTATATACATCAATTTGAGGAGTCACACATTAACATTCAATTAAACTTACATTAAAGCAATAAGTTATTGAAGTGCTAGATCACAATAATTTTAAAAATGCTAATGATTAAATTGATGAGTTATTTATAATATCTCATCGTTTAATCATTAGTTATATATACTAATGATACATTATTTATTAGCGTAGGTCTCCATAACTTTCATTTTTAATTGCTTACTATTTTAAAATAATTTTAAGAGTTTCAACCTCCATAATGACTAAGATGGTTAAGAACTTTCAATTTAATAGCTTTTAATTGTAAAATGTATAAAAAAGATTTAAAATGTTCAAAAATTGTACGACGACTTGAAACAAACTGAACAATTAATTTTGAATATTTCAATGTTATCGATTAATTATTAGCATAAGTCTCTATAACTTTTATTTTAATTGCTTACAATTTTTAAAATAATGTTATGAGTTTCAACCTACACAATGACTAAGATGGTTAAAAACTTTCATTTTTAATAGCCCCACATATGCTAATTTAAGAGTTCACTTTTTACTTTTAATAGCTTTTGAACAAACATTTTTATATAATTATAGAAATTTTTTTTGTTTCAATGTTCACAAGCACCAAATGTAATCGAGCTATTGCCTACATTGTCTCATTTAATAACATTAGACATCATTAAAATATAAAAGTGTTAAATTGTAATATGTATAAAACAGATTTAAAATTTTCAAAAATTGTACGACGACTTGAAACAAACTGAACAATTAATTTTGAATATTTCAATGTTATCGATTAATTATTAGCGTAGGTCTCTATAACTTTTATTTTAATTGTTTACAATTTTAAAACAATGTTCAAAGTTTCAACTTACACAATGACTTAGATGGTTAAAAACTTTCATTTTTAATAGCCTTACATATTCTAATTTAAGATTTCACTTTCACTTTTAATAGCTTTTGAATAAACATTTTTATATAATTATAGTAATATTTTTGTTTCAATTTTCACAAACGCCTAGTGTTATCGAGCTATTGTCTACATCGATGTTTCCCAACGTGGGGCCCACGCCCCACAGGGGGGCAATTTGATTGTTAAGGGAGGCAATTCAAAAATGAACTCTACACAAGTTTAACCCTTTTGCTCCGGGCTATTTAAATGCAACGCTAGATTTTGGTGCCAAAATTAAAAGAAAAAAGCAAATTCTTAAATAATTGCAGATAACAAATAAATATAAATTTGTTATATGGTTTCATTACCCTGATTGAGTTATGTCAGAAATATATTAACAACATAGAACTCGCAAAAATGCAAAATGATGAGTTAATTAAAACTTTATTTGATATAAAAAGAGCGATGGCATGGTTTTGTGAGGGAGATTTGAGACTGAAGCTCCCCCTCCCCCTCTCTCTCTCTCTCTCTCTCCCTCCCTTAAAAACATAACATAAAAGAAAATATATCTTTATTTTAAAATAAATATTAAACATTTTTTTTAACACAGACACTATGCAAACTAATGTGGTTGAAACATAAAGCTTTAAAAAGAAGAAAACTCTAAAATCATATGTCGCTTACATAACTTCATCATCATCATCATCAAACTCCCAGAGTCCGACTAGATCTTTACAAATCTGCGGAATGTGTTTAGCTGCTCTGCTCAGCAAATAACGATTATCGCTGACTGCAGTAAACTCGGACAGAAATATCATTAAGCATATTCTGGATTCATTATATTCATAAACAAGATTCATCGCATGTTCGAAGAATCTCAATTGATTTCTTTTCCCCTGTAACAAAAATATGATTTATAAAATTGTCCATCTACAACTAGCAAGAAAGGTTCGGATTTAAAAAATAATTTTTACAATATATTTTAAAGGAAAATCATTTGATTGAAAAGTGAAAATGTTTTATTATATTTAAACAATAGTTACAATATAAGGTTTGTTATGTATATCGAGTTCAGGTTACCGCAACTCAATTGTTAACTGACAAACAGCGTGGTGTAAATAATCATATAAAAACTGCATTTCTTCATCAAATAATGGAATAGGATTAAAACACATTGTTGAAAATTATATTTGTTAGTGTAATATAAAAACAAAAAATGACTACACACACTGCCTCGTATTGGAGTGGTCTTGAAGTAAAAGAAAAAATTGTAAAGGAAATAAGAATTTATAACATTTGTCCTACCAACAGCAATTATATGATAATGAGTAATTCTCATACTGAAAACAAAATGACGTTCAAGATGACGGAATACAAAATGGCGTCCAAGATGGCGTTTGTCTATTCTAATGATTATTTGAAGCACAACTTTCAAAAATGTATTGTGAATTTAAATCATAATATAATAAAATATTAAATGATCGTTATAATAGGGATAATGCACATTCCTTGGCATCATCAAGTAATTTTTCAAATTGTGTTTCAAGTTGCCGTACAATTTTTGAAAATTTTAAATCTGTTTTATACATATTACAATTTAACACATTTATATTTTAATGATGTCTAATGTTATTAAATGAGACAATGTAGGCAAAAGCTCGATTACATTAGGTGCTTGTGAACATTGAAACAAAACAAAATTCTATAATTATATAAAAATGTTTGTTCAAAAGCTGTTAAAAGTAAAAAGTGAACTCTTAAATTAGAATATGTGGGGCTATTAAAAATGAAAGTTTTTAACCATCTTAGTCATTGTGTAGGTTAAAACTCATAACATTATTTTAAAAATTGTAAGCAATTAAAATAAAAGTTATAGAGACCTACGCTAATAATTAATCGATAACATTGAAATATTTAAAATTAATTGTTCAGTTTGTTTCAAGTCGTCGTACATTTTAAATCTTTTTTATACATTTTACAATTAAAAGCTATTAAAATGAAAGTTCTTAACCATCTTAGTCATTATAGAGGTTAAAACTCTTAAAATTATTTTAAAATAGTAAGCAATTAAAAATGAAAGTTATGGAGACCTACGCTAATAAATAATGTATCATTGTATATATAACTAATGATTAAACGGTAAGATATTATAAATATCTCATCAATTTAATCATTAGCATATTTAAAATTATTGTGATCTAGCATTTCAATAACTATTAACTTATTGTTTTAATGTAAGTTTAATTGAATGTTAATGTGTGACTCCTCAAATTGATGTATATACAGATGTTTAACCAATTAGAAAGTGCACTTTCACATGTACAGCCAGACGCAAATAGAGTGGCCCCTATATAGGCAACTTAGTATACACCAAAATTATGTTGAATGTGGTTAAACTAATGCATTTGCCCGTTTTAGCATTTTTCATTTACGCTTACATTTTAAACATTCCACGGGCGACGTTGTTCTGTTATTGAAAGATACTAAAACGGGCAAAATCAAAAGTTTAACCACATTCAACATAATTTTGGTGTATACTAAGTTGCTTATATTGGGGCCACTCTATTCGTGTCTGGCTGTACTAACCTTAAAATTGTGGTGGAAACTTTGTATTTGTGGTAAATAGTTGACTCATTGTTCGAAAAATGTAAAGCGCTTTTTTACTTTTTTATATCAATTGTGACTCATTATCAATTGTGGTGAAAACTTTGTATTTGTGTGACTGGTTACAAACATTATTCAAAATTGATGTATGCATGGTAAATAGTTGACTCATTATCAGAAAGATGTCGCGCAAAAATAAATATACAGGATGTTCTATTCAAAAAAATTAAAATTAAATGACGGGAAAATTATACAGGGTGATTCAAAATGACAGAAAACAAAAATGGCGACCAAGGTGGCGGCCAAGATGGTGGAAAACAAAATGGTGGCCAAGATGGCGTCCAAGATGGTGTCCAAGATGGCGTCCAAGATGGCTGAAAACTAAATGGTGGCCAAGATGGCGGAGCCCCGCTCTTTTTGCCCCCACTTTAGGTTAGCCCCGCCTATTTTACCCCTACCTTTAGGTTAGCTCCGCCCGTTTTACCCCCGCCCATTAGGTTACCCCAACTCCACTACCACCCCACTCTCATCCCCACTCCATGTGGTGGTGTGGTGGATCCAGAACCGGCTAAAACTCTCTACTATAGTATATAGTTTTGCAGTTTAAATGTAAACTGCAGATCTAAAAAAACACAGCCCACATTGTCGTTATTTTTTAAGCCATCGGTAAAAATTCAAGTAACATTTATTTACCTTGCTTAATTTATTGCAAATTTAGTTTAATACTTAACTGATAAAGTTGATATTTGTTCATTGTCGTTAATTTAGTATTTAACTTTGGACGTTAAAAAGTCCAAGAAAAATTGCAACAGTAAAACAGTTGGTAGACATCAGGAAGGAAGTTGAAAATCCAGTTCCCAAAGCGTATTGCAATTTCTTACAGCAACTGGTTTTTGCAACCGTTTTTTTTATGTTGTATAAATTGTCAAGACCATTATTATGCACAACAAAAAACATTGGATGTAAAAGTTTTGACTTTAGTTTTGCGGCATGCAAAATGCGCCAAATTACTATATAATAAACAAAATCCACAATACGTAATAGGAATAAAGCTGCGAAAGCATAGATTATAAAACCATAATTTAATTAAAATACACCAAAGCGTAAAGCAAAAGTAGCATTGTTTTCCCATCTGCTCCTCATAACTTTCCACTCAACGACCTGAGTAAGTTTAGTGTCAAAACACATCTTGATATCAGTTTTAATAAATAAGGACGTCACGGTCAAATGTGAGATCAAGAAATCAAACACATTTCTGTACAAAAATAGTTTTTTTTTTTGCAAGCTATAATAAAGGTGTAGAGTTTGCCTCCTAAAAAATAGAAAAACAACGTTTTACTGATAGAAAAAGTAAATCCATTGCTATTAACCCAGTTCATAATGCAATTGATATTTAATTGAAGTTCCAATGTTGGCAAGTTTCTTGAGGCACAATAGATACCTCATCAAAATATATAATTCGTTCAATCAAGAAGTTTTGTATAAACAATGCCATGCTTCCACAAACAGCTCACAAATGAGAAGTAAGAAGAACATTGTACCTTTACATCATGTCATATGCAGTTTGATCTTTTAAGTCTAGTAACCAAGTAAGACGCTTATTGATCATTTTCTCTAGTAACTTGCATAAGCAGCTAGTTAGGGAGATAGGTCTATAGTTAAACGGAAACTTTTTATTTTTACCAGGTTTAAGTACTTATTTTTCAAAAACCAAAATTTGGAAAAGCAACTTAAACTAACACTTGGAGCAGTATTATGAGCTTCACATAATGCAGAGCCATATTTCCAAACACTAAACAGTGCGTTATATATTTTATATTTGGAGACAAATGACAGATGTATTTTTTTAATGTTTATGTTAATTTTGATCTTTTAAATTTTTTTATTGTAATTGTTATTACTGGAACGTCCAAATAAATATTGGTCAAAATATTTGAGATATTGAAAGGATCGGTAATAATTTGATCAGCTGATATAACCCACTAGTAGGTACAGCTTATTTTTTTTTCACACCTTTCCTACAAAAATTTTCAAATTGATAGATAGGTTACGTATTCTAAGCATGACTTTTTTTTAGTTTTTTGCAAGTTTTTTGCGCAACAGCTTTGTACTTCAAATAAGCCAATGTCCTTTTTCAGTTGAAGAGTGATTAAGCTTACAAAAAAAAAACGGTGATTGTTTAGTTTAGCTTGTTTATAATCAAAATTTCACTAAAAAACGGGCTATTAGAAAGATGGCCTAAACATTGAACAAACATAGCCCTATTAGAATAATTTATACTCCAATTCCAATGACGTTTTCGTAAATTTCATAACCAAGCACTCAAATAAATATTGGAAAGTAGTCACTATCTAAGTTATAAGACTTTTCAATTCAATAATGCTGCAATACTTAGAGGTTGGCTAAGTTACGACCGTGCACATCGGTTTGACTTGAGACTCACATAGTGTTATGTGCAATAAAATTACTCATAAACAAGAATGGGGATGGAAATTGTTCAAGTTATTGATTAATCAAACAAACGTCCAAAGTAACATTTGTTGAAATTTAAATTATCGGTCAGTAAGAAAAGAAGATGTTGTTGAACATCTAATGCTTTTAATGCAGTTTTTACTTAAAACTATATCACAAACCAATAAAAACGGCTTTTCCTGATCTCAATCAATATTTATACAATTTTTGCAAAAATTAGTGTAACCACAAATATTATCTAAATTTTTAGCTTTAAAACTGGTTTTCTGTAAAAAATCTTATTTCTTACAATTTTATTGTATAATGGTTGAAATCATTTTTAGAGTTACGTTAAAAACGTAGTTTTAAGTATATTAGCGTTTTTTTTTTGTTTTTTTATTAGGTGGCGCGATTAACTATGACGACAAGTCAATATTAGAGTCTGTAAGCGCAGTATTGCTCGAAACCTGCATCTCAGGTGGCGTAAGCTTAGATTGGGTTGCCGTCTTTGTAGTTTTAACTCATATTAAGCATTAACTTGTTGAGGTTTGACTTAGAATGAGTCGCATCTTGATTGATTTTTGTCCCACTCGATTTGGTTTTGGGGTCAGATTGGACTTTAGTCTGTTTTGGTTTTGAGCCTGAAAAGCCCGCGACCGATTTTTGACACTTTAAATTAGAGTACTTATTAAAAAAAGTTTCTGCAACAGCAGTATATATTTTAATTGGTGGTTGAACAATAGATGTTTCAACAACTACAGCAAAAAATCTAGAGCAGAGTAATGAGTAATGTAAGAAAGTTTATCTGTCATTTTGATTTTGTCTATCTTCCTTTTCTTCATTTTTTGAACATTCCTGGGTGCTTACCACGACAATTCTTGCATAAAAGAAAAATGGTGCATAGATCAGAGTAATGTTTATGTTTCCTGCATTTTGCAAAAAAAATCTCATTGTCGTTTTTTTAACTTTGACTTTGAAAAATTGCATTTTTTGTTCAAAAATTGCAATTTTAACTAAAAAAAAAAAACGTTTACTAGTTGAATCAATTAGAATTATTCTGTAGAATCCAAATCTGGCGCCATTTTAAGTCAATACCCTGTCTATAAGCCGCAAAAGCCATAAAAACATTTTTTTGTTTTTAGTGGGCTAGGCAAAAAGAAGCATTTTTGACTTTTTTTAACCGCCAAAATTGTCGTATTTTGATGTAAATTAGTTAAAAAATATATATGTATTTGGGCTTTAGTGGTCTAAAACTCAAAAAAAAAACTGCAAAGTTAGGTATATTTTTTAACATAAATTCTTACAAATACACATTTGCAGATTTTTTGAGTTTAAGACTTCTAAAACCCAAATACACAAAACAAATTAATATTTTTTAACTAATTTACATCTTAATATGTCAACTTCGGCGTTTATAGAAGGTGTGGACTCAAAATGGCTTTAAAATTAAACTGTACGGAAAATTTCTGATCGATTTCACTAGTAAAATTTGTTTGCGTTAAAATTGCAATTTTTAAACAAAAAAATGATTTTTCAAAGTCAAAGTTAAAAAACAACAAAAAAACTTGACAAAAATGTTATTTTTTTTTTAAGTTTTACATTCTCATGAACTGATAAATAGACTACTATATATATTATATTACTATAAAATAATAAAATAATAGTATATATAGATTTCTTTTTATTTGACATGCAAACAATTATTGTTTGATTTTTAAATGCAAGCAAATTCAA
This sequence comes from Tachinus rufipes, assembly GCA_963932245.1. Taxonomy (NCBI): domain Eukaryota; kingdom Metazoa; phylum Arthropoda; class Insecta; order Coleoptera; family Staphylinidae; genus Tachinus; species Tachinus rufipes. The sequence goes on along the minus strand of OZ010741.1, from coordinate 43,844,994 downwards.
AATGATGTTTGTGTACATCAAAGGGAACCAATCCAATCATGTTTGATTATTTATCCAATAATTCTGTCATTACAAGATGTAATAATATATAAAAAACTGGGATCTGTCATTGACGACAAATTAACACAAATTAACACTTTCCAAAAATATTACTGCTGCTTGCGGTTATTGTTTGGTAGAATTTATATTATGTATTATAATATATAGTGTCTTTACGACATGGACTTAAACAATCTCAACAAATTATTTCATTAGTTACTTCAATTACTAATCGCCTTGATTAGCCAATTATGTTTGTATTATATACTATAAATAGCTTATAACACATTGGTATCTAAGAGTAAAAATATTATACAAATATACAATATTTTCACCCTTGAATACTACCTCGGGTTCCAGGTATATAATTAACATAATTGGTGGTAATTAAATAATCCGCTGAGATAATTTAATGTCGTGAAGACACTATATCTATAAGCATACTATACAAAAACATTTAAAAATATTAATGATGTAATTGTTTTATATAACACCCTTGTACAAACTGTATTATTTAGAATCCAAAATTTAATAACTATACCTTGCTATATTAGAGATTATAAAAAAACGGTAAATCGTATCCACTACAAGGATTTGATTATCAAGTTATTACTTTATTAATTTAATGCAACGTCACTTGCTTTTAGAACTATATACTATCATGAGTACATTTTTTTACATAAATAAATACACTATAAGATAAATAGCTCAAGTTTATTGAATCTTTGCTAATCGAAAAATAATTTATAACATTGGTGTAATGTTGCAAATCTATGCATTTTTTACAAATATTCTAACAAATATTCACTGACAGTTCCAAAACTTTTAAAAGAGATTTATTTTGATCTATCAACAAATGGCATTAACTTTTACTTAACTATGAAAACAATATGCTATTCCAGTTTTTTTTTTATATTAAGTTTAAGTGACAGTCAAATATAAGTAATTGGCAACTTGAACACAGAAGCGTCATAAAACATTTATTAAAACAAACCAATAACCCGAAAATTATCCATAAGAAAATAATAGCAGTGTATGGAAAAAATAGTCTGTCCTATTTCTAAGACAAATATTGGTGCAAGCAGTTCAGTTTTTTAGTACAAAAGACAATATATTTTAGGTCTAGTCATAATATGTACTACCAAACTCGCTAATTGAGATAATAAAATTGATGTAGATATTAACAATAACAAGGCTTAGTGTTTAGTCTAGCTACACTTTTATATTATATGTAATTATAGTTACATGAACATAATGTTTTATAAAAATTTAATAAAGAAAGTATTAGCACGATAAATTTTCAAGCTGCTCAGTCTCAAACAAAAACGGTATAGACAACAAACTTGTAAAAAAAAACTTAACTGTTTTTATTCCAAGATTAAAACTTCTATAAAATTGTAACAAGGGATACGTATACCACTAAAATCTTTTCACAAAATCAAAGTCAATGAGTTTATAAGAGCTCTCCATCACCCAAGAATCCAAAGACGTAATTTTCTGCGCAAAAAGTGATTTATAAAATGCTGAGAACTTTTTTAAAATTGAGAATATGCTAATGCTAATGGACCACAATAACAAGGAATGTCTAAAGAATTAAAAACAATTATACACAAAAAAATACAATACAAATATGATCTGAAAACACTGCTTTTGCACTAAAACACAAATTGTTTAAAAGGTAGTAAATGTAGCTTCAAGATCTTACAATATCCACCTTACAGTCCCGCTCATATTTGTTACCTTGTTTTAGATTGAAATGTTAATTCAGACATTTTCAATCCAAGACAAGTGCATAATTATATAATAAAAAACTATTATTTTTAACATAAAAACCATAACGTAAGATTTTTTCTGAACTTTGCATTATGTGTAAGATAATTATTAAATCAACGGTTTGAAAAACGTGTAATTGATACAGATCAGCACGACTGGCCCCTAATATTTACAGACTTAACTTCTTTAGATTATTATTTGTGGAAGCATATAAAAGATCTGGTGTGCCAAACACTACCAGAGACTTAAACATCTTAAGACATTTTTGAAGCAGCAAAACTAATTCTGAATAACAATGATATGTTACGTATGGCAATCAGAGAGAGAATGTGACTGGAAAGCAACGGTGGCCATTATAAACAATTTTTATAGTAATTTTAGATTAACATAACAATAAATTTTATTTTTTAATTTTTTTTAAATTGTAGATATTTAATCAATCATGTTTTACTTTAGGGCATAACTTTATCAGACTTTTTAACTATATTTTGTTTGAAGATTACGCACACAAAGTTGTAACTTCACGTCGTCTAGAAACAATTTGTAATGTCTCTTTTTAAGATATATTACAATCTACTGTGTGTATTATAGAGTAATGTAAAACATACAAAATAATTAAAGAATAACATTTTAAAATAATAATCTATTAGTCATAATAATACCTAATTAACATGTCAGGTAAAGTACATGTATCAGTATGTTTTATTTATTTTAAACCTTTAATATTAGTCATAGCCAGGTTATCAGTTGTATTAAAACAATATAATGTGTTTTTAAATTTAATTTATTCGACTTGTTTCTACTATTAAATCTTAGTTTTAACTAATTATTAGATAGTTTATACAGTTCAAAAGTAGCTTTTATTAATCTCAATTCTCTGTAATTATGCTTATATGTAGTGCGATCAGATAATACTCCTTGCAAAACCAATTAGCGGCAAGTTAAAACATATCTATTCTAATTATAATTCCCATGATGACTCAGTAATACGGTTTGCGTTTGAATATCTAAAGTATTACGAGAAAGAACCAATTTAATTTATATTATTTATGATATTATACATTTTACAACAAATTTGATATTTATGATATGGCACAGAAACCACCACAACAGTTCATTTTATATTCACTTAATTTATTTTCATATAATGTCACAGACATTTTTTAGTAACAATAAATACACATTTACAACAATTTAATTATTGTTTCATAAATTATTTTAGTATCATATACATATATGAGGTCTTTAAAGAGAAAGTGTGGGAGCTACCCAGGCGGCAGGACTGATGAACCATGACTAACATTCTAAATTGCACTAATAAACATATATGGAAAAACCAATAATGTCTAATGTCTTTTTCTTAACATTAAATGTGTATTATTCACAAATTATAAATTTTATCACCCTCTCGTCAGATCTGAAAAAGCATAAAGACAAAAGAAATCATTAATAATAAATCATGAAAAACCAAGAGTGAAGAGACTGTGTAAACAAAAGTTGTAAACTTAAATTGCTTAAGTTTGTGGGATTGTAGTAGATGCCGTTAAAAAAAAGTTACAAATATTTTTAGTATAAATCTCATTTTAGCGGTGATTTCTTAACTAAGGCGTTAGAAACCATTAGTAAAGTTATTTTGACGGTGTTACTCCAGAATGTTTAATCTGTGGCTAGTTTTAAATTTAATACTAGCTAGCATTCTTAAGATCTATCTAAGAATGCTGCAGCATCTATACCGGTCTAGCTGCAAATTGTCATTTGGTGCAAAAGGTTTTTTAATGTATAGGATGTTTTTTTTTATTGCTAGCTAGATAAAGATTAATATAATAATACTTTGCGCTTCTTATGCTTTTGGCAAATTATCCGTACCATCACGTTCCAAAGCCTGTTGTGTTAGGACTAGTTACTGTACCAGGTAGTTGTGTTATGTATAGGGTGTCCATATTTTTCCAGGACCTAACCGGGACATACAAAAAAAAACAAAAAGTAATATCATTAATAGTAGAATCCATCTTCAGTAAAAGAAATTACATTCTTTAATGATTTGAAACATGTCGTTACTTCGGTTTAATCAATTCTTGTTTTTATAGGTAAGAATTTGTCATAAATTCTATTTTCTATCATTCTAATAGTTTCATTTATGATTCTGAGACAATTAAATGTTCTGAGAAAGTTAGTTAAAACCGGGACAACTTTGAGAAAACCTGGACGTACAAACACCCTAGTTATGTAAAACTTACTACTTCCAACATGTGTATTTGTCAATTTGGCTTTAGTTTTTTTTTATGAATTATGCTGGGTGATGTGTTCTTTCTTAGTCCATATAACTAGTGTTCTGCAAATAATTCTTACTACAATGTTTAAGTAATTTATGGCGGTCTTGACATCTTTTTTAGAACATTTATTCTGATGAGTAGTTGTTAGTGTAGGCAATTTTTTGTATGCTTAAGAAAGGCAGGTTAAAGTGTATTTTGTATATTCTTTTGTTTTCTTCTACCTTATTGTTTTCAAATAGTGACATTTGAAGAGGTTTAAGACAGTCCTTTTAGGTTATATCAGAAATTACCCAAAATATTTTTTTTGCTGGTCCAGTTTGCACTTGATAGAAATTTCTCTAATTTTTTTGAACTGATTTAGGTATTTAAAAAAAATACGTCAGTGGAAGCGGGAGTTCATTTAAGAGTTTATATGTGGTGTGGACTATTATTTAGGGGTTTTTGTAGGACTATTTTTATTTAATGCTACTGTCACTGATAAAGTGTACCTTCTACTAGCAAGACGACATGAAACTACTTTACTACCAAATCGTACAAGCATTTCTAGACACTAATTTAACATAAGATTGAATAAAAAAGAGCTATTGAGTTTCCCCCACGGTCCACAGATCTAACCTCTTTTTACTTATTTTCTGTCAGGAACTATAAAAAATTAAGTGTAACAATTTACGCCGCGCACGCTGCAAGACCTTTACCAAAGTATTACAACGGCATGTGCAGCAATCTTTATCAAAACATTAACCAACGTAACTGCAGCAACCGTCGTTTTGTTATGTGTCTGACCGCCAACATTTTGAACATCTAAAGTAACTATGTGCTTAACTAAAGACAGCACTACATGTGTGGTTAGTATTTAAATGTAAGACAAATAGATTATATATAAAATGAATTAATAATTTATTCAAACTCAATCTAACGGTCACAGCAACCAAAAATTAAGTATAGACAATTGTTTTGGTTTTAAAAACCTTGTATGACCACGGCATCGCATGATAGCAAAAGTCAAATTTAAATAAATATTTCTGTGATTATTTACACAATAAAATGTTTTCCAATAAGAAGTTTCATTTTGAATAGCAGGCTATTTGGGCAGCTGTCAATTTTTTAAGCTGTTATCTTTTGACATTTGACAAGTAAAAACTACGTCAATTTTAAAAATGGAACAATACACGCTTCAACAACGCATTGAAATTATTAAAATTCACTACAAAAATGGTAAAAAAATTCAGTTGCAGTTTGCAAAACTAAAGCATTTTTTGGTCGTCGTAAACCTGGTAGAAAAATTTGAGCTGTTGGGACAAGTTTGTGATGCGAAGAATAGAAACCGTGTGCATCACATAAGAATATTGCTGATGTAGCCCGTAGTGTTGAAGAAAACTGTTTGTTTGTCGATTCCTTGTCGATCTTTGGAATTAGACACTCCACAAACAACATTACACCGTATTTTGCAAAAAAAACTTAAATCTTAAGGCTTTTAAAGTTCAGTTAACACAAGAACTCAAGCCGGTCGATCACCATAAACGTCGTATCTTTGCTGATTGGATCCTTCAAATGCATCAAAACGATCCGGAATTTCATCGAAAAATCATCTTCAGTGATGAGGCTTATTTTCATCTCGGAGACTACGTTAATAAACAAAATGGTCGCATTTCGGGCTCAGAAAATCCAAAAATATTTTTTTTGTGTTTGGTGCGGTTTTTGGGCTGGCGGTGTGATTAGACATTATTTTTTTTTTAAATGAGGCTGGTGCAACTGTTACGGTAAATGGATGGCGCTACCGAGCTATGATTGATGATTTTTTATGGCCGGAATTAATAAATACTGATGTGGACAACGTTTATTTTCAGAAAAACGACGCTACGTGCCACACAAGCAACAAAACAATTGCAATTTTTCAAGAAAAGTTTCCTGACCGTGTAATTTCTCAAAGAAGTGATCACAATTGGCCACCAAGATCTTGTGATTTAACACATTTACACTTTTTTCTTTGGGGCCACGTAAAAGTTAAGGTCTATGCCAATGCTCCACAAGTAATTCAAGACCTTAAAGATGGAATTCGTAAAGTTATCAAGGTCATACAGTCGCAAATGTGCACATTGATCATAGAAAATTTTATAAAAAGAATGTGGTACTGCAACTGTAACCGTGGCGGCCATTTGTCTGATATCGTTTTCAAATGTTGATGGCATACCGTCTTCTTTACAATAAAATAAAGATTTATTGATTTCTCTTAAAAATACCCGTTTTTTTTTATATCAAAATGAAACCTCTTATTGGAAAACCTTATATATAGTTTTGGACTTTGTAGATTTACGTGTTTGTATGCGTATCTCAGTGATTCTATTAATTAAAAAAAATTAGTTTTCCCACAGTTGTTTTTTTTTTAATTTATTTTAATACGGCATTGATTACAGATGGGCATAAGGGTTTATGGAAAAAAAATTGTAACTAACTAGAGTTAGGGAATGCAAGAAAAAAAAGAATAACGTAGAAAAATCTTATTGATCAGAAAACTAATTTAAAATATTTTGTTAAACACTAAAATAAAAAAACAAATTTTTAAAGATTAAAAAAATTAATTACCAAAGGTGTTGCTTGAAAATGACTTTGACGTTTGACGTTTTAAAAGCCCTTCTCCTATGCCAAACAGTTTAGCAACATACCTTTGACAAGTGATTTTTTTTATTGACAAAAGCATTATTCTGACTTCTACTTTTATGATGTTGATAGAAGTGGAGTTCATAAAATGCGCGTCAGAGAAAACGGGTCACCAGAAAAATTTACGTAATTATCCACCTTTTTAAATATTGCTTACTTTTATTGCAATAAATCTATTATATATTGATTTAGTAATCTTTTAGCATGCCGTCTGACGAGTTCATGAGATACAGGCGACAACTAAGCAAAGATATTTTTTTTCTAATTTATTGAGAAAATTACACGTATAGTTTCCATTATAACAAATTGAACATAAGAGGCAAGAAGTTATGAAAACCCAATGTCAATACGGCGTATTGCCACTTCTGTTCTAGACATGGATATATACATATAACTGGATACCTGACTCCTATGATGATGCAAATTTATAGTGAAGCAAATTATATTACGGCGGCCATTTTGTGTGTGACTTAGGCCGCTTTTACAATTCTTGGTTAAAGCATAGTTAGGGTTTAGAGAAAAATAAACCGGGGTTAACTTATCCGGTACTCGGAGCAGTAGTTGTATACCGCACATAACCTCGTAAGCGTCGCACACATCATATTCGTAAAAATAAATAAGGAAAAAAGTAGGATTTGTTGCTCTAATTTTTGTCTTTTCTTGTCACTATCTGATTCAAACACATTTACGTTTTGTAACATTATAAAGAAGACAATCTAAATTTGCTTATAAACAATTTACGTCACCTTTAATGTTTTAATAGATTATCTAGAAAATAAACTAACTTAGCATTCGTAAAATGCATTGCGTGTTGTACCAGGTATAACTGTGGATTAGTTTATCTGATGATTGTAAAAGCGGCTCTTAGTAATACAAATATTGAAAACATCTTTCATTTTATTATTTTAGGGTTCTATGCATTTAAAACATACATTATATGTCACTAACAGTAACAAGAAACCATTTAAATGATCCGGACAAAAATTGGTTTATTGGATCCAAAGTTAAGACAAAAAATGTATTTTTAATAAATAATTAATATTTTGTAAATTGACTTACCAAATTAAGCCAAATTTGGACAACATTATTACACGTATTACAGATGTTTTATTATCATAGTCAAACTTTGTATATGCAGTGGTTTTTGCAGTACAGTAAAAAAAACACTTAAAAATTCCTAAATAATGTAAATCTGCACAACTTTTTTATGAGGAACAGTACAAAAACCGGCAACAATCGTAAATTAGAACAAAATATAAGCCATTTACATAGTGTAATTAGATTTTTATTTGTAGACTTTCTGCGCGTGCCATCTGCAATGGAAGTGATGTTTTATATGCGCAGCATACTAAATTAATTCCTCCAGTTTTAACCAGAGATATAGATATATATCTTTGGTTTTAACATTGTATACATTATATGTATTACGTATATGGTAATTACGTTAAAGTTTTGTGAACATTTTAAAATAATTGTTTTGCAAATAAAACAGAAACGTGTTAAAGAACAAAGTTGTTATTTTGAAATTTAAATTTTATTTTGATCTTTTGCACGCCACTATTTTATTTACAAACCAATTTTCTTAAAACTTTTACAAAACTTTAACGTTATCATCATATACATAATGCATATAATGTATACAAAGTTAAAACGTATTTTAATTGGTAATTACGCTAGAAAAATTAATTCACTTTATTTAACATATAAAAAATCACTTCTATTGCAGATGGCACCCACATAAAGTTTACAAATAAAAATCTAAATACTCTAAGTAAATGGCCTACGTTTGGTGATGCTTTACGATTGTTGCCAATTTCTTTATTGTTTTTCGTAAAAAAGTTATGCGAGTTTAATTTTTTTAAGTTTTTTTTTTAATTACTGTACCCTAAAAACCATTGTCTATACAAAGTTTAACTATGCTAGTAAAACGTCAGCAATATGTGTAGTAATGTTGACTTAATTTTTTTTTCAAGTTGGTATACTCGTTTAGAAGGTATTAATTTTTGATCACAAACGCATTATTGGTCTTAACTTTTGATCCAATTGTTGTCCGGAACATTTTAATATAATAGTTTGTTTACAATGTTAGTAACATATAATGCATGTTTTAAATGTTTAAAAAACTAAAATAATAAAATGTAAGATGTTTATAATACATATTTAGTATTATCAAGTCACTCACAAAATGGCCGACGTAAAATATTTTGCGTCACTTTATAAACGCGAGTCAGGTATCCAGTATATCCATAGTTCTAGATAACACTCCTCACGTGTTGTTGTGCTTTAAGCAGGCCAGTCTATTTTTAAAACATTCACTTCTTCAAGGTACTGTAATACAATACTTGCTGTGTGTGGTCGTGCATTATCCTGCATTAACAAAAAACCATTGCCAACAAATCCAGCATAAAGCATCATATGCTCTTCTAGGATTTCTGCTATGTATCGTCGTGCTGTTAATGCGCTTTTGGTATTAGGAACAAGATCCGTGTGTGCCTCAATAAAATTCCTGCCCAAAATATTACTGTTCCACCCCCAAAAGCAACTCGATGTGACCTAGTACAAGCAGCATAACGTTTTCCAGCATACTTTATTTCGACCATCTTTGAAATAAAGGCAGATTTTGCACTCATCCGTAAATAATACATGTATCCAGTCGTCTACTGTCTAGTTTATGTGCTTTCGGACAAACACAGGTCTACGTCTTTTGTGAGCTGCAGTAAGCAAAAGTTGTAACTGGACTGCAAGCTGTTAAACAACTTTCTCTTAATCTATGTCAAACAGTAAAAACGCTCACTGATGTTCTTTAGACTTGCCGGAAGCTGCTTTGGAGCATTCAGCGGTTTGCGTTCAATCTCTCAATGTAGAAATCATGACAGAGCCATTAGCTCTGGCTGTTGTTTTTTTTAGCACCCGTACCGGGCCGTTGATAAGAGTGCAAGAAACTTTTGGTGTGTTCTGTACACAGTCGAACGACTAACATTTAGTTGTTTTGCCACATCCCGTTGGCTTACTCCAATTTTCAGCAATGTCATTTTCTTCACAGCTCTTTAATATTTTGCATCCATTATTACGGACTACACTGTATTCTACAATACAGAAGCCTGTGTAGTATTAAGTTAAGTAAGTTTAAAATTTATTACTTACCTGATTCCAACAAACGTGTTGTAAAGAGTATTTTGCAACTTTTTGACAGTTTGGAATTTTTTTGTTCCGTGAATTTGTTTCTACTATTTACAGGGCCATCTGTCTTTGCAGTATACACACTAACTTAATTTATTTAATTAAAAACAAACAAAAATTAAAAAGGTGGATAATTACGTAGGCAGATTTTTATCAAACTGTTTTGAATTCTGTCCAAAATGACTAAATTAGATTTACTGCAAAAGAACAGAAAGTAGATAAAATTTTTTTGAGTACAATATGTTTGAAGACCATCGACCTTGGTTAATCTACTTACACATACTTTGGAGGATTAAACCAGATCATAAAGAATTAAAAAAACTGTTTTGTAAAATTTTTAAGACAAAAGTTCTAAGACCTTCTTCATAAGAGGTTTCTGGTAAAAACAACCGTTTCTCAGCCACCAGCTTAATAACAATGTTGATAAATATTGGAGGCAATTTAAGAATAGTTCAGACAGATTTTAGGTAAGTTATGCAAACGTTATCGAATGCTTTTTTGATATCTAAGATTATCACACAGATGATTGATGAAAAAAAAAATTGATGGTTTTTTGAACGCATGTAGAAATGACAATGGGTCTAAAACTTGGAACAAAGTCTAAAAATAGTTTACCTTTTGGTATGGGTACAACCTTGATAGATTCTTCTGTGTCCCACTAAAAGCAAGAGGGCCGTTTCAATCAGAGAAACGGTGTGTAGAAAAAAACAATTTAGCAGATGCTACTAATTTGTTTTTTCCACGACAAACCACGACAAACCACGTCATATTGCGGAAACTAAATATTCCGGATACAGATTTGTTTGACACAAAAAAAACAGGTTGTGGATAAGATAAATGTTGGTAATAATATAAAAATGAAAACCTTTATACTTGTCATTCAAGGTCTTTGAATAGCATTTTAGAGCAATAATGAAAGAAGCAATGACTAAATCAATTACATTTATGTGTTATGTATTGAAGTGGTTAAATCAAATATATTATTTAATACACAACTATACATTATTGCTTCACAAGGAAGGGCAAATCATACATAAATTATCTACAATGGAGCTGAATCGAGAAAGTGCAAAAGATTTATTTGAACAAATCCAAGTTTTACAAAATGCAACAGTATTGATCTTTAAATCATTAATTAAGCGTGACAGTTTTGGTTTTTTGTTATATCCTGATTGGATATTACAACTAATTAGAAATTTATTATTGGATTGGAATACAAGTTTCAAAAATGTGATAAGGTAATACATAGATAGAACTGGCCCCCTAAAGATTGTAAAAAAACTGTTCAAGTGCTTTAATTAAAAGTTCAACTAGGTTAAATATAAACGACGCATTGGTCTCAAATCTTCAGAACGGTACGCTAAAGATGTTTTGTGATCGGAGTTTTTTTGAAGACTTGCAAAAGTCGAAATTAAACGGTTATATGCCAGAACGGTTGCGGCAAGAAATAGTTTTTGTTGTGATAGGGCTATAGAAATAGGTTAACACAAAAAAACGAGACGTGCCAGGTCAGTTGTAAGCAGAGATTTTGGAAAACTCTGGGTTTGTTGTGTAGTCTAATGAAAGTTAAAGTAAAGTAAACATACAACTTTGATGAGTTAAGCTGTTAGATTTTGTAAAATAAATAACTGTAAAAGGCTTAATTAGACTGGCAAGCATATTTAGGACAAATTCTTTTAATCAGTGTTGTCCTAAATTCATTGGAATAGTGCAGCTTTTTGCAGAAAGTGCAACAAGGTAAATCTAGTTTATTACAAAATTTATACTTGTGTAGCTTAGATCAAAAGCTCACCTCAAAAGATGCAAATTAATCATTTAAAAAACACTTAACACTCATCACAAGTTAAAAGAAAAATTTATTAAGAAAAAAGAACTGGATATCTCCTTATAAGCTTATTCAGATATATGTGTGGTTCAGATCGCGTTTATTCAATTTTTTTCATGTGCCTTTGACAAAGATTTTAATGTTGTGTGAGGTTTTTATGGCTCAAATTTCTATGACACTTGGGAAAATGGCATTCTGAAAACACATTGTGAACCACCAATATTTTCTACACAAGAAAGGTACTCCTAGTCAAAAGCTCTAACGTAAACCGTTTTAGAGAAATACGGCATTTTATGATGGAAAACATGAAAAAAAGTAGCAAACTAGTCGTCAAAGTTCATGCATTTGTTTCATGCATTTAAGTTATTGACAATTGTCGTTTAGTTGTTAAATAACCTTTTTTTCAAAAGGAGTCAATATCGCGGGAACTTATTATCTTTATTACCTAATTAATTTGCCCATTCTTAGTATTTTGCTTGCGTGGTGATAACAAAATAAATAATTACAGTGATAGCGAGATATGCAATATGCATTTTGTTTATGGCGTTGCCGATGGAAATGCAGCACAAGCTCGTCGAATTTATCAAGAAAGGTTTCCAAACCGACAGGTGCCAAATGAAAGAACATTTATTCGTATTCACGAACGTCTACATCAAACTGGAAGTGTACATAAAACAGCTGCAGAAAATGGGAAACCTTGCCTGCTACCTCCGCAAATTGAAGTTCTTCAAAAAATCGAAGACGATCCATCAACGAGCACTAGAAGAATAGCTTTAAACCTAAATCTTAGTCACGTTACAGTGTGAAGAATAATAAAAAGCCAGATGTTATATCCTTATCACATACAGCGAGTACAGCCCTTTTACCAGCGGAATTTCCGCAAAGATTAGCTATGTGTCAACGGTTTCAAGAAAAAATTGCGCAAAATCCTCGATTCTTAGAACAAGTTTTATTTACGGACCCAGCAAATTTTTCTCGCGATGCGATTATGAACTTCCATAATAATCATGTATGCCGACAAAAATCCACATGCCATAATAAAAGGCTATCATCAGCAAACGTTTTTTTGTTTATGTTTGGGCAGGTGTTGTAAGAGACCATTTAATAAGTCCATATATTTTGCCGTTTAGGCTAAATGTTCAATCATATCGTAATTTTCTTGAAGAAGAGCTGCCGGGACTTTTAGAGGACGTTCCGGTTCAATTAAGAAACGAAATGTGGTTCATGCACGATGGTGCTCTTGCACATTTTAGTTTAGTTGCGCGTCAATTTTTAAATGAACAGTATAGGAACCGTTGGATAGGTCGATGAGGCCCACAGGCTTGGTCTCCTCGGTCTCCAGATCTAAATGTTTTGGATTTTTTTTGTGGAGTCACTTAAAAAGTTTAGTTTACACTACATCAGTTAATACTGATGAAGAACTAGAAATCGCATTATTGCATCCTGCAATACGATACAAAACACTCCAGGCATTTTCGAACGGGTAAGTCAGTTATTAAGACGTAGGTTGGAAGCCTGCGTTACCGTAGGAGGAAGTCATTTTCAACAATTTTTGTGATTTTTCTTGTTTTATTATGTGATTGCGTACTTTTTCTTTCCGTTCCTGACATATCGTCAAAAAATTTAAAAAAATATTTTGTATCTCGAAAACGGTGCGTTTGCGGAACCATGTTAATAGGAACTTTTTTTCTTATAATTAGCCAAGCAATTCCACCCTTTATTTTTCGACACATGTTTTGAAACACCCTGTATAATAAATTAAATTAATTTTAATAATTAATATTAAGTTATTCAGCTAATAGTTTATTAGGTGCCTTATTAGGAATTGGATATTACGGCCCTCTTAGAGTTGCAGATGATGTTGGAGATTATTGAATAAGCAAGCGCCATCTGTTGACAGGTTTTCTAATTATGATTATCTATATGCGCTCCCAATTATGTAAATGTGTAAAAAGTTGATAGAAGAAACAAATTAAAAAGCAAAAAGTTTTGATAAGTGTTATAATTATTTATTTCTTCAACATTATAAATATTCTAATATTATAACAATAATTAATTTAAATTAATTGGATATTTTGCAAATAGAAATATGTAAATATAAACTCAATATTAATTTAATTAATATATAACATAACAAAATAATTATCTTTTTGTAAAAAGTGTCTCATTACCAAATTTTTATAAAACAAAGTAAAATTTACATCATTTTGTGTTGGTATGTTTCTAATTTCTGTTGAATTGTAATAAAACATTTTCAATACTATTATCGTTTTGTAAATTCTAAATCAATTGGTCCATCTGGTTTATTAATAAGCAAAGATTTGGTATCAAGGTCCAATCCTTTCCACCCGATTTTGTAGTTTCGAACAAGCTAAAAATAACAAATACATTCATTAGTATAAAAAATTCCAATAGAAAAACATACAACTTCATTTAATAATCATAATTTACTAATATAATTATATCTAAGTAGACATGTTATTATTAGCTAGTTACCTTAATAATTGTGATCAGTATGTTCTGTTCTGCTAATCGTCTAGCAATGCAAGATCTAGGTCCATGTCCAAATGGCAATAATAAAAATGGATGTGGTTGTTTGTATAATGGGTGATTTTTTAACCATCTTTCCGGCTTAAATTCATGTGCTGCAGGGAAGTATTGATCTAATCTACAAGAGACTTGGTTTTGACTAACAACAACTGTCTAAAAATAAAATATTGTATAAATCTTTAAGTAACAATAAAAATAAATTATACATTCTGAAGATTGAATCACTTATTAATGATTACATATAACATATCATGATTAAGATAAAATTTCTAAATAACATCTATCAGTCAAAATCGTTATCGCAAATCTAAAAATTCCTGATCAAAATTGCCTTACTATGTTTGTATTGATCTAATTGTTTTCATAACAACATTAATAACTTACCCCATTAGGTACTTGGTAATTTGAAAATTCAGCGTCATTTTCTAATACGCGTCCAATTCCAATTGATATAGGACGCAATCTCATTGATTCTTTTAAAACAGCTTTCGCATACTGAGCTCGAGATAGAATATCTACAGTTACCACACTATCATGTCTTGGTAGAAGGCGAATTGATTCGTCATAAAGCATGCTTTGAACTGGTGGATTTTTAGCTAAATAATATAATATAAAAGATGTGGTATATGTCGTCTAAAAAGAAAAAAAAAACGTATGTTAGTGTTTAACATTAAATTTTTAAACAATAACTTAAAGTGGCCACTTAAAATATAAAAACGCAAAGACGTTTTTGAAGAGTGGTAACTTAGCAAAACAAATTATATTATTCCTATTCGTTCCAAATGCAGAGAATCTAAATCTAGCTTTCGAGGACTGACAAGCTTACACCCAAACTTCCTGTTTCGAGACCAGTACACCTTGTCCTATATAAAACTAATTCATACCTGGAAGCAGGTATAAAACGAGCTAATACTACAAAGAGAGATTTTATGTTATCTACCTAGCAGAACAAACAAAACTTTTCATAATAACTATTAATATAATTGATAGTTGTGACTTTTACTACGTGATAATTCATGTTTATGAAATAATAAAACAATTTACTATGTTTTTTATCACAAATTTATTTTTGCGAATACATTACTAGTTTCGGCTCTACTAGAGCTTTCTACTGCATTCGTAAAAATAAATTTGTGATAAAAATCATAGTAAATTGTTTTATTATTTTATAAATAACTATTAACACTAACACATTTATTTAAGCTTTTCTAGTAACGCTATGCCTTAAAAAAATTGGTAATTCTGTAAAACGATGCCCTCTCAAGTGTTTTTTTAAGTTTTAAAAAAAAATTATGCGCTTTATGCAACCTACAATTGTTGTGCAAAAGCGGAGTTTCTGAGCATAATTGTGAGGTCTTTTTTCGTATATACCAGATTTCAAATTGACTTTGTAGACATTCCTTGTTTTGAGCAAAAAATTGCGTATTCACCTTCCTGAGTAATGGAGAGCTTTTATAAGCCCATTACATAGACTCTTAATTGTGGGAAGATATGAAGCAGTCAAACTCTCTTCACAAACTTGTCGTCTACACGGTTTTTGTTTTCGGGACTGCATAGCTTAGAAATTCATCGTACTGATACTATGTTCTTTCCAAAATCTTCATGCAAAATTTTAAAAACACTCGTTTCTGATATTCCTATTTCTCTAGCAATAACTGTCATCTGTCAATCAACGCCAAATCTTCAGTATTGGTGATTTCGTTATTTTTCGTGCTTTAAAGGTATTTTACAGTTTGGGTCACCATGCATGGATTTCCTGTTCCATTTAAACTATTTGCATCAATATTTGACTTAAAAATAAGGCTAGCTATTTTTTCCATACACTGCCATCATTCTCTCATAGATATTCTTCAAGCTACCACTTTCTTAAACGGTAAACGGTAAGCAACGTTAGAGTTGCTTCGAGCCGCAATGCGTTAGGGAGCGCCATGCCCCACAATGATCTTCATTTTAATAACATTATTGTCAAACATTTAGTTTTTAATAATTTAAAAACCTTTATTGCAATTATTGCAAAGTAAAAAAAAATTTAATCCGCTTTTAAAAATATAAAAAGTCATAATATTACTGTCTAGTAAAATGAGATCAGAATTCATTTGCTTGCAAGTCTTGCCTTATATGTGTTACCGGTCTATCCCCTAAAGGATAAAACTGTCACACAACCCAAAGTTAAACAGCCTAGAAGTTAAAATTCCACAACGGAGTTCTTTTTGCATTTTAGAATCTTGTACAATGTTTGTAATTGTTTTGGGTCATACGCGCTCCCATGAAGTTCGCAGCAAAAAAAATATATTCTTTTCAAAATTGTACTGTCAACTTTGGACAAAACTACGCGTACAACCCGTGATACCCTCGATGGCATAACAAAGTGGCATAAATGGAAGAGGAGAAGAATTGTTGCAGTTACAAATTCCGGAAGTTCCATGGCCAACTTTAAGGTATTAACATTTAATTATGCGTTACCTCTAAAAGAAAACTTCCACTCATTACAACACGCCTAACCGTGGAGAGAATCTCCAACGACCCCTGTTAAGACTTAGTAACACCCTACAAGATCACCGCTGCCCCAAACCTTGGATGCAATTCCCAGGAGATACAGCCACCCCCGCAACTATTTTTAACTCCTTGTGGAAAAACAATAACCAAAAACCTTACATTAATTCCTACTTTCTCATACATCGACAATAGCTTAGAACGTAACTGCATAACGGACAACACGACTGCATGGAATAAAACCGGCCATTCTCTGCTCACTCTATATATAATTTCGACTCTTTTTACAACTTCTTGTTAAAGTAAGAGCGTGCAAACTGAGTGTTTATAATTTTTTTAATAATATTTATGTTTTTTGACAACTAAAAAGGCAGGAGCAACATATTTTTAATTTGCACAAGAGCGTTATTGTAGGTAGCGCAAATCTCCCTTTGTAAATAGCCTTTAATTCGAATGTGAGATCATCAAATAGACTAACTTAAACAGAATTTCATTAAAAGCTTGAATTAAATCTAATAAATACAAAATTCAATCCTCCGTAGATAGTGAAGCAATTAAGTGGCACTAAACTACAAGTTAGCAAACTTCCTAAATTAAAATAACGGGTTGCTGTTGTAGAATTGTTCTCTATTATTTTAATTTCAGTATTTTCCGACTAAAAAAGCATTTAAGACTATCTTTGAACAGGTCAATATAAAAAAAAGACAAAACGCCTATGTGTTGTGTCCCCATCAACGCCTACGTTAGTTTGTTTATTTGTACTTTTTGCATCACTTAGTTTTAATGTAATTGTTTTATTTTACAAAGTAGGTAGCACTCAGATAAATAACAGAGCAAAAAACAGTACTGAGTGTTGCACTGTGACCAATCTTTAGTAGTCACAGATCGTGTTGGGGTTGGAGGTCGTGCTGCTGATGTTGGGCTATAAGGCATATGTTCGGGGCTATTCTCTACGTACATTGATAAAAGTAAACAAGATATATATTGCTAACTAACAATATGAACTGTCATTTAACAAACTTTCTTTGCTAACAATATCAATCTTTAGTAGTCACAGATCGTTTTTGGGGTTGGAGATCGTGCTGTTAATGTTGGGCTGTAAAGCATACGTTCGGGACTATTCGTACATTGATAAAAGTAAACAAGATATATATTGCTAACTAACAATGTAAACTGTCATTTAACAAATTAATGTTTTACAACAAAATCATGTTTTACATGTATTATTATTTTATGTAGAAAATTGTGAGATTTGCCACGCCTTCTGATGTAATAACTATTTATTTGTTAGCAAACAACATTTGGTAAAATGACAGTTTATATTGTTAGCAAGCAATATTCGTTAAAATGACAGTTTATATTGTTAGCTAGCAATATACATATACCTAGCTCAATTCTAGAAATATGCATAAAGAAAAGCTTTGGTTGTTTTGCTATTTACTGCAAGTGGATAATAAATTCTATCAATATTTTCGGCAAAACCTCCGCTACTTTGTGTTGTTTTTGAGTGATGGCTTGAAAGGGTTTAATTATATGGACAACGTTGTTCTGGTGTTCAAAGAAACTCTTTTGAAGCATCCATTGATCAGTATTCAGTCCGTCCACGGTCGGGTATACAAATAGTTAACATAGTAATGACAATGAAATAGCTACCGAGAGAGCAATGTTGGTGTACACATGCAAGCTTTTCCGTGTCTACGATGACTATGTATGTATTACGCATAAACTGTGAGTTGAACAGAAATGTACAAATTAAACGTACAATAGTGTTTGCATACAAACAAAATGTTTTAAAAATGTTAAAATGGATGGCCTACCAAGTGTGAAACTAGGCCCAAAAATGAAAAATTCAATGTAGATACAAAATGCTTAAATCGACTAATAAAGCCCAGGTACAAAAACGCAAAAAACCATCAGAAAATGGCACTTTTGGTGCAAATGTTAAATTCGTGTCTGTTGTTAGAATACAAAAACTTAACAAAGCAAACTAAAATTAGTCCCAAAAAATGCACAGTTAAAACGCCAAAAACTATCAGAAGCTGACATTTTCGATGCATTATGATATGTTTGAGTCTGTCGTTAGGATACACTCAACGGAACAAACTGAAACTAGTCCTAAAACATGAACAATTCAATGTAAACAACTCACGTAGTTAAATTACATAAACTTCGACTAAAAACTGTCAGAAAGTGACACTTTCGGTGCAAAACTCAACGGAGCAAACTGAAATTAGTCCTTGATGTAGATTCACGTGCTTAAATTGGCTTATGTTAGCGCGGTATATTCGACAATAAGCAAACTGTCAGAAATTTACACTTTCGTTTCTGTCGTTAGAATACTTAACAAAGCAAACTGAAATTACTCCCCAAAAATGCGCAATTCAATGTAGATTCACAAACTTAAATTGGCTTTTGTACTTGGTACAAAGTTTTTGTCAAAAACGTAAAAAACTGTCAAAAAGTTACACTTTCGGTACAAATATTGTGTTCGTGTCTGTCGTTAGGTTACTAAAACTCAACGGAGCCAACTGAATTTAATCGCAAAAAATGCGGAATACAGTGTAATTTAATTTAAAGTTTCTTCTATAAAAAAATTTCGACAATAAACGCAATCTATCAGAAAGTGACACTTTCGGTGAAAATGTTGTGTTCGTTTCTGTCAAAGAAAACTCAACAGAGCACACTGAATTTAATCCCAAAAAATGCACAATTCAATGTAATTTAATTTGAGGCTTTGTCAGTTTCTTCTAGTAGTAAGTACGAACTGTGCCATCTTTATTAAATATTCCACTGCAATAATAAGGTTTTACTATAAAAGCATTATGTTCTTGTGTAAACACTATTGTACATATAGTTTAAATATCTAATTCACAGTATGCATAATGCACAATTCACACTATTTCAAATGTTTACACTGCACTTTACAATTCATTATTTATTATATTATTTTATACATTATATAAATTGACCTTAAAATATTTTTAATAAACATTAATCTTATCTAAACAATAACACGCCAAATTCCGTCTTGAGGTTGTCTGTAATTTATTGTTGTGAACTTGACCAAATGCATCTAAAAGTTTAGTGTAATAATAATGAGCATTGTACATATAATTACATACATATACATATATACTTCTAAAAATTTAGTGTAATAATAATGAGCATTGTACATATAATTACATACATATACATAGTCGCGCCGTTCCCTTTCGGAGTAGGCTATAACGCTGTACAATAGCCTACTTTGGTTCTTAAAACTTACTTCGTACTAATTGTCTCCACGTTTTTCTAGCCTTGCATACTTTCTTTGCTTCTTTGCTATCATACACATACTTCCAACTACTTTAAGTTATGCGTTTCTCAATTTCTCCATCTAAGCTAACATTCTTATTAAACATTCTTCCCAAATACACAAAAGTATCCACCATCTTTGAGCGTTCACCGTTGAAACCGATGATACAATTACTGCCTACTTCGTCCTTATTAAAGACCACGATTTTAGTTTTTGCTACATATATACAGAAATTCATTCATGCTCACATACTATAACAGCATCGTCAGCATCCGACACTACTCTTATATTTACATTATCAATCCTTACACCGTTAACGCTTTCACAGGCATTTCTTTCGCATTTATCCATAAACATATTAAACACACCACGATGACATAACACATCCCTGCCTGACACCTTGTTCTATGCTAAACCAATCGCTCAGTGCACCACACTGCACTCCCCAAATCTTATCAGTCGTTCTCTTCCAAACACTTTTCCTGAGATACTCAACATACTAATAGCACTATCATTTTTTACATTCTGTCTTACTGCCTTTACCTTTGTACAAAAAAACATCACAGTATTCTTCCAACTATTTGACAATGTCGATTTTCTAAAGCACAAATAAGCGATATGCCCCATACTTTAACATTTCACCCGTAATCCCATCTACAAGATTTTATAGCTTTCATCACTTCGTCTTCGGTTAGACTATCAAAATATTTTACCCAGCGCTGCCTAATACCGACCTCATTCCAGATCATTTCTCTACAATTATTCTGAATGCCACAACCTTTTTCTTGGGCCTCATTCATCATTTCCTCATTCAATTCATTCTCTTGTCAAACTAATTTTTTCATCAAGAGTTATTTCATATTTGTCTTTTTATAGTTGTCTCTTAATAAATTTACGACCAAGGTCCACTTTTGATATGACAAGATAATGATCAGATTCACATTCAGCCCACGTACCGCTAGAGTATCTCTAACTAAACTTCTCAAAACTTTCATCTTACACCACAAAATCAATCAAAGTTTTGGCCTAGCACTCAAAATTTCATTCAAATTCTGCCAAAACTCATTCATTCATACATTCTCATCATCATAGACAGGCACATACGCTGCCACTAAAAAATTCTACGGATTCCAATTTTCATACGTATCCATAAGATTCTAGACAAAACCAATTCATACTTTCTTAAATGTTGCTTGACAGCAAGGCTTAGAATTATGCCTATACCTTGACTACCACCCATCCAATCATCTACACCATACCACAAAGCTAGACTACAGTCATTCATAGTACCCACATCTTTCCATTTCTTCTTCACACACACATATAATATCAATTATTCATTCAACAATTCATGTTCCTTGCCAAATACTTCTCTCACATTCCAAGTACCAATTATTGTCAAGTCGTCAACAGGTGCCCAGTCTTTTTGACCTCCGCTGCCTATCATAGCTTCGGACACCCGAAGCTATTGCACACATAAGATGCTTTTCTTTTACTGTTCTGGACGGTTCCGAACAATTCTGTGCGTGACACCCTATGTACCTTTCACAGAGAGCGCGACTTGTTCTGAGTGTCCTTTCCCTCTCCCCTCATGCACCACCATCGACAACGGTGCATCAAGCCCTTTTCAAGTGCCAACACCAAATAACTAAATGTATCTAACATTTACTACCAACTTATTAACAAAGTTACAAGTGTTTTCTTTTGTCGCCAGTAATAAATTCAATTTTAAAACTTAAAATATAGAAATAGTTTGTAATTTAGAATCTATATTGTGCATCATAAAAATAATGTAATAAAACGTTTTTTAATTATACAATTAATTAACAAAATGTCAAGTTGAGTAAATAATTATTTGTTGGTTATGTCGTTAGTCAACGCATCATAATATAATAATAATGTTCCTTTCAGAACAGTTCAGAACGGTTCTGTGCGTCAAGCCCCGGGAGCGTGTTGCTCTTGAAAGGAAAGCAGTAATAATTGATTATTCAATTCATAACCCTGTCATTAAACCTGTAGTAAACCTGTTATTTTTATTATTATTATGTTAAATATTGAGTATTAATATGTTCAATAGTGATAAACTGTATAAAAACATTCATTTGCTATCACTCTGTATTATGTACTTTATACTTATTAATTGATTTAATTATAATTACATTTTTACCACAAAAAAATGTGTTACGCCTATGGTGATGGTCTAGGAATATTTTTCAATATTTATAAGTGTATATTTAGTTGCCTACATCATAAACCTTTGTTTTTCTTGTTTACACTGTAGTATGAATGTAGTAGGAACAAATTCATTTACATTAAATTTAATTAATTTTTCTGATAATATATTTTCTACAAGACTTACTGTATCGATGCCAGCTAACAAGAAATCACACACCATTCCTATAATATCTTTAAAATCTAATTCAGGAGATGATAAATACGATTCTAACAAAGATGCTTGATTCTTCTTATCATACTCATTAAAAATTGACATTTTTAATGATAACAGATCTATGGCAACACTAAAAAATAAATAATTATAATAATAATAATTATTATTATAGTTTACACTTACTCTTCCATGTATTGTTGAGATTTTTTAAGTTTTCTATATAATGGTGTATTAAATTTCTTCCACATCTGTGGTCCATTATCAGTTTTTAAAATACAACTATTTGTAGTTAATGCAGATCTCATTAATCTCGATGACCGAGAATATGGCTTCAGTTCTCGCCTAGAAAAACTCTCTAATCGCAAATCAAGAACAGCCAAACATGTTACTGAAAAATAATTAAATTTAATAACATCATAAGACTTTCAAAGTAAGGAGTAAAAAATTTTGTTAATTTCTACAGAATCTTCCAAAAATAATATAACCGAAAGGAACAATTGTTCAACAAGTATTCTACAACAAATCTAAGTAAATTTACTACCAAATTATGTAAAATAATTCTACATACATTCTAAATATAATCTGGAAATATCTGGAAGGTAATCATGATTTGGATCTGCTTCGAGAGTATCTAAATGTTCAAACCATTCCTGTACTACATCATTCGAAGAAGGAAGAAAACTATGTACAGATGCAGGACTACTTAGTCCTTTTTGAAATACTTTTCTTAATCTAAACCATGTTGGACCATTTCTACCAAAATATAAAACTAATAATTTACAAAACATTAACGAAGTGATATTAATAAAATTGTTTCTTACGTAGGTAATAATCCTCCACTGTTATAAACATTAGGTCTATCTAATCGGTATTTCTCAAGTGCTAGATGACTTCTTCGTTGAGGATATTTTCCTTCAGATCTAAACATATTTTCAATATCGTCTGGATTAAATAACCATACAATATTTACACCAGGTACAATTTCTTCTCTAACAATCGGTCCATATTTTTCTAATTTTTTAAATCCATTTAAATGAAGCCGATCAAATTGGTATGAACCTAAATAAAAAAAAAAAAATTGGTTAATTAAAATTTTAGTTTAAATATAAATACTTTCTAAACCAATTTTGTATAAAATAATTTAACCACTTACCGACAAATGGTAAATATTTATGCATTGTTCCAATAAATGGCAACGAACGAGGTCCTGGTATATCATCAAATTTTTTAACACAATTTGAACAATTTGTGTGAAACAATCGTCCTCCTTTATTAATTTTTACTCGAAACCACAAACCATTAAGTTTGATAAAATGCATTTTAAAATTCGCGCTTATAATTCACTTAAGTTGGAGTGGGGAAAAGCAAACTCACGACACGCGAGAAACAAGTGAACACAGGGAAAACAAAACACCACACTCAAGTTTTTCCAATATAATTAGTACTTTTTGAGTATGTAAAATGATTTATATTGTTTCTAATTACTTATTTAATTTATCACCATATTTTTTTGTTGCTACAAACATGATATTTACATTGATTCAGCTATAATGTGGCTTAAATATGTTAACACGTTTGAAGTCATTGGCGTAGGGAAATATAGGTAAAATATCACACCTATATCAATGCGTGATACGTTACATCATATTGTTTGACTAACTTTGAAATATGATTTTTTTGTTAATTTAATTATGCTTGTTTATGCAATATTGGAATATAGAAACGGTTATATATTGCAGTAAATCGACGCCACTGTATAGGAGATACCTTTGTGAAATACACAAGTTGCATAATATTTAAAAGCAATAAGCATCATATGAGTTTGTATCCGTAAGAAAATGTATTATTTTAATATGCTTTAGCATTGTTTAATTGTATCAACATGAATATCTAATTATTACAATTACATCATTGCTAAAAAATGTAAGAGTATGTAAATAATACAATTCATTTAACGTTTAATATTTCATAAATTCTAATTTATATTCAAACAAAAAGAATATAATTATTTTAACTACCTTAACTTATAATTTTTGTAAAGTAAACATTTTAAAAATGCTTTTGTCAAGAAGCCTGCAATGATAACAATAGTGCGTTTTATCTATTAAGTATTTTTTTTATCAAAATGTGAATTAAAGAGTATTTCCACTTCTTAAGAAGAATAATAGATATTTATTGTGTTTCAATGATTTTAAAAATCAAGCAGTGGCGGCGCTAGGCGGTAAGCAGGTATTCCAGGTAAGCTCCGCATCGGGGCACTTGGCCATTAAATCCATTACAACATTTGCAATTTTAATTACGATAAGTGGAATCGAATGACGAATCTTTTATTGACCTAAATAGTCATCTTTACATGCATGTAACATGCCGATTGAATGTGTAGTCTCTTGAAAATTGAACAATTCAATCGTAATGAAATACCGAAATGAATTATATCAAATCAAAGTTTTTATAGATATGGTACAAGAAAGAAAGAAGACATCAGACTAATTTTTTTTAAATTAATTAAAACTAAAACATTAAACAATTACTATGGACCAAGAGCTACTTAATGTCCTTCTCACAAATGTAAAAACGCTGCCAATTAAACGATTTCTAATGTATGTAAAAGTGCTATTGTTTAAATTAGCACAATAGAATATTGAAGAATATGTAAATGATAACTTTGTAGATGATTTAATTTAATGTTTATATTTTAGACTTATTATTATTATAAAAAGTTCTCTATTAGAAGAATTTATTGCAGTACATTAATACATCTTTAAATTAGATATACTTAACTCGGCACACACAATATATTTTTTTTATTTTTAAAAAGGTTTACAACTCTTCTATCCTTCTGAGATTCGATTTCACATAGTGTTTCAGATCTTCGTGAGTACGATTGCCTATATAGTCCTCAACAAATTAGCCATTTTTGAACAGTTTTATCGTGGGAAATCCGGAAATCTCGTACAATTTCTCATTACTAGCTAAGGAAAAACAAAAGTTGATCTCGATAACCAATTAGTATTCGCACTTAACGATCCGGGTGCCGAGTTTCAACAAACGCAATCTTTACGTTTGGTTAAACATGTTTCCGATTATTGCAGGACTTAAAACCGCATATCATGAAAACTTCAAAATTTGCTTTGTGCAAAGCAACGATGGCTTCTCTAGTTGTATTACCAATTTGTACGTGTTTTGAAAGAAATTAAGAGCATACCGACCGCTACCTTGATTTCCAATATTATAAAAACAGCTACTTTGCGGTCATTCATATTTTCATATATAATTTGATTTTTTTTACCAGTACATTTAGAAAGAATTAAACTATATTTATTTTAGTCAAATTATTTTTGCAGTTTAAATTACTAGTTGATAATATAAATTGATGTGAACCACCCGCCTACCCAAGTGTTGCTCATCAAGAGATTAGATTCATAATTTGCTCTTTAGACATAGAGACTTCAAACGCTTGCAAAGAGGATATTTTAAATCTCGTGATAACAAACAATTGGGCGGATGGGTGAGTATTCCAGTTCAAACTATTTGTTAGTAGTCATAATCTAGAGTGCTTCTTCCACCCTCATAAGTGTTGGTTTTTAAGAAATTGAATATTACCTGACTAAGAAAAACTTCATATTCTTTGATAACAAACAATCGGACAGGTGAAAGGGCACTTCAGTTCAAACTACTTGCTGCTAACCATAATCTTGAGTGACCCATACACCCGCTCAAGCGTTAGTTATCAAGAAATTAGATATCACCTTTTTCTCCTCTGACTAAGAGATTACTAATACCTGCAAAGAGGGCGTACACTTTAGTTTAAACTATTTGCTGCTAACCATAATCTGAAGTGAACTACTCACCCGCCCAAAAGTTGGTCGTCAAAACATTGAATTGGGGTAGGTAGATACTCCAGTTTAAACTTGCTGGTAATTATAATTTAAAGTGACCCACCCACACGCCCAAGTGTTAATCATTAAAAGATTGGTTTGGGGTAAGTAAGCACTTCGCATCAGATTACTCGCGAGTAACCATGATCTGGAGTAACTCACTTATCCACCCAAATGTTGGTCTTTAAGAAATTGGATTTATCATCCTCTCCTATAATTAATAATACGTTTATTTCTTGCCTTTTGGCCTTAAAAATTACATTTATAACTTCCCAAAATTATAAAACTTAATCCTTACAAAGTTAACACAAATAAAAATATTTTCTTCTCTGTTTGTCTACTTCTTTTCTTCGTTTTTTAACAGCCCTCTATTCTGTCCCTCCTCCGTTTCCTTTCAGAACTTCATTTTTTCCCATCTGTTCTTCTCTCATTTCGTTACACTATTTCAACATATGTTTCATAGTTTCGTTAGTCTCTCCTTACAATCTGCACATTATCAAATCCTCTTCCATCCAAAACCTTGTCACTTGCTCTTTATTACCACATCTGAATCTTTTTATCATCTTTACTATATCTTTCGCTCTATAGGTACATTGGCAATTTACTTTCTATAATGTGTTCATAATATACTTTGTACCTAGACTCTTTTACTTGTATTCTCCTTTCTTGCCTTTGTATATTTCTATCTCTTTCCATAATTTCGTACCATGTCTCCCTCCCAAATTCTCTAATTTTTTCAATTTCTTGTCTAGCATACCCATTTCTATTGTAATATTTTTCCCTAATCTCTTTTCCATTTCTTGCTCTCTCTTTTCCATTTCTTGCTCTCCTTTTCTCTTTCATGCATTTTTGTAAGATTTTACATTCGTGTCTCTGTCTCATTCATTCTTCATACTTCATTGTTCTTTTTCCTACTTCTACTCTTAACTTATCTTTTTTGATTTCCTCCAGCACAATATATGCTGGAGTTTCGCTATTTAAACCTAGCACCCATCTCCAATATTTTACTTGTATTGCTTCTAATTTTTCTTGTTCCTTCCATCCCCATATTTCTGACCCATACAATATCATACTCCTAACTAAACTATCAAACATAAGTCCTTTTATTCTTATACATTCAAATTTTCTTTCACTTATTTCCCAACTTGTCCCACTACTTTATTTGCTTTTCAAGCCATCTCTTTAATGTGCTCGCTCTCGGTGTTATTCGTGCAAAAAACATATCCTAAATATTTAAAAGACTTTACTTCTGTCATACCTTGCCCGTTCCATTTCCAGTTCTTTATTTTTTTCTCCCACCCTCCTTTCTAAACTCCATAATTTTTGTTTTATCTACATTAACTTTTAAACTTTTCTTTCTAAAGTATTTTTCCAAACTTTTCTTTCGTTTCTTTCGCTTCATTGGCTAGAACTACCATGTCGTCTGCATATGCTAGCAACCACACTTTTTTTCTACCAACTACTACCCCTCTTGCTTAAGCCAACCTCTTTTTTTTTCTACATCTACATGTATATTGCAAACAAAGTGGGACTCAATGGACAGCCTTGTCTTACTCCTTTCGTTGTCAAAAATCTTTCACTTATTTTCCCATTAAACCACACCCTCCTTGCTGTCTGCTCATACACTTCTTCCATTCTTCTTACTAAGTGCACGCTAATTTCATTCTCTCTTATACACTTCCACAGTTTTTTTCTATCCACACTATCAAATGCTGCCTTTAGATCCAAGAATAACGCATTTACTTTTCCCCCTTTTCTGCTATTTCTTTTTCCACAATATGGTGTAAAATATATACGTTATCCATGGTACCTCTTCCCTTCCTAAAGCCGGCCTGCCCGTCTGGAATTATCTCATTCATACCCAGTTCCTCGTTCAACTTTTCTTCCAATATCACGGCGTAGATCTTGTATGCCGTATCCAGTAATGTTATACCACTGTAGTTATTTACTAGCTTTGTGTATAGGGCATACAAGACCTTCTCTCCATCGACTTGGAAACCCTTCTCCCTTCCATAGTCTATTTATTAACTCACTCAATCAGCTCTTCCATATAACCACGCTTCATTCCCATCCATATCTGGCGCTTTCCTTTTCTTTATTTTTTTATCTTCTCCCATATTGCTTCTTTTGAAATTTCTTTCGCTTGTAGAATTGGTTCTTGTCTGTCTAGTTTTTTGTTTGTTTTTTTTTTCTTCTCCAAGCAAACTCGAAAAGTGTTCCTTCCACGCTTCCATTGATATTGCCGTAATATCTCCCTGTTTTTTTCTTAGTTCTTTATTTATGTATTTTCATGTTTGCATAACTCCTAGTCTTGGTCTTTAAAAAATTACATATGTTGGACACTTTAGTTTAAACCAGGGGTGTGGAGTCGTTACAAAACTGTAGCGACTCCGACTCCTTAATTTTTTTGTTTCGACTCCAACTCCGACACAAGTAAGTGTGGAACGGTTATTTTCAGCTTTAAAACTAATAAAATCGGAGTTAAGAGCAACCTTAAAAGAAGATATTTTAGAAGCAATTATATTTTTCCGAACAAACAGTTTTTAAATGTTTTACTTATTTTATTTTTTGTAAAAATTACCTTATTAATATGTATAATTTTTTTGTATACTATTTCTTAATTTTTGTATAATTAAGGAGTCGGAGTCGGATTAGTTACAGTCTACTCCGACTTCGACTCCGACTCCTCAACATTGGCAGACTTCACGACTCCAGACTCTAACTCCACACCACTGGTTTAAACTATTTGCTAGTTATGGTTTGGAGTAACCCAACCAATTGCCTAAATTAAGGACATCAACAAATTTGATATCACTTCTTCTTTTGTGAACAAAAATACTTTTTACGCTTGCAAAGAGAAACTTTGATGATAACAAACTTTTGAGCCGATGTGTGCATTTCAGTTCAAATTTCTGTTCTTGAAGTACCTATTTGTTCTGGATGTTGCCTATCAAGTTAGCAATTTTTATTTTATTTGCAACTGCCCCGAAGAGACATGTTGTTGTCGTAGAAAACTAGTTCCTTAGATTTTTAAGCCATGAGATGTTTCTTTGTCTGATGCTTTTTTTCTTCTACTTTACTTTGTAGAATGCATTGTAGGAACCGGTATCTACTAAAGTTGCGCATGATGTGTCCTAGGTGTTCTAGTTTCCTGGTTTTGGTCGTGGTGAGGATTTCTTTTGTTTTGTCCATTCTTATTAGTATTTTGTCATTGGTAATTCAATATTTCCATAATTTTCTTAATATCTTCTTATAGAGCCACATTTCACACGCTTCCAGTTTTTTTATGTTTGCCTAAGTCAGCTTTCAAGCTTCCACTCCGCACAATAACACAGAGAATACGTAGCAGTTTAAGAGTCTCATTTTTCTGCCTTTAATCAAATCTCTACTTTTAAAGGCTGTCGCAATTTTAATATGCTTATACTCATTTCAATTCTTTATTTATTTCCTGTATCTGGTCTCATTGCTTATTTATGACCTAGATATACATATTTCTTTACTCTTTCAATGTTACTCTGCTCTAGCTTCAGTCGGTAGGGTTGTGGGTTATTTCTACTTATGATCATGAATTTGGTCTTATTCATATCTAGTCCATTCTGCTTCACTTTACGTAAAATTTTTATTCTGACTGTGCTATCGTCTGGTTCCAATATAAATTTAAAATTATTCTAAGTGCGTGGACACAACGGCAATCCGACTATTAAACAGCGCTCCGACCATCGAACAGCTTTCCTACCATCGAACATTTATATTGACCTGAAACTCTTTTAGCGGCGTGAGAGTAAAATTATTACATTATATTTTTTAATTACTAAATAATTTTACTCTCACGCCAATAAAAATGTTTCAGTTTAATATGTGCCCACACCCTATGGTCTTTGTAGTCTATTTCAATTATTTTTTTCAGAATTTCTATCAATTTTTTGTGTTGAACTCTATCAATGGGCTTCTTGTAGTTTACGAAACAGGCATGTACATCACAATTCATATTTCTGCATTTCTGTACTAGTACTTGCATACTGAAGAGGGCTTTCCTTGTCCCGACTGCGTCCCTAAATCTAAATTGTATGGGTCACAGTTTGCATATTTTTTTATGTGTAATTCTTAGAAACACTTTCACAAGATGGCTGATTAGACTTATTGTTTTAAATTCTTGGCATTTTTTTCGCCAAAATATGTCTGGAAGTGTTATGAATTCCGATTCCAGTTATTGTTATGGTATAATACAGGGGGATTACAAATGTTTGGGATTATGTTGCTATCTAAACTGGAGTTTTCCACCCACTCACCCAAGTGTCTGTCATCAAGACATTAGATTTCACTTTTTTTTCATATGACATAGTGACTACTTACGGTTGCAAAAATATTTTTATAGCCATTATAGATAAAGACGATGAACTACACAGTCCTTTCCATCAAAATACCGATCTAGAGTGGATTTATTATTATCATTAAGATATTACAGTGTATCACTGCTATTCTTCTTTTAGCCAGGTTCTCCACTTTTGTCGGTCTTCCCGCTTCATCTACTTTATTTCGCCATGATCTCCTAGGCCTACTCTTTTTTCGTTTCCCCATCGGGCTCCAATCGGTTGCTATTCTTATCCATTTGCTAGCGCTTGCTCTTGTTGTGTGTCCATACCACATTAATCTCTTTTCCTCTATGTATTTCATTATGTCGGATTCCACTCCCATTCTATGCCGGATCTCTTTGTTTCTTATTTTGTCTATTCTTGTCACTTCACAGCATCTTCTCCAGTATTCTATTTTTACTGCACGTATTTTGTCACCGATCTTTTTGTTTGTCACCCAGATTTCCACTCAAAAAAAGTTTATAGACCATGTTTTGAACGGTAATTTGCTAAATCAGTCATTACAATTTGTAAAGAATCAAGTTCTATATCCGCACTACTTTATATATAAATCAATTTGTGTTCTGGAGCAAAGTTTTAACCCTGATTTGATAGTATAACTAGTAATACAGATGCAAATTAAATTAATATAGATACTAAAAAAACGTCTTTTTCTTTTATCAATGATTTCTAAATATTAGTGACTTTGCTTTCTTTCATGTCACTTTTGAATAAATTCTTTATAAGTTACTTGAACATTTATTCACAAACTTTGTGAATAATACAGTCTTGGGTTTAAAATTTTAAACATTCTACAATACAGTTTATGTATTCAAATAAAAAAAATTAATAATTATATGAGATTGCAACGTACAACATTTGGGTAAAGAAATAAATAAATATAAAAAAATTATAAAAATAATCAAACCTAAAAACATTACATATTGAGAATATGTTATATCTCTTTAAGTGCGGCTTCATATACTAAATAAATCATTTATTTAAATTCAAAACTTATGAGCTTTATGTTTATGTTATTGATAAAAGTTTACACGGTTGGCAACAGACTAAAATATACCGTTCAGAGCTTACCTCCGATTGATGACTCAGCAATTGCGACTGATGAGCAGCCTTTGTTAACGTACATGTGCAATTTCAACCCTTTACTTTAATTAGTCTTGTAGTGATATCCAAACAAACATGGTTAGCTTTTAACTATGCCAAATTTGAAAAAAAAATTAGTAGCAAGCGGTCATCAAATCCTTCACATACTTACATTATTAATTACAGAACATCATTCTTTTTTCATCTGTTGTTCTATGTAGTATAAGCTGCAACCGTCCATATCGTTTACCGTTCCTTATTATATGGCTAAGATATTCCAGCTACCTTGTCAGTTTTTAAATTTCTAAATGTGATATTTAAAAACTACTTAATATGTCACAACAACATAAAAATATCTTTGAGTTTCAACGAGTACAACTACATCCGCTAAAACTATCAAATTGAAGACTAGTTTTAAGCAGTCTATAAACATTGACCTTAAATATTTGCGTCTTATAAGAGTTATAAGTCTAAAAAAATACTGAATTTGGAAGTTTGTTCCATGTGTCGATAGTACGGTTATAAGTTTCTGTCCTACGTCTTTAAACTGTCGGTGAATATTTGTTAGAATTCCTAGCAAGCCTTTTACATGCATATATATTTGTTTAGAAGGTAATATGTCTTCTATTTTGTTTGAACAATGTCCATTGAAATATCTATAGAAAATGCAAAAATCTGCAATATTACGCCGGTGTTTTAAACTATCTAAGCATTTGGGTCGGCAATGATTCGAACAGCTCTTTTTTGAATAGAATTTAAAATAAATAGTGCAGTTTTAAATACTTCTTCCTATACTTGGGAACAATACTCAATAAAAGGACAAATATAATAAGTTATTTGTTGAGATTGTACTAGGCAATGGAAGGTGAGAGGGGAACAGGGTTGACAGCCGTAAGCTTGTAAGTTATGTAATAGAGTAGTAAATGTTACAACATCGCGTGTTTGCGTACGATAGTTTTGTGACAATCTGTGCATCAGTGACGTCTTTCCTGACGTCTATTGAGTTTTGGGCAACACGGTAAAGTCCCAACCAAAAAACAATTTTCAGATGGGTTGGACAACTTAAGAACAACAGGATCGTTGATGAAAAAAAAACCACCTGGATCTGCTCGAACGGTAAGCAGTGCTGTTACAAGTTCCAAAGAGTTCTATAACTAAAGATTCCAAGCTGCCGTTTAAACAATGTATAAGCAGCGTACATTCTCAGTATCTCCGCCTTTGTCGTACCATGACATTTCTCTATCACAAACAACGTAATTCCGTACGCGAGAAGAAATGCCGCGCGATCATTAGTAGAGAGAGGGAAAAGGTACAGTATTGTGCGACAAGAACAGAGATACTAAAGATTGTACGGCAAAACGCTAGCTTGGAATCTTTACAACTCTTTGACGAGTCCCCACTGATCTGCTCGGAAACAAATTTTAAAATTTGAGTTAAAGTTTCACCCATACAAATCATGTTCGTGCAAAAATTGAATGAAACGGACCACGCAAAGCGTAAAAAGTTTGCTGTACAGGTGCTGCAAGTGTTGAAGAAAACAACAATGTCCTAATTTTTATGTCAGATGAGGCCCACTTTTATTTGAGCGTAGAAGTTAATAAGCAGAATTGTCGGTACTTAGCAAAGACAAATCTCAAACAGCTCCACAAACGCTTGCTGCACTTATCAGAAATCATAGTGTAGTGTGCAATATCGCCCATACTGAAAGAATATCCATGGACTCGCTTCGGCGTACCTTTCCCACTCGTCTCATTTCTCAGTTTGGAAATGTGCCTTGGCCTCTTAAACTTAAAATGTCGAATTTATGTGTGACAAACCTTGTACATAAGAAGAAATTAAAGATGCAATTTGTCGTGAGATCCAACTGATTGATCAGCAAACAATAGAAAGAGTGTGGGAGAAGTTTAAAACATCTCCCAAGCATTATATTCCAAACGTAACTTAAATGGCATACATTTATTTACATTTTTATGTAAATAAATAATTTTTTACTTACAAGCAAAAATACAAAAAATGCCCTGTTCCTCGTGGTGTAAAAGCTATCTATTAAAAGTTTTTTAGATATTTTCAAAGCTATGTCAACAACATGGTCGTTTCAGAAAAGAATTATGTGAAATTGTAACCATTAGAAGATAAATTGGAGATGATTTAGATATGGATTTGTTATTTAGTTTAAGATTTGGTACTAATAATACCTCAGATTTTGATTTTAAAACAGTAAGAAATTGAATTTTTTAGAGTTAAAATTGGGGGTATCTTATATTCAGATATTGTTTTGAGATCTTTGTTTATAGATACTAGAGATTCTAACCTAGAAACTTCAAGACGCTCTGCCATATATGTCAATATTGTCTTGAAAGTATGAAAGGTGGCAAAACTATGAGTAGAACTTCTAGTTCATTATTGTAAATTTAAAATAAAGTTGGAAAAACAGCAGAACCTTGAAAAACACCGGAATTTATGATTTTAGGATCAGAGTTAAAATCATCAATTCTAATTATATTTTTTCTATTGCCAAAAAAAACTATTGATAAGATTTAAAAATTTATAATCAAAATCTATACAATAGAGCCATGCACTATTAAATAGTTTGGAAATGTCTAGAGCTACTGCAACATTTTTTCCATGTTTGTCTAAAGTAGAAACCCAATTGTGGCTAACATAAGTCAAAAGATTTGTTGTCAGAGGACTTGATCGAAATTCATATTGAGTTTTTTTTGTTCTAAGAACTTGACAATGTAGAAATTAATATTTTATACAAATCTGTCAATAACTGTTAACGTATTCAATAGTTGACACTATAGTAGTGTACACCATTGTGCGTAATTTTTAATCTCACTGTATTTAATTTAAGAAAATTAACCTGTAATGAATTGAAACTATTACTTTACTACTAACTATTTGCAAAAATACAGGTTTTTTTTCTAAGTTAGTATCTAAATTATATCGTTTTGAAAAGAAGGTATTGAAGATTTTGCATTATCATATTTTTTGACGATATTTTGATTTAAACATTTTTTTTTTATATTCATAGGTCAATTAAATTGAATAATAATATATATATAATATTTAAAAAAAAATAAAAATAAACCCACCAAAAATTACTACATGCCGTTGTGCGTGCTTATGTAATCACTTTATTAAATATGCCGCCTTTTTAAAATTGTGCACCAAACTATTTACTATAGTGTGTCAACTTCAACTGTCAAGCAAGGTTATAAGGATGTACAGATGAAGAGAATATTTTTATTATTGCTCTACTCCGTTCCGGATTGTGTTCAACTGTCAATTATAAACATGTAAACGTAAACATATGAAAAGAATATTTTTATTATTGAATCCTAAGATAGGCAATTTTATTTACGCACACCTTGAATTCACTAGAGGCACAAACGTAAATTAGATGGTTACATAACCCCAAACTTTTATAATGACCCTGTAGAAAATAATATGTAACAGAAAACATTTGAATTAAATTTTATATACATTAATTAAAAAAAAAAAAATTACAATTACCTTATCAAACTTTGAAACTTGAATACAACTCGTTAAAAATAAGTCTGATAAAATAAATTAATAAATAATATTTTTGACTATTTTAAAATAAAACGTTAAAATTTTATTCAAATAATCAACAAAAATAAGTAACATTTCTGTTAGAGTATTTACATATTATTTTCTTCATATTGCTGCTCATTGCTAGTATTTTTTTCCAGCATGTCCCATGGTTGCATAAAACAATATATAGTTATATTGTAACCTGAAAAAATCATTTGTCTGCAATAAATAAATCTAAAATAATATCATAGAAGTGTGGTGGAGATCAGTCATCGGTTGTCTCTATAATAATGTTAAAATCTATCAATCTGGTGTAGCGATGGAAAGCTACCGCGCGAAATTTTTGCAATGTAGCCCTCTTGCGGATCAAATAATCGCTTCAGTTCCCAAAAATATTATTGCAATTTATTTAAAAATTAATTTTGAAGTGTTTATTCATTAAACTCTCATTATTATTACACTAACTCAAAAATAATATCAAACAATCATCTACAATAAAGATTTTATTTTTGTACAAATTATTTGTGTGATAAACCATTAAATATGGCCATATTAATGAACCAAAAAATTAATTAAAAACTTATTTTTAATCAAAACTGGCGATGTATGCTGAAAGTAAAATTCTTTCTATATATGATAATGTTTTTGTTTTATTTTTAACTTATATAATAAGGTCAGGATCTTTTTTTTCCATCGTTTTGTTTTACTCAATGTGAAAGGGAATGTTATTATGTATTCTCATATGAATATTAAACTTTACAATAATCAAAATAATAAAACAATTCCAATATCTTTAACTTTGACTTTATACATAGTTGAAATAGATGCAGAAAATAAACCAAAAAGAGACAAAAATATAAAAATTATAAATAATACAAATTTATTTCAAGTCCATGGGAGAAAATTACAAAACATTAATATACCAATAACAAAATATCCAAAATAATAATATTTAGTCCAAGATTGTTTTGCAGCTATCCAATTTACAATTGGCGTAGCTGAAAACAACATTCTGGTTGTAATTTGAACATGGGCACATAATACAGAATATATAGTCAAGGCAATTCCATGAATCATGCATACACATTCTACATTTCTACTTTTTTTTCTATCATTAATAAACAACTCTTCAATAACATGAATTGAAAAATACTGTGGATGTTTTTTAATAAAATCAATAGCTCCTAATAATACCAGTATAACAACCGGCAATGCAAGTATAAAATTTGGTATTTGTTTAAATTCATAATATTTAAGAAAACCAACGTTCCAATACTTTTCCTGCACATACAAATAAGGTCTAGGAAATAAAGCATCACACCATGTTTGATTATGTTTAAAGTGTTCACCAGGCATCACAAATCCATTAGTTACACCGTAATTAACAACTTCGGATGGTAATACTGATTCAAAATTTGTACAAAATTTTAAATAATCATAAAGTTGTATAAGAATAAATGGCAAAATTGATAATACTATTGATATTCCAAATAATAATAAATTATTAATTGTTCTAAACAGAATTCCCGACTGTTTAACATCCTGAATAATGGCTGTGGAATAAAAATAAATTAAGAAACCTACATTTAGCAATCCATTAGAACGTGTCGACGCACTTAAGGAAATAAATACTACACATTTGATAATTTCTGAATAAACAATTTCATTATGTTTTGATCTAATTTTCAGACTGTGTAAAATAACATTTAATGTTAAATAACAAAACATGCATTCTGTATAAGGTGCGGAGAAGAATATAGAAGCTGGATTGTAACAAAACATTTCACAACATTTTGAAGCAAATTGAGGATTATAAACATATGATGTTAATTCAAATAAGCAACGTACTGTTAAAACAAACAAAATAGTATTAAGGATGATATATGTTAAAAGGATTATATTATGGGTGCTTAATACTTGCGATAATACTGGATTCAAAAAATAACTACAAATACGGACAGTATATGGAAGTAAAGGAAAAAATGCAACTGAATTTTCGTAAGTGTATCCATGTACCGATATATGCATGAAATGTTGAGCGTCCCATCTTACAAAACCTTCTAATATTGACTTCATAAATGGATCCAGAATTTTTGATTCATCAGATTTTGGATATAAAAAAACTTCTGCATCATGATCGGGTATAATATAATTGAATATGTATTGTAATAAGATGACCAACAATCGACTTTTGATAGCTTTTGAAGTAAGAGACATTTTTGCTAAAAATAATGATATAATAGTAATAATCAATAAAAACAAATATAATTACCAATTGGATATTGCAATGCAGTTAAGTGCAGTGTTGAAAATTGAACAATAATCTGAGTGAATCATTTAATACTAGTTCATTTGTTTGCAGGTTATGTCACAAATCAATTTTACTTTAGATTATAGATAAGTATTTATCTGATTAGAAGAATTGCCTTTATATCATATAAGGAGCCTTTTTTACAAACCACACTACTAATAAAAAAAAAATTAATTTGTAATTTTAATTGTTGGTTTGAAAAAAGCTCTTCATATTATTATTATAAAATTAATGTACATTCAATTTTTTTTTATAATAAAATAATCATTAAGGTTGCATTTAATGTGAAGTTATAATTATAGGAATCTAAATAATTACATTACATATATTTACCCCCAATATCTTTATACCTACCTAGAAAAATTATTCAAAATATTTTTTTCAAATGGTTATTTTGTTTGAAGGAACTTGTGGTGCTATTTTCACATGTTATAAACAGCTGTAAGTTTGACATTGATGTAATTAACACGACGGAAAAGACGGTACCCGAATTATAGATAACAGCCTAATGTTTTATGTAATTATTTAAATTTTAAAATGTTTTTAAAATATTATAGATTAGGAAAATTATCCGAGTATGCTGTATGTTTTAATCAATTTCAACAAATTAGCACGCCGCAGCATCTTTAGGTGTAATAAAATTGATGTATCTTGTGTTGAGGAAGGGAAACAGAAAAAAAAAATGCCGAAATGTTTGCCATTTTGAAACAATAAAAAATATATCAAGTTCTAACTGGTATTTTTATCTTATCTGAACATACATTCAAGGGCGTTACACATTTTAACAATTATTTATATTTTGATTTTTAATAGTACATTATGGTACAAAATGACGTGGCTGAACTTAGCTACGGCTACGGATTCGTTTAAGAAGCACATTTGTGAATCCGCGTTCTCACTCAAGCATCGCCCAGCTAAATCATTAACATGCGTACCAGTATTGGAATTTAGAGGCGCTCTTATATTTGTTTTAAATCAATATAAAACTTAATAATTTAAACAAAATGCTCTGTTGTTTAACTAAATAGTATTATTTAGCAATAATTAAATAAATAATAAATTTAAAACAACTGCGTTGTCAACAAAATATGTAGATATAAATGGGTGTTAATAAATTATAAATATAACATTAAAACAGCGTTCAATATTTTTACATAAAAAATAATTTGTAGCTTTTAAACGTTTTTACATATATTTGCTTCTTATTATTTAACAAATAGAAATAAACTTATTTATGAAACAAAAATCTAAATAATTTGACTAATAATTTAATTTAAGGTTGGATGGCCATTGCTTAAGCTAATAATTATTTAATTAACCAATAATAATAAAACTTTAAACTTCCGGATATCCGAAAAAGATTTGTTTGAAAACGGAAAATGTAAAATATAGGAAAAATAAATGATTCAGTTTTTTGGCTGACACAACCTTATTTATGAACGGATCCGCAATGTTTTTGCTAATAATTGTTTCTATTTAACTAACAAATGGGAATACAATTTTAATTTTTCGGATATCTCAGGGAAAATTGGTTCAAAAACGGATAATGTAAAATATAGCAAAAATAATGATTCAGTTTTTTTTGGCTGACACAACCTTATTTATAAACGGATCCGCAATGTTTTTGCTAATAATTGTTTTTATTTAACTAATAAATGGGAATACATATTCAATTTTTTGGATATCTCAGGGGAAATTGGTTCAAAAACGGATAATGTAAAATATAGCAAAAATAAATGATTCAGTTTTTTGGCTGACACAACCTTATTTAT
Source organism: Tachinus rufipes (assembly GCA_963932245.1). NCBI lineage: Eukaryota > Metazoa > Arthropoda > Insecta > Coleoptera > Staphylinidae > Tachinus > Tachinus rufipes. Next base: position 43,805,544 of record OZ010741.1, on the reverse strand, counting down.
GAACGGATCCGCAATGTTTTTGCTAATAATTGTTTCTATTTAACTAATAAATGGGAATACATATTCAATTTTTTGGATATCTCGGGGGAGATTGGTTTAAAAACGAAAAATGTAAAATATAGCAAAAATAAATGATTCAGTTTTTTTTGGCTGACACAACCTTATTTATAAACGGATCCGCAATGTTTTTGCTAATAAGTGTTTCTATTTAACTAATAAATGGGAATATATATTCAATTTTTCGGATATCTCAGGGGAAATTGGTTCAAAAACGGAAAATGTAAAATATTGCAAAAATAAATGATTCAGTTTTTTGGCTGACACAACCTTATTTATGAACGGATCCGCAATGTTTTTGCTAATAATTGTTTCTATTTAACTAATAAATGGGAATACATATTCAATTTTTTGGATATCTCGGGGGAGATTGGTTTAAAAACGAAAAATGTAAAATATAGCAAAAATAAATGATTCAGTTTTTTTTGGCTGACACAACCTTATTTATAAACGGATCCGCAATGTTTTTGCTAATAAGTGTTTCTATTTAACTAATAAATGGGAATATATATTCAATTTTTCGGATATCTCAGGGGAAATTGGTTCAAAAACGGAAAATGTAAAATATTGCAAAAATAAATGATTCAGTTTTTTGGCTGACACAACCTTATTTATGAACGGATCCGCAATGTTTTTGCTAATAATTGTTTCTATTTAACTAACAAATGGGAATACAATTTTAATTTTTCGGATATCTCAGGGAAAATTGGTTCAAAAACGGATAATGTAAAATATAGCAAAAATAAATGATTCAGTTTTTTTTGGCTGACACAACCTTATTTATAAACGGATCCGCAATGTTTTTGCTAATAATTGTTTTTATTTAACTAATAAATGGGAATACATATTCAATTTTTTGGATATCTCAGGGGAAATTGGTTCAAAAACGGATAATGTAAAATATAGCAAAAATAAATGATTCAGTTTTTTGGCTGACACAACCTTATTTATGAACGGATCCGCAATGTTTTTGCTAATAATTGTTTCTATTTAACTAATAAATGGGAATACATATTCAATTTTTTGGATATCTCGGGGGAGATTGGTTTAAAAACGAAAAATGTAAAATATAGCAAAAATAAATGATTCAGTTTTTTTTGGCTGACACAACCTTATTTATAAACGGATCCGCAATGTTTTTGCTAATAAGTGTTTCTATTTAACTAATAAATGGGAATATATATTCAATTTTTCGGATATCTCAGGGGAAATTGGTTCAAAAACGGAAAATGTAAAATATTGCAAAAATAAATGATTCAGTTTTTGGCTGACACAACCTTATTTATGAACGGATCCGCAATGTTTTTGCTAATAATTATTTCTATTTAACTAATAAATGGGAATACATATTCATTTTTTCGGATATCTCAGGGGAAATTGGTTCAAAAACGAAAAATGTAAAATATTGCAAAAATAAATGATTCAGTTTTTTGGCTGACACAACCTTATTTATAAACTGATCCGCAATGTTTTTGCTAATAATTGTTTCTATTTAACTGATAAATGGGAATACATATTCAATTTTTTGGATATCTCAGGGGAAATTGGTTCAAAAACGGATAATGTAAAATATAGCAAAAATAAATGATTCAGTTTTTTGGCTGACACAACCTTATTTATGAACGGATCCGCAATGATTTTACTAATAATTGTTTCTATTTGACTAATAAACAAAGATATAATTCCAGTTTTCCGAATATCTCAGGGGAAATTGCTTTAAAACCGAAAAATGTAAAATATAGCTAAAATAAATGATTCAGTTTTTTGGCTGACACAACCTTATTTATGAACGGATCCGCAATGTTTTTGCTAATAATTGTTTCTATTTAACTAATAAATGGGAATACATATTCATTTTTTCGAATATCTCAGTGGAAATTGGTTCAAAAACGGAAAATGTAAAATATTGCAAAAATAAATGATTCAGTTTTTTGGCTGACACAACCTTATTTATGAAGGGATCCGCAATGTTTTTGCTAATAATTGTTTCTATTTAACTAACAAATGGGAATACAATTTTAATTTTCCGGATATCTTAGGGGAAATTAGTTTAAAAACGGAAAATGTAAAATATAGCAAAAATAAATGATTCAGTTTTTTGGCTGACACAACCTTATTTATGAACGGATCCGCAATGTTTTTGCTAATAATTGTTTCTATTTAACTAACAAATGGGAATACAATTATAATTTTCCGGATATCTTGGGGGAAATTTGTTTAAAAACGGAAAATGTAAAATATAGCAAAAATAAATGATTCAGTTTTTTGGCTGACACAACCTTATTTATGAACGGATCCGCAATGTTTTTGCTAATAATTGTTTCTATTTAACTAACAAATGGGAATACAATTATAATTTTCCGGATATCTTGGGGGAAATTTGTTTAAAAACGGAAAATGTAAAATATAGCAAAAATAAATGATTCAGTTTTTTTTGGCTGACACAACCTTATTTATTAACGGATCCGCAATGTTTTTGCTAATAAGTGTTTCTATTTAACTAATAAATGGGAATACATATTCATTTTTTCGGATATCTCAGTGGAAATTGGTTCAAAAACGGAAAATGTAAAATATTGCAAAAATAAATGATTCAGTTTTTTGGCTGACACAACCTTATTTATGAAGGGATCCGCAATGTTTTTGCTAATAATTGTTTCTATTTAACTAACAAATGGGAATACAATTTTAATTTTCCGGATATCTTAGGGGAAATTAGTTTAAAAACGGAAAATGTAAAATATAGCAAAAATAAATGATTCAGTTTTTTTTTGGCTGACACAACCTTATTTATAAACGGATCCGCAATGTTTTTGCTAAAAAGTGTTTCTATTTAACTAATAAATGGGAATACATATTCAATTTTTCGGATATCTCGAGGGAGATTGGATTAAAAACGGAAAATGTAAAATATAGCAAAAATAAATGATTCAGTTTTTTGGCTGACACAACCTTATTTATGAAGGGATCCGCAATGTTTTTGCTAATAATTGTTTCCATTTAACTATTAAATGAAAATATAAATTTAATTTGCCGGATATCTCAGGGGAGATTGGTTCAACGGAAAATGTAAAATATAGCTAAAATAAATTATTCAGTTTTTTGGCTGACACAACCTTTTTTATTAACGGATCCGCAATGTTTTTGCTAATAATTGTTACTATTTAACTATTAAATAAAAATATAATTTCAATTTTCTGGATATCTCAGGTGAGATTGGTTCAAAAACGGATAATGTAAAATATAGCTAAAATAATTGATTCAGTTTTTCGGCTAACAAAACCTTATTTGAGAAAGGATTTGCAATATTTTTGCTAATTATTGTTTCTATTTAACTATAAAAAAATAGATATCTGAAGGGAGATTGGTTCAACAATGGAAAATGTGAAGTTCAACTAAACTAGTTAATTGAATTTCTCGGCTAACACAACCTTAATTAAAAAAAAACCGCATTGTGTTAAGCAATAATTGTTTCTATTTAACTAACATATGGAACTCAAGTTTCAAATTTCCTGAAGAAGAATTTTTTTGAACAAAAAATTGTCAAACACCTACAAGTTTAATAAGAAAAGATAATTTTAAAACTATAAATATTTTTATATCAAAATAAATTCTATCAGTATTGTCAAGTAACAGCTTGTAATTAATTATTATGCATTAGTGCATTTTTATATTATACTTATAGCTACATATTGTTGTATCTCTTTAATGTTGTAACTCTTCTGTTGATTGGGTTGGTTGTAGATGTTATTATATAAAACTTTGTTCACTACTTTAATATTATTTATTAATAATTATTTCTTTACTTGAGCCTTGCGGCCCAAGCTCAGAGCTACCGCTCTTTACAGTCTTTAAAATATAACTGACTTAAAACTATTTCTCTCGCATATTTATATTGGTAGATAGGGATGAAACCGACCCTTGACCATAAACAGATGGTTTATAATCTTAATGGGTTTTTACAGTCATAAAATCGGGTTGGGACACAACATTACTTCCCCCTCAAATTAAAAATTTTTATGAAACAAAAATTTACCAATATAATTATGTGGAGTTTAAAAATTTACATTTATAATAATAATTAATTGACTAAAGAAATACAATAAAATTAATAGCTAATAACATTAAACTAAATATATATATTTATTTTTATTTGAATACAATATATAAATAGTTTTGATTCTTTCTTTTACTAAATAAACCGTTTAAAAATGTTTGATTCAATTAATTCAACCTTTACAACTTTTTATGTCAATACTACTTCATATGAAAACTTTTTAATTTTTGAATACTTAAATTTGTCTTACTTTGAAACAAATAAATTACAAACATAGACGCCAGTCTTCTTGAATCGCACATAGCTAAATTTCAAGAGCAGGATACGTCTTGATTTACCCGCCAGCTCTTAGCTAAGGTTTAATCAACTAAAACCATTTACAATCTTCAAAGATTTATGTATTGATTTTCAAAGTTAAAATGTAGAATTATATATTGTTTATGATTTTACAATTAAAATTTTAATATAGAGTCAAATCTATTTATAAATTAAATAATGACTATACAATATGTATGTTTTGTTGATATATGTTTCATACCTTAATAAATTTACTGTAAACACATTTCCACATTTAAACATGATGTGGAGAATAATTTTCACAACACAGCAGCGGAGAAACGGCGAAAATATCTTCGTGCGAGCGGCAACACGATGGCGATATTTTCGATTCTTCGGACGGCGTGGATGGCATTTTGTATGTTATTGGGCAGCGGCGTCGGTGGCGGTGGCGGCAGAACGGCAAAGGCAACTGGAATCTGTTCGATCCCAGCGCTGTCTCCAAAATGTTGTATCTCTTTAATGTTGTAACTCTTCTGTTGATTGGGTTGGTTGTAGATGTTATTATATAAAACTTTGTTCACTACTTTAATATTATTTATTAATAATTATTTCTTTACTTGAGCCTTGCGGCCCAAGCTCAGAGCTACCGCTCTTTACAGTCTTTAAAATATAACTGACTTAAAACTATTTCTCTCGCATATTTATATTGGTAGATAGGGATGAAACCGACCCTTGACCATAAACAGATGGTTTATAATCTTAATGGGTTTTTACAGTCATAAAATCGGGTTGGGACACAACAATATTTATAAAATTTAAAAAAAACTTTTTTATTATTTACTATTTAAAAAGTGAGCTTTGCATAATAATATCTAGACGTTTTAAAGTACCAGATAAATTAATTAAAATTTTAAAATCATTTGAAGAATGATTAAATAAGTAATCATTAGCATACAAGTTCCATGATAATACAGCATAATATTCAAGAATGAAATATATAAGCATTATAACAAAACAAGTACAACAGAAATAAACTTTAAAAGGAGCACTAAGAAAAAAACTTTTTTTTAACAGCCATATAATAAATCAAAGTGACGGACAGTGTGTATTTGAATGAACTTTTATTTTTAACACGTGTTAGTAATAGAAGTGTATTACAAATTATCATAGCAAATTATTCAAAAATGCATTATAAAACAGTACATTTAAGATGCCGATAAATTAATTACTTTAATTAATAATTGCTTTTTAAAATATTGTGAGGATTTTTTTACGCTATTATGACCGATGTATAAATAAAATTCCGAGGTCATGATAATATATTTTACGACTGCAAAAAAATAAAACCTTTTTAGAATAAAAGAGACCGAACTTATAATCTTGTTCTAAATAAAATAAAATTATAATTCACAAATCAAATTATAAAACTGATCAATTTAAATGACAAATAAGTACACTTAACATAATTTTGGTTTTTTGTTATTTAAATTAGTTAATTATGCTTTTCTGGATTTAATAAAGTGATTAGGTTTTAATTTTAATTATAAATTAAGAGTAAAATATTATGTTTTAGCAATAAAAGCTGGTATAAGAATTTACAAATTTAATAATAAACATAAAAATGTATTTTAGATACTACTTATTTTACTTATGAATGCCCTTTTTTGTAACAAAATAAATTTCATGATATCAGACAATATTTTGATTTTTTATCTTGACAAAGTTATGTTTATGTCTTTAAATTGTAAAGATTTTTTTATTGCAGCTGAGATAATAGTTTTACTTATGGTCAGTTATTAGTTAACTCTTTAATTACCTATATATATTCACAAATAAATAAGTAATCCATTTATAAACCGCTAAAAGTTCTTTTTATAATCTTGAGTTTGCATATTTATAAAAAAAATGAAAACGTTACACTGGTTGGCACAATTCATACAAAAAACTATTTAAAAAATTTCAAGGTAAAGTATAGATAAAAAACTAGTAATGCCGCCGAAACCGGATCCAAACCCGGTATCTGGCGAATTCGGCCAATATTAGAAAGATTCGGTTCCGGCCGGACCTTGACAACTATCCGGTCGGATTCGGCCAGACCCGGCCGGATCCGAAAATTTTAATAAATGAATGTACTGAAAGTAGAATACAAATGTTAAAAAAAAAACAGGTGAAATATATTAATAAAATGTAAACAAACAAATAATATAACATAAAAATAATAATAATAATATAATATTAATAAATAATGATTAAAATATTATATTAATCAGTATTATCAATAATATTTATCCGACAATAAAAAAGGATGTGTTAGTTAAAAAACTCAATAAACTAATTTGGCATTATTTAACATTTTCCGTTTTGAACCAATTTCCCCTAAGATATCTGAAAAATTGAAATTATATTTTTATTTAATAGTTAAATTATTATTAGCAAAAACATTGCAGATCCGTTCATAAATAAGGTTGTGTCAGCCAAAACACTGAATCATTTATTTTTGCTATATTTTACATTTTCCGGTTTTAAAGCAATTTCCCCTAAGATACCCGGAAAACTGAAATTAAATTTTCATTTATTAGTTAAATAGAATCAATTATTAGCAAAAACATTGCGGATCCGTTCATAAATAAGGTTGTGTCAGCCAAAAAACTAAATCATTTATTTTAGCCATATTTTACATTTTCCGGTTTTAAAGCAATTTCCCCTGAGATATCCGGAAAACTGAAATTAAATTTTCATTTATTAGTTAAATAGAATCAATTATTAGCAAAAACATTGCGGATCCGTTCATAAATAAGGTTGTGTCAGCCAAAAAACTAAATCATTTATTTTAGCCATATTTTACATTTTCCGGTTTTTAAGCAATTTCCCCTGAGATATCCGTAAAACTGAAATTATATTTTCATTTATTAGTTAAATAAAATCAATTATTAGCAAAAACATTGCGGATCCGTTTATAAATAAGGTTGTGTCAGCCAAAAAACTGAATCATTTATTTTTGCTATATTTTACATTTTCCGTTTTTAATCCAATCTCCCTCGAGATATCCGAAAAATTGAAGATGTATTCCCATTTATTAGTTAAATAGAAACACTTTTTAGCAAAAACATTGCGGATCCGTTCATAAATAAGGTTGTGTCAGCCAAAAAACTGAATAATTTATTTTAGCTATATTTTACATTTTTTGGTTTTAAAGCAAATTCCCCTGAGATATTCGGAAAACTGAAATTATATTTTTATTTATTAGTCAAATAGAAACAATTATTAGTAAAAACATTGCGGATCCGTTCATAAATAAGGTTGTGTCAGCCAAAAAACTGAATCATTAATTTTTGCAATATTTTACATTTTCCGTTTTTGAACCAATTTCCCCTGAGATATCCGAAAAATTGAATATGTATTCCCATTTAATAGTTAAATAGAAACAATTATTAGCAAAAACATTGCGGATCCGTTAATAAAAAAGGTTGTGTCAGCCAAAAAACTGAATAATTTATTTTAGCTATATTTTACATTTTCCGTTGAACCAATCTCCCCTGAGATATCCGGCAAATTAAATTTATATTTTCATTTAATAGTTAAATGGAAACAATTATTAGCAAAAACATTGCGGATCCCTTCATAAATAAGGTTGTGTCAGCCAAAAAACTGAATCATTTATTTTTGCTATATTTTACATTTTCCGTTTTTAATCCAATCTCCCTCGAGATATCCGAAAAATTGAATATGTATTCCCATTTATTAGTTAAATAGAAACACTTTTTAGCAAAAACATTGCGGATCCGTTTATAAATAAGGTTGTGTCAGCCAAAATAAAACTGAATCATTTATTTTTGCTATACTTTACATTTTCCGTTTTTAAACTAATTTTCCCTAAGATATCCGGAAAATTAAAATTGTATTCCCATTTGTTAGTTAAATAGAAACAATTATTAGCAAAAACATAGCGGATCCGTTCATAAATAAGGTTGTGTCAGCCAAAAAACTGAATCATTTATTTTTCCTATATTTTACATTTTCCGTTTTTAAAAAACAAATCTTTTTCGGATATCCGGAAGTTTATAGTTTTATTATTATTGGTTAATTAAATATTTATTAGCTTAAGCAATGGCCATCCAACTTTAAATTAAATTATTAGTCAAATTATTTAGATTTTTGTTTCATAAATAAGTTTATTTCTATTTGGTAAATAATAAGAAGCAAATATATGTAAAAACGTTTAAAAGCTACAAATTATTTTTTATGTAAAAATATTGAACGCTGTTTTAATGTTATATTTATAATTTAATAACACCCATTTATATCTACATATTTTGTTGACAACGCAGTTGTTTTAAATTTATTATTTATTTAATTATTGCTAAATAATACTATTTAGTTAAACAACAGAGCAATTTGTATAAATTATTAAGTTTTATATTGATCGAAAACAAATATAAGAGCGCCGCTAAATTCCAATACTGGTACGCATGTTAATGATTTAGCTGGGCGATGCTTGAGTGAGAGCGCGGATTCACAAATGTGCTTCTTAAACGAATCCGTAGCCGTAGCTAAGTTCAGCCACGTTACAAAATAAATGGTACACTGTGAAAACAGAAAGTGAACACTAACCCTTCAAATATAAATACCTGAAATTAATTATTATTTAATTAACAATGGCTATTTTTGCCTCTACGTTACTAAACAGGCTGCATTCTCATTGAAAGTGACTCGATTAGTTTAATAATATAGCTTGATCTATAGCGTTTCATTCTTCAATAACTGCGCCTTTTAGAGTCCGCGATTGATTCGTAGATTCCAACATTTCCAACCAATGCAATCCCAGACATAATAGATCTTTACTAAAAAAAGAAATATCAGTTGAATACAATAATTATATTTCGTTAACAGCAAATAATATTAAATCTAATCCTAAACAGTTTTGGTCGTTTGTCCGCTCAAAGAACAACCAAACTCGTATTCCTGGTTTAATGAAACTTGATGGTGAAAGCTTTGACTCTCCTTCTAGTATTGTAGACGCTTTTGCTAATTATTTTAAGAGTACTTATACTCAACCATTTACTTTGTTTAATCCGATTCATTCCACTTGCAATAACTTTCCTATTATAGATGTGTCTAACTTAAGCGAATCTGATGTTTTGACATCACTCAAAAAGTTGAAGAATTCAATGACGAGCGGACATGATAGCATACCCAGCTTCATTATTAAAGACTGTGCTGATATCTTTTGCGTTCCATTGTGCAAAATTTTTAATATTATTCTCAACCATCATAGTTTTCCTGATGTTTGGAAAAAAGCAAAAATTTGCCCGGTTTTAAAATCTGGCGCTAGTGCTGACATTATCAATTATAGACCTATTGCCATTATTTCTAACTTTGCAAAAGTTTTTGAAATGATTCTGTATTCTAACATTTATCCTAAAGTCAAACACTTGTTATCATCAACTCAGCATGGCTTTATGGAAAAACGCTCTACAACTACTAATTTGTGCAATTTTGTTGACTTTACATCAAAGATAGTGGATAACAAGGGTCAAGTTGATTGTATATACTTTGATTTTAAAAAGGCGTTTGACACAATAGACCATTCCGTTATATTACACAAACTCGATAAATTTGGTTTTAGTAACAATCTTTTACTATTATTTAAATCATATTTAGATAACCGTAGTCAATATGTTTCTTACAATAATTGTAACTCTTCTGAATATTGCCCAACGTCAGTCGTGCCTCAAGGATCTAACCTAGGTCCATTACTGTTTTTACTTTTTATTAACGATCTGTCAAATATTTTAACTTGTAAACATTTACTTTTTGCTGACGATCTCAAAATTTTTTCCGCAATTAATACTGTTGAAGACTGTGTTAATCTTCAATACAATATTAGTTTAGTAAATAATTGGTGTAATACTAATCGCCTCTTTCTTAATGTAAGTAAATGTAAACTTGTAACATACACTAAGAAACTCAATCCAGTGGCAGCCCAATATTTATCGGAAGGAGTGGCTATTGCGCGTGTTAATCAAACTACAGACTTAGGCATTATATTTGATGCTAAACTAACTTTTTCTGACCATTTAACGTCAGTAATATCTAGAGCGCATAAACTAGTAGGCTTTATTTTGCGCAACACTAAAGAATTTAATAACACTGAAGCAATAATTGTGTTATACTACACCCTAGTCAGAAGCGTTCTTGAGTATGGCTCAGTGATATGGAACCTAATTAACAGCTGCGATATTAATTCTCTTGAAGCGGTTCAACGAAAGTTTTTTAAGTATTTATGGTTTAAATCTTTCAACTATTATCCGCCTCAAGGATTTGACCATGGTGAGCTCCTTAAGGAATTTGATGCAGTTCCATTGGCAGCAAGAAGATCGGTTTCAATACTTTCTTTTTTGCACAAAATTATACACAACTCAGTTGATTCTCCTGATCTGCTATATAATTTAAATTTTTTAGTACCACGAGTCAATTCCAGGACCTCAAACTGTTTTTATAATCCACCTGCAAAGACGTTGGCAATGGTAAAATCTCCATCTTTTTTAATGTGTTCAACGTTCAATAGTGTATCAAATAAGTGTGATCTTTTTAATGCTAATTCAAGTGTTTTTTTAAAGTGTATTCGTGAACTTTTTTATTGAAAAGTATGTTTTTTTTTAACTTTTAATTATTTATTTGTAATTTTATTGTACCTGTATTTACTGTAGTTTTTAATATGTTGTTCTGTTATAAGGTTTTACCTGTTGGGCAATAAATTATTATTATTATTATTATTATTATTATTATAATAATGTTTAAGTCTGGACTTCTAGCAGGCCAATTCAAAATTTGCAATTCTACCTCATTAGTGTATTTTTGTACTATATTAGTAGTGTGCGACCTAGCATTATCATGCATTAGAACAAAATTATGACCGATAAATGGACTTCAGAAAGTTTGTGCGGCGATTGGAGGATTGTTTCCGAAGACATAGGATCTCGCCTTTGTCCTACTTTCAGAGGTTGAAGGACAAAACAAAACTTCGAGCACGCTCACCTAGCACGGGAGCCCGTAAATGCGTTTTTACGCCGGCAAACGACTTTTTATTATTGCCTCTAACTAGAGCACAACCTACAATGGCCAACACACTAGCCACGCTAGTAGAGCTTAATGTTCAGCAATAATCCATCGACACAAAGAATTTTGTGGAAGTGGAAGTAGCGCTAAGACGCCATAACAAACGTTTTAAACTTTCCAAATCATCGAAAAATGAGCAAAGGGTTGGTCCAAAATCAAACACTATTGACCGACGCAAAAACAAGACTGAAACAAGACACCAACGCTGGCCTATAGGCGTCATTACGGTAGGGGAAGCCAAACATACAAACCACGAGACCTTGATTGATTAAAGCTATCTGAAATTTTACACGGTTAACTTACCCGGAGGCAAATCCACGTCCGGCTGCATTCAAACATGACCCTGAACACCACCGGCCAAGCCCGAACAATCACAAAAGCTTACACTTAAAACAATTACTAAATAAGCGAAATCTGAAAGAAATGAATTAATAATTTATTCAAAATCAGTCAATCGAATCACAGCGGCCAAGGGCCAAGCATAGACAATTGTTTCGGTTCTACAAACCTCGTCAGTATGATTATAGGAATCTAAATAATTACATTACATATATTTACCCCCAATATCTTTATACCTACCTAGAAAAATTATTAATTCATTTCATAATTTATTGGCGATTCAAAATCGTTATAGCCGCGAAATGACTGCCAATTGCATAAATGCTAAAATCATACCGATTAATGCGGACATTTTAGTATTAAAAATTGCAACTAGATGGCAAACCAGTCTTTCGTTTGATTATTTATGAAATCTGAAAGAGATCGATGAAAATGGAGGACTGGTCCACATGCAGTTTTGGTTTCAAAAAGGACGATCAACGATAAACGTCAAGTAGGCCATACAAAAGTTAGCAGCTAAGCCGACAGAAAGCGAGAGTTTGTCACGCTTGTACACTCTCTAGGCAAAAAGTTTCCCTGTACTTGCGGAGAATTATAAAACACCCTAAAAAACGTCAAAGCCAGATCGGAAACGTTAAGGTGGCAAAACAATATGCCGTTAAATATCTAAGAGTCGTCTTTGGCAGTAATACAAATTTTGGCCCCCACATCAAAACCATAATGGAAAAAGCAAGCAAGGCAGCAAGCGCTCTAAGCAAGCTAATGCCCAACCTGGGCGGAGCTAGGGCGGACAAAAAAGCGCCATGTATTTAGTAACCAACTCAATCCTCAATACAAGTGGTAGCTAACACGATCATCTCCATCCACCTGCTAGCAGAAAAGAAAACGTACAGTAGGGGGGAGAATCTAACGGCATCTCGGAGCGCAGCTAAATATGAGAACTTCAGAAAATATGGACAAGAAAGAAAAGCTCTCTAAAAAGTAAACAAAAACACTTATCCCCAAGGTAAAACCATAGCTAAACGGAAAGCACAACAAAATAAACTAACTTACTAACCTAACTCAGTTTCTCACAGAACATAGGTATTTTGGATTCTATTTGAATAGAATGGCTATTGCAGATAGTGACAATTTCATGTACTGCGAGAAAGTAGACACGCCTTAACACACCATCTTTCAGTGCCCGGGATAGACTGAGAACAGAAGCGCCATACTGCATACTGGGCACAGAACAGAGACTGACAAATACTAGAAACATTGTCCAGCATATGCTCAAAAGCGAGAAAAAGTTGGACACCATCGACAAACAAATAAAAGCAATAATGCCGACAAAAAGAAAGAAAAAAAGCTACAAAAAAATAATAATTTTTTTTTTCTTTTAAACTGTGATAATCTCAACCTAGGCAAAAACAGAGAATCAAGTCAGCGTAGACTATGCCAGCAAATGCCTCTACTTTGGCCGTCAGTCAAAGTCAACCGCGTTCAATCCCGATAAAGCCAAATTGGGACTGCTACCACCCAACCAGTAACTATTTAAAGATTATCAAAACTTTTCCGTCGGTTTTCAGTAATAACCCAAGACTCGCTAGCACGTAAATCATCACCCTCAAAATCGGCTTGGCCGGCACTACTTTTACAACGCTCTCATATGTCAAACAATCGAGGAACACCAGACATTGTCAACAGTAGTTTTAGCAAATACTTTGGGCACGTTGTTATCATAAGAAAAGACGGATTGTTTATGTTCTGTATTATTACAGGCAACAAAAGACAAAGTGACCCCGGTACCAAAGACACTTAAAGATTTTAACAAAACAATTTTTTTTACAAAAATTAACTTCACTACGGGTTACTGGCAGATTCCTGTAAACAAATATTACAAGCATTTGACCATCTTTGCTGCCACCAACGGCTTAAAAATACCCCAGCTACCTTTAAAAAAATAATGTCTCAAATCCTGGCAAAGTTATTACAAAAAGCTTCTTGGTGTAACAACATCATTGTCTACTTGAACAACAGACTTTTCTTAGGGCGATTCCAAAAACACGGACTGTGCTGCAACCTAGCAAGTGCAAATTTGAAATGAGAAAAATAAAATATCTGACTACCGCATACCGGCAGTTAAAAAAAGAATCCTAACATCACTTAAAACTAATAAGGCAGTACTGCAAATACAATACTAAAAAACAGCTGCGCAGTTTCCTCAGCGTAGGCACCTGGTTGAGAAATTATGTGCCGGGCTTTGCCAAAATGGCGGCAATGCAAGAGCCAAAACAAAACCTTTAAACAACTCAAGAAAGCCATAGACAAGCTTATCAAACTGGCAATATCCCAACTTAATTTGCTTTTTGTGCTCCAAACTTACATCTGCAATAAGAGGAAGAAAAACTCAAAAACCACATCATCTCATACAATACCGCAAAGTTGGCAGACTGACAAATCCGCTATTGCTGCAACAAACTGGATTGATGATTTAGACAACGACGTTGCCATAAAAAATACTGTAAACTATTTGAACTATTTTGGAAAGGATTCGGTTGACCACTAGCCGCTCAGCTAGTAAAACATTTTTATTTATCCGACACGGCCAAACATAGCGGACAAGATAAGACGACAACCACCTTCTTCCGCCAAAACAAAAACGGGTGCATATTACTCAAGATAACCTAGAAGAAGGTGGCCGTTAATTATATTGGCTCCTTCAACGTTATCCCCAACAAACACAAGGTTGTCTTGACCATATTCTGAATTCTGGATTAAAAGTTGAAGGGTAAACCAAAGTCTACTGCACGTAGGCCTCATTAAGCTCTTTGTACCTCCTTCAGTGGTGACATCACTCCGTTGTCCTGGCATTCAACCACTCTATGTGGCTGATGTATGTAAGTACAACGCTTGGAGGAGTATCCCTTATACTAGCCATGTCAAGCCAGAAGCTTTCCAACATGAACTTTTTATTGTATGAGAAAGCCGGGCATGTGCATAGCACATGCTCGATTGTCTTGTCATCCATTTCACATTTTTTACACGTTGGATTTTTTCCAATACCAATCGTGTGCATGTGTTTTTTTAATTGGCAGTGTCCTGTCAAGATTCCAGTCATAATTTGCAAGTTCTTTCTGGACAGTGCCAAGTAGTAGTTGGCCGTCTTAGCGTTTGGAGCAGTTATTGCTTCCATTGCCTGTCTGCAGCCCGGAGTGTCATCACAAGGCCGTCTCAATGCACTGTGTATGTTAATTTTTAGTAGATTATTTAAGCTTTTGAGTGTTAAAGCGGTCCAGCTGGTTCAGGTCCTCACGCCATGAGGGTTTACGCGCCAGCTCGTCAATGTTACTTACTTTGTTGGAGTCCTTTTAAACAAAGCAGCTCTATGCTATTTTATAAGCTGCTAAAGTAAGAGCATGATGACATTCAAAAATTAGCTTTGATGTGATTCTAGGCTTGTTTATAGCAATTAGCGGCCCCAATATCCGTTAGAATTTGGACATTCTTGCCAGATATTTTGCGGTTCACAATTTTCATAACCCTATAGGTTATCTCAACTTCTTCAGCTTGAAAGATACTTGTGTGAGCTCCTAGTGGTAATGATATTTTGAGGTCCAGGTCTTGCAAGAACCTTTATTGGTTTTTGAGCTAATTGTGTAGATTTTAATCAAATCATTGACCACGTTTTGGTCTTCTTGTTTGCCATCTCCCCGGTAGTGGGGTATTTAAGAGTTTTTGTAAGTTTAGATTCCCAGTTTTTTTTTTTTTTTGTGACGGGTTGACCGTAAGAATCTGGTTTTTGCACCAATTTTCGATTATTCTTAAAACCTTTTGCATCAAGTTGCAGAGTATGCTTTTGGATTTACCGCTTAGTAGGATTGTTATGTCATCTGCATAACCAATTGTATAAAAATCATGATCATTGAGTAGCCTTATAAGGCTGTCGACTACTATATTCCATAGTAGTGAAGATAATACACCCCTTTGGGGACATCCTTTAGCAACGACTTTCCTGATCGTCGAATCCTCCTACATTAACAGTAACGGTTCTTTTCTCTAATATGTGTTTTATCTAACCACTAATTGTAGTGTTTACACCATGTGTTGCAAGAGCAGTTTCTATATTTTTAAAGGTAGTTTTATCAAAAGCGCTTTTAATATCTACAAGGAGTTTATAAATGAATGGGATTATGTAATCACTTTAAATATGCCGCTTTTTTAAAATCGTCCACTATACTACATATGTTTTCATATGTTTGCTTGACAGCTGTCAAAGTTGATCTGTCAAAACAAATAGTTTAGTGAACAATTTAAAAAAAGCGGCACATTTAAAGTGACTACATAATCCCATTTATTTATAAACTCCCTGTATAAATACGCCCAAAGTAGACATTTTGTCTCTTAATGATGTTTCAATTCGGTCTGTTACAAGATGTAGGGCCGATTCGGTAGATCTTCCTTGAGTGTATGCATGTTAGTTTGGGTGTATTGGCTTAGTAATAAGGGCCGTTTCCCAAATTGTTTTTTTGCACAATCATTCTAATGTCTTCAAGAGAAAAAACGTGAGGCTGGTTGGGCGATAGGATTTTGCAAGGATGTAATCGTTACGCCCTGGTTTTGGTATAAATACTTTTACTTCCCTCCATGCTGTCTTGACCATAATGAATTTACGTGAAATCAGTATTCGATTCCGCAGCTGTTTGCTGAAAGAAAATTTGTTCCATCAGTTTGGCTACTCAAAAACTATAATGCCAGATATTCTAATCTACAGTTTTGTAGCCGACACTTTACCGAGATGGTTCAACGCTGGAAATACGCCCATCATACCACAACTATATCCCATCCCCAGGCAAACCCAATAAAGCGCAGCATTATGACACTAACCAAACAAAAAATATTATTGTTGGCTGTCTACTACAACAACGGACCAAACAAAGCTTTAGTCACCTGCTGTTAAAGCAAGATATTCACCAACAAAGAAGTTGAAATGAGAATCAAGCCAAACAAAACCAAAACTACTTGGACTGCCGGCTACAACAGACTAAGCACCGCCAAGTTACATACTAGAATAACGAATACTTTAGGAAAGCCGACATTTCACAGAAAAAGTCATGATTTGGGAACGAGCAAAAGGTTTCATCACATATAGATGAGGCCCAAATTCCTCATCACCGCAGCTGAATAAAATGCTTCCGAATAAAAAAAATGCCACACTATAAAAGGGGTAAATTGTTACGACCGCTAGACTTGATTATACCCTTTAGTGCGACACACTTAAAAGACGGAGCTTAAAACAGTATAAAGCAATTAGAATCATAAATTATAAAGACTAAACACAGAAACTACACATTTTAAGATAGAATCGTCGACTGCTAAGAGATACCACAATCTAACCTCAACTACAACCTATAGCAAACTCCTACACACCGACGCCTGCACCGAGCGTTTACCAAACTCTTCTATGCACAGGTATCATTTATTATTTTGGCTGCTACAATATTTAACTAAAACATGCAATAACTTCTTTAACATACTTTAGTTTTGACTTTTTTTCACCTCTCCTACACTAAAATAAAAATAAATATTGGCTTTAATAATGAATGCCAATGATCAATACTATTATTAAGAAAAAAACTAGCATATTAACTATGTTTTCCAAGTTAGAAGTCGAATTTTTAGTTTCAAGTTTACCTAAGAGGCCGGTAATACTCTTACATGTCACGTAACCCGTAGGGTTGGCTACGATAGCATATTCCTTGCTATAATGTTAGCTTAATAAGTATCAAACTGATGTCGCGGAGATGTACAAATATTTCTTTCCGACTTTTAAAAACGTGAGATGGAGATTTAAAGCTATGAAGTCTGTGGTGACTATACTGCAAAAAGTGTTTTGCTTTGATATATCTACTTTATTATGTTACTATACGTTTGGCGTTTTTTTGTGCGACTTTTACTACCCTTTTGGTTATCACACTATCAATGCAAGTGTTGGTTGGCCAACGGAATGAGAACTTAAAAAAAATTCTAGTTTAACTTGATCTGACTAGACTAAGGTGGCCATACGTCCCGGTTTTAACTTGTTTGTTTCGCTGTTCCGACAATTCTTTTCGGAACAGTTAATTGTCCCGGTTATCTAAAAAAATAAAAAAACTTTTCCACAAATAATAAAAGAATCGCAATAATAGAAGTTAAAGCAATCATGAATAAAACTATTAGAACCATAAAAAAATAGAAAATAGAATTCATGACAAATTTGTACCTATAAAAACAATTTTTTTTGCAAGAATGTATTTTCTTTCACTAAAGGTGGATTGCTATATTGCTATTTTTTTGTTGTTGTATGTCCCGGTTGGGTCCTGACAAAATGTGGACATCCTAGACTAGACTCTATACTATCTAATCTGATCTAACACTGAACTGATCTCGCCTGACCCATCTTGGAACTAATTATTAATCTTAATAATTAAGGTTTCTTTTTATAACTGAAGAATATAAAACAAATATTATTTTTTACCACAGTATGCATACAGAGTTTTAAGAAAAAAAGTAATTTTAGGTAATGATAATAGCCTGATTTGAGTAAAAAATTATAATTATGTGTCCAATTCTAAATGATTACAGACATAGATCTGTCTTGATAAATATGACTCATAAAGTAAATTTTTTTATTTGTTGGTTAGATGACCATTGAAGTCGTGTCACAACTTGTTTTAACTAGTTGAGTATTTCAAGGTACACTACTTATCATTATTAAATAGTTTGGGCCACACTCTATATAGTATATGTACTAGTTTTATTTTATTTTGATTTTCACAAAATAGCGAGTAGTTATAAACCAAAACCTGATTTTTCTAACATAATGCACGTTATATAAATACCAAACATTCAAGTTAGACTAATTGTTTTCATAATTTCAAGAAACTACCCTGTATATATTGTATCATTTATTGATGCATATTTAATTTTTCATAAAAAACTTTTGTACATAGAGGAATGTTTTTTTTAGATTAGACATCCTTTTTTACAATGAAGAAAAAGGATCCTTGGCCTTACGAAATTAATATCGACTCAAAATATTTCTTTTTTTGTTGGAAATTTAAAAATAATTCATTTACAAAATATTATATTATAAATTTATTATTTAATAATAAATACAATACACTTTGTGGAATGGTAATTTCTTCTGAACAATTTCTTTATTATGTGCCCTTCGAAAATCCCAAAGGAAATGATCAATCAAAACTCCATTACAAATCTTCCCTTCATCTAATTTATCCTTAATATATTCCCTTAACAATTCAACGGCATGAATGGAGCACCCTCTTATCTCAACCTCCATTTCTTCACCATTTTCAAGACAATTATTTTCTTTTAATTTATCCAATAGCTCCTTACTGTATTCAAAAACATCAAAATATAATAAAGACTGCGGAACTCTATAATCCGCAAACATTGTAATTTCATCAATATCTTTAAAATTACCCAAGCCTTGATTACGAAAACAGGCCCAAATATCACCAACTAAAATCTGTGCACGTTTATAAATTGCTACTTTCTTGCCTTTATATACAGCATCATCACGGAAACAAGGAAAATTATCAATAATTAAATTTAATAGAGCAACTGCACTGTTATCGGCTTGTTTAACAACATTTGTAAAAGAACCTTCAAAGTTTTCGAGAAGAGCTGAACCGACTTCATGTAATGATTTAACACGTTCTTTGAATAATGGTATTTCTACTTTAGTGTCGCTTCGAAGAACTTTTTGCAATTGTTCTTCAGTAATTACTGAATAAAATTTAGGATTCAATATGTCAACATCTTCTTTCATAGCTCTATTAATCGCAGCACAAAGTGCAAAATATCCTGTGTATCCATCAACAGTCCATCCTTCTTCTTTTTCAGGGGACCAGAAACAGAAGTTTAAGGTATCAACAACAAACATCCAATCAAGGGCCCACTCATCTTCACTTTTTGGATGAACAGTATTTTGGCTAAAATTCGCAACTGAAAGCTTTCCAGAATTTAATTGTTGAATTAACTGAAATAGTAAGAGTTTAATAATTGCACAATGTTGGTTGATGTTTTTCTTACTTCATTTCCAAGTTTTTCTATGCCTTTTTCTTTGATGATAACGTGTTTAGCCAAATCGGCTATATATTTGCCGGATTCACGTGGTGACAAAGTCATTATTTATGCATAAATTCATAAATTGTTCCGGTACGCATGGGTTTATGTGTTATCTGTCTCTAGCAAAGGTCAAGGACAGCGTAAGTAAATTTTCCTTATTAAAATTTTAAATATTGGAATACATAATTGAACCAACACACATATTGCTATCTATATAGGTATGCAAATATAGATAAAGAAATATTTATTTAAATAAATTTAAATTATTATTATTTCATATATTTACGCGTAGGTACGCAATTATTCTCACAGCTGTTGGAGAAGTTGTATAACTCTTTGATTCTGCACAATTTTTTATTGCGTATAGTCAGTTTTGTTAGTTAAAAATTATATTACTGAGCATACAATTTAACAAAAAACCAATCAATATCACCAATCACAGATAAATTTAAAACTTTATAGCGGCGTGAGAAAAAAATATTTCATAATTAAAGAATGACAAATTTGTGACACGACTCGACTTGATTATATTATAAGGAAAATTAATAGCAAATTAGAAAAAAAAACTATATTAATTAAATAAAATTTCAAAAAGTAGAAATATAATAAATATTTTTACTAAAATATTATATTCAACATAATAAATTGTTGTACTGAATTGTCGAAACTTATACTCAGAACGCGTTATGGAAATTTTAATTTACATAGACGATCAAAATAGATAAACGAAGTCCATTGCTTTACAACATAACAATATAAAATACTCACAATGCGATCGACGTTATTTCAAATATTTTTTATAAAAGCTATTAAAGTTTTTAATAAAAAATATATCATTTTTATTATATTATATTTTTAATTGTTATTAAATGATGTATGTGTCATCGAAAATTTATTTACGTTTGACAATTAAGTACTAAACTGGTTTTTCGTTTTTGCGTTTAGTGTATACATGCGGCAGCATGTTAAAAAAAATTGTTTTAGTCAATTTTTCATTGCTTTATAGGTAACAACATAAAATACTCACAATGCGATCGACGTTATTTCAAATATTTTTTATAAAAGCTATTAAAGTTTTTAATAAAAAATATATTATTTTTATTATATTATATTTTTAATTGTTATTAAATGATGTATTTGTCATCGAAAATTTATTTACGTTTGACAATTGAGTACTAAACTGGTTTTTTGTTTTTGCGTTTAGTGTGCGGCAGCATGTTTTTAAAAAAGTATTGTTTTTTTCATTTTTTCATTTTTTTATTCTTTTTTCTCTTCTCAATATTTTGCGTTAGTGCCCAAAAATCTTAGCTACACAAGTTTCTCTAGATTGCAGTTCATATTGACAGTCAAGGTTGTGAAGTGAGTGAGTCAATAACAAAATGGCTTTTTGCATTATTATGGCCCTTAGGGGAAATTATCAGAAAATAAGACTGTTTCAAGCTGGTTTCCAGTTGACATTCAAA
Source organism: Tachinus rufipes (assembly GCA_963932245.1). Classification (NCBI taxonomy): domain Eukaryota; kingdom Metazoa; phylum Arthropoda; class Insecta; order Coleoptera; family Staphylinidae; genus Tachinus; species Tachinus rufipes. The sequence goes on along the minus strand of OZ010741.1, from coordinate 43,784,118 downwards.
TATAGCACTTTATATCTTGGCTCTACAGTATTAGCATTAATAGTTTTATTAGTCTGATATGTCAAAAATATAAACTAACTAACTGTTGTTGGTCTCTTGTTTGATGTTAAGAGTTGTAGTCAAACATTTCGAGCACATTTGACTCTAGCAGTTCATTTTAGACTTTGATCTGCTACAGTTTGGATATTGTTGTGTATTGCAATAAGACACTTAGGTATTGTTTATGCATTTATTTTCACATTAGTCATTATACTTAATATACAGGTGACGTGCGTTCACTAGCGTGGTTGTCGAAGAACTGCTTGATACATAACATATAACACCTCGGCCTTAAATGATTTCTTTCTCCTTTTGTAAAACATACGATACTCTATCTATATAATTTTCTAAGTCAGTATTTGTATAGTATTCTAGTTGACGTAAGCTGTAACAGAGAACATGATTAAAGAAATCTTTTTGGTTTGGTTATCTTCCTACTAGGCCTTAATAAAGTATCAATAGGCTCTTTTAAGTTATTTTCTTTCTTTGCGCTTATAATTTCTACCTGCCGTTTGACTGTCGTCGGATTTGCCATTGTCTCGGTTTCGATGGGAGGTTCGGTTGTAAACATGTCTTTTTTGGTTCTACAATTCTTCCGATCATTCCGGTTTTTTGTGCGTTCCGATTCTCTGGTGGATTGGTTGCTTTTTCCTCTCTACCTATCATCTGATCTCGATGTCTCCTCCACAATCGACCATCTTCTAGTCTGCACTTGTAAATCACGTTTCCTTGCTTCTCCTCTACTTTTGCCTTCGTCCATTGTTCTTTATTCATGTTTGTATAATTTTGCACCATTACACACTGCCCTTGCTCAAGTTCTTCTCTTCGATCTTTGTAGATCTAGGTTTATTAATCTCTTTTAATAAATCTAATCTCATCCGTAATCGACGATTGTACATTTTTTCCGCTGGGTTCATCTTCGTAGTGCTGTGTGCGACGTTTTGATAATGCAACAAAAATCTTGCGATTAAAGTTTCTAACGGAACGTTTTTATTTTTCGAATCGTCGATCGTTATTTTGCAAAGTTTTCACTCGGTCTGATCCGATGCTATACTGCTCACTCACACTTCTAGCCACTTGGCGTAAGAATCAATTATTCAGGAATTCTTTCCCCTGGAATGGTCCCGCAAAATCAAAATGTGTCCGTTCCCATAGTTCTGAACATTCCGGCCATGGCGTTAATTTTGCTTTTGGCGAATTATCGCGTTTGTCTATTGGCCATTTGTTTGTTGTGGTGAAGTTCAAGTATTCGAATTTGCGTAATCACGTGATATGTAATTCACGTTTTCCGGCATTCTGCACAAGAAATCTGCGACTGAATTTTGTTGACCCTTTACGTATTCTAACTGATAGTTAAATCCCGCTAAGAATATAGCCCAACGCTGCATTCTGCTCACTTACATCTGCGGAATTAAGTACCGTTGAAATTGTTTTACCCCGAAATAAATTGGTAAAGCCTCTTTGTGGATGACGGAATACTTAACTTTCTGTGGCATTAGTTTTCTAGATACGCAGGCAATAGGTCTGAGCTCTCCGTCGTTCATTCTCTGCATCAAGGCTGCTCCTACTCCTACCTCGAAAGCATCACACATTAAAACTATTTCCAACTCCGGATTAAAATGGACTAAAATCAAATCCGATGAGATCATCTTTTTTACCCGAGTAAAAGCTTTTTTGCAATTTTTGTCCTAGACGAATTTCCCACTTTTAGCCAGTAAGTTATACAGCGGTTCTAATAGCATTGCTGCATTTTGTATATAACAATTGCAATAGTTAACAATCTCTGCGCGTTGACAATAGCACGTATTTTATCGTCTGCCTTCATAAGATATATTATGTCCTAGATAAGTAATTTTGTCTTGAAAGAAAACACACTTACTCCGTTTTGCTTTCAATCCCGATTCCTTCAGTTTATGCAACACCGCCTCTAATCGTTCCCAGTGTTCTTCTTTGGTTAAACCAATAATTATAAGATTGTCAAGAAAGTTTACTGTTCTTTCAATTGGTTGCCAAAATTGTTTCAAATATTTCTGGAACTTAGCAGCAGCAGCCGGTGCAATTCTGTATGGCATATGATTTATTTGGAAAATTCCTTTTGGAGTGTTCTATGCTAACAACTTCCTCGACTCTTCACCTAACTCAAACTGTGCATAAGCTTAATCTAGATCAATCTTACTAAACTGACATCCACCTTGTAGACTCATAAATATCTCTTGCATCTGTGGCAAAGGATGTTTACACTCTTCTAAGTATTTATTTATACTTGCCTCATAGTCTCCGCAAAGTCGAATTCCTTCATCGTGTTTTAGTACTGGTACTAATGCCGTGCACCATTTGTTTGATTCTATTGGTGTAATGATTCCTTCGCGCTCTAATCTGCATAGCTCGTTTTCGATTTTTTTTAAGACAACGGCGCGTTCCTTTTAATTTTAATTTCTAATTTATTAATTAAAACGCTTGCAATAGGTATATCCAATTCCCTGATATTTCAAATTAAGTCTGGAAGTTTTAGTAGTGTTTGATTGTATAAAAGAAATAGCTACAGAAAGGTTTTTCACCGCAGACTATTTAAAGAAGAGTGGCCTTCTTTATGAGATAAAAATTTAACCTGTCAGGTACCGAGGAAGTGAGAGAACTGATGTATTAACTACGCAATTTATTGAGAGAGAAAAAAAAGGTATTCTAAACCAGCAGATAAAATTAAAAAAGTGGAAAAAGTCATTCATTCTTGTACCAGTCTCCAAACAAAACTAGATTTGAATTCAGCAACTTTAATTAAGTCAATGGCCAACACATATGTAGAAGATGAAGCAAATCCCCCTAAAGTAAACTTTGAGAGCGACAAATACAATCAACTGTCTCATTGTAGTGAGTTAAGTGAGGTGGAAATGGTTGATTATGTAAAGCCGTCAACCGGTAACACAAGCACGAGAGGATTCTCTGTTCCTGTTTATAGGTGGGATGTCAAATTTGATAGAAAGTCTAGTTCAGAAGAGTTGTTAACATTTTTAGAGCACGTCGAGGAACTGAGGTGTGCGAGAGGGGTCTCAAAAGCGAATCTTTTTACTTCAGCGGAAAAAAAATTTGCAGGTAATACAGTGGCATAGTACAGGTTTGTTAAGAGTAAGGTAAAGAGTTGGAATGAATTAGTTTTTTTTAATTCAATAAAGTTTAGGAAAAATTAAGCAAAAATAATCAAACCAGAGGCGTGAAGGTGGCTATTTTTATAGCTCTAATAGAAAATTTATTTTCAAGGTAGAGTTTGCAGCTTGACGAAACAACTAGACTCCGCTATATAGAAAAAAAAACAGTTTATGATGCGCGTCTTAATCTGGTCAATATTACGACTGTTGTCCAACTAACATTATTGTGCCGCAAAATAAAAAAAAATACGTCATCGGAAACTCCACTAAAACCAAGAGCTAACATTTCTACGGTATCGGCACCAACTTTTCAGGTACATCAACAAAATCCGACTCAAAAAAGCTTATCTAGATACTGTGTTTTTTTTGGAGAGACGTTTCTAACATATTGAAAAAAAAAATGTTTATATATTATTTGAGCTATGCATCAGTTTTGCTCCGCTCTTAAGGCTTGGTTACACAATGCAAGCTAGCATTTGAGCTGACCTACTTAGTTAATGCAGTGCAGTTATTCGCACCGTGTGACCGCATTATGAGTTACTGTCCTTATCCATTATCATATGATGAGGTCACACGGTGCGAGTAGCTGCACTGCAAGTAATTGACTAAGCCAATTCGTTAATATTTCACAACGTTTGCAGTAATTGTAAAAGTAAATAGATATTGTAAGATAGGCAATTGTTAGTGATTACAATTTTTTATCAAATGAAACCAAACTTTCACAATAATCATTAATTGTTCAAATAATATTGCATAGTAATTTTAAAATTGTGCTCAAATTGCTTGAAACACGTAATATTACTTGCAGCAGTGACAACCGACTATACCGTGCTACGCCGTGCGCTCTCCGCTTCACCTTTATCCATAGCTACCGTGACAACCGCCATAGTTATGTTATACACTTCTTTACGCCCCTTAAATGCCTATGCAAGCATATGTTATGCTGTAAAATATCTTATTAACCCTACTGTTAATGTACTTTATTATACATACCCCTAATATCTTTATAAACTATGCTTGAATAACCTCCGTCAGCTACAAAGTAGCTGCCAATAAACTTTGTTATGCACACCTCTAAACCAACCTTCCTCCGTAATATGCTTGAATCAACTGTAAAGTACTTCAATGACTTAATATACTTTGTTATACATACTTTTAAGACCAACTTTGGTCTATGCGTGACTAGCCAATGTAAAGTACCTCAGTGACACTACTGCTAATGTATTCTTTGTTATACACACCTGATTAAGGGGGTCTACATGTGAACAATTTCAACAAACTTTCAAACACTGTACGCAATAGCAATGTATATGCTCTAGTTACAAGGGGCACTCTATAGTTCGCGGAATCAAGTACTGCCTGTATTGCCAGCGTTCTGCGATTGTCTTATTCGTAAAGTTTGACGTTTTTCACCTATAATTCAGTTGACAGTTCGATTTCAAACTGCTCGGTTTCGTTTCGACAAAATTAATAATAATAACAAATCTTGGATATATTCAAATGAGCCTGAAACTTAACAGCAGTATGAGTGTTTCAAAATTAACCTAAACCCACAAAAGTGGTGCGTTCACAAAGCGTTTCAAAAAGAATGATTGCTTGTTTCTTCGGAAAAACGGGTCATGTTGCAACTGTTGCATTAGAGGATCGAAGGACAGTTAATTCGGACTAGTATACTTCAATTTGTTTGCCGGAAGTTATCTGAAAGTTAGCTGAAATCAGAAGGAACAACATAAACCGCCAAATCATTGTTCATCATGACAATGCAAGCGCTCACAAAGCACGACGAACCGTAGAGTTTTTGACCAGTAACAACATCTAATTAATGACTCATTGCCCATATTTGCATGATTTATCGCACAATGACTTTTTCCTATTTCGACATATAAAAAATAATATGCGTGGCGAGCGTTTTTCATTATCTGAAGAGGCCGTTGAAGCATTTAAATCACTTGTTTTGGAGGTACCTTGCTCAGAGTGGCAAAATTGTTTTGAAGATTGGTTTCATCGGATGCAAAAGTGTATAGAATTTAAAGGAGAATATTTTGAGAAGCAATAAAGCGATTTACATAATTCACGTAATTTATGTTTTGCTTTACATTTTCCGCAAACTTTGACAGTGTCTCTCGTATTAGAATAAAATAAGGCTAACAACTAAATGTTAATAAACATTATCATATGTTTGTTATAAAGATGACATTGGTATACTTCTACTAGCATAATACACCAGAAAGTTTATTTATAGTTTATTTTTACACTTTAACACTCAAATGTAAATTGTAAACATCTTAATGATATATTTAAACAGTAAACGTAGTAACCGTCGCAACCATCTTGATGATATATTTAAACATTGACGATTGTTTGTTAAAAATGTGCATACTGCCAATCAATAATTATTGTGTATATAATATGTGTGTTTATTATTATATTTTTATAACAATTTTTTTTATCTATTGCAGCTTTATGTTATGCAGACCACCATACGTTCATTTTATAAAATAAAATACTATTTTTTGTTTGATGAATAGGATTTATATTATATATAATAAATTAATTAAAAAACGCATAATAAAAAGTATTAAGGATTCCATTCGTTTTTATCGTAGTTATTATCTTCTTCTTCTTCTTCGTCGTCAGAGTGCATTGCTTCTTTGCGCTTATTAATAACCTTCAGTAATGCATCTTTCAAATCATCTCCAACATGTGTAAAAGGTTTTTCTTCCTAAAAATTAAATTAAATTAAAATTAATAACATGGATAAAAATATATACAGAGAATGTGAGTGAGGTTATTCAAATACCTCAACAATAAAGTGCAATACAAATTTAAGTTTTTTTGTAAGATTTGTTTTGATTGTGTATTGTGTTTACACTCATTTGTTGTTAGTCCATTATGGTAGGAAATTTAAATATTCTAATGTAATGCTAACAGAAAAAAACATAAAACAACCAAAGTAGCGTATTATTCATTAGAAAGTATTTTATTTAGTTTGATCCTGTTTATAGATAAATTAATGATGGGGTATGAGAGACTAAAATGTTATTGCTGATACCATTCTGTTCCATTTGCTGAGGTTTACTGCTGTACAGAACCAAAACAATCGACTTGGTTCAACCAAAAACAAAAACGTGCAGTAGCACGCACCTGAAGTATGTCTTTGTTTTCAATAACACTATTTTTGTTTTACTACAGGATAATCTTACAAAAAAAAAACATATATTTGTATATGCTGTATTGTTTTTGTTCTTTTGCTGCTAACAATCTTTTTGCAAGGTAAAGTGGCAGTGTGCAGAGAACAAAGAAATATTTTTATATACGATTTTATTGCAAAATGCTATATTTAGTAATTACGTAATATGTCACAACAACATAAAAATATCTTTGAATTTTAACGTGTAAAACTATACTTGTTGGAACTATTACATTGAAGACAATATTTAAGCAGTTTGAACATTGACCTTGAATATTTGAGCATTATAAGTCTTGGAAAATAATAAATTTGAGAAGCTTATTCCATGTGTCTATAGTCCGCTTACTAAAATCTTGCTCCTACATTTTGGAACTGTCAGTGAATATTTCTTAAAATTCTTAGCAAGCCTTCTACTATAAGTAACTATTTGATTAGATGGCAGTATGTCTTAAAAAATCTGCAACATTACGCTAATGTTGTAAAGTATTTAAGTCATTAGTCAATTTTGGATCTGCATGGTTACTACAGGTGTGGTATAGCCCTAAAAGCAGTAGTAGAAGAAAAAAAAAATTAAGAAAAGCAGCAATTATAAAGTTTCTCAATTTAGATCATGAAGACAGGAGTTAAATAGTTGGAATTTAAAAAAAATAAAATAGAAAATACAAAAAAACCTGTTTTTAATTGCAAACTACAACATTAGAATTAAAGAAGAAGAGGAGGAAGCAAGAGTAGGAAAAAGAGTTATACAAGGGTGTACGCTATCGCCGCTATATTTAACCTATCAAACTGTCTAGAGGGTTATTCCAGAGCACAGGACTAGGACCAAAACTGTGCAACGTAGTTAACAAAGAGATACTTTGGATAAAATGGGCGGAAGGTGTGACAAAACGGCGTTTGCAAACAACGAAGCACTAGTAAGTAAAGGCGTAGACATGAAAGTAAAAAAAAAACAGAACTGGCAATAGATATGATCCCAAAAGTAGAGGCGACAAAATTTGTTCCTTTATCAGAGTGGATTTCTTTGGGGCATCCTTGTCTGCTTTAGTATCAAAACAAATAAATATTGACGCATATGATTTTCGTAATTGTTGAGTACGTCTTGATTTTTTTTTTGCCATAATAATCCACACCAGTCACATTAAATGGTCGTCCAGGTCTTTCAACAGGGAGAGCGCCTATTGGAGGATTATATGTTACTGGTATAATCCTGCTACAATTAATGCATCTTTTAATGATTTGTTTAACGATTACTCTAGCTTGCAGCGGCCAATATTTTTGTCAAACAGCTGACATGGTTAATTGTGCACCAGAATGTAAGTGTCACTTGTGTTTCTTGTTTAATAATAAGCCTTGTTAACGGATGATTCTTTTGTAACAATGCAGGGAATTTGTGTAGGAATGCTACTGGTACATTTTGAAGACGGCCTCCCACTCCTATAATTTGAGCATAATCAAAAAACAGATTAAGATTTCTTAATGATCCAGTTTTGATTTAGCCTAGTTCACTATGATGATTTTATTTGCCAATATAGGACCCGTTTTTCGGTGTGTCGGAGACGATTTAATATTGTAGACAAATTGTTTAATATATGCCATAATCCTTATTATTTTATGTAAATTTGACCAAATAGAGCAAAATTTTATAAACGGATTTTAGTCAATAGTGATATGATGAGCACTAATAACTAATAACACTTAGTTTTCCCGTTGTTCGAGTGTTTCTTTAATAAGGGATACTAAAAATAGCCAATTTTCTTCATTGATAATTATCCAAGTGGGCCCATGCCACCATAAATGACATTTTATAATATCCAGTGATTTGATTCCTCTCGACGCTAAATCGCCAGGATTGTCGTTTGTGGAAATGTGACGCCATTGCTTAATTGACGTGACTGATTGGATTTTTGCTACCCGATTGGACACATATGTTTTCCAACGAGCAGGTGCAGCTTTTATTCAATTTAATATAATCGTAGAATCAGTCCAACAAGTTATGAATTTAATTGGTAAGTGTATATCTTCATTTACTTGTTTAATTAACTCAGCAACAAGTAGTGCTCCACATAGTTCCAACTTAGAAATTGTCAGTACCTTTAATGGAGCTTCTTTAGTTTTAGAACAAAGAAGTCGAGAAGAGTTTGTTCCATCAACATAATGACATACTACATAAACACATGCTGCATAAGCCTTTTTTTAACATATATACAGGGAGTTTATAAATGAATGGGATTAGGTAATCACTTTAAATATGCTGCCTTTTTAAAATTGTTTACTATACTATTTGTTTTGACAGTTCAAATTTGACAGCTGTCAAGCAAGCAAGGTTATAAGAATGTATAGAAATAGACTAGAGCGGCACAAACGTACATTAGATGGTTACATAATCCCAAACATTTATAATCACCCTGTAGAATTAGTCAAATATTAATTCTATATACAGGTATGTTAAAAAAAATCATTACATTTAATATTATTTAGGAATGAAATGTTTTCTTTCGCTTTACTCAAAATAGTAAAATTTCAACAAGAAATAGACGAAGGATCAGAAAACATAATGATACCTAAATAAGAGAGTAGGAAACCAATAGAATAGAAGAGGCAATGAAAAAAGAAGAAAAAGAATTAAAACACAACAACAGAGAAAGAATTATTCAACTATGCATCAAAAACAATCTAGTAGTAACGAACACCAAATTCAAACACAAAAAAATTTATAAATACACATGAACACAACCAACCAAAAACAAAAAATCAATCATCGACTACTACCTAGTTAACATAAACAACTGGAACAAGATAAAAATGTAAGAATAACAAGACTGGCGGTAATAGGAAGCGACCATCGTTTACTACAAATGAACATGTCATGGGAAGCAAAAATTAAACCAGACAAAAGAAGAAAAAAAGGTTAAGATAAAGATGAAGACATAAAAACTATAAAAGGAACAAATGCAATCGGCATATCAAGAGATACTACACAAAAAAAGAAGCAGAAAAAAATCACGTGCAAAGAAGGAAAATGGGAAACTTTTAAACAAATTATTCTTGAAGCTGCAAAGAGAGCTATAGAACAACACAAATAGCAAATAAAAATAAATAACGAAATCAAAATGGAATGGAAAGATGGAGGCAATACTTCCAAGAACTAGCAGAACAAGAAGTAGAACAAAACAAAACAAGAAAAGATGAGGAAGTGGTACAGGACAAAATATTGGTATTTTTTAACAAAATTAGTATAAATTTCTTGGTTTTTTTAACACCCAGTTGACAAAGATACGGCGTTGCGCATGATCAGCTAGCTTAAATTTTTTAGTAAATTGAACTTATATAAAATATAATGGAGATTTTTTAAAAAAATTTGCAAACTGCTTGTAATAAGCTTTCACTATTAACAACTGATAGTCTACATGACAGTTGCCAATTTTTTAATTTGACACTTTTATTTAATCAAAGAAGTAAACATTTATGGAAAACAATTGCTTGTGGACGATATAGCAGTATCAACAAATAATAAAAAGAAACTAAAAAATGTATTAAATGGTATGCAAAAGTCTTAAAAATCATTATTATTACATAAAAATACCAAAGTAAAAAATGTAACAAAACAGAAAAAAAAGCAAAAACTTAATGTTAAAGCTTCTGCTACTTAGAAAATAGAATTACAAGAGAAAAAAAAAACTAAGTTGCTATTAAGTGTAGAAACAAAATTATTTAGGTCTAATTTTAACTTTAAAATTAGAAAAAAGACTATGGATACAAAGCTGGACAATAAGAACGGAAGAAAATAAATATATGAAATGTAGTGTTATAAATAAAGCTAGGATTTATATGCATTATGATTTTTATCAATATTATATGCATATCAATTTTGAATGTATATCTCCACGAATCATAAGAAAGTAAAGCAAATGGCACCTTCCTATTTTGGCTTATTTTGCCTATTTTTGGTTTTATGCATATTTTAGTTTTTATGCATATTTTAAATTTTTTTATTTGTTTTTCATAATTTGTATGCATATTTGATATTTATTTTAAGTACTTTTGCCTATTTCGGCATTTTTGTGCATATTTCATGCTTATTTTAAGCATTTTCGATTTCATAAAAACTTAAGAGTTAATAAAATATTTGTTTGCCTGCCCACTCTGAAAAACAGTTTTTCCGCCCGTATTTTGGGGAGGGAAGTGAGCTTTCCCTTCCTAGGGAGGTAAAATCCTTTGTCTCCCGCTGAGGCAAAACACAGTCGTAAGCACCACGGGCAAGAAAGCGTTTGCAGCACTTCGCTACCTGCCACAAACAGCGGCGTGCTGCAAACAGTGCTTTCCTGCCCTTGATACTGTACTATTAAGACATACGCAAACGTTTTAAAATAGTCATGGTCATGTATGACTCATGCTCCTCACTCGAGCATGAGCGATTATTGCCCGACTTTTTTGGCAGAAGAAGGTCCTAATGGAAAATTTGAAAAAACATTTTATTATTAATTCATTTAAAAATAAATTATGTTAATTATTTTTATTATTGTCAAACTATTATTTATAGAATTTTACTTTTGTTTATTTTGTTGTGTTTATTATTATTATATTAAGAGATATTATTTCAACTCCTTTCATACAAGTCGTAAGACTTCTGTGGCGATGTAAAATAGCTGTAAAACGCAAAAATAAAGAAGAAGAAGAAGAAGAATGCGTTTTATATGAGAAATAAAAAAAAATGCTTATTTTTATGCAAATTTTGATGATTTTTATTGCTTATTTATGCGCTTATTTTGCAGTTTTATAAGCATATAAGTCCTAGCTCTAGTTATAAAAAATAGTAATAAATGACAATATATTAGAAAGACGTGTAGGAATTAGCATCTAGAAACACACATAGCATTACCAAAGAACTGCACAAAATGGCGTGCTATTTTCAACCAATCCATTTAATTGGTAACTTAAGAAGAAAGTATCAGAACGTATAAAAACAGCTTGCTGGGTTTTAGTTACATTTTTTATAATTTTAACTTTGGTATGTCAATTAAAAGCGACTTTTAGGTTAGATTGATGTTTTGTTTCAACAAGATGCAAATGACAATTGGATTCGGTACAATATTATATTTTTGTAAATTTTAAACTAAGAATGTAATTAAATTTACTACTTACCAATTCGATGTGTTTTAAATCTGTTAATTTTGCATTTACAATTTGATTTAAAAGATCTTGATGAGGAGCCTGATCTACAGAATTTATATTATCATTAATTTCTTCTTCTTCTTTTTCTTCGCTTACAATAGATAATCTAATATCTCCAGTACTAACCATGGCCTTATATACGGTTTTTGTTATTTCAGGCGATTTTTTTAAATCTTCTACTGTAATTCCGACCTGCAATACAAATTTAATTACATTATTATACAAAAACTTATAGACTATTTTGTACACTATTTAGAACGTGTTCTAAATTTGGATCAATATTAAATGAGTTTTCTGCGTTTGTAATTTTTGTTAACTGCGTACTCTTTGTAGGACTTCCAATTTCAATTTTGTTTGGTCTAAGATATGATCGAAACAAACTTTTTATTCCTCCAAAAAAACTTTTTTTTTCACTATCTGCTTTTCGCATTGCGACTTTAAAACAACTTAATTCTATGAGACATGAAAAATTTATACCATATATTTCATCCTAAAAAAATAAATGCACAATATTAGTTTTTTGATAAGATTGACATTTCACCAATCAATTATATAGCCGATACAAATTTCTGGAAAAATTTAAATTAATTGAAATCATAAATTAAGTATGTAAATGATAAATTCGATTTGTTAATTTGTAATAAAAAATATAAATGTTTTACCTTGCCATGAAATTGAATAAAATACTGCTTTGTTTGTGAAAAGTCCGCAAAGTTTGAATATTCATATTGCCACAAAATTATTTTCATAATAGGACAATATAATTTAAGAAAATATCCTTCATCATTTTTGATGAAACATAATACACCTATATATAATTTATGCCAAGTTTTATGGTCATCTGAATCACTAGTTGCATAAAGTTCTACGATACATGTACACATTGACTAAAAATATAAATCAATTATGTGTGAATTGTAATAAGTTTTTTATTTAAATTACCTCTTCGTCGCCATGTAACAAAGATTCAATATCATTGTTTTCTTTTTCATTTAATAATTTTGTTGAGCAATATTTCATCTTGCTACTAAGTGCTATCCGGAATTATTAATTGATAGCGTATTCAGTGGAGAATATTCTTAGATTAGTTTTTATCAGATTGTTTATCTAGTATTAATATACGAGGAAAAATCGATATAATTTTATATTAATTTAAATTGATTTATCAAATTGGTTATCTTAAAACAAATTAAACCTCAAAAATGTCTCACGTTTTTGCTTAACTGTAATTCAAAAAAGACCAACGTGCAACATCATTTTTTAATTATTTTATATTATAATCTATACTTTGTAGAATTTGCAAAATACAAATTAAATTTAAATGAGATAAAAAATGCATGACTATGTATTGCATTGGGTAATTTTTTGCAAAAAAAACGGGTAATTTTTTTATAAAACTTTTAGTGTTTTACAATTAAAGAGATTATCAGGATGTAGAAAAAAAACAACATATGGTATTATCAGTTTATTTAATGAACATTAATAAGCAAAAATAAAATGTAAAGGTTTGCGTTCTTCACTACCAATTGCTCATTCAACATTATGAACAGAGGATCAAGGTGGCTACTGGGTTGACTTGTTTGTTTTCGATTAACTCTCATTCTCAGAGCAGATGGCTGTGTTGATTATGGTTCTAAGTGCTGAAGATTGTGCAAAAGCTGTTGCTCTTGTTTCAGATGGAAGAAGCCATCGATATGTGTCCAGATTCCTTCATGTCAGTCTTTCTACCGTTCAAAGAGCACGGTTTAGGAAAACCGGCAGAAATACTCGGAGGCTGGGATCTGGCAGAAAACAAAAAAACAACTGCTATCGATGACCGATTTAACGTTTGTACTACTCTACGGAATCGTCATGTGACTTCAGTGGACACCAGAAACCAACTCCGTGAAGTTGATGGTACAGCTGTGAGTGCGTGGACAGTTCATCAAAAGTTGCAAAAAGTTTGCTTAAAATCTTGTAGACCAGCAGCTGGACCAATATTACTCCCACGTCACCAAGTAGCCAGTCTTAAATTTTCAACTGGCACAATGGAGGACTGTACTATTTACTGACGAGTCTAGATTCTGCCTACATTTTCCAGATGGAATAGAACGAGTCTGGAGACGAACGGCCTCCACCGAATTGATTGTTACTGATGGAGAATCGTTGACTGCACAGCGGTGAATTGAGATGGTTTTAGAAAATTACGTAGTTCCATTTGCTTCATTTATTGGGATAGTGCAAGGTGCAAGGTGTGTCACAGAATACTTGGTTGCAGTTGGAATAAAAAACATTCAACTGGTCTGTGGGTACACCAGATGGAAATCCTATAGAACATGTTTGGGACATGCTGGGCAGGAGTGTTAGAGGACGTGCAGTTGCATCAACCACAATAAACGAGCTTTGTAAAGCACTTCAGGAAGAATGGCAGAATATTCCACAAAATGATATTCGTGATCTCATTAGTGGCATGAGCCGCCGTATGCAGGCAATAGTTAGGATTCGAGGAGGCAATACAGAAAAATAGAATATTGAAATTTTATTCAACTGAAATTTTCATTATTAATCTCTGTTAAGTTTATTTTGCAGAAATGCATTTTCTTTTATGTATACGTACATTATCGATTTCGTTTATTAATGTTTATTAAATAAACTGATAATGTTGTTTATGTTCTATATCCGGATGGTCTCTGTGATTGTAAAACACTAAAAGTTTTATAAAAAAATTATCTGAATTTTTTGCAAAAAAATACTCAATAACCCGGTTTTTTGCATCTGAGTGTACTATTTTGAAGTCCTGTATAGAAATTTAGAAACTCTAGGTTATTTTGGAGCGAAAATTATTACAACTAAAACAAAATCTACCTTAAAAATTATGGTTATCATTACCTACAGTTAAAGTATAAATTTATTTATGTTATACATTTTTTGGCACCAAGTTATTACGCAAGTTCTTATTGCACTCCAAATGTACTAATAGTAGTATGTCCTCTTATACTATAATTGACGCAAACATACGCATAAAACTACACGATTTGCTACTGATACTCTATCGCATTCAAATTTGCTTATAATATACTATTAAAGGTTATCAGTTTCTCTATAACTGTGTCCCACTGCGTTTGGGTTTCCCAACGAGTACTAATTTAGCGTTCGCATTCTATTAACACATATTTAGCATTTTCTGGTTTGTCCCCTCCCTAGTGTTAGTACTTGCCTAGAGTGTTTTTGACAATGCGTTGCAATAACAATAATAATACTTTAAACCGTGCCAACTTTTATTTTAGGCCGTCCTTTTAGTTGCTTTTATAAACACTAAAGCATTTATTAGTTCTAAAAGATTTTTTAGAAGCTTATATGCTGTTACAAGAAGAATTATTTGACAAATTACCGTTTTTATACCTAGCGCAGAATTCGTAATACTATTGCGTTTTACAAAGCAAAGTAAATCAAGCAGACTTTTGAAAAAAAAAAAATTTTTACTAGCATTGCCCGGAGTTACCCAAGCAACTCAACGCTCCGACTAGATGAAAAATATTTGCGCCTAATTTCATCAAGTCACACTTGACTGACACTGCCACAAAAATATAAACAAAGTTACGTAAAAAGCTACGGCTCACATTCTTAGCTGGGCCGTAACTATACCCGACTCTCCTTGCATGGCTTGCACGCGACAAACTACTACGTTAGTGAAACTATAAGTCAGGGTAGAGATGACTACTACCATCAAAGTTGGCAAAACCTATGAAACCCGCATCTTTCTTCACGCATCAACGCCAGATAGGGAATTAATCCTCAAATAGTCAAAAACCTAGAGTTGATTTACTGAAGTTAAACTCAGTCAACCCAACCAACACTACTACCGGTAGATACGCCTCAGCATAAAACGTGGAAAAATTTACGAATAAGTAGTCAAGATGTTCTTAGATAACTTATAATTTTAAGTACATTTCAGAAACTAATCGCTAAACCGCTTGTGTATCATGCAAGCAGTTTGAAAAAATAACTTGCTCTTTATCCACCAAGGTGGTTTAAAAGTCACCTAATAAGCTGTTGGTCCCTTTAAATAAGTCGATGTAAAACAGCCGTAATAAGTACACTAAGTTTAAAAAAATAAAAATATTCTTGTTTACCACAAGGTTACTGCCCAGCACAATCAACAATAATAAACTACGTCAGCTCCTGTTTCAATGAGACTGAAAGTTGTAACAACAGCAACAAACAAAGTGGTACTCCATCGTCTGGGTTATTGGATGAGCTATTACATATGGCTACAACTTAGGCAAATATCGCCGCACTCGGAGCTAATAACGCAACACAAGCAAAAGTGCACAACCAAAAAGAAACCATGGGATTAGAAACTGCAGAAAACTAAAAAGTGGCAAGTCACTTTTTGCCAAGGTCGGTACCCCAGACGGAGCACCGCCTTTATTAAGTATTACTCAAGGTGACCAAGTAATAAGTTTAAATTGTGAACAAGGTCAAGCCGTCAAGCGGGCCAAAAAGACAAGAAAGAAGGACTGCCAGCGTTGTCATTTGGATACACTTCCCCTAAAATCCTTGCCAGGTTGGACTAAAATGCTTGACCCACCAGATCCGCATGTCCCAAAATTGTTGAAAACACGCGCCATATGTTATCGTAGACTACCGATTTCCATTAAACTCACGGAGGGTCCATTTTGCTAAAATCGACAACACTAAGCAAATTAAGCAGACCCTCAAACTCGCTCTACCAGTATTGCTTAGGGCTACCTAAGCCTCAGTTAAGCTGTTTTTTTTAATTATAAACTATTAATTTATTTGTATTATTAATTTGTTTACGTCAATTTAATATAAAATATTTAATTGCTTATTCTTCTGTTGCTTATATAGGATTAGTTTTATGTAGTATTATAACAATAAACAAGTTCTTTGATAAAACACTGATTTAGAAAATCAGAACACAAAATCTAAAAAATTCAAAATAATTTTAGTACTTTATGGCATTTTTTATCAGCAATAAACATCTTAAAATAACGTACTTAATCTACCTGGATTGAATATTTACATATATTATCTAATCATATTTTCAATTATTGATAACAAACAATATTTCATTTATAACGATACATATCACATGTTCTTTAAAAAAATAAATAATGCCCAACACAAAAAATGGAATTTTAAAACTTTTAAATAGTAATGAACATGTAAGTATTTATATTATCTGTGTATTATAAAAGTTTTGTAGTTATTATGCTATATTTTAGCTGACGTTTCCGTAAACAATGTAGCAAACGAATGGAGTTATGTTGGTTCTGGTTATTTATGCGTCACTAGACAAGAATATAATAAATGCTTTAAGCTAATATGCATGAAAAAGAACCAATTGATATGGAGGTATAACATTACTGAATGTGAGGAATATTCATTAGACAACAACATATTACGATTAAAAACCAAGGTATGTATTAAAACGATTCAAATTATGCATCTGTATGTAAAATATAGATTAAACGACTATTGCAAACTATTTTACATTTAGAATATTACTAGTTTTCTAATAATTATAATTTTTGACAAAAAACGACGTAAAAAGAGGCGAGATCGAGACAATATGGTAAATGTTGTTATTGATTGTTTTTGCTTTAAAGTAGTTGGTTTATTTTTTAAAATTAATATTTTGCTACTGTAGTTCTTTTTGGCGTATACTCAATTAATAAAACAGCCTTCGTTTCCCAATAAAAATTGCAACTTTGCTTTTTTCTAAAAGCTTTTATGAACTCAAATGTTATGCGGTTTGAACTAAAACTGAAAATTATACTCTAAAATGCCAAAGAAATTTAACTGGTACATTTTTCTTTAGTAATAAATGATCTAGTATTTGCCAAAAATCTTCAACCTAATATGAGAATGCGGCGTCTACCCGGAATGTTAAGGGTTGGGTTATCAATGATTGAGAAACATATTAAGATACGCAACGTCAAAATATTAACTAATTTATTAAAAAACTGTTTGGCAAAGCTGTGCAAAGTTCCAAATAACGTCAGATAGCAACATATCAATTTTGCTTACTTATTGCCTTAATAAAATTTTGGTTAAAATCAACAACCATTTGGTGTGAATACTGGACTGGACTTTTGGTACAAAGTAGCTGCCAGTTAGGCGGCGGACACGGATTTTATGGACAACGTTTTTGTGAGACATAATCAAAATGGAAAAAATGTAAAATGTTTTTGACAGCAACCTATGGCGTCTGCATACAAGGCATACCAACTTTTTCAAATCATTAAAGCTAATAAAAATTGTGTCCAGACAAAATACTCTTGAAAAAGGTGTAACCCAGTTTTGTGTTGTCTAATTTTTATGTTAGTTTGATTTTGCAGTAAAGTTCAAAGCACCGGAGTCATTTACAACTCCAGTTTTATCTTTATTTACGTTAGTAAACTTTTGATTTTGATATTGGAATCTATTTACAACTTCGATGTCATTTGCACGTTGATACTAAGAAGTTTTTTAATTGTTGTTGATCTTATACAGGGAGTTTATAAATGAATGGGATTATGTAATCACTTTAAATGTGCCGCTTTTTTTAAATTGTCCACTATATTATTTGTTTTGACAGTTCAACTTTGACAGCTGTCAAGCAAACATATGAAAACATATGTAGTATAGTAAACTATTTTAAAAAGGCGGCATATTTAAAGTGATTACATAATCCCATTCATTTATAAACTCCCTGTATGTGATACTTAAGTTTGCATTAGGTTCTGACATCGGATTGCGATTTGGATATTATCTTTATTATAATATTAAATATGACAATCTAATTTATTTATTACTTTTTATGCATCAGAGTCTTCTACAACCTTTTATTATTTTTGCTAACTGTGATATTAGTTTGAAGTATTTATTTATTGAATACAACATCAAAGTTGTTTCCATGTCAACTTAAGAAAAAAACTCGTATTATTAAACCAATAACATTTGCGTAACAATTGTACTATATAGCTTGAATATGATTTAATTATCTTGCATTATTTTATTCCTATACCAAGACTACTACTTTCTTACGTCAAGGTTGTATAAGGTTGATATAGTATAGTAATAATTTTACATAACATACATACAAAAATAACAAATAATTTATATTTTTTTATTTCAAGGATGATTACATTCGATTTGTATTCATGAACAATGATGAAGACGAAACAAACAAATTTATGGAGATTTTGAACAAATATAAAAGTAAAGAAAAACCTTTACTACTTACATTTTATCAGTATTTGAAAGGTATATTTGGATTTAATCAGATAATTGGAAAACCTCTTGATGTTGTGCATACTTCACATATTGGTGCAACGGAATACTTTAACCACGATCCTGAACTTAATAAAATTTTAAATAGGGTAAGAAAGTGTAATTTTATAAATGACTAACTAAATGTTATAAAAATACCAAGAACCACTTTTGATAAAATTTGCCCCAATCTTGTGTTATTATATCTCATATGTTCTATTAGTGACAAGTCTGGAAAACGCATAAGTCATAAAAGCAGATTAAAAGCATTAATGTTCTTAGAATAAAAACAAAAGGAGACTTACTTCCTAGACAATTATCTCTTATCATAATATAAAAAAAACATGTGCTGTTTCACAATAATACTTTTCTTTTTTTCTTTTTGGCGTTGTCTATCACAAAAACAAAGTTTTGATTTGTCACTAAAGAAGTCTTAATTCTATTGCAGTTTTAGTAGCACTAAGAGCCAGCCAACATGCTAAATTGCATTGAGTTAATTATAAATAAAGCATTGTCTGTGCGACCTGAGTTTAAATAAAGTAATTCTTCTATAAACTGATTATTCCTTCATTTTATAATAACTTCCAATGAGGTAGCTTTCCGGAACAAGTTTTCTTTATGTCGTATATATAGAACCAGAGCACCTTTTCCACCCGCCTATCGCTCTTCTGAACCACGTTTAAAATGATATAGTTACTATTTTTTACCATTTTTTTTACTAATTAAACTAACTAATTAAATATTTTGTGAAAATGTCATAAAAAATTATGTTTTTTTTGCTTGTTTATGTTTGGCACTCAGTAAATATGTCTAATTGATTTAATGTTTATGTTATAGGAAGTACCAGAACCTATTGTTGGACATCCACTAAATTTTGAAATTGTAAGTTTATTATAATATTAATGAGCAAAGTAATTATTTTCTAATAAATTTCTAAATTTACTTTTTAGGATCATTTTGCAAAAATTGATAAAGTTCAAGAATCTACAATATCTGTTAATGAAGATGTATTAATATCTAAAGATTATGAAAAAAAAGTAAAAATTTAATATAGTTAACTTAATTTAATTAGTTTATAAAAAAATAATTTTGTAAATTATATATTAAATGATATTCTACCCATTGAATATTCCAATTTATTTCTCAACTAAACATAGCATTTGATTAACCTGCTAATGTACAAAGTAAAGCAGTAGTTGTTTGACATCATTTTCCATGTCATCATGTATTAGCTTAGATATTCTTTCAATTAATTAATGTAATGTAAAATTAGCTGTAAAACGCACAACAAAATAATTGTTTTAACAACTTACGTCATCAGTATTGCGCATGAATAGTTTATGCAAGATGTGCCAGAATATTCAAGGTATTGACAGGATTGTTAAAAAAAATGCAATTTAGCTAAAAAAATCTACCTCTTTCTCATACCTTATTGACGGGTTTTTCTAAATAATAATTGTTACTTATTCTGACCTTAATTCTGTTTAAGTTTTGCAGCTATTTCTTTGCGCAACAGCTTGTGTTTCAAACAAGTTGATTTAATTATTTTCTTTGATACATTTGAGACATGCGTAAAATTGTCTTACATGATGACAATTGCAAACAAAATATTATATAAAAATGGTTTGGACTAAAAATCAGCAGTCTGATATATTTGATCTGTTTATTAAAATAACTAATTACAAATTTACTGAAAATGGTAACACAATGCTTTCTACTACAAGTACGTTACACTGTGTGCGCGTAAAGAGGCTGTGGTATAGTTAAATCTTTAAAAGAACTGGCAACAGCATTTTTAGCGCATTTGATTTTATCCATAAAATGTATAATAGTTATTCTAATTTTATGTACATTGTCTTTTTGATCAGTAGGATTCTAGGCACACTGATAAATGGTGCATACCCTGAAACACTAGTAATTTTTTTTTACATAAAATGCTTCATTTATTTATTATATACGACAAATTTGTTGATTTACAAAACAGTACTGGAACTTCCTGAAGAAGTACGCTGTTTTAAAAATAAATATGTAATTTTAAAAGAATTAAATATTTAATTAGTTCACCTGTTATATCATTGTAATTGTTGAAAAATTCTCTTTAAAAAAATAAAAGAAAATACAGGCTGATCTATTTAAAAAAAACTAATGATGACTCTTGAAACAGGGCTTGTATTAAAAATCAAAATACATCACAATATAGATCAAAATGTCTACAAAAACTTCATTTTTTACATAAACCAAAAATGCAGCCAATAATCTGGTGTTTCCATACATTTACCCAACCCTGTTTAAACCACAGACAGTAAAAGACAATGACTTTTTAAAAGTATTAGACAAAATAACAAAAACTAAAACCAAAAATATAATACTAGACAACATAAACATTTAAAAAAAAAATAACAATATAACAAATTATACCGGACGTACCTAAACTCTACCAAGTAATCGTGAACAAGGTCGATGTCGACCTAGTGCAACCTCTTATAACCACATCAGAGAAGCAGAATGCTTTGGATTGGAACTAACGGCAGTTGCTACCGTCTGCAACGCAACGGAAGAAAAAGACGCCCCTGACGGAAGTAGCTTCACGGCCTACGTCCACACCCTGCACGTAACAACAGAAGAAGAGAGTTGCTATCAAATCAAATCATTTATTAATGTTAATAGTATAATATAATACTTTATACAAGTCACAATAAAATTAGTACAGAAATCGATAAAACTATACATAAAAATTAAAATTTAAAATTTAAAAAATCATCAAAAGTATAAAAAGCGTGTGATGCTAGGAATGTTTTGAATTTCCACTTAAAAAGTTTAAAAGAAATATTTTTGTATTTATCCGCAATTTTTTTATAAAATATTGGCGCTAGTAGTTCGTAGCATTTCTACTAGTGTTTAGCCTAAGGTAAGAGTTTCTTATATTAAGTTTTTGTCTTGTATCATGACTATGATAGTGCTGGTGTTGACAGTAAGAATGTAAATTTTCCTTAATATGAACAACGCAGTTAAAAATATATAAAGAGGGAAGAGTTAATATCTGAAACTCAATAAATTTTTGTTTTACATCATCTCTGAAACCTAAACCAGAAATTATGCGTAGGACTTTGCGCTGTAGTCCAAATAGTCGAGAGCAATGTCCCCAGTTGAGAAATGCGTAGTTTAATTGAGATTGAAATAAGCTATAATACGCCGTTAAAATGACTTCCCTACTAACCGATTTTTTAAGATTTCTAATAAGATATACAATTTTAGCAAGCTTATTTAGAACATAGTTTATATGGCATTTCCAAGACAGTGATGGACTTAAACATACTACCAAGAATTTAACATATGGAGGATTGTCGTATGATATGTTACGTAAGCTAAATAAAACTTTAACTGTTTTTGCTTCATTCATTTGTAGTTTGTTTACTTGAAACCAATTTAAAGCATTTGATTGAGAATTCTCCATACTTTTAAGTGCTACTTCATGTTTTATACTAGAATTTATCAAAGTAGTGTCGTCAGCAAACAAAACCGTATGCGCATCAGGTAAAGAAAATGGAATGTCATTTATGTAAATTAAAAATAAAATTGGCCCCAGTACCGATCCTTGTGGGACCCCATGCATTACATCCATAATTCCTGAACTAGTGTTTTGAAAAGAAACTATTTGTTTCCGGTTACTAAGATAACACTTGATTAAATTGCAACTGTCGTTGGAAAAGTTGTAAAACTTTAGTTTGTTTATAAGTATGGAGTGGGACACGCAGTCGAATGTCTTAGAAAGATCACAAAAAACTGAACTCACATAAGCTCCATTTTCAAAACCATCAACGATATGGTTAATTAATTCTTGAATAGCCATAGATGTATTTTTCATTGTTCTAAAACCAAACTGGCACTTACGTTAAGTAATTTATTTAATTCAAAATATTTGCATATTTGATTTTTTAATGCCATTTCAAATTTTTTCTATGGAACGTTTTGATTTCATGACATTGATTATGTCACGCATTTGATTAAAGGTGATTTCCTTAAACTGCATAGGATACGATGTATGTTGTAGCTGCCTATTATTCAAATAATCTGTACTTTCAACACCCTTCATATCTGGAAGACTATCAATAATTGATTGTGCTACATTTATAAAATATTTGTTAAAATCAGTGGACGATAATGAAGTCTCTGGTTCCTGTAAATTTACCTGTCTCGCATCATTGATGACATCATCCCACATTGCTTTTAGACTATTTTGGGCACGTTTAATAAACGCATCATTTGCTTCCTTTTTTGCTTTATTTATTTCAGACTTATATATACGCTTTTTACTATTTAGAGCTGTTTTTAGTTTGTCAGTTTGATAACGTTTATACATTAACCAAGTTAACTGAATTTCATTTCTTAGTGTATATAATTTATGATTGTACCAACTTACTTTTGAGTTATCTTTTCTTAAATATTTTATCAAGAGACTAGAACAGAACCGTCTTACCTCAAACTTGAACCTCAAGACGTCGCAACAACCCACACCGCAGATTTTGCAGCCAAGCCCGGCCTAACCAAAGAGTTCTATAACTAAAAATTCCAAACTGCCGTTTAAACAATGTATAAGCAGCAAACACTTTCAGTTTATCCGTATTTGTCGCACAATGTTTGAAAACGCAAGGTTAGTAACAAAATTGTATTTAGAAGGTTGCCCGGTTTTAGCAAAGTGGCGGAATCGTTTGCACAGTCTCCTATTTACACAATCAAACAATATAATTACATTGTTACGGTAAACAAGAATTGCTATTCTTTCTTTGTCCAACTCAAAATTAGACGAAGGAAAGGGTAAAGTGTGCGACAAAAACAGATATACTGAAATTGTATATAACATCTGCTAAAGAAAAGAAAGAAGTCTGCCAACAACCGCCCACCCGGGTGGACTTTGTGCGAGTCTGCAACGCTGTGCCGCAAATAAAACAAATGAGCGCAAAACGGAGAGACTTCCAAGCGGATTCGGCCGCAAAACAGTGTGCCGTAGAAACCCTTGTCTTAACCCTTTCGCGCCGACTTTTTTTTTGCCACCCGTGCCAGGTTTTAAGGAATAAATAGAGTTAATATGGCCTATTAAGGGTCTTTAAAAGTTCCTAATATTTTGTTTAGTTTTCTAAACATAAATTTGATTCTGGGACATATTGTCCCACCAGTGATTTGAAATGGGACATATATGTCCTAACAGACTTAGAATACGTTCAAGAGTAACAATAACTTTATTCAAAAAAAGTTTTTTACAAACTAAAATATCTTATATATGGAACGGAGTAAAACAACTTTTGCACAATGGTATATTGTACATGGTACACAAAGTCTTTGTGCAAAATTCTTTTTTCTGCAGCAAATATCGGTAGCATCGAGATTTTCCTTCTACCGACAGATGATCGCCGACATTTAGAAGGTGTCTTGATGTAGCAGAAGGTCGTCTTAATCCTCTCTTTCTAATCACTTTAGCGTGTTCACTTATTTTTCCGATCATTTCCTCCGCCAAATCGATCAGAAATGTGAGTGTAGATTCTTTCTTATGATGAATTTCTTTGTAGAGTATGCAAGCGTTTATAATGGAAGTCATGAGTAGCTTGTAATACACCTTACGCCACCATTTTCCGGATCTACGATCAAAATCGTATAGAGTGCTAAGCTGATTGGACAAATCAACTCCCCCTATAAATTTGTTGTAATCAGCAACAGCTTGAGGACATTTTAGGGAAACTTTTTCGCCATTTTTCAATTTACGGTTTACTGAAGAAACATCGTTTTTATGGCAATTGCTGAGAACTACAACTTCCTTTGTATCTTGCCAAAAACAAGCCAATATTCCAGATTCTATTTCTCATGCAAGTGCACGTAGCTGCAAATGGCAGATTATAAAGCAACTTTACTGAGATAAAAAATCTGTCGAAACAAACAAACACGTCTTCATTACGCGGTATAAATCCCACGAGTTTGTTTACCACCCGCTCTCCTAGCGTAGATTCTTGAGTATATGCAGCATCCTTACCGGCATATATATATCAAAGTTGTAGACAAATCCTGATTTCAAATCCCAATTTTTTCCCCTGTTTTATGGATTTTAGCGGCACGTATTGTTTCGTCATACTCATATGCAAGCACAAACTTCGGGCAGATTGAAACCTTTGCTTCAACCACTCGACCAACTCGTCAACATAGTAAATCTTGCTGGGGTTTTCTGGCTATTCGGGATTAGCAAAGTACATTTTGGAAAGCAAATATGTACAACAATCACGGCTTATTGCATCTTTGATACAAATATTTCCTAGGCTCTTCTTATTTGACCAATAATCATGAAATGATGGTAAGCAATTGTAGCTCATTACCAACATACACCTTGTTACTATCTTAATCTCGGACGCATCCGTTGCAACACATTGTCTCCAATTTTTTGCATTTTCAATGTAGATTCGTTTATTTTTATTTTCAGCAATGTACAAGAATAAACTTTTCGGAAAATACTTTTGCAAAAAGCAATCAAGTTTGGATGAACTCATATTCAGCTTTGCCAATACAATTGAATTCCTAACTTGAGGCATAGTTTTGTTGGGTTAAAATTTTTTGATTTTGTCAATATCATACCAGTGTACCACATCATCGTTATTTTTGTTATTTGGTTGGGGTTTTATCATCCAAATCAGAAGATGAATTTGAAAAGTAATTTGACAAATTTTGATTTTTATCATAATTGTTGTCATTTTTTTATCGTTTTGCTGAAATTTTTTCTTCAGAAGGCTCAAAATCTAAATCCAAGTCATCACTACAATGGAATGAATTCTCATCTCTGTTAAAAATATTGTTGATTTCATCTTTCAACTCTTTTTGGGTAAGATATTTTTGACCCATTCTGTAGGAAAATATGAACCAACGTTCTATTTATAAGCAAAAATTATCAAAAACAAACATTTTCCAGGCAGATATTCTGCAAAGTCTCTAGTACTTACGTTTTAGTATCACAGTAATACAGAATTTGATACAATTTTGACCGCGTTGGAAACTAACACAATCTGTTGCCACCAAGAATCATGTCACTCTGCACTGTTCTGCAGAATAGAATTCAAAATAACACGGCGGCTGAAAACTTGTTGCAAAATCATCAACACGGCTTCAGATTTGGGCTCTCTACAACACATCAACTAACTTGAGTTACAGACCAAATAAAAACTGGTTTTTGTTTAAAATATGCTACGGGAGTCATATTCTTTGATGTTCACTGGCCGAGAAGTTGTTTAAGCAGGTGTCTACCCCTCGTCCTATCAAGGCAGGGGTTCTTCAAGGTTCAGTTCTATCATAGATGCTTTTCAATCTGTATGTAGCCGACATACCATGCATCGAGTGTAAAAATCGCTCAGTATGCAAACAACACTGATATACACTTCAAGAAGTCCGAAAGTCATAACGCTAAAACTTCAAGCGGCATGTGAAGCACTTGAAACTTGGCTTCGGTACTGGAGAGTAAAAATCAATCCAAAAAAAAGCAACGCTATTCTTTTCACCAAATGTCACAAACAAACTCCGCATGAGAACGTTTATCTTAACGGCGCTCTAATTCCATAGATGGATACTGCAAAGTATCTAAGAGTAGATCTTGATCGTGGACTAACTCTTAGATTACATATTAAGACTATCTTGGATAAACGCATGTCCAGCATGGAGAATGGCTGCATCGTCCTATCTGAAAAAAAAATAAAGTCGTTTCAAAATAAGACTTTGAGAATAATTCTCAAAGCACCTTACTACGTACGTAATACACAACTGAGAACTAATGCGGGAATCCCGATCAGGGATCATACGTTGGTATTAGCGACAAATTTTGTTAAAAAAGTTGCAAAACATTCAGATCCTGAGTTAGCTCGTCTTGCCGAGCAAGATGAACAATCTTTCCAATACAAAAAGCCTATCAAGATGCTTGCTATAAGAAAAATTCATGGCTCATCAACCGCCACCCTACTTAATCAACGCCTACAAGACTGGCGCAGGATGCGCACTTTTGAATGACCTCTCGAAAATGTCACTATGTCACTTATAATGCACAGTTAAATTGGAAGGTTGTACACATTGATGTGTAAAACTTCCTGGTGTGAGATTTATTTTGCAGGAGCTCAGTCGAGACCAGGATCCATCAAGCAATCAAGCAATCAAGCACACTACGGCTAAACACATAGACTGAATTCACCGTCTTCTACCACAACTAAGGTGACGTCGATCTCACCACCGTTCGACCCCTGGAGATTTCGGGGCAAACCTCAACAACTTACTCTGTGCTTGCACACTCCGCCACAGTTTTTGGACGGCAACTGTTAGTTGCTTCATGCACTACCAAGTCGTACCAACCCAAACAAACCTTGTTCTGTGTGAACTGCACTTTTTTTAGATGGGATTTTCTACGTCCGTTAAGCACGACACTAACTATTTTTCATATAGAATTGTATGTAGAATTTGGTGTATAGTTTCTCTGAATGCTGCTAAATTTGTATTTGTAAGAGATTATGTTAAAAAATAGACCAATTTTTGAAGTTTTTTCAAGTTTTAGACCCCTATAACCTAAATACACAAAACAAATTTATATTTTCCAACTAATTTACATCAAAATACGTAAACTTAGCGGTTAAAAAAATCTAAAAAATGCTCTTTTTTGCTCAGCTCACTGAGAACAAAAAAATTGTTTTTATGGCTTTTGCGGCTTATAGACAGGATATAGACATGAAATGGCGCCAAATTTGGATTCTACAGAAAATTTCTGATTGATTTCACTAGTAATTTTGTTAGTCAAAAGTCAAAGTCAAAGTTAAAAAACTAAAAAAAATCGTAGAATTTTATAATATTATGAACCGATGAAGAGACTACTAATAAGTTATAGAAACGAATTGGCCATTGATCACAAGTTTTCTACGACATTGTTATTTTTTAACAATTAAATTTTTATAAATTATTTAACAAATATTTTTTCCTATTGTTAAATTTGACTCACTGTATAAACTATAAATATATATAAATATATATAAAACTTAAGTATACACCATATCTAAACAAATTTGTAATCATATTGAAAACAGTTTAAAAAGCTTAAATAAGAAAATTAAAAATTAATCTAAGGTAAATATTGAGTCACACGCTTTGTGCAATTCTACATATTTTAATTAGATATTTGCGGTTACAAACCTTGAATAAGTGACACTCAGAAATAAATGATAAGATACTGATTACAAAATCGATAAGATAATAAATGGTTTAGTAACTATTATTTAGCAAAGCAATTGTAACATTTGTACATAAAATTAATAAAATGTCTAATAAATACAAATTTGATAAATCTGATATGTTATTAACAAAAGAAAATAACACAATAGAACATTTAGTAGGGGAAAGAAGAGAGGTATATTCTGTAAGTTGTATTTTGTACAATAATTTTAATTTGTTAATTTTAGTCTTTAGCAACAGTAATAGCTCAGGTTTATAAATGCGTCCCACGTGATGATTACTGGTCAAAGGAATGCTCAGGGGTGTTATGCTTTATTAAAGATCATCCGGCTAAAAGTTATTATTTTCGTATGTATTGCATGTATAGCAGTGATATGGTATGGGAACATGAAGTTTACCAAAATATTCAGTACCTGGACATAAAGAATTTTTTTCATATGTTTGAAGGAGAGGTGATAAATATTTAAAAAAATTATTGAGTCTAAAGTTTTAAATTTTATAATTTAAGGAATACCTAGTAGGATTTAATTTTGCAAGTGAAGCAGAGGCTAAAAAATTTAAAACTAAAGTCCATGAAAAGTTTTCAATTTTGCCTACGAAAACAGTTAAGCAGAAAACTTTAGAAAGTAAGTAAAATTAAATATAGCAACAAAAATGATTCAATAATGTTTTTTAAATTAATGGAAAAGTCAAATAAATTGTTGTGTAAAATTGACTTTCAATAAACTCGGTGTGTCAATATAAAGCCAAGTTTATATGAGTTGTGAATAACAAATATGAGCTACGCCGGAGTTTTACATAAGCAAGTTTTACTCGAGCATCTTACAACATAATAATCAAACAAACAATTGTACATTTTTAGTCGTTGAGATGTATCATTAATCACTTAAGCGTGACCTTGTCCTAGTAAAAGTTGTTAACAAATAATATTAAACAAAAAAAAAATAAAAAAATAGAAGATTATAAACACCAAAAACAAGCCACATTCTCAAATTCTTATTCCCGCTGCTTTAGCAAATAAAAAAACAATTTCGGTTGAAATAGATACATTTGTGACTATTAACAAAAAATGAATCCGTTAGTACAATATTAGTAGTAGTAGCGCAATTTTGTCTGAAAAAGTAGGGAAAGATACGTTGTTTGAGTAAGCGTTGAAAAAAGAAAACTTTTATATATATTTTTTTTTAAACACATCTCTTGTAGAAAAAACCAAAAAGAAGACTACTAAATCTACTAAAAAAACACGTACTGAGTTAGTTATTGGTAGTCCAATAGATTTCATACATTTGACTCATGTTGGAATGGATGGCAATTGGAATATAGATAAAAGCGATACATATGTAGAAGACATTTTGAAACATGTAAGTAAAATTTTTATGTATAATAAAAATATTAATTTTCTTTTCTTTAGGCATTTTCAATTAGTAAAACTAGCACTGTCGATAGGGCAACCCAAGAATTTGCAGTCGAGTTTATCAAGAAGAAAATCAGTAAAAAAAGGGTAATTATTTTCTACATATTAAATATATTTTTACAGTTTTGTCTATAAGTATGCTGATTATTATGTTTAACCTCCAGCATTTGCCTTGCAAATAAAAAAGATTCATAAAACATATTCGAATATCATTCACGTTGTATCATAGTACTACTAGTATTAACATTGTTCTAATCTCAAGTATACATTTTTTTTTAACTATTACTTATTTATTAAACTGTTTTAACATATTTTGTTGCATTTTAATGAATAAATATTACCTGTTTAATAATGTGATTTGACAAATTAGAAGATCAACATTTTTCCTATATTTATATATTTTGTATAAACCAATCTGAATTATCGGTGTAAAAAAAGATTAATTAGAATTAATATATGATTATACAATACCACGTACATATAATCAGAACAATATAAATATATTGTGGCCTACCGTAACGTAATTTTGAGCGGCCGCATACGGTGCAACACATTTTTTTGTTGCTCAAACAGCTTATATAAAATGTTTTAATATAACCAATGTAACTTCTAAAATGTCAAAGATGGCTTTAAGAAAAATACGTAGTATATAATCAATTCAACCTCCAAACTAAAACAACAGATATTACTCTTTTCTCTTTGCAAAAGTTATAAGTTTATTTGTGTCTAATGTCCAACACTTGGGCGGGTACATAAACCACTCTAAATCATGACTACCAACAAGTAGTTTAAACTGGAGTAGCAAACCATCCAATCAAGTGTTTGTTATTAAAAAATAAAGAAATTCTTATTTAATTAGAAACTGCTTAGTCAAAGGAAGAAAGTGATATCCAATCTTGATTACTAACACTTCGGTGGGTTAGTGGTCATTCCAGATTATGATTACCTTCAAGTAGTTTAAAGTGGAGTGCTCACTCACTCGCCCAAGAGATTGTTAACAAGACATTGAAAGTTTCTCCTCTTGCAAGCGTTAAAAGTCTTTGTCCAAGAAGAAGGCACACTGCCTTTTAACTAACAACAGTTAGGCGGGCGGTAGGTCAGTACAGATCATGATTACCAGCAAATAGTTTAAACTGGAGTGCCCACCCACTCGTCCAAAAATTTGTTAACAAAAAGCTAGAAATTTCTCTTCTTTTCAAGCGTTAGAAGTGTTTATGTTAGAAAAGATTATAGATAGATAGATTATAATTATCACCAAGTAGAGTAATTTGCCCAAGTGTTTGTTATCAAAAAATTGAAAGTTTTACCTCTTGGACAAACAAACTTTTGACGCATACAAAAAGAAAAAGCTTCTGAATTCTTTTTAAACAATTCTCTCCTTTATCAAAATGTTGGAAATCTTTTAGTCAAAGGAGGAAGAGGATTCAATCTCTTGATGACCAACACTTGGGCGGGTGAGTGTGTCACTCCAGGTCATGCTTACCATCATTTATTTTAAACTGGAATGCCCACCCACCCGCTTGATTATTTGTTATCAAGAAATTAGAAGACAGAAAAAGGGATGATAAATTCAATCTTTTTATAACAAACACTTGGATGGGTACCTGAGTCACTCTAATATATGATTGCCAACCAAACAACAAACAAAAATAAAAAATCAAACAAAATACAATTATATTATTGCTTACCATTTTTTAAATTATTCATTTGCAGTTTTTTTTTTCTTTAACATTTTCATCTTCCTGTCGTCCGTCCGAAGCCACAATACCATTCAAATCTTCATTCTTAATTACCTCCAAAACACCTACAGCTTGCAAAACTTCTTCACTAAAATTATCTCCAGTATACAAAATTGTAGAATAAAAAAAGCTTCCCACGTCATTTACACACCAGATTCTCAATTATTTAAAATTATGTTAGAACATCCTATACCAAAACATGCGGTCGCCGAGAATGACGGATTGTATTATTTCAAAAGAAGAAGATGAGCTAAAAAACGCCCTAAATATGGCCTTGACCGGTTACAAACTGTTCAGCAATTTTGTTTGCATTTAACTGGTGTTTTCTAAAATAAATCTTCTAAAGTATATTTCTTAATTTAAACATTAATTGAGTTTCTATGCAACGCTCGATGAAAGATTTTTTGCACTTATTACATAAAACCTATTTCTGTACAAATTTTGATTACTAAATACTATATATAAATATATTATTTAGTAACGCTGCTAGAATTTTTGGGTTTTATCAAAAATATTGAGAAACAGGTTATACAATTTTGTCATTTTTTTTTTCTTTAATTCAATCGTAAACTATTGAAAAGTACAAAACACTATTTATAAAATGTAAACAAATAAACAAAAACCAGCTTCAAAACATCAAAATATTATCAAAAAGCACATAATTTCAAAAACTGCAAAATCCGGCTACAAAATACCAAAATATTGTTAGAAAAAACAAAATCTGAATATAAACTTCAAAAATAGTAAATTTAGGATTTCAAACATCAAAATATTGTTTGCAGCACTAAAATCCGGCCATAAACTGTTAAAAAATATAAAATCTCAGAAATTGTAAAATCCGGCTAGGAAAAATCAACATTACCAGAAAGTACGTAAATCGGCCATAAATTGCTAAAAAGTGCAATTTCTTCTCGTAATGTCAAAAACAGCAATATTTGCTCTTGAAACATCAAATATTGTTAGAAAACACAAACATCCAGCCATAAAAAAAAATTTGTAAAAAAACACCAAAATTTTAAACGAAAATGTCAAAACTATTTTTGTTGTAGAAAGATCCGGTCATAAAATGTTAAAATTAAACAGGGTGTAGATTAATTGGCGAACAAACGCCAGGTAACTTTGTAGAAAGAGAAAACAAAAATCTTAATTTCAAAATGCTGAGAAACTCTTCGTTTGGCCTCACGAGATCCTCAAAGTTTCGTTACGCTTGGCAACGTATCAAAATTTCTATTTCTAAATTCAAACCTATAATGTAGGCAACTTAATACACACATCAAATGTTATTGTTTACTTCTAAACACTTTACGGCATGTATCGGTATTCATGACATTCTCAAGCATCATCTGCGTAATTTGCATATTCATTAAAGTAAAAGTCATAATATCAATTGACATTCATTGCCTTGCCTACGTTATAATTTGAATTTTATTAAAAATTTTGCTACGTTGCCAAGGGTATTTTTAATTTAAATTTGATTTATTCTTGGAAAGTAATTTGCACATTTTTCATAATTTTTTTATTATACACCTTGTAACTGTTTTTATACTCAGTGGCGGAGCTAGGATTTTTGAGCCTTACCGCAAAATAGTAAAAAGGCCCCACTCGGAGACAATTTTGAAAACAAAAAAACAGTTTTGGCATTTATTTAACCTTTATTTTGTAAATTCTGGGGGGCTCAGGTTTTGAAATAATCATATGTGGGGCCCCAATGTTTGCTTACAGGTAGGTCCGCTCCTGGTTATACTAAAAAAGAAAACAAATTGGAATCATTGAAACTTTGAGGACCTCGTAAGGCCAAACAAAAAGTTTCTCAGAATTTTTGAATTAAGTTACCAGGCGTTTGTCCGCCAATTAATCTACAATTTAATATACAAACTGCTTTTTTTTATAAAATGTCATAAATAGCAAAACTCGGGTTTGAAACATCAACATAAAAAAACATCAATATCCGGCCCATAAACTGTTGTATAAAATATGGAATTTTAAAAACAGCTAAGTGGTAATATTAGAAATAGCAAAAATCCGGCAATAATAATTAAAAAAAGTGCAAAAATCAATAGAAAATCGAAAATATCTCTTATTGTCATAGAGCACTGAAATTAAAAGTTAAAAATAGCAAAACTCGGCTATAAAAGTGCAAAATTCTATTCATAAAATGTCAAAAATAGCAAGATCCAGCTTCAAAACACCAATATTGTCAGAAATCATAAAATTTTTGTCTCAATCTGCTCATAAAACATTAAAATATTAAAATTTTACTATAAACTGTTGGAAAGTGAATTCTTAAAGCAAATTTTATTTATAAAAAGTCAAAAATCCGGTTATAAAGTATTACAATATTGTCAGAAAGCACCAAAATCCGGCCATACACTTTTAAAAATGTAAAAAAAATCATGAACCTGATATGGCTAGAAATAAGCGTGTCATAGAGCCTACCAAAGTATTTTAAGACGGCCTTGGGTAAGAAAGCATAGCAACGACTTGAAATAATTACTAGAGACAAAAACGCTCATAGTAGAAGAGTAGTAGTACCAGTAGCTATCAAATAAAACAAACAAAAAAATGTTTTTCAAAAAAAGAAAAATGTACCACACCTCAAGAATATACTATAAATATAAGAAACACTGAAAAAGGCTACATACATGTATTTATTTGATTAAAACCCTTAACTATAAAAGTTGTAAAGACAAACCACTCAGCATATTCTACAATTTATATGCAATACGTATTGCAACCAAAAATGCATAGACTTTTCAAAAAAATAGTCACTTTATTTTGAGTTCTATAAACTCATTAATGTAATAAAAATTACAACATTATTTAAGTAAAAACTGTACATAGAGCTGCCCCAAATTCAATTTTGACCCTTTAAAGCATAACGTGCCATTGCTAATTAGCCAAAAGTTTCACGGTAAGAACAAATGACAAAAAGCTATTTCTGTTCCTGTAGATGTGCTTGTTGTTTTTTGCCAACACTTTGTACAGCTATAGATTAACTTACAAGCATAATCTTAAACCACATCGTATATGGACTCAATAATAAATAGATTGCGCTAATTGTGTGAAATGTAATTCAATTGTAAGACCCGCAAAACCAGTTTCTCCAATAGATGCGATAACAAAAAGTTAGTTATAAATATTGAGATCGCACCTATATTTAAAGCAAACACTTTTTAAAGTAGTTGTGCAAGTGCTCGTTATTAAAAATGAGATAAAGCACTCAGTTGTTGAGAACAACAAACAATAAGATTAGTACGCTTAAAATTTCTTCCACACCTTGTACCGTCTTAATGTTGCGTACACGTTAAAGAACCCTATAATTTAGATGACAATCCGTAAATTTAAAACTCCCAGATGCAGTAGTCTTAATATTGATCTCGTAGCGTCGTACCAGAAATTGCTCAAAATTAAATAAATTAATTTAAAAAACCTTGTGTAAACAGTGACAAATGTCTAGCAAACTAAACTGTAGTCAAGTAGTAGTACGATTTAGCAAATTTTGTGAGGTCCTTTTACAGGTCGCTGCAGCGCATTGCTCCATGGTAATTTGTTCATACTTTTGATGTGTTCTATAAAGAAAATGATATTTCATCGCAACATCTGTTGAAACATTTTGTACAAAACTTTAATAACTATTACTAATAAACATTTTGCTTAGCATTATTTGCAGCTTATATATTTAAATGGCATCTCAAGCTCTGCCAAGTCGGCAGTCCAATGAATAGATTTGGACATTTTAAATTCTGTAATTCGCAGCAAATTTGGATTAAATTAACAGAAACTAATAGATAGCATTATAACATAATATGTCGCAATAAAAAACTCTTTTAAAAGTTTCGATACTACATCTCTGAACTGTCAGTGAACTGTAGTTAGAATTATTAGCAAACCTTGTATATGTCATTTGTCAACAATAGAATTTAGAAGAGATGGTGTAGTTTCAAATACTTGAAAACAATATTAAATACAAAGACGTTTATAACTCATATAGTCGTTTCAGAGAAGATTATGTGAGACTATAACACCTAGAAGACAAATCTAAGAAAATTTGTATTAGTTTTTTAATTTAATATTTGGTACGGTGTACGAAATGATAAAAGAAACCGTCTTCTGCAATTAACAGCATCACTTTTGCAAATACGGTATTTAAACATCATCATCATCTATATAAAAAACAACTAGATTTTATCCTCATTAGAACAAGATAGAGAACATCTCTCAAATCGTAAAAAAAAACACAAAATACTTCTTGCCAACCTAAAAATCAACCTGCATACAACAAAACTAATGCTTAGATTAAAAATTCCAAAAACTCTTAAATAGCGGTAAAAATCTAAAAGTTTATGATGACATCAACCAAACATGGTAGCAGACTAAAATATGCTTAATATATAACGCAGTAAAATGTGCTCCAACCCAATCAATAATCAGACAAAAATACTAGATGTCAGATGATACCCTTAAACTTATAGACCAACGTAAGAACCTAACAATGCCAGCCAAACAACAAACTGCACAACAGCTGACTGTAAAAAAAATGAACAAAGCATCCTAAAATCGGAAGTGGAAAAAACGATCAAATGGCTAAACAACATAAAAGCCGCAGGTACTGATAATATAACACCAAAAGTCCATAGGAGAGACAGGCGTGGAAGTAATGTACTCGCAACGCAGTTTGAAACTACAAGAAAAGGCCGCCTACAGAATGCAATAACAATAGAACGGTTACCTTAATATCATATAACCAGTAAAATCAAGCTCACCATAATAAATGAAAGATTAAAACCTATCATTCTTCCACAAATATCAGACAAACAGAAAGGATTTGTTCCAGAGAAAAGCACAACTGAATAAATAATGAATATAAATCAGATTATCAAGAAAACGCGCAAATATAATGTCACAATGTTAATGTGCTTTGTACTCAAAAGCATTCAATTCCATCAAGTGGTATGTGCTCTGGATGATCCTCGAACAAATAGGACACACCCTGTTACCTGGTACAGCTTATTAGAAATCTTTACAAACACAGCATAGCCAAGGTCGAAGCAGACAAAACATATTCAAGCATTTTTTTTTTACATATACAGTGAGTGCATTATAAGACTGCGCAATATAAGCAAAAATTATAGGCTAAAACAGAAACAACTCCCCATATATCATTCAGGTGGCTAGTTTCAAAGTAATAAATAAATTTATCAAAACCAGTAACAAAATAACGCGGAAATGGAAGGATCAGCAAGACCACAAAACTAAGTGGTCTAATTTTTCTAATAGTAACATACGCTGCTGAACCATTAGCCAAACAAACGCTACACGGAAAACCACCAACCCGCTAATAAGTAGACGGAATAACAAAAATGGTTGGTAATTTTTTACATAAAGTCACATAAATGACCCAGGACAGACAAGCATGGAAAACGAAGAGTATAAGTACCCAGAAGAAAGACGGCTGATTGGATTTTGAAAGAGTAAGAAATTTTTAGTTAAAATTTATCAAATTGTACTAATCCCAGTCAGATATTGTTTCACGGTATTTGTTTATAGATGCTACACATTTAAACATATAAACTTCGAGACGCTCTTCTATATTTATCAATATAGTCTTTAGGAAGTATAAATGTTGCTATCATCTGAAAAACTATAAATAAGACATTTGATTATTTGAAGAAGTTCATTAAATTCAATCAGAGTTATAACCATAAGATTAGAATACTATCTTATAAAATGGTTTGACATGTTTAGAACTACTGCAAGATTTTCTTCATGTTTGACTAAAATAGAATTTTATTTGTGACTAAGTATATGAGAAAATCTGTTGTCGAACGTTTTGTTAGGAATCCATAGAGTATCTAAGATTAAGTTATTTTGATCCAAGAACTTGACGTAAAAATAAATATATTTTCAAAATTTTTGAACAAATTAGACAGTAATGCAATTGGTCTTTAATTTGAAAAATTAAACTGGTATCCCTTTTAGTTAGATTGAATATTTGCAACTTTCCAACAATTATATGCAAATATTTTAGTCAGAATTTCAAATGTTTTATGAATAACAGGTGGAATTTCATCTATATCCGATGCCTTTGACAATTTGTACAATAGGAGTATTTAGAATAAAGTAGTTTACAAAAATATCTGCTTTATTCTTTAGATTAGTAACTAAATTGTTTTGATCATTTCGAAGAGGAAGTATTAAAGATTTTAAACTACCTTGCAATCAATTTAGACATTTTATTCAGAATTTTTTTGTTTTTATGAAAAGCCAAGAAATTTGATTAGCTTTGTTTCATTTTTATCCATGAGATTTTTTTATAATCTGCATTAGTTTAATCGGAACGATTACTACTTCTTACTAACTACCTGTTTTGTCTGAATTGAGTACAAGTACTGTTGTTTTGGTTTAATAATAGAGAATGGAACAAATTTTTTAATGACTTTCTAAATGGTTTTTGTGAGATTTACTTCTGCAATATGTAGATCCTCGGAATATAAGCAACAATTATAAAATTTAAAATAATACGCGGTTTAAGTTTGCATTGAGTACTCTAGGAAAAGCTGGATGTATCCATTAAAAGCTCCTCAAAAGAATCCTGGCTTCACATGCCATATCCAGCTCTATTAAACCACATAACCATATTTAATTAATGCTACAATTGAATGTTCTTAATTTATCACTTTGTTGAATACATTTACTCTTTTAAAAATTGTAGTTAAAGGATATTATAAATTATTTTTAAATTTTAATTATTATTAAACGCTCAATAAAATATTAAATTTTCAATAAAAACTTGAAATTCGATTTATAAAAGTTTGATAAAAAAAACATTCGATAAAAAGTGCAAAAGCTAGATATAAGTATGAAACATATGATAAAATCAGTGAGTCATTAGTACAAATAATAGATTCTAGCTAGAAAATGATAAAGAATTAAAACTGTATTATACGAATGAATAATTAAAAACATCAACCATTTTTTTCCAACTAATAAATATCTAGAACATAATAGTACAATAAATTATAAAATATATACCATGTAAAACAATACAATAAGAATAATCACAAGATTGCTATGGATGGAGAATGGCATCAATGAAGAAACTGGTGTTTCCTTTGGCTTCTGCTGTTGTTATTTTGATCTGTATGGCTGCTAAAAATGTGCCTACAGATATTACTATGACTATATTTTTATAAAGGATTTACTCTATTTACCCCCCAAAACTGATTAATTTATCTAGAAGTTATGTTTCTACCATGTAAATACTATTGAAATAACAAGCATTACAATCTTATATTCGCAATAATTTATCAAGCATTGCTATGAATTAACTGTTTCGTTATTTTTTCAGAGAGCACCTCCACCTCCACCACAACAAAATTCATCTCAACCTCCAAAACCACCTTCTGTTCCTTTGCCCCCTAAACAAACTTCATCACCACCATCAATTAATATACCATCAATTAATATACCACCACCTCCACCAATTCAAAATATACCGCCACCTCCCCCTATGTCTAATATACCTGCACCCCCACCCATTCAAAATATGCTACAAGATCCATCAAAATTAAACATTCCTGTATCACCTGTACCATCTAGACCTTCATCACCTGTACCATCTATACCTTCTTCACCATTAACATCACATAGATTTGATGATCCACGATCAGAACTATTCAATAGTATTAGAAGCGGAAAACACAAACTAAAATCATCAAAGGTAAATAATAACTAAATTTGAAAATGATGTATTTTAATGATTATTATTATAGGATAGAGAATTGGAGCCGAAAGTTGAAGATGAAGCCGATTTTAAAAATGATATTGCAAAGGCTTTAGCTGTTGCTTTGCAGAAACGCGGGAAATTTATTAAAGACAGTGATTCAAGTGATGATAATAATGCCAATTCAGATGAGTGGGAGGATTAATTTATATTGAATTTTATACTTATTTTATTAGAAAAAATAGCATAAATAAATATAATTTTAAACTTTTTAATACTAGATGAATTTATGGTACAATAAGTATTATGAAATATGGTTTTTGTACCGTCACACATCTTTAAAGTTATTAGGTAACATTTTTTTTATATTCGGTGGTGCATTTTTAAATAGCTAGTGTGTTTATTTTTGGATCCAACATGCTCAGCGTATCATGGCCTATTATTATTAAGTCAGTATAGGCAGTTCAATAATGTTATAAACAATGCTGTAAGAATTTAGTTATTCTAAAAACGATTTACTTTAATTTTTTAACAATTATTATAAATTTTAAAACAACTCTAATATTGAATTATTTCACCTTCTTCTTGATTGTTCTTAGCAATATTCTGTAATGCAGCTCCTCTATTATTTTTAAATTATTCGAGTCTTTTGGTTACTTTTAAAAATTTAAATATATTTGGTAATTTCACATTCTAAAATAAAATAACCGTTTTGTTATCGAAATAATTATAAGGAAGTTACTTTATGTAATAATAAAATTATTATTGGTTATAAATTGATCAAATACCTATAGAATTTATAAGTATTCAAAACAAGTTTGATTTAATACATTAACAATACCTATAATAAAACAAAAAAATTAAATATGAAAAAAAAAAACAAATAATATACTGTATTAAGCATCCCATTCGTCATCATTTGAGTCGGAAGATTCGGAGTCGTCATCATCATCTGGGTGAATTACCCGATTGCGTTCAGCCAGAGCTCTTGATAAAGCTGCTGCCAAATCATTTCCACAGTGGTTTTGTTGTTCTACAGCAGGGCTAATAGGTTTCACCTCCCTTTCCTGAAATTAGATAAATTGGTTATTAATATATCTTGTATGAACAATTAGTTAACTACAAAACGTTTAGTGCAATTTTCACGATTTTAATAAATTTTAACTTAAAAACTCCATAATCAGAATAGTTATTAGGTGCCTCTCGGTTAATTTTAATACATGACCAATATCTGCTAGATTGATTATGTGCCAGCATAATAGTTCACAGGTAATGCATATTATACAATTTAAAACATGTATGTACAGCAATAAATCTTAAGAAACATTTTTTGGGCTAAAAGGAGGGGGGAGGGTAGGTTGAAAGAAAATTTAATCATAGACTAAGTTTATATCGTCGCTTAACTCCGATTGAAAATTATTTTTTTAATTTTTTTCAGTTTTTAATTTTTGGTGTGGCTTTTAACTATAATATTAGCTTTGATTAGAAAAGAAAATTAATAGCAATACATTCCAACCTACATGATTGGGTTCTCTTTACAGTGCACGACAAACCAAGAAAGATTACCTTTATATCTGAAAAAAAGGCAATAAACCAAAAAACTGACAATCCAAATGGAGGACTCAAACCAGACAAGTACGTTAACCACAAAACCTAGACAGCAATCAATAAGTTAATTCCACCAAAATACACAAACTGTATATTATTTCAGTGAAAACCCCCGTCAACTCCATTTTTCTGTGATTATTAACAACGTAGTTCCCTGCGTGTGTTGGTATAGGTTTTTAGTAGTAAAATGGATATTTTCAAA
Source organism: Tachinus rufipes (assembly GCA_963932245.1). NCBI lineage: Eukaryota > Metazoa > Arthropoda > Insecta > Coleoptera > Staphylinidae > Tachinus > Tachinus rufipes. The sequence goes on along the minus strand of OZ010741.1, from coordinate 43,743,397 downwards.
ATTATATTTCAATCCTTACCGGTTAGTCTTCCTGATATTTTAGACCTATATGTTCCTGCAGCTTCTTTTGTTTTCTTATGCACATTAGAACTATCATATTTACAGTCTAAACCTTCAATTGCATTTTGTATTAAACCATTCTTCATTTGCCTTCTCTTATACACGTTCTTTACATTTTTTAAGTTCTTAACTATACTTTGTATGTTAATGTTCGTCTCATCCTCAGATATGCATAAATAAAGACTTCAGATCTTGTTGGGCTCTTGAACGTATCAGCTCGTTCTTTAGCAATCGGGTGTTAACTGCTATGTATAGTTCTTTAGGCTCTGGTTAGTTTCTCAAGTCTAACTTTGAATGACGCTATTATGGGATTATGATCCGATTCTGCGTAAGCACCAGGAGCAGTTTTTATGAATATTACTTTTTCTTTATCAGAATTTGGTTCCGCTTGATGTTATTTATAGTATCCCCTGTTAGACAATTTTTGTTCTATACAAAACTCTAGCAAATCGATTCCCTCGTTCATTTCAACTTCCGAGCCCGTAATATACTATTAAATCTTTGTATTTCCGCTAACCAATTTTGGCGTTGAACTCACCCATTACGATTTAGAGGATCTCCTTTTATAACCTTGTTGGTTATCTCTTCCACTTTTGTATATCTTCCTCGTCAGTATCCAAAGTTGGTGCATATACCATAATTGTAATGTTTACAGGATTATCTCCTATTGTAAGTAACAATATTCTAGCGTTTATGGATATAAAGCTGTTATCTCGTTGGGTTATTTTGCTAGCTGTTATTATTCCCACTCATTTCTCGTGTTTATCGCCTCCTATTCTGCATTGTCCACTGCTGAACCATTTTATTTCTCTTATACACATTATCACAATGTTCATCCTTTTCAACTAACAAATTACATTGTGTATTTTACTCGGTACTTCATGCCGTTTACACTTTGTTTCGCCCGCCTTTGAAACCGATTTCTCGTCCCAAGAACAATAGGGGAGATGTGCCTTAACTTCTATAAGCTCTTCCATACGAAGCTATTAGCTCACAAGGAGAGAAGGAGAAGAATAAGCATTCCCGCAGATATTCAGTGGACACAGCCTCGTTAGTTATCTAGCAGGATAGACCGGAGGCAAGTAAGTCGTTTAGGATGGGATTCACCCCTTGTAAGAATTACACCATAGTATTAACCAGTGTTTTAAAAAAGTGTATATTTCTGTATCCTAACTTCTTTTTCGTAATCCTTTATTCATAGTAGTATCAAATCGCTTAAATGAACAATAAATTATTGTCATATAAAAAATGACCTTAAACCGACTAGGATACTTTCGTCGAAATACTCATTAAGTCGTAGTATCTTACTTTCGAGGTCAACAAATCACAAATGTTGTCTTTGTAAACATTTGTTGATGGACAATAAATATTTTACACATTAAAAGAGGTGCGCGACAACTCGGCAATGGTCAACTCAGCAACGGCAAAGAAAATATATAAGATAAATACATATTTTTTTTCATATTTATCCATCAGACAAGCAAAACATGAGAGAAAAGCAAAACAATTTAAGCACTTTTACTGAATTAAATAATATTGTATTAAAGCCTCCATTCGTCGCGGCATCGACTCCACCATGTTCGTTATTGTTTCATTTTAGAGAAAATCCTATTCTTGCTGAAGAATCTCAACTCGGTTGGCCGGGGCGGAGATAAAAACTTTAACATGTATTCCTATCATGATCGATGCAACTCAAGTCGAGACTCCTCGGAGCCACTGGCGATGTGATGTACATTATAAAAAAAAATTACAAAAGGTACCACATGATCTTGAAAAACATGTTCAATGTACCATTTGCGTTAAAAAGTTCGTACGCGCGTTTGCAGAAATACCACAACATAATTTAACCGGTGTCGATTGAAAAGCTGAATAATGTTGCACTGAGAATATCATTCGCCAGCCCTTCTTCAAACCTTTTGACAATCATCTGAAGTACGTAAGCAAATGTGAGACTCATCAGTGAAAAGTAAAGTGATAACTCTATGCTGACTGGTAAGCTATGAGCCATGTTCAGATCTTCTTGCTGTTAGACCAGCTTCATTCAGGCATGTCCTGATCGTGGTGTCGCTTCCTGTTGTCAGAGTTGGTTACCTCAAGCGCCTTTGTTCAATGTAATTTTCCACCTCTCTGTACATTTTACTGTCGTATATATGCTTTGTAAATTTTCTTTTATATTCATACTTGTTTGTATCACCGTCCGATGATGGCCTTGTAAAGGTTGAAACGACTTTTCTTAAATATATTCATGGACATGATATTGTACATAGTAAATGTGTTTTATTAATTATCACATAGTAACGGCCACCACCTTTGAATTTTTATATTTTAACAATTTGTTGCGTCATTCAACCTCATATGAAAATACTCCTAATTATTGTAAAACCTAATTCCAAGCAATGCTTTTATTGTATGTACATGCAATGTAAATCATGTCAATATTTAAAACAATATAATGCACAATACTACAGTTAAGTAATTCACATAATGGTCAATTAAGTCATGTACCATATCAGTTTTATGATAGTACCTTAATAGAAAATAAATGATTATTTGCTATCTAATCAGCAGATAAATTTCTAATATTAGTTCCAAATTACATTAATTTGTATAATATTCAAACAAAACCAATTTTGCAGCGCTTTATTTCATAGCTAATATTACTCATTTTTAATTATAATGAAATGTATAATAAAGAGCGATTCATCACACATGAAAAATAACGTTGTTCAGATGACCGCCTCTACTCGTAAATCTTCACACTGGTCCCATAAAAAACTATGATTCGATAGCGCACTGAATTGATTGTAACAGACCAAAAGTCTGGAATTTTCTAATCCCCAAATGCGGCAGTTCTGATTGTTTACATAGCCGCTTAGATACAAATGTGCATCATCACAAAAATCTGTTTCCTTGCTGCATCCATATAGCAAACACACTACGCTATAAATAATCTCTAGATTTTAGTTCTTGTGTTATTTGGATATAGTAAGAATGCCATCTTTAGTCATAATTCGTTGCGTAGTGGAGTACGTAAGGCTCAGTTGCTATAATCTATGACAAATTGATGTTCTTTAGTTCTGCAGTTAAACTTTGACAAGACAAGAGTATCTTGAGGTACTTTGGCGTTAGTTACGGACCCAAATAAAGCATAAAATACCTTTTCTCACCTATTTTCATAACAGGCTTAGACAATTTTTACCTGTATTATTTATCTGTATCATGTGGAAGCTCAACATAACTTTAGCAGTTTAAAAAGTTTGGAAACATCAGCAATTATTTGTCAATTTTCAACGGCTCAATTATAGAGCAAATAGTCCAGAGTTCGAGCTCCCAAAATATGACTAAAATATCAACTTGCTCTTTATCCACCGGGGTGATTCAAAACCTAATAACCCCCTTAAAAGTTTTCCCTTAATATTACTCCAACTAGCGTAAGCAATTTGATAATCGCCGTGCTATTTCTAAACTACAACATCTAAAAAAAATATGTTCTGCAATGAAATGACACCTTCTTTTCAAAAAGACTGCTGGAAACTAGATTATATAAAGTTTAAATTGTAGTAAAATCAATCTTTTTGAATTCAAAGCATAATTTCTAAAAAAATACATTTGATGGACTAGTGCAGCGACATGTCTAACCTTAATAAAAAAATCCCAACTCGGCTAATTTACCGTAGTAATCTCTGAATATTTTCGTATCAAATTATTTTTAAGGCTACACAAAAATATTTTAAATTGACCAAAACTATTGTAGGAATTTAAAATTGCGCTATAAACTAATTATATGGTTAAATAAAAAGCAGTAGCAATAGAGCAATAATAATAATAAAACTCTCTATTCTATACCCGTTTACCTTAATAGGTATCAATAGTTCTTTGAATCACAAATAGGTTAAATGAGGATTTCTTTTTTATTATTATTATTAATACAAAGAAAGAAACCACTACCAAACTTGAACATCCAGTATATTCCTAGACTAGACAGATTATTTACATTTTCTTTTCATATGTTTAACCAAATAAATAAAAACGATTTTATTCAAAGATTTATTTTATTAGAGATATTGGTGATTTAATTCGTATATTTGACCTATTGGTTCGTTAAAATAAAATAAACTTGATACATAATATAATTAAATAATAAAATAACTGCTTGGCAAGCACTTTCATAAATACCATTAGTTATATTTATATCAATAAAATATTTGTGGTCAAAATTTAGTTATCGTTTTATTTCATTATTATTATGGATTACCACACAGCACAAGTCTCAACCATCTTTTATATTAATTCTATTTCAAAGATGCAACAATAAGGTTATTTATCTTCCAACATTTTTAATAAAAGTCTTATAAAAAATATAGAACTAAAAATAAAATTTAGACCGAGGTACCGTTCACGGCGTCAGTTAGATAAGTTGCGGGCTCTACTGGATTCGGTATCCCAATCTACACGGAATGCCGATTGCAGATTTCTTGTTAGGTTACTATTAAAACAAGATGCACAAATATTCCGACAATCTATTAAGCAATTTCATTCCATTGAAAGAAAACGTAGAAGAAATCCAGATCTAAAAATAGAATATAGTAGCTCCTAGCGGCGTAAACACATTGAAAGCAGAATATTTACCATATCATTGCGTCTTACAGTCTTACACTAGACAGACACTTACAACGAATTGTATGGAAAAATAAAACATCAAAACCATGAAATCATTATCAACTTAATACAGTTACGTATGTGTACATGTGAACCATACTTAGCAATTAGATCCCTTTATCAAACTTGACCTATGATAATATGGATAAGAATCAAAATATATGTAATATTATTCTACAAGACTTTTATGAGAATAATGTCTTGACTGGGGCTGACAAAATTAACACATTAAAATTACTCAAGAAATACTTACAAAGATCCTTGCTTCTGCAGGATTCCCATTATGGAAATAGAAGTCAAACCTAAGCTGTATCAATAAAGCTTGGATTATACTGAGATCCTACTAAAGATTTACTACACTATTCAATCCACATCCAACCTCCACGCCGGGCAACAAATGCAAATCATTCTTAGCATAATATCACAGATTTATAATCATTTGGGACTTTTTGGACCTATAACAATTAAGGCAAAGGTAGTTGCCTATAAAACTTAAACGTAACAGCGTAAACCAAATTTCACGACAGTTTGGTGCAAGCAAACAGCATAAAAAATCCTGTACATTACAGTAGCTCCGTTGAAAACCATAACATTACCTAGATTAGAATTATGTGGAGCCCTTCTGCTAGCACACCTACTAAAAAAGATATTTAAATAATAACTGGCAACATATTTGTACCTATAAAAACCCAGCTGATATATTTCAAGATGTTTAAATGATTATGATTAAAATCTCCTGACTAAACTATAGGCCCTTTTAAACTTTCAGAAATAACATTATCGCATAAGATATCAGACAGCCAATTCTGCTCGACTCCAGGTATGTACTAACCCGTCGTATAATGACTCATTAACATGAACGCTTACTCACGCTGAACCTTGTCTACTGTTATCTTTGATTAGACTCAAATATTGGCCGCTATCTTGAAGAAATTTGCCTAGTCAAACATGTCGCACATGTATTCGCTGTTTTCGTTCCAATTCAAACCCACCAACTATTGAAAACATCATGGGTGACCTTCCGGAATCTAAAGAAAACCATGCTCGGCCATTCTCGATATGTAGTGTAGATTATGTTTAAAATCCAAAAAGGTAAAAGAAGAGATCAAAAACAAATTCTGAAATCATATCTTCAATCCATTACCCAACTCAACTTAAACAACATACCCTGTATACGTACGAATTGCATCACGATCTACGCCCACATAACCGATTCAAATACGTGTACTTCTTATGAAAGCTTATAACTAATTACTAATAAAATTGACTGGAAAGTGTATAGCAAAAAAAAAATAACGAGTTCAAAACATTTTGCTATAGTTGCTTTCCAATTACGTACCGACAGAGCTTGGTGCAAGACAGTGCAAGAAGTTCCACGATCCCATTACATTTTGTCAACTGGGTAACTTAGGTCAAACTTATCAAACAACGCTGAAAACCGTTATCATATCATCAGGCCTCAATCAAGAGATCAAACCGGCCAAGCCCGCACCCTCAGAAGATGAAGGTGTAATGATGCAAGACAACAACTTCGCCGCCCTCCACAAAGCCCCGATATTAGAGGAAATATTCATCCTGCTGTGCAACAAAAAGTCAACTTATCGAATAGAAACATCAAATCAAGTGTCCTCGGTACCACTAAGGCTGCTGACACAATTCGCCCTCCGCCAAATGCAGTCACGTTCAAAGCCATAAACGTAACCATCGGCCGCGTAGTAAACGTAGTCGATGGAATCAGATTACACCATCTTTCCTATACTCGTGCAGTAATCGCACATTGCAAAAACAAGAAAGTGCATCACTATACATACCAATTAAGAGCTGAGGCCCTAAAATACGTTATTCGGGATATACCCGGATGCATCAAGGCTGTTGTGATGCAGATAGAGCTCACGGGAAACCCTTTCAAATGCTGTACGTTCAACTAAGCTAGAAATAGAGAGAGATCCTGTCTCTGTTGCACAAAAATGCAAGACCGCCGAAGTAGCACAATGCCACCGTTCACAACGATACGGCATCTTATAAAATGTGCCGGAGATCCAACTGGAAAACTACCAAAGAGTAAGGGCATGTAGCATACACCGCTAGTTACAAAAGCTGCCCACTTCACACCAAACTGAAAGCAAGCCAAAACAACAAGGCCCATGGCAAGGCACCCGCTTCTCAAAATCAAACACTCCCAACGCTCGCAAGAAGCAATCCAGTGGCAAGTGGCGCCCAGTCTACATTTTTGTCTAGACCTGCAATAACCGCAAGGTTGTAGTTACAGTATAAATATTACGCGCGTTAAATTGTACGAGTAAGTCGCGTAAGCCAAAAGCCTTGTATTTATCCTGCAGGTTTAGAGTGTACGCTCTAAAAGTGCCAGAAATGATGTACGTGTGAATGTACCTAATCTACCCCAATGTCTCCAACTCGAATGATTTCCCGTTCTTCGTAATGCAGCTGGCTTATGTAGTTAATGTTTAATATATTTATTATATTAGTTAAAAACTATAATAATATGCACTTACATTTGCTGGTTTCAACTGGAAGCCCTTGCGAATTTCACATAGAAGATCCCCTCTTGCATCTTCTTTTTTCTCTTCAACCTTCTTTTCCACTTCTACTGGCTGCAATTAAAAAAAAAAAAGTTTAAACATATTAGTTAGTGATAATTTACTACAAATATTCTTTAAAAATTGTATTTTTAAAATATTTAACACATATGTATATCTTATACTGTTTATTTATCACAACTTTCATGATTAAGAATGTGGTATTACTATACTCAATACAATCCAAACTAAAATTACCAACCACATGATAGAACTGATTAAATTTATTGCTATGATTTTATTTAGGATTGTTTCGGACGAGTAATAAATTCACTGATAAGGTCGTAGTCGCGCATTTATAATTTTGTAGTTTTACAAGTTATAAGATTCAAAAATACAAGACTATTACTTGATGAATTTTGCAGTCAAGTGAATATGAATAATAGTTCATTGATTTGTCACTTGACAGCCGTCGGTTTTTGCGCAGCAGGATGGATTATACATAGTCATTCTATCAGTCATCATCGAGCAACATTTTAATAAAAAAATTAAAATACACATTCTCAAGATTTAAATTTAGTTGAATGAATGAAAATTACGAGTTGACATATATTTCAATTTTTGTTGATTGCCCAAAAAGTTTGACACATATTTCCTCCCTAAATTGTATAACTAACATAAGAATGTGAAACTCTGGTGAATACCGGATCTTGATCGATATACAGTATGTATCAAAAGTGACGCCCGCGCTCTTAAAATCCGATTCTGTGGTCAACCCAAATTAAAAACCAAGAGTGAACATTTTTCCATTGTCACTGGTTAACGACTAATTTAACTTTAGAATAATACAATACATAAACGTACAAAAATAACGTAATACAAGCTATTGAGTTAGTAGTCAGCCATTATTCATATTGACATAAATTACAGTAATCAAGATTATGTTGATATCTCAAAACATTAGGTGCATGTAATGACAATGCCAGTGTGGCGACTAGGGCATAGGGCACCCTGATGCCAAAACCATAAGACGTGTTGAACAACGATTATTGGAAACTGGCGACTTAAATGCCCGAAAGAATAAAAAAAGAAAAAGTCTTGAAATTGTTGAAGTTAATACACTTACAAGCGCTCAAGATATTTCAGGCCAAACTCTTTTCAAAAACGATACAATTCACAGGCGTTAAAGAAGAAATGGCCTCTACCCGTTCAGACCTCAAAAAGTATTAGATGATTCATTTAAAGGTACTTGTTCATTAGTGATATTATAACAGATCAAGAGTGTACCGAGTCAAACTTTAATAGTATTTTTGTTACCATCAAAAAAATTTGAATCCCAATTTTCATTATTGGATAATACGCGATCAAAAGACCACATCCAGCATGTAGTAAAGAAAATATAGCGGCGATAGCTGAGAGTGTACGCAACTATAATGATGAATCGATTCGCCGTTCTCAACAGCTTGCCTTAACGTATAGTCAAAATACAAGAATTGAAAGTCGGCCACCTTCCGAATCGTCACCGTCTCAGTTTTTAGACTCTTGAAATAACAGTGGATCTGTTTTCGACCAAAACTTTGTTCGCAATGAGGCCCATTTTTGGCTTAATGGCTACGTCTAAAAACAAAATTGCCGTATTTGGGCTGAAGAGCAACCAGAAGCGGTTAAAGAGCTGCCATTACTTCCAGACAAATCAACGGTTTGGTTTATGGGCTGGTGGAATTATCGGTTCATACTTCTACAAAAATGAGGCCGACCGAAACGTAACTGTGAATAGCGCCCGTTATCACGATATGATAACGGACTATTTGCTGCCTGAAATTTAAGCCCGTAATCGCAACAACATTTGATTCTAAGAAAACCATAGCATTATTGCAGGAACAATTCGGTGAACAGTTAATTTCACGTTGCGGACCGGTAAATTGGCCGCCTATGTGATATCACACCTCTAGACTTTTTCCTTTGGGGCTACATAAAGTCCAAAGTCTACATGGATGAGCTGACTACAATTGAGAAAGACAACATTACTCGCGTCATTCGTTAAATATCACTCAAAATGCTCGAACGCGTCATCAAAAATTAGAACTTCAGAATTGACAATGTTAACAGCAGATACGACCAACATTAAAAAAAAAATATTTTGAAAATGGTTCTTTACTTCTTATACTCATTATCTGCATAACTAGAGAAAAGAAACCCTAATACAATCCGTAGACAATAATATCAACAAAGATGGTCATTATGTGAGTTATTAAACACTAATCGAGTTATTTCAGCGACGAACCTACAATTTTTAACAAAAAAATTACCACTACCACTTCTCCATGAAGTTCCGTTAGCAGACAAAATAAATGTTTGGTACCAACACGATGGTGGACCGTCACATTATGGTATACAACTAAGAAATTTCATGAAAACTACCCTAACATGTGGATTGAAAGAAGTGGACCCACAACATGACCTCCTAGATCACCGGATCTGAATCTGTTACATTTCTTCTTTTGGAGCTATTTGAAAGAAAAAGTTTACCACAAACCTGTTGTCTGACTTGAAAATGTTATAACTCGCATTTACGTTAATGGACGAAGGAATGCTGCAAGAGTTCGTGCTTCGATGTTAAATCGTGCCAATGCTTGCCTTCAAGTAGAAGTCAATCTATTTGAACACAATTTATGAACAAATGTATAAATGTAATTATTCTTACTTTTTTATAAAAAAACAAAATATTTTCTTGTTTTTTTAGTTACTCGTCAACAAGTGACAATTGGAAAAATGTTCACTTAAATGTTAATTTTAAATTTGTTTTGGTCTGCTGAATCGAATTTCAAAAACACGGGCGTCACTTTTGAGACATCCTATATAGCGTGTCCACAGATTGTCCACGCAAATTTCGTTTTGAATTTGAAATTACAATCAATTAATTTCATTTTAGGGTCTAAATATACAAGCAGCTAAATATATTTTCTAATATACTACAAAGTGTTTTACATAAAACTTAAAAAAGATAAAACATTTTCATAGATTATTAATTAATTAACGTGAATCATTACCGTGAATAAATACTATATACGCTCTATGATTGTTAATAACATTATTTATTGATTATTTATTATCAATAATAAAAACCGCCAGGGCACAGATAAAAACATTTAATTTTTTTTTAAATATAATTAAATTACAAACCTTGAGAGTCATTCCACCTCTTATACTTTGCATTAGCGCGGATCTACAGTCAACTTGAGGAACCTCTTGAGATAATGATACCACAGGGGGCATCGGCGGAGACATGGGTATGTCAACCGGAGGAAGTGGCGGTGGCGGCGGAGGTGGTGCATTGCCAGATGGAGGCGGCGGAATCGGAACTGTACTATTAGCTGAAAAATATATTATTTAATTAATAATTCATAGTATAAATTTTATCTAATTCATTACCTCTTGGAGTAGTAGGAGGTGGCCTAGGCGGTGGCTGATTCCCAGATGGAGGCGGAGGAGGTGCGGCTCTCTAAAATTGAAATTAATTCAAACTATTAGTCATAATAAAAAGAGTTCATTCAATGCATAATGAATCAGCATTGAGATTAAATTATCAAGAAATGATTAATAATTTCTGAACAATTACATTATGCGTCGATCGTCCAGTCCCACGTGGTGGCACCGGTGGTCCGGAAGATGGAGATGGAGAAGGAGGCACTGCTGGCGGAGGTTTTTTCGCTTTTGATTCATGCTCTAGTACAGCATCTCTACCACCATTCGCTGCTATAAAATCATATATAAATTGCCGTGTCTCACGGTCTTTTAATTGACTTTCTGAAACGCCGGCCTATAACAAATATATATTTACTAACAATTCACATTATTATCAATATTAAATTTACTTTATGGAAGAAATCATTTAATGCCGCATCTTCTGTATTTACATCAAAACCTTTATCAGGATCCCAACCCACATGTGATATGTGTCTAAATTCTGATGGTTTTCCTATATCAGCTTTAGTTATATTACGTTTTCTTTTCGCTTTTTTAGCAGCTAGATCAACACTCTTAAATACTATTTGTTGAGTATTGTTTCGATTATTTCTTAATTGAACTTCGTCTTGAGAATTATTTGTAGCGTTTCTGGCCTTTCGAACTAAAATTGTACTTTGTTAGTAAGTGTATATTACAGTGAAGAGTTTATTTAACCTTCTCGTTTCCTTTTTGCCATCAGTTTAGTATCAACAATCACCTTCATTTCTCGTGCTTCATCATCATTTGCAAAATTAAAGCATACCATACAATCCTGAAAAGAAATTCACATTGTTAAACAAACTATAAGCTATATATTTTCAAAATTGATAAAACGTCACCAAAAATCATTTTCAATGAAGGGGTTATTTTCTATGCTGTACGAAAAATTACAATACATTATAATATAAAATGTAAATACACATTTTTGAGTGCTAAAAGTTACAAAAATGCTAGTAGTAATTCAATAACCGAAATGAAATTGATTCGTGCTAAAATATGTGATTTCCAAATAAAATAAACGCGTTTATTTTTAATAAAACATATTTGTAGTAAAAGATTTTCAGCCAAAAGAAGCTAGATATTCATACAAAGTGTCCAAGAGTTTCCAAGCTAACACAACATTCATTGTTAGCAATGATGAACTATATTTTGCAAACTTTTTTCCGCTATAACCCGTTGAGCGTTATTAGCTAGACCGCAAAGGTCTGCAAGAGTAAACCGGAAATGTTTATCACATCGACAACATTGGGACTTGATTGATATGTTTTAGTTCATCCATCTTACTAACAAGATCTTATTTTCTGATTCAGCACTGTGCAGAACAGGTTAAATAATATTTCAATACTTTGAAACCATCTGGATCAGTTTTTTGTCTACAAGATTCTATGAAAATAATGCAGTTATTGAAGGTACTATTAAAGATTCAAAATGTGACCAAGATATCTAAATACTCTGTACCACAACCTTTTCTTTCTGCTCGTTACAATATACGTAGCTTGTAGCTTTTCAATCTGTAAAATTACAATGTTATATTTAGTACATCAATCTAGGATAATGGAGCTGATCGTTTCAGAAATTTCCAGCAATAAGCAGATAAAAAATAAAATTTGTTTAGTTGCTATGTAAAAAAAGTTATTTCAATAATTAAAAAGTGTCACAATAGTACGAATAGCTGTAAATATTTACTCACTTCGCTTAGAAAAGCAAGAATTACGAAGAATCATCTTCATCATAACTCCCAACATTTGGTCCTCCAAACCGGATATCAAAAGATCTCGACAGAGATCAACATATTGATTTAGGTAAGTAAATTAATCAACACACATTCAATCATGACTGAACCAGCGGCATTAAAAAATGGTCCATCACAATGACTGTTAATTTCGTCGCAGCAATTACAAAGAGTATCGATGTAATTAAATTGACATGTTGTTTGAAGACTTGAAGACAAAATCTGGCATCAATATGACAAAACACAAAAAAATATTGAATGTATTGAAATTGAAGCCTTTAAAGATGATCGTACGGAATTCTAGAACAAAAAACCGATTCAAAACGGTCGGTAAAATTGCCATTGATTCATCAGCCTAAATTCGAAGGTAACTTAGAAGATCGGAAAAGTTTCAATGACAGCTTTCTATCTATCGTGGATCAAAATAAAGGACTAAGTTATGTTCAAAAGTTTCACTATCTCCGCTTGTGTTTAAATGGTTGAAACAATCAGTCCATTAGTTTTGACCTTAGCAAACTATGTGGTGGCACTTGAGCTGCTCAAAGCTAGCTTCAAAAACAATAAGTTCATCAAAAATCATTTAAATAAACTATTTACATTAAATAGAGTAAAACCAGAATGCATATTCCACCAGACTGCATATTCCATCAGACAACATGTAAATGAATTTATAAAACGTTAGGTCTCTGGAAATGATTCAGGAGCCATCTAAGGATACGTTGTTGATGTATCTATTATATCAAAATTGAATATGAACACTAAGAACAAGTGGAAAGAATTTCAATTGCATCAAAATGTAACTCCCAAATTAAAGAACTTGATAAACTTCTTATATGATCGTTGTCAAATCTTAGAATTTAGACATAACACAAAATACGCACCACAACACAAGCCCAAACAAGCGCATGCATTTCAAATAATGCCACTCCAGAATGCAATAAATGCAAAAACTCTCACAGAATACATAACTGCAAAGAATATCTTCACATTTCATCTCAACAAAGATTGGAAAAAGTGAAACAATTAAGGCTCTGCTTGCTAAACGTTGCCAAAAAACATAATTCCACGATTTACGTAGATGAGTCAAATTTATATATGTAGCAGGACAAATCACAAATGATCAGCACTTCGTAAACCACAACAGTCTAGATCGGCAGCGGCTATGTTCTAATAGCAACAGCTATCAAAGTAAAAAATATGAAAAAAATCGATGCCTAGCATTATTGGATAATGTTTCGCAATCAAATTTTGCAACGAAAGCAGTTGCTAATAACGTAATAACGTTTGGAGAAAATAAAAATAATCTAGCATTAAACGAAATAGGAAACTCCTTAACACGTTCAGTGCTACCGACGCATACGGTGCGTCGACGCACTTTGTGTTATACCTGTATGCTGCCTGCGCATCGTATGCGTTAATTGTTTAAATAAAAAAATATTGTCAAGGATTAAATATTATTGAATGATTACACCCAGTACCAGAATATAAATGATTTGAAAGAAGAATGTGTTCAGCTCCTGAAGAGCGACCTTAAAAATGAGTTAGCAGAGAAAGTGTTAACGACCATCAAAACCAAGTGCCAACACAAATTAATTCATTAAGTAAAACCTATCAACAAGAATTAGAGTTTCTAATAATTACAAACATCGGCAAGCATAAAGACCAAGCAAATTTTGACATACCAACAAAACTTCAAGCTAACTAATCCTAATTTTAAAGGTCAAGAGATATTGATAAGCTCCTGGGTGTTGGAATTTTCAGGAAGTTGCTTTCGATTTGTCAAATGATACCGACACTCAATTAAACCGATTCTACAAAAACGATATTGGAGTGGATAGTGTCAGGCAAATTATCCAATGTATCCCTAAATCCAGACTAAAACTTAGCACTCGTCCAATTGGATAATCAACTGCAACGATTTTGGAATATGAAATAACCAACACATCTTTCCACGCATACGGTTCTCGCAGAGTAGGAACAATTGAGCCACAGCCACATGGTAAACATATCAGTATTCGACAAAAGAAGGGCTTAATGTGAAACAATGACAAGCCACACCTTTCCAAAAATCTTATTTTGTGTTTTGAATACAATAATAGTTGTTATACATTTTGATCAATATATGACGCCACAATGCAGCAATCATGTTTTTGCAGGCGGCTACTTAATGATAATTTTTGTGTTGAATATGAGTGATGAAATTGCCAGTCGCCAGTAAATGACAGTGACATCGATAGTAAATATACTCCTAACAATTGTTACGCCCAGTTATACAAATTTGTTTTAATTATATAACTGACGCAACGCACGTTGAACCTCCCAACCACCACACCGTGCTTGAACGTCGTAACTTAATTAATTATCACTAATTTATCCATTAATTCATTGCCGTCAAACCATGCATCTCTTCACTGCGTCGATGTTACTGATCCTCCTTCCTTCGTCCCGCAATCGACGCCCAGTTATACAAGTTTGTTTTTATTATAAAACTGACGCAACGCACGTTGAACCTGCACACAATTATTAATACAATCTGTCTAATTAATAAATATATACATATATATCTCTAGCACAAGACCAATTGTTAGGCCAGAATCATCATAATTATATCTATGCACGGTATACTACCAATTACCTAATTAACACATCCCCAAGGTATAATCTAATACCAGTGTGTTTATAACTGCTCCTTACCGCTGTAATGTGCCCTGCATACAATCTCTAGACCTAACTGTCCTATGTAAGCTTGACAATCTTTTGCAGTTATTGTGCAACCCCAAGGCCTCAACTGCCAGTGCACAACATACTTTTGGCTGTCACGTATAAGACCTTACTGCCGTATACAGTGTTATTCACACAACCCTAAGGCCTCGGCTGCAAGTGTGTGAAATAACAATCTTTTCAGCCCTCCAAGCATGCTATAGCTATCAGTACCTCGATGACCTTCCTGTCAATGTACTTTGTATTACACACCTCTAAGACCTGTCTATGTGTGAATAACCTCTGATAGCTAAATTTGTTTTACACCCCTTAAAGCTCCCCTAGCCATTGTGTAATTAAGTCTCAATTACACCCCTAAAAACTCCCCTAGCCATTGTGTAATTAAGTCTCTTTTCTCCAAGGTAAAGAGTTACCAAACCTTTTTATTAACAAATATAGCAATCTATAACAAGTCCATTACTTATTTATCCTTAACAGAACCTCAGACGCTCTATCTGTACGCAAATAACAATATCTATAAAACATTAACTACTATAAGTAATGCTAACAAAAACTACTGTTAACACAATAATGAAAATAATCCCGACAATTCGCAGGTATTGTTTTTTATTGTTAATGTGGCTTGTAACGGTGTTGCAGTTAAGAAATTGTAGTAAGTAATAGTAGGGAATTTTTCCATTTTAGGATTATTGCAGTAGTGAAACCGAAAGGGAGAACAATGAGCCAGAGGTGACAAAAAGGGCAAAGCCAACTTCTCCTAAAGCAAAACAAAAAAGCAGATGGAGACAACAAAATGTAGAGTGCTATTCACGATCTAAAAGAAAACGCAGACGGAATTTTGGACAAGAGTATATTAGCGATAGAACGAAGAAAACAGTTGCTGCAAGGGAAATTGGGCCGCCGTGCGGTTGCAAAAAACAATGCAGAGCAAAACTTGAAGGTTTGGAATCAAATATTTTTAGATAGTTCTGAAACTTGGGCTACTGAGAGCTGCAGAATTCTTATGTTTGGTTGAATCAAAATCATTAAAAAAAAGAGATCCTATCCAAAGAAACAAAAACGTCAGCAGTCGACAAGATCATCCAATGCAGCTTATTCGCTTAAAATAAACGGTACTAGAGTTTCTGTGTGCAAAAAAAAGTTTCTTCACACCCATAATCTACAATCGTCAAAAGGCAGGTTGAATAATATGGTTTCAAAAAAAATTCATGGAATGTTGGTTCCCAAAAAAGACAACCGTAGAAAGCATACAAATAGACCAAATAAAATAAACAATCAGCAAAAGCAAAGCGTTTTTGACCACATAGATTCAATTCCGAAGTACCAGAGTCATTACAGCAGAAACAAAAACATCAATAAAGTGTATCTCGGTGCCAGGAAAAAAAAAATCCAAACCGATTTAGAACACATTTACAGAAGTATATTTTCTAAGCAATATAATATTGGTTTCAAGTTACCAAAATCCGATACTTGCAAAACTTGGTAGTAAAAAAAGGTAGTAAAAAAGTGGTATCCGTTCTTCTGAAATATTTGTCTGAAAAGTCTGACGTTGATGATGGATGATTGGTTCTATTTACTTACAATTGCTCCGGACAAAAAAAAATGGCTTCTAATGTGTTTGTAGTTACAACTTGTTAAGAAAAAAAAGTTTTAAACTATAACGCACCTTTTTCTTGTCAGTGGACATACCCATCTTCCGTCTGATAGTGGTTTGGTCTTATCGAAAAGCGCCAAAGAAAACATGCGGCAATTATCATCTCTCCTAGTGATTGTCACAAAGTCATAAGAGAATCAAATAAGAAACAACCTTTTGCTTTGACTATAATTAATCAAACCAATTTTCTAGATTTCTAGCCCATCGTGATAGAAGATGATACAAAACTCAATTTTTCTAATATATTTTCTTTTAATTTCAACGCCAATGACACGTAAAGCAGGCTGTAAGTGATGAATATAAAGTCGTCAATATCACTAAGAAAAAGCGTCCTACCCAGACTAACTTTTCTGAATTACATAGAAAATACTTGAAACCAATAAAAATAGCTAAAAAAAAGCTTGATAATGTCAGCTCGCTGCTGCCCTACATACCTCCTGTAGATAATTCTTTCTACATTGCTTTACAACATGAAGTTGACAAAAACCTTAAATCGGATGATGTTAAATTGGTTGGTTGATGAAACCCTCCTTGGATATTTTTATTGTTACACAATTTATGTTTTCAAATAAAATAATAGCACAATACGTACAAGATATATACCAATTTAATAAAAATCTACGGTTAATGCATCCTAAGCACTTGTATACGATGTTGTAGAGTAAACCCCAAACCCACACAACATAGAATAGGCCAATTACCATAATCTATAGACATTCCAACAAGACCATTTCAACAAATTTGAATCGAATTTTGTGGATCTTTTCTGTTAAAAGCACAACGCGCTCAAGAATCACAAAGAAAGGTTACATTTGAGTGTTTGTGATGCGATCATCACATTTTGAAAGTATCTAGGAAGCTACCGTGATGAGCACCAACAATCGTATAAAACGCATAGTAAAAAATAATCAACTGACATAAAAAATTATGACTCTCATCCGATTTCATATCCTGATTGGCACAACATTGCTACATCAATATGATCCACCCATGCTTAACACACCATTTAAGCAGTTAAATCATTGGCTGCACATATAACAAATAAATACAAATTTCTGAAAACTTTGGTCAATTGAATACATGACCCAACAGCAACAAAAAAATTATGCATAAAAGACATCAACGTCGCCGCCTCTGAAGTGGTCATTGGGACGCATCAAACCAGTCCACCCAGAAGCAGATAGAATTATACGAGTAGTTTCAAAGTAAACTTGAAATGTTTACTTTGAAACTACTCGTTGGCCGGTGGCCGGAATGTTTCGTGAATTTGCAGCCGATCAACCTTCACGGCAAGAGACAGATAAAAAACAAAGTTAGCGTTGATATGTAAAAAAATAATAAATAAGTCGGTTATCATTTAACATTGTATGAAAAACATTAATATACATTAAAATAATAGTATTGTTATTTCAATAACCCAATATAAGTGTCGCACAAATACCTTTCACGATAACAACAGTAAATATCAATAAATATTAATTTAATTACAAAGATTCATCCTCATCATAACTCGCCACAACAAGTACTACTGATCGTTACAAAAAATCATCTTCATCATAATTCGCCCCAACAAGTACAACTGACATGGGCGCCGGCCGACTTTTGAAAATGTCAATGAGGGCAGAACTTTTGGACCATACAATGGTTGTCAGGGTTACTTGTGCGCAGATATTCGGGCCGTATGACCACATTTGTTATATATATATATATTTATGAATGGATGTTTAAGTCTATTTATGCAAATTAAAAATATTAAATCAAAATTTTTATTTTTATGCATATAAGCAAATATTCCAATGGAGGAATGGAATAAATGGAATAAGTAAATGGGGGCACCGGGGCCCATGTACTCGGCGCCCATGACCACTGATCGGTAAGTTGTTAATACTTTGCACATACACATTCAAGTTTACTTGACCAAACTTCAATCTTATATATACTTGTCAAGTACGCAGTTAGTGTAGCATGTATAACAAGAAGAACAATATTCATGAGAGAACGGTTGCAGTTAATGGAGAAAATAGCCCCTCCTATTTTAAGTCAAATATTGTTGCAAGCAGTTCAAATATGGAATAGATTTATGACGACCCAAACTGACAAAACAAAGTTAAAGATGTGGTGTTGATTGACCACCAAGTAAAAGTTTCAGTTATTGCTAAAAAAATAAAAATATCAGAAACGAGTGTGCAAGTGTGTCGGCGCGATGGATTCGCAGACTGCTCAATTCCGAACAAAAACTGTAGATGGCAAATTTGCGAGGATAATTTGACAGATTTATTCTAAGATGGGTTCATAAAAGCTCTCCACAACCCAAGAAAGCAAAAACACAAGTTTCTGCGTATAAGGTGATCGTTTCAGTTTTCTAGGATGCCGAGAAGATTTTCTTAATTGATTATATACCAAAAAAGACTGTAAGTCCTTGTTTTCATACTTAAGTAGATAACATAAAAAACTCTCCTCGTATATACGACGATGTTTGCCGTAGTTACATAGCTCGTTTTGCCGCGCTTTATTGCCGATAAGTGATGCAGCAAATTGCTTGCAACAATTAGTCGTGCAAGCCAACCTGCACTTTTGGGTCGATTGATTAGCACGCAGAGAATAGGATAGCCGTGCGCGCTTGTTAGAACAGAAATTGGTTTACGTCTTTATTCCTATAAAATAGCAGACCTACAAACTAGTCGCAAGTGGGGGGGGCTAAAGATGCCGTGTGCCCTTAAGGATGCACTGTAAAATCTCCTCAAAATTGCGTTTAGACTCGAATGATAGGTAAGAGAAACTTTAGTTAGTTTGAACCGCTTTTTTAATTGTAGCTGATTTGTCAAGCTTAAACATTGAGTATACAAATTTTAGCAATTTATTGACCAGTTGAGTACATCATCCGAACAGAAAGTCAGAAAAATGTGTGCAAATGTGAAAATAAACGTTTTTTCCTTGGCAGTCTGATAGAAATTGACATTTATCTTTCTCTAGAAGCTTTTTTTACCTTTCTGAAGTTGATTGGCCTTTGACATGCGAATTCCGTCGCTGATGTTGGTTCCGCGGACGGTTTTAATATCGAAGTATTTAAACGGGGAATTTTAATTTCAATGGAATGATCGATCTTAAGATGCGTCTTAAAACGCAGCTCAGCTTATTCCGTAGCACTAGCAAAATCTCGTCTTATTTGCGTCAAGAAAATATCACATATAGAATGTTGTTTTTAAGAGCTCACGCTCTAAAACATAAACCTTAATATAGCAATTATATCGTAAGTGCAAAACTCTATTCATAAAAAGTTAAAAATAACAAAATCCGTCTAAAAAATATCAAAATATTGTTAGAAAACACCACAATTCGACTGTTGAAAAACGTAAAATTCAATTCATAAAATAGCAAAATATTGTTAAAAAAAAAACAAAATGGTCAGCATGGCCAGCATAATCTGGTAAAAAGTTTAAAATTATATTTATAAAACATCAAAAATAGTACCACCCGGTCATTAAATTTAAATATTTTCAGAAAGCTCCAAAATCAAGTCATAAACTGTTGAAAAATGTAAAAAAAGAATAGTAAAATTATTTCAAAAATCCGCTAATCCGGTTATAAAATAATGTAAAAATGTAACAAAATCTGGCTATAAAACTGTAACAAATGTAAAATTCTGCTAAATAAATTGTTAAAATTAGGAAAATCCGGCCTTGATGCTTCAAAGTATTGTTAAGAAAGCACTAAAAGCTGACCATAAACTGAATTATGTCAGAAAGAAACAAAACCCGGCTAAAAACATTTAAAACTTGAAACATTCAATTAATAAAAAAACAAATTATTATCTTATTGTCAAAGAGTTTCTCAGCATTTTGGAATTCAAATTTTCGTTTTCTTTTGGCACGGTCTACAAAGTTATCTGGCGTTTGTCCGCCAATTAACCTACACCCTGTATATATTTTTGAATATGGACATTTTGTGAAATATATCTTTCTCATTTTCAAAGTTTTTGAAATATTCTAAAAAATAGGCATAATCCCTACAACAATATTGTTGGCATTAAGATCTTCCAAAAACAAATTCAACATTGAAAATGCTGCCAATTGATGTGTCGCAATTTTTTTACTTATATCTACTACAGTACGGTTTTGACCTCGCATTTCTGTATTCAACTGTTTTAAACGGTAGAAAATATTACCCAAATAGGCCAATTTTGCCATCCACTTGTTCTCATTGAAGCAATCAGCACATTTGTGTTTTTTTTCTTTCAAAAATATTTTGTTTGCTTTTGTTTTTATGTTTTTAATACTTTTTATTTTTATTATAAAATTATGTAGAAATATTTTATTTTGGATATGTATGTATCTCTACATTTGCTTTTGAAAAATTTGTTAAATAGTAAACAAAGCACCATTCTTCAAAATACGCCCCAACAGAAAATATTGTCAAACATTTAAGAAATTATGTGAAATTATTGGTATGTTCTGATTATCAACCAGAGAAACCGGTAAGTGGTTAGTTTATAGTTATGATAAAGTTGTTGAAAACCGTGGTTAATGTATGGAATGTAACACTTTATCATAAATGTCCAACAATTGAAACAGGTTCCACATAACCTATAATGAAGAACAAATAAAAGTAGCAGTGATGATAAATAAATATGTGGAAGTATAATAAAAAAATAAATCTTAAAACTATTTTACACTACATATTTTAATAAATTTCTTTTTCCATTTCTTTACATTCAGACAAATCATTAGTCCCATCCGTTATATTTATTTGAGACTTTTTAAAGCTTGAATTTATGTGTATTTACAAATTTAGGTAATTTATTATGATTCTTTATTTATTAATTATACTGTTATATTTTATAGCACTAGTGATACTGTAGTCACAAGAGTTAACAATCTGTATTTGCTATGTTAATAGATACATAAATATTTGCTAACAATAAAAATTTAAATTAACTGCCATAGGTAACCTTAATTTGTAAAAATAAACTAAAATTCATTCAAGGTTAGTTTGGTAAGTAATTGATTGTAACAAATTTCTGGAAACCACTAACTATATAAAATAGTTGGGACACATTTTCATTATGTCCTCGAGTTATTTAATCTCCAAAATAAACCATTATATTGAAAAATACTCGTACATGCATAGGTAAACCTTATCTTATAAATAAATATAAAAACCACCCATTTCCTTTCAGTAAGGAATATAAAACCACTAAAATAAAATCTATTTATACAGTAACATCTTTGCCAAACTTGGGCATAATCAAGTCAAAGATTCTTCAGAGAGAAATTATTTTTATTTACATTTATAGTTGATTGACAAGTTTCTCTTTATGTCGAAGTTTATCTTATATGCGTTTGTTAATAAATTATAAACAAAAATTGTTACACAAATTCGACATAATATATGGAAGAGAACCTTAAGCTAGCCAAATACTAATAACTTATTTGAATAAATAATAAAAATAAAATAAAAGGATTTATTTCTAAATTACTTACATCTCCTTCAAATGTATGTAAAAAAGCACAAGAAGCAATATAATCCATACTATTATATAATTCTTGTTCCCATATCATTTTGTTACGTTTGAAGCAATATATTCGAAAGAAATAATTTTTTCTTTGGTTGTCTCGCACAAAACACAATATCCCTGTATCTTTTTTCAACCATTGCGAATGAGTCGGCGCTTGTGTTTCAAACAGTTGGACAACAGTTGTGGCTAACGACTGCAATAAAATAATTAAATTTTTAAAGTAGCACAAATTGGAAAGTAGGTAATTCCGAAAAAATATCAATTACCTGACAACGGGGCCCTAACAGCCTTGTAATTTGTTGATTTTCATCGATCGATAATAAAGATGAACATTTGCTATCATGGGGAACTGATGCAGGGGGCATTCTTCAAGTTGATATACACAGGATGATCTCTATGTTAGGTTAGAACATAGGATCACTATTTAGTTTCATTTAATTTTGTAGTGTGAATTGTTATTTATTTAGATTATTATGTGTATCATGAATAGACATCATGTACAAGTTTTGCGGAAATTGTTAATTATTTTTTAAATAATTGATGATGACAAACTAAGCTCGCACAACACATCACTTTAAAATGTCAGATTGACCGACCGTCTGCGTCAAATAATTTGTTATGAACTAAATACCGTGACAAATAGTTGAATAGGCAATTAAGTATACGGAAATGTTACGTCAGTTGCATAACTTGCATTTATTAGACTAGAAGAAATTGTAATTATTTGAAAAAAAAAAAAACGCTTATTAAACAGAAAAAAATTAAGATAGATTTAATTTAATGAAACACTATTTGTATTTATTAATATCTTTAATACTTTTAATATCTTTAATATCTTTAATAAATACGAATAAAGTGTTTTATAAACAAATAATTTAATTTTTGAAAAATTACAAAAAATACTGATATACTTTAGAAACATGTAGATCATGTCCAAATTTTATCACAGTTTTGCAAAGATACGGCTTTACTATTGCAAAAACAACTTTAATAAAAAAAATTGGTCTACAAATAGAATAAAAATGTATACAAAATGTAAATGTGCGTTCTTGCTAACTAACTTAAATAAATATGATTTTATAAATATTTGTCTTACTGCATGGTTGACAAGCTTAATTTTTTGTATAACAACTGATTTGACCGGGATTCTGGCTTTAAGTGGACAGATTCAAATTTTAGCAAGTGTTGGCTTAGCATATTAAAACTCAAGCTTCTCAATTAGGATGTGCGGGTAGAGGCCGTTTTAGAACACTTTTGAAAAAAAATGTTTTAATATTTTTTAATATAATTTTCTCTTAACTCAACACACTTGACTTGTCGTCAAAGTGCTCCAAACTGCAGTTTTATCTTGTTATCAAGAAATTGTCTACGTCAAAGGTTTATGTAAAATTTTAAAAACAAGATATAGTTTCTAGCAGTAAAATCTGGACTGTAGGAAAGATCAATTTTATGAAAACAGCATTATCATATGGCAAGTTAAGCACAGTGTGTAGAGGTGCGTTATAGTGCAAATATGCAAGATGTCTTTACAATCCCAAAAGATTGTGGATATGATCTTTTTAGTTGACTAAGATATCCCGGCTTTTCTTAGTGATTATTTCATGATTTCTTTTTGGACAGAGGATTATGATACAAGACCATACTTTTATTCCTGTATCAATAGATTGCAAAAATCCTTTTGTTTCTTCTCGCAGAGCTTAAAAAAAATCAAATACATTTATCTCGATGCTGTTTTGGAACAGCATAAATTTTGAGATCCATCTTGGATTTACTTTATTTATAGCATTTTTGCAGTTTTTCAATAAATTGTTAAATAGTTTTGGACTTGCTTTTGATCTTTCTACGTATTTATTATTAAATTAAATAAATTACTTTCTAAATTATGGTGACTGACTTCTTATGTGATATGCATATTGTAATCTAGTAAAATGATCAGTTTTAACAGTTTTAAAATAGTATTTGATACATAGTCTATACTTAACAAGTTGTCCACAAAGATTTAGTTTTTTGTGCATTTGCAAGTGGTTTCAGCAGTTTTAAGACATTTGTGTGAGTGGAATTAAAGATTGATAATAGCATTGCACGATTTTGGTTTTATCAAAATTAATAATTCATTTTTTGTCATTTCCCATATTTAAATTTATTTGAATTTTTAATTTAGTTTTGTTAAGGCTATATTTTTTTTTTTGTTATTTGTAGATATAATGACAGCATCATCTGCGTACAGTTTGCAAAATGCCGCCACCCTTTCTATTTTGTTATAATTTGTATACAGTATTAAAACTACTTAGTTGATACTGCTGGTTTATTAAGATATGTTTATTTTTTTTAATTATATTAATGTGTTTTAATGTATCTATCTAATAAATGCATACAATTTATTAAACTGTGCGGCAATAGAATTGATGTTAAGATGTAGAAATAAAAAAATGGTTTTCAGTTTGTCTATAAATTATTTTTTTGTCAAACTAGTTAGTTAGTTTAGATTTTTGGAATACCAGCCTAAGAAGACTATTATATCATTTTATAAATATTATATTTAAAAAAAATTAAAAAAAAAAATTAATAACATAGATAAAATAAACTAAAAATATCAACAATGACTACATAATTCCAACAGAGTCTAGGGTGCAAAAGCACTGCTGAATTTGCAATACACAAACATTAATGAAAATAAATAAACAATTATATATATATATAGAACAGACGGTTGACATCGGCGATCTGACCGCTTAAGACAATCAACAAGCTGGGCAGCGCCGTAGCTAAGGCCCCGCAGGCCCCGCGGTGCGGGGGGGGCCCGACAGGTTTTGGGGCCCCTAAGCCTCAAAAATTAAATAACCAAATTAATTAATATTTAATAAAAGTAATAATACAAAATTTTTATAAAATAAAAAAATAATGTTTAATTTACTATAAAGGTATTTCAGCCGGGCTGATCGTTGCCGTTGTCGCGTTGGTTTGTTTGCATACTTCAGCCAATAAAGAACTCGGTTGTTACAGGCACATGCGCTCAATTCTTTAATGAGCTGTTACCATACATATGAAATAGTGACAGTGCAAGTGATGTTATAGCCTAGAATAACATTAGTTTTGCATTTGTGTTGTTCTTCAATCTTCATACTGTTGCTCTCTCGCATTCTCGTGTTTGGTGTATTTTTTCTTGTCGAGAATAATGTTATTTAGTATATTTAAAATAAACGTTAATTCTGCCAACTTATAATTAATCCAATCATTAGAGTACCTACATTTTCAACACGATTCTAGTAAAAAACTTAAATAATTATTCTAGCCTCCTCATCAAAAGGATTAAGACATCATTGAGAGTTTGGTTTTTGATTCTTTGTCGATGAAGGAAGATATTCCCTTAATTTATCAATTTCAAATGCAACAACAACTCTTAACTTCACTCAACGTTTAGTTTTCAATGCAAAAACCTAAAGATGACTACATAGTCAAAACCGGTCGTTAATATATTTAATTAATAAAATACGAATGTAGATTATAAAGATCTCATTTTATTTTATTAATCCAATATTTGGATTAAAGATTAAAGACTAAAAATTTATCAACACATCAATCAAGTAAAGTAAAAAAAAGTTTTTTTATGTATACGTTTGGTTGCAACCAAAAACAAATGAAACTTTTTCACACATACACGGTCCATATTGGGTTTTGTGTTTTTTTTTGTACTTAGGCTCAGTAGTAATTATAATGAAAAAAAAAATCAAATTGTTGCCACGTTGTTTTTCTACAGAAGAAAAAAAAAACAAAAGAAGAATACTATAATTCATTAGGAGCGCCCTCTCATCGCTTTATGGGGGAGTATTTGGTGCTATATTGTATCTATTAGGTACCGAATAAAAAAAAAATAAAGAAAACGAAAACAAACCAAAAACGAACCGAACCGAATGGAACCCCATACGTGTGAAACGAGTCTAAGGCGTGAAAAATTTATTTTGTAAGTATAATACAAACACGATAGGGGCCCCAAGAAAATTCTTTCGGGGGGGCCCAGAATTTGAAGCTACGCCACTGAAGCTGGGTGTTAATTTAGCTGCAACGAAACATTACATAAATTATATTACAAACTGGCGGCATCTCAGATGTCATCAAGCCTTTGGCCTGCATGACAAACGCCACAATATAGTAATGTTTTTAATACATTGCAGCTTGTTGTCTAGAAAGTTACAAATATCCCTAATACAAATTTTGTTTGTAACATTATTAGCGCTGGTTATTGCCAACTTGGAAAACGCATATATTTTTTATTACCACCATTACCTACAATGACATTTATTTCAAACACCTGAAGTAAAATTGAATGAATTTGCCTTAGCAAATAAATATCAGGATATTGGTCATCTATTGCGTTTAAAGCACTCAACAAATTATGTACATACAACGTAAGATGTACCTGCATTTAGTTGGATGTAGAGAAATGCCATTGCAGTATAAACGCTGCTAACAGGCAAGCCAAATGTACATTGCAGTTCATCTTCTATAAAAGCTAAACTCACACCGTTGCTACTTTTTGAGCCATCAGTAAAAATCCAAGCTGCATTTACGTGCTTTTTGCCAGATGCTAAACAAATTCCTGTATGGTAAACAGGATCAACTATAGGTAATGTGCATGGAGTTGCGGAAACATAGATTATGGAACAATAATCTAGTTTTAAACGCACCAAAGCACGATACAGAAATAGCTTTGTTTTTTGATATGCTCCGTATAACTTTCCACTTAACGCAGAGAGCAAGTTTAGTGCCGAAAACACATCTTGATCTCAGATTTATTAAATGGGGATATCAAGTCAACGCACGGTCAAATGTGACATCAAAAAATTGAACACTTTCCTGTACAGACGTCCAAACTGATATTCTGAGAAATATAAACTGAGCAAACGGTACATAAGAAAAGCAGATCTAGTTGAACGGCTACTGCTTCTAATGCAGTGTTGATGAGTTCTTTACTAAAAATTGTATCACAAACCAATAAAGCCGCTCCACTCTGAGCATGATCAACATTTATACGATATTTGCAATAAATAATATAACCGCAAAGATTAACTGAATTTTTAACTTTAAAATTAGTTTCTTGTAAAAAAACGTAAATAGGTGAATTTTAGGCTAATAAAATTGTCAAAAATTTGTAATTTGCATTATGTCCGTTGCAGTTCCATTGTATAATAGTTGAAATCATTTTTAGAGTTTGATGAAAACGTAGTTTTAACTTTTTGTTTATTAGCGTTTTTCTGTCGTTCTCTTAGAGTATCATCTGAAAAGATAAAACTCTCGTTAATTGACATCATGTCATCATAGGTTGTGCGGAAACAACTTTTACATTCATTGACTCTGACAATTTGTCAGTATTAGAATCTGTGTATAATAAGGCACCGGGTCCAGACAAGATAACAACAGAAATAGTAAAGGCAACGCAAGAAGGAAATGCGATAGAGATAATACAAATAATAAACAGATGTCTGAAGGAAGGACATTTTTTGGCTTGCTGGAAGGATGCAAACCTAGTACTAATTGAGAAAAAGAAGGAAGCAGGCAAAACAACGACGTATAGATTAATATGGCTGATCAACACATTAGCAAAAATTATGGAAAAAGTTATCGTGGGGAGAATTGAACAAAAAATAGAAGAAAAAAGAAAATGGGAACAGGAACAATATCGATTTACAAAGGGGAAAACTACTCTAGGAGCCATTAAAAAGGTAAAAACCATAGCAAAAGAAGCAAACAGTGGACTATACAGAAAAAGACAACACTGTGTCATAATAGCGCTAGATATACAAAATGCGTTTAACAGCATACTATGGGAAGAAACTATATAAACAGCAAAAAAAAAACTAACAAATAAAACTACCAAATGTACTGATTAAAAATAGGAAGTTTAGGCTGACTAGAGAAGTACCACAGGGTTCTGCACTAAGTCCTAAACTATAGAATTTAGTTTATAATCAGGATGCGACTGCCGGAAGGAGTGACAATAACGGCATTTGCGGATGACTTGGCTCTGGTAGGTAGGGATATAGACATAGAAGTACTAAATGAAAGGTTAGAGAAGATAAAGAGATGGCTGATAAATAAAAGGTTAGATCTGGCTCTGCAGAAAACCGAGGACATGGTTATCGACAAAGAGGACAAACAGGGAAAATGCAAAAATACAGGTAGGTGAACAAATAATAACCATAAAAAAATTAAATACCTTGGAGTTACACTTGAAGCAAAGGAATAGAATGAACAGGTTAAGAAAGCGGTAAGAGGAACAAAAAAAAATGAAAGGAATGCTTAGTAGGCTTATGCCAAACAAGGGAAGACCAGGAAAAAGGGCAAGAAGGCTAATAGCAACTGCGGCTAGAAGTAAACTATTGTATGCCGCTGAAACATGGGGAGAAGCTTTAAAGACAAAAAAACAGAAAAGAAGTAAGAGAAGCTTTGAGAGCAAGTTTGTTAAGAATCTGCAAAGCCTACAGGTCGGTGTTGCAGGAAGCACAAAAAGTAATTGCTGACTGGTACACTACTTGCAGATTTGATAGTGAAAAAAAGATTAGGTATAAAGAAAATGGTAAATGAAAGAACTAGCAAGCAAGAAGCAAAGAGACAAACGAGAGAGAATATGATGGAAAGACATTGGAAAGAAGGAGAAAAAAAAGAATGGACAAGGGAACTAATACCAGAATTAAAAGAATAGGTAAAATAAACCGGAGACGTGTAATTATACAATACAACTACTTACCGGACATGAAGCCTTTAGAAAGTACTTACAAAAAATAAAAATGAGATAAAGAAAGAGGAAAAATGTATATTTTGTCAAGAAGACACGCATGACAATGCAGAACATACGCTAGTAGAGTGCGAAGCGTGAGAGGAAGATACAAAAACGCTTGAAAGAGTATTAGAAAACAATATAGCCAAATCTACAATTATTAAAATATGCCTGAGTGACAAAAACAAATAATGAGCACTAAGAAACTATGCAACGACAGTACTGAAGAAAAAGATAGAAGAGTTTGAAGCTTTAGGATTTAGGTAAACTAAAATGGAAGAAAACACACAAATTAAAAGCCACAGAAAACAAATAAAGGAGGAGCAAAAAGCTAAATAAAAACAAAAGAATATGAAAAAAAAAAAAAATTAAAGAGGAAAGAAACAAAAAAGGTCAAAACAAGTATGCCTGCCAAGAAATGAAAGGTGAACAGAGAAAAACATATACTGTAACATTAGTACTAACAGAAATTGCATAAATAAGAAAAAAAAGAAGAGAACTGCTCAAGGAAAATAAGTTGACGGAATTGACTAAACAATTTCCAAACGGAAGATACGCCATGTCAAGGTTGACAAAAAATGCAACTTTTGAAATGGCCAGAGTATATCTGGCAACCAAGAGACATGAAGAACTATTTTCAAATAGAAATTCAAGAATCTCACTAAAAGTTAAACTGGCAAATGTAGGACTACTAAAGGGGATGCATTTATTGAAGCTGCACAATTTATGAAATAGGTAGGTATAGTATAGGGAGAGATGGGCCGAGAACAGCATGTGTTGCCGCAGCAGACTGCGTTAACTCCTTGAGGCCAAAACTAGCTCACCTCAAACTAGTACCACATTAGAGACAATGATTAGGACAAATTAACGGCAGGAGTTACGCAGAGAAGAATACCGAAAGGTATTGCCATGCGTTAGTTATTTTCAAAGGCTACTTGTTGAAGCCAACACCTCACTGCGTCTTTAAAAAAAAAGTCTGTGAGCACAGAATCGCTAGAAACCTGCACTTTAGATGGCGGTAGACTGGGCTACTGTCTTTGCAGGCTTTGGCTAAAACTGAGCATTTTGAGCATTAGCCTGACGAGATTTGACTTGTAATAAACTGCACAGTGTGAATATTTCATCTATCACCACATAAATAGTTCCTTACCTTAAAGTTAATTATAACGAGCCAATTGATTAAAACTGGGTTAAGTTTAACAACTCTCTCAACTACTAGGATCTTTTTTTTCTGTTTTTTAGGTCACACATAAACTGTAAGTTTTTTAACAAGATTATTTTTTTGCCTATGCTTGATTGCTTAGGTAATTATTAATAACATTGTTTGCTATTATATGTAGTAAAAATTACTAAAAAATTATATATGCAATATTAATATTAATCAAAATTAAGTATTTATTATTTTTGAGAAAAAAGAATATAAGTGCATTTAGCAATAGTAGATATACTTACTTATCAATTAACCAAAATTCGTTGGTGTATAAAGAGTATAAAATTACTTTTACGGGTTTTGCACTCAACAATCTGTTAATACCTTAAGGATAGACTTGATTGTCTACATATTTTTGTAATTTTGCTTCTTCTATTGCCTACTAACACTTTGCCAATAGTCAAATTCATTTATGTCATAAGTAATACAGTAAATGTAAATAAAAGTATTGTCGAGAAAAGCGCAAAATATTAAAAAACAATAGCTTTAATAAATTTAGAGTTAAAACTATCTAATCTCACTACACCGAAGCTTGGTAAGCGGTCAATTTAAAACCGGATTCCAAGGGGGGAAAAAGTCAAATCAAAAGACTCACCGGAAACAACAAATAACATTGAGAAGATTATGAATTAAACCCATTGCCGAGAAACAGTAACGGTAAGTTCAATGTTAAATATTGTAGGCAGCTTTTACAGCCCTCAGTGCGCATATTGCCAAACACGACATTGATATTGCCCTTATCCATAAACTTTGGATTCACAAAAAAAATGTAAAAAGGTTAAGCATACCGAATAGATAGATGTTAAAAACCCAACTTTTATGCAAATCCCGTACATATGTTTTAGCAAAACGTGTATTTAATCTAATACTGTTATAAGACCTATGTCTCAGAAACTTAGTGTCAAACAAGGTAGTATTAGAAGAAATACAAAAACCCAAAAAACGTAAGTGGGATCTACACAACAAAATACTAGTTTAGGGTCTGTTAAAAGACAACAAAAACGTCACACGATGATAATGGTAGACATATTTGCTATTACTTTGTCAAACAGCAAAGTTATCAGAGCAAAAACGTTTGAAAGCTGGTTAACAAAACGAAAAAAAAAAAACAAAAAATGATAGTCACTTATAAAACTAGTCTCACGGCATATAATAATGCTATAAATAAAATTAAAAAAATAATTGTAAAACCAATACTGTAAATTTTTTTAAAGCGGTACTACATGCTCCTGCCTGTAAAAAGCTTTAAGAAGCAAAGACTGCACTGAAAATATTAGATTTTTGCGGACCAAAAATAAACAATACACAGAGTTGGTCAAAAAAACTCTGCAAGGGCGCAGACACACTTCACGGGTTTTAAACTCATGCATATCAAGCTCCAAAAAACGTTTGCAGTTTTGTTTGAAAGAAACTATATGCAAGATCTTCAGAACAAGCTTACTACATATACAAAACAGTTAATGTCTTTTATACAAAAACTAATAAAACAACAGTTAACAAGTATAAACGGAATAGTTTACTAAAAGTTTGGCCACTACTATTAATAGTTTTGGGTGCTTTTCTAAATATTGAAAAGGCATTTGACAATACTAAATTTAAATCCATTGCAAAGATAAACTTTATGCTGAACTATAACATTATGTGCAAAGGCTGTAAGAGATGAAATTGTTGTTAGGTGCTTACAAAGAGGGCATGTTACTGTTGTGTTTTGTCATAGACGACTTACTACAAATACTCAACAATATGAGCGTATTTGCGTTAGGCTACGCCAATGATTTTGCTATTATTATAAATAAAAAAAGGCTAACATAATACAGAGTGCACTAAACATCGCTGAATAGTGGTGCGTAAAAAAACAAATATCAGTAGTACTATTATTTATTACCGCCACTTCATTTGATGGCAATGGCAGAAACAAGACAAACAGCATACAAACTACAATTTACTTTATAAAGTTTTGTTGCACCAAACATATATTTTGATGTGACAATACCACAGCAAAACAAATAAGACAAACAAAAGATACCTAGAAACATGGAGAACTATATGGTACATACAGAATTAATAACCTTCTTAACAAACACATGCATAGAATGGGAATAGGAATAGATTGCCTATACCGTATAAAAAAGATAAGACTCTGCTACAGTTGCAGAGTCAATGCAAATTTTATAAGCACAACCTTACCGAAATAGAGCTAAAAGTAATTTTTTGGCATATAATTCTGGACTTCATTAAATAGACAGAGCTGTTAAACAAGTAAAACATAAGAGGTGTACAAAAAATGGAAAAAAAAATTATCATTTGCACGCATAAATTGGCATAATCAAGTCAAATTAAAAATTTTATAGCCATCACTTGTTATGCCAATGTTCAAAAATGGGAAATAAAGGTTTTTTCTTAAAATTTGTTTTTAAAGTTTAAAATGCTTTCTACTTACAATCAGCTGCTATGTTTAAAAAATAATATAAATAGCTATAGACTAAATAAATCAATTTAAATCGTGTTTAGGTAGCCATTTGAAATACCTAACTTATTGACATTAAAACTATAGTCTATTATTTAGTTGCAAATGATTTGATTAAATTTTTTTATGAAAACTACTAATAAACTATGTTTTGTATGTGATCTATCTAAGAAACAACAGCAAAGTATCAAGATTTTGTTAAAACTTACCAAAAACATGTTAAAAAAATGACTTCTGCAGGTACCAGTATAATGGTCAATATCCAAAAACAAAATAATTATGAAATTCTGGATACGCATCAACGTCATTGTTTTTTTTTATAATTTTAAGACAGCTTATGTTACTGTAAAGCGTTCAATAAGCTAAAAGTAAAAACACATTTATTGTAAACATGAAAAATGTGTTGAATTAAATTTATGCAATGTTACCAAAAAAGAAACAACATTTAAATATCATGATAAATAGCTAATGATGTGATACATCTAGATTTTATAAAACATTCTTAAAACTAAAATAAAACACAAATATATATATTTTGATGTTAAATCTTTAATTATAAAAATACATTTCTTTGGGCATTGTTGAAAAATTGCTAAAAAACACGTCAACTAAGTCCCAGAACTAGTGCCTATAACTTTATGGATTGGGTATTAATAAATTAAAGGAATAATATTGATTATAAGCAATAATTCATGGGACATTACATCGACATCACTGTATTAACCAACTGATGTGGATGTAGACGTATAATTGTAAAGTAAAGAAATATCTTAAATTATTAAATCTACTATCGCATGGACGTACATAAACGACTGACTAATAATTAAGTGTTTTGTCTTAATTGCACAAATAGTCTTTTAAATTAAATTAATATCTAAGAGTATCTAGATGTTTGCATTCATACAATTAGGCAAGATTAATAATTTAATTAGCACACATTCTCCACAACTCTTACTAAAGTTTATTTGTTGTAAGGTCTAGGATCATACGGGGTAGCGTTAAAACCGACGTATCTATTATTTTTTCTATGTTGAAAACCATTAGGACCAGCATTATAATATACCACTCTTCTGATACCGAAAGGGTCGATGTAACCAAAACTTCCACTTTTTGAGTCACCAGCGTCTTGTTCTTCATGATATGCTCTTGGAATGTAGTATCTAAAACCGTCATTTGTAACTGAAACACCATCGTATTTTGGATACTGCGGATTATATCCGTTGCCAATTTGATTGTAACCTAGGAATACATTGCCGTGTCGATCGATTGGGTACGTAGGTCCATTGTGATGAATGTAAGGATTTTCTTGAGACTCATAATAATCCAAGGAATTTGAATTTATTGGTGGAGCAATTGTTGAAGATGGATAATGGTTTGGTGGTAAATATGGAATTGGATTGGTATTAATTGGTGGTGTTATTGTGGAAGATGGATAGTGGTTTGGTGGTAAATAAGGAATAGCGTTTGTACGTATTGGTGGTGCAATAGATGACGAAGAAAATGGTGTTGGTGGTAAATATGGAATGGAATGAGTTGGAGGGGCTATAGTAGATGAAGAAAATTGGTTTGGTAGTAAATATGAAACTGTGGGTGTGGCTGGAGGTAAATATACTGTTGAAGATGGTGGTAGATAGTTTGGTGTAGAGCTATGCAATATTGTTATTGGTGATGGTGTAGAACTATATAATGGTGTTGGTGGTTTTTGTGAAATAATTACAGTAGGTGGGGTACTGCTTGGTACATAAGCTGGTGTTGATAACGAATGTCCTAGTGATGATGGTGTAGTTGCTGAGAATGGTGGTAATTCTGTAGTACTAGGGAAATGTGTCAAAGGCGAAATAGTGCTTGATGGGAAAGAGTTGTGAGAAATATCTACTTGTTGAGGAGTATATGTCGGTTCGCTCGGAAGGTATGTCGTTTTTGGAGGAAGATAATCGTTCGTTGCGGCGTTGTTGCCTTGGGTTAAAATTCCACCAGAAGAAGGAACTTTCTTTGCTTGCTTAATGGCTTGAGAGATGGGTCTGTTTCTACCAACAAATACATTTTTGGTGCGGAGAATCCTATAACCAGCGTTATCAGCAATGTAGTCTCTTAATCGAAGAACTCCATTTGAATCTATCCACCCATATGAACCAATAACTGTTCCATCTTCAAGTCGTTTTTCTTTTCTATATTGCCCACTCTCGGTTTGGTAGCGAAAATAGCGTTCTGGTCCTTCATCAGTTTGTATGTGAAACTGGTCGCTTTTGGGGTCGTTCCACCCTCCATTTGCTGCAATTGGTGGAGGAGCGATAAATGCCACCTGAAAAGAAATAAAAAATTAGCAAATGAAACTAATTAAAGATTACTTAATTTTCACAATGTCAATGTCGTGCAAATTATAATAATTAATTTGTATTCGTTTTCTTTAGCAATACGAGGTCGCACGTATTTAAGAACAATTAAACAGCAAACGTGCATTACTTGATAATGTTTCATATCTAGTAAGCGTAATAATATATGTTAGATTGGCTGTTAAAGAAACTTGAGATAGATGTTAATTATATTTAACAATAGGATTTGTACAATAAAAAATGTGTGGAGTGCATTTATCTTATCGACCTCTGCTATACGACCTTAACTAATGGTCTGGAAGATTATTATGGTGGGTTATAAAATTAATAGAATGAATATATTTTTTTATTTATTCAAGATAATGAGCATAATACATAAAAATAAAATAAATAATTATAGCATAATTAAACTAATTTTTTCTCAAATATTTATTAATTATGTCGAGGAAATTTATTAATTGTTTATTGATATTTCATATTTCACTATTGTCATTTTAAGTTGTTTTTATATGTTATAAATTAATAATGTTATAGTATTGTAAACATAAATCACTTCCCGGCCAACGCTCTCCATCCTATTATCGCATTTTGTTTTGATCGTGTACGAGAATTTCGTAAAAATCTATTACGTATCTGAAGGCTGCGTCATCTGGTTCGCATAAGTGAGTGTAGGTCGGTAAAAGTGACCACTCTCCATATTTGGCTCGACGACTGGAAAAGCGCCGGCAAAAATCGCGCCTGTTATTGCAAGTCTTTAACGAGCCTTTGTTTTCTATATGGTATAGATAGATATTTAATATTGTTGATGCCAAGACCGCTTGTTATATAAAATAAATTTATATTATATGCATAAGCATAAAAATAGATTCTATAAATTGTTGATATACAATCTCCGTATAGAGATAAAAAAGTACATACATAAAATACGTTGGCTGCTCTTATTATTAATATTTATGCAATTTTAATGTTAAGCTTAAAACAACCTTTTTGCATGCACTATTTACTTATATAGACAGTGTCCTTAGGCAACTTATGAATCTCATCAGAAAATACATAATTTATACATGCAATACTATTATTGAGCTCTGTCAAATAACATGAAATATGTTTTAGCCAATATGATAATTTATTAGAATGCTTACCAATAAAATATTATATTGGCTAAACTTAGATAATTTAAAATAATTGTAATGTTTAATGCTTACAACCAATTAAAAGCAAGCAATATTAAATATTGGCTAATAACAAACTATGCTAATAATTGCACATAAACAATTAGTTCTGACGGTTTGACTAGAGCTGTCTACAGATGTAATAAGTTAACTAAGTAAACTTGTACTAAAAAACATGCTAAATTGTTTTATTGTTTAATAAACATCAATTATAATTAGATAAAAGACTGATTAAACAGGGTTGAGTAAATGTAAACACCCGATTATTGGCTGCATTTTTTGTTTATGTAAAAAATGACCTTAATAAAAAAATTTGTAACAAATTTAATCTATATAGTGATGTTTTTTTTAAAAATTTTTAATACAAGCTCTGTTTTAGGAGATGTAACGTTATCATTAGTCTTTCTTTTTTTTTTGTTGTTTTTTCCTTAATAGTAAAATTACAAGTATAATTTTTTTTATTAACTGTTAAATTGACTGCAATATATATCTTTTCAAATTGCAGTTTCAATTTATATTCTAGTAGTTTTCAATTACATTTACGCGGTCATAAAGATTCTATTTTACACAAGTAAAACATAACTGACTAATAAAAATGATTATAGACCAACAATCATTAGTTTCTAATTGTTATCATCGGCTGATTTGTCAAAGACTGCCTTTTTGCACTTATTCTTTATAAATGTCAATTAATAGTTTTTGGCAACAAAGTCTTTAAAGCTTTATTTTATGTAAATTTAAATATTTCAAAATGGTAATAAATAATTTGTTCACCAGCTGTACTTTTTAACATATTTAAAAAAATCTTGGGACTTAAATAATTATTATATATTTTAGTGTAAATACAATTTTGACCAATAACTTTCACGGCTTCAATGTCAAATTATTATCATTTTTTAAAACTTATGCATAATTAACAAACAATGTGACAATATGAGTCTAATCTCATCTTTAAAATGGTTGATGCAAAAATAAAACTAAACCTTTGTTACTGTTTTATAAAATAATTAGTATTTGGCATTATATTGTTGGAACCACAACGCCCAACTAACAAACAATGGTACATCCACCTATGCTGCTGTTAGTGCACAAGTTTTCATTGCACATGCATTACGTGCTAATGCCAATTGCCAGTATCCTTCACATCGTATGTTTGGAAGAATTCACAAGAGATTGAGAGATACCGTTTCATTTTGAAAACAGTGCTATCTTTCCGGCAGACCAAGGTTGGTATCTACTAATATCAGCCGAAGTAGGAATTGGTGTTACTCTTGTTTGGAGAACCCTCCACAAGCAGCTGCTCTATCCATACCATGTACAACAAGTACAGGCCTTAAATTAAACTGATCATCGGGTTGGTTTCTACGCAAAGATGCTGAAGACCCGCAGTTTATTGCCAAAATTCTTTTTACAGATAAAACCGGGCTTACACAAAATGGAGTTGTTAGTTTTCATAATGCACATTGATGGACTGACAAAAATCCCCGTGCTGTAATTGAATGTAAACATCAGACACGTTTTTTATTAAACATTTGGATGGGTATTGTAGGCGACAGGTTTCTAAGTCCTATTGTTTTACCAAACCGATAACAGGCGCAGGCTTACCTCAACTTTCTGTCGAACACAATGTATGATTTTTTAGATGACACTTAGACCAAATTTTTCCACATATGTGGGTAAGAAAAGTCGTACCAGTTCTATGGCTAGCAAGATTGCCTGATTTAAACTTTCTTAATTTTTTTCTTTAAGGATATTTGAATTTATTAATGTATGCTACTCATGTAAATAGCCTCGAGAAACTGCAGTTAAAAATGAATAAAAAGTGCCAAGAAATCCAAACCAATCAAGAGGCTTCAAATAGAGTACAAATGTTTTTCAGACAAAGATGTCGTGCTGTTTGGAAAGGAAGGACATTTCGAACATCTTCTATAATGTTCTTTGTAAAAATATATAAAAATAAATAATATTGCATATTTCCAAAACCGTTGCTATGACAACCCATGTTTGTTAAGATTTGTTTGTTTGTTGTACATAGTTTGTACTACTACCCCTTAAATATTTTACAATTATTTTTGAACACTTTGTATGTGTTATATTAGGTCTGTTGTTGTAGGCTCAGTCTATGATTATGATTTTTGTTTTATTGATGTTGATTTTGAAATGATCTTGCTTTTTTTCTTCAGTATTTTGATTATGTGGCGCCGTCCTTTTGAAACCACATGTTTGCAACATTAATGCTGTCTAATTGAAGCACAAAAAAGTTGGCAATCGTGCCTCTGTACTTACTGCTCAGCGTTGACTGTAACGTTTCCGATCATCACCATTTTTGAAGACATATAGACCAATGATTCCAAACGGTAATTTTTTCTAGATGTAATTGTGTTTTGACAATGGCTTGTGAATTATTATTGCTTCAAATGCGACAATTTTGTTTGTTGACATTTAAGAACATAAACATTTAACCAAAAGTGTGCTTCATCACTGAACAAAATTTTCAAATAAAATTGTGAATTAATAGCAATGTTTTCTTTGGCTTATTTACTAAATATACAACGCGAACGATAATCGTGTGGTTTTAATTTCTGTAAAGTTGAATTTTGTAAACTTGTAAAACAAGATCTTTTTGCAATTTTTTTTATAAAATAGATGAACACAAGTTTAATTGTTAAGCACGATGACAAATTGACATATTTAGATAATCATTAACACTACGCTGCACACTATCAATTGCTTCTTGTGTACGACGTCGTACTGGATATTTATTATTGTTTAGATTATACTTCTTCTTTTTCTTAATTTAGGACTTTGTCCTGTATTGTACTGCTGTCTACCTCTCTTGCAATTTGGACGTCCAGGACATCTGCAATCTCTTGGGCAGGCGGCCTGAAGTCTTCTGCTTTATGGCCTTTTGTCTTTAGCCCACTTGGCAATTCTATTCTGGTCTATTCTGTCTACATGGTCTTTTCAGTATCTTTATCGGGATCTGACCCATCTGACAACGTCTTCTGTTTGCAGTTCATCTCTTATGGCGCTGCTTCTTATTTGATCC
Organism: Tachinus rufipes; assembly: GCA_963932245.1. Lineage (NCBI taxonomy): Eukaryota > Metazoa > Arthropoda > Insecta > Coleoptera > Staphylinidae > Tachinus > Tachinus rufipes. The sequence goes on along the minus strand of OZ010741.1, from coordinate 43,704,006 downwards.
CGTAGTGTTACGCCTTTTATTGCTCTCACCGTTTTCATTTTGGTGTTTCTCAAGAGTTGCTTAATTTTTGTTGTTTTGGTAGCGTATGTTAGGGTGGGTCTTACACAGGTTATATATATCCTTATCTTGCATTCTGCAGACATATATTTGTTTTTCCATATTAGATCTCTTAGGCTACCGAAAATAAATGATGCTTTGATGCAGTTTGCTCTTACTTCCTCAATCAGGTTTCTGCTGCTCAATATTTGCGACCCTAGGTAGTTGAATTTTATGACCTGTTCTATTGTTTTATTGTCCACCATAAGTTTGCACCTGACAGGCTTTTTGGATATAACTATTGATTTCGTTTTTTCTGTTGATACTATTATGTTGAATTTTTTGCTTAAGCTGTCCCTCTGTCTAGTTCCAGCCTTGATGTTGTTGATGTTATTTTCAGTTAGCGTTTGGTTTGCTTTAATATGTGTGGTATTGTTTTTGTTTAAGTCTTTTATTACGTTAATGTACCTGTCATCCACTCGATGTTGACTTAGAATATTTGTAATGTCGTTCAATTGTAATCGGTCAAATGCTTGTTTGAAATCCACCATACATAAGTAGACTAGATTATACGTATTGCAAAAACAATGCACAGTTTTTTGAATTAATCTCTGATAGACAATTATAAACACCATACAATGTACGTAATGCCCGATGAGTTTCTTAAACTAGGCTATGTTTTTTAAAATAAATTTGAACAATTTGTAAGATCCGGTGTGAGTTTACTCATGATAAATTGCCAAACCAAACTAACGTTAAAATAACCAAAAAACTATCAAATCAACAGTCACAGACAAAAGTGTTGCCAATTTAAACTTAAAAGGTAGGGGTCTCCTATGTCACGTAATATTGGAGATAGGTGCTAAATTTAATCAAAGAAACTTCAGCATACAATGTGCTGAAGGAAGTCAAAAAAGATAAGTTGAGAGTAGAATCAGGAAAAATGGCAATGAAGTATGAAGAAAGAGTAAGACAGAGACACAAATGTGAAATCTTACAAAAAAGCATGAAAAATAAATTAAGAGCAAAAAATGAAAAGCTAAAGAAGATCAGAGAAAATTATTACAACAGAAATGGTTATGCTAGCCAAGAAATTGAAAAAAATTAAAAAAATCTGGAAAAGAGACATGTCACAAAAATACAAAAAGATATAAATATATACAAAAGCAAGAAAGAAAAATACAAGTGAAAGAGGCTATGCAAAACCACGTTTGACACAAAATAAACAAATACACGCGTTGTTCAAGTGTGCAGCTCAAATATACCCCGTAGCAGAGTCGAAAAGCAATAAAAAAAAAAAAATAAAAAAAAAAAAAAAAAAAAAAAAAAAACTAAATTAAAAAGATATTTAAGTTTAGGTATATTAATAAATATTAGGAAAGTACAGATACAAATATTTCACTATATATAAAATCTCATTTTAATGGGGTCTGGATTGAGCAACCGAGCCTATTGCTAACAACCAATCGCATGCATGCTTGCATGGGTTCACGTGCTGATGACGCGGCTTTGTTTGTATACTTTTAGTGTAGCGTAGTTTTGATTAGACCATAGTACAACGCAAATTATAAACATATTATAGAAAGTGAACTGTCAGTGTACTTAAAGAGCAATACATCTAGTAAAGGTAATAAAAAAAATGATTGCAAGATTCAGAAACGAGTGACAAAATTTTAGATAGAAAAAGTTATAAAAATGTGCAGAATGTGCGGAGACACTAAAGAAACTATGGAACAGACGCTAAAATAAAAAAATAAGATATTGAAAGCAGTTAAAAAACAAAGAAAAAAAGTAGACTGAAAAAAAAAATTAATTGTGTTAATCTTATAAAGATTATGGTTTATTATTTTAGGAAGTTATAAATATATTAGTAAATGTAATTTTTAAGGCCAAAAGGCAGAAATAAACGTAGTATTATTATTATAATATTGTTATTATATGTCACGTAATACAGTGAGAGCAAAAATGATTGACCTGTCCTCTCTTATCGAACAGGGTATGCGCCGTATAGGGACCGTATGAACGATACGGCACATAGTGTCTATAGTGTACCTAATTTCACTTAATTTTGATCATATAATTAAAACCTAAAAACCTGTTAAAAACGGTTAACCTATTTTAATAGTTGACACTATAGTAGTGTACACCATTGTGCGTATATAGCAAAATTTTACTAAAACTCCGTTTGATGAGAGCGGACAGGTCAGTCATTTTTGATCTCACTGTATATGCAATAGTTTTTCCCATTTTATTCTGTAAAAAACTTTATTGTAGTCTACAAAACACATGTGTATATTGGTTAGTATATTTTCCGCGTTTTTTTATCAATCTTAAAATAAAAATTTGCTCGCACAAAAAATATGGTTCAAGTTTTTTTATAATTGTTTTCAGAAAATTCTTGTTGTGTTTCATACTTTTTGGCATATTCTATGCATTATTTTTACACTATTTTTGCTCATCGTTTGTATGATCTCTACCTGGACCTTGTCTAGTCCTGAAGATTTTGAAGGTTTAATAGCGCCTTTGATTTTGTTTTTTAGTATTGATGGTTCTTTGGGTACATGTAGTTGTTTGTTATTGTCTCTTGTTCCACCATCATTGAATAATGTTTTGTAAAACAGTCTTTATACTTCTACTGTTTTGTTTACATTTATTATTTTCTTTCCGTTGGTTTTTTTAATACTTCATAATTGCGGTATGTGTTTTTTTTAGTAATTTGTATAAATGCTTAGTATTATTTATTATATAATTTAAATAAAGAAAAAAAAAATTGTGTTTGCGCTTTAGTGCAATTCTCAGAAAAAGTTTGGTTTTGTCTTTTCTGCAACATTGCTGTATATCTGTATATACCGAATTAAAAGTGGATTTGTTTTTTCTTATTGATTTTTTTCATCTGACATCTGTAAGTAAGTAAGTATGTGCTTTATTCAAAACTTAAAAAAGTGTACACATTAGCATATAAAATAATAATAACTTATACAAAATATAATAAGTGGATATATCATATATAAAGTAATACTAACATTTAACATAAAAATTACTTAAAATTTAACAATAAAATCAACCAGTCTTTATATTAGTAGGCAGTTTATTGTAAAATTTACACATGTTAAAAAGATAAGATTTAGAATATAGACGTTTTAGAACTATTAGGTCTCAGAGAAACTTGACTTTTTGTATAGTTCGTATGCACTACAAACCCATTTTTATAAATTGAGTTTTTATTTTTAAAACATAATAGTACACTTTCGTGTACACTGTTTTTAAAATTTTTGAGTCAACTGAGTATTTGAGTCGTCAAAATGAAATTAGCAGAATTTAATTTATGCTTAATATAGTCAATATGAGCTGCCTATTTTAAATTAGAATCACTATAGATACTCAAAATTTTACCGTGTTCACAAGAATAAAGAATAACACAAAAAATTTCAAACTGAATTATCTGAGTTTTTTCAGTATTTAATTTTAGTTTATTACAAACACACCATTTATTAAGATCATTTAGAGAGTTACAGGTTATACAAGCACTTATGTTGTCTGCGTATATTGTTAAAGGATAATCTAAATATAATTATTAATATAAATTAAAAAGAGCAACGGATCCAAAACAGACCCTTGAGGTACACCTATGTTAGTAGTTATAGTATTAGAAATATAACGTTTTCCATTCAAAAAATACCTCTACAAATTGTGTTCTGTCAGGCAGATATGAAAAAAATGTCGTATTTCTAACTTTTTTATTTATAAAATAGTATTTTGTAATTTACCAGGTCAAAAGCTTTTTACATGTCGTAGTTAATACATGCTGTAATTTTTTTATCATTAATATTATTTTTATAGATGTTTGTTAAGATGCTGTGTAAAGCAGTTGTTGTTGACTTAGTCTCTCTGAACTCATGCTGGACTGAATTGAAACAATTATTTATATTTAGAAAATATTATAAACGTGTAAATAATAATTTTTCAAATATTTGGTGCTAATCAGTTTATTAAAGATATTGGTTTATAGTTTCTAACATTTTTTTGTCCCTTTTTTTGAAAAGAAAATTTTTAGAACAGCTTAATAACGGAAAAAAGCTTGCAATAGAAAAGTAATAATTAGCCAAATGTGTTATTGGTTCTGATAAATAAGTTTGTCTTATTTTGTATATTAGAATAGGTATTTCATCTGTTTCAACCAATTTTAGTGATTTTAAAGATGCAATTATTTCTTCAACTTCTTTAATAGTAACTGGATTAAGGAAAATTGAGTTTAAGACAGTTGCTGATTGTTGCGAATTTAATATAGTTAAATTATTGACAGGGGGTAAACTGAAAGTTTAGCAAAATGTTAATTAAATTTATTTGCTGCTTCAGTTTCTGATTTAATTAATTTTTCATCCACTTTTAAATTAATGTTACTCATTTGTGATTTGGTTTTATTGCATTTGTTTTTAATAATATACATTTTATCATTTTTGGGGTTATGTTGTTTTTATTATAGTTTTTTTTTTCTTTTTGTGTTTTTGTATCATTTCCATTTCTCTTGTTTTTCTTTAATTTTTAATTTAATTTTATTTGTCCACCATTCAGATTTTTAAGTGTTTTTGTGCTCTGTTTTGCTGTTTTAGTAGTGCAAAGTAGTTGTAGCTCCATCGTGTTGCTTCAACCAAAGAAACCGAATAACATCGATAAACTTCAGCATCTCAACTGGCAAGGTAGACAATCAAATATAGTTTAATAAAAAACAAAAGTTTAAAATCAATTACTCAAACCCAATCCAACTACAACAAATACAGACAATTGTTTAGGATTTCACATATTTTTATTAGTTTATCTTTGTAATACGACATTGTTTAATAGTAAAAATTAAATTTAAATAATTGATTTACGTGTTTTTAACATATGTTAGATAATATTCAGTAGTGCAAAGTATTTGTAACTTTATTGTGATTTTCATTAATTTTTTTTAGAACAGTTATTTTCTTATTTTAATACATTTTTTACTAGCTTTTGGAGTATATCTCAGTATTGTTTTTATTTAAGTTTGTAGTTATTATTTTTTCTATTGTCTTTTTTCTTCTCTTAACTTAATTTACTTCCATTTTTGTTTCTAGTCGATTTTTCTCTTGTAAATTTATATATCATCTTATGTTCAAATTTTGTGTTTGTTATTATAATGTTGTTTTCAGTGTTACTTTTCTACTCTTGCGTTTTGATTTTATTTTCTACTTGTCCGTTTAAGTCTTTTATGAGTATTATATTTTTTAGTCTTTTATTTCTTTCTTTCCGTAACTAAAAAATGCACGTTTATTTTCCTTTTTTGCATCTTTGTTTTATAGGCTATGTTTCTTTTTCATATATCTTCATTTCTACTAACATGATTATTTCACTTATGTATCTTTTTTTTTGTAATGTGTTTTATTCAGCTTGGTGTTATTTCTGATCAGAACAACCAATATCTTTTATGTATTTTATTAAGTCCTTTTTTCTAATTAATAATTTTTCTTAATTTATAGTTTTTTTTTTATTTTTATTATTTTTTTAACTATTTTTTTTCTTTATTCTTATGCTGCGTATATTCCATGTGCCAGTTCTTATTTATTTTTTACCATTGCTTTTACGTTATCTGAGTGTTTGTTCCAAGTTTTTGAATTTGCTAATTTTTTGGCTTTAAAGTTGTTTTCATTAGTTTTCCTTATTTTTTATCCTATTTCCAGACTTTCCCATTTATCTTCATTTTTTTTTTTTTTTTTTCTATTTTCTTTGTTTTGGCTTGTTTTTCTACTTTGTCTCTTGTTAGTTCTGATTTGATATAAACTAGCTTTTTGTAATTTCTAAATTTGCTTTTATTACTTAATATGTTTAATTTATCTGTAAAGTTTTCTGCTTTGATAATGCATGTTTTCTCATCTGTGTTTTTAGTTTTTCTTATCTTTGTTTTACTTTTAGTTTTTTTTTCTATAAAGTTCTCTAACTTTTCTTTTTAGTGTCTTATCATCTTCTGTTTCTATCTTTTTTTTACTATCTTTATGTTATTTTTTATCCTACATTTTTATTCTATTCTCTTTTGAACATTTTTTATATCTTTTTTTTTTTTTTTTTTTACTTATACTTTGTTTTTTTTTTTTATTATTTTTTCATTTTAACCATAACGTCATAAGTGCAAAACCTCGTATTTATAAAAATACAATATACAAAAATTTTACAGGAGACAATAAAAACTTCATACTAGTATAGATAAAAAGATGTTTTATCTTTTTGATTTATTATAAATCGTAATATAATAATCAAAATAAACTGAAAGATTCGAAGTTTGCACATGTATATGTAGAACAAGAACTGTATTTTAACTCTTTTTGTTCTAAATATAGTGTCTTGCATGTATTTTTTAATTTTTCTTTGTAGTAAAATATTTTTTGATATTATACTAATTATTTATTTCCATACTTTGATCTAACATCATAACTACATTCTGTAATATACAATTACGATGATGCAAGTGTTAAATAAAACTAACTGTCATCACTTTATAGATCTCATTACTTATTACTGAATAGTTAAAAGCTTACTAACGTTCTTATCAATTATCAAACGTTACTATTAATTCTACCATACAGACACTTTTATTAAAATCTATCTATAAAATCTAAGTTTAAGTATTAATATGAAAACAGCCAAATTAGTATGTTATCTTTTTAAAAGCAACAGTTTTTACAATGCCAAAGAACTAAATTAAATTTGCAATCCAAACAATTCTGTGTAAAAAATTTCCAATATTTTTTTATTATAATTAATCAAAATTATACTATTTTCCTATCATCATATACATTATGTCACTATACACTAGTAACTATTTTGTTCTACATTTTTTTAGTAATTTTTTTATAAAAATAATATATATTTATATATATATATCTTTTCTATAATTATTCTCATAATCGATACTATGAGTATAATAATGTATTAATATGAAATAAATATTATTATAAATTGATTTTAAATATTACACGAAGTACAAGAAGCTAAGAAGAAGGCTTAAAAATTGTTTACAACTATTTGAGGCCTATATGCTAAAATCTTGTCTTGTCTTGTGTGATTGATGTTTCTGCAAATGTAATTACATTTGTTTAAATTTTAAAAAAATGGACACATCAAGTAATGGTTTCAATGCATCACATGTTGAAAAAGAACGTTGTCTTGTTTAGATATTGGTGTATATTACATTTATTTAAAAAAAAATCTTTTAGAGTTTTTAATACAAATAGTAATTTAACTACAGCTTGATTGAGTAATCAAAAGAGATTTATTTTTAAAAATACCAACTAATCTACGGTTAAAATTATTAGTATTATTAACATATACTATCTAAGACAATAAGATTGAAAATTTAATTTAAAGTAATAATAGTTTTTTTATGATTACCCTTGCCAAAATCATACAGTTTTATTAATTTTTATTTTCATTTGTTTATTCTTTAAACAAATATGGATATATTGGGAAATTTTAACTTTCTACCTCTTTTAAGATATATTAAATTATTTAGTAACTTTCTTTTTATCCCATTAATGTAAGTCTGACATCTTACGAATTCATTCAAACCAGATCATATTATGCAATAAATTGACCACTATTACATAACGAATATAATAAATAGTTGATTTACATTTTATGAGAACATTAAAAATGGATTAATTAACTACTGTTTACATAAATTGATTAAATATAAATTGAGAGATTTGTTGTATAATTTCACATAATTTTAATTAAAAAAAAAATTAAATTCAAAATTTATTTAATCTTATTATTGACCTATATGTTTACAAGCATTTTCAAGATTTACGAGATATAACTGAGGTCAAATTCTTGTACCTACATAAAGCATACAATACAGAACGATCTCATAATACTTAGCGTGGGTTAAGTATTTGTGTTGTATACTAATAAGCGCATTGATTTATTGTCTACTAAAAAAATAGTACCTTGCTTTACATAAAAAACAAGAAATAAATGGAACAATTTCAATTCGAATTTTAATGAAATCCCAAAAAAAAAACGTGAGGTCGTTGGTGGTAACTTAAATAAAGTTGTGATTAACATAAATATTATAAAAAATTGGATTAAAAAAACACATTATGAAGAAAAGTGCAACTTTATACAATAATGCAATAAAAATAATTAAAAATCTTAAAAAATAAATTTATATATATAAAGTTAATTTTTATACTAAACAAAATTTACTTGTTAATTTGAAATGTGATTTCAAATATAATAATCAATCAAAAGACAGACTGAGATAGATGGATCTACTGTTTTGTAATTTGTTTGGAAAATATAATTTACATTTTGTACTTACTCACACAGCATACGCATAATAAGCAAGTTGCTTATTTATAAATAATAGGCAAGTTTTATACGTAATATATTCTATCATAGATAATCCATCAAATATCAACTACTCAATTTTATCATACTATAATTTTTTTTAAGTATGTATTTATAATTATATTAATAATAAAATAACTGTATAATAATATATAATTGCGGGCGCAATTAATGCGTTCGCATAAAATAATATGCTCAATTACATTTGCTTAAAATCTTGTATTTCTATATTTGGTTTTCATTTCGTGGGCGCGTTTATTGCAAAAATGTACACGTATGGGCTTAAGAACAGTTATGTAATATGTATGAGAAAATTAATGTGCAAATAATATAACTACTTGCATAATAAATTTGTTCATATTAGTAATCAATTAGTATTTAATTAATCTAATGATAATTTTATAATTAGTTGTTAAACTTAAACGTTGTGAAATAACAATTTCAAGCAAATTAAAATTAATTGTATTGAATATAATATATTAAATAAGGGATTATTTTTACTTTTAATAAAGCTTACGAAAATGATATGTTGAGTTACTGGCTTATGCGCCAGTTGTAGTCTCTGACTTCTTCCGTATTGAGAGCATCCATACATAAATTGTGACAATTTAACTGCTCAAATCTTTTAGTAAATAGATGAGCTGTAATGAAATCAAAACGATTAAATAATTTTGATGTGCGTGTAGAAGAAAAGATCCTTGATATTGCACCTTTTTCATATTCAACGTGTTCATAATTTTCAGGATGGTTACTGTGCCATAAGGCTGCAATTTTGCAATTGATTCAATTAAAATTGTAGGCAATACCGTTACATTTTGTTTACGCATATAGCCCAATTGACACGCAATAGAGTTAACAGTTATCATAACAAACATCGATGGTCAGGTTTACCCCTATGCTACGAAGGAAAGTAATTTTTAGCATCAATTTCTTCTGCCTATTTACAAATAAGTGTCAAAATTTTGCTCTTTTTAATTACTGTCTGTAGAAATGGCTAAAAACTTTAAACAACAGAGGCACACAAAGAACTACACATGCAATCAACATATTTTTTAAATATTTTACACAAATTTTTCTTTTTTTATTTGTGGCGTATAAAACGTAGTAGCAATCGTTTTATTCTCATCTCATTTCAAAATAAAACTAATGACACTACAAAAAAATAACATCACCCAGACCACAAACTAAATTCTGCAAAAAAATATTAAAAAAATGTAATATCAACTCTAACAAAATAACAATGCAGCAAAACACTTATAGGAAAGAGCAAGAAAGACTATTACTAAAACGCTCAAAGAAACCACAGAAAATTCAGTTAATTGACTATAAAATCATAATTATATCATCATATCGTACGTAATTATAAATTTTGTTTGACTGTTCTTGAGTTTTTTTTAGAATCAATAAGAAATTGAAAAAATATAATTTTATGTTCTGACTTTAACGTTAACTTTTTAGACAGAACTAAAAAATTAGACCAATTATATGCTCTTCAATTAAGAACACACAAATCTACTAGAAAAACAGAAACAAATCACACCAACATTGATAACATTGTATCGTTGTTAGAAGATTTTGATAGGGCTTTATTTAAAATTAAAATTTAATAAAAACAAAGTTATGACAAAAAATAATCGTATTAAAAAAGTATTTTCAAACAAAAATAATTTAAAAATTTTAGACATTTTTAAATTCATAAATTGGATCAACACAATCATTCAATAAGTAAAATAGAATGTTTTTATAAGCTCTTGTATGAAGTTTTAAATATTGCATATCCTAAAAAAAGATTAATATAAATAAAAATCAATGGATAACTAAAGGAATTAAAAAACCTAGCAAAACAAAAAGAGAAATTAGTACGTTAATTAAATTGGTTCCTAATAACTTAGTTTTACGTAGATACTACAAAAAATATAAACGTATTTTTGGCAAAACATTAAAATTAGCTAAATTTAAAACCTTAAATAAGAAAACATTGTATAGACTAAGAAAGAAAAGAAAAAAGAAAAAAAATATTAAACAGATAAATTTATTAATGCTCTATTTTAGAAACAATAGTTGTACAGGTCATTTATAATAACTACAAAACAGTTAAAACTACTTTTAATAATGTAATGTGGTGCAATAATAGCACGTTATGATTATCTAAAAAAAAATTATTGTTATAATTGGTGCTGATATATTGTTAGGTAAATCGTTAATATACAAAGTGTTCAAAAAAATGCAAAATATTTATGGGGGTAAAAGTACAAACCACAACAAACAAAAAAGTCTCAATAAACATGGATTGTCATAGCAACAGTTTTGGAGAAATGGAACATTATTTATTTTTATATATTTTTACAAAAAATAGAGTTATAGAAGATGTTCGAAATTTTAGTCTGAAGTACATTTGTACTCTTTCTAAAACACCCTTGTTGACTCGGATTTTCTGGCACTTTTCATTAATTTTTAACTGCAGTTTCTTGAGGCTATTTACAGGAGTAGCATACATTAATGATTTCAAATAAACCTAAAAAAAAAATCAAGAAGGTTCAAATCAGGCAATCTTGCTGTCCATAAAACTGGTCCACTTCTTTATACCCAACTACGTGGAAAAAATTGGTCTAAATGCTCTCTAACGGCAATCAAAAAATGAACTGGAGCACCATCATGCTGGAACCACATTTGTTGCCTATGGGCCAAAGAAATGTCATCCAAAAAATCATACATTGTGTTCTGCAGAAAGTTGAGGTAAGCAAGGTTTGTTAATTGATTTAGTAAAACAACAGGAGCTAGAAACCTGTTGCCTACAATACTTATCCAAATGTTTAATGAAAAACGTGGAAATGTTTGTCGTCCCAACAATGTGCATTATTAAAGTTAACAACTCCATTTTGTGTAAACCCGGTTTAATTCGTAAAAAAATTTTTGGCAAGGAACTACGGGTTTTTAGCATCTTTGCGTAGAAACCAGCAACAAAAAACCAAAAGTGCCTGATGATTAGTTAAATTTAAGGCCTGTACTTGTTGTACATGGTATGGATAGAGCAGTTGTTTCTGGAGGGTTCTCTAAACAAAAGAAGCACCAATTTCTATCTTGGCTAATATTCTCCGTACTCTCGATTATGCTATATCCGTGCTATAATTTTTTGTTCTGCTGTAGAAGTAGATACCGACCTTGGTCTGTCGGAAAAATAGCACTGTTTTTGAAATGAATTGGTATCTCTCAAACTCTGGTGAATTCTTCCAAACATACAATGTGAAGGAATCTAGCAATTTGGATAAGCTTTTACATCAGGGGTAGCCAACCCAAATGATCTTGCGGGCCACTTTGGAAATGTTTTATATCATCGCAAGCCGCATATAAAATTATATATCCATATATTAGATTTAGACTCACTATATACATTTTTTTGAAGTGAAAAATTGAAACAGAATAAAATTTAACTGTTTAGAAAATTTATTAATATACGAGACTATAAAGAAAAGTAAAAAAGAGCCAAAAATACAAGGATAGGATACAGAAAAATGAAACAAATTGGTAGTCAAATTTTTATGTTTGCCGATGACATAATGTCAATAGCAGACAAAGAAAAAAAACTACAAAGAAACAAAAGAATATACAAAGAAAAACTAAAAAAGATAGGCATGGAAATAATCACAAGCAAAACAAAGACAATAGTAGTAGCAACAAAACTTAAGAGGCACAAGATAGAATTGGATCGACAAATAATTGAACAAGTAAAATATTACTACCTTGGTACAATAATAGAAAAAAAACAAAGAACATAGACATAGAAATAAGTGCAAGAACTGGAAAAGGATAAAGAATATTTAATGCATTCAAAAGACAATTTTTGGTTAAGAAAGAAATAACAAAGACAATAAAAACAGAAATACAAAAGGTAGTAATGCAAACCCTAATATACTTAAGCAAATCTTGGACAACAAAAGAAAGAAATGAAAGCAAAATTAATGCAATGGAGATAAGATTTCTAATGATAATTAAAGAAATAACAAGAAAATAATAAGTAAAGAGCTCGGAAGTAAGAAATAATTTAAAAATAAAACCTATAGAAATATTAATAGAAGAGAGACAGCTAGGAAGACTAGGACACATACACTAACTAGATAGAACCAGAATAACAAAAAAATATATAAATTGAGATTACAGGCTCACAAAGCAGCAGAAAAAAAAAAGAATAGAGTGGAGCCAGATAGCAAAAATTGTCCAAAATAGACAAGCTTAGAAAAAAAGAATAAAGAAATTATAAAATAATACAGTCCGAAACACATATTTGTCATATATGCGCAAAAAAATTATTTTAAAATCAAACTTAATTTTTGTCATAATTTCTACAATTAATTTTTAATATATGGATGCACAAATAATGTATTTTTTAAATAAATTGGTTTGGCCACCCCTGTTCTACATAATGACGTCGCGCTTTGGTGGCAATCTCATTAGCATGACCATAGATAAAATGCATGTCGGCTAGTTCTGCAGTAGAGTAATTAACCATAGCATGAAAACTTATGCATTAACAACAACTGGCAAATACTAAATGTTTATTTTACAAAACCTTAGCCACTATAAGGAAAAAAGAATAATAAAAGTAAATAATGTTTCATATCTCCAAAGCCGTTGCTATGACAACTCATGTTTATTAAGACTTTTTTGTTTGTTGTGGTTTGTACTACTACTCCCTTAAATATTTTACATTTTTTTTTGCAAAGTAAAAAATGTAAGAGAAAAAAATTAATAATGTTCTATATCTCTAAAGCCGTTGCTATGACAACAGGTTGTTTTTGTTAAGATGTATAGTAGATCGATTTAATAAAATTATTTCATACACTTTACTAAAAACTGACAAAAATATTTTTATTTGTGTTTTTCAAAAGTACTCGCAATCTTTAACAAGATTTATTAAGTTTTACCTCATTAGAATCAATATGATCTTTATAATTTAAAGTTTTATCTAATATAATACACAGCACCACTTTACTAATATATTCTGTGCAGTTAGCAACTATACATTTTTTTTTTCTAGCTTAAGACCAACAGTTTGTGGTGTTAGAATCTCTATAATTACATTAATACATAGTGTACCATAAAACCAGTCACTTAACTAACACAATCTTAAGGTATACTCTAATACTAGTGTGTGTATAACAGCTCGTTACCGACTCAAGTCCCAAGCGGCTAGTGTAAGCTTAACAATCTTTTGCAGTTATGCGCAACTTCAAGTTTTGAAATGCCAGTGCACTTAGCATGCTCTCAAAGGTTTTTACGTATAAGACCTTAATGCCAGATATGGTGTTAACATACAACTTCAAAACCTTAAATGTCAGAGTATGAATAACTACTTTACGAGTAAAAAGTAGACAAATGAACAATTTTATAATAAATACTCAAAGTTAAATATTTTAAATAATGAAGCTAAAATGTTAACTTTTAAAATTATTTTTTTAAACAAAAATAAAAAAAAAAATTAATATATTTTGGTTGATGTTAGGTACTATTTGCACTTTTTATTAAAATATTTCAGTTGACGTAAGAATAATAAAAAAGAAAAAAAAATCATTATTATATTGGACAATTTAAGCACATACAAATTTTATTTTTAGCAGGATGGCGTTACAAGCCGCACAAGTCGTAAAACGATTGTAGTGAACAATTTCCTATGCGCATTATTTTGCAAAACATTGAAAAACTACGCTAATGCCCTTCAAACAATTTCAGCCTTCAAAGACAATATTTGAGCTATTATTTGTCAGACAGAGCCACAGCTGTGCAAAAATGTTTTGCAAAACAATCTCAAAAGAATGACCTTTTGCAGATACAATCGAGGTGGGCATTCACTGGGTATCATCTTAGTAGTAGTATAAAATTATATTAAATTAAAAAAAAATTGTATTACTTAAGAATAAATAAATGTTTTTTTTGTAATTACAATGAAACTTCTTATTGGAAAACCCTAAATAATAAACTTAGGGCCGGTATTATAAACCATTAAAATCTGTAGATTTTATTTACTAACCAAGTAAATTATTTTACTTGGCTGATTTCGGTATTATAAACGTCAAATAATAAAAGTAGGTAACTAAATCTATGGAATAAATTAATCATCCAAAATCTAGGGATTAAAATTTATTCAATGAATAACTTGACACGTCATGTTTCTTAGGTTATTTTTAATGTGGAGCAATTTCTGTTGAAAATCAACCTTTAATTGCTCTACAATGTTATGCGATTGACTTTCAAAATGTTGTAGGGGATTATTGTAATATAACAAAGGCTACAATACAACACATCAATAACTACAATATTAAAATAACATATAAATGCGGCGTTGCAATTCCGTATTTTACGAATAGTTAATTTAGTTTTATAATACCGGAATACGTTTATTCGTCAAATATATTTAATTTGAGATTTGTTGTTCGGTGATTTATTTTGTCTTTATAATACCGGCCCTTAGACTATTGTAGCCCATGCACAAAACTTAATTTTTTTTTAATGTTTAAAATATAACTAAGTTTAAATTAATTACTTTCTTTTTTATTTTGCGTTTTACAGCTATTTTACATCGCCCCAGAAGTCTTACGACTTGTATGAAAGGGGGTTGATGGGACCAACGGCTTATTAGGTGACTTCCAAATCAACGCGGTGGATAAAGAACAAAGTTATTATTTTAATTCTACTCGGGGATCGAACCTCGGACTGTTAGCGTGCTACGCTAACGCTCTATAACTGAGCTATCTCTTTAACTTAATTATACAAGTAAAGAAGGGCAATCTATTAAAACGCCGGATGCAAAATAATTATAAAAAAATGTGACAATATAGTTGGTTACAGTGCTAAAAATTGAGATTTACATTGTAATGCTTAAAACTAGTTAAATGGTTTAGCAATTAAACTACATATTATTTTTTGCATATCTTTATATCTTTATATCTATAATATAAATAATAATACAATAAATATTTACAAGTGGATCGAGGTTCCAATAAAATACTTGATTTATTATCTAACTAATATTTTCTTGATACACTTTTTATATTATAGTATAAATATATTAATGATATCATAATTAACATTATATTAATTTATGCAATACTCTTAAATGAGTCACATTATTCCACACACGATAAAAAGTAATAATGCAAGTAACATTTAACACCGGTGTGCTATTTTAATTTCTTTTACAATATCCTGCTATCTAATAATTTCAGTATTTTGACCTCATCTCGCCGGCACGCTGTTCATTATTTATTTCAATGCCAATTATGTAATCGGCCGTGCACTCTCACTATCCGTCTAGTTAGAATGTAGATATTTGCCGAGTGCCCCAATTTTAACAAATTTCAACAAACAAATAAACATATATCACGCAGGTTATATTATTCTGATTTATATTAGAACAATTAATTAATAATGTTTATTTAAAAGTTGATTTTGATGACCGTGACATAATGAATGTATAATTTATGTAAACTATAATAAACATATTTATGTTTTATTGGAATGGATTATTACCTATGCGAGAATATATTATTTTAAAAATGCTCCCAATTTAATGTTTCATTCATTATCTCAAGATATATAATTTGTTGTAGCACGTAATTCAGCCTTCAATTTTATATAGGAAAAATTGTGTGGTTTTTAGAATTAATTTTTATTATATATTAAATAAAATATAGGTGAAATTAAATTTTACTGCTGTGTACGGGTTCTGTTGTTTTCAATTGCTAAGATTAGAGTATAGAATAAATGAGTTTATACGAGTTTTTATGATAATCAATTATTATTTATTTTAAATTTTTATGAAATGTGGTGGTGTTACACAATTAATAAATTGCTAATAACAATTTCTGGATGATTGTCTAATATTATACTTAGACATGAAATGTACTTGCAATATGTACTTATTTGAATTTGAAAGATGTGTTAAAACAACAGAAGATTTTGATAAAGACCTAGTAATAAATGTTAACAAATAAATTGTATATATATTTTTATTTAGTATTAATAACACAAATACATTTATTTTAAAAGCAGGAAATATATACATTTTTGTATAAAACGTTTCATTTCCATAATACAAAAGACATACTACGTTTGATAGAGTATAAGCCATGCTATTTCATTTTCCTGTTAGCATAGTAGTAGTTTTTATTTTTAATATAACTACTATTTTAAAATAAACATATAATAATAATAATAATAAAGAAAACCATCATTATGAAGTAAATATACTATTATTATAATTGTAGAAACATGGAGAATTCATGCATAATCTTCTGCCACAATGTACTGTATTTAGCAAATATCCTTAAGTAATAATACTATAATTACTGCAGACTATTATATAATTTATTTTAAACTATGCCAGGGGTATTTTAAATTTAGAATAAAACAGTTTTCTATGCATAATTTAAAAATATTATAACATTTCAGGTATATTATCAGAAAACAAAATATTGTTATATTATTTTATTTTTACTATCATTATTATTATTAAGTAAAAGTTAATATAATTAATATTTTAAGTGTCAAAAGTACATTTAGTCGGCCACAAACACTGACATTTGTCATTATTTGTAATGACTAACCGAACAGGTTACAACCACAAGGTGGAGTGCTGGCACCAATACTATATATATATTATACATAAATGATATATGTAATATAAATTTGCTGGTGAAATATACACATATGCTGATGACACATGTATTATATATTACGGAAAAAATAAAGAAGCAATAGAAAGAAACATAAATGCAGACATTAAGAAACTAACTAAATGGTACAACAAAACATACAAACAATAAATGAAGAAAAAACAACTTATATGGTAATACGACAAAAAACACAAAAGATATTGACATAAAAATTGAAATAAATAACATACCAATTACTAGAACAAAACAGACAAAATACTTAATAATATTAACTGAGAAACTTACCTGGGATACACATATTAACAAAATATTAAAAGAAAACGCAGCAACAATAGGAGCTGTATATAGAGCCAGGGAATGCATAACAAAAGAAACTGCAAAACAAGACAACAGAACAACATTCTAAAAATAACACATAAACTACCAAAACTGACACCAACAGAAGAAGTATACAAAATAATTAACGAAACAAAGATAAACAAAAAAATAAAAATAGAAAAATGAAAACTAATATACAAAATTTAAAATAAAGAAATTAAAACCAACCTCCAAATAAAAACCAACAAAGAAATTTACGGACATAACACTATAAAAAGAAGCAATATACGGCAAAAAAGGCAAAACAAACAGTACTAGACAATGGACTACAGCCAGACACGAATAGTGTGGCTTCTATAATAGGCAACTTAGTATACACAAAAATTATGTTGAATGTGGTTAAACTTATGCCTTTGCCCGTTTTAGCATATTTCAATCCCAGAACAACGTCGCTCATGGAATGTTTAAAATGTCAGCGCAAATGAAAAATGCTGAAACGGGCATTAGTTTAACCACATTTAACATAATTTTTGTGTATACTAAGTTGCTTATTATAGAGGCCACACTATTCGTGTCTGGCTGTAGTCACGTATAATAAACTGCCTCAAAGTATTAAGAAAATAAAGAGCTATAATGAATTCAAAATAAAAATAAAAGAACACTATATATTAAAAAGATCAAAACAAAGTAATAAATAAAATAGATAATACAAACAACATAAATAACAAATAAAAAGAATTGAACATAAAATGGTGCCCCGAATACGAAGCTCTGCAGCCATCCATATGAAGACGGTGTAGAGCAGCAAGTGAGGAAAAAACAAAATAAAATAATAAAATACAATCTATAAATATGTAAATATATTATAATAAATAACAAATAATAAAAAAAAAACAGTGGCCAATAAAGTTAATTTATATCTGGCTTTACCAGAAGAGTGC
The DNA here is from genome assembly GCA_963932245.1 of Tachinus rufipes. Lineage (NCBI taxonomy): Eukaryota > Metazoa > Arthropoda > Insecta > Coleoptera > Staphylinidae > Tachinus > Tachinus rufipes. Next base: position 43,685,678 of record OZ010741.1, on the reverse strand, counting down.
AAACATGGAACTGCAATATTAAATAAATTAACATTATAGTGTTTCTATAGTCATTACATTAGAAAAAATGATATAACTCAGCATTTATGCTAACATAATTGGCTTAGTTGAGTAATATCGTTGCAGGTTGAATCACTACCATCAACAACAAAATTTAACTAATTATTACATTTATTAGTTCAAGACATTTGTTTAATACAAGATTAGTGTTTATGTAATCACAATTACTTATAATATGTGCTTGGAGATGAGGAAGTTTATTCTTTTTTTTCTAGCAAAAACAACAAAAACAAGTTTACATAAAATGTTTGTGGTCTCTTTCAATTTTCAAACAAGCACAACATCTTAGTCTAAAAAATATTCAACTCTTTCTAAAACTTTCTTATTAGCTTGGATTTGTTGACATTTTTAATTAACTCGTAGCTGCAGTTTGTTGAGGCTATTTACAAATGTACTATAGACTAATGTTTTCAAATATTTCCAAAGAAAGAAACCTAAAGAGTTTAAATCTGGCAATTTTGCAGGTTATAAAACATTTCCAAACCTTCTTACTTATCTAAGTAAAAAAGTTTGAAGTAAATGCATTCTAACGGCAATCAAAAAATAAGTTAAAGAACCATAATGTTAAAACCACATTTGTTGTCAAAACTATCATACATTGTGTTCTGCAAAAAGTTTAGGTAAGCAGCTCCTGTTAGTTGGATTAGTAAAACAACAAAATTTAGAAACATGTCGCTTAAAATACTCATCCAAATGTTTAATGCAATAATGTCTAGATTCCACTAGAACATAGAAATTTTGGTCAGCCCAAATCTGGCTTTATTTGTAATAGAAAGAAAACGAAGGTATTTAGCATCATTGCGTAAAAACCAGCGATAAAAAACTATACGTTCTTGTTGTACATAGTACGGATAAAACAGCTTTATATGTCTTAGATTTTTTCTTATGTTCTAGGAGTAAATACCGACCTTGGTCCAAATAAATAGCATAGTTTGCTAAATAAACCAGTATTACGCAATCTTTGGTAAATTCTTATAAACATACAATGTGAAAAAATCTGGCAATTTAGATAAGCTTCAACATGCATGTCGGCTAATTCTGCGTTACAGTAAACAGACATAGCAAACAAAAACTTGTGCACTGACAACAGTCAAACATTTAATGTTTATTTTACAAACCATCAGCTAACTATGATAAAAAATGGCAAGTTTTTAAAAAATAAAATAAGGTAAAAAAAGAATAACATTCCATATCTCCAAATCCGTTATTTTAATCCATGTTAATTAATACTATTTTGCTAATTGCGGTTTGTATTACAACCTCTTTAAATATTTTACAATACACCTTGTATTTTATGCATCCATTCTTTTAATTAATGAGTATGGTGCATTTTTTTATCATAGTTGGCTGATGTTTTGTGAAATAAACATTCAGTATTTGACAGTTGTTGTTAGTGCACAAGATTTTATTGCTATGGTTGATTACTCTAATGCAGAACTAGCCGACATGCATTTCATGTATGGTTTTGCTAATGAATTTGCTATCAAAGCGCAACGTCTTTATGTAGAAGCTTATCCAAACCGCCAAATTTCTTTACCTTGTATGTTTGGAAGAATTTACCAAAGATTGATAAATATCAGTTCACTTCAGAAACAATGTTATTTTTCCCGCAGACCACGATCGGTATCTACTCCTAGAGCAGAACAAGAAATTATAGCACGGATAAAGCATAATCCAAGAACAAGTGTGCGGAGAATATCAACCGAGGTAGGAATTGGTGCAACTCTTATTTGGAGAACTCTCTACGAGCAGCTGCTTTATCCGTACCATGTACAACAAGTACATGCTTAAATTTAATTTATCATTAGACTTGTTTGGTTTTTTGTTGCTGGTTTCTACGCAAACATACTGAAGACCCGCAGTTTCTTGCCAAAATTCTTTTAACGGATAAAACCGGGTTTACACAAAATGAAGTTGTTAATTTTCATAATGTACATCGTTGGGCTGACAAAAATTTCCATGTTGTAATTGAATGTGGACATCAGACACGTTTTTTATTAAATATTTGGATAAGTATTGTAAGCAACAAGTTTCTAGATCTTGTTGTATTACTAAGCTAATTAACAGAAGCTGCTTACTTCAACTTTCTGCAGAACACAATGTATCATATTTTGGATAACATTTCTTTGGCCCACAGGCAACAAATGTGGTTCCAGCATGTTGATGTTCCAGCTCATTTTTTGATTGCCATTTGAGAGCTTTTCCACTTAGGTGGGTAGGAAGAGGCAGACTAGTTTTATGGCCAGCTATATTGCCTGATTTTGTGTATGCTATTTCTGTAAATAACCTCAAGAAGCTGCAGTTAAAAATTAATAAAAAGTGCCAAAAAATCCAAAATCCAAGCCAATGAGGGGGTTTTAGAAAGAGTACAAATGTCCTTTAGACAAAAATGTTGTGCCTGATTGGAAATAGAAGGAAGGCACTTTGAACATTGTCTATAACTTTATTTTTATAAAAATAAATAATGTTACATATCTCCAAAACCGTTGCTATGACAATCCATGTTTATTAAGACTTTTTTGTTTGTTGTGGTTTGTACTAATACCTCTTTAAATATTTTACATTTTTTTTTTAAACTCTTTGTATTTTAAATAAACAATTTTTTGCAACCCCAAAAAAACGCATCAATGCCTCATTAATCTTCAAAATTAATTTGCTTTTTGTATTGAGTTCTTAAAACATAAAAATCTAATGAATTAAACAATTTGTATTTAACTACTCTTTAACTAATAATATGCCAGTTTTTATTTCTAAAAAAGAACGTCTGCTAGTGAATCTTTCAACTCATTTGTAATAGTATTATGTATTAGACTAAATCAAACATTGACACTAAATTTACTTGTAAAAGAATGTTATCGTGTTGTTTGGTGTAAATTTTTATATGACAAAGCATAATTGTGATAATTAACAATTTCAGCTTTTGTGAATGTAGCTTTGATGTACACTAAGTTTTATGCAAAAAAATTAGCATAAGATTTATTTAAAAAACAATTTTTTTTAATTGATTTTTAATATGCAAATCTTGAATAGGTTGCAAATGGTAAGCTTTTCTTTTATCTTTGTAAAATGTATGTAGTACTTTAAACTTTGATATTTGCAGTTGCAGTTGCTGCTTTTTGAGAGCTAAACCTATGATTTAAATCAAATTAAAAAAAATACAATTGTTATTTATTCTTTAAATTAGATTTTTATTTTTGTTTGGTTAAGTATTCCAATTTAAACCTAATTTACAAAAATGTTGGTGCACATCATGAAATATTTGGACACTTTGAACTTTTCTATTTGGAAAACGCCTGTTGTACTTACGCACAGACGTTGCAGCATTGCCGTAGCAAAATGCATATTCTTCATTAGTGAACTATCTTGGCATGGTGCAAATACACGTTTCAAACCATGTTACAGACTGTATTGTTGACAGATGCTGTATTAATTTATTTTTCTACAATTAAACCAAAAATACATTTTTGTTAGATATCATTTTAAGATGTATGTTTATCAAAACTCATCCTGTATATTACACAACTTTAAATAAATTTTTATTGATTTACAAATTAGACTTTGTTACATAAATACATTATTTTTTTAATAAAATAAATGATATTTTATAAATACAACTTACTTGTTTTGTAATTTATAAAATAATCTTTTTGATTCAAACCAACGTCAAATGACTCCAAAACTGCAAACATTTTTGTGTCAATCAGTATGTTTTGTTGATAAATAATTGGTTAATAGAGCTAAGCGTTTAAAACATCTTTGTTGTGAATTTTATGTATTAAAAAAATTGCTACATTTTTCTAATTATTTTTGCCATGTCTAGTTGATCATCTTCTTAGTTTAGTGTAAAAACTAACATAACAGCGTCGTCGCAATTTTTGTAACTAAAACGTTATCAATATCTAACCGTGTAATTTACGTTTTTGTAAAACTACCAAAAAGATGCAACCAATAAGTCATCCAAGTCTACGCGCCCACCGAACTTAACCTAAATTAACCGTGTAGTTCACGTTTTTGTAAAACTACCAGAAAAAAACAGCCTATAAGTCAACTAAATCTACGTGCCCAAAAAAAAAACAGTTTTACAAAAACATTACCTTAACTCAAAAATCTAAAAATGATTTTTTCTAACTTTTAGAGATTTTAATGCAAAGATTGGCAATTTTGGATCAGGCAAACGAAATAAACAAAGTTTTTAAATTATATGCAGGGTAAAGATGTATATATATATATTGCAAGAGCACAATTTTCTAGAAACTACCGCACAAAAAGTGGATTTAGATAAGCCCAAACCACATGATCAGAAACAAGATTGATTACATTCTTTCAAACAACAAACACTAACAGCTACCATTAACTAGACAGAGCAACAATTGAAATAAATAAAAAAACTAAAGATAAAAGAATGATAGAACATAAAACTTACCTTAGATGAACAACTAAAACTAAATCAGAAACGATACAAGAAAACTCTACCTACCAAACTAGATACTTTCAACTTGAATTGATTGGAGCTAAAAAAATAGCATTCTATTCTATTCTATTCTATTCTATTAAAAACTAACAAAAAAATATGCTCAAAAAAAATATCAACCAAAAACAAATATCAGCAATAGTACCTAAAGCTAATAAATGAAAGTAAATTATTAAAAAAAAAATTGCCAAATATAAACAACAAAACAGGACTGTAAGCTAAAACATGATTAGAAACGTTATTAAAAGTAACATAAACATAAAAAACCTACGGAATAATCTAACAACGGGGCGGTAAAAATAGTCAAAGTTAAAGACAAGAACATAAGAATTGTATTTTTTGTCAGTTTGTTCTCTCTTGACTATGGCCTTTAAAAGTCGAAACTTGAGTAGTGAACTTTTGTTTGTGTTGATATATAATATATATTCTTCAGTAATATATATTTAATCAATAAAGTATTTGTAGTAAAAAACTTAAATTGTGTTTTATTTTATTATTAGATAAAATGCATTTAGAAAATATTATTTTAAAAAATTGATCAAACGCTTAGGTCAGTATAAATCCAACAAAACTAGATGGACTTTATTCGAATGAGAAAATGGGTAGTTTAATATAGGAAACCATGCATATTGTTATAAATTGGCTATTTACTACGTGTATACGTATCAAAACGGAAATAAGATTTTATGTTGTAAGATAAAAATAAAAAAACAAAATATTACAATTTGATTGTTCTAATTTATTATAGTTACACTTTTCATTTTATAGTGATAGTTATAAAGAAATTTCTAACCTATTTTATATTAAGAATAGAGAAAAATAGTTTAATTGACGGTTAATTATCAAGTATTAATTAAGCCAAGAAACTTTCCTCGCTTAGAATTAATATATTATTATAGCACGTATGTGGTGAATTGATGAAAATTAATGCTAATTGAGTAAAAAATGCATCTATTAAATTACCTTATAGATGCATTTGACAACACCAAAAATTATTACATCATGGTTAATTATAAAATACACAATTTTAAGAAAATATGTTTACTATAAACGTGCAATAAATAAATAATCATTGACGTCAATTACGCAAATACCATTTCAAATTCCATGTTAATATGTTATTTTGTCAGCAATAAAATCGAATAATAAAAATTGGAATTGTAATAACACCTGCATAATAAATTATTAAATGTAGTTTTATATTGCAATTATTAAATTTTTTGTTTCTCACAAGATCCTGATCATAATCTATGTTGCGACGATTAATGGGTATTAATACAATTAACTATATAATTCAATCGAAATCGTGTTTTAGCACCACGCCTATCCCGTGCTCTTTAAATAACTGCAGTTAAAAATGTAAAAAATATACATAGAGGTCGTTTTGTTTGCAAAAAAATACTTTCTCGCATCACGACTGTTTACAGATTAGTTCACTTTTATTTTTAATATAATGTATCTACGATTTTTATCGATCGATATAAAAAACTATTGAATAAATTATATAAGTTTATAATATACATTATAAATTGATATATTATATAAATAAATTAAATTGCAAAAAAAGAGAAAAATGTAATAATTTATACTTTTCAATGTTTATGAATAAAGGTGTGAGAGATTATTCAAAGTTAGAATTTTGCATTCTTCCAGAGAAATTCGTAATTTTCAATAGCATCCTCTTATGCAAATGATTCAACATTGTTTCTTATATAACCGGTCAATTCAAATAAGCGGCCTGTAATGCGACCGCAAAGAGTTTTCCTGTGCGAATAATATGCAGACACTAGAAAGTAATAACTCAAATGATAGCGAATGTCATTTTGAAATCGTGAGTGAAATATGTTATTCGTATTTAGTACGATATTAATGTGAAATTTTTAGGACATATTCAGCTTTCATGAATTAATAATTAGATTCGATAGTCTATTGTACATTCTTTTAAATGAGAACTAAGGTGAACCAAGTCCATAAATTGATTTTTTATCTATATCTGCCAAAATATTGATTGAAGTATATTTTAAAACAAACTTATAAATATTGTTTTTACAAATAGATAAAACTATTTTGTTCGGTGCATTGTTTTTTTATAATCTTCAGTGCTATAATAGTCTATAAATGTCTTTTTGATAAATACCGATTTGTGTTTATCAAAAAGAAATACAAAAATGTAATAAACATTTAAGTTACAGACAGATTATAAAAGTTTTGCCAAAAAATATTTGTTGAATTCACTATAAATTAAAAAACAAAACATTTTATTTCATTTTCAATTTTTATAGATTTTTACTTTAATTCCAAATTTCTCAAATGATATACGATAACGTTAAAATTACAAAATAAAACTTTTTTTTGTTGTTATATTTTGGTTTTCCCTGTTCTTTAGTTTTGTCTGACTTCCTACTACTAAACACATGGCAATTCTTCTATTACACGTATCAAATTACTAATGTACCTATATCAAATTGATATATAAATGGTCATGTAAACGGATATTTTTTATAAAAAGTATTATAAATCACAACACAATATGCCAAACCAAGCATAACATTCGATTTGAATTGAATAGTACATCATTTTTAAATTGAAATAAACTGTTTTTTATTATATTTTATTGGATATTTCTTATTTAAGTACAGAAATAATTTTAATAGCAAATTGAGCACTTAAATAAATTACGGTTGTTAATTATTTGTATGTTTGAAGTGAGTTAGTCAGGTAACCAAAAAAGTATGCGGTTTTTGATAGTAAAATATATAAATTTATTGGAGCTAGTAATACAATACTATTTATCAAAATAAATACTATTACACTGATTGACTTTTTCTTAACGAGATTCTAATGAATTAAAAAAAAATTACTGGTTGCATTTAATACATTTATTCAAGTTATGAATTGCCAGTAGTCAAACAAAGTGTGCTAACTATTTCTAGCTTGTTTAGACATTTTTCTCGAGTTATTATTGTTATCCTATAAAATTATTATTTTTGAATGATCAATAAAGCTGATTTTGAATAAGTGTACTCTTTAAGGTTATACAAATAAAAATCAGTAGTGATAGTTTGACCAGCTTCCAAAATTGGTTTGGCAACTCATTTAGAACATAGTTCTTTACCTCCATCTCTGGTGCATTAAGCACATTGTTCACCTGATATATTCTCGTTAAATAATAGCTTTGTTATTATTTTTGTACTATTTATACTGTGTAATTTAAAATGGTCGATTATATGTGTACGCATGTATTTTAGCATTAACATTTGCAAAATAAACAAAGTGTTACAAAAAGGTTAGAATGATTTGCCAATGCACAAACTAACAATTTAACAATTTATAATATTAATTAACTAAATGCAATAAGTAAGTTAACTTATTGTAGCAGATAGTTTTAAAAATATTTATTTGCATTAGAAAGTTAGTGATTATTATTAAAATGCCTTGAAAGTACATTTTGTAAATAAAATATTTGAACTTTGCCCAATATGTTTGGTATTTTAAACATTTAGCTAAATTAATGTCATTGCCAACACTTTAAAACAATTATGTTTTTAACATGAAATAATTAATTAAAAAAAATAAATTAATATTACCTGGTAATAAATGTAATAATGATATAATAATATTTAAAAATAATATTTGTAAATCAAGGGGTCTCCCCGGTTAACATAGGTGAAATGTCCCCCATCACGAATATCAAAATTATACTTTCCTGGCATCAAAAAAATATGTTTGGTAGTATTTAAAAAATTTGATATCCCCCTCCCTCTCTTTTTCTATAGAGGGTGCGCCACTATTAAAAATCGGTTTTTTCACTTTTCTGCTATTTATACTGTTTCTTTCTGCTTTTGTGACTCTGCAAGCTTGATTCGTATTTCTGGCATCAAAATTAGTCAGTAAACAAATTTTTATCAAAAACGGTAAAGGTAAAAAAACTACCCCTATTAAACTTTGTTTAGAAGTTTAAGACTTTTTGCACTAAAAATCAAAACTTAAAAAACCGCTAGTAATAGAGACACTGGACAAACACCATCTTATTCAGAACGATAAAACTTATTAAATTAACCGGTTTATTTATTTTATTTTAGCCCTTCTTCATCATCACATTGTATTTTAAGATAGGAATTTTTTTATTTGTACGTATTCTTTATATCATTGTAAATTTTTTAAAAATAATTTTAGTATATGAATAAAATTCAATCAACCTAGTATTATTTATTTATTTTTATGTTTGTTTTTGAACTTTATACACTATAAATTTGTAAAATTGTGATCTGTGTAAGACTTTGTCAGTAGCACTAATAGAGAATTATTATTATTATTATTATTATTATTATTATTATTTTTATTATTTTTATAGGCTATCTTTTATTGCTGTATAATGTGTATATGCGGGTTTTCCAAGAATATACACATTTTAATTGCTTCCTAAGAACTCTCTTGTAATGTTAGCTGTGTCCAGTAAAACAGCCTTCTGCATTATTTCACATTTGTTGATGTTTATATCATATATATTACTCGGGGTCAGAAGAAAGTGATAACTATAGATAAATTTATAAACAACTGTGTCACAAATTTTTTACCTTACTCCAATCGAATAATGCTGCTACAACTGCAAACACAAACTATATGAATAAATATCCTACAAGTTTACGCTCCCACAGTAAAGAAGAAAGGCTGATGTGGGTTTCGACTATAAACCTGTAGTGCCTAAACTTCAACTAAAGCTAAAGTAAACAGAACAAAAACAAGAAACATCAAGGATAGACACAAAACAACTTAAAAATAAAGAAATAAGAAAAACGATTCAAAAATAAATAAACCAAAACATAAAATAAAATACAAAAATAATAGAGTCAACAAAAGATCTAAATGAAAAATAAAAGATTATAAAAATTCAGCAAAAAACACCTTGGGCGACAAAGACCAACCAAAAAGAAAAAAATGGATGACAAATAAGATATTAGACTTAATGAATATTAGAAGACACCTCAAATCTAAAAACCAAACTGAATACAGAGAGATGCAGAAAACTATATGAAATAAAATAAATAAAGCAACAAAACAATAGTTAGAAGAACGGTGTACAGAAATAGAACAACTCCAAGAAAAAAATGACTTCTTCAACGTCCACATAAAAATGAAGCAAATAGCTGGTATACATAAAAAATCACAACACAATGTTCTAGAAGACGCAAACGATAAGATAGTTATTAACATCGAGAACAAGCTCAAAACCTAGGTCAACAATATAAAACACCTATTTAAAGACAAAAGACCTAGAATGCAGCAAGACATACCAAATGCAAATAAAGATATTAGTCTACCAATAACAAAAAAAAGCGGGAAAGCACCTGGCCAAGATAAAGTAACAATATAATTACTCAAACTCCTAGAAGAAAAGCAGTTTATAGTCTTCAATAAACTCCTAAATAACATCTATATAACAGATCAACTTTCATAACCATCCCTAAGCGCACAGCTGCCAAAAAATGTGAAAAACATCGTACAATAAATCTAATTTTTCCTACATTAAAACTACTACTAAAAATAATTAATAAACGTGTCTATCAAAAATTAAAAGAAAAAATAAGTAATAACCAATTCAATTTCCAAAATGGGCTGGGATGCAGAAAAGCAGTTTCAGTTTAAATGTCCTCACACAAAAATGTTTAGACGTTAACAGATATCTCTACGCCTGCTATAAAGACTATGAAACGGCATTCAACAAAGTGCACCATGAACACTTATTGAGACTACTAAGAATTAAACAACTAGACAAGCGAGATATTTAAATAATACAAAACCTTTATTATAACCAAAATGCTACTATAGAAAGAGAAGGTCAGAAATTACAGTGCATAAATATAGAAAGAGAAGTCAGACAGGGTTGCGAGTTGTCACTTCTATTCTTCAATCTATACTCTAAAATGATAATCCAAAAAACAACTCACAACAAAACAACTGGCATCCATGTCAACGGCAAAATCATACAAAATATACAATACGCAGACGATACAGTGCTAATGACAGACAACCTTCAAGATTTCTAGAAGTTGATTAAAAAAAACCAAGAAATTAACCAACAATACGGACTAACCATGAATCTGAAGAAAACAAAATGAATAATTTTTACTAAAAACTTCAATAACAACGAACAACTTATATTAGCAAATAAAATCTTAAAAAAGTTAAAAAGTACAAGTACTTGGGAACATAGGCTAACTTGCAAAGTGACAGCACAGATGAGAACAAGCAGAATAAAAACAGCTTGCAACGCAAATAAAAATTAAAAAATTCTTCTAATGTAAGAATCTCAAAAATAAATTAAAACTTAGAATGGTAAAATGCTATATCAAGTTAACATTCAAATAAAAGCCACAACACTTAAAGCTAATGCAATTAAACGATTTGAGGCATTTGAGATGTGGATATTCAGAAGGATCCTTAGAATACTGTATACTTTTTTTTCTTCTTTTTTACGTGCCTTGTCTTCCACAAAAGTTGGCGATCATCAACTTTATTTGGGTCTTGTTGACATTTTTGCAAAAAAGAGTTGTAGTGCTGACCCCAAACCAATGTCGTAGGTTTTTCAACCAGGACGTCCTTCTACGACCTGGCTCTCGCCTACCAGCTCTCTTTCCCTGCATTATATTTTGCAGTATTCTATACTTGGAGCCTCGCATGATATGGCTAAGATACTCAAGCTTGCGTTTTTTCAAAAGATATAGAATTTCTGTGTCCTTATTGAAGCGTGCAAGAACTTGGGCATTAGATATTCTATCTGTCCACACTATACGTAGCATCCTTCTGTATGACCACATCTCGAATGCTTCTAACTTTTTGCACATAGCATCTGTGTGCGTCCAGGTCTCTGCGCCATACATTAATATGAAGAAAACCTAACAACGTAGCAACCAAACTCGCAGATTGAGATTAAGATCCTTGTGGCACATAACTTGCTTAATTTTATTGAAGGCCGTGCAAACTTGTTCTATTCTGGATCTAATTTCTAGATCTTTGAATTGGGCGACTTGTTCAGATTGCTGATTTCCTACTTTTATGTTTGTCACCACATTGCGCTCCTTACTGACAACGATGACCTTGGTCTTGTTTATGTTTAGTTCTAGGCCTGCTTGTTCACTATTAGCCACGACACAATTCAGCAATTCTTGAAGATCTTTTTCCGTATTCGCTAGCAGAACCGTATCATCTGCGTACCGCAAGTTATTCACCACTTCACCGTTTAGTAAGATATCTTCAGATTTTTTATCTAAGGCTTTGGCAAATATTTGTTTTGGAGTATATGTCAAATAAAAGTGGTGATAACACGCACCCTTGTCTAACCCCTTTTTGGATTTCTACTTCATCTGTATTGTTGTTATCAATTTTACGGATGCGGATTGGTGCCAGTAAAGTTTTTTAATGATACAAATGCCTCTGCCATCTAAACCTAGTTCTTGCAGGATCATTATGAGCTTGCTTTGTTTTACACGGTCAATCGCTTTTTAATACACGTCTACAGACACGTCTTGGTAACGATGAATTAGTACCTGGATACTGAACAAAGCTTCACGTGTTCCCTTCCCATCGCAAAACCCAAATTGAGTATCACTTAGGCAAGTTTTACATTTACGATATATTTTTGCTTGGATGATCTTCAAGAAAATCTTCAAGACGTGGCTCATAAAGCTGATAGTTCTATAGTCACCACAGTTTTTAGCAGCTGCTTTCTTTGGCAGTGTTGCAAACACGGAGGTTAACCAGTCTTTAGGAATGTTTCCGGTTGCATAAATGGTATTAAAAAAATCCACAAGTACGTTTAAAGCTCGATCTTCTTCAATGAGTTTTAACATTTCTAATGATATGTTATCTGGCCCTAGTGTTTTACCTTCTTTGGACATTTTTATTGCATGTATTACTTTAGTTCTTGTTATTGCGGGTCTTTCTGTCACATCGTATTCTGCCAAATGATCCACTCTTTGATCTTGAAAAAGTTCTTGGATATAGTTCTTCCATTTTGCTAGCTTCTTTTCTAGGTCTAGGATAACTTTTCCTTGATTGTCGAGCAGCATTGCATATTTCTTGGGTTTGCTGAGGCCGGCAGCTTCTTTTACTTTTTTGTGCATGCCGAGTGTGTCGTATTTACTATCCAAGCTTTCCTTACTTAGCCATTGCACCTTTGTTTCTCTGATCTTTTTACGGATATTCCGTTGCAATACTTTATAAGTCATGCTTTGCTGCTCGTCTATTATCCATTAGTTGCAGTATTTCGAAAGTCATCCATGTTTTCTTTTTAATTTGTGGGTCTGGTTTAAGATATTTCTTGCCCGTACTCAGAATTACATCTTTGATGTTGTTCTACGCCAATTCCACTGCATCTTCTGTAATGTTGATGGTTTGAAGTCTTGTATTTAGTTCTGTTCTTGTATTTGCTTTAATATTTATGTCTGATAATCGTGATATATCGATTTTTTTCTGCGGACGTCGGACGTTTCATTTCTTAAGTCTAAGCCGTGCAGAAACTACTACTGGGTTATGATCAGAACCTATGTCGCTGCCGAGGTAAGTTTTTGTAAATGTTATGCAGTTTCTAAACCGTTTCTTGATTAATACATAATCAATTTGATTACGTACCAATCTGTTTGAGTTATTGGCATTAGATTTCCACGTATAGAGTCTTTTTGGTAGTAATTTGAAAAACGTATTTGTTATGACAAGGTCATGCTCTTTACAGAATTCAATAAATCTATTACCACGGTCGTTTCGTGTATCTAGCCCGTAGTTACCAACAATATCTCCACAAACACCTTTACCAACCTTGGCGTTAAAGTCGCCTAGTACCATTGTTAACTCAGAGTTTTTAGTGAGTTTTAAGGCATTTGTGACTTGTACATAGAGTTCCTCAATTTCTTGATCTGTACTGGTACTTGAATTATGTTTATATTCACTGGTTGGGCCTATAATTGTAGTATAATTACTCGATCAGATATTGATATAAAAGTTTTAACTGCTCTAGATACTCTACCTTAGTTATTATTATAGCAACTCTATTATAATGACTTGGGTTGTTGTTGCCGGCATAGTAGATTTGATAGCCATCTATGGTACACTCTCGGGAGCCAATCCACCTCATTTCGTTAATTCTAAGCATTTCAATATTATATATGACTGTATACTGTAGACGGACAAAATAACTGATGTCAAAGTTTTGAGAAGAATAAAGACAGAAAGACACTTAAAATATCTAGGCCATGTGATGGTCAACGATATAAATTCTTACAATTGATAATCTAGGCAAAATCTAAAGCAAACGCAGCATAAAACGTTAACAAATCTCATAGCTACAAAACTTAAGGGAATGGTTCAAATGTACATCTACGGAACTATTTAGAAGAGCCACAAATAAAGTCAAAATTATCATGGTGGTCGCCAACTTTCGTTCAAAGACGTCATCCTAAGAAGAAGAAGAAGAAGATTAATATTATTGTACTATTTTGCTGCCACGTAGCATGTCTAATTGCTAGAAAAACGTCATCTTTGATAGTTTAATAGCGTGATTTTAAGTAAATTTTTTAAATCCCAAAACTATTTGTTTTTACTGTTTTTTGTTCAATTTTTGTAAATGTTGTTTTATTTATAAATCAAATTTATAGAAGTCAATATTGAATGATTCAGCTGCAAAGTTCTATATAACTAGGAAAATCTGTAAATGGTTTAAACAAACTTGATATAAAATGGATAAAAACCATCATGTTTTATTATTATCCAAACTTACAAGTGTAGTACATTAAATTGTGAACATACATAATGAATCTGCCTGAATTATTATCTAATGTTTGCAGTATGTTGTCATCATTGTCTAGTACTTGCTGTATTGAGCGCTCAGTAGATGGTTTTGAAATGTAAAACTTGTTGGCATGGTAGTCACTAATTTGAAAATCTTAACTCATATTTTTGTGCTTTACTGTTTGACATACAAGTAAATATTTTCTTGACAACGTAGACAGTGTATATCAAATATCATTTGATATAATTTATTTGGCTGTTTTGGTATTTAACTAAAACATCCAATAACTTTTTATCTCTAATTTTGACTTTTTTTATCTCTACTACACGTATTGTCTTTCTATGTTTTCTCGTTTTTATGCATATGTTGAGTGAATGAATAGCGTTTTTAACATTTTTTTTTTAATAATTATAACTTATTTTAACTATGCAGAAGTAAATATGTCACCAAAGACAACTGTAATATGGTTAAAATAGATACTAGGTATTGTCAGTATCTACAGTATCTTCATTCTCTCAATTAATAGGTTTGATGGTTTGGTGGTATGTTGTGTCAAATCATCACTCTAATTGTACTTTGTGAAGTATGTTTAAATTATAACAGAAAAATCAATACTGTGTTGACATATTTATTAACTCTTTCCAAAAGCTTATAAAAGATCACTACAATGATACTGCTTAGTTCGTAATTGTGTTTACATATTTACTATCATTATTATTAACACTATTATTTAATTTAGTTTAGTTTAATATATCATTAGTTTCTTTATCTTTTTTTAAGTTTAGTTATAATTATTGTATACTATATTATGACTATTATTTATAATTTTACTATAATTTATTTTTATCTTAACTTAACGTAATTTATTTAAGTCAAAACTTATTATTTTTTCCTGTTATTAGACTGTACTTTTTTTGTTTTGTCTGCTGCGAAATAAATGTATATTACTGAAAAAATAGATATTAGAATAAATTTACTTACTTACTAAAAAAAAAACTCATTTGCAATAGAATACTGATTATCATTAAAATGCTTTAAAAGTATATTTTACATGTACATGATTTGAACTTTGCCAATTATGTTTGGTATTTTAATCATTCAACTAAATTGAATTAATGTCATTGCCAATATTTTTAAACTACGTTTACAACATGATTAAATAATTACAAATTTATAAATAAAAATGAAAGTAAATGTAGTTTTATAATAATTGTCTAAGACTTATATGGTGTGTGAAAATTGTTAATCCAAATACAGATACAGAATTTGTAAATTAAATTTGTCTTATACTTATAATTACGTTGTTTAAATTAGGTAAAATAAAAATATTTAACGAGACATTAAATTAAGATTTTTTTGTTTGGAGATTATATAGAAAGAATTTTGTATATGAATGTTTGTTAAAATAAATTTATAATTAAAAATATTTAATTAATTACAAGTGAGTAGTATTTTTAAATTTATATTAATTGTTGCTTATATGTTGTTTATAGTAAAATTAAATGCAATGAGGGCATCATAAAGAAGCGTTATGTATTATAGTGTCTGCTCATAATACTCTGGTTTTATAAACTTATTAATTATTATTTCAACAATGTAATTGCTTTATTTAAAATAATGAAAATGACCTTAACTTTTCTAAACATATAATATGTACAAATTTTATAATTATAATATTCAGTAGCGGCGCCAAAGATTTCTTCCTTGTGGGTTGGAATGTGGGTAAATAAATAACGTGGGTTATTTTAACATAATAAATATTACTCAATAATGTTTCCGATAATATTTGCATGACCTATTATAATATTTATCAGTACACAATCTACTCAATGTAAAAGGTCAACCTTAGCACAGAAGTAAATTTTTGAAATAATTTTAATAAATAAAAAATTATAAACTCACGGGGGTAGTTTGTTGTTATACAAATAAAAGTCAGTTGTCTTACCTAAAACAAAAGAAATAATTAAATTAGAAAAATTATAAATAAATCAAAATAAACATAATAAGATTAATTTTGATATTGTTTAAGTATTATCTGCATTTAATAAATTTTTGTTCTTTAATACTTATAGTAAAGAATGTAACTATTTAAATACGCATTACAAGTTAATTGATTATATTTTCTAATTTAGAATGAATATTTTATGGTTTGATAAATTTATGAATTATTATATAGTATATTATCAATCAATAATCTAAATATATGCTGTTTTTTATGTACATTAGAACAACTACTAATTTAATTATTGTTAATTAGCATTTGTAAAAAAATAGAAGAGTTATTAGTAGCTACAACATTTATATAAACTAAAACAAATATTAAACACGTTATTAATAGTTATTTAGGCAAGCAAAACTATGATTAAATTTTTAAAGTAATATACCACAACGGCAACGCAAATGTGAAACTACTATATGCTTAATAATTGCATCGTTGATCGATTTTAATAAAAATTTTACAAAATGTCTATTTTGATTCACTTGATTAAAAATTTAAATAAAACTTATACATTCTTTCTTCCAAAAAGCAAATTTTTAACTTCCTCAATTGCAACAGATTGAATGGAAGGTGCAGAACACAAAATGTCAATGTCATCTATTTATTGCGTGGAACGTATCATAGCTCTCACACAAATAGTGATGATACGGGGTGCAATATGTTATGGTAGCAGATCACCTTTGGTATTTATTGATGGTAACTTAAACGCAGCCAATGTGTTGGAGCTTGCTGTATTTTTATTTCTTTGGGGATTGGATACATACATACGGCAACGGTTACAACACAGATTTTGCAAGAAGCTAACATTGTTCTCCCATAGCCTACTCGGTTGCCAGTTTTGTTACCCTCTCAGCATGTTTGAGATATGATTATAGTGCCCGTACTATTAGATTAAATCTCGGATTGGTCCTGGTTTCATGAATCCAAAATTCATTTTGATAGTCGTGGATTGGCTCTAAGCTAATTTACGGATATTAAAAATATTAAAAAGTTAAAAACTATGCAACTGTCAATATAATCTTAGATTCAAATTATTATTAAAAAAATATTATTAAAAAAAAAACTGTTTATTAAACTCCCCAAAGATGTGATTATAATAATAAGTACAAAATGTCTAATGTGGGTACATACATATTGTTCTTGACATGTTTTTTACATTAATTTTAACAACTATATTATTGTTAGCAAGATAGTGCTCAACATTTTTTACAATAATGCAGGATAAAAAATAAACTGCTGTTGGTACTGGTTGAATAACAAGTGCAATTCAAAATGTTCTACAAAACAATTTTTAGAATCATTTTAATTAATAATGTTTACCAAAATCTTATTAGTAACTACAAAATGTAATTGCAAAGAAGAAGCCGACATTGTGTTGCAAGATTGGCTTTTTCTCAAAATTACCAGGCATTAAATATTGAAAACTGAAGCGTGTTACTGTTTTCAGATCAGTTGCAATTTTGTCTCAATGGATCAGACGAACGTCGTAAAGTGTGGAGAAGACGCGGAGAAAGATACGTTTTAGTTTGTATTAATGAGCGACTTCTATTTTGCGGTGGGTCGGTTATGGTTTGGGCAGGAATTTCTACCAAAGCACGCACAGAGTTAGTCTTTATAGAGAATGGCTTCCTGACAGCTCACAGACACATTATGGAAATTCTTAAAGATTATGTTATGCCTTTTATGACTATGGGCAAGCGTGGCATTTTCATGCAAGATAATGCTACCTTACGTAGCCAAATTTGTCAGAGATTATCTGGATAAAGTTAGAATTTTGCGGTTCATATGGTATGTTTTCAGCCCAAACATGAATCCCATAGAACATGTCTAGGATGAGTTAAGACAATGGATCCAAAACAATACACTTCCTCCAAAAACTGCTTAAAAGCTAAGACCGTTGCTAAGGAATGGAATATTATTGACCAAAATGTAATCTTTATTTAATTCAAAATGTTCCTCGTCAACTTCAAGCCGTTGTTAATGCAAGAAGGAATAATACTCGTTATTAGTTTTTTTTTATAGTTTTTGTTATTATTATTTTTAGCCTGTTGTTGTTTACTGCTGAGCCTAGGCATACCTCGTTTGTTGCCATATTTTTTTATTTTGTGCTTTTTAGTGCCATTGTTTCTTAGCGATTGTTTTGATATTGTTCAACCATCTCTTTTAAAATCTTCCTACGCTTTTTGGGAATTTTTGAGCGCCAATAGACCGTTCTCTTTGTCTACCTTATTGTTACTTCCAATAATGTTCTGCTCAGTTTTAATTGAGGCTAGCAATGCGGTAAATAACATCGGTAAGTTTACTCAACCTATTACCTTGTTACTAATCTTTTCTCTTAAACTTATCCGACCCATTGTTTGTTGTGTAACTCTTGTCCTTTTGACGTTTGCCGCAGTTAGTGTCATTGTTTTTATTTTATAAGTTGTATACTTTAGATTTTAGTGGGCCAACTTTGCCTAATCTGTCTTAAATTCTCATTTTTTTGGTTATTTTTGCCGATTGTTAGAAGATTGTTTAGATATATGTACTCTTCTACATTTGTGTCTATGTATGATTTACTGGTTGTATTAGTTTATAGTTTTAGTTTTTAAAAAAATTATTAAGACCAACACGTTTAGCTATTCTTACATAGTTTTTTAATTATTTTGATTATCACTAACCAGGACCACATTGTCTGCAAATTGTAGGTAGTTCAATAAGTACAATATAGTCACCTTGCTCCACATCTCTTAGGTTTTGTATAGTTTTAGTAATCATATCCGCTTCAATGTTAATTTTCATAGTAGCAATGTTGTATATATCTGTTAGTATTCATATGTTTATCAATCTTAATATTAATTGTAGCATTGTCGTAAATATTTGTTAGTAAGGTGGAGTATCTTAAATTGATCTTAGCAAAATTTAACGCTTTGTGATAACCCACATTTCTTGAGTATCAAAAGTCTTTTTATAGTCAACAAAAGCCAGATACAAGAAGGTATTATATTTACTGTTTGTAGATGGTCAATTTGTATTGTGTGTTTTAGAAAAAGTTCCGCCTGTTACACTGATTGATAAAAATCAAACTTTTTTGTAAAACAGTTTGTAATTATTTTAGAAAGTAGTTTGTACATGTGAAAGAGTAGACTTATTGGTTGACAATATTTACGAACAGTATGATTTTTGCATTTTTCAAAGCAACTTGTATTTTTTTCTTTTGTTGACACTTGTTTAGTAGTATTTTAACTGCTTCTAGTTTTTCTACTTAGTTTATTAATATTGGTAGTAACTTAGTTTTATCTAGGTATTTGTCTATTCTGGCATATCATTTAAGCCCACATTAATAATTGTTTGTTCATTGTTAATTTAAACTAGAGTTGTTGACTTATATAAGTTTTTAAGAAAGTTTTTTATTACTTCAGTAATTTTTAATTTATTTGTTACCATAAAACCTTGGTTATTAATTCTGTTAGTCCTAATTTTTTTGCTTGTTAACTTAGATCGTAAAATTTGCGTATTGTTGTGGTTTTTTAAAGTATTTTTATTTTTGTCAGTATTGTATAATCATTTGATTTTCCAAATTTGTTTTGGTATTAACTTACTAAATCTTGAGTAATTTCTTCTATTAGTTTGATAGTATTAGCAGTTAACCATTTACTGTTAGGCTTTAGTCTTCGTACAAATCTTTTCAGTACATACTTTAATATTTTGTATTAATTTATCTGATAACTAGTTTAAATGCATATCTTCAAGTTTTTTAATATGTTTAATTTTTTTAGTTTAGTTTTCTTGGTATTTGGTTTGGTTTTGCTTTAGGTTTTCTAGAGTAAAGTTTTTCTTTTTTTGGTGTCAGTGTTAATGAGCGCACCGGTTCTAACAAGTTTATGATCACTGATGGTGTGTAGTTGTTGTTACATCGCTTTTTCTTTCAATTTTGGCATTAAACTCTACCTTTATGTGAGTTGATGTCCAAATTTTTTTTTTATAGGGCATGACCTAATTTTAAATTAGTAAATTTTTTTACCAGGGAGTCTAGTCTTGCATAATTATTATTATGATTATTAACATTATAACAGAAAACACCAAACAAAAAGTAAGTGTGTGTTAAAATATAGCAACTATTGCATCAGTAACATTTGCTAATATCATACAAAGTTTAAACTAAAAACAGCAAAGTACTCTCAATTATGTTTGTTTTATAAAAACCTAATGGTTTTACATCTGGCTCTACAACATCACGTTGCAGATAAGTTTAATATATAAATATTACAGACGTCACAAAAACGCAGTTATTGGTAAATAAAAGATGGAAAACGGCAAAAGCAAAAGCCAAAGCTAAAAAAAAGGACGCGAGTTGTTCTATTACAACGACCGCAGTGTGTGAACCCGGTGTAATGTAAAGTTGTGCCAAAAGGTAGTTCTGCATTACTGTTGGTAAGTAGAAGGGGGATTTTTAGTAGCTGGAAAACCCAACACTACTACCAACCAGAGCTGGTAGTGTCGTCTTAGCTGATTGTAAAAACATTTTTGTAGATCAGAAAACTAATAATAACCCTTGTTCCTGCATAAGAAAAACAGCACAAAGTAAATCACCAAACATAAGAAAACAACAAAGTAACTAACAATTTAAAAATAGTAAACAAAGTAAACTAAAAACCATAAAAAAATGACAACAAACTTTTCTATAGCAGACAAACCACAACAATTGGTTGTAGACATCCAAGAAACAAATTTACGTCATGTTAATACATGAAATATATATGACTCAAAAAGCTTAATGTAAGCAGGGTTATGTTAGGTGTTGCTCTACAACAACAAGTGAACGACATCTTTTTTGACACATAATAGAACGCTTAACCATCTTTTCTGCGTACCAAAAGAGAGACATAAAGTATACTTTACGACAATTTTGATACCTAGATTATTTAGAGCCATGCTGAACAACCATACTTCACGTATCAGAAAAAATTTATTGTATACAGAAAAAGTTGCGCTTTCTGCAAGCTTTATCAATTGCGCAGAATTAATAAAAAATATGCAAATCATCTGCTTAATAATAATACAGTGAAGTGAAACATGTTGCAGTTTTTCAAATAAATCTTTGTTTTAGTTATTAATATTATATAGAGTTTCAACATGTATACGCCACATCAATTCAATACTTTATTTATTATAACTATTTCTTCATTAATACTAAATAAAGCAATCATATTAAGTACCAATTTTATATTAAATTAAAACCGTGTTAATAAACCCAATTTCCTTATAACTGCAGCTGCTAACAACTTTACGAAATAATTACAAATATTTCTCAATTTTATTAAGAAATCAATGCATCAAGTCCTAGCCTGAGGATGTCAGTAGAATGTGTATCTGCTAAAGGTGTTTTGCACAAGAAGCTTGAATAATATTGACCAGTTTACTTATTTATTAGCTTTATAACATTCTTGTAAGGCTGCCCTAGTTAATATCTTAAGTATATTCACGCAAATAGGCTGATAAAATAATTGAGTGATGGTAAATTAAATTGTTATTGCAAAGCTTCACAAAAACTGTAAATTACAATGAAATTTCGTAGTTTATTGTTACGCTATTAACAGCTGATAATCTTTCGATCTGCATTTAACACGTGCAGTCGAAAGCAAAACTAACGCAACAATTTCCTTCCTACTTTTTATCTCAACAACTGCTGCAAATTATCCTATTGCGATATTAATTTACGTTTTCCGAAACAAAACGTTTTGGTATAATATAGCATGTAATTGTATGCAGATTACATCTTAGAAAATATTTGATTGCTAAATAGAAATTGATAAACATTTTATAATCACCACATGAATAATTTATTAAAACAATAAAATTTACTACTTTTAATTGAATAAATACAGCACCCAAATAAAATGCAAGTTTGAATGAATTAATGATTTTATTCAAACAACATTACATGTTTATTTTATAATTAATTTCATTAATAAATTCAGATTATATTCATTGTTGTTATAAACAATGAAATTAAAACATGTTTACTCTTATGAAAATATTACAGGTTACTTTCCCGAAATATTTACTTACAAAAAATATATAAAAAATAACAATTCACTTTCTTGCATGTCAGCATTATATCATTTAATTAAATTCAATTGAATATCTAAAATGTACCATTTTAACGTATAATAGATTTTAATAATGAAGTATCATTTCAATGGGACCACACCTCTCACATCTTGAGCTATTGAATTCCGCCGCCACAAGTGAAAGTAAATTCAGATCTGTCTGATTTCGGTGTGTATTTTCATATTAATTCACAATCCGTGTAATACACTATTGGAGATCGTTTTTATTTATATAAGGTTATAAATTTCTCATAATAAACCAGTACTACCTGACATAATATAAACAGGCGGTTAACTATAAAAATGCACTATATTATAATTGATTTGTTCTATTTGCAAACGAGTATTTCATCGCCGGTAGTTAGTGATTCATGACAACAATAATTAATGTAATTGTTCTTCTTACACAAGGCACGTTTTTATGTTCTATTATTCTGTGCAATAGTAAAATTCCAATAGTCAGAAATGAGCTAGATTATTGGAATAAACAATCTATTGCGAAATTTTCAATTAACTTGATATATTGAGTTTGCTACAATTCTTTGATTTCCCACTATTAAAACTGTATTAATATCTAATTTAATTTTGTAATAACTTTCCTGTATTTGATTGTTATGCTATGATTAATTGACTTTTATTTATTTAATTAACGTTAATTGGGAAATTTAACTATATTCATAAATTTTGTGGTAATTAAAATGTGGATCAAATCAGTTTCCGCGATGTTTATCTTTATTGGTGTTGTACATTCGGAAGTGATTAATAAAATGTTAATTGCTTGTGAGTTATATATGATGTGTTGAAATTTATGTCGGTTAGTATAAACAAATTGTACTTGAAATAAGAATGGCCATTTTTATAGATTCTTAAAATTCCGCATCCTAATGGATACTTAAAAAAGTATGTTTTAATTGAAACTACTTAATTATCATTAGATTTGATAACATTATTTGATTGTGTTTTTATTTAATTAATAATAGTGAAAATGTATATGGGTTTATATTATAAGTTGAGTTGAGTTACATAGATCTCATACGTACCTCAAAAAGCATCAAAATTACATTAGAATATTACAAGAAAAAGTACAAGTTTTATAAAAAAATACTTTTGATTACGTCTTTTAAACTTGGAGGCATGCATTAAAGTTGTTTTATACTTTATATTATTATGATATTAGAACTAGATAAAATTCTTATCACGCTGCTATGTCTTCTAAACAAAACCTGAATAGTATTTTTTTGCCACCGTCTACGCACTTCCTAAATAAAATTGGAAGCTTACAGTATTTACAGTATTAAATGCCCGTAGAAAACACACATGCCGTATGTATCACTAGAACCCGAATTTCCAGCACTGCACTTCTAATTGTACCGGTTACGTATAGCTATAGCAAGCTACTATCTTATTAAAAAGTATATTACTATTTACACTTTGTATCGATTTTTTTACGCAGGTCAAAAAGCAACAAAAGTCAACATTGGTAACTGGTAAACTTGACGTAGAACAAGTAAATTAGACTATGTGCAAAACTAATAATACTAAAGTAAGACCTGTATTGTACAATAAAGCTTTTAGCATTACCTACAATACCGTAGCAATTTGCATTTATATAAGCTAAATCTATCTAAAAATGTCATCTGGCAACAAATCTAAAACTAAACTAAAATCCTGCTACCAAATAACTGTTTATCAGATTGTTTAACAAAAAATTATTTTGAGTCATAATATGTGGAAAACCACAACTTTTAGTTTGCTAATGAAAATCTTTATGTTACTTATGCAAACCAATTTGCATTTACTTTAAAATTTTCATATTTTTGTACCTACAACGTCGACTTGTAATAAAATAATAAATCCAATTTTTTTTTATCAATTTTACTTTAGACAATTAGTTGTCAAAAGGTATCTTTTTAAATTAACAACCAGAAAAATAAAATTTTACTTACTATTCTTAAAACATTTGCAAATAAAACTAGCTCCCATTCTAACTAAAATCTTTGCAGTATCATACAAAAAAAAATCCTGAATTGTTAAAATTTGCAAATGTTCAACCTACACCTAAAAAGAAAACAATCTGGCATAAATAGTTACAAATGAAATTTTACTCATACATGAAAAAATCTTACAGTAGATTTAGACATTTTTAAAGCAAGTATAGGTATAAGGTATGGCATTCTAATCTTATTAACAAGCTCAACTGTATGAATCTTTATTTTTTGCGGACTAGCACATCTGCCTTTGAGTATGTACTTGTAAGTTTTTACATAATATATACTGCCAAATCCGTTAATTGTATAGACTTTAATTACAATTATGTAAAATTTATCAATAGTTTTTTTGACTGAACATTATAGTTAAATTATAAATGCTTGTCAAGATTCTAATAATAATAATAATATAACATATTTATAGGTTAGATTTATCGGGACGACAAAATAGGATAAAAAACGGATAAAAAGATTATTAGCACGACAGAAAAAGTTTTGCACTTTAGTAAAATATATTACACAACAAAAAAATATTTCACACGGAAAAAAAGTATATCGAACGACAGTAAAATATATTTGAATTCACGGTAAGAATATGAAAGCCACGACAACATAAAAACGGTTAAATAGAATACATCAACAGCAAAAAAAGTTTTTAGAACGATAACGTTATCACGAAAAAATAAAGAAATGCCCGACATATTAAAATGAACGACAGATAATAATTAGAATAATTTAAACTATTATCCTAATTAATAATTATAATATAAGTCTACATTATTCTAATTATTAATTTGCTGTAGATTAATTTGCAAAATCAGTTATTTTTTATATTTCCGCTTTTGTTTTTGCATAATAATATTACATTAATTTGTTGCTAAATTAAATGTTTTCTTAAATTTATAATTTGTTTTACTTTTTTATAGAGATTTATATAAATAAATAGCAAGTATCTATTAGCAAGGTTGTAAATGCATCTAAAAGCCGGGTCTCGTAATATATTTTTTCTATGTTAAATATTTAATTATTTTGAAAAAGTTTATTTATTTTGATATCATTTATTTAATACTAGATGTGATGATAAAAAAAAGTTATTGGATGCGGGATGCATATTCAGTTTATCTATTCGGTTAATATTGACGATACAGAAAGATTCGTGCAAGACTTATTTGTCGTAAAATATAAAATTTTGTCGTGAAATATATTTTTTGTTGTGCCATCTACTGTTCTGAAGTGCAACGTATATTATTTGTTGTATAATGTATTATTTTGTCGTGCATTGCATTATTTTGTAAAATTATTTAATTAGGCATTGCATTCTTCTTTTGTCGTTACTTAATACTATATTGTCGTGCAAAGTCAACCGTAGAAAAATAAAAAAATTGTCGTTAGTTTAGCCTATTACTGTGTTGATATGCTGTCGTGCAAACAACTTTTTTTGTCGTGCCATTAACATTTTCCCTATATTTATTAACGAGATTTTACCCAACTACAAACCAAAGTAAGCGTTTAATAATTTATTTCCTAACAAATGTTATCTATCTGTCAGTTATTATCACCGTGTTACAGACTTTTATGAAACAGTATTCATTTTGCTCTAATTGAAAACTTACATTTTGTTGTGGTTTCTTTACTTAGTGTTGTTTTTTTTCTGCAAAACTTGTCATTTACGCGGTGTACTGTACTTAACAGGTCATAATGCTTTTAAGCCCCATTGTTGTGGCAAGAATTATAGCGTCGATAGAAGATGAGCAAAGAAAACGTGAAACTGCATGAATTGTTAGTAAAAGCTTTTAAGCTGTACAAAAAGTGTATCAGCGTTACTTGGATACTGGCTTGATAACAAGAAGATCAGTAAGCTTTAATGTCCACAAGTTTGCGGAATAGAACAGTTTCTTCAGCTTATTGAGTTGCAAAATTAGCTTTTGCTCAAAATCACCAGGTATAGAATAATAAAGAATATAGCGTAGTACTGTTTTCAGATGAGTCGCTTTGTTGCCTCAATGGATCAGACAGACATCGAAAAGTGTGGAGAAAACGCGGAAAAAGATACGTTTTAGTTTGTATTAATAAGCAACTTCTATTTGGCGGTGGGTCGGTTTTGGTTTGGGCAGATTTTCTAGAGTTGGTCTTTATAGAGAAAATGGCTTCATGACAGTTCACAGATACAATATGAAGGTTTTTGAAAATTATGTTATGCCTTTTATTTATGACAACGGCATTTTCATGCAAGATAATGCTAAACCTCACGTAGCGTTGTCAGAGATTATCTGGATGAAGTTGGATTTTTTTGGTTTTATTGGCCAGCTTTCAGCACGGACATAAATCCCATAGAACATGTATGGAATGAGTGAAGACAACGTTTCCGAAAGCATACACTTGCTCCAAGAACTGCTCAGAAGCAAAAACAGTTGCTGTTTCAAGAATGAATTATTATCGACTAAAATGTGATCCTTAATTTAAATCAAAGTGTTTCTGGTCAACTTCAAGCAGTCATTGATGCAAGAAGGGGTAATTAGTGATAAGTTTGTTTTCATATTTTTTGTTCCATATTAGTCTTAAGAACAAAAATTTGAATTTTGTCTAAACTGTAAATTTGTGATATTTCCAAAATACTCAATAAAAAAAAAAAGTTTACAATTCAACATTGAATTTTTAATTTAGTGTGCAAAATACAATACATTTTGCTAACATAAGGTTAAAACAAAAAATTCCAAAACTAAGTCATAATTTTAAAGTAACCTTTATTTTTTGCTTGCCAGTGTATGTATATATTAACTAACAGTTTAAAATATATTAACTAAGTTTTATACAAATTAAAATTTAACAATAAATTAAAGGTTTCATTAAGCAACACTAGTTGGTGCCATAATTTGTGCGGTGAAACTGAATATGCAACAGATCATAATTTCTTGTGTTTCTAGCTGATATATTTAAATGAAGTTTTTCTAAAAATTTTAAGATAGATCTAATAACCGGACTCTTAATGCAGTTTTTAAATTCTTAATTTTTTAAGATTTATAATCTCAAAATATTTAAAATAAGTGAACATTAACCTTACATATTTACGTATTTGTTTAAATCTAGTTTTTAAGATAATAATTTTAATAAGTGCGGTTTTGCTTGTTAAATTTTACAAATATTTTTATGTTGTAACATTAAGTAATTCTTCTGTCTTTTTGACCAGTGAGATGCTAGGCACACTGATAATAGGTGCATACCCTGAAATACAAGTGTATGTGTCTCTTACTGGGTGAAAAGGTAATTTACATAAAATACATCATTTATTAGTTTTAAACTAAAAATGTTGTTGCCTATCCGTGTAGAATTTAACTGTACTACAGTTCTTTTTTACACACAAACAGTTTATTGTTTTTCTTAATAGGGAGCATTGCTTTACCTTTGACACATTAAGAAACTCTTTTGTATCACATTTTTAACAAACTGTGCTTTTCATTAAAAAAAAATAACGGCTTCAAACTTAAAAAAAAAATGTTGTAAAAAGTTTCTAAACAATGCCGATAAACAGCATACATTTTACAACAATTGAGAAACAAATTTGGATTTTTTTTAAACAAATTTTAAAAATATCAAGTGTTGCTAAAATGCAATCAGAATGTTATTACAAGTAATTTCAAACACAAAAAAGTTGCTTTTCTGAAAAAAATAGCATTTAAAAGTTGTTTATTATGATACCAAATAGCTTACTTCTAACATAGAGACAAATGTCTACCCTGTGAAGTTGTATAAGCTACTAATATTAAATATAACAACAAACAGACTATTTCTTAGCGTACAACTAAACTGAAAAATATTTTTTTTATGAGATTGTTGAAAATATTTTATTGTTTGTGTGGTCTGATTAAGATAATTATATCGTAGATTGTGTTGAGCTGTGTTTTGTGCTACTGTTGAGTTAGGATATAAAAACAATAGTGATTGCATCTGTAACTTCCAACTAAATAGTAAAAATATATATTTTGTTTTGTTTTATTTGTTGTTTGTTTTTTTTCATAGTCCATATAGGGCTGCAGAAACAACGTGTTTTGTTTTTATTGTCAATTTGTAAGTAAAAAGTGGTCTATTTAGTGGTCCCTTTGGTATATTATTGGTTTATTCGAAAGAGCAACCATTCCCATTATTTATGAAATACAATTTTATTCATGTGGCTACCTTAGCTAGCTTTGCAGTAGAGCATCCTGTTAACCCAGTTTTTCAAAACCTTAAGTGACGCTTTCTGGTTCTATTTCACGAATGACTTGCTCAATATTTGCTTTAAGGGCCTAAATTGTAAATGAATTGTTTGCATAACATCGGTCCTTTACGGCACCTCACAAAAAAGTCTAACAGCGTCAAATCGCAACTCCGAGGTGGCTAATTGACATCGCCGAGACGGCTGATAACATGATTACCAAACTTGGCGCGCAATAAGTCGATTGGTGGTGTGGCATGGTGCCAAACCAAAGATTGTTCAAGTCCATGTCTTTAATTTCCGGCCACAGAAATTGTTTATCATGCTTAGTAGCGCTCACCGTTGACTAAAATGGCGTTTCTTGCAGCATTTTGAAAAAAAAAAGAGCCAATGATGCCACCGCTCCAAAATTTGCTCCAAACTGTCACTATCTGAGGATGCATTAGCTTCTCAACAATCACGTGCGGGTTTTCCAATTTCTAGAAGCAACAGTTGTGTTTGTTAACATAGCCGCCAAGATGGAAATACGCTTTGTTAGAATATATAATTTTTTGAGCAAAATCGTTGCTCTAAAGCCCAAACTGTGAAGCGATAACAAACCGGATGGTCGTGTGTCTTCAATTGCTGAGACAACTGGACCTTATAAGCAAATAATGAGAGGTCTTTGTGCAAAATTTGCATCAGGCTGGTGCGTGAAATGTTGAGTTGTTGAGATCGATGGCGAGTCGATGTTCTAGGACTGAGTTGCACACTCTTGGCTATGGCAGCCACATTCTTGTCAGTGCGCAAAAACTTCTTTTCAATAAACGCACTGTTTGGGCTACACAACATTGACTTTGAAAATAAATTTGCAATATTTTCCAACGTTGTTCAAGCGTAAAGCAATTCATTTTATTCCGCGGTGATATCATACTGACTTTCTGTCAAGATTTCCTACGGGAAAGACCTGTCACTGTCAAAATAACAAATAATTAAAAAAATACTACTAGATGGACTACTCTTTAGGTGCAAAAAAGAGCGTTATATAAAAAGCCATAGCAAACTGTGCACTGCGGTGTCGCAGAGACGTTTGAATTAAAGTTAATTTTTTATTTACGTTTTTTGTTTAGTTTTTTTGTTATCGACTAAAACTATCTGCTTGAGCGTCCTACAAATTTAAAAATGTCATGAACAACGAATTGTGGCTATTGCATGTGTCAAAACCGGATTTTTGCTAAAATCGGAAAATACAATTCATAAAAAGTTGCTACAAATTTTTAAATGTATCTTAAACATTGTTATTATGAAGTCAGTTTACAACACTTTTTTGTCGCCAAAGGATTAAAATGCAATATGTGTTTTCTGGTGATGTTTAAAACAATTGATTAAAAGCGTTTTTATTCCGAAAATGATTGTACAACTTTCAACAATATATTTTTTGCTTCACAGCAATTTTAGATGTGGGGTTCTACTCATTTCTCACTTATATTTACCTCAGTATTTACTTTATGTGTCTGTGATTTGCTTAAATTGCATAAAAAACTCATATTTAATTCAAACGTCCTCCAAATACCGCAGAGCACAATCCGCTAAGACTACTTCTTTGACTCTCTTTTTTGGATCTACATACAAATTAACAGCAACAAAACCAATCTATGTTGTTTATGCAGCTCTATCTGAGACTATTACTACTACTGACAATATAAAAGCAACTAAAAAAATAATAATTATAAATCTGACTTGTTTTCTGAAAAAAATAGTAACCATTGCAGTTACTCTTTATTTGTATTCTTGCCGTTTTACTAATGATGTCACACTTAACATATTAAAAAATTTTGTTTATAGGTTATAACGCGTTAACGTGTAACGTGTTTTAAATAGTCTAAAATAAATTTCTTTTTTTTGTGTTTATTAGCGTGTTGTAAACTAAACATTTTAGGAGTGTCTAAAAAAATCTAAACTGTTTAGGTCAGGCCACGATTGAGGTCTACTTATTGAAAGATTGTTAAATATGCTGTTCATAAACTAGCAGACTTTGATACTAAAATGTGCAGGTGTACCGTCGTGCACAAACCAGCCATAATTTTTCATGTTAAGTAAGATATTGTCAAAGAGATGCATTTGAAGAAATTCAAGATACAATTGTTTGTTGAGTTTTTTGGCAGTAAAAACGGCATTATCAAAACATCTCTTATTATGCCAGCCCACACATTCAAGAAAAATTGTTCTCGTCTTTTTTAGTTTCTGGAGTCCTGACATTTTCAGGTGCTTCTGCTAGATGGTTTGCTCAGTTAAAAGTTTCAGTTTTTTATAGACAATAATAGACTCGTAAAAATGTTTTACTATTAGATATTACACAACTAGAATAATGCTGTTGATACAACCTTTTGGCATTGAAAGTATTTCCATTTTAAACCCAATAATGTTTGACATATTGTGCTGACGTTTGGTTTGAATTGGTTTTAAGTAGGACTTATTGTAGTCAGTTAAAAAAAAAATATGCAAACATACATTTTTAGCTTTCACATAAAATATGTGTCTGCATTTTTTAGTTATATTAAACGCTACCGGGCTACCTGCAGAAAAGTTTATCAGAAAATGTTCAGTAGTTAATAGCAAGGCTCAGATGCGGGAGTAAAGAAAATGATAACAAACTTTGAAAAACAAAATAAAATGCTTAAAGAAGAAAGTAATAAAAAAAGATTGTACATTAAAACATAGAAATGTAATTTTAGAAAAAAAATGTTTTTTTGTTAAAACGTAGGTGAATTTTTATGATTAAGTTTGTACACTCAAATGCAAAAAAACCGAGTTATTGGGTAATTTTTTGCAAAAATCTGTGTATTTTTTTTATAAATTTAGTGATTATAATCAAAGAGACCATTAAGATGTAGAAAAAAAAAACAACACATGGTACTTATCAGTTTATTTAATGAACATTAATAAGCAAAAACGATAATGTACGTATACACGAAAGAAAATGCATTTCTGCAAAATAAACTTAACAGAGAATAATAATGAAAATTTTAGTTGAATAAGATTTCAATACTTTGTATTGCCTCCTCAAGCCATAACTATTGCTAGCATACAAAGACCTATGCCACTAATGAGCTCAGGAATATCAATTTTGTAAAATATTTTGCCATTCTTCTTGAAGTGCCACACAAAGCTTGTTTATTGTGGTTGGTGCAAGTGCACGTCTTCTAATAAGCCTGTCCAGCATGTCCTAAACATGTTCTACAAGATTTCCATCTGGGGTACATGCAGGCCAGTTAAATTTTCTTATTCTAATTGCAACCAAGTATTTTGTGCAGTAAGCGTCCTCCATTAATGACAACCAATTCGGTGCAGGCATCCATTGATATTCCTGTCAATACTATCGAAGAATCTCCACCATGGTTAAACCGGAGCTTAAAAGTGCACTCTGCAAATTGTTTTCCATTTTGTCTTCATACTCTTTCTTTTCCATCTGGCAAATGTAGGCAAAATTCAGACTCGTATAGTCCTTCATTGTGCCAACGTTCAACTCAAATGTTTGCAAAAAAATTGGAGTCTTGTTGTAATTTTGGTTCAACAAACTGTCCACACACTCACAGTTACTTTCTGGTCTACACTGAAGTTACATGACAATTCCGTAGAGTAGTACAAACAATAAATTGGTCATCAATAGCAGTTGTTTTTTGTTTCTTGTTAGATTCTGGCCTCCGAGTAATTCTGCCGGTTTTTCTAAGCCGCTCAAGTGCTCTTTGAACGGTAAAAAACTGACATAAAAGAATCTGAACACATACTGCTGACTTCTTCTATCTGCTACAAGAACAACAGTTTTTGCACAATCTTTAAAACTTAGAATTATAATCAACACACCAATCTGTCTTGAGAATGACAGTCAATCAAAAGCAAACAAGTCAACTCAGTAGCCATCTTGATTCTCTGTGCATAATGTCAAATGAGCAATAGGTAGTGAATAACGCACCTTTAAATTTTATTTTGTATTTTGTATTGTTTATTTTACATAGTCTCATTAATTCTAAAACATTAAGAGTAAAAAATTACTCAGGTTTTTTGCAAAAAAATATCCAATGACCCGGTTTTTTTGCATTTGAGTGTAATTTGATCTTAGTTTAAAAAAAAAATTAGATAAAGTTAGTTTAAAGAATTAGTAATTTGAAGTTAAATGTTCTAAATAAGAAATATATCAATTTAAAATTTTATCTACTTAATATAGTATGTGCATAACAAAGATTAATTTATTGTAGTTAATGTACTAATTGTATGTGCATTATTGAGTAAAACTTACTTATACTTTAATACGTCAAAGATTAGATAGATCATGACTTACCTACAAAAAAAACAATTAGTTTAAATTAATATAATTTCAAACGTAATATATTATTAAAGATTAGTTTAAAACATAAATTAGAAACGCAAAGTAATAATAGCAAATAACATTTTAATATTTTTAAATAAACACAATTCATACAATAAATCAACACTTGCATGATAAAAAAACTATAAATTCTTATTTGTCATAACTTTCATGCACAATATACATTTTATTGATATATCACATATCATATTAATTATTACCGTCCATAAAAATACCTTATCTATTATTGCACTGTAGTAATTGTTTGATTAATTAATTAATGAGTAATAAAATTATTTCACAGATATATGAGCGTAAAAGTGAATTGCACGCATATTGTAAACACGAATATGTAAATTGCAGAGGTTTAATGAGCGTGAAATAGTCATAATCTGTTTACCAAACATAATATAGCATAATTTTTTTTATAACAATGAACTTAAATAGTTATATAGTTTTTTCTTTGTACATTTATAAAATATTAATCTTTATTTTGAAGTTAGCAAACTTGATTATAATTTTTTTAACTAAATTTTATCATTTATAAAATCAAAATAAGATTTTTTTCTAAATATATAATTAACTTTCGCTCTCATCGATTACACGATGATCTGAAATTAGAAAATATTTTACCTTCACAGCAGAGGGAGTTAGCGTGCCTGATTGGCAGGAGGAAGTTGTGACTTTAATTATTCACTGATACAAATTTCTCTCTCTTCCATCAATATTATAATCGGTGTTTGTGTATACATGGTCTAATAACTAATTAATTTAGATCGTTTCCGGTCAACTTTTCTTAATTAGTCATATTTAGAAGCTGTCAATTCTACGCAGTTTAATGTATCTGCGAGAACCAATTACCCATTGCAAATATGATTAGTTTATGGTCTACATGAAAATGTATTTAAAAAGCAATTTAGTATGTGAAGCAATTAAAAAAGGATATAACTTTACTTTCTTTTACAGGCAAAAAAAACTCGTAGAGATAATAAAATATTGTTCCTGCATTAGATATAAGCGACAATTTTGTAATAAACAAATCTTACACATTCTTTCATGAAGTAAAACGTAATTTATGGTAAAAACAAATTTTGCAAAATCAATAATATTAACTAAATATGCACAATTTCGTAATGTTGTCATAAACAAATAACTTGTCTCGGCCTTGTAAAATATTGAATTTATTTAATACATGGAAAATGCAATTAATATTCATTAACTCGTACTAATAAGATTAATATCTCTAATCCATCCATCTTGAACACGCAATTAATTTATAAACTGTGTAAATGTTTATATCTAATCATCAGTAAATTAATTTATAATTTTATAAATAGTTATAATTCATTAATCTACAAGAGATAATATGCATTACTTTCTATGCATATTCATATAGTTGAAACACAAAGAACAATATTTTTCATGTTGAGTGTTAATTAAGTGCAGATGTTAGTATTGGGATTTAGAAGGTTTTATTTAAATTTTTAGATTTGAGATTTTACCTTAATTACATTAATTATTGGTAAGATTGTAAATTTTGTGTATTGTAATATTAACCTTTAAAAATATAATGGAAGCTAAAAATCAAATAAAAATTAGTATTCCGATTTGAGTTTTAGGAAAATGTTGCTTCATAATAAAAAATGGCGCAATGAAGAATTGACTTAGTTTGATAAATAACTTATCAAATCTTTAAATAGAATATTTTTTGTAAACATACATCTAAAGTTTACTTAATTGATTATGACATCTACTAGAAAAGAACATTACTCTAATATATAATTACTGTTTATGTAACAATAATTAGTTGATATGAAACTGAGGATGGTATCCCGTATCTACCTTATTAATCATAATCTAATGCATCTACTACCTCAGCAACAAGTTTGCTTGTATATACATGTAGTTGGTCATATTTATCTGAGTAAAATGTTAATATTTGATAGCAAAAGCGTTGTGAAAATAGATTTAATTCTATCTTTTGAGCTGTTATTTTTTATTTATATTTTATTTTTTTGTTATTTATTAATAATAAAAAAATATGGCGCTATTATTTTACTCGAAATATTTTACTTGCATGAACATTGAAGTAAAGCGCGTTTAAAATGTAACATTCTCAGTAAATTGTGTTAATTGATTATCAAGCAACTGGATGTATTTTTTTTAATTAGATGGTATTGTGTAACAAAGAATAAAAAATAATAAAGTTATAGTTTAAAAAATTTACTTTTTCAATAATGCTCAACAGTTAATTTTGCATTTGTTCATATTAATATTGATAATATATACATAGATGATGACTTAACAAGAGATAAAAGAGCAATACAAACAATAATACGCAAATAAGCTTACAAAGAAAGAAGCAAAGAAAAAAACAATGGTCAGATACCAAAAAGCGTGTACAGCGAATAGTGGATTTTGAATAAAAAAATTTTTTTTAGAAAAGGTTGAAAGTGGTCCAAAAACCCAATAAAAAGAAGATGTAAGGAGGCGGAAACAACAATGGCAATTTTATTCTGAAACGTAGCAGGACTAAGCAATAAAGAAAAAAACTTTTGGGAAGTGAATAAAAATGAAAGAAAATATGCCAAACATATAGATGGATTTGTCAACCAGCTGTGAAAGAAAAAAAAAGGTAGAGCAAATAGAGAAATAATTACGGGAATTCGGAGGAAAATAACGCAAGAAAATTATGAGGAAGCAGATAAAAACGGGTTATTACAACAAAACTTTTTGTTGAAAAATATTTTTTTTAATATGATTACATTGTATAGTAGAGAAATTAAAAGTATTAAAAAAAGCATTAAAAGAAACACTACAAGAAGCAGACAAAAGAAGATTAATATTAGGAAAAAATTTCGATGCAAGAATTGGAACAAAAAAGAAAGATGAAATTTTGAAAATCATATCAGAAAAAGAAAATCAAAAGACAGTCAAGAAAATGAAGAAGAAACAATAATGTTCGAACTAATGGAAGAAAAAGAATAAAACGTGTTAAATGGAAATAAAGCAGGAGATGAACAAAGGGAGTATACATATATAGGAGCAAACGGCCAATCGGTAATTGACTACGTGGTATCAAATGAACATGCGTGGCAGGTAATAGAAAATTTAAAAGTGGGAGAAAAAGTGAAATCAGATCATCAGCCATTGGAAGTACATTTAACAAATGATGTAATAAATAAAACAAACAAAAAAAAGAAAACAATAACAAAAGTAATATAATTGGAATAAAACATTAAAAGTACAAAAAGAATTTGGAAAAAATGAATTTCATAGAAAACGACATAGAGAGTAAAATGGAAAAATTAGAAAAAAATAATACAAGGAGCAACAGTAAAAAAATTGAATGTACACACAAAAGAAAAAATATCTAGAAGCAGATGGTGAGATAAATAATGCATGCAAAAAAAAGAGTAGCAAGAAAGATGCTACGCAAATGGAAAAACAACAAAACATCCAAACAAAACTACCAAAATACGTTAAAACATATAAAAACAAAATGCAAAGAGAATAGAATAACATACAGACTGAAAGAAGAAATAGAAATAAATGCAATCCAATCAAAAGAAGAAACATGAAAGTTCATAAACAAAGAAAGAAAACAGCATAAAACAAGGCCAAAGCAAACAATTACGATGTAAAAATGGCGAAAACATTTTTTAACACTATTTGATGGAACCGACAAAAAAAAGAAAAATCAGAACAATAAAAACTAACTATGCAGCCAGATGAAATTGCAAAGAAAACAATACAAAGGAAAATAGAAAAACTGAAGAAATCAAAGAGGCCAGGTGTGGATAGAATACAGAATGAAGCATAAATGTATGGAACAAAAGAATTGATTGAAAGATTGAGAGAGGTAATAAATAAAGTATGGAAATTTTTTTTAGCAAATGGAAAGTGGGTCTTGTATGCCCAGTATACAAAAAAGGAGCTAATAGATATACAAAAAAAAGGAGTTAATAACAAAATAAAAAAAATTATAAACGAATAACATTAGTTAATACGACATACAAGATAAACGTCATGACGCTATAGGAAAAACTTAATGAACAATTAGAGATAAAACAAATTTTGCCGGATAGGCAGGCTGTGTTTACAATAGGGAGATGTACTATAGACAACGTATATATACTTAATCATATAGTTGAAAAAGAGTTAGCTGTAAAAAAAAAATATATGCATTGTTTATAGACCTTAAAGCGGCTTTTGATAGTGTGGATAAAAGAAAATAATGATTATGTCTGAAAGAAAAGGGTATTACTGAGTATCTGGTAAAAAGAATGGAAAATGTATATGCAGAAACGGTGAGCATTGTATGTGTAAATAGTAGAATGAGTGAAAGTTTTAAGATAACAAAATGTGTGAGACAGGGATGCCCACTCAGTCCAGTTTGTTTGCATAGAAGAAAATCTAAGTCTTGCACAAGCAAGTAGAGTTGTAGTGGGTCGAATGATAGTAAGGTTGTTAGCATACGCAGATAATATGGTGATTGTGACAAAAGAAGCAAAAAAGCAAAAGAAATGAAAGAAATGATTAGATGTTTAGAAAAATATTTCAGAAAAAAAGGGTTAAGAGTGAATGTTGATAAAACAAAAATTTTGATGTTTAGGAAAGAGAGAGGAAAACATAAGAAAAAAGATTAGAAATAGGAGAAAAAAAACATCTAAAAAATAAAATCATTTAAATATTTAGTATATGTATTTAGTGCAAATAACGACGAGAACAAGCACATACAAGAAAGGCAAACAAAGTAGTAGGACAAGTATAGGGAATAGGTGAAAGAAAGTTTGAATGTATGAAAATAAAAGGGACAATGTTTGATAGTCTAGTTAAAAGTATGATGCTTTATGAGTTGGAAATTTGGAAGTGGAAAGAACAAAACAAATTAGAAGTGATACAAGCAAAATACTGGAGATGGATACTAAAATTAAATAAAGAAACTCCAGTATACATTGTATTAAAAGAAGTAAAAAAGATAAAATAAATGTAGAAGCAGGAAAAGAAGCAGTAAGATATGAAAAAAGATTGAGAAAAAAAAACGAATGCAAAATTTTGCAAGAATGTCTGAAGGAAAAAAAGAAGGGACTGTAAAGAAATAGAAAAAATGAGAAATAGTGGAAGAGTTATATAGAAAGAAATAACAAAGCGTGATAGAGATATAGAAATGCAAGAAAGAAGAACTAAAGTGAATGAATCAAGGTACAATGAGAAGTATGCAATTATTATAGAAAATTATACCTCAAAATACCTTAATAATGCAAAGTACACAAAAACAAAAAAAAAATAATAGCAAGATTTAGTTGTGGAAATAAAGAAAAATATTGTAAATTTTGGATGAATGAGAAAAGCAAATTGTGTAGAATGTGTGAAAAAGCCATTAAAACAATAGAACATATGTTAAAAGAATGTGTTGAGATGAGAAAAGAACAAATGAAAAGAAAAAATTTGTTAAAGAAAGATAGAAGAGGAATAGTATGGATGAGAAACGTCATTAAAAGAAGACAGATAATTGCCAAGAATTGTATAGTGTAAATTGTAATTATATTATGTTGATTGTGTAGTGTAAATGTAGATAGTTATAAATTATGATATGTTAAGTTTTATCGAATATTGATTTTGTTTAAGTGATGTATAAATTGTAAAATGTAAATACTTTTTAATGCCAAATGGCAAAAAATAAACTATTATTATTATATTAATTTAGATGGTGCATATTCTACTTCTTAACTCAACCGGAAAATTATTTGCAATAAAACTATTAAACTGTTTTTTTTTGTAATAAACGGTTTGTATTTTTCAAATTCCAAAAACTCAAACTTTTAATCAAAGTGTTTGCACAATACAAAATGTATTGGTTTTCAAAATTTTGTGTTATGTACTTGTTTTGTTTGTTTTTCTACTTAACTTTGGAGTAATTCATTCAAATTTATTTTCAAATGCCCATATCTCAAACACACTCCGTCATGAAATTTAATACATCAAATTTTTTTAGCAAATATTAAATGGCATTTTTGTTAATTTCTTTTACGTAATAACTTGATTCTTTTATGTTTACAGAAGCAAAGATTTGAGCTTGAACTTGGTTTGATCGGATATAGATTAAGACATTTTGCAAACCAATTTGTGATGTTGATTTAAAATTTGTTCAAATATTTATTGACAATTTTGGCAATGTAATAACTGACATTATTATGCATTATGCAACATAAAAATATTGTCAATAAATAGGACAAAATGCAGTACATATATGTTTAGGAGTTTTTTAATGTACCTTTCTGCAGTCATTGCTGCTCCATTAGCAAGCACTAATTTGATGCAAACCTCTAAGTTAATGGTTCAGTTTTGACACAATATAGCACTCTGCAAAATCTCTCTGTAAGGTATTTTCAAGTTTTCTTGCGCTTAATTCGTATTTCTCTAACTATCTTTTTATAGTTATTTTACTAATTTTACACTTTGTACTTTTTGTAACCGCATACACCTGAACCTATTTTTCTGATGTAGACTCCTATTTTTCTAAACCATTTTGTAGCTTTTTGCACACTGTATTTTAAAACACCAAAAACCCGAACTGCGTAATACTGACTGAGGCTGGTCAGCCTATTTTGAGTAATAGCTCTGGTAAAGTCTGTAACATTCATAACCATATTTTAAAAGCACTAGTTAACTATATTTAATTTGATTGAGAATAATACTAAACAAAATGAGAGAAAATTATTAATGAAGTAAGCGTATCACTTCATAAAAAGAGTTATACAAAAACATCACCACCAAAAACAATTAATCTGATGATGAACAAAAGATTTTACTTCTTAGTGTCACACATAATTGCAATCAAATTCAATATGACTTAATTAAAATTACATTTTGATGCAATTTAAATAACTTTTATATTAATATTAGCAAATGCAATTATATCACTTTATGCAAGTAAACAGCTTTAGTTGATAATACGTAGAAAATAAATAACTTTTCATAACACGTTTTTAACAACAAGGATAATTGAAAATAAATCTTTTTTTTTTATACGTTAGGACTATGTTCTGTGTTTCTATTAATATTGGATTACATTAATGTTTAAGATGTTGAACTAAAGATCTTGTACCATTGCTTCGGGAAACTTTATGCAGTCAATTCGTAGGCATCTTGTCCACCTAATCTTTTCACTCTCTCTTCTTTTTTTGGGCCTATTTTACTAAGTTTTAGATTTGACACAAAACCTCTTATTTTTTTATTTTTTTTTGGCCAACAATGTTAAAACTTGTTAATGCTTTAAGTGTTTGCATTTTTGTCGTTCTTAACAGTTGTTTGGTTATTGTATTTTCTGTTCTATTTTTTATTGCATAAGTCATGATTGGCCTTAAGCAGGCTTTATAAATTTGTACTTTACTTTTAAGTACTCATATAAAACGTTTTTTAGTTAGAGTTGGTAGATTTTGGCGGTCCAAAGCGGTCATTTTGTTTTGGTGACATCTATCAAATCGTTTGTTTATTATTCAGTTATACTTATGCCAAATTACCAAAGCAAGCTACACGATTAAACAACACATTCAAAAGATAAAACTTTATTATCAAAATGAGTGTTTGTTAGTGTAAACGTTGCGCGCATTGCGCCCATTTTACGGTAGACGTGGTGGCCACTCACAGTCGACTTTTCAACGTTTGGTGGTCAAATTTGAAATAACGGGTTTAATAAATAATCAAAAAACACCTGTATGTTCAAGAAACGCAAGATCGGCGTAGAACATTGCCGCGGTCCGTAAAAGTGTACAGCAGAACCCGTAGCAATTGATTCTTTGTCGTGCACAAAAATTCGGGCTTTTGTAGACTTTAATTTGACAAATTTTGCGTCGGGACTTAGGCTTACACCCGTACAAGATCTAATTAACTCAAAAGCTCAAAGTTCATGACAATAGACAACGCTGTTTGTTTGCTGACTGGGCTTCAAATCGTTTGGAAGAGGACCCCAATTTTGGCGGAAAAATCATATTTAGCAACAAAGCGCATTTTTGAATGAATGGCTACGTCAACAATCAAAAATTGTTCAAAAACGACGTTGGTAAGGCGGTCACCATCAACGGCGAAAATTGCTAGACTTTTTCTTGAGAGGTATCTTGAAGTTGCAAGTCTATACAAATAAACCACATTCAACCAATGCCCCAAAGGGAAACATAACACAAGCCATCGCTCTACTTTAGCAATATCTATGCGGAAGAGTGATTGAAAATTCTACATTTAATAGCATACATGAGACTTTCAAATAAAAAAAAATTTTGTTAATACCTCACACACAGCTTGTTTTATTCCATTTTTACATCTACCCGCCCTTATTGAAAAACCTTTTACTTGATTGCCATATTATATTTTATAAGTATTTAGAGATTAAGGCAATTATTCTTAAGGTCTTTATCATTTGTAGTAGTTGTTCTAAGATATTTGAAATGCATTACTTGTTCTATACTTTAATTGTAGATTGCCAGTTTACATCTTTGTCGTACACATGTGAGTGATTGGTTTTTTTCCCAATATTATTGTAAACTCTGCTTATGAGAATTCTGGATGAATTTATAAACTCTGTAAAAATATAGCCGGTTCCAAGCCTGGATAAAAAAAAGAGTGTTCCTAATGAGGCTAGCGACCTACTTGTAGTAAAACAAAACAATGCTTGTAGAACCAATAATGCAACCTTGAGATAATTAAAAAGAGTGTTTTTATAAAAATAAACTGGTTATTTGGCTGTACCGACTATTGCTTTGTTAACCCTAAATTTAAAACTATTGGGCCTGTTGAGTGGCATGCTGTAGGTAAAAGCTGATATGGTATTAAATAAGAATAGAGAGAATAATCATCAGTAACAAAATATGTTTGTTAAGCGACTAAAAAAAAAAAAAATAAAGTTTACTGCAAAACGGCACGTCTGTAAGTGCAATATAAACTCATAATATGTTAACTGCAAAAATACAACAGTTAAAATATTTAAAAGTTTGAACTATATTTGCTGCTAAAAGTTAAAGTTAACTGGAGGTTTAGCATGAACTAAACAAAATGTTCTTTGTGGGTCTTTAAAATATAAGTATTGGTAGTAGTAGTGGTAGTACCATTAGTCTTTATTTTATCTTATACATTACAAGTGAAAAAAGCAAACTTTGTCAAACTGATGTTTTCTACTTAACCATTAATTTTACATATTAATTTATAAACAATAAACAACAATCACACCGACACAAACAGTTACACGTTGAGAATGCAAAAACTTTTCAATAATTATTTAATTATTCTTGGATTTTCTGAGCCTCAAATGCGACAATTCTGCTTATTAATAAAGCTTCCAAGGTGAAAATGAGACTCATCATTGAAAATACGACGTTTATGGTAATCGACCGGCTTAAATTATTGTGTTAACTGAACTTTAAAAGCCTTAAGACTTAAGTTTTTATGCAAAATACGGTGTAATGTCGTTTGTTGAATGTTTAATTCCAAAAATCGACAAGGAATCGACAAACCTGAGTTTTCTTCAACACTACGAGCTACATCAGCAATATTCTCATATGTTCTTGAGCTATGCACACTGTTTCAATTCTTCACATCACAAACTTGTCTCAACAGCTCAACTTTTTCTACCAGGTTTACTATTGAAGGCCGAGAAGGTGCTTTAGCTATCACACGTTTTTGAGGTAGCAGAACTAATAACAAAACAGAATAACAATGATATGTTATGTAGGGCTAAAAAGAGCCAGAATGTGTTTTAAAACCAAACCAAAATCTAAAATAAAAGGAATTATTGATTTTTCTTATATTGTAATTATTCAATCAATAATAATCGAACACTTTGTGAACTTTTTAACTATATTTAATTTAAAGATTACGTACACAGAGTTGTAACTTCATGTTACAACTTCAAACCTATTTTATTTATTTATTTTAATTGTGATAATCATTTAATATCTCATAAAAATAGATTTAAATTTCAATCACATTGATGATGAGATTTAAGCAGTCTGTGAACATTGACTTTGAATATTTGCTACTTATAAGTCTTGTTTAAAACTTTTATTTCATGTGTCGATAGTACGGTTAAAAAAATTTCCTTTAAATGTTTTGGTTTCACATCTCTGATCTATTAATGAACAATAAAAAAAACACACAATGTTATGAAATATTAATTATTTATTCAATTTTATATTAATTCTTTGCTTAATAAATGTAATAAACAAGAATAATTAGACATGTAATAGAAAACTCCTCATTGCGACAGTTCCTATTAATATTAATAGATTAATCTACATCATAATATCATTAACGCGCACTCAATTGTTCATCGATTGCATTCTACCTTGAAAAACTATTGCAACAAACGTTCTTAAAATAAATACAACTCTTTATTGTTTAATAATAATATAAATATTTGACTTTATTTACTGGTATAGTGTACTTGATTTATTACCTCAATAAATTAAAGTATTTATTTCATCTACGTCTATGCAATGACCGTATAATTTTTAGGGAAACCCAGAGTGTGTGATAAGAGCATCTTTCCGCACATTTTTATTTAATTACCGAACACTTTTTATAGTAGTACAAAATGTAATTTAAACCCATAAACGTTCTCTTCCTCTTGTAGAAATATATTGTTTGTAACAGTTTTGTTTATTATTATTATTATGCAATAATCGTATATTATAGCAGAAAAAATAAATCATGTATAATTTAATATATGTTTGACATTGACATATTTCTAATATTATTAATAAAACTGTAAAAATCGACACAACTCGCTTGTAAAAACTATTTTACAAAAGTTTTTGAGTTTGTTGCTTTATTTATGCACTTGTTGGAGGGCAAACATATTTTTTTTTCAATTCCAAGAAACAAATAACGTTCCTTCTGCAGTGTTTGTCATTTTTAATCTGTCAACTTAATGAGGTTTTCATTTGACGTGCTTAGTACATATTTTTGACAATAAAATATGATCTAAACATTATATCAATTAGAAAATAGTTTTATTTAAAATTACAAACTAAATTATTTGTACTTAACAAAACAACCATATAAATTTCATAATTTAATAATTATTGCAAAAACAATTAAAGATATTACTATGTTTTAGCAATTCATTAGTATTGCAAACTTGATTGCATATATAATCACAAATGTATCAATAAATTCAGTAATTTGAAAAATGTTAATTTTAAAATATAAACTCATTAGCAAAAATCAAATGTGTAAAGAATAATTAATTAAAATAAACAAATTGCTGTAATAAATTAGAGAAAACTATTTTATTAATACATATGGTGATACAGGTGATTTATGATTTGAACTCAATTATTTTAATTTATTATTTATTTAATCATATTAACAAGGTGTTTGTTATATTATTTGTAGACAATCTATATTATAATTTGCACTTTAAATGGGAACACCAATATATTCAACCTTGTGTCCTTAATGTTTAATGTAAAATTACTTTTACAAAATAAATATTTCATAAAAAATGTATTTTACTATTAATTTGGTTTCATAATAATATATGTTTTTATATTATATAAATCATATAAAGGCAAACATGATTACTTATTGAAAATAAACTTATTGCCTTAGTGAAATAATAAGTTTTATGATGGGTGATGATAGAAATATTTAGTTTAGCCGATCATTTTGAGATTTGGCTGTTTTTACATTTTATTGATGTAATAAAAAGTTACTTTTCTAATGTAATCTATTTTGATAGAGATTGTTCTCAAACAAACTGTAACTTGGCGCGTTTTAAACATCAAAAAACTATAGTCTGGAAAAAATTTATGGAACGTTTAACATTAGAGCAACGCT
Source organism: Tachinus rufipes (assembly GCA_963932245.1). Taxonomy (NCBI): domain Eukaryota; kingdom Metazoa; phylum Arthropoda; class Insecta; order Coleoptera; family Staphylinidae; genus Tachinus; species Tachinus rufipes. The sequence continues at coordinate 43,640,912 of OZ010741.1, read as the reverse complement.
TGCAAATTATTAAAATTTGTTATCAAAACTGTGCATCAAATTTATAGAGCACTTTGCAAATTTTATGATGCACATAATCGCCTAACGGAGCAACGCATTTGCCTAATTATTGACAAATTTGCAAATGCATATTATATTTTTTAAAATTTAAACAAAACAAAAAGCTGTGCTTTTTTTAGAAAATATTGCCGTTGTTGCTAAAAGTGTTAGTAAAAACCCAAATTTGTTAGTTTGTCAACGTTTGCAAAAAGTTGTATTTTGTTATTTGACTACGTACAAAAATTTGCGTTAAAACCTTGAGGTAATGCCTTACAAAATCTAGTTTATCCAAACAAAGTCGCAAAACAAATGTCTGTTTGCTAAATGAGCTAAAAATCAGTTGCAAATAGACTCATGATTTAATCGCAAAGTTTTGTTTAGCGACAAAGCTTATTTTTGGCTAAAAAATAATAAAAATAATCTGCAAATGATATAGCATATTATCAGTATTTTTCTGCTACATTGCCGATAAACTTGGGACTAAAAATATAATTTTACACACGTAAACTATTTACAGCCGGGTTTCTTAGTTTTCTTGCCGGGTTTCTCAGTTTTGACCATAAGTTACCTTGGATGCAATCAACATTATACTGATGGTGTGGTTTATTGCAGTAACAATGATAACTGCCACGTATGCCGGTGATGTGGCAAATGTCTTCGATATTGTTCCCAATTTTTCCAAACCGGTGTTGGCGTTTGCGCAAACTATACATATGACGGTCAGTCATTTGACTGCTGGATATTTGGCCAAGGATGGACACATTTTGTTTTTAATTTAACCGTCATAACTGCAATTTTAACTTATGTTGTTTATTAAGTGTTTAGAACGGTTAAGGTTTAACCATAGAATAAATGCAAGCCGGCCATAAACAACACAGAGCAAAAACTAATACTTGAAAAAGCAATCCAACAGATAAACCATGCATTATAATAGTCCAAAACCGCAAAGATATTTTGTAGCGTACTATTATGTAATGTGATATTCTTTATTATATTACTTAATAAAAGTTATGACTCTATTTAGAACTTATCTCGATTCTCAAGATTTTGAAAATTAAGCTGTATTTTGTTAAAAATCAAGTTGAAGAGCGGGTTACCTTTAATAGAAAACAGCATATAATTTCAAGTTTGAATGGTACTAATTTAAAATTAATGTAGTTGCAACAGGACGGTGCCACATGTCACACAACCAACGCAACAATAAAATTATTAAAAAATCAATTACCTGTTAACTGATTATCAAAATTGTGTGATTTAACGCTTATAAGTTATTTTGTTTAAGGTTATTTTTTAAATTTTTTATCTATAAAAATAATGCAACAATTACTGACGCCTTAAAAGCAAACAAACAAGTAACAAAAATTATCTTTATCATAACTCGCCTCAACTTTAGAACTAGATATTAACGAATATCAACAAATCTCAATAAAAAGTAAGAAGTTGATTTAGGTAAGTAATTTAATCATAACTCACATTTATTCTAAACTAGCGGCATTAATGAAAAATTACATGATAATTAAACGGTCTATCACAATGATTGTTAATTTTGTCTTCGCAATTGCAGTAAGTTTCAATGTAAATTGATATGTCGGCTTGAAGAAATCTAATATTAATTTAATAAAACCTAAACAAAAATCAAATGTATTAAAATTAAAGCACTTATAGATTATCAGGAGTACAACACAGTCATCTATCACCATTGCTCATAAGAACCAGTCAAGCAATTCATAACTGTTAATAAAAAACCAGTGATTCATCTGCCTAAATTAAATATTAACTTGGAAAATTGGGTATGTTTCAATAACAAGTTTCTATCTATGGTAGATCAAAATGACGGACTAATTTTCACTATTCTGTTCATGTTTAAGTAGTCAAGCAACTGAAACAATCAGTTCATTAGCTTCGACCTTAGTAAACTATGTAGTAGCGGATTTAAGCTGTTCAAAACTTGATTTCAAAACAATTATTGAAAAATATTTAAACAAATTATTTAAATTTATCAACCATCCACTTTTTACGCCAACAGTCTCTTGTCCGTAATGCAAGCAATTTACATTACGGATAAAACTCTAGTTTTGAGTGAAATTTTAACCATTGGATAAATTAATAATCTTTTACGGACTATAGAGAATTTAATCATAGAACTCTACGTTGACAAAAGTGGTTAAAAAATTGGAAAACGTGTAAACGTTTGCAATGATTTTTGTTAAACAATTCAAACCTACAATTTTTAGTGGTAGGCAGTCGGATGCTTGAACTACTACGCTACGCTTTTCTTATTTACATTAAATAGAGAAAAATCAGAGATATCAGGAAACAATTAAAAAAACCATCCAAGAATTCGCTGTTGATGTATCTATCTACATTAAAATTAAATATAAGCACTTAAAACTAGTGAATTTTTTTTTAATTATTACAATTTGGGTAGAACTTCAGACTTTAAGAACCCAGACATGACACAAAATACAACACAAGTCTCAACGAGCGCATGCATTTGTATTAAATAGTGCCACACCAAAATGAATTAAATGCAAATGTTCTCACAAAACATATACCTGTAAAAAATATTTAAATTTTTACCTCAACAAAGATTGGAAAAAATAAAACGATTAAAACCAAACTACTATTTAAGGAATTAAAAATCCGGGAGTTGTAAACAGTGCCATAAAAAAATAATTTCATGTTTTATGTAGACAAGTCAAATATAGTTATATTAAAGCAGAACAAATCACAAATGATTAGCACTTTGTGTACCACAACCATAAAGATACACAGTTTTTGGTTATTTCAAACATTACTTAAAAACAGCCTAGCTAACTAATCCTAATTTTTACAGGTTTGAAGATATTTATATGTTCCTGAATGTTTTTTAAGTTGCTTTTGATTAGTCAAATCAAACTAAACTAACATTCTATTATACCAAATTTTTACAAACTTAGAAATATTGATATGCTTCTGAGTAATAAAATTTTCTAAAAGTTTTTTTTGATTGGTCAAATCAAACTAAACCAACATTCCTTTAAGCCGAATCTATCAAAAAACATGATTGAGGTAAATAGTGTCAAACAAATTATCCAATGCATCCCTAAATCTAATCTGCAACTTAACACTCGTCATATTGGACAATCAACTGCAACAGTTTTAAAAATTGGAACAACCAACACATCTTTTGACGTATATAGTTAGAAAGTTATCATGTAAGAATACTTTAAAAAACAAACTAGTAAGATTAAGATGGTCGTTTTATTGTAAGACTGCTATTTATCTCTCCAGAAGACACTTTAGGAAAGTTTGTAAGCATAGCAACCAAAAGATTGCATACGTTAGAGAAAAAGTATGCGCAAAAAACATAAAACATTCATGGTTTCTCTTTCAAGTATAAACAATTAGGCTACATAGTAAAGATATCAGTAGACAACAAACAATTTTTCTTTCTGCCACATCACTGCGAGATCAAAAACAACAGTAGAATAACAAAGAAATGATTAGTATTTGATAGGTTAGCAAAAAACAATACTTTTCAAATCTACAACCCAAGTAGAGCTAAGTTCTAGTATACGAGGAAAACCAACAATATCAGAAGATTTCTAGCAATATCATAAATATGAAGCAGTGTTTGCTTACAAACTAAAAATGGTGACATACGGAACAATATTAGCTCCATCTGCTACAGAAAAAGGTCACAAGTTTCTACTTGAACAACTAAAAACACTTTAACAGCAATAATCTATTTGAAGGTATTACAAACATAAAATTAATTAATAAAGAATCTACAGCTAAAACGTTTAGACTGCTATGGAACTGAAAAAACAAAAGAATATCTTTAAAAAATAAATTCTAAAATAGCAATGAGGAGAAAGATTACAAAACGCTTAATATTGTCTAAACTGACAAAAGAGATTGATCCACTTAGACTATTCAGACTAATCACTTTACAGTCAAAAATAACTATGCAACAACTGTAAGAATTGCACATAGATTGAGACTGATCAGTTTCAATATATATTTACACTAAGTGAACTAACGGTGCCAACCAATTGAACTCAATAATATCAATATAAAAAAAAAGTGTATGATCAGTTTATGGCGCTGTCATTTATGTAAGATTTTTGAACAATTAAAAATCTATGTGCAAAATCAATAATTATTTCATTAAAAACACAATTCATATCATAATTTGAATAATGTAGCACAATATTTCTGGCAGAATTAATAAATACAACTACAGTAATTTTTGACATCAATAACTTTAAAGTATATTATGAATCAAACTCCACAGTTACTTTGTGTTGGGTTTAATCTACTTTAAGAAGCTACTAAACCATAGTATCAAATCAAATTAGTAAAATTCAAACATAAACTGATATCAAAAATGCCAACTTTTGATATCAGTAGTAGCGTCCCCTGAAGAGAATTCAACAAACATTTTATCAAGAAAACTAGCTTTTGCAAAACTTTCAACACAGCATATGTGGTGACGGTCCAAAAAACCTTGCCAAAGATATAACATCAAGTTTTTTAAATAAAAGAATTAACACAAATTAAATTAACATAACAAAAGAAAGTTGCAAAAACTACATGCACGATTGCACAATGCTCAAATAACTTATTTCGCAAAAAATATTTCTAACAAAAATTTGCGTATTATTAGATATTGTTATTGTTTGATATAAAATTAAAGATAAAAAACTAAAAATTGCCACCAACCAAACTAGATTAAAAAATGATGATTTTTTGAATAAAGTTCTAACTTTTGGTAAATCTATTTCTTGACCAAAAAATAATCTTTTGCGTTGGTGAAAAACTACAGCATGCCGACATTACTAAAACACAGCGCCATTTAATTACCAACTTTTAAAAGATATTATCAATTGAAAACATTTGGTAACCTTACACAACAGACCACAACTGATACTAGCCAAAATAAACTCAAAATGTTGGGTACGCACTTTTATACAATGTTGTCGAGTAATCCCCAATCTATCACAATGTAGGATGAGCCAATTGCCACAATCTAAAATAATTCCAACAAGACAATTTCTACAAACAAGATCTAATTTTTGTAAATCTTGAAAAATCAAAAACAAAAAAGGTTACATCTCAATGTTTGTTGCATGTCAACAAAAGCGGATTATCTAAAACTATTGACAGATAAAACAACAGAAGTTTTTGTAAATTGTTTGCTACGTTTCTGTGCGCAAAGAGAAACACCAAGCACTATCTATTGACAATTCCATATTTTTTAAAACATAGAACAAGCACTTTAATTTATTCAAATTATAAATAGAATAACATTGTTTGCAAATTTAAATTTAAAATAAAAATGTATACTGTTCTAATTAACACATTTTAAGGTATTATTTATGATTTTCATAATTTAAATTAAAGATTGTATAAACTCACGGCCTTTGTCTTCGATGTCAGACATTCCACGAGATTAAAAACCACTAACTCCAAAACATTTTCTAATGACACTCCACTTCTAAATCTACCTGAGCTATCTATGATACGAACCAGTTAACTGGTTAAATCATTGGCTGTACACCTGCCAAATTAAGTAGTCATTGAGATCAAGAACTATTTGGGGATCAACAAAAGTAAGTGCCAAGAATTTATATAAGTTGCAAATAGAAGTGTGTTGAAAGTAAACATTTTAAGATGACATGTTTCGGAAATTTTACGGAAAGAAGCTGATAAATAAAATAAAATTAGCGTGTTACGTTGCTATGTAAAAATATAAATAAGTCAGTTATCATTTAACATTAATATAAATTAAAATAACATCGTTGTTATTTTAATCACACAATAGAAGTTTTGCCCAAGTACCTTCCAAGATAACAACAGTGAATATCAATAAGAAAATATTATCTTACGGTAAAATACGAGTAGCTGTAAATATTTTTTTTTTTTGGTTAGAAAAGCAAGTTACAAAAAATCATCATTATTACAACTCGTCCCAACAACAAACGTTAACTATTGGTCAAGTGTTACATCTAAATTTGTTTGCTTTTAATTGATTTTAGTGGATTGTTATCTACACTGCTCAACATTTGAATTGGCGCACTTACAAGAACATATATAAAAAACAAATGACTACTTTTTGAAGAACGTTTTCTAGTATATGGTTCTGAAAACACTTTTAAAGCAAAGAATAAAAAGAATAAAATTTAAATAACAAATTTCAAATGGTTTAATAGAAAAATAACAATATTTTTATTTTAGTATTACAGAAAAGTTTGCTATAAAAATAAATGATAACCAAACACTAATAGATTAATAATGCGTGGGACTTCCTCTAGCTCTCATAACCCCTTAACAACGTTTTGGCATGCTGGAAATCAAATCCCAAATGTAATGCATCCAAAACGGCAGTTCGGAGCTGATGGTGACTGTTTGAATTCACTTTTCGTGACTTTATCAACTATTTCAGATAATCTCATCCATTCTCTATGAGATTCAGATCTAGAGAGTTTGCAGGTCAATCCATGTGCGTAATATTGTTTTTTTCAAAAAATGCATTGATTTGCCTTGTTCTATGAGGGCGCGCATTATCATCATCAAACACAAATCCATCGCTTATTTTATTGGCAAATGGCAACACCACAGGTTCTAATACTTTATTAAAATACTTGACACTATTGATTGTAGCATTTCCAAGTATAACCAATTCAGTACAAGTCGCAGAAATCCCTCCTCAAACGCTAATTAAACCTCTTTCATAAGCTGATGGTAAGTCACGTGGTTCTCAACATAGCGTTCTCCTCTGCTTCTCCAAACTTTCTTTCTTCTATCGGACCTATGAAGGCGCACTTTGGTCTCGTCACTGAATAAACAACAACCCCAATCTTCAACACTCAAATTTGCATGTTGGTGTGCTCATTCTAGTCTTCTACTTTTGTGGGTTCTGGTTAACAATAAATATTTTTTAGAAGATTTAGACCTTAAATTTACCGCAGACAGCCTTTTTTTTACTGTTTGAATGAATTGAATACCTGTTGCACTTAATATATAAACTTGGAGTGTTTTTGCTGTAGAAAATCTATTCCTTTGACACTGAATCGTAATAATCCGGTCCTCCCCACTGTTGTACTGCAATTTTGCTTTCTGCCGTTCCTATGTTGGACAGTTCCAGTGTCATTAAAACGCATTCAAACTCTTTTGACCACATTGTGGCTCACATTGAAATGAGCAGCAACAGTTCTTAGTGATGCACCAGTAATAATCATTTCCAACGTTTGGCTCATCTCTTCAACATTTGTACGCCTTAATGGCATCTTTAAAATGCAGTCAACCACTCTGAATTAAAACTTATTGAGATATTTGCAAAAATTCTCTTAAACTTGATAAGTATAAACGTCCGTAAGCTCAGTAACTGCACTGATGACAGATAAACAACAATTGTTTTGAATATGTTATTCGATAGGCATTTGTTTGCATTCCGCAACACAGTCTTTATTATTATTGTTATTATTATTTTATTACTTTTACTGCATGTTATATAAGAGTACCAGTTCAAATGTTGAGCAGTGTATTTAATACACACATCGAAAAGGGTTGTTTATCTTATTGTTTTAAACATTATAATTACATACATTATTAATGTCTTATCTCTAACCACTCAACTGCAATTTGTTTTAGTTTTAATTTTAATTAAAGTTTAATAGAAGAACAGATAAAAAACAATTATCTCAAAAAGAAAAATAATAGTATTAAGATCATACATACTTTCAATGAAATTACTTGTAAGTAGAATAATCGCCAAACTAATTGAATCCAATTAATTAGCAGCTCAACCTTATTTTAGTTGTAATTGCAATTTCAATCATTCTTCGACATTTTTATTTCAACAGTCTTAAGATTAAGTAGTTGAATTTGGATTGTTAATTGCTAAAATGCACGACACGGATAATCAATTAATTCTTGTACAATCGCATTTGAGCTCATTTCTGACAAATATGAGCAAACGTGACGACACACTTTGTTGATCTACCGCGTGCTTTTCACTCCAATGCGTATTTGTCTAGTTGTTTAATGGAATTTGAATGAATGTGCGCCGCATGTTTAACCATTGTGCATTATTGTTACTTTTCAATTGAAAATTAAAAGTACGATTTTATCTCGATTTACTAAATGACCCATTTCATACCACATGTACGAATTTAAACTGAATACAAAGTATACTTAAAAAGCATAAAAAAGCAAAAGGTTAAACAAATGAATATACTGAATTTAAATTGATATAATAACAATAAAATATGTTAATAGTAATATTTTTTAACACGTATATGGATTGACGTGCAGTTGCATAGTGCATAGAAATATCTACTTATATATAATATTTGAATAACTAAAATTTTAGGAACCTCTTGAAATATATTATTATAAAACCAATTTAAAACTTAATTAAATAACAAATGAGAGGATGTAGTTGCAAATTAGATCAAGGTCATTATATAACTACAATGTTTTTTAAAGATTCCATAACAGGACAAGTAAAACAATAAACATGTAAACAATGCAGCAAAATATTGTCGCCCATGTACTGTTTGCATCACATACAAATATACATATTATACAGTAGCATCTATGTAAAATGCAAATTGTCCTATTATTTGTTCTATGAATTTAAATGTTTTGTTTATTAAATAAATTATTTACACATGTTTACATTAAATTATTGTTAGCTGCGCTTGTTAAAAAATAATAAATACTTTAAATCACAATAACATAAAAGATGTTTAAAAGTAATTTTGTTTTACGAGCAATAAGATCAAAAATGTATTATTAATAGCCAGTGACAACTTGGAGTTATTTTAAGAATAAATAATTTATCCTTCACTATCAAGCGATGACTTACCACCAAGATGAGGAGGTGAGGATTTGTAAAAACCGAAACAATTGTCTGTAGTTGGTTCGCCGCTTTGGAATGGATTGGGTTTTAGTAATTGATTTCAAACTTTTGTTTTTCATTAAATTATATTTGATATTGCAATTTGGTTGCCGATGATATGTCTTGTTTTATCGATGATATGTCTTGTGCTTAATATATAAAATTTGTTGAATAGTGACAAATATGCAATTGATGGCGAATAATAGAAAATACAGTGGTAGTAATAAAAACTAGTTTATGTAAAAAAAAATTTGTATGTCTCCAATAAAAAAAAGTACAAACGTTAACAACTAACTTAGTATTTGAGCTTAAATTTAAAATAGAATATATGTAGTCTGATCTGGTAACGTTTATCTAGAGCTTAGCAACGGTAGATGCGTTTTTATGGCCTATACCAGGAGCAGTTAACAACGCTTTTTCCAACGTTTGGTATGTAAAAAATAACGTAAATTTTTTAGGTGTATTTATAATATTGCTAGTTTACGTGTTTTGCTCTAAAAAGCTTGTTAATACAGATTGTTCATAATTAGAACAATAATAATGTCTAAAATTGTAAATATGTTTTAGCAACAAAATTATTTAAGTATACCATTCTATAAACCACTTTTTCGGACATTTTTAATTAGCAAGTCTTAGAGTTTACACCATTTTAAAGAAAATTTCATTATTGATTAATACTAATTTGAAGTTTCATTACTTTTTAATATATATTTTAAAGAAATCAATGATTATAGGTGTCAGGACACGTTTAGGTTGCTACAAGTATTAGATATTAAAAAATAAATGACAATCTTTGGTTCTTACCGAAATCGGCAAAACAACCTTCAACTTTAAGATATAAAAAAAGCTTATAAAAAGTGGTGTGTAGTCATTTAATTTTAAATTTCTTATACTATCAAGTAATTTTATATTAAGAAAATAATTTCAAAATTTGATTAAAACTTTTTAACAATCAGAATCTTAACAAGTCGATAGATACATGAAGATTGCAAAAACTTACATATAACACTAGAACAAATGACCCTTAATACATGACACAAGTGATTAAATATTAATCTTGAAAAACTAACAGTAATGTGCATGTTACTCTTATTTTCTAAGTAACTTGTTTTTGTCTTTGTAAGACGCCTATGCACAAGGCCACTATAAATTTATAGAAGTTTTTTAATTTAAATAAAAAAATAAAATTGACAAACAAACAAAATCTTGAGAAACATTTGCTTTTATTTACTTTGGGATCAGAGTTAAAACCATCAATTCTAACTACAGTTATTTTTTTGATTAAAAGCTATTGATTAGACTTACAAATTTACAATCAAGATTTATACAATGAAATTTTGTTAAGAGTGAGTTTGCGCACTTTATTTTTTTGTTTATTTTTTGTCTATTTTGCATATAATTGAGCCGTTGAAAATTAAAGTAGTCTAAGTAACAAAATGAATTTTTAAGATAAAAGTTTAACAATAAAAAAATGTATATAAAAATTTACTTTTTGACTAAGTTTAATAAATATACCGTCGTATTTGGTTAGAAATTGTTGCTTGCCAATTCAGTACGTTACTAAGTTACTGGTAGAATTAAAAAGCAAAGTAGTACAAGTGTGACTTAAATCATTCTACTGTAACGTGCTATTTGTTTATTTTATGTTGCAATGCTAAAACTTGTATAAAATAAGTTTTATTGAATCCAAATATGATTTATTTTGTGTCAGTGAAAGCAAGTAAAAGCCAACCAAGTCTTAAAATTCAAAACCATTATGTCTAGGTAACAATTGCGTAGAGTTTTAAAATTTGTAAAAAAAACATAACCTCAATTTTTTATCAGAATATCAACCTGTCAAACCTAATTAGTTCCCTAATTAAACCAGTACTGATAAACTACCAAAACAACAGAAATCTTAAGCTAATTAAACCGGGGTTGGTATTAAATCAAAACATGTAGAAATTACGCGTTTTAGAGAATTTGAAAGACACCTTCAACTAATTAACGCATTAGGTAAACATTTTTTTGGATTATTCATTCAAAACTTGCATGATAGTATATAGAACCAAAAACCAATATTTTTTATGTTGTTTATTCTTCTTCTTCTTCTTGATGTGCCGTATCCTCAGTGGACGTTGGCGATCAATCTGGCCCATCTAATTCTATCTATCGCGGATCTAAATAATTCAATTGAAGTATTGCCGGTCCATTGACTCAAGTTCTTCAACTAGGAGGTTCGTTGTCTTCCTGGTGATCTTTTCTCTTCAATTTTGCCTTGTATAATTAACTGCAGGATTTTGTACTTTTCACAGTTGCGCATAATATGGCCGAAATATGACAGTATTCTCTGCTTTATCGTTTTTAGAATTTCTCTGTCCTTTTGCATGCGCATAAGTATAGTTTCATTAGTTACTCGGTATGTCCATGAGACCCTAAGGATGCGGCGATAGCACCACATCTCAAAACTTTCTAATCGCTTGCTGACCTCGTCAGACAGTGTCCATCCTTCTACTCCATATAAGAGGGTTGAGAAGACGCAACATCTTAGAACGCGTGTACAAAGTTGGAGGCAGAGGTTCATGTTGCATAATATACTCCTCATTTGGTTGAAAGCTGATCGTGCTTTTTCAATCCTTATTTTTGCCTCTTGACTATGGTCCCATTTGTCGTTCAGGTTTGTTCCTAAGTACGTTATTGATGATACTGTCTGTAGGGGCATTCCGTTCACGTAGAATTGTGCGTTCTCGTTGTTTTTGCTTATAATCATAGTTTTTGTTTTGGATATATTCAGTCTCATATTAAGTTCTTGGCAGGCGTCGACTACTCTATCTATTATCTTTTGTAGTCCGTTAGCGCTGTCGGCGATTAATACAGAGTCATCTGCATATCGCAGATTGTTGATGACCTGCCCATTTATAATTATTTCTTCCTGTTCTTCTTCCAGTGCATCTTTGAAAAGTTTCTCTGCGTATCGGTTAAACAGTTGCGTAGATAGCACGCAGCCTTGTCTGACCCCTTGTTGTACTGGGAATTGTTCCGACAATCTTGTCTCTACGCGGATGCGTGCGATCTGTTGGCTATACAGGTTTGATATGATTCGTGCATCTCTTTTGTCTATGCCTGATTGATGTATAATTTGCATTAGCTTGTCGTGGTTGACTCTGTCGAACGCCTTTTCAAAGTCGACAAAACATGCAAAGACGTTGCAGTTCACATCTCTTGCTCTTTGGATAAGTACATTTAGACCGAAGAGTGCATCTCTGGTACCAAGGCCGTTTCTAAACCCGAATTGCGTATCACCTATGTCTTCTTCCAGCCTGTTATATATACGGTCGTAGATAATCTTAAGAAAAACCTTCATGAAGTGACTTGTTAGGCATATTGTTCTGTAGTCTTCGCACTTTTTAGCGGTGGTTTTTTTGGGTATTGGTATAAATGTTGATGTTAGCCATTTCTCAGGAATAGGTCCAGTTACATATATATGGTTGAATAGTTCTATGATGGTGTTTAAGTGTTCTTCCTTTATTAGTTTTAGGATGTCTCCTCGAATCTCATCGGGTCCCGGTGTCTTGTTATTTTTTAGTCTTCGTATTGCCTTGATCACTTCGCAACGTGTTATGAAAGGTCCAGTTGATGGTGGGTTATTACTGGTATTTAATCTTCTGTTATCATCAGTATAAAGAGATTGTATGTATTCTTGCCATCTTGTCACTTTATCATCCATACTTAGCAATGCTTTGCCATGTTTATCGGTGATGATGTTGTTTTGTCGAGACTTACGTGCTCCTGTGGTCTCTCTTATTTTTTTGTACATATTTAGTGCATCATGTTTTTTGTCCGATTCCTCTATCTCGGCACATTGCTATCTCCACCAGCTTTCCTTGGCGTCTTTAATTTTTCTTTTAATGTGACGGTGTATCTGCTCATATTCCGTTTTGTTCTTGTTTTTAGCTTTTCTTTTCTACGCTTTTCCATTAGATCTAGGATCTCATCTGTGATCTATTTACTCTTCCTGATTCTTTGCGTAGTGAGTAGGTTGTCATTTGCAACTGTTGTCATGATGTTAGTGATTGATTCTATTTGTTGTTCTATGGTTTGAACTCCGGGGTTTTCAGGTCTTACAATGTTGGACATTTTCTCTGCTATCTGTTGTTTTATATGCCCTATAACGTTTGGGTCTTTTATCTTCTGCATGTCAAGTGATTTAGTTTGTGTCCTATTTTCCGTCCTCTTTAGGCGCAATTTGAGTGTTGATAATAATAGGTTATGGTCGGTATATACATCTGCTCCGGGGTACGTTTTAACCGATGTGATGGCGTTTCTGAACCTCTTATTAATTGTAATGAAATCGATTTGATTCCTTACATGGTTCTTTTGAGTGTCGGCCGGCGATTTCCACGTGTATAGCCTCCTAGGAGGCAGCTTATAAAAGGTGTTCATTATAGCGTGTCCGATTTCTTTGCAGAATTGGATTAGCGTTTCTCCTCTCTCGTTTCTGCTTCCTAGCCCATACATGCCCACAGTATCTTCTTCTGCTTCCTTTCCAACTTTTGCATTGAAGTCTCCTAGTAGCACTGTGATATCTTTTTTTTTTGTTTGCTTCCGTGCTAATCTTATGTCCTCATAGAACTTTTTGATGTCCTCTTCATTTGCATCTCCCGTGGGCGCATAGACCTGAATGATGTTAATTTTGCATGGACTTGAATTCAGCTTCATTATTGCTACTCTGTCTGATATTGGTAGAAATCCTAGAAATGATTTATTTACTTCTTTTGTAACTATGATTGCAATGCCGTTTTTGATTATTTGTGATTGGTCCGTATTCGGCCATCTTGTCTCGCTGCTGCCGAGCATGTCTATTTTCATCCTTTGCATTTCTTTTGTTATATTTGTTGTTTTACCTGCCTGAAACATGCTTCTAACGTTCCATGTTCCTATTCGCTGGGTCTTTATTTTGTATGTTGTTGCTTTGGTTGAGTTTGGTAATGTTATTTTTGTCTTCGTGGTATTGTTGTTTATATATATGTAGATTTACTTATTTTATTGAAAAACCTTGTTTTAGTTGCTATTATATTTTTTTCAACATTTTAAGTTTTGATATCACAAATATATTTTTGGCTTCCAATGCTTTAATTTGTAAAAAAATTAAAAATATGAGACTTGAATACGTTAGAATGTCAAAAAGTAATACTCCCTAAAACTTTTACTAATATAAACTCTAACTGTTAGACCCTTCAAATTAGATATTTTTCAGAGAAATTTTACCCACAGCTTAACAACCTGTATACTTACAGGTAGGTGTATTTGGATTGTCTGAAGACTATTTTCACCTAACGCACGCATAAAAAAAGGTCAAAAATTATCTCTATTAAAAGTTGTAGAACAGAAAACTTTCCAATCAATGTAGGTCATTTAAATTTTTTTATAACTTTTCGTTCTTTAGCTAGAAAGCGCGGAAAATAAAGTATATATTTTATTTGTTTGCACTTCGAGCCGAAACTATGCATTTTGGTGAAAAACTACAAGAAATCAAAGTTGTAGAACAAAAATTTCCGATTGATATTAGCAACTTGGATTTTCCAATAGTGAGAGCATTTTCCTCTAAAGAATGTTAAAAAATGTTTCAAATTGTGACCTTTTGCGGATTTTTTAGATTTTCAACCAAAACAAACTATGCTTTTATTGGAAAAATAATAAAAGACCAAAGTTTTAGAGCAAAAAATGTTCAATCAATGTAGGTCTATTAATTTTTCTAATAATGCGTGCATTGTCCGCCAAAGCGCGCAAAATTGTGATTTTATTTTGCGTGTCTTCTAGCAAAATAACAAAAAACTATAGAGGAAAATTCAAATAACCTTTATCGATTGGAAATATTTTGCTCTACAACTTTTAATAAAAGTAATTATTGCCCAAAACGCATAGTTTTTGCTAAAAATGCAAAAAATTATTCAAAAACTCAGAAATTGATATAAATATGTCTATTACTCCAAAACCACCCTTTTTTATACGTGCGCTAGATAAAAATAATCTTCAGACATTTCAAATACACCTAAGTATATAGGTCGTTAAGCTGTGGGTAAAATTTTTCTAAAACGTCTAAATTGAAGGGACTATGTAATAAAAAATATTTGACGCTAATAAAAACTACCTTTAAAAATTTCTGAAAAACAAGTAATTTTTCTTTAAAAAATGCTTTTATGCGTGGTTTAGTATAATAAAATGGAACTAGAAATAGAAAAAAATATTTAATTTATGTAAACATTGGCAATAACTTATAAAACGTTTGTAGAAAGTATTTTATAAAAACCAAATAAACAACTACAAAAAACCTTAAAGCAAGCGCGTGTTATATTTTAAGGCATAAATTACTAAAAAAAAGCAAACAGCAAACAAGACAGCACAGAAAAATGTAGAAGATATACTTGAGTACATAAGAAGATTTTATGCATATCAATCACAAAAAGTTATAATTCTAATAATAGAAAGTACCTAAACCAAAACTTGAATGTAAGAATAATGTACAATCTATACAGAACAAAAGAATACTAGTAGACACACATATATCAAAACCAATCTACAAAAAAATCGAGCCATTAGCTGTGAAACTACAGATTTTTTTATAAAATGTTAAAATAGCAAAATCCAGCCATAAAATATTAAAATATTGTAAAATTGTACTAAAACTTGGCCATTATCTGTTAAAAAGTGTAAAATTTTATTTTTAAAATGTTAAAAATAACAAAATCCTGTCAAATAATATTAAAATTATTAAAAAAAAATATTAATATCTTGCCAAATATAATTAAACTAACATTTTTCTTGTAATATAAAATAAAATCATTTTAATGTTCAAAGTCGTCTTAAAAAAAACAAATTTTTATTAATAAAATGTCAAAAATATCAAAATTCTTAAAACTTCTAAATGTTATTAAAAAGCACCAACATTTAGACTTGAACTGTTAAAAATGCAAATTTATATTTATAAAAAGTTGAAATAAATCTGTCTTCTTATTCATGAAAGACTAAATACAGCTAACAGACATCACAGTTATTCTGCGCCATTATAAAATTAACAACATCCGAATCATACAAAATCTAAACAAAAACACCAAAACATTAAACAAAAAGATAGTTTAAGATCAGCACTCTTCAATATTCGAATAAACAAAATAATCAAAAAACTAAAAATAGTCTGTAGAATGGGCAACAAATTTACGGAAATCCTATTTTGCGCCGACGATGCTGCACAAATATGATTTGCAACGACTTTTGTTTAGATTCTAAACAGCAGCAGAAAAAAGAAACATAATTATATAATCCAGAAAGACCAATTTAATAGTAATTTCAAAAGCTCTAATCCGTTGGGCAATAAACCCATAGAACAAGTAGTAAAATTTAATTATTTTAAGTGGCAGATATCAAGCGCTAAAAACTTGATAAAAGAAGTAAGAGCAAATGTTATCAAAACCTGAAAATTTCCGGTTTTTTAAGAGACGTAGTAAAGAAAAACTAATTACTCGTGTACGGCCGATCCTAAACTACGCCGCTGAAATCCGTGCAGAAACATCTAAAACCATAAGATTAATAAAAAAATCAAAAATAAAAACTTTTAGAACAAAAAAAGTAACTCTAACAGATGAAATCAAAGAGAAAACATAAATATTGAAGACGTAGCTAGATAGGTCCGATTACAAATACGATAATAAAAAAACCAAGTAGATAAAATAAACCACAACAGAATTGCCAAATAAAATAAAGACCAAAAACCCCAAAGTAAAAAACCACTAGACAGACTACTTAAGCTAGAAGTAGATAACATAATTTGGTCTTAAAAATGTTATTCATATAATGTCAAAAATAGGTAAATCCGGTCTTTAAACATTAAAATATGGTTTTACAATAG
Source organism: Tachinus rufipes (assembly GCA_963932245.1). NCBI lineage: Eukaryota > Metazoa > Arthropoda > Insecta > Coleoptera > Staphylinidae > Tachinus > Tachinus rufipes. The sequence continues at coordinate 43,624,098 of OZ010741.1, read as the reverse complement.
AAAAATTAAATTTTTAAGTCTTAAAATATGGTTATAAAAAAGTTATAAACTCTTAAAAATCTAAAAAATTAAAAGTCTAAAATCTAGCAAAATCCGGCCATAAAATATCAAAATAAACAATGTTAAAAATAGAAAAATAACTGCCAAAAAGTGCAAAATTCTATTTATAAAAAGTTATAAATAGCAATATTTGATTATAAAATATTACAATATTGCCAAAAATAAACAAAATCTAGCCATAAACTGTTAAAAAATGCAACATTTTGTTTATAAAATGTCAAACCTTACAATATCCGGTTATAAATTATTAAAATTATGTTAAAAAAACAAAATATTACCAAAACCAGTTGAAATATGCAAAATTCTATTTATAAAAAGTCAAAAATCCGGCCATAACTGTTAAAAAATGTAAAAAAAAATCATAAAAACTTAAAAATAGCAAAATACGGCTATAAAATATTTAATTTGCAAAATTCTATTTATAAATAGTCAAAAGTAGTAAAATTCAAGTATAGAATATTAAAAAAACATTCTGTTGTCAAAAAGCACTAAAATCCGGCTATAAACTTTTAAAACGAAAAGATGGCGGACAGACTGTATCGCTCCCTGTCTGAAAGTGAATTAAATCTAAGTGTAATATGTGAAAAAGTATGTACATTGTGCAACGGTGTAATTGATCGTGATTTCTTCAAGTGTAACATTTGTGACGCCGATTATCACCGCATATGTGCAAAAACGGAAGATAAGTTTGGTGTTCAGTCATGCTCTAAGTGCGAAAAAAATGGAATTCAGAAGTGTTCTCTTCAAATACTAATTGCTTTAAAACAAGAAGTAATAGATCTAACAAATCAAATACATCGTCAAAAACGTGTTATATTAAATCAAGATGAAAAACTCAAGTTACTAACCTACGAGTTAATAAACATAAAAAATATACACATTAGCGAAGCCACAAACCCCGCTAAGAATTCTAATCCGAATTTAAGTAAAGACGCAAATCTATCAATAGATGGACCTAGCTACGCGTCACAAGCTAAATTGTTACCTACAGACAATAATAATCTTGAACGTATTTCAATGTCAAAAAGAAATACAAATAAAAACAAAGAAGTAAATTGTAATCAAACAGCTGAGCATAAGGTCACCGAACCGGCTGAAAATAATAATAACAAAACTATTAATTCTGTTGAATGGACCACCGTTCGCTCAAAAAAATATAAATCAACAAAATTCAACGGTACCGGCAATGCAACCGATCTTCCTGTAGCGGAAAAGCCATCTCGAAAATGGATTTTTGTCTCCAGGCTACATAAAGAAGTGGATAGTAAACAATTAAAATTATACCTATCAAAGGCAGGTGAACATGCATATGTAGTAGAAAAACTAACACCTAAACAAGAAAACGGAAACTACGCATCGTTTAAAATTGGAGTTCCCATTGAGGTTGCGGATACTATCATCAATAAAAACTTCTGGCCGAAGAACACATTTGTCAACAAGTTTTTCTTCAAAGCAAGAAGTGATAAAAATCATCAAAATTTTCAAGCAAATCAACAAGGGTCAAAAATATCGTAATGCCTACCCTAAATATCGCAGATGCTTCTACGTCACTCATAAAAAATAACAATTTAAGTATCAAACTAGATAAAAAAACTCAGTCTCAGCACTGCCACCTCAACTTATTGTTTTACAACCTACAAGGGTTAAAAAGTAAAATTATTGATTTAGAAGGAATTTTTCTTGAAAATAAATATATATTTGATTTTATTGGTATAAGTGAGCATTTTATGGTTGGTAATGAGACTGAGTCACTTCATATTAATCAATATAAAGTTTCGTCCCATTTTTCACGAAATATATTTATTCATGGTGGAGTACTGCAGTTAACAAATATTAAACACTCAGTGAGAGAACTAACTGACATCAATTGTTTATCTAGAGAAAAAGATTGTGAAATTGCTGCTGTGCATCTAATTGAATTAAGTGTTTCAGTAATCACTATATACCGTTCACCTCATGGTGTATTTAACGAGTTTTTAAGCATTTTTAATGACTTGTTAGACAAATTAAATTATAATAATATAATAATTATAGGTGGTGATTTTAACCTTCATTTTAATTCAAATGAAGCTAGTGCTTCTACATTTTGTGACTTGTTAAATAGTTTTGGGCTAACACGTAGAGTAACTTTTAATACAAGATCTAACAACTGTATTGATAATGTCTTTACAAACATTGATGCTCAAAACGTTTTTTGTGCACCTATGGATTATGGTTTTTCGGATCATATTGGCATTCACGCTTTAATTAAGGTACCTAAATTTAATAATACACCAACACAACGTAATATCAGGCCGTACACTGAAAATGGTAAATTTATATTTTTTTCTATGTTAGAAGGCACAGACTGGAGTTTTGTTAGTGATGCAAATCTAGAATGTGAAGCAAAATTTGATATATTTTGCATCACAGTCGAGCAACTTATTCTTTGGTCGTTCCCAGAAAGAATTATCTCCACGGGTTCTAAAAAGTATTCCAATTGGTTCAACAATAATTTAAAAGAAATGCGTAAAACACTTATGTTGTTAAGAAGTGCTAGCAAAAGATATCAAGATCTAAAACCTAACTACATTAGTTATAAAAATAAATACTATCATGCTTTGAAAACCACAAGAATAGCACACAACTCAAAACTTATTAGGGAGTCCGGCAATAACCCAAGAGTTATCTGGTCTCTAATTAAACAACATACACCTTCTAACAACACCTTATGTGCCATAAATCCAGATGAGTTTAACACATATTTTAGCCAAGTTGCTGAAGACTTAGTAAAAGCTTTACCAAATACAAATACTGATCCAATATCTCTTCTTAATCAGGTACACACAACTATTCCTAGTACTTACTTTAAATTTCAAGAGGTTAGTTCATTAACTATTATTGATACAATAAACAAATTGAAACCAACTCATAGTAAAGACATTTATGGTATGAATACACATTTATTAAAACGTGTTATCAATCCTATATTAAAACCATTAACTACGCTGATAAACGCATGCATAACATCTAGCATCTTTCCAGCTTGTTTACAAAGAGCGTGTGTCATTCCAGTTCACAAAAAAGGTGACATAAATGACAAAAATAATTATAGACCAATCTCTATTCTGCCTATATTTTCTAAAATTATAGAAAGAATTTTATTGGAACAAATGCTCAATTTTTTGGAAAACAACAAACTTTTATCTAACCAACAGTATGGCTTTCGCAGAGAGAGGTCTACGGGAGACGCAATCAATTCTTTTACTCAAACAGTATATGACAGTTTTGAAAGAGGAGAATACTCTGTTGCAACTTTCATGGACCTGTCCAAGGCTTTTGATTGCGTATCTCATGACATCCTTCTGCGAAAGCTATACTGCTACAATTTTTACCCAAGTAGCTGTCGTATGATTCATTCTTATTTATTGAACAGATACCAAAAGGTATGCGCTAATAAAAAGTTGTCATCTGAATTAGCAATTAAGCACGGGGTTCCGCAAGGGTCTATTTTGGGCCCTTTGCTCTTTGTACTATATATTAATGACTTGCCAAATCAAAACTTTGATATAACCACAACTCTATTTGCTGACGATACCACACTGCAAAATTGCTCGTCTTCTAATCAAACAGCTATTTCAAACAACAATAGTGCAGTAGAAGCAGCCTGTCTTTGGTTTGCTGCAAATAAACTAACAGTAAACCCAGAAAAATCTACTAGTGTAATGTTTTCCTTAAAATCTGACATTGTAGTAAATAGCGCTAAATTCTTAGGTGTGCACTTGGATACAAAATTAAATTGGCATGTACATGAAAATGAACTGTCAAATAAAATATCCAAAAACATATTTCTTTTAAGACAATTGAAATATCAACTCCCCAGTGACGTCTTAAAAACAGTCTATTTTGCAATGATTCAAGCTCATCTAAGTTATGGACTATTATCATGGGGTCATTCTAGACCTTTAAAGAGACTTTTTAGTCTTCAACGTCGGGCAATTAGGATATTGGACTTGATTGACTACAGGGATGATTGTCGGAACTCATTTACTAATCTGAAAATTATGACTCTCCCTTGTCTGTACGCTCTTGAGTGTCTTATGCACGTGTTCAACAACATTAACTCTTACAATAAATACAATTTAAACCATCAATACAATACTAGACACAATAACCATCTATATCCTATTCGTCTACGTCTAACTAAGTCTCAAAACGGTATCAATTTCTACGGGCCTAAATTATTTAATCTATTACCTGTAAATATCAAAACTCTTACAGCAAACAATTTTAAACAAGCTTTAAAATCTTATTTTATACTAAAAGCATTTTACAGTATTGAAGAATGCTTATCTAATAAATTTGCCGGTCTCAACTAACTCGGCTGTTTTACAAACCGTGATTGGTTATAGTGATTACTGTTTTTGTTTGTACTTTAATTTTAATGTGTTATTTATCAGCGATTGTTTTGTTTACCTGTAAACTTATATTTTATATTTGATTACTATATAGAGCCTGATTATTTTAATTCTATTTATTATTATTATTATTTACTTGTTTTCAAATATTTTTTTAAATTTTAATATGTAAACTCTTGACGTATGTAAAACTCCTTGTATATTACATGAATAAAATGAATTGAATTGAATTGAATTGAATTGAATGAATTGAATTGAATTGAATAAAACGTATAAATTTTTTAAATAAAATTCTAGTTTGTCAAAAAATACAATTAACTTTTAAATAGTGTAATAATTATTATAAAATTGCAAAAATTGAAAAATTCAGCTAAAAAATAGAAAAATATTTTTACAAAAAACTAAAAATAGCAAAATCCAGTTTTCCAGGTTTTGAAATAGAGGCCAAAAAAACCTTGTATGTTTGTAGGCCCTTTCGCATTGCAAATTTTTGACAGATAGATACAGTGGCGTGAGACTCAAACTGGCAAATCTTTTTTTTAATACTCTACCATTATGCATTTTGAGCATTTTTTCTTATTACACATCTAAATTTATTTTTTCAACATACAATACATCTAACCCAACTATATTTCTCGATATAGACATTTTGTGGAATAAATTTTTTTATTTCATAATTTTTTTTTTTAAATAGGCATAATCTTCACAAGACTATTGTTATCATTAAGACTTTTCAAAAACAAATTTAATATTGAAAACGCTGCTAATTGATGTCTTGCAATTTTTTATTGTATTTCTGTGTTCAACTGGTCAAAGTGGTAGAAAATTTTGCTATCCACTTGTTGTCATTGAAGCAATTAGCACATTGTTTTTTATTTCTCAAAAATATTTTTAATTCTGTTTTAACAGAAACAGCTCCAATCTTGCAAAATGTGAATAAATAGTAGTGATAAAATAATACTAGTAAAGTGATATACCTATAGATTAAAACTATATCATCAAATATATTAAAAATGCGCTGGAAAATTAAACTTTAATTTTTTTTAAAGTTATTTGAGGGTTTTCCCTGACTCAACCAAATACCTCCCGCAACTCTTGGTTTCAAACTAAGCACTGCTAGTATAAAAGTCAAACATTTCTATTAACCCGCCCGTAAATTAATATACTTTATTGGGTTATCTAATATAGAATTTTAATATATAGTCAAGTTTTTTAACCTTTTTAAACTGAATAATAAAATAATAGACCTTTTTGTACAAGCGTTTGAAACTAAAAAAAAAATAAATGGCGATCTGTAAAGCAGTAAAACCTTATTTATGATCAATGTGAAATTTAATGTCAGTAGGACAATAAAACTCAAGTTCAATGTGAAGGTTTTATTGAATATTAGATTGTCTCAACAGTATTATCATTAAATGCAATAATCATTAATACAACAGATCATAAATTTTGCTAATGTTAATGACAAATCAAGCCATAATCTGTTGCGGAAAAGTGCACAAAAATCAAATAAATTAACAAAGCAACAAAGCTAAATTTATAGAAAATATATTTTTGCTTATATTTGTGCCATAGCTAGAATATTGATGATTTATCTTATTATGATCAAAAAATAAAAAAAAATAATGATTATTGTTAAAGTGTTGATGGAAATAAATAATAAATAGTAAATCTTTGTTGTTATTTTTATACTGTAATTGAATTGCTGTATTTAATTTGTTATTGAATCAAGTGAAATTTTTTTATTAAAGTTGAGTAGCTACTATTTTATCATATTAATAGTTAACAATAAGCATCAATAATATTTATATTGTAGGTATAGTTGTCTCACAATACAATTTCACCGAATTTGTAAATGCTATAATACTTGCGTCAGACAGATTGGCTCCACAAAAGTTTCATCAAATAGTTCTTGATATATACAAACTTGTTAGCCATGATGTATTTTTTATCAACAAGGAAATAACCTAATAATTTTGAAAATAAATTGGAGTAGCCTTGAGTTTAATAAAAACAAACAGATGTAAATCATCATCTGATCGATAGGAAATAATAATTTGCATAAATTTAGTAGGAAAAACCTATTAAATTAAATATTTTAAGGTCGATATTGATAAATAGTTTACATTTAACTAGACATTTTATCTACTAGTAAATTAGCCTAGCAAAACTCATTTGTGGTATTGAGGTAATATGACAATTTATTTAACTGGGAATGGTTAGATTTATTACTAGTCAATATCAAGGATGATTTATATAAACAAATTCAGTATTATAAATAGAGTAGGTTTATGAAGGATTCTTTCCACATTTCTAATATGATTTAAAATAAAAGTTATTAATTTAAATAATATGTAAAAAAATATATCTCTTATGCATAATTATATAACACAAATAAAATATTTACCTTCAGTCGCTGGCCGACAAGGTGAAAGTAAAGTAGCCCGAAATAGTTTAATTGTTTATGAGATAATACTTCATTTTACTGTCTGTACAAATAATATCAGTGTATGAAATAAAATAAGTAATTACACCTTAAATAAGAATATTGCTGAATAAAATAAAAAAATAAAAAAAAACTAATATAGTTCTACATACTTTCAATTAAGGTTTATAACATGTACTATACTTTGCACTATGTAAATCCATTTGTTTTAATATTTTTTTTTAATTTAATAAAATGTATTTATTTAAATGCACTTTTTTGCATAACATAATATAAATAAAACAAAAAATTTAAAACAAATTGTTTTTATTTATCTTCAATTGCTTCTAATTTACTAATATTTATTAATATATTAAAGGCTTTACTCTCGCAGGGGATGTGGCATTCAAAGCCTAGATTTTGGCATTTAAAGCCGGGTTTCTGGATTCGAGTGAACAGATACAGTTTTAGAAGAGTAATATCCTCGCGGATCCAAACTACCGTGTCCTTACTTACTCAAATTTCTATAATAAAATCAATACTATGTATATTAAAAATATATTAAAACGATAGCTTGTTTAAGTAACTTTTAAAATAACAACAATACAATAGTACGTATTGTTTAAATTTTGCCAAGTTTGTAGCATTCTAATAGTGTTTTTCAAGTAAGGTACGAGGTTTACCTTTATAACTACAAAAGCAGTGTTCTTTTGATGTTTAAAGGCTAAAATTTGACATAGCTTACTTTTTTTACATAAAGATTACTTTCTAATATTAGACAGATAAAAATTCCACAATTTTTTTTAGGAACCAATCTAATAAACATATTTTTATTACTAAGTCTCTTTTAAACTCTATTTAAAACAAGCTATTTAGATTATTGCCAATTCAAAATTGACTAACAACTTAGATACATTACACCAGCGTAATGTTCTAGATTTCATCATTTTCCAAAAATACAAGACATATTGTCATCTAATTAAAAATTTACTTGTAGTACAAGGCTTGCAAAAAATTCTAACAAATATTCATTGACAGCTCAGAGATATAGTACCAAAACTTAAAAAAAAAATTGTTAACCGTACTATCAACACAGAATAAACTTTTAAATTTAGTAGTTGCCAAAACTTATAAGCCGCAAATATTCAAGGTCAATGTTCACAGACTGCTTAAATCTAAGCTTTCAATGTGATAGTTTTAGCAAATGTGGTTTTACTCGTTGAAATTTATAAGTATTTTTATGTTGTTGACATATGATATGTGACATATTAAGTAATTTTTAAATAACATATTTTGAAACTTAAAAAAATAAATCTATTGGAATGAGACCTAAGATCATACTTGGGCAATTCCATTTCTAACGGACCAGAGCTAGGGGGGGTGCGTTGAGAACCTTGCTTATGTATTTTTTTTTAGTTTCTATAACTTATTAGTAGTCCTTTGATCGGTATATGAGGATATAAAACCCATAAAAAAAATTCTACGATTTTTTAAAGTATTTTTGACGTTTTTTGACTTAATCGCATTTTTTGTTTAAAAACCGCAATTTTAACTCAAAAAAATAAATTTACTAATGAAATCAATCAAAAATTTTCCGTAGAATCCAAATCTGGCGCCATTTTCAGTTTATACCCTGCCTATAAGCCGCAAAAGCCATAAAACTATGTTTTTGTTCTCAGTGGGCTGGGCAAAAAGGAGCATTTTTTAATATTTTTTTTAACCGCTAAAGTTGACGTGTTTTGATGTAAATTAATTAGAAAATATAAATTTGTTTTGTGTATTTGGGTTTTAAGCGTCTAAAACTCAAAAAAACTGCAAAAATTAGCCTATTTTTCAACATAAACTTTTACAAATGCACATTTAACAGTTTTCAAAGAAACTATACACCAAATATTATTAAAAAAATTAGTTTTGCAAACAATTCTACATAGAAAATAGTCAGTGTCGTGCTTATCTGGCAAAGAAAAATCCATCTAGAAAAAAAAATTTATTCAAAATTTACTTAAATTTTTATTTTTTTTTTATTTTTTTAAAGATTATTTGGATTATATTTTTTTAAGTTGATTTCAGAAGTTTAACAAAGACATTTTTTGTCGCTTGAACCAATTTTTGGCCATTTTACTCTTTGTTTGATAGTTTTTGCGCCTGCGGCACAAATTTAGACTCGATCTATCGGCGCAAAAATTTAAAAATATTATTATTTTTGGCATTCAATTATAAATCTGCCTGTCGCTTGTTAAAATTTGTTAAAAAAAAATTTTAAACCACACCCTAGTGTGTTTATAATATTTTTTGTAAATAAAAAAAATAATTAATTTTTAACGCATTTTTTGCATAAAAATTTTCTAAACATTTTTTTCTATATGAACTTTTCTATAGACGATGAGTACAACACTGACAATTTTCTATGTAAAATTGTCCCCAGAATTCAAATTTTTAATAATATAAACGTGCATTTGTAAAAGTTTATGTTGAAGAATAGGCCTACTTTGCAGATTTTTTGAGTTTTAGACGCTTAAAACCCAAATACACAAAACAAATTTATATTTTTCAATTAATTTACATCAAAATACGTCAACTGTGGCGGTTAAAAAAAAATTAAAAAATGCTCCTTTTTGCACAGCCCTCTAAGAACAAAAACATGGTTTTATGGCTTTTGCGGCTTATAGACAGGGTATAAACTTGAAATGGCGCCAGATTTGGATTCTACGGAAAATTTCTGATTGATTTCATTAGTAAATTTATTTTTTTGAGTTAAAATTGCGGTTTTTAAACAAAAAATGTGATTAAGTTAAAAAACGTCAAAAAAACTTAAAAAAATCGTAGAATTTTTTATTATAGGTTTCATACTCTCATATATCAATCAAAAGACTACTAATAAGTTATAGAAACTAAAAAAAAATACATAAGCAAGTTTCTCAACGCACCCCCCCCTAGCTCTGGTCCGTTTGAAATGGAATTGCCCACTTATGTACAAATATCAAAATAAACTAATGTTTTAAAATTTTGTAATGTCTAGAAATTTTACCGATACATTTAAAAACTATTTAATAATTTTTAAACTTACATACAGTTTAACTCTAGAACTGAAGTACTCAAACGCAGATTCTAAGATTTGCAAAAAATTTAAGTTTTTTCTTTTTTTTGATACCATTTTGCTGCTAAAAAACTTAATTAATAATTTAGGTTAGAATCATTAAACTAGTAAGTTTTTTTACCGTGCACAACCATTATTTTAACCAGAAAAACTGACTCCCAAATAAGAGACGCAAACAAATAAACTAAATAAATCTGATAATACTTTAAGGATCTACTGTAATAAAACTAGTACTTATAAATTTGTTTATTAACTAGATTTTTACAAAAAAAATTATAATTAATTTTGTGGTTTATATCTATTTTAACAATATTATAAACATACAAATTGATTATGATTACTTTCTACATATATTATTATCGTTAAACAATTATATATAAGACTCTTACTTACTCTATAATTATTATTATAAATGGAAATATTACTACTGATAATTAACAGTTATAAAAAAATAACATTATTGCTTTATGTCATAAATGCCTTTATAAATAATAATATTTATTATTGTTTACTACTTTTTTATTACATTTATTGATTCATTAATTAATACTTAAAAAGAAAATAGTATATATTAGAAGTATTTCATATTGATATGCATATATTAGTAATACATTCTACATTGTACAATTGATAAATGCAAATATGAAAAATAAATACTTTTTTTTGTATTGAAAAACATTTTATATCAATTTTAACAAAAAAATCTTAGATTTATGTACATTCTAAATCTTTTTTCTTACATTACATTTCTTTTTAAATTTCACATTAATAAATTAAAATAAAATAATAAATACGTTATAATTATATGTGTAGCATAATAAATTATTAATTCTCCATCAATTGCATGACATTGCATAAAATTTGCTATTTGGTACATATTTCTATATTTTTCTACTTATTATACGTTGTTGCATAATATGGACACTACAGATTTAAATATAGCTTCTAAGTAATATATAATTATTTAAAACATCCTGGAAATATTATGTGGTTATTAAACGTCACATAAATTTAAATACATAAAAACTGCAATTATTAGGTGCGTATAGTTAAAAGTTGCATTGGAAGTCGTAAAAGCTGTCTCAAAACTTTTTTTTTTAATTGTTTAGTTATATAGCAATATATTTTAAAATAGCATATAATAAAAATATATTTAGCATTTTCTTAATATGTTTGTTAGCTATAAAAAATATGATTATTAATTTTTTTTTTTAATTATTCATAAATATCTAATAAACATAATTTACTATTTATTACATTCCGATAATTGTTGATATATTTTTATTCAGGATAGCACTCCCTGGTGTTATATATCTTTAACATTTCTTTTCTGATTTAATAGATAAATATTGGAATAAGAAAAATCGTGAGAAGATGATAACCTCTTAGCTAAAATGTCAATTCTAATCTATTTATACAGATGATTATATCAATCACAAGTTATAAATCTTAAACCCTAGCTTTACTTAAAAGAGAATAAAGCTTGTAAACTTTTGATTAATTATTGATTATAAATTTTTTAGTAATATATTTTTATATCAATAAAGTATTTGTAATAAAATATTAGTTATTGTTTTATTTCATTATTGCCGTAAGAAGGAAATACATACCCGCAATAAAATGCCGTAAAATTAACAAAAAAATAATAAAATTGTTTATTATTGTTAATATTTTTACCTTTAAATACCGAAGTGTTAAATAGCTTCCAGGTGTATAAAATAAACACAATTGTCCTTCAGAGGTCGTTGGAAATAAAATAATCTTCTAAAATAAATTAAGCACATGTTGTATAGATACTATATCTATGGCTACAGAACTAGTATAAAAAAAAAAATTTTGCGCAAATTTAAGGATTTCAATCTAAACTATTAGTTTATTTAATGTCAAATGCAACACCAAACAAAAATTCAAAAATAACTAAAGTTTTGCTTCTTATTTAAAAAAAGATATATTAAGTCTAAAATAAAAGATGCATACTTGAACAGTCGAGTATGTCATCTATTATTATTGTTATACGTCAATTACTATACTACCTGGATGGTTAACATAATTTTTAAACAAGCTAATATTATGTATTAAAGTTGAAAATAGTTATTTAAAAAAAAAACTGTTATAAGTGTTATTTAATGATAAATAAGTTTTTTTACAAATTTTTAAAATTATTTTTTCCCAAATTTCAACTTTTCAATTTTTTGAATTTATCATATTTAAAACCGTGCAGAACGTTTATCAGTATATTTTGTTTTTTGCCTACAATTACAAACATATTTTTTCTGTTAACACAAATAAATCACATACTACATACATTGCAATAAAATTTTATAACAAATAGCCAAAAGATATTAACAAAACACAATTTTAATATAAACAATATTTTTGAAGGGTGGAGTTTTAGTTTACATTTACTTACTAACCGGTTTGATATTGTTTAAATAATTATTTTTGTTCTTTCATACTAAAGTAAAACATTAATAATATTTATTCCTTACTTTATTTTTATAAAGAAAACATTGTTGTCAATATAGTTGCAATAATTAAAGTTTTACAACACAATTTTATTTGTTTGTGTATATATTTAAAGTTGTTGCAGATATTATTATACATAAAACATAATTAAAGTGTACTAGAAGCATATTACATAATATTTTTAAATATACTTTAAATTTTTAGTGAAGTAGATATACAAATATTATATATTTGAGTAATATTGTAATGCTTTTATTGATTAAATTTATTCTTTAACATAATTTATTATTATTATTGTTATATTGAATAGAAATTAAATTGTATTAGTTTACAATGAAAAACAAACTTAGTTTTATAGTTTATACCAGAAACAACATTTAATTAAATTCAAAGAAATTAAAAAGAAATTGCATAATTTAAATTTAATTAAAACCTTGCAACAAGAGCCGGTAGGCTTATGATTGTCATTTCATTGGTATACTAACATAAACATAATAACACATGGCTTTTAATCGGCAGTATAAAGAAAAAATAATAGAATTAATGATAGTTATTATCTGTGTATTTTATTAAAAAGTATTTTATACAATAAAATATGCGTACAATATGAGTAAAAAACAATTCTTAATAATTAAAAAAAATTAATCATATTTATTTTAAAATAATTCATATGTTTATCAAAATTAAATAAAATGTAAAATTTACTCTGCAAGTGCTACTATAAAAAGTTAAATAAGCTGTTATTTTTTTCAGTTTTGGAAATATATTTATTAAAATAATTAAAAATTAGTGCATTTAAATTAAAAATAATGTTAGTTATTTGGTTTGTAAAAATTTACTGACCAATATTGTGGCGGTCAATAATTGTAACCACATGGTTATAGTCCTTAGCACTACACTCTTAACGCGAGAATCCTGCACCGTGCGGTTTCTGCGCGATTACTGCTGTCTCGGCTCCGGGCTTTCAGAACTGCAACTCCGGGAGAAAGAGTGGGTGCCCCGCTCTACCTGGTCTGCTATACACCACCATTGATGTCACCGTGGGTGTAGGTTACTAGATTATCGATAATCATCGCCTGTTGCATTACTTTGCATTGCCGCAGAATAAAAACATCACCTTGACTCCGCACGCTCTTCCGACCTATTGCCGGTGCACCACGTGCTTACGACAGCGTTATTATTATTTATAATTTCACACCAACCGAACACTGTGAATAAACAATGAAAAATTGAATGAAGAGATGTACAGATTGTTATCCATCGAGTGTTTCGTAGTATTTCTCCTATCCTTAACAAATTGATTAAGGAAAAGTTAATGATATTTAAGCATGTTTTATCATTGATTTATTATGTTTCGTGTGACTAAACCTATACATTAAAAAAATAGATAATATATATTTTGTAAGAATAAATTCTTGTCATATTAGCAAGTACGTGTAGATAAATGTGTATAAACAAATATCAAATTACATAGAACAGGGATTGGCAACATATTTCTTGTTAACTAAACCCAGTCGCTGATATATTTAATTTAACAAACTACTTCCTCAACATTTTATAATTTTATAATTTTCATTTAGTGATCACTTTACTTCTAAAAGTTTAAACATAAAGACAATTAGTTTTAAACACTAACATTAATATTAAAATATTTTTGATTCACTTTACAATAAGTAAAACATAAAATATATAATAATACCACTAAATGTATGTACTTAAAAACAGCTACCATGAAGGATAAATTTTTAAAATAAATTATGAATTAACAAATTAAAATAAATTATTTGGAATTATATTATAAGAAAATTATGATTCAATATTATTTATTTCATTGCAGTAAATAGCTGTTAGCTTGTGAGAACAACGTTAAAGTTGGTGTAAAGTTCATAAATATGTAAAATCGCTTATTATTAACTTTTTATATTTACATTGATAAATGGTGTCTTGCTCATTATTTTAACATTAAAATAAATTTAAATTAAATTAAATATCATTTCTATGTACTTTATTACAAAAACATATTTAAAACTTTTACTAGTTTTAACCTTTACCACGTCATTATCAAACGGTGATTAAAAAAATATGATAATTTTCACCATTAATAAATTGCTAAAAATTTGACTAATATTTGGACTTTGGAATAATTACTATATGTTGTAGTAAAATAGACCCAACTAAAAAAAATTAAATCAAACTCCAACCTTTTCTTTGCAAAAGTAAACTTTTATTTTTTCCCCCAAATAATTTAACTGTAATTAATAGCAGTCTATTAGCACCAAAATTATAAGCCAAAAGCTCAAATAGGTCTGGTCATACATTAACAGTCCTACTCATAAGTTAGAAATTAAATTTTTCTAAATTAGTTTTCTTTGATGTCACTAGTATGTTCTCCAACATTTCTCCAAATAAATGCATTGAGTTAGTCTCAAACTTTTAAAAAAAAGATTGTCAATTCAGATCTTAAAAAGAAACGTATTTCTTTTTGGTATTGATGTGTGATGATATCTTAGCTTGCTTTAAAGGTACTTCACGCCAGTTAGACACTTTTCTAACTTACATCAATAGTATTCATTCCAGTATTAAGTTTACAGTAGAGACCAAAACTCAGAATAAAATTAACTATTTAGACGTCACGATAATATTATTCTTTCATTTTTCGTAAATTAACTTATACAGACTCAACTATTCTTGATTCTGTACACCCTGACAGTCACAAATCGTCTACCATTAACACCAAATTTTTGGCAAAAAAAGATTAATAAAATCATATCAATAGGTCATAACAATGGATTTAAAAAAAACACAATTAAAAATATTATTACTAAGAAAGAGTATAGCTAATTTATTCTAAGATAAAAATCAAACATTTTATGTAACGCTATAGACCACACAGGTACAATTTTAACATCATTCGCACGATATATAGGGGCAATTCCATTTCAAACGGACCAGAGCTGGGGGGGGGGGGGGGGGGGTGCATTGAGAAACTTGCTCATGTATTTTTTTTTAGTTTCTATAACTTATTAGTAGTCTTTTGATCGATATATGAGGGTATGAACCCATAAAAAAATTCTACAATTTTTTTAAGTTTTTTTGTCGTTTTTTAACTTAATCGCATTTTTTGTTTAAAAACCGCAATGTTAACTCAAAACAAATAAATTTACTAATGAAATCAATCATAAATTTTCCGTAGAATCTAAATCTGGTGCCATTTCAAGTCTATACCCTGTCAATAAGCCGCAAAAGCCATAAAACCATGTTTTTGTTCTCAGTGAGCTGGGCAAAAAGGAGCATTTTTTAAATTTTTTTTAACCGCCAAAGTTGACGTATTTTGATGTAAACTAATTGAAAAATAAAATTATGTTCTGTGTATTTGGGTTTTAAGAGTCTAAAACTCTGCAAATCTGCAAAGTAGGCCTATTCTTCAACATAAACTCTTACAAATGCACGTTTAGCAGCGCTCAGAGGAACAATACACCAAATATTATTAAAAATTTGAATTTTGGAGACAATTTTACATGGAAAATAGTCAGTGTTGTATTCATCGTCTATAGAAAAGTCCATCTAGAAAGAAATGTTTACAAAATTTTCAGACAAAAAATGCGTTAAAAATTAATTATTTTTTATATTCACAAAAAATATTATAAACACACTAGGGTGTGGTTTAAAAGTTTTTTTTTAACAAATTTTTATAAGCGCCAAGAGGATTTATGTTTGAATGCCAAAAATAAAAATATTTTCTAATTTTTGCGCCGATAGATCGAGTCTAAATTTGTGCCGCAAGCGCAAAAACTATCAAATAAAATAAAATGACCCTAAATTGGTTCAAACAACAAAAGATGACTTTGTTAAACTTCTGAAATAAGCTTAAAAAAATATAATCTAAATAATCTTTAAGAAAAATTAAAAAAAATTTTTTTTAAGTAAATGTTGAACAAATTTTTTTTTTCTAGATGGGTTTTTCATTGCCAGATAAGCACGACACTGACTATTTTCTATGTAAAATTGTTTGCAAAACTCAGTTTTTTAAAAATATTTGGTGTATAGTTTCTCTGAAAACTGCTAAATGTGCATTTGTAAAAGTTTATGTTGAAAAATTTTTGCAGATTTTTGTGTTTTAGACCTTTAAAACCCAAATACACAGAACAAATTTATATTTTCTAATTAACTTACATCAAAACACGTCAACTTTGGCGGTTAAAAAAAAATTAAAAAATGCTCCTTTTTGCCCAGCCCACTGAGAACAAAAACATGGTTTTATGGCTTTTGCGGCTTATTGACCGGGTATAAAATTGAAATAGCACCAGATTTAGATTCTACGGAAAATTTCTGATCGATTTCATTACTAAATTTATTAATTTGAGAGAAAATTGCGGTTTTTAAACAAAAAATGCGATTAAGTTAAAAACGACAAAAAAACTTAAAAAAATTGTAGAATTTTAGTTTTTTTTTATGGGTATAAAACTTTCATATACCGATCAAAAGACTACTAATAAGTTATAAAAACTAAAAAAAAATACATGAGCAAGTTTCTCAATGCACTCCCCCCCCCCCAGCTCTGGTCCGTTTGAAATGGAATTGCCCATAGAGCAAACTGGAAAAAAATCTGAAACTAGATTTAAAGAACATTATTGTTCTTTCAGATTACGCTGTTCAGATAATATTTTTGCAAATCATATTTTAGAAAATAGTCACAAATTTTTAGTTATTGATAAACTTAAAATTATTCACAAATGCTCTAAAGGAAAAAAAATAAATTTGTTAGAAGCTCTGGTCCGTTTGAAATAGAATTGCCCATATACGAATATATATGTATATGGGTAATTCCATTACTTTTCGACCAAAAAAAAGTCGACCTCTTTGATTTTGCTCAAATTTTCAGGAATCAAAATATAGATGAAAAAAATGAGATTTCCAAAATTTTGGACCTTAGAATATTGCTTGTTTAAAATGACAGACGTTTGAAGGTCAGAAATTTTGCAATAAAACGTCTTTTTAAGCTTATTTTGTATTTCAATTTTTGGGTTTTTGAAAAAAGATAAAAAGGTTTGCAATGGCTCAAATTATTCCTTATTACATGTACTTTAAATCCCATATTTTTATGTTTAATATTGTAGCAGTTATTTTTATATATTAAGCTTTAAACATAATTCCAAATAATCCGTAATTTTAGCTAAATCGCAAAATTTTGTTTTTTTTAAACCGTTCTAACTTTGTCAATTCTTAACAAAATTTGATCCACGAAGTCTAGATTTCTTTGTGTTAAATCTCTTTTTAAAGTGATCACACAAGATTTATAGAATTAATACGTTTACACCACTATTTTGATGTAGGAATTTGCACATGCAAGCAAAAATTGAATCTTCAAAACTTGTAATTTTTAGGTCCCGAAAAAGCTCTGTCACCCTATGTCGATTTTAGTCAAAATTTTAGTAAATACTCTTTAGAACACAAGCAAACAGGTTATATATATGAGAAATGGTATATTGGGCATTATCAAAAAAATTTTAATATTCAAAAATAGTCAAAATCGGCGAACCGCACATTTTTGTATCTCAATCAACAGAGGCCCTAACTCTGGAAAAAGATAAGAAAGTCCACAATGGCTCAAAATATTCCTTATTTTATGTACTTTAAAACCAATATTTGTATATTTAATGTTGTTGCAGTCATTTTGATATATCAAGCTTTAAACATTATTAAAAAAAAAAATCAGTAAATTTTGCGAAATTGCAAAATTATGCTTTCTTTAAACCGTTCTAACTTTGTCAAATTTTAAAGAAATTTGATCCACAAGGTCTAGATTTCTTTCTGTTTAATTTTTTTTTTAAAGTAATCAAACAAGATTTATATCCAACACTATTTTGATGCAGAAGTTGCACATGTTTTCGCTATCTTCAAAACGCTGTCACCCAATGTCGATTTTAGTTAAAATTTTAGTAAATTTTTTTCAGACCCCAAGAAAAAAGGTTATTTATATAAAAAATGGTATATCGGGAATTATGAAGAAGCCATTGATAAAATGTAAGTTGTTGTGCTGCGTCGCCTGGTTGTAGTTGTAATACTTTTAATAATAATATGGGAAAAATTTTTACTAAAAAACTTGTCTAGAAAGTTGTTTTCTGTTAAGAAATCTTAATTGCTAGGGCAATATCATTACAGAATTCGTAAACAAAAATTATATTTGCGTATTCTCCGTTGTTGAACAGCAGTTTTATCAAATTTTACTAACTGAACCAAAGAAAACTGTTTTGACAAGAATCAAAAACGACGATTTTTGAATATTAAAAAATTCTTGATAATGTCCGATATACTATTTTTCATATAAATAACCTTTTTTCTTGCAGTCTGAAAAGTATTTACTGAAATTTTGACTAAAATCAACATAGGGTGACAGCGTTATTTCGGGACATAACAAGTACAAGTTTTAAAGATCGCGAATGTTTTCGTGCAACTTCCTGCATTAAAATAGTAGTGTATACGTTTTGATTCTATAAGTATTGTGTAAACACATTAAAGAAAGATTCAACACAAAGAAAATCAGACCTCAAAGATCAAATTTCTTTAAAATTTGACAAAATTAGAACGGTTTAAACAAAGCATAAGTTTACAGTTTTGCTAAATAAACGGGATTTTTTGGAATAATGTTTAAAGCATAATATATCAAAATGACTGCCCAACATTAAATAAACAAATATGGGTTTTAAAGTACATGTAATAAGGAATATTTTTAGCCATTGTGGACCTTCTTATCTTTTTTTTAAAGCCCAAAAATTGAGATACAAAAATGTGTGGTTTGCCGATTTTGAAAATTTTTGTATATTAAAAAATTCTTGATAATGCCCGATATACCATTTCTCATATAGATAACCTTTTTTCTTGTGCTCTAAATAGTATTTACTGAAATTTTGACTAAAATCGACATAGGGTGACAGCGCTTTTTCGGGACCTAAAAATTACAAATTTTGAATATTGACAAAGTTAGAACGGTTTAAAGAAAACAAAATTTTGCGATTTTGCTAAATTTGCGAGTTTTTTTGGAATAATGTTTGAAGCTTAATATATCAAAATGACTGCCACAATATTAAACATAAAAATATGGGTTTTAAAGTACATGTAATAAGGAATAATTTGAGCCATCGTGAACCTTTTTATCTTTTTCCAGAAGCCCAAAAACTGAGATACAAAATAAGTTAAAAAAGACGTTATATTGTAAAATTTCTGACTTTCAAATGTGTGTCATTTTGAACAAGCAATATTCTAAGGTCCAAAATTTTGGACATCTCATTTTTTTCATCCATATTTTAATCTCTGAAAATTTGAGCAAAATCAAAGAGGTCGACTTTTTTTATAACACCTACAATACAAAACAAACTAAGTAAGTAGAAAAAAGATTAATGGTTGGCGGATTTAACTTAAAGCTGATTAAAACACAGAACATTTAAAAAGAAAATAATTATATTATTTCAATAAAAAAAATTTATACAAGTTTGTTCCGTCATTAAGCAAGTTTACAGAGAATTTAATTTTTAATTTAGTAATTTTAAGAGCTTTAATTTTTAGCATTTGAAACAGTTGAGAATGATTATAAGTTTATTAATATCTGGAAATGTGTGACTATTTTCTAAAATATGATTTGCAAAACAATTATATAAATGGCAAAATCTGAAAGAGTAGCAATGTTCTTTAAACATAGTTTTAATTTTTTGTTTTTCTTCTTTACATATTGTGCATTACATGTAGAACAACTTAACTTATACAATGCTAATAATAAAATTTTATCTGCGGTTGAATAAAATGTTTAATAACTTATTTTGACTTTTAAATGCTACTGTAGTTTTTTAGTAATTTTTATTTTCTAAAAAGTAGTACCACTTTAATAAAAACGTTAAGAAGTCATCATTGAAAATGTTTCTGCGTAATAGTGTGTTTATAGAAATAAGTAAACTTATAATTGTGCATTTTTGTTAGTATGGATAAAATGTGTAATCATGTTAGATTAGAAAACATTTTATAACTTTGAAATTGTATGCAATTTTTGTTTTAATACTTAACGACATGGCAGTTTTCTTTGAAATGGGAGAGCTTTAATAATTTTTTTCTTGGTTTTAAAAACTATTTCCGACAATGCGTTTATATAAAAAAAATTGACATTTTAAAACGTTTTAAACAAAATGCATTTAACAATTCAAATTGAAGATACGACCAAATGATTTAAAAAATATATACTTAAACAACTTAAATAATAAAAAATGTAATTTTAAGTACAAATTTAAGTCAATATAAATAAATGCAAAAAGATCAAAAACAAAATTTGCCATAAAATATAATACCTGGCTAAAAACTTCAACTTTGTTTACACGCTGCAACCATAATAAACGCAATAATCGCAAAAAACAGATCCGCCAGCTGTTGTACACCTATTACAAAATTAAGCTTTAATTACACAGTTAAGTCTAAGAACATCTAAACCAGAGTTTTTAACCTTGGGAAGCAGCCAAATAACTTAAAAAAGTTAAATTTTATTTTTCAACGCATTTTTAATATTAATGTTAATATCATTTTGATCGATTGGCTTGTCATTTCATTAATATTGTCTCATACATCACTATGGTCTATTAATAATTTGCAAGCTGTAGTATTGTTAGTAAGTACGTTTGATTTGTTATACAAAGTCAACGGGAAGAAGAGCGCGGTTTGAGAAAGAGACGTTTGTATTGTTGAAAAAACTTCTGTATTTTTTTAAGTAGTTTTAATAATTGCTTAATGTAAAATAACCCAACAGCTCTTATAGTCAGTAAAAACTGTGTGTAAAAAAAGCCAAATATGATGCCAATTTGAAGCAATACTGTAAAGAAAAAAATTGATTTGTTGAAATGTTGTTGTTGGTCATTAAATATTTTCAAACAATTAATATTAGACCTCAAAAAAACATTTAAGTTTTTGCTTCAAATCAAAAAATTGAACTAAATTTTTTTACAATTTTTAGTGTGCTTAAGATACAGAACTCAAAAGTTTAACAAAACGTTTATGTTTTGTGAGAAGTTAAAGCAGAAATATTTTATTTAATTGATACATTTTTGAAAAACACCAGTTATTGTGGCATAATTGTTGTTGCAGTCTGAACAAATAAAGCACCGGCAATGATAAAAAGCTGCTTAAGACTTGTGCCAAAGTTAAAGAAAAAATCCAAAAGTTATTGTATTACAACAAATGCAAATACATGTGTAAAGAAATTAGTTTAAATTTCTAACATTTGTTATACCATTTGAATATTTGTTAGCTATCTTAAGGAAAGATTTTAGTTTATGTTATTTTTCTTAAAACAGAAATAAATAGGTTTTTGACAGACAGAAAACACAAATATGTTGATAATTTTAATGACAACAAGTAAGTAGCAAAATTGACATATTTGAATAAAATATTTTACTAGTTAAATAAGGTGATGGATTACAAAAAGAGTTGCTTAGAATGCAAAATAATAAAGTATTAAAAGAGAGATTTTCTAAAATGAGTCTCACAAAGTTTTGGGCAAAACTATATGTAAAGCCTATTCAGAGCAATTACTTTTTCTACAAGGCAGGATTTTTTTGTATTTTATTTTATACTATAAAATAATAAAAAAATGTAAGGTAGCGGGCTTTAAATATATTTGTATTTTGGGTCGCAAGCCAAAAAGATTAAGAACCGCTGATCTAGACATACATAATAATGCTTTTAAATTAATTAAACAAATTAATTTAATCTGTCCTACACCGGCAAGTAAGACCAGAAAAACTTAGTTTCTTTCTTTAAATTTAATATTGCATAATGTTGGAAAAGATGCTTTAGCTTTTATTATACGCATTTAATCTAAAATTTTTTGTTGTGAAAATGTTATTTATGCTTTGTTTTTCTGCACGTTTCAACATGTTTTAGAAAAATTTTGCCAATTTATTTGGTGTGATTTCTGGAATAGTATTGCAAATGTTTATTTTTAACTTTTAATTGAAAACTTTACTCTTTAAATTACCCCACAAATAAAAATTGCAGGTAGACAGATTGGGCAATCTGGGAGGCCATAAACGCTCTTCTTCGAAAGTAATTGGCATTAACGACTGAACCTGCAGCTCTAAATTTAGCAATCATTTAACGTTACAAACAATTTACATCCAAAATAAGTTTCAACAATAAACACTTTGTTTGATTCAAAATGGCATTCTGCAGAACTTATTGCCAACCGATATTAACATGTGACAACACAACACTGCGCAATACACAGTTAACACAATCAATATCACTTTCAGTACACGGGGTCTTCTTTATCTTGGCCCCAAGCGCTAAATATCACTTTTAGTACACCGGGCCTCCTTTATCTTGGCCACTCTTTAAATGATGTGTGTTATTTGTTTGTTTTATGTTTATAAATTATTGGTTCTAAAATAGTTTGGCATTTTGCTAAACGATAAAAAAAAATGTTTATTATGATATCATAATTGTTTATAAAACCATTTTTTTATATTTTTGTATTATATTGGTTGAATTGGTATAAATAGCTCTTTAATGCTTAATGTAAAAAGCGTATAGGCCAAATAATTGGCTCATCTTAACCAATTTATTTCTACTTTAATGTTTATACTTGAATTAATAGAGCCATAATTTTAAAAGTTTATTTCTTAACTTTTACCACCAACCAACATGAATAGAGGAATATATTCTTTTTACAGTTATATAATTTTTTTATAGATATAAATGCAACCCAACTTACATCGTATACATAAACTGTCCGTTTATGCCATCCAACCTACCACCAAAGTTTTTTTTTTATAATTTTGCGTTAATAACTATTTTTATCTAGTCAGCAATTTATTCAAAATGTTTTAGTTTTAAAATAGCTCTACAGTTTTTAATATAACTTTTTTAATAATAAACCTGTTGTTAACAAGTTTTAAAAATGATAGTTTTGTAGTTGAACAAGCTAAAACTGAACTAAACATTTGAGCAAATCAAATTTCCACTTCATGTTTTTTGAAAAAACTTGCTAAACTTGCTAAACTTGATAAAACTGTAATAATTTTTTTTTAGTTTGCGTCTTCTTACTACCAAATTTAAGAGTTTAATAATATTATCAGTTGTTCAAGATATTTATAAAAAAAATCATAATTTGGGTAGTATTTTCTTTAAAGGTTACATAGTATTGTTTGCAAATTTTTAGTTGATAAAACTGTTGCATTCATTTAGTTATTATTAGTTACATTTTTTATTTATTGTTGATTAAAATTAGTTAGCATAAATTATTTGCGTTTAGTTTCAAATTATCTAGTTTTAAATTAAATTTAACATGTCTATAAACATAAAAATATTCAACAACAAATTATTGAAATAAAACAACGCAATTAAAATAAGAAATAAAATTTGTTTAAAATTCTTTTAAATAAAAGTTATAATATTTTTGAGTAAGTCATTTAATAATTAGCAAGTTCTTTATATAAATTAGTGTAAGTGTTATTTTCTGTCAACATTTGGTGCTTTTGAAATATTGATTTATTTTATTTAATATTATTAATTTTTTCTACTTGTATTTTAAATATTATGTTGGATATAGTTTTTTTTTTTAATTTATACGCGATCATTACAAAACAATTTCGACGCTTTGTAAAAATATATTATATTATATACAATATGAAAATGCAATTATTTTAAACAAAATTAAAACAAAGTTAAATAAATTTGTATATATCTATTCAAAATTTTAGTCATGATGTTGCCTCATTAATCAATTTTATTATAATATTTTAATTATCTAATTTGCGTAATTTGTTTACAAAATAAATGAATACTTTATTATTGATTGACTATGAATAAGATTTCTTAAAATAATTTTTGTTTGTGCATGCATGGTCAGTTTTAGTCATAGAATTTATGAGTTTTATCTGTTTGTTGTATAAATCATACTAAACAAATACATTTATATTATTCATAATAGTAGTTTTATTTTTATGCTGTGAGATGTAGTTATATTATTAATTTAACACTATTGATAATTTTTTTAAATTAACTAAAATTTATAAAAATGCAAATTCCACTTGCGTATATAATAGATAGCATTCATTTTACTAATAATGTAAATGATTCAATATTCTTAATCATTATTCCATTAACATTTGTTTTTAAATAATGTCAATGGAAATGTGGAAGGTAACATTAATGCTAGTGTCAACTGTAGGTAATATACATTTTTACTAATAAATTAACTTCTTAATTTGCATATTGTGTGCGCAATTTTATTTGCTATAAAATAAAATGAAAATATAAGTAATGTTTAATTTTGATTATTATAAGTATTATAACTTAACTATTCTTAAAGTGAGTTTTACTTTGGGTTGACTAAATGTTAATAAAATTTATATTTATCTTGTCTTATATTTGTTAAAAATTTCTTAGATAGAAAATATATGAACAATATTTAATAATGAGGGCATTATAAAATGTCATTATAATTTTTTTGTCTGCTTTTTTTTCTTTTTTCTATCTAAGGTTGTCAACCATCGTTTGATAAACTTTTTTATTTTGCGCTAAATGAATTATTGTTGCGGTTTTAGGTATTTAAAGCTATTCACGTAAGTTTTTTAGCCAAGATTTACGTGTTCTAAGTAGGCTGCTTTCCTCTTCTTAGTTGTTGTTTATAATTCTAGTTTTTTGTTCTTCTACTACTTCAAGGTTTGTTATCCTGTCCAATCAAAATGTCTTTAAAATGCGTCAGTAAATTCATATTTCAAAAGCTTCTAATCGCATTATAATTAATATTTTTAGGGTCCATTCTTCTATTCAATAAAGTAATGAAAAATTCTAATTTTGTTCTTATTCTGGCATAAATTATTTTTATAAATATGTTTAGAGTGTGGCTTACTAAGCTTAATAGTTGGTATTTATTACCTTTTGTCGCGTTTGGTTTTTGAAACGTAGACTTGAACCAATCTGTTAGAATATAACCGGTGTCATATATGTTGTTGAAATATGTAGCATTAAGTTTAAATTTTATCTATTAATAGTCTTTAGAAGTTTTACTATTTTTTACATTTTTTGTTAATCCATCTTTCTTTAGTCTTTTTGATTTTATTTTTGACATATTTGTCTATTTTTTGTATCTTATGCTGTTGCTTTACTTATTCTTGTTCCTTCCATTATTTTCAAAATATTGTCTGTTAAAACATATATTTTTTGTTTGTTGTATATGCTATTTTATTTTATATTTGCTATGTTTTTTATAGTGTCCGTTATATTGTTCAATACTGTTGGTGACATTTATTGTAATTTTGTCTGCGTGTTTAACTTTTATCTCAAAGTTCTTTAGTTTGTCTGAGTCTATCTTTTAATTAATAGTTTATTAGTTAAAACTTTATAAAAACCTTTAATTGAGCTACCAAAAGTAAGTGATAAAAATTTATGTTAGCTTTAGTGTTTTAACCCTTGCTATTGTATTGCGGAATCTGTTGTATATAGTTATAAAGTTTATTTTGTTTCTAATAATGTGTTCCGGCTTGTCTTGTAGTGACTTTTATCTATCTGCCTCTACCAAATTTGCTTTTTTTGGCTTCAGAATGCGGAGTGAAACAACAATTTAGCGGTTTAAAGGCTATAAAGTTAATATGCGTTTTTTGTAACTGTAAATTACAATTTTACATGCTAAACTCTAAAATCTGACAATAGTAATAGATTATAATAAACTCTAAAATTGTCTACAACAGCAGTTGGTTGCTGAAGTTTATTTTTGATTATAGGTATACTATATACTACATAAAGCTTGATTTCTTTGGAGATTTGTCTATATATATATATGTTACTTAATCGTGCTTTGAAAAAAATCTAAACCCTGGTTGCACACAGTTAAAGATACTTTGCAAAAGCTACTGCAGTCACATTTTTTACTTACGATGTATGTTAATAAAAGCTTCTGATATAAAAGATCTTGAATTGCCAAACAAAATAACACACATAAAAAACTGATTTAAGGCAAATATTATAACCAAGGTAATAATTTGTTAAGAGTTGATGGAATATATCTTATCATGTTACAAAAAAGGGTTAGCAGCTATAAACCTACTAAACTAAAATGTTTTTACAAAAACTATTGAAAAAAAAGTTAACAGGTACAAACAAAGCACTATAAGTTTGGTTACTGTACTGCACTGTATATGCTTACTAGTCAAAAAATTCCTGCAAAAACTAGCTAAGCAAGTTGTTCTAGATGCTTTGTAGGACATTGACGGAGACTTTTAACAATACTACTTTTAAATCTACTTCTATGACATTACAAAACTAAAAAATAAATGTTTTTAACCAATATCAAGTCAACTACACTGCTCAAGAATCAGATTGTAAATATAACACTATTTGGATTGACAGAGAAAACTAAAATTGCAAGAGGGTGCTCACAGGGCTAGGTGCTGCTGTGGTGTTTTGTTATAGATGGGCTCTAAATATAAAGCCTTTAAAAAAGTGTTTTTCACCGTAACTTTAAATTTGCAATTTTGCATGACTCCACAAACAAGCAGATGACTTTTGTGAATCCATACGTGTAATTTAAAAAAAAAATTGTTTACGTTATATTGTACGCCAAAAAACACTCCAAAATGTTTTAATTTTTCTAAGAAAGCATAACGAGTCTGTAAATCTGTACCATTTGGTCAACAAAATTGTAGTGTTTTTTTTTAAATAAACAAACAAATTGGTGAGATTGGTTGATAGCTGTTGGCATTATTTAAACCAATGCCAAACGGCAAAATGATGGCTTATTTTTAACATTGTGGGTAGATACCTTGTTCCTACTACAGATTATATATTTTTGATAAAAAAAATAGCCGCCGGAACTGTTACGGAACATTATCCCGACCTGGTGTTGTAGATCCAGAATTGCAACTGTATGTAGTTAACTTTATCGGCTTTGTTTTAGATGATAATTTTAAGAACAGGTGTTGTCAAAAATTTATTTTTGGCAATCGCATTTTGACAAATTTTGTTGCAAGCTTTTTTTTTTACTGTTATTAGTGATAACAGACACATTGCTGTAACATGGAGTCTAATTTTTTAAGAGTTATTTAAAAACAAATATTTTTTAATAAAAAATGGGGCTTTGGCTTGAAAACCCGGCAAAACGTTATTTCTAATTACTATGTAGCTTAGAAAAATATTTTTTTTAGGATATTAAAATGCGTTTTATAAAAATGCAAAAAGGCACGTTAGATTATTTTACTTACAATAGTAATGTCTGCAACTATAGTAAATTTATTAAATCATTGATAAATTAAATTAGAGTATAAACGATCGGTATAAACAAATAAAAGATAAATAATAAATAAATAAAATTAAATCCGATACAGTTGTAAAATTGATATGACAGATAGCATTGAAATTGTAAAAGACACAAATCTCAAAACAATACATGCCAAAACTATAAAGTAAATAAAATTTAAAAACTAATATCACAAGTTTACAATGGTTTTCTTGGTAAATCCTGTTTCGGTCTGGTTTATTAATAAAGTAATTAAGATTATAATTTTTGGAATCAAGAGATATACACCAATGGCCAATAGTGCAATTTTGTCTATGTAAAATTGAAAAACAGTGCAGAAATATGTTTAGAAAAAAAAATCGCGCTCGTTGCAGTAATTACTTACAAATCTGTCTAAAACAAACTTAACGTTTTAGTAAAATAGCCAACAACAAAAATAACTTGCTCGATATAGCCCCCTCATTCGTACCAAGTTTTTAAATAAATTTGTTCTATGCAAATTTTAATATTTTTATCATTAAAAAATTAAATTTATGAAAAAATATTCTAAACTAAAAAACATCCATAGACGCGTTTCGAGGTTTACCTCTCATCAGTATGGCTTTATTTATTTAAACTAATTGATTTTTAACTTACTTCGTCAACATTGTTCACCACCACAATTCAAAGTGAATATTTTAAAGGGTGTATTGACTATTTATACTAACTGACTTAATGACTTTATTTAATGGCTATGGTTAATAGCATTCTGAGGACATTGCGTCTCTTCTGTATATATTTTATTTAATTTTTTTTTTCAAGTTTTTGATAAAATACCATTACCTAATACTACAAACTTGATTTCTTCGCAATATTTGTAAAATTCTCACTACAAAATTAGATCTTCTATACAATTTTTTAAGCAATTTTAGATTCATAATAATAATAATTCATAAGGTCAATAGATTTTCTTTGCAAATTCCATAACATAAATAAGATTTCTGGAAGAATTTTTTTAAAATTTTCCGTAATAAATTGATAATCTGCACCATTTTTTGGTTGTCAAATCTTGTTTTAAATTGGTGTTTTGAACAAATTGTGATGAATTATAATTTATTTTAATTTCGGATTTTAAGGTTATAAAACTTGTTGTTTAAAGAAAATAAAACGTTGAATCTCTCCGTCTACGCTACTAAATTACAATTGCGCAACATCTTCAGTTCGTTAACTCCAAAAATAACAAAATACTGAATAAATCTTTTTATATGTTTGACGACTTGACCTATCTAATTGTCTTAAAATAACCTTTACAGATATAACACGTCAAGAATTCAAGTTTGTTGTTGTTTGTAAACAGAAAGAAGAAAGTTGTTCTTTATGGAGTTAATTTGATCCTTCTATTCTTGACAATCTTATTGTGCCCTTTGACGTCATTAGGTACATCTGATCTTAATTAGCTCTTTCTTTATTATCTTTGCTAATATGACGTTCAATTAAAAAGACCAAAAATTGCGCAAACAATGTCTTAAATTATTCACACTAACAATGATTAATAATTTCAATTTCAACAAAAAATCATAATAAGTTTTTGACAAATTTACCTAATTTTATTGCTATTTTTCTATATTAACTGTGCAGTGACAATTTTATCGTGCAAATCAGTTGATTACTTTACAATTTAAATCAAAATATGCCCAGAGTTCATCAGAGTGACGGTTTTCAACAAAGCAATTTTAAATGTGGTAGAGTAATCGGGCTCAGAGAAGGAGTTTGTCAATTCGTGATACTTGCAAAAGTGTCGGTACAATAGCTTGATGTTGGTGCAGATAGACCAAAAAACAGGAACAACAATGGTGATCAGCATAAGAGGCGCAGCCTACAATGGTGCAATGAGAGACAACAATGGGCCGATCAACAAAAGATATCTTTAACGATATAATTTACATATTATCTAAAATTTTCATAAAAATGTTGTTGTTCTTTCACTTTTGGCGGCCAGTATATAAACAACAGCTATGACTGTATACGGCAATTCATGAATGCAAGTTTTAAGACAATGGCAAAAACTCCTGCTTTCTCAACAAGGTAACAAAACAAATTCGCAGTCTTTTTTGTAAATCGTTAAAACTTCAATTTTTTATGTATTGAAAGATACAAAGTTCTATCTAACACTAGTTACTTTTTGTAGAACGTTTGAACTACAATACTTTTGTGAATTAAAAAGTTCCAAAAACTATCAAACAGTAATCACTTGCTTGTTGGCTTTTAATAATTTTAGAGTATTATAAGATACTGAACATTGTGAGCAGAATAAAATTGATAAGTAAAATGTACAAAAAATGTTTCAAAATGTTATCAATTTTGCACCATTTACTATAAAACGTCTAAGAAATAATTCTTTAAAAAAATGTTGCAAAACTCTTCCTACTTCGGTTATAACCCCATCAAACACGACTAACGCACCTCTTCGTCGCTTAGAGTTTCGTAAAGTTCAGCATAGATATAGCTTTTGTTTGCACGTTCATCTTTTAATAATTTTGTTTTATTTAATTTTTACAGCCTTCATCTAACTTTTTTTGGCACACCTACAACATTTTGAAAAAAATAAAATTTTGAAAAACCAATCAACAAAAAACAACTTAGTACTAATTAAAAAAATAAGACAACCTGGAAATGCCAAATCGTAGCTATCATGAGTATTTGATAAAAGTAAGAACAAAGTCATCTAATCGCTGAGGTTCAAAAATGTAATATAAAAATGTATGTTTATAATTCAAAAATTACCCAATAAAATAAAAAAACACGTCATAAAATTTTGTATAGTTCTTGCATAATTAATTGTTAAAAATGAGTTCAAAAATCGACCAACAAAGCGAAAACCCCGCTTAAGACTTTGTAAACATTTTTAAAACACAAATTTCTAAAGTTCTCGCTGTAATACCAATTTTAATATTATGTAAACTAAAATCTTATAACAATCTTCAATATCTCTACTACATCTAAATGTCTAGTAAAGTTGTTCTTCTTGTGTCATTCATATATGTCTTCCAAAAATTTACAACACTAATGTTGCTTTTTAGAGTATTATAATGCTTCATGGTTAGCAATACCAAAAAAGTCTTTTTTTTTTCTTCCGTTTTATTAGTGACAGATTTTTTGTTGTTGTTGTCAATTACATCATCGACAACTTGTTTTAATCAACTATTTTCAAACTGCAGCTTAACCCATATCCGACCAAGCGTAAAAACATTTTATTTTTGAGTAATAAAATAGAATAGAATAGATATCACTTAAGCCAATACAAATACAAATAAATATATAACATGGATGTAAACGTCAAATAAAAGAACATATACAGTAGTAATGAGATCATAACAAATTGCAAACACACACAATACAAATTAAAAATTGTTTTAAAAATACACTAAGAGTGCGTCACTTAAAATTTCATTCATATTATAACAAGCTTTAACATATAACATATATTTTACTTTTTTATCAAGCTATTTATGTTAAAAATTTTACATACAGAACTCAATTTAATTCAAATTTTTATACCTTTACAAAAATAGGTGTTATGGAAAGTATTAGTTTTATGTAGTTCATTGGATAGTAGATAATCATTTCTAGTGGAATAATTGTGGTTTTGAGATAAAGTCTTAAAGATAAGTAAGTTTGTTTTCAAAATATACACACTTGGAAATGTAAATTTTTTATTTTGTTTTTGTTTTATTGATTTAGACAGTTTATATTCAAAATTAGTTAAATTTATATTAAAATCAGTTGGTAAAGTTCGTCGTTTAGAAAAATATATACTTTATGTTTTATTGTGATTGATTATCAAGGCATTACTTTTACACCAAGAAGTGAATTGTGCAATGATTTGTAACGCTTTAATTTTGAGTTTATCAATGTTAGATGCACTTACCAATATGATAGTGACATATGCAAAAATAATTACCTAGCCATCTAATATAGCATCAGGTAAGTCATTGATATAAATAAGAAAAAAATAGTGACCTTAACGTAGAACCTTGTGGGACACAAATGTTTATATTTTTAGTAGTAAATTGTACTAAACTATCTTTAACAAAAAAAATTTTGTTAGTAGATAGGTATCATTTGGTTAGACTTGAAAATTTTGCTCTAAATCCAATGTTTCGTAATTTGTTAATTACAAATTCAATATTAACAGTATTAAAAGCGCAAGAAAGATTAAAAAAAGACCTCACACGTGTTTATTTTTATCAATGTTTTCAACAATGTAATTTAAAAGATTGCACGGTGCAGTTTCAATTGACAATTTGGATGTTGACATTGGTTAAAATATTAAGTTTATTAATAAACAAAATCAATCTTCTATAGATAATTTTTTCGAACAATTTTGATATGGTGGATAATAGAAATATGGCTTTATAGTTTTTTATATTGATTCTATCACCTTTTTTAAATAATGGTATGACTGAAGCAATTTTTAGAATGTTTGGAAACTCTTCAACATTTAATGTTCTATTAAATAAATATACTAAATGCACTTTTATAATATCAATGACACTAAGAATTGCATTGTGTGGGATATCATCTGATCCCGCCGAAAAAGAAATAATATCATACACTGTTATGTTTGTCATGACAAACGTATTACAAATATTTTTCTCAAAAGTACAATCTGTAGATAATTTGAAGTTATAATGACTATTTACTTTCTGTAATATTAGAAAAGTGCTGGATAAATCAATTACAAATATCTTTTTATTACTAATAATATTGTTGTTAACAACAATTTTGTCAACAGCATTTTGTTTGATATTATTGTTAAGTGGCGTATTAACTAAATACCAAATAGATTTAATTTTATTATTTGAATTATAAATAATTTTATATATATTTTTTTGCAAAGTTTAATGTATTCATGGTGTTTACGTTTTTTATTTTTGTATAAAGTTGTTTTAAATTCTTACTTTCATTACAAATGTTTGTAGTAAAAAGTTTTTTGTTAGCAGAATTTTTTAAAAAATCATCATTGATGCCACCACATATTATTATCTTTTCATTCGGTTGGTTTAAAAATAATTTTAAGTTTATTACAAAAAATACAAAAATCATCTAACAGATCTATAGATAGATATAAGATTTACGTTATTATCATTTATACTTAATAAGGATCCACAAAATTCAAAGTTAAGCTTAGATAAAGCAAATTTTTCAACTCTTGAACATTTAACATTAACGTTATTTTTTACATTAAAGCTACAACACTGTGTTGATGTTTGGATCTGCTAAAATCCGTAATCAGTGTAAAAAATTTAAATTTAATGTGTATTTGATAAACAGTTATTTAATGCCCAATGTTCAGACATACAAACAATATCAATATGTTCATTATTTACAAATACTTCAATTTTGTCAAATTTATTTAACATACCTTGAACATTAATTTGAGCAATTACGCACTTTGAATGGACTAATTCATTTTGATTTTTTTGTGAAAAAATGTTAAAAAACGATTTACACATACATTTAATGGCCACATTTTTTTATTAAGAATTACATTATCGTATTCTGTTGGGACCGATATTTTAAAAGAAGAATAATCTTCTGGTCGCTTAGAGTTTAACTGCACACATCTAGCACGGTCAACGTTTTTAGTCTTTAGACAACTTATCATGTTGTCTACTTTGATGGCTGGATCCAAGTTGAAAACATAAAAATTGGAAAATCTCAATGCATCTTTAAGAAATCCACCGCAATTTGTCAAGTTTCCGTTAATAATATTTTCTTTTTGTTGTGTTTTGCGTCTACTGACTACTGTTTTCCATTCTTCACTATTTTTAACGGTTCTTCTCTTAACAAAGAATTAAATTTTTATTGCGATTATCAAGAGACATTGCATTTTTTTATAATAACCGTATCAATATTTATTTTATTCAATGATAAGCCATTTTTATTATTAGAATTTGGCTTTTTGATAGTAATATTATTTTCACAATCTCTATGTTACAATCACTATTGTTTTTATTAGCAACGTTTGTTAACTCAAGTTTATTAGTTAACAATTTAAGTCACAAAGGGTCTATATTTCAACATGCAGTTTTTCCATTTTATCATAAACTTTTTTATTTCAAATTCAACTGCATTTTTAAGCATATCTTTAAACTTGTTACTTGTTAAAAAAGTTAATACTTTGTCACATTTGATATCTTTTTCTTTATATTGCGCGTTTTACAGGTATTTTACATTGATGAAACCAACGACTTATTAGGTGACTTCCGAATCACCCCGGTGAATAAAGAGCAAGTTATTATTTTAGTTATATTCAGGGATCGAATCCCGGACTGTTAGCGTGCTACGCTAACGCTCTATAACTGAGCTATCTAACCGTATCTTTACAAGATAGCCATAACAAGAAAACCAAGCGCCCGGAGTCGTTTTTTTCGGTTCTGTTTAGATCAGGTCAAAAAATCTCAAATCGATATATCAGAAACGATGCGCCGGAGAAAAAAAAAACTTATTTTGAGAGCGACCCGTAAACTGAAGTTTTTCTTGCAAACTTTTATGCAAAATTTGCTGTTTGTCCGATCACAAAGAGCAAAGATATTTGCAAAAAACTCAAAACCAGGTTTTTTAAACTGTACCAAAAAACCGGAAAAAATTTGTTTGTTTCAATGGTGACGAATAATGAAACGTAATAATCTAAGGAACATGATAGAGCTACAACTACTTTGCACCACCAATTATTATCTAACTTGTGTTTAAGAGCACATAACTCAATTATTAAAATTCATCTTTCACCATCAAGCAATGCCGTACTACCCAGATGCACTGATAAAGATTTGTAAAAACCAAAACAATTGTTTGAATCTTTTGGCCGCTTTTAAGTTGGATTGGGTTTGAGTAATTGATTTTAAACTTTTGTTTTTCAATAAACTATATTTGATTGTCTACCTCTTTAGACATTGCGATTTGGTTGCCAGTTGTGATGCTAAAATTTTATTGATGATATTTGGTTTCTTTAATTAAAGCAACATGATGGAGCTACAACTACTTTGCACCACCAATTCGTAATAATCTAGTTTGTACAAAAATGAAACAAGCTAAGTTAAACTACAAATTACTCTTTCATATGTTTTCTAACATTTTGTTTACTAATTGATATAAAATATAATTACAGTTACTTACAGTAAACTATAATTTCTAGCGCAAACTGACTTATTAAATTTACACAAAATAAGCAATAGTTATATTGTAGGGTTATGCTTAATACTTTTTCACAGCTGCCTTTGAGTATATACCTGTAAATTAATTACATAATTTATACTACCGAACCCGTTCATAAAAAAAATGGAGGTGCTGAAAATAATGAAAAAATATTATCTGGAGAACTCATACTCTTATATTAAATGTAATTATGATTATGTTATGTATTAAACTAAAGTCTTGAATACAATTTCTTAAAATACTTTGAGGTAGGCGCTTCACCTACACAGTTACAATACGTCTATATTAATTTCCAATATAAATTATAATCATAAAAATATAAAAGACAAAAAATTTTATATTTTTTCTAGTGAGTTGTATACGCCACAGTAGAGTGATATT
Organism: Tachinus rufipes; assembly: GCA_963932245.1. Classification (NCBI taxonomy): domain Eukaryota; kingdom Metazoa; phylum Arthropoda; class Insecta; order Coleoptera; family Staphylinidae; genus Tachinus; species Tachinus rufipes. The sequence continues at coordinate 43,588,804 of OZ010741.1, read as the reverse complement.
GGTTTACATAAGATTTTTTTAAATTATACTATCCTTGACGGCAAGGTAAAATTTTTGAAACCATCATCAAAAAAATACTTAATATTTTTAAACTTTAAATAAAACCTAACCTATATAAAACTGTAAAAAATATTTAAAATTTTCTTTTGCCATTAATTACTATTATTTATTTCAAATAAACTGTAGTAAGAGGAACGTATACGATCAGTTAATTGTGATTAAATAGTATTTTAATACATTTGAAGATACATTAAAAACAAAACAAATAGTATAGTTTAAAAATAAATAACCAATAAATTATTATTGTTTATATTTATGTTCGATCTTCTTATAAATAATATAAAACTATTTCAAGTACTTGGTACATGCTTGTAAATAAGAACATTAAAAATAAGTATTATGTATGACAGCAAATGACTGTAGAAACATAATATATTGTACAAGTAATACACATTTAAACATTACGAGCGGAGGAGTCAAAGGTCGCTAGTGCAAGGTTCTCTCTTTCAAATCAAGGTGGCATATACAATACTCAATACAATATAATATGAGTCATAAACAGGCGATTGTTTCCATAGAGGAATGCTTTCTATTCATGTCTAGGAATTCAATAATAAATAAATAAGAAAAATTGGCGTGAGGTGCTTAAAGAATTCATCTCATTATAGATACGTATGTGTATATTAATAGTTGATGCCAGCTCGGTATGCACACATTGTAATTTTTCTATTGCGTTATGCTGAAATTATGCAAGCGAAATATTTTACAATAACAATATTCTTAATTGTAGGCGGCTTATGAAATTCCTGCGAGATGTTTTATCTGAAAAGATTTGAATTTTTGATGTGTACATATCTCGACTAAGAGCAATTCTATTGTCTTGTTGTTATAGGTTTAATTGATTTTTAAGTTTCCTAGACAAAGCTTTTATTGTTATTAAAAAACAGATTCAAATTGATTTTGAACTATCAATTTTAACATCATTGAATTAACACTGCATTTATAATTCATTAGAACTGCATTAAGAAAGTTGTTTAAGTTCCTAAAAAAATATATTTACCATAAAACTAGGCTATATGTCGTAATTATTAATAGAATCGTAACTACCAACTTCCGCAAAACATATTATTTTAATGTAATTGTTTGCATTTATTAAAACAGGTAGTAGCATTTCTTATTACTACCAGAAACTTCCTCCAATCTAATCCGCATTTATAATACCGGTCCAGATTTGGTATAAAAACTAAACTGCCAGAAGCAAACTTGTTGCAAGTGTATTTTACATAATACAAAATAACCAATGACTATTATTATTCAACACTCTTTATTGCGTAAGTTGCTTTTTAGAAGAGTAAAAACATGCGGAATTTTATCTGTATTTGCTATTGATTAGATTTGGATATAAATCTTTTTTTTATGCGTGCTTATATGAATGTGCAGAATTTATTGTTATATTTAAATGTTGCATAAATTTCAAATTTATCCATTTAAACAACAATAATTGTTGAATATTATTATTATTATAACTATTTTATATTAAGTATTGTTATAAGAAACGCAAAAATAAATTGATCGTAATTTTGAATGACGTATATGGCTGCCAGTAAAATACTAAAACCCGGATGGGATATATAAATAAGTATATCAAACAAGTTGAGTCAATAATGCAGTATATAAATGACGTAGATTTCATTTGAAAGTTAAATATTTGTTTTTTTTTTAATTTTGTTAATTTTAGATAATCGTTTTATGTATTCTATCTAGTAAATAGAAAACTAATGATTAAGTTATTTGACATAAATTCATAATTTAAACAATAAATTTTAATTATTTTTAATTTTCATTCATTATCAATTTACACATAAAAACATAACTGGTTTTGAAAAAAAATTAGATATAGTTCGAGCTTATGCTCAAACCACTTTAATGTTTTTCAGCTTTTTTATAACGTGGACTATAACAAATTATTAAAAAAAAAAACATTAAAAACAACAACTTTTAAATATTTTATATATTAAATGCAGTTTTTTTATGATCGAGTTATCTGTAAGGTTTTTTATTAAAAATAACAAACAAAACTTACAGAAAGATATCTGTTTATCGAACACGGGAATAATATGAGTTTACAAATCACAACCAAAACAAATAAATTAATACAGTTGTCATTATTATTTTTATTTTTTTATTAAATTTTCTAGACCCAATAACAAATCTCTTTAATTGTTTTTGGTTGCAACACATATGGTTTCTTTAAATTTTTAATATTAAAGTAACTTTAGAACAGGGGCAGAGCAAAGAACAGCAATGAGGAAGGTCCCACAAGCGTAAGGAGCCACCCAAAATTATTTCAAATCCTGAAGAGCCCTAGAATTTACAAAATAAAAGTTATTTAACCTTTTTAATGACTAAATAGAATTTTTTTTTAATCTGTCTCCGAGATGGCCCTTTTCAATATTTTGCTGTAGGGCTCAAAAATCCTTACACATAAAGGATTCAACAAACCCAAAATAAGCAAAGATAACTCAACTTTAAATTTTGACAAATACCATTTTTAGTCAAAAAAATTTTGACCAATAGAATGTTGATAGTTTTTGACAACAAATCAAGGACTACTAGTAAGCACTTTTTTGTAAATAAATGCATTTTGTGTTGACCAAGTTTTATGGCTCATCGCTAAACAATCTACTATTTAACGTACACATCTGCTGCAATATAAAGGGTGTTTTAAAACATGTGTCGGAAAATAGAGAGTGGCTAATTATAAGAAAAAAAAATTTCCGTTAACTTGGTCCCGCAACAAGATACAGAGTGTAAACAAAAATATTTTATTATTTATTGACGATATCTAAGGAACTGCTTAAAATACAAAACTCAGTTTTTGAACATATTTTAGCATTAATATTAGCTACTTTTTAAGCGCTTATTCAATTTTTTTCATGTGCCATTGACGGAGATTTTAGGATTGCGTGAGGTATTTATGGCTCTAATTTCTATGACACTTGGTAAATTGGCATTCTAAAAACACATTGTGAACCACCAATATTTTTTACACAAAAAAGGTATTCCTAGTGAAAAGCTCTAACGTAAACAGTTTTAGAGAAATACGGCATTTTATAATGGAAAACATAAAAAAAAGTAGCAACATGTTTTGTTGTTGATAAAAACATTTGTTTTTGATCTAGTCGTCAGCGTTCATGCATTTGTTTCATGCATTTGAGTTATTGACAATTGTTGTTTAGTTGTTAAATTTTTCAAAAGGAATCAATATCGCGGGAACTTATTATCTTTATTACCTAATTAATTTGCCTATTCTTAGTATTTTACTTGCGTGGTGATAGCAAAATGAATAATTTCAGTGATAGCGAGATGTGCGATATGCATTTTATTTATGGCGTTGCCGATAGAAATGCAGCAAAAGCTCGTCGAGTTTATCAAAAAAGGTTTCCAAACCGACAGGTACTAAATGAAAGAACATTCATTCACAAACTTCTACATCAAACTGAAAGTGTACATAAAAGAGCTGCAGGAAATGGAAGACCTTGCCTGCTACCTCCGCAAATTGAAGAAGATGTTCTTTAAAAAATCGAAGACAATCCATCAAATAGCACTAGAAAAATAGCTTTAAACCTAAACCTTAGTCCGTTACAGTGTGGAAGATAATAAAAAGCCAGATGTTAAATCCTTATCACATACAGCGAGTACAAGCACTTTTACCAGCAGAATTTCCGCAAGGATTGGCTATGTGTTAATAATTTCAAGAAAAAATTGCGCAAAATCCTCGATTCTTAGAAAAAGTTTTATTTACGTGTTACGGTCCATTTTTCATCTGGAGATCGGCAATCAAATGTACATCTTGGACCTGATACGATTAAGATAGTTAATAGTTTTCAACTTAATTGGAACTATTTAATTGTTAAATTAATTAATAGTTTAATTATCAGATATGTTAGGGATTAAGTGAAGTTAATTAATTAGTTGCTTACCTGTCGATATTGATGATTAATTGCTGGATGACATCTGATATTGATAGTTAGCCGAGCTTGGATTCCACTAACTTCCTTCTACCAATGTAACATCTGGAAAAATAGAACTGTTATTGGTTGATTATAATTATTATTAGTGGGAATTATAATTAGAAATTGTTTAGTGTCAATAAATCAGATTATCAACCAATTTTTGTTGTTATTATTAGTTTAGGTTATGTGAGTTATTATAAGTTTACATCTTAGTTGAATCTTAGTTATTGGGGGAATTAATTTTATTATTGCTTAATTAATGCTTACTTACCATTATCTGATATTTAATCCGTTTATTGTGATGCATATACACAGGCACTGTCACTTCCTGTCAGTGTTGTTGTCAAACGCCATGTTGATTGGGCGGCGTAAAGTTGCCGGGACTGGGCGTGGTTGGCAATCCTGTGTACTGATGAAAGGATGACAGCATTCACGTTGTTGTTGCAAATAATTTAATTGCATATCACTTTCTCGCGAATCGTGGTCTGTTAAGCGTGAGTGTCCGTCTTCATATAGAGCAAATGAAATAAATCCATGGCCATCCGAGCCGATTAACTGCTCTAGAAAACTTTTGTGGGTGCACAATTTATTGTGGAGGATTTGGTTTCCTACCAAATTAATATTTTGTGAAAAGTTTGGTAAAATGCAAATGTGCAACCCAACGCTTGATGCGGATTATTGACCCCACGTGGACTACGCGCGGACACTACGAAGCCGCACAACAACTTAGGTAGAATTAAAGTTTAAGGTAAAGAGACTTTAATTAATTTTAGTTTGTGGTTATAGGTTTTGAATTCACATTTAACTTCAGATTAAATGTAAAATCTGATTGCTTCATCCTCCATACTCCATACTGCTGTATGCTTGAGTGAGCTGGTCAAGCAAGAGTGAATAGGAGTGGATAGGAATTATTATCCGACTTGGGAAATGGTTAGAAAAAGTCGAGATTCAACGACTATTAATCAGGAGCTGTGGTAACTGGATCCGGTTGGAAGGAGCTGTCCGTTCCTTAGCTTTGTATTAATTTATATGTGTATTTTGTCAAATATCAGGTTTAACTTAAATTAATTATTAACCAGATAGCCAGGTTTTTCTTCACTATTTTACTATTGTATTAACCGTCATACTTTAACTGGCAACTAAAGGTAAATTCATTTATTTCATATTGAAAACGATGATTCAATTGAACATCGGGCAACATAAATAGTTGTTAACATCCATGTTTGTGAACCAAGGTTTACATGAACTTAAGTTTAGCTTTAAGATACAATTTTATTGTTAAGACGTTAAAGTATCTGTGTCGGGTTAAACCATTCTATTACAGGGTCTTGTGCAGGGATAGCGCTATTACGGACATAACGACAGTGAGTATTAACTATCTTAAAATTTACTTTTATGTATACCTTTACCCAGAGAGTCTGATATTTACAAAATTGTGTTGAACTCAACAATTATTGATTTTGAACGGTGTATTATTATATCGGATATTTTTTGAAGCATTATTGGCATTACTTTATTGGTTTTGCAAGTGTGCTTGACTTTGGATCTTTCTGTGATTTGACTATTGTTGATTATTATTATGATGTTTTGTGTACGACCTTTCTAACAATATCAATGACATTTAGTCATTGACATAATTTTTTTTTTAATTATCATTGGAGCGGAATCTTTTTAATAAACATTTTTTTTTGTTAAAATTAGAGCTATAATCTCTAATAAATTTACTCTTTGTTTTAAATTTAGAGTTATAATCTAAATATTAGATAACTTGGCCTTTTTTTTTCTTTTCTTAACACCCATATATGGTATCGGGTTTTACCTTTTAGGAGGTGTGATCAATTACATACAGGGTGGACTTTAAAAGAGATCCCGTGGCGCTTACTCTTTACCACCCCCGTTTACATTGAGCTACGGCGGCATGAGAAGCCCTGTCCTCTTCCTACTCATTAAAGAAGAAAAGAAATTAAGTAGGCCAAAAGGAGCGTGACATACGGACAAAACAAATTTATCTTGCGATGCAATTATGAATTTCCATAATAATCATGTATGGGCCAACAAAAATTTACATGTTATAATAGAAGGCTATCATTAGCAAACATTTTCTGTTAATGTTTGAGCAGGTGTTGTAGGAGACCATTTATTAGATCTATATTTTTTGCCGTTTTGGCTAAATGGTCAATCATATTATAATTTTCTTGAAGAAGAGCTGCCAAGACTTTTAGAAAACTTTCCGGTTCAATTAAGAAACAAAATATGGTTCATGCACGATGGTGCTCCTGCACATTTTAGTTTAGTTGCGCGTCAATTCTTAAATGAACAGTATAGGAACCGTTGGATACGTTGAGAAAGCCCACAGGCTTGGTGTCCTCGGTCTCCAGATCTAAATGTTTTGGATTTTTTTTTTTGGGACACTTAAACAGTTTAATTTACACTACATCAGGTAATACTGATGAAGAACTAAGAAATTGCATTATTGTATCCTGCAATACAATACAAAACATTCCAGGCATTTTCGTTAGCGTAGGAAGAGGTCGTTTTTAACAATTTTTGTAATTTTTCTTGTTTATTGCTTAGTTTTGTAAAATAAAGATTTTGTGATCATGTTGCTACTTTTTCTTTCCGTTCCTGAAATATCGTCAAAAATTAAAAAAATATTTTTTTACACCCTTTTTTTTACGAATTTTTTTTCTTATAACTAGCCAATAAATCCCACTCTTTATTTTCCGACACATGTTTTGAAACACTCTGTATATGTATATCTAATTTTAGTATTTTATAATTTTAATGGTGGCTTAAGTGTAATAAACGTATTATTATTATCATTATTATCTCTTTTAAATTTAATAGTTACAAAAATTTACTTTGGGAAAGAAATTCTTTTGATTGTAAACCAAATCAAAATAACTCTAAATTACTATTATAGATTTTAGATAAATTATACTTTCTACTTCTATAAAGATGCAATAGAATTTAGCAAAAAATAGAGATTGTATAAAATTCGTTAAGATACTACAAACAAACTCTAAAAAAACGCAAAAAAGGCTTAACATAGAGTTTTTTTATAGAATCTTTCAAGATTATAGGCTATAGCAAGAGACAATAAACTTTTGCAGCAAACTATAAACGACTAAAAGACAACACCTGTAGTAAGAGCAATAAAAAACAATTATACTGTAATTATTGTAAGAGATGTTAAACTTCAAAAATAGAACTGGCATTAGATAAAATACAGATATAAATGAAAAATAAAAGTTTAAAATTACACAACACAAAAAACAGAGGCTGTATTGCTATTGACTAAGAGGATTAATAAAAAACAGGTAAGATACAAGTAAGAGATCAAGTAGCACTCAAAGCAAAAGAATGAAACAAACAGGTTAAAAAAGCGGTCAGAAAAACAAAGAAAATGAAAAAAAAACATTTGGTAAATTTATGCCAAACAACGGAGAAGAACTTAAAAGGCTAATAGCAACGTCAGCCAAAAACATAGAGAGTAGCCATAAAGACAAAAAATCAGAAATAAATATATAAATAAAAAAATAAAATAAATGAATATACTGGCGAGCAAAAAATTGAAGTTATTTTAAAATTATGACTTAGTTTCAAATTTTTTGTTTTAACCTTATGTTAGCAAATTGTAAACAATTGTACTGTATTTTGTACATTAAATTAAAAATTTAATGTTGAATTGTAAAGCATATTTATTGCGTTTATTGTGTATTTTGAAAATATCACAAATTTACAGTTTAGACAAAGTTTGAATTTTTGTTCTTAGGACTAACATGGAACAAAAAATATAAAAAAAAACATATCACTAGCAGTTTTTAAAGCAGGTGTATGTTTTTGGAAACTTTGTACCAACTCATCCCAAACAGATTCTATGGGATTTATGTCCGGGCTCAGAACTGGCCAATCAAACTAGCATTATCGTGCATTAAAATGCCGCGCTTGCCCATAGTTGTCATAAAGAACACAACATAATCTTCAAGAACCTCCACAATGTACCTATGATCTGTCTGGGAGTCATTCTCTATAAAGATCAACTTTGTGAGTGTTTTGGTAAAAATTCATGCCCACACTATAACCAACCCACCGCCAAATAAAAGTTGCTCATAAATACCAATTGAAGCATATTTTTCTCCGCGTCTTCTCTACACATTCTGATGTCTGTCTGATTTATTGAAGCAAAGACACAAATTCATCTGAAAACAGTACCCTGCTCCAGTCCTTATGCCTTGTAATTTCGGGCAAAAACCAATCTTGCAACACAATGTTGGCGTTGTAAAGGTAGACCTGTAACCATCTTTCTACAAGACAATCCAACAAATCAAAGCTTTTTTCTAATGGTCTATTCACTAAATTTTACATCTCCAACTTCATGGAATTGATTTTAGATAATCTGCAGAAGCTGTTCAATTCCTCAAACTTGTAGACACCAAAAAACGGTCATCTTTATTTGTAGTATCCAAGTAACGCATTTACCAACAATCTTTACAGTTTTACGTTTTCCTCGCTCATCTTCAGTCGACGATATAATACTTGCCACAACAATAAGCTTAAAGATATTATGACCTTTTAAGTACAGTACACCGTGTGAATGACAAGTTTTGCAGAGAAAAATTAATACAAAGTAAAAAAACCACAACAAAATGTAGGTTTTCAATTAGAGCAAAATTGATGCTGTTTCATAAAAATCTACGCCTACTTTGGTTTACAATTAGCAAACTTAAAGTTAAAATAGCAAACATAAAGTTAAAACAAAAAGTTTCAAAAATAAGTCATATGTTTAAAATAGCTTCTATTTTTTTCTTGCCAGTGTAGTTTATTCAAATTTAATCTAACGATCACAGCGACCAAGAGTCATTTTTTATTTAAATAAATAAATATTTAAACTAGTATTACAGCTACTAACAATAAAAAAAATTAATATTACAAGTAACACCAAAGTTCTATCTATTGTTGGGGACTTTGGTGCCAGTACTTAAACATAAACTTAACCTAGTATCACAGATAACATTAAAGTTGTAAAACACTTTGATGCCATTTTAAAACTGATTTTAACTTAATATTACAAATTACATAAAAACTTAAGAACAAATAAAATGTAATAATAGACATTACAAAACTTGGTTACATTTTTTAAAAAAATTCAATGTTACATTAAAAAAAAACGCATCTTTTCATAGACTTTGCTTTATTTAAAAGAATAAACGCGACATTGTAAAGAAACTCGGTCCAATTAAGGTAGAAAAGGTAGGTTTAGCACTCCTTTAAAATGTGCTTTACCGTCATAGGGTTATGATATGTTTGGCGTATGGATTGTTTGTTGCGGATTAAAAAATACGAGGAGGTTAAGTTATTATATGCTTTGCGCAAGCATCATAGATCAACCTGATTTACCCTGCAGAGATTTTTTTGCAATTTGTATTCTATTACAAATAATCTAATTTTTTGCCGTTTTCTTTGTTGCCAATTCTTAATGACCTTGAAAACAAGATTGTAAGATTATTAGGCTGTGATCCACATCTGCCGTTTTTTTGATGGTTTTATTTATTGATCAGCTTGTTGTCCTTAATACCCACTTAAGGCAATGTTTAGTCAAAGACAAAGTTTTTTGTCAAATCTTAGCCAAGCAAAACACCATAGCTTCTTCAAACTGGGTTAGCAAAGTCTAAACTAGAGACCATAAATGTGTTGTTCTGTCAATGACTAAAGAATTTTTTACTTTCTAATCCGTTTTTGATCCGTGTGTGTACAACCGCAGGTAATTGAAGTATAATATAATCAAATTTGCTTCTCAAAACTACGGGAAGTTTTTTTGTAAGTAAGGTTTTCTGAAGCGGCAAAAAATGCCTCTACACAGTTTTTGTGACAAAAAAAAACCCTCTGTTATTTTGTTTACTTTGTCTATGATAATTTGCAATTAACTTGTTGTAACAAGTACCTCCCGCTATGTAGATTACTAAATTGTCAATATACAGGTACTTGTTGACGGGTATAACCATCAAAACTGCAGTGTTTATCAATAATAGTTTACTTTTGGAAAGCACCATTCTATAAATATAACGTTTTTAAGTTAATGGTTTTTATCTTTACTTTAAAATTCAATGTTTTATAAAAAAATTAAAAGTAAAAACATTTCCAAATCCCGATGCGTGCAATTTTTTTAAAACCCATGTTGCCAACTCATGTCATACGCATTTTTTAGGAAAAAAAACTATTCTAAAGTGGTTTTAGGCTAAAAAGGCGTCTTGGATAAAATTTTCTAAACAAATCAAATGATCAACGGTACTATAAATTTGTCTAAAGCCCGTTTAGTGTTAATTAAAGAGACCGCGATTTTTCAGTATCCACACTTAACTATGAAGTGTTGATGCTAATCATCTTTTGTAAAATTTAACTAAAACAGCAGGTACGTAATATTAGTCCAAAACTATAAAAGTTATTTGGATCATTGCTGTCAGTAACAGCAAATTAATAACTGCTTATTGTAGGAAAGTTTTTGTTCTTTTTGACAGAACCATTAAAATTCTCTTGTAGCTTTTACCAACACTGATTTTATACTTTTTTTATTGTCTTTAAAAATTATTAATTGAATAAAAAAAAAATAAGTAAAAAAAATACATAATAGACAGACAGATATATAACTATTTTTTTTTAAATTATAATGTGATATTTTGTAATTACATAATATAAAGGATTTTCCAATAAGAAGTTTTATTTTAAATAGCAGGTTATTTGGGCAGCTGTCAATTTTGAAGTTATTATTTTAGTAAAAACTACGCCATTATTAAAAAGGAAACAATACACGCTTTAACAACGCATTAAAATTATTAAAATTTACTACAAAAATGATGAAAACATTTCAGTCACAGTTTGCAAAACTAAAGCACGTTTTAGTTGTCGTAAAGCACCTTCTCGGCCGGCAATAGTAAACCTTGTGGAAAAATTTGAGCTGTTGGGACAAGTTTGTGATGTGAAGAATCAAAACTATGTGCATCGCTCAAGAACACATGAGAATATTGCTGATGTAGCCCGTAGTGTTGAAGAAAACCCAGGTTTGTTGATTCTTCGTCGATCTTTAAAATTAGACATTCCACAAACGACATTACACCGTATTTTGCATAACAACTTAAATCTTAAAGCTTTTAAAATTCAGTTAACACAAGAACTCAAGCCGGTCGATCACCATAAACGTTGTATCATTGCTGATTGGGTCCTTCAAACGAATCAAAATGATCTGGAATTTCATCAAAACATCATCTTCAGTAATGAGGCCCACTTTCACCTTGGAGGCTACGTTAATAAGCAGAATTGTCACATTTGGAATTCAAAAATGATTGTTGAAAAGTTTTTGCATCCTCAACGTGTCACTGTTTGGTGCGGTTTTTGAACTGGCGGTGTGACTGGACCCTACTTTTTTCTAAAATGAGGCTGATGCAATTGTTACGGTGAATGGATGGCGCTACCGAGCTATGATTAATGATTTTTTATGACCGGAATTAGAAGATATTGATGTGGACGACGTTTATTTTTAGCAAGACGTTGCAACGTGCCACACAAGCAACGAAACAATTGCACTTTTGCAAGAAAAGTTTTCTGACCATGTTATTTCTCGAAAAAGTGACCACAATTGGCCACCGAGATCTTGTGTATAATACCTTCAGACTTTTGTCTTTGGGGCCACGTGAAAGATAAGGTATATGCCAATGCTCCACAATCGATTCAAGACCTTAAAGATAGAATTGGTAAAGTTATCAAGAACATACAGCCGCAAATGTGCAAATTGGTCATGATAAATTTCATGAAAAAAATGTGGTACTGCAACCGTAACTGTGGCGGCCATTTGACTGATATTGTTTTTAAATGTTAATAGCATACCTTCATCTTTACAATAAGTTAAACAATTATTGATTTTTCTTAAACAATACCCGTTTTTTTAAATATCAAACTGAAACCTCTTATTAGAAAACCTTATATATGTCACAACAACATAAAAATGTCTTTGAAACTTGTTGAAAGTGTCACATTAAAAACTAAATTTAAGCAGTCTGTAAACATTGACCTTAAATATTTATTCCAAGTTTTCAACACACAGTTAAAAACACTTTTGGTCTTACATCACTAAACTGTCAGAAAATATTTGTGTATTTCTAGAAAGCTTTGTACTACTAGTAAATGTTTTAAGCATATTTGCACAAGTAAACTGTTGCGTAAAAAAAACCGTTTATTTAAACAAGCCAAAAAATTTGGTTGATTAAAATCTAGCTTGTTTGATAATTTGCTTGTGGTGTGCACAAATGCATAAACGTATAAAGAACACTTCAACTTGACGCAAGCGTAATAGTAAATAGCAACGGATTTATTGAACTATATAAATCTCTTCCTTGTTTTTGGAAAACGCTCGTCAAAAAAATGCAGATTGTAGACGAGACTGTAAATTATTTTTACTAGTACACCAATTTGTGCAAAATAGATTGAGCATAAAATTGGTTGCACAAAAAAAATTGCGCAAGTGGTTTGCACAAATCAGTTTGCTCAAATTACTTAAGCATAAAAACCGACCATTAAAACTATAAAACAAATAAATTATTTAAAACTTAAACTTATTACTACAGATGACATCAATAATTGAAAAGTTTTTTATGCTAAAACAGTACCGTAGAAAAAACAAAACAAGTGCACAAATAACAACGCAATTATAAAAATGCTAACACAAAACGACAATTAATAAAAAAAAATACTTTGCTTGTTGCTGTGAGCGTAGTTTGCTTTTGTCTTGTCAGGTTTTTTCTTCTTAGTTTTGTTACCGTTAAAGTACACAACAGAACATTTTTATGTTAAACTGAATCTATCGTCGCATTGCACGAAAAAAAAAATCAAATTTTACTTATTTGACATTTTAAAAAGCTAAAGCTTTTTTTGAAGAATGGTCCTTTTGGCGCAGCGGTTTAACAGTATCTGCTTAGTGCAGCAACTAAAGATGGTAAACGTTTAATGCAGTTGTTGCTTTAGCGTAAGATATTCCGGCTATTGGTGTAGACTGATGCCAATTTGCAAGATTTAAAGCATTGCAAAGTTCTGCAAAACTATAATAAAACTCTTTTTGAATTATTCAAAAGCTGTGGACAGTTAAAAATCAGTATACAGTTAGGGGTTTTTTGCGTTTTGCATACTAAAGATGCGACGTACTTTGATTATCCCCTGATCAATCGTATTTTAGACAATTTTTTTTAACGTGGAGATTAAAAAGCTTCTTTAGTAGACAATGCTCACTCTACAAAACGTAGCATAATTTTAAATATAGTAATCATAAAATTATAGTTTTACCTACAGCCAGGTTGAAAATGCAAGAAATAAAAGCTAGGATTAGAAAATATAAATGACTAAAAAATTAGAAAATAGTAGCCTGGATGGGATAGCTTTAAACACACTTATTTTTGCGTTTTCTTATTAATTCAGTCAGCATAGGTGGCTCTGCCAAGAGTTTAAACTTCTGCTGGTATGGCTTAAGCAAAAAGTAATTAACCCCTTCACCATGACAAGGTAGTGCCTACAAAGAAGATGAAAAAACCTTATATGCTATTTATATTAAATTTGTGGTAAATCTAATATACTTTGAGTTTAGTAGTGTCAATGAGTGTGTTAAGCGTTTTTATAGAAGCAGAAATAAAGCAACGTTTGTAGCTATAGTCAAAATAGTCACAATATATACTTTTTTAAAATATATAAAGAGACCTTACTGAGCTTTATGCAATTAATACTAAAATGTTTGTTTTGGGTAGTTATTCTGCGTTCTTAAACAATTATTTAACTTTTTTTTATTAAAAAAATTAAACTGTACCAATTAAAAGATAAAAAACCTAAGGTGTTTTTAAGTTTTTCAAATATGTAATTTATGATTTTTTTGATATAAAAATCATGGCGGAATTTAAGTTTATTAACCTGTGTTGCTAAAAATACTTTTGGAATGGTTTATTATGCTGTGTTTTTAACATGAATTGAATGTCTTTTTTTGTACCGAGGTCTTCAATTGCCACACAATTATGTTTAATTTTTTTGTTAATTTATAGCTGACTTTTTACAACGTCAATTAAAATTATAAACTCTTTTTTTTATTACTTGTTTTTTAATAAAATTTAAGAAAAAAAAACATAATATATTTTTGTCATTCTGAATAAAAATAGGTATTACTTGTTTTACTATTATGTTTATTTTTAATTCTGTGTGAGTTAATATTACCTATATGTTATTATTAGTAACATAATTTTATAAATTATATCATTTCGTCATTTTCCAAACTAGGAAAATAATTGTACTGCATAGATTACATAGGTATGTGATCAGTACATGCCAAACCCATTTATATTTCACATATTTGTCCCCAGTACCTACGTTGCACCTATAAACGAATACATACAAATAAATAACAAAACAACAAAACGATTACGTAAGATACTTCGTATAATCATCTTCATTTTGAATTCAATTGATGTACGGATGACCGCCCTTGATTTTTATTTCATTGATATCTTTAATTGGTATTATAAACCAAATCGGGAGTAAACCTACGCATGATTAATTGTAATAACCCCATACACTAAAATCAGGAAATGTGATTAATCTTTTAAATTTATACAGATTGGTGGTGCTGTGAATGTAAAGTGATTGGACATTAAGGAATTTGTATTGAACGACATAATACAATGAACGTGTAAATCATTTCAAGTTAATGCTATTTTTAAAGTACACGTAATGGAACTAATCTCTTTGTTTTGGTTTTTTATAGGTCATGATTTATTTTGCACTTTTACATAACAAATGCCAATTTTAAATTCAAACATTTGAAAGTAATTCTAATAAAGAAACGCTTTGTAAATGATAACAGATGCATATATCGTATTGTGGGAATATTGGTTCCACACTATTAAAATTAATTGATACTAATCCGATTAGTCGCATTTCTCTAATTTAACTTAAAAAAATAATCTATTAATTTCAATTATAAATTATATCACTTCCCGATTTAAATTACGCTGATAATTTATACAAAATAACTAGTTCCTTACATTTTGATCAGACCGGAATTAAATCTGTGATGAAATTTAATTGCCATATTAGAATTAATGCAGGTATGCATATCACATGTGATTATTAAAAGTGAAATCAATTAATGGTTATTTAATAACATACTATTTAAAAATTTGTCTGTGATTATAAATCATACCAAAACTACCAAGAAAACTTTTGAATGCGTTCAGCAATACAAATATTAAAATAATTTTAATATTATATTTATTATAAAACTCAATTAGTGTCGATCTAACTACTAACGTAGAGAAAGTTTATTGATAACTTTCTTTGTTGATATATTGGGGTGACAGTTATTCATTGATAATTATCATTAATATTTGGTTGAATTTTATTTATTTAATTTACTTAACATGTTATATATGAAATGAAAATTGAAATATTTAATAAAAAAAAAAACAATAAAATAACAGTTTAAAACAGACTTAATATTACATAAACAAAATTATTAATTAGTAAACTTAAATTATGTTTAAAATTACTTTTAAATTAACATTAAAATTATAGTTGTATTAGTTATAATATAATAGATTATATAAACCAAGAAAACATACAAAATGTTTTTGGAAAATAAAGTTAGCACCAGAAATCTACAAAATAAACTCTACACTTACAAATCAAAAAAATATATACTTTAGGCATATTTATAGATATTGAAGATTGATATGCATTAAATCTATAGATTGTTTATAGATACGTCAAAAGTTTTTGACTGGGTTAACTATGACATTTTATTTTCAGAAGATAATTAGAATGGGTATAAGAAAAATAACACTTAAATTTATAACTTATATATTTTAAACAGATCACAATTTGTTTGTTTTGAAATAAAATATTTAGTATTAAGCTAATAACAAGTATAAGTTAAATTCCATTTACTTACGCGGACAATACTATTATATTAACAACAGAAAAATCATTTGGAAATATATGTAACTAAACTCAAGAAGTATAAAAAACCATTTAGTTATAGACGTATAGTAACAAATTTTTAATTTTCCCATCACATATAACTATAGACAATGATAATTTTATTTTGACAAACTATGCAAAAATACTAGAAATAATAACTGATAATATAACATAAGCTTATCATACAGCAGAATTAACATTAAAAGTGCTTTCGCACTCCTAATATCCATCTTTTTTTACTTAGAACTCACCTAAACAGCTTCTTGAATACCGATTGTCATCTATGCGCATAAGGTGCCCAATAGTATATCATATATCAAGGGCAGAAAAGCATTTTTTTGCAGCACGCCGCAAACGCTTTCTTGCCCGTGGAGCTCACGACTGTTTTTTGCATGCCTGGTAAGGTAACAATAACGATACAACTTTATTACTATTATTAAAAATTGTTTAAAACGCCAATTATTATAAGAGTCAATGTTTTTTTTTTAAGATTATTGTTTAAATTGTCAAATATTTTTATGATGTAATCAAGAAGTCTTGTAATACAATCGCTCTACACTAGACGTCAATAGTACTATCTTTGTATATAATACTATCAAATCAAGCAAATATTTAAAAATATTTTTAATAAATCATGTAATAATTAATTAAATTTTTTAATAATACTTACTACAAGGTCATTATAAAAGTTTTGAGATTATGTAACCAGCTAATGTACGGTTGTGCCACTTAAGTAAAATAGTACATTCAAGTTTTGTATACATCCTCAAAACCTTGCTTGACAGTTGACAGTTTAAAGTCATTACATAATCTCAGACATTTATAAAGACGGTGAATTAATTTATTATAATTAAAACCAATGTTCAATAAACATCTATGTTTTAACAGCTTAATCTTCAGCTGGCGTCAAAAAATTCTACAGCCCTAAGAAGCCAAAGCATCACTTTCCAATCCAAAAAAATGACAATAAGAGTAAGCATGCAAAAAAACATTTTAAGATCCGTTTATAGATTGAAGTCTAGAGACTCTGACGATCTTATCATTCATTCATTTATTTGGCGTGCTATTTTAGCGTTTATCACCTAGACTTCACTATTATAAAAGTACACTAATTTAACCACAGATTTTTTATTATGTTTTTTTACTATTTTAGATATATGTTGGTTTTACAATATTGTATTAAAATATCTCAAAACTTTGCAACTAGTTTCAATTTGGGTTTTGATTTTGTGCGTGCCCAAAACCATCTTAGGTAATAATAGTTTTTAGTATTTAAATTGATTAACCTACTAAATTTTTAACAATGTCTTTCATTAAAATGGTGAAATTACCTTAAAAGTTTGAATTCTTGGAAAGGTCCTTATCACTTGAAAAGATCAAATTAAATAAGCATGTATCTCCAATTGGAATATCTATGTCACTGCAAAACTTCTCTTATCTTTTAATAACCGTTTCCAAATATAAATTGAAAAATATTTATGAGCGGCAGTTACCATGTCGTAAGCCTTTAATTGAATTGACAAATGTAGATATGCAATCCTTAACAAATGCTTTGTGGTCCAAATATATTAGTTTTATTGTACTTATTAGCATATCCAATGTTTTCCATAGTCAACATCTTAATTGTTTACCTTTTTAAATTGCTGAATGTCAATTTTTTTTTCAAATAAAAGTTTGTTTTCCAAGTAATAATTGTTGTATTATAAATAAATTGATGATTGCCCAAAAGTGAATCCATAATCTGTTTTGATTTTTTTAGTGATATCAGTTTGCAGTGTATTTTTTATTTATCTTGCCAAATCTGTTTAAAAAACTTGTAATACTTAGTTACCAATAGTTGTTTAGATCTATCTTACAACCTTTCTTATGTAGTAATAAAATACACATTGTTTGTCATTTGTTTTGCAAAATATATTTGTATAACTAGCTGTTAATAAGGTTAACTAAGTGTTTTTATAAAACAAAGTTTCCGTATTTAATTAGTTCTTTAGAAGCCTATCATTTTTTAAAGTTTTGACGGCATTTTGGACTTGGTCTACATTAATTTGTACCATTTCTCCCTATTCTAGTTCTAGCAATATTAGTCTATGTTGTGGTCGCTTTTCCGTGAGCAAGTTATTGTAGTAATTTGTGTATGTTTGGTTATCAACCACTCTTGTCTTTTTTTTAAATTTTTTTTTTAGTTTGTTACGTGTAAATTGTATGTGGTTTAGAGTGTGGCCTATGTTGTTGTTAATAGTGCTTATTGTGATTAAGTGTTAAGTGTGCGCATATGCAAAAACACTCTCCAGCGCCACCTAAACTTATCCAATGAAGAGAGTAAAAAGAGACAACTCAGAAAGTCAGTACGTTTTAAGAAATTAACGTAGCCAGAAACACGTGTGCATTTTCTTTTCCCCAACGAGCACGTTTTATGTCTGGATAATTCCAGTAGAGCTCATCAATCCCTAAAAAAATAACCCACAACCAATCCGTGGGTTAGTAGCCCCAATTCACGTGATATGTTTTTAAACATTTCCAAACACACTAGACTTTTGTAGATTGTAAGCAGCCTAAATATCCGTATTTTAAAATACTGTCTTATAATTGTAGCTAAAAAGTCATAAAAACTGCATAGTTTGCTAATTTTAAACCTTGCAAATATATAGTATTACTTATATAAGCAACTTAAATTAAAAGTTTTTTAATAAAATAATTTGTATAAGCAGTAAGATAAATAAGTATAAATACTATAACATTTTTTGGTTTATATATCTATGAGGTTAATCAATTTGTTACCAAAAACTAATGTGCATTTTTCAAAAACAATTATTTTTATAAAACTACATACACAATATACTAAAAACATCTTTATTTTGTTAAATTTGTTCAACAACATACAAAACAATTTTATTGAATAATAATAATAATAATTTTAGCCAATTACGTTTATAGATTTTAAATGCAGAGTGATACAAATTTACTGCACTTAAACCTTAATAAACTTTTTGTACCTCTTTCAGTAGTAACCTTACTCCGTTGTCTTGACGTACAACTAACCTATATAATAAATATATGCCAAGACTCTGCTTAAAAGTCTTTATGCTGGCCATGTCAAACCAAATTTTTGTTTGAGTAGAAAAGAGCTTAGCATCAGTCATCCCGTCATCATGTTAAATTTTCAACGTATGCATGTATTTTCTAAGTTAACAACGCCCTGTCAAGATTCCTGTTAATATTTGCAGGTTTTTCTAGAATACAATTCTCTAGAAAAAAGGTAATAGACGGTTATCTTTAAGTTTGAGGTATTTATTGCTTCCGTTGGCTATCTACTGCTTGGGTATTGTACCATCGTAGTTTTAGTGCGTAGTACTTGTTTGATTTTAGTAGAATAGTAAGATTTTTGAGAGGTGGAGTGATTCATGGTTCAAGTCCACACATTTTGGTGATTGTCCTTTTTCTACTGTATTGGAGTGTCATTTTGCCCAACAAAAAAATTACATTATATTATAGCTTTTATGTAATGTTAGACTTGTTTATAGCTAGAACTGCTATGTTCGTTAAGATTTGCACCTTTTTGATAAAAACTTTTTTTTTTTTAATATTTTGATTGCTCTAAAGATAATACATCTGCTTAAAAAATAGTTGTTTGTGTTTCCAAAACTAAAGTTATTGAGACATCTATATCTCGCAAGTAAATTTTTGCTTCAGAGAAGATGTTTTAGAACCATCGGTGTATATTTGTAAAAGTATATTCTTATCTAAGGTTTGCTTTTATTGTTCCTGCGTTTTTTTAAATACAAAATAAGGTGGCCTTGTGTCTTCTCTTCTAAGAGAAAACAGTGTCGGCCAGTTTTTTCTGCAGTGTACTAAAAATCAGTTGCATTTGGGCGCACTGCTACTGCTGTTGCCTTCTCTTTAATGTAAATGTCAAAAATAACAAGCACAGCGTTGTTTTTGGCAACTACACTAATGCTCGGTAGGTAAACATAAGTCTTATGACAGCTGTGTATAACCATAGTACTATCTTTAGAGACAGTTTCTATGTTTTGCTTTGACTCGTTCACATTGCCAAACCAACATGTATATCTTTTTGAATTTTATATTTAGATGCGGCTTCATATGAACATGTTGTTAAAAATTACACCCAAGTGTTTTACATCTGTTGACAGCGTTAATGAGAGTTTAGAAGTTTTAGTAGGTTTACTTGACCAATTTTGCGTTATTTTATACAAAGTGTCTATTTTTTAATATAATACAAAATATATAGATGGCTTTGTCCAATAAGACATGCGGCCTAAAATTGTCTGTGTTTATTTATATGTCTGATAATTAGTTGGGGTATTTTGTAAAGACTTTTAGGCGTTTTCGTGTATACTTTCATGTCACATTAAATTAATTTTTTTCAAATAAAACACCTTGTATGTTTTAACGTTTTTTGATTCTAAGATTAATTTTGAGTATTTTTTGTGAAAATATTTTTTTTTATAAATTGCACTATTTTTTAGTTGGAAGCAATTAATTCAAACTCTAACAAAAGAACATTTTTCTACATACAGGGGCATTATGAAAGTAATGCGCATTTTCTATAAAAATGGCTGTATAGGAGCTATAGGACCACCGAGGTTTTGCTTCGGGCTAGGAAGTTGGTAAAGATGACGGACATTTAACTGGTGGCATTTTCATGGTAAAGCTTGGCCGTGTCTTTGATGTGAGTCCTCACGTTTGCAATCCGGCGCTTCAATCTTTTGGGCACTTTGAGGTAAAAGGTTAAGTTGACAGTTTCTCTTTGCGGTACCAACTCAAAATGGACGATTCCTCAAACGTTAAAGAAGATTTTAACGTTTTGATGCAAAACTTGCTCATTCGCGCTTTCTTGAGGCAAGAGGGATGATTTTGTGTGCCACGCGCTGCTCTGCTTTTTCGGTTCCAGAATTTGTCTCTGGTAACGACATAGTTAAGAAAATCCGTTTTTTTTTTAATCAAATTCAAAAGTTTTTGACATCACAAAATCGCGCCGTCTTTCCGCTAACAGTTGAAGCAAGTTGGCGACCGGCTGCGTTGGATGGGCAGATCTTCCACCACATATTCCAACAGGTTTTACCGGTCTGGGATGGATAGTCGCGTCACAATAAAATCATGCTCATTACTTTCATAATGGACCCTGTACATTCACATTTATTTTAATTAATCAAGTAAAAAGATTAATAATATCAAAAACAAATAAAAACATTCAATAAATCATTAAAAATGTAAAAATGTACAGAGTGAATTTCTTTAACAAAATAAACATCGTGTATATTTTTACATTTTTTAATGATTTAATGATTGTTTTATTTTTTATTTTTGTTATTACTGCTTTTTTTTCGATTGGTTAAAATAAATGTGTATGTTTATGGAAATATGTTTTTTATTTAAAGTTCAGGAGTTAGAATCAAATGCTTATAACCCAAAATTGTCAGCTTGGTCGTTTTCTGAGACATCGTTATGGCTTCAGATCCATTGATAAGGTATTTGGTGTTTTTGGTGTTTTAGTTTCATAGTATTTCTGTAAATTTCTTTTGCTAAAAAGTGTTGCTTTTTAATTGTTACAAAACTATTTGAAATGATGATATGGAGTCGGTAAGAATGACATATTTTGGCAAGTTTAGAGTAATTCAATATTAGGAACTTGGATAATTTTATTGCGGTTAGTTTAGTTGTTAATATTGACGCCTCTGTTTAAATTTTTAAGTCATCGTTTTTTTTTTTAGATTTTTAGCTAAATTGCAGCTAAAGCTGTGTAGTTTTGTTTTTAGAATCCATTAGAAAGATTTTATACTAATTTGTATTTTTTAAGTGTCTAATTGTTTCTAAATAAAGCAGTATTTAGTATGCTTATTTGGATGTAATCTTAAGAATTTTAGTAATCATAGATAGTAGTTTTTTAAACAATAAATATGTTTGTTGGGTTTTGTTAGAGTTAATGTTAGATAATTTTGTTTGAGCTTTTAGTCATTTGTGTATTTTAAGATCTATTGGTTTTATTTTGTTTTTTCAGTAAGTTTGATTGCAATTTATTCTAATAAAATCATTCAAATTATTTTTCAGTTGTTTGTTTATTTTTGGATTTGTTATATAAGTAGATATTTTTTAAAATGAATTAATAATTTATTCAAAATCAGTCAATCGAATCACAGCGGCCAAGGGTCAAGCATAGACAATTGTTTCGGTTCTACAAACCTCGTCAGTATGCCTTGTACGACCACGGCATCGCATGATAGCGAAGACAATTTTGAATAAATATTTCTGTGCTTATGAACACAATTGATATTATAAATAATCAAACGAAAGACTGGTTTGCCATCTAGTTGCAATTTTTAATACTAAAATGTCCGCATTAATCGGTATCATTTTTGCATTTATGCAATTGGCAGTCATTTCGCGGCTATAACGATTTTGAATCGCCAATAAATTATGAAATGAATTAATAATTTATTCAAAATCAGTCAATCGAATCACAGCGGCCAAGGGTCAAGCATAGACATTTTAGTATTAAAAATTGCAACTAGATGGCAAACCAGTCTTTCGTTTGATTATTTATAATATCAATTGTGTTCATAAGCACAGAAATATTTATTCAAAATTGTCTTCGCTATCATGCGATGCCGTGGTCGTACAAGGCATACTGACGAGGTTTGTAGAACCGAAACAATTGTCTATGCTTGACCCTTGGCCCCTGTGATTCGATTGACTGATTTTGAATAAATTATTAATTCATTTCATAATTTATTGGCGATTCAAAATCGTTATAGCCGCGAAATGACTGCCAATTGCATAAATGCAAAAATGATACCGATTAATGCGGACATTTTAGTATTAAAAATTGCAACTAGATGGCAAACCAGTCTTTCGTTTGATTATTTATAATATCAATTGTGTTCATAAGCACAGAAATATTTATTCAAAATTGTCTTCGCTATCATGCGATGCCGTGGTCGTACAAGGCATACTGACGAGGTTTGTAGAACCGAAACAATTGTCTATGCTTGACCCTTGGCCGCTGTGATTCGATTGACTGATTTTGAATAAATTATTAATTCATTTCATAATTTATTGGCGATTCAAAATCGTTATAGCCGCGAAATGACTGCCAATTGCATAAATGCAAAAATGATACCGATTAATGCGGACATTTTAGTATTAAAAATTGCAACTAGATGGCAAACCAGTCTTTCGTTTGATTATTTATAGATATTTTTTGTTTGATTTGTTGGAAGATCACCTGATTTGCTAAGAATGGAGTAGTATTAAACAATTAGTGCTTACTATAGATTTTTGAGATAGACCAATAATATTTATTTAGAATAATTTAATATCATTGGTTTAAAATATATATTTTCCATCCCTCAAAAAGAAATTTATAATCTGAATTAGCTGTATTAGCTGTATAAAACGATGAGATATATGTGTTTGTATCATATATTAAGAAATGTTGAAATATGTACGTTATCGTATGCTTTGGTAATATCAATAAATGCCGCTGATGTGAAATGTTGTTTATTTCTGATATCTGTAGATAATTGGTCCGTGTGCATCTGTTCTGTTAAAATCCATAATTGCTCTTGAGATAGTTTGATCATTTTGGTAAAAAAGCCAAGTCTGTTTTTTATCATAGTATTTAAATTTTTTATTGTATATGTTAATTAGTTTGAATTTGGCGTTTTCTGGCAACAGTTTAGCATATAATTACTAATTTAATCATATCCGAGTAAAGTGATTTTTTTATTTTAATAGCACAGTCAAACTTCTCTTTTTTTAATGTTTTTTTCTAATGGATGATATGGTTTGTATAAATTTTCTATCTTAAGTTTGTGTATTGTGTAATTTGGTTATTTTTGATAAAAATGCTACGGCAAAAATTATTGATTATTAGTTTTTATTTGATCTTGTTTTAAGCGGTTTTAGGCTATTTCATATTTGTCGTATTTTTTTCTGCTAGTTTGTGTTTTGAAAGTTTTTAAAGAAAGGCGTCTTTGGGCGATTGGTTTTGTTGCATTCAGCTGTTCACCATTTAGTAGTTTTGTTTTAAACAAAAGTTCTACGTATGTTTCTATCTGTTTCTTTGAATTAATTCCAACAACTCTTTGAAATTTATTGTATCGTTCTGTGCGTTATCTACATTTATATCTTTATTATATTGTAGCCAGTTTGCAAATTTGAAGTTTCTTCGAGATGGGACAAGATTTACATTATTTAATGATCTGTGTATTGTAGTTATTATTAGATGATGATTACTTCTAAGTAAGTTTTAATTTACAGTCCAATCAGTGTTTATACTCTTTATTTGTGGTTATAGTTAGATCCACGCATAAAGAGATTGTGATTTTAGTAGAAGTCTGCCTTTAATAATAATGAGATTTAGTTCGTTTAATAACATTTAATTTAATTTTGTATAGTGCTTGGGCAAGACTGTTGTAAACTAGTAGTGCAATTCTTATCATATCCATCATGTGTATATTGTGTATTTTGAAGTTTGTATTTGTATTTTTTTTTATGTTTGAAATTTCTATAATAGCCGTAGTTTTATTTGTTGTGTTAATAAGGTCACTATAGATCGCCAATGGTGTTGATTCAATGGCAGCCGTTCAGTGTGTTGTGCGTTTTGTGCTATTTTATTAGCATATGCAATAGTTGATATTTTTGTAACTTCTTCAGTGTTTGTCTAATCTTTTGAGTTTTTTCTGATTTGTTGTTTATGTTGGATGTATAGATTTGTCTCTCTGTCTTTGTTTTTGCAGATATTGCATTAATAGTTACAGCCAGACATGAATAGTGTGGCTGATATAATAGGCAACTTAGTATACACAAAAATTATGTTGAATGTGGTTAAACTTATGCTTTTGCTCGTTTTAGCATCTTTTAATCCCAGAACAACGTCGCTCATGGAATTTTTAAAATGTTAGCGCAAATGAAAAATGCTAAAACGGGCAAAGGCATTAGTTTAACCACATTTAACATAATTTTTGTGTATACTAAGTTGCCTATTATAAAGGCCATATTATATGTCTGGCTGTAGTTGAGTGGCAAACTGCTGTTATGATCACCGCCGCATTTTTTACACTTTATAGAATTAGTTTGATAATTGAATTGGCCTTTCAATATACTTTTAGGATTATATATATTTATTTATACGTATATGTGGTATTATAGCGCTGTAACTACATTTTTAAATTTTCGTATTTGCCATTAAAAGATATGCGTTATTTGGTGTATCACAGTGTGTGCGAATTGTAAGTTGTTGGCTATATGCTTTGACTGGTGTCTTTTACGTTATCCTCAAATGTCATGTGTTGTTGTGGTTGCATAGAGTTGTTAGCCGTTTGGTTTGTTTGTGTAGTGTTAATGTCGTACTCCATGCGGCTTTCAGTGTTTTGTTTATCGCCCTCCGGAATATTATTATAACATTTCCTGAGGTTTGGGATTTGACTGCTCTAATTTAACTTTAGTTTTTCTAATTGTGTTGGTTTTGATTTAAAGTATGAAATTAGTTGATATCAGGTAAGGTTAAATAAAATGAATAAAGTACGTACTTGCTGCCTAGTTGTCAACATTGCTCTGTGGAGTTTTTGTTTATTTTTAGAAAAAAACAAGTTGGTTGTTAGAGGATTGACAGTAAGAGCCTGGTTTTTGCACTATTTTTAATTATCATGAAGACTTCTTGCATGTGGATGTAATAAGTCAAAAACTGACTATACATACAGGGTGTTTTCTAACTGAAGGCGAGAAAAGAAACTTTAGGTACATTTTTTAATTTCAAAGAGAAAATCTAAATAATCAAGAAATACACACTATAACTTGATTTATCTTTTCCTTTTTAAATGTAATCTATTAAATAACTGCTTATTGTATATTAAAATTTTTGAATTAAGAGAGACAGTTTGTCTAAACCTACTAAAAACATTCATTTCTTGAATACATTAGAAATTAGAATATAAAATTGTTTTTGCGGTTTAGTTCTATTTTCTTTCTTCTATTAAAACTATTCCTACCGTCGCACTTCAATTTCTAGTATTTAAACAAAAACGATAACTTTAGCGTCATTGCTGTTTCTACATATAATTTCATAATTAATTATTTTTTTTACTAGTACATTAATAAAAGATTAAACTATGATAGGTCAGAGTATTTTAGTCAAATAATATAGAAATAAATGCGTTTTTAGGTACTTTTGAATGCATTTTAATGTTACTTTTTAAGTGTGGGTTGTGCTTTTCTTCTAGATCTACAGTTTATATTTGGCTTGCCATGTGTTCGCAGTGTTTATACTGCAAAACTATGTTAACTATCAGGCTTTTTTTTACATCCAACTAAGTGCAGGTACATTTTATGTTATATGTACAGACTTGTTGAATGCATTAAACGACATGGATTTTCAATATTCTGATCATTACTTGCTAACGCAATTTTTATCAATTTTGCTTTAGATGTTTGAAATAAATGCTATTGTTTACTTTGTCTGCATCTCTAGTCAAGTAGGTATCAATGGCAATAAAAAAGTTGATGCGCTTACCAAGTTGGCAATAACTAGTACTGCTAATGTTACAGACATAATTTGTGTTAGGGATATTTGTATGTAGACAAGAAGCTGCGATAAACTAAAAACGTTTGTTATACAGGCCTAAGCCTAAATAAAAACAATATAATATATAGAATATAACTTATTACATCTTTAGAAAACTTCAGTAGAGTCAAAATTAGTAATGTATCTGTAACAATAAATTTGTGATAAAAAAATAGTAAATTGTTTAATTATTTTGTTAGGAAAAAGTTATTTTTACGCTGCTTTGCATTGGACTCGCAGGCATATGTTGGCATCTGAAGTGCTTCCAGTTTGTAATATCTGTAATGTTCCATTAACTGTTCATCATATCTTATTGGATTGTGGGCAGTTTTTAAAACAAAAAAACTGCGTCTGAATTATCAACCAGTTGTAAAGTTTAGCAGTGTTTAAGATATTTTATACACTTAACACTGTTAAAATTATCTGGTTATTTTTTGCTATTTTTAATAGTTTGTGAAAGTTTATTTTATCTTTGTTATTATTTATTTATTTATTTATATTTTTATTTTTTAATATGCTATTTTACAGCATATTATTTTACACTTTATAGTTGCTCTAACTATAACTTGCTTTACTGCTTTTTGTTTGAGTTGGCCTTGTTGATCTCTTCTCATCAGCGCGCTACTGGTACGGTCTGCCATCGTTTCTGCTTGCTTTTTTACTAAATAAACCTGACAAAATTATTAATCTTTTGAAGTTATTGTGTAGTCTAAAGGTTTAATTGATATGGTGTTGGCACTCATCTTTAAAGCTTTAATTGCCAGTTTGTGAATAACAATTTTTTACAACCCAGTAAAACTTAAAGCATACTACATCTGTTAAGTATCTTGATAACCTCAATACCAATGTTTTTTGTTTTACAATTTTTTTGATCTCTTAGGTTTAGATGTGAATAACCTTTAACAACTCTAATTACACTTTTATATCATTTCTTATTATTGTGTAATTAACTTTATTTTTTTGAAATTGGTTTGGTAAACATAACAACAAATACTTAAACAATTTATTAATTTACCAAAAGTTTTCATTAACAAATATTATAACAATCTATTACTAATCTAAAATTAAAATAATCTTAGTCACTCTTTCTGTACGCAAATAACAAAGTATATGTGTGTCTTCAAATGCTCGCAAAAGAACAACGCCGTTTTATTGTTGAACAATATTTTAAAAATAATCAAGGTTTGGCAGCTACAGTTTGCAATTTTTGTATAAAATAGAGTCACAATAGTAATTTAACTTGTCAACTGTAAAAAGATTAATTTTAAATGCAGGGAAACTAGACCAATTAGTTATTTTAGACACTCTGTCTGTCTTTTAACTAACTGTTTAACACAAAACATTGAAGCAATTTGTGAAATGTTTGCTGAGAGTCCAGGAATATCTATTTGGCACCATGGTCAAAAATTGTATTTTTCAAGAAGTTTTCTACAAAGCATTCTTACAAGATTTACATATTCATGTTTTCAATCGTCACAACAACTAAAGCCTACTGACACAAAAAAAAGTTTGTTGAATAAATTATGGAACAATAAGTGGGTGCTGTTTCTTCAAACAAAATTATTTTTATTGATGAGGTTAATTTTGATCTTGATTGTTTATCATAAAAATTGTTGCATTTGGGGTTTAGAAAATCCATGAGTGATTAGTGAGGAACAAATAAATTTACAAATTGGCACTGTATGGTCTGGATTTTGGGCTGGAACCATCATTGAACACTTTATTATTAAATGTATATTATGCCATGGTATATTTACATATTTCTTACGTCTACATCTACATCATCAATCTATGGAAAAACAAACAATATAAATAGAATTCTTATTCAACAAAAACCGGTAATTAGACTAATGTTTGTTATAACTTTACTTTTGTAACTTACTTTACAAAATCTTTACTATTAACAGTGTTTTGCTACTTACACAAAAAATGATGAAATCTACTTTCATAATACCAGAAATAAAGAGGCATTTTGAGCAAATTCACAATAATTTTTTCTTTACAAAATTTTTTTTTACTACAACGCTATTATATATTATGAAATATCAAACAAAAAAGTATTCAATGCTTAATTAAAAACATATCTAGTCAAAAAATGTTTGTATGATTTAAGTAAATTTTAGCAACATTTATGTAATTTTTTTAAACTTATGTTTGTTTACAATAAGCGTTTTTGTGTACGTTTTTTATATTTAATTTAATTAAATGTTTGAAAATTAATTGTACTTAGTGTTAATTACAATTTTATTGTAATTTATTTTGACGTTTCATATTCTATTTTGGCAATTGAAATAAAGCTTTATTATTATACTGTATACTGTATAGATCAATAAAAAATTACAATTTTTTAATACAAAATTTTGTTCTCTTCAAAAACCAATAATACTTTCAAAACCAATGAGAGTAAAAATGACATTATTGAAAAACAAATTTTTACATTTTATTACAATATTGCAAAAATATTATTATAAGTTTATAATTTTTAAACAAATTTTTAACAGTAATTATTTGTTCTAATCTAATTCTAATTCATTTAATCAAGATAAACACGAATATTTCAAGATTTATTATCTTTTCTCAAGCAACTTATTGTATGTAAGCTGTAAGCTACAATGTTTCAATTTACCCTTTAAACATATCCTTCTTTTAAAACACTCTACCAATGTTTGTTAAAACAAGCTTTTAATTAATGTAATTATATATCAACGAATAATACAAACAAATTATTAAACTTAATGTAGAATTGACGAACTTTCATCTTTACTTTTTTGAAAATGATATGAATGTTTTCAACACATGTAAATAGAAGTAAGGAAAATAATGTGTTAATTACATTGTGGAAGTTGAAAGAAACAAACGGAAAATTTCTTTCAAAATATAACTAACTGATACAATCTATTTAGAAATTGTGTGTATGTAAACAATGGCTTTAACATAAAAATAAAATATTTGCAATAGTTGCGTGAATATACCTAATAGATTTTTTGTATGATAAATTTCTCATGCACGTAAAGCATATGTCAATATGTAATATGAAAACTTTGTAGTCACTAATATTACGCATTTGATGATTTACTAATTATTAATTCTCCGGAGAAAATTAATGATTCATTAAAATGCACACATGTTTCGTCTGATCACATAGCAATATTATTTGTTAGCTGGTAAATGCCATTATGATATAATTTAATAATTAATATGAGGAATTTATAATACCACGCGTTTAATTTTTCATGATTTGTTTTGTCGCAACCTCAAGGTATTTTAATCATATACAAGGTAAAATGTTTCGAGTACATATTAAGCGTCTATGAAGAATATTAAGTGTTTAATATAGTTTTATAAAATTGTAAATTAGGACTTCAGTTTTAAACTATAAAATACAATTAGAAAAATATTTAAACAAAAATAGTAATATTATTTAATCAATCTTACTTGTAATCTAGATAAGTAATATTATTTTTAAAATTTTCATAATTAAGTCATTATAAAAAGCTATTAGATATTATTATAGATAAAACTCATTAACCAAATTTATTATTAAATTATGCATTAATGTAATGGGTTTATTACTATACACATTTTTATTAATTTTCAAAAGTTTGTAAGAAAATATTGCATTTTATACATTATTGGGTTATGTTTTAACCCTGCTGTGTATCTCTATATGACCCAAATAGAAAATAAACGTTTTTATTTCAGTTATTTAAATGTTTAATTATTTTTTTGACTTTGTCAGTTACATAACAATTTTAAAAATACAAAGTTAAAAAAAAAAAGTTTCAAATTTTGTAAGTGTAAATTGAATTTGTTACATTTGTGACTCTTGGGTCATATAATAATAATAATTATAAAAACATTCTTTATTTTATACAAAGCTGCAAATACATAAAACGTACAACAAATATAAAACAGTGTCTAAACCTAATATATACAATACATATGAACTATACTTTGTGCAAAAGGTATTCCCCCACAGAATATGGCTCAATGGTACATAACTTACCAATTTCTCTTTTATACAATTTGTAGTTAGAGATGTTTTTTATGGCAGACGGAAGCTTATTATAAAATTTAAGACACATATATTTGGTACCTTTTTCAAAAAATGATAAATTATGCCTGGAAAACATATAATTTTGCTTATGCCTAGTACTGTAGTTGTGATTAAAGATATGATTGTCAAAATAATAAGGGTGTTTCCAAAGAAACAGCAAGCATTCCTCAATGTATATTGCAACAACTTTAAAAAAAATTATGTTGTTGAAATAATTTTCTGCATGATTCTCTGGCACTCATGCCAAGCATGTTTCTTAACGCGCGTTTTTGCAAATTCAGTACTCGACTTAATTTGGTGCAGCTACCCCAACATATTATACCAAATCGATCAATTGACACAAAGTTTGAGAAGTATACCATTATAGTTGTATTAATATCACAAATATTTTTTTAAATTAAGAGCATATAGCAGATGCTGCTGAGTTTACTGCAAACATATTCTACATGTTGGATCCATTTCAATTTGTCGTCTATAATTATTCCCAGTAATTTAGTAGATACAGTAAAATCAAATTTATTCCTAGATAATATTATTTCAGATGGAGTATTTAGTGAATTGTTGGTTTTAAATAATATGCACTGAGTTTTATTTTCATTTAAAACTAGTCTATTTGTAGCAAACCAATTGCAAACTAAATTTATTGCACAAGATCCATTCGATACTAATTCCATAAAATTAGTTCCTCCAATAAGTAAGTTTGTGTCATCAGCATAGTTAACAATATTAAAATGTACGTTACCATTTATCATTATAGAAAATAGGTCATTTATAAACACATTGAATAGCAAGGGGCCTAGAACACTGCCCGGTGGTACACCAATTGTAGAATTTATAGTTTCTGAGTATTCAATTTTTGATTCTGTTTGCAATTGAACTGTTTGTGTCCTGTTAGTTAAATACTCCTCTTACACCATAGTTTTTTAATTTTAATAACAAAATATTGTGATTAATGCAGTCGAATGCTTTCGACAGGTCACAATATATACCAGAAGCCATTTGATCACTTTCAATATATTTTGTTATTAGATTTGTATATTCAAATATAGCAGTATTTATAGTTTTACCTTTTATAAAGCCATGTTGGTATTGACTAAATAAGTTATGTTTGCTAAAAAAAGTAGTTAGTCTATATGCCATTACACTTTCGAATATCTTAGAGAAAGACGACAACAAACTAATTGGCCTGTAGTTATTAAGATTCATTGGATCTCTCTTTTATAAACCTCAATGTTATAATTTGCAATGTGAATTTTGTATTATAATTTTTTGTTTGCTAATAATGTAAATCTTTAGGCAATAAAATGCAAGTGAGCAAAAAAATTAAAAAATAGCAATCCTAGTACTAAACACACCTTCCTTACTACCTTACTTCCTGCTAATACTCTAATAATAGAAATTTTGTAATGAATGTAACTGTTTTAAAAAAAAAATAAAAAAAACTGATAGTTATTGTTTAATCTTAATATTTTATTTGTTTTTCTATTGGTATACTAATAATACGATATTATTGTCAAAAAAGCAATAAAAATCGGAGAACAAACTTTAATAAACAAGATTTGGGATCTATTAAATCTCTAATCTTAGCATAATCGATCAGTTTTAATATCTAAAATATTAATAAAAAACAAGGTACAATTTAACAGGCTACTAATTTTGATACATAATTAGAAACAACTACAGAAATGCTATTGCAAAAGCAAAATTTCATACTACAACTGAAGAAATAAAAATTAGACAAGACAGTAGGCTAGGAGACACCAGGTTTTCAAAATTTATTACCGTTGTAGAGCATGCATTTAAAAAGTTAAGATGGGAAACAACTCAACTATCTCAAACTTGCTGACAACATTGTTCTTATAGCAGACAACCTAGAACACGCAAAAAGATGATACAACAACTAAAAAATGTGTCAGGTCAGGTGGGTCTTAAAATAAACTATTTGAAAACCAAGCTAATGACCAGTAAACTAATAAAAATCAACAACACAGAAATTGATATGGTTGAAAGATAAATTTACTTAAGACACAAAATCAACAGAGACAATCAAACAACAGAATTGCAATTGTAGTGATAAACTCTAGACAGATGTAAAAAAAAGCTTATGTTTACACTACAAGACAGAGTAATGTAGATATCCGCAGAAGAACAGGCGTGCAAAACATTGTGATAAGCATTGCGAAATAAAAATGAAGATATCCTGTTTTTGTTGAAATGCTAATCAAAAAATATGGTGAAAAAAATAGAATAAATACCTAGATCTAACAAAACAATTCAGAAAAGACCCTCAACAAGATAACAATCAACTAATAAAAACAAACTAAATAGCTGCCACTCAAGACAGAGAAGTATGACTAATAATTAGAGAAAGACTATGTCCAACAAAAAACAATAAAAAAAAGCTAAATGCAAAAATTAAATAAACAAAAATATTAATTATTGAATGAATTAATAACTTATTCAAACTCAATCTTTTTTTTTTGTTAGATGTAAATCCTTTATGGACACTAGATAAAGTTTTTTTCTTATCTAGTAGTGTACGACTCCCGTGCGGGTTGTGCAGACACGGTTTACGCATTAAACCACCTCATCATCTAAGGCCGTTTCGGAATATTACAGTGTGGGTATGCTTTCAAAACGGCTCAGTCTTTATCTTTCACTCATCTCTTCTTCCTTCTTTTTTTTATAATTTTGCCTAGGGTACTTCTGGCATATTTGTAGCTCTCTTTGTTTTTCAGCATAGTTTCCACGTTATCTGCGTTTATTATTTTTCCAAACCATAACTCTATTTTTGTCCTTTCTACTACCCACTTGTGACACTTAAAAAGCGTATGTTCCACGTCATCCACTTTGTTGCAATATCTGCAAGAATCAGTTTCATCCTTGCCGATTCTTTTTGTGTTCAATTTGTACAAGCCGTGCCCTGTCCAGGATTAAGTCAGAAAATAGTTGGTTGTTTTGTAATTGCATTTTTGCCAGCTTTCTACGTTTGGAATTAAACGCTTGGTCCACTGTGCGACCCCTGCTGTTTTATTCTATCTATTTTGCCATCTTTTGATGGTTTCTTTCCTCTCTTCAAGTTTATCCTTTGGTGTTACTGAATCTTTCTTCTTGTACATTCTCTTTTTCTCTTTTGCCACCAGATCAATCGGAATTGCTCCGGCTACCACCTGAAGGGCCTTTGCCGAGACTGTCCTGTATGCGCAAGTTACCCGCAATTGCGTCTTCCTTAGCACACTGATCAAACAATTTTTGAAAGTTTTTACTTTTATGGCTTCGTGCCATATTGGTGCGCCGTAGAGAATTTGCGACTTAGTAGCGGCGTTCAACAATTGCCTCTTACCGCTTGACGGTCCTCCCATATTGGTCATGATTCTGGCCAAGTTTTATGTGCTCCGAGAAAGTAAAAACATCGTTGATCAGTATACCGAGGTATTTAATTGCCCTTTTGAGACTTCTTTTCCGTGGACCCTTTAGTATGACCGCCTTTGTTTTCTTGGGAGCTGGCTCCGAGTGGTGTTTGGTTAGCAAAAAATATCTTTCCATAATAGGCTGATGTAGGCATTTTTAATGTCGAGAGTGACTAGTGCTCCTCATTTGTCTTTGTTTTCATTGATAATCTTGATAACATTTTCTACAGCCATTAATGTAGATATTTCTTTTACGAAGCCATACTGAAGCTTTGATAATCCTCCTCCTTGATTGATTTCTTGTTCTAGTCGCTTTTTTTATCATGGACTCGTAGACCTTTCTGGTGGTATTCAGAAGGCATATGGGCCTGAATTTTTGATTGTCAATTGTAAAGTTTTTCTTAGGTATCAAAATCAGTTTGGATGTTTTCCATTTGGCAGGAAAAATTTGTAGCTTAAGCAGTTCATTTAGCATATTTAATAGCCATTTAGTTGCTATACGTCTTCTTTTAGGGCCTCTGGTGTTATGTTATCCAGACCGGGAGATTTTCGTGATTTTAAATTCTGCATTGCTTGTTCCAGCTCATCCTTTTCAAAAAGCTTTAAGTTTTCTACTACTTTAACAGGTTTTGTTATGTGTCTGCTTTTTGGGAAGAGATCTTCCGCTACCTTTAACTTGTTCTTTGTGGTTAGCTCGTACGGTGCAAAGCTTTCCAGTATTTTTATTGCAATCTTGTAGGCGGATCCACATACGTCTTCGTTCAACTCGCTGTATAGCTTTCTCCACTGCTTCCTTTTCGGCTTGAATTTCCTATTAAAGTTGGTTTTTGTTGGTTCAACTCAAACTCAATCTAACGTTCACGCTAAGGGTCAAGCATAGACAATTGTTTTGGTTTTACAAACCTTGTCAGTATGCATTGTATGACTACGGCATTGCTGAAAGCAAAAGACATTTTGAATAAATATTATAAAAACAATTGATGGTGCAAATAATATCGATTAATGTGGACGTTTAGTATTAAACTGGAGCTACAGCCCTACAACCCTCCCCCCTTAAAAAAATATTGAAAAGGCCCTCCATAGAGTTAAAATGTAACCCTTCTTCCAGGTTTTGATAAACCGTGGCAGAGCCTTTTTGTAGGATTGGAGGCCCCAAAACGTCTCGGGCCCCCTCGAATTGCGAGGCTTGCGGGATCTTAGTTACAGCGCTGATTTTTTAGTTTATAAATTTTTTGGTAATTTGATATTTTGTAAAAAAGACGATTGTTGTTTTGTCTGGGTTTACTAGAGAGAACGTGGTTGTGGGTTTGATTCCCATATACCGTGATATATTTTTTACTTTCTTAACGCTCTTTGATTACCCAACCCGCTTTGCGAGCTTGCGATTTTACGGCTAAAACATTCTCTGATGAAGTGATAAAATTTCTCCAGTGGTTTGGAAAAACTGTAGTCCCTTGTAATGTAAGTTGCCCGCATTGTAAGCAGAGATGAGGCTAAGACGCCAGCAGTAGCGTATGAATGCTAACGACGACTGAGTTTACTAACAACACTTTTGTTTAGTACTATCTGTCTACAGGTTAAGTCTATTTTGCATCATTTTTAATACAGTTTATATTTACATAAAGATAGTAAGATTATCTGTTTAGCAAATGTTTTAGCAAATTGATATGAATGATGCGGACAATAAAAAAACACAACCCAAATCAGCAAAACCTGTCCTTAAAATTGATATGAACGATTCAAAACCAGAAGAAAGTAATATATTTAGCAAAGTACAGAAAAAACCATCATCAGAACCCCAAAAACCTGTTTTAAAAATTAACATGAATGATGATGATGATGGTAAATCCAAAGAAAACAATAAAACTGATACAAATATATCACAATCGAGCACGAATGTAGAGGTTCCTGAAAAAGCAGTTAAATTTAACATGCAAGATGGTGACTTAGATGATAGTGAAACTAATGCATAATGATAAATATATTATTAATTTCAATAAGCTTGTCAATTTAATCTGTCAAAATTCTTAGTTAAAATGTATACAATTCTAAATAAATGTCTACAAATAAAACAGATAAAGTACGATTGAATGCGAGCGCTGCGAAAGATTTCGATAATGATACACCCTACGCAGTTATACCGTTAGGACAAAAACCGCAGATCATTACTTGTCCCCATTGTCAATATTATGGTGTGACCGATATAAATATTGTGCCGTCCATAAAGACGCATTTGAAATCATTGCTGTTGTGTTTATGTTGCATGTGTTTTATGCCGTATATATGTCCGATTTGTATGAATGTCGATCATTTTTGTCCGCAATGTGAGCATTACATAGGCACGTATATCAATTGAAAGGTAAGTGATAAATATTGTAACCTCTTAAAAAAAAAAAACTGATAAAAATCCACTTTAATTATTATAAAAATATTAGCTTTCATTTAAAAAGAATTTTAAATTAATAGCGCTATTTTGAACAAATCATTACGTGCGTTTTGCTTGAGTTATAATAATAATTATCAATTAAAGTTAAATGTGATGTCAAAATGTATCATTTTTATTATTATACCGTCGCCGCTACAATTTTCTTCTCTGTTTGCAATGTAGCTCACACGCGGAGACGGCTTCGCGTTTACACTTGAGACAAATACCACTTTAAAAATATGTTTGACAGTTTGGGATGAAGTCATGACTTCTATGTCAGCTTAAAAACAGCGTAAAAACGATTTAGAATTTGTTTAATAGTTTGGGAACATTTGATAACATATGCGACATGGGTTCACATCAGAAGCATTGTATGATACTTCAAAAACATTTTATAACATTTATGACTTTTATATCAGCTAATTTATGACGTTTTTGACAATTTAGATTTTCTTTTTAAATTTGGCAACAGTGATAGTTCTGGTACATTGTCAATATCATTTTACCCTTTATGTTATATCAGAAGCATTTTATGACAGTTCAAAAGTATTTTATAATATTTCTGACAGTTCAAACATATTTTATGATGATTTAAAAATATTTTTATCTTATATTATTTTACCAGTTACGTCACATCAGAAGCATTTTAACCGAGTTTAAGAAAATCAAGAAAATTTAACTTTTCTGTTGTATTTTTCAAAATAACTCACTCAATACCAACTTTTCAAACAAAAAGCATATAAACTCTTTGTTGCCAAGAAATTTCAACTTTTCTACTATATTTTTCAAAATAACTCACTTCATACCAATATTTACATACAGAAAACATAAACTAAAATTTAATTTACTACAAAGCTTATAAAAAAATGTTTTTGAATATTTTGTTTGTGCTAAAAATTTAGTTTTGGAGATAATTTCTTTAAACAAAAGTTTTTGTATAAAAGTTGCAAGCAATTATAATTATCAACAAAATTTCATAAATTGTGTTTTTCATTCTATATTTTGACAATTAAAACGGCAATATTTCGTAAACGCACAGTGTGGTGGATGGATGGTTGGTAATAATAATATATGAAAACATTAGCATATCTGTGCAATTTAGCCAAAGGAAAATTTAAACAGAGCTTTTGATGCAATTCACAAAACTCTTTGTAAGTTCTCAGCAATTCCATGGCCTGATTCTATCCCACCCTGGTGACTAGCAGTACATAAACGTAGTATTTATCAGGGTCGTATCTCTTCTGATAACCCATCACTTGCACATGGATCAATTTTCCATCAATTTCCATGCTAAGCAACACAAAATATTAAATAAATTAATTTTGCTGTTGCAGATCTCACCTATACGTCTTTGGAACAAATGACAACGTTTCACCGTCTCCGTGATCACCGGTAAATTTTAATTGAGCCAAGTTGTGTAGGAAGAAGTTGAATTGAGTGAACCATGATTTTAGTGAGCTTTCAATAAGTCGAGCAAAGTAGGCAGCAGCTTCAGGATTGAATAAATTGGGGAGCAGGGCTTTGTGCAAATTGTATACTGCTTTATGTGTCACTCCTGAAAGAAGCCATCTGTAAAGTAACAAAGTATTAAATAGAGAAAGACAAAATAGTTTTTTTACTTTTTTTTTTCATATTGTATTATAATTATAGTCGTATTATTAAACATAAAATTGACCCATTGTTAGAGAAAATTGATTTTTAGGTGCTTTATTGTCAATATAATTTAAATATAGTATCATCAAATTTTTTTCAATACCAAAAAAACATAAAAAACAATTTTTTTGCAATGCTTTTATTGCAGTCTTTGCTCACAGTATTTTAGAAGTAAGAATATATAAGATTGTTCTGAATATCTTTAAAATATCTGTTATATACTGTTAATAACATATACAATAAAAATTTGTCTGATACTTATCATTTTTTTTATTATTTTACTTATTTTTCAGTTCAGTATAAGAGCTAGCAACGTCGTGAAAAAGTTTATTTCAAGTTCATTAGTTTATGAATGCTTTTACCAGACGCAACGCATTCCTATCTATTGTCAATAGGGATGAATAATATCTACCAATTAGTCGACCAAAAATGCTTTCTCAAACACGTTGCTAGTTCTCGTACAGATGTAAGATTAATAATTTGACTACTAGTCTCTCATATTTAATTTTTTTAGAATATCTTTTTGACGTTTGTACTGTACCCAAATATTTGCACATGTGGTGCAGTTGCATGTGAGTTAGGCAATCAATTATTTTAATTATGGCTTTGGTACTTATGCAATTACTTTTTTACATCGGGCAATTTCTATAAGTTGATGATCTACAAATTTTTTTTTGCCGGTACTGAAGAACCAATGAAGTGTGGTTTGTTGCCCAAATTTAAAAGGCTTGTATTTTTTTAAAATTCTTTGTTATGATACGTCAATTTTACGTAAATAAGTGCAGAACACAATTTTTTTTCTTAGAATATTAGATTTTTAGGTTTAAAAATAAACCAATGTTTAATTAAAAACTACGTTTTTCTGGGTTTTTGTTTTGATTTGATTGATTCTCAAGTTTTCCAAATCTAAAAATGAACTTAGAATAGAATTAACATAATAATCAGAAAACTATATATAAAAATATTAAACAGACCAGAAGTTTTTCCTAAATCAAATATGCAATTGCATTTATTTATTTTTACTTACATCTTAAGATGTATGTTTGCATTTAATTATATTTTTACTAGAAATCAGATTTATCACATCTCAAAGTTGAACCCAAAATTACAAAATTTAGACTTAGGCATAAGTAAACATCATGTCGACTACTAAAGTATTTATTAACATATAAATTTTACATTGCAATTAAAACGTACATGCAAAATTAAAAGAAACTGTGACAAAAATGCAAAAGCAATCTTTGCTGATTTTTTGTTTTCTTATTGTCTGGAAGATGTATAAGGTTTTCCAATATAAAGTTTCATTTTGGTATTTAAAAAAAAACGGGTATTTTTTAAAAGAAATCAATAAATGTTTATTTTATTGTAAAAAAGAAGGTATGCCATTAACATTTGAAAACGATATCAGTCAAATGGCCGCCACGGTTACGGTTGCAGTACCACATTTGCGGCTGTATGTCTTCGATAACTTTACTAATTTCATTTTGAAGGTCTTGAATTGTCTGTGGAGAATTGGCATAGATTTTATCTTTTACATGGCCCTAAAGAAAAAAGTCTAAAGGTGTTAAATCACATGATCTCGGTGGCCAATTGTGATCACCTGTTCGAGAAATAACACGGTCAAGTAACTTTTTTTGCAAAATTGCAATTGTTTTGTTGCTTGTGTGGCACGTCTTGCTGAAAATAAACGTCGTCCACATCAATATCTTTCAATTCTAGCCATAAAAAATCATTAATTATAGCTCGGTAGCGCCATCCATTTATCGTAACAGTTGCACCAGCCTCATTTAAAAAAAAAAGTAAAGTCCAATCACAATCACACCGCCAGCCCAAAAACCGCACCAAACAGTGACACCTTGAGGATGCAAAGACTTTTCAACAATCTTTCTTGGATTTTCTGAGCCACAAATGCAACAATTCTGCTTATTAACGTAGACTCCAAGATGAAAATGGGCCTTATCACTGAAGATAATTTTTTGATGAAATTCCGGATAATTTTGATGCATTTGAAGGACTCAATAAGCGAAGATACAACGTTTATGGTGATTGACCGGAAACTTTAAAAGCCTTGAGACTTAAGTCTTTATGCAAAATACGGTGTAATGTTGTTTGTGGAATGTCTAATTTTAAAGATCGACAAGGAATCAACAAACCTGGGTTTTATTCAACACTACAAGCTACATTAGCAATATTGTCATGTGTTCTTGAGCGATGCACACGGTTTTGATTCTTTACATCACAAACTTGTCCCAACAGCTCAAATTTTTCTACCTGGTTTACTTTTGCCGGCCGAGAAGGTGCTGACCAAAATGTGCTTTAGTTTTGCAAACTGTGACTGAAAAATGTTCACTATTTTTGTAGCGAGTTTTAATAATTTCAATGCGTTATTCAAGCGTGTATTGCTTTATTTTTAATAATGGCGTAGTTTTTACTTGTCAAGTGTCAAAAGATACTAGCTTCAAAATTGACAGCTGCCCAAATAGCCTGATATTCAAAATGAAACTTCTTATTGGAAAACCGTTTATATTTTGTATATCCGCTATAAAAAAACTTTTTGATTAAAAAATGTTTTGTTTTCATATCTGCCACTTGCTGACACATTTTTTATTGGCCAAATCAATCTCCAATTGAGGTTAGTGTGCTGTTTGACAAAGATAATTTCAGAAAGTTAAGTAAAGTTGTAATTAATGTTTGTGATTATATTTGTTATGACTTGTGAAGATTTTTTACTTTAGTTACGACTAGATGTAATTATGATTTAAAATAATACGCTGTTAATTTCTTAATTTATTAGTAGACTAGATTGTCACAAACATATAGTTATAGTGTTGCTAGTTATTTTGTATATCTGTTTTTTTGTAATTATTAGATGTTACCAAAATAAAATTATATTATAATTCATCTCCGTAACCCGCAACAGTTTGGTCCTGGTTCAAATGAAGTAGCACATTACGATACGTTTTGGATTAAAAGCAAATTAAAATACTTTACGAGAAAGATTATTTTTGCAAGAATATGTAGGGGTATTTTCTTTCCAAACGCAAGTAAAGAACGCGTCCAGAGCTACACAGTGTATATCGGCTCCGACAAAAAGTAAAGTTTAAAGTAGAATTACCTAATTAAATTTAGTGAATTTTGCATATGTTATGTGTTAAAATAAGTGTAATAAAAGTGTAAAATTAGTTTTTAAAACAATCTACTGGTTACTGCGGTTTTGTGATATTTAAATTGACTTCTATTGAATCTCACAGTGAGTAAAAACGCTGCATTCCACGTTTATTTATTTTATTTGTTTTTATTACCCAAAGA
This sequence comes from Tachinus rufipes, assembly GCA_963932245.1. NCBI lineage: Eukaryota > Metazoa > Arthropoda > Insecta > Coleoptera > Staphylinidae > Tachinus > Tachinus rufipes. The sequence goes on along the minus strand of OZ010741.1, from coordinate 43,547,349 downwards.
GAAAAAAAATTGCTGGTTTTATTTTCTTTACTTTATTGTAATCAAATATCAGTCGTTGTAATATTCATACATTGCTTAAGTATAATCATTTATATAATACTAAGCAATAAAAAGTAATAGTAATTGTACATTTAATCTTTCCTTTGTATTATTTTGTTAACCTACCGTGGCCTATATTATCCAACTGTAATTGTTTATTTTTAAGTCACTACGAAAGGTCCCGTCAGTGTGAAGAACTTGTTTCCTTGTCTGATCCTAACGTCATTGTTATCAATATAATTAAATAATAAATTACTATCGAATAAAATATCAAAATAAAAATTAAAAAAAAAATCTATAAAAACTTAAAAAAGGAAATAATACAAAATAAATAAAAATGCCACCAAAAGTAAAGAATAACGAAGACGAGGGAATTAAAACAAGCCTAGAAGAACTAAAAAAGGCAGTGGACTTTATGTCTGCAAAATTTGAGGAAGGAAGAAAAGAAAATGAGGAAATGAAAAAAACTATTAAAGATATAAAAAAGGAAAATATTGAAATGAAAAAACAAATAAAGGAGCTGGAAGAAAAAGTTAACGAATACGAACAAGATAAAATAAAAAATAATATTGTGATAGCAGGGATTCCGAAACAACATCAAAAAGAAGACTTAAAAGAAATAGTGGCAAAAATATTCACAAATATAAATACTGAAATTTCAAAAAATAATATTGTTGAAGCTTATAGAATAAATAACAAGAATCCGGATGCACCAATACTGGTTAAATTCAAATCAGTAGAAGAAAAAAAGAAAATAATGGAAAAGAAAAAAGAAAAAGGGTCAATCAAAGCCGATGAATGTGGATTAAAAGGAAAAAAAGATATATACATTACGGAACAGCTTACATACGAAAACAACAGCATATTCTATGAAGCAAGAAAACTAAAAAAGCCAGGTTACAAATGGGTCTGGTATAAAGAAGGAAGGATACTCGTAAGAAAAACAGAAGAAGACAAGCCAATAGTTATACATGGAATTGAACATGTCAAGGAACTGTTAAACAAAGAAGAACATTAAAAAAAAAAAAAAAAAAAAAAAAATTATATATATATACAACAATAACTAAAATGGACAAACTAAAAATATACCTACACAACGCAAGAAGTATAAGAAACAAATTCGATGAAATACTAACAATACCAAAAGTATACAAAGCAGATATCATAGTATTAAATGAAACATGGATATATACAAACGAAGAAAAATACTTTCAAATTCCAAATTATACAGCAATATTTAATAATAGAGCAATGAAAGGTGGAGGTATTGCAATATATATAAAAAACGGAATAGCAACAACAGTACAAGAAAGTCGAACAGAAAAAAAATACTGAAATATTAACAATAAAACTTAATAAAACCAATATACATTTAACAGCAATATATAAACCGCAGACAGCAAAATACGATGACTTTGTAACAGTTATAGACAAAATAACAAAAACTAGTACTAAAAATATAATACTAGGCGACATGAACATAAATTTAAGAGACAATAACAATATAACTAACAACTACAGAAATATAATTGTAGAAAATGGTCACTATATTTTAAATAAAATAAACGAAGAAGGAGTAACAAGAAATAACGCAGATAAACCTGGGACAATTATAGATCACGTTATTACAAACATAAAAGATAACAACAGCAAAATAAAAGTAAAAAAACTAACATTATCAGATCATAATGCGGTAATTACGGAATGGAACATAATGTGTAAAGAAACAAAATATGAAAAAGTTCTAAAAAATAAAATAAACTACGATAAAATTAAGAAAGAATTTGAAAACATAGATAATAAAACAGTAACTGATTTTGACACTCTAACAACAATATTACAAAACACAATAAAAAGAAATACAAAAGTAACGGAAATAAAAAGAAAAGAAAACAATGAGTGGATAAATATGGAAATAATAACAATGATAAAAGATAGAAACAAAACACAAGAGAGATACATCAAAAATCCAAACAATGATGTCATTAGAAAAATATTAAAAGAAAAGAAAAAGGAAGTAGAGGATAAAATTAAGGAAAGAAAAGAAAGTTACTACAAAAACAAAATAAAAAATGCAAATGGAAATCAAGCTAAACAATGGTCGGAAATAAATAGCATGCTAAACAAAACAAAGAAAAAAACAAAACAAGAAATAACAGAAATTTTAACACACGGACAAAAAAAAACAAATAAAATTGACATAGCGAACGAACTGAACTACTTTGCAACAGTGGGAAAAAACTTGGCAAACAAAATTAAGAAGAATGATAGCAGGGAAACAATAACAACCGTAAGAATAGAAGAAGAAACTATGTTTGACAAAACAACAGAAGAAGAGATAGAAAATATAATCATACAACTAAAAACAAGAAGCGCCCCAGGAGAAGATCAAATAACTCATGATGTAATAAAAGCTATAAAAAAAGAAATAGCACCAATACTGAAAAAATTAATAAATAAAATGATACAAATAGGTGAATATCCACAAATACTTAAAAAACAAATTATCAAACCAATACACAAAAAAGGAGAAAAATCAAAATTAGAAAATTATAGACCGCTATCGCTTATATCAGTGTTAAGCAAAATAACAGAAAAAGCAATATATAACAGATTAATGACACACATAAACAAACATAACGTAATAAACAAAAGACAATATGCATTTCAAAAAAATTCAAACACAATGGGTATAACAACTGACATAATACAACACATAGCACAAAAACTGGATGAAAAACAATATGTGATACCAATATTTATAGACATGAGAAAAGCTTTTGACACCATCGACAAAGACAAATTGATCAAGAAAATGGAAACTCTTGGAATAAGAAACACAAACTTAAAACTACTAAAAACATATATTAAAAACAGAACACAAAGAACAAGAATAAACGACATACTTAGCACATCAACAACAGCAGAATATGGGCTACCACAAGGTGGAGTACTAGCACCAATATTGTATATATTATACATAAATGATATATATATGAGACAAACTTGACTGGAGAAATATATACATATGCTGACGACACATGTATTATATATCACGGAAAAAACAAAGAAGCAATAGAAAGAAACATAAATGAAGACGTTAAGAAATTAACTAAATGGTACGACGAAAACATACAAACAATAAATGAAGAAAAAACGACGTATATGGTAATAAGACAAAAAAATACAAAAGATATTGACATAAAAATTGAAATAAATAACATTCCAATTACCAGAACAAAACAGACAAAATACTTATAATAATAACAGAGAAACTAACATGGGATACACAAATAAAGAAAATATTAAAAGAAAGTGCAGCAACAATAGGAGCTGTCTATAGAGCCAGAAAATGCATAACAAAAGAAACTGCAATAAGTATATACAACTCACTATATTTATCAAAAATTAATTATTTAATAAATATATGGGGTGAGACAACAAAAACAAATATACAAAAAATACAAAGACAACAAAACAAAATACTTAAAATAATACGTAAACTCCCAAATCTAACACCAACAGAAGAAGTATACAAAATAATCAACGAAACAAACATTAACGAAAAAATAAAAATAGAAAAATGCAAACTAATATATAAAATTAAAAATAAAGAAATTAAAACAAATTTACAAATAATATTAAACAAAGAAATTCACGGACATAACACGAGAAGAAGAAGTAATATACATGTACACACAACAAGGACAGAAAAAGCGAAAAAAACAATACTAAGCAATGGACTAATCACATACAATGAACTACCTGAAAATATTAAAAAAACGAAAACTTATAAAGAATTTAAAACAAAAATAAAAGAACACTACATAAAAACAAGACCAAAACAAACAAATAAATAAACAAACATGATAATACACAAAATAAGATAAAAGGAAAGAGAAAATGAAAATGGTGCCCCGAATACGAAGCTTTGCAGCCTACCATATATGGAAACGGTGCAAAGCAGCAAGTGGGGAGAAAAAAAGAATAATAATGTTGTAAATATGTAAATATATTATAATAAATTTAAATAATTGTATTATAAGATTAAAAATAAAAAAAAAAAAAAAAGTAGTAGAGCAAGAGCATTATTAACCTTTTATTACAGTAGCAGCTGTTTGTTATCATAATATTACAATTACATCTACTAATCATAAAGTTTTTAGCTTAATTTGCATGTAATTTTTTAATTATTAAATAAATATATGTTTAAAGTCACAGTGCCGCCTATATTAATACCTCTTTAACATTATTAAATTGTGAAACCAATTCGAGTCAGGTGTTATTGTTAGCTCGCGCCCATTAAACGAAACTTGATAAAAGACGTGAGAATTACTAAAACAATGGGCAATGCGTTTTGTTAAACATTGACTCACGGTCGACTATTTGTTCGAAGCAAATTAAAATTTCCTGAGATATGATAATGTGATTTTTATAATGAAAAACCCGATTAAGTGTCATTTGTAATGAGTTTTCATTCGTTTGTTATGCTGGACTATTACTAAAATCTGATTAACATCAAAAGTAATTTAAATTAATCAAGAACGGCAATGAGTTTAATCTGTATACCATTATATTATTTATATATTCTATTAAAGTCTTTTATAAAGTGGTATACATAATACATAATGATTATTTCATTGTTGTTTGAGTATCTTGGTTATTAATCGGGCAGCACGTAGTAAATTGCAAAAGAAGAGTAGGAAGGTTGTAAGATAAATATTAAATTAAATTTTTAAATAGTGATGTACCATCCAATTAAATCAACATATTATAAATTTAATTGTTAATATTATTGGTTTACTTTTACCTGTCCTACCTTGCAAATAATTAAATTTATTTTATAATATTTAAACTTTATCATATACATGCCTAATTAAAGGTAATTAATAAACTTAGCAAATCTAATTTTAATAGTCACATTGGTCAAATACGAAAAGAGAAATTTGGTCAACCAATCTATTTGCCCATAATGGACGTGAACGATGTCTTTAGCTAGTCAGTCGACATAATTGACAGAATATATTATTTTTGAAAGCTAATATATTTTAAAAACGGATTTGTTTTAGTTGAATAAAAATAAATTATGTAGTAAACTTTAAATAAACTGATAAAATTATGGTTATAAATAAAGCTAATCTTACTTTGTATATTCAATATATTTTTGTCTAAATATGTCTGAAAAAGCACCGACAATACATTTAGATAAATAGTTTGTAAAATTTAAACTATGATAGTGTTTTTACTAATTACAGTAAAAGTTACAGTTTGTATTATTGAATAATGTTTCATTTAGTAAAATTTGTAAATAATAAAGAATAAATATTATAACAATGATAAAAAGTAACATTTTATTTTTGTCATGCTAGAAGCCTTTGCAGATTTCAAAATTTTTCTTAATATATACTAATAAAACGTTTTATTTTAAAAACAAGCAGCACACAAAATTAAACTATAAACAGCTAAAATTGTCGTGAGTGAGCTTAGTGGCAATAAATTTATAAATGTAACTAACTTAATTTTTTTAATTATTTGCTTAAAATATAGCAACAACAAATATGTCTACGTGTTAACTCAGATCGATAGAGTGCTTATATATTTTTGTGAAAATTAATTTACAGAATCAAAAGTTTTTTTTTTAATTATTTTTTTTTATTATAATATGTTTACATATACAATTTATATTTAATTTTTTTTTCTACTCACTTGCTGCTGTACACCGTCTCCATATGGATAGCTGCAGAGCTTCGAATTTATCTTAGTTGTTATTTATCTTGTAGGCATTATCTATTTTTATTTATTTATTTGTTTTGATTTTGTTAATATATAGTGTTCTTTTATTTTAATTTAAAATTCTTTGTTTTTTTATTACTTTTAGGCAGTTGATTGTACATGACTAGTATATTGCCTAGTATTGTTTGTTTTGCTTTTTCTGTCTTTGTTGTGTGTACATGTAAATTGCTTTTTTTTCTAGTGTTGTGTCCGTGAATTTAATTGTTGATTTTTATTTGGAGGTTGATTTTAATTTCTTTATTTTTAATTTTGTATATTAGTTTGCATTTTTCTATTTTTATTTTTGTTTAGTTAGTTATTTTGCATTTTTTTGTTGGTGTTAGTTTTGGTAGTTTTGGGTATTATTTTTAAAATTTTGTTTTGTTGTTTTTGTATTTTTTGTATGTTTGTCTTTGTTGTTTCTTTCCATATATTTATTAAATAGTTAATTTTTGCTAAAAATAGTGAATGGTAGATACTTAATGCAGTTTCTTTTGTTATGCGTTTCTTGGCTCTATATACAGCTCCTATTGTTGCTGCGCTTTTTTTAATAATTTGTTAATATGTGTATCTAAAGTGAGTTTTTCAGTTAATATTATTCCTAAGTATTTTATCTGGTTTGTTCTAGTAATTGGTTTGTTATTTATTTCAATTTTTATGTTAATATCTCTCGTGTTTTTTTGTCTTATTACTACATAAGTTGGTTTTTCCTCCTTTGTTGTTTGTATGTCGTACCATTAGGTAATTTCTTAACGTCTTCTCTATTTCTTGTCATCAGCATATGTATATATTTTTTCAACTAAGTTTATATTATATAAATCATTTATGTATAATATACAGTATTGGGGCCAGCACTTCACCTTGTGGTAGCCCATTTTCTGCTTCCATTGTTTTACTATGTATGTCTTTTATTCGTGTTTGTTGTGTTCCAATTTTTTGATCAACTTTTCTGCTATGTGTTGTATTATATCAGTTGTTATGTATTTTTTTTTTTTTTAGAATGCGGATTGTTTTTTATTTATAATATTATGTTTGTTTATGTGTGTCATTAGTCTATTATACATATGTATATTGTCATTTCTGTAATTTTGCTAAGAACTGATATAAGTGATATTGGGATATAATTTTCTGATATTTATTTTTGTCCTTTTTTGAATATTGGTTTTATAATTTGTTTTTTAAGTATTTGTAAGTATTCACTTGTATGCATCATTTTATTTATTAGTTTTTTTAGAACTCGTGTTACTTCATTTTATATAACTTTTATTACTTCATGTGTTATTTGATCTTCTCCTTAATTATATTTTTTTTCCTTTTGTCGTTTTTTAAGGTAGCTGATTCTTCTATTTTTGTGGTTGTTATTGTTTTCTTGCCATCATTTTTTTAATTTTGTTTGCCAATCTTTTTCCCACTGTTGCAAAGTAATTGTTAAGTTTGTCAGCTATTTTAATTTTGTTTGTTTTTTTTGTCTATGTTTTGTTATAATTTCAATTATTTCTTGTTTTGTTTTTTTTGTTGTTTTATTTAGCATATTATTTGTTTCCATATGCATTTTTTATTTTGTTTTTTGTAGAAATTTTCTTTTCATTCCTAAGTTTTGTTTTCTAATTTATACATTTGTTTACTACTAACTAAAAACACCAAGATCGATCCAAAAAATATATGAAGAATAGCTAGAATTTTGCCAGGTTGGAAAATCTTGATTTTTGCATCAGTTTATCTCTTTTGCGAATAGGATAAGCTGGCTTTGTTTTTTTGGAGTTAGAGCACTTCTAGAATTATGTTCAAGTCATTTTTAGGAGCAAACTTTAAAGTGTAGTATCTAGAAACTTAACTTACGGTATGTTTTGTAACTCAAATTCTATCGCTCGGTTAATACTAGATAAAAAGCTGTTGATGTTAATGATCTGCATCTTTATCTTCTATTTTTTGAAATAGCTGTAAAGCTTTAACAAGTTGTTTGAGTCTTTGGGTAATTTCTGGAACAAACGTGTTAGTGTATGTTATGTTACAGAGGTTATGCTAGATATACATTTAAGAGCAAAGTTCTCAACCAAATGTTAGATTTGCTAGAGTAAATCTAGATAAAATACAAACTAATGTGTTCATTGTAAACTTAGTGGCATGGAGTTTGTCAAACCACTCAATTTAATGCTGTTTTAACTGTATGTGTTAAAAACACGATTAAAATTTGGCGGTCAATGTTGAATTAATAAATAGTTTACTATTATCACTTATTATACGATGGGGTATGCCATATCGCAGATATATATTCTTTTACCATAGTCATCTCACAATCAGCAGTTGCATAGGTTAAGGCAAATAGTTCAACCCAACAGGATGCAGTATCTTCTATGTTTGAAAATCTATTTTTTCATTTAGCGGTTAAGCAGAAACTGAACCAAACAAGTTTATTGCAAAATTATTGTTTATTTATTGCATGGGTTTAGAGTAATCCCAAAGACTTATAATTAGATTTCTCACATTTTTGGTTTACATTTTTTAACATATTCAATGATACTAGATGGAATACCAAGCCAATAAATAAAAGTTGATGGTCAATAAAAACGGTAACTTTAATGTATTCTCTAAATTTTTGTGTAACCCAAACAACATCAAGCTGTAGTTGCGTTTAGTAGAAATAAATAAATGACTGGCATTTAACTGGTTGTTTGTCAAGATTTTTTTTCGCAGTAAAGCTGCACTTAAGACATATGCGGTAGCACCTGTAGTAACGTATTTATGGTTATTATGGTCTGCTTGGCAAAGTGTTAGAGTGATTAAAAACAGTTTTTAATTGTTTGTTGAGCACAATTATATCATTTAAATACTATCTATCAAACGGTGAAATATTGCTGGTGCGTTTTGTAGACCAAACGGCATCCGCATAAATTGGTATATACCAGAAAGAGTTTTAAAGATGTTTTGTCTCTATCTTGCATTTAAATTTGAACCTGATAGTATCCAGATTGTAAGTAGATCTATTGCAGACTTGAATGTAACACATAGTCAAAAGTTTCTCTCTAGTTTAGGTACTAAAATTATAACTGCTGCCCATGGACTATTGTATTCTTTTATTATTTGCATTTTAAGCATTTGTGTTTGATTCAAAGAAAGTGATTTCTATTATCAATTACATGTTTTACTACGTCAGTGGTAAATCTCGGAAATACACAATTTATGTTTTTTTTAACAAACTATTGAAGAATTGTTTCTCATCACTGTCAAAGTGGCTTCTTGCTTTATTAAGTTGTAGTTTTACTTTTGTCCATCAAAGATACGCATCCTTGAAGAAATCTTGCATCCAAGCTTTTTTTTAATTTGTACATAGACGTCGTTTATTATAAAATTGTATTGTTTCTCACTTCCGTTTAACTAAGAAAGAATATCTAACTTTTTTATTAAATTAAGTAGCTTTTAGGGAATAATCTATAGCTAGTCAATCTTAAATTTTTAGTCTTAACTTGTTGAAGGAGTCTACGACGGTGTTTATAAATTGCAGAATTTTGCAAATGTAGCTACATCTTTAACACTTATAACATTTAATACAGTTTGTTTGTTTTAAAGAGAGTTTTAAAATTTTTGGAGTTTTTATTTTGTTGGGCTTTAAAAAAATTGAATCAAAATTATTTTGAATAGCATTCATAATTTTTTCCTTTGTATGCAATGAAGTTTTAATTCCAGACATTTCAACTTTTACAAGTTATCATAAATGCCTCTACTACTTATTTATTGACATTTCAACTTTTACAAGTTATTATAAATTGACAGATATCATACATGTATCTACTAAAAACCTTTTACGGAACTATGGAAAAATATCCTATTTACTTTTATATGTGCATAAACTGAGACTAACGATTACAAAGTCTAATCTATTGTAGAATGTTAAACAAGTAGTACTAATCTAGGGGCAAACTACTTATAAAGTCAAATATGGCTTCTCGAAACAAACCTAGTCTGTTTTACAAATCAATGTAATCAACCAAACATTGATTTTGATAATAGCTTAAAATTTAATTTTTTTAATATTTGTAGACTAAAAAGAATTTGAGTTTTGATTATTAACATCTTAAACATAAAAAAAAACATTGAGAAATTACTAACTTAATAAAAAAATGTACATCTAATTATAAATACGAGTAATAATTACATAATTACCCACTTTTTTTGTTTTTCTAGATCTCTATTGCATTATTTTCTTTATCCGTTTTACATTGTCTTGGACAATAGAACTCGCCCATATCTACTTTAACCTAGCAATTTAATCTATAACATCTGTCATTTTAGTGAGTTTTCAAATTTTTGTAATACGGATAGTTTTTTAGACTAATATCTTGTATTATTTCTATTGTTCTCTGATAAACTTTTAGACGGTTTCTTCTGTTAAATGTAAAAGTTGCGTTTCTAATCTATAAATTGCGACAAAGATTGTATACTTTACACTTAAGGCAGATTGGGACTTTACGGTTATTTACAATATTATTTTTTTATAAACTGCCCAAATTATACCTATTTGACTTATTATATAACGTATTATTTTACTGTTTCTAAAAAGTAGTTGTTTAGTGTTATTTTTAGTATTGTTTGAAAAGAGTATTTTGTTTTTTTTATATTGTTGTTTTAGAAAACTTGCTTAGGTTTGTTTAGAACTTCTGTAAGTTTATTTGTATCTTGGCTTACAAGTACAATATCATCTGCGAATTGAAGGTGATTTTGGTAATTTTTATTTAAACACACACTTTTTTGTTCATACCTTCAGTTTTTTTTTGTGCCAGAGTAAATAGCTTTAAGAAAATTGTGTTTATTTGCTTTATGCTTTTTTAAATATGTTTTATTTTGGTTTGTAGGTTTTTTCAATTTTAACTTAGAACGATGTGTCTTTATAAATATGGTCTATTTAAATTATTAATAATTTGAGTCAATTCTTGCTTTGTTTATGGTTTTTAGTATAGTCTATAACTCTATGAAGTCAAATGCCTTCTGATAATGCACAAACGCAAATCAGTATGCATACTGTCTGAATGTGGTTCTTGTGCTGTACCTTTTAAAAGCCGGTTTATTAGCAACTTGTATAGAGTAGCAAGTGGATTAATTGGTCAAAAGTTTTACTTAATGTTTTGTCACATTTCTGGAATAGCCTCTAATAAACATTTGTTTAGTAATATATTTTCACAACAGACTTTTACTAATTTATGTTGATAATTTGACACATGATATTTTGTAAATTTTCAAAATTGCAAGAGAAGGTGTAGAATAATACAGCGGCAAAAAAGCCATACGCTTAGCAAAACCACTAGGTATGAAGCCATATAAACAAAATTAGTTCACCGATTTGAAAATTTTAATACTTTTTTTGGAGCACTTGCTACTGAGTTTACTTTACAAAATTTGTAAACGTAATGCATTGTGAAAGTAAACAATATCAGTGTTGTTAATAATCACAAAAGAAACTTTAAGATGCTTTACAGTTTGACATAGAAATATATCAAAAAAGTGTACCATTTGCTATTATAAAACCAACAAAACACACAAAGTATTTGCTTTTAATTCAGACAAAACATGCAGTTAATAAGAAGCAAAAAAAATTAAGAAATACATCAGTAATTGTTTTGAATAGATTAAGCAGGATTATAAATTAGCTCGTAATTATAGTGACAATCTAATACAATCTGAAAAAAAAAACAGAATTGACAGAAACAAAGCTAATCAAATTTATTAGCTTTCTATAAACAACAAATAAAATTATAAAACAATAAATTCTTTGGAAGTTAGTACAAAATTTTCATTACCTCCTCTTCAAAATTATCAAAACAATCTAGTTACTAATACAGATATTTTTGCAAAGCAATTTGCATCTAATTATAGTATTATAAACTAGCTAGTGGAAAAATAATGGCTCTAATTTGTTTTAGGCAACGGGTTGTCAAAAGATATTTTTATAAATTAAATACCGGAAAGGCATCAGGTATAGATAAAATTCTATCTATTGTATTTAAAACATTTGCTAATGAATTAGCTCTTATTTTGACTAAAATATTTACCTTATTATACAAAAATAAAACATTCCCAAATTATAGACCAATTGCAGTATAACCTAATCTGTCAAAAAAAATTGAAAAGCATATTATTTCACATTGTCAAGTTTTTAGTACAAAATAACTTTATTTCACATATTAAATATGGATTTTGATCAAAACGTTCGTACTGAAACTGAAAATCTCATCAATAGTTTTATTGACAATAGAAAAATTATATTTGAGATGATGGATTTTGGAATCAGAGTTAACTCTGATCCCAAAATCATAAATGCTGGTGTTCCTCAAGGTTCTGTTCTTTTGCCAACTTTGTTTTTGATTTACATTAATAAACTTCTTTAAATAACTAAAAATCCTATTTATAGTTTTGCAGATGACTTCATACTTCATATTTTTTAAAGACAGTATTGACAAATATAACAGAACGTCTTGAAATTTTTTGGTTAGAACCTGTAGCATCTATAAACAAAGATTTTAAAACAATATCTGAATGGGGCATTTCCATTAATTTTAACTCTAAATTTGAGATATCATCAGTACCAAATATTAAACTAAACAACAAATCTATATTTAACTCATCTTCAATTAGTCTTCTTAGTGTTACAATTTCACATAATCTTCTTTGAAACGACCATGTTGTTGACATAGCTTCAAAAGTATCTAGAAAACTAGGACTTTTTAATATTTGTAAAAAGTTTTTCACTTTTGTTTAACTTTTGCATATATATAAAACTTATATTTGTTCTTGTATTGAATATTGTTTCCAAGTATAGTGAGGACTATTGGAAATGACACTATCTCTTCTAAACTCTGTTTAGAAACGAATTATTTGGATCATTGCCAATCCAAAATTGACTAATGACTTAGATACTTTACAACACAGGCTTGCTAGAAATTCTAACAAATATTCACTGACAGTTCAGAGATGTAGACCAAAATTTTTAAGAGAGATTTTTTTAACTGTACTATGAACAAATGAAATAAACTTTAATGTGGTAGTTTTAACAAGTATGGTTTCACTTGTTAAAATTCAAAGGTGTTTTGATGTGGCATATTATGTAATTTTCAAATATCACATTTTGAAATATTAAAAAAAAAAAAAAAAAAAAAAAATTTTTATAGTTACGTAGACAGTTTATATTATATACTATTTAATATCATTTGTTGTTTCAGTTGCTTTAGTATTTAAGTAAAACAAGATATTTTTTTTAATAGTCGTTTTAGAAGAACACGACCCTTCGTTACTTTTGACTTTTTTTCACTTTTTATACACAAAGGTAAAATTATGACCTTTGTTTTGGGAGACCCTGTAAATGATTATTTTTAAGAACATTTTTATATTTGTTCAATAATTATTGTATTAATACAAAAAAAAAATGATTAAAAATATAAACTTTATTATCAAAATTTTTATTAAAAAAGTTTATAAAAAATATCTATATTATAACACTAAATATAGTTATTAAAGTGTTTAATAACTATTATAAACGTAGTTAAAATATGGACAATTTTTGTTATGTCAAAAGCTTTTACTAAACAGTACTAAATTTTTATTTGTTTAAACCGGATCTAAAGCACAACATATTCTATTACATTGATGTATGATAATTAATTTAAAATAAAAATTAATTGTCTTGTTTATTTAACATAGAGTTCGATTAACTCGATCACAGCTACAGTTATTTTCGCCTCGCATATCCAAATTTGTGCAAAGCATTTCTTCAAAACACCTACACTACAACAGTATCTTTGTTACCACGCAGACTAATTATTATTCAATTGGATCTCTATAAATATTTAATCTAAAACATTTAAGCAATAGCTAGTTAGGCCGTGTAGATACAAATATCAGTTTATTGTTTGTTTAATAATAGGTAATTACTTGATATAATAATTAAAAGTTATTAAACGATAATATATAATTAATGTTTTCTATAACATTAGAATAATATGACGTTTCCTTTGTGATTAATTTGAATTTAGTATAATTTTACGTATGTGATAGTAATCTATTACTAGATTTGAATACGGTAATTAATTTTTATAATTTGCACGATTCCGGTCAGTGAAAATGTGTTATATTTACTAACTGATTTATAGCAGATATTATTGTCTGTCAGTTTATAGTTTATAATAAATTTTATGTAATTGAAAAATTAATTGTACTAATAATAAGCTAAATTCTTAAAAAAAACTCTGAAAATAAAATTAAAAATGGGTATATAATTTTTTGATGGCAATATGAATTTTAGTTTTTTTTTCAGTTTTAAGATGTTACCGTAAAAATACTATTAAATTTTAACGAGTGATACTTTACTTGTTAAAACTATTACATTGAAGACAAAGATTAAACAGTCTTGGAACCTTAAACAGTTGCAAATTAAAATTTTAAAAAATAATGATTTTGTAAGTTTATTCTATTTGTCAATTATTTAAGTCAGAATGAAAGCTAATTCATTTGCAAACGTTTTAAAAATTAAAGCTAGATCTTTATACTTGATGCTTTATTGGTATTAATTTAGGAAAATGTTTTTTTTTTTAACTTAGTATCTAAAATGTTTTAGTTATTTAGAAGAGAAATTTATATTGTTTTATAGATGTAAGAGTACGCAAAGGCACCGTTTGTCAAACGCACTCAGTCAGAACCTTGGTTAGGTGTGTCAGATTTGTAAGTATCTTTATCAGCAACATAGTGTAGCGAGTAGACTAAATGGTCAATAGTTTTTAACGTTTTTTGAATAGAAGTTTTATAAACATTTGTTCAAAAATATAATGTTAAAATAGATATTTATTTAAAATTTATGTTGATAATTTGAAACAATGATTTTGTGTAAATTTTCCAAATCCCAAGATTAGGTGTTCTTGTAAATGTTGCTTAATCTGTGAATAAAATTTGTAGATATTAATTTAGAATAATCTAGCAGCAGCCATATAAACCATGGTGTCTTAATATTCTACAAACTCGCAGTTTATCTTACAATATATTGTGCAGATACACAACAAACTTTTTTATTGTTTCTCATTTGATCTTATCACAAAATGTTCAATAAAACAGTTGAACGCATAAACGTAATCTGTTGGTAAATAAATGCAACTGAAGCGTGAAATGCTGATCTGTTTTAATTACTCTCTATCTGCAGTAGTTATGATCTTATTAAAATTGATGAACAATCAACAGCCAGAAGTATTGCCACTACCCCTTTATTAATATAAATTAAGGAAGGATTTAATCTACCCTATCAAACCTATGCTTCGTCCCACATCAACCGGCACAGTACATTCTAATGTATATTAATTATTACAAACACTCACGTTATCTGACATTAGAATCGGATTGTTGCCGTCAGTTTATATTATTTTATCTCAAATTAAGATTAGGATGTTGAAAGATCTGTGAAGTAATTAAGGATGTTGTGGAACGTCTACAGGTGATTTGTCAGTAATTTATCTTAAAGGGTGACAAAGAAATTGGATAAATAATTTTTTTTTTAATTTTAATATTTTAATATTGTTTTGTGCATTGTTAGGAGTTTACGTAATTTTGATTGGCAGTTTCTAATGGATTTTCATCGCGACTTCTTTTCTAATTTATAATCAAACCAATCACAAACAAAATGTGTTTTATCTGCTTTACCAGAGTTTTAACAATAATAATAATTGTTTCGATAAAAACCACGGCATTGCAGCCCAGTAAAAAAAAATTGATTTTTTTTCTGATTTAGCAGGATAATCTTTTAAAGACTTCAAGTCTTGGATTCACTCTCACAAGTAAAGTGCCTACCAACTAAACTCCTCCTAGTAAATTCCCGGAAGTTTGAGACTGTTAAGCATAGATCTTTCTTTAGAAAGAGAAGTGAAAGACAAAACCAATATCAAAAAGGAGGATGAGATGCCCTATAGGCTGAGAGATAATTAGGATTAAGGATTAAGTATGGTTAACCAGCTTTTATGTTGCAAAACTTCTTTATCTAGCTCAGCAAGTTGGGCCCAACTAGGATTAAGAGATTATTAAAATGAAATACTTGGCAGCTAAAGTTTCAATATGTTTGCGTAATAAAAGAATCCTAAAATCGTTTTAAGTTTTACAATTTTGGACAATCCATGGAGCTCAGAGGAACATCCCCAAAACCGCAATTTGAAAGGACTCCAGAGTATTGAGATGCGTTATTGCGGCACGCATAAGTTATCATAGGTCTGATGATAGATGTGTATAATTGGATTTTATTCCAAAGAGATAAACTACTATTCCGCCGCAGCATCGGAACTAAACAATTTTTTTGATTGTGTAGTTTGAATAGAAAACCCATATGGCATCTAAGGAGTTGCTGTGCCGCTGCCAAAGGTGCCTGGCGGCATTACGTCTACAAATTAGGTTCTTACGTTCTGAGGTAACCCAAGATGATTTTTGGTGCAAAACTGAAGAGTTTTAGAAGTTTTTTCTAATGATTTGGCGTTTAAAAAAATCAACGGCCTTATTGATATCCGCGGCCGTTCTTAAAGAATTTACTAGAGTCAGGAAACCTATGCATTTTTCTAGAAAGAAGTAAGGTCAGTTCGTGCAAATGACAAATCTTCTTCTTTTTTTTTTGTGATTTCTTTTTGAAGAGTTCCAGTAAAACCGGTAGATAGTCGGAGCTCAAGTCGTTTATTACTTGAATGCAATGTTGAAAGTTGACGAAGAAAGAGTAGTGATACGGTTACCACTTAAAAACTTGGATAATTTCGGAAAAGCGTCTTTATCAATTATTACAATGAAACCGCCTGCAAACAATTCACCGTCTGTTGTTTGTTTTGTGTTTTGCTTAGCATAGTGTCTGGCCGGGGTTAGTGCAACCTGCCGGAATGGATTTCCGGGCGATAGGCAGAATGAATTTCGGCGTGAGAGGTTACCGGGAGCCGCATGTGTTTGCGTTCCCGACGCCGCGTGCAATGACGCCGGAAAAACCCTCTCTGATCTACTGTTTTGTAGAATGTCCGGTTAAGTTCCTCGTTGATCGGGGACTTCCGGAGGTTAGCGCACCAGTAAAATGTTTTGGGGACCGGCGTTGAAGCGACGCAAAGTCCGTCTAAGCGGTTAGAAACCTCCAGTCCAATTTTTTTTAACTGTGTATTCGCCCGCCCGCTCAAATGTTTATTATCAAGAAATTGTTTACGTCATCATTCTGTTGTACCTTAATGACTTCTGTTAGGGTTTTTAGCTGCAGGAACACGGCAGGTGGTGGTAACTTTTAGTTCTTTATGACAAACATTTGGGCGGGCGGGCGGGAATACAGTTTAAAACCACTGGTTGAATTTTCCTAAACTGTGTTTTTGCCAGCTTACTCAAACGTTTGTTATCAAGAAAATGTTTACGTCATTACTCTCTTGCATTTTAAAGACTTCTGTCAATATTTCTATTAGGGTTTTTAGGAGCAGGAACACTGCCGGTGGTGGTAACTTTCAATTTCTTTATGATAAACATTTTGGTGAATGGGCGGAAACACAGAAACCACCGGTCCAAATGGTTTGAACTCTGTTCCCGCCCGCCCCACCCGCACAAGATTTTGTTATCAAAAAATTGTTTACGTCATGACTCTCTTGTACCTTAATGATTTCTGTCAGTTCTTCTGTATGGGTTTTTAGCAGCAGAAACACGGCAGGTAGTGGTAACTTCTATTTTTTTTATGACAAACATCCGGGTGAACGGGCGGGAACACAGAAACTACCGGTTCAATTTTTTTGAACTGTGTTTCCGCTCGCCCGCAAAAATGTTTGTTATTAAGAAATTGTTTACGTCAATTTTCTAGTACCTTAATGACTTCTGTCAGTCCTTCTGTTACGGTTTTTAGCTGCATGAACACAGCAAGTGGTGGTAACTTTCAATTTCTTTATGACAAACATTTAGGAGGGTGAGCGGAAATACAGTTTAAAACAACTAGTCCAATTTTTTTTAAACTGTGTTGTTTAAGACCATTTTGACCGCTACCTTGATTTGTAGTATTTTAACAAAAAACGAAAATTTTGGCTTTATTGCTGTTTCCACATATAGTTTGATAATTAATTTATTTTTTCACTAGTACATTCAGAAAGGACTAATCTAAATATGTTGGAGAAATAGCCGAAAAAACTATACTAAATTCAAATCCACGCTGGACTAATAGTTTGTAAAAAAAAACGCGTGATAAACACGTGAACACACGCAAGCCTGCATGCGATTGGTTGTCAGCATGGGGCTTGGCTGCTTGATCTAGACCCTATTAAGTGAGGTTTTATTTATTTAACTGTACACGTGAACAACGCGTGAATGTATTAGTGAAAAAATTAATTGTTTTTCAAATTATATGTAGAAACAGCAATAAAGCCAAAGTTGCCGTTTTTGTTAAAATACTACAAATCAAAGTAGCGGTTGGTATGGTCTTAAATGATAGTAACAAAATGTTTTTAATTACAAGTACGTAAAACTGTGTGTAAAATGGTTGTAGTATAGTCAAATCCTTTGATACCGGTTTTGGTTGTAGTGAAGTTAAAACTTATAGATGTTGTCTGTGTTGGCAAGTTGTTATACTTGAGTTGAGTATAATGTTTGTTATTTATCATTCTTTTCTTCTTCAGTGTGATGTTATTCATAATAAACCAAGTAGTAATGATTGAGGTTAGGGTATTTTAATAAAAATTTTATACTTGTACTTTATATATGTTGTGTGTTGCGTGTTGCGGGTGGTGTTAATTCACACCTACCGCAACACACAACAACACCTGTGAAAAGAAAAGAAAAAACTGATAATGGCCCAACCCCCCAAAACCGGTCTTAATATATAAAAATAAAATCAGCACATTAAAGTATAAAATTTTTATTAAAATACCCTAACCTCAATTATTTAAACTGTACAATAATCAGAAACAAATACTACAAGTAGTAATGCTTTGCTTTTTAACTTTAAGTATTATATCCTTGGACGCACTAACTAGGTCCCTCGTTAAATATCAAAAACAACACTACCTGAGGTGATTCATTAACTTCAGCACTTGGATTATTGCTTTTAGGCAACAAACAATAACAATTTGCGCCAAACGTAGATTAACTTGAGACAAGACGCTTCTACCTCATTGAACCAATACACTGAGAACCTTTTGACACATGAAAAAACTACTCCAAGCAATCACTCCGTTTTAATTTAAAATCAAACTAGACGTTTCTACCATCAAGTAGTAACGTAGACCTGACAGACATTAAAAAGACTACATAGGCTAGCCAAAAGTCTTTGTTACAGTCTCATCTTAACAGCCGTTTCTGGTAAAGTATCTTGATTAACTAAGTGAGTCTGTTGAACATTACCCCATAAGAATTTATTTTACTTACATTTTAATTTTGCTGCCGCACAAGCGGCTATTAATCTCACTCCAAGTAAAACCATACTATGAGCAAATATTGCCGCACTCAAACGTTTGGGCACACCCCGTTTACAACAACGGTAAAGTCAGAGATCAAAGGTTACCAAAAGACAAGAAAGTTCCCGCGGCTAAATAGATAGGCTTAAAGCAGCTAATTACATCTGCCGAAGGACAATACCATTGTGTGAAAGATCAACCTACGTTGCTCTCTCGTGAAGATCTACATGAATGATATAAGGCTAGTTTCATCATCATACCTACTAACTATGCATTTTTTGGAAAAATTATAAGAGACTAAAGTTTTAGAACGGAAAATTTCCGATCGATATAAGTATATAAACGCGAAAAATTGTGATTTTATTTTTTGCGTCCTCTAGCGGCAAAACAAAATTATTGGAAAATTCGACAGTCTTATATCGATTGGAAATTTTCCGTTCTACAACTTTTAATTAATGGAAGTAATTTTTGCCCAAAATGCATTGTTTTTGCTAAAAATGCAAAAAATATTAATATATTAATTTTTGACTAATTTAAAAAAGTTGACTTCTTTGATTTTGCTCAAATTTTCAGGGATGAAAATATGGATGAAAATATTAAAATTTTCAAAATTTTTAAGAATGCAAAAACATGTGCAACTTCCTGCATCAAAATAATGGTGTATACGTTTTGATTCTATAAGTTTTGTGTGATTACTTTAAAAAGCATTAAACACGAAGAAATCTAGTACTTGTGATTAAATTTTGTTAAGATTTGACAAAGTTAGAACGGTTTAAAGAATGCAAAATTTTGCGATTTTGCTAAATTTACGTTTTTTTTTTGGAATAATGTTTGAAGCTTAATATATTAAAATGACTGCCACAATATCTAACATAAAAATATCGGTTTTTATCTTTTTTCAAAAGCCCAAAAATTGAGATAGAAAATAAGCTAAAAAAGACGTTTTATTGTGAAATTTTTGACCTTCAAATGTGTGTCATTTTGAACAGGCAATATTCTAAGGTCCAAAATTTTGGGAATCTCATTTTTTTCATCCATATTTTGATCCTTGAAAATCAAATAATATGTTTTTTTAAATTTATCAAAAATTTTTGTTATAAAAGTATATTATTATTTTACATGGTTGTATTAAAAAATTATAAAGATTCAAAAAATAAAATAAAAAATGTATGTTGCCATTTAAAAAAATGAAGTTAGTTGCCATAGCAATTATATTAAAAATAAAAACAAATTTGTGTGTACCTGCCTTTATAATACTCAAAAAACCATTTTAAATGAATCATATAAATCGGTTAAAAAATAACGGAGTTATTCAGCCGTACGTTTTTTTGTCTATCACTCTGCATATATATATATATATATATATATATATATATATATATATATATATATATATATATATATATATATATATATACGTACCTCGCGGATGATGCGAAGCCCAGTATACACTACAGGCCACCAGAAGCCCGGTTTAAAAAAAAACAGTTTTGCTGTATATTTTGCAAATTTACTCTTTAATAATGAATATAATTATATCTGATATGCGAGGGGTAAGTTTATATAAAAATTTATTTTGTATAGATTTGTCAGGTTATGCGAGCCCTACGAGACAACACGGATATTGCGAAGCCTAAGTGCATATGCTTATATTGCCTACGATTGATTTGATGCCCAACGGTGTTGCCAATTTTTTCGCTATTAAACCGCATAAAATACTAAAAAATCAATCGGACAAATATTTTAAGAAATGTGGCTGTTGAGTGTAAGTAATTTATTACATAATAGTTTTAAATAAATAATATAATGTTAGTATTCTAATGCTATATATAGATCATTGTAAATAAAATAAATCTATACAATACCTAATTGTTGTTGTGAAAACTAAGTAATTTCTAAATATTACATATTAATATTTAAAAAAAAATTATATTAATGTATGTAAAGCTTTTTGATTGGTTATTAATGTCAATACTTGCATATCCTTTTAATTTGTTTATTAAATAATAAGGGTCTTTGGAGATGTTTGTGACATTGCTTTACTCAAAAACCTTTTTGTTTAAACTACTATTTTATTAACTCAGACCATAACCCAATAGTCTTTAATCTTTATGGAGGAATGAACAGAAAGTTAAGAGTCGGTCTATAAGACCGATAAGACGTTTTTTTCACACTCTAGAACAGAGCATCACATCCCTTCTTAATATTCAAACAATTAAAAGAGTTGACAGCGTTATCTTTGACTTTACTAGACTCATCTTGCTAGCAATGGAAAAGTCTACAAGTTTTGCCAAAAGTAAAATAGATTGGGTTTCATTAGAAAACCAGACAGCTCATCTAACTTTAAATAACAAAATTTTATGACTTAATTGACCAAAACAAATTAAATCGGTTCAATGATGAGGTTATTTTTTAGGCTGATAAGCCAAAAATTTAAACTAACTTAATGGTGAGATAAAGAAAGCAATATACAAGTACAAAAATCAGTGCTGAAAATCCGTTCTAAATTTCTCCAACAAAGATAATCTAATGTGTAAAAATATGCGTAGACCGTTTCTTTTTATTTATGACAAAGAAGCTTTAAATATACTTTTAAAACATGGCCAAATTATTTGCTGACAACTTTAATGTTGTTAATGCCTTTTTACAACAAAGATTTAGATTTGAACCACTTAAAAAGAATCCACAAAAAAATAAAATATTGTAGGAAACGTACTAATTCTGATTGACTTTTTAAATTAGTTTGGACGTCTTAAGTAAGAAATATGTTTCTTCATTTCAAACCAAAATTAGAACCAAGTTCTAAACAAAGCTTGAAAGCATTTTCTTACAAGGTTGTAAAGTTCCCCACTTACATTACAAGTACAATGCTAACGTCTCATTTTTGTATTCATAAAAAATTCTAATAAAATTTGAGACATTTTTCACAAAATAACCTTGTACAAAATCAGAAATCACACGAAAGTTAAAAGCCTATTGCCAAATCATCAACATGGTTTTAGATATGGGCTCATTTCAACTAACTAGAGTTAAATCTAAATAATTTGTTGTATAAAACTCCTTTTGTTTAAACCCACAAAAACTATCTTGCAACAAAAAAAATCGGAATTTTGTATTTTTATGCAAAAATTTAGAAAATTGAATTATTAAATTATTTTTATACTAGTTTGTTAAATATACTCAAAGGTTTTCTTAATTTTAAAATGAAAAGACAAAAACAAACACCTTGCAACAAATAATCACTTTACCTACACAAACTCAATTTTTGTAAGAGGTTATAGAATAAGCAGTTGTTTTGTTAGGACTAAATACCAGAAAGGCGGTGCACTTAGTTTAGTACGGGAGGGATATAATACTGTATGTTTAGATAGCTTTAATAACATGTCACTAGAAAAACATTATGAGTGTGCTGCACTTAAATTAGACATAAATAACAAACATTATGTAATTTTTGCATTATATAGAAGCCCTTCAGGTGATATTAATATTTTCATTGAAAAATTAACCAAGCTCTTAATATATGCACTGTGCATTTTTCTAAGTATGAAGTTATAATATCAACTTCAATTGTCCATCGAAGTCATTAACGCAACTAACAGATATATTAGACTTATATAACTTAATGCCTACTATCAGTAAACCCACCAGAAAAAACAACTGTATTGATAATATTTGTATTAATAAGCTTAACCAATTTTCTAGCAATGTTATTGAAAACTGTTTATCTGATCGCAATAGTCAAATTACAAAATTATTTCAAGATAACTCTAAAATCACTAAAGTAACCACACAATATAGACAGTTAAATAAAACTGAAAATATATTATACTTCAAACAACTTCTTTCAAAAGAAAATTGGTGTGCGCTTAGTGAGTTTAGTGATGTAAATGATTTATATGTCTCGTTCAAGGATTCTGTAAGTTATCATTTTAATATAGCATTTCCGATCAAATCATACCAACAACATAAATTGTTGAATAATAACTGGATAACTAATGGTTTGATAATTTCTTCTCAAAATTTGAAAAACTTATTCAACTTGTCAAAGACTGAAAATGCTTACTGGACAATGTACTACCAAAAATATAAGACAATATATCGCGATCTAATAGCTAAAGCAAAAAAGATGCATTTTAACAGATTAATTGAAAATTCTCAAAACAAATAAAAAACAGCATGGAGTATTATAAACGATAATACCACAAAACAGCAATGCCTTAAACCAATTGTTCTTCAAATTAATGATGTTTCAATAAGCGACCCAACACAAGTAGCAGTTTACTTTAATAACTATTTTAATGCAATTGCAAGTGAATACAAGGATGTCAATGTCCCTAATACACATTTTAACATACAAAAAAATCCTTATAACTTTTTCTTAAATCCTGTGTCCAAACGCGAAGTTATTTCAGCTGTAGTCAATATGAAAACAACTTATTCTATGGGTTATGACAATATCAATGCAAACCTAACAAAACAATGTATCTTAGATATTATAGATCCATTAGTAACAATAATTAATTTATCATTTTTAAGTGGTTGCTTTCCAAATGACTTAAAAATAACAAAAATTATACCAATACCAAAACAATCTTCAAGCTCAATTATTTCAGATTTTCGTCCAATATCTTTGGTAAGTCCAATATTAAAAATAATAGAATCCATAGTAGCCACAAGAATTGTAAACTTTTTTAATGCTCACAAATTATTTAATGACAATCAATACGGTTTTCGCGAAGGTCGTTCAACTTCTGATGCTATAACTGTTTTTTTTTAATAAATTATACAAATACCTCGACGAAGGTAAGACCTGTGTTGGAATATTTTTGAACTTAAGTAAAGCGTTTGATTTGGTTTGTCATGACACCTTGCTGAAAAAGCTGCATATGTACGGTATACGTGGACACGTACTTAAATGGTTTGAGAGTTACTTAAATGGAAGATATCACTACGTAGAAGTAGCAAACAAGAAATCAAATATGTTGCCTATGTCAAAAGGGGTTCCACAAGGGTCGGTGCTTGGTCCCCTACTATTTATTATCTTTGTAAATGACTTAAAATTAGAAAATATTTTTATGTTTGCTGACGATACCTTTCTTTTAGTTAACTCTACAGATAACCAAATTGCTTTAAAAGCTACAACACATGTTGCTAAAGTTAAGCAATGGTTTGATGCAAGCGGTTTGCATTTAAATAAGGAGAAAACCGTATTTCTTCGAGTCTGCAATACAAATATAAAAGGTGACAGTAGTTTACTTATTCGATGTAATAAGTTAAGTATAACACAAAAAACAAACACAAAATTTTTAGGTGTAATTATTGATCAGGGATGCAACTGGAGTGCTCATATAGACTACGTTGCAAAAAAACTATCAACTACCTGTTATGTAATAAAACAATTTTAGCAAATTTTAGATTTAAATGTACTTTTAAAATATTATTACGCACATTTTCATTCAGTGTTGTCTTATGGAAATATTGCATGGGGATGTTCTAACGAGTCTGTCAGAGTATTGGTATTGCAGAAACGAGCAATACGCTCTATGTTGGCTGTAAATAGCCGCACTTCATGTAGACCATTGTTTAAACAGCTAAATATACTAACTGCGCCGTGCATTTTCATCTATCAGCTATTAATATATGCAAAACAAAAAAACGGCGAGTTTAGACTTTTAAACTTTTCTCATACATACAATACCAGGTATGGTTCAAGCATTTTTGAAGTACCACAACATAAATTGAGCATTTACAAAAAAAGTCCACAATATCTGGCTATAAAAGCATATAACAAAATACCAGAATCTTTGAAAATGCTGAATTTAAATTGTTATAAAATCAAACTCAAAAAGCTGCTAACTAGCAAATGTTATTATTCGTTTACAGAGTTTTTGAACGATACAGCACTGCATAATAGATTGTTATAAAAAAAATTATATATACATATTTTAACTTGTTTGAAATTGTAATATTTTTATTTTTACTATTTTTATTTTTATTTTATACTAATATTATGTACCTGACGTATCCCATGTCTGTAAAGATCGAGAGGAATAAAATTATATTATTATTATTATTATTAAACGCCGACCCGATCATCTATTGCAACCATTGCTACCTGCTGCCAACAATCTGCTTGCCACCACTCAACCAATACGCTTTGCTTCTAAGTGCAGTTAAACTTTAACACTGCAGGAAGGGCTAAACTCTCCTGGAAGAAGCTGTTAAAAAACATCTTTGTTAAAAGAACAAACAAATAACATGTCATCCTTCTTTGTGTTTCAAAAACCTTACAACGTGCGCACACATAAACATGATAAGCAGAACAAGGTCAATGATACAATTAGAATCTACACGGATGGTCCAAAAACCAATAAAAGTTCTAAAGCAAGAATCTTCTTGCAAAATCTGGATCTCAAAATATCTTTACCACTAGTAACGCACACATCTATCTTCTAATCAGAAGTAGTACAACTTATGGGGTTATGAAAAAAGTAACTCGCAAAATATCTGGCAAGATTGCCTAAACTCTAACGGACAGTAGAGCGGCCTTAATTGCTATAAACAAGCCTAAAATCACATTGAAGCTAATTTTTGAATGAATAAGGACATTCCAACAAAGTAGGTAACATTGAAACGGACGGGCTAGCGCGTAAAGGGTCAACCCTTATGACGTGTGAATCTGAACCATGAACCTCTTTAACACTCAAAAGTTTAAATAACCTCCTAAAAACTAACACACACACAACGCAGTGGAAAGACGCTGGGATGACACTTCTGGCTATAGACAGGAAAAGGAAACAATGACTACCTCAAACGCTAAGACAGCCGATTACTATTTGTGACTGTTATACTGCCAACTAAAAAAAACACATGCACTCAATTAGTATTGGAGATAATCCAACATGTAGAGAATGTGAAATGAATGACAAGACAATCGAGCAGATGCTATGTAGATGCCCGGCCCTCTCATACAGTAGAGAGTCCATGTTGGGAAGCTGTTGGCTTGACATGGCCAGTATAGGAGAGACCCTTTAAAGCGTTGTACTTGCATACATCAGTTAAATGCCAAGACAACGGAGTAAGGTCAAAACGACACTTTTCCAAATTATAACCGTAGCTCATCAGCATCAACTTTTAAAAACTATCTAAGGAGAAACCTGTAACAATGTACGAAAAATGTTTCAAATTCTAAAATAAACATTATAAACGACCTTTTGTTAAAGAATTCCTGCTTAATATTATATTCCTCTACAAACAAGTCCACTTGCAACACAACAAAGCTCAAATAGGCAACAAGTTGTTTACTATATTAAGTCTAACTATTGCAACATCTTTGGACAGTATTATGTTGTTACTAATTGACAATTTGAATTTGATAGCACATGCCATACAAAATTAAAATATATTAAAAAACTGCTATAGCTAGAGTCTTACAACTTGTTTGAAGGGGATTGATAAGTTCAGAAAGTAATGCAAGCATTAAATTTAACATAGTAAAATTAAAAAAAAAACAATTACATAAACGTAATACATAACTATACAAAACAAATTAAAAAATAATAATAATATATTGTGTATTTACTTCTTCAAACATGAAATAATAATACAAGTTACTATGTTTTTTATCCCAAATTTATTCTTACGAATACATTACTAGTTTTGGCTCTACTTGTAGTTATATAACTTATTACATCTGTAGAAGGCTCTAGTAGAGCCTAAGCTATTATTGTATTTGTAAGAATAAATTTGTGATAAAAAAAATAGTAACTTGTTTTATTATTTCATAAACATGAATTATTACGTAGTAGAAGTCACAACCATCAATTATATTTTTCAAACATTTTATTGTAATAGACTGTTTTATAGAAAAGCACTGATGCCAAACTTAAGGGCTTCATATAATTCATAAAACATGATTGGCTCCTAACATCCGTAAAACATATGTACTGTATATGCAGTTTAAAACGAAAGCCCTCTATAGTTGCATATAATGAACTATAAGTGTATAATTTGCGATAGTATACCGATATAGAAAGCCCAATAAATTTTGCTAAAAAAGTACAGGATAGTTTCATTTTTCATATCTGTTAATTATACATAAAAAATTTTAGGAAGCCCGAAACGGGCTTCGTAAAACTTTAGTGGGCTTGGTATCATCCGCACAACATACTGTTTTGGGCTTCATATTGGTGGTTAATGCGTCTATATATATATATATATATGTCGATTACTAACAAACCACCCTTTTTCATGCGTGCGCTACGTAAAAATAGTCTTCAGACAGTCCAAATGCAACTAATTATAAAGGTCGCTAAGCTGTGGGTAAAATTTCTCTAAAACGTCGATTTTTTGTCTAATTTGAAGTATTTGTATTCATAGATTCAAATCTTTATTACATATTTTTAGATCATTAAAGAAAATAAAGTATTTTATTGCAAATTGTTATAAAATATTATAAAACCATAATCATGTTAAAAAAAAAAATGAAACAAATGTTGCGCATTATACTCAACCAAATGCAAAATCGATTTTCTAACAAACAATAATTTTTCAATATCAGTTTGAGTATCATATTTTTGAGGTAAGTCACCGATAGATGATTAACATCTTTTTGTTGGCTATTTAAATATTATTTATATTCAGATCACTAAAATAACCGCAAGAGAGTAATGCCAAATTAAATAATTACATGGTAAATATATGAGTCATTAGTTTTAAGAATCAGGAAGTTGATCATAGAGATGAAACACTGAATAAACTTCAACTATAAATATTTTAATACTAATACCATTTTATTGACTATTTTTAGTCAGTTACTAAAAATTCACGACAAACAAATTTGAACACTCCAGCTAAGAATACTACCATACTACCATCTTCAGCTGTGTGAGTTATAGATGTAATTTTGTAAGCGATAAAAAGAATTTAGAAAACATATATCAATAAGTAAATAAAATTAATATTTTTATAATGTATGTTAATATTTTTTTATGTTCTAAACAAATTCATTACGCATCTATTTAATGAATAAATTACATCCTTATTATAACAACAAAACGAATTTAATATGTATTTTAATGCACTGTTACACTTTCAATATATTATCTATGTATACATTTCAATTATGAATAGAAATTATTTCCCATAACATTACCTTCCTGTATTATAACCGCATTGAATATTAGATACACATCAATGACAAGATCTATCGTTCAGGATGACAAGCAATGTCCTTGATGCGGGTCAACAACCAAAATCACCTAATTGTTAGGACCTTTTAAAATCTCGCAGAGGCGCTAAAATACCCACGCGACAATAAACAATACATACGTTGTAAGTTATTTAATTAAAAAACACAACTTTTAACCTTGTCGACAATTTAGGGATATAATCCATCATTGTTTCGTAAAACTTTTTTATAGCGACCACACATGCTTTAATTAAGAGAAATAAAAAAGTAGAAATATGTAACACTTATCAATTAACATGTCTCTAATAAGGTGCGAGTGTGTGTCTTAAGTTTTGTAATTTAAAAATGGTGAAATAAATATTTCAAATTTCTATTAAGCAACTTATTATCTTAAATATTCTACTCAATTAATTAATTCATGTAAGCATAGAACATTAGAAACAAATTAATGTTTATATAAACAAAAGAATCGATCAGCTGTTACATCCTCGTAATAATTATTAGTTACATAAATTTAAATAATGGCAATCCATATGCAATTATTATTTATAATTGATTTTTTTCTTCATTGTTTGTTGGGCGTTGTAGAAATAGCCCCCGAAGGTCGAGATCAGATTAATTCCGCGTGTCCGTTCAACCAGAAGTTGGCGTCAGCCTGGTAAAGTGGTAACAAAACCATTTGCATTCGTTTAAAGCGTTATTAGTGATGCCCACATGAATTGCAAACAGGATTTACTGTAATCAAAGTTGCAAAATCGCCAATACTATTTAACATTGAGTTGTCTATGTAATTTAATGTTTACTAAATCAATTTAAAAATGTATTGTCAATTGATTTAATAAAATTGATTTTTAATGCAGGCCGAGCAATTGAATACGTTTTAATTACAAATTTCTTTAATTCACTGCTAACACAATATTTCTTTAAAAATTATAAAGAGAAATTACGATTAAACAACACGATTTTATTTAAAAAAATAAAATAAAAAAGTTATATATTGAATATCTGCATATAATTGCTTAAAAATTATATAATCCAATTCCAACACCAATAGCCTATTCCATCCAATATAGTACCTATTGGCAATAAGTACTATATTAGATGGATGTTTATTTATTAGTTTATGTGAAATTGAATTGTAAGTTGTATTTAGTTGTTGTGAAGAGTTAAATGTTTGCATTGACATTGGTTGACATATTTTGAACCTTGATTTATTAGAATATATAGCTGTTATTATTGTGTTTATTTTTTGTAAATAATTGCTAAAAAGAAAACTTTTAAAGTCTTAAGAACAAGATTTGACATTTTTTATGAGTTCATCCAACAAAGGTTATATTTTTTTTGTAAAAAGACATTTACTGCAGCTTTGCGAATGACTCGTAGTCTTTCTTCTCAAAGGTCCGTAATTTTTGTGTTTTATTTTTTCAAATAAAATAACTAGTATTCCGAAAGCGAATTAACCCGTAACCGGCGACGTCCCAGTTTTGTTACAATAAATAGTAACGTGGAGACTCAGAGACTGCTGTCAAATTATTAACCTTGTACCTACCTGTTTCTTTTTTTATCATAAATTTTACTTTTAAAAGCTCTCTTTATATATTTTAGAAGCCATTTAAACAAAGTTTGTTTCAAAATATTCAAATTTGTCCAAAAAAAAGTTAGCCATACGTATTATTTATTTATAAATAAAACAAAAAAGATTTGTATATTTTTACTTTTGCCATTATTTATAAGAACAATTAAGCAACTTATTATAAAAAAAATCAAAACTAATATTTTTTTTTTAAACTGCAGCACAAAAAGTTGTTACAAAACAAAACAAAAAAATTGTCTACACATTTTATGACTTTATGTTAGACAAATTGCTTTTTTACAATCAAAACACAAATTTGCAACTGTTCTATTTCTACAGAAACCACCGTTTTAATGCAGTGAATGCGCTTTATGCAACTTCGGATTTCTACAGAATTTTGAAGCTTTTTGGATTTTCTTTTCATATGTCTTCTACAAAGATAAATGCCAATAATTTTGTTTTTTATTTTTATCGTTTTTTATAACGTTTGGACATAATAACACACGCTAACAGTGAAGTGGAGCCTCACTGACTCCAAAACGTTGTTTACGCGAAAACGATTAATCAAACACTGTCACTGCACGCATGTCTACATTTTCAACATTTAAGAAGGTACTAAAATGAACTTTTTGCTTAACAGTTACACCAAAACATATTTCAGTAGGGGCCCGGTAGACTCCACGTCACCGGTTAAGGGTTAAGCAATTGCACATTTGTTTATCGATAATCTGATATTATGTCTGTAAATTATTTGTAAATTTTGTATACTTTTAACATCAAAAACAATTTTTTATTATTCGTTTTATCAAATCATTGATAGAAAATTAAATCTTAATTGGTACTTACTTTTTTACAAAACAAACATTTATTTTTAAAATCAAAACAAGCTGCGGTAAACATACAGCATTGAAAATTTTTTTCCGTCTTTCCGCATTCGTGTCGTAGACGTATGGTTGTACTCTTAAGAGGTGAGCTTAGCCTGAACCAAATCAGCCGTGATGAAGTCGGGTACATTTTTGATAACAGACTTAAGGTTTTTTTAGACCTTAGTTGGTATGTGTAGTGGTAGATATTGATCTTGGTATAATAATCTATCGCCGCTCATAAATCCGTATGCAAGAATTCACCTAGAATATTATTGGCCACGCGCAGTCAATGGTTACTTTTAGAAGTTTAAAGGTTGCTAACAACCTACAAAAACGGGTTTGTCCTGAACAGTGGTTGGCGGAAGTTGGTGTCTTAAAGCTCTCTCTGTGGGAGCTGGCAAAGTTGCAAGAAGACCTAAGGTGCTAGTAGACGGAGCAGAGTTGATTGTCTGCGCTTTAGTGGATGGATGGGTCAAAAACTCTTTGTTCTTGGAAGCTGGTAGCTAAAGACGTCTGACGGAAAGGACGAGCTGATGACCTATTGTACAAGTAGATAAGAATAAGATGGTAGTTTTTCTGAAGGCTTCCATCTTGGAAAAAGCGGTTTTTGTGTAGGGCTTGATTTATTTAACTTGGTCATTGTGCTTGCTGATCTTTTTGGATTGTTTATTTATTAGGGACATGATGTTAGCTTTTAAAGCGTTGATTTTCTTAGCCCGCTTTTTGATTAGTGTTTATTCTGTATGCAATAACCTTTTATAAAATATGATATTATATTTTGTGTATTTTTTTATGTAATTTATTTGATTTATAGTGTGTTTATTTATTTGTAACTGGTACGCTGTTAATCTCGCTGTATTTTTGCAATTTTATGTTGTTGATCTGCAAATTATTATTGTCTTATCTGTCTAGTAGAAAACAGTGTGTGTTTTGCACGAAATACCTTATAGTACTATATAAAGTCATTTGCTGATCACGATTTTTGTTAATTATTTTCCATATTTGATTGAAAAAAAAAATAGTGCTTTTTACATCTAAATAAAATTGTTAATAAAGAACTACTGCATACTATTTTATGAAAGTTTTAAGGTTTTTGTCTTAATAAATAGTTACATTGGCATTAATATGCGGACTACTATGTAGTCAACATTTTAAGTAAACGTACATTCTTACTTTGCAAATAGGTTGCTGCTAGAAATACTTATTTTGGTTATAGTGTATTTGCAATATAGTCTCATAATATGAGGACATTGTGCAATACGGCATAGACTTTTTGTTTTGCAGAGAAGAGCTGTAAGAATAGTAAATGATTTTAATACAAGTTTTTGTATACTTTTTAAAATTTATAGTGACATGTTTTGATTTGTAATGCATATCATGATTTGCGTGATATGACGTTATCATATGTTTTACACCTAACCGACAAGCGGTTTGTATTCAGTCAGAGAGGCGCAATTAGTTTGCAAAAAAAAATTATAGTAACTGAAACATGATGTAGTAAATTTTATTTTATTATTTTAATAAATATTTTAAAGACCTATAAAACCTTATATTATTGTAACTATTGAAATTTACAAAAAAATTAATTAAAAAAAAAATTGTAGATGACGTTATATCACGCAAAATACGTTACTACATTAACTTTTATTAAGATCATAATTGAAATAAAGTAAAAATGCAGCTAAAAAGCGGGTGTTCCCTCATATTTTCCCAATTCTGTATATATGTACCTATAATGTACGTAAGTCCGATAAACTTCATATTAACTAGCAAATCCGCAGATTATCTTCTCATACACGTTAAAGTGCAAAATTTAGTCGTGTTGTGCACATTACATAAGCAATCTGCAGA
This sequence comes from Tachinus rufipes, assembly GCA_963932245.1. Taxonomy (NCBI): domain Eukaryota; kingdom Metazoa; phylum Arthropoda; class Insecta; order Coleoptera; family Staphylinidae; genus Tachinus; species Tachinus rufipes. The sequence goes on along the minus strand of OZ010741.1, from coordinate 43,514,652 downwards.
CAACGCAGGAAATTTGCAGACTACCGAATAAAACTTGGTTAAAGTGCATACATTGTTGAAATAAATAATATGTGAAAAAAGGATATATAATTATAATGTAAATTCTTTTAAAACTTTTAAGTTTAACACTTAAAATTTGTACAATATTTTAAACAAATATAAATTTGAATATCGAAGATCAAAGATTAACTATTACATTATGCCTGCAACTATTACGGTTTTTTATGCAACTATATTTTAATTAAACGATATACTTCTATACAATTAAATATTAAATAAAAAAATTATCAAAATTCTAAACTACTTTAACTTTATAGATTAGAAATAATCAGAGGAACTGAGATAATTAAAGAAAAAAAATGTATTAGTACAATCTAAAGACTGGTGCCCTTAAGAGCTGCATTGTAAATTCTTTTTACTACAAGCGCATTATTTTTTGTTGCATTTAATTTTACAGCCACGTTTTTTAAAACTTTGACCTAAACTAAGAGATTGGTTTGCGTAAAAAAACTTCTATGTTATCAACTTTAACTTTTGTAACACTAAATTGTGATTTAGCACATAATTGTTTTAAAACACCAGATTGGAAAGGTTCAGTATTAAAACTCCAGATGTAGATAAAGCAAAAACATATCTTTTTTGCTCTATTTACATCTGACATTTTAATTTCAAACATTTCTTTTTTTTCCTTGTTGATTATCTTGATTAAACTATTTTTTACAAATTATACACAGCAAAATTTTATCAAAACTTTATTTATCAGACTGGGTCACATGTTACATTTAAAGCACACAATGTTTTTTTTGGAACAAACAATACAAAAGAGATTATCTGCTGTTTTTAAACTTTATTGCTTACTCAATGTTTTCTAACTAGAAATTAAATTATTTTATGTAATTTTTGAATTGTACAGTTTTTTAAGATCATTTTTATTTGTAAGTGTGTGAAGGATATTCTACTTTTTTAGAATAACTAAAAATTGCTTACCAGAATGGTATGCGTAATTTTTTATAAATTGTATAAATTACATAGCTTTTCTCCATCTATCAGTTTTGGTGTCAGTTATCCAAGTGATTAGCAAATTTTTACTAATTTGATTTGCTTGTTCTACACTGCCATGACTCTGTACTTTAGTTTACCATAAATCATTTTTAATTCTGATCATATTTCTATTAAGCTTTCTAAAACTTGATTGCAAAATTCACTTTTATTGTCAGATTGTAACATATATAGAATTACCAAAAAAATAATGAAAAGCATGTGATTGGCTCCTTTGTTGGCTCGTTTAGACGTAATTGCTTTTAAAACAACAAATTTTGTTAAATGGTTTTGGTAAACAAGAATTTGAGATTGATTGACAATAAGATAGTCTGGCATCTGCTATTAAAATGAGATAATATTATTGGTTTTACCACAATACTTTTCTTTTTGCTATTTGTTTTGGTAGGCAAGATTTGCATATTTCCAAAATTTTTATTTGAGCTTGACTAATATTTTGGTAACGTTTCTCAAATTATTTTATCATTTTATCATTTTAATCATGACCAAAAATAATATTTTGAATAGTTCATCTATTTGGACAAATAGCTTTACTTCTTCATGAAAACTTCTATCTTGCAAGACAGTTTTGCCATCATTGACATTGTGCCCGACATGATTTAAATAATTAAAAAACAATAATTTTAAAAACAATTTAAAATGCTAGCTCTCGTACTATAAGTTGATGTTAGTGTTTTTTATGCATTTTTGTGGCATTACCATGTTATCTAAATGTTAATGGCGTGTTGTTCTTGCTAACAATCAGCTTTTGGATATTTTTTTTGGTGGCAAAGTTCTCTGCTGATTGTTGGGAAGGTATTTGGATTCAAGAATCAAATCTTTCTGTTTCTGTTGTACGAGAATTGTATGAGAATGCAACTAATAAGAGCTTAGAGTACTTAGCGTCTTTATTTTTTTTTTTAAATCCAAAGTTCCAGAACAAAATAAACACTAAGAACTGATGAAGCTGCCTTGCAATTAATCTGCAAAACCTTTTTTATTTATCATTAGTGTTTTTTTTTTGTTGTTTGGTCAACTCTGCTCTATTAATGCTTTTTGACAGAACGCACCTATTTGGAGTGTTTCTCTGTTAAAAACCAGATGCTGTTTGCTTTCTAATGTTTCAATCTTTTTGCAAAAGCCTTTATTTATAAGTAGGACGTGTAACTGCTTTTCAAATCACGTTTTGAGTTTATTGTTTGTTAGATTTTAGTGCTTAAGTTTTTCTGCTTTTTTAGTTTGTTTATGCTTATAAATTTTATCTGTTGGTTAACTTGTCACATAAAATTTGTTTTTGCACTTTTAATTGATAAAAAGTTAGGATATAAGTAAAAAAAAATGATAGTAGTATATTGCCACAGCAAAGCTACCGTGTAATGATGATGGTCTCCATGTTCAATTTTTTTATTCTTATGATGATGAAGTAAGTTTAAGATATGTATTTTGTACAAAAAAAAAGTGGAGCGAACACATTAAAGATATAGCTGGAAATGCAAATAAAATAGTGAAACAAAAATAGGGAATAATAAATGACAGACAATTTAATTGTATAAGAATAAAAGAGTCTAGGTCTAATAGTTTATTTAGAAGTATAATGTTGAATGAATCAGAAATATAGAGATAGAAGGAACAAAAATACTTTTCAAATATTAGAGATGGGTACTGGGTTTATATAAAATATGTCGTGCCGAACAAAGTAAAAAAAAAGTTAAAAAAAGAGAAATAAGGTTCAAAGAAAGAATAAGACAAAAACACAAATGTTAAAATATTACTAGAATTCATAAAAGAGAAAATGAGAGCAAAAATAAAAAAGCTAGGAGAAGTCTGGGAAAAATATTACAATAGAATTGATTATGCTAGTAAAGAAATTAAAAAAGTAGAGATGAACTAAAAGTCAATTGCTAATGTACTTAGAAAACGATAGATGTAGTAAATGAAAGATAATGACGATGATAAAATAATGATTGCAAGATTTTTGAATGTAAAAGGATTTGAAAGTGTGCGGAGAGACTAAGAAAACTGTGAAACATATGTTAAAAGAGTGTAACAAGATAAAAACAGCAATAAAAAAAAAAATGTTAAAAAGAAACGGATGACGCAGTTAAAAAACAAAGAAACAAACATTTTTATTTGTGTTAATGATTAATGAAAAATTATGATTTATTATTTTGAGGAGTTATAGATATACCTATTTGTAAATATGATGTAACTATCAATGCTAAATGGCACAAATTAAAGGTATTAGTATTATTATTAATTATAATCTAAATATTATTTAAAAAAAGTATTTGTTAAATTAAACGGTGATTATACAAATATTTTAAAAAAATTGAAACTACACATTATATTTTAAAAACATTTTTATTGAATTGTTCTAATAAACAAAATTTTATTGAATGCAATTTGATTTGAGTAATTAAATTAAGTTTTTAATTTTTGAATTAGATTTTTTTTGGTCAATTTTTTTTTAATAATTTAAACCCATCAATTAAAGGCACTTTATTCAATTATTGTAATTCAAAGTTATTTCTTAGCAACACTGATAATTTTTTTATTTTTCTTGTCTCAGATGACTATGATAAACACTTTGGGCAAATTTGTGTTTGCACTAGGCTTTTTCTGCAAACTTGCTATTAAAGTTTTCCTAGAGTTGATCATTAAGTAGTGTCTGTACGTATGCCGCTTAAGAAATTCTGTAAAAATGTACCAATCCTGAAAAAAAATTGTATGTAGATATTTGGTTGTGAATACGATTGTATTGCTATAACTTTATCTAGTAGTTATAAAAACACATTTGGACAGCTTGATAATCACTTTTATTGATGTATCTTTATAATATTTTTTCAGCTTATAGCCATAGAAATTTAAAGAATGCAATCCTGGTTTGTGTTACTGTATTGTCAATGTTTTGATTGCAACTGGTAAAATATTATAAAGTTTTAATAAAGTCTTTGATGTGTAAGACTGGCTTACAAATGTGTTAGGAAGTTCTCACAGCGTTTCAGCTTAATATTTTGTGTTAGCACTATATAAAAGAAAAAAAAAACAACAACTTTGTTTTTTGGTAAACCATAACTTCTCGGAGGCTCATGGTTGTGGTATGTATTTTACAGAAAGCTCTGCTATTATTTAGTATTGTGTTACTACTTTTGCAATACATTTAAAAGAAAACTTTAGTAAACTTTGCCAAAATTGGATTGTTTGTCATTTTTGTTACTGCTGTTTTTTTATGACTTGTTTTGTAGTACTCAAATATAAGAATTAATAAATACACATAAATTAACTTTGATATTTTCCAGACATTTTGTTGTAAATGCCATTTGTTGTTGCATTTCGACTATAAGATTTAAAAACTGCTTTGCTAAAAACCTGCTACATTTTTTTAAAAGTTAGGTGTTTGTATTAATGTTAATATTTCTTTTAAACTTAAAAAAAACATGTTACTGGAAACGGATGTGTTGATATAAATAAGTATATATTTACAACTTAAAAAACAAAAATTAAACATAAAACAGCTAATACTAAAAATAAGAATAAAACTTAAATAGTTACAAAATATTAAAAAGGTCTCGTATAGGTGACAAGTGCACGTCGCAGAGTATTAAAAAATCTTTAAAAAAATTTACTTTATCTTTGTTGGCATGCCTCAAAAAACGTGTAGATGCAGAGTGCACCGCATAATCAGTATGTTTGAACGGTATATAAAATAAATAGTCATTGCGTAAAACTCGAGCTGGGAATACTTATAGAGCTGAGCAAATCAGGACAGTCAATAATCCCACAAAGCACTTTATAGACTAGTGTCACGTCAAAATAATTATTTTTAAGACTGGTCTTGTCAAATGTAGAGAGCAGTTCCATGTAGCTGCCTGCAATGTTGCAATTATCGCCAAAAAACAAACAAACTTTTTTTGAATCTGTTCGATTTTTCTTTAATGACGGCGGAGTATGGGGACACATTTGAACAATACTCGAGATGGGGGCGTACTAGAGCGTTGTAAAGGATATTTACAGTACAAGGGTCACAAAACTTCTTAAAGTTACGTTTGACAAATCCTAAAAGTTTATAAGCTTCAGCCACGACGTCTAGAAAATGTCATCACTTTGCACTTATTTTAATTAAGTAATAAGTTATTAGCCTGACACCAACTAGAAAAAACTGTACTTCTTCATTAAGTAGTACAGCATTACTCAAAGACTGAATGTTTATAAAGATTTTTATTTCGTCAGCAAATAATAAACAACGCGCATTAGAAAAACAGTGTACTACATTGTTGATAAAAATATTGAACAGTAGAGGAACACCTGACGTATCATCAATATTACGAGAAACGCGCTGACCATTGCGCACAAAATGAGATCTGTTAGATAAAAAGGATTAAATCCACAGTAACAAAGTGCCATTAACGCCAATACCATGTAGTTTTATAATTAGTATCTTGTGTTCAACGGTATCAAAAGCTTTTAAAAAGTCAGTGTAAACTAAATCTATCTGGAATCTGTTTTTGAGAGAATCTGCTATATAAGATTTATACAACAAAAGGTTGGAAGATGTCGATTTGCCAGTTTGAAAGCTGTGTTGATTTAGAACAATTTCAGATTGCAGAATGACAGTCAATTGACAGGTAACTAACTTTTCAAAAACTTTTGGAACTTCTGATAAAATAGATATAGGTTTATAGTTTGTTACATCATTTTTAGCACCGGACTTATAAATTGGAGTGACATAGGTTTGTTTCCAGCAAGTAGAAAAAGTACCTATAACCTGAGATAAGTTAAATAAAAGCTATAAGGGCCGACAAGAGTAAACGAACATTTGTTGAGAAAGAAAGCAGTTAATCTATTATTCCGGACAGTTGTTGGGATTTAATTCTGATAGTTTCTTGACAACATCAGATATCTTTAAAACAAGAATTTATTTATATGAGTAAGAATAGATGGTGAAGAATATGTGCAATGTGAACTCATAGATGCCATCAGCGGACTGTAAACTGACCCAAAAAAAATCAGCAAAAAGATTTACAATGCCATCAGTGGTGTCAATTTGAGAATTACTATTTGTAAAAGTGGAAGGTATCTGATTACTGCTACGTTTAGATTTGACGTACCCAAAAACAAAAGGTTTTAGGATTGGATTCAATCAAATTTGAACTAAATTTGTAAAAGTCAGCAGCTGATTTAGACAGCACATATGCTTTGTGTAACTTTTTTTTAGTAAACACAAAGTCTTTTAGCTCTCTTGTAAACTATATTGGAAATTTATAGGTTTTTTTATAACTCGTCATTATTTTGGGTACATAATGGTCAATTGTGTCAAAAACTAAAAATTAATAACGGTGAACTGCTTCATCAATATTACAATCAACAAACATACTATCCCACATTGTATTGAGAAAAACATCATTTAAGAAAACGTAATCAGCATCCTTGAAATTATATTGTATCACGTTATCATCGCCACACCATACGTTGTCTGGTGTATTCTGTAACGAGTCAAGTTTTAAAACTAGATCTAAAGCAGGATGCTGAAACAGCAACATCACGTCGGAATCACTATTTTGCTGTGAAAATAAATACAATTGGATGATGTTTTGTTTACAATGCTGTTATATCGTATACGTATGACCGTACTAATAGTCTTAGATTAATTCTGGCATTATGATTATTTTGCTAATCGATTATTGGTTCTGAGTCAACTCACGGATATCAATAATAGCAATTTTAGTCGTAATTGGCCAATGTATTCCTTGATTAATTTTTAGATTGAGTTAAAAACTATGCAACCGTCAATATAACTTTAAGTTAATATTATTTTGGAACCACCCAAGATTAATCTTAGTCAGTTATTAATTATAATATTTGGTAACAGGATATGTAAATTTTAGATTTATAAATTAAGAATCAATTTAATTTGTAACTATTATTACAAATTTAGCTCAGAGATAAACACGTATACGCTGTAATAGACCACTGTAACAGGGTGTTGTAGGGTTATAATAATAATAACGTGGTTCTTCGTGAATAATGTTTAATCAACAGTGAAATAATAATAATTGTCTAACAATGTAACAAGAATGAAATCTTAACTGCCTAAATAATGTTTTACAAAATACTTATAATCTACATTTTCCCACTATAAAATATACTCCAGCACAGCTGCTGGAAATATCCGGATTATTATAATCCGTTGCGTCCGTTGCTTAATTAGTTATTGGAAATATCCAGATTATGTCGTTAATATAACTTTGGGGAAATAACCAGATTAATATATTTGGGACTTCTTAGTAACAGGGTAGTGTTATTACCTATACATCTTAAATGTGCTTGTTACACCACCAATTTAATAATATGAACTGTAGGAACCTTATATATTTTATTATGATAATAGCTTATATTTAAAGAACATGGCAGTGAAAATTATTCTTTTTAAAGTTTTATTTAAATACTAAAGCTTTATACCATTTTTTCTTAGAAAACTTACAAACAAACAATATTTTAATTAATAAACGTTATTACTCATTTGCCGAGTTTATGCAAGATATGTTTTAAATGTGTTTGTGATATGTGTATAGTAATTTAACATTTAATATTGTTTTACGTATTTTACATGTTTTGTAATAATTTTTTCTATGTCAAGAGATCTCCTGGAACAAATGTTTTATTACTATTATTTAATATTCAATAAATTTGATAGGATTAATTTTTAAATATTTTTATTTTATTACTTCATAATTTGCAAACGAATCATGTAAACTATTGCAATCTTTAATCAGGTTGAAAAACGTAACGATTGTTTAACCGAAACGTTTGCAAATTATAAACTAATAAAATTAAAACATTTTAAAAACTGTTTTAAGAGGTATCAATTTATTGAATACCTTAATTGAAAAAAATACGTCAACATTCAATTCTATTATTATTATTAAAAAAATTACTACAGAAAATGTTATAATTATGTGAAAAATTAATGTTATTCTATAAAATTTTAAATTTAATAATAACAAAATATAGCGGTTACATTTTACTTATGTTTTACCCCGTTTATATATAATAAAGTGTTAATTATTATGACGTCCAAACATTAGAAAGAAATTGCTTATCACATAATCAGTCTATTAAAATGCAATCGGAAATGGCGCATTACAATTCAAATATAAATTAGTGTTTTTCCATTAGTAATTTAAAAAGTATTCTTTGAGCAAAAGTATAAATATCAAATTTATTTTAGTTTTTAGTCAGTTCTTGTTTGGTATCCAAAATCAACCAATATGTTTAAGGTAAGACATTTATGACAAGATTGTTTTTTAAAATATCCTAATTTATTTATTTAATAATATTTAAATTTATCAAATTTAATATACTAATTTGTTTCAGTTTTTGTTGCCATTATCCCTGTTTTGGACAGTATATGGACAATTATATGATTCAAAAAGTTCATACGGTTTGCCAATTAAACCGTTTGAGACATATGCTGTTCCACAATTTTCTTACGGCGTTCCAAATTTACCCGTACAAAAGTATGCAGCACCAGTAGCACCGATTGTCTCCAAATACTCATACAAAATTGAGACTCCAACTGTTCCTACTACAGTATATGGACCGCCTGCTGTATACGGTCCACCAGCTGCACCAGCCATAGTATATGGACCACCTGCGCCAACAACACCAGCTGCACCAGCAATTGTTTATGGACCACCACCAGTAGTATATGGACCACCACCAGTCGTATATGGACCACCCCCAGTCGTATATGGACCACCACCACCTAAACCAGCATTAGTGTATGGTGCACCACCACATCAAGTATATGGACCACCTGCTAAAGCATATGGTGTTCCAAGTTTTAAATAATTACATTATAAATTTATTTATGTTTAAATTTAATCTTGTTTTGTATTTTAAATAACTATATAATAAATAGTATTGTTGTTTAAAAATTACTACTGATAATTGCATCATTTTTACCTGTTTTTGAATTTGGTTGTCATATTTTGGTAATATAACAATATAACAATATAAAATTATAAAACTTTTATATGCTAAATGCATATAAATTAATAATATTATTTAACTTGGGTTATAAAATAAAAAAAAAAACTAAAAAAAACGTATACAATAAATCTCTACATAACAGTATTGTATAATATTTTGTTATTAAAGTTTTATAATTAAATTATTGATAGAAATCAATGTCATAAATATAATACTTTGGATTATAAGAAAAATGAACTATAAAAAATGCAATCTATAGATTTTATATTTAAGAAGATTTGTTCTATTTCTTAATATTAATATTTAAAACTTAAAACTTAAAACTTTATAAATTTAATGTAGAATTTTTAAAATTTTTTTTTGCACAATCAATTATTTATAGATTGTGTAGTTGGTTATAAGAAAGTAGGATTTTTGTAATGGATTTAAGAGGTTAACATTTGGCAAGATAGAAATTTTAGAGATTAACTTTTTTAGAGTTTATCAATCAAGAACAAGCAGACAGTAAAACATTTAATTGTTAGAGATTAAAAATGTTTAGAAATGACAAAAGTTTTGGATTTAATAGCTTGTATATAATGTTTAATTTGCTATCAAAGCTTATGGCCAGGTATTTGCATACTAGTTATAACAGTATTTTAAGTTGTTGCATTTTAGTGTTTTTTACTAATCTTATGGTATTAAAACTTCAATTTTTACTGGATTTGCAATAAGACGTAAATTATTAAACTAAGCTTAGGTTTTGTTGAGTAGAAATTCTAGTTAGTCTGGGTTCTAAGAAATTTGTATGCTATACATATTGCCATATTGTAGGATCTAAGCTTTTGATATAAACTATTTTAGATTTTCATTGTAGATATCAAAATAATATAATATTAGTAAGTCAAAAACAAACTTGAATAGTTTTATTATATAGGAACTTGTTGACTATGTTAATGATGTGAGATGAAACATTTAACATAGAAAGTCTGAAAAGTAATCTTTTATAACATACTGATTCAAACATTTTGTTTATTAATGTTTATAAATATATGTTTTTAGGAACCAAACAAGATATAAGAATTTGTTTTTCCGTGTGGGACAAAAGTTTTAAATATATTATTGATTCAAACAATGTTTGCATTGGAAGCAAAGTACTAGAACGATATCTGCTTGGGTAAGACCTTTAGAAACTATTTTTAGTATAAAGGTTGTTCCCTGCTTTCACTCATTTAGAAAGTGTTGATGAGTAAAACAATAAATTTTTTATGATATAAAGCTCATGATGCAATTGTGATAAAATTTGTCTTGTTAGTAGTACCTGCTGCAGAAATTTTACTATTTAACAAACTTATCATAATATACTGAGGTTGATGGCAAAAAACAAACTTGAATAGTTAATTTACGTGCTTTTAACACAAGTTAGATAATAATTAGTAGTGCAAAGTAGTTGAACATTGTCCTTAATTATCAAGCGATGTTGTATTACTAAAAGGCACTAATGACTGAAAAGTTGGTTTGGGTTTGAGTAATTGATTTTAAATTTTAGTTTGTTATTAAACTATATTTGATTTTTTACCTATTTAGAAATTGCAATTTGGTTGCCAGCTGCAATACTGAAGTTTATCGTTGGTATTTAGTTTTTTTAGTTGAAGCAACACGATGAAGCTACAATTACTTTGCATTACTAATCATTTTTATTTAGTTTTACAACTTACAACACTTACATTTAAAATTGCTAAAAAAACAAAAAGGGGATATTATTTAATACCAAATAAATTTTATTAAAAAATGAAGTGACAGAGCAAGCAGCAAAATTCACTACCAGCATCACTTACCGACTTTAGCAATCTCGACAACCAAAATTGGAATTTTTATTTCAAAAAAGTACAAATGACAAATTGATAATAATTTATTAATTTGATTATCGCGAAAATAATTTTTTTGAATTGATTAATTAACCAATTAATAAAGTAATTCTAATATTTTTTTTTTAGTATGGCGAATCCCACCAACGGCATGACCGACGCGAAGGACCTCAAAATAATTTTCATTCAGTTGACTCAGAACGAGAAGTTGATAAACGCTAGGAGGCCCTTATGAAGATATTTATCTAGCAAACGGCAATGCCGCCCCAGGTCTCTTTCAAAAGACCTCTTGACAATTTTTTTTATTAGTTTTTCTAATAGGCAATCAGCCGGCCCGTAGCGCAATCAAGGCTATCAGCTATTAAAGTCAAATGCTTTGACTTGGCTAGTTCTTAGAGCGCCATTGATTAACTCTAGTACCAGGCCTACGGTCAACAGCAGACGTATACGATTTTATGCGAACGCGGTGAAACCAGCGCAAAACGCAGTTTAACAAGCTGTTGCTTCGCTTATCCCAAGCAAACGACAAAGATTTTTTGAAGATCCTATGATCTTTAGCAACGTTTTTAGCTTAAGTGGCTAAACATATTAGATAAGTGCTCGATAGTCTAAATTTTTGACATTGCCGTGGTACAAGTTTACTATAAACCCTATGTTACGTCTATACGACTGCACAAATGTACATTATGTACGTAATATTTGAGTTTTGCAAAATAAACATATACAAAGGTTTAGTTAAAGCAAAAGAAAAACACTTTATTTTTACGTATTTGTATATTTTATCTATAGTAATCTGTACTGTGTGTGCTTGGATATGCAACGTATAAATGTATCTGTTTTACACAGACGCTAGCAATTTTTCGCTAATTATTACTGCCATAAAGATTGTCTACTAAATTATTTATCTATTTGTGTTTAAGAGTATTGACTTTGTTTATTCTGTAAGACAGTCAAAATGTTATCCAAAAATATTGATATTGATTAAAAAAACAACAAGCTATATATTTTGTTAATTAAAGTATTACATATTTCAATCTTAAACTATTACTACTATTTATTATTATTTATGTTTTTCTAGAAAGTTATTGTATTAATTTTGTCACCGGTTTGACCCTTGGCAGATTTAGACCAACCATGGCTTGTAACTCAAAAACAGAATTTCGCAAAACAACAAAAAGAATATATTAGTCAGATCAATTTACTGATCACTTGTATAATTGTTTTGTTCAAATTATTCTCAAACTAGTTGTTAGCAATTTAAAATCTAAGACTGAACTGCTTCATTGTGAACTACAAGATTTTTAGTTTTATGGGTCTATTCTGAACATATTTTAACATCGATGTTAGCTAACATCGCTGTAGAAATTGATTTTTAACCAATCAGGTATCGAGTTTTTTAAATATTGCTTAGCAACGTTCAAAATGTTAATTAACACCGCTGTAAAAAATGTTCAGAATACGGCTATTAATAAGAAAAAAAAATGAATTGTGATTATTACACTATATTAATTTATTTATAGAGAAACTTGTGAGAGTGTACTCTTTTATTTATTCTTAGCATAGCCAATAATTGTTAGTGCCTTAAATGGGAAATGTAATTGATAAACTTTAAAATACACATTTTTTTGTCATCTGGAAAAGTAACATAATATGTTACTTTTTTGGCCTAAAGATGTATTAATACAATACGAGGGGCACTGCTTAAGTTTGCGAAATCAAGTACTGCCTGTATTGATAGCGTTCTGCGATTATCATATTTGTAAAATTTGACGTTTTTCACCTATAATTTAATTGACAGTTTGATTTCAAACTGTTCGGTTTGTTTTAACAAAATTTAGCAAAAGTAATAATTGTGCAAAAAATAGAAATTGTGAATCGTGACTTCCGAGCGATGATTTTTTATGAGTTTCGATACGGTTTAACACCGCAGCAATGTGTGGAAAAACTTAGTTTGTTATTTGGAGATAAAGCACTATCCAAAACTATGGTTTACAAATGGTTTGCAGAATTCAAGCGTGGAAGACCAACGTTTGATGACAGTTTTTGCAAAGGTCGTCCATGCACTTCTGTTGTTGCGAAAAATATTGATGGTGTGCGTGAAATAATTTTGTCAGATCGGCATGTGACCTATAGTGTGATATAGGTATCCTAAGGCATTGCAGCAAAACAAATACATACGATTTTGCACTATCATTTGCATGTTAGGAAGCTTTGCAGTCGTTGTATCCTACACAATTTGAAAAAAGAACAAAAACAAGCACGTGTCAAGTGATGCAAGGAAATGATAAAGAAATTCGAGGGGGGTTGTTCAAATTTGGTATATAATATTGTAACAGGTGACAAATCTTGGATAAATTCATATGAGCCTAAAACTAAACAGCCATCGACTATATGGGTGTTTTAAAATGAACTTAAACCTACAAAGGTAGTGCGTTCACAAAACGTTTTGAAAAGAATGATTGCTTGTTTCTTTGGAAAAACGGGTCATGTTGCTACTGTTGCATTAGAGGATCAAAGGACAGTTAATGCTGACTGATATACTTCAATTTGTTTGCCGGAAGTTATTGCTAAAATCAGAAGGAACAACATAAACCGTCGAATATTGTTCATCATGACAATGCAAGCGCTTGCACAGCACGACGAACTGTACAGTTTTTGACCAGTTACAACATCCAATTAATGACTCATTGCCTATATTTGCTTGATTAATTGCCTAATGACTTTTTCCTATTTTGGCATATCAAAGAGGCTGTTGAAGCATTTAAGTCACTTGTTTTGGAGGTACCTTGCTCAGAGTGGCAAAATTGTTTTGAAAATTGGTTTTATCGGATGCAAAAGTGTATAGATTTTAAAGGAGAATATTTTGAAAAGCAATCAAGCAATTTACATAACGTAATTTGTGTTTTGCTTTACATTTTCCGCAAACTTTGGCTGTGTCCTTCGTATTATTGTATTAAAACAACTTTAGGCAATCATTAAATAGCACAATAGCTATAGGAGCTCTATACAAATTTGCCAACCTAACTACACAAAAAACAAGAAACATTATTTATAATGCATTCTTTAGTTCACAAACTAACTACATGATGACCATATGGTCACAAACCAATATAAGAAACATAGACAAGTTACAACGACATCAAAATAAGGCAATAAAAACACTATATCAAATGGACAAACTAACACCTACAATTGAAGTTTATTAAAAAACAAACCAACTAACAATAAAAAATAAAAATTTTCAACAATGTATTATTTTAATTAAAAAAATACAACATGGAAGTAAATCGAACAACATCAAAAAATCAAAGTTTAACTGTCAAAGGCATTAAAGAATTTAACAACATACCAGAAGAAATCAAAAATTAATGTTCAATAAACGAATTTAAAATCAAACTAAAACTATATTTAATGAAAAAACAAATATTAAACCAATAGACAATATTAATACACACACACACAGGATAATTAAATAAATTTTCAATTCCAGGCCCCTGGAATCCGTACGGATAGATGGCGGTACTGCTGGAATATTACAATTATTATTATTTTTTTAATTTTAAAATAAAATGTATATATGTATTTATAAATAAATGTATTAAAAAAAAAAATAATTTGCAATTAAGTAAGGTTTAATTAGTCTATCATAACTGCTAATATACTGTTGCTTTTTATAATTTTAAGTAATACATAAAACAACACTGAACAACTTTTAGGTCGCAGATAGTTAGTTATTAGTTATTCTACGTCAAAGCTAAAAACTGTTTTTTAGTACAAATAGTTTTGTTTAGCTTATTGTATTTTATCTTTAACAGGTTGCATTTCCGTTTTAATAGACTTATCAGATGGCCTAATAACAACTCTTGTAATCAAATCCCAAAATTTAAAGCTTGAGGTAGCTGTTAGCACTTTTATCCACATCATATCAAATACATTCAAATAAAAAGCTTACGTTTGCTTACCTTTTAGAAATTTATAGTTGCAACAAAGCATTATTTGCATAAGTATTTAGTTTATAATTACCATTTAAATGGCCTAAGACTTTGGTATTTTATTTTCTTTTTCATTGGGAGAAAAGTTTTATACATTCTTAGGTTTTTACCGTTCCGTTTTGCCGTCTTGTAAACTGTACAATTGCCAATTTGCTTGAATTTTCTATGGTGCTTAGTGCACTCTGTATCATGTTTGAGTCTTGTTGTCCTAAACTTTTTGTAAACAAGGATGATCATTAGTAGTAGGTCGTCCATGACAAGACACCGCAGTAAAGGTGATTTCTTAGTATTGCATTGACTTTGTTGATGAAAAGAAATATTGTCAAACACTCCTAATATCCAAAAAACATCTAAAGCTATTTTATTGCGTTGTATAGTGATTAGTTGATTGTAGATTTCTGTATCTAAGCAGAGCGTTTTTTTAGATTTTGTAATGAATTGAATGTATGTATGATCAGACAATCAAAGTTTGTCCGTCAAGTACTATTTTTTATCATTTTACTTTTTTTATGATATGTTTATGTAAGGTTGATAATCTTGCTAAGCAAAACATTGCAAAACGTTGGCGCATTACCTTGGTTTATAATATTGATTTTATATTTTACTTTAAGTTTTTGAAGTTTCTTACCTCTTAGGTTAGGTTAGGTGTTGTTCACGCACATCAGTTGCAATAACTCTGCAGATTTTGGAGGTCTTTGCTGATTGTAGGAAGGTACCCAAATCTAAAAATATATATTTTTTTAAATTTATCCCAATTATCACTATTTTAAATATTACTAGGTAAAGCATAGGTTCTACAGCCGTATTAAATTAAGTACATTTTGCTATAATAATGCATGTAAACTGCCGGGTATGCTTAATTTTTTTATTTTCTTTTTGTGTATCTAAAGTTTTTTGAATAAAGGCAATATCAACATTGTGTTGGACAATATACGTACGGAGGGTTGCAGAAGCTGCCTTATTTGCTAATTTGCTCTTTAATTTTATTACCTTTTTTCAAGCGCTTTTGTCTATAAACAAAACTTGTTTGGTTTGCTTAGGATCTAATTTTAAGTTATTAAATTTTCAGGTTTTGGTGTTGCTAGTGTTTTGCACCGCCAACCTATTTAGGAAGTTTGCCGGATCCAACTGTGGTTCCGATACTCTTGTAATTACTCTTTTTAAGACAGGTAAGTTCTTTACTCTCTATCAGATTGTTTTTGGTCAATGTCACTCTTCAGATAGGTTTCTATACATGTATTTTATATATATATATATATATATATATATATATATATAATATTTCTTTTAAATGGCATGTTTAAAAACGTAATAATGCCTGTTTTTTTTTTTCAGTTTATTCTGCTCAAAATGGTAGTTTTCTTTTTTATCAAAGTTGAGATAGCAATCGGAGTAAGCTTTTAAGATTATTGTTAATGCAATACCTTTAAAAGTATTCTTAATGGTTTTTTTGAATTTGTTTACTGTTTTTGCTTTTTGTGCCGGTTATTTTTACTATTTTAACGTGCTGCTGCTAGACAAGTTTTAATTTTGCGTTTCTGATGTAATAGGAGGGTTTGAGGCAGATAATGTAGAGTACCGCTGTTGTGTCTTTGTTGTATTACCTAATGCTTTAGTTCATTCAGCTTGAAGTTTTTAAGCATTTTTGATGTTTTAGCTTTGCGGTTACGTCTTTTGCTTTGCTTGCTGAGTTTGGTTTTTCTAAAAAACCTAAAATTGTTTTTATGTTAGTTACGTTTGTTACGTTAGTTTTGTTAGTTACGTTAGTTACGTTAATTACATTAGTTACGTTAGTCCCGTTAGTTACGTTAGTTACGTTAGTTACGTTAGTTACGTTAGTTAAGTTAGTTACGTTAGTTACGTTAGTTACGTTAGTTACGTTAGTTACGTTAGTTACGTTAGTTACGTTAGTTACGTTAGTTACGTTAGTTACGTTAATTACGTTAGTTACGTTAGTTACGTTAAATACGTTAGTTACGTTAGTTACGTTAGTTACGTTAGTTACGTTAGTTACGTTAGTTACGTTAGTTACGTTAGTTACGTTAGTTACGTTAGTTACGTTAGTTACGTTAGTTACGTTAGTTACGTTAGTTACGTTAGTTACGTTAGTTACGTTAGTTACGTTAGTTACGTTAGTTACGTTAGTTACGTTAGTTACGTTAGTTACGTTAGTTACGTTAGTTACGTTAGTTACGTTATTTACGTTAGTTACGTTAGTTACGTAAGTTTGTAACCATAGGACCTTGGTATAAATTTCAAAACTAACAATGTTGTAGGTACAAACTAAAAAGAAAAGCACAAAATTTTTGATGTTGACTGTTAGGTTTACCATCTGTTAAATTCTTTACTATATGTCAAGGTGTTAAAATTGTAAACTTTAAAAGTTTGAATGTGTAAATATTTTTTTTTTAATATTATTATTTTATTTGCATATAAAATATAAAACAAAGTATTTTTTATTTTGTTATATTTACAAAAAATTATAAAACTAGACTTTAATCAATTAAGTCTCTGTTATGACAAACATTGTCAAAACATGTAAAGTAAGCATTTTATCGGTAGTAATTTCTAATCAATAATACTATTTATTATTCAGTATTTGGAAATATTATTTACATTTTGTTTACTATCAAATTTAAAAATAAGATTAAATTAGTTTATGTGTTTATCTAAAATTTGGGACACCATATACTTTAGCAGGTGGTCCATATACTTGAGCTGTTGGTGGTGGAGGCAATGTTGTAGTTGGTACACCATACACTAAAGCTGGCATAGGTGGTGGTGGTCCATATACAACTGCTGGAGCTTGGCGTGGGACAGTAGGTGCACCATACACAATTACAGGTGCAGCTGGTGTTGTTGTTGTTGTTGGTGCCGATGTTATTGGAGCAGGTGTAGTTGGAGCTGGTGTAGTTGGAGCTGGTGTTGTTGGAGCTGGTGTAGTTGGTGGTCCATATACTATTGCTGGTACAATTGGTGGGTTGTATCTAGCAGGTGGTCCATATACTATAGCAGGAGCAGTTGGTGCTACTGTAGTTGGTACTCCATATACTACTGCAGGTGGTCCATATACTTCAGGAAGTCTTGGTGGTCCATAAGTTTCATCTGGGCGTTCCTGAACTTTGTATTGATATTGTGAAACAGTTGGAGTTTCAATTTTGTATACGTATTTGGGTGCTACTGGTGCTGCATACTTTTGTACAGCTAAATTTGGAATGCCGTACGAAGATTCTGGTATTATTGGAATTTCATATGTCTCAAATGGTTGAATTGGCAAACCGTAAGAATTTTTTGAGACGTATAATTGTCCATACACTGTGTAAAACAGGCATAATGATAACACAAACTAAAACAAATTAATATATTAAATTTGATATTTTTAAATATTATTATAATTTATAAATAACTATTTTTATATAAAGTTGTTACCTTAAACATATTGGTTGATTGAATATACTAAACCGAACTGACAAAAAATTAAATAAATTCGATATTTATACTTGTTCTCAAATAATTTTTTTTAAATTATTCTGGAAAAACACTAATTAATATTTTAGTTGCAATGCTGTTTCCAATTGCATTTTAATATACTGATTATCTGATAAGCAATAAACGGACGTCATTCTATTTAACACTTTAATATACATACGTCATTACAACTATTAAAAGAACTTGCAAGTAATTAGTAAGCAATTAGATTTTATAAGAAATCGATTTATTTTTGGTATTGTACATAATCTAACATAGTTTTATTAAGAAATTACAAATTTTAACATGCGTACAAAAATAACCGATTTGTCTTCTATTTGTGTTAAATGTGATGTAATAAAATATTTTTATATCCGTGCGAAAAAAGGCTATTGTATTCATTTACATAACAAGAAAAGTCAATTTTAAATATTTTAAATTACAGTTTTGCGTGTTTATATTAAATACTTACTTTTTAACATCTCTTATGAAATATAATGCATTTTTATCAACATTTATATAATATTTAATCAATACAGTGTATATTAAATATGTAAAATTTATATTGAACATCAAAAAAATAAATTATTTATATATATACAAGCTGTTAGACAAAAAACGTACAGCTAAATAACGTTGTTTTTTAACCGAGTATTATAAAGACAGGTACAAACATTTATGTTTTTATTTTTAGTATAGTTCCTATTGCGAACAACTTTATTTTTTAAATGGCAACATACATCTTTTTTTTATCTTTATGACATTCTTAATACAACTATGTAAAATTATAATATACTTTTATAACAAAATTTTCTAATAAATTAAAAAAACATAATATTTGTTTCTTATTTAAAATGATTGTCTTTGACATTATTTAACAATATTTTTTTAAATTTTTACCGTTTGCAAGCTCCTGCAAGTCCTAGTGCCACAATATTGGTTTTCTTTAACACTTTTGACTTTTTTAATCGATATTCTTCAGATTATTTTTAAGGAACGCTACTATATTTGTATATTTGCTGACATTAATATTTATTTTTAATACATTTTATTGTACGTATCATTAAATAAAATGTCCAGAAAAATGAAAGCTTATAAGCAATAGATAAGTTGGCAAACTGTGTTGTAAGTACTTTTTTATTTGCATAGTTGTTTACTTTCTTTTCATTGCTCTAATTTTTAAATTTGTGGTATGCGAAACAACAACTAAAGTTTATTTCTATATATCTTCTATTCTGTCAATTAAAGAGGCGCGCAGTATCAGAAGCGTGGCTAATTTAAATTAAAGAATAATACTTTGTATACATCTCCCCTTCTTAGGGTAAAAATTGTTGGACGTATTTTTTATTCATTTTCATCTATATCTTCTTTTTTTTGGTATTAGTTTTGATATATGAAATAAACATGTTTCTGACTTCTTCTCATTAGCTCTAACTTTGTATAGGGTGTTTGATATTTTTTCAATAATTTTGAATGGTCCAACTCTAAGATGGTCTAGCTTTTTCCTATTTAGTCTGTTGCCGTTTTTAATATCATATCTCCTGCACTGTACTCATTATACATGATGTTTTCTATTTTTGTCATTGAGTTTTTGATTGTAATTATGTGATTTTATTAATCTCTTCAACGTTAATTTTCTATCGTTGAACAAAAATCTCTGTTTTTTTTTTAATTTTTCAGGAATGACATTTGTGTTCGTGCAATTTAATATGTACTCTGGTGCAAAACTAGTGACTGAGTGTTTTATTTTATTATGTCTATCAACACATTTTTTAGTAACCGTTGTCTTGCTTTTTTAAGTTATTTTACATTTTGTTTTATTGACTAAAGTTTGATTTAGTGTTTTGTTTAAGCCGTTTAAAAATGTTACATTAACTGCTGTAAATGTCAGTTTAAGGTTCTTTTTTTCTAAGAATTCTTTTGAGTTTATCTCCGGATAAATATCTGTTAATATCGTCCCATTTTTCCATTTCTAACACGTTTTGAACTAATTTGGTGAAATCTGTGGCGTTCTGTGACTTTGAAGTTGAAACAAATGTGTATCTTGTGTAGTGGTCGACCAGTAAGTAGAAGTACTTTTTTGTTGTTGATCTTTGTCTTCCAAATCTCCCTATAGTATCTATAGACATTATTTCATATGCTTTAGTCGCTGTTCCTAAGTGAAACATTAATCCAAATTTGCTTTGGTCTTTTGATTTTATGCTTATGCCACAATTTTTACACATTTTTACACATTTTTTTAATGTTTTTTATTAGATTTTTTGATCTATAGTAGGAACATAGTTTGTCTAATGCCTGTATGGTACCATTTTTGTAGATGTTTTTTTATTAATTTAATGCTCAATTCCTCTGATAATTTTTTTTTTGTATTTCTAACTTTTTTATCAAATATTTCGTATTTTTTTATTAATTTTTATTTTATTTTTTTAATTGTTTTGTTCTTTTCTTGGTGTGTTCTTATTTCTGTTTGTGTTAGGTTTACTATTGCTAGAGCCTCTTCAGTATTTTCAATTGGTTTCAGAACTAGATTTCCGCTTAAGCAGTCCCTTCCAGCGATATCTTTACCGGTTACATATTTTCTTTGGAAGTTATATTGTGACAGATAATAGGTTAACTTACTTAATTTTTTGTTTGTTTTTGCTTTTATGTTCAAGTTTTCAAGCGGTGTGTGAGCTGAGTATACTTCTTATATCTTCTAATCAACCAATGTTGTCAATATTTTACTGCTTCATGGATTGCCAAGCACTCCATTTATATTGCTTTTTTTCTTTTTTTTTTGAGAATTATGCTACAAGTTTTTTTGTCCTTTTTCTTGGGATGCATCTTCATTACTAAAGGTTTGCGACAACTTTACTAAAATTTTTTCTATCGGCCGCCGCGTGGAACAATTGCTCCACCTTCATTTCGGTTCAGTTGCGGATATTGCATAATCAAGAAAGTACTCTTCTGCTAATCAATCTTTTATTTTCAATGCGGCCTTCTTTTCTTGTTTATTTATTTTTAATTGTTTTAGTATTGCCTTAATTCTTTCTAGCAAAGCAACTGTGTACATTTTTATTTCAAATTCTTATACTAATACCGGTTGAGAACATATAATTTTTTAAATTTTTGTTAAAGCCTTTTTACATTCTTCTGATCATATGAGTTTTGTTTTTTTTCTTAATAATTTATGTAATGTATCTAACGTTATTGAGCTATTTGGTATGTATTCATGGTAAAAATTAATCTTTTCTAAACATTTGTTTAATAATTTTTTGAGTTTTGGGAGTTGGAAAGTTCTAAATTAAAATTAGATTGTCTTTTATAAATGTTACTATGTTATATTCTATAATATGGCCTAGGTATTTTACAGAATTTGCAGCGAATAAACATTTTTTAAATTTTAATTTTATTCTTTCTTTTATACTTGCTGCTAATACCTGTTCTATATGTCTAATGTGTTCTTCAAAAATTGGTAAATAAATTAATATATTGTCAATATATATATTTTGGTACATTTTTTAAATTTATTTTTCTTTAATATGCTACTTAAAATCTTTTGGAATATTGCTAGTGCCGTTTTTAGACTAAATGGTAAACACGTCCATTGATAGTGTTTTTTTTGCGTTACAAAACCAGTCTCTTTTGTCCTAAATTTGGAGTAGGATTGACTAAAAGGCAGAGTTTATATTCAGTGTATTAAAATATTTGCTGTTTCTAGTTTTAATTATTAGGTCATCTATAAGTGAAAATGGTAAAGCTTGTAGTACAATATTTTTGTTTAGATCTCTAAAATCAATGCACATGCAATTTTTTTTTCTTTCATCTCTTTTACATGTGTTACAGGTGCGGCAAATGGACTGTAGGACTCTTCAATTAAATTCTTTTCTAATAGCTTTGCCACTTTTGTTTTTATTTCTATTGTACACCTGTATGGTATTTTATTACAAAATTTGTCTACAATTAATTTGATTCTTGTCTCATAATCTTTTACCGTGCCAATATCGTATTTGTCTTTTGCAAATACAGTTTTATATTTTTCAATTATTTTTTCTATTTTTTTATTTTTGTTTTATCTAGCTTTATTTGAAAGTTTTGTTATTACCTATTGTTTCTTGTAATATTTGTAAATTTTTATTTTAAATTAATTAATTTTTTTTTATAATATCCATTTCTATGAGAAAATCTTTAACATCGTTTCTCTCTGCAATGAATACATCAATGTATTGCTTTATGTCAAATTTCTACTTTCATAGTTACTAAACCTTTTATATGTGTCACACCATTGACTGTTTTTAAAAATATTTTATTTACATCTGCCTATTTCTTTATCTTAACTAATTTTGTAGTTATTAGGGAAACTTGAGAACCTGAATCATAAGTTCCGTTTGTCTCTAACTTATCTTCTAATAATATTTTTACTTTAATCAATGGTGTGATTATTCGTTTTTTGCTTCTGTATTTAGATTTACCTCTATAACAGAGTTGCTTTCTATCACTCCACCTTCATTTTTTTCTTTAATCTTAAACCAATATTAGTTTTTAGGATGATATCTAACACCTTTATTTAAGCTTTCACAAATCTTACATGTCTGTTTTCTTTTAAAACTCTTTTTGTTATTATGTTTATCTTCTTTTTTTTGTAAAACTATTTTTATTCGTTAAATTTTCACATTTTCTGATGTGATGCAATAATTTAGTTAAGTTTTTAATTTTTTTGTTCTATCTATCTTATTTCTAACAAACTCAGGTAATCCTGCTGCTACAAGCAACACTAGCGTCTTTGAACTAGAGTCATTGTCCATATCTAGTAGTAGCTTCTCTTTTCTTATAGCATATTTAATCAATAAACCTTCTCTATACCTATAAGATATAGCGTACATTCTTGCATTCTATCTATTGTCTGAAAATGACTCCAGAAATTTCTCTTTTTATTCAGATTATATAGCTTCCATTGTCAATATTGTGAGAGTTGCCAATCTGAACATGACTTGTCCAGGACTTGCCTTAGTATGTCAGTCATTGTATTATCTTTATTAACTTTGAACCTTTTACATTATTTTTCAAATGTTTCTAGCCATTGTTTTGCATTTAAATGTATATATGTAAATTTTTCTATCATAAAGTTTTCTGTTATGTGTTTTAAATTAAGTTTACTTTCTTTTTTTGAGTTTATTTTACTACGTTTGTTTTTATTATTTGTTTAAGTATAAGTCATTAAACATGATTATTTTTATCGAAGCATTTCTGCTTCGTTTTCTTTATTAGTGTGATCCACACAGTTCTGTGTTGACCTCTTTGAGTAAAACTTTTTATCACTCTTCTATAAACGTTTGTATTTATCAGTTCTTATATTCACTTACATATTCCATTTCCTGTGGCAACACATATTTTTTGTCATTCTCTGTTGTAATTGAGGTTATGACAACAATACTTGTCTTCTTGTTCTTCAACAATATCACATATTGGAATGCAAACAGCAATTTTCTTGTCATTGTAAACAAAAATTGTCGTTTTATAAAACATTTAATTCTACTTTAACAAAAATATGTTTCTCGGTGCGAAAAACGACAATTAAAGTTTATTTTTATATATGGGCAAATCTATTTCAAACGGACTAGAGCCGGGGGCGGAGTTCATTGAGAAATTTGCTTTAGTATTTTTTTTAGTTTCTATAACTGATTATAATATAAATTCTACAATTTTTTTTTGTTTTTTTGTTGTTTTTTAACATAATCGCATTTTTTGTTTAAAAATCGCAAATTTAACTAAAAAAAAAAACTTCAAATTTGGCGCCATTTCAAGTCTATATTCTGTCTATAAGCCGCAAAAACCATAAAACCATGTTTTTGTTTTCAGTGGGCTGGGCAAAAAGAAGCATTTTTTATTTTTTTTTAACTGCCAAAGTTGACGTATTTTGATGTAAATATATTTAAAAAATATAAACTTGTTATGTGTATTTGGGTTTTAAGAGTTTAAAACTTGAAAAATCTGCAAATTTTTCAATATAAACTCTTACAAATACACGTTTAGACAAGCTCAGGGGAACAATACACCAAATATTATTAAAAATTTGAGTATTGGGGACAACTTTACATGGAAAATAGTTAGTGTTGTACTTATAGGCCGTAAAAAAGTCCATTTAGAAAAAAATGTTTACAAAATTTTTAAGCAAAAAATGCGTTAAAAATTAATAATTTTTTCATATTCACAAAAAATATTGTAAACACACTAAGGTGTGGTTTAAAACTTTTTTTTATCAAATTTTGATAAGCGCTGAGGGGATTTATGTTTGAATGGCAAACATAATAATATTCTCAAATTTTGACCCAAAATTGGTTCAAGCGACAATGAATGTTTTTGTCAAACTTCTGTAATGAACTTAGAAAATATAAGCCAAAAAAAAAAAAAAAAAAAATTGAAGTAAAGAAAAAATGTTGTACAGCATTTCTTTTTCTAGATGGGCCTTTCTACGCCAGATAAGCACGACAATGACTATTTTCCATGTAGAATTGTTTGCAAAACTTAAATTTTTGATAATATTTGACGTTTTTTTTTTCTGAAAATGTTATGTTATGTTAAAAATAAGTATATAATGAGTTTTTGAGTCCTAAAAAAAACAAAACAAGTTTATGTTTTTTAATTAATTTATATCAAAATACATCAACTTTGGCGGTTGAAAAAAACTTAAAAAATGCTCCTTTTTGCCCAGCTCACTGATATCAAAAGCATATATAGCTTTTACGGCTTATAGACAGGGTATAAACTTGGAATGGCGCCAGATTAGTATTCTACGAAAAAAATTTGATTGATTTCACTAGTAAATTTATTTTTTTTAGTTAAATTTGTGATTTTTACACAAAAAAAGCGATGAAGTAAAAAAACGACAAAAAATCACAAACAAATTGTATAATTATTTTTAAGGGTTTTATTATACTATTATACTAAAGCAAATTTCTCAATGCACCCTTCCCCTTTCACTGCTTTGGTCCATTTGAAATAGAATTGCCTACATCTTTGTTTATTATTCTCACGTCGAGACTTCTGTCAATTAAAAAGGCGCGCAGTATCAGAAGGGCTACCGGAGAGCCCATTGCTAGACCTGTAGTTTGCCGATAAAATTGATTGTTAAAAAATAATTTTGAGTTAAACAAGTTTTAAATGCATTATTAAGTTCTTAATGGTTATTAACTGATTTATCTAATACATGCAGAATAATGTCAAGACATTTATCTGTTGGGATGTTTGAAAACATACTCGTGACGTCAAAGGATACTAATATAGAGTTTTTTTTAAGCGGTTTTTGATTTTAAATGCTGGGATAGGAGAAGTGAATTTTTTTAAAGCGTATTTTGAAGTAAAATAATCTATTAATATATGAAACTACCGATGTAATAAAAACCTCTCTGATGTATGCGTTTTTATTGAGCCGCAAAGTCTTGGAGTCCAAGGGTTCATATTTTTAATTTGATATTTATCAGATTTTGAAAAAATAATATGTTCCAAAAGTTCTTTAATTTTTGAATGAAATAACGTTGTTGGATATTTCTTTAAGAGTAGTAAATTTTCTGTTGTAATATAAGTATTTACTTTGTTATTATATCCACTATTTTTTAAAATGACTATTGAATTGGATTTATCAGCTTTTGTAACCGTTAGTTCATTATTTAAAATTTTACTTTTAGTTGATTTTATAATTGCAAAATCTGTTGAAACATGTTGAAAGTATGACTTTAACGTTTTTGAAATTATTGCATGTGGGAAAAGAGGTTCTTGAATTTTTCTTTAACGCGATTTCTGATTCTACTACTATTATTGTTTTGTCGGCTTTATTATTAATATAAGGACTGTAATTTGGGTTTTGGGATCAAAAAGATTTACTGAATGTTGTATCTGAAAGATTAATAAACGTCGAAATTGGGTTTTCTGAGTTTGTTAAATTTACTGAATTTATTTGTGTATCTATTCCAATAAATAAAAGTTATGGTTGATCTTTACAAAGGATTTCTAACTTTTTCTTCTAAATATTATATTTTTTATGAATAATTTTACTTACATTTTCTCTAACAAAATTGTCAAAAACGCTAAACTCTAATGCATGCAGTTTAAATGAAAGTTTCGAACGCAATATCCTTCCTCCAATGAAAATATTGTATTTCCGCTCTCAGCCATGCACGTTGGGCTGCATAGACATCTGCTTTTGATGCTGGCGTTGTTGAATGAGTTTTTATTTTGATGAAACTAGGGACGAGGTTTTTGCGTAATCAAGTGGAGTTAAAGCAGATATCCGCGGTGCTTCTATAACTTATTATATAATTTGGTCTGCATTGCCGTACAGGCTGATTTAATATAAAGGATGGTTGAGACCTTTACTGTGTGGTAATCCATAATAATAATAAAATAAAACACAAACTAAGTTTTTTACCACAAATACTTTATTGATATAAATATATATTACAAAATTCTACATATCAATACAAACAAAAGTTCACGACTTGAGTTACGACTGTTCAAATCAAAGTGAGAATAAACTAAAAAAAAGTACATTACATTTTTTTTTGTTTTATAGAAATTTTATGTTCCTTTTTGTTCTTGTTTTTTTTTTGGATTACTTTGATTGGAACAATTACTATTAAATTTTTTAAATGCTTTTTGCTTAATACTAACTGCTTTTTCGGTTGAATTGAGTAGACGTAATATTGTTGTAGTTTAATAATAAAGAATGAAACAAATTTGTTAATAATTTTCTAAACTACATAAAACGAATGACAATTAAATAGATATAAGAAACGCAAAAACGAACTAAATGAGAAACGTGAAAAGAGGCTTATGTTTAACTATACCATTGAACGGTTGCAAGAGGATAATAATAATTTGTTTGTAGTTTAAACTCTAAACAAACAATAAAAAGAAAACAAAAATTACTCTGCAAATCAGAGGAGACGGGTCACCCAAAAACTTTACGTAATTATTCATCTTTTTAAATATTGCTTATTTTTATTGCAATAAATCTATTACATTGATTCAGTAATTTTTTTTTTTTCATAAGATACAAACAAAAATTAAACAAAAATTAAAAAGTTTTTAAATGTATTGAGAAAATACACTTACAGTTTACATTCAACAAATTGAACTGAAAAGTATTCCCACTTCTATTCTGGGTAACACTTTTCATTTGATTTAGCATAGGGGTCAGCACGTCCTGTATGGAGGAAAGCTTTTTACGTGTTGTTACAACAGGTATGCGACGTCTTATATGTTTTTTGTGCTGGTTTTAAATATGCTCAATAGGATTAAGATTTGGGTTTTGAGCAAACTAGTACCCACTTCTTCAAGGAACTGTGTTACAATATTTGCCGTGTGTCATTGTGCATTATCTTGCATTAATAAAAAAAACATTGCCAACAAATCCAGCATAAAGCATGACATGCTTTTTTATGATATCTGTCGTTAATGCGCCTTTGTTAATTAGATTGAGATTCCTGTGAGCCTCAAAAGAAATTTTTGCTTAAAAACATTACTGAACTACTCCCAAAAGCAACTCAAGGTGACCGAGTAAAGGGTAGTCCATGTAATGGTATCTTTTTAATCATTTGTTATTTTGACACAGTGACAGGTCTTTTCTGTAAGAAATCTTGACAGAAAGTCAGTACTGTGCGACTTGAGTCTTGGAATATCGACTCGTCATTGATCTCAACAACTCAACATTTCACGCACCAGCTTGATGCAAATTTTGCACAAAAACTTTGCATTAATTGCTTATAAGGTCCAATTGACTCAGCAATTGAAGGCACACGACCATCTGGTTTGTTATTAGTTTTCAGTTTGGGCCTTAGAACAACTCGAAATGGACAACGATTTTGCTCAAAAATTTTTCTTTTTTGACAAAGCGTATTTTCATCTTGGAGGCTATGTTAACAAGCAAAACTGTCGAATCTGAGGATTGAAATACTCGCACATGATTGTTGAGAAGCTAATGCATCTTTAGAAAGTGACAGTTTGGTGCGGATTTTGGAGCGGTGGCATCATTGGTTTATTTTTCTTTGAGCGCTACAGAAGCATGATAAACAATTTGTTGTGACCGAAAATTAAAGACAAAGACTTGGACGATCTTTGATCAGCAAAATAGCGTACCATGCCACACAGCTCATGACATCTTAGCGATGTCAACTGGCCACCTCGAAATTGACGCCGTTAGACTTTTTTTTTGTGGGGTGCCGTGACAGACCAACGTCATGCAAACAACCATCTTTGCCATAAAGACAGATTCTGCACTCATTTGTAAACAATGCGTGTTTTCAATCGCCCACTGTTTAATTTAT
Organism: Tachinus rufipes; assembly: GCA_963932245.1. Taxonomy (NCBI): domain Eukaryota; kingdom Metazoa; phylum Arthropoda; class Insecta; order Coleoptera; family Staphylinidae; genus Tachinus; species Tachinus rufipes. Next base: position 43,486,014 of record OZ010741.1, on the reverse strand, counting down.
GTGTTTGCTGGCAAAAGAAAATCTACGTCTTTTATAAGCATTAAGCAAAGGTCCTGTAGCTAAACTATATTTATTGTAGCCTGCCATTAACCAGAACCTAATTGACATCAACGTTTGAAAAAATAGCGTTCTAAATACTAAGCTGGTAAAAATATTTTTTATTTACATTTATTTCATTAATTATAAATTTGCAGACAAATATAGACTAATTGATGATACATTATGCAAGAAGTAAATTTTTTAGTTTTCTTATCAAAATGATATGAAAGATGTTTATACAAAATTGAACTCCCTTATTGTTTTCATTAACAAAATCAGATATTGAAATAATAAAAATATACAAGTTTAAGATAAATGAGTAATTGGGGTTATAGCAAAACTAAATTAGAGTATTATTGCACTATATTTTTGGCACGATGCTTAGGAGGATTTTTTTGACTTTCAACTTCTTACTACAATAGGATATTTTTTGCTACACATCTTCTGCTATTGATCAGCTAATCAAAAACATACTTCCCAGTGTTTGGTTTATTAATTTTTTTAATTTGCTTTTGCAAATATAGCGAATTATTAATAAATTTTACAGAATAGTGGGTATTATGTATTAATAAAATCTATTGTTTATTTTAATAATAGTGAGAAAATAATCACAATAAATTACATTAAATATAATTTGATCGATGTCAGTTATATAATCTACAAGGATAGGACACTGTGGTAGATTGTCATTAATGTAATACATTTTTTTTAGTTTTGTTTACAGATCTGTTGAATAATAATGAAATATACAATAGGTTGTGCCTCATTATACGCGTGTCCGCATGTGAAATATGTCAAACTATTTCTCACGAACCTTATTTTTTCTTTGCAATTTCCTTGATTTGCACCCGGAATTATGTCTAATTTCTTTACATGCATAATTAACTCATTACAATGACATTTAATAAATTAAGTATGAAATTAAAAGCGGTTATAAACTAATAATAAAAAAAATAATTATTATTTAAAAAGTAATTAATTTAGACATTGTCAGCAATTAGCGATTTAGATAGCAATTTGTAATTATATGTTTAGATCTTTAGACTTAAAGGTAGTTTATATCATTAAATTTAAAACTTGTATTTTTAAATTATTTTAGTTACAGTTAAATAAGAATGATGTTAAATGTTAAATCATATTATAATATAGCGCTTAATTTGTCATCAGTTTTTTTCAATCGATTTATTGATTGTTAAATAATTATTTAGTGAAAGTTAATGCAGCGGTCACTTATAATAATTTAAATAACATAGCTCATTATCAAAATGTGTTGTATCGGCATTTTTGATTTTCTATTTATGGGACCCGGATGATATGTTTGTTTAGTAATTATTGCAACGGGTGTGGCAGTAGTAGGAAAAAAAAAAGAACTGTTCAAATCCTAATTTGGAAAGTAGATTTGCAAATTGTTGCAACGTGGGCGAGATTACGACACGGTTGCTGATGTGAACCATATTATCCTGTAATTGATCGCCCATATGAGAATATAATTCACTGTATTGATCTTGAACTGTTAATGAAAAATGTTGTTCATCCAACGCAGTTAACTAAAATTTATGATAATTTTTATTTTTGAAACATTAAATGGTTCACTATTGATGTAATAAATTTTGTTTCTGTTATTTGCAGACGTTTAGTATAAAAACGTAACAAAGACTATTTTATAGATTGATAAATGTGACCAATTTCTGATTATAAAATAATAACTATTTTTAATGTTATTGTTCCAACATTTTTATTTTTATTAATACGTTAATGAAGTTAATTAAAATCGTTAATTAAAAAGTTTTTTTGTGAAAAATGTACAAATAGGCATTTCTTTTTAAACTTTAAAAGGTGCTATTTAAAATTACTCTATGTAACCACACTTGTTGAAACTATCACATTGAAGGCATCAGTCTGTAAACATTGATTTTTAATAGTTGCTTATATATCTTAAAAAAATAAATTCAGATGGAGTATTTTACAACTCCAATGTCATATGCAACGTTAGTTTTAAGAATTATTTATTTATTGTTTTGTCTAGACACTTAAGTTGTTTTACAACTTTGGTTCTTTAATTGCTTAGTCGATTGGAAAACTTCTTAAAGGCAAAGTGTCGGATTCACTCTTACAAGCTACTACCGACTCAACTCTCCCTTATTTGAATTGATAAATATTTAGCACCTAGTAGGCTATGGACTTTCCTGCCTAACTGATTAATGTAAGATAATATTAGTAATGCTTGCTTGTGCCTAGCAGAGAAAAAGCTGATTCTTGACCGAGATGATGTTGAGGTATTGTTTTTGTAGTTTTGTAGTTTTTTGCTGCTTTTGCGTGGGATTTTTTCTTGCGTACATTGAGCGTGCTCCGGGGAGGTACAGGAATTTCTTGTTAGAGCGCGCTTTAGATAGAGCTTAGTTTGCTCTTAACTTGAGATGAGTTGGGCAGGTTTTGTAGCTTGTGGGGTACCGTAAAGCCCACAGAATATTCAATATAAGAAGTAAACCTTACATGTTATTGGCTAGAATCAAAAATAGTTCTCCATCGTTACATAAGAGGCGCTGTTCATCAAAATAGCTTTAGAAGTTCTCAAGAGCGGGGAACTAATCTATTTAAATATTATACTATATTTTCTAATTTGTCATAAATAACTTTTATTTTAAATCATTTATTGACACAATAAAATTTATATAAATCACAAATAAATATTATATATACACATTCACTATTTTAGTTGTAGATTGAATTCGTGACCAATAACATGAAACAAAAAATAAAACAACAAGGAAATATGATTTATGTATGTATAAATAAATAATACTTTTATTTTTATAAGTAAGAAAACTTACCGAGGCGGTGGAAGTCTGTTAAGATGGATGGACAATGAAATGAATACATGAAACAAAATAAACAAATTGTTAACAGTACATATACAGATTTGGAAAGTGCAAGCATATATCACACACTCAAAAAATTGCAACAAACCTTAAAAAACCAAAGTTCAAAATAACATACTCGGTTGTGTTGTTATCAAACATATACATAGTTTTAATTTAATTAAACAGTTTTGCAAATATTTAAGTTATGTTTAGAGTTGTATTAATAATAATTCTAATGTTCAGGTTAGAACTTGATTAAAATCAGCAATAAGGTTCTAACCTGTGCTAGCGTTTCTCTAACCTAAATGATCGACATGTTATAAATGTGTAAATTGTGTTTAGTAAATAAATACTAAAAAGTAAGTATTCTGTTAATTATTATAAGACATCTATTATTTGTATCAAATATATTCTTAATAAGTGCAGCCAAATTCAATTAATTTAATTAAAATAAAGAAAACACTTATATTACTTAAAATTTAACATGTTTTCTAGAAAATTAAATTAGTGCTTTATTAAGAGCTATGTTTCTTCAACTTTATTATTATTTTTATGTTAGCAATATATGTGATGTGGCGCCATCTCTTGAGAACTTCTATAGCTATTTTGATGAACAGCGCCTCTTATGTAACAATGGAGAACTATTTTTTATTCTAGCCAATAACATGTAAGCTTCATTTCTTATATCGGATATTCTGTGCTTTGTAGTCTATTGTGTGCGGCCTATTGCACGCGGCGCATGTTGCAACATGCTCAGATTCTGTAGTCTTGGTGCAAATAGAGCTGACATGAGCTCTAAAGCATTTTTCGCAAACATATGGTGAATGACAACAGTGGCATTGCACAATGTCACCAGACGTTTATATTCTACTCAAACTGTAAAGTAGCACAGTTTGAGAGACCCTTGATTTTTTGGTTTTGTGGGTTCTGCGGTAGTTAAACTTAACTCACAAGAAAAAGTTTTATTTTCTTTTCCATGCGTTTGACTGATAAAAGAGCATACCATAAAGTAATAATTTTAGCTTACATCGCATCAGTCTTGCTTTTTATTAATTAAGTTGCTCAACAATAAATGTATTTCTTAATCAAAATGTCAGCTTACCAGTCGTAACGCGCGCAAAACTTTTAAAAGCAAAAAAGATGGTGACAAAATTAATCACAATTCTTCCGTACTAGTAGCAAACGACGTGCTTTAAATGGTTATTTGCCAGTTTTTTACATGTTAAAACGGTTGTTAAAAGTCTACAACCTGGTATAATGATAGAACTATTATTTTGAGCATACAATGTTAAATTATACAAAAAGCAAAGAAACATGACCAAGTGCTTAAACAATATTAAATGGGTTACGCAGAAAACTTAGAACGCAGTCTACAATGCAGGCATTAGATACGATTTTAGACAAGTTTTGGACTTAGTGTGCGTCTAAGCGCAGAAGCTTAAGAAGAGTTTTAATGTCAGATATCTTTTACCCTAGACAATTGCTAATGTAAAAACAAATATAAAGTTTTCTGTGCGTTAGTCATTGACGGTTTGATCCATTTATAAACTTTTTTTAAACAGATTATTGTGTACGTCGCAGAATTATTTGCATTATATAAAACAATGCTATACTATGAGACATTATCTCACGTTTTTTTTTATGATTAGACTTGTATAACTGTAAGTATAAAATCTATGTAGTTAGGTAAGTTGCTGACCTAGCTAATAAAACCGTTCAGTTGACCGATAAGATAAATAATTCCAAAGTTTATCTAGGATTAATAATTAACTTTAAAAAGGCATAAAAGTTTCCGAAAACTACAGCAAAAAAGAAGAGGTTGCTCTTTGCCGTTAGCTTTAAAACATAACATACTAACTTGGCTTTCTCTTCTAATCAGCGACAAACAGCTTACAAACAAAACATAACACACATTTTTGACATTAAAGCACATTTTAGAGAAAGATTGTGCTAACCTCTTTTACCGTAATTTTTTCAAATTTTTGTTCAATGTCTATTCTGTTAAATAAAAAAGAAGTCTATGAAAAAATTTGTCAAATTTTTACGTAAAACTATACTTACCAAAAAAAAATCTTATCTTTTACTGATTTTTATGTTAATTAATTAATTTGTTTTTATTAATTAAGGTTTGGCATTAAAGCATTTTACAACTTTAGTATCATTTGTGATATTAATAAGTTAAGTTTATGTTTAGGTACTGACTCTAAACTAGTTTACAATTTTGTTGTCAGCTATGTTATTAAGTTAGGTTTATTTTTTAGGCTTGAGTATTAAAATGTTTTGTTACTTTAATGCCATTTGTGATATAAGCTTTCAGTTTGATATTTAATTTTATCTCCTATGATTTAGTATTTATTTAGCTATGCAAAAAGACAATTTATAAAAGATTTACTTGTAAACGCTTATAAACTTTTTATTAGTAATTCAGTTTTACGTCTTATCAAAAATGTATTGAGATTGAAGTTCGCAAAGTTCTTAATGACTATTCGTGGTTTTTATCTCTAAAGGAGCTCAATACATTTATTGGTATTTCTTATGCTAGAGAGGCGCAAGAACACTTAAGCTGCATGACTTGTGAAATAAAAAGTAGAGCCCCTCGTGTTTTTCACATGCTGTAACAAAAAGTAGGTTCAACAAAATACTGAGATTTTTACGAAAAAGAAACACGTGCTTATGAAAAACAATGCAACAGATTCAGTTTAGCTTCTGAACTATAGAACAAATTTACTGAGAACAGCATTGCTATAGAAAACATAATTATTGATTTTTATTGTTTCCGTTTAAATGCCGGTGTTTTTTTACCCGGTACATGAGTAGTAAACCAGATAGATATGGAGTCAAATATTGGTTTGTTATAAATGCTAAAGTCAGATAAGTTTATATATATATATATATATATATATATATATATATTCAATTAACTTTCTACCCGTTAGGGTGTAAGCTGTTTTGTATTTATTGTACATTTTTTTAATTAGTTCCTTCCATTTCTTCCGGTCCTTCGCCATCTTCTTTGCTTCGTTCACTTGTAACCCTCTTTTTTCTATCAGTCCTTGCACTATTTCGTCCCATGATTTCCTTGGTCTCCCACGTCTCTTTTCTTTTGGCATTCTGCTTTCCCATACTCTTTTCACTTGCGCCTTTTTGTCCATTCTTTGTAGGTGGCCCCACCATCCTAATTGTCTTTCTTCTATGAACTCTTCTATTCCTTTAATTTCCAGTTCTTTCCTTATCTCTTCACTTCTTATTTTGTCCATTATATTTACTCCATAAGTACTTCATTTCAGTGGCTCTTATTTTGCTTACTTCTCTTTGTGTTAAAACCCATGATTCGCATCCATACGTTAGTGTTGGTCTACATATTACTTTGTATATCTTCATTTTTGTTGTTCTCGTGATTTCTTTCTTGTATAGTATTAGTTTGATTAGTGCCTGATATGACTTGTTTGTGTTCCTTATTCGTGTGTTGATGTCTACTTCTTGGCTTCCATTTTTGTCTATTGTCACTCCCAGGTATTTGTATTCTTTAACTTGTTGTATTTGTTCAGGCTTATTTTGGTTTGTATTGGATCTTTTGATATTACTACAATTTTTGTTTTCTCTGTGTTCATTTTCATTCCATTCTTCATTAGTTCGTCATGCCATATCTTCAGTTTGTCTTGTAGTTCCTTCTCCGATCCTGCAATTACTGCGATGTCATCTGCAAAAGCACACATACTTATGTATACCCTCATCATGTTCTTGTTTCCAATGTGTAGCCCTTTTGTTTTCTTTTCCACTTCTTTTATAATTTCATCAATGAACGCAATGAATAGTAATGGGCTAAGGCTCCCTCCTTGTCTAACCCCCTGTTTGGTTTCAAATTCTTCAGATTGTTGGTTTTTACTGATTACTATATTTCTTGTTCTTCTATATATGCATTTACACATTTGTCTTAGTTTGTGGTCGACACCTTTCTTAACTAAGCATTCCCATATTTTTTGCCTAGGTACCATATCAAACGCCTTTTCCATGTCTATGAATGCTATGTATAGCTTTTTGCCCGTTGTTATTGCTCTGTTTATTAACGTTTTTAATGTAAAGATATGGTCTTGGGTGCTTTTCCCCGGTCGGAACCCACTTTGTGCTTCTTCCATTTTGCTTTCAATTTCTTTCCTTAATCTTTTTTCTACTACCTTTTCAAATATTTTCATTACTGTCCCTATCAGTATTATCCCTCTATAGTTGGTACATACCTTCTTGTCTCCTGCTTTGTAAATTGGAAAAATTAGTCCAATCTCCCATTCTTGTGGTATTAGTCTATCGCTTCTTTTCCCATACATTTTACCATTTCCGTTGTTATTTTGTCGATTCCTGGGGCTTTCCCATTTTTCAATCCTCTAATCGCCTCTTCTATCTCCGCTGTGTCTATTTTGGTTTCTTTCTGTTCTTTCTCGGCTGTTTGTTCTCTTGTTTTTTCTTCTTCAACTGGTACATAGCCCCTATTTAGTAATTCAGTAAAGTAGCTTCTCCATCTCTCCATAACTTCCTCTTCTTTCATAATTAGTTCTCCTTTATCGTTTTTTATTGCTATAATTTCGTCCTTCCGGTTACTTCGTAGGTTTTTTAGTGTTCGGTAAAATACTTTCTGGTTCTCCTTAAAGTTATCTTCCATTTTTTGTCCAAATGCTTCCCATGATTTTTGTTTTGCTCTTATAATTATGCTTTTCGTTTTCTGTCTTTCTTGTTTATAGTCGTTATAGCTTTCTTCCGACTTCTCGTTTAGATATTTATTCCATTTTTGCTTCTTTTCTTTAACCTGCTCTCTAACTTCGTCATTCCACTAAGCAGTTTGTTTTTTGTATTGGTTTTGTTTACTTGCTCCACATACTCTTCTGGCCGCTTCATTTATAATGGTTTTAAATGCTCTCCACATTGCTTCCACATTCTTGTCGTTTTTCCTACCCAGAGTCTGAATTGATTTGGTCACTTCTTTCTCATATTCTTCTGCGATTCTTGCATCCTTTAGTTTATAAGTGTTAATTGTTTCGTCGTACTTTTTCTTATTTCCTATTTCTTTTTTCTGGTTTTTTCCCTGTGTTGTCAGTTCACCAATTATCAGATAATGATTGCTTCCTATTTCGTAACTCCTCATGGCTCTTACATTTTTTATTGTGTTTCTGTTTTCCTTTACTGTAATTATATGATCTATTACAGATTTTTCCTTTCTGCTTGGTTGTACTCTCGTATACATATGAATGTCTTTATGTTTGTGGAATGTGTTTGTTATTATTAGATCATGAAGCATGCAAAAATCCAATAGTCTTTTTCCATTGTTGTTGCGTTTATCTTCACCATATTGTCCAATTGTTTCTCTGTGTACTCCATCTCTCCTCCCTACTCTAGCGTTTATGTCTCCTAATATGTACATCGTCCTTACGGTTCCCATATTTTCATTCATTTGGTCCCAGTATTCGTCTTTCTTCTCTTTTCGTTCGTCTTCATCTGGGCCGTATGTTATTAACACTGTCGCCATCTGATTTGCCATTTTCAGTTCAATTGTCATTATTCTTTCATTTACTGTTTTCCATCTCTTTACATGTTCTTTTTCTTCTCTGTGTACAATACATGCGACCCCTGCTCTCGCTCTTTCTTCCTCTTCCACTCCGCTCCATATGTAGAGATGTCCGTTTTTTATTTCTTTTGCTCCATTTCCTTTAATTTTTGTTTCTGTAACTCCTAACAATCTTAAGTTTGCCTTTTCAAATTCGTCTACTAGTTCGTCTTCTTTTCCTTTTATACCTCTCACATTCCAAGTTCCTATTCTACTTTTTGCCTTCTTTGGTTCTTTATTTTGGGTTTTTGTTAAATTTTTGTTAATTATGTTTTTACTTTGGTCTTTAATATTCAGTTTCTTATTCATTGCCTTTGTCTTTTTTAGTTCATGGTCTATTATGTTAATTAGTTTTTTTGATATAAACCATTTTCTTTTTCTGACCATTTCCATAACGTTTCATTGATCCATAATTTTTGGTAGCCTACTTTGGTTCTATTACCTCTTCCTTTTTCCTCTTTTGCTTTCTCTCTTAATGCTATTTGGATTCTCTGTTCTTGTATTGTTAGGTCATCATCTATAAAGATGTTAATGTTCTTCTCTCTCAGTTTGTTCTTATTCCTCATTATTGCGATCTTTGATTCTATAGAGTCGAGTTCAACTACTGCCATGTTCATGTTAGTCTTTTTTAATTCAAATGCTTTAATTACTTTTACAGTTACCTCTATGTCTGTCTGAAGCATATTTTCGATACCTTGTTTGTTGTTTTGGCTGTTCTCTAGTCCTTTAATTATTATATTGTTCTTGTTCTTTGATCTTTCTCTTCTTTCCATATCCATCTCCAGCCGTTCCAATCTTCTAATTAAGTCATTTCTCTCTTCATTCCATACTTCTTCCTTTACTTTCAGATCGTTTCTCAGTTGTTGTATTTCATCAGCCATTTTTTTTTTGGGAATCAATCATTTCTTGCATCGTTTCTTTCATTTCCTTCATATTGTCTTTTTCCTCTTTGTTTTCTATACTCTCACTTTTATTGATAATTTTTGTTGATTTTAATAAATTAGTTTGTTCTCCACTTGAGTCTAAGTCTATTCTATTTCTTTTGTTTGACATTAATTTATTATTTTTATTGGACCTTAATCTGCCTCTATCTATTCTTCGTTCGCGATATTGCGCCTGACCAGGTCGACTTTTCTGGTTTCACTTATTTTGTTTCTTACTATCTTAACTTTTTTAACTTTATTTATTTCGCTATGTTTTATGATTGATTTCTTGTCTATATGGTTGATATCTTGTTATATTTTATTTTATCTTGTTTTTTAGCTGTATTGGTATTCCTCCTTCACTGATTGATAATAATAATATGAACCGTAGATTAAATGTTTCGTTGCTACACCTGGTTTTTCATTTTCTAGCGCGCGACGTTTCCTATATATCCGTCACTCTTCCACACTGTGTTCATTTACTTGCGATATTATTATGTTTATTCTTCCCTTTTATTATTTAACCACTTTACTAATTTTTAATTTACAATGATTTATTTTAATTTTATTATTTTTTATATTATTTATTTGTGTTGTTTAATTTTATTTGAGTTCTTTTATAATGCTGCTTGGTATTGTTTTTCCGTTGCTGTTGGGCCGGGCCACGCTGCTATTGTCGCAGCTGTTTCCGTGAAACACCCGTCTTCTTCTAGCGCACTTGTTTTATATATGTATGTTTCTCTTTCGCACTATCTTTCACTCTGTATATTATCTGTTTTTATTTCTTCTTACTAGCACTTTTTTTCACTATTTCTTTATTCACCACCACTGCCCTTTATATTTAACTTTACAGTTTTAGTCTTTTTGTTTTTGATTTGGCGATAATGCCCGTATATAACGAGTTGATTGTCGGCCGCACCGAAAACACGTGTTCACGCAGTCGATTCTACTAAATATATAAGTTTATAATGGTTTTCTATACCTGGGAAAAGATGAGACAAAACTTCAAACTAGATCTCAAGGTGAGCATGTAGTTTTACGTCTTCCTGAGCCTTTTATAGGTTAAGAAAGAAATGTAACTATAGACAACATTTTTACATCACAAAAGCTGGAAAATAAACTTGAAAATAGAAAAACTAGTAAACAGAATTTGTAAAGAAACGCCACTTTAGTAAAAAATGCACGCAATTTTCTAAAAATTACTGTAATATACAAAACAACCAAATACAAGCATTGCACCGTCGTACAAGCGATTTATTTTGCAGAATTTTATAATTTTCACAAATCTTGTTAGCATCTTCAAAAATTCTTTGCTGCAATTGTTCTTTTGCATTAATTATTTTACCTTAAACCAGGTGTTTCAAAAATCTTTATAAGAAGAAATCCAACAGATTTAAGTTGGGACTCTTTGGCGGCCATCTTACCGTACCAAATTGGCCAATCCATCTACCATTGAAATAGTTATTTAACTATTCTGCCATTATGAGGAGGTGCTCCGTCTTGTTGGAAGAACATCTGTTGTCTAATGTTTGAGAGCAACACAACAGAAACGGTCACTTTGGCTTTGCTTCTACAAATAATTTGTTAATCGATTTATTTATTTACCAGTACACTTAGATAGGATTAAACTATGATATTTGCATTGATGCGATTATCGAGTTCTTTTAGCTTTAATAAAAAACCATTGCAGATTCTTCTTCAAACATTGACAAAAAATTGTCCTACTCTTTGTTATGTGAGAATTTTCTAAGAAATAATGTTGCAAGTTTTGAAAGAAAAAAAAAGTAAATGCGTGATGATTTGGGATTCTTCTGTTCGAGAACTTGCGGTAGTATTTCTTAACGGCTATTATGGCCCGGTTGCACCATATGTAGTAAACTGACAGTTCAACTAACTGGGGAGTCAACTTTGACCTTGGTTCAACGGCGCTTGGGTTGTACCATCCGTCGGTTAACTAAACTAGGTTATTATTTTTTTTTCTCAAGTTGATGGCAGGGAATCTAGTTATATCTAGGGAATTTCCTAGATTTATTGGTCGCTCACAAATGTTTAGTTTTCTAAAGTTTAAAAAAATTGTGCTGTATTAATTATAAATGCGGGAAATACAAAAAAAAAAATTTTTTTTTAAATAAATTAATTAAATATAAATATATCAAAATTAGTTGTAATAAATTAAAATAATAAAATAATTTACTAAATTTATTTAATCCTATTATACAAAAACATAGAATGGTAAATCTATTATTATAATATATAATTTAATTAATTTAAAACTTTGATCAAATTGAATGCAAATTTAATTTGTTAATTCAATTTCAAATATCTCTCCATAAAAGTCAATTAAAATAATAATCAAGCGTCATGAAACATAAAATAAATTCTCGTAAATGTCAACAAATAAATAGGAGTTATGTTTAACTGCAAAATTTGTAGTTAACTGCCCGACGGCGTCCGTTCAACTTAACCTCGAGATGAACGAGTTCATCAAGTTGGTACAACGTAAATTTAACGCTGAACTCGTTCAAACAATGAATTCGAGTTGAACTTGGTTGGTACAACCGGCTCTAAAAGGCGCTTCTTTTGCAAAAGCCATTCACGAAAATCATATTTGCTATTTTTCTTAGAATAAAATCACCCATTTTGAAATAAAATCGTTATTTAAAAAACTGCAACAAAAATTTTCAAACAATTATTGGCTATAGGTTATGTGGTGTTTATTAATATACTTTTATATGCTGTGTAATTTGTTTATTATTTTGTACAGACCGGTTTCGGCTGTAAGGCTATCTTCGGTGTACTACAAAAAGAAAATATTTATTATATAAATATAAAAAGAGATAGAAAAACTTACAATTATGATTACATATATTTTGATGTTATAAATATAATATGAGTAATGGGAGGTGTTAGTCAAGGTTGCATAGTTGGTGGTTGAAGTTACTATTGTATGTGTCTGGTTGCATAGAGTTATTGGCTTGTGTATTTTTATGTGGTTTAAAAAATGTGTATATGTGTTGAAATGTATTGTTTAATTGTTCGTTGAGGCAGTTGTAATTTTTGTTGTTTTTAATATTGTCTATTTCGTATGGTTCCAATATGTTAATTTTAAGACCTTTTTTGCATTGGTGCATGAGTTTTATGTTGTTATGGTTGTTAAAACTGTGTTTATGTATGTGTAGATGTTTAGATAAAGTAAATTTGTTGTTTTTAGAATTATGTTCTTTCATTCTTTGTTTTAGTGCTCTGCCTGTTTGCCCGATGTAAGTGGCGTTGCAATCTTGGCAATCTATTTGATATACTCCTGATTTCATTAAGATATTTGTTTTTTGTTTGTTATTACATATTATCTATTTGATAGTATTTGTGGTGGAAAATGATTCTTTGATGTCATATTTGTATAGTAGTTTTTTAATTTTGTTACTATTGTTATAGTATGTGAGTTTTCTGTATTGTGTTGTTGTGTGTTTGTTATTATGTGTTAGAGTTGTGTTGTTATTTAATTCTATTTTGTGTTTGTGTTTATTGATTATTTTGTTGATTGTTGTTATGGGGAAATGCTTTGTTATGGCTATTTATTTAATGATGTTTAGTTCATGTTGCAGATTAGTATGGGAGAGAGGTAAGTTAAGTGCTCTATGTGTATGTGATTAAAAAGCTGCAAATTATTGGATGTTTATAATAATAAGTGATTTCAAAAATTAATACATTTATTAAAAAAAAAATTTTAACACACTGTATTTTTTTAAGGGAGCATGTTGGTTTGTTGTATTACGTTTTGACAACAAGGAACTTATTGTTAGTTAAATTATTTACACCAAATTATGATTCACCCTGTATAGTCAAATACGTTCTTACATTATACAGTCAAAAATAATACAAAAAACTTTTTACAAATTAGTTTGTTAATTTTTACGATAAATATTTTTTATCATATTTACAGCAACAAAAAATTAAATTTATTTAACAAAAATAAGCTGTTATGTAAATTACTTACATGATATAGCTAATTAGGTGTTATTAGCGGTTTTTAAAAAGAACTTTTTAAAACACTTTCATTTTGATAGTATTATAATTATGTTGTTTTTAAGAAAGATATCTACTAAATATTTATATTTTGTTTGTAGCGAATATACAATTAAGGTAAATTTAAGTTTTCTATACAGTAAAATTATAAATAAATTAAAAAGATTTTATTTATGACAAACGTTTAAGATAATATATTATTTATAGAAAAAGTTAAATAAAACTAAAGTAAGATATTAACGTAGGCCACACATATTTCTATTGAAACCAGAAGTTGCATACGTGATTACTTAATATTCAAATTTAATACTTTTTATATAATGTATTCTTGTCATTTATTCTTATTATAGTATGTATATCTATGTATCTATTTTTATTTTAAGAAATTCTAAATGATAAAAACAAAATTATTTTATTGTTAACTTATTAATATTGTTACAACTCTACATTACACTTGCCAGTTAGAATGATCGCTATTAAAAGATTTATTATTACTTTATACAGCAAAATATATTCATTTATAATCAATTTACATTAATTAAGTTTTTTTTATAATTTTATATTGGGTGATTTTTTAATATGCAATTATATAAATTAACCTAATAATATAAGTTACTTTATATTGTTGTGTATTACAAGTAGTATGAATTTGTTGTGGTTATTGTTACATTTATTAGTTATTGTGTGATGTGGTTATTGTTATTGGGTGTTTTAGTGTAGTGTGGTTATTGTTTTTTTTTAACTTGCACATTTTTTTTTGATAAATGCGACTTACTATATTGTTGCACAATCAAATTTTATCTAATGTAGTATACAGCATGTGCACGGTGGTGCAACTGGCAATTCTAGGAATGTAAACAATTCTAATTATTTATAATAAACAATTTTAAATAGCTCTGTTTTTTTAAATTTATTATTGTTAATTACAAATTGCATTACAAATGTTAACATTCAAAAAACTATATAGCTGTATAATAATATTAATTAAGTTTCAATAGATCGAAAAATTTTTTTTAAAGAAATCATGGATTTAATTTTAGATACTTTTTATTATTTTTAGTTGAATGTGCGGTGGTTTGATTTTTATGCAAGTTGGTATAGCATTTAAAAACTTGGGTGCATAGTAATTATATGCATGTCTTGACTTTTGTAATCGTATAAAGTCGATTCTTAGATCAGACTGCTGTCGTGTCTGATAAGAATGAATATCGCTGTGTTGCGTATAAACTTCAACGTTTTGAATAATATATTTCAAGCATTCTAATATATAAATACTAGGTACTGTTAAAATTTTCAAATTAAAAATGCATCACGACAATCTTCTTTATAATTTAGTCCAGCAATGACTCTTATTGCTCTTTTTTGAATTTTAAACAACCTATTGCTTGCTGGTGCGTGCCCCATGCACTAATTGCATAAGTCAGTTTAGACTGAATAATTCCATGTTATGCTAGCTTTACAGTATTTAGTGAAGTTGTTTGAGCTAAGTTTCTTAGCACATATATATATATATATATATATATATATATATATATATATATATATATATATATATATATATATCTGCAGGGTCCCATAGAGCACCGAAATTTGATACAAAAGTACCCATACAACCCCTTTTGGGTCATAGCGCACCAGGTGCTGTATGGAATTAATACGTAAGGTTCCATATAAACCCATTGTTATACACCACCGTATGTACCCATACGGAACCATTTAACATGCAAGGACCCATTGCACCTCTTATTGGCGCCTTCGCCACTTTTTACGATTTTGTGTAATCTTGGTTGCATACTTGTTATAAACAATTATTTACAAAATGTTTGGAGTAACCTTGGCTGCATACTTGTTATAAACAATTGTTCACAAAATGTTTGGCTTTGATAAAATTTAGTAATCAGGGGTTTTTAAGTATGCGGATTACAATGATTATAATAAAATATAACCGTTTATTGGAGCAATGCCTATAAGTAACATTTACGTACAGAATGTTCGGATTTGACCAACGTTCAACACAGTATGTTTGAGCATGCGGATATCATTGGGGATATTAAATTATAACAATTCTAAGAAACAATACCAAAGTTTTGATATTCCAGTACAAATTTTTTTTATTTAACTTTAAATTAAAATGATCACATTTTAAATACTGGAAGTAGCACTACCAAAATTTTGACATTTCTAAGCAATATGAAGATGTTTAATTTTTATACATAAAGCATAAAAACTTTTTTCAACACAAATTTAAAAAATGTATTGTCATGTATTTCAATATAGCAAGACTATTAGCGAGAAACGTTGTTCTTAAATGGTGTGGGCCAAAACCAATTTTAATCAACACTAGAAATAATTACCTACATTAAGAAACATTGGTAAGTAAAGATATAATAAATAAATACTTTTAACAGTTTTATTAACATGGTTTACAAAATTCTTAACATAATTTATTTAATTTTGTTTACAACTCTCAACAGTTCTGAAAGTTGTCACGCTCAGTCTTCACATATCAAAGAAAGTTTTAATATACCATTATAGTAAATTATAATATATTAGCATTAAGTTTTTGAGATAATAAAGTATAATTATCTATCCAAACAATCCCAACTTTGAGAAACAATGTAAGATTACTTTTTCAAGACACTAAAAGTGAGTTTTAATGAATTATGATTTAAAACCTATTTATAATACACAAAGGATGAACAAACAATCTTGATCTTAATTTCAAAAACGACTACATTTGGTGTATGTAAAATAGTTATTTTTTATTAAATGTTTATTTGTAATTTCTAAACTTGACAAAACTGTTTCAATTTTTAAAAATACTAAAAAATATTTAAAAACAAAATGTGCAAAAACGATTGAAGAACATAAAAAAAATATTAGTATAGACCCCTTAAAACAAATCCGGTTTTTTTGTGAAAACATTTTTTAATTCATTTTGGATTTATTTCTTATAGTTAAGTTACATATATGTAAAAAAAGTAAATAAAATGACTAATGTTTTTTAACGAAAATATCAAAAAATAAAGAATTTGTGAGACTCTCATACAATACATATAAATCAGCACAAACAGATGTCAGAAGTTAAGTGTTAAAAATATTTCTTTTTACGTTTTGCTTCTTCCGCTTAATTAAATTATTTACAAATGCTTTAATAATATGTGGTTTTCTCATCTTCAATTCATTGCATTTCATTAACACCTCAGCACATTCCTTAATTGAAGGCAACTTTGAATTAGCAATATGCTTCTGGAAATACTTTTGAATTGCTTTTTTCTCAGGTGTTTGCCACGTACATTTACCTAAAAATAAATGAATGTAGTTTTATTCATATTATACTATTTTTAGTTTAATAATTTTATATTGATAATTTGGTAATACAGAAAATTTTTGTAAAATAATTTTTCAAGTAGATTACCAAGGATATTATATCAAGTTGTATGATTATTATCAAGAGTTTTATTACCAACAATTGAATGTATTTTTTAAATATTAATTATAAAACTAGTAAATAATTATTAAGTAATTATTAATCATTAATACGTATATAAAATATATCATTGGTTCAAACATGCCATGAATTATATTCTCATAAAAATAATTCATTGACATCAATACTATGATTCATAGTAATGTCAAACCTTACCAGCACAACTTAAAAATTAAGCATTACTTAGACATACTGCTAAAGATATGATTTTTTAAGAACAAAATTTACGGAGCTTTAAATATTTGACACAAGAAAAGTAGCAAACTGTTTTGACTACACCTCAAAAGCATTTTTTAATGCCATAGGGGTTAACTTGTCTCAATTTTATCTGACAAAAGGAATTTTGCCATGAGAAACTAACCAAATTTTAATCGTGGCTTAATCAGTGGTTGCATCTCATTTTTAGAAGCAACTAATAAATCATTTACAATACTATAACAGATTAAATCAATTAATGACAACATCAACAATTTTTCACAACAACAAATGTTCGATTATCCTTGATCTATGTTGACAATATTATAATTTACTTATTTTTTTAGGTGTTAAATTTAGTTTCTTATTCATATTATTTATCCAAGCCTTGATTTGTTGGGCATTTCTTGTGTTTAGTGTGGCCAAACATGAAGCTTTTTGGCATTCTTGTAATGAAGGCAATGTCCTTGATACAAGATGTTTTTTAAACACCGATCTCATTGTTGCTCTTTCAGGTGTTGACCAACTTCTTTTCGTATTTTTTCCACGTTTCGAAACTAAATTGTAAATATTTTAAATAAATATATAAATAGAATTTAAAAATATTTATACTTAATAATTCTTCATCTGTATCTTCACTGGTATTTTGGGGCATGTTGCTATGTTGAGAACTTTTAACATTTTTTTAAATTGAAATGTCAGTTAAAGTATCAAGAGAATTATGAGTTGAAACATTAGCTTCATCATGAGCTAATATTTCAACAGATATTTCTTCACTGACTAACATATTTGATTCAGGTATATCATTTATGTTTGACTCAATCGAGTCATCTATGTTAAAATATGTTGTATCATCTCCTTGTAATTGCTCTAATAGTGGTACCATTTGCAATATTTCCCTGTTGGCTATAGGTAATCTATAATGATCCCGGTGAATATCTTCCCTATGGCCCATAAATGTAGCTAGATCCCCAACTTGGCTTCGATCTAACTCCATTATAATTGGGGTTGTCGCAATTTGTTTTCGCAATAATGTTGCTCTCAACAACTCAGGGTTTGGGGCACCACATTTTCTTGCATATTTTCTGCATAATTGATATGCATCCAAAACTTTATAATCTGGCCCAGAACCGGGCAATCCAAAAACATATGGATTGTTGATGCATACACCAGCGTCCGTTCTTTTTTTAATTGTGTTTTTTAAATGATTAAAAATATTAATATGTATTATGATGGAAACATTCCTTACAAGTTTTCCTTTTAAAGGAATCCGTACGTAATTGTGTACAATTTCTTTTTGTTGAATAGATAGTGTTTTGTATAAATCTGAAGCATTTTCATCAACATGCTGGAATTGATTAAAATCATGAATTGTTAATCTTTGGCATTCGCCAGGTCTTCTCCTGTTAAAAATCATAACGTATACCAATACATGCGATAATAATTGCTCCCAAACTGACGGCGAAAAAGCATTTTCTATTTGCTGCACTAACATATTAATATTTTTAATCAAATATGTAACCAACTTATGAATACAATCATTTGTTGGAAGAACAATTTGATTGGTTCTTTTAAGTTGTAATGTCGATTCTTTTACAACATTATTTATTTCAGTTTGAAGATCATCTGTGAATATTTCTAAAAAATCATTAATCTCGTCTTTATCGGCTTTATCGCAATGTCTTTTTATGAGTTTTTTCATTAAAAGCTTGCCACATTTTTTTAATGATGTTGACAATTCGCTTACCGTTGATGGGGAATTAATTTTCCCACATTCTATTTTACCTACTTTTAAAATAGATAATATAGTTTTGTCAACCATTTCCGGTTTGTAAATATTGCTGAGTTCTTTAATATTACCATCTATTTTTTTAATTTCAACAACAAATCGTCCTAGTCTGCGTAAATGAGCTCTAATCATCTTGTTATGATGATCAGAGAACATATATTTTTTTGTCAAAAAATTGCCATATTCAATAATTAATTCGTCGTATTTAATAACATCGACAATATAATCTTCTCTTAACTTTGGAAAAATAACTTCCCGAAGCCGAGGAATTGCATTATCAGCAATCTTTCTTGTTAAGCTTATACCTCGCATCATACCACCTCTACTCTCTATTTTTCTACTTGTATTACATCTTTTGTGATGTTTTTTAAAAGTTGTTTTTGCGTAAGTCCCGTAGCAAGTAGGGCATGATACATACAATTTTGTAGTTTGATCGCCAATTTTTTTTTTTAATTGGTATTACTTTGT
Source organism: Tachinus rufipes (assembly GCA_963932245.1). NCBI lineage: Eukaryota > Metazoa > Arthropoda > Insecta > Coleoptera > Staphylinidae > Tachinus > Tachinus rufipes. The sequence goes on along the minus strand of OZ010741.1, from coordinate 43,466,633 downwards.
TATTGTCATTTGAATTGTTAATGAAATCTCCTCGTTTTTTTAAACAAGTTATTAAATCTTTCCTCTCATTGCATCTTGAAATTAATTAATATAATAACTAAAGATCAGTATTTATATTTTACCTTTTGGTAAAACTATTATTTTTTTCACATCGTCTTCATTTTTATGCACAGTTTCCATGTGCCTGGAAAACTGTAATACCAATTTTTCACAAAAAATACAATAATGTCTTTTTTTTTGTTCTCTTTTTTTGTTAATTAATGTTTTATTTTCATTTTTACTTGGAATAATAATTTGTTCTAAAATTTAAAAATATGTTATTATTTTATAATATTAAGATTTTCTTTTAATGCGTTAAATATTTTCAAAAGATAAAACTGGTATTTAACAACATATTACTGATAAGGGAATAAGGAACATTACATTTGAAATTTATATTAAACTTACTTCAGCAATTTTTTTTGCTTAGAGCCGTGTGACACGAGACTGATTTTAATACAAGTGTCAATTATTTAAAAAATTAATTTTATAATCCAGTGTTCTTGGCGGCAGATATATACATTGACGGATTTATGTGTCAATTATTTAATAAGATTTCATCCAAGAAATTAGAACCTGTTCTAATTTCTTGCTTAAAAGCTTGTTAAATATTTAAAAAATTGTCGCGCAAAATTATTGTACTGACACTTGTATTAAAATCAGTCTCGTGTCACGTCTCTTATACAAATTATCTTTAAAAGAGTAAATAAGACTGGTTCTAATATAAAATATTGACTATTTTTATAGAACATATTTTAGTCTACATTGCAAAATACATTTGTATATTAAAAAAATTAAATTAAAAAAAAAAAAATTTAGTTAAAATTAACAAAATCAGTATACATGTTTACAATTAAAATTTTTATTTAAAAATGTAAATAGATATTAGATTTTTATTTAAAATGCTAATGCTGAAATTTATAAAAGCCAGTTAAAGTAACCGTTTGTTAAATTTGACAACTGCAAAACTATTTATAGTAATACTACCACAAAAGCAAGTTTAACACAATATATAACTACCAGAAATGAAAAGAAAATAATATTTGATAATAAAACAAAGTAAATAACAAGTATTTATATTGAATTAATAAAAATAATTTTGACAGTTTATCAAATGTTGTGGTTATGTTGCCAATTTAACCCTGATTAACGTTAATCAGCTTTCATAAATTCCAGCATAGTATAAAGTAATTTTCAGTAATTATATAAACATTTTACACGAGTAATATGTACTTTAATGCCTATATTATTTGCTACATTTATAAATTTTATTTTTTTATTTCGCTTTTTACAGCTATTTTACATCGCCCCAGAAGTCTTACGACTTGTTTGAAGGGGGTTGATGGGGGTTTACTTAAAAAAAAAACTCTATTGATAAGATAAGTATAAAGATGGTTTGCTTACCATGCACCACTATTTTTTTATTATTATTTTTAGGAACATGTTGAGTAGTGTTAAGAGCAACTTCATTCTCATGTAAATTATTTTTCAATAATTTTCCAGTATCTGGAACATATTTATTTAAAGTCAAAATATCCTGAATCTGATCCGAGCTGTCCAAACTATCAGAAGTACTTTCTTCTTCGGATGGAATATAATTATCCAAAAAAGTTTCTATAATAACAAACACATAAAACAACATATAAAATCAATTTATTTTAACACCTCCTGCATCTTCATTTGATGATAATGATGATGAATCAGATGCTCCTTTGCTTTTTAAAACAAAAACTTGCTGACACTGTTTATTTTTATTATATGGAATTGATTGGCATCCAGATGGTCCAGGTTGTGAATCGTCAGTCGGAGGATTCAGTTTTCTATAAATTGAAATTTACTGTTAATACCCTAAAAATTTTCCCATATTAAAACTTAAAAATAGCTTATATTAAAATAAGTTTAACTTTCAACTTCAAAACATATACCAATAATTTTCGTTATATCATAACATTATTATTTATTAATTTAATTGCAAGACATAATTTTTTCAATTATCTGCCACCGAGCTTGGCTATAATGATGTACGTACTTTATAGCCATGGTCAGTAGTACTAAAATTGTGATTCTTGAAAATTGTTACAAGCAAAAGCATAAGTTAATTTTTTAATTTAAAATTTAAAATATTTATTAAAAATTATTAGAAAATTAATTTGTTGTAATTTATAAAAATAAAAAATTCCATAATTTTAGATCTACTCAGTAAACAATTAAAACAGGTGGTTTTGGGTTGAAAGATAAAGATTTATTTGAAAAACTGCAAAAAACATGGTTTTATCAGCTGCGTTTTAATTATTAATATAATATGGAATTTTAACATGCATCTGATCTGCCGCATCAATTCAGTATTTTAAATAACAATTATATATTTTTTAAATACAATATAAATGTATTCTCGCATTTTCAACTTGACTGCAAATCAAATAATTATAATTAAGTATGTATATATAAAATTATGAGCTTAGGGTGGATTTGAAGCAAATGATTAAAAATCTGAGTGAAATAAATTTTATCAAGTGAATTATCAATAAATAGATATCTTTATTTTTATTTTGATGTACCATCCGTTTCTTTCAATGCTAGCTTTTAAATAAGTATGTACATAAATAAATTAAAAAAAAAAGTTTATAACTAAATATTTTTACAATTCATATGTCAAATGTTAACCCCTAACTGCTACTACTATCCGGACAATTTGACTTTTCCACTTCTAATAATTTTAATTTTGAGAGTAATTTTATAGTTGCGCTTTCTGCGTTATACTATTATCACATACAATAAATGTCAGTCAGTTAGTAATCAGGCAATGCAATGCAAGTTTTAGTTTTTTTTAAATTTCTGTAATATGGCAATTATTATAGGACATTTTATAATGTAACTACATCCTGACGGGTAAGGTTCACAATGTTCAAGACATATTTAAAATGTATTTGAATTTGAGTTTTTCTAATTTTGTATCTGATATGTTTGCAGATTTAACAATAAATGATATAATTTTGTATGTTATTTCAAGTCATAAATATTGTAAGATAAAGTTTTAGATATAATCATTACTAATTACTTGCTAGAATGATAAAAATGCATTATTTATATATAGCTGGTTAGTTTGAACTGATTGTAGTGGTGAGTGCAACTAAATCACTATAGTAGCAGTTACGGGTTAAAAAAAATAAAAGAATATTTTAAATTTTATTGGGGCATAATAATACTGATAAAAATTTAAAAAAAAGAAAACCTATTTTTCATAAATTCTCAAAAAAAATATATTTATGTAATTAAATTACTTATTTCATCAACATTTGTTGCAAATTAATAAAAATAGAGGTCTATTCCGAACATATTTTAACATCGATGTTAGCTAACATCGATGTAAAAATTACATTTTAACCAATCATTTTTTAAATATAGCCTAGCAACGATCAAAATGTTAATTAACACCGCTGTAAAAAATGTTCAGAATACGACTATAAATAAAATGTAAGAAAAATTGAAAAAATAAACATAATTTACTAAATTTAAAATTTTTCTTTAAACCTAAATTAAACTTATTAATTATTATAATTTTTATACTGAAGATTGACAATGTATTATATACATATTAGATAAAAAAATTAAATTTAAAAATAAACAATTTGCTATAGTTTTTGAGAGTAATTTGAGATTAAAGTTTTTAATTTAATTATTAGCATCAAAAAAACAATTGTTAATTACTAAATGATAAGAAGTTTACTAAAACTTTGTTTGCAAAACTTTATGCCAATAAAAAATATCTATATTACTTACAGATTCACCAAAGAAAAAATACCAACAATACAGTTTTTTAAATACATATAAATAAAATATAATAACTGTGTTAACTTAAAAATATGAATATGACGTTATATTGTCATAATTAGGTATACATATATTGAATCATTTCAATAAAACTTTGTAGAAGAATTATAAAATATTTATATATGTACTTACTTTTTTTTAACACTAAATCCACCATTTGTTTCCCTCTGGAATTCATTTTTTTCACAAAACCACAAAACTTCTTTTAAAAAAGTCACACTTTATATCGAATAACAATTAAATAAGATTAAGCAAACTCTTAATATTTAAAATGTTATAAATGTAAGTATAAATATTACCGATAGGCGATAGCTCTGATTAGTTCAAAATTTGAAACACGACTGGGCCAGTGCCAGTTCATAATTGCGCGTTTTATTTTCTTTCTATTGATAAAGGGTCACATACCTCGGAAGTAAAAAATATCACAAAGAACAAAATATTTTCCTTCCTTTTCAATGCATTTAAAAATAACATTGAACAAAAACTATAACGCTCGATTTTAACTTCATAGGCGCATTTAAAATTCATACAAATATATATTATGAACATTTGAATCTAAATTTCTAGGCAATAGTAATTACAAAATTACAAATTTAAAAATAATCAGTACATGTAATATTTACTAATATATACATTTAAAAAAATTAAATGGCGCAAGCATTAATAATTTTTGTTTGTTTGTTATCATTTTATCAACTTGTCATGTTGTTATGATATCATGTCATTATGTCATCAAATTAGCATATTACTGCGTAAAAAAATTATTTAAGTGTTCAACAACTAACGCACAATACTACATAAAATGATATACTCCCATCATGGGCCTCAAGTGTATTATGGCTATGGTTTACACGCTAAAATCTTTAATTTTTTGTAATTTCTAAACGTGTATACAGGGTTAGTCAAAATTACCGGAACACCTAAATAATTCTCTAACCGTTAAAAATTTCAAAAAAAGTTTTAAACAAAAGTTTTTTAGCTTTAAACAAACTAATTTATATTTATTTTATGGTAGAAATTCAGTAAACTTTTTTTTAAATAGAACACCCTGTATATATTTACATTTTTTATTCTATGAAATTTTTATGAAAATATTTTTTTTATAAAACGCATCATTTCTGAGTTATAAGCAAACTCCTGAACTTCAAATAAAGAACATTTTCCAACAAACATACACATTTATATTAACCAAACGAATAAAAAAAACATAATATTAAAAACTATTAACAAAACAATCATTAAATCATTAAAAAAAATAAAAATATACAAGGTGTTCTATTTAAAAAAATCCAAATTTTTATAATAAAATAAACACTTGTATATTTTTAAAATTAGTTCTAAAATTAGTTCTGAAATAAGTTTTAACAATTAAAAAATGCAAAATTATAGAGGATGTTTATTTTATTATAAAAATTTGAATTTTTAAATTTTTTAACTAAAACACCCTGTATTTTTTTACATTTTTTAATGATGTAATGATTGTTTTATTAATTGTTTTTAATGTTATTATTCTTTTTATCTGTTTGGTTAAAATAAATATAAATATTTGTGTGAAAATATTCATTATTTAAAAAGCTCGGCGTATACATGCAAGTATATTTTCGGCCCGCATTTTAAGGCGGAAACAGATAGTTTTGGTAAAGGCAGGCGAAAAAATGCATTACTAAGCGTCCTCATGATACGGCAACACAGCATTTAAAATATTGATTGCAAGTTAAAATTAGAAACTTTATTTATTAGGCACGTTGGCATATATTATCTACCGGACGCCAAATTGCATATTTACAAATAAAAAAAGCTTTGGCCGTTGGGATAATCATTATTCATTACAATGATTTATTTATATAATAATTACTAAAATACTGGTTACAATAATGATATAAGAGATTACTGATATTTTTAGTAGGTTAGTCAAAATGTTGACATTTTTCTACAAACTAGTTGGATTGAAACAAAATTTTGCATATAGGGGATTTGAAGGATCCTATTTTTAATAGTGCTATCACATTACTGATATTTTTAGTAGGTCTGTGAACATTTTGAATTTTTTTTAACAAAATGGTTGATTTTAAACGAAATTTTATAAATAGAGGTTTTGAAAAATGCTATTTTTAATGGTGCTATCAGATTACTGATATTTTTTGTAAGTCTGTCAAAATTTTGACATTTTTGTACAAATTAGTTAGATTGGAACAAAATTTTGCATATTGGAGTTTTGAAGGATGCTAATTTTAATGGTGCTATCAGATTACTGACATTTTTAGTGTATCTGTCAAATTTTTGACATTTTTGTACAAAATAGTTAGAAATTTTGCATATAAGGGTTTTGAAGAATGCCATTTTTAATGGTGTTATCAGATTACTGATATTTTTAGTAGGTTTGTCAAAATGTTGACATTTTTGACAAATTAGTTAGATTAAAACACAGTTTTGCTTATATAGGTTTTGAAGAATGTTATTTTTAATGGTGCTATCAGATTACTGATATTTTTAGTAAGTCTGTCAAAATTTTAACAATTTTGTACAAATTAGTTAGATTGAAACAAAATTTAGCATATAAGGGTTTTGAAGGATGCTCTCATTTTAATGGTGCTATCAGATTATTGATATTTTTAGTAGGTCTGTCAAAATTTTGACATTTTTGTACAAAATAGTTGGATTGAAACAAAATTTTACAAATAGGGATTTTGAAGAATGTTATTTTTAATGGTGCTATCAGATTACTAATATTTTTAGTATGTCTGTCAAAATTTTGACAGTTTTGTACAAAATAGTTGGATTGAAACAAAATTTTGCATATAAGGGTTTTGAAGGATGCTATTTCTAATGGTGCTATCAGATTACTGATATTTTTAGTAAGTCTGTCAAAATGTTGACATTTTTGTACAAATTAGTTAGATTGAAACAAAATTTTACAAATAGGGGTTTTGAAGGATGCTATTTCTAATGGTGCTATCAGATTACTGATATTTTTAGTAAGTCTGTCAAAATTTTGACATTTTTGTACAAATTAGTTGGATTGAAACACAATTTTGCATATAGAGGTTTTGAAGGATGCTATTTCTAATGGTGCCATCAGATTACTGATATTTTTTGTAAGTCTGTAAAACTTTTGACATTTTTGTACAAATTAGTTAGATTTAAACGAATTTTTACAAATAGGGGTTTTGAAGGATGCTATTTCTAATGGTGCTATCAGATTACTGATATTTTTAGTAAGTCTGTCAAAATGTTGACATTTTTGTACAAATTAGTTAGATTGAAACAAAATTTTACAAATAGGGGTTTTGAAGGATGCTATTTCTAATGGTGCTATCAGATTACTGATATTTTTAGTAAGTCTGTCAAAATTTTGACATTTTTGTACAAATTAGTTGGATTGAAACACAATTCTGCATATAGAGGTTTTGAAGGATGCTATTTCTAATGGTGCCATCAGATTACTGATATTGTTTGTAAGTCTGTCAAACTTTTGACATTTTTGTACAAATTAGTTAGATTTAAACGAATTTTTACAAATGGGGGTTTTGAAGGATGCTATTTCTAATGGTGCTATCAGATTACTGATATTTTTAGTAAGTCTGTCAAAATGTTGACATTTTTGTACAAATTAGTTAGATTGAAACAAAATTTTACAAATAGGGGTTTTGAAGGATGCTATTTCTAATGGTGCCATCAGATTACTGATATTTTTAGTAAGTCTGTCAAAATTTTGACATTTTTGTACAAATTAGTTAGATTTAAACGAATTTTTACAAATAGGGGTTTTGAAGGATGCTATTTCTAATGGTGCTATCAGATTACTGATATTTTTAGTAAGTCTGTCAAAATGTTGACATTTTTGTACAAATTAGTTAGATTGAAACAAAATTTTACAAATAGGGGTTTTGAAGGATGCTATTTCTAATGGTGCCATCAGATTACTGATATTTTTAGTAAGTCTGTCAAAATTTTGACATTTTTGTACAAATTAGTTAGATTTAAACGAATTTTTACAAATAGGGGTTTTGAAGGATGCTATTTCTAATGGTGCTATCAGATTACTGATACGTTTAGTAAGTCTGTCAAAATGTTGACATTTTTGTACAAATGAGTTAGATTGAAACAAAATTTTACAAATAGGGGTTTTGAAGGATGCTATTTCTAATGGTGCCATCAGAATACTGATATTTTTAGTAAGTCTGTCAAAATTTTGACATTTTTGTACAAATTAGTTGGATTGAAACACAATTTTGCATATAGAGGTTTTGAAGGATGCTATTTCTAATGGTGCCATCAGATTACTGATATTTTTTGTAAGTCTGTCAAACTTTTGACATTTTTGTACAAATTAGTTAGATTTAAACGAATTTTTACAAATAGGGGGTTTGAAGGATGCTATTTCTAATGGTGCTATCAGATTACTGATATGTTTAGTAAGTCTGTCAAAATGTTGACATTTTTGTACAAATTAGTTAGATTGAAACAAAATTTTACAAATAGGGGTTTTGAAGGATGCTATTTCTAATGGTGCCATCAAATTACTGATATTTTTAGTAAATCTGTCAAAATTTTGACATTTTTGTACAAATTAGTTAGATTTAAACGAATTTTTACAAATAGGGGGTTTGAAGGATGCTATTTCTAATGGTGCTATCAGATTACTGATATGTTTAGTAAGTCTGTCAAAATGTTGACAATTTTGTACAAATTAGTTAGATTGAAACAAAATTTTACAAATAGGGGTTTTGAAGGATGCTATTTCTAATGGTGCCATCAGATTACTGATATTTTTAGTAAGTCTGTCAAAATGTTGACATTTTTGTACAAATTAGTTAGATTGAAACAAAATTTTACAAATAGGGGTTTTGAAGGATGCTATTTCTAATGGTGCCATCAGATTACTGATATTTTTAGTAAGTCTGTCAAAATTTTGACATTTTTGTACAAATTAGTTAGATTTAAACGAATTTTTACAAATAGGGGTTTTGAAGGATGCTATTTCTAATGGTGCCATCAGATTACTGATATTTTTAGTAAGTCTGTCAAAATTTTGACATTTTTGTACAAATTAGTTAGATTTAAACGAATTTTTACAAATAGGGGTTTTGAAGGATGCTATTTCTAATGGTGCTATCAGATTACTGATACGTTTAGTAAGTCTGTCAAAATGTTGACATTTTTGTACAAATTAGTTAGATTGAAACAAAATTTTACAAATAGGGGTTTTGAAGGATGCTATTTCTAATGGTGCCATCAGAATACTGATATTTTTAGTAAGTCTGTCAAAATTTTGACATTTTTGTACAAATTAGTTGGATTGAAACACAATTTTGCATATAGAGGTTTTGAAGGATGCTATTTCTAATGGTGCCATCAGATTACTGATATTTTTTGTAAGTCTGTCAAACTTTTGACATTTTTGTACAAATTAGTTAGATTGAAACAAAATTTTACAAATAGGGGTTTTGAAGGATGCTATTTCTAATGGTGCCATCAAATTACTGATATTTTTAGTAAATCTGTCAAAATTTTGACATTTTTGTACAAATTAGTTAGATTTAAACGAATTTTTACAAATAGGGGGTTTGAAGGATGCTTTTTCTAATGGTGCTATCAGATTACTGATATGTTTAGTAAGTCTGTCAAAATGTTGACATTTTTGTACAAATTAGTTAGATTGAAACAAAATTTTACAAATAGGGGTTTTGAAGGATGCTATTTCTAATGGTGCCATCAGATTACTGATATTTTTAGTAAGTCTGTCAAAATGTTGACATTTTTGTACAAATTAGTTAGATTGAAACAAAATTTTACAAATAGGGGTTTTGAAGGATGCTATTTCTAATGGTGCCATCAGATTACTGATATTTTTAGTAAGTCTGTCAAAATTTTGACATTTTTGTACAAATTAGTTAGATTTAAACGAATTTTTACAAATAGGGGTTTTGAAGGATGCTATTTCTAATGGTGCTATCAGATTACTGGTATTTTTAGGAAGTCTGTCAAAATGTTGACATTTTTGTACAAATTTGTCCAAATACTCTTAAATTACTCTACTGTGCCTTGGTGCGTTCTCATTTAGAGTACGTTCCGTCAGTCTGGTGCCCTTTCTATGAAATCCATAGTCAGAATATTGAACGTATTCAAAACAAATTTTTTCGCCTGTTGTCCTATAGATCTGGTATATTGTCGGTTAATTTTGATCGCAATTACATTTCTTCACTATACAATTTACCGTCACTAAAAGTTCGGCGCAAAAGATCAGATCTCTCATTTTTGCGTGGTCTAGTGATGTCTGAAGTAGACTGTCCTGAGTTACTTGAATCTCTTCCATTCTACATTCCTATTAGTGAACGACGTACTAGGCAGACTTCATTATTTAGAGAATTTACACATTCTACTAATTATGGATTTCACAATCCTATTGGTAGAATTTGTAGATTTGCAAACAGTTTAACAAACAATTTAAATTTTTTTTGTTCTAAATCTTTGTTTAAGATTCAATTGGGACATATTTATTAAATGTTATGTATTTTATATTGTTTTTTATGTCAATCTTTTCCTTTTGTTTTTTATATATGTATTATATTGTTTATATTTATTGTATTTTTATGTAGATGTAAATGGTTTTACTTACCGTAAATAAAGATTATTATTATAAAGATTATTAAATTAGTTAGATTGAAACAAAATTTTACAAATAGGGGTTTTGAAGGATGCTATTTCTAATGGTGCCATCAGATTACTGATATTTTTAGTAAGTCTGTCAAAATTTTGACATTTTTGTACAAATCAGTTGGATTGAAACACAATTTTGCATATAGGGGTTTTGAAGGTTGCTAATTTAAATGGTGCTATCAGATTACTGATATTTCTTGTAAATTTATTAAAATTTTAACATTTTTGTACAAATTAGTTAGATTGAAACAAATTTTTGCATATTGGAGTTTTGAAGGATGCTATATTTAATGGTGCTATGAGATTACTGACATTTTTAGTGTATCTGTCAAATTTTTTATGACATTTTTGTACAAAATAGTTAGATTGAAACAAAATTTTGCATATAAGGGTTTTGAAGAATGCCATTTTTAATGGTGTTATCAGATTACTGATATTTTTAGTAGGTCTGTCAAAATGTTGACATTTTTGTACAAATTAGTTAGATTAAAACACAGTTTTGCTTATATGGGTTTTGAAGAATGTTATTTTTAATGGTGTTATCAGATTATTGATATTTTTAGTAGTTCTGTCAAAATTTTGTAATTTTTTTACAAAATAGTTGGATTGAAACAAAATTTTGCATATAAGGGTTCTGAAAGATGCTATTTTAAATGGTGTTATCAGATTATTAATTACTGATATTTTTAGTAAATCGGTCAAAATTTTGACATTTTTGTACAAAATAATTGGATTGTAACTAAATTTAGCATATAGTGGTTTTTAAAGATGATTTTTCTAATGGTGCTATCAGATTACTGATAATTTTAGTAAGTCTGTCAAAATTTTGACAGTTTTGTACAAAATAGTTGGATTGAAACTAAATTTTGCATATAAGGGTTTTGAAGGATGCTATTTTAAATGGTATTATCAGATTACTGATATTTCTAGTAAGTTTGTCAAAGTTTTGACATTTTTGTACAAAATAGTTGGATTGAAACAAAATTTTGCAAACAAGGGTTTTGAAAAATGCTATTTTTAATGGTGTTATCAGATTATTGATATTTTTAGTAGTTCTGTCAAAATTTTGTAATTTTTTTACAAAATAGTTGGATTGAAACAAAATTTTGCATATAAGGGTTCTGAAAGATGCTATTTTAAATGGTGTTATCAGATTATTAATTACTGATATTTTTAGTAAATCGGTCAAAATTTTGACATTTTTGTACAAAATAAATGGATTGTAACAAAATTTAGCATATAGTGGTTTTTAAAGATGCTTTTTCTAATGGTGCTATCAGATTACTGATAATTTTAGTAGGTCTTTAAAAATGTTGACATTTTTGTACAAAATAGTTGGATTGAATCAAAATTTTGAATATAAAGGTTTTGAAACATGTTATTTTTAAATTACTGATATTTTTAGTAATTTTTGTACAAAATAGTTGGATTTAAACGAAATTTTGCATATTGGGGTAAATAGTAGTCAATAATAATTTTAAAAACTTTGTCGGTTTAAATACGACGGAAGCTTTTTTTGGGTCCGTTTTGGGAGTTTCCATAAGAAATACATGGGGCCGCTTTGCGGTGAATCTTGACCAGTAAAAGTGCAACCAGGTACTAAAACTGCGTTAATTGTCTATTTACCAAAAAAAAAAATTCTTTGCTGCAACCGTTATTAAGCTACGTCGATCCAAGTCGAACGGCTAATTTTTTGGGGTCGGGAATATTCTAGCTAATTGGGTTTTGCAAATCTAACGCTGCCTACAAAATCGCTCTGCGATCACGGACTAGAAAATTAAGTCGATCCAATAATTTAGGTGTTTAGTTTGAGTAAAAAGGTCAACATTTTGACACCGTTAATTTATTTAGTAAAGTACTTTACTAAAGATTTAAAATCTGAAGTGTCAATATTGTAAACTTCATAACAAACAGATTTTATTAAAAAATTTCACATTAAGTTAAAATAATTTAAATTAAACTTTGTGTACGTAAATGTAAATTTTTGAATTTCTAAATTTTATTTAAATTGCGATGTATGATATATGTCAAAATGTTGACACCGCTACTTTGAATATTTAAAATCTAATTTTATTGTTGTAATTAGCAAACTTCAAAACCTCCGTACGCAACATTACACTGAAGTAAAGTATCTAAGCTAATAGTCATTCAGTTCAAAGCTCCCCCGCGCACTCAAAACGACCCAAAATCTTAACCCCTCTGACTTGAATTGACGTAGCTTGGTAACAATTGCAGCTAGGAATTTTTGTTGTTAAATAACCAATAAACGCAGCTGTTTTTATGATTTTTTTCAAAAAATTGACTGCCTTTTTTTGATTTTTTTTGGTAGAAGATTTATTACACTATCAGTACTAAGTGGGTGTATTTTGTTTATTTTTTGTTGGACGCTGTATAGTTTTTTACTACATATATTCTATAAATAGACTGGTTAATCTGGTTTAGAAGCTTTATAGTAGGCACAATCAATGTCAAATATGTATATCTACAATAGAAAACATGTTGCAACACTGCCGGACGCTTAAAGGTAGCAAACAGAACGCTCTATATCACATATTCATGTTTTTTGTGTATATGTAAGACGCTCAAAAACAGAAAAACGTACGGACGCAAAAAAGTGGTTTTATGTACAGTGTAAAAATATTTTAATTTGTATTTGATACAAAAACTACGTCAATCTTTTCGAGCTCGAGTACACCTGCGAGCACTGGAAGTACGTTTTTTTTTTAATTTATAGATACCGAGATGTAAATATATAAATAAGTTTGTTTAAAGCCAAAAAACTTTTATTTAAAGCTTTTTTTGAAATTTACAACGATTGGAAAATTATTTAGGTGTTCCGGTAATTTTGACTAACCCTGTATAGCTAAAATAAACTTTCTCTTCCTGAAAACATCAATATTGTCTTTATTTTTACTCATATAGGATTAAATGACTAATTTAAATTTAGGTACAATGTCACACAAATTTAATATGGGTAACAAATGAAAGCAAACAAGGTTACATACAATAATTATTATACAGTACCTCAGAACATTGTACCCTATCGCCCCCTTGATAAACAGATGGGTACCTATATTGCGCAAATTTAATTTAATAAGAGTATCAAATGAAAGCAAATGTCAACACTTGTACAAATATTTTTTTTTACTTTTTATTGTATTGTCTCTTGAGTTACACAAATTTATCTAAATTTATTATGGGTTATTCTTATGTCACCATTGTAATTGGCATACTTAAAACCAATGTTTATTAGTTTTCATTTAAATCTGAGAATGTTATAAAATAATATAACAAATAATTGAGCTGCCCCTAATATGATTTTTCACAAATTAAAATCGGTTTTGTATGAAAATGTCTATTTATATTTCTTTTGTAGGCGGCTTTGCTACATTTTAGAAAGGAACTATAGACTTAAAATCTATTTATTTATAATATACACAATATTTTGTAAGCATTTTATAGATTTGCGTTCTGATATTTCTAATTAAATTAGAAAGTAAAATCATTTATAAATATATGTTTTAAGAATGAATATTTATAATTAAAAAAAACAATCACTCCGCGGTTATGTCTGGAATCAGTTTTTACTCATTCTCGAGGTTAAGCGAAAAAATGGGTATTCTATTGATGCTTTTGAGCCTTTTAACTGTGGCAAGGACAAGCAAGCGCACGTGCTGCATAAAACAACAAAATCTTTGGTGTAAACATTATAAAATATTTATAATTCTCAATTATTTTTTCGAAGTTTCTTAAGATTTTATCATTATATCTTTGATCAAATAAAGTACTTATAGCATAACATTATCAAGTTAGATACAGTTGTCATTCATTTTTCACACAATAAAACTGTAGATTTCATATTGCGGGCGGCTCAATTATGATATTATTGAACTCAATCTTCAGATCTAAATGAAATTTAGCACACCTAAGTTTTTAAGTATACCGATTTCAAAATATCCTAAATTTATATGGAGGTAGACTCAATTAATACATTTTTATACAAAACATTTAGGTCAAAATAAAAATAAGTACACAATATTTGTACTTTTAATTTGATTAGAGCAAGGGGGCAAAAGAGTACAATGTTTTAGGGCACTAAAAAAAAGTTGTATGTTACTTTATTTGCTTTCATTTGATACCCATATTGCTTTTGTGCTATATTTTTACCCTTAATTTGTTTAGCGCAAGAGGGCAAAAAGGTACAATGTTCTAGGGCAGTATGAAATAGTTGTATGTTACTTAATTTGCTTTCATTTGATACCCGTATTACATATGAAAGATTTGTACATTTAATTTGATTAGAGCAAGGGGGCAAATGAGTAAAATGTTCTAGAGCGCTATGAAATAAATGTATGTTACTTTATTTGCTTTCATTTGATACCCATATTACATGTGTGCTATATTTTTAACCTTAATTTGTTTAGCGCAAAGGGTGGCAAAAGGGTGCAATGTTCTAAGGCACTATAAAATAGTTGTATGTTATTTTATTTGCTTTCATTTGATACCCATATTACATTTGTGCTATATTTTTACCCTTAATTTATTTAGCGCAAGGGGGCAAAAGAATACAATGTTCTAAGACACTACGAAATAGTTGTATGTTACTTTATTTGCTTTCATTTGATACCTATATTTCATTTGTGCAAATTTTTACTCTTAATTTGTTTAGCGCATGGGGGCAAAAGGGTACAATGTTCTAGGGCACTATGAAATAGTTGTATGTTACTTTATTTGTTTTCATTTGATACCCATATTACTTATGTGCAATATTTGTACCTTTTATTTGATTAGAGCAAGGTGTCAAAAGGGTACAATGTTCTAGAGCATTATGAAATAGTTGTATGTTACTTTATTTGCTTTCATTCGATATCCATATAACATTTGTGCAATATTTCTACTTTTAATTTGATTCGAGCAAAGGGGCAAAAGGGTACAATGTTCTAAGGCACTATAAAATAGTTGTTTGTTATTTTATTTGCTTTCATTTGATACCCATGTTAAAATTGTGCTATATTTTTACCCTTAATTTGTTTGGCGCAAGGGGGCAAAAGGGTACAATGTTCTAGGACACTACGAAATAGTTGTATGTTACTTTATTTGCTTTCATTTGATACCCATATAACATTTGTGCAATATTTTTACTCTTAATTTGTTTAGAGCAAGGAGTGGCAAAAGAGTACAATGTTCTAGGACACTATGAAATAGCTGTATGTTACTTTATTTGCTTTTATTTGATACCCATATTACATTTGTGCAATAATTGTACCTTTAATTTGATTAGCGCAAGGGCGCAAAAGGGTACAATGTTCTAGGACACTATGAAATATTTGTATGTTACGTTATTTGCTTTCATTCGATATCCATATAACATTTGTGCAATATTTGTACTTTTAATTTGATTAGCGCAAGGGGGCAAAAGGGTACATTGTTCTAGGACACTACAAAATAGTTGTATGTTACTTTATTTGCTTTCATTTTATACCCATATTACATTTGTGCTATTTTTTTACCCTTAATTTGTTTAGCGCAAGGGGTGGCAAAAGGGTACAATGTTCTAGTACACTACGAAATAGTTGTATGTTACTTTATTTGCTTTCATTTCATACCCATATTACATTTGTGCTATATTTTTACCCTTAATTTGTTAAGCGCAAGGGGTATCAAAAGGGTACAATGTTCTAGGACACTACGAAATAGTTGTATGTTACTTTATTTGCTTTTGTTTGATACCCATATTACATTTGTGCTATATTTTTACCCTTAATTTGTTTAGCGCAAAGGGTGGCAAAAGGGTACAATGTTCTAGGACACTACGAAATAGTTGTATGTTACTTTAATTGCTTTTGTTTGATACCCATATTACATTTGTGCTATATTTTTACCCTTAATTTGTTTAGCGCAAGGGGGCAAAAGGGTACAATGTTCTAAGGCACTATAAAATAGTTGTATGTTATTTTATTTGCTTACATTTGATACTCATATTACATTTGTGCTATATTTTTAACCTTAATTTGTTTAGCGCAAGGGGTGGTAAAAGGGTACAATGTTCTAGGACACTATGAAATAGTTGTATGTTACTTTATTTGCTTTCATTTGATACCCATTTAACATTTGTGCAATATTTTTACTCTTAATTTGTTTAGCGCAACGAGTGGCAAAAGGGTACAATGTTCTAAGGCACTATAAAATAGTTGTATGTTATTTTATTTGCTTTCATTTGATACACATATTACATTTGTGCTATATTTTTACCCTTAATTTGTTTAGCGCAAGGGGGCAAGAGGGTACAATTTTCTAGGGCACTATGAAATAGTTGTATGTTACTTTATTTCTTTTCATTTGATACCTATATTAAATTTGTGCAATATTTGTACCTTTTATTTTATTAGAGCAAGGGGTCAAAAGGGTACAATGTTCTAGGGCATTATGAAATAGTTGTATGTTACTTTATTTGCTTTCATTCGATATCCATATAACATTTCTGCAATATTTGTACTTTTAATTTGATTAGAGCAAGGGGGCAAAAGGGTACAATGTTCTAAGGCACTATAAAATAGTTGTATGTTATTTTATTTGCTTACATTTGATACTCATATTACATTTGTGCTATATTTTTACCCTTAATTTGTTAAGCGCAAGGGGTGGCAAAAGGGTACAATGTTCTAGGACACTATGAAATAGTTGTATGTTACTTTATTTCTTTTCATTTGATACCCATATTAAATTTGTGCAATATTTGTACCTTTTATTTTATTAGAGCAAGGGGTCAAAAGGGTACAATGTTCTAGGGCATTATGAAATAGTTGTATGTTACTTTAATTGCTTTCATTCGATATCCATATAACATTTCTGCAATATTTGTACTTTTAATTTGATTAGCGCAAGGGGGCATAAGGGTACATTGTTCTAGGACACTACAAAATAGTTGTAAGTTACTTTATTTGCTTTCATTTTATATTCATATTACATTTGTGCTATATTTTTACCCTTAATTTGTTTAGCGCAAGGGGTGGCAAAAGGGTACAATGTTCTAGGACACTATGAAATAGTTGTATGTTACTTTATTTGCTTTCATTTGATACCCATTTAACATTTGTGCAATATTTTTACTCTTAATTTGTTTAGCGCAAGGAGTGGCAAAAGGGTACAATGTTCTAAGGCACTATAAAATAGTTGTATGTTATTTTATTTGCTTTCATTTAATACACATATTACATTTGTGCTATATTTTTACCCTTAATTTGTTTAGCGCAAGGGGGCAAGAGGGTACAATTTTCTAGGGCACTATGAAATAGTTGTATGTTACTTTATTTGTTTTCATTTGATACCCATATTACATTTGTGCAATATTTGTACCTTTTATTTGATTAGAGCAAGGGGTCAAAAGGGTACAATGTTCTAGGGCATTATGAAATAGTTGTATGTTACTTTATTTGCTTTCATTCGATATCCATATAACATTTGTGCAATATTTGTACTTTTAATTTGATTAGAGCAAGGGGGCAAAAGGGTACAATGTTCTAAGGCACTATAAAATAGTTGTATGTTATTTTATTTGCTTTCATTTGATACCCATGTTACAATTGTGCTATATTTTTACCCTTAATTTGTTTAACCCAAGGGGGCAAAAAGGTACAATGTTCTAGGACACTACGAAATAGTTGTATGTTACTTTATTTGCTTTCATTTGATACCCATATAACATTTGTGCAATATTTTTACTCTTAATTTGTTTAGCGCAAGGGGTGGCAAAAGGGTACAATGTTCTAAGGCACTATAAAATAGTTGTATGTTATTTTATTTGCTTTCATTTGATACCCATATTACATTTGTGCTATTTTTTTACCCTTAATTTGTTTAGCGCAAGGGGGCAAAAGGGTACAATGTTCTAAGGCACTATGCAATAGTTGTATGTTACTTTATTTGCTTTCATTTGATACCCATATTACATTTGTGCAATATTTGTACATTTAATTTGATTAGAGCAAGGGGTCAAAAGGGTACAATGTTCTAGGGCATTATGAAATAGTTTTATGTTACTTTATTTGCTTTCTTTTGATACCCATATTTCATTTGTGTTATATTTTTACTCTTAATTTGTTTAGTGTAAAGGGGCAAAATTGTACAATGTTCTTGGGCACTATGAAATATTTGCATGTTACTTTATTTGCTTTCATTTGATATATTTGACCTATGTTACATTTGTGCGATATTTGTAACTTTCAATTTTTTTAAAATCTTAAATTCCTTTATTTTAAAATACAATATGTTTTATGTAAACAATTAAGAATAATATAAATAATGTTTTGTTTGTGATTTGCTACACAGCAATGGTAGGCCAAGACAAAACTACTCTTGTTCAGTGGTACATTCTCATATAATTTATTTATGAAATTAAAATATTTATAACAAATGTATTTTTGTATTTTTGATTCAGTGTTTTATTTGGTTTTAATATATTTAGTTTTAATTAAAATTATATTTCAAATAACTAATTTTAAGTAACATATGTATAAATTTTATTATTTATTTCAGGAATGTGCTAGTATGTTGTTATGATTCACAAGCCAGAGCAGCGCGTTACCTTTTACTTCTATTAAACTTTTATATTTTATTTATAGTTTAAGTTATAAGATAGGCAACTTTATATACAGAGAATAATAAAAGTAATAAAACTGGCATTTGTACAGAATTAGTAAACACATGAAAAAGGGTTCGGGCAAGTTCCGGTTTAAGTAGGTCATGTTAATTTTATTTTATCAAGTTAATATATGCAACTTCTTTTACAAGAATTAACTGTATATTGTTATATCTCAATTAGTCATTAATATATTTGCTTCCCATAGTTACGAATCAATTTCTACTTATATTTAGTATATTATTTTACTGAATAAATATATACTGTTTTTGGTCCTCTATGGGACCCGGCATATATATATATATATATATATATATATATATATAATATATAATTGGTTAACAGACTTCCTTGAATATTATTATATTTGTTAACGGGATGATGAGTCTATTTTTTAAATATTTTTTTAATAAATTAAAATTTATTTATAACGTTTCATATGTATATTCTTCTTTTTATTTTTATTTTATTTTATCATGTTAGTTTAATTCATCTATTTATTTATTTTATAAAAAATTGTTTTATTATTATTATTTTTAACTTCAAATGTGACAATTTTACATAATATTATTTTATTTTGTATTTTATTTATATATTTATTTATCTGACGATATATGTACATAACATATGAAACGTTATAAATAAATTTTAATTTATTAAAAAATTATTTAAAAAATAGACTCATCATCCCGTTAACAAATATAATAATATATATATATATATATATATATATATATATATATATATTGATACAGAACTTGATATGTTATTAATATGTTATGTCCATGTTAATTTAGCATCTAATATAACACCTAAAATTTTGTTGAATTTGCTGTTAATAATGGGTTATTTTTTAAAGAAAATATAACATTTTCAGTTTTGTTTGAATTTAAACTTAGTGAATTGGCCAAGAACCATGAGTTAAGATTGTTCTGAACAGTCTCTATTTTATTAAGGTTTTCTTTGTTGTTGATAGTTTCAGCAACTACTGTATCGTCCGCGTAAAGTATAAGATCTGCACCCAATACAGCTTGCGATATATCATTAATATATATATAAGAAACATGACTGGACCAAGTACAAACCCTTGAGGCACACCAAATTTGTTTTCAAAGTTTGTAGAGCGTTCTGAATTATAAAAAAATTACATTTGTTTTTTTTTTCAAGTAAGACTTTATGATTTTGCGTGCAACAAGACTAAAATTGTAGTATTTAAGTTTTTCATCACACTGTGCACAACGCAATCAAAAGCCTTACTTAAGTTACAAAAAACTGCATTTAAGGCTCCATGGTCCGAGTGGCGTGGCGGAACGGGGTGCTGAAAATGATAAGATTTGTCATGTTGCTTGAGGGGAAAATCGAACAACTGGCAGTTGAGTTTGTGTCTAAACTATCGGATTTATCAAAAAAAGTTTATTATAAAATATTTCAAGAACTTAATTTGCAAGAAAATTTCCGAGGCAAAAATTTTAATTTCCCATAATTAACGGAGAAAAATGATAAAATGTCAAAAAAATATCGAAAATGAACAATCTTAAACATATTTTTTCTTTATTTCTATATTTAAAAAATAAAATTCTTATAAAAAAACTTGATTAAAACAACACTACTGCCAAAATAACGACTTTTAAAGTAATAAATTAAAATACTAGGTCGCGCGGTGCTAGAAAAAGACAGAGTAGGTTTCTTGGTCTTGTCTGCCATTAGCCGGGGCATACGCACTTCGACTGGCTCCGTGTGGCAGATACAATATAATAATTTTATTAAGAAGTTTTTATGCCAAGTTATAATATTAATAATATTATTATAAAAATTAATCATCAATAATAGTTTTAGTAATAATTTTAATTGAAATTAAAAGATCTGTAATATTCTTAAATTTTAATAAATACTATTCTAATGGTGCTGTATGGAAGTTGAAAATTGTGCTATATTTTAATGTTTTTAATTTGGTATTATCAACATACAAAAAATAATGTTTAAGTAATATGTATGTGTTAATAAATGTTATTGCTATTTTAGTAATCTTTATTATATGTTTAATCATAAAAAACTGCGCTTCCTTCCACATCTAATTCTACCAATCAAGAGCTACAAGTCGGTCACATCACCAAAGCAGCTGGAAAGAAAAAAATCAGTACTCAACACAATAATTTTTTATTAATCCAAACTGCGATACAAACAAAGGACTAATTATTATCCACCAATGTAAGGTAAAAATTTATTTAGAATTATTTTCTTTTTTTCTGATTTTTATTTCTATATTCTTCCTGCGCCTCTAAAATTTGTTTTGGATCTCGTATTGCCATATTCCTTGTTTTTCTTGGATCAAGCAGTTCCGGTAAAATGCAGTTTAAATAGAAAAATGATAGATGCGGCAACATTTGATCTTCCCAATACTGATCATCCCGGCAAATAATTTCTGTCTTGATCCCCTTTGGTGTCCAAACGCAAAACAAACAATATTGTTTTTGAGTGACGTGAAGCTGTCCTTGGATTTGAAAAAACCACTTATGTTTTCTATCTACAGTGTCATTTTTCCAAAACAATATTTTCTTTGTCAATATTCCTTGATCTGGTGTCATTTCTCTTGCTGAATAAGAGCCTTTCACTTCAACAATGCCATCAGCTCCAACCAAACCATCTGGAGTAGCACCTAAATATGGAATTTGACTATCAAGAAACATTCCACATGGCACTATTTCCACTGCTTGTAAAGCGGACAATTCTGAAATTGCTAACGGTTTGTTTTGCTTTCCGTAGTCCAAAGCACGTATTCCTTTTGCATAGTCTTTATAAATAATAGTATTTACAAGATTAGCACAACTGGTATAAGGTTTTCTCTTACAAGTTGTACCAAAATTAGAAAAAGTTAGCAATTTCCATCTTTCTTCTAACCATTCCACACAATTACTTTGGTCCCTTGTTCTTATTTCAAATAACTCACGTTCTTTTTCACTTTTCTTCAGTGAAAATAGAAACAATTCTTTTGCAATTTCAAAATCTTCGGTAGAAATATCAGGCTTTTCACAAAAGTCGCTATAGTGCCGATTACTGGACGCCATTTTAGGTTTGTGTTTTGGGCGGAAAATTTGCCTAACGCTCTTTTTTGTAGCTTTTGAATGTTCATATCGTTTTACGTACTTCTTAGGCGACTCACTCGTGCAATACTTGTAAAATTTGTAGAATGTTTTCTTTGAGTTATGAGAAATCACTGCAGCAAAACATCTTGCTTTATATGAACCTTTTAAACTATAATTAATGCGTTTACCACCTACAAATTTACAAATAATGGAGTTGTACTGCTCAACAATATTGCTATCTACATCGTAAATTAGACTTTTAGCGTGCGTAGAAAGTAATCTAAAAATTGTCATTAAACGTTCATATAGACCTGCCAATTTAAAATCTTCCATCGTATTTTTTTTTATCCGGTCTTTTTTTATCACAAAAATAATTTGCACAGTTTTTTATGCTCACCGAAAATGTGACTGGGAGCATTTAATATATCATTTTTTAAATTCAAAATTTTGCTAGCTGTGTCAATATTTTTGTTTTTTCGGTATTTAACTGCTTTGTATATTAAACAGCGCAATTTTAAAATTTTATTAGATAATACACTTCTTATTACCTTTGGTCCTATTTTTGCATTGCTAAGATCGCAAAGTTTGTTACAAAAATTACGAAATAAATGATTTCTACATTCAATTTTTTCCACAACGTCCATTCCGTATGGTCGGGATTCTAAAACTTTTTTGTATATGGACTAGCTGCTTAGAAGTGAAGAACTTTTTGCACCTATTAAAAAATCCTAGTTTTGTAGCAGCTTAAGAAGCCAGATCTACGACATGTTTATTCCAAAGAAAATTTATTAAAATTGTAACTCCAAGAAGACAAATCGTTGATGTGTTTGATATAGATTAATTATGCTTTATGCTTTTATGCTTTTTACGGCTATTTTACATCGCCACAGTAAATCTACGACTTGTTTAAAGTGGTTTGATGGGACCAACAGCTTAATACGTGACTTCCGAACCACGCTGGTGGATAAAGAGCAAGTTATCATTTCAGTCATATTTCGGGGATCAAACCCCGGACTGCTCGCATGATATGCAAGTGCTCTACCATTGAGCTATCACACCATTTTTTCAATTTATATTAATACTTGATAAAGTTGTAATTAATGTTTACTATATTGAAAACGCCCTACTCAGAAATTTTTTGAAGGTCATTATTTATAGATGTTACAGATTCTAACCTAGAAATATTTAGACGCTCATTCATGTTTGTGAAAATTAACTTTGGAAAGTAAGAGGATTTAAGGGTATTAACATCTGCAAAACTATGTATAGGACTATCAAAGATGCGTTTGTTGAATGCTTTACGTTTCTTATTAATTGCTTGTTTGACTTAAATCAAATAAAAGTATTTTTGTTTTGGTTTGATAACAAAAAAATGGTACAAATTCTTTTATAATTTGTTGAATGATTTTGTTATATTTTCGGCAGCAATATGTGGATTATCGGAATACAGGCATTGTGCATTGAAATCACAATTTTTTTTACGTTATGAGTGGAATAGTTGTAAGATAGAGATCTAATAATTTAGGTGCTCCATAATGTCGAGGGGAAAAAGGTTGATTTATCATTTGAGTAAGATTATGAGAATTGTCAAAGAACTTAGTTTGTTGCCCGGATTTAGTTGTAAGAGATGAATGCAGTAGCCATTCGGTATTATGAACATTAAAATCTCCTAACAAAATTATTTCAGCTTTCTTATGTTTCCTATTTTGAAGAAGCCTATCATAACTATCAGTAAGATCATTGAAAAAGTTTAGTGTTGCCTTATTTGGGGAGCGATAAATACCGATTACAAAAATAATTTTATTAGGTAAAAGGAGTTTATGAAAAACGCTGTTATAAAAATTGCCTTGTATTTTGTAAGTCGTAAGTCTGGAATTTGCTAGTTGTTTGTGGATTTAGATACATATACCTTGTAAGTCAGCAAATGAGATCTTGAGAAGATAATCGGAATGTATTAAATTGTCATAAATAATTTAGATTGACTACTCGGATTTGAAAATAATTATAATATAATTAATAATAATAACTTAATAGTTATATCACTTTAATCAAGATGAAAACATTAGTTTCGAACAAAAAAACTAGCGGATTGTAAATTATCGTTATCTTCATCAGCGTTAGAAAACTCAAAAATAAATTACAATGCTAATGGGGCAATTCCACATCAAGTGAGCAGTCCATTTCACCCGACCTTCTCCGATTTAGCTCAAATTTTGTACACTTTTATGGGTACCCAAAATATGATTTCATTTCCAAATTTTAGACCTCTAAGTCACATAGTTTGACATGTAGAGCGAATTGAATTTTACGGCATTTTAAGTTCAATTTTAATTTTTTTTAATTTAATTTTTCTTAGTTGCATTTTAGCCTGAAAATTTTTAATACAGTTCTAAAAAATAAAATTTTCCAAAGAATCAATTGCAGGGGTCAGATTTTGGTATCTTGTCGCGCCTGCGCAGAAAACGCAAAAAACGCTGTTTTTTTTTAAATTTATTTCTCAAAAGTTGCCACCGATTAAAACTCCAAATTTTGAGCAAAGATAGCCAAAAGTATGTACTTTAAGATGCTAAAATAAAATTTTCCCATACTAGTGGTAGTTTTTGCTCTAGAGCTTCTTGAACGCACAAAACCATTTTTCAATCAAAATTTTTGCACATATTTATTAATATATACAGGGTGTTAATGAATAGGGGTAACAAACTTGTAGGGTGGGTAGGAAAATACATTTGAGACACTTTTTATTTATAAACTCATAGGCTACCATGTTCACCCTAGAAGTTGCACGTCAAAAACTTGGCTTCAAGTTGGCTCATGTTTCATGTCTTAAATTGCTTATGATTTTGACGTATGATATAGTTGAATTTGTGTTACTTGTTACTTAAATCATAAATTAACATACTTTTTATGATTATAATAATGATAATAATAAATACATTTATTACCCATAGTACAAATATATATCTTAACAATTACATAATTTCAAAAATATATAAAAAAACAAATGTTTGGGCAATGGGTTAAATTGAATGTAATAACATTCATCTAGTCTTCTTCTTAAACCTGGTCTATACTAGAATTTAAACTTAAAAATTGATCTTAGTTGACGGCGAAGCACATTGTAATGGTAGAATTGCGACACGCTTGTATACTCCCCGATTTCCAAGCTTTTGCAGTCAACAAGGTAAATTGCGGAGTTCAAGCTTTAAGTCCAATCGGTTTTCCACCACGTAATAACTTTTCTCGTTAGTTTGTAAATTGCTGTTGCTTACAGCTTTAATTTCCTCGGTATGTTCTTTTTACTGATGAAACAACATTTAACAGAGAAGGCATTCTTAACTCTCGCAACAACCATATTTGGGCTGACAGAAACCCTCATACTATTTGACAATACAAATTCTATCAGAAGTTCGGAATCAACGTGTGGGTTGGCATTGTTGACGGTTGTTTGATTGGGCTATACCTTTTTTCACCTTGTCTCACCGGTCCCATTTACAAGATCTTTTTAGAATGAGTTTTGCCAGATTTGTTGTACTAATGGGGGTTTGCCGACATATGTGGGTGCAACATGACGGTGCGCCGGCACATTTTTTGCTTGCTGTTCGAGACTACGTCAACAAACAGTTTGAGGATAGATGGATTGGGCGAGAGGGGCCAGTAACGTTTCTACCACCTCCTAATTTTTTTTGTTGTGGGGTTAATCTAAAGAAGATCAAGAAATGCCTGGAAATTTTGAGAGGGTTTATAAAAATATGCTGCAAAGGTGCAATGTTTGCATCAAAGTTGGTCATTAATGTTTCAAAAAATGTTCCCCTTGAAGTTTTTCTTTAATAGCACATAATCGGTAGGAGCTACATTGAAACATGTTATTAGGTGAAAGAAGCGCAATTGAATGGCCTTTAATTTCGAATATCAATTTGTTTTTCAAATTTTTGACTTTTAAGCATGATTTTTAAGAAAAATGACAAAAAAAAATAAACAAAATTATTCTTTGATTTATGACATGAGTACGGTAAGAGATAGATCCAGATATGCTGTTTAAAAAAGATGGACAATTTAATTGCCTATAATTATTAATTTTATTATTTCTTTCTTCTTTTAAGAAAAATATTTCGAATATTTTGTACTAAAAAACAAAAAAGTTTATAAATAAAAAGTGTCTCAAATGTATCTCTCTACCCATCCTAAAAGTTTGTTACTTTTATTTATTAACATCCTGTATATATTAATCAATATGTGCAAAGAATTAGATTAAAAAATGGTTTTGTGCGTTCAAGAGGCTCTAGAGCAAAAACTACCACTAGTGTGGGAAAATTGTTTTTTTTTGTTTTCTGCGCATGCGCGGCAAGCTATCAAAAATTTGACCCCTGCATTCGATTTTTTGGAAAATTTCCCATTGATTATAACTATTTTAAAAATTTTCCAGGTTAAAATGCAATTAAGATAAATGAAATTAAAAAAAATTCAAGTTGAAATTAAAAAATTGCCGTAAAATTCAATTTGCTCTACAAGGCAAACTATGTGACTTAGAAGGAGGTCTGAAGTTTGGCATGAAGTCATATTTTGGGTACCCAAAAAAGTGTAAAAAATTTGAACTAAATCGGAGAGGGTCGCGAGAAATGGACTGCTCACTTGACGTGGAATTGCCCAATAATATAAGTAGAAAATAGTTATGGGCGGCCGCAAAACAATTAAATTAATAAAGTGTTTATTGCACAATCGAACATAAAATAAATAAAATGATATTAACCTTTTTTTGCCCCTTGCATTTGTGCCGATGTACTTTATTTTCCTACCCATAATTTTGAGAAACAATATTATAAAATATTTAACAGCCACAATACTACAACGCTAGCAATTGAAAAAGCACGTGGACTGACGGCGCAGCCGCATTACACAGTAAAAATATTTTGTAATATAGTTGCGGTAACGTCATGCGTGGCTTACGTACACAAATTTATATGTGGTGTAGACATTTCCTTTTCCTCACCGCGCACTTCGTCTTCAAAATAACCCAACCCGGTGGTACGGCCTCTTAAGTATTGGCTATTTTCATAAGCATTGACTATTCTAGTTGTTAATGCTGTTATTGCCATCGTCGTTAGCCTTTCATGTCTATAACCATACTGAGAATTGTTATAGTAGTTGTTAGATTCCATATAATCTACAATTCTTGTTTTAAAAACCTTCTCAAAAATCTAATAATAGGTATTATAGCAATAGGTCTGTAATTACCTAAATGTGAATTTGAACTTTTTTTTTTAAACTGGAACAATGGTTCTTTATGCTCTTGACTATTGCTGAGTTTAAATAATAAACATCTCTACTTTTTTTATTATTCAAGTTGTTAATAATATTTTGAATTTCATTGTTAGTGACTTTGTTGAAATTAAAAGCTATACTGTTTATCTGAGGATATCTGAGAAAAGCCTTAAAACTACAATCTGTAGGATCTATGTTGGATATAATATCTCTTGCAATATTATTAAAATTGTCCCCATTTGCTACTATGTTGGAATCTGATTTTGTAGTAATGTCTTTTTTTTCTTATATTAGAATTTATTATGTCTCAAACTAATTTTGAATTATTTAAAAAAGATGTGATTATGTCATCATATTTTAATCTTTTTTGTATATTAATTTCCTTTCTGTATAAATTTCTGTAATCAAAATAATACTTTGTGTTTTCTTCTGTAGAATATTTATTATAAATATCGTATAGCAAGTGTAAATTATTTTGCATATTTTTTTTAATTTATTGTTAAACCAATTAATTTTAAGACTATTTGTCTTAACTTTTATAGTTTTTTTTTAAATGCCTGATCACACTGTAATAATATCAATATTATTATCAGTATTTATAAAACTCCAATTTACCAACTCCATTATATTGTGCAAATGAAAGAATCCTTGTTGTGTAAAAGGTCTGTTTTCTATACTTTTATGTGACGATTTAATATTGTTTGCTGTTTCAAATATAACAGCTATATGATCCGATAGTCGAGTTTCTACTACATAACTATTATATGACGTATTTTCCATATATGTTAGTTAGTTATCGATACAGTTGTTATACCGAGTGTTTTTACTTATAGTTACATTTAAACCGAATGAGAATATCAAATCTTAAAAAACATGTTTGCACTGACTGATCATTAAAATGAATATTAAAATCCCCATTAATAACAACCTGTACAATTGTTTTCTGACATAAAATTAAAATATCTTGCAATATTGTAAAAAAAGTCTTATAATCTCCATGAGGAGACCTATATATTGTAATTAATAAAATATTATAATCTACAAGCTTAATGGCCACTACTTCACATTGTAAATCTTGTGATAAATTAGTGATATCTATTCTATTTTTATAAATAATGTTTGTTTTTAAATAAATTGCAACACCCCCTCCTTTTGTGGTTTCATTGCGACATTTTTCAATTGCTAAATAAAAAGTTGATAACCGTAACCTCAAATAGCCAGAATAAGATGAGCACAAATACGATTCTGAGAAAATATTAAAATATGTATTTATATCACAAACTCTCAAAACACAGAAACATGAATTGTTGTACGTTTTTTCTTTAAGTTACATTGCTATTATAGGATATTTACTATATACTTGAAAAGGGGTTTGCTTCATGGTCTCTTATAATCAGAGCAGCAAGAATTCAAAATGCTTAAATCATTTTTTTGATTTAAATCATTTTGTTGACTTAAATCTTTTGATTTAAATAATTTTTTTTAATAATGACTTAAGACTTGTGATTTAAATTATTTTATAAATGTTGATTTGTTTTTTTATACTTATTTAAAATATTCAAAAGACTTAAATCAAAAATAAAGATTTAAATCAATTTAAATAATTTAAATCAATTAAAATGATTTAAATCAAATAAAGTCATAAAATAGATTCTAGACAGTCGAGTCAGTGGCGGTTTCTAGGAGGGGGAGGGAAGGGTAATCGGGTAATTACCACCCTAAACATTTTTTGCTTATCAATTTTTATTGTTAAAAATTACCAATATTCTATATTCGAAACAAACAACATAACCGGTAAATTTTTTTCAGCGCTTTGAAACGTTAGAAACGGTTCTTCTTTTGTTGTTTTTTGTACTATATAATATATATATTTTTTTTTAATTACCCCCCCCCCTAACTTATGATTTAAATCATTTTTACACAAAAAATGATTTATGACTTATGATTTAAATCTTTTTTAAAATGATTTGTTACAGCTCTGCTTATAATATATAATCAAACACACAATCTACCGCATTACCACATTTATCACATTTTTTTAAATCTACACTTTTACGAATTAATAACCAGTATAATAAAATAAAAATATTTAGCAAAAAATGTTTACAATAGTAATAACATAATTAAACTAATCCCGTTTCAGCAACAACAAGCTTTAATTCATTATAATGCGCCTACGTTTAATATGCAATAACTTTTAATAAACTGCTGCATATATTTAATCTAAAAATACAATTTTATATACTTTTTAATTAGTGTAACCAATAAACACGTTTTTATTATTTGTTTCAGATTTGTGCAATATCCATGGTCTGTGTTTAAATTAGAATAGAGAATTCACATGTAACTTAAAGTCTACATGCATTAAAATCCTATTTTTTTAACATAGTGCTGACTCCCAGCAAGTTTGTTACTTTACTTTAAATTTCTACGCCATTGCATTTACTGTTTGAGGCTTCTCTTAATGAAGCTAAGCTTCCTCAAATTTGGAAACATAGCTACATTATGCTTTTGCATAAATCTGGAGCTAAGAAGAATATTATTAATTACAAAGGTAAATGCATCCAGTCTTCCAAATGTTTTTGAATCAAGAGTTCAAGTTGATTCTATTTACACAGATTTTTCAAAAACTTTTAATTGCGTTAACTATAGAATTTTGATTGCAAAGCTTTGGGCTTTGGGTTTTTATGATTCTGTTGTTGCATGGTTGTTGAGCTTTTTGGAAAATCGTACTTAGAGTGTGAAAATTAATAACTTTTTATCACAACCAATTATTGTTCCATCTAGTGTTTTTCAGGAATCTCATCGTTTATTGCATTAGTTTGCAAAACGACTTAGAATTTGTTTATTCATGGTGTCTTATTAATAACTTGTTGTTTAATCTAAATAAATGTTTTTTTATTAGCTTTAACAGAACTTAAAGTATTGTATGATTATGTTATTTACAATAAAGTATTGGAAGATGTTACACAAATAAAGGATTTAAGTAACTTTTGACCCAAGACTAACTTTTGTTGAGCATATAAACTATATGTGTAATTGTGCTATGAAAATTGAAAAGAATTTGTTTACAAAATGTCTACTGACCTACCTTCAAGCACACTCAAGCTACTTTATTTTGCTTTGGTGCTCTCTTATTTAGAGTATGCTCCGTCAGTTTGGTGCCTATTCTACAGCATTCATATACGCAATATAGAACGCAATCAAAATATTTTTTTTTGTTTGTTGTCGTACAAATTGGGCATTTTTTTTGAAAAATACAATTTCAACTACATTGCATTGCAATATAATCTTGGAATTTAGACCCAAAAGAGCCGACTTATCATTTTTACGAGGACTTATAATGTGTGAGATTGATTGCCAAAAGTTATTTGTATCTCTTCCTTTTCTGGTATTTAACAATAATTGCTAAACTAGACAGTCTATATTATTTAGAGAATCTATACATTCTACCAACTATAGATTCAATAATCCAATTGGTAAAATGTGTAGAACTGCAATTAACTTTTTTAACAACATTGATTTGTTTTGCGTTTCTAAATGTACATTTAAGAATCAATTTAAAGGGCAATAGCTAATTAAACACACCGTTCTTCCTTTTTTGAAGATAGTAACCTTGCCGTGGTTATGGGGCTTGCGTGTTTTTCTTGAACGTGGTTAAGAAAAAAGCCTTTTCGTATTGGACAATAAGCTGAACCAGGAACAAAGTTCTAGACTAATTACAATCACAACCCAACGCAATACTCTGCAAGTCTGTGGAATAACTGCCAACAATTTTGGGTCGTGCGTGTAAACCTGTAAGGAAGGATGAAGCGGTCAATGTGGCTAAATTACTTTATATAGGGTTTTCCAATAAAAGGTTTCATTTTGATATTAAAAAAAAGGGTATTTAAAAAAAAATCAATATATGTTTATTTTATTGTAAAGAGGAAGGTATACCATTAACATTTGAAAACAATATTAGTCAAATGGCCGCCACGGTTACGGTTGCAGTATCACATTCTTTTCATAAAATTTTTCATAACCAATTCGCACATTTGCGGCTGTATGTTCTCGATAACTTCACGACACCCATTTTTAAAATCTTGAATTGATTGTGGAGCATTAACATAGACCTTATCTTTTACGTGGCCCCAATGAAAAAAGTGTAAAGGTGTTAAATCACAAGATCTCGGTGGCCAATTGTGATCACTTCTTCAAAAATAACACGATTAGGAAACTTTTCATGCAAAATTGCAATTGTTTCTTGCTGAAAATAAACGTTGTCCACATCATTAGGTTTCATTCCGGTCATAAAAAATTTTGGCCCGGTTTTTTTCTTATACGTGGTATTCAGACTAACTCACTTTGATTTATCGGCTGCGTCGTCGTTTAGTCAGATATCTGACAGGGTAAGTCGTTAGAAGTAAAAGGGTATGTAGCAAGCCGCACACTTATTGGTTTGGTTTGCGTCACTTGTTTGCATACAACCCATTTTTGCAGCTATATTTTGTTGGTAAAGGTTTTATAGCGGGGGCAGGGTCAGAGAAATAAATTTTAATCTTTCAATATAGAGAACAAAAACTAGAAAACTATTGTAGTAGACAATTCTGTGAGTGCTTTTACGGATACCTTATCAACGTTCAAAATTACTTTGCTTTTGAATACACATATCACAAACTGGTGTCAAAAAACACAAGATCTGCGGTGCTTATATTAAAAAAAACAAAGAAAGGCTTGTTTGGCTGCTGAAAAGCAAACATTTCCTATTTTCAGAGAGCTTTTACTTACATACAAGATTTGTAGAATAAAGCATCACTACAAAAAGTGATTTCCGTTCTACAACTTCTGCGACTGAATTTACAACTAAGCGTTATGCCACGGCTTCTTAGGCTCTTAGGCTAACAAAAGCCATTTTGTGGTTTTATAGAAAACCAAATACCGTTGAGTCATGCGTTGCCAAAAAATTAAAGACTGGTGAATCTTACACACTTCCAAGTCAAAGAAGCTGGAGAGCGAAACAGCTTTAAAGCTGATCAATGACGCAACACACTGAAGTTATTTAATGCAACCTGCATCACTGTTGAGCAGTTTTGGCAATGCAATGCCGCAAACTATGGTGATGCAGGACACAATAGCCCTACTCAAAGAATTATGGGTTGTACAAACCTAAACGTGTAGTTACATACCCAAGCACATAACAGCGTTTCTTATGCTACAGTTGTCTGACAGTGACTTTACAACCGTCGTAATTAGCTTAACAGACAAGAGGAAACTAGACAATATTGTGGCCTTGGCATACCTTGTGTACAGCATACTATCTATGCAATATTGTACCCGAGAAAATATTGACACAAATGAAAAAAGTAAACAACTATACCAAAACATTGAACAAACGTTTGTTACAACCCGCAGACAGACTGTAATAGAAATTACATTAGCAGCTTTTATCATTTCAAACAAAATCCACTACTGGCACTTATACACCCGTTGATATTTGTCAGATAAATAAAATTTAATTTAGAAATTAAAAAAATCAAGCTTTACCAAAACCCAAACTGACCAATAAAGCTTGCGGAGTATAAGTATAGTATGCCCATAGCCATATTGTCTTTACGACATAGCCTTAAATTATCTCAGCGGATTACTTCATTATTAATCGCTTTGGGAAAACAATTATGTTGGTATTATAAACCATAAATAGCTTATAACACCTAACATTTTTACCCTAGAAAATTACCTCGGGTTTCAGGTATATTATACAATCATAATTGGTTGTTAATGAAATAATCCGTTGAGATAAAATAAGCTCATGTCATAAAGACACTATATCTATGGGCATACTATACCTAGGCTTAAATAAACTCATTAGTGTAGAAGTAATACATGTAGGACAATTAGAATATTTTTAACATAACCATACAGAAACCTGTGTTTACTTAGGTTAGCTAACAAACATATATATAAAAAAAAAGACTGAATATTGTACAAAAATTCTCAGAAAAATTATAAAATAAGCATACGTCAACGGGAAGCTTGGAGTTGTGAGAATGTTGAAAAACCTCAATTTCTGCAATGCTAAAAAAATTCTATTTAAAACAACAACTGGGTTGCTTGAGACAAATTGACGGGTCAGCCAATACACCCTTGCACACATTAGAGCAATTGTGCAAAAGATCAATTTGGAAAACTTCCGTTATCACTAAGCTGACACACCCAAACCAACATGTATACATTTAAGGAAGATTTACCAAATTAGACCTACATCTTATAATGGACAAAATTGAAATGTCACTAAAAGACAATATGTCTACTTTGAGCGTATTTATAGATATTGACGATGTTTTTGATAAAACCAACTTCAAAAAACACATTGTGTATATTTTACAATTAGTAAATGAATAAAACACATGTTATAGGAAAAAAACTGTGACAGTTACCGTAAGGGATGTGTCGTTCAAAAAAGTTGTTGTTAAAGATTGTCTCTAAAAAAATGAATTATCTTTATTATTACTAAATATAGTAGTTGACAACTTTATTTAGTTACTTAATAATCTTAGTTTTTATACAATTGGTTATGCAGATGACTTGACAATCTTGCTAAGCAGTAAATTTAAGAGCATACTCTGCAACTAAAAACCAAATTGGTTTTCTTCACTAAAAAAATTGCAAACTAAAACCAAAATTCTCACTATTAGGTTATTTACCGCTATTATTTAAGGTAAACCATCTTAAAATAATTAACATCAAGCTTAATGTAGTATCTATCTAAATATGTGATGCAAAAATGTTTACATGTTTTTTTGGCAATGCTGGCGAGCAGTAGAAAAAACATAGGGACTGTCTTTAAAAATAGTACTATGGTTATACACAGTCATTATAAGATCTATGCTAACACACGGAGTAAAGTTTAGTATGTGGTGGCCTAAAGATCTGCAAACAAATTAAATCAATTGCAAAGAATGGCATGTTTATCTATAACAATGCTCTGTCTGCCGCTCTTACGGTAAACGAATGCCGACAATGCAGTTGGACTTTTGTAGAAAGGGCTAGCCAACATATATTAATACTATTTGTTTAATTTCTAATATTTAAATATTGTCTATGTTTTTATTTAGTTATATTAGTATTACTCGATAACTTCTACGTTTATGTGCAATAGGCAAACTTCATATTGTTTCAATAAATATTAGCTAATTGAAATAACAAAATAAAAAACTTTTATTTTAAAATTATGTATTTTTTAAAACACCTTGTATAACAGATGAGATTTTTTAAATAATTTTTTATTTAAATACTATACTAATAAAATAATTTACAAAATTTAAAAATTAATTTATCGGATACCAGATGAATTCAAAGTTCTTTAATCCAAAAGTCTTTTCTGTGCCTTCTTTAGGTACTAAATCAGAATTAAGATCTAGTCTGATAAATTTAACTTTAGGTCTGTATCCATTTTCATCGGCAACATAAGTGACAATCCTGCTAACGCCATCACGGTCATTAACAAAGTATCCACCGACTTTAGCTCCATTCTTGTAACCCTTCTCGTAGTGACCATGGAAACCAACTGTATAGTTAAATTTATAGAGAAGATCGGTAATATCACCCGTATTAATTCCGGCTGGTAATCCATCAACCATATTGGGAAATTTATCCTTAATTGGAATTGACGGATTATTAGGGATGTTAATCATACCATTATCAACAGTTATTCCGCTTGGATTAGATAATGGGTTTGGTAAGGGATCATTTTGTATTGGAAAACCTGGTTGATTTCCTGAAACGCTTGGTTGGTTATTTCCAGGGAAACCAGGCTGATTTCCAGGGTTGTTAGGTTGATTTCCTGGAAAACCTTCTCAAAAATCTAATAATAGGTATTATAGCAATAGGTCTGTAATTACCTAAATGTGAATTTGAACTTTTTTTTTTAAACTGGAACAATGGTTCTTTATGCTCTTGACTATTGCTGAGTTTAAATAATAAACATCTCTACTTTTTTTATTATTCAAGTTGTTAATAATATTTTGAATTTCATTGTTAGTGACTTTGTTGAAATTAAAAGCTATACTGTTTATCTGAGGATATCTGAGAAAAGCCTTAAAACTACAATCTGTAGGATCTATGTTGGATATAATATCTCTTGCAATATTATTAAAATTGTCCCCATTTGCTACTATGTTGGAATCTGATTTTGTAGTAATGTCTTTTTTTTCTTATATTAGAATTTATTATGTCTCAAACTAATTTTGAATTATTTAAAAAAGATGTGATTATGTCATCATATTTTAATCTTTTTTGTATATTAATTTCCTTTCTGTATAAATTTCTGTAATCAAAATAATACTTTGTGTTTTCTTCTGTAGAATATTTATTATAAATATCGTATAGCAAGTGTAAATTATTTTGCATATTTTTTTTAATTTATTGTTAAACCAATTAATTTTAAGACTATTTGTCTTAACTTTTATAGTTTTTTTTTAAATGCCTGATCACACTGTAATAATATCAATATTATTATCAGTATTTATAAAACTCCAATTTACCAACTCCATTATATTGTGCAAATGAAAGAATCCTTGTTGTGTAAAAGGTCTGTTTTCTATACTTTTATGTGACGATTTAATATTGTTTGCTGTTTCAAATATAACAGCTATATGATCCGATAGTCGAGTTTCTACTACATAACTATTATATGACGTATTTTCCATATATGTTAGTTAGTTATCGATACAGTTGTTATACCGAGTGTTTTTACTTATAGTTACATTTAAACCGAATGAGAATATCAAATCTTAAAAAACATGTTTGCACTGACTGATCATTAAAATGAATATTAAAATCCCCATTAATAACAACCTGTACAATTGTTTTCTGACATAAAATTAAAATATCTTGCAATATTGTAAAAAAAGTCTTATAATCTCCATGAGGAGACCTATATATTGTAATTAATAAAATATTATAATCTACAAGCTTAATGGCCACTACTTCACATTGTAAATCTTGTGATAAATTAGTGATATCTATTCTATTTTTATAAATAATGTTTGTTTTTAAATAAATTGCAACACCCCCTCCTTTTGTGGTTTCATTGCGACATTTTTCAATTGCTAAATAAAAAGTTG
Organism: Tachinus rufipes; assembly: GCA_963932245.1. Lineage (NCBI taxonomy): Eukaryota > Metazoa > Arthropoda > Insecta > Coleoptera > Staphylinidae > Tachinus > Tachinus rufipes. The sequence continues at coordinate 43,430,016 of OZ010741.1, read as the reverse complement.
ATAACCGTAACCTCAAATAGCCAGAATAAGATGAGCACAAATACGATTCTGAGAAAATATTAAAATATGTATTTATATCACAAACTCTCAAAACACAGAAACATGAATTGTTGTACGTTTTTTCTTTAAGTTACATTGCTATTATAGGATATTTACTATATACTTGAAAAGGGGTTTGCTTCATGGTCTCTTATAATCAGAGCAGCAAGAATTCAAAATGCTTAAATCATTTTTTTGATTTAAATCATTTTGTTGACTTAAATCTTTTGATTTAAATAATTTTTTTTAATAATGACTTAAGACTTGTGATTTAAATTATTTTATAAATGTTGATTTGTTTTTTTATACTTATTTAAAATATTCAAAAGACTTAAATCAAAAATAAAGATTTAAATCAATTTAAATAATTTAAATCAATTAAAATGATTTAAATCAAATAAAGTCATAAAATAGATTCTAGACAGTCGAGTCAGTGGCGGTTTCTAGGAGGGGGAGGGAAGGGTAATCGGGTAATTACCACCCTAAACATTTTTTGCTTATCAATTTTTATTGTTAAAAATTACCAATATTCTATATTCGAAACAAACAACATAACCGGTAAATTTTTTTCAGCGCTTTGAAACGTTAGAAACGGTTCTTCTTTTGTTGTTTTTTGTACTATATAATATATATATTTTTTTTTAATTACCCCCCCCCCTAACTTATGATTTAAATCATTTTTACACAAAAAATGATTTATGACTTATGATTTAAATCTTTTTTAAAATGATTTGTTACAGCTCTGCTTATAATATATAATCAAACACACAATCTACCGCATTACCACATTTATCACATTTTTTTAAATCTACACTTTTACGAATTAATAACCAGTATAATAAAATAAAAATATTTAGCAAAAAATGTTTACAATAGTAATAACATAATTAAACTAATCCCGTTTCAGCAACAACAAGCTTTAATTCATTATAATGCGCCTACGTTTAATATGCAATAACTTTTAATAAACTGCTGCATATATTTAATCTAAAAATACAATTTTATATACTTTTTAATTAGTGTAACCAATAAACACGTTTTTATTATTTGTTTCAGATTTGTGCAATATCCATGGTCTGTGTTTAAATTAGAATAGAGAATTCACATGTAACTTAAAGTCTACATGCATTAAAATCCTATTTTTTTAACATAGTGCTGACTCCCAGCAAGTTTGTTACTTTACTTTAAATTTCTACGCCATTGCATTTACTGTTTGAGGCTTCTCTTAATGAAGCTAAGCTTCCTCAAATTTGGAAACATAGCTACATTATGCTTTTGCATAAATCTGGAGCTAAGAAGAATATTATTAATTACAAAGGTAAATGCATCCAGTCTTCCAAATGTTTTTGAATCAAGAGTTCAAGTTGATTCTATTTACACAGATTTTTCAAAAACTTTTAATTGCGTTAACTATAGAATTTTGATTGCAAAGCTTTGGGCTTTGGGTTTTTATGATTCTGTTGTTGCATGGTTGTTGAGCTTTTTGGAAAATCGTACTTAGAGTGTGAAAATTAATAACTTTTTATCACAACCAATTATTGTTCCATCTAGTGTTTTTCAGGAATCTCATCGTTTATTGCATTAGTTTGCAAAACGACTTAGAATTTGTTTATTCATGGTGTCTTATTAATAACTTGTTGTTTAATCTAAATAAATGTTTTTTTATTAGCTTTAACAGAACTTAAAGTATTGTATGATTATGTTATTTACAATAAAGTATTGGAAGATGTTACACAAATAAAGGATTTAAGTAACTTTTGACCCAAGACTAACTTTTGTTGAGCATATAAACTATATGTGTAATTGTGCTATGAAAATTGAAAAGAATTTGTTTACAAAATGTCTACTGACCTACCTTCAAGCACACTCAAGCTACTTTATTTTGCTTTGGTGCTCTCTTATTTAGAGTATGCTCCGTCAGTTTGGTGCCTATTCTACAGCATTCATATACGCAATATAGAACGCAATCAAAATATTTTTTTTTGTTTGTTGTCGTACAAATTGGGCATTTTTTTTGAAAAATACAATTTCAACTACATTGCATTGCAATATAATCTTGGAATTTAGACCCAAAAGAGCCGACTTATCATTTTTACGAGGACTTATAATGTGTGAGATTGATTGCCAAAAGTTATTTGTATCTCTTCCTTTTCTGGTATTTAACAATAATTGCTAAACTAGACAGTCTATATTATTTAGAGAATCTATACATTCTACCAACTATAGATTCAATAATCCAATTGGTAAAATGTGTAGAACTGCAATTAACTTTTTTAACAACATTGATTTGTTTTGCGTTTCTAAATGTACATTTAAGAATCAATTTAAAGGGCAATAGCTAATTAAACACACCGTTCTTCCTTTTTTGAAGATAGTAACCTTGCCGTGGTTATGGGGCTTGCGTGTTTTTCTTGAACGTGGTTAAGAAAAAAGCCTTTTCGTATTGGACAATAAGCTGAACCAGGAACAAAGTTCTAGACTAATTACAATCACAACCCAACGCAATACTCTGCAAGTCTGTGGAATAACTGCCAACAATTTTGGGTCGTGCGTGTAAACCTGTAAGGAAGGATGAAGCGGTCAATGTGGCTAAATTACTTTATATAGGGTTTTCCAATAAAAGGTTTCATTTTGATATTAAAAAAAAGGGTATTTAAAAAAAAATCAATATATGTTTATTTTATTGTAAAGAGGAAGGTATACCATTAACATTTGAAAACAATATTAGTCAAATGGCCGCCACGGTTACGGTTGCAGTATCACATTCTTTTCATAAAATTTTTCATAACCAATTCGCACATTTGCGGCTGTATGTTCTCGATAACTTCACGACACCCATTTTTAAAATCTTGAATTGATTGTGGAGCATTAACATAGACCTTATCTTTTACGTGGCCCCAATGAAAAAAGTGTAAAGGTGTTAAATCACAAGATCTCGGTGGCCAATTGTGATCACTTCTTCAAAAATAACACGATTAGGAAACTTTTCATGCAAAATTGCAATTGTTTCTTGCTGAAAATAAACGTTGTCCACATCATTAGGTTTCATTCCGGTCATAAAAAATTTTGGCCCGGTTTTTTTCTTATACGTGGTATTCAGACTAACTCACTTTGATTTATCGGCTGCGTCGTCGTTTAGTCAGATATCTGACAGGGTAAGTCGTTAGAAGTAAAAGGGTATGTAGCAAGCCGCACACTTATTGGTTTGGTTTGCGTCACTTGTTTGCATACAACCCATTTTTGCAGCTATATTTTGTTGGTAAAGGTTTTATAGCGGGGGCAGGGTCAGAGAAATAAATTTTAATCTTTCAATATAGAGAACAAAAACTAGAAAACTATTGTAGTAGACAATTCTGTGAGTGCTTTTACGGATACCTTATCAACGTTCAAAATTACTTTGCTTTTGAATACACATATCACAAACTGGTGTCAAAAAACACAAGATCTGCGGTGCTTATATTAAAAAAAACAAAGAAAGGCTTGTTTGGCTGCTGAAAAGCAAACATTTCCTATTTTCAGAGAGCTTTTACTTACATACAAGATTTGTAGAATAAAGCATCACTACAAAAAGTGATTTCCGTTCTACAACTTCTGCGACTGAATTTACAACTAAGCGTTATGCCACGGCTTCTTAGGCTCTTAGGCTAACAAAAGCCATTTTGTGGTTTTATAGAAAACCAAATACCGTTGAGTCATGCGTTGCCAAAAAATTAAAGACTGGTGAATCTTACACACTTCCAAGTCAAAGAAGCTGGAGAGCGAAACAGCTTTAAAGCTGATCAATGACGCAACACACTGAAGTTATTTAATGCAACCTGCATCACTGTTGAGCAGTTTTGGCAATGCAATGCCGCAAACTATGGTGATGCAGGACACAATAGCCCTACTCAAAGAATTATGGGTTGTACAAACCTAAACGTGTAGTTACATACCCAAGCACATAACAGCGTTTCTTATGCTACAGTTGTCTGACAGTGACTTTACAACCGTCGTAATTAGCTTAACAGACAAGAGGAAACTAGACAATATTGTGGCCTTGGCATACCTTGTGTACAGCATACTATCTATGCAATATTGTACCCGAGAAAATATTGACACAAATGAAAAAAGTAAACAACTATACCAAAACATTGAACAAACGTTTGTTACAACCCGCAGACAGACTGTAATAGAAATTACATTAGCAGCTTTTATCATTTCAAACAAAATCCACTACTGGCACTTATACACCCGTTGATATTTGTCAGATAAATAAAATTTAATTTAGAAATTAAAAAAATCAAGCTTTACCAAAACCCAAACTGACCAATAAAGCTTGCGGAGTATAAGTATAGTATGCCCATAGCCATATTGTCTTTACGACATAGCCTTAAATTATCTCAGCGGATTACTTCATTATTAATCGCTTTGGGAAAACAATTATGTTGGTATTATAAACCATAAATAGCTTATAACACCTAACATTTTTACCCTAGAAAATTACCTCGGGTTTCAGGTATATTATACAATCATAATTGGTTGTTAATGAAATAATCCGTTGAGATAAAATAAGCTCATGTCATAAAGACACTATATCTATGGGCATACTATACCTAGGCTTAAATAAACTCATTAGTGTAGAAGTAATACATGTAGGACAATTAGAATATTTTTAACATAACCATACAGAAACCTGTGTTTACTTAGGTTAGCTAACAAACATATATATAAAAAAAAAGACTGAATATTGTACAAAAATTCTCAGAAAAATTATAAAATAAGCATACGTCAACGGGAAGCTTGGAGTTGTGAGAATGTTGAAAAACCTCAATTTCTGCAATGCTAAAAAAATTCTATTTAAAACAACAACTGGGTTGCTTGAGACAAATTGACGGGTCAGCCAATACACCCTTGCACACATTAGAGCAATTGTGCAAAAGATCAATTTGGAAAACTTCCGTTATCACTAAGCTGACACACCCAAACCAACATGTATACATTTAAGGAAGATTTACCAAATTAGACCTACATCTTATAATGGACAAAATTGAAATGTCACTAAAAGACAATATGTCTACTTTGAGCGTATTTATAGATATTGACGATGTTTTTGATAAAACCAACTTCAAAAAACACATTGTGTATATTTTACAATTAGTAAATGAATAAAACACATGTTATAGGAAAAAAACTGTGACAGTTACCGTAAGGGATGTGTCGTTCAAAAAAGTTGTTGTTAAAGATTGTCTCTAAAAAAATGAATTATCTTTATTATTACTAAATATAGTAGTTGACAACTTTATTTAGTTACTTAATAATCTTAGTTTTTATACAATTGGTTATGCAGATGACTTGACAATCTTGCTAAGCAGTAAATTTAAGAGCATACTCTGCAACTAAAAACCAAATTGGTTTTCTTCACTAAAAAAATTGCAAACTAAAACCAAAATTCTCACTATTAGGTTATTTACCGCTATTATTTAAGGTAAACCATCTTAAAATAATTAACATCAAGCTTAATGTAGTATCTATCTAAATATGTGATGCAAAAATGTTTACATGTTTTTTTGGCAATGCTGGCGAGCAGTAGAAAAAACATAGGGACTGTCTTTAAAAATAGTACTATGGTTATACACAGTCATTATAAGATCTATGCTAACACACGGAGTAAAGTTTAGTATGTGGTGGCCTAAAGATCTGCAAACAAATTAAATCAATTGCAAAGAATGGCATGTTTATCTATAACAATGCTCTGTCTGCCGCTCTTACGGTAAACGAATGCCGACAATGCAGTTGGACTTTTGTAGAAAGGGCTAGCCAACATATATTAATACTATTTGTTTAATTTCTAATATTTAAATATTGTCTATGTTTTTATTTAGTTATATTAGTATTACTCGATAACTTCTACGTTTATGTGCAATAGGCAAACTTCATATTGTTTCAATAAATATTAGCTAATTGAAATAACAAAATAAAAAACTTTTATTTTAAAATTATGTATTTTTTAAAACACCTTGTATAACAGATGAGATTTTTTAAATAATTTTTTATTTAAATACTATACTAATAAAATAATTTACAAAATTTAAAAATTAATTTATCGGATACCAGATGAATTCAAAGTTCTTTAATCCAAAAGTCTTTTCTGTGCCTTCTTTAGGTACTAAATCAGAATTAAGATCTAGTCTGATAAATTTAACTTTAGGTCTGTATCCATTTTCATCGGCAACATAAGTGACAATCCTGCTAACGCCATCACGGTCATTAACAAAGTATCCACCGACTTTAGCTCCATTCTTGTAACCCTTCTCGTAGTGACCATGGAAACCAACTGTATAGTTAAATTTATAGAGAAGATCGGTAATATCACCCGTATTAATTCCGGCTGGTAATCCATCAACCATATTGGGAAATTTATCCTTAATTGGAATTGACGGATTATTAGGGATGTTAATCATACCATTATCAACAGTTATTCCGCTTGGATTAGATAATGGGTTTGGTAAGGGATCATTTTGTATTGGAAAACCTGGTTGATTTCCTGAAACGCTTGGTTGGTTATTTCCAGGGAAACCAGGCTGATTTCCAGGGTTGTTAGGTTGATTTCCTGGAAAACCGGGTTGATTTCCTGAAACGCTTGGTTGGTTATTTCCAGGGAAACCAGGTTGATTTCCAGAGTTGCTAAGTTGATTTCCTGGAAAACCGGGTTGGTTTCCATTTTGCCCTTGTTGATTTCCTGAAACTAAGGGTTGATTTCCAGGACGATTTTGTTGATTTCCTGAAAAACCGTTATTGCTGGGTTGTTTAGCTGGGAATCCAACACTTTGTATAGGAGGGCTGACAAATGGTGCTTCAACTTTATTTCCAGTTCCGGCCGGTGTTTGGAATGGCAATTTTGGCACATTGTTATTATTATTTCCACCCAGTAAAGGTGCTTTTTGGGTTACATAACCACAGCCAGCACAAGCTGGTTTGATTGTAGCTTGAGTTGTAAATCCTGGTCTTTGAGTAACGCTTTGTACTGGTGGTGGATTGGGTTTAATTGCTAACGGATTAGGTGCTGGTGCTGGTGCTGCTGGTTTTGGATTTCCTTTGCCAAATTGACTTGTGTCTGGTAGTTTGGCATTTGGTTCGTCCAAAGCTAAATAACAATTATAATTAGTAAGTCAAATGATGAAATGGTGATAGAATACATACGTCCACTAACTCTAACGTTTTTCATGCTTAATATTCTGAAATTTCCATTTTCATCTGTAGCATATACTGTTACATGATAAATACCATCTGCTGTAATAAAGCCAAATTCTCCTTGAATAATACCATTTGCATCTAGAACGGGAACAATTATTTTAGTATTTTATTTATTTATTTTTGAAATGCATACCTTTCTTTTCATGCCTATGTTGTTGTCCGTCAATTGTAAATCCAAACTCATAAGGATTGTCTTCACCATCCTCATTATATTTACTTTTGGCAGCGAATACTTGCAGGAATAAACCAACAGAAACAATTAAAAATATCTGAAAAATAAAATTATAATTATAAAATATGTTATTAAATTTCAATTTTAATAAACATGTGTTAATGGACGCAGCCTAATTCACTTTACCTTGTGGTGATTTGTTGCAATATTTATTTGTTCAATTATTTAGTTTATAAAAATAATCAATGTCAATGTAAAATGACATCATTTTTCATCGCAAATTTGTCCTTAGTATATAACTATTGTCTCGTAAAATTTGTTCGAAGGTTGTGGATAATTTACATGCATGTTACTGCATATATTATTACTATTACAACTATTAGATTATCGTATTTATTGAAAATATACAATCAGAAGAAAATTGCTATATTAAATTTAATAATGTTCAAGTTGAAATCCGAAGGATTTTTTTAGATTTATAAATAATAAGACATTAGCAATAAATCAAATTAATAAAAAATAAATTACGCAGCTGAAGAAGATATGCGGAAGTTAATAATATTATAAACAAAATAATTTATTTAACTATAAAAAAATGTTTATTTGCATTTATTTAATGTACCAGTTAATATAATCATTACATATGTATAATTGATTTTATCTTATTTTTTAATGCAAATTTCAGCATTTTATTATAATTATAGAAGAAAATTATTACGTGATATTCATTCAAATATTTTCATCAATAGAAACTTTGCCGTTAGTTTCAATCAATTGATTTATTAGTGATGATATTTTTAAGTTACATATTAATGACAAATCCAATATGAAGACGTCTTCATTTACAATCACCTGTACGTATTTTTATTGGGTAGTGATTTATACGATCGATGCGTAATAAATAAAAATTAAGTAACAATTCAATCGCCTTTTCGAAGTTTCCTAACTGAAAATTTCACATTAACATTGCAAAACATGCACTATACCTAATAATTAAAATATTGTTATAAAAATGCTGCGCCCTTTTACATAGTGGAATATCTCGTTATGTAATATATACTTGTGTAATAATTTGTTTAAAAAGGGTATTATTTATTAATACTAGTATTTGACATATTATCTTACAATAGAATAAATAGGTTATCAAATTAAATTTTAAATTAATTTTTTTAAATTTAAATTTTAATTATTTATACAATAATGTTTTGATAGATTTACATATTTAAAAATAACATAATTTATCACAGATTTATTATAATAAATTTGAAACAAGGTAAATTTAACACCATGGTTTAATATTTACATATGTTCACATTGGATTCTTTTATTTCTAACATAAATATCGTGTTTATGCACTAACGACTACTTCATTAATAATATGTTCATGAGCATGTTAATGTGTTCTTCAGATTGTTATTTATATGATGAAATATGCAATCTACAGCGAATTAAATGGTGTATTTTTATAGTTTAAGTTGAGAGTGTAAAGTTCATAGTTGTTATATAACATTATCATTAAATCCATCTATATCTTAAGTAGTTAATTGGATATGAATGGATTATGTTAAATATTTAATATAAATTTAAAAACATATTTTTATATTGTAATAAAACTGTTTGCGCTTGTAATAGTTTATAATCTCTTAACTCAACTTTTACAAGTCTGTTTCAATAGTATTTATTTTAGATGTATAATAGGAAATTTAACAAGTGAGAGTTTCCGCACCATACTGAAATGACCTAAATCTATTCTAACCAAAATAATATACTAAAACTATTTAATATGCACGGCTTCAGGACGCCAGCCAGGCTGCGGCGTTGGATCACACAGCTGATGCTAGCTCAAACTGACTGCTCTAATCCAATGCCAATGCCACATGTGTAATTTTTTTAAATTTTATTAGAAAATTTCTTACTATTCATTGTCTATAATCAAGTGTAGCTTTTATAATAAATATAAAATCCAGATACATTTTTATTGTTAATTTGCACTTAGAATTCAAACTTTTTTAGATTTTTGGTTTGGCATATGACGTTCGCATTTGACATCACAGTATAGTTAGCGTCTTGTACCATTTTTTTAAGTTGAAGTGAGCATTTTCCCACCAAGTTAAAAACTTATTATAAATAAGTTCATGCGCATTGTGCTAAATATTATTGTTGTCAATATGCAATAAAACCATATTCTTCTTCTTTACGTGTCTTGTGCTCCACGAACGTTGGCGATCATCAACATTATTTGGGTCTTGTTGACAGCGCTACGAAAAAGAGTTGTAGTGCTGACCCCAAACCACTGTCGTAGGTTTTTCAGCCAGGACGTCTTCCTGCGACCTGGCCCTCGCCTATCAGCTATCTTTCTCTGCATTATATTTTGCAGTAATCTATACTTCGAGCCTCGCATGATATAGCCAAGATACTCAAGCTTGCGTTTTTTCAAAAGATATAGAATTTCTGTGTTTTTATTGAAGCGTGCAAGAACTTGGGCATTAGATATTCTATCTGTCCACACTATACGTAGCATCTTTCTATATGACCACATCTCAAATGCTTCTATTTTTTTGCACATAGCATCTGTGAGCGTCCAAGTATCTGCGCCATACATTAATATGGTGAAAACATAACAACGTAGCAACCGAACTTGCAGATTAAGATTAAGATCCCTGTGGCACATAACTTGCTTCATTTTATTGAACGCCGTGCGTGCTTGTTCTATTCTGGATCTAATTTCTTTCGATTAGTCCCATTGCTGATTCAAGGAACACCCTAGATATTTAAATTGGGCGACTTGTTCAATTTGCTGATTACTTTTATTTTTGTCACTACATTGCGCTCCTTACTGGCTACGATGACCTTGGTTTTGTTTATGTTTAGTTCTAGGCCTGCTTGTTCACTATTAGCCACGACACAATTCAGCAATTCTTGAAGATCTTTCTCTGTATTTGCCAGCAGGTCCGTATCATCTCCGTACCGCAAGTTATTTACCACCTCCCCGTTTAGTAAGATACCTTCAAATTTTTCATCCAAGGCTTTGGCAAATATTTGTTCGGAGTATATATTAAATAAAAGTGGTGATAACACGCACCCTTGTCTAACCCCTTTTTGGATTTCTACTTCATCTGTATTGTTGTTATCTACTCTCACGGATGCTTGTTCACTATTAGCCACGACACAATTCAGCAATTTTTGAAGATCTTTCTCTGTATTTGCCAGCAGGTCCGTATCATTTCCGTACCGCAGGTTATTCACCACCTCCCCGTTTAGTAAGATACCTTCAGATTTTAAATCCAAGGCTTCGGCAAATATTTGTTCGGAGTATATCTTAAATAAAAGTGGTGATAACACGCACTCTTGTCTCACCCCTTTTTGGATTTCTACTTCATCTGTATTGTTGTTATCTACTCTCACGGATGCAGATTGGTGCCAGTAAAGTTTTTCAATGATACAAATGTCTCTGCCATCTAAACCTAGTTCTTGCAAGATCACTATGAGCTTGCTATGTTTTACACGGCCAAACGCTTTTTGATAGTCTATAAAGCACGCGTACACGTCTACAGACACGTCTTGGCAACGCTGAATTAGTACTTGGATACTAAACAAAGCTTTACGTGTTCTCATCCCATTGCAAAACCCAAATTGAAAATCACTTAGGCAAGCTTCACATTTACAATATATTTTTGCTTAGATGATCTTCAAGAAAATCTTCAAGACGTGGCTCATAAGGCTGATGGTTCTATAGTCACCACAGTATTTAGCAGCTGCTTTCTTTGGCAGTGTTACAAAAACGGAGGTTAACCAGTCCTTAGGAATGTTTCCGGTTGCATAAATGGTAATAAAAATAAAAGTCCACAACTACGTTTAAAGCTTGATCTTCTTCAATGAGTTTTAACATTTTTGATGATATGTTATCTGGCCTTCGTGTTTTACTTTCTTTGGACATTTTTATTGCATGTATTACTTTGGTTCTTGTTATTGGGGGTTCTTCTGTCACATCGTATTCTGCCGGATGATCCACTCTTTGATCTTGAAAAAATTCTTGAATATAGTTCTTCTATTTTGCTAGCTTTTTTTAGGTCTAGAATAACTTTTCCTTGGTTGTCGAGCAGCATTGCATATTTCCTAGGTTTGCTGAGGCCAGCAGCATCTTTTACTTTCTTGTGCATGCCGAGTGTGTCGTATTTACTATCCAAGCTTTCTATCTCTTTGCACTCTTTACTTAGCCATTGCACCTTTGCTTCTCTGATCTTTTTACAAATATTCCGATGCAATACTTAATAAGCTTCACAATCATGCTTTGCCGCTTCTCTACTATCCATTAGTTGCAGTATTTCAAAAATCATTTATGTTTTCTTTTTGATTTGTGGGTCTGGTTTAAGATATTTCTTGCCCCTACTTAGAATTACATCTTTGATGTTGTTTCACGCCAATTCCACTGCATCTTCTGCAATGTTGAAGATTTGAAGTCTTGTATTTAGTTCTGTTTTTGTATTTGCTTTAATATTTTTGTCTGATAATCGTGAGATATCTATTTTCTTCTGCGGACGTCGGACGTTACATTTCTTAAGTCTAAACCGTGCAGAAACTACTACTGGGTTATGATCAGAACCTATGTCGCTTCCGGGGTAAGTTTTTGCAGATGTTATGCAGTTTCTAAACCGTTTCTTGATTAATACATAATCAATTTGATTACGTACCAATCTGTTTAAGTTATCGGCATTAGATTTCCACGTATAGAGTCTTCTTGGTGGTAATTTGAAAAACGTATTTGTTATGACAAGGTCATGCTCTTCACAGAATTCAATAAATCTATCACCACGGTCGTTTTGTGTTTCTAACTTGTAGTTACCAACAATATTTCCACAAACACCTTTACCAACCTTGGTGTTAAAGTCGCCTAGTACCATTGTTAACTCGGAGTTCTTAGTGAGTCTTAAGGCATTTGTGACTTGTACATAGAATTCCTCAATTTATAAAAGTTTTAACTGCTCTAGATACTTTCTTAGTTATTATTATAGCGACTTCATTATAATGACTTGGGTTGTCGTTGCCGACATGGTAGACTTGATAGCCATCTATAGTACACTCTCCGGAGCAAATCCACCTCGTTTTGCTTATTTCACACATTTCAATACATTAACAAAAGAAACAAATAATTTATAAAAAAAAAATAGTTTTTAAGGTCTCAAAAATACAGTCTCACAGACGACAACTTACCGTTAATATAACAATATTTCACTTTACCAGTTAAGGGTTGAAAACGTTTTTAGTGTATAATTTATGAGACTCATTTTATTGGTAGTCTGCACAAAGCTTTGCATTTATTTATTTTTTTTTTTTGGGGAGAGTTGCAAAGGTCAATGTCAGCTATTTGTCAGGTATTGTTTCTGTTTAGTATATAATGTTAAACAGGTTTACTATGATGTGGAGATGTTCATCTTCAATTAATTTGAGTATTTCAGCTGGCAATTTATCTTTTTTTTTTTACATTTCTTATAGCAAGTAATATTTCTTTTTTAATTATACCGTGTCTGCTACTTTCTGTTTTCTTTTTTGCTGGATGTTGTATTGTAATAAATTCCAGCTTTTTTCTTCAAATAATTCTTTGGTATATTTTTCTTACAACAACAATTTTTCTTTGGTCTCTATGACTATTTCACAGGTTTTGTTTGCCAGAATATTTGGTTGTTCTTACTTTAGCGTTTAAGCAAGTTTTTTGACTTTTTTGTGCATATTGAATAATAATTACTTAGACAATGTTTATTCAAATTTAAAGAACAAAAACTATAGATTTCGGATTTTTTGATAATATTGCTTTGAATATCAGTGTACTAAACTTGTATACTAAAGTACTAATAAAATCAAACACAGCTATGAACAAATTTAAGTTTTTTAAATAAATAAATAAAACGGAAAATAAATAATGTCACAAATGACAATAGTAAATTTTTGACAAAAAAAAAACACATTTTTCACCAAAATACACTGTTGGCGAGACTTCGAGAACCAAAGACTTAAATCAAAATTTTTGTGCAATTTAAGGGTTAAGTGGAAGAACAGTGCTGCATTGAACTTTTTCATATATGTTACTTACTTGAAATAAATACATGTTCTTATTATTTTTTTTCTGACTTGTTGACGTTTGTTAACATATATTCGCGAGTTTTCCAGGGGTATGTATATGTGTTTATGTATTTAATTTAGGAAAACACGGGTGATATGTGCAGTATCTAACAACATTAATTTTTGAGCAGCAGATAAAGTCTCTTTAGCTCATAATTTTTTTTAAATTTTTAATGGATTCTTTTGAGACTTGTTGATGATATTATAATAGGTAGTATAATCACTTTATTTTGTGAAATCTGTGTATTTCTGTTTATTTTCTTAAGTCTTTTTAATTATGTTTTCACTTGATGGTATTGTTACGTTAATAATATATGTTGTTTTTGATTATTTATTTATTTATATAATATATTTTTTATCGGTTTGAATTGATACGTCTTATAGTATTTTATAATCGTTATTTTCTTTAACGGTTTTTGGAGTGTAGTTGTAATAAGGAATTCTATCTTCTTGGTCTTCAGTTGGTAGTTGTGCTTTTCATATTTTTTTTTTGTGACCAGGCGTTTGTGTTTGTCAAATTCTACTACAGTTTTGTATAATATGTTTTTAGTTTTTTTTAAATAAGTTGTTATATCTAATCTATTATTTGTTTGTTGTGAAGATATTTAATATTGCTGATACCACTTCATTCGTTGCATACGACATTTTGGATAAAGAGCTCTATATTTAGTAAAAAATGTTCTTATTTGCCTGTTTCAGGTCATCTAATTTAATATTATTCTACTTGATGATGCCAAAAGAATAAGTACCGGAATAGCATACGTATTAATAGCTCTAATAAGATTTGTTGAGTTTAATTTGCTACTAATATGAGAATTTAATCTGATTTTAAATTTTTGTTTTATGTTTTCTTTCATGCCTTTGTTATCAGTGACAATATTTTGCATTATTCCTAAATATTTATACATTTTTGTTTCTTCCATATTACCTATTATTTGTTCATCATCAGGCTGAATCATTGATGTATTTTTCTATATCCTTTTCTCCATTCTTATAACTTTACATTTATCTATTCCAAATTTCATACAGACATCTTTGCTTATTTTTTCTACAATATTATTCAGCTGAGTTAGTTGATATTTGTTAGATCCATATAGTTTTAAATAATCCCTGTATAACAAGTGATTTATTGTTTGAGTGTTAGTTCCACCTTTTAATTTGAATCTGTATTTGGTTCTATTTAAGGAGTTTGAAATAGAATTTATGGCCATATAAAGTAGCGCTTAATGTGTCGCTTTGAAATATGCATTTCCGTTTTCCAGTTCTGCATTAAGTGTATAACGAATGTATTTATTATTGGATCGATTTTATATATTTGCAGCAATTCTTGTATATCCTGTATACAGATTTCTTTTTTGGTTTTTTGCTTGATTAGTTATAACTGGCTCGTTTTTATATTTAGGTTTATGGTATGTAATTTTGTACATCTGTATAAATTCTTGCAAGGTGTTTGTGTGTTACTGTAAAGAGTTTTAACTAATAGTTCTGAGTTTTGTCCTTTCCAAGTGCTCTCCAATTTAAACATTTGTTAATTGCATATTTATTGTAATTTTTGGTTATATTTATTAATTGCATTTGGTCACAAATACTATAATTCTCTCTTTCTTCACATACCCAAGCTGCATTTTTTTGGTAAATGTCAATCTGTTGTTTACTTGATTTTGTGTAGTTTTGTATTTCCTCTTTTCCCAGTTTTCGATAAAATTGTTTTTCATTCTTAGTAAAACTTGCGTTTTGTGATTTTTATTTAAAGAATATTTTGTATTTTTTTAAGCGGAGTGTATAAACGGCTAATTTTTGTTTTAGAAGTTTGTTTACTAGTTTTATTTCTTCTTTATGTCTTTCGATTTTTACTGGGTATGTAGAGTTTGATCTAAATACATTTTTGTTAGTTTATTAGTAGGTTTATTTAAGATACTTTCTTGAATGTATCTTGTCAAACTTAAAATTTGTCCTCTAATCTCTTCAATATTATTTTCTATTTGTCTTGTCCACGGTGGTTGTTTTGTTGTGGATATGGTTTTTGAATTATTTGTTATCTCTGTAGGGTATGTAAGTTCTGAATTGATGCGTATCTAACTAATAGGTTTATTTGAAGTTTTGGGATCATTTCTTTGAGTTTAGTCCAACTCCTGTGAGTTTAATCTTTATACGGACAACGTTTATACGCTTTCAGGTGCCACTTCTATTGTATGTGATATCCAATATCCATAGCTAATTTAATTTTATTAGCAGCACTTCTAAAAAGTTTGTTGAGCTACAGCCAAACTATTTTTTTAAATTTTGCAACTATGTCACTTTTCCTTGTCTTACGCATTTTTGTTCTTTAATTTTGCTTTGCATTATATTTCTTAGTAATGAATATATATTGCACTTTTCTTTTTTTTTAATGACAAAAAGGACTTTTTGATTTAGCCGTCGGAAAACCTCAGTATTCATCACGGTACCTTTAGTAGGCAGCGGTAGCACCAAATCTCAAAGCATTCGATTTGTTTTATGTTATACTGTTTAAATGTCCATGCTTCTGCACTATAGAACAATCCACTGAAGACATAAGATTGCAACATTTGTTTACAGAGATGAAGGTTTATATTGCGGTTGCATAGTATTTTTTGTTAATTATTTGTTGACTTGGCAATTTTAATTTGGCATTTTATTTCATAGTTTTGGTCAAAAAAGCTACTAACCTATGCTTCAAGGTACTTATACTGCGGTACTGTTTTAACCAGCTTACCATTGTTATAGATATTAGACAAGGTGTTTGGTGACTTTGAGATGACCATATATTTTGTTTTTAAACGTTTTTTGTGTGACTGTAGTTGTTGGAATGTGTTAACATTTTAACATTTTCAGTCAACAACACTGTATTATCCGTGTATCTGATGTTGTTAATAGTCACTATTTACTATTATGCTTTCCATGTTGAAAGTACTTTTTGACATACCGTTTATATAGCAAAAATGTTAAACAAAATTGCACTTCTAACAAACTTCCCGGTCCTCTGGTTCTAGTATAGATTAATAATTAGTCGCAAATCTCTCAATCATGGATTTTATTAGTTCTTGAAATGTTTTTATTATTTTTGTGATAAATTTTGTCAAATGCTTTCCTGAAATCTATAAATAAAGCATCACATATTGGCACTCTGTCAGTTATTCTTTTCTAGTTTTTGCACAAGAAGATGAAAAAATAAAACAAGATGCAAAAAAATTACAATGCCAGTAATATACTTAAATGTACAAATAGACATATAATAGTTGATATAAAAGCTAAACTAAAGAGGTGGTACATACCATAGATCTGAAGAATTAAAACTTAAGAATACTCAAAAAGAGCTGGAATAAGCCTAAAAACTCATAGGAACCAAAAAATTATTTAACTTTTTAATGAAAAAGCGATCAATATTCTTTTAAACATCATATAAGATAAAATAAATTATTAAACAATGGTTGACGTCTACTTTTGCACTTAATTTCAAGAAACCACACGCACGAAAATGAATACCAAACCGTTGCGATCATAAATCACACTAAAATAAAAAAAAATCATTTAGAAGAAACTTAAAAAAAAATAAAGAGCACGTAATTTAAATTTTGTGAGACTAGAAACAAAAGAAGCGCATTATACATTGACTTTAAAAAAGTAAAGCACAATAAACTGGTAAAAATATTGATTTAAGAATAATCAACAACTGATAACGTAGTCAAAATGTTAACATAAAAGAAGAAAATGAACTAACTAAAGAAGTAGAGTTTTGTAGAAGAGTAAGACAAGGATGTAATCTATGCAACTGCTATTTAAATTTAAAATAAAACTATATTAATGAAAACCATAGAAAAAAAGAAGTGACGAAGATTATTATAAATAAAAAAGCAAGAAAGTATGCACACAGAACTATTATACAGCAAGCTTACAGATATACAACACTTAGTTAATAAATTAAATAATCGTGAAAATATTTACAAAACCAATATCAATTAAATTGAAACGACAACAGCAACAAAAAAGGACATTGAATTTTGCCACTTGGAGCGTACAAGGAATTAGATTGAAAACCGACAAAATTATAAAAGATATAGAAACTCTGAAGACTGATGTGATAACTTTAACGGAAACAAAGAGAAAAGGATCTGGGATTGAACAAGTCGGAAATTTTATACAAATATATAGCGGAATACCAAAAGAACAACGGGCTCAAAAAGGAATATCTATAATGATCCACAAAAAATATAAAAAGTTTATAACAAACTGGGAAGCAATTGACAAAAACATCCTTAAAGTAAATTTGAACATCTTACAGAAGCACATTACTTGCCTTGCTAAATATGCATCATCTAACGATGAATAAATTCAACAAATAGAAACAGACATCGGAAACACAAGAAAAATAATCATGGCAAGAGATTTCAATAGTACGACAGGAATACATAACAACAGTAAAGTAGTAGGACCTTTTAGAGAGCAAGATACAAATGATAATGGTGAACGACTAATTGAGATGTGCGAACAAAACGACTTGAAAATAACAAACGGATTCTACAAACATAAAAACTATACATAAATCCAGCATACAAGAAATCTTATATCTATCATTGATTATATCATTGTCAAACAAACTACACACTTAATAATAAATGATGTAAGAATATACAGAGAAGTGACATGTGGCTCCAATCACTACCTATTAAAAGCCAAAATTATTATTCCATATGAATGGAGCGACAACCAAAATGTGGAAAATACCTTTATTGAAGAAGAAGTTATAAATTATCCTAAATATAACCTAGAAAGTCTTATAAATGATAGTGTTTAACATTTGTACCAACAAAGATTAGACAGAAAACTTTTTCTCAATCTCACCCAGCCAATAGACATCATCTACAGCAATATGATTACGAGTATTCACCAATGAGCATGTGGAGAACCCATTATAGTAACTTATTAACAGAAAACAGAGTAGAATATAATAATGTAAAAAGAACAAACATAGATATAGAAGGAGAACAAATAGAAATAACAACAGAAATAGTAAAACAAGCAGCCATAAAGCTCAAAAACAAAAGAACCCCAGGCCCAGAAGGAATAAATGCGGAACTTATAAAGTGTGGTACGGAAAAACTATTTGCGACTCTGGCACACATATTTAATCTCTGCCTAAATAGACATGAAGTGCCAAATGACTGGAAATTAGCATATATATCGTCGATACATAAAAAAGGCAACAAACTGGAATGCAACAACTACAGAGGAATATCAGTCACAAGTACCATCAGCCGACTATTAGGAAGAATAATTCAAAATATTATAGAGGAAGAATACATGAACAATGAAGATGAAGAACAAAGTGGTTTCAGAGCCGGTCGATCATGTACAGATAACGTATTCTGCCTAAAGCAAATAATAGAAAAAATTACAGCAACTAATAGAGAACTTCATCTAGTCTTTATAGATTTACAAAAAGTCTACGATAATGTACCTATCAACAAATTGTGGGATGTACTACAAGAATCTAACCTTAACCATACTATAATAAATGCCCTAAAAAATCTTTACGATGACACAAAAAAAAATAAAAACTGGAAATAGATTATCAAAAGAATTTGAAACATATAAAGGATTACGGAAGGATTGTTGTATTTCCCCAACATTATTTAAAATGTTTGAAGGAAAAGCGCTTACTAACTGGAAAAAGATATGTAGCGGCATGGGTATAGAACTAAACAGCACTTGCCTGTACACACTTCAATTTGCTGACGATCAAGTTTTACTAGCAAATGATAAAGATGATGCAGAATATATGACTAGAAAACTGAAAGAAGAATACGAAAACAGGGACTAACAATAAATACACAGAAAACAAAATATTTATGCGTGGGAGAAAATTCGGGAAATTTAATCTTAGAAAATTACAAAGAATGAGCGGCATGTAATGAATATAAATACCTGGGCACAATATTTGACAATACCGGATCTGACGAAAAATAAATAAAAGCTAAAATAACACAAACCAAAAAAACAATAGGATGTCTGAACGGAATTCTCTGGAGTGAAGATATCACAAATAAAAACAAATACAACATATATGATACTATGATAAAAAACCAGCTACTATATGGATCAGAAACATGTGTAACAAATGTAGAGGTGGACGCCTTAAGAAGATCGACAAGAATATCAAGAATAGAAAGAATTAGGAATGAGATTATTAAACAGCGTATAGGAATAGAAGGAAGTGTTTATCATGATTTAGAAAAACGACAATTAATATGGTACGGACATGTTAAAAGAATGAACATAAATAGACTTCATAAGCAAACAATGGAATGGGTGCCACAACAAAAAAAAAAAGGAAGGCAAAGAAAAGGTGAGTTCAGGGAATTAAAACGGCAATGACTGCAAAAAACCTAATAGACAGACAGTGGAATAATAAGAAAGAATGGCAAACGGGCAACGGACAACCTCAAAAGACGTTCTAAACCGATTATATATATATATATATATATATATTAAACCTAAAAATTGAAATACCATCATAAAAGGGCATGGATAGAACAAACGCGTTGGTTAAAAAATATAAATGAATGTTTTGGCTACACCAACATCTAACTGTTTAGAGCTGAAGCCTAATAGTAATTTGCGGTATTTGATTGGCTGTAAATCACAATTTTACATAACGCCATTCTTTAAAGTTTGACAGTAGTGACAGATTATAATAAACTGTACCAAAACTATCTGCTTTAGCCTTAAAATGTGGGTCAAAACAAAAATTTTGAAACCAAAGGGCCAAAAAGTCAAATCAAATCAAATACCAAAATTGACTTTTTGGCTGTAAATCACAATTTTACATATTTTTCTTTAAAGTCAAACATTAGTGACAAATTATAATAAATCTTAAAATTTCTTAAAACATTGTTTTTATTATGCCAAACAGCATATAGTGTATCAAGTGCCGAAAATAGGCTTTAGCAACACGCCGCTTTTAGCATCACAAACGAGCAAAGTGAGTGAGGGCTGCTAATGCAAAGGGCTGCTAAAGCCTTTTGGCACAAGTTACACTCAATATTTTTTTGCCTGCTCCAATTAAAAACATTGTTTTTATTGTTTATTATAATCTGTCACTACTGTCAGATTTTAAGGTAATGACGTTATCATTATATGAAATTGTGCAGACAAAAAACGCTTTTTTTTGCCATCACAATTTTATATGATAATGACGTCCTCTTAAAATCTGACAGTAGTGACAGATTATAATAATCAAGGAAAACAATATTTTTAATTGGAGCAGGCACAAAAATATTGTGTGTAACTCATGCAAAAAGACTTTAGCAGTCTTTTGCTTTATCAGCCCTTTGCTCTAGCAGCCCTCACTCGCTTTGTTACCTCGTACTGCTAAAGCTTATTTTTGGACGTTAATACACTATATTATACTATATTGTATTTTTTATAAATAAAAAAAAGTTTCTAGTTCTAGGTAGCAAACGACAGATCTTTATTATTTATAATGATTCACACGTAATACAAAATAAAGAATAAAATTAACATCGATTCTAAAAACAAATAGTTTACATAATTTACTTGAAAAAGTTTCGAAAATGTTGCCAATATTTGCTGTCATGTATAATTGTTATTGCTTAGTGTAAAATATTATTTAATCCACTTAACCTAAATTATTTATTAAAATATAAAACAGCTGATAGTTATAACTTTGTTTACTAGTTAAAATATTACATTTTTTAGTATGTAAACACACTTACAAAAATAATAAGCAAGAATTGCAATTTGAAAGTATCCCATTATAAGAATAAGAATACATAATTATATATACAATTATTATTACTGCTTTTCTATTTTTACTATTATTGTACAGTTATTCTGATATTATTTTGCATATGCAATCATATAGTATTTGCATACATGCAACAATACTATTAAATAAACATAATTTTTATTATTTATTTATCGCTGATCTTTTCCGGATGTTATTATATTTAAAGTATAAATGAACTCATGACTATTGTTGTTTGATTCATTCATAAATAATGTTTAAGTTTATAAACATATTTAGTAATAGTTCAATGAAAACTAATTATATATTTATTATATTCATAAGCTAACTTTCTAAGGTCCCATAACTTACAAAAATAAATAATGTTAATAAATTTGATTTAGCTGGAAACGATTAAGTTGATTACAGTCGCTAATATGGAAGAAATTTGTATCGGTAAAATAAACAAACGGTCACTATTTAAATTTTGCAATAAACACAATACCGTTTAAATAATAATAAATTAAAATTATTAATATTTCAACAATAATTCAATATGCCAATTAATTTGTTATGCAAATTTGAACAACTCATAAAATTGGCTTTATTGTTGAGGATATCTTTATGGATATTAATAGTTTAGTTAATTACATTGTCATCAGTTTTGGATTTTATTAGTGTTTTTTAATTAAATAAACATTTTTTTCTTGATGAATGCAAAATAATCCGAATTCATTGATAAAATGTAAATATATTTTAATTTTTAATTATTTATTTTTGAATAAACTACATCCATTGACTGAATTTAATAGAATTAGTTTACGCAATTAATTAATAAATTGTAAGTGGTTGTTGCTATAAAGATTAAGGTTGATTATATCATAATTAAATTAATTTTAAAATTTACTTTTATATATGTGTTGTCTCAAGTGAATTGAACATAGTTTAATGGTGTAATAATTTTATTCTATTTGTTGTGTCCTCTTTTTGAATTGTAATACATAGTTTTATATCAAATAATTGGCTTAATAAATGTTCTTCATATTTAAGTAAAAAAAAAAAAAATACAACCCAGTTGATAAAATCATGTTTAAAACAAATTAGAGCGTACATGCTTTTTGCAGTGCAGTATCTGCCTGCCTATATTTCTTGTACAATTTATAATCAAAGAATTGAAATGAATAGAATTTAACTATTGACTTGAAACTTTGTTTGCAGCACATTATTTTGTAATCTAATTTATTTTTCCAACAAACATGATTCTGTTACAAGATAACAATGTAAATTTAGTTACAAAGTTTTAAATATTAATTTTATTATGAAAACATAACGCACTACACATTACACATAATATTTACATAACAATTTAACAATTTAAAAAAATGATTAACTTTGTAAATTGTACAATGCTAACATTACATATAAAGAGCTATTCATGTGTTGATTTGTATTTGTCCTTCTACACCAAAAAGTCAAGTGGTTTTTTGAAGAAGTACGACAAACTTGATTTGGTTTGGCAATTTAGAATTATCACAGATTTTGTTGATTAGTTTATACTCATAAATTATAGAAGTAACACAATGTCAAGGCTGTGTAGTATCATCATTAAGCATAAAAAGCAAATTATGATCAAATGCATTTCTGATCTGGATAGACATGACAATTTTTGAAATTAAAAAAAAAGCGGAGACTGTACAATACTAGTTTATTAATATTATATGTATTATATAATATTGTAAAGCTGCTACATATACACATCTAAGTCATACAGCTTGGCTTGACTTCTAGTTCAACTTTATTATTTTAAATTTAATTTCAGACACAAACATTGCTTCTACGTATAATGTTTTTGAAACACAATTAACAATCTCAACTCAGGCTCAGATTTTAGCTATATACGCACAAAAAGTTGTACAAATTGTATGTGCGTATGTAGCGTATTACATATTAATTGTGTATTTCAAAATTACAAAAAATTATTTAATTACATTGCATAAATTTCATAAATCAACTATTATTTTTTATAACTAGATAATCAAGAATATTTGACCGGTTTATATTCAACAGCCAGGCATCAGACAAAATCGACTATATAAATTTAGTGATGAAAAGTAATAGTTGTTTTATTTCATTAAATATAAATTACCGTTTGGTGTCATTAATTGAATTATAAACAATAATCAATACGTGATTTACATATTTTGTGACTACCCAGTAAACACAGATACGTTTAAGATACGTTTATTTTTGGTATTACACCTAAGTGTAATATTTGTTTATTTGTTAAGTATATTATACGGAAAAATGTCCGGCGACTAAACGGATATATCTCGTATATTTAGTGTGTAATATACGTACCGGTTATATGTATTTTAAACGTGTAATTTACACGTATTATCAACGTAAAAATGCGTTAATATATAATAAAAATATTTGTATATTCTTTAATTATAGTACACGTGTATTATAGGTTAAACTTTATCCGGCGAGAAGACATGTGTAAGTTTGGATGCCTATACGAGGTAACGGACTCACATTGGGAAGAATTGGGTCACCCATCCAAGTCGTGACCGGAGCGGACGTTGCTTAACTTTTTTTAACGCTGGTAATCGTACATGCCCACTCTGCCGTACTGCCTACTCTCTTGTATATATAATAATGTAAAATATGTATATCATTCTAACATAAAATACAAAGTATTACATATAAATAAATAAAACATTATATTATTTAACATAGGTATTTAAGAAAATAACAATTAAAATGAAAATCCATTTTGCTTTTTCAACCAGTTTTTTGGTGACATCTGAAAAATATACTGTGTATATTTCCACAGCCTCATATGAGACACATATGGTAATCTTTATTTCAAATAACTTGAATAGTTTGCTATTTGTGTTTATAATACTATATATAACAACAGCAATCAATAATATTAAATTTAAATTTTAGAATAATAAATTGATAAATTGATATTAATGTTTCTGTAATGGTTATAATTGCATTGTACAAGAAAAAATGGTGCACCTGACAAGTTATTTGAAACAAAGATGTCATTGCTTATTTTCAGACTTACCACAAATTAGGTATTTGATCTTAGTACTCCTAAACCTACGCTTCCAGTTCAATTAAACAACACTTCAACACTGTTGTGTAACAACAAACAACTTAAAACTGTATCGAATATTACAACTATTAACATTATGGTTGATAAAAAATAAATAAAATGATGAATCATGCATCTCAACATACACTTTGCAAACTATATTCTCGAGTTCGGGTAGCCTCGGACGTACAAACATTGAAGACCAAATTGATCGGCAAACTAAACCCAGAAATAATAAACGTTAAATATACGTAGATATATTATGGAGGATATTTATACGAGTATTCTAATGGTTAATATACGTATATTAATCAACAGTGGAAATAAAAGAAAAAATTAACGTATAATATACAAATATACATATCTTACGTGTACAAGAAATGTATATTATACGAATACACATATACCATATACGCTTTTTACACCATATATACGTGTAATAAACTTATATTATCTAAACTTGTGTTTACTGGGTAATGACTTAATGTTCATATCTCTTAAATGTAAGTTAAGGTTTATATTTAGGAAAAAAGTATAGACAAAAATTATTTTTAAGTCTACGACCTGGTTACAACAAATCGAAAAAACCTAGGATAAACGGCACAAACACAAGCGGCATGGCCGGCAGAAAACCGCGGGTTCAGCACGAAAACTCAAACCACGCGTGTTTTTGGACTACACTGACTCGAGTTAAATATTGTTGTTAATCAGTAAAAATGTACGACATTTAACAAGAAAGCCAGATTAATTAAAGGAATAATAAACCACAAGAGGTTTCATAAATAAGGTTTATTATTTGAAAATTAAATTAATAAAATTATCCTTTTTTAGTTAAATTTTACAGTAATATTCATCTTACACTAAATAAAAATGGAACCAATTAAATTTTAATTAAAATTGTATTAAAATGTAATATCGTTAAAGATAAACACTATAATATCATAAATAATAAGATTTTTTTTAACATGACCTGATCTGAAATTATTAAACCAATTTTTATTTTATATTAATATGATACATTTAATTTTAATAAAATTACGTTTAAAGACTTTTTCTTCTACTACTTCTTGGAGATTTGAAAATCTATTAACTCTGAAGCTGCCTACGCATGTTTTTATAAGAGGTAGAATGCCTTTTATTGTTTCATTATTTAGGTAATTTTTTGGACTGTCTTGTGCTTGTTACCTTTTAAGACAATTTTTGAAAGTTTTGTTTTTGTCTAACTTGCGCTGCCTTCTCCTTACTATGTTTTGTACATTGATTGCATTGCTCTTTGATGTTTGTATTTTTCACTTTATTTCTTCTTGTTTTTTCAACTATTGTTTTCAGTGTTTTTATCTCAACCACACTTAGCATGTTTTTGTTTTGTTTGTATTTTTGCGCACTTCTGTGTCGTATGTCATGATTGGTCTAATGCAGGTCTTATAGTTTTGCTATCTATGCGAATATACGGATTTGATCATGTTATGTCTTGTAGGCATTCTAATGGTGCAGATGTTTTGTTAATTTATGGGGCTATTTTTTGCATCTGATTGATTTTTTTGTGATTGTCACGCATTTGGTTTTGTTGGTAGAGATGTTTATGTTTATGTTTATTCTTTTCTTGCTAAATTTATATTTGAGATTGCAGAATGTTAATTTGTTTTTTATCTTGTTTATTAAGAAATTAAATTGATTCTTTCTAGAGTTGAGATGTTATCAGTTTATTGATGTTTTGCTTTTATTTTGTCTTTTTGGTGATTAGGTTACAAACTATCTATGTTATGTTAGCTGGTGTTTTAGTTTTTGTTAATTTGTTTAGAATATTTTCCATTGGTCAAATAAATGAAGCAAGGTATGTTGAACTCTATAGTTTTCCAAACAAGTTTTTAGTCTTTCTTTAATTATAGGAATGGTGATACAGTTATGTCATTTGTCTGGTGATTTTATTTAGTTCAAGATTTAGTTAAATAGATTTAGGCCTTTACATTCCAAAAGTTTATTGAGAATACAATCCGTCCAAAATGATTTTTTGAGTTTTGTTTCTACCTCTTTTGTTGGTTACAGCATTTGTGTCTGTTTCATATTCATTTATGTTGAGTGGTTTTTCAACGTGGTAAATTTTTTTAAAATACTGTTACCATGTTTCAGTTGGCACTCTTTTGTTTGTAATTTATTCTGCTAGTAAATTTAATCTAATGCTTCCTTTAATTGATTTTATTTTTGCGTTTACTCTGTTTCTTATCAAAACTCCGTAAGTTTGGCCCAACGGTGTGTTTTTATATGTTAGGTAGCAAGTTTCTTTACTTCTTGACAAAACCGTGGCTTAGAATTAACTTTTTATTTTGTATGAGATTTTTCTTCTGCAGCGTTGATGCTTTTTTTTATATTATGCCAGCTGTTTTTTTACTTTTCATTGTGGCTTAAGTCAATTTTTTTGCTTACTTTGTGACTTTATATTGTAATTATCAATAAATTTTTTTTTTAGTTGTTAAAAGTAGTAAAATTTTACATAAGACTAAGTTTGTGGTAAGTTTTCAAGTTAGCAAATGATAGTCTTCTGACGTTGAGTGTTTGTGATGATGTTGTCGCATGGTTTTTAATTATGAAGTCTATTATTTATTGCTAATTTTGTTGCCGTTTTCATTAACTGTTGCTCTATTGTAGATTTGTATTATAGTTGGTATGACGTTGTTTTTGATGCGTGTGTTTAGATTTCCAAGTACAATAATTTTGTGTTTAGTGTTTATGTTGTCAATGACTTTTTGTAGTTGATGATACAAAATTTTAGTTTTTGCTATGGGCTTGGATATATCTAGGGTATATCTGCTTGTCAGGTGTGTTGTGGTGTTATTTATTTTTAAGATATTTTAAGTAATTTATTGTTGTTATATTCAATACCTTTGATATTCTGTATATATTTATCATGCATCAGAGTTTCAACCCTTGAGTACGCTTTTTTTGTTTATTTTTCTCAACGTATATTAGTTTAAAAAAAAAACAAATAAATAAACCAAATTAAGCAAATTTTGATTTTGATTTTTTTTATAAAGATATTTTATACAAAATACACATCAATATGACAGAGAGTTTTATCAAAATATAGCTCACCGTTAGAAGGTTGCTAAACTGTCAAAAATAAGATATTTTTTAAGATTCTATGTGTTATTGACTATATATTATCAAACGGGCAAAGTGCCAAAACTCTAAATTTCGTAAATAATTAGGGAAAAAAATAATTATTTGAAAATAAAAAGTTTTTTGTTTTGGTACGTAAAGATTTTTTTTAATTCTCTGTTTAGCAATTCTGGTACTTAGTTCTTTTGTTACTTCTGCTTCTCATTTATTGATAATTTTTCATAACTTTAAAAAGCTTTTATATCAAAGTTAAAAATGTTAAAAATTCCAAAACTTCCGCTATTCCAAAACTTTTTGGCTACTTATTTACATTACAATTATCATGGGAATGCCGTAATATTATCATTGATAAGCAACGTTGTTTTTGCCGTGGTACGTCCACAATAACAAACTTAATTTGCTATCAAAATGATATTATTAATGCCTTAGAAAACACTGATTTTTCCAAAGCATTTGACCGCGTTAATCATCTTCTACTTATTCAACGCCTAATTTCAATTGGTTTTGGTGAACATTTATGTGCATGGATATACAGCTTTTTAAGTGGTAGAACACAATTTGTATGAATAAACAACTTTATTTTCTGTCCAATCTCTGTAGAGCCTGGGGTACCACAAGGATCTTATGCGGGTCCTTTGCTCTTTCTAATTTTTATCAACAACATTACTGATTGCAATAAAAATAGTAATTGCAAGCTGTTTGCTGATGATCTAAAAATATATAGAGTTGTTGAATGTGTTCAAAATCAGATATTGTTTCAAGAAGACCTGTTTAGACTTTTTCAATGGTCTATCAATAATCAACTTAATCTAAATTTAAAATATTTAAAAATATCAAAAAAAATATTTTAAAACAAGCTTATTTTAAACATAATACTAACTTAGAAAGTTTTGATGCAGTTAGTACTCTTGCCATTTTTAATATACATACTTTAGAAAAGAGACGTTTTCAAAAAATTATATCTGCAATATGTAATTTTTGTACAAATTATTAAGTTTTGTTATAAATTGTCCAACACTTTTAAATCTTATAGACTTTAACACATTGCATATTACTCAAAATAGTTATCTATTTAAAATTAAGTTTCATTCTACTAACTATAGTTTTTACAGTTCCTTAAATGTATCTTTAGCGTTGGACCGGCGGCATTCTTTCTATGCTGTGAAAACAATGCATTTATTTGATTGTTATATCATTGATAAAATTTATCTTTTAATTTTTTTTTTTATAAAAGGATGAAAACAAAATTATTACGCCTTTAATTAAAGAACTAAAGAAGATATCATCAACTATAGAGGTATATTTATTTAATTTGCTAGTTATTTGGTCAAATTTTAACTGATCAGTTACAATAAATGTGCAAAAAAGTCTTTTTAAAAGAATAGTATAAACTTTAAGATGAGCGTTACTAATTTATTGTTGTTACAGTATTTTTTTGTTTATTCTTATATTGTCTGTAAATCAAGATTACTTTTGTTAAAACTTTGCTGCAAAATAGCCAATATGTCGTTTTTGCGTAGTCTAAAACTACTTGGTACTTTTTCATTCCATATAATAATAGACAAAGCGGGAATTCTTTGTTATTTTGCGAGTCTACCTGTTCTATTAATTATGGTTTTATTAATCAGATCGGCACAATGTGTAGAGTAGAGATGCAAATAGTTTACTAACTGCTTTTAATTTTGTTTGTGCTTCTAAATCTGCGTTTAGACTCAGTTGAGTCATGTTGACTAATGTTTTGTTTTCTACATTTAATGTAGTTTTTATTAAAAAATGTGTACAAATCAACACCATCAAAATTGTAAATAGTAGTAGTAAATATTTACTACTCAACTTGCACTATGCACAAAGATTGTATGTGCACTCAACAATGCTTGTTATTTAATGCACATAAATTTTGTTTTTAGTAAAAATGACATTGTATCATTTTTATATTTTGCATTTAATTAGAAATTTGTGGGCTAATCATGAATCGCGTTCAACAAAAGCAACTATTTCAAAGTTTTTTCAAATATATATTTTAATGACTTAAAAATAGATTTTTTACTATTGACTAACATAAAACTTAATTTAAGTACTTTATTACGCTGTTTTTTTTATGCTGAGTTAGCGTTTACAACAGTTGTGTTTGCCAAAGGTACTTATGTATAATCTTAGTTGTTTGGAACATTTTATAAATAACTTGTGCTGCATTGTGTTTTTTATTATTGTTTATTCTTTTACAATTAAGATTATACATGGATGCATTTAGCAAACACAAAGTCAGAAAATGTGAATAATTTGCAAAAAAAACTTATTGCTAAAAATTATACATTACTTTATTGAAAAAGAAGAAATTACTTATTAACTTTAAAACAAAAAACGTAGCAATCAATCTACAACGAGATTGGTAAGACTAGTTCTTAAATGTATTGTAGTAAAAAACATGTAATCTAATATTGACTAGTGAAGAAAATAAATACAACTTGTTTGTTTGTGTTTGTTGCATTGATGATCTTCTGAATTTCTGTTAGCAAAGCTATTTCTACAAGTTTAAAAACAATAAACAGTTGTTAGTTATGTCTAGAGAAAATGGTAAAAGTGGATCCAATTTGATAAAAAAAATATGATTTTGACCATGTCTACTGCATACGTGTTTTGGTTGATTGTAAGCACCTATTGTGCGGTTAGTTTTTATACATATTACATACCCGTTTATCTGAGATGCACACTGTCTACTGTCTTATCTATCTTACTTTGCGGCATTTTAAAACAATGTCTAGAAATTTTATATTATGTGTTAACCTGATTAAAAAATAAATTAATGGTTGTCTGCATTCAATGATTATTAAAATTGAACTAAACAACAGAAAAAAAAAGTTTTTTTGTGACACAAATTGTTTTAAATTTTATTGAAAAAAAATACAAAAAACATGGAGATTAATCTCCTAAAAAAAGAATAACAAAAGATCATAGACGGCCTAAACCTTAACCTAAATTTACAATTTTAGCACACGTATCACTCTGCCCTTAGGTAATACTTTGTTATATTGAAAACATACATTTAATCATGTTATACCGCTACTACAGTTTATCAAGAAGCATTTTTTTAAATTTAATAAATCTTTAAGCGACGTTTTACTATGATGTTTTTTGTTTTTGAAATTTGTCACAAACTAAATATTTAGAAGTTACCGTTCATCTCATCAACCCCATCAAACAAATCGTAAGACTTCTAGAGCGAAATAAAATAACTGCAACACGCTTAATAAAAAATAAATTAAGAATAAATAATTAGGATGTTGTATTTATAAAAAATAATTTAAAAAAAAAATTAGAATATTAGTACTTACAGTATAAATTAAATCACATACTCCCATATTCTATATATGTACATATATCATTTTGCTAAATACAAACAATAGTGTGCTTTCACTAACGTTATACACATATTATTATAAAAAATAATATTATTGTTATATTCTAATAAATTCAATATATTTTGCATTAACAATATCTATAAATATCAAGTTAACATTATTAAGACTTGTCCTTATTTTTTTTAACATGTCTGACTTTTAATAGTGTCACATACTATAAAAAGAATCTTATAAATAATTTATTCTAAAGATTCTCCGTCCAGATGTGAAATATATAAAAAATCATTTAGTTGTGGTCTTTTAGCGGTATATCCGCATCTACACAATAAAAATGTAAATTTGCAATATTAAATCAAAATATTCTGACAAAATTTTGTATTTATAATTTGAAGCTCAGATCCACTTTTCTTAGCTAATATTTATGTACCCAGTTTTTTAAATAAATGTATGCATTCATTATAATTATAAAAATTATAATTAAAGTCCTAATTAATTAAGTATATTAAATTTGAATACGTTATTAGTAATAAATATAAATTTTATTATGGTGTTTTTCTTTATTTATTTAATTAAATATAATTTTAATAATCAACAATATTTTAAAATAAATATTTAATTTGATTATATATTTAAATAAACAAGAATTTATAAAATAAATAATAATAATGAATGTGTTACAAATATTGTATATATTTATTTTGCTTAAAAATTTATTTTGGTTTTATATAGAGTAGAATTGTCTTTATTCATTCAAATTGTTATTTATAGTAAAATGCTAATAATAAATTTCTGAAGTTTATTAAGCCATTCAAAAGTTAATTTACAAATTAATCCTAATGTATGCAGATATTAACATACTTTTAAACGATTGAATTAGTCGAATATTTAATGAAATATCAGATAAAACCATAGACAAAAATGCTAACGTGATGTTTGGATAAGGCTTTTTATACTTTTTTAGACTATGGCAAATCAATTTATTTAAATAAATAAAAAAAAATATGTATTTCTATATTTAGGTAAAATACTGAAATATTTACCAATTTTTTTACAATACAATTTTTTTAACTAAAAGCAATAACAAAGTTTCTAACATATTTGGTTGGTTTATAGATTCAACAATAGATAAAACATAAAAGTTTGTTGATTTGAGTAGAAAACAAATATAATTAACTAGATTTTTTACAGCATCTAAAGTAATTGTCACTCTAATCTGTTGTTTTTTGTATTATAATAAATTTATTAATTAATTATTAACTCAAGAGTTTTGAAAAAACAATGCAATTGTATTACTGTTATTTAAAGAATATGTTATTTTGCAAATACATATTATATAACTTTATAAGAACAGAGAGCAATACATCGGGACAATATATAGACCTATACTTATCTAGAAACCAATAGTCTGCTAAATAAGAATCAGGCGTATCAATTATAACCAACGTTTGTTACTTCTTGCAGAAAGACTGTGATAGATATTATACTGACAACTCTTAGTACTTCAAACAAAATCTACGACTAGCACGTACCTACCTCGATCAGATTACAGATGGATAAAATTCAATTACTACCAAAACTTAAAACTGACCGTTAAAACTGCTTTTTGAAGCAACTTATTGCAGAATTTAAGTACTTTAGTAGATTTAATTGAACCCATTAGTGTAGAAAAAAACTGTGTAGATAAAATGATTTTTTTTAACAAAAACTTGTGTTTACTTGAGCTAATTATTGAATCTGGCAAAGAACCATAACTAAGTGGTGCAAGGATAGAGAAAAAAACTAAAAAAAATTAGACTGGATGCTATACAAAAATGCTCAAAACGATTAGTTATTTTTGTGAGGATGTTGAAAACATCTCAACTGCTGCAAGGCTAAAAAAAATCTTATCCAAAGATTTTCAACAGCAACAGGATTGCTTAAGATAAATTAACAGTTTAGAACCAATCTATCGAAAGCAACGTAGATACTTCTAAAAACTAACTTCCAAGCTGTACCGTCCAGGCATAAATCTGGTCTAAGGCTGAGACTCCAACGTCAGAGAAGGACTGGGTAAAATGTTTTTTATTTTGTTAAAACAGTGCTTATAGTATGTGCAAATAAAAACTTTTCTCCATACAAAGCGCCAGAATTAGATGAGATCATTTTTGCCTTTCTACAATAGGGCAAAGATATTATTCTATCTCACCTGGCAAACATTTATAGGGCATGCATTGCTTTTTAAGATATACCTATAGGATGAAAGGAAGTACAAGTTGTATTTTTACTAAACCAGAACATAATAAAAATTCTTTTAATCAATTAGCTTTAAGTCTTTTCTCTTAGAAACGTTTGTGCGAAAGATTATTTTGAGAAGACGCGGGTTTTGTAACAAACTGAATTGAAAACTCACTAAAAGACAAAATGTCTATTTTAAACGTATTTATAGATATTGAAGGTATTTGAAAAAAGAATTGTGATAGTAACTGTAGAGGATTTGACGGTCAAAAAACTTGTTTCTAAAATTTGTCTCCAAGGACGTCTGTATTATTTCCACTACTATAAAATATAGTAGTTAATAGCCTTATACAATTACTCAATTGTTGTTTTTATACACATGTTTATAATAATAATAATAATAATGTATTCTTGTTAATTACAAAATGTATTACAAATGTCAACATACAAAAAACTATATAGCTATATAATAAGATTCACTAAGATTGAAAATTTAAGTTAAAAAATTCTTCGAAAAAAAAACATGGATTTAATTTTAGATACTTTTTTATTATTTTGAGTTGAATGTGCGGTGGTTTGATTTTTATGCATATAAAAATTTTGGTGCATAGTAATTATATACATGTCTGGACTTTTGTAATCTTATAAAGTCGATTCTTAAATCAAACTGCTGTCGTGTCTGATAAGAATAAATATCGCTGTGCTGCAAATAATGTTCAACGTTTTAAATAATATATTTCAAGCATTTTAATATATAAATACAAGGTAGTGTTAAAATTTCCAAATTTTTAAATGCTTCACGACAATCTTCTCTATAATTTAGTCCAGCAATGACTCTTCTCCCTTCTTTGAATTTTAAACAACCTACTGCTTGCTGGTGTGTGCCCCATGCACTAATTGCATAAGTCAATTTAGACTAAATAAGTCCATAATATGCTAGCTTTACAGTATTTAGTGAAGTTGTTTGAGCTAAGTTCCTTAGCACTTGATACATTACAACTTGATATATTATTAATATGGTCTGTCCATGTTAATTTAGCATCTAATGTAACACCTACAAATTTTGATGAATTTGCTGTTATTAATGGGTTATTTTTTAAAGTAAATATAACATTCTCAGTTTTGTTTAAATTCAAACTTAGTGAATTGGCCAAGAACTGGGAGTTAAGATTGTTCTGAACAGTCTCTATTTCATTAAGGATTTTTTTGATGTTGATAGTTTTAGCAATTACTGTATCGTCCGCGTAAAGTATAAGATCTGCACCCGATACAGCTGGCAATATAAATATATATAAATATAAGAAACAAGACTGGACCAAGTACAGACTCTTGAGGCACATCAAATTTGTTTTTTTTTTTAAGTTTGTAGTGCGTTCTGAATTATAAAAAATAACATTTGTTTTTTTTTTTTCCAAGTAAGACTTTATGATTTTGCGTGCAACAGGATTAAAATTGTAGTATTTGAGTCTTTCATTTAACACACTGTGCACAACGCCTTACTTAAGTCACAAAAAACTGCATTTAAGTATTGATTATTTTTATAAGCATTGATTATTCTAGTTGTTATGCAGATGACATAACGATCTTGCTAAGCGGAAAATTCAAATGCATATTTTGCAATTTAATGCAAGAAGCCCTAAAAATAATTAAAAATTAGTGCAAAAAACAGATTCCTACAGTTAATCTTTTGAAAACCAACCAAAACAAAAAAAAATAAAACTGGTAAACACAATTCACCAAAATTCCTAAATACCACACTATTGCTATTATCCAAAGTAAAAAATTTCAGAGCAATTTTTGACATACAAGCTTACATAGAAACCACGTCTAAATACAAGATGCAAAAAAATCATATTGTTTTTTGTCAATGCAAGCAAACTGTGAGAAACCTAAAGAGTGTCTCAGAGGATAGTACTATTAAAAACTTATGCTCACATAAGAGGCACTAATATAGTGGCTAAAGCTAGACAAAAACGGCAAATGCAACAAAAAGCATGCCTGTATAACAGGTGTTATGAGGACAACACCAACTGCAACCATATAGGCAATGTTGTGCCTGCCGCACTTCAACATTTACGTCAAAGAAGTAGCAACAATGACAGCTTTGCGTCTGAATGCAGTTGAACTTTGGCAGACTGCAAAAAGGGCTAGCAAGATTAAAAAAAAAAAATTATATAAGCGCAAACAGATTACATTTTTCTGTTTTTGTGTTTAAAAATCCTACTACGTGCGCACACATGAACAATAACAATTTGATTAGAATCTAAACGGATTCAAATTTCAACGGACAGCAGAATAACTTTTATTGCTACAAACAAGCCCAAAATCACATCAAAGCTATTTTTTTTATGTTTTTGTGGCCTTACTTTAACAGTATTAAAGTAGATAACATTAAGGCGGACAGGCTATTACGTAATATGTCAACCTTTATGGCGTGTGTACCTAAACTTTGGACCAGTTTACCACTCAAAAGCTTTACTAACTTACTAAAAGTGAACATACACTACGCACTGTAAAAGCGTTGAGAAGACACTTTGGGCAGCAGACAAACTGAACCAAACGCTAAAACAACGAGTAGAAGATGTAAAACAAATAATGAGACGATTGGACAAATGCTATGTACATGCCCGAACTTCTTATATAATGAAAAGTTAACAAGCATAGCCATTATAAGAAAAAAAAATTTAAGCGTTGTACTTGCATACATCAGCCACATGACATGGTTGAATGCCAAGACAATAAAATAAAGTTACTACTTGAGGAGGTACAAAAAGCTTAATGAGATTTTTCACATTTATAAAAATACTGCTATGTAACAAACCAAACTGCACTTTGTTTTAAAGTTGCAAAACTTTACAATGTACACATACACAAACAACAAAAAAATGCAAAAAGTTAACAAAAATTACCTACAAATTTAGTCAAATTGCTCAAAAACATAAAATATATTTTAGAAAATGTTTGTTTATAAAATCAACAACAATTATTCTTTAGTCTGTGATATCCAAGATAATTTATAAGTAATAATAAATATAATACATTTTTAACCATAAACAAACCCAAGATTACATTATTATATTTACTATATACTAAAGTGTGGCAATAAAATATTTTGAACTATATACATGAAAATAAAATAATAATTGCTTCAAATCTTCATTTTTACATGCAAATTATAACTAGAGAATTAAAAGTTGTTAAAGTAAGTAAGTATATGGCAAAAATAAGCAGTAAAACAGCATAATTTTTAGCAGATGTAACAATAATAGCAATACAAACATATTTGCGTACTAACTTAGTTTTCTTATAACTAAAAGTTTATTTTTACTGCTTTTATATGCTTAACATAAAAGATTTCGCTTATAAATTATTAAAACAATCTAAATTGTCTTTTTATTAAGTTTGTTCTAACAAATACATTAAAATTTTTGTCTCGACTACTCGACTAGATCCTTCTTCTTATTGCAGATAAAACCGTAATCAACACTAAAACTTCATACAATAAATTATTGTTTTTGATTTAACGTACAATAAGATAAAGTAGTAACAAAACATAATAGCTTTTATTCTACCAATTTATTAATAAAAATAATGGATTTAGTGCATTGTTTTTGCTGGCCAAAATTGTTTCTAGTATGACGATTAAAATAAGACTATGATAAATGCCAAGGTAAAAAATTTACAAATAATTTACAGAAGAGTAGGATTTTAGTATTTGCAACAAAAAAGCAACTCGAACCCTCAAATTAAATCCATTAGCAAAATATAATTTGTTTGTTTTTTACAGTCAGACAAATAAATATTTTTTTAAAATGCAAATTAAAAAAATCTACTTAGAAATTTATTTTGATTAAAAATTATTTAAAAAATATTTAATTTTATATAATAAGCAATTTTACTGTGCCAAAGACAAAACGTCTATATAGGCAATTAAGTAAATTTTGTGAAAAGTTAATAAAATTTTGCATCTCATAAGAATGTTAAAAAGTTATAGATAGATATATATCATACAAGATTTAACTTTTTATAAGGTAATCTATTAAGGACAAACTCTATAATTCTGGATGCTTTGTAAGTTTTGCGTAGAATTGTATGATTTGGTTATTTTGTATAAGAAATGTCAATTGTTTATTGAAATGTTTAGAACATTTATGCAACTTTATCCTATTTATAGCCGGAAAATTATTATTCAAATTAGGTGACACCTTTAAGTAATTACATTACTTATCGATGCGGCATTGCAACCGCCATACAAGGACATATAATTTTTTTTAACATGTTAATAAAGTTTCTTAAGTATTAAGCATTAACTAAAAAGAAAATTGTGCCTAGGTCCAAGTTAGTACTAGTTTTAAATGTTTGCAATATGATAAAGTGTTGTTTTCAAATGGTATATATTAAAAAAATAACATATATATATATATATATATATATATATATATATATATATATATATATATAAGTTAACTTAAATTACAGTTTTTTACTGTATAGTTGCTTTCTGCATGGCGCTAATCCATAAGTTGTCCAGGAAAAACTTTGAGTACGCTTTTTATGTCCAACAAACAGGATTTATTTATTTGGTTAATAAAGGTTTATTGTGACCATTATAAGAGTGATATTTTATGCCATGCTTAGTGACCTTAATTTATTGTAAGCCTTTATTATTAAAATTGCCTTTTTTGTTTATAATCAGTTCAATAAATTTTAAGTCTTAATTTGGTTAAAATTGTAGGTAATTTGATTATATATAAAGACTAAAATAACAAACTTTAAGCATTTTTAATGAATATACAATATAATAGCTTTTTGTCATATCAAAAGGTCGTATTTTTAGTACGACAGACAAAAAACTAAACGTTTATCATTAGTTTTGGTTATTTTTGTAACAAATTCCAAATGTCCTTACACAATGCAATGTATTTATTAGAAACTTAAGGTTTCTGTAAGTAATAGTTGTAGTAGAGTAAAAACAAAACAAAATTGTCCAAAAAAATGTTTTGCATCACTCTATTAATGTAATTGTAAATACAAAAAATGCATTTTTACAAAATTATTAATAAATTAAGTTTATTTTAAAAATTAAAATTTTTGTTTATTTTTATGATTGAACATTTTTAATTATTGTTAAAATAATTAACTAACAATAAATTTGATCACAAAATTTCCATAATAACTATTTTAGTATTAAACTATCGCAATTCCTAAATTATGAATGAAACAAAATTTCTATTGATCTACTACCTAATATGTAAAGTAAATCAAATTTTTATCAATGAACGTAGTAAAATATAAAGCAAAATTTATCTATGGTCTAATTTTTATAATAATAAGAAAAAGCTAATTAATGTCAAATAATTTGTATAACGTGTATATTTTAAATGTTTTTTTAAATATGTAATAGGTGGTTAAAAATACATCTATTAACCAAAAATTTTGCAGCTACATAATTAAATTTAAAAAAAGTCAATAAAATGCCAATAAAATATCTTGTTAATTATCTCAATATTTATAAAAAAATAATACAAAAAATGATAGATTAGTGAATGTCAATGTTTACATAATTATAGGAGAATATAGCCAACAACTATAATAATAATTTTATGTATTGTTTTTGTAAGCAATAAAATCATTGTTATAATGTATTACTTATTGATTAACAACTTAATTTTTAATTGTCTCTTGCAGGATACAATTTTATATAAAATTTATAATCGTGATTATTTCAAACAATGATAGAAATTGTAAACATCGTATCATCACGTTTTAAGTTCAAGGCTTGCGATATTCAAATCGCGTCAACTTACCTACTCGCCATAAATTACTTTATTGATTTCCTTATTTTTATTCCTTTCCTGTTGAATTTTACAACTAATCTCTAATTTATTAGACAGTTACTTTTACGTAGAATTAATCATATGATAATTAGCTAACAATTACAATGGATTTAATATCAAATTTACTTCAATCAATTTAGATAATTATAATGCATATTGTTTTGTGATTACTATTTTCTATCAATATTTAAATTATTTGTATATAATTATGCTTAAACGAGTAGTGCAGAAATGTTAATTATAGTTAAATTATGCATTTAGTAATTAATTATTGAATAACATTAAGTTTTTGATTTATAATTTACTAATTTAACTGCTTCTATGTGTGCCAAAGTTGAGAAATATGTAATTGTTTATTAAAACATGAAATTATATTTACATACAGTAAAGTTTACCATGTACTAAAGTTATATTATTTCAAAATAATTGAATTATAAAACTATATTATTTATATCAAATTTATAAAAATTACTGATTACTTAATTATATTTGTACTTACTTGATGTTTCATTGTGTCCTAATTTATATAAACACCATTCAAATTTCAATACAAACTTAACTAAAAAGCTCTTATTTTCTAAATGGCACTTATATATGACAGTGTTTGGTATTCTGCTGATACTACTCAAATCAGGCACTCTCAGTACTGACTATTTTATAGTTTCCTTGACCATCTTTATGCGAATCTCCCGCTACACCTCAGAAAACCGTCGTTTAAGACTGGACAAGAAACATAAAAAATTAAACCCGCCACTACCAATACATCCGGAACTCGAACCGACCCGTTTGCTGAAATTGTGATTTATTTATTAGGTGGATATGTTCATCCAGTTATTAAACATTATTTCAGCCCAAGGACATTTAATTATTTTTGATTAAATATTATAGCTAAACTTTATCGATGTCGTGTAGTGATAAATTTTTAGAAAAACTAGGTAAATTATATACAAAATTAGTAACCTGTTTTGGAGGCTGTAGTAACCTGATTAGAAGAAAACCCATCGTCGTTTACCATAAAAGTATACTAATTATTTTTCAATCATACAAACATTGCAAAATTAAATATTGACATAGCAGTTATGTAATTATCATAAAAAATCCTACTGTGAATTAAATTTTATTACAAATATTAATAGTTATCCCACGCATTTCAAACGGATGTATAGTTAATAATTAAAATTATAACTGCATATAAACATATTTTTATGTAACAATTGTTAATAACTTAATTACTTTTTATTGAGAATTTTAAACAATAATTATTTTGCGGCTACTAAAACAAAACACATTTAAATTTTGAGACTGACATATAGCTTACTCTTCAGTAGAAGTTGGCTGTAAATTATTAAATTTATAAATCTTGCTTTATTACATTTTAATAAAAAATTATTGAATTTTAAAAATTTGTAAAATTGCATTGTTATCTTAATATATTTAATACAAAGTTGTTAACATAGTCATATAAAAGAATTTTTTTTAAATAGATGGTTTAAAAAAATATTTAGTTTTTTTAAGTAAATTGTAACATGATTAATAATTTCTTTTTCAGTTAAAGGTAAATTTATCTCAATTATAGTTATTCAATTATTATTGTTATTGTTACGTAGCTGGTAAAACTCAAAAGTTAAAACTATTAAGTTGATAACAGTCTATAGTCTAAAGATTTTTTTTTTTAATCTATTAAGCATAATTCTGATAATTACTAAAACATTGATAATCTGGCAATACACTGATTAACAAAGCTGGTTAGAATTTAGCTATTGTAACCTTATTTTTTAAGCAAGATTAATATGTATTTTTATTAAAATCTGCTGACAATTTTCAGGTAGTCAAAAATAACTTGATTAATTAGTTCTTGAAGCCGTTTGTACATATTGCCAATCTTAAATTATCTTCAAAATAATGTAGCACTTCTTTTTTGTCTACTTTATTGATCAGTTTGTTGTTTTCAATTATACAAATTATAAGATGCCGTTTAACAGTGCAGCTGGGCTTTATGCAACACATACAGGATTAGTCAAAACTACCGGAACACCTAAATAATTTTCTAACTGTAAAAAAATTAAAAAAAGTTTTAAACATAAGTTGTTTGCTTTTAAACAAACTATTGATTGAAAATATTTTTAATATACTCAGTTTATTGTAAAACTTTTTTTTTCAATTAGAACACCCTGTATATTTAATATTTTTTTATTTTAAGATTAATTTTGAGTATTTTTTGTATTTTTTTTTTTATAAAATGCACTATTTTTGAGTTTTAAGCAAACTTCTGAACTTCAAATAAAAAACATTTTTTCATAAACATTTGTTCAAGTTTATTCTATTTATACAAGGTGATTTAGAGGAATGGATGTTTTTTGCGCAATACACAGCATGTATAAGAATTAGAGAAACCGGTATAGTGCCATTCAACTCCGCAGGTTATGTCATTTTAGTCATAGCGCAGTGGAGTGTGAAACATCGTGTGTTTATGTACAATAATTATGTCTATTCAAATACAGCGCTTGTTTGCAAGCACATTGTCATATCATCAAGATGGTTGCGACGATTACTATGTGGTACTTCATATTTAATAAGTAAATAAAACCAAGTACTATGTTTTTACCAATAATTAAATTAAAGTAAATAAAACAACTACTATGTTTTTACTACTAATTAAATTAGTGGTAAAAACATAGTAGTTGTTTTATTTACTTATTACATTGTCATAGTTAGATTTAAAATTCCATCCGTATAAGATAGCAATTGTCAAAAAGTTAGGTAAACGTGTCTATCAACAACGTTTACTATTTTCAGAAATACATGTAAAATTAACCGAGTACTCATTATTTCAAAACCATGCAATTTCTCTAAATCACCCTCCTTGTAGTTGAAAAATCATTATTTAAATTAGATGACACCTTTAAGTAATTGTATTACTTATTGACGCGGTATTGCAACCACCATAAAACAACATATATTTTTTTCCTAAAGATTAAAAAATGATTAAAAAATAAGTTATTTAGTTGTTCTGGTTTGTTATTGAAAATGTTTGCTTTGATCTGTTGTACTCTATCATAATTTTATTTACTTTTACTATTGTTATTATGGTTGTAGTTGTTTTAATTTTAATTAATGTTATATGAATTTACTAGTTTTAAAGCCAGTTGTGTCAAAAGTGTAAATATTTTAACAAATTTTATATTTAAAGTTGACGAATGAACAAAAATGACACGTTTATTTTTTCTAGATAGTAGCTTTCTGCATGGCTCTAGCTACGCGGTTTTTTATGACAAAATAGCATCCAATAACAGCAAAACAGTAAGTTTAAGTAAACTTTTTCAGCCTTATGCATAGTTGTTTAGTTAGTATGCTACTAAAACGTTACTAACTAGTAGCTACTTACACCATACTAAATGTATTATATGCATAGTTGATTTTTAGTATAATTTAGTTAGTACCTACTAACTTTAAAATTATGCTTTGGCAACACAGCATTATGTGACAATTTTGCGCGGTAAACACAAATAATGATATAATATATTTTTGTTTTGTTTTAAAATGTATTTATTGTTATCTAAAATAAAAGAGCTTAAAAAAATAAGACCACACACAATTAATAATTTTTGAGCTATAATAATTGTAAAGTATTATTAAAATTAACAAACAACCATTATGTTTAGTCAGAATAAAAGTCATATGTTTGCTGCTGCCGTATTAGTTTTTATAACTCTATTTTGGATGTGCTGTCATCTTACAAAAAAGCACTAAATCAATTTAATTATTAAAATGAATAACATTAATTTATTTTATTAATTATACTTGAAGCAACCACTACATTTTGGTGTTATTATTTAAATATTACTATCTATTGCAATAAATAAAGCAATATGTCATATCAGTTGTAAGTTACATTTGCATTGTATTTAATCACATGCAAAACAAGGCAATTTGGCTACTAACGTTTTAGTTTAAAAATAAGTTTAGTAGCGTTTGAAATATTACTATGCATACGGTCAACAGTAATATCCAGCTAGTAGCACCTTAGTAGCTACTAAACATGACTATGCATAAGGGTGTTTATGTCTAAACCATTTTGAAGGGCAGTTTTTGAATAGGTGCAACAAAAAATGCAAACATGCGTATTTAACGAAGGAGTAAATAACAATTTTTTTTTTAATTTTTGCTGTCTTTACATAAATGACTCTACTTTGATTGTTTAATTTTATGTCAAATTACTAAATTATTTTAGGTTTTGTTTTAGATAAAGCGATAACGTGAAGCCAGATACTGCTTGCTTGACAGATGGTTTAGGTTATTTTGAAGAAGTTGTTTGGCTTTGACGGAATATAATAGTTGTCTATTTTTTTTTATTTTTTAAGTAATGTTAACTGTAAATTGTTTAATTGTTAGAGGATTGTTTGCGTAAACTCTTTCTTCCAACTGACCTCTTAGAAAATAATTAAGAAATGTAATGTTGCACGACACAGACCGCCAATTATAAATAGCATTGTCTTTGTTTGAGTTCTATTTACAATGCCGGCAATCATTCTAGAAAAAATAAAAACGCTTCTCGCCCAATAACAATCATTTATTTTTATAGGTTTATTGTGACATTTTAGGTCGTCCTATTAATTAACTTGTGTTTATTGTTAATTTGCTTAAACTTGTAGATATTTTTTTAATAATAAAAATTAAAATTTTTACAATTCTATTGTTTAACTTGTGTCTATTGTTAATTTGCTTAAACTCGTAGATAATTTTTTTAATAATAAATACTAAAATAACAAAAAAATATATTTATTCGGTGAAGAAGGGTTTAATAAACACATTAATTCTGCAGTGGTTTCTTTGAGAAAAGACAATAAATAGGTAATACTGTCAATGATAAAAACATTTTCTACTTCTAAATCAGTTTAAGAACCGTCCGTATACAACCGCAAGAAGTCAGAACACTTCGCAAGGTT
Source organism: Tachinus rufipes (assembly GCA_963932245.1). NCBI lineage: Eukaryota > Metazoa > Arthropoda > Insecta > Coleoptera > Staphylinidae > Tachinus > Tachinus rufipes. Next base: position 43,386,111 of record OZ010741.1, on the reverse strand, counting down.
GTCAAATTTTGTTTGTCTAGGTATATTTTATGTATTATTTTTATCTGGATTTATTATGCAAACACTTGTATATAACTTAGATACTTACATAATAATAAACGTTTATTTATTGTCTTTTGGCCTTGAAAATTCTACTTAACATAACATTTACCATTTAAGCTTAATTTACTTCTCTGATTTAATATATAATCTTAATTATCCTAAACCCTGTTTTAAAATTAATTATTTATTAGATTTGTTTTAATTTGTTTTCTTCTTTTTGTTACCGCTATCATCTATTTTAATTCTCTTTCATCTTCTTTCAGTACCTCATTTCTCCTCATTTGCTCTTCTCTCATCTAAATGCAATGAGATGAAACATGTGTTCTATGTTTTCCCTAGTTTCTCCACACATCCTACGCATTTTCTTTTCTTTGTCCATCCAAAATTTGCACACTTTCTATTTGTTTCTACATCTGAATCTTGCAATCATTCTTTTTTTAAATTTTTCATACTTTTCACTAAGTACTTTGGTAGTGCATCCGATATAATATGTACATAATTTGAACCTAGATTTATTTATCCGTGTTATGCGCTTTTGCACTTAGATATATCTATCTCACTTCATAATTTCATTGTTATTATATTTTTTCTGCATGTTCTTCAGGCACTTTTGTAATATTTTACATTCATTTCTTTTTCTAACTCTTTTTTTCATACTTCATTGCACGCTTTCCAGCTTCTACTCTTAATTTATCTATTTAAACTTCTTCCATTACAATGTACTCTGGGGTCTCTTTATTTACTCCTAATACCTATCTCCAGTATTTTGTTTAAATAACTTCTAATTTTTCTTGCTCTTTCCACCTCCAAATTTCCGCTCTGTACAATAACATACTTTTACCAATTCATTATATATACTTCAAATTCTTTTTTTTTTAATATTTATCCAGACATCTTATCATGTTGTTCATTTCATTTGCTTGTTTTGCTACAATCACCATGATGTCTGCATAAGCCAGCGACCACACTTCTTCTCTGCTCACCACCACCCCACCCGTCTACGCCCTATATAGCATTCCTTCTACATCTGCAATATATGCCGCAAACAAACTAGGGCTGAGTGGGCATCCTTGTCTCACATCTTATGTAGTCCAAAACTTATCACTCATTTTGACATTTATACAGACCCTTCTAATTGTTTCTACAAATACTTCTTTCATTTTTTTTACTAGATGCTTATTTATTCCTTTTTTCTCAAATACATACACAATTTTTTTCCCCTGACTGTCAAATGCTACTTTTAGGTCCAATAATATTGCATACAACTTTCCTTCTTTTTCTGCTATTTTCTTTTCTACTATATGGTGTAGTATGTATACATTATCCATGGTCCCTCTCCCTTTTCTAAACCCGGCCTGTCCGTCTGACAATATCCCATTCATCTCTAGTTCTTCATTCAGTTTTTTTAGTTTTTTTTTTTTAGTACAATAGAGTAAATCTTGTATGCTGTACTTCGGCACGTTATATCTCTATAATTTTCTGCAAGCTCTTTATTTCTTTTTTTGTGTATCTGACATACAAGACTTATTCTCCACTGACTAGCAAACAATTTTTTTTATTGGTTTTTTTAAATAATTTTTTGTTATTTTAAGGTGTTGAAAATAGAAACTACTTAATCATAAACAGCAGCTAGAACTTTTTTCTCTCAATAGTTTTTTCTTTATTCATATTTAAAAAATATGATTTATTCATACTATCCACGGTTTTGTTGTGCAAATTAAATAAACAATATTATAATAAAAATGTTAAAGTATTCCTGTTAATTAGTTTTAAAGTTTCTTAAAAAAAGTTGCATGCGGACAAATCTGGCAATATTGCAGTCTGAAAAATTATTAAAATGGAATTATGTTGCAAAAAATAAAGAATAATTTTAATATCAAATTTTTGTAATAGTACTAAAAATTAAGTGGAAGAACAATTTTACAATAAACCAAAATCTCCAAGCTCTTACGTAGTTTGTCGACAACTTGCCAACTGACAAATTTTCAAAATTTCCTTATTTACTAACAAACCCTGTATTTCTGACCGTTACTTTTAACCAGTTAACAAAGTACTACTTTTCAACCTCCAGTTTTGTGTTAATTTATTTAATTATATAATAAATAATTTTTTATATATATATGAAAGTGATTTAGTTAAAGATGAACTGCAAAATTATATCTAATAATAATACATACGTACTTGCAATATAGCATAGAAATATTTATTTGTATGCTTCAATTATATAGTTATTTTGACAAATATATAATAAAATTTTTTAACTGTTGATTGAAAAAAACGTCTATTTAGATACATAAAAAAATTTACTGTTTATATGAAATAGTATTTAAAAAGGCAGTACATATCTTGATGGAAAGTTTTATTTCAATCGTGTACTGTTAATAAGTTAATCTTATCGTTTTGCTTTTTGCTTGTCTATGTCCAAAAAATTGAATTAATTGATTTATATCCGATGTGGAGTGCTGTTGTAGTTTTTTCCTTGGTGTAGACTGGTCCTGTCGGCTGCTGGCAGATGACTTCTTGCTCGTAACAGCAACTATGGTTGCTATATTACTTACTAGTGAGCCTAGTCAAAGGTATACTTCTGTTTCCTTTAGACCTTAGTAAAAAAAATGTATCTACTTCAGTCAGATCTGCTTACAAGCGCCTTTGTGCAAAATTTATTTCGGTAAAATTACGAAGTACTGGATAGTTTTTTTTTTAACTTTAGCACCGGAAGTAAACCCAACGTCGAGGAAACCGGGAATCAGGAATAATACTTCACAAACAAACGTGTTGACTGCCGTGCAGTTTTCAAGATTCTAGTAAATTTTATAAATAATATTGTTCAAAACTGCATTTATAGCATGTGTAAGTGACCAAAAAAGTGGCATTTCATTTAAAGCATTAGTTATAATACCATATTTCTTAAACTAAATGTTCTTGATAAGACTATTTTTGTAATAGGCAAATATTGTTATCTAAACTCTAAACTTTTTTGATAAATTTTCTGCAAGTTTTGACAAGCTTTTTCAAGGTAAACATAGAAACGCCAAAATAATTTTGTTAGGAGACTTTAATGTACATAATACTGAATGGTCGAGTCACTCATCTTCTACAACACTATTCAAACAACAAGCTATGATTTTTGCTGCTTTTCATAGTCTTATCCAACTTATTCAACAACTCATATTTATTTGCGTAATAGACTTTTTGATGGAACCAAGATTATTAGATTTGTATCTTTCGACTATTCCAGAGATTTCAACAACTACTGCCGCCTTAGAAAATTCTGATTATTTACTTAACATTATGACAATCTTATACAATCTGCAAAAGATAAGATTGATAGAAACAAAGTTAATTAAATTTCCCAGCTCTCTATAAACAACAATTTTTTTTTAAACAATAAATTTATTGCATTTATTTCATCAAAGTAGTACAAAATCTTCAATACTTCCATTTCAAATTAATGAAAACAATCTAGCAGATATTTTTGCAAACCAATTTGCAACTAACTCTACTATTATAAATTCTCCTATTATTGTACCAATGCCGGCTAGTGGTAAAATAATGGCTTCAATTCATCTTAGGCAGCAAATTGTCAAAAGATACCTTCTTAAATTAAATACCGGAAAGGCATAAGGTATAAATTACATTTTTTCTATTATTCTTAAAACATTTGCCAATGAATTAGTTCCCATTTTGACTAAAATATTTGTTTTATCATACAAAAAAGAAACATTCCCAAATTGTTGGAAAATTGCAAATGTTCAACCTATACCTAAAAAGGGTGACAATCCAATCCAATCTGTCAAAAAAAATTGAAAAATTATTAATTACTACATTATCAAGTGTTTTAGAACAAGCTAACTTCATCTCAGATACTCAATCTGATTTTTGATCAAAACAGATCATTTGACTTATCTTAGTCACAAATGGAATTCTACTTTAGACAAACATCTTGCAGTAGCTCTAGACATTTTCAAAGCATTTTATAGGGTATGACATCCTAATTTTATCAGCAAGCTTCATCGGTTTTGATTATAAGTCTGTAAGTTTTGTCAATAGTTTTTTTGACACTAGAAAAATAATTAGAATTGATGGTTTTAATTGACCCTTAAATTGTAATTGCTAGTGTTTCTCAAAGTTCTGCTCTTTTGCCAATTTTATTTTTGACCTCCATTAATAAACTTCTTCAAATAACTAAAAATCTTATTCATAGTTTTGCTGATGATAACACTTTTCATACTTCATATTTTCAAAAGACCATATCGACAAATGTGGCAGAACGTCTTTAGTCTTAGTCTCATTTATAAACAAAAACTTCAAAACATTATCTGAATGGGGCAGTTCCAACATTGTCAATTTTAGCTCAATATCTAACTGTTTCAAAATTAAAATCTAAAGAACTAAATATTAAATTAAACAACAAATCCGTATCTATTTTTTTTTTAATTTGTGTTTTATTTGTCCTTGTATTAAATATAGTTTTCAAGTATGGGGAGGAGCATCAAAATCTACACTATCTTTTCTAAACTTGATTCAAAAATAAGCTATTTGGATCATTGCCGATCCTAAATTGACTAATAACTTAGATACTTTACAACACAAGCATAATGTTGCAGATCATTGCATATTTTCATGAACATTTTTCAAACAAATCAAAAGACATATTGCCATGAAACAAATATTTACTCGTACTACAAAGCTTGCTAGGAGTTCTATCAAATTTTTACTGATAGTTCAGAAATGTAGGAGCAAAACTTTGAAAAACATTTTTTTTAACCGTATCTTGACACATGGAATAAACTTCCAAATTTATTATTTTACAAGACTTATAAACCACAAATATTTAAGGTCAATGTTCACAGACTGCTTAAATCTACTGCAATGTGATAGTTTCAACTAGTGTAGTTTTGGTTCTGATCTTGATCTACCATACTGTTACTTTTGGGCTGTGTAACGGCTTTTGGTAAAATTTATGTGGATTTTTCACAGTACAACAAAAGCAATTTTGCTTGTCGGTAAAAAATGTAAATATATCAGATATCTATAAACTGTAAACATCATTTTGATGCTCTAACATCGTTTCAGCAAATTGTTAGTAAACATGGAAAATTATCATTTTTAGGGTAGGGATAATTTAAATTTTGTAAAGATAGAAAAACAATTCTTTGAGCATAGTTTAAACAAAAACGTAATTTTATGTAAACCTGTATTTATGACTTGTACGTTTGAGACTAAGCTGCTCTAACGCATTAAATGTTTAGAATTTCTGTTGGGTCTTTTATGTTTGACATTGTTTGCTAATTTTTTTTTTTAACTTACAAACTCACTTTTTTATGACATGGGCAGATAGAGCTGCCCCGTGACAAAAATATTAAAATATATTTGAAATTGCTTCTGCCTTCAACCACACAATTATCATTTTTGTAGTAAAATTTAATCACATACAAACGTTGTTCTACTGTTTCTTAATTACTAAATGGCATATATAATATGACAAACAAATCCACATAATTACAAAATAACAACAATCTCAAATCTTTTTGCTAAAAATTGTTTGTTTTGATTAATACATTATGAAATAGGCAAGTTTTAGATACTTTAAAATTTTAATAAAATGTAGTGTTGTCTGTGTATTAAAACCTAAGTTGAAAAAACTTTTTGTTTAGAATGCGACTAAACAAATTTATACTAACTAAATTTAAAATTTTTGCAATATTGGCCTAAAAAAGTTTTGTAACTTCAATACCTCATTTCATACTGAGCACTTATCTTTTATAAAATTAGCTTTTTTATTGGGTTAGATTTATTGGCCGACAGAATAGGACAAACAAACAAACAAAAAGATTATTTGCACAACAGAAATTATTAAATAACATCCCAAAAAAGTATATTGAACGACAGTAAAATATATTTGACGACATTTAAATACTTTCCACAACGGAAAAATAATAATAATTAAAAGAATATGTCAGCCTAATAAATCCAATCCAATTAAAATAAAACAACTTACTTGTCTTTACATTACAAAAACAAACAAAAGGAAAGCAGTTTTACAGTTACTAACTTACCTTGATTAATTCCAAATATTTGAGGTTATAATAAACACGTACACAGCGACGTTAGCAGTCTGGTGAAAGATATGCAGCAGGTGATCTGTGGACGCTAGTCGAGAAGAAAGTGATCGGATGCAGCACGCATATTCAGTTTAACCAATCAAATATTTTTACTGATATACACATATTTGTGCCGTGAAATATATAATTCTGCCGTGGAATATTTTTTGTCGTGCCATGTATTATTTTGAAGTGCAACTTGTATTATTTGTTGTGTAATGTATTATTTTATCGTGGATTACTTTGGCGTCGTAAAATTTATTTGATTGGACATTGCATTTTTTTTGTCGTTGAAACACTTTTGTTTTGTCGTTACTTAATACTATTTTGTCGAGTCATTAATATTTCCTCTTTTTATTATCTCAAGTGGTATGTGAATGGGCATGCAAAAATGGTGAAACAAGATAGGTATTATATTGCAAGATAAACCTATCTATGTACTAATTTTATAAAATGTAAATCAATTTTAAGAATCCTGAAGATGACTTAACAGTTGAAACTAGTCGAGAATAAAGAACATAAAAAAAGCATACAAGTATATTATATTATTATTTTCCAACACTACATAACCTCAATGTATGCATCTCTGAAAAACAACAATATAATAGTTTTATAATTTTAACATTTTTATCCATAAACCACTTCAATTACATTACATGAATACTTATATATCCTAGTTCACAAAATTAGAATATTTTAAAATGATATAATTTTTTTAAACAAATATAATTAATTAAAACAAAAAATAACAGTAGTAACTTAATAAGATGTATTTTTTAATAATATGCAGGGCAAATGATCTTTTCTTCCCTGTATGCTGTCTGCAAGAATTGTACTTACATCTGGTAAAGCGTGCAAGTATGTACATATCTAAATATCTATCTATCTAAATATAATTTTGCAATAAAATGATTTACGCTACAATACTCTTATAATACTGCTTGTTTTCATTGAGTTAAACAAATATTTAACCAAAATAAACATTACAACTTACTCATACAAACATATTTGGCAAACAATTAATAGACTTAAATATTAAATATAATATTTGAACAACTTTAAAATGTTAGCACAACGTATTTCAATGATTTCCTTTTCTAACTTACATTACGTTTACTACAATCCGATTCTGAAAATGTAAAAAAGTAAACAATTTAGTTTGATTTATATTATAATGGCCGAATGATTAAATTAAATAGTGCAGTAATATTACATTTATTATTATACTTACTAATAATATCCAGAAGGTTAAATTCATAACGTTTGCATGGTTACTATAATTTATTCTTGATATTTTTATACTAATTTCTATTATAAATTAATATACGGTTAGAACAATGATAAACATAGTGCATGCTGATATTACGTAATCTCTTAACATTGATCTATAGCATTTTCTGTTGCTAGATTTTACAACTTACTGGTATTTTCTTAAAAGAAATTGCAATTTAAGCATCTACTTTAAAATGTTTATTACTGTAAAAAACATATATTTTTAATTTATATACAACTAAACTTGAACAAATCATATTTATTAAAGTTTTACTTTATAAATATTTAATTATAATAGACAACTTTAACCTAGATAGATATAAAAACGAAAAGACAATTAAAATCATTTATAAAGTAACCTTAATACCTGACTTACAACCTGCAGCAAAGTTTATAAACATAGAACTAACCAACTAGGCTTAGATAAAATGGCAATACAATTTAAAATTTATACAAATCGCCATCCTATTATATTCTAACCACCACTACTGCTTGACATTAGAAAAACAAATAAAGACAAAATTAACAAACATATTGTAAAATACATAAGAGACCCAGAAGGACATATTGTCATCAATACTATTGACATTAATCATTTTCAAGAGGAACTTGCAAAACTGATGGATTTGTATATAAAGGCTATCAAAATTCATATTATATAAAACATATACAGGTTGTGGAATGACGTACTGTATAAAGCACCATGGTCTTGATGCTATTTTAAATAGAAAACATCTTATAAAGATAATTCTAATTTGCAACTGTTGCCTAGTCAATTATTGTAAACTTAAGTGGGTATAGAATGTCACTTTTCAACGTTGTATATATTTACGAATCTTTTTAAATAAAAAATATGCCAATACTATTTACGTTTGTAGATTTTGTGAAGGAAATGCATTATGGCAGTATCATTTACAATTTTCGCCAAACTATTAAACTTTTTTAAGTGTGTTTTAAAATGCACAAAGACATAGTTTATGTTTTTTACTAAAGCTAAATGTCTCATATAAACAAAATTTGAATGAGATAGAAAACATTTTACAAATAATTGAACGTAGTCCAGAATTAAGTACCAACAGAATTTCTGCACACTGGCGTTTTTTAGCAAAGAGAATGGCAAACGTTAAATGACCAGCTATTATATTCCTATCACAAACAAAACAACAATCACAAATCAACCTGAAAACTGTGTTTAACTGTTAAATTTTTGACAATGCCAACCAGTCTTTAACTAGTTGGGAGCATTATATTTACCAATAAGACGCAGTTTATTTAATAGTATATTGCAATACAAGATTGACAAGCGTTTTTTAAAAACTTAAAAACTCAACTTTGCAACCTACTATTTTTTTTGATTTGTCAAAAAGAACTTCATAATTTAAGTATTGCATAATATTTTTTGAACAACTGTTTTTACATAGCTTTAACAAAAAATAAATTTAAAAATTTGTTCAAAATGATCACTGTATAAATTTTGTTGCACCCGTTGTAATAGAAACAAAACGTAAATAAAATTTAAACGTCAAATTAATTAAAATTGGCAAATATTAATTCAATTTAAGTAGATTGGTGTAAATAATAACAAAAGTGAGTCCAACAAACACAATATAGGAAGCCTTTAATATTGGATGTCAACAAATAATTTCAACTAAATTAAATATACGGTATAAAACTGCCTATAAAACATTTTTTTAGCTATAGTCAACATATTTGATGTTGAAGACTATGATTAATTTAGATTAGAGAATAGAAACCTACACTTATCGGCATAAAATTTGATCCAGCAACAATTTTTAGTAATATTTTTTTAATTTTGATATGTCTATTATCTCAAATATACTTTGTGAATTTTTTAACAATAATCGAGCACTTTCTAACATAAGCGCTATAATTAAAGTTTTATCCTATACAGATTAATTGTTTTTGGTAATGATGTTTTAGTGAAATGATATACTTATTTAACAGTTTTTTTATCATATTCTTCAGTATTGTTTTTAAGAAAATTAAATTTAGTTAACGCTGCCAGAGTTGTTGCTTTTATTCAAGATAGCCGATCGCAGAATTACACAGCTTGAGTTTTTAGTGTTTCAAATTGCAGTGCGCAGAAAGTTAAAAACAGTTTTGTAAATAAAAATCAACATCAGATCAAGCAGTCAGAAATGTACAATTTTTTGGAATGACCACTTTCTGAACATACAAGTTTACAAAAATAAAGAAACTACTACAGTTAATACGCAGAACAAGTTGTAAGAAGTGCGAAGTATAATAAATGACAAAAAAACTGTAGGGAGATAGTTAGAGAAATACTGAATAAGCTCAAGAAAATCTGCAAGTGCAAAAAACGTAGACAAAAGTTTGCTCAATGCAGTACTGTGCCAAGACTTAGTTTTGGTGCTAGTTTGGTAATGGTGTAAGGTAGTATTAGCCTAAAAAATTGCATCAAATTAGTGCTTGTTATTGAAGAACAGTAGCGACCGTAGCATAATGGTCGCCTGCCCGGGTTTGATTTCCGGCAGCGCCAATATCTAATTTGTCGAATTTACTTCGATCCGGTTGTCTCTTTTGCAAGGCAATGACAAACCAGCAAAGTATTTGCTCTCTAGTGATGTGGTTTGGATTCCACGTTAAACAGTAGGTCCCGCATGTTTGTGTAGAACTATTATCGCACACCACAAACATACGAGAGGGGAGCCAAAGACATTTCAATAAGTTGTAATTGTAAAATAATAAGCCATGAAGGTAATACCTTCACTTATTAGAAAAAATCATCCTTATTGAACAAAGAATATAACAATTTAGAACAAATCTTGATTTTTTAAGAATATTTTTAGACAAATTTTGTTGTTTTTTTCAACTCTAGTTAGTATGTGAGTTAGTAAAAGATGTATTGTGTTAAGAAAAGTGATACCATTTTTTTAGAGGTGGTAACGCAATGCAATATTAAGAGAAACGTTGAACCACAAGAGTGTGTAAGGTATAGAAGGCCGTAGTACAATTAAATCTTTACACAACAATCAACGGCATTTTGGCGCATTTTATTTAAATTAATGACTAAAACAAATTTATTATTAAAATTTAATAAATAATGTATTTTATGTAAATTGTTAACAGGTTAACAGAGTTATTTGTTAGCATTGTTTATAATAGTTAATGTACCATATACATTGCAGATAAAGCGTCTGAGGTTGTGTTAAGAGTAAATAAATAATAGAATAGTTATAAATTGTTATAATATTTGTTTATATTACAACTTAAAAAAAAACGAGATTTTTGGAGTAAAATTTAGCTGTCTAAAGTTATTCACAAACAGACCAAAAAGAATTTAGAAGTGTTATGCAAAGTACATTGACTGTGAGGTCATCGAGATACTGATAGCTGTAGCATGCTTAGAGTGATGTAAAATATTGTTACTTACATACCGGCAGTTGAGTCATTGGGGTTGAGTAATAACATTGTATCTGGCAATAGAGGCTTATACGTAACAACTAAAAGCATATTGTGTAATGTCAGTTGGAGTTTTGGGGTTGCAAAGTAACTGCAAAAATTATCAAGTTTATATAGACAAGTTGAGTCTTAAATTTGCAAGTAAAGCACATTACATTAGTAAGGAGTAGTTACAAACACACTGGTATTAGATTATACTTTAAGGTTGCGATAATTAAATAATTGGTATTTTGTATAATGTGAATTAATGTTATGATAGGGATTTTGGCATCACAACTTATGCTAAAGGGAGACTTTATGTTTGCCAGTTTTACAAAATAAATAAGTAATTGTGTGCAAGTTCAATTTATGGAGAAACGCGCGTTAACGCAAAGTCAAGATAGATTAAACTAACTCAAGCACGGCGCAGTTGGGCCAGATCGGGACAAAGAATAAAGTCTTAAATAATCCAAGTTGCATTAAAATTAAAGTTAGTGTTTAATTAATTAATAAACGCACGGTGTGATGAAAAAAGCTTATTGTTTGTTAGATCTAAACAAAAAACTGCTCAGAACGAATTAAAAATGATCTGAATGAAATGTAATAATGTTGCAAGAATATTGCGTGTACCTAAATTAATCCATCAATATGGGACAAGATAATAGATTTAAATCAAACTTATTGGATGTTAATAAATTGTGATGTAATATGTTACAAGAGAGATAATAGATCTGACTGAAACCAGTTTACATAGAAAACAATAAATAATTCTTATGACTTAATTGCCTGGAGATTTATTATGAGTAATATGGTTTAAATAAAAAATAGTTATAAATAACCAGCATATTATAAATAGTAACGGATATAACAGAGAATTAGTGCTTTGCCTGTTTGCCTGATGTAAGTAGCGTTGCAGTCTTGGCAATCTATTTTATATACTCCAGATTTCATAAAGATATCTGTTTTTTTGTTTGTTATTACATAATATGTTTTTGATAGTTTTGGTGATGGAGAAAGATCCTTTGATGTAATATTTGTATAGTAGTTTTTTAATTTTGTTGCTATTGTTATAGTATTGTGTTGTTGTTTTGGTTATTTAATTCTATTTTGTGTTTGTGTTTGTTGGTTATTTTGTTGATTGTTGTTATAAGGAAATGGTTTGTTATGGCTATTTGTTTAATGATGTTTAGTTCATGTTGCAGGTTTGTAGGAAAGAGAGGTAAGTTAAGTGCTCTATGTGTAAGTGAATGAAAGGCTGCAAATTTATGATTGTAATGTCTATAAAATTGTGTTATTGTCTAAAAAAATAGATGGAGTTTGTCTAGTTTTTTCTATATTGTCATGTAAAGTTGTATACAAATGACATTTTTCTTTTTATTAATAAAAAACCAAAATTGTTTAGGATCATCTTTGATGGCAGTTTTTGATTCATTTAGAAATGTTAAATGACCAATTTTAGTTTTTTGTTTCAACTTGCAGCAAGCAACGTTGATATGTTTTTTAATTTCATGATTTTGTGATGATATAAAGGTTTTCCAATATTTTTAATCACTCACACTATTATTTCTGTATAAACTAAAGAGAATATGATCTACTATTTTTTTACTTTGAATATTTTGTCATATGTTTATTAAGATGCATTTAGATTATATCATACAACAAGTTGCAAGCTGCATCAACTGAGTTTGTTTTAACAAATTAATTTGTAGGATGACTTCTCCATAGTGATTATTTGTGCTAGTATACAATTTATAGGAAGGTATGTTACATTTTTTACAAAATATCTTGTAGTACATTGGGGTATGTATACACATACAATAGATATGTAACTATATTATCTTAAATAATTTTACAGCAGCTACCACATTAATACTACTTGGAGGTTTTGTTATAATTTCTTAAGATTTAATTAATCTATTTATTGCTATTAATGCTTCTCTACCTTTAATGTTTTTCTTATCAGCACGCACTACGAAATAATTTTGTTTTTAAAAATTTAACAGTTTTTCGGAAAAGTTGTTAAATATTGTTGCAAGAGATAATTGTTGAAATATTATTTTTATATTTAATTTTAATGTTGTTTTCATTTTTTCTTACTTTTGCGTTATAAACTTCAATAATGTTTTTAAGATAATTACGTTTTCTAGGTGTTTTATCAGCTTTGAATTTTAAGTTAGAGCTGGATTTGTGTTGGTTTTTTAGAATTGTAATAGCTCGCATCATTTAATGCTAAATTATTATTTATCATTAATTCTTAATACCATTTTTCTATGTCGGACTGAATTATTTTATTATTTATTCCTTTTTTCTATGCTGTTTTGTGGGTCTGCTCGGCCCAGCTCGTTTTAGGCTGATTTACTTTGTTTTTTCCTTGTACTTTCAATTTATGTATGTGTGTATGTGTCCTAGCCATCCTAGCTGTCTTTCTTCTATTACTGTTTTTTTTAAGTTTTATTTTTAGTTTACTTCTTACTTCCTTTATTTTATCTTTTTATGTTATTCTTTTAAATTTTATCTAAATTGCAATTATTTTGCTTTTATTTTTTTGTTGTTGTCCAAGATTTGCTGGAGTATATTAGGGCTGGTCTTATTACCTTTTTGTATATTTCTGTTTTTATTGTTTTTGTTATCTCTTTCTTTCTCAAGAATTGTTTTTTAAGTGCATTGAATATTCTTTTCCTTTTTTCAATTTTTGCATCTATTTCCATGTTTATATTTCCTGTTTCTTCTATTATTGTTCTAAGGTAGTTGTAATATTTTACTAGTTCAATTATTTGTCAATCCAATTCTATCTTGTGCCTCATAGGTTTTGTAACTATTACCATTGTCTTTGTTTTGATTGTGTTTATTTCTATTTCTATCTTTTTTGTTTGTTTTTGTAAATTTTTATGTTTTTTTGTAGTTTCTTTTCTTTGTCTGCTATTAATATCAGGTCATCCGCAAACACTAAAATTTGAACTCCAACTTGTTCTATTTTTCTGTATCCACTGCTCGTGTTATTGGCTCTTTTTTACTTTTCTTTATAGCTTTGTCTATTAATCTTGCAAAGAGTATATGGCTTAGAATATAGCTTTGCTTCAGTCCTATTTTTGTTTTGAATTCTTTTGATTTGTTTTTTTCTATTTTTACTTAATTTTTGTTGTTTCTATATAGTTCCTTTATTATGTTTATTATCTCTCTTTCAACATCTTTTTTTATATATTTTTATCTTACACTGCCAAAAGTCTTTTTTAGATTGATAAAACATATGTGTGAGTGTTTTGTCTGTTAGTTGTCTCATTATGTGAATCAGGTTCTGCTTCTGTTTTTCTTGGATCCGTGTTTTCTTCTCATAATTGTGGTTATAGTTTTTTTTATCCTTTCTTTTATTATTCTTGTAAATATTTTATATATATATATATATACTTCATGTACCTCATCATTTCTGCTGTTATATTGTCTACTCTTGCGGCTTTGCTTATTTTTGCTTTTTCCACTTCTTCTCTGGTTGTTTTTTTGTTTTTTTTTTCTTGTTTTATTTTTGTCTTGTTTATCTTTCTCTTCTTGTCTTGTTTTTGCAATTTTGCTGAAATATTCTTTCCATTATTTCTTTTTTTTTGTCAGTATCTTTTTGTGTTGTTTTTTGTATTCTTCTTGTTTTTTATTTGATTTATTGTGCTGTAGAACATTTTTTAGTTCTCGTAGAATTTTTTTCTATTTTATTTCGAAATTCTGTTTATGTTTTTTGTTTTGTTTTTTTATTGTGTTTTTTACTTTTTTTTTGCTTTGTTGTATTCATTGTAATTTTTTTTCCCTGTTTTGATGTACTTTCTTATTTATCTTTTTTGTATTTTACTTTTATTTTTATCTCTTTGTTCCACCATCTACTGTTTTGTGTTTTTTTTTGTTATTTTACTTATTCCGCAGCTCTTCCTTGCCACTTTTTTTGAGATTTCTTTGAATTCTCTTTATTTCTCTTCTATACCTTCTTCGTTTTTTTTTCTATATCTTCTTTCAATATTTTTTTGGTATAATTGTTTGGTTGTTTCTTCACTTAGCTTATAGCTCTTTATCTTTTCTGTTATCTTCTTTTTTGTTTAACGTTTTTTTTTACTTCTGCTTCTGTGTTGATTTCCATTTTCACTAAATAATAATCACTTTCTACTTCTGCTTGTCTTAATACCTTAACATCTTTTACTTTTTTCTATTCTTTTGTGTTTACTAGAAAATAATCTATTATGGATTACTCTTTTCTTGGTGTAACTTTTCTAGTGTAATTGTGTATGTTTTGTGTTTGAACTTTGTATTTGCTAATAATAATAATAGCAGGTCATTTGCAATGCAGAGTTCTATTATTCTTATCATTTCTCCATATCGTTCCAAATATTTTCTTTTACTTCTATTGTCGTGTCCAACTCTTCCGTTCATGTCAGCCATCACTATTGTGTTGCCTCTTCCTTTATCTATATCTTTCTGTAACTTTTTATAGAATTAATTTTTTCTTCTTTTCACATACGTTTGCTTCTATTATTATTATAATATTATTTTTCTTTTTTCTCTTTCTTGTCTCTTAATTTTTTTTCTTACTTCTTATTCTTGACACTAGTCTATTCTTTTCTTTCTTCTATTCTTTTGCTTGTTTTTCCCATTCTAGCTTGGTATTCTGTAGCTTATTTTATTATTTTTTTAACCTCCTTTTTTGTTCTACTTTAATTTCATCTAATTTCTCAATATTTTATCCATGTCCGACATTTGTTTAATTTGCTTTGTCTTTTCCTTCTTCTGCTTTTCAGATCTTAGTTTTTTGATCCGTTTTTTTTTTTGAAATTTTCTAGTTTTTCCTTAGCTCTTTTCTTTTTAATGTAGTTCTTTAAACTTGCTACGTTTTTTTTTCTCTTAATGTTAAATGTAGTATTAAAATAAGTCGCGTGTCAGACGATTCTTAAATGTATGTCTAGTATGCTCGTAGATACAGTGTTTTTACACTTAATGCGCGCGCCGAGTTAGAGTACGTTTTGATACAAGAAAATAGAACATATTTTAATTTCTTGAACGAACCTAAGTATCAGACGGCTCTAGTACAGATTTTTAACTAAACGCTGTTTAAAATATGGTGTAGTAGAAACAGTGCTGAGTAATCTTGAGAACAAGATTTAGACAAGATGGCCAGTGTTATTTGTTAACATTGTTTATAATAGTTAATGTACTATATACATTGTTATTTCAATGCAGGTAAATAAAATAATTTAGTTAAATTTTTTGGTATTATAGGTTGCGCAAACAATTTAAGCTTAAACTTTAAGAGCTGAAAGTTGCAAAAAAATGGAATTGTTATGGAAAAATATTAAATCCTATCACATCTACGAGAATATTGGTAAATCTTTTTTTTTTTCTAGAAACATATTGACACGTGCAACGCCGTTTTTAAATTAAAATTGTTTCTTATAGGACAAAACGCTAACCAACTCAATATCCAAACAATAAGATTTCAGTTATCACTCTTTTTATATGTTGAACCTACATACAATATTCTATATCTTCATTTTTTGGGTTAATGATTTGGAGATTACCTGGAAAAACCACTCATCACATTAGTTTTTAAATTTGAGGATACGGATTGAACTTTTTTCTACAATGTGTGAAAATTTTATTGAATTATTTTCAAGCGTTTTCTTGGCGGGTTTTATTCTGTGAACTTCAACATTTTTCTCATTGCAGAGATGAAAATACAATTTGACAGCAACAGTAGTAAACAAACTACAATAAGTTGGCAATCAGAAATTTAATTGACTATAATTTACTTTTTTTAAAAGTATACAGGAATTCTATTCACTATTCATGTCTACTAATCAAATTTTTGGAAGAATTTTTGTCTCGATTAATTAATTTTAAGTATATCTGATTTTAAATATCATTTTGTAGTGCATACATTTTTTTGCATAGAGTTAGTAGTCATTTGCATAAATCACATCATTATATCGTTAAAATATGGCAGTTATTAATGTAATTAAAATGCAACAAATTATCAAAATATTATTCATAATTATAAATATACAATATATTTTCAGGGTTGTAACGGCAATAAATATTGTTTATAAATTGGATTGTTGTTTTATTGGTAATAATATTAAAATTGTTGACCATTTTTATTATTATTAGTGTGCATCAAACATGAAAAAATAATTATATTTTTATATGCGTATTCTTTTTATGGTGACAATCATTTTATTTGCTACATTAATGTATGCTATAAATAAGATATAAAATCAAAAAAATACATTGACTAACATACTAATTGATGATTGTTTGGTAAATATTATGATTAGAAATTTGAAAGGTTCTTGAAAAGATTCTAATAATGTAAAGGCAATCCTGTAATTACAAGAAGGTCAGCATTGGTAAACATTTTAAAGATGATCCGGAAGCAAATATAAAAGTTTACAATGCACAATGAACATCACAATCTTTAACAATACGAGACATTTCCTATCATATATTTATTTGTATCTGAAATTATTATTAATCAAGGACAATATCTGAATAATATTGATGGTTTATATTTATCTATTTTAAAGAATCATATGATTTGTGGTTATATAAATAAAATTGTGATTCAATGTTTTGAATGTTCATTAATATTTACAAATTTAATATATTAATTTATGCATTAAATGCATAATTTTCTCCTCGACCTTTAAAATGTATTACACGTTCTATAATTTTGTCTTACAAAAAATTAAATGATTGATGAATAGATAAGTAAACAATATTTTTCTGTAAATAAAGCTTCTGCATATATTGTTACAATTATAAGATGCACTTATGTTTTATGTCAATAAATATGTAACTGGTTATTCTCGGAGCATTATACATAGTATTTAAAATTGAGTTAAAAAATTATGAACATATTTGGTATCTATGCTAACAATTCTAATTTAAGTAAAAATCATTAAAAAAATGTTATCAAATACAAAAAAAAATATTGGTAGGGGATTGTGATTGTTAATTGTTTACAATCAATACTATTAGAAATGAATTATTTTTGGTAAGTTGATTTAACACGTTAAAACCCGGGTGTGAGAGTAACATTTTGAGTCCGGGAGCTCAAACAAGACTTGCAAAATTAAGAGAAGATTTTATGTCCGACGAAGATGAATATGGTGATATTTATTTATCAACACATTTATATAATGCAAATAAAGACAAATCTTTTGACTAAAAAGCTTAAAAATGAGACAATAACCAATATCAGCAAAGATTTAGAAGCGGATCTTCTACATGACATTTTTTTTTTCTTTCTTTAAAAATAGTAAAAAAAAAGTTTTTTTATTTTGTTTTTACAAAATACATACATATTGCTGATTGAGAAAATAAAGTTAGTGATCAGTATGCAAATTTAAATATTAAAAATTGCAAAGATAATTATAATTATAATAATATTGTATGGCGTGATGATAATAGTTTATCTCTGAGACAATTTAATTTATTAGTAAATAATGCAAGTACGGCAAAAATTTGCAAAAAAGATATAAATAAATTTTTTTACAACTATTTTAAATTGTTTATCACGGATACATAAAGGTTACAAAAAAACAATGGTTCCTGTAAACTACTAATGAAACTAATAAAACTTCTAAAATTGAGACTTAGTAGTGGATTTTTTTGTTTTAACTTTATGTTAGCAAATTGTAAACAATTGTACTGTATTTTTCACACTAAATTAAAAATTATATTATTGTTTATATTGCGTATTTTAAAAATATCACAAATTTACAGTTCAGACAAAATTCGAATTTTTGTTCCTAGGACTAATATTAAACAAAAAATATGAAAAATAACTTATCACTAATAACGCATTAATGACTGCTTGAAGTCGACAAGGAACAATTTCAATTAAATAAAGGATTACATTTTAGTCGATATTAGTCTATTTTTGCAATAACAACTATCTTAGCTCCTGGGCAGGTGTATGCTTTGGAGCAGGAGTATGCTTTCGGATACGTTGTTTTAACTTATCTCAGACATGTTCTATGGGATTCATGGTCGTGCTGACAGATGGTCAATCAAACCGTAAAATTCCCATTTTATTCAGATAATCTCTGACAACTGTGGCTACGTGGGGCAAGTTTTGCAGAAAAAAATCAACACAAAATGTAGGTTTTCAATTACAGCAAAATGGATGCTGTTTCATAAAAATCTGTAACACGGTAAAAATAACTGAAAGATAGATAACAATTGTCAGAAAATGAATTTTTAAACGCCAACTTTGGTTTACAATTTGCAAACATAAGTAAAAACAGCAAACATAAAGTTAAAACAAAAAATTCTAAAACAAAGTCATAATTTTAAAGTGACCTTTATTTTTTGCTTGCCGGTGTCTTATGTGGGCACTTAAAATTTTGCAAATACATGAAGAATTAAAATAAACTATACAGATAAACAACTAGTTAAAACGCTTTCTCTGCTATAGTACATGATTTTGATAATATATATATAATATTACACAAGTATTTACTTAGCTTTTAATTTATTGCAACGTCAAATTGTCAATAAAATTCTTAAAAAGTAGTTGAAAAAAATCTTTTGCAAACTGCAAAACTAAAGCACTTTTTGGTCGTCGTAAAGCACCTTCTCGGCCGGCAATAGTAAACCTTGTGGAAAAGTATGAGCTGTTGGGACAAGTTTGTGATGTGAAGAATCAAAACCGTGTGCATTGTTCAAGAACACATGAGAATATTGCTGATGTAGCCCGTAGTGTTAAAAAAAAAAACAGGTTTGTCGATTCCTTGTCGATCTTTGGAATTAGACATTTCACAAACGACATTAAACTGTATTTTGCATAAAGACTTAAGTCTTAAGGTTTTTAAAGTTCAGTTAACACAAGAACTCAAGCCGGTCAATCACCATAAACGTCGTATATTTGCTGATTGGGTCCTTCAAATGCATCAAAATGATCCGGAACTTTATCAAAAAATGATATTCAGTAATGAAGCTCATTTTTACCTTGTAGACTACGTTAATAAACAGAATTGTCCAAATGTGACAATGAACTCAGAAAATCCAAGATTGATTGTTTGAAAGTTTTTGCATTCTCAACGTGTCACTGTTTGGTGCGGATTATGAGCTAGCGGTGTGATTGTACTTTACTTTTTTGAATATGAAGCTGGTGCAACTGTTACGGTGAATGGATGAAGCTACCAAGCTATAATTAATAATTTTTTTATTGCCGGAATTGGAAGATATTGATGTGGACAACGTTTGTTTTCAGCAAGACGGCGCTACGTGCCACACAAGCAACAAAACAATCGCAATTTTGCAAAAAAGTTTTCTGACCGTGTTATTTCTCGAAGAGGTGATCACATCTAGCCACCGAGATTTTGTAATTTAACACTTTTAGACTTTTTTTTTTGAGGCCACGTAAAAGATAAGGTCTATGCGAATGTTTCACAATTGATTCAAGATGGAATTCGTGAAGTTATCGAGGACATACAGCCGCAAATGTGCGAATTGGTCATGGAAAATTTTATGAAAAGAATGTGGTACTGCAACCGTAACCGTGACGGCCATTTGACTGATATTGTTTTCAAATTTAATGGCATACCTTCCTCTTTACAATGAAATAAACATTTATTGGTTTCTCTTAAAAAATACCCTTTTTTTAAATATCAAAATAAAACCTCTTTTTGGAAAACCATATATAATCCAATCTTTTACTTTACACTATCTCTTTTAAACTTTATTCAGAAACAAGTTATTAAGATAATTGTTAATCTAAAATTTACTAATGACTTAGATACTTTACAGCACAGGCGATGGACGAAATACAAGATATTTTGGCATCTAAACAAAAAATTTACTCGTAGTACAAGGTTGCTAGAAGTTTTAACAAATATTTACTGATAGTTTAGAATTAAACGAACAAAACTTTTAAGAGAGATTTCTTTAACCGTTATGTTAAGAAATAAAACAAATTTCTATATTCAGTATTTCTTGTGACTTATAAGCCACAAATATGTAAAATCAATGTTCATAGACTACTTAAATTTAGTCTTCAATGATAGTTTTAGCAAGAGTGGTTTCACTCTTTGAAATTCAAAAGTATTTTTATGTTGTTAAAGTATATTATGTATTTCCTAAATATTACATTTTAAAATAAAAAAAATAAAAAAATAAAAAAATACTCTAATGTTTTAAGGTATTTACTCTTTATCAGTGAGCTTATATCACATTTATATAATTAACCTTTTCTCTTGTGGTCTGAAGAGTATTTACTGAAATTTTAACTAAAATCGACATAGAGTGACAGCGTTTTTTTGAGACCTAAAAATTACAAGTTTTGAAGATCGCGAAAACATGTTAAATTTTCTGCATCAAAATAGTGGTGAATAAGTATTGATTCTATATTAATAATAATAATAATTTATTTTCCCTTTAGGCCAATAATATGGATAGGATACGTTAATACATAAATCACAACAAATGTAGACATAAACAGGATGATAATGTACAATATTTAGAGCTATTTACAATTTACAAATTTATTTGTTGAATAAAAACAACCATCAATTAACAATTTGTTTTAAGTGATTCTTAAACGTTTTTAAGAATTTTATATTTTTGATGTTCTCTGGCAAACAATTGAAAAAATATCCACTAGCGTATGTTGGCGACTTTTTATAAGATACAATTTTAAATTGTGGTAAATATATGTTATTTTTATTACGTGTTGGATAACTATGAACTATGGTTGTTAATGGATTGCTACTTTTATTCTTAAATACATAACATAATAATTTATACAAGTAAATGGACGGGACAGTTAAAATACTTTTTGATTTAAAAGTGTCACGACAAGTTTCAATATAGTTTAAATGAAACATAATCCTAATAATTTTTTTTTTAATAATAAATATTCTACTTAAGTCTGTCGATTGTCCCCATATCAATATGTTGTAACTAATTGTAGAGTAAGCAACGGAATAGTATACATTTATAAGCGAAGTTAAATTAAGGCTGCTTTTCAATTTACGTAGCGCAAAGCAAGATTTATTTAATTTAGTGGTTAACGTATCTATATGGTTTCTCCAATTTAAATTTTCATCAAGAACTGTTCCTAAGAATTTTGCTGATTTGCTAAGAAAGATCTTTTCACTCTTGAAATCAAATTCAGTTGATATTATTCTTTCATTTTGCACCCCATAAAAGTTTATTATAGCAGTTTTTGATGCATTAATAATTAGATTATTTTTTTGGCACCAACTGCTAAATTGCGCAAGTACTGTAGTTACGTTATTGCTTAATTCATTAGTGTTTTTTCCAAGATACAACAATGCTGGTGTCGCCAGCGTACATAAACCTTTTTCCTTGAGTTATATATTTTGGCAAGTCATTAATAAACGTTAGTCCAGCTACGCTTCCTTGTGGCTGGGCCGCCGTAAGCGGGTGTGCAAGGCGTGCGTTGCACGACGGCGCTATGGCAGGGGGGCGCAAATTTATCTAAAACATTTAAAATTTAGAAATTAATTCCCGTGCATTTGTCGTCCCATGTTCCGCTCATAGCTTGAATTTGGTCGTTAATGATGCCGCCAATATCAGCCATGAAACAGCCAATTTTTTTAATATGGTTTAGAAAGTTTATATATTTTTTCAGGATCTACCAAAAGATGGGCTATTATTAAAAAACATGTACCTAATCTTAATTTAAAGGTCTGGTCTAGCAGAGTTGATGCTGGGAAAAAATATAATATGGACAAAATCTTTGATGCCTTTCTGGAAATTGCTAATGTATCTTAAATTTCGAATATAATTGGCATTAATCATTCAAAATTATAAATTTATTTACTCTACTATTTTTTGGTTTGAAATTTTAAACAAAATTAACACATTGCGTAAATTGATGCAAAATCCAACTACGTATTAACATTAAGTTTTGTGTAAATAATCTTAAAAATTTAATTACCAAGTTTCAAAATTACCGCTACGATAAATATTTTGAAGAATGTTAGAACAACCAAAACAATTTGCTAATGATGTTAATGTTGATTGTGGTTTTTCATCAATTCAGTCAATTCGCCCACAAAAAAGCCTAAAATTTTTGCATATGAACATAATGATGAAGGCGCTTCACTAGACTCAAAATCACATTATAAAGTTAATTTCTTCTATCTAATTTTGGAGCAAACATTAACATCTTTGCAAAATAAATTTGAAGAGTTAACCACGTTTGATAATGTTTTTGGCTTTTTATGTGAATTTTTTAATTGCTCCATAACAGAAGATTTGCATATGAAATTAAAAGACGATAGCATAAGAGAAGCTGATAATGGTATTGATCTTTTCAATGAGTTAAAAGCTATAAAATTCTCTGATAAAATTGATTGTAAATGACAATCAATTTCATCAGAGAAGCCCCACATTAAATTTGAACCACAGAGCATTATTCAATATCTATTTGAAAAGGAGTTGATTGCCTATTTTCCATATTTATCAGTAGCTATTAGAATATATCTAATTTTACAAGTGTCAGTAGCAACAGGAGAAAAGTGCTTTTCTAAACTAAAAATTATTAAAAATTACCTTAGTTTAACAATGTAACAGGACGGGTTGAGATCATTATCAATGATAACAATTTAAAATTAAATATTGGATAATTTGCCAATGAAAGACCTGATTGAAGAATTTGCGACCAAAAAAGCAAGAAAAGTGCAATTTTAAATATACTTTTTATTTTTTGTTATGTAGTTTTATTTATATAACTGTCAAAAAAAAGTAAATAGTTTATTGCACAATTTTAAAAAAGTGACATATTTAAAGTAGTTACATAATCCAAGACATTTATAAAGACTCTGTGTAACATAACTAAGCTTTTACTTTGGCAGGGGCGCAAAAGTTGTGCTTGCACAACGGCGCCAAATCATTTAGCGGCGGCACTGCCTTGTGGGACACCAAAATCTATATTAAATTCTTCCGATTTTGTTTGCATAGCTGATACCACAAGTTTTCGTCGTTGTAAATAACTTCATATTCACTCATTTACTGTATCACGAATGCTAATGTTAAATAACTTTGATAAAATAAAGTTTTGTTGTAGAGAATCAAAAGCCTTACTAAGGTTAAAAATAAGTCTTGTGTGATCACTTTAAAGAAAGATTGAACACGAAGAAATCTAGACATGTTGGATCAAATTTCTTTAAAATTTGAGAAATTTAGAACGGTTTAAACAAAGCATAATTGTCAATTTTGCTAAATTTACGTTTTTTTTTGGAATAATGTTTGAAGCTTGATATATCAAAATGACTGCCCCAACATTAAATAAACAAATAGATTTTAAAGTACATGTAATAAAGATTATTTTGAGCTATTGTAGACCTTTTTGTCTGTTTCTAACGGCTCAAAAAATGAGATACAAAAATGTGCGGTTTGCCGATTTTGACATATTTGAATATTAAAAAAATCTTGATAAAGCCCTATATACCATTTCTCATATAGATAACCTTTTTACTTGCGCTCCAAAAAATATTTACTTATTTTGACTAAAATCGACAGAGGGTGACAACGCTTTTTCGGGACCTAAAAATTACAAGTTTTGAAGATCGCAAATACATGTGCACCTACCTGCATCAAAATAGTGGTGTCTACGTATTGATTTTATAGGTCTTGTGTGATCACTTTAAAAAGGGATTAAACACGAAAAAATGTAGACCTCGTAGATCTAATTTTGTTAAGATTTGATAAAGTTAGAACGGTTTAAAGATAGCCAAATTTTGCGATTTTGCTAAATTTACGGTTTTTTTTAGAATAATGTTTGAAGCTTAATTTATCAAAATGACTGCCACAATATTAAACAAAAAATATGGGTATTAAAATACATGCAATAAAGAATAATTTGAGCCATTTTATCTTTTTCCAGAAGCCCAAAAATTGAAATACAAAATAAGCTAAAAAAGACGTTTTATTGTGACATTTCTTACCTTCAAATGTGTGTCATTTTGAAAAGGCAATATTCTAAGGTCTAAAATCTTGGGAAATTTATTTTTTTCATCCATATTTTGATCCTTGAAAATTTGAGCAAAATCAAAGAGGTCGAATTTTTCAAATTAGTCGAAAAGTAATGGAATTACTCATATATATATATATATATACAGATGTTGTTGTGTGATTTATACAGATGTTGTTGTGTGATATATACAGATGTTGTTGTGTGAACAACATCTGTGAAAAAAAGAAACTGATGATGGCTTAACAACCAAAACCGGTCTTAATAAAAAATAATTAAATCAACACAATAAAGTGTATATATATATATATATATATATATATATATATATATATATATATAATTTTATTAAAATATAACTTCAAATAAACTACAAATGTTTATTAATTCTTACAAAGTTTATCAAACTTTAGCTTAGACATTTGGTTACTAAACATTAATCAACTGTTTGGAAAAAAATCATTTCAAAAATTTTATGAAAATGTTAGTTGAACATTTTTTTAATTTATTGTGGCATGTTAGTACGTGTGCAGCAAACAATTTTATTTTTTTTTTAATTTAATTCAAATTTTGAAACTGGGTTATGGTATTAAAGTGTATACTTCAACAGCATTGTAGGCATTGCTTTAAATATCACAAAAAACTAAACGGAAACCGTTTTCTTAATTTTAAGCATTCCATTTGTTAAGTTGCAACCCATGTATTATATATGAGTTTTTACAAACTCACAAAACAAATGCCTATGTTTTACCCGGGATTCAAACCCAAAACTTTCAGTACGGTAATTAGTCTCTCAACCACTGCGCCACCGAGGTCGGCCGCAAACCACTTGCATCAGACATTTTTAGTGATATATAATAATAGTAATTTTTGCTTAACCAGGTTTTAGAAAATATAATATTTTGTTTTGAGGAACTTGTGCAATCAATATGGCCATAAAATCCACATCATTGCCAAATTAATAGCAATACTTGTATTTGACTATTGTATTGCCGTTTTAATGATTATTATTTTAATGACATTAGAATAATGTTTTTTTCTGGTTTACAATAATATTAACGTTTTAAAATCTTTCAAACACTATACAAATTAATTTTTTTTTGTTTTTATTGCAAAAAAATTGTAGTTGACTTGTTGTCATTGATGCCTCAGAAGAAATATCAGCAAATGAATAAACTGTAGCACAACGACAACGCTGCTCTAAAACATTGTTTTTATGATCATTATAACCGTCAAATACAATGATAACGTTATGGAAGCTTATGTTTATAAGTTATGTAGCTATCAAAAATAGTATTAAACAAAACATCAGATTAATTTTATATTACACAATGCAATAGGAATTTTTTAACGACGACATATATCACATTTGTATAATTGATGCCATTTTTGGCTGGCTGCAGTATTTTATACAAAGATGATTTTTTATTCTCTTACATTCTTATGAAAAAATTATAACTGGTATGATTAAAATTTTTGTTAAAAAAAATCGTTTGGCATTACTAATTTACTAAAACAGCAATAGTAAATCAAAGGCAACTTTTCACTACGCATTTAAATAAAGCAAGTGTCTTTCAAATCTAAAGTTATTTTTTCAGTTTTTCTTAATTTTTTAGTGTCAAATGTTTGTGATACACAGTAGGCTAAATTTCTAATTCAGGTAACTATTAGTTTTGCTATCATCGATGGTTTTACTCAATATTGACATACTATAAGGAAGTTAATGAAAATGATTGTGGCCAAAAAACTACGCTGTAACATGTTCATTTTGTATCCAGTTTTGTATTACAGTCAGTAAAGCTTGCACTCAGCTAAGCAACCAGTCGACCTAAAGAACCGAATCGGAAGAGTAAGAGCAAGAAAAGTCATAGTGCTACTATTCTCACAATTACAATTCCTGAGGAGTAAGAACCGTAAGTTGTAGTAAATTTTAGTTCTAGTTAATATTAACCAGTGGCCCAACCCTGATAGGACACTGGTTGATTCTGTATATAGTAATAGTTTAGTTAATATTAACCAGTAGCCCGACCCTGACAAGATACTGGTTGATTCTGTATATAGTATTAGTTTAGTTTAATGTTAACTTGTGGCCCGACCCTAACAGGACACTGGTTATCTTAGTACTTAGGCTTAGTTTTATTTCGTTTGGTAGATTTAGTGAATCTTCCCATTTCTTGAGTTGATTTCTGTTGTTTTGTTTACTTACTGAATATAAATTTATTTCCTCTTGACATTGTATTGTTTTATTTATAAACACCCGTCCATCTTGCAATAAGTGGTGGCGCCCGAGATCTCCTAGGCCAATATCGAGCCCTGTCGATCACGACTGATCGCTACTCAGCCGCTTCCGGTCGTCAGCGACAAGGAAGCGTTACAAATTTGGTTACAATTTTTTGTAAAATTATATTTGCAAATAGCAACAAAATGCATTTAAAAATACAGAAAAACGCATTTATTTCTATATTTGATGGTTTTTTTTTGGCTATTTTGTAACTATTATTTGACTAAAAGACTTTGACATATCATAGTTTAATGCTTTCTAAATGTACTGGTAAAAAAATAAATCGATTATCAAACTATTTGTAGAAGCAGCGATGAAGGGGAAGTTGTCGTTTTTGTAAAAATACTACAAATTAAGGTAGCGGTCGGTATGCATTTAAGTACTAAATATAATTTATTGCATTGTCTGACGGTAAAAAATCTCTTCTTGAAACTTTTCAAAACATTTTACATATACAAAAAGAGCTGATTTTGCATAACTATAATGTCAAAAAGCATGTAAGTATGATAGCATTAGCTTGAAGCAAATTTAAATGACCATACCAGTTTTCCATTAAACTCTTTAGCAATAGATTCTCAAAGCTTTTTATATAGTTCACGGAGTGCAAACTCAGCTTTTTTTTATAATTCTCAATATTATTGTATGACATAAAACCGCTAAATACGTTTTCTATTGTGGCCCTAAAATGTTATCGGTCTTCTCATCGACGTCAATTTTTTTAAGCATTACATTTGACAAAGTAAAATGAAGCAAAGTAAGTAAGTAGACGCTTTACTAAGTTCTATCTACCAAATTAAGTTTGTAAATAACTAATAACTTTTTTTTTCTCTAGTCTACTTCCTTGCATTATGAAGTCAAAACAAAACTATTTTTTTTTAATATAACAATAACTTGTGATAATTCAGAATTTGTTGCTTTTGGTAAACAAGAGTTGATTAGTGCATGTATTGTAGTCATGACTAATAACTTTCTTTAAAGCACATAACAAAGTTGTATAAATTGTATTGTAATTACTAGCTAAATGAAAGTTGTTTTAATTTAGGTGTTCTTATATATCCTGGCAGATTATATTACAAAATTATCTATACAGTTATAATTTATCTATTTTTAAAAATAACATATCAATTGTCTCTTCATATTGAAACTATGTGGCAATAATTTTACTAAACCCAGCTACACCTAAATTTTTATTTATTTGTAATAGTACTGCAGCTTTATTTACAAAATCTTGTGTAAAATTCCTGCTGTTGACACGTGTAATGGTTGCTCTGCGGCAACATATTTTTCTGGATTGACAATTTTAATTATGCTCATTATGTGTAACATTATAATTATTAATCGTATTAACATTAACAGCTTTATCAGCTTATCAGCTTTATTTTTGTTTTTGGTGGTAAAATGTAAAGTTGCACACAAACCAAAAAATGACTAATAATATTAATTAGACGTCTAGAGCCAAATCTTCTATAAAGAAATATAGCAAGGTCATGTTGCAGCCGTAAAATAAATAACTTTGATTTTGTAATTAATTTCTTTAAAACATAAGATAAAAAATGTGAAATTTCAACATTTATATCATAAAGCATTTGATTTGAAGAAAGATAACATTGATTACTAAATACTGCAAATGTTATATCTTTATAAATTAATATAACTGCAGCTTTAACCATTTGTATGCGTTTTTGCTCTATTTGTTTTCAATTTTTGTACCAGGATTTGCTCAAAATATTGTGATGTTTATCATTGAAACAAATAACAGCAAACTTTTTTTTTTGTTATTATAATGCAAGTACCTTATCTTCAATTCAGCTTATTATTCATTGTTTAATCTGTTGGAAGTTTACTTTGGCACGCATTTTTCAACTGATTGACAATCTTTATTATTTTCAATATAGGAAAATATATTTTCTATAGAAATTATGATATTTTTGTTTTATAGACTTTTTTGCCATTAGTAGGATGCTGCATAAAATAAATGCAACACTTATTGTAATATTTGGCACTCCCGGCAATTAAATCTTCCAATTTTTTTAAGCAATTGGTAACAGTTTTTGATAAATTATTAAAACGCATTTTAGCAAAATCTAGAATACAAGTCTAAAACCTTAATACATAACATATTAGACAACAAGTTTAAAGATGTTTTGTGAGCGGTTGTCATTACAACAAAAAAATTGATTAGAACTTTATAAAAAATTGTCTCAGCTACAAATAGTTTCTCAATATTTTTTTAGGTAAAGGTTGTTGTTTTTGAGATATTTGTAAGAAAACAATTTTTTGCAACTTTTGACTTGAGACGGGGCATTAAATTGATGAAAGACTTTTACACATAGTTAGGAGCTACCAAACTAAATTATGTAAATTGACAGCACTACAAGCAGAGAAAAAGCTGAGACGCTAGCACTAGCAAATGAATGGCTGACGACGACAACCATACTTAAGTGCATGCAAAAAATCTAACTTGTTTTAATTTTTTTCTAACTCAATCATCTTTTTTTGTTTTTATTTTCTTGGACAATGAGTAGTTTCAAGATGATTTAAATTTAAGGTTATATTGATAGTTACATAGTTTTTTTTCCCGTGTGGGAATTTGCCAGTTACCTCCATCGGGCGCGTCCCCATTGGAATTGGTGAAAACTCGTCGGCAAATTCCCGAAGGGTAATAGGAAAAAAAAATACTCACTGTGAAACAAAAACTGGACTGGCCCTCCAGGTTAGGGGTTGGAGCGTTGGGCTGGTTCCTCAACATCCGTAAAAAAACGTAAAATACTAAAAAGCGTGCAACTAGCCTCGGAACAAAGAACAGAACAAAAGGAAAACAACCTACGCAACAAAAATGATACATGAATTTTGAAACGTGGAATGTTCAGTCAAACAGGGACAAGACGGAGGAAATAGAAAAAGAGCTGGAGCACCTAAACATCGACATCGCAACGCTCACAGAGACAAAGAAAAAAGGAAACGGAGTGGAAAACTTAAATAACTACGTACACATTTTTAACGGAGTGCCAAAGGAGTCTAGAGCAAGTAGAGGAGTATCTATCTTAATCAGTAAAAAGTTTAAACAGAAAATAACTTACTAGACAGCACACAACGAAAACATCCAATCAGTCAATATGAACATACTGGGTCATAAAATTGAAATTTTCAGTGTATACTGACCATCAAACGACAGCCTGATAAATGAAAAAGATGCATTTTTTACCACACTCAAACAACTAATTTTGGAAACGGGCCAAGATAGGGAAATAATTATAATGGGAGACCTCAACAGCAGGACAGGGTCCCAGGAAAGTAGCAACATAATCGGTCCATTTGGGGAAAACACCATTAACGACAACGAACAAAGAACTATCGACCTTTGCAAAGCATGCGACCTAAGGATTATAAACGGAATCTACAGGCACCGAGACATACATAAGTACACATTGATCTAACACACTAGGAATCTTAGATCAATTTTTGAGTATCTCATTGTAAGACAAACATCCAACCTAAACGTAAACGATGTAAGAGTACACAGAGGAGTGACATGTGGATTCGATCACTATTTGGTAAAAGAAATAATACATCTCCCAGCAAACAAGCGTAACTAACAAAATCCAAAAACGGTGAAAAATACAACTGAAACATCAAAACAAGAAGTGTACAACGTCGGAAGCCTATCTCAAGATAGTGTAAAATATCTGTATAACAGACGGCTGGATCAGAAGCTAGAAAATACGAAGCCTGACACGAATAAAGAGAGAAATATAATAAAATGCATAAAAGAAGCTGCGGCAGAAGCAGTAAGAAAAAGTGAAAAGCAGAAAAGTAATAAACAGTGGTGGACCAAAGAAATCGAAAAGAGAGATTTACAAAAAATCAAAAAGAGAAGTAAGAAACCTAATCAACTACAACAAAAATCTGCTATGGGACAACAAGTGCAGAGAAATAAATACATACATTGGAGGTAGTAAGAGCAGCAAGGCCTGGAAATTTGTAAAAACACTCAAAATCAACGAGACCGGACATGCTTTAATCCAAAGTATTCCAACGCAAAAATGAGTGAAATACTACAAAAATCTTCTTACAGAAGAAAGGACAGAATTCAAACAAAATATGTCTCCGGGGAGAGTAGGAGTCAACGGTGAACCGATAACAATAACAAAAGAGAAAGTTATGAAAGCAGCCAAGCAACTTAAAAACAATAAATCACCAGGACCAGGAGGACTCCAGGCCCAGCTTGTAAAAAATGGGACGGAAAAGCTGTGTACCAAACTAGCCACAATGTTTACAAAATGGGTAAACGGAGAACCAATATTGGAAGAAGCTAAGGAGTCGCATATAACATCAATTTATAAGAAAGGATCAAAAAAAGAATGTTTGAATTACAGTGGCATAGCCGTTACCAGCACCCTCAGCAAACTACGGCAGAATATTGAGGGACTTGATAAAAGAGGAGCAACCTTACAGTCAGGTTTTTGGGCAGGAAGATCTTGCAACGACAACCTATTTGTCCTAAAACAAATTATAGAAAAGAAAACTAACACCTACGAAAAATTACATCTGCTATTTGTGGATCTAGCCAAAGCATATGATAGCGTACCACACAACAAATTATGGGACGTTCTACACCAATCATCAAAACTGTCGGAAAGCTTCCATATCAGCAAAAGACTCCGCCAAGGATGCTGCCTATCTCTCACACTGTTTAACATATACATTGAGCATGCAATGAAGCAATGGAAGAGGAAATGTAGAAATATGGGAATTCCCCTATCCGATAAAACGATGCTATACACGTTGCAATTTGCGGACGACCAGGTTGTAGTAGTACTGTTGTGGAATAGAGATATTAACACAAAGAGAAAGCTAAATTTATACAACACAGTGATTAAGAGCAACCTCCTATACGGATGCAAATGGTGGAGAACAACTTAAGTATGGGAAAATAAACTTAGGGCAGTGGAAATGGATGTTATTAAAAGGTTACTACGGGTATCCAGATTGGATAAAATCAGGAACGATAAACTAAGGAAAAACATAGATCACAAAGAAAACATAATCGAGGAAATCCGAACTCGACAATTAATATGGTATAGATATGTCCAGCGCATGCAGCCAACAAGAATACCAAACCTAGTCCTAAAATAAAGACCCCAGGAAAAAACAAAATAGGAAAACCAAAGAAATAATGGGAGCAAGGAATTTAAAAAGCTATGAGCGAGAGAAACCTGGAGACTGGACAATAGAAAGGTAGGAGAGAATGAAAAGCGGGTATCGGACAACGTTCTAAAACCGAGAATATATTTAAACATAGTTTTCAACTTAGTCCGAGAATTAAGCCAGAAATACATTGTTTGATTGCAACTAAAATTGTTATCACAACATCTGTGAATTGGCTTAAAACTAATCAACTATTTAACGATTTAATTTTTGAAGTTTAGTACTGGCATTAGACCGTTAAAATAAACCTTGAATTCATACATTTAGAATTAATTCAAAATGTTTGATTATTAGTATTGGCATTAAAAAGCCGTTAAATGTAGATAGAATGAATAATATGCACTTAAAAACAGCATATGTTTAATATATCTAATTTGTGTCTAACTTCTAAAAAAATAAGACAAAATAGGAAGCAAATGGAAGTTAGCTTGTTTAGTTAACAATACGCCGTAGACATATTTGCACAATTAGGCTAAGTGATAGGAAATATAATCATCTCCGCAATAGTAACATAAAATAACATATATGATTTCAGAAACTTAAAATAACATAATCAAATGCAATCTGAAGATTAATACGTGAGTGGTTTTGAAACAATTGGTTTAGGTTTTAAAGTTAATAATACTTGGTTAGTAAAGAATTTAAATTTTTTGCCATCAGTAACAGTTGGCTATAAAGATTAATATGTATGTACTTTTGACAAAATTATAACTCTGTTTGGCATCAAATAGCTTGTGCTCAGATTTAGAATTGCTAAATTATTTTGAAATTTTAGCAAATATTTATTAATTATTAACATATATTCAACATAAAAGTGCATTCACAAAAGGTGTTTTTTGAGCAATATTACAATAGACTTTAGAAGATATATTTCCTTGTTAGACGTTCTAGCAAGAAAAACTGTTAACCAATAATAATAATACAATAAAAATTACGGAAAATAAAATCTATAAAATCATACTTTTAAACTTGTATTTAAATAAACAAAAAATACAAGATTCTTACAATTTGTGCTAAACTCTAATAATAAATATTTATATTTTTAATTGTATTATGTTAATTTAATAAATAGTCAGTGATTATCAAAAATTAATTTTGTCAATGCATTCTTTACATTAAAAAAGTTGTTGATTTATAAATATTATTGCAGCAAGCGTAACGTTTAATTTTTATATCAATTTTATTATCACCATTCAATTAAATGGCCTTACTTTTGATGAACTATTTGAAAGAACGGACACGAGAAAAGTTGTCATGTAAATTTTTAGCAACTCAGCTGGACGGCAAAATTCCCATACCGGATTCACTTCTTTTAATAACGACCGCATTATTTTTATTCAACACAATTTAATAGACTTTTAACATCATTAAGCTTTCCCACAGAGTTTTAAAGTGCATACGGTTTCGGCATTTTACAATGCTGCATTACCATTAATATTAAAGTCGTGCTTAGTAGTTAGCTAAAGTATTTATGCATTTTTTCTCAAATGAAAATAAATTAAATCAATTAAAATTTAATTGGTTTTACAAGAACGTAATTATATTAATATTTTGACAGATACATAGATGAAAATAATTATAATGTAATTAATTTAAATAACATTACTCAATTATAATTATAAATATTGTTTACGCGTTTGATGTGAACAAATTGGAATATTTGTGAACTGATGTAAAAGCCTATTATTTCAATCTTTCTTCCAATAGATTATACGCGTAAAATAAAAACAATACGGCAAGGATATACAATCACTTAAGATCCATGTATGAAGACACTTCCTGCTAATTAAACCTTCAAATTGTATTGAGATTTTTCATAAATCAAATTATATTTTACTAGTTAATTAAATATTGCATGCTTATAATTTATGGATATGTTGGAACTATTTACGCCCTTTAACATATTGTCACTAATTAGACAAGGTGGAAACACAAGGACAACTTAAAAAAAATGATTAATCTTTTGGATATATCAAGCGTTAAATTTATTGATTAATTAATACAAATATGGCATGTAATGTTTTATAATTTGAAAGGATCTTTAAGAAAATATTTGATTGATTTTATAAATATTTCATATTTAACGACCAAACATGCAATAAAAGTCCAACTTCGTATATTTTGATTCGTGTAGCTATAAATTTATTTTTTATATCTGCTCGTGATAAGAAGCATCATTGAAAATATTTTTTTATAATTACAATTAATCATAGGTTTAAAATAAATATTGTGAAAATTGGAAATGATTCTTGAATACAAGCTTAAGCAAGTCACCTTTCGCAAGAAATAATTAAAAAAATATTTTGGTAAATATTAACAGTAGCCTGCAGGTTTTTTGTACAATATAAAATTTGCATATCTGACTCTTCATAATTGCGTTAATAATTAATAAATAATTCAGGCGAGAATGTGTCCTCGCGGATGATCCACGGTCGTCGGACAATTGACTTGTAATTTCTGTTTTTTTATAAATATTTCAGAAACGATGATAAATTAACCGTAAAAAATGTTTACCGCATAGTTTCCTATATCGTAAATCCATGACCTTTTTGGCATTCTTAATGCATAAATAAATCAAGTTCGAAATTTAGTTTAGTTTTGCTGTCGGTAATTTTTTAAATTATTTATTGTCTTTCTTATATTAATTACTAAATCAACATACATCACATTTTTTAAATTTTTTGTATCTCTATTCAAAATATTTTTTTTTGTATATGGAATTTAATTTAAATATTTTTTATTGCAATTAAGACATAAGAATTAATTTGACTAATTGTGTTGATAATTAAATGGTAATTAAAACACACATATGGTGTTTAACATTTAGAGTATAATTTGATATTTTATGATACATAATAATTTTGCATTCTTTAAAATAAATATATAATTTTATACAATAAGTATTTATATAAAAATAAAAATGCATTGGACCATTTCTGGGACTAGTAGGCAATTTTGTATTCTTAATTGACGTAATATATCTTTTAAGTTTAATAAAATAGTAAATAATATTCATATTCATACAAATAAATAGAACTCATGTAAAGGGTTTTCCAATAAGAGGTTTTATTTTGAATAGCAGGCTATTTGGGCAGCTGTCAATTTTGAAGCTATTATTTTTTGACATTTGACAAGTAAAAACTACGCGATTATTAAAAATGAGACGATACTCGCTTCAACAACGCATTGGAATTATTAAAATTTACTACAAAAATGGTGAAAATTTTTCAGTCACAGTTCGCAAAACTAAAGCACTGTTTGGTCGTCGTAAAGCACCTTCTCGGCCGGCAATATTAAACCTAGTGGAAAAAATTTAGCTGTTGGGACAAGTTTGTGATGTGAAGTATCGAAACCGTGTGCATCGCTCAAAAACACATAAGAATACTGCTGATATAGCCCGTAGTGTTGAAGAAATCCAGGTTTGTCGATTTCTCGTCAATCTTTGGAATTAGACATTCCACACACTACATTACGCCGTATTTTGCATAAAAACTTAAGTCTTAAAGCTTTTAAAGTTCAGTTAACACAAGAACTCAAGCCGGTCGATCACCATAAACGTCGTATCTTCGTTGATTGGGTCCTTCAAATGCATCAAAATGACTGGAGTTTTATCGAAAAAACATCTTTAGTGATGAGGCTCATTTTCACCTCGGAGGCTACGTTAATAAGCAGAATTGTTGCATTTGGGGCTCAAAAATTCCAGAAATAATTATTGAAAAGTCTTTGCAACCTCAACGTGTCATGGTTTTTGGGCTGGCTGTATGATTGGACCCTACTGTTTTGAAAATAAAGCTGGTGCAACTGTTACGGTGAATAGATGGCGCTACCGAGCTGTGATTAATGATTTTTTAAGGCCGGAATTGGATTGAATTGTCATTTCTCGAAGGATGATTACAATTGGCCACCGAAATCCTGTGGTTTAACTCCTTTAAGCTTTTTTTTTTAGTGCTACGTAAAAGATAAGGTCTATGCCAATGCTCCACAATCGATTCAAGACCTTAAAAATAAAATTCGTTAAGTTATCGAGGACATACAGCCTTAAATGTGCAAATTGGTAATGGAAAATTTTATAAAAAGAATGTGGTACAGCAACCGTAACTCTAGCGGCCATCTGACTGATATCGATTTCAAATGTTAATGGCATACCTTTCTCTTTACAATGAAATAAACATTTATTGATTTCTAATATATCTCTAAAATATTTCTAGTATGCTCTCACCAAAAGCATTGCTCAACTGTGTTGTTTAATTTTGACGACACTTGTTTTTAAAGTGATTTGTATGATTATTCTGGATTTTGAGCGTAAAGGTAAAAACATTTTTACAGCACTTAACTTTATTAGGTGTTTTGAACCTTCTCCGGTGGTAACCTTACTCCTCTGTCCCAACACACAGCCAACCTATGTGGTTGATATTGTTTGAAGTGGATTTCTTTCCGGACAGGTACATAAGAGTACGTGTTCGGTTGTCTTGCCTTCCATTTTACATCCACTGAGAATTAGGTTGCCTACAATGTTTATAGTATGCATGTGTTATGATTTGAAGATTCTTTCTAGACAGTCGCAAGTAATAGTCGGCCGTTTTAGAATTTGCTTTTAGTATGATATAAAGGTTTTTTAGTGGTAGTGCAGTCTAGGGTTTAAGTTCACACATCTTAAGAGTTGATTCTTTTTGCGCAAATCCATCAACCTTAAAATTACCTATTGTTTAAGAGTTTTAAAGGTTCTATAGCATTGTGGTATTAGTTTTCATGTGCTTTTAGAGTTAGATTTTAGATCCGTTATTTTGTCTGAACAATGTCTATCAAAATATCTATAAAAAATGCAAAAATCTGCAACATTACGCCGACAACTTAAAGAAGATTTAAATATAGATTTGAGTTTAATATTTGGTACTGATGAAACCTCGGACTTTGATTTTTTTTAGAGTTAAAATGGACCAAGTTGGTAGTAATTAATTTAAATATTGTTTTGTTTTGTCTTTGTTTGCCATTTTGCTATATATGTTGATATGGTCTTTGCAAAGTATAAAGTATAAAAAGTGCATTTGCATCTGCAAAACTATAAATAAGATTTCTGGTTATTTGAAAAAGATATATATTAATGTAAATCAAAAATAAAGGTAAATGACCAAAACCATAAGAAATACTAGCATTTATAATATTGGGGTCAGAGTTAAAACCATCAATTCTAACTAAATTTTTTTAAATTTTATAGATTATTGAGATGTCTAGATTTTGAAAGTAAATTTTTGATTCAAAATCTTAATGAGTGTTTGAGCAATTGATGTAGGTTTAAAGAAATTTGTCTCTGTTTGTTTTTTGCCCTCGTTATTTGTGTGTACACTTACTGTAAGGTTTTTAAATACAAAAAATGTGGCATAATTTTTTTTTTACTTTTTTTTTCTAAGAGAAAACAGTGTTTGCTGATCTTCCCTGCAGTCTGCTAAAGTTTAGTTGCCACAGCATTGCTATTATCGCTGCATTTGGCGTTGTTGCCAAACTACCTGTTGCATTTACGCATGTCATTTATTGCAAGTAATTTAGTCTTTTTACTAAAGTATTTTGTTTGATTTTTGGACACAAGAATAAAGCCTCCTAGATAAGCAAAAATAATATAACAGTTGTGTATAACCGTAGTATTAACATAAAAGCAGTCATTTTGTCTTGCCAACAGCTTTTATTTACATTTCATGTTTAGGTGTGAGTTTGGTGTCAAAAATTTTATTCAGGTTTTTTACTTTGGTTGACAGCGTTAATGAAATGTTTAGTAGGTTTAGTTGGCAGTTTTGTTTTTATTTTTATTTTTTGTAAAAAGAACCAGATTAATTTTTTAAGGGTTGAATTTGTGTGTGTGATCACCCTCTAAAAGTAGGAAATGTTTTTTAAAGTTAAACAGAGTTTTATATAGCTTTTGAGTTAGAGCAGCTTTAAGTAATTTTGTCTGCGCATTACTTGCTTTGCTTAATGAACGGAACAGATTGGTGACAGCTACTTGGAGGTGCTTAAATACAACTTCTTTGTAACTAACTCTGTTTTTTATGTTAAAGGCGGAGTAATTTTTTGGTTTGATTTAAACATATTTGTTTTCTTCTTAAGGTGTTTAGATAAAAACTTGGAAATGAATAAATAAAACTTATTCTTTTGTTTTCCCCGTTTTAAAAAAGTTTTGTTTTGCCCAAAGGGTTGGAACATTTTTTGCTAATGAGACTGTTAGTTTAATTTTTTTTTAATAAAAGTTAGCAAGAGTTCCAATCCCAGCCCGAAAAGTGTCTATCTTAACTGAAACAAGTTTAGCTTACTCTGCAGCTATCAGCGACTTTTTTTGTCTTTTGACTACTTTTAGCAATTAAAAGTGTGTCCAAAAAAACACTCGTTACTATTTTTTTCAAGGTATTTAAAGACGCACTTAGTAGAATGTTTTTTTTTGGGTTTTTATCTTTTATGTTTGTGAGAAATATTTTTTTTCTGGCTCTTTAACAGTGGAAACGTCAAACATTAAATGCCAAGGTTACCAGAAAAATATAGTTTCTGAAAACGAGTTGTACACAAACGGGTACTACATACAAAAACCCTTAAGTTTGCAGCTAGTTGCGCGCCCACTACTACTAAAGACTCATCTAGACAACTTAACCAAATGATTAAAGAAGGTTAGTCTTAACCACCAGTATAAAAATTTAGGCTAATTTAGAGTAATGCTAGACCCTAGAAACTCATCTCTAGGGTAAATCAGTTACAAAGTTTTTTTCATTTCAACAAAGTTAATTTGAATTTTTAAATATTATTTTAACACTTCTTGCGTCGTGCACTTGCCACACGTGACTTTAGTATTTAGTAATTATTTTAAATAAATAAATAAATAAATAAATAAATAAATAAATAAATAAATAAATAAATAAATAAATAAATAAATACACCGCTTGGGTAGTGAGCCTTTTTGACTGCTACACCAAGGGTTTTGAGTTTGAATTCTCTACTTAAAGTTTTTGTTTTTTTAGTTAGAAAAAATGTGTTGTGGTGAAAACGCCTTCTTTTGAATAGAAAGAAAAACTTTATTAGATTCTGTTTGCTGCGTTCAAGTTATTTAGGTTAAAATTCTTAAATTTGCGTCAAATTTTCTAGATAACATAATCTAACCTAACTTAACCTCTGGCGTTTTGCGTATTTTTGCGTCATTTTTTTTTTCTTTCTTGTCTTGAGATCATTTTAACTACCTACCTACCAAGTTATGCAACATTCATATTTCTACATATAATTTGATAATTATTTAAGTTTTCTATTAGTACATTCAAAAAAGATCAAATTATATATTGTCAAAATAAATGGCTGTTTGAGACTCAACCAAGAGCAAATGTAGCTTTGTGATTTTTAAATGTAAATTTAATGTTTTATCCATTATCTAGTCTTAATCCTGTTTTATGTTTTATTATTATTTTGTAATATTATTTTATAAGTTAAGGTTAAAACACAGGTATAAAAAATTATGCCTGTGTTTTAACCTGTACAGAATGTGAATAAAAATATATTCTATTCTATTCTATAATGATTAAGTATTCAGATTAACTAAAAACCTAACTACAATTTCTGCTCTTAGTTAATCTGAATACTAAAACTTAATCCGCTAAATTTTAATTGTAATTGAAAAATTTGTCTTTTAAACTTTTTGAGTATTTATGTGTTTAATTGTTTTGTTGGATCAAAAACATCTCAACTTTTCCAAAGATTTATTTTCTATTCATAACTTCTTTAATTTTTGCATAAAGTATATATGCAAAAAATGTTAGCAAACACCATTGATAACTTATTTATTTGAAAGTATTGTGGTTTTGATCTCATCAAAATGTTGCGGTTAGACTGGCAATTTGATTACTAAAAAGAGAATTGTAGTCTCTTACCTATGATAAACTGTTTATAAATAAAATAAAGACAGAACGTAATTATCTGATAAGACAATTGAAATAAATTCAACTTTATTTAATACTACACAAACTGCCTTTAAATGATATTGAGAGAATGGAAGCGCTGTAGATACTGACGAGGACTAGTATCTGGTCTATCCACACTCTCATATTAAATGTAATTATGGTTAA
The DNA here is from genome assembly GCA_963932245.1 of Tachinus rufipes. Lineage (NCBI taxonomy): Eukaryota > Metazoa > Arthropoda > Insecta > Coleoptera > Staphylinidae > Tachinus > Tachinus rufipes. Next base: position 43,345,719 of record OZ010741.1, on the reverse strand, counting down.
ATAAACACTACTCATATATTAGACTAACGTCTTAAATTAATAAATGCCATAACTTCTTAATTTTTTTTGCCAAAGCTGAGGCGACAATTTATGCGCCAAGATTCGAGTTCTTAGGCGTTTCACTCAACTGAAACACTCTCCGGACACACTTTTTATGGTAGATTATTCAATTCAAGTACAAGAATAGCAGACAAAGTATAATCCATCTTAACACAACGGTTTATTTAAAACAATACCAATAGATTCAAATAAATTGCAAAAAAGTAAGACAAATAGTTTGTAAATATAAACAAAACAAAAACATATATATGTAGTCATTGTGAATGTTAATTTTAAAGTGTTTGTGAGTGTTATGATCTATTTTAACAACTTTTTAATAAGTATTGCGTTGATTTAAAGCTCTAATAAAGATAGCAATGCTATAGAAACGTTAACAATAAAATTATTTTTATTAATGTGTTACTTTAATCTCAAATTATAAATGTAATAAACCCGGCCATCTAATTGCCATAATTGTTATCGTTGTAGTAAAGCATATGATAGAACTTTTTGATTTGTGTTTTTGATCGAGAGACTAAATTTTGTTATGTTTTGTAACTGTATAACACACAAATTTATTAAGTAACTTCTTAACTTATTATATTTTATATGTTACCGTCCTAGGTTTTTTGGATTTTAGACTGTTAAAATGTTTTAATAAAACTAAATTTTGCGTGCCAAAAATTCATCATAAAATTGAGTTCTTTTGCAGATTAAATAAAACTGTAAAAGTTTATTTTATTTAACTTGCATTCAAATAATTGATATTTTGACTGTTTCATTCTTGCTTTATAAGTTAATTAAAGACAAAATTTTAAAGTAGATATAGAATTTGTTTTAGATTGTGCTATAAAGTTTGTTGTTTTTTATCAAATAAAGTTTTAAATCTTTGTTTATTGATAATCTTAGATTATTTACTTTTAAATCTCAAACAGATTTATTTTTAGATTTATCTAAACAACTTATTTCTTTAATTACAATTTTTTTTTAAACATTGTCAATACATCATGTTGCACTTTTTTAATTAATTAAACTCTAAATCTAATTCTCATAGCCTTCAATTTACCAACAACACTATGCTGTAAATCTTGCTGTTTATTGGCAAATTGATGATAATTGATAATGATATTTCAAGAAGTTATTGTATCTTTTAAAAGTGCTTGGGTCTCGTTTAATCTGCCATTTTGCATAACAACAATACATTTTGGTTTTGTATTGATTTTAGGAAATTAAAAAATCAAGTTAGAAAACTGGATAACTTTTTGCTTATGATTTTTATTGTATTAGATAAATACGATATACAGGGTGATTCTTAACCTATGCGCATAAACTCGAGGAGTTATAGTTTTCAATCAATATTATTGATAAATGTTAAAAAAATTTATTAAAAGTTTTATAATAAGCGAGATAATGAATTATAAAGTTTCTGGAAAATTAAAATTTATTACTTGAAAAAAATCGGTGTGCCATGCCAAAATTACAATAATAAAAATGTAGTAAAGCTTAATCAACTAATTATCAAAATAATAAACAAATATCAAAAATGCAAAATTATAAGAACACTTAATATCATAATAAATCAACTATTTTAAACTTTCTTAACAATTTATCCACATAGTTTCCTTAATCTAGAGTTATTGTTCTTTTTTTATTCTATTCTCACCCTCAAACATTGTTTTGCTTATCCCAAGTTTTTTAGTTTAAACTTAAAACCTAACTTTTGTTTTAAGACCTCTAGTTCCAATACATCTTTTGAAAAAATAAAGAAATCATCCACATATAGAACTACAATTGTTAGTTTGTTTATTTTACCTTTTATATATACACACTTCACTGTGTATGTTATTTCTACTTTCTCGATTTCCGTGCTGATTGTCACCTGCAATTTGTTTTCTAGAATGTTTTTCATAACTACTACATTTTTACTTGTGGTTACCATGTTTCTGCTAGCATGGTACAACCTGTGCTGTACTCTTTTGTTGTTTTACTGTATCCTACTAGTACTGATTATGTGTACTGACTTCTTTTTCTATTTAGTTTTTTTTTTTTCACTGTAAATAATTTTCAAGATTCTGTCTGCCTTTGTCCCTTTGTGTTTAGACGGCAGTCTTGCTTGTTTTCCTTCACAGCAAACTACACACTGTTCTTTATGATTTTCTTTACATTGAATTTTTTTAACCACTCGACTTTGCAGTCTTTTAAGATCTGATTAATCGATATGCCCATATCTGCAATGTCACACTTCACTCGTGACTACTGCTGTACTTAGCAGATTGCTTTCACAGTCAATTGAACTTTTAACATTTAACTTATAAACATTTTTTATTAGATCAGCAGCTGCAACCAATCTATTATTTTGATTAAAAATCTTGCAATTATCTGCTTAAAACTGCACACTGTTACCAATCTTGACTTACTATATGTCTGTCTTTTCTAACCACTGTTGTAATGTTAACTTGTTCGGTACATTCAACTGGAATTGTACTTTTATTTGCTACCAGGGTTTCATTTAATTCAACTTTTTTTGACACATTCCAAAGCCAGTTTCTGTTTACAGTTAGATGAACACTTGCGCCCGAGTCTACATACTAGTCATTTTTATTAAACAATCTATTTAAAAATACCGTACTAACGCATGCTCCCTTTTATTATTGTTACTGTTTTTCTACATATCTGTTTAGATATTTATTTTTAAAGTAACCCATCTGTTTTAACATTTTACATCTTTGACATTGGCATTTAATTCACGATCACTGCCAGCTGTCTTGTAAGCCCGTGCTTGTATTTCAATTTCGCATTTTTGCCGTTCGCAAACGCACTTTCTGTTTTATTGACTTTTGGCTTCAGGTCTAGCAACTTTGTTTTTATGATGTCAGCCATTTTTGCAGTTCTGGAATGTTTGATTGTCATAATCATCGGTTAATACCTTTTAGGAAATCCGGCTAATAATAATAATCCAATTATTTTAAAACCAGTCGCTTGCCATTTCTGCGCTGTGTCAATCATTTGATTTACGTACGACTCCATTGAATTGCAATTCTCTAGTTTTATTGAAATAAGAGTTTGTGGTAATTCAATTTTTCTTGTAAATTCCGAGTCATCAAATAGAGTTTTTAATTTATCCTAGACATCTTTTGCAGTTTTTGCTTCCTTAATGTGCACATTCAACAAAGCCTCTATGGATAATACTAGCTTGGCTTTTGTTTTTCCAATCTTGTATGTGTCCTCTTAGGTTCCAAATACACTCTTGAATAATCCATCTAACAATAGATTTTTTATTGCAAATACCCATTCTGCATAGTTCTCTCTTCCCTTCAGCTTCAGTATACTATTTAATAGCGGGTGCCACAATAAACATTTTTGATAATATAAGTTAGTTACTGCAGTGCACATACTCGCACCGTGTGCCCGCATCATAAGAGTTACTGTCTTAACCGGTCACCGTGCTTTAACGTCGTATACGAATTAATTAACACTAATTCATTAAACAATCAAGAAACGGGTATTGCTGTCAAATCACTTGACCGCATCACTTCACTGCGTAAAAGTTACCAAAGTTTCTTTCTTTGTCCTGCGCCCAAATCTTGCTCCAAACTGCTATTGACTCACTCCGTTCTATACGTGCCGGTTCAGTCATTTTCGTTCTTTTGCATTAGCGCGTCACTGCAACGATTTATAAATTCAACTTGCATTTAATTATTAATATGTTTTTTGCACTTAACAAACGTGTTTTACTCTAGCATAGGACTATCTGGTCGTAATGCTAAAATCACTATATTTATATCAATACATAGTATACTTTTTCAATCACCTAATTGACACATCTCCATGGTATACTCTAATACTAATACTAGTGTGTTTATAACTGCTGCTTATTAATGTAATAGGACTGCATATAACCTCCAGGCATAACCGGCCAGTAAGCTTAACATAATTATTGTGCAACCTCAAGGGCTTAAATCCCAGTGCACAAAGCATGCTTCAACGGTTATTACATATAAGATCTCAATGCCAAATACTGTGTTAACATAAAACTCCAAGGCCTTATGCTAGTGTATGAATAACAATCTTTTATTAATTTATAGAACAGAAATTTCTTATATAAAAATATCTGCAGCTACTAAAAGTCAAGGACTAGTTGGATTGTTCAAGCAGGGTTGGTATAAAATTCTTAAAGTAATTGGCAGTACAGTTATGGGTGTAATTGGAACTGGACTAGGATGTGTTGGTGTATACAATTACTATCTAAAAGATGGTAATAATCGTAAATATAATATAGAATACACAGTAATAAGACATGACGATCCAATGGTAGTATAATTAATTTGTAAATTTGTTGTAATAAAACCCCAACTGTTGCACCATACCTAGTATGCTACAACTGTCAACTACCTCAACAAACCCAATTCCAATAATCTTTGTTTTACACACCTCTAAGATTTTTTTGCTTATGTTTAAGTAACCTTAGACAGTTGTAAAGTACCTCAATGACAAAAGTGTCAATGTATTTTTTCACACTTCAAAGACCTATTTGATTTGTGTGTGTTATCTAAGGTTTTCAGACACTACCTGTACGTAAATAAAATCATATACAGTACATTTATTATTTTAAACAATGCTAACAAAAACCACTGTTAACACTACTTTTTATAAATATTAAATAACATAATAATTATTTAAATTCAAATATGTTGGCACTGCTTATCAATTAAATAATATATGCCACTAGAAGTAGAACGAACGTTTAATTTATTACACAAAAATCATTTTTAAAATGTAAAATAAATAATATTATAAAGAATCTATAGTAAATATAATTATAACTGGGACAATAGCTTACGGCTCGAAATTGCAACTCGAGTCTCTGGCTTATAGTATAAATCAATAATTTTTAATAAAAATAAAAAACAGTTAAATATTTATTAATTAAATTATAATAAAAAAATTTAATTTATCATAAATTCTGATAAATTATTGGTTCTAACATGTGTTTCTATTAATGCTATAAAATCATCCTACGTAAATTTGCAAGCAATTAAAACATTATTATAAAAATAATACTGATTACTGCACACATATTGTAACAAGATCCGCTTATATTTAACGGTAATTAAATGATTCTATTTTTACTAGATTACAAGTGTGTATAAATCTATACATTTAAAGATATTAAAAACATTATATAGAAATAGTAATACGATTAAGTAATTTACATAACGTAAAAATGCCAAATTCTGATTATCAAATAAAATTTAATTATTTGTTTATAAGAACTTCCGTTCTAAGCAAGTTATTTGATCATTTAATTTCCATACATTTTTGTTTTTGTGATCAATAAATCTTGATTGTGTAAATTATTACGCATGCAGTATTTATTATCTTATTGATAGTTATGACCAGACAAGTAACATAATTATGCTCATGTGGTCATGCATGTATATCAGTAATCAAACAAAATATATGATTGCGCATTGTTTTCTTTGGAATTGTACTTATTTATGAAAATGTTTGTTATACTTAAATAGATTAACACGTGTTGATGTTGTTTGTATGCATTTATGTGTCAGAGATTTGAATAAATTACTATAATTATAAATAGAAACAGTTTTTCCTATAGAGACATTCTGATCATTTACAAATATACATGTAAAAATCTTTTTAAAAAATTTACATATTCATGATAAAAAATTTAAAAGTTTTTACTTTGTAATGTAGCTAAAGGTGGGGTCATAACATTTGGAATTTGATCTACCGATTATTTTGTTTTTCAAAATATAATAATATTTATAAGTTGACAGAAGTTTAGTTTTATGTTTGACATTTACAAAATGGGATGCTTTACACTTGAACAAAGTTGGGAAATAATAAAAACTTAGTTCCAAAGTGATAAGCCTTTTACTCAAACGGCAAGAAATTTACGAAACAAATTTGACAGAATAGAAGTGCTTTCAACGCAATTTGTGAAGCGAGTCAAAACTAGATCGATAGTGGATAAAACAACACTTTAACGTTTTCGTCCAGCTCGCTCAGCCAAAAAAAATTAATGCTGTTGCTCAGAGTGTGCATAAACATGCATCAACATCAACTCGTCATTGTTCTCAGGAACTAAACGTTTTTTTGAATTTCTTTGAATTTTGCATAAAGACCGCGGTTTGAAGGCTTACAAAGTTCAATTAGTCCAAGCTTTATGACCATCCGATGCATTTTCAGTTTGCAAAATGGGCTAAGATCGCCAAAGATAAACATTTTTATCAATAAATTTTGTTTTTCAATAAAGCTCATTTTCATCTCGGAGGCTAAGTCAATAAGCAAAATTGTTGCATTTGAGGATCAGAAAATCTACACATGACTATTGAACAGCCTATGCATCTACAACGAGTAACTGTTCGGTGTGGTTTTTGGTCCGGCGACATTATTAGCCCATTTTTTTCAAAAATGAGCAACGCGCCGCCGTTACCGTCATTAACGAACTTTACTGTGGAATGCTAAACAAGTTTTTGTTTCCAAAAATTGAAGAATATGAAATTGATGACATTTGGTTTCAACGGGACGGGGCCACTTGCCATACAGCCAATGTAACTATCGATCTTTTGCGCACTGTTTTTGGAAATTGAATAATCAGCCGAAATATTGATGTCAATTGGCCTAGGAGCTGTGATTTGACTTAGTTGGATTTTTTTGTAGGATGACCTTAAGGATAAGTGTTACTCTAACCATTCAGAAACAATTGATGTCTTAAAACACAAAATCGAAGGCAAATTCAAGCTATTAGAGCCTAAACATTCAAAATTGTACTAAAAAATTGCGATAATTAGATGGGTTACTGTCAAGCCAGCCGTGAAAGTCATTTGAATGATGTTGTGTTTTATTCTTAATTAAAAATATCTAATATTTTAAATAAACTCATAATTTTGAAAAACATATTTATTAGTTTTTTTATTTATAGCCAATTCAAATTCCAAAATTGTAATGCAAAAACTAGATGTAAAAATTAAAACAACAGTGTCAATAAACATAGTAGATGTGTAACTTGTGCAAGTAAATTAAATGAGTTTATTTAGTTTTCTTTTATTATATTATTTTATACGTTAAAAAATTAATATTATTTAGTTTTTTGTTGTAAAATACGTATCTGTGGTGACTATAATGACTAAATAATAAATATAAATAACAATTGTGGTTTAAAATATTAGTTTTTATTTAACAAGAAATAATAAAACTCAAAATGTAGCGTTCTTAAGAGGGTGGTTTTGTGAGTGACATAGAACTTCGAGCTCAACTCTTTTTGCAACATCTAGAAAATAAAGTTTTTAGTGTCATCAAATGTACGAGAATTCAATTTTTTTAATTTTTATTAAATTTTAAAATTAAATTGCAAATTTTTAGTCAACATTTTTGAAGTTTCTTTTTTAAATAATATCTGATATAGTTCTACTCTAAGTTGTGAATGTATTATAAATTGTGAAATTTCCGCTTGTATTAATTTTTCAAACAGTTTAGTTGATTCTTTTGTGCATAAAACAACTTAACATGGGCATCTAGATGCATGTTTTTAAGGAAGCGTAGCAAAAACTAAATGTGTGATCTAGACGGGAAGCAAAAATAAAGTTTGAAAGCACTGTACCCCGTAGACTCAGCCACGGCAATATTTAACACATCCATAAAGAAAGAAATTTGTTTGGCCCAGTTCTTTTGCTTTTGCACACAATAAGATTGGAAAAACGGGTTTAGTTGCGGACAACTCATTCTGCTGGGTTTGTTGGCGCCGCCAAATTGTATTATTATTTAATACGTTTTATTATATCTAATTATTTTATATTTATGGCTATTGTGACATCCGTTTGTAATTATTTGTTTTATTTGTACAGATGTATTTATTTTTAAGAAATATGAATTTTATTACTCGTTGTTAAAAACTAATCATTGCACCCTTTTTTTCTCCCCCTGTACACTTTTACCAATTAAAAAATTGTATATATATTGTATTTTATGTAAAATAGAGTTAGTTATTATTGAACAATGCAATCGAGCAGCAATAAATACATATAGTAAGAAGACAGCGCTTATTATAAAAACCTACCCAATCTACTTAGACCGCGTAAGGACGTAAATTCAATTATTTCCACGTGGCTAAAACAGGGTTTCTTTGTGGAAACAGAACAAACCAATTGTTTGCAATCAACAAGTTAATGTAAACTGAGTGCTATGATCACTAAGTATTCTTACTGTGGTATCTACTTAAAAAAATACTTTTTGGTAATTGGTTTGTAAAAGCTTGCGTAGTGGCTTTTAAATAAGGTATAAATTGATTAATTTAGTAAAAATGTTGACAGCTACAAATAACTATACCACTCTTTTTATTGAGCGTGGCATCATAACTGCTGTTAATTTGAAACAACGGTTTTGTGATGTTGGCAATTTGAAATGTGGGTTATTAGAAAGAATATTTTTCTGGAAATATAGTGTACTACAAATTGGTATTCTTGCAATGCAAGAGCTTACTGAATTATCTTAGAGAACAATAATGGCCTACTTTTTAAGTATATAAGTACCCCATGATTTGTACAAATACTAAACTGTTTACCTAAACAGAAAACCTTCTAGCGGTTAAGGAAACAAAGAATACACCAAAGTTGCTAGCGTCTATTTAAACAACAAACGTCAGATCAAATCTATGGTGATTTAGCATGATTTTTTTATCTACAGCTGTTTTAAAAATTGACAGTTGTTAAGTTTTAAGGTAAAACCGGTTTGTTAAAACCGTGTTAATATACTAGACCATACACCAACATCCGTTTTAAGACCAAACGTCAAACTGATATAAGCGTGTACCTTACCAAAAACTATTTGCCACTAAAAGCAGCGCAGGTCAAGTAACGTCATATACTGTACGCAAACCAATTTTTTCATAATATCTTCAACTAAGCGTAGCAATTCATTATCAGCTTAAGTAACTAAATTTAATTGTTTTGCGTCTAAACAAACACTTACCGTGCTGTCACGTTTAATAGTGGTCATTACCGAGATTGTAAAATGGAGTGTCAGATCTTTCAATAGTTTAATTTGTTTTCTTTACTCTGTTTTTTTTTAAGACGGCGAATTGATGGGCCAAAAGTATTGGATATTGTTTGATTAAAAAAAAGTATTTGTTAAGTGCAATTTACGCTGATAAACATCAATTAGACCCGGTTTCTTGGAAAATAAATCATTATGTTTGTTTCGTTTAGTTTAACAAATTTATAAACGAAAAATTGGCTAACTTTTTTAAACCAGTTTGGTTTACTATGGCGGGATGACAATTTAACAAATAGAATTGAAAACAATGTTTACAAAAGTCATGGATCGGTTGCCTAGCAGACACAGTCAACGTAACGTCACCAGATGAAAATTGTATATTATAGTTAATAAAAGTAGGAGAAAATGATAGTTACGTAACTTCAGCTCTACTATCCAATGAAACGGGGAACAAAACTTGATTGATTTCTTAAATAAATACTGGAGTGTTATAATAAGTAATGTGAGTAAAATTACAATTGTCTTTATTAAGATTTTCTATAAGATCTTGGTTATGTTAACCAAAGATTGTTTTTAAAATGCAACCACTTTTGGATTTAGAAAGTGGTGTGATAATAGTTTTTCAAATAAGTATTGAGGGTTTAGTCTTCTAAATCAAACTTTTTTTGAGTCTAGTTGAGTGGTTCAAGACAACGTGGTTTTTGAGTTTTTAAAGTTAAACGTCAGGCTAGTTATTAATGTAGTTATTGATTTGGTTTGAATTGTTGAAACTTTAATTTGGTCATACCCTATTATTTGTATTTACCTCAATTAAACAAGTTGCCACACTAACAAGAAAATATCTTTAAATTGTACTTATTTATAAAAAGCTGTTTTTGTATGGCGTTTCAACAAATTCAAATATGGGAATTTTTTTACAAGTAATTTATTGTGATTACTTTGATTTGCATTATTATTATAATAAATTATCATTTTGAACTTATGAATAAGTTGATATAATGTGTTTTTTTAATGATGATAAATGAACAAAGTCCACTGAACAAAGAAATAATGTATTATGATAGTGTAATTAAACGTTGGCAATTTTTATTTAAATTTAACCTTGTTTTGTTATTTGATTTTCTGACTACACAGATTTTTTAATTTTGTTTTAATGTTTTTTGGGTAATTTATCCAAAATTTGTTACCAACGGTTAGTGTAATACAAAAAAATCTTTTTTTAGGGCATAGGAATTTGTAAGTGAAGATAACTAGACAGAACATTTGTCAAAAAGCTTTATTTTCTATGAACCTAATTTATTTAAAAATTTAACTCTAATTATAAGTGGCAACAAGAACAGATTAGGTAAACTAATATGACTTAATAGACACTGTGCAATGATCCGTGAAGACAGTAACGAGTTAAACAAGTCACTTCTTCATAGCAATAACCACAACTAATAATTTTTTACAAATTTCTTATCAAAATCAGTTAGCTCCAAAGTGCACAAATTAAAAAAAAACCTTTTTAGGAATAAAAAAGTGTTTTAAAGCATAAAAACACGTACTCCACGTAATGTGTTAATTACGTTTTTGACGATTTGATGGTATAATTAAATAACACAAGTATAACAATTGTACGTGTATAATTCTCAATTGTCATAAATATATACGTTATACTCAATATATTATAACCAGCCGTGTTAATATAAAAAATACATTTAACATACAGTTTTTATTGTAGCAGTAGAAAACTATATTCTTTTAAAATTACTAAATCTTCAACTTTTAAAAAGTTTCCACTTGACTCGTTTGTGTATTTTTGTCAAATACTCTATTTGTCATCTTTTCCAAACGTGTTGTTGCATTTTTTCAACATATTCCTAATGTGAGAGCTGATTGGATAGAGTTAGTCAAAACACATTAGAACTCTAATTTCATCGTTAATAAAGAAGTGTCCCGGAGTTAATGCAGAGTTAGGGTATTTTGAAAACGGGCACAAAGTGCGCAAGATTAACACAGCTGTGTAATTAAAGTGTGCAGTTTTAGATATGTGAGTAACGTGTTAGTCAAAACACATTAGAACTCTAATTTCATCGTTAATAAAGAAGTGTCTCGGAGTTAATGCAGAGTTAGGGTATTTTGAAAACGGGCACAAAGTGCGCAAGATTAACACAGCTGTGTAATTAAAGTGTGCAGTTTTAGATATGTGAGTAACGTGTTTTTGTAGAGGATGTTTTACATTTTTTACTGCAGCTTTCAACAAACATCTAAAGTGCACGTGGTAATATACAAACGCTCTTTGTGTCCGAGAGGCACTGCTTAAGTTTGCGGAATCAAGTACTGCCTGTATTGCCAGCGTTTTTCGATTGTCATATTCGTAAAATTTTACGTTTTTCACCTATAATTCAATTGACAGTTTGATTTCAAACTGCTTGGTTTTGTTTCAACAAAATTTAACGACAGTAATAATTGTGTAAAAAATGGAAATTTCGAATCGTGATTTCCGAGTGATGATTTTTTATGATTTTCAATACGGTTTAACACCGCAGCAATGTGTAAAAAAACTTAATTTGTTAATTGGGAATGAAGCACCATCCAAAATTATGGTTTACAAATGGTTCGCAGAATTTAAGCGTGGAAGACCAACGTTTGATGACAATCTTTGCGAAAGTCGTCCATGCACCTCTGTTGTTGCGAAAAATATTGATGCTGTGCGTGAAATGATTTTGTCAGATTGGCATGTGACCTATACTGAGATTGAGGCATTCTTAGGCATTGCAGCAAAACAAAAACATACTATTTTGCACAATCATTTGCATGTCAGGAAGCTATGCAGTCGTTGGTTCTTACACAACTTGAAAGAAGAACAAAAATAGGCAAGTGTCAAATGGTGCAAGGAAATGCTAAAGAAATTCGAAAGAAGTTGTTCATATTATATATATATAAAATTGTAACAGGGGACGAATCTTGAATATATTCATATGAGCCTGATACTAAACAGCAATCGACTGTATGCGTGTTTCAAAATAAACCTAAACCCACAAAAGTGGTGCGTTCACGAAGCGATTTAAAAAGAACGATTGCTTGTTTCTTTGGAAAAACGGGTCATGTTGCAAATGTTGTATTAGAGGATCGAAGGGCAGTTAATGCTGACTGGTATACTTCAATTTGTTTGCCGGAAGTTATTCAAATCAGATGGAACAACATAATCCGGCAAATCATTGTTTATTATGACAATGCAAGCGCTCACACAGCACGACGAACTGTAGAGTTTTTGACTAGTAACAACATCCAACTTATGATTTATTGCCTATGTTTGCCTGATTTATCGCCCAATGACTTTTTTCTATTTTAACATATTAAAAATAAAATGCGTGCCGAGCGAAGATTGGTTTTATCGGTTACAAAACTGTATAGATTTTATAAGAAAATATTTTGAGAAGCAATAAAGCAATTTACATAACGTACATTGTGTTTTGCTTTACATTTTCCGAGGCACTGCCATCTCGTATCAGCATGTAATTGGGAATAATAAATACTGCTGATAATTAATATGGTCAGTGAGTGACTACAACAATTAGACATCTTTGGGGTAACAATAGAGAAGATTTCATTAGACAGCCTTCACGCAAATAAGACAGTCACCATTTATAAATGGATTGAAAGAGATTAGTCTGCTTGAGTTCTGCATAAGTTTATCTTTTTTTTTAAGTCGATATTGCCAAGTAAACAATCTTGTTTGTAAGTTGCGGATTAATTTAACAGATGTCTGATTTAATTTACTGGTCCCAATTTCTTATCTGCTAAATGCATTTAAGCTTTTAAATTGTAGCACGTATGCCATGACACGTACAGTTTTTTCAAACGTTGAACACATGGGTATCAATGCGTTGTTAGTTTCTGTCAACACAATTGCGCATTTAAGCTTAAGATCCGAGTTAGAGAAAATCACAATTATTACTTATTATTTAGAATAAATGACTATCAATCTATTATAACTTACATCCTTCAATTCTGACTATTTTTTTTTTTTGGTTGTGACATGTTGCCAGTCTGCGAAATCAGTAAGTTTGTGAATTTTTCTAAAGCGATTGACATTAAAAGTTTTAAAGTTCTGTGTGTTTGAGCGTAAATCCACCTAAATAAATAATAAAAAAACGACGCATTCAAACACTTGTTAACATAAAAGCTATATGTTTACAAGTGTTTGAAATAAACTGATTTGTTTCAAAAACTACATAACACGTTTCAAAAGTACGGATTTTTTACGGATAAGGTATTTTAACACGTGACGTCGCAAACCTGATAAAATACTGCTTGCGTTATAATTAACGTGCGGATAAATGCCATTTTCTTAATTGGTAATATTAAACGCAAAACAAAATCATTTTGGATATATAAGTTTCATACAAAATGCAACAATTAGACACTGCTCTTATTTTGTTTATTTTCACATACGTGCAATTGCTTTGTTTGGCGTTTATTGTGATTTTTTGTATTTTTTGGTATTTTTTTTAATTTGATTTACTTATTTATCTCTGGCTTATCCATTATGTTTTGCACCATGATTTGTTCTAAATGTTTGTGTAAAAAAACATATTTTAATTGCATTTGAATTATTGTGCTCATTCAGTAACTTTTGAAACATCGATTTAACCCGACGTACTCTATAGTAGAGTATAAGTTGCTACAAAATATTTTAAAATTTGCATCAATTACCTCTGTAGATGTTGAAAGAAGCGTATCACCTATTTATAAAAAATTTTTGTCTGACCAAAAACAAGTTTTTATAATTACAAGTATGAAAAAATATATTATTGTTAATTGCTTTAGCAACTTAAAACTAGATTAAAATATTTATTAATATGTTATGTAATATATAACAATATAATGTTTAGTTTTTTGCTTTTTTTATTTTTTATTATAAGTATTATTTTTGTGTAAAGTTTAATAAAAATTTGCTATGTTGTTTAATTTATAACTTATCAAACAAACTTTTTGTTCTGCTTTTTTGGCATTTTTAATACTTATTATAAGCGCTTATTTCAGAAAAATAAAGAAATTTTATCCGCACTCTAAATGACTAAAAAACATAGTTTCCTTAAAGTATTTTAAATGCTCGAAAGTACCACAAATGTGTTTGAAAGATGTGTTAAATAGGAACAACAATAAACACTGATTGCTCAATATTATGTGCTATGATTCATTGAAATAAGCCTTGTTGTACGGTATTATTGTTATATTTTGCCCATAATATTTTACTTAGTATATAAAACAATGCTAAAGAACGCACCACAGCCTGCAGCGCATGTCTGTTTGATTTCCCACTCTGGTATCCATTTTGTTCAGTACTCAGTGATATAAGTCTACGCGTAATCATGGCAAATGAGACATCCTATAAACTGCTTATAATAACTAAAAACGTTTGCAAATTGATTAAATAATTTTAAGTTTCTGGGAGTACCACAAATGTGATGGATGAGGAAAAAACGGTAAGCACTGATTGCACAATATTATGTGTGATGAGTGATTGAAATAAGCATTATTGTAATATAGATTTATTCATTAGAATAAAATTGCTGAAATTTATGACATGTTATTTCGGTTTTGTTCTCTTAAAAAAATATTGCACTGTAATAAGCTGCATTCATTTACGCATATAACAAAATTATTATTGCTTATCACAAGATTTTGAATTAAAAATAAATGTTTTTAAACTATAACAAAATGAACAAAAAAATTGTAATATATTTCTGAAACATCGCAAAATGTCAATTATTCTTAAAATGTTATAAATTACTTATAGGAATCTATTGCTTTTTAATAATCATAGTGGAGAGGGGGCATTGCTAATCATTGAATGATACAAAAATAAGTTGCCAAATTGTATTAAGCAAGCTGACTCTCGAGTGACTTAATACAGTCAAATTTGTGATCATTTTTGTAACATTTTGTTATATATACTTTATTATTGTAACTATTTGATTAAAATGCATACGCTAAATTATTACAAACTTACCAAAAATCAACATCACTCAAATCAACTTCTAGGCTTTATTATAAATTAAATAAACCATAATTTCTAGAGTATGATAGATTTTTGTAACCATTTTTTATATATATTTTATTATCATAACTATTAACATTTTTTTTGAATATATGTACTTTAATATCACTACTTATCTTACAAAAACCAACTTCTCTCAAATCAACTTCTAGACTATAATATAAATAAAATAAACCATAATCTCTAAAGTATGCAACAAATTTTTGTAATTTTTTTTCTAAATATACTTCAATATTACTACTATTAGTGAGCAAATTCGATCAAAATCTATAAGCTAAATTATTCACAAACTTACAAAAACCAATCTTACTCAAATCCGCTTTCAGGTTAAAAATAAATAGAATACACAATTACTTCTAAAGTATGCATTGGATTTTTGTAATTTTTTTAAAATATATTTTAAAATTGCTAAAAATATGAAAATAAATGTATGGTTAAGGTTAGTGTATCATCTACCACTTAATTATTAATGATTAAAAATTTAGATGTTACTCTACTATGTGAATGTTATTTGTTAATTAGTTTATTTAGGAAAGCAAAGGTATTTGCTAATTTTTGGTTATCTATTTAGGATTTTCTTGCAACTTTTGATTGATTTTGTGCAATAAATAACTTTTTTGGGCGGTTTTTGATCAATATCAATTAATAAATTGATGTTTTGCGTTAAATTAAACAATTTTTTTTAACGGTTTTTGTCATTTGCTTTAAATGAATTTTTTTCTGTATGATTTTTAATTAATTTTATGCAATAATTTTATGTTGTAAGCGATTTATATATTTTTTATGTAGAAAATGAATTCTTGAGTAATTTTTTGCATTAAATAATGTTTTTTTTCTTAATTTTTGAGATTATCTATGCATGTTTTAGTAAAATTTAAGCTTATAACACTTATTTGTACTTGATTTAATGCCATAACGCTATGTTTGAAGAATTTTTGCAATAAATGGCTTTTTAGATCAAGTTTTCCTAGTTTTATTGTATATTGAGTGTGTTGTAGTGAATTGTGGTATTGTGATTGATTATGCTTAAAGCGGAAGCAAACCAAAACACATTTTTACTGGTTTTAAACACAAAAAAATTCTGTACTATTATTCAAATATTTATTGAATATTAAATTAATTCTAAACATATAACTATGGCAACATATTAATTAATTAAACAAACTAGATTATTTTACTGACGGTTTTTTGCGTGAATTATCAAATTGGTAAATAGATGTTTTGGAATACTACTCCTGTCAAAAAATTGATGTAATGCTACGAGCTTTTTTGCTCTTTTGTTGCAAAACTACTCTAAAAATGGTTTGTTTGGCAGCAATAAGTTCTTCTTTATTTAATAGTTCCTTGGTTTCTTTGCTGCTACGGTTTGAATTAGTAGCAAATTCTTGAATCCAACCAATAACACGTACAAGTCGATTTAACAAGGAGTATCTACTTAAGTTTTCAGTCAAATTTGTTTTTATCTCTATTGCAAATTTTAGTATTGATTTGCTCCTCTTTTTAAGTGATTCGTTCTTTTGTATTACAAACACAACCTATTGTGATTGTGATTGAGCTAACCATGTTGGGCTAGTAAACCATATTGAGTCTATAATTATTTTAATCGATGTGCCTCTCAAAGCTAAGTTGGCTGGATTTTTTGCTGTGGGAACATGTTACCAAATAAATTTTTAATGTTGTTGAATTTCTTTAGACCCATATTCCTACAAAAAAAATTATGTTTGTTGTAGTTTTTTTAATTTTTTTAAGTCGTTTAGATATTTTGTCCAGGCAATAGTAACTTTATGTGGTATAATTTCATCCTATCATAGTTTTCATATCCGGAGTTTTTGCATTAAAATTTTTGTTGTTACTACTACTTGGCCTACTATGCCTAACAAATTGAATAATTTTGCAATAGTCAATAAAAAAGTTTGATTTGTTACAAATTCTTGTTTGCTTGTATCGTGTTTTATACTAAATTGAAGTGTGTCTTGTTGAGCATTCTATTCCATGTCCAAAGTTTTTGTTATGCCATCTTTATATAGTTTTAGTATTTCATTTTCTTTTGTAGGTAGTGATAATAATAAAGTTTTGTCATTACTTGCCTATTTTCTTCATTCAAATTTTTTTTTTGCCAAAATGACGTTATTTCATATCGCATACGACTGGCTGTTTTTTTTTTTGTTTTTTACTTTTACTTAAGTCAGCAAACATCTCTTGTGCTTCTTCTGCTAGTTGTTGAAGACATTTTGTTGCTATGTATAATGCAGAGGCTGTGTCGTATATCAGCGTATGCGGTTATATTTGGCTCTTTTCTTAATGGCAATTTTATGACAAATTGTCTTTTGTCAATCTTTCAAAACTTTTCCGTAGTATTTTGTAGGTCTATTAGTTCTGTATTGCACTAAACTTTACTTAGTCGGCCAATGTTATTTCTTGAAATTATCTATCCCAGTTTTATTTTTTAAGAAAAGAGGTTTTCTGACACCTGATAAAGCCATCACACCATAATGCAGAGAGCACTTTATCTATTTTTTTACTGATATTAATGTTTGGGTCAGCGAGTCAAATATTTTCAAGTAAACCTACAATAGCGCGTTCAAAGCTGTTAGAAGGCAACTTGTTTGAGCACTGTGATAACATTAAACATGTTGTTAATACTGAAAAATCATTAAATCGTGATTCAAACTCAATACGGGTCTGTTTCTTGATGTTGTGTCTAACTTGCTCGATGCCCATGACTGGAATATCAATTTTCTTGCATTTTAAACCTAACTGGTTTCCAAATTTGCTGCTTAAAAAAATATTTTGGGCTCCTGTATCTAACATTATTCTATATGTATTGCCCTTGTTAACCTTTGATTTCAATAACAGCTGTAGCCAATACTGTTTGGTCACCTAATGTCCCCGCGTGTGTTGCTATAGTGTCCATTAAGGTGTATAAGTATGTGATGTTTCCTATTGCACTTGAAACATTCGCGAGCTTTAAATTTCTTTACCATATGTGTTTGAGAGACGCAATTGTAACATAACTTAATAAGTAAATAAAACAACTACTATGTTTTTACCACTAATTTATTGTTGTAAAATTATATATAAGGCATATACAATTTTTCAAAATACATTTTACGACTTAAGTTTCAACGTTTTACGGTCATTATCAAGTGAGAAACAAATGTATGTAACAATACATATATATAGAGCAATTGGTGAATTGGCAGGACAATACAAAGAATTTTACAGAATATTAAAAAATGGTGGATTATACTCAATTAGGTCGGTTTGCTCGTTCAAAAGGTTAACGAGCGGATTATGGGAATGTTTATAAATTTCGGCGGCTTCTAAAAGATTAAGCTTAGTATCTTTTGTACAGGTATATAAAATTTTTAACTGATTTTTGTTTGGAAATGAATGATTGCAATCTAAAATATGATTTGAAAATGAATTTTTATTTAAACGAAATACACGATAATGTTCAACGTATCTTTTTTCAAAACTACGGCCCGTTTGACCTATGTATAGGCTATTACATTTAGGACATGACATTTTATATACACAAAACTTTTTTAAAGAGTCAACTTTATCTTTAGCATTAGAAAGAATGTTTGATAATTTACAACTTGATCTAAGCGCGATTAGTTGATTTTGTTTGCGAAGAATGTAAGTGATTTTGTCTGTGGTTTTACCAAAATAAGTTAAAGTTGAAAATGAATTTTTATTTATATTTGAAGAACTTGGATAAATTTAAATCATTGTATTTTGATAACGTTTTTTGTTTATTAAATTTTGAATAAAATTTATTGAAAAACCATTCATAATTCCAATTGATAAAATAGTGTTTAATTCTATGGTAAGGTTATTAAGTGATAATGGTATTGAAAAAGCTCTATGTACCATAGAATGAAACGCAGCTAATTTGTGTGACATTGGATGATTTGAATTGAATGCACTAGTAGAATTTGTGCTTGTTGGTTTTCTATATATATTAAATTCTATTTTGTTATTTTTATGAATTAATGTAAAATCTAAAAAGTTAATTTGATTATGTTTTTCTGTTTCTAGAGTGAATTTGATTTTAGGGTGTATGCTATTAATAATATTTAAAAATTGTTTAAGTTGACGTGCCGTACCATTAAAACACGCAAGTATGTCGTCCACATATCTATACCAAAATGATATGAGTTTATAAGTCTTTTTCAAAAATGTGTTCTTCAATTTGAATTTTTCAAATATGTCTGCTAACAGGGAGCTTAATGGAGAACCCATTGCTAGACCAGTATCTTGTTTGTAGAATTAATTATTAAATTGAAAATAATTTGGATTCAAGCAAGTTTCAAAAGCATTAAAAATTTCTGATTTAATAATTATATTTAAATTGTTTTTATCAAAAATATTTTGAATAATTTCAAGGCAATCATTTGTAGGTATATTAGAAAACATACTAGTGACGTCAAAAAATACAAGTTTTCACTTAAAATTAATAACCACTCCAAAAAACTCAAGTTTTATTTTACTACCGATTTGCAATATATTTCACAGGATTTGATAATCTGCTGATGTTGTAATTGAGCTGGTTAACTGACTTGCTTTTTTACTTAATGATTACTTATATATATCGCAGTTTATTTACATCTGCAATACTGTTTGCGTGGATTAGTGATTCAAAAGAATCTTTGAATTGTTCAACATTGCCATTAAATTTTGTTAATAAAATTAAAACGGTTGTAACTTGCAATTTGAGTTGTACTTACGGTTTTCTAGAACAATTATAATCACTCTTTTCAGTACTTACATTTGTTTGGTTTTCAGTTGGACAGCTTGATATTTTAGCATTTGTCAGTGTGCCAACCGTTTGACTATTTGATTATAATAGTGACGGATAATATACCGCATGCGTTATGATTTAACATTTCAAAACTAAGCCTACTGTCTATGATAATCTTAAATAGTGTTCCTAAAAGATAAACACAATATTTTTTAATGCTTTTATTATAGCAACTACTTTAAGTTTGTAGCAGCAGATTTTTTTTTTCAGTTTTTGTTGTTTTCTTACTTGCATAGTAAACAGGGTGCAATTTATTATTTTTTTAGTCATAGCTAGAATAAAATGGCTCTGTACCTTTCCATACAAGTATCAATGCGTACTTCAAGTTCTCTTGCTAGTTTTAAAAAAAAAATAACACTGAATTACTATCCAATGTTTTTTTAGCAGCTGAAATGCACTCCGATTTTATTTTCTAATTTCAAACTTTTTGTTATTTAACTGCTTTGTTATTATAATATAAAATGGTTTAAACTTCTTCAAGTATTCTGCAAGGCTATAAAAATGACATTATTTTGTATACACTTCTCCAACTTTTAACATTCTTGTTAAATTTTGAGTGCCTTTGTCTTTATTGGCCTCTGGTATTATCACGTCGTCTACGTACACCATCACTGAAAAACTATATGTACCATTATATATATATATATATCATTATTGATATATAAGGGTTTATGAGACCAAGGAATTATGAGACCATTGCCGCTGGTCTCACTAACCTTCTCGCTGGTCTCATAAGCATGCCGCTTGGTCTCATAAGCATTTGCCGCAATAATAAGCCAATATTAGAATGTTACTCTATATTTTATAATTAAAATAAATGGCTAAACCTATTCGAATGATTTCAAATAAATTAGGGTAACATGTAATAAAGGTAATAAATTAAAACAAATTAGTAACTCATACAAAAATTACGTAGTAGCCCTAAAATTTGATTTCAAACCCTTGAACTATATGAATTTTAAGTAAACTTATTTTACAAATGTACTATAGTAATCAAATAAGAACAAAATAGAAACTTGTATAAATATTTTTAGTACTTTCAAACAGTATAATTTTAATGTAATCCCCCTGCTCCTTCCTAAACATTTCACCAACCAAATATAAGCATAAGAGTACAATTATCGCACAAATGTAATATAGGTATCAAATAAAAGCAAATACTGTAACATACAATTATTGTAGAGTACCCCAAAACATTGTACCCTATCGCCCCTCCCTGCTAAGCAAATTTAAGGTACAAATATTGCCTTACCGTAATATGGGTAACAATTGAAAGCAAATATAGAAACAAAAATTTATTTTAAAGTACCCCAAAACATTGTACCCCATTGTCCCCCCTGCTATGCAAATTAAGGGTACAAATATTGCTTAAATGTAATATGGGAAACATTTATTTATTGTAGAGTACCCCAAAACATTGTACCCTATCGTCCCCACTGCTAAGCAAATTAAAGGTACAAATATTGCATTATTGTAATATAGATCAGTTGAAAGAAAATATAGTAACAAACAATTATTTCAAAGTGCCCCAAAACATTGTACCCCATTGTCCCCCCTGCTAAGCAAATTAAGGGTACAAATATTGCTTAAATGTAATATGGGAAACATACATTTATTGTAGAGTACCCCAAATCATTGTACCCTATCGTCCCCACTGCTAAGCAAATTAAAGGTACAAATATTGCATTATTGTCATATAGATCAGTTGAAAGAAAATATAGTAACAAACAATTATTTCAAAATGCCCCAAAACATTGTACCCCATTGTCCCCCTCCTAAGCAAATTAGGGGTACAAATATTGCATATTTGTAATATGGGTATCAAATGATAGCAAAAATAAAAACATACAATTGATGTAGAATACCCCAAAATATTGTACTCTATCGTCCTCCCTGCTAACCAAATTATAAGTACAACTAACGCATAAATGTAATATGAGTATCAATTGAAAACATATATGATAAAAAACATTTATTTTAATGTACCCCTAAACATTGTACCCCATTGTCCCCCCTGCTATGCAAATTAAGGGTACAAATATTGCTTAAATGTAATATGGGAAACATTTATTTATTGTAGAGTACCCCAAAACATTGTACCCTATCGTCCCCACTGCTAAGCAAATTAAAGGTACAAATATTGCATTATTGTAATATAGATCAGTTGAAAGAAAATATAGTAACAAACAATTATTTCAAAGTGCCCCAAAACATTGTACCCCATTGTCCCCCTCCTAAGCAAATTAGGAGTACAAATATTGCATATTTGTAATATGGGTATCAAATGATAGCAAAAATAAAAACATACAATTGATGTAGAATACCCCAAAATATTGTACTCTATCGTCCTCCCTGCTAAACAAATTATAAGTACAACTAACGCATAAATGTAATATGAGTATCAATTGAAAACATATATGATAAAAAACATTTATTTTAATGTACCCCAAAACATTGTACTCTATCGTCCCCCCCCCCCCGCTAAGCAAATTAAGGGTACCAATGTTGCGTAAATGTAATATGGGTAACAAATGAAAACAAATATGGTAACATACAATTATTGTGGAGTACCCCAAAACATTGTACCCCATTGTCCCCCCTGCTAAGCAAACTAGGGGTACAATTATTACATAAATGTAATATGGGTATCAAATGAAAGCAAATATAAAAACATACAATTGATGTAGAATACCTCAAAACATTGTACCCTATACCCTAAATATGTATCAAATAAAAGCAAATACAGTAACATAAAACATTGTACCTTATCCCCCCCCCCCCTGCTAAGCAAATTAAAGGTACAAATATTGCATTACTGTAATATAGGTATCAATTGAAAACAAATATATTAACAAATATCTATTTCAAAGTACCCCAGAACATTATACCCTGTTGTCCCCCTGCTAAGCAAGATGAGGGTACAAATATTGCATAAATGTAATATGGGTACCAAATGAAAGCAAATATGGTAACATACATTTATTGTACAGTCCTACAAAACATTGTACACTATCGTTTCCCCTGCTAAGCAAATTATGGTACAAATATTGCATTACTGTAGTATGGGTATCAATTAAAAGCAAATGTAGTAACAAACATTTGTTTTAAAGTACCCTAAAACATTGTACTTTATTGTCCCCCCTGCTAAGCAATTTAAAGGTACCAATATTGCGTAAATGTAATATGGGTAACAAATGATGTTTTCATATGGTAACATACAATTATTGTAGAGTACCCCAAAACATTGTACCCCATTGTCCCCCCTGCTAAGCAAACTAGGAATACAATTATTGCATAAATGAAATATGGGTATCAAATAAAAGCAAATATAAAAACATACAATTGATGTAGAATACCTCAAAACATTGTACCCTATCGTCCCCCCTGCTAAGCAAATTAAAGGTACAAATATTGCTTAAATGTAATATGGGTATCCAATAAAAGCAAATACGGTAACATACAATTATTCTAGAATACTCCAAAACATTGTACCTTATGCCCCCCCCCCCTCCTGCTAAGCAAATTAAAGGTACAAATATTGCATTACTGTAATATAGGTATCAATTGAAAACAAATATAGTAACAAATATCTATTTCAAAGTACCCCAGAACATTATACCCTGTCGTCCCCCTGCTAAGCAAATTAAGGGTACAAATATTGCTTAAATGTAATATGGGTACCAAATAAAAGCAAATATGGTAACATACATTTATTGTACAGTCCTCCAAAACATTGTAGATTATCGTTTCCCCTGCTAAGCAAATTATGGTACAAATATTGCATTACTGTAGTATGGGTATCAATTGAAAGCAAATATAGTAACAAACATTTGTTTCAAAATACCCTAAAACATTGTACTTTATCGTCCCCCCTGCTAAGCAAATTAAGGGTACCATTATTGCGTAAATGTAATATGGGTAACAAATAAAAACAAATATGGTAACATACAAATATTGTAAAGTATCCCAAAACATTGTACCCCATTGTCCACCCTGCTAAGCAAAAAAAGGGTACTAATATTGCATAAATGTAATATGGGTATCAAATGATAGCAAATATAAAAACATACAATTGGTGTAGAATACCCCAAAACAATGTACTCTATCGTCCCGCTTGCTAACCAAATTCTAGATACAACTATTGCATAAATGTAATATGGGTATTAATTGAGAGCAAATATGATAACAAACATTTATTTTAAAGTACCCTAGAACATTGTACTCTATCGTCCCCCCTGCTAAGCAAATTAGTGGTACAAATATTGCGTAAATATAATATGGGTAACAAATAAGAACAAATATGGTAACATACAATTATTGTAGAGTATCCCAAAATATTGTACGCCTTTGTCCCCTCTGCTAAGCAAATTAGGGGTACAAATATTGCTTAAATGTAATATAAGTATCAAATGAAAGCAAATACAAAAACATACAATTGATGTAGAATACCTCAAAACATTGTACCCTATCATCCCCTGTGCTAAACAAATTAAGAATAAAAATATTGCATAAATGTAATATGGGTACCAAATGAAAGCAAATATGGTAACATACAATAATTGTAGAGTCCCCCAAAACATTGTACCTTATCGTCTCCCCTGCTAAGCAAATTAAAGGTACACATATTGCATTACTGTAATATGGGTATCAATTGAAAGCAAATATAGTAACAAACATTTATTTTAAAGTACTCCAAAACATTGTACCTTATTGTGTTCCTTGCTAAGCAAATTAGGGGAAGAAATATTGCATAAATGTAATATGGGTATCAAATGCAAACAAATATAAAAACATACAATTGTTGTAGAATACCTCAAAACATTGTACCCAATTGTTCCCCCTGCTAAGCAAATTAAGGGTACAAATATATCATTACTGTAATATGGGTATCAATTGAATGCAAACATAGTAACAAACATTTAATTCAGAATACCTCAAAACATTGTACTCTATTGTCCCCCCTGCTAAGCAAATTATATATTGCATAAATGTTATATAATATCAAATAAAATCAAATATGAAAACATACAATTATTGTAAAGTACCTCAAAACATTGTATTCTATTGTCTTCCTGCTTAGCAAATTAAAGGTACAAATATTGCATAAATGTAATATGGGTATCAAATGATAGAAGATATGATAACAAATATTTATATTGCTTGAATGTAATATGTGTATCAACTGAAAGTTAATATGGTTACATAGAATTATTGTAGTGTACCCCAGGACATTGTACCCTACTGCTTCTCTGCTAAACAAAATAAGGGTACAAATATTAAACAAATTCAATATGAGTATCAAATAAAAGCAAATAATGTAACTTACAACTATTTCTTAGTGCCTTATAAAATTGTTCCTTATTGTCCCCCTTGCGAAACAAATTAAGGCTACAAATATTGTATAAATTAAATATGGGTATCATATGAAAGCAAATAAGGTAACATAAAATTATTTTCAATTCCAAAACACATTATACCCTGTTGTACTCCCTGCTAAGCAAATTAAGGGCACAAATTGTGCAATCTATCCTGTTAAATAGATTAAGAGTACAAGTATAGCATCAATGTAATATGTCAAGTTATGGTAACATACAATTAGTTTATAGTACCGTAGAACATTGTAGCTTATCATCTCCTGATAAAATAAAATAAGAGTACAATATGACACTAATGTAATATGAGTGTCAAATGAAAGCAAATGTTATCTTGTACAATTATGTTAATTTTTTTTTACCTTATTGTTTTTTGAGTTTAATTATTTAAAGGTAAATGTAACGCACAAATTTTCAAATATATATGTAAGATGAGTTTCAAATTAGAGTAAATATGTTAATTTGTACATTTTTTTATAAAACTAATAACTTTGTACCCTATTGCCTTTATCTAAATTTATTAAAGGGATGTTCTTATATCACCATTGTAATTTGCATACTTAAAACCAATGTTTATTAAATTTCATTTAGATCTGAAGATGTTATAACATATTATAATAAATAATTAAGCCGCCCCTAATATGAATTTACATAATTTAAAATCGTTATGTATGAAAATCTCTATTTATATTTCTTTTGTAATTGGCTTTGCTACAGTTTAGAGAGGAACAATTTTGTAAGCGTTTATCTTTTTATAGATTTCTAATTAGATTAAAAAGTAAAATCATTCATGTTAAAAAATAAATTCTATTTTGAATGAAATATTTGTTGAGTGAAATAATTATAATAAAAAAAAACTCCGCCGGTCATGTCTGAATGTTTACAAATGTTCCTGGCAAAATACACTTTTTATAAGCGTTTCGACGCGATGGGTTTCGGTGTTCAAATAAAATACTGATATAAAATTTGTATATTTCTAATAAAATTGTAATTTTGTATATCTACTAAATCAATAAGTAAACAAAATGAAATTATTTTGTTCTACATATTTCTTCTATAATATAACATTTAAAATATTTCCGTAATTAGGAATGTAAGAGCGGAAAGCAATAAAAACATAAATGCGTATAAAAAAGGGTATTCTATTGATGCTTTTGTGCCTTTTAAGTGTGGCAAGGACAAGCAAGCGTACGTGCTGCATAAAACCGAAAAATATGAATGTGATAACAAAATCTTTGCTGTAAACATTCTATAGTGTTAATTCTCATTTATTCTTTCAGAGTTAAAATTTTATTAATATATTTTTGATCAAATTAAGTTTATCATAACATTATCAAGTTAGTTACAGTTGTCCTAACATATAAAAACACAGGAGTGATGACTCTCAAAACTCATTTTTCACACCACAGGACTGTAGATTTCATATTGCGGGCGGCTCAATTATGATATTATTGTACTCAATCTTCATATCCAAATTAAATTTAGTACATATGAGTTTTTAAGTATACCGATTTCGAATTATCCTAAATTTTTATGGCGGTAGGCTCAGTTAATACATTATTATACAAAACATAAAAGTCAAAATAAAATAAGTACACATATGTTTTTTAAGAATGTTAATTACAATGATAATTATAAAATAAATTAATAATTTATTCAAATTCAATCTAACGATTGCAAAATGGGATCAGTCATTATTTATAATGATAATGTTAGAATCAATTGAATTGATATTTAGCTTGCTCAATTATGATGCTATTGTAGTTATAGTTATAACTTTTGTCATCTGACACCTATAATTTATTTGTGTTCTACCTGAACTCTTAATTGAATTACATGGGGGTACAGTTTGTTACTATAAAATAATTATACATACCATGTAATATGTTTGCTCTCATTTGAAGCATTATTTATATCCTGAAATTGTTTAACAAGGGGGACGATAGGGTACAGTGTTTTGGAATATTGTACAGGGTTGGGTAAATGTATGGAAACACCCTATTTCTGACTGCATTTTTAATTTATTTCAAAAATGACTAATAAAAGTTTTTGTATATTTTTTAATCTATACAGTGACGTATTTTGATTTTGAATGCATGCTTTGTTTCGCGTGATATAACGTCATTATCAGTTCTTTTAAATGGAATACCCAGTATAGTTTCTTTTGTTAGAACAATTACAAATACTTACGGTTTTTGAAATATTCAATAAAATAATAAAACAAAATACAGTACGTTTTAAATGATTTATAGTAATAATAATAAGCATATTTAATTGTAGTTGACTTTTTGCTTCAAATATTCATTTATTTTTACATTTTTTTTTAATTGTATTGAGAATAACAAAATAACAATATATGTTTATACTTGTTGCTATGGTAATAAGAACATAATCTATTACATTTTGTTTAATTATTTTAATAAATATTTCAAAAACCGTCAGTTGTGAACCCATACAACCTTATATCATAGTAAATGTTGAAAAATTCTCTTTCTAAAAATAAAAGAAAATACGGGGTGATCCATTTAAAAAAACTGATGGTGACATTATACCTCGTAAAATAGAGCTTGTACTAAAAATCAAAATACATCACTATATAGATTAAAATTTCTACAAAAACTTTTATTAATGTCATTTATTACAAAAACTAAAAATGAAACCAATAATCGAGTGTTACCATACATTTACCCAACCTTGTATATTTATGTTACTATACTTGTTGCCATTTGATACTCAATCTGTTAGCAGGAGTGCGATAGAGTACAATGTGTTCTGAGGCACTATAATAATTATATAATACCTTATTTACGTTCACTTGATACCAATATTACATTTGATAAGTGCACCTTTAATTTGTTTACTAAAGAGGTAATAGAGACAATGTTCTAAGACACTATAAAATAGTTGTACGTTACTTTATTTGCTTTCATTTGATACTCATATCACATTGGTGCAATACTTGTACCTTTGTTTTGTTTAGCATTGGGTCATAGGGTATAATGTTCTGGGGCACTATAAATTAGTTGTAAGTTACTTTATTTGCTTTTATTTGATACCCATATTACACCTGTGCAGTATTTGTACTTCTTGTAATGTATAGCAAGGGGTACTAAGGTACAAGGTTCTAGGCCACTATAAAATAGTTGTAAGTTACTTTATGTGCTTTCATTTAATACCCATATTACATTTGTGCAGTAATTGTACCTTTATTTTGTTTAGCAAGAGGTAATAAAGTACAATGTTCTGGAACACTATAAAATAGTTGTAAGTTACCTTATTTGCTTTTATTTGATACCCATATTACATATGTGTGATATTTATACCCTAATTTTAATTGGCAAGAGGGCACTATAATACGTTGTTCTAGAGCACAATAAAATAAATATAAGTTAGCTTATTCACTTTCAATTGATACTTATATTACATTTGTGCAAAATGTGTGCCCTTAATTTAATTAGCAAGAAGGGCACTATAAAATAATTGTAAGTTACCTTATTAGTTTTTTATTGTTACACATGTTACATGTTGTTTGGCAATAGGGTACAATGTTCAGGTCACAATAAAATAGTTGTATATTACCATATTTGCTCTCATTTGATATCCACATTTAAATTGTGCAGTATTTGTACTTTTATTTTGTTTAGCAGTGAGGTTATAAAATACAATGTTTTGAGGCACTATAAAATAGTTGTAAGTTACCTTATTTGCTTCTATTTGACACCCATACTACATTTGAGCAATATGTGTACCCTTAATAGGTTAACAAGAGGGCAATAAGGTACAATGTTCCTGAGGCACTATAAAATAGTTAGCTTATTTGCTTTCATTTGATACCCACATTACTATTGTGCGATATTTGTAACTTTAATTTAGGTAGCAAGAAGGCAGTAAAGTACAATGTTTTGGGGCACTGTAAAATAAAAAAGTAAATTACCTTATTTGCTTTTGTTTGGTACTTATATTACATTTGTGCAATATTTGTACTTTTAATTTAGTTTGCAAAAGGGCACTATGGTACAATGTTCTGGGGCACTATAACATAGTTGTAAGTTACTTTATTTGCTTTCAATTAATACCCATATTACATTTGAGCAATATTTGTACCTTTAAATTGGTTAGCAAGGGGGCAATAGCTATAATGTTCTGAGGCACTATAAAAGATTTGTAAGTTACTTTATTTGCTTTTATTTGATACCAATATTACATTTGTGCAGTATTTGTACTTTTATTTTGATAAGCAGGGGGTAATAAGGTTTAATGTTCAGTGACACTATAAAATAGTTGTAAGTTACTTTATTTGCTTCTATTTGATACCCATATTACATTTGTGCAATATGTGTACCCTTAATTTGGTAAGCAAAGGGGCAATAGAGTACAATGTTCTGCGCCACAATAAAATAGTTGTATGTTAACTTATTTGCTTTCATTTAGTACCCATATTACATTTGTGCAGTATTTGTATCTTTTTTATTTTTAGCAGAAGTGTAATAAGGTACATTGTTTTGGGGCACTATAAAACAGTTGTAAGATACCTTATTTGCTTTTATTTGATATCCTTATTACATTTGTGCAATATTTGTACTTTTAGTTTGGTTAGCAAAGGGGCAATAGGGTACAATCTTTTTGAGCACTATAAAATGGTTGTATGTTACTTTATTTTCTTTCATTTCATACTAATATTACATTTGTGCAGGATTTGTATCTCTACTATGTTTAGCAAGGGGGTAATAAGGTATATTATTTTGGGGCACTATAAAATAGTTATGTTAGCTTATTTGCTTTCGTTTGATACCCATATTACATTTGTGCAGTATTTGTACCTTTATTTTATTTAGCATAGGGGTAATATAATACAATGCTTATTTGCTTTTATTTGATACCCATATTACATTTGTGCGATATTTGTACCCTTAATTTAGTTAGCAAGGGGGCAAAATGGTATAATGTTTTGCGGCACTATAAAATAGTTGTATGTTACCTTATTTGCTTTCATTTGATACCCATATTACAATTGTGCAGTATTTGTACCCTTAATTTGGTTAGCAAGGGGGCAATAGGGTACAATCTTCTGTGGTACTTTAAAATAAATGTTTGTTACCGTATTTGCTTTCATGTGATATCCATATTACATTTATGCAATATTTGTACCCTTAATTTAGTAAGCAAAGGGGCAAAATGGTATAATGTTTTGCGGCACTATAAAATAGTTATATGTTACCTTATTTGCTTTCATATGATACCCATATTACAATTGTGCAGTATTTGAACCCTTAATATGGTTAGCAAGGGGGCAATAGGGTACAATGTTCTGGGGCACTATAAAACAGTTATAAGTTACCTTATTTACTTTTATTTGATACCCATATTACATTTGTATAATATTTGGACCCTTAATTTGGTTAGCAAGGGGGCAATAGGGTACAATCTTATGTGGTACTTTAAAATAAATGTTTGTTACCGTATTTGCTTTCATTTGATATCCATATTACATTTATGCAATATTTGTACTCTTAATTTAGTTAGCAAAGGGGCAAAATGGTATAATGTTTTGCGGCACTATAAAATAGTTGTATGTTACCATATTTGCTATCATTTGATACCCATATTACAATTGTGCAGTATTTGTACCCTTAATATGGTTAGCAAGGGGGCAATAGGGTACAATATTCTGGGGCACTATAAAACAGTTATAAGTTACCTTATTTACTTTTATTTGATACCCATATTACATTTGTTTAATATTTGGACCCTTAATTTGGTTAGCAAGGGGGCAATAGGGTACAATCTTCTGTGGTACTTTAAAATAAATGTTTGTTACCGTATTTGCTTTCATTTGATATCCATATTACATTTATGCAATATTTGTACCCTTAATTTAGTTAGCAATGGGGCAAAATGGTATAATGTTTTGCGGCACTATAAAATAGTTGTATGTTACCTTATTTGCTTTCATTTGATACCCATATTACAATTGTGCAGTATTTGTACCCTTAATATGGTTAGCAAGGGGGCATTAGGGTACAATGTTCTGGGGCACTATAAAACAGTTATAAGTTATCTTATTTACTTTTATTTGATACCCATATTACATTTGTATAATATTTAGACCCTTAATTTGGTTAGCAAGGGGGCAATAGTGTACAATCTTCTGTGGTACTTTAAAATAAATGTTTGTTACCGTATTTGCTTTCATTTGATATCTATATTACATTTATGCAATATTTGTACCCTTAATTTAGTTAGCAATGGGGCAAAATGGTATAATGTTTTGCGGCACTATAAAATAGTTGTATGTTACCTTATTTGCTTTCATTTGATACCCATATTACAATTGTGCAGTATTTGTACCCTTAATTTGGTTAGCAAGGGGGCAATAGGGTACAATCTTCTGTGGTACTTTAAAATAAATGTTTGTTACCGTATTTGCTTTTATGTGATATCCATATTACATTTATGCAATATTTGTACCCTTAATTTAGTAAGCAAAGGGGCAAAATGGTATAATGTTTTGCGGCACTATAAAATAGTTATATGTTACCTTATTTGCTTTCATTTGATACCCATATTACAATTGTGCAGTATTTGAACCCTTAATATGGTTAGCAAGGGGGCAATAGGGTACAATGTTCTAGGGCACTATAAAACAGTTATAAGTTACCTTATTTACTTTTATTTGATACCCATATTACATTTGTATAATATTTGGACCCTTAATTTGGTTAGCAAGGGGGCAATAGGGTACAATCTTATGTGGTACTTTAAAATAAATGTTTGTTACCGTATTTGCTTTCATTTGATATCCATATTACATTTATGCAATATTTGTACCCTTAATTTAGTTAGCAAAGGGGCAAAATGGTATAATGTTTTGCGGCACTATAAAATAGTTGTATGTTACCATATTTGCTATCATTTGATACCCATATTACAATTGTGCAGTATTTGTACCCTTAATATGGTTAGCAAGGGGGCAATAGGGTACAATGTTCTGGGGCACTATTAAACAGTTATAAGTTACCTTATTTTCTTTTATTTGATACCCATATTACTTTTGTATAATATTTGGACCCTTAATTTGGTTAGCAAGGGGGCAATAGTGTACAATCTTCTGTGGTACTTTAAAATAAATGTTTGTTACCGTATTTGCTTTCATTTGATATCTATATTACATTTATGCAATATTTGTACCCTTAATTTAGTTAGCAATGGGGCAAAATGGTATAATGTTTTGCGGCACTATAAAATAGTTGTATGTTACCTTATTTGCTTTCATTTGATACCCATATTACAATTGTGCAGTATTTGTACCCTTAATTTGGTTAGCAAGGGGGCAATAGTGTACAATCTTCTGTGGTACTTTAAAATAAATGTTTGTTACCGTATTTCCTTTCATTTGATATCCATATTACATTTATGCAATACTTGTACCCTTAATTTAGTTAGCAATGGGGCAAAATGGTATAATGTTTTGCGGCACTATAAAATAGTTGTATGTTACCTTATTTGCTTTCATTTGATACCCATATTACAATTGTGCAGTATTTGTACCCTTAATATGGTTATCAAGGGGGCAATAAGGTACAATGTTTTGGGGCACTATAAAACCGTTGTAAAATACCTTATTTGCTTTTATTTGATATCCTTATTACATTTGTGCAATATTTGTACTTTTAGTTTGGTTAGCAAAGGGGCAATAGGGTACAATCTTTTTGAGCACTATAAAATAGTTGTATGTTACTTTATTTTCTTTCATTTCATACTAATATTACATTTGTGCAGGATTTGTATCTCTACTATGTTTAGCAAGGGGGTAATAAGGTACATTGTTTTGGGGCACTATAAAATAGTTTTGTTAGCTTATTTGCTTTCGTTTGATACCCATATTACATTTGTGCAGTATTTGTACCTTTATTTTATTTAGCATAGGGGTAATATAATACAATGCTTATTTGCTTTTATTTGATACCCACATTACATTTGTGCGATATTTGTACCCTTAATTTAGTTAGCAAGGGGGCAAAATGGTTTAATGTTTTGCGGCACTATAAAATAGTTGTATGTTACCTTATTTGCTTTCATTTGATACCCATATTACAATTGTGCAGTATTTGTACCCTTAATATGGTTAGCAAGGGGGCAATAGGGTACAATGTTCTGGGGCACTATAAAACAGTTATAAGTTACCTTATTTACTTTTATTTGATACCCATATTACATTTGTATAATATTTGGACCCTTAATTTGGTTAGCAAGGGGGCAATAGGGTACAATCTTCTGTGGTACTTTAAAATAAGTGTTTGTTACCGTATTTGCTTTTATTTGATATCCATATTACATTTATGCAATATTTGTACCCTTAATTTAGTTAGCAAAGGGGCAAAATGGTATAATGTTTTGCGGCACTATAAAATAGTTGTATGTTACCTTATTTGCTTTCATTTGATACCCATATTACAATTGTGCAGTATTTGTACCCTTAATATGGTTAGCAAGGGGGCAATAGGGTACAATGTTCTGGGGCACTATAAAACAGTTATAAGTTACCTTATTTGCTTTCATTTGATACCCATATTACATTTGTATAATATTTGGACCCTTAATTTGGTTAGCTAGGGGGCAATAGGGTACAATCTTCTGTGGTACTTTAAAATAAATGTTTGTTACCGTATTTGCTTTCATTTGATATCCATATTACATTTATGCAAAATTTGTACCCTTAATTTGCATTGCAGGGGACGATAGGGTACAATCCTCTGGGGTACTCTACAATAATTGTATGTTATCATATTTGCTCTTATTTGATACTTATATTACATTTAAGCAATATTTCATTAAAATACGATTTTATTTAATAACATTGTCATTCAAAATTTTATAATTTTCTAGAGATCAAATAAATGTGTGAAAGTCACAGTCTATCGCCTGGTCTCATAATGCTAACCGCGAAATTCTTGCCGCTATGGATATACGCTTTGTCGACAACTTCACATTATTGAAATTGGTCTCACTATCCTGTGATTTGAAGCGTTGCTTATGAGACCAGGTCTCACTATCCAAATGGTCTCACTATCCTGCGATTTGAGGCACAATTGGTCTCACTATCCTGTCGCCGGAAACATACATATATATATATATATATATATATATATATATATATATAGATGTAAAACAACTAATACTCCTCCAAAATATATACACGCTGATAGTACTGGCCTCCAGAACGGAGGCAGGTACGAAAAACTGGAGACAAATACGTTTTGGTGTGCATATCAATTTATTTCAACATAATACTTTACTAGAAGTCATTCTACAAAATTTTGTTCGGTGACCATTTCGACTCATACACATATACAGTTATACATTGTAGTACTTAAAAGTCAACACTACGTGGCGCTATGCTTTTATACTGATATACATATTTTGTTGCGGGCCAGTAGAATAGGCCTCCTCATAAGTTAACGTTCTAATACGTCTCTTACAAATGGCAACATAGCAAATACATTTTATAAAAATAATTATATACTTTTAATATATCTAAACGGTTCACGTTGTTTATTAGTTTTGTATAGAAAATATGTAAAAATAAAACAGAAAATATTACTCAACTTTACGTCCAATGAAACAAATAAATAACATTTTTTATAATATATTATAAATATTTTTTAAATTATTCTATCGAGGTATTGTGCTATGTAGAATGGATTTTAAAAATATTATAAAATCGCAGATATAATATTATTTAATATTTCTTTAATAATAAATTTTTAAAATGTGCAATAAAAAAATAATTATTTTTAAATATATTTTTTTAAATAAATTAAATAACAATAATATTGTTTATATTAGTTTTAAAATTTAAAAAAAATTCTAATTTTAGTCTTGTTTAGTAAACTTGACATTATTTGCATGTTAAATAAAAATATTTTTTTTCAGTTTAACGCTAGAGAATTGCTAGGTTTAGTCGCACTGTCCTGTGGGGGTGCTACTAGTAGTATTGTTATGGAAAAATATTAAATCTTACCACATCTACAAAAATATCGGCAAACCTTTTTCTCTAGAAAAATATTGACATGTACAGCGCCGTTTTTAAATTAAAATTGATTTTTATGGGACAAAACGCCAATCAACTCAATATCCAAACGATAAGATTTTAATCATCACTCTTTTATATGTTGAACTACATACAATATTCTATGTTTTTATGTTTTTGTTTAAAGATTTGATGTTATAATTAACAAGTATAAAGAACTAATTTAAATCGCCACTTTTAAAAAAATTAATTGTGGAGAAACGACTTATTGCATCAAATTTTTACAAATTTAATGACACAGGGTGGACTTTCTTCTACAATGTGTGAACATTTTATTCAATTATATTTATGTGTTTTCTTGCTGAATTTGATTCTGTGAAGCCTTAAAATAGCACAACTATTCTACCCTCTTAATTAAAGTTATCATTATTTTTTTATCAATTTGAATAAATTGTTAGATCATTAATTACGGAGATAAATATAACTATCCCATATTTACATAATTAAAATTATGGTACAAAAGAGGTTTTTTATGTTATCTAACTAGCTATAACAATAATATACTATTGCAAAATAAAATTTGTAGTGTCATCTTCAAGTTTAGTTTCAACTGATTAACACTTGAACACAAAAAACGCAGTATTTTTTTTTACAAAAAGCTGTAAAGTTTTTTTTGATTGCTAGTAGTGACATGTTAAAGAAGGTTGACAGCGTACGTGTTGGTATGATGTTCAAACCAAGATAAGTATTTGCTACTAGCGTTTTTGGAGTTTTGTAGAACATTAGAGATGTTCAGATTTTTGTATAAAGATTTAATGGTGATAATTATTGAACTGTTTGTAATTGATATATCTTCAGCTTCAGAATGTTAGAAACTTACTGTCCCATAGTTAAAAACAGTTGGCCCATACAGGTTTTAAAATTTATTTCAAGGTACTTTGCATTAGTAGATTGTAATAATTGTTTGTCAGAGAGTGACAGTGACATGCTGAAATTTACTTTGTTTGGCCTTAATTTACAAGGTTTTAAGCTATTTTTGGATGTTTAAAAATAAAGTCTGAAGTTTCTCAGAGACATAACTTGGAATTTTACTAACTGTTAGAATGACAAACGTAACTCTTGAAGGTTTTCTGAAAAAGTAGATATAGCACCGGTGCAAGAATACCTTCCTGTGGTACCGCTGATTTGATGAGGTGTAAGTTAATTACTTTATCTTGATGTTTAACCATAAAAATGTTTTGGTTAGGTATGATTATAATACATGAAATGTGTAATGGGTAATTGCGTTTTCAATTTGCTTAAAAATCTCCGGTGTAAGACTTTTATCAAAGGCTTGGGTGTTGTCCAGAAAAACAGCCAAACAATATTTCTTTTTTTTTAAGTGTTGTTAATTTGCTTTATTACTCTGTAAACCTGATCTGTAGTTGTGTGTTAGTTTAAAAAACCAAATTGGTGATTTAAAATTAGATAAAATGCTTTTAATTTCAGTCTTTTCTGAAACATATTTTCAAAGATACATTTTAAATAAACTTATTAAACAACAGAAAAATCTTTCTGTCACAGGTTTATCAGAATGATTTGTGTCACTTTTCATTGAGATTGAAAATGTTCAGATCTAAGTAGTATAGCATTGAAAATATGTGTGAGTGCTTTTTGCACATTTTTTTGGAAACTAATTCTAATTGCTGTAACTTTTTTGATAAAAATATGGAGATCATAGCCATGTTTTAATCACGTGTTTGACTCACATGGTATGATGGCGTTAATAAACAATGTCATTGATAAAGGTATTCCAAAACTGATGACTGCTTTTTGTCTGCTTGTAGTAGTGGTAGTTTTTTGTTTTAAATTTTGATTTTTTAGTTTTTTTTCTAAGAGTAAGCTTTTAGCGGGTTGTCGTATTTAGTTTTGTTTTGTGGATTTCTAGTTGACTTCCATATTCTTCTATTTATTAGTATTGCTTTTTTAGTTACTTTTAAATCATTTTGTAGCTTGTTTGTAGTGTTTGTGGGTTCCAAAACTGCTTAATGCTTAAATGTTGTTTTAAGCAAGACATTTGGGTGTATTTCTTTTTCTAATATGTTTTAAAACTGGTTCCAGTTATTTTATTAGTTAAAAAATCTGGATTTTGTTTATGGTGTATGTGTGAGCTTAAGTAGATTAGGACAGGGAAATAGTCTAAAAAGATATTTAATTTTTTTTAACTTGCAGATAATTTAAGGGACAACTTTTGTATACAAAAAAAGACATTTGTTTTTTATGTCACATGGCCAGTGTGTAGTTGCTTTGGGCTAGCCAAGTTTTAGGTCTCAGCGCTGGAAATTATGTTTGCTGCACTTTCTTGTAGACTCTGATCATGAATGCAGTAATTTTTGGTACGTCCCAGTTGAAGGCAGTTAGCACATTGAGGCATGACTTTTGTTTTGTTAACTGATTTTAATATGTATTTGTAGTGTTAAAGATATTGCAATTTATAGATGCATAACTTGTTGTTACTTTGTGGTTTGAATGATAGAAAGAACGTTTTTTAACATTACCTAAAAACTGCGTTCTTGGTTTAAATAAAAGGTGTAGTATTGCACATCACAATTTTTTGGTTCTTGAACAGCTGCTTGATATTTTAGCACATCTGTTGTCAACAATTTGGTTACTATTTATTTTGAGATTGAATTTTTGTTTATTATCCTGATTCTTGTTTAGCATATCAGTAAATTATTTAATGTTTGCTACTGCTGGGATGTATATTGTTGGAAGTTTTATGTAATTAAGTAGTTCTTTTGGTAGTGTACTCTTGTTTTTGAGTTTACTACATGTTTGTAATAATCAATTAATAACCGTTGTTTAACATTCCATGGTTAGGTTTCTGAAGAGTTTTTACGTTTAAAAGTATATTAATTAATAAATAATAACAAAATAAATTAAATAGATTAAAATAAAATAAATATCAGTTTAACTGAGGCAGGGAATCCATTCATAAACCGGTAACAAACAGTACAGTGTAGTATTTATTATTAGTGGTTAATTGTTTTACAACATATTTTTTTAATAATGAGAGTTGAAATACCACAGCAGTAAGTCACCGCTTAAAAAACGCTATAATGTAGTAACAATTAATCACCGGTAGCATACTATAGTTGTAATGTACACCACATAAAAAATTAAAATCAAAACAACTTCAAATAACTGTTCGTACCTAAAATCGATAATTTTTGAAAATAACTATTTATTGTAGATTATTGTGTTACGGTTTCAATATTTTTATAATCATATTCACACAAAAAACTAAACTAAACCACCTCTTGAATAAACCAAATAAATGCCTACTAATAAAAGAAATTTACAAAATACGATATATTGATAGTGGCAACATTGGCAGAGGCGTATTCGACATTTTCACATATATATTTTATACAACTGGAGCCTAAAACGATGCTTTGGCATTTGGAGTTCTATTGCTATTATTAATATACCAATTTTTTTGTATATAATTAATGTTATATTTCTTTACACTTCTTTGTGCGTCCTAATAATAGAATATTTTAAATAACTAAATGCAAAAAAATACACAGTTAAAACTATTACATTTAGGGTGGAGGCTAGGTCGCCTTATGTGTGTACGGAGGCGAGTAAGATAGCTATGCTAATAGCTATATAAATCCAAGCGTCGTTTTTAGACCCTCTATGTTTAACAGGCAACCACAGACCCACTAGAAATCTTTGTTGTAAGTGTGTGTATATTAAGTAATTTTGACTTATTAATTAAGAACTCTAATAGCAATGAAAGAAGCGTACACAATTATTAAAAAAACAAAAACTTGATGTTTGGCAATCTCTGTTAGTCCCAGACAGTAGAACCGGCGGTTTTAGACCCAGCAGTGTTGCCATGTTTTGTGGCCAAAATAGGTATGTAGCACATATTCTTTGTGCATGTCTATTTTGTATGTATCTATTGCATGTAATAAACACGTGCCGTAAACATAATAAAAGCTTGAACAACCTATAGAAAAATTTAAGAAATTTTGAAATGTATATGCAATTTTATTTCAGATTTATATTTATATATTCTTTTGATAAAGTTTTTTCTATTTTACTAGCATATTTAAATTTTTAATTACTGCTTGTCAACAAACCAAAAAAATTAAGCAAAATGTTAAAACATTTACATAATATATGTTATGTCACTTAATTCAGTCAAATATTGATAAAATTAAAGACTTTATATAAATGTAATAAATTAAAAATAAAAATTATTAAATTTAATAAACATTTTATTAATCTGATCAGACAAATTTAAATAAATTGCCGTTAATTAATATTTAATAATTTATTGGCTAATTTTTTTTGTAATACTTTAAAAACGTTTCAAACTTTTTAGTTTTTGAGCATTTTTATTGGTTATCTGCTGCATGTAGCAATTTGTCAAATGCAACTTTCAAACTTAAACTACATGTTTTTTTTTTTTCAATTTACTAAGTTATTGACGTTTCAACAAGTATATTATTAATAAATTATATAATAACAGTTTCTAATAACAGTTGCTAATAAGCATATAGATTAAACTAAAAAATAAACAAATGTTTTAAAAGTTTTAAATAATAAACATCTAAGAAACAATTATTGCTTAAAAAAAAAAAAAAAATTAGACTAAATAAAAAATGCAAAAACTAGAACTATTGAAATAGGAACAATATTTTCTATACAATCACAGATGACCCTTGTTTGATCGAATATTTAGGCACCAATGCAGCGCATGTGTTCTATTACAGAAATTTAGCATATTATCAACGATTAAATTGAGTAAGTAATATTATGCACGGTACAAAAATCAAACGGTAGTTTTGCTTCCGTGTCACTCGGAATGCTATAGCCGCTTTGGGATAAAGAATTAATAAATTTAAAGTATGTATATTGCATATAATATAAAAAAGCATCAGTGTTATTAATTTTATAAGAAATGAGATTAGAAGTCGGCGTTTTCAATTCTGGTCTAAAACTCAGCCCAACGCCCAACACGACCCGGCCTCAAGCTAAGTTATTATTAATAAAATATTTTATTAAAACCCGATCCGGCCCAAAATTCAATGCCAGACTTAAAATCTGGCCCTGGCTCAATTCCCGGCTTGGGCGGCTCAAAGCTAAATATATTAATAAAATATACAGGTTTAGGTAAATGTATGGAAACAACCGGTTATTGGCTGCTTTTTTAATTTATGTAAAAAATTACTTTAATAACAATTTTTGTAGAAATTTTATTCTACATAGTGTTGTATTTTGATTTTTAATACATGCCCTGTTTCACGAGATACAATTTAAAAAAACGTCAAATTAAGTGAATATTTGAAGCAAAAAATCAACTACAATTAAATATGACTATTATTATTACTATTACTATAAATCATTTAAAACGTACTGTATTTTGTGTTATTTTATTAATGAATATTTCTAAAATCATAAGTCGTAGACCCACAATACCGTTCGTTTCGCTATATCACTGATATTTTGATCACTTGGTGATGACGTCAAATATTACTTAATTTTTGTTTAAAATGATGCATTTCAAAGAACAACAAATCTCACTTTATTTCAG
Organism: Tachinus rufipes; assembly: GCA_963932245.1. NCBI lineage: Eukaryota > Metazoa > Arthropoda > Insecta > Coleoptera > Staphylinidae > Tachinus > Tachinus rufipes. The sequence goes on along the minus strand of OZ010741.1, from coordinate 43,304,820 downwards.
ATCAATTTTTTCATGTTCCGCCATATTTTTAAATTTATGATACTGAATCTACTTGTTACTTGATGATAGATGATGCACAACAGGTTATGTTATGAAATATTTTTTGACAGCTGACTTGATAGAGGCGTATTTGTTTCGTTTCACTGAAATTTTTATAACTAAAAAAAATTAAAATTAAAAAAAAATGTTTTTAAAACACAATAAAAAAATCAAATATTGTTAGTTTTTTTTTTAATTAAAAAAAAGTTTTTTTTTAATTTATTTTTCAAATTAAACAAAATTTAAAAAAATCTAAAAATGTTCAATTTTTTAATTTTTAATTTTTTTTGAGTGATAAACACTTTAGTAAAACGAAACGAACACGCTTCTATCAAGTCAGCTGTCAAAAAATATTTTCATCATCTATCTATATACGCAACCAACTTTGCAACTTTTATTGATTTTTATACAAATTTTAAAGGGTCCCCCCAGTTAACATAGGTGAAATACCGCTCATCACAAATATCTAATTTAACCCAAAAATTACTTTTCTAGCATCAAAAAAACATGTTTGATAGGATTTTAAAATTTCGTTACTTTCCCCTTTTCCATAGGCGGCTAAAAATAGCATTTTTTGGATTTTTTTTTTCTCCGCACCTATTAAATAAAAAACTCTAAAAAAATCATGAAAGTAAGGTTTTAGGTAGTCTTTAAACACAATTCTTTTCAGCCCCTCAAAATTTGTATACAACCCTTAAAAAAATTCTAGAAGAGTTGAAATTTACTTTTGGTTATCTAAACCTTCGATTGCATGGAATTTTATTTTTTAACTTTATAAGTAATTAAAAAATCTACATTCATGATTTTTTTTGGAAATTTTTTGAGTGGTGCGCCACTATTTAAAATCGATTTTTTAACTTTTTTGCTATTTATACTGTTTTTTTTTTCTGCTTTTGTGACTCTGCAATGCATGTATAGCTTTCAAAATAATGAAATTCGGATTCTACGGAATATTTTACATCGAGTAGGTATCTTAGATATAATATTTTTATCAATTTGCAATGATTTGACACCTCAAAACATGATTTATCGTATTTTTTACGAGACAAAAAACAAATAAAGTATTATTTTTTTCTTGGCATTAAAATAAGTCAATAAACTAATTTTCATCAAAATCGGTAAAGGTCAAAAAAACCACCCCTATCAAACTTTTTTCACAATTTTAAGACTTTTAGCACTAAAAAATCAAAACTTATAAACGGTTAGTAATAGAGACACTGGACAAACTCTATCATCTTCAGAAGGATGAAATCTATCAAATTAATCGGTCTTAAAATTCTGAAAAAACTTTGATAGGGGTGGTTTTTTTTAACCTTTACCAATTTTGATAAAAATTAGTTTACTCACTAATTTTGATGCCAGGAATACAAATCTGACATTTAAAAATTTGAAAAAAAATTACTTCATTTATTTTTTGTTTTGTAAAAAATACGATAAATCGTGTTTTTAGCTGTCAAATCATTGCAAATTGATGAAAATATTATACCCAGGGTACCTACTTGATATAAAATCTTCCGTAGAATCTTAATTTTATTATTTTGAAAGCTGTAAATGCATTGCAGTCACAAAAGCAGAAAAAAACAGTATAAATGGCAAAAAAAGTAAAAAAATCGATTTTAAATAGTGGCGCACTCGCAAAAATTTTAAAAAAATCATGGATGTAGATTTTTCAATTACTTATGAAGTTAAAATATAAAATTCCATGTAATCGAAGGTTTAGATAACCAAAAGTAAATTTAAACCCTTCTGCAATTTTTTTAAGAGTTGTATACAAAATTTGAAAGGCTGAAAAACATTGTGTTGGAAGATCACCCAAAACCCTACTTCCATGATTTTTTTTAGAATTTTTCATTTAATAGGTGCAGAAAAAAATTAAAAACGAGAAAATGCTATTTTTTGCCCCCTATAGAAAAGGGGGTGGTATCAAAATTTTAAAATTATACCAAACATGTTTTTTTGATGCTAGGAAAGTATTTTTTATTGTATTTTGGATATTTGTAATGGGGGGCATTTCACATATGTTATCCGGGGAGACCCTTTGCCGCTTGTTTTATCAGTGATAAAATGAATTTGGTTACAATGGTAAACGTTGAGTTTTTTTTTCTAAAAATAATAAAAAATACTATGTTCCATTAAAAAAAAATGCAGTCAGAAATTGGATTTTCCATACGTTTACCCAATCCTGTATAATAACTATTAATAACAGTTTCTAATAAACGTATGAAACTAAAAAACAAATTCTTATTTAAAATTATATGTTATAAGTAATAGACATCCAAATGACTAGAGTTGACCGTTACTACGTGACAATTTATAATAAAAAATAAAATTACACACAATAATTGTTTTATTTAATTTTCTATCCAAAAGAATTGTTATTGCATAAATAGAAACTAAAGCAGCGCATTTGTTAAAAAAAAAGCATATTAGCAACAATTAAATCAAGTAAGTAATTTGATGCACGGTTAGCAAATTAAAAAAAAGTTTACGGACCTGGGATACTCAAGTTGCAGTGCCCGCTCACAAGTTTCGTTTCCGTTATATCCGCGCCAGCCCGCAGGTTTTGTTGCGTGCTCAAAACTCTGGCCGAGCACAAAGCCAAGTCAGCTGCGAGGCTCTGATCATTCAATTGCATTTGCTTGTTTTAGTTTTTAAGATGTATAAGTATATTATAGCTTATTACAACGTTGCCAATGTTTGGTTTGAAAACGTCGGTATGGAGTGGCTGGTCTGATAACGTCATGCAGTGTGTATACAAATACGACAAGCGAGCCCTCGTCTGCCATATTCAGTAAACTAAATTTGTATGTGTTGACATACTTGATATACGTTTTCAGTCCCAAAATAATTTTGGTGTTGTTTAGCCGGACCTGAGAACGTCGGATTTGGTCTGGTTAAAAAAAAATGATAAAAAATAATAATTTTTTTGTCTTTTATAATTTCACAAAAAAAAGTCAACAACAAAAATTGAATTAGTATAATGAAAAGGAAATTTTTTGTAGAACGCAATATTTATGTCCGTTTTTTTTAAATTCTCTTAAAAAGAATCCGAGGAAAATCCTTTAAAAGTAACCAATTTTTAGCAATTATGTGTCTTATTTCACCCTAGGCCAAACGAATTTAGTTTTATTTAATTTTTGGAATCAAAAGTACTATGTTTTAGGAGTATCTTATTTAAATTTTAAGTCTCCAGGTGTAGCAAATCGAAAATATCAAATTTAAAACAAACTGGTATTTTTCCCATTTTTTGCGAAAAATTTCGGAAAACCAAAGGCGAGATCATGTTTTACGGAAAATTTTCTATAAGATACACCTTTTTGAATATGATTATTCAATATTTTTTAGACAAAATATTCCTAAAAAATTCAAATAGCAGCCATTTACACTGTATTGCACATAGAGATCTAAAATTTTAGGAATTGTCACATTTTGGTAAATATGTGAACAAAATTTGAGCAAAACCGGAGATGTCGAATTGGGGACGATTGTCCGAACTATCGTGGAATTACCCATAATCATCCGAATTAATATCAGCTAAGTAATTATGAATTTTGGTATTGCGTTGTTGAGCCTTTCTCTTCGATCACCTTTATGATTGTTGTTAATTACATTATAAATTTATGGACGTTGTTTATTTACGGGATTCTCTAAAAATGATGAAAAAAAAATTAAGGTAACAATTTTTTTTAATATTAAAACTTTTGTTACTATGTTTATAGCAGTGCCGAAAAACTAAAGTTAATCATATTTTCTACAAAAAATAGACTATTTAAAAAGTCAAATTACATAACAAATAGTGCTCTAAACTTCCTAAAGCTATGGTTTGTTTTAGACCTAAACCAATTAAGTTGATAGCAACAGTTTCAATCTAACTCAAAATATATAAAAACTACAACGCATCTAGGTCACAGTCGCTTCCGGCGAGGCCTCTATCAAGTTCTTTGTCCAACAAACATAAAAAAATGTTAAATTCAATGAATGTGCATGTTATATGTGCTTTATTAATACTGACAAATTAGATGTTGTTAAACAACTTCTTTAGATATTCATTAAATTTGAGCAATGCAAATAACCCAACAAAACAAAAATCTAATTAGCAACATACAATCGAGGCTATTCTTTATGCATATTGCTAGAATGTAAGCAAGATATATTGCTAGCTAACAATATAAAATGTTATTTTATCAAATCTTGCTAGCTAACAATATAAACAGTCATGTTAACAAATCTTGTTTGCTAACAATATAAACGGTCATCACATCAGGAAACGTGGCAAACCTCTAGATAAAATAATAAAAATATAATTAAAAAAAATTTGTTAAAGTGACAGTTCATATTGTTAGTAATCATAATTTGTTAAAATGACAGGTTTTTTGTTAGCAAGCAAGGTTTGTTAAAATGACAGTTCATATTGTTAGCTAGCAATATATCTTGCTTACATTCTAGCAATGTACATAGAGAATAGCCCCAAATATCAGAAGAATGAGAAATCTAGAAAACCTTATTAAACCACAAAAAAACTTAGCCAAGTTATATAATTAATATTCTAAGCTTGTGCAAACAAGAAAAAGAACCACTATGTTAAAATTAGGCCACAAGCGACATAGAACAAAAAAAAAAAAGTTTTTTTTTTTATATAAAAAGATTCAAGTGACGCTATCCTTTATAAAAAATTATTAATGTTAGATGGTTCTTTTTTTCATTTTAAGACATTCAGGTATTTCTAAGTGCTGTCTTTAGTGCGCGTTGCGTTTTTAATTGAACTTAAAAATAAACTAAACAAATTTTTAAAATGGCCTTAAATCTAAAGCTTGGTGATCCGCTAATAAAACTTAGCAAATGCAGCACGGTATGTATATTTTTAGGTTATGTTTTATTTTTGTGATATAATAATATGATAATATGTATTATAAAGCAAATTGCAAACAAAAAGTTGCTTGGTTTGATTTAAACTATTTCAATATTTTTAATTTTTTTTGAATTTTTATTGATAGAAATTTAAAAAAAGAAAAAATTAAAACAACAAACGGAAGCTTGGAATGGACGACCTAGAAAAGAAAGACATAACAAATTCTATGGACAAACCTTTGCAACTAGAAAGAAGTTAAAAGATTCCAATAAAACTCGCTACACTGTCATTGGAAAATTCAGAAGAGCTAAGCAATTTGTTGATTACAAATGCAGCTGTTTAAGAAAATGTAGTGAAAAATTTACAGGAAAAAAAAGAATCATTTGTTTCAAAATTTCTGGGTTTTAGACTCGTATGAGTTACAAACCAGTTACATTGTGGCAACAGTTAAAGAAATACTTGTTAAAAGAAAACGAACTAAAAACGGACCAGGTAAATCATATATCAGAATGTATATAAAAATTGAAGTTTGCCGTGGCACTTATATAAATACTTATCAAATATCTACAAAGAGGATTAACAGCATTAGAAGAAAAAAACGCATCTCCCAAATAAGAGATGAGCGAGGAAAATGTAGAGGAAAGAAAAAATGAATGAAAAAACAATAAACAAAATAACTAATCATAAAAAGAAATTTCTTAGCTATATTTCTCATTACTTCCGTACGGAAACTGAAGCAACATTTTTACCTTTTGACCTAACAGAAAGTAAAGTGCACGAACTTAATATTATAGAAGAGAAGCACCCAAAAATTAGTTTTCAGTTTTATAAAAATATTTTTTATAGACATTTCAACTTAAAGCAAAAACTTCCTATTAAAGATACATGTAACAAGTGTGACAAAATTCTTAGCAAGTAAAAAATGCACAAGATAAGAATTAACAGCAAGTTTTAAAAAAAACAACATAATAAGCATCTTCAAGAAAAGGCAAAGTTAGCCAGAGATCAGATGAACAAAGATTTAAACGAAGCAGTTGGGAACCCTTTATTGAAACCTTTTGCTATGATATGGAAAAGGTTTTAGGATTGCTTAAACTGCCAACAAATATTGCATATTACAAAAGACAATTAAGTATTTATAACGAGGGTGTACCTTTGGGATCAACAATTACTCCATACTGTTTTTTATGGAAAAAAGATGTGGCAGGACAAGGTGCTCAAGAAGAGGGCTTTTGTTTAAAGAAATTTATTGAGATGCACCTCAAAAATGGAGTAGAAGAATTAATATTGTGGTCAGATAGCTGCGGTGAACAAAATTGCAATATAAAGATAGTATTAATTTTAAAAACAGTTTTAATACAACACCCTACATTAAACAAAATTTTGTTTAAACATTCTGAGTTTGGCTACAGATTTTTGCCAAACAATACGGATTTTGGGCAAATAGAACAAACTCTTAAAAATCAGGTTGGAGTTTATACTTTGAAAACGTTCAGTATTTAGAAATTGCAAGAAACAACAAATTTGTAATAAATGGAGTCCGATGATATTTTCTCTACTGAAAATGTTGAAAAATTGTAAAACCAAATTCAGTTTTTTTTTTTATGTGAGTGTCACACTCGCCTGAAGAAAATTATTTTAAAGAATTAAATTTCTTTAAATCAACTTGAGGCAAAAAACCTTCAATCCTTATTGACCCTTAAAAATTAAAAGTGTTGTATCTTGAAAGAAAGCCCGATTAAAAAAAAATGAATCGACATTTTGTACTTATTAAAGTTATAGAATACTTCAAAGATGATATTGAAGATTTTGGTTTCCAAACAGATTTTGATTTAGAGTTTTCAGAAATGTAACATTTATCATATTGTTACTACTATATAAATAAGTTAAGATTTTTTTTTTAATTGCATAAATAAAATTTTGTTTTTCTATAAAATGATCTATTTTATTTTTTTTCTTTTTCTCTAAATTGAACTATGGAGCTATGAATCTTTAAAAATAAGAAACCACATTTTTTCAGTTATTGAAAAGGAACTATCCGCTAGTTAAGTTTTTGATATGAAATTGGAAAACAAAATAATTGAGTTATTTTTACTACCGTTTGTTTACATTTACATTATCTCTAAAAAAGTTTTAGCAATGTAGTAATTTATACGAAAAGTGTAATTTTATATAATATGGCCGATTACTCAAATTGACGATTTGGCGTTTGGTTCTTTTTAAAACATTGATAGATAAAACATGGCTTAGGTTTGTATATAATAAAAAAATAACAAATAAATAATAAGTAAATAGTCTAAATTTATACAACAGTATTTATTGTTATTTCTAGAATAGTTGAAAGAATCAGATCTAGTAATCTTGGCTCACTAAAAAGTCGCTTACAACAAAAATATGTGAGCTGCTGAATTAGTTAAGTAAGATTAAGAAAAGCAGCAAAAATTATAGTTTGTGTTATAAAAGTGAATAAACCATTCAGTTTTATGTACTTAAATTCTTTAAAAAACACTTATTTTTTTTTTTTTTAATTATTATTTTAAAAAAGCTTTTCAAAACTTTTAGATAAGTCAACAAAAAAAATTTGAGTTGTCTTATTTAGAGTCTCATCGAAAAATTGAGTTTAAGAAATATGTTATTATAACCAATGCCGTATATTTTGTACGTCGTTAGTCTAGAATATGCATATTCTTGGTAGATGTAAAAACCCTGTGTCACGAATGTTTAAGTTGATATTTGAAATGTTTTATAATAAAGAAATTTGTTTAGTTTGGTTTCAATCTAAAAGATAATATGGAGTTTTCTATTTTTAAGATGCTAAAGAACAAAATTTAAATTAAGGTAAAGATGCCTTTTAGTAAAGATTGTAGCTAGTGAACAGACTTACATTACACTACACAGAGTACACTATCGTAATTTTTTCACAGAACAAAAGCCTATGTATTTATTTATAAAAGCACCACCTGCAGTTTTTAGAGCACTGAGGAGATTATTTTAATTGAGTATATGGTGTGCCAAAAGAGACTGCAATAATAAAGAATGTCTACAAAACGCAATTAAAAATTGAAAATAGCTATTCACATATTTCATAGTCAACTGTTAGTGTGTGAAAAAGATAGGTACATATACAGCAGCAACATGCAGCAAGTACGCACAATTGTATTAGCTTTGATAAAATGATTAGCAACTGCTGCTAATGTTTACTAATTATTTTAACGTTATTTTTAGGTATTATTTGGTATATCTTTTACAATTCCTCAGATTTGTTTTCTGCATTGCAAATTTATCTTCTAAAATTATTTTGTTTTATTTCTTTATGTAATATATTATACTTAGACCAACCTTGTATTACAAATTAAAAAATAATTTAATAAATTTGATTTCTTTAGCTCATAAAATTTTGAGTTGTTTAAAATATATTATACCTATATATAATATACTATTGACCAAAGGCAACAAATGTAGTTCCAGCATGATGACGTTTCAGCTCATTTTTAATTGCCTAGCATTTAAATCAAACTTTTTTACGTAGATGGGTAGGAAAAGACAAACCTGTTTTAAGCCCTGCAAAAATGCCTTATTTAAACTCTCTACATTTCTGTTTTTGGAGATATTTGATAACATTGGTTTATGGTACACTAAATATGCTCCAGCTGTTTGAATATGGAAGAAGGGCTGTTCTTGCTTGAAAAAGAAAATAGAGTTCCTTATCTTTAAAATCATTACTTTGCGGACCCATGTTTATAAAGATTTTTTTGTTCATACTATTACCTCTTTAAATATTATACATTTTTTTAACACTTTGTATAGATAACTCTAAAGTCATTAAAAATACTTATTACATATGAACATAATACACTATATCGTTTAAAAACATTTAATTTCGTTTACGGATGAATTAAATAATCTGATGAGAACGTGAATATAAAATAATTTTAGCAGACTATTCACATTAAAGAAATACTCATTGGTTGCAAACATTCAACCATACGTTTTGATACAAATGACTATATGCAACTACACTCACACAAGGTCCCCATCCAGCATCAACCATTCTCTATTTCCACAATAAGAATCTTATTACTTATTAATACATTAATATATTATCAATTAGAAATACAACAAACAATAAAAACGGTACCAATTTACAAAGATTGATTAAGTTTTTATAAAAAGTATTCAAATTATTTATTTGACCCCAAGTTAATACTATTTATATGTTTGTCAATTTCTATCGATTCACACAACATTTTTTTCTTAAGAATCTCTTGTCTTGTCAACATTTCTACATTGTCTAGTTTGAAATCAAACTTATAGTTATATGTAATACTATGGTTTGCTAAAGTTGTCTTATCTACATTATTTATGTGTATTTAAGTATTCATTTTATTTTTTATCTTATTTTTAATTTGACCTGTATAACATCTATGATCTATGCAAATAATTTTATAAATTACATTATATTCAAATTCATTATCTAATTTATTTTTTATTTAATTGTTTAATTATCTGCCTAATGTTTTGTTACAATTATATTATAATATCTTAATGTTTTCACAAACTTTTTTAAATATGATTGAGAGGTATTAGGTAAATTGTAAATTTACTAAATATTTTCTAATGTATTTAGTATAGTTATATTTTATTAACGTTTGTTCGGCTTTATTAACATTCTCCGCTCTATAATATCGTTCACATAATTTATCTATTTTAAATTTAATAAATTTAATGATAGCAATTTTATGATGTAATTTATGGTTTGATAAGTATTTTAATATTCTGTTTGAATTAAGTGGTTTTTTATATAAATTAGTCAAAATGTTACTATCTACATCTCTTTCAACTAATACATCTAGGAAAGAAGACTACAACAATATGCAACTTTAACAATCTAAGCTGACAAGCAAAAAACTAAAATAATAGAAAACTTCTATAAAAACCTATAAAAGTCAGCAACCCCAGCTCAGTCCAAGTCTTGTTCCCAAAAAGTAATTCAACCTCCCATTATGGGATTTGACGCTGTTTTTAGCCGCCTAATCTAAGACAGATATATACAGCTGCTTAATCAAGACAGACGCTGTGCTGTTTGCTACTTTTGGTCCGCTCTAAGTATTAGATTCACTTGATAGGGAACTAGCAACCCTAAGAATTACATTTTCTTAATTCTTATTTTACTGGTTGTATTGTTATAAGTTGGTTGCCAGAGCCTTGTTAGTTATCTAGCAGCTGGCACCGCTTGCAGGAGAAGTTTTGGGTCTTATTTTGTGTTTTTGCCGTTAGCTCTTTACCGTATGTAACACCAAAAGACATGAAATAAACAGTCATTACTATTATTGTTATTAGTAAAGTATTTGACCTGACAAAATAATTGGATAGTTAAGTAAATGTAACAATATCTATAAGAAACACTACAAAAATAATTTAAATAACTCACTCACAATTTGTTAAATAATATTTATTTCATAACTATCATTGGTGTAAAAATTATAAAAAATAACTACAAATAACATTTATATTTATAACTAAACAAAACACATCAAAAATTATTTATTGTAATATGCCTTATGGTAAGAATTTGTTTTTTATGTTTTTCCGATAAAATTTGGTTATATTACAAATTGCTTCAAAAGTTTTTTATGAATTTGTAATTTAGGGACAAACAAAAATTTTATGTATTTCATTATAATAATAATTATTATTATTGTGGTTAATCATATTTTACAGTATTTAATATATACAAAAAGATAACTTAACCCATTTAAAAATGCTATATATACCACTAATAAACTAAATTTTTTAAATATTTTTAGATTCAAAAATACTATAGACAACAATTTAATTGTTTTATTAATTCTAACACGTGTACCATTCAATTAGGCTGGTTAAAATGAAACATTAACAACTTAATTTAATAGTTTCGGCAACGTTTGAATGGCATCCAATTGTATTTGTTTTAGTACTTTATTAAATTTAGATTTAGTTTTAAACAAGCTTGTGTTGTATCCATTACTTGAAATCCAAATACATCTATTAAAGTATTTACTATGCACTGCATATTAATAATAACAATATTTGGCATATTTGATTTAATAAGCAAAATAATAATCATAGTACCATCTTACGGAAATTTGATTAAAAAAAACAGAAAGATTCCTCTTATTATATTATAAGTTTACAAACAGGTTTCGTTTATGCGGTGTGTATTTTATGTGTTATCTTTTAGATGGAACTACTAGTCATAAGGTACTTTTACGAAATAAATTATTGTTTATAAATAAAATTGTATTATATTTGAACAAAACGCATTATATTTAATTATGCAATTTAGAATTTTATTTCAAAATAATTCAGATTATGATGTATAGAAAATTAATTTAATAAGATAAAATTTAAGAGGTTCTTTTTAAAACATTTTTAATATATTTTTGTTGAACCAGATTAAAAAATATATTTTTAATTAATAAATTATTTTATTGCGTACATATAAGTAATAAAATAATAAGTAACAAACAATTGATTAACTAATTCAATTATTAAATTTGCTGCTACATGGATATTTTATCAAATATTTGTCAACTGTAATATTTAGCCATGTTGATAACATAATCATTTTTATTTACATACTGGTAGTATCTGTTATATGTAAGGTTATTTACATAGAGATAGAGTGGAGCTTTGAGGTGTACACTGACGTTTCTTTAACGTTGATATAATTAAGGTACGTGACAGTTGTAGCATACTTTTTTTTTGTTGACGTAATTAGGTGATGGCCTTATCAAGTGGTTTTTGAGAATAACTTACGTATAGCATTACCTTTTGGTGTAAATCCTGTTGCTGAACTGTCTTTGTCAATCTAATCTAATTTTGGCACTAATTTGAAGTAAACTGGTTATTGCTTTGCAGTATTTGCGGCACACATGTTATCTTCAACCCCTATTTTTGTCTGTCTCTTGTGCTTTTTTGTCTTTTTCCTTCTTCTTATGAGGCTTTATTTTGTGTTTTTGCTACCATTGTTTGTTTTTCTATATTTTTTGTTGGCAAACTTTAATTTTGTTTTTAACAAGTAGTTGCAAAGTGTGTTAGCATTTTCTATTTATTTTGATTTCTCAGGCAAATTTTTTAATTATCGTTATTTTATCCACAATGCATAACAGTATATTTTCTAGATTTTTTCTGTCTTTTTCACACGCTTTGCATTTTCTTGTCCATTTTTTTTTCTTTTCTACTTTACTGTCTTTATATTTTTTTTTTCTTTTTTTTTATTTGCTTTTTTTACTAGTTTTTTTTACTAGTTTTTTATTTTAATTTCTTTTCTTTTACAATCATATCTTCAAGAGGTGTTTTTGCAAACACTTCCACTGCCTTTTGAAATACTGTTTTATAGGTTTTGCTAATCTTTAACAAGTTTGATCTTATAGTTCCTGTTATTTCATTTTTGTTTTTTTGTTTTTATGGTTTTATGCTATGTTTCTGCGGCGTATAACATATTGCTTCTTGCTGTCATTGCTAAAAGTTTTTTTGTTTTTTTTCTTACTTTTTTTGTTTCGCATAAGTCTACCAAGCTGTCTCTTCATTTTTTTATGTCTTTATGACCGCTTCTTTAATTCGTTTGTTTTATTTTTTTGTTTTAAATGTCACTACAAGGTAGTTGAGTTTTTTTCCCCATGGTTATTATTTGATTTCTTACTTGTTTCTCTATTAGTTTTTTTAGTCAATAACTACATGTTTTTGTTTTTTGTGTAACTAATTTTAAATCTTTACTTCTCACCTATATCTGTATTTTATCTATTGCCAGCTTTAGTTACTTTTATTTCTATGACTCTACTTACTAGTGCAAAATAGTTAATTATAAACTAGGTTTTTTAGGTTTACTTCTAGTGCTGAGCCTTAAAGTACTTCTCTACAAAATTTTTACTCTGTAAGTAGCTTTTCCACATTATCTTGATTGTTTTGTTGTTCAGCTTTTTTTGCCGTTTTTATAATTGTTTTTAATAAAACGCTGTTAAACAAGTTCTGTCTAACGCTTTTATTACACAGTGTTGTTTTTTATTCTGTTTTTTATTTAGTTCTTAAGGTTGTATCGTTTTTTTTTTACTATCTGTTTTATTCTCTGCACAATAACCTTCTTTAATGTTTTAGCTAGTGTGATGATTAAGCTTTATTTTTTCTTTTTTTCAATCAGTACTGCACTTTCCAGCACTATAAAATAATTCCTTAATTATGCATCTGTTAGTTATGCTTTTACAATCTCTGTTATTATTTTGTCTAGATCTGGTGGTTTGTTATTAGGACTGCCATTTCAAGTGTTTCCTGTTGTTTCTTAGTTTTTCTTTTATTCTTTTAATTATTTTTTTTTTGTCTTTTGACTGTCTTTTCTGATTGTATTGATTTTTTCTGCATTTTTTTTATTTTTTTGCAGCATTAGTATAATCTTGACTACTTAGGAATACTCCGCTTTTTTTTTGTTTTTCTGGGTATCTTTTGCATGTTTTATTTCATGGTTTTATTTTTGTCACTTTGCTTCTATGGCTTTCTTTATTCTTCTATTTGTCTATCCTTTTTACGTTCAATCTACGTTTCTTTAGTGTTCTCCTTTTTGCTTTTAATTGTATTGTATATGTTTGTTTAAAATAAGTGTTATTTCTTTTCTCACAGTCCAGTCATTCACTATTTTTGTTATTTCCTACATTGCTATGGTAATGTCAATAACGTCCGGCGGCTTTATTCACTAAAAAAATATTTTGATTTAAGACTTACCGCGGTTTGGTTAATGGCTTGGTTAACCTGTTTGCTTTACCTCTCGAATTCTTAGACCTTAAATAAGGTGCATAGAAGACTGATTTAAACCAAATAATTTTTTCTTTGCTCTGCAACATGAGTTTTTTTATAGTTTACCAAACAAACTAAGTGACTGGCCCTATTGTCAAAAGTTTCAGACAGAAAAAAGCCATGGAAGTTGTCTTTTTTGACGTTTAAAAAGCCTTTGACAAAATTTGGCACAAAGGTCTACTTTTAAAACTGCACACACTAAAATTTCTTCAGCAACTTAGATAGATGATAGTTTTATATCTAAACTGTAGAACTCTGGCAATTAAACTTTTAAACGACGTTTCTGTTCCGTAGTCCGATGCTTACAAGTATCTAGGTAATAGTTTGCACGTACATTTTATTTAAAACAAAACTAGATTGACAAAAAAAAAATTTATTTTATTTTTTTAGCAGAACAGTGGCATGTTGGTCTAAAATAAAAACCGGACGTACACTATCATTATCAAACCGCAAATTATGAAAATATTATCTTTAGTTTAAGAAACGGCAGCAAACACGCACCTTGTTTTAAAACAAACAAAAATAACAATCTTGATATCCCCCCGTTGCGCCAACACATCAAAAAGTATTTTAATAACCTTGCGGTTATACAAAAATTAATATAATATAAAAAATGTTATTGTTTTCTAAAGTGGTTTACCTACAACCATACCCCACAGCCTATAAACCGTTCTAATCAACTTTTTCTTAAAATACAATTTTCAAACGGAAGGTTTACGGTTTCGAAAATCTAAGTATGATCAAGATTAGTTTGTAGGCACTGTTCTTTAGAAGAAAAATTAGATAGTCTTTAGAAATTTCTTCTTTCAAACTACAAAAAAAAAAATTGCAGTTAAGGCAGATTTTTACTCAAAAAATAACAACAGTAAACAGACACCAACAAAACCAGAGTGAAGGCCAGCTAATATCCGGGTTTAAAAAAATGTATTACCAATGCACATACTGGTTGCACCAAAAAGCAATCTCTGTAGTAGCCTTTTTAACTGCCAGCGTGATAACAGAACTAAGCAACATATGCAAAAACATCTTCCAGCGCACACAGGTAGATCCAGGCGCATGGCCTTGTGCATATTCACCAATCACAATCACGAAAACAATTCCGCAAAACAAATTCTAAACAAAATTGCAATTGAAATTGAGATTAAAGAAAAGCAACGGACCAAATCTGCAACACAGCAACCAAAAAAATTACAAGAACAATTCCTACAATAAACTAACAAAAATAATAAAAACTATCTGCACATCAACAAACGCCAAAGAAGCAATTTACTACTACTACGTGGACTACACGCGCATTGCATGCACCGCCACTGGAGCTGAAATTCTGGCGCCTTTTTGGACAAACTTAAAACAAAAAGCCACAACAACAGCATTTTCCACACTTAGAGGACGTCTACAGGAAGTTGCCCAAAACTCGGTGGAATACAAAACACAAAAAATCATAGCTCGGACTTTAGCCGAGTTTAGTGTATCGACGGCACCATTGTGTATTTTTGTATTTTTAAAAATAACTTTTTTTTTAAATCTAGATTTATTGTTGTAAGTTACAAAAATAAATGATAAAACAAATACAGTAATATAAAGCAAATTTAAATTATTGCAAGCTACGGCGCACCTGCCATCATCATCTTGTATTGTATATAAAACTGGATTTTTGTTTAGATATATTGCTGGTTGTTTAAATATTGATGTTAAAACTTAATAAAATACTGGTCCAAATTATAAAGAACGCAGTTTAAAGCTTTTGGCCACAAGAAACAGATTTCTAACAGCTGGTTCAATTGCAATAGATTAGATGGAAGATGCAAAACACAGAATGTTAATGTCATTTGTACTGTCTATTTTTGTCTCTTTTTTTTACTTTATTTTGACGTACCTGTAGACCGACGACGGTCTTAAGAAAGTTAGACGTATGCGCAAAATGTTGAATTTATACGTTAATTCAATATTTTTTGTAGAACGCAACACTGCCTTTACACTAAACGTGATAATACGTGGTGCAGTATGTTATGGTAGCAAATCATTCTTAGTCTTCATTTTTAGTAACTTAAACGCAGCCAGTTACATTGCTAATTTTTTTGAGGGTTAGAAAATCTTATTTTCCTACAAGATAATGAACGACAAAGAACACAAGAAGAAGCTAACATAACTGTGCTCTAATAGCGTGTTTTGTTGCCAGATTTGTCACCCATTGAGCATGTTTGATATGTAATCAATAAAAGGCTGATTAATTTACTACACCCACTAAACGACCAAAATTTTTGACTGCGGATTCAGGAAGTTTGGAATGATATACCGCAAATTTTTTTTTAGTAAGACCAGTGTACTGTCTTGATTTGACGTTATAGAAATGTAGTTGTCACTAACATTAGTAGACTAGATGGCGAGTATATACTTCACTCATCAAATAAATCAAATACCCTATGATGTACTTCAAAATACGGATTAAAATCTATTAAATGATTCACTTTATATTTTGTCAATTAATCTTGATTATTAAAATTAAATCAAAATTCTTTTTCTGTGTCAATAAAATCTATCATTTTTTGTTTGTTATTTTGTAATATTTTTGTTGGTTTTTGTATTGTTCCAAATAATAGCATGTAATTAGTTATTTCTGATACATTTTAACTATAAAACTTTTCCCAAATGCGTCATACGTTGGTTCATGTACCAACGTACATTCATTTAATTGTGGATGATGAAATAATGTTAAACCAAACAAAATATTCTTAATAATTTCTTTTATAACTAATAATAAAATTTATATAACAGAATGAATATATTAAGCATAAATAAGTAATAAATTAATGAATTCAATAAAATAAATATTAAACTCGTGTACAATTTAATAGAATAAAATTCTCATTCGTGCAGACTCAATAATCTGTTAAGCATAGCTTGCCATGAACATCTTAGCGCCACACACACATAATTCTTAACATTAAAACAGCAATTTATTTTGATATGAAGTCTATCGCCAGATATGATAATTTTGCCCTTTAATCATGATCATTTATGCGCTCGTCTCTATACTCGCGAAAAAAATTACCAATTTTATATATTCAATAAATTGTTTACAAGGTGACCGGCGTTCCGAATACTGGTTAAATTGGTGTCATCTTCACGCAGATGTCAAAAACATGTTACATCACACTTCATTCGTATACAAATGAGTATTAATATTTGAGTGCGACTAAAGATTTTACTTGCGTGGTACAGCAAGCACATGTTATACGTTATTTCATAATAGGTGAATCTTTACATGATTATGACAGGTTGCGCAGTGTTCAAAATGCACACACGGGTGGTGAATTCGCCGGATTCTTGCTTGATGAATAACGTGTGAAAGATAAAGAACTATTGGAATTGCACTTGGTGATGATTTTTTCCCATTGCACAATGACTTACTGACGTAGCGTTTCCGATCGGCACAATTCCTTAACAATTATACATAAAATTTACATTTATATAACATCTTACATCATGACCTAACCCTTAATTCAATGATCATGCCAAGTTTATTAACACATAATTTTGGTGTTTTTAAAATTACTTTATTTCAAAATTAATTACTTATTATACAAAATAGGAATTATTTAATATTAAAATTGTTAATTCATTTTTTAAGTAATATATTTAAAAAGATATTTGCAAGTGTTATGTTTCTTTAAAAAATAGTTTAAATTACTAATTCACATAACTACAAAAATGGAAAGAGATGAAATAATATGTATATGTAATAATAAATTGAAATTGATTTAATTAGATTTTGATATGGCAATTTAAAAGCTTTCTGAATGATTTTTTAAAATCATATAATATACTATTTCCTTATTGAATTACGATTTGAATTATAAAGGTAATATTTTAGCTGTCATATTGAAAATAAAAGTTTTCTTTAAATTGGTAATATTGTTGGGTATTATAATAACATCAATTTAACAAAATAGCATTATTTACGTAATGAATTATGTAAATATCAATGTTAATATTATACTCATTAATACGTTGCGTAGTTAGTGATGGATATTCAAAACGAGAATCGATTGTTAGATGCATTTCTACCTACTAATACTCATACTTGCATACATTTCATTTTTATTGGTTTATGTAGGTAAATATTAATACTTATTGTTAATTAAAATTGTTTTTAAATTTTATTATTGATGTTCGTAATACGAAAAATTTATTGAAAAAATATGTAAAAGTATTCATAAAATTATGAATATTATATCTAAAATAATGCTATTATTATGAAGAGTATGAAGCCGCTGGGTAGGTTGTTTAGAGGCCGCTATACTACTACATTCATACATATTTATTACATACTACATTTTTTTCATCACTCCAA
Organism: Tachinus rufipes; assembly: GCA_963932245.1. NCBI lineage: Eukaryota > Metazoa > Arthropoda > Insecta > Coleoptera > Staphylinidae > Tachinus > Tachinus rufipes. The sequence continues at coordinate 43,286,752 of OZ010741.1, read as the reverse complement.
ACTATGTTAACACACTTAACTTAACACTTTATATATATAAGTATATATATATATTTGTATATATGTAAAGTTCTGTTATTTGGTTTTTTAAAAATCATAATAACAAAAATTTGAGTAAATAAATAGAGAACTAATGTGATAATGCATTAGAAAACTCTAACTATTTACTTGTTAAAACTTTTTTTCCTATTACAACAAAATCTATACCGCGCTTTTTTTAACATTATTCAAAGATGAACATAGTAAAAATTAATTAATTTCTTAATAATTTTGATTTAGAGTAATGATAGATGAATTTCGGTTTAGATTTAGTAATAGGAAGAGAAGTTTTGACAACAAAAGTAATAAGTGAATAATCAAAATTTTCTAAAGCAGTCTCAACAGTGTTGTTGCAATCTCTGGAATAGTTAAAAGATACAGATCTTATAATCTTGGTTCATAAAGAAGTTCATTACAATAAAAATGTGTGAGTTGCTGAATAAGTTGAGTGAGATTGTGACTTAACCGTTCAGTATTATGTACATTAAAACCTATTAAAATTATTTAGTTTTTCAATGATTACCTTAAAGAAGCTTGTCAAAACTCTCAGAAAGATTATCAAAAAGTATGAAGTTGCCATATTTGGAGAGCGGTATATGTTTATTACAAAAATAGTCTTATCGGGAAGATTTAGTTTAATAAATATGCTATTATAACCAATGCTTTAAATTTTGTACGTTATCAGCTTAGAGTGTGCTTGTTGTTTGTGGATCTAAGCACAAACACTCTGTTGGTCAGCAAAAGAATGTTTAAGATGATAATCCGAATCGACTAAATCTGGATCTTTATTGAATACTTTGGTTTTAGTCAAAAAGAAGTTATGGGGTTTTTCATGTTTAAGATGCTGACGAACAGAATTTAAATTCTTTTTTAGACCACAAATATTAAAAAAAATAATTTTTAAACTACAAACTAGGTCAGTGTTTAGTATATTAAATTGGTTATGTTAGACAAGGTTAGGTTAGGTTAAGTTGGGTTAGGTTAGGTTAAGTTTTTGGACCCCAGATTTTGGGAGCTGAAGAAGGTGCATCTCCGGGTGGCGGATAAAGAATTGCACACGCCGACCAACACCATTGCACAGTAGCCTTGCTTTGGCATTGAGATTACCAACTTTCTTTCTTTCTCTCCGCTATGAACTATTGACCTCTTTTGGTCAAACCCTTTGGGCTACTTTAATCTGTTTTTAGGTTTCCGACGCTATTAGGTATCGAAGGCTTCGGACCAAAGCATCTTTTATTTATCTTTCATTTTTATCTTCATTTACCATTATTTTCTTTTTCAACCGAACTGATATCATCGGTAACAAATACAAACCTGGCAGAAGATAAAAAAATGGACGGAACGCGGTTAATTAAACATGTCAAACACTAACGTACAGAACAAGTTTACGGAGCAAAGGAAGGATACCTTAGCCGCGGTCGAAAAAATGTGTGAACAAGCGGGCACACATCAATCGTTATCCAGCGACCAATAGACTCTCTAAGGACACTAGCAACAAAAACGGATATTCAAACAATGACGACGACTAACGCAACGATAACAGGACTGATATTAATATTTTGAAGCACCTTGAGCTGAAGAAGCTTTTGGCCAAAAAAGTAAGAAAGTCAAATTGCTTATAAGTAAACATTCAATTTTTTTTACAAAACCAAAGGGTGTAGCGTACAGCATTGTGATGACGTAGTCTCCTACTTCTATCTATGCAAAACCCCTCTCGATTTGGTTTTAATTCGTTATATTCAGACCTTTCTTGACTACCATGGCAACATCAGATTTTACGTCGGTTATTTACTTTGGGTTTTAGACCCCAGCTTTGTTCGGCTCCACAATTATAACCAAGTCAATGTTCTTCTACACCAGGGTTCTGGACAGAAGGTTCATTGCCGCCTTGCCTCTTTCCAGATTACTCTAAAGCACCCTCATTTTTTATTTGTCTTTAGCTTAGCGCAGATATCTTTGTACTTTGGACATTTTATGCTTTCAGCTTTGTATCCTTTCTTTTTGCCCAGGTAACATTCCTCTTCACAGACACATAGGTTAAAGCATTATGATAGAGCTTGTGATTTCAGTTATACAAAATAAAAAAGTTGAAAAGGTTTCAGAAGTAAATGGAATACTGTTATAGCTAATAAAGTATTTGCAGAAAATAAGAACCGATGACATAAAAATAAAATAAAGTGCAAAACGTATAAAATAACCAAACTGTATGTAATGTACTCTGCAAAAATTTTGTTAAAAGTAATAAATAAAAAAATTGTAAAAATTGTAAAAAAAAATTAAGCAAATAATAATTTGGATTCAAAAAAAGATAAAGTTAAGAGATGCGATTGATTTTATATTATTAAAAAAATTTTGAGAAAAGTACTTAAAGAAAAACAAAAGTGTGTTTTTCATAAATTTAGTAAAAGCATGTAATAGTATTTAGTAAAAAAACTAATAGACATTTTGAAAGTAAAAAAAGTTTAGAAATATAGAAAATTAAAAAAAAAATTGTATATGAAACAATAAAGTTAAATGACAAAGACGCTGAGTGGTTGGAAGTTGGAAAATAAATAAGACAGGGTTGTATTACAAATATAGTTAAATATGTATGCCAAAAAGATCGTTAGTAGAAAAAGGACAAAAGAATGAGCATAATTTTTTTTTTTTTATTAGGTTTATACAACTAGGTGCCGCCTTTTCACTCCCACACTCCATTTTCGTCTTTGTAGTGCATTCTCTTTTTCTAGCTCTCTTGCTCTTATTGCATCTTGAATGGTATCGTTCCATGATCTTCTGGGTCTTTTCTTTTTTTTTTCTTCTTGGCGGTTGCCATTTCTATTCTATTTAAAGCCGTCATCCGAAAAATGCAATTGCCTCCTATAGGTACACCCATTGGCCCGCAGCTGTTTTTCCACTCTTTAAGGCATGCCTCCAAATGTATGTTAAAGAAGATTGGAGAAAGAAGACTTCCTTGTTTTAAGCTCTTAGAGGGAACTATTCTCGCAGTGTCAGCTCTTACCTTGATTATTGATATATTGTTTCTGTACAGTTCTTTAATCAATTTAAACAATGAATCTTCTACTTCTATATCTTTAAGAGGTTTTTACATTTTATCTTTTGGTACCGAATCGTATGTCTTTTCTAGGTCTATAAATGCTAAATGTAAGTTTTCACTAGTGCTATTTCTTTTTGTTATAATTTGCTGTAGAGTAAAGAGATTATCGCTACATGACCTTACAGTTGTGAATCTGGTTTGTTCTTTACTTATTCTCCCATCAATACTTTCTCTCAATTTACCTTCTAGAACTTTTGCGTATAATCGGAAAAGGGCGCTATTTATGCTAAATCCACGGTAGTTTTTTAGATCTTTTCTGCTTCCTTATTTAAATATTGATATAATCTGGGACTTTTTAAATTGTTGCAGTGTTTTTTTTTTAGCACAGGTGTTAAATAGTATTATCTTTGTTCTAATACCTCTCCTTCATTCTTAATTAATTCTATTACTATTCTTTTCGAGCGTCTTTCCGTTTTTCATTTCTCTTAATGCTTTTCGAATTTCCTCTTTTGTAATATTTATTTTTGCATGTTCTGTTTCCTTAATTCCCTATCAACGGATATTCCACCGTAACTTCATGGATGTAGTTCAAAGTCATACCTAGTACTAGTCTTTTGGATTAAATTTCCTTAATTCTAGTTTTATCGGTTATTCCGTCGTGATTCGGTCGTCAGAGCCTCTTTCTAGCAGGTCGCACTAAGTGCAGGCAAAGTTGACATTTAAGCCGGTTTTGGTTGTTTCACCGTCACCCCTTACTACTCTTTTTGATTTGCCCATGGTATAATTGTGTTTGTAAAAAGCACGGGAAAACTGACTAAAGTAGAAACAAAAACAACACAAAAACTATGAAAATTAGATAGGTAATGAATTAACTGTAAACATAAACATAAATAAATTGAAGCAGGTAGAAAAGTTTATTTTTAAGAAACAGGTATTAAGCATTGTAAAGAAGCTTAATATTTTTCTTCTTTATGTGCCGTCTCTATTCCGGAAGTTGGCTATCATCATTACTACTTTGATTTTTAAAAACTGCCGCCCTAAACAGATCAGCTGACGTGACCTTAAACCATTTTCTCACATTACTAAGCCAAGACATTCTTTTCGTTCCGATAGATCTTTTTCCCACAATTTTTCTTTAAATTATGAGTCGGAAAATTTCATATTTCGGACTTCTCATGATGTGGCCGAGATATTGCAGTTTTTTTTTTTTACTTCTAGTAGGATTTTTCTGTCTTTTTCCATTCTTCTCAGAACCTCCACATTGGTCGCATGTTTTGTCCATGATATTCTCAACATCCTACGGTAGGCCCACATCTCAAAAGCTTCTAATTTCCTCTCACAATACACGTTGAGGGTCCAAGTTTCCACACCATATAAAAGGACTGGGAATACGTAACATTTGAGCATCCGAGTTCTGAGTTCCAAGCTCAAGTCGCAACTACAGAGCAGTTTTTTAATCTTCACAAAGGATGCACGGGCTTTCTCAATGCGAATCTTTATTTCTGCGCAGTAGTCCACGGCGCCGTCGACGTTTGTACCTAGATAGTTATACCTCTCAACTCTTTTCAGCCTTCTGCTTTCCACATACAGATGTTCATTTGGTGCTTCAGTTTTGGTGACATTTATTTGGTCTTTTTAACATTGAGAGTCAGCCCATATTCTCGACTAACTGTGACGACGTTATTCAGCATATTTTAAAGGTTTTGCATGTTTTCAGCGAGAAGTACTGTATCAGCGTAACGCAAATTGTTCAGTGGGGTGCCGTTAACACGTATTCCACCGTCCTCTCTTTCGAGGGCCTTGGTGAAGATTTCTTCTGAATAGATATTAAAGAGGAGTACAGAGAGAACACACCCTTGTCTGACTCCTTTCTTGATTTCAACGGCTTTCGTTAGTTTGGATTGGACGCAAACTTAATATTGATCTCTTAATACTAAAATAGCAGAAAAAAAAAAGAAATTAATTTAAATTGTAAACAAAATTAAAAAAAAGCATTATTTAAAGTAGCAAGTTTGCTATAAATTTGCAAAAACGGATTGTGAAATGTTTTGTATTGAATGTGTTTCTATACGTATGTAAAACTTAGACGATAAAAAAAACATAATAAAAAACGCAAAAAAAAAATAGAATTATGGTTTTAAAATAGATTAATAAGCATTAAATGATCAAACAAATTGCAAAATAAAAAAAGTGTTAAAAATTATTATTAAAATAGGTACAATGATAAAAAAATTAAAAAATGTTTATTGAACGATGCTAAAGGATGCTCTAAAGATCAACAGCAACAAAATTATTGTTTCTAATTTACAAACTAAATTGTTGATGTTTGGGTGATTAAATTGGTTTATGAAATTGACGTGACCTTGTTCTAATAATTTGATTGTATGTTTGAATTTGTGGAAGGCTTGCTTTGTGAATTAGAGCTACTTGATGTACAATTGACGGTTTTTGTACTTATTAGACTAAGTCCAAACAAATAATTAATGTAGTTTTATGACTGTTAGGCAAGGATTGCTTTTTTTGACCAGAATTAAGGTATGATTATTGTCATCAAAGTTTTATATTAAAAGATGAGATAAGATAAAGATAGAATAGTATAGGTAAGAAAATAGCATAGGTATGGAAGCAAGCAAGTAGATTTTATAAAAAACAAAGTGAGCATCCATTTCAAACGGACCAGAGCAGGGGGTGCATGCTATAGTTTTTTTTTTTTAGTTTTTATAACTATAATAGTAGTCTTTTGATTGGTTTATGAAAGTATAAAACCTTTAAAAAAAATTCTAGGATTTTTATAGTTTTAGTTAGGAACAATACACCAAATATTAAAAAAAAAATTAATTCTGGAGACAATTTTACATAGAAAATAGTCAGTTGTACTCATCGGTCAAAGAAAAGTTTATCTAGAAAAAAATGTTTACAAAATTTTCAGGCAAAAAAAATTATAAACACACTAGGGTGTGGTTTAAATTTTTTTAATCAAATATTGATAAGCGCCGGGCGGATTTAGTTTGAATGCCATAAATAATAATATTCTCAAATTTTGGCGCCGATAGATCGTGTCGTTTGTGCCGTAAGTTCAAAAACTATCAAACAAAAAGTAAAATGGCCCAAAATTGGTTCAAGCAACAAAAGATGTCTTTGTTAAACTTCTGAAATACGCTTAAAAAAATATAAGCCAAATAATCTTAAAAAATATTTTTTAAGTAAAGAAAAAAATTTGTACAAATTTTTTTTTCTAGATAGGTTTTTCTACGCTAGATAAGCACAACAATGACTTGCAAAACTCAAATTTTTAATACTATTTTGTGTATAGTTTCTTTGAAAACTGCTAAATGTGTATTTGTAAAAGTTTATGTTAAAAAATTATCCAATCCAATTAATTTACATCAAAATACGTCAACTTTAGTGTTTAAAAAATTTAAAAAATATTTTTTTTGCTCAGCCCACTGAAAACAAAAACATAGCTTTATGGCTTTTGCGGCTTATAGACAGGGTATAGACTAGAAATGGTGCCAGATTTGGATTTTACAAAAAAATTCTGATTGATTAAATTAGTACATTTTTTTTTTGAGTTAAATTTGCTATTTTTAAGTTAAAAAACGACAAAAAACTAAAAAAAATCGTAATTTTTTTTTTTTAATTTTATCTTCATGGACTGATCAAAAGACTATTAATAAGTTATAAAAACTAAAATAAAAAATACTAAAGAAAATTTCTCAATGGGGGGCATTGAGAAATTTTCTTTGCTCTGGTCCGTTCAAAATGGATTTGCCCAAGTTGTACTGGTCCTATGAGTTTGGATTTGCAAGCCTATTTATTTTTGAAAGAAATAAATGCCTGACAGTGCTGTTGTTTTGTTATTGAAAATAATATATGCAAATTGCTAAATGAAATTATATCAAAAAACAAAGTATATAAATATAAAAATTAAACCAAAATTTATTAAAAAAAGAAACTACTAAAACAAATTAATTAATAAACTAGATAAAATTAAAATAAACTAATTTCTACTTAAAGAAATAAAAAAAGAACAATTAATAAAGCGTTAACTTAATTGATTTATTAACACGCTTTTATCTATTATATAATAAAAAAAATGTATAATTGAATACACCTTGTTTACTTTTGTTTAGTGCAATACATAAAACCGCGTTCAGTTTTCTGGATCTTAAAAACTTGTGCGGAATATTATAATATTGAAAACGGATAATTCGTGATGTTTTTAATAAAATATTGCATAAATAATTTTTATTGACTAGACTTTTTAGTTTATTTACTTAAACGTAATTGCCTAAACTTAATAACTATGTTGCTTTATTTTTTTATTGTAAATTTTATAATTATTTTTCTACTTAAATTGATTGCATTTTAAAATAGTTTACTACAATATAAATAAAAAATATCAATGGTTTCAAAAAATGCTATAATCAAAGTATAACACTATTTAGATGCTTTTTTTATGATTGCAAGTGTAGATTAATCAATAATATCTTTTATGTCATTTTTACAAATAAATAGTATTTATAAATTACATAATGCATCAACAACTACATTAATGTAGCACTAATCGGATAAGCAATCAGTGTACACCTTCAGTGTTGACGCTTAAATGAATAAATTTGAAGAAAGGACTTGGGAAAATAACTACTAAAGGTTTGAAATAGAAAATTATTTCATTTTATATTGACACTTTGTTATAAGTAAAAATTTATATACACTTAAGCTAAAGTTTTGGCTGCTGTACAATGAGATTTGGGTTAACATCGTAGTTGGTCGTTATAATATTTAGTTGGGTTGTGGAATATGAGCTCCTTGTGGTTGGAAACCATTTTCATCGGCAACGTATGTTACAGTGTATGTGACACCATCGGCACCAATGTAGGAGAATTGTCCTCTGACGGCTACGGCTTCATTTTCGGTTCCAGCGTTGATCAATGATCCTTGTTCAGATTGAGAAATTCCATTGCTAGTTTCGTAACTAAACAAATACGTTTATTAAAAACAAATATTAATTAATTTTTATTTACACTCACGCGAAGTTGTAACCGTCGACACCAATATTTTCTAATTCACTCTTAACAATGACGGCATCCTTATCAGCGCCTTGTGGGGCAGCTAATGCTACAGCTACGAGAGCGGCTAAAGCAATGATCTAAAATTAAAATTAAATATGAATGTATAATAATTAACCAATTAAATTAATCAACTTACTACTTTCATTTTGATAGTAGTTTAGTAAATATCACTGAACTGTGCTTCTAGTCACGAAAAATCACCTTTATATACTTTATTTTTGTTGACATTGTTTAAAAAAAATGCCCCTCTCTTGTACGAAAAAGGTTTCATCCTTCACATTTTTGTACATCCCGGGCAGTTAACCTTTCTCAAACTAGTTTGAAGAAGATCCTTTATCATAAAAGCACTTTTTTCAATATAACATTAGCAAAAAATTAATAATTCGTATCGATGACATTGAAATGGAAATTAAGCGGTTTAAAATGAATCGTTAACGATACTAATAAATTTGAGGAGGAATTCAGAGCTCGTGTTTAACAGGATGTATTAATTTTTTAAAAACCAAAATATTTAAATGTTTTGGATGCATTATAAATAAAATTTTAAGAATCGATATGTTTAAGTTGCATCACTTGCATTGATTAACAAATTACACGATTCAATATAATTTTATAAATGCATTTCAGTTTATAATATACATTAATGCGCGCGGCATACATATATTTTATATTTACTAGTAAAATTATTGCAGAATGTGCGAAAATACCAAGTGATAGGATAATTATTGTAGATGCACCTTTTACTTTTGTAGTGTTAATAAATTAATTTCATAAATAATTGCCCAATAATCTTAGCTGATTACACTAAACACATGTAATACACGAAGTCCATTGTGTCTATAATTATTACTTAAAAATTAAATGTTATTTATGACCATATCAAAATATAATATGTGTTTGTATATTTATATAATATAATAGTTTTGCAATTTCATAATAGACTGCTGAGAGCGGCTCTTGTCTATTCATGTTAATTGTCGGTGGCCGCATATTTTATAGGACTAATAAGTATAATTACAATCAATTTTTTGTTTTAACAAAAGCATTCAAGTTAGTCGTGAGGTGTGATTTGATTGTTATTGGAATAATATTGCTAATATTTTACGTGCATTGCTCAAGTTTAATAATATAATATTCTGACATAAAGATATCATCGAGATGAATTGAGTTACCCATTAATCAATAATTTAAGCAATTGTTCTTTATAATGTTTAAATAGACTTTGTATGCAGTTAATGTAAGTATAAAGTTGGGTGTAGACATTTCACTAAAATCTGCCGGACCGATGTTTAATGGACATGTATGCTAATATTTAAAAGTATAAAAGAAATTTATTAATCTTTGGATTTAAAGTCATAACGACCGGGTAATAAATAAAAGGTCAAGCCATGTCGAGTGCGGATTACGCATCAACTGTTTGATGATTAGACGTACATCCACAGGACAATGGTATTATTGTATGTTCAATTGCTTTTGTCACGATTGCATTCAAACTTGTTGACTCTAATCCAACAAATTAAAGATGATATAAGACGGTTATACAGTATTTTTCATTTTGTTATAGAATTTTATGTCTATATGAACAAATGTTGTTTAAAATACTACCATACGTCAAATGATCAATAACTAGCTTATAAACTATTTTTAAATTAGTACTCGATATAACTAACATAATTTCAATTTAGTATATGTTGTCTTATTGCTGAATTTAAATTACATACATAATATTTAAATTAAGGTTATTCAAATTAATGTATTTTTCTCAGGTAATAGTCATTGTTTCTGCAGTATAACTACATTTTCAGTCTGTTTAGTTTTTAATTGTTTTTTGCTTTCTTAAAATGTTAATTTCTTTTTTTATTAAGCAATTAATGCTATATATTCATGTAAACTAAATATTTAGGCATTCTTTCATTGTTTGTCGTTTTAGCAAAAAAAGTAATTATTTTCAGCATTTATACAGTTTTCTGTCTTGGGGAGAAAAACAATTTTTCATATGCGTATGATGTATGTCAGACTCTTACTGATTAAAACTTTTGTTTTATAGTGATGCAGCGGAATGACATTGCAATACTGCTTTAGTGCATCCTATTTTTTTGTAGATTACACAGTTAAGGAGTTTTTGCATTTTTTTTCTATTAATATTTTGATCACTGATTTTTTTTATAGCCCTTTACTTGTTTGGCTGTCCAGAATGTCCAGTGTGCGATTAGGTTTTTAGTGGTTAGTAGCGTTGTAACCACTTTTTTAACTTCATTGGTTATTTTTGTTTGTTAAGACTATGGGTTTTGGTGTATTATGTTTTTTGAAGTAGTTACACTTCTTAGTTTTTGATATTTTAAAACATAGCAGATACGTTTTAGTTTGTCTATGGGTAGTTAAAAATTGACATAAGTAGTACACAACCTCTCTACGTTTGCAAAATATTTTTTAACTTTTGAAATTAGTGTCTTAGCCTATTAGGCTGTCTTAGTTTGTTGACTCTACTCTTGTTGTCATCTTGTTATTGTAGCTTTCTGTCTTTTTTGCTTTGCTGTGATTAGCCTTAAACGGTTCGCGAACGAGCGCAAACTATTGTGATTTGTAATTCGTACAGGTTTGTCAATTACCCATCCGTGTACCCTACACACGATGCGCGAAATGTTTTGATTTGCCACGTTTGCATTAGTAGCAAACGTAGGCAAACACCAACACTTGCGGCTCGTGTACCCTACACACGATTTGTCAAATGCACAAATCACGAACGTTTGGGCACGTTTGCAAACTGTCAATAAGGGCTTTTAGACGTACGTTCTGATATAAGTAGGTAATTAGGTAGTACACCCGCAATAACTTGTATTGCCTTAGTTGACGTTGTTCTGCAAAAGTTTACTATTTTACTGGCAATTTATTTTGCACTTTCTAGCTTTTCTGCATGTCGTTAACTTTGCTTATTTGCTTATGCGGGTGTCTTGTACAGTATAATAAATTTGTTAGACATTAGTCTACTCAAGACTGTTGCTATTCTACTTGCTTTTTTGCAACGATTTTTTTTTAATGCACTTTCATATTCATGTTATGTCTTATTTCTATGCCGAGGTATTTTAAGCAACTTTTGAACTAGCTTAATTGTTGTCTTTTACCTATCAACACTACTGCTTTAGTTTTATGTGGGGCCAAATGCAAGTCTTGTTTGTGCGTTTATATTTCTATTCAATTAAAAATTAAAGGCATTCTTGATATTTAGCGTTACTATGACTACACATTTGTTAAAATTGTTGCTCATTTTGTATGCAGTTTTTTTAATCTTTTGTTGTTGCATCCACATTAAAAAAAACTGTTTTCTGAAACTAAATTGAATATGCGCCAACTCATTTTTTTTTACTGTTCTGGTTTTGTTTTTTGTTTGCAGGTTTTTGTGATCTTCTTGGTTGAATACACTACCATTATCCATTGATCCTTTTTTATTTTGCTAATCTATGTGGATGGTATCTTCTCGTAGTGATGGCTGCAGTGAGTGTAGTTATTGGAGAATGATAAAAGTTGGACTTTGCAGGGTGCTTGATTAGTAATTTTACTAGCGATTGCTGTATCACACAAGAACTCTGTCTTTTGTATTTCTTTGCATGGCATTTGTAAGTACGCGTAACTATCGTCGTTAATTACCACATAGGGATTTTTTGGTATAATAAAGTGATAAGAGTCATAATTGTTTTTAATTGAAAAGCGGTAACTGATGATAGTAATTGTTTGGATTGAATTCGACAAGTGGCAATATAAGGAAGAACACTAAGCGGCAATTTTGTATATAAGCTTTTACTGTTATAATTTGTTCGATGAGCTTAAGATTTTCAAGTTTGGGTAGTTTTGGTAGTTTTCCAATTTTTTTTCAAGGTTTCTATGTGTTGTAGTTTTTGAAGTAGTTGATTTGTTTCGATAATGGTTGGGTGATAGACGTTAAGCTTGGCAAATGTTACTGCTTCTATTAATGATTTCAATATGTCATTTATAAAATTTATTAGGAATATTAATTAATTGAAGATTCTATAAACAAGAATTTGTTTTTCCTCTTCTAATTGATAGATGATGAGATTTTTCAGAGCTGCTTTAACTTGAAGTATCCGGGACATCAAAATGTGTTGGTTGTTTCTTAATGACGCTGTTGTCTTGTTAAATTCCGTTATAGTTTGTGCGGAAATAGTTAGTTGTTGATTTACTATTGTTTTAATTTGATTTTGTGATTTGGATAGTTGTTTTATTGCACTGTCATAATGTTCAGCCTCCTCGTCATCAAGGTTGCTTGTAATAACTTTTATAATTTGTCTTGCAAAATGTATAGCACCTCGTTTGTCTGTGTGGCCATAATTGATTTAGAAACTTATTCATTTGTTGCCTTTTTGTGCGTAGCACTTTAAGGTAATTATTTATTTCCATTTTGTTACTGTTTAGCAGTGATTCCTTTTCAAATACGTTAATCCAATAATCGTAATTATTTGATAAAAGTTGTGTTTCCTGGACTAATTCATTCAGGTCGTATATTACGAATAGTTTTTAATGTCCGATAGTTCTCTGCGCTGATCCGAGTCTCGCAGCTAGCAATCCAGTGGTGTTTTTGGATGTTGTTATCTCAACGTTACCTCTGACGCTACTGATATATTGTCCGAGGAATCTGCAACAACAGAATGCTTGAGTTTACGAATGTGCACTCTTTTTGTATTTGTTTTTGTTTTAACAATAACCGTTTCATCAGGATTGATTTGTATTATCCTGAAGGGTCTTTTGTAGAGATTCAATAATTTATTTCGTCCATTAGTTTGTATATACACCATCTGGTTTATTTTAAACGGCATCACTTTTGATTTTTCTTGGGATTTATTAACATATTTTCTTTTGTCAGAATTATTTTTTTTAATGCTTTTGTATAGATGCTCTAACCGTTTTGTATGATCAGCTAGATATTGATGGTAGTAATCTTGAGAATACAGTAGATCCATTGGGTCTTTAAGTGCTGTATGACCAAAAGCAATTTCTGTGGTGTATGTCATGTTGTTTTTGAATTAGCATTGTTATAAACAATAACTTATTTCATTTGTTTATGCATTGGTTCTTGTTCGATTTTTTGTAAGCATCTAGTGTGCTCAATGATGGTAAAGTAAAACCTCTCAATACTACTCTGGGAACTTGGATTTCCTGGTGTTTCGAAGTGGACAGCTACTTTGTGTTTTTTCAAAAATCGTCTTATAAGGTCGTTATTAAATTTCTTACCGCTGTCTGAATTTAACTCTTCTGGGGCGCCATAAACTGAAAATACTGAATGAGAGCGTCTGCTATATCGGTAGCATTTGTAGCTAATAGAAGCAAGGCTTGTACAAGTCTTGAAAATGCGTCGATTATTGTGAAAAACTTTGCATTTCCTATCGTAAAAGTATCCATATATAATTTTCTAAAAGGTCTGTCAGGTGTGCTTGTTAATTGTAAAAGTGGGCGACTTGGATGCCTATCGTACTTGGCTACGTTGCAAATTTGACAATTTTTTATAAAGTTAGTGATATCGTTTTTTATATCATTCCAATAGTATTTTTTCTTTAAGAAAGAGTATGTTTCTTCTACTCCCCTATGGTTTGTTTTTCTCTTGTGATGATCATTCATAAGTTTCATCCGGTCTGCTTTATTGATACCATCGATTAACTTTTCTATGCAACGAATGAGTGTTGGCCCATTATTACTGAAATGTTCTACATATACTTTACTAAAGGCTGCATACAAATAAAGTAAAAATAATGTTTACCAGGACCTATTAGGTATTCTTTGATGAAATTCAAAATTGAACTTTTGTTGTTTTTGGCAGGTATTTTGGCTTCTATGACTTTGACTCCATCTCTATTGTAAGCTTTTATAGTCATTTCTCCTGAAGTAGGCTGAACAAAACATTGATTTTTTTTTTAATTTATAGTCTGTGTTAGGATACTTATTCCGGCTATGGGCTGCTCTGTAACATTTGAGTGAATGGTTTGTGAATCTTTATGTTTATTTGCAAAGCTAATTTTCTTTTAAGAGTTTTTGATTGTAGTTCTTCCCTTAAAACTGTTAAATTTTTTCCAGATATTGGTTTGCTTATTACTTGTGAAATACTTGGGTTTTCATCATTATTTCCGTATTTTTCTAGTCCAACTATTATTTCTTGTATAAATTTTTGAAGTTCTTTGTCTACATTAGGAATGAGAGATGATAGATCGTCATCTTCTATAGCATTCAGTTTAGTTAAAGTTATTCTAGATAACGCATCTGCGTTGCAGTTATATTTTCCTTTTTTATACACTACTTTGAAGTTTCCATTACCATACGAGTGGTCTATGGTCAGTGTAGATCTTAAATCGTTTTCCGTATACATAAGAGCGAAAGTATTTTACAGCCCATACAATGCTCAAAAGTTCTTTCTCGGTTGTCGAGTATCTTCCTTCAATCTCGTTTAAAGTTCTGGATGCGTAACTAATTGGCTTGTCTTGACCTATAAGTCCTTGAGAAAGTACGGCTCCAATAGCTATGTTGGAGGCGTCGGTGGTAACTACAAATTCTTGTGTAAAGTCAGGGTATCTCAAGATAGGCTCGTTTATAAAGTATATTTTTACATTTTTCCAATGCTTCTATGTAATCTTTTTTTATTTTAATTTTTGCTTCTTTTTTCAGGCACAAAGTAAAAAGTTTAGTAAATGATGCGATATTTTTGATAAATTTACGGTAATATCCGATCAGTCCCAAGAAAAATTTGATTTCTTTTGTTGTTTTTAGGAGAAGATATCTTTTAATAGCATCTATTTTCTCTGAATTAGGTTTGACGCCTTCTTCGGTTATCAGATGACCTAGATACTTAATTTTTTTTTTAATAAAGTCGCATTTTTCCATTTTATCTTAAAGTAGGCATTTTTTAGACGATTGAATATTTTTTGAAGTTAGATATGTGTTCTTGAAGAGATGTTGAGTACACAATTATATCGTCAAGGTACACCAGACAAGTGACTTCGAGAAGACCCTGAAGAATGTTGTCCATTAGACGCTAGAAGGTTGCAGGCGCATTTTAAGTGCCCCTGTTCAGTGGAAAATGCTGTCTTCTCCATGTCTTGTGGATCCATTTCCACTTGGTGGTACCCCGAACCTAGGTCGATGCTGCTAAAATAGTGACAGCGCCTAAGCTTATCCAGTATATCCGAAATATTCGGAATCGAGTACTTATTCTCGATCATTTGGTCATTGAGTCTCCGATAATCAATCACGATTCTGTTTTTTATTTTGCCATTAGTTTCTCTTGTACTTATGTTAACAGGACAACTCCACGGGGAGATACTTTTCTGTACTATATCTTGGTCAAGCAATTCCAATATTTGCTTCTTAATCTCTTTCTTCGTTTCCATGGGTTGTCGGTACATCTTTACATAAACTGGAGTTGTATCCTTTAAATTTAATTTATGCTTTATGCAGTGTGTAAAAATTAATGGCTGACCTTCAATGTGGAAAATGTGTTTATATTTTTCGCATAACGCGTGTCCTGTACTCTTATAGTTTATTGTTTTAAATTGTCGACTGTTTACATTATTATCTCTTAATTTGACATTAGTTAATAACAGTTGAAGGGTTGTTTTAATTTTATTTCCAAAGTCAAAACCACCTTCATCTTTAAAGAGACGAATCATAGCTAAATCGCTGAAGAGACATTGTTTGCTACGTTGATCTCCGAAGTGCGACAACAATTTTTTAACTGATTCCAATTGATGCATTTTTTATTACTGCTAACGGTTTGAAAAGCATTACCTCTTAGTTTTCCTTGAAAGATGCGTAGAAGTAATGCTTCAATTGCAGCATTATGAATCAGTAAAAATGTGCGTATGAAAAATTTGCAAGCGGAAATATAAGCATTTATTACGTTCGCATCACCATCAAAGATAGGGATGATGACTTGGTAAACCGTTATTATGTTTTTTACAGTTGCCATTCTTGATCGATTATTATATTCCAAGTTTATTAATTCTAATAGCTCGCTTAGCGTCTCGATATTGGACATGCAAAGAGTGGTAATTTAATTCTAAGTGTGTCACTTACAATAGAAATACTGTGAACAACAGTATTTTGTTAATAATCCAATATTTTTGGTTAACTTTTAGTCTTTCACTTTAGTTCAATACACATTGACCGTTAATACGGAACGACCGATTTTAGGACGTTGTGTAATATCCTGTCGACTGCGCCAGTTAATATGTGTCAATTAATTAGTTTGTTTTTAAAAACTATTATTTTATTGTTTACATTAGACACTATTTATAATTATAAGTATTATAAAAAAGTTATAAAAATGATTATAAGTAATTAATTAACGTCTGAGCGGCGATGTTAGTATGCGGAGATGGGTCGATGTAAGACTGAGCTCGCTTCTGAACGGGCTTGCTTATATATTCTTTCCTTTTGTTGATTCAGCGTTTTATGAATGCATAACAAGCGTTAAAGAAACATAAGAATTTATATGCTCTTAAACTTTTTGTTTTTTTTGGGTTTTTTCTAATAAGATAAATTTGTTTAATTTTTTTTTTTGTGATGACCTATTTTTTGATTATATGGTATATAGTGATTTGGAATTATGCCGTCTAGACTTGTTTGCCTGCTGTCTTGTTTCAATTTATTGTTCACGTTGGTTTGCTGGTTTAGTCAATTTTTTTCTAAACCTTTTAGTTAATTTATGTTTTAAAACAATAAAAATAACCTATTATTTGCATTTGTTTAAGATCAGTAGTTTTTATTGCACAGGCCAAACATTTCTGTTATTTTATAGACGGTGCCACAGAAATTAAAAACTACTTCATTACAAATTAGATTTTATAAATTACGTATTGCTTTTTAGATTTTTAAGTTTGTTTTGGCATTTTATACACTGTTTTTGGATGTTTTTAATACTAATTTTGCTTTGGCTTATATTGCCATTTGCTCGTCTTACATTTGCAATTTTTTGTCTTGACAGGTTTGGTGAACTCATAATAACGTTAAAATACTTCAAATTTTTATTTTTAAATATGAGGTTTCACTGTTGTTAAGAATAATATAAGCATTTTCACTTGCAAATTCTGAAACTTTGCTGCATTTTTTGTCTTGTTTTGGCATCCCTTGACTGTATGCTTTAGCGTTAAAGTCACTTTTTATCAAAATCTCCCTTTTTGAGTTGCTTGGTGCTCGTATTAAACTCAAAGAAAACTTTTTAAAACTTCTGTCGTTTATTGCTGGTTAGATCCGTTGTGCGGTTGGTTTTTCGGCAGGTATATATCCGCGTCTGACTTCTTATTTGTTAACCGTTTTGCATTATTTTTGGTTATGTTTTAGTTTGGTTTTACCACAAGCGCAACATCAATGTTTTTCAAGTTGCATTTATATTTAAAATGGTTCATAAGGTTGTTTGTATTAGTTTTGTTGTTGGCTATATGCTTCACCTCATGGCATTTTTTTTAAGTCTTATTTAAACTAATAAATATTTTAAACATTTTTGTAAAAAAATTAATAAATATTTTAAATTTGAGGTTTATAACTTATGTTTTTTTGTAATTTATATTTAGTACTTTTATATTTATTGTGCATTCTAGGTAAAGGTTAAACTAAACAGCTAATTGGTATTTACATATTCTCCAATTCTAAAATACTCTGGCAAAATATAGTTTAATCCTTTTTGAATGTACTGGCAAAAACATTATTTATCAAATTATATGTAAAAATAGGAATGACGCCAAAGTAGCTGTATTTACCAAAATACTGAAAATTAAAGTAGCGAAATGCTTTTTAGAAACAAACGCTATCATTTGTTTAATTTTTTGCAATTTATTGAGATTAGTTTTGTCTGTTAGTGTATGTTTAACATTATTTAGTATAAATAAAGCTTTGTGTTGTGTGAGAGTGAAATGTTTTTATGTATAAGTAGATAAATGGTTTTAATTTCTATGTTGGTTTTTGAGTAGTCTTATCTAAATGGTTGTAAAAATTTAGTCTAGTTTTAGGTTTAAATGTATTTAGTTTTGCTTTTAGGCAGTAATGGCGTAGTATGAGTTTAAATAGACTGCAGTATCATCTAAATAAAAAACTGTTTGTGTATTAATAAATGTTTTCATGTTGTTCAGGATTGTTAAAACAAAAATAGATTTTTGAAAAACTATTACAAATTAGAATTGTCTACCTTGGAGATAATTGTGGAAAAGTTTAATAATTATTGAGGGTTATTGTTTGGTATTTAATGTGCGTATAAGTTTTATCATCGTCCAGACTTTGCCAAAAGCTTTTCTAATGTCTAACAGAACAATGTCTGTTACTTTGTTGTTGTTGATGTTTATTAAAAAATTGTTCGTAATTCGACAATTTGTTGTTAGTTTATGTCCTTTTTTTGTTTGTATATTTTGTTTTTCACAGTTTTTTGTCTATTCTACTGAGGGTTGACAAGAATTATATATTTTGGTGTGATTTTTTAATTTTAGTTTTGCAATGCACAATGCATTTGGTTAAAATTTGTTTTAGACAAAAGTTTTAGGTGTTATTATGTCAAAGAGGTTTTAAAAAAGGGAAAGCTTTAATATTTTTTCTAAATTTCTTAAATTGTGGTTCCAAAAGTTAAATTAATTTTTTTAAGTTCTAGGTGTTGTGCAAAAAACTTTTTACCTGTTTTAGTATTTAAGCCGTTAGGTGGATGATATAAGTGGTTTTCTGGGTATAAGATTGATATATTGCGTTCAAGTAATATGTTGTATAAAGTAGTGCCATTGGTGTTGCTACAATGACAATTTCTAGTGTGATGTTTTGCGTTGAAATTGCAGAATCAAGACACAATTTTCCATATCCGTAATGTTTAGTATATTGTCATATAATATTTGATTAATTGACAGATTCTATTCTGTTATTAACAACTTCTAAACAAATATAAATGTGTTTGATATTGCTAAACTTATAATCTTTTTTGATATTGAAAGAATTTTTGATTAGAGTAGCTACTCCGCCATCAGCATTAGCTCTATCTGCTCTTTTGCAAAAGTATAATTAAATTTTAAATTGAATTTTTAGTGAATTTTGTTTATATAATCATTAAAATGTGCGTTTTACTTTTATTCAAAAATTTGTACACCACTTAATTAATTTGTTAAACCATTGGCGTTTTATCTAATTTAATTTTAATACAAAATCTACAAACAATTTTCTTTATTATTTGAAGTCTTTTTTTATTATTTATTGCCTCACAATCTACACCTCATAGATTTAATCAGGCTGAATTAACTGATTTAGTAAGAGATTTAAATCTTTCAAAAAAGCATCAGAATGAATTGCTCCAGGCTTAATGAAAAAAAATTGCTCAAGCCAGGTACTAAAGTTACAATATATCGTACCAGAGGAACAGAATTTTTACAATAATTTAAAGTAAATAACAATTTAGTTTATTGTCATGATGTGCCAAGCTTATTAAATTTGATAAATGTGACACTAGTGATTGGCGATTATTTTTGGACAGTTCGAAAAGATGCGTGTAGTGCGTTTTACTCTATAATAGAAATAATTACGGTTCAATTCCAATTGAGCATTTAGTACATCTCAAAGAAGACTACAATATAATTAAAAAGGTGATGGAGCTAATTAAGTATAAAGATCATAAGTGGATCATCTGAGTAGATTTTAGAATGGTCAACTATTTACTTAGGCAACAAGGGGGATTCACAAAATATCTATGTTTTTTGTGTTTATAGGACAGCAGAGCCAGGGACAAGCATTAGATTTAGAAATATTTGCCGGTAGAAAGTGGTATAAATGTTGGGGACCCAAATGTAATACACCAACCTTTAGTAGAGCGTTCAAAGATTATATTTCCTTTTCTTTACGTAAAACTGGATTCAATGTAGCAGTTTGTTAGAGTTTTAATATTAGATGGTTAATGTTTTAAGAGCATATGTAATAAATTTTCTAAACTGAGCTTTAAAAAACTAAAAACTGGCATTTTTTATGGGTTGCAAATGAGAAAATTAGTCAACGATTCAATTTTTTTTAAGTTCTATAAATAAGGTGCATGGGATTCTTTTATGGCAGACAATTATGTTGAACATGTTTAAAGATAAATAAAGAATTGTCCTAGTCTGGGTTACAACATGAGCATTAAAATTGATTTTTTATACAGTCATCTTGACAAATTTACCAAAAAATCTAGGATATGTAAGTGATAAGCAGGAGAACGTTTTTACCAAGATTAAAAAAATATGGAGAGGCAATACCAAGAAAGGTAAGATACTCACATGATGGCTGACTACTGTTGGAACATTAAAAGAGATTGTTTGGGAATGGTGCAATCTAGAAAATTTTAATTATTTGATTTTCTTACTTCGGACAACAGAAACGTATGTAAATTGTATCATATAAAGGTAATATGACACTATCAATAAAATTTTATGAATATTTTTAACTTAATTAGTTCCTTATAATTTTATCAATTAAGTTATTATACAGGGAGTTTATAAATGAATGGGATTATGTAATCACTTTAAATATGCCGCCTTTTTAAAATTGTCCACTACTACATATGTTTGCTTGACAGCTGTCAAAGTTGATCTATCAAAACAAATAGTATAGTGGACAATTTAAAAAAAGCGGCACATTTAAAGTGATTACATAATCCCATTCATTTATAAACTCCCTGTAGCATTGGTATATGAAATTAAACGATAAAATTTACTAAAAACGACAATGTTCTGTAGAGCAAAAACTTGATGTAATACTCATCTTTATTTTTATTTAACATTTGATCCAAGTTAGCTTTGACAACGGGTGTCTAATTAGTTTTGATAAACGTCAACATTTATAATTCTTCTTTAGAATTGATTGGTACTAACTGCTCCTATTATTTTTTTTTAATTATTTATATATTTTGTACTATTTAATTTGGCTTTTATACCACACTTTTTATCAATAATTCACTCTATCGTTTTGTGTGACTTTTGTTTGTTAGAGTGTGTTTGTGTGTTAGGTGGATATATTATTTACTACAACAACAAAAAAATTAAAAAACTCTAGCTAAAACTGGTTATTATAATAAAAATGTTATACCTAAAAAAAAGTTTATCAATACCTTCTAAACTTTTCAAATAAAATAAACTTAAACTTGATGAATCTATTACACAAAAAAAACAAATTTACAATTTTAAAGTTAGATACACATCGTAATTCAAATAACCGGCAGAAAATGGTATATAATATTTATTTTTTATTTTTTATTTTATTATTTATTTTTTCAGAAAATATAAAATGCTAAAATTTTTAATAATGTACCGTTTTCTATAAAAATTAAAAACAAAAATTTTAAATTTAGTTTTAAATATTGGTAAATTATACCTCAAGTGTCTCAAGTTAAAAATTTAAAAAAAACTTTAAACTGATTGAAATTATAATTTTTTGTTATTAATACTATAATAATATATTTTTTATTTTAATTGAGAATTAAAAAAAAAAAAAACATAAAACTGATTGTAATTATTATTTTTTGATAAAATAAAAAAATAATAAAACATCTTTACTCTTCAAACTTTTTGCAAAAAAAAATTTTTGTGGAGGTTTGAAATATACCATAAATTAAAAAAAATGAATTGTTTTGAGATATTTAAATTAGGTTATTTAAAAAAAAAATTCTTTCATTATCTTAAATTAATTAAAAAATAATTGAAAAAATAATTTTATATTTTCAACTGAAATATTTAGATCGTTTTGAGACCATTTATAAACTTTAAAAAAATTACATATGTAAACTAAAGTGTTTTTAAATACGATAAAATTTGTCTTTATAGTTTTATCAACAATTCGATAAAACAAATATTTTATTTAAATTTCTAACAATTTAAATCCAAAAAAACTCATTATAAATGTATAATGCAATTATTTAAAAACCCGTAACTTAGTAATGCTTATAAGTAATGCCCAAATAAATGATAATAAAGCTTCTATATTTTACGTAATTTTTATTGTCATTTTCAGTTTTAGATTATACATGCAAGCGCCGTAGAATCAATTTTGACTCACACTGTGCATTGACATTAAAAACTACGTATTTGTAAGATGACAAAAGCATGTTACCAATTATAATATACACTTATTGATAAAATATATATTTTAAATAGACGTTTGTACTGATAATAAATTAAAGCATAGTAAATGATTTTTAAAGTATATTTGAGCATTATGTACAGAACAATAGATCACAAAAAATAATTTATTGCATCAAAATTATTGTGGTGGTTGAGGAAGATGAGCACCTTGAGGTTGGAAACCATTTTCATCAGCTACATAGGTTACAGTATATGTGACACCGTCAGCTCCAACATAAGAGAACTGTCCTCTGACTGCAATTGCTTCATTTTCGCTTCCGGCGTTGTTTAATTGTCCTTGTTCGCTTGCAGAAATTCCATTGCTAGTTTCATATCTATAAAAGAATTAACTTTAATAAATTGTATCTAATTAATTGAGCAGTTAGTTAATGCTATAATAAAATTGTATTGCAAATATTATTGCAAAACTAATTAATTAATCTAATCATACACAAAGTTGTATCCATCAACGCCGATATTCTCAAGTTCGCTTTTAACTACTTGAGCATCCTTATCAGCTTGAGGAGCAGCCAAAGCTACAGCTACAAAAGCGGCAAAAGCGATTATCTGTAATTAAATTTTAATTAATTCCAAAAAGTTTTGATGTACAATTTACTATTTACCAATTTCATTTTTTTAGGTTGTTTGTATTCACAAGATATCACAGATCTGTAGCATATTTAATTTTTGGCTCATAATTTATATGTTTTGAATGTTGATGTAAGCATGCATATATCCCCACTGCAATTTTTAGATATATTAGCGTACAGTAAAGATCAATAAGCTTGACCTAATCAACGGATATCCAATGTCATTTAGTTATGTAAAAAACTGGTTTATTTAAATATTTATTTTGTTAGTATTAAAAATTTAATTAAATTAATTAGACGTAAATTTATTATTTAATTAATATACGTATAATTTAATGTAATTGAGTTATAACTTGCACGTCCTTTAGTTATTAGTGCTTCTTTTATATATTTGTTGCCAATTGTGGCAGTATACATATATAAATTACTACAAAAAAAAATATGGTAATGAGATTTTTTTTGGTTGTAGATTTCATTATTAGAAACATACAAAAACTTGTTCAAAACTACAACTAATTATGATATACTACATATTTTTTATAAACTTACTATTGTTGTAATTTTACGATTTAACTTCAGTGTTTTGTTATGTTTTTTTAGCTAAGTTTTTTCATTTGTCCACGGCACTGTACTTGTAAAAGTATTTGAGCTTAGTTATCCGATACAGTCCTCTTGCATATAAAATTTTGTATAATTTTGAACCAAACTGTTTTTATGTATATATTATAAAACTAATAGGTCTATCATTAGCACTATTGAAAATAAATTAATGTTTTAATTATTTTTGAAATAAATGTTGAGAACAAGGATGAACTGATAGTACATATATACAACACATTTACAATTCTTTAATGTTTCATTATTTTAATAAAATAAAAATACTTCAACTCAAATTTTGTTCGTATTTTTTACTGAAATATTTGTGGTTGTTAGTGTAGTTTTTTTTTAGGTTTTAAATAGATTTGTTTCAATTATTGTTTATAATAGTTAATGTAGTTATTGTTATATGTACAGGGTGAGTAGTTGGGAGAAATGGAACAAACTTAAGTATAAGATAAATAGTAGGATAACTAAATAACTAAAATAATAATTAAAAGTTATTTAACAATAAATAATAGTGCACTAACAACTTAAACTAGAATTTAAAATAGACAATTAAAACATCATACAATTTAACATGAAGCAATGCAAAAAATAAAAGAAATAAAAGAAGAAAATCAACAGTTAAAAATAAATCAAATAAACTAATAGATATAATGAAGCAATATATAAAAAACATAACATGGTGATAGAATAAATGAAAGAAGAGAACATATATAAAAATACAGTTAAGAATATACTAAAAAATAAATTAAGTATAAATGTATATATAAAAACAATCAGAACATTAGTTAGTTAAAATAAATTCTGTTTATCAACATAGGAAACCCCATATCTTTTTTTTGACTAAAACCAAAGTAAAACCAGAAGATCCAGATTGCTTTAATCTAGTAGATTTTAATTATCATCTTGACCATTTGTTTGCTGACCAACAGTGTTTGTGTCTATATTCACAAACAACAAGCATATTCTAAACTGACAACATACAAAATTTAAGGCATTAGTTATAATAACATATTTTTTAAACTAAATCTTTTGATGATACTATTTTTGTAATTGGCATATACCGTTCTCCAAATATGGCAACTCCAAACTTTTTTGATCTTTTTGAGAGTTTTGAGTTTTTTTAAGATAATCATGGAAAGCTAAAATAAATTTGTTAAGAGAGTTTAATGTACATAATACTAAATGGTTAAGTCACTTATCTTCTACAACACTATCCGGACAACTAGCTATGATTTTTGCTGCTTCTCATAATCTTATTCAACTTGTTTACCAACCTACATATTTTCTTTGTAATGGAGTAAACCAAAGTTATTAGATTTGTATTTTTTAACTATTCTAAAGATTACAACAACTACTGTTGAAGCTGCTTTAGAAAATTCTGACCATTCACTTATTACTTCTGTTGTTAAAAATCTGTAATACCTCCTTTTCAAAACGATCAAAACAATCTAGTTACTAATCCAAAAGTAAAAGTAGATTTATTTGCATACTAGTTTCCAATTAACTTTATTGTTATAAATTTTTTATTGCTGTAACTACATTGCCGGCTAGTAGAAAAATTATCTTTTAAAACACTATCCGGACAACAAGCTATAATTTTTAATTCTTCTCATAATCTTACTCAACTTGTTCAACAACCTACATATTTTCTTTGTAATGGATTTTTTGGTGAACCAAGTATTAGATTTGTATCTTATAACTATTCCAGAGATTACAACAACTACTGTTGAAATTGCTTTAGAAAATTCTGATCATTCACTTATTACTTCTGTTGTTAAAACTTCTCTTCCTATTACTATTAAACCTTAACCGTGCCTCTTCTATCATTATTCTTAGATGAACTAAAAAAAAAAATTAAATTTGATACTCATTCCTTACATTCTAATGATCCACATATTGCGGCAGAAAAAAAAAGTTTTGGTCTTTGTTATTAATCCAAAACAAAAGTACATGTTTTCAATTCAAAAAAAACATTTAAGAAAATCTAAAAGTACATACAAATTAACAAAAGCACAAACATCTAATAATGATAAATCAATAAAAAACTACTTCTTAGAAAACTAAAACAACTAAAACAAGATAAAACGTAAGAGTAACAAGTAAAATAAGAAAAAAACAGAAAAAAATAAAAAAAGTTAAAATCACAAATTTAATCAAACACAAATAACACAAATACAAATACAAGAGCAATATTAAAAGTTAATCAAAAAAACTAAAAAAAAGATAATAGACATTAAAAATAAACATTCAAAAACAATTTATTATAAGCGGCAAAAGAAACATAAAAAAAAACAAAAACATTAAAAAATCCAAATGGTGATTGAAAAACATAAAAAAAATACTTTAACACAAGTAAAATAGAAGATTACAAAAACAGAGAAATATAATACAACAAAAAAAAAAATATCTGAAAGATAAACAAAAAACGAAGAAAATATATGCAAAGGTAAAAATAACATTTGAAAGAATTAAAACTAGAAAATATCTTAAATAAACAAATTATTACAAAAGATAATTAATAAATAAATAAAAATTACAATTAAAAGATCTATTAACCAAAATATTTAATAACAAAAAACTTTAAGAGAATAGATCATAGGAGGCATACTTTTAAAATATACAAGAAATGTGTTAAAAAATTCTAATAACTATCAAAGAATCACAATTAAATGCTGTGGATGTTTTATTAAAACTAAGCCAACACAATAATGCTTACGTAAAATGTAATATTAGCAGTGATATTTTGATGTGTAATTATGTTTCTAATGTTTTTTAATTTGCCATCTTTATCGCAATCAATAGTTTTTTGCTTATGTTGATTGGTCTGCCCTTTTAATAATTGTATTGTTATTAATTGCGTTAATTTATTTTACTTTATGTTACATTATGCTATTGTATGATTTCTCTCTAAAAAACTGAGGCGTGATAACAATTTTCCAGTTTGGTTCAATAAAAAAATGATTTTACTTACTAGACTCAAAAAATTGCTTATATACGTCATAAATTTAAGACTTTTGTCCGATTATAATGAGTTTCATCAATTTGTACTTTGTGTAAAAGTCTTAGTACATGTACAAGCAATATATTATTGAAACAAAAATTAACATTTAAAGTAACCCTAAACACTTTTGGAAATTTGTTTGAGACACTAAAAAAACTAATGATTTTTTAACTACAATATATTATAAACACTAAACTTGCAGTAATAGAGATGACTATGTTAATAAATTTGCTGATTTTTTTTCTTCTGTTTACGATACACAAATGTATAGTTTAATTTTAAGGAAAACGTATTACATAAAACATTTTCAATTAGTTTGTTAAATATATTTAAACAGATTGAGAACCTTAAATGTAACACTAGCACTGGACGTCCGACGGTGCTTTATCTATGTTGTTAAAACAATGTATTTATTCAATTTCTACGCCATTGTATTTACTTTTTGAGGCTTCTCTCAATAAAGCTAAGGATTTTTAAGTTTGAAAACAAATCTACATTATGCTTTTGCATAAATCTGAAGCTAAGATGGATATTAATAATTATAGAGGTATATGCATCTAGTCTGCTAATCTTAAGTTGTTTGATCAAATTGTAACTGGTCAAATACAATGGATGTGCAAAAGCATTTTAGTAAAACAGCAACATAAATTTTGTAAGAGTCGTTTTACTCTTACAAATTTTCTTTGTTAGAAAAATGTTTTTTTAAATCCTTTTCAATCAAGAGTTTAAGTTGATTCTATTTACACAAATTTTTCAAAGTCTTTTGATTGCGTTAATAATAAAATTTTGATTGTTGAACTTTGGGTTCTGGGTTTTTGTGAATCTGTTGTTGCTCGGTTGTCAAGTTTTTTGGAAAATCATGTGAAAATTAATAACTTTTTATCACAACTAATCATTGCTCTATCTAAGGTTCCTCAAGAATCTTATTGTGGACCAATTCTGCTTTTATTCTTTATTAATTTTAATTACTCTATTAATTCTTTGTTTTATCTTTTTTTTGCTGACGATCTTAAAATTTATAAAAAAATGTTATCAATGATTGCATTAGTTTGCAAAATCATTTAGATTTTTTTCATTTATAGTGTCTTATTATTAACTTTTTGTATAACACAAATAAATGTATTTACATAAGTTTTAACTAAACTTTAAGTAAAGTATCGTATGACTATACTATCAAAAATAATGTTTTAGAAACATGTTCTAACAAATAAAAGATTTGACCCAAAACTAACTTTTGTTGAGCATATAAATTATATGAGCAACCGTGCACATTTTCATAATGTTAGGGTTTGTGTACAGAATGTCAACACTGACCTATCTCCAAGCACACTCAAACTAATTTATTGCGCCTTGGTACGCTCTCATTTAAAGTACGCTCCGTCAGTTTGGTGCCCATTCTACAGCATTTATATATGCAATATAAAACAAATTCAAAACAAATTTGTTTATTTATTATTGTACAAATTAGGCATTTTATTCAAAAAATACTATTATAATCACATTGCATTGCAAAATTTGGCGCAAAAGAGCCGATTTATCATTTTTACGTAGACTTATAATGTCTGAGATTGATTGCCAAAAGATACTAGAATCAATTTATTTCAAGTACCTGATAATAATCGCCCAACTAGGCAGTCTTTATTAATCAGAGAATCTATACATATTACCAATTATGAATTTAATAATTTAATTTGTGAATGTGCAGAATTGCAAATAGAGTTGATGATTAATTTTGTATTTTGTTTTTATATATGTATTTTTTTTTTCTTTTCTATATATATTTTTACTTTTTATTTTTTAGTATGCTTTTGGACATTTTTATGTAATTGTAATATTGCTTGGTTCTTTTTATATACCGTAAATAAAGTTATTAATATTATTACAAATGTAGTCACCAAAATCATTAAATAATTAACATTTTGTCCCTGACGCGCGCCTCTCACTCCGCACGGATTTAAATTTTTGAATATCTTTAATATCTGAAACTTCAGTAATCTGCCCTTTTAGGTATTTCTCGAGTTAGTTTCAAAAAACAATATTTGAGAGATAGAATCGCGTTAGTGTAATAGTTTTTGTTTTATAAACAATTGCAAAGCGTGAGTCCGCTGCTAGTAACAAATCCACTACTTGAGATAACACTTTTTTGCAATTATTAAATATTTTACAAATTAATACACATGTTTTCACAATTTAAACTAAAATTATATTTAAGATTTGTGCATTCTGATTTATTTTTGATGTAATTTTACATTCTTAAAACATCGGAAATTTTAGGAACTTTTGAGATCCTAATTAGTGTTTAATCTTGCACCTGAGGAATTTTATTTGTTTTTAAAATAATAAATATGTTTTGTTTATTTGTAGGAATTTTGCCTATATTAATTCCAATGTTTAAACTTTTTTACAAAACCACGAAAAAAACAAGCGTGTGTTGTCTCAGTCTGCTGCCAGTGACGGTGAACGTAAGATCATGTGCCAGTGACGGAAGGTTAAAAACAAATGAGAAATTAAGTTGAAAAAACAATCAAAAATAACCGATGTGGATTCGAAAAACAAAAAAAAATGAAACAACCACAAAAATCTGAAAACATAATAATAGCCAAAAAAATATAATGCAAAAAAGATCAAACAACTTGGATCATGACAAAAAAAAAACAAAAAAAAGAATAAACAATATGGAAATGAGGATTCTCTGAAAAATAAAAATAAAAACCAGAAAAAAAAAACAAGTTAAGAAACAAGACACACAAACAGAACTTTCGCATTTGACCTACAAATAAACAAATAACAAAAAGCCAGATGAGGTGGTTTGGCATATCTGCAAAATATATAAAGATAAGATAGAAGCACAAAGAGAATATATAAAACACAAACAACAGTAAAAAACTAAAAAAGATATTTAAAAAAAGTAAAATAATGCAATAAAAGAAGTGGCAGAAAAATCAAGTAAAAAGAGGTAAAACAAATCATCTACATCCGAAAAAAATGAAAAGACCTTTACAGCAAAGTAGGAATTTAAGATTTTTTAACATATTGTAGTTTAATTGTTTTAAACAAGATAGCAAATAGTTAAACATTTTGACTTTTTTATAATTAATTGTTTTTTTTATATGCTCCATTTAGCAGTTTTGCTATAATCAATATGCACATCAAATTTTAAAATGTTGTATACACCAACAATTGTACTTTGTTTTGGCAATGAATTAAGTCTATTTAAAAATCTTTAAACTGCTTAATGTTGTACTAAATACAGATACTTTTATATATATTAAAAATTAAATTATTGTTGTAACACCAGTT
Source organism: Tachinus rufipes (assembly GCA_963932245.1). Classification (NCBI taxonomy): domain Eukaryota; kingdom Metazoa; phylum Arthropoda; class Insecta; order Coleoptera; family Staphylinidae; genus Tachinus; species Tachinus rufipes. Next base: position 43,256,996 of record OZ010741.1, on the reverse strand, counting down.
TTAAACATTATTCAATGTTTTATTAATTTTTATTATAATCTCATCTAAACTTTTTGCATATAGATTTACAGACATATCATTGAAACATTAAAAAATTACATATAACACTAATAGTTATATCATTAATATAAAGAATAAAAAAAAATGAGCCCAAAATTAATCCCTGCGGAACACCAAACAAAATGTTAATCTTAACACAACTTTTGCTGTAGCCTTAATATTATTTTTAGAACACAAACTCTAAAACCCATTTTCTCAAGTATCTCTAAAAGAATTTTAACATCAAATACACGTAACAGGTCAAAATATAAACCTGATGTTAACATTTAAAAATCAAGACTTTTAAAGACTTTTTTGGAATATTTGGGTGCAGCTGTCTCTGTAGATCTACCTATTTAATAATTATGTTAATTAATTAATTAAACCGTTTATTAACGCTAGACGACATATTTAAACAAGTGTCAACTTGAACAACTAGCTGCCTACACGTTATACGTACGTTCTCTTACTCAGATAAGTTCCTGTACTTGTGCGCATTATGCTACTAGCAATAAACACAAATCAGTCTATAGAGCAAATAACTACGTTATTATAAATGGGGATTTGCCTAATTTTTGCACTAATCTATCAAAAATTCTTTAAACTTCTATATTAATAAAAAAGCAGATTTAACCCAAACATAGACTTGACCGGTTTTAGCACCGATATCGTTAATTATAGATTAATTTGTAGATTAATAGTGTTTAAAAACACTCAATCAATCAAAAATACATATGTTAAAAAAAAAAGTTAAAATCCTACTTTGTTGCAAGGGTTATTATATTATTAATATGTTTTGTAATGAAAATTTGTCGTAAACTGTGGTTGCACGAGTGATATTTTTTTCGTCTTTTTTTTTAATAAATTTGATTCATATTTGTAATGTTTTTCTAACTAAAGTGTATATCCATGTGTAATGTGGCCGTAATACTAATAAAATATTATTATTATTGTAATAGAGCTGGTGATGCAAAAACTGTAAATGTTCTCTTTATAATGTTTGCATTGATATAGGTCTATAATGGGATAAATTAGAAAATATCTTTAAAACTATGTAATTTCAACAAGACGATGCCACTTATCATACAGTGATTGATTATTAAGAAAAATATGAAAAGATAATAATTAGAGTTAACATAATCTTCGTAACTGCAAAAACTTTCTTAAAAAATGTTATTGGCAACATAAGCCTGGTGTCACACTACGCGTTAGAAACGGGTGCGTTTTTACCGGATGATTTCAACGAGTCACACTATCCCGTCAAAACGTAACCGCAAATAATTAAATTAATAAAAAATGGTAACGGAGTCAAAAAATTAATAAATTATTTATTAAAAATTATTTAATAAAAATTACATAATAAATTTTTATTAAATTATTATATTATTTCCCGTTACAATTTTTTATAAATTATATTATACGCTATTTAAAATAAAATATAAATATAATACAATTATATATAATTTTAAATCTAAAATCTATTATTTATTTGTAAATATTTTCATTAATTATTAAATTAATATAAAATTGTTAAACATTTCAACAATGCAGCAGAATGACAAAATTTAATTGTTTTGCTATTACGATTGAATCCGCTAGTGTTTTTGTTTTATTGTAATTAGACAGAAAGTTGGTCCCACTATTCCCCTGAATACGAAATAGAGCAGTCAGTTGTAAGTAAACGTCGTTTGTTAGCAAGTGCGATGTCGATTAATAAATTAACAATAGTAGGAAGCGGAAGGTTGCAAGAGCCAATACTTCATTCTTTTAAATTAATAAATCAAGTGACTAAATTATTTTTTCTCAAAACATTTGAAAATATGTATAATATATCAAGTTTTTTGGATATTACCAAACGTCAAAAAACTCGTTCGATGAACTTCTTGAAATATTGAGACTATGCATTGTTAAAAACAATAAAACATTTAGAGATGCAATTAGTGCAGAGGAAAAATTAACATTGTTTTGACAATTTTGTTTTACACAGTTTCAAACATGTTTAAAACTTTTTTTTAATAATTGATTATTTATTTTACAATTTTAACAATAAAAACGCTTCAAGCGGCCGTAGTAGAATGGTTCAGCTACTTGCCAAAACAAAATATTTTCAGTTTGCTCACGAGAAACAATTCTAAAAAAAATTACACATTTTTATAACATGATTTTTATTTATTTAGTTTTAAACTTTTTTAAACAAAATAAAACATCAATAAGTTTTTGTTTTTTTGTAAAAAACCTTATTTTTTGCTCCACATGCATTTGCCGAGCAACATGCGGTGGCGCCACTCATTTAAAACCATGCTCGGTCGGCATCCTTCCCACCGGATGCGTTTTCACTGGAGCGTTTTTAACGCATAGTGTGACACCACACTAATACGATAATTTACTCAACAATATATATATATATATATTGTTAATATTTCTCTTTTGTTTATTAATAGATAGAGTCAAATATAAAATAAACAAGTATTGTAGTTTTAATAATAATAAAATAAAACAAAAACTTAGTTTTTTACCACAAATACTTTATTAATATATATATATGTTACTAAAGAATACATAAAATTAAAAAAAAAAAGATCAACATTTCTTTAGGCCAAGCTTGACAAATTAAAAATACTAATGCTAATAAAATATTTATTATTTATTAATATTTTTATAGAACTACAAAATTATAAAAAATGTCAATATTTTTTAAACCATTTACTGATCCTTTTCTAACGTTGACCCAACAGAAAGTTGTTGTTTTAAAAGAACTTAGATAATTTTGAGTAGTAATTAGTTCTATATATAAAATTTGTCTATTTATGATGAATGCCTAAAGAAAAATGTTACCAATCTTTAAAAACGCTAAAGTAATCTAGATTATCATTTAACTATAAACCAATACATATAAAGTATATGCAACTAATTTATTTTTAAATAAATGAAAAGAAATTAAAAAAATGTATGGTCACTTGTATAATCAATATCATTAAATATTTAAAATTGCAACATTTATTGATAAAATTATATGCAGTTTAACCTTTAATCAAGGTTATTAAGGCGTATTTAGCCAATGAAGCAACCAAATCTAACTCTTAGCAGTGGTTGTGTCAATATCTTAAAGAAGCTACTGTGACTGCAATTCATAAAATACATTTATAATAAAGGTCATTTAATAATTAAAGTAGTATACATTATATAATGAGTTCTTGTACAGATTTTCTTTTCTAATTTTCATAAATAATTTGTTTCTTAATGTAAATAATTTAGTTTTATTGAAAAATAAAATGACAATGAAGATACTCTGAAGAATTTTTTAACAGTTCTGAATCTGGAAGTCACGTTATACATTTCATTTCAGACGCGTGTACTTTTCATAGGCGCAAAATTATTATTTACTCATATTGTATAAATTCTTCGATTTCAATATTCTACGTATAGAGATTCAGAATCTTGCATTTGAAATCTGCCTGTAAAAATTTACTAACATTAAAAATCTTATCAAATGAATCAATAGTTTATTCAAGCTTAATTTGACAATCACTGCGGCCAAGGGTGAAGCACAGACAATTGTTTTGGTTCTACAAACTTTGCCAGTGTGCCTTTGTACCACAGTCGTTCGTTTGATTATTCACATTAATAATCTTGTTTCATTTTACCCATCTTACTTGGAAAAACTTTCGGCTTGCTAAAAGCAGTTTGGTAAAGTCAATAGAGTATAAAAACGCTACTTTCAATTTGTTGACTGACAAAGAATTTTAATCTATATTTTGAGTCCACTAATTAAAAACCGTTTCCAGAATTTATAAACTTATATTGTTATTAAATTCGAATTAATTTTTATATATTTTTTATATTAGCTAATAATAATAAATAAATAAATAAGTTCTTGCACTAACAATAAAATTGTTTGATTGTTTTTAATAAAAAACAGATTTGCTTTATTATTAAAAAATATGTAATATTGAGATATTTTGAGATCATTTGTTATGATTACATTTGTTTTGATTTTATAAATTTTATTTTAACAACAGTTTTGTTAACTCTCGATACTATAATAATGAAAGCACTGGAAATAAAATGTATTTCAATTTGTTTAAAAATTATTTAAAAAAAAAATGCTAAAAAGCATGCTTGAACGACAATTATACATAATAAAATACATAAGTAAAATTAAAATGTATTAATAACAATAAACAAAATATGATTAACATGAATCTAAATCTCATTTGTTTTATTACTGTTAATGACATTTTTTGCATTAGCTGTAGATACAAATTTTTAAACAAAATTTATGTATTGTGTGAAGGGGTTGCAGCAAAAATAGCAGTTAGGTTTTTTAATTTTATTTGAGCAAATGTACAAAAATAATCAGTCAATAGATTGATATATGGCATCAGAATTATTGTGGGGGTTGTGGAAGATGAGCACCTTGTGGTTGGAATCCATTTTCATCAGCAACATAGGTTACAGTGTAAGTAACACCATCGGCTCCAACATATGAGAATTGTCCCCTGACGGCAATAGCTTCGTTTTCACTTCCAGCATTAATCAATGATCCTTGTTCGTTGGCAGAAATTCCATTGCTGGTTTCGTACCTGTCATAAAATAAATTGTTACTATCATGCCATTAAATAAATACATATTAGCTTACGCAAAATTGTATCCATCAACACCAATATTTTCCAATTCGCTTTTTACGACGACGGCATCTTTATCGGCTTGTGGAGCAGCCAAGGCTACAGCAACAAGGGCGGCGAAAGCGATGATCTAAAATAAAATGATATTAATTCCTTGTTTTCTCACTATTCACTTTAATGTGCACTAACCAATTTCATATTTGTTTATTGGTGTGTATTCACAGAGACTATTAAAGATCTGTACTTATTAAAAACTCGACTCACCTTATATATGTTATGAGAGTTGAATGGACCCCCACTAAATTCAGACACAATTCTGTAAAAGTTTGACCTAATCAACACACTGCCAATGTCATTCGATTGAGTTGTAATGTATAATATCTAGGTATTTCACATAATAGTTATTTATAGAATTTTAGTTATTAATACAAATCAATAAATGTATAGTTAGTTTGATATAATTTATTAAAATGTTACATATTTTTATGATTTATTTTATTAAAGTTTATAATTAATTTGGCTACTTAATACTACTACTGCTAATTAGTGTGATTTTAATTGAGTATAGAACGCGTTTATATGTCAAACAACCATTTCAATAAAATAATATTTCATAAAGTTATAGTTTACTAGAGGCCGATATAGCCCCAGACTGAAGCATTTTGTTTTATAAATATTTTATTTCTGGATGAGACAGAAGAATATGGATTTTTTGTTTGTTTTAGTATCAATTCTGATATTATGTTGTCTGTCAATGTAGAAGTCCAAGTAGTTAATGCTATTTTTAACTTTAATTTTGTTACAATTTTTGCGTAAAATTGATAACAAAATCTAACTAGCAAATGTAATGGTTAAAAAAACATTTTTATATTTAAAAAAACTTGTTTTTTTGTTTCTTACATTAAATTGTATTTAATTTTGATTGCCTACGTCCAACATCGTTTCAACTAAACGCTCTACTAAAGAAAAAGTCTAAAGATTTTTTTCGAAAACTAATAACAATATATAAATATTTGTTGTTTTTTTGTTTTTTAACTAAAATAATGTTCAGATTTTATTAAAGTTACCCGTTCTTATGTTAACGGTCTTTCAGCGTGTACTGAGCACGCGGTCTATGTAACGTGAAAAACTCCGGATGCACAAATGATCTATGTCTATAACTAATTGGTTTAAAAAAAAATGTGTAAAGAAACCACTTTCCTGGCGGACAAATTTAAAGAAGGTTGTCCAAACTCGACCGTTTTGCCAGAAAACATTGATGCTGTGTACAAACTAATAATGCAAGATTGTCGTGTTTGATATTGAAGCATCTCTGGAAATTAGTATGACAACCATACATAAGATATTGCATTGCATTTAACAATTGATCAAAAAAAGATTTGTGTAAATTGATGCAAGAAAATGATGCAAAGTACAACCGCAGCGCATCAAATGCAGTCTATATCATCTACACAGGTGACAAATCTATGTATTCAAAAAGCATGGCCTGAACAAATCAAAAAGATCAACCTGTACAACTTCTATATGTCTCGGGTGCCACTGCACTCCCGATGTGACTGGTTTATTTAATTGCTAACTTTATTTATACTTAAATAATAGAAATGGTTTGTAAATAATAAATGACACCGAGAAGCAGAAGGTTTGGAACTTAACAATACTTTGTTTGGTTGATATATTTTGTCATACAAAAGCTACATTTGAATGAGATATTTACTTAAGATTGTATTGACTGTAAAAACTCCTATTTGCGCCAGCATTGTAAGCAGTGATTTTGTGTTGTGGCATGTTGATTGGTTGTTTGTATTTTTAAATTGGATTGTCTTGCTTGACAAAATAAGATAAATTAAGATTTGAGTGATTACAATTTTATTCAAAAAGTTTTTTGCTAAGATCAACATATAATCTTTGATACAGTTGAGATTTGTATAAACTTCTAGTTGAATGTAGTAAAACTGCATTAAGAATGTTTTTTAAAGTTTTACTTTAAAGTGATTTTATTTTGTTAAAATTGAAAGAAGCAGCCATACTCTAAGCCCAAATAGTTGCAAATTGTTGCTCTTATTTATATTGCTGTCATTGCGTAAGAGCAAAAATATTGTATGACATCTTAGTTTCCTAAAGTATAGCCATTATAAGCAATCAATTCAATTTCTAGTTATTTAACTGTACACATATATAAAATCTAAACACCATTAAAGCAAAGGTTTTTGTAAGGAGTTAACAAGTAATTTCTAAAATAAAGTATAGCGTGAAGTGTACAATTTTATCAATTGCGGATTGAACCTAAAATGCTAAAGTTTAATGAGTAGACATTGTTGCTAAATTTTAAAGAAGGTCATTTTAACATTAAAAGCAATCTTGATTTGATTTGACCTTTTCCAAAAAACGGAAAATGCGACGTCTGAAGAATTGCATCTGTAATGTTTGTAAAAAATATTACAATCTTTTAAAGTTTTGTTTGGTATAGAATCTAGTTCCAATTTGAATTTGAAATGAGTGATGATATTTTTTATTCTTGACAACTAAATCTATTTACAAATTAAGGCACCGTCAGTGCAATGTAATGTTTTTTGTAAAACTTTTCCACAAGATTTAAGTCTAAGTTTTTGTCATAAACCAACGTGCATTGAATTTTAAAGCTGTCAGCTGAAGTTTTGTTTTTCAAAATTAATTTATTGCTTCTATAGAAACCTTCCATATTAGATTTTTATCTTCGTTGAAAGATTTAGGACAGTTTGCCAGAAATGATTTGTGAATTTACGGATTGCATTATTTACTTTATCATTGACCCGTTTTAACTCAATTTGGTCAGTTGAGTCATAAAACTACAATTTTAAAATTAATTGAGTTTCTTGGTTTTTTTGTTAAAAGTCAATCTTACTTTGGTAAAATCTTAAACTACTTTTCTATTGCAAACGAGATAGAACTAGTAAAACCAAAATCAGTCGTGTCAACTTGTTTAGCTTTTTAAATATTAGGTAGTAATTTGATATTTTGTTTTAAAACATGAAAAATAAGAATAAATAGGTCTTGTAGACCAACTTGCTGCCCACTTCTTTCATTTAGATCTAAAACTACTAAATTGTAGTCTAAGCTAAGGTTGATAATAATTGAAACAAAAGTTTGATCAGTTTAAGTAACACAATGTCAAGAACATCTCTAATAAACTCCTGTAACAGTGACAAGTTATGCACAAGTATCTAAAAAGTACTATGCATTTAGCATATCTTAGTCTGGGTTGCCAAGCTGAATAATTTAAATTAAAATCTCTTGCAACAATAACATTGAAAACTGGTAAAACTAGCTTTATCAATCCTAGGCTATAAACATTTATTGCAATCAAATTAGCTTTTATTGCAATCAAATTAGCTTTTATTGCAATCAAATTAGCTTTTATTGCAGCAGTCTGCTAGTTTTTTAATGAGGATTGTAGTTTCAAGTTTTAGTTTTAAACGTATTTTCCAAATACGTTAAAGTGCTTAGGATGTTATATTCTTTTCTAAGTGATAAAAAATTTTAAGTGTCTAATACATACAAGTTGAAAAGCATCGGAAATAGTATTAAAGCATAAAAAACTTTTATTTTGTTTAGGTGCCAATGTGGGTTTGAAATGCAAACCCTGTTTAATTTTTTTGTAATTTTTTAAACGTGGTTTAAGTTTTTGTCGTAGACTGACATAGATTGAAGTTTAAGATTGTCATACTTTGGCTTTGTCTTATAAAATGTATGCAAAGCTTTTTTTGTTAAATAAAAAGAAGAGGTGTTCTACATAAAGGTTTTATCTTTGTACGAAAACTCAACATCGGGAGGCTAACACTTGTTTTAATTTTTTTTTACCTCACCAATTTAATTTGGTTTTGTTAATTGGATCATAAAACCACCACAATTTTAAGATTAAATGAGCTTCTCAGTCTTGTTGTTGAGACCCAATATATTTGTTTGTGTTGAAACTTAACTTTTTACCCAAGTCTCTTTAACACAGTTTCCGGTTTTCTAGGAGCTTGCTGGTGATCGGCTACTTGTTTGTTAAAAGCGGGTTGTAGGGATGTTAGTTTGTTGATTGAATAATTTGAACACATAATTAGGCTTCACCATACATAAGTATGGATTTGGAAAAATATCTCCATACATAGTCTTAAGTTTAAGCATATATTACAATTAATTTCAATCACGGTTTACACTAGTCAATCTCTAATATAATGCTCGTGTAAATCATTTGAATAAAAATTAATTATAATTAGCAAACAAATAATTTACATATGTTGATAAAACCATATTTAAATAAAATAATCACTTACGATTTTTACAACATATATTAATTAGTAATTACTTTTCATTCCTCTTTTGCGTGACTCTCAAGCTTGACTTTCAAGCTTGACTCTCAAGGTTTACTAACGTTCAATTATTTTTTTGTTTGTTCAAAAGTCAGGCAAAGAGTCAGATTCACCCTTTTGAACGCCTAACAACTAAAAACCGCTCGTTGAATTGCCTGTGGAAGTTCGTACCTTTCGGTACATGCCTTCCTTTGGTAAGATGGAATTGGCAAGAAGGTGGGTGAGTAGCCCTATAGACTGTGAGTTGACTTTCAATAAATTTGCCACCGGTATTTATACTAATATGTTAAATAGTAACACTAATTTTTGATTGGCATTCCGATTGTCAGAGCCGCCAAAAACAGAAAATCAAAAATAACACTCCAAACTACTAACTAAAACCTTAATAAAAATCACTTATCATTATAATAATATAGGTTTAAATGCCAATCACAATTGATAAAACACACAACCCTAAGTAAACAAAAGTCTAACTGACAAAATGTGGGTTTTCTGTTAACTATTTACAAAGTTAGAAATTGTAAAGCAACACTAGTTGCCCAAATTTCCTAAAATATCAATTATACTAATTATTCTATTAATAAGGTTATTCTTTGCAATGTTATGTTATTTAAGTACTTAGGTGAATAAAATGCTGACAATCCTGTGTGAATTCAGCTTCATAAACAACATCATAGGCTTGTGGTTGAATACAGCTGACCGCGTGGTGAGATGTATTATAATTGTCAGAACACACTTAATACAGTTTCATCAGGTGTGTTTTAGTTTTAATTGTGCGTGGTGTAGTGAGTGTTTGGTGTGTAAAAGCCGTAGTAACAACAATTTTACTAATTTTTCTATTTTGCATGAAAATGTACCGGCCTTGAACCTCAAAATGTAACGATCATAAATACACATCTTTGGGCTCTTCTAGTGTTACAAACACCTTTCCTTATTTTTTCTTCAACTAATAATAATAATACACACGGTGACAACTCCTATTGGTGATTAGCCTTAATTAATAATTTAAATAATTAATTAATTTGTTAATATGTCGACAACTTTATTTTTTTCAACTACGTGTGTTCAATTTAATTATTTAAATAATTAAATTCTAATTAGATAAATAAAAATAAATTCTAACTAGATATAACTAATTAATTAAAAAAGCATTATTATAATCAAAATTTAACCAAAATTATAATAACAAAATAAAAAATCAATAAAATCTACAAACATAAACAAAATATATATCACTTTGCCCTTATATTTGAGGGTTACAAATTTAATTATGTGTGTTTCTGACACGTGTAACCGGTATTTCCTGGTTCTAGATATCTTGTTTTTTTACAGTGACTGGTGCTGCAATTATCGGTGCACTTTCATAGGGATTTACCGACGCACATTCAATTACCGCACTTGGAGTTTTAGAGATTGTTTTGGTGGGCCACTGATTATAACAGCCCCAGGAGCAGTACCAATAGCTGTGTTGCCCTCTATTTCATAAGTGGGAGTAGTTGGTCGTAAAATTGGTAACGTATCTAAGTTCAGGTAATCTTGGTCAAAATGCAACAAGGCTGTAAACTTTCATTTTGGAGTGGACTTTTACTGACGACAACAACTGGTATACCTGGCCCAATGGACATCCCAAACTGCTACCTAGTAATATGACTTACTAAATATAACTAACTTAAACAAAATAAAAACATATTTGAAAATTAACCACAGGTAACAGGTAGTTTATACAGCTTACATTCTCTGCGTGACCATGGATTTAATTAATTGGTTTCTTGGACTCAACCAACAACAACCCTAATTGTATTTCATTCAAATCCAATGCCTATAATTAATTCATTTTTTCTGTTTAAGGTCTTAACGTTAAAACAAATCGTAACAATATAATCCAACTGTTAAGTGATAAAAACTATAATAAACTTTTGTATTGCTACCAAAATGAGACTAACAAAACCAACAACAACGCTGTCAACTTCTTTATTTGTTATCAGGTGTCTGATGCTCTCTTCTAAGACATGAAAAAACAAGGACGAGTTTATCATGTAAAGCAACTTTACCCTTTTTTTTTTTCTTTTTTTATAAAGACTACTGAGCTGTGGTGTTTAAACTAAAGTTTATTTGACTAAAAACAAAAATGTTTTTGAGTAAAACAATGTCAAAAACATCCTTAGAAAACTTTTGGTAACTGTGATAAAATGGCATGTTAAGCTAAACTATAGTACAGCCTTTACCCTAAACGTACCCAAAAAGTACTGTTTTTTTGCGTTTGTTAGTCAGCTATGCCAAATTACATGTTTTGAGTAAATTTTTTTGAATAATTAGAAGCTGACTGTCCAGTTTAGCATTGAGATCTGCTGTTTATAATTCCTTAGTTGTTGACTGATATGTTAAAACTAACTTTACCAAACATTAGACAAACATTTATTGCAATCAAATTAATTTTCAATGCAACAGTTGTGGGCGTAAAGACTTAAGAAGTAGTCAACTGACTTGGATGAAACCTTGCAATTGTTAGTCTAAAGTATCAATTTTTAACATTTGCAGCACTGGCTGACAATACTCAATTTAACTAAATCTTCTTTTAGTCATCAAGAAAAAAATACAACTAATGACGGGATTGACTGGCAGGATCACAAGGCAAGAAATCAATAGTGCCAAAATACCCAAACCCATGAGTAAAATGATTTGGGGTCTAAAACTTAAACTTCACAGCATTTGATATAACCGCTTGCCGGATATGTATTAAATGAAATTTACACGAATTATTATTAATTACAGTACAATTCAGAACAAATTTATATACAGGCTTGCTATGCATAGTAATAGGATTCCTTTGTAGGAAATTGAGCCCAACTCAGACCGCCTTCTTCTTGTTCATCTTAAGAAGTTATGATGTTTAGTAAGCAATGTTAGGTCATTGAAGATTGTTGCAATAGAAACGTAGTCACTGCTATAATCCCAAGATTGTAGTAACGGTCACAAAATAAAATAAATTCAAAATTTAAAAATAAATAAAAATACTCATAAAAACGGAAATGAACATTATTTTTGTTACTAATCTAAACATATTTAGTTTTACTCTTTCAGTATACTTTTTTTTGTTTTATATAATTATTGTAAATATTTTTTTTGTTTTTATTGTTTATTCCAGTGTTTTTAAAATGTTATGCATATTAGTGTTTATTTATTTTAAATAATCTAAATTATTTAATATTAAGTATTAAAACACTAAAATATACAAAAAAAAATTATAATTAAAAATTTGCATAGAAAATAAACTTTGAACAACAACCTGTAACTTTAAAAATTAATAACTCGTTGATATCAATTAAATAAATAAGTCATTACACGATTAATTTGTTTAAATAATTTTGTTTATAATAATTTTGTTTATTATAATTTTTTTTGGATTTGAACCTTCTCATTAGAAACCATTTTCATCGGCAAAGTATGTTACAGGAATTGTTAATTTTCCGTTCTTGCATTGATTAAAAATCCTTGTTTAGTTTGAGAAATACTATTACTTGTTTCATAACTGCAAAAAAAACATAATTAGTCAATCATTGCAATATTAACATTTAAATTATTTCTAAACCTTACATAGAATTAGCACTACACAATACATTAATTTATGCAAATTAGATTTTAACTAGATTTATTATTCCCTAAGTAATTTTCATACAAATATATATTCTTCAATGCAACTATAATTGACAGTTGGTGAGCACCAATAATAACGGGTAGATTATTGCAACGATAAAAAAAAAATCAAAACGTAAATTAACTTGTAAATTAGCTTTATTGATGGTTATTTATATTATGAATGTCATGTAATTTAGTTAAATGTTAAAAACAACAATTTTATGTTGATGTGCTGTTTGAACAAAACTGCAGTATTGCAATTTATTTAAATTTCTCTGATTTAATAAAAAATACATATATTTTCATGAAAAAGTGCATTTTTTATAACATTTAACCTTTGAAAGCAGGTTTTGTGATGATCAGTCTGATTTGCATAGAATTCGGCGCCTTATTAATATTTAATTGACATTATGAAGAACCCACTGTTAAAAATTGAAAACTAATTTATTACCAATTTTTTAAATCTTTATGGTTCAAATTTTTTGTATGTGTGTCTAGGTTATTTATTATGCCAAACAGAAAAAAAATTAAGAACTAAAAAATAGTATAAACTGTAGCAATTATACTTACCTAAGAAGCCACCAATAAAATATGTTTTATTGAACCATAAACTTAATCTGCATGTGCCCTTGAATTATATTAATTATTATAATGATATGTATTTTTTATATGAATCTTCCTTGTTATATAATAATAATTTGATTGTAATAGAATATATAAATATTAATTTTTTAGGCCGGAGACATATTTTTTGTCAATTTTATTACTACTTCTTAAAAGCAAATTTATTCAGCTAACATTCTATTGTTATTATTAATTCTTTTACATTAGTATTTAAGTTTCTTAACAATTGTTTCATTGTACTTACTGTTTTCATTATTAAAAACTAAATAATATATAGTTAATATATTTAGTTAGTATGAAATCGTTAACTATAATCTTAATATCAATCTACTACAAATTTCATCTTTTGTTACAAAACTAGTTCTACGTTTATTTTTTATATAAAAAGTTAAGTAAGAATGTCAAAATTCTTAAATTAATATTGTTGGTTAAGGTAGATCAATAAAGTATAAAAAAATGTTATGTTATTTTATAAATATATAATAAATATAACAATTATTATCTAATCAACAGAATTAAATCAATATTGACTAGGTCAATATTTTGTACAAATATAAATTGCTAACACATAAAAGAGAAATCACATTTTTTTCAAAACTTGTAAAAGCTAGTTTAAAATGTTACTTCTGACTGTGACAATAAGCATAAAACCTTTTGCGTAAGAAAAAAATGAATTAAAAAACAATACCGCAAACCTTTTTGTTGGTTGTAAAAAACAACTCATAAGCAAGAAGATAAACTTGTAAAAAAAATAGTTTGTCTGGGACAAGTCAAACTAGCTATAATGTCTAATATTAAAAAAACATTGCATAATTTCATCCTGTATCAGGTTACCTTACAAATTTCAGAACAATATGTTGATTTTTGGCAAAACAACACCTATCAAAATAAACTTCTAAAGTGATTTCAGTACAATGGAAAAGATTAAAATCTGTGCAGTGATTAAATATTTTTATCTGAAGAGCCTAACCACAACAAATATTAAAATTAAGCTTGGTTCAACATTAAGTGACTCTTATCCACTGAATACAACAGTTAAGCGGTGGGTTGCTAAATTTAAAATAAGTTGGACAAGCACCAGTGATGAACTACGCAGTGAACTGCCTATTGAAGTAACTACTCCAAAAATAATTTAGAAATTCCACAAAATTGTTTTGGCAGACATTAAACTATAAAAAAAAGCTTTGCGCAAGATAAGTGCTGCGTTTGCTGACACCAGACCAAAAATAATGTCAATTATTTGGCACTGTTTAAACACAATCCATCAAAATTTTTGCGCCAATGTATTACTGTTAATGAAACTTGAGTCAATCACTACACTTCTGAGATCAAAGAACAATCTAAATAATAAACCGCTAAAAAAAACTAGTTCCAAAAAGGCAAAGACAGTTACATCGGTTATGGCAACTGTTTTTTTGGGATGTACGTGAGATAACTTTTATTGAATATTTAAAAAAAAAAATTATCAATGAAGAGTATTATTCTAACATATTGCAAAAATTAATCAAAAAAATTAAAAAAAAACGGCTACATTTAGCAAAAAATATAGTGTTCTTTCACTAAGACAATGCCCGGGTTCACACGTCTCAGTCAATGCGATGGCTAAAATCTACTAATTAAAGTTTGAATTGCTTTTTCACCAACCATATTTACAAGATTAAACCCCGTGCTACTTCTATCTGTTTATAAATCTTAAAAAGTGGTTTTCCAAACAAAAGTAGTCGACGCAAAAGTAATTATTTAAAAAAAGTACACTTATCAATCTGGCATAACGGCCTTAGAACATTGTTAAAACAACATCTAAATGAAGACTATGTTAAGAAGTATACACAAACCAACCAAAAACAAATGTTTTTTTGTTCAGACTTTTGATATTTCACTCCGCTATCGTATGTTTGGTGGAAAACTGTTCTAATACACTACAATGCAATATTTAACTTAAGTTTATTTTTTATTTTTGTCAAATTTGAAATTTAAGTTAAACCCAGTATTATTCAGTTGTATTTTTTTTTTTTACTTTAAGTTGAGCAATTATTTATGCAGATATAAATGAAAAATTTAGACTATACTACAGTCTGAAGCTCGGCAGTATATGCTGTTTGCAAAAATCCTTAAATTGCATTTAAAAAATCTATATTGATTGATTTACCTTGGTGACTACATTAATTTGTGGTGTAACCCATATGTGGTTCCGTAGCAGAGAGATTTAGCAACAGACTTAACAAACGATATTATGAAAAGTTATTAAAATATCTAATTGTTAAATGTTTGAAAAATAACCGTAAGTAATAGGTATTAGCTGTTTCTACAAAATAATGCAAAAAAAACTGACATTGTGGACTGACAACGGTTAACCCGTAAATAAAATAATTACAACATTATGGTTATGACATTTTGAATATTTTTTTTGTCCCGTTTGCTTGTTTATCTTAAATTTATTAAAAGTTTTTATTGCCAACGCTTTGGGCAAAAAAATCAGAAAAAAATAAGGTAAAAATCCAAAATCTAACTCAACCTTACAGATAATAATTTAATCAACTTTGTCAAGAAAGTGTAGGTCAGA
Organism: Tachinus rufipes; assembly: GCA_963932245.1. Taxonomy (NCBI): domain Eukaryota; kingdom Metazoa; phylum Arthropoda; class Insecta; order Coleoptera; family Staphylinidae; genus Tachinus; species Tachinus rufipes. The sequence goes on along the minus strand of OZ010741.1, from coordinate 43,241,175 downwards.
AATATTGCTGGTAAAACTGCAGTTGTGATTAATAGTGGGTTATTGTTAAACATTTAATTTATTGCCAAGCCTGTCGCTTTTACCGATAAGAATTACAATTACTATTTTAAAGAAATTAAAATTAACACTGGGAAAACACCATTTGCCAATTGTCACAGTCAAAGATAATTTATATAATTCTTTGTTTAGTAGTTGAGTTTTTTTGATTTGCCATCTAAACATCTATAGCGCATAATACTGCTCAGAGTTAATTTTATACACAATGCTGTTTTTAAACTTTTAAGTTCCTACGCTAAATTTTACTTATTATCATTGTTCATTTAAACATGTTCAGTAAGATATTGTCCAGAAATGTAAAAACTTGCTATAAAACCTGGTAAAAATATAAATCTGCTAAAAAGCTACATGTTCTAACTAGTTGTTTCAAGTTACTAGAAAAACTAATCAATACGTTTTTTACTTAGTTATTATATTTAACAAATTTAGTTGCTGATATTTAATGTGGCCAATCCTTGACTAATTATCATGTTTAGTGTGACACAGCAATTAAAAATATATTTTTTCGGAATTTACATTTTGTTGTTGAATTTTTAGACATTGCAAAAACATATAACATAACTTATAAATAATATGTTCTACTAACGTTACATTTGTTTTATTTGAAATACGTGTAAGTGCTAGCGTTTTGGGCATTCGTGCACAACAAAATTGTATTTTTTAAAGTTTTATTTTTAACGTAGTTGCACTATTTATGATAGTTATTTGTGGCATAAGTCAGTTTATCAAGTATCCGTTAAGTGGATGTATGTATGTTGATGGAATTATCTATAGTGTCTCTAGGAACATACCATTAAAACGTCTACTTCTAATAGCCATAAACCGCAATACAAACTGGGCAAATAACAATTATTTGACAAAAAAAAATGTTTATTTATTAAATAAATAAAACAGATTTACCTACTAAGTACTATATCACAAATATATTTAAAAAACCGTAACATGTTTTAACTTTTACAAACCAATCATTGGACGGTGATACAAACAAGTATGAATGAAAGAAGATATTCCATGCGGCATATTTTTAGATCTCTCCAAATCTTTCAATGTTTTGTTCCATAACATACTTATTAAAAAATTAGATAGATGTGAAGTTTGCTAAACTGGATAATATCATACTGGACAAATCAAAACCAATGAGTTTAAGTAAATATAGCTTTGGAAAAGTTTACATCAAATAAAAAGATTAAAATTGTGGTGCTACAAGGTAGTATTCTTGTTATTTACATTAACGATCTACCAGACATGCTAAACCACAGTGATCATGTTTGTATGAATTATGCCGACAATACTACCTTACTAATTAATGGTTCCGATATGCACAAGATAATATCTAAAAGAAACGTTTAATAAAAAATATAGAGCAATAGTTAAAATTAAAAACAAACAAATTAATCCTTAGTTCTGAAAAACAAACTGCGCTATGATTACACCTGATCATATTTTACTAAATAACAATAAAAACTGCTAAATCAAATAAGTGTCTTGATATAACATTAGACAAAACTCTAAACTAGGACAAACACATTAACTACACCATTTCAAAACTACTGTAACTGCTGTCTGCTCAAAAAGAGTTCAACCCCGCAATATGTATTACAAATGCGCAAGTTGCGTTATACTACAATCAATAATATATGGTTTAAAAATCTTAAAAAAAAAAAAAATTAATCAACAAGATCTTAAAACAGTCTATTATTCTTGTATTTAACTATTATATCTTTTGGCATTATTGTTTGGAGAAGCAGTATGTATATAAACAAACTGTGTGCGCAACAGAAATGGATAGTTTGAGTTATGTTTAGTATGCAGCCTCAAAACTTCTGCAGAATAGTATTTAAATCCCACAATATGCTTACCGTATAATGTATATATATGGCCATGTATGTCAAGTGTACGGAATGAATTTTTTTTTGTTAAACCATTTAAAATGTTTCTTTATATGAATGCTAATTTAAAAAAAAAATCAGCCATTTTTGAGTAATAAACAATCAAAATTTGAAAAAATTGAGTATTTGCTTTTTTTACATTTTTTGATTTCTTAAGATTGCATTTAAAAAAAATTAAAGATATTTTTTTCTTCAAATTGTCCAAAAAATAAGTTTTTACAACAAAATAAATTTTTTTCTTAAATTTTGAAAATTTTGTAGAATTTTAAAAACAGTGTTTTTCTTTAAAAGTTGGGTATTTACTTTTTTTATCAAATATAGACAAAAACGTGCAATTTATATATGCAAAATTATCAAAATAAAAAAAAAAAAAAATAGCTGAGAAATCTTATTTTCTGAATAATTTTGAGTACCTAATATTTTTTTTTTTAAATGCAATACTCAGAAGTTAGAAACTATTAAAAAATGAAAAAAGCTTAAATTTCAAATTTTTAAGTATTTCTGTGGATACATTCTAAGATAGTTCGGAGCGTAGTGAACGGCACTTTTTTGCACATAAAAGCACGTTTTAATTTTTTTAAGAAAAACTGTTTTTTAAAGTTCTGCAAAATTTTCAAAATTTAAGAAAAATCAAAAATATGTCTATTGAACAATTTTGAACAAAAAAGTTTCTTCTAAAAATGCAATTCTGAGAAATTAATTTTTTCAAATTTTGAAAGCAAATTACTTAAAATTAGTTTACACCGAAAGGTAGAAAGACAATTGAATAAATAAAAAAATTACTTAAAAATTTTGAAAAAATTAACATAATCACAATAAAGCAAAAAAAATTTCATTACGACACTTTACTCATACATGGCCATATATATTTAACTTTTGATCACCAAAATTATAAAATTAAATTCAACGACAACTCAAAAAAGCATAGCCATCAAGCTAGGACAAATATTTATTTGTCTCAAACACAGGCTTAATGATAATTGGAATGGCGGTTTTTACAGGTAACTAAAACAAAGAAACAAAGAACCTTCTACAAAAAGGGGTAGGGATTAAATTATTTCAAATAAAGCAGATTTATATAAGTTGGTTTGATCATTAAAAGCAAGTTTACGGAAAAGATTTTTTGATTTGTGAATGATTTTAAGTTTATCAATATCTGGTAATATGTGACTATTTTTTAAAATATTATTTGCAAAAGTACTATCTTAATGGGGTAAATCTGGAAGAGCGGTAATGTTCTTTAAATCTAGTTTAGAAATTTCTTTGTTATATAATGTGCATTACATGTAAGACAATTTAACTCGTACAATCTTGATAAAATTGTATCTGTCCTATTTTCTCGAATATGCTACTAAAATATGTCATTAAAATGCATTTTATGGGTTTTATGATTTTTATAATAGTATAAATTAACTGTGTAGTAAACCAATACTCTTTCGTAGTAATTTTTAATTGTGTTTTTTAAAAATTTATTGTTATGACTTATTGATATGATTTTATTAAGTCTCTTTTGCCGAGAATTTGGTGTAAATGATAAGCTAAAGGCTCTATTGAATAGTAAACTGCAAATTTGTGAGTCAAACGGAATAGTTGAGTCTGAATAGGTTGGTTTAGACAAAATATCAAATAAAACAGAGTTATTTTTGTGACATATCGTTAAGTCTAAAAAGTTAATAATATTCTGAGTTACGATCTTTACCGTAAACTTAATACAAGGATGAATACTATTGATGTAAGTTACAAAAGACACAAATATTAAAAGAAAATATGTTTCTTAGCAAGGTCTAAATTAAAAAAAATTTCTTCAAAGTAAGTTATAAATATTTCATCTAACAAGGGACTCTAGGTTAGCTTACAGCTAGGAATGTGTTTTGTTTAAAGACATTAGTTTGTCCCAAAGGTAAGGGTTAATATTTATACTTTCAAATAAATTTGAGATTAACTCAATGAATTCATTTAGAAGATTGTTGGAGAACATATTCAAAAATATCTTTTAGTACATAGACGATCATTTATACAAAAAAAAATGTAAAATATCAACATGAAATAAAAAAAAAACTTTTACAATGCACACTTAAACATAAAATGTAACTAACAACATAAAAAGTTTATAGAATGTTATAGATTATAACAAACTACAAACAATGCTAAATTATTGATTTTTTTAGATGACAATTACAAATTAATTAAAGTTAACAAAGTATACTATCATTTTTTTTTTTAATGACTGATTTCCTTTTAATGTACTTAATTTTAAAAACTTTCAGTTGTTTATTCCAATTAAGTGTAAATGAGTTTTTAATTCTTTCTAAAACTAAATATGTTCAAACAAATGTAATCTAAATGTTAATATTATGTGTGATATTACTGTGTTATTTTAATATGTCTGTCTAACATGTCTGACTATAGTTTTTTGTACTTTTAGAAACTTTTATTTATTTTTCAATTACTGATTACAAAACTTGCATAATTTGCATAATAACAACTATTTTATTTCCAGCATGAAATATTCACATAATGCAAGCAACTAGTAGTTGATTCCAACTAATAGTGAGACAAGTAAAAATAAACATGCATTTAATTTTATTTGTTGTTTTCTAGATTATGATTAAATGTCTTTTTCAGATGTCTAAAAGGCAATTTACATTTTATGCTGTAGAAATCATAACCTTTAGGGCCGGTCTTTCATTTTGCGCTTAAGCTAAGATTGGAGTTTAAGCTCTTTTCAAATCAGTTTAACTGAGTTTATCAATGTAATCTGTCATACTGCATTATTTACAAATAGGTTATGTAACATGTTTTGAGGCAGGAAAAAGCGGGACATTTAAATTTAAAATAATTTTTGATAAAATTGTAATAATAATATTGTCGTTTAAAAATGCACAACATTGCATGTTTTTAATTAACAATATTCTTAAAAACGTAGTAAAGTAATGCAGTTTAAATATGTTTATTTTAACATTTTGCTGCAAACATTTTACAGAATAAAATGTCATAAATAAAATGAAGTTAGAAATAAAAGATATTTTAGAGATTTCACTACCAACTTAAAATACATTTTTTATATTAATCTCAGATCACAAACTGAGTTAAACATAGGATTAAACTGTAATTGAAATATCAGCCCTTGTAGTTATTATTAATTAAACGCATTGATTTAATCATCAAAAATATATCTTTATCTAAGCCTTAACTTTTATGTAATCTATATTTATTTATAATTTAATGAGAAAAAATTAAAAAATCAAATGATGCAGTTAAATAAAAGGACTGTGGCATTATTAAATTATAATAGACAAATGTTAACCTATCAAGGAAGATACCAACAACTATTTATTAAAAATGGCAATTAATGCATATTGATTAGGTCAAGTTTTTTTTTAATGTTTTCAAATTTATTGAGGAGGGATAGTCAATGAACTTTCAAAATATATAAAAGATACAGAAATGAAATAAAGATCACATATCTGTAATATACAGTGAATACATAAACATATAAAATGAAATTGGTAAATATATTATAATTAGACTATAAACAAATAACATATTTATTATAAAATTTTAGATTATTACTTTCGCCGCTCTTGTAGTTGTTGCTTTGGCTGCTCCACAAGCCGATAAAGATGCTGTCGTTGTGAGAAGCGAGTTGGAAAATATTGGCGTTGAAGGATATAATTCAGCGTAAGACGTTAATTGAGTTATTATAAATTTACTTGATTTATTAATTTTTTTTAGTTACGAAACCAGCAACGGAATTTCAGCTAGCGAACAAGGACAATTAAACAATATTGGATCCGAAAATGAAGCAATATCGGTCAGAGGACAATTCTCATACATCGGCACTGATGGTGTAACATACACTGTTACATATATCGCTGATGAAAACGGTTTCCAACCACAAGGTGCCCATATTCCACAACCACCACAATAATTATATATATAAATTTGTACATACATGAAAAATAAAAAAGATTAAGAAAGATAGAATTTATTATTATTGATTTTTATCAAACAGATTTCTACAATAGTTATATAATACATTCTATTAATTACTTAAAGAATATAAGAAAAATAAATAATAAGTTTATTATCAGTGCTATAGAGTATATTACAGTAAGTACATACAATAAATAAGTTACAAAGTTAGAATTATTTCAACACTATAAAATTCATAAATATTATATGAACTGAACACGTTTAAGTTTAAAATAATTAGATTAGACAACGTCTACATATATAGTAAACATTACAATCAGTTTACAGAAAGTGCTGTTAAAGTGTGAAAGATTATGTTTTGAATTATTAACAATAACAATTTTAGCAACTACTTTAAAGCTCTGACGAGCTATTAATATATATATATATATATATATATATATATATATATATATACTTATATATATATATATATATATATATATTATTTTTTAAATTTTCGCGGATATAATTATTTTTATTTAAATTTATTTTCGGATTATCCCGCGTTTTCTTTTTGAGTTGGACTCGACGTTTCGGCTGAATCTCATCAGCCATCATCATGAGATATTTATTATTAATATTTATTAATATACTATTACATCAATATGACATTGATATATAAACTAATTTTGTTGTCAAAGCTAACTTTCAAGAAACTTTATTGTGTGTAAAATTTCTTTGTTTGACTTCTGGTAGTTGGTCTATTAATTGATCCTTCTACAGTCAAAACTTGTAAAGGAACTGGTTGTGATTTGGATGCTGTAATTAAATTAGTTGTTGTTGGTAAAGAAGCTGTTAGTGGTTTTTTTAAATTTAATTTAGTTGTTGCCAATGCTGTTTTCCAAGTAGATGGTAAACGTAAAGCATCATCTCTCTTATTGTACGAGATCTTATATTGGACAAACTAACCGCAAAATTAGCACAAGAAAAGAAGAACATATTCGAGCAGTTCAAAAAAATGAATCTACTTCATCTTTAACGGAACATGTAAATTCAAGTCATCACAAAATTAACTTTGAAGGAACTAAAATTTTAGCAAAAATTAATCATTTTCATACTAGAATAACTAGAGAAGCCATCGAAATTGAAAAAAGACCAGACAATCTCAATAAGAGAGATGATGCTTTACGTTTACCATCTACTTGGAAAACAGCATTGGCAACAACTAAATTAAATTTAAAAAAACCACTAACAGCTTCTTTACCAACAACAACTAATTTAATTACAGCATCCAAATCACAACCAGTTCCTTTACAAGTTTTGACTGTAGAAGGATCAATTAATAGACCAACTACCAGAAGTCAAACAAAGAAATTTTACACACAATAAAGTTTCTTGAAAGTTAGCTTTGACAACAAAATTAGTTTATATATCAATGTCATATTGATGTAATAGTATATTAATAAATATTAATAATAAATATCTCATGATGATGGCTGATGAGATTCAGCCGAAACGTCGAGTCCAACTCAAAAAGAAAACGCGGGATAATCCGAAAATAAATTTAAATAAAAATATATATATATATATATATATATATATAATCTATGCCATAGTAGTTTGATTAATATCCAAAATAACATATTTTTTTTAATAATAAAAGAGAATATAACAAAACAAAATTAGATTAGGTTTAAGGAATATATTAAATTTGACTATAAGAGTACACAACTTTTTTTTTTTTTTTTTTATTTATTGTCATATAAATTATAAATAATAATAAATAATAAATTGTTAAGTAAGTTTTTTTTCTCTCCCCACTTGCTGCTTTGCATCTTTCCATGTATGGTCGGCTGCAGAGCTTCGTATTAACTTAAAGTATTAAATAAAATACATATGTACAAAAAACACAATTTTTTAAACAATAGAAGCAAAATGTTTAAGAGAGATTTTGTTAACCGTACTATTGACACAGAATAAATTTTCAATTTTAGTATTTCCTGAGTCTTATAAGCTACAAATATTTAAGGTCAATATTCATAGACTCTAAAATCTAGTCCTCAATATGCTAAATTAACAAGTGTAGTTCTACTTGTTAAAACTTAAAGATATTTTATATTGTTTTAAATAGTATAGGTATAACATAGATACACAAATATTTCTTAATTATCCCCATACGTGCTTAAACGAAGACATGTAGACCAACAAAAATTTTCCGTTTTTGGGCCAGTTTATTTTTTTAATATATTTTAGTATATTATGTTAACTTAATATATAATATATATAATTATAATTACAAGAAGAAACTTTACTTTTAAAATTTAGTTTTTGTTTTCTTGTTTTATTTTAACCTTTTTTGGAGCATTTTTTTACGGGCTGCTAAAAATGATTATTAAATTATTGAAACTTATAATTTTTTATTATGTAGAATTTTGTCATTGTATTTTTGAGGGGTCTAGTTGCAAAACCGGACAATCGCCATTTTACAATTTTGAGTAAAGCGAAAACAAAACATTTCATTCCTAAATAATATTAAATGTAAACTCTATAATGGGCGCTTACCAAAAGGTATAATTGTGCAACATAAGTTTCTGTATATTTTCCAAAGTCCAATCAAACTTTAGATAATATTAAGACATGTGGTCATGTAGGTTTAAAATAATGTTTCTAAGATGCAATTTTGTACTAACTTTGTGAAATTAACACCAATAATTTAATAAATTTAACAATATACATAAATAAACAAAACAATCCACAAAATTTAAAAAACAATTAATATAATAAAAAACTTCTTACCAGCAGGTAGCAGTAGTAGTAGTATATGCTTTATTCATAACTTAAAAAAAGTGTAGACATTAGCATACAAAATAATAATAAAAGTTTAACCGGATAATTAGCGCATGGCAATGCCTTTCGATTTCCTTTTCTGCAATAGTCTTGCTGTTAATTTGTCCTTGTTGTTGTCACTAATGTGGTGCTCGTTCAAAGTACGCTGGTTTTGGCGTCGCAGTTTTTTTTTTTTTTTTTTTGAGTATGCAAAAAAGTAAAAGTATATTTGCGCGTGAATAAGAGAGCATTTTATTATTTGATTACCTAACTACTACTAAGAGATTTGCTCTACAGTGATCCATGGTTATTAAGTATTTTTTGGGCCCTTTGTATTTTAAAAAAGTCTTGATTTTAAAAACAATTTGAAATAGATTTTGATATTTCTTTCTTTAGAGGGTATAAAAGCAAACACTTTGTGTAAAAATATTTACAATTACACACAAAACGGTAACGTTGTCTACAGAAAATGGCAAAAAACCATATAAATCTAGAGCGATACGACGCCAGGGCCATACTATAATTATTTCAGGCTGTTTTGGTAAAGAGCTAACCTTATTTGGTTAACAAAGTTTGCAGTGATTTAACTGTCATTTTAGGGGCGGAACTAGAATTTATGAGCCCTACCCCAAAATATTAAAAAAATACTCAGAGACGGTTAAATAAAAAAATATTTTACATTCCTTTCCAAATTTGAAATAAACGTTGTAGACCGATGTGTTAATGGGCTCTTTAGCAGATTATTGCTTACAAGTAACTCCGCGTCTGTGTCGTTCAATATTTCAGTGTAAATTCTATTATTTTGCTTCTTTTTTTAAAACATTTGGCTGCTATCAGTTGACCCGACTACATTGAAAAAAGAACCAGCTAGCTAGTCAGTCAGCAACAAAAGTTTTGCCAATTTAAATGTAGTAGGGCTGATATAACCTCAACACAAGAAAGCGAATTTAATTTAAAAAAAGAAGCTTATATGAACTTAAAGATCTGGTGAGTCAGTTAAGTTAACTAATACGCTACTCAGTAAAAAAATTGAGTTGCTAGAAATAGAAAACAAACAATTAAAAAGTAAAGATATTGTTTGTTTACCTCTTGATCCATTATTGAAAATAATATTCAATTATTGAGTAATAACATATGCAACCAAGCACTAAAAACTGTTTCATATACTGTCAATACTTCTAAGCAAAGGCATAACTCAGCCACTCAACCTATAAACAAAGCAACGGATAAAAAAAACAACAGTAAGAACGTTTTATATTCCATCTCCACCAAGATATGCGGAAGAAAAAATAAGAATTGTAAAAGAGTCAACTGGCAACAGCTACATTAATATCATTAACCTCAATGTACAATCGGTTAAAAGTAAGGTACTAGAATTAGAAGCATATATTTTGTAGAACAATTAACTAAGTATGATATTCTTTGTCTTTGTAAGCACTGGTTACGTGATCATAAGGCAACTCACTTTAAAATAAATGAACTGTCAGCAGTTTTCCACTTTTCTAGAGTTAAAATTAAACGCGGCGGTGTCATGATTATGATTAGGAATAATTTATGATATCTACCTTTAAATATTTTAAATTTATCTATAGAACAACATTGCGAAATTACAGACATTACACTTTTAGAAAGGAACTGCATAATACTCAATGTGTATCGTACACCTGATAGTGATTTTAAATTGTTTTTAACTGTACTGTCAAATGTTTTTAGTAAAATTAATATTTTTAATCAACATGTAATTTTAAAAGGCAACTTTGAAAGACTTTCTTTGTAGTTATGGACTTGAAAGTAGCTTTAATTCCCCTACTAGGTTTGAAAACTGTATAGATAATGCGTTTAGTAACGTCTATCCAGAAAACATTATTATTAGCACTTTTAAAACGTGCTTATCCAATCATCTAGCTTTATCTATTAAATGTAATCTACCTGCAGAGTGTAGAAATAAAGTAACTTTAATGTATTGTCCTATAACAGAAGCTGGAAAAATAATCTTTTTCAATCTTGTAGACAAAGCTGACTTGCTAATAAACAAAAAGACTGAAATGTTTATTAATATTATTGTTAGCAGTTTAAATATATCATATCCAAATAAAGTAATAAAAACGGCTTCTAACAAACCTCAGATTCAGAAGTTTAATAATAATCTGAAAGAAATGAGACAAACGCTTTGTTTTATAAAGGAAGCATGTGTCCGATCTAATGATCCAGAACTGTTAATTCTAAGAAACAAATACAATGTTGAGTATGAAAATGCTATTAGAGACGCAAAAATCACGGCAAACAATAAATTTATTAAAAAACACAAGAATGTTCCTTCAGCTATGTGGAAAGTCATCAAATCTTCCATCCGCACTAAACAAACACACAGTAAATCGGAGTTATCTCCTAACAATTTTTATAATTTTTTTTTAAACTTGTCTAATGTTTTATTAGAGTCACTGCCTAAATCGGACATTGATCCAGTTTTTTTAACATGTAGTGCTGTAAAAAAATGTGCACATTTCAAAAGATCTCAATCAATGCTGTTCGTTCTACTATAGATAACATGAAACCAAGTAAAAGAAAAGATATTTATGAACTAAATATAGACATTATCAAAATAATAAAAAATGTTATCATAGTACCATTAACCAGGTTATTGAATATGTGTATAAAGGACAGTGTATTTCCTGATATACTTAAAATTGCGTCTGTATTACCAATACACAAGAAAGGTGATATAAACCAAGCAACAAATTACAGGCCTATAAGTCTGTTGCCTATTATTTCAAAAATATTTAAAAAACTTTTAAAAAACCAACTGATAGAGCATCTAGAAAGCCAAAATATGCTCTGTAATAAATAGTTTGGTTTCAGAAAAAAACGTTCTACTACTGATGCTATTTAAACCTTATTCAAGAAACTATTAATGGTTTTGAAGAAAGTTTATATTCCTTATCACCATTCATTACAAAAGCATTAGATTGTGTATCTCACAAAGTTCTTTTACGTAAACACTATGTGTATAATCTACAACCAACCTGCTGCAGAATGATTTTATCTTATTTGTAAAGTCGTAAGCAACAAGTCAATGTTAATGGTAAGGTCTCAGATATGGTTGAGATTATTTGCGTGGTCCCACAGGGATCTGTATTGAGGCCCTTATTATTTCTTATCTATATTAACGACCTTCTTAATAACATAGATAACGCTAACGTTATTCTGCAGATGACACAACTATTACAACTCAAGAAAGTGAAATCAATTTTGTTCAGTCTCAAAGCATATTGGCAATGCAACTAGCGACACAATGGTTTGTAAGCAATTGTCGCTGTATTAATGAATCTAAATCCGTATCAGTTATGTTCTCTTTAAGAACAGTAAATACGGAATATGATAAGTGTACTAAGTTTCTAAGATTGCACATGGATTCAGAAGTAACCTTGAAAGAACATGGCAATTCTTTAGCGAGTTAACTATCAAATATATTTCTAATAAGAAATTTAAAAAACAATGCCAGCAATGAGAGCGTTCGAATTGCTTATTTTGCATTATGCCAAAGTCATATAACTTACGGCTTAATTGCATGGGGACACTCGGCTATCAAAGACACGGTTTTTTCGTTACAAAGAAGAGCCATAAGAATACTAGCTGGTTTACAATACAAAGACAATTGTAAATCATCTTTCATAACGCTACGTATACTCACACTACCTTGCCTATATATATATATATATATATATATATATATATATATATATATATATATATATATATATTAATGCTTAAAATTTATGCGTACAATAAGAGGCAAATGTATGGTTTATCCAAATCGCTTAAGACTGTACAAATCGCAAACAGGCACTAACTTTTATGCTATTAAGTTTTTCAACGTTTTGCCAAAACGCTTTTTACAGTTTTGAGGATTATTTAAATAACAATTTTGATGATATATAGCTTAATGGCAGCAAATTATGATAAATTGTGAACATTGTGTATTTTTTGTTTTATGCTAGTCTTATCATTTTACTAAAATGATTTCAGTTATATCTTCTTGTTTTGTATTTATATGTTTTACATGTTAACCTGAATAAGTGTGATTTATGTTAGTTTAAGTAAAACATTCTAGTCAATTTTTATTCTATACATTAATTTCTTCTTTTATCCTTTATTGATATATTTCTTTTTATATACAGTAAACTATTTTATTTTATTATGCAGTTCCTATTAACATTTTTTTTTCTCAAATATGTGACATATGTAAACAATCTGTGATAACATGCAATAAATTATTATTATTATTATTATTTTTATTATTACTTCTGCATCCGTCCAACCGCAACTCTTGTTAATAAAACACGCAAAACTTTTGCAAAACTGGCGGTTAATATATCTAATATAATTGCAACGACCTATGAAAGCTTCTACCGCTCGTTAAAATAAATTTAACTTGCGTTATAAACCTCAGAAACAACATACAATTTACCTAAAATAACATACAAAATTTCAGAACATTGTTAGCAATCTTTGAATACGGAAATGCTAATTTCTATTCATACTAAACGCAAAACAATACATTTGAAAACATCTCCGGAGGTGAAATATGTAATCTCTTAGATAGCGATTATTCAATGCTGTTTTTAAACAGCATAAAAATTACGCAAAAAATTGAGACTTTTAACATCTTTGAGTTTTTTGGTCATCGAAATTGCTGTGGGGAAATTAAACAGTACTGCAAATGTCAGTGCTTTAAAACATATGGCATTTAAATGTTTCGGTGATCTCACTTGGCCTAAAATGAGCCGGCCAGCACTTTTCTGCGTGTCCGGATTTATAAAAAACTGCGTGCGCAACAAACAAGCAAGTAAAACACGCTTGCCTACTGCTTTACGGGTTAATTTAGATATTGCAGAAATTTTTAATCAAATTGCTTCATCTTAGATGACCCTTCCAACAATATTATCCTTTGCTCAATAAAATGTGATGAGAAAATAACAGACGTTGTTGTTTGCATAACTATAATTCCTAGCCCGATATGTAGACAAAAAAGTTATGCACACGTTTTTACATTTATAAATACCACACTACCAGGTGTTTTAACCATTAGAAACCATATAGGGGAAAGAATACGATAATGAAGAAGTGAACGAAGACCTTAGTAAGCTAAAAGCACAACTGAGAACAAATTATATAATTAGAGTAAATAATACTCGGATGGGAGAAAGAAGAGAATGCAAAGGTAGTTGCCGATGCAGATATGAAAATGACAAAAATGAAGAAAACCGGAAGGTATGCGTAAGTTATTCTTAAAGGCCACTTATTGAGGACCAACTCCTCACTACGTCCTAAAAAAAAAAAACATTAGATAGGGTTTAGTTGGTACGCACTTTTTTAGATAATAAATTTAAAACGTTTAGTTTTTTAAAGATTTACCATCTACACTACATAAAATTATCAATTACAATGTGAATTATATTAATAACATATGCGTGACAAAATGTCCAACCAAACTTTTTACAATAAAAAAAATCTTTGAAAAAATAAATTTGCGCTAATAAAAACTTAAAACTCAAAAGTTAATTAAATACTTTATGATAAGTTAAACAAACAAATGGGCAACCAAGCAAGTAAACACGCTACTTATTCAAAACCCATATGATTGACAATGTTTCTTTTGTACATTATAACTTTGCTTTTTGGTTAGTAGAAACCGATTTGCGTATGCAACTATTAACTGCTTCTAAGTAGCTCTTAACCAAAACCAAAAGCATCGGTTTGTACGTAAAAAGTAGCAATATTGGCAGGATAGAATAACAGCGGTTGTTGTAATTATTCTAAACAATAAAAGCATGATTGAAATTTCTATTGTACTTTTTTGTGCAATAACGTAACAATAAGATGCAAGCGGTAAAACCGTTTAAAAAAAGCATTTTCTACTCAAATGTCAACAATCACAACAACGTAATTTTCATAAATCAATGTAAAAAAGCTTAAAAATGAGCATTCTAGAAACGTATAATATAAATAGTATAAAAAACAATCAAAAATATAACTGCTTCAACGACCAACTAAATACTAAATTTTATCATATACTTTTTTCAAAGCACATAAAAATAAAAGGTGATTTTTTAAGCGTTTGGTTTTTAAAATGAAAAAAAAAAAGCAAAATATTTTCAATAATTAATGAAATATTTATTTGGAGCAATACATCAACGTCTGCCATTTATTTTTTAAATATTATTTCATGTAAATGTTGCTTGCGGCTACGCCTGAGGTGGTCCATGCGTAAGCTCTAATTTTGGCATAATTTTTTCAGCATTTTGGCTGGTATCTTACCAACGGTAGCTGTAATGTTGTCTTCCATGGCTGCAATTGTGGCTGACTTGCTACTGTACACAAGAAACTTCACGTAACCCCACCAAACATAGTCTAGTGGGGTCAGATCGTATGATCTTGGCGGCCATTGGACTGTTCCAAAACTTGAGATTAATTGTTCACTAAACTCGCTTCTAAATTGGTTCATAGTATTGCGTGCCTTCTGGCATGTGGCACCGTCTTGTTGAAACCACATATCAACCAAGTCCAATTCTTTCATTTTAGGCAAAAAAAGTCGGTAAGCATCGCACGGTACCTTACTCCATTGACTGAAATGTTGCAATTTTCATTATTTTTGAATGCCACCGGCTCACCAACCGTACCAAACTGTGCATTTTTCAGGGTGCATTTGCAGCTGTTGAACTGCTCTGGTTGCTCGTTAGACCAAATTTGGCGATTGTGTTTGTTGACGTACACTTTGGGCCAAAAATGAGCTTCGTTGCTGAAGATAATTTTTTGATAAAAAAGTGGATCTTCATCCAACTTTTCTAAGGCCCATTCAACAAACAAACGACGTTGTGGTAGGTCTCCCGGTTTCAGTCCTTGCAGCAGCTGTAGTTTGTATGGTTTCATACCGAAGTCTTTACGTAAAACTTTTTAGGTGGTCAAATAACATAAGCCCAATTGGCGACAAATTGACATATCGCAACCTTCATTAACACTGGCCTATAGCAGCAATTTTCTCCTCGCATTCTCCGCGTACGGGTTTAATAAAGTGAAACTGGTGCAAAATTTGGTCACAATAGCTTGAATAGCTTGTTTGGTAGGTTGGTTATGACGACAATAAAATGGACGTAATTTGCAAAACACATTTTTTACAGAGCAAGAATTTTTATAATAAAATTCAATAATTTGCAAGCGCTGTTTGTTTGTTAGTCTATTCATGGTGAAATGGCAAACCTTACTAAGCATTTTTAGCATTAACACATGTCACGAAAAACGCGTGCCGTGTACAAAAATTTACACTAAAAAAACAAATAGCAAAAAAATCACCCGTTACAATAACTCAATAACCCTTAACATAACATACAATTGTAGCATCCACCACCAACCTGTGCAAGCAGTATAACATTTTTCACCACCTCTTACATCAAAAATATATTATAACAGCTAAATATTACATATATTTAGCTGTTAGTTCAATACATGGATACACTGGATACTTGACTTACGTTTATAAAGTAAAGCAAAACATTTTACGACGGCCATTTTGTGAGTGACTTGATAATACTAAATATGTTTTAAAAAAATCTTACATTTTATCATTTTAGTTTTTTAAACATTTAAAACATACATTATATGCAACTAACATTATAAACTAACTAATTAAATGTTCCGGACAACAATTGGTTGGTTGAATCCAAAGTTAAGACCAATAATGCGTTTGTGATAAAAATTAATATCTTCTAAACAAATCTACCAATTTAAACCAAATTTTAAATCAATATTACTACAGATATTGCTGACATTTTACTATTATAGTTAAGCTTTGTATATATATTTGCGGTACAGTAATTAAAAAAAAAACTTATTTTTTTTGAAAAATTATGCCCGTAAAACTTTTTTACAAAAAACAATACAAAAATTAGCAACACTTGTAAAGCATCACCAAACATAGGCCATTTGCGTAGAGCAATTAGATTTTTATTTGTAAATTTTATCTGCGTGCCATCTGCAATGGAAGTGATTTTTTATGTGTAAATTAAAATGAATTAATTTTTCAAGCGTAATTACCAATTAAAATAAGTTTTAACACTGTATACATTATATGCATTATGTATATGATGGTAACGTCAAAGTATTGTGAAAGATTCAAGAAAATTGGTTTGTAAATAAATCAGTGGCGTGCAAAAGATCAAAATTAGATTTAAATATCAAAATAACAATTTTTGTTCTTTTGCACGTTAGTTTTATTTGCAAAACAATTATTTTAAAATTTTCACAGAACTTCAACGTTATTACCATATACGTAATGCATATAATGTATACAATGTTAAACCTTATTTTAGTTAATAAATTACACTGGAGGAATTAATTCAGTATGCTGCGCATATAAAGCTTCACTTCCATTGCAGATGGCACGCGCAGAAACTCTACAAATAAAAATCTAATTACACCATGTAATGCCGGTACTAATAGTTGGAGATTAACGCCCGGTTTCTCCAGCATGTCTCAAGCCCAAACTAGACCTCAAACTAGGCCTTAAGCTGAAAGCCGAGCTTATTCCGTTGCGCCAAAGCAAAATCTCTTTTTATTCGCGTCAAGCAGAGCTCAAATAATAGATATCGTTTTCGAGAGCTCAAGCTCTGCAACTGTAATCAGTATTATTTTGTAGGCTCAAAACAATTATTTACTACTACTTGCTTTTATATATTGTAAAGCATATTAATTTTGATTTTAATATTTAATAAGTTACAGTATAATTGACTTCAAAATATTCTAATTAAAGTGTTATTTAAAAACTATAATTATTTGACACATAGATAACCATAATGTAATAATTTTTGACATTTATATTTTATTATAAATTGATGTCAGTAAAAAAATTTTAAGACAAAAACGTATATTTTTTTTTATCAATTAGAAAACAACATTGCGAATATTAGCGACATTGCCAAATCTATCCGGATCCTAGAAAAAACGTCGTTTCTAAATGCATTAATCTCTGACTATTAGTACGAGCATAAATGGCTTATATTTTGTGCTAATTTACGATTGTTGCCGGTTTTTGTACTATTGCTCATAAAAAAGTTGTGCATGTTTACATTATTTGAAAATTTTTAAGTGATTTTTTTTTTATTACTGTACTGTAAAAACCACTGCATATACAAAGTTTGAGTATGATAATAAAATGTCAGTAATACGTGTAATAATGTTGTCCAAAAATTTTGCTTAAGTTGGTATGTCAATTTAAAAGATATTAATTGTTTATTAAAAACACATTTTTTGTCTTAACTTCGGATCCAATTAACCAATTCTAGTCCGTATCATTTAAATGGTTTTTTGTTACTGTTAGTGACATATAATGTATTTTTTAAATGTATAGAACCATAAAATAATAAATTGTAAGATGATTTTAATATTTATTTTGTATTACTAAGTCACACATAAAATGGCAGCCGTAATATAATTTGCTTTACTATAAAAACGCATCAACATAGGGAGTCAGGTATCCAGTTATATATATCCATGGTTCAATATCATATTTTGTCACTTTTGCTGATGATAAAAGTAGTGTAAGAGAAGTCGTTGGCAAAAATAGAATTTAATAAAAAAATAGAACTGATTAAATTCTGCAAAAAAAAAGAAACTGATAATTACAAACAGGTAGTTTACAAACAAAAAGAGATTGTATACTTAGAAGGCACCTGGAAACGGAACAAACAGCAAATAAGTTTTATTATTATTAAATATAGGTTTAGAAATAGAGTAAATACGAGTATACACAGTGACCATATACTAGTAATAGCAGTTGGATTTAAGATTGAAAAAGGTAAAGAGAGCATTAATAATAAGAAAACAAAACTTCACACAATCAAAATTCAACAAGAAATTATTGAGTACAAAAAAGCAAAGAAAGAAAATAAGCAATGTGAAGTATAGTATAGGCGTAGATATTGACATTGTTCAAAAGAAATACTAGACATTTTGCCATCTAAACAAATTTTAATCATAGTACAAGGTTTGCTAGCAATTCTTAAAAATATTCATTGACAATTCAAAGATGTAGAACCAAAACTTTTAAAAGAGATTTCTTTTACCGTACTATTGACAAATAGAAAAATTTCCAAATTAAGTATTTTGCAAGACTTATAAGCCACGAATAGGTACTCAAAATTAATGTTCACAGACTGCTTGAATCTAGTCTTCAATGTGATAGTTTCTGCAAGTGTGGTTTGTCTCGTTCAAATTCAAAGGTATTTTTATATTGTTGTGGCATATTATGTAATTCCTAAATTTCACTTTTTAAAATTAAAAAAAAAATGATTAAGTTGATCGATAAAACTGATGAAAAATGTTTAAGTAAAAGAGTAGATAGAAAAAATAGAAAACTGATATGTAATTGTATATGAGACAACAAGTAGCAATGAAGTAAATGACAAAAAAAACAATTGAATTAAAGTTTAAAAAAAAAAAAGAATGAGATAGTGTTGTTGTTTATTACTAACGTTTGTTCAATATGTATGCCAAAAAGATTGTAGCAAAGTGTTGGAAAAGGAACAAAAAAATGAGCATAGGAGAATAAAATTTATTTGATATTACGATGATATAATTGTGTTTGCAGAAAGCTCAAATAAAGACAATGGTTATAAGAATTAAAAAAACAAAAAAAAAAAACAAACAAGCAATTAGAAAGGTATGGCTACCTTAGTTCTAAAATTACAGAATATTAGAGAAGCAAGAGAGAAATAAAGTTTTGCATAAGAATTTTAAAAAACATTAAAAAAAAAACAAGATTTTAAGTAGCAAGTTATATAATAAAAATAAAATGTAAAACTTTTTGTTTATAATATGTTTCTGAGGAAAAGCAGTAAAAAACACTAATAATAATGAACGTAACAAACGGTTTTGACATGGTAGACACATTGTTACAAAAAAGTAGGTAAAAATGGCATAACATAAAGAAAGCTGCTAACTTTATTACGTTTGTTGATATTGGATAACGTAAAATTGATTGCGATAGATCCAACTTAATTTTGTGTTTATTTAAAACATAACCTAAAAAATTTACAAGTTTTAAGATAAGTTTAATGTTTTGGTCAACGCTGTTTAAACTCAAAACTTAAAAATGTGTGCTAAACACCTCGTAGTATAATTTTTATGCTAAAAGATAAAACTGTAAACTAGTAGCACCGTGTACTAGATACATATCCAGTATAACGTTATACTTCAGGCTTTAATATATTTAACAGTTTTTTTAAAGTTTGCCGATAGCAGTATAGAGTTTAGTAGTTGTTAATTTTGCATAGTAAAATATCTTAATTATAGACAAAACTGTGTAGTGTGGTGAGTTTGTTTAAGACAGTTAAGTATAGCTTAAACTTTTTTGGGTATTACATACCCTACTACACATCTAATGTAATTAAAAAATTGCACAAAAACAACACACAACATCCAATTGCAATAAACAGTTGAAATAATAAGATAGCTCAGTTATAGAGCGTTGTTGTAAAACCTTAATAATCCTAAGTTTAATCCTTAAAATATGATTAAATAATAACTTTTTTGTTTTCTACCGAGATACGGTACCGTAAGATCTGTAAAACGCACCAATTTAACCATTGTATTAGTGCAAACCAGCATAAATATCTAATAATTTCTACAATTTTATGTGTAGTAGGCATTATACAGGGTGATTCAGTGGAACTGCATGGTTTTTGAACGCACAGTACAAAGCAAGTAGGAGAGTGAGAAAAACCGGTATAGTGTCATTAAACTCAAGCTACACCATTTTATTCACTATGGGTTCTGCATCATTGTATATTTGTGTACTTTTGTGTACAATAAATTATTTTAAAAGTGGAGAATTTGCGTCTCATTTATCGACATTTTAATATATAAACAAAACTGCTGATATTATTCTATAGATAATCTACAACATTTGTATTAATGGTCCCTGCATAGCCCTAGAGTGACGGTCTGGTGTGCTGTTGCTAAATTTGGAGTAATTGGCTTTAATTGCTACATTGATTATCAACTTTCCGGTGCTTAAATTACAAAGACAAAGAATATATACTTGGAGTGTATAGTTTAAACAAGATAGAGCTAGGGCCTACATACAGCCAAAGCCTCAATGAAAGTTTTTGAGAGATTTTACAAGAACAAATCATTTTACGTTTTTTATCCTGTCCAAACGGCTTATGATTGTTTGGTTTTTTTTTTGAAGTCCCGTCTATAAAATCAAATTCCGAATATTAAAAATATTTAAAGATGCTATTTGTAATAAATTGCAAAAAAATTATCGAGAACTGTTAAAAGATGTTATAAGCAACTTTCAAAGTTCAAACAAATTTGCATTCAAAAGAAAGTTGTCATTTAAGTGATAGTATTTTCTGCACTTAGTTAACAAACAATTAATAATAATTAGACGTTACTTTAATCTTACCTTTAATGTTAACTTTGATTTGATTTTGTAAACTTATTAAACATAGATTGCTTTTTCTAAACGAATAAACTCAGTTTATAAAATTAACTATCGTTTTTGATTAGTTTTTGTTTTTAGTAAAAATGGATAACTTACGCAACTCATATAAATAAATCATTCTGCAGTATTAGTTTTTAATATAAGTTTGATTTGTTTGTTTGTTAATTTTTAGTGTTATATTCTATACGCCTATATAGGTTTTTAATTTGACAAAACCTTGTTGTTTTTAAAACTATTTTTGCAAGTGATGCAGTTATGTCTAACCTATTACAATATTACTACTGATTAAAGTGCAGTTGCATTTTATCCAAGCACTATAACAACGTACGTTTTTGTAGTTTTATTTTTTTAAGATAATAACGAATTGATAAAGAAAATTATTGCATTTGCAAATTAGCAATAAATTTTATTATAAAATGTTAAAATAAAATGATTACCAAATTTTGAATGTTAAATTCTAATAGAGGAAGTTTGTTTGCTATTAAAAATTCAATAACTTTTTTTAAATATTTTTATTTGAGCGTTTGTACAATAGAAATCAGTCAACAGAATTAATTTATGGCATCAAAATTATTGTGGTGGTTGGGGAAGATGAGCTCCTTGTGGTTGGAAACCATTTTCATCAGCAACATAGGTAACAGTGTATGTGACACCATCGGCTCCAACGTAAGAGAATTGTCCTCTGACAGCAATTGCTTCATTTTCACTTCCAGCGTTGATTAATTGTCCTTGTTCGTTAGCAGAGATTCCGTTGCTGGTTTCGTAGCTGTAAAAATAAATAATTTAATATAACAATATAAAATTAGTAAAATTTATATCTTACGCAAAATTGTATCCATCAACTCCAATATTATCAAGTTCGTTTTTAAGAACTTGGGCATCTTTGTCGGCTTGTGGAGCGGCCAAAGCTACGGCTACAAGAGCAGCGAAAGCAACGATCTAAAATAACAAAAATATAAATTTCACGTTCACTTTTATTATTCACTTAATATTCACTGACCAATTTCATGTTTAATGTGGGATATGTGTTTTCACAGTATATCACAGATCTGTGCTAGTTTCCAAATTTTTCAACCTTTTATATGATTTGAAAGTTTTAGAACTCCCCTCTTAACCCATAAATTATTAGATCATTCACTGCCCTGACCTTTACGCAACTTTATACTAAAGATGTCACCAATTGCCCGCAGCCGGTACCAATATTAATGAACTTGAACTGTTAAATACTACGAAAATGCCAGAACATTTATAATAGTTTAATTTAACAAACCGCAGAATAGGATCTTATAAATTTTGATGATTAATACGGGTATTTCATTAATAAATATTTGTTTAATTTATTCATAATTAAAAATATATTTATTACAATTTAATTTTCATTCATTATAATTATAATTATTTTGCTTAATTATTTGTGCATACTTTCTGGAGTATAGTCTTAGGTTAAATTTTATACCACTATTGTGTAATATGAATTTACTCTAATACCATATTATAATAATTGTTTTTTTTTATTATGCAAAATTATTGCATTAAATTATTTTTTTTTAAGTATTTTAACCTAATAGATACATACTTCCAGTTTAAGTACCTGCTAAAACATTAAAAAAAAAAGTTTTATTTATTTTTTAATTGTTAATTACGTTATTAAATTTACAAATAGCAACAAAATGCATTCAAAAATACAGAAAAACGCATTTATTTCTATATTTGATAAGGCTTTTGGCTATTTTCTAACTATTATTTGACTAAAAGACTCGACATATCATAGTTTAATCCTTTCTAAATGTACTGTTAAAAAAAATAATCGATTAACAAATTATTTGTAGAAGCAGGGAAGAAGCCAAAGTTGCCGTTTTTGTTAAAATACTATAAATCGAGGTAGCGGTCGGTATGCTCTTAACTTCGGATCCAATTAACCAATTGTTGTCTGGAACATTTTAATAGTTACTTTATAATGTTAATTTTATACAATGCATGTTTTAAATGTTTAAAAAATCAAAATAAAATAAAATGTAAAATGTTTTTAATACATTATAGTAACACACAAAATGCTACGGCAGTCATTTTGTGTGTTACGAGTATAATGTGCGTCATTTTATAAACACGAGTCAGGTATCTAGTATATCCATAGAAATAATAGTTACAAGGAGCACGGTTAAGACTGTAAGGTGGACATTGTAATTTAGTGTGCCGCGGCCCTAACCTGTGGGACCGCAGACACCTGTTTTATAATTAGGATTATTTTAATTAGGACTTACCCCGGCATATGTTAATCCATTTGGTCACTACATCTGCTTTATTTCACGGCTCACGCACTCAAAACCCTCCGGGGGCTACGTTGATTGACCGCAATTTGATTACTCGGCGCACGTGTAACTCTGTATCGGGCTGATATTAGCAGAAGGACCCATAGGCGTCTCATATACGTTTTCCGGAGATTATCTATTTTTGCCGGAACTTTTGGACTCCTGTATATTACCTTTACTTTAATTACTAAAAAGATAAAATTTTATGTAGACTGTAGACAACCCGTACAGATTCTTTTGGATGTAGCGTTCAAGCCAGTAGACCGATTGAACCGGAGTTTTTGCGGAGTGTAATAATGTATATATTTGTCATGTGTATAATTAATTTTAAGTTTAATTACATTTTAATTTTTGCACCTGGCGGCACATATTTTAGGGCGGCAATTTCTACGATTTATTATTATCGAAAAAATTTCCTCATTGTCGAGTCAATGTAGGGTTGCAAATATTATCTCTAATATTTTTTTCAAATACAGACATAATAACGAACACGCCAAGTAGAAATTCTATGTACTACTCCCTACTTGATGTTTATTGAATGCTTGGTTAACATGAATATGACGCGGATAAATCACACACACGAGGCTACGTCTCTGCCTTCAGTTCGTTCTTCAAAGGCTAACTTTTGTTGCCCCAACAGTATTTTGTTTTATGTTGGTGCTTGGAATGTATGCAAGCACCTGAGACACCAATACTAGATAGTCTCTAGACAAAACACTAGTGGCCGCGTATAAACGGGAGGAAAGGCCCGCTAGTTACAAAAGGAGCTTCTTATGTTGCTAAAAAAAATATTTTTGTTAAACAATGAGTAATTTAAGACTACAAAATCTTGCATTATTGTCTATAAAACAAGAAATTACGAATAATATAAATTTTGAGAGCATTATACACAATTTTTCTACTATGAAAGTTAGAAGAGTAAATATATAAACATGTTTACTATGTGTACAATTTGTTTGTTTATCTAGAAGAATAGAAATTATTTATTTATAAACATAAAATAAAAAATATTTAATGGTAATTTATTTTTGTAAATTGGGTATATGTTTTGTCTCATAAGTGGAGAACCTGCGACCTCTGGCTTTTAAAAAAGTAGCTTGTATTTTTATAAAAGTTGTATTTATAAGTATATCAACTTATGCGAATTTCTTTATTAATGTCAAATTAAATATGCGATCCAATGGTAAAAAAATTCCCCACTTATAGTTTGTCTCAATTACAATTATTTATTTATGTTTATTAATTTATTAAAAACCACCATTTGATTGACTTAGGAAGAACGGCAAATTAAAGACTGTCTTGAGCGGCAATTGTTGTAAGTACACAACTGCACCAACCAGTACCAGTTAGGTTTTGTTCTGCTGTTCAAGTGCAGTAAAAAATTCACTAGTATTATGAGACAGTAAAGTACCATCTCTGCTTTGAGAGAATAACCCGTCTGGTACTTGTAAGTTCTATTCAGTGTCATTCCTGTACGTTTTCCAGTTATTCATTTTCTTGCCTCGTTTGTATATACCAGTACTTCTTGTCTTTCTTGTGTTTTTCAGAAATTGTGTGGCGGCTTCAAAGTCAAATTGGTCTCAATTTTTTTTTATCCTGTTGGGTGTTGATTGTGGCATTAGACGTGGTTTCTGCCAAACAACCGCAGAGTTTTTCCTGTATCCTGCCAGTTTATTTATAAGTTCCTGCTGTAAAGATATTGCTGTGTAATTTTTTGATTGTTGTGAGTGGACTGAAAGTTTTATTAAGTTATATTTTTTCAATAAAGCTATTTTTCTGGTTACCAACCTATTTTTTTATGTTTATATTTACGTGTTTTGGCGCTAAAGTTTTCCCAAACAAAGTCCAATAAGTGATCGTTGTGATCACGACTGTTGCTACTTTGGCACATGCACTGTAACATTCAGTTAGTTTAGTGTATTCTGTACGTAATTTTTATTCTCATATACTATTACAGCATCGCTAGCATGAAACAGCACTCTTATATTTACGTTATTTATCCGTACACCAATAACCAATAACCAATTCTTACGCATTTGTCCATAAATATATTAAACATCCACGGGGACTTAACGCATCCCTGCTTGACACCTTGTTTTATTTTAAATAATTGCTCAGTGTACCATCTGCTTTAACGCACGCTTTGCTACTATTATATATAGCAATAATGGCATTCAATAAATGTTTCTACTCTATACTCTTTTAAAACGTTCCACAACATACGTCTGTTTACTCGATCATATACTTTCTTTAAATCAACAAATGCTCAGTACATCATTTTTTTTACTGCTATACATTCTCAATTACATGTTAAAGTGCCAAAAGTCTTTTTTTTGTCTGCATTGTTCATTGTCTCTATACAATTGTTTAAAATGTTCTTTTTAGCGCTTTCTAATACTGTTTTTATTCCAAATCTTTTTTTACAAGTATTCTAAATCTTTCTTCTAAAATTTTTGTTCAGGAGTTTTTTTTAATTTTTCTATGGTACTGTCATTTAAGTTTGTTTTATTACTTATATCTTTAACTGTATATTTTTATTTGCTTTTTTTTAATAAATAAATATAAGACCAGGGTCCACTTTTGATATGACAAAATAATAATCAGTTTAACATTCAACTCTACGGATTGCTCAAGGATCTCTAATTAAGCTATTCATCTAATAAACTATCTTACATCATACACCACAAAGTTAAACATTAATTTTGAACTTATCTCATCTTATATTATGCTTCTATACAGTATTCTCTTGCAAATATGTAAATACCGTCTAATGTTAGCACATTTTTTTTCAATATTCTACAAAATAAATCATTGCTCAGTGATATTGTGTTGAACATGCTTGCATTTTTCTAAACAAGCCATCACTAATAATACTAGCAATTTTTGTCTTGTAGGTCAGTATATCAAGACACTTTTTTTTGAAGAATATTTTTAATTGGACTTATTATAATTTTATTTTTTTCAACTCTGCCAGCATAATTGTTGGGTGGATTGAGTAACTAAACAATTATGTTGCCGGTTCAAAGATTAGACAAAAGAGGAGAATTTAAATTTAAAAAAATAATAATATGAATAAAGAACCCAAAATAAGCATTGGAACAGAAAGGAAGCAGAAATGACATCATCAGCGCAGAAAAAAATAACAAAATTTTGAACAATAAGATTTGGCACACGCAAAATTGTCTCATGAAAAAAAATCAAGAACTTCTTTAAGAATTTAAATTTTACAATATTTAAATATGTGCTCTGAGTGACTTAAAAAAAAGGAAAAAGAAGCATTTACGTAAAGAAGCTTAATTTTTTATACAGCGGGATAAGTATATGAGCCTTAGCAAGTGTAGGATTGTTAATACAAGTACATAAAAAAAATAAAAACAACTTTAAGGATATAAAATAAGTCAATGGTAAACATGATAATGGTGACGCTAATAATATAGAACAATATAAGCTATGTTATATCTTTTAAAGCACCAGACATCTCCAAAACTAAAAAAAAAGATTTTTTTTACGATAACCTACAAGACCTTACAGGTACAACAGCACCTAACAACAGAGTATAATGCACGTATAGGCGTTTTAACATACCAATAAGCTGAGTGAAACAAAAAGTGAATTGACAACACTTGATCAGATGCAAGAAGATAAGATTATTAACTACATTATAACAATTAGAAAAATACAACCCAAAAATATAAGAGATGTGGGGTGCAATCATGGACTAGTACTAAAAATAAAAAACAATTAAACAAAAAACATAGAAAATAAACGGACAATTTATATCAAAAGAAGCTAATAAAAAAAACACCTACAAGTTACAAGAAACTCATAAAAGATATAGAATACAAGCTATACGGCTTCCAAAACAAAGTCTGAAAAATAATAAGAAAATACATGAACGAGTTTATAAACATCAACAAAATCACAAAACAACAATGGATTGAACGTTTTACTAATATGGAGATACCAAGAAACAACAAAAAAACAATAAAACAACAAAACAAGAGAATAAAAAAGCTAAAAAACAGAAAAGCGCTTATAAAACATAAAAGAACAACACTACACATATGGCTACTAAACTTTTTTGAGAATATTCACTGACAAACAAAAAATAGATGTCAATTTGGAATTTTTTGTTAACAAATTGTACTGTACTTTGCACACTAAACTAAAAATTTTATGTTGAATTGTAAAGCATATTTATTGATTTTGTTGCGTAACAAACTTCATATTTTTGTTTCAACGACTAATATGGAACAAAAAATATATTTTTTTTAACTATTAATACTATTGCCCCCTCTTGCATTAATGACTGCTTGAAGTCGACAAGGAACACTTATTAAGGATCACATTTTGATCGATATTATTTCATTCTTGCAATAGCAATTGTCTTAGCTCTTGAGCAGTTATTGGAGCAGGTGTATGCTTTTGAATACATTGTCCAAATTCATCTCAGACATTTTCTATAAGATTCACATCCGGATTGAAAACTGGCTAATCAAACCGCAAAATTTCCACTTTATCTAGACAACTTTGGCTACGTAAGATCTAGCATTATCTTGCATAAAAATGCCGCGCTTGCCCATAGTTGTCAAGAAGGGCATACCATGATAATTGAAAACCTTTATAATGTATCTGTTAATTGTTAGAGAGCTATTCTCTAAAAAAACCATTTCTCGTTATTCCATGCTCGGTGATTTTGGGCAAAAGCCTATCTTGCAACACGTTGTCGGCGTTGTAAAAGTGGACTTCTTTCTACAAGACAATCCAGATGCCCAAAACTTTCTCCTTACGGTCCATTTACTAACATTTACATCTATAATTTCATGGAGTCGATTTTGTAGATAAACTGCTGAAACAGTTCTATTCTACAAACTTATGAACACTAAAAGACAGTCATCTTTGTTTGTGGTGACTTTTTTTTGCCCGGATTTAGATCTTTTGGTTATTAGGCCAGTATCTAAGTAATGCTGATACATCTTTTGTACAGCACAAAGGCTTTTACCAACATACCTTGCAGTTTTACGTTTTTCTCGGCTATCTTTAATTGACGTTATAATTCTTGCTACAACAATGGGAACTAAAGGCATTATGACTTGTTAAGTACAATACACCGTGTAAATGACAAATTTTGCAAAAAAAAATTAACATTAAGTAAAAAAACCACAACAAAATGTAAGTTTTCAATTAGAGCAAAATGAATGCTGTTTTATAAAAGTCTGTAATTTAGTGATAATAACTGACAATTAAACGCCTATTTTGGTTTACAATTTGCAAACATAAAATTAAAATTAAAACTTCAAACATAAAGTGAAAACAATTTTTTTTTTAATAAATCATAATTTTTTTGTTTGCTAGTGTAATATCAACAGGAAAGATACCGACAACATAAAAAATAAAAAACAATTGCAACCGGCAACCTAATAAACATGATGCAGCAAAAGCTCATCGAATTTATCAAGAAAGGTTTTTAAACCGACAGGTACCAAATGAAAGAACATTTATTGGTATTCACAAACGTCTACATCAAACTAAAAGTGTACATAAAAGAGCTGCCGGAAATGAGAGACCTGGCCTGCTACTTCCGCAAATTGAAAAAAAAGTTTTTTCAAAAAACTAAGACGATCCATCAACTAGCACTAAAAGAATAGCTTTAAACCTAAACTTTAGTTACGTTACAGTGTCAAAGATAATAAAAATCCAGATGTTATATCCTTATTATATACAGCAAATACAAGCCCTTTTACCAGCAGATTTTCCGTAAAAATTGGCTATGTGTCAATGGTTTCATGAAAGAATTGCGCAAAATCCTTGTTCTTAGAACAAGTTTTATTTACGGACGAAGCAAATTTTTCTTGCAATGCGATTAAGAATTTATGTATGGGCCGACGAAAATACACTTGCCATAATAGAAGGCCATCTTCAGCAAACTTTTTTCGTTAATGTTTTGGCAGGTGTTGTAAGGGACCATTTAATAGGTCAATATTTTTTACTGTTTAGGCTAAATGGTCAATCATTTTTTAATTTTTTTATAAAAGAGCTGCCAGAACTTTTAGAAGACATTCCGGTTCAATTAAGAAACAAAATGTGGTTTATGCACGATGGTGCTCCTACACATTTTAGTTTAGTTGCGCGTCAATTTTTAAATGAACAGTATATTAACCCGTTGGGTAGGTCGAGGAGGCCCACAGGCTTGGTCTCCTTGGTCTCCAGACCTAAATGTTTTGGATTTTTTTTTGTGGGGTTACTTAAAAAGTTTAGTTTACACTACATCAGTTAATACTGATAAAGAACTAAGAAATTGCATTATTGCATCCTGCAATACGATACGAAACACTCCAAGCTTTTTTAAACGGCGTTACCGTAAGATGAGGATTTTTCAACAATTTTTGTAATTTTTCTTGTTTTCTATGTTATTGCTTAGTTTTGTAAAATAAAGGTTTTGTGATCATGTTGCTACTTTTTCGTTCCGTTCCTGAGAAATCGTCAAAAAATAAAAAAAAAAATTTACACACTGTATCTCGAAAACGATGCGTTTGCGGAACTATGTTAATAGAAACTCTTTTTTTTATAATTTACCAAAAAATGCCACCCTTTATTTTCCGACACATGTTTTGAAACACTTTGTATAACAAATTACCTATATAAGATTTTACTGGAATAAAGTGATCTATCTATATAAAAAATATGTGTTTTTAAAGCCTTAATTTAGTAGTAACCTATTGCCTTTAGCAAATATGGTTAACTACTAGTTAGTTTATTTATTATAATAGTTGATTATGAACATAGATAAATTAAAAGTACTGACACATTAAACAAAAAATTTGATTGAATAAGTGAAATAGTTTATTTAATTTAAAATATAATTTTACCAAGTTGCAACGTTTTTAATGTTTAGTTTTAGTTTAAATACTCTCCGCTTTTTTTATAATTAAATTAAAAACCTTTTAGTACTAACATGTAGCTACCTTAATTACAAATTGTCTAGTTAGAAAATAATATCTGGACGGTTTATTGAGATACTTTTGGAACGATATAGCTTATATATTTTTTATATTTTATATTATATATTATTGATCCACTCTCTCACTAAGATAGTAGCGCGGAGCTATATTTAATTTGAAATAGATCTAATGATCTCTTTTAAAATGATTTTCTAAAAGCACTACTGTTAAATGTTAATCATGTCATGTCATTTGTGTCTTGCACTATTAAAAACTTGCTTAAAATATCAAGTTTAGTAGTTTTTTATCATCAATAAGTTGGAAATTATATTTAATAATATCTTTTAAAACACAATAAATATGTATGTTTTTTAATGCTTTATTTTAAAAAATAACAATGATTTTATTTACAAGAACCTAAAAATCAGTATCTTATTTTGGAATATGGGCACCTTCTGGTTGGAAACCATTTTCATCAGCAACGTAGTTAACGGTGTAAGTAACTCCATCAGCTCCGGTGTATGTGAATTGGCCTCTTACAGAGATTGATTCATTTTCAGATCCGGCATTGTTCAGTGTTCCTTGTTCACTGGCAGAGATTCCATTGCTGGTTTCATAACTAGAACAGATTTATTAATTAATTAATATTACATTTTATTATGCATTGATTGCAAGCGTGAGAATATGCAGTGTACTTACGCCCAGTTAAATCCATCGACTCCAATATTTTCCAATTCGCTTTTCAATACAGTAGCACTTGCATCCTTATCTCCTTGTGGAGCAGCAACAGCTAAAGCCAAAACGGCTGCGAAGATAATGATCTATAAAATATATTAATTTAAATTACATAATATTATCTAATCAATGTTATAAATTTAATTAATTACGACTTTATTTCAACAAAATTATTGCTATTTAATATGATGAAATATATTAATGATTTATTAAACAATAGAATTAAAATAAAACTAAATTTGATGTCATCAGTAATTAGGTTTTGCACAATTGAATTAACATATTAAATATGCACTAACTACTTGGCACTTTTATCACTCAATTTAAATCCCGATTTAATTTATGGCTATTGTTATATAACCATTTCAACACATTCTTAGTAAATAATGAAACACTAACCAATTTCATGTTTGCTGGTTTACTGTTATCACAGAACTATGGTTTACCATCTTTGCACATACTTTATATACCATTTTGCAATCAAAAAAATCAACATAAAACTCACTATTCTTGTTGTATGTTTTTTTTATTAATCATTAATACAGGTTGAAGATGACACTAGCTAATTAACAAATCATAACCTTTCGGAACTTGTTTGAAAGGTACCCCTCTTGATTGTGCAATTTTTACAGATGATGAATATGCACTCACTAAACCGTGAACTTGAATCACGGCTGTGCTATTTAGGGATTAGGGTAGCTGCTTTGCGCAATTATATGAATGGAAATTTATTTATTAATGTTAATGAATATTTGCACTTTGATTTCATAACGTGTGCTTGTCTATTAGCATATCAAATATATATTTATTAATCTGTAAATATTATAAATGCTATATGCTTTAGCGTATTTACGCAATAAAACCTTAAATGTTATGTACATTGATCGTTCATTTTAGAATATTCAGGTAAATGAATTTTCATGTTTATGACATTGAAATTTAAATTAATTCTGCATTGTGAATATGTCTACAAATATTTCTCCATGTCGAATGGGAATGTTGCATTAATAAATATTAGCGCATAATTAGAGAGCAGATTTCTAAGATGCCATATTGAGTTTACGAAATTTATTTTTAAATTAATTTAAATTCTAATTTTTAAAATAAATACTTTTTGTTTGAACTGAACATTTTATTTTATTAACAATATTTTATAACAGTATAATCAAATTAATTTAAAAATATTAGAGTGGATCAAAATTCAATTTTTTACAAGATAAGTTATGAAACAATGAAACACAGTTTTATTTTTAATTACAACATGTATTATGTAAAACTAATATTAGAGCAAATTAATTTAAGGAAATTAAGCATCTGTTATAAAAGTGCTTTAGAACAATATTTGTTTAAAGTCCAAATTGTGAATTTTAGATTAGTTTGATCTAAAGTTATAAATTTGACATTATTTTTTTAAATATTTGTGCTTAAATATTATTATAATATACTTTTTGTGTTTTTTAAATACAATTTTATTTATTAAGCCTTAAAATATTTCTGAGACAAAAATTTGTAATTTTAGTGTTTGTTGGTTTCTTAAACTGATTACCGGTAAAAAAAACAACAAATTAAGCGCAAAATTCTGCCAAACATGAATTTTTAGCCGGAAATTAAAAAAAAAACAGACAAAAGTACAAATAAAATTATTCACATTCAAGGAGAGAATAGAAACAAAAAATGGAAAGTTGTAATAGATAACAAAAGGAAATTCAACTAAAGAAAAAATTGAAAAAATTAAAAACTAGCAAGAAAAAAATGTAAAAAAAATGAATAAAGTGAACACAAAAAGAAGTACAATAATACTTAAAAAAAAACAAACCGCTATAGTTAAAAGGGACAAAAAATTAACAAAACTAATAATAGGAAGAAGACTCTTAAGATGAATATTAAAAAAAGTAACAACCAAGAAAAAAAAAATCCAGGATAAAAGAACATGTAGCGGCGGAATGCATAGGATAATTTAAACCATTGTATGCATAAAATGCGAAAAAAAAAGACACCAGGTTGTCAAATGCAGAAACAAAGAATACTGCATAAAAATCAAAACAATAGAACACAAAACAAAAACAAAAAATAACCGGCAACAAAAAAAAGTTACAAGAGATCTAAAAAAAATATATAAAACAACAACACTAACTACTAGAGGCAACACGAAAAGCAGCTAATAAACCAAAATGTATAATTTTATATTTACAAACATAAGGAGGAGAAGAGAAGCTTACGATATACTGATAGCAACAGCGGAGAGCTGTATGATAGTATACAGCTGTTATATCAACTAAAACTGCTGACTGGAATACTATCGGAAGGAAATAGAAAAATTAGAAAACGTTTAAAAACCAGAACATTTAAAAAATTATAGTAGAAATTTTTTTTATCGCAAAATCACCAAAATAAAAAGAATACAAGAGCAATTTAAGAAAAAAAATCTTAGAAGAGATGATAATGGGAATCAAAATACAAATGCTGAAAGAAATATAGACTTATAGTAATAAACAAATTAGGAGAAAAAGCAAAAAGACTCTACTTAAAAGAAGACAAAAATAAGTCATAATTGAAAAATTGGTTTTTAAGGTAAAACCAGTAAAAGAACCTAAAACAAAAAAAAACAGTTATAGCAACAGTAAAAAACATAACAAATGTTAACAAAAATAGCCAACAACAAAGCACTAGGTTTGGATAAAATAACAACAGAGATTGTAAAATCAGCGTTAAACAAGAACAATGTAGAAATAACTATAATAATCAACAGGTACCTAAAAGAAAAAACTTTCTTAGAATGTTGAAAAGAGGCCAGGCCACCTTAGTACTGATTTTAAAACAAAAAACAGAAAAATAAAACGTTATACAAGCTTACACACTAGCTAAAATATAAAAAAAAGTTATTGTGAGATGAATAGAACAAAAAAAAAACAAAATATGGATTAAAAAAATAAACAATACAAAGTTACCAAAAGAAAACCAAGCATAAAATTTATTAAATAAAACAAAAACAATATCAAAAAAGCAAATAACTGGTTGCAGAAAAAAAGACAACACTGCATAATAATAGCGTTAGACCTGTGAGTGAGGGAATAAAAATTAGCATATTATGCTGAATAGTGATGCGACACTGTCGAACTGTAGGTGTAGGATTCTAACAACCACAATTCTGAATTACCAAAAAGAAATTTTCAAGCGGTTCTTGGTTCAAAAAACTTGTCAATAAGTATTTAACACTCTGCTTTTTTAGTTCTGTCCATAATAATAAAATGCAGCGTATTGAGCATTCAAAACCGTCTATGTAATGAATACTACTTATAATACTTTATTCACGGTATAATCTTACCATTTACATCTACATCAAATATATATATATATAAACAATGATGTTTTACAATACAAAAATAAAGAATACAAAAAATAACATTCATAAAAGCGCACATATTAAACATTAGTCAGGATGACTTAGCTGACTTCTGATTTAGAGCCACAAAATACATTTATATCAGTTGGTAAATTATTTGCTTGCAAATCTACACATTCTACCGAGTGGATTGTTGAAACCATAATTAGTAGAATGGGTAGACTCGCGAAATAAAGAAGAATGTCTGCTATGTCTATTATTAAGTGCTACATGGAATGGAAGAGTACCAAGTAGCTCCGGACTATCAATCTCAGACATAATTAAATTACGCAAGAACGACAAATCAGCTTTTTTGCGTTGAATCTTTAATGGCGGTAGGTTGTACAATGAAGCAATGTAGCAGTAATCATAATTTACAGATAATATGCCAAATTTATAAAACAATAAACGACATAATTGTTTTTGAATTTGTTCAATACTACGGTTATGAGTTTCATAAACAGTACTCCAAACTGACGGAGCATACTCTAAATGCGAACGCACCAAAGCACAATATAAAAGTTTTAGTGTACTGGCTGATAAATCCGCGGACATTCTATATACAAATCCTAACATTTTTTTGGCACGATTGCACATGATGTTTATATGTTCAACAAATGTAAGTTTATGATCAAAAATAACGTCTAAATCTTTTATTTGTGTGACTTTGTTTAACACTTTAGTGTCAATTATATAGTTAAAACAAATTTTACTTAAAGTTCTATGGAAATTTATTGTAAAACATTTATCAGCATTAAAAAATAATTTATTAATAAAACACCAAGTATATATAGAATCCAAGTTCAGTTGTAAAAGATGGCAGTCATTGAGAGATGATATTCTTCTATACATTTTTAAATGATCCGCAAATAAAAGAAATGACGATGAATTAATATACTGTGGGATATCATTAATAAAAAGCAAAAATAAAATTGGTCCACAATGAGATCCGTGAGGAACACCAGATGAAACAAGAATAGGCTGTGACAAAAAGATATTAATTTTTCCACACTGCGTGCAATTTTTTAAAAAGCTGAATAACTAGGAAGTCACATCATGATGAAATCCAAGAGCACTGAGCTTGGCAATCAAAATATTATGACTTACACGATCAAACGGCTTTGAAAAATCGGTGTAGATTGAGTTAACTTGTACTTTAGATTCAAATGCATTTAAAATATCATTTTCATAACAGAGTAAATTAGTAAGTGTGAAACGCCCTTCACGAAAACCATGCTGCTCTTCTATTAAGATGCTTTTGCACCTCCATTGCAACTGACTAGTTACAATTTTATTGAACAATTTAGGTATAGCAGATTGATTGCAAATGCCTCTATAGATAGTGATATTCTCTTTGGGTCCTGATTTAAACAAAAGCGTAATATAGCTTTGTTTCCATAATTGAGGAAATTAAGTTTCATTCAATAAAGAATTGAAAAGTAGGTCCAACGCTTAAGTACATTTAAGGTTTTCAGATCCCTTAAAAACATCACACAAACTAATAGAAAATTTTGTATGTATTACGTTATTATTAAAATTAAACAATGGAGTTGGATGAGTTTCGTTATCATAGACTGAAGAAAAAAAATCTGCAAAATTAGTTACAAAGTCGTTCCCATTAGTACAAGTTTGATCTTTATAATGCATTGTGGCTAGAAAACCATTAGTTTTTTTGTTCTCATTAACAAATCTCCAAAAATGTTTTGGATTATTTTGAATTTTACTTTCAGTTTGTAAAATATATTGCTCGTATTGATGTGCACTGAGGTTTTTGCACGTAGTACAAATAGATTGGAATTCATTATAGTTCGACAATAGTTTTAAAGATTTATAACGTTTGTGTACAGTTTTCTTGAGTTTAGTAAGTGATATCAATTCTTTGTTGAACCAAATAGAAAAATTGATTTCACGCCACAGTTTTTTAAGGACAAAACAATCAATAACATAATCGATTACAGAGTAAAATACATCAAAACACATATCAATATCACAGTTATAAAATAGTGCAGTCCAATCAACATTCAACAAATAATTATTGATTGCGTTGTAGTCGGCAAGTTTAAAATCATTAAAAACATAATTACAATTTAAAATATCACAGGTAGTATCACATTTTATAGTTAACTAGTACGCATTATGGTGTTGGCTTAAATTTAACAAAACTTGACTTATCTATGCATGCAATATTGATCAATTTATTTATGCAGTCTATACTACTTGGTTTATTGTCATTAAGAAACACATCAATTGTTTTAAAATACTCTAAACCGTGTTTAAGTATATTTTCAGATAAGGAGTTATATATTGATAACGGTCGTTTGTGTGGATTTTTGTCTTGTAACATTTTACTATTTAAGGAATCAAAAATATTATTAACTTTTTTAATAAAATCTGCCGTATTTAACGCAGTGGTACTATTTATTTGGCCTGTTTTTGCTGCTGCTTTAATAGTCGCAGAGACAGCGTGAGAAAATATTTGAACAGCAAATATAATTCACATTTTTGAAACGTGTTTGAAAAAATGTGTTTGTCTTCAATCTATAAAATTGCTCTCGTAGTAGTACTTTTTCTATCAATATTATATGTCTTTGTAATATCAGACTACGCTACTGGTTTTTTATTAATAATAAATTTAAACTTATTCTTTATTAAATTGTTTTTTAGACTTTTTATTAAATGAGGTACATTAAAACATGCAGCACCTAATAGTTTAATTGCACTTGGATAGTCCTTAATTGCAAACAATTAGTTTTGAAACAAAAGTAAGTTTTTGCAAACCTTGTAACGTCTGCTATAATCTGTTTTAATGCAATTCTTTTTACAGAGTTATCTGATATATCGCAACGCAGCGGCGTTTTCCAAATATATTGAGTACCACGAATATATAAAAACTAATGCTGTGTTCGCAAATTTTGTGTGTCTTCTAAGAGTTCTTTAGTCTTGATATCCATCAATATCATCAAATCTGTTGTATTCTAATTGAGGCTTTTGCACAATTTCATCAAATATGACACACATTTTTTCTATATCTGACGTTGATCAAGCTTTTATGGCAAGTTTGCTCATCAAAGTAGTTTTTATGCCAGTTTTTAAATTAAAAATTTGCAATCATGTTTGTATTGTCCAAACTGATTGTAAACATAACTTTTAGTTACTTATTATAAACTTATATAAACTTGGACTTTTGTAATACAAAGAAAGAACTAGTTGTTTTTCAGCTTGTAACCACTTAAAACCCTGCCTGTGAAATAACTGCATATTTACAAATGTATTAACAGCTTGACTTTTAAATTTTATCAAATTATTGACAACAACACTACTTAAAAATGATAATTTTTTTTCCTGTGTCTATATAACTGGAAGTATTGTAACTTATTACTTTTCCGTAAATCTGGGTATTTTGCAGTTAAACATTTACACTTTTTTCTTACATTAGTAATTGTTTGCGGAGATGGCATATTAATGGCTTACTTTACTACTGCGTGAGAAATTACTTTCAACGTTTTCAAAGTTGGATATGAACCGGACGTATTTTAGGTTTTTGGAATGAGATGTCGAATCAGAACTTGATGTACTTACAGTATTGTTACGTGAATAAGTTTTTAAATTTGTAATATTACAAAAAAAAATTGTAAAACGTATTGAAACGGCAAACAAGTCATCTGAATCGACCAGCACGTTAAAAATATGTTGTTTAACTCTGATAATATACTAAAAACATACTTCATAAATGTCTTAAAAAATTTATTGATATAATTATTCAATTTATTTTGAACAATACAATGGAAACATTTGTAAAACATGCAAAGATCAGCACTCATAGCTCTTTTAAGGCTATTAGAATTTTGAAGATTTACATTGTTTTTGAATTGAAATAGATAATTCACAACTATTTTATTTAACTAATGTTAGTGGTTTATTAAAAAATTATCAAATTACTAGCTTTCTTGCAACGCATTCCAAAGTTATACGGTTTAAAAAGATGCAACAGATCAAATCCTGCACTAAGCAATCAATATTTTGTGGATTGCTGTAGCATAGATTTGTTCTCATTTTTGTGAAAAAGTTTTTTAACGTTAACGCTTTACCTGTTTTTCTATTTTTAAATATTGCTTTTATCAAATTTGTCTTAATTGGGTATGCGGCAATATTGCTTTTGTAATGTAATTAAGTTTTTACAATTAAAAAAAATAGGGTAAGTGTGTGAATTGTCTTCATAACTAGGCACTAAATTTACATACAGCTTAAATAACTGGTGTTTGATTGAATCATCTCGATTTATAAAACTCTTATATTTTTTATTACTATATATCTATTTTATTAATTTTTGATACTTTCTTTATTATAGGTTGTTAGGTAAACATGCGGCAAAATTTTTTGATTTTTTGAAGAACTCTTTTGTTTCAAAAATACAGAGTAAACAAAATTATTGTAAATTAAAAATATTATCTAGCAATAGCGCACAATTTTGGGCAGCATTTATTATTTTATATTATATATTTTTTTTACATTTTTTATATATTTTATACATATTGGTTAGACTGGGAACTATTTTCATAAAAATAATAAAAACTATTTTCTACACTTAATTTTAAGTATTTAATTTAAAAAATATATATTTTTTGACTACTCGTTGCCTAAAATAAATTAGATCTATTGGTTTAATACTTATTGTCATTAATTACACGTTTTTTTTTTAGATTAGTATGTCCATTATTTTTATCAA
Organism: Tachinus rufipes; assembly: GCA_963932245.1. NCBI lineage: Eukaryota > Metazoa > Arthropoda > Insecta > Coleoptera > Staphylinidae > Tachinus > Tachinus rufipes. Next base: position 43,201,890 of record OZ010741.1, on the reverse strand, counting down.
TTAAAAACTTTTAATTACCAAAAAAAATATTGTTTGATAAAAGTTTTTTTTTAATTTATTAAAAGCTGAGAAATTTAATTGGTTAATGTTGCCAATTTTATCTTTTTCACTTTGTATAAGTTGTTCAATATTTACAAGCTTTTTATAATTCTGATTACTTTAATCAAAACAATTACTAATAAATTTGTTGAATGCTCCTCATTAATCGCCTGCAAAAAATATAAAACTGATTGAAAACTTGTTGTTAAACTAATGAGCTTAATTTAATTTAAAAAGCGCAAATGTTAAAGTTAAAAAAAAACGCAAGCATAATTTTTTTTTGTAAACTTGCAAAAGAAAATAACTTTATTGTAAATATTTAATAAAGATTTTGATCAAAACTAACAACTAAATATTTTTCAATATATACAGATCACAATTGAATTGAATTGAACGCTAAACTTAATTTTTAATAACAATTATAGTAAAATTAAGCTATCTGAGCATGGCTAAAAGATTATGCAAACTGTTAAAACCAATATTATAAATCTTCAAAATATATACTAATTTTATTATTTTAATGTCAGTCAGTTTGTATATCTAAACCCAAATTATTAATTATTCTCTCTCTCTATCTCTCTTTTTCTTTCTCTATTTACATTGCAGGTAGGATTGCTCCCACGAATATTGTTTATACTATGTGTAATATACATATTAATAAGATGTTTGTCCGATGTAAATGTGAACAATTAATGCAAGAACCTCTATTATACCGTATAAAGTCATCATAAAGCTAGAATAATATTAATAATAATAAATTAATATTGCATAGATTAAGCAAATTTTAATGCACTTAAGAAGTAAGAAGTATAATCATCATTGAAAGTTGGATGAAAATTCTCTAAAGAAATATTTACAGAAATATTTTACTAATTTTACCAAAATATTTGCAATAACATTGCTAATACTTCCTGCTGTTATGTAAGAACTTGTTCCATTCATCTACTACCTTTATTTAACAGTTTTTAATTATTGTGGTTCTAATTCATATGTACTTCCAAGAATATCTTATGAAAATTCATCTAAAATGATAATATTTTATGTTGACTCCGATAAATCTTTATTGATTACATTGAAAGTAAACTTTTTATTATATTTTGTTATTGTTTAAAATCTTTATATTAAATATTTCTATGGCAGCATTATATCAACACATGTAATGCGATATAATATTTTGTGTAAATTGTTTAAATCAAATCGTATTTAATATATTCAGATACTTAATAAATGAAATGAAATTGTTGAAAGTGAATCTTTTATTATATATATTTTCACTTTATATTTCACGATATTATTGATATAAGAAATAATGTTTTTTCTTTAGCTGGTCTATGTAAATATGTTTGTCCCTAGAATTAAAAAGACAAATAAATTACTGTGTATATAAGATTGCCTAAGAATGACAAATATTTGTTTGTGAGCAGTTTGGATGGTTTGCAAACTGTATTAAGCGTTTGTAATCTAAAACTTTAAGATCAACTACAATGCATAATAATACATAATTTAAATTAAAGTTAATTGCATGTAGTCAATTTGATTCTTACAATTTATATATCTTTTGTTTACTAATTTGTTTTGCTTCGTAGACTAGAGACGTATAGTTGTAAAGAATTGCAAAACATTGTCTAATAGTTTTAACTCCTTTGATTGTACTAAGGCATATACATTAAAATCATCACTCAATATAGTGGATTTAAAAATTTGAAAAAAAACATTTACAAATTTATTACTTTAATAATCAAAGTCTTCTTTTGTCAAACAATATATACAGATAAATAAAACACGTTTACTATGTACTATATCAACGAGTTGAAAAAAAAATCAATGTAACAAGAAACAAACGTGGAAAATAGTTGGCAAACATACAAAAAAAAAACAGCAGAAAATGCACTTGGTAAACTGCAAAAAATTGATGACGATGAAAACATGGAATTTAATAGAAGAACGGTCAAAAATCAAAACTAAAATTATACGCAAAACAGAGAAAGATAAAATAAGGGAATTAAAAACTGCACTGGGGAAATAACAAAAAAATAAAGAGAAGTGCGAGAGACGATAGAAGACAACAACAAAGAGAATTAATGGAAACAGCAAAAAAAGATTTATTAATTAATTAAATGATTTGAATACCCTATACAAGATAACAAGAACACTCGAAGAAATAAAGAACTATGAAACACACAACGTAAAAGATAAAAATAGAAACATGCTCAAAACTTAAGTAGAGATAGTAAACAGAAGTTTGGAATTTTTTAAGGAAATATACACACAAGACGAGATTACAAGAACAGAATCTAACATATCAAGAGGCAAAGAGCGGGATGACCAAATGGGTGAAATTACTCAGAAAGAGATAGAAATGACAATTCATAAGCTGAAAAACGATAAAACACCAGGCATAGACAACATACCAGTAGAACTAATCAAAGCTGGAGGGAGAACATGTGTAAAAACGCAACATCAGCTACTGGAAAAAATTTGGGAGAAAAAATAAATACCTAATGAATGGAAACAAGGTATAATAATAAAACTACCCAAAAAGGAGACAAAAAAGTATGCGACAACTAGAGAGATATTACGATCTTAATACCACCAGCAAAATTTTCACTTATATTATACTTAATAGAATAAAAAAGAATATCAAAAACAAATTACAAACCAATCAAACGGGATTTAAAAAAAGGAAGTCATATATGTATCCATCAAGTAAGCACTTCTAGAATAATACTAAAGGAAAAGAACAAATGGCAGAAAAATAAGCACATGGGATTCGTAGACTTTGTACAAAAATGTGGAAGATACTAAAGGAATACGAAATACCAAATAAATACATATGAATAATAAAATTATTATACAAAAATTATTAAGCAAGCATAATACATAACGGGAAAAAATCTGAGAAATTTGACGTAAAAAGTGGAGTGAGACAGGAATGCATTTTGTTACCATTGCTCTTCTTAATTATAATAGACTAGGTGATGAACAAAATATCTGACAACAAAATAGGAATAACATGGAGATTTAGTAAACAATTAGAAAACTAATACGCAGACGATGTTTAAAGCAATTAGAAGGAAAACTAAAATTACTGAGTACAACTGCCAAAAAAGTGGGTCTTACAATAATTAAAAAAAAACAGTTACCTTAAGTTTATACTCGACAGAGACAACAGACATAATACTGAACGGAAATTGAATACATAAGTAAAAAAGTAACATATCTAGGCTGCATACTGGACAAACAAGGAGGTACACAAAAAAACATCAAAATAAGAATAATAAAAGCTCAAAATACATACAACATATTAAGGATGCTATAGTTCTCAAAAGAAAACTTGAATAAGACTAAGATACGCATTTTTACATTTGTAATGTATTGAGCGTACTTTTATGTGGTGCAGAATTATGGGCACTAAACAAATATTAGACAACCCAACTACAGACATTTGTGAACAGAGCATTGCGAAGAATACTACAAATATATTGGCCGGACAAAATTTTAAACAACAAACTGTTTAAACTCCTGCCAGGCCACTCATGCCGGATGGGTCAATGAGCAGAAACCAAACCAAATGTACCCAAAGCCATTCCTGGCTACCATTCTTTATTTCTGTCATTCACATTTTAACCTTTCAACCTTCTTTTTCTTTCATTCCCAACCTGGCGGTAGATAAAACGCAATCCTTAATTATGATGTTACAACATAATTTACGCCCCCAGTCCGTGCCGTCAGTAAAGTCTGACAAGGCTTCAAAATCAGCACGGATTTGGCAACTAACGGAGTGGGAGAACAATGCTCCGGTAGCGCAGTAGTCAATTGTTTGGAAGTTGGTGCAACTGATCGGGTTGTGCCAACGGATAATGCTACCCGGTTCCCTTCCGATAACGAATTAGACCCCACCCCCAGCTTCTTCTTCGACAAAAGGGAAGAAGTCTGGCAAAGTTATTTTGTCAAAAAGTGCCGGTGATGAGAAGATGGGACCTGTTCTTCGGTTCATTTTGGTCACTAAAGAAGAAGGCAACTTTGACAAAGTTAGCCCTTTCTTAATTAGTAGAGTCTTGTATGGACTGATTGGCGACATCAATTTTATCAAGAAGATCAGAGATGGCCTTCTTGTGGAAACGGTTTCAGCCGCTTAGTCAACCAAACTTTTAAAATGTATCTGTATGGCAAATATGAACGTCTCTGCACATAAAACATTAAATACATGTAAAGGCATTGTCTATTGTAAAAACTTTTTAAATTGCACGGTAGAAGAAATTACAGAAAATATGAGTAGTCAAGGGGTAATCGACGTGCGACGCAGTATGCGAGACGGTAAACGCGAAAAAACCTCTAACCATATAGTAACGTTTAATAGACCACAACTTCCCACTACCGTTAAAGGGGTTTTTTATAGTATCTCAGTCAGGGCATATATATATATATATATATATATATATATATATATATATATATATATATAAAAATAATGACAATAAACAAACTAACTTATTTTGAAGCACGCAAATTGGTATTAGTCTCTACACCAATCGCCGGAATATCTGCATCAACAAGCTCAGTGGACGTAAACGACCTTATTAGTAAACTTTTGCCGCTTCTTATTGCTGCATTAAGCGGACACAATCAACCTCTTACTGCAAATAGACCGCTAATACCGGTCATTTAACCAAACATGCCCCCGCCAAAACTTCCGGGGCAGCAACGGTTACGGAGAACTTTGGTTTTCTTAACCAAAAACGTAGGAGAAAAACTCCTTACACATTTTCTGGTTAGCTTTAAAACCGACCTGACCAAACTTGTTTTGGCAGATACGCCAAAACAAATAGATCAGTCTGATCCGGGTAAACGGAAACGGAATGGCTTTTCTTTCAACAACGGTGACGACGAATCTAGTTTGGCATCAGAACTTTCTGTTGTCGACAGTGGGAGTAACCAAGGAAGAAGAAAAAGGAAACCTAGCTGGAAAAAGGATCATGCACCTGTAGGCCTTCTATTATGTTTTTTCAATTAAGTGTTGTTTTGTACCGGCACTGCAGTCCTTTACAACTGCAGTGTCATTTGTGTATTTGTATTGTTTTTTCTATTTTAAGGTTTTGGCAATAAAGATGGTTTTATCATTGATGCCATCTGTGATACTAGTTTTAAGTTTTATATATTTTATGGCTCGGAATCTTTTACAACTCCGATGTCATCTGTAATAATAATTTAAGTTTTATGTATTTTATAGTTCTGGCATTGTAGTATTTTACATTTTTGTTGTCATCTGTGATATTAACTTTGAGAATGTATCTTTTGCCTTGTCTATGTCTAAAGATCAAAGTTTCTTTACAGCTTTGGTGTTTTATTTGTTGTGTGTTAACTTATTCTAATAGCAGTCTGTCTATTACGTGTTATGTATTTCTTAATTCATTTTATTTATTTAATAGTTATTTAAAATTATGAAGACGATAATACAGTGGAACTGCAACGGTTGCAAACGCAGCTATTGTGAGCTGAAAATGATCCTTGTAAAGCACATGCCTTTTTGCGTGTGCTTACAGGAAATGCACTTAAAGCCCCAAGAAAATTTCAATCTTTGAGCCTTTACGTGCACAAGAAATGACGTTCTGCCGGGTGCCCGAGCCAACGGTGGAGTTGCTATTTTTCTGAGGGAAAATTTACCGTTTACAGAAATAACCCTCAGAACTAGACTCCAGGCTATTGCCATACAGCTTACCATCCCGATAAATGCCACAATATGCAACCTGTTTCTTCCGGAGTTCGACTGGATTCTGGAAGATATACAAGAACTTACTTTGCAGCGTCCACGGCCCAATCTCCTGGTGGGCGATTTTAACGCCCACAATACTATGGAGTTCCTTGAGGAAAAACACGCGAGGTTGTTTGATAGAAGATTTTTTTATCAAACCGACGCTGACCTCCTCAACACGGGTTCCGCCACACACTTTGGAGGTAAGGGTCCAAATTTTTTGGCAATTGATTTGTCTCTATCGTCCCTACGTTTAACCACACGTTTATTGTGGCATGTATTAGAGGATCTTCACGGCAGCGATCATTTGTTCATTGCAATTAAAACCATCGTCAAACGGGTCAGACAGTTCGTCCCCCGTAGATGGTGTCTCGACCGCGCAGACTGGCAAGGTTTCCAAGCCGTGAACTTTTTCACTAATTGTATTGTCCGAGCAGCAGATGTGTTTGTTCCATAATTAATTTTTTTAAACTTTTGTTGTAATGTAAAGTAATGTTTTGCTTGAAAAATTTAATAAAAACTTTTATGGTATTTTCAAAAAAAATAATTTTTAATTAATTAATAAGAAACATATTTCTTTTTGGTATTATTACGTTAATGATATCTTAACTTACTTTAGAAGTAATTTATGTTAATTAGATACTTTTTTCACTTACTTTATTTGGATTATAGTTCTATAATCTATGCCTATGCAAGTCTACATTACGTATTGTAGATCCTGTTCACCATACAAAAACTTTTTAACAGCTAAACTGTCACTTTTTAGCGTAAGATCAAAAGATTAGGTACGCTGCAAAGTTAAGTTTTTAACTTCCCGGTGTCTACCAACTGTTTTACTGCCGCAATCTTTTTTTGACGTTTCAAAATCTGAAGTTAAATATTACATTATTGAGAATGAGCAAACTATTTACTGTACCAGTTAAATATTGAATTAAATTTGCAAAAACTTAATAAAAGTATGTAAATGTCCTTTGGGTTTTTTACAGAGGGCTAAAAAGTAGATAAGCTACAGTTTACATTTGGCTAACCATGTGTTAGCTGTAGTAAATTTATATTGCAGAACTGTTTGCTGTCTATTGAGTACTTTTTATATTCAACTTTATTTTTTTTTATTATTTATTTATTTTTTACTATGCCATTTTACAGCAATATCATTTTACAAGTTTATACTAGGAACACTGCTAAAGTTTGCGGAATCAAGTACTGCCTGTAAAGCCAGCGTTTTGCGATTGTCATATTTGTAAAACTTGACGTTTTTCACTTATAATTCAGTTGACAGTTTGATTTCAAACTGCTCAGTTTTGTTTCAACAAAATTTAACAAGAGTAATAATTGTTTAAAAAATGAATATTTTAAATTGTGACTTCCGAATGATGATTGTTTATGATTTTTGATACTGTTTAACACCGTAGTATGTGTGGAAAAACTTAGTTTGTTATTTGGAGATAAAGCACTATCCAAAACTATGGTTTACGAATACGCGTAGAAAACCAACGTTTCCCTGCACTTCTGTTGTTGCAAAAAATATTGATCCTGTGCGTGAAATGATTTTGTCAGATCGGCATGTGACCTATAGTAGGGCATTGCAGCAAAACAAATACATACAATTTTGCACAATCATTTGCATGCTGAGAAGTTTGCAGTTGTTGGATCCCACACAATTTGAAAGAAGAACAAAAACAGGCACGTGTCAAGTGGTGCAAGGAAATGCTAAAAAAATTTGATGGGAGTCGTTTAAATTTGGTACATAACAACGTAACAGGTGACGAATTTTAGATATATTCATATGAACCTGAAACTAAACAGCAATTGACTGTATGGGTGTTTTAAAATTAACTTAAACCCACAAAAGTGGTGCGTTCACAAAGCGTTTCGAAAAGAATGATTGCTAATTTCTTTGGAAAAACGGGTCATGTTGCAACTATTGCATTAGAAGATCAAAGGACAGTTAATGCTGACTGGAATACTTTAATTTGTTTGCCGGAAGTTTTCGCTGAAATCAGACAATGCAAGCGCTTACACAGCACAACAAACTGTAGAGTTTTTGACCAGTAACAACATCCAATTAATGACTCATTGCCCATACTCGCATGATTTGTCGCCCAGTAACTTCTTTCTATTTTGACATATCAAAAATAAAATGCGTGGCTAGCGCTTTTTATTGCCTGAAGAAGCCGTTGAAGTATTTACATCACTTGTTTTGGAGGTACCTTGTTCAGAGTGGCAAAATTGTTTTGAAGATTTGTTTTATAGAACGTAAAAGTGTATAGATTTTAAAGAAGAATATTTTGAGAAGCAATAAAGCGATATATATATATATAACGTAATTTGTGTTTTAATTTACATTTTCCGCAAACTTTTGCAGTGTTCCTCGTATGTCGTTCTTTTTTAGAATACTTTATTATTATTTACTCTAACTTTAAAAAATTTACTCTTTAAAAACTTTATATTGCAGACAAATTTTTCTTTTGTTCTATTACAAACAACCGACATTCTACATCACTATAAAAAAGTATTCAACAATTATATGTATTTAAAACAAATATTTTTGAACAATCATTACAATAGTGAACACATTACATCACTTTTTGTTAAAAGAGACCTCAATATTCCTTCTAAATCAAAAATCTCAACTACGCCTCTTTATAAATATATTAATACATTAGCCGACAAGACGATCATTTATAGCATTGACATATTACTCACTATCATATTGTATAAATGTATAAATTGTTGTAAGAACAAGTTTTTGAATAAATATCTTTTATTATATTAATTTAACTGTAGTCAATCTATATATTTTCTTATTAATGCTTGTTATTATTATTGAATTATTATATATTGAGTTTTAAAAAATAAATTAAATTACATTACAAGTACCATACTAAAACTGAATAGGTATTTTTGTAAGTAGTTTGTATCATTCAATAGGAAATATTAGATAACTTTGGCATACTTGAAGAATACTCATAGACTGTTGACCCTGAAAAACTAATAAATAAGAAAGCACGTCCTTTTAAATCACATTAAGTTTTTAATAATTCATTCGAATGTTTTCATTTGAAACAAATAAATGGCATTTGTAAATGTCATCAATGAATTATAATTATTGAAAAATCCATTAAGAATTTCAGCCATGACCAGTGTCACGAGCCACGCCATAGTAGCTTTCAATTCAGTAGTAGTTAAACGTATGAATATACCAATTACATAAATACTGATTATTATTCTTATTATTTTCTATTTTTGCAAACAATAATGATTGAGCATGTAATACAAAATTTCTTGTTGAAATATTATTAGTATCAAATTAAAATTAAAAATATAATTCTATATAATAATGTTGTAACTTTTTATATTTGGTGCAATTATTTACAGTGCGGTGCATTATAAAATCAGTCATATTTATTGAAGTTGTGGAAGATGAGCCCCTTGTGGTTGGAAACCATTTTCATCAGCAATATATTGAACATTGTATGTCTGTCCATCGGCTCCAATATAAGAGTACTGTCCTCTTACTGCGATAGCTTCATTTTCCGAACCGGCATTGATAAGCTGTCCCTGTTCAGATTGAGAAATGCCATTGCTTGTTTCATAGCTGCAATAAAATTATTCAATTAACATGCAAATACAAACTTTTTATAAACCGTACGCATAATTATATCCATCAAGACCAATGTTTTCTAGTTCACTTTTAACAATTACAGCATCTCTATCGGATCCTTGTGGTGCAGCCAGAGCGATGGCAATTAAAGCAGCGAAAGCAACGATCTGAAATTAATTCACTGTTTAGTAATGTTTATTTTTAAAGCGATTCTAAACACGAACCGATTTCATTTTGTCTATTGTAGTTTGTATTTATCACAGAACTGTGATCATTTTTCAATTCTACAGACTTTATATAGCAGAAATAACAGAGCGCATTGTATTATATCCCCACTAGCTAGAGATCTTTGACTTTTTTAATTTCAAAAAGGATATAGGTGACCTTTTATAAAATACAAATTCTAAGATGTTACAATTATACGAACAATTTATTGCAAATAGTTTAGCACTAAATATTGTTTTTTTTACATCCGTTTAGCTAGCAATTAATATTAAAAAAATGTGAATTAAAAACAGCAATAAATTTGAACGTAATCAATTAATTGATAAATTATGAATATAGAATTTTATTAATTTGGTAAAATATTGAATTCGTATTTAATTAAGTTAATATTATTTACAGTCACATAATGCATTATCAAATTCGTCCCGTCGTGTATTGTAGAAAATATTACTTTTACAAGGTTGTAGTAGCGCAAAATTTATCTTTTTTCAATTAAGTATGAAATTTTCAATGCAATATATTAATATGGATGTAATAATAAAATTTATAAATTACGCATTTTAAAGAGTCTTCTTACATAGGAGGCAACACGCTAAAAACATCTTTTACTTTTGCAAATGTTAATTGCATGTTTTATGTGCGTGTTTTACCTTGAAGGAAAAGTCATGAAAAACGTTATATGAAAACTATAATATAAAGAATAAAATTTTACAATAGAACTATTTTAGGTGTTATTGTTTGTTATTGTTGTTTATACATATTTTGAATTAACATCAAATTGGTTCATTCTTTTGAATAATTAGTTCAACAATGCTAAACTAATAATTAACAAATTAAACTAAAGTAACAATATGACAAATATTTTATATTAAATATAAAAAGATTGCTAGCAATTAATTAACATATTTTCTATATTTGTGACTAGTATGAATACTATAAGCAGATTTGTGTTGGATGATTGAGTTGGCATTATTTAATGACAGCTTATGCCACTAACCACTGATATAATTTGAACTAATTTGCATAATTTAATGCAAGTTAAGCCAGTAGACTAGATAAAATTAGTATTCTAGCAATAAAGTTAAAAATGTAATAAAAGTAAGTGACATAACAACTCTTATAATTGAAATAAATTCAGGAAGCCTTCAAAACAATTGGTTAGTGCAACAATAAATATTTACGAACTCCCTTCCCCTAAAGTATACTTTCACTTTTTACGGCGTGACCTATATAATAATGCTCCTATATTCTGATTGTTTCTTGTTCTTAAGCACACAGTATCTTTGACACAGCTTTAGTATCATTTAGCTCTATTGGAACTTCAGGTATTTTTATAAATATTACAATTTGATATTTATATTTGTAGTTGTTTAAGTGTATTGTTTTTGTAATATATTGTTGTACCATGTTCAATTTATATATTATACTATACTACGTTGTGTCATACCAATTGCTGCGCCATTTAAATATTAACTTTTAAATGTAACAATCAGGATTATTAACAACTGTATTTTAACATAGCTTATTTACTAATGCAAACATAGTTAAACAAACTCTATAATTCATTTTTTATATACAACCTATTTCCAAAATTAAAGCACCACATTTGCTGATCTATCACAATCAAGGCGAGTTTTAGAATAACTTTTTATAGTTGCAGATTATAAATATACTTATAATAATAAGAATAGTTAAATAAATTAAAAAATTTAAGATAAATAAAATAAATATAACACTGATCATTAGTTAGTTATAGTTTTTACACATTTTTGAAAATGTAAAATGTGAAAAATGTAATAGTTGGCATGTATATTATTACAACGGATATTTGTATTAACAAGTCAATCACATTCTAAATACGCTAATATGGTGACACATACACACAGAAAGAATCCCTGATTTTAAAGAATTCACAAAATGTTTCAACAATTTGCTTTCCAGCCGTGTATTTTCTAGTGTTTGTATCACATCGTGCAGTTCAAGGACATACAAACCAAGAAAAAACATTTTGTTGGTAGTAGAACGCAGCTCAACTATAAATACTCGTTTGAATGCTCCAAAAACACAAATTAATCAAACATTAAATTGCTTTGGTTTACATATTTATTATTTTCAGAGTAAGCTAGATCTAAGAAATGCCCTCACACACACACACACACATACATCTCTACATCTCTAATTAATACTTTACACTGTTTACCGATACAGCAAACTTTATCCGTGATAGTGTAAATAATAGTCTCAATAGGTTATTATTGGTGTAGTGAAAATCTGTACAAAACTGTATTAAGTCATTTTTAACAGTGTTTTAGTAAATGTGTGGTAACTAATCAATTAGCATGATACAACTTTGGCACATATTACTCATGTTTCTTAAACAATTTTTTTGGCAATAAACTAGTCGTGCACTTGCTAAAATAAAACTTTTATTAACAGCTGCATCTTTAGAAGTATTGAAAGTTATATCTATGTTTATATAACTTTTTTATATTGACCATTACTATTCTCGGTTAAAATAATTTTATCTCTTCCTGACTACAATGTATAGTTTTGTTTTTTTTTTTATAGAATTTTCAAATTTCTTACATTTAAACATTTTTGATTTTGTTTCTTTATATGGTTGAAAAAAAAAACACGTTACCAGAAAAAAAAATTTACAGCATACCAACATTACTTGTAATTATCAATATACATAATTACAAATAACGACTGAGATAAAACTATTGACAAACAATTTGAATGATAGAAAAATGTGTAAATAACAAGAAATATTAAAAAAAAAACAAAATATTATTGACAAAAATGTTATAAACATGTTAAAAATTATTGTAAGTACAAAGTTTCCAACATTTTCTAGAACTTCTTATAAAATTAAAATTTTATTTATTAGCAATATGTGTAGTCATCATGAGTATTTTCTGTAGCGTTGATATTCTTACCAATAAGCTGTTCTTAAGTTACAAGATATTATGTAACAAAGTTTGTGAACTGTCTCAAAAGCATATAATCAAAAAGATTTAAGAACAAGAACCAAGTAACTAGGTTTTTTTATTTTTCTTGTTTATGAGCCATCCGTGTATATTTTAATCAAAACATTAAACATATTCTGCTTTTTTTGTTTATGTGCGAACACGATGTATAGTTTAAAAAATACAAATAAAGGTGACATGTTATTTGTTTGCGCTCCTAACAGAGGTGTTTTCTTATCAGTATTCTCCAGAAATATATAGTGTTTGGCAGTCTTCTTTAAACAGTGCTAAAATCTAACTGCATTTAGAAGCAATGTTACCATTGTTGCCATTTATAACTTTTAGTAGAGTAAAAGTGCTGCACAACTGGGTCTATTCTTCAAATGGTACTGCATTTGAAAAGGTTGAGATAAGTAAACATTTGGGAGTTTTGTTTGATATTAAGCTTAATATTAGTATTCACATACAAGCTTTAACAAATAAAGCTTTAAAAATGCTAGGTTTTATTAGCAGAACAAACACAAACTTTACTTTAAAAACATTTAAAACATTTTATTGTTCCTTGGTACGATCACTACTTGAATATAATTCTTGTAACGTGTTCAAACAAAATTTTTAAGCGGATGTAAATATCAATATTTTAATAACGAATAAACTTTAGAAATGTTTAGTAATAATTTAAATCTTGATTCATTGCGCACTAGACGTATTAAAACTGATTTATGCTTTATGCATAAGCTTGTAAACGGAGTTACTGATAGTCCTGCACTTCTCTCCGAGTTACCATTTTATGTAAATATGTGTGTAGTTAGTACAAGAAGTAAAAATATGTTTCGTCATTCAAATTCTACTTCTAATTATTACAGTTATAGTCCACTGAATAGATGTACTAGATACTGCAATCAACTAAACCAATTTAGTAAATTTATTATTACAGGATCATCATTAAGTGATTTTAAGATGAAAATATTATTGTAATAACCTACTACAACTATGTAAACTATTGTAAATGTACTTGTTTCTAAAAAAGGTGAAACCGTCAATAAATACTATTAATATCACTTCAACCTAAATGTCAATTGGCAGTAGATGCAACATTAGTTCTATAACTGCGTTGGTGTCCGTATGTCAGCTGATAAAGTTAAGCATGAATAATACCGCACTAAACATATACTAAAAAATAATTTGAATTCCAGGTGTTATTAATACCGTTTTTTGCAAAGATGATTTTAACAGTATACATGTTATACCAACAGCATACTACAAGTCTTTTTGTATAGTCTGCCGGTTTTAAAGCTTGTACATAGATTTTTATTTATTATTTATTAATATTTAAGTGTGATTAATATTATGGAATATTCTTTGAATACTACTAGAAGAATGAGTAATAACTATTTTAAAAATTAAATTTACTTTTTTTAGTTTAGAATTAATTTGAGGAAACTTGCCACTTTATTGTAAACAACAATAAACTTTGCAAATGTAAAATTGCTGTTTGTAACTTAATTACAATGCGCTTGAACATGTTTATTAGACCATTTTTAAATAAAATTGCATTAGCAAAACATGCGTACACTTTGTATTTTAATACTATGCTAATTAAATTGTTTATAACAATATTAAATTGTGGACGTATATAAATTACCGTTTTTAGTTTAGTTTTGACATGCATAAAATATGTTATATTTAGCAACTAATATGTCACAAAAATAAAATATTTTTTAAATTTCAATTAATGAAACCACTGTTTAGTAACACTGAAATTGATTATTATTCTTTGCAGCTTATAAGTCTTGTAAAATACTCAAGTTTATTTTATGAGTCCTAAATTTTGTTGTTGTACATCTTGTCATTGAATATCTATAAACACATAAGATATTAAAGAAAAGTAGAATATATTAATTTTTTGTTGCGTGACAATGTCAATAAATTGATTTTGGGCTATTCAACGGTTTTAATAATTTGACAACACAAATACCAAAGCAGAAAAAGTAAAAGACTGTTGTTATTAAATGACAATTTAAAAAATAATTATGTATTCTCTAAGTGTAAATAAACAATTATTTTCTTTTCGACAAAAATGAAACACAATTTACACAATATATACAATTGGCAGATTTTTTTATCCAAATACTGACCAGATTTATACTAAAAAACTGCAAACAAAATTAGGGTGAGCGGGTAATTATAAACTTATGCAAAGAATTGGAGCGTTTATTGATATCATGGAGACTATTGCTGATTAGTACTCTCAAAAAGTACCAACCGTATATATCCTTGTGTGCTTCAGAAGTTGTAATTATCTGAGATACTATGCAAATGCACCATTATTATAAATAAAATAAAATAATATTGTCTTAAATGTTTTATTTGTAAAAATGACTAACTTAAACTTATAATTATATTCTATATATAATATTGTAAAAAATAATAATTTCAATAAAATTAATTAATTGGTAATACACATAAATATTTAACAATACATTTTATATTGCCTTTGATTGTTCTAACTGTTGCGGTACGAATAATTCTATCCGCTTCTGGGTGAAATTTTTTCTAGTTTCTATTGTAATGAAGGAATGTGCTGCTCTTTGATACATACTAGGTTATCCTTCTTCAGTGGTGCGTAAATGTTCTGGAGTCAGTTAGAGTCTCGAATTTTTTATAACTAAAGAGTTTATTGCTAGCCAAGTGGTGTTTGGTACTCTTTACTGCAATTTCCCACAAGCCGCCAAAGTGTGGAGATTTTGGTAAAATAAATTTCCATTGTATTTTATCTTGGGCTGCCTAAGTTTTAACTGTAAATTTGTTTTTTTTAATCAGTCGTTGAAGTTCATTATTTGTTCCGACAAAATTAGTCCCGTTGTTCAAGTATATGGAATGTGGTTTTCTTCTTTGTGCAGTGAATCTCTTTAAACAGTTTAAGAATGCTTTTGTTTTGAGGTTAGTGATTAATTCAAGATGTACAACTTTTGTACAAAAACATACGAATACAGCTATGTATCTTTTTTGTCTACGGGATCAAAATTTAAAACGCAAAGTGTTTAACAGTAAATTTACTACACCGTGTAGTTGTTCAAGATGAGCGTGGTTTATGATCATCTTAGTTATGGTGTAGTTTCTTGGCAAAATAATTAAATGTTGTGAATTATATGCCAGCTCTGAATGTAACAAACGTCCTCTAACTCGCAATATGTTATTACTAACCAGAAATGGATTTAATTTAATCAATTTGATTGATTTTTTTATTGTGGTTGATGCTTTAAATTCATTATGTTACTGTTTGTGCCTGTCAACTCAGTTGAGATAGTGCCCTTTCTAATTTTTTAACCAATAGTGCTTTATAATTACGTTTTTCCTTGGACTTAAATTTGCAGTTTAAGGCAATTTGTAGACAAAAAGCCTTAGTGCGTTTTAGACAAATCAATGACGTTGTTTGGTTAAAAATATATTGTGAATCATAGTCCAAAATCAACAAACTGATTGTTTTAAATTTAAGATCTGGTAGTTTTGGTTTCTGATATAGTAATAGTAGCCATTATTCTTCATTTTTTGATAAAAATTCTGGCCCGTGTCACAACAAAGAGAGAAAAATAAATCAAATTAGATTTGTTCCTTTCCAGGATTGTTCAGAGATGTCACATAATGCCACTGATTTGCCAAAGTGAATGAGTGTATTTTGTTAATTCTATTTTGTAAAAATTGATTAAGATTTGATCTAATCTAAAACTTTTGTAGAATCTGTCCAATAATATTTCTTTGCCATTTTCTGATTATGTTGACGTTCTGATGTATATACGTGCTCTCTCCAAAGCGTTACAAATGCGGTGCAATTTAATTTGATTTTTTTCAACTGCTCTTTTTGGTAACTTAATTTGATATAGCATTTCTTATTCTTTTTTATATGTTATTTACCTTGAATGGAAATTTATTGGAACTGATTTGTCTCAATCAAGTTTTAACTCCTATAAGTTTTGTATGATTATCTTAGCAGTGATGATGACTAGTCCAAGTAATCTTAACGAGTCAAATATTTGCAACAATTTTGATAGAATTACATGTTTTGTAATCTTTCCATGATTTTTAATCATCAATGGGTGAAAAAACTGAAATAGGTCTTTATTACTGTTCCATAATAATCCTATTGTCATTTGTATGAATTTAAACGTCATTTTTTTAAAATGAAATCCACCCTTTTCAAGTAGTTGTTGCAGCTTTTCTTGTATTAAACTTAGCATGTCTTCAGAATTTGCTCTAGTGATGCAATCATTTACGTAAAAATCTTTTTTCAAAATTTTCCTAGCATATGAATATTAGTCCTCTTCAAAATTTGATAACTGTTATAAACATTTGATGATTTGGAACCGAACTGATAGTGTTTCATATGTTATGGTTGTTAGTTTGTACGTGCTTATTGCATCAGTTTCATTGTATTGCCATAAGATTTTTTGATAGTTTTGATTGTCTGGATGCATTTTGATTTGATGGTACATTTTTTTGATATCTCCCGTAAGTACAATTGATGTTTTCAAAATTGCACAATACTTGCAAACAAATCATCCTTAGTCCTATGTTCAATTTGTTGTTTAATGACACACCGGTAGATTTTCTTGTGGAACTGTCAAAAACAACTCTAATATTTGTTGTACTACTTTAGGTCTTGAGAATGCAATGGTGTGGTAGATAGTATCCGTTTGTATTATTGCATGCAACGATAGAATGTTTGTTAATTTTTTTTCAATTGACAACAGTCGGTTGGTAGCGACCTGCTTTAAGGATCCTACTTTTTGTATGTTTTTGTTAAATAGCAATCTTACAATAAAACGTTAATTTTTGTCAGAGTTTATTGTGTTTGTTAAATGTTTTTCTGGCTTAAGATAGCGTTTTTGAGTCACTTGTTCCAACTCTCAAAATTGTTGTAACTATTTGTCAATTTGTAGTGTGCTAACGTGACAGGTTGTATTATAACCGGTAGTATTGGCTTTTGCATGTTTTTTGTTATTGACAGCAGACCAAAGGAAAGTAGTTTCCAAAATATGTTTGCTTCTAATAACATGTCAATGTTTATTTTAACATTTTACCCGTTTTATCTACTTTCGCGGCTTTACAATGGTTTAATAATTTTATGGCTTTTATTACTTCATCTTTGGTTAAACCATCTACCCTTGCCCTAGTTTTTTTGTGTCTACAATAAGATTCAAAATTATCTCTATATTCACTGCTAGTTTTACTTGTTCGTTTTACAATGCATCTCTCTTTATATTTTCAACCAACGCTACTTTACATATATCTTTTGCACAATCAACTATTGTCACTTTCAATCTATTCTACACATTTTTAATGTTTTTGTTTATCATTTTTTTGTTTAATTATTTTTTTGTCATACTAATTTTTTTTTTAAGATTTTTTATATTTTTTTTAGTATTGTTTTTTTGAATAATTTTCAGTTTACTTTTGATATAACAAGAAACAAATTATATGTTTTATTATATTATCAATGTTGAAAGCATCTTCTAATGATTTTTGCTGTTTTTCATAATCTTACGCAACTTATTCAACAACTCACATATTTTCTTAAAAATGGACTTTTTGGTGAACCAAAATTATTAGATTTGTATCTTTAAACTATTCCAGAAATTACTGTTAAAGCTGCTTTAGACAGTGGCGTAGCTTCAAATTCTTGGCCCTCCCGCTAGAATTTTCTTGGAGCCCCTATTGTGTTTGTATTATACTTCAAAATAAATTTTTAACGCCTTAGACTTGTTTCACACGTTTGGAGTTCCATTCGATTCGGTTTGTTTTCGGTTTGATTTTGATTTTTTTTTTGGTTTGTTTTCGATACCTAATGGAAACAGTATAGCACCAAATACTCCCACGGAAAGTGATGAGAAGGTGCTCCCAATGAACTCTAGTATTCCCCTTTGTTTTTTTTTTCTATAGAGAAACAATATGGCAACAATTTGACTTCTCTTCATTATGATTACTACTGAGCCTGGGTACGGAAAAAAACACATAAGCCAATATGAACCGTGTATGTGTGAAAAAGTTTCAATCGTTTTTGGTTGCAACCAAAAACAAACAAATACGTGTGAAACAAACAAATACGTATACATAAAAAAACTTTTTTTTATAAAATAAAATAAATACTGAAAATGTAGGTACTCCCATGATTGAATTGATTATCAGTTGGTACAATTAACGATTACTTTAAATATACTAAACAACATTATGCTCGACAAGAAAAAATACACAAAACAGGAGAATGCAAGAGAGCGACAGTGTGAATAAGAATACAAATGCAAAACAAAAGTTATTCTAGGCTATAACATCACTTGCACTGTCACTATTGCCGGTTAAATTCCGCTTCATATGTATGGTAACAGCTTATTAAAGAATTGAGAGCATGTGCCTGGAACAACCGAGTTCTGCATTGGCTGAAACATGCAAACATATCATTTTTTTTTTTTAATTGTATTATTACTTTTATTAAAAAAACAATAGTGATCACTGATCAATGTATTTAATTAATATGGTTATTTAATTCTTGAGACTTAGGGGCCTCAAAACATGTCGGGCGCCCCCGCACTGCGGGGTCTGCGGGGCCTTAGCCACGGCGCTGGCTTTAGGAAATTCTGATCATTCACTTATTACTTCTGTTGTTAAAGTTTTTTATCATTATTCTAAGATAAACCTAATAAAATAAAAGATTTTTTTAATCATTTCAATTGAGATACTTATAGCTTTCAGTCTAATGATCTACACATTGCAGCAGAAAATCTCAAAACTATTCAAAAAAATTGTTTTGTTTTTTGTTATTTAACCAAAACAAAAGTACTTGTTTTTAATTCAGACAAACAGTTAATAAGAAGCAAAAAGCGCTTTAAGACTAAACAGGATTATAAGTTAGCTCGTAATTATTGTGAAAATCTAATACAATCTGAAAATATGATAGGATTGACAGAAACAAAGCTAATCAAATTTTTCAGCATTTTATAAACCACAAAAAATTCTTTAAAACCATTAATTCATTATAAGGTAGTACAAAGTTTTTAATACCTTCTTTTCAAAATAATCAAAACAATCTAATTATTAATCTAAAAGAAAACATCAGATATTTGCATCTAACTGTACTATTATAAACTCTCCTATTGCTGTACTTACAATGCCGGCTAGTGGTAAAATAATAGGTCCGAATTATTGTAGACAACAAATTGTTAGAAAATATCTTCTTAAAATAAACACCAAAATTAGCTCTCATTCTGACTAAAATATTTGTCTTATCATACAAAAAAAACATTCCCAAATTGTTGAAAAATTGCAAATGTTCAACCTATACCTAAAAAGAAAAACAAGTCTGATTCTTTAAAGTATAAACCAATTGCATTATTGTCCAATTTGTCAAAAAGAAAATTGAAAATTATTTTAATTTTTACATTACATACAAGTTTTTAGAACAAAATAACTAAATCTCAAATACTCAATATGGATTATGTTAATCACATATAAAATTCTACGATAGACAAACATAAAAAAAAATCAAAAACTTTAGATATTTCTAAAGCTTTTGATAGGGTATGGTATCATAATCTATCTATTAACTTTTTTAAGTAGCTTAAAGTATTCATTCATAGTTTTGCAGATTATGGCACCCTTCAAACTTCATACTTTTCAAAGACCATATTGACAAATAGAAAAAAGCGTTTTGAATCTTCTAGGTTAAAAATTGTAGCATTTATAAGCAAAAACTTTAAAATAATATATGAATAGGGCATTACCAACATAGCCAATTCTAAAAAAAAAACTCAACTTCTAACTGTTTCAAAATTAAAATCTTAGGTATCATTAGTACCAAATATTAAACTAAACAACAAATCTATATCTAAATCTTTTTCAATTTGTCTTATAAGAGTTACAATCTTCTCTGAAACAACCATGTTGTTGACATAGCTTTAATAGTATCTAAAAAACTAAGATTTTTTAATAAATGTAAAAAGTTTTTTTGCTTCTGTTCAACTTTTTCGTATATACAAAACTTATATTGTTTTTATGTATGGGGAGGAGCATTGGAAACTACACTACTTCTTCTAAATTTTATTTAAAAACAAGCTATTTGAATCAATGCCGATCCAAAATTGACTAATGACTTATATACTTTACCACACAGGCGTAATGGTGCAGATTTTTGCATGTTTTATAGATATTTCCATGAACATTGTTTAAACGAAATAAAAAACATTTTGCCATTTAAACAAATATTTATTCGTAGTACATGGTTTACTAGAAATTCTATCAAATATTTACTGGCAGTCAGTGGCGGAGCCAAGATTTTTGGGCCCCACCGCAAAACATTGAAAAGGACCCTCTCATAAACAATTAAAAAAAAAGTACAGTTTTGTCATTTATTTAACTTTTATTTTGTGACTTTTGGGGGGCCCCAGATTTTGAAACAATCGTCGGAGAGCCCCCTATGTCTGTGGGTCTTTTTGCATTGCAGACTCTTGCTTACAGGTAGCTCAGCCCCTGCTGGCAGTTTAGAGATGTAAGACCAAACTTTTAAGAAAGATTTTTTAACTGTATTATTGACACATGGAATAAACTTCCAAATTCAGTATTTCTCGAGACTTATAAGCCAAGTTAATAATAAGTTTAAGGTTAATGTTCACAGACTGCTTAAATCTAGTCTTTAATATGATAGTTTTATGGCTATACCCGTTAAAATTTAAAAGTATTTTTATGTTGTTGTAACATATTAAGTAATTTCTAAATATTACATTTTAAAACATAAAAAAATAAAATATATATTTGTTGTTTGGGACGTTTTAGAAATAATTGATTGCGGCTTTTGTTTAATAAATTATTAGAAATTGAGCATTAAAAACATAGTTCTGTATCATATGTTATTTATATCTTATAATTTTATAATAAAAACATTAAAAATTATTTTAATAATTTAATCTTTCATCAAATCCGCATAAACCTAAACTTCCATCATCAAACCCAGTACAAATTGTAAACAATCTGAATGATATTTTTGCTAATGTTGCTTCAAACCTAATTCCAATTACAGAAAATAATTTAGATAACACTGACAGCATAGAATATAATTCTAAATCAATATATTTGTTTTCAATAAATGAAATTAAACTATCTCAAATTGTAAAAAAATTAAAAAACAGCAAAAGTGCAGGTTACAATGAAGTCACCATGAATTTAATTAAAAACATAATAAATAACATTTCAACGCCTCTATGTAACATTATAAACTTATCTTTTATCCAGAGGCAAATTCCTTCAACGTTTGAAACTATCTCTAATAAAACCATTTCACAAAAAAAGTAATGCTGATGACTATAACAATTATAGACCTATTAGCATTTTATCATCGTTTTCAAAAATATTTGAACAGCAATGGCTAACAGAATTACTGATTTTCTTATCAAAAATACACTTTTACATAATTCACAACATGGTTTTACAAAAGGAAAAAACATCAACACAGCTATCTTTCTGTTTACTAATAATGTAATAAACTTCATAGAAGAGGGTGAATTAGTTTGTAATTTGTTTCTTGATCTATCAAAAGCATTGATAGTATCAACCACTAACGTATACTTTTTAAACTCAACAAATATGGCGTAAGAGGAGTTGCAAATAGCTGGTTTAAAACCTATCTAATGGGTAGAAAGCAGTTTGTCCAAGTAGTAGTAGATAGCAAAACATACAAGTCAACTAAACTTGAAACAATAATAATCAATAATAATGTGTTTATTTAGCATTTTGCTACATATACAGTTACATATAAACATTAATAAAAATAAAATTATCATGTATTTACACACTTGTCACAGATTTAAAATAATATATATATATAGTAAGTAAAATAAATAAATAACTAAAAATATGAACCGATTACAAAATACCATCTCTCATGTTCACTATATTTAATGTTACCATTCTTTTAAATTGTCCTGCGTTTAAGGAAGCTTTTATTATTGTAGGTAGGTTATTAAATTCTTTTACGCCATCGATAAAAATTGACTTTTTAGTCGAGGTTTTCATGGCTCTCTCTATTCTTAAATCTTCATTTATTCGAGTCGGATAGGAATGAACTTGATAATTATATTTTAGTTGTAGGTAGCTTGGTAAAGTTCCATTTCTAATTTTATATATAAATACCATACAATAGAGATAAATTGTTTCATGTATAGATAGCCAGTTAAGAGTGTTTAACATTAGAGTGATAGGTGTATACCTGTTACATTTTAATATAGCACGCATTGCTTTATTCTGCAGTACTTGTAATGCTGTTTGTTGCGATTGGTTTAACATATATAATATTGTAATGCAATATTGATATTGGGGACGAATTATACAATTATAGAGAGTTATCCTATTTTGTAGAGATATCTCGCTCGATACTCTTCTAAAAAATCCAGTTTTCTTTCTTATTTTCTTAGTAAGTTCCAGAAAATATTCGTTAAAATTTAATTTGTTATCTATAATAATTCCTAAGTATTTGATTTGTCGAACCCATTGCAGCTTATTGTTATGTATGTGCAAATGATAATTACCATTTACAACGCTGTCGGTGTTTCTTGTGTTTATCATCATTGCTTTGGTCTTATCTACATTAAGAGCTACTCTATTACAGTTTAACCATTCCATTAAATCTACAAGGTCTTTGTTAACTATGCTAATAATTTCGCAAATATTTTTTTCTGATAAGTAAATCAAAGTATCATCAGCAAATAATTTAAAATGACATCTTGTAATAGCATTTCCTATGTCGTTAATATAAATCACAAACAACAATGGACCCAATACACTCCCTTGAGGGACACCATGGTTACTTGAAATTTTATTCGAAAACTGTTCATTGTATTTAGTTATCTGGTATCTGTTCGATAAATAATTTTCTAACCAGTTTATAACAACACCCGATACACCGTAATACTGTAGTTTCTTTATTAACAGATCTCTATTAATGGTTTCAAATGCTCTTTTGAAATCTAAGAAGAGAGCAATAACAGTTTCATTAGAATCTAATATTTGCTTCCATTCTCTAATAATTAATTGAAGTGCTGTTTCACAAGAGTGTTGTTTTCTAAACCCAGATTGCTTACATATTATTATGTTATTAGATTCAAAATATTGAACTAATTGTTTATGCACTACAATTTCGATTATTTTCTCTAAGATTGGCAATAGATGAATACCTCTATACTCAATTGGTTTAACTGTACCATTTACTTTAGGAATTGGTATCACTGTACTAATTTTAAGATCATCCGGCAGTTGACCATGCTCCAACGACGTATTAATTAAGTTTAATATAACATGGCCAGTAATATCAAATATGTTTTTTAATAATTTTGCATTAATTGCGTTTGTACTTGATTTATTTTCTAGACCCATTACAATTTGTTTTAATTCTGCGTGCGTTATAGGTTCAAAGGTGGTGAATGATGTTTCGACTACTGGTAAATTTTGAGTTGACCATACAGATGTAGAATTAATATTTGTTGCGATGTCATCAAGAGTAAATGTAAAAAAATTATTAAAATTTTCGGCATTATTCTTACTGTCATAATTAATATCATCAAAGATTACATTAGTTTCATTACGATTGGTGCTTTTAATTAATGTTTTTAGGGTTTTCCACATTTCTTTAGGATTATGTTTATTTGCGTCGATTTTGTTTTCAAAATATTGTTTTTTCGAAGTTCTAATTATTGATACTATTTGATTTCTTTCGGTTTTGTAACTATTCCAGTCGCTCAAAAGTTTAGTTCTCTTAAACGTGTTATATGAGTTGTCTCGGTTTTTAATTGCTTTAATAATATCTCCATTTATCCATGGTGGTTTATTAGTTTTAATGAATATTTCTTTTTCTGGACAACATTTATTTAAACTGTTTAAAATGTTGTTATTAAATCTTTCATATAGAACATTTATATTGATACTGTTGAGTTGCCAGTCACACTCCATTAAATCATTTTTTAACAATCCTAATGTTTCATCATTTATAACTCTTTTAACTAGTTTTTGTGTATTGGACATCATGACACATCTTTTAAAATCGAGAGAAAGTATTTCATGGTCAGTAATTTTGGTTCTACTATAAACACTACTATTAAGTTCAGAAATATTACTTATAACTAAATCTATGATTGTCGAACTAATGTTCGTTATTCTGGAGGGAAAGTTTATTAATTGATTCATTCCAGAACTTATAACTATATCATTTAACCTATTTCTATATATATTTCTTACATTAAGCCAGTTAATATTAAAATCTCCTATGAGTATTAGTTTAGAATGTGTATCACAATTGGATTCCAATAAATCTTCAATATGATCTAGAAACACCGCATGTTGACTATTAGGAGAATGGTAAACTGTTATCAATTTATATTTGCAGTTAAATAAAGAAACTGTAATACTAATTGTCCAGTAGTTACGCTCTACACTAAATATATCGACATCATTTATATTAAATTTAACATCTTGGCGCACAAAAATTATTACACCACCGGTGTGTCTGCTGTTTGAATTACATCTTATACATTTATAATTAAAAATATCTAATTCAACATCAAATACCTCTTCTGTTACTCGAGTTTCAGATAGACATAATACAAGAGGTTTTACGTCGCTAACTAACTTTACAATTTCTGATTTGTTTGCTAAGTAACTTTGTGCATTTAAGTACATAATAATATTTTTTATTAAATGCTTATTGGATGATTTTTTATCTTGTCTAAAAAAACTTGATGATCGGAACTTAGTTGTATGCCTTCAAGTACATTGCCTAAAGGAATTTGTGACAGCCCATCCGCTTCTGTTTCGTTGCTAATATCTATTAATTTATTTGTTTCATCCTGTTTCTTCTCCATTCTATTTGATGATTCGTTGATGGAATTATTAAATGATGTTGGAATAATGTGAATAATGTTACCATTTCTAATAAAATTACCATTGGGTGATGTCTTCAAGTCGACTTTATGTAAAACTATGTTCGCGATTCTTCCAATAAGTTTAGATTTGCCACAAGGTGTTAAATAGCCATTATACATAAGATCCCCTTTCGATAATAAGGAATTAGTATCAATAAATTTTAAATCAGATTTTGTTATTAACTCATCATAAATTGTATTATTTATTGCATAAATAAAACGATTGAGTACAAATCGATGTTCCCAATATGGTGCGGATATTACAATTCCATTGGTTCGAATTAATTGCATTTTTAAATTCTCTAGTATTTCTTTGTCAATAGTAAAACCTTTAATAGCATTTGCAGTTCCACCTAAAATAATTACAGTATCATCTTTTGTGTAATCAGTGATAAGTAAATTCACGTTCTCTACAATGTTTTCAAACTTTGCATTTGGTTTAATTATACTAATTATAGAATATTTGTTTTCTAACTTAGAGGATAACATTTCTCCCATTTTTTTCATATGTCCAGATGCCAGAATCAATAAGCGCGGCTTAGGTTTAATTTTTTCCTTAATCATTTGTTCACAATTATTATTTAGTTGATTGCAAGTTTTTATTGGTATGCACGGTTTGCTTACATTTCTTTCATCATTGTTATTACGTTTTATAGAACAGTTTTTCTTTCTTAATTGCTTACGAAGTTTAGTATTTGATACTGATAGAAATTGAATTTTTTGTTCTAACTCGTTTATTTTATTCAATAAAGAGAATATTTTACCTTGTTTGTTGCGTTTAGGTGCTCTGTCGGTTATAGTTTCCATGCTACTATTTAAGCTACTAGATGTATTATTATCATTATCGTCATTGTTTTCATTTAAAATATAGCTGGAGTTCAATATACTTTTCAGTCTATCAACAAGGTCAGCTTTTTTCCCACTGAATTTTGTATTTCGTTTTTGTAGTTCTTCTTTTAGCTCGAGTATTTTTAAATTCCTTATTTCTTTTGCATTGCTTGTTGCACTCATTTTAAAAAAGTCAATTTTCTGCCGAACTACACAATTATTTAAAACAAAATTATAACAGTTAAAAAGTACACAATAAACTGTATATAAATGCACATACACAAATATATCTTTGCCCATATTTCGATTACAAAATTTACCGATATCGCGAGACAAAAAAACAACAATATTAGTAGTTTTTCAAGGTAGTGTAATGGGTCCTTTATTATTTAACATTTATATAAATGATATGTTTACAAGCTCTGTTGAAATTAGACAACATATAATTAATTATGAAGACGATACAAACTTGATATTGCAAGGACATGATTTTATGCAACTATGCAGTAATGTCAGTGTGCATATAAAACAGCTGGAAAATTGGTTTACAAGCAACAAACTTATGATAAATAAAGAAAAAACACAGTGTTAAATTAAATAACACAATTGAAACTCCAAAGAACATACTTCTTAATCATAGACTTTATAATTTTGTCCCATCTACAAAATTTCTTGGAGTTATTGTAGACCAAAACTTAAAATGGAAAGAACACATTGACGAACTGTCTATTATACTGGGTAGAGTATGCTATATGCTTCGTGTTTTATCAGATAATATTCATACACATATGGTAAAGATAGCGTGTTATGCAAACTTTGATTCTTTGTCAAGATTTGGTATTGTGCACTGAGAAATATCAACAGACATTAATCGAATATTTATTATGCAAAAGCGAGCAGTAAAAATAATGTGTAAGTTTCGTCAATTTGATTCATGTAAAACCTAATTTAAACAAAATAATTTATTAACAGTCCCGGCAATATACATCTAAGAATGCTTGATATACATGTTTAAAAATAAAAATGACTTTCAAATGTTTTGTATCAATCATGATTATAAAACTAGGCACAAAAGTAGCTTAAGATATCCGATTGTAAAATATACAAGTTCACAAAAAGGACTTCAATACATGTGCTTAAAATTACACAATAATCTACCTAACGACATAAAACTTGAAAACGACTTCATTATGTTCAAAAAAAAGATCTTCAACTTATTGTGTAATCTTGAGCCATATTCAATTGGCGATTATATTGATCTGCCAACTTAATTATTATGTACTATTTTTGACTCTATTTTATGTATTATGCAAAATGTATACTAGTATGTAATGTGTTTACATAAAATAAAGATATATTATTATTATTAATGATTTTTTTTGTTAAATTCTATCAATTATATTATTTAAAATATGATGAAGATATAATACAAATAAATAAGTTTTGCTCTTAAATATACTTTGTCATTTTATATACTAAACGTATTTTATGAAATAATAAAACAATTTACTATATTTTTTAATGTTTCATAAACATGAATTATCACGTAATAGAAGTCATAACCATCAATTATAATAAACGTTATTCAATTAGTTCAAAAAGCTCATAATTTATATTGCATAATACATTTCTTAGAATACCAATTACCATACTAAAAATAAACATAACAAAATATATATTAAAACGTTATCAAGAAGACTAAAATTAATTTACATTTTTGTATTCATTAAAACCATTAATACGAATAAATTTTTTTACGTTAAAACACTTCAAATTCTTTAATACGTTTAGTAAAAATCAGAACTTTTATCTACAATACTCAAATTTTGATCATATATAAATAATTTAGTTTATGTCTGATATCTATATGAAAATAAGATTTTGATTCTATTCAATCTAATTGATTTCAATAATAAAAAAATATTATTTAATATTTGAATTAAAAAATACCTATTTTGCTACTTATTTTACGGTCATTGAAAAACAACAAATTTGCAATTTTGACTAGTTATTATACACAAATATTCGATGATCAAATACGAGTATGAAAGCTAAAATAATTTGGTTTGATTGGCATATTTAAAAGAAATATTATAGTGAAAAAATAAAAATTATATTGATTTTATATATTTATATATTTTTTTAGTTGGAATTTTAATTGAAACACGCCAACGGAATCTTTTAAACATTAAATCCGCCCGAAGAATTTACTGCATCGCCATAATCTCAGTGATGAACTATTAAATGCGATCTTCTAGTACGAACTTGCATAAAGGTCGGTAAAGTGAAGATTAAAACTAATAGTTTATGAGAGGGGAATCATGATACTTTCAAAACATATAAAAGCTACAGCGTATTTGAAATTGGCACAGATCTGTGATATATCCTGTGAATACACACTTCTTCTTGCAAAAATGAAATTGGTTAGTGCAACAGTGTTAATTGTGAGTGCAGGTGAAATTATAAAAAAATATATTGTTATTTTAGATCGTCACTCTTGCCGCTCTTGTAGCCGTAGCTTTGGCCGCCCCACAGGGAGGTGATAAGGATGCAGTAATTGTAAAAAGTGAACTCGATAATATCGGTGTTGATGGATACAATTATGCGTAAGTCGAATAAAATTTATTATTTAATTTTTATTTAATGCATTATTTACTATTTTACAGGTACGAGACCAGCAACAGAATCTCAGCAAACGAACAGGGACAATTGAATAACGCCGGAACTGATAACGAAGCTATTGCTGTTAGAGGACAATTCTCTTACGTTGGAGCTGATGGCCAGACATACACAGTCACGTACATCGCTGATGAAAATGGTTTCCAACCACAAGGTGCTCATCTTCCACAACCACCACACTAAAATTATGTTTGTCATATATTAGATTCCGTTTGACTGATCGATTTTTTGTACATATTTTTTCAAATACATTTTCTAAAATATATTATAAATGTTTTCAATAATTTTCCTCAAATAAAAACAATATTAATTTATTGTTTATACAATAATGGCAAATTTCTATTGTGCTATTAACCATTAAAACATTATTAAAAGAAATATGTCAGATAAATATTAGCAAAAAATATAGTCAGATAAATCAAATTCAAAACTAGTGATGTGTATCGTATCAATATCTAATATTTGCCCTATCCATGTTGGCTATATGAAAATATCAATTATTATGCAACATTTTATTAAATAACATTTTCTTGCATGCAATTTATTGCATAAGACTTTTATGAAATTAAATTTAACCCATTATCGTGTATAAATATCTGGGTAGGTAGCATCCGCAACATCAGAATATTGAATAGTTTCGTAATAAATAATGCTCATTCCTAAGGAGCTAAAATAGGTAAAGTCATTCAGAAAACATTATTTATTTTTCAGACAAATAAACACGATAAAATGATTTATTATTACAAATTTGGACTGGTTAATTATACCTTATTTATTTAAAGTAAAATTTTAAATATACTATAATCTGAACGTCCTTAAAGGACACCACACTGTGTGCATTCATATGATGAAACATTTTATAAATCATGCAAGAATTTACTCTAATGATACATAAATATAAATAAATGAAATGAATAAAAGTCATGGTTAAACAATAATTTGAATAATTTTATAAAATATAGCAATCGGTTTAGTAATTTGATATTGACTAATTTTAAATATTTATTAATAATAATAATAATAAGTTATTTTATTTACCATTTAGCTACATTATACATACAATTCATACACAATGACGCATATTTTAAAACAATGTTGATATAAAAAAAATCAAAATAGATCTTAAATACAGCAGTTCGTTTTACATATATTTACAAAACATTTTTTTTATTTGTTAATATTGTATGCGTTTTTGATATAATTATGCAATATATTAAATTGAACAAACCGATTAAAAATCAAATTATTAAATGTGGATACTTATGAATGTCATTGTTTATATCATTATTAATATTATTGTAAAATAAACAACATAATGTCAATAAAAAATGTTACTGTTACCGCTAATTTTACGTTTTCAGCGTAAAAGTAGTTATATTTTAAAATATTTATTGCTTTGTTTTGTAATAAGTAGTTTTTTTTGTTTCATTGTATGTATCAAAATAAATTGCAGATTGGCCGGTAAGAAACTGAACAACAAAAAAAATTTAAAAAAAAAACATATTATTGGCGGTGATTTCAATGACTATGGAAAAGAAAACATGCTAGCAAAATCCTAAATAGAGGAAGAGTACCAACTTAAAAAAAAAACGGGATGGAATCATACATAGACGTCACTGGCACTTGGACAAAGTAGAGAACCTAAAAGACTTCATGAGCATACACGTAGAAATTGCGTCCAAGAAAAGAAAAGCAAGAAAGAAAAAAAGAAAAAACAAAAACTGGGTTTTCCGCAGTGGTCAAGAGAAGGAATTGCTAGAAGACTTAGACCAAAACAAAAAAGATACAATTTACACCGCTAACTAGCTGAAAAAAACTATAATTAAAACCTGCAAAAAGGCACTAAGCAAGAAAGAAGGAAGGGTATATTACAAACCAATGTATTGGTGGAGTGAAAAGATTGCAGACAAGAAAAGGTGCTGTATAAAAGCTACGACGATGGCCAGAATAAATGGCAGAAAAAACATGAAACGCCAATCTATTGCAACAAGCACAACAAGCATATTAAAAAAAAAAAACAATAATTCCAAAAAAATGGCATAGAAAAAACTATGCAAAAATCTAAACTCGGACGTGGGGCAAAGGGTACAAAACATATTATCAACATCATTAACAAGAGATGAAGTAATGGCTAAAGCAAGAAAATTATTATTCAACCAAGAGGACTTAGTAAAAAGCAACATAGATTCAGAAAAAGTCACTCTACTTTTGATGCTCTTAGGCATGACAAAGAAGCCGCCGGTCATGTAACTGCGCAGTCTACACATAAACACGTCGTATTGATCACCTGATGACATAAAGAACGGCTTCAATTTGGTGCCATAGAGGGGGCTTATGCCAAAAAACTGAAGAGAAGAGCAATATCAACATATGTCAGGAAAATAATATGCCACTATCTACAAGATAGAACTATAATGTGCAGCTCTGGAAAATTTTTAGATATAACTTGTGTAGTGCCACTGGGACTCCGTTCTATGCTCCACCCAGTAGAACATTTACTATGACGGTCTAGTGAGGGTACAGATGCCACACAGAATTACCACAATAGTTTATGCGAACAATCTTGCTATGGTGGTCATTAGTAATAAAAAAAAAAAATAGAAGATAGCGCAAAATGGGCGTCTTATATGATTAGAAAGTGGATCAAAAATTGGAAAACCCCACACATAATATTAACATTATCTTCTCAATTATTTATTAATACTAAATTTGTGTACATTTAGATGTAGTAATGCATAACAAAACCTTCGTTATAAATGAAATTATTAAACACATAATGAGTAAAAAATTGAAAACAATTTATATATATTTATTATAAGAAAGCTGTAGGTTATAAAATGTATTATTTTTTAAAGATAATCTAATTTAAAAAGCATTAATCTAGAATAAGTTGTGGTTATTGTAGTTTTGTTTAGTTTTTTTTCACAATTAAATTGCTAGCTCTAATATTGACAAGAAGTTCAATAAAAATAATTTAATATCAAACAGAAATCATTAAAACTTAACAAAACAATTTTAATAAAAAAATATTTTTTTAATTTTTGTTTGTTTTTTGTAACAAGCAACTAATATGAAAGTTTTTTAAAACAATAACAATAACAACGATTCTACCGTAAACTACATTAAAACAAACACAGAAATAAATCTACTCCGCTTTACATAATAAATTTTTTATTATTAACAAAGAATTTTGTAATCAACATTAATAGTTTTTGCCTAGCTGCGGTTGTAACTATATATTTAATTACATATGAACAAAGCGCAAAAGTGATGATGGGTCAGAATTTGCTAGCAAAACAAAAAGTTTATCGGGCTTGCACAAGTAATACGATACCGACGATTGCGCGTACTTTAAGGCAAAGAAAATTGCTAAACCAAACAAAAAAGAAAAGGAACATCTTTTATTTAGCTTCAAATAAGATTAAATTACTAACTAAAACTACAAATGATACAAATATAAGCACAGTTAAAAAACAAGTACAGAAAATTTAACAGCAGCTGCAACTGCAGCAGCAACAGCAAATACAACAACAGGAACAGGAACAGGAACAACAACTACATCAGCAGCAGTAACAACAACAAATACAACAACATCAGCATTAATAGCAAATGCAGCAGCAGAAACAATTACAGCAACAACAGCAACAATAACAACAGCAGCATCAACAACTACAAAATATACAGTAAGTATTGACAATAAAAGCAAGTATGTTTAATTTTTTAATCACTTAGAGAAAGCAGAACAGATCAACAAACAATTTGTACTCAATTATCAAACATCAATTTAAGTTTAAGACCATACCGACCGCTACCTTGATTTTTAGTATTTTAACAAAAACGGCAACTTTGGCTTCACCGTTGCTTCTACAAATAATTTGATAATTTTCCATAGGGGTCAAAAATAAGCATATTCTCGTTTTTAATTTTTTCTCCGCACCTATTGAATGAAAAACTCTGAAAAAAATCATGGAAGTAGGGTTTTGGGTGGTCTTCCAACACAATTTTTTTCAGCCCTTTAAACTCTGTATTCAACTTAAAAAAAAAATCCAGAAGAGTTGAAATTTACTTTTTATTATCTAAACCTTCGATTGTATAAAGTTTTATTTTTTAACTTTACAAGTAATTAAAAAATCTACATCCAAAATTTCTTTGAAATTTTTGCGAGTGGTGCGCGCGCCCTAGAGTTCTGCAATTTTGGCCCAGCCTGGCCCAAAACTCGGCCCGTTTGGGTTTTGAGCCGGACCGGATTTTTGCATTTTGGACCGGGCCGGGCTTTGGGCCAAGCCGAGCTTTGAACCAAGCTGGGTTTTGGGCCAAACCGGGCTTTGAGCCAAGCCGGGTATTGGGTCAAGCCGGGCTTTGGGCCAAGCCGGGCTTTTGTATTTCAGGCCGGGCCGGGTTGGGCTTTTGCATTTTTAGCCGAGCCGGGCCAGATATTAAACGTATTTTATGTAATTAATTAATTTATACGTTTTTAATACTAAATATGTACACTACAAATTATTATATAAAAATAACATAAATTTAATTTAAATTAATGCTTACAACCCAGCAGCTTTATAGTATAAAATCGATTACATTCTGTTTATTTATATAAATTATAAATATGTGAATGTTATATATTTTATTTTAGTAGTTAATTGTTTTTATGTTTTGTTATGAATAATTGATACTCCATAATTTTCACATTGAGACTTCATACAGTATATAAAAATGTAACTAAAAAACAATTTATTTAAAGCCGGGTAAAATAACTGGTGTTTCAACAAATAAAAAATATTATTGTATATTGAATTGTTGCTAACAACAAACAAGATCACGTTTAAAACAGACCGGGTTGGGCTTTGGGCCGGGCCGGGCCGGTTCTACTTCTACCGGGCTGGGCTTTGGGTTTGGCCGGGTTTTGGGTTTAGATTTTGGGCCGTGCCGGAATTTGGGCTTAGATTCTGGGCCGAGCCGGGCTTTAAACAAAATTTAAAACGCCGACCTTTAGTGCGCCACAATTTAAAATTGATTTTTTCACTTTTTTGCCATTTATACTGTTTTTTTTTTTCAGCTTTTGTGACTGCAATTCTACTGAAAAATTTACATCGAGTAGGTATTTTGGGTATAATATTTTCATCAATTTGCAATGATTTGACAGCTCAAAACACGATTTATCGTATTTTTTACAAGACAAAAAACAAATGAGGATTTTTTTTTAAGTGTCAGATTTGTATTCCTGGCATCAAAATTAGTCAGTAAACTAATTTTTTATCAAAATCGGTAAAGGTAAATAAAAAAACAATCCTTATCAAACTTTTTTCACAATTTTAAGACTTTTTGCACTAAAAAATCAGAACTCAAAAACGGTTAGTAATAGAGACACTGGACAAACTCCATCATCTTCAGAAAGATGAAATCTTCCAAATTAATTGGTTTAATTTTTTTTTTGGTACAACTTTATCATTTTTTATTTTTTTCTTGGATATGTTATCAAAAACATTTTAATGATGTATAATAAAGCAGAATATTCTATGCAATCGGAGGTTTAGATAACATAAAATCAATTTCAACTTTTCTAGTTCACCCAAAACTGTAAAAATGACAAAAAGTAGAAAAATTGGTTTTTCATAATGGCAAAAATTTTATAAAATTCATAAATGTAGATTTATCGATTGCTAATTAATTAAAAAATAAAATTCTATGTATTCGGAGGTTTAGATAACCTAAAATTAATTATAGCTTTTCTGGACTGTGAAAAATGGCAAAAAAGAAAAAAAAAATCGATTTTTTATAGTGGCGCACAATTCGCAAAAATTTCAAAAAACTTATATATGTAGATTTATCAATTATTCATTAAATAAAAAATAAATTATAACTTGATGCAATCCAAAATTTATATAACCTAAAATCAATTTCAACCCTTCTGGACCACCCAAAACCAAATAATACAATTTTTTTCGGGTTAGTATGACCCACAAAACTGCTTTATTTTAAATCGTTGGAAAGCTAATCTAATAAAAAAATAAAAATTGAAAAAGTTGAACTATTTAAAAATGACAGCCAATAATTTAAAACTTATGTTTTTTTTCTAAACAGAAGAGCAGAAATACAAAAAATTAAACCGAATAATTTGATAGATTTTATTCTTATAAAGATGATGAAGTTTGTTCAGTGTCTCTATTACTAACCGTTTTTGAGATCTGATTTTTTATATTTGAATTTTTTTAAATTCCAAAAAAATTATGGATAAAGGTTTTTCAATTACTTATAAAGTTAAAAATTCCATGCAATCAAAGATTTAGATAATCAAATGTAAATTTCAATTTTTCTGGAATTTTGTTAAGGATTGTATACCGAGTTTGGGAGGCTGAAAAACATTGTGTTTTTCATTCAATAGATCGAGTCTTTGTGTAAAGTGCACGTGCTTTTTTGAGATTGAGACAACAAGGCACCTTTTGATTGTTTTTATCAATCTTGACTTTGTTAATATACGGGATATAAATACGGATATTTTGATTCCGTCAGTCAGTTATCGTCGCGATTTCGTAAAGATAAGATCCCTCCGGTTAATAAACTCTTTTGTTAGTTTATTATTTAATATATAAATATATTGAATAAATTTTGTATTAATATCTAATATCTTATTTTAATAACTAAAGTGGCTAACCTGTTCCAGAAAAAGGGATTAATTAAAACAACAAAAGTAAGTGCAGAAATATTTATCAATCTTAGACACGGCCAAACTACTCAGTGGGTAGGGTACTCATTTACATTCTTTTTAAATATATTAGACATTTTTTCAGGTCAGTTACGTTTGATAAAGTTGGGTTTTCTACAAAACGACTGCATGAACTTACAACGTAAGTCAAATCTGGTTTAGTTTTAGTGGAGAGATATAGAAGGCTTCTTATTGTTTTTATATACGGAAATGCACATTTTTGTATTTTCTTCTCTTGTTTGGAACGTTTTGCTTCTATTGGAGTTGTTACTGTTTTGGCTTAAATTATTCAACATTTTTCTTGTACTTTTTTTGCAAATTCAGTCTGTTTGAGTCCATTTGCACATTATTTAATCTCTATTTCTATGAAAGTTTTAAGTTTAGTAGTAGTAGTAGTAAGTAGTTAATTGATTTTGTTTCAATCACTTTATTATGATTCCATCATTCACATAACAAAATATTATTTTATTGATTTTGCTTGATGTCTGTAGTTTGTTGCGATTTAGAAAATTGTTGAAGGTTTAATTCCATAACATTGGAACTTGTTTATGTCTATATAGTAATTTTTGCAACTTACATACCTTGTCCTGATTATCAAACTCTTTTGGAATTTGCATGTAGGTTACATGATGTAGGTCTCTATAGAAGAATGTTGTTTTATATCAAATCTTATAATTTTATGATTTTTAGCTGCGGTTAGTGCAAATAGTATTCTGACTGTACTTCTTTTTATATAATGTTTTTTGTGCAGATACACACAGTCTCAATTCATTACAGTTTAACCCACGTTTCTATACTTTGCAATGCGCTAATGACACAACGTTAATGCCGTATAGCAGATCATTAAAATATACGATTGAGTAACTTTAAACTTTATTTGATACCACATAAGCATAGTTTAAAAAATAGCGTTTTTTTGCCAATTTTTCAAAATTCAACTGCTAATTTTTTTTCAAACAAAACCTATTCTAAAATTAAAATAAACTAACAACACTATAAGCTTGTCCTATTTGCAAATACTTAGTTGTAAGCTTTGACCTTAAACAAAGTTTTAAATTCTACTTCAACACTATTATAGTCGAAGAACTCGCGTCAAAAAAATGCAAAAAATTTTGGAAATTTAATATTTTGAGATTGAGTTTCATTTCAATCATAAAAAGCCAGTCTAGAGTCAGCAGGTCTGCCGTCAGAACACCTGGCGCTGAGACGCTTGGAAATGTGTAAAATTAATTAGCACTTCCAAATTGTTTTTGGAAAGCATACAATTTGCATATCATTAGTGAATCTAATCTAAAACACAAAGCGCGTCCAAGGTTCAAGTGTTCATAATTAAAATAAAACTCAATCTTAAAATATTAAGCTTCTAAAAACGTTTGCATTTTTTTAACGCTTTTGGAGTATTAAATCTAAATTTAAATTCCGTGCGAAACACTTATCAAAACCAAAAAAATTATACAAATTGTGTTACAAATACTATTTGTCGCTCAATCTTACTACTTTTTTATTTTATTCTTTAATTTCAACAAACTTTCAGTCAATTATCTACAGTGCTTATCCGATTTGAATGTTGGCAAGTATTATAGAAAGCAGCAGTCCATATCATATACCGTTCCTCATTCTTTTTGGTAGCCGCTGTCAGAGACTCAACTCCGTATAAAAAGACAAGACATTCTTAACATTATAATAACCTGATCTTTGCTTTTATAGGTAGGTAATGAGCTTTAAATACTTTTCTTTAAAAAACCAGTTTTACTACTGTAATACATCTTAACAGTCATTAATTACAAAAAAATGCATCAATTTTTTTTTTAATGAAATATTGTGCTTGACTACGGTTGGTAGCCAATTTGATTTATACATAAAGTAGAAATTTTATCAGAAGAACAGTATTTAATAAAATTACTTTTGACAACATTGAATAATGAACAACATAAAAATAATTTTGATTAAATTGTTACAAAAAATACAAATACATGTTTAAAAAAGAAAGTAAAATATTTAAGGGGGTGGTAGTACGAACCAATATAAACAAAAAGTCTTAATAAACATGGGTTGTCATAGCAACGGTTTCGGAGACATAAAACATTATTTATTTTTATTATTCTTTTTTCTCCATTTTTTATTTTGCATAAAAGAATGTTAAATATTTAAGAGGGTGGTAGTACAAACCACAACAAACAAAAAAGTCTTAATAAACATGGGTTGTCTAAAAACGGTTTCGGAAATATGAAACATTATTTATTTTTATATATTTTTACATAAAAGATGTTTGGGAAGACACTTCATTCACTTCCATTTCCAAACAGGTACGACATCTTTGTCTGAAGGACATTTGTACTCTTTTTAAAACTCTCATTGGCTCCGATTTCTTGGCACTTTTCATTAATTATTTTATTATATATAATAATATATAGTTAAATAAACACATTGTCAGTATTACTCAAACTGTTTTGTATTTGAGTTTTTTGAGTCTAGCTATCTCTACAACAAACCCTCAAACAATCCTGTTTATATTTTTTTTTAACATTACTCCTTAATACTTTAGATTTAAGACCCTTCTATTATATTTCATTCAAGTTTTGCTAAACCTAACAAATTTTTTTTATCATATATTAATTAAATAAATAACCAAAAATCAATTGGTAATTTACATTTACTTACAAATTTCCATAACTTGTTGTTTTATCAGTTTATTTTTTCTTTGATCATTGTCATAACAATTGATTTAATGCTTAATTTTAAATCGATTTAATTATTACATTGTCTCTTAAATAAGGAATATTAAAGTATTCCTTTATCTCTTTAACACGTCTTAATAAGTGAATTATAGATGAGTCATATAATATTATAATTAAAAACATTATATTAAGTAACATGCCATAAATTTAAAATTAAGTAATTTGTGTATTAAACCGATAAACAGAGATACAATGTTGTGAAATGTAATTTCTCATTAAATGATAACCATGAATGTATGACGTATAATTATAATAGTAAGCTGGAAATATAATTTTCACAATAAATTGACTGTATATAGTAATATTATTATTTATCGATAACTTTGGAAATGTAACTAATTGTATTGGATATACCAAAACAGCTGATAATATTTTTATAATTGTTTGTTTGTCAGAATTTCACAATGTGCGAACCTACTGAAATAATTAAGTTAATTAATATTTTTACTAATTTATAATAAATATATTAATGATTTTTAGAATTTAATAATAAATTCAGTATAAGAATTAATTGAGAAATGTTTAAATTAAAATAAATATTTGTAAATTTTTTAAGTGTGTATTTTGAGCAATATGTACAAAAAATTATGAATCAGTCAACGGAATTTTAAACTATGGCAAATATATGGATCTATTGTGGAGGTTGTGGAATATGGGCACCTTGTGGTTGGAAACCATTTTCATCAGCAATATAGGTTACAGTGTATGTGACACCATCAGTACCGATGTAAGAATATTGCCCTCTGACGGCAATAGCTTCGTTTTCACTTCCAGCGTTGTTCAATTGTCCTTGTTCGTTTGCGGAGATTCCATTGCTGGTTTCATATCTGTTAAAGTAAACAATTTAATTAATAAAATATAATTTAAAAATTAGTTTATTAATAATATCTTACGCAAAGTTGTATCCATCAACGCCGATGTTTTCAAGTTCGCTTTTTACAATCTGGGCATCTTTATCGCCTTGTGGGGCAGCCAAAGCAACAGCTACAAGAGCGGCGAATGCGATTATCTAAAATCATAACAATTACAGTTTTACGTTCACTTTTAAATTCACTTTTTGTACACTAACCAATTTCATGATTAATGTAGGATGTGTGTATTCACAGTATATCACAGATCTGTACCAATATCAAATTTTGGCTCACCTTATATATGAAAGTTCCCCTCTCATAACTTATTAGATCATTCACTTCTGCGACCTTTACATAATTTTGGGTCTGAAGATGTCCCCGATCGCTTGTAGGCTATTTGAAAACTAGTGAACTTGAACTGTTGCACTAATTGTGTGTAAAATACCAAGCCGACATTTGCAACAATCGTAAGAAATTAGGCTGATGATACGTTCACGATTTATAAATTAGTTCCAATTTCACTTTAAGATAATTAAATGAATTTTTATATACACAATGTGTGAATTTAGTGTAGCTGCAGTTAGTTATGGATTGCATTTAAATCTAATGAAGATGTAACATGTATCGCAATATAATAGAATATATTGCAATTAACATTTATATATTATGATTAATGAAATGATTTAATTTTATATTTATGAATTAATAGTAATATGTATAATATAAAATAATAAATTTTGGTTATTACTTTAGTTATTACTTAATATAATTATATTTATGTATAATTTTATTATAATTATTTATTATAATTAGTGATAACATAAATTTGAAATTATCATTACGTTTATTGAAAAATCTAACTTAACTAGTTAGTTAGTTTAAATTATTTTTCTTTATAATCAATAACTTTAACTTGCATATTATATAAAATATCGATTTTATTAATAATATAACTTGCTATTTGTTTTCTAATAAAACTATTTTATAACCTGAGAATTTGAGTAGTAGTAAACAAATTTATTTCATATACACACATACAAATTTTTTTTTTTTTTTTAAGAAAATAAACATATATAAAAGTAAGATAGAAATAAGTATGGATATGAATATGAAAAAGGCTATCGACCAAAGTCTTTCTGCCTATGAGTATGATTATAGTGGTAAGAAAGATAAAATATAGAAGTTTGGTGAATTACACAAAAAAAAAAAAAAAATAGCTAGTGAAATGATCGTCAGTTAGTCGGATGAGACTGAATTGTCAGTGATATTGGAAATTAGTAGGATATGTTCAAGAATGGATTTAGATGGAGATTTATATTTAGCAATTTTTCCTTGATTTCTTGGTATAGCAAGTTTAGATATTATTTTCACGTTAGCAGACCTGTTGCAGAATTTTTTTGTCAGTTCTAAGTGAAATTTGGAAAGTGGTTTAATTTGCGTTAGTTTATAAAGAGAATCATTATTGATGCTGTGTAAAGAGTTATTAGGATGACGTACTTTAGTGATACTCCTAATAGCTGATCGTTCAGCTACATGCAGATTACTTAGAGTCATTGTGAAAAAATAATTGATGCATAATCTAATAGAGGTCTGCAAATAGATTTATAAATATGTGTAGCTGTTTTTATATTGATACCTTTTCTTCTATAGGTAAGACAGCGAAAATGTTTTGCTCGAGTTGTGCATTTGGATTTTATAGAACGGGAGTGGGGTTTAAAGGATAGTTTATTATCAAGAAGCACGCCTAGATATTTGCATGTTGGAGATGGTTGAATTGTTACATGGCTCTGATTAATATTTGGTGAGTTTCTTGAAATGCGATGGTATGGAATAAGGAGTTGGGTTTTGTTAGGATTGGCATAAAGCCTCCATGTATTGAACTATGTTTCAATATGTTTGGTTAGAGATTGTAAATGCTGAATAGAATGTGCCAGATTTTTTGCATGAGATATCAGCACAGTATCGTCGGCATATTGTAATATGTACATTTTTGGATTAAAATGTTGACCCACGTCCAATATATCACTACAATATATATTGTACAAGAGTGGTGACAATGGAGATGCTTGCGGAACACTCTGCTTAGGAAAAAAGATGGGAGAAGGAATTTCTAACTTTAACACGTAGTCTATTTTGAATTAAATTTTTTATTGTGCAAATTAGGTAAGGAGGAACTTGCATTAATGACAGTTTGTACAAGAGACCTTTTAACCAGACAGAGTCAAAAGCCTTGTTTATGTCAAGAAATAGTGCTGACGTCTGTCCGCCCTCAAGGTGAGTTATTTGGATGTTGGAGGTAAGAATGCATATAGGATGGATAGTAGATTTGTTTGAAGAAAAACCAAACTGATGGATAGGTATCTTGGGTTGTACATGGTTTAACAATTTTTGCTTAATGTGGGATTCAAGGATTTTAGCTATAACTGGAAGAAGTGTTATAGGTCTATAGTTGGATGCAGAGGTAGTATTTGAGTTTTTTTTTTGGTATGTAAATTACTATTCCACACTTGAATTCGGTAGGAATATATTGATAGGATAGGCAGAAATTGAGGATTTTAATTATATGGATGTGGATATTATTGTGTAGGCGTTTTAGGATTTTTTGGGGAATATTATCTGCACCAGGAGATGAATTTTTACCAGCTTTGAGAATTTGATTTACTTTAGAAATATTGATTCTATTTCTTCAATTTATATTTGTTTATTGCAATGATGTTGAGGTTTAAAGGCGCAAAATTAAGTAGCATAAAACATGATTAAAAAACTCCGATTTTAAAATTAGTTTTTTATGTGTAGAGAATGAAGTTTTCAGTGATATGATATATATATAAAAAACAAAACTGTTGTTTTTTTAATTTAAAATTTATGTTAAAATATTTGATTAAACTTTTAGTATTTATCACAAATTTTAAGTTTTTGGTTTAGTTTTCAACTCTTTGGAGCTGCTATATTCATTAAAACTGTATACATAAATATAAGATTGCTATAAGTAAAAAGTTGTTTTAATTGTAAATTAAAATATATACTTTTAATATTATTATCCTTTTTAACAATGAATACTAATTTGGGTTTACAGGATAGTACAAATCGCAAAGATATTATAAAGAGCTTTCCAATGAGAAGTTTCATTTTGAATAGCAGCTGTCAATTTTGAAGCTATTTTCTTTTGACATTTGACTAGTAACAAGTACGCCATTATTAAAAATGGAACAATACACGCTTTAACAACGCATTGAAATTATTAAAATTTACTACAAAAATAGTGAAAATTTTTCAGTCACAGTTCGCAAAACTATAGCAGTTTTTGGTCGTCGTAAAGCACCTTCTCGGCCGAAAATAGTAAACCTGGTGGAAAAATTTGAGCTGTTGGGACAAGTTTATGATGTGAAGAATCAAAACCGTGTGCATTGCTTAAGAACACATAAGAATATTGCTGGTGTAGCCCGTAGTGTTGAAGAAAACTCCGTATTTTGCATAAAGACTTAAGTTTTAAGACATTTAAAGTTCAGTTAACACAAGAAGTCAAGCCGGTTGATCACCATAAACAT
Organism: Tachinus rufipes; assembly: GCA_963932245.1. NCBI lineage: Eukaryota > Metazoa > Arthropoda > Insecta > Coleoptera > Staphylinidae > Tachinus > Tachinus rufipes. The sequence continues at coordinate 43,158,998 of OZ010741.1, read as the reverse complement.
CGTATCTTAGCTAATTGGGTCCTTCAAATGTATCAAAATTATCCGGAATTTCATCGAAAAATCATCTTAAGTGATGAGGCCCATTTTTACGTCGGAGGCTACGTTAATAAGCAGAATTTTTGCATTTGGGGCTCAGAAAGTCCAAAAATGATTGTTGAAAAGTCTTTGCATCCTCAACGTGTCACTGTTTGGTGCGGTTTTTGGGCTGAGTGAACCCTACTTTTTCGAAAATGAGGCTGGTGCAACTGTTACGGTAAATGGATGGTGCTACCAAGCTATAATTAACGATTTTTTATGGCCGGAATTGGAAGATATTGATGTGGACAACGTTTATTTTCAGCAAGACTGTACTACGTGTGACACAAGCAACGAAACAATTGCAATTTTGCAAGAAAAGTTTCCTGACCGTGTTATTTCTCGAAGAGGTGATTACAATTGGCCAGATCTTGTGATTTACCACATTTAGACTTTTTTCTTGGAGCCACGTGAAAGATAAAGTCTATGCCAATGCTCCACTATTGATTCAAGACCTTAAAGATGGAATTTGTAAAGTTATCGAGGACATACAGCCGCAAATGTGCAAATTAATCATGTAAAATTTTATGAAAAGAATGTGGTACTGCAACCGTAACAGTGGCGGCCATTTGACTGATATGGTTTTCAATTGTTATTGGCATACTTTTCTCTTCACAATGAAATAAACATTTATTGATTTCTCTTAAAAAATACCCGTTTTTTTATTTAATATCAAAATGAAATTTCTTATTGGCAAACCCTATATTATAATGGCTTGTTTTGAGATAATTAATTCCACACGTAAAAAAGTTTTTTATTTAAAAGTGCGGAAAGAATCCAATTAGAACGCGTTATTAAAAAAATCTACTAACGCCTAAAGAGTCTTGTTTGAGTTGTAAATTGTACAGCAAGTAGCATTAATCTGATTTAATCAACTAAACATTTTAACGTAAAAAATTAGATATATTCTATTTGAATAAAAATAAAGTAAACAATAAAAATTAAGATTGCTTTAATCTAGTTGGTTTTGATTATTAACTCAAATATTCATTTGCTAACTAACAAAGTATTTGTGCCTACATCCACAAACATCAAACTCATTTTTAGACTGAAGACTTACAAAATTAATAGTTATACGCAGAGAAACTAAATCTAGCTTTTGAGGATTAGTGACCTTGCGTGCCCAAACTGTCTCTCCAGGACCATAATATTTCATCTTTTTAAAAAACAACTTATTTCCTAACCTGGTGGTAGGTGTAAACCGTAAAATTATATTATGTAGATTTGTTTCAAATCTAATTATTCTGCTCTTAAAACCGTTTTTCAGTTGGATGTGCGGGCAGAAGCCGTAGATTTAGAAAAAAAAAATGAAGAAGAAGAAGAGGAAAAACTACAAAGAAGAAGTTTAACAAAAAAAAAACAACAAAGAAGAATACAATACAATTAAATTAGAAAAACAAAGCCTTGCTTGTTTTACTAACCAAGTTAATCAACATATCACTGACTTTGTGGCCTAAAAATATTTTTTTATAATATTTGAGGATTCAAAAAAAATTTAAATTTGGTTCATCAGCATTTTGAACATAAAAACCCCATATCCTCTTTTGATGACATTTTTGGGAATTTTGACAAGCTTCTTTAAGGTAAACATAGAAACGCTTAAATTTTTTTTTTTGAGATTTTAATATACATAATACTGAATGTTTAAGTCACTCATCTTCTACAACACTATCTAGACAACAAGTTATGAATTTTTGCTGTTTTTTATAATTTTATACAACTTATTCAACAACTAACATATTTTTTGAGTAATAGACTTCTTAGTGAACCAAGATAAATAGATTTGTATCTTTCAACTATTCCAGAGATTACAACAACTACTGCTAAGTTTGTTTTAGAAAATCATTAACTTACAACTTTGGTTGTTCTTATTACTACCAAACCTAAACCGCATTTGATCTATCATTATTCTAAAATAAGCATAGTAAAAATAAAAGATTTGCTTAATCATTTTGATTTTAATACTTATTGTTTAATTTCTAAGGATCCACATCTTGCGGCAGAAAATATTACAAAAACTATTCAAAATGTCACTAAACAGGATTATAAAAAAACTGGTAAACATTGTGACAGTTTAATAAAATCTGAAAAAAGTAGGATTGATAGATACAAATCTAATTAAATTTTTCAGCTATCTATAAACATGAAAAATAAAATTAAAACCATAAATTTATTACAAGGTAGTACAAAACTTTCAATACCTCTTTAAATATTCCAAACAATTTAGTTACTAATCCAAAAGAAAAAGCAGATATGTTTGCAAACTATTTTGCATTTAACTCTACTATTATAAACGGTGGTGTTCCCCAAAGTTCAACTGAGACCAACATCAAAATCAGTCAAGTCCTGTTCGCCGCCGAGTAAACATCGATTTGAAGAGCTCCAGATAGAATTGATTAAACTGGTCACTCAATCAATTATTCACTCTTTTATTTATTTATTGAATATCCAATATTTAATATTTAACTAACTCAAATGTAATTTTTCAGCATAGACTCCGACCTCTCCGACAGTGAGGTACTTTCCATACAGCTCATAGAGGTCCAGAAGATGACTGATTACATCAAAACGCAAGATGCCAAGATTAAGAACTTGCAGGAACGTCTGGTGAGGATGGTCGGAAACAAATCTGAGAAGATTGTCGTCAAATTTGACAAGATCCAGAAGGCCAAATACAATATTAGCTCTACTCTCTAGACTCTCCATAAAGACATCTAAAAAGAGACAAAGAAGATGATAGCCGAAATTGCAAAGCAGCTCACACTGCCAGCCATCCCCGCAGAAATCCTGGCGACGACCCCAGCCGAGCCCCAGCCCAACAAGACACTGGATCTCCAGGTTCAAGTCTCCCTTAAGAGGCCGGCCAAGAATCCGATTAACTCTAGTCCATCAGATAAAGAGCAGATGGAAACAGAAAGCAACGTCGTTGCCCACCCTAACGCCCCGCCCCAGAGGAGGAGTTTCAGACAGTTGGCAAGAATGGAAAAAAGAAGAAGGCAAAGAAGGCCAGGAAAGACCCGGGTGAGTCTTCCTCAACTTCCTTGAACACTAGGCCATCAGCCCCTATGGCTCAGTCGGCCGCCTCGGGCCAAAAATAAGGAGATACTTTTTCTCAATAAGATTTGCGGGCTTTGTTGTACGGTTGAGTACAAACGCAAGACCGCAGAAGTTGCCAGCGTTTTGGTCACACAGCATCTTGATGCAACGCACCATATGTGTGTGTTAAGTGCTCCGGGGCTCATCAAAGCTGCGCTTTTTGTAAAGAGTCCGAACACGTAGCTACGTGCGCCGGGTGCGGTGGGTCGCACACTGCCAGCTACAAAAGCTGCCCAGTTTATGTCAAACTGCGTGCTAGTTAATTTGGCCCACAGTAAGGCACTTGCTTAACTTCAGCAGACCACCGCCTCTCCAAAGGCTGCACCCAAAGCCAGCAGGGAAGTGTCCTACGTTCAAGCGGCGGTTTCTGCAACTAGCGCAGACATCTTTGATTGCAATCCGTTGTTGCTCCGCTTATCACAGGCGAGTGGTGACAATTTTAGGAAGTCAATACTACCTTCTGCTCAGGTTTTAGCCAACTAATGGTTAACTTTTCAGACTTGGTCAATTAGTCTGTTTTCCGGAAATAGTGTGGTACAAGATATCCACATAACTATGCAACGCCTATATGGCTGACACACTAGGTGCATTATGTAATTTCAAAACCCGTAATTTATTTCTAAGTGAGTTGGTACTTACGCCCGTAAAGCGTTAAACTTCCATATGGCAGTCACTTAGGGGGGTTTAGTTGGTAGGCGTTCGTGAGAATGAATCCAACACTTGCCAAATCTTTAGGAAAATTCCCTTCCTAGCCCCAAAAAAAAAAAAAAAATTCTGTTCTTTTGCTTACTTTATTTTTGATTTACATTAATTAACTTTTTCAAATAACTAAAAGTCCTATTCATAGTTTTGCAGATGATAGCATTTTTCATATTTTATACTTTCTAAAGACCATACCGACAAATAAAACGGAGCAACTTGAATCTACTAAGTGAGAATCTGTAGCATCTATAAACAAAGACCTTAAAACAATATATAAATGGGGCACTTCCAACATGATCAATTTTATCTCTACAAAAACTTCTTACTGTTTCAAAATTAAAATCTATAGTATTATCAGTACTAAATATTAAACTAAACAACAAATCTACATCTAAATCTTCTTTAATTTGTTTTCTAGAGGTTACACTTTTGCATAATTTTTACTAGAACAACCTTGTTGTTAACATAGCTTTAAAGTATCTAGAAATCTAAGATTTCTTAATAGATTTGAAAAGTTGTTTACTTTTGTTCAATTTTTGCATATTTACAAAACTTTTATTTGTTTTTGTATTAAATTTTGTTCTTAAGTATGAGAAAAAGCTTCAAAAACTACACTTTCTCTTATAAACTTTATTAAAAAACGATCTATTTGGATCATTGTTTATCCAATATTGACTAATAATTTAGATACTTTAAACACAGGCTTAGTGTTGCAGATCTTTTCATTTTTTATATATATATTTTTATAGACTTTGTTCAAACAAAATAAAAGACATATTTCAATCTAAACAAATATTTACTCATAGTACAAGGCTTGCTAAAAATTCTAACAAATATTCACTGACAGTTTAGATATGTAAGACCTAAACTTTTAAGAGAGATTTTTGAACCGTACTTTTGACACATAAAAATTTTTAAATTTAGTATTAAAAGTAAAAAAAATATTTTTTTTAAACTAAATCTTTCTGATAAGACCATTTGTATTATAGACATATTTAGTTATCTAAATGAAGCAACTCCAAACTGTTTTGATAAAAGTTCTGTAAGTTTTGATAAGCTTCTTAACAGCTGCTTTGGTTTAATTTCAATTTTCAGATATAATTTTATAATTTATTTTTTTACCAGAATATTCAGAAAAGATTAAACTATATTTTCTCAGAACATTTTATTCAAATAATAGTAAAAAAATGCTATAAAATACATTTTAATATAAAAATAAATTTGTTTTTGGGTACTTGTATTGTATATCTAGAGAGAAGTATCTAAAATTACACTTCTAAATTTTAAAGTTAATTACAGTTATTTAAGTTATTGTTAATCTAAAACTGACCAATAATGCTTTAAAACATCATCATAATATTGCAAATTTCCGTTGTTTATAGAATTTTTTACATTATATTATATTGGTATCTAAACAAACATGTACTCGTAGTACAAGATTTGCTTGCTAAAAATTCTATTAAATATGTAATAGTTCAGTAATGTATGACAAAAAATTCTAAAAAAAGTTTTTATATACTTGTGAACTAGTAAGAAATGTTTAAATACTACACTTATAAATAAATTATACCGTCAATGAAAATTTTTTTTTAACTAACCTAATCAAATAAACTTAACAATTGCTTCAATGCTTTCTAAAACAAGTTTATAGATATAATTGCAAAATACTTTGACTTCCCTTACACAAAAATAAAGAGTATTGTCAAAAACGCAGTTTAATACTAATATTGGTTTACTTTTTAAAATTGTATATAATATACAATGCTCTACGCTGCCGTAAAATGTCTAAGCACAATTAGTTTTTTATTTGTTAATACTTGCATAGCACTATACTAAATAGCAGCTTAATCTGAAGGTTCAATGAATTAGTTCAATCCAAAAAAAAAACATTTGTTTTATTTAGCCTATAAAACTTACGTAAAGCCTAATAACCTCAAAATTTACGCTGAACAAATATTAGTAGTAATAGGATATCGAATTAAGTTAAATAAATTAAACTTATGTAAAGACATAGAAGTTGCAAATAAGTTTTAACAGAAGAAAGAAGGTTGTCCTATATTTACGTTTAGAGCACACTTGTTCTAAAATTAGTTCTAAGATTAGTTTTAAAAATTTAAAATTTAAAAATATACAGGATGTTTATTTTATTAAAAAAATTTGGATTTTTTAATTTTTTTAAATAAAACACTCTTTTAATGATTTATTGATTGTTGTTTTAATTTTTTTAAATGTTATTACTCTTTTTATCCGTTTAGTTAAAATAAATATAAATGATAATGATTGTGTGAAAATGTTCTTCATTTGACGTTCAAAATTTTGCTTATAACTCAAAAATAGTTCATTTTATAAAAAAAATATTTTTACAAAAAAAACTCAAAATTAAATTTAAAATAAAAAAATGTAATAATATACAGGGTGTTTAATTTGAAAAAAAAATTATTAAATTTCCACAATAAAATGAACATTTTTTTCTAAATTAGTTTGCTTAAAACTAAAAAACTTTTATTAAAAACTTAATTTAAAATTTTTAACTGTTGGAGAATTATTTAGGTGTTTCGGTAATTTTGACAAACCCTGTATTTGCAAAAGTTGAACAAAAGTTAAAAACTTATTACAACTATTAAGAAATCTTTGTTTTCTAAATACTATTAAAGTTATGTTAACAACATAGTTGTTCCAAAGAAGATTATGTGAAATTGTAACTACTAAAATACAAATTGAAGAAGATTTAGATATAAATTTGTTGTTTAGCTTAATATTTAGTACTGATAATACTTCAGGTTAAACAGTTAAAAGTTAAGTTTTTTAGAGTTAAAATTGACTATGTTAGAAATGCCCTATTTAGATAATGTTTTGAGGTCTTTGTTTGTAGATGCTACAAATTCTAACCTAAAAGATTCAAGACGCTCTGCCATATTTGTCATATAAAAGGTGCTATTATATCAAAAACTATAAATACAAAAAGTTCATTAATGTAAATCAAAAATAAAATAGGCAAAAAAGCAGTACTTTAAAGACCACCAGCATTCAGAATTTTGAAATCAGAGTTAAAACCATAAATTCTAACTATAATTTTTTTATTGTCAAGAAAACTATTGATAAGTATTGCAGACTAATAATCAAAACCTATACAATAGAGCTTTTTGAAAAGATTAAGATACCTTATCAAAAGCTTTGGATATGTTTAGAGCTACATCAAGTTTTTTTTTTATGTTTGTCTAACGTAGAATTTTATTTGTGATTAACATAAGTCAAAAGATCTGTTGTCATACATTTTGATCAAAATTTCTATTGAATATCTGAGATAAAGTTATTTTGTTTTAATAACTTGACAATGTGGAAAATAATAAATTTTTCAATTTTTTTTTATAAATTGGGCTAGTTAATGCAATTGATCTATAATTTGAATAATCAGACTTGTTTTCTTTTTTAAGTATAAGATAAACATTTGTAACTTTCAACAATTTGGCATTGTTCTTTTTTTTTGTATAATTAGGCAAATATTTTAAGAACAATAGATAGAATTTCATCCATACCTGATGTTTATCAGGTATTTAATTTAAAAATATATTTATGTTGCATAAAATAAATTAGACCTATTTTGTTAGTATTAGCCGGCATTGTAAATACAGCAATATGAGATTTTATAATAGTAGAGTTATATCTAAATTGGTTTGCAAAAATTTCTGTTTAATTTTTTGGATTAGTATTTAAATTTTTTTTTATTTGAAAAAAATAGTATTGAAAATTTTGTACTACCTTGCACTAAATTTATTGTTTTAAAAAATTTGTAGTTGTTTAAAAAACAAAAAATTTGATTAACTTTGTTTCTGTCAATTCTATCTTTTTAAAATTGTATTAGATTGTTACAATGTTTACAAGTATTTTTATTATCCTGTTTAGTCTGTTTATAATAATTACTTTATTAACTGCTTGTTTTATCTGAATTGAAAACAAGTATTTTTGTTTTAGTTTAATAACAGAAAATAGAACAAATTTTTTGATGATGTTCTGAATAGTGTTTGTAAAGTTTTCTTCTGCAATATGTGGATCTTTAAAAAAGAAACAAAAAGTATTAAAATCCAATATTTGAATATTTTTTAATTTTTACTATGTTTATCTTTGAATAATGATGGATGAGGCGCGGTTTAGGTATAGTGGTAATAGAAAGAGAAGTTTTAACTAATAAAGTTATAAGTAAATAATCATAATAAATAATGTGTATCAAAATCAAAATGATTAAACAAATTTTTTATTTTTACTATGTTCATTTTAGAATAATGATAGATCAAATTTGGTTTAGGTTTCAAAGTAATAAGAAGAGAAGTTTTAACAATTAAAGTTGTAAGTGAATGATCAGAATTTTCTAAAGCAGCCTCAACAGTAGTTGTTGTAATCTCTAGAATAGTTGAAAGATACAAATCTAATCATTTTAGTTTTCCAAGAAGTTTATTACGTAAAAAATATGTCGGTTCTTGAATAAGTTGGGCAAGATTATGAAAAACAGCAAAAATCATAGCTTGTTGTCCGAAGTGTGTCGTAGCAGATAAGTGACTTAATCGTTTAGTGTTATGTACATTAAATTTTCTTAACAATATTATTAATATTTATATATTTATGTTTACTTTGAAAAAGCTTGTCAAAACTTTCAGAAATGTTAGAAAAATAGATTAAAGTTGCTTCATTTGAAGACAAATGCCTGCCTTAAGTTTCGTACGACGTCAGTCTGGAATATGCTTGTTGTTTGTGAATGTATGCACAAACAAACTGTTGGTCAGCAAATAAATGTTCAAAATAATAATCAAAATTTTCTAGAACAAAGCGATCTAAATTTATATTATTTACTTTGGTTTCAGTCAAAACGAGAATATGGGGATTTATATGTTCAAGATAGTGATAAACATCAAATTATTTTTTTTAGTATACACAAGTCAAAAATTTACTTTTAAATCACAAATTAAGTCAGTGTTTTGTTGATTAACTTGGTTAGTGGAACAGGCACAACAACAAGACCTGTTCCGCCTATTTAATTATATCGTTATTATTCTTTGTAGTTTTTCTATCTTTCTATTTCATTTTTTTATTTCTAAATTTGATTTTTAGTTGTAACACTTGATATTATATTTTCTGAAACAACTATACTATATGTATATAAAACTTATTTACGCTCTTGTATTGTATATTGTTTCTAAGTATACAAAAAAGTATCTAAAATTACACTTTTAATTTCTTTTTAAGTTATTTAGAGTTTATATTTAATAAATATTGTATTTTGTGTAAATTGTCTTTCTACCCAGTGTAAAGCACATACACTAGCGTTTTAGGGCATGCACTTACCATCAGTGTGCTTAGCATCAAGAAACAATTTACATAAAACTGGAATAATTGTTATACAGTTTATCTCTAGAACCTTTGATCCTAAGGAGAATTATTTAAATAATTGCCAATCTAAAACGGATTAATAATGCTTTAAAACAGTAGTTTCTAAAGTAGTTTCTACAAAGCCTAAGGGGTCTCTGAGATCATTCAGGGGGAAGTTAAAATAAATAACAATAAATAAATTATTAGCAATTTTTACGTCCTAAGTAAAATATAGACACGTGCATAAAATACAACTAATAACTGTCAACGCGGTGAGTCAGGCAGGTTTATACAGGAACGCAATAGAGTCGATACTTGCACCAGCTACAGTATGCCAACATTTGTGTGACCAATGTTTGGAAAATGATGATGACTATAATCGTTTACTACTCAGAAGTACGTTGGTTATCTAAAAGTGCATGTTTGAATTGCTTCTATTTGCTCTTTTAGTGTTGGAATTTCTGTAGAGTAAAGACAATGATTTGCGGAACAATTTAATTATCTCAAAAAATGACATCGCTTATTTGACTGATTTATTTTCCAAATTTTACGAGACTAATTTGAAACTACAAGGTGACACATTAAATTTAATCAAAACTAATAGTGTAATATTTGCCTTTGTTGCAAAACTTTTGCTATAGAAACAAAACTTGAAAAGAAAAGAGTGTTTTCAGTTTCCAAATCTTTCAAACTTGCAAAATAGATAAGAAGATTTGTTTGCTTATTGTCAACACTTAACGGCGCTTCACTCGCACATTAACCAAAGAAGATTTGAAGACTTTCTTCACTTGAATATTTTCGACTGGGTGTTAAACCCTCTTACAAGTAGTCAAACTCAGAGCACAAATGCAGATGAATACATACTAATACAAGAGTAACTTAATAAATTTTCTACAAATAAAATGCTGAAACCAATGTTAAAACAAAGATACGACAATTTCTGGTTACAAAAAAAAAGAAACCAACTAGAAATTAGTACTTGTGGGGATTTGCGGAATCAGGTTTATCTAAATCATTATTTTTTTTTTGTATTTTGAAACTAAAGTTATAATTTCAATAAATACTTCTTCAACAAAATATTTTATTTATATTTTATTTTTCCGTCACCATTTACCATTTAAGACATCAAAGTTAAATTTTTAATTTTTCTATTAGCATTTATGTAAATTTTCACACAGGGTTTGTGGGAAAGTTTTGACTATAAAAGGGGGTCCGTGGGCAAGTTTTGACTATAAAAAGGGTGCGCGGGCTAAAAGAGGTTGGGAATCACTGCTTTAAAACATCAGCGTAATATTGCAATTCCATTGTTTATAGATTTTTCTATAGACGTTGTTTAAAAGAAATAAAAGCATATTAGTATCTAATCAAATATGAACTTGCAGTACAAGACTTGCTTGGAATTTTAACAAATATCTGCCAGTTCGGTAATGTATGATCAAGACAAACAAAAATCTTTTAACCGAACTATTGAGAAATAGAATAAACTAAACTGAATTCATTATTTTTTAAAACTCATAATTAACAAATGTTTAAAGTCAATGTTTACAAATAACTTAAATTTTCTTTTACCATAATAGCAATTCAAAAATATTTTTATATAGTTGTAAACTATTATGGTAATTTCTAAATACTACATTTTAAAACTAGAAGAAAAAAATACAGCTTTTGCTATAACTAATAAATAAATAAAATATGCCGCCAATAGATGAATTTTATTAATATACGCAGATTAAAACAGAAAAAGGAATGTTAAAAAAATACTAATTAAATGATATTGATTGTAAAAAAAGCGACAATTTGCAAATGAATTGTTTTTTTTTACTCATATTGTTGGTAGTTTTGTTTTAGTTTACATTTACAATCATCCTTAAAAAAATGTTTTTTTAAAACAATCAAAACAAGTAGGAACAAAAATGTGTTTAAATGTTGTTTATAGAAATCACATAACATACATTATAAAAACAATAAAACAAATTATAACAAATCAATTATTAATTTAATTTATAATTTTCACACAAGAAATATTGTATACAACAATTCTGGGTGTTAGAGTGTTGTTCAACGTGTAATCAACTTGTTTGTGTAGTCACGCATTTTACACATTAAAAACCCACATACGTGTTTGTATTGAAGATTGTTTCCAAACTTATGAAAAAGTGTCGTAAACTAAATTCTATTCAAAGACAAGAAATGCTTTAATCATTATTAGATTATTAATATGGCGCTCATATCTTAAGATGTATTTTTATAACATTGTAAATTAGTATCAATAAATAATTTCAATTAATATTAGTTAGTTACAGTATTGCTATGACCTCTACTTTAAATCATTAACAAAAAAATACCCGCAATTCTAAAAATTTTATATACTCATTAAACTGTCAAAAATATCTATAAATTAATTAATTATGTGCATATTTGAATTTATAAATTATTAACTTAAATATTTTAATCTTAATATAAAGGGTTATTAACACCTCAGCTACTGATATTCATAAATTAGATTACAAGGACGATACAACTAACACTAAAATTTTTCTTGTAAGATTATGAAATTAATTGAAATGTCACAATAGAATAAAAAATTAAAATATATAAATAACTTTATTGTTGTATTTTTCTGTTTTAAGAATATTCTATTAAATATTTATTAACTCTAATGTCCATAAAATATTTAATATAGCTTTGTAATATAATTAAAATAATAATAAAACTTGACAGTTTTTCTTTAAATTATACTATATTAGGCAATTGGGAAGGAAGGTTAAATTAATAATTTATCTTATTGTTACCAAATAAAGACTTGATATTTAGTCATCTTAATTTTAATTTTTGAATGAGTATGCTCAGAATGAATCAAGTTTACAATGTTTCTTTTAGTAAATATCAAAGAATTCTCTAGACGCTTTAGCACATATTTACCTATTAGGCGTAACAAAATTATATTTATTTTTAATTAATAAAAATTGTTAAGTGAACATTGTTTTAAATAATATACTAAAATTATTTTGACTTATTGGAAGTGAACAAGTAAAGAAGATAATTCATAAAAAGTTATTAACGTTGTAATAATTATTACGTATTAAAGTTAAAATATAAAACTATCATTAATTATTAATGAATAGTTTTAATGAAACAATTAATGCAAAAAAGAATCTAGAAAAACCTGAAGACATTAAAACTACCATAATTTTTGCCAAACATATTTGAAAAACTTCAATGAATCTTGTTTACACAATATAAATATTATATTTACATTTTTACACAAATATTATATTTATAATATGTAAAAAAGCTATTAAGCAAACTTTTTTGAACATGCTTTATTAAATTATGTTTTGATTGTATTAATTACACGGTTTGATTTAATGATATTTCATTAGACATACATATGTCATGTTACATATACACCAATATAATTATGTTATATAATTTAACTAATGTTATTAGGATGCATTATGTATATTTACCTTGATTAATTAAATAATAGTTTATTAAATTTAGCATAATAATATGTGTGGATAACATGATTATAATATAGTCTGTAGGTCAATCTATAAGTGACTATAAATCACTTTCCTTTCAGTTTCTGATGTGCTTAATAAGCATAATATGCAATACTACATTCATTTTAGTTACTTAAAGTTTTTGAGTTATCCGACTATTATATTTATTTTACAATGTGCGGATTTGTAACTTACACGTTTTTAATTTCTTTGTGCAAATAATAATAAGACATTATTTATTTAAAATATGAGACATTTTACTCGTTAATTTAATTTTTTTACTAGGATGATATTAACCTTGAAAATTGATATACATATTATAAATAGAAAATCTTTAATAAGTAGATTTTAAAAATCTGATTATATTGTAGCAGCCACTTCCAAAAAAATCTACAGTATTGTATTAAGGTTAAAATCTTTAAATGCAGTCGTTGCGGATGGTTTTAACTCTAATTTGATAAAAATGTGCATGTGTTTAATTAAACTCTATCTATCTTTATAAACGATTCAACTGATTTGATAATTTATTCTCAAAACATATATGTAACGCCACTGTGTATGTGTTATGTTTTTAATTTTAACTTGTGCAGTTTTGTGTAGAATTTAGTGTTTATAATTTAAAAGATCTTGTCTTTCCTGCTGGTAATTATATTAGCAACCAGTTAGCTATACAATTTTAACAATTTTACTGCTTTTATTATTATTATTATTATTGTATACGTATTTTAACCTAGAATTATAGTCTTCCGCTTATTGTTGTTTGGCCATATTATTAACTATTTATACCAGTGGCGTAACTTCTGTTTTTTAACGTGTGATTTTATTATTAATTTTTATAATCCTACTGTCTCTTGTGTAACCTTACCGTGGTCTACCTGTATTTGTTTATAGTCAGTCACCAGTGATCGACCGCACCGGTGTGAATTGTGTCCTTGTTTTAACCTTCTCCTGTTTTTATTTATTCACTACTCTAGTCATTTTTGTAACTGCTTCTGTTACTATGACCCTAAACTGTAAATGCAAAACTATTGCACAATATGGTATAACTTGTAGCAATTGTGGCGTTATCTTTCATAACAGTAGCGCTATACGCTATAAGAAATGCAATTGCGGTACTCTATTTGAGTTGGATGATTCCGAACTTCCAAAACTGTAATTGTTAAGTTTAAGTTTGTATCATATATTACACAGGCCAACAAAAAATTTGTGATTTGGATTGGTTCATTTTTTTGAAGTTTTGGTGGCTAATCTAATAAAAAATCAACATTTTTTTTGTTTCCATCACGCATCATTTTTTAATAAATTTACTAGGTGTGATATTAATGGTTTTTTAAATATTTGCAAATAAAAATTAAATGACATTATAAAAATTGCTACGCTACTGAGATTAATTTGTGTACAAATCAATAGAATAGTATAAGAAAATTATCGAAAGTAAAATTTAATTGCTGGGGTTCCCTAATTTGCAGTCAGACCGTCTGCGAAGAAGATATAAACATACGTCTTTGTTAGTCTATTTGCGTTTGGTCTAGGCAGCCGCTGTTTAGTGAGTTTAGTGAGTATTTTGCAATTAAATTAATTAAAATGCCAAGACTTTGTCAAAATAATCAAAATAATTTTTGCAATGTGGGTGGTTATTTTATGATCAAGAAATTTAGACGCAGAACTACATCGCTGTTGAAACATCAATACTACAGGTATTTTAAAGTAAAAATTGGTGATCAAGACAAGCATTGGGCACCTCATGTTGTATGTAAGAAATGTGAAGAGGGTTTAAGGCATTGGAGTGATGGAATAAGCAAATTCCTACCCTTTGAAATACCAATGATTTGGCAAGAGCCAACAAATCACCATGATTACTGTTATTTATGTATGTGCAATGTAAGTGGATATAACACAAAATTTAAAAAAAAAACATCATTTATCCGAACTTCAAGGCTTCAATTAGGCTAGTGCCACATAGTCCAGACGTGCCAATACCTGAGAAACCAACAAATTTAGAAAGATGTTATAAGCAGTTCTGAACCTGAAGTTAATAAAAACAACTTTGGCAATGCCAGTAAAATATCGAACGTTCCTAAGCAACCGCAGTTATTTTTCAAAACCAAACTTAACGACTTAGTTAGAGACTTAGGTCTTCCAAAGGATCTATCCAAAATTTTAGCATCAAAACTTCAAAAGTTAAATTTACTAGCAGAAGACGTTAAAATCTTGTTTTAAAAAAAACGCAAATACGAGTATTCAGGCTATTTTGAATAAAGTGGTTGTCTAATTTATTGCACCGACGTTTCCAGTTTGATAAACAAACTTGGGGCACATACAATCTTAATAATTGAAAGCTTTAGTGTTTATTTTAACCAAATTGTTTATTTTTTTTAGCATTGATAAAAAACCTTACGTGATTGGGCAAAATGACACTCGGATTTAAATTCAGCAGATCAAAATTATACAAAATCAGATGTCAGATTAAAATCAACTTTCAAAAAACCAAAATTTGTTGGATTGTGTTATTAGTGCAGTCTACTTACCACCTAACTTGGCATGTGATAAGTATTTAGATCATTGTTATTTCGTTGAATCTATTGCTGACAAATATCCAGACTGTAAACTAATTGCACTAGGCGATTATAATCTACCCGCAGCGGCATGGGTAAATGATGAGTTAGGCATAAGTGTTATTTGTAATGATAGTTATTAAACACTTTTAAAAATTTGTTAGTGACACTAGAAAAACTAATGATTTTCCAGCTACAATGTATTATAAACAAAACACTTGCAGTAATGGAGATGACTATGTTAATCGTTTTGCTGATTTTTTTACAATACACAAACTCATCCAACTCCATTGTTTGAATTTAAGAAAAACGTATTACATCGAGCATTTTCAATTTGTCTGTTGGATATATTTAAAGGGATTGAGAACCTTAAATGTAACTTTAGCACTGGACCGGACGGTGTTCCATCTATGCTGTTAAAACAATGTATTTATTCAATTTTTACGTCATCATTGCATTTACTTTTTGAAGCCAAGTTTCCACTAATTTGGAAAAAAAGCAGCTTTATTATGCCTTTACATAAATCTGGAGCTAAGGAGGATATTACTAATTATAGAGGTATATGCATCCAGTCTGCTATTCCTAAGTTGTTTGATCAAATTGTAACTGGTCAAATACAATGGATGTGCAAAAGCATTTTAGTGGAACAGCAACATAGGTTTGGTGAGGGTCGTTCCACTTTTACAAATCTTTTTTGTTACTCAAATGATCTTTTGAATGTCTTTCAATCAAGAGTTCAAGTAGATTCTATTTACACAGATTTTTCAAAGGCTTTTGATCGCGTTAATCATAAAACTTTAATTGCTAAGCTTTGGGCTTTGGGTTTTTATGGTTCTGTCGTTGCGTGGTTGTTGAGCTTTTTGGAAAATTGTACGCAGTGTGTAAAAATTATTAACTTTTTATCACAACCTATTGTTGTTCCATCTGGGGTTCCTCAAGGATCTCATTGTGGACCAATTCTGTTTTTAGTCTTTATTAATGATTTTGCTTATTCTATTAATTCTTTGTCTTATTTTTTATTTCTTGACAATCTTAAAATTTATAGAAGAATATCATATATTGATGTTTGCATTTGTTTGCAAAATGATTTGGATTTTGTTCATTCATGGTGTCTTATTATTAACTTGTTGTTTAACGCAAATAAATGTTTTTCGATAAGCTTCAACAGAACTTTAAGTAAAGTATCGTATGATTATACTATCGATAACAATGTTTTGGAACATGTTACTCAAATAAAAGATTTGGGCGTAACTTTTCACTCAAAATTAACTTTTGTTGAGCATATAAACTATATGTGCAACCGTGCTATGAAAATGTTAGGGTTTGTGTACAGAAAGTCAACTGAGCTATCTCCAAGCATACTCAACCTACTTTATTGCGCCTTGGTACGTTCTCATTTAAAGTACGCTCCGTCAATTAGGTGTCCATTCTACAGCATTTATATATGCAATATAGAACGTATTCAAAACAAATTTTTCTGTATATTATCATACATATTAGGCATTTTGGCCGAAAATTACGATTTTAACCTCATTGCATTGCAATATAATCTTCCGCCGCTAAAAATTTGGCGCAAAAGAGCCGATTTATTGTTTTTACGTAAAATAATGATGTCCGAGATTGATTGCCAAGAGTTACTAGTAACTCTTCCATTTCAAGTCCCTAACAATAATTGCCGAACTAGACAGTCTCTATTATTTAGAAAATCTATACATTTTACCAATTATGGATTTAATAATCTAATTGGTAGAATGTGTAGAACTGCAAATAGTGTTTCCAATAATATTGATTTATTTTGTATTTCAAAATGTAGCTTTAAGAGTCAATTAAAATGTGTTGATGAATAATTTTTTTTTTATTTGTTTATATATTTTTGTGTAATTTGTAATATTGCTTGTAATGTATCATAATTTATGTACAGAATGATGTAGATGTAAATGGTTTTTTTATATACCGTGAATAAAATATTATCATTATCAACATTAATTTGGATTTTAAACTGGAACTTGTAACAGAATTGTATAATTTTAATAAAATAAAATAAATTACATACAAGTGATTTTGTGTAAATTGCAATACAATATAACTTTAAATAAAGAATCATATTTGTATTTAAAAATTTATTTATTTATATTTTGAAAAAGTATAAACTGCATATTATATATATTACAATATTCAGAATATTATTAAGAATTTTTTGTAGCGTATTATGTTACATTTTGAAAAAGAATTAGAAGACAATTCCATGTTGCCAGACAAGTAGCCAGAAATAGCAATGGATTTTCTTGGTAATCACCTTTCAAAAAACTCTGCAAATAGTAATAATAAAAAAAAATTATTTTTGATTTATATGAAATGAATTATAAATAAACAATTAACCATCTCACAACTACTATATTATACAAATTACAATCCATTCATATGAAACAAAAATTGGTCATTCAAACCGGATAAACCGGTAACACTTATTATTTTTAAAATAATTTAATATTATTTGTCAAAGAATTGATTAATGTTATTTGTCAAAGAATTGATTAATGTTATTTGTCAAAAAAATGATTAATGTTTTCAAAATTTTTATTATTATGTATTTAACAAAATTTTAAATTATATTAGATTGGGTTGTTTCAACATTTTAATTTGTTATGAGCGTGTTATTAAATTTTTCTATTAATTTATCTGACATTCCTTAGTAGTTGTTGAAATATCTAAATTTTACAAGATTCAACAATAAAAGAAAGTGTTTACTGGGTAGGTCGCAATTATGTGTTGATATGGTTAATACTTTGCTCGAGGAAATCTATGGCTATAAGGTGAGAGCTGAGGACTTACTTTCAAAACTTTAACAACATGACAAAATGTTACAACAAATTTTTATTATAAAAAATTTTATGCCAATTTTGGATTGGATACTGCAAAATTAGATGTTCATTTTGAGCAAAATTATTACAATTGTTTCAAATATTGTGGTCCACTCAAAATCTCATTTTCCAAAAATCAAAGTTATCAAATTTAAAGGTAATTTTTACAATTTTATTTCCTTTCTATTTTTTTTAATAATTTACAAACTAATGCAATTTTTTTAATTTTTTTAAAATTAAATAATTTAATAGGCATATGCCCGTATTCATAAAACATTTTTGTAACGATTCATTATCAAACAAATTATTATAATTTAATGAACATTAAAAATATAATGATATTCATAAATAAATTGTCATTAATTAAATTATTTAGTAACTTTTTAGTTACTCTTGTTTTTTATAAGTTACTAATATGTTAACCTAACCTATACAATATAACCTCAAATACTGTGAATTAATACAAATAATTAGACATTTTCAAATCAAACAGATGTGTCAATTTAATGATTCGTTTTGTTTTAATGAACCAAAAATTTTTAATGAATATTTTAATGAACATTATTGCTAATGAGTGTTTATGAATACGAAAATTCGATTAAACATTTCGTTATACATATTTTTAACAAATTATTATATATTTTATGACGTTTTATAAATACGGGCATTAATTTTATTCAAATTATACAGAAATTTGTAGCTCAGCATTTAGAGCTGAAATTAATAACGTTTTATGAGTTGAGTCAGCTAATTTTTAGAATTTATACTATCTTATCAAATGTGTAAGTTTAAACATCGTTTGATACATTGTCTTGATTTTTGGCAGCAAATCTAAGTTTAGGATTTAAAATCGCCAAAACAAACTATCGCTGTTTTTTATATATAAGAATGCATTAAAGTTTTTTGCCAAACTAACACTTTATTACATTTTCATAATAAAATTTTTAAGATATTCAATGTCATATAGATGTCTTAGAAATCCACAGCAAAATTAATTTTAGGAAATTTATTGCAATCTGTCTCTTTAAATTTTATAACTCTTTATTGTGAATCAAATTTAATTTAAATTGCGGTTTTAGAAACAACACGTATTAAGATTTGTAATCATAAATTGGAATTTAATTTAGAAAGTCAAATCAATTTTATTACTCATTAATTTGCTTGGCGGTTAATAATATTTTGTCAATTTTCCTTGAAAGATGTAGGACAATATTAAGATAAGATTTTGTAAAAATGTAACTGCTTGTAGTTGTTTATTGGCGTGCATCTAATGATTCCAAATTTACTTTAAATTTTAATGTAATAGTGTTACCAAAAATTACTTTTGATTTTTCTATTGTTGCAAGTAAAGTTTAAGATTGGTTTTTAAATTTAAGTTGTAGCTGATTTTTTAATTTAATAAGAAAACCTAATGATATCTTATAGAGTGTTGATGCTGTCTTAAGTATTACACCAGTTTAATCTGATCATATTAAAAGTAATTTAAGTGCTATTCTGACCAGCTTAATTAATTATTTATTTAATCATAAACCATTCTCTTTTTTAGAGTATGATTTTTGTTTTAATATTATTTTATCTAATACAGTTATCTTATGTAGTTTTCTTAATTTTTTCTGTTTTCTGTTCGGTTTTTTTTTATGTTATTTTTTCTCTTTCCGTTTCTTTTTTACGTTGTCATTCTAGGTTATTTTTAGTCTTTCTTAGTAGTTTTTTTTTATTCTTCTAGTTTCAAATACTATTTTTGTTATTTGATTATCATTTATTTGGCACACATGTCTAAACCATTTTAGTTGTGTCTATTTATAGGTTCTAAAGGGTTTTAAAATAAAAAGTTGTATTTTGAATAGCAGACTATTTGGGCAGCTGTAAATTTTAAAGCTATATCTTTTAACATTTGACAAGTAAAAACTACGCCATTATAAAAAATGGAACAATATACGCTTCAACAACGCACTAAGATTATTAAAATTTATTACAAAAGTGGTGAAAATTTTTCAGTCACTGTTTGCAAAATTAAAGCACACAAAAACTCAAACCGGTCGATTACCATAAACGTCGTATCTTCGTTGATTGGGTCCTTCAAATGCATCAAAATGATCCGGAATTTTATCAAAAAATCAACTTCAGTGATGAGGTTTATTTTTACCTACGTTAATAAGCTGAATTGTTGCATTTGGGGCTCAAAAAATCCAAGAATGATTGTTAAAAAGTCTTTGCATTCTCAACGTGTCACTGTTTGAAGCGGTTTTTGGGCTTGCGGTGTAATTGGACCCCACTTTTTTTTTAAATGAGGCTGATGCAACTGTTACGGTGAATGGATGGCGTTACCGAGCTATAATTCATTATTTTTTATAGCCAGAATTGGAAGATATTGATGTAAACAACGTTTATTTTTAGCAAGACGGCGCTACGTGCCACACAAGCTACAAAACAATAGCAATTTTACAAAAAAAGTTTTTTTACTGTGTTATTTTTAGAAGAGGTGATCACAATTGGCCACCGAGATTTTGTGATTTAACACCTTTAGATTTTTTTTTGGGGCCACGTGAAAAATAAATATTATGCCGATGCTCCACAATTGATTCAAGACCATAAAGATGGAATTCGTAAAGTTTTCGAGAACATACAGCCGTAAATGTGCGATTTAGTCATGGAAAATTTTATGAAAAGAATGTGGTACTGCAATCGTAACTGTGGTGGCCATTTGACTGATATCGTTTTTAAATGTTAACGGCATACCTTCCTCTTTACAATTAAATAAACATTTATTGATTTCTCTTAAAAAATACCCGTATTTTAAATATCAAAATGAAACCTCTTATTGAAAAACCCTATAATTGTAGGTTTTGTCTGTGTGTTTTGTTTCTTATTCTGTTTTTTTGGTTGTATTATTTTTAATATTCCTTAAGATCATACCAACCGCTATCTTGATTTGTAGTATCTTAACAAAAACAGCAACTTTGGCGTCTTCGGCTACAAATAAATTGATAATCAATTTATTTTTTTACCATTTAGAAAAGATTAAACAAAAAATGCTTTTGCCTGTCCAACTAAGAACTGTATTACAGCTTTACTTTACACATAAACAGTTCAACGTTTTTCCTAATAAGAGGCGTTACTACCATCGACACATTACTAAACACAAACAGCCATATGCATAGTTGTTTGGTTAGTATGCTACTATAACGTTACTAACTAGTAGCTACTTACACCATACTAAATGTGTCGTATGCATTGTTGATTTTTAGTATAATTTAGTTAGTAGCTATTAACAATAACATTATGCTTTGGCAACACAGCATTATGAGACATAAAGTTTGCTTTGTTACATTTTTGCGGTAAAAACAAAAAAATTAAAAGGTTTTGCACAAAAGTAAAGATTTAATAATAATTGTAGAACTTATAAATATAAACCTAATTAACAAAATTGATTTAAAAAAAAAAATGCAAATGTATAAATTAATTTTTGTTTAGTTTTAAAATGTAATTTATTGATAAAATAAATTATGCATTTAATGCAATTGAAAAGCTTGAAAAAATAAGGCTACACAAAATTAATAACTTTTAAGCTATAATAATTTTAAAGTATTATTAAAATTACTAAACAACTGTTATGTGTAATCAGAGTAAGTTTTGAAGAGTCAAAATGCACAGCATCAGATGTGTTTGCAGCTGCAACATTAATTTTTATAACTTGATTTTGGATGTGCTGCTTTTTTACAAAAAAACAGTAAAATAATTTAATTATTAAAATGAGAAACATTAATTTATTTTGTTAATTACATTTGACGCAACCTCTATATTTTGATGCTAATATTTAAATATTACCTTACATTGCAATAAATAAAACAATATGTCATTAAATGATGATAAATGTTACAATATTTACAACTGACAGTTGTGGGTTATATTTACAATGTATTTAATCACAAGCAAAACAAGATTATCTAGCTACTAACGTTTTAGTTGACAACTAAGCTTAGTAGCGATTTAAATTTTACTATGCATACGGTCAACAATAATATTCAGCTAGTAGTACCTTAATAACTACTAAATATGACAATGCATAAAGGTGAAACTGTTTAATAGTTACTGATGCTAGGCACACTGATGCATACTCCAAAACACGTGTGTATGTGTCTCTTACTATATGAAAAGGCAATTTACTTAAAATACATTATTTATTAATTTTAAACAGTACAGGATGCTTTAGCTAGACTAAACCAGTCCAATTTTTATCAAACGCCTATTGCAGCAAAAGTATGCCAACTGACCGTCCAAATTGTTTCAACTGTAATTATTGCCCATAAGGTCTAGCACATAAAAATGTATCATAATTCCCGCACCTTCTTTTAGCCCAAAAGTTGCGGTTATTAGTCACGGGACTAGTAATCTTTAAATTAGTTTATTAAATAATCTTTTTAAGTTTGATCATGTTACTTAAAGAAATTTGCTGGTAATATCGATAACTATCTAAGGCTGTCAATTACCAGCTTTGATAGACTCCGGTAGCGAAGTATGCTGTCTATACGCAAATATCTGAAATCAATAAAAAAAATTGTAAACATATTTATTTTTCCCGCTAGTGGTTTACCAGTTAAAAACCTTTAAGCGGAAGTCACCAAAATATTACACATCAGATGTTACTTAAATTTCAGTTAAGTGACTTTAAATTTTAACACACATTTTGTTGATTTCTGAGATTGTGTACCATATTATTATTGGAGTAGATTGACTACGTCTTGAAAATGTTTATATTGATTTAGAAAAGTCGGTTTTGATGTTATTTAAACTCAACGCTGTCATAGACAAGATGAATCCCATACATCATTATTGTCCAACTAAACCACTCAAATTAAAAGTAACTGTTATTAATCAAAATTTATATTTTGTAAACTTGCCAGCAGTAGAAAAAATATGTGATTATGATATGCACAATACTGATAAACGTACATCATTAAACCCTGTTCAGAAACAAATGTTTCTTAAATTGCTAAAAAAATTGCTTTTGTTGTAGGCACAAAATGCTATCAGTATTGTTTTTTTTTTATAAAGACTGCGTAGCGTTTTTTACCAGGTGCATAGACAATATTCTTGAGTCGTCGTTCCGATCTTTTGTCACTGCACATATTGATGATCTTTTGTGCAATTGTTTTCTTTTGAACAGCATCTGGACCATATAGATAGATTTTGTACATGTTTATTTAATGTTTACGCTAAAATAAAAAAAAAATCTAAACTGATGCTTTTGATGTAGGACTAGATGCAACTTTATACCAAAACATTAAGAGTTGGTTCAAAACGTGTAATTGCGTATGCCATTCGCATTTTCTTAGACCGCAAAAAAAATTACAGCGTACCAGAAAAATAGACTCTTTACAAATAGTTATGTGTGTATACCAAAAACACTTCAAACTTAAATTAAAAATATCTTCCATAGTGCTATAGGCTGTTTTGGCGTATTTAAATCGTGGTATGCGTTACGTCAAAAAGTCTGGAGGAAAAATATGTACCACAATGTTAAAAATCGCCGTCTTCTGTTAGAGGTACCACAGTGTTATGCGTAGTATTGGACTCGTTTAAAAAATACAAAAAAATCGATTCTGTAACCAACAATTTTCCAAACTTTGGTACACCAAAACAAATATTATTTGATTATGGTACTCAATTTTATCCGTTTTGACCATAGCATAGGTTAATATTGAGACTATATGTGCATTGTTTGTTAATTTTGTTCTATGAATGTTGTTTTTATAAGTATTTTTTTATTACTCCGCCAAAGGTACAAATATTTTAATTGATTTAAAATAAAGAGTATATATGCTTTTATAAGATTTATTCCTACAACCCCCTAGTGCTCTGCCACACAACTAATTTAAATTTAGTAAATTTAGTTGTTTGCTAAATTACGTGTAGCGTTTTTTAAAACCTAGACAGTTGTTTTAATTGAAATTAAATGCTGCCTGGTTAGGTTAGGTTGCCTTAATAATTTTTTTTTTATATTTGATAGATTATATTTAGAACCACTAATATAATTTGTAGATTTTATTACAGTTTAAAAAAATGTGTCAAATTGTGTAATACAAATACATAAATTTAATCCAAAATATGGTTGAAGACATATTTGGAGAGATTAGAAATTTTGGTAATTTTGCTAGCTAAAGTTTGTTTGCTTCTGAGTATTGAACAAAATAAGTTTGAATTATAATATTACAATAATAAAATAAACTATTTAAGTTTTTTACTACAAATACTTTATAATACACAGAAATGTTTTTTTATTTGACAATGACCTTCAAAAGTCAACCATCTTTTAACGTAGTATTACAAGTTTGGACTTATCTGAGTTTGTAATTTTGTTCAGTAAAATAAGTTTATTTATAAATATTCAACAAATTATTGCATACATCTATAAAGATATTAAGACAACAGGTGACATTTTTTGAATTGTTTTAAGTCAACATTTATTTATCTATTACTACCGGAATTATATAGTATAATATAGTCTCTCAGAATTTTTAGTTATGTGAATCTAGATTATGAGGGTCCGTTTTTGATAAAAATTTAATGTTTAAAAAGTAGAAAGCTTATCAAACGTTTCATTGACGTTATTTATTTGTATAGTTACAAAAACCATTCATTTAGAATATGTAACTAATCTTTCTACTGAAGGTGGTTTGAGTGTTTTGGATCGGTTTTTAAATCGATGAGTATTCTCTTTAATGATTTATTTATATTTATTTATAGAGGGTGTTGAAAAAAAAATTATGTGAGTGGTAGTACAAACCCCAACAAACAAAAAAGTCTCAATAAACACGGGTTGTCATAACAACAGTTTTGGAGATATGGAACATTAAATAGTTGGCTGATGTTTTGTAAAATAAACATTTAGGATTTGACAGTTCTTGTTAGTGCACAAATTTTCATTGCTATGGCTGATTACTCTAATGCAGAACTAGCCGACATGCATTTCATGTATAGCCGTGCTAATGGGATTGCCACCAAAGCGCGACGTTTTTATGTCAAAGCTTATCCAAATTGCCAGATTCCTTCACATCCTATGTTTGGAAGAATTTACCAGAGATTGAGAGGTACCGGTTTACTTGAAAAACAATTCTATCTTTTCGGCAGACCAAGGTCGGTATCTACTCCTTGAGCAGAACAAAAAATTATATCACGGATAAAGCATAATCTAGAGACGAGTGTGCGCTGAATATTAGCCAAGTAGAAATTGGTGCTATTCTTGTTTGGAAAACCTTCCACAAGCAGCTGCTCTATTCATAACATGTACAACGAGTACAAGCCTTAAATTTAACTGATTATTAGGCACGTTTGGTTTTTTGTCGCTAAAAACCCGCAGATTCTTGTCAAAATTTGTTTTACGGATAAAGCCGAGTTTACACAAAGTGAAGTTGTTAATTTTCATAATGCACATCGTTGAGCCGACAAAAATCCCTATGCTGTAATTGAATGTAGACATCAGACACGTTTTTTATTAAACATTTGGATGGGTATTATATAGCAACAGGTTTCTAAGTTCTGTTGTTTTACCAACCGGTTAACAGGCTTTGCTTACCTTAACTTTTTGCAGAAAGCAATGTATGATCTTTTGGATGACATTCTTTTGGCTCGCAGATATCAAATGTGGTTTTAACATGCTGGTGCTCTAGCTCATTTTTAATAGTACAAATGTCTTTTAGACAAAGATGTCGTGTATGTTTAAAAATAGAAGAAAGGCACTTCGAAGATTTTCTATAACTGTGTTCTTGTAAAAATATATAAAAATAAATAATGTTCCATATCTCTAAAACCGTTGCTATGACAACGTAAAATCCTGAATATTATATACTATTAATGCTCTAAAAAATAATAAATAAGGTTTAGCTTTAATTTTAACTGTTATAATATAATTTAAAATGTATTATTTGGGTACTAAATAACAATATAGAATTCTTTTTTTTTTTGTTAATTTTATTGGGAGAATGTGTAAATAAAAATATAAATTTTAAAAACAAAAAGGAAAACAATTAATAAGTTCAATTTAATTTAAACGTTGATGAAGGAAGTTAGGGTTTAACTTCCAAAACGTTTGTTTAATTGTAATAAAATGATAAATCAAAACTTGAATGTGAATAACTACTACTTGAGTTCTAATTGCCATCCAACCAATTTATCAAAAACAAATTTAAAAGACGTCAAAAAAACTTAAATAAAGTTGATTTATTATTTAGCGGTAAATAAAATTAAATAGATTTTTTTATCCTCGATATGCTTCTATTTTTTGAAGGCATTTGGGAAGCTAAAGCTAAGTGCTTCAAGCATCATTTTAGTCAAGTAATAAGACAACAGACTTAACTTTTAAGAATTTAATACAACAATATTTTGAATAAAAGTAATGTTAAATTTAAAACCACTCTCAAATAATTCGAAACATGATTACAATTATCTTGGTCTTATATTAATCCAAACAAAATATAAAATGATTTTTAAATAATAGAAAATACTATACCAAACAGTTGTATTACAAATGTATAGTAAAATTATAATAAAATTTATTTAAAACGTTTTCATAAACTTAAATATTATTATTTCAACTTTACAGCCTCAATTGTCTATTCAATCATATTAATAATAAATTCAATAACATGCTTTACTTGCTGAGGCGACTGTTGTAGTCTCTTCACGGAATATTAGATTGACTTTGCATATCGACATAAATATTTATATATAATATTATGTATGTAAATATATTTATTAGTTAAAAATACAAACAACATTTATTTAATTTTTATAATTTATTTATAATATTCATTGTATTTAGGTGTTTTATAGTCAGAAGTTTGTTTAAACATTTATCAAATGTAGGTGGCATTTAATATTTTCAAGTACACACTGAATAGTAAATTTATACGTTACTCACAAAAAAGTTTAGTAGTATAAAAATATTGTAATTAAATTAATTTAAATTAATTAAATGTTGCGCAATTTAATTTTTTTTAGCTAATTATTTTATTTTATGCAGTTTTCATATTGTTTGCGTTTATTAATGTCTGGTATTTAAATGAATAAACTTGACAAATTGTATCTACAATGCAGGGCGGACTGTGAAGCAAAATTAACCGACTCTCTCACGGCATAACAAAATAATGTCTCAATCCTATTTAAATATCAGCAGCTAATTAGATTTATTTCACCAGTGATAAGGAGTTCCTAGTTAAGTTAGGAACGTTGACCTTATCAAATTCGTGAACATATTGCAATTGCATACTTATTGCGATACTTAAGTCTCATTTAAAGTAATAACAATTAATATTAGAAATAAATTGTAGTCAAGATTAAATGTTAGTGTATTTACATGTACTACGTTTTTAGTCATTATAAAGTAAATTATTAGATTGTAAATTTAAATTATATTTTGTTTGGAAAAATTGTTAAAAATCTTTTTTTCTGTGTATTTTTTAAAATAAACATTTTGCTATTTATTATTATCTACAATTTTTTGTGAGATTTAAACTATTTTGCATCTTAAATTTAATTAGTAAAATGTGTAATAAACGTTTTTTAGCAATTATATTGTATTTGAACAGCTTTAAATATATCTAAATAAGAAATGCACTTATGGACATCAAATATTTACATAACTAATTAATATACAGAGCCTTTATCTATCAAGAGAAAGCGTAAAATATTAATTGAAATTTTACAGAAAATAAGTATAAGAAGGCGTTTGTGCATGTCTAATGTGATGATACTTCAATACAACAGTATTACAAAATTCTCTTTAAATTATTATCATCATCATCAAGTAAAATATAAATAATATTCTATTAATATAAAATAAGTAATAAAATTTTAAATGTTGTCTTTTGAGAGACGGTATGTGTTTTGAGTAATTAACAAAACTAAAACTTTTATTTAAAAAAATATGAGATAACAAAATTTAAAACGTTATTATAAATAAAACAATGATACTAATTATTAATCTAATATTTTGTATTATGTAGAAAACAAAAATCTTTTTGAAATACAAACCAAGTTAGTATTTACGATCAAGGTTAAAATGTTTATTTTTTAACTTAATCGACCTCAGAAACTTACTGAAAGTTTTCTTTAGTAATTTCTGTTTTTATTTTTAATTTGAATACATATATAATTTTAGAGTAATATCGATGAACTAAGTAAAGATGATAGCCTTCACAAAATAATAACAATAATTACTATTATTATAGTTGCAACAGCACAATGTTTTAAAAATACAAAAGTATGCTGTTTGGCAAGAACGATATAATAACTTAATTAATTGGAACTATTTCAAGTATTTTACACTAAATTTTTATGTAATAATTGATGTCAAAATAATTTATCTTTTAATTTATAATTTGAATAAGCTTACAAAATTCTTATTTTATTATTGTTAAGTCTCATTTATTGCTGTAATTATTTTATAGCAAATATATATTTATTAATACTTAATTTTAAAGGAAATATTGTTAAGAAGAATGTTAAAATGTGCGTAACTCTTTTACAATAATTAGTTATGTCTTATCTAATACAAATAATAATGATGCCCCAGCAGCAAATATTGCATTATATGTATTTTTCTTAAAAAATTAGTTATATTTTTCGATTGACTATTAATTAAATTATTATGTTTGTTTTTAGACAACAATTTATTTTTAATTGTGTTATATATAAGTTCAATAATATCATACCTATTTTTTACTTGCTGTAATTTGTTTTTATTAAACTTATAATTTTCAGTTTATGATTTTATCACATTTGACTTAAAAGGTGTTAGGTTATTTTATTGTAATTATTAATATTTTCTTCTTTTTTTTAATATATAGTTATAAAAAATTATTAATAATTAATGCATTTTTTAAAATTATTTTATAAACATTGTAGTATATTTTATACCTAATAAATATATTTAAATTTTTTATTTTTCTGGTTTATTTAATTTATAGAATATTATTTTATTTTTTGTTTGTTTAGACTTTTTGTTTGTTTTCTTCTTCTTTTTTTTTTCTCTTTGTTAGACATTTATTATTCAATGTTGAACTTTTTTAAGTTTTTCCATGTTGTTCTATCCCTGGAAGCCATCATCTAGTTTCTTCTGGCAATACAAGTGATATAGTCTCTTCAACGCTTTCTTGGTCTCCCAATTCCTCTTTTGCTTTTCCTTGGTCTCCAGGCTGCTATACTCTGTATCTACTTATTATCCAGCATTCTTGCAACGCCCATTGCTATCTGAAACTTGCAATTTTCCTTATGATATCCATTCCTTTTGTTCTACTTTGGGTTTTATCGTTGTGCACCTTATGTTTTAGTGTAATCCCTAGCATGACTCTTTCTTTAGCTCTTTGGTTGGTTCTAAGATTTTTCCGTCATGGTTTCTAGGCCGTATGTGCTGTATACAATTGTTGTGTTTTTTTTTATATAATAGTACAATTTTGTTTTTAAGTATGTTGCTAAGCTTTCTAAATCCTGCTCATTTAGCTCATGCTAACTATATTTTTTGTTTTCTCTGTTTTGATATTGTGGCCAAGATATACATATTAATCTGTGTTTTTTAGGATTTTGCTATCTATGCTGATGTTATCTTGGCTATTGCTCAGTATTTAAGTTTTGTCTAGGTTTATATAAAGGCCCACTTTCTTAGATTTTTTGTTTTTACTTAAGTATAAGCCATCTATGTTAAAGCTTTTGTCTTTCTATTTGAGCCTATGACTCTTAAAGATAGTTTCTAAAGCTAGTGTAAATAGTTTAAGTGATATGACGTTTCTTTGTTTTACGCTTTTTCTCCGTCCTGAGATCATCGTTTATGCAGATTCTTAAGGAGGCCTCTTTATATATGTTTTTTATCAAGATTGAATATCAAAAGTCTATTTTGGCATTGTTTAATGTTTCAAGAAAATCCCATTTTTTCATGCTGTCAAAAGCAAGATGTTACGACACGTTGTATTTAGTAGTTTTCTAAATAACTGTTTTGATAGTTTGTAAATGGTCCGCAGTAGAAAACTCCTTCCTAAAGACTGCCTGTTCTATAGGTTGATACAAATCAAATTTTGGTGTTAGTACTTGTAATAATTTGCAGTAGCAGCTTGTATAGGTGTGATAAGAGACTGATCGGTCTGTAATTTTTAATGTATGTTGTGTCACCTTTTTTGTGCAGTATAAGTACTTCTGCATTTTTCACAGTTAAGGTATATCTCCTTTTATTAAGCATTTGTTTAATAGCCTTATTGCTTTTTTAAGAGTGCTACTCCCCATTTTAATCATATCCGTTGTTATGCCGTCTTTACTGGCGGCTTTTCCGTTTTAATCTTTTGTAGTGTTGATCTAATTTCTGCTGAGGATATTTTTGGTATATTCTCTGACCTTACAATTCTAATGCATCTGCTTTCTTTTTGTTGTTATCAAGGGTTGATAAATAAAATTTACTGTAAAACTCCCGTATTGTTTCTATTAAATCTTTTTTGTCTAACAGTAGGTTTCTAGGCTGGTTTTTAATTTTTGTAATATTTTGTCTGTTTTTATTTAGTTTTGTTTTTAGTACTATCAAATTTTTCTTTCTTTCTATTGTTTTCAGTGTTTGTTTTGTTTTGTATTTTCGTACATCTTGTTTTATTCTTTTTTTTTGTTTTTTTGTTTATAGCCCTATAGTTTTGATTGTCCTTGTTTAATTGCCTTCTTTTCTGCATTATTTGCATTGTTTCTGGTGTTATCTTGGTTTTTTTGGGGCTTTTTATCTTGCTGTAGATCTGTTTGATCACTGTATGTATATCTTTTGTTATTTTGCTAGATATTTTTTTTATATCTATATCTGTTTGTTGCGTTTCTATAATTGGAAATAGTTTTTTTCTCGGTTCTGTTTGATATTATTCTTTATGTAAACTCAGTACCTCGTTAGTTGGAAAGTACCTTTTAGTTATAAATTTTTTTTTGTTTTTTTTTTAATATCAATTTCAATATTGACGAGAGCCATCCTGTGGTCACTTTTTGTATTAAGTTTGTTTATAACCAATACATCTTTACATATGTATCTGTTGCTACCAATAATAAAGTCTATTTCATTTTTAACATTTCCATCTGGACTTTTGTACTTACTCTGGGGTAGTTTTTTGTAAAATGTATTTAATCAAAACAGTTTTTTTTTTGTTAAGGAAGTTGGCTAGCATGTCTTTTCTATTGTTTTTCTCTCCAAATACAAAGTTCCCTATGTATGCGGTATCTAGTCATGTTAAAGTCTTTTGAGATGATAGTGTGGGAAGCTTATTCTCTCGTATAGTTGTTCCGTTTCTGAAGTATATGATTTTCTCTGATATTGCTGTGTACTTAGTTATTAA
Source organism: Tachinus rufipes (assembly GCA_963932245.1). Taxonomy (NCBI): domain Eukaryota; kingdom Metazoa; phylum Arthropoda; class Insecta; order Coleoptera; family Staphylinidae; genus Tachinus; species Tachinus rufipes. The sequence continues at coordinate 43,127,493 of OZ010741.1, read as the reverse complement.
CCTTTAACTACTCGCGCAGTAAAACATAACTTAACTATGCGCGTAGTGTATTCCAGGCACCAGCTCTAAAATGGCAGATAAATTAAGATAAATAGAAGACTTATTACAGAAATATTGTATATTTATAAACATTAAACTATAATAGACAAAATAAATAAAAAAAATTATAATTAAAACAACAACAAAAAAATGTTTGTAACAACAACAATAAAATCTTATCTAAAAACACTACTCGCTATCACCATCAATTGTGCACTTTTTACAAGTTAAGAAATAATGCTGTTTTATATTGAAATGTTACATGTACCACATGCCATGGTTGTAATTTTTTTGTCTTCCACAATAAGTGGTGCCTAGAATACACCACTCTAGACACAACTCAAAACCGCGACTGAGTTTATGCGCAATTGCAAACTTACCTCTGCAACAGCACGAGCAGCACTAACAGGCTTATAACTAACACATCTGTAATAGGTTACATTGATGCAACAATAGCATAAGTCTTCTTTGCTAAAAATGGCTACTCATTTAGTCAGAGTGGTGCTTGGAATACACCAGCGCGCGCACTTAAAAGTTAAATGCTTTATTTTCTTGTTTATCATAAACGCTACGCCTCCGTTTCTATAATTTATGTCTGAGTTGTTTTAATATAGAACTTGTCTTGATTTGAGAGTAGTGTTTGTTTCCTCTTGTTGTTTCGACTTGCACAGTCCTATAATATCCTATTTTATATATCTAAGTTCTTCCTGTAATTTTTCAAGGTGGTTATCTGTTTTTATGGTGCAAATATTATATGTTGTTTAATTTATGAGTGTTTGTGGTTGTTATTATTTTGTTTGCAGAATCCGATATGAGGCGACGTATTTTTAACGGAGTAAAATTTTAACTTTCCTGCTCTACCCACCTGAGGTAATTTAAGTTTTAAATTTCACATTTTTATGTTCATTAGAAGAAATTCGGCCGTAATTTGCCACGTTGGCTTTGCGGGTTGGCAAATGGTTTTTGTTGTATATATCCATTAATAATTGCATTACTTAAACTAAAATTAAATTATTTTTTTTGCGTAAAAGAAAATAAATTTGAAATTTTTAATATTACTAGCAATTCGGCAATAGAACTATAAATTATACCAATTGAATAGTAATTTAAATCTTTTTTTTTTACTTTTCTATAACTGATTCATACTTTTTTATGCTTAACTCAACTTTACAGTATTCTGTTATTTTATCTTATTGTACTTCAGCAGATTTTTGTTATAAATTTATGAATTGTATAATATATTTTGACCGCAAAATTAAAAAACATTTACGTTGTCCGGTGATAAGTTTTTATTTTATTTTAAACCATCTTAAAGTTGTTTTTGATATCACATATAATAATTTTTCAAATTTGTTTTTACATTCTAAATCATGTCCGCAGTACGGCAGAGAAGACATGTATGATTAACAAAGCTTACAAAAGTTAACCAACGGTCACAAGTTTAATAGGTGTCCCAATCAAAATGATTTTTAAATAAATTTGTTATTTATATAGGCATCCAAATATACACATGTCATTTCTGTGGTTCGGTGTGCTCGACACTTCAATTGCCTACTCCGAACGGAGTGTTTAGGTATACAGGTATACAGGTATACACTTTAATCTTATGCAAATGTTTATTTGAGGTTTGTGCAGGCTTCAATCCTCCATTTGTGTACCCTACACACAATGTGCGTACGTCCTCTAACGTTGGCATTGTCAATATAAGCAATTTTGTATACCAATAGTAATGCGCCGTGATTACTTTGTCAATTTTAAAGAACAATTCACGTTGTACGATGTGTGATAAAAAATAAATTATAGCTGCAAGCATTATGTTGCATAAGAGGATGGTGGATGTAATTTTTTTTAACAAAAATCAAAAAAGCTATATTTAAATTATCAATATATTCTTCTTCTTCTTGATGTGCCGTATCCTCAGTGGACGTTGGCGATCAATCTGGCCCATCTAATTCTATCTACCGCGGTTCTAAATAATTCAATTGAAGTATTGCCGGTCCATTGACGCAAGTTCTTCAACCAGGAGGTTCGTCGTCTTCCTGGTGATCTTTTCCCTTCAATTTTGCCTTGTATAAATAACTGCAGGATTTTGTACCTGTCACTGTTGCGCATAATATGGCCGAAATATGACAGTTTTCTCTGCTTTATCGTTTTTAGATAAAGCAGAGAAAACAAAGTTTTTATGCAACGGATTTATAATTATTGGATATGCAAGACTTTTGTCATTTTGATAATGGTTTTTAGAATTTTAAAGGCACCAATAGTATTGCAGTCAGAAAAAAACATTTTAAGTGACTTTAATAAGTATTTTTAAGCACAAGTTCCTTAAAAAAAATAAACATTACAACAAACATATTGTCCGCTTAGAACAAAAATATTGACACAGAAAAATATAGAAAAATATTTTAGTAACGTAACATCTTTTACGTTGCTACATTGTAACGAACCCAGTTATTATTTATTAAAATAATGCCCGATTGTTCGTTTGTTTATGTCGGATAGTTTTATGAACGCGCGCTTGTTATGCAGCATTATTCACAGATATTTTTGTCGAACACACGCATAACAAGCCGCGTGAATTATAACATATATGCCAGGCAACCCTGGTTGCAACTAGCCGTATACGGGGTGGCCTACCACGCTGCCATTAATTAAACATCTTAATTAGCCGGCTACCGACACTTCTCATGACCGCGACATGATGTTTAATTAATGGCACAATAAACCTGCGTGTTGGTCGGCTTGCCACCCCAATGTTTTCGGATCTACACGACATTAACCTCAAACCACGTGCAATTTAAATTTAAGTTTTATGACAAAATTACTCACCTGCGAGTGTTGTAATTGTTGTTTCCGACACTGCACTTGTTGCACTACTCCCACTACACATTTGCGGCACCCTCATTTTGCCGCACATAAATAGCCCGCACAGCTGATGTTGAGGATCAGCTGTTGCTCGTGTGGTCGGCCCCATAGGCGTCCCATATGGGGTTTGCCATAGGTAAGACAAACCTCCGCCGGAAGTAAGATGTAACCTGGAGCTTCTGTGTGCAGTAAGTAGTGATTTGCTATTAATAGGTAGATCACTAGTTACTGTATGCAACCGTCCGAACCCGGCGGACGTTTGTTTATTTTGTATATAATATAGTCATTAAGGGGAATTGGGTTTTGGGATTTTTTGAGAGTGTTTATGTATAGTTAGGGGTCATTTTGTGTAATTTAATTTTAATTATTAGTTTGGGATGTATAGGCCACCCCCTATGCACCCCCTATTTATGTTGGCAACCCTGTTCTCGCTCTTCCCTTTTCCACCAAATTTATCCAAGTTTATCTCCTTTCTTTTTTTTTCCTTTAAATACCGCCGTCCAGTCCTCATAAATTCAATTGAGTCCAGTGGTCCAGTCCAGTAATGTCCAGTAAATCCAGTCCAGAAATTGAGTCCAGTGGTCCAGTTCAGTAAAGTCCAGTAAATCCAGTCCGGAATCCAGTTTAGAAATTGAGTCCAGTGGTCCAGTCCAGTAAAGTCCAATAAATCCAGTCCAGAAATTGAGTCAAGTGTTTCAATCCAGTATCCAGCCTGCATTGCTAAACCAGTTCCCGATACCAGCAAAACATAAAACCGTAAGTCGATCCGACAATATCCCAAGTCCCTTTAAAATTCCTTTTTTTCGTTCTCCTCTAACCAGAGTGAGCGGCGGCCAAAAGGCGAGCCACCTCCAGATTCCCGATCTAGTTCCAGGTCCCTACCGACGTTTCCCGATCCATCTTTCTCCGAGCAAATTACCTATTGTTATATATATTTCTTTTTTGGTTTTGTAATATACCTGTTGTTGGAATAAACGTTTTTTGTTACCACGTTGTGTTAATTTCTTTGTGTCCACACTCCGGTGTGGTTGCGCCCAAGCACCTTCAGTCTCCGGCCAATTAAGTGGGGAACCCTGTTGATCCCGACTGCAGATACCCCCGCACAGATGACGCCTCACGTCACATATGGAAGAGACGTCACAACATAAAATCCGCAGAAAGTGAAATTCAAGCTGTTAGAGATAAATTTGCACAATATTTGATGACAACTGGAAAAATTAAAAAGCAAGATTTTTAAGGCTATTATTTTTAGAGTTATATTTTAGATGTAATTAAATAACAATAAATAAAATAATTATTAAATTTATATAGAAATAAAGTTTATAGATTGCTTACTTCTGTGTTTATGGTTTAAATATTGGTTTAGTTTTTTTTTCAAAAATGTATACAAGATATTGAAAGCAAACCATTAAGAATTATAAACATCTTTTTTTAGGGTCCAGAGACTATTTCTATTTCTCTTAGGAAAATCTAATTAAATATTTAAACTCATTTCTGCATGTTTGTTATTCTACGCATCGAATAGAAAATTTCTATTTTTGTGTATCTTATGTTTTCGATTCCAAACTGCTAAATGTTTGTCGTAAATATTCAGGAATTTTAAAATTAACTCACTGCTCCAATCTATGTTATTCGGTTCTATATATCTAAAAATATAATTAATATAAAATATTTTGTAACCATTCTTTACATGTTTGTTATATTATAGCAACTTTTTTCTGTTTTATTTTATACCATACCAGGCAAACCGTGTGTAAGAAAAAAGTATTTGATTTACTTTCCTCTGATTTGTACAATATTTACCGGCTACTAAGCAAACGTAGACAATGTCCAACATAAATAATTGTAGAGTACCTAATTTTAAATTTTCTGCCTGTATTTTTTCTAATAATTTTAAGATTAATACAACCAGTATTTTAAATGGCATTATGAAACTAGTATTACTAAAATTTTCTTAAAAAAATGTTTGTTAACTACCCCAATTACAATGCTGTTTCAAACATTATTACAAAGTCAGTCATTTTACAAATTTTGAAAACAGTCCTATGTCATTCTAATACTTAAACCTGGATCAGAAATGAATAATTATTGAAGGATTTGTCAGCAATCAGTAATATTATTAGATAAAATTATTTGAAAACAGCCTTTGTTAAAGAGCAGCGTAGAGAGAAGGGCGTTCTACCTCAACTAATCTATTTTGCAAAAGCGTTTTACAATGTTGATAATTTTATTCCTGTTGCCAAACTTACTAGTTTGAGATTTAATAACAGTATTCTAAATTGGCTAAAAAGTTAGTTAGTAAACAAAACAAAGTGCATTAAAATTAATAACTTATTGTCTGAACCTATACTGGCAATAACTGGAGTACAACAAAGATCACATAGTAAACCATTACTATTTAACTTGTTTATAAATCACTTAGGGCAAATTTCATAAGTTATACGTTAATGTTCTATTAATTAATGTGACAATTACTTTATTGGGAGATTTAAAAGCCTTTTTAAAAAATCTTATTTTAAAATACTATTTTGACTTTTTTTAAGTAATGCTCCATTTGATAAAAAAAAGATAAGGTTGGTACTATAATTAAATCATTTTTTGTGTTTTTTGCAGTGTAAACGTGACGGTTTTTAACTTTAAAATATTATATCTGTAGCAAGTTTCAAGTTTCAAGAATGAATATAAATTTTATCAATAATTAATACACTATATAATTAATTAATGTATTATTAATTTTTTAAGTTGGAAAAACCATTGACATATTAATTAATTATTATAGTACTTCAATAATAATTACATTAAAAGAAAATTAATTATATTATTATAAATCATAAATTACAATTTTGTATTCAAGCATTTCTAGCAAAATTTTACGTTTCTTTATAAAAAATACCTATTTAAACAAAGAAACTAGGTTATGTTTACACTTAATGGCACAATAACGTCATTTATGAGACTAACATAACACATTAAATATATGCTTCCATTAGTCGCTAATGTTACTTCATTTTCATAATGAAATCAATTTTTTTGTTAATAATTTTATTAAACTTTAATGTAGCATTAAGATTGATTATGAAATCGAAACTAAACATTACTATACTAGTACTACTAACAGTGTTACTTCTTATTGTTTACAGTTGACTTAAAACTATTTAAAAGAATAAAGTCAGAATGATTGCGTTCTGATCTAATATAACCCAGATCAAAGTTTTCAATAGTGCAATACTAACAAATTACAATTAAATGTCAATAAATGCAAAACATTTACATTTTGTTGATGTAAAAATACAATTGTCAAAGCATATACAGTTAATAATAGTAAATTAGATATGTAAAAGAAATATGCAGTTTAGAAGTCATAATGGATCATAAACTAACTAATTTAATTTTTAATAGTTATATTCAAAATGCAATAAACAAATCCAAAAAAATGTTAAGTTTTGTGAAAAGATTATCAAATAAGTTACAAACAGTATGTCTATTTAAAACATAGTTGGATCTATATTTGAATAAGAGTCCATATTATAAAAGACCAATAAAGAAAATTAGAAAAATTAATTTATGTATACCAAATAATGTATTCCGTTAATAAACCATTATTAATGCCACTGACAAACCTCCAGGGTAGATACTTACAATTAGTTTGCAATCTCAAACTCTTTATCACTACGTTTTTATACTTATACAAAGCTTTAAGCTATCTTGATGGTGATCTGGTTTAACTGGTAGAACATCTTTTGAAGAAGAGTCTTACATTGTCTATTTGTTTCTAAAAAAAATAATTTTATAGGTTTTTAGAAAGCATTCCAGTTAGTTTGACAACATTTTGTCGGTTTGTGCTTACGACGCTTATGATATTAGAAAACGCGAGCATAAGATAACAAAATCTTAAACTATTCAAAAAGTGGTCTATTTAGCGGTTTTTAAGCATGTTATTTTGGCAGTTACAGAGATTTTAAGAAAATGGCAGAAACTCAGTATTTTATTTTTATAATTCTAAATAAGTAATTTTACGCTTGAACGTGCTGTAGCACAAGACAAATAAGCCAGGCACACACCATCTTCTCGGAGGTTGCAGCAACTGCACAAAGATCTTGGGTTATATTTTTACAAGTTTTATATGACTTAAGAACTAAGAGCCAACAATCATCCACGCAAGTAGTCATATTTGGGACTAAAATATCAACAGAAAAGAAGCTAATGTTTGGTGAGGTTTATAGAGTGGTTAGTGAAATAGTTTGTGGAATAGTTTGTAAAATGTTTTGTAGAGTGGTTTGTTAAGTTAATGTTTTTAAATATCAATAGATTTGCCATTTTAGGATAATGGAAGTAAGGCATAGTAACTAACATTTTGTAGCCAGAAATGATGAAAATAGAGCAACATATCACAAAGCTCATCAAACAATCAATCTTTTGCAAACTAACTTTAGTAATAGCGTATATAGTTGTTTTAGAAATTAGCTTGCACAAAACTGCGATTTGACGCTGTTAGATTTTTTTTCTCGTGTGCCGTTAAAGATTAATATTGTGCGGATAATTTACACGATTTATGCACTTAAGCATAGTAATAACAGTGTAATATGTGAGATACAGTTTAAAACCATAAAAAATGTATTGAAAAACTGGGTTGGCAAGATTTGCCGTGCCAGACAAGACAGATATATAAATAAAATTGAACATAAACGTACAAGTATATTATTTTATAATATTTTATTTTAATTTATAATTATAAATAGTAATAATATTTTTGTAAAAGAGTACATTTTAAAATATTAAAATTTAAAAGCTTGTACTTTCCAGTAGTGCCAAGTTTTTATTGACTAAAAACCCTATCTTTTTCTTAGTTGTATTGTACACCTATGATGTTTATGTTTTAAGCTTTATTATGATAATTTTTATTATTTTGCAAATAGATTACTTTTAGCTCTATTTTGGTAAAGTTATGTTTGCCAACGGAAACTGTCTAATGCAGTTTATAAGTTTTGCATTTAGTCAGCTTCTATCTTTTTCTATACATTTGCAGCATAACGGATCCTTATTTATTTTTATTATATATATATATATATATATGTGGTTGTTAAAACCATAGTGTCCGGTTATTAGTCCTGTAAGTCTTAAAGCTGCTGCAAATTATTTTTTGTTTTTGTTTTGTATAGAACCCACAAAGCAGATTATGATTAAGTAAATGCTTCTTTTCTTTTTTTTTTAAGCTGCTTTGCTATAAAATTTCCTTTTATTTCTTGGACTCTTAAGTATTAAGACCAGGCAATCTTAATTAACTTAAATTTTCTGGCTATTGCAATGCCAGCAATGCTTGATAATTTGACTAATAGTTATTGGATTGTTATGGTATAGTCCCGTTTTAATTATGTCTTTGGCGCACATTTCAGCATCATCAATATTATAGCATATATGAGGCTGTTAAATAGGTTTAATTATATAAAGTGGGATTATTGACATATTTTTATAAAATGAATTTGTCACCCATTTAGTTTGCAAACTCAAATATTATTAAGTTGTTTTAAATAATAGTTTTGTAATTATAAAGGGTTGTCAAGATTTAGTATGTGTTTGATGTTTGTATAGCTCACGGCTACGTATGTTTCAGTCACATACGGAGATGACGGCGTCACCGATAGTATGCCGAGTACAAACGACAACCTTAGAAAAGACGCGAGCCCAACCAAGGAATGTTCTGTTCTCTTTGTTTGCAATCATGCAAAGAGACCACATAATAGCAGACTTCATACTTCTAGCCACCTTAGCCTAGAAAACCAAAGCGTATTTGTTCACGTATAGCAAAGTACCATATTGGTCTTTAACTCGTTACTGTTTCAAGGATCTTTTTTGTTTTTTTGTTTTGCTTTAGTATTGTCACATCAAATGTTTTTTTGATCAAATAATCCTTTATATAGTCCGATCTTATAATTAAAGTTTATTTTGCATGCAACACATTTATTGTGAGTTTGTGGGTCTAGTCTGTATACTGTTTGTTTTTCCTTTAGCATTACTATCAAGTAAAGTAACAATCACAATGTTAACTGTCAACGTTGTTTTAATTGGCCCCGTTATCAGCAGATGCCTCTAAACTTTACCTAGTTTGTTAGCCGTACAGTTGAAGGTGGTCTGTTTAATGTACACTTTATTATGTTTGACACAGTTGCCCTAAATTTTTTGTGTACAAGAATAATAAAATTATTGGCGTAGATTAAAACAAGATTTCTATGTTGTTGAGTATCTGTAGTAGGTCGTCCATGATAAGACAACACCGTAAGAGTAAAAGTATTTCTCCTTTTAAGCACTTGCCAGCAAATTTAGCTTTTAAGTTACAGTTTGATTTTTGAATATAGAGTTGTTCTATTGTTAGACTAGAGGATCTATACTGTTCTTCATTGGCTTTGCAACAGACTTGAAAATAGTATTATTAAATGCCCATTCAATACCCAAAAAAACATTAAAAGCTATTTTTTTGCTTTAGATGATGTTTTTGCACTGGTTGATAGCTGGTGTAAAACAAGTTTGAAAGATTTTTCTGTTATATAAGCATACTTGTGCTGGCGCAGTGGTCTAGCTTTTAGTGCACCGTCTCGTATGTATCTCTATTTTCTTCAATAGTTTTTGTATAAAGGATTTTTATTTAAATTTAATATTATTTATTTAACCGCTATAAAAATATTTTTGTTAATCTGTAAGTAACATTTAATTTAATTTTAAACTTTTTTGAGCAGTTGTTTAATTATATAAAGGTTATACTTAAATTACAATCCAAAATTTTTATAAATATTAAATCAAAGAAATAAATATTTCAGTTATTTGGTTTTTTTTCAACTGTTAACCTTGTCAATAACACATGAAATTTTAAAAACACAAAGTTTTAAAAATGATTATTATATATTGGTTATGGTGGTGGAGTCTTTTGTATCATATGTATAGACCTAAATGTTATAATTTGCAATGTTGATTTTGTATTATAAAAATATTTTTGCCACTAATGTTGTGAATTCAATTATTTAAATAATAAACATACATGTTCTCAAAAAAATCAAATATAAGAATAATATATCGTAGTGCTAAACAAACTTTACATAACACTATGATATTAAAAAAAAAATATTAATCTTGGTTTTTTGACAACATATTATAATAAGTAGATTAAATTAAATAACGTACTACTTTTATAAATTCCTGGAAAAACATTTAAATATTATTCAAATCTTACAAATTCATTGGTTTTTACCATATCTTTCTAAAATAACATTTTTTTAAAATTTTGTTTACTATACTCCTGCTATTGGTACATATTGAGATATAAAAGTGGTCCAACCATAATGCACGATGTTAATTGTGAGTCACACCTTAACGTCAAGTTTTTTGCCCAATTTAATTAGATTTTTTTTTCAGTGTTGGGCAAATTCAACCATAGAGAGGTATACAATTGAGCAGCGCGTTAAGATTGTTGAAGCCTTTTACAAAAATGGGCGTTCAAATCAAAATGCATGTCGGGCACTTTAACATCTCACGAACATCACTAATGCGAATTTTGAATAAAGGTTTGAATTTACAAGCTTACAACGTTCAATTGACTCAAGAGCTGAAGCCTACTGATCATTTCAAGCGTCGTCAATACGCCGAATGGTTGGTTGAACATGCAGAAGTAAATGGTGACTTTACAAAAAAAATCATCTTCAGCGACAAGGCACACTTTCACCTCAGTGAATTCATTAACAAGCAGAATTGCCGCATTTGGGCAAATGAGAATTCACAAGTAATGGTTGAAAAGCCAATGCATCCACAAAAGTGACTTTTTGGTGCGGTTTATGGGCTAGCGGCGTCATCGGGCCGTACTTCTTTAAAAATAAGGTCGGCCAAGCAGTTACCGTTAATGGTGTTTGCTATCGCAAGATGATAACGGACGTCTTGTGGCCAAAAATTGAGGATATGGACCTGGACGATATGCGGTTCCAACAGGATGGTGCCACTTGCCACACAGCCAACAAAACAATGGCTCTATTGTGCGAGAAATTCAATGGCCGTGTTATCTCACGTCGCGGCGATGTTAATTGGCTGTCACGATCATGGGATTTGACATCGCTGGACTTCTTTCTTTAGGAACATTTAAAAGAAAAAGTGTACGTCATTAAGCCAAGAACAATTCAAGAGCTAAAGGATGAAATAATTCGGCATATTAACGACATTGAACCTCAATTATGTCTCAGAGTCATAAAAAATATCGACCATCAGATAGAGGTACGCCGCCAAAGCCGTGGCGAGCATTTGGCCGATATTTAGTTTCACACATAAATGTCATAGATCCTTCTATCATAATAAAAAATAATTCTCTAAAAACTTTTTGTTTTATTTACAATTAACATCATGCGTTTTGGTTGGACCACCCTTAATGACTTTATCACTTACAATTATAATAGTGTTAGTAATTAACAAAGACATAATTTTGCAAATAACTTTTATTCATCTATTTAGTTTTATATTTATGTGCGTTTAAGTTAATTTTTTGTTTTAATTTTTTTATTTTATAAAAAATTAATAAACATAAAATAAATGTTATATAAAATTATTTTAGGTACAATAAATGTTGTGATCTATATGAACAAAGAAACACTAGTGTATTGTGGTTTGAAAGAGAACAACAGGGTTAATTGTGTGCGTGTAAATTTTTTGTAGTTAATTCTATTTTTGTGTAATTTTTTCTAGCGTAATTTTTGCAGTGTTATGTGTTATCACTTGTATTTTTTGCCTTGTTTTATCTGACAGCATTACATACAGTAAATTAGAAAAAATACAAATTTTTGTACAAAATTATAAACCATAAATATCAATAAAACTAAAATTAATAATTGTAGAAATAATTAAAACTAGATCTGATTAAAATAAATATTTTTTAATACTATTTAGAAAACAGAACTATTTATTAAGATTGAGTATTGAATGTAGATGATTTCAGATCTGCACGATTAAAATTGTTTCAATAAACCGATTTCTCTAAAACATTTAAATATATTCATACAGAGAATTATTATATTCATAGCATTTCGTGCATTCTTTTTTTTTATTTCAACAATTCTATTTTGTTGTATTTGAATAAATAAGATGACACTTGGTATCCTCCAGCTAGAAATTATATAAAGCCATTGCCACACAAGACATTTAATTTGCATCAATTCCTATCGATTTCGAACACCTTTAAATGTTGAATTTCATATTCTTACACAAATCATATTATAACATTACACCATATATCACAATAATTCTTTGTATAGAGGGGATAAAAGATTCACAGATGTGCATATATATATAGCATCGATTTAGTCTCATTTGTATCAAACTAATTCTACCGTTTCTTCAAGAATATAATAGTACTACAATAAAAATAAAAATGAAATTGGTTAGTAAAGAACTTTAAGTGATTCAGTGGTCAATTAAATAGTGTTTACATATTAAGTGATTAAAACACGTGCTTGAGGATTATATAAATCAATTTATTTTGTTAAATTAATGTTTTATTAATGATGTTTTTATTTAAATTAATTAATTATAAATTCCAGTTTGTGGTCATCTTTGCTTTAATTGCCGTTGCCTTGGCCGCTCCACAAAGTGATGCTGATGCCCAAATTTTAAAGAATGATTTCGAAAATATCGGCGTTGATGGTTACAACTTTGCGTAAATATTCACACAATCTAAGCTGGAGGCTTTATACTTAATCATGATTTTTTTATAGTTACGAAACAAGCAATGGAATTTCTGCTTCCGAGCAAGGACAACTAATCAATGCAGGATCAGAAAATGAGGCCATAGCTGTCCGAGGACAATACTCATATTTGGGACCTGATGGTGTTACATACACAGTCACTTACGTTGCTGATGAAAACGGATTCCAACCTCAAGGAGCTCATCTTCCACAACCACCTCAATAATTAATTAATTAATTGTAAATAATAAAAAATAAAATCAACAAAAAAATATAAAAATATATTTTGTTTGTATTTATTATAAAAGCTCTAAAACCAAAAAAAAAACAAGATAATTTCTCTGACATTTTATAATAAAAAAAAGCTTTCAATAAAATAAATATTTATATTTAATACTCATGTAAATACATTTTATGACTACAAGTAAGCAAAACATAGCTATTGTAATTTCATTAGCTTTTACTCTTTTTTCTTTTGTTTTGTTCAATAAAATATAATAGAAATTTCTTTTTTTATTGACCTTTACCGGAGACGTGTTTTCGAAGACGCTCTCAACAATTTGAACTTGAACTATAAAAAATGGCATAATTATACATACATTATAATGCTCAAACGATAATAAAAAATATTTAAATGCCAGAGATAATTAAGCAGTTTTGTTTTAGTTACCAAAATCTTGTCGACACGTAAAAGGGGTTAATTAAAATATATAATTATTTCGTCTTTTGCGCAATTTATTTGTTTTTATTTTGAGTAGATTTAATAGGATAGTTAATTATTTTTCGAGATTCTTCAATAAAATTGTTTGTTATGTGTTTTTTATATCGGTTATGTAAGAGTTTATAGTAATAAATACAAAAAATCAATTAATGTTGAAAATTTGTTATATAACAACTTGGTTAGATGTATGAATGAATTTTTTCAATAGTTATCTATTAGAATAGATTAATATTATACAAAAAAAATAAGCAGTTAATCAAATAGTTTAGCTGCTAGCTTTAATCAACATATTAATTTGATACATTAATTTAGTTTAATAAATTAATAGAGCTGGCAACATATGCATTCTTTTGATATTAAAATATAAAATATAAATTTTAAAATTTATTTAGTGCCAATTATTATTAGGTACTAAATAACAATGCCTAAATTGCAACCAATGAATGACAAACGCATTGACAAAGCTGATATTACATGACCCTGTATTATTTTTAATAAAAAGTTTTGTTTAATCTGAAAAGTTTTTGGTCTATCAGAATATTGTTATAACATAAAAATAGTTAGTTTACAGCAAAACGCAGGGTAGTAAAAAATAAAAGAAAACATTAATTTTTGTTAAAAGTAAAGTAACATACTTAAAAATAATAAAAAGATTAGTTAACAAAATTATTTCCCAAATATATTTCCTTAATAGTTTCAGCAAGTGAGGTTTTACTTGTTGAAGATATTTTTATGTTGTTATAGCATGTTATGTAATTCCTAAATATCACATTTTGAAATTTAAAAAAATTGTATATATCAAATGGTTTAATGTTTTTTTACCTGGACAACAATTTTCTATTTCATATAATAATGTAAAAATTTAACAACTTGGAACAAGTGTTGGAAATGCTTTTTGGAAGGCAATGTAACAGATATACGTTTTATGGTTTATGTCTAGACATTTTTGTTTTAACCCATCTGCGTATAGAATGCATTCTCTAGTTTTTTGAAGATACGATTGCATCAGAGCAGTAATTTTGTAGTTTGAGTATTTTATGGTTCTATTTGTTTTTAGTATTATCACATATGTACTTTGTATATGTTGTTGAATAATATTAATAGATTAATTATTGGTAAAGTCTTTATCTACAAGTTTTATTAGTTTAACTAAAATTTTATTGAAGCTAGAAATTTTACTTAATTTTGTTGAATTTATAATTACATGTTCAAGTTTAATTTTTAAAACTGCTGGGTTTGTGTCATTTGAGTTTAAGAGTGTCAAAACTTTTGGTTGTCATTAAACAGTTTTTGTACATCTCGTCTGTAAGTCTGTACAGCTTTGCTTTGTGTTGAATGCGCAGTTTTATCATGTCTATTATCTTTTGTGTAATCTACTTTTTGTTTTTTTTTTCTGTAGATTACAGTTTTTTTTGTCTCCGTTAATGCTTTTTATATGTGTATATGTATTGTGGTGGTGCTTTCCACGTATAGAGACGCCGTGAGAACAGCTGATAGAAAGTGTTAACTATCTTCACTTTTTCTATGTGACAAAACTGAACTAACTTGTTTCTACTTTTGTTGCAATTGACTTATTCAAATCTGCTTACAGTTTTAGCTACTTTTCCTTAACCTAGATTTGCATTCAAATTACTTATATTGAAAAAAATATTATGTTTTGCGATAGGTTTAATGACTTTATCTTAGTTTTAGTAAAACGTTTCTATACTGTCTTTTTGTCTTTAAAAATCATTTTTAGTAGTTTTATTCAGTCTAAATATGGATTTAAACTAGATACTGATTGTTGCGCTATCTTGTCTACAAAAAATGCTACTCTGTATCTATGGGTTGTGTTGTTGTTTTTTCAATAGTGCATTTTGCTGTTTTTAGTTTTTTGTTTGTCTCTGATCACTGTGAGTTGCTTAAGTCAAGTATATTTATTTTAGTTAATTATTTTCTTTTAACTTGTGTAGATACAAAATTATTTAATTGTCAAATAAATATTATAGAATATGCAAATGCATAAAATCCCAGTTTTACTTATAATAGTTTCAGCCAAAAAAAGAGTTTTGAGTTTTTTATGTTGATAAACAGCATTTAATTATTTATATCACTGGCACTTGATACTGGCAGCGGACTGACACAACTTACACAACTTACACAAAACACATAAAAATACACAAAACTTATTTATTATTTTAATTAAAAATATAATCCTTCCGGTGCAAGACTAAACTCTAATTAGGATTTAAAAACTGCTTAGAGTATTTGGTGTTTATAGAATATTTTACATCAAATATAAATAAGGAATACATTAATCTTAAAAATTATTTTAGTTTAAAATGTATTACCAAGTGTATTAATTTGTAAAATATTTAATAATTGCAAAAAAGTGTTATATTTCAAGTAGTGTGTTTGTTACTGGCTGCAAACTCACGTTTTTAATTGTTTATAAAACGCAAACTATTACGCAAATGCGCTTTTATCTCTCAAATATTGTTCGTTGTAACTAACTTGAGAAATACCTAAAAGAACAGATTATTAGAGTTTAAAGATATTTAAAAATTAAAATCCGTGCGGAGTGATAGTCCGCGCGCCAGTAACGGAATATTAAGACAATTTAACTTATAAGCCACAAATTAAGTCAATGTTTGATTGATTATACTGGTTTGTAGAACAGACTGGACCTTGTTTTGCTAATTCAATCGTATCATAAGTTATGTTTAATTTTTTGGGTGATTTGCTCTGTGGATTAGTGCAACTAGTTCTACAAATTACGGTAATATAAGTTTTGTACTTATTAAAATCAGTCTAAGCAGTCTGAAACTTTTGTATTATTAAATTTTTTGGCTTGGATATCTATAGTAGACTTTAATTTAGTTTGAAGGCGGCCAAGCAACGTTTACCATATCGTTATAAAAATAAAATGGTTAAGAAAATAATTAAAATATTGTGGTTTTGGAGCAGAAAATTTAAGTAAGCAATTACATCAATTTTTAAAAGCCAAATTTAGCTTTATTGTTTTTAAAATAGACAGAAATTAAACTCAAAAAATATCTTCAATCTTTGATTACTTCTCAAAAACTGTATTTGTCCACTTAATCTAAAATTCTGGCTTTTAAAATTCCATATCTAGTTTTCCTTCAATTTTTTGATATTTTTATATCGGATAATCTAAAACTTGCTTTCAGTTTATATTTTTAAGAAATTTCTTGCCATACTGATGGGTAATAAGGTCCGTACAAACTTTTTACAAATTTTATAAGTTTATAATTTCTTGTTGCTACAAACGTGTTATTTTCTACGTAAACAAGTACAAGGTCCCTTTGGACCTTCTAAGTAATAATATAGAATGAAGGTTATTTTAACTTTATAATCTTCATATATTGGATTAGCAACATTTATGAGCTGTAACACCGGGTCTCGTAATGACATAATCCAATAATGAAATTAACAAAATATTAAATTTGTTTAATAATGCTTGACGTATTAGCCAGAAAAACATATTGATTTTTCTGATGTAGAAGAAGAGACACAGGTTGAAATCAATGACAAAAAATTCGATAAAGATGACAACAATCAGGTAGATGTAGTTTGTGATGAGGCTACATTTTATTTAAAAAAATAGCACAAAATGGTTAAATATCAGCCACCGAGTAATCGTGCGCACAATATTATCAACTACAAAAAAAGCAAACCAGGGCCATAAAAAAAAGATTTATAATCCACTTCATATATTTTGATCTTTGATTACGAAAGATATAACAAATAATATTATGCGGGAAACAAATTGCAAAGCTAACCAGATAGCAACTATTTGAAACAAAGAAAAATGTGGCAAGCAAAAGCAATAGAAACCATTAACTCTAAAAGAGTTTGATGCATTTATAGTTTTGTATACGGGGCGGACATAATTGAGTACCGAGCCTACAAAGGAAGTATGGGATTCAACTCATGCTCCCATTTTTAAAGCTGGTTTGTAATGATCGATTTTTGGTAATTATATATTAATTTTGATCAAATAAATTTAAAGCCGCAAAGATTATTTACTAGCAAAACTGCCGCTATTGATGATATTTAGCTTATGTTAGAAGCCAACTTGGAAGCAACATACAATCCGCACAGTTCAGTGACTGTAGACGACAAACAATTATTTTCATATCGAGGCCGTACGCGTTTAACGCAGTATATTCCATCTAAACCAGCCAAATACGGAATAAAAGTTTAGTAGTTATGTGACTCAAAGTCTTTCTACCCTTTCAAGGGCATTATTTATAGTGTGAAAGATACCTGGACAAAAACGCTAGATTAATTAAGTTCAAAAAGTGGTTTTTGACTTGGTTCAAAGATACTTTGGTGTTGGTCGCACAGTATATGCCAGTAATTTTTTCTCTACGTTTAACCTAAGAACAATATTGATAAAAATAAAACGGCATTTGTTGAAACAGTGCGGGCAAATAAAACATTTGTTTCTCTCAAGTTTTTAAAAAGTTCAGTGTTAAGTTATTTATTTGGATTTTTTAATGTTGATGTTTTATGTGTTCGTTCTTACCAAAAAATAATAAATTGGTCATAATAATGTCAACTATGCATTATACTTGTGATATTGACAATAAGAACAAAAAACAAAAACTAATGGCTATTCTGAACTACAATGCCTACAAATCTGGGGTGGATACAAAGAATCAGATGCTAGGCACTTAATTGTGCAAGCGCTTAACAAATTATTGGCCACTTGCAATGTTTTACAACATAATTGAAATTGCTGATTATGCTGCATTTGTCATGTATGACAAATTGAAGTTTTTCAAAAAATTAGACAAACGATGTGAGTTTTTGCAATTAGTAGTACCAAACATTATAAAACGGGCTACCAATCCACGCGTAACGTGTTATTCTAGAATAAGGAATGCTATAAAAGCATTTGATGTTATGGTAATAGACACACCACAACAAAGATTTGAACCATTTATGTTGTTAGAAAAATGATTGTCAACGCAAAACACGTTCCAAATGTTTTACCTGTCAATTATTGGTTTGTGAAGTACGACAAAGCGACATTTTCAGTCCATTGTTATTTAATATCATAATAGACCAAATAATAGATCAAGTGCGTAAGGTAAACTATAAGTGCAAGATGGATAAACAACAACTTAAGATTATCTGTTATGCTGACGACGCAACGCTATTTGCGGACACAGAAGACAGACTACAATGGTTTTTATAGGCATTCAACAAAAAACTGCTAATGTTAATATAAAAATATCAAATGCAAGCTAGAACTAAACAACTTAATAATATAGAACAGGTCTTCAAGTTTTAATACCTGTGAACAACAATATCACCTTATCAGCGACTTCAAGAATGTTATACAAAACCAGATCAACAAGTCAGCCAGAATAGCAGGAGCCTTGAAAACAACGATCTGGAAAAATAGATGCATAGCAAATACAACCAAAGTCAGAATATGCAAATCATGTGTAAGACCCGTAATAACAAAATACACAACAGAAACACAAGCCGAAACAACCGAGACCAAAAGGATAGCTTGCAACAATAAAATGAGAGTACTAAGGAAATTTGAAAAGAATGCAAGACAAAAAATGTGGTGAGGTAAACACACGCTTAAAAACGCTTCTGGAATAAACACATATCTAGAATGAAAGATTACAAACTAGCAAAAATTGCGCAAAAAAAAATCCAGCATCAAGTCGACCACCAGGACAATCACCAAAGAGGTGGGAGGACAGCTGGTCGTATTTTAAATTGTACTTGTTAACTAACCATAAATACCAAAATTTATGTAATAAATTGGTTTTATTACTATTGTTTTTGTATTTTATATGTATATACTTTTTAAAACTATTAATTATGTATTGTGATTTATTATATATTATAAAAATAATAATAAGATAAAGTTTTAGTATATTCAATGAAAATCCGTAGAGACTGTCACCCATCGGAGAGTTAAGTCAAAGAATAATAAAATAAAATTAATAAACCTTATAGCCTTGACTGTTACTTTATTTATATAGTTACAATTTTGGGACAATTATAGATATACCTGTATAAGCCGGTCAAATCCCATATATTATTTATTTAAAAATATATATATATATATATATTTAAGAAAATACAATTAACTGCAAAAAATAACTAATAGATAAATAATCAATACTAAAATTTGCTACTAATCTAGAAACAAAATAAACTACGATTGTAAAATAAATTACCTTGCATGGCAAATGTATACAGTCAAACAGGAACTAGTAAATTTGTTAATTTTTGTTTGTTTTAAATACAACTTTACTTGAAAACCGACAAACAAACGGCAGTTGAATACAGCCAAACAAGATCTGAAAAAATTTGTTGAAGTAATTTTGTTTTTAAAAGCAACTTTACTTAGAAACTGAAATCAATTAATTGCTGACTTTCTTTAAACCTTGCTGAAATTATGTGTTTACTTAATTTGTGTCAGTTTATAGTTGTATTTTGGTATTTATGCAGGTAGAGCATTAGAAGCTGCACAAGCCGTTTAAACAAAAACGTCATCAAACAATTAATCAGAAAACTACAAGTTAAAAATCTTTAAATAAATCAGAAAAACTAAACTATAGTTGTCAAAAAGTTAAAGTCATTTTTTAAGTCATTAAGCCACCAAGTTAATCATTTAAGTTTTTTTAGGTGGTTTGTCTTTGCACAGCAGTTTTTTAATTGTGTTTTTTTAATAGTTTGATTTCTTTGGTGCAGTCTATAAATTTTTCTTCAGTTAATTTGTGTTTAAAAAAAAATCCCAAGTATCAATTGTAAGCTTAGTCCACGTTTAGCAGATGTAGTAAAGTTTTTCATGATCCAGACATCTGCAGTATATTTTTTTTTTTTAATTTTAATTCTATTCATGTTATTTTTCAAGCTACAGTGTTTAATTATCAGTTCTGCAAACTTTTGAATATTATTTGTATTTAGTGTATAGTGGTCTTGTTAAAAATAGTGTGATTTATTTTTTGACATATTTGCTACAGTTTGTTGTGTTTTGTTTTAAGATTTCTACAAATTATTTGTTTACTGGTTACCTAATATAAAATCCCAAAAGTAAGTTTTGATGCAATATTAACAAACTGGTTCACTTTAAGATTTTTTTTATGCCTTGATTTGATTGTGTCTAGATTAAGCGTATTCTGTTGTTTATATCTAATTGAGACTGGTCCATCAATAGTTTGCATTTTGTGATTAGCAAACGTATTGCTTGAAGGGCCGCTTGGCTTTCGGACATAATTGTTAATGGTTTGTTAGCGTGTTGACCCAATTTAATAGTGATAGTGATAGCACTATTAAACAGCAACTATTACAGTTTGGTTATTGAGTATAGAATTCACCCAGTATTAAACAAAATATGCTATTTCTCTGTTCTTTGTCACTCCTGTAAGTTTTTGCAGTTTTGTTTGGCTTATTTGCATAACCATAGTTTTGGTACTTTATGTTGGTCCTGTTAGAAATAGCGTTGTGTATTTTATATCTTAACAGTTTTAGCAAAAAGTTTTTTTAAAAGTTTTTTTACGGATTTGTTAATCTTTTTTAACAAATTAATCTGCTTTAAAATATTCTTTTATGCTATAATTCTGTGGTGTCTAAATCAGGCGTACAATGCTATTTTTATCTACTGCTTCCAAATGGTTATGCAATCAATCAATAGTTTGGAATTGATCACTGGCAAGCGTGTTTCTTGTAGTGCCGTTTTAACTGTCGGACATGTTAGTCAATGGTTTGCTAACGTTTATTTGTTTAACAAATCAATACTGTTTCTAGCAGATCATTTAATAGCAGTTATTTTTGTTTGAAAAACTTAAGCATGTATTCTCAAAGACAACGTAACTAAGTTTTCTTAGTTTTTGCTTTTACATACTCTGATTTTAGTAGTTATTGGCCTTATCAGTGTATTAGATAGTTTTTTTTATATAGTTTAAGTATTTTTCTTCAAACAATGTT
Source organism: Tachinus rufipes (assembly GCA_963932245.1). Classification (NCBI taxonomy): domain Eukaryota; kingdom Metazoa; phylum Arthropoda; class Insecta; order Coleoptera; family Staphylinidae; genus Tachinus; species Tachinus rufipes. Next base: position 43,106,193 of record OZ010741.1, on the reverse strand, counting down.
ATTAAATTAATCAACTTCTGTACATAAATTTGATCTCATTCTTAATGTCTCTTGTTTATGTTTCATATTTATTATTTCCGGTCTGTAAATTCTAAGATTTACTATGTATTATTAGGAATAGCAGTATTTTTATGGCAGCTGTGAAAGTTGTTCTTGTTGCTCCCGTTTCTGGAAAATATGCTAACTTTTGTATTTTACTTAGTTTAGTTGCCATACTCTAAAAGGTAGTTTTTTATTCTATATCAGTGCTATATACAGAGTACGGCAAGAAAACTTGCTGATTTGAATGGTCAGTAAAAGAAAAAGTATTTCACAAATCAATTTAATTCATTTTTTATCGTATTGTACACATTTTAAATTTTTATTTAAGTAGTTTTAAAAATGACATTTTACAAATGTCGGCCCAGGAATGTTGGCGATGGCTTAGCAAATGTCGTCTTTCAAGTGTTGCAGGGTCCGTGATTAGTCATTGTAAACATGGGAGTTGAAATATCCCCATAAAAAAAAGTCACAGAGAGCCAAATTGGGAGAGCGTGCCGTCACTCCTCAAGGAGATTAGGCGCTTGTAAAAGTAAAATTCTCGTTGTGTGTGCATTCACAGTAACAGTGTGTTCTTCTTTCTCAAAAAAATAACACGTTTACAATAAAGTGGTTTCTTATGAAGTTCACGGGGATTGACTCCCCAGCATGTTTTGTTTGTTTACGCAGCCGGAAAGGTAGAAATAGGCTTCATCACTAAAAAACTCGAGAACGTCGTGACGTAACTGAAGAAACGCTTCACATGTAGTTTGGCGAGAAACAAAATCGCGTTCATTGAGCTTTTGCACCACAGCAAGTTTGTAGGAATAAAACCTAAGTTTGTTGTGAAAAATTTGTCTCACACTACAATCAGAAATCCCCAGAGCATCAGCCTCATCCGTTCAACGTTTTCTTGGGTTTTGGTGGTCTGTTGACTACAGGCTCTTTTTTTGCTACACTGTCATTTTTTTTTTAAATGCGTTTACCTACGAAACGATCGATTGCCGGCCAAAAACAAAACTCGTGGGATGAATATTGAAATTCAAAGGCACGTTGGGTGGCGACCAACAACCATTGGAAAAGTAGGCCTCGATGGCAAACGCACGCTCCTCCTTTGTCCAACGCATGACAACAACTGGCTTGAGCGGTAACAAATCTGTAAGACTTTTTTTTTTAATGAGACCGTTTCTACCCCTTTCTGACTACGTCTCGCTTATTGGAGCTCAATTCAAATCAACAAGTTTTTCTGCTACACCTTGTACGTTGTGGTAGGTCAAATTACTACAGTGTATAACTTAAGTGTTAATTCTTATGATTAACAATAGCATTTATTGCAAAAAGCACTTTGTAAATACAGTTTTTATATAAATATAAAAGGTTAGTCCTAGTCTAGCGTCAGTCCTAGGTATTTTGTTTCTTTTGCTATGCAATGCATTGCAGTAAACGTGATAACAGACCGCCCTACAGACAGCAACTTAAAGTTTTACAGTCTTACTATATAATGTAATTGTTACAGTTTGATTTTTAAGCATAGAGTTTACCCAGTATTAACACGTTAAGCCCCGCTATTGCTTAATTTTTTGGTACCTACCATACGTTGCTGTAATGCCTTACGGTCCTAATGCCACGTGGTTGTGCGGCATTAGATTGATGCCACCCGGGGCTAAACGTAATAAACAAAAAGTGTTATTTTTTAATTTTTTTACGTTGTGTATAGTTTTTTACATTGAGTAACTAGTTGATGTATAAACAGTTTGCTAGATGTTTCTAAATTGTCTGCATAATAATTTAGAGGCTGAATTTTTAATGCTCCGTCATGAATATACCTGCTAAGTATTTTTGTATTAGTTTTAGCATAAAGGGTGTTAGATTGATTGGTTTGTTTGATTTAACTAAGGCTAAGCTGACTGTAAAAATTTTACATAGAGGCTTTTTTAGAGCATCTGTAACATGATTGAATAGATTTTGTGTTTGCATTGCAGTTTTTGCTCAAAGCTTTCTAAAGACGAAAAGATGTAGGTTGATTTAGAAATTTTCACACTATTTTTCCTAAAATTTAAAAGTGTTTTAGACTAGTTACTTATCAGTTTTTGATTTTTTTCTGGTTGTAAAAGATAAGGTTTTCTTCCTGATTGTAGAAAGAGTATCTTAATTCAAGATTAATCTTTTTCTTCTCTTCTATAGTCACTTTGGTAGTTACTTGGTTTTTAAAACAAAGGTTTTATAATGGCATTAGGTTTAAGCCGTATTTTGCTATAACACATACGGAGATTGCATGAGGGTTTGGATGATAAGCGTTATTTACCCAAAAAAAATGATTTTTTTTAACAAAGGATATGTCAATGTTATGTTTCATGATGTACAAGTTGAGAACCGCGGAAGCTGCCTTGTATTGATGTACATTCATCTGCACAATCTTCAACATTTTACTTACCGTAATTTTTCTTGTTGCTGTTTGACATTTTTTTTTTGTTTGTTTTATTGACGAAATATTTATTTGGTTTTTGTCTAGTAATATAAGTTTTTAAAATAATAATCTAAATTTTTTTGCCCTCCAAAAATGATGGATATGCTTTAAAACTACTTTTTGGTTGGCTTGTTTTATGAATTTAGTTTTGTAAGTAAATTCCAAAAAAACGGAGTGATTCTTTCTGTTTAACAAATCCATGCGGCCAATAATAAAGGAGTTGATAAATTTTTCATCTTTGTCATTAAGCAAAAGTATTCTTTTACTATAATTTCTAGTGCAATTCTTAAAAAAGTGTTTCTAAAAGTTTTCTTAGAAACTTTATTTATTTTGCTCTTTTTTTTGTTTTTTTTTTGTGATGCCGTTGTGTTTTTGCTGAATAAGTTTGGTTTTTGCGCTACAGTTGTGCTTGGAAGTAGTGTTAAGTTAGATAGATAAATAACGTGCTTTATTTTTAAAAATTGCTTATAGAAATACAAATCTTTTACTAAAAAAAGTCAATATTATAAAATATCTAAAATAAAACATACATTAAAATAAAATACAATTAAAGTACACAAATATATCACATAAAAGCAAATTGAAAATAAAATTCTATCTTGTTATAAAAAACATGGTTTAACTTTAATTTTTTGTAAATTTTGACGGTAACTTGTTGTACATTTTTATTAAATGTAATAACCTGCTACCATCTGAGGTAAACTGTATTATTTTTCTACATAGTGTTTTTTTTTATTGTATGCTAATTGTTAAGTTTGTTAAGATAAATAAAACGATTTTTTGTTTTTCTAACTCTTATTACTTTATAGCATTAGTGGCTGAAAATTTTGAGCAAAAGAAGTTCATAATTCATAAAGAAAATTATTAAAAATGTGGTAGTCTTATTGTTAAAGCAAAGTTATTGTGCAATGGTGTTGCAAAACCCCTATCTGTCACTTGATTCTAGATAAGGTTTTTACTATCAAAGCTCAATTATGGAATTAAAGTTATGCGCTTTATTAACGTTTACCAGATTATAAGTTTCTCTACAACTGATAAACAAAGTAATACTTAGACCCACTTGTCAAAGATTGAAGTGAAAACTTGAACATTAGTTTACTCAGATTACCAGAAAAAACAGCTTATTATAAAACTAAAAAAAAAAAAAAATTAAATGGAGTTTGGCTAAGTACCTTTCAAAATATATTTAAAAAAACAGCAAAACCTTTAAAGTTGTTTACTATCAATTGGTAACAAACAAAGCTCACAATTTTACAATAAACCCAGGAGAATATTTGATTTTTAAACAGATGCAAGCGCTACCGGGCGCAATTTTGTCTTATATAAAATGAAAATATTTAAAAAACAAAGATCAAACAAAGCTCTAAATGAGCAAGTAATCATGAAGTGATGAATCTGTTAAAATTATATTTTTAATAAGTTGATAAAAAAGAACTTTTTTTATTTTATAATATTTATCTGAGCTACTAATGATATAATTTCTAATTTATATATAATATAAATTAAGAAATTAAATTTTATTACCAATATTCTCATCACATTTAGAGAGCGTGAGACAATTCGATATGTTCGTAATTAGAACAAATATTCATATACTCATGAGATTCGCAAAATATAATTGTTACAAAATTTGGTTAATTCAAAATAATTAAGTCGACAGTTACATGTACATAAAATTTGGATGCAGTCATAATATTCTGATCAAGCGGTAGATATTATTATATAACATGCGGTTGGTTGCTGGTTCTGGTTTTTATGAATGAAATTAATTTCCAGATGTATTCAGAGCACTGGCTGTTACAATTCATTGAACTTGGCCTTTGCCTAGACATTCGCACTACATTCTCATTACGTGCTATTACGTGTCTGTAGTTCATTATCAAGAGCACTTTAAAATAACTAGAATATTTTGCAATTGCAATATAAGTGATATTAGAATATTAATTACTTCATTTATATATTTAAATATTCAACATAATTAAATTTACTATACATACTAATTAATAACTACTTACTATATTTTTAAATAATTGTCATAATGTTGGTTAATATGTAGCCTGAAACAATAAAATATATGTATATATTTGAAAAACTACTTTTGTTAAACAGCTTTTTATTCAGTACAAATAGCAAAAATCCGTGTGAAGAATTGGCCAACAAAATTGGTTATGTAAACGTAATAGTCCCGTTGACTTTTAATAAAAAAATAAATCAAAGATGAAATCGGTCATTATTAAACACTATCGGATTTTTACTTTCATCTGATTGTAATGATAGACTGTTAGAACACAAAACATTTCTCAATATTTATTATTAAGCAAAAATTAAATAATAAAGTTTAATGCAGTTAATTAAGCCTGATTGGTTTTGGTAAACTCAGTTGGCTCACAAATAAAATAGCACAATATATTTAGATTCAATCGAGTTTTCCTGTTTGAGCAACGCAAATAAGGTGTAACAGACAATAGGTATAAATTTGACATTTAAAGGTGCATCTCATAGTTTTCCCATAACCTTGTCACACTGATATTATATATCTGCTCTATAGACAATAAAACACATTCCATTGCGAGCTGTAATCTTATGGTGTACCCAATTAAACCTATAATTTCGGACTATATTAAACATCACGAAAATCATAGTAACGAGTAGAGAGAAGTTCAAGGCCACACTGTATGTATGTAATTATCGATGTTAAGCGATTTCGATGCCGCATTTCACTTTCATATTGAATATTTTATTATTGTTTTTTTAGATGGTACCATACATTAATAATGCATACTAGGATGTTTAATTATATAATCGAATCTTGTAATGTTTTAAAAATAATAATGTCAGATGCGTCAATGTATTTTATGCAATTATTTTATTATTCATACTAAAGAAATGTTAATGTACTAACATTTCTTTATGCAAATGAGTTATAAGTTCAATTTAATTGATATTGAATTTTGTAATATAATTATTTAATAACTGAAAAACAAACCAAAGAAACCACAAAAAAGCAATTGGAAGAAAATTTACATCTAAATTATGCACTGTTTCCTAACAATTAATCAAATATTGCAGAAAAATAACTACATAAAAGAAATACGTATAAGAAATAAAAAAACATTATCAACACTTTCTGCAACAAACTTGGTTTTATTAATTTGATTTATCAAAATGATAAAGAAATACGCATGACAAGATTGAAGGTAATTGTTGGACAAAAACTAAGTTAAAATGCTAATAAAATAAATATAGACAAAAGACTAGTTAAGTATACCTAGTTTGATTAATCTGCGGTCAATCATAATTTTTAAGTATATATTTATTTATTTATATAATTACTTAATTAATAATAGACTCTTGCCTATAAAAAAAGTTTAATTATAAAACATTTTGCAATGCAATAATAAATATCAATGATTAAAAACAATTTTTATTATATTGTCAAATAAAACTTGTTTCAATTCAATATTTATGTAAAAATAAAGAATAAACTAATACTTAACGTTTTTATAAATAAAATAAAAATGTGTTTTTATACATTTGTTTAATGCCAAGTGACGCTACACGCATCGATTATGTTGACTTCACCAAATCGGCAAAAGGCGTGTCTATAAGTGTATATTGTCTGGCAAGATATCAAGCAGGATATGATTGAAACTATCCTGCTCGATGTTTTGCGTTGTTTATGATATTTATTCAACTAGCTATTTTAATAATTTTTCTTGTTACTAAAAAAATTTATAATGATTTACGCTGTTTAAGCAATATTGGAACATTTTAATATTGTTTGTTACGCTATGCGTTAACAAAAAAGATCCGATTATACACTTTAAAAATTTTCTCGTTTGGGTCAATGTTAGTTAACCAAAAATTAACATTAAGAGTAAGAAGGAAACACACGTCCCCCGGGGTTCATTCTGATGTCTAGAAAAAAAGGCAACTTTAATAAAGTTAATCCTTTTCTAATTAGCAAAAGTATGTATAGATTAATTGATGACACAAAAGCAATCAAAAAGGTCAAAGATTAAACTGGCGCATTGGACAATTGTTTGAAATTGCAGTTTATCAAAGGTGGTAACGCAATGTTGAACAGTTTGTGTGTGAAGAAAAGCTGTAATTAATTAAATCTTACACAAACCGGCAACGGCATTTTTGGCTATATCACAGGGTTAGTCAAAACTACTGAAACATCTAAATAACCAACCAACTCCAACCAAAGTCAAATTTAAACAAAAATTGTTTGGTTTTAAGCAAGCTTGTATATTCTTAATATACATGGTCGCTGTAATTTTTACATTTTTTTTAATTCTGATGTTTTTTTTATAATTTTTTTTTTTATAAAATTAAAAATAGAATTAAATTAAATGTTTAAACTGCCAGCCTATGCGGCCTATGAGCTCTCCCAACAATTTTATGAAATAATTGACAAATTGAAATGATTATTTTGATATTTGTTTTGGATGTTAAAGATTTTTAATCTATTTAGTTAAAAAAAATGTATACATACACATTTATTTTAACTGTGGAAAAATGTTCTTAATTTAAAAAAACATTTTTTTCTAAAAAAAATCAGATTTAAAAAATGTTAAATACACAAAATGTTATATTTAAAAAAAATAGTTTACTAAATTAAATATTTATTTAAAACCAAAAAACTTTTATTTGATTTTTTTAAATTTTTTACTGCGGGAGAATTATCAAGGTGTTCCGGTAATTTTGACTAATCGTACTCATATTTATCATACACGGCATGGAAATAATATATCACTTTTTGAGCGCAATTTCTTTTTTTTCTAAGAAATTGAAATGTATAATTCTTTGAAAATAATAAATAAATTTAAATTTAAACTAAAGAAACATGTTAATATAAAAGGCATACTATTCCACAAATAAAGTTTTAAATAATTACTAGTATTATAGTTATTACTTAATTGTTTCTTTTTGACCATCACATCTAAATTTTGTATATATTTGTTCTATTTATATGTAATAGTTTTTGTGAATAAATAATATTATTAATATTTTAGTATTATTATTATTAATTAATTCTGTGATAGTGTTAGTGATAGTTAGACTCTAGTTTTACGGTTAGTATCAAGTAAAAAGTTTAGTGTTTTAAAATTACTTTAGCTTTTTAAAATTACATAATAATATAGTTACTTTAAAATAATCAAATAAAAATCATTAGAGTTGATTTTTTAGTTTTTTCAAATTGCATATAGTTTATATTAATTGTCTTTTTTATCAATAATATAAGGAAATTATCAAATAGAATATGATTTCTAAAATCACAGTTATATAAACATTACTACAGTCAATGAAATATGCTAACTATTTATAATTAAGGAAGTGTAAAGTGTCTTACACACATAACTTGGTACCTGTTTAATTTATATATGTTGGTTTGTTTAATTTGTAATAGTGAGTGGTTAATTAATTGAGTAAATAAAATAAACATGTGTTACAATCATTGAAAACTAAAATTACTATTAATATTACATTTGAATTATAAAGGCGTCAAAACTTCATAATAATTTAGTAATGCAGTTACTTATTTTGTTTGTATATTAAGTACTACTGTATAAGCTATAATAGCAATTTTTATTAAAAACAAAGTTATTTTGGAATTATTACTAAAAAAACAATAAATGTTATTTATATAGTTTAAATTTGTTTTTGTACAGGAGAAATATAAGTAATTTTTTTTTTAAATTTCTGTTCACTTCTGAATTAGCTTGAAATGATTTCAGCTATTTGTTATAATTGTATATTTTGAAAAATATTTTATGCTGTTGATCGGCTTTGCGATCTTCATCTAAAAAAGTTGCATTTACCCTTTGTACGTTTTCTGTGACGCCGCTTTTAAAACATTCTTTTTGCTTCTTGAACTTTTCCGTTGTATTGAATCAATCGCAATTTTAGCCTGCAGTTTTAGTACCTTTTCTTATTTTTATAATAAAATTATATATTTATATTATTAGATTCCAAACATTTTTTGGTTGTATATCTTTATTTTGTTGGTTTTTAAAAACACATATTTTGCAAATATAAATGTATTTTATGTGGATAGAAACAAATAAATCTGTAGACACCAGTATGTTTAATTTACTTAACAAAAAATCTTTGAGAAATATTTTGTCACACGCCTTACCTCTAGCAGTTATAGTTTTAGTTTTTTTTTTACTTTTTATTAGTTACCAACTTCAAATTTTACAGAAGTGTCTGCTGTTTAAAATGTTAAACGTCAGTTGGTTAAGTAAATTTTGAGCATGTTTACTAAGTGTGCTAGAATTTTTTTTACTCTAGTTTATTTAATGCCACTTACAAAGACTTAAAAGCATGTTGGACAACAAGTGCTAGTGTCTACTATTATGTCTAAACGTTGCATACTACATAAATGATGTTTGACACAGCTCTGTCTTTCTAAAATATAAATTTAATTCTATAGTGTTTTGTATGCAAGTTGAAAAAAGCTTATTCTAGTATGTTTCCTGTTTTATCTAAAAGATTAATGGTTTTTTTCTGGTTATAAACATTAAGTAGTTCCAACAAATTAGCTGCAACAAGTAACTGCAATAAAAGCTTTGATAGAAGAAGATTTTAAAGTCATATTGTTTACTATCTTGTTTGTCTTTTCTTACTAAGTTATATTTAATCTCCCACATAAAAGTGCGCCTTGTAGCGGTGTGTGAGACACAACCAAAGATTTACTAAATAGCAGTAAAAACAACAGATATGTTATAGCGCTAAGCAGTTCAGAGCCAAACTTAAACTTTTTTAAGTTTTTTTTTTTTAGAAACACTTATTTTATAATTTGTTATCTGCCTTTGGTAATTTTTTTTTTAGTTTCTTTAAACCAATGGGTATTAGGTATTAAATCTTAAAAATTATAGTTTTTTAAGATTTAATACCTAATAATATATATCTGTAAGAAATATGTAAAGAAATATTATAAAATATTGACCAAAGTAACTAAAGCACTCTAAAAGGGTAATATTAGCGGCACACAATCTTATATCCAGACAAAAACTTTTTTTAAAGTTTTTAGAGAAACAGATACAAAAGGTAAGGATTAAATCTAGACCATAATAAATTAAAAGAAATAAAAAAGAAAATAAAAAAAACAAAAAATAAAAATTAAGAAAAACATTTTCAACACAATAATTAATGGAGTTCTACTAATAGAACAGAATATACTAAATAAAAAATTTAAAATTTTTAAAATTAGTCAAAATACACCTAAGCCCAAAAACAAAGATAAAAAACAAAGATAAAAAAACAATCTACAAGCATAAATTTTAAGCAGATAAAATAAAAACCAAAACCCAAAAAACTTTGTCTCAGAAATAAAAAAATAAATAAGTAAAAATTCTAAACGCAAAAACTCAAAACAGAACAAATAATTCTCAATATAATGTAGAAAAAAAAGACTAACAAAAAATTTATAAAAAAATTTAAAAATTAAAAATTTTTTTACTAATCAATAGAATGTGCCAATCTAAAATGACAAAAGACTATTTCAACTGCAAGAACTTAAGTACAACAGAACTAAGAGACAACACAATAAACATATCATAACAATTAAGAATACTGTCTCTTTTATGTTCAAAAGAAAAACAAAAGTGAGTGGAGTGGAAAAAAATACATAAACAAAAATATCCATCTTTTGTGTAACGCCACTGTGTTGTGCATTGTTATTATTACTTATTATTTTAGTGCTATTGTGATTTTGTGTGTTATTAAGTTTATTTAATTGAAAAATTTTCAATCATCTTGTGTTGACTATGTAAGTAGTTATATATGCTAATTATTAACATCTTATACCAGCGATATTCTTGATGTCCAATGTTGTTAATAAATTAACCTTCAATTATTGTTGCAACATTCACCCTGTTTGCGATATATTTTTTTACTATTCGTACCAGTGGCGTAACATAGAGTTTTAATTTGTAATTGTATATTATAATTTTATTTTAAAGTTTGGTTTTAATTATCCCGTTGTCTCTACTGTAACCTTTCCGTGGTCTATCTGTGTTTGTTTTAAAGTGAGTCACCAGGTAATAGACCGTACCGGTGTGAAATTTGTCACCTTGTTTTAAACCTTTTCCTAAATATTTTATTTTATTCAGATTTATATTTACATTTACATTTTTTACTATAACTGGTCTTTGCAAGTGTAACAGTATAGCACAATCTGGATTTACTTGTAGTAGTGTTGGAGTTATTTTCCATAATAGCTGTGTTATTTGCTACAAAAAATGTCTATCTGGTGTTTTATTTGATTTTAAATCGGAATCTGATTTATGCAAACTATACAAAGAAAACATCATGTTGTATCAAGTATTGTTAGATGTTTGCTCTAACAATAAACTTTTAACTGACAAAAATTTGTATTTAGAGGAAAAGAAAAATATGGAAATTTAAGACTTAAATTTATGCCGTCTACTTGAACCTGCTTCTATTAGGTCTATTATTAATACGGATTAAAATCAATTGCTACCGGCAAAAATAATTCTATCTAGTACTTTTACCACTACTAGTAGTTCACAATCAATTAAACCCAGAGTACAGCACAAAACTCCAACAATTTTTGAATGTGGTCCAGACAATGACCAGCTACAAGCCTACGTTCCCCCTTCATATGTTTATGTGTCAAAACTTAAGCGTGGAACAAATAAAACTAAAATTGCAAACTAAAAAATCTATTCCAGCCAATCAAGCTAGTATAGTTCTTTCTAAAAAGTTTTGGCCGGCAAACATTGTTGTCAAGAAATTTAATAACTATGGCCAACCACAAAATTTACCAGCAACTCCTGCAGAGGATTTTTGGACGTTAAATCCGCTCAACAGTTTGGACCCGTCTCCAGGAATACCAACGGCCTCTCAATTTACTACCAAAATGTTATGACATTATTGTTTTAATCGAAACTTGGCTATCTGAAAACATCACTGACTCAGAACTAAGACTAACTGGCTGTAACCTATTTAGATGTGATCGGTCTAATTTAACTAGCCCTAAATTAAGCGGAGGTGGCGTATTAATTGCGATTAGAAGTCATCTAAAGTGTACATTACTACATATTTAAGTGTTAAACATGTGTTTGTAATTGTCAACTTTAAGTTTGTGTCGTACATAATTGGTGCAATTTATTTACCCCCTCATTCGGTTATTGTTAAATATGCTGACCACTGCTACTCCGTCAAATCTATTGTTGATGACTTTTCTAATAGTAAATTAATTCTACTGAGAGATTACAATTTACCAGAAGCAACGTGGCTTAATAATAAATTTGGAACTGGAGTTACTTATAACAAAATCTACTCTGGACATTTAGTTGATAATTCATTTAGATTTTTAAACTGTGTTCAATGTATAACCATACCAAATAGTATGGATGTAGTTTTGGATTTGTGTTTTACTAATGATTGTGATTATATTACTGTGATAAATGCTGTAGATGTTTTATTAGATATAAGTCAACATCATAATGTTTATGTGATAGATGTCAAATGTGATACTTCTTGTGATATTTTAAACTGTAACTACGTTTTTAATGATTTTAAATGTGCCAACTTCAGCGCAATCAATGTTTTTTTGTTGAACGTTGATTGGTCTGTTATTTTTAACAACTGTGATATTAATGTATGTGTTGATTTATTTTATTCTGTTTTGTATTATGCAATTGATTGTTATGTACCTAAAAGAATGTGGCATGACAACAAATTTCTTATTTGGTTTAGCAAGGAATTAATTTCACTTACTAAACTGAAAAAAAATTGCACATAAACGATTTAAATCTTTCTGATTACAATGAATTTGATTTTCTTCGGACTTTATGTAAAAATCTGAACGCACGTCTTTACAAGCAGTACATTTAATGCACCGAGAATAACATTCGGTCTAATCCAAAACATTTAATGAGATTTGTAAATGAAGCTAGAAAAACTAATGCTTTTCTAGCTACAATGTATTATTGTGATCAAAGTTGTATTAATAGTGACAATCTTGTAAACAAATTTGCAGAATTTTTCTTTTTTGTTTATTATTCTCAAATTCATCCAACTCCATTGTTTAAGTTTAATAAAAATGTATTTCATACAAATTTCTCAGTCAGTTTACTAGATATTTTTAATAGAATTACAAGCCTTAAATCTAATCTTAGAACTGAACCTGACGGTATTCCTTCTATGCTCTTAAAGAATTGTATTTAATCAATTTATAAACCCTTACATTTACTTTTCAACGCTTAATTAAATGAAACTAAATTTCCTGATGTATGGAAACAAACTTATATTATGCCATTGCATAAATCTGGTGCTACAAAAAATATTACAAACTATAGAGGCATTTGCATTTACTCTGCTGTCCCAAAATTATTTGATTAAACTATAGCTGGTCAAATACATGGGATGTGCAAAAGTATTTTAGTTTAGCAGAACAGCATGGGTTTTGAGAGAGTCAATCTACACTTACCAATCTACTTTCTTACGAAAATTAGATTTTAAACGCATTTGAATGCAAAACTCAAGTTGATTCTATTTACACCGACTTTTTAAAAGCTTTTAATCGTGTGAGCCAATATTTTGTTTGCTAAGCTTTGTGCCTTAGGTTTTTATAATGCAGTGATTTCTTAGTTATTTTGCTTTTTGAAAAACTAAACGCAGTTTGTAAAAATCAATAACTTTCTTTCACAACCTATTTTATTTCCATTAGGTGTTCCTCAGGGATCTCACTGCGGACCAATTTTATTTTTACTTTTTATCAATGATCTTTTTGACTGTATTAGTTCTTCATCATTTCTATTATTTGCAGATAATTTAAAAATTTAATGAAGAATTTTATCTATCTATGATTGTAATTTGTTACAACAAGATTTAGATTTTGTTAATGTTTGGTGTCTTATTAATAACCATTCGTTTAATGTTAATAAATATTTTGCAATCAGTTTTAATAGAACGTTAAGCAAAATTTCGTACGATTACATTATCGATAACAAAATGCTACAACAAGTGACACAAATTAAAGACTTGGGTGTAATTTTTGGTTTTGAACTTACGTTTGTTGAGCATATCAGCTACATGTGTAATTGTGCTATAAAAATGCTAAGGTTTGTATATAGAGTGTCAGCTGATCTTTCTCCAAGTACTCTTAAATTACTATACTGTGCCTTGGTGCGCTTTCATTTAGAGTACGTTCCGTCAGTCTGGTGCCCTTTCTATAAAATCTATAGTCAGAATATTGAACGTGTTCAATACAAATTTTTTTGTCTGTTGTATTATGGATCTAGTATATTGTCGGTTAATTTTGATCGCAATTACATTGCTTTACTATACAATTTACCGTCACTAAAACTTTGGTGCAAAAGATCAGATATCTCATTTTTGCGTGGTCTAGTGATGTTTGAAGTAGACTGTCCTGAGTTACTTGTATCTCTTCCATTCTACGTTCCTATTAGTGAACGACGTACCAGGCAGACTTCATTATTTGAAGAATTTACACATTCTACTAATTATGGATTTCACAACCCCATTGATAGAATTTGTAGATTTGCAAACTATTTAACAAACAATTTCATTTTTTTTTTGTTCTAAATCTACGTTTAAGATTCAATTGAGTCATATTGATTAAATGTTATGTATTTTATATTATATTAAGTTTTTTATGTCAATCTTTTGCTTCTGTTTTTTATATTGATTATTTTATATATGTATTATATTGTTTATATTTATTGTTTTTGTTTGTAGATGTAAATGGTTTTACTTATACAGTAAATAAAGAATTATTATCACAAACTTAAAAAAGAAAAAAAAAAAATGAATTAAATTTATAAATTAAATTGTTTAAGAAAAACACAATAAATAAAATAATTACAACAATCATCAAACATAACAAAAATAATGAATAAAATTAAGACGGTAAAAGAAGGATGTTAAGAGTTTTACAAACAGTTAAAGAAATAAATAGGATTCAAAACGAATAAAATCCAACTAATGCTGATAGACTTCTATAAAACTAAAACAAAAGTATAACAAACAATAAAGCCAAAACTAAAACAAAAAAAAATAATTATAATATATTTTTTCTAAATAAAAACACAATAAAATGTTGAATTTTCAAAAAAAAAACAAATAAATCTTAAATTATGCATACATAACCTTTTTTTTTAATTTCAAAATGTAATATTTAAGAATTACATTAGCAGTCTGTAAACATTCATTTTGAATATTTGAAACTTATAAGTTTTAGGAAATACTGCGTTTAGAAGTTTATTCTGTTTGTCAAAACTACGTTTAAAAAATCTTTAACAAAAGTTTCAGTCTTACGGTGAATATTTGTTAGAATTTTAAAGCTTGCTGTACGATGACTAATTATTTGTTTAGATGGCAAAATGTCATGTATTTTGTTTGAACAATATTTATTAAAATATTTATAAAAAATTTAAAAAAACCTGCAACAATTTGCCTGTGTTGTAAATTATCTCATTAATGAGTTTTGGATTGACAATAATTTGAATAGCTCGTTTCTGAATAGAGTTTAGAAAATATAGAGTAGTTTCCAATGCTCTCTCATACTTGAGAACAATATTTAATACAAAGACAAATATTAGTTTTATATAAAAGCAAAAGTTGAACAGATGTATTAAGAATCCTAGTTTTTTAGATACTTTTGAAGCTATGTCGACAACATGGTCATTCTAGAAAAACTATGTGAGATGGTAACCCCTAGAGGACAAATTGAAGTAGATTTAGATATAGATTTGTTGTTTAGTTTAATATTTAATACTGATGATACATTGGATTTTGATTGGAAAACAGTAAAAAATTGAGTTATTGTTTTGAAGTTTTTGTTTATAAAATCAACAGATTTTAACTTACATACAAACTATTTTTATTTTTCTATTGTCAAGAAAATTATTGATGAGATTTGCAGTTTTTTTATCAAAACCTAAGCAATGGAGCATGATGACAAGATTAGGATGCTATACTCTATCAAACTCTTCAAAAATGTCTAAAGCTACTGCAAGATTTTTTCCTTGTTTGTCTAAAATAGAACTTTATTTGTGACTAACATAAGTCAGAAGATTTGTTGTTGTTTTGATCAAAATCTATATTGAGTACCTGAGACAAAGTTAGTTTATTCTAAGAACTTGACATTGTAAAGATTAATATATTTTTCAAATTTTTTTGACAAAATGGACAATAATGCAATAAGTTTATAATTTGATGAGTCGGAATTGTCTTTTTTTTAAGAATAGGTTAAACACAGCAATTTTTCAATAATTTGAAAATGTTTTGTTTTTGTATAACAAGGCAAATATTTTGGTCAAAATGAAAGCTAATTTATTTGCAAATGTTTTAAAAATAATAGGTGGAATTTTATTTATACCTGATGCTTTTCTGGTGTTTAATTTAAGAAGATATATTTTGACAACGCTTAAAATGAATTGGACCCATCATTTTTCCACTAGATGGCACAGCAATAGAAAAATTTATAATAGTAGAGTTGAATACAAATTGGTTTGCAAAAAAATTTGCTTTATTTTATGGATTAGTAACTAGATTGTTTTAATAATTTTAAAGAAAGAGTATTAAAAATGTTGTACTACTTTGCAATAAATTTATTGTTTTATAATTTTTTTTTGTTGTTAATTGAAAACTGGGAAATTTGATTAGTTATGTTTCTGTCAATTCTATCTTTATAGTCAAAATAATTACGAGCTACTTTATAATTCTTTTTACGCTGTTTGGTACAATTACTGATGTGTTTTTTTACTTTACTATAAAATCAAATTTAATAACAAACTAAAACAAAATTAAAATTGGAGATCTAAACAAATAAATTTTAAAAAAAATTACCAAAAAAAATGGTTTTACTGTTTTAACTTTAACTACAATTCCGCTCTTAAAATCATGTACTACAATTGCGGTCAAAAAGATCATACAGAAAGGCATACAAAAACAAAGATTACTGTTAAAACTGCAATATAGTTAAACCTTGAAAAAAAAATTAAAACACAGCATTAAAAATATACACTGGACAGTGTTAGATTTTTACTGATTCTAAAAACCTCACTTTTTTCTTCCTTACTTTGAAGTGGTTTGCTTGACGCTCCTTTCACTACAATCTTGTTAGACTTGTTGTATACTTCTAATGTTTTATTTTTTATGCAGCTCCGTCTTTTCAATGATGTTCAGTATTTTTTGCCAACGGGTTGTTTTTAGCACAATTTTAGTTAGGTTAGATTAAGTTAGTAATTCAACAAGTGTATCGGAATTTTAAGTTTTTCTGTACACTTGCAGCATAAAGGATCTATTCCTATTCCCAGCTGTGCAAATGTAATTAAGATTACAGTTATCAGTCCTGTGAGCGTTTGCAATCTAATAGGACTTGTTTATGTTACCAATGTTTTGATATCATTTAAAGGTTTTGTTAGGAATATTTTTGAAAGTGTCAATTTTTTACGGTTTTATCACAGGATAAAATGTTCCATCTCAAGTCTGCTGCAGATTTTTTTTTTTTAGTCTTTTATAACATACCAAAAGCAAGTTCTGGTTTAGTCAAAGATATACTGGATACCCGACTCGCGTTTATTGAGTGACGCAAATTATAATACGGCGGCCATTTTGTGTGACTTGATAAAACTAAATACATATTAAAAACAGCTTACATATTAAATTGTAAAGTAACTATTAAAATGTTCCGGACAACAATTGGTTAATTGGGTCGGAAGTTAAAACCAAAAATGCGTTTGTGGTAAACAATTAATATCTTCTACACGGACCTATCAACTTAAACAAAATTTTGTGTCAACATTATTACACGTATTGTTGACGTTTTAATATTTTAGTTAAATTTTGTACATGCACGGGTATTTGCAGTACAGTATTTAAAAAAAAATTATAAAATTAAACCCATATAACTTTTTGACGAAAAATAGTACAAAAATTGGGAACAATTGTAAAACATCACAAAGCATAAGACATTTACGAATACATTTAAAATTTTATTTGTAAAACTTATGTGCGTGCCATAAACTGAGTTAATTTTGGCAATGTAACTACCAACTAAAACAAGTTTTAACAATGTATATATCATATGCATTATGTATATAGTGATAACATTGAAGTTTTGTAAAGATTTCAAGAAAATTGATTTGTAAATAAACCCCGGTGCAAAAGAACAAAATAATATTTAATTTTCAAAATAACGGGTTATGTTGTATTGCACGCCACTGTTTTATTTACAAAACAATTTTCTTAAAATTTTTTCAAAATTTCAACATTGTTACCATATACGTAATGATTATATTGAATACAATGTTAAAACTTATTTAAGTTGGTAATTCTACTGAAGGATTTAATTCAGTAAGTTGCGCATATAAAAAATTGCTTTAATTGCAGATGGCACGCACAAAACGTTTAAAAAAAAATTTAATGGCACCATGTAAATGGCTTATATTTTGTGCTGCTTTACGATTGTTGCTAATTTTTGTACTAATGTTCATAAAAAAGTTGTGCAGGTTTACCTGTATTTAAGAATTTTTAAGTTTTTTTTGCTTGTGGTTACCGTGGCTGCCGCTGGTCTCAATTCCAAATACAGAAGGTCAGGTCCTTATCAATAGTAAAACACAACACTGGCTCAAAGAACCAAAAATTTGCCTCAAAACAGGACTGGAAAAATGATGACGTCACACGCTAGGAAAAAGATAACGAATTGGAAAAAGAGTGATACGCTTTGCCACATGGAATATACAGTCATTCAAGAATAAAAATCAAGAAATCCTAAAAGAACTTGAAAACCACAAAATAAATATTTGTGCACTACAGAAAACAAAAATTAAAAGAAAAGGCCAAAACCAATAAGGTGAATATACACTAATATATAGCAGAATTGATCAACAGGAAAGAGCCAAAGAAGGTGTGGCACTAGTAATAAAAAACAAATATACAAACAGTATAACAGAATGTCAATACATATCCTCCCGTATATTAGTTATAAAACTAAACGCAGACCATCAGCGAATAAATATACTGTCTATATATGCGCCAGAAGATAATAAGCCAAGACAAGAACGAGAGAGCTTTTACGACCATCTCCAGGACATTATTGAGTCCTTACCCCACAATGAAAATGTTATAGACCTCGGTGACTTCAATGCTCGGATAGGTAATGGCACCGTTCCCGGAGTGAAACAGAGATTAAATGAAGATGCTATGATCAATAACGGAGAATTAATGATTAGTATGTGCTCAATTTACAAACTAAGAATAAGCAACACGTTCTACGACCACAAAGAACAATACAGAACTACATTTTAAAACACAAG
Source organism: Tachinus rufipes (assembly GCA_963932245.1). Classification (NCBI taxonomy): domain Eukaryota; kingdom Metazoa; phylum Arthropoda; class Insecta; order Coleoptera; family Staphylinidae; genus Tachinus; species Tachinus rufipes. The sequence goes on along the minus strand of OZ010741.1, from coordinate 43,087,386 downwards.
AGGATACAGATCAACAATAGATTATATACTAACTAATAGAACAAGTTACCCAAACCAAATATTAGACATAAGAACACTAAATTCAGCAAATGTAGGCAGCAATCACAGCCTCCTATTGGAAAAAATCAATAAAAGCATTAAACTACAAAAAAACAAAAACAAAGCAGGCCAGACTGATAAACTTCAAATTGCACTGCTGAACGATATATTGATAAGAAAATTATATGAAAGCAGATTAATTGATAAAATAACTAAAAACCCCCTAAACACAATGAAATCTGTAAGCACCAGCTGAGAAAAAATAAAAATAAACATCACACAAGCAGCATTTAAAGCGTTAGGTACTAGAACAATAAACCATAAAAACAAAAAACACAAAAAAACACCATGGTTTAGCAAAGATATCAAAAAGAAATCTCAAGAAAAAAAACAAGTTTACTTAAACTAAAAAACATTACAAACACAAGAGACATACAAAGAATATAAAAGGGTTCAAAATGAAACAACAACGCTGGTTAGAAATACTAAGAATATGTACTGGAAACAGTTCTCTAAACAAATGAAGAAAGATTTCTATAGTCTTCAAAAGCAAATATGGCAAATGGTAAGAGAACAAATAAAAGAAATAAACAAACTTACAGAATCCAACCAAATACAGAAGGAAACATGGATAAAATATCTTTTAGAACTATATAAAAAATAAGACAATATAACAGCACTAAATACACTAGATGTGGTTACCGACAAAGACTTTCACGTGGAGACATCTGACCTTAAAATAGCAATAAAACAACTAAAAAATAAAAATAAAACAGGGCTTGACGGCATAACAAACGAAATGATTAAATATGGAGAAGAAAATCTTATTTCACAACTGAAAATTCTCATAAACAAAATACTATCCCAACACAGTATGCCTGACAAATAGAGGACCAGCATCACAATTCTAATGTTTAAAAAGGGAGACAAAAATAACCCGATAACTACAGAGTATAAATCTGCTGAGCAGCGCATTTAAGCTTACAACCAAAATATTAACTAACAAAATCAACAAGTTGATTACTCTAAATGATGCACAGCAAAGATTCCGGACAGAAAGATCTGCACTGATGCCATCTTTATTATAAGACAGATAACTGAAAAATTCATAGAGTATAACAAACCAGCCTACATGTGCTTTGTAGACCTGCAAAAAGCCTTTGATCGAGTGCAGTTTGGAGACGTACTGCATCTGCTGTATAACAGACACGTTCCATATAATGTGATTAAAACAATTGAAAACGCTTACCCAAACAACTTTATACAAGCACGGATAAATGGAGAACTAACTAAAAAAAATAGCAGAGGAATGCGAAATTTGCCAAGGCGACTTGTAGGGGTCACTGTTATTCAATATTGTAATGGACAAAATAATTTTCAAAGTCCAAAAGCTGCTAAAAGGTTACAATATGGAAGGGAGAAAAATAAATATACTGTGCTATGCCGACAACGCAGTGTTGATTGCTGAAAACAAAGATGACCTGCAAAGACTCTTACACTTGTTCAATTATACTGCCAAGACTTTTAACATGACTATAGCTGCATCAAAAACCAAATGCATGACTACATCAAAAACACCACTAAAATGTAAACTTGTAGTAGACGGCACAATAATACACAAAGAAATGCAATTCAAACATCTGGGAATTGAAATATCAGGTTATGGGGACTTGGAGCGTAAAGTAGGAGAGCAAACAACAAAGGCAGCAAGAACAGCAGCTTGATCTGGCGTAACAAACATATTGGCATAGAAGCCAAAGCTAGAATTTGCAAAACCACCATCAGACATATAATAACGTTTGCTGCCAAAACACGAGCCGAATCAGCAGAAACTGAGAAGCAAATAAAGACTACAGAGATGAAGGTATTCCGCAGAATAGCCGGCAAAACACTATGGACAGAGAGCGCAACGAGAATATCCGTAACATCGGCAAAATTGACAATGTCAACACCTGGATACTGGACAGAAAAAATGACTGGAACGACCATATAGGACAAATGACTAAAACCAGACTGGTAAGAGTGGCACGAGATAAATCACCTCAGAGACGCAGAACAACTGGACGCCTAAGAAAAAGATGGAACGATAATTTTACACCCCCCAACTAAGGCAATATGACGAAGAAAAACAAGTTAATAGCTTAACATAAAAGAATAAGAAGAAGAAAAAGTTTTTTTTTCAAATTAGTACTGCAAAAATCACTGCGTATTCAAAGTTTGACTACGATAATATAACGCATAATAATGCTCTCCAAAAATTGACTTAAGTTGGTATGTCCATTTAAAAGATGTCAGTTTTATTAAAAACACATTTTTAGTCTTAACTTTAGACCCAATTAACCAATTTTTGTCTGATTTATTTAAATAGTTTTATTTTATGGTTTATAACATACAATATATGTATTAAATGTTTAAAACCTTAAAATATTAAAAAAGATGTTTTTAATATTTGATTTGTATTACTAAGTTACACTTTACCATAAAATAATTTGTTTTACTATAGAAACGCATCAATATAAAAAGTCAGGTATTTAGTTATAAATATCTATAAGTCCAGTAAATGCCTCTTTTTGTTTTTGTTAAAGAAAGCTAATTTGTCATGAAGTTTCTTTTTATTACCTGGTCTTTTACCAAGTAAATTTTGCAGGTTGTGGCCACTATTTTCAGACTGTATATCGTTGGTGAAAGTGCAAAACTTTGTATGTACATTCACAAAAATTTTACAGGTGACTATAAAAACTTCATTTATTTCACTTTAACTATAGATAAAAAAGTTGTATAATCTATCTTTTTGAATTATTATGAATCATAACATAATTAGAATAAATAAAGACATTTGAGGTTTTGTGCACATATGTGTAGAACAACCTCGATTAGAATAAAATAAAACAATTTTCGACAAAAATTCAAATACAAGGGTTTGCACTTTCACCGACAATATAAATAAGTCATAATCAGTTTAAGTTTTATTACAAGCAATTGCAAGAACTGCAATGTTGCTTGACTATTTGAATTGATAGTTATTAAACTGTCAGGTTTTAATTCTTCTTTATTTTGTTTCTGGCGCACCACTCAATAGCAGCCACTTCAGCCTAAAAAGTTGAGGCATATACTTACTTACAGTAAGAAAAAACGTCAACATTTGAAACAAAATAATAATAGTAACAGGTAATTTCAACGCCAAAGCTAAAAATAAACAAAATGACGCCAAAAAAAAAATTGCTAATAGAATAGATTAACGGCCTAGAATTAAATATAACAAACAACAGAACTGACTTTACTTTTATGAAAGGTAGATCTAAATTTTATATAGATATAATTATATAGATATAATTATGTGGTCATAAACTATTATTAAAAATCACCAGCAGATTTAAAACAACTTCCACAGAAGCAATATTGATGAATGATAGCATCAATGACCCAATGGTAGAAAAATTATATCGCAAACTAGTAAACAACGGAAAACAATACAAAAGTTACAATAGAAATTGAAGAAAGGTAAATGTTAATTTTATATATATTATCTATAGATCTATAGATTTCAAAAATTAAGATTTTTTAAGATTTTTTTATTTTTCTACAACATTTGTATCTATAAAACTTATATACGCCTTTGTATTAAATTATATTCTTGTGTATAAGGAAAAGCATCTAAAACTACTAAAACGAAATTTGCGGTACTTATTTATTCTTAGGTTTTGGCGGTTCTGGATGCAGGACGCACGTGTGGATTAAATCCTTTCTTGCCCTGCTTCCTGGTCACACGTTGCGCCTCAATTTGAGAGCACCGCGACCTCCCTCAGGTATGTGGTATAATTTATGTATAAGTAATTCACACATTATTCCATTGAATTATTTTAATTTTAGTTTATGAATGTAAATTTTGTTTTATGTATATGTTTCAGGATATTTAAGTTAAGAATAAATGAATTAAATTGTATGTACCAACTATTATTTAAAACCACCCACACCCCAAGCTGGTTTCGGTACATCTTTGGATTAAGGCAGAAGTAGCAATTAAAGCTACAAGTATTATAAATTAAAAATAATATTAAATAAAATAAGAAGAAAAAAAATAAATATACGCAGCAAATAAGAAAGACAGAGACGGATAAAATCAACATGCCGAACATAGAAAGGTCCCCATATCAGCTCAGGGGAAAAAACGACACAGAAAAAACTGAATTGGAAAATACCACGCTTCGGGATTTAGACTCCGATGCAGACGAAAATAATGGAAATAATTCGCCTACTTGGAGTGCTGCTCCAACACACTACCGGAAAAAAGATAAGTCTCAACTTAATTTGTTTAATTTTCCATTACTTTGCACGTGTGCACAACCCACATTAACTTATGCAAATAACACTATATTTACTGCGGCTAATACCGCTTATAGAGTTAAAACGGTTGAGCACACTAGGGCCATACCTAAAGTAAAGCAGAATGCATCAACATATTATGCGCAGCCCGAAAGTGTTGTTAATAGTAATAATCCTAACAGATTATTACCAAGAAGACCAAGAGATCTAAAGTTTGAGTGTAATGATAGAACTTTTAATTTAGATACGTGTACTAGTAATAATCCACATAAGTTAATTGAATCAACTAAATATTGTAAAGTAAATGATATTTGTAATCCTGAAAGTGTAACAAAACCTAATTTAAATAATAATATGTTATTAGATGCCTGTAAAATAGTACCAACGTTTAATGGAAATAATATGAATCCAGTGATGTTCATTAATAAATTAGAGATGGCTATGAGATATTATGACATACCTGAGGACATGTGGCATTTCTGGGGGCACAAGTTGTTTGAGAAGGAAGCAAAGGTTTGGGTTGAAACAATGGCAGATTGGTACCCACATATTGCAACCTTCAAGGTAAAGTTTGTAGAACACTTTTGGGGCATAATCAAACAACATTAAATTAAAATTTTGTTAGAAACGGAAAAATAAAATTATTGCGATGGTAATTATACAAATTATTTTTTAAATCTGGCCTCAAAGAGCAAATACTTACAACCACCGTATCCAGAACCGTTGCTTATAAGCGTAATAGCAAGACAATTTCCTTCACAGATTTCCGCCGGATTAATTGGTGTAAATTTTATTAGTGATGCACTAGATAGGCTCAGACAAGCCAATTACATAACACGACCGAACCCAGTCTTTAGTCAAAACAATAGAAATCAAATAAAAAAAGAAAACAAATTATCGCCCATTTAATAATATTAGGCCGAATAATACTTCATATAGTAGTCGGCAAAAAACAATTGCAAATATCGAAATAACTGATAAAACTATTTCGGAAAACTTAAGCGCGGGCTCTCTTCCGGCCTCAGAGTGGCATTAACCCGCATGGCCAATACTTATTAAAACCAAAACTCTTCCGCACAACTGTTAAATAATGAGTGTAATTTTCAGCATGATATAATAGATACAGCACGGCTCCCTATAGTTAAAATTAAAGTCGCGCACTTTGAATTCCTTGCCCTCGTAGGCTCAGGAAGTAATATTTGTTGCTTATCAGCTGAAACTTATGAACAAATTTTAATTGCGTTAGAAGATATTCCCATGTTTCCAGTACAAGGAATTCGTATAACCGGACCATTTAAATGCAAACATAGAACAATTTCTAATCAATTATTCTTGCCGTTTCAATTGGAAAAATTTAAAACAGAATTTGAGTTTTTAGTTATTCCCGGTTTAGTATATCCGTTTATTATTGGAATAGATTTTTTGCAAACATTTAAATTAAATATAAACTTGGGGGATGGTAATATTGAATTGACTCAAAAGAATGTACTTTATAAAATTGAAGAAATATATCCTAAACACAAACTAAAAGCTCCCAAAACATGTTGCTTAAAAATCTGTGCAGTAAATCATTCATTGCTAAATGCTGAAAATGATTTAGAGCTTTTGCACAAAATAAAATCTGTTTTGGACAGACTAAATTTGTGTAAGGAACAGATGGATACTTTTAACTCTTTGCTGCAGAAATATAAAAAGATATTTTCTAACAAACCTGGTTTAATCCAATGCTACCAACATAAAATTGAGTTAACAGATCTTTCTCTTTTCACTGTCAAACAGTATCCAATCCCGGTTGCTCATCGAGATGCAGTCCAAAAAAAATTCGAAAATATGGAAAGTTTAAAGGTAATAAAAAGATCGGACACGCTATTTTGTAGTCCTTTAATGACTGTTGTAAAACCGGATAGATCTGTCAAAATATGTCTAGATGCACGCAAGTTGAACAGTAGGTCAGCATCAGAAAATAAATTACTAAGGCAGATAGATGATCTAATTAAGAATTTGAAAAAAGATTTATTTATGTCATGCTTAGATTTAACTTCATCTTATTGGCAAATACCAATCAAGCCTTTTCATTGCAAATACACCGGGTTTTAAGTAGGTACGCGGGTATATCAATTTAATGTACTCCACTTTGGATTAAAAACTGCGGTGTTGTCCTTTACAAGATGCATGGACACAATCCTGAAGAAATACTGTGAAGATTTTGTACACATCTATGTTGATAATATTTTGGTAACGCCAAATTCTTTTGAAGAACATATAAATTATTTAGATTTGGTTTTTTAAAAACTTAAAAATGTGGGCTTTACCTTAAGATTAGGAAAGTGTAAGTTTTTTTGTGAACAAGTAAAATTTTTGGGTTATATATTAGATAAAGACAGTATACGCCCGGAACCCAAACGTGTAAAAACACTGCACAACTTTCCCGAACCGGCTTCATTAAAACAACTGCAAGCATTTTTAAGGTTAGTCAATTTTGATCGCACTTTTGTAGATACATTTTCAAGTATTAGCTAATCATTAACTAGACTTTTACAAAAAAAATCAGATTGGATTTGGGGTACCGAACAACAATTAGCTTTTAAGAACATCAAGTCTATCCGAGAAAATTCTTTTGTACAACCCGCAATCAGAATTGAAATATTTTGTCCATTGCAATGCAAGTGATGTTGGTATGGGGGCAGTTATGTTCCAATATTAAAATGGCAAACGACGAGTTATTAGTTATTATAGCAAACTGTTATTAGATAGAGAAAGACCCCAGTAAACACAGTTACGTTTAAGATACGTTTATTTTTGGTATTACACCTAAGTGTAATATTTGTTTATTTGTTAAGTATATTATACGGAAAAATGTCCGGCGACTAAACGGATATATCTCGTATATTTAGGGCTGATATTTCAATCATAGTTTAATCCATTGTTTAACTCAGTTTGTGATCTGAGATTAATATAATAAATGTATTTTAAGTTGGTAGTAAAATCTCTGAAATATCATTTATTTCTCACTTCATTTTATTTATGACATTTTATTCTGTAAAATGTTTGCAGCGAAATGATAAAATAAACATATTTAAACTACATTATTACTACGTTTTTAAGAATATTGTTAATTAAAAACATGTAATGCACAACATTTTTAAGCGACAATCCTATTATTACAATTTTATCAACTTTTATTTTAATTTTAAATGTCCCGCATTTTTATGACTCAAAGCATGATACATAACCTATTTACAAATAATCCATTATGACAAATTACATTGACAAACTCAGTTAAACTGATTTGAAAAGAACTTAAACTTCAATCTTAGCTTAAACTCAAAATGAAAGACCGGCCCTTAGTGTGTAATATACGTACCGGTTATATGTATTTTAAACGTGTAATTTATACGTAATATCAACGTAAAAAATGCGTTAATATATAATAAAGATATTTGTATATTCTTTAATTATAGTACACGTGTATTATAGGTTAAACTTTATCCAGCGAGATGACATGTGTATGTTTGGATGCCTATACAAGGTAACGGACTTACGTTGGGAAGAATTGGGTCACCCATCCAAGTCGTGACCGGAGCGGACGTTGCTTAACTTTTGTTAACGCTGGTAATCGTACATGCCCACTCTGCCATACTGCCTACTCTCTTGTATATATAATAATGTAAAATATGTATATTATTCTAACATAAAATACAAATTATTACATATAAATAAATAAAACATTATATTATTTAACATAAGTATTTAAGAAAATAACAATTAAATTGAAAATCCATTTTGTTTTTTCAACCAGTCTTTTGGTGACATCTGAAAAATATACTGTGTATATTTCCACAGCCTCATATGAGACACATATGGTAATTTTTATTTCAAATAACTTGAATAGTTTGCTATTTGCATTTATAATACTATATATAACAACAGCAATCAATAATATTAAATTTAAATTTTAAAATAATAAATCGATAAATTGATATTAATGTTACTGTAATGGTTATGATTGCATTGTACAAGAAAAAATGGTGCTCCTGACAAGTTATTTGAAACAAAGATGTCATTGCTTATTTTCAGACTTACTACAAATTAGGTATTTGATCTTAGTACTCCTAAACCTACGCTTAGGATATTACAACTATTAACATTATGGTTGATAAAAAATAAATAAAATGATGAATCATGCATCTCAACATACACTTTGCAAACTATATTCACGAGTTCGGGAAGCCTCGGACGTACAAACATTGAAGACAAAATTGATCGGCAAACTAAACCCAGAAATTATAAACGTTAAATATACGTAGATATATTATGCAGGTTATTTATACGAGTATTCTAATGGTTAATATACGTATATTAATCAACAGTGGAAATAAAAGAAAAAATTAACGTATAATATACAAATATACATATCTTACGTGTACAAGAAATGTATATTACACGAATACACATATACCATATACGCTTTTTACACCATATATACGTGTAATAAACTTATATTATCTAAACCTGTGTTTACTGGGACGCTATACCACTGAAGAAAAAAAACTGTTAAGTATTGTCGGTGCGTTACGCAAATGGCGAGTATTTTTGTTGGGTAAGTCTTTCACTGTTTTAACCAATCACAAGTCTTTGTCGTATCTTAATCACTGTCGTCTTTTGTTTTTGCGTATAGCTCGATAGGTTATGGCATTACAGAAGTACGAGTTTGACATTCAACATATTAAGAGATCTGTCAACATTACGGCTGATGTTCTATTTCGATTTCCTACAACTCCTTCCAACTCTTTATGAACGTTGTTTTAGAGTAATGCGTTTAAATGCAAACCCATTTTTCGAATTAATACAGGATTTACATGAATATCTGATAAAAGATGACAAATTATTGCCTATAATTAATTTTCCGGTAACAGACTTAAATTCTATTTCAAAATTCATTATTTATAATCAACTATTATGGACTCGGTCTCATGATGAATCGCCTTACCGATTATGTATTCCCAAGGGTAAAGTTGAACCTTTTGTTATTGCTTATCATGCGCACTTTGGACATTATGGAATTTACAAAACATGGTGTACCATCCTCAAAGATCTATATTGGTCTGGTATGCATAGGTCTATCAAGCGCATATTAAAGTCGTGTTCAATATGCGAAAGAAGAAAACATTCAGCTCTACCTACACCTAAATGGGAGGATATATTAGCCTCAAAACCTAATCAATTTGTGTCTGTAGACTTTTATGGCCCGTTGCCAAGTTCCACATCATATATTTGTTGTAGTAGACGTTTTTTCAAAACTAGTAAGTTTGTATCCACTAAAACGTGCTACTACGCCTTCTAACATAAATAGGTTAAAAAACAGTTAATTTCTTGAGGTGGGAAAACCATCCCGAGTACTTAGCGACCACGGGACCCAATTTACTTCCTTAACTTGGAAACAATTTCTAAAAAATTAAGGAGAAACGCCCGTATTTTTCTCTGTACGTCACCCTCAAAGCAACCCTGTAGAAAAAGTTATGCGCTTGTTAGAAAGGTTGTTTCAAACATACTGTACAGAAAAACATTCTACTTGGGCTCAACATGTTCCCCAGTTAGTTACCGTTTTGAATGAAGTTACTCACGAGTCAACAAGCTATTCGCCTGTAGAATTACACTAACTTGCCTAAAAATTGTTGCCAGGATAATCATATTAAATTGTATTTTGCCAGGAAAAATATAGTAGATAGTGCAAAAAAAACGATTAGCTAGACAAATTCTAAAAAAAAATATTACCCCATTTAACATTGAAGATAGTGTTCTTTTAAAGGCTAATCCATCTTCTTCAGTATTAGGAAAAGAAACTAAAAAGTTTCTTCTGTTATTTGAAGGCCCATATAGAATTAAAAAAATAATCGGCGCAAAGACAGTGATACTAGAAACTTTCCTCGATCAAAAAGAAAGAGGGTTATTTCATTTTAGCCATTTGAAGTCTTTTTACAAACCTGAGGTCTCAGAAAATTCCCAACAATAATATTTTCTTCAACCTGGGGGCAGATAAAACGAAATTCGCGGTACTTATTTATTCTTATGCGCAAGTTGTAGTAAAGTCGCAATTGCGCGTAGGTTTCGGCGGTTCTGGATGCGGGAAGCACGTGTGGATTAAATCCTTTCTTGCCCTGAAGTGCTTCCTGGTCAAACGTTGCGCTTCAACTCGAGAGCCCCGCGACCTGCCTCAGGTATGTGGTATAATTTATGTATAAGTAATTCACGCATTATTCCATTGAATTATTTTAATTTTAGTTTATGAATGTAAATTTTGTTTTATGTATATGTTTATGGGTATTTAAGTTAAGAATAAATTAATTAATTTGTATGTACCAACTGTTATTTAAAACCACCCACACTCCTAGCTGGTTTCGGTACACTACACTATCTCTTCTAAATTATATTCATAAACAAGTTATTTAAATCATTCCTAATCTAAAATTGACTAATGGTTTAAACTAGGCATGTTGTTGCAGAACTTAGCGTTTTTTATAATAATTTTTTTAGGCATTGTTCAAATAAAAGATAAGACCACTACGGTTTTAACAAATATTTACTCACAGTTTAGAGTTTTAAAACTGACACATTAATTTTTTTTTAAGACTAACAACGCATAATGTAATAGTTATAACTAGTGTAATTTGAAAAGTCAAAATTTAATTAATTTAATTTTTAAGTTGTAACATATTAAAAAATTCTTAAGTATTACATCTTTAAGTTTAAAAAAATGCTTGAAACTGCTTTAATTTTTTTTTTTTATTCTGTTAGTAACATTACCGTTTTGATTTTTTTATAAAAAAATAAAGAAAAATTGCATAAAAAATTTAAAAAAAATATATAGTAATTTGCAAATAAAATCAAGAATTATGATTAAGAAGCCAAAAACAGTAAAATAGCATTTAAAACTCACAACATTATGCTCTGATGCGGAGACATATAAAGAAAAAAATCAATTTATTTTACAATACATGTTTACAAAACCAAAAATTATTATTAAATACAAATGAAAATAATAAAAAAATAAAAGAAAACTAATAAGATATTAACATTTTCAACAATATTAACAACAAAAACTATTTAATAATGATCATTCAAAAGATAAAGTTGTACCAATTTATTTTTCCACTATTTTTATTTACAAAAGTTGTAATTTTGTTTAGAAAATTATGTATTATTAATTGATTGCCAAATGTTGTGCAAGTTTCAAAGAATACTGATTTTTCTTGTGATTTCTAATAGATTTGTCATATCAGTGAAACATAATAATTGGAAAAATAATATTCATTACTTACATATTTTCACTTTTAGATTAAAGAATTTAAATGAAATAATAAATTTTTGCTTGCATTATTCTATTAATTATTTTGAAATTGCAAGTAATTGCTGCAGATTAAGCAATATTTTATGATTACGTTTCATTATTATTCTATTGAAAGTAAGTTGACGAACATCTATTAGAAAGCAAGATTTAATATTATATTTGTCTTACAAAATTGCAATGCATTTTCAATATCAATTAACACCTAATTGTTGACATTTAGCACATGTTAGTAATCTTTGAAGCAAAAAGACAACACCAATCAGAAAATTTATTACTAGCTACATTAAATTTTAATATCACTACGTTTGTACGGGGATGAAGAGATGACGCAATTCGTTATTTATTTATTTCAACATAATATGAGGTTTTATAATCCTTATAAGGATTCCCCTATTGCTAATTATTTCCTTGTAATAACAATGTTTATTATTATTACTAATTAAGTTGTTTTATAAAATTCAAAAGAAATTAATCGATAAAATTAAAAATAGATTTTGTATCACCAACATTCTAATATAATTTATTAGGTATTTACATTACATTTGTAAATAATGGAAAATTTTATATCGAAATGTTTTGTATACTTTGGAATTGCCGGAGCATCTAATAGGTCAAGGTTGATAGTAATTGTCCATTCGAAGAGGACTTATTTGCGAGCCAATTATGCATGACTCAAAATTTTAATTATTGTTATTTATTCCTCTAGCTGATTTTTTTAATATTTTAATTTCATTTTTAAAATTAACCTTGATCTAATCAAACTCAAGACTATTAATCTGCCAGTGGCAAAATACGACTTTGAGAGTCTTCCTCTATAATGTGACCTACACGAATTAATAAATCACTTATATATCAGAGATCTTTTATTTAATCAGATCAAATTAATTTTTTATTCTATTTAATTAATCAATCATTTTTATAATAACAAATCATAGTACGTGTCGATATGAATGTATGAAGATTAAAAATGTTAACGATTTGATGAAAGTAAATATCTTTGGCGTTTTTATTATCTTATACTTTTTGGATGAATTTATTATTATTCTTTATAAAATAATGTATTTTTGTTGAATTATTGTATTGCTTCACCAACTAATAATAATCACCAATTATAGTTTGTGCTAGAGACTTATTATGAAATTTAGTCCATTGACATTTAACAAATTTTAATGCAAGATGAAATGCTATTTTCTTCATATGAACTTTCATGTCGGGTGCTATTTATTATGTTTTTTTGTATTTGCTAAGTTGCTGTCAATACAATCAAATAAAATTAACCGTAACTTAATAATTACACACCAAATTTGTTGATTATATTTGATTAGCCGTTATATACTATTTTTGATAATTTAATATACCATTGAAAAATTTATAATGTTCGCGTTTGTTAACACTTTGTTAACAAAATCCAATACATGAATTGATAGAATAAATAAAATGCAATGTTGTTCGTTTTTGTAATTATGAACGTTTTCGCAATTATCGGTGCGGTTTTCCTTGCACGTCTTTCGAGATTTAATAACAGACCTCTCTAATTATCAACAATTTCGTATGCAATTATTTTTGCCTCGTGGAAAAAAATCTATTGTTGTTTAAGGAATTATAGGAAAATACTTTTTTAGAAATATAATATAATTATAATTTTCATTGTTGCTGATTAAACAATATTTTATAATATAATGTAAAATGTATATATTATACATTTCAAGATTATACGAGCTTGGATAAATTATTCAATTATCTTTATTATTGTTTATTGTTACTGGTAAATCGGTGGCAGTCTTGTTTATTATGTTATTATGTATACTAATTTTTCATAAATTTTTATATATTTTTTCATCGTTTATATTTAATTATATTTTAAAAATAAAGTAATGATTAAATTGTTTTGTATAACAAAATAAATTAGTGTTAAGTATAAATAATTTATTTGCTTAAAGTTTGGCAAGATTGTTGTCAATTTCAGAGCATGTAAATATTACTGTGATTACATTTTTAAGCTTCAGCAATCTTATACACTGCTTATAAAATTAATATCAACGTTGTTAAGTACTATAAGGTAATGTGCAAAACCAAAACTATTCACGAGTTATTTTCACGCAAATTAAAAGTTTGTTTTTAAAAATTACTATCAAATATTTATTGGATTTAATAACATTACACAATGTAGAAATTCATAAAAAACTGTTTAATTAATTCTATTACAACATACTATATAAGTTAATATGCTGATCTTCTTTGGTGTTAGATTCTTTAAGCTGGTCATCAAGCTTTGGCATCAACATCAACTTTGGATACAATAAAAACTTCACATTTCAAGTATAGATGAAAGAGTTTTATGTTCTATTTTTCTGAATTATTATGAATTTTAATATGATAATTAAAATAAACTAAAAGATTTAAGGTTTTGTACACTTCTATGTAGAACAACCCCTGTTTAAATGAGATAAAACTATTTTTTACAAAAATGCAAATACGAGGTCTTGCACTTTTACCGACAATATATCAGACAACCATTATTAGTATAACATATAGAATAATAGTTCCATATAAAACCAAGTTGTAAATTAAATAGTCCAGTCAAATATGCTCAGATATTGATATCACCTCTAAAAAACTCTAGAATGCTAAAAACAAACAAATCCGCCTTATACGATACTTTTTCTGTACTACAAGAAAAAGCCAATCTTTTTGGCCCAAAAATTCTCAATCTCAACAGTTTGCCAATGTTATGTCGCCTATGTTCTCAAGCATTATGCCGGCAAGAGCTGTACCGTTGCGTTTGAAGACTATTCAGCGGCACCATTCAGTAAGTAGACAGCTGAATAAAACCAAAATACAAGCAAAAAAGATCAGTTGATATAAACTTTAAACACAAAACACAAATCACAGTCAAACAAAATGTTTTTTTTTTCTAATAAACACAATAAATCCAGACTTATTTCAACTTCTTAACTGCTCTTCACAACTATGGAATTAAAACAAAACAGGAGTAATAAAATCCTAAACTAGTGACAAAGTAGAAGTAGTGGGCAAAGATGTTGATCTTATTGTCCTCCTCATGGCTTTAACATCATCTGAAAGACAAATATTATTTGTTAAACCAAGCCACGGCAGAGTAGAAAGGAAAGTATATTCAAGTCAGGAATTGCAAACTAAGGGAATAAAAAACTGGATATTTTTTGTGCATGCGTTCAACGGTTGTATCGAAAATGGAAACTTGTCCGTTTCAATTTGTTCAAGAAGCAAGCTAATCTAAAAAGTATTATGTAATAAAACTAAAGCTAGAAACAAAATACTCCTGGCATGATACAATGCACCTTGCAAGCAAACTTCTCTTAACATGCATTGTTACAAAGCTTTTACCAAATCATAACATTAAAAAATTAAATTTATGAAAAAATATTGTAAACTAAAAAACATCCATAGACGCGTTTCGAGGTTTACCTCTCATCAGTATGGCTTTATTTATTTAAACTAATTGATTTTTAACTTACTTTGTCAACATTGTTCACCACCACAATTCAAAGTGAATATTTTAAAGGGTGTATTGACTATTTATACTGACTTAATGACTTTATTTAATGGCTATAGTTAATAGCATTTTGAGAATGAAGAAATAAACTAATTATTTCGGGATATTAAGCTGATGGTAATGACATGAAAGAATTAAAATGGAAATTTGAAAATTAAAAAATAGAATAAATTTTTTGCATAAATTATAATTACTATTATACAATTTCGTGTATATCAGAACATATATATTTTATATTTTACCAAATCAGTTTTAAATGCTAAATTATACCTCTCTGCGCTGTTGCCCACAGAAAAAACAGCAATGCAGCACGCTTTTTGTGTATACCACCAATTCCAAGTTAGGCTAGGAAATAAACTTCCTCCAGAACAGTGAGGTTGAAAATTTGAGCCAAGTGGTTGATTCCAGTAACTACAAAAGACGCAACAAAACCTAATCTCATTTTTTTGCAAATGTATAACCTTCTTCTCACAATGATCCAACGTATTCAAAAGTGTAGGCAAAACATTGTCAAATAATGATGTACAAGTATCTAACAAATAATGGTAACAAATACACTTATTTTTCCTTGCTTTGACATCTTTAATAAATTACTTTCACTAGATTATAAGTCCATTTGTGGTTTGGTCATATTATGATTTTGAGTATTTAAAGCACTTAGCATATTTTTTACTTCATTTAGATTTATTGAGTCTAAACCAATTGGTTTACAATTACATTTTTTAAAGGTTTGAAATTGTAAAATTAATTTTTGACATTTTGTTGATTTTATAATTTTATTTAATATATAATTAAACATTACAGTTTAGCTTTATTTCCAAATTAAATGACTTTTCTACTGCAACATTGTGTACATAATACTAAATGGTTAAATCACTTATCTCCTACAACATTACCCGGACAACAAGCTATGATTTTTGCTGCTTCTCATAATCTTTCAAATTATTCAATTATTTTCTGCGTGATGGAGTTATTGGTGAACCAAGATTTTTAGATTTGCTTGTTTAACTATTTCAAAAATTGCAACAACTACAGTTAAAGCTGCTTTAGGAAGTTCTGATCATTCACTTATAACTTTTTTTGTTAAAACTTCTCTTCCTATTACTATTAAACCTAAACCGCGTTTTTATCATTATTCTAAGATAAATACTGTAAAAATATATAAAAAAATAATAATTTTGATTTTCATACTTGTTTTTTTGAAGATCCACATATTGCAGTAAAAAATCTCACAAGAACTATTCAAAATGTCATTAAAAAATTATGTTATTAAATCAAAACAAAAGTACTTCTTTTTGGTTTGGGCAGGAAACAAGCTAGTGATTGTTTCAAACAAACTAAACAAAATTATAAAAAAAACTCGTACACATTGTGTCAATTTAAAAAAAAATACAATTGATAGAACAAAGTTAATCAAATTTACTAGCTCTCTATAAACAACAAAAAATTCTTTAAAACTATAAATTTATTGCAAAGTAATACAAAATTTTCTATACCACCCCTTCAAAATAATCAAAAAAATTTAGTTACTAATTTAAAAGAAAAAGCAAATATTTTTCTAAGGCAAATTGCATCTAACTCTACTATTATAAATCTTTACATTGCTGAACATTACATTAGCCGGCATTGTAGGGCTAATAGAAAAATAATGGGTCCAATTTATTTTAAAATATCTTCTTAAATTAAATACCAGAAAAGCATCAGGTATAGATGAAATTCCACCTAATATTCTTAAAACATTTGCAAATGAATTAACTTCCATTTTGACTAAAATATTTGCTTTATCATACAAAACAAAAAACCTTTTCAAATTGTTTATAAATTGCAATTGTTTAACCCAGTGTTTCCCAACGTGGGACGCACGCCCCACAGGGGAGCAATTTGAGTGTTAAGGGGGGCAATTCAAAAATATACTTGACACAATTTTAACCCTTTTAAATGCAATGCTAGATTTTTGTGCCAAAATTGAAAGAAAAAATTAAATTCTTATATAATTGCGGCCGGACGCTTTAAAATCACGCTAAACAACGCAGAGTTAACAATTTCCTAGTGATTTCTTCCTAAAATTTATCATTTAGGTTTCTTAAGTATTCAATTTTTTAATTTTAAAAATTATGTATATGTTACATTTGGCACAAAAAAAGGTTGGGAAATACTGGTTTAACCTATACCTAAAAAAGGAAACAAATCTGATTTTACAAATTATAAAGTAATTGCATTATTGTCTAATCTGTCAAAAAAATTTCAAAATATATTAATTATAACATTGCCAAATTCTTAGAACAAAATAACTTCATCTCAGATACTCAATATGGATTTTGATGAAAACGTTTGACAACGGGTCTTCTGACTGATGTTAGTAACAAATGGAGTTCTACTTTAAACAAACATAGAAAAAATCTTGCAGTATCTTTATACATTTTTAAAACTTTTGATAAGATACAATCTTCTAATCTTATCAATAGTTTTCTTGACAACAAATAAATTATAGTTAGTATTGATAGTTTTAACTTTGACCCCAAAATTATAAATGGTAATGTTTCTGAATGTTTGACTCTGTTGCCAACTTTGTTTTTGATTTACATTAAGGAACTTCTTCAAATAACTAAAATCTTATTTATAATTTTGCAAATGATAGCACCCTTTATACTTCATACTTTCTAAAAACTTTAATGACAAATATAGCAAAGCATTTTGAATCTTCTAAGTTAGAATCTGTAGCATCTATAAACAATAAAAAAAAACTTCAAAACAATATTTAAATATGGCGTATTCAACATAGTCAATTTTAATTTAAAAGTATTTAACTTCCAATTGTATCAAAATCAAAATCTGAAGTATGATCAGTACGAAATATTAAACAAAACAACAAATCTATATCTAAATCTTCTTCAATCTGTTTTCTAAGAGTTACAACCTTGCATAATCTTTTTTGGATAAACCATGTTGTTGACATAGTTTTAAAAGTATTCAGAAAACTAAAATTTCTTAATAGCAGTAAAAAGTTTTTTTTAATTTTTGTTCAACTTTTGTATATATACAAAACTTATACTTGACATTGTATTAAATATTGTTCCCAAGTATAGAAAGAAGCATTAAAAAATACACTATTTCTTTTAAACTTTATTCAAAAACAAGCTGTTTTGATCATTGCTGATCCAAAATTGACTAATGACTTAGATGCTTTACAACACAGGCGTAATTTGCAATTTTATAAATATTTTCATGGACATTGTTCAAACAAAATAAAAAAAACATTTTGCCATTTCAACAAATATTTACTTGTAGTACAAGACGTGCTAGGAATTCTAACAAATATTTACTGACTGTTCAGAGATGGAAAACCAAAACTTTTAAAAAACGATTTTTTTAACCGTACTATTGACACATGAAATAAACTTTTAACTTGGTATTTCCAGATATTATAAGCTACAAATGGTTAAGGCCAATGTTTAGAGACTGCTTAAATCTAGTCTTCAATGTGATAACTTCAAGAGTGTGGTTTCATATTTTGAAATTCAATGGGATTTTTATGTTGTGACATTTTAAGTAATTACTCATCACGTTTTAAAATTATTAAAAAAATTATTTAAATTTTCTTGGATACTACCTGAATGAGCTGTAACTGAAGTTTATTCAGTAATTTGTGGTACATTTAAAAAAAAATATTTTTTCAAATTAATTATTTTTTGCTTATAGGTTTTTCTGATAAGTTTTGTAAATATTTTAATATCTCAAAAAAACATCTACTGGATTATTTATAACTCAGTTTCTAACGTATGTATCTAAATACTAGATAAGTAAAATATTATAGTTGTACTCTTTGAGTTTTAATTGACATCCTGCTAAGGCCATTTCTTTCAAGTTAAAGAACTAAACAAAAAGTCTATGATTAGTACAGATAGTGAATTTCTTATCAAAAAAGTGAAGTCCAAACAATTAAAAGTATTTTTTTACTATTGTACTGTATCTTTGATCAGAACTGTTTAATGTGATTCATAGGTTTGTTTTGGAAAACCGTACAGGTTCTAAATGCAAAATTAGAAGCGTATATGGTATGAAAACTTGATTAAGATAAATTTGGATTTATTTTAAATGTTTAAAGCTTTAAAAAAAAATCATTAAAATAAATAATTTTTTTGTTATTATTCAAACAATAAATTAAGAGTTTAAAATTTTTAAAATGTTTCCAAAAACGTCAGTAATATTTTGCAAGGCCTAAGAAAGATTTGATTTCTTTTGGTTTAGACGTTATTTTAATTTGGTAAGAATTAAGATTTACTCTATCAGATATTATGATGATGTTATTACTACGCCACTGGTGTATTGTGACAGTACCATATTGTTAAACTAATCTGTGATAAAATTAAGTTTTTTTATTAAATCTAAGTTGTAATTTTGTGTGCCACAGTGTTTTACCCTTACTTGTTAGTGATATCTAGTCAGATAAGTCTATTTTAAATCAAATGTTTCTGTATAAACAACCTAACCTCTTCTGTCAAAAGTTTTATTTGCTTACTGCGCTTGCGTGTCTAAAAACATTGTTAGCAGTGGCGTAACTTGAACATTTTACATTCATTTTATTCCTTTGCAATTTAATTTGTTTTTTTTTTAATTTTTTTGATATCTTATTCTTGTATGTAATTTGCGTATATCCGTGCTTACTGTGCTGTATTTTAATTAATTACTGTAACTGGCTTTGCAGTGTGAAACTAGTGTTCTTGTTTTACTTTTTGTTTGTTTCTGTTATTATTATTATATTTAATTTTGTTGTTTATTATTGAAGATGCCTAAAGTAAGCAATGTATAGCTCTTAACAACATACCAACCTGTTTGAAATCTGATGGTAAATGGACTTGCACTACTTGTTACTTGTTAGATAGTACTTCTGCTGACCAACAAACGTCATTTCAAGTAAAAAATTTTGCTGCAATAAATGATATGTTTAAAACTAACTTCACATCTTTTTTTGATAAAATTAGAAAACAAGTATTTACTTGTACTGTAGCAATAACAGCTCTTACTGTCTTAAAAACTGAAAATACTGTACTTAAATCTCAGATTGCAGTTCTCAATGGTATCTCACATCAGAAGATATCATTCATGAGATTGAGGAAAGAGAAAAAAAATTGTCTGACGCCATGATTTACTTTAATAACAAACACGATGATATGATATTTTTAAAATTTTCAAGAATTTTAACTTAAATAATATTTGTATGGGACCCAATCGTACTCCAAAGCAATGTAAACTTTTAATGATGTTTGAACTGAATTGAGAAATAAACAGCAGAACGGTGAAACAATTTTAACAATTAAATTTATTAATGGCTACCCCGTGTTATCACAAATTCTGCATGAGATTTCCCGCTCTCTGGAAACATCACCGTCTTTTACCAAAACGTTTGTGGACTGAATACTAAAATTAAGACTTTCTTTAATAATATCAGTGATTGCGACTATGATGTAGTGCTTATAACTGAATCGTAGATAACACCTAGTGTGGGCAGCCGTAAATTATTCGACAAATTGTTTCATGTTTTTTGAACATATCGCAATTAAATATTCTCTGAAATATCGAAGGGTGGTGGAGCTTTAATTGCTGTTTGCAACTTATTTAAAATTGAAATTGTTTCCACAGATTTTATTAACAAACAAGTTTCATTAATTGATTTTTTAATATGTAAATGTAAACTCAAATCTAGTTGGTTATTTATTGTTTTTGTTTATATTTCAACTAGCGCATTAACTGATAATTATAAATTATTTTTTGATTTGCTAACTCAAATTAACTTTGGAGACAATAAAATTATTTTTGTAGGTGATATAAACTGTTCAGAAATAACTCTTACACAGAATAGTTTATCCAGCCAAGCTTTTATTATTCCAAATTTTTGTTTTTTTTTTTTTTAATCTAAGGCAATATACCGTAATATACTTTTCACTTTCTATACGCTCTCCTACTCCCCAAGCCGCCTTGCCAGCGTGGGGTTATACAGCTAAAACCTTCTCTGATAGAGTGATGAATTATCTCCAGTGGTTCAGAATTTACTTAAAACTGTAGGTCGCTTGTAATGAAATGTAAGTTGCCAGCATTACAAGCAGAGAAGAAGCTAAGACGCCAAGAGTGGTGCATGAATGGCTGACGAAGAAAAAGTAGAAGAAGGCAATATAATTTAAACAAAAATTCTTTAAATGATATTTTAAACTTAGTATACTCTAACATTGAATGTCAAGTATTTAGAGAAATATTTTCTCTAGTTTCTGAAGATATTCACAATGTTTTTCAGATATGTCTTCAGTTAATAAGGATGTTGTCAAACTTAACTATAAAAGAGGTCACTACCCGGCACTGTATACAAATCTGATCAATATTGAGTAAAGTAAATTTAGTTTCTGTTGAATTTTATAATATATTAAATAGTGCGGCTGCATAAGTTTATTCCAACTTTCAAAATTAAACAACAAAAAAATATCTACCTTGGTATAATATAGAAATTATAAAACTTATTAAAGAAAAAGCTTCTATCAGATTAAAACATAAGCTTAACTCTCCTACAATAACAACAAAGTTTAAACAACTTAAAACTTTAATTAATCGTAAAACTAAATCTGCTTACAGTAATTATATATCTTCAATTGAAAACAAAGTTGTTTCTAACTCAAAACAGATTTGGACATACATCAACTCTAAGAAATCCAACTCATCTAGAATTCTTTCTACTTTGATTAGTGATAATGAAGTATTTGATAATCCTTAAAACATTGCTAATGGCTTTTCTAAGTTTTTTGAATCCGTACACATTCTCCCGTCCACCAATGTCAACCTTGATAACTGCAGCTATGTACATAACTTTACATTTTCCCATGTTTTAAAAGATGCTGTATTAAAGATTCTTAAAACCTTTTTAAATAAAAATTCTGCTAGCGATGATAATTTACCTGCTTTTTTATTAAAAGATTGCGCTATTCTGTTTTGTCATTTTTTCACAATTTTATTCAATTTATCTATTAGTACCTTTATTTTTCCTAATAACCTGAAATTAACTTCTGTTTGTTCAATACCTAAATTTTATATTAATCTTTACAACATTGATAACTATTGCCCTATTGCAATCCTACCACACATTGCCATATTTGAGCGTATCTTCTATAATTAAATATACAACCATGTTAAACCTTATATCTCCATTAATTAACATGGATTTGTTCTAAGACGTTAAATTGTAACAAATCTAGGTGTTGTTATTACACACAAAATAGCTAAAACTCTTGACACATTTGGGCAAATTGACGTTATTTATACAGATATGTCAAAGACTTTTGATAGAGTTAAACATAATATTCTCTTAGTTAAGCTTAAAGATTATGGTTTTTGCAGTTCATCCATTGTACTGATGTCATCTTATCTTAAAAAGCGTGAGTCGTATGTTATTTTTAATTGCTATAAATTTAATTTTTATTTTTCAACATCGGGTGTTCCGCAAGGATAAATATTAGGGTTCATGCTGTGTAATTTGTTTATCAATGACCTTTCCACATCACTAAGTTGTTAGCATTTTCTATATGCAGATAATCTTAAAACCTATTTAGAGATCAACAGCATCAATGACTGCTTTCAGTTGCAGAACATGTTAAATTTTTAAGTGTAAGTTTATGTTATTTACACAAAAAACGAATGCTCTAAAGTTTGATTATCTTATTAATAGCCGTCCAGTTGAGTATGTTAGTACTTTTAAAGACTTTGGTGTTCACTTTGATACTAAACTAACGTTTAACTATCACATCGAAAACGTTGTACAAAGTTCCATAAATGCTATAGGATTTATTTATCGTAATACCAATAGTTTTCAAAATCTTAGTGCCTTAAATGCTGTATATAATGCTTTTGTGAGCACTAAACTAGAATACGCTTCTTAAATTTGGTATCCACAAAACCAACGTCAAACACAACAAATTAAAAATGTGCAACGCAGGTTTTTAAAATATTTATTTTTTAGAACATTATTCTATTAAAGGCTTTGACCACCTAAGTTTATTTAACAAATTTAATTTTGAACCGCTTAATCTTAGACGTTTTAAAGCAAGTGTTATTTTTGTGTACAAACTTTTGCACAATATTGTCGATTCTTTTGAAATTATACAACTTATTAAATTGTGTATACCATTTTTTAACAGTCGACAAAAACCAACTTTTAGTTTACCAACAATACGTACTAGTTATGGTTTTAAGTTGCCAATCGATATTGTTTGTAGCAATTTAAATAATATGCCACCCTGCTGTGATATTTTTATTGAAGTATTTAATTGATCAATCTACTTAGTTTTTTTTTTGCAAATATTAATCTTATTTTTAATTGTATATTTTTGTATTTATTATATACTTACTTTTATTGTATGTTGTCTTGTAATTGAAAATTGTTTCCTGTAGGGCAATAAATACTTATTATTATTATTATTATTATTAAGATGTCTAAAATAAGACATTTTATATCTTAAAAACTTGCATTTATCTAATTGAACTTTAAAATTAGATTCTCGTAAATGTTATAAAACATATCTAAAATTGTATAATAATTTTTGCAAAATTAAAAAACTAATTTTTGACCAATACAACTTAATTTAGTAAAATCTATTTGCCAAATCTAAATTTTAAAAAATATTGGCTTCTGCCAAGTTAGTCTAAGACATCCAAAATATTAGGAAGTAAAAACTTGTTGTCTGTTGTGTAAACTTAGCTTATTTAATAACAATACATTGTTTTTTTTTAAACAATCTAAATTTGAATTTGAGTTTTTGATTATACTTGTCACTAACATTTTGGAAATTTGTGAATATTTTTTTGTTTATAAATATGCGGATAACGTTATGATTTTGTAAAAATAAGAAAAATTAATATAGTTTTGTGTCTAATTTAATTTGCAAAAATGTTTGTTTAGAATCAAAAATGTTGCGGTAGTCATAACAAAGTTTTTTGATTATTTTTTTTGAGGTTACAATGTGGTTTTCTTAATTTTTAATATCTAATCTCTAATTAAAAACAATTTTTGTAAGATTTTTTTAATTAAAAATAGTTGAAATAACCTCTAAAGTTGTAGAAATAATGAACCGCAAAATACCTGACAAACATTCTAACAAATAGTAAAGCAGTTCAAAGTGTTTATAGCACTTTGGACTGCTCTAATGCGTTAGACTAAAATTACATTGAAGCTAATTGTTAAATGTTTCCGTAGTTTTATTTTAATACCCTGTTAAAACAACATGTAAAGGGTTAAATCTTATGGCGTGTGGACCTGAGTCCTAAACCACTTTACTACTACCATGCACTGTTGGTATGACATTCCAAGCTGCATATAAGCAAAGAAATAATAAATTTTGACTTTTACAGTAAGTTTTAAAAGTGGAATGCAGCATATTTTTTTAGTTAAAATATATATTCATATTATATTAAGTTTATATCAATTTTGAAGAAAGGCAAATGTAATCAGTGTAAAAACGTATATGTTAATGATTTCAAGGCCAAAAAAGATTAAATAATTTTTTATTATTTTTATTATTATTATTTAGTTTACAAGTTAAAAAATCAATACACACAAACTGCTTTGAGAGCTTTTAAGATATTAAAAAGGCTTTTGACAACATTACTTGCATTCTTTATAATAATAATAATAATAATGTTTATATTTCTTATTACATTGTTACATAGATATACTTAAAAAAATGTAAAGAGAAAATTACACAATTGCACACCACGTTCTGATATTCTACCTTAACAGATAAAAAAAATTATTAAAACTTAAAAAGTAACATAATATAATCATGCACAACATTTTTTTTTAAACTTTAAACATGCATAAAAGAATGTTAATTGGACAGAGGTCTTTGTACTCTTTAGGGTTGGGTTTTTTAAGCAATGGAATAATTTAGGAAAATATCTAAGCTTTTGGAAACGTGTTTGTTTCAATGCAGCAATTTATTACATGTCTTATATACTTGACAATAAATGGACTACAAAGATACAATACATTGAGATTGATATTATTGCAATCAGTTGCATTTTATTTTATTTAATAAGAAAAGGTATTAACATATATTTTGTTGTTGTTATAAAAAATAATTATTTCTTGTTTGTGTGGATTATACTATTGAGTGACACGTTTGCAAAGTTTTTATTATTTTTATTAACATTGCTTAATTTTTTTTTACTACGGCAATAGGCATAACAAAAGCATATCACTCTAGTCTTTTATTGGTAAACTCTAGAATTAAGAATCAAACATTAACAATTAAATTATACGGTAAAACTGTAATATTTAAAAATGCTGGCAAAGGTCTATAAAGCGGTGTGTTATCACTTTTACTGTATCTTGTCATGGACGGCTTACAGCAATTACTAAATGGCATAAGCATCTTTGCATTATGCTACCCCAAAGATTAATAAAAAACTATCAGTGAATTCAAGCAAAAAAGTAATTGTTCTATTTACAAGAAAAGGAACAAAAATTATAAATATCTAGAAATTAAGAAAAAATGTACTTATCTGGAAAATGTGACTACAAAAGCTATCCGGGTGCTTTTTGCTACCAAATCGATTGTTAGACAAACATAGAGACAAGAATACGGCAACCAAACCATGTAAATTAAAAAGAGCAGCATATTTACTGATAACGGGAGCAGTTGAAACAACTCTTACACTATGAAAACACTGCTCTCGGTACCATCATTGCACTTAGTTAAAAACGCTTTTGCACAGGAATAAAAGATTAAATACATATACTTCTGTAATTAATAATATTTTTCTTAATTCTACATTTGTAAAAAACGTAATGTAGTTTTATTTGTTTTTTATTAAAAAAAATTAAGCTTTATTTACCCTTAAAAATGAATTGCAATAGCAAAGAGAATAAAATAAATATGTTGATTCAACAGCATTAATGGAAAAATTTGTCAAGTTACATTTAAAGTATAATAATAGCAAACATTTAATACTATTATTCTGCAGTATTTTACTAGCAATAATTTTTTTTGTAATTGCAATTGCATTATTATGCAGTTGCTAATAATAAAATTATTTTAGATAAATATGCTGTAATCATAATATAAAATCTAAAACTTAATAGAAATATAACACTAGTAATTATAATAGATTTTCTTTTATTTTTATTGTAAAAAAATTTATACATTATTTACATAAATAAGTAGGTCGTTGGGGCACAATTTTATAAAAATCATGCCCCACCAACCGAGATATTTGATCAGCCAAAGCTACCCTTGATTAACCAAATAATTGTTTGTTTCTTTTTGGAGGGAATTTGATTTCTAGCTATGGTACGTAGGATTCAATTCAAGGGGCCTTTGGAAGATGAGCTCCTTGTGGTTGGAAACCATTCTCGTCGGCGATGTAGGTGACAGTGTATGTAACACCATCAGCACCAACATAAGAGAACTGTCCTCTCACGGCGATGGCCTCATTCTCGCTACCGGCGTTGTTTAATTGCCCTTGTTCATTGGCGGAGATTCCGTTGCTTGTTTCATAACTGAAAACAATAATAAAAATTGGTACTTATCTATTATGTAATTAGATGATAGATGATTAGAATTGGCTGGAATGCCTCGCCAGCGGGCATTACTAAACTTTCTTAAATCACGATGGACACGACGTCCTTACACGGACGAATGTTAAGCTCCTTGCTACCTACATACATCACGCATGATTGCATTTTTTTTTAACTCAAGTACAAGTAGTAATAAAAATGATTAATTAAATCGCAACAAATTATCAATAAAATAATTTTACGATGTGATATAATTAAAATTTAATTACTATTAAAGGGTTGAGAAAAACATGCATTTAAAACATTTTTTGTTAATGCATGCATGCATTTAATAGCAATGATTTTAGAGTATTGAGAAAGCGAAATTATATCTTAAACATGCAAATTTATATAATATGCATAAAATATAAACTTACAATGCAATTTTATTTTATTTTTTTTAAGAATGAGTTGGTTAGTTTGTTACTTTTCCTTCAATTGCATATAAAGCAACAGATTAAGTTATTATAAATAGCATTTTTTTCAATTTAAATATGGTATGTCATTTTTAGTACCTAATAAAGTTATGTAATAGAATATGTTACAAAGAATAGTTAAGTCATAATAGAAATAAATGAGTAATAAAGATATACTATAAAAATGATCCCTTATTATTTCCTAGAATATAAATTTGCATTAATGAAATGCAACAAATTAAACTTACGCCCAATTGTAACCATCAACCCCAATGTTTTCGAAATCGCTTTTGACGATAACAGCATCTTTATCAGCCCCTTGTGGAGCGGCAAGAGCTACAGCCACGAGGGCAGCTAAGGCAATGATCTAAAAAAAATAATATTTTTTTGAATTTTATTCTTATCATATCACTGTGTAATCCAAATGTGTTAAATGTTATTATCACTTCTCTTACCATCTTCATGTTTGGCGGTTTCTTGTGGTTTTCACGGAGCACAGAGTGTAAACTGAAGAGTGTCGACGCAGACTTCCCTTTTATACGGATGGTTCTGAATCCTGGGATCACCTCGTGTCTTCGCTGACATTTACCACCACCGCCTTGGTCGCGTCTTCATTTTGGCTCTGGGGCTCGGCCAGCACATTCTTCATGAGTAAGTAGGAGGGCGCGAGATTGGCCCTACACATGGGTCCTCTTTAATTGGGATATTTTGTCTGGGTTGCGTAAAACCCGGTCTCACCGGCTGCTTATTGAACACGATTATTTATTGATATTTCAAATCTTTTTGTAATTTGAATAAGTAGAAAGAAAATTGCGTCTCACAATTACAACGATAATTAAATATTAATTAATGAATCGTCGCGAACTTTAAATGTTATGCGGGACACCAAATGTATAATTATGATAATGTTCATTCACTTGCACAAATTATTTTACATCAGGTGTTATGTAAATCGTTTATTTAGATTTTTGACATCATTCCTTTATTGTATGTAGCTATTAACCAATATATAATTTGTGATAATAAAATAATATTGCAATTTCCAATTAAGTAAAGAATAGAAAATAATTATATTAAATAACTGAAGATTAAATTAACATGTTTTGGCAACTATTATAGAAATTAAATTTATGCAAACAATTATTTAACAATATTTTATGTTCATAATCTTACTTAAGTGCAGCTGTATATCATATATGACATAAAGCGCTATTTAGTTCAATAAACGATGAAGTATCCTAGTTTTATTGCAAGATGTACATAACATATTAATATTATACAACCTTTAACTGTGCATGTAATTATAATTTTAATGGTAATAGCAGTGTCGTTTCTTCTTTTAATAATAATAAATAGACGTAATTCAAAAATGTGATTGTACTGCAACATTTATTATTACAAAATTAATGTAGTATGACCAATATAAATTATATATTTTATTACTAATTAAATGATATATTCATTTAAAAATATATTAATTTGTTTATATTAGATATTAATATTTAGTTTTTTTTTTAATTTCTTAGATTAAAAATAACTTAAGGCGGAAAATAATTATGGAAATAAATTGATTGAATATTTATTAACATCTTTGCATTCCATTTTAATTAATCCAGCAATCTTCCTTTTCATCATCGCTTAATTACTTCAAACATTTCATAAACACCTAATTATTTTCGAATTATTTATTTCATTCTACATTTTTGTGTAGATCTTATCTGATTCGGTCCATTGCAGTCCATTATTACTAAATAAATTAGATTTTCAACCTTGTATAAATTGCTGTAAACTAATCATTTTAAAGTAAATTTATGATTACTAAACAATATATTTTGAAAATATTGAATTGAGAATAAATTTGATACATTTTATGCATCCAAAAATGATTTATTTGTTAATTAAATATTTGGCTTGAGATTTTAAGAATATTAAGTTCAAAATAGAACTTACTATACCAAGAAATATTTATTTCTTTAAACGTTTTAAAATGTAAAATTTAGAAAATTTAGAAAAAATATAGATCTAATAAGGCTGTGTGACTGTTTTATAATATTGTGAGCTTCATATCTGATGCAATAGCCAATATGTCTACTTATACCTGTTTTGCGTTATTTGTAATAAAGCTATGTTAATATTATCAATTAATTATAAAAAAAAAAATTTTATACAATTAATTGTTTAATTTTGTGCCGATTGAGCTAGGCGATTTAAAACGTATGCAGCCCATTTAGCAA
The DNA here is from genome assembly GCA_963932245.1 of Tachinus rufipes. Classification (NCBI taxonomy): domain Eukaryota; kingdom Metazoa; phylum Arthropoda; class Insecta; order Coleoptera; family Staphylinidae; genus Tachinus; species Tachinus rufipes. Next base: position 43,057,898 of record OZ010741.1, on the reverse strand, counting down.
CAAATTTGTATTTCTTTTCGACATGTCGCATTTTGCGTCACATATTTAGTATTGTGTGAGTATAGAGTTATTATTATTAATTTTAAATTTTAAATTTTAAATTTTAAATTTTAAATTTTAAATTTTAAATTTTAAATTTTAAATTTTAAATTTTAAATTTTAAATTTTAAATTTTAAATTTTAAATTTTAAATTTTAAATTTTAAATTTTAAATTTTAAATTTTAAATTTTAAATTTTAAATTTTAAATTTTAAATTTTAAATTTTAAATTTTAAATTTTAAATTTTAAATTTTAAATTTTAAATTTTAAATTTTAAATTTTAAATTTTAAATTTTAAATTTTAAATTTTAAATTTTAAATTTTAAATTTTAAATTTTAAATTTTAAATTTTAAATTTTAAATTTTAAATTTTAAATTTTAAATTATAAATTTTAAATTTTATTTTTAAATTTTATTTTTAAATTTGTATCGTCACAATGATCGGATATGGATAAGTCTTTCTCATTGTAAGTGTTAACTGTATTGTTGAACCAAAAAAAAATAAGTTAACCAGTGTGAACCATAATGTTTCTCTAATAATTTTCAAATGCTAGTTATTTTGTCAAACTTTATTGTTAGTCCAATTTCAATCTTTTTGAGTTCTATATTGCATTTTTTTTGTTACGTTGACATTGCGTTATTACCTTAAATTTTAAATTTTAAATTATCTTTTTAAATTTGTATCGTCACAATTATCGGATATGGATAAGTCTTTCTCATTGTAAGTGTTAACTGTATTGTTGAACCAAAAAAAAAATAAGTTAACCAGTGTGAACCATAATGTTTCTCTAATAATTTTCAAATGCAAGTTATTTTGTCAAACTTTATTGTTAGTCCAATTTCAATCTTTTTGAGTTGCATTTTTTTTTGTTACGTTGACATTGCGTTATTACCTCCTATAAAAACAACATTATTATCTACTTATAAAAATTATTTTTTTTGTAGTTTAGAACTACCGCACTTTTAAACGTATCTATACGTCAAATGCAAATTTGTAATGTATCAAAGTTTGGTAAAAGCGGATGTAATTTCATTCAAGTTTCTTTACTAGTCACATTTAGATCAAACTTATGAAAACACACTATTTTTATTTATTTTTGTTTTGAATGTACCACATACTACAGCAAAATAATACAAATTTGCTTTCATGCTAAAATATGCCTATTGATCTGATACTACCAAAAGTAAAGATTAATTTTTTTCTGCAAAAAAATCATTGTATCATTTTCTAAATATAATAATATTAAATTTGGGTGTCTAATAAATCTTGTTAGCTTACTATGGCAGTAATGCGATTTGGCACACTAAAAGGTTCCAGCTATTTTTTTATTATTTAAAATTAATAAATAATGTATTTTATGTAACCTGCTTCTTCATCCAGTAAGAGACGTATACACTCGTGTTTCAAGGTATGCACCCATCAACAGTGTGCTTAGAATCTCATCGGTCAAAGAAATTATTTACATAAAATCACAATGCATTTCATAAAAGCAACAACTAGCGGTTTTTGGAGTTAAGTTGTCTATTTAAAATTAAGAATAAATATATGATTTGTTGGTTTTTGCGTCTAGACGCCTGTTACTTATGGTTTGATTTTTACAATTAAACCTTAAAAATTTTTAGTGGTAAAAAACACCAAAAATCTCTAGCTCAATTTATATTAAAATTCTAGACACTATACACTGCCTAGCATAAAACTAGAGTCACTTTGTAATTTGATTTTTTTTTTAGTTTTTTTTTTATTTTTGGTTGTAACAATTTACTAACTGATTACTTAAATTAAAAAAAATTATAAAAAGAATCAATTTCAATTTGATATGCCAAGTAATAAAAATAAACAAGTTTACTTTCATATGCTTTTGTTAAAACAAAAGAAAGTTTAAAGACTTCAGTAGTAAGTATTCTCTCCTCTGGCAGTGATAACAGCTTGCAAACGACAAGGCATGCTCTGGATCAGATTTTGAATCACATTTTGCAGAAAATTGTCCCATTTCTGCACCAGTATGATGCAAAGTTTTCTAAAATTTCTGGGAGCCGGCACATGTCTCCATAAACGTTTTTCCATCTCATTCCAAACATGCTCAATCAGATTTAAATTTGGACTGCAAGCAGAAAAAACATATAGCGTGCTTTGACACTTGTTAAGATACTCAGTAACTATTCGAGCAGTGAGAGTCCGTGCGTTATTATGCATAAATGTTGCATTGTTACCAAAAATAACCATAAACGGTAAAACATGGTCTTCTAGAACCTCTGTCAAACACTTATGCACAGTCTTGATAAAGACCAACTCCGTGCGAGTGTCAAAAATTAAGTCTTTCTATGCCTTAACTAATCCTCCACTAAATAGAAGTCGTTTGACAATAGATGCTTGAGCATATTTCTCGCATTATTGCCACAAGTCTATCTTAGCAATTCATCGGAAAACAATACGCAACTCAATTCTGCTATTGTCTAAGCTAAGTGATCTCGTGCAAAATTTAACTTTGTAATTCGGTGTTTACGGGAACGCGGCGGTCCAGTAGCTGTAGTTTGAGCAGATAATCCAGCACCATAAAGTCGTCTCCTAACTACCACAAACTTATGTGTACATTTATTACTTCTTGCAGATGATTTTGAACAAAATTTGCCGTAACCGTTCGGTTTCTCAAAGCACTAAAAACAAGAAAAAGGTTATCTCTAGCTGATGTAGTCTTGCCTCGCTCTATACCAGGTCTTTGAGTAAACAAACCAGTTTCTTTAAACCGTTGTCATACTCGTTGCACACTCGAGAGACTTATATCAACGTTTCTTGTAGTTGTGCGCTGTTAAAGCCGCCACAATTTGTGTCACAACAGGATTTATGCTCATTGCAAAACACTAACAGTAAAAACAATACACAAACAATTTGCAACAGAAATCAAGATATCATTACAGAAACAAAACGTATGCTTGTTTGCTTCAACAAAAGCATATAATAGTAAGTTTGATCATTTTTATTACATTTAATAAACTTTAAACAACGTTTTTTTTTTTATTTAAGCAATCAGTTAGTAAACTGTTACAATTTAAAAAACACGTAAAAAACTAAAAATTTCTAAAAAAATTAAATTACTAAGTGACCCTAGTTTTATGCTCGGCAGTGTATAACATGTTTGATCAATTTACATAAAGTATAAAAATAAAAGATATTTTATTAGTATTTTTCTAGAACAACTGTGCAGTGACATTACAATTTTATTGTAAAAATCAGTACACTTAGTTCCTCATTTAAATTAAATTATACCTTGAGTTTGAAGAACAACAGCGGAGATTACAACCTGGACGTTTTAAAAACACTACAGAACGTGAAGATAAAGTTTTTCTCTTTGTCTTGTTGCTCTACAAGACCGACTTAACAACAAAAGCAATTCAAATTTTTGTTTGATAAATTTTTCAAAAAAATCAATCATTTGGTCTCAATTTGCACCGCTTTTTTGTCATTAAAACAATTGTCTAATATAATGCAATATGAGACAACAATAAGTGAATTATTAAAAGCAAGTTATATTTGGCAATAAATCAAAATTTTATTTGTATCCCTACAATAGTCGTAAGATGTCGCTGAAAAAACAAAAAAAATTACAGTTTGTTGTGGAACAACATTCAGCTCTTACTTACACGCGAGATAATGGATATCGTTTACAAAAGTAAGTTACTCTGTATTCTAAATACTTGGTTTTGAAGCCAACACTAATGCCATATTTAAAAAGGTTGTAAACCCTCATTTTCTAACAATAAACCAGGAACATTACTGACAAAAAGAATTGAAAGCTTTGCAATCGCCAGTAATAAAATCCAAACTGGTTATAACTTGCTTATACAATCTAAAAGCAGTAACCACATCTTGTCGAGTTTGCTTGGTATGGATACCAACAAACCAGAGCATAAAACAAAATTTTATGGCAAATCAATTTACTAAAGTTTTAGCAAAGGAATCATTCACTTCTGTTTTCCAAATCCTATACAATACCAGAAAAGAAATGACCTGCAGCAGACTTGAAGCAAAACACAACAATTTTTAGAAGTGCTGCAAGAGATAAACACATTTAAAAATATTATTGACAGGACTATTGCATGATATCAAAACAGTAGTAACACAAATAAATTGAAGTAGATTGCAAAAGCTCACTGTGGTCTTAACAAGCACTTGCATAAAATAGGAACAAGAATAGACTCTCTATGCCGCGGGGGTGTGGAAAAAAATAAAACTCTAATGAGGGTCCGATGTTACTCGGTGAACAAACCAGAATACATGTATTAAGCATTGTAATACACTTGCTGAATGAATGCAAATCTTATAAACAGCAACGCACAGCCATCTTTGACAAAAACAACATAACCAAAAATGTGCTAAATGCAACTTATTGGCAAAAAGTACTAGATTTTGTTAAAGAAATAAAACTGTTAAAAAATAAAACATTAAAAATGTACAACAAGTTCAAACAACAAGCAAACTTTTTACATATATTATAAACCAGGCTGTAATGAGGCTTCTATAATGTTTATTTATTCCTAAGTTTATTTTGTTTATTAGACCTAACACCTATTGTACACGTGTAACAAACAAACTTACTTTACCTTATATTCTGATGCGTGTTTAAGAAACTTTAGGATACTCCTAATAGGAAAATTGCATAATATCAAAACATTAGTAACACAAATGAGTCGTATCTTATTCAAAAAGTTTGAGACTATATCTTTAGCTGATATTGACAATTTGCTGAGAGTTTTAAAAATTGTAGAGAGGCTCATTTTGAAATTTAAAAAATATATATATAGTTACAGGTACATTACTGGGTACTGTACTTGTATTAAATTAATTTATTAATATTTGCATTCAATTATTTTAAAAGAAAAATATGATTGGATGTTGGCAGCATTACTTGATAGTTTGTGTATTTATTAAAGTTACATCTAAAAAAATACAAATAACCTATTGACTTAATGTGTCATTTAATAAAGCTTTAGAGTAACTTTGTAGTAATTACTCAGTTTAATTAGTTAAATTATTGCAAACTTGTTTAAATTTTTATAACGTAAAATACAAAGTAAGTTTAGTAGAAAAGTATTGCTGGAGTTTTCTTGTACAACAGTTTAACAGTGATTAGTACTTCTAATGCTGCAGTTTATTGCATTAGATTGAGTTAAGAAGACTGAAATAAACAAAAAAAGTTAAATGTTGCTTATCCAATTAAACCTAAACAGTAAATTTTATTGAACATTATATCTGCTAATCTGTTATCAAAACAACCATCATTAAGCTTCATTTGGAAACTGAGCCGCGTCTACATTATTTAACCAATTTTATCTAAATGTGCTTTTAATGTTTGACTACGACTCTTAACATCAAACAATAAGTTAGTTAGTTTAAATATTTCACATATCAAAAAACTAGTAATGCCAAAATTGTGAAACCAAAAAGACAAGTGATATATATCTACAACAAAGCAAATAATAATTTATTTAACATGAAATTAATTATTAAATTGTATAATAATTAAAAAAATATAATGCACAATATAAATTTTAATTTACAAAGAATTAATTAATAAGTTGGTAGTAAATGTTAGATACTTTTTATTATTGGGTGTTGGCACTTGCAAAGAGCTTATACATCGACGTCAAAGATCTGCATTTCAGGCAACCCTTGCTTACAGGTAGCTATGTCACTGCATATAATGTGGCTTATTTAAAACTGTAGTCCCGTTGTAACTCAATCAATTGTGATATAAAACTATAGTAATATTTATTTAATTATTTGATTACTAAAGATTTGTGTAGGAATCAAAATTAAGTTTTTACTTACATAAATGTACCTACCGATATTAACAATATTAAATAAATATGTATTATTATTAAACTTCTACTACTTGTGGTTAAAAAATTCAACCACAATTTACTCTAAAATTCTAAGAATATGGATAAAATTAAAATTTATGACTATTAGAAATGTTTCAAGTTAAAAAAGAATTCACATTAATTATTGATTTCTAGAACTTTCTTAAATAATGTTCATATTAATTATTTGGGCAAATCGTATAATTTAGTAACAAAATATATGTAATGTTTAATAAACATTTATATTTAAGATATGTTTATAAGGTATATATTACATATATAAAAATGTATTGATATAAATTTTTATCTAAATCATAGGAATTCAGAGAATGAAAAAAAGTGAATCACAAGGACGACTTTTACATCCTATTTACTCTTACATCTTTTTGATTTTAAATGAAATGGTATTTAAAATTGAATTCATCAATAACCATAAACATATCAAGTATTAATATATATTTGATATGTGCATGGTTTTAGAACATTTTCCTAAGTGATAAGATTTATTCTAAATTTTTATTTACTAACGTCTGTGCAAATTTGTTAAATGCACACAATTGCACAAAATATTTGTTTACAGCCTTTTCAATTGTACATTGTGATGTGTTTTTGAGATACAACAAATAGAAAACAGCACCTCGTGAACTTTACGTTATTATCTGGCGCGTTGCCTTAATTTAACCTTTACACACCGATAAAACTTCCAATTAGGTATTCTAAATGTACGATTTCATCACTATTAGCCCATCAAAATAAGCATAAATGACTATAAATCTTTTTGTTAAAACCCAAGGATTATTTTGATCCCATTTTTCAGAATTTATGGTAATTTATAATTGAATTCATATTTGTGTTAATTATCAGTTCTAAATTACATATTACAACATAGAATTTTATATTAATTGATTTGATATTGTTTACTCATTAATATAGTTGAGAAAATGCATTCATTTATTAACATTGCTCAAACGAAAGTATTTAAATATTTACAAGGTTTCAATCTTCATCGAGTTAATTATAATTTAAATAATCTGACGTTTAACTTGTAAAATATAAAGTTAATTAATCTAAATTTATATCTAAAATTACTAAAATATTGTAAACGTTTTAACATCAAAATATTAATTATCATTACATTTAAGTTATTTCTCTTAATGTTGTTGATTTTGCATGTTTTGGTTCAAGGTAGCTTTGCATGTTTACTGTAAAACGGTTTGTGTATCCTCTTACTTTCAACAATTTTTACGGATGTAATTTTTGCATATATTTTTAATTGTGCTGTGTTATGCTTCAATGCTACGAGAATTAATATGATCAATATGTAAAAAATGAGCAATTGTGCAATCAATAATTATATTTTTGGATGTTTAAGACTTGAATTATGGCAAATATTTCACAGTCACATTGTGTGCAAAGTGTATGGTGTTATTTGATGACCTATAGATTGCATAGGTAATAGACAATGGGGAGTCCAAGATCCGGAATAGAGAGCAAGAGCAGGATCTCATACAAAGTTCATACTGAATGTCTCAAAGTGACAGCACATTATGAAGCTATTTTAGTTGCATCAATCTCTGCACTCAATTAATCGTGGCTGTTAATATTAATTATCTCTTGCAATATAGATGCAACGCAACGTACGAAGTTTCTCTTGTAAGTCGAATTTACATAAATTTATTGGAATTTTACACGATCCGCAGATGAAACGAAAATTTCACATAGAACCACTAATTCCGATTGCATTTCAATTGGAAATTCGTGACAATACTGTGTAAATAAAACAAAAGTTAAAAGTATAATGTTTAAAATTTTACTATTGATTATTTAAAGGTATAATTTTATATCTATATATAATAAAAAATATTATCATTACACGTAAGAATTACCATAATTAATTGAAGTTTAGTGTATAGAGGAAATAACTGAACATATTTTGAAGCAACTGGCAACTCTTAATTTGTAATTAAATTAAAATTCAGACGCGGAACTATATTCAACTTAACATTATTTTCAATTAGTAAGAAGTATGTAATTGGATAACTATATTTATTTATATAGTTTAATTTAATTTAATGTATTTATTTTAATTTTGTTAAATATTATTAGGATTACTTTTTTTTAAATGTTTGTGCCATAATGGCTTAATCAGTAACTATTCTGTCATGTAAACATTTGTCATTCATATGTCAACAAAATTGATATGTATGAAGTATAAAGATGTGCCTTGTTAATATCTAGCAATATATGCTTTTTTGTTTGTCATTTTTTGCTAAATAACGTAAACTTTAGCAATTTATTATACTCATTTTTAAGTTGAAGACTAACGATTTGCTAAAATAAATATTAAAATATTTGTTAATTATGTAAAAAATAATTGCACTGAGTCTGAGACAAAGTAACCAGCTTAAACAAATGCACAGTATATAATTATTATTAATTTAGAACATTGTTCAAAAACATATATAAAAATACATTATTATATCTTTGGAAAACACAACTGCCTTAGTACAATTCTACAAATGACCGGATGTTTCCAGTTTTATTACAAATGGCTTAGACTTAAAAAATATAATTACCCCAAATGTACGCATGCATGAAAACATAATATTAAAAAAAGCATACTAGTATATACAAGTGCTCTATATGTAATGCTGGGTTTTACCACCATTGTCTAAAACCATCTAACTATGTTAGGTGTAACTCCGTGTGTTTGACTGTTAATTTAGTTAAAGAGAGCCTTTTTGTGGTTATATTATCAGTGAGTGTAGAAGTTTAGATTAGTGTCAAGCGTAAATTTCAGATATTTTATTTTTTTTGTCATCGGAAGCATATCTACATACATCCTAAGGTTTTTAAGTCGGTGGTGTTTCGTCGTCTTGTGAACAGCACAACCGCCGTTTTGTTTGACAACTTGAATTGTTTGAATGTGTTGATCCCCATTGTTATAATCTTTGTTTTATCTTAGTTTCTTTTGTTTGCTTTATTGCTTGAAAATTTTAAGTTCTCTAGATTACGAGCATCTATTAGCGTAGGGTTAGAAAATTGTGTTTGCGCAGCTCATGCAGACTGCCTTCGACCAATTTTGTATATTTTCCTTAAAGATTTTTAGTAGGCGGAGGTGTGGGACCGTTTTGAACGTACTCAGAGTATTTTTTTGACGATTTTCTTTTTGGTTTTTTATGACATTATTGTATGCAGTGAGACTGTTTTACCAAGCAACTTTGTTGATGATGTGTTTGACTTTGTTTTGGCAGTATCTTTAATAGAGTTCACAAATATATGTCTTATCTCCAGCTTGTAAAAAAATTTAAATTTTTACTTTTTTCTATACTTTTAAATTTATTATTCTTTATTGTATTATAAGTTTTAGCAGTAAATACATCTTGCTTGTCAGAACGTCTTTATAAATTCCCGTTCTTTCATCATTCTTTAGAATAAATATTGTTAAAAGCTATGCTCTAAAATGTTTTCAAAATACAAAGTGTTTAATTTATATTGATTAATTAATTACAAATTTTTAAATTTATTTTAGTTTAAATTTATTTTAAAAGTAATTCAAAATGGCTATTGCTGCATACTATCTGGCTTTTCTTAAGAGAAATCAGGTTGATTTGTAATTTCTTCAAAAATTTGTCTTCTAAGATCTTTAACAACTTCCGATAGTAGATATATCAGATTGTTTATATGGCCCTACAAAAAAAAATCTAAACAAAATAAATTCAGAAATTTTGAGTTTTGTGTAGTGCTTTTCTTTATTAATTAATCTTTTTTTTAAACAATTAATTTAAAAATTGTCTAAAGCAAAATGCAAAAAACACCATTGTGCTAGTACCACATACAAAGTCTAACTATTAAAAAAAACAGCATCTAACAATTCTTCCAATTAATTTTCTAGAAAATATAAATAGTTGTCGACAGATAAATCTCAAAAATAAATAGACCAATAACCATGTTATCAACATACACTAAACATTTACTAAAAACTTATGTTCCAGCGGCAAAATTGCATACAACTAATTTATATGTAAAAAAAGTTGAACCGACTGAATACAAAATTAAGATCAATCATGACGTTTTAATGTTCTCCAAACTTACATTTGTGATACAATAAAATGTACTGATATACGACAAACAGAGACAAATCTAATATCAATTTTTTTTAGTATATCAATTTGATAGTTTAGAAATCTTAACTCACATTTTCAAGCAGTTGCTATTGAGGTTCTATTACAAAAACTGCAAATGTAATAAATATGGAAACATTCTTGCGTTAAATAAGTAAGCATTAACACTGATTATAAACGCAATCAGAAAAATAAAGTTAATGTTTATCATATAAGTAAATATTTTTATAGTAATGTAGACAGATTATCAAAAATACAAATTAATATACATTTATTGTTTTGTATTCAAATGAAACAAGCCATATTTTTTTTAAATATTTGTACAAAAATAATTACACTTTGATTTTGACTTTGTTTTACTTTTCATTTTTTCTTCTTCTTTTAGCTTATTGTTGTCCACTTCTGAACGTAGGCTTCCTTTAATTTTTTACACAATGTTTTATTTTGGACTAGGCAATACCAAGCTTGTCCTGCTACATCTTTAATGTTTCCCTTGGTCGCCACTAAGTAATACAATTTGTCCATTGACAATAGTCTTGTCTGGCAACCTGCTCTGTTCAGCTCTACTTTAATTTTGCAATTTGCGCCATGATGTCTGTCACACGGGTTTTTCTGCAAATTTCTTTGTTTCAAATTCTGTTCCTCAAGCTTACGCCTAACATGGCCCTTTCCATCGCTTGTTGCGTAGTGCGTAATCGATTTGCACTTTTAACATTAAGTGTTATAGTTTTTAAACTGTATGTTGTTACCGTAAAAATGCATTTTTCATAGACCTACCGCTTTGAATCATTGGAAAATTTTCGATTTTTTAATATGTGGCCCAATTTACTTCTTAGTACTTATGGTTTTGGTTTTTGCTAAGTTTATCTTTATGCTTACTTCTTTTGATGTAAAAGTTTCTAAAAATATCTTCTATTGCCAGAGTGAACAGCTTTAGTAATATTGTGTCTTCTTGTTTAACCCCTTTTCCTATAGATATTTTATCAGTAGTTATGTCATTACTTATATGTACTTGGAGAGTGGCATTTCTGTAGATGAACTTTAAAAGATTTGTGTAGCGCAAATCAATTCTAACATTTTTATTGCTGCCCAAATAACTCATAGTTCAATAGAGTCAAATGCCTTCTTATAATCCACAAAAACAAGATGTAACAAAATATTATATTCTGCGCTTTTTTTAATAAGAGATCGCAGAGACTGTCGGACGACCGACGTGTTAAATCCTCTTCTAAATTCTGTCTGTTCTGGGGGCTGATAAAGGTTGAGTTTAGTTGTTAATTGATTTACATTATTTTTGTCAGCAGTTTGTTCATCTGAGATAGCAAGCTAATAGGACGATAATTTTCTATTTTACTAATGTCTTCTTTCTTAAGAGGATGGGATTTGACTTTCTGCTAGACATTTATTAAAATACGTATAACCCCTAGCATACTTTCTTTCCTATTGCTCAACATCTTGCTGGTAATTTTGTCTTTGCCAGGCGCTCTTCTCTTTTTTAGATATTTTAGTGTAGTGCTTATTTCTTCTATACCAATATCAAAAAAAAAAAATAGATACTCAGTGTTAAGATTTGGTATGATTGCACTATAAAGTTTAGTAAAATATTGCTCTATGACGTGTTTGATATCTTGTTGGTTTCTAACTATTATTCAATTTTTGTTTGACATTTTAAAAATCTTATCTTTCCCCAAAATAGCAAATTTTTTAGAACCTTCTTATTTAAGTTATTTTCTATAACCTGCTTGATTGTTTGGGTGTTGTAGTTTTTATGTCTTTTCAAATATAGTAGGCTGTCTCTGTATTAAGCTGTCTATTATTATTTTTTTTGTTGTATTTTAGCGTCGACTACTATGGTCATAAGCTATTTATTTTGTTTAAATAATAATAACATCAGGTTATAGACCTGAGGAAGACAAAACAACACATTAAAATGGTTAAATAAATAAATAAATAAATAAATAAATACTAAATCTAATATCACAGTTGCTAAAATTAAAAACTAAATTTAAAACTAATATCACAAAACCTACTATCACAAATGACAACAAAGTTGTAAAAGACTTTGATGCTAGTACCTATCTATTAACCTAACCTAATATCACGGATGACACCAAAGCTGGAAAAGGCTTCAATGCCAGACCCTAAAAACTAAAGTAACTAAACCTAATACTACAACTTAACCTGATATCACAACCTAAGTTAATATCACAGATGGCATCAAAGCAAAAAAAAAATGCTTCGATGCCAGACCCTAAAAACTAACTAAACCTAATATCACAGATTGCACCAAAGTTGTAAAAGATTACGATGCTTTAAACAACTTAACAACACAAACTGATCATTAAAGTTAAATAAATAAATTAACACCAAAATCATTACAAGACAACACAAAAACTTTGTTACACCTGTTTGAGGAATCTTGCGTCTTTCAAAAACTGGACAAACTTTTCAATGGACTCCTCTCTATTTGATAAAAAATAGACGCCAAGTTGTTAAGGAGCTCGAGCCAATTACGGTGTGGAAGGTAGGCTCGGCATTCCTCCAAAATGTGCTTCACAGTTAGAGGGCCGTAACATGTTTGGCATACCGGTTGTTTGTCGTCGGTCAGGAGATACAAAAAGGACAAGTTGGTATGACCTATGGGCAAGCAACATAGGGCGATCTCCTTTTTCCTGTTGAGATCTACCGGCGACTTCTATGCCGTCACGGAGAGCCTAATTTCCTTTAATTTGCTCTCGAAGCCGTTTCATACTCTTTGCCAATCCTTGATGACCTTTGATTTGACGTATCTTTTGAGATCATTGGGTCTTACGGGAATGTTGTCCGTAGGATCCGCGTCAGCCGCTTGACGGGCGGCTTTATCGTTCAGCTCGTTGCCTTTAATACCCACATGACCCGGTGTCTAGACAAAAATAGCTCTCTGTTCAAACTCGGCCAAGCGGATTATCAAAGTTTGTACGAGCTGGACCAGCATTTAATTCTGCAGTGTATATAGAGGCCTCTTTAGGGAGAGACTATGAATGGACCGTACCGTCTAAAACAAAGGCATTTTCCACCCCGCGATCCGTTTTTGAACCGTCCGTATACAACCGCGGAGAGTCTGGGCAACAATTTCAAGAAATTTGCTCCTCAAAACGTTGGGGCAAGTTTTTTGTTTGCTCTGGGAGGTCAGATCAAGACAAGCTCTAACTCTTGGCAACAGCTAGGATGGAGACTCGCCTGAACCGACCTCAAATACCATCGGATAATTAATATTTAGATTTTCTTCTAGCTCCTGCGCTCAGACGCACAACGGCCTACTGACGGTAGGCCTGAGTCTGTATTTTCGTTGCGGCGTTTCGTTTGCGGTAAATATGAATCGGTTGTTGTGACCCCTCTTTGCTCGCATTGCCGCGGCGTACGTGAGTACAAAGCGACTGCGACGAGTAGCTAGAGCGAGTACACCCGACTCGCAGCAAAAACTCGGTGCAGGACTTGTCCGAAATGTTTCCGTGGCGTATCTAATGCCTGCGTTGTGGACTGCATCTAGGGCTTTCAACCGGGATTTTCTGGCGGATAAGTATACCGCGCAGCCGTAGTCTACCCTGGATAAAACCAGGGCTTTGTACAGCCGCAACAGTACCTCTTTCCGCGCACTCCAGTTGATGTTGGCAACGCACTTGATCACGTTTAAGGCTTTTTTGCACTTTGTGACCAATTCATTAATATGTGCCCAAAATTATAAAGTCCTATCAAACACGAGCCCTAAGAAACGGACTGTTTTGACGCACGTGATTCTGGAACCCCGCAAGACAAGCGCGGGGTCGCGGTGAGTTCTTCTGAGGCGGCAAAAGAGCACGCACAAAGTTTTTGTCGTAGAGAAGCAAAAACCTCTCGCCTCTGCCTCTCTGTTCACTTTGTCTATGGTGGTCTGGAGTTGACGGCGGGGATGGTATTTCCCGCCATGTAGATCACTAAGTCGTTGACGTACAGGCATTTTTTGAACAGGTGTAACCACCAAAGCCGCAATTTTATTAAATTCAATCGCAAAAAGTCGACGCTTGGGGAACACCGTTCTCTAAACATAATGTCTTCGAGTTAGTAGTTCCCACTTTTATTTTAAATTTGCAATCGCGCATAAAAAATTTAAAAAAAAGAAGCATACGGCCAAGTCATACGCCTTCTCCGCTACAAAGTGTATTCTTGCTACAAAGGCGTCTTGGATGGAATTTTCTAGACAGATTAAATGATCAACGGTACTGTGATTTTGTCTAAAGCCCGCCTGGTATTTAGCTAAAAGATTTTTACTTTCCAGCATCCACACCAGACGGTTGTTGACCATTTTTTCTAAAAGTTTACTGAGACAGCAGGTAAGTGAAATCGGTCTGTAGCTGTTGACGTTGTTTGGATCTTTTCCTGGCTTTAACAACGGCAGGATTATGACTTCTCTCCAACAATCCGGGTAGACGCCGCTTTATTAGTTGACTTTCTAATTGATTTTTTTGACGCAGGAGTTGTTCACTAAAATTTTGAGAGCTACTGGCAGACGCAAATTAATTTGCCAATGCGTCAGCAATGTTGGCCGCTTCGGTGACTTCGCGTCCGTCGACGATTAGGATGGGAGCCATTGAAGGAAATTTCTTTACCGACACGGCTCCCACCTTTTTCCACATTTTGCCGACCAAAGTAGTCGGCGTGATAGTGGACACGTAGCTCTCCCATGATTGTTACTTGCTTTCAAAAATTTTGCGGCGTGCAACGGCGCGGCGCGCTTTTTCTTGAAGGCAATCATGTTATTTCTGGGTCGGAGTTTTTTTGAAACAATTAAAAGCTTTCTTTTTCTCTTCCACAGCTACACGGATATCATCGTTCCACCAAGGAATCAACGGACCGGCCAGTTGCTCGCTAGACTTTGGGACAAACACATCTGCTGCTCGGACAATTCAATTAGTGAAAACCTTCATGGCGGTCTTGACATTCTCACCATTTGATTCTAGTTGGACCAGACTGGCTTGGAAACCTTGCCAGTCTGCGCGGTCGAAACATCATCTACGGCGGACGGACTATCTGACCCGTTTGGGGATGGTTTGAATTGCGATGAAAAAATGATTGCTGCCGTAAAGGTCCTCTAATACATGCCAAAATAAACGTGTGGCTAGACGTGGAGACGATAATGACAAATCAATTGCCAGAAAATTTAAACCCTTACCTCCGAAGTGTGTGGGAGAACCCGTATTGAGGAAGACAGCGTCGCTTTGATCGAGAAAATCCTCTATCAAGCAACTTTGCGTGTCTTTTTACAGGGAACCCTATAGCGGATTGTGAGCGTTAAAATTGCCCTCCAGGAGATAGGGCTGTAGAAGCTGCTAAATAAGTTCTTGTATATCTTCCAGAGTTCAGTCAAACTCCGGAAAATACAGGTTGCATATTGTGGCTTTTATCGGGATAGTAAACCGGATTGCAATTGCCTGGAGTCTAGTTCTGAGGGTTATTTCCGTAAACGGTAAATTTTCCGTCAGAAAAATTGCGACTCCACCTTTGGCTTGGGCACCCGGCAGAACGTCACTTCTTGTGCACGTAAAACCCCGAAGATTGAAATTTTCTTGCGGCTTGAAGTGCGTTTTCTGTAAGCACACGCAAAAAGTCATGTGCTTTACTAGGATCATATTTAGCTTGCAATAGCTGCGTTTGCAACCGTTGCAGTTCCACTGTATTATCGTCTCCATAAATTAAGTTTAGGTAATTACTAAATAAATAAAATAAATTAAGAAATAAATAACACGTAATAGACGGACAGTTATTAAAATAAGTTAACACAAAACAAATAAAACACCAAAGCTGTAAAGAGATTTTAGTGTTCGGACGTAGACAAAGCAGAAGATAGATTCTTAAAACTAAAATCACAGATGACATTGAAATTGTAAAAGACTTCAATGCCAGAACCTTACAATAAATAAAACTCAAAACTAATAGCACAGGTGACATCAAAGACAAAAAAATTTAATGCCAGAACTTTAAAATAGAAAGAACAAAACAAATACACAAATGACACCGCAGTTGTAAAGGACTGCAGTGCCAATACAATACAACATTTAATTAAAAAACTTAACAAAAGGCTTACAGCTGGGAGCGTGATTTGCCCTTTTTCCAGCCAGGTTTCCTTCTTCTTCTGCCTCTGGTACTGCCAGTGTCGACAACAGAAACTTCTGATACCGTACTGGATCCGTCGTCACCGTTGCTGAAAGAAGGGTCATCCCGATTCCGTTTACCAGGATCAAATTGATCCAAATCTATTTGTTTTGGCGTATCTGCCAAAACAAGTTTAGTCAGGTCGGTTTCATAGCCAACTTGAAAATGTGTGGGAGGTGCTTCCCCACGTGTTTAGTTAAGGAAACCAAAGTTCTCCTTAACAGTTGATGCCCCGGAGGTTTTGGCGGAGGCATATTAGGTTTAATTATCACTTTAGACGGTTCTTTTTGTGCAGCGCTTTGAATGATTCTGCTAAGTGCAGCAACAAGAGGCGGTAAAAGCTTGTTAACTAATTCAGTTAAGTCCACTGAGCTTCTTGATGTACAGGGAGTTTATAAATGAATGGGATTATGTAATCACTTTAAATGTGCCGCTTTTTTTAAATTATTCACTAAACTATTTGTTTTGACAGATCAACTTTGACAGCTGTCAAGCAAACATATGAAAACATATGTAGTATAGTGGACGATTTAAAAAAAGCGGCATATTTAAAGTGATTACATAATCCCATTCATTTATAAACTCCCTGTAGTTGTAGCTTTAGCGTAAGATAATCCGGCAATCGGTGTAGACGTTGATACCTATTAACGTGCATTTGATGCACGTAATTGGCAGTTGGCATTTGCTACCTTCATGCAGAGGTTTTCCACACGCGCAGATCTGTTCCTTGGAGCAACGAACAGCTGTGTGAATATAGGCCGTAAGATTATAAAAAACCCCTTTCACGTTAGTAAGAAGTTGTGAACGGTTAAATGTCAGTATTGGTTAGGGGTTTCTTTGCGATTTCCGTCTCGCATGCTAGAGATGCGACGTACATTAATTACCCCTTGACCATTAATATTTTCTACAATTTTCTCAAGCGCGCAGTTTAAAAAGTCTCTGCAGTAGACAATGCTCTTACTTGTATTCAGCGTTTTATGGGTTAAGATTTTAACGTTCATATCTCCAATTTTTGAGCATCTTAAAAGTTTTGTAGACTGAGCGGTTAAAACCGTTTCCACAAGAAGGCCATCTCTGACCTTCTT
Source organism: Tachinus rufipes (assembly GCA_963932245.1). Classification (NCBI taxonomy): domain Eukaryota; kingdom Metazoa; phylum Arthropoda; class Insecta; order Coleoptera; family Staphylinidae; genus Tachinus; species Tachinus rufipes. Next base: position 43,040,622 of record OZ010741.1, on the reverse strand, counting down.
GGTAAATTTGAGTTTAAACTCCCGCCGGCATAGCTCGAGCAAAAGTTACTCATCCCCCTCACCACGACAAGGTAATACCCACGAGGGAGGATTAAAACAACACCCCTAAACCAAAGTTACTAGCGTCACACTGAACAAAAGTTTTATTTTGGAATTCACTTTAAATATTCAAAGATTGTCTCTAATGTTTACTAAGTGAACAACGTATTGACCCAAGTTAAAAAGTATTTTGGAGCTTTTCTCTTCTACAGAGCCACCAAATCAGTTTTTCTCTATAATTATTTACTTTTTTCGCGTCGCAAACTAGACAAGCCCACTTTCTTGTATACTTACATTGCATTGCAAATTATTGTAGCGTACCATAAATTTTACGGCCACTTTGTCCTATTTAACACCTGGTGTTGTGTTTTATGCGACTTGTGGCGGTCAAGCTTGCACTTTACCATTAAACTTAATGGCTGCAAACTTTGCCAAAAATCTAAGTTGTTTTGTCTAACTAAACCTTAGCTAAAACTATAACCCCATCAATTTTAAGAAATTTGGTGTCAATAGATATATATATATATATATATATATATATATATATATATATATATATATATATATATAAGCAGTTGCCTAGGAGCACCAATTGGGTTGCTTACGTCTGGGTCGATTATTTAGATCATTCTGCTTAGACAAACAAACTTTGTAAGCGCAGTAGATTTTTCCGATTAAACTGCATTTTAAAAAACTACTCCTTTTATCATTTTGTTCTCACTTTTTTCTTGACAGCTTCAAAATCTTTTTCAAATTTAAACCAAGACCTACAAATTGGAAAAAAGAAAAGCAATTTTATGCGTTTAAAATATTGTTTCTGATCTGGGCTACTTTCCTAGCTTCCCGGAAAGGGGGCAGATAAAGTGAGACTTAAGAAATACCTTTGCGCCTTCTTTTAGCGTTTGTTTATAATAATAGTACCAAGTGTTACTAGTAGCAAGAAGTACTTAATTATTTGCTTAAAACTGAACCACGGCTTTATTTGGCTTTAATTTAAAAAAATACAAATTTAGACGAAGTTGAGTTAAAACATTTAAAGAGCAAATTTGTAAATAAAACACACATTTAAATAAAAAACTGTCAACCGTCATGTTAAATTGTAATAAACTATTGATTTTGCACAAGCCGTCAAACTTGAAATAACGTATTATTTCAAAATTATTGTACATTAAAATTGATTTTGAAATTGTACTTTGCGGCGTTGATAAAGGTAATACAAAAACCATAAAGTTGTGTAGCAATCTCAGCTTGCACAGTTGTACTTAAACAACTTTTTAATCTAAATTGTGTTTGTTTTTAATAATTTAAACAAATATGATAATATGGCAATTGGTGTAAGATTTGTGTTATTTCTTTTGACTTATTGCCAACTTTTGCAAATAAAAAATAGTACTTTGAGTATGTGATTGAGGTGAAAATATTTTGATTATGCTTGGAGAAAATTTAATATTGTCAAAGTCGGTGAGATTGATTTTAATTTTTAAAACTAAATACTTTAAACGTATTATCTGATAGTAGCCAATTAGAGAAGAGAAAGTAAATTCAAATAAATTTCAAAATGTGTGTTTTGTCAAAATAATTTAACAAGTTTGGCATCAAATCAATTTAAAAAAATGTTTAATTGATAAATCTCGTATTGTATTATAAATAAAGTGTATCTACATTTTGTAAAATACTCAAAATTACATTTAATTTTTACTAAAAATTAATAAGAATAGGATGGCTTGATTATTGATCAAATTGTCACTGCTCAATAATATATTTTTTTTTTAATCTGTAAAAAAATACTAAGTCAAGTTTAATTATGTAAAAATAATTATAATTCTAAATTAATTATATACCATATAGATGATTTAGAACCATTTTCCATCATCATCAAATATTAATTTGCACTAAGTATAATTTACGTTTCATAATATTTTTATGTTAGTATTAATTTTAATTAGTTTATGCGTATTAACACCAAGCTTTACTCCTACTTAGGTTTGCTTTAGCAGCTCTAGTAACATTTAACACTATGTCGAAACAATTTGAGAGTAATATTGCCGCACAACTCTCACAATAAAACATTTTCTACATAAATCACGGATAAAAGGCGAAATTATGTGGGGACCACCAAAAATTGGATAGTTTTCACGCCTTGATGCTTTCTCGTATTAATTACATTTTATTGTATTCTATCTTAAATGTAGGATGTATGTTTATTTATTATTAACTAATTATTTATATTTTTATGGTTATTTAATCAATTTTAAAATAAATAATTCAAGTTGTTATTAAAGTCCATTTATAATTAGGTTTTAATTTGACATTTAGATTGATAATAGTTGCTAATTGTTTATAGTGTTTTAATTGAGTATTAAACAACTATTAATTAATTTTAATAACCATTTTTTAAATTATTAAAAGATATATTATATACGATGAGTTTAACATTTATTACAAAATAAAATAAATATTTTCCAAGTAATTTGGTGCAGCACAGAATGACATTTAAATAATTCTGAGATTTACTTACATATGTTTCTCAATAACGGCTCTAAGTATATTACGAAAAAACTATACAAATATAAATTCAGAAGTCATTCAGAAAGATGATTCATGCTCATTCTTGAAAATACAAACTCCAATAATATAGTTTAATAAGAAACATAAGGTTAATATTACAAAATAACAAAATTTATTTTTTGTTAATCAGTTGTTACTTAATTTGATAATTGAATAAGTCGTCGCAATCACAATTATTTAAAATAAGTTTTTTTTTTTCAAATTTTGTATAATAAATATACATATAATAGATTCCACAAAAAAATTAATTAAAAATTGTATTGTTTATATAATAATAATTAATATTAAGTATGTACTTAATAATATGAAAAAGTCAACAATAAATTATGTCTATCAGACTGTTTCTATATATGCAATGGAATTGATATAAAATTTAATTTACAATAGTGTGAAAGGTTATATTACGTTGTTCATATTATATAATCGGTTTAACAGGGCTTCTAGAGCATAATAGTTTCAATGTTTATAGTTCATTCTGCTATAAAAGTGATATAACTCTTATAATAATTACTTAATGCTTCTTAATTAATTAACTTACTAACAAATGATCATTAAATTAGAAATGTTAAAGTGTAAAAATATATAAGATAATTCATTTCAAATGAATTTTTGGAAATGCTACAGATACACCGCTATTGGACGGCTCCAGGACGTTGTATAGGCTATGGCGTTTGGTACTGCGGTTCGAACTAATATTTCAAATAAAGTTAAAAGTTTGGTTGGCAAATAGTGTATCAGAAAGTAATCTTTATGCAAAAAAAGTAACCGATGCCAAATTTCAGCTCTAAGAATCAAAAAAACAAGTGTCGCACTGCCTTTGAAGTTTTAAAAGTAAACCTCTTACCTTACTTAAAAAAATATTAATTGAATGCTATAAATTTAACTAAATAAAAAAAATACGTTCAAGATAAAAGTTTTCTAAATAAAAAAAAATTATAAATTTAAGCTTCAAAATCTAATAATTTTTGTTTACAAGTCTAATTTTATGTTCGAAATTTAAAATATAATAAAAATTTGATAATTTAAAATAAATAAACAGAAAATATATATGTAAAGTTTTATGTGGAACCTAATTAGCAAGTACAATTGCTTTCATAAGGACTCAAGATACGCATCTGACTCAAACCTAGAAGCTATGATTTTTTAAATTTTAAGAGCATAATTTTGGCAAAAAAATACAAAATTGTAGAATTTTAAATTTAAAAAATAATTAAAAAATCTCTGAAACCATCAAATAAGCTTTCAAAAAATAAATATTTGCTGTCTGCCTATTGCTAACATTTATAAAAATATAGTCAATAGCATTTTTTATTAAAACCACATTACTACGCTGTGCAAGATTAGAAGTAACTTTAAGAGTTAAAAATTGTCTGTGTTATCACCAATAACAATTGCGTTAACACGGTTCTTAAACATTTTATACTAGGTCTCAGTAATATTAATTTGCTTATGCATTGTTAGACTTACATTAATTTGTTTGATTGCAAGAAACCAATTTATTAAATATTGCTTTAAATCTTAACTTATAATTTTTTTTGGTAGTTTATCAATGCAATTGCAAATTCAAAGTTGTTATTGATTTCAAAAATAAACGCCATATCTTTTAAGTACGTTATACTATACTTTTTAAAGTTGCTTTTGCTTATTTAAATACAAAAGTTAAATCTTCTCAATACACTCAGTGCGTGGTTATTATTATTGAATAAATGTGGTAATAATATTTATGCTTTTGTTGTTCTAATTTCTTAAATTATATTAAAAAAATAACATCCATCAACTACTTAAAACTTGATCATCATTCAGCGTATCAATTTTTAAACACAACTTTAATCTTAAGAACATAAAAATACAAAATAGCTAGGAGTCAAAGCTCCAGTGTTATAGGGTACATCTTTTTTTTTCAAATATGGGTAAAAACGTGCTTTTATATGTGTAAAAGATATCTTAAATATTTCAGAAAGTGTCGTGCACTACGCCCCGAGATATGTTACAATGTATCCACAAAAGTACTTAAAAAAGTTTATAGAAACTTTAAAAAATTAAGAAAAAAAAATGTTGGCTGTGAAATTTTATTCTTTGATCAATTTTAAAGAAAACAGTTTATAACATTTTTTTTTTCTAAAAATGCAACTCTAAAGTTTACACGATTAGAAAATGTGAAAAAACGCAAAAAAAATCAAAATTTAATTTCTCATTACTTGGAAATGGCTTATTGAAAAAATCTGAAAAAATTCACATAATCAGAATTTATGTAGAAGAAAGCAATTTCAGTGTAAATAGACTTTCTATTTCAAATTAGATTCATTTCAATTTACGTAGCATAATTACATACATGCTAAAAACATGTTTTTTCTTGTTTATATGCTGTGGTTTTTTTTCTTTAATTTAGATACATGTCATGTAGCACGTAATTTTAAAACAAATGTTATGCTTAACACAATTTTGTAGTATTAATTTTAATGTGTTTTGTAGTAATCGTAATTTCCGAGCAAATTGTATGTACAAACTTTTCAGTGTGTTTTTTATGCTACAAATGAGTTTTCTGTTTCAATTTTGATAAAGTCGTGTAGTAAACTTGGTCTTAGCTTAATTTGGATATATTTTAATTGATCGCAAAAACAAAAATTTAACGGTAAAAACTAAAAATTGTATTTTGATTTTTTTTTGTAATACTAAATTATACATAAATACACACATAAACCGCACAAACTGAAAGAACGCATGTAAGCAGTTAAGTCTAAATACTTGTAAGATCAATTGTAGTCAGATTTTTGTAATTTTGTTTTTACTATTTGTTACAAATATTACTTATAAAAAATTACCGATTTAGAAAAAAATATTGCCCAATTTGCTCAGCATTATTAGATTATTGCAAAATTAAAATTGTGTATTAAACAACAGCAGAGGATCGTTTTGCCTTTTATTTATATTTTGATATCTTTTAAAAGTTTGAACTTTGATGTTTTCAAAACAAAAATTCTCTACACTAGTTATTGTATTTTTGTCTGTTTTATCATATAAGTAGTAAGTGTATATTTTTTTAATTATTGTTTATTACACCTAATGAAGCCACTGTGTTTTTAATCTTCACACTATATTAATTGTGTTTTATTATAAAAGTTATAATAGAGTTTGACACGAGCCCTTTAGCCCTTAAGTATTTGTTAAAGGACTAGCCAGGCCTAGCTCGCGGCGATGGGCGGGGTCCACAAAATAACACAGACTAATAATAATTTAAAAAAAAAAAGGACTCACCACAAACACAGCTGTTAGGCTCCAATTGCTTTTATTTTCCAGAGTTAAAAAAAACAATAAAAAAAAAATCTAAAAAGAGAACGGAATAGGGAAGGAATCACACACGCTAAATGTAACAAAAATGGTACATTGAAGCCAAAAAAAAAAAATTATTAATTATTGCCCGACAAAAATAAATGCAAATTATAGTACAGGTGTATAGAAAATCAAATATAACGCAGGATGAAATTATCCAGCAAAAATTATAAAAAAACAAAGTTAAATCACTCATCTGGTGCACGCTACTTGACACCGTGATCTTTCCAATCGGAAACTTATAACTAAAATAATGAAAATGAATGTATGGATGATGTGAATGAATGATTAGCGTGATGATTAACAATAAGGATGATTAGGACGACCAACATTTGTCGTCTAATAAAATAGGGTGAACCCCATTTAATTTATAATCACAGTTTAAAACATTATTACTTAACACTAGATCACACATATAATTAATGAGCAGAAGGAATTACAAAAAAAATTAAGGGGGTGAAAGTCTCCCACGTGGCGCTTCCAGCGAATTGATTAGAAGTGTTAACACACATGGCAATTAATTAATTACGTTAGCACTAAGGAGTATATTGTGTATTAACTAGATAAGCCTAGGATTTATATACACATACTATAATTTAATCTCGTGCTACACAATTAATAATTAAATTAGGTATATGGTCTTATTGGATATCCTTTCACAGAAAACTCATTGAATTTTACTAATCCGTTTAAACGATGACTTAATTCAACGGCCGAAATCCGCTTAAGCGTTGTTGATCGGGCGAAGTATTTCGATGAAAAAGGACCGGTGGGATCTTAGGTTCGCTCTGGGAAAACTCGAGATATGCCCCCGCGCATGACCCACCCAAGAAGTTACTTTTCTTAAACAAAAAGGGAATTAATGGAACGGGAAAAAGGAATTACATTAACACCGAAATGTTACAAAATTAACAAAAGCCAAACGGTTACTTAATTAAGACGGTAATTTGAATTTAAAAATAGCAAAAATAAAAACAGTTGGCAACACACCAACTACCACCGAGCTGCGCTCCCTCACTGTCAAAACGGACAGGAGTTCAACTAAGTAAGTAAACAATACAAGTGTCATTAATTAGGATCAATCTAATTAAATGTGAAAGTGGCAAGTGCTGAAAAAGGATTAACCGAATTAATTGTTGGTAAGTAATCACTTATAATCAATAAATATTTACTGAAAATAATTACCGAGTATTAAATTCTTGTATCATTTCAGGTTAGATAATTAATAACAAAGGAGTCAATTGGAATAATAGAATATGGATTGGATAATTAACCAACAACTGCTAACACAAACCAGAATGCGTCAAAACCAAACCAAAAGCTTCCTTAAAAAAAGCAAGGTCCAAAGCTTTTGAGGAAAGAGACACTCTCCAAAACCGGAAGTATAAAAAAGAATTGCTACTCCACCTCTAAACTATCACTTCAACAACCCAAAAAAAAGGTGAAAAACATGATAAAAAATCCCAAGAATTTCTTTACAAGAAAGAAAAAGAAACCCAGCTACAAAAAAGTTGCTTGGAACAAATTGACGGCTCACATGCACAGCCAATCTATCAGAAACAACGGAAATACTTCTAGAAACTTACTTTTCAGGCTGAACTGCCTTGGCACAAGTCTGGTCCAAAGCTACAATTACAACTCTATCAAAAAAAGACTGGGTAGATGCTTGCAAGCTTGTTAAAGAAACGCGTATAGCATGGGCAATTAAAAACTTTTCTCTATACAAAACGCCATAATTAGATGACGAATTTCCTGCCCTTCAACAATGGGACAAAGATATCATAAAAACTTACCTGGCAAAAATCTATATCATTGCTTTTCAATACATAGCATACAGAAAAGTAAAAGTTGTATTTACACCAAAACCAAGGCGTAACAATTACACCCTTGCAGAATCCTATTGCCTAGTCTCACTTTTTTTTTCTTTTGTACACTATTAGAACGATTTTGTAAAAAATCAATTTGGAAAACGGTCCTTATTACTAAACTTGTACACCCAAACCAACATGCATACACCCAAGATTCTACCAAATCGGCCTTATATTTTCTAACCGGCTGAATCGAAAAATAATTAAAAAACAAAATGTTTACTTTAGGCCTAGGCGTATTTATATATTGAATGCGCTTTTGATCAAACTACTTAAAAAAAAAATAAAAACTGTTCTTGCAACAGATGGTGTAAACTCCACAATTAGTAGATAAATTAAACACATGTAGAAAAAATTGCCGTTACTGTTAATGTAGTAGAAGATTTGACGGTCAAAAAAGTTGATGCTAAAGGTTATCCCCAAAGAAGTGTATTATATCTACTACTATAAAATATAGTAGTCTACAGCTCAAAAAAATATAAACTTCTTTTGCAACACATAGTGTAAACCTCACAGTTAGTGAATGAATAAAACACATGTTAGAAAAAAAAAGCCGTTACTGTTACTGTAGAAAATTTGACTGTCAGGAAAGTCGTTGTTAAAAGTTATTCTCAAGAAGATGAATAATCTCTACTACAATAGAATATAGTAGTCAATAGCCTTATACGGCTACTCAATGATGATGGTTTTTATACAATTGGTTATGCAGATGACATAACAATCCTACTAAGCAGTAAGTTCAAAAGCTTACTCTTCAACTTGATGCAAGAAGCTTTAAAAATAATCAAAAATTGGTGCAAAGATTAGGCAACTCTTTAAAAACCAAATGGGTTTTCTTCACAAAAAAAAAAAAATCTTAACTTGAGTGGTTTTTGACAATAAGCTTACATAAAGATCACATCTAAATATAAGATGCAAAAAAAATTTTATGTTTTTTTGGTAACGCAGACAAGCTGTGTGTAAAACATGGGGATTGTTTTCAAAGATAGTGCCATGGCTGTACACAGCCGTCATAAGATCTATGCTCACATACAGGGCAAAATGTAATCTAAATCTACACGGATGGCTCAAAAACTAATATTCTAAAGTTTTGGAGCGGGAATCTGCTTGCAAGACCTAAACCTCAAAATATCGTTACCACTTGGAGCTCACAGTACTATCTTTAAAGCAAAAATAGTTAAAATAATCTATGAGGTTATGGACATTGTAAGCCGCAAAATATCTGGCAAGAATGTCAAAATTTTAATAAATAGTCGAGTGGTCCTAATTGCGATAAACAAGTCTAAAATCACATAAAAGTTAATTTTTAAATGTTATCGTGTTCTTACTTTAACATTTTGTAAATATTGCATCAAGCTGTTCTGGGTAAAATGACATTCCAACAAAGTAGATAACATTAAAGCGGACAAACTGGCAAGTAAAAGGTCACCGCTCATGGCGTGTGGACTTAAACCCTGGACCGCTTTAACACTTAAAAACTTAAATAACCTACTAAAAATTAACACATACAATGCACTGAGAAGGTGTAGGGATGCCACTCCGGGCTGAAGACAGGCAAAAGAAGCAATGACTGCTCCAAACAAGCTAAGACAGCCAAAGCCGTTTACTACTTGCGACTGTTCAGGAAAAAACTTGCAAATTATAGCAGGAATCTTGGTCTTGCCAACTAAAAAAACACATGCACACAATTGTTATTGGAGGCAATCCAATGTGTACAGGATGTGAAATAGACAACAAGACAATTAAACACGTGCTATGTACTTGCCCGGCCCTCTCATACGATAAAAAGTTCATAATGAAAAGATGCTAGCTTGACATAGCCAGTATAAAAGAGACCCTTCCAAAACTTGTACTTGCATACATCAGTCATATAGGGTAGTTAAATGCTAAGACAACGGAGTGAAGTCACTACTGGACTAGGTACAAACGGTTTAATAAGAACATTAGTTTACTTAAAAAAAAAAAATTAATTGAATTAAAAAAAAAGAGCAATATTTAGGTAATTTTTGACATCAAGTTCACACGGAAGTCACACCTAGACATAAGATGTAAAAAAATGTAACTGTTTCTAAAATAGTTTTAGTTATACACAGCTGTTATAAAAAAGTAGCAACATTAGTAACACTGCGCCTATACGCAACCGGACTTTAGTACACTACGGGGAAGGCCGGCAAACAATGTTTTTTCTTAAAAAAACTGTAAGAGAACAATTTTACTAAATGCGCAAACAAATATTATCTTATCATACTCTGTATTTAAAAAACTCTACAATGTAAACGCACGTGGACACAAGGACAAACTCCTTTAAATCTACACTAATGGTTCAAAATTTTTTGAGGTTCTAAAGCAAAAATTTATTCTTAAGATCTAAACCTCAAGATTCTTATCACTAAAAACACACATACAACTATTTTCAAAACAGAATAAGCTTATAGGATGATAAACATATTAACCCAAAAGTTATCTGGTAAAAACGCGTAAATTTTTACAGCTATAAAAAAGCCTAAAATTACATCAAGGATAACACTAGAATGCTATAGAACTTATTGGAAATTTGCTTAAATAGCATTAAGCTGTGCTAGGTTAAAAGAAACTTCAATACAATAGGTAACGTTAAAGCTAATAGATTGGCGCGCAAAGAAATAACCCTCAAAATGTGTGAACCCAAACTCTGGACCGCACATACTATGTACCTGCTCGGCGCTCTTCCACGCAAGATAAACTTATTTGAGCCATGTTTTAGCATACATCAACCACATGTTGGGACGGAGGAGTAAAGTTAACCACTGGAAAATATACAAAAAGACTAATGAAGCCTAAGTGCAGTAGAATTAGTTTCACGCTCCCACTCAAAACTGTAGGTATACCCGTAATACAAGTTGCCACTGTTATGAGCATGAAAGATACTAATAGCAATGATGTCACAAATAATTAAGAAGTGCATAAACAATAGTAGGTGGCTAATAAATATTAATGTTTAATTTTCTTCAAATGTTACGTTTTAAAAGTTTTTTCAAAATTTGGTTGAACAATTCTCAATCTTTCTTGGTGTTGCAATTTCATTCAATATACAAATTTAACAAAAACATACATTAAATTTTGAAAGCGTAAAATAATTTTATTACACTTGTGTTCCTAAACCTATATCTTATATTTTAAAATGTTAATATTGTAAAATTGCAAAATTACTTTTTTTTATTTGATAAATTTTACATTGTATAAAACTTATTGGCAAATAAAATTATCCATTAAAGCCAATCAAAGTATAGTTGAAACGCAATTAATTAATATTAATCAAATAGTTTTATTCTAACTACTTAAATCTAAACTTGAGAAGTATGAACAATAATTAATTAATTAGGAATTGCCGAGTTCAAATTAATTATTAACCAAATTTACTTTCTTAAAGTTAATCTGCTTTCTTAAAATGTTTTATTACCTTTTATTTGAGGATATCCTACAACTTTAAATATCTTTCATTTTACACTAGATAAGGCGATACCTACACATCATTTAATTTAGCAACTTTTACTTTCTCCCCTCAGATCAGTAATTTCATTCATCATTCAATATAGTCTATGAATTTATTAACGATTTTATATAAAACTTTTATACTATTGCTTCTACATACTTTATTAATTTGACATTGGATTTAAAGACATCTTCACCATCGAATGTTGCCACACTCCTTTACTGTTACATATCGTATTACATTTACTGTATTTCTTAGGCATAACATTTAAGTCGTGTTAGATAAGGAAGAAACTCCATTAGGTGTCAAATAAATTTAGTATATCACTTTTATAAGATCATCAACATTATAGTAAGCTATAAAAGCAATATTATTTATAATGCACATGAATATACCGATAAGAATATAATAGCGTTTTACTCAAAATCTTGACATTATTAATCCTCGTTTATATAAACCCATAATGTTAACCCTTGTATAAATAATGTATAAAGTTTGACATATTTATAACTATTGATACACTTTATAGTTGTATTTATGTTGTATTATAGCTTAACAATCTACATTACGTAATTCAGTTGGATTGATAAATAAATATTTGTAACAGTAATCTGAATTAGATGAAATATCGTGACTACCAGATTATCCAATTTTAAATGATCTACTACTTAATTAGACATGCATACTATGTTATTTTCTCACCTTTGCGTGATATATAAAGAATTATGGTTTGATTTATGAGAGTTAAAGTAACTATATAATTTATCACTTTTAAACTATGATTTTATTCGTGGATCATACAAACGCATGATTTACAATTATTATAATTTATTAGATGATTTCATCAATTCTTAAATCGGTAATTTAACATTGTAGGTTGTTTTAACTAAAATTTGAGTTAATTTATTTTATTTCAAACTATTTATAGAATTTGAGTGGTATTTTTTTAACATTACGTTTACAAAAAAATATTGCAAATTAAATCATTTTTGAAATCAAATTTTACCATTATTCTAAATTATATGTTTATATATCCATTGTTTATCTAATGTTATAGGTTTTAGATGAACATTCATCATCATATGGTGTGATGAAATGATGTTATATAGTAATATAATTTCATTACAGATACATTCGCTTTTCTTTATACATAATTCCATTTTAAATTATGTAAACTGCTCTAATAACCAATCTGCATCACAATTATAGATGAGCTCATTAAAACAGCGTTTCCTTCTTCCGTAGTATATGAACTTATGACCCTTGAAATTTTCTGAAGAATGCATGCTTCTTCCATTTACTTTAGAGATTTAAATAAACATGGGACTTTCAAAAAAAATCTTGATTAGTGTCGGAAATATGTTTAAACTTCTATTCAATTTACATTTCTATTATTTAATATCTTCTAGTTTTAATAAAGTATTGTATTTTATTTTAGGTTTGATTATTGTGATTGTATTGTTTATTTTCAGTTTATTAGTTTGACATTGGTTAAAGCATCTTATTGCAACATTAATATACACCACACGTCTTGTACATATCGTGTTACATTTACTGTGTTTGTTGAACATTTCAATAACATTTACGTCGTGTTAGATAAAAACGATAGTTTGTTATGTGTCAATTGAAAACCTATAACTGTGCCAAACATTAATAAATAATAATAATTTTAAAATTGAAAGTTTAGAGTATTTAAAATTAGATAAAATAAACTTTTTAAAATTTATTTGTACATCGATACGATACATTAACAAAACCCTAATTTAAATAATAATTAATAATGTAACTAAAAATACAAATATTATTTGAATAAATGTTTCTTACTGGTAGATAAAAGAAATATTTTAAAAAGCAAGCAAAATAATGTCAAATTTTTTCTTCAATTAATAGTGTTTTAATATTTTCAATTATTTATATAAAATAACAATTGATTGACAACTTATATAAATTCAAAGCCGCAAGCAAAACACGGATAATATTAGTCGAGCATGTTTATTATAATGTTCCAATAATACGTTTTATTATGACTGTTTGTCCTTACAATAAATTTAAATTAAATGCTGTATAAATTATATTATAAATAATAAGTTACATTCACAAACTTTTATATAAAAAACTAAACCTATCTCAAAAGCGGTTATAATGTGATTGATAGGTTAATCTGAATTCTATATTTATTTTAAGTCACTAGCTTTATTATAAATATTAATGCACTACAAATAAAATTCACAAATATATAATTAATAAACTATTATAATAAATTGGTAAACTGCATAGAAAACCAAAATAAATTTTACATTAGTTCTGACGTTGGCATTTATAAAAAGCGTATTTGATCTTAAAAACTATACGTAAAAGCAAGTATAAGCAAGAAAATAAAACTACCTAGACAAGATAGCAATGCAAAATGCATCTGTGTAACATGGAAGCATAAGAACAAATACTATTTTTAAAAAAACTTTTAGACATTGATAAATACGTAACGTAAACATTGTAAACCAATACAAGTTGCAATTTATGTATTCTAACCAAACTTTTATACAATATTTTAAGATAAATATAGAACAATTAAAAATATAAAACAAAATATTAAATAATAAAAAACACAAAAAAGTCATAAAACAATATTGCTAAAACAATAGAAAATTTCAAACAAATCTGTGTTAAAAAATAACGTTAAATTATAAAATTATATTTATTAGAAAAAGTCAAGGCTAACGTAAATGTTAAACAAAAAATAAGGTACTGGCGTAATGATTAGTACAGAATGATTATTGACTGTGTACTATTTACGAACTATTAAAATACAGTGTTGATTAATACTAGATGGTAGTAACGCCAGTACAGTGTTGTTTAATAATATACCAGAACGCGTTATCTATACTGTTATAAGATTTATCCTTCCTCTATATCCTTATTTCTAAATTTATTTATTATATTTAAGTCACTTATAAGTTTATTGTATGTGGCTAATTCTAAACTTTTAATAAAAAAATTCTGTTTGTTGCAAATATTTTAATTCTAACAATTTGTTTGCAACTTTGTCTGGATTATCCGATAGGGACTGTCGGTCTCAAGCTTTCATAGAAGAAGAGAGGTTCTATGTAAGATTAGCTACTTACCTGGGGAAAAAACCTACCTTGACTCACAAAACTGAACATGATGCCTCAGACACCAAACAAAACTATAAAACTACGACACAAGTTCACTCTTAACCCAAAATATCTTCGTTTATGCTACTCTCAGAAATATGTGTCTGTCAGACACGTAGCTAGAAACATAGCAAAAGCATATAAAAATCGGAACAATGTAGGTTTAGTTATTAAATTATTATAAAAAAAACATTTATTCTTTAATATTACAACATAAAAAATATAAAAACAAATTATAACTTTAAAAAACAAAAAATAAAATGTCAAAATAAAAATTATAATTTTTGTAAACATTCTAAATAAATTGGTTTATCACATGTATTACATTTATAACCTGTATTGCGGTTTTTTTTATAGGGACCAGTACTGCATTTTTGCTTTTTTTCTAGTGTATCGGTTTTTGCAATCTGATTTGCTTTCTTGTTGTTTTCTAGTAGCGCAACCAATCAGTTCATTGTAATCTGAATTATTATCCAAACCGTCAATGGTTCAACTAGATTTATTTCTTCATCTGGCTCAAGTTTGTTGTAACAATTTATAACTTGTTCTTTAAAATTGAAATCATCATAATAAAAAACTTTGTTACGTTGTTTCAATTTGTCACGTTCTGTTGATGTGCTTGGAATTGCGTCTACTGTGTTTACAGAAACACGCCTAAAATATTTGTGTAATAAATTTTCAATAACAAATAAAAACTAAAAATTTTTTCAATTAATTTTTTGCGATTTCTAGAAATATGTGTCTGATAGACACTTTAAAATATGTGCGCTCTCAGAAATATGTGTCTAATAGACACCGTGACTTTTCAAAATACGTCTGTATAAACAAAACGGCTAAATAAAACTTATCGGTTTTAACTTTATTAGTTGTATCAAATTATAAAAGGAGGATATTAAAGCCTGGAGCAGCCAATTACATTAATGATTTTACAATTCGATATTCAAAATTGTTGTGTGTCTGTCAGACATATATTTCGGGTTAAGAGTTGAGACAACGGAAAAACAAATTGGTAAACAAACACGTAAACGCCGCATCACACAAGTTGCATGCATAAGCATAACATGCAAAATTATACTAAATCGTTCTCAATAAGTAAAAAACCTTCAAAATTTATTAAAAAGTACTACAAAGAGTTGTTAAAAAAACACATAACTCTTTTATGAAAGCAAACTAAATGAGATCGACTTAAACCCATTATGAGAGATAGATTCATAAAGACAACTAGCAAACACTAAAATAGTATATAGTGTAAGGGCCCGTTGCTTTTAGCAGCACTAACGAGCAAAGCAAGTGAGGCCTGCTAAAGCGAAGAGCTGCTACAGCCAGATATTTTTTTGCCTGCCCCAATTAAAAACATTATTTTTTATGTTTATTATAATTTGTCAGATTTTAAGATATGACGTCTACATATAAAATTGTAATTCACAGCCATTCAAATACCGCGAATAGCCGAAAAGACTAATGGGCATATGCGGCCAAAAATCAACTTTTTGCATATGCTGTCCTTAGAAATCAGACAGTTATTACAAGCGGAACAAACTACACTTAACCATGATTTTGTCAAGAAGTAAAGAAACTTGCCTAATAAAAATAAAAATGCTAAAGTATAAAACATAGTAAAAGCAAAGTATGCAATAAATAAATTTGTATAAACCAAAAAAGTACTAGTAGAAACATGGCAACAATAATAGTAAATTAATTCTACTGGGAGATTACAATTTACCAAAAGCAACGTGACTAAATGATGACATTTAGTTGCTAACTCATTTGGATTTTTAAACTGTGTTCAATGTATAACCATACCAAATAGAATAGATGTATTTTTGGATTTGTGTTTTACTAATGATTGTGATAATATTACTGTGATAAATGCTGTAGATGTTTTACTAGATATAAGTCAACATCAGAATGATAGATGTCAAATGTGATACTTCTTGTGATATTTCAAACTGTAACTACGTTTTTAATGATTTTAAATGTGCCTACTTCAGCGCAATCAATGATTTTTTGTTAAACGTTGATTGGTCTGTTCTTTTTAACAACTGTGATATTAATGTATGTGTTGATTTATTTTATTCTGTTTTGTATTATGCAATTGATTGTTATGTACCTAAAAGAGTGTGGAATGACAACAACTTTTCTATTTGGTTTAGCAAGAAATTAATTTTACTTACTAAACTAAAAAAAATTGCACATAAACAATTTAAACCTTCAGAACTTTTTTCTGATTACAATAAATTTGATTCTCTTTGGACTTCATGTAAAAATCTGAACGCACGTCTTTACAAGCAGTACATTTTACGCACCGAAAATAACATTCGGTCTAATCCAAAACATTTTTGGAGATTTGTAAATAAAGCTAGGAAAACTAATGTTTTTCCAGCTACAATGTATTATGGTGATTAAACCTGTATTAATGGTGACGATCTTGTAAACAAATTTGCAGATTTTTTTTCTTTGGTTTATAATTCTCAAATTTATCCAACTCTATTGCTTAAGTTTGATAAAAATGTAATTCATACAAATTTCTCAGTCAGTTCACTAGGAATTTTTAATGGAATTACAAGCCTTAAATCTAATCTTAGCACTGGACCTGACGGTATTGCTTCTATGCTCTTAAAGAATTGTATTTATTCAATTTCAAAACCATTACATTTACTTTTCAACGTTTCATTAAATGAAACTAAATTTTCTGATGTATGGAAACAAACTTATAATATGCCATTGCACAAATCTGGTGCTAAAGAAAATATTACAAACTATAGAGGCATTTGCATTCAATCTGCTATTCCGAAATTATTTGACTAAATATAACTGTTCAAATACATTGAATGTGCAAAAGTATTTTAATAGATGAACAGCATGGGTTTCGAAAGGGTTGATCTACACTTACCAATCTACTTTTTTACGAAAATTACATTTTAAACGCATTTGAAAGCAAAACTCAAGTTGACTCTATTTACACCGACTTTTCAAAGGCTTTTAATCGTGTGAGCCACAATATTTTGATTACTAAACTTTGTGCTTTGGGTTTTTATAATGCAGTGGATACTTGAATATCATGTTTTTTGAAAAACCAAACGCAGTGTGTAAAAATCAATAGCTTTCTTTTTCAACCTATTTTTGTTCCATCAGGTGTTCCTCAGGGATCTCATGCGGACCAATTTTATTTTTATTTTTTATCAATGATCTTTCTGACTGTATTAGTTCATCATCATTTCTCTTATTTGCAGATGATTTAAAAATGTATAGAAGTATTTTATCTATCGATAATTGTAATCTCTTACAACAAAATTTAAACTCTGTTAATGCTTGGTGTCTTATAACATTTTGTTTATTGTTCATAAATGTTTTGCAATCAGTTTTAATAGAACGCTAAGCAAAATTTTGTACAATTATACTATCGATAACAAGGTGCCACAACAAGTAACACAAATTAAAGACTTGAGTGTAATTTTTGATTTTAAACTTACGTTTGTTGAGCATATCAACTGCCTGTGTAATCGTGCTATAAAAATGCTGGGGTTTGTATATAGGATGTCAGCTGATCTTTCTCCAAGTACTTTTAAATTACTATACTGTGCCTTGGTGCGCTCTCATTTAGAGTATGTTCCGTCAGTCTGAAGTTCTTTCTATAAAATCCATAGTCAGAATATTGAACGTGTTCAAAACAATTTTTTTTGTCTGTTGTTCTATAGATCTAGTATATTGTCGGTTAATTTTGATCGCAATTACATTTCTTTACTATACAATTTACCGTCACTAAAACTTCGGCGCAAAAGATCAGATCTCTCATTTTTGCGTGGTCTAGTGATGTCTAAAGTAGACTGTCCTGAGTTACTTGTATCTCTTCTATTCTACTTTCCTATTAGTGAACGACGTACCAGGCAGACTTTATTATTTAGAGAATTTACACATTCTACTAATTATGGATTTCACAACCCCATTCGTAGAATTTGTAGATTTGCAAACTGTTTAAGAAACAATTTCAATTTTTTTTGTTCAAAATCTATGTTTAAGATTCAATTGAGTCATATTGATTAAATGTTATGTATTTTATTTTATATTATGTTTCTTATGTCGATCTTTTGCTTCTGTTTTTTATAATGATTATTTTATATATGTATTTTATTGTTTGTATTCATTGTATTTTTACGTAGATGTAAATGGTTTTACTTATAACGTAAATAAAGAATTATTATTAACATTATTTTAAAAAACTTTATGACGCCAAAGAAACACTTAACAAGAATTAATATAAAACAATTACCAACCAAAAAAAGTAAAAACAAAACACAAAAAAATTCAAAAGTTTCAAAATCACCTAAAACAGACTGTATTCTCAACAAACTTTTAAATATAGATCCTAAAACTTGCAAAGAAGCTGTCGCATAGTGTCATAATAGTATTACTATACTTATATTTAAAAAAAAAAAACAAGAAACTTGGCCAAAAAACTATTAAAAAAATAACGTGAATCAACAGAATTACAGAAAAGGACAATCAATAATCAATGCAGTATTTATAATCAAACATGCCTGCATATATCTGCTTTATCAATCTGATCAAAACCTTTGACAAGGAGATATTCTAAACAAAACAAAGATAATCCATAATTTAAACACCAACAAAGATATAAACAAGAAACCAATTAACTAAAATATGTCAATTTTAAAAAGAATTAGACAATGTAACAGCTTAAGTTTTTTTTTTTTAATTTTATCTCTTAATGAACAAGTTAATAAACAAAGTAACATCTTTCAATCAGCTCTTTTAATTCTTTCAAGTAAGATAACAACTTAATATAAACATCTTTACTAACAAACGCAAATGACTGACAATTGCAAAAGATTCAATCAAATGCCAGTTTGTGGTAGCCTCATAAAACAAGTGATACAGTTTAGATATTTGAAAGTAGAAATAGCAAGCGCCTACAAGCCAGCTAAAAATCTGAAATTTCAAATTAACAAAGCATCTAAACTATCAGATAACCTACAAGACCAAGCACAGTCAAATCCATGTATATGCACAAACTGCAAAATTTGTCTTTTTGGGTAAAAAGTTTCGTTTGTTCTTAAATACTGTTGAAGTATTTTATTACAAAATTTACCTCTATTATCAAATCTAATTACTTTAACACTTGCGGTATGTTGGTTTTTATTTATTGATTTAAATTTTTAAAACATTGAAACACATTTTTTGCTTTCAAAAAATACACATCTTCAAACTATCATTTTAAAACAGTAAAAAATATATGGATCTATCTATAAAATTCTATTCCATTGGACCAGAAACATTTCTATGGGTTATCTATAAAGGGTTGTTTGCTCTAGTTTTTTGTGTTTAAAATGTCTATTCGGTCTTACAGCAAACTTTAGAATTTTTTTAATTTAAGTTGTTGCGTTGTATGTGAATGATAAAACTCCCAACCCATTGTTCATTCTGTTCAAATCTGCATTATTATTATATAATACTTTTTTGTTCTATTTACTACCTGTTGTAAGAGCTGCTAACAACCACTAACGCTTGGTTTCTCCAGCTCAACTTAAGACTTAACTAGATTTTTCAATGCGTCTTAAAACGCAAGTTAATCTTATTTTGTCGCATCTTAGCAAAATCACATATTATTTGCGTCAAGTAAAGCTCAAAAAATATTATAATAAAATGAATAAAAATTAATGAAACATTGACTGGTAAAAGTGCAAGTGTTGTTGATGCAATACTTAAATATATGTAGTATAGTAACTACATAGAAACATGTCAGGTGTGCAGTAAGAAAATTTGGAAATAAACGTACAATTTGTATTTTTTTTTTAATTTTCTTATTTGCTTCTATGCTTGTGGGTTTTTTTACATTGCAGACATTTGTTTTTAGGTAGCTCCGCCACTAAATATAAATGTTCTATTTAAGATAAGATACTCATTATTATTAATTTTAAGCTGAAACAAGGATAAATAACAGTTATTGGCAATGATTACTCTTACAAATCTATTGCTGCATTCTTCTCTCACTTTTATACACTATACACCTTTAAGATTTTTACGTTCTTTTAAGGGGCAAGTATAGATAGTCTATTCAATTCTAAAATAAAATTTATAATCTTATCTACTTTTTTATCAGTGTTTTATATGTAAACGTTCATGTTTAAATATTTGATCAGCAGCATTCAAAATCTTAGTTAAGTTTGGTAAACATAACAAATGCGACTTCAAATCAATAAAACGAGCTATAACGATTTTAACGCGCATGCTATATTGTGTTGTTAAGTATTCTACAGCAGCCGCTACTTGCTGTAGGATTTCTTACCTACCAAAGTCCAAAAAAACTGAATTAAGATTATATTTCAAGATCTATGCAGCATCATTATTTCTTAAAAAAAAGCATTTTAATTTTTAATTTATGCGCAGAATAATAAGTAAGACACGCATTAAAAAGTTAAAAAATATACATACAGTTTTAAATGACTAGCAGTTTAATCAACATGGTTACCGTACATGTTGTGAATTGAAACAATCTTTTTGTGCATACTAGCGTTATATGTCTTTACAAAAGGATAACTCTTCTACGTTATCAAATAACGGTAATCTTTTACTCTTATTAACTTACAAAAATAACATAAAACCAAATGCTCTATTTAGTGTTTCACAAGAATTTGCCGAATATTTTCAATGTTTCTTAATATTGTACCAGTATCAACTAAGATTTTCATTAAAGATAGAATTGAACAACGGCAATTAAAAGATTGCTTAGTCACCGTGTCTTTAAACAAATCAATATGTATAGGGTTTTCCAGTAAGAGATTTTATTTTGATATTTTAAACTTTTTCTTAAGAAAAATCAATAAATGTTTATTATAAAATGAAAGGTATGTCATTAACATTTGAAAACAATATCAGTCAAATGTCCACGGTTACGGTTGCAGTACCACATTCTTTTTATAAAATTTTTGATGACCAATTTGCACATTTGCGGCTGTATGTCCTTGATAACTTCACAAATTTAATTTTTAAGGTTTTAAATCAATTGTGGAGCATTGGCATAGATCTTATCTTTCTCGTGGCCCCAACAAAAAAAGTCTAAAGGTGGTAAATCACAAGATCTCGGTGGCCAATTGTGATCACCTCTTCAAGAAATAACACGGTCAAGAAACTTTTCTTCCACATCAATATCTTTCAATTCCGGCCATCAAAAATCATTAATCATAGCTTGGTGCCATCCATTTACCGTAACAGTTGCACCAACTTTATTTTCAAAAAAGTAGGGTTTAATCACAACGCCAGCTCAAAAACCGCACCAAACAGTAACACGTTGAGGATGCAAAAGCTTTTCAACAATCATTCTTGGATTTTTTAAGCCCCAAATAAAAATGGGCTTCATTACTGAAGATAATTTTTCGATCAAATTCTGGATCATTTTGATGCATTTGAAAAACCCAATCAGCAAAGACGCGACGTTTATGCTGATCGACCGGCTTGAGTTTTGGTGTTAACTGAATTAAAAAAAAAATGTCGTTTGTAGAATGTCTAATTCTAAAGATCGACAAGAAATCGACAAACCTGGGTTTTCTTCAACACTACAGCTTACATCAGCAATATTCTCATGTGTTCTTGAGCAATGCACAAGGTTTTAATTCTTGACAACACCAGGCTTACTATTGCCGCCCAAAAAAATGCTTTACGACGACCAAAAAGAGCTTTAGTTTTGCAAACTGTGACTAAAAAATTTTTACCATTTTTGTAGTAAGTTTTAATAATTTCAATGCGTTGCTGAAGCGTGTATTGTTCCGTTTTTAATAATGGCGTAGTTTTTACTTGTCAAATGTCAAAAACTAATAGCTTCAAAATTAACAGCTGCCCAAATAGCCTGCTATTCAAAATTAAAAAAATTATTGGAAAACTATACAACTGTAACAAATCTTATTTAACTTACAAAAACGCTAAAAAAACACTTTGACAATGCTGTTATTTTCTAAGTTAAACAAAAATACCACCTACTGACTGCACCAATTTGGTGTTTTATGAAAAAAAAATCAAATATTTTCTTTTTTAACAAACAAAATGCAACATAATGTTTGTAAATTTTTTATCTAAAATAAAATTAAACAGCGGCAATTGAGAAACCGTTTACTGACAGATATGTTCTCTAAATCTAAACTGTGCAACGGTTAATCCCGTAATAACAGTGTTATTAAAGTATGTCTAACAGTAACAACGACGGAATTTGAAAACTAGCATCTGACAAACATAAATTGAGCGGTAGTTAATCATAGTATGTATTCACACTTCTATTAACAAACTGTTTTTAGTGGCTGACTTATATTAAAAAGCTAAACTAAAACTATTTACAAACCTTAACTGACAGTACTCCTAACGTTTGATACAACTCAAACTGTAAACGAAAATATTTAATGATGTCTAATTAACATAAGTCTAAATCTATTACTGCTTTTTTACTACAAGAATCTTTAAAGAGGTAAAAACAAATTTTTGATTAAAAGCTGTTTATTATAAAATGTTTTTCTTTTTAATTAATAATATTAAGATAAGATAAGATCAGATAAGATAAGATAAACTTTATTTGCATAAACATAGTAAAATAATGTGGTACAAAAACGTCAGGTACAAGTTGTAAGTTAATATTAAAAGAAAACATTTTTACATGCACACTTATGAACATTAACAAAACAATTTAAAAACTTAAATTAAAATAATCATTAACATGATATAATTCATTATTTAATAATATTTTTTTTAGAGATAACTTAAATTCTTTAGCTGGTAATTTTTGGATTGTATAGGGTAAAATATTATACATTTTGACTGACATATAATGAAACAAATTTAATGTTTTTGTTAGTCTGCAGTATGGCAAGCAGATGTTTTTACTTGATTTGGTACAATAATTATGCAATTCATTTTGAAACTTGTAATTTCCAGCATCTATACCTTCTCTCACATGCACCAAACATGCCAATACATATAAACTTGCAACAGTCATAAAACCCAGTTTTTTAAAATGAGACCTACACGTATCTCTGAAACCAAGACCCGCAACTGCACAAACAGCTTTCTTCTGCAAAACAAAGATTCGATTAGCGTGATGAGAACTACCCCACAGCAGCACTCCATACTCAATTAAAGATTAAATAAATGCAAAATAAGCCATTCGTGTAACTGTTAAATCCGTATTCTCAGCTATTTTTTTTATTAAATAGATATTACTGCTTAACTTTGTGGACAACAATTCCACATGCTGTTGCCAAGATAATTTATTGTCTAAGTGAATACCCAAAAATTTTATTGATTTATTAACACCTTCATTTGCATTAAGTAATGAAAAAAGCATATGTTCTGTTTTTGCTTCATTTAACTTTAAATTATTTGCATGAAACCATTGTTTTGCTTCTTCTAAAGGACTCAACCCATCCACCACAGAAGCTGTTACACTTTGAATGAGAGTTGTGTCATCGGCATAAAGATATGTCCTTGCCAGTGTTACGTTACATTCAAGATCATTTATGTACAACAAAAACAGCAGAGGACCCAAAATAGACCCCTGCGGCACACCGTAGTACATTTTTTTTCTATCCGAAAAAGTACCACTAGCAAAGACAATTTGTTCTCTGCCAGTTAAGTAGCTGTTAACAATATTTAATGCTACACCTCTTACGCCATAGAATTCGAGTTTGTGCAACAACTTCTCTGGGTTGACTGAGTCGAATGCCTTTCTTAGATCTAAGAAAAAAGCAGACATTGCACTTTTGCATTCAAAGGCCTGTTCGATGTCAAGAACAAGTTGTTTTACAGCTTTTATTGTAGATCTAGAAGGAATATATCCAAACTGTGCCCGACAAATAAATTTTTCTAAAAAAGAGAACAAACGCTTTTTTAATAACATTTCAAATACTTTTGAAAAAATTGGTGTTATTGATATAGGCCGATAATTTTCACATTGGTTTATATTTCCTTTTTTAAATATTGGTATGACTTTTGATAATTTTAGTTCAGAAGGAAAAATTCCTTCTTCAAAACAAGCATTTATAACATTTTC
Organism: Tachinus rufipes; assembly: GCA_963932245.1. Taxonomy (NCBI): domain Eukaryota; kingdom Metazoa; phylum Arthropoda; class Insecta; order Coleoptera; family Staphylinidae; genus Tachinus; species Tachinus rufipes. Next base: position 43,016,142 of record OZ010741.1, on the reverse strand, counting down.
CAAAGGTTCTACAATAACATTCGACACATATTTAAGTACTTTAGAATTTAGATTATACAGATCTATACAATTAGAATTTTTTAACAATCCTATCACAGATTTGATTTCCATTGTCGAAACTGGTTCAAGAAAACAGGAAGCGCTTGTATCACTTGTGTAATTGTTTAATAAAAATTGATAGCTGTTATCATTATGATTAAAACTAGACAAAACATGTTCAACTGAATTAACAAAAAAAGTTTGATGTTTGTTGATGAGATTTTATTTACTTGTTTTCTATTAGTGCTTTTATTAATTATTTCCCAAACTTGTTTTGGTTTGTCTAATGATTCCATTATTAATTTACTGTTAAAATCAATTTTTGTTTTTTTGACTTCGTTTTTATATTTGCTTTTTTCTTTTTTTATTAATACACTCAGTTCAGTTGAATTTGTTTGTTTCCTAATAGCATAAAGTAAATTAAGATAATTTTTTTGATTCCTTAGTTCTGATGTATACCAAACTTGTTTCTTATTATTGTTGATATTTATAATTTCATCTGGAATACAATGATTAAAAATATTTAAAAAAAGTATTAAAAAAACTTGTAAATTTGTCCTGTGAATTTGAACATTTATAAACAAAAGACCAATCAACTTCAGATAGCGCAACATAAAATTGATCTAGATGTTTTAAAGACAATAACTTTCCTTTATACTGCGTATACGTTTTTGTATTGTTAACATCTATTGCTGTATTAAATATTAAGCCAAAATGATCTGAAAGATTGGGTTCAATAACTGTTGTTTCATATGGTACGTCCATATTAATTAAGAAATTGTCTATACATGTTGCTGAGATAGGTGTTTTCCTAGTTACTTCAAAATTAGTGATTTCAAAATTGCAACTTTGTACCAAATCAATAAACATTTTTTGATGTTCATTGGTTTTGATAAGATCTACATTAAAGTCACCACCAATTATAATATTTTCATATTTCTTGTCTAGATAACACAGAACATTTTCAAGTTTAACATAAAATTCATTAAAATCAGATAGAGGTGTACGATAGACAGATACAATAACAATATTTAAAAATGGCAAATAAACTGCGCTCACTTCACATATACCTTCAACGGATAAATGAACGACACATTCTATTGATTCGCACTTAAAATCATTTCTGACTAGGATGAGAGAGCCTCCATGTATAGTGGATTTTCTGCAATAACAACTACCCACTTAAAATTGTTGATTGTTATAAGATCAATTTCCGCACTTTTTAACCAATGTTCGCTAATTGTTACAGCACATATTTGTTTATTTTGTTCCAAAAATATTTCTAAATCATAATGATTATTTCTTAAGGATTGTAAATTAATATGAAACAACTGTAAGGTATTATTCGTTTTATTTAAAACTGTGTTGTTCTGTTCTAAGTTTTTTGAGTTTTTACGTTTGTAAGCCATTGTAAAAAATGCTCAACGCATGTTCCGACAGGCCATATATTAGGATTACTTAAAGACTCTATTTCTTCTAAAGGAACTGTTACTTTAAACGACGAGTATAGTTCAGGATGTTTTGACATCATTTTCTTGCATATAACATTATCAAAACTTTTTTTATTTAAGTATGTTGTTAAGTTATTTTCTGTTAGCTTAGGGTCCATTCTATAAACATGTAAATGCCCGTGTGGGGCAACTCCTTTTACCAATGAATCGTCTGTAGCTGTTAAACCAATTGTATTTAGTTTTACTTAATTTTTCTTTTTACGACGATTTATTGTTTCCCATTTATCATTTTGTACAATATTTAAGTTACCCTTATTGTTTAAATGTACATTTACATTTTCATTTGATTCACTGAATTCATTACTGCATGGCAACTCCTTGCATTCGCCAACAATAATTTTCTTTTTAATATTCGGTTTAATATTAGTACTGCCAGAATTAATTGATGGTAAATTGTTTTTTTTATTATAGCCTTGTCGCTGTTTTGTATTACTTACTTTATTTTGATTTCTTGTTGGTATTCGTTTATCTATCACCGTATCCGATGACTTTGTCGATTCACTGGAGATATTTAAACATTCTTCTTCAATGTCGACTTCTTCAGCCGTATTATTATCTACATTGCTGGATATTTTAGAGTTATTTTGCATGTTAATACAATTGTCACTAATGTTTTTACTATATTTAATTTCAGCACGATTTGTTAACAGATGCACTAAGTCTTTATTACTATCACGTAAACATCGGATTTCATTTGTCATTGTTTCTATTATTTTATTCGTATGTTGTAGAACTATTTTGTCTATTATTTCACTAAACTGATTGCTTTTAAGAATTTGAGCAATTAATTCATCATCCACTTCAGTTGTTTGACGTGTTTTAACCATTTTTAATTAAGTAAGTTAAGTATATCTTGAATTTAATATTTTCACAGAGCTGTTTTAACACACGTGTACTCAACGCGGATTCTCCACATGAAATTTTTAAACCACAAAATAACTGCTAAACAAGAAATCAGCAACAATCTACGGTGCCAAGCTTTAGAGTGATTACTTTACTACAAATTGATACCAAATAGCATAAGCAACAAAAACCAAAACAATATACTAATAAACTTAAACAGTGTTGCAAATAATGACAGTTTTGAGTAAGATGAGTCTAACAGGAATAGTAGCAACAGTTGCAAAAACTTACTACGTTATAGTGTTAACAACGTTATCAAAATGTGTTTATTTGCGTACGGTCATTAAGCCACTCTTGGAAACTGAACCGTATCTACATTATTTAACCAACCGTGCTTTTAATGTAACGACTCTTAACATTAAATATAGAACTAACAACAAAGTATTACTACCATTAAGCTAGTTTGTTTAAAGTTGTAAATTGGTGTCCAAAATAATTATTAATCCAAAACTACAAAGCAAAAAAAGTCAAAATGGCATAAACAAAATTTTGTTAAAGCGACTATGTTACAGAAACAATAGCATACACAACTTAATTACAGACACAATTAAAAGACACTACTATTATCAATAAACGCAACTTCATTAGTCTTCAGTAATGTTAACTAAACAACTAGCTTAAGATTATAGGTAGCCTTGATAAAAATCTTTAAAAAAACATTTTCATGTTTTGATCATTTCCTAGGAGAGTCACAATAAGGTAAAATCCAGTTTGTGTGTCATTACAAAAAATATTGTTCACTTGCTTTACAACCTTGACAACATTATTTTATTCAAAAAAACTCAAAACTAATTGAAGTATCAGGATGCAACATTGCTTTCAACTGGTATCTAGCTAAACTCTATCAAACAGAATTTTTTTTCTACAAAACTATCTAAGACAGAATTTAATAAACTACAACCTACAAAAACTTGTAGAGTAAATGGTAAAATAACGTAACCAGAATTTGTGTGTTCAACCACAACATATTGAAAAGGCTCTTCTCACAGTAAGTTTAAAAAGGTATTTTTAAAATTTTATTTTGTAACCTTTTTCCGCCAGTTAAAACAAAAGCCCCCTAAGTTTGTAAGTTCTTCCAAATTGCAAACTTTTGTTTACTGGTAGGTGCACCCCATCAGATGTTTGATTATTAATTTTTATTGTATGAATTATTATTCAAAAATGAATTAGCTTATTATTTGATATAATATCTATGATAAAGACGTTTTAGTTCAGTCTTAATATAATGTTTTATATAAATCAATAAATATGTTTGTATCAACAAAGATAGTTAAAAATAGTACATTTTTAAATTGGTATGTTAGAAAATTAATTATGCTAATGAAATCTAAAAAAAAAGCTTATTCCAAATACAAAAAGTTTGGTCATATTGATGATTACAATCAATTTAAGCAATTTTGTAAAAAATGTAAAACTTTTAGTAAATATTTATAATAATCCAAAATATTTTTGTTAACTTTGTTAATGAAAAAAAAAACGATGGTTATCTCAAAAAGCTATTTGATGGTGATTTGAAATGTGATTCTGAACAAGGTTGTGCAAATCTATTTGCAAATTATTTTTTATTGGTTTATGTTGATGATGTATATGCTGTCTTTGATTGCAATGTTATTCATAATGCAAGCTTGTCTCCGTTTTATATTGATGTTAAAGAAGTTTTTAATGAAATTAATGGAATGAAAAATTCTGTGAACTACAGACCAGATAGTATACTCAGCACTCTTCTTAAACATTGCATGTACTCAAAGTAACTACAGAGGTATTTGTATGCAATCTGTAATACCCAAACTGATAGACTCAATTATTGCATCTTATTTAAAGAAGCTAGCTTCACAATGTTTAAGTAGCAAACAGCATGGATTTATGGAAGAAAAATCTACAACCACAAACCTCTTAACACACCAGTCAGACATTCATTACGCTTTTAAAAATAAAATGCAAATGGATGCCATATACACTGATTTTAGCAAAGCATTTAACTGAGTATGCCATATAATTTTGGTATTCAAATTAAAACACTTGGGTTCAACAATGAGGTTATAAAATAGATCCACAGTTTTCTTGCTTTAGGACTCAATCCGTAAAGTGAAAAAACTATATTTCAAAGCCTGTTTAAGTTACATTGGGGATGCCACAAGTATCTCACTGTGGACTCATTCTATTCTTGTTATTTATTAACACTTTTGCGGATACTAATTTTAGTGCAAGGTGGAGCAGAAACGCACATTTATTTTATATTGTCATTTACCTCAGTTTGCATAGAAAATAAGGTCCATGATCAAATTTTTGATTAAATTTCAGTTTTTTTTGCAAAAAAAGGCATGTCTGCATATGCAGTCACGTCCCTATAAATTAAAATGTCTGATATGCAGATTTGTCCGTTTTATTTATTTTAATAAAATAATCCGCAAAATTACTTATTAGGGCAAAGAAGAAAAAAAAATTTGATTGAATATAATAATAATAATAATAATAACACATTTATTTTAACAAGATTTACAAAATATGGTACATAGTATATAAAACATATAAGTAAATAAAGTAAAACAAGTCAAGTAAGATAAGGTTATTGAATGGCGCTTCCGCAAAAAGTCAAAAATTCTTCAATATTATACGGTTCGCAGTTTAAAATTATTTTATATAACGCACGTTTAAATGTTTTGTAGTTTGTCAAAGATTTAATCTTAGCTGGAAGTTGATTAAATAGTTTTATAGATATATAGGTAGGACTTTTTTCTGTAATATCTAGTCTATGTTTAGGATAGTAAAATATGTTTGATCTTGTTTCATGTTCATGGTTTTTTAAATAACTTTTAAATTTGGCTTTATGTTTGTGATTAAATAAAAGTGTCTCATAAATGAACAATCCATATACCGTTAGAATATTGTTTTGTTTAAAGTTGTTTCTGCAGGTGTTTTTTAGTGGTATATTGAATATAATTCTAATAGCTCTTTTTTGTTGTATAAACATTTTATTCATATGTGAACTACTTCCCCACAGAATAATTCCAAAAGACATGACCGATTGAAAAGACGAATAGTATATATTATTGTGTCTAAAAAAGTCAGATTGACAACATTTTGGCTATTTTAAATTAATGTTATTAGAAGTGTACATTGTTTATAATAAATGTATAACAGCAGACCATCCTTGGTATGAAATAAGAAATGTAAGAAGATGTGGAAATTGATGCAGTTTAGTTTTAGAAAATGAATTATTGTAAAAATTTAAGGTTAAGTGGAAGACCAGTGCTAAAACTGAACTTTGCCTTTTTCTGTATACATTATATTAGAAATAAAAATGCTATTATTATTATTATTATTATTATATAGTTTTCAAGTGTTGTAAATCAAGTTGTTTTTTGAGAACTCTTAAGCCATACATAACAGATTGAAGTTTAGAAATCAGATAATAAATGTGATCGTGCCAATTTAATGTTTCATCAAAAATTATTCCAAGACATTTGCTGGTTTTAGAAACCTTGAAAATGAAATTTCCAAATACAGCATCATCCGGAGTAATAAGTCTCGAGCGGTTTGTCTTAAAAACAGTGCAAGTTGATTTATCAGCATTTAAAATTAACTTGTTTGTTCTTAACCAATCGTTCATTTTACTTAAGTAAATACTACCTTCCGCTATTACGTTATCAAAATCAATTCCATGTATTAATAGAGTAGTGTCATCTGCATAGTTAATTGTAGTATGTTGACTATCTACAAGTATATCAGCTAGATCGTTTATATATATAATAAACAATAATGGGCCAATAATACTTCCTTGCGGTACACCCATTTTTGTTTGAAGTGCTTTGGACGTATATTTTTTTGTAGTAGATTCTATTTGAACACACTGGTAACGGTTTGACAGATATGAATTGATCCAATTTAAAGTTGAATTTCGTATACCGTATCTATCAAGTTTCGCAATTAGTATATCATGACTCACACAATCGAATGCTTTCGAAAGATCAAGAAAAACTCCGCAGGGTATCTCTCTCCTCTCCAAAGCTTCCGTTATATTCTGACATAACTCTTGCACTGCTGTTTGCACATTTCGATTTTTTAAAAACCCATGTTGATTGCTTCTAAACAATTTCAGTCTATTGAAAAAACTAATAATTCTATTGCACATAATTTTTTCAAATATTTTTGAGAAAGAATTTAAAATACTGATGGGTCTGTAATTTTCCGGAGAGTTTGTATTTCCTTTTTTATGAATAGGCTTAATTACTGCATATTTAAGTTGTTGTGGAAATATGCCATACTTTAAAGATTTATTTATGATATGTGTTAAAGGAGTTGTTATTTAACATATACATTCTTTAATTAATGAGAATGGAATTTCATCAATACCTGCTGTGGTTTTATTTTTAAGGCTATTTGTTATATGAATTATTTCCGTTTCCGATACTTCTTCAGTACAAATTGATTCTTCAGTTAAAGGTATTGTGCACTGGTAATTTAATGATGTTTCTCCTGATAATAGGTTACTGGCTATTGAAGAAAAATAATTGTTAAATTCATTTACTAATGTGTCCAAATTGTTGTTTTCCTCAAAACTGGTACAACACTTTTTACTGTTTATATTGCTATTGGTTTTTACAATGTTCCACATTGTTTTTGTTTTATTATCCGAGTTATCAATCATACTACCATACACTTTTCGTTTTTCATTTATAAGAGCATTATTATAATCCTTTTTAGCATCTTTGTATAAATTTTTAAACAGAATATTTCTAGTTGATAATATAAATAAAATACCAAGAGTTTCTTTCTTAGATTGTATTATTGGAGTATTTAATTTTAAATGTTTTTTAGATATATTATTGTTTACAGTTTTTATTGGAAAACTATCATTGAAAAAATGTAAAAAGATTGATATAAATTTATTCCACATATCGTCGACCTTATGTTCTTGTATGTCGAATATTGATAACCAGTTTTCAAACGAAAGTGATTGTATAAAATGTGTTTTATTTATTTCACTGTAAATTCGTATTTTTTGTTTTTTGTTTACATGTTCTGTTTTTTGATTAAAAGCAATAGTTTGAGCTGTATGATCAGATATACCGGTATGAATAACTTCGGCGTTTATAATATCAATATTAGATATAATATTGTCTATACACGTCGATGAAGTATGAGTTATTCTTGTGGGTTGATGAATTAAAGGTCTTAAATTATAAGACTCTAGAATACTGATAAATTGCTTTTTACCATCTGTTTCTTTTAAAATGTCAATATTTAAATCTCCAGTGATAATAAAATTACTGTTCTCCTCAAATAGACGTAGTAAAATATTTTCAAACACTTCAAAAAAAACATTTAAATCATGATTTGGAGGGCGATAAATATTAATCACAGTTATTATTCTCCGATTAAAAAATATGTCTGCAGCAGCACATTCAATAACATCACTTACTGACGCATTTCTAATATCATTCCTAGTCTTAAATTTAAAGTCTGTTTTACAATAAATAGCACTACCACCGTGTGTTCCTGGTGTTCTACAAAAACACGACACTAGTTTAAAGTTTTGTAAAGGATATGCTTTTAATTCCTCTTCGTTTTTCCAATGTTCGCATATTGTGAGTATGTTGCTGTTTGTATATTCAATTAGATGATCCAATTGAATTGCGCTGTTTCCGATAGATTGCGCGTTTTGATGTACGAGTTTTATCTTTGAACTGAATTGTTCGGTCGCCGGAATAAAAAACGATTTATCGAGACTCCTGAAGGCCAAATGATAGGATCTTCAATTTGCTCTAGTTGTTCCATGGGTAACAAGATTTTGAAAGAAGCATATTGTTTAGGATGCTTAGAATTCATTTTTTCGCAAAAATAGTTTGTGAAATTTTTGTTTTTAAGATGTTTTCCTATGTCAGTTTCCGTCATAGCTGGGTGAAGGCCGTACAAATGTAAATGTGCCAGCTTGGGAGCGCTCTGGATCTCCATTTTTTTCGTTTGAAATTCCTTGTATAGTTGGCAATGGATTTCTATTTGTTTTTCTAATATATTTTTTATTTTTTACTTTTATAAATGCATTAGAATCCTGAGTTTCTTCCGTCTTATTGAGTTGTATGTTGTTGTCTACGTTCTCAGAAGCGATAGGCTGCTGTGATAAATATTGATAGTTTGCGTCATTAATTAATGGTGCATTTTTATCTTCAACATTTAATATTATTGTTTCAAGCTGCTTGTTTTGTCTTGTTTGCCTTGTAGATTTTGTTTGAACTTTATCTGGAAGTTTCTTTTGTTTTCCTACTATGGTTGCGTACATGGTTGGTTGGTCCTCTACATTAACTTTTGATTTTATTTTGTTTACGTCTTCTTCGATTTGAGAAATACGTTTTAAAATATAGTATATTATATATTTAAGTGACTACGAAAAAACAAAGTACATATTTATTAGTTTGTGTAATAATCTTCAAAACATTTACCAGCGCATAAGGCTGGGTTTTGGGGGCATTTATTGCATTGCCAAGGTCCTCACAAAAATGGGAAAAGACTTAGAAATCCTTCACATGATAAAGATCAAAAAGCTGAATATTTGGGACATACCATGCGAGGGGATAAATATAATGTACTGCAGCTAACTATGCAGGAGAAAATAGCAAGCAATAAAAGTGTGGGAAGACGCAGAATGTCCTGGATGCGGAACTTGAGAGACTGGTTTGGCTGCACCTCTAAAGATCTTTTTCGAGCTGCTGTTTCGAAGATCAGAATAGACAATAATAGCTAACCTCCAAATAGGAGATGGCTTACATTGCAAATAATATTTGGGTCGTTTGTATTGTTTGGGAATAGGAATATTTTCTAAAAAATGTCCTGCAGTGCTGAGTAAGTTTAGGTTTTCCGATTGTATTTGTAGTATTTTCATATTGAGCAACTCTGTTCCAGACTTGATATTGTTTGGAAACTGAATTAATTTTTTAATCAATTCTTCTTGAAATTCCAACAAACTGATTCTTGATTGATTTACAATACAATACAATTTATGACTATTTTTAACCACCATGTCTAAAAGATGACAAATAATTTTTTTGTACCATCTTATAGTCTTTCTTGGCAATAAATAATATAACATTAGCTGATCACATCTATCTACCTCCGACATATATTTGTTATACTCATATATTTTGATCGGCTTGGTTTTAGAAATATTACGAGCATTTGTTGTATTTATATGTTTGGGGTGGTATTTTGTTGTAATACAAAATACATTCCGCTTTTCTTTCTACTTTGATACATAAACGTTGCCTTTTATAACCAAATATGTTCTTCTTTCTTGAACTTTGCAGATGTAACAACTTTGGATTATTTTTACGATTAGCAACGTTCCTGTAACATGTGTTTTTTTTTCTAATAATTTTTTGCAAAGATTTATGCTATTATAAAAATTATCCATGACAAGATGGTGGCCTTTCTGAGTATAAGGCTTTAATAGTCTAAAAACCAGCGCTTCCAGTTTAGTGTTGCTGGGATCTTCAGTTTGTTTTCTTTGGTATATCTCAATATTGTGGACATAGCCGTTGGGGGAACAAAGTTCGTAAAACTTTATTCCATACTTAACCTTTTTTCCTTTTATGTATTCCCAAAAACTTAATCTTCCTCGATGTAAGAGCAAATTTTCATCCAAAGATAAATTTTCAAAAGGAATATAATATTTTTGAAATTTTTTTATCAATGCCAATTTTTTTATCAATGCATTCAACAATAAATTAACTTTGGCAAGTCTACTATTATCGTTATCATTTGTGCAGTTCAATGTACGTAAAAGTACTTCATATCGTCTTCCTGACATAGATTTTACAAATAAAGGATGATAATACAAAAGGTCATTTAAAAAGGTTTTCCTAATAGTTAAAAAGCCTAAGTGTGCTTGTAATAGTGTTTAACCAAAAAAATTATGTAGCTCTTTAGGATTAGTTGGTTTAAAATTATTTGTTCTAGAATGCCGTGACTGAGACTTATTTGCATTTTCCAACTTCAAGCCATCCTTATTAGTACTTTGTACAAGCAATTGCATAATATCATCATTCCACAAAACAAAAACACTTCAATTACAGTATAACCAAATTTTAAATATTGCACGCCTGATGATTCATCATGAAATTTAAAATCCGGTATCTGTTTTGCAGTTTTTGTCTACTTATCTTTATCGGACAAATTATTTACCTTGTCATCACTGTTTTCTATATTTTCTTTCAAGCCACTACTGCTTACCGAGTTATTACTGAATGTAAATTCAAATCCTAGATCTTTAGTACTAACGTCTGTTTGATAAGGATTGCTGTCAGTATCCGATAAGTCACTTCCAGTTGATACTTCTTCCATTAATCTCAATAAGCGTTCCTCTTCATTTTTGTCCATTCTAATACAAATGGTAGTTTGTAAATAATTAAATAAATAAGTACTTACTTTCAATAAGTCAAAAAATGCATATAACAAAATATAAAACACCTAATAATAATAACCATACACAGAGTACAATGGCACGTGCACTACTCCGAGAGCAATACTAACTTACATTGAAGCTTGTCTGCATACACAGTCGTGCTGTTTGGGGTTCCTTTAACTAACGCTCAAACAGATGTTTGTTTGTTGTAATTTAAACAAGCTAAATGCGTGGTGTATCTAACAATCTATTTTTAAATTTTAGTAAGTGTAATTTTATATTTTTTTGTAGAGTACAGAATCTAATCAAATTTGTTTACACTATTGATAATACTCCATTAAAATTTGTGAGCAAAGTTAAAGATTTAGGTGTTATGTTTGACTTAAAACTAATATTTTGTTCTCATTGTGATATGCTCAAAGGCTAGAAAAGTGCTTGGGTCTATCACAAGAATGAGCAAAAACATTAGTGTAGATGCCTATATAGTTTTATACCGTTTGCTTGTGAGATTACTATTTAAATATGGGTGTATAATACGGTCACTTTATCAATTGAACTTTACAATAAAAAAAATAAAAATGAAAAATAAAGATTATATTCTTATCTTTTATACTCTCGCAGCCAAGAGAATTTATCCAATAAAGTCTTAACTAGTTTAAATGAAATGAGAATTACAATAGATCTAAACTTTATGCATAAGTTAATTAATGGCCACATCAATTGCCCAAAACTGTTGAGTAAACTTAACTTTAATTTTTGCTAAAGTAGATATAGCAGACAATCACATATTTTTGTAGTCCCGCATCATAAAACAAATGATGAATACTACAGTCTTCTTGCTTGGATGATGCGTCAATGTAACATTTTACAGAACATTTTTCATTTTGGTTAATTATATAACATTTTTAAGCAAAATTGTAAACTTATAAACCTGAAATTGTATTTTAATCTGTAATCTTTTTTGTTATTATCTATCATTTGTAATTTGTCACTCATTTACTTTGTTAATTTGTTCTTTTATTTATTTTGTTGTATTGTATATATTTGATATACAATGTGGTATATGTTTGTATTATAGAGGGTGAATTGGGAGGAACGGGCCAAACTCCAAGAGTGTATTGTACACGTGAAAATAATGTAAAAAAAACTTAAATGTTGTTATCCGATTTTCATTTGTTATCAAGTTATAGTGTAATTAAAAATGTTAATCTAGTATGCCACAAAAACTTATTAAAAGGTAGGATTGATTGCGATAGTCTTATTACTTGGTCTTCTATGTCTCCAGACTTTTTAGCACTAAATTATTGTTTATGGGGCTGGTTTAAAGATGAAGTGTACACAGTAAAAGCAGACACTCGAGATGCACTAATAGAACGCATTAAAAATGTTGCAGCCGATCTTAAACAAAGACATAATTCAATCAGAAGAGCAACAGGCGCTCTTTGTAGACAAAGCAGAAAATGTTTAGAGGTAACTGATGGCGTTTTTGAACATTTATTATAAGAAGGCTATGATTACCGAAACGTTAATGTAAAAATTTTATTTTTTAATTACGCTAAAACTTAAAACAAATGAAAATCGAATAACAACATTTGAGTTTTTTTATATTAATTTCATGTATACAATACACTCCTGAAGTTTGGTTAATTCCTCTCGACTCACCCTGTATATTTATTTATATTATTATTATGTAAAGGCAGCATACCGTAAATAAATGTATTAATATTATTTCATTATAGTGAATTGGAATTAATATTCAAGAAAGACAAGTGAGTTGAGTAGTTCTTTTTTTTTCACACTTTATTTTTATTATTATTATTTTCTTTATAACACATATTATTGTAATATTATTACTATTTTATTTTTTAGTAATAAATTTAATAATAGTGGTTGTTAAACATTCGTTTCGAACAAATTAAATAAAATAAATTTGAAATTTTAACTTTTTTTTGTAAACAAAATATATACAAATTTTGTTATTTAATTATAATTATGATTGTTATAATATTATAATTAAAAAAATATTATCTCTCCCAGTATACATCAGCTTCATTTTACTTTCGCACCGGCCGGCCGCCTGCCGTACTAAATCAAATACGAGGCTAGTGTATCAAGAAAGCTTAATTTCCAGATAGCTTGCAAGTGAAATCCATCTTGTTAAATCTTTTAGAAACATTCTAGTTTGTATAATTATTATATTTAATTTCTTTCTATTTTATTTAATTTAATAAAATATGGATGTATATAAAGTTGCATATATCAAACAGCTACTATTAGTAGTAATTGATATTTCAAATAATTACGTTCAAATAAAAAAGTCAAACAAATAAATCTGTTATTAGATAAATAATATTGTACTTTTAATTTACATAATAATATATAAAACACCATTTTAATGAACATGAAAATAAAATAGTTAATTCTTCTACCAAAAGTTCAATTTATTTCAACATAAGAAATGACTTACATACGTTATAAACTGAAAAGATCAAATAAAATAGCCAAATCACCAATAATCATTTGAAAAATATGTATTGTACATTATTAGTATTATATAAGTAGCCTTTGCCAATATTATCGATATTGTGAACAATTATTTGGCATTTATTGTTCACAATGGTTTTGAAGTATATATCTTATGAAAGTGATACAAGTAATTTAATTGACACCTAATGAAAATTTCTTCTTATTCAACATCTTAAATGTTATTGAAATGTTCAACAAATACATAGTAAATGTAACTCGATATGTACCAGACGTGTACAATGAGGGAATGTCGCAACAACCGATACCATGCATAAGACGCTTTATGCAAATTATAGTCTTTTTAAATATCAACAATTTATAATAGCAAACATTCACATTCTGTGATCAAATGTTCTTAAGAAAATATAATAAATGAATAATAAATCAATAGTAACATTAAATTGAATATAACAATCCTGCAAATTGAAAATATATATTTTTTATTTGTTATTGCCACTTTCGCCCAATTAATTATGCAAGCGCGATGTTTGGAATTAATGGAATCATATTTTCATTTGAAAAGGTATTTGAAAATTGCAATAATTATAACACAGTCGAGCGGGGCAGACGTCCTATATTGTTAGAACGGTATCCGCAAGTAGTTGGCTCCTCATTTAAATGTCAACTAATTATTAATTTATTATTGAGATGATATCACAGCGCATAATTAGAAAGATACACGTCATAAGTGGGAAACATTAAATGCATTTATTAACTGCGGTAAGAAAGGTTACTTTATTTTATAGACTTCAGACATGATTTATTACCAGTAAAAAAGGGGGATTAAAATAGGTTTAGGATTATTGTTTTGATGAAATGCTATTAACTAACTTTTTACTAATAACATTTCTATCAATAAGCACATAAATATAGTTAATTATATATTAGAGTTTATCCGTATAATAGTTATAGAGATTGCATTAGATTAGACACGTGCTTTTCAAGATATCGTTCTAGATATGCTTAACGGAATATAATAAACGTTTTTTAATCAACCTTCCCTATTATAGGAGGACGTTTATCTACATTGGCATGTTATTTAAAGTGATTGTAAGTTTGTAGCATCCAGATCCATCTCAAGGAACAAGGCTTGTTGCAACATCGTTAGGTGGCATTTTTACGAAGCTGTTGCCATCCATATATTTAAGATCTAAATCTTTGTCGGTATTTATACTGCACTCATTCTAACAGCACTTACAGTTGATGATTTTCAAAGTCTAATTAATTAAATTATTTTTTTCATATTGTTTTAATATCTATTTAAATTTTTCTGCATTATTTTCATGGTTCGGTGTTATTTAATTATAATATTTATTAAAATAACATACATATTATTTTTATTTACTATACATAACAATCTTGAGATCGACCAATAAGAATCAGTCCCGAGATTGCAAGATTTCAGCTGTGTGAAGAAGACAAATATATTAAATTATTGAATTAGGTCTTGTGCATCTTCCTAATATTTCCTCACTCAGTGGCATTATCTTGCAGTAACAAAATACACTAAACTAATTAGGTTAATAATTTTTTTCATAAATTTGAACATGTTTCACTACACAGTGCTATAACTAGGCAGATAATTAATACACAAAAATTACAAATTATATATTTATTGAAAATTTAAATAAAATCAATAAAGAAAATAATTAAAAAACATTTTGTTTGTGCAATTTATTAATAGTATATCCAAAAACATAAAAATTACTTTTTTTATTACTTGCGCTAAAAATAATCATAAATTTAAATCCTTAAAAAATAATAGTTATTTCAAAGATCTTATTAATTTATTGAATAAAATATACAAAGAAACTTGTCTTTCCAATCTTCTTCTTTAAGTGCCGTCTTTGCTACAAAATTTGGCAATCATCATTGCTTTGTTTTAATTTCAAAACAGTTGTTTTGAACAATTGAGTAAATGTGCACTAGAATTATTCTCTGAGATTTTGTAACTAAAATGTACGTCGGTGGCCAGTACTTCTTTTTCCTTGATTTTTTCTATCTCTTATAACTTGGCCCAGGTATTCATGTTTTTGTCTTTTGATAGTTACTAAAAATTTTTCTTAATCTATTTTCTAAAGATTTCAACATTAGTAACTTTGTCTACTTATGTTACCCCAACTATTCTTTAATAGTAGATATTACAAAATTAAATTTTACAAAAAAGTTTTCACTACTAAAGTTGATAAATTATTTAACAAGTTGCAAATTGATACATAATTTAAAACCAATTATTTGTCTAAAAATGGTGATTATATTTGTTGACTTGAGACTTAGATGGTTAATGCAATGCAAAAAAAAACATTCTTGTTTATTCTGTAATTTTTATACTGTACTTCAAACCTACTTTTTCTTTCATTCTCCTAGCGGCAGGTAAAACGCACTTTTTTGTAATAATGTTAAATCAATAACTATACCTGTCTGTGCAGCCAATTAAATCTGACAAAAACTTTGTAATAAACACAATAAAAAACATGAATAACTACTAGAGTTAGAGAACAACGCTCCAGTATTGGTGTGGCAAGTTGTTTGTACGGTTACTCAATTTGCCGCGGTTTACCTAAAAAAACCATCCAAGTAAACTAAGTTTGCAGACAAGCATAGAGACAACAAAAAGTATTTTTTGATTATTGTTTTAAACAAGGAAATATTTGAAAAGTAAATTTGTTTTTAGTATCTTAAACTATTTATAGTCTTATTGTTGTAAAAAAAAAAATAGCACTTTGGCTGCGGGTTACCGGTTTAGAAATAAGAACAACTTATGTTGATATGCTTTATGCGTAGACAACATAAGGCATCTTTTTTTTTACCTGATTAACAAGTTTTATATAGACATTCTACAAGCGTTTTGGTCAATTCATAAAATGACCATTAACAACAAATGCGCTTGCCGTCTGTGTACAACCGAAAATATTTTGGATTTGTTGCATCTATCTAAAAACATGCACCAAAAAACACCAAAACAAGTCTTGCGCTCAGAGATACACTGGTCTATTAACGGTAGACCTAAGTACTTTCTAATAATCAAATTTGTTGGTTTGTCAATTTTGTATTGGCATGCGACACTAATTTGTACCAAAGTACAAAACATTTGCAAATTATAGCTGGCAAAAAAAAATTGATTTACAATAGAGACTTGGTGCAAGAAAATTTTATAGTTATATAGTGCAACTATGTTTAGTTTTAAATAAAATTAGAGGTTTGTACAGTTGCAAAAGTATCTTTCTTAGCGATTTCTAATTTAAACTAGTCGAACTCTTTATCAAGTACAAAACCTTTTTACAATAAGTGATTAGCTTTTTAATATGTTCAAAAATAAAGTAATATGTAATTCTTGTCTCTGCAAACAAATTTTGTTTGTTGCAGTAATGCTGTTTGAAGCGGAAAAAATTTACAAAAACGATTTTACCAATAAAAAACAATTTAACACTATTTAACTTAGCATCATCAAATATTCAATACACACGCACACACACTTTTTAACTGGTGTAACCACATGAACTGCATTATTACCAACCGCTATAGCAAATAAAATGACGCTAAATGTATTCTACCCCAACGCATCCAACTTAAAAAAAAATTTTATGTATCAACGTCAATTGTACGCCTTTTCTGGATTAAAAAACAGCTACAAAATGTTTTTTTAGAAAAAACAGCTACAAAATGTTTTTTTAGAAAAATGAGTTAAATAATTTTTTTTATCTAATTTGTCAACGATACTGTATTATTTTTAAGCTTTGTTTGATGTTTAGTTTTCAAAATTGACACCAAACGGTTGTTGACTATATTCTCTAATAATTTTTTAAAACAATAATTCAGTGAAATTAGTCGATAGCTGTTGGCATTATTTGCATTACTAGCGACAAAATTATGGCTTTTTTTTAATATGTGAAGTAAAAATTTTGCTTTTAGATTATATTATATATTTTTTTGTGAAAATAACCGTAAAATGCACAATAAAAAAGAATAAATTTAATTAAATTAAGTGTTTGTCTTTGATTTTAGTATTTCTTTGTTATAATAAAATAGTTTTGAATACAAAAAACAGACTTACTAATAAAACAACAAACAAAACAAAAAAATACTTTTTGTTGTCTCTACTTGTTTTGCTTGACTTTTAAAATTTATTTGCAAAATATAAAACAAACTAAAGAAGCTGGGAGTGATGAAAGTACATCGTATATTCACTAAACGTAAAAAATAACAAAAACCTCCACGTTTTTGCGTTTAAATGACCAATTTTTTTTTTCAATTAACGGCAGACATCTTGTAATTTACTTTGATAAGCCCCAGATGCAAAAATTTGTAGGATTGTGTATTTGTATAAGTGCATACAACTTATTTGCTGTGTTAATTGTAACAACCTCCAGCATTCTGTTGCAAAATTATAACTTTAGCTTGTCACTGTTATAACAAAGGTGACAGAAAAGCCAAAACTAAATACAAAAAACGACTAAAAATACAATCTAAACGTATAATACACGTATCGGACTATTAAGTGATTATAACACAAGAAACAACTAAACATACGTAATTAAAATATACAATTTGGAAAAAAAATCAGAAACTTAGCAGTATACATATTTTAATAAATCTAGAAAATTCTTGATTAAATACGGAACATTTTTTATTAATGTTTATTTAATTTTGATCATAAATTTGTTTAGAATAGCTTATAAAAAGTTGTAATTAACAATTTTTTTTGTAATTTACAATTACAAACATGACCGGCAAGATTAAGATCAAGATTTTTTTTTTTAATTATTTTTACACCTGCAGAAACGTTTCAGTTTGCACATTGTTCAGATTGCTTTTTTTATATTTATTTACATATTTACATTACATTTACATTACATTTTTTTTTTAATTTAAATTTATTTTTATTTACATTTGCTGCTTTACAGCGTCTCTATATGGATGGCTACAGAGCTTTGTATTTAGGACATCATTTTTACTTTATGTTTCCATTTATCTTATTTGATTTTTGTTTTATTTATTTTGTTATTTATGTTGTTCTGTGTGTATTATCTATTTTTATTTATTTGTTTGTTTTGTTATTATGTAGTGTTCTTTCATTTTTGTTTTAAATTTTTTATAAGTTGGTTAAACGTGACTAGTCTATTGCACTAGACCATTGCCTAGTATTGTTTGTTTTGTTTTGTTTTTTTCTGTCTTTATTGTGTATACATTTATATTGCTTTTTTTAGTGTTATGTCCGTAAAATATTTGTTTAATTTTATTTACAAATTTGTTTATTTTTTAATTTTATATATTAGTTTGCAATTTTTTATTTTTATTTTTTTGTTGATGTTTGTTTTGTTAATTATTGTGTATAATTTTTCTGTTGGTGTCAGCTTTAGTAGTTAGTGTAATGTTTTGTTTTGTTGTCTTTATATGCTTTCTATATTTGATTTAGTTGTTTCACCTCATATATTTATTAAACAATTATATTAAACGATCAGTTATTAAGAGTATTACTAAAGTACGCCATCTCAATAATTTCTTATATAACATCAATAATATGAACTAACGCAAATTACTACACACTTACACTTTTTGAAAGTCACTCAGAACTGACTAATAAATTTTGCAACAGATCTGTTAACGTGAAAATAATATCTAAACTTACTATTCCACAAAACAAAGAAAAAAAAGCCAAATATAAATTTTTATCTGTATCCATCTTTGAACATACCCTCTTAATGTCTAATATCACTGACAATTCAGACTCATCCGACTAACAGACGAGCATGTCACTTGCTTATGTTTTTTTTTTTGTAATTTATTTACTATAACTATACTTATGAGCAAAAAAACTTTGGTCGATAGCTTTTTTCACATTTGTTAACAGTAGTTTTTGTTAGCATTATTTATAATAATTAATGTTTTATAAATATTGTTATTTACGTACAGATAGAGCGTCTGAGGTACTGTTAAGGGTCAATAAATAATGGACTAGTTATAGATTGCTATATTTGTTAATGAATAGGTTTGGTAACTCTTTACCTTAGAGAAAAGAGATTTAATTACACAATGGCTAGGGAAGCTTTAAGGGGTGTAATTTAGCTATCAGAGGTTATTCACACATAGACCGGTCTTATAAGTGTGTAATACAAAGTACATTGGCAGAAAGGTCATCGAGGTACTGATAGCTATAGATAGCATGCTTGAAGGGCTGAAAAGAATGTTATTTCACATACTGGCAGCCGAGGCCTTGGGGTTGTGTGAATAACACTGTATCTGGCAGTAAGGCCTCATACGTAACAGCCAAAAGTATGTTGTGCACTTTCAGTTGAGGCCTTGGGGTTGCACAATAACTGCAAAAGATTGTCAAGCTTACACAGGACAGTTAGGTCTAGGGGTTGTATGCAGGGCACATTACAGCGGTAAGGAGCAGTTATAAACACACTGGTATTAGAGTATACCTTAGGGATGTGTTAATTAGATAATTGGTAGTATACCATGTATTGATATAGTTATAGGGACTCTGGCATAGCAATTGGTATTGTGCTAGAGACATATATATTTATTAATTAGACAAAATGTATTAATAATAGTGTGCAGGTTCAATTTATAGAATAGTACGCGGGAACATTAGCAAAGGTAATGCAAGAAGACGAGATGGACCGGTTCAGCACAAATCAATTGCAATGCGGCAGACTGGGAGTCGATTGCGGGACGAAAGAAGGAGGATCAGTAACGTCGGCGCAGCGAAGAGATGCGGCCGCATGGTTTGACGGCAATAAATTAACTGATAAATTGGAGATAATTAATAAAGATTTGACTTTCAAGCACGGTGTGGTGGTTGGGAGGTTCAACGTGCGCTGCGTCAGTTATATAAAAATATAACTTTGTATAACTGAGCGTAATACATTCATTCTTATTTCTACTTTACTTTTAAATATGTTTATTTTCTTAATAAAACTTTGTATGTGTGTATAAGAAATAAGTTAGTTTCCTGCTAAAGGGTGTTTTTTTTTTAAACCGACAACTTTAAATTGAAATAAAACACAGAATAATGTTTTTAATATTTATGAAATTGGCTTTATTTGACAGATAATTTTATGGCATTAATGTTTGAATATGATTTCGGGCATGTGAGCGCTAGAGGTCTAATTTTCACACACTGTTTGCAGTAATTCAGACTGTATTTCGGCAACAATGCATTAAATATTGGCTTCTAAGTGCTTAATTGTTTCTGATTTATCAGTGTAGACATGAGACTTTACATATCTCTAAAAAAAATAATAGCGTCAAATTGAAAAAACAAGGTTACCATTTAACAGGTCCATTTTGTGAAATTAGTTGTTTGTGAAATGTTTCTTTCAGTAAATTAATTGTATCGCGCGCTATGTGGCATGTGGCACCGTCTTGCTAATACCACATGTCTGCAACATTAATGCTGTCCAATTAAGACACAAAAAAGTTGGCAATTATGTCTCTGTACCGCTTACTGTTGACTGCAATGTTCCGACCATCACCATTTTTAATGTCATTGGACCAATAATTCCACCAACCTATAAAAAGCACCAAAAGTAATTTTTTTTTATGTAATGGTGTTTCGACAATAGCTTGTGGATTATTATTGCTCAAAATGCCACAATTTTGTTTGTTGACATAGCCATTTAAACAAAAGTGTGTTTTATCACTAAACAAAATTTTTAAATAAAACTGTAGATCAATAGCAATATTTTTTTTGGCTCATTTACCAAATGTACGGCGCAAACAATGATCGTGTGGTTTTAATTCTTGTACAAGTTGAATCTTGTAAGATTGTAAACCAAGATCATTTTGCAAAATTTTTTATAAATTAGATGGACACAAATTTAATTGTTGAGCACAATGACAAATTGACACACTATCAATTGCTTTTTGTGTGCGCACTGTACAATGTTGTACTAGATGCTTATTATTGTTTAGATTAAACGTATTGCAAAAACTATGCACAATTTCTTAAATTATTTGCTCTGATAGACAATTAGCAAACGTTGCTTCGGCGTGAGTTTATTTATAATAAATTTTCAAACCAAACTAACCTAAAAACGACCAAGAACTGTCAAAGAATAATATGCTATTACTTGTGCATTGATTAAAACACATTCAGTCAGCTTGCGCAAGACAAATAAAACTGTTGAAAACTTGTGACTTAATAAGTCTATACGAGCATTTTAATTAGATAGACTCAATTGTTGTTCCGAAAATTTTAGCATTTAGATTTTGTCTTGCCGCGTAAGCTGTGGAGATTATTATTCTTTGCAATTTTTCTTTATTTTCTAAGACCTAGTGGTTTGCAAGAAATTATCGTTTACCATCTTGCAAACTTGAATGCGATGTTAGTATGGTAGTTTCATTTGCATATATTACCAACTTTATTAGGTTAAAATAAACAAAAAAGTTATTTATATAATTTAAAAATAACACGGGACCTAAGGCAAAACTCTGCTGTACACCGTGCTTAACTTTAATTAACGATAATGTAACATTATTCAATAAAACACATTAGTATCGACCTTCCAGGTATGATTTAAAAAGTTTCAAGAAAATACCACAAATGCCACAATGCTCTAACTTTGATATTAAGATACTGAGCTAGACACTGACAAAGGCTTTGATCACATATTGTTGCAGTAGTATGCTTTTTTTGCTCAAGACCTTTAACTATGGCGCTCAATAAATCTGCTGCTGCGTCAATTGTACACTTACTAGACATTAATCCGTGTATTTATTACAAATTATGATTTTTTTATAAAACTCATTAGCCTAACTATAATTATTATTTTAAATACTTTTCTAAAAAGTGGTATAACTGAAATTGTTTGTCATCTTTATTACTTTTTTGTTTAAATGGGAATAACTTTTGATTTTTTAAAATACTAATCATCTTAATATTTTCTTTAGATCGGTAACCCGTAGCAAAAATACTAATAGTGTCACAATCGTTTAACGGTGAAACATATCTTAGAAGAATGCTCAGATTACGTTTCCTAATAATAAACTAAAGCTCTTATATAGTGTGACGTATTATTTATTAAACGGTCAGAAGTCCATAAAAAATAAGTGATTTTTTTAAAGTTTTTAACGTTAGTTTTTTTTGTGATATTAAGTACAATTTACTGTTAAAGTCTGCATTAAAGCTTTTTACAATTTTAGTGTAATTTGTGATATTAAGTTATCGCAGGTAGTACTGATATTAACGTTTTTTGCAGTTTTGTTGTTATATTTGATAGTAAGTAAGCTAATTTGTATGTGTTGACACCAAAGTTTTTTACAGTTTTGTTGTCATTTTATTTGTAGTTTTAAGTTTACTTTTAAGCATTACCAACTTTGATTAGTATTTATTTATTTTAAAAACTTTAATATGTTGGAGCAAACATTATATTGTAAACACTACAAAAATAGGAAAAATTGTGCAAAAACAGTTTGCAATTTACGTACAATTTTTAATTGTCATAATGCTTTAATTATAAAAATTGAGACAAAATTTACGCTAATAGATGGTCAATCTCTTAAAAACATAGCCACAATGAGGGATAGTGTGGCCGAGACTTTAATGTGACCAAGTGGTACAGAATTAAAGAATTTTGAAAAAATAAATTGCATTTTCACGCGTACTAGGTTCAATTGACTCAAGCCACCGGATTATAAACAGCGCCGTGGATTTGTTAATTATTGCAGATTTCTCAAAGAAAATAGTTTTTTCAGATGAGGCACATTTTTAACTCAAGTGGTACATAAATAACCAAGAAGCTGGAAATGTGGTCACTTTTAATAGTGTAAAGTATTGCAAAATGTTAATCAAATTTTTGTAGAGTCAATTACATCAAATTGATGTGGAGGATATGAAACAAGACGGTGCAATCTGCTATACATAGTGTTACAGAGGAGCAAGTTTCCAGGCAAGGAAAATGTGTATGCGAACAAGCCACAAACAGTTGAACACCTTAAAAAAGAGATACGGCGTGTTATTGGCAAAATAAAGCCACAGTTATGCAAAAATTTTATTCAAAATCTTAAGAAAAATTTACCCTGTGCCAGAGTTTTTCTGGTGCTCATTTGGCAAATGTTTTATTTTATGTTTAATCGCAATTATTCCTTTTAAAATAGATATATTTGGTTAATAAAAAAAAAGGTTTTTATTTATTAATTAAATCCGTCGCTTTTGTTGAAACACTTTTTATTACGCTGTAGAGTATATATGCATCCTTTTGCAATACTTGAAACCAATGCAGAATTAAATACTAGATTTTTTTTTGCATGAAGAAACATTTTTTATTAAAAAGTATGGCAAACATTAAAAGGGCAGGTATTATATTCCCATCACAAACAAAAGGTTTAGGTTAAATTTTTGCTAATGTCTTTCAATAACAATTTTTGGTTAACGTATTTATTATAATTAACAATCAACTTATTACGCCTATTTTAAAGGAACGTGTATATAAATTGCAATTGCTATTAAATTATGTTCTTTTGCTTGCAATTAATAATACAACATAATGAAATTACAAACTCCAAAAAAAATATTAATGTAGAAAAACTATATTAATAAGCTTTTTGAAGATGCTCGTCCGGAGAATCATGGTATAAAGAATGTTTACTACACTGGATCTCAAATAATAAAGGAAAAAGTTTGAAATGCGACAAACACATCAAAAAATGGCAAAGCAAATTTAACGAAAATACCATAAATACGCTTACTCAACTATATAATGCAGTTAATGATACCGGAAAGATACTCAAAGAATGGCTCAAATCTACATTTATTACTGTTCCATAAAACCAACATCAAAGCAGTGCAACAAATATCGTACTATAAGCATAATAAGCCCTTAAGATATTTCTTAAAATTATATACCAACAATGCGAGGACCGTATTGAAAAAACGCAATTTGGTTTCAGGAATGCGTTGGGTGTCAAGGAAGCACTATTTGCGCATAATGTATTATTTCAAAGATATTGCAAAGACGTTAACTGCAAGATACACTTGTGTTTTATAAATTTCAGCAAAGCGTTTGATTGAGTAAAACACAAAGAATTGCATAAGATACTCAAAACCACCAAAGCCGACTACAAAAACATCCGCATAATAGCAAACTTCTACTGGCAACAGACGGCAAAAGTACGAGTTGAAGACCAAAGCACGGGAAATATCTAAATTTGCAAAGGTGTGAGGCAGGGTTGTGTGGGGTTGTCTGCTTTTGCCAAACTTGTTTAACATAAACTTGGAAGAAAAGGAGTGAAGAAAAAAATACCGATCAACGGCGAGATAATTAACAACTTAATGCGGACGACTCTGTTAAATAGACAAATACAGCTCAAAGATTTCAGCTGATGATGAATAAGATCAAATTAGTCAGCAAAAAGTACGGAATCAATCTCAATCTCAAAAAGACCAAATATATGCTTGTTAGTAAAGATAATCTATCATAGCAGACAATACTTCTCAACAACAAAACCAAGTGGACAGATGACAGATGACAGATGACAGATGACAGATGACAGATGACAGATGACAGATGACAGATGACAGATGACAGATGACAGATGACAGATGACAGATGACAGATGACAGATGACAGATGACAGATGACAGATGACAGATGACAGATGACAGATGACAGATGACAGATGACAGATGACAGATGACAGATGACAGATGACAGATGACAGATGACAGATGACAGATGACAGATGACAGATGACAGATGACAGATGACAGATGACAGATGACAGATGACAGATGACAGATGACAGATGACAGATGACAGATGACAGATGACAGATGACAGATGACAGATGACAGATGACAGATGACAGATGACAGATGACAGATGACAGATGACAGATGACAGATGACAGATGACAGATGACAGATGACAGATGACAGATGACAGATGACAGATGACAGATGACAGATGACAGATGACAGATGACAGATGACAGATGACAGATGACAGATGACAGATGACAGATGACAGATGACAGATGACAGATGACAGATGACAGATGACAGATGACAGATGACAGATGACAGATGACAGATGACAGATGACAGATGACAGATGACAGATGACAGATGACAGATGACAGATGACAGATGACAGATGACAGATGACAGATGACAGATGACAGATGACAGATGACAGATGACAGATGACAGATGACAGATGACAGATGACAGATGACAGATGACAGATGACAGATGACAGATGACAGATGACAGATGACAGATGACAGATGACAGATGACAGATGACAGATGACAGATGACAGATGACAGATGACAGATGACAGATGACAGATGACAGATGACAGATGACAGATGACAGATGACAGATGACAGATGACAGATGACAGATGACAGATGACAGATGACAGATGACAGATGACAGATGACAGATGACAGATGACAGATGACAGATGACAGATGACAGATGACAGATGACAGATGACAGATGACAGATGACAGATGACAGATGACAGATGACAGATGACAGATGACAGATGACAGATGACAGATGACAGATGACAGATGACAGATGACAGATGACAGATGACAGATGACAGATGACAGATGACAGATGACAGATGACAGATGACAGATGACAGATGACAGATGACAGATGACAGATGACAGATGACAGATGACAGATGACAGATGACAGATGACAGATGACAGATGACAGATGACAGATGACAGATGACAGATGACAGATGACAGATGACAGATGACAGATGACAGATGACAGATGACAGATGACAGATGACAGATGACAGATGACAGATGACAGATGACAGATGACAGATGACAGATGACAGATGACAGATGACAGATGACAGATGACAGATGACAGATGACAGATGACAGATGACAGATGACAGATGACAGATGACAGATGACAGATGACAGATGACAGATGACAGATGACAGATGACAGATGACAGATGACAGATGACAGATGACAGATGACAGATGACAGATGACAGATGACAGATGACAGATGACAGATGACAGATGACAGATGACAGATGACAGATGACAGATGACAGATGACAGATGACAGATGACAGATGACAGATGACAGATGACAGATGACAGATGACAGATGACAGATGACAGATGACAGATGACAGATGACAGATGACAGATGACAGATGACAGATGACAGATGACAGATGACAGATGACAGATGACAGATGACAGATGACAGATGACAGATGACAGATGACAGATGACAGATGACAGATGACAGATGACAGATGACAGATGACAGATGACAGATGACAGATGACAGATGACAGATGACAGATGACAGATGACAGATGACAGATGACAGATGACAGATGACAGATGACAGATGACAGATGACAGATGACAGATGACAGATGACAGATGACAGATGACAGATGACAGATGACAGATGACAGATGACAGATGACAGATGACAGATGACAGATGACAGATGACAGATGACAGATGACAGATGACAGATGACAGATGACAGATGACAGATGACAGATGACAGATGACAGATGACAGATGACAGATGACAGATGACAGATGACAGATGACAGATGACAGATGACAGATGACAGATGACAGATGACAGATGACAGATGACAGATGACAGATGACAGATGACAGATGACAGAGAATTAATAAAGAAAATATTAATTAGGTATTTTTTTTTATGTTTATAAAATTTCATAATCGTTCTTTTAAGTACATATGTTTAATTATATCTTTTTTGTTTTTTTATTGAAAACATTTTGTTTTCTTAGATTGAGGCTTTCTTAAAACAAATGGAAACGTTTTTTTTTATTCTACAGTTACTTGCTGGGTTTAAAATTAATCAATTTTGCAATTAGAACAATATAGTTATTAAAAACTTTATTGGCGGTCTTGACAACTTTACAATTTAATTTTTATGGCGTTTGGAAATTTTTTTCAGTTTACTTAGTCAACTTTTTTTCTATGGGAAACAAACTGGCTGAACGATGGTTTAATTTTCTATAATAGAATAATTATTGCTATTATAAAGGCTTTTAATACCTATCACGATAGATGAGTAGAGACAAAGATAATTTTATTGCAAAAATATTTCTATTGTTACCTTTAAAGTTTGAGAATTGAAGTTGAGAAGGGTAGTGTTACTTTAATTGAATTGAAATTTCTTTATCAAATAACTTTGCAGATTTCTAAAGCAAATTACAAGCGTTAAAATTTTCCTTCAAAATAAAAAAATTTGTTCTGTTGTTGACCAAGTGCTACTTAACAATAACAATTTAGCCACCACGCCTCAGTTAAGCATATTGTCCAGTTTTTTTTCTATGTGTTATTGTAGAAACGGTCACACCGAGTAATACCTCTGCTTAATAAGTTTCATTATGCAATGGATTGTGACAAATACTAATTTAAATTTTTTTAAGTTAATTTAATCTTAAGGTTTAAGTGTTATTTTTTTTAGAATTATGTGACTATAGCTTATATAACTCAGATCAAAACACTTAGACAATATTATCAATATAACATTGATATTTAATTTATTTTAATTTATTATCAGTTGCTATTATTTGGGATTTCAAAAAGATAAGATTATTTACAAACATATACACAAAAAATATTTATAAAATAAAATAATATTTATTTATAATATAAAAATTTAAAAATGTAGATAATAATTCAGAAACTATTTATTACATAAATAAGCTATGATCGTTTAAGGTGACTAACAGATTACAGACAAAATAGAGAACAATCAAGTAAAGGCGTGTTTGACAGAGATATAAAAAAATATGTATTATATGTATAACAAACACAGATAATAAAAGAATTAACTAAACAAACTAATCCAAATTATTATCAGTATTGATAAATTTGTTATTAACAAAATAAATATTAAAATAATTGAAAATCAAAGAAATAATTTGCCAACTGTATACTACAAATACAAAAACATAGGTGATATGACATGATATGAAGACTATTTTCAATGTAGACAAAGACGTATTATGTAAATGTCAAAAGGTCTGTTCCAACATACGATTTGAACGGTTTGCAAACCGTCCAAACTGTGCACTACACAAACAAATATTTGTCATCCTTAGGCAATCCTTTATACACAGTAATTTGTTTGTGTGCATAGTTTGAACGGTTTGCAAACCGTTCAAATCGTATGTTGGAACAGACCTAAAGTAGAATTATTAAATATACGTAAGTATATCTAATGATTGTTTAAGTAATTAATTTAAATATAATTGTGTACAATGTATGAATATACAATGTATGGTACCACAATCATAATTTATATTCTGTCAAAACCATTTATTCAGTGGATTTCCCATTTTTATTTTAACCTGAAAGAAATGATTAACAAACATGCAGATGCTTATAATTTGCATAATTAAGTCATAGTTAAAAGTAACAATATCCTGATTAAATAAAAATAGTGATTAATTTCTTTAATTGGATTTGCAAATTTTAAAATTTATTTAATTATTATATTTTTGTATTGCTTATTTTATTTTGTTAAGCAAATTAAGTACTTCAGTTTTTTTTAAATGTCAAGTACACCTCTCAAAAAAGGTTTATATCACTTACTTAAAAAGTGTAAAAACATTCTCCTTCTTATGTGCTTATGTAAATAAATTCTGAATTTTTGCATTCAATTGTAATTTTGTTATATGGTAACGTTTTGTTTTAAACTATATTGTATATGTAGCAAAATTTAAATAAGACATTTTGTGATATATGGTTAATTGGTTAGAATACTAGATTAGGTTCCACTAGTATTTTTAAAAGTATGATTGGTAATATTATTTGATAATGCTATAAAGTAAAAATTATTTAAACTTTAATACGTTTTTTTTTTAATTAATTCCTGGATATTATCAAGTACCCGTACAAACGGGTATATATTTTTTATGTCTACCACATAAGTAGAGAAATTGATATTAATAGAATATTAATTACATACAATTATTTATTTACTTCTGTTCTGTAATAGTAATAGTGTACTTGCGTATATCTTGAAATGCACTAGAAGTAGAATGCTATATCACCAATTTATTTATTAATCAGCTAGTTCTTTGTGTTCATAATAAATTAAAATGCTTCAATTGTCAACTAGCTTATAAACTACTGTAGATACCACTCTACTCTGTATCTTAATTAACAAACATTATGCACAATTATTAATTTGTTCCAGCAAATAATAAAAATAATTTCATTGCAATTAGTAGTCAATGGCTGCAATAAAGATGTGGTAAGTAAAACTTTTATAACTTTTACTGAGAAATACTAGCATATATGGAAAGGAATTTTAAATCTTTATATCTAATATTAATCACGCCACCGTTTTTATTTCTCGCATTAAAACAAAAATTATGATAAGCATAATATTTATTGGTTTATTCTAAATTATAATGTTCAAGTAGAATTTAATAAATGTGGGTGCTCTTTACAAGTATTAATTATTTATTGCAAGTTTAATCTTGTAATTATGTTGAAAGTTTAAGTGTATTTAATTTATCTGCAACATTAGAGCTATAATTTATATATAATAACAAAATTAAAACAACTAATTAATTATAATTAATAATAATAAGTTTAGGTTTAGACAGGTTAATTTGCACAATGACATATTAAAAAATTTGTAATTTTTATTAACTTGAATAACTTTTAAGTAGAATTTCCCTTTACATGTTTTATGAATGATGTTTATGTTAAAATAATAATAAATCATTTTATAACAATATGATATTATTAATACTATATTAATTGATTTGTAGGCTTTTCTAACTACATTTATACAATTTTAATTTAAAATTAACAATTACTGCGTGACTATAATAACAAATACTGTGTCGTAAGTAAGACTTTATTGCATTTCCGAGAAATGAGCCACACAGCAAGGAAGTCCAATCTATTCTTCATAGTGTAGATGAATATAAGTATATATTGTTTTATTTTATTATTGTATGAGGTATATATATTCGAAGATCCAGTCTGCTTTAAAAGGAACCCGGTTCAAGTCGATGGAAGAGATGAATGCTCTTACAAAAGAAACTTTGACGAATGGAAAAAACAAATGCAAAGGTGTGTGGCAAGAGAAAGGAAATACATTAAAAGAGAGCATTTGATTATAAAATAATTTTTAAAATAAAACTATTTATTATAAGCAGTCTTGTTATTTAATAGCCGTATGTCGTATACCTACTTTTCCGTGGCCAATAGATTATTCTAGGCTATTGACTTTACAATTTTTGTTTTTCAAGCATTGCAGCATTATTAGATTAATTTTTTTTACAGTTTTATAATAATGACAACTTCCAATATTCATTTGCAAGCTTGTTCATGCAATTTATAAAAATTGTCATAAGAATTGAAAAAAACAAGGTTGATTAAGATATGCTTGATCAACTGATTGGTTATAATGACAGTGCTTATTACTGTTGCGCAAAAAATTTGCAAGAAATCTAAACAAAAATTAAAAAAAAAATCAAATAATCAATCGACACAAGTTAAACAAAATTTGCAAAAATTACAACATTTTATTATCAAAAAATGCATGTAAAGTTGCTTAATCTACAATAAATGTTTGAAATGACTTTATCCGGCCAAAATACAAGCATTCAATCTTTTTGTCATTAAATGCAGTACTCTTTCAAACACACCAGAGTTGTTTCTAATTAAGTTGCACCCAGCAATTATCCGATTTTGCAAGTTGTTCAAATTCTCTACTGGAGTAGGGTAAACAATAGTTTTAGATAGCCTTATAAGAACTAATCCAAGAGGTGAGGTGTAAGTCTAAAGATCGAGCAGGCCATGCGTGTGGCCTACTTTGACCAATCTAGCAATCTTTGTACGTGCATAAGTCACATTGCAATCTTTGTTGCCAATGGTACATCATCTAGAAACTGAGGAAGCATTTGTTTCAAAAAGCAATACATCTTGATGGTAAGTCCTTTTGGTAAAAATACTAGTCCAATTAGACAGTTGCCCACAATTCTAACTCAATCATTTAAGAAGAACTGATGTTGAAAACAATCTTCACATACCGGATGCGGATTTTTATCTGCCCACACATGGTTGTCATAAAAATGCCTTATTGCATTTTTTAAAAATCTGGTTTTATTGGTGAGAAGAACATGTATCAGGAATTAAGAGATTAAAACTAATGTTTGCAAAAGCCATTGACATAACGCAATACGTAAAGAAAAATTAGCAGGTAGTAGTGTCTGAACACGCTAAACGTGGTATAAGCACAAACAATTGCACTTAAAAGTTTTTCAAACTGTCCAATGAATTACATTTAAAATATTGGCAGTTTTTTTGCGTAAAACTACTTGGATCTTCTTTTATCATGTGTGCTGGACATGATTATGTTTTAGTTATACCGTTTTTACTGTCATTGATTTTTTTGGTCTACCATTTTGTTTCAATGTGCTTGTTTCACAAAGACTTTGATAAATGTTTTCAAAAATTTTTTGGTTGCGTATATTACGACTAAGAAACTGTTCAATGTACAATCGTCTAGCTTGTAATAAATTTCCATCAGAAGTCTATACATAAAATGCATGTCAGTCATCTCGGAGTTTGTATAGCAATTCATAGTACAAGAACTCACAAACTATTAAAAACACGTCAAACAGCCAAACATCACTAAATCTAAACAACAGTAACATATACGTATGTATAGTGTGTTATAAAAAGCAATTTATAATTTTTACAAGTTATATATCAGTTTAAAGTCGTATAAGTTAATACAAATAAATAACAATTAATATTTGCAATTTATATTAATTGTTTAGCTTTTGTTTGTATTAATTGTTTAGCTAAACAATCTTCTTCTTCTTCTCACGCCGTCTCCTTTCGAAGGGTTTCTTTTTTTTTTTTATTTTTTTTTTATTTTGCGTTTTGCAGCTATTTTACATTGCCCTAGAAGTCTTACGACTTGTTTAAAGGGGGTTGATGGGACCAACGGCTTATTAAGTGACTTCCGAATCCGGTTGGCGATCCAATTGACATTTATGGTTTTTGACACGGCTGCTCGGAAGACATCAGTGGTCGTACAGTTGAACCAGCGGCGTAGGTCTTTAAGCCATGAGTTCTGTCGTCTTCCAACCGACCTTTTTCCCTGTATCTTCCCCTCAATTATAAGTCGTAAAAGTTCGTAGCGCTTCCCTCTCATGATGTGCCCCAGGTATTCGGCCTTTCTTCTCATCATGGTGTAAAGAAGTTTTTTTGTCTTTTTCATACGGATAAGTACATCAGCGTTAGTCACTCTTTGTACCCAAGATATTCGCAGTATACGCCTGTACAAGTACATTTCAAAGGCTTCGATCTTTTTTTTCATAGCGGGGTTTAGAGTCCAGCTTTCGCAACCGTACAAAAGCACTGGAAACACGTAGCATCTTAACATGCAAACCCTTATTTCCAAGCTTAGGTCAGATCTTACAAAGAAATTTCGCATGGTTATAAATGTTCTGCGAGCTTGTTCAATTCTCGACTTTATTTCTTTAGTCATGTCACAGTGTTGGTTGACTAGGGCGCCGAGATATTTGAAGTTAGCAACCTGCTGTATGAAGGCCCCGTTGATGGTTACGGAAACGTTTGTTGGTCTTTTTGCAAAGATCATGGTTTTTGTCTTCTGTATATTTACAAACAGCCCTGCCCTTTCACTGTACTGTACCACGCTATCTATCATTTTCTGGAGTTCAGGTTGCGAATTTGCAATGATGACCGTGTCGTCGGCGTACCTCAAGTTGTTTATTATTCGTCCATTTACAGTGATTCCGCCTGAAGTTTCATTAAGTGCTTCGATGAATATTACTTCTGAATACAAATTGAATAGAAGCGGCGATAGAATCAGAAGACCTAAATAGATTATTATCTGGGATAGAAAATCTATTTCAAACTTACTTTGCATCTTTTTAACAGGAAATAACTCAACGGTTGGATTTATTAGTTACTATGAATCGTAGAATTACTGTGTTGGAAAAAGAAAATAAAAATTTAAGAAAAAAATAACACTTTTACAGTCTAATACAACAAATAATAAAAATCTAATTTACGAGGTGGAAGATCGTCAGAGAAAAAAAC
Source organism: Tachinus rufipes (assembly GCA_963932245.1). Taxonomy (NCBI): domain Eukaryota; kingdom Metazoa; phylum Arthropoda; class Insecta; order Coleoptera; family Staphylinidae; genus Tachinus; species Tachinus rufipes. The sequence goes on along the minus strand of OZ010741.1, from coordinate 42,982,665 downwards.
ACAACGTTATGATTTTTAACATTCCCAAATCTTTGCAAACATCAGCTCAGTAGCAAATAGATAACGATGTAAAAGAAGTTAACAATTTACTTGGCCTTTTAGGAGATATTCCAAATCCCAGAAAAGTTATAAGAGAAGAAAAGAAATCAAATAAACTTAGACCTGTAAAGGTAATTTACGATAATGAAGAAGCAGCAAAATAGGTAATTAACTGTCGCAGAAAAATAACTAATCCCAATTTCATAATATGGTCAGATAAAACACCGTTGCAACTGAACGAGTTGAAGGCTGTATCAGATCAATTAGAACATAAGTAGTAAGGCAAATGGGAATAATATTATCTACATAAAATACAGAAATTATAGACCTTACATATATGCTAATAAAATAAATACGTCAAAAAACTTAACAAATTAAAAGTTTATTTCCAGAATGCGGAGGGAATAAAAACAAATTTAACGGATTTTATTTTAAATGTCTTATTATGTGATTAGGATATTATTATTATTATTGTTAAACATGGATAATGGAAAATATTTATAATAGCAAAATTGAATTGAATAGTTATAATCTTTATAGAAAAGATAGATGCATTAAATCTAGTAAGAAATCTGAAGGTGGAAGAGTTTTAATTGTTTTTAAAAATTTCTTAATTGCAACAGAAATTAATAACATTTTGTTAGAAGTTGAACAATTATTTATAAAAATACAGTTTGGAAATAAAAACATATATAGTAGATGCATTATATATTCCACCAAGAGAAAATAGTACTAATTATCAAATACATACTAACATAGTAGAAAACATAGCTACATTATATCCAAATGCTACTCTAGTTATTTGTAGTGATTATAACTTACCAGATGCTACATATAGCTATGATGACATAAGAGTAACATTGCTGGAGTATTCTAGCTACTCTTCACAAATGGTTGCATATTTGAACTTATATCAATGCAATAATATTTCTAATCCTTATGATGTATTTCTGTACTTGATATTCTTACACGATATATACATTTTAGTAGAGACAGCGGATGAATTATTATTTTCAAACAGTACACATACACATCATATAGCGTATTGTCTAAGTATTAGTAAACCTACACTGGATCCTAAGTTGAATTTGGCAGAATTAATACCTGATTTTAAAAATGTCAATTATAAAGCCATAAACGAATATTTAGCAAACATTGATTGGCTTGCAACGTTGATAACAGATTACAGAAAAAGCCGCACAACAATTCTATAGTATCTTGCATGATGTAATTGATGTATTTGTGCCAGTCAAACAAAGTTCATACTCTAAATGGTGAGTGAATTAATTAAGCTTAGAAAAAGAAGTAAAAAGTTAATAAATATTATAAAAAAAACAGACAAGTAAAAAGATTTTAACAAGTTTTAAGACTTCAGAAGAATAGTTTAAGTGCCAACCTTTACAAAACTTACTTTTTAGTAATGTTAGTGACAATATCTGTAATAATCCTCAATCATTTTGAAACTTAGTAAATAAAAAAAGAAAAACTGATGGGTTTTCTAAAAATGTGTAGTACTGTGATAAAATTTGTAATAATGGACAAGACTGTGTTAACTTGTTTTCAGAATTTTTGTCTACTGTTTATGTAAACAGCAATTTAAACGTATCTGATTTTAATTTTGAGTATATTGTAAATCCGTCTAATTTTTACTTTAAATGTTGTTGATATAATTGTATTGAAAGTTTAAAAAACTTTGTGATATCAGGTTTGGATGAAATACCGAGCATGTTTATAAAACGTTGTATTTGTACACTTTCCGAGCCAATTTTTGTACTTTTTAATTTATTTATTAAGCAGGAAGGGAGTATTTTCTGAGTGTTAAAAACAGTCATACATCAAACTTACACACCAATCTGGTAATACTAATGATATTATCAACTACAAAGAAGTTTTTAACCAATCAGTTATCCCTAAAATGATTGACTCATATCATTGCAAATCTGTTAAAATGAACGTCTAAGCAAATAATAACCGATAAACAGCATAGTTTTCTTAAAGGTCAATCTACTTTAACTAACTTACTTTTGTACCAATCAATAATTTTAAAATCGTTTGAAAAAAAATTACAAACCAATGCTGTTTATACAGATTTTGCATAATTATTTGTCTAAGCCATTAAATGTTGTGTCGAGTGTACCAAAAAGAACACATATTGGTCCAATTTTGTTTTTGTTGTTTGTGAATGACCTGCCAGATATATTTGTTAATTGTGATAGTTTAATGTATGCAGATGATTTGAAGTTATTTTGAAGTATACAAACAGAAATCGACTGAAACCTTTTACAACAGGATTTAAATTGCTTAAACAATTGGTGCATGTCTAACAATTTAAGAATAAATACTAAGAAATGCTTTTCAATTTTATTTTACAGAATAAATTTAGTAATTTAATATAGATACCAAATTGACAATGTGTGAAAAAAATAAAAGATCTGGGAGTTACGATAGATTTAAAATTAGACTTTAATTGTCATTTTTTGGAAATTGGTTTAAAATCTAAAAAAATGCACAAATTTGTTAATCGTTTATCATGTGATATGAATCCAAGTGCATATGTTGTTTTACATAAATCACTAATTAGATGAGTTTTAGAATTAATTGTGTAGTTTGGTCACCATATGCTGAATTATTTAATGTTAGTCTTCTGAAAGATCGCCTCAACTTTTGATTTAAATTTTATCTATAAATTAATTCATGGTAAAATAAATTGTCCTTTTTTATTCGAAAAAATTAATTTTAATTTTAATCAACAACGTTACACACGACAATCAAGTGTTTTTAAGTGCAAATTATATAAGACAAATTATTCTTACTATAGTCCAATATCAAGATGTATGAGACTTTGTTATGATCATCAAAATCATAATAAATTTGACATATTTTCACTTTTATTTAGTAAGTTTCAAAGTATATGTCGCAATATAAACTTATGAAATAAAATAAAATATTTATGTTATTTTTTGTATTTTGCTTTGTAACACCATATACTTATTTATTTATATTTTTTTTTTGTATAAAAAGGTGTATGCCGTAAATAAACTTATTTTTATTATTATTATTATTATTATTATTATTATTATTATTATTATTATTATTATTATTATTATTATTATTATTATTATTATTATTATTATTATTAACTGCAACCGATACATGAGATGGTCAATGACAAAACGTATTCAAATGAAATCCGCTTGTACATTAGTAGATTAGTAGTAATTGTTCTAAGTAATTGTTAACAATTTTTTGTACTTAATATACTCATTGGCGCACGCCTTACTTTTATTTACATTACAAATGTCAAATTTTGTTTACCCTGTACTTTCAAAACAATTGGGTTTTTCAACTTTAAATTTTTCCGCATGTTTACCTAACACCCTGTATAACACACCGTTTAATGCTTGGAAATTTGACTAAAAATTATCTAAAGCACACAATACTGCTTTGGGTGTCAATACAATACACTATGTTTAAGTATTTAACCTGAACACAGCAATTAAACATGTTTTTATACAAAATCAACATTTTGTTGGTGTATTCTTTGACATTTTAAAAGCGTATGATATAGCGTAGAGGTACAATGTTTTACGTAGTACGTACATTTCATCTATAAAATACTCGCAAAAGCATAGTATTGTTAATACTGTTAGAATTAATATAGAAATCTATGACTCCATATATGTTTCAGTAACGCTGTAGTTGGCTGTAGTCAGTTGCACATGTAAAAGTCAGTAATAAACATTTATTTTCATAATCTCCTTGTGTTCTCATTTACTGAATATCGAACAGGTTATGGGCCCAGTGTTGAGAAAACGGGAGTTTTGAAAATTACGAGAAAAATCGTAGTGAGATTAAGGAACAAAGAAAAAAAAATGGCTTCAATGGAATCGATCACGTTGCCGCAACTCAAAAACGGAACGAACTTTGCAAATTGGAAGTTTCGCTTAAAATTAATACTTGAAATGAAAGAAGTATCGGATGTCCTAGAAATAGAAAGTGTAACAGAAGCGAACAAGAAAAGGGATTGCAAAGCAAAAGCAATCATAGTGCAATGTCTGAGCGACAAGTACATTGAGTATGTGAAGAAGAAAGAAACGGCAAAGCAGATGATGACAGCGCTAGAAGAAGTATTCGAGAGAAACAGTACGTTTAACAAATTAAACTTGAAAAAGCAACTGCTAAAGTTAAAGTGTTCAAATAATGATAAACTAGTAGATCATTTTCTGAAATTCGACACGTTGATAAACAACATTGAAGCTGCGAGATCCAAAATGGAAGACACCGACAAAATATGCCATCTACTAATCACAATGCCGGAGAAATATCAACACGTGGTATCGTCTATAGAAGCGATGAGTATGAGTAGTACACCTACATTAGAGAAAATAAAATCATGCTTGCTAGATGCAGAATTGACACAAGCTGAAAAAGGACCAGTGAGAGACACAGCGAGAGAGGAAGCAGCATTCGCTACACACAAAGAAATCGAATGTTTCAAGTGCCATAAGAAAGGCCACAAAGCGAACGAATGCCGGTCGTCGAACAAGCGAGGCCGAGCGAGTGGTAGAGGATACAGACGTGGTTACTATCACAGTCAAAGCCAACGCGGTGCTGCCGGTGCAAGTAGTAGTGCATCTTCTCAACAACAGACGCATGTAACGCAAAACGACGAGTCGTCAGCGTATGTGTTTGTAGCCAGTATGGTTAGCGCGGAGTGTTTAAGTGCAACGCACCATACAAATCCGAATGAGGTCAACTTCATCGTCGACTCAGGGGCGTCTGAACACCTGTTAAGAGCAGATTTAACAGCAATTCAAAAAGTAAACAAACTGCCGGTCACAACAAAAATTAAAATAGCAAACGGAGAATTATTAAAAGCTGAAAATAGAGGTGAAATAACAGTGCTAAGTGACAACAAGAAAATTAAAATTAACGGTTTGATAGTGCCTGGACTTTTTGAAAACATTTTATCGGTAAAACAACTAGTGGAAAAACGCTATGTTATAATATTCGACGAATTCGGTGCAGAAATAAGCAATGGAATACAGTCTTGGCAATGTATAGAGGAAAATGGACTCTTTATCATGAAAGGAAAGCATCTCGACAACAAGGAAAACAACGTACCGAGGAACAACGCACACAATGACAGCGAGGAAGCGGCTCTTACTGTTTACAAAAACGGTAACAAAGACAACTTGTGGCACCAACGCCTAGAACACCTGAACAAGAAAGGATTAGCAAGAATGCAACTACCAACGTCAGATAAAATATGTGAGCCATGTATAAAAGGTAAAGCAACTAGGTTACCATTTATGACTGTAAACAAACCAAGAAGTAGTGCAATAGGTGAGCTTTTGCATACAGACCTAGCGGGTCCAATTAATCCAGCATCAAAAGACGGATTTAATTATTTTCAGACAATCACTGAAGATTTTTCGCATTATATTAAAGTCTATTTACTTAAGAATAAATCGGAAGCGGAATTAAATTTACAAAATTATGTGAGGGAAATAAATACTCTATTAAACGTTAAAGTCAAGAGAATTAGATTTGACAATGGGGGAGAATTTGTATCAAATCATTTTAAAGTATTTTGTCAAAATGAAGGGATAAAAATGGAATATACCAGACCATATTCTCCGCAACAAAACGGCGTTGCAGAGCGAATGAATAGAACTTTGTATGATAAAGCCAGAACCATGTTAACAGAGACGGGTTTTCCAAGGTATTTGTGGGGCGAAGCAGTTATGTGTGCTGCGTATCAATTGAATAGATGTCCCTCAGCAGCTATTAATAATCAAATACCTATGCACATTTATACCGAAAATGTAGATTTGAGCAAGTTAAAAGTTTTTGGCGCAAAAGCGTGGTTTGTCATTTTGCCAAAACCAGCTAAATTTAATGATAGGGCGCAAGAAGCGCGTATGGTCGGATATGCTGCTAACGGATATAGATTGTGGGAACCAGTGACCAAAAAGATAATAATTTCAAGAGATGTAAAGTTTGATGAGACTAATTTTGTATTTAATAAAAATAAGACTGGAAATGAAAATCAACTAATTACATTTGAAATTAATGAAAAAGAAAATAATGATGTAAATAATGAATCTGATGTAGAAGATAGAAATCAAGATAGTGAACAAGAATCAAATCAGAGTTTGGATGACGACAAAGCCGAAAATGAAAATAGACCAAAGAGAAGTAACAAGTTACCAAACTATTTAAATGACTACGAATTGCATACCGCATTTTGTCTTGTCACAAATAATGAACAAGTGCCAGATAATTTTGAAGAGGCTAATAAAAATAAAGAATGGTGCAAAGCAATTAATGCTGAACTAAGCGCACATGATGCTATCAACTCTTGGACTGTAACTGAGCTACCGGATGGAAAACACCCGATTGATGTTAAATGGGTATTCAAAATTAAAGAAGACGGTACTAAAAAAGCACGTTTGGTTGCTAAAGGATTTCAAGAGAAAGAAAACTTTGAAAATAACTATGCTCCAGTAGCAAGATTGAGTACGATCCGATTGTTGATGGCACATGCAGTTCAATGTGATTATAAAATACACCAACTTGATGTACCAACTGCATTCCTAAATAGTAAACTAGATAAAGAGTTATATGTAAAAATTCCAGATGGATTAAAGAAAAAAAATAATAATAAAGTATTAAGGTTAAATAGAGGACTTTACGGGCTAAAGGGTAGTCCAAAGTATTGGAACAATAGATTTAACGAGTTTATGGGTTTTATCAATTTAAAGAGATCTTCATACAATTATTGTTTATACACAGGAAAGGATGTATGGTTAACTGTGTTTGTTGATGATATTTAGGTCTAGTTTATAAGAAAAGTGCAATAAAAAGTTTACAAACATTCTCAGATGCCGATTGGGCAGGCGACAAACAAAACAGGAAGAGTGTAAGCGGGTCAGTCACTTTGTATTCGAATTGTGTAATTGCATGGTTTTCGAGAAAACAAAACTGTGTATCATTGTCCACCGCTGAAGCGGAATATATAGCTGCGGCTCTTAGCGCATGTGACCTAATCAACTTGCAGGGATTGTGTAAAGATTTGGATGTTGAATTAACCGGAAAACTTTTAGTTGATAATCAGGGGGCAATAGATATTTCACAGTCTTATGAAAATTCAAAACGAACAAAGCACATCGACATTAAGTACCATTACATTAAAGACCTAGTAATAAATAAAAAGATCATATTGATACATGTCGATACAAAAATTATTATTGCAGATGTTCTCACTAAAGGCCTGACCAACGAACGATTTTTAATGCTGAGAAAAACGTTAAACATTCTATGAGTAATGAGTATGAAAACAAAACTTGTTATTTTATTTACATTATATTTCATATTTGAACTGTTTAGCGATTGCGAAGTTTGTTTATAAAGAAAAACTTCAAATCGAGGAAGAGTGTTAGAATTAATATAGAACTCTATGACTCCATATATGTTTCAGTAACGCTGTAGTTGGCTGTAGTCAGTTGCACATGTAAAAGTCAGTAATAAACATTTATTTTCATAATTTCCTTGTGTTCTCATTTACTGAATATCGAACAAATACAAAACTTTTTTATTATTTTATGTTTATTTAAAATAGGTATTAGTGGCAGCATCTTGGGTATACGTGCGCAACAGAATAGTATTTCATGAGGTTTTATTTTGAACGTAACGCTATTTATGACAGCTATCAACTGCAAAAGTCAGTTCATCAAGCATTTAGCAAGCGGCTGTATGTATGTTGATGACGTAACTATCTATTGTGCCTTCAAAAGCATTCTAACCTTAGAAAGTAACCTTTAAATAACTATCAACCGCATAATGAACAAGATTAATAGCAGTGGTAAATTCATTTTTGTACCATCAAAACGTTATACAACTAATTTGTTTACAGAGTGACCATTCATTATATTTTCAAGAAATACCTATTTTTATTTAAAAAATGTTTAATTTTTTAGTGTTACATTTAATCGTGCTCTGACTTGGAACAATGATATTTTTGTATTTTGCATTATTTATTTACATTACGTGTTGTAGATTTTGTATACAATACAGAAATTTGATTAACAATTGACGCATTCTGCTCTAGCTTTATTGCAATTGCTTTGTGCAGAGCAACTGAACCATCACTTTGTCTTTAACTAAATGTAAGATTTTGATTGTAAAGTACGCCGAAAACTAAAATCAAATCGTTTACATTCAATGTTTTCTGTTGTGCATAATAATGACTTTGGCGGTTTTAAATTTTTATTATAATTTGGAAACTGGCTTTTCAACATCATGTTGTCTTTAAATTGTTGTATTGTCGTAATCCTTCTTAGATGTTTCAACGTTCTAGGTTAAATACTGCTTTAACGAAAACAAGCAAAGCATCAATTTTAGCAGTTGAACCTTAAATTAAAACAAAAACTCAAGCGAGGAACGTAAATATTACTTAAATTTTTACAAATAGTTCAAAAAGTAGCAATGACGTAAATTGCAACTTTCTGTTAATGAGCTGCAGCTTACATTTAACTTGCCAAACATTAGCAGTGTACAAAACTGTATGCTATCTATCAAGCTCTTATCTACATCTATCTAAATGCAAATACATTTTATGTTATATGTACGTTTATTATTTGCTAATGCAAATCACTTCAATTTTTCCAGGTGTTAATAATAAATATTACTAGTTACTTTGTTTGGATCTTCAGCCACGTTGATTTTATTTATTTATTCAATTTCCTTTCTACTTTTCGGTGTAAGGCATACGTTTTATTAATTTAATAAATCTTATTAATAAATCTAATACTCTATCTTATTTCAATGTTTCAAAAAAACAAGAAAGGATCTTATGTTGTTTTCTTTTACTTTTTGTCTTGTTAGTTGTTTGAAGTATTTCCTTCTTCTTTCCATTATCTCGCCTTCTTCCGTTATTATTTTTCTATTTATATCTTTTATGTTTATCATAGTGTGTTCTTTCTTTTGTTTTAAATGTTTTGACGTTTTGTAGTATAGTTTATGTTCCGGTTGAAGTTCTCATTCATTTCTTTTCCAAATTTTGTCCATGATTTTATTTTTTTTTTTCTTGTTTTTTATCTCCCTTACTTTTTCTCTTTTCTTTTCCTCGACTCATGTCTACATTAACCAGTATTCTCTATGTATTGTTACTATCTGCCTTTTTTTATCTGTATTTTTTTAGTAGTTTTTTTTTTATTTTATTTGCATTTGTCCCTGTATTGTTTATCTTATTTCTTGTATCATTTTCTCGTCATGTCTTTTTCTTTTATTTTTTATTCATTTAGTTATTTATTTATTTATTTTTTTATTTATTTTTGTGTGTTAGGTCATTTTCAATGTAAATCCTGGTCCCTTTCAGATTTTTTTTGGCTTTCATTATTTGCTGCTTTGTTTCCCATGTTTCGACATCTACTCTTATTATTTGCTTATCTTTATGTATTAGTTGAGCTTTTCCTATTTTGGCTATAATCTGAAGTTTTTCTTTCAAAAAGTTCTCCACTCTCTTTTGTTCTTCATTCTCATTTGTTTTTATGCCTTTTATTATAATGTTATTTCTTTTTTTCTGTCTTTCTTCTTTTTCTGCTTTGTTTTCGATCTTTTGAATCATTTGTCTTTTTTCCTGTTTCCACTTCACTTCTTTATCCTTTAATTACTTCTTTAGCTCTCTAATTTCTCCTTTTAATTCCATTGTGTTTTTTGCCATCTCATTAATTAATTTTTTTAATCATGTTCTTTAATTCTTCCGTTTTCTTGTCTGTATTTGTAATGCCTTTGTATTCTTCTCTGTGTGTTTTATCCTCGTATACTTCTACCTTCTCTTTATTTTCTATATTTCTGGTTGTATCACTGTTGGATTGCTTTTCTACTGTCGTTTTCCTTTCTTTCTCTATTTTCCTTTGTTCTGGGGATCTTAATATTGTTTTGCTTTTTTGAAATTCTTTTAATTCTTGTTTAGGGCTTTCTATATCGACTTCTTTTCTCTCGTACCCTCTGTCTCGTTTTGCATTCATTTTGTCTTTAAACATGCTTTGTATTTGTATTTTTAGTTTCCTTATTCCATTTTATTAAATTTAATATTTATTAATATGATTTATTTTATTTGTTTGTTTATTTTATATTTTATTAATCTAGGAGTGCACTTTTTTGATTTCTACGTTGATATTTGTTATCAACAATGTGTTGTTCTGGTTGAGCCGCAGCTGTTCCCGAGTCACGTCTGTCTCTTTCTAGCGCGCGCTGCTTGCTATGAGTCGGTCTCCCTCCCACATTTACTGGCAATTTATTTGCTGTTATTTAATGTTATTTATTGTTTTCATACTTGTTCAGTTTTCTTTAATTTCTCCTCGCTTCACTGACTACAATTTACTTAATATCACTTTTATTTTTTTTTCTATTCCCGTTTTGCTTCGACGATAAGTTTCAATTTTCGAGTTGTTTTTCGGCCGTAACAAAACACGTGCGTTTGCAAAGCGAGTTCGACTGTGACTGCCACGTTGATATTAGTAAAATTTTTAAAAAAACTATCAAGTTTGCTAAACTAGCAATAAGTAAGGACAACATTTTTACAGAAATGTGTTCAGGATGTTTGTAGTTTTCTACAATAATTGATGTTGTCAATAAGTCACATGTTATTAGATTGCCAGCAGTTTTTAAAACAAAAAGCTGCATCCAAATTGTTATTCAGTTTGTTGATTGTCTTGTGCAATCAAATTGTTTTATTAATTGTCTGCTCTAATTTGTTTGACGGAGCAGACTGAGTATATAAATAATTATTATTATTAATAAATGTTTGTTTATTTTAATTCTTATTTTTTTAGCAATAACTGGAACATTTACACAACGGTCAAACAACACCATATCTTTAACTTTGTTCATAAATTTGTAACTTTGTTATTTTAGTTTTTTATACTTTGGATAATTATAAATAAATTTTCTGTCATATTTAAACTGTTTTTATGTAATTGTCACTTATCATTGTGGAGAGAGCGTGGCGCAGTGGTCTAGGCATCCAGCCGCTGTACCAAAAATCGTGAGTTTGATTCCCATATACCGTGATATAATTTTCACTTTTTATACGGCTAAAACCTTCTCTGATAGAGTGATGAATTTCCAGTAGTTCAAAATCCACTTAAAACTGTAGGTCCTTGTTTGTAATGTAAATTGCCAGCATAACAAGCAGAGAAGAGGCTAAGACGCCAAGAGTGGCGTATGAATGGCTGACGAAGAAAACTGCGTGTTTAAATTAACATTTAAATGACAAATGTTAAGCAATTATATTACAATGCAGTTAGTAAAATGTTGAGTGTAAATTCAATAAAAATAAATAATTTTCTTTTTAATATTTATTTTGTACTCTACTTAATACATGGCTTAATCTGACAGTTACTATTATAGGAGTTGTAGGCACTCCAATCACTGTACACAGTGTTCCTAAATGAATGCATTAAACTTTATTAAACTTTACCTTAAGTTATTCTAAGAAAAAAACATATGTCCGGAATTGATTTGTTGCAATGAGTAATACCTAATTACACTATATTTGCAAGTCTTGTACTAACATCTTTGTACAAATAAAATCTTTAAAAAAGAACATTTGATTGTGGGCAACACTTAAAAATTAGAACAATAAAGCTCAAAATTGCAATTAATAATTAAATTAAAGAACGTCTAAATACACATACAAGGCAAATTGCTCAGTCACTAATTGTAAGTCACTAAAGAGTTTGCAGAATTTTTAGAAAACAACTATTTACTGTTTTCTATTTAACCAAATAGTCAAAGGCGTTTGCATTTTTGATGTATTGTCCTAAAAACTACAATTATTTTATGGTTTCTTAAGTATAAGACTTGCTCGCAAAATTAAAAATAAAACGATTAAAACTTGAGTAATTTGAAATTTGAAATTTATTTATAAAATAAATTCTAAAATCTGTAACTACAATGTTGAATTTATTGAATATGAAATAAAAAGAGTATTATAAATATAGTTGCAGTATTTTTAAAATATAAAATTTATTTATTTTAATAAAAACAGGCCAATGGATAATTTTTTTTGGAAATAAGATAAAAGTAATAGTGGAAAGAATTTAGAAATTATTAACAAAATGTACAACTTAAGCGAAAATAACCGCCGATGTTTTAATTTAAACGTACATTAAAAATAGTTGCACTTGACCTCTAACGCACCGGGTATTCAGCGCTTACTATCACTATTACTAAGGAATTTTCATCAAAGAATTGTTTTTCAACAGATGAATTCAAAAAAATTTAAATTTTTAGCACAAATGCTTTTTACTGCTAAAGCTTTTTTTTATTTTTAATTATTTTTAATTTTTTTAGGACGAAGTAAGGTGTTGGCCTCAACAAATGGCCCTTAAGAATGACTAGCGCATAACTATAGTTTTTGGTTTTTTTCTCTGCGTTGATCCTGCTGTTAATTTGTCATTCTCACTACTACTAGTTTAAGATGGGTTGGTTTTGGCCTTGCAGAATTTACATAGTTTGCTGCAATATTCTTGCGTTATTTTATTTATTATATATTAACTTTTTTTTAATACTTCTATGGTTATATTCTTACCTACCACGTCATCTGCAAATGCCGTTATTGTCACTTCTTTTGGCAATCACATCTTGAGTAGCTCATTATAGACTAGATTCTACAGTTTACTTTTCTAGTCAGCCTAAATTTCATATTTCATATTATCTTGATAGTTTTATTTGTTAATTTTCTTTTTTTGCTGTTTCTATAATTGCTTCCTTTAGTATGATATTGAAATCATTTTATATCTAGTGCTTTTATGACATAGTGTTGTTTTTTTTGTATAGTTCACCGTTTGTTTTTTTTTGGTATGTTTTTTACTTTTTCAATGGCTTCTAAAGTCGATCTTCTTTTTGTAAATCTATAATGCTTCTGTTTTCATCTTTTTTTTTTAATTTTTTGTTTAATTTTTTTTACGATAACTTTTACTATAATTTTTGCTTATGTGTTGATCAAGAATTTTGGTCTATACGCTTTTGATTTTTCTTCTTCTCAATTAACACTAGGTTTGTCTTTTTTCAGCAGGCCAAAAATGTTCCTTTGTTTAGACATTTGTTTATTATTTGAGTTATCTCTATCTCATTGTCTTTTATTGCTGTTTTCACTATCTCCGTTAATATTTCTTCCAGTCCTGGTTCCTTGTTATTAGGTAGTTTTTTTATAAAACTAACTTAATTAATTAATTAGTTTTTATAATAATCATCTATGAGCCCACACGAAATAATAGAAACTTGTTATTAACATTAATTTTTATTAATAAAGACCTTTATTGGCATAATCATACATACATCCGTAGTAATAACACTCAAATAATAAATAAACAACATCCTTCTTTAGATTAAACAAAAAAAAAACTCATAAAAACATAAAATAAAAAATAAAACTTAACCCTGATGGATTGACTTTGCCTTCTTTAATTTTTTAAAATAATTTTACCCTTTTCCCATTCTTATTTAAACATTTTTTCTATTTTTTTGCCTGCATTTGCTTATTATTATCCCACTTTAGTCCATTACACTCATTCACCCAATGATTCCAAGTCCCTACTCTATTTTTACAAATCTAACACTTTTTACATTTATTACCATTCTTTTCACAGCCACATCTAAACCTTGCAATCAATTGCTAAACATCTTCTAATTGGTTTTTCTGCAAATTGGCTAGTAGTTTATTGTATTCTTAAATACATTTGTATTTGGCATTGTATCTGCTACTATCAATTTTTGCTTGTCTATCATGCTGTTTTACCTCTTCTAGTCTGTTCAATAATTCTCCGTCTACAATTTTACCCATTTTTCTACTCTCAATTACTTTTTTCACTGACATTTCATCTCTTTCATATATTTTCTTTCTTTCTATACCAAAATTTGTCGCACGTACACTTCTATTCTTTTTCATTCCTATTAACTTTATTATTTTCTTTACTTTCATTGCTCTTTAAAAAAACTTTTGATTCATACTTTAGCAGTTTTGCTGCTGTTCACCAGCTAACTTCTTTACAGTTGGTTTCCTGCAAAACTATATAGCCAAGTGTTGAAGGCTGTACTCTTAACGCTCGCTTTAAAAATTTTAGTTGTACCTTTTTTATCAATTGCTTTTTTTTAACACTTGCATTCCAAATTACCACTTTCACTTTAAAACAATTCTTGAATTTTTCTTTCTACATAAGCATACATTTTTCAGTTGCTACCCATGCTTTCTTACTTATATATCGTACATGCTCTATTAAGCCCATCACTGGCAAATATAAATTCTAAATACTTAAAAACTTTTACTTGACCATTCTTCTTAAACTTTTTTCTAAACAGCATTCATTTGGTTTTATCGACATTTACTTCTAATTTTGATTGTTTAAAAAACTTTCTTACTCTTTCAATTATCTCTTTCATGCTACTACTTGTTAGTGCTAGAATTACGACATCGTCAGCGTGCTAGCGACAAACACTTTTTTTTTGTATAACTTAAACAGAAAAATATGGCATTCTGACATTATTTCAGTAAACTAAAAGCACTAACGTATATAAATTTTATTATATAATTTAAAAAAAAAAATTAATTAAATAAAAACTTCTAGTTAATTAGGTTGTACCCTGATTGCAGTTTTGACTCAGATTTTTTCTATGATTATTGTTATCTGATAAAGGCTTAGGTTTAGTTAAAATTGCCGTCCATTATATAAAAACAGAAGAAAAGTCAGCATTATTATAAGAATCTCAATGCAGTTAGCAACGAAATGTCTGTTGTGTTTGGTATAAACAAGAAAAAAGTTAAGAAGATACATATGTTATAAAAAGCTATTGCAAAAAACAATTACTAGTTTATTTAGACGGTGGTTCTAATTTGACTAATAATAACATAAAACAAAATTTAAACAAATCAATCAAGGTGAAAGCATTACAAGCAATTTAAAACCAACTACTGTAAATATAGCAGTAACTTTAAAAATAACATTATGGCCAAGAATTTTGTTACAATCTACTATGCAATATGACGACAAATATTGGTTCATTGAAAGCATCATACCTATGTTTAAATTCATTATTTGTCAATTTGTCGCAAAATGTTTAAACTGTTTTATCAAATTTAAGCCAACAAAATTTAATTCTAGATAGAGAAAATTTAATGCATTCTGGACGTTAAAATAGCCCAAAATTTTTTTTTTGTTCTGATAAAACTAACTGGAAAGAGATATCATCAAATTATTTGTTAGTATTTAAACAATGATTGTTATTTAAAAAAAAAAAACATTTCCCAATATTTGTAAATTTTTACTATGGTTGCTTCAAGCCATAAATTTAATCAATGCTTTGAATAAAATGCTTAATGTCATTATTAATATGATGGCACACAATTTATTTTGAAATAGCAATTTATCTTTTTTTATGTTCTGATATTACGTCGTTACACACGCTCTCATACAATCATTATTCTACAATTATTAAGAAAGCACGAATTAAATTTAGTAATTAATTCCGATGGAAGGAAGATGCTAGCATGTAATTAATATAAATCGCTATGTAGGGCTCTTAAATGTACAAATCATTCACCTCGCTGGTCCATCAAAGAATTAATAAGGCAAATACTTGTGCCGACAGCGAGAGAATGGGACACGTATTTTCATTCGGTTAGATATTAGGTAATAATTAGTCAGCAGACAAAGCTTAAATATTTAATAATTAAAAAAACTTTCTCTCTGCATAAATTTGACCTTGTCACGATTATGTGAAGATGAATAATCGTAAAACGGCCACTATTATATTTGCTGCACAATACTACTGCAATGTGACAATGTGCCAAATGTGATGCTTTAATGCGGCATTAATTAATTTAAAATTAATTGTTGGCGCCGTTGACACGAATAGTTTCTTATTTTATAATATAACGACGTGAATATTGCAATGACTATTATTATTCCACTTCATGCTCAATAATTAGGTTTCAAAAAAATCATAATAAGAACGCAAGCACATAATTCTATTTTGTATCATTTCTTTAGCAAATCTTGAATATCAACAAACTGACCTTTCTCACATATTTATTAATTAACTCAGGTCCGCGCAACTTGTTATTTCAATTAATTGAGTCACTTTCTTTTAATGAGAACGCTGAACTTCACACCGGTTTGTTATGACGGATTCTAAATGTTTTTTTTTTTTCACTCAACTAGAAGCAAATTAATAATAGATTAGTGTTTTTTATATTTTTTTAATATAGGTAGTCGCATATATTATCATTTTATATTCTTATTAGAATATCAATTGATTGTAATTATGATATTAGTAATTACTAAAGAGCTTCTTATGATATATGAGACTAAAATCAATTAATATTCAAATCGCCGAAAGCGTTAAACTTTACTTAGATATTTGTTCAATGTATATAAAATATTATTAATAAATCATATTGAAATAGTATTATTTACAGTAAAAATTATGTGATTGTTTTAAATTTAATATTGAAATTTAATAAGTAATTTTAATTCATTTAAGTAATAAATGTTTCTTTAGCTTATATTCGATCATACTGAATTGATTGATACTTTGATGACATAATATACATCCAGTAGCACTGTGGCAATGAAACAAATGGGTGTGTGGTATAAACGAATAGTGGGGATAATAATAGTCAATTATGAAATATTCCTTCTACTTCTGAAATATATAAATATGCAATGATAAAAAAATTAAAGAAATATTTTAGACAGAAACATAATAGTATTAATATTAGCATGCTTATTTCATATTTAATATAAAATTTCCAAATATTTAAAATATAGTATGGTTTTTCTGTATTTATATAATATCCATAAAAAAGTTTTAAAAAAAGTATTTATTATTTATTATAAAAACTAAGTAATTAAAAATATTTTAATAAAAATGATTGTATAACTGAAGTAACATTGTAACATTAACCGTATCTAGACTGCGTGCAGATCCAGGTTTGCTGCGATTGAAATTAAGTTATTTTTATGCATTTTCACATAAAGGAATGATTGCGGAAAAGTTTGCATCAACAATTTAACTGTAGGCGCACAAAAAATAAAATTAAAAAATAATGGATTGCTGAAAGGTTAGGTTAGGTTAGGATAGGTTAAAGACAGAAAATAAACAAAGAAAAGTTAACGGACGCAATTATTGTCCGAGCAACAAAACAATACGCAAACCTCTTAAAAAGCTTTAAGGCCAAGGCTAACCCACACCAAGAAAGAGCGGGCGTAAAGGCAATCACCAGACAGACAAAAGACGGTGACTTGCTTATTAGAAATTAAAAAAAAAGTATTAAACGCAAACTCAAAGAACTTGAACACCAAAGTTACAATAAAAAATTTAAAGCCTACCAAGAGCGGCAACAAAAACGCATTTGTCCTAATTGACAAAAAACGTTGATCTGGCGGTTGTCTCAGATGTTTGCTGAGAACACGGACACGCCCTGACCAGACAGCAAAAAACCAGAAATGTCTAAAGTGCTGCAAACCGGGGCAGTTTATTAGTGGACTAAGAAGCTAGACGTTGAAAAACAAAAATGCAAGAGAGGGCTGCTGAAAACCTACTACAGAAAGAACATTAACCAAAAAAAAAAAAAACAAAAAAATATAAAGTAGAAAAAAAAAAGACTTAAGTGAAAAATCATAAAAGCTAAAGATCACGCATAGAAAAAGTCTGCAATAAAATTAAAAACAACACGTAAAAACTAGGATATATATATAAAATTGTAACAAAAAAATTAAACCTTATACAACAAACCACATTAAAAAATAAACATCAAAAAGAAACTGTAATAGATGGTTTTCTTCATGCTCACTTACTACCAAGGAAAGCATAGAAACATAAACCCATTTACAAAAAAAGAGGTTTTTAAATACAAACCCCAAGACCTGACCTGTTGCCAACAATTGTTTAAAAAGAATTAATCAGATTCACCTTGGAGGTTGTTACAATAATCATCAACGAGTTTATGGCTCGTAACTTCCTAGACGCATAGAAGAAAACAAAATTGATGCTTATAGAAAAACCAAAAAAAAAAGAGAAAAACTAAAATATAGGCTAATGTGCCTACTCAACGCAATGTGAAAAGTGTACAAAAAATAATAATAATAGTTTATTAACGGCATATCGCCTGTAAATACAGAATTAGTATAAAAATTAATTATATAATATTAAATAGTGTATATCACATAAAACTTTATAAGAAAAAACAAAACAATTTATAAATAGAAACTTAATAATACCATAAACTAACAATTAAAATTAAAGTACTGTTTTAGGTTAATGTTTTTACAATTACTTTTAAAACATTGATGCGATAATTGAAATAGATTAAAATTAGAATCCATCTGAATAATATTTGATTCTCGCATTATACGAGATATAGGATTATAATATGCGTAGTTAGTTGAGTGTTGGTCACAGCGAAAAATGTAAGTGTTTCTATTGTATCGCTTTTGCCCAAAATTAAAATTCAACTTGTTTATTAATGCTGCACAATCTATATTGCCGCTAACCAGTTTTTGAATAAAATTCAAATCAGTTATAAATCTACGTTCTTCTAACAATTTAAGACTATATGTGCTAGCAATAGATTGTAAATTGATGTCTTTTTTTCTAATTCCTAATTTATAAGCAAACAAATTTATAAATTTACGTTGGATTCTTTCAATCTGCGCTATATTTCCACTTTAGTGTGGCGACCAGATTAACGTACAATATTCAAGAGTAGATCTTACAACTGCTCTGTATAAAGATAAAGATGCCTCGCTTGTTAACTCGTAAAAAGTTCTGCTTACAAATCCCATTAATTTCCTTGCTTTTGAACAGATTGAATTAATATGCTCGTTGAAATCCGATAATTTCCGATAATTTGTTCACAGATTTTAATGGAACTTTATTAATATTGTAAACGTACCGTATTGTGTTTGTCACTCTGCTAAATGTTATAGAGTTGCATTTATTAAGATTGAGATATAAACTGTTTGTTTCACACCAATTACTAATACTATTTAAATCACGCTGAACACAAATACAATCATTTACTGAACTGATATTATAAAATGCTTTTTTATTAACTCTATGAAATTCTTATATATTTATTGTTATACTCATATTATTTCATATGTTTTTATTATTTATTAATTAATATATTATTTTACACAACATGTTTCGTTATTTTTATAACATTTTCAAGTAAGTATATAATATATTAAAATTATAAAAAATCTTTAAATCATCTGCATACAAAAGAAAGTTACAATTAACAATAACATCACTCAACCGCTCAGTCTATAAAATTTTTAAAATGTTCTCGAATTGCAGAAATGAATGTTAATGTCTCAGCCCATAAAACTTTAAACTCCTGTAAGGGTATAGTTTATTGTAGGGACTTCTTAAACTGCACGTTGGAAGAAATTGTTGAAAACATGAGTGGTCAGGGGGTAATCGACGTGCGTCGCATTTCTAGTATGCGAGACGGTAAACGCGAAGAAACTCCTAACCATATACTGACGTTCAACCGTCCACAACTTCCCACCAACGTGAAAGGGGCTTTTTATAACCTCACAGTCAGGCCATATATTCCGGCACCAATGCGTTGCTTCAAATGTCAGAGGTTTGGACACACAGCTGCCCGATGTTCTAAGGAGCAGATTTGCGCGTGTGGAAAACCTCTGCATGACGATAGCGAATGTGAACAGCCAATTACGTGTGTCAATTGCGGAGGAGAACACTCTGCAAGATCACGTAATTGTCCTAAATACAAAGAGGAATTTGCTATCAAAGAGATAATGACAAAAAACAAATTATCATATTTTGAAGCACGCAAATTGGTATTAGTCCAAACACCAATTGCCGGAATATCATTGTAGACGTAAACGACCTTATAAGTAAACTGTTGCCCCCTCTTATTGCTGCATTAAACGGGCACAATCAACCTCTTGCAGCAAAAAGACCGCTTATACCGGTCATTAAACCAAATATGCCCCTACCCAAACCTCCGGGGCAACAACGGTTAAGGATAACTTTGGTTTCTTTAACTAAAAACGTGGGGGATGTACCCCCCACACATTCTCAGGTTGGTTTTGAAACTGACCTGACCAAACTTGTTTTGGCAGAAACGCCAAAACAAATAGATATGGATCTGTTTGATCCAGGTAAACGGAAGCGGGATGACCCCTCTTCCAGCAACGGTGACGACGGATCCAGTACGGCATCAGAAGTTTCTGTTGTCGACACTGGCAGTACCAGAGGCAGAAGAAGAAGGAAACCTGGCTGGAAAAAGGGCAGATCACGCTCCAAACAACTGTAGGCCTTCTATTATGTTTTTTAATTATGTGTTGTTATGTATCGGCACTGCAGTCCTATACAACTGTGGTGTCATTTGTGTACTTGTATTGTCTTTTCCATTTTACGGTTCTGGCATTAAAGATTTTTTTGTCTTTGATGTCATCTGTGATATTAGTTTTAAGTTATATTTGTTTTATGGTTCTGGCATCAAAGTCCTTTACAACTCTGATGTCATCTGTGATATCAGTTTTAAGTTTTATGTATTTTATGGTTCTGACATTGGAGTATTTTACAACTTTGATGTCATCTGTAATATTAGCTTTAAGAATGTATCTTTTGCCTTGTCTATGTCCAAACATCAAAGTCCCTTTACAACTTTGGTGTTATAATTGTTTTGTGTTAACTTATTTTAATAGCTGTCCGTCTATTACGTGTTATTTATTTCTTAATTTATTTTATTTATTTAATAGTCATCTAAAATTATGGAGACGATAGTACAGTGGAACTGCAACGGTTGCAAACGCAGCTATTGTGAGCTGAAATTGATCATGGTAAAGCACATGCCCTTTTGCGTGTGCTTACAGGAAACGCACTTCAAGCCCCAAGAAAATTTCAATCTTCGGGGCTTTACGTGCACAAGAAGTGACGTTCTGCCGGGTGCTCGAGCCAAAGGTGGAGTCGCTATTTTTTTGAGGGAAAATTTGCCGTTTACGGAAATAACCCTCAGAACTAGACTCCAGGCAATCGCAATCCGGCTTACCATCCCGATAAAAGCCACAATATGCAACCTGTATCTTCCGGAGTTCGACTGGACTCTGGAAGATATACAAGAACTTACTTCGCAGCTTCCACAGCCCTACCTCCTGGTGGGCGATTGTAACGCCCACAATCCGCTGTGGGGTTCCCTGAGGAAAGACACGCGAGGTCGTTTGATTGAGGATTTTCTCGATCAAAGCGACGCTGTCCTCCTCAACACGGGTTCCGCCACACACTTTGGAGGTAGGGGTACAAACTTTTTGGCAATTGATTTGTCTCTATCGTCCACACGTTTAGCCACCCGTCTATCGTGGAATGTATTAGAAGACCTTCACAGTAGCGATCACTTTCCCATCGTTATTAAAACCATCGTCAAACGGGTCAGACAGTCCGTCCCCCGTAGATGGTGTCTCGACCGCGCAGACTGGCAAGGTTTCCAAGCCAGTCTGGTCCCACCAAAGTCAAATGGTGAGGATGTCGAGACCGCCGTGAAGGTTTTCACTAATTGTATTGTCCGAGCAGCAGATGTGTTTGTCCCAAAGTCCAGCGGTCAGCTGGCCGGTCCGTCGGTTCCTTAGTGGAACGACGATATACGAGTAGCTGTGGAAGAGAAAAAGAAAGCTTTCAATTGTTTCAAAAGATCACCGACGCAGGAAAACATAATCGCTTTCAAGAAGAAGCGAGCCGTTGCGCGCCGCAAAATTATTGAAAGCAAGCAACGATAATGGGAGAGCTACGTATCGACGATCACGCCGACCATTTCGGTCGGCGAAGTGTGGAAAAAGGTGGGAGCCGTGTCGGGAAAGAAATTTCTCTCTGTGGCTCCCATCCTAATCGTCGACGGACGCGAAGTCACCGAAGCGGCCAACATTGCAGACGCATTGGCAACTCAATTTGCGTCTGCCAGTAGCTCTCAAAATTATAGTAAGCAATTTCTGCGTCAAAAAAATCAATTAGAAACCCAGCTAAATTTCTCTTCCCCGGATTCTTTGCCCTACAACTCTTTATTTTCCTTGAAAGAGTTGGAAACGGCAATTAACGGTATGGGTACCTCCTCCGCACTGGGACCAGACGACGTGCCTTATCAGGTTATCCGGCAGCGTCCCTCCCGCATGACGGAGCGGTTGCTGGAAATCTACAACCTGATATGGGAAAGCGGCGTCTACCCGGAATGTTGGAGAGAGGCCATTATCCTGCCGTTGTTAAAGCCGGGCAAAGATCCAAACAACGTCAACAGCTACAGACCGATTTCACTTACCTGCTGTCTCAGTAAACTTTTAGAAAAAATGGTCAACAACCGTCTGGTGTGGATGCTGGAAAGTAAAAATCTTTTAGCTAAATACCAGGCGGGTTTCAGACGAAATCACAGTACCGTTGATCATTTAATCTGTCTAGAAAATTCTATCCAAGACGCCTTCCTAGCAAGAAAACACCTCGTAGCGGTGTTTTTCGACCTGGAGAAGGCGTATGACATGACTTGGCGATATGGAATTTTGCAGAAGCTGCACGCATGGGGATTCAGGGACCGTATGCCTCTTTTTCTTGAATCTTTCATGCGCGATCGCAAATTTAAAGTAAGGGTGGGAAGCACTAACTCGAAGACATTATGTCTAGAGAACGGTGTTCCCCAAGGATCGACAATCAGCGTCACCCTTTTTGCGATTGCGGTTAATGATATTGCGGCTTCGGTGGTTACACCTGTACAAAAATGCCTGTACGTCGACGACTTGGTGATCTACATGGCGGGAGATACCATCCCTGCCATAACACGTCAACTCCAGATCATCATAGACGAAGTGGACAGAGAGGCAGAGGCGAGAGGTTTTTGCTTTTCTACGACGAAAACCTTGTGCGTGCATTTTTGCCGCCTCAGAAGACCTCACCGGGACCCCGCACTTGTCTTGCGGGGTTCCAGAATCACGTGCGTCGAAACAGTCCGTTTCTTAGGGCTCGTGCTCGATAGGACCTTATCCTTTCGGGCACATATTGATGAATTGGTCACAAAGTGCAAAAAAGCCTTGAACGTGATCAAGTGCTTGGCCAACATCAACTGGGGTGCGCGGAGAGAGGTACTGTTGCGGCTATACAAAGCTCTGGTTTTATCCAGGGTCGACTAAGGCTGCGCGGTATACTCATCCGCCAGAAAATCCCGGTTGAAAGCCCTAGACGCAGTCCACAACGCAGGCATTAGATACGCCACGGGAGCATTCCGGGCGAGTCCCGCACCGAGTCTTTGCTGCGAGTCGGGTGTACTCCTTCTAGCTTCTCGACGCAGTCGCTTTGTACTCACGTACGCCGCGGCGATGCGAGCAAAGAGGGGTCACAACAACCGACTCATATTTACCGCCAACGAAACGCAGCAACGTAAATACAGACTCAAGCCTACCGTCAGTAGGCCGGTGTGCGTCCGAGCGCAGGAGCTAGAGGAGAGTCTCAACGTTAATTATCCGATGGTATTTGAGGTCGGTTCTGGCGAGTTTCCACCCTGGCTGTTGCCGAGGGCTATAACTCGTCTTGATCTGACCTCCAAGAGCAAACGAGAAACTTGCCCCGACGTCTTGAGGAGCAAGTTTTTTGAAATCGTTGCCAAATACCCAGACTCTCCGCGGTTGTATACGGACGGTTCGAAAACGGATCGGGGAGTGGGAAGTGCCTTCGCTTTAAACGGTACGGCCCATTCATACACCGCAGAATTACATGCTTTGCATAGAGCCCTGCTAAACTGTGAGACGTCATCTCACAGTTCGTTCCTCCTTTGTTCCGACTCGCTGAGTGCCATCCTGAGTATACAGTCTATGTACTCGGTTGATCCGCTGGTCCAGCTCGTACAAACTTCGATATTCCGCCTGGCCGGGTTTGGACAGAGAGCTATCTTTGATGGACACCGGGTTATGTTGGTATCGAGGGCAACGAGCTGGCCGATAAAGCCGCCGTCAGGCGGCTGACGCGGATCCTACGGACAACATTCCCGTAAGACCCGATGATCTCAAAGGTTATGTCATATCGAAGGTCATCGAGGATTGGCAAAGAGTATGGAACGGCTTCGAGAGCAAATTAAAGGAAATCAAGCTTTCCGTGACGGCATGGAAGTCGCCGGTAGATCTCAACAGGAAAGAGGAGGTCGCCCTATGTCGCTTGCGCATAGGTCATACCAATTTGACTCCTTCGTATCTCCTGACCGGCGATGAACAACCAGAATGCCAAACATGTCACAACCCTCTAACGGTGAAGCACATTTTGGAGGAATGCCGAGCCTAAATTCCCTACCGTAATCGGCTCGAGCTCCCTAACAACGTGGCGTCTATTTTAATAAATAGAGAAGAGTCCATGGGAAGGTGCGTCCAGTTGTAACCAAGTTTTTGTGTAGTCTTATAATGATTTTGGTGTTAACTTATTTATTTATTTTTATTGATCAGTTTGTGTTGTTGAATTGTTTAAAGCATCGTAGTCTTTTACAACTTCGGTGCAATCTGTGATATTAGGTTTACTTAGTTTTTAGGGTCTGGCATCGAAGCATTTTACAGCTTCGATGTCATCTGTGATATTAAGTTAGGTTGTGATATTAGGTTAAGTTGTGATATTAGGTTTAGTTACTTTATTTTTTAGGGTCTGGCATCAAAGCATTTTACAGCTTCGGTGTCATCTGTGATATTAGGTTAGGTTAAATAGTAAGTTTTGTGATATTAGTTTTTTAATTTAAGCAACTGTGATATTAGATTTAGTTTTTATTTATTTATTTATTTATTTAACCATTTTAATGTGTTGTTTTGTCTCCTCAGGTCTATAACCTGAGGTTATTATTATTAAAATAAATAGCTAATGACCTTAGTAGTCGACACTAAAACACAAAAAAAAAAAAATCACTCAAATCATTAATAAATAACAAAAATAAAATAGGACCACAGTGTTATCCTTGAGAAACACCAGAAGTTACATTAACTACCCTTGAAATGTGGTTATTGATCTTAACACATTGTGATCGACCAGTTAAGAAACTTTGTAACCAAGCTACTATTTCTGGATTAAAACCCATAGCAATCAGCGGCTCGTATCGAACGCGATCAAAAGCTTTTGCAAAATCGGTATAAATAGCATCTACTTGTATTTTATTTTCAAAAGCTTCAATAATTTTAGATTGAAAGATCATGAGGTTTGTAGCTGTTGACCGTCCTTTCATGAAACCATGTTGATTGTTAGTAATAACATTTTTACATAACCATTTAAGTTTATCCGCAATTAACAAATCTAATAAATTAGGAATAGCCGATTGTTTGCAAACTCTTCTGTAGTTACTGACATAACTTCTGTTTCTAGACTTAAAAATAGGGGTAATATAACTTCTTTTCCAATAATCTGAAAACTTTTTATTGTAAATAGATAACATAAACAACTTGTATAAAGACTGTGTTATTGTACATACACAATTTTTTTAAAATAAATTAGGAACGCCGTCCGGCCCAACTATCACAAATTCTTCAAGTTTTAAAATACCATCAAAAATATCACTCGGGTTTATCACAATTTAGAAAAACTTACATTACAACTAGTATTATATAAAGGGACAGAACAAACATCATTAACATACACTGTTGAAAAAAAGTCAGCAAACAAGTCCACACAACCTTGTTCATTATCACAGATTTTATAACGATGTTTCATAGTCTTAGGAAATCCATCTGTCTTCCTTTTCTCATTTATGTACGTCCGAAAGAATTTTGAGTTTGAACATATTTTATGATTAGCATTCCGAGTATATTCCATATAAAGCTTTTTTCCAAGAATTTTACATTTGTTTCTTAAAACACTAAAGCGATCATAATCAGCTTGTTGACTAGAAACTTTATAAAGAGCATGCGCAATTTTCTTATCTTTGATGAGATTAATTAAATCATCATTAAACCCAAGAGGTAAGTACTACGTTTAAAACACTTTACAGGAACAAAGAGTTAAACAGCTTTATACATGACATCATACAATTTTTGAATTGTATTGTTTATATCACAGATAGAACTATTTCCATTAAATAATAGATCCCAGTTTGGAGCAGCTAAGAAATTATTTATTTTTTGATAATTCGCATTTTTGAAATCTGGAATTACATCCATAAATTCCATCTGTTCTTTTTTGTTGCACTTTTTTACTATTATCTGATAAGCGTCGTGGTGTATGCTGTTCGAAAATATTGCTTCCTCTGTAGCTGCGATTGAGATGGATTTGTCTCGAGTAAAAACCAAATCCAGAAAGGTGCCGCGAGAATTTGGCATGTTATTAATTTGATTAAAATTCAAAATTTCAAAACTCTCACTTATTATTTGCGCTTTGCAGCTTGCTGCTGTAGCCAAATTTGCTCCCATTTCATCGTTTACCCACACAGCATCTGGCAAGTTATAATCTCCGCAGATCAAATACTGAGCATTGACATATTGTTCAGTAACTGATTCAATAGTTTCACAATGAGTTAAATAATTTAAACTGTCAGATCCTGGAGGAATATATAAACCACCAATAATAATTGTTTCTCCATTGAAGTTAAGGAACACAAACAATTGTTCTACTCTTGAGTGTACATCCTCAATTATTTCAGCATGTATTCTGTTATGTACTGCAATTAACACACCGCCCCCTCCGGACTTGACACTTGACCTAGCAGATCTGTCTGTTCTAAATACAGAATAATTTTTCAGATTCAATTCTTCATTGCTTATTTTGTCTGAAAGCCATGTTTCAATTATAACAACTATATCATAATTACTAACTGATAAATTAATTTGAAAATCTTGTAACTTAGTTTTAATTCCCCCAGCGTTATGATAATATATTCTTATTTCTTTAAGTTTTTTGACACAGTCGGTTTTCCGGATACTATAATTGGACGATTGTTTTTATACTTGATAAAAATGTTCTTCTCCCCTTGATTCTTACGTTCATCTAACTCTTTACGCATTGTTTTAAATAGAAGTTGCTGAGCTATTGTATGATCATGCTAGCTAGAAAGCTGAGAACAGAGATGGAAAAAGAGCTGGACCTAATCAATATACTTTTAGAAGAGGAAAATTTACAATAGACACAATGAAAAAAGTAAGAAAATTTTATATACTAATAACATTCAATATAAAAAATGCTTTTAATTAGGTCAAAATTTGGGCCAAACTTATAGAGAAACTAAATCAAATAAAAATCAGCAAATGGCTCAGAAAGATTATAACCAAGTATTTCTAGAACAGAAAAATATTAATAGGCAAAGCGGTAATACTTAGTTGCAAAGTTTTCCAAGAATCAACACTTGCTGCTGTGGAATATTTACTATAATAGAGTTTTGAAAATAAAAATGCCACTAGAAGTAGCATTATTGTTTAGGCCAGTAAGAAAAAAAAACTCACGGACCTAGCAAATAGCACAATTAAAAGAATAGCAGATAAAATAGCCAAACTAAAACTGGTAATTAAAAACGTAAGACCAAAGCAATAGTGTTATATAGAGGTAAAAAAATAAAGCAAGTAACATTAACAGCAGGAAAATGTACTGTTGACATAAAAACGGCTTATAAATATCTTGGAATGTGGTTTGATCATAACATGTGTATGAAAGAACTTGTAACAAGCAGATAACAGCAAAAACAAAAAAAACAGTACTGGCATTGGTAAAAATAATGCCAAGAACACAAAGTCTGTCATTGGCCAAAAGGAAAATCTTAACTACGGTCTCATTCTATTATGCTGTATGGAGCTCAGATCTGAGAAATAGCTCTGAGATATAATAAGTACAGAAATATGCTTCTCGCAAAACAAAGAGTACTAGCGCTAAGAATTACAAGTGGATATCGTACCATATCAACAAAAGTGCTATTTTGGCAATAACAGCTATTACTCCGACAGAATTTTGGCAGTACAAAGAAGAAAAAGTTTTAAAAAACAGAAAAAAAATACAGAAAGAAAGCAAGCAAGATACTCATAAAAGAACTAAAAAAATATACAAACCAAGAACATATAAACATGACTGACTACTATTTAACACAGTTCTTAAACTAATAAAGGAAGATTATTGCACATACTGCAAAGTAGAAGATACATCAGAACAAGTAGTTTTTATCTGTGATAGATAACAACAACAAGAAAAATGGTATTTGTTTCTGATTATTGCACAGTTTAAAATAATTGAAGTTAGAGTATTTTAACAAAAAATTATATACTTTATTGTGCTGATTTTACTTTTTTATATATTAAGACCGGTTTCGGCTGTTAGGCCATCTTTTTTTCTTTTCACAGGTGTTGTTGTGTGTTGCGGGTCCGCAATATATAAAAAAGTAAAATCAGCACAATAAAGTATATAAATTTTTATTAAAATCTCTAACTTAAAAAAAAAAAAAATAGCTGTACAATGAGATAAAGATAAAAGAATTTTCAAAAAACAACATCTTTGAGACAATGCTGAGTAGCAAAATAACATAAAACAGGGTAATTATATTCCAGAGATTTTGAAAACAAAAAAAGCTGACAAAAAAATGATCAACTAGGGTGAAACAAATTCATCTGGACAATATTCTGATGATAGTAATGATTGCGGGATAGAACAAAAACTGTCAAGTGAATTAGGGGTTTAGTTAATGTAAGCTCCACACACAAGGCTGGCACATCGACCTTATAAAAGAATTAAAATAAAAAAAAAAAAAAGTTAGCTTAGGTTAGTTTATGTTAAGTTAGATTAGGTAAGGCTAGGCTAAGTTAAGTTAATAACAGCTTGTAACGTCGCATGTGAAGTAAAACATATTTTTTTTAGATAACATTGTAGTATTGTTATTCTGGGTTTAAATTTTATAACAATATTTCAAATAATATTTGTTATTATTTTCCTATAAATGTTACAAAATTTGGCAAAATGCAGACATAAAATAGTGTTCAGATAAAATTAAAAAAAAAAATGTTTGGTGATAATTTTGTAAAGATATATAGAGTTTTCCAATAAAAGGTTTCATTTTGATATTAAAAAAAAAAACGGATATTTTTTAAGAGAAATCAATAAATGTTAATTTCATTGTAAAGAGAAAGGTATGCCATTAACATTTGGAAACAATATCAGTCAAATAACCGCCACGGTTACGGTTGCAGTACCACATTCTTTTCATGAAATTTTCTATGACCAGTTTGCATATTTGCGGCTGTATGTTCTTGATAACTTTACGAATTCCGTCTATAAAATTTTGAATCGATTGTGAAGCATTGGCATAAACCTTATCTTTTACGTGGCTTTTACGTTTAAAGGTGTTAAACCACAAGATTTTGGTGATCACCTCTTCAAGAAATAACACAATCAATAAACTTTTCTTGCAACATTGCAATTGTTTGTGTGGCACGTAGCGCCATCTTGCTGAAAATAAACGTTGTCTACATCAATATCTTCCAACTTTGGGGATAAAAATTATGAATTATTGCTCGGTAGCACCATCTATTCACTGTAACAGTTGCACCAACTTCATTTAAAAAAAAGTAAGGTCCAATCACACCGCCAGCCTAAAAACCGCACCAAACAGTGACACGTTAAGGATGCAAAGACTTTTCAACAATCATTCTTGGATTTTCTGAGCCCCAAATGCGACAATTCTGCTTTTTAACGTAGCCTCCAAGGTGAAAATGGGCCTCATCACTGAAGATGATTTTTCGATAAAATTCCGGATAATTTTAATGCATTTGAAGGACCCAATCAGCAAAGATACGACGTTTATGGTGATTGACCGGTTTGTGTTCTTGTGTTAACTAAACTTTAAAAGCCTTAAGACTCAAGTCTTTATGCAAAATACGGTGTAATGACGTTTGTGGAAGTCTAATTCCAAAGACCGACAAAGAATCGACAAACCTAGGTTTTCTTCAACACTACGGGCTACATCAGCAATATTCTTATGTGTTCTTGAGCGATGCACACGGTGTCCTAGCACCTCAAAATTTTCCACCAGGTTTACTATTGCCGGCCGAGAAGTTGCTTTACGACGACCAAAAAGTGCTATAGTTTTGCCGAAGTGTGACTAAAAAATTTTCACCATTTTTGTAGTGTTGTTAAAGCGTGTATTCTTCTATTTTTAATAATGGCGTAGTTTTTACTTGTCAAATGTCAAAACATAATTGCGTCAATTGATAGCTGCCCAAATAGCCTGCTATTTAAAATAAAACTTCTTATTGGAAAACCCTTTATATTTAATTTTGTAAAATAAGTTAAAATTATAAATATCATTATCAGTTTGTTATGAGAACTTTAATATGCGTTTGAACTAAACTTTTATCGGTTTTCTAAAACATAAATTTGACATTAAAAAAATATTTGTTTGTTGCAAAAAACACCATACAGGTATGTCTTTGTTATCATACAAACAGAAGATACCATACAGCATTTTAACATTCAATTTGTTTTTGCTTTAATTAAATAAAACAAACCGGTATAATTAAACACAAAATGTATAGTCTAATCAACTTGTTTTTTTTTGTTTTTTTTTTGTTTAGTTTAAAAAAAAACATTATTAAAAATTTTCATCATCTATAGGTTGATATAAATTTATTTTACCTTAAAGTAAGATTTTGTACAAGTGAAATTTTCTAACCTAACTCTAGAGCAAATTAATACATTTGAAATTTTCCTACTAAAGTCTTCAAGAGATGTAATGACGTTTGAGTTCATAACAATGTTATGATATGTAGTTTTAGTAGAATAAAATTTTGTACTGTTAATTAATGAGTTAGATATCATCTTTTTTGTTAACTGTTTTTTTTTGTTTAGTACGCTCTTTAAATAAATGTTTCTAATACTGATTTGATAACAGAAATCTTATTTTACCAATTGTACTTTTTTTCAGAAGATGGAATAAATGTTTATTGGTTACTGCCTTTTTTGTCAATATTGTCTAACATTTAATAATTTATTTTTTTATTATGTTGATAAAGTCAGTTAAATTTAAAAATAATATTTTGACTGATTATTTATTTCAAAAATATGTTACCACAAATTTATAAGATTTGGCAGTAACAATAAAGTACAAATAAAACATTAAATTTTTGTCAAACATTACATAAATATAGAAAATAAGCCGGTACCTAATAAAAGTCAAGTCACGTCGGGTTGAATAAGTATATTATATTCTATATAATTGAAAAAACAAATGTAATAAAAGTTTGAACTACAAGAAAGACCACAAAGTAGAAAGAGAGCAACTGTTAGTTGAATATAACTTTTTTTCTAATTTATTTTGTAATAATAGTATTATTTGCTAAATACTAACCAACTACTTTTTTTTCAATTTAGTCTAGGCAAGCTTATAAAATTTTATTTAAACGTATTTCAAGATGTCAAGTTAAGCAAAAAAATGTAATTATAGTTTTTACTTAAATTAAGTTTATTTGAATGTTTTTATTGTTAATATATTACTTTGCGCACGCTTTTTTTGCTTATAATTATAATGGTATTGTTTTTATTATTAAACTTATGCCGGTATTACACTGTCAATAATTATATCTTGAATTATATATATAAAAATATTTAAATCTTAAAAAGTCTGTAAAATGCACAAAATATCATCAATCTTACTGTAGATTGAAATTTTAAGAATATTTTAGGTTTGCTTTATAATTAACACATAAAATGTGAGAAATAGCATTTATAATATAACCTAACTATTTTTAAAACTGTTAATTCGTACATTTTTTGCGTCAATTATAAAGAAAAACTAAAAATATTTTTATAGTTTCAATCTGTAATAAAATTGATGATCATTTGTGCATTTTACAAACTTTTTAAAGATCTATCCATAATTATATATATATATATAATTCTATAAAGAATTATAGATAGTGTCATACGGGCATTAAATAAACAGCGCCTACTTGATGTGAGTTAAACATAATAAACAATCTGTTACTATGTATGTACGTAGTCCGGGACGTTGTTTTTAATATGACAACGTTGTTTATTTTAAACAAAAAATTATCTGTCAGTTGTTGTTATTATAGGTTAGATTACATATTGCAGTGCAGTGGCTTTGAATATTCTAAATACGTATTTAAGGTAAGTTTTTTTTTATTGATTATTATTTGAGTACATAAAATAACTAAACGTGTGTTTAAATTTTTGCGCAAACCAAATAACTGTGCTTTTGACGTGAGACCTTCTATACAACATTTTGTATTTTAAACTGATTTTTAAAAAAGTATCAAAAATAGTATTTTAGCTTATTTTTACTATATAGGTACTGATTTTTACTATCAACGTTTTTTAATTAAAGCCGTGAATATGTACTAATCAATGAATATAACCACAAATAAGTTTTTCAATTTTTGTACCAGTATAAATTGCAAGCAATTCGGGCCAGCCTTAATATTAAAAACCGTTAGACCTATTTAAATTTATAATAAGTTATGTTAATATGTAAGAAAATTGATTATTTGTATGGTAAGAATTCGTTCTTAGTTTGTCACTTTTATTGCAACAATATCACATATACAAACAGTTTTAAATTATTTTTGGCAAATATTAGCGGCAAAGCCATCATATTCCAGACGTGTTCAACTGTTGATAAGTTTGGTGATTGTGCAAGTCAAGGCAATATTTAAAGTTGTGCTTGCTTTGAGTACTTTTTGGTAATGTTAGCAAAAATAATATCGTATAGATAAAAAGCACTAATACTACTTTCAATACATTATAAATATAACAATGTGCATTCAGTCTGCCTGAAATAAACACAAAGAATATTTTTTTCTTTTTCTCAATACCGTTAAATCTTCCTACGGTTATTATTAACTTGCAAACAAAATTAGGATTTATTACTAAAAGCAATTTAATTCTATTGGCAACCCTTGCCTCACCGCTCTTAACAGCATACAAACCTGGCAGCCTTGTAAACTGCAGTTAATGGAAGTTTTTGATTCAGTCGGTATGAATAAAAACCAAAAGAACATTTTTTTTCTAAATTGTCCTATTGACACGTAGAAATGAAGAGAGCTTGTCAATTGAATCCAATTTTGTATCTGTCTAAGGAGTCAATCTTCATAAATAGTACCAGTTTCAAGACGTTTTCTAGCTGGGTGTTGCTGTATACCTTTCTCAGTCTATACAAACTAGTAATAAAAACTTTTGTTTGTTATGATATGGGGTTACTGAAATGACTCGTTTAATTTAACTTGTTTGAATTGAACGGTTTGTTATGACATATATATATATAGTTTTTGATTTAAAAAAAACTGTTACGTCTGCTAGATAAAATATTTGACAGTGACATTTAATCTTAATAATTGTTTACGTATAATAAATAAAAAGATTGTATATTATAAAATAAACCCTCAACTTTAGTTTGTATTTTTGGTAGCAATATTGTTAATATCTATTTAATGTATCTTGCAATCTAATATGTATTAGATTGATAAAAAAATATATTATAAATAAAACTGAGCTAACAAAAATCAAAATCGGTGCAAGTCAAAAGACCCGTTTGCAAACAATATGCTTCTTCTTTAAGTAAAAAAACTGTAAATTTGTTTAACAGTTGCTAGAAAACAATAACAACTTCATTTTTGTAACTGAGACTTTGATTTATATTTAAATATAAAACAAAATTATAACACAATATTACTGGGTAGTAGCGTTGATTGAAAGAGAGTATATATACTCTTTTAATCAACAGTAGTGGGTATATTTTATTAAAACTGAGTATATAAGCGTGCACACAGTATAACCAAAAAAATGTTTTTATTATGTTTTTTTCATTAATAATAAGTTTACAAACATTATATACATTACAAAACAAAATTTAAGTATACTAAACAATAGTAATCATAAATAAACAGTTTATCTAAAAAAACTTTTAAAATTGTTGAATGTAGGTTTAATACAGATGATATTTAAATAATTTATGCAATAACACCTACTCAGCGTTTTTCTATTGCAACAGTACTTCAACAGGAAATTTGTTTTAAATTATACAGGTTAAAAAGAACGTAGTGTGTTTGTTTGGATTTTTTTTTTAATTTATAGCATAATTTGCAAAAATATTTTTTTTTAAATTAGACAACCATAATGTTAAATGTTTTTATATAAATTTTTTTAACTTTTTTTATTATTATTAATTATTAATACGTTTATTTCTTGCCTTTTGGCTTTAAAAATTACATTTACAAATATATTTATAACTTCCCAAAATAATAAATCATAATCCTTATAAAATTAACACAACTAAAATTTTGTTCTTCTTTGTTTGTCTATGTTTTTTAACTACCTTATCTATTCTATCTTTTTTTGTCTCTTTTTAATATATTATTTATTTTTATCTGTTGCACTCTTTTTACATATGTTCTATAGTTTTTTTAGTCTCTTTGCACATTCCGCACATTTTAAAATCCTTTTCTATCCAAATAATTTCTTTATCATCTTTACTAAATTTCTCTTCCAAATTTTTTCATTCTTTCAATTTCTTAGCTAGCATAACCATTTTTATTGTAATAATTTTTCCTGATCTCCCCTAGCTTTCCATTTTTTACTTTCATTTTTGCTTTTATGCATTCTAGTAAGGTTTTACATTTGTGTCTTATTTTTTCTTTATACTTCATTGATTTTTTTTCTGTTTTTACTTTTAACTTATTTTTTTTTATTTCCTCCAGCACAATATGTACTGGAGCTTTTCTGTTTAAACTTAGCACCCATCTTTAAAATTTTACATGTATTGCTCTAATTTTTTTTGTTCTTTTTATCCCCATAAATCTGACGTATAGAATATTTTCGTCCTAACTAAACTGTCACACATAATACATTTTATTTTTATATGTATATTCAATTTTTTTTTTTTTTATTTTTCAAACTTTGGCTACTACTTTATTTATCTATCAAATCATCTCTTTAATGTGCTTCTTTTCGCTGTTATTCATGCAAAAAACATATCTCAAATATTTAAAAGATTTTACTTCCGTAATACTTTACTCATTCCATTTCCAGTCATTTGTTTTTTTCTTTTACTCTCCTTTCTAAACACCATAATTTTTGTTTTCTACATTGACTTCTAATTTTTTTTTCTTAAAATTTTTTTCTAAACTTATTGTTTTTTCTTTTATTTCTTTTGCTTTTTATTGCCATGTTGTCGGCATATGCTAGCAACAATACTACTACCTACTACAAATTTAAAAAGTGTTTTCTTTACGCCACCATTGATATTGCCTCAATATCTTCCTGTTTTTTTTTTTGTTGCTTTGTTTATGTATTTCTATGTTTCTGTTCTGTTTTTTTATTTTTATTTTTTATTGTTTTTAAATTCACTTTTAGCTTTTTACACTGATTCTTGTATGTTTTCTGTTCTTTTAGATATTCTTCTTCTGTGCTTTTGTTGTTTCTATAGTGCTTTAACATCTTTCTGGCTTCTAGTTTTTTTTTAGTACATTTACTGTTCCACCATTTGCTTTTTTCATTATTTTTCTTTTCATTTATGCGTCTTTTTTTTGCCTACATTTTTGCGTTTTTTCTAACTCTTTTTAGATTTTTTTATACGTTAGCACACTTTCTTCTATCCAAACAATTTTTTTCCAATTTTTTTTTAATTTTTTTCTCTTTTTACATTTTCTTCAATTAAAACTTTTTTATTATAAAATCAATGTGCTAGAATAGAATAGAATACGCTGTATTTTTGTATAAATTGGCTGATTTTCATCTAGCCAATTATAAATATTTAAAGATTTTAATGCAGCTGTATATTATATTGTAATTAATTCGTATTTTGAATAAGAAACATGTTAATGACTGAATAATGCTAATTGTAAAAAAATTATCAAAGAAAACAATGTAAAACTATCTAACGTATAAAGTTGAAAATGATGTATGAGGTCTGAAATAATTTTTTTTAACAAACAATTTAAATAGCACAAGTGGTTACAATATTGCAGACCAAAAACAAAAAGAAATAATCAAAAAGCTTTTTCAAGATGGCAAAAAAATCTGAAAATTGAGAGGCTGCATTTTATGCCATTAATCAACTCTAGGAAGCAAAGGACAAACATAAAAAAAACAAAGCACTGAAACTTAATTGAATACTTTTTTATGATTGCAAAAAAAGTAGGAAAAGCCTTCGAATCAATCTTAAAAGTATTGAACAAAACATTTTCAAAAATGTGGAAGCTAGCCTTAGTTGGTTTTTGTAAAGAATCCAAACAAAGCAAAAAGTAAAGACCTAAAGTACAAGTCTTTATGCTTAATAAACTCCTTTAAAAAACACATGATTGCAGAAAAACTAAGAGAGGGAGTCAAACACAAACTGTCATCAACACTGATAATAAATTTTGAGTTTATTAAAAAAAAAAACAAAACATGTGTATGCAACAGCGCTGAATATCAACAATCTTTTTGGTACGGTTTTGTCTTGGTGCAAGCGTTAATAGATATAAAAATTAGCAATTGAAAAAAATAAATATCTTAATAAATCTAGATACTTAGAAAATTAAAAATTTATAACTGAAAAAGATAATAAAATGGTAATAACTTGCGGTGTACAGGGTTTTTTATTGTGGATTCAATTTTATATCAGAATCTTGAAAAAATGTATTCCTTAAATGGCAATAATGTATTGTATTATGAATAACAGGGCAATTGTCATTACGGCAAAAAATAAAGATAAGGAAAAAAAAGAATATAAAAGAATTAGAACTAGAAGTAACAAAAAAAAAACAAATACATAATCTTGTATAAAAGTACAAAATAAAAAAAAAAATCCAATTGGACTTAAAATGAACAAAAAAAATTAAGACCAAAATGTCAAAATACTTGGGGATTTGGTACAATCTCAATATTAAAATAAAAAAACACTTTAAAAAACGGCAAAAAAGCGAAAAAGTCAACAACAGCACTGGTCAAGGTAACACTTATCATCAAAGGACTCTCGAAAGTAAAGAAGAGAATATTGCTCAAACGTGGCATACTCTATAATGCTCTATGGATCTCAAATATGAAGCAAAGCAAGTACAAGAGTTACAGATGTCTATCAAATAAACAGTAAAATAAGCTGGCAATTGGAACTTGTTGTGAGTACAAGACAAGTATTTTTGGAATAGCTTTGATTATATCCTTTAAACTAAAAGTGGAGCTAAGAAACAATACATACAAACGTAGCCATCTAAAAAAAACAGGTTAAAATATAATTCAATAATAACAAACTCTTATCTAACATTGTTCGTAATTTAATAAGTAAATAAAACAACTACTATGTTTTTACCACTAATTTATTGTGGTTAAAATTATATATAAAGCATTACAATTTTACAAAAAACATTTCACGGCTTAAGTTTCAACGTTTTACGGTCATTATCAAGTGAAAACAAATGAAACAATACATATATATATATATATATATATATATATATATATATATAGAGCAATTGTTGAATTGGCAGAAGAATACAAGACATTTTTCAGAATATTAAAAAGTGATGGATTATACTGAATTAGATTGGTTTGCTCGTTCAAATGGTTAACGAGCAGATTATGGGAATGTTTATAAATTTCGGCGGCTTCTAAAAGATTAAGCTTAGTACTTTTTGTACAGGTATGTAAAATATTTAACTGACTAATGTTTGGGAAAGAATCAATCTAAAATATGATTTGAAAATGAACTAAAATTTTTATTTAAACGAAATGCGCGATAATGTTTAGCGTATCTTTTTTCAAAACTACGGCTCGTTTGACCTATGTATAGGCTATTACATTTAGGACATGACATTTTATATACACCAGACTTTTTTAAAAAGTTTGTAATAATCATCAAACCTGAATTTAAAACAGTTTTATCTTAAATTTGTTACAATTATAAATTTTATTAGTGAAAACCAGGAAAATCAATTTAGTAATGTAAGAAACAATTTTATTGCAGAAATAATATCTTATAATCTTATATTTGTTTCAAATTTAATCATATTTATGTAGCATTTGTGGTCTGTGTAAATTAACTATTAAATTGAACTTTACCACATCGTTAGAAATTCATTTAATAAAGACACTTAAATAACACTGCAATAATGTGTTATATAAATAATAATACTTGAACTATGTTACTAATAACCAATTCTTTAATAATTAAGTAGCTCTTTATATAGATTGGTCTTGCATAATAGAAATTTTAAATTTGTCTAAATGCATTCACGGCATCAATTTTATTAAATTAAATTAAAGTCATTATTATAATTTTAGTGTTTTTAATTAACAATTATAATGTTAGAATTTAATGTCATATTATAGTAATATACCAAATTCGTTTTATAGCAATTGTCAAAAATAAGTAAATAATAAGATATGTATAATATAATATACTGATCTAATTTTATATCAATGATAGAAATAAAGATGCTGGTTTAAACTAGGATTGCTACATAATTACTATCAATATTTATTTTATAAATAAAAAGATACGTGCAGATATATTAATATTATATTTTATTTTATAAGGAATTTGTGATAAGATAAGCTACTAAATATATAGAAGTAAATCAATATAGAAGTTATCATTTTATCTTCAATATTTGTAAGACCAAGTGGATTTTAAAATTTAAGGTACATTATACATTTTTATATTAAATTGTCGAGCTGTATATTTTGATCACGCTATATGATCAATGTATGTACATATTTTACAATAATTGCATTTTAATTAAACTAGGTTGGGTTGTTAATAATATTTTTTTTAGTTTTTATAGTTAATTTATATATGTATAGTAAGGTACTAATTTAATAAATAATTATCAATGGTTGTAGTTGCAGGTTGTTTTTAATTTAATTTTTCAATTTACTTGTCTTATTTTTTGAGAGGCTTAAAGGTAAATAACTATTGCAAAAACAAATGATATGTTGTTATGCCGTTTTGTCAACAATATTTTTAGTAGTTTATACGTCAATGATAATGAAAAACTACACTTTGTTCGTACTTCAAACTTCAGAATTGTTTTTCAATGAAGGCTTATGCACACTTATATTACAATATACTATAAGCAGTAGAGTGCAACTTGTTATGTCAATGTCAGTTTTTTATTTAATTGCTATAATTGTATTACATTATTAAAATATTTAAAAAAATAATAATAATATTTTGAAATTAGTTAAATATGTTCTTTACAATAAACAAATACTTCCAAATGCATCAAATTCCAATTGGACAAATGATAAAAATTTATTTAAAATTGTATTTACATTGATTTATAATTTATAATTTATTTTATTTTTTTCAGAAATCAGAAACAGAGTTTTAGCTAACTAAAACTATTTGATAAACTAAAATGAAGAAGAAGCCATATAATGAATCTTCACCTTCTGCTATATTTTATGCTATACCTGTTTTATATATTACTGATGTTAATAATTTGCCTGAGAAACCATGCACTTCATTTCATTATGCGGCTGTCATTGATCTTGATAGTTCACAAGTTTGAAGATGGACTATTTGAGAACCCTGTATCTCTTAAAACAACAAATATATCTCATAAAATACATTGGTCATAGTCATGTGTATTCAATTTGATTTTGTAATGTTTTGTTATTGTGTTTATTATTTATTAATAAAATAATTATAAAATAGTGGGTTTTTTGTTATTAAATTACACTTCTTGTCGTTTGTAGTTTTCAATTTTTGGGTAGTTAGGTAGGTAGGTAGAATAGGATTCTAGTATAATATATTATCATAATAGCTTAACATTTTGTGGTATTAATCTATTTGACCTTAATTAAAAAATAAATGTTTATATCACAGTTGTTATATAAAATTTATTTTTAAAATACTTTGCTTTTGTAAATTTTTTACTTTTGTGTTTCAATTATTCAGGTAATAAAAATGCATGTCAGCAAACTCTTGG
Organism: Tachinus rufipes; assembly: GCA_963932245.1. NCBI lineage: Eukaryota > Metazoa > Arthropoda > Insecta > Coleoptera > Staphylinidae > Tachinus > Tachinus rufipes. The sequence goes on along the minus strand of OZ010741.1, from coordinate 42,942,691 downwards.
AAATATAAAAATAATCCTAATCAGAGATGGTAACGCAATGTTCTCTATTAGAAGAAACGTTGAACTGTTTGTGTGTGAAGGAGAGTTCTATTACAGTTAAATTCTACACGGACAGGCAACGGCATTTTTTACGCGTTTTGTTTGAATCAGATCAAATTTATCATTTAAATTTAATAAATGATTTATTTTAGGTAGATTGCTTTTCTACCCAGTGTGAGACACATACACTAGTGTTTCAAGGTATGCACCTATCATCAGTGTGCCTAGCATAAACATAATTTGTTTAATAGTTACTGTGATTTTATCTAAATTGTTTCTTTGACTAGTGGGATACTAGGCATACTATTGCATACTATTGCATACTCTGTTATTTGATGACAAATTATAATTTAATTAATTTTACTAACGTATCTACTTTTACAATCTCTTAGAAAAACAGATCATTATTATACTGATCTTAAAAAAATATTGTTTTTTTAATTAGTATCCTTACAATAATCTCAATACAGCGTGGCCGGTATAATATGCATAAAATGATTGTTCGGACATAGACCAACAATAGTTTTATCACTTACATTTAAATTATTATTGTAGATTTAGAGTAATATTATTGTCAAAAACTTTTAATTATCTGTTTAATTTTATAATTAAATACTATTTAGTTAAATTTTTGTTTTTAATTTTTATATTTTGTAACAATAGTAATTTTAAATATATGCTGTATAGTTTTATTGTTAATTTTAATTCTTTAAGTTATTTTTTGTACAATAAAAGTTGGTCTATCTCACCAAGTCATGGATCACAAATGTATAGTGGTCAAAAAGAAAACAGCAGGGTTAATAAAGTAACCAAGAACATCCGTGCAGCAGTTGTTTACTAAAAGTACCGCACAATAATATTTAAGTAAATTATCTGCGTAGTTAAGTATAGCACATTAAGAAAAACAATAATGTATGGCAGTTCTAATTTAAATTTGTATTACATGAGTTTAAGATGATTTAGAATTTTTACTTATGTTGAGAGTTTGATCTTTAACCCAGCAATAAAATAATAATTTTAAAATTTGTTTTTGCTTAAATTAAAATACTGTTATGTTTAGTGACGTTACATTTTTTGGAGTAAATTACTATGACAATTATATATCTCCTTACAAAGTCTTTGTTTGTAGTTAGAAATTTGTTTTAGAATTATCTAAAACGCACGATACTGTTTCAAATGCCAACAAAAAGCTATCTACGCTTAACAATCTAAGTTAGTTTGCAAAATGTTAACTATTGTTATTTTAAAAACAGATTTGGTCAACAAAGTAATATTGTGAGTAGTAAAAGCTTGGTATTACAGTCATTGTTCTAATAATGAGTATATACATTGTACAGCTAAATACATAATATAATTATTTTTTGTCGCAATATTTTTTTTAGTTTGCAACAGCCTATAACATAATACAGTAAGTTGTTTGCAAAAGTATAGCATTGTTCTATTTTTTAACTTTTTGCTTATTTAAAGTAGATATATGCAATAGTATTAAACATGTGGAACGAAATGATAGCATCATAAATTAATTCTTAAAATAGATGGTAAAAAAATACATGTACATTGATGGCGTAATTATACGTAATTAGTAAACCAAAAAAATTTAAAAAAAGAATAATTTCAAAAACCAAACAAATTGTTGTGTAAATTGCAATCAGGTTTAAAACAATAAATTTATTTATTAATATTTTTAAAAGTCTTAAACAAATAATTAAACATTTTTACTGAACAATTTTTATTACGTCTGGAATGATATACAGTTATATACAGAATGTTTCCTAACTGAAAACAAACAATAAAACTTTAAGTACATTTTTTTAATTTCAAACATAAAATCTAAATAACTTTTTGTCTACCTTGCTTCGTTTCTGAGATAATCAAAAAATACTCATTATCTAGAAAACTTTTTATTTTATACATAAGTTTTATTTTGCCAACTTTAAAAATAGTTTTTTTGTAATAACACAGCTTTTCGACATGACACAAAATTACAACCATATACTGTTTTGATGTTTTTTTTTTACATTCTACGTTCTACATTTTGGTTATATGACTATTTTATGTGCTATTGATAGTTGTTGAGATATTGAACAAGATCTTAAAACTCCGGCAGAGCAGTTTTATTTTCCGTAAAACTAAACTCAATTTAGGAATGTAGGTTGCATAAAATTTGACATTAATGTATATGACTTATACGACGTATATGAATTGCAATCTTGCTGATTTATGTTTTTGTAAGACAGTATTGAAATTATACTAAAATTTGCAATTTCTGAGGCCAATTTAGTTTTTTGAGAATGCACAAAATTACAGTTTTAAGCTTGAAAAAGTCAAACAATGTATTTCTTTTATTACGTCAAATGTTTTATGGCCGTTAATGATGTTAACGTTGAAGTTTGCATTGACAAACACAAATTAAATTTTATTTTTTAAAATATTGAATTGAGCTAAATATATACACAAATTAAATTTCTTTTTTTATTTTTTAAAACGTTTCTATAGTAATTGCAGAAATCAAGTACATACTAGATACGCTCCAAGATTTAAAATGCAATTTTATTTTGCAATACTTTTTTAACTTGATTTGTATTATACTAAATTATTCTTTATCTAATTATTGGCAATTTAAGGTAAATACTTTTTTACAAAACAAACATTTATTTTTAAAACCAAAAACAAGTCCAAGCTTTGGTTATTTTTCTAGTTTTTTTTGGTTCAGATTTACTGTATCAAGATGCAAACAATGCTAGTCTTTCACTTTCGTACTTTAGCACACACTTTGAACACTCACTATATGGACAGTGTCAAATAAATGTTTATGTTTTTTTTATGTATTTTTGTCTAGTTTTTATGCCTCATATCTTTTCATGCCCTATGTTTTTTTTTATAATACAATCGCTAATTTTTAAAAACAAATGCAGCGTTAGATAGCTAAAAGTGTTTATTATTCCAGTACGACAACACGTTTTTGTCGCTGTAGTAGTAATTTTTCTATAGAAATTAGAAACAAACGTGTTTTTTTTGTGCCGATAATAATGTGTGACAAAAAACACAAGCAACGGATCAATGTAAAATTGCTCATTAAATTAAAATAAAAACTCCGACTGAGTGCTTGAAGTTGTTGAAAGAAGCCTATAGTGAAAATTGGAAGTGTAGTTGCAAAGCCGGCAATCACCATAATTTTGTGAAAATAAGTTAATGTGTGAATTTTGTTCTTTAAGACATTTGTGATAATATACAAATTCTATTTTGTTGCAAATGCGGTAAAAACCTGCTGTATTAACCTCTAAAAATGCTAGTTTGTTGCAAACGCGGCTCTCAAATTATTAAAAATTTGTGTCTCCTGTAAAATTTGCTAAAGTGAAAGTTTCTGGCTTTGAAAGCTATACCGCTCAATTTTCTATCTTGTGCGCGTGTTTTTCAATGGTATAAACGGCTTTCTGAAGGCCGAGAAAGCACCAAAAATGATTAACGTCTAGGCTGACTTGTTTCTGTTTCAACTCTGCAAACAGTGACCAAAATTTATCGTAACAACTGTATGGGTTCTAGAGAGCCAAACTGTAAAGTAAACTTATTAGTTGAAAGTTTTGGCAACACTACGAGAGCGAGCTAGTAAGAAACTGCCGGAGTTGTAGAAAAACGCTCTGTCTGTGAATCGATATTTAGCCGCTAGAGGCACTTCAGTATTTACTTGCTTGGTTTAGCACTCTGTAACTTTTTTCTATTTCCGAAGATCAAGTTTTCCTTAAAAAGAACCCGGTTTAAGTCGATGGAAGAAGTGAAGCAAAAATTAGCGGAGCACCTAATTGCTCTTACAAACAAAAACTTCCAGCATTGCTTTTAACAATAGAAAAAACGAGAGAGACGGTGTGTGGCAAGGGTAGAGAAGCATTCAATTATAGAATAGTTTTTAAAATAAAACACTTTATTATAAGCAGTCTTGTTATTTAATAGCTAGACGTCGTTAAAACAGCAAAAAACCGGTTTTATTCTCTTATTTTTTCACTTTCTAGTTTGATATTTTGACAAAAACTAATAGTATACCTAAATTTTAGACAAAAAAAAACAACAAAAAAATATATAGTCACAATTTTTGTATCACGTCGGAAAGCCCAGTTATCATAAAATACCTTTTTTATATTTTTTTAAGATACTTTTGATACTATACTTTTACTTTGATAGCGCAGATATGAAATTTGAAAATGTATAAAACATTGAATGATATTTCTATCACGCACAATTAAACAGTAGATTAATAATAATTTGAATTAGAATAATAATTTTTGATACCAATAAAAAAATTACAAGTTTATTGACGACTAGTTTTGACTTAAAGTCATAATCAAGCTATACGGTACAAAGATAAGAAATAATTATAAAAAATTAAATTATTAACATTCTGTTAACAATTTTTTACGTTAAAATTTAAATTTAATTAAAATAGAACTAATAATTAGACATACAATCTTTACAGACTAAATCATTCTTAAATCAACCTTGGCCTGTAAGGGTTGTACGTTTATTATTAAATCTAGAAGTTTACTTAGACAACAATAACGGCAAATCTAATTATAACATTGTCAAGTACTTAGAACAAATTAACTTTTTTTCAGATACTTAGTAAGAACTTTGATCAAAACGTTTAACAGCAGATCTTCTGACCTATTTAAGTCACAAATGGAATTCTAATTTAGACAAACATAGAAAAACAAACTTCATTGTATAAATTTTGATTATAAATCTGTTAATCTTATTAATAGTTTACAAGAACAAGCAAAAATAAAAAAATATCAATAATAGACCATATAATAACAAATAAACCTGTCTTAATGGAAAGTTTTGAAATAAAATATGCTCCATACTCTGACCACCATGCAATAATGACCACATGGAACATCAAAGAGATAAAAAATGAATATAATATAACAAAAAAATATAAAATAAATTACGTTAATATTAAAGAAACATTTGCTAAACATATTAGAGAAAAACAAATTGAAACTTTTGATACATTAATTGAAATAATGACAAAACTAATAGAAAATAACACTAGAGAAGTAAAACTTAAATATAAACAAGGAAATGATTGAATTAATACCGAAATACTAAACGACATTAAAAAGAAAAATGATTTATATAAAAGATATAAACAAAATCAAACAAACGCTATAATCAAACAAAACTACATTACAATGAAAAATTACGTTGATAAAAAGGTAAATAAAAAGAAAAAAATGAACTATCAGAATAGAATAGAACGTGTACAAGATAATCCAAAAAAAACATGGAATGAAATAAATCAAATTATAAAAAATAAAATAAGAAGCAAAGATATATCACCGACGAAAATGGAACAATACTCACAAATCCTGAAGACATATCTAATACAATTAATATATACTTTGCAAACATTGGAAAAAACCTTGCAAACAAAAAACCAAATAATTCCACATCACTCAAAACAATTACATTACAAAAGAATATAGACTCAAACGTAACATTTAACCCAACGACGGACGCAGAAATTGAAAACATTATAAACAAACTTAAAGATGGAAAAACACCTGGAAAAGATATGAAAACATCAGAAGTTATTAAAACTGTAAAAAATGAGTTGATACCGCTACTAACTAAATTAACCAACAATACAATATTACAAGGTATATATCCAGAGTGTCTAAAACCAACTGTTATTATACCTATATTTAAAAAAGGAAACAAACATCTACCGGAAAACTATAGGCCTATTGCATTACTCTCTATTGTAGCCAAGATAGTCGATAAAATAATTTATGAACCAATATTAAAACATGTAGAATCACGTAATATTATAAACACTCGGCAATACGCATTCTAAAAACAAACCGGTACAGGCTCTGCACTTACTGACATAATGCACAACGTCAAAAATGCACATGATGTAAGAAAAGAATGTCTTACAGTATTTATAGACAAGCAGAAAGCGTTTGATACTGTATGTAAACAAAAACTAATTACAAAACTAGAAAAAGAGGGAATTTGAAAAAAAGAACTAAATCTAATTCAAACTTATTTAAAACAAAGAATCTTACAAACAAAAATTAAAAATACACTGAGTGCAGTAAAATATAGTGACTACGGTATACCACAAGGTGGTGTGCTTGCACCACTTCTATATATTTTATATATTAACAACATATTTGAGTTAAAGCTAAACGGAAAACTATACATATACGCAGACGACACAACTCTAGTACATACAGAAATAAACAAAACAAAACTGCAACACAAAGTACAAGAAAACTTAAATAAAATTAATGACTGGTATAATAAAAACCTGTTAACAATTAATGAACATAAAACAAATTTTATGTTAATATAACGAAAAAAAAGAAATAACAACATCTTGCTATCTATAAATAATCAACAATTATGCGAAGTTTCACAAACAAAATATCTTGGAATTACAATTACCAATAATTTAAAGTGGGGCAAACACATACAAAACCTTATAAGAAAAAACGCAATAGCTATAGGAGCCCTATACAAACTGAGCAACCTAACTACACAAAAAACAAGGAACATTATCTATAATGCTATCTTTAGCTCACAAACTAATTACATGATGACCGTATGGTCACAAACCAACATAAGAAACATAGACAAGCTACAACGACAACAAAACACGGCAATAAAAACACTATATCAAATGGACAAACTAACACCTACAAATGAAATTCACAAAAAACAAACCAACTTACAATAAAAAACAAAATCTCACAACAATGTATTATCTTAATAAAAAAGATACAACTTGGTCTAATTAAAACAGAATTAAAACCAACAACTAGAAAAGAAATTCATACACACAACACACAAAGAAAAGGACACTTAAACATGGAAGTAAACCGAACAACATCAAAAAATCAAAGTATAACTGTCAAAGGCATTAAAGAATTCAATAATATACCAGAAGAAATTAAAAATATTTGCAACATAAATAATTTTAAAATGAAACTAAAAGAATATCTGATGAAAAAACAAATATAAAAGTTAAAACTACTAACACACATCATAACACCACACGATAAGAAAAAAAAATTTCTAATACCAGGCCCCAGGATTCCTTACGGATGGATGGCGGTACTGCAGGAATGTAATATTTATATGAAAACAATTTTTTAACAATTTTGTAAATATATATATGTATGTATAAATAATTTTAATAAATGTATAAAAAAAAAACTTACAATATAAAAATTTTAGTTAGAATTCATTGTTTTAACTCTGACTCTAAAATCATAAATGCTAGTATTCCTTAAGATTCTGCTCTTTCACCAACTTTATTTTTGATTTACTTTACTTCTTTAAATAACTAAAAATGCTATTCATAGTTTTGCAGACATTAGCACCCTTCATACTTCATACTTTCCAAAGACCATTTTGACAAATATGACAGAACGTCTTTATAAATCTAAATTAAAATCTGCAGCATCTATAAACAAATACCGTAAAATATGATCTAAAATAACTTTAAGAAAACTCAATTTTACAGAAGGCCACATCTTGAACCTCAAATATTCAATATTTTTAACAATGATTTGTTACATTGTTTTTCTAATGCGCGTTGTTTATTATTTGCTGTGCTACATTTTCTAGACGTCAGTCTACAGTGATGTATAGATATCCTCTCATGAATGAAATATCGTTGAGAGTTAACATTATTTTGTAAATTAGGTATTACGTTTAATTAATTCTTTTCATTTACACTATATATCCATACGGTTGTGGCTAAAGCTTATCAATTTTTAAGATTTGTCAAGCATAACTCTAAAAAGTTTGTGACCTGTGTACTTTAATTATCCTTTACAACGCTATAGTACGCCCCTATCTCAAGTATTATAATTGTTCAAATGTGAGGACTCTTTACACCGCCGTCAATAAAAAAAATCAAACAAATTTGAAAAAAAATTGTTTGTTTTTTGGCGTATAAATGCAACGTTGCAAGCAGCTACACGGAACTGCAGCCTACATTTAACATGATTAGTCTTAAGAAAATACGTTCGAATTTTGACGTGACACTAGTTTTTCAAGTGATTTGTGAAATAATTGACTGTCTTGACTTGCTCAACTCAATTGGTATTTATGTCCTAGTTGAGTTTTACTCAATGACAATTTATTTCATATACCGTGCAAACGTACAGATTATGCGCAGCACTCTGCATCTACACGTGTTTTGCGGCATGCTAACAAAGTAAAAATAGATTTTTTTAAATATTCTTTTAATACTCTGCGACGTGCACTTGTCAGCCATACGTAGTCTTTTTAATATATTTTGTAACTATTTCAGTTTTATTTATAATTTTAGTATTAGTTGTTTTATGTTTAATTTATATATTTTTTAAGTTGTAAATATATACTTATTTTGTAATGATTTTTGTTGACTAGTAAATAAATAAATTAATTAATTAATTAATTTTATTCAAAAACAAGCAATTCGGATTATTGCTTACTCAAAATTGACTAACTTTACAACACCGGAATAATTTGGCAGATCTTTTTATTTTTTATAAATATTTCTATAGACATTGTTCAAATAAAATAAAAGACATATTTCTATCTAAACAAATATTTACTTTAGTACACGGTTTGCTAGTAATTCTAACAAATCTTTACTGACAGTTCAGAGATATAGGACCAAAACTTTTATGACATTTTTTTTACTGTACTATTGACAAATAAAATTAATTGTAAATTCACTATTTCTTGAGTTTTATAAGCCACATATAATCAATGTCAATGTTTACAGACTGCTGAAATCATGTCTTGAATGTGATAGTTTTAACAAGTGTAGTATCGGTAGCATCAATCCAAGAGTAAACTCTGATGCTACCGATAACTATAAAAAATTGTGGATTTCTGATAATGGTTGTAATTATTAGTATCAAACCCCAATTTTAATTGAAATTGCGTTATATTACAATACTTTATCTTATTATTATTTAATGGCATAGTATAAGTTTTACTAAAGTCAATCACAAAAGATGTGATTTTTTCCGAGTCAGTAACTCATGTGATATTATCAATTATGTGAGTTAGAGCACTACAGCAAGTAAAACCTATTCTTAATACCAACTAAAATTTAATAATATTTAGTTAAGTAAAATTGAATTTGGTGGTTATAACTTTTTTTTAATTCTTGTTAGAATTGAGAAAATGTGTATAAGGCGTAAGGCGTAAGTATTTTAAAGTGGCTGAGTTTTTAATCTTTGGGATAAGTGTCACTGTAGATTTTTCCAACTATCGACAAATTTACAATTAGTTATGCAAACATTCACTATGTGCGTTGTATAATCCACAATCTAATTATTTTTAAATTGATCTCATCAATACCAATTGCGTTCCTTTTTATATTGTTAATCATGTATGTTGCATCACTATTTGTGACAATACTAAATTTAATTACCTTGCTGTCAAAGTATTATTATCGGCGAGCAGCAGTTCAACTTCAAAAACAAAATATTTAATAATAAATTAAATAATATAAGCTTGAAATTAGAATAATGTGCAAATTTTTATTGATATGGTAGGAACATTTGTATAAAATCATTGTATTAATTCAGTCATTCATATTATGAATGAATGCGTATACATATTCATTTGCTGCATTAAAATACAGATGCTTTATTGTTTTTAATGCTACAAGACAATTTTCGCATGTTTGTGTATCGTTTCTGTCACATGATAAATTACAATTACTGGTACGAGGTTAATCGGCCCGATCTGACCCTAGAGAGCCTGAAGCATTGCCCTTATGTAACGACTGAAAAAAATACTGCGTCCGTCATCAATTCATGCACAATCTTCCGCAATTGCACAACGTCCCATTAAGAATCAAACAGGCGGCAGTAAAAAATCGAAAAAAATTGATCGGGCACGAGGATCAATATAAATTTGATTGCACAATTTTGACGATTACGTGAGTTCTATTGAAGATTTGACGGCCAAAGTGCAGCGAGGAATCTGTTCGGTGTGGATTATTGAAATAGCAAACGCATCACGTCTATGATCAACGCTTTGACCCGTCGGTTAAATGTTAAGATGTTTCACAACTGTGAGCTACACGTCCGTACACCGCTAAAGATCACATATATTGTTTGATGATAATTGGCAGACGGTACAGCTCGATTTAATGCACATTGCTAATTCCAAAACTAGCAAAGATTGAGATGAATGGCAGAATTGACAAATGCGACTAATGCAGGAAGCGAATGTAAACGAGGAAACAATTTTGAAATTGCAGTAAGTAAAGGGTCGTGAACTTTCAAATCAGGCACAAATTCGATGCGACAACCGACCCGCAGTAAAATATGTTAATCGGAAAACAATGTTACATAATAAATTTAAGGAAGCAGACTAATCTGCATGAGTTTTAATATACATTTTTTAACAAATTATGTGGCAATTATATTATAATATTAATTTTTAGGAATTTTCAAGAAATTACTAGAAAATGCATTTCAACATGTAAGTTGTTAACACTGAAGCAATGAAGAACTTTCATATTTTACATACTATTACAAAATTACTTAAATGATTAAAACCTATGAAACAATTTACTGATATTATATTGAATATTAAGCATATACGTTTACTATATTATAATAATTAAAAAACATCCACCTTAAAATAATTATTGCCAATATTTAATTAGGGTAGCATCATTAACCTCATTAGTTAATTAATTTTTCATGATTTACCATATGTTATATGGCTGAGAATCAGCACTATTTGTATAGCCCCAAACTCTACGTAATTTGAAATAAATATTTGAAGGTAAGATTGCTTAATGTTTACTTGTGTCAAAGTAATATATTAAATTAATTTCTAGGAGTGCATGTGAAGTGCAACAAACGAGCCTGAAGGTATTATTAATAAAATTCTTAAAATAGCAATATTAAACATGTATCTGTTTGGTAAGAAGGTTTTATGATGTAATTGCGTGATAATTTTGGTGAAATTGTTAGTGAGAGCTTTATAACAAGTCGCTTTAAGGGGTTTGGTTATCCTAGACCTATATACATAGTTTGTTTCTATGATCAATTTATAGTTAAATGCTTATCAATCACAATTAATATCAACTGCTAACTTAACAATTATAATTAAAATAATAACTTACAAAATAATTTAAAATAATAAATTAATTTTTGAGCAGAAAGAAAGTGAGGTCAGTATTTTAAAAGCGCAATAAATTTTATATTATACATTTTTAATATATTCTACAATGCAAAAAATAAATTGTTGTTAAGTCTTTCTAGTACTTAAGATAAGTAGTTATTGTTATTTTTTTATACTTCTCAATTTTTTTACATAAAGGTTAAATATGAAATTTGTTATACAATTAAAAATAATGATTACAAAATTACATTGCTTTCTTAAACTTCTATTTTTGTTAGCGTAAAACTATTTTTTTGTTTAACCATTTAAGGTAGGTGCATAGGTGAGTTTCCAGTACCTAACAACTCAATTTACGTAAAAGCTGTTTTAGTTGTATATGTTAACGTGTAAGACCGTATATTATACTTTGTGTTTTAAATTGAAGAATTGTTTGTTTTGATATTTATAAAAGTTATTTCACATTAGTTATGTAACCTATAATTTTAATATTATGTTCTATCCTACTGAGAGGTGTTGTAAAAAAATATTATCTACGTTGTTTTCTAAGAGTAAGTAATTGAAGTTGACGTTTTTTTTATTGGTAGATTTAGCATAAGACAAACTTATTTGATTTCTTAGCTGTATAAATAAAAGGTGGACCATCTTTAAATTAAACTTTTAATCATATATAAAAAACAAACGACTTATTTTTTATTATTTTTATTTCATTTAGATGGCCGCCGCAGCAGGCTTGGCAGTAGGTAATTCTTGAAGACCAATTATCAGGTATTTGCGCCACTGTTTCCAGCAGTATTTTGGTAATAGCGTTGTAAATGTTCTCCTTCAAGTGGTGAATTGTCTGTGGATTGTCAGAATAAAATTTCTTCATTGCGCCTCACAAAAAAAAATCCAAGTCGCAGCTACGAGGTGGCCAGTTTATACCGCCGAAACTGCCTGCCTATGTAGTTATCGTACTCGACTGCTACGCTAGGAGTCTTAGGTTTCCTATTTGGAAAGTCAATTTTTCTAGTTATAAAGAATGTGTTGTGATGAGTAGACTTTTTTAAACAAAAAAAACTTTAGTACTGTTTTAATGCAGTGTGCACGTTAAAAAACTTAAAATTTAAAGTTAAAATCTTGAATGATGTAATGATTTTAATTTCTGGCATTAGCAAATTAGCTTTGCAGCAGAAATAGACTAACCTTAATAAATATATATATAGATTTTTTTTTTATATAAGTTGTTTTGTGCACTTTTAGGTAATATATTTTTGCAATAAAGTCTAAAAATTTAAAAAAAAAAAAAATGTTTTGCCATCTGTATTACCATAATTTGTAATGGATTTGTTAACAATAGTCTTGTGTGCTTTATTTTCTGACAGATTTTTACAAGTTACTGTATTCCACGTCAAATTTATTAACAATTATTTTTTTACCGGTCTCGTATAGAAACCCAAAAGCAAGTTTAGGTTCACCCACAATATATACAACAGCGGAGAAGGAGGCAATAGACATAGTAATAATAAGTGAACAAAATAAAAATAAATTAAGTAGTAAGTAGATAAAAGACAAAAATAGAGATGCAAATAATTTAGTAAAAATAAAGTGAAAAGCCATATCAACAAATAGTGAATGACTGAACCATGACAGAAAAAGAATCATTGAGTTTACCCAAACACATACAATATAATACAATAAAAAATATAAACAAGAACACAAAAAAAGTAGATAAAACGTACAAAGTAAAAAAATATAAAAAAAAACATAAAAACAGAAAAACTATGCAAAAATACTCAAAATAAAACTAAAATAAACGGCGGAAAAAGAAGTATCTAGATGGTTAACAGAAATAAGAAACTGCAGTAAAAAAACCAATACAAACTGGAAAAAAAGTAAAAAACAGAAAGAAAAGAGAAAAAATTGCAAATACTAAAAAATAAATAAAACAACAAAAAAATCTTAAAAAGGGCAATAAAGGATAGCATTAAAAAAAGCTAAAAAAAATTATAAAAGTTATAAACGGAGATACCTTAAGAAAGTTGTACAAAATAATGAAACAAGTGAACCAAAATGTATACAAATTGTACAGAGACAAACAAACATAGAAGCTATAGAAAAAGAAAGTCAGCATACGTGCTCATGGTGCTATATTAGGCAAACAATACACCAAAAACAAGTGTTAATCATTGATAGTTTTTCTTTGATGCACTATTTTTTAACAGTGTTTAATGCATTTTGCATTAAATTAAATATTATTGCCCAAACATTTTGTTTACTAGGATGGTAAAAGCATACGTCAGCAATTTCAGTTTCTACAGTCTTATTAGATAAAGTAATACTTACAGTTTCATTATTGTAGAATCAGGTGTAAAATTAATATTCTCAAATGCTTTGTCAATATTTTGATATGCATATTAGTATACTATTTTAGTGTAAAAAATATTATTCTGATTGGTATTTCTAAACAGCTTTTTAGTGCTTGCTCTTGTTCTGTCAAGTTATCTTGTTGGTGTTTGTGCAGTTTTCTTAAAAAGTAGTTTTTGTAAAGTCATTATTCCTAATTTGTGACTTGTTTTTACTGTTTTTGAGCTGCTCTCAATTTTACTAGTTAGTATTTTGTTATACAAACGACAATTTGTGCTTTTCTAAACGTGAACAGTTAATTTGATGTATAATGCTATGTTAATTTCTAAAATATATTATAAGTTTTGTACTTTTTAGGTTGATGTTGGTGAATAACTATGCAATATGTTGTGCATTAGAATTAACAATAAATTATTTTTGCTTATTAACCAACCTCAACTCACGCTTTGCTCACCGTAGAAAAAGAACTCGAATCTAAGAATAATCTTCTTCTTGATAATTTTTTTAATTCAATTTTTAGAATAAAAATCTTATAAATATATAGTTTATTGCATGTTTTGCTATGATACATACATGTACGGGAGTTGCATCCAAGTAGAACCAATAAGAATCAAACCGTCTGTCCAGAATGCTTAACCGTTTAATCTATCTTATGTAAAACAAAGGTCTAAAAAAAATAATAATGTTAATCTTTATAACAAACCAAACCTATAAAACTGCTTTGAAGTGATGTAAATTAATCTGCACAACTTTTAACATACGCACTTTTTCCGATTTGTTGTAATCCTCTTCAGAATAAGATAGTGGGTTACATCTTTTTTTTTTTTTTTCATGCGCTCTTATTTTTGAAGAAAACATGTATAGTACTTTTAGGGTCTAATTTTAAGTTTATTGTTTGGTTTCAGTTACGGTTCCGGTCTTTACAAAAAATCTAACAATTTTTGCCCTTAAAAAAAATTATGGGTGCCTTTTAGAAAACAGAGCAATGAGCCCATTTTTTCATTATATCGATACTTTTTCTATATTAATAATAAATAATTCTTGTAAAAAACACCTTGAAAGTTTTTTGCAATTCTTTCGTTTTTTTTATTGGTTGTTTTAGTGCCTCAAATAGCATGTATTTATGCATCTATCTAAAATTAAAACGGTGTAAAGAAGCAAGTAAAAAAAATATATTTTTTGTAATCTAATGATAGAGAATGATACATATTGCTACATATTTTTTTGAATAATTTTAGTAAAATTTTTACTGCTAATTGTAGATTGTCTATGTCTATTTTAAAATACTGATGATGAGTTGCTGCTTAAGTTTGGTAGTAGTAAAAAAAATTGTCTTAACAATAGAAGAAATAATAGAATAGTTGTAATTTTCTAAAACAGTCTCAATAATAGTTATTGTTATTGTAATCTCTGAAATAATTAAAAAAAAAACAGGTTTTAACTTTGGTTTCTGTAGAAGTTCTTAACAAAAAACATATATGAATTGTTGAATTCAACATAATATACGCTAAATTAAATACATTTTACAAAATTATTTTAATATTTCTGTGGATATTTTCTTCTTCTTCTTCTAGTTTCTTATCCGTTCCGGACGTTGGTAACCATTCTTGCAATCATTAGTTTATTTACTGTTGTTTGGAAAAGCTTGGTGGTGGTTATGTCAACCCATGTTTGAAGATTCTTCAACCATGATATCCTTCTTCTTCTTCTTTTTTTTTGCTATTTTTTCTTGTATTTTTGCAGTAGCTGGAATCTGCTTTCATTCTTTATAATATGGCCCAGGTATTAGAGTTTTTTTGCATTTTATAGTGTTAAGAACTTCTTTCTTCTTCTGCATTCTGTGAAGGATCTCAGTGTTGGTTATGCAATCTTTCCACAAAACTCCTAACATCCTTTAATAAAACCACATTTCAAATGCTTCTAGTTTTCTGCTTATAGCATCAGTTATGGTCCACGTTTTAACTCCGTAAAAAAAAACTGCGAAAACACGCAGCAGCGCAGAATTATCAACTTCGTATGCAATGTGAGGTCATAGCTTTTTAGTAAGAATTCCATACTGTTAAAAACAACTCTTGTTTTTTTTATTTGGATCTTAACATTTTGGAAGTGATTCCACTAATTGGTAACGGTAGTGTCAAGGTACGTGTATTTATTTACTCTCTTAATTGGTTTCTGATTGACGGTTATGGGGCAATTTTTAATGTGAAATTCACTGATGATCATGAGTTTGGTTTTTTAAATGTTTATATTAAGTCTATACGTTTTGCTAACAGTTGTTACTCTATTCAGGTGTTGTAATTTCTTGATGCTATTAGCATTTATGGTTTTACCGTTTAGCAATATTCTAGCTTCTAAGTCTTCTAGAGCTTCTTTGAATTTATATTCCAAATACATATTGAATATTAACGGCAATAATATGCAGCTTTGCCTCACTCCTCGCAAAACGTTTACATCTTCTGTCTTCTGTCCTTTCAATCTGACAACGGCTGATTGGTTCCAGTACAAGTTTTTGATTATTCTTATGTCTTTTCCATCCATTCCAACGTTTTTCAAAATTTCTATCATTTTTTTATGTTTTTGGTAATCAATAAAGCAAACAAAAATATCACAGTGCATGTCTGTCACTTGAATGCTATAGAGGGTTTTTCGTGTACCTACCGCGTTTCTGAAACCAAATTGCGTTGGTTATATTTATTTTTCACAAAATCCGTATATTCTCTTATGGATTATTTTGAGAAATAATTTCAAAAGATGACTCATAAGATTTATGATTCTAAACTCTTTGCATTTTTTAGCACAAGATTTTTTGGGTAAAGTAATAAACTCGTAATTTATCGACTTTTGTGGGACGTTACCAATTTTTTTTGAATACTAAAATCAGCCACTTTATGCTTTTTTTGTCGAAGATTTTAAGAAACTCTGTCTGGATATTGTCAGGTTCGGATGCCTTGTCTTCTTTCATTGCTTTAATTGCTGATTTCATTTTTTTTACTAATATTGTTGGACCTTTATTATCGTTTTTAAAAGTAAACTCTAGTCTATTGTCATAAAACAGTTGTTTAATATAATTTTTTCAGGTGATTACTTTTCCTGTATTATTTACTAATTTATTTGTTGTTTTTAGTTTATTTTTTCTTGTTACCTCTCTAATTTTTCGGTGTACATTAAAGTTATAGTATTTAGATAGGTTTTCAATTTTATTGCAGTTCTCTTCAAGTTTTAATTTTTTGGCATTTCTGTTTTTTTTTAGTTATTCTTCTTTTTTCCATTAGTTTTAGGATTTTGTCTGTCATCCATGATTTCTTCTTAGTAGTATTTGGTTTTACTAGTTTTTCTTTGATACTCTTTATGGCGTTTTTAAGATTTTAATTTTTTCTTCATAATTTATCCCACCCTTTAGTGTTCTGCACTTGTTGTTCAGATATTTTTTTATTTCACATTTTATTGATGGATTTTGGAGTTTGCAAAAATTGTACTTGTTAACGGTTTTTTTTTTACGTTCTTCATTGTTACTTTGAATACTTCCACTACTGGATTATGATCTGACTGAATATCAGCCCTTAAATATGTTTTTACTGATGTACAACTACTTTTATATCGCTTGTTTACTAAGATATAATCAATTTGATTTCTCATATTTTTTCCTGTTCTACGTTCAGGAGCAGTCTAAGTATATATTCTTCTTAGCGGAAGTTTGAAAAACGTGTTTGTTATTCTTAAGCTTTATCAACCAGAGCAGTTAATAACCGGCAAAAAAGATGCAACCAATAACAGCGTGCAAACGACACCTACAAAATGAAACATTCCGCATATACTATCAGATTAATTCCCGACGAGAAATTATGTGGACGATTCTTCAATATCTGAAGCTAATTTTTTCAATAGTTTAATGAATTCACCAATACCCCCTACCGTCACAATCAAATAACAACAACATCAACAATATTAATTAATAAAAACATAGAGAACAAGTCTGGTTTTTTTCTTTTCTGTTTTGCCTGTTGCCTGTTTATTGAAGAGCTATTGGTGACATGTTTAAATATATATAAATTTTCATTTTTAAATAAAAACTTTACAAACTCAACAATAGCAATTACCTTAAACTTTTAAGTACTTGGTCAAAAATATGTTTAATGTTCAAGTTAATTATTAAAATTTGTTACAATATAACAATTTGGGTTATTACTGTTTAATTATTAATTTAACTAAAAAAAAAATTAATAGTTTTCTATGTGCTGATAAGCAGAATTTAATATTTTTTATGACCAAAAATATTAGTAAACTTAATTTTTGAACAATAAGTTGAGTAATAAAACTCAAAAACTATTTTTTTCAAAAGCTAATAAAGGAATCTTTCAAAGTATTGCTTTGCGACAAGCAGAATAGCAGCAGATACTTTAATAATAAAATGGCGTTTGCGCAATTTTTTCTTGGTAGGCATTGGGAGCGCCCTGGGGTAAAGCATAAATCTGCTAACGGTGAGGTACCTTACTGTAAACCTAGCTGTTGCAACTATCCTTTAGTTTCTGGTAAACCAAGCAGCCTTTATAACTTGCGTTTTATCTGTTGTGCAATTTCAAAACTAAAATAAAGATTAACCGTAAATCGGGCTTTACCAACTAATGCTATATATTTCAAAGATTAAGATATTTGGCAAACAAATGCAATGCATCTTACGATTGTCTCATCCTATAAACCAATGTTCAAGAAAGAGAGATAAAGATAAACCCACTGTGCTCTATATTAAAGAACTCACACTATTAGCTTTAAAAAATGCCAAATGCACAAACAAGCATTGGTTAGAACTGTTAATAGCAGCAAAAACAAGCTTTTAGCTTAATAAAATAAAATAAAAAAATTGCACAAACAACGGGTTTTAGCACTTAGGCACCATCTTTTAGTGGTAAAAAAGCTGATAAAATAATAGTTGACGCCTTCATAATTTTTTTGGCAAGATTAATGATGGTAGGCAAAAAAGATTTTAAAAAACTGTATCTCAAGTTATTAAATATAGTAGTCTTATAATGGCTGACTGCCTATTAAAAACATTCTGCTTTATATATGCTTTAGAAATAACAACAACTTTGATTAAAAGAAAAAACAATTTGAAAATATTATTAATGAGATGTTATTATCCAAAACTCTCTTAAATCCTTGAAAACTTTACATCTTAAACATTTTTACGTATTTGTGATACACGTTTGGAGCACAGGGACGTGAAACTGCAATCCTTGTCAAACAATCAACTGACAAAAATTTCTACGCCTCCAAAATTGTTAAATTAGAAGCAAATTGGATTGCATTTAATGTTTTTGATTTGGGACTGATCAAATTAATTTTATCATATTAGTCGCCAGAAAATTTTGATGCTACAAGACGGCCAGCTTTTAACAATTGTTGCAAGAGACTTTAATTCAAAGCATCCAGTTTCATACAGTAGACTAACAAATGCTAAAGACAAAATACTGTTAAAGTATACCTAAAAAAAGCTATACTGTACTAACGCCAACCTATTATCATTTTCAAGAGTATCCTGGAAGTGTTTTTAACATTGTGTTATTTAAGAACATTGCAGCTTAAATTGCTATTTTAGTTATTAATTATTAATATCTTTATGGGAGGTATGAAAAAATGGTCAAGTAAGTCTATAGACTGATTGGTCCTTGTTCTCACATATCCTCAAAGAGAGCATCAAATCACTACTTAACATTCAAATAGCTGAAAAAATAGATGTTGACTTTACTAGCCCCCTTTTGTTAGCCATGAAAAAATCTTCCAAAGTTTTAACAAAAATTAAAACAAATTGATTAAGTTGTTATAAAAAAAAAATCACATGACCTTACGGACTAAACCAAACTAAACTCAATGGTAAAGTTAAAAAAAAAATCTGGGAGCACAAAAATCAATGCTAAAAATTTGTTCTTGAATTTTCTAATAAAAATGATAATTTGATGAACCGTTTCTTTTCATTCATATCAAAAGAAACTTTACTAAAATACAATTTAGAAAGCAAGGCCAAAACATTTGCTAACAATTTTGTACTTCAATGCACGCCAGTTTATGACAAAAATTTACACTTGTTTTATAAAAAAATGGTCCACAAAGAAGTAAAGCAGGACATACAACATACTAACACTGCTTCAATTATTGAATTGGTTTGGCCGTCTAGAGTAACAGATTTAAAACTTAAATTAATTCCAGATCCAGAATGCATTCTAAACAAAACTTTGAAAATATTTTTTGTTCCGCACAAACATAACAAATGCAATGCTAAAGACGTTGCATAAAAAAAGTCTAATGTCAATTGTAAGTTAAAGATTAGGAAAGATAAACATTTTTTAAAGAATTATTTTAAGTGGCTAAAACTAAAATTTTAAATAAAATTTGGGATTTCACGGCGGCTAAAAACCTGTTACCAAATCATCAACATAGTTTTAGGTATAAGTTTTTCACAACTACTGGTTTTCAATGCACGTGTCTGTCTTTTGAACAAAACGGGGTTTCTTAAGGTTTAGTATTATTTCAAACTTTTTTCAACTTGTATGTATCAGACATACCATGCATTTTGCCTGGTATCAAATTGGCATATTACGCCAATAGTAAGTATGGCACTAATGTACACTTCTAGAAAACCATAAGTTATTATGCTAAGATTTTATAAAAATAAATCAACTCTAAGAAAAACAAGCCTATTCTCTTTTCAAAAACATTGTTGATAATTCTTTACAAAAACGTCTATTTAAATAGCATTCTAATTCAATAGACGGGTATTGTAAAGTACCTAAAAGTAGAGTTAGACAAAAAATTAACTTTTAGATTGCACATAACATATTGAGTAAGCTCTAAATGGCGAGCAATATACTAACTCTGTTGCTATGCAAAGACAGCATTATAAGTACCAGCAACAAGTTGCTACTATTCAAAACAATTATTTGCCCAATACTAACATACGGATGTCTAGCATGGGGTATGGCTGCTTTTTCCTATTCAAAAAGAATAGGATTATATTAATGTAAGATTCTAAGAAGAATCCTCAAAACACCTTACTACGTTTATAACACCTAATTGGATTTGACCTGATCAGAGATTACACGAGCTCTCAAAAACGTCACCTATAAGGCTTAGTCAGATAAAAAAACTGTACACAGAAATGTGTAAAACTTCTTAGTTGTTAGGCGTTCTTATACTTTGGAAAGTAAAATCAACACATTAAGTCTTTTAAAAATTGTCTTTTTCAGCCAACAAAAAAAATTGTTCTCACTTAACAAAGTCATATTTAAATCAATAAAGTATCATTTTTTTTTTTTAAGTTTACAATGTTTTATAACATTTTCTAGAACGTGCAACGTAATGTTAAAGTTTTTTTTTATAATTTATAGATATTTTTATAGCCAGAGTTTTGTAATACATTTTTTTTTAGAAATTTTAAGAGAGAAGAAGTAAGATCAAAATGTTTAATAAAGTATATGAATCAAGCAAAATATCAACAAAATATTTTTTCTAAAAAACACAAATTGCACCCTTTTAAGGATATGACAGCAAGTTTCAGTAAGTGTAGTTTGAGTGGTTAAAATTCAAAGGTATTTAGATATTGTTATGACAATCAATGTTTACCAATTCAACTTCATCAATTATGTTCATTTGTTAATTGAACTTGTGCATTATAAGCCATGAGACGTAATAGTCTTAATAACGCAATGTGTTGCTAGTACTTTTTTTCATCTATTATCTATTCACATATTATTTTTATTTATTTTGATTGTTCTTGTCATATATTTAGAATTAATCTGTAATTTTTGAAAGATTGTTTTTACTTTCAAGTTCTCCCAGTATAGATTAATAAATACAAATTATCATATAGGTATGTTTATGTCACATTGCACATTGTTTTAAGTTGTTAAATTGTATTAATGATATATGTATAGCATGACCTCAAAAATAATAAATAATTACAAAAAACTGAAAAGCTGTTCTTGTTCCTTGCTTCAATTTATTCCAGTTCCATAAATATTATTTTAAACGAAATCGAATGTAATAAATTCAGCGGCAACAATGAACGTTGATTGCAATTCCCAAATATAGATACATCTTTATTGTCACCACACACGGCTACGTGACCTTTAGAGGGTCACTTTTTCTTTCGCCGAGAAATATATTGTCTCTGGTGAAAAGTGAAATTTCGGGAATTCTACGCTGTGGTCTAACCCAGATAGGCAGCCTCCTTCCTGCTGCTTTACGCTCGTTGTGTTATAATCCATGTGGGCGCGTCTGCAAAGATTGCGCGATCATTCTTGCAAACGCCACGATTTAGTCACCTAGAAATTCGCAGTAGACACAAAACAAAGGAAAGTTGTAATTTATCACACGATCGTGAAATTTTTTGATTTGATGTGTGCCATCAAGAAGCCACACCGATACCGAATTCCTTCAGTTGATTTATTGTTAAAAGAAAAAGCGACAATTTAATAACGTACATTATAATATAAAGTATTATGTAATGATTAATGTGCATGTACAATAAAGTAATATACTTGGCAGCTTAATTATTGCCAAAATGCAAATTGCATGGATTTTCATCTTCTGGTTTGTAATAAAGTTATAAATCCTTCGTGTAATAAATAAGTCATATTTGTTGGGTATGAAGAAAATGTTTAGGTATCATATTGAAACTTTATTTATAATAAAAAAATAACAATTTTGAGCACTGCATAAAACAATTATCAATATACACAATCAATAATTTATATAAAAAAATAGGTATCACAATATACAATAATACGTTCACTTAATTATTTATTTGCGTTTTGGGATATGTGCACCCTCTGGTTGATATCCGTTTTCATCGGCAACAAAGTTAACTGTGTATTCTTGGCCGGTTGCTTCATCCTTCCAGGTGAAGGAGCCGCGCATTACAATAGCTGGTCCATCAGCGTCTTCGCCACCTACATCCTTAAGAGTGCCTTCTTCGTCGCGTTTGGTACCATCACTAGTTTCAAAATTGAATTTGTATCCATTCTCTCCGGTATTTTCGTTCTCGTACTTGACAATGGTTGCATCTTTACCGGCTTGTGGACGGGCCGCGCAAATTGCAACGAAAGCAAACAAGAAAACGATCTGAAACATAAACAAACACTTATTAATAAATTTAATATTTTATCATAGATTCACATTTTTTATTACTTTAAATAGATAATGTTAACGTATGACGAAACATGAATACAATTTGCAATTGCACAATTGCAATTTATTGTTATTGCAATGATCAATTATTCTTTACATTTTCCGATGGCAACAAAGAAAATTACAATGAATGATAATGCAAATATGATGATACTATTTACATACTGATATATGTATGTTTTAAATAGAAATATATACAAATATCCAAATAGTAAATGTACAATATAGTAGTAACAACAGGTTTTTACTAGTATACTACTAAAAAATTTACTAAACTATTCTATTTGGGAGTTTAATTATAAATCGAGCAATACTTTATAAATACAAATTCAACCAATATAATCTTATTCAAATAATGTACTTTGAGAATTAATCAAAATCGGGCAAATTACCCTATTTTTACTACTTATGTACTTTTATCAACATGATTCTATCAAATATATATTTCTAAGCAATATAAAATTGTTCGCTTACCGATTTCATATTGTCCAAGTGTCTTAAGCACCACTACAACAGTACCTTTGAGGCAAGGATGCTGGCACTTATATATTAAAGAGTAGTAAGTAGGGATGTTTGCAATGGTATGTGTAATGCACGGTAAATAACGAGTTTTTGACACGTCCGACGCGTTGCGCATCCCAATTAACATATTTAGGGACGATTAATTGCCAATTAGATAGGCCGGAGGCGCCATCGTTGACGAAAGAGAAAAAAGTAGGTGCGCGGTTATATCAATATCTCGCGAGCATATACATATTTTTTGTGCAAAAAAATATGGTTATTATTTTTAGATAGTGACTCTGTATTACTTCACTATTATGCAATTACTATTTGTGATGATAATTTGTGAGGCGCAATTTAAATGTTAATTAATTAGTTGTAAATTATTTTGTTTTGTTATGTGTGCTTAAAAAACGGTGTTGATTAATGAATTTTAAAATAAAAAAATCTTTCATAATATTTGTTTGTATTTTTATACAGTTGAAACAGATTTTGAGATGATAACCTAGTTATTGTAGTTAGTTTTTATTTCCTATTTACCAATACCAAATATATAAATCATTTTCTTTTATTTATACTTTAGATATAATTCTGTTTGCGGTATATTATATTCATTTTTGCACATAATAATATATAAGTTATGTAGTTACGAGCTGTTTTTTTTAAATATTTACAAACAAAAATAACCAAACAATGTTAAAAACATCTAAATAAGTTAAGTTAACATTATATGATTTCTGTATAATATTTTATACAATTTATAACAATTTTGAAGTCTTGAAGATAAAGCTACTTACTGCTTTAAAACAAGACGGATTAAATAAATTAAACAAAAACATAGCATATAAAAATATCATTTAAAGTTTATTACATTATAATATCTTGCTTATATTATATTAAGTTTAATATAAAAACACATTAATATAATTTATAATTGCTTAATTGCAGTTTTTTTGTAAATATATGATAATTATTTATTATTTTCTGATAAGGTTAATACAGAAAGTGAAATCACTGTTATGTCATTGATTGGTATTTGTTTAATGTATATATTATTTATTTTGAATATGTACACATAATTTTGATGACACCATATCTTTCAGAATATTTCCAACTATAGAATTTAATACAATAAGTTCGATAAGAATTTAAACACATTTTTTTTTATTTTTTTTTTTTTAAATTTTTATTAGATTTGTTTTAATAGTTTTAATATAGTAATATGTAATGTTTGTTATCACAATTCTTATATAATTTGCTACATAAAATAACAAATAAAAGCTTAATTAATAGATTTTTTTTTTTAATGTAAAATACACAGTTTTGTAATCTGCAAACCTTTCAGTAGTTACATCTCAAATTATAAAAGCATTTTTATTGTTGTATAGATGGGTATACAACTTTATACAGTTTCAAATTATAAAACTTCAAAAAGATTTGATGATTAATTTTGTTTTGATAGATGTTTTAAGTAAGCATAAGTTTTAATTTTTTAGAGAAGGGTTACTTTGTCAAAACTGAAAACTGATTGTCTTATGTAAAAGCTCAAAAACTGTAAAATAAAATTGTTTTTAGTTAAAAACTTCTTCTTTTCTTCTTTTTCTTATCCATCATTTATCCACTTCTAAATGTAGGCCTTTTCCAAAAATTTCCACGTTCTCTTATTTGCTGCAGTTTAAATCCAGTTTTTTCTTGCAATAATTTAAATATCATCTTGCCATTTTTTCTGGTTTCTGCCAGCACTTCGTTTGGTTTCGCTCGGACGCCAAATTCTGATTTTTATTGTCCACCTGTTTGAGTTCTGCCTTGCTATGTAGCCAGCTCATTGCTACTTAAGTTGCGCCACCCTAATAAGCACCTCTGTCACACCGGTTTTTCTTTGGATTTCTTTATTCAGAACTCTGTCCCTCAAAGTAATTCTAAGCATAGACCTCTTCATTGCTCTCTGTGTGGTTTGCAGTCTGCTAGATGTTTTTCGGGTCATGGACATTGTCTCGAGGTCGTATGTAAGCACTGGCATCACGCAGGATTTCAATACCTTTATTTTGAAATATATAGAAAACTCCTTGGATTTGAGAATATGGCTTAATTTACTGAAAGCCGCCCAAAAAAAACTTATTCTTATTGAGATTTTGGAAATCTGATTTTTTTATAGAGTAGAATTTATGTTTTTCTGCAGTGCTGCCAATGACAACATTATTGTCTGCAAATCGCAAATAATTGAGGCGTACTCAGTCGATATTTTTTTTTATTTCAGTTTAAGATTTTGAAGACATTCTCCAAGGCTAATGTAAAAAATTTAAGTAAGTAAGTTAAAAACTTATAACAATTTGAATTTTTTAAGGTTTATACAAATGTTGTTTTAAGCTGATCAAATAACTTATTGATTAGATCAATACTAGCAAACCACGTATTACATGTTAGGTTTTTATTAATTTAAAATAACTCTATCAGTCTTAGAAAAATGCTACTTGGATTGTTGTTTAACTTTTAAGGACTGTTGTCTAACATAAATTTCTAAATTTGAGCATCATGTTGTAACAGCATCAACTAGAACAAATATTTTAACATCATATTTGTTTAGTTTGCTAGGTATGTACTGTTTGAATCCACATCAACTTTTAAAAGTTTTTTGCCAATTGTTATATTTACATCTACGCATTATGCATTTTTACATTTCCGCACAAAATAGTAAAATGTTGTTTTTATTGGTGCCAACGTACAAAACTACAACTAATTTTTCTTATTTGAAAAATAATTTATTAAAAATTGAAAACGCTGTTCGGACATAGTTATTCAAAATTATTCAATTCCTGTCTCTTTTTTATTTCAAATATAGATATAGCAGTCTAAACAAAGCTTTAAATTTAGTTAAATTAGTTGGTCTAACTGATCTATCTTGTGTAATGTACAACTTTAGAGATAATATATAAGTTTGTGCTTATAACTATGTTTTGTAATATATCCCAGCATTTTATTACTGTAGTAGCATATTTTGCACAATTTCTTGCTTTCAAAAGATAAACTATTATGTTTTCTTGTTCGGCTCTTGGATTTTTTTTAAGTACAATGTTTTTCCAAATTGTTATTTTATTTTTTCTTAAAAAACAAAAAACTCTTGGTACATATAACAAATTAACAGCATTTTTTATTTTATAGACTATCACAATTTTGTTCAGATTTACTATTGCAATCTTTTTCTTTAATGTTATTATCTTTAAAGGCAAGATCTGCTTCTGCATTGTCTGGATCTTTTTCAGCCTTAAGTTTCACCTACATATAAACAGTATTAAAAATTAAAAAAAAAAAATGGCTGGGTTTGTACTGGTTACCGGCAACAGTTTAGCGTTTTTTGTTGTTTTTTTTTTTAAATTGATATGTGTGCAAGAGTTATCCCAAAGTATAAACAGAATGGGTTTATTAAATTAAAAATTAGATTTAGAACTAGATACTTTTAAATTATTTTGTTTGTTATAAACAAAAAGTAATTTTGTTGTTGTATTAGTTTCTATTGCAACGGTTATTAACACCAAAAAAATAACCGTAAATCACTGTTAAATTTCTATTGATAGACTATTTTCTAAACTAGGAGTATTCAAACTACGGCTCTTTGCCAATCCGGACCGCGGCCGACCGGAAAGTCTTGGCATATGGATTGCTGTAAAACATTTAACAAATCATTTGCTTAAATTCAAATATTGCTTAGTTTGGATCTGTAAACGTTCTTTGTGTATTTCATATTTGAAAACGTTTTTTTGTTCAGATATGTAGTAACGAAAACTGATAACAGACCACGAGCAAATTTTTAAAGGTTTTTGAACTGTGTGGTAGAAAGCCAAAAGTCCAACAAAAATGAATTTACATTTTTTTTTCCTGTGCTTGATTACATTGGTATAAAAAGTTAATTTCCATAACCACTTATCGCAATGTAGCTCAGCCATCGGACGATTCTTGTATTTCAAGAAAATATCTATAACTTCCCAGAGCTCAAAAAATCTCGTATGAACTTTTTTACACCTAAGCCAGCGTACAGCAGTGTAATATAAAAAGTCATTTTCTTTGATTTTTTCTAAGAACTCGCGAAATTGGCAATGATTCAGCGCATAAAATCTGGTAAAATTCACTGTTGATACGACGGGCTTTAAAACTTGTGACATCTACGCATAAGGATTGTTGGTGAATTATGCAATGTAAAATGATTGGTGTTGATCCCTTATCATTTTCTACGGCGTTTGAAACCAGAGCAACAACACTTACATTTTTTTTTATCATATTTTTGCCGCCGTCAGTGCATCACACACTTTAAGTTGTTAATGGTTTTGTAAAGCAGCATTTTCAACCCCTTTGAAAATATCTTTGCCAGTTGTTGTGCCTTGAATGCTATGCACATAATGCAGTTTTTTGTACACTTAACAATTTTTATTTATTGCTCGAGTAAAGATTAATGCTTGAGCAATATCTGACATGTTTGTTGATTTGTCCAAAGCCAAAAAGAACTACTGTAGATGCCGATTTTTTTCTGACAATTGCGTTAGGATATTTTCTGCAATATCATCAACTTTTTGCGCAATAGTGTTTGCCGACATAATAATTATTTTAAATTTTTTTGGACACAATTCTTCTGCCTTTGCAGTTTTTTAATTAATGCTTCCCATATTTGGCCAAAGAATGGGCCACGCGGAAACTTATTCGAGTTTCCGTGTCTTGCTTATGATTCACCCGTTTAAATATTATTTGTTGCAATTTCAATCCACGTTTTAATGCTTCATATTTTTTGGAACGTAGGGTTCTCGTATATTTATTATAATTGCTTCCATGTTTATCTGATTCAATTCTCTCCTTAAAAATCTATTTTATGTATTTTTTCCATGTCAAAAAAAAACTGGCTCAAATAATATTCACATTGCCCTTAATATACAATTCAGCGTTGCTACACTTAAATTTTGGGGAATCCCAAGATCGATATCGGTAAATCTTCGGAAATTCAGTGTGTAACGAGGATTTCCCACTGTGTGAACCTATGTATGTACATAATTATATATTCACATTAAAATTGCAGCCCGCAAAATTTTGCGAAAAGATTAGTGTGGCTCTCGTAAGAAAAAGTTTGAAAACCACTGTTCTAAACTAACAAACTAGCCAATCCAGAATTACCAACATTATTTGTCAGTCAAAAATCACTGTTTACTGTAAATAGACAATGTAAATTAGCATTATGCAAATTTTCCGTTTGCAAACAACCATTTTATTCTAAGCAAGTGTGTGAAATTTTTATTGTTGTTATTTACAGCAAGGTTTATACAATCGCATGTATGGCAACTTTAATTTCGTGTATCAAGGCATCAATCGTCTCTGGATGGTTAGCGTAACATTTAATATTAAAGTCTTTTCACAAAAAAAAAATTCAACGAGGTCAAATCACAGCTCCTAGGCCGCCAATTGACATCAGCATTTTGGCTAATAATTTGTTTTCCAAAAACAGTGCGCAAACAATTGATGGTTACGTTGGCGGTATGCACTTGTCATATAGCTTGTGTCTTGTTGAAACCAAATGTCATTTCATCCTCTTTAATTTTTGAAAACAAAAATTTGTTGAGAATAGCACAGTAACGTTTGCTATTAACGGTAACGGTGGTTTCTTGCTCTTTTTTAAAGAAAAATTACCTAATAATGCCGCCAAACCAAAAACCACATCGAACAGTTACTTGTTGTTTATGCATAGGCTGTTTAATAGTCATGTGTGGATTCTCTAATTTTCAAATACAACAATTTTGCTTATTGGCGTAGCCTCTGAAATGAAAATGAGCTTTATCGGACACTTTTTTTTATAAAAATGTTCATCTTTGGCCAATAAATTATATAAATAAATTTTTACCGTTTGAGTAGAAGACTCACTACTTTGGAAGTAGGTTTTCATTATTTTCTAACTTTGTTCAAGTGTAAAACGTCCCATTTTCTAAATGTCAACTCATAAATGTCCATGTTCCAAACATTACATGGCCAATCCTTTACATTTTTATACACGTAACTAATCAATACCTTACCAAACAGATAAGTATATTGGTTATAATTATAGTATTTTTAGTTATAAATTGTTGATTGACTATTAAACCGTGCATCGTCATTTGACGCATACAGGTGTACAAAACGTCCCCATACAGCAAAGATTTACTAGAGAAAAAGCTGAGCAGTTTTCTGGCCTTTTATACTTGTCTGGTCTCTTTATTATTATTTTTTAAAAACATAAAAAAGTAGTGTATTAAGAAAACTACAAATTAGAGATGAGGTAGCTTGCAATATGATCTATATTTGACAGACTCAACGTCATTAATTATTAGAAAAGCAAGAATGTGTTGTGAAACAGCGGGGGCCGACATTTTGAACCAAAACTTTGATTAAGTTTGTGTTATTAATAATTATTTTTTTTAATTCATAAAACTTAATTGAAAATTTAATTGTGGTGGCTGTTATAAAGTAATAGATAAAATAAATAAAACAACTTTTTTATGTGCTATATCACAAATATATTTAAAATACCTAACAAGTTGCAACCATTACAAAGCCATCACCGGACGGTAATACAAACAAGTATAAAAACAAAAAAAACGAAACATAATATGTCATCTACAAATTTGACAATAATAGTGACATATTATGTTCCGTTCCTGACAAACAAAGTTCAAAATTTATTAAGTGTTCTTAACAATTTTAATAAACATATTCAATTTACAGTTGAAATTAAAATTGATATTAGTATACTATTTCTAGGCACAAAAGTAATTAGAACAAAAAATTGTTTTTATAATCTGTTTACAACTAATAATCTTTTAAAAAAAATAAAAAATAAAACATCTAACTTATTAAATAGAAATATTATATACAAAATTCCGTGTTCTGATTGTAATCAAAATTAAATTAGTCAAACAAACCAATTTCTAAAAAAGCGTTTAGATCAACATAAACGTGATTGTTTAAATTCTAAAAATAATAGTGCACTTTCCAAACATTTAGTTAATAAAAATCACTAAATTAATTTTGATAATGTTCAAATTTTAAATAAATTTTAGTATATTAATTTTTATAATTTATTGTTTAATCATTAAAATTTTAAAAATCTAGATATATAATGTATATCAATTTTTTTTTAATTAATTAAATAGATTTTTACATATACATATACATTGAATTTAAAGTATTTAATTTTATTTAATTGTAAGTGTTAATTTTTTACAAATAATATTTTATATTAATTTCATTTTTTTAGTTTAATTTTTAATTTAATACATATACCCAAACAAATAAAGAATATAATTTAAGTAATTTAAAAAAAAAATACAAAGTACTTATGACAATCTATCACATTGATATATATATAGGGTAAACTATCTTTTTTTTTTATATAATGTACATTTTTACAAAATGGCACACTTTTTTGTTTTTTTTTTTAATTTAAATAAAGATTTTATTAAAAAAATTTTGCTGAACTTAAAATGAAAGTTTTACCAGTTGTTCAAAACGGTAATTTTTTTTGGTACTTAATTTTTTACTTAGTTTAGTTTTAAATTGATCTTATTAATTAAGTTATTTAAAGTTTAGCAAAAAATTGTTGACGTGATCCATTTGCAAAAATTTCAATAAGTTGAACTTATTATCCCAGTTATGAATTTTTTTGACATATCATAATAAACCATAAAACAAAAAAAAGGCAATTTGACCTATCTTTGATAAACAAAAATAACGCTAGAAAATCAGATCAATTTTTTGAATACGTTATTTTATTTTTACAAGTTTAAAATTTGTTTTACAAATTGACATATTATAAAACATAGTTAGACGCAAGTCTGGTAGTTTTGCTGGTAGTTTTTTGAAAATTGTCAAAATAAAACATGTTTGTCCTTATTTTTGCTTTTGTGAAAATTTGTCACATGATAGTCCATACACCAAAGCATTGCCAAACTTTGTTCATGTTGAGCGACTTAGTTAAAACAAAAACTAAAATACATATAACAACAGATTTGATGTAAAATTGGATAAAAAGTAAGGTATATATATATACAATGCAACATGCAAGACCATTTTAGATACGCAACGCAACATGCAAGATCACAAAGAACATACGAAGTCGTGGTCTCGTATGTTCTATATACGCAACGCAACATATGAAACCATGGTGAAGGCGCCAAAATATATGTGATCTTCTATAGGCGTGACCAGCTCTTTAATGGGTTGCTTGTTTAGCAATGATAGAAATTTGTGACCGCCTACTATTTTAAATTTTTTTATCCTGTGCTGCAATATGCTGATTAATTATACAAAACTCGCAGTACTATTTATTTTTATTGGAATAATCCTTAATTTTATTTTAATACCTAGCGACGGCAAGTGGCATAATAGAGATATTGTTAGCATTATATTGTTTGAAACATCTGCTGCTTAAGCAGGCTATTGAACTGGCATGACTTTGAGATAAACACAAATTCACGGCGATGTATTATAGTATCATTATATTATTTATTACTGCTTTTACTTATTGTTTTATTGCGCGTTAATATCATACAACACTATATCAATCACAATAGTTTTCAATAATCAATATAAACTTTTTAATTATAATGTAACCTAATCAACAAATTTATTTTGCAGTTTTTAATAATAAATATTATATGAAAAAATAGTTTTTATAATTTAATATGCAAAATTGTTCTATTTAATTGAAATTTATTTAACAAAAATTTCTAAGTATGCAGATTACAAAATATACAATAAGTAAACTTTTACTTCCACATTGTTTGACAAGTTAAATTGAATGCATGCAACTAAAACTAACTGAATTAAATAGTAATGATCTGGAGGCTTACTTATTTAGACGTTTAGGTATTTACTTGTTTACATGTGTATTTGTTTAGTTGGTTACTTCTTTACTTGTTTATTTGTTTACTTGTTTAGTTATTTACTTGTTTAGTTGTTTACATGTTTAGTTGTTTAGTTGTTTTGTTGTATATTGGTTTACTTATTTATTTGTTAACTTGGTAACTTGTTAACTTGTTTATTTGTTTACTTGTTTACTTGTTTACTTGTTAACTTGTTTATTTGTTTATTTGTTTACTTGATTACTTGTTTACTTGTTTACTTGTTTACTTGTTTACTTGTTTACTTGTTTATTTGTTTACTTGTTTACTTGTTTACTTGTTTACTTGTTTACTTGTTTACTTGTTTACTTGTTTACTTGTTTACTTGTTTACTTGTTTACTTGTTTACTTGTTTACTTGTTTACTTGTTTACTTGTTTACTTGTTTACTTGTTTACTTGTTTACTTGTTTACTTGTTTACTTGTTTACTTGTTTACTTGTTTACTTGTTTACTTAGTTACTTGGTTACTGGTTAACATATTTAGTTGTTTACTTGTCTAGTTAGTTTGTTGTTTACTTGTTTACTTGTTTACTTGTTTCACACAAACAACTGTATAACGAAACAAATAAATAACTATATTATGTGTATGTTGAGATAATATAAAATAAGTAATTTATCCGCCGTCGGACCATTACACCTTAATCCAGTTAACATATTTTAAGTTTTAATCTTAATGGATTTAATTTAATTTAAAACAAGTTATTTTGTAATAGTGATCAGTCAGATTATTTGAATACTAAATCTTTGTATCTATTGATAGCTTATTTTATGCGATGCAATAATATAAAATAAGAATTTCAACTGCCGACGGATAAATACTATAAAGTTTAGATAATATTAAATGTTACATTATAGAAAAAATGTTTAGTTAAATACTTAAAAAATTGCAATTGCAAATTAATTAAACTATTATTATGCGCAAAAAAGGTTTATACTTAATAAGTGAAAAAAATAACAATAAATACAATAAATAACAATAAAAGATTACAGAATAAATTGTTTACTTGTTTACTTGTTTACTGGTTTACTTATTTAGTTGTTTATTTGTTTACGTAATTATTTGTTTACTTCTTTGCTTGTTTACTTGTTTGAGTATTACTTGTTTACTTGTTAACTTGTTTACTTGTTTTGTTAGTTTGTTGTTTAGTTGTTTACCTGTAAACTTGTTTACTTGTTTTGTTAGTTTGTTGTTTAGTTGTTTACTTGTTTACATGTTTACTAGTTTATTTATTTAATTTTTTACTTGTTTAGTTATTTGTTTACTTGTTAACGTGTTTGCTTGTTAACTTGATAACTTGATAACTTAATAAATTGTTTATTTATTTACTTGTTAACTTGTTTACTAGTTTGCTTGTTAACTTGTTAACTTGATAACTTGTTTATTTGATTATTTGTTTATCTGTTCACTTGTTAACTTGCTTATTTTTTTGCTTGTTTATTTGTTTACTTGTTTACTTGATTACTTGTTTACTTGTTTACTTGTTTACTTGTTTACTTATTTACTTGTTTAATTGTTTTCTAATTTATTCGACGTTGGGCCATTACAGCTTAACGCTAGAGAATACTAGTAGTATTGTTATGGAAAAATATTAAATCCTATCACATCTACGAGAATATCAGTAAACTTTTCTCTCTAGAAAAATATTAACACGTACAGCGCCGTTTTTAAATTAAAATTAGTTCTTATAGGACAAAACGTCAACCAACTCAATATCCAAACGATAAGATTTTAGTCATAACTTTTTTTATATGTTGAACTACATACAATATTCTGTGTCTTCATGTTTTTAGATAAATATTTGAAGCTATATTTAAAGAGAAAAAAATAACAAAAAACTAATTAAAAACGTCACTTTTTAAAAATTAATTGCAAAGAAACGACTTATTGCATCAAATTTCTACAGTTTGAGGGCACAGATTGGACTTTCTTCTACAATGTGTGAAAATTTTATTCAATTATATTCAGGCGTTTTCTTGCTGAGTTGGATGCTGTGAACCCTTATAATAGCGCAATAATTCTCCCCCCTTAATCAAGTTAATATATTTTAAGTTTTAATCTTAATGCATTCAATTTAATTCAAAACAAGATATCTTGTAATGTGATCATTCAGATTAATTGAATAATGAATTTTTGTGTTTATTAAAAGCTTATTTTATGCAGTGTAATAATATAAAATAAGAAATTCAACTGCCGACGGATAAATACTACAAAGTTTAGATAATATTAATTGTTACATTAAAGAAAAAAATTTTAGTTATCTACTTAGAAAAATGCAATTGCAATTCGATTAAACTATTACTATAAGCAAAAAAATATTACAATTAATAAGTGAATAAAAATAAAATAAATAACAAGGAAGAGTTATAGATAAAGCTTGTTCAGTTGTTTACTGGTTTACTTGTTTATTTGTTTACTTGTTCACTTGTTTACTTGTTTACTTGTTTACTTGTTTACTTGTTTATTTGTTTACTTGTTTACTTGTTTATTTGTTTACTTGTTTACTTGTTTACTTGTTTACTTGTTTACTTGTATACTTGTTTACTTGTTTACTTGTTTATTTGTTTACTTGTTTACTTGTTTACTTGTTCACTTGTTCACTTGTTTACTTGTTTACTTGTTTACTTGTTTACTTGTTTACTTGTTTACTTGTTTACTTGTTTACTTGTTTACTTGTTTACTTGTTTACTTGTTTACTTGTTTACTTTTTTACTTATTTTGTTGTTTACTTGTGTAGTTGTTTACTTGATTACTTGTTGTTCTGTTTAGTTGTTTATTTGTTTACTTGTTTATTTGTTTAGTTATTTACTTGTTTACATGTTTAGTTGTTTTGTTGTTTACATGTTTAGTTGTTTTGATGTATACTGTTTTACTTGTTTATTTGTTATTTTGTTAACTTGTTTAGTTAGTTTGTTGTTTAGTTGTTAACTTGTTTACTTGTTTCACACAAACGGAACAAATAATTAACAATATTATGTGTTTTTTGAGATAAAATAAAATAAGTAATATCCGCCGTCGGACCATTACTGCTTAATGCGGTTAATATGTTTTAAGTTTTAATATTAATTCATTTAATTTAATTCTAAGCAAGTTATCTTGTATTAAATAATAATTTAATTAATATTGGATTGTTGTATTTATTGAAACCATATTATACGCAGCGTAAAAATGATAAAATAAAAAATTTAACTGTTACTTAAAAAACAAATTTTTTATTTGTATACTTAGACAATTGCATTTTCAAATTAAATAATCAATTAACATGCGCAAAAACGGTTTACAAGTGGAAAAAAATAACAATAATAATTTCTTCACGCTTATATACGTAGATTGATACCTAGCATAAAAGTGTTAATTGTACTACATTTATTGTGATATAATAAGAAATAAATCCATCCATCATAATTTAAAATAAAATAATGTAAAATAAAATAATAGTAGCCTATACAAATATCATTACAGCGAAAATAAGTTAAAAGGATGCTGTAATATCCAAAAGAAACGGTCTACTACAAAAAAATATACATAAAATCTATTTATAGTTTTACGTTTCCCCTTTTATTGATGAAGGTTGAGTGAAGAAGTTAATATATTCCTGTCTTTAAATGCTTCGTTTTATACTAACTAATATAATTATATCGCATTTAATGTAAAATATTACATTATATTAAATGCAACTTGATTTGTTAATAGTATAAAGAAGATATAAATTTAAAAAAAAATTGCTTGCTTGTCTAATAAATTAATTGAATGATTGGTATATTTAAATTTGTGTGATGGCTTTTCATTCTGAATAGGGTAAAATAAAATTACAATGAAGATAAAGAATTGTATTATGTAAAAGGTTAGGTATTTACAATCATAACAGTTTGCTTAACAAGCAACGTTGGCCATGGAAATAAAATAATGGGCGTGCGTTATTTGTTCTATCGGCCGGCCTACACAAATTAAAACCTGCTGTAACTTTTTTATTTAAGAGTGTAAAAGAAAGGTACAGTTAGCTTTCTGCTACAAATTTGATTTTCTATCTATATGTTCAATAATTAGAAAAGTATAAAAGTGACTTTGCATGTTGCATTGTAAATATATATATATATATATATATATATATAAATAAAGGTATTTATTCACTTTAAAAATTTATTAATAAAATTAATAAAAATATCAATCTTTTTGCCACAGATTTAAATAATGAATTATTAGATAATATCTCAATTGTGCAGCGCATGCAGAAAGACTTATTTAGATTTTATTAGGATTTTCTTTAAAAAACAAAATATTGACATTGAAATGATCCTTACTTACCTTTTGATTGTTTTTCTATCCATTGCCATATTGACGAAAATATTTGTAAAACAAACAAATCGGTTCTTTTAAAACGTTTAGAGCAAGATATATATAAGATTTTTATTAAAGATTATGAGCATCATTTAGAAAATTCGAAAAAAAATTACACTTTCAAAATTTCTAGGCTCGAGCTAGTTTGACTATCTAATTTTTTTAAGAATTGAAAAATACAAAGTTCAAAGAAGCATTAGTGGCATTTTTGATCAATTTTTGGTCAAAACTGTTTATTTTAATACACGTTTACTTTGTTGACTAATTTTCACTAATCAAATTATTTTCACGTGCAAACCAATTTAAAATAAGATAAACCTTAACCTGCAAAAGGGTAAGATAAGCAACAGAACGGTGCAAACGGACATAAGTTGTTTTCTCATTTATGTCTAAATATACTCATTTCTCAATAATTACATTACATTACAAATTCTTTATATAGCTGCATTAGCAACCTTTATCACATATTAAATTGTTCTAATAAATTAAAACCTCTCCTAATTATATAAAAAACTTGATAAGTATTAGTTTTTTTTTTATAAAAGTAAATTAGAAAAATATTATTTCATTTGCTTCAGCAAGACCGCCGGTCATTGTTTATTTAAATTGCTGTATCTCATAATGCATTTTTTATATCACTTAAATTACATGTACTTACGTCATCAATTTACAAATTTATTAAAACAATTAAACATAATATAATATATTGCATATTATATTAATAATGCTACAAACTTTAGTTCACATCAGTAAATATCAAAAAGCATATTAATAGTTGCACAAGAAGTTCAGTAATTTACAAATAATTATTAATAATAGATGCATTGTATTCAATCGTGGATAACAGATATGCATCTTAAATATTTAATTCCAATAAAAGTCAACTTCTCACTGTGTACTAACAAATTCTATGTGAACTGCGATCATATTAAATAGCCAGTAAATGCAACAGAACATTATGCAAATTAAGTTGTAAATCATGTATTTATAGCAAAAGTTAAATTTAGATTATATACGTTAAAAATATAACAAAACAATAGTTTTACATTTTTTTTTTATATAAGTTATAAAATGATATGTTTAATTTTTTTAATTAATATTCAATAATTCAAATTTAAATAAAGTAAATTAAATTAAAAAGTTTATAAATACTAAATTTAAATGTTATTGAACTAATTAACACAATTGATACAAGGAAATTATCTCATTTGGCTCACTTATGACATTATGTGTGGGCGAGGCATTAATTGCAATTATTTTTATTGAAGAATAAATAATATTATTACTTATTTATATGATTACGAATGCACATTAAACTTAATTAGAAATTACTTCAACTTCCTGTCTTGGTATTATTAATGTCTATGAAAAAACTTATCATCAAATATTTTAAATAAAAATCTTAATAGTAATTTGCTATTTAACTTGAAAAAATGATCGACCTTAGCTAACAGGATCTGAAATAACTCAAAGGTGTTATGTTGAGCACATGGTGAGATCAGCCTTTTATAATTTTATATATTTTATCTTATTTACATTTTGAGTAAACGTCAAATCAAAATAAAACATTTAAACCATTATATTGCTAATAACTGTAACATTTAACTAATTTGTTATAAATAGTTGTGTCATTCACATACAAGAGAGTGAAATGGTCAGTCAGGTAATAATTTTGCAATTGTTACCAATTTTTATTGTGTTAATTATGTTTTATTACAATTTAAAAATAAAACTATTTTTACAGTTTGATTTTACATCGTGGATTTGTTTAAAACAATATTTTTTCATAAACTATATTAACATCTATTGTTTTTTACCTCACTTTTAAGTTTTGCATTAAAAAAAAAATAGTAATCAGTTATGTTTACCGCATTTTCTATTTACATTATTAACTTTTTTTTTTTAATTCTACTTTTTTTCTGTTCTATTTCTTTCATCACTTCTAAATTTTGTTCAGTGCTTGACCGATTAATATTTAATACTCTACTCAATAACCAATCTTATTTCAAATATATTTATTATTTTTTGTTATGAAAATAAGACTAAACGTCAACATGTCTACGAAGTTGCTGATAAGATTTGCAAGATTTAAATTTGCCGCCATTTGTGCTGTAAACTGTTAAAACCCTAAAAAAAACAATTTGACAGCTAAGAGTTTAGGGTTAGTAAAAATGGAGTCTTACACAATACAACAACGTGTTTTCATTATTAAACAATATCTCAAAAATAATGAAAGTTTGGCGTCTACGGTTTGAAAACTTTATACAAAATATGGTCGAAATAATGTTTTAACTTTTTTCTTCTTTTTCTTTTTTTTGAAAGCCGTGTGGCTTGTTTTGGCCAAACTCTTACCTTGGGTCTTGCTCCTATCACCTCTTTATTGGCCTGCCGAGAGGGATCAGTTGATATGTTTTTATTCTTCCAGACGGGATATTGCAGTGCTCCTGATATCTTAGACACTTTGTTTACCTGGTTTAAGACATTGGTTTTTAGGTCTCCGTACGGGTTTATAGTTATTC
The DNA here is from genome assembly GCA_963932245.1 of Tachinus rufipes. Lineage (NCBI taxonomy): Eukaryota > Metazoa > Arthropoda > Insecta > Coleoptera > Staphylinidae > Tachinus > Tachinus rufipes. The sequence goes on along the minus strand of OZ010741.1, from coordinate 42,903,712 downwards.
CTAAATATTGAAACTCTGAGACTTGTTCAATGATGATGTCATTCACCGGTAGCTTGCATCTGATTGGATTTTTTGCAATTACTAGGATTTTGGTTTTAGCTGAAGCTATTGTCATGTTTATTGTCTTGCACTCTATTTTAAACGTGTTAAGTAGCCATTGTAAACCCTCTTCTGATTCTGCAATCAGTACTGTGTTTTCAACGTAGCACACTGTTTTAATAAGTTTGTTTTCCAGTTTGTAACCATGCTCTACTGGGTCGAGGGCTGTCTTAAACTTATCCATGAAAAGGATGAACAGTAGAAGCTGTCCCCTTGCGGTATCCCAGTTCTAATTCAGATATTAGTTTTTTCGCCGTTTGTCGCTCTTAGTTTGGTCGTCGTATCTGTGTTCAGTTGTTTTATTGTCTCGATTATGTTGGGGTGTATGTCTTTGATAATTAACGTCTTTAATACGTCTGAGAACTTGACTTTATCAAACGCCTTTTCTAGATCCACAAAACATAGATAGACAGGTTTTTTGAACTCCAGCGTTTTCTCTGCGATTTGTCGTACAACGTAGATAGCATATGTGATAGAGCGGTTTTTTTAAAAACCCTGTTTCTTTTTCCGCATTGTGGTCTTTTCTGTTACAATGTTTGCTAAATGTTTTGTGAATATCTTTATTGACGCATCCAGTAGGAAGATGCATTTGTAGTTTTTTGGGTCATTCTTGCTGCTTTTCTTGTATAGTGTTATGCTTGCACTCTCTTTCCAGTCTAGTGGGGGTTGCGTTGTTGATAAGACTTTGTTGTATAGCTTTGCCAGCTGCAAATGCTTGTGCTTCGTATTTTAGCAGTTTGTTTATGATGTTATTAGGGCCAGGCGCTTTGCCAACTTTCAGTTTTGCTAGGATGGCTTCGACGTCTTTGGTGGTTACTTGTTGGAGTGCAGGCTGGTGTGGTCTTGTTGTTATTGTCAGTTTTTCCAGTTTTGTGTCTTTTTGATCATATAGTTTGAAAAAAAAAAACTTTAGTTTGTCCAAGCTAACGCTGTTTATTTGTACTGTTTTGTTATTTTTTTTTTTCTCAACTCTCTAAGGAACTTCCGGATTCGTTTTTGTGTCCTGTATAAGTCGTTCTTCATTTTCCTACTAAATTGTTTCTATTTCTCTCTTTTTATGGTGCAGATTTGATTGTTAATTCTGTTCTTTATCTTCTTACCTTTTTTAAAGTTTTCTCTGGAATTTGTCAATTTATAAATAAGATAGGCTTTTTTCTTTATTTATTTTCTTTTATGCCAATGCTTTTACCTCTTGATTAAACCAGGGCTTGGTGTCATGTTTATTATTCTCTTTTCAAACGCTTCTGTAACAGCTTGGTTGATGTTTTGTTTCAGTTTTTCTTATGCCGCTTGAGATGTATCACTGTCTGCAATAGGATTATGCTTTATCTGAAAAGCCAGTCTTTGTGGGTTGAGCGTTTTTGTGTTTATATTGCAAATTTTCTTACAAACAAGTTAGTGATCTAATCCGATGTTAGCAGATGTTAGTACTTTGATGTCTAGTACTTGCTCTGGTCTTATATGTTATTGGGTGATGATGTAATCAATTATGGATTGTCATCTTGCACCTGTAAATGTTATCTTGTGTTGCAGCTTGCGCCCTAAGAATGCGTTACATATTTTTAATTCATTATGTGTGCAGAAGTCTATTAATTTTTCTCTTCTGTTATTTAGTGTCGGCTAGTTAAATCTGTTCTTTACACCAGGGATGATGTCATTTTCTACACGGGCATTTAAATCCTCCAGTATTATAAGATTATCTTTCTGTAGGATTGTGTCTATCAAATCCTGCAGCGTTTCATAGAAGGTCGTTGCCTGTTTGTCTGGCATTTTAGACTCTGGTGCGTATTCAGAAATTATGTGGAGATTTTGTATTTTGCTGGATTTTTTTGATACTTGGAATATTCTGTCATTTGTGTATGTTATGTTTGTGATTAGTTGCGCAAGTTTGTTGGTTATAAATACCTTCGTGCCAGATGCTGCTTGTTGGTTCTTGTTTTTACCTGAAAAAATTAGGACATAGTTTGGGTGATGTGTTGTATCTTTACCCACCTTTTTTGTCTCTGTGACTGCGCAAATATTTATTTTATGTTTTTGTAATTTCATTTGAATATCCTGGTTTTTTGCCGAAACATCTTACTTTCTAGCATTCTATTCTGAGTTGGGTGTTTTGCTTTTGTTTTCTTGTTTTCTTGTTTTCTTGTTTTCTGGACCTTTTTCCTGAGCCTTTTTTTGTTCCTTGCGTATGTTGTCAGCGTGTATCCGTCCAGTTTTAAGGCTTGTCGTTTGGTCCTGTGAGCCTGTTTAAGTTTTTTTTACATGAAGCAGGTAGCTGGCCTAACCACAAAACTTTCCTTTTTTATCCAGGTTTACTCGATCTGCCCGGCTACCGTTCTTTGGCAGAGTAGTTTTAACTTTGTCAACTGTAAAAAGATTGATTAAAAATTTTAGAAAAAAGTTGTCTAAAAACAAGCCGTTCAAATGTCAATATTGAAGCAGTGCGTGAGAATGTTAGTAAAAATCCCAAAACATCAATTAGGCGTTGTCGACAAGAATTGCAAATTTTAAAAAACTTTCTACAGCGTATACTCTTAAAAGATCTGTGTCTCCATGCATACAAAATTCAATTAACACAACAACTGAAGATTAATGACAATGTACAGCAAATAAAGTTTGTTGAATGGGTTATTAATTATCAACAAGTGAATGCTGATTTTTTGAGCAAAATTATTTTAAGCAATGAAGCACATTTTTACCTTGTTGGCTTTGTTAATTGCTAATATTGCCGTATTTGGGGTTCGAAAAACTCACATGTGATTGTCAAAAAACAAATGCATCCACAACGTGTCATTGTCACTGTTTGGTGCGGATTTTAGGCTGGTCAAGCAGTGACTGTTACTGGTGTTTATTATCGTGACATGAAAACACAGTTCTTTTTGCCAAAATTGGATGATATTAATGTAGCTAATATGTGGTTTCAACACTTCTAAAATGGAACTGGCTATTCCCGCAGATTATCTCAGAATTTTATTTCTTTTTTATTAATACAAAAACTATACTACAAAAAGAATAAATATATGCAGTTCTTGTTTTTCAGTTTGTCAATTTATTCCCATTATTTGAATAATTTATAATAATAATAATAATCATGTAAACGGCAATTTGCCCGTTACAAGTAAACAGCAAAAAGACTTCTAAAACAGTATACAGCTGTAACCGTAGTTAAAGAACGATATAAGCCAAAATACAAAACACTGTCTTAAAATATTGGTAATAAAACTCACTAAAAAAGACTTAAAATGTCACAAAAAATGCGTAACAAAGGAAAAGTACAAAAACCTATCAATCAAACAAACAAACTTGGGTAGAACATAGCTGCCTCAAGATGTGTTTGCTGCTTCAACAAAAACAGACATTAATATGGTAACAGTTTAAAAATCTAACAAAAAAATGAAAACAAAACCAGATTAGATAGCAGATACCAAAAAAAATTGCCGTTTTCTTCATGAACATAAACATTAAAGCTAAATCTGAACATAAAAATTGATGATTAAATCAAAGTTAAAATTGATTTGATAATGTACAAATGCCGTAGTGCCTAAAACTTGTGTGCCATCTTAAGCGATATTAACACAAAATCCTCTGTGATAGACCAGCGTGAAAAACACTTTGCAAAGTGGCTGGCAACAATTGACATGTGACGTGCTTAACATAAAGTATTAAAAAATATATTAAATTAAAAAAAAACACTAGACATGAAGATTGTAACTGACCACAATTATATAGATTTTCAAATAAATGCCTGCACAAAAACAAAAACAAAACTAAACTCCCACAAAAAACCGTACTGAAAAAACTTGAAAAAACTAATTTTCTAGAATAAACAAAAGTCTAGAGACAATAGGTGACACTTGATAAGTATAAGTAAAGTGTTTATAAGCAAAAAATAGCAAAATAGTCTACAAAAAAAAATGTTATAAACTTGGAAAGAAATTTAAGAGAATACGTTAAGATTACAGATATAACAAACACAAAGTCAAAAAAATCAAAAACTTTTACAAAACCTATAAAAAGCAACTTCAAAAAGATATATACCTGTACATTCCAAAAAAAAGTAAATTGAACAAAGACGTATAGAAGCTTTAAACTTTACAAATTTACTTAAAAAAAACAGCTAAAGAAAGCGAACAAACTGTTCTCACAATGCAAACACCTAAAAGAACTTGTTAAAGTAGTAGAAAACGTAGAACTTTTTGTAAAAAACAAACTGAAAGAATTTTTACAAGCTTTAAAATATTAAAAAATTCCTGGTGTGGATAACATACCACCAAAAACCTTAATTGTTGTATTCAACGGCAAGATAGACTGGTCAGACGTAAAAGAAAACGCTCCTAAAGTTAAGAAGTGTAAATGTGGTGTATTTGCAGTAAGTGGACTCAAATGTGTCACATGTAACACTATTTATCATCAAAGTTGCGTTAAGAAGTTAAAAGAAGTTCAGTTTTTTAATGAATCGGAGATAAAGTGCTGTGTAACCGAAGATAGTGAAAACCCGCGTGTTTTTAAAGTGGAAATTACGTATCTAAATAAAATTATTAAAAATAAAGACATAATTATCGAGTCAAAAAATGCATTAGTTGAACGTCAAAATAGCTCTCTTAGTGGAAAAAATTAATTAATTTAAAAGTATACAAAATGATTGAGTTTTACAAAAACCGCAAATTCCGAGTCCAAAAACCTCTTAGATAATAAGTTCTCTGAACGATGACCCTCAAATAAATAAAAATATGGGAACAAATAAATGTGAAAAGATATCAAAAGAAATAACCCACAAAAACAATGTTGCATTACTAGAGAAACAATCTGAAGAAAAACTAACCGATATTATTAATATAAATAAGGATTTAAAACAAATTAACAAAAAATGGACAAAGGTAGTACAAAATAAACCTAAACAATTTAAAACAGTAGTTGGCTCCTGTAAAGATATAAATCATGAATTAATGGCATCCGAAAAATATGCGTGTTGGAAAATGTGCAAACTCGGTATCAGTGGAAACTATTAAAACATTTATGTCATTTAAACATTCAGAAATTAAAGTTAAAGAAATTGATGAGTTATCTACTAAAGGAAGAAATAAATCATTTAAACTAGGAGCAGATTACACATACCTGGACAAGTTAATGAATCCGGATACATGACCACAAAATATAGCAATACGCAGATATAATTTTCCCAGTAATCAAGCTGATAAAAATTTTCGATCAAAAGAAATCTCACAAGAAACAACTTAACATCATTCAATATTAACAATAACATGAACACCCAAAGCACAAATATAACCGGATCTGAAAGATTTCTATCTTCTTCACAACAACATTAAATTGAACATTGTGCGGAGAAATTATCAATAATTACAGACAAATGCAAAATTGATTTTTTCTGTCTATTGGAACACTGGAAGTCTGAGGATCAGATAAATGCCCTCAATATTACAAATTTCAACTTAGCATCATACTACTGCTGTCAGCCTAACATATGGAGAGGTTGCTATTTATTGTAGGGAAAGAATAATATATAGCTGTCCCGAAAACATCAACCATCTGTCCATGCTGGCCGACTTCGAGTGCTGCGGCGTTGATATCAATACAGGTTGTAGCAAAAAGATAACTATTGTAAACTTTTATAGAACTCCCACTAGTGACATAAACATATTTTTTTCTAAATTAACAATGCTGTTAAATAAATTATATATCGATAACAAAACATACTTTGTAACGGGCGATTTCAACATAGACGTTCGACTTGATTCTAATTTGACATTTATATTTAAAAATCTTGTAGAGTCTTATGATAGTAACTTATTAATTAACGACTACACAAAAGTTACATTCAAAACTAAAACATGCATTGATAATGTTATAAGCAATTCTAAATTGGTATCAGAGGCCACTGTGATAGAAACAAATATATCTGATCACAACGGACAACTCGTTAAGTTTAAACATGTAGGCAGATCTTCAACTAAACCTTGTCTATATCGTAACTTTTCTAAACAAAATGTTAATGCATTTAATACTGCTCTTTTAGAGATTGGAATTATATTCAATCCGCAGACACTGTGGACAATAAATTTAACTTATTTATTTAAAAGTTTTGTTTCTATTACAATCAAGCCAACTTCTGAATTAATCGAATGTAAACAAAAAATACAGTTATATTGCACAATTTGTACTTATAATCCTAAATATAGACCAGTATTAAAATACTTAAAACAAAAATATCACCGTCTTCTAGAATCAAGTAGAAAACTATATTATAATAATAGAATATGTAATTCTCATAATAAAACTACAACGGCGTGGCAGAAGGTTAAAGAATTAACGGGTGTAAAAAATAAGAATAAATCTATCAGTGAGAATCCAATAAATGAGTCTAACAATTTAAATAACTTTTTTATAAACGCAGCAGCTAAATTATTAAAAGACACGTATTCAAATATTTCTAGTTGTGACATTAATATAAACAACTGCATCAATAATATAGAGACCAACTCATATACCATGTTTATATCCCCTGCCACTTAACAAGAAATTTTAAACATAGTTAACCAAATGGATGGCAAACACAGTACTGGCTTAGATAATATATTTATGTTTATTCTAAATAAATGTATATATTGTATTATTGAACCTGTCGAATATTTAATAAACGAGTCATTGCAAAAAGGAATATTTTCTTTTTGTTTAAAATCCGCCATAGTAAAGCCAAAACACAAATCTGGAGATACTCTAGATTTTAATAACTATAGACTGGTTAGTCTATTGTCATGTTTTCCCAAAACCATTGAGACAATTATGGCTGTTAGATTAACAGATTTTTTTACTAAATTTAACTATTGTCAACATCACAGCATGGTTTTATTAAAAAGAAGAGTACTGATTCAGCTCTCTTTAAATTTAATCAGCTAGTTTTAAAAGCTTTGGAAAAAAAGCACTTCCTTGTGGCGTATTCTTAGATTTTTCTAAAACATTCGACAGCATTAATCAAAAAATATTACTGTCAAAAATACATAAATATGGATTTTGCGGAACGGCGTTCAAATGGTTTGCCTCATATCTTCACAATAGAAATCAGATGGTAGTTTTTAACGGAAAGTGTTGTCGAAACTATTAGAAGTTTATCTGGGGATGCCACAATGAAGTGTTCTGGGCCCATTACTTTTTAATATCTATATCAATGACATTTTGAAAATAACACAAAAGTCTAATCATAATATCATAAGTTACGCTGATGACACAAATCTCTTAATCTCCTTGCCTAATTTTGTTAATTTAGCCGATAGTAGCTTAGAGTACAAATTAAGAAATGGCTTTTTAACAACTAATTGATATTAAATGTTAACAAAACTATCTGCATTCTTTTTAAAACCAATGAAAATTCTGAGACCCCATTTAGTATTAAACTGGATGGAAATGAGGTAAAATTTCAAAAGTGTACAAAATTTTTAAGTTTACAAATTGATGACAAGCTAAAGTGGACCAAGCATGTAAAGTATATGTCAACCAAACTTTGCAAAATATGCTACCAATTAAGAGTATTAAAACAAAATTTGTCATTTGAAGTACTGAGAATAGTGTACACTGCAAATTTTATCTTTATTTTTTGGTATGGCATTGTATTCTGAGTAAACATGCCAAACTTACAAAAAATATTCATTCTACAAAAACAAGAACTTCGTTTTTGGTTTCAAACCAAACAAATCATGCAAATATCATTTTAGAAAAAATAATTTACTTACTGCTCCTGCAATATATATTTTAGACTGCGTCCTTTTTTGCTCAAAAATAAACATAAGTATACAAAAAATCAAATTACTCATTCCTATAACACAAAGCACAAATCCGTTCTAATGTTTGAAATTTATAAGCTAACCAGTACTGAAAAAAGCGTTTACTATACCAGCATTTGGTTCTATAATTATCTACCACCTGAATTAAAATCTGAAATTAAAATTATGGCGTGCAAAAAAAAAATTGTCATCATATTAATTAATTTAGAACCTTATTGTATAGAAGATTTTTTCAAAAACAAATTTTAAAGTCTATTTTTGTTTATTAATAATTTTTTGACACTATTTTATACACTAGGTACCCATTGTAATTTATTTTTGTTTTGATGTGGAACATATGTATAAAATAAAGAGTATTATTATTATTATTATTTTTATTACATACCACCAAAAGCCTTAAAAAAAATAGAACGTATAGCAAACTGATAACTACTAAAAATGCTAAATAAAAATCTTTCCTGTCAAGTAAAAAACAACTAAGCTAATATTAATACCCAAAAAAAAACTCAAAAATTAAAATTAAAATTTTCGATCTGTATGTTTTCTAAACACCATTAGCAAAGTTTAAACTTCAATTTGACAAAAATGTTGTAATGGACTACAAGAGTCTCTCAATAATTAGTTCTACGGCCATTACTTTGGAACTTAGTCTTCTTCTTATAGTGCCATACTCGCTACACGTGTTCGGCGTCTCTCTCGTATGTTTGTGGTGCGCGATAATAGTTCTACACAAACATACGGGACCTACAGTTTAACGTGAAATCCAAACCATACCACTAGAGGGGCTTACTAGGCAAATACTTTGCAGGTTTGCCATTGCCTTGCAAAGGAGACGACCGCATCGAAATATATTTGATAAATTAGGTAATGCCGCTGCCGAGAATCGAACCCACGCAGCCTGCACAACAGTCCTCGCACTAGACCATTGTGCTACGGTTGCCTCTGTGCTACGGTCGCCTTACTTTAACTTAGTATATGACGGTATACTACAAAGAAAGTGACCAACTGGGGTAAAAACAATTGCCTTTGCAAAGATTCTACAAAAAATATGTCTCAAAAGCATTTTTACCTTTAAATAATAAAGTATGACAATACTCAACAAAAAAGCAATTAAATACCTTGGTGTACTGATTGACAATGCTTTTATTTTCTTAGAGACAAAAAAAAGATAGGCAAACTTGGCCAAAATTATGTATCTTTACGGTGCACCAATTCCAATTCCAATTCCAATTTAATTCTTTTATTTAAACAATAATTCAAAAATTACAATAACAAAGTTATACGTAAACAAAACATAGTAAAAAATCATTTCCTAACTAAAAGTTTTCAACAATCAACTTGAACAATATAAAAAACCAAGTTTAACATATTTGGTAAAACATTATACACTAATGGTCCATTTACCCGCAGATTCATTCATCTTTCACTCGCTCAGTCACACTTTATTCATTCAGATTAAAAACATTTTTAAAACATATTTTGGTTATAAAAACACTACAAGGCCCGCAAAAATGTTCCTGCTTATAACAATTTTGTTTTGAGCTTAAAACTAACTAACCTAATCTTACTACTTACAATAATATTTACAAAAACTAATCTAACCTAACCCTACTATATACAATAATATACAATAATATACAATAAGTACACAATTAACAAATTTTGAACCGAAAGGACAAGTTTGCAGGGAGGGTAGTAATTAACTCAAACGTTTTGGTTAAAGATAGGCAAGCACTGATAGCTGAGTTTGTGTTTTATTTGAAATGGTCTATTATATGAACGGATGCTGGTGAGTTCCCTGAGGAGAGCGTTATTTTCTAATTTAAATTTGTAAAAATTTTGAGAAATTTCCATAATGTAGTCCGAAATAAGGGGTACATTTGCCTGTTCGTGCAAATCTTTAATTCTGACATACCTGTCTTTACGAAGTGCCATTCGTAGACACTTATTCTGTAACACTTGCAATTTATTCAGGTTGGTTTCACCTACGCCGCACCATATAGGAGCAGCGTAGGTTAAAGAAGGTCTAATAACTGTTTTGAAAAGATGAATTTTGGTGTCAGCCAAAAGAGAACTATTTTTGTTGATAAATGGATATAATTGTTTTATGGCCTGATTAGTTTTGTGTAATGAGTGTATTTGATGTTTTTGATAATTTAGACGGGAGTCGAAATAGACTCCCAGATACTTGACGTGCTGCTTCGTCGGTATAGTATCTTTATCGAAAGTTGTTGGTGTAAATGTTTTTATATTTGTGAATTTACGTGTAAATGTGATCCGTTCGGATTTTTTGGTATTAATTTTAATTTTCCAAAGATTAAAAAATTTGTGCAGCGTGTTTAAATGAATTTGGTTCTGTTTTTGCGCGGCCACTGCATAAAATGAACCAGAATAAATTGCAGTGTCATCTGCGTAAAGAGCAAGATTTGTTTTTACAAAGACAGGTATGTCATTAATATAAATATTAAACAATTTTGGTGCCAAAATTGAACCTTGCGGTACACCAGCATCAATATTTTTAAGGAAGAACAGAGTGTCGTTGACTTTTACCTGGAATTGCCTGCCCGTTAAAAAATTGTGTATGAGTTTAATAATGTAATGTTAGTCTATACTCGGTCAAATGCCTTTTTGACATCGTGCAAGACCATGTCTGTCACTTTGTCTTTATTGAAATTAATGCTAATGTTATTGACAATTCTAGCAATTTGCTGAACCGTCCCATGTCCGTTTCTAAAACCAAACTGATTGTCAGTCGTCAGTTGGTTGTCCGATTCAATAGAATTAAGTCTTCTCATAATAATTTTTTCGGTCACTTTGCTTAGCGTTGTAAGCAAGGAAATCGGACGATATGAGTCGGGTGATGTAGCTGTCTGACCAGATTTGTGTATGGGTATCACGTGGGCTACTTTCCAAGATTTTGGAAAATAACCCAGCCTGATAACTCTATTTATTATATAGTGCAGTTGCACTACTGTATTTCGTGTAATGTGTTTTAATGTTATGTTTTGTATATTGTCGCGTCCCGCTGCTTTAAGGAGTAGAAGTTTTCCAATATAGCACAGAACTATTAAAGTTAATTAAGATGGTACTTTTTATAGTGAGAAGTAAAAGGCAAACAAAAAAAACGGTACAACTTCAAACCAAATGATTGAATTTTTCGGTAATTTGACTGGACATCGATTGATCTTAGTCTTATTAATTTATAATTAATCCCAATAAGCAACAATCCAAAAACTCCAATCTGCACGTTTTGTAGTATTCCAGAGCTTTCAAATTGTAATCTTTGCTGTTGTTTCTGTTCTTTGCTAACATCAAGCTATTGTACTGACATTTCTGTCAAAATGTTTGGCAAAATTACAAACCAACACTGCACGTCTTCACAGTTAATTTAGAAAAATAACAATACTTTTTATTTTAATTTTATACTTTATGGCAAAATAAAATTTTGCCAAAATTGGACTAAGTTTTTGTTTTTTTTTAACTTTTTGCTGTGAGATGTGCTTTTTAAAGTTATCAGTTTTATTAAATATTTTTAAATTACGTTTATTATTGTCTTTGTTTAGAATTTAATGCGGTTTTTCTTTTTAAAGGCTTGTTTTACAATATCAAAATAATGCTTGAATTTTTATATATGAATACATTTTATGGCTTATATATACCCTTTACATTAAATAGCAATCTTTTCTAAATACAAAATAAATTGACAAAGATAAAAGTAAAACCAAAGTTGTTTTTTTAGAATATTGAAAATGAAGAAAACATTCTAAATGTTTTGTCTAAACTTTTAGTTTTCAACCTATGGTACGTTAAGTAACTACTTGTTTTTTGTATAAATATAGAAAGTTATCTCCTACTTCTAATATTGATTTATGTAACAATGAAATTTGTTATATAAATAAAATAGGCTTTTGCAATTTAAAATTTTATGGAAAAACGCAATTGCGTGTTTACTTTTGTAAATTATATTTAACTATTTAGCATTAATTAATTTATTACTGATATCCTCATTTATTCTTAAATTTGTTCTATTTTTCTGTAGCCAACTTTAAACCGTTTCACAAAAATTTTAGAGACATTTTAGACAAATGAATAGATTTACAAGAAAAAAAATACATTTTTATTTATAATTTACTTTACTTTTAAATAGAAGATCAAACTTAAATCTAAATATTAAACTATGGTATAAATTTTATATAGTTAAAAATTGTTTATGTTTTAATATTTCAATGTTAATATATTCGCAATAATAACTCAATATAAGACAAGATAATTTAAATATAAAAATGCAATCACTATTATGTAATTATATAGTGTTGGTGATTATAATTGGCAATATAAGAAGCGCAATTTGAATAATCAGATGTTAATATAGGCTATTATAATTACAGGTGGTAATAAGATTGATATAATAAATTCATAATTGAACTCAAGATTGTAATATTACATATTTAATTAACTCATTAATAACAGCAACAAAATTAATTAGTATTGAAGAAATAATATAATTATTAATATTAGTGAAGTAATAGTAGCCAGATTTTTTTTTTTTCTAACTTTGTTGTATTTGTTAATAGAACTACTTTGTTTTAAGAATTTTTTTGACATATTCTGGATCTGAATTGTTTGCTAACTTACTACTAATATTTTATTTATAATTTATACATACAATATTTTAAAACAAACTTAAAAAGAATAAAAATTTATAAAACATTATTCAATTTTTTTTTTATTTTTAGAATAATAAAAATACATATAAACGTATATTCAAAGCAACTAAGTTTTAAAATTATAATTGTTTGTCATAAAACCTTTAAGTTAAAGTTTCATAATATAAACTAAGTTTCAAGGGCAGATATATCTGCATACATAAATATATAATACCAAACCTGTTAATAGGCAGATTGGAGGCGCTGTAGATACAAACAAAACTTAGTATTATCAATGTGTACAACCTTCCAATCTGACTGTGCCTTATAAATGACAATTTTGAGAGGTCATTAAAAAGTGCGCATCCTGCGCCAGCCTTGAAGGCGTTGATTAAGTGTGGTGACGGTTAAAGAGCTACAAGTTTTCCTTATACAGCAAGCATGTTGATAAGCCGCTTGTAATAGAAAGACTGTTTGTCTTGCTCGGCAAGATGAAATAACTCAAAATCTGAGTAACTAGAATTTTTTTTTGCTATAATCAACATTGGGTCTTTCAGACGTAGTGATGTGCTTTAAAAATCCTTCTCAGGGTCTTACTTTAAAATGATTCTGTTCTTTACAGATATAAAAAAGCAGATATTTCTCATGCTAAACATAAGTATGCCAGTATTGGGTAAGTATTTATAGTATTCATTTTACTGTCCTTGCGCAGTAGCGGAGTTAACATATTACTTGCCATCCTGGCCTTATCCAAGATGGTTTGAATATGTAATATAATAGTTAGTCCACAATCTAGCTCTATTCCTAGATACTTTAAACGTTCTCATAAAAAGTGTGTTTGTAACATTTGGAAAAAAAATAGTTTTGCTTTTCTCCGGATTGATTTTTATTTTCCAGTACTAAAGTCAAGCTTCAAGTGTCTCACAAACCGCTTAAAGTCTTAACGTGAGGACTTTTGGATTTCTTGAAGTGTAAGACAATGCCGTATTGTCAGCATATTTTGACATCTTGAGTAATGCATGGTAAATCTGCTACATACAAATTAAAAAGAATGAAAGATAAAACTAAATCTTGAGAAGCTTTTGCTTCAATTGGTCAAGAAGTAAACAATTGCTCAAACAGCTTTACGACTAGTGTCCTTCTTTTTAGGTAGGAAGAAATAAGTTTGATCAATTTAGGATAAACTTGAAACAATGCAGTTTTGCAAGTAGCCTTTGGTGCCAGAACTTATCAAAGGTTTTTTTAACATTAAACAATATGACACCAGCAGTCAGTTTTGAACAAAAACCAGTTTTAGTTTGGTTAGTAACTTTAGTTAGTTAATGAGATGTAGAAAGTCCAAATTTAAAGCTATGCTTATAAATTAGCAATAGGTTTTTAGCCGCCGTGTAATCTTAAATTCTATCTAAAATTACAGTTTTTGCCTTCTTACTTAGGATTGACAAAAAAATAATCTGGTTGTTACTTTGCAATTTTTTCCAACCGTTACATTCAAGATGATATTAGACTTTTTTCATAAAAACAAAAAATAAAACGTTTTTAACATTGCATTTCTAATGTTTGTGAGGAACATTACAGCTTTGTAAAAAAATTCTCTCAAAACTTTGGTATAAATTTCGGACCAGGTGCTAATTTGGGTTTGAAATAAGTAATTTTATCTCTCGCCTTAGATGGTTAAACTAAGTCCAGAATTAAAACGGTGTCAGTGTAAACACTGTTCTACTTCTTTGTTGACCTGTGGCAAACGGTTCAAATATAAGTTTTCATCCTAGACCGGCAAGCATTAGAGTTCAAGGCTGTCTGTTTTGGTATTGTTTTTAAATAAAAAGAAGCAGTGTGAGCTTATTTAAAAAAGCTTTAGCTATTTTTTATGTCAGAATATTATCTTTGTTGTAGGACTCAAGCATTGATTTTTGTACTTTTTGGTTGCTTTCTTTATCTCATTATTAAACCGGTTTAGCTCGGTTTAATCAGTAAAATCTTTGTCATTTATTTAGAACAATTTTGTACACGAGTAAGCTTTTTGGTCTTTCTCTCAAAGACCAAATCAATTAGATCCAATTATTGGCAAAACTTTAGTAAACTTTTTCATTGCTAGCATAAGACTAGTAAAATCAACAACCGCGTTGTCAACACTTTTAGCTGTTTGAATGTCAAGTGGTAATCTGATGTTCAATTCTCAATTCAGCTCTATTCTAACATTTTCGGTAAAGATCTAAGACTACTGGGCTGTGGTTTAAGCTACGGTTGTTAATAACAAAAAATCAATTTAAACTGAAATGTACTTGCGCAAAACAGTATAAAGAACATCTCTAGTGTACCTTAAGTAACTGTAATAAGTTAGCATGTCTGGCTAATACGGTAATAGCTCTTACCTTTGACTTACCTAAACAGTACTTTGCCTTTACCATTTGTTAGTCTGCTGTGCTAAGTTGGATGTTTAAATTAAAGTCTCCCGCATCAACAATAAAGTATGGTTTAAGTAATTTAAAAAGTAGTTACTTACATTGTAGTAAGTCCTTTTGCTTATTGAGCAGATTAACATAAAAATTACATTTTTTTGGTAATTTTGCTGATTTGGCTGCTTCTGACAGATTAAACTTATTGTACAGTTGAGTAACATTTTAATTTTATTTAAGGCATTTAGTATCATCTATAAGAACGGCATTTCTATATTTTTTTAATATATCAAATTATCACAAACTGCTTGCGTCAACAAACTTAAAAATATATAAGAATTTATTTTTAAAATAAATATATATATAAATTAAAGAAGGAATGTTTGCCATTTATTTATTTATTTCTATTATAACGTATCTCAATATTTAAATATTATTATTAATTCTATAGTACTGATTTAAAATTGTAAACAAATAGATATAATAATCTACTATAAAGCTACATCAATAAATCTCTTCTTACTAGAAATAATATTTTGTTACTCAACAAATAGTTTCATGGAAATTAAGAGTCATTGGCAGATGATGAATCAGGTACATCATATACAGGGTCAGTAGTGACTTTTATGGCAATTGTATTTGTTTATAAAATTATATAGTGGAACAAAAGCTTCTTAGCATTAATTGTTAATTTATGGCAATTTTATACATTTGCTTTAGTCGGCAGATTACACAACTTGTATATATGTTTGCCAATGTAATTATAGTCTCGCTTCTTTATTTAATCCAAATATTTATTAATTTTATTAGTTAAATTTATCTATACACCTTGAATTAAGTAAATATTTTTTACAAAAATATTTATTAAAATGCAATTTAATGAAACAATAATAATTGAAATTATTATATTCAATAACAGAGATTCTCAACCATTCTTTTATTTAAAAACTTGATGAGCCAATTTTGAATGTTTATTACTATAAAATATATACCGTTGGTTTTGCTTTATCGGACCACTGGTTTATCGGTCCAGCCGCCTATATGTACCAAATCTTCAGGAACAGAAACTAAACTATAGAAATAACAGTAATATTTGCATCGCTTTTTGGGATAAAATTCCGCTTTAACAAATCAGTAAATTAAATTAAATTGAGTTAAAACTACAATAACAAGAAAACAAATACTTGAATGCAATTTTATATAAAAAAAATATATTTTTTTAAACATTTTTTGTGCTTGTAATCTGATTAACAACTTTTTTGTGAACATGGCGCGGCAATTATCGGGAAGAAATAGTACACACTCAGTTATTCAATTTTGTTTGACGCACAAGACACTTTAAAATTTAAAATGCCAAGGAACGATTTAACACTTTCAAATAAAATTGAGGTACTGTGATACTCAATACTACTAAAAGATGTTTATAGTAGAAATTAAAATTTTGTGCGTGTTTACTCTGAAAAATCATTTTTTCGCACGTATTTTGCATCGAAAAAGACAGGAAAACAATTTGCAGTGGCCCTATTCTTTAAAAATTGTGATTTGAATTTGCTTGATTTATTTTTTTTTTTTTTTATTATTTTATTTGCATGTGGCAAGCAATAAATAGTCGTCTGCCGCTCTCTTTTTGCAAACATTATCGTGTTTTTTTAAAAACAAAACTTCATTATTTAAGTATAGTTTTTTGCATGTTTCTACCAAAACTATCTGTTTTGACCTTAAAATAAAGACCCAAATCAAGATTTCAAAGCCTAAGAGCCGAATAGAATTTGATTGGCTGTAAATCACAATTTTACATGTTACTCTAACATCTGTGTCATATTATTATAAACTTTTTTAAAAAAATTCTAAAACTCTGTTTTTATTTGGACCAGACAAAAAAAATCAAGTGTAATTTGTGCCAAAACACGTTGGTTGCTCTTATTTGCTTTGCTCTTTTGTGCTAATTTTGGTCTTTAATACACGACCATAATGGTTTTGTTTTGACAAGTAATTTAATTAATTTAGTATTTAATATGCATTTTAATTTTTATAGTTAAAAACGCAAAACAAAAATAAATTTATAATTAACAGAAAGTTCTGAAATATAAATGTACCACCAAAATCAAAGTGTTTTGATGGTTTATATAACAATTGTTTTTGTTGTGAAGTAAACGAGATGTATAAGGTTTTCTAATAAGAAATCCATTTTAATTATTATAAAAGAAACATTTATTTATTTTTTAAGTTGTACAAATTTTTTTAATTTAATTTAAATTGTACAAACTCTGCTATTACTTGGGAAAAATAATATAGAGAAAATGCCTATCTCGGCTTTGCCTGCAAAGAGTCATTTGAAATGTATCATTATTATAATAATAATAATAATAATAATAATAATAATAATATTTATTCGTGCTAAATTAAATACATATTGCACATGTCTAAAAATTGGTACAATTTACAAATAGTTTAAAAACTTAATACTAAGAAATTTGTCTACAGAAAACGGACTACAATCTAATAAAATATTTTTTACAAAGAGCTTAAATTTAACATTACACATATTACGTATGACGTTTGGCAGGGCATTAAAACATTTTATTGCGTAATAATTTGTGCTGTATTTTGTTTTATACAATACAATATGGCTGGTAAATATTCAATTTATTTCGTGTATCATAATCATGAATACATTCTATGTTAGTGTATAGACTTGGATTGGATTTGACATATATCAAGCATTAAAAAATATACAACCCTGGCAAAGTTAATATTTTCAATTTTTTAAATAACGGCCGAGTATCATCTTGGTAGTGAACATCAGCTATTATCCGAATTATGCGTCTTTGGATACCAAAAACTCTTTTTGCGGCTGCCGAGTTACCCCATATAAGAATGCCGTAACTCACAAGTGATTGAAACAAGCTATGAAATGTTGATAACAAAACGTCAAGTGGTGCAGTTTTATTTAGGTTTCTAAATAAATATGTAATTGAGCATAACTTATTTGATAACTTATCACAATGTTTAGTCCATGTTAAATTACTATCAAAGTAAATTCCTAATAATTTGACTGGTTTTGTGAAGCTAGACTGATCGAGGCGTCTTCTGCTTATAACTAGTTGTTGAGTTTTATTTGGATTCATGTGTAGTTTATTTTTATGAAACCAATTTTGCAATTCATATAATGATAATTCAGACTTCAGAAGTGCCTCGTTTAAGTATGACGGTTTAACGTTGTAGTATCATCCGCAAAAAGTATGATACGTGAGTTTATGTGTTTATCAATATCATTTATAAAAATAAGAAAAAACAAAGGCCCAAGTATTGATCCTTGCAATATCCCATTTTTTATTGACAAAGTGTCAGATTTTTTGTTGTTAATTTCAACAAATTGTTTGCGATTTGACAAATAACATTTGAAAAAGATTTTGGCTTTTAATCCTACTTAGTAGTAATTCAGTTTTTTTAATAAAATATCGTGTGAAACGCAGTCAAATGCTTTTGTCAAATTGCAAAGTACTGCACTAATATATTCACAATTTTCAATTGCTTCGTAAACATAAGAAACAAACTCCAATAAGGCTGATGTTGTTGATCTATTTGCTCAAAAACCAAATTGATTTGGAAAAAACAATTGATTTTTTTCAAAATGTTCTACCAATCTTGTTTTTAATGCAATTTCAAAGATTTTACCAAATACACTAATAATTGATATTGGCGTATAATCGTTTTTGTTTTCCTCATTGCCTTTTTTAAAAATGGGTATTACTCTGGAAGTTTTTAAACAAGTTGGAAAACACTGTTTATTAATACATATATTTATTAGCTTTGTTAATGGGAAAATAATAATATTACTTACATGTTTTATTATTTTACTATTTAATCCATCTGAATCGAGACTATTGCTGGTGCTTAAGCCCTTTATAATATCTCTAACTTCAACTATAGATACTTCTGATATTTCAAAATCATCACATAATATTTCTTCACCCATTTCACTTATAGGATCTTGATTACTTGATGGGATATTTATTCTTTTGACAAAGTTGCAAGACATATTTGCACATCTGAAGTTTTATTTGGCAAACAACATCTCGTATATTGTATTTGAAGGCTAGAATTGTTTGCAAGGGATTAACGTAGATTTTTTTAGTTAGTAAGTAGTAAGAAAAAATGTTTACGGTGTTAAATTGCACAATCTAAAGAAACCAATTTATGTCCAAGTTTTGCAAAATAATGCGCCCAAAAAAATTCTTGTGCTGCACTTTTGCTTTAAGGTTTGAGTGGCTCGTAGCAGTATCCTGTTAGTAATAAAAACTGTTTATGCTCAAGTTGTTCAATATAAGCCATAGAAAGTAAGTTAACATTCTACTGTAGCAATTTTCATTGAATATAATTACAGCATCTTCATCATTCTCAAAAAAGTATTTCATGACTTTGTTGAAAATAAAAAGTTTTTCAAAAATTGTTCTAAAATTTTTGGAACTGTAAATGTGGCAGTTCTATATCTATTGACAAACCTATTATAATCTTTCTAAAAAAGTCAGAATTTTCTGTTTGCATTTTCAGGACTTAAGTTTGACGCTGTTAATTAACCAGATTCAATTTTTGCATTTTATAAGCATGCAGGCTAAAATTTTTAAGCAGTATTCAATGGAAACTGGACTTTAAGATCTTTAATTGCTGTGAACGTCTTGTGATATACAAACCTGGTTTTTTTTGGGAAGGTGATTTATATCTACCAAAAACACCACATATTTTGCATAGTTTTCACCGTGTCTATAATAAGTTTTCAATATTTTTATACGTTGTTAGAATGTGTATCGCACTGTTTTCTAAAAAAATTAAAAAAGATTCAAGACAAAAACTCCGCAAAACTTAAAATAGATTTTTTTATTGCAAAACTTTATACTTTGTTTTTAAAGTGTGTTAACTGCTGTGTGTAACAATACTGTAGTTATTTTTCAGTAAAATATATTAAACAAACAAAAGTTATTAATTATAATAATAGCGGATAACAAAGTCAACATAAGTAAAAACATCGATGCCGTCTTTAGAAAATAAGCCGTAACTAATGTAAACATTGTTTTAAAACAATTCTATTGTTGTTTGAGAACTACTGAAAACTTTTTTTTGCAAAAATAAATAACTTACATTTAGAATATTTAATGACAAACATATTTTTGATTTGTTGTTATTATCAACTTTAAACCGTTTTATCTAACAAAATTGCTAAATTGATAATGGTTATCACTACCAACACATTAAAAAAATAATCCGATTTTTTTCCAAAACATGTGCACTAAATGCAAAAAATGTTTATAACATTGCTACAGAACAGACCAAAGCCCGGAATCACTGCATATAATGTTGAATACATTGTAAAGTAAAACACACAAAATGTGCAGATTTTAATAATTAAAAATTGTAAAATTTTATAAATATTTTAGAGAAATTAAATTCAGTTTATAAACAAAAAAACTAAAACAAATAAAAAGTTTGTGCATAAACGATTTACCAGTACAAATAAACTTAATAAAAATACTAGAGCAATACATTCTTAAAGTTAAATCAGTTGCAACAGATCAAGGAATCTGAAGACACAGTTAGTGACATTGCTGTGATAACAAGTTTTAAGTACAATACTATCTAAATAATGACCAAATCAATTTAACAGCAATATTTGTTGACAAAAAAGTTAAATTAAACAACAATGTTATAATAAAAACTTTATTAATAACAATAAATTTCAAAGAAAACACATAAGTTTCAAAAAAATTGCTACAATTGTAATAAAAAAGATATATGTTAAGGGAATGTCAAGCTCAACAAAAAACTGAAAATAAGTTGACAGCAATCAACTTATTTGCAAATAAAGAAACACATTGGTTAATAGAGTGTGGCTCTACTTATCAAAACTAAGTAATCCTCAAACATTTTTTTTTGTTAAAGAAATTGAAAATTTAAGCATTTGCGATAAAAAGCAACTTATATCAATGCTGATTTGTGTGAAAAGCAATAAACACAATAAAACTAATGTGATTAGTGCATTGCTTAAAAAATGTAGCTAGCGGTTTATTTGAAAATAAAACTTAGATAATTTTTTATAAAAGCTCCTTTTATGCATAACAACATAAATTAAAGTTACCAAAAAAAAAAAAAAAAAAAAACAAAACTTGGTAAATTAATCTCAAGTGACTTATGTATACCAATAAAAAAACTATTTGTTAGTGATACAAAATAGTATGTGCTTTTGAGCGACAATAATAATACACATTTTTTCAATTTTACTAAATGTTCAAGACAAAGAGTACGTGTAGATAATGGGACTAAGTCTATTAACAACAACATAATAATTGCTAAAAAATTGAAAATAATGTTAAAAACAACAGAAATTTACACACCGTAACAAAATAAAAGAACTGAGCAAAACTTTTACAAACCAAACCAGATTTAAGGCATCCAGCAGCCGACTTGACAACATCCCGAGCAACTACCGCAGCGACACCCTACTGCAGCAATCCAGAGATAAACTTCATTTTTATTGCAACTAAGTCAAAGATGATTGATTGAACAAATCACATAAATTAATTGAGAAATCAATCAGTTTAATTCAAAAATGTTTTCTAGTATAGACTATAGACGACAACGCCAACCTCACTGATATCAAAACCTTTCGGTTGATGTACCGGTAAATAAAAAAAAATAAAAAACTATAAAAAGCAAACCACCAACATGAATGCCAACATCTTGTTTCTAATGAAGAGCCAAACCAACACCGGTTTTAACGTCTACCAAGAAACCCTAAAAAAACTGACACACGCAGCTACTCCGAGTCAAACCAGACATTTGATTAACGTCCAGCAAATCAACTAAGTCAAAAAAAAAAGAAACAAAAAAAGACATAGAGAGATTGGTTTCTGCTATATTTACCAAGCCACCAGCCGGTCTATCTTGTAAAGTGCCTTTAACGCCATTAAGGCCAAAGGTTTCTCAACTCGGTTAAACTTTAAAGCGCAGTCGACCAATCTTGGTCCAACTAGTAGCTCTTTTGGTTCTACTTCATGCTTTCTAAATCTGTCAGCATCCACAGAGGGTCCTGACACACGTCGCCCTTTCTCTATTGTAATTTGGGTTAAATGCATTTTTGAAGACTGTTAGCAACGTTTAAACCAATAAAAATAACTATTGACTACGCAGTAAACGTGGTCAATAGTGTCGTCCGCATGCTTTCTATTTCATGCGAATTTCCGTACTGTGATTGCACATTGTAAAACAAACAATAAAAAACCTCTAAAATATGTTGTTTGGAAAATACCCGTCTGCATCACGGTTGATTTAATGCAAACAACTTACAATAATTATTCCGTTAGACAAAAAGGTTAATGTCTCACAAGTGACCAAACTTTTTTTTGCGTAGAAAGAAAAAAATCTTCAAAAGACACTAAACAGCCGGTGCTATCCAGTAGTGTCAGGTTTTTACTGACTAAAAACCCACTTTCTTTACATTGAAGTGGTTTGCTTAGCGCGCTTTGCACTGCGGCTCTATTGAACCTGTTGTACACCTCTGGTGTTTTACTTTTGGAGCAGCTTCGTCTTTTTGATAAAGTCTAGTACTTTTAGCCAGTTGATTGCTTTTAACAAATTTTTGTTTACGTTGTTATTGCAAAAAATGGCTATTTGTTGCTGTTTGTAAGCTCTGCATTCATTCAGCAAGTGAATTGGTTTAGTCGGTAGGCGCTTGTAAGAGTGAATCCAACACATTTACAAGTTGTTAAAAAGGTTTCTTTTCTAATAAAACAAAACAAAAAATTATTCTCCGTGTAAAAATAAACCGGCAAAAATTCAACAGTTAATTATGTCAACAATTTTAAACCAAACGCTTTTTTACATATTTCAAGCAATTTATCAAAATTGAATAAAACAAATAAAAAATTAATGTTGGTAGGATACAATAGCAATTCGAGAAACTACAAACTTTACAATTCAAATGCTCATTAAATAAAAGTTATTAAAAATGTAATATGTAATTGGGCAATTTCATTTCAAACGGACCAGAGCAGGGGGAGAAAGAAGCATTAAGAAATTTGTTTGACATTGACTTTAAATAATTGTATTTTTTTAGTAAAATCAATTTAAATTATTTAATTCTGGCGTCATTTTGATTCCGCACCCTTTTTATACTTAGAAAAACTTAAAATACCGATATTTTGGTCTAAGTGGTCTGGACAAAAAAAGAGCATTTTTGTAATTTTTTTAAACGCCAAATTTGACGTATTTTGATGTAAGATAGTTAGAAAATATAAATTTGTATTGTGTATTTGGATTTTAGGGGTCAACTCAAAGAATTTGCAAAAATAGGCTTATTTTTGACATAAACTCTTACAAATATACATTTAGCGTTCAGAAGAACTATACACCAATTTTGTATGAGCGCTGCTAAACTAATTTACATTAAAATACGTCAGTTAAAAAAATGCTCTTTTTTGTCAGATTACTGGGATCAAAATATTGGTTTTTGGGTTTTGCCGCGTATAAAAAAAGTGTGAACTCAAAATGACGATTTTTTAAACTCAGTTAAAAAAACAATTTTTTTGAGAGTTTTATATTTTTATAAACAAATAAATTGACTACTAATAAGTTATAAAAACAAAAAAAAATACTAAAGCAAGTTTTTTAACACAATTGCTTAATTGAAAAAAAATTATTCACGCAAATCAGTTCCTATTGAAATCTTTTTTAACACAATTTAATTTTTGCTTTTTTTTATAATACCATTAGTATACCGTAGTGGTATTTTTATGTACTATCAGTTTTCTACAAAATCTGTCTTCAAAAATATTTAATATTTTTATCGTAATTATCATAAACTGCAAAACATTAAAAGTCAGCAAAACTTTAAACTTTTTATGTATCTTTGTGCATTTTTAAATGTTGTTTTTCTATTGCATCTTTTTTGGTTCTTCTTTTTACTGGAATACAAAATAATACATTTTTGAGTCGTTGTCATTTTCTAGAAGGTTTTCTTCTGCTTCATTAATGATTTTTTTTTGGCTATAATGTTTGCTACTAATGGCCAGAAGTGATTGTAAATACGTTCATAGCAGCTATCATAAACATGCAATAGAGACCTTTCTTTATTGACAAACACATCATTATTTATATTATTTATATTACTCAATAAAAAACTTCTTTTGTGTTTTACCATTTTACAAAAAATGTCTTTACTGCATCAAAACACATATTTTTCTGCTTTTTAGTTTATTTTTGATTATGGTGCGTGTTTGACTAAAATAAATAAATATAATGATACACATTAAATCAGTTATAACTTGATTGTTTTAACAAAAATGAGTGATACACCAAAACTATGTAATAAGCGCCATTCACCGTAGTATTTCTTTCTTTAAAATCAATAAGATGCTTTCACAATCTCAAAATATTGTGGCCATAATATTTTTGATTAACGGGGATACTCTGGTTGCCATTCCATAGATTCCCCTATGACAAAGAATTATAATACAAGACTATAGTTTTAATCACCGTAACAATAGAAAAAAAAAACACTATCAACTTAATGCTGTTTTTGAACAGCAGACAGAAGTATTGAAATTCATCTTGTACTTACTTTATTTATACTCAAATGGTCGTAGAGTATTTGGCAAATTGATGTATCTGACAGCCCTGACACTGCTGATAATTTACTCATTTTTAGTCGGCGAGCACTTTGGACTAGTTCCTTAATAAAATCAATCGACTCTTTTGTGACCAAATCGTGAGTCATCTTCTAAAAACTTATAGCCCATTTTACATCTTTTGGCTCATTTTTTTTTCGGTGAAATAAGAAGGTGAATTTTTACCGTATACGCTATTTAATCTTTGTTTAATTTGATGAAGGGTAAGACCTTTCAATGTAAAGAATTTGATAAACGCTTGGTACTAAACTTTTTGCAAATCTGGCATAGTTGAAACCTAACAATATCTGTTTAGATATCACTATAAGACTAATTAAACCTAACCTAACCTAACCTAACCTAACCTAACCTAACCTAACCTAACCTAACCTAACCTAACCTAACCTAACGATATCTGTTTAGATATCACTATAAGACTAATTAAAGTAGAAGAATGAAATTGAACATGTACGTTAATAAAGCATCACATTTCACTGACAATATTTGACATTTTGTCTAAAGTTTTTAGAAATGCAGTAGATCAGGAATTTATGGCAATTACCTTGTATGCATTTGTTTAATTTTTGTCTAAATAATTTATATAATGACATAAAAGGTGGTCCATTTAGTAATCTCTTTTTAAAAATTCAAAAAAATTAACAAAAATTATTATTTTTTTGTTATATTATTATTTTAGAGAGCAAACATTCCCATTGTTTATAAAACACAATTTTATTCATGTGGTTACCTCGGCTAGCTTTGCAGTAGCGCATCTCTTTAACTCAGTTTTCCAAAACCTTGGTTACGGTTTCTGGCTCTATCTCCCAAATGGCTTGCTCAATATTTGCTATAAGGGCCTGAATCGTTAATGGATACCAAACTTGGCTCGCATAAGGTTTGTTGTGGCATGGACTCTCTGGCATGGCGCGCTATCCTGCTAAAACCAAAGATTGTCCAAGTCCATGTTTTTAATTTTCAGTCACAAAAAATTGTTTATTATGTTTCAGTAGCGCTCATCGTTGACCGAAATGGCTTTCCAGCAACATTTTCAAAGAAAAATGGACCAATGATGCCACCACTCCAAAATCCGCACCAAATTGTCACTCTGTGAATATGCATTGGCTTTTTGACAACTTTGACTTTGGAAATAAGTTTGCAATATTTCCCAACGTTATGAGATATAATACTGACTTTCTGTCAAGATTTCTTACAGAAAAAATCTGTCACTGTTAAAATAGCAAACGATTAAAAAAATTCCACTAGATGGACCACCCTTTATAACCACAATGTCTGTTAAAATTAATAATTGTCGACAATATTTTTATTAAATTGTAAAATTACACTACTAAAAACGTATATTAATTAGATTAGACTGTTTTGAATTATATTACTACTATTGAAAAACTAAAAATATACAAATAATAACATTGACAGGTAAAGCAACAAAATGATAAAGAAAACTTCTGTTACAAATAGAATTAGCTAACGTTACTTTAATATTTTTGTTTATTATTTATTGACATATTTAGTTAAACATAGAATTTAGCTAATATCTTCTTCTTTATTTTGCGTTTTACAGCTATTTTACATCGCTCCAGATGTCTTACGACTTGTATGAAGGGGGTTGATGGGACCAACGGCTTATTAGGTGACTTCCGAATCACCCCGGTGGATAAAGAGCAAAGTTATTATTTTAGTCTTATTCGGGGATCGAACCCCGGACTGTTAGCGTGCTACGCTAACGCTTTATAACTGAGCCATCTCACCGTAAATATAAAATTGTAAACTTGACTGCTAAAAGACGTGAAGTTTGCTTACAATATAAATAAGCATTAATAAACTTCTACAGTAAAAAAGTTTTTTTATATCAAAATGTTTTAAATTTTGTCATTAGATTTTTGATTGAAACGGAACCACTAAAGCAACATTAGTGAACAAGAACATTGAACCAACCATAACAGATATTTAAACAAACTTTTGTTTGATTTTCTAGAAACAATTTATTGTATATATTTATAAAATGTAAGAAAAAAGTTATATAACTAATTCTGGCTTTTGCAAAACTTATTTATCATCACATGTCAGTTGTATTTAATATTTAGAATCGTAATATTGTTTACGAATAATTTTATTGAAGAAAGTTCAACATTATAATAATAAAAGCATAGAAATCAATACGTTGCCTAATTTTATAGCTTAGCAATTCTGATTTTACGAGGCACGAAACATGAGATTCCTACGATTTTGTCATAATATTATATAAAACTTGAAAGTTGATCATGTGTGTGTGGTATATGGATAACAATGATTACAGACGTTGATTTTATTATCAACCTAATGAACGTGCAGAACAAAATTAAATATCATTTTCTATGAAGAGTAGGTCAACAGAATATTTTTCATGAATGAAGGTTGCGTTTGCTGTGCTTTCTTCTATTGTATACTTAGATGGATATATATTGTTATATCACCTATATGGCTTTAATTTGTTGTAAGTGATTTAGGTTAATTAGAAGTTATTGTTTTAACTATTATGTTGTTTTAAAGATCATCCATATTCAAATGATATATTTTATGCAAATTTAGTTATTGTATTTTCCATTGTGAAATTGAAAATCCTATTCAAAAACATACAATGACATTTACATTTAAAATTAATTAAATCATATTATAAAAGTTTATTGCTTACTACAGTAAATTTGCGCAAATTAAATTGTCTAACATATACAATTCTTCGTTTTAGTCATGGTCAATTATTAATTATTCTTAAATAACAACATAATTACAACGTAAGGAAAATCATTTTGAAAAACTCAACTTAATAATATGCACCAACAGAAATAAAAATTATAAATTAAGAAATTAACAACTCTTG
The DNA here is from genome assembly GCA_963932245.1 of Tachinus rufipes. Lineage (NCBI taxonomy): Eukaryota > Metazoa > Arthropoda > Insecta > Coleoptera > Staphylinidae > Tachinus > Tachinus rufipes. The sequence continues at coordinate 42,876,241 of OZ010741.1, read as the reverse complement.
GCATTTAATAATATTTTTAACTAAATAAATATGTCATTTATGCAATAACATATTCTTTGTTAGTAGTATGTCAACGTTGAACGAATGAGACGACTCGATTCACCGCAAATTATATCAGTCGGATTGCTGTAAATCCTGGAATTCATCACCCATTACGAACCGTTGGTTGATTAATCTGACAACGTGCGCTTAATGATGAGCGCTGATTTTTTTTATTACAAGTATGTGCACTTATGAGATCCTTGAGAGTCCGAGTTGCAGTCGGAAGGTACGGTCAGAAGATGTCCTTGCCCGAAGCAGCAGATGTGCGAAATGTCAGGATGCTCTATTAGAATGCTCCCTGTGTACATACATTCAACGGCTGTATATAATATATCCTATTGAACTTATCGGAATTGCATAATACTCATTACATTTTTTATATAGAAATATTGATAATGTAGTGATTACAAATAATGTGCATATTTATACTAGACAGTACAATGGAATTGTCGCAAACAATTAAGAAGCTTTGAGGTGTGTTTTGACATTTTCCTTACTATGCTCGTCTATCATGAAGAGGGCATATGCAAATGAATGCATTTTAACAGCGAAGGGAATTAAAAAAATATGTTTATGTATAGAATGCCATTAATTCTATGGAATTATAATCTACATAACATTCATTCATAAAGCATTTATATATAAATAAATAATGCAGCTAATGTATTTTATGGGTACAAGTTCCTGTTCTCAACGTCTTGCGCGTTGTATTTTAACAAGCTCGTATTTTTATATTATTTATAATTATCAATAATCATATTAATGGTTTGTGTATTTGAATACCTTACAAACAAACAAAATATCAACAATAAATATAGTTGCACGACTTAGTGCCAAGTTTACCGACTAGTGTCTTTATAGCCAAATAACAAATGAAGAGGAGCAAACAAATTCTGTTATTTGTTGTTTTCATAAAAAGGATCAGTCTTGTCAAAAGAACATTTTCACCAAATAACTGGTAAAATAATTCAGTATATTTGTTTTTTATTAAGAAAAAAACGGTGAGATGGCTCAGTTATAGAGCGTTAGCGTAGCACGCTAACAGTCCGGGGTTCAATCCCCAAATATGACTAAAATAATAACTTTGCTCTTTATCCACCGGGGTGATTCGGAAGTCACCTAATAAGCCGTTGGTCCCATCAACCCCCTTCATACAAGTCGTAAGACTTCTGGGGCGATGTAAAATAGCTGTAAAACGCAAAATAAAAAAGAAATTGCAACTCAGTTTAAAAAATATATCAATTGTACAAAAAATAACCGAAACGTGTACCAAGGTTTATTTAATATATAATATAGTAGTAAGAAGGTCAAAGCATAACTAGCTTTATTACATTAAAATAAATACAATAATAAAGCATACAAAACAAGTTTTAAAAAATCAAAATAAGTAAGCAGATTAATAGATTTAAGTTTGTTTTTTTTATTCTAGAACTAGCAAACTGTGAGTTTTGCAAAAGAGAACATTATCAATCAAAATAAAGTACCGATTCCAGCCAGAAACAATCGTAATTAGTACAATCTCAAACAATAGCAGTTTTTTTATACAATTACCTCCTGACCATACTTCACAAACAAATTCAGAGAAAAAATATCAAACTTAAGCTTTTATATATTAAGCAATTTTAATTAATAATGATTGAACCTGACGGGGGCTTCAAAATCAGCACAAATCAGTAACTATCGGAGTTAGAAAACAATGCTCTGGGAGCACAGAGACTAATTGTTATAAGTTGGTGCAGCTAATTGGCTGCATTTTTAAATATGGCTACCCAATCACCGTATCCTTTTTAAAGAAATGCACTCAAACATAGTTTGCTAACAAGCAGTGTGACGAATAACTTTCCTAAATTTTTAATTTATGGATGGTGAAACTAAAAACATTAAAAAAGTTAAAGATAGTTTTTTTATAGAAACTACTTTAAATGCTCAGAACAAAACGCTTTTTAGAAGTTTTTATATTAAAGTTTTACCCCATAAGACTCTAAATATATGTAAAAGAGTAGTGTTTTAAACTCTTCTAATAAAAAAATAGTAAAAAGGGTAAGTAGCTAAAGAATGAATAAAATGTGCAGCTTTTTTGTAAAACGTTCAATAAAAACTCTAAATCACGTTTGCATGTTTAGTATTCTAAAACTACCAATTTTAATTAAAGGCGCTGCAACCTGCCTGTCTGAGCGTATATACTAGCACATATAAAATGTTTTACACGTCAAATTTTTGAACATGTAAGTATTTGGTGTAAGAAAACACAAGTTTATATATGTAGAAAAGTACTACACAAAAGAAGCAAATGCGCAGAACCAAATACATGTATAAGGTGTAATGGGCAACACTCTGCAGGGCTTAGCCTTAAAAAAATAAACAAGAAATGTTAAATATAGTATATATATAGTATCTGCACTAAATAGTCCGGAGCATTTAAAAACACCAGATCAACGTTAGAAAGTCCCAGAATCTTAACAATTTTGTCTTTTTGTCTTGTCACACGTCATTTGTGAGATGTTTCAAATGATCTTTACGGCATTTTCTAATTGCCGTTAAAACAATTGTTAGACAGATCAAACAGTGGGTACGCACATAGAAGATCCCTTAACTTCGCAGACTGGTAAGGTTTTTGGTTTTTGAGAGTGCAGGTGTCTAGGTTGCTGTAGAAAATTTTATTAAGTGTGTCGTGCAAGCAGCAAATGCGTTTATCCTAAAGTCTTGCCGGTTTTTCTATTCCATAGTAGAACAAAGAAATAAAAATAGTTGTAGAGCAGAAAAAATATGATTGCTTTCACAAAACTTCGAAAAACAGCTCACATGCAAAACATGTCACTACCCTATCCAGAATTGACTACTGTATCTGCACAAAATTTTTAATTGAAAGCCCTGGATGCGTATATGTGCCAAAAAAAAACGACAACTACGGACATAGGCTTGCCATTAGTAGGCTAGTGTGCGTTTAAGTCTAAAAACTGATAGAAAGTTTAGATATTTGTCTTCCTGTGATATGCAAAGTTGGGCTTTTCAAGCTTTTGCCATTAGTAGGCCAGTGTGCGTTACAGTCTAAGAACTGATAAAAGTTTAAATATTTGTCTTCCTGTGGTATGCTAGGTTAAGCTTTTTAAGCTTTTGCCATAGCTTTTTTCAAAGTTATATATACAATACTTGTCCGGGTGGCTTCCGGGACAAGTTTTTGATTTTGGCTTTTTTCAGAGTTAGGTTAGGTTAGGTTATTAGTAGGCCAGTGGGCGTTTAAGTCTAAGAACTGATAGAAAGTTTAGATATTTGTCTTCCTGTGGTATGCAAGGTTGGGCTTTTCAAGCTATTGCCATAGCTTTTTTCAAAGTTATATATACAAAACTTGTCCAGGTGGCTTCCGGGACAAGTTATTGATTTTTGAACTTACTTGCAGAATATCCGGATTTTTCTTGGTTGTACACGGATGGCTCCAAGACGGACCGCGGTGTAGGAGGCGCTTTTGTTGTCAATTGTACAATTTACTTGTAGTTTTTTTATCAGTCAGCTAGCGTATACACCGCAGAATTATACGCAATTCATAAAACTCTGCGCTACTGTAACTGTTCTGACTTAATTATTGTCATCCTTAGTACTATTTTGATATATTTGTTGGTTCAACTTGGTTAATAGACAAACAGCCCACATGCAAAACATGTCATTACCTTCTGACAGTAAAACACATTCTAGAGGAATGCGGAGCCTATCCTCTCTATTGAAATCAGTTTGATGCTGGATTCTTAAAAAAAGTGTAAATTATTTGATTATTTACTGCTTAAGTTATTTATTTGTTTTTATTAGTCCATATTTGTTTTTTTACTATTTTGGTGTTTTTTCTGATATTAGCTTTAGGTTTAGTTTTAGTTTTGTTAACTGTAATATTAGTTTTAGTATTTAACTCTGCCTATAAGGATACTGGGTGGATTGAGTAGCTCAGTGAAATCATAGCCGGTCCCAAGCCCATAAAAGAGGAGAGTTGAGGGACAAGGCCAGCGACCTACCCCTTGTTAAAAAAAGAAATACGCTCACAGAAGGAACTCACAAGCTTTGGAAGGACGGATACACGATGACGACCACGCCGGAAACAGGAAAAACGAGAAAAACTGGAAAAACCTACTACAAAAAAGTGAGGTTAGAATTGCTGGGTGGAACATAAACACATGGAATAGCAAATCACACGAAATCATAGAAGCTCTCAATAAACACAAAATAGACATCTGCATCCTATCCGAAACAAAGAAAAAGGGTCACGGTAACATACTCGTACACAACTACTTCTTATGCTATAGTGGAAAGGAACACAACAAAAGAGCAAAATCAGAAGTGTCAATTCTAATCTACAACAAATATAAAGATAATATCGAAACAACTAAGTATATAGACCATAAGATAATACAATTGACATTAAAGTTCAGAAAAGAAAGAATGCACATCATCGGCATATACGCACCAGATACCTTAAAAACGCAAGATGAAAGAGCATCATTCTACAATAGAATTGACAAAACTATCAATAAAATAAACCCCAATGACAAAATATTTATAATCGGAGACATAAATGCAAGAATTGGTAATAACATAATACCAAGAGTAATGAATAGATTTGGAGTAGAGCAAATCAACGACAACGGCATGCTGTTTATTGACTTATGCACTCAAAACCAATTACGAATTAATAATACCTACTTTAAGCAAAAAGACCAACAAAAGTACACGTATCAAAACACTAAAGGACAGCAATCCATTATAGATCATATAATAACTAACAGAAAAGTCTACCCAAATAAGATCATAAACGTAAGAGTAATACCATCAGCCAATATAAGCACAGAACATTACCTCGTCGTATGCAAGTACCGATTCAAAACAATGAGAGACAAGCAACAAAATGCGGCAAATTTAACATAGAGGCATTAAAAACAGAGAGCATAAAGATACTATACAGACTAGCACAAAAAATAGCATCCAACAGCACACAAAACCAGGACAACACAGATGAAGCCTGGGAAAAGCTAAAATCTAACATTACAAACAGCGCTCTTGAGCTATCGGCTGCAGATCAGTCAGTAATACTCCACGACATAATTATAAACCATGGTACAACCCTGACCTAAAAGAAATAGCCCGACAAAAATCAGAAGCCTACAGAAAATATATGAACACGAGAACCCAGGAAGCTTACGACCAATACAAACTGGTGAGGAACAGGTGCAAGACAGAAGTGCGACATTTAAAAGATCAATACTGGGAGAACTTTAGCATTGAATTGCAACACGACTTATATGGCGGCCAAAAGAAAATTTGGAAGCTCCTCAGGAAGTTTAAGCAACCAGTTGACGAACATCACCAAACCGAATGTATAACATCTGAAGAATGGGCCAAGTACTTTAAGAAACTGTATGAAACAGAAAGCAACAACATCAAGGAAGGAACCACTACCGTAACGCACAAACAGACAATAGAGGAGTCATACTGGCTTATTAGCCAAGAAGAAATAAATCGGGAAATTAGGAACCTAAAAACAAGAAAGACACCAGGTGAAGATATGATACCCAACAAACTCCAAAAATACGGCGGCGACAAACTTGAAACAGAAATCTACACCCTGTTTAGAAAAATTGTCGAATCCGAACAAGTGCCGGCAAGATGGAAAAACACAATCACCATCCCGATCTTTAAGAAAAGTAAAAAAACACAAAAATACTGGCCCAAAAAATAAACAAACGAATAACGGTAAATGACAAACAACAAGGATTTCGACAAAATCGATCAACCACAGACGCAATATTTACTGTATTAATAATAATAATAATATTTTATTGCATCAAATAAATACATTAGAACAATGTTTGATATGTCAGTATAAATATATATATATATATATATATATATATATATAATAAAAAAAAAAAATTATTATTATAAAAATTACATACATAACTTTCTAGATAGCTTATAAACTATTATAAAAGTAAGACAGATCACCGAGAAAGCAATAGAGTTTGCCAAACCCGTCTATCTGTGCTTCGTCGACCTGAAGAAAGCATTTGACAAAATCCGAATCGCTGATGTGATTTTCGAACTCAAAAAACGAGGAGCGGGGGGAAAGCTAACTAACCTAATAAGAAACATCAACACCAACAACTACACAATAATAAAAACAAAAACAAAGACATCAGAAAGGGTGAGCGTGAGCGATGGCGTAAGACAAGGTGACAGCATGAGCCCGACCCTATTCAACATCATAATGGACAACATAATAACCGCAGTAAAGAACCTTAAAGCGGAATACAGAATGGGAAACTAATACTTCAACATCCTATGCTATGCAGATGATGCAACGCTAATGGCAGACAACAAAGACGATGTGCAACGATTACTAAAAACATTCTGGAAAACAGCAAAAAAATACAACTTTGACATTTCCCACCAAAAAACCAAGTGCATGGTAGCCAGCCGATACCCAACAAGATGCAAACTAGAACTCGACGGTAAGGTAATAGAACAAGTGATGAGCTTCACATACCTCGGCATAGAAATATCAAGCGACAGAAACCTTAAGATGGAAACCCGAGCAGCCACCAACAAGACCTAAAAATATCCAGTGCAATAAACAATATAATATGGAAAAATAAGCATATATCTAAAGAAGGTAAAATCCGAATATACAAAACCGCAATAAGACCAATTCTTAGATACGCAGCCAAAACAAGAGCCGACACAGCAGCTACCAAACAAGCCTTAAAAACGACAAAGATGCGCACCCTACAAGCAATAAAGGGAGTCACGCTAAGAGACCAAATCAAGAGCTCTACAATCAAAAAGGATCTACAAATACAGGATGTCGTACGCTGGACAAGAGACCGTCGGAGGCACTGGCGGGAGCATGTGAAACGCATGATCCCACAGTATTTATTTATTTATTTATTTCAAATAATTTAAAGTATTATTTTGTTTTCTCAAGCTTTTAATCTGTAGTAGTCAATGCACTTTACTAATTTTTTTTTTTTTTTTTATTTATTTAAATTTAAATGGCCTCATTTCAATGCCAACAACAAGATGTTGTTGGCTTGGTATTTGAGATCTACATACATACATTTTTTTTTACATAATATTCAGTTTTTTACATAATATACAGTTTTTTACATAATATACAGTTCATTAAACTTAGTGTTAGTGTTAGTATGGTATGGTGCTTTTTTACATGAATTTTAATATAATAAGTTTGTATACGAGTATGAATGATACATTTATGTCGTAGTTTCAGTTACTTTGTTTATTTTTGTAGTATTTACCGATTTCTTTTTTGAATTCTTTAAGACTTTCAATTTTTGTAATTTTATTTGGTAGTTTGTTAAATTCATTGCTGCCTTCTACTAGTAAGCTTTTATTCAGTATAGTTGTTCGGTTTTTTTAAGTAAATATATTGCTTTTTCGACTAGTGTCATATCCATGTATGTTTTTGTTTTTTTGTTTTTTTGTAATTTTATATTTGTTTTTATCTTGCCGTTTAGTATTTTATATATAAGAATACATTGATCTTTTTTAATTTTATTTTCAATGTTTAGTTCTTGTACTTTCCTGTATAACTGCATTGTAGGTGTTTTTCTTTCTAAGTTATGCAGAATTTTTAATATTTTATTTTGTTTTTTTTTTTATTTGGTTTATATTTTTTGGATTGTATCTCATGTGAATCCCAGCTAAGATTATCACTTATCCATAGACCAAGATATTTAGTCTTAGATGTTTTATGTATTTCAATGTTGTTAATTTTTATATTGACGTCTATCTTTACTTTATTTTTGTTAGCTATTACCATATATAAAGTTTTTTCTTCGTTTACTGTTAACAAGTTATTTTTAAACCATTCCATTACAGTTTCCATGTCCTTGTTTCTTCTGCTTTCCATTTCTTTGAGATTAGTCCCACTGTACATAATACATGCATCATCTGCATATATGTACGGTTTTCCAGTTATGTTTAATTCTTGGATGTCATTTATATATAGTATGTATAATGTAGGAGCTAGTGTTCCACCTTGTGGTAAACCGTATAGTGGGGTTTCGATATTACTATATGTCGTTCCTATTTTTGTTTGTTGTTTGCGGTTGGTAATGTAACTTGTCATTAATTTTAGTTTTAATTCCCACATTGCAGAGTTTGTTAGTAAGCAGGTTTTTTGAAATTGTATCAAAGGCTTTTTTCATATCAATGTAAATATTAATTATGTAATTTCCTTCATCTAATTTCTCATACATATCTTGTACTAAGTCGGTGCACGCTCCAGTTGTTCCCAAATTTTCCTGGAAAGCATACTGATATGTTGATATTAGTTTATTTTCTTGTATGTGATCTTTTAGTTGTTGTAGTATCACCTTTTCAACTATTTTAGCAAACGTTGATAGTAGTGATATGGGCCTGTAGTTCTCAGGTTTAGTGTTATCTCCTTTTTTATGTATTGGAACTAAAATTGCTGTTTTTAAGATGTCTGGAAACACTCCTTCTATTAATATATTATTTATTAATTTTGTCAATGTTGGTGCAATTTTTTCAATTATTGCTTGTATGTGTTCAGTTGTTATTTTGTCATTTCCAGGTGCAGTTGATTTCTTCACCACATTTTTCTTTCATTTCTTTGTGCATTTTCTAATTTGTTTTTAAAATAGTTTTGTTTTCGTTGAATTATTGCTTTCTCTGTGTCTTTTTTTATTTTGAAATATTCAAATTTTAGATATTGGTTTTGAGGGTTTTGTTTGTATCTGTTGTATGTTTTTTCTCTTTCATTAATTTTATTAATTATTTCTTTATTTACCCAGTTGTTTCTTTCTTTTCTTTTAATTACCACAGGTTTTGTTTCACTATCTGCAATTTGTTGAATTCTAACTATTAATTCTTGCATATTTTCAATTTCATTCATATTCATTTCTTCCAATGTTTATCATTATCATAATTAATTTTATATTTAGTCACTTTTATATAAATATGTTCTATTTTTTCTGATTGCCACTTTGTTACTATTGCATTGTGGTCTGCAAAGGGAACTTGTTTTACATCTATACCAAAGTTTGCTGTATCTTGATTAGATATTACATGATCTAATATAGCTTGCTTTCTAGTGGGTGTATTTAGGTCATTCATAATATTATATCCTTGTTCTTGTATTATTCGTTTATATTGTTTCGTATCACTGTTGTCAATTCCATTTCTTACATTTATATTAAAATCACCAAGTATGATATGCGGTTTGTTTTCTACAAGTATCATGTTCTCCATTGTACTAAATAGAATAATGTTATTAAGATCTGGAGGTTTGTATACTATTGATACATATTTATTATGATTTGTTAAGTAGATTGTGATAAAGTCTACATTATTTATAGAGTGATTTATAATGACTTTGTATTTATGTTGTTTTTGTATATAAATTGCTACTCCTTCTCCTTTGGTACTTCTGCAATAGAATTCACTATTGTAGCTTTGGAGTTGAAAATACTCTGTTTTGTTTGGATATACCCAAGCTTCACTAATTGCAATTATATCTGGTTTGTTATCATTGCTACTTGCTATTATTTGCAATTCATCAAACTTATTTCTCTGACTTCTCATATTAATTGAATATAGGTAAAGATCCATTTTAGATTTGTATTTATGTTTTAGTTAAGATTATTAAATAATATTACATCAAAAGTTTTTGTAAATTATCTAGTCAGCTGGTTTCTCATAATTATTATATTACAATTTTCATCTATAGAAATCAAATTTAATATATTTCTTTTATTAAAGATACTATGTGTGTTTAAATATAGTTTTTTTAGTTGTATTTGTTGTTTGTTTTTATTCATTTTTGTTATGTTTATTAACTTGTGTAGTCAATTTTATCTCTTTTAATTTGTAATAGTTTTATATGTGTATCACAACATGTATCATTAACAAAATGATGAGGATTTATTCTATCTTTGTATTTTTTTATTCTCCACCAACAGTTTGAGCAACTCAATTGATCGACTTGACATTCTCCTTCATGTTTTATTCCACAATGTGGACAAGTGGTTTCATTTTTGCATTTCTTTGTTTTGTGTCCATATTTATTGCAGTTGTAGCATCTTAAAATATTTATGTCTTCATATATCTTACATGTTTTCCATCCTAAATTGCTTGTTTCTCCATCAATTAATTTTTTGAACGTTGATCCATTTGTTTCAATAGATAAGTTCCAACTTGTTTTATTAAATTTATTATATTTACTTTGTTTGCAGTATGTCACTTTAATTTCATCTTCATCTGTAATATAGTAGTTTTGTTGAGTCATTGCCTCCTTAATTTCTTCACTTGTATATTGTTTATCTGCTCCTACAATTTTTATTCTTGGCTTCTGGTATTTAAGTTTTTCCATTTCATATTTACCATCTAATTTTGTTTCTATTTCGATTTTTAAGATACGAGACGCATCTTCATTATTTAGCTTTATTATAATACCCCCGTTACTTATTTTATTTATATTCTCTATTCTGATTTTTAGCGGCAGTGGGTTTATATTTGTTTTTATATCATTTAATGTGTCGTCGCTGTCTTGTTTTTTTGAAGGTTTAATTATAATTCCTGGTTTTGGACACTTTTTCAGGGGCTTTTTTGTTTCTTTCATTATGTCTGAGTATAATATAGTTGCCTTTTTATTTATATCTTCACTGTTTTTATCTTTATCATTCACTTGTTTTTTAATATTTTCTATTAAGATGGTAATTTGTTCTATTTTTTTAAGAATTGTTTTATTTATTTCATTAACCTCACTTTTGTTACAGTTATCACAGTACCACTTTATATTGTCTATGTTTTGTATTGTTTTGTATACTTTTTCGGTAATGCTAGCACATTGCAGGCAGAACCACTTTTTGCATTGTGAGTCACATCCAATAACTAGCTCTCCATCAAACTTTACATTACACTTCGCATAATTTTCCGCGTCAACCACGTCGTCCGCCATCTTGACTTTTACATAAAAAAATTTGTGCATAAATCTAATTTCATGAGCGCTTAGAACATAAGTTGTTACTAATACTAGAATTAATAACTTACACACAAGTAAAGAATCTAAGGTTGATCTTGGGTGATCTAGGATTATATTGATGGTAACATAGTTTTCAATTCAATCCGAGAGTTAAGCGAGAATTACATTAGCCAATTGCAACTAAAATTACCATCACGATATCTGTGAATTGGTTTAGAGCTAATCAACAATTAGCAAAATAAATCTTGGATTTATAAAATCAAGATTTAATCTCTGACTATTAAGTCAGGGCATTAACTTACACAAACAGAAAATTCTGACTGACACAAACACAGATACTACAAACATAAACAAAATAAAATAAGCACAAATAAAAATACATGGCAAAGATGAAATAGACAAAACTGCGTCAAATGTGTGGTTAACACTAAAGCACTATTTTAATTTATTTTTTTGCAAATATACATATGTATTATAAGAATTAGTCTTTAACTATAAACTAATTTCAATAATGTTTCATAACTATAAAGTTTATTAATATTGCTTTTTTTGTATATAGACATTACTTTATTATATAACTTGTAAATAGTATAACTATTAAATTTTCTTTATTTCTATATAAGACCTAGGCTCTGTTCCTTTACTGATGTGTGGCCTCTTGTGGTATTAATGTCTACAAATTTATTCATTGTTTTAGTGGTCTTTTAGTATTTGAACAATTTTGTTTTGGCCACTTTGCTATAAAATTGTTTTTCAAGCGGTCTACTTGTTTTAGTCACTATCTTATGTTTTGTCTTGTCTAGCGGACAAAGTTTTAAACCTTCAGTTATTCTTGTATTGTGTATTTAAACTCTTATTGTTACTCTATAAATAGCTTGTAGTGTTTTTTAGCTGTTCTGGCAATTTGTTTTATCCAGATCGTCTTAGCTTGCGTGCTCTGTTCCTCTATATTATTTGGTTTAGTGGTTTTGTTGGTTGCTGTCTTAATTTTTTTGCCGTTGTTAATTTGCTGACCCTTAGATATAACAACTTTATAACCTGTTTTTATTGGGATCTTGTTGATGATCATACATGTAGTGCTGATACGTTCATATTAAGCGTTTTGCTTTTATTGTAAATATGCAGTAGGCGCTGCAAGTTGTTTTTACTCTACGTTATTAATATGCTGTTATTTGCAAAGCACATGTATTTCTTTCCCATTCTGTAGCCTATTTCCGTTGGTTTTACTTCTGTTTTACTTTGTCCAATAAAACGTTAAATAGAGTTGGAGAATCTCAGTTCATTGTCTTTTTCTTTTATGCCGTCTGCAACATCAAATGTTTTGATTTTGTCGTATTTTGTTTGTACCTGTGTTTTGAAGGTTTAGGCTGTCAATTATGTTAAAAAATTTACCCCACGATCTCTCAGGAAATTAAATACGTCATTGATTCTTATTTTGTCAAATGCCTTGCTAAAACTGGTTTTGTGTCCTTTCTTTGTCAATTATTTTTTAGAAAAGTGATGTTCATTCTTGGCATAGGACGTCTCATGCTGATGTTATTATTTTATTTGATATGTTTTTTGTTTTTTGTATTACTACCACACAAGCTGCTTTTGAATATGTACCTAAAGACACAAATATATACTATCGCTCCTGTTAATTGAGTTAATGGAGGCGCTGTAGATACTGACAAGGCTTAGTATCTGGTCCACCTACATTTTCATTTTAAATGTAATTAATGTTAAATAAACAATAATCTTATATTATACTAATGTTCTAAATTAATAATCGCTATATTTAATACTTTGCCGGAACTGGGGCTCAAACCTGCAACAAAATCTGCGCCAAGATTTGAGTTAATGTTGTCAGGTCCTAGAACTTTTATTAATTTTAGTGGTTTTATGTTTATTTCTACGTTTGTATTTGTGATAGTAAAGTAGTCTTTGTTATATCCGTATTAGTTTTTAATTGTCTGGGTGGTTTGTGTAGTTCTCCTGTTTTTGTATAGTTTTTAAAGTGTTTTTCATTTCACTTTATTGTTGCCTTGGTATGTTTTGTGTTTAGTTGCTGTCACCTTTATTTCTGGGCAAAAATTGTAATTGAATTTGGGTGTGTCAAGTACTTTTGTGTCTCTATTGCTTTCTGTGCGTTGTTTTATGGTTTATACATGTTTTATTGACGTCTGTTGTTTTGATCGGGTTGTTTTCCATATATTATAATAACAAACTGTTATGGTTTAACCTTATCGTTTTTTTTTTTTAATTAAACTATTAATTGTTTATATAATCACAAATATTCTTATCTATTACACAAAAGAATAATGATGAACCACAGGAAGTAAACCAAATTTTGATTTAGACAAAATAAAAAATTGAGAAGCAGTAGTATATAGTGTAACAAGGGCCGAAAATAGGCTTTATAGACGTGCTGCTTTAATTATTAGAACTATAAATAACAACATACCTTAACAAATTAAATGGTTATTATGACTATTAATTAATAAGTATAATTACATATTAGCAAGAGGTACACTATTTATATTTAAAACAATAAATTAACTCAATATTTATTCACAGTTAATAATTACTCCACGGAACTCGTTGTTTGCTTTCGCACACACAATATCATTAAATGTGTGTGTGTGTGAAAGCAAACAACGTGTTTCAAAGATACAGTTAAAGAAAAACTAATTTTTAACAAAAAAAATTATTGGCATGTTATAAAGAAATAAGTAATAGCAGTAATTAAAAGAAATAGGCATAAAATTTAGCAAAAAAAATTAACATTCTAATAACGCAGAACCGTTTCACATAATTTCTATAATATTACTTAATAAAATTGTAGTTGTTAACAATGCTATACAATTAAAAACTGTTTTTGGGACAAAACCAAAGCCAAAGGCATCATTGCAGACTTAACCATAAAGCCGCTTAAAACAACTAAACTATAGGTCTGTTCCAACATACGATTTGGACGGTTTGCAAACCGTTCAAACTGTGCACACAAACAAATATTTGTCAACCTTAGGCAATCTTTTATACACAGCAATTTGTTTGTGTGCATAGTTTGAACGGTTTGCAAACTGTCCAAATCGTATGTTGGAACAGACCTTATAACTACAACTTAATGACAAACAAGTAATAAAAGTATACTTTGTTCGCGTTAAGACTGCAGTAGTAGTTGTTATGGCAACTAGAAAACATTGCTCTGGTTGGCTTAGAGGCCTACCCAATTTGCAATAGAATATCTACCAGATTAAAACAAAGCTACTTATAATTGAATAAAATTAGTTAACAATTTTTACTATTTAATATTTATTAATTTTTTACGTTATTGTAACTAGGTTAACGCATATGTAAATAATAATTTGTATTTCAACTTTAAATTACAATTTTTTGTTGCTGACGTACAATATAACCTCAAAAACTTAAACATGAGTTAACGCCATACAATTCTAGGAATTGTTTTTAATAAATTTTAGTATTAAAAATGACTAATATACATTTCTATTAAATATATTAATATTTAATTAAGAAGCAATAAACTATATTGTTTCTGCTTTAAATAATTTAAAATCATTTTATTATAATATAATAAACAAAGTGAAGCTGTATTATAATACCAACGAGGGCATGTTGCAATTACAGTTGTGTGAAACTGACTTTATAAACCATTTCCATCACTGCAGTCTTAACGCAGACAAACTGTAGGTAATCAGATAAAAGACGTTTTATCAACCTATGTCTAGTGTTTAAATTATTTCCAAACTATAATAATACGTTTATAGTTGCCAAACTGTTGTCTTTACTTAAAAAAAACTGATAACCAAAAACTTTATTAAAAAAATAACTTGTATAAAATGTGTCGTTTGTTAATTGCTTTAAAAAAATAGAAATTGAATTAGAAATTATGTGCAAGTTAAAGTTAAAATAAGAAAAAAAATTTATTAAAAAATTTAGTTGTGAGTTTACTTTTGACATTATTTACATAATCTTGTAAAACTCACTTGAGAATTTGTAATGCACAGTACCCCAAATGACAGAAAAAGATTATTCTAGTAGTTGAAAAACCTTTATTTATGTTTGAAATAGTTTTCAACACTCAACTTTGAGCTTAGCTTCTGGCAAATTGGAAGGTTAAATTTAGCCTAGTTTTAATTAATTGGTTTATTATATTCAACTTTAAAGCAAAGAAATATTATATAGTAATAGATAACACACTGTGTCTTTTATTTGCATTTATAAAACTTATATTATTTGATTAGCACTAGCTACAGCATCAGTTTGTGATGTAGTGTTTGACATGTGGTTTTGTGGTAAGAGTTTATAACAGTAAATTTTAAATTTTCAATTAATCAATCCCACCCGTTTACAATAAGAAAACCAACAAAATTACTAGAAAAGCATAAACAAAATTTGTATGGTTGTAATAGTCGGAAAGCTCGCGTCAAAAAATGCAAGAGTTTTCAGAAGCTTGATATTTTGAGTTCTATTTCAATCCAGCTTAGAGTCAGCAGGTCTGCCGTCGAAACACCTGGCGCTGAGACGCTCGGAAAGATTAAAATTAATTAACATTTCCAAATTATTTATGGATATCTCAATATTTGTACATTATTAGTGAATTTTATCTAAAACACAAATCCAAAATCCAGAATCCAGTCAATCAGAAAAATAACGGGACGCGTAGAGTCAGCGCTACACTATACGTGTCAATAAATTGATGCCAGCGCAAATATTTTTTGAAGGCTTAAATATTGCCCAAACATTAATTCAAAGTATAAAAATTTCAAAACGACAGTCAGACACATTTTTGTTGAGACCCTGTCAGTCAGCAGTCGCTAGAAGCAAAAATATCAAGTGAGCGCAATTAACTGGTGGCTTTTTATGATCAAAATATCAAGCTTCAAAAAATGTTTTGCATTTTTTTGACGCGAGCTATAAGATTGTTATATGTTTGGACAGTAGCAAAAGTGTAAAAAAGATTTTTGTTTTTTATTTACAAGTCTACACAAAATTATTTGCAAAAAGTTTATATTTAAATATATCCAAAAAAAATATTTTATAGTATTAGCTGTTATAAACTATTGTTGAATATTGTAAACAAAAACTGTCGTTGCAAAGCGTTGTCAACTCAAAGCGGTTAACTTGTACAAAAAACTGTACAACACTCATGATCTGGACATTAAATTCTGAATATTCAAATCTGTAAATATTTTATGTTTATGTCACCGCTTTTAGCAATGATAAGAATTAAAAAAAAAAAATTAACTCTGAAAAACAACATCTGTTATTTGTTTGTGATAAAGATGAAATTTATAACTTTTTTTTAGAAGTTGGAAAGTTTGATTTTGCATTATTAAAATTACAAAATACTGCTTTAAATGTCAATTTAGTACACCATGTTATATTTAAGCATTTAAGTTGTTCTGCCAACTTTATCTATTGGCACTCTATAATTAGCAAGATATTGTTTTGTTATTATAATACCAGTATTTATAATCTGTACTAGTAAAGATAAAGAGCCCCAACAAACTATAACAATAATATTAATATAATAATAATAATAAATACATTTATTGCCCATAGTACAAATATATATCTTAACAATTATGCGTGCATCTTTCTTCTATTTATCATATTCAACGACTGTGCGTTTATTGATGTGTGACTTATATGACTACGTCTACGCACTCCATAGATAAACCGCAAACATGCGTTAAACTATCGTATACTATGACTGTCTAAACAAGGTCCGTAAACGTAGTCACAGTAGTTAAAAATTGACAATATTTGTGAGTTTCACAGCAACTGCTTAATTTGAATTGATAAGTAATATCTATGGCTTTTAATTTTCCAAATTTATGTGTTTTTTATATCTTAAATTTTTGTCAATTATCAATCCCAAAACATTTGATTGATTCATCTACTAAAACTAATTCAATCTCATTTAACTTAATTTTTAGTTGATCACTTAAGTGTTGGCGTTTAGACGTATGTGCAAATAATGTGCATTACCACTGAAACTCCTTGTTTATTATGTTATTTATTGTGTTGATCTGCCTATTCGGGTTGACTGAATAATACAATTGTGTGTCGTCTGCGTAATAATGGTATTGTAATTGTTTAACAGCTGAATTTGTTTAAAAATGTAAATAGGATCGGCCCTATAACCTTGTGGTATTCTTATTTGCATTAACTGTGGCATTGAAAAAGTTTGTTCTAATATTACTCAATTATGTCTATTTTTTAAGTATTTATTGAAAAAACCAAGTGCATTGATACTAAAACTAATATGTTTAAAAATGGCAATAAATATGTCAAACACCTTTGAATAGTCAAGTAAAATTAATGTACTACTTTTTCCTTTATCTGTTGATGAAATTATATAACTATAATCAGATCTGAAATCTGATTGCAATGGTGACTAAATCTAGGTATTAATGATCCAATATTAAGATGCGCTATTTTAATTTTATCTTTCATATTTTAAAAGGTTCTTGCAACTAACATAAAACGTTGTCCGGTAACATAACAAATTGCACATTGAATGATAACTATTATAAACAAATGATTAAAACATAAAATAACGATAATATAAAATAATTTAAAAGCAAATGAGAAGATAAAAAGTATTCACACAACACATGCATACGATTAAAAATTAAAATATACATCAAAATAGATTGACAATGAAAACAATATTATAAATAATTTTAAAATATCAAATAATAACTTAGCTTAATGGCTTATATTCCAGTTATTCGTTGGTCAGATTTATTATTTTTGTATCGGTTTTGCTGTAGATATTTTAATTTTTTGTTCACACATTTTTTATGCCGTGTTTTTGGATTATAAAGAATAATCCATAAACCGATTTGCTGTAAGATCCTCTCTAATCATAATTCTTGTACCTTTCAGTAGCTTCTTTTTGTAAAAAAATATATTTTTTCATTTATTATTGTTAAACGTGACAACGATTACTCTATCTTTGCTTTGTTGTTTTTTGATTACGCGATATATGCCCTTAAGATGGTTTGTATTTATTTTAATATTAAATTTATTTTCAAAAAATTCAGATATTATTTTTTCAAAATCTTTGTTGTCCGTCTTTTTTATTCCAGTTATGCAGAGATTATTTTGACGTTTGTACTGTTCAATTGAATCAATAATATGCTTTCTTTGATTTTTTACATTATCAATATTTGTTTTTATTTGTGCATTTAAGAGAGTTTCTTAAAAAGTATTATTTATAACAAATTCAAAAAACAATATTTGTATGTAAAAATAAACAATAAAAAGCAGGAATATGTTATTTCTTAAAAAAAAAGTTTCTAAATGAATAAATTTACTATAAAAATTTAATTTGGTTTTATGCTCTAGAAAATAATTACTAGAGTATCAATTCCAAAATTCAAATCTATATGTTGATAATCATTGAAGTTATTTGCAAAAGTAAATATTAAAAATAATTGGATGCGCGCATCAAAATTTAGTTCAACGCGTTGTTTGCATGTAGCGCTTCGGCAAATTTCAGCAAATCCTGTAGAAGACGACCACTTGTGAATTTATCCGAAGGGTGTCTTTGTGTTTGCATGAGCAAAGTATTGTTATAGTCATATTATAATAATATTATAGTAAATAATATTATTCGGGGATATTCTTTGTGCACATTGTTAAAAGATTTTTTTGTTACTTTACTTTACAATTTTTTTTATTATTTACGTTTTTTACATATATTGCTAGCAAGCAACTGCGCTAAAATCCACTGCAACCCTCTAAAGCAGAATATAATTTTAAAAAATATAATTTTTTTATTTTGTTTAATTTGAAAAATAAATTTTAAAAAATTAAAGTTTTTAAATTAAAAAAAAAAAAAAATTAATTTATTATTTTGTTTGATTGACAAACAAAACAAAAAAATTGAAAATTTTCAGAATTTTCAAAACTAAATAAAGATTTTTTAATTTTCTTTTTGTTGAAAATAAACAAAACAAAATGTTATCTATATCAAAGATTACTATCTAGCATTATCAAAAGCAAGTTATTATTATAGTAATATTCGAAGATCAAACCTCGGACTGTTAGCGTGCTGCGCTAACGCTCTATAACAGAGCTATCTCATCGTTCAACATCCATAGAGAATTGGACAGAATATCTATAAATTAATTATTTTTATTGCACACGTAATTAATAATGATAAATTAAGTAGTAGTAACATAATCGGAAGAAACACTACAAAACACGCATCTACTTCTACTACTCTAGATCTTCTCCCATCGTTTGTTCGTTCTCTTTTCAGGCGGTCGTCTCACAAGCGTTTGCCCGACTTTGGTACCCTCATCTTAATTCTTCTATTGTTATTTTATATTTATTAATTACTCTTGACATGCTATCTTCAACTATTTTTACCAAAACTTCCGTTAGCAATTTAATTGTATCTTCTTTTTTGAATGCACTTATAATCACTGCTTCAATATCTTTCACCTGGTTTTGTGTTAGAACCATTTTGCCGTTATTATTTGTTATTTACTGGACACGTTATTTGTTAAGTATTACTCACTGTTTTTCGTTTATTTTTAAATATTATTTATATTTAATGTGTAGAGAGAAAACACGTCAACTCTCTACAAAATATACTCTACTTCATGCAAAAGTACATAACATAACGTAGAGGTACAATGTTCTACAAACGTTTTATTTTAAATTACTAATTTATTCACGAACCCACACATTTTTCTTGTAATAAACTTTTTGGTAAACCAAGATTTTTAGATTTGTCTTTGCTTTAGAAAATTTTGATTATATTTTAAGAATCTACATATTGCAGCAGAAAATGTAGTTAAAAACAATTGAAAACTGCAAAACTATGTTTATAAAATTTTAAACGATTATTATTATAAATTTTTAAAAAAGTAAATATAACAAAATTCAATTTTGAAATATCAAAAATATTGTTAGGAAATACCAAAATCCGGCATAAACTCTTAAAAAGTCTAAAAATCCTGCCAGAAATAGCAAATTCTATTCACAAAATGTCAAAAACAACAAAATTCGGCCTTTGTTCAGGTTTTTATATTTTATGTTCATCATGTTTTTTAACACAAATATCTGTAGAAGGTTTTAGTAAAGCCGGAACTAGTAATGTATTTGTAAGAATAAATTTGTGATAAAAAACGTAGTAAATTCTTTTATTAATTCATTAACAATTTAGACGCTTATTTTCAATTTTCAAATTCTATTGTAAAGTTTAGTATACTATAATTACAAGTATGAGATAATAAAAACAATAATGTTAACTTAATATAAACTTTTATATGCATTGCACAATATGACATTATTTATAAATTCATAATGCTCGGCCAATGTAATAAATTAATCAATATTTATCAAAATGCCCAGCAATATTAGAGATTATTTATAATTATAAAGTAATTCAATAATTTATTCAGACACAATTCAACAATCACATGAGCCAAAAGTCAAGCACAGATAATAATTGTTTATTATTTTTTTGTTAATACTTAAACAATATGAATAATGATCAAATAATCATTTTGTATAACATGGTATACTGAACAATTCTATGAACATTCAGCTAATAATTAATCTAATAAGACTATTCCATGGTTTATGCAGATCACCCAATTTGTTCAGTCAATAATCTAATCTAATTTATTATTAATATTTACAGCAAATTCCATTACATTTACATGTTTATTATAATATTTGAATAAAATGTAATATTTAAATTTTATTATTTTTTAGAAACGATGCACATTTTACAGTTTTTAAATATAGTGATTCTATTGCTTTAAAATGATTGTATTTTAAAAAATATACTTTTTATTATAATTAATGTTTAGATAATTATTTACATAATATAGTTATATAGTACTACTGTAATCATTCACTGTTGAAATTTTAAGCCTGTGTGTGCCCTTCAAAATTATACACTTTCGCTATATCTCACCTCAGCCGATACAATATAAGATTTCTGTTAAACAATGTTATTTAATCCTGCATAAACCGTTGATGCGCCAAAATACCGCTCGCACACACTCACACTCTTGGGTCATGTGATATTAGTATAGTTCAGATAGTCCGTTGTCAAGTGACCTTTCAATATGATAGTGAGGTAATAGGTCAGCTCATCTGCCTTTCCCCAACCTGTCAAGATCCCCACTATTGTCTTCACCACTGGAAGGATAACTCATGTCACTTACTCAGCGCCATGCATACATGTGGAACAATTAATATGTATAGTGAAGGTATTACTTTTTAACAGTGAGTGACAAAGTACGAGATGAAATGTAGCTACTAGTATCCTGAATTACTATCCATCCATGAAAAGCGCGCCGAGCTCATTGTTGTAAATCTTTACGATCGTGAATAGTTCATAGTAAATATGTTATAAGCAATAATTTATTTTATTTTTGTTTAAAAACAATATAAAATTGAAACGACGTTGTGCAAGCCGCTTTGCAATTCATATTGGTAATTACATTTTGAATTTAAATAATGTATTTTTTTACAGGATTCTTTCTGTGTAAAACTAATAAATAATTTATATCAGGTTACCTAACACATAAACCGTTTTTATTCATAGTTTTCGAATGCCTTGCGCATGCTGATAAATTAATAGAGAAAATAGAAAATGAAACTATTAATTCTTGACATCCATTGTAAAAATATTACGTAAGTGTCAATATAAATATTTTTATAATACCAGTCGCACACCGTTAATGGCGAAGATTATAAACGTCACAATAGAACAAAGATGTAATATTATATTCATTGATTTAAAATAGAAACTAACTGATATGTTGAAAAAAATAAATGATATATTATGTAATTAAAACAAAACAATAAGATTGATGATTAAACGACATTTGTTCAGAATATTTGTTAAATTATGATAAAAGAAGAGAAGGGATTTTACCAATAATGAAGCATAGAAAATAAGCCTAATTGCATTTAAGAAGTTCATAAAATTTATGTAAAATTATAATTAAATAGTTGTTTGTACAAAGGATGTCATTTAAACACACTCATCCTTGCTCTATTTTAAACACTTTGTTCCTAATTATCTGACTTATATTGCAATAGTGCAGCTGCAGTGTCTTTATGATTTCAATTTAGCTTGCTCTTTAATAATAAGGAAGTGTTCTTTATTAAAAAAATAAATGTATGGTATTAACTGTAAGAGTAACTTATTTTACACATATACATACATATTTGAAACCTCATAAATTAATTTATATATTTAATAAGTGTGTATTAAAAACGATAATAACTACATATTTGGAAACTAAAAAATTTTTATACAAAAAAATTTTTTGTAGTTGTATAATTAGACATTTTTTTGTAATATTTTTATTTCTTTCTTTAACGCTGAAATAAACTTATAAAAATAGTTAATAATATTAATTGATTGATAGATATTTATTGAACCAGCCAAACATAAAAATTTTAATATAAACATATTATATAAAAATATTTGCAAATGCAAAATAAAAAATAAATTATACTAAAAAATTGAGGTCTGAGTGATATTTGTAAGGCAACTATTTATTGATAAAGGTTAACTACAGTCAATCACATACATATTAAAAAACAAAAAATATATGTATATTAGACTAGTTCTTAATTTTTTTTGTCCAATTTTTGTGTGTGTTTCTTTAGAAAGTGATCTTTATGCCCCTAAAATTCCAAAAAACAAATGTCGCACTACTTTTAAATTTTCAAAAATAATATACTTAATAAGTATAATAAGCTTCCAGATTTGAGTCAAATGCATACCCTAGGTTCCCAAGAAAGCAATTGAGTACTTGCTAATTAGATTTCACATAAAAGATTACAACAATGACGTATTGTACGTATTTTTTTTTTTTTATTTTGTCAAGTTTGTAACATTTTAATAATGTTTCTTTAAGTAAGGTAATGGGTTTATTTTTAAAACTTCAGGCAGTACGACACGTGTTTTTTTTTTTTAATTTTTAAGGGCTCTGAAATTTGACATGGGTTACTTTTTTACATAAAGATTACTTTGTGATTGTGCACATTCCAAAAATTAAAAAAAAATTAAAAATGCTTCTTTTTGCCCAGCCAACTGAGAACAAAAACATGGTTTTATGGCTTTTGCGGCTTATAGACAGGGCATAGACTTGAAATGGCACCAGATTTGGATTCTACGGAAAATTTCTGATTGATTTGATTAGTAAATTTATTTTTTGAGTTAAAATTGCGGTTTTTAAACAAAAAATGCGATTAAGTTAAAAAACGAAAAAAAAACTTAAAAATATGTAGAATTTTTTTTATGGGTTTCATACCCTCATATACCGATCAAAAGACTACTAATAAGTTATAGAAACTAAAAAAAATACATGAGCAAGTTTTTCAATGCACCCCAATATATCACTAAAAAAAACATTGTCTTTAATTACAACTAAAACACAATGTTATATTAATGACCCTTGCCATATTTTTTATTGTTGTTTGTTAAAATATAAATACTCTTTGCGCATGTAGCAAATTACTTTATAAAATGGTACATTAGTATACTAAGTATTTTATATACCAACAGGCAAAGAAATAAAATTTTTGTTTGAGATTCAATTCTAAACAAAAAATACAAAAAACTTTTTTTTTCGATTGGCTTTTGTTTTGGAGATATCAAAGTTAGTTAACAAGGAAGACAACACAGCAAGAAAACAGAGACAGAGTTTTAGTAAACGCCTCTCGTTCAATTCTCCAGGGGCGCATATGCATGGAAATAAATAGCACCGTTGAGTGAATGAGGCGCAAGGCTAGTATACATTTGCGCATACGTACATGTATGCCGTTTGTATAAATGATCTGTCTTTCTCGCACACTACCTATCGACAATCTGCTATCTTTGAAACTGAGGAACCATTCCCAAGATTTTTTTAATTCACTCGACGGTAACAAAAACAATAACATTTTGACTAAAGTATGTATTTTATTTATTGGAATAAAGTAATGTATATTATAAAATGTAACTATTATATAATAATACAATAATAATATTAAATTTAATTTGGATTTATTCTTTTAAATAATAAAAAAATAAAATTTTGAAAAATCTTAAGTAAATATTATGCTTTTAAAATGTAATGTAAGTTAATAATTAGTGGTGCAAAGTAGTTGTAGCTCTATCATGTTGCTTCAACCAAAGAACCGAATATCATCGATAAAACTTCATTTCACAACTAGCAACCAAATTGAAATGTCTAAAGAGGTAGACAATCAAATATAGTTTAATGTAAAAACAAAGGTTTAAAATTATTTACTCGAACCCAATCTATCTTCAAAATTGTTTTGGCTTTCACAAATCTTCATTAGTGCATCTTAGTGGTACGACATCGCTTAATGATGAAGGACCGTTGTTATAAGCTATTTATGATATATAATACTAACATAATTGTCTCCCTAAAGCAATTAGTAATGAAGTCCATGTCTTAAAGACACTATAATGGGTATACTATAATAAACCATATAATTTTATTGCATTATTGTACGATGTAGTATAGTATAGTATGTCTATAGATATAGTGTCTTTGCAACATGGGCTTAAATTATTTTAACAGATTATTTCATTCAACCAATTATGATTGTATAATATACCTGAAACCCGAGGTAGTATTCAAGGGTGAAAATATTGTATAGTGAATAATACCTAATTATTAATTAATTATACCCAAACATAAATTGGCTTTACTACTTTGACTTATTAGATTAGCTCATTAGTAGTCTTCTCGGGTCGTCTATTAAATGAGTAATTACCAATCTCCCATCTTTTATACCTGTATGGAACGGGCTAATAAAATGTTTTCTAAATGCTATAAAAGCAGGGGTTGTATTAAAATTATTCTTACATTTGCTGTAAACGGCTATGTTTTGTTTTTTTTTTTTAAATTGTTTCACCCCCTTAGTACAGGTATAAAAAATGATAGATTGTTAAGTACTCATCTAATAAATCCCCAAAGAGTATACTAATAAGCTAATCCGATAAGTCAAATTAATAAAGCTGATATACTTAAGGTACACTATATATTTATATAATATTTTTACGATTAAACATCGAGGTGTTATAAGCTATTTATGATATATACGAGGGACACTTTCAATGTTTGCGGAAAATGTAAAGCAAAACACAACTTACGTTATGTAAATTGCTTTATTGCTTTTTCAAATATTCTCCTTTAAAATCTATACACTATTGCATCCGATGAAACCAATCTTCAAAACAATTTTGCTACTCTGAGCACGGTACTTCCAAAACAAGTGATTTAATGCTTCAACGGCCTTCAAGCGATAAAAAACGCTCGCCACGCATTTTATTTTTATGTCGAAATAGGAAGAAGTCATTGGGCGATAAATCAGGCAAATATGAGCAATGAGTCATTAATTAAATGTTGTTACTGGTCAAAAGCTCTACAGTGATGAAAAATAATTTGCCGGTTTTGTTGTTCCTTCTGATTTCAGCAATAACTGTCGGCAAACAAATTGAAGTATACCAGTCAGCATTAACAGTCCTTCAATTTTCTAATGCAACAGTTGCAACATGACCCGTTTTTCTAAAGAAACAAGCAATCATTCTTTTTGAAACGTTTTGTGAACGCACCACTTTTGTGGGTTTAGGTTCATTTTGAAACACCCATACAGTCAATTACTGTTTAGTTTTAGGCTCATATGAACATGTTCAAGATTGTACCTGTTATGATGTTATGTACTGAATTTGAACAACCCACTTCAAATTTTTTTAGCATTTTCTTGCACCACTTAACACGTGCCTGTTTTTGTTTTTTTATTGTTCTTGCTTCCTGACATGCAAATGATTGTGCAAAATGTATTTGTTTTGCTGCAATGCCTAAAGATGCCTATATTTCACTATAGGTCACATGCCGATCTGACAAAATCATTTCACGCATAGCATCAATGTTTTTTGCGACAACAGAGGTGCATGAACAACCTTTGCAAAGATCGTCATCAAACGTTGGTTTTCCATGTTTAAATTCTGCGAACCATTTGTAAACCATAGTTTTAGATGGTGCTGCATTCCCAAATAACAAACTAAGTTTTTCTACACATTGCTGCGGTGTTAAACCGTATTGCAAATCATAAAAAATCATCACTCGTAAATCACGATTTGAAATTTCCATTTTTCACACAATTATCACTCTTGTTAAATTTTGTTGAAACAAAACTGAGCAGTTTAAAACCAAATTGTTAACTGAATTATAGGTCAAATTTTACGAATATGACAATTGCATAACGTTGGCAATACAGGCAGTACTTGATTTTGCAAATTTTAGCAGTGCTTCTCGTAATACAAACATAATTGTCTTCCTAAGGTGATTAGTAATAAAGTAATCTTCTGAGATAATTCCTGCCCTTGTCGTAATGGCACTATATCTATGCGCATACTATATTCTTATAGATATAGTGTCTTTGCAACATGGGTTTAAATTGTTCACCAGATTATTTTATTATCAACCATTATGTTTGTATTATGTATAGACCTGGAACTTGAAGTAGTATTCAAATATGAAAATATTGTAAATTTATATAATATTTTTACCATTGAATACCAATGTGTTATAAGCTATGTAAAGTATATAATAAACAACATAATTGCATCTCCATGGTAATTGGTAATGAAATAATCCGCTAAGGTAAGCCCATGTTGTAAAAACACTATATCTATGAGTATACTATATCTCAACACTTTATAGATTTTCCTGTAACATAAAATCTATTAAAAAAACTGTTATTTTTTTTTTTTATAATAAACTAATTCTCTGCATTTTTACCACAATTAAATTAAGTTCATTTGAATTCTATCTTCTGTTGTATATTCTGCGGTAAATGTTTTTTTTTTTTTTTGGTTTTATAAAACTTTGAACTAAATTTTTTTGATATACAATTTAAATAAATAAACTACTCTTGACACTTATTTTGGTGTGTTGTTTGTTGTTCTGTGTATTTAGTTTTATGTCTTTCCGTTTTCAGATCATTTAAAAAATCAGTTTTGCGCTTGTCTAGCTCTTTAGAATTAATATTTGGTTTGTTGCAGTTTGTTCCATAACCTTTATCCTGCTGCATTTTGTTTTTGATAAATAATTTTTTCATTTGCTTTTGTGGTTTTTTTTTTAAAGTAGTTTTTCATTGTTTTTTCTACATACTTTTTTGAAGTAATATGCGACAACTGCTAAAAAATAACGGATTTCATACGATCTACTTTTTGTAAAACTTATTCTTTTGCTACTTATTATAAATTTTGCAATAATGTTTAACAGTATTGTTATCTACATTGCATATCAAGCTAATTGCATTATTAGCTAAATACTTAGTAGCATTAAATAGTTACATAATTCAATTCATTTTATATCGGCATAATACCATCTGTGTAATTCTCTTTACAAAAGTATTGCAAGTCCTTAGATTTGGCATGTTCTCAAAAAATGTGACTGCAACTATTTTTAATGTCTGTCTTAAGTAGCTTGAATTTTTGTTTTATGTAGTATTCTCTATTTTTTGTGATAGTTAAAAATTTTATTAAGTTTTAATAGTTTTTTTCTTAATATTAAAGGTATGCCCTTTGTTTTTTACACGGTCTCTAAATTTATTAATACATTGATGCAAAAGATGATTTTTTTATTGTTTCTATCACCATTAATAATTTATGTGTCAAAAGTTATGCTGTGCATCAAAACACTTTATGCAAATCTTTCAGAAAGTACAAGGTGACTCAGAGGAGATTTCAGTTTTTAACACGTTATAATAACAGTATAAAAAGTGTTGGAATAATTTTAATATTAAATTAAGAAAGTACAGAGATGCGAATTTCATTTTTTAAACACAATGTTGTCCAAATGTCGACTATCCTTCTCATAGCACTCCTCCAATACTGCTCACACCACGTGTTAATAAAAAATCTGTGTCAAAAACAATGTCTTATCTACTAACTATACATACTTATTGTGACAATTATTAATACCGTATATGATGCAAGTAGTTTCGTCGGAAAACAAAATAGAAAGAATAAAGTTAGGATCTTGCCAGAGCTGTTTTAGAAGCTATCGCAAAAATGCTAATTTTTGTAGTTGATCTCCTGGTTGCAAGTGATAGACACGCTAATAATTGTAACGATACAACAACCGTTTTAAAGTATTTTAAACAAAATTTTGAGAAACTTGCAATTGCAATTTTCTAGTACTAATACCTGGTTTGTCGAACACGGCAAAAAAATTAGAAAACTTTATGCTTTGAGTTCTCTAAAACAAAAACTGATTGGAAAAAAGTTATTTCGTATTTTTTGTTAATACGTTTTTTGTATAATCTCAAACACAAATTTTTATTTTTTGCCGCCTTGTATAAATCACCCTACATGTGCAAAGTATACTATTCTTGCAGCATAAGTTTTTAATGCTGTGTTTGCTTAAATAATCTATTTTTTAAGTTTTAAATTAAAAATAAACGCCTAAAAACTTAATATATTTACTATTATTAACTAATTCATTAGCTTCAAACTTAAAATTTACTTGGCTTAAAACTGCATAAATATCCGAGTTTATATCCATTCAGATTTTAAACAGTCAACAAATATGAACACATTACTTTTTGCAAATTTATTTTCAAATTATTAACGTACAGAAAAAAAAACCAGAATAGATATTTGCAATGTTACATATGTTGAATTAGCAGTTTTTAATGTTAATAATAATAATAATAATAATAATCTTTATTAGCCCAACAGAAATCCAATAAGGGAACAATATAATAAAATGAAATATAAGATATAAAATAAATATAAAAAATAATAATTTAAAAATATAAAAGGTGCAATAATCATAAGCAAAATAATAAGTACAAAACAACTACATACAGAGTGCACGAACAAGCTAAAATAAATCATCAAAATGGTTATTGCCATTTCGCGCCATGTGCGAAATTGGGTAATTTGGAACAATCAATGTTGTTATGAAGCAATTTGTATAGAAATGTTGCACTACATAAGTCTCTGCGATCAGACAGCAAAACAAATTTATGCTTTTCGAGCAGTTTACTATAATCACAAGATCTGACAGGATATATTCCTTCAGTTTTGAAGCATAAGTATTTAAGGAAACGCCTCTGAACTTTTTCTAATGCAATGTTCACATTAAGTAATACTAATTGTTGTCATTTTGTGAGATACAATTTAAACAGATTTAAAACATTGTTAAACTAAGTTTATCTAACATGTTTTTGTGATACACAATCAATCAAAGATAATTAGGTAAATCGATTTACGCAATTTCATACTGCGCTCAGAAGCTTGATTTATTGTTTTATCTAACTTACACATAGAACCTGTTTTAGACTTGGATGTAAACATAGTACAACTTTTTACAGAATACTGATTCAAATATTTTTTAAAGCTAACGTTTATATAAGTTATTTTTATTTTTTATATCATTCTTGTTTTTTTGTTTATCTGACATGATTTACGTTTTGCTGACGTATAACTTTTTTTCTGTTTTTGTACTTTTTTTCTACTTCTGTTTTGTTAAAAAAGTTTTTCAGAGTATTAAATATTTTTTATTTTATCTTTTATTTCTTAATTAATTTTACCATGGCTTTGTATTTTTGTTTCTAAGTGTTTGAACTGTTTAACTTTATACCTAGTTTCTTTTCTGTATTTTAATTTTGTGTGTTTTTTTTGCTACTATTACGGTTTAAGATTTTTGATGTTTATTTTTATGTTCATTTTAGACAGTTTTGTTATTATTTTATTTAATATTTTCTTGTTTTTAAATAATAGCTTTCTTACTTAACTTATTTTTATCTTTCAATATCTGATTTTTAGTGTTTTTCTCTTTTTTTAAATTTTTTTATTGTTTTATTGTTTTATCAAGTAGTATTGTACTTAGTAAATTTAACAAACCAATAATTAGTTTGTAGTAAATTTTGCAAATTTTTTTTTATTTATTTTTACTATATTCGTATTCTCCTTATACATGTTCTTTGGTAGTTTAGTGGTTGTTTTCTCAATTCTTTAATTTTTTAGTTAATCTATAATTTATTTTGGAACTAATATTTTCTAAGTTTTAACTAAAATTAGTTTTTTTAGCATATTTTACGAAAATGTATTTAACAGAACTGACTATTGTTACTTGTTCTGTAAAACATTTAAAATTAATTCTATATTGTCTAAAATCACTGTTAAAATTATTTTTTAGCTAATCAGCTACCAAGGTTTTTAAATAATACATAGCAATGTTCAAAACGTTTATTAACGGTTTACATTATCTGAAATCACTTAATACATATTTTTATGCTTTATCTGGACAAAATTAATAAAAGTTCTTAGGGCCGCTTTTACAATCGTCGGTTAAACAAGGAATAGCGCTATCTAAGGAATATATAAAAATGCGCTTTTACAATCTCTTGTAACTTATATCTACTATATTAACTAAGTAACGCGCACAACAAATTAAACAGCCATTTTCGTGATAAATGATTTTTTAGAAAATTTATAAACGTGTTACAGCTAAAGTAGGATTTGTTGCTAAAATTTCTGCACAGAAGCAAATTGATAATCGTCGAGCATTATTTCCTTGATTGACCTAATCATTGGGACCTTCAGGTGGTTTGTCTTTATTTCTAGTTCTAATTTGGGATTCATTGAATAGAGATTCTACTCGAGTGTGCGGGTGATTGAAATTTTACAATGGCCCCGATTACTTTAGAAATTCTAGCAATTTCATAAAACTTTATTTGTATGTTTCGAGGAAAATAGACCACGTATAACTTATTCGGTGCTTGGAGCAGTAGTTTTCTCTAGTATAGTAACCAAATAACGCCCACAACAAATTTGCGTATAAATAATTTATACGTCAGTTTATAAGTCATTATCGACGTTTCAATAGGTTATCTACACTGTAACAAAAGCAAAACTAATGCTATATTAGGTATATACATTTAGATAAATTTATTCCTGGTATAAGTTATCTGACAATTGTAAAAGCGGCCCTTAGTAGTGTAGTTTAAATTAAAGTCTCTGACAACTGTATTGTAATTTTGGTAATTAATATTTGCAACCAAATTTTGGTAAACATTTTACGTCTAGCCTTCTTATGACATGTAATATCGAAGGTATGGCTTAAAAAAAAAAAAAAGTTTTGGTTTTGGACAAGGACATAAAAATTGCAACATGATGTTGAGTTTGTTATTGTGCAGCTTTTTCTCAACTAAAATGCTTTATCCTATTCAAATTTTGAGTTGTTGTCTATTTAGTTGTTATAGCTTTTTTTTAAATAGTATTGTAGCTTGGGTAGTTTTTTGCAGTATTGATGTCTGGTAGACCGTATTTGTATTTTGCCTACTAAAACTTAAAATCTAATTTAATCTAACAAGCACAGCGGCCAAGAGTCAAGCACAGACAATTGTTTTGTGTTTTACAAACCTCGTCAGTGTGCCTTGTATAACCACGGCATTGCCTAATATCAAAAAATAAAATTGAATAAATATATCTGTGCTTATAAACACAATTGATAATGCAAATAATCAAACAAACTAGCTAGTGTAATTTAATACTAAATCCGCATTAATTGACAGTTATTTTGCGGGGTTTAAACAATTTTGTTTATAACCGCAGAAATATTTATTTAAATTTTGTTTTGCTTATATGCGATACAGTGGTCATACAATTTACACTGACGAGGTTTGTAAACCAAAACAATTGTCTATGCTAGATCCTTGCTGCAATTGATTTAAAATACACATGCTTAAGCATTTCAACTTGCAAGAGGAGAACAGACAGCTCGTTTAAGCCAAACTTCAGTTGCTACAACTCCAGATAATTAGTCAAATGTGTCATTTTTGAATTATTTTTAATTGTTTCTTCTAACTACATTTGGGTTAACAGCTTTTCTCAAAAAGTTGAACAACCAATTGATTAAACTGACCCAAAAAATAAAAACTTACAGCCACCATTTGAGGTTAATTAATGTTATTTTATTACTTTATTTTTTTAATTCTACTGCATTAAGGTTTCTATCTTTTAGACCTTACCGTACTAGGACTAAATTTGTTCAATCTGCCACCGGCCAAACATTTTTGTAAAGATTACTTGACGGAATATACATAAAAAAATCAGGTGCCGGCCGATAAAGAAATGAACGTTGAAAAATTAAAATTGATGTAAAAATGGTTTTTTTTTATGTGAGTCAGGTACAGTCCTAGTACGGTCAGATCTAATGGAAGAAAACTTTTAAACCCTGAGTAGTACATATAATACCAAAACTACTATTGAACAATAAACTAAATAATCCACATCAATGTTCACCCACTTAAATTCTCTAAAACAATTAACATGTTAACTGTAGACCGCTACCAAAAAGTCTAGCATTGCAACAGCGGATAGCCAATAAAGTTTAAATTCTCTAGTTGCTACAAAGTCTCTAATATGTCATGTTTCAAGGTTTAAACGTTCTATAAAGCTCACGGCAGGTCCTATATAAGAACCAATAATGTTTTTTTTTTTCTATTAATTGAAAAAGTTAATAAAGAAAAAAAAACTACATCAAATTTTTTTCTACTATTGTGCCAAAAATACAAAATAAACCGTTTGGTTTGCAATGATTTTGTTTTAAATATACTTTGGCGGTTAACGTGATAATCGGTTTGAATAGCTATGTATTATTTATTTCATTTGTTTTAAACAAAGATTGTAGACCCATTCTTAAAACTGGGCAAATAAAGTTTCTAACAACATTTACTATTTTATTGGCAACTAGTATAAACTATCAATTGCGGTCGGCAATTTGACGCTAATTTAATTAAAATGGCGCCTGGCAGAAGTGACCAAATCAACCGGCATAAACTAGATTAATAGATGATTGTAAATAAACATTAATTAAACTTTTATAAAATTAATTTTACAGTATCTAACATACAAACCAAATGTGAGCATTTAATGTTTTATACAACCTTTACTAATAACAACAATAGAAATAGGTTGACAAGAGCACTAAACAAAATTGAATTAAAACCTTACTTATAATCATTATAATAAATAAACTACTAACAAATTTATTATTATATTTATCATTGGTAAATAAGGTGATGAGAGTCAACGTTAATTTTTTACTTTGGTTAGGTTGTGTTTGCCAAATAAGGCTAAGCGTTGCAATTTATAAGTTTTGCATTTTTTTTGCAAGTGTAGCTAAGTCTTTTTTTTTCATAACCCGTGGCATAAAAAATCAATTTTTTTTCTCATTATGTGCATGTGCTTGTTAAAACTACATTGTCTAGTTATTAGTTTTGTAAGTCTTTGAAGTCTAATTTGATTCGATTGTGTTACCAACATTTTGGTATAATGCAATAGACCTGTTCTTTAGTGTATCAATCCTTTACAACTTTTCAAAAACTTGTTGTGTTTTGCTTTAAGTTTGCTGCAAGTTATTTTTTTCCAGTTTTGTATGGAACCTTAAAAGCAGGTTTTAGTCTAGTAAATGTCTTTTTTGCTATTTCTTTGCCAAACTGATTTGTCATGAGATTTCTTTTTATCCCCCAATTTTTTAGTATTTAAACTAGGCAAACTTTGTATGTTGTAACTACTGCTTTCAGACTAATTATGCAAGCCATAACTAGTTTGTATTTTATTACTGGCAATCTGCTTATTAAGTTATGGGTCTGTTGGAGTACAGTCCCGTCTCAATCATGTTTCTGGCACACCATTCGATGGCAGCTACTTCCACATAAAAAACTAAGGCAAATTTGCTCAAAAATAGTAAAATTTGCTTTTTCATAGATACCACCTCCGGTGCCGTTCTGGTCTTTGGCTTTATTTGTGTAGCAGATAATTTACTTGTATCTTTTGTTTGTTTATTTATTTTGTTGTAGTATTTTATATTACATCAAATGTTTTTTGAAGAAATGGCTTTTTATGAAATTTGATCATAAAGATTTTTCTTATACACATTTGTTGTAGTAGGTCTATGGACCTCGAGGCTTGCAATGTGTTCATATGTGCAGATTTTATGCTGTTTGTTTTGTTTCTGCCATTAGCATCAATTGAAGTACTGGTAACAATAGTAGAACTTTAATAGCTGCTGTAAGCGTTGTTCATATTATCCCCGTTATCAGCATTGATTCTAAATTTTACTTAATTTGTTTAAAAAGTAGTTTATTACTCTTATACAAACCCTCTATATGTAATAATAAGTTTTACTACCTTCTTAAACAGTCTAGTCATATTAAGGTGCAATTTTGTTGCAACGTCCAGCCGTCACGGCCCGCCGCGACGTCCAGCCGTCGAGCACTGCTACAATGCTTTTTAAATGGCAATGATTTTGTTAAAGCGGCTCGTCTTGAAGACGCAACGGCTCGCCGTCGACGGTTACATCTCGACTGCCCAAAAACATGTCGAGACGCGAACGACAAGCAGTTTTCATTGTGTGAGCGCATTTGTTTTATTACAAGATAACTAGTGATAAATAATTAAAAAAAAGATTTTAAAGATTATCAAAGAGCTGTAAGTATCAATAATTTTATTCTACTTATATCCATTATTTTATTACATTTATTTTATTTATCACAATGTGCATAATATGTAATAAAAACAATATACAGGGTGTTAATAAAAATCTTTACACATTTTGGTAAGTGATAATAGAGATTAAAACAAGAAAAAAAATTAATACATTAAGAGTCAGTACTCATTTGTTTTTGAGGTATGTAATAAAATAAATTTAAATTAATTTTAAGAAATAATAATAATAATAATAATATTTTTATTCTAATTAATTTTAATAATCACGAAATATACGGTTATTAAATATACTTTGTGATATAGTACACGGTAAATGTGTTTTATTTAATTTTTAATTGATTTTAATTAATTTTAATTGTATCACAAAAACCACTAAGTATTGGATATATACAAGGTCTCTATTAGTTTAACTGGATAGTCTGAAAACACAAACGTCTTGCTAGTCCAGAGCTCCTTCTTCATTGAAATAATTGGTGAACATTTCCCTTATTTCCAAACCAACTGCATTTGCGAAGCCTATTGCTCCTGCTAGTGGTGTTATATTTTTCGGCATCTGCACATTTGGGTCATATTCGTAAAAGGGTCGATAATTTTTTTCCAAAAATGCATCTCTTAGTAGATTGTGCAGGCAACAAGTTACAATAATTAGCTTATCGCACAATTGTGGATTTATCGCAATTGGTGTGTAGTAGATTTGGAAAATTTGCCACAAGAGACCAAATGCATTTTACGTGACTTGTCGAGCTCTGCATAATCGATAATTATAAATAGTTTTTCTTCTATTAGATTTAGCAGACAATTTGGTATACGGCTTCATAATATGTCTATGTAGTCTAAAAACTTCATCAGCAACCACAAAGTATAGTAGTTTTTTATTTGAGTAATTAGGAAGGACTTCATCTGCTAGAAATAATTTTCCGGAATATACTTGATTGCCCATTTCAGAGCTAGAAAATATAGATCTATCTCTCTCTTTGCCATAGGCACCAACAACGACAAATTAAAATTTACAGTTTGCATCTACCATCGCAAACAGAACTATCAAAAAATGTTCCTTGTAGTTAAAAAATAATGATCCACTTTTATTTGGGCACAAAATCCGGATATGTTTACCATCAACCTCCGCAACGCAGTTAGGAAAGTTTCACTTATTATAAAATTCCAATGCTTTCTCTTTCATATTAATTTTATTTTGGGGTAGTAGAAATATAGGAACTAAATGCAGACACATTGTTTCTCGAACAATAATTGAAATGCAGCTGAGCGAGATACAAAAAGCGATTGCAAGTGATCTGAATGTTTCTCCTGTAGCCAAAAACCTAAAACAGATTATTATGAATTACAATTGCATTAAAATATTGTTATAATAATTATTATGACAATATTTTCTAATTCTGACATTGTTTTTAAGCTGGAGAGTGCAAATCACGATGGAAACACATTTGTGATAATTATTTGAAACACAGAAGAAAACTGAAGCTAGGAACTGGTAGTGCAGCATTGAAACGACCAAGAAAATGGCTTTGTTTCAACATTTACAATTTTTGAAGCTTGTAAAGTTTGAAAAGAGGTATACAAACTATCACTTTCTAGATTTTTGCGTTTTCTTATTTTTTTTTATAATTTTCAGCCGTATTGAAAATTATGATGACGGAAGCCAAAATACGGAATTCCGCGGTTTCCATAATTCAATCGATGGCGAACTCAGTTATCCGCAACGCAAAACTTAGACAAAAGTGCTTTTGAACCCAGATCACCCAAATGTACAGATTTAAAACCCAAAAAAGATGAAGTATAATTGCAAAAATTGAAGTCGTTTATCGTCTCCTTCATATTTACAAAGCTCAACTCCCAGTACCACTCCCAGTTCATCAATAGCTAAGTTATTGCATAAATTAGAAGAGCGGTCTAACCAACGCATGAAACTTGTGTCGCGATTAACAAATGAGAAGAAAGAAAATCATTGCTCTTTCAATTAAAAAGCTGCCTACTAATTTAATATCACCAGCTAAATTGCAGATATTAACTCTGGTTAGCAATCTTCAGGCATCTTCTGATGAGAGTTCATTCAAATATTCCATTATTACCTGATTAGAGCAACCACACACAACTCCCACTGACTCATCATATAGTATTACCACACCTGATACATCCAATAGGGAGTATGTATCCATACACTTTTTGTTATTTATAGACAACAACAACAACATAGATACTTTGACTAAAATAACTAACGTAATATTTTCAATAAAAACTTTTTTCTAAATTCTTATTTGTTCAAACATTGTTCTTACCTTAAAGTTAACGCTATTTTTTTGTCTGGAAAAATTGGGATTTTTACAGGATTTGTAGACAGTATTTTCAAATCTACATGAATGAGATTCAAGACAAAATCAAATTGCTCTTTATTGAGTCTAAAAAATCAAGATGAGCTTTAATAAGTATTCTGTAATATCCTTTCTTGGCTTCTACATCTGTATAATTTGTAAATTTCTTCTTGCATGGAAAACAATAACCTTAGAATATCATCATTTGCTTCATTTTCTATCAAAACCAATGCCGCTAATGTGTAATGGGGATTCATTTTTATAAGCACTTTTCACTTGACAACTTTAGAGACGACTGCCGAAACGCAAACTTCAGACGTTTCTACAAAACTATGCAATTGTAACGGCTGATCGTCACTGCCGGAAGTCGCGGCGGTCCGTGACGGCTGGACGTCGCGACAAAATTGGACCTTTAGGTATCAATTTCCATGTACGTCCGACTATTTGTTATGATATGCAAAAAGCAACCAAATGGCTTTTGTGGTTATATTTGCATATTTTGACCATATTTAGACTTTGTTGCATATTTGATCCATATTCGGTTTTTATGCATATTTCACCAGTTTTTGGAAAAAAATATTGAAAAACGTCATTTTTTAAGTTACTATATTATCCATATTAACATAAAAGTATCCTAAAAATTACACATTAGTTATTTTTACTGCCAACTATTCAATTACAATAATTTTAAATAGAAACAAACCAAACCAAATAAAATGTTTTTTTTTTAATTTAATAGGTTATATTTAAAATATCTTGAAGATTAAAAAAAAATAAAAAAATACATGTTGCTTTAAAAAAAACTAAAGTTGGTTGTTATTGCAAGTATACTAAAAATTAAAACATACATGTACCTGTCTTTATGGTACTCAAAAAAACTATTCAAAATGGAGTTATTTAGCCGTACGGTTTTTCTAACACCCTGTACATAAGAAGTTGTATATTTGGACTCTTTTTACCTATATAACTTTATTAAGAGTTTTAAAAAATAGAATTTTTATATAAATTGTTTTTTTAATAAAATGATTAAACTATATTTGTTTATATTATGTTGCATATAGTTGCATATTTAGGCATATGTTTGCTGTTTTTATGCATATTTTGGGCTTTTTTATTGCATATTTGCATGCATATTTTAGCGTTTTTAAGTTGCAAAAAATCCAGTGTCTAATTATAACTAATAGTTTGCATTTTCTAAGTTGTCAGTCAAAAGTGTTAGTTAAAAAATGATTATTTGAAATAATAATTTGGGTCTACTAAAATTGAGCAATATAAATCTTTATAGTTTACCACAGTTTTAGTAAAAATAAGCATGGGGTTATTTACGTTTAAGATGCTGATGAACAGAATTAAAATTTTATTTATTCTTTAGATTACAATTAATTATTAGTAAATTAATTTTTAAATCATAAATTAAGTCTATTTAATAAGTAAATAAAACAACTACTATGTTTTTACCACTAATTTATTCTTGTAAAATTATATATAAGACATATACAATTTTACAAAATACATTTTACGACTTAAGTTTCAACGTTTTACGGTCATTATCAAGTGAGAAACAAATGAATGAAACAATACATATATATATATATATATATATGGGTAATTCCATTACTTTACGACCAATTTGAAAAAGTCGACCTCTTTGATTTTGCTCAAATTTTCAAGGATCAAAATATAGATGAAAAAAATGAGATTTCCAAATTTTAAGACCTTAGAATATTGCCTGATCAAAATGACACACATTTGAAGGTCAGAAATTTTACAATAAAACGTAATTTTTAGCTTATTTTGTATCTCAATTTTTGGGCTTCTGGAAAATGATAAAAAGGTCTACGATAGCTCAAATTATTTCTTATTACATGTACTTTAAAACCCATATTATTAGGTTTAAAATTGTGGCAGTCATTTTGATATATTAAGCTTTAAACATTATTCCAAAAAAACTCGTAAATTTAGCAAAATCGCAAAACTTTGCTTTCTTTAAACCGTTCTAACTTTGTCAAATCTTAACAAAATTTGATTTGCAAGGTCTAGATTTCCTCGTGTTTAATCTCTTTTTGAAGTGATCACACAATACTTATAGAATCAATACGTATCCACCATTATTTTGATGCAGGAAGTTGCACATGTTTTCGCGATCTTCAAAACTTGTAATTTTCAGGTCCCAAAAAAGCGCTGTCACCCTATGTCGATTTTAGTCAAAATTTCAGTAAATACTCTTTAGAACACAAGAAAAAAGGTTAATCATATGAGAAATGGTATATCGGGCATTATCATGAAATTTTTAATATTCAAAATTTGTCAAAATCGGGAAACCGCACATTTTTGTATCTCAATTTTAGGGCCTCTGGAAAAAGATAAGAAGGTCTACGTTGGCTTAAAATATTTCTTATTGCATGTACTTTAAAACCCATATTCGTATATTTAATGTTGGGGCAGTCATTTTGATTTATCAAGCTTTAAACATTATTTTAAAAAAAACCTAAATTTTGAAAAATTGCTAAATTATGTTTTGTTTAAACCATTCTAACTTTGTCAAATCTTAAAGAAAATTGATCCACGAGGTCTAGATTTCTTTGTGTTCAATCTTTCTTTAAAGTAATTACACTAGACTTATAGAATCAATTAATATTCACAACTATTTTGATGCAGAAAGTTGCACATGTTTTCGCTATTTTCAAAACTTGTAATTTTCAGGTCCCAAAAAAACGCTGTCACTCTATGTCGAAATTAGTCAAAATTTCAGTAAATACTCTTCATACTACAAGAGAAAAGGTTATTTATATGAAAAATGGTATATTGGGTAATATCAAGAAGCCATTGAGAAAATGCAAGTCGTTGTGCTGCGTCGCCTGGTTGTAGGTGTTTTACTTTTGATAATAATATGGGTGAACATTTTCACTAAAAAACGAGTCAAAAAAGTTGTTTTCTGTCAGGAAATCTTAATTGCTAGGGCATTACCATTACAGAGTCCGTAAACAAAAATGATATCTGCGTATTCTCTATGTTGAACAGCATTTTTATCAAATTTCACTAACCGAACCAAAGAAAACTGTTTTAACAAGTATCAAAAGCTTGCATCAATGCACACTTGTTAAAGTAATGTTGTTTTATTTGTGTTTTTTTGCTAAATAAAAAGTTTTTTAAATATTTTGTATTTGTTGACTATCTCAAAAACAAAGCAAGATAGACAAAAAGTAATTTAGATTTTCTGAATTTTGACGATTTATGAATATAAAAAAATTCTTGATAATGCTCAATATACCATTTTTCATATAAATAATAACCTTTTATTTGTGGTCTGAAGAGTATTTACTGAAATTTTGACTGAAATTGACATAAGGTGACAGCGGTTTTTCGAGACCTAAAAATTACAAGTTTTGAAGATCGCAAAAACAT
This sequence comes from Tachinus rufipes, assembly GCA_963932245.1. Classification (NCBI taxonomy): domain Eukaryota; kingdom Metazoa; phylum Arthropoda; class Insecta; order Coleoptera; family Staphylinidae; genus Tachinus; species Tachinus rufipes. The sequence goes on along the minus strand of OZ010741.1, from coordinate 42,835,923 downwards.
GTGCAACTTCCTGCATCAAATTAGTGGTGAATATGTATAGATTTTATAAGTCTTATGTAATCATTTTAAAGAAAGATTGAACACAAAGAAATATAGACCTCGTGGATCAAATTTCTTTAAAATTTAACAAAGTTAGAACGGTTTGAACAAAGCATAATTTTGCAGTTTTGCTTAATTTACGGTTTTTTTCTGAATAATGTTTGAAGCTTGATGTATCAAAATGACTGGCCTAACAATAAATAGACAAATATAGGTTTTAAAGTACATGTAATAAGGAATATTTTGAGCCATCGTAGACCTTCTAATCTTTTTCTAAAGGCCCAAAAACTGAGATACAAAAATGTGTGGTTTCCCAATTTTGCCAATTTTTGAATATTAAAAACTTTTTGATAATGCCCGATATACCATTTCTCATGTAGAAACCCTTTTTTCTTGTGCTCCAAAGAGTATTTACTAAAATTTTGACAAAAATCGACATAGGGTGACAGCGCTTTTTTGGGACCTGAAAATTACAAGTTTTGAAGATTGCAAAATTATGTGCAACTTCCTGCATCAAAATAGTGGTGTATACGTATTGATTCTATAAGTCTTGTGTGATTACTTTAAAAAAAGATTAAACACAAAGAAATCTAGACCTTGTGGATTAAATTTTGTAAAGATTTGACAAAGTTAGAACGGTTTAAAGAAAGCAAAGATTGCGATTCTGCTAAATTTACGGTTTTTTTTTGGAATAATGTTTAAAGCTTAATATATCAAAATGACTGCCACAATTTTAAACTTAATAATATGGGATTTAAAGTACATGTAATAAGGAATAGTTTGAGCTATCGTAGACCTTTTTATCATTTTCCTGAAGCCCAAAAATTGAGATACAAAATAAGCTAAAAATGACGTTTTATTGTAAAATTTCTGACCTTCAAATGTGTGTCATTTTGATCAGGCAATATTCTAAGATCTAAAATTTTGGAAATCTCATTTTTTTCATCTATATTTTGATCCCTGAAAATTTGAGCAAAATCAAAGAGGTCGACTTTTTCAAATTGGTCGAAAAGTAATGGAATTACCCATATATATATATATATATATATATATATATATATATATATATATATAGATCAATTGGTAAATTGGCAGGAGAAAACAAGGAGTTTTACAGAATATTAAAAAGTGGTGGATTATACTGAATTAGATCGGTTTGCTCGTTCAAAAGGTTAACGAGCGGATTATGGAAATGTTTATAAATTTTGGCGGCTTCTAAAAGATTAAGCTTAGTACCTTTTGTACAGGTATGTAAATTTTTTAACTGATTAATGTTTGGAAATGAATGATTGCAATCTAAAATATGATTCGAAAATGAACTAGAATTTTTATTTAAACGAAATGCGCGATAATGTTTAGCGTATCTTTTTTCAAAACTACGGCCCGTTTGACCTATGTATAGGCTATTACATTCAGAACATGACATCTTATATACACCAGACTTTTTTAAAGAGTCAACTTTATCTTTAGCATTAAACAGAATGTTTGATAATTTACAACTTGGTCTAAACGCAATTAGTTGATTTTGTTTGCGAAGAATGTAAGCGATTTTGTCTGTGGTTTTACCAAAATAAGTTAAAGTTGAAAATGAATTTTTATTTATATTTGAAGATCTTGGATAAATTTGAATCATTGTATTTTGATAACGTTTTTTGTTTATTAAATTTTGAATAAGATTTATTGGAAAACTATTCATTATTCCAATTGATAAAATAGTGTTTAATTCTATGGTAAGGTTATTAAGTGATAATGATATTGAAAAAGCTCTATGTACCATAGAATGAAACGCAGCTAATTTGTGTGACTTGGATGATTTGAATTGAATGGAATAGTAGAATTTGTGCTTGTTGGTTTTCTATATATATTAAATTCTATTTTGTTATTTTTATGAATTAATGTGAGATCTAAAAAGTTAATTTGAATTTGTTCTTCTGTTTCTAGAGTGAATTTGATTTTAAGGTGTATGCTATTAATAATATTTAAAAATTGATTAAGTTGACGTGCCGTACCATTAAAACACGCAAGTATGTCGTCCACATATCTATACCAAAATGGTATGTGTTTTTTAGTAAAGTCTTTTTCAAAAATATTCAATTTGTGACATAAATATGTCTGCTAACAGGGGGTTTAATGGAGTATCTTGTTTGTATAATTTATTATTAAATTAAAAATAATTTTGTTCTCAACACTTAAAATTAATAACCACTCAAAAAAACTCAAAACTTGTATCTTTTGACGTCACTCGTATGTTTTCTAATATACCAACAAATGATTGCCTTGAAATTATTCAAAATATTTTAGATAAAAACAATTTAAACATAATTATTAAATCAGAAATTTGAAACAAAATTATTTTTAATTTAATAATAAATTATATATATAACGTCATGTCCTGAATGTAATAGCCTAAACAAACGGGCCGTAGTTTTGAAAAAAGATACGCTTAAATAAATATTCTAGTTCATTTTCGAATCATATTTTAGATTGCAATCATTCATTTCCAAACATTAATCAGTTACAAATTTTACAAAAGGTACTAAGCTTAATCTTTTAGAAGCCGCCGAAATTTATAAACATTCCCATAATCCGCTCGTTAACCTTTTGAACGAGCAAACCGATCTAATTCAGTATAATCCACCACTTTTTAATATTCTGTAAAATTTCTTGTATTCTCCTGCCAATTCACCAATTGCTCTATATATATATATATATATATAGGTTTGTTTTAAGTGTATTCGTCCTACATTTCGAGTGTATAAAGCGTTGTACTCCTACACGGTGCGCTACTCCTACGTAGGAGTAACGTTTTGCGTTTAAAGTGGTTTTGTGCTACATTTTTCAGAGATCCGACGGAAACGAACTTTGTGTCTGTGTAGGACTAACGTTTGCCCCTCGGCAAATTTTTATGTCCCGTTGCGTTTTATTTGTGCAATAAATTTCAAATGCTCGTTCATGTTATTTTTACAAAGTAGGCTGTTGTTGAAATTTTATTGTTATTTTTTATACAATTTTATAATTGAATGGTTTAGAAATAAAAATTTCTTTATAACATCTTTATTATTTATTATGTAATGCATACATTAGATTATTTATTATATACAAATAATTTAATAGAGCAAATTAGTAACTATGTATTACAAACTAATTATTGTCAAGTAATTATTGATAATAGTAGTATTACTAAAATAACGTTGCCATAGTAGTATTTAATAACTGCAAATATCCTGACATTAACAATACCGCAGTGCGAGAGACAGACGGGTGAAGCATCTTTATCCGTCGGTCGGCATGTTTTAATATTGCACAAGGTTCCTGTGCACTCTGCGCCCTTTTGCAGCTTGTTATTGTGCTGCGCGTTGGTTTGTTGAGTTAGTTATTATTATTAGTTTTAATAATTTATTCAATCTGAATCATTAATGAGCATTTATACGGCATATAATATATTTTTATACTAACATTTTAACTTAACTAGAAATTGTTATTTTGTAAGTTTAGTTGATTTTGTAAGAGTGTGAAATACATAATTTTATCTATTTTCTTCTTTTAATGCACTTAGCATAAGGTTTTATAAATAACGTTTGCAACATTTTAATTTTTATTTATTTGTTTCCTAACCATTAAATAATGTGATAAAAAACGTCGCAAAAAAAAATCATTTTAGTTCGGCTAGTTTTTGAATATTTCCCATCCTCATTGACGATCGGTAGAGACGCGCCTCGTCTGGCAACTGGGAGTGGTTGTGTATATCTGGTAGCGCAACCTCGCTGAAGATGTGAAAATTGAGCATTTTCAAAACGTTTTAAGACAAAATTTTTTTTTCCATAATTTTCTATGTCACTTTATCATTATAAATCCATCTTGCCAGACAGTTTTGCTATCATTAACATTGTGCCCGACATAATTTAAATAATTATAAATGATAATTTTAAAAACAATTTAAAATGTTTGACAATTTAATATATTGTAATTTTATGATAAAACAATATACTGTTAATTTGCCAGACAAAAATTTGGTTGTTATCTCTGTCACGCACCCGAGGAATTACATGCTGCGCTCTTCCTCTTTCCTAGATGATGAATTAGCTTATTAAACAACCAAATTTCTGTCTGGCAAATTAACAGTATATTCTTTTATCATGGAATTACAATATATTAAATTGCCAGACATTTTAAATTGTTTTTAAAATTATTATTTTTTAGTTATTTAAATTGTATCAGACACAATGTTAACAATGGCAAAATTGTCTGGCAAAATAGATTTGGAATGGTAAAGTGACATATAAAATTATGAAAAAACAAATTTGTCTTAAAATGTTTTAAAAATGCTCAATTTTTACCTCTTCAGGGAGGTTGCGCCAGCAGGTATACGCGACCGCTCCCAGCTGCCAGACGCGGCGCGTCCTAACCTATTGTCAATAAGAATAGAAAATATTCAAAAACTAACAAAACTAAAATGGTTTCTCAAAAACGTTGCTAGCTTTCGTACTATAATAACAATTTGCAACTAACTGTATAATTATAAAGAAATCAATTATAATTTTGTTTATATTTTGGCAAAACATTTTACAATTTTAGCAGCTTACAGGTAGCAACTTGCAGTTTTAGCAATTTTAATAATAATTATCAACAAGTGAAGGGTCATGTGTAACAATGTTTAGCTTATTTTGAGTTATAGTTTGAAACTATAAGCAAATATCTTACTATTTAGTTCTTGTTATCTGAATACCCCCACATAATCAAGACTTTTGTATACTCTTTAAAAATAAATGATTCGCGAAAATATCAAAATTATTGACACAAATAATGAAAACTATTGGATCCAAAGTCAATCTTTAAATCATTTTAAAACAATAAATAATTGAATTATTTCAAATCTTAATTGTTGCAATAAGGATATCTTAGAAAGTCTGGCGCCAGTTATTATCATAATTGCAATGCAATAATCAGATTTGTCATTCTTTAATTATTTATCAAGTGGTTTTGTTCTTTTCAAATTAGTACCATTGCTTTATTTTTTGCCGGCTATTACTAAATTTGTACGTAATGCGACGGTAAAAATTTATCCCGGCTATTAGTGATTTCTTAATACCGATAACTATGGTGCATAAAAATTATTAGTTAATCACGTAGGTGTATTCACAATCATTTTTGCACTAAATGGAGTTTCTTATTTAATTCTAATTTAGAGCTGATGATTATTAAAAACAAAACTTATTTCAATTTTTTGGATCTGTCTGTCATTGTTATAACAATAATTCATTAATTATATTTGTTATGTATTAATTATTCATCAATTTATTTAATTTGACAATTTGAAATTTTTATTTTGCCGGTTATAAGTAAATGCCAGTTTTGATTTTAAAATTTCTGAATTTGTCAGTAATTAATAAGTTTCTTTTTATTGGCCGGGCTCACTTATTTTAATTTAAAGATATTTTATTATCTTTGCAATACTTTTACAAATTCAAATAGCAGTTAGTGATTAAACTAAAATTTATACAGAATATTTATTATTATTATAAATTATATTATTATTATAAAAGCAATAAAATTAGACCGCTGACCTTCTGACAACAAGGGCAGAAAAGGCAACACAAACAGTACTAGGCAATGGACTAGTCACGTACAATCAACTGCCTCAAAGTAATAAGAAAATAAAGAGCTATAATGAATTCAAAATAAAAATAAAAGAACACTATATATTAAAAAGATCAAAACAAAGAAATGAATCTAATAGATAATACAAACAACATAAAAAACAAATAAGAAGAATTAAAACATGAAATGGTGCCCCGAATACGAAGCTCTGCAGCCATCCATATGGAGACGATGTAGAGCAGCAAGTGGGGAGAAAACAAAATGAAATATATTCTATAAATATGTAAATGTAAATATGTTATAATAAATAACAATTAAAAAAATATATTTCTCAATTTTCCATCAATTCAGAAATATTTTGATCAAAAATAAAATTATTAAAAAACTTATGCGTCTTAAAACGTAGAACCTCAAGTATTTTGATAATTTATGTTTAGAAAGTTGTGTCTATAGAAAATGCTTTAAAAATGAAGAATATTGCGGGGCACTTGCCTAAACATAAACAAAGCATTTAATAGAATCTCAAATAGTTTGTTATTATATAAACTAAAAATATACAAAGTAAACGATTTGAGCTGTAAACTAATTAAGTCATATTTAGATAAATCAATTGGTCAAAGTAAATAACAGGTGTTTAAATACTTTACCAATAACCCACAGTGTTCTTCAAAGATCAGTACTTGACCCATTATTATTTTTGATATACATCAATGATCTTTTATTACATATACAGGGTGAGTGAAGAGAATGAACCAAACTCCAAGAGTTAAGTGTGCTCATACGATTATCGTTTCTTTTCAAGTTATAGCAAAATTAAAAATGTTTATCTAGTATGACACAAAAGGTTTTCAGAGCGTATGATTGGTTGCGGTGGTCGTATTAGTTGGTCTCCAATATTTCCAAACCTCTTAACACTAAATTATTGTTTATGAGGCTAGTTCAAAGATAAAGTGTACAAGTAAAAGTGGACACTCAAGATGCACTAATTCAACGCATTAGAAATATTGCAGCCGATTTTAAACAAAGACATAACTCAATCAGGAGAGCAACATGCGCTTTTTGTAGACAAGACAGAAAATGTTTAAAAATAAATTATGGTATTTTTAATCATTTATTATAAAAAGGCTATGATTACCAAAATGTTAATGTTGAAATTTTATTTATATATATATATATATATATATATACATATATATATAGGTATGTTTTAAGTGTATTCGTCCTACATTTCGAGTGAATAAAGCGTTGTAGTCCTACACGGTGCGCTACTCCTACGTAGGAGTAACGTTTTGCGTATAAAGTGGTTTTGTGCTACATTTTTCAGAGATCCGACGGAAGCAAACTTTGTGTTTGTGTAGGACTAACGTCTGCCCCGCGGCAAGTTTTTATGTCCCGTTGCGTTTTGTTTGTGCAATAAATTTCAAATGCTCGGTCATGTTATTTTTACAAAGTAAGCTGTTGTTGAAATTTTATTGTTATTTTTTATACAATTTTATAATTGAATGGTTTAGAAATAGAAATTTCTTTATAACATCTCTACTATTTATTATGTAATGCATACATTTGATTATTTATTATTTACAAATAATTTAATATAGCAAAATATTAACTATGTATTACAAACTAATTATTGTCAAGTAATTATTGATAATAGTAGTATTACTAAGATAACATTGCCATAGTAGTATTTAATAACTGCAAATATCCTGACATTAACAATACCGCAGATAAAGTGCGGAAGACAGACGGGTGGAGCATCTTTATCCGTCGGTGAGCATGTTTTAATATTGCACAAGGCTCCTGTGCACTCTGTGCCTTTTTGCAGTTTGTTATTCCGCTGCGCGTTGGTTCGTTGAGTTAGTTATTATTATTAGTTTTAATAATTTATTTAATCTGAATAATCAATATGTATTTATACAGCATATAATATATTTTTATACTAACATTTTAACTTTTTAGCAGCTTACAGGTAGCAACATGCAGTTTTAAAAATAATTATCAACAAGTGAAGGATCATGTGTAGCAATGTTTAGCTTATTTTCAGTTATAGTTTAAAACTATAAGCAAATATCTTACTATTTAGTTCTTGTTATCTGAATCCCCCACATAATCAAGACTTTTTTATACTCTTCAAGAATAAATAATTCGCTGAAATATCAAAATTATTGACACAAATAATAAAAACTATTGGATACAAAGTCAATCTTTAAATCATTTTAAAACAATAAATAATTGAATTATTTCAAATCTTAATTGTTGCAATAAGTATATCTTAGAATGTCTGGCGCCAGTTATTATCATAATTGCAATGCAATAACCAGATTTGTCATTCTTTAATTATTTATCAAGTGACCTTGTTCTTTTCAAATTAGTACCATCCCTGTATTTTTTGACTTTTATTACTGAATTAAGTAAGTAATGCGACGGATTTCTTAATACCGCCAACTATGATGCATAAAAATTATTAGTTAATCACGTACGTGTATTCACAATCATTTCAGCACTGAATGGAGTTTTTTATTAAATTTTAATTTAGAGCTGATGGTTATTAAAAACAAAACTTATTTCAAATTTTTTATCTGTTTGTCATTATAATAACAATAATTCATTAATTATATTTGTTATTTATTAATTATTTATCAATTTATTTAATTTGACAATTTGAAATTATTATTTTGCCGGTTATAAATAAATGCCAGTTTTCATTTTAAATTTTCTGAATTTGTTAGTAATTAATAAGTTTCTTTTTATTGGCAGAGCCGAAGGGTTAACAACTAAGTAAAAAAATGTACACCTGATTATGAATACGCGTAATTATTACGTGATTATGAAATGATTACGCGATTATGTAATAATTACGTGATTATGTAATGATTACATGATTATGATTATGATATGCCTTGATTATGTGATTATTTAATGAATACTCAATGATTACGTGATTATTTAATGAATACGCAATGATTACGTGATTATTTAATGAAAGCGTAATGATTATATGATCATGTAATGAATACATGATTACTCAATGAATACGTGATTATGAAAATGATTATGTGATTATATAATAATTACATGATTATTCAATAAATACACAATTTTTTAAGATCTTATAATTCTGTATTAAATCTGCATGCATTAATTATTTTATACCGATCATAAAATTATTTTGATAATGTTTAATATTAATATATTATTATAATACTTATGTTTTATAATAATCTTCAATAAAGTACTTACTGCAATTTCTTATAGATAATAAGAAACATAAACTAAAAATATACCTATCTCGATGTTTATTAATGTTTTATGTAGATTAGAAAAAATCCACCACCAAGAATAAAAATGTGATTTATTACATTAAAAAATAAACATATAAAAATCTTTTCAACAAAAATAATAACAATACATAATAAAATTTGTATCAGTGAAAAATTATATTCTACTGAAGTAGGTTTTTATTTTAATATAATAAATAAATATCTGCACACACACACACACATGCCAAGGGTTGTATAAAAACACCTGTAAAATTGTCTGGGAATAAATCTCTAGCGGCACAATTAGATACGGATTGGACACGACTGAATTTACCATGCGAATATAAATGATTCCATCAAACCAATATTTGATTATGTGAATATGCGTACTCAACATTTGATTATTTGAATACGCGTAATCAATATTTGATTATTTGAATACGCGTACTCAACATTTGAATACGAGTAATCAATATTTGATTATTTGAATGCGTGTGTTTTAATATTTGATTATACTATTTATTACAAGATTATGTAATGATTACGTGATTATATAATTATTACGTGATTATATAATGATTACTTGATTATGTAATGATTACAAATATTACGTAATTATTATTTGATTCTGTAAATATTACTTTTATTTTGTACACTGATTACGAAAGTTGTTAACCCTTCGGGCAGAGCCCACTTATTTTAATTTAAAGATACAAATTTATTATCTTTGCAATACTTGCAATTTATTTATTAAATTTAATTTTTACAAACTCAAATAACAGTTAAAGATTAAACTAAAATTTATACAGTATATTTTGAAAGCATTAAGATTAGACCGATGATCTTCAGTTATAAGGCAATTGTACGTTTTTTTATAAAAAAGCAAAATAAACTAGATGAATTGACAAATAAAATGCCACTTATAGTAATATTTTTCTGAGTTGTCTCTATTAAATACTATAATAAAATGCCAACGAAAAGCACTTGCAACCACTAGCATCAAAACTAGAATAAATAAAAACGCGTTTGCTTGCCAAATACATCAATTGATAGATTTAAAAATAGCAAATCCAGTGATATGTAGTTGAAAAAAAACTTGTGATTAATAGCTTAATTGGCAAATATTGCTATTTTGGTGCTAAAATTCACTTTACTACTTTACTTCTACAAGTAAAACCATACTATAAAAAACTTTCTGACTTGTACAGATAATCAATTATTATGGGTCACCAAAATATTTTACTTATACATTCTCACTCTTACAGTCTACATTCTTATTTTCACATTTTTATTTTGAAATTTGTATTCTCATTCTCACATTCTTACATTATCACTCTCACATTCTCACTTTTACATTTATATTCTTACTATTACATTCTCACTCTCACAATTTTACTTATATATTCTCATCACCACATTCTCAAACTTACTCACTTTTACATTTATATTCTTACTGTTAAAGTTTCACTCTTACATTCTCACTCTCAAATTCTTACGTTTACATTCTCACATTTTCATTCTCACTCTTACATTTTCACGCTCACATTCTCACTCTCACATTCTTACTTTTACATTCTTGCTTTCACATTCTCAGTCTCATATTCTTACTCTCACATTCTCACTCTCACATTTTCAATTTTACATTCTTACTCTTACATTTTTACATTATCACTCACACATTCTCACCTTTACATTCACAAACTCACTTTATTTTTACATTTGCATTCTTACTGTCACATTTTCACTTTTGCATTTTTACTCTTACCATCTCACTCTCACATTCTCGTTCTAACACTTTTATTCTTACTATCACTCTCACATTCTTACTCTCACATTCTCACTCTCACATCCTCACTCTCATATTCTCACTCTTACATTCTCATTCTTACTCTCAATTTTTTACTTTTACATTCTCACTTTTATATTCTCACTGTCACTTTTTTACTATCACATTTTCACTCTCACATTCTCACTCTCACAATCTCACTCTTACAATCTACATTATTTTTTTCACATTTTTACTTTCTTGTTCTCACTCTCACATTTTCACTCTTACATTCTCACTTTCACATTCTCACATTATCACTCTCACAATCTCACTCTTACATTTTCATTCTTACTGTTAAATTTTCACTCTTACATTCTACTCTCAAATTCTTACTTTTACATTCTCACATTCTCATTCTCACTCTTACATTCTCATTCTCACTCTTACATTCTCACTCTCATATTTTCACTGTCACTTTCTTACTATCACATTCTCACTCTCACATTCTCACTCTCACATTCTCACTCTCACATTCTCACTCTCACATTCTCACTCTCACAATCTCACTCTTACAATCTACATTCTTTTTTCCACATTTTTACTTTCTCTATTTTACTCTCACATTATCACTCTCACATTATCACTCTCACATTATCACTCTCACATTATCACTCTCACATTTTCACTCTTACATTTTTAGTCTTACTGTTACATTTTCACTCTTACATTCTCACTCTTACATTCTCACTCTCACATTCTCACATTATCACTCTCACAATATTACTCTTACATTTTCATTCTTACTGTTAAATTTTCACTCTTATATTCTCACTTGCAAATTTTTACTTTTACATTCTCACATTCTCATTCTCACTCATACATTCTCACTCTCATATTCTCACTGTCACTTTCTTACTATTACATTCTCACTCTCACATTCTCACTCTCACAATCTCACTCTTACAATCTACATTATTTTTTTCACATTTTTACTTTCTCTATTTTACTCTCACATTCTTACATTATCACTCTTACATACTCACTCTCACATTCTCACTCTTACATTCTCACTCTTACATTCTTACACTCACATTATCACTCTCACATTTGCAATCTTACATTTTCATTCTTACTGTTACATTTTTACTCTCACATTTTCACTCTTAAATTTTTACATTATCACTCCCACATTCTTACTAATACATTTTTACATTATCACTCTCACAGTCTCACTCTTACATTTTCATTTTTATTGTTACATTTCACTTTTACATACTCACTCTCACATTCTCATTCTTACATTTTTGCTCTCTCATTCTCACACTCACATTCTCACATTATTGCTCTCACATTCTCACTCTTACATTTTCATTCTTACTCTTACATTTCACTCTTACATACTTTCTTTCACATTCTCATTCTTACATTCTCACTCTCACATTCTCACACTCACATTCTCACATTATCAATCTCACATTCTCACATTCTTACATTTTCAATCTTACTGTTACATTTTCACTCTCACATACTAACTCTCACATTTTTACTCTTACATTCTCAATCTCACATTCGCACTCTTACATTTTCACTTTCACATTTTCACTCACATATTCTCACTTTAATATTTTTACTCTTACATTCTCATTCTCACTCTCAAATTCTTACTCTCACATTTTCACTTTTATATTCTTACTCTCACATTTTCTCTATTTTAACATTTTCATTACTCTTACATTTTTACTACTTTTCATACTTTTACATTCTTACTATTCTCACCACTTTCACATTCTCAATATTTTTACATTTTTACTATTGTTACATTCTTACTGTTCTTACAATTTCTCTCCACTCATATTATCAATACTTTTACTTTTACTTTTACTAATAACTACTCTCACATTTTCCCTATTCTCATACTCTTACTACACTTACAATTTTACAACATTATGCTCTTACATTTTTACAACTTTTACTATTCTCCATATTCTCATATTTTTACTACTCTCATATTCAAACTACTTTCACATTCTCCCTACTCTCAAATTCTTACTACTTCCACAACTTTCACATTTTCACTACTTTCACTACACTCACATTATCACTATTAATTCTTAAACTTTTCCTACTCTCACATTCTCACTTCTATCACACTTTATCTATTCTCACATTTTTTTAATTTTTACATTTTCTCTATACTTACATTTTTACTTCTCTCACAGTCTCACTGCTCTCACATCTCACTAATCTCAAATTCTATTTACTTTTATATTCTCATTACTCTCACATTTTAGTTACTCTTACATTCTCATTATTTTCACAACTTTTACGTTTTAAATTTTTTTTCAATTTCACTAGTTTTACTACACTTACATTCTTACTATTCTGATTATCGTTTTACTTTCACTTCTCCCACATTATCACTATTCTCACATTTTCCCTACTGTCATATTCACAATATTTTCCGATTCTCACTATTCTCACATTCTCACTACTTTTGTTCACTACTCTCACATTTTTAGTCTAATTATATTCTCTCTACTTTCACATTCTCACTACTTTCACAACTTTTACATTTTCACTATTTTTACAACTCTTACATTTTCACTACTCTCACATTTTTATTACTATCACCATCTTACTATTCTCACATTCTTTCTATTTTTACATTCTCACTATCACATTATCACTATTTACAGTATTCTCATATTTCAATACTCGCACACTTTTTTTACTTTAACACTCTTACTACTCTCACATTTTCACTAATTTCACATACTTACTACTTTTACATGTATAATACTTTCACATTCTCACATTGTCATTACTTTTACATTTTTACTGTTTTTACATTCTCACTACTTTTACATTCACTTCTCTCATATTCTCACTAGTCTAAAATTCTAATTACATTCACATTCCAACAACTTTTCAATTTTTACTACTCTCACATTTTAACTATTCTCACATTCTTATTACTCTCACATTTTTACTATTCTTATATTCTCACTACTCTCACATTCTTAATACTCTCACATTTTTACATTTCTTACAATTTCTCTTGTTTCACATTCTCACTACTTTTACATTTTCACAACTCTCACATTGTCACTATTCTCACATTCTCCTTATTCTCGTTCTCACTACATTCACATTCTTATTATTCTCACGTTCTCACATTTTATCTATTTTACATTCTTTCTACACTTACATTCTCACTTCTCTCATATTCTCACTACTCTCACATTCTCACGAATTTCACATTTAAACTACTCTCAAATTTTCATTACTCTCACATGTTAGTTACTCCTACATTCTTATTATTCTTACTACTCTTTTGTTCTTACTTTTCTTACGTTCTCACTAGTTACCACTCTCACATTTTTACTATACTTACATTTTCTCTACTTTTACATTTTCACTACTCTCACATTGTCAGTATTTTCACATTTTCATTATTCTCACAATCTCACTATTTTCATATTCTCACTATTCTCACTATTCTCACACTCTCACTATTTTCACACTTACTATTCTCACACTCTCACTATTCTCACACTCTCACTATTCTCACACTCTTACTATTCTCACACTCTCACTATTCTCACAATCTCACTAAACTCACATTTTTACTACTCTTATATTCTTACTATTCTCAAAAACTTTCTACTATCACATTCTTACTAATCTCACATTGTCACTATTTTCAATATTTTTACATATTCCCTACACTGACTGAAAGTGATTGAGAATGTAAAAGCTCTCACTACTCTTATATTCTCACTACTCTTACAATCTTACTACTCAGACAATCTCATTTTTCTCACATTTTTACTACTTTCACATTCTCACATTTTTACTATTCTTACATTTTCACTACTTTAGCGATTTCACTATACTCACTACTCTCACAATGTCACTACTTTCACATTTTCATTATTCTCACATTCTCACTACTTTTACTACTTTTACTACTCTTACTGCTCACATTTTCATACACTGGTGCAATTGTGTTCACAGACACCCATACGTACATACATTATATAATATCATTTTGACATAAAAACAATACTTTTCTAGTAAGTAGCATTACATTAGAAAAGTACAAAATGATTTTGAATTAAGAAAAAGAAGAAAATCGGCAATAATATTTATATCAAAGCAACTAAATAAAGTGTTATGCAGTGGTTATGTACTTGCAATCTTATATTACAGTTTTTCTAATTTACATTTTAGTAATAACACTTGTATAAAATATATTATATCACCCACATGTTAATTTTATTAAAATGGATGCTTTGTTTATCTAGTTTTTGTCGTCGTTTTAATTGTAATAAAAGTGCAGCTGTTGACTAATAAGATTTTGTAGAGCTACATTTACTAACCTGATAGTAATTATAAAACAATTGAAAATAAATGATATGGTTAAATTATTTTCAATATATTTTGCACATTATTTTAATTTTAAAATTGGCATAATTATTGCAATGTCCGTTAGAATAAGGTAACACACAATATACATATAATACATATTATCTGTTGAAAAGAATAAATTCCACGTCCTAAACAAACATCTTGATAAGATTTAAATAACTCTCTTATTCCATGTTACTTGCTCGACCCTCACAGCAGGCGGTATCTATACGTATCTATAAGCCCGCAGGCTGATTTTTGTGTGTTAAGATATAAAGTGTATTGCTCCTACATAAAAATGTAGGACTACAACATTTACGATTATATATAAAAATTGTAGGACGAATACACTTCTTACATCTATATATATATATATATATATATATATATATATATATGTATTGTTTCATTCATTTGTTTCTCACTTGATAATGACCGTCGTGAAATGTATTTTGTAAAATTGTATACATATGCTTTATATATAATTTTACAACAATAAATTAGTGATAAAATCATAGTAGTTGTTTCATTTACTTATTAAATATGGAGTACCACATAGTAACCGTCGCAACCATCTTGATGATCATTTAAGTCTATGTTTGATAATTTGAAACTGAGGCTTGTTCCGCTTATTTAATGTTTTACTTTGTGCGCAGTTTGGCCCATGGATAAGTGTCACAATTGCGAATTACATACTAAAATAAGTAAGGCTAGATAAATTAAATTAAATTTGAAAAAACTATACATTATTTAATATTATTAATAATTAATAAAACAGTATATTATTTTGTTGTTGTACTAAACTTTTTCTATTTTTATCAACAGTTTTAAAGTTGCTCTGAAATTATTATTGGCATTGTTTAGACGATTTTGATTTAAACATGTTTTTTTTTAATATTTGATTATTTATCTCTAGAAAATATGAAGCAGTTAAATAGCATTTTGGTTTGTTTGATTTGGTTTGACAATTTTAGCAACATACTACATTTTGTTTAAGCTGTTTTAAACTGTTTTAAACATAATAAAAACAAATTTTTTTTTTCAACAAATTTTATGTAATATATTAAAATGTCGTTAAATATACTTTTTTACAAAAAAATAATTTAAGTATATCTCTTAACTCAGTTTTGACATCAAATTGCAAGTTTCATTATTAGCCGCACTATAGTTTTATAAAAATACTAACGTTTAGGAAATGATCATTTTTTATTAATAATATGTAATTAACGGCACTTAACTCTATTTCTTAAATGTAACGGGTGAATTGCAGACTTGAGCATTAAAAGTATCAGTGCTATTATTATAAAAAATGAACTAATAAAAATATTTTTTTTAAACCATATCTCTCCGATTACAATGTATTTTTAAATAATAACTATATTTGTACAAAACACTTAAAATGAACGTAATAATTATAAAAGTCACCTTAATTTATAAAATAGATTATCAGAATAAGTATATCTAATCACGATGTATCTATTAATCCGAGATAAAAAATTCTGAAAAATGCTATAAAAACATTAAAAGTATATTTGTATGTCAATGGTATATAGTTCAATAATCATTTATTGATTATAATTTAATTTACAATTATGACAGAATGGGTGCGTCCAGTTAACGTTCCATATCCACAAATATACAACAAATTTCAGGGTAAAACAAAAGATGGCAAAAGTACAGCATATTGGATACAAGACTTAACTGAAGAATATTTAGATGACGTGATTAAACATTACGTTACTGGATTTTGGACAGATGAACCGTTAAACAAAACTTTAGGTAAAATTAGTAATTATTAATATATTTTTTTATTAAATAATATTTGTTAGGTTCTATAAATGACCCAGTTTCCACACAAGAAATGATGATGGTATTAAATACTGTGCTAAATTTTAAAATGAGCGTTATTTGTCTAACAAAAGATGAAAATGGTATTACTAAGATTGCCGGTTTTAATATATTGTATGTGAGTGAAAAAGGTGAAAAGGATTTGGAGGTAATTATTTTCAATGTTTGTTTTATATTTAATCATAAACAAAATTCAATTAAACTTAATAAAATAACTTAAATATTTTAGTTACAAAGCAATATTCTTAAAAAGCTTGTTTCTGTTAATGCATTTTTTGCTAAAAGAAAAAATGTATTTGAAGAATTTAACTGTGATAAATATTTATGTGCGTTGGGATTGTATGTATTGCCTGAATTTAGAGGAGATGGTCTTGGAAAAGAAATTTTATCTGTTCGGTAAGTTAGCGTATCTTATTATTATATTATAGTTTACTGACATATCTAATATTTTAGAGAAATTGTTGGAAAACTAATGGGTTTAAAAGTTACTCTAACACTTTTTACTACTCCCGCATCTCAAATTCCAGCAGAACGAGCAGGATTTAAAGAATTTGTTACTTTAACATATGCTGAGATAGGAAAAATTGATAGTTATTTAGAATTACCAGGAATTGAAAAATATTCTAAAGTTGGAAAATTCATGTATAAGATGTGTCAATAAATATTAATATTACTAAATTAACTATTTTATTTAAAAAATTATTATTAAATATTAATATTTAATATTATAGATTTTTTTAGTATTATGTAATCTTGACACTACTAAGAATAAATAATTTTAATAAACTATCTTAATCAGTAAGTTTTAATAGTTTAATTTTTTATATTAATTTTGTTTTAATTTCTTTTTGAGAGAAGTCTACCGCAGGTGTAATATTAAAAATTCAACAATAAAATACAAAAGGTCAAATTTATATGTTAAACAAAACAAATAAAAAGCAAAAAAAAATTACACTACAAAAAAAATAATTGTATGTATTTTAAACAGTAAATAATATATTTAACGACATTTAATTAGTTTCCTCATCAGAAAAGTTATTTTTACATTGTCCAAAAAAATTGTATAAAATTGTTTAAATTATTAATTAGGCTTACTCATAAGATTTACAACAATACATTTCAAATAAATATCAATATTTTTTTGAAAAATGGGTTTTTTTAAAGGTATAATATAAGTGTACGAACTGAACAGAGTAACATTATATTTATACAAAAACAACTATTACATTAAATTTGTACACATCTTTAATATAGCAATTGACAAAACAGTTTTTCAGATGTAATGCAAACATTTTTGACATGTGAAATTACATTTTTTATGACATACACAGCATCAGTTCTGTTTTTCTTCATATACAACTAAGAACCGATTTATTTACTTTTTAGTAAAATGCTTAATAATGTTACTAATAAGACTGCTATGAATAGATTAAAATTAAATTTGCAAGACAAATAAATTACAAAAAAAAAATAGATTTACTGTTTCTGTAAATAAAATTTTATTGCCGATTGAAACTATAGTAACAACGCTATTATTGTGCTATTTACATACTACAATATTGCAATCTCATACTACATACTTAAAAAAAATTTTGTTTTTTTAATTTATATTAGTAGTGTAAAAGAAAACATTTTTTAAAAATACATTTTTTCTATTTCTACTATTTTTTCTTAATCTTATGGTTTTTAATTTGTCAAGTAAGTGGTTACAGAATACCTATTTTTTAATACATCTGCAAACTGAAACACAACAGTAGCCCTTAGTTCATTTTTTTTTATTTGTTTAAAATAACAGTAGTTGGTTGGGCACTAATACAGTTCAAATCACTTTATATGTCTAGTTTTAATAGTACCCGTCTTTAGCTTTTTTAATTACTATTATACTTTAATTAAAAGCTTTTGAATTTTTCTTAGCTTTTACCAAACTATTATTATAACAACTATGCGTATTCTGCATTATAAAATCAAAACAGATTCTAGATATAGCTTTAGAAACCAAGATGTTACTTGTATCTTTAAAAATCTTACGAAACATCAAGCGTTTTGAATGGTTTGTATATATAATAAATAGTAAAACTCTAAAAAAACAACAAATCTTATTGTTCAAAATATTTCTATTTTTGATAAAAAAATATTTTTACTATCATAAAGATCAAGTTTTCTAGAAACATTAACAGAGGTGGTTAATGTTTCTGGAAAATTTGCAAGCTTGCAATTAACTTTCAAACAAATTATTTAAGCATACATAATCTTTTTTCCTTGTATCTTTATCTGTATTAATATCTTCTGAAAGAGGAAAGAAAATAATATTATCAAAAATGTTTGTTATTGTTGTCAGTTTTGTAAAGTTTAAATAGTTTCTTTCAATAGCTAAAACATAAAAAAATTGAAGTTAATTTATATAATGTTATTTTTTTTTAATTATATGTAATTCTACTGCATTTTACTTTTATTTATATAACAATAACCTAACTACAAAACTGAATTTAGATTAAAATTTGCTTACAAAAACATTATAGAATAAATTTTAAATTACTTCCAATTATTCATGTCACTTCAAATAGAAATGACCTACCAATTATATATTATTTATATCCGGATTTGGTAAGATTTCTAACTATTACCTGTTGATATCTTTAGAATATCCTGTTACGCTCAGTTTATAATTTTAGTTTTTTTATATAACTGTCACAACCCACGCTAAATTTCTTAACCATAACATCGTGCTTGAACGTCGTTTATTAATTAACTTAACACTAATCAATAATAAAGATTAAAAAACGGTCATTGCCGTCAAATCATTTGATCGCATCACTTAACTGCGCAAACGTTACTAAAACTTTCTTTGTTTGAACGTTATTGAAACAGCTTGTTTTTATATAAATTGAACTTGCACACACTTATATGTTTTGTGCAATTAACAAATATATAATTACTTTCTAACGTAAGACCAACTGGTCGTGATGATGATACATAGTATACTATATTACTAATTATCTAATTAACACATCATTATGGCGTATTTTAATTTTTAATACTAGTGTGTTTATAACCGCTTTTTACTAATGGATTGTGCTCTGCGTATAGCCTCATTCTTAACCGACCAGTGTAAGCTTGACAATCTTTTGCAAATATTGTGCAACTCCAAAAGCTCAAATCTTAGTGCTCAAGCATGTCCTCAACAGTTATAACGTATAAAATCTCAGTTCTAAATATTGTGTTACCAAACAACCCCAAGACTTTATGCCAGTGTATGAATAACAATCTTTTGCACCTTAGTACTACCCCAACTCTGGCTTGATGCAATTGTCAAATACCTCAAGAACTCCAACTTCAATGTACTTTATTTTAGACATCTTCAAGTTTCTTCTTAGCCTATGTGTGAATAAACTCAGTCAGATGTGAAATACCTCAATGACCTTTTCTCAATGTATTTTTTTATACTCCAAAAACACATTTGATCTATGTGTGAACAAGTTTTTAGACACTACCTGTACATAAACAACATTACATACAGTACATTAATTATTATAAACAATGTTAACAAAAACTACTATTAACGATTCTTTACTGATAAGTTTTTAAACCTTACTTCAAACAATTTGTTTTTACGTTTTTCTGACTTTACATGCTTTCACATTTTCTTAATTCAACATTATTTATAAATCTGGTCATGCATGCTCTTTTATTCTATTTAACTTTAATTTTTTGCACGCATTTATGTACAACATTGTACCAACTATTACGTAGTCTCCTTCAGCATTTTAACCTAAATACATTTCCATTTTGTTATTTTATTCTCATTTATTTTCTCAACATGGCTAAACCAACGTAAATACTACGTTTAGACCTGTACTATTGGTGCTACTATTAAACTATTTTTTTTACCTACTCATTTCTAACTCTGTCCATACAAATTTGTTCACAAACATTTTTTAATTACCTCATTCTAACCGCATTTATTTGACATAACATACTTCTTTAAATTGCTTTTTGATATGCTTTTAATTTCAATTTTTCTATCTAGATTACCATTTTCATTAAACTGTTTTTTTTCAGATACACATAAACATCCACCAGTTTTAAGAGTTTACCGTTTAACCCGATCTTACTTTGTTCTTATCAAAGACTAAATTTTTTATTTTTGCTACGTTTACGTATACAGAAATCTATATTATTTGTTGCTACATTCAATTAGTTTATCGCATTTTCTAAGTTATTTTCATTCTCACACACTATCACTGCATTGTTAGCATACAACAGCACTCTTACATTTACACTATCCTTCCGTACACTGTCAATGTCTTTACAAGCATTTTTGTTTACATGATCATATGCTTTCTAAAGATCAACAAACGCACAGTACACTTTCTTTTTTACTGCCATACATGTTTTAATCAATTGTTAAAGTGCAAAAACCTTACTTGACATAAAACCTCATTGCACTTCTTAAATCTTTTCAGTAGTTATTTCACGCACTATTTCAATCAATACTTTTTCAAACATGTTTTTTTAGAGTATTAAACAAACTTATAGCACAATAATTTTTACATTCAGTTTTACTGCCAAAACTCTACATTCTCATCCTCACCATTGTCAGGCAAATACGTTGTCACTAGAAACATTTTATGGATGCCAGTTTTTATACGTATCTATAAGATTCTAGACAAAACTAATTTATACTGTCTTACATGTTGCTTGTTAGAAAGGTAGTAGCGTAGATAGGATTTGTAGTAAATTTAAAAGGGGAGTCCTTAGAGTTAAAAATAGAATGTATTTTATACTTTATACTTCTTCTTTCTACCACCCCCCCCCCTTCCTTAGGTTTTAATAAACCGTAGCAAGGCCTCTTTGTAGGATTAGAGCCCCTCCCCCCCCGCATCAAATGTCTGCGGGGCCTTAGGTACGGCGCTGTAGAAAGGTTTAGAATTATGCTTACATCTTGACAACCATTTATCGAATTATCTATACTATACCACAAAGCTAGACTAATGTTATAGTACCCACATCTTTTCTTTTCTTTTTTGTTGCACACACACATAATTTATCAACTTTTCTTTCATTTATTTCTTTTAATATTTTATGTTCCTTGCCAAATACTCGTTTTAAATTTTAAATACTAATAGTTTATTTGAAGTTAGGATATTTTAATAAAATTTATATATACTTTATTGTGCTGATTTAGTTATTTTAATTTTTATTAAGACCGGTTTTAGCTGTTAGGTCCCATTATCAGTTCTTTTCTTTTCACAGACGTTGTTGTGTATTTGTTCATTATACAACCACTGCTAATCGTTACTTTGAACATGCGCGTGCAAACGGTTGCTTTAAACTTTTGTTCATTATACGACTGTAACTAGGCTGATAAGAAAAGCTGAGTTGGAAACATTGCTTTATGGTTTGAAATGCGAAGATTTATATAGAGATAAATTTGAATATAAAGGAGCTGTCGGGTACATTTGTTCATTATACGACTACTGTTAGTAATAACGTTTAACACGCGTGTACGAATGGTATATTTATAGCTTGGTTGGACACATTAGTTTTTGGTTCGAGAGACATCAATTAAATTAAGCTTTGGATTAAGCACGTATAAAGAGTTACCTTGTACATTTGTTCATTACACGACTGAAACTAATGTTTTTATGTTGACCATCGTTTCTTAATGAAATTTTATAAGCACAAAAGAGGAGTATATTCGGATATACGATATTACTTAACCTAAGCCAGTGGCGCCTACAGAAAAATTGGGAGGAGAGAAGCAAAACTTAACTTTAATTCTAGAAGCTTTAGAGTAGGGGGGCACTTGCAGACGTTGCAATTTTTTAGCCTACCAGTTGAGACAATTCTAGAATTTTTGAAGAAACGAGAAGCACACACACAACATCTGTGAAAAGAAAAAAACTGATGATAACTTAACACCCAAAACCGGTCTTAATAAAAATTAAAATAACTAAAACAACACAATAAAGTATATATAAGTTTCATTAAAATATCCTAACCTCAAATATTTTAAACTGTGCAATAATCAGAAACAAGTACTACTAATAGTGTATGTTTTTTTGCCAAGTTGCTATGAGATGGGCCCTGTTCTTTTGACTTTAGCTGCCCACCATCGCCTAACTACCCGAAGCTATTACACACATATTTTTGTAGTATTCAACTAATAGAGTAGACCAGGGTACTAACCTTATTGCACCCGTTTCCACACAGTATAAGCTGTATACGGTTATGGTGCAAACACCGGTTGATGTTGGCCAATTTAACTAATATACTATAAATTAAGAATTTACCTAATGTTTGACGTAAAAATTCATTTCTTAGCTTTTCATTGTTATTGCATTAAATTTGAAGATAGTATTAACAAATGTTTTTTAATGTAAACACGCAGAACAAAGAATAAAATTTTTGCACGTACTGACTAGTTTGTGTATAACTATTATCCAAAATTTGGTAGTGTTAAAGCCATTCCGTTCTATTTATGTATCAATAGTTTTTTTTATAAAGAATGCCAAGCTGATTGTTCTGTAATATTTAGTCAAGACATACGTAGATGCTAAATTTTTCTTGCTTAAAAGCCAACTCAAAGCTGTAACCTGTTTGTAGCATGATAGAACAAATTTGATCAGTTTCTGGCAAATTCAATAATTCAAACTTTTATTCGAAATTAGATATTTTAATTATTCAATGCTTTCTTTATTTATTCTATGAAACTCTTTTATATTTATTTTAATTAATTATAGTATATGCTTTTTTGTTTGGCAATTCAAGGTTTTCTAAGTTATAAGCTTCTATTACCATAAAGCCTAAAAAGTTTGTTTTTAACGTTTTTTTTGTATGTAGCCCAGATAATTAGAACTTAAAATTCTTGCTTTAATTTGTAAAAATGTGCTTATGCAGTTTTTATTCAAACGCGGTTTTTATAGAGTTGACAATTGAATCTGTTATTATTTCCAGTTAATTTGACGTTTTACTTTTTCACAGTTGGAGTTTGATCAGTATTTTGTTACATAAATAGTTAATAGTTTTTGTGTTTTCTTTGAATTTTATAAAGTAGGAATCTTACTTTCATTATGCTAAGACAATTTTTTTTAATTCTAAAAAAATTTTTTTTTAATGTTTTTGCTTTTTTACGCTATGTGGTAAAAATTTGCATTTGTGTTTCTAAATTTTGGTAAGTAGTAGAGACCCCTACTAATTGTAGCGAAAGTGCCTAGATTAAAAAAATACGCTTTGAATAATAATTTGCTAAAAAATTGAGCAAACAACTGTCAGCACAAATTATTTAACAGTTTTATTTTTTTAAATATTTACGAGGACAAGATAAAAACAAGGTTGCTATCAATGTCATGTTTAACAATATACACACTGAAGGTTGTATTAAAGTAAAAAAATAGGTTTTTACAATATTTAATATTGGACTAAATGTAAGTTGCAACCAAAATTGTTTTTTCGGTTTATAGCTATCTTTTTTGAGAACGGTCACAACCAAAAAAAATATTATTTAAAAACCTAAGTGCAGCCTGCTCTTTAAAATCTCTACTTTCTTTCAAGAAATATATTATATAAGTAAGACATGTTGGTTTTTTCTAGATTAGTTTGGAGTTTACAACTTGCTAAGAGTCGGTGCAGATTTACCAAATTTTTTCAGGCAAATAATCTTAAGATTGCTATTTTTTAAAAAGTACTTTTTTTAATGTGCTGAAGAATATTGTGACAGATGACAGATGACAGATGACAGATGACAGATGACAGATGACAGATGACAGATGACAGATGACAGATGACAGATGACAGATGACAGATGACAGATGACAGATGACAGATGACAGATGACAGATGACAGATGACAGATGACAGATGACAGATGACAGATGACAGATGACAGATGACAGATGACAGATGACAGATGACAGATGACAGATGACAGATGACAGATGACAGATGACAGATGACAGATGACAGATGACAGATGACAGATGACAGATGACAGATGACAGATGACAGATGACAGATGACAGATGACAGATGACAGATGACAGATGACAGATGACAGATGACAGATGACAGATGACAGATGACAGATGACAGATGACAGATGACAGATGACAGATGACAGATGACAGATGACAGATGACAGATGACAGATGACAGATGACAGATGACAGATGACAGATGACAGATGACAGATGACAGATGACAGAGAAGCAAATTGCTACCTCTCTTGATATGTTTTCTAAGCTATTTTTTTGCTCTTTTAAGTATCTAAAATGAGCAAAAAAGGGTCTAGAGGTCTAAAACTTTGGGAATTTTTTTTTGGTTCATACTTTTATGTACTAAAATTTGGTGCAATTCTGAGGCATTGAGTTTTTGAGAATTGTACAAAAGTAATGGAATTACTCACACATATATAAAGTTTTTACATATTTACACATTTAAAATATTTGTGAATGTGTGTTGTTGTTTAAGTTTAAATAGTAAAATTGCTTGGTTATTATTAATAATTTATTTTAATTAAGTGTCCATTAATTTTTTTTTTTTTTAAGTTTGAGTTTTTTTAAGTGTTAGGTTTTAAGCACTTAACCAAAGTTTTTTGACAGATTAAAATAGAAATAAATGTTAGCACTAATTCAAACAGTTTCTGGTTTTGATATCTTATTTACAATCGAGTGTAGTGTCAAACTGACTTAGAGTGCAATTTAAGTTAGCTACAGAACTATAGTAGAACGAAATCAGTGTTTGGCATAGAGAGTGTTTAAAAATTTCTATAACTTCAAACAGAATTATTAATAACTACTCATTCAAGTCTGTCGGACATAAAATTAACTATAAAAGTGCTCAATTTGCAAATTAGATTAATTTTTTATGTTAAAAACTGTTAGCTGGTATGTTACAAATATTTAATTAATTTGGGATACTAATTACGCTAAAGAAGGCAACAGCAGAAAGACTGTAAAATTTTATTTTTGATAATTATGACATTCCATCCACAAGACATCTTACTTTTAAAAAACAGGTAAGCGTATTAAACAACTTTAAGGTAAAGTTTACTTATCTCACAAAGTAGAACAAAACCAACTGACTGATGTAATAGACACGTGCATTATTGATAAACCGTATCAATGTTGATAGACGGATTTAAAGATTGTTTTTATTAAGATTTATAAAAATGTTATTGAAGTATTATAATATAACAAATTAACTAAACTATTTTAAACAACCTGTATTAATAGCATTTGAATAATTATCATTTTAAGAGATTTTTTTGTATTACATCATATAGAACCCGTAACTCAAATTCCTGACAACAAAGTTGCCTATACACGTTTATATAAAAGGTTATAAATTTTATTGTTTTTAATCTTAAATACGAATACAATAAAAAGTAATACAATTTGTCATTTTTGTTTTGGTTGAACATAATATTTAAATTTAATTTAAATTACTTACTTATCTCAGCATCATTTACCAAATAGATAGAATATTTTGTAAATAATGTTGAGGTAATGACCTTGTTCTATTAAAATAGATTATATAACAAGTAACTATATGAAATATGTGGTATAATTTTAGATTTTGATAGAAACTCGGGATTACATCTTTACACAACATTTAATCTAATTTAATCCAATAAAAACACTCAACTAATTGTATCCATAAAATAATGAAATTATATATTTATAGATACTATGTATCATTAAGACAACGCAATGACTAACTGTAAATTAAAATTTTACCGTGATTTTAACATTATAAGTCAGTGAAAGTTTACAAGTATGACAGA
This sequence comes from Tachinus rufipes, assembly GCA_963932245.1. Classification (NCBI taxonomy): domain Eukaryota; kingdom Metazoa; phylum Arthropoda; class Insecta; order Coleoptera; family Staphylinidae; genus Tachinus; species Tachinus rufipes. Next base: position 42,809,216 of record OZ010741.1, on the reverse strand, counting down.
ATGGAAGCGTCCCGACTCTGTTCCATATCCACAAACTTATAGTAAATTTAATGGTAAGATAAAAGATGGCAAAAGCAGAGAATATTGGATACAAGACTTAACTGAAGAATATATGGATGACGTAATTAAACATTACATAACTGGATTTTGGACTGATGAGCCCTTAAATAAAGCTTTAGGTACTATTTTATTTAAATAATTGGTTTATATAATATAATATTTAACATTTTGTAGGTGCTAAAGATGACCCAACCTGCATAAAAGAAATGTCAATGATAATAGATGAAACAATTAAGTTAAAAATAAGCTTAATTTGTCTAACCAAAGATGAAAAAGGCATTACTAAAATTGCGGGATTTAATATATTATATGTGAGTGAAAAAAACGAACAGGAATTCCCGGTAAGCATTGTTATCATTAAGCAATGTTGTTTTGTATAATTAAAGAATATAAAAATATTAATGTATAATTGATGTAAGTAAAAACAATTAACTTTATAAATGGAATATATCTTATTCTAGATGGAAAGCGATATTATAAAAAAAATTGTTGCTGTAAACGATTATTTTGCAAGCAGAAGAAATGCATATCAAGAATTTAATTGTGATTATTATTTATCAGGAATGGGATTATATGTATTAAATGAATACAGAAACGAAGGCGTAGCAAAAGAAATGATTTCTGCTCGGTAAGTTGTAGAAGCATAAATATTATTCTTTATTACGAACTGCTTTTTTAGAGATGTTCTTGGAAAACTTTTAGGTTTTAAAGTTACTTTAACACTTTTCTCAACACCTGCATCCCAAATTCCAGCAGAACGAGCAGGATTTAAAGAATTTGTTACTTTATCATATATAGACTTAGGAAAAATAGATAGTTCATTAGAAATACCTGGAATTGAAAAATATTCATTAGTTGGGAAACTAATGTACAAAATATTATATTGATAAATATTAATCAACTAGCAGTGTTTTTTAATATATTATATATTATTATTGCAAAAAGATTTGAAATCATAATAAAGCAATAAAAAAATTATTAGAAATCTGTAATATGCTATCTTATTTTATAAACCAAATATATCCGTTAATATTATTTTTATGAAATGAATTAATAATTTATTCAAAATCAGTCAATCAAATCACAGCGGCCCAGAGACATGTTCTATTTTCTTGCATCAAAACCTACCTAACTCGGCGCGCGTATCATTTAATGTTAAATGTAATGATAAATTCAGTCTGGTGTGAGAAATTTTGTAATAATGTTATAAGTAGTTGTATTTTGGTAACATTTTTTAAGGTTGTACTTTTTTATACCTTAGCTTTAAACGACAGACGTAACACTTATTGAGTATGTCGGAAATTACTTAATAAAATATGCTATAATAATAAGTAATTAAACATGGAAATCATACTCTTAAGTTATTTATTTTGTATTTAATTTAATCTATAGTTAGTAGCCAATTTTTGCAAAAATTTATTAAGCTTAGGCAAGCCATTAGATTTTTAAATTGTATGTAAGGAATATAACACTAGTATGGAACAGCACTAAACATAGTGGTATGTATAGTATGCCCATAGATATAGAGTCTTTACGACATAGACTTAAATTATCTTAACGGATTATTTCATTAGCATTAGCAAGGGTGAAAATATTGTATATTTATATAATATTTTTATCTTTGAACATCGAGGTGTTATAAGCTATTTATGGTATATAATTCAAACATAATTAATGAAGTAATTTGTTAGATAATTCTTCGCATGTAAAGAGACTACATCTATACGCATACATAGTATGTACTAAATGATGCATTAGTAATAAGGCTTTTATTATCATATATTTGAGATATGTTTTAAATTTTATTTTTTAAAAGATGTTTGCTAATTACTCAAAATATATTAACTTTTTGAAGTCTTATGGGTCATATTAGAAACGTTACAGTTTTATCTATTTAACTTTTAAGTGCGCGCGGTGGTGTACTTCAGGCACCACACTTACTGCTTTCCTTTCAACACGCTCCCGGGGCTTGACGCACAGAACCGTTCTGATGCACCTTCTTGGTAGGTGGTGCATGAGGGCTGAGGGGATGGAAACTCTGAACAAGTTGGGGCGTCGTGCTCTCTGTGAAAGGTACATAGGGCGTCAAGCACAGAATTGTTCGGTACCGTCCAGAACACTGAAAGGAAAGCATCTATTGACAGCGGCCCTAGAACACATATTTAAAAACTTAGCCTGGGAAATCAAAGAAATAAATATATACAGAACTTTTTTTTATTTTATTATAAAAAATTTAGATTTTTACAATTTATATTTTTTTTTCTCCCCACTTGCTGCTCTACACCGTTTCCATGTGGATGGCTGCAGAGCCTCGTATTCGGGGCACTATTTTATGTTTCCATTTATCTTCTTCTATCTTCTTCTAACTAGATCTTGTTAATATATAGTGTTTTTTAATTTTTAATTTTTATTTTGAATTCTTTATAATTCTTTGATTTTTTGATACTTTCAGGCAGTTGGTTGTACGTGACAAGTCCTTTGCCTAGTATGTTTTGTTTTGCTTTTTCTATCCTTGTTGTGTGTACATGTATATTGCTTCTTTGTTTTGTGTTATGTCCGTAAATTTCTTTCTTGCATTTTATTTAGAGGTTGGTTTTAATTTCTTTATTTTTAATTTTGTATATTAGTTTGCATTTTTCTATTTTTATTTTTTTGTTTATCTTTGTTTTGTTAATTATTTTGTATACTTCTTCTGTTGGTGTTAGTTTTGGTAGTTTGTGTATTATTTTTAGAATTTTGTTTTGTTGTCTGTGTTTTTTAAATGTTTGTTTTTGTTGTTTCTCCCCATATGTTTATTAAATAATTATTTTTTGGTAAAAATAGTGAATGGTAGATACTTAATGCAATTTCTTTTGTGATGCATTTCCTAGCTCTATACACAGCTCCTATTGTTGATGCGCTTTCTTTTAATATTTTGTTAATATGTGTATCCCAGGTGAGTTTCTCAGTTAATATTATTTGTATTTTGTTTGTTTTGTTCAAGTAATTGGTATGTTATTTATTTCAATTTTTATGTTAATATTTTTTGTGTTTTTTTGTCTTATTATCATATACGTTGTTTTTTCTTCATTTATTGTTTGTATGTTTTTGTCGTATCATTTAGTTAATTTCTTAACGTCTTCATTTATGTTTCTTTCTATTTCTTCCGTGATATATAATACATGTGTCATCAGCATATGTATATATTTCACCAACTAAGTTTATATTATATATATCATTTATGTATTATATATACAATATTGGCCCTAGTACTCCACCTTGTGGCAGCCCATATTCTGCTATATGTACTAAGTATGTCGTTTATTCTTGTTTTTGTGTTCTGTTTTTAATATATGTTTTTAGTAGTATTAAGTTTGTGATTCTTATTCCAAGAATTTTCATTTTGTTGATCAATTTGTCTTTGTCGATTGTGTCAAAGGCTTTTCTCATGTCTATAAACATTGGTATTACATACTGTTTGTCATCCATCATTTCTGCTATGTGTTGTATTATGTCAGTTGTTATGCCCATAGTGTTTTTTTAAAATGCATATTTTCTTCTGTTTATTATGTTATGTTTGTTTATGTGTGTCATAAGTCTGTTATATATTGCTTTTTCTGTTATTTTGCTTAACACTGATATAAGTGATATAAGCGATAGTGGTCAATAATTTTCTGATTTTGATTTTTCTCCTTTTTTCTGTATTGGTTTTATAATTTGTTTTATGAGTATTTGTGGATATTCACCTGTTTGTTTGACTAAACAACCTCCGCTTTGCAGATGACATTGTGCTGATCAGCAATGACGACGGATTAAAACCTATGAACTAGAACTTAAAGCAGAATCCGAACAAATCGGACTAAAAATAAACCTAACAAAAACAAAAACAATAACAAATGAGGACGCTAGAATAACCGTTAATGGAGAACCAGTAGAGGCGGTAGAAGAATATACATATCTAGGCCAAACAGCGGAAATAACTAGAAGGATAAAAATGAGCTGGGCTGCATTCAGCAAAGTAGATTACATTCTAAAGTCTAGAACCATTTCAATCAACCTTAAGAGAAAGGTATACAACAGCTGCATACTACCTGTCACAACCTACGGAATGGAAACCGCAACCCTGACGCTAGGATGCGCAAACCGACTCATCGTAACGCAAAGATCCATAGAAAAAGCGATGCTAGGTATCAGCCACAAAGACCGCGTCAAAAACAAAAAAATCAGAAACAGAGCAAAAGTCAAAGACGTCACCAGGAGAATAGCAGAATTGAAGTGGAGATGGGCGGGCCACTTGGCAAAACAAGATGGAATCAAATAGACCAAAAGAATCATAGAATGGCGCCCAAAGACAACAAAAAGAAGCGTGGGCCGGCCAGCAACAAGATGTCGAGATGATATACAAAAAATAGCAGGAAAGAACTGAATTCAAACAGCCCAATCCAGAAAAACATGGAATACGTTTGAAGAGGCCTACATCCAGAAGTGGATAAAAACAGGCTAAAGAAGAAAAAAGAATAAAACTGACTAAATCAGTCGCCAATTTTAGCAAAAAAGACTAATGTTCTTGTTGCATCGATGTAACCTATTACAGATGTGTTAGTTATAAGCTCTGTCAGTGCTGCTCGTGCTGTTGCAGAGGTAAGTTTGCAATTGCGCATAAACTTAGTCGCGGTTTTGAGTGGTGACTAGAGTGCACTGCGAGCATACCATGCGCGCGGTGTATTCTAGGCATATAGGCATATTACATTACTAAGCCTTAATTCAATTAAATGTATATGTATAAAACTATGTATGATACGCAAAAGTAATAAATCAGTTGTTAATAAAGCGTACATTATCAATTTTACTATTTAAGCAGTTAGTTTGCATTGCAATATATTTAAAAAAATGACATTTATAAACCTCAGAACTTATATATTTATTTATTTATTTAATTATGAGTTATTCTACTTTTTGGTGTATGATTTTTGTTGTAACATTATTTCTTTCCGTGTTAATTCTCTCCGCTTTTTTTACATTGTCATTCCAAGTATTTCTCGTTCTTCCTTAGTGTTTTTTTTTTTTAATAATTTTTTTTTGTTATTTGATTACCTTTTATTCGGCAGACATAGTTAAACCATTCCATTTGTTCTCTATTATTTATAGGTTCTATCTGTAGGTTTTGTCTGTGTGTTTTGTTTCTTATTCTGTCTTTTCATAATTATTTTCAATCTTTAAAAAAAATATATATTTGTTTTGCATTTATTCTTTGGTAATGTTTTTATGATAATGTCTATGTTTTGCTAGAGTACGTTATTGTTTTTTTTTTTATTTGCAAGAGCCGATATTTAAGGGTTACGTTTATGCTACTACCACACAAACTGCCTAAATATGTACCTGAAAAAAAGACTCAACTCACACTCTCATATTAAATGTAATTAAGGTTAAATGGGCACTATTCATATATTAGACTAACGTCCTGAATTAATAAATGACATATTTTTTTTAATTTTTTGGTCGCGGCTAGTGCTCAAACCTGCGACAAATTATTCGCCAAGATTCGAGTTAGGCGCTTCATCCAACTGAGCCACTTTCCGGTTTTATTACATTTTTACTATTTGTTTTTACGTTTTTTGGTATTTTTTTCTTCAAACAAATGTATTCTTTATCATGTTAAATATTTTTCCCGTCTTTTCTAATATTTTTTTCTTTCTATCTTTGTTTTATTTTCAATGTTTGGCCTTAATTCTTCAATCTTTTCCGTGTAGTGTTATTCTATAAGTTTTGTATTCTTTTGATATAGTCATTGTTTTATATTTATTTATATTAATTTTTATGTTAATTTCAGTTAATTCTTTGCTTATTATATTGATAATAAATATACTGCATACAAGGTTATATACGAAAAGATAGTATTTGAAAATGTGTTGAGGAAGAAAAACAGAGTACAATGGCATTAAAGACATTAAAGTACTTGGCAGTTGAAGCATACTTTCTATACATTTAAAGCTTTAAGGTTGTGTGTTAACATTGTATTTAGAGTTAAAATTTTATACTTTAAGTTAAAAAACGTTGCAAGCATGCTTAGTGCACTAAGATTTAAACCCAGTCAAGCTTACAATAACCGATTAGTCTATAATGTTGTACTCAAGACACATTACACTAGTTAAAAACAGTTATAAACGTATACGTATCTTAGTCACGCTGTTCTCTTCTGTAGTCAATTGAGGTGTTGGGCACATCGAGATACATAGAAGACAAGTGTACAATTATTAAACACACTTTATATATGCTTTAATCGCATTATTTTGAAGCAGTATTTAATAGAATAACGCCAACAGGATCCATTTGGAAAGAACGCTACGCTCTGCATCATTTTGTTGCTTAACTTTTGTTAGCGCTGTTATGTATACATGTCCTTTTTGCCGTACTGTCGACCAGTTATAAACACAATGGTAATAGAGTATGGCTGATATTATAGTATACTACAGTTTGTCAAGAATAGTTTGGCCGGTATAATAAGCAACTTAATATATGAAATTTTATTAATTATCTTTTTTTAGACTTAAACGTTTGCAAAATGGAAAAACTTTTATTTTATTGTCAGTTCAAACTACTCAGTAGTAATCATAATTTGAAGTAGCCTACCCACTCATTCTAGTGTAGATTATCAAAGTATTGATTTTTTTGGGACAATGAGACTTCTGACGCTTGTTAAAAAAGAAATTTTTAGTTTTTAATAACAAACACACAAGCGGGAAGATAAGCACATCAGTTTAAACTACTTGCTGGTAAACATAATCTAAAGTGACTTAACTATTTATTTAAATATTAATTATCAAGAGATTAGATTTATTATTTCTTTTTCTAACAAAAAGATTTCTAGTGCTTGCAAAGATGAGAAACTTTTAATTGTTGTCAAAAAACTTTTAGATGAATATGTGGTTACTCCAGTTTAAAATACTCAATAGTAATTATGATTTGGAGTAATCTATTTAAGTGTTGATTATCACTTGCAAAGAAAAAAAAAATTTTGGTAACAAACTTTTAAGCGGGTGGGTGGGTCATAGTTCAAACAACTTTATAGTTGTTATAATTTGTAGTGACTTGCCTACCTACCCAAGTGTTAATTATCAAGATATTATATGTATCATTCCTTTTTCTAACATTTTTGTTACCAAACTCTTAGGTGGTTGAGTAAGCATTCAAACTACTCAATTTTAGTAATGATTTAAATGTTGATTATCAAAGTTTTATATAACTTCTGCAAAAAAAAAAATTGTTCTTTGTATTTTTGTTAAATATAAGATATGTCACATTCTGGAGGCTATGTTGATTAAATGAAAATACTGATAAGTAGATTTAACTATAAAAATGTCTTTAGAAAACGCTTTATATGAAGAAGAAAGTTGATTTATTAATATAATATATATAATATAATTTAATTATTAACAGTTTTATGCAGCATTTTTATTAAATTTAAAAAAATAATAATTTTGAGGTTAAATTGATTATTTAGACAATACGAATAAGTAGATTTATTAATCTTTTTTTTTAATACTTGGTACTAAGAAAAAAAATTTTACTACGTATTTTTGTTAAATCCAAGAAATTGATATTCTAGAGATTGCTTTGATCATTTGTGTTCTTAATGATTTAAATGTGCGTTATAACTATATAAACTTCTTGAGAATGACATTTTGTATCATTTTGGGAGAGTTTGAACCCCAAAACCTACCTTAGATACAGCCTTGCTTGTTTAATTAATATATTTTTAAACAACATTGATGTACTCAGTTTATACAAACTTTTATGTCTATAGAATGTACAATGCCGTACATAGATTTGATAATAATTTCACATTAGGTTAGGTTAGGTTGGGTACTTTTGATAGTTCAAAGTTTTGCAAATTTATGTGTGAAGATGTATCTTTCTATTATTAAAAGAATAAATTTTAAAATTTTCAATTTAATAGTGGAAGCATTGCATTACTACTTCTCAATTTTATATTACATGTATATCAAATAAATAAGTAAGTGAGTTTACCAGATAGTAATTAAATTAATTAAATTAACTGATTTGATTTATTATAATGTACAGCAAAAACAATTTTACAAGCATTTCACAAACAAATCGTAAATAACTGATTGTGTATAACAAGAATAGATACTTTATTTATTTACATATTGTATATTATTGACCATTGTTGTAAATAAAACACGTTTGCCTCGTAATAATCACTGACAAACATACATATTTTTGGAGGCCATATTTGTTAAATAATACTGAATAATTACGTTTTTCCTCATAACCAATTTGAATGGAATTACAGTAATTGGCAAGTTTGGAATACAACTTAGTGTTAATAAATTATATTTGGTTAGTGAACATGCAACGAGGCAATTCGGTTCCATACCCACAAATATATCGTGAATTTCAAGGGAAATTAAGAAATGGTAAACGTAAATCATATTGGATTCAAGATTTAACTGAAGAATATATTAATGAAGTTGTTGGTTATTATACTACTGCATATTATGATGATGAACCGTTGAGTATAGCATTAGGTATGGTATAAAATTATATTACAATAAATTACTAAATTCATTTTTGTGTTAGGTTGTAAATATGATAAACTTTGCGTGAAGGAAATGGGTGATTTGTGGATTGAAACACTAAAGTTAAAACTAAGTGTTATATGTCTTAGTAAGAATGAAGATGGTGAAATGGAAGTTGCTGGGTTTAATACATTGTATATCAAAGAAAAAGATAAAAAAGAATTACAGGTATTTTTTTGTAACTTTAGTTGTTTATTATTTTATTTTGCAATATTTTTATTCAATTTATAAAAAATAATATTAAATATCTCATTATTTATATCATCTAATGTGTTTATAAATGCAGAATTATTTAATCAAATTTGTTTTTCATCATGACGACAAAAAAAAAGCATACTGACAAAGTAAGTAATAATCAAAAGTGTAGTAGTAAATATATTTAATTTCACATTAATACAAACATTACTTTTATATTGTATACGTAAAGATATTTTAACTGCGAAACAAATTATATTATAGTAAAAATATTAAAAAAAACATAATAATTAGATAATATGAATAGTAAAAAGTAAATAGTGTCAATCAAAATCATCACTACTAGTTTTTATTTGTTTTAGTTAAGTAGTAAACCAGGACGACTAACCTTTGATGTAGTATTACACTTTGAAAATAGAAAAAAAATATTTGATGAGTTTGGATGCGATGAATATCTTTCAGGGATGGGTTTATATGTATTGCCTAAATATAGAGGAGATGGAGTAGCTCGACAACTGTTATTATCAAGGTAAATATCTATATTAATATTAATAAGTTTTGTAATTTATATTTTAATATTTTAGAGATGACATTTGTAAACTGTTTGGAATAAAATTAACTATAACACTTTTTACAAATCCAGGCTCGTATATAGCAGCAGAAAAAGCAGGATTTAAAGATTATGTTACTTTATCTTATGCTGATATGGCAAAAGCTGATAGTAATTTAAGTTTGCCAGGTATAAAAAAATATTCAGAAATTGGAAAGTTGATGTATAAAACAATGCAAAATGAAAATCTAATATAGCGTATGGTCTGCTAAATCTTATAGCAATATACAATTTTATTAAACAAATTCTGTAATTAACATTATGTAGAAGCATGTTATTTAAACCTTAATAATTTAATTTATTATTTATTTTTTTCAGTCTTCGATTTTTTGACTATATTATTATGATTAATTATATTAATAATAATAATTTCAATGTAATTTTTCATCTTTCTGTACATTTTATGTTTTACTGTCGTATATATACTTTGTAATTTATCTTTTATAATTATACTTGTTTGTATCATCGTCTGATAATGGTTTGTAGAAGGTTGAAACATGTTACGGTTTTTTAAATATATTTGTGATATATTACATAGTAAACGTGTTTTATTATCTTAAAATGAAGTATCACATAGTAACGGCCACTAACATTCAATTTTTTAATTGATTACTTCTATTTTTTTAAATTTTTTTTTGTTTAGTTGTATTTTTTTTATTATGAGCACTACTAGTTTTTCTTTTTCTAATTAGAAAATAAAACTGTTATTGACTGTACACCACTTTTATATCATCTAATCACTTAAAACCAATTAGTTTTTCTTATCAATATCACTAATACAAGTTTTGGGAGCAGTAATAATTTGAGTCACTTCTAGTTCTTGTCTCAGATTTGGGTTAAATCTCATTATCAAAAAATAGTGCAAATTCTTCAGTAAATTTATTAATTTTTTTAATTAAGTTTTTAAAAATCAAATTAATAAGAAGAGCTAAGTGATATTTATCAAATAAACACTAAAATCGTTTTACAACTTTAGTGTTTTAATTGTTACATGTAAATTTATTTATATAACTGTTCTATTATGTATTATTTATTTCTTTGTTAATTTTATTTATTTATTAATTCTTAAATAATATAAAAACAATAGTACAGTACCACTGTATTATTTGTAAACAAAGATATAGTCCAGGAGCTGGTGCCAAAAAAAGGCAAAAGATGTAATTTTAATTAGAACCCAAAAATTGTTTTAGAAAAGCTGACAATTTATCAGCAGATAGTCGATGCGTTAAAAAAATCTCAATCAAGCAGTCAGACAGCTTAATAATCAAACTCACGGCGTCAGCACAGCTGCGTACATGTTACAAGAACTAACTCAATGCAGATGATTTGGAAAAACTAAAATTTGGGAATATAAAAATAAAACAAACAGTCAGACATAGTTTTCATAGAGCCCAATCAGTCAGCAGCCAATTGAAATTGTGATTAGGCGCACGTCAAGAAATAAAAATCATTCATTCATTGGTAAAACTAAGCAGTAGATGCAGCATAGTCAACTAATGCGCCATAGTTGCTACAAACACGTCACGGCATTACTTTGATAGAATTATCGTTCCTTTCATACGTGTCACGTAGAGAAAATATCGTATTAAATCATTTGCATTGAGTTGGTTATTGTAACACGTACTCAGTTGTGCTGACGCCGAGCGTTTAATTATTAAGTTGACTGCTTGATTAAAGTTTTGTAATGCATCGGCTATCTGCCAATAAATTTTCAGTTTATTCAAAACAATTTTTGGGTACTAATTAAAATTACACCTTTCTTAGCGTGCCAGTGCTAAGTGTGCCGACACTCTACAAAAGCGTTCTATGGCCAAAATACAGGCCGGTTTAAAAATATCAGACTTTTCAAAACTATTGCATTTTTTAGTTACCTGCTTTTGGACTATTAATGCTCAAAATAATACAGGTAAAACAGATGCTTTTCTACGTGTACTTTCAAAATTTGCAGTTTTAAGAATTTAATGTATAAAAAGTGTTTTTTAGCCGGGTTACCAAGCCAAAAGCTCTGTCTCTGGCATTTTTTAACTATAACAGGCAAACAAGTAAATACAGACAAAAACTTGCTATCACTAAGCCGGTGTGCGTCTAAGTGCTGAAAAAATATCTCAATAATATCTATAGTATTTGACGTCTGCTCCGGCTGGTTTTTTTTTGTTAATGCTAAAAACAAAAACTTGTCTTAATCTGACCTGCCAAGTAAACAAACAACTCCATAAAAGCTGATGTTTTAAGATCATTGCCAAACCTTCAGTTTTTTGCAATTTTTTCCTAAAAGGACGCAAAATTGTATGCGCATTTTCAAAAACAAGCGTTTTTATTTTGTACTTTGTTAAGTATTTAAAAAAAAACAACTAACAGTAGTCTTAATAAATGTTCTTTAATTTATACGGTAAATTTAAGAAGTCAGTGTTGGTTTTTTAAGGTGGTTTAAAAAAAAACTTACATTGGAATTATTAGGCGTTTTTCAAAAAAGGGTTAGTAGTTGTCAGAACCTGCTACGTAAGTTGCACAAAGACAGTTTCTGTTCAGTTTACGTAATGTTTCCAGATTTTAACGCATTAATAATGCATTACGCATTAATAATGTCATTGTTGACCAAAGCTTACAAAGTTAATACTAGTTAAACAATTACAAAACTGTTGTCTACTATAACGCACAAAAGTATACATAATAATGTTTTTATCTACTATCTCAAAGGTTGCTTTATTTGGCAACCATTTGGTATTTGCTTCTTCTGTTATTTTGCTTATCTTCAACATTTTTTTTATCCTTCTTATTCTGCAATTTTGTTTAGTGTTGTAAATGTTTTTTTTTTTTTATTAGTTTCTTTATCCATTCTTTTTTATTTTTTCTTATTTCTCTTTTTTTGGTCTTTTTCCTAGTTTTTTGCTATTTTAGTAAAAAAAACCTTTTTTTTGTAGATTTTTTATGTGTTTGTTTCAAAACACTTCAATTTTTTTTTAGTACTTTTGTTGCAAAAATTTCTTAACGCTCTTCTTTTATTTTTATTTTTATTTTGTTTTAATTAACACCAACCAAACAAATTACCTTAAAGCCGTCTGAACATGACATATTGTGACAAATAATCAAAAATTATTGAATACAATTTTTGAGTTTACAATTTAAATTTTTTATTTAAAATTAAGCTAACAGGCTACAACTGATTATAAAAAACTTTTTTAATTGATTTAGTCACTAATCAGAACATGCTATTAATCTTTATTTTTTTGCAAATCATATAAAAGTCTTATAACTTAAAAAAGCACAAAAATTTTGTTATTATTTATTATGTTTTTATTACTATTGTTATTATTATTATCATTTGTGTTTATTTGACTATTTATTATAAACTTACTGTATTTTGTTTTGGTTTACTGTACATACACAAATAATAAACATTGTACTTCACTGGCTTAACCGCTAACAGTGGCGACAAAGTTTACACAATTGTGAACTGGACCTGCAAAAAGTGAGCATCTAGGGTTTGTTATAAAAAGCTATTTTTACCAGGAAGCACGCAAAAATAAACCTCATTTTATGCAACAAAAAAATTATCTGGATTGAAAATCATCTTTAGTCCAGTAATAATCTTCATTTTATGCAAGATTTTTTATACCATAATCTTTAAATTGAGGCAAACATAAACACCATTATTATTATTATTATTATTATTATTATTATTATTACTAATGATGAAATGAAACAATAACCAAATTTTGACTACAAATAAATTATTTATATTATATTTATAATATTATATTACTAAAATATATATCAACACAAAAAAAAAATCACAACTTAAGTGTTGACTTATGTTTTTAAAAAACTCTAATTCAGTATACTTTGGCAAGTATGATTTTTATTATCCCAACAGATAAATGTCTTAACACTACAGCCATACACAAATAGTGTGGCCTGTATAATAAGCAACTTAGTATAGACAAATATTATGTTAAACATGGTTAAACTAATGCCTTTGCCCGTTTTAGCATTTTTTATTTGCGCTTACATTTTAAACACTCTATGGGCGACGTTGTTCTGGGATTGAAAGATTAACCACATTCAACATAATTTTTGTGTATATAAGTTGCTTATTATACAGGCCACACTTATTATAATTTAGATACAAAATTTGTAAAGTAGTCTATAAACACTTAAGCATTATATGGGCGTGGTCTAATTAATTATATAAACCCAAATACTAGTTTATAAAAATGGCTCAAATATAAATAAGTAAGTTACTTCTAACTTTGTCTATACGGATTTTTTTACACACGTTTTTTAAAAATCCTATTCTAACAGTTATTTTACTTTTGTGTTTGTCTTAACACACCTATGCTTTAGATCAAGGGTGACCAACCCGCGGTTTGTTTTACAATCAAAGAGATCATGAGAATGTAGAAAGAAAACAACATATGGTATTTATCAGTTTATTTAATAAACATTAGTAAGCAAAAACAATAATGTACGTATACACAAGAAGAAGCATTTCTGCAAAATAAATTTAACAAAGATTAATAATGAAAATTTCAGTTGAATAAGATTTAAATACTTCGTATTGCTTCTTTAAGCCCTAACTATTGTCATGCTACTAATAAGCTCTTAAATATCATTTTGTAGAATATTCTTTATTTATTCTTCCTGAAGTGCCACACACTCGTTTATTGTGGTTGGTGAAACTGCACGTCCTCTAACATGTCTGCTCAGCATGTTCCAAACAAGTTTTATAAGATTTTCATCTACGGTACATGCAGGCTAGTTAATTTTTTTTATTTCAAACTGCAACCAAGTATTCTGTAACGCAACTTGCAGAATGCGGTTTTGCGTTATCCTGCATCAGAATTAAGCCATCGCCAATAAATAGAGCAAATGGGACTATGTAATTATCCAAAACCTCCTCAATATACCGCTGTGCAGTCAGCGATTTTCCATCAATGACAATCAATTTGGTGGAGGCATCCATTGATATTCCTGCTCATAATATCGAGAAACTTCTATTATGGCTAAGCCGGGGCTTTAAGGCGCAAATTAGACTTGTCGTTAATCAGTACTGTTCTCTATTGTGCCAATGTCTAATTCTAATGTTTGAAGTTTGAAAAATTGAAGTCTGGCTACTTGGTGACGTAAGAGTAATTTTGGTTCAGCTGCTGGTCTGCAATATTTTAAGCCAGCTTTTTGCAACTTTTGACAAATTGTCCACACATTCACAGCTGTACCATGAACCTCACGGAGCTAGTTTCTAATTTCCACAAAGTCACATGGCAATTCCGTAGAGTAGTACAAACGATAAATCGGTCATCGATAGCAGTCGTTTTTTGTTTCCTGCCAGATCCCGGTCTTCAAATATTTCTTCCGGTCTCCCTAAACCGCTCAAGTGCTTGTTGGACGGTAGAAAAATTGACATGTAAGAATCTGGACACATACCAGTGCTTCTTTCATCTGTCACAAGAGCAACAGCTTTTGCACAACCTTCAGCACTTAGAACCATAATTAACACACCAATCTGCCCTCAGAATGACAGTAAATTAAAAACATTGTGCATAATGTCAAATGACCAATAGGTAGTAAAAAACACATACCTTTAAAATGACTTCTGCTTATTAATGTTCATTAAATAAACTGATAAGTACATGTTGTTTTTTTCTACATCGTGATGGCCTCTTTAATTGTAAAAGACTAAAAGTTTTATAAAAAAATACTCGGTTTTTGCAACAACAAAAAACAATAATCTGTTTTTTGCATCTGAGTGTATTTAATTTATAATGCTTTAAGTAGTATTAAAAAATACATTATTTGTGCACCCATATATTCAAAAATTAACTATAAATCTGCGTCTAGTATC
Source organism: Tachinus rufipes (assembly GCA_963932245.1). Lineage (NCBI taxonomy): Eukaryota > Metazoa > Arthropoda > Insecta > Coleoptera > Staphylinidae > Tachinus > Tachinus rufipes. The sequence continues at coordinate 42,793,930 of OZ010741.1, read as the reverse complement.
ATTATTATTATATTATCTATGTTTACAGTAAGAGTAATAGTAAACACAATAATAATAATTCATTATTTTAAATTTTTTACTCCAAAAAAAGTCAATAATGGGTCTAAATCTAATATGTATATGGATATAATTTGATATGCGGCTCGCAGAGTTATAATGCATTTCCAATGTAGCCCGCAAGACCATTTGGGTTGGCCCAAGCAGGGGTTGCTTTAGATGAACACCGTTGATGTTAACACACTTTTATAAATTGCAATTTTTGATTTCTTGAACAATATTTAATTTTTTGCATTCATACACAAACTTCAAACTACTTTTGGCAATGTATTTACTCGTTTTTTAACTTCTCTATCTAAACTACCATTTTTATTAAACGTTTTTTCCAAATACACAAAAGCATTCAACTTATTTAAGCGTTTACTGTTTAAGACAATCTTACAATTATTGCCTACCATGTTCTTATAGCAGACAATGTATTTAGTTAGTTTAGAACATTCTCTATTTTTTTTTCCACATACTATCACATCATCTTCAGCATACAACATTACTTTTATAGGAATTCCGTACGCATTTATTCATTAATAAATTAAACTTTGGGAGCATAGCGCATCTCTGCCTAAAATCTTGTTCTATGTTAAAATAATTGCTCAGTGTACCATCCACCTTAACGCATGCTTGTCATATTTATTTTACCCGTAATCTTATCTACACCTACAACTTTAACATTTTTAAACAGTTTTATAACTTTAATTACTTTGTCTTTGGTTTGTTATCCGCTATTTTCTAAGATTTTCTTTTGTCTGTTATACAATTTACACAATTGATCAAAATTTTCTATTTAAAGCTTTTTAATAACGTTCTTATTTTAAACATTTTTTTGCAATTATTTTGAATGCTATAACCTTTGTCTTGTATCTTTTGTTTTGCTCTTTGGCCACGTTCAATAGGGCTGGAAAGCACTGTTTGCCGCAAAGACAAAATAATATTTTTTAACTAGCGCCAACTGTATTTTAAAATCAAAACTCTTAGAGGGAGACAAAGAATTTTACCTCTCTAGGGAGAAGAAAGCTAATTTTTCTACATTTTTTTGAATTTTTAGTTCTTATTTGTTTCTTACATTTGTTTACTACTTTTTTAGATTAAGTTTTTTCTTTGTACACATTACGCAACTTACTTTTTTTACTTTATTTTTTTACCTGTTTGTTTCATTAAGCATCTTTCTTCATATATCCAACTACTGTCAGTCTACACACATTTTTTGCACAACCAACTGTGGCAATAGTTTAACTTATTCTACACATTTTTATCATTTCTTGATTCAATTTTTTTTCATGTTTATGTTTTGTAATATTGTCATTTTAAATCTTTTTTTTTGCTGATTCTTAATAAATTTACAATAAAGGTTGATTTTAATATGATAAAATTAAATCAGTTCCACATTTAGCTTTTTGTACCGTTCAAGTATTTTTAATTAAAATCTCAATTTTTTAGCATAATCATAGTTTTGGACTTTCTCCTGGGTCATGTATACATGTTAATATGTTTGCTTAAATTATTCTTTAATATGAATATAATTTTATTAAATTTTGGTTCAACTCTTTGGGTACCCACCCAATTATTCAATTCTAATAAAATTATTCTTTTGCCAGGTTTACTAAGACTAAAGATTTTATTGAAATTATTATTTGCCAAAATTATTTACCAATTAGAAAAATTTGGATAATGCATTATGATATTTGGAAATAATCTTCTTAATACAACCAGAACAATAAATATGTTTTTAATTATCTTGAACACTTAAGACTTAAGGTTTGGAGTAGAATCATTTAAACTAAAGCATTTTTGGTTCTCTTTCCTAGTTTAAAGCACTATAGATCTGTACCGCCATGCTATGGAAGAAGATGTCTGTAATATTAGGTTAATAATTTATTTTTGTTTAATATTTTTTTATCTTGTAATATCAAAGTCTTTTATAACTTTGGTGTCATTTCTAATATTAGAATACGTGTTTTTTTAAGGTTTAGTTAGGCTAATGTACGGTTAGCAAAATTATTTACATCTTTATTGATATCTGTGATATTAAATTAGGTTTATTTTTAGATTTTGGTACCATAATCTTTAGCAACATTGGTGTAAAAAAATATATAGTAAAGAATGCTTAAAGTTTTTTGAAATTCTTTGTTACCACCATTAGAATTGTTTCAAATTTTATTTTATTTTCTACCGAATGTTGTAAAATGCGTTGGTAAATGTACTTGCTTTTAGTTGATAAAGATAGACATACCGGTTGCTAATCTAGTAGATAAATGCTAACAGTTCATAGTACCAAAATGTATTACTTAAAAAAATGTTATAACTTATTAAAAAATCCAATAAATTAGATAAAATTTTATTCTAAGTAGGCCACCAGATAATTTCTATGCTATATATTAATTGATTATTTATAAATTGTCATAATTTTAATCCAAAAATATAGCTTTAATAATTATTCAATTAAAATTTGTTTTTCTTCACATAAAGAATGAACTAATTAATTCAATTTGATGCCTAGTTTTTTATAGAATTCAAATATCGTTATTCATAGTTACATAACTCACAATCATTTCAAACTTAAATTTATTATCTGCTCTTATCAATCTTGTGAAATAAAAAATAAAAGATAATTTTCAGTTATTTAAGCCATTTATATTATTAAATATAAACAATGCACTTTTTTTGCACTTATGATATGTACATTCGTCCGATAAAAAAATATATAAAGTATTAACAAGTGCATTATAAATTTAGTATTACAGTTATAACTATAAAAAAAATTAATAATATACCACATTAGTTTTGACCTTAAAAATTTACATAGTAACCTTGATAGTAACCTATTCAAAGCAATTGTACATAAGACTTAATATACACACGCGTCAACGTTAAATTAAAGCTTAATCATATTTAAATTGAAATATTATTACAGACCCACTAAACTCAAACTAGATATTAACATGACTCCGTGGAAGCGTGATGCTACAGTTACATATCCAAACATTTATCGAAACTTTAAAGGTAAACTAAAAGATGGTGAATGTAAAAACTATTGGATTCAGGATTTAACAGATGAATATAAAGAAGAAGTGGTTCGTATCTACGTTGAAGGATTTTTGGTTGATGAACCCACGTGTTTATGCTCAGGTATTTACAATTTTAAAATATAATATTACTTTAAAACAATACATTTATTGTAGGAGCAAAAGATGATCTAGTGTGTGTACAAGAAATGTCACAAAACTGGACAAACTTATTAAATTTAAATTTAAGTTTAATTTGTTTGAGCAAGGATGAAAACGGAGTTACTAGAATTGCAGGTTTTAATACGTTGTATGTTGTCTCTAAAGGTTCTGAGAAAATAAAGGTAATTTATTAAGTTTTAAGTATTTTTATAAAACTTAATACAAATTTGTTACATATTTTAGATGAAAAGTGATTCTGCCAATAGAGTAATTTCTGTTATGTCATACTTTGAGACAAGAAAAGATCCATTTGATGATTTTGAATGTGATAAATATCTTTCTGGTTTTGGTCTGTACGTTCTGCCTGAATTTAGAAAACAAGGCATTGCTCACGAATTACTATCTGCGAGGTAAAAAATTACATCATGTTATTTTAACAAAATCAAATATTCAACTTTATTTTTATAATTAATTTTTACATTTCAGGAACGAACTTTGTAAATCTATTGGTTTTAAATTAACTATTACTTTTTTTTCAAATCCAGGATCATACATACCAGCTGAGAGAGCTGGTTTCAATGACTATGTAACTATGGCTTATGAAGATTTGGAAAAAATTGACAAAAATTATGAATTGCCTGGCATTCAAAAATATTCGTCAATTGGAAAATTAATGTATAAACTTTATACATAATTGTACCAGTTTATATAATTGTAATTAAACAAATTTGAATTTAAAAAATTAAACATATTATAAAAAATATGTTAATCATATAATATATTAATTAAAGCAATTACAATCAGCAATATGTATACTGTTATATAAGTCACTTAAAGTTTATTTTTGAAATTAGATTAAAATCACAACGTAAACTGCCATACATTTAAATAGACATTATAATTTATAATAGTATTTAGTGTTAAATATATTATATACTTTCAACAACTGTTATGATAAATATTATTGCACATTGTAAAATATTAAGCAGTTTTATAAATAACTATTAATCTTAATAAAATTTATTAATCTATTTTATCAAACTTTGTTGTTTGTTTAAGTTATTAAATCTCTTGACAAAAACATTACCAGAAATTAGTAATTACTTTTAAAACTTCAAATATGTTGATATAGTTTTCAACCGTATCAAATATTAAACAACGATACTATATTTACAGTAATAAACATTACAGCGTGGCCGCCCGATATAATAAACATTTTAATATACACAAAAATACTGTTTGCTCTGTTACACTCATGCTTTTGTCCGTTTTAGCATATTTTACCTTTGTCAATTTGTTTTTTTGTGAATACATTCTTGCTTTTTTTTTTAACTAGCATATTGATAATTGCATTAAAAAGTATTTAGAAAACTTGTATTTTTCAACTGATTCAGACATTTTTCTACGTAACTTCTGCATATAAAACCTACATTAGTTACTAATTAATAATAGTTAGTGGTTCCAGTAGTAACTCAACTTAATATTTTAATATGTTTGAATTAATTTTATTTGGTCCACTTGAATTATAGTACTTTTTAATTTGGGTAATGCATTTCAAATTAAATATAAAAATAATAATAATATATTTTTTTTTTATTAACTAATATGTTATCTTGATATCTAATGTTATCTAGAGGTTGAAGAAAACAGGTATAAAGTTAAAGTATTTATTAATGATTTACATTATCAGACAAATTACTAATTATTTTATTGTCAATTTGTAGTAATTTAATAGTTTTTTGTTTGATAGTTTATTATTAGAATTTACTTTTATTATTTTTTAAGCTGTTTTTGATATATAAATAAAGTTTCGTCTTTAAGTGTCGTTAAAGATGTTATATATTATTATTATATATTACGTTGGCATCTCTTAATGAAATTTCTGTCCAATTTTCAAATACAATTTTCTGATTAAAAGTGTTTAAATTATCAATTTTATTTAACTATTTACCATTTTTTTGTATTTTTATTAAAATTAACTTAATGTTAACTGTAATAATTGCCTAATTTATTTTGTATTATACCACTTTTATACTCTGCTATCATTTTAACGCAAATAAATATTTCCAATGCAATTATATTGTTTTGTTAACCCTAATAAAAAAATATTTGCTTATATTTTAGTTGTTATTTGAATTTTTTGACTTTGTCTAATCTAAAAATCAGCATAATTTTTTTTTTTGGAATTATAAATATAATTCTAGTAATAAACAACTTCTGCTAATACTATAATGTTAGAATTTTTATTATTAGTATTTGTTGTTTGACCACAGATTATAAGTGGGTTAAATTAAATAACATAATTACTTTTATAAATTCTTAGGGCCGGTTTATTCATCTGTTCTGTAAGTTATTGATTAGTTACGTGTTCAATAAACTTATAGGTCACTTATATAAAATTTGGTTGTATTCATCCCATTTTATATGACAAGTAATTACTGAACGCTTATAATGTTTTTATACGGCTAGTACAACTTAATAGAAAAAGATATCTATATACATATCTGTAAGAAAGACAGAGATAGACTTACTAAAAAAAACGATTGTGGTACTACTGCTTGTTGTTATTTGTTTGTGGTTACATTCATGTGAAACAAAACGGCATAAGGTTATGTTTTTTTAGTATTTTTTTTACTGACAGGCCAAAGTGAACTATATAATTTATCTGTCTTGTAAATTTAATTTAATGACAGGTTGTCACTATTGACAGATGAATAAACATTTATTCATGGCAATCTTATCAGTAATGCTACAAAGCACAATATAGAAAGGTGAATAAATCGGCCCTTAGAAAAACAAATATTTATTATACTAATCTTTAAAGTTTATTGTTTTTTTTTATTAATATACTGAATCATTAGTAAGAAGAAATCAAGTTTTTTTTTCAGAATTAGATTATATACATACTATTGTAAATTGGTAAATATCCTAACCTAACCTAACCTATCTTTTTTTTTTTTAAGGAGGTGAAAAATCTTTTGTAAGACACCCCGAGGGGTAGTGTTAGATTTATACTGACCTCCCCCTCTTCTTGCGAGAATAACGATCTTTCTCCACCTTGGAATTGCATTTAAGTATTACGTCGAGGTGAGGGTTCCCGCGCGCCAGTCTTCAAGCGCAATCACAGTTTTTGAAAGCACACATTAAAAACACACATTTACATAAATTTAACACTACTTTCTTTTTATGCGTTTTTGGATTGCCTTTTTTTAAGAGTTTTGGATTGCACTTTTTTTTTTGTTTTTTTTTGTGGTTTTGTTATTTACTCAATTTTGGGCAAATATACATATTTTTGACAAAGCAGTTTACAAAACATACATAACAACTGAATTTACATTTACAAAAAACATTAACTAGTAGCTACGGCCCCACCCCCCTGCCGCTTCATTCAAACCACACCATAGAGCTAACTTCCTCTTCTTCTTCTTTCAATTAAATACCGAAGACAGCATTACTACCACCATGTTACCCGAGTTCAAGGTCTCTCCCATCAGTTTCACTCTTGCTCTTTCAAGCGTCTCCAACCATCTCTTGCAATAGAACACGGTGTGCTCAACCGTATCCTTTTGCCCTGACATTAACGTTTAAACTAGTTGGTTGTATTATAACCTGGAGTAACCCACCCAACCACCTAAATGTTGTTTTAATTTCTTCTTAACAAACTCTTGGGCGAGTAATTGGGTACTTTAGTTCAAACTATTCAATAGTAATCAAAATCTGAAGTAACCCATTCACTTTTCAGGTACTAGATATTAAGAAATTAAATATTACATTTTTCTTCTTTGATTGAAGGACTTCTTATACTTGCAGAGAAGAAAAACTTTTAGTTCTTAGGTTAATGACTAAGCACTTTAGTTTAAACTATTTGATGGATAATCATATTCTAAAATAACCCACCTACCCAGCCAAATTTTGGTCATCAAAAGATTAAATATTACTTTAAAATTTTTGGACAAAACAACTTTTTACTTTTTCTTTTTTTTCTTCTGGTGCATCTTCGTTACTGAAGGTTTGCAACCACTTCACTAAAATTCTTCCTATTGGCAGCCGCGTGGAACAATTGCCCCATCTTTATGCCGGACCAGTTGCGGATATTGCGTGACCAGGAAAGTACTTTTCTGCCAATCGATCTTTTACCTTCAATGCGGCCTTCTATTGTCAACTTTAAAATATTGTATTTTTGGTTGCGCATTATGTGTCCTAAGTATGCAGTTTTTCTTTGCTTGACTATTAAGAGCAACATTCTTTCTTTACTCATTTTCTGGAGTACTGTTTTATTTTGGACCTTCTCCGTCCAAAATATTTTTAGTAGCCTCCAATATAACCATATTTTGAAGGCCTCTAGTTAATTTAACATACTAGTTTTTAGGGTCCATGTCTCAACTTCGTATAACAGCACTGACCAGACGTAGCATTTGACCGTTTGCCAAAGTAATTTTAGGTTCAAACTTTCATTGCAAAGTAAGTTCTTCCATTTTATAAATTATTTCTGGCCTGCTTCATTCTTATTTCTTATTTCTTGTTCTGGCTCTCATTTTTCATTTAACATAGTTCCCAGGTATATAAACTTTTTGACTTGTTTGATTTTACTACTGTCGAGTTTAATGTCCATATCTTCCATACTTGTGGGGGCTTTGCTTACTTTAGTTACTTTTGCTTTGGCCTTGTTTATGGATAGACCTGCTGCGGTACTTTCAAATTCAGCTCTGTCAAGCATATATTGTAAATCTACTTCATTTTTTATTATTCATATTATTAAGGTAATGATTTTATTTTATTTATTTATTTTATTTTATTTTTACATACATGTTTCAATGAGTTATCATCATTTTCAATGTATTTATATTATATAATATTTCAAACTGATTTATTATTATTTAAAAAATTGTTTTTTCCCGCTACCCTGATATCCGTTTTTATTTATTTAAATTTCTATATTCCCGCTGACTTGAATTTTGATTTTGTCATTTATTAGACGTTACAAATTTAAAGGTTAGATAATCTATCAAATAAATATAAATATTTACATTATAATTTAAAATTTCTATTTAACTAAAATTTATAAACTAAATTGTAGTAATTGCAACGGAACGTATATTGGACAAACCATGAGAAATTATGATATTAGATATAAAGATCACATAAGAGCTTTAAAATATAAAGATATAGAAAAGTCAAATTTTGCTAAACATTTAATTCTGAATAAACATAATATTTCGAATCAAAAAACATCATTAAATATTCTACACATTTCGGATAAAAATTTAACATTTTTGGAAAGCTTAGAAATTAAAAAACATTTAAAAAATCAAAATTATACAGTAATAAATGAACAATTAGATATATATAATTCACCTCTACTAGATATGTTAATAAAAATAAATTTTAGTTAAATAGAAATTTTAAATTATAATGTAAATATTTATATTTATTTGATAGATTATCTAACCTTTAAATTTGTAACGTCTAATAAATGACAAAATCAAAATTCAAGTCAGCGGGAATATAGAAATTTAAATAAATAAAAACGGATATCAGGGTAGCGGGAAAAAACAATTTTTTAAATAATAATAAATCAGTTTGAAATATTATATAATATAAATACATTGAAAATGATGATAACTCATTGAAACATGTATGTAAAAATAAAATAAAATAAATAAATAAAATAAAATCATTACCTTAATAATATGAATAATATAAAAGGATTTTATAAAATAAAAATAGAAAATATAAAATACTTCATTTTTTGTCATAATGCAAGAATCATCCGCAAAGCGTATGTTATTAACCCATTGGCCATTAACTTTAAAACTCTTGTTTTAGTCCTCTAAGGCATTTTTAAAGATTTTTTCTAAGTAAGCATTAAAAACCCTTAGCAAACTCCACGTTTGATATCTATATTTTTTGTATCTTTGCTTACAAGCGTTATAATGGTTTTCTGATTCCAGTATAGATTCTAGATGATGCGGATGTCTTTCCCATCTAGTTCTAAATTTTTTAGATCTTCTATCAACTTGTTGTGTTTTACCCTGTCAAATGCCTTTTGATAATCTATGAAGCATATATAGACTTCCTTTTTGATGGTCAAGGTATTTTTGCACAAGTATTTGTAGTGCTTAAAAAGCTTATCGTGTTCAAAGGCCGCTTCTATATCCGAATTGCACGTCACTATTCTTGCTTTTACATTTACTAAATATTCTGTTTTTGATTATGTTTAAAAAAAATATTCAGGGTATAGCTTATTAAGCTGATGAGTCGGAAGTCTTCACATAATTTGGCATTAGCTTTTTTTGGAATTGTTATAAACGCAAATTTTAACCATTCATTTGGTATTTCCCCCGTGTCATAAATTTTGTTAAAAAGGTCAAGGATGATATTAATATTTTTGCTTTTGACTAGTTTTATTGTTTCAGTATGAATTTTGTCTGGTTTGGTTGCTTTGCCTATTTTTGCAATTCTAATTCCAAAAAAAAAAAAATTTAATTTTTTGTTTACAAATTCTTGTTTAAATTAGTTGATAGATAATTTTAAACAACCCATCCACTTGCTCAAACGTTTGATGTTAGAAAATTTGACATCTTTTTTTTTAACAAAAATATTTTTAACGCTTGCATGAAAAAAAAACTTAAAAAAATAGATTTGCATCGTTTATACTACCTACTTTTGTTAAATCTAAGAAATTTGCATTCTAAAGATTTAACTGATTATGTAGGTTCTCAGTTATTTAAAATGACGATAAAACATCTTATACAAAATCTTTAAAAAAAATCATTTTGTAAGGGGTTTAACTCAAATTTTAAATCCAAACTGCGTATTTTTCACTTATTAGTCTATTTTACAAAAGATTTTTTTGTATAAAATGTTTAAATTACGGCTTATTATCTTTATCAGTTTATGTTTTTTGCATTTGTTTGCTTTTGTGCTTTTTGAGATTAGAATAAAAGTTGATATTATTTTTTTATTCATTTATTTCATAGATTTTGTAAAATTGCTTACGTGGTCAAGGTTGTTTTTTTCTATTAGTTTTGGTAGTTTTAGACAGATATTGTCTGTACCGGGCAATTTTTCATTTGTTAGTGATTGTATTGTTGTTATAAACTAATGCTTTGTGATGCATTAGCTGTTATTAGAGTTGAAAATTTGTAAGTTGTTCTTTTTTTATTTGTATATGTTGTTTTAATGTATTGTTCTCATGCTTCAATTTTTATTTTTAAGAATGTTATTTTTTTGTCTTTGTCTGCCAGTAACGTTGTTATTTGTTTGGACTATTATTTTTTTTTTACTTTTTTATGCATTCTGTTTTTGTTATTTTAATTCTCTTATTAATGACCTTGTTTATTTCTTTATTTTTTTATCAACTTTATTTTTAGCTTTTTGTCTATCTCTGATATGATTCCATAATAGTGCCACCAAGTACAAGGATCGAAAAAGAGGAGTTATTAGAGATTGCGTAATCTTGTATTTTATGTAAATGCGTTTTTGTTTTTATTTTTTAGTCTTAGATTTATTTTTGCTAATAATAAGATATGATTTGGCGCAGTATCTGCTTCAGGTTATGCTTTTATGTTTGTTATTGCATTTCTTACAGTTTTCTTTTCTTTTTTTTTTTTCTTTATTTGCAATATGCTTTAAAAACTAAATTTTCAACTTTAAAAAGTGAACCAATTATCAAACGTTTTACTGTTCAGGTTCTTTTTTTAAAGTTTGAATTGTGCTTTTTTTGTAGTAGATAAGTTGCAGATTACAATTGTCTTACCAAGTAAATGTATTGTTTATACTGCAAAAATATATGTTATCTAACTGGCTGTTTTCTACATCTAACTAAGTGCAAGTACATTTTATGTTATATGTACAAACTCATTGAGTTTATTAAAAGCCACATATCAACATTATTCTGATCATTACATCTAAGACAAATTTATTTAATTTTGCTTTAAATTTATATTAACGGTGTTGATTTGTAAAAGCAAAACAAAAGATTTATCTGTGATTAATATTTGGCCGCTTTGATTGTTATAAGTTTGAATAAACTTCATTATTTTATGGTATTATATATCTATATCTATAATTATTTTTATTAATTAGTGCAATAAGTTTTGCAAATTATGATTGCAATACATATCATATAGATAAGAAATAATATTAAGCATTAATAAGATAGTTTTGTATATTAATTAATAGTTACAAACATGTCACAGTGGAAACGACCAAATAATGTCTCTTATCCGCAAACTTATCGCAAATTTAATGGAAGAGAAAAAGACGGCCAATGCAAATCATATTGGGTACAAGATTTAACAGAGGAGTATATAGAAGAAGTATTAAATTATTTAGCAACTGGTTTTTTTTCTGATGAACCACTCAGCAAATGTTTAGGTAAGTGATGACTCAACCACAATAGTAGAGTAAATCACAAAGCAAACATATTATCATATAGTATTTAGAACAAGTTTTGTTTTTTAGTAATTTTGTTAGAAAATGTGTAAATGATCATTATATTGTAACTTTTGTACTTACACAATTTGTAAGTTCTGCATAAAAATATAATGTGGCTAACACATATGGATTTTTGTACACACAGCTAGCTTTATTTGAAGAATTATGTAGGACATTTAACGTTTTAATTATAAACAAAAGTTTATTTTATTTATTTAAAATTACTTACATTAAATAACTGGCAATAAATCACAGTTGAGAAGAATATTAATGTCAAATTTATAAAATAAATTTAAAACAAATAACTTTTTTTAAAGATGCTAAAGATGACCCAAATGCAGTTAAAGTAATGAGTGCTATATGGAAAGATGCTTTAAAATTAAAAATAAGCTTAATTTGTCTTACAAAAGATAATGATGGAAAAACAAAAATTGCCGGTTTTAATGTTTTATACCCAAGCAAAAAAGATTCAGAACCTGTAAAGGTAAGATTTTTTTTGTACTTTTTTAATGCATAAACAATATATATATATATATATATATATATATATATATATATAGGTTGATATAAATCAACTTATATTAATAGATTTTGTGTAAATAAATACTCAACAAATAAAATTTTACATTTATAAAATATATAAAGAAGAGACGCAATGTCCTCAAATGAGACAGTTGTAACTGTCCTCAAATGAGACAGTTACAACTGTCTCATTTGAGGACATTGCGTCTCTTCTTTATATATTTTATATATGTTCTGATATACACAAAATTGTATAATAGTAATTATAATTTATGCAAAAAATTTATTCTATTTTTAATTTTCAAATTTCCTTTTAAATTCTTTCATGTCATTACCATCAGCTTAATATCCCAAAATAATTAGTTTATTTGTTCATTCTCAGAATGCTATTAACCATAGCCATTAAATAAAGTCATTAAGTCAGTTAGTATAAATAGTCAATACACTTTTTAAAATATTCACTTTGAATTGTGGTGGTGAACAATGTTGACGAAGTAAGTTAAAAATCAATTAGTTTAAATAAATAAAGCCATACTGATGAGAGGTAAACCTCGAAACGCGTCTATGGATGTTTTTTAGTTTAGAATATTTTTTCATAAATTTAATTTTTTAATAAAATTTTACATTATACTTAACCACCTAGTAATTAAACTGATAAAAATCAATGATTAAATCAATTTCTAAAAAATGTTATACAATTGTTGCTGACACGTTTTATCTAAAAAAAATTACAAACTACTTGAACTTGAACTGCTTACTTTTCTTATCAAAGGTAATTATATTATTGATTTTTATTTTTTTACTAATCATGTTTTTATTATCTTATCAGATCGAAAATGAAATATGTAACAAAATATTTTCAATATTAACATATTTTGAAAAACAAAAAAATCCTTTTGAAGAATTTGGATGTGATGTATATCTTTCAGCATTGGGTCTTTATGTACTGCCTGAATTTAGAGGAGAAGGTCTTGGTCAAGAGATTTTAGCAGCTAGGTAAATTTAATACACGCGTACATACTTGACCTATAATTTTATTATTTTATGTTTTAGGGAAACAATTGGAAAATGTTTAGGTTTCAAAATTAGTTTAACAGTTTTTACTACTCCTGCTTCACAAAAACCTGCAGAACGTGTTGGTTTTAAAGACTATGTAACACTTAATTATTCAGATTTGGCAAAACTTGACAGTGTTATGAATGTACCTGGAATTGAAAAGTATTGTACATTTGGAAAATACATGTACATGGAATATAAATAACTCGTAATTTATATGACTAATAATAATGTATTATATTAACAACAAAGATGTTTTTTTTAACATATTATTAGAATTAAATCTATAATCTTTAACTTAAAATTATAAATAAATATAAAATAAATAAACTTTCAAAAAACAAATTTATAAATAATATGTTACTTTTAGGAGATAATCGGAATTTTTAGTTGCTTTTTATACTGGTCTTAATGCTTTAAAAAAAATTGTATTTGCTTAAGATGTTGAAAATATTGTATATATATATATGTATATGTTGTACTTATTATTAATTTGTTATTTAAGACTTTTTTGTTTGAGACTACATCTAATTTGCAATTTAAGAGCCGTCTATACCCCCGGTTGATATAGGGAATTACATGTATACGAGCGCCAAGATTATTCCCTATACCGGCCGGGGGTATAGAGGACTCTTAACCCTGAGTCTAAAGTAAAATTATATCAAAAGTTCTTGCACTTGAAAGAATAAAAAACGGCAGAGGGCTAGAGAAAAATTTCAAAGATACTGACTAACAAATCATTACCAGCACAAATAACAAATAGTGACTATTAATTATAAATAAGCTTTTTTTATTAACGACTATCCGTATTCGATGTGACTAATTACTAATAATTATTCATTCATTCATTAGTCACATAGTAAAACACAATAACTGATTTACCAATCAAAATTTTAACAGTAATGACTAACAAATAACAAATCAATGTTTGCTGAACAACATTAAAAAAATCGTAGAAAATTTGAAAATTTATGAAAATTTTAAAAAAATTTAAAAAAAATAAAAAAATTATAAAAATCTAAAAAAAAATATAAGAAAAACTTTAACAACATTTAAGAAAATAAAAAAAAATAATACTATAAAATTTAAAAAAAAAATTAAAAATTTAAATAGTTCAAAAAAAATAAAGATTTTATAGAAAATCTATATAAACAAATTTTTAAAAAAAAATGTAGAAAACTATTTGAGGTTATTTACAGATAGCTCATTAGCTGGTTCTGACGAGCTGATGCAAAAGGATAAGATAGACCTTAGTACGTTAAGTGCACCGTAACAAATCAAAGAAAAAAGTTAAACATTTTGATAGCAATAGCCGTTTTTGAAATGAATTAGTGGTAATTACTATACAACGTAAACGCAAAGTGTGATGGATGGGTGGATTAGCGTTTGTATATAAAACACAAATTTTAATAACTAGTAAAAAATGATATCAATTAATGCAAACGTTTAAAATAAACCAGCAACGTCTTACTATACAATACAACTACTCACCGAACATGGAGCGTATGATAAGTATTTACAAAAAATAAATAAGATGATAAAAAAAAATGTATATTTTGTCAAGAAGACACGCATGACGACGCAGAACATACGTTAGTAGAGTGCAAAGCTTGGAAAAAAATATAGAAAAAAGTTAGAAAAAGTATTGAAAAACAAAATCAACAAATCCACAATCGTTAATATATGCCTGATAAACTATGCAACGACAGTACTGAGAAAAAAAATAGTGGAGTTTGAAGTTTTAAGATTCAGATAAACCAAAATTAAAAAAAAACACACAAATCAAAAGCCATAAAAAACAAAAAAAAGAAGATCGAAAAGATAACAAAACCAAAAAAAAAAAACAAAAAAAGACTAAAACAATTATGCCTACCAAAAAATAGACGGTGAAAGAATAGACAAGAAAAGAACATTCACTAAAACATTAGTACAACCAAAATTGCAAAGATAAAGAGAAGAAGATAAAAACTGCTCAAGGAAAGCAAACTGAATGAATTGACTAAGCAATTTCCATACGGCAAATACGCCATCTCAAGATTGGACAATGCAACTTTTAAAATGGTCAGAGTATATCTGGCAGTTCCAAACAGAGATTCTAAAATCTCATTAGAAGTAAAACTGGCAAATCTAGGACTACTAAAAGAAATACATTTAACGGAGTTACACAAAATATTTATGAAAGAAAAACAACGAGAAAAAAGTTAATAAAAATATAGAAAAACTAAGAAGATACCTAAGAACAAAGCAAATATCTAAGCTGAATAAAGCAATAATAAAAATAAAGCAAAATAGATGCCAGTGTAGAAAGTAGGACAGGAAAAGAGGGTATAGAGAGAGATGGGTTGGTGACAACATGTGTTGCCCAAAACCTGCCCACCTCAAAGTAGTACCACATTAGTGACAATGACAAAAACAAATTAACAGTAGAACCTACGCAAAAAAAAAACCGAAAGGTATTGCCATGCGCTAATCATTCTCATGGGCCACCTGTTAAGACAAACACCTCATTACGTCCTAAAAAACATTTAAAAAAAAAACAAAATGCAGACGTTTAACTAGCGTTTTTTGTTTGATTATTTATTATCAATTGTGTTGATAAGCACAGAAGTATTTATTCAAAATTGTCTTTTGCTATCATGCAATGCCGTGGTCTTACAAGGCATACTGACGAGGTTTGTAAAACCAAACAATTGTCTATGCTTAATTCTTGGCCGCTGTAATTGATAAATTGAGTTTAAATAAATTTCTAATTTATTTCATAATTTATTGATAATTCAAAATTGTTTAACCCGCAAAATGAAATGATATTATTTTAGTAATAAATTGCACTAGTCTTTTGTTTGATTATTTATATTGTATATTTGCCAAAAAAATCTAAAATATATTTTTTATAAGTGATTGATTGTTGGCAAATACTCGAATAGAAAATAGTTTAGACTAATTATTAGTAGGTAATAACTAATGATAATTCTGTAATTATAAATAAACTGACTAATGACTAGTTGATTCAAAAACCATGCTTTGACAAAGTTAGAAAGCCGGGTTGCATCCGACCGCAAAAACTGGAAATTTGTTTTAGTGTTTACTATCCATTGATATATGAGATTAATTCTAGCGAGTTTTCACCCTAGTTGATACCGAAGACAAAAACTTGTCTTAATCTGATCTTTCAGAACAAACATAAAAATTGTCCTTACGTATTAAAAAACAAGTTTTTTTTAATTGTAGAAAAAAGAGAAAGTTATTTAATCCACCGTAATTGGCGGAAGCTCCCTAACAACGTGGCATCTATTTTTCAAACAAAAAAGATCTATAAAAAAATGCGCTAATTTTTGAATGGCGCAGAATTCCTCAAACATGTGTAACCAAGTTTTTGTGTCTTTTAATAATTTTGAAATTAAGATGAAGGTACCAAAATTTAGCAAACGCTAACGCCTAAAAAGAGAATAAACAAACGATGGAGCTCTAGAGTAGATAGAAGTGGTCGCATCGGCATGATCCGATGTTACATTTGGATGCGTGTTTTGTAGTTTTTGTTCCGTTTCTGATACTACTACTTAATTTAACATTATTATTTACGTATGCAATAAAAATAATTATTAATTTTAATAAAAAATAAGTATGTATAATGCATATAGTACATATATTTATAATCTGATAATTTAATTTATTAGATATTTTGTCCAATTCTCTATGTATAATAAACGGTAAGATAGCTTAGTTATAGAGCGTTAGCGTAGCACGCCAACAGTCCGGGGTTTGATTCCCAAGTATGACTAAAATAATAACTTGCTTTCTATCCACCGCGGTGATTCGAAAGTAACCTAATAAGTTGTTGGTTCCATCAACCGTCTTCTTTATAAGACTTCTGGGGCGATATAAAATAGCTGTAAAACGCACAATAAAGAAGATATCGCTAGATAGTAATTTTGTTATCATGTAACAAAAACGACAGTTTTTTGTAGAACTTTTTTGTTTTTTTTTTTTTTAAACCAAACAAAATCATTATTTAAAATTTTGAATTTTTTTGTCAATCAAAAAAAAGTTTAAAAAGTTAAAAAATATGATTTTCATAACTTTTTTTTTTATTTTATTTTTTTTTATTTATTTTGCAAATTAAAAAAAATAAAAAATAAATATTTTTTTTAGAAAATTATAGTCTTTTTTAGAAAGTTGCAATGGAGTTTGGCGCTCTTGCTTTCTTGTAAAGTAAAGTAACACAAAAAAAATCTTTAACTAGCAGTATATATCTTGCTTACTTCTAGCAATGTGCATAGAGATTAGCCCCGTATAATATTATTATTGACTATAATGTTATTATAATATGACTATAACATAGCTTTGTTCATGCAAACACAAAAACACTTCTCCAATATATTCACACGTGGTCGTCTTCTATAGGATTTGCTGAAATTTGTTGGAGCTACAGCTACATGTGAGCAACGCGTTGAACTAAATTTTGTCGGGCGCATCCAATTATTATTAATATTTAATTTTGCAAATAACTTCAATCATTATCAACATATAGATTTGAATTTTGAAATTAATACTCAAGTAATTGTTTTCTAGAGCATGAAACCAAAAAAAATTTTTATAATAAATTTATTCAAGATTAAATAAAACAACTACTATGTTTTTATATCACTATTTATACGTCACACTGTGATTGCAGTTTCAGCTGAACTTCAGCCTTCTTCAGACAAAACATGAATCTTGTATTATGAATTAAGAAAATTTGCGAATTACGAATTAGTGTGAAAATTCCCTGCTCTTAATTTATTTATTTGTTTTTATTGATCAGTGTTGATAAGTCTTTTACAACTTTGGTGCAACCTGTGATAGTAAGTTTAGTTAATTTTTAGGGTTTGGAATCAAAGCATTTTACAGTTTTGGTGTCATTTGTGATATAAGGTTTTGTTACCGCTTCCCCGCCCTGCAGGTGATAAGGGTGGGGGGTGGTGATCGTAGAGAAGGCGGCGTGGCCTTTCTCCATGTGGTTCTGTTGAGTTTGAGGCCATGGGCCCCGGGTTTCCACCTTAACCGGTGGTTGAGCTGTTCTCGAAGGTAGTAGTGGTGTCACTACTGTGTTTGCCAAGAGGTTGTACGTGGGGTACATCCTGGTGTTTGCCTGGTAGGGGCAGTTGACGTGTGGTGTGCCTTCGTGGTTCAAGGTCCCACGGCGGGCCTGAGTTGTGTTTCCAGGCACCGCGGGGTAAGGTGCGTTCTGGTTATGGACGTACCCGCAGCCAGATTGCACACCCCATGGCGTCATTTGCGTTTCCCCAGGGTTAGGGAATTATCCTACGGCGTGAGGTGCAATGCCGTAGGTCCAGGTGTTGACTAGGGGGTTTTGGTTCGCCCATAGAGCGTGCGTTGGTGTGAGTGGGTAGCCAGCAGGTACCATGGACATAGCGGGGGTCGGCGTCAAGAGTGATTGTAAGGTGTTCCCAGTGGAGGAGAGGCAGGTCCAATCTCCAGTTGGGAAACAACTCACGGTGGGTTGTGCAATACCCTGAGTCGCGTGCAAGTCGGAAGGCAAGTATTGCATTCCCGAGGCAGGCGTCGGTGTAGATGTTAGCAGGTTTGGGCTTCCAAAAGAATAGGCCAGGGGCATCACAGGGTCGTCATAGAAATAGCTTCGGTTGTCGTTTGAAGGTCGCATTGTTGGTCGCAGGAAGACGGTTGGGTTCCAGTCTATGGTTCCGTAGACGTTCGTTGCTCGGTAGTGACTGACTGCTTGGCCGTTGACGCTCAAGCTTTATAGGTAGGGGTTAGCAGTGGTGTGCTCTGATTGGCTCGTCAGGCTCCGTTAACGAGGCGGCATCAGTTTAAGTTTGTTATTTGCTTAGGTTAAGTTAGGTTAGGTTATTATTTCAGGTCTGTAATTTATTATTATTTTTATTTAGTTAATGACTTTATATAATGGTATGATTGATGTGCGTTGTATCTTTTCAAACAAAAAATATATAAAACCTAACCATAATTTAACTGTTAACTTTTTTTCTATAAATAAAAACACACTACTTACTGGTAAGACCATATATCAAGCCTGAATTGCAAGAATTAACACGTTGCTAAATCACGCAACTACCATTAAAGAATTGGTAATAAAAAATAAATTACTAGACTATGAAGCTAAACAAAATGTTTACTATATTGTTGTTTTTCAGAGATGCATACATTGAGGTTATGTTGAGAAATAATGAGATAATATACTTGTATGCTTTGTTTAAGTTTTTTATTTTCGACTAGTTTCGACTAAAATGTTTTAGTCATCATCAGGATTCTTATAATTTTTTGTTATTATGTAGATGTGTGGTGGTCACATCTGATGTCATTATAGTCATCATCAGGATTTTTATATTTTTTTGTTATAATGTAAATGTGTGGTGGTCATCTGATGTGTGGTGGTCATCTGATGTTACCACCACACATCTACATTATAACAAAAAATTATAAGAATCCTGATAATGACTAAAAAATTTTAGTCGAAACTAGTCGAAAATAAAAAACTCAAACAAAGCATACAAGTATATTATATTATTACTTTCCCAACATAAAATTTATTTGCGTCAACCTTGGATTTACATTAGTATAAAATTTAACTGACCCAGAAACTTCAGGTAAACAACCATAGACAACACCGTGTGTTTGCTGGAAGTTAATTCAAACTTTGCTAAAAAAAATATTGTTTGGATAAATAAATATGTGAACAAGCACTCAAAGTCAACATAACAAACGCCATCTAACAAATTCATTCAGATTGCTTAAAAAAAACAAAATTATCAAAAATTAAACCTCCCAAATACGTGTCACCAAACAAAGCCGCGGCTGACTTTTGAACGACGTTATATTCCATACTTAATGCCATAAAATATAATTTTAAATAAAAAAATGAGTGGCGACTTGCTTACATCTTAAGCTATTCTTATAATTATAATTTTTAAGTTTCTAGTGTTTTATAAATTGAAATTTATATTAAAACTTTTAACAATTTTATTCACAATTAAACAATAAAAAAACTATTTTTTTATGTTTGTGATAAACGTCATTAACCCAATAGACTCAATTACAAAATAAACAGTTTGATTAATAATAATATTAAGAAGAAAAATTATAGAAAAAAATAATATAAATAACAATTTTTTTTAATAAATTAAAAAAATAATAATATTTGTTTTTTATTTATATGATCGTAAATAATTAGTTGGCATTGAAAATAATCAAAGTTATTTTTTTAGTGTTTTATGTTATTATGCATTATATATAATAACTAAAAAAATTACGTTTTTTAAATTTTAAAAATATGTAATATTTTAATATTTTATTTTATTTTTTAATTTTAAATACGTAAATTTTTTGTATGGATAACAACATAAAATCACCTAAAAAAATAAAAATTATTAACTTTCAACGCCAACTATTCAATTACGATCGTTTTAAATAAAAAACAAATATGTTTTTTAAATTTATCAAAAAAAGGTTATAAAAGTAAACTATTATTTTACATGATTGTATTAAGAATAATATATAAATTCAAAAAATAAAATAAAAAATGTATGTTGCTATTTAAAAAAAAATAAAGTTGGTTGCCGTAGCAACTAACAAACAAATATGTGTGTACGTGCCTTTATAATACTTAAAAAACCATTTAAAATGGTTTTTGAATTGTATAATTCGGTTAAGAAATAACGGAGTTGGTTAGCCGAACGTTTTTTGTCTAACACCTTGTATATACAAAGCACATAATAAACAATAATGAATTATTTTTAAACATTATTTAAAAAAATAACAACAATTTCAATGGTTATAAAATAATATTTGAATAATTATATACACAAAATGTTATCATTTTTTAATTGGCAACTTAACCAATATAATTAATCATTATTGAAAAATTAATACTCAGTATAAACATAATAAGGTAATTGTACAGGATTGTAAATTGAATTATTAAATTATATGTACAATGGTTATTATAAAAAGTGGCAAATATTAATACTCAGTATTTAACATAATAATAATAGGTAATTGTAGAAAATTGTAAATTAAACGATTAAATTATACCTGTATGTACCCTCAATATACACAAAATCAAAATGATTCTATAGTAAAAATTTATTATTGCAGTACTAGTTGTACTCTCTTCAGTCGTACTTGAATCAATTTAATAAAGTTTTATCAAAAAAATTGGACTATTTATTCTTTACCTTAAAATTTTAACCCAACTACCAATTGAGTGTAAAGTTGTTTTGTGTAACTAATAGGAATTGACAGCAACCACCAAGCTTTATTGGTAAAAAGGTTTTATTTAATATTTCATTATTATTTACATTGTAAACAACCTCTTCAATTACAATGAACAGCCTATCAGGTGGTTTCTTCTTACAGGTGCATTATTTGTAGTTTTCACAACTTTTTTATAAGAAATTCTGGAGACTGAAGAGAATACGACTAAGTGTCATTTTCATTGATAGTTCTACTGTGATCACAAAAACACTCTGTTTTTGTATAAACATTATTATACATATAACTTAAACATTCAATTTATAGTATGCATAACACATAACTCACACTATTTCAAATTTACACTAAGCTTTATAATTTATTATTAAATTGACCTAAACATATTTTTAATAAACATTAACCTTAAACAATAACTATTATATAGTTTAAATATTTAATTAACACTTCGGTTCAATCACAGTTTGTGCATAACACATTTCACACTATTTAAAATTTATTCAATACTTTGCAATTCACATTTTATTAATGTAAATTAACCTTTACATTATTTTTAATAAACATTAACTTTACTTAAAAAGTGACAAACGTCTATGAAAATTGACGTTTATTCTGGTGACTTTTAAGATTATTTTGTCTAAGGAAAACAGGTTAAAAAACTAATAATGATTGAAGATTGCACTGTACAATAAATAGATTTTTAGTGCAATATTTGATCAACTTATATTTTATTAATTTCTATCTATAAATAATATTTGAACACAATTAATGTTTTACCAGTGGTAGTGGTTGGGTCAAGAGTAATAGAAGTAACAAGATTTCAAGTTACCATATTATGTATAAGAACGATTTGATCTTATTCTTTGTTTGTACCACAATTTTTATTTCTAAAGTTTAAAAAAATACTAAAAATAAATATAAATAATTATAAACAGTTTTTGCTGTAACACTTATTTATTGTTAATTAAATATTATTATTTATTAATTATTTATATTCCATGTAAATGTTTATTTCCAAATACACCATACTTTTCAATTTCAAGTATATTCATAACACTGTCAATTTTTGCAAAAATTATAATAATGAAGTGTTTTTAAGCTTTAAATCCATTAAGTTTTGCTGGTTTTTGTAAAACTAGTGTTTAAATATAAATGTTAAACTTACATAGCTGATAAAATTTCTTGACTTAGACCTTTTCTTTCAAATTCAGGAAGAACATAAAGCCCCATAGCTGACAGATATACGTCCCAATCAAATTCTTTAAAAACATTCTTTTTTTTTTAATATGTTAAAACATAAAATATTTTGTTATTAATTTCATTTTTAAACTAAAAAGATAGCAAATGCTTGTTATAAATTGATAAATGCAACAATAAATTAACTTTACTTGTATTGGTTCAAGGTTTTTCTTGTTTTGGGCTTAAAACGTTAAAATTTGGAATCTGTGTTTTTTTTTGTTATCTTGTGTAGGTCAAATGAGGTTTATTTTTAGTTTTAGTACAACTAACCACGCAACGCTCACTTTATTGGTAGTAATTGGATCATCTTTAGCACCTATATTAAACAAAACGTAAGATAATTATATTATATTAAGTTTGCGGATAAAAAACATTAATTGCTCGTTCTGAAATTTTTGCAAACTGATATTAAATTACTATACAAATTATATAACTGCTCAAAAACGTCTTATCTATAATAATAATAATAAGTATAGAGTAGTATTAACATTTTTGAATCTTAAGTTAGTTATATCTAAAGTTTTTTTTTATTATTTTGATTGATAAAAATAGATATTTAATACTTATCAATATTAGTTATTGTTTAAAATTAAATGTAATCTATTTTTAAAGTCTTACTAAAATTGTAGTAAGTTTAATTTTAGTTAAATTGTTGAGTTTAATGTAAATTTGCTTTGTAGTTTTTGTAATTTGTAGTTTATTATTCAAATAGTGATTTGTGTAATTTAAAAAAAAAAATACTAGAACATGATTTTGACGTTACACTATATTTTTTAGAACTTATATTACAAAAAAATTTTGCTGATTTGTTCTAAAATCTAAAAAAAAGGTATAATAAAACGGCGTAGGTATTTGGGTTGAGCAGTATGTGTTTTTGGAAGATGATCAACTAGTACGCGCATTTTCTGTGCATAGTCTTAGTGCTTTGGAATTTAATAAGAATATATATATATATAAATATATATTTTTTAATAAAAATGTGATCTAAAACTAGAACTCCAATTTTATTTTTTTCTATAATTTTTCATATTATTATTTATTATTAATCAAACTGTTTATTTTGTAATTGAGTCTATTGGGTTAATGACGTTTATCACAAACATAAAAAAAAAACAAGTTTTTATGTTGTTCAATTGTGAATAAAATTGTTAAAAGTTTTAATATAAATTTAAATTTATAAATCACTAGAAACTTAAAAATTATAATTATATGAAAAGCTTAAGATGTATTTGGGAATTTTAATTTTTTATGACTTTGTTTTTTTTTTTCAATCTGAATGAATTTGCTAGATGGCGTTTGTTATATTGACTTTAAGTACTTGTTCACATATTTATTTATCCAAAAATGAACTTCGTTGCTAAAAATGATTCTTTTAACAAAATTTGAATCAACTTTCAACTGCTCTATAGATTAAAAAATAAAAATTTAAAAAAAAATGTATGTTATTTAAAAAAAAAGTTGGTTGTTATAGCAATTATATTAAAAATAAAACAATAATTTAAAATAATTTTTGAATCATATTAATCGGTTAAACAATAACAGAGTTATTCAACCGTATTTTTTGTCTAACACTTTTTATTTTATAATAATCAAGGGCAGCCTAGGATTTTTTTTTAATATTTACAATAAGTGTATATTTGGTTGCCTACATCGTAAACCTCGGTCATTCTTGCAAACCCTGTATTAAATAACTGAAACATTACATCAATGCATAAATATAACATGTAAACAAACTATACATAAAAAACTTTGCATGCTACATAGTTGCATAAGTTTTATCAAAAAGTACACATTAAATAAATTTAATTCAAAATATTTATTAAAAACTGTGCAGAATATTAATATTAAATTGAACATGTTATCTTTTTGACTCATAAATAAATTATGACATTAACGCTAGAAAATTGCTAGATTTTGTCGCCCCGTCCTGTTGTGGTGCCACTAGTATTATTGTTATAGAAAAATATTAAATCCTATCACATCTACAAGAATATCGGTGAACCTTTCTCTATAGAAAAATATTAACACGTACAGCGCCGTTTTTAAATTAAAATTGGTTCTTATAGGACAAAACGCCAACCAACTCAATATCCAAACGATAAGATATTAACCATCACTCTTTTAATATGTTAAACTACATACAATATTCTATGTCTTTATGTTTTGGTTAAAGATTTAAAGTTACATTTAACGAGTAAAAAATTAGTAAAGAACTGATTAAAAACGTCACTTTTTAAAAATTAATTGCGAAGAAACGATTTATTTCATCAAATTTCTAAAAATTTGAGGACACAGATTGGACTTCTTCTACAATGTCTGAAAATTTTATTCAATTAAATTCAGGTGTTTACTTGCTGAGTTGGATGCTGTAAGCCCTTATAATAGCGCAACTATTCTCCCCCCTTAAGCTTAAAACACTAATTTATTGCGTAAATTTGTAAATAAATTATTTAAAAAATAAACAAAAATTTTAAAAACCATTAATAAATTTCTGTTTGATTTATGAAAACTGATACACTATCAAAACAGTATAACTTATACTTACAACTTACATTTAATAATTTATAATTGCTACAGAAATACAAACATATTAAAATACACAATAATAATTACATATACTAATTTTAATACAAATAACAAACAAAATTTATAATGAACTATTTTTGTATAATAGAATAATAAATAAAAAATAAACCAACGCATCTATAGGTCCTAGCAGCTAGTAATAATAATAGCAGTTTTTTTTTTTTTCATATAATATAATATATATAAATTTAAATAATTACTGTTTTTTTTAAATATTTTTTTTATTTATTATGCTACTAATTAGTTTGTTTTAAGTTACCTTATTAAGTATAAGAATAATATAAACTTATTTTTTTGTTTGTATCACAATTTTTATTTGTAACATCTTTTTAAATTAAGATAAAATACAATATATAATTTTGGTTTAAAAAATTAATAAGGATTGATATAAATAATTATAAACAGTTTTTGTTGTAATATTTATTTATTTTTAACTAAATGTTATTATTTCTTAAATTATTTATATTCCATGTACATGTATTTTCCAAATACACTATATTTTTCAATTCCAGGTATATTCATAACACTGTCAATTTTTGCCAAATCTGAATAATTAAGTGTTACATAATCTTTAAATCCAACACGCTGTGCTGGTTTCTGTGAAGCTGGTGTGGTAAATACTGTCAAACTAACCTTAAAACCTAAACATTTTCCAATGACTTCCCTAAAATATAAACAATAAAATTGAAGTTTAAATATAAATATTAAATTTACCTAGCTGCTAAAATTTCCTGACCTAGACCTTCTACTCTAAATTCAGGAAGAACATAAAGCCCCATTGCTGACAGATATACGTCACAATCAAATTCTTTAAAAACATCCTTCTTTTTTTCAAAATATGTTAAAACAGAAAATATTTTGTTATTAATTTCACTTTCAAACTACAAAGATAACAAATAGAATGTTTATTATAAATTGATAAAGGCAACAATAAAATTTTACTTTAAATGGTTTGGGGTTCTTTTTGTTTGGGCTTAAAACGTTGAAACCTGCAATTTTTGTTTTTCCTGTATCATCTTTTGTAAGACAAATAAGACTTATTTTCAGTTTTAGTACATCTAACCACGCAGCGCTCATTTCATTGATAGTAATTGGATCATCTTTAGCACCTATATTAAGCAAAATGTAAGATAATTATACTCCAAAAAAATTTATTTCTATATTGACTATGTTTTATTAAAATTTTATTGTTTCTTCGTTTGTAGCTAAATTTTATATTCAATTGTAATTAAATCAAAACACAGTACAGTATTTATTAAATAATTCCTATATTATAATAACCTTATTATAAAAACAATTATCTATACTTAACATAAAAAGTCTGGTATAGTAGTACTGTCTTACCCAAACACTTGCAAAGTGGTTCATCTGCAAAAAATCCTGTTACTAAATAACAAAGTATTTCTTCCATATATTCTTCTGTTAAATCTTGTACCCAATATGATCTAAATTTGCCATTTTTTGCTTTTCCAATAAACTTACGATATGTTTGCGGATAAGCAAAATTTACTAAAAAAAGTATATAACTGCTCAAAAACGTCTTACCTATAATGATAATAGATATAAAGTGGTGCTACCATATTTTAATCTTAACCTTCTTATTATCTGAAACTGTATTTATTAATTAGTATGATTGATAAAAAACGGCATTTGATACATGTAAACAGTATTTTATTATACTACTAAAATATTCTATTTGTTATAAATACGTATTAGGCTTAAAATACTTAATATAACTTAATAATAATAGTAATGTTAATAGATTTATTTACGGCATGAGGCCTTTACACAATAATAATATAAATACATATATAAAACAATATGTATAACAAATATTTGAAAATACAACACAATAAATGAAAAAATGAATAAACGCAGTAAATGTAACAAGTAACAAACGACAAATGATAGATAGTAACAAAAAAATGTAAACCTATGTGTTTACAATTTTGTTTAAATAAGTTATATGATACAACAAATAATAAAAATAGCAATTGTTATATTGACGCATTAACCGAGTAAGAAGACTGTAATATTTGTAGTGACAGATAAAAAAATTATTTTAAAAATTTATTTTAAATCATTTTTATTTTTAATGTGTATCTGTACTTATATTTCAATATTGATCTTACAAACAAACGATATAAGACTATATAAACTGATGTCTTTGTTTATTCTGTAATAATTTTTCTTGTTTTTTTGGTTGTTGAGCACATCATATCACAGTGAAAACCAAATGTAAGTTTTAAGTCAAACACATTACCTAGATATCTAATGGTGTTTTTGGCTGTGACATTTGAAGTCGCTCTGGGACGCCCCAAAATTTGATTTAAGAAAATATTACTATTTGCCACTAACGCAGCAAAAATTTTGTTATTGTTTTTCTTATTGTTCTGCATTATGTGTAATATGTATTGAATAAACAAAGTCCACTAAAAATGTTGCAAAAAGTGGCCGGCCCCATATTGCTCGTTTGATCAAAAATATTGCTGCTGTAGCCGAAAACATCCGAAAGAATTCACAAACATCAACAAGACAACAATGCATACAACTTGGCATTAGCATACGTTTGTTGCGTCAAATTTTGGTGAAAGACCAGAAGATGTTCTCTTACAAAATGCAAACCGTTCAACAATTGCTGTTTGCTAATTGTCAAGAGAGGTTACCTTACTGCTAAGCTGTGTTAAGCTTTGTGCAAGAAAACGATGATTTTGTATCCAAAATCATAATGAGCAACAAAGCCTATTTCCACTTAACTGGTTATGTTAACAAACAAAATATTTATTTTTGAAGCACCAAAAATCCACATGATATGCACGAAAAGCCATGATGCAACATTTGTAGTAAAATGATTGGCCCTCGACTGACCAACTCTTAACCCTACATACACATGACTGACTACTATAATTCTTTATTATCTGTAATATTTAATCAGTGTACAAACTTTCAGTTTTTATTAGCTCATTTTACTTGACTTGTATTTACGAAATTTTTAAGGTTGCACCGATGTCTTAAAGACTGACCGTAGTATGTTAACGTATACCACTACTAAAATGATAAATTATTTTTTTTTTTTGGCTCTAAGCTCTAAGACTATATAATATATGATTAGTGTCTATTTAATTACATTTAAAATGAAAGTGTGGGTAGGTCAGATACTAGGCCTCGTCAGAATCAACAGCGTCTCCATTCTCTCAATTAACGGGTGCGATAGTATATATTACGTCCTTAATATTTTTTTGTTGAGTTGTCCGTTTAATAATAAGTTATTTATTTATTATTTTGTAATAAATAAACTTTATTTTAAATATTAAAAATTACTTTTATTGGAAAAAAATGCGACTTTTTTGCCACAACTTGTCGATAACATTTAAATTGAAATATTCTGCTAAGCTAATCAATATCACACATATGTTGGTATGCACGACAATCAGTGTTGCTGTGCGCTTGCGCCACACTATAGAAATTTAAAGGTTTGAAATTATTAAACGGTGGTTACCAAGTCACAGATGCTGGCAAGTAGTATTAAATCAGTCAAACCGTTGTCATAGAATTTAACGTGTTCAAACTTTAGTTGGTGGAAGTGGGTGGTGCAGTGAGACTCAAGCCTTATCCTTTCCTTCAGTATAAGAACAAACTAAACTATTTTATTTTTTTAAACTTAAATCACATCTACGTCATTCTTTGAACTGATCAAGTTGTTCAGGACATGCTTGTAGACATAATTTTTAAGAAATAGTTAAATCATCTTTACTGTTTGCCATAGACTTTATTAAATTGGTATTCATAATATATAACCTCAAGCAAACGTTTATAAATAATAATCTAATATTATAATTAATTATTAGTTAATATATTAAATTGTAAAAAAAGTTTTTTTACCTTATGTTTGTTTAATATATATGGGTAATTCCATTACTTTTGTATAACTTTCAAAAAGTCGATGTCTCAGAATTGCGCTAAATATTAGTACATCAAAGTATGAACCAAAAAAAAAAGGTTTCCAAAGTTTCAGCCTTTTTGTTCTTAAGGTCTACCTTTAAAAAAGCTAAAAAAAAAATTTAAAAAAAAAATTAATTTTTGTTTTCACAGTCCTAGAAATAAGTACCAATACGTACCCAGCAGCAAATGGTTTGTAACTTTATGTACTTTCAATTAAAAATTTTACATATTAAGGTATCTTTGACTTGACTTCAAAATAGATTAGTTAGTTTAGATTTTTAGCGTATCAGCCTAAGAAGACTATTAACGCCGTACTTCAAAGTAGAACCACATTGCAAAATCACAAAATAATTAGGTTCATGAGGGCTCAAAATGTTTTTTATTTAATTATCATCATCTTGGCGAGGTTCCTATAGCTTTGTGCCGATTCCCGCATTTTACTCTCCATCTAGCTCTGTCTCTCCAATTTATTATACGGGGCATTAGTGTGACGTCACACGACAGTAGCGCCATTGGCGCCAACGTGGATTATCACAACAACTATTTTATACATGGGTTTTTTCATGGTATATACTTGTTGGATTTAATTTTGTCGTTATAAGAATTTTTTTTGCAATCTAATGCTTGGTGCATTATTACAATGAATTAATATTATATTAAGGCATATTTTGATGTACAATTTGTATAAATTAGTTGATACAATTTTAAATAAACACATATTGAAATTTGAAAATACAACATAACCTCACACAAATTGTAAATATTTAATAAATACTTTTTGAATTTAATGTTAATCATACTGTAAAATGATCAACTGCAACAAGTTATTATTAAAGTTTAAGTTTAAATAAATATTTAGCAAATTTTAAGACTTCATAAATTTAATACAAAAATATTAACTGAGTAATTGAATATGTAAATATGTTAATCTTTAATAATAAACCATCAGTTTTATAAATTTTATAATAACATATATTTGTGTTTTTAAATTTAATCATTATACGTTACATTTGTTAAAATCAATCAGTAAGCGATTTGAAAAAGCTTATCTGCAGAGTTTTTCCTGCTATTTAAAGTATTTATATAATTTATATGCGGTTACATTATTTTAGATAATAAGAACTAACATAACCAGTTAATTATCTTTGTCTTAAGAATTTAATCGAGTATTAATTAATTTTGATTATCTATGTTCCAATTATGTGTAACGAAACTATGCATATGTATATTGATTTTGTAATTGTACTGTATTTGATAATGTTTTTGTTTGTGTATTAACAATGAATTTTATAAAATATGTTTTATTTTACAAATATATTATAGATAATTGCTTTCGATCTGCCAATAATACAATCCAAAACTTATATAATCAAAATTTACTCGACTTAAATCTTATTTAATTTCATGAGAAGTTTAGTTGTTTATTATAATTTCATTAATAAAGTCAATAATTAAAAAAATATAAACTGTTATAAATACAAATAATTAATAAACAAATAACAAAAATATCATCTTGGATAATCGATGCATTAAATCTAATTGTTTGAGTCAATTCTTGAGTAAAATACTACCTATTATCATAAATTAGTTTTACTGAATATACAATACTGTAGATATAATAAAAAATATATTAATTTACTTAAATTAACAAATGTATTTGTAACGCTTCCTTGTCGCTGATGACCGGAAGCGGCTGAGTAGCGATCAGTCGTGATCGACAGGGCTCGATATTGGCCTAGGAGGTCTCGGGCGCCACCACCTATTGCAAGATGGACGGGTGCTTATAAATAAAACAATACAATGTCAGGAGGAAATAAATTTATATTCAGTAAGTAAACAAAACAACAGAAATCAACTCAAATAAAATGGGAAAATAAGCCTAAGTACTAAGATAACCAGTGTCCTGTCATAGTCGGGCCACTGGTTAACATTTAACTAACACTATGTACAGAATCAACCAGTGTCCTGTCAGGATCGGGCCACTGGTTAATATTAATTACACTAATACTATTTACAGAATCAACCAGTGTCCTGTCAGGATCGGGCCACTGGTTAACATTAACTAAAACTATTACAATTTACAAAATCAACCAGTGTCCTGTCAGGGTCGGGCCACTGGTTAATATTAACTAAAACTAACATGTACTAGAACTTACGGCTCTTAATATCAGGACTTGTAATGGTGAGAATAGTCGCACTATGACCTTTCTTACTCTTACTCATCCGATTCGGTTCTTCGGGTCGACTGGTTGCTTGGCTGAGTGCAAGCTTCACTGACTCTACGTCAGATTCAGATTTAATACATTTATTAAAGGAAATATACATTTTGATAGTAAACTACATTGGTTATTGTGGTTGTAGATCTAAGATCTATTCCACATTTGAAAATAGCTACATTGTTAAAAAAAAGAAAAAAAAAGATTACATTGGTGTGTAAGTTGCTTGGTGGCATAGGGTACATTTGTATATAGATACATAAATCATAACGAGATTCTGAATGGTACATAGTTACATGAAGAAACATATACATAATATGGGTGCAGGGTACAAACATAAGATTCTGAATTAGGTACATAGATTACATAACATAAGAGGTTCCTGGAAGAAAGCATAATTTACATATATGGGTGAAGGGTAGTACATTCTGGGTATTATCGCATTCAAATTAAAATATTTATTAGTTCGGCCCGCATAGGGACGCTTTCGCCCCGCTCATGCAGACCGAACGTTACCTAGGTGGGCGTGGCCGAGTTGCATTACCTGTAAGTGAATGGGATATTATCCAGGAGGTCAAAGAGGTGGGGCGCGAGCTTGTCAGGGTCCGCGTGTTGTAAAATTGCCGCTGGAGGGTACCAAAATTTTTTCTTGGGGAATTTTACTAGGACGATGGGTGTTGAGAGTACCGCGAGGCTAGGTGATGTTGGGTAGTTGGCCGCGATGGCAAACTTGCCTTAGAGTTGCTGAAGGCGTGTGTTGATGGAGGGGGGTGTTAGCGAGTGCCGGAAGGGCTGCTGAGGGGTGACGGGGGTGAAGGTTTAGTATTCTCCGTAGAATTTTTCTTTCGAGGCTGGCAAGCGGGGCAATATGAATATGGCGCGCGATTGATAGGGTTATGGCTTGGTAGTCAATAATGGGTCAGATAAACATTTTGTAGGTGTGTAGTAATGTTTTGGGTTGGTACTTAAAGGTACCGCGGAGGACCTTGAGGAGGTTGAAGCGTTGTCGGACCTGAATGCATATGTTCGAGACTGTTACCGAGAGGTTGACCGTGGACGCGAGGGTGATGCCTAGATAGGTAATTTTGTTAACCGGAGTTATCACCTGGTTCCATAGGTTGATACGGATGTGGGTGTTACTGTGGCGGATGTGGAGGTTGGGATGGTAAAATAGGATTAGTTGGGTTTTTTTAGGGTTGGCGGTAAGTTTCCATTTCTGGAGCCACAGTTGGAGGGTGGAAAGATATGCTTGGAGGTGCTTGCGGGAAAGCTCGAGAGAGTGGTGGGTTACCCAGGCCGCGGTGTCATCCGCGTACTGTTGTAGTTTAGTTCGGGGGTGAGTAGGTTGAGGGATATCTCTAACACAAATGTTAAAGAGAGTGGGCGAGAGGACGGAACCTTGGGGCACCCCGGCGGTAGGTGAAAAGGGATAAGAAAGTTTCTTATCGACGCAAGTTTGAATTGACCGGTTTATGACTCTACCTGGCTAGGCCACGAGTATTTATACCCGCACCCGAGGAGTGGGGATGGCCCGCCAGGCTTGCCAACACATTGTTGCAAAACATAAAAATAACTAAACTAATAATTAAATTCTAATTACACTAATTAATAATGATTATACATAAAATTGTGCATTGCATAACAACCCGGACTCTTATTTGAGGGTCGGACATAGACTCGCCAGATGGCAATAGCCCCGAAATCGGCACAACAGCTGATTATCGCGCGAGACCTGTTTACACTTGTCTCAACGGCACGCGTAATAAAAATAATGTTTTTGTGCCCGGGAATACATCGAGAGAGTGTGTGGATGTGAATGTGTCCGGTGAAAACAGTAAGTAGCATTTTTAAATGAGCACGTGGCGAGAGGTTATGTCCGGCCCCCTTGGGTTAATTAGGTGTTTGCGGACATAATCTCCTTAATAATTATTTCTCCTGGTATTACCCCGACCACAAATATCTAAGTTGTTTTGCCCTAACATTAATTAATAAAATCCTTATTTTAATTAACACAAATACATGGTGGGCAAAACAAATTAATTTGACAATTGATGTACGGGGGGGTCGAAATTCGGGAAAAATACCAGGATTAATTTGAGAAGTAGTTTATTATGCACAAAACGGACCCTAGGTCCGTTACATATTTTAAAATGTAATTAAAACATTTTGTTAGGTTATATGTATTGTAGTGAATGTTTTAATATGTTCAATGCTTTTTTTATTAATTCTATGAAATTCATTTATATTTGTTATTATATTCATATTATTTCATATAATATGTGTTAATTTAAAATTGTGTAATTAATTATCTACATATTATACATAAAATATTACCTTGCTGAACAAATGATCATTGCATAAACACTGAATTGCTGAAAAATATCTTATAACAACACAATTAAATCCAACAAGTATCTTCCATAAGAAAACCTATGTATAAAATAGTTGTTGTGATAATCCACGTTGGCGCCAATGGCGCTACTGTCGTGTGATGTCACTACTAATGCCCCGTATTTATTTAATACTTTTTTCAAATGTTTAAAGTTTTTTATGGTTAATTTTTCAAACAGGCGTAATATTTTTCTATCAAAATGAAATGACTAAGAAAATATTCTTCAAACATGTATAAATAAATTCTAAAAGTTTGGATATGAAACTTGGAGTTTGAAGTAGCTATTATGAGGTATGTTTTAAAAACTTGTTTTTGCATCAGATGACAGATGACAGATGACAGATGACAGATGACAGATGACAGATGACAGATGACAGATGACAGATGACAGATGACAGATGACAGATGACAGATGACAGATGACAGATGACAGATGACAGATGACAGATGACAGATGACAGATGACAGATGACAGATGACAGATGACAGATGACAGATGACAGATGACAGATGACAGATGACAGATGACAGATGACAGATGACAGATGACAGATGACAGATGACAGATGACAGATGACAGATGACAGATGACAGATGACAGATGACAGATGACAGATGACAGATGACAGATGACAGATGACAGATGACAGATGACAGATGACAGATGACAGATGACAGATGACAGATGACAGATGACAGATGACAGATGACAGATGACAGATGACAGATGACAGATGACAGATGACAGATGACAGATGACAGATGACAGATGACAGATGACAGATGACAGATGACAGATGACAGATGACAGATGACAGATGACAGATGACAGATGACAGATGACAGATGACAGATGACAGATGACAGATGACAGATGACAGATGACAGATGACAGATGACAGATGACAGATGACAGATGACAGATGACAGATGACAGATGACAGATGACAGATGACAGATGACAGATGACAGATGACAGATGACAGATGACAGATGACAGATGACAGATGACAGATGACAGATGACAGATGACAGATGACAGATGACAGATGACAGATGACAGATGACAGATGACAGATGACAGATGACAGATGACAGATGACAGATGACAGATGACAGATGACAGATGACAGATGACAGATGACAGATGACAGATGACAGATGACAGATGACAGATGACAGATGACAGATGACAGATGACAGATGACAGATGACAGATGACAGATGACAGATGACAGATGACAGATGACAGATGACAGATGACAGATGACAGATGACAGATGACAGATGACAGATGACAGATGACAGATGACAGATGACAGATGACAGATGACAGATGACAGATGACAGATGACAGATGACAGATGACAGATGACAGATGACAGATGACAGATGACAGATGACAGATGACAGATGACAGATGACAGATGACAGATGACAGATGACAGATGACAGATGACAGATGACAGATGACAGATGACAGATGACAGATGACAGATGACAGATGACAGATGACAGATGACAGATGACAGATGACAGATGACAGATGACAGATGACAGATGACAGATGACAGATGACAGATGACAGATGACAGATGACAGATGACAGATGACAGATGACAGATGACAGATGACAGATGACAGATGACAGATGACAGATGACAGATGACAGATGACAGATGACAGATGACAGATGACAGATGACAGATGACAGATGACAGATGACAGATGACAGATGACAGATGACAGATGACAGATGACAGATGACAGATGACAGATGACAGATGACAGATGACAGATGACAGATGACAGATGACAGATGACAGATGACAGATGACAGATGACAGATGACAGATGACAGATGACAGATGACAGATGACAGATGACAGATGACAGATGACAGATGACAGATGACAGATGACAGATGACAGATGACAGATGACAGATGACAGATGACAGATGACAGATGACAGATGACAGATGACAGATGACAGATGACAGATGACAGATGACAGATGACAGATGACAGATGACAGATGACAGATGACAGATGACAGATGACAGATGACAGATGACAGATGACAGATGACAGATGACAGATGACAGATGACAGATGACAGATGACAGATGACAGATGACAGATGACAGATGACAGATGACAGATGACAGATGACAGATGACAGATGACAGATGACAGATGACAGATGACAGATGACAGATGACAGATGACAGATGACAGATGACAGATGACAGATGACAGATGACAGATGACAGATGACAGATGACAGATGACAGATGACAGATGACAGATGACAGATGACAGATGACAGATGACAGATGACAGATGACAGATGACAGATGACAGATGACAGATGACAGATGACAGATGACAGATGACAGATGACAGATGACAGATGACAGATGACAGATGACAGATGACAGATGACAGATGACAGATGACAGATGACAGATGACAGATGACAGATGACAGATGACAGATGACAGATGACAGATGACAGATTACAGATGACAGATGACAGATGACAGATGACAGATGACAGATGACAGATGACAGATGACAGATGACAGATGACAGATTACAGATTACAGATTACAGATGACAGATGACAGATGACAGATGACAGATGACAGATGACAGATGACAGATGACAGATGACAGATGACAGATGACAGATGACAGATGACAGATGACAGATGACAGATGACAGATGACAGATGACACACCGAAACAGTTGGACATCGTACGATATTTATGCCTAGTTGCTCCAACGCACCTTAAGCTGTAGCTAAAGCTTAAAGATTTCTTACATCTTAAAGTCTCCTTAAAACGTTGCATCAACACAAAATTATCTCATATTGACATATGTCAGCCTTACAAGTAATTGATTTCTATGACTTAAGCTCTATTTTATTAATTTTAATTTTAATTTTTTAATTTACAACTACTCTATTTTATTAGTTATGTTTATTAAAAGTAAAAACATTGATGACATGAATAATAATGTATATAAAAATAAACTATTTTAAAATAATAATATAAGTGAAAAGAACATTGACAGTTAAAACAATATTAGAATAAGTAATTAAATAATTATAAAATAATACTATTACAAATTATTTTCATTGCGTCTTAGGACTTTTAAGATACAACTGTCTGTGTTTACATCTATTGTTAGTTTGTTGAACTGCATTTTGCGCAGTTGCCAAACGTATTTTAATGATAAGGTAAGACGCTGTCACATTTAATTGGTAAAACAAAATGTAAAATTTAAAGCGCCCTTATTGCAAAACCGCCTTAGCTGAGCTGCATCTTAAGTGCGATGGTGCAACCGGGCATTAATAACCTTAGGCTAACCTAAACGAATAAGCTTATTTCTTGTACAAAAATAAATTGCGTAACAATGTAACACTGCGCAACATACCATAAACATCCACTGACATTAATAAAAGTTTAATTTGTCAAACTTTTTAATTTTGTAAACACTACCTTAACAATAATAAAAAAGGTTTAAGTATGATTTTACAGATTAACATCGGTAGGTTCACGCTAGGGTCACTAACCCTTCCAGTAGTTCAACGGATACTACTACTAATTAAATTTGTGACACCATTTAGTGCCACTGGTTTAAGAAGAAGTTTGCTTGGCAAAGCTTTTTAAGCTTGACACGCTCTAATTTAGTAAAATAAAGTCAAATGGTTAAATTGTAAAAGTTAAAAAGTTAATTTAAAATCGAAGCGTGCAAACTTACAACATGGCTCAGCATGGTTGAGTTCTAGCACCACTCATCTTACAAAAAAAACTAAAGAGAGAATCCTTCACCTAATAAGACTGTTACACAAGCTCTATCAGGTCGTGAACAGTTCTTTTAAGACTCCTTGCATGTGAGTGTTGTGCACATCAACCTTGGGAAATAAATTTTGTTGTTAATTGCACAAAATATATTATGAACAGATTCAGTTAATAAGAGAACAATTTTGCATTTAAATACGGAACGCACTCTTAATTTTTTTCTAATCTGTTAATTTTGAAACGTAAGTTAATGCTTACATTTTTATCATACTGAAGTTTACAAACGAGCAATTTTTAAAAGTGATTGAAAAATACTACCAAAATTCTGAGTCTGTAGTCGCAAATTTTGGTCGTTATAACTGTCCCACCAGACGGGTTGTGTCAATTTTACGCTGTTTACAGGAATTGAAAAACTCTCAGTCTACATTGCGGCAAATTTTGCGTAAAAAAATTTGCTTACACTCTTACAAAATCAAATTAACTTAATAAGAACTAGAATTTCTTAATTATTTGAAGCGCCAAAACTTTTCCGATTGGGCTCTGCAAAAGTTTGAAGAATTGATTTTATGAAAAAACTTATTTTTAGTTTAATAGCTTTATTAATAAACAAAATATGCGGTATTGGACAGCAACAAACCCACATTTGCTTCAAGAAACTATATAAAGTGACCGTGTAGTGTGGATTTTATGCCGGAGGTGTGACTGGACTGTATTTGTTTGTGGATAAAAATAATTGCCATATTACGGTTAATGGAGTTTGCTATCGTGCCATGTTGCAAGACTATTTTTGACTAAAATTGGATAGATTTGACAGTGATATGTGGTTTTAACAAAATAGCGCCACATGCCACACAGCTGTTCATACAATTGATCTAATAAGGGGAAAGTTTATTAACAGTATAATTTCGAGAGATGGTTTGGTCGAATAGCTACCTCACTTTTGCAATTTAACGGAATTCTTTCTCTGGGGTTAAGTTGATGGTTTATGCCAACAAGCCAAAAACTTTAAACTTGGGAACAATATCGAATACAAAATTGCCAACGTTTCAATCAATATGTGTAGAAAAATGATGGAAAATTGGCCCCAAAGAATTGATCGCTTCTATCGCGGTGGTCATATAAGCAAGATTGAATTCCATACTTAAATGTAACACATTAAATGTCAGCCCTTTATTTCAATTA
Organism: Tachinus rufipes; assembly: GCA_963932245.1. Lineage (NCBI taxonomy): Eukaryota > Metazoa > Arthropoda > Insecta > Coleoptera > Staphylinidae > Tachinus > Tachinus rufipes. The sequence goes on along the minus strand of OZ010741.1, from coordinate 42,755,083 downwards.
CTCTGTGGTTTATGTAAATACAAAATTGTTATGATCTTATTGAAAATCCCATTACAAGAAGTCTAGACGGTTTAATTATTATTGTATCATTAATTTGCAATTTGTTATTAAAATTACAATAATGTACTTGCTAGTTTTAAGAAAACTCTGCAATAACAATAATTTATTTGTAAAAATATTGACTTTTTTAAACTTTTTCTACTTTTTACTGTAATGTGTTTATTATGCAACTAGTGTTGCTAAAGAAAACTGTGTTAATTTACGTTCTATTACGCATGGAATATGTGTGCAAAAATTGTCTATTACGCACGGAGCTACCACAAAAGTAACAGATAACCTATACAGCTGTACATATATCATTTAGTAATGAACATTTAGGCTGATCAAGAATTGCACAACATGCAGGTTAATACACACTAAAAATTAATATACCTAATTAAACTTACTAGAAACTCAGTGTGACAGACATAAAAATAGATATACAAATATTAAGTAGTATTTTTAGCATAACCTACTACTATATTATTAAAACCCATCGAAATATTTTAGTATGTTGTTTTCATTCATCCATGTTATATTAGTTAAAATATTAATTGTGTAACAATAATAATATAGATAATAGAATTTAATTTACTAATAATATTTGTTAGTATTATAACAATTTTATTATCAATCATAATAACAAAAAACAACTTCAGATAATGAAAAGGTTATTATTGAGAAACGGTAGCAACACATCTACATATTATCATTACAGATAAGAAATTATTTTAAGCATTAATACTCATGCCCGGTAAATAAAACATTAATTTACAAACATGTCACAGTGGGGACGTCCAAATAATGTTCCTTACCCGCAAACATATCGCAAATTTAATGGAAAGGAAAAAAATGGGAAATGCAAATCATATTGGGTACAAGATTTAACAGAGGAATATATGGAAGAAGTACTTCATCATTTACTGACAGGTTTTTTTGCTGATGAACCACTTGGCAAATGTTTGGGTAAGACATTATATTATCATACATTATAATTAAATATTAATTATTAATTATATTATCAAATTATATACTCTTCATAAACATGATTTATTATATATTAATAAAACATTAATTTATTAGCAATTATTCAATAACTGCTCACAAAATCAATTAATTCAAAAATAATTACGATAGGTGCAAAAGATGATCCAGTTACTACCAAAGAAATGGGAGCTGCATGGCTGGAAGCATTAAAATTTAAAATAAGCCTAATTTGTCTAACACAAGATGATCTAGGAAAAATTAAAATAGCAGGTTTTAACGTATTATGTCCAAATAAGAAGAACTCTAAACCAGTACAAGTAAAATGCTATTGTTGCACTTAATTAATTATAAATATTTATTTATTATATTTTTAGTTTGAAAGTGAAATTAATAAAAAAATATTTTCTGTATTAACATATTTTGAAAAAACAAAGGATCCTTTTAAAGAATTTGGATGTGACGTATATCTATCAGCTATGGGTCTTTATGTCGTACCTGAGTTCAGAGGCGAAGGTTTAGGTCAAGAGATTTTAGCAGCTAGGTAAGTTTGATATTTAATTTTATATAAATTATTGGGGTTTGGTTATTGATAATAAATAAAATAAATAGTTATAGTTTAAGATGATTAGATTTTTATTTACAGTTTACAAACCAGTGATGAAAAAACTATTTTAAATTTATTTTATCAATCAACAAATAAACACCCAATAGTTTATATAAATTTAATACTAAATAAATATATAAATAATTATAAAATTTTATTGTATTATATTTTAGAGAAGCTATTGGAAAATGTTTAGGTTTTAAAATTAGTTTAACAGTATACACAACACCAGCTTCACAAAAACCAGCGCAGCGTGTTGGATTTAAAGACTATGTAACACATAATTATTCAGATTTGGCAAAAATTGACAGTATTATGGATATACCAGGAGTTGAAAAGTATAGTGTATTTGGAAAATACATGTACATGGAATATAAATAAATAAAAATTGTTGTAAAAATTAAAAAATAGTTCTATAGTAAATATTTTTATTGTTTCGGTTTTTGCATATCAAAATTGAATTTAAAAAAGTTTATTTAATTTTGCGGTTTAAAACATTCTCATATTTAATTATAATTAATGGTATTACAAGTAATAAACACCTCAAAACCAGATCACAAAAATATTTTTACATTAGATGTGACATAACAAACTTATTTTACAGACGTAAAATAATAAAATATGTTTTTACATAATATAAGTTTTGCAAACTCAATATTATTTATTAATCTTAAATAATCTTTATTAACGGTATATGGGAATTACACCGCAGGGATGTAGCACTAGAAATCGCTCATTTTAAGGGTAATAGACAGAATAGATTTTTAGAATTGGTACTTGCAGGAGTGCCCAGCTCTATCTCATAGCTTTACTTTCTACACTCTAAAAACTAAGTTGATTTGCAGTCCAAAAGTAAAGGTAGCTAATTAGTCTATTCTGTACATATTTTAACATCGATGTTAGCTAACATTGCTGTAAAAATTGATTGTTAACCAATCAGGTATCAAGTTTTTTAAATATTACCTAGCAACGTTTAAAATGTTAATTAACATCACTGTAAAAAATGTTCAAAATACGGCTATAAATATGGAAAAACCGTAGCGTCTGCAGTCAAAATGGGCGGCTACAAACAACGTCCAGAATTGGCGGCTAAACATAAAACTAATAAAAGATACTCAGGTGAGAAAACCCAATAAAGCAAAGAAGAGGAAGAGCTAAAATAGTTACTATTATCTATCAGTTCTACAAAAAAAATTATATTTCTACCATACCAATATAAATTTAGATATGCTCTTAAACAAATAAGAAATAGAAAAACGCCAAAAAAAAATGTATCACATGTAAAACTAAAACTGTGTGGCAATTCTCTACTTAATGCTATAAAAACTTTTTAAAATAAATGTTTATAAAAATACCAACAACCTGGCAAACCACTACAAAATGGCTTTTGAATCAATAGAATTGTGCGCCGTTTTTGAAGCATTGAACAATGCTAGGATAGATTTGTGTAGTGTACTTCACTGATCTTTTCAAAAACATTAAATGCTAAATGTCTGGGGTTATGAAATTATTTTAAATATGCCGCGTTGAGAGTGGCACAATTGTACATTAGATGGTTACATAATTCCAAATTTTTATAATGACCTTGTACATTTAAAAAATACTAAAAAAACTAGAAGGTTAAATGTTGACAAAAAGTATTTTAATTATTTACGTTTTGCCAACTACATTGTTTTGATAAGAAGCAACCAGGACAATATTAACAAATTGCTATCAAAGTTAAACACAGCATCTAAACAAGCAGACTTAAAAATAAACTTTAATAAAACAAAAATTATGAATACTTAAAAAAAATTAAACCAATTATTTGGCACTGCATAAATGCAATGCATTCGAATTTTTGCGCCAATTTATTATTGTTAATAAAACTTGAGTTCATCACTATACTTTTAAGATCAAACAACAGTCTAAACAATGAACCACAAAAAAAATTAGCAACAAAGAAAGCAAATACAGTTGCATCGGCTCACTTGGTTATAACGACATTTTTTAGGGATACACGTGGGATAATTTTATTGATTATCTTCAAAAGAAAAAACCATAAATAAGGAGTGTTATGCTAATTTATTGCAAATTAGCCAAAGAAATTAAATAAAAACGGTTACATTAAAAAAATACTTTTTCATCAAGACAATGTTTCAGTTTAATATATACACGAAATTGTATAATAGTAATTATAATTTATGCAAAAAATGTATTCTATTTTTAATTTTCAAATTTCCGTTTTAATTCTTTCATGTCATTACCATCAGCTTAATATCCCGAAATAATTAGTTTATTTGTTCATTCTCAGAATGCTATTAACCATAGCCATTAAATAAAGTCATTAAGTCAGTTAGTATAAATAGTCAATACACCCTTTAAAATATTCACTTTGAATTGTGGTGGTGAACAATGTAGACGAAGTAAGTTAATAATCAATTAGTTTAAATAAATAAAGCCATACTGATGAGAGGTAAACCTCGAAACGCGTCTATGGATGTTTTTTAGTTTAGAATATTTTTTCATAAATTTAATTTTTTAATGTTATTATTGGGTTGTCCGATTGAACAAATAGTAACGAGCGCTACATATGTCGTTGTGGCATTCGTATAAATTTACCTATTTAACTAGGCTTTATTCGAAATTATTGCTTTTACAACTGTCTCATTTGAGGACATTGCGTCTCTTCTTTATATATTTTATAAAAACTTTAAATTATGTACCATTTAAATTAAAAATAGAACATATGTTATTACATGACAAAATAAAAAAAATAAACAAAAACAACAACAACCACGAGCCCTCAATACCGATAACTTGAGATGGGAATAAACCCTCAAACCTCAAGTGATGATAGAGGAATTGTAATGTATGGACATTATTTTATTTTGTATTAAATATGTATATTTATTATTTATATTGTATAGATATTATTTTATGGAATGTATTTTTTTGTTTAAATATAAATGTATAAAAGAACGCGTAGCAAGGTACTCGCTCTCTTATGTTATACGTTTCACTCGCGTACATATGTGCCGAGATTAAATAAAGAATTTTTCCGAACTCAACCAGCAGTTAAATATATATATCCACGAACTTTACACTGGCGACGAGGATTATTAACAAGTGCAATTATTTCACGCAAAATAAACGTGAACGTGATTAGTGCGTGTATAATTACAAAAAAGAAGTGTTATAGTGAAAAGTGGAAGACACGTGCACAATGTCCACGTACATAGGACAATTAAGGGAATTTAATTGCAAGGATAGCAATTGGACCTTGTATAGAGACAGGTTGGAACAATATTTCATAGCCAACGAAACGAAGGACGATAATTTGAAACGTGCGTTATTAATCAATGCATGCAGCGAAGAAAGTTATCAATTATTGTGTAATTTGTGTGTCGGGGAGAAACCATCTGATAAAGGATATAAAGAATTGGTATTCCTATTAAATAAGCACTTTTCACCGAAAAGAACCGCCATGCCACATCGTTTCACATTCTATCATGCTGTGAAATCAAAATCTGAAAACATCATGGACTGGGCGGCTAGAATTAAAAATCTAGCCATAAAATGCGAATTCGATAAAGAATTGCAAGTCATCTTGAGGGATCGTTTCATCATGGGGCTGGGAGAAGGAAAAATTTTGGATCGACTCTTGGAGGAAGAAATCACCGACAAATTTACACTGGACAGGGCAATAGAAATTGCTATTTGCAAGGAAGTGAGCAGTCGACATTCCCCAGAAGTCAACATAAAAAAGGAGCCGCAGGAAATATTCCGAACGGGAACGAGAGAACATCAACGAGGAAGCCGTGAGGATCGGGGGAGACCGAGCCAGCATCACGGGACGACGGCGCGTCTGCAAGCGGGACCTTCCGGACGGAGCAGCGACCATAGAGCCTATCACAACAAAAATGTACGGTATGTGGAAAATGGAATCATAAGGCAAGTGAATGTCGATATAAAAATTATCAATGTCATAAATGTAAAAAAGCAGGACATTTATCAAATGTTTGTCGAACGAATTTAAATAAAAATAATTTTATTAAAGAAAATGTAAACCTTTATAATTTAAAAACAAATAATTTTGCTGATCCAATTAAAGTCATTGTACGGATTAATGGAAATCCTTTGAGTTTTGAACTGGACACGGGTGCAAGTCTATCCGTTATTTCAAGTCAATTTAAAAATACGCATTTTTCAAAATATAAATTATTTAGTACAGATAAATCATTTATTAGCTATACCGGTACAGAAATTAAAACTGTAGGTTTTATATCTGTAAATATTGAGTATAAAAATGTTATCAGAGAAATGAAGTTATATGTTGTGAAAAATGGTGGACCTCCATTATTGGGAAAGGATTATTTTTCATTGTTTAACTTAAGCATAAATAAATTAAATGTTAATGAAAATATGAATATGAATAATTTATTAAACAAATTTCATAATGTTATTACGGATCAGCTAGGCAAATTTAATAAGGGTAAGATTGATATAAAAACAAAAGAAAATGTAGAACCAAAATATTTCAAAGCTAGACCGTTACCATTTGCAATGCGATTGAAAGTTGAGCAAGAAATCGATCGGCTTGTTAAATTAAATATATTGGAAAAAGTGGATTATAGTCAATGGGGTACACCAGTAGTACCAGTTTTAAAAAAAGATAACACAATTAGATTGTGTGGGGATTACAAAATCTCAATTAATCCAGCTATTATCATAGATTCTTATCCTATACCAAGAATAGAAGAATTATTTAGTAGATTACAAAATGGTGTTGAATTTTCTAAAATAGATCTTTCTCAAGCATATCAACAAATACCATTAAGTGAAAATTCGCAGGAACTAACAACCATAAGCACTCATAAGGGGTTATATAAATATACTAGGTTACCTTTTGGTGTAAGTTGTGCTCCTGCAAAATTTCAAAAGATAATGGAGAATGTACTTCAAGGATTAGAAGGTGTTGTTTGCTTTTATGACGAGGTACTTGTAACAGGAAGTAATAAGAAAGAACATATTGAAAGACTAACTAAAACATTAGAAAGATTTCAATTATATGGACTTACAGTTAGGAAGGATAAATGTAAATTTTTTCAAGAATCAATTACCTATTTAGGTTATAAAATTGACAAGCATGGACTTCATACATGTGAAGATAAAATAGTAGCAATTAAAGAGGCACCCATTCCAAGGAATACTACACAACTTAAATCATTTTTAGATCTCGTCAATTATTACAATAAATTTATAAAAAACTCAGCAACGCTGTTGAAACCGTTATACAATTTATTAAAGAAAAATATTAAATATGAATGGTCTGATATATGTAATGAAACATTCAAAGAAATTAAAAACGTTTTAATATCAGCAGATGTTTTAGTACATTATAATCAAGATCTTCCAATTAGATTAGCTGTGGATGCATCTCAGTATGGCGTAGGTGCAGTGATTTCACACGTTTTTGAAAATGATGATGAAAAACCAATTGCATTTGCATCACAAACGTTAAATGAAGCTCAATGTAAGTATTCACAAGTCGAAAAGGAAGCATATGCAATTGTGTTTGGTGTTCAAAAATTTTATTTATATTTATATGGTAAGAAATTCACTTTATTAACCGATCATAAGCCACTGGTTACACTGTTTGGACCCAAGAAGGGTATACCATTAATAACAGCAAATCGTTTACAAAGATGGGCATTGATCTTGAATAACTATCAATATGATATAATTTATGTAAAATCTAATGCAAATAATGCTGACTGTCTATCAAGACTACCATTGAATGAAGTAATGATTCACAAAGATGAAAATTCATTTATAAATTATGTTATTAATAATGAACACATTCCAATAAATTCTGAATTATTAAAGGAAAAAATTAAAGAAGACGGGATACTTCAAAAAATTATAACATATATCGAAACTAATAAGTGGCCAAATAAAGTTACGAATATTATTAAGCCATATTTCCAACAAAGGAACAATTTAACCTATGAAGAAGGGATAATTTTATTTGGCTACAGAATAGTTATACCTCAAGCGTTAATTGATACTATGTTAAATGAAGTGCATAAGGTACACATGGGCATAGTAAAAACAAAAAGCTTGGCCAGATCGTACATGTGGTGGCCAACTATGAATATAGACATTGAAAATAAAGTTAAAGCATGTGAAAATTGTATAATGTATAAGGATTCACCAAATAAAAATGAACTGATTCCATGGGAATATCCTAAGGAAATATGGGAGCGCATACATATTGATTTCTTAGGGCCATTACATAACAAAAACATTTTGGTAATCATTGATGCACACACAAAATGGATTGAAGCATATTGTATGCCTAGTACAAATAGTTTTCATGTTATAGAAGCTTTAAGAAGTTTGTTTGCACGATTTGGAATTTCAAAACTAGTGGTATCAGATAATGGCAGTCAATTCACATCTGAAGAATTTAAAAAGTTTTTGGATTCCAATGGCATAAAATTTAAAACTAGTTCTCCATTCCATCCGGCAACTAACGGAGCTGCCGAAAATGCCGTCAAAACAACTAAAAAGGCAATATTAAAAGCTATAGGGAAAGGTGGAGTAGAAAATATTAATTTGATAATAAATCAATTTTTGTTTGACTACCGTAATACAACACATTGTACCACTGGAAAGAGTCCAGCTGCTATAATGTTTGGTAGAAAATTGCGTACCAGATTTGACTTGTTAAAACCAGAACATAACTCAACGGACAATCAACCGTTAGTAAGCAAAGTAAAACATAAGCAAAAACAACAAATAAAAAATTATAAAGGTAAAGCAAAACGAATGTTTGATGTAAATGCGCAAGTAGCTGTTAGGGATTTTAGATTCCAAAAACCGACTTGGATTAAAGCTATTGTAAATAAAATTTTAGGACCTCGAACTTATCTTGTATTTATACCTGAATTACAGAAAACGTGGAAAAGACATATTAACCAAATTGTAAGTTTTTTTCACGGTACTAGTTCTGAAGGTACGAATGGTACCGAAATTGAAGAAGTCATAGATGTTAGTAATGACGAAATGTTACGAAGAAGTAATAGAGTGAGAAAACCTCCATCAAGGTTAATTACGGAATTAGATAATTAGAATTGTTTAACAAAATTATTGGGAATATATTTTGTTAGGATAAGGGAAGGGTATTGTAATGTATGGACATTATTTTATTTTGTATTAAATATGTATATTTATTATTTATATTGTATAGATTTTATTTTATGGAATGTATTTTTTTGTTTAAATATAAATGTATAAAAGAACGCGTAGCAAGGTACTCGCTCTCTTATGTTATACGTTTCACTCGCGTACATATGTGCCGAGATTAAATAAAGAATTTTTCCGAATTCAACCAGCAGTTAAATATATATCCACGAACTTTACAGGAAAGAATCTATTTTTATTTTTAATATTACTTATTACTTATTATACGTTCAGTATTGTTTTGTATTATATAAATTTTATTAATAAATATATATTATTAAATATATATTATTATTTAAACAAAAGTAAAAGAAAAGTACATTGCTTTTTTATGAACTAAAACACAATTAATTGATTAGTTATTTATGGATTAGTGATTTATGTACGGTTAGTATCTTGTTTACTAATGTTTTGATTTACATTGGTAACGTCTTGATAAAATACTCTAAATTCTTTGTGGACAAATGGCATTTGTTCCTTCAAATTTGCAATTTTTTTATCAAATACTTTATTTTTTTTGTTTTGGATGGGGGTGAGAGTGTAACTTTCTGGTTCAATTTTTTTGGTACTATTTTTTAAAATGTAAACATTTAAAAACGGTTTGATCTCATCTAATGTATTTTTGTATAAATAACAGCTATACTCATTAACACGGATCCATTTTATGCCATTTTAAAACTTCACCTGCTTATTTAAGCAGTTTTTTTTGTGTTAGTTTCTTCAATACTTTTAAAATGATGTTTTAGTTCAAAAACTACAGATTTTTTTACACTAGCAGTCTATATAATATCCCGGTAAGCATCAGGGGTGTAAATGGTAGAGTGTTTTCGTAAACTTCTCAATTCTTCCAAAATCCCTATCTAAGTCCAGATATGAATGACCAATCACTGGGAGTTTATGATCAATCGTTTTAAAATATTTATTTAAAATAAAATACTGATAAAGTGTAACAATATTAAATTTTTTGTTTTGGCCGGCGCATGAGTCTGACCGTATAATAATATGTTTAATTTTGTTGTTCTTGGTCATCTTAAATAGTTGAACAAACATGTGAAGGCAACTACTTATTTCCAAACTTTTTTTAGTTGCAATATTTTCTGTCCAAGTAAAAAAGAAAGGTTCTACTCCAGATGCTGTCATTGCATGTATTTTAAGATTGTAGAACCATAACTGTCTTAAATAAAATGCTTTGGAAGTAATCAGCTTTGGCAATGGCATGGTTTGTTGCAAATTCATTATCACATAAACTAATGTATTGTTTGAGTTTGTCTCTTGTTTGTTGTTTGTGCAAAGGCATACTTGTAGTTTTCTTTATGTTCGTCAGTATCAAAACCAACACCGCAAGTATTGCTTTTAAGTTGTTCAAATGATAAATTAAAACGATGTTCGAAAAGATGTAGCTATAACTGCTTTTTATAAAAAAAAAAGGTCAGATAATTTTTTATCTCTGCAGAATTGAAGATCGTATATTTTTTGAATATTTAGTAAAGGTGAAATGTACTTTTTATTTATGTTTTTATTACGTGAGTAGTAAGACTGCTCGGCGGGAAATTGTTTAATATGACTCTGAATACATGCCACAACTTCATCAGCAAGTTTGTGTGGTCGGTTGTAGTGAACTCCTACTTAAGTTTTTTTTGTATTAACTAAATTTTTTTTTTAAATTTGAAAAAAATTAGCTCTTTTGCAAACCGGAATTACTTTCTGCTGGTAAGTAACACTATATTTAAATGAAAAAGATTTGGCTTTTCTAATATTTTTTTATGACGCTGTACTGGCTTAATAGAATGACTTTTAAAAAACAATGCGTTTTTTGAATTAATATTCAGATTATAAAAATTTTTAAAGTTACAGTTCTGGATTTTTTATTAAACAGTTCATTACATCTCAGTTTACATGTTTCCATTTGACATAATAATTCTTGCTCAATTTGCTTACTAGGAATTAACTTGCCCTTTTGAGATGTATAGTTTTTGCTCTATTCTCTGGATATAACTGCTTTTTTTCTTTTTTACTCATTTTTATTTCTGTGACGCTTTCTTAAAGTTCTTTCTGGCAACTGAAATAACTTTTTTTTTGTTTTTTCAACAAATGTTTTTTTTTTTTTTTAAGATTTAATGTTTCTACTTCTGGAGTAATACAATCTTTTTCTTAAACTGTTTTTTGCTTAGAATTTGACTTAAGTTTTTCATTATCAGAGGCACTGCTGTCTTCTGAACTACTCGGTACATATTTATCAGAACTATTGACCAAAAATCTGCAAAAAAATATACTTTACATGTAAATCAACCAGAAATTATTTCTAAATACTTACCCAAATAAGTAAGTTTAGTAAGTGTGATAATGTAAATTCTTTTCAGTAACAATTAGAGACTTGCATTTTGAAGTTGATGCAATTGGAGAAATACTGTTTGAACTCAAAGGTGGAACTTTGTTTTTCTTAGATTCTTAGATTAATAACTTGGGCCTTTCAAATGCTTAAATTGTTTATTATTACAGTATAGAAAGTTACATGTACTTACCATTAGAAAACTCGCTTTTAGCAAGTTTCAGAAATCTTTTGCTTTTTTAGACATTTTCTGCGGCACTTATTTATATTATATTATTAGGCTGTACACAATACAATTTAAAACTTTTGAAAAAAAATTTGGGTTTATTAGTAATAATACCAAAACACAACTAGCTGTCACAAAAACGTTTGTAAGCAAACTAAAATGTTTTTAACCACACTTTTCCTGGTTCTATGTTTAGTGTTGCCAATATGTTAATAAAAATAATAAGGATGTTACACAATGGATCGCTAGCTAGCGTTTGACAAGTGTGACCAGTTGGCCCTAACTGATTTTTTTTTTTTTGTGGTTAGAAAATAACACATTTTGTTGGTTTTATAAGGTTATGCGCATGGTGTTCTGACGTGTATGCATTTATTGTATTTTATTCTAAAACTACTTGTTTTGTTATGTGCTTTTGTGTTTTATTACATTACTCGTTTATTAAAAAAAATATTATAAGTAAAAATATAATTATCTAGTGTATTACTTGTATTTTGAAATCTAAATATAACTTATTTCAATGTATAAAAGGTTCAAGTGCAGTAGAATTAGAACGTTGCTGAATAATGAATTCATGTACATAAATTAGAAGTATAAAGATCCTTTTTCCGTTACAACTTGGTAAAAATAGTTGTCTATATACTCTTTACCAACTACTAACTTCTATATTTTTTACAATAGACAAACGAGACATAACCCATCTTTATCCATTAAACAATCTCATTATTTAAGAAAATGTTACATAAACCCTTTATCCACTTGCGTCTTTCAATTTGTTCTAAAAATGCATCAAATTTATAAACAATGTGTAGTTTGACTTATTCTTATTACTAACTAAAAAAACATAAAAAAGCATAAATTTAATAAAAAAGCTATTAATAATGCTTAAATTTAACTTAATTTTAATAAATTTAAGAATAATATGTTTGTCAATAATATTCCACTTATGCAATAAAAACTCTCTCAGCTCTTAAGTAGTTTTTAAATCTGGTGTATGCCTTATGGAGGGGCTACACTGAAACGAGAAAGCCGGGCGGCACATGCGGCATGGCCGGCCTAAAGCCGCGGAGCTTAGCCGGAAACTCAAGCAGAGCGTGTTTTTGAACTACACTGACGCGGGTTAAGTATTGTTGTTAATCAGTAAAAACCTAGGAAATTTAACATAAGCAGTATTAATTAAAAAAATAAACGCAAGTGTTCCATATATGAAATTTATTATTGTAAAAGTTAAATAAATAAAATTATCTATTTTTAGTCCAACTTTACAATCCGCAATTTTTTAAGTTTTTGTTTTATATTTAATAAAAATTATTACAAAACTTTATTCAAATCCATTTTCAAATCTTTAAATTAAATAGTTGCTCTAAATTATCCTCATTTGACTACCGCATTTTATGACGGCTTTATGTAGCCGCGAGTTTTAATCTTTCAGGAAGTTTTTGAGCAACTTTGCTGGGCGGCACAAGTAACATGATCATCTAAAACTTTAGTAATCTACCTGTGTGCATGTAAAAAATCATTATTTACAAAGATCAATTTTCTGTGTGCTTTAAAAAGATTGCCACTTAAATCAAATCTCAGTCACTGTTAAATAGAAATACACACTAAAGTATTTTTTTTATAAATAGTACTTTGTTCTAGATTTCATCAATCCATGTCAAGTAAATTTAGGCAAAAACTAGTTTTGCAATTTGTAACCATATTTTTACAAGACAATCCAACAGCACAAAGCTATATTCTAACGGTTTTTGATAATTATTTTGAAAACTTTTTTGTTGCCTTGAACTTTGTATTATCAATTTTTGACGCAACAATAACTTCATTATGCATAGTTAAATGAACAGTACAAAAACTAAAATGTACAATTGATAGGTTTTATAAACAAAAACCTACTGAAATACGTAAACGCATTTTATTTTACGGTGACATTACATAATAGATAACAAATATTACTACTGATATTTCTAAGAAAACAAATTATTTCAACTGCAATAAAAACTAAAGTTAGACTTTTTTTTTTAATTTAATTTTTCAATTTATTTTTTACATATAAATAATTTGTATATACATAAAAAAGAGATAAACTGAGTGCTTTGTCATTTGACATCCGGCCAAAAAAAATGTCTATGTAGTTTAAATTGTTGGAAGCTGTTCCATAAACTCCACAATAGGGTTGATGTGTTTCTTTATCTTCTTAAATGCATCTATCACGGTTTTTTTTTTTTTGGTTTTTTCTAAAAGATTACTTTTTACTGCTGCGTACTCATTACAGTGTTCTAGTAGGTGTTCTGTCGTTTCAGGTAGGTCGCACTTTATGCAATTTGGAGAGTCGTTTTGTTTAAATAGGTGTTGTTTATCTGCTGTCATTCCATGTCCTGTCCGATATCTAATAATTTTTTGTATAAGTCCTTTTTTTATGTTAAGTTTATCAAACCATAGTTCATTCAAGGGTTGCTGTTAAATTTTTTTATAGAATTGGCCTTTTGTTGATTCTTCATATTGTTGTTGCCATTGTTCTTGCATTCCTTTTTTCAATTGATGTTTGTAATCGTTTCGTGGTAATATAATATTTGTTATTGGTTGATCTACTTCTTTGGCTGTTTTGTCTGCTTTTTTGTTGCCTAGTATTCCGATATGACTTGGTATCCATTGTAACACTACTTTTATGTCATTTGTGTTCATATTATTGATTTCGTTGTATATTTTTTTGCACATATAGTTGGTTTTTGTGGAAATATTGATTTGCTGGAGTAAGGGCAGTTTGAGAGTCTGTGAATATTGCGTATCGTGTATTGTCTTTATTGGGGTATTTGTTAATTAGATATAGTGCTAATTTAATAGCAGTTAATTCTGCTGTTACTATTGATGCAGTTTGTTGTATTTTTAAATCCGCTGTTTTTTTGTTAAAAACCGCTGCTGCCGCGGTTACGTGATTTGTTTTGGATCCATCGGTGTATATGTGGTTGTAGTTTTTATATTTTGTATTGATCAGTTGAAGTGTTTCCATTTTTATTATGGTGCAGTCTAGTGTTTTGGAAGTAATTTTAGGTATTTTGTACGTATCTGTAATGCTTTTCTAATGAATGGATATGTATTTTAGTATGATACTGGATGTGTTGGAGCTACATACTTTATGATACTTTTGTTGCTTTCTAAAACACTCAAGTCAGTTGGTAGTGGTTTGTTTACATATTGCCCATTTTTCTCTAATATGTTTTTAGTTTGTTGTAGTATCTGGATTACGTTTTCTTTTTTAATTGTTTTAATGTTTTGATATATAACTTGATTTTTTTTTGCAAATCAATAGGAGTTTTTGCTGATTCGCTCAAAATTGCAATTATTGGCGTAGAGCAGATGGCCCAATACTTGTTCTTAAGGACTTATTTTGTATTTGTTTTAAGGTTGCTACTTGTTTTTTATTATTATCTTGTGCATATATTTGGCATCCATACATTATTTTGGGTTTTATTAAGGTTCTGTAAAGGTGTACTGCTATATCTTGTTTGGCTCCTTTCTTCCTTGGTGTTATAGCTCTAATCAAATTTATATCTTTTTTTGTTTGTGTTTTTACTTCTTCGATATGTTTATTAAATTTTAATTTTCTGTTCATCCACACACTTAAGAATTTATGTACTTCCGTTTCCGGTATCTTTTTCGTGCATTTTTATAATGTTATGGGGTGGTATTTTGTGTTTATTAGTAATATGTATTGTTTTACATTTGTCTATATTTATGTTTAAGTTTAGTAATTGAAAGTGTTTATCCACTATTTTGATTTTGTCTTCTAGTATTTTTATATTTGTGTTTATATTTTTATTTGTCGTATATAAAGTAACATCGTCAGCGTATTGAATGAGATTGATTTGTGTGTGCTTTTTAATATTGTGCATATATAGATTAGAGTGCTCCCTTGTGGTAGTCCTGTACTAGAGGTACGGCAGTGTGTGTTTTCTGTTGGATAGTATAGGATCTGTCAATTAGAAAAGAAGGTATATATACCTTATAAATTTCTTTGATATATTTAGTTCAGTAATTATATTGATTAGTGTCGGAATATCTACGGAGTTATACGCTTGTTCTAGATCTATAAACACTGCCAAAGTAATTTCTTTTTTTGCTGTGTTTAACCTTATTTTGGAAAATAATTTATATAAAGCGTCAGATGTGCTTTTGTTTTGTCTGAAACCGTAGCTATCTTCTGGTAATAAATGCTCTTTTTCTATAAAGTAATTAAGTCTAGTCTTAACCATTGTATTTAATACCTTTATAACGCATGAAATTAAGGATATTAATCTATAAGATTTAATTTGATCGTCCGGTTTATTTGTTTTTAAAAATGGTAGAATTTTTATTTTCTTCATATTTTTGTGTATTTGTCTTTTTTGCCACCATTCGTAAAATATTTTCAATAATATTGTTTTTGCTTTATGTGGTAACTGCTTGATCATGTTGTAATTTATTTCGACTAATCCGGGTGCGGTTGCTTTTTTATGTTTTAATGCAAAGGTTAATTCGTCCATGTTAAAATTAGTTTCCAAAGGATGTAGTATATGGTTTGTTTGTTTTTCAGCTATTTGATGGTGATTTTCCGTGTAGTCCGGTGTTATGGTTTTTAATAATTCTTCCGTTAATTTATCGTTTGTTTTAATTGAGTTTATTCGGGCATTTCCATTCCTTTTTATAGCTTTTACTATACTCCATGCTCTTCTGCTGTCCATTTTTGGATTTAAGTTTTCACAGGTGTCAATCCAACTATTATTTTTTGCCTTTTCTAAACCATCTTGGGCTTCTTTACATGTCTTTTTATATTCTTCGTAGTGTTCAATGCTCATTTTTTTGCGTAGTTTTCCTAGTGCTAATTTACGTTTGGCTATTAATTTATTACATTCCGGGTTCCACCATGATTGTGGTTTGTGATTAGTATGAGTATAGTTTTTTGTATTTAGTTCGTAAGATGGTTTTATCTGCCGCGTTCTGTATAATATTTGTTTGGATATTAAAGTTAATATGGTCTCTTTGTGTTTATATTTCCATATCTATCTCTTGTGAGTACTGTGCTCAGTTGGCTAATTTGAAATTTTGACGTGAAAATTTTGTTTGTTATTTGATGCAATTTTAGTAATTATTGGGTAATTATTGGTACTCATTGTATCATTTTTAACATTCCATTCCGAAGTCATGGCTATGTCATTGCTGCATATTGTCAGATCGATGCATGATGGTCGAACATTTTTCTCATTTTGAGCAATTTTTGTTGGACTGCCATCATTAAGTATTATTAGGTTAAATTCATTTAAAAAATCTTCGTTTATTTTTCCCTTTGTGCAGTTTTTGGTAGATCCGCAGAGTATGTTATGGGCGTTAAAATCTCCCATTATGATTGTGCGTTGTCCATTTTTATGCTGTAGTATATTTTTAAGAATAGTTTGTGTTAGTATATTATTAGGAGGTATGTATATGTTTTGTAAAATTATATTATTATTGATAGTTATTGATTGTGTTTGTATATTGTTTATTGATTTAGTGCTGTAGTTAGTTTGAGGTTTTATTGTATGTATGATTAGTAGCATACCGCCATACCCATCGTCTCTATCGTATCTATAGATGTTGTAGTTTTTTAATTTTATATTTTGATTGTTTTTTAGCCATGTTTCTGAAATTGCTGCAATTTGTATGTTCTGTGTTCTTATGTAGTTCTTAAGTTCTGCCCATTTTTTTATTAAACTTGTGCATTCTATTGAAGAATATTATTTGTGTCTTGCATTTTGTAATTGATCGGTTATTGTGTTGGTGATTGCTTTTGTAATATTCACTAAAGTTGTGACAACATGTTTAAGGATTTTTATGATTATGAGTTGTTCAGATAAATGTGTTTTTCGTATTGTTTTCGTGATACATGTATTTATATTCTGTATTGTTTCTTCTTCAATTGAGTTTAACAGTGTTTCTATGCTATTATCTTGGAGATGTGTGTTGTTACTTATTGCCTGAGCATATGTGTTACTTAAGCTTGTAATTTCTGTAAGTGTTTCTTTTTCTTGTATCACTGCGTCTGGTTTTATCTTATTTATGAGAGTATATGATTTTATTAACTGTTCTTTGTATTTAGGGCATTGTTTATTTTTGGCATGATGTTCTTCTTGGCCGTTTAGACATTTGTACATATTTGAATTGCAGTTTTCTGACATGTGTGGTTCTCCGCATTTGATACATCTTAATTGTGCTCTGCATTGGTTTTTCTTATGACCGAATTTTAAGCAGTTGCCGCATTGTGTGGGTTTTATTATGTATGTTTCTGCTTTGTATCTTATGCCTTCTATTAAAATATGAGACGGTTGATTTTCAGCATTAATTACAAGTTTGACTGTGTTTAATTTTGTCATTTTCCGTGTTTTTTTTGTGTATCTTTTTGCGTAGAGTATTTCTTCGCCGTTTGTTCCTTTGCCAATTTTTACGATTGTCTGCGTCTGTATGCTGTGGTGAATGTGTATAATTACTTTCGTTTCTTTATTATTTGACGGTATTAAGACTTTGTAATTGACTTGCTAGAGGTATTCATTTTTTGTTAACGCATTGGCTGTTGTTGCCAAGTCGCATATTACTCTTATTCTACTCGGGCCTGAGATTTCTATATCCTTTGCTCCTGGGCAGTATTTAAATATTGATTTTGCTATTTTTGTTGGTTGATGCTTCTTAATGTTTTCTTTATCAGTTTGAATAATGACAAGGTAATGTCCAGGATGCATCGTATTGTAGGTCCGTATATATTTATTTTCAGTATTTATGTTTTGTATTTGCTGTAGAAATGTATTATTTATTTTATTGGTGTTTTATTTAGTTGTGTATTTTTTGTTGGCAGTTGCTGCGGGTCTAATTGCGAATTACTCGGGCTTTCTATTGTTTTAATGTATTCATTTTTGGTGCTATTCTGTTTTTCTAGTTGCCTAGCTTTGTAATGATTTAATTCTTCTTCCTCGTCACTCTCGTCTATATTGTGAACTGCTGCGTCATGGGGCATTGTTTTGTTTTGTTGATTCTTTTTATCTATTCGATGCCGCTTGGGTTTCCCCATTTTAAATGGGTGGATATATTATCCGCAAGCTAGCAATTTTAGGGATAGGGCAAGGATATGGTTATAGATAAATAGGAACAATTATAAATGTGCCAAGATTAAAAAAGGTTATGTACGTCTTTTCAATAAGGTTGTTGACACTGTACTGGAAGTTAGACTTTGTTTCTCAAATTTTTAACTAAGTCAGATAATATTTTATAATTATAATCAAATTTGTCACTATTTGTAAGAAAAAACTTGAATCATTAAAAAAATGTATTGGCGTTATAAATATTGTTGTTGTTTTTGTTAAAAGTTTTAATGTAAAAAATATTACATCAAAACATTGTAGAAGTTACACAACAACAAAAGTAAAATAAAGAAGTAAATTTGATTAAGGATTTTAACTCTTATAATTAAAGTATTACAAACTTAAGCTGTCTCCTAGATTAAAGACTTTATAAATGTTGAGACAATAACTGAGACAAACAAAATAACATAATTAACAAAACTCATATTTAACGTTCAATTTACATTTACAAAACTATAGTTCATACAAAAGCTGGCCCACAAAAAACTATTTTAAAGAAAGCAAAAACTACAAACTTATTTGCATTGACGTATTAATTGTAAAAAAATTTATTAGTAATTTATTATTCTTTTTACGCGTTTGTCTAAAAGATTTAAAAAAAATACAAAAAAGCAAAACTTAAACAACTTACAACAAAACGCGTTGTAAAACTCAATTATACAAACAAATTTTAGATTCTAAAAATGCTAAATGTTGATTGCCGTTAAACCTAGTACCAAGCGTTTATTCACCAATCAATACAACGTTACTATTTTAAAAGAGATACAATCAGCAAGATTTGTTGAAGAGTTGAACATAAAACTAATTACAGCAAAATTTGTTCCAAGAGGCATATTGTCAACAGAATGTTTGCTTCAGTAGGCTTAGTAGATGTGTCATCTGAATTATTGCTAAATAATTAAACATACAATAAAATTGTAGATTTACAGTTTTTAGTAGCAAGAAAATGTCTGTTCCAAGTTTAAACAAAAGAATATTAAACTATTCAATCAAAGTACGCGCAACAATCGAAGAAGATCCAAACGCACGACCAGTGACAATGCAGTGATGCTGTAGAGTATTTAAAAAACGTTTTGAATTCCGAAATTACAGTGCACAATTTATTGGTAAAAAAAATTGCAGTGAATTTATGTTTTCTGTTATTTTAAAGTGTTTAATAGTAATTGGGCATAAACTAAGCATAAGATTATTAACCAGATTTTTTTCAAAATTTAATTTAATTTTTGTTTTTCTTACATTGTCAGTGACTGAAGCAAATATACGTAATTTTAATAGTATCATGTGTACTACTACTAATCATAAAATGTTGGTTATTGATATTTTTTGTTTGGTGTTATTTTATATGAACATAATAAATTGAAGTACACTTATCAGCTAAATAAAAAAATATCAACAAACAACATTTTATTATTAGTACTGATACGACTAATATAAGTTTCAAATTATTAATTATGTTGAAGAGAGCACTCTAACTTATAATATTAATATAATAATCGGAATATTAAATAAAACATAAAGTATATTACTAAAATTGTATATAGGTTAATGTGTGGGTATAATAGATATAAATTATTTTTTGTTTTATTTCTATTTCCTGAACCCTTTTTACAATAGTAATTAGATGTTATTGTCAATTTGAACATAATTGCTTGTTATTATTACTAAATCAATATTCAGTGAACATGTCCAACATATATTAATCATGAAGAATTTATTTTTTAATCTTTATTGTGTGTATAGCAATACAGTCATACCGTCAATGCGATTACATTCTATCAATTTACGGTAGTTATTCATTTGTATAATATATTTGGCTACAGTAATTTAAATCCAGTGGCTCAAACATCATAACGCAATTTCTACTTGAGTAGTGATGTAATAAATTATCTGTCACGATAACAAATACGTACATTAAACGAGCGAACTAAATAAGCAGTGGTGGTCTAACGTTTGCGAATCTATTCAGTGTTAACAAACCAAACAATAAAAATGTCAGGCTGGCAACGTCCCGATTCTCTTAAATATCCAATTGTATATTATGAATTTGAAGGCAAATTGGAACGGGATGGAAAGAAAAATCAATATTGGATACAGGACTTAACTGAAGAATATTTTGATGATGTTATCAAGCATTACACAACCGAGTTTATGCTTGATGAAGTATTATGCAAATATACAAGTAAGATTTGATTATTTATTTTTTCAATTTAAAAAGAAATTATTTATTTTTAATTTAGAATCAACAGAGGATCCAATTTGTGTAGCAGAATTTACTGAAATGTGGAAAATATTACTTAATCAAAAACTCAGTTTAATTTGTCTTACCAAAGATATAAATGGGGTAACAAAAATTGCTGGATTTAATTGTCTTTACGCTAGCCACAAGAACGATCCGGAACTCAAAGTAAGTTTTTTTACGTTTAATGTGGTTTTAATTGAGGAAACATTTTTTTTTTATATTAAGGCAGAAAAATTATAATTACTAGCGAATGAGTTGTGTATTTTTTTTAAATAATGTTGATCTAATTATGTTTATTATGGCGAAGGTCGTTAAATTATCTAATATTAAATAAATACTTACAATGTTTTCAAATTGTAAAAGAACAACATTTAAGCTGCATTGTATTTATCTGAATATGATGAATAATTTTAATACATTTTGATACTTCAAATTATTCTAAAATAAATAATAAAGGAAATTTATATTCTATTCGTACAATTGTCAATTCAACCTTGAATGTACAAAATATTACGCATGTATATATTTTAACAATGCTACGTACGGAAATCACTCTTATAATTGTTCTAATCAATCGCTTAAGTTTACGTATACAAAAAAAACTAATGTTTTATTTCTTAATTAGGAAAACAATACATTATACACGTTGTTATGTTATATTTATTTTACAATAAGTATAAATAGTTGTCAATTATTACTTTTGGAGTGGTCAATTGCAGTTTATATAATTATTATAATCTCAGTTTTAGTCCAATGCATTTAAAGCAACACGTTCAATTTTTAAATAAATAAATCATTAGTTTCTAAATATAAATAAGATAAATTGATAGTAATTTCAAATTAAAACATAGTATTAAAAAAATGTTTAAAACCAGTTACTCAAACCTAATCCAACTCCAAAAAGGCCAGTCAAATACATACAACTGTTTGGGTTTTCTTAGTGGTAGGGCATGCCCTGAAAGATATCTTTGAATAATTAATATACGTACCCGTAATCATATAAAAATATGATAACAAAAAGATAACTAAAAACTGAGATTGTTTCAAAATTTTTCTTAGTGGTTTTGGCCTGTTAGGTTAGATTAGGTTAGGTTAGGTTACAGTGTTTACTTTCTTAAATTTTCTTTTTTGTATATTGCCATATGTATAAACTCAACAAAACATAATGCATGAATGCAACTGCCAAATAGTTTAAGACAATATCCAGACTAGATACCAAAGAGATAACTGAGTGTAGTTTTTTTTTTTAAAGAACGCAAAGATACAGACCTGTTGAAATAAAAAAAATTAGGCTTACGGTTTCTTCTTTACGGATTTGCTATTAAGTGCTTATGTGTATTTTCTAGTGCTCTGAGTGTTTCGAAGTTTATCTTGGCCGTTAGATAAAACAATTTTTTTACATTTTTAGATCTTAAAGTTAATTAAATCACTTGTTCTCACAACCCTTTAAAAATTGCATTGTATAAGGTGTAATGTTATTTGCAACACTACCGTTTTTTAATGGGTTTGGTAATATATTAGGCGTCGATTGGAAACTTGTATTTTGGCATTTTAAACAGGTTTACTAATATTACTTTTATTACAACAATTTAAAAAAAAATTGTTATGTATTTATTTATATTCTTGTATTGAATAAAAAAGAGCATCTAAAACTGTACTTTAATTTAAAAGAAATATTGCTATCTAAACAAGTATTTATTATGTACTACAGTACATACAAGGCTTGCCAAGATTTTCAACAAATATTATTGATAGTTCAGAGGTATACAACCAAAACATTCAAGAGTCAAGGTCAACAACTATTTGAAGTCTATAAATAAAATTTAAAGTCAATATAAATGTTAAAAAACTAATATAAGTTATTAAAAACTTTGATGTCAAAATTTTAAAATAAATTAAAAATTATAAACATATCAGCATTACTCACATATTTTTTAGTTCCAAGTGATATGCTTATCTCACAACTGCTTTTGAATATGTACCTGTAAATTAATTACTTGGTATATACTACTGAACTTGTAAATTAAGAGAATGTAGTCCTAGTATTTGGTCTAACTACTTTTTTATATTAAATGTAATTATGGTCATATAGATACTAATCATGTATTAGATTAATCTCCTAATTTAATATGCTCTAATTTTGTCAGAACTTTAGTTTAAACTATTGAACAACCATTTAAAAGTTTTTACACAACTCGGCGTCGATTTAGAACGTCTAGAATGTACACGTTGCAAAAGCGTCAAGAGCAAACAGACATAGTTTGTATGAGCAAATTGTTTTATAAAGCAAGTAAATCCTAACTTGTTTATACGTTTTAGTCTTTAAAAAAAGGTTGATAAAACCAAAACAATGTATAAAATTGGCACAAGCATAGATTAATTAGTAATTAAAAACATCAAGTCTACCTATAAGCAATATATTGTTATACAGTGTGATCAACAAAGAATGAGGTTTTTCAAATACTTCTGCAAATTTTTTCAATAATTTTAGTGTTAATCTGTTTCTTAACTTGTTTCCCCTGAACAAAATAATCCTAAAAGTTACCAGAATAATTTGTATAGACATTCGTCACTTTTTAAGTAAGGTTAATGTTTATTAAAAATAATGTAAAGGTTAATTTACTATAATAAAATGTAAATTGTGAAGTATTGAATGAATTTTAAATAGTGTGAAGTGTGTTATGCACAAACTGTGTTTGAACAAAAGTGTTAATTGAATATTTAAAGTTAATGTTTATTAAAAATATGTTTAGGTCAATTTAATAATAAATTATAAATTGTAAAGTGCAGTGCATATTTGAAATAGTGTGAATTATGTGTTATGCATACTATGAATTGGATGGAGTGCTTTTATAGTCGCAGTGGAACTATCAATGAGGATGACACCTGGTCGTACTCTCTTCAGTCTCCAAAATTTCTTATAAAAAGGACAAAAGGGAAATTTTTACACTTTTAATTTTTAGTTTATTTTAGCCCCCTGAGTCAAATTCCAAAAGCACAGGTGTATATACAGTAGCATATCAACACAACGTCACATTGACGTCATTTAAATTTTTAATTGTAACGGTTCAAAATTTAATTTAAATTGCATAACACAAAAATAAACATGTAGTACTTGTACAGAGTAGTTTATGAAACCTTTTTATGTCTTAAATTAAAAACAAAAAAGTATTGTCTAAAAATATAGTGATAAACAAATTACTTGGTGTCAACATTTTATGATGTAAAACAATTTCTAATTAATTTACATTTATGGCAATTTATTCTTAAACTATTTTACGACCCAAACAAAGACCTATTGTTTAAAATACGTAGAAATTGAAAATTTCTTGCTCTACTGCAACTCGGGCACGTACGCACGCTATTTTATACAATAGGTTTATTATTGAACGACAAACTATTTTTTTGGGTTTTTTTAATATTTTCGCAAATAAATCAGAAAAAGTTTGTCAAATCTCTAAAAGAACATTTATTTTTAATTAAATTTTAATAATACATTTTGTAAAAAACTGAAAGCTTAATTTTTTTTAAATTTTTTTATGGAAATATAATTATCATATACAGCGTAATTCAAAATTACACGGCAATTTTCTAGGAACTTGTTTGTTTGGGTAAAATAAGAAGAAAAGTATACATTAATAATGTATTGTTGCCGAGACACTGTTAAACATATTGAAAGTAAAAATTTAATGGTGGGAGCTGTTACTATCTGACAATTTATTATAAAATAAATAAAACACATTTACTATGTACAATATTACAAATATGTTAAAAAACCATAACATGTTTTAAACTTTACAAGGCCACCATCCGACGGTGATACAAACAAGTATGAACATTTATACTTGTTTTTATTACATCATATTATATTATATAGTACATAGTAAATGTGTTTTATTTATTTTACATTGTAAATACGCTATATTGCTTTATAAATCAAGTGCTTACTATTATAAAAAAAATCTTTGTGCTCTTTTCTCCATATTTTTTTGCTTATAATTTGTTTGAAGAAGATTGTGTGTGTTCTTAATATAACTAATAATTTTTGTAGTAAAAAAATAGAGTGGCTGCACTGACCTAATCAAAGATTCTTACGGAAAACTTTTGTCAATATCAAATTTTGAATTTATTTTATAAATGCTAAACTTGCACGGTTACACTGCATATATTTGAAGAGCATAAAATTAAAAGAAAAAACTTGTTTTTCAATAAACTACAATTAACTAATTATTTAATTACACCTTTATTGTGAAAACTGGCATATACGCTAGGTATTTTGATTTTATGTGTTTTTAAAGCAACTTTATACAGGGAGTTTACAAATGAATTGGATTATGTAATCTGGCCTATATATTTATTGTAGAACCCTGAGAAAGGAGTAAAATAATTCCAAAATATTGGCAATTTATTAAAGATAATATAATAATTAATAAATTAATTTGACCATATACTCAAGATTAATAATTTAGACCTAGAATTAGTATCGTACCGGTTAAGAGTTAAATTTCAAGATTTAAACTCGCCCGGCACTAAATAAAACTTTCTGCCAAGTTGAAATTCCACGCGACACGCTAAAATTCGACTAACCAGCAACGCTCTATGCTGGCCGACGTGTTTGGCGAGTTGACTATTTTTGCCACACGCGCCAGGAGTGGCACTCCACCCGGCATGTCGGAATGCCACTCGACACGCTAAAATTCGACTAACCGGCAACGCCCTATGCTGGCCGACGTGCTTGGCGCGTTGACTATTTTTGCACCATGCGCGACGCGCTAGGAGTGGCACTCCACCCGGCATGCCGGAGTGACACTCGACAAGTTGCGCCAAACACGGCGTGTTTGGAGTGTCCGTGTGAATGGACCTATTTGTAACCATATGAAAATATTTTTATTATCCTAAGATAGGCAACTTTATTTACGCATTTTTACTAGAGCTGCACAAACTTACATTAGATGGTTACATAATCCCAAACATTTATAATTAGTATATGCAGGGTGTATATACTAATACAGAGATTTTCAATATGGACATAACAATTTTGTATTTAAATGAGGAACGCTTTTTTAACTTTTTTCTAATTTGTCAATGTCAAATGTTTACGAACAAGAAAATTATTAAAAATTACTACTGGCATTTTTGGTCGTAATAATCGTTAAGCTGTGGGTGTTATAGTAGATAAATTTGAGGCAACGTATTCACTATTGAATGTTCTTGTGCCAGTAAGACAACGCACCGGTCAAAGTACCAAAAATTATGCAGCCGTAAGTGCTTCAGTTCAAAATCAACCAAACCAATTGATTCCACGCCGTTTATAGAAATTAGGAATTTTGCAGTTCACATTGTGGTAAATTTTGCGTAAAGATCTTTGCCTACACCTTTACGAGATCAAATTGACTCAAGAACTAAAGCTTCTTGATTATTTAAAGCGCCGAAACTTTTCCAATTCTTTGAAGAAAAACATGAATTTTATTGAAATAATTTTCTTCAGCGATAAAGCTAATTTTTAGCTTAATGACTTTGTCAATAAAATTTCAATCGTATTTTTTTGTAAACGAAAATTATTATGTTACGATCAATAGAATTTGCTATTATGCCTTGTTGCAAGACTATTTTTGGCCAACAAGATGGTGCCACATGCCACACAGCTGGTCAAAGAATTGAAAGCCAACTAGCTCATGCGATTTAACGCCGTTTTATAGTGTCACATTAAGTCGTTGTTATATACCAACAAGCCAACAACGTTAGAGGAACTCAAGAACAATATCGAACGTGAAATTGCCAACGTTCCGACCGATATGTGTGAAAGAGTGACGGAAAATTGGCTCCAATGAATCGATTGCTGCCATTGTGCCTGCGGTTGTCATATGAACGAGATCGAATTCTATACTTAAATGTAACTTACAATAGATTTCAGCACGATATCTCAATTATTCTGTGTTTTATTTAAATATATAATTGTTATGTCCTTATTGAAAAATCCATTACTTGAAAAAAAAACTCATATGTCTTACTAGAGAAAATAATTTTGTTTCTTCTTTGGTAATAAAAATATAGTTTTCTCTATGGATATACATAATATAACTAATATAAAATTCAACAAATTTTAGCCGTGGTTAGCGCTGAACCGGATTTCCTTAATAGCTACAACTATAAATATATTTTGTATTGTTTGTAAAAAAATATTTAGTTGCGTTTATAATATTCTACACGTGTTTTTTAATTGACATTACATAACATTTCCTTTGTTGATTTTTATAATTACATCATCATGAACGCAATTTTACAGCAATATATACAAAAAGGATATAAATAAACAATTATCCTCTCAACCTGTTTAATATTTTAAACTTCAATTAATTAGTTATTGCTTCACCATGTGTTCTTTTTGTAGATATTGTAATTACTGAAATAAAACGATTGTTGTTTATACAAATTTATGATAATTAAATATTAAAACACAAAATATATTCTGTAAAAAAAATATTTTTATTGTTTAAGATTACATAGCCTTTTAACAGTCATTATTTTATAAAAATCAGAATTACAATTCTAATTTGATAATAAGGAATGAGTAATCATAAATCATAAACCAAAATCATTATAAATTCACTGAAATTGAATAGAATGGTACAGCTACTTTAATAACTGATAAAATATTAGCCCTTGAAACCAAAAAAAAACAAAATTACGTAATTAACCTAATAATAACCCAAATTACATATGTATCAATTGAGTAAGTTAAAAATATAATCAATAACATATCACTTATCTTATCTTTTCTATAAAGTAATTGAAATTTATTACAATAAAAAACAACACATTCAAATGATTTATGTTATATTATTATTAGAATTATTTATCTTATCATTTTCAAGTTTTGAAATCCGTGCATCCAGCTATTGCAAGATATTTGAGTGTTAAACAAACATGTGATATTATTTGGATGTATGTTTTAAATAACAACAATTTTATTATTTTTATAAACAAATGTAGGTTCTCAGAAAAATGTGTCATAAAGAAAGAAATTATCTCTACCTCTGGTACAGCTAGAGATAATTTAGTTTTTAATAGGTGTGATAAATGTGATTTAAACGTTCATTAATTAACTTTTTATTAAAGATCAACTTCTTTAAGGTTTAATAAGCAGATTTAGACATTTTTTTATATGTAGTTTGATAGTTTAAGTTTAATCTAACTAGTTTTTTAGTTTATTTATGTAAAATAGCATGAGATGAGAATGAACACACCTGCAAATCTCATTTTTATTCATTAATTTGCAATAGTTAATTAATTTTTGATTTAAGTGTATACCTAAATAATTTTTCAAATTTAAACTGAGTTACTTTATGTAGTATTTGTAATATTAATACGCAGGCACATTACTAAAAATATAAAAAAAATATTAAACAAGATTTAGTATGATCAAACTTTTAATTATATCTCTTTATTCGAAACTGCAGTCACAGATTACAAAAAATAGTTAAGTTTGCTTTTAATTATTAGTATTAATACAACATAGGTAGTATAAAATACTAGAGTATTTACTTATAATACTCAAGTTAAGATAAAGCATGTACAATTATTTAGGTGTTTTGTTAATAAATTGCAATACTAAACGGTCTTCTCTTATTTTAAAAGGTGATTTATCTGTTTCGTTGTTATAGAGCTGCCGCCTCTGTAACAACGCATAAAAGATGGTGACAGCCATGTAAGCTGACGCAGGCCATGAGATGTTGGTATTTTTGGCAAGCTCCTTTTTACATTCCTATATCTGTCGGTTACAAACTGCATATTCTTCTCTACAAAGAAATATTAAATATTATTTTGTATTTTTTTATCATTTGGTTTGTTAACCTAAGTAGATCTTTGCATAATCTCTTTCCTCGTGCTACTGGTTTCTGCTAAATGCTAAATGGTATTGCAAGAATTTTTTAAGAAGACCAGGACTTTGTTAAGAAAACGAGTTTTAATTTTATCTAATTGATATAGGTGTTTTGCGTTTAATAAGGAACAGAGGGATTTAAAGCAAAAAGTTACTGACAGTCAAATCGTTGATATATACTTTAATTACGATGTGTAGTTTCAGGCTTTGTATACGTTTAATAGACCCTATAACTTGAGCCATTATTTTACCTTTTGCATTAGTAAGTTTGATTAAAGTTAGTGTTGCTTGGAATCTAACACTTAGGCATTTTTGATGTTTCTAGGTTTTGTACAACTACTAGGAACAGTCTAGGGCTTAGACTATCTTTTTGTAGCACACATTAGTCATAAGTAATTACGCTAGGCAATTCTTTGCCTTTATTTAGTTTGATAAAGTTTGTGCTTACAATGTCACGTATAGTATTGGAGATTTTGCTTAGTTGAATAAATTTCTTGCACATGTTTTTGTGCAACATACAGGCTTCCTTGTGGCAAATAAAGACAAGTAGCTGTCTTTATTAAACTTTTACTAACATATTGGCAAGCTCAATAACAACGGCTAAGCAAAAAGTACAAATTTAATTTTTCTTTTAACGTTGCCATTTCATTAAAAGAAAATCTTTGCCCTGAGAGCCTTTAAATCGTCGTTACTTCCCGCATTTTAAATCCGAAACAGATGGTTTTGATAGAGGCAAACAAAAAACGATGTGAGGCCATTTACCTACGTGTAGGACAACATGTACATATATTTGTGCAACAACAATAGAAAACCTTGAAATATTACTAATGTTGAATGATTATATGATTATATCATATTACAAGACTTTTAATACAATAAGTTTTTATTTTAATATTTAATAAGCCCTTTATGGTGTTATTTTAGAGTTTTTCTTTACAACACTCTTTACTATATTTGTTAATATTTTATTCTTCAGGCCTGCAACTTATTACATGAGTTTTAAAAAATACAAAAAACTTACTTTTGTAAAATATACTGTATACAATATATAGCCTTTTACCGACTGTACTTATTACCTTGTTAGTAACAAAATTAAACTTGTATCAAAACAGTAATTATTCACAACTACGATAAAATCAATTACGCGAAACACGCTTTGAAAATCAAAATACGGTGTACCTGCACATTTACCCAACCCTGTATAATTAAATTGCATACAGAAATATTATTGAATGAAATACAATAAAGTGCAATAACTTTACAAACACTAATTTTTAAATGAATAGTTGATTGGAATATAATGGAACAAAGGAAATAATAACCAGGAAGAGAAAAAATAATAAAATGATATATTCTTGATTTACTACAACTTTATTATGCCTCAAGGTCTATATTAAATTACAATACGTAATAATTATTGGCAAATATATTATTGCAATAATACGATACTATATCAATATTTTTTAAATCTATTGTGTTACTGCACAATAATAACCTCTTAAAAACCGATTTTAATATATAAATTGTATGCAATAAGGTAAATTTTATAAAGTACATTTTTTATATTGTTTTTGTTGGTCAATTATTTGGTATATAACAATTATTTCTGTATGGAATACAAGATTGATAAGCCAAGTGACATAGACAATTTGTGCTCTTTTAGGTATACTTTTCAACATTTTGCACATTTTCAGTTTTATTTTAGCAAACATTTGAGGCAATTCTTTATGCACATTGCTAAAAGTAAGCAAGATTTATATTGCTAACCAACAATATGAACTGTCATTTTAACAAGTTTTGTTTGCTATCAATATAAACGGTCATTACAGGTGTTGTGGCAAATTTGACAATCCTCTAGCTAGAAGATAAAATAATAATAGTAATATAATAAAAAATTATTTTGTTAAAGTGACATTTCATATTGTTAACAACTAAGATTTGTTAAAATGACAGTTTATATTGTTAGCTAGCAATATGTAATTTGCTTACATCTAGCAATGTGCATAGAGAATTGCCTCAATTATATGACAATTTTTTTTTGCAAAACAGTGTGTTTGTGCTATAACTTGTTAAAACCACCTCTGGTGCAGGTCTAATTGATTTAACTTAGGAGTAAAAAGTTTTTTTTTCAAAATTGTTACAATCATGTTTTATGTATCCTGAATGACTTAATGACTAAAAGGTTTACCGCACAATCACTCTAAAAAAATGTAGAGATTGCTGTTGATCATCAATTACACATTTCAGTTTCTCAATAACTACTATTTTCTTGTTTGTTTGTTTGTTTGTTTGTTTGTTTGTTTGTTTGTTTGTTTGTTTGTTTGTTTGTTTGTTTGTTTGTTTGTTTGTTTGTTTGTTTGTTTGTTTGTTTGTTTGTTTGTTTGTTTGTTTGTTTGTTTGTTTGTTTGTTTGTTTGTTTGTTTGTTTGTTTGTTTGTTTGTTTGTTTGTTTGTTTGTTTGTTTGTTTGTTTGTTTGTTTGTTTGTTTGTTTGTTTGTTTGTTTGTTTGTTTGTTTGTTTGTTTGTTTGTTTGTTTGTTTGTTTGTTTGTTTGTTTGTTTGTTTGTTTGTTTGTTTGTTTGTTTGTTTGTTTGTTTGTTTGTTTGTTTGTTTGTTTGTTTGTTTGTTTGTTTGTTTGTTTGTTTGTTTGTTTGTTTGTTTGTTTGTTTGTTTGTTTGTTTGTTTGTTTGTTTGTTTGTTTGTTTGTTTGTTTGTTTGTTAACAAAACTAGTCAAAATTAACATGAAACATAATATTCACCATGATTGAAAAATATGCGTTTTTACAATCAAACTTGTTTGCCTTTAATTTTGCACCATAATAGATGCCGCATGGATTGGTGCGGTGCATTAAGAGACTACAATGCGTAGAAGAATTTAAGCATGTTATCTTTATCGACAAATCAAAGTTTTATTTGTATAGCCAGGATGGTCGTAAGATTGTTAGACGCCAAGGAGAACAAAGAAACTCACAGGTTGTTGAGGAACAACATACAGTTCTTACACGCGGGGTGATGGTAAAACCGTTTGTGGAAGTAAGTCTCCTCTGGTGTTCATTCTAGAAACATTAACACGGTTCTAGAACGAACATTAATGGACTATCGGTGAAGTTTGGAAACCCCCGTTTTTTAATAGGATAATGCAAAGCCGTATACTAGAGTTAATATAGAATTTCTGAAACTAGTTAATCTTGATTTACTTTGGATGCGTATTCAGGAATCTTGAGATTTAATTTTACAGGTTGATGATTTTTTAGCACGTCTAGACGAGTTGTTGAGTGCTCTAGAAATCGTGGAGGAGCAACTTATTATTGAAATAAAACAAAAATTTATTATAGTTTTAATTATTTCTTAATGTAAATAATTAACATATTATCATAAAAATTGAGCTACATATTTTTTATTTCAGCTTCAAAGTCCAATTACAAAAAGAATACTCAATATTTTAAAATATTTGGAGGCACAACGGAACATGTATGAAGAATTCAATACAGATGTATATTTAAGTGCAATGGGATTGTTTGTTTTGAGAGAATTCAGAGGAGAAGGATTAGGACAAGTTATTTTAAACTACAGGTAATAACAAATTTGTGTAAATATTTAAATTTAATCTCATATTATATACAGCGTCTCCACGGATGGACTTGACTATACGTAAAAAATACTCGTATAGTTAAATCCATCCGTGGACACACTGTATATAAAGTCTATTCGTGGACACACTGTATAATTAATAATTAAAACACAGGTGGTTTTTAATTTTAAATTTTATTTTATAAACTACGCCATGTTTTACCACACAGTGGTATTATTAGGCAGATGATTAATAATTATTTTATATATGATTTTATAACAAATATTTAATGTACAGTTTTCATTTGTATTAATCATAACATTATAAATGTTCTTTACATTTATAATAAAATATTTTTGGGTAGAAAGACGTTTTTCATATTTATATTCATTTTTACTTTACCTATAAATGTGTTTTTTATGAAACATTAAATATATGAAATAAATTTATTTAATACTAAGATATTTTTATGCATTTTATACACACGCAATACAAACTAATTTAAAAATTGTTTCAGAGATGCATTGGCAAAAGTGGTAGGAATTACATTGGGAATAACTGTATTTACAGGAGTAGTTTCGCAAAAGCAAGCCGAAAGAGCAGGATTTGGTGATTATGTAACCGTAACATATGAAGATTTAGGAAAAGCTAATAGTGACTTTATAATTCCTGGAATTGAAAAAGAATCAAAAATCTGCAAACTTATGTATAAAGAATACAAATAAATTAGTAAAATAAAATTTTAATGTAAATTTTACATACAACATTAACTAATAGCATGCTACCTCAAAAATATATTAGTCATATAATTTATACATGTATCTGTATGTCTGCACTATTTTTCTCAACTCGTCTTGGTCGTTATTATTATTAGTTTCAATCTTATTTTTGTTTGGATCCAAATCTTTAAATCCTGCCTTCTCAGCCAAAATCTGCGATGTTAATGATGTAAATAACGTGCAGCTGCCTGGTAATCCAACTGCTCTACATAAATCCTCTCTAAAAAATAAGTACGATACAATATTTAAATTTGTTAAGCAACACAGATGTTAGTTAGTTACCTTGCATTCAATATTTGTAGTCCAATACCTTCACCGCGATATTCAGGTGAAACATAAAGACCAATGGCATATAGATAGTGAGATATATTTAGTATATCGTATTGTTGTTTATATTCAGGGACGTAATTCTCTTCTAAATCAATGAAGGCACGAAGTTTATCGTTTTTACACTGCAAGCACATTGTTTATTAATAAACATGCAAATTAATGTATTATTGTCTGCAATTCACACCCACTAGAAATTTTATAGCTTTCCATTGAAATATCATTTATAAAACTTTCGATATATTTAAGATGAATTAAATATTAAACAGTACATTGTACTTTGACATTATACATTAAATAAATGACAATGTAAAAATATTTTATAAAATTATTTCAAAATAAATAAATTACACAAACCTTAATATCGGGTTGTCCTTTATATGATCGACCAGTGCAATTGAAACCAACCATTTTCGGTTTTCCATTTTCTTCTGTTAAACAAACTAATCCAAGTTTGTGACTTAACATATATCTATAGAGTCCTTCTAAGCCTGCAAGAGCCTCTTTGTCACTTTTAAAATCTAAAATCATAACAAATATTAGATTACTTAAAGTATTATATTCGTACTAACGTGCCAGTTTTGTAGTATCAACGCATCTGACAAGTAAATTTATTCAGTATTACAATTTATTTACTTATAATTAATGTTAAACTATTTTTTTAATTATAAATTGATAAATATATTTTATTAAAAAAACTAGTATAAACACAAGGTTTCACCACTTCACCCAGAAGTCGAAACTAAAGTGTGTTCATTTTTTTCTAAATTAATTATTAAAGAAGATATGGCTTCTTTTAATTAAACGCTGTGTATCTCTGTTTGCTTTTATTAACAGTGTTGATGTTTATTTTTACGTACAGTTTTTGTGATAGAAGAAACTCAATGAATGTTTGTTGTAGAATTATTGATAACATACTCATTGGTTCAATTGTTTTTAAGAATTATTTAACCGCCTACAACTATTTAAATTTTATAGAAAAAATCATTAAAAGGATTGTTAAACAACGTTTCTCTACAAATCGGACATGGTATGTGGTACCAACACAATTGGTAGAGAAAACAGAACTCCTAAGCCGGGATCTGGTAAACCAAACACCATCAAACTGTTGAAGAATTAATTCAAAATAACCATAATATATTACGTAGGGCAACCAAATCACTCTTAAGAAAAACCAGAATGTGTCTCGAGAGCAACGGTAACCATTTTTACCAAAAAAAAAAAAAAAAAAATAGTAACTTTTGCGACAGTTTCAGTTCCAAACTAATATAACATGTTGCTGTTTGGTACAGGTGTTTATAACTATGCGTCAATAATGTTGCAGAATTTTACAATCGCCGATATTTGTTTTGTAATAGAAATTATTATTTACTTCTGTGTCAGTATGTATATTTTTTATTTAAACCGATTGACGTATAAACCAACATTTTTTCTACTTGGCCGTACCGTTTATAATAAAGGTAGCAGCATTGATATTTTTAACATTTTGTCACACATAATTTAGAATTTCAGATTCGAAATTTTGAATTGAAATGATACATATAATTCTGAATGTTTGCTTCAAAATATTTTAGCAATTCCAAACTTGGGATTAACGTTATAGGCTGGTGCCACACCTTTTGCCTTTCAGTTCAGAATCCCTGCATCGGATTCTATTTAAAACTTAACACCCATATTTAAATCAAATGCGCTACTATTATCCAGAATGTATTCCGTCTCGAAATAAAAAAGGGCCAGTGTTTCAATAATGAGCAACATACAATCCGGTTATCAGAATTAAAACTATCCAAAATTAAATTGTAATAATAAATATAAATCCTGATTAATTTATTTACACCATAATTCTTTATTAAATTAATTGTATAAAATAAATCAGTTATTAAAAAATATTGTTTCATAAAACTCAGTCCATTCTTATATTTATTTATTTTTATGCGGCAGTTGCTTATCTATACCAAATTATAATAAATATTTTTTTAAATGGTTAGTTTTTCCAAAGTATGTGGCGCAATTAAAGAAATCGGGATTCCGGACGTTAAATTTCGTACGGGTTTTTTTTTTTAATTGTGAAACCGCAAGGTAATACCAGCCATAGGCTAGTGACACATCAAAATTACAAAAGGTAGAAAAACCAACCACAAAAGATTAAGATTAGGCTTAAAAGAAAATAATAAGCTTATAGCATATTCAAACGCAAATTGAGTTTTAGATAAAATAACTAAGAATTTTTTTCTTTGGTGGAATAATAAGTTGGTCATGTAGAAAACAAGACTGCATTGCACACAGTTTAACTGAAGCAGAATTCATAGCTTTAGCAGAAACAAGTAAAGAATGCGTATGGTTACGCAATTTGTTAAAAGATTTTTATGTTTGTGTAAGAACTCCAACTATAATATATAAAGATTATCAAAGTAGTTTACGAATTGTGAAAGAACAACGTATTAGTATGCGTACTAAACATATCAGTATGAAAGCATACCATATTAAAGAAACCATAGATAAAAATATTATAACATGTGTTTACTGTCCATCGCAAGATACCATTGCAGATTTACTTACCAAAACACTTTCAAAAGCAATATTTAATAACTTAAAAGACAAAATAAAAGTGATTGAGGATTTAAGTTCATAGAATATCATTCTAAAAAGTTGTTTAAAAAGTGTTGATTAAAGAGGAGTTTAGTAAAAATTAATTATTTTTAATTACAGAAAGAATTTTGATTTGCGTTCAAATAACTGTTTCTGTAAATGAAAACAATTATGTTTAGTCCAGTCAAATATGCTCCAAAATTGATCTCACCTCCGGAAAAATCCAAAAGTTTTAAAACTTTTTACACTGACTTATGTGTACCTAATGATGTGTAAACTAAAAATCAGTCTTGACAAATATGACACAAGTTCTAGCGGCAATGACCAACAACAGGGCACTTTTTTTGTTGTTTTGTTAATATCTCGAGAACTGTAGGTTAGAGGTAAAAGTTAATTTTATACATAATGAAAGCAGATAAAAATGGTTATATACATTTTTCTTGTATTTCCAGAGGTTACAGAGTTATAAGGCGCTAAAGAATAGAAGAAAAAAAATGTTTTTTGTATTTGACAAGCCAATTTGCCAATGTTATGTTACCTATATTCTCAAGCATTATGCTGGCAAAAACTGTAACGTTGTTTTTGATAGTTATTCAACGGCACCATCCATTACGAAGAGAGATAATCAAAATCAAAGGTACAAGCTAAAAAGGTCAGTTGACATAAACTTTGAACACAAAACACAAATTACAGTCAAACAGGATAATTTTCTTTCTGATAAACACAATAAATCCAGACTTATTTCATTCCTCTTAACTGCCCTGCACGCTGATATATTGCTCATCCGCACAGGAGTCATGAAATTCTTGTTGGCAAATATGTTTATCTTAGTGCCCTCCTCATAGTTTTAACCCCATCTAAAAAACAGATATTATTTGTTAAACCAAGCCACAACAAAGTAAAAAGGAAGTCATATTTGAGTCAGCAATTCCTAAATATGGGAATAAAGGACTGCATATTTCTTGTGCATGCATTCAGCGGTTGTGATACAACTTTTGCTGCATATCAAAGAGGGAACCTTGTCTGTTTCAATTTGTTCAATTTGTTTTCGTGTATACCACTAAATCCAATTACGTGCAGCTTAGCAGAGGTAATCAATAATGTTCATACATTGTTTTACTGCTTGCTTACTTTTTGAATTTATATTTGTGTGTTGGTTCTCTCACACAATTATTTACAAGCAATCGAGAGTTGATTGATTATGCTGAAAATACACAAAAAATGTATATGATTATTTTTATTAGTTTTTATATATTTAATCATCTTTTAACTCCGATCTACAGTTCTCGAGATATTAACAAAAAACTAAAAAAAGTGATCTGTTTTTGGTCATTGCCGCTAGAGCTCGTGTCATATTTGTTAGGACTTTTAGTATATTTTCACTAGGTACCTATAAACCAGTGTAAAAAGTTTCAAAACTTTTAGATTTTTCCCGAGGTGAAAAGCTACTTTGATTAGACTAGTTTACCGTTAGTGTATTGTATTTTCATATTTTACTAAGTTAAATAGTAAATTGAGAAATTAAGAAAAAGTATTGAAAATTAATTTAGCAATCTAAATAACTTCAACTTATAAATATAGATGTCACTTGAATGTACTTTATGAAATATTATTTATGTATCATGTATGTGTGCGTGACTTGTAATATATTTCACACTAGTTTTTTGTTTTCTACATCCGTTCTGAATTAAATCTGTAATAACAAAAAAAAATAAAAAAATCAATCTTTGATTTATGACATGAGTACGGTTAGACATAGATCCAAATGTGCTGTTCAAAACAGATGGACAATTTAATTGCCTATAATTTTTTATCCTATTTTTTTTTTATTTTAAAAATGATATTTCAAATATTGTATAAAAAAAACAAAAAAGTTTTTGACGCAGCTTCTAGGATGAACATGGTTGCCTACAAGTTAATAAATAAAAAAAGTCTTAAATGAACCCCCCTACTTACCCTAAAAGTTTGTTACCCCTATTCATTAACATATAAATAAAACCAAGCAAAAAGATATAATCTAATGTTTAATTATTGGCTGCGTTCAGGACGACTCATCGCTGTCAATCATTCAAACATAACGAGCGGCGGGAATCATCGTTTGCTGGCAGCGCTTGTCATTTGACTCATCATACATTTAGGTACGCTTTTATGCTGACAAAGCAACTTATTAGCCACCAGCGTTTAATCGGCAAATATATTTAAAAAAAATAAATTATTGCTTATCTCCAATTGATGAGTCAGCGCTGGCAACTGATGAGTTGTACTGAACGCAACCATTATTTAAATCTTTGTTAAAACAGTTGCATTATGTTACTTGTTTATAATCAAGCGGAATTAATTCTTGAACTAACAATACCTATGTAATGTAGAGTTAAAATGTTAAATTTTCTTTGTTGCTTTTCTGCACCTTCTATATAAAACTTCAGTTTGGGCAGTTAGTTTGCTTATGTAAACTTTGCTCTAGTCAAATGACAATGTACAGCATTTGTCAACAATCTCTTCAGTTAAAAAGATGGCCTGCCAAGTTGTAATTTGTGATTTACAAACGTTTTATAACGAATTTCTGTATCAAGAATGCTTTATTACACAAATAAAGAGAAACAACCGCATGTCATTCTCATTGGTAGTTTTACTGCAATAATACGCCATACTATAAAAGCATACCGTGTAAACACCATTATACATATACAGGGTGTCCGGAAAATACGTGTACAACGTTTGACGACAGACTCCTGACGTCAAAATAGGTCGATCTAAGCCGACTTAGTTATATCCAAAATTGTCTCGTTTAGCCGGTAGAGGGCGTCAAAAAAAACAAAAGTATAACAAAGTTGAAAGTATCTATTGTAAGAAACTAAGTAAAACAAAAACATTACTTAAGCAAATGTGTAAAATGACCGCCATCTTGCTGAATACACTTATTAACACTCTTTAAAAAATGATATTGGACCCTATCTAATGTCTCGGGATTATTAAAATGGTTGCCTGCATTTAAAATCCGCTGCAATAAATCATCGCGTGTGTTTACCGGAGTCTTGTAAACTTCTGTTTTAATAGCGCCCCACAAAAAGAAGTCACACATATTTAACTCAGGAGAACGTGGTGGCCATTTTACTGGTGCATCATTGCCTCTTCCAATCCATCGGTTGGGATATTGATGATGTAAGTATTGCCGAACGGCAACCGAAAAATGGGGCGGGGCACCATCATGCATATACCACATTTCCCTCCGAAGTAAATGAGGCAAATTCTCCAGAAGAATTGGTAATGTGTCTTGCAAAAAATTTAAATAAATATTTCCATCTAACCTGTCTGGAATAACAATGGGACCAATAAGGTAGTGATCAATAATACCTGCCCAAATATTAATTTTAAATTGATGCTGATGATGTGCAACTTTAATGGCATGTGGATTTTCATCGGAATAAATATGTTTGTTGTGCAGATTGGTTACCCCAGATCTTGTAAAGCATGCCTCGTCAGTAAACATAATTTTTCTACAAAAATTTGGAACAAGGATTCTTTTGTTTCTAATAAATTGACAAAATATAAGCCGCATGGGGGGATCAGTCGGTAAAAGTTCCTGGACTTTTTGTATGTGGTAAGGATGTAACAACTGTTCTCTTAAAACCTTATTGACAATCGTTTTAGGAACATTTAACTCACGTTCTAAAAGACGGGTACTGGTACTTGGTTCTTCTTCAACTCTTTTCAGAATCATCTCTTCTGTTTCCACAGTTCGAGTTGTTCGAGTTGTTCGCATACGACCCCTGCCTTCAAACTTTTTCTCAAAACTGCCCGTTTCCCGAAGATGACGCTCAATATTGGCAAATGTTTGGTGGTTTGGTATTCGACGGTTAGGAAACCTCTCCATGTAAACCCTAACACTCTGACGCCCATTTCCTTGACAAAACCCGTATACCAGGAGCATGTCAACTTTCTGAGAGTTTGTATAATTTTCCATTTTTAATGGTAAAATGAACTTGTAATTCAAGAATGTTGATCGTATACTTGAGTAAATTTCATAAACTGGTGACAATTTGTCAATAATTGTCAAATTATTAAACGCCATAGCAACAAGGTCACTTAAAAAATTATTGTTACAGGTAATTTCTTTTTAATATTTACAAATTTTTGACGCCCTCTACCGGCTAAACGAGACAATTTTGGATATAACTAAGTCGGCTTAGATCGACCTATTTTGACGTCAGGAGTCTGTCGTCAAACGTTGTACACGTATTTTCCGGACACCCTGTATATATATATATATATATATATATATATATATATATATATATATATATATATTAAATTTACAATTCTGTTCAATTCTGTTCAATTCGGAGATTGCATAAGACACTATTTAAAAGTTAGACAATATTCCAGTTCACATTTTATGATTTTATATTAACCTTTAAATTATTTAAAAAAACTCAGTTTAAGAAATCTACTTTTATTTGTAGCTCATTTAAAAGCCACTGCAATAAAATGCATTTAAAATGTGTATATAATTAACATTGAAACAAATAAAGGTCTTTTCACTTAAAATTTCCGCAATATATTAAGATTAAATTTTATCAATTAATCACTTTATCTGTTTACATACTTAATATATTAATTACCAATTTTTATATTAAGTAATGTATTTCTGTTATCATAATTATGACCTTTGAATTGAATTTGAACCTACTTAAAGCTGAGCGTTTTTTTATACTTAAAAGCAATCAGATAAAAAAATAATTTTAATTTGATCATTTTTGTTTAATTTATTTCCGGGTTTTAATCACAAAACAAATTTGTAACACCATATAGCATGCCAATTTGGAACAAATCAACAAATAGGCTACCTAATAAATAGATCTTAATGTTATTAACAAGCTATATTGTACAGGTTTAGATTACAAATATCTGTAAGTTATATCAATCTTCTCTTCTTCTTGGTGTGCCATCTTCAATAAAGGTTGGCGACCATCATGACTATTTGAAGTCTGTTTACTGCTGCCTTGAATAGTTAGTTCGAAGTACATCCAAACCAGTCTCGAAGGTACCAACACTCCTCTTACCGGTTATCTTTTCCTGGATTATGAGCTGCAAAAACTTGTTACGGGCACCTCTCATAACGTGACCAAAGTATTCAAGATTTTTGGTTTTAATGGTTATCACTATTTCTTTTTCTGTTCTCCGTAGCACCTCTTCATTCGTAACTCTCTTGATCCATGGTATTTTCAGAGTTTTGCGGTATTACTCAAATGCCTCTATTTTGTCATTTATGCGTTGTTTAAGAGTAGAGGCTTCTATACTATATAAAAGTACAAACAAAATTTAGCATTGTATCATTCTTATCTTAAGAGAGTTACAAAGATATTTGCTGCAGAAAAACCGTTTGATTCTGATAAAGGTACTGCAAGCTTGTTCAATTCTGCTTTATATTTTTAGCTCAAAATCGTTATTATCGTTTACCCATGTACCCAGGTATTTGTATTTCTGGACTCTTTGTATATCGTATTAATTGATTGTTAGCTGTGTGTTATAGTTTGTTGCGTTTTTGCTTATTAACATAAATTTAGTTTTTTTCATATTTAAGTCCATAGCAATCACTGACCTCTTGGACGCGTTCCGTAATTCCACGTAGGTCTTCTATATTACTAGCCAGCAACACGGCGTCATTGGCGTAGCGGATGTTATTTACGGAACTACCATTTACTACAATACCAGCTAATTTATCTTCCAGAGAACCAGAGAACTGGAAAAAGCATACATTTAATTGGAATATTTTCCGATGTTTTTCCTTCAATGCCTATGGTCGCAATTTGGTTGTAGTAAAAAACTCTATAATTCGTAAATCTCAGCTGTTCATTCCGTTTCTCTGTAATAGTTCAATTAGTTTCTTGTGTCGTCAAATGTCTTTTTGTAATTGACAAAACATGCGTAAACATCCTGATTGACATCAAAACAACGCTGTACTAGTACATTAAAACTAAAC
This sequence comes from Tachinus rufipes, assembly GCA_963932245.1. Classification (NCBI taxonomy): domain Eukaryota; kingdom Metazoa; phylum Arthropoda; class Insecta; order Coleoptera; family Staphylinidae; genus Tachinus; species Tachinus rufipes. Next base: position 42,713,163 of record OZ010741.1, on the reverse strand, counting down.
AAAGTTTTAAGTGTTCTTATTCAGTTTATTGTACATTCTCTTGTGTAGTACTTTTAAATAGATTTTTAATATATAGCACATCAGGCTTATTATGCGATGGTTTTCACATTTTTTGCGTTGGGCTTTTTGGAATCGTAACAAAAGTTGATACGAGCCATTCTGATGATATGATACCGGTATTGTATATAATGTTAAATAAGTCAACTAGTATTCTAATTTGCTCTTCTTGTATGAGTTTAAGTATTTTTGCCGGGATGTTATCAGAACCAAGTGCCTTTCTGTTTTTCATATTTTTGATAGCGTATATGACTTCTTCTTCTGTTATTCTTGGTCCTGTGTCTTCTTCTGTTGTTAATCTATTCTGTTCCTCAGTTCTTACGTCTTATATCAATAACTTTCGTGAAAACAAAAAAATTGTAGAATTGATTGTTTTAATTCTGACCCTAAAATCATAAATACTGAAACTCTTTGTACCAACAAACATAGCAAACCGTATTGCAATAAAATCAAGTATAGATTTGGAGTTATCTATTAACATTATTAGTTCCTTATTATTTATTATTCAAATAATCAGTTTTATTGTTTCTCCTAAAAAAAGTTATTCTATACACATAGTAGGTATTGCAGAATTAGCAACAATATATAACATTGCTCTTGTATTAAGCATTGTTTTAAAATATAGAAAAAACATCTAAAAGTACACTATTTCTTCTAAATTTTTAGTGTGGTTTTACTAGTGATATTTAAAAGTATTTTTATGCTATGTTATAATATATACAAAGTGTTAAAAAACTGTAAAATATTTAAAGAAGCACTGTTGTTGTCAGTGCACAAGTTTTTGTTTGCTACGGCTGTTTACTCTAACGCAAAATTAGCCAACATGCATATCATGTATGGTTGTGTTCATAGGATTGCAACGTCTTTGTGTTAAAGTTTATCCAAATCACCAGATTTCTTTAAATCGTATGTTTGGAAAAATTTACCAAAAATAGCAAAGTACTGGTTCATTCAGCAAACAGTGCCATTTATCCAAAAGACCAAAATCGGTATCTACTCCTAAAACAGAAAAAAAATTCTAATACGTATAGAGTATAATCCAAAAACGAGTGTGCGGAGAATATCAGCCGAGCTAAGAATCAGGGCTTTTTTTAGTTAGAGAATTTTCTACTTATATTTTATCCATACCATGTACAAAGCGGGCCTTAAATCCACTTGATCATCAAGCACGTATGATTTTTTTGCCGCTGGTTTCTACGCAATGATGTGGAAGAACCCCGTTTCCTTGCTAGTATTTTTTTACGGATACAGCCGAGTTTACACAAAATAGAGTTGTTAGTTTTTACATTTTACAATACGCAAGTTTGGGCCGACAAAAATCCTCAAATCTTATAAAATTTAGACAACTGTTGCGTTTTTCATTAACATTTAGATGGGTATTGTAGGCAACACGTTTTTAGGTTTTGTTGTTTTACCAAACCGTTTAACAGGCACTGATTACCTAACTTTCTGTAAAAGACAATATATAATAACGTAACAGTAACTACAACAAACTCACATCACCCACAATACTCAATAAGATCTGAGAAAATAAAAAAAAAACTGACGATGGCCTAACAGTCGAAACCAATCTTAAATAAAAAAATAATAAAGTTTAGCACAATAAAGTATAATCAAATTTATTAAAATAACCTAACCTTAAGTTAGGTTGTCGTGCCTGCTTGAAAATAGAGAACATTTCGATTATTTGATTTAACTTTGGTTTTTTTATGTTTGCTAGAAAAAAAGAATAAACATCTTTATCTCCGAAATCATTACTTTGCGAACCCATGTTAACTAAGACTTTTTTGCTTATTTTACCTCTTTAAATATTTTACAATTTTTTTTTTACACCTAATATACAACATTTAAAAATATACTATTTCTTTTACATTTTATTCAAAAGTTAGCTATTCGAATTATTGACAATCCAAAATTGACTAATGAATTAGATTACCTTATAACATCAGCGTAATGTTGCAGATCATTGCATTTTCTATAGACATTGTTAAAAAAAATACAAAACATATTGTCATCTAAACAAATATTTACTAATAGTACAAACCGTGCTAAATATTCACTGACAGTTCAGAGATGTAGAATTAAAACTTTTAACAAAACAATTTTTAGTGTGGTTTTATTTATGATATTTAAAAATATTTTTATGTTGTTGACATATATAAGTAAACAGTTCACCTAAACATCATATTTTAAAATTTAAAAATATAATAGCAAATTTTTAGAGCAATGAGTTATACTTTTTTTGTTCTGTAAATACATTGGTATTTTTCATATCGCGCTACGATAAAATTCTGTTAATATAATGTGTCATACAGTTATTATGTCTGAAAGAGTTTGATAATTGTTAAATAACTATAAAGATTAGTAGTAATAAATCAGTTATCAACAGTTATTATTATTTATTTTTATTTATTTATGCTTTTTACGGCTATTTTACATCGCCACAGTAAGTCTACGACTTGTTTAAAGTGGTTTGATGGGACCAACAGCTTAAAACGTGACTTCCGAACCACGCTGGTGGATAAAGAGCAAGTTATCATTTCAGTCATATTTCGGGGATCGAACCCCGGACTGCTCGCATGATATGCAAGTGCTCTACCATTTAATTTTAACAAAGTATGTGTAGGTAATGTACAACCTTGAGTATGAGATATAGATAATGACATTCAATTTTACTTATATTGAACAATAGTATAATATACATAATTTATTATTAAATATAAAGTAGATTTGTTTGATATTAGTTGAAATAAATTATACTTAAATTTATAATTATTATTTTACTAAAAAAACTTCTTCTAAAATAATATAACTTACCTAAAAATTTACACAATGGTTCATCTTCGACAAATCCTTGAATTAAGAACTTAATAGCTTGGTCTACATATTCTTCTGTGAGATCTTGAATCCAATATTCCCGTTTAGTTCCTCCACCACGTTCTTTTCCAGAAAATTTGCGCCATACACTTGGATAAGGTAAATTCGATGGTCGTTGCCACTCAGACATCCTCATATTCAATGCCAATTGATTAGTTTTACACAGGTACTTATCATTAATTTTCGGAACGACTATTTCGATAGTGGTATGAATCAATTAATTTGTCTGGCTGCGGTTGCGCCGAATAAAATAAAATATATCTGAGTCATCATGCTTTATCGTTAGGTATATATTTATTAACGTACCTAGTAACTAATATCAATTTTTAACATAGTATTTAACTGCATAATAATATAATTAATCGTACGAGTTATTAAATTAATCGTTCTTGTTGAATGAAAATGATAAATATGTTTACATTATAAAAATAATCTTGGTTAAAAAAATCACAATATTAAATTACAAAACCTCCAGACAGATAAATCTTTACAAAAATTGACTTTTTATTGTCATATTTATTTATTTTTACTTGCGCGTGTCATAAAAATGGATCTTATAATATGTAATTTCTCATATATAATTTGAAACCAAACACTTAAATTACATTTGTTTTTTATCCAGTAATTTTCCGATTGATTATTGAAGGCATATTTTTAATTTGCTTTGATTTCAATTGCATTTTGATTAATGTAAATGTAATATTAAGAACGGTTATAATTGATTTAAATTTGGTAGTAATAATCACAGCTTAACACCAGCAATACGGTTTTTGATACTGTCGGATGCCTGAAACGTTACTCGGTGACCATAGTTTTTATGGAGGTTGTTGTTTGCAATGTGCGGCTGGTAGTGATGGCTGCATGAGCAAAACTGTTGCCAAAATAGGCATGTTTTACCATATTGGTTAAATTTTAAAAAAATCAATAATTACAAGTTGGCAACATATTTTTATATACAGATAATCTCAATTGTAGTGTGAGATAGCTCAGTTATAGAGCGTTAGCGTAGCACGCTAACAGTCCTCGGTGCGATCCCCGAATATGACTAAAATAATAACTTTACCCACCAGGGTGATTCGAAAGTCACCTAATAAGCCGTTGGTCCCATCAACCCATCAAAAAAGAATTGGCGTGATAAAGCCGACTTGATATGGCACATAACGGTCTTTGGTTTGGCAGATGTAGTTTGTTATTAGAGTTTAAATCAGCTGTTGTAAGAACTATTTAGAATTAATTGTGGTTGCTAGAAAATTAAATAACAAGTTGATGTAAATGTATATTAAAAACCAATATGAAACCTGAAAATTTTTGTCGATTTCTTTGTTTTGACTGTTTAAAGTTATTATTTTTGATTAGTTGACCGGTTGCATCTATTTGTTGTCTAGGTAGAAATTTGATCTCTATAGCTACTCTTTTTTAGAAATCTAGTTTTCAAAAGCAATATTTATTTTGAAATAATTGTTTGGCGTTTAAAATCTTTTTATGGTTTTTGTTGTTAAGTAGTGTTCTTAGGCAAAAGTTTTTGTCTACCTTGTAAATAACATTCTGTTTGCACCATAAATTAACTCAAAAGAAAAAAATATATGAAAAAGTCTACGATATTTTGCCAACCAAAAAATTACTACTATCTACGTCATAGAGCTCACAAAATCAATTAAACAAACCACGTCAAAAATTCTATTCTGCAATACCAAATACTGTCGAAATCATTTTAATTAATTCTATGGAGTTCTACGCAACACATTAAAAGACAATAGCTTTGTAATATAAACTGGCAGTTACTATACTAATACATTTAGGGTGAAACAAAATTAATAATATATTTTTGTTAGTATTGAATTTAGAAAAAAATATTTCTGTAAAAAAAAATGCTTCATATTTTAGTAGCCTTAAAATTTTCTTACTTTATGTGCATGTGTCTATGCAGCTTTAGTTTTTCAATTGGCGTACGTATAAAACTTTTTAAATGTCAAAATACAAAACTAAACAAAACTGTTAATATACACTCATCATTGTTGTTGTTTAACAAATCAATTATTACATTTGACCACAACATTTAATGCAAAATAATAGTATATTATGCAATAAGTACAGTATGATACAGTTTTGTAAATAACATAAATCCGAAAGTAAAGACAGACTGTATGTTTTATATTTATTTTATCAAAAATATATTTTTCTTTAGTAAGTCTAATTAAAAAGCGAGATAATTTTTTATCAATAAACTAAGAAAAGAAAAAAAAACAAATTTTGTTTATTTATGTTTGATTATGGTGTGCAGTATTTTAGCGATCATATTTAAAAACTAAAAGTAACAATAATGTTACAAAAGTATATTAGTTGTATAAAAATCCTTGATTCATAATTTATATAAAATTAAAATAAAATCAAGTATTTTATTTTACAGAAAAAGTACCGGTTTTGACCTTATGGTCAACTTCAAGCTAGAAAGAGTTACATTGATAAAATTTAGTATATAAAATAATAAAAACTAAGGAAAAAAATACATTTATGAGGACTTGGTTTAAGAGGTTTTAACATCGGCAACTAGATTAATTATTATTAGTTTAATAATATAAATAATACGGGACAATAAACTGTTAAGTAGGCTAAACATGATAAAAGAGAACTCCATCAGAGTATTTTACATACTTTTATATTGAGATTAATAATTATTAGATAATACATGGATGCATGGTATACCTTAAAAATACCTGATTGCACATTCTTGAACGAATTATGGTTGAGTGTACGATGGATTGAAACCAAATGCCATTGTAGAGATGGTGAGCAAATTAAGTAAACATGTGTGTGGAATTAAGTAAACATGTGTATTTTAGTTTCAACCGTCCGCGCCCGGAAACAAATCAATAATCCGTTCTTTCGGTCATTCTGAAGGTGGCGACTGAACCAAAACACCAAATTACCCCTTTTAAGTGAAGAACGATTGGTTTTAACATTTGAACCCGAAATCTGAGTGTGAATATGTATATTCAACGTTTCCAAAAATATTGCAATATTCAGCGTTTGACCAGATTTATATTAACATCTAATAAGTTTTCTTCTAACCTTGACAAAATAAGTTTTTCCACTAAAAAATGCCGAGGAGTTAATTAATCAAATTTGTCTTAAGGATTATTCAAGAGTTTACACAAACGCCGCAAATTCAAAATAGCTTCAACCTTGTTACTCCAATTACTCTACAAAAATGATATTTGAACGATTTTAAATTCTTCCAAAGTTAGGAGCATAAAGAGGTTGAAATACCCATTTAATTTTTCAAATTGCAATATAATCAGACATGACTCTATTATTAACAGACATAATTTTAAACAACACCTTGAGTTCCTTTGCTGCCTTACAAAAATTACTACTTCAATATGAAAAAACTTTTATTAGTAAACCTCTTCGACTTGAAAATCTATCCAAAGCTCTCAAACATGCTTTAGATGAAAGACTGGTCACACATTCTAAATGTATTGCTTTATTCACCATGCAAGCAAACAACACCAAACAACATTTTACTACCTTATTACATCTATGAATATTGTTTTAATAGAAAAAAGACCCGCATAATCGATACCAAAGTTATTGTCGGTTCTAATTGATATGCTGGTAATTTTGCCTTGATTGCCTGTATAGGCTTTGTCATTAAACAATAACAAATTAAACATGAAAAGGTCTGATGACAAATTAGACTTCGTGCACCCGCAATCCAAAAACTACAAAAAAGTTAGGACTAAATCAATTTTGGACCACTATGTCTGAAAAAATATGAAAATGATCTACTAACAAAATTGCTAATCGACTTTTGTTTGGACTGAGATTGATCGATTTGACCCTCCACCATAACAAAACCCTCAGAGTTAAGGAAAGGAATCAAATCACTATAATATTTCAAAATCTCTACACCATTTTTCAATTGATCCTTTTTATTATTTAACATTGTTTTTTGAGTTAATTTCACTACTAATTTCATTGCATTTCATATTCATGATGAGCTATTAATCAAACAATCTTATTCTTTACAATCTTTTTTTGTGAAATATTAATAAAACGCAGCATAAATACAATATTTTTTTGCAATTTTAATAAGAAAAACATTTTATTAAACAAATTTATAAATTCAGAATAGTCTTGATTCACTACATTAGAGAACAAATGATTTTTTTTTAATTCGGATAATCTTGTATTATTTAATCTGGTTTTTCCAAAGACCAAAAAAATCTAGACTTTTCCAATAAAGGAAACATTTATTAAGGTCAGAAGCAAACAAACCCCGACTAGCAGGATCTGCGAAATTTTGAGTTCCTAAAATATTTCTCTAAATTGCTCTTGGGTTTAACTAATGGATAACCGAGTAATGTAACGTTCAATTTATATCTAAAAACAGTTTTTTCAAAATAATTTTTACAAAAGTTTTTCTAGTGATAAAAAGAAACTAAAAGAAGTTCCTTTATCTCACAAATCAATTGTTTAAGACAAAAACAAATTTCTGATTTATGACCAAGGTATTTAAAGTCAAACTAATTTTAATAATTTTGTCCGGAAATTGCTTGGAACAAAGTTTATCCAAAAGCAGCAAACCGAGATTGATGTCAGAAAAAAATGGAAAGTTGATGTCAGAGGTCTTGTTGAAACAAAACGAGTCACTAACGACGTATTCTTCTGCATCCAAAAAAGATAAAAGGTTGATGTCAGAGGCTTTGTTGAAACAAGACAAGTCACTAACGACGTACTCCTCTGCATCTGAAAAAGATAGAAAGTTGATGTCAGAAACTTTGTTAAAACAAGACGAGTTACTAACGACGTATTCTTCTGAATCCGGAAGGTTGGTGTCAGAGACCTTGTTAAAACAAGACGAGTCACTAACGACATACTCCTCTGCATCCAAAAAAGATGTAAAATTTATTGCATTCCCGTGTTTGATAGAATCAGACAACTTAACAGCCAGGGCCAGTTTAGGCAACATTGAATCTAAATGAACACACATAGAATTCGTTATGTTTAGCTCATTTTCAATCCCATTTTTTACAGAACCCATCATTATCCAACTTAAGATATTCTTTAATATGTGCTGAGGCAAAGTAGAGTAATATGCAAAACAGAGTTTACTCTCAACAAAATATCTACAGGTGACATTACATGAAAATAAGTATCTGCTAAAGATCAATTTGAAAACCGACTTTTAACTAGAAACAGAAATAGAAACAGTAGGTAGATCAGCTGTAATTTTAGGTAACACTACAACTTTAGAATTTAAATAAAAAAATTTATTGAATCTAGGGCATAAAAGACAACTCACCATACCTTTGCATAAACCCACCGAGAACTGACCCACTTCATTCAAAGAAAAAGGACATCTTCTTCTTGAAAGTTGCAATCAGTCAACTAATTCTTAAGTTATGAAACTGACTTGACTTCCTAAATCAATTATCAAACAATTTTTGCTTGAGCAGTTTCTACAGGAGCTACAAAATTTGTGAATGATTAAAGATTCACAGAGTTAAAAGACACAGAATTTAAAAGAGACCCATTAATTGCTTTGACAGGTTTTTCTTTCCTATTAATCATTGCATGTGAAATCTTGTTAGATGTCCGGTCAAAATGCAACAAAGTATTGTGATCCTTTCAACCACAAGTTTTGCACAAAAACTTTGAAATACATTTTAAAGAAAGATGAAAATTCAAACAAGCAAAACAACGTTTATGAGCTTTGGTTATTTCATATTTGAAACTTGAAGTTCCCGCTAAGAACACAGGACAGTTTATTAATTGATGGTCGATCTTACACAAAAGACACTCAAAGGAAAATGTTTTGGGTTTGATCTTTTCGACCCTTATGTGAACTTTTTTGAAAATTCTTTTGGATAAAAATAAGATAAATTAGATTTTGTTAAAACTGAAGAAGTTTTTAAAACCAAGTCAGCAACAGTTGTCTGTTTAGTTAAAAAAATCAAAACAAATTTTAAAAGAAAGAATCTTAAAATCTAAATTTTGTGATTCAAAATCTTTTCTCATTTTAGAATCTAATAACTTTAAAGAAAGTTTTAACTAAATGTAATTTAAAAGATTATTCAAACTTAATGTTTTTAAAGAATTTACATTGACTTGAATCGCATCCAAAAGATGCATAACTTCTTTAGAATTATTGAATTTTACAGGACTTAATAGCAATATATTTGAAAGGTATGATTTGCAATAATCTTTTTAATTGTATATCGTTTTATCAACAGATCATATGCTAAATGATAATTATCTGGCATAAAGGCATCAGTTTTAATTAATTGTAAAGGATTACTTTTTAAATACACCAACAGGTAAGAAAACTTTTCAATGTCAGTAAGATCTGTACAATGAATCATGTTACTATATAAAGCTATAAACAAACAAAAAATATAATTTATATCTTTATAAGATCCGTCAAGTTTGGCCAACTTAATTTTCGGTAAACGTAATTTTGTCTAAACTACTACATTTGTATTTGAAGAATTGTGAATTGACAGAGCAGCCATCAATTCTTATTTTATCAAATAATTACCAGACTCAAATTTAGTTGCCAGTTTATTAAGATCAACATTAAACTCTTCATGATTAAAGGTCAATATAGATAATTGATCTAACAAATTCTCATGGACCTCTACACTCGACAATAAATCTTTGGCTCTTATTTTAAAGATAATCCAACCAGCTGGCAGCTTTCCAATCAAGTTTATACGTGATTAGAGTTTTGCCTTTATTTTGGAAAACCAAGGGCGGAATTGTGTTCTCGGGAAAATTTCCTATAAGATACATCCTTTTGAATATGATTTTTGACTATTTTTAGCTTATTTACAGCACAAAAACTGAAAGAAGACAAAATATTTCTAATAGATTAAAATGGCCGCCATTTACACTGTATTGCACTTAGAGATCTAAAATTTTAGGAATTGTCATATTTTGGTACTCCAAACACGTTTTTGAAAATATTGATATGGAAACGATTGTCCAAACTATTGTAGAATTACCCAGCAACACTTTTTATTACATCAAGACAACCGACTAGTATCAATTTGGTTATTTTAGAACAAAATATTAATCGGTATTACAATCAGAAGCAAACTGCTGAATTTTAACGGCATTTTTAAGAAGACCAAATTTTATTACTTTTAATTAATGGTGCGGCCTGCAACGTTTGTTTTTTTTTTTTAAACAACATGTGATAACCGGTAACAACCTAGTACCTAGTAATGATTACCAAATATAACCTCAAAATCCAAAATTAAAAAATAGTTGGCACCAAAATGCGAGTTGCGTTTTATAATATAAATGAGAATTACTAACAGTTAACAGAATTTAATTTTACACTAGCACTATATACTTTTTTGGACCTTGCCTTACTTTACAAACCTGTGTGCACGTTTTGCACATCTTTATGTACGCCACTGTTGATGTAATATTACGTTTATTATTTAAAATATTTGACAAGTTTTGATCACGCTTTAATAAAACACATGCAGACTTTTTTTTTATTTATTTATTTAACAAGGTTAACTACCAACGTCACAGATTAAGACTACTACATTTGCAAATTTTGTAGCAAATTTAAAGATTTATAACACATTGCTTCATAACCAGAAAAGCTGTTCCTTCAAATAAGGAACTCAAATGCAAAATCTCTGATGTAAGAGGCAAGTTAGCTTACTGGGTAGTTACGTGCAGACTTGTATTAATAACTAGGCATTTACAAATTAACTAAATAAATAGTTCTTAATACTGGCTACCCTTTATTTTTTACAAATAGTTTTTGAAAAAAAAAAATTACAAAAATCATTTTTGGTTTAATTTTTGTTCATTTTTAATTTAAAATGATTTTTGCCAAACATTTTTGTGTTTATTTATTCTTCTTCTTCAGATTTTTAGATCTAACGGACTATAGTATACATTTATATCTGACTATGTGTTTTTATTGATTAGTATTAATCAATAAAACAAAATTAATTCATAGTCGTTAAGTAACGATATAGTGAGTCAGTTTATTGATTTATTAAGTTCCTTAAGTCATCAAAATTGTTTATTAAAAATTACCTAATTAAATTAAATTGATTAATGAGCTATCAATCAAGTTAAAAATGGTAATTTTAATTATATTTATGCCATCAAATTTTATTTTAAACTAATCCCATATTAACCTGCCACTTAACGCTGCCACGTTGTAGTATTGTAATGCTTCTTGTCTATAACTACATTAAATTTAATTATATATTTCTATTTCAGCATTATTACAGTACCATTTTTTATTGGAGAAATTAAAGTTGCCCAATAATTAAACTTATATAATGTTTGCTATAGATAAATCAAAATTATATAACATATTTTATATATTATGTTTATTATATTATATACCTAATCGTTACTTAGTTACATGCTTTAAGATAATTAAATTGACTAAAAAAAATAAAAAAAAATACATCAAGCAAACTTAGCTAGTAATAATTAATTACTGTTAGATTTGTATTGACAATTGTCGTCATCATGTACCAGCTCAATTCATATTAAATTAATATTAGTTTATTTATATTCCACTTGAGTATTATCATAGTTACGTTGCGAGTCAATCGAATGATTTGCAACAGGTTTTCATCACAATTAACGTCATTGGATTTATTTACAAACCATAGTAGCGTGTGCTTCAGTGTTAATATGTGCGATCGAGAAATGATTTGGATGCAGTTTCGGGGGAAGAAAAGTGAAAAATCATATACTATCAAAAATGCTTCATCCGAACATGTAGCTGATATTACAAATTCTATGATTAAATATTTTTTCCACGAAGAACCTACATGTAAATATTTAAGTAAGTATTTATTGTTTGTTAACATTTCTTGCATACTTTGATTAATATTATGGTAATGTGAAGGTTATTTATAGGCTAGCTAGTATGGTATTATATCTACTACAGATAACAGTTGATATTAATAAAAACAATAAAATTAATAAAAAATTATATCAACTGTTAGTTGAACTGAAAATGTTTAGGACCAAAAAGTGTGTGATTTGGTGATTTTTTTGCCAAGTGAGTTTAGCCAAAATACTCACTTTACCTAACCTAACCTACAAATATTTGTTCTTTTTTTAATTAAAATTCACTAGTTGTTGGTTACAATTTTATACATTTTTAAATGATTTTATTTATAGTGTATTATAAAATTTGCAAAATGTTCTTTTAATTTGGCGCTGGTTTTGATAATAAATTTTGATAGTTTCCAATTGTTGCTCTGATATTAAACGTTTTATGATCATTTGCTAGACTATGTTGAATAATTGTGATTTGTACAGTTTCATTGACAGCAATCTCTCAATCAAAAGTTTGGACGCACTAAAACAGTTATCTTTTATAAATTCTAATTACTTTTTTTGTTTTCGTTTTTCGAATTTTGTTTTAAATTGAATGTCACGCTTACATTCAATTCGATCAGACTACAAAAGTTTTTCTGACACTACTTTTTTATTATTTTACTGTCATTCTACGTTACTAGTACGAGGTTGCTAAGCGACGCATTTTAAAACATTGGCATTTGTTTATTATGATAAAGTTGGGTTATATTGTAAATTTTAGGAGATTTTGCAAGCAGCCATCTGCCTAAAATACTTAATCTTTTCCTTGTAGACTTAAAGTTCTTAGACAAGTGCGTGCGATATTAACATCTGCTGGACAATATATACGCACTTATAGTCGCAGAATTAACCTACACAATATTCAACAACTAAAGCAAAGTTTTTTGACCACTGGTAATAAATTTTTGTACATAGCTTCCTTGACAGGATTTATTTAATTTGATTTGTTGCATTTTTTTTTTAGGTTCAGGTATAATTCTAACTGTGGCTTTGGTACTGGTAATTACGCTTCTTAAATCTAAAAAATGTTAGTTTTAATATTTTTTGTTTCTTCAAAATTAAGGGAACAATTGGAATAAATTAAATTTTAAATAAATGTTTAAAAATGGTAGAGCTATGGTGGTCAGTTTGAGTTGGAATCTCAAAGCGTTATCTTTGAGTATTTCTAACATCATATAAAATATGTCATAAATTAATTTAATGAATAAATAAGTTTACATTCTAATAAAAACTTTATAATATTTATTAACTGGGTTTGTACAGCTAGGTGCCGCCTTTCCACTCCCACACGCCATTCCCGTTTTTGCAGTGCATCTTCTTTTTCCAGCTTTCTTGCTCTCATCGCATCTCGAATGGTATCGTTCCATAATCTTTTAGGTTTTTTCTTTTTTTTTTTTTTCTGGCGGATGTTATTTCCATACTCTTCGGGGCTATCTATCATCTGTCATCCAAAGAACATGACCAAACCACTTCAGACTTTTTATTTCCTCTCTTTCTACTAGTGTTTGTTCAGCTTTCATTATCCGTCTAATTTCCTCATTTTTCACTTTCTCTATTCCGGAGTTTCCGTCGTTTCTTAGGTAGTCCATTTCTACGGTATTTATTTGTTGCTTATCTTCAACTCTCAGTGTTCATACTTTTTAATTAAAATTTTTAGTTAATTTATAAACTATATTTATTGCATCAAATATTTCCAAAATTGTAAATTGTCAAAAATATTACAAAACATTTATTTGCCTTATGAAATGTATCAACAAATACACACAAAACTGATCAAAATGCTAATAACATTTGTTTCAAGAAACAACACTTATTGCATAGTGCACAGTAAATGTTTACAGTGCGTTCTGAATTTCTGGATTTAGGGTTGAAGAGTAAAGCAAAGTTTACTGCAGGTAGGTCTTATTAGACTTTTAGTACCTCCTTTAGTGGTAACCTCACTCTGTTGTCTTGACAATCAATCATTCTATGTAGATGATGTATTCAAGTACAACGCTTGGGGTCTTTCTTATACTGGCTATGGCAAGCCAGCAGCTTTCCAACAGAGACTCTCTATCGAGAAGACCGTGCATGTACATAGCACGTGTTCAATCGTATGTCATTTATTTTACATTCTCTACACGTTGGACTGTCTTTATGACTGCTGTCTTAGCATTTAGGGCATACGTTGCCTTTTTGGTTGTCCGAAGTATCAGTGCGTTGTGTGTGTTAATTTTTAGTAGGTTATTAAAGCTGTGGAGTGGTAAAACGGTTCAGGTCTACACGCCATAAAAGTGGACCTTTTACACGACAGCTCATCCGCTTCGATGTTACTTACTTTGTTGAAATGTCTTTTTACTCAGAGCAGCTCGATGTTATTCAATTATCACAAAACTATAATAGCAGGGCTTTGAATAAATGAAAATAAAACCAAACTTATGAATTTTACTAGATATGGTCAGAACCAGCAACAGTTGAAAACTTTGAATTTACAGGTGTCCCTAATTTCACATATCTGAGGACGAAACTGAACGAAAAAAACAAACAAAAAGAAGAGGTCGAGATAAGGATCATATAATACTAAACTCAAAGATTCTGAGCAGAACGTGCAATCTTAAAATCTACAAGACTCTTATTACACCTGTGGTCACTTACGCTAGCAAAACTTGAACGCTAAACAAAAAAAAATCCTCAGAAAAGTCTGCAAAAAAATTTTGGGCTAACACAGAACAAAGATAGAAGCTGGAGCATAAAAGCAAATTACGATTTGGCACATCTAATTAACGAAGCAGATATAGTTTATTTATTTTATTTATTCAATTTCCTTTCTACCTTTTGGTGTAAGGCGTACATTTTATTAATTTAATAAATCTTATTAATAAATCTAATACTCTTTCTTATTTCAATATTTCCAGTGTTTCTTTAGTTTGATAATTGCTTCTATTACTTCTACGTCTTTTTTTAATTTCATCTATTTCTTCCGTTTGTCTGTCCTGTATCATTGTTTCAAAAAAACAAGAAAGGATCTTATGTTGTTTTCTTTTACTTCTTGTCTTGTTAGTTCTTTGAAGTATTTCTTTCTTCTTTCTATTATCTCGTTTTCTTCCGTTATTATTCTTCCATTTATATCTTTTATGTTTATCATAGTGTGTTCTTTCTTTTGGCAGATATAGTTAAGTTTATTAAAACACAAAGAATTTGTTGGTTAGGACACGTCATCAGAATGGATGAGTGAAGAAGCGCCAAAGTAATAACAGAATGGAGACCAATGGAAGCAAGACCCGGAGGGAGGCCTCGCAGAAAATGGATTTTTGCAGTAGAAAAAGACCTTAAAAAGACGGGCATTAACAACTGGAGGAAAGTAGCTTTAAACGGGAAATGCTGGAACAAAGTTGCAGAAGAAGCCAAAACCCACTTAAGGTTGTAGAGCTCATGGAAGAAGAAGAAGCTGGATGTTATTTTTACAGATTGCTAAGTAAGGGCACGGTAACATTTAAAAATTAGCTTTGATGGGATTTTAGGTTTGTTTATAGCCATTCTACTATCCGTTAGAATTTGGACATTTTTGCCAAACATTTTGCGGTTTACTACTTTTAGGTTATTCTAACTATTTCTGCTTGGAAGATAATAATGTTGGTTTTTAGTGGTTAAGATATTTTAAAGGTTTAGATTTTGCGAGAAGATTTCCGCTTTAGAACCTTGACTGGTTTTTGAGCCTTTTGTGTAGATTCTAATCAAATTATTGATTGCATTTTGCACATTTTGTTTATGTGTAAACACGTTGTGCGGTCTATGAAATACAAAAAAAAAAGTATGTAGGGTGTCCACATTTTTTAGGACCGACCAGGACATACAAAAAAAAACGACAAATTGATATATTTAATCTAGCAAAATTGGTTGTTGTAGAATCCACCTTCTTTAATGATTTCAAGCATCGTTACCTTGGTTCAATCTACTTGTCTACATAAGTTTTGACAATCACATTTTCTATTGCTTTAATAGTTTAATTTTATTTTTTTTATTATTTGAGGGAAAGTTTTTTTTAGTTAAACTTAAACCGGGACAATTAACTGTCTCGAAACAAATTTACGGACACCGGGACAAAAAAGATAAAACCGGGACAATTAACTGTCCCGAAAAGAATTGTCGGGACACCGGGTCAAGAAAGTTAAAACTGGGTCAAATTCGGGAAAACCGGGACGTATGGACACCCTAGTGATATGTTATCTGTTTGCGCTCTTAACAGAGGTATTTTCAAAAAAGTACATTGTTTGCCCGCCTTTTCTGCTGTTACCCAAAGTTTAACTGCATTTAGGCACAAAGCTGCCATTGAAGCCATCTTTTTGACGTAAATATTGAAGGGCGGCAAACACAGCATTGCCTTCATAGCTGCAGTTGGTGTTATCCGCATACCACTTAGGCATGTTACAGCTAAGTTGCCTATATAGAGGCCACTCTATTCGTGTCTGGCTGTATTTATTGCAACTGATTTAGTTTGCTTGCAGACGTTTTCTGTCTATCTTTTGGCCACTACATTAGTGCCCCATATGTGCGCATAGATTTTATGACGGCTTTGTATTACAATAGTTTGCATTGCCAAAAAGACATATGAACTTTTTTGCATGTCATACAGTACAGATGATATAAAGTTTAGAGACACTCAAATAAAAAAGTATTTAATAGTTTTTGGTTATTAAAAATGCTATGTTATCATTTAAAATAAATCGCAATGACAAACTTATTTAAGGTTATAAAAATACAAACAAGTAACATCAACTATTTAATTAAATTACTAATTAACAATTTCAAATTTTTGCAAAAATACGTCTGTGCCCTTATAAAAAAACAAGACTGTCGGTATGTTTTTTAGCTGGAGATTTAACATTGCTTGAAAAATACTCAAAAACTTGCCTTTATATAAAAATTTTAAAAATTATTTGACTGATTTTTACGAATTCCAGTATTCAGTATTTAACGTCTCATTTTTGTTTTAGAATTTTATGACGATAATCATTTGATTAGTGAAATCAAAGCTGTTTGGAAAGATTGTATAGAAAAGAATTTTAGTCTTGTTTGCCTAACTGATGATCCTAATCCACAATTGGCAGGATTCATAATGCTTTATCCAACATCTCCTAATGATAGTCCAGCAAAAGTAAGTTACAATTATTTTTATTTAAAAAAAAATATTTTTGTTTTTGTTTTAGATACAAAATAGCAATTGGATAAAATTGTGCAACATAATGGGATACGTTTCAAAAGAAGCTGAGCTATATGAGCGACTAAAAATATGTCAATATTTAACAGATTTAGGTTTACTAACACTTCCAAATTTTAGAGGTGATGGTATAGCTGAAAAATTATTGGATACTTGGTATATTTTTATTTTATATTTATAATAATCATTCTAAAATGCTACTTAGTATTATATACAGTTTAACTTGTTCTTAATTGAGGGCGTTGCGTTACTACTTTTTGGATGTCTAATATTCATTTTACGTTATGTTTTAACAAGTTAACTTAATACTAAACTTCAAAATTTTATACTGCTATTAAACAATAAAATACATAAGTGTAGTTTAAACTTGAATGTTTTTTTAGCGAAATGGTATGTCGACAACATGATTTACCTGCTGTGGCAATTCCATTTACTGCAATTGGATCACAAACAATTGCTAAAAAAATTGGATTTCAAGAACTCTACGCGATATCATATGAAAAACTAAGACAAATAGATAATGAAAAATACGGAATTAAAAATATTGAAGAACACACCAAACATATTAAATATATGTATAAAATGGTAAAGAAAAATTGTTAATACTAATACGAATGGATTCCAGTTGTGTTTTTATTAAAGAATATGAAGTGACACTGATACCTAGTTCGTTTGTTTAATTTCGTTGCAATAGTTGTGGTAGATTTAGATTTAGTTAATAAACACAATGAAATGGTTATTTTAAGTGTATTTGTGTATTATAAATTGGCAATAAAGCTTCCTAAAAGTATTAAAATAAGACATAACAAAAATAAATAATTTTATGGAAATTATCCTTTCATTTCTCTCACTAGATGTACATGCACATTCATTACATTAGCACACGTGAAAAAAGCATTAAGCTGTACTACAAATCAAGGTAGCGGTCGGTATGCTCTTAAGGTATACGAACAAACGCCAAATTTGCTCCAAACTTTTAATTCAGAGATAAGCTATATTTTAATTTATATTTTTTATAATATATACGATTAATCCTAGAATTGATCTTCGGCGACCTTTAATCAATCTTTTTTTTACTTATTTGGAAAATTTCTAACATTATTAAAAAATATAATACAACTATAGCAAAAGACACAACTTTTTGTCTGAATTTTTGCATATCTAACGGCATCTTTCACTTTTAACATTAGCAGAAAGTTGGTTTGCATGGTCATTACTATATATTTTTTAGCAAAAAAACTGCCTGTATTTTTGTAATAACTAAGTAAGTTTTTGTTTGTAGATATTGTGTGGTTCTACAATGTTTGGGAACACATGGTAATATCTAAAAAAATGCTCTTTTCAATTTCTTTAAGTTTTGTTGTGTTGTGCTAATATAACGTACAATAACTTTGTAATATTTAACCAACATAATACTCTCTGCGTTATTTTTTAATAAAGCCTATACGACATTTTTGTTTTCAAACAATGTAAATTTTAGGCTAAATCAACAATATCTTTTCAGTTGTTTTATGTTTTATTAATAAACTGTAATATTTGTTTGACAGTTGTGTATTAATTACGGTTCTGAATGCTGAAGATAGTACACAAATTTAGCTCTTATACAAAACGGACAAAGTCAAAGTAAAGTAATATTTTTCAATGTAAGATGTTTAAAGAATACTTACGTACTTTATATAAACTAGTAGAAATTACAAGTATTTCTCTAGAAACTAGCAAAAAAATTAAACAATCGCAATGGATTACTATTTTATCGTACTAAAGATTTTATAAAATTATGCAATAAAAACATTTTTTTTGTGAAGTTTAAGATGCTCATTTAGTAGTATTAATAGTTTTTTAACGATCGGTAGAAGGTGGTATAAAAGCTTTTAAATCAGGAGTTGGATCAATTGCTCTCACGTCACTACAAATCAAAGCTGCAATTTGCCAGTAACCATGTCAATTAAACTTTGGATCAATATAACACTATATTTTTTAACAGAAAACAATTTGCAAAAAGGTTACAATTAGTTATGGAGGTGGTTTAGTTATGATGTGAGTTGGTATATTTTTGAAAGCTTGCCCAAAACTGATATTTATTGAAAAGAATTTTTTAACGGCACACTCACTCTTGTGCCGACTCTCTTAGAGAACGCACATAGTATGAGTACTAACGATTCCGCTGCCGGGCATGTCACTTCACCTTATCCAACCTCCCTGCACGTCTCCAAGATTCAAAATCCCTTTACAACGCCCTTAAACCTACTAACTTGAACACCGTTATAATTACAACCCGCTTTTTTGCAACACCTGTTACATCGTCTCATCAATTTCAAACTTTGACGCGTTCAAGACGCAAATCCAAAGTTGCATAGGGGAACCTATCAATCTTGCTCCGTCAAATTTGCAACCCAGACAAACTCAACAAACCCGTCTCTCAACCCTCTTCTGTGTAATAAAACACGTATCTCTGAACATAACCGACGCCGACGTATATAATGACTTAGCGGATGCGGGGTTAAACTTCACGAAGGCAATCCGAATTAAATCACGCGCGACAGAATGCCTCACGTTACTTGTACGCGTTATATCGACAAATCCTAAGACCATTGACTATCTGCATTTGTCTGGTCTCATTATATTTAAATTACTTCACCGTGCCAAAGCTTCACTTCCTTCTCTTCCTCAACCGTTGCCTAAAGTTTCACGACACTTGCAAACCTTGCCACAATCCAATTGTGTGCGGCACTTGTGCCGGGCCTCATCCTATTCATGCATGCAAATCAACCACTATAAAATGCCCCTTCTGTAATTCCAACGACCATTCCGCATTATCCCATAAATGTCCTAACCGCCCCAAAATCCCTCTCTCCGACAATGTAATTGCACCATTAAAAACAGTTGACAAGCCGACCGAATCAACTGAAATTAAAGTCACGCGATTTATGACATTGACGATGCTGAAAATGTTCCCAAACGAGTGTTCCCGCGTCGCCAGTGCCGTAAGTCGATATGCGTCTCAGTGTTTCGGTTTTCACGCCAGCATTCACTACACAGGTAACTCTGTGCACATCACATGTGAAGTGAAATCATAATGGCTGCACATCCTTTAGTAATTTCCTCTCTTAATACATGCGGGTAGTTGCGCAAGCGTCCACTTGTAGAAAACCTCTTAAAATCCAATAAAATTTCTATTCTTGCGTTGCAAGAAACTAAAACCACTTCTTGCTCTCTACCCTTAAAACTCAGAAAATTTATTTTTTACAAAAAACACGCGGTAGACCATTCAGGTGGCGTGGCTCTCGCTTTCGACCCCTTACTCCCAATCTTTCCTGTGGTAGCAATTGATATCCAATGCTTAATTGGCAAGATATCGATGTACTGCATATACATCCCACTTTTACATCAATTCTCTTCCGATTTCTTTCAATATGTTGCGTCCCAAGGAAAGTCTATTATCCTTGGGGATATGAATGCCCGACATACATCGTTCGGTGACCATTCTTCAAACCTGAAAGGCAACATATTGGCGAATATCCTCATAAATCACCTCTTTTTCGGTTAAATTGCACTGACCCTACCTACTCAAACTATCACTGTCATTCCATCATTGATCACATTGTGGTCACTCTAGATTTAATTCCTTATTTTAACCTTTCTGCTAAAGTGTCCCCTAACTGTGTGACTAGCGATCACATGCCTCTTCTAGGCTATTCATCAATATTAAACCCCTCTCCTCCCGCATCTAACCTGCACACCTTCCGTAATTACCGTAACGCCAACTGGCCTGCATTTAAAAATTACATTAACATCCGACTGCATGAACCTCCCACCCTCCGATCACTGGACGACATCGACAGCTCAATAAATAATTTTATTGACGCTGTTGAGGTCGCCACAGAGACTTACATTCCTAATAAAACTATTGACACCTCCCGCCCTCTCCTTTCTCCAGCAATACTTGCCCTGATTCGAGAGAAACGCCGAATCTACAAACAATTCTTCCGCACCCGTGACCTGATCATAAAATCTGCTTGGAATAAACTCAATGCTAAAATTTGCCGTGATATAACTTTTTTTAGAGAACGACAATAGATGGAGACAACAGCCAAACTAGACTACATAGATGAAGAGAAGTTGTTGGAAGAAGTTCAATTAGCTGACAAGACGTTCCTCCGTTCTAACCTACCCACTCAAGAAGGACGACGTCATCAACTCGACCCCCCCAGGACAAGGCAGACATCTTTGCAGACCACCTAAGAGCCATCTTCATCACCCCACAGGATCCACTATTTCAGAAGAGCATAACAAAGACCTGCTCAACGACCGCCAACCACCCTTCGCTGAAACCCTCATTCAGACTGATGCCGCCCACGCCAAACGACCACTTCCCACCGGCCTCTGAAAAAGAAGTCCAGACGCTGATCAACACCTACAAGAAGAGCACCGCCCCAGGACCTGACGGTATAACAAAACTCATTTATAAATATGTTCTCCCTTCTGCTGTTTTCTACATCACCCTCATTTATAACGCCTGCATGTTTTCTGGATACTTTCCTCCCCGCCTTAAGCAAGCCCACACAGTACTTATTCCTAAACCCCACAAACCGCATGACAACCCTCATTAGCCCATCTCTCTAATTGACACTACGTCAAAATTTTTGGAACGCCTTCTACTAACCCGTCTTCAATCCTTCTGTGACGACCAAGGTGCTCTTCCTGATTCCCAGTTTGGATTCAGAAAAGGCATCTCGACTCGCCACGCTATCTTTAACGTTTTAACTGATCTTTCGTCATCTATAAACACTAACAAATGTACCCTTGCCATCTTTCTGGACATAACCCGGGCTTACGACCACCTGTGGCATGACGGATTGATCCACAAACTTCACTCCTTTAACCTTCCAAATTTTGTAGTAGCATCAATCAAATCTTTTCTATCAGATAGATCCACTCAAACCCGCTGCGGCAAATCTCTTTCAAATCCTTTTACGCCCTTCGCAGAAGTGCCTCAAAGCTCAGTTCTTTCTTCTACTCTCTTCAATTTGTATGTCAAGGATATTTCTCAACCCAAAAACCCTGTAACAAAGCTCCAGCAGTATGCGGATGACACCGCGGCATGGGTTTTTCATTACTCTCCCGATATTGCATGTAAATACCTCCAAACCTACCTCAATTCTGTACAACGTTGGCTCCAGAAATGGAAGCTAACCGCAAACTCTACTAAAACCCAACTCATCCTATTCCACCATCCTTATTATCATATCCGACATAATAATTGCCATGTTCATGTTTCACTCTGGAACAAAAATATCTTTCCTATTGATAAAATAACTTACCTGGGCATCACCCTTCCTTCTACTCTTAACTCTTCAGTCATCTCTTCTCAAATTTGCTCCCAAGTTCGAAAAAGATTTAACCTCCTCAAAGCGCTCTGTGGTACATTTAAGTACCACCCAAAAACCCTGCTTCACACTTATAAAATGTTTATTTCCCCTCTGATTGACTATCAATCAATTACACTAACTTTATCTCGTCAAATTCATTTAAATCCGATAGCCAGCCTTGAAAAAAACATCATCAGAAGAATTCTTCTTCTTCATCCTAATCAATTATTATAATAACTTCCACTGCTAGGAAGCAGCGCCGTAACTAAGGCCCCGCAGGCCCCGCAGGCCCCGCGGTTCGGGGAGGCCCGACAGGTTTCGGGGCACCTAAGCCTCAAAAATTAAATAACCAAATTAATTAATATTTAATAAAAGTAATAATACAAAATTTTTATAAAATAAAAAAATTATGTTTAATTTACTATAAAGGTATTTCAGCCGGGCTGATCGTCGCCGTTGTCGTTGTTTATTTGGCTGCTTTTAGTGCTTCTGTTTTTACACGTAAGTTGCGTTAGTTTGTTTGCATATTTCAGCCAATAAAGAACTCGGTTGTAACTCGGTTACAGGCACATGCGCTCAATTCTTTAATGAGCTGTTACCATACATATAAAATAGTGACAGTGCAAGTGATGTTATAGCCTAGAATAACATTAGTTTTGCATTTGTGTTGTTCTTCAATCTTCATACTGTCGCTCTCTCGCATTCTCGTGTTTGGTGTATTTTTTCTTGTCGAGAATAATGTTATTTAGTATATTTAAAATAAACGTTAATTGTGCCAACTTATAATTAATCCAATCATTAGAGTACCTACATTTTCAACAATAGACACGATTCTAGTAAAAACTCCAATAATTATTCTAGCCTCCTCATCAAAAGGATTAAGACATCATTGAGAATTTGGTTTTTGATTCTTTGTCGATGAAGAAAGATATTCCCTCAATTTATCAATTTCAAATGCAACAACAACTCTAAACTTCACTCAACGTTTAGTTTTTAATGCAAAAACCTGAAGATGACTACATAGTCAAAACCGGTCGTTAATATATTTAGTTAATAAAATACGAATGTAGATTATAAAGATCTCATTTTATTTTATTAATCTAATATTTGGATTAAAGATTAAAGACTAAAAATTTATCAACACATCAATCAAGTCAAGTAAAAAAAAGTTTTTTTATTTATACGTTTGGTTGCAACCAAAAACAAATGAAACTTTTTCACACATACACGGTCCATATAGGGTTTTGTGTTTTTTTTGTACGTAGGCTCAGTAGTAATCATAATGAAAAAAAATCAAATTGTTGCCACGTTGTTTTTCTACAGAAGAAAAAAAAACGAAAGAAGAATACTATAATTCATTGGGAGCACCCTCTCATCGCTTTATGGGGGAGTATTTGGTGCTATGATGTATCTATTAGGTACCGAATAAAAAAAAAAAAAAAAAAAAAAAAAAAACTAAAAACGAACCAAACCGAATGGAACCCCATACGTGTGAAACGAGTCTAAGGCGTAAAAAAATTATTTTGTAAGTATAATACAAACACGATTAAATTACGCCTTCAGCATCTTCAAGGCAAATTTGCCAGCTCTTCTAGTTCTCAAATATCACCTTGTTATCCAATCATTTCTAAACTAATTAAGCATGTTCGCCACTCATCTATGAAAATTCCTTACCTTTCCGCTGTTGTACTCCAACACACCGACGTAGAACTCCAAAACCTCCTCGATAACTCTCTTTTTATTTTCAGATAATTATGTTACCTTTTGCTCTTTGTATGCTATGTAATAAATATTTTAACTTAATTTAGTTTTATTACCCTATTTTTTGTATGTAATATATGCTTCTTTTACTATTTTCTTTTTTTTATTACTATGTAAATACTTTTTTCTATAATGTTCATAATTTTTCTTTTTTTTTTTGTATCACTTATTTATACTTGTACTGTAATTTTTTCTTTTTTTTATATATATATATAACTTTTCTGACTATGGTGGAAAAGACATGTGTCTACAACCACCGCATTTCCTAACCTATGTATACCATGTAAATATTTTGACGATAAATAAATGATTTTTAAATTTGAATTTGATTTAACGGCACAACGGTATTTTGCAGAAATTTTAAAAGATTTTGTAATAACATTTGTTTTATTTGTTAAAGATGACTTTGTCTTAATGTAAAATAATGCAAAACAGCATCCAGCACATACCTTATGTTATTGAATGTTTAGATAAAGTTAGAATTGAAAAATAAAATTAACCAGCCAGCTCTCTCGACGATAATCTAATAAAACATGTTGTTTTTGTAAGGCACTTATAAAAGAATGGAAAAATATTTTACAAAATAATATTTTTGAATTGATTACTAGTTTTAAATTACCGTATGCAACTAATTGTCAAATTTAGAGATCGCAATACAATTTGAAAATAATATCATTAATTAATTAATTTTTATTTTTTACTAATTGATAACTTGTATGTATTATAATAAATGCATATTGTTTTATTGAGGGTACAATGTTCCAATAGCTTAAAAAAATCATATGTAGAGTATTAATTTGGTTTGGCTAAAAACAGTAACCTTTTACTAGATAATCTACACAGTGGCTGCGTCCAGAACAACTCATCAGTTGCAAGCGTTGACTCATCAATCGATAAGCGCTGAGCCGTTAAACCGTTTATTTTAGACTGTTGCCAACCGTGTAAACATTTACCAACTATATAAACATATAGCTTTTAAGTTTTGAATTTAAATAAATTAATTAAAAAGTTTCAAAAATATGCATCAATTAATTTTTGGTAACTGCTGACTTGCTTTATCAACAAGCCTAAATGTATGATAAGTAAAATGACAAACTCTGCCAGCAAACAATAACTCAGCGGTCACAAGCGGCGTTCAGATGATTGGCAGTGATGAAATGATAATGAGAGAGATTGGTTCTAATTGCTTAACATTTGTCATTTTTATAACAGTTTAAAAAATCATAAATGAGTAATTATAAAATTGTTATCAAAAAAAGCAGTAACTCAGAAAATATCTATGAGAGAATGTGGCGTTGTATAAAGAAAATAATCCATCCTAGTTTAAGTCAAATATTAATACAAACTGTTTAAATAGGCTAAAAAATCTATTTATGATTTAAGTTTGGAAGACTTTTGGAAGATTAATTAAAAACTAGTTATTGCTAGAGAAATAAGAATATCAGAGACAAGTATTTTTCATAATTTTACATAAAGATTTGAAAATAAACAAAGTGTTAACATGATAGATTTCTAAGCTGCTCAGCCCCTAACTATAACTGCGTAGTTGACATATTTGCAACAAGAAACTTTTTCTATAGAAGTGGAAATACGACCTAGGTACACCATTGCAATCCTCCTAAAACACGAATTCATGCAATGGATTTATAAGGATTTTCCACAACCCAAAAGACAAAGACGCAATTTTTGTTCAGTTACTAATTCACGAGAGTTTTTTTTTTTAATTTTATTAGATTCTAACAAGGTCTTCACGTTTATCATGTCTAATGCATGACACATACTTGAATAAACCGTTTGATAATCCTGAAATTATAGTTGATGGTTTTCTTAGTTTTTCTTTGCTTTGGTTTATACATTACATTTGCACAATTCTTTAAATAACTTTATACAGGGTTTTTTACTAAGAAATGTCATTTTTATTTTATAAAAAAAAACACATAACAATAATAATAATAATAATAATAACACGTAAGTATATTTATAGTTTAATTTCAAGTAAAAACATTTGTTCTACTTGCGGAACACGATATCACTTAAGTAACCTCCTCGGCTTAAGTTTCAAATTTCCATTCTTTTGAAGAATGATGCAGCATATCACTCTGCTGCACATTGGTTGCTCTATTTTGCAAATAACAGCCCAAATATTATCCTTGAGCTCTTTGATTCCTGTGAAATTATTGGCGTAAACTTTGTCTTTAACATAATCCTACAGAAAAAAGTCTAGCGGTGTTAAATCACACGATCTAGGCGGCCAGTTGATCAAAATTACACGTCGGGGAAATCGCTGACGCAGTAGTGTTATTGTTTTTCTACTTGTGTGGCATGTAGCCCCGTTCTGCTAAAAATAAACATCAGCTACTTCCATCTTAGCAATATTGGCCACAAAATTGACTGTGACAAATTTACCTTCATTATTTAAAAAAAAATATGGTTTTGGCGCAAAAACCGCACAAAACTGTAACTTGTTTTGAATAAAGTAGTTTTTCAACAATTAAACCTCACTAACATGGCCAAATGTCTCAAATTTCTTAATTATCTTTATAATTGCTGTTTGTGACGGTGCTTCATTCCGAACTAATACACAAACTTTACGAACCGTCTCCGCTAAATTTTCACCATATCTGTAGTGAATTTTTCTATTTCTATTCTTTGTTAAAGCGTATATTGTACTAATTTTGTAAATGGAATAGTTTGTTTTTACTTTTTAACTGTCAAAAAATAACATTAATATTTTTACAAGTAGAAAAATGGCGCCAACTTTAAAATGACACTATTTATTTGAAGACCATATATATATAATAATTTATTACTTGGGTCAGTATATATTTCTACAATTAATAAAGATTGTGTCCTTAGAAGCCTGAAAAAGCTCAAACCGTTTTTGTCTGCTGAAATTGATCAGATACCATGTTTTTTTTAAGATAATATTGCAGAATGGTGTGTCTCGTTCATAAAAGTGGCGTTTTGTCAAATATAAATAACTATTTGTTTTTTTTTAAACGATTGATTACACTAACCTTTTTGAATTAACGCATGATTTGGCCGTTAAAATACATTGCCAAGGTCAAGCTGATGTTATATATTCAAGTTTTTTAAAGGCCTTTAATAGTATTAATCACATCGTATTAAACAAATTGAAAACTCTGAGTTTTAATAACAACCTGATTACAATCTTATCGTATTTTGATAACAGATGCAAGTTTGTTTATTATAACAAATTTTTATTTTAACACTTTATTGCCATGCCAGGGGTCCTTTATGGCTCAAATTTAGAACTCCGATGATTTAAAAATATATTGTAACGTCAACAACATTGATGATGCTATTTTTTTGCAAAGTAATTTAAATATAATTCAAGATTAGTGTAATCAAAATAGTCTTGCCAAATATATATATATATATATATATATATATATATATATATATATATTTTTATACATACATACATATATATATTTACAAAATTGTTAAAAAATAGTTTTCATATAAATATAACATTCCTGCAGTACCGCCATTCATCCGTAAGGAATCCTGGGGCCTGGTAATGGAAAAAAAAAATTTCTCATCGTGTGGTGTTATGATGTGTATTAGTAGTTTTAATTTTTATATTTGTTTTTTCATCAGATATTCTTTTAGTTTCATTTTAAAATTATTTATGTTGCATATATTTTTAATTTCTTCTGGTATATTATTGAATTCTTTAATGCCTTTGACAGTTATACTTTGGTTTTTTGATGTTGTTCGGTTTACTTCCATGTTTAAGTGTCCTTTTCTTCGTGTGTTGTGTGTATGAATTTCTTTTCTAGTTGTTGGTTTTAATTCTGTTTTAGTTAGACCAAGTTGTATCTTTTTTATTAAGATAATACATTGTTGTGAGATTTTGTTTTTTATTGTAAGTTGGTTTGTTTTTTTGTGAATTTCATTTGTAGGTGTTAGTTTGTCCATTTAATATAGTGTTTTTATTGCCTTGTTTTGTTGTCGTTGTAGCTTGTCTATGTTTCTTATGTTGGTTTGTGACCATACGGTCATCATGTAATTAGTTTGTGAGCTAAAGATAGCATTATAGATAATGTTCCTTGTTTTTTGTGTAGTTAGGCTGTTCAGTTTGTATATGGCTCCTATAGCTATTGTGTTTTTTCTTATAAGGTTTTGTATGTGTTTGTCCCACTTTAAATTATTGGTAATTGTAATTCCAAGATAATTTGTATTTGAAACTTCGCATAATTGTTAGTTATTTATAGATAGCAAGATGTTGTTATTTCTTTTTTTTCGTGATATTAACATAAAATTTGTTTTATGTTCATTAATTGTTAACAGGTTTTTATTATACCAGTCATTAATTTTATTTAAATCTTCTTGTACTTCGTGTTGTTGTTGTCTGCGTATATGTATAGTTTTCCGTTTAGCATTAACTCAAATATGTCGTATATACAAAAATGCAGCCTTTAACGTACGATTTAACATTGCAAAACTATTAATTATTTATTATTTTTTTGTTCTACTATTAAAGACTTAAATTTTGATTCCAAATTAACTGTTATTTCACATATCAATCAGAAAGTGAAGTCTGTTTTTGCCGACTAAGATTTCTTAAACAAAATACTGCAGATTTTACAAACATTAAGGCTATTAAAACGTTATATTGTACTATAGGCAGATCTAAATTAGAATAGTGTAGCTTAGTATGGTTTACTATTTATAATGTATATTTTATTTTTTTAGAAAAGTCACACAAAAAGTTTTTAAAGTACTTATCTTTTAAAATAAAGTATCTAACCACCACTGTAAGTATAGCATCATTAAACGGGAGTTTAATATACATTCTATCAGTACATAGCACTCTATTCAGAGTATTAAATGTTTATTTAAACTACTACTGTACAACAACTGTAACTTTTTTAAAAATGCAAACTTCTATATTTCTGGGTACTCAATTAGATCATTCCCAACGTTTAAAATTCCTTTTTTTCTGTACAAATATTTTTGTTTATTGTTTTTTTGTTTTACCATCATATCCGCAGAATGTGTTGCTTTAATTACGTTTACTATCTTCTGTACCATAGTTCTGTAAGCCTTGCTAATCCTTAACAAACTTGCTCTTGTAGCTTCTCTAATTTTATTTTTGATTTATTGTCTTTATGGCTTTTTCCCATGTTTCTGCTGCGTATAAAATTTTGATTTTTACTGCTGTTGCTTACTTTTTTTTTTTCAATACTTTTCATCTATATCTGTATCATATCTATTGCCAGCTCTAGTCTTTTTTTAATACTTCTATTTTTTATCTGCCTACTAGTGTTGCGTCGTCTACAAACGTCGTTATTGTCACGTCTTTCGGCAGCCTCATCTAAAGTAGTTCATTATAAATTAGATTCCACAGTTTTGGTTTTAGTGCTGAGACCTGTGGTACTTCTCTAATTAGTTTGATTTTTTCCTATTTGGTCACTAAGTTTCTCTGCTTCTTATAACACGCTGTTAAACGCGTTCTGAATGTTTAACGCTATTATTACGCAATGTCGTTTTTTTTTATGCGTTTTACTGTTTGCTTCTTTTGTTATTGTTTTTAATTTTCTTATAACTTTTAAGATTGTTCTTTTCTTGGTAAATCTGTATTATTTCTTTTCACATTTTTTTTTGTCTATTCTTTGCACAGTGACATTACCCATTATATTAGCTAGTGTGTTGATATTGGTCTGTATGACGTTGCTTTTTGTGCTTTTCTTATTTTCAATCAGTGCTAAAGTGGCTTCTTTCCAGCATCTTGATAAAGTTTCTTTTTTAGACATTTGTGATTATTTGAGTTATTTCTACTTTGTTCTTGTTTAGCAATTTTTTTTTTTTTTGTCCAGTTCTGTTTTCTATCGTTTTGCAGTATTTAGTTTTTGCGTTCGGCAATCTTAAATCCCTTCTTTCCGCATTTTATCTATAGCAACGACCTATTATCTCATTTTTATTCCGCAGCTACATGTTATTTTATCCAGCATTTGCAGCGTTTTTTTTTTCGTTTGTTGTTACTTTTTCTACTCTGAATCTTCTATTTTTTTTTCTTCAATTATCTATTTTGCTGTTTTTTTGTCTATCTTGACTATATTCTGTGTTCACCTGTTAGTCTCCAGGTTAATATTCTTGATTATCACCAGTTCTCATGTGAGTTCAACAATATGTGCTTGAAAGAAAAAAAAAACATATCGAGCATAAGACCTAAAAAAATCTGTTTTGGTGCTTATGATTCTGGACTCCTACAAGAGAAAAGCAAAGTACTGAAGAGATTAAAAGCACGTTTTTATGTGTAGAAAGAAAAACCTGTCGTCTTTTTGTTTATTAAGTATGCGGAGATATTAGTAGTTTTTCTATCCAAGCATTATTGTCAGGTCTAAATAGTGTTGCCAGTGTCATAACGTCAATCAGCTTTCAACAGACGCTCTGTTATGTAAAAAGAAAGCTTAAATAAGTTAAATAAGTTATGTTACTAAATTATTCTTATAAATAATATTTAATCTGATAAAAATGTTTATAAAATCATAAAATAATTAGCTATCATTGCCATCATTGATCGGCAACTTTTCAAATTATTTGTACATATTTTTTACACTCTGTATATGAGTTATTTAACAATGCTGTAGATGTCAGTAGTACATTATAAGGCAACTTCCCATGCTTTGAAAAATATGTAATATGATTAGTAAACTTGGTTGCATATCAATCCATACATTTTCGAAAAATCAATGAGCGACAATTCGTAATGCGCAAGCGTTCGTTTTGTCAAAAACCCAAGAAAAATGTCACAGATATTTATTAATTAATTGCATTTATTTTAATAATTAATAAGAATGCATTGAAGTAATCGGTGCATAAAGTGCACTGTAATCACTATAAACTAAGGCACATACTAATATGTAAGTATTAATCCCAATTTACTCAAACTTATTCTAACAAATATTTATTTGTTTATCCCTTTGTATACAGATTATAAAACCAATGTTGTTATTTAACTACTAATTATGTTAATCAATGTAAATATTTAGCAGACAAAGGTTAGCCCAATTGCTAAATGACAACTGATTAAGATTATTGCTACATATTATTTAGTGAATCATTGCACCAGTTTTGTCTTATATTGTATTTTTAGTAATGATGGAGACTGATGTATTGGAACACGACATGTTAAAAATGGATTCAATCCTTTTAGACGATGTAAAAAGCAAGGATATGATGTCCAGTTTGATATCAGTAACATCAAGTTTAACATCGCCAGTTGATTCGGGAGTGCAGCTATTGGATAGTGAAAGTGATTTAACATCAGTAATGTCTCAAAGTGGATATGATTTTGATAAAGATCCAGAACAGAAAAGCGAAGATAACGAGAAGTTGAATGAATTGTTTGATGATTTAATGATTAAGGATGAAAAAGATGTAGTTATGGAGAAAAGGGATCCAATAAAAGGTGAAGGTGAAAAGAAAAATATTGAATTGGTTTTGAGAGAAAATAAGGATTTGTTAGTAGCTGAGAAGTCACATGTTATGACGAAAAGTGATATCGTTAATCAAAATGTTGGTAGCTGTTCACCAGCACAGTATTCTAGTTCTGTTCCAAATACAGGTATGATGCATCATAGTCCGCTTAAAAAGGATGAGCTTAAGAATGAAGATGTTATGAATGTTTCATTAAATAGTTATGAGTTGTTGGATTATACCATGGCAAACACCAAAAGTCAGTTGAAAAATTTAGAAGGTGAGAAATTTTATTATTGATTATTACTTTAAATAAACATTATAAAGTTTCTTTTAGTTTACTATATATATAATTTAATTTATAACCGAAATTTAAAAAAATATAATTTTTTTGATTAGTATTTAATTTGTCTAAATAATAATTTAATACTGGTATAATATGCAAAGCTTATGTTTATTTTTATTAGTGGAAATTTAATTTTTATACAAGTTTAGCAGAATTAAAATAATAATATATTTTTAAAGTTAAACTATTATAATATACAAGATGTTTAATAAGTGTTTTATAAATTGGTATTTGTATTGAATGAAAAATACTAGCAAAGAAGTTTATCTCAAAGTATAATATCTCTTAGAGATTATTCAGTATTTTACATTTTATTTACTAATATAGTGGGTTGAAATGATTGCTTGGCACTTTATGGAAAATGGAAAAACATGCAAATTCATGTTTTTTTTTGACATACTGATCAGTTGATTTTATTTATATTAATTTAATTATTCAAAATTAGATTAGGTCCAACAAAATGTCAGCCAAATCACTAAAATTCATTCACAAGATTGATGTTTAAAAAAACTGTTTTCACACAGCCTTTACTTCACAACCAAAAATGTTTAGGTGATTCACTGTTTGAGCAGTATTTTTGTTGTTTTTGTTTTGTAAAATACTATAGTAAGATGGTCAAAACCAATTAAAATTAATGGTAACAGTCTCAAGCCCACTTATATATAAAACTAAATAGTTTTTTTTTTTTAATAAAATGTCATTGGAACCCACTTGTTGATGAACTTATTTTTTATTGCTGATATATTATTCTAATTTAGAAAACACTTTTACTTACAGCTTGTAGAATTATATGAACAGATTAGAAAATCTTTAATCTAAAAAAATAGTAAAATAATCCGATAATCTCTGTTTAATATTACCCTGGACTCAAAAAGTAAGAGTGCTTATTTGTATGGATGGTTGTTAGTGTTTCATCTGCTTAATTACATAGTCATACTAAAGAAAGTCTTTTATTTACTAAACAATTCAACAATTACTTTTTGTTTTTTTTTTTTTATTTTAATTGTGTTTATATAATAACCAACATTACAGTAATTGATTATAATTTTATTGATATTTTACATACAATATACCATAATTAAATTTATGCTGATATTTATTTTATTATATTTATGTACAAATTATTACATTATTTAATAATTCAGGAATTACACTCTCACAATACAAAATAGTATTGCTTTGTATTGTGAAATATTACTAAATCTAATTTCAATATGAAATTTCAAATATATCCTGTTTCGAAGTCATGGCATGCCATGTTGCAAGTTGTAAATTATCAGTTTTTAAATAATAATACATACAGTTTATACTATTATAGTTTAACAGAATAAATTTTGGTTGGTGCTTTGTTATTTGGAACTCTTCTTGATTATATGCATACATATTTATCAAATTATGACAGGTAGGAAAATATTAATTATGTTCAATTCAAACATTGCATAGAATCAGTTCACTCTGCCATGCCAATCTCATTGCAATTGAATTGACATGTAATGTTGTATTGTATTTGATTCTTAATTAATAGAAACTTGTTACTCACTCTGTCAAAATAATTTTCACAGATCTATTATTTATGAAAATTGAATTGAAATGAAACGTCTCAACATAATACATGAATTGGAAAGAAAATAAATTATTGAATGTTATAAATAAAATGTTTTAAGTTATAAACATAATATATTTTTACTAATATAAAAACAATTTTTCATAGTGAATTATAGCCGTATTCTGAACATTTTTTACAGCGATGTAAATTAACATTGTTGCTAGGCAATATTTGAAAAAGTCAATGTTTGGTTGGCTAAAAAGTGATTTTAACAGTGATGTTAGCTAACATTGATGTTGTTTGTTATTTAAGTTGATATAATTTTTCGAACTAGAGAGAATTTTGCAAAACCTTTTTAATAGAACTTTTTTTTTAATAGTGTTTATTATACTAGTAGCACCAAAAAAACACATTAAAGAAACATTTGTACACGTTATTGTTTATTTACATAAATATTATATTGTTGGCACCAAATTCAAGAATTGTGTTCTAATGATCAAACCAACAAACATTATGATATTTTAAAAGTTCTTAAATTAACATTTGTATAAGCTAGGTTTTATTAACATAGCATTTTTAAGGCTTGTATGGGTCTGTTAAAAATAAGTTTAGTATCAATCAAAATTTCCAAATCTTTAATTGTATCAACCTTTTCCTATGCATTACCATTTATTCTTTAATGGTACGATGTAGCCAAGAGCCTTGTGCTCACTACGTTATCATTTTTTATTTGTTAAAAAGGCTAAAGACTGTGCTAAAGTTTATATATATGTACACTGTTTAGATTGTTTTTGGGGAACTTAAACAGTATATTCAACTCATAAAATGGAACAAAAAAGTTCTTATAAACATCTTTAAATGCTTCTTAACAAATATGCTTTTTTTTTTTTAACTGTTAAAATAAGCTGTGTAAAAATAAATTAGTAACGCATCTGCCAATAATACATATTTATGTAGTCAGTGAGAATTTGGTTCAAGGCTTGACACATTTATTGTACCATGCCAAAACAGTTCACTATTGAAGAATTTATAAACATTCATTTTATTTATGGATTTTGCCAAGGCAATGCTGCAGCTTTTGTGCATGAGTATGAAGGCAGTCTTTCAACTAGGTGGCTACCAAGTGCCCAAGTATTCATTGATGTACACCGACGTTTCTGTGAATTAGGTTTGAATTGGAATACTGAGCCAAAGAGAAATGAAAATCCAATTCATAGGATAAATAATAACCGCGTTTTTTGTTAATTTAATTTAAATCCTAGGCTCAGCTCTTGAAGGGCAGCCCAACAAAATCTAAGGTACTACATACATTAAATAAATATAGAAGAAAAGCTTACTTACCATTTGTAACATAACCTAGAGATCCAGAAAAAAGAATAGTTTTTTGTGAATTGGTTTTAAATGAATCTGAAGCTAATCCAGATTTTTTGCATAAAATTCCTTGGATGGACAAAGTTATATTCACAAGAGCTGGAATTGTTAATTACCACAATCTTCATGTTTGGTCACATGAAAATCTGCACGACGTTCATTTTAAAATGAATTTAATGTTAATGTTTGGATTGGAATAACACATAATACTATTTGGGTTCTTTATTTGCCTTTAAGATTTATGAGTTTTTTACAAATAACTTGGAAGATTTACTAGAGGACATTTTTTTTTTATTTAGAAATAGGAACTGATTTCAACTGGAAGGTGTGTCGGTACATTTTGTGTTTAAAGTTTTAAGATTTAAACATTTGTTTAAATAGTTTTTATATTTAATTAATAGTTAATTTGCTTTAGTGATTCTGTTAGTTGGACTTTCAGTATTAAAACTTTACCATGGGACATAGATACATGTTTATAGGATTTTTTTGTTTCATTTGTTGAGTTGAATACGCTGTTTAAGTTTCCCAAAAACAATCTGAACCACCATTTTAGGGTGGGGCTTAAACATTCTTAAATTTTACCTAGATTTAGACTCAAATGATGTTGCAAAAGAGGAAACCAACTATCAAACAAAATTTCTCAAAATCACAAAAGATGTTTTTGCTAAACTTCTGAAATGAGTTTTTGTTATACAGTGTTGTTTTCTACTACAATTTTATGATTTCAAATCGACTGTCACCAACTAGAATAACATAAATGATTAAAAAAAAAAAAAATTTTAAATGAAGAAAAACATTTTGTGAATGTGTAATCTTTTTTTTTAAGTTTTGGCAGGTTTTAAATGGGATGATTTTTTGCACAAAATGTTTACAACAAAAATAAGTACTATTATTCCTGCCAAAACTACTTGAAATCTCAATGATTACGCTTTATTTTTATTATCCTTATTTCTACGTATTGTATTTGATCTTCTAGTTGGTGAAATTTGATTTGATCACAAAAAATTTAGCAGAAAACAGCAATGTATAACAAAAAAGCTTGACAAAGATCTTTAAGGAGTTTTGGTTAGGTACTGCTGGATTTGTACTGAATCCCCATCATTTTTTACATAGGCACTTGGTGGGATTGCTTTTTGGCATTGTTTTTCTTGTTCTTTATTGACTGTTGTTTGCTGCTGCCTCTGCTTGTAGCACACTTTTGTTGTAATTATGTTGGTAATAATTTTATTGATTTTCTGCCAGTTTTTTTTGTTTACCAGCATTCATGCATACAGTCTTTGCAACTTGTGTTAGTTGCTCCTATTTTTTGGGTGTCTACCCCTCCGCAGTACATGCAGCTGTCGCTCTCTTTGATTGTCCTTTTCTTCAGGTACAAGTTGAAGCACTAGTATTCTATGAGGAACTGGGTTAGGAAGTAATTTATTTTGCCGTGTTTCTTTTTGAACCATGGTTTCACTCTTGGTATTAGCATCTTTGTCTACTTTCCAGTGCTGCACTTTTTTGTTTTCTTCTCTTCTGTGGGAACTTTCTTCTACTAGCAGGTGGATGGGGATTGTATTGGCAACCATCTGTATTGCGACCAGCCTTTGCATCTTTTTTATGCCTTATACTACTTGCTTACAACAAATTGGTACTGCATACAGGAGAATTGAGTTTGTTATTGAGCTCTTCTTTTGTCTGAACTGGTTCCGCTCAGGTTAGGCATTAGTTTGCTTAACGCTTTTTGATTTTTTGTTATTTTCTTGGTTATAGCATTAATGTGGGAATCGAAGTACATATTTTACCACTTTGACGTTTCCTATTCTTGCCACGACTTGTTTTCGGGTGTTTCTCCTGACCGCCATCTACTATTCAATTCTGGCTGCTGTGTATTGTATGTTGTGCTCTATGGTTTGCCTTTCTTTGTGCTACACACGACCATTGCCAGGTCGTCCGCATATCCATCAAGGTGGATTTCTTTCGGGAGAAGATCATTAGGTAGAACTAGCAACTATGGAAGGAAAGAGGATACTAGGAAGACAATGAACAACATAATTGAGGAAATAGGAGAGACACACGGAAAAAGAGCGGAGAAAGGGCAAGTAATATTAGCTGAAAACGTGACCCAGGGGAACTTTTTTTTTCAACATTATGGCAGCTGACTTAATTATAAAATACTGGATTACAAAGGAACGATGCAAGATAATTGTGATTCAAAATTCTTTGAAAATCACTTATAATTGAATGCCAATAGAATACTTTGAGCGCTTAAGATCAGAAGGGTAATAATATAATAATAAATCAATATGAAATCATCAGATAGGTTTATGCAGTCTTCAAATATTAGTTACTATATACAGTTAAAAATATCCTTCTAATACAGTGTGTAGGTAGATTAGATATATCCTAAAACTAATGTTGGTGCATATGATATACTAATAACATCCTTGATAAGTTATTAAGAATATCATATTAACTGGCCTTGGATGTGCTTCCATATTTAAATAATCAAATTGATTATGCTCATTTAATTAAATTGTAACGAAACCATCTTAGGATTGAGTTGATTAGTTGAGGCAGTCACATAACATTTCTGTTACTTATGCACTAAACTTTATTTTATTAATCTATTCATCTAGTATGTATATGTCTGCAAACACACCATTCCCACATCTGATCATTAGTGCACTGATCAACTGACCTGCTAACTTCATTATGGGAGAACATATCACACTAATTTCCCATCATATATATCATATTAAAATATTTAAATTTGACCTCATGAGTGCTTACGATGGATATAAATTTTTGCTTAGTTTTTATATAAATAATAAGTAAACATTTATATTTATCACAAACTTGCTAGATACTCAAAAGAGTACTATTGTGAAGAAATTTCAAAGTTGTTGAAGATATGCTTGTATTAACTTTACTAGAGCAAGTGCCAGTTTTTTTATGTAATGTCTATACGTTATAGGCTTATTGTAAAATCAGGTTTTTTATAAAATGCGAGTTGTTTTGTAAATAACTAAATAATAAAGCTTGTATTAATAATTAATTGTATTAATAATTAAAACACAGGTACTTTTGAGTTTCATAGATTCAATGTCAAAAATAATGTCAAGTTGACATTTTTTTCGCTGTTTAAATTATATAGTAAATGGAGTGCCTACAACACCTATAGTAGTAAATGTAAGATTAAACCATGTATTAAATGAAGCAAAGGGACAGGAATAGAAGAAAAAGAAGTTTGTAAACAATTTAGATCAAAATTATTAATGTGAAAATTATAAAGGTTAAGTGGGAGAACAGACATAGTCTGAACTTCGCCTTTTTCTATTTGTATAATTTGTATGTAATAGAAATAAAGTTTATTATTATTATTATTTGAAAAACTGCTACATTTAATCATCTTTCTGATGCCACTGTGTTGTTGAAACTGGTAGCAGTTTTTCAAATAAATCTATGAAACTCAAAAGCACCCAGGAATGCATTTTGTTTGACAAAATTTGCCACTCAAGAGGTTAAGTTATATTATTTTGAGTTATATATTCAGGTTTGAGACTATTTCATTGTAAGCTTGCTTATGGTAAATAATTTCAAAGTCATTTGATTCAATGTTTCTTTCTTCATTGCCATACTATAACTACTTTTTTATTATTTATATTTAGAAATCCGATCATTTTTAGGTGAAGACCAAATGCATGTTAGCATGTCTGAAGAAGTAAATGAAACTCTCCAAGTCTTGAAAAACAATCCTCAAGAGATTCCGCCTATAGAACCAGACGTAAATGAAATTAAACCTGTTGTGGATACTGTTCCAGATGAACAAATTGTCTTTCGTAGACAAAGAAAAAAGAAATCAAAATCGGACACGCCAAAAAAACGTGTATCATTTCATGAAGATATCTTGAATAGCACAAAAATTGATGATATACACATCAACCATGGTTTTGTCACAATTGAACCAGATGTCTCAAGCAACTTTTTTCTTCGTGGTTTTTCAAAGAAACCAGATGTTGTAAAAGGTCGTTACAGCTGGGCTGCTGAAGGTGATGCTCCTTATTATGATAAAAATAAATCTGAAAGAGAAGTTAAATCGGATATCTATATACACAGTGCTAGATTTTCATCAGTATCTTCAAGCTCTAGCGGTAGTATTTCCAGCTCAATTGACGAAGAAGATCAAGATAGTAAGGATGAAGATAATGCTGCAAAGAAAGAACCTTCTTTAAAAATGCCTAAATCTAGTTGTTTGAAAAAGACTAAACATCGCAAAATATTAGACACAAATATTGTAGAAGAAGAAAACTTTAATAGGCGTAAAAAATCTGAAACCAATCTTCTTGACACCAACATCTTTGGTAGCTTAAAAAACATTTTAAATTTTTCAACATCTGTACCTCTTGCAGAAAGAGGTGTCCCTGAAGGGCAAGAAGATGTAACCGTATATTCATCGTCTCATGATGTTACCAAAAAAATTAAATCAAATTTTGACAATTTAGAAGTAGAAGTTCCAGTGAAAAAAGTTGGCAACTTAAATTTGGAAATTGCTAAAAATAACTTGAAACTTAAAATTAACGATGAATTCTTACCTAGCAATCCAAAAACAGAAAATGTAGGATCAAACATCTTATTATGTGATAGCAACGTTTATGAACATAAAGGAATCAGTTATTCATATGAGTATGATACATTCCAGAAATCTTTTGTTACACAAAAACCAAAAAGCTCAACTGTATACCAGATGATTCTAAAAGAGTTCAACTTCTTCAAACGTAAAGCTAAGTTGGAACCTGAACCAATTAACATTGAAGATGATTTTGAATTTCTTAATGCCTCTACACCAGTCAAAGAAAAAGAAGCAATGATGCCTGAAGCTAAATCAACTGAATCTATAAATAAATATGCAACCAGTGCTAAAATGGATTGGTCTGATAGTGATACCAACTCTGACTTAACTGAAGCCAATTCTCGTCATTTAAATTCACCAAAGAGGAAGATTAATAAAGCTAACCATTATGCTATACAAAATTTTAAACCTGAATATGAATATGAGGCTCACACTTCAAAATCATTACCAAATTTAAGAAATTCGTCTTCAAAAAACTCTTTAATCAACCGTTTTTTACGGAATGTGACAGTGAAGAAGATGTTGGATACGAAGTTGCAGAAGAAGCTGAAAATTTCTAGAAAGTATATGGGATTGTATGTTGAAGGTGCTAGACCGAATCGGGAATTAAGTAGGAATTTGGACTATCAAATTGAGGAGGAAATTTTAAAATTCAAGAAGGATAATCAAAATGGAATGAATCAAATTTTAATTAACAGATGCAGAAAAGAAATATTCAGAGATGAAAGAGAGCATCTAATTCAGGTTTTTCCTGTCTCGAGTGCTTATACTACAAGTGGTGAACATAAACCTCTAATGGTTGTTTTAACTAATGCTACACTTTACATTTCTGGTTTACGACAAAATAATAGCTATTGTAATCATTTTGTTTTACCTTACAATGAGTTGAATACTGTTTTGATTGGACCCAATGCACAAACTATTCATTTATCAAATTATGATAATGATATGCAATGCATTATTACAACCGGTTGTGGTAACATTACCAATGATTTAATTGTTAATTTGGAAATGGCAATGAGACGAGATAATAACAAACCAAAGTTACCAGCTGTTAAGCAGCTAAATATGCGTGATATGGGCAATTTGAGGAAGGCAATATGTAAGCAAACAGCTGTTGATAAGGTAAAGTAATAATTTAATCAGAAAATAAAATTAATTTTTGAATCATTGTTTTTTAGAGTGAAGAATATTTCTATTATAGCATTGTTAATTTACAAGAGTGCAATTCTGATAATAATGAAACACCATTAGGTCCTAATAAGGAGGGACCATTAATGTTTAAAATATCAGAAACTGAATCAAGATGGGAAACTGCATATTTTATATTAAAGTAGTTTATTTTTTCTTTTTGATTATTTATATAATTTTAATTGAATATTTTTTAATTTTAGGGCTGGTGTATTGTATATGTTATCTTCACCATCTCATCGTGTCCCAATGAGAGTTCTTCCACTTGTAAATGGTGCTTGTCAGGGAGCCAGAAGGGTTTTTAATTGTCCAAGGCCTCATACCTTTCAGTTGGTGGTATCTGGAAGCACCCTACATTTAGCAGCACCTGATGAATATGTAGCTAGTGATTGGTTGCAGGCTCTCGTGCATGCAGCTAGTGGAGTAAGTACATATATATCAACTATAAATATTCAATTAATGATTTTAATATTACTATCATAACTTCTACTGGAGCAACTGTGTTGCACAATTAAATTACTACAATTTACAATTGATTAAATTAAGCTATAATTTTGTTCTAGATTTGCTCTGATGACTAAAATATATACTAATGGAGCAAATCCAGTGTTATTGATATTTTAATAATAGTTTCAATCACTTTTTTGCATTCTCCGCTTTAATTGAGCAACGTAATTTTACAAGTTACTATTCCTATTCTAATATGATTACTAATTGATTGTGCAATAGGTTCCAGGTGGATATATTAATGACTTTTTGTATTATTAATACCTTAGCAGGCTTGTACGTTTACAGCATTGCTACAACTGGCGCTCATTGGTTGGTACTTCATTTATTTTTTTTTTGATGAAATTATACAGATTGTATAGGGCTCCCGGTTGCTTATTTGACCACTAAAAACCCTGAATCCTCTTGGAGAATCATTGTTGTAGTATATTACTTCACAAGTCTAAGACACTTTTTATTTTTGGCGAAGAGGAGAGGATAAGACTAAGAATCTTATCCTCTCCTCTTCCTCATGTGTTGCCTTTATTTTATTTTCCTTATGCCTTTATCAATGGTAATTTTTTGCATAAAAGCGGTCAGGTTATTTATCACCGTTCAAACTTTATTATCAGCATCTCTATTTTAGTGTCCTTCCAACGAGAGCACTTTACCTGTTTATGCTTAGGGTTATTTGTTTTTCTACAGGGTTATCATATGCCGCATGACACATTTTCTTTAGATATGAACCAAAGGAAGTGTAAGATGGTAATTTGGGTTTCCATGTTCCCTGTTTACCAATGGGGTCTTATACTCTTGTATAAGAGTCTGCGTCTATTTGGTGACATCTCCTTTGATTTGCCATTTTCCTCCCATTTTTTTTATTGTCTTTATTCTTTTGGCTTTCATTTGTTCCTTCAGTTGTTTCTTTATGTTGTCAGTTTGCTTTTGGGTGAGGAGGACTTGTTCCTGTTATTGCCAGTATAGTCTTAGTCGAGACTGTTCTGTAGGCACTAGCTATTCTGGTTGCTATTTTTTTCCTGTATTTTTCTAGAATTACTTTGTATTTTTTATGTTGCAGCTTTTTTCCATATAATAATAATAAACTTTATTCTTTTTTTTACATTAGAATATTAAAAAAATAAAAGTAATAATATTAACCATATAAAAAAAATAATTGTAAGGCGGGATTCAGCATTGGGTACTAACCCTGCTGTGCACAAAATGTTGCATACTGAGTACTGAGTCTACAGTATCCCTTATTACTTTACGATTTTCTGCTCTTGAGCTTCTCACGTTTGGCATGATTTGTGAACCATTACTACATTCTTTGCTTTTTGTTTGATAAGTCTCTTGTTGAGGATGTGCTCATAGAGCTTTCTCAGTGAGTTCAGTTCTTGGTCTGTTTTGGTAGATTTCTCTATTAGTACTAGTTGTCTTTATCCAATCTGTTGGAAAAATGCTTTGCCTCCAGAGCGATCATGCCTGTTGGTTGTTTTTTTTTTAATTTTACTATGTGCCATCTCTGTTTTCTTTTCCGTACATTCCGGTATAACAGACACGTCAACGCTAGCTCTTTTCATATTATTTTGCCTTGGGTTGGAAATTATTTCTTTCCTTCAGCCATCCACTGTCAGTGTTAGTGAGGATCTTTGTCTTATTTTATTAGTGTCCATTTTGTATACTTTGCCCCACATGTCCGAGTTTTGTAAAACCTTCTATATATTATAAGATAGACGTGGCGTTAAAGTCCTCACCAATAACCTTATTTTTCTTGTTTTTTCCTGGTAAGTTCTGCCGACCACTTTTGAAGAAGAAATTCTTGCAGCATTTTATTTAAGAAGAAGTATCGTAATTTTGACTCATGTGAAGCCATCAGCACTTCCTCATTATATTGCCTGAAATTTTGTATTGTTTGGGATGTATACACTTTCCTGTTTTTCTATGGTCCATCTCTTCTTGCTAGCTGCCATTTAGTTTCGAGACTAGGCTTAGTCCGCTCCTGTTTTTTTAACAATTCTATTCTAGTAGGTTCATTGCAGCTCTACATCTGTTTAGGTTAACCTAGATTACCTTTATTATGTGGCTCTGGCAGCTTTTTCTTTCTCCTTCTGTGACTGCACTAGTTTCCAGAACGCAGGGCATTTCTTGCTTTTTGTATTGTTCTTCTACTGTGCACAAGTAACACTACTGTTTGCTGGTGCACTCTTTCAATTTATGCCCAGAACCCTACAGTTTCGACAAGGTTTGCTACCTGTTTTCTTACAATTTGCAATTCCTGTAACCTAGTCTAAGGCATCTATAACATTTTGGCGGAGAGAAGACCTCCATCACCCTCTAGCTGTTCCAGTCTGAGTATATTTTCCTTTTCACTGTAAGGTGCTGTGCTGCCTTTTCCTGCATGCTCACAAAAGGATATCATTCTGGTTAACCTTTTCTGATAATTTCATCGTATCTACCTTGACACTGTGGGTGTCTCTCTGGAGTATTTTGTTGATGATTTCCCTTACCCTGGCTTTGTTGAGATCTTCCTCTACGTTTTAAAGTATTCTCTTCTTTCTTCAGCTTCTCCTTCATGTATCTGTAGGCCAGTCTAGTTTCTTTAAGTTTGTCCATTTTATACTTCCTGGCTGGTTGTCTTAGTTTTTCTAGTCCATATTGGGAAGAAGGACCGAAAAAAGGACGGTTTTTTGTGTTAGTGTAATTTATACCGCCAATTATCAATAAGTTTTTAACTTATGTTCTTATTTTTCCAGACATATAATCCAAAAGAAAAAATAGTAGCCCAAGCAAACACTCTGCTTATGACTAATGAGCACATACTAACTGTACGTGAAGCATTTCCATGTAACATTGTGCAATCCCGACATGGACATGACCCTATTAAAGGTGCTCAAGCATTATCTTGTGCTTCAATTTCTGATATTGTTTCATTCCGACTTCCATCAGCCGAACAAAGTTGGTGCATATTGGTAAGAATACTAATTAATGAAACTTAGTATAGATAATAATTTATTCTTATTAACAATATTTTATGTGGTGAGATAATGTAAAAGTTGGTTTCTCTTTATCACAATACTTTAAATTTATAGTTTATTATGTTAACGTATATAATTATATTTTAGGAATTTGCTTGTCGAGAAGTACATGAAAGCAGCGGTGACTGGATATTATACTTCAGTACTAACACTGAACTTGAAAATTTTATTTCAACGTTGGAAATGTTATGGGCTTATCATAATGAGGTAAATATTTTACACTTTTTTATTATTACAGCGTGTTGC
This sequence comes from Tachinus rufipes, assembly GCA_963932245.1. Taxonomy (NCBI): domain Eukaryota; kingdom Metazoa; phylum Arthropoda; class Insecta; order Coleoptera; family Staphylinidae; genus Tachinus; species Tachinus rufipes. The sequence continues at coordinate 42,668,743 of OZ010741.1, read as the reverse complement.
GTAAATACATCTCAAAAATAAACATAAAAGAAAATTTTTAATATAAAGTTTTTAATTATTTTTTTTTACTTGAATATATTATATAGATAGAAATATGAATTTCCTTCTAATTAGTTTTTCAACAAATTGTATTGTTACCCATATTCAGTTTTATTAGATTTTAGATTATTTTTAAGGAACTGAATTTCCTTATTTAAAACAGCCTCAATAACAAATACTAAAAGTGATTCTTATTATATACTTTTATAAATGCTTTATATATTCTCCTTAAAGAATGTCATACATCTTTAAATATTCAGTTATTTGATTTTTTTTTATTTTTATTTTAACTTTCTTCTAACTTTATATAAATTTTTTTTCTTGATTTATGCCAAGAAATTCTCCTGTAATTTTGACATGTACTTAGGGAATACCTTGTATAATCAATGAAAATGCAACAATGCAAATGTTAATATGTATATTTTATCATTATTTTGATTATAAAATTGGCTCATGGGCGCCGAGTACATGGGGGCACCGGGGCGCGTGCCCTCATTGAAATATTCCATGGGGGCAGCGCCCCTATTGAAATATTTGCTTAAATGCATAAAACATTCTTGAATTTAGTATCAAAAGTGCAATTCACAAAAAAATCACAGTCATGCAGCCCAAATATCTGCGCACAAGGAACCCATTTTATGATCCAAAAGTTTTGCCCCTATTGACATTATCATAAGTCGGCGCCCATGAATTGGATATGACTTTTATTTAAGTAACTGAAATTATATGTGGTTTTGTTTTTCACTAAAAGATAAGTGAAAGGTTTTATACCATCATCAAGTATTGATATTTACCGAATGTTCCATTATACATATATTTATTCAGTTGTACTCAAATGGATAATTTTTAGGGCGAGAGTTTTCCTCTAAGCACTTTACCAGAAACGGACCAGCTTAATAAAAAATGTGTAGAAACCTACAAGGTTCTACAAAATGCATGGCCATGTATCCCTTTAAATATGTAATCAAAATGGTTATATCCACTAATACAATAATTGAAACTGTCCCATAGGTATATACATGTAAATTATATTTTAGTTTTCTATGTATAATTTATACATAATTTATTATTTATTTATTATTATATTTATACTCTTTTTATATTTTTATTTATATAGAATTTTTGTAAATATTATTTCAATTATTAAGAATGTGTAAATAGGTTCGTTGGTATTAATTTATTTTGGAGAATGTATATTAAGTTTCTAGTCAGATATAACTCAAAGATTGTGATAGATTAGAGTTTCGTATGATATAATAATTAAATAAACAGCTTCTTATTGTATGCACAATGTAGAGATGCACTTTATATTAATTTGTTGCTACTATTATACAATAGTAATATTAATAACACATATTTATTAATGTACTTCTATAAATTATATAGTATACAATGTGTAAACTATTAATAACATTTGGAAAAAATATGATAATAATATTAGTATTATTCAATTGTAATTGAGAATAACAAACATCTGTATATTTTATATCAGCAAATTATTTACTGAATTTCTTTACGCAAATTAATTAACATTCAATTTTACAAGTATTACTAATTTTAGTGATTTAATATTAATTTGTTTAATGTAAATAAATAAGTAAATAATTTGCTTTTAAAAGCCAGACATGAAAACATTTTAAGTGTCTTATAAATATGGGAGGTAAAGTCAGTTTAAAACTTGAATATTAAAACAAAGTTATAAGAAATATCTTATTGGTAAATTTATGTTTTAGTATTCAATTTTTGAATAATTTTTATACAAAAAAATGTAGTGATGTAGGTAAGTAATTGCTTAAAGGTGTAAATGTTTTCTCTGGCTACATATTTATGGTTTATCTAACTAGTATTGAAAATGAAAATATTAAGATAACTATTTAAAAAAAGGAACAATTAAATAATCCCATATTAACCTGTTCCGTTTGCCATAATTCTATTATTAATTTAAATGAACATTTTTTGCTCATAATTTAATGCAAGATACTAGTCATTTTAAAATTTAGCAGATGTAAATTATTTAAGAAATGCTCATATTTTTAAACATCTATTATATAAATAAAACAGCTTAAAAATATGATGTGTTGTTAGAAAACTATCCAGCAAAGCATATTAGTATTAATTTAAATAGACAGTTTAGTGAATTTGCTTTACAAATAGTTCAAAACAATTCAGCATTAATATGCAATTCTGTTCAGGTACAACTCATCATTATCTCGTAGTCACTGGGGTTTCTGCACAGGTGGGAAACAATTATTTTTGAAACAAATAAAACATTTTATTAAATTCTAAATAATACTTATTCACCTTTATTGCTTTTGAAAATTCATTTTTAATGTAATTCCAGATTTAATGCCTCACGGTTATTATAAATTATTTTTTTACTTTATTGACCCACTACACTTCAACTATGAGATAATGTTGCTTTTGTATAAACTTATGACATTTATATATGATTTATAATTCAAAAACATTTTAGCAATTTAACAATAAATGTTACTTCTTTAACTATTTAATTACGAAATTAACCTTATTTGAATTTTTGTTTTATTAGATGTAACTTGCTAAATCGTTGGTGCTTATTAGATAATTTTACATATCATGAATATTTTTCTAATGTTTAGACCTAATTTTCATTGAATTGTTATTTTTGTGATTTCTAGCTCTTTTTTATTGATATTAAATTTACTCAAATCCATTGTATCATATAAATTTCCTTTTCCTAGTTTTAATACATTATTATAGAGGAAATTATCAAGATTATGAAACAGGATGCTATATTAAAGTGAAAAATTACAATTTAAAAACAACATGCAGAGATGAGAGAGGTGGGACTACACCAACTTAGCCAGGTTGACTGCACCACCATGTTTACCTTCCTGCTTAGATGAAAATATTAGAACAGGAATGAGAAGTAGCCAGTACAACCCACTTCAAACTCAAGCCAACAAATAAGGTAACCAATAATCAAGCACAGACAATTGTGGTGCAAATGGTGCGATTCTGCTAATAAGCTTTACTGTAAAGAAACCACTTTATAAAAGCTTAAAAGGTGCACCAAATGCATGTGCTTTTTTTTTAATCTTTCATAAGATTGCCAGCTACTGTAGTCTATATCTTTTTATATCACGGGACACCTAAAGCCTACTTTCTTTAGTTTTATGTCGAATAATAATCTTTTTTGCTAAATATTCATTCTTCATTTGTCAACAACATATTGAACTATTCTATTCCGTAAGAAATTTTTTTTTTATTCTTGTATGGTCATATGAGAATAAGAAAAAGATTCATTACCTTAATCAAGTTTTATGCAGCATCTGGAAAGAGGACTATAAATACTGAGTATGTTTTTTTATATGATAAGCAGGTGAATATAAAGAAACCTGGTTTCTAGTTTGAACTGATGCTTCCAATTTGTAGACAACTGATTTGTACGTATAAGACATTTATTTTAAGAAGACTTTATCAATTTGAGGCGTCTTATTGCATAAAAGCGCAAGGATGATAAAAAATTTGCGTTATTGAATATTTGCTACTATCAGGTGAAACAGATCAATACGTTTGTTCCTGCGGTTTGGACCGACCCCCGTTGAAGGTCGAGCGTCGTTAGTCCAATTTTATAAAATATGACGTTTCGACTCGGATCTGTTTTTTTTTTATTTCAAAATGTAATGTCTCTTTACAAAAATATCCGATCTTCTGTGATGTTTCTAAGGCGTTCAGGTCGTAATCTTCGCCGTTGTTTAGAGCACACTTCGGTGGGCACAATGCAATATCACGAAATAACAAACGGCCACGTTCAAAATCGCTTATTTGTTGAAAAACGCCATGCGACAAACTCTGCGCAAATGTGCACAGTTAATCTATTTTTCTAGAAATGAAATTTTATTTATTTTTATACTCCAAGGAAATTGATAAAAATTTAAGATTTTTTTGTTGAAATTTAAAAATTAAGGGCATTTAGAGAAAAGTCCAATAAGAGAAAAAAATTTGAATTTAAAAAAATGCTTTCTATACAATTTCTGCTTGTTTAGATATTACAATAGCCATATAAAAATTATTTTTTATATACAGAAAATTTAATAAACAAAAATAATAAATAGTAATTTTTAAATGTTCTTAGGGAGACTGATGTACGTATATTTTATATCAGAACACATTTCACTAACTAAACATAAATGGTGTCCTATTAAATAAAGAATAAAGAACTACGTCAAAGTCTTGATAAAAAAAATTGACAAAGTTCAAAAAGTTATTTTATAAAATTATTTTTTTGCACAGAAAACGCCAATAAACATGTATTAAAAATACGAAATTTACATGTTAACGAATAAATCAAAATATTTTTAAGTTCTATTATTTTATCCTAGTTTTCTAGATACTTTCGAAACTATATCATGAACAACTGGTTCTAGAGAAGATGTGAGATTGTAACTGTAAGAAGACAATTAGGAAGATTTAGGTTTGTTGTTTAGTTATATGATTTTTGGAAATATTGGAGTATTGAAACTAGAATGTGCTGTCATCTGCAAAAGTATGAATACTTTTAGTTATTTGAAGAAGCATTAATTTAAAATTAAAAATAAAGTCGGCGAAAACGTAAAACTGTAAGCAACACCACTAGCATTTACGATTTTGCAGAGTTATAACTTTCAATTCTAACTAATGGGTTTTCCAATAAGAAGTCCCATTTTAATTATATTAGAAACATTCATTCAAGTACAATTTTTTTTATTTTTGAAACTACAAAGTCTGCGATTATTCGTGGAAAATGATACCCAGTAAATCCCCACATCAACTCTGTCTGCAAATGGTTATTCTTTTGAGAAAGTTTTGCAAAACATTTTTGAACAACAGGCTCTATCTGGCGAATAATAGCTTGAATATTGTCTTTGAGAGCTTTTCTTCACATAGCCCCAAAGAAAAAATTCTTGCAGAGTTAAATCGCACGATCTGGGGGGCCAATTTGTGTCCGAGTTTCGCGAAATGATGCGCCCAGCAAATTCTCGTGCATCACTGCAATTATCTTATGACGCAATGTCTAAACCTCGAGGACCACAAGGGTACATACACACAAGAACCTCAATGAATACATACAAGGCCAACGCTGAATAACTTCAGGTAAGCATAAAGAATTATCTAAGAAGCACACTTGATTTTCAACAAAGATCAAGCACAGCACCTCTACTAAAGAGATCTCACTTTCATCCGAAAGCAATATTGTAAAAATAAGACTTTGGACGACTGTTGACTTTGCCTAATTTGTAACCTCACGCCTCGCAGAGGCATCTTAGCATAACCAATGCATTTGGTGAATACCGTACTTTTCCAGTTTTGGTATCAATAATTGAAAATTTGGATCATCACTATGAGACACCTTGCTATCCCGAGAGTGTATACTTGTCTAACCAAACGTAGAGCTAGTTATTAGCCGACAACTCCAAAAATAGACCACACTGACTCAACAGAGATTAGATAAGCCACATCTACCAGAGACCTCTTACAGCGGCCTTAACATAATTTCATGCAAATTATCTTTCCAACTAATGACGGTTGCATCCACGAAACAAAAACTCTCAAGAGTTTTTGTTTCGTGGTATGCAGCTGTATTATAATTGATTTAGAAATCAATTATAATACAGCCACTTTAGCTTGGCCTATAGAATGCTAACACCGGCGAGGAAATAAGTGCAACGACGAAATACCTAATATAAAAACGTTTCATATTTTTAAATAAAATAAATATTTTCAAGAGAAAATTTATTTACAAAGATATAACAATAATTAACAATAGGAAATATTAATAATATTCCAGTTAATATTTATAACACAATGAAACAAAAAAAGTAACAATTTTTTAATGTAAAAATAATATAAATGTTTCAAATAAGTTATATTATAGAACTAATTTATGTCTAAAATATTTTTCTGTAATGAATTCCAAAATTCAATAGTAGTTATAAAATCTGAGTAACATTATAGCATTTATCATAATATAATACATCAAACATTCAGCTTAAATTCATTTCATATAACATCGAAAATACATTCTTGATTAATTGACACATTGGTAAGATATATGTATATAAAATTTTACAGTTAAAAATGGAATTATCAAAAAACACATTTACAATATCATAGATAAGGCAATAAAGTAACTTCTTTAGAACACATATTTCAATCAACTTTTGGGAAAGACACATTTTATATACTTTATTATAGTTCCAAGAAGATATTAAATATTCATAAGATAGAGAAACACTTATATATATAGAGGTAAATTTGTTTTGTTATAATTACAGGTTGGTATGGATATACGGAATTATTTCAATTGAAAAATAAAATCAGTGTCTGCAAAATTGTTTGGATATGCATTAAAATTAATAAAATCGGTTTAAAAATAAAATATTTTATTTAATCAGACTTGATATTAAATATTTTTGCAGTTTCATCATCAGAAGTGCTTAGTACGCAGGATCCATCATTAGAAACTTTGATCCATAACACGCCATCTTTATGTCCTGTTAATGTATCTATCAATAAACCAGACCGTGCATCACAAACATATATTGCTCCGTCAGTAGCTCCAATTAACAATCGTCCATTTATACCAAACTTAATAGTTGTAACTGAGCATTCAATTCTCGCTTGATGTCTTAAAACATCACGGCCTACTTCCCACACACATATTTGTCCAGATATAGCTCCAGTTGCAATAATTCCCAATTCAGAATTAAAATCGCACGTTTCAATTTCATTTTCACCTTCTGGTAGAAGTGTACTGATCAACTTACCATCAGCTATTTTGATAATATGAGCCGTGGGGCATATACATAATAAACTTCCATCTGAATTAATTTGTAGAGATGAGATTTCAGCTTGAGGATCATTATATTGCCATACTACGGATGTACTTTTGATATCCCATAATTTTACAAGACCATCACCATAACCAACCAGAATTCTTTTGCCATCCGGTAATATTTTACCACAAGTTGATGATGATCCATGAGAAGCTAACACTTTACAGTTACCCTGCGGAAGTTGGAAAATATATACTTCTCCAGCTTTAGATCCTGTTATAAGTACATTGGTAAGATGATGCCAAGTCATCCATTCTAAATCATCTCCTTCATAACACCAAGTTAATTTTTTATCTTTTACGTTCCATACTTGTATCAAACCTAAACAAATTTAATGATTAAGTACACTATAGACATATCATAAGATCAAATAAAAAAATGTATAAAATGAGGGGTCTACCGATTTTCAGGCAAAAATTAAAAAAATAAATAATATAAAATAAAGATAAACGCAGTTAGAATAAAGATAACATAAGAAATGAATTTGGAATTGAATGTAATAGAGCAATTCAAAACAACTCAGCCCATGTCTATGCCTCACAAGTCGTTTCACTTGAACATAACTGAAGCCATCAGCTTTAGCTAGTTGGGCACTGCTCAAAGGAAATACATGAATGCGTATGCTATCAATTTCAACAAAGTTGGAAGTATGAGACTTATTATTTACTGATACATTATTAACCTTTCAGCTATGAAAAATGACCAAAATGATCCGAGTTAACATACATTGCAAGCGTAGATTTTTTTACATAACATGGCTCAAATCAACAAGCACTTATATGCAAGCGTCATAACTCCACAAAATATTAATGAAAATATACCTTGGTAAAAGAACGTGGTTGAAAAGATATTTCAAGAGTAGAATATATTATCTTGAAGAACAGAACTGCATCATTGTACACAAAGTAGCAAAAAGAATTCAAGTGTGATTCACATTTTATATTTACCTCCTAAATCTCCTGTTGCTATATATTGTGCATCATGATTAAAACAGACTTCAGTAACTGAATCTTTATGTCCTGTACATTCCATTACTACTTCTCCAGTCGTTGTGTTCCATAAGTATGCCATATCATCTTCGCCCCCTGTTAAAGCCAAGGAGCCATCTTTACTGAGATCACAAATGAATACAGAACCATTGTGCTTTTGGAATGTTAGTTTTGCTAGATCAATGACTTCAACTTCAATCCTCTCCTGTCCATCATTATCATCTTGGATTTCTTGTTCCTCATCATAATCATCCATTCCTTCAATGACTTCATCTTCATCAAGGTACACGACCTCAACCTCGTCCTTCAGGTCGTCTGGCAATTCGAATTCGTCCATGATTCTCAGATGTAAATATATCTAATAACTAACACTTCAAATTTTCTATAGAACATACCATAACATAACCACAAAGTGTCATGTGGAATGATAGTTGAGATTATGCAACTTAATATGCACTGAAATAGTTATACAGGGTGTCTAAAAAATTGGAAACCAGCAACATTTAAAATAATTCTATAGCTCCATGTACATACATAGTCCATTTTTAAATAACTTAAAATTGTATAAAATTTGTGTACAGTTTAAGAAAATATTAATGAACGCATACAAAACTAACTTACTGCAAAAACAAAATCAAAAATTGCACACGTTTATATAATTATAATAAAATTATGTGCAAAAAATCGTAATGCATAAAAGTTGCACAAAAACTATTTATATTATGATTAAAATAAAAAAACAAGTTATGATAGGAAATACGTCAAAATTGCACAGAAAATTATTTTATTGCAAGAAATTTGTTTATTTAACCAAAAAATTTACTTGTAATGTTTATCAAAAACTGCATAGAAAAGCGGCAGCGTGGGTAAGTTGCTTAAGTGCTTGCTTCTCATGCTCAAATCTTATTCTGCTGTAAATTATTTGTAAATGTTTTCATCGCTTTAACCGCTTTGACATTTATGGTTTCAGTGACAAACAAATTTACAAACATAAATCATCTAGCTTCATTTTATCACTCTTATACTCAGAAAGACCTTTGTCCTGCTAGAACCAGGTTGGTGAGGCCGATAGAGTATAAAACGCCAATTTTATTGTTTTGCTTAGAAATAAATGCGTTTTATATAGTAATTACGTGTAATGCAGCTATACATACATATAAAGTCTAGGCGGTTTATAAACTGCTGGCAGATAATTTAATTAATAAACTTAAAGAATACACTATCTGCCTCAGCTTTTCATAAAATTATTATTTATTTATTTATTTATGCTTTTTACGGCTATTTTACATCGCCACAGTAAGTCTACGACTTGTTTAAAGTGGTTTGATGGGACCAACAGCTTAAAACGTGACTTCTGAACCACGCTGGTGGATAAAGAGCAAGTTATCATTTTAGTCATATTTCGGGGATCGAACCCCGGACTGCTCGCATGATATGCAAGTGCTCTACCATTGAGCTATCACACCATTAAATGTGTATTTTGTTTTCCTTGGTTCTATACATTATTATAGACTAGCTTAGGTTAAATAAAGCTTGGACATACATAACGCGTTTAACAGTGTGTAATGGAATGCAATTATAGAGGCGGCAAAGAATAGAGAAATAGAGAACTGAACAGGAAAACGATCAAGATCATATGGAGCTACTTACAGAGTAGAAACCTAATGACCATGCAAGGAAGATTCAAACTTACTAAAGGGGTACCACAGAGCTCAGTATTGGAATTAAAACTATGGTAATAAATATGATACAGTTATGGATGAAAAAGGTTTAAAATTAACACAAAAAAGAGAAGCGGCATGGCTATCGACTAATAGGACTAATAGAAGAAAAGGTAAGATACAGGAGACCTAGTGATAACCATAGTTTTTTAAGAAATTTAATACCTGAGAGTAACACTTGAAACAAAGGGATGGAATAAACTAGTTAATTAAGCGGTCATAAGAACAAAGGAAATGGAGAAAAAGCTCAGTAGACTCATGTCAAACAACGTAGATCCAGGAGAAGAAACCAGAAGGCTAATAGCAACAGCCTTGTGAAAATCCGCAAAGCAATAACTAGCCCACCTCGAAGTTCTTGAACTACTGCCAAATCTAAAATAGTAAGTTATTCTTAAAGGCTACATTTCACTACGTCCACAACAAAAAAGGTTAAGTAAAGCTAGGTTAAGCTAAAATTGTATTAAGTACACGTAAATACACAAATATGGTAACCTATAAAATTTTACAGTTTTTGCCTACATTTTTAAACTGCTTTATTACATATAAGACAACAACAAATATAAAACATAAATGATAGATTGGTTGGTATTAAGATTTAAAAGAAGTAGAGTTACAAGAACGCCAAGCTTAAATAGAGTCCCCCCTTTAACTTAGCTCATGAAATGTTAGTACAAAAAAAGAATAGAGCTTTGGGACCTCCATCGTATGTTTAAGAATACTAAAACACACAAAAGCATAAGTGCAATAGAACAATCAATATTTTTGTGTATTTTAAATTCCTTTTTATAACGGCTATATAAAAGTAAGTAAGTATGAACAGCCGCCTGCCTCTATATTTAAATGTCTCACCAAGATTGGTTAACCATGTAACAGTATTTTTAGTAATCAGCACCTTTATTTTTACCATATTCAATAAGTACAAGCTTTATTGCTAAAGATTTTTTAAGCAATTAACTTTTTGCTTTCAGTTACCAAATATAATAGCAACAAATTTAAGGTTTTTATTAAAAATGTTGTTTACGGATAAAGCATGCATTGCCCAAAATGCAATTATAAACTTTTTTAATAATCACGTATGAGCTGAATAAAACCCATGTGCTATAAGTGAAACCTATTGCCAGCATCTGTTTTCTATAATTGTTTGAGGTTTTTTAATTGAACTAATATTGACGAATTTTAGAAAACGTCTTAGCTGAACTCTTAAAACTTAATGTCTCATTTAGAAAAAAGCTAGTTTGGAGACACCTAAAATAGTACACAACTATTTGTGATATTTTTGAACAAATTTGCCAATTGATGCTAAGCCGCATAAACGCTTATCGCTTAACGCTATTGTAAGATTGTTTGTTATTAAACAATATTTTTATCTTTTTAATTTAATAAATGATAAATTTTTATTACTTTAAAATGGTATCAATCGGAGCGAAAGTGTTTTTATGTTTTTTTAGTTTAGTTTAATAAGTTAAAGTAATTTAGAAAATGGTCTGTAAATTAAAACCAAAAAATCTTTTAATTTAAAAAAAATAATCAAAATGTAAAACATAAAAAATAACAACTTTAACAGGCAGAATTGACCAACCATTGGATTGAAACAATTGCAGAGTTGCTCATAAAAAATTCTTATTCATATACTTTTTTTATTACGTATCATTGTAGTTTATTTTTGAGACCATTTGATTTTTATACTTTTTATTTGCCCAAGATTTCTATATTTCTCTCCAATCTTGCAAAAACTTAAATAAAACCATTATTTAATAGCTTTTAAAAAAGTTCTATTAAAAATTTTGAAGTTTAGTAACATTTGTACACTATTTAAAAAATTACTTTTTATTTTATTTGTGTTTTTTGGATCTCGTAAAAAATAGCCGTTTGTTACTAACTCGACAATATAAACTTTGAGCTGCAAATTTTGGTAAGGCGGACACAACGAGGATCCTCAGCACAAGTTATACTGTACAATATATTTGTAGAACTTAGAGAGTTTAAGGAGTTTGTAATATTTATCCACTTTGTATTGTAAGTTTTTTACAGTTTTTGTTATAAAACATTGTTATATACAATTTTTGTTTTTTATACTTTTAGAACTATATAGTTTAGTTATAAGTTATATCGGTTGTTTACTTGAAGAATTGTTCAGTCTGTAAAACAAGCTATAACTTCACTTTTATTTGATTGAATAGATTAATCATAATAACTTTAAGTCACAGGCAAAGCCAAAAATGAATTGCGAGGTGCGTCAATAACAAGTGCTGTTTCTTCACGCACTCGGTTAAGAATATAGATAAGCTTAAGCTATTTACAATTTAATTTGATCAAAATTTAATTGTAATGATGCTAGTTGGATAGACAAGTTAACGTGCTTTAGTCTACCTTGATCTTTAGTACCACCAAAAATTTTGAGTTGACTTATCAGCCTGTACCTTAAAAAATTAACGGAGTGTTTTTATGAACAGCTATTCAGATCCTAGTTGTAAAATAGGGCAAGACAACTTGCTGGCAAATCCGCACTATAATTACCTATTTGCACTAGATAAAGTAAACGCATAAAAAAACTGACCTAAATACAATTAGGAAGGAAGAACTGCTCTTCACGGTTTGCTACCAGCAATGCCATATAGTAATTTGTGGACATCACGATGACGCAGCCGGTCATCTCAGACATGATAAAAATATTAGAGCCATTTTGCAAGGCTACTTGTTTAAAATAAAAATATTAAGATTTATAATATATAAAAATTGTGGCTGCTAACAATCTAAGTTACAGTTCTATAATCTGCTTATTTTGAAAATCACACAACACTAATCTTGTAATGCAATGCTACACGATTCTATGCAAAACTGAACATGCATAAAATATATTATGACTTATACTTGCTAACTGTTTAACTTCTAACCCAATAAACGGGACATAAAATACAAGATATTTCTTGAGCCCAATACTCATGTGTGCTATCAAAACAATAAACATAATGATTAATTGCAAAAGTATTTCTCATGTTGTAGTTGAAACAGCGTTTCATTATCTAGAGGTTTTAGCAAGTAACGCTTCCAATAGTTTAATTATCTTTTAATTGCAATAAAAACAACATCTGGTATTAAAAAGCATTTAAAAAAACTACTTAATTGAACTAAAGATATATTGTTTTAGAAATATATGATACATTTTAATCTGTTTGTATTTTAGACAAAAAAATTGTAACATAGTTTTTAGATGTATTTTTTATTATCAAAAACTGTTGACTGGACAAGCTTATTTTTGTTTTCAAAATTTTAAAACTATATAATTTTAACACGAATTAAAGTTTAATTTGTAGCTACTTACTGGTTTTGATAGACTTTGATTACAAACTTACATTTGTAACCGCACCATCAAACTGCTAGACTTATAGATTGTTAGATGATCTATCTCTATGTTTAAATTACTTTATTGCGCCTTGATGCGTTCTCAATTAGATTATGCTTTCTCGGTCTAATTTCTTTTTTATACAAAATTTATTTTTGAAGTATTGAACAAATCCAAAATAAGTTTTTTTTAATTATTATTTTATAAATGGAGTATTTTACCATTCAATTTTGATTGCAAGTGCATAGCGCATTTATACAATTAAAGCAAATAGGCAGATTTTTTGTTTTTTCTTGCATTAGTGATGTCTGAAGTAAGATTTTAGAATTCTTGTATCTCTTTTCGTTTATAAACATATTTATAGGTGCAACAACTTCTTTGAATGTGTAGATTGGTAAATTGTTTGCCAACTAATTTCAATTTTTTTAAATTCTAAATCTCTGTTTAAGATTGAAGTTAGTGTTAATTAAATAATGTTAATTAAATTGTTGTGTACTTGAGTATTACTTTTATGACGAGTTATTTTGTAAATGTTAAGAATCTTGCGGTAAAAAATTGCATAATTGAAACATTTAATATGACAGTAGTTCTTTTAAATTATTTGGCAATAATTATTATTTTGCACCACTAATTATTATCTAACTTGTGTGAAGAGCACGTAAATCAATTATTTGAATTTATCAAGCAATGCCGTACTACCAAGATGCACTGATAAGGATTTGTGAAAACCAAAACAATTGTTTGTGTTTGGTTGACGTCGCTTTAGAGTTGTCTACCTCTTTAGACACTGCAACTTGGTTACCACTTGTATTTGTGCTGAAGTTTATTGATGATATTCGGTCTCTTTGGTTAAATGGATGGAACTACAGCTACTAATAAATAATAATTATATTTTTTGTTGTTGAAAACCTAATATGTACTTACTTTGGTATTATTGAAAATTGCTGTAACTTCTTAAAAAGTCAAATAAAAATATAAATTTACAAGATTTTTTTAAATCAGAATTGCATTAATTACTACATACAAGAAAACAGGACACAAAGACAACAATGTTCTATTTATATTGTATAAAGAACAGAATGGCCCACAGGTTAATAATAAAATAAAACACAAACTAAGTTTTTTACCACAAATACTTAGAACTAGAAAAGCATAAGCGTTTTAAGAAAAATCTAAAATTGGAATGCATCTACGTTAGCTTCACTGTCAGATCATTAAATAAAATTTAAATTAGAATATAAACACAAAATAAAACGTAGGTTTTATCAAAACCTTAGACTGATCAACAGAACTGCTTTTCAAGTCAACGTTTAAATGTGGATGAAATATAAAACTACCTAGGTAAATTGAAACATAAGTTTAACACAATTATACAAGAGTTCGGCACTTTACAAAACGTCTAGAAAGACTACACAAAACTCATACGTCAATGACACCTATCAAAATTCTTTTCAAAACCTATTTTTCTTTTGACATCAGAGTGGTCTGATAATGCAAAGATATTTAGCTGGCAAAAATCTAGACCGTATATTACTTTATGCTACAATCTCATAGCACAAAGAAAAGTATTTAGACTAATACCAAGGCGGAGTGACTATAGTTAATCAAAATCTTATTGCCTTACTTCTTTCCTCTTAAAATAACTCGAAAAAATGTGCTAAAGATCAACTTTGAAACCGCCACTAATGACCACGCCAATATAGTCGGCTTTACATCTTGTCTGGTTGAATTAAGAGGTTGCTACAAATCAAAATGTCTACTCTGGAAGTATTTATAGACATAAAAACTGTCTTTAATAAAATTGAAATTTAAATAGAAAATGAACTGTGACAGTTACTATGAGAGACACAGTGGTCAGAAAGAATTGCAAAGGCTGTCTTTAGAGAGGTGTACTACCACCGCTACTATAGATTATAGTTTTTATTCAATGACCGTGTCTTTGATATAACTTATTTAAACTAAAAAAAAGTGCAAAAATATGTTTTTTTGTATTAAAAAAAATTGGCTAACAAATCTTATCAAAACTTCTAAACATTTTATTAACTCTGTCAATCAAAGTGAAATACCTAGATGTGACAATAAGCTTACATGGGGACCACATCTAAATATGAGATGCAAAAAGGTATATATGTTGATCTGGCAATGCAAACAACACTAACAGCAGTTAACGAGACAATACTGTGCTTGCCATTTTTTGATATCTACGTTGAGGAAGTAGCAACAGCTTGAGTGAAACTGGACTTTAGAACACTGTAGGAAAGACTGGCCGACACTGTTTTTTCATATAAAAAGCTATTAAAAAAGCACGTCTGCTAGGAGTTTAAACAAATATAATGCCACTTTAGTTTGTATTTCTACATAAACTTACAAATGCAGAAACAAAAAAAAACAAAACATATGTAAGAATAAGCTCTTATACATCAACATTTCAAAGCTCTGAAGCAAGAATTTACTCGCAAGATTTAGATGCCTGAATGTTCTTACCTCTGGGAATACACACGACTTCAAACAGAAGTAGCCAGAATCATCTCTGGGACAATGGAAATAGTAATCCTGAAAATATCTGGCAAAATTATTGAAATTCAAACGTATAGCAAAGCAGCAATTTTAGCTAAAAACAAGCCCAAAATTACATCAAAAATAATATTACAATGTCACTCTGCCCTTAATCTAGCAAAAAATAACATTAATAGTAATAAACCTCGTGCCACTCGTGGCGTTATTATTTCATCTCAAAAACTTAAGATATTATTTAAAAAATCTCGAAATAGTGTTGAATTGAATAACTACTATAAATTATATAAAAAATCTGAATATAATTAGTCTTAAATCTTAAATTCAAATAATATGTCAAACATTGTTTGGAATATTATAAACAACAACATAGTTAACAAAACTACTGAAGGCACTGACAGTTATAAGTTAGAAATAAATACACTTAGTAAATAAATAATTTAGAACAGGTATATTACCAGAATATCTTAAGACTTCTAAAATAATTCCATTACATAGACAAGGAAGTAAATTGGATGTAAATAATTACAGACCAATATCCATATTGCCAACTTTTTCAAAAATATTAGAAAAACCAATGGCAAAAGGTATTTAAGTTATTAACAAATTGTCAATATGGATTTTGACGCGGATATTCTACAGTGCTAGCTAGCTATTATAATTTTTTGGAAGAACTTTGTTTAGGTTTAGAAAATTATTAGCAAACTAAGCTTTTTATTGGATTTAAGCAAAGCTTTTGATTTGGTTAATCATCAATTGCTTTTAAATAAGCTTGAAAATATAAAACTTAGAGGAATTGTTCTATCCTGATTTAAACACTATCTGCTAAACCGAAAACAATCAGTATATATAAACAATACCAAATCAGAAGAACTTTAAGTAGAAACTGTGGTACCGCAAGGATCTGTCCTGAGGTCTCTGCTTCACATTTTATATACAAACGATCTGCCAAATGAAATTAGTGATTTATTAAAACATCTAAGTAAATCAATTCAGCAATTTTAAAACTGTCAGTTTCTAGGCATTTAAATTGATGAAAAATTATTATTTAAACCTCAAATTAATAATATATGCATATTCAAATTATTAATTTATGCAAAAAAAAAATTGTATGCTCATCATAATTACAATACACGTCACGGATCTCTTGATTTAAATGTGCCAACTCATAAATTAACTCTATTTGAAAATAGTCCAAACTATATGGCAGTTAAGATTTACAATAAGTTGCCTTCACAAATTAAAATATTGCAATTTAAACAATTTAAACATGCAATTAAATCTATGTTAATGAAAAAGTCATATTATTCTTTAGACAAATACTTAAATGATAATTTGTCAAACTTTATGTTAAGTGCTATTTGATGTATTTATTGGTTTTAAATTTGTAATTACTTTAGTTTTATTTGTTTATATTTTTTATAATTTTATATTGTTTTATCAAATGTATTGATCAAAAGACTAATAAAGTATTATTATTATTATTATTATTATCAAATTGTGCACTCGAATACAGTAGAAATACTAAGGCTGCTAAGCTGACGTACTGCTTCACTTCTCAAAAATCTTACAACTTTACTAAAAGCAAACACGTACCACACACTAAAATAACGATAATATGAAAATAAGCCAAATATGCAGAAGATGCAAAATTGATGAAAAAACGATTTAGCTTGTATTATGGCCAGCATAAAGGTAGTAACTTTTATGCTGGCCATGTCAAGCTGGATAAAGTATAAATGGCTTATTGAGGCCTAAGTGCAGTTAAATTTATTTCACTCTCTACTAAAAATCTAGAATTCAGAATAGTTTCAGCAAGATAAAACCAGTCACTATGGCCTTACGAATATTTTTTGTCAATTTACGTCAATAAACCAACCACAACTTTCCAGTAGAAATTTGGAACTGCTATCCAAAAATGGCCGTCACTTACGTAATGTGATTTTTAAAGCTTAATTAAATTGCCTATATTTTGTAATTTAAAAAAAACATATATTTACTAACAAAAAAGTTATTAATAATTAAAATCATGACACGACCTATGGGCTATTCTGTGCCTTGTACATACAAATCTTTTATAATTAATTTCTGTATAGTAAAATTGAAAATATATTTTTAGACAAGAATAATTTGATTGCAATGCTTGATATTTTTAACTTGCATATTTGTTATAAAACTTAGAGATAATTTATGTTATTTAACTTTTTGCTACATAAATATGCAAACCTGGCATTGTGACAAATCTAGTATGTTGCACAGACTATTAAATTAACATTTATATGATACCACAAACGTGCTGAATATTTTTTATTCTCTGTTAAAATAATCTTTGTAATAAGTTTACTATTTCACTACCAAAGTACAAATTGAGTGTTGGTTATATAAATATCAAAAAACAAATCTAATTTTTATGAATTTATTATAAATATTATGCAAACATTATTCTATTTTGTTATTATTTTTATATGCAGATATTTTTAATTATACATATTACGTTGTGAAAATTATGAATGTAAACTTGAAAAAGCTATTGGCCGATATATTTCTGCCTTACTTATAAAATTTGATCAAAAAAATACAAATTATTGCAACGACTTCTTATTATGTAAAGAAAGTTACTTTCATAATAGAAATTTACTGTAGACATTTTGATCCTACCTAATATAAAAATTCATCATAATTCATAATTATGCGTTGAAACAATAAAGATTATTATGCAAACTACTGCAAATTTTAACTCTTGGTGTAACTGTATATACTTGGTCGTAAAATTGATTGAGCATGAAGTGCTATATAATTATTACAATTGCACGTAAATCCAGTATCTGATTTATTACACATCACGATTTTATTTTTAGCATTTTTCTATTATTTTCAAAACTTTAATTTTTGTTATATAAATGTGTCAATAATGTAACAAAATTTAAGTATTCTATAACGAGTTTCTGATCAAATGTGCAGATATTTTTAATTGTATGAATAAAAAAATCTATCGAACGAGGTCTTTCCGTTACTTATTTCATCAAAAAACACAAATTATTCAACAAGGATGATGATGGCAAATTACTGCAAGTTTTAACTCCTACTATAACTGTATACACTTGGTCGTAAAATTGATTGGGCATGCCACATGAGATGCTATATAATTGTAACGGTTGCACGTAAATCCAAGATCTGGTTTATTACACATCACAATTTTATATTTAGTGTTTTTTTCTTATTCTTAAAACTTTATTAAATTATTTATTATTATTATTATGTAATGTTTCTGAAATATATTTTTAAAATCTAATAAATTAGTTTTAATAGGTCCGCAAAGTCAAAAAGCTAAAAACAAAAATACTATTAAACTTACTGTTAAAAAAACGAAATGCGTTGGTTGCTGGTTTATTATGCAATTTTTTTTTAGTTTGCAATTATCACATAATGTTGAGACATTTTTTGACAGACACGGTTTTAATTTATATACATTACATATAAATTATACTAAAAATCCAATCATGTGATTTCTGGTAACTTTTTAATTTGATCGAAAAAAATAATAATTCTTATTACACTTTGAATGCAAAAATAGCATAACTCAAAATAAGAAAAAAAATTAATATAAGTGAAATTATTCTGCTATAAATAACTAAAAATTTTTACTGGGTTCAGAATTAAAAATTGTTGCTTTCTTACCTTGCGTTTTTTTATATCTGTACTTCTGCAATCATCCAAAAATCTAGTTTAGATTTTTATTACATTTGAAGTTTCTTTTTCAATTCTTATTATTTTAATATCTTTCCAAGCAACTTTTTTGTTATATGGACTATCTGATACTACAGGTCTGGCCCGAACCCATTACCCCCTTTTTATCTCTTTTTTGATGATAGAATGTATTGAGTATTTATTTTACTTTGTTTTTAGCAGCGGCAGGCTGCTGACGTCTACTTTTGGTTGTTGAAATACTATACTAACACTATTGTTGTTCTAACCCATGCCTTTATTAGAATATAAAATTATGTTTGCTAATCCTTTGTGCCACATATAACAGTGACCTTTGCCACTCTTCATATCAAAAAATGACAAATTGTATGTTGCTAGCTAACTTTTATAGTATATTAGTTTATAATATAGTTAGTAAATCAAAACAAGCTGTTTTACATACTTCTTTTCTTTAGAACTACTTGATGAGAATTTTGTTTTTCAAATAAATCAGCATAAAGTTTTTTGATCTTTAATTTTTTTTTTTTGGTACTTGCTTTAATGTATGATTCACATAGTGCACACAATCTTAGACTGTACTCAAAATATAAAATACGTTGGTACGGTACATTGTAACGTCACCATAAACCATTTCTTTGTTTTGCAATCCTCAATAAATAATCAACAATACATGCTTGCAATATTGAGTCTTCCATCGATAAATTCTCTTTTGGTTTTTTAAATAGTGAGACTCAATAGAAGATAAGCTTTCAATATGCTTGCAGATAGATTATTTAATAAACTTACTTTTTTTGTTTGTTATGTATTTCTTGCAGCTTATCACTAAGAAAACCATTTCTTGTTTTTGCAACAGTTGGTCTTTTCATTCTGTCAGTAAAGTAAAATAACTTACAAACTTTAATCATTTGTTTTCTACTAGTTCAAACATATTTTTTTTGTTTTTTTTGATGTTTGGTAAATTTACTCATGTTTTATCTCTACAAGGAATTATTTATAGCAATAGTGCATTTACAAAACAATAAATAATAATAATATTTATTTAACGTTATATAAACATTTTACAAAGCTTAAGACTAAACACATTACACTTACACTAGATTAACACTTTAAAACAACTGTTATGCATCTATGGCACACCGAGCATCAATCTTAAAATAATCTAAGAATGGAGCAAACTTAAGACCTAAGACCATATACTTTTATAGACGCGCCTTGTGATATTTCTCGCGTGTCTTGGGGTGAAACCAACATAACAACGTTATATGCTTACAATCACGTCACACGCAGTTTATCGCCGGATTTTGGTTCTTTGGTTTTTGTTCTTTTTAAAAATATTTTATTAGTGAATCGTCTATTTTACTATTTTTGATTTTTATAAATAGCTTTTGTTATTTTTGACACTATAAAATTTATAAATTTTTGACAGTTTAAAGCCAGGTTTTGCTTTTTTGTAATAATATTTTTTTTTTGATTTTTGCAATTTTATACAGTGTATGACTGGATTTTGGTTTTCTTTAAAATATGTTCATATTCTATAGCCGGATTTTGTCATATTTAACATTTTAAGACGTATTTTAGTTTTTTTAACAATATTTTAAATTTTAATGTTTTATAGCTGGATTGTTTTATTTTTGACTTTTATAAGTAGAATATTGCAATTTTCAACTGTTTTTGAACGGATTTTGGTTCTTTTTGACATAAATATAATATTTTATGATCTTATGACCGGATTTAGTTATTTTTGACATTTTATAAATTAAAAATGTTTTATGATTAGATTTAGTTATTTTTGACTATTTATAAACTGCATTTTGCAGTTCTTAACAATTTATAAAAGGATTTTTGCAATTTCTAACAATATTTTGTTATTTTATAGCCGGATTTTGCAGTTTTTAAGTTTTTTTTGAAAAAATTTACAGATTTTTTAAAGTGTAGTCATCATATCACACAACAGTATTCCAAAATAGAACAAACTAATTTGCTTAATAATTTTTATATGGTAAGAAAAAGACAACTTTATGTTAAAATAAACGCCAAGGTCTCTAACAATGTCTGCATAGACTAGCTTGATACTGGCTAAATCATATTTAAATCTGTAGTTTTTTACTGAACAGCATTGCATGACACTTATTAACACTGAGTATCAGGTAAATTATTAATGCACCAACTGTTAATTGTATTTAGATCTGATTGGAGAATTTTGGATTCATTGAGCGACAAAATTTTTCTAAATAATTTAATGTCATATGCAAATAATAGTATTGAAGATCTCAAACTAATATAAATGTTGTTTATAAATATATATTTAAAAAAAAAACTATCTATGCAAACTTGTTGCGTATGGTTTGTTAAATAAGATAGTATCAATTTTAAAAGTAGCCCACAAACACCATAACATTTCAGTTTAGATATCAATAGTTTAATATTAACCTTTTCAAAAGTTTTACTGAAGTCCGTGTATACCGAGTGAATTATTTCAGCGCCAATGATCCAGTCATAAACTCATGCTGTTAAAGTTTAATAACATGTTACATATATCTTAAACTTGGATTAAGTGATTTAAAATCTTCAAGAATGCAAATTGCTGTATAGTTTTTAACGTCGTTTTTATTTTCTGATTTCAAAATAAGACAATTTCCAATTATGGAAATTGACCTTGAGCGAATAGAATAAGGAAAACAAAGTATGCAATAAAATACACAAATTGAGTACTACTGCTATACCACCTATTCCGTCAGGCACTGCTTTACTTTTTACGTCTGTGCTGTCTGGACAATTGTAGAAGCAATATTTAATTGCAATAGACAAAAAATTTAATCAAATTAAGATTGCAAAGAAAATTTGTTTGCTATTGTAAACTGAAGAAAAGTATGCATTAGCAATTACGCTAACGTCATTAAGTTAAACATGATCAAAAAACATAGACAATGGTAGTTTAGTTAATCCAGATTGTTCAGTTTGTGTTATATAAATACTATAACAAAACTTGGTAAGAGTCCGACATCGTTTCTTAAGGTCTGCAAATATTAAGTAATCAGATTGCTGATTTAATAATCTATAATTTTTATAAATTTGCTTTTTTGGGTAACCAGTGTTTAGTATTAAACTAGGTAGGAAACTTGGGTATTACTTTTGTTAGTACAATTTTTTTGAAAAAAGTCATACAATATATTATAAAATATTGAAGTTGCAATATCAATGTCAGTATTATCATCAGATAACGCTAACTAATTTAAATCAAATTAGGTTATTATTTATAAATATATAAGGTGCATGTTTAAAATTAAATTCTACAGATAAGTCGGATCTAAGGTGTTCAGCATCTACGCATGAACATTCAACTTCAAAAATGGATAATATGAATCACAGGGTATTAAAGGGTCGCATTTTAAAACATTTGTTATCAATTATCATAAACAACGCAAAACACAAGTCCATACACCATCATAATTATTAACAATACTATTAAACTGTGACAATCTATAAGATGCATAACAATTTCACACTAAACTTTTAATTACATTATTTATATTACAACTATTTTGAGTGCAAATTGCAGACATTAATTCTACATGAGATATATATATATATATATATGGGTAATTCCATTACTTTTCGACCAAGCTTTAAAACTGAGTATCTCCAAACTGGCTTAAAATTAAATATGTGATAGTAGGTACCAAAATAATATATATCCCAAATTTTCAACTTTTTAAATCATGATCTTAATTTTTGGGAATCTCTCAAAGTTCAGAAAAACGCCTAAAAATCAAATTGTTTCGGTAATTTTCAACATTTTTTTTCTCAGCGTAGAAATATTGGAAAAAGCTTTGCAAGGTCTGATTCTTTTTGTAATTTCATGTACTTTAACTTGTTTTTTTTTTTTTAATGTAGCCATTCTCTATTTCTTTTAGCGTAGGCCGTTGTGAAAATAGCCTAAAACTACAAACTACGGCATTTTTAATGTGGGGTTGGTTTTGTAGTTTTATGGGTCTATTCTGAACATATTTTAACATCAATGTTAGCTAACATTGCTGTAGAAATTGATTTTTAACCAATCAGGTTTCGAGTTTTTTAAATATTACCTAGCAACGTTCAAAATGTTAATTAACATCGCTGTAAAAAATGTTCAGAATACGGCTATTAAGTTATTTTTACAACGGCCTACGCTAAAGAAAATAGATTATTTGGTGCAAGCTTCTAGACTGCCACCAAAACTAAGTCTTGGCTTCAATATTGCACTATTGCAAACCTTTGTCCAGGTTTTTTTTAAACTTCATGACGGCTACCTAAGAACCTAAATAAAGCAAAGGCGCTCTACTTGATGTTTTCTGTAAGATATTTGCATGTCTTCTTACTTGAAATTTGTATTTCACTAACGTTTTCTTTACTTATTTCTCTATCTCTCTATTGTTCAAGACTTGTGAAGTCAGAAAATGGCTATTTTTGGAAATTGTGCATTTTTATCCGGCTGATCCAACTTATCCGATATAATCTTTTGTTTTGCAAATAAGTTTTTAAGCTTTTGCACACTACTTATACATACATTATCTTGCAGAACTAAAAACCCGAGTTCAGTAATCAGCCCATCTTGAATAAGATAACTTTGGCAAAGTCAGTGACATATAAAATAAAAGTTTTGCTATAAATTATTGATGCATCGAAATTTATGATTTGCACGGTTTGCAAACGTCAGTTGTAACAGACTTTATATTACGTGGTAAACGCTCAAGTGGATTCTTTTATCGACGGCGGGAAATATTTTTTACTAGAGACGCGATCCAAAACAACAAAACGTCGAAAGTACGTTTTTTCTCTGCATTTAGAAGTTTTTGCTGTTTTCTTATTTGTCAATTGCAAGGATGATAACTCATTTGTACATAGATAACTGGATTGGCAACCAAGCGCATGGAAGTGAAGCAAAAAATTGAAATATGTACCCAGACGTATGCAAAGTTTTGAAAAAATATAACTTAAAATGATAATATCAATTTATAATTTACTATCTTCCTAATTATACTAACAAGTAGTATCAATATTATTTATTTAAAAAATATAATAGTTTTATTTAATAACGCTAATAAAAAGTTAAATGGCTAAAAGACTACAGTTGATGACTATTTTAGAAAATAAGCTAATATTACATTTTTGGTACTATATATTATATATATTACAGTTTATTCTATATATATATATATATATATATATATATATACAAAAAATAAAACAAGTTCTTTTTCATATTTAAATCAAGATAATTGCTATATTTTAATAATTTTAAAATACATACAAACATTAAGTTAAAAGTTTAAAGATTAGTAAATTTATACATATGCAAATAGAAATTATAATTTAAACTCACTTAATAATTTAAATAAACAATACATTTTTATTTAGATTTAGCCTTCATTTTGCACAATGAACTTGCACATAAAAATGTATTAGACTAATTTATTTGTCTTAAATTAAAAGTTTTTTGTTATTATTTTGATTAAGGTTTAACCTTTACTCTGCACTTTGAATTTGCACATAAAAATATTTTAGACTAACTTATTTGTCTTAAGTTTAAAGTTGTAATTTTTGTAATTTTTATTTTAAATATTCCTATCGTTTTATAAAACGTGTTTTCTTACAATATGTAGCAAATAGATTTTCTGTGCAAATTTTATACAATAAATTGTTATTTATTTATTAATGAATTATAATTTTTACTTTAGGTTTTTGAGAGTTAAAATCTCTTTTTTGTAGTAGAGTAAAATTCACTTTTTTTAAAGACTGCTTTATAAATTTGGGTTATAGCTAGGATTAATTCATTTTTATGTGCATAGTAGTGTAAGCCGATGTAGTAGTAATAGTAGTAGTATTTATTGTTAAACATGACGTTGTACAATATAAATTTTAAAACTAACTTAAAGTAATTATTTACAATATAAGAAAATACAATAAAATAGAATACAATAAAATACAGCGCATTGCAAAACATTACAATACAATACAACATACATCATACATATAAAACAAACTGTATAGTTCAAAAGTTAAAACTTAAAGCTAATATAAAAATTATTAAGGATTTAAAAATTCATCTATACTATAAAATAATTTATTTTGTAAATAATGTTTGACAGTTGTTCTAAATTTACGGTAAGTTTTTTCAGACTTTATACTTACAGGAAAAGCATTAAACATTTTTTTTTCCGTTGTAAACAAGGGAATTCTTGCAAAGAGTAGTGTGAGGGATGGGGAGTTTAAAATTAAGGTCATTTGATCTAGTCACGTGAACACTTGAAGAACTACATTTAAAGTTTTTCTTTATGAGACAACCAATTTCTAAGATAAATAAAGAAGGCAACGTTAATATTTTATGATCTTTAAAAAGTGGTCTACAAGATATTAAATTACTTTTTATAGAACGCAAGATTCTTAATGATCTTTTTTGTAAAATATTTTTTTTATTAATCTGTTCATTTGACGAGTAACCCCAGAATGCAGCACCATATCGTAAGTACGCTTCTATAAGAGAAAAATACACTTGTTTAGCCACATCGTAACCTAATTGTTTAATGGTTCTTTTAATAGCGTAACAACCAGCTGATAATTTTGCAGTTACATAGTCTATTCGATTGCACCACCTTAGCTTATAATCTAATTTTAAACCAAGAAAGCCAACCTGATTGAATTAAAGAATTTCATTATCTCCTATATTTAAAGATGGCAAATCACTACTAAAAAATAAAATAAACTGTGGTTTTTTAGAGTTAAAGCTTAGTAAGTTAGCTGTACACCAATTACTTACAAATAATAAATCTTGTTCAATAGTAGTCGTTAAGCCAGCAATATTTTTAATAGACCATAAAATGTTAGTGCCATCCGCAAAAACAGTAAATTTTCCGGATATTTTAATGTTTAATAAGTTTAATAAGATATACAGAAGAAACAAGATAGGAGCTAAAATAGTTTCTTGTTGAACGTCCTTAGAAATGTTTAAATTGCTGGATGAAGAAGATTTTAATTTGACAAACTGGCTTCTATTTGAAAGGTAGTCTCCAAACCATAAAAGACAAGAGCCTCTACAACCATAATGTTCAAGTTTTTGTAGCAGTATTTTGTGATCTACGCAAATGCTTTTGCCAAATCACAAAACACTGCCACAGCAACATTGCCATTGTTATGTTCCTCATAAACGTGATTAAGAAAGTTAAGTAGTGCGTCAGAGGTATTTTTATTTTTATTAAATCCAAATTGATTACCAGAAATAACGCAGTGTTTTTCTAAAAATGACGATAATCTGACTTTAATTATTTTTTCAATTATTTTACTAAAACAAGAAGTTAATGCAATTGGTCTGTAATGGCTACAAACATCTTTGTCACATTTTTTATATAGTGGAAAAACTCAAGCTGTTTTTAATTTGGATGGAGAAAACCTTCTTCAAAAGAAGTATTTATTAGATTAGCAAATAAGCTAAAAACATCTGCTAGTTTTTTTATCAGAAATATAGAAAAACCATCAAAATCTTTTGACTTTTTGTTTTTAAACGAGTTACAAATTGATCTGATTTCATATGAATTAGTAGGAGTTAAAAATAGCGAATCTACTATTGTCGTTGTACTTTGCTTTAATAATGAAATGAGATCCGTGGTTGGTTCCAGAGATAGAATAATTTCATCTGTGGCAGATGTAAAATATTTGTTAAATTCATCAAGAGAAATAGTTGCTTCTATATTTGAATGTTTCCTATTATATAGTTCGTTAATTATTTGCCATGTCTCTTTGGCTTGATTATTAAAATTTTCTATACGAGTTCTATAAAAAATAGATTTGGCTAACTTAATTACATTTCTATAAATTTTGCGATACTTATAAAAATAAATTAGAAATGATGCTGAAGTAGTAAACTTCTTTGCTAAGTTTAAAAATCGAATATTTTTAGCTGAAACTCTGATGCCAGTTGTTGTCCAATATTTGGAAACACTTGCCTTTTGTTAGATTGTTTTTAAAGAAATAGTGTCATTAAAAATTTGCTGAATATTAACAAAAAATTGATTAAATCTCTCAGTACTTGATCTAACTTGCTTATCATCCCAATTAAAGCAGTTGCAAGCATTATAAAATTTACTAATATTACTTTTTGAAAAAGTGAAAGTCCGGCATGCATTACATTAGTTTTGATTAAGTGCTCTTCAATGTTTGAACATAAATAGTTTATTAAAGTAGCCGACGTTGCAGTAATACGAGTGAAAGAGTCAACATGTAGTTTCAAATTGTAGCTATTTAATAATTCAATGTGCAAAACACCTATATATAGTATGCCCACAGATATAATGTCTTTACGACATGGGCTTAATTTATCTCAACGGATTATTTCATTACCAACCAATTATGATTGTATTATATACCTGGAACCCGACGTAATTTTTAAAGGTAAAAATATTGTATATTTATATAATATTTTCACCCTAAAACACCGAGGTGTTGTAAGCTATTTATGGTATATAATACAAACAATTGTCTTCCCAAAGCGATTAGTATAAAGTAATCCGCTGAGATAATTTAAGGCCATGTTGTAAAGACACTATATCTATGGGCATACTATAATGTTGTACGTTTCAATAAAGAGTAAAAAATACTCAAAAGTTTAGTTTGAATATTACCCACAGCAGAGGAAAATATAATATTCCACTTAGAAAATAAAAACATTAAAATTACCTTTAAAAAAATAATCGTCGAAACGGTTTATTTCTTTCTTCTGCTTTTTTATATTAAATTTGGTTGTAAAAACCGCAACTCAAGCTTTTGTGCCATACGGCAGTTTGAATTAATTTGACTGCATTTTTTAAAATGCTATCTGAAAAAAATTAATTGTCTAGACTGTAAATTGTAATAACTGGCAATTAAAGAAATAAATCCGTAATTATTTAATATTTTATCTTAGATATCATAATAATGGTTTATTATGATTATTACGAAGTACATAAACTGAATGCTTTAATTTATAAATGCCTCTTAGAAATGATAAGGCATGTTTAAAATAACGCACATAATTTATTTGCTGAAACTTTTTTTTAAATAAAAACAAAGCATGTAAAGAAATTTAAAACTAATACATATTTTGTTTGTTTATGTGAAATTGAAGTGTTATTATTGTAGATACAATTATGATTTTATTATTTATTTAATATTTATAAAAATAAATGTATTCATGTTGATTTAATTCCCAAAGATATTTTATGCCATCATATGTCATATGTGTCTTTAATTATATATGTATATATATACTTGATTATTTAAACATCGTCTCTACGAAATGGTTAATGTAATACAAACATAATTTTTAAGCAATTATATAGTGGCCAATTACAATGTTAAATGTTATTCTGGCGAA
Organism: Tachinus rufipes; assembly: GCA_963932245.1. Classification (NCBI taxonomy): domain Eukaryota; kingdom Metazoa; phylum Arthropoda; class Insecta; order Coleoptera; family Staphylinidae; genus Tachinus; species Tachinus rufipes. Next base: position 42,640,190 of record OZ010741.1, on the reverse strand, counting down.
CCGAACCATAAAGGTGTCCACGGATTCGAGTTTAAGTTAATGAAAGGGCATACTGGTTTTAAGGCAATAGGGGAAGGAACCCTTAAATATTAAGTAAAATCAAACTGTTAAGATTCAAGTAGTGTTGTTTAGAGTTTCACGGCTATAATTATGTTAGTCCTCTAACAGAATAAAGTAATCTAAATCGGAACTGATGATTTATCACATCACCGTTACTAGAGTACGTCAAGTGTTCAGGGTGTTAGTTTTGTAACGCTGTGTCATAATAACAAGCAATCATCCGGCTATTTATCGCCGTTTCAATGAACGAGTCTCAAATTGGTATAATTCAACAGGATGCAAGGGACGAATCGCGAATTTAGACACAATAGGTATTGAATGTAAACGAGACAGCGACGGAGAAGTAGTGCCTAAACAATATTCAAATAAACCGTCTTTTAGTACCAAGAAGTGAAGGTGCCGGTTGGTGGAGGGGGACTCGGTTTCCGCTGCGAATGAACGTATTGTAGATAGATATAGACCGCAACACGTGGGTCAAAACCATGGCAGCTGTGTCGTTTTGAAATTGTGCTTTAGTTAGTGCCGTTTGAAAAGTGTTTGTGTGTGGAAATTAAATAGGAAAACATGGGGAAATCAAAGAGCAGGAGTGAATCGTCGTTATCGACGAATTCGGGTGTGAAAATGAAGAAAGAACTTGCCCTTATAGACGGTGTCGCAATTATTGTGGGGATTATTATTGGATCGGGTATTTTTGTGTCGCCGAAAGGTGTACTCAGGTATTCGGGATCTGTAGGACAAGCTATCATAGTATGGATATTGTCTGGTATTTTGTCTATGATCGGCGCACTTTGCTATGCGGAGTTAGGTAGGTTAAATATTATACATTCATTCATACATTCAAATGTTGCGTCAGATCGATGTTCACCTCAGGATACCTGTTGAATGCGACGCGGCGCACATTTTTTAACACCAAGATAGGGGCTTATACTACTAAACCGGCATTGACTGTTGGATATTGTATAATGCTTTATCAAATTGTTTACTATAGACTTGGCCTACATAATATAATTAACAAAAAAAATTAAATAGCGCAACATAAATAATAATTAAATGCAGATAAGCGCGCTCTGTTTTACATGTAAAACAGAATTTATGAATTATTTATTGCATTATTTACCTTGTACAATTGAGTTTATAATTTATTTTAATAAATTTCAGATTTGATTAAATTACTTTTAATATTCCAATAAGAAAATATTTTTTCCGAAATCTTGAGACTATTGACACACTTTTATTAATTTTATTTCTCAAGGATAGTTGCATAAAATATTAATAACATTCAGTTTTAAAATTTACAATATGTTTTATGTATCTAGAACAGGTTGCTTCAATAAATCTATTAAAATATAAATGCATAGTTTATCTTTTATATTTAAATATATTTGCCAAGTAGATGCCTAGTTTTATTATTATCAGTTGTGATTCATAAACTGTCAAATCTATATAAAAAAATGAACTACATAAAATAACAGTTTATTATCAAAGTTTCCTGTGAGCACAACGGGAACGGGAAACTTTGATGATGGGGCTATTTTGTACTAAATCTAAAGCTCCTTTCACACGCAACGTTTCAGATATCATAGGCGGGGATTTTAGTATTTCTTTTTATTTATATAATTATAGAATTAATAAAAATGTTAAAAATAATATCATATATTTATTGTTTCTATTAATGAATCAAAACTGCATTAAAAATGTGTTGTTTTGAAATATGACAAACACATGTGCACGAATAGTAAACAACTTTTTTATTTAATTTTTGTTTTTGTTTTTACATATTAAGTGGTATTTAATCAAGAAATTAAGTACGTGATTATTTTATTTCCATTAACATACGATGAGTTCTTATTATATATTTTTAATTTATAATAACTAATTAATTTACAACATCGAATCAATATTATATTATAATGTATATGAAAATGAAAAATGATGAAAGGCCTCTTTCACCTGCAGATTTAGCTACCCAGATTTTGAATTTGTATACGCTTACAGGTCATTGAACTGGAGTATTTTCACTTTACGGGCATTATAATCATCATAAAGCACTTGACACTCAACTAATATATTATGTTCTATGGCCGTGATGACGATAATGATAGAGTGATAAAGATGAAGAAAGAATTGTAGCTAAAAAATACACTTTTTTTATGTTTTCTTTGTTTATTTTGTAAAATCTATTAATTGTAGACGTTTTATATGATAAATGATTTTATTTTTAATATTTATTATGTTTGGTATTTTAATATAAATATTAAAAATAAAATCATCTATCATATAAAATGTCTATAAAAAATACCCTACCAGAAGGCAGATTTGTCAACATCAGTAAGAGAGCACATACTGCTATGTTTACATGAGTCACGAGTCAAGTGTTCATAAATATCAATTTTGAATTGATTGAAATTGGCTGCGTTCAGAACGAGTCATCACTGTCAAACATGCATACTGAACTACCGTCACCGTGGTTGGTAAAAGTTTAGACGGTTGACATTAGTCTAAAATCGTTGAAACGTTTATCGCTGATTGATCATCGCTTGCAACTGATGAGTCGTTCTGGACGCAGTTACTTTGTTTAAATATTGTTTAATATAACTTAGAAATTTCTTTTAAATATGTAAGATGTTATATTTATACACATTAAGTGATACTAAATGTCATTTAAAGAAACATTTATATCCTAATAACGGATATGTATGAAAGTTTTAGGATGAAATAAATATCCGATAAATAAAAAAAAATACTAAAAATATTAGCTATTATTTTTATGTTTTAGTTTCTTGTTATTATTATACATTTAAATGCATTTTGAAAACTTATTTGTATTATATTTATTTATAAATTCTAGTTAATTAGTCAATCAATAGGATTTAAGAAGTTGAAATTATTTTGAGATAAAGTAAAAATAATGTTCCATTGAGTTCTCCATGTGATACAAGCGTCTCGAATACATTGAAATAGGCATTAGTACCTATGTTTTGAAATTATGGGCAATAGTACTTGTTTTTTGAAGTTGGTTTTTATAAGGTTTACTGTTTTGGCAGTAGGAAATTACAAAATAACAAAATAACACTTTGTTTATACTACCTCCGTTACTGTGTTATGTTTTAGAGAAATGCAGGAGATTCGATACACAATTAGATTTTATAAAGTATGCATGTACACGGTGTTTAAAAACGAATGTAAAATATTTAAGGGGATGGTAGTACAAACCACAACAAACAAAAAGTCTAAACTTGGGTTGCATTTTCGTATCATAGTTGGCTGATGTTTTGTGAAATAAACATTCAGCATTTGACAGTTGTTAGTGCACAAGTTTTTATTGCTATGGCTGATTACTCTAATGCCGACATGCATTTCTAGTATGGTCGTGCTAATAGGATTGCCATTCACCAGAGATTGAGAGATACCGGTTCACTTTGAAAACAGTGCTATCTTTCCGGCAGACTAAGGTGGGTATCTGCTCCTAGAGCAGAACAAGAAATTATAGCACGGATAGAGTCAGGGACGAGTGTGCGGAGAATATCAGCCGAGGTAGGAATTTGTGCTACTTTTGTTTGGAGAACCTTTCACGAGCAGCTGCTCTATCCATACCATGTACAATGAGTACAGGCTTTAAATTTAACTGATTATCAGGCGCGTTTGGTTTTTTTGTTGCAGGTTTCTACGCTAGGATGCTGAAGACCCGCAGTTTCTTGCCAAAATTCTTTTTACAGGTTCACACGAAATGGAGTTGTTAATTTTTATAATGAACATCGTTGGGTCGACGAAAGTCTCCATGCTGTAATTGAATATGGACATCAGACAGGTTTTTCATTAAACATTTGGATGGGTATTGTAGGCGACAGGTTTCAAGGTCCTGTTGTTTTACTAAACCGATTAAGAGGCGCTGTTTATCTCAACTTTCTGCAGAACACAATGTATGATCTCATGGATGACATTCCTTTGGCTTTGGTTTATTTTTCGATTGCCGTTAGAGAGCATTTAGACCAAATTTTTCCACATAGGTAGGTAGGAAGAGACATACCAGTTTTATGGCCAGAAAGATTGCCTGATTTAAACCTTCTTGATTTTTTTCTTTGGGGATATTTGAAATTATTAGTGTTTGCTGCTCTTGCAATTAGCCTCGAGGAGCTGCAGTTAAAAATTAATGATAAGTGCCAAGAAATCCTAGCCAATGAAGGGGTTTTAGAAAGAGTACGAATAATAATAATAATAATAATAATTTATTTAACCCAGTTGATCCAATGTGCGGATATAGGGTAAGTCTTACAATTTCACAATAAAACAAAACATAGAAAAACATAAGTAAATTAAAATAATAAAATAAATTTAAAATACGTATACATTTGACCTACAATTAAAACAAAGTAGAAAAATACAAACAATATAAATTAAAACAAAATGTTGTCATCAACAAATTCCTGAACAGAATAATATGCTTTTTCTATGAGCAATTCCTTAATTTGGCATTTGAAAGTTTTTATATTTAGTTCTTTTACGTTTTGTGGTAGTTTATTATAAAACTTTATTCCTTGAAATTTAGGATTTTGCTCATATTTTTGTGTGTTATGGAGAGGTATTGTGAGTAGCTTACCATGTCTAGTTAAATGACTATGACAGCTGTTTAATGTTTTGAAACTCGCAATATTAGATTTTGCATACATAAGAATATTAAATATAAAAATTGATGGTAACGTTAAAATTTTTAAACTTCTAAACAGATGTACACAATGATCAAATCTACGTTTATTTGTCATATACCTAATTGCCCGTTTTTGTATTACAAAAAGTTTATTTATATCATGTGCCATACCCCATACAGTAATCCCATCAGATAAATCAGAATGAATTCTGGCAAAATAAAACATTTTTAATGTGCTGGTTGTTACTACAGGTTTTAATTGTTTTATGATATAGCATAGTGATGATACTTTTTTACACAAGTAATCTATATGTGCTCTAAATTTGCATTGTTCGTCAATATAAACACCTAAAAATTTTATTACACTTAATTGCTTCATACTTTTATTACATTTTATCAATGTTCTTTAGACAAAGATGTAGTGCCTGTTTGGAAATGGAAGGGGGTACTTCGAACATCTTCTATAACTCTGTTCTTTGTAAAAATATATAAAAATAACCCATGTTATCTTTTTATTTTATTTAAAAGTTTTTTGCTTTAAAATAAAGATGAGGTTTTGGGTGCTTTTTCTTCTTCTGAATCCGCATTGTGGTGAGTCTTCTATTGTATTTTTGATCTTGTCTCTTATTCTTTTTTCTATCATTTTTCTTGGTTCATTTTTTTGAATATGGAAAGTATTATGTTGTTGGTATTTTAGTACTTTTAGGGATTTAGTAGTTCTGTGAGTTTTTCTTTTACTTTTTTATTCATATATTTTATTATTTTCGGTGTTATGTCGTCTATGCTTTTTCTATTTCTTGCATGTGTTTTTGCTTCTGTCACCTTTTTAAAATATTGTCTTTATGGTGAAGCCGCCGCAACTGCTCACGCTCAACATGTAGCCGATGATGAGGCAGCTGGACGTCAGGCATATATGGAAGAACACGGTTATGCTCCGGATGGGTCAGGAGAGTATAATCCACAAGAACCGATTGGTAGTAGACACAGCAGCAAAGTGTCAACACCCAGAGATGGTACTGATCACTGTCCGATGAAGAGTGGCGATGCGCCCAGAGATCTGCAAGCGCCCAGAGATATGCAAGCGCCACCCGGCGCTGCATCATGCATGTCTAGAAATCCTTTGACAGGTGAAGGCTATTTTGAAGAGGAAAAGAAGGTTGGAAGGCGTGGTACGCATGTCGGTACTACTAAATGGGTTTGGTAGTCATATTCAATTTTTGTTAATGTGTATTTTTATTTTTTACAATAAAAATATTATACAATGAAATGTTATCTTTCCATTATTTTATCTTCTTTTGTGATTATATTTTCATTTTTGTCTTCTATGTTCATCATATTATATTCTTTCTTTTTATCTGATTTAGTGTTTAATAATTTTTGGACCTTTTTATTTATTTTATTTTGTTTAGTTTTGAACTCTTTATAGTCTTCTTTTTTTGTGTTTATGTAGTTTTTTCATATTTTTTTTTTAGTTTTATTTCATTTGTCCACCATTCAGATTTATTTGTGTCTTTGTTCTCTATTTTTGTTGTTCCACAGTTTTCCTTAGTACGATGTTTTTAGACGTTACCCATTTTTCTTTAATTTCTGGTGTTCCTTTTATTTTATTACATTTTTTCTTTACTATTTCTTGGTATCCATCTCTGTATTGTTTTTCTTTAAGTTTGCAGCTTCTTATTTTTTTGTTTACTTTTTTCTTTATTAATTTATCTCATGTCTATTTTTACTAGATAATGATCGCTTCCGATATCTGCCTTTTTTGGTATTTCCACATTTAAGACGTTTTCATTTTTGCTTGCTTACTATAAAGTAGTCTTTTATCAATTTTTTGTTTCTTCTTTTGTTCATATTTTGTGTTTGTCATTATAAGGTTGTTTTTCATGCTCAGTTCTATAATTCTTTTCTCGTTGTTATTTCTGGCCTCATTTCTTCATTTTTTTATATATTCTTCTATTCTTGCATTTAGGTCTTCTATGATTATTACATTTTCCAGTCTTTTATCTATTTCTTTTTGTAAGTTTTTGAAGAATTTATTATTATCTTTCTTTTTTGCATCTTTATTTACTCCGTAGACCGTTAGTATAGTCCATGTTTCTTTTTCATGTAACTTTATTTTTCTTTATCTACTGACATGATTCTTTCACTTATGTATCTTTCTTTTGCAATGTCTTTTTTTCTGTTTGGTGTTATTTTTAGACCTACTTCTCCATTTGCTCTTTTTTTTTATCTACTCTTGACCAGAATAATCAGTATCCTTTATGTATTTTTCTTAGTCATTTTTCTTTCTTTTTTGTTTCTGTGATTTCTAGTATCTTTATATTACATTTTATCATATCTTCTGCCAATTCTTTTTTTTTATTCTTTATGCTGCGTATATTTTATGTACTAAATTTTATTTTTGTATTTTTTTTGTTCTTATTTTTTTGCTTATTGTGTTTTTATCTGAGTGTTTCGATTTTTGGAGCTCTAAGGTTTTTCCTTTCCCATTTATGGTCAGTTTCTTATATCTTACTTTTGCTTTTTCTTTTTCTTTCTCTACTTTTGCTATTTTTCTTTTGTTTTTTGCATCATTTTTATCATTATTTTTTCAGTGTTGTATTTTTTTCTGTTCTTTCTTTGATAGGTGATTTCTTTGTTATTTTGCTTTTGCCAAATAGCTTATATAAGGTTTTTCTTTTTTTTTTTCATATTTATCGTCTGTTGTTTTTGTTTTACTTTTTTCTCCTCTACTGTTGTCATTTAAATTTACAATTATTGTTTAGTCTGGTTTTGTTTTATGTATGTTATGTTGCTCATGTTTCTATGTTGCCGCGTATGGGGTTCACCCCTCCGAGGTTATGTCTCGTTTTGTTTTGTTTTACCAACATTTGGTTTTCGTTATTTTTTTATTATTTATCTAATTAATCTTCTTATATCTATTACTTTATTGTGTATATATTGGTCGTTTCAGCCTAATACTTTAGGTTTTGCTACAAAATCGGTTTATTGACATCTCTTTGATCATTTAACAGTAGTCCGCATTTATTGTCCTACTTGATTTCTATAAATTCTAATAAATGTAACTTAAATTCTTTAGAATGTTTAGAATGTAAAATTTTTAAGTTATTGTCGAATGAATGATTATGTTTTATTAAGTATATATAGATTTTACTTCATTATTTCTTTTGCCCCAAAGTATATGTCTTGGTATGTGTAATATTCGATTGCTATTTGTTTGTTTCATTAAACTACCTCTTCTGTTTAACCTTTGCTCCTTGTCTTTATTTTTGTTTGATTGTTAGTAGTATATAATTAATAAGTGTATATTTTGTAATTTATCACTGTTCATTGTTACCTTATGAAGCCACTGCGTGGTGAAATAATTGTCCTATTACAAGTATTATTGGACTTCACACTACAATAGTGTTTTATTATAAAAAGTTATAATGGAGTTCAAACACGTATCAGCCTTCAACAATTCAATATATTATAGAACTTTAGTCGCTACGTTTACTTAAATTTACTTATGTTGATTTATTTTTAATTTTTTTATTAAGTGCCAAAATATGAAATTGCATTTAGAAAGAAATCTGGAGAGTTTCCAAGTAAACGTATTGATTTATTCATGAGTTAGCTATGTGTATATCGAATTAACACTTTTAAATGAATCATGAAATAATTAAAGCAATTAACTATAAGCAATTATTACATAATAAATATTGTTGTTTTAATTCTAATGTATCTTATTTTTACATTTTATATTATGTTATGGACGATTCAAAGATAAAATTAGGGTGGCTTCGAGGATTGACTTCCGCCCCAGGTGTCTAGGGATTCAAGTTAAAAATATATATAAAATGTATTTGATAGTGGCATACTGGATAAAAATAGTTGTAATATTAGATATAATAATATACTATATTATATATAAAATAATAAAAAATAACTTTCCAAATAGTTAATTAGCCTTAATATTAATTATTAGCATACTATTAATTATTTTATTTTGGTAACCACTGAGCTATGTGGTGTTCTTAGTAACTAATTTTTGTATTAATTTACTAATGATTTTATACGTTGTAATACAAAAAAAACTAGTAAATATTTACACATTTTGAATGCGGCGCAAATTTAGATGTGTAACAAATTTATGGTACTCATGTGGATGCGGCTTTAGAATAAATCGTTAGTTTAAATCACCGGAAACTTATACATATAATAAATCAAATACAATGTCTCGATTTTGCTTTGGTCTATTTTATGGGTACGGCGTCGTTTGATAGTGATAGACGAATTTGAATAACTGATTTACGTGCTCTTAAACACAAAGTAGTTAATAAAAAATGTTGCAGTGATGTATCATGATACAATCAACAAATTATGTTTACGAGCGAGCTTAAATTGGTTTAGACTGTACAGTAACTTATAACATACACTCTAATAATTAAACGTACACATAATATTAAAGTTCTTGATTCTGTTAACTTCAATAAGTCGCATCTAGGCCTCACAAAAATACGCATTTTGTAATAGTAATTCATGAAAACTTCTTATATAATTTTCTATACGATAATATTCTTTATACTCGGTCTTGCATAATTAGTACATTACATGAGTTATTCAAAATTAACTCGGAAACTCAATCTGTTTAAAAAGTTTATTTATTTTTTGTAAAGTGAAATATTTGAAAACTAACCTAGACATTAATTTGGTTAAACGGCTCACATGTTTACCGAATGTTTGATATCCGATTTTATGGACTATTTGGGTTTTGTATCTATAAAATAACGTACTTGGTTTTTTTAATGATTTTTGTTTCTGAGAAAAAGGCATGGGAAAACTATTTTGGGACACCCTGTACATAAGCTTTGCAAAAGTATTTTGAATGTAAAAAACTTTGATGTTGTTATTGTTACATTAATAAAACAATATTTATTTTAAATTACTTCCGCTTAGTTTAAGTATTTTTTATCTTACCTTATTGATAAAAGCGTATATCGTATGATAATATAAATGGTAATAACAATAACAGGAAGTTTTAAATCATTTATTTTCTGTTACATTAAACATACATAATGTTACTATAGCATGGCTAAGAACATTGAATTAATTTGGCATTCAAGCTTTTAATTAATTTGACTAATAAGATGAATTATAATATTTATATTTTATAAAGTATGATCACACTATTACAGTAATTAACTTTTGCGAAATTAATAAATAAATTATAAAAATAACATTAACAAGTCTTGCGTGTGTTGACATGAGCTGGGACGACTACGAACTTATTCACACAAAAAATGACAATTTGCCTGTAATTTTTCTGGTGGCTTTGTGAGTAATAGTTCCATTTCGCACTCATTATGTGCAATTTACGTTTCCTTAGCAATAACAGTTTCATAAATGACTTAATAATGAATGAATTAACAAATGATTTTGCAGTCTCTAAAATAAGTTTAAATGTTGTAAATATAAATACGTTTCTCAAATTAGTTTGCTAAAATATACAGCAGCCTTCTTTTATATTAGCTTTTTCCAAGTATTGTGTTTGCTTATTTTGTTATTCTATACTTTTTTAATTTATTTATAATTTCAAAAATATATACATAGTTAAAAGTAATAAAACTATCTACTTAAGAAACATAATATAATCTAATTATCAAACATCCTTGATTTTTTTTATAACGATATCTGCTAGTAATAAACAGTAGTAATAGATTATTATTACTACTGTTATTGTTATAGAAAAATATATTTGTACTAGTCAATAATGTATAGTGCATATTTTTTTTACAACTCATAAAACGAATGACAGCAATTTTAGCTATACAATATAAGGCAATTTCAATTTAATGTTTTTTTTTATGTTGACTTAATTTGCGCTTATATAATTTCACCCATCGCTGGGTTTTGTTGAGTTCAATGATTGTTTTAAAGTGTTTTATTTTATGTTCAATGAAACGCTATGCATTTATATTCTCTGTGACTGCTGAACTGTTTATTGAGTTCTGGAGTTTTACCCAATTTACCTCATTGATGGTGGGTGGTTTATCGATATTTTTTTGTGAAAACTGATTATAAATTGGCTATTTTGTTTTTAAATATGTTTGTGATGGTTGCGTTTTTGCAATAATATTTAACTCCAAACGCACGTATAGTGCCTGCGAAAAGTGCCTAATTAATAATTTAATTATTTTTGTATACACTACTCAAAACATAACTTGATTGCTATAATAGGTAACTTAATATACACAAACAGAAAACGTTACAATCGTGCTTTTTAGCATCTTTTTTTCGTGCTCACATTTTACATGATCCATCAGTTAAGAAGCTAAACTGTATAGTTCAAGGGAGTTCCCAAGCTTTATACTCGTGAATGGTGACATTGTAATATCATGCAAAATATACTATTAATATTTTTTTTTACATTTATTATAGTCGTAGAAAAAGTATAATGCTTATTTTGTAAAAGGTTTGTGCAGCAACGTCCATACTCATAGAAAACGGTTATCATTACGTGCTAGATGTACAATATACTATTTTTACTTAGTTTTTTTTAACATTATTTTAACGTTATTCTCATCTCGTTCTCATCTGAAAAATGAAGCTGGACGAGTATCTAACCAGCTGGACTTGAACGTTTTCAGTACTTTAATGGTCTTACGAGTAAATTGCTTAGCCAATTTACATTTTGAGGAGCCGAAACAAGTTGAAAACGCATGGTAATAAATCAGCGTCGGACGTACTGGTATTCTCGTGGACTAGCAACACTTTGTGGATGGTATTAACTTGTTTTTTGTGTCAATACTAAACTTGAAGCACACAATATTTTACTTTTGACTATGACAGATTATCTTTAATAATAGGACATGATTGAGACGGGATTATACCTAAACAGATCAATAACCATCATGTCAAATAGTCGAGCGGTATTGCAGGCATTGCAATCGCCAGAATAAAATATAAACTTGTTATGGCCTGCATAAACAATGTAGAAGCAGTGACCACAATATGAGTTTGCCTAGTATGGATATCAAAGGACTAGGGGATAAAAGGAAACTTTATGGCGAATAAGCTCGCCAAAGAATGAGCAAATGGGACGTTTACTGGATCAGAACCGGGAAGGAAATAATCCGCAGCAGACTGTAGAGGATTGACATACTCAAGAATATTCCTAACAGGATTATCGAAAATACCAAAACTTTGGTAACACTAATGAGTCGAATCACTGTGATGGGTCACACGACTGATAATAAAAGAATAGGAATGGATCTTCTATGACATGGGTGTATGGAAGATGAGAATCTGATACACTTGCTGATAAATGCGAAGTTTATAAACTATTGAGGACAGCTTCTTTGGCAAACACAATTAAACCGAAGTAGAGCTTAATGTAATGACTTGAAAAAAGATTTTGGACTTCATCGAAGAGCTGCTAAAGGAGTAAGACATCAGAGTTGTACAACAGGTCCAACAAGACTGCAGTGTAAGGGACGTCAAGCGAACCATTTTGAAGAAAGGAAGGAAGGAGGAAAGTGGGATTTTAAATCAGTAAAAACCTACTAAGACATGGCTTGAATTTTGAATGGGTTTACGTATTTACTTACTAGAAACTTTATAATTATGGGTTTATGCGTTTTGCAACAAACAGACACAAGTTTTGAACTATAGAATCATTTAGGGCCGCTTTTACAATTGTCAGATAACTTAAACCAGGAATAAATTTATCTAAATGTATAAACCTGGTATAGCATTAGTTTTGCCCTTGTTACAGTCTACATAACCTATTGAAACGTCAATAATGACTTATAAACTGACGTATAAATTATTTATACGCAAATTTGTTGTGCGCGTTACTTGGTTACTATACTAGAGAAAACTACTGCTTCAAGCACCGGATAAGTTATCTCTGGTTTATTTCTTCGAAACATACAAATAAAGTTTTATGAAATTGCTAGGACTCGGGGCCATTGTAAAATTTCAATCACCCGCACACTCGAGTAGAATCTCTATTCAATGAATCCCAAATTAGAACTAGAAATAAAGACGAACCACTTGAAAGTCCCAATGATTAGGCCAATCAAGGAAATAATGCTCGACGATTATCAATTTTTTTCTGTGCAAAAATTTTTGCAACAAATCCTACTTTAACTGTAACACGTTTATGCATTTTCTAAAAAATCATTTATCACAAAGATGGCCGTTTCTGGAACTGTCTTATTTGACGTATACGTTGTTTATAAACTAATTTGTTGTGCGCGTTACTTAGTTACTATACCTGATATAAGTTATAAGAGATTGTAAAAGCGCATTTTTATATATTTCTTAGATAGCGCTTCCTTGTTTAACCGACAATTGTAAAAGCGGCCCTTAATCTAATAAAAATAAAACATTGATTCTAGTATAATTAAAAAGCAATAACAGGTATGACTAGATACAATTAGATAGAAGATAAACTTTTTTTTGTACAAAAATTTAGTGCTCCAAAAACTCCAATTCTTTATTATTTTTGAGATATAACAAACAAAGTTGAATGTGCTTTATACTAGTAACGAATACAAGACTATAGTTTTGCTTTATGGACAATGCGGTCTAAGGGCTAATGATACTATATAATAATACTTTATTTATGGTATAATCTTACCATTTACATCTACATTAAATATACATAAACAATGATGTTTTACAATACAAAAATAAAGAATTCAAAAAATAATATACATAAAAGCGCACATATTAAACATTAGTCAGCATGACTCAGCTGACTTCTAAACGTAGATTTAGAGACACAAAATACATTAATATCAGTTGGTAAATTATTTGCAAATCTACACATTCTACCGAGTGGATTGTTGAAACCATAATTAGTAGAATGGGTAGACTCGCGGAATAAAGAAGAACGCCTGCTATGTCTATTATTAGGTGCTACATGGAATGGAAGAGTACCAAGTAGCTCCGGGCAATCAATCTCAGACATAATTAAATTACGCAAGAACGACAAATCAGCTCTTTTGCGGCGAATCTTCAATGGCGGTAGGTTGTACAATGAAGCAATGTAGCAGTAATCATAATTTACAGATAATATGCCCGATTTATAAAACAATAAACGACAAAACTTTTTTTGAATTTGTTCAATACTACGGTTATGAGTTTCATAAACAGGACTCCAAACTGACGGAGCATACTCTAAATGCGAACGCACCAAAGCACAATATAAAAGTTTTAGTGTACTGGCTGATAAATCCGCAGACATTCTATATACAAATCCTAACATTTTTATGGCACGGTTGCACATGATGTTAATATGTTCAACAAATGTAAGTTTATGATAAAAAATAACGCCTAAATCTTTTATTTATGTGACTTTGTCCAACACTTTTGTGTCAATTATATAGTTAAAAGAAATTTTACTTAAAGTTCTATGGAAACTTATTGAAAAACATTTATCAGCATTAAAGAATAATTTATTAATAAAACACCAAGTATTTATATAATCTAAGTCTAGTTGTAAAAGATGGCAGTCATTGAGAGATGATATTCTTTTATACATTTTTAAATCATCCGTAAATAAAAGAAATGACGATGAATTGATATACTGTGGGACATCATTAATAAAAAGCAAAAATAAAATTGATCCACAATTAGATCCTTGAGGAACACCTGATGAAACAAGAATGGGCTGTGACAATTTTTTTTTATTTTTACACACTGCGTGCAATTTCAAAAAGCTAAATAACCAGGAAATCACATCATGATGAAAACTTAGAGCACTGAGCTTTGCAATCAAAATATTATGACTCACACGATCAAACTTTGATGAATCGGTGTAGATTGAGTCAACTAGTACTTAGATTCAAATGCATTTAAAATATTATTTTCATAACAGAGTAAATTAGTAAGTGTGGAACGCCCTTCACGAAATCCATGCTGTTCTTCTATTAAGATGCTTTTGCACATCCATTGCAATATCCTCTTTAGCACTAGATTTAAACAAAGGCGTAATATAGCTTTGTTTCCATATGTGAGGAAATTTAGTTTTATTCAATGAAAAGTAAGTGCAATGGCTTTGCAATAGAATAAATGAACTTTTTTAACAGTAAAGAAGGAATGCCGTCGGGTAAATTACATTTAAGGTTTTCAATTCCTTTAAAAACATCACACAAACTAATAGAAAATTTTGAATGTAAATTTTGAATGGAGTTGGATGGGTTTTGTTATCATAGATTGAAAAAAAAATCTGAAAAACTACGACAAAGTCGTTCCCATTATGACAGGTTTGATCCTTATAACACATTGTGGCTGGAAAACCATTACTTTTTTTGTTCACATTAACAAATCTCCAAAAATGTTTTGGATTATTTTGAATTTTACTTTTAGTTTGTAAAATATATTGCTCGTATTAATGTGCACTGAGATTTTTGCACGTAGCACGAATAGATTGGAATCCATTATAGTCCGACAATAGTTTTGAAGATTTATAACGTTTGTGTATACTTTTCTTGAGTTTAGTAAGTGATATCAATTCTTTGTTGAACCAAATAGGAAAATTGCTTTCACGCCACTGTTTTTTAGGGACAAAACAATCAATAACATAATCGATTACAGAGTAAAATACATCAAGACACAAATCAATATCACAGTTATAAAATAGTGCAGTTCAATCAACATTCAACAAATAATTATTGATTGCGCTGTAGTCGGCAAGTTTAAAATCATTAAAAACAAAATTACAATTTAAAATATCACAGATAGTATCACATTTTATAGTTAACAAGTACGCAGTATGGTGTTGGCTTAAATTTAACAAAATATAGCAATCTTCTTAACAATTACAAACTTTTATGGTTGTAGTTGCAGCATGGTGGTTCTACAGAATGTTACTTTTAAACAAGAAGTGGTAGAGCATATTTTAAGCGATCTTCCTGGAAATTAGCAATAGTTCAAGCATATCTCATATGTCTGTTTGAAGAGTCTAACCATAATCTGTACGAGTTTAAGAGATACCTTTTAAAGATTACCGTCCACAGGTTTATTTTTATGAGGAGTAACTCGGCAATCTACCGGAGACAATAAGTTTGTTAAAAAAAAATGTGGACGGATAAAGCATATTTTACTTGTCATGGAAAAATATTACAACATTTTTAAGTAAATTTTAAAAACAAAACCACGCTTTTTGCCTGACCAATGCATGCTGCACGTTTATATCTTTTGAGTAGACGTACAAACAAACGCTACCCATATAGGAGCAGCGGTTGTCCGAAATCTGCATTTTTTTGCCGGGTCCCTGTATTAATAGGGATGTAATAAGAGCAGTGACAGTGTTCTTGATAAAAAGGGATTTATTTTATTTATTTATTCAAATATTTTTTACTCAATAATTTTAATGTAGACTGCATAATTTTATCAAAAATTAATTATAGATATCAATCATGACGCCATCTAGTCGAAGTGCATAATCATAAACTTTGGGATAGGTAGAATTATCCCTCTATAACATAACTATGTATGTAGAAGTAGATCAGGACTGATAATATGGTTTTTAAGAATTTTATACAGCATTTTTAGGAGTTTTCCGAAAAAAATGTAGAGATTGTAGTTACATTGTGACAAAAGTGTATTATAATTAAATCAGGATAAACACCATTTTAAAAAAAAATTATATTTAACGAAACGTTTCTGTATTGATTCAATTAAAGTCGAGTATTTATTGTAGTATGGGTTCCACACACAACAGGCATACTCCAGCTTGGATTTAACGTGCGCTTTTACTTCACGAATGTCCTGAAATAATATGGTATTATGTATAATAAATCCAATTGTGACTGCAACAATTGCAGTCACAATTGATTCAATGTGGTCATTAAAAGATAACTAAACAACAATGACTCACAATGGGATGCGATTCTTCTCTACTATATATTTTATATATTTATTTAAGTTTTCAAATCAGCAGATAGCTATATAAAAACGAATCAAAAATGCTATGTTTTTGATGCGAAGGTATACAAAGGTTTTTTTAAATAACTAACAATCACGTTTTGTTTTAGCGCATGTGGTTTTTTTACGACCGGGTTTCACCACATTTTTTACAACAATCATCAACAATCGGCATTATTTAAATAACGTTTTTTCTGGAAGGTGTCGTGGCAGGCTAGTTTCCTGGCTCCTACGAGTTGCGAAATTGTATACAAGCTGTCGCCGAGGATTATGGATTCGGCAAGCTCAATTATGCAACGAACATGTAGGAAATAATTTCGAGCAGTTGCTATGACTATTACTTTCAATAAATTGAATTCTGTAATGTTGTGATTTTATTTTTCACATTTTACCGAATAAATTGATAATAAAAATCAAATCAAAATAAGTGTCCTATTTTAGATTTTTTAATGGATGATTGAAATAACGAAATTAAATGTATCAGTAGTAACAGCGGCAAGAAGTTCTACAATCTTTGCTCAAATCCGTCCACAAATGTAAACTAGAATATGGTGCCATGAATCGCATCTGTATTTGAAATAGAGCAAAACACATTATTTTTTAGTTTTTTTATTTAATTCAATATTATGAATAGCTAATGTGGAATCTAAGAATAAAGGAAATTTCGGAAGAAAACATAAAAATTGGGAATTAGTCACACAAATTACACACAAAGATCCACACTTCGTGATCTGTGTATCAAAGTTGACGAGTTTCTAGGAATGCATGCGCTTTAAAAGAAGGTGTTGCAAACAGATTTTGTAGTACTTTAAAACTTTTTTTGAAAGATTAGAACAAGAGTGTTGGTTAAACTATGTTCTCAGTATGTTGTCCGACTCATTTATTGAATTTAAAGAAATGTTCTTCTTTTTTAGATGCTTATCCGCTCCGGATGTTGGCGATCATATTCGCAATTTTAATTTTATTTACAGCTGCCCGAAAGAGTCCTGTTGTTGAAAACCAGGTTTTTAAATTTTGCAACTATGAGATCTTTCTTTTCCTGGCGCTTCTCCTTCCCTCCACTTTTCCTTGCAGGATGCACTGTAGCAGCCCATATCTGCTTGAGTTACGCATAATGTGGCCAAGATATTGTAGCTTTGTTGATATGATTGTGGCGAGAATTTCTTTCTGTTTCTAGTTAGGATAACGGCGTTGGTCTTTCCATGACACTCGCAGTATTCCTACATCTTAAAGGCTTCTAGTTTTCTTGTGGTTGCCTCAGTCAGTGTCCATGCACATAAATATATGTAGACGAAAAATGGTTTTACTTAACGAAAATAAAATCTACCTTTTATGTTGCTCCAGACGATAAAATACCAATTCGATCTTGCAAAAGTAAAACAAAATGACCAAAGTTATGTTCCTGAATATTTGATTTTAATGGAAAATGTGGTATTTGGCCTTTTGTGGTGAAATAATTAGCAAAAAGAAACTCAAAAACTATGACAATCAAAATCCAGCAAGATAATGTTAAATCACATTCCAATGTTGATGACGAGGAAGTTGTTTGCACTGGTACTGAAAATGGGTGGAACATAAGAATGATGAATGAAGCACCAAACAGCCTCAATTTCAATGTACTCGATTTTGGTTTCTTTAACGCCATTCAATAATTACAACACAAAAAGTCTCTGTTCAGTATTGATGGCGGCCGTGTATAAATTTGACGGAGTAACCGCTGGAAAACTATAGTGTTTTCATTAAATTGCAAAAATATATGGAATTAACCATGCTTTATAAAGGAGGCAACGATTACCTCACATGAACAAGGACAAACTGCGTTTTGTCAAATCCGCAATTTAAGTAGCACGCCAAGAACTTGACTAATTTGTTCAATTCTACTTATAAGTGATAATTTTGAAGTGCTTTCCACTTTATGTTACAGTTTAATTATGAAAATACTTTATATATTATTTTGGATATTTTTTTTGTGAAATTGAGTACTTATTTTGGAACAAAGAAAGTTCTTAAATTGGACACTTATTTTGGAACGGTAGGAGACATATTTTATTAAAAAAATTTATTTACTATTAGCAATAATTTTTAAAGTTTTTGCGTATAGGTTGAGAAACTAACTAAACTAAACACAACTACTATTTTTTAAATATCTAGATTGAAATACTTTTTTTAATGCGAAATGACACAATCTTAAATAACCAACAATTGTGTACTACAAAAGTTTTTTTTTCAAAATTATATTTTTTGTGCTTTTTAGCAAATTGACAATATGAATGTAACTGCTTTTATAGCTACAGTATGCAGATTATTTTTTTTGGTTTATTGATTATACGTTTTTCTATATTTGGATCACTGTTTTAAGAAGGATAAAGTTTGAAATAAACGATTTTATGCAGTATTCTAGCAGTTTTTTGCTAAAACGTTTTAAGAAAGTGTATTGATTGTTTCTCATGAGAGTTTTGTATCTTAAACAAACTATTTCAGACATTTATTATAGACTGGCCACATATATATACTGGTTACTATGTAAAAGTAAAAGAACACCGATATTTAATTATTTTCACTAAGAACTGAGTAAAGTTTTTTTTCATAGTTACCCAGCTGAATGCGGCTTTGCATTATCCTGTTGGAAAATGGGGATTTTCAACCTTCTTATATAGGGCAATAATGTTGGTTAGAACCGTGTTAATGCAATGCAATTTGCTTTTTCTTACAATCACTTTCCGTGTATGTCGTTCCACAGCAAACTGTAAATTTCGTCATTCTCCGTGGCGACGTCTAAGCATTTTACGATTATCGTGGGCATACAAACAAAGTCTCAAATCGTCGCTAAAGATAACTTGCTTCGGCATCTTTTATGGTGAGGATTTAAACGCTAACAAAGGAAAAGGCGGTGGTACGACTTGAGACCAAATGATTGAATTCTTCAGTAAACTGATCCAACGAAGATTTCTTGGTCAGTTAAGCCTCTCCAGACATTGTTTTTATTATTGAAAATTGGTCCCAGAGAGCGACGAACTAAAAGGCTTGTTCTTTACTTTCTGTAGTGTTTCTAGGCGTCTAGTTTGTAATATTTACCGTTGTTCCTGTCACTTGATTAATCTACGCCAACATCGGGCTATTGTACTGACACTTTTGCCAATTTTATATGTAATATTAGGTACAGCTCTACAGGAAACAATTACTAATTACAAGACAACATACAAAAAAAAGTACAATATTAAAATAATAAAAATACATATAAAAACTAAACAATTTAAAATAAGATTAACATTTGCAAAAAATTTAAAAAAAATTAAGTAACTTGTTTAATTAAATACTTAAGACTATCATTAAAAATATCACAGCAGGGTGGCATATTATTTAAATTACTACAAACATTATCGATTGGCGACTTAAGACCATAACTAGTACGTATTGTTGGTAAACTAAAGGTTGGTTTTTGTCGACTGTTAAAAGATCGTATATGCAATTTAATAAGTTGTATAATTTCAGGAGAATCGACAATATTGTGCATGAGTTTATACACAAAAATAACACTTGCTTTAAAACGTCTAAGCTCTAGCGATTCAAAATTTAACTTGTTGAGTAAACTGAGGTGATCAAAGCCTCTGATAGGATAATGACCTTCAATTTTAAAAAATAAATATTTTAAAAACCTGCGTTGCACACTTTTAATTTGTTGTGTTTGATGTTGGTTCTGTGGATACCAAATTAAAGAAGCGTATTCCAGTTTACACACTAAAAAATTATATAAAGCCTTTAAGGCACTAAGATTTTGAAAACTATTGGTGTTACGATGAATAAATCCTAAAGCTTTTATAGAACTTTATAACATACTCAACTGAACGGCTATTTCTTAAGATAATCAAATTTTATGGCATTAGTTTTTCGTGTAAATGAAAACTTACACTTGTTAATGTTTAAATCTAATCGATTAGCAACACACTATGCGAAAATTTGGTTTAACATGTTCTGCAACTGAAAACAGTCATTGATGCTGTTGATCTTTGAATATATTTTAAGATCATCTGCATATAGAAGATGCTGACAACCTAGTGATGTGGAAAGGTCATTAATAAATAAATTGAACAGCATGGGCCCCAATATTGATCCTTGCGAAACACCTGATGTTGGAAAATAAGAATTAGATTTATAGTAATTGAAAGTGACATACGACTCACGCTTTTTGAGATAAGATGACATTAGTACAATGGATGAACTGCAAAAACCAAAATCTTTAAGCTTAGCTAAGAGAATATTATGTTCAACTCCATCGAAAGCTTTTGATATATCTGTATAAATAACGTCAATTTGCCCAGAAGTGTCGAGAGTTTTAGCTATTTTGTGTGTAATAACACACAGATTTGTTACAGTTGAACGTCCTGGAACAAAACCATGTTGATTAGTGGAGATATAAGGTTTAACATGGTTGTATATTTGATTATAGAGGATACGTTCAAAGACTTTGGCAATGTGTGGTAGGATTGCAATAAGGCGATAGTTATCAATGTTGTGAAGATTGATATTAGTTTTAGGTATTAGACAAACAGAAGTTATTTTCAGATTATTAGGGAAAGTAGAGGTAGTAATGGATAAATTGAATACAATTGTGAGAGGATGACTAAACAGAATAGCGCAATATTTCAATAAAAAAGCAGGTAAATTATCGTTGCCAGCAGAATTTTTATTTGGAAGGGTTTTAAGAATCTTTAACACGGCATCTTCTGAAACATGAGAAAATGTAAAGTTATGTATATAGCTGCAGTTATCAAGGTTGACATTAGTAGACGGGAGAATGTGTACGGATTTAAAAAACTTGGAAAAGCTATTAGCAATGTTTTTAGGATTATCAATTATTTAAACTCCGTTGTTATTGTCGGAGAGTTGAACTTAAGTTTTAGTCTGACTGAAGCTTTTTGTTTAATAAGCTTTATAATTTCTATATTATACCAAGGTGGATATTTTCTTTTTTGTTTAACTTTGCAAGATGGAATAAACTTATGCAACGCACTATTTAATGTATTATAAAATTCAACAAAAGCTAAATTTTTATCAGAAAAATTTAAAAGTGTACTTCACTCAATATTGCTCAAATACGCATACAGTGCCGGGTAGTTACCTCTTTTATAGTTAAGTTTGACAGCATCCTTATTAACTGGAGAAAAATCCGGAAAACATTGTAAAGCAAAAGTAAGTGCAGGATGGTGAATATTTTCAGAAACTAAAGGAAATGTTTCTCTAAATACTTGACATTCGATGTTAGAGTATACTAAGTCCAGAATATTATTTAAAGAATTCTTAATTGAATTATATTGCCTAAGACCCAAGAAAGAACAAAAATTTGATATAATAGAAGCTTGGCTAGATAAACTATTCTGTGTAAGAGTTATTTCTGAACAGTTAAAATCCCCTACAAAAATAATTTTATTGTCTTCAAAGTTAATTTGAGTTAGCAAATCAAAAAATAATTTATAATCATTAGTTAATGCGCTAGTTGAAATATAAACAAGAACAATAAATAACTAACTGGATTTGAGTTTACATTTACATATTAAAAGATCAATTAACGGAACTTGTTGGTTAATAAAATCTGTGGAAACAATTTCTATTTTAAAAGAGTTGCGAACAGCAATTAGAGCTCCACCATCTTTCGATTTTCCAGAGAGTATTCGATTGCGATCAGTTCGAAAAACTTGAAACGATTTGTCGAATAATTCACGGCTGCCCACACTAGGTGTTATCCACGATTCAGTTATTAGCACTACATCATAGTCACAATCACTGATATTATTAAAGAAAGTTTCAATTTTAGTATTCAGTCCACGAACGTTTTGGTAAAAGACGGTGATGTTTCCAGAGGGAAATAATAACAAGAGGGTAGCCATTAATAAATTTAATTGTTAAATTGGTTTCACCGTTCTGCTGTTAGTTTCTCAATTCTGTTCGAGGATCATTTAAAATTTTACATTGCTTCGGAGTACGATCGGGTCCCATACGAATATTATTCAAGTTGAGATTTTTGCAAATTTTTAAAAAAATAATAGCGCCGTGTTTGTTATTAAAATGAACTTTGATGGGTCTAGGTCGTGCTCCAAGTTTTCCAACTCTAAACAAAGAAATACCAGATAGTGCATAAGCGTTGTTATCACCAAGAGTATTTTTTTAAAATCAATGTAGTCTTGCTATCTTATCTTAGAATCATGGTTTTGGGATTCCGGAATTTTGACAGAAAAATATTAAGAAACATTCTGAATGTCTGAAATAAAAATGTGTGTAGGGTTTTTAGATAGTTGTGACTGTTACTAGAAGTGAATTAATTGATGTTAAAACATTTTGACAATTACTAGAAGCATTTTGATATATGGTAAAACATTTAGATAGACATAACAGGTTTGTCATGATTGAATTTTTTAGCTTATGCAGGGTGATTCATAGTTAAACTGCATTTTTCCCATTTTTTTTTCACTTTAGCTTTGATGGGGTGCTTTTTTAGAAATAAATTTATTCTTGAAAAAAGGTTTAACTTTGGATCACTTGGTATTATCAAAATACCAAAATTATTATTAATTATTTCTTAAGTGGTCACGTCACTACTAATGTTAAATATGATAATTTTATCTAGTAAATATTGAATATCTTCTTAAAGAGACATCGAAGTTTAGTGACAGTGTTTATTTTTTTTTAATGTTGATTATTATTATAATATTATATTAGACACTTTGTTTACTTGTTTTCCTATAAATATCATAGAATGAATGTTCAAAATTTAAAATCAAATTAAGTTATGAAAATGAAATATATGCTGTATCATTAATGCACTGAAGTTATTATTTTAATTATACTGGTATTGGAAGTTTACTTATGATTACAGTAGTACGGCATGTTAACGGAATGGATTTTTTTATTACTGGTTTTATTTGCAATGTTCCTTTTTTTAAATCAAGTATAATTTTCGCGGATATTGCAGTCGTGGGTAGTTAAAATAAACAATGAACTATTATTGTTCTAAAGGTCATAAATAATTGTTATCACATGGACAAAGATTACAACTAAACGTAAATAATTAACAATGTATAGTTTATAATATATTTTGCAATTTTTCAGTAAACTATTTTTTTATTTCATTTTGTTTATATTAATTTATAGACAAATATATATAGCATATTAAATACATTCTATTTTTATCAACTCATCTGGTTTGTTTAAAGATAATGAGGGCACCCCGATAAATTAAAAAAACAGTATTGATTAAATCGATCAATATGTTTTGATATTTATACGTTTAATAGGTATATTAACCTTATTTTATGTGTGTCTATTAATACTTTATTATATTCTTTTGCGGGGTTGATTAATTGAAACAGTGAATGGAGTAATATGAAAATACTAATTGAATTTTATTATCATTATTGTGAAAGTATGTTCTTTCATTGGATTGGGAACATTTACAAACAGGTTTGTAAGATTTTTATTGGTTAAAACTGAGAATCCAAAAATTTATAAAGATTTGCTGCAAAGTTTAGAATGGAGTTAAGTTGTTTTTTTAGTTATATGTAATCCACGTTTTTTGTTTTGTTGTTTTTATTGCGAAAATGTTCTTATGCAAAGTTTCTATGACATTATAAGGTTTTAGTTTGCTTCTAATTACTTAACGTTTGTTATTTTTATATCAGTTTAAAGAGGCTACAGTAAGTGATTTGCAACAACGTTTTTATTGAACGAAGAAATCATCAATAAAGTTGAACATTTGGTATTGATTGATTGCCTAGTGAACATGTCAGATATTGCTAGCAAAATGGGATAATCAGAAAGAAATATACATAAAGATTTGGGAACGAGCAAAGTGTTGGCGCATTAGATTCTCGAGCTGTTCAATCTCGAACAAAGACTGACTAAACTAAAGTTTGCGAGGAGGTTTTGACTGTTTTATCTCAAGATGAAACTTTTTTTTATAGAATTGTAACTCGAGATAAGAACTGGGTACACTACCAAGATATTTATACCACCCAAGAATTATTCAATTTTGTTTGCGAAAAGTGATGTTTTCTGGGATGCTGGGAGGGTTCTTTTAATTAAGTATATTCCAAAAGAGTTTATACTCATAAAATTTTGTTTCTACTTGCCAACTCCAGTGTGCACAAATGACAAATTGTTTATGAAATAGTAAATGAATGCGGCTTTAAGGATTTACAATATGCATTTTATAGTTCCGACCTCGCTCTCTGTGACTATTATGTCTCTTCCCAAAACTCTGCTAACATGTGTTTTTCATAATTTGGAATCTGGTTCTACTCTTTAAAACAAGTAAGAAACACTTAATAAACTTTTATGTTGTAATAACAGCCAAATACAAAATATTTTAGTATTTTGAAGAGTTTTGAACGTTTTTTTAGGAGTAAGCTACTGGGTCTTCTATCATACACAAACATATTGCAATGAGATATCAATATAATACAATATATATTCAACACCAATTACATTTTTTAAGTGTAGTAAGTGCTCTGTCAGTGTTGTATCAGATTAGATTACACTTATGCGGAGATGGCTGACATACATTTGTGTTACGGCCGTGGTATTATTGTAGCTACCATAAAAGGTTTTTTAATTGTCAAATTCTTTGTGTTAAAACTGGATATCTTAGATATCGTTTTGAGAATGTCTGCAGCGGATGGGGATAGTAAATGCGCTGTTTAGAAATGTATCACATATCAGATGCTCTATCCATACCATGTACAACGTGTGCAGGGTCTACAACCGACATATTACTAACGAAGATGAATGGTTTTTGAAGATGGGCGATAATAATCTACAATTTCTCTCTGCTGTACTATTCCCAGACGAAGCAAGATTTACTAAAGATGAAATATTTAATTTCTACAATACTCATTTTTGGGCCGACGAGAATTCTTATCTCATAATGGAAGACATCTGCACAAGTTTTCCATAAATGTTTGTGCAGGCATTTTTTGTCTATTTTTGCCTAATATACTGACTGAACCTTTATATAATATTTTTTGGAAAACTCAAGAAAATGTTCCGTTAGAGATAAGAATGCAGATGTGGTTTATGCATGTCGGGCGCTCTTCTAAGTTTCAGCATTACAGCTCGCCAGTTCTTCGACGAGCAGTTCCTACAAAAATGTATAGGTTGTGGTGGGGTGACTACTGATGCTATCTTTTTGGATTTTATTTTATATGGATATCTAAAACAATTGGTTTATGCTTCTCTTGCAAATAATGTTGAGGAATTGCAAGAAAGAGTTCAAAATGCTTGTCAAACAACACAAAACAATGCACGTATTATGTGTTGTGTTAATGCTTGCTTAGCAGCTAAT
The DNA here is from genome assembly GCA_963932245.1 of Tachinus rufipes. Classification (NCBI taxonomy): domain Eukaryota; kingdom Metazoa; phylum Arthropoda; class Insecta; order Coleoptera; family Staphylinidae; genus Tachinus; species Tachinus rufipes. The sequence goes on along the minus strand of OZ010741.1, from coordinate 42,614,235 downwards.
GGAGGACACATTTTGTAAAACAAATTTAATATTAAATGAGTATTTTATTTTGCTCTATTATACTTAATTGCACTATTATTTTTTGTAAGTAAAAGTGCGGTTTTTGTTTGCAGACGTAATATATTAAGCGTTCTGACTTGTAGAACTAGACTACATATTTTGAGACACACCTTTAGTTTAGTTGTAGAAACTACAAAAGAATATATAAATAAGGCACAAGCAAAAAGAATAATACAAATTGAAAGAATAAATTATGTTGATTATGAAATTAAAGACGCATGATGTTTAACCTATATTTAATTTAACATATGTACCTACTTGGAATTGATAAACAGCTCTCTACCAAGTGAGCTGTGTGCAAATTAAAAACTACTTTAGTATTTTATTTCTTAAATGGACAAGTTTTGTGGTTACCGAACAAATTAATAAATGAGGAAAATATTTACTGCGTTTTAATAATAATACTGAAATAAACGATTTCTCATACTAATATTGCAACTGATTATTATTTTTATAAGTTCAGTATATATTGTTGTGAAACATGATTTGTGTGCTTGAATGCGTGTCCAATTACATTACGTTCAAGTAAATGCATGACATAGGGGTAACCGTTTTATGTATTTGTTTTTATTTATTTTAATATAAAAGATTACGTTCAATGCCATTCAATTAATAAAGAATAGCAGTAATTCAATATCACTATTATAACAACAGCAACCCTCCTCATATCACAAAACAAATGTTTATGTAAGAGATAATACATCCAGCCAACAAACAATATAGTATTGCAATGGGTAAAATAGTATGTAAATATGACCTTAATACATAATGTGCTTAATATTAAAGTTTTATATATTACATTATTCTATTCTATTCTATTCTATTATATTCTATAAATTTCTTTATATAATTTGTACTTATTTCATCTTCTGTTAAAAATCTGATATAGCAAAATATATCATTGCCTGAACGAACTCATCAAGCCATAAAATTATTAGAGATTTAAAACGAACCTGGAACTAAAGCAGTAACTATTAGTTAAAACTATATAATACACAATCGTGAAAAGAAATTGAAATATAAATTTAAAAAATAAAACCCCAGGAAAACTCGTTTAATCATTTTTTACTGGTTCAAAATGTAGGTATTTTTTTACAATTTTACAATTATATTGCAATTTCTTAAAACGAAGTTAGGCTAACTAATTGCATTCAGTGTTATTTCTAGGCTTTAAGAATAACAAATAGTTTTGCAGTTTTTTTTTAATAACGAAAGGTTGTCTTTACGGCGGATTATTAACTCTCCTGTTTTTCAATTAAAGTAGCTCCCACTCTTTCGGGTTTTGGACAGTAGGAATGATTCAAATATTTTCTATCGGATTCAAACCCCATTAATTTTTTATTTATTACTTGATATAATAGATGAATAATTTTGTACATTACAATGCTCGTAATGTTTTGTACTTTAAGCACCGCCATCAATAACATAACTAATTATATGCTCAACACATACAAATTAATTAATATGTTATAACAACATAAAAACAATTTTGAATTTCAACGAGTGAAACCACTTTCTTTGAAACTATTGCAATGAAGAATAGGCTTAAGCAGTCTGTGAACATTGACCTTGAATGTTTGCGGATTATAAGTCTTAAGAAATACTGAATTTGAAAGGTTATTCTATGTGTGGATAGTACGGTTAAAAAATCTTTCTTAAAAGTTTTGGTCCTACGTTTCTGAACTGCCCATTAGTGGTTAGAATTTCTAACAAGCCTTGTTTGTTTATATAGAAATATGTTTTGTATTTTCAACAATGTTTATGGTAATATCTATGGAAAATGCAAAAACCTGCAACATTACGCCGATGTTGTAAAGTAAAGACTTTGAAATTTTGGATCGGCAGTGATTTGAATACCTTGTTTTTGTATAGAGTTTAGAAGCGTGTAGTTTCAGATGCTCCTTTCCATATTTGGGAACAATATTCAATACAAGGACATATATGACTTTATATATGCAAAAGTTGTACAATATAACAAACTGTTTATTTTCTAGATACTTTTGAAACTATATCAACAACATGGTCGTTTCAGAGAAGATTATGTGAGGTTGTAATATCTAGAAGACAAATTGGAGAGTATTTAGATAAAGATTCGTTGTTTACTTTAACATTTGGTACGGTTAATACTTTGAATTTTGATTTTGAAACAGTAAGAAGTTGAGTTTTTAGAGTTATAATTGACCGAAGTTGGGAGTACAAAAGTCAGTCAAGTCATATTGTTTTAAGGTCTTTATTTACAGATGGTAACCTAGAAATTTCAAGACTCTCTGCCATATTTGTAAATAAGGTTTTTGGAAAGTATGAAGTACGAAGGGTGCTATTATCTGCAGAACTTTTGATTGTTTGAAGAAGTTCTGTTGTTAAGAAAGCTATTGATAAGATTTTTGGAAAAGTCTAGAGTTGCTGCAAGATTGTCTATTATATTTTACTAAAGTAGAATGCTATTTGTGACTACCATATGTCAGAAGATGTATATATATATATATTGAGTATTTGAGATAAAGATCTAAGAACTTGACAATATGGAGATTAATATAGTACTATCTTGTAATGAACTTTATTTAAATTTGAAAATGACTTGATTGTTTTTCTATTACTCAAAATTCTAATTTTAGCATTGTCGCACAATAATTGGCACATAATTGTAATAGTTTGACGGCTGTTTAAAATACTATAATCTTGCCAAAATTATTTCAACACATAAGATAATTATATTACCATAAACCACTTGACCATTTGGTGTTTTTGATTTTTTTTAAGGTCAAGGCTCGGATAGAATTGTTATTAAATAAGTGTAGCATGAAGCGTAAACGTTTATATGAATATTATATTTAAACTTTTTATTAATTAGATGTACATTTATATTTATTCACTTCTTAAGCATAAAAATATTTAATAACACGTGTAATATTGCCTAATATTGCCGGCGCGTGTCGGATCATTTCAGGGTCAGTTTTGAATGCACGCAAATCACACACAAATTTCAAACGGACGTTAGAAATGTTAATTAATAAATAACATTTTTTGATTAATTTAATGTATTGTCTTGATTTTTCTTAGACAGCAAAAGTTGACCGTTGCTAGTTGAGCGTTGTCTAGTTTGCGTCATTCTGTTGTTGCGCATCGATTTAAAGTACTTTTGGGAAATCATTTTTTCTAAGAATTTTGCTGACTACTATCATTTGAGCTGATTTCACAAATGTTTGGCATTGCATACCAGTCTTTTGACCAGACAAACTTACTGTAACTTTTATCACTTTAATCATCAATCACAGTCTTAATCGTTGATGCTAGCTTTAAGAATCAAACTGACAATAACAAATTAAAAATCAGAGTTTTGCAGAAAATATACAGAGAAGATGTAGATTTTTAATAAGTGTGTTATATATTACGATAACACATTGGTAGTGTCAATCAGTTTTTTTACTAAATAAATGTTGGCGTTGCAGTAGTTAATCTGTTTTTATTGTAATAGGGTATGAAATTGTTGCGATGATGTGTTGTCTTCTTGTGAATTTTTTCCAGGATTTAGACTTGGTTCTAGACGTAACATAGCAGATCATGGAATAGTCTGAATGCATGAAGTAGTTGTTTAACGTGGCCTCATAAGTAAAAATCTAGTGGATATAGATGTGGTGACCTAGCAGGTCGCTGAACTGGACTGCGCCTATCTATCCACCATCTATTAAAATGGTTGTCTAGTCATTCTACAACAATTCTTGCAGCATGCGGTGGCGCACGAATTATTTAAACGATACGGCAGAGTTTGTATTGGCAGTAAACGACCGTTGAAAATTCCACATCACGTGTTAATATAAAATCTGTGTTAAAAACGATGTCTTCTAAATGCGTGCGGATTCTCTATTGACCATACATGCTTATTGTGACAGTTGGTGAAAGTAGCTTTGTCGAACCACAAAATGAAAGAAATAAAGTTAGGATCTTGCCCGTGCTGTTCAAGGAGCCATTGCAAAAACGCTAATCTTTGTACTTAATCTTGATAGATTTACACTACCATTATGACGATCACCAATTCCACATTTTTGCAGTCTTTAAAATGTATCGGAAAATACCCGGCTAGATGGAAATATTCGGGAACCTTCTTTGATATTTCCGAACTTTTTAAATCATTGCCGTTGCAAAAGCCGAAAACAAAAATAATATCAGCATATATATCATTTCCGAACTGCATTCTTGATAAAGTTTGCATTTTTTACACTAACAATTAAGAGGAACACCTGAAGTACCTAACAGCTGTAACAAAAAAGCAACTAGTAAATAAGTGTTTTATTTCAAATCAATTTCCGTGGCTTACTATTAATTTTATAGACAAAAATTTGATATCTCCAAGACAAAAGCCAATCGGGAAATATTTCGTATTTTTTTATTTAGAATCCAATCTCGAACACGAATTTTCTGTTTTGCCTCCTGGTATAAATCACCCTGTATATGCATTATTTACTAACACTTTTGCATTTTGACATTAACGTAAATGCTAAATTACCTCGGTATGCGATGTATCCAGTGGTTGATACTGTAGGTTGTTAACTGCAAGGTGTGTATTTTTTGAAGGCCATAAGTCGGAGCTGTTTTAGTAGGCTGATGGTGTTCTGGAGCTTTTGTCTTAAGACAACTTATCTAAGATATTACTAACATAAGTTTTGTCTATTAATGGCTATCATTGCTACCAACCAACCGTCAACAACTCTTGCTATGTAAAGAAAGATACGTTATAATTGTTAAAGATATAGAAGATGTATCATTTTATCTATCAACTAATTCAAAATTAATGTACTAATGGTTTTATAATTACTATATTTCTCCTTTTTTGTTTGTAAAATTTTCTGATAATTATAGTTTATATTTAGTTACACGTTACAATAATTATGAATTACATATATCCCTCTCTGGGTTATCATCAATTGAGATCTAAATATCTGTCACTTTAATACACACTTATTTAATCAGTCGTTTTGTATTGTGTTTAGTGCTAGTATAGAGATTTTTCTGTATAGGTACACTACAAAGTGAAAAAAAAAATGAAATTGGATCTTCTTCAATGTGTTGTTTTTACATTAGGTGCTATATTCGGTGCGGGAATTTTTATCACTCCGAAAGGTGTATTAAGATATTCGGGATCTCTAGGAATGTCACTATTTGTATGGATTGCTTCTGGATTTATATCAGTTATTGGTGGACTTGTTTATGCAGAATTAGGTATATCAAATATGTTTAATAGAAAATAATGTTATTACAAAAATAATAATATTTTTTCTGTTTGATTAATTTTTGTTTTTATTGATATGTTAAACTTGTTATTTATTTTATTATTCTAAATATAAACTATATAAAATAAAATAAATATTAAGTTTATTGTTAAAAGTGTGAATAACATCAAATAGACCCGTGTTCTGAAAAGGTGTGAACAAAATAATTGCCTAGAGAACTTTCTTCATTGTTTGTATTATGCTTATCTGCTGCTGAGTATCCAACTTTCACTTCCGTTTATTAATATTGTTTTGTATATTATCTGTTAGTTTTGTTTTCTTTGTTATTTCGTTTTTCTTTATAAAGTCATTATTCAGTGAGTAGTAGTTGTTGCGTTTTCTATTTTGCTGTTTTTTTAGCGTCATAATTTCTTTGTTTTTTTGTATTTTTACCCTTACGTATTTGAAATCTGTTTGTTTTATATCTTTGTTATTTATTTGGCGCTGTGCTTGTATCGTCTTACCTTATTACCATTGCTTTTGTTGTTTTATATTAGTTTTATTTTATTTTTTCTTTAAGTGCTGTGTTTCCAATATTTAAGTTTTCCTAAATTTTTGTTTCTCTTGGCATGCAGCAACTGTATGCAGCTTTATTGAAAAGATGTATCAGTATTTCATGCCGATACTTAATAATGTTTGTCAACATTTTTAGCTTGCTTATTGCATCTGCTACTATGTTTATTTTGAATTCTTTTTGTTCAGTCTTCTCTACTTTGTAGTCTAAATTTTTGTTTGTATCTTCGTTCTCTACCACAGTTATTTGTTTTGGGTTTAGTAAATTCTGAAAGTATTGTCTTAAGCGTGCCATTATATATTCTGTGTCCCCCATTATTTTCCCTTTTTTGCTTTATTTGTTTTTGCCAAACTTTTCGCATTTGTTTTGTTTTGCTTTCTTAACCAATTGATTGACTTTTGTTTTTTGTCCTTTATATGCCCTGTACTAATTATTTCTGTTTTGTAAGTACTTTTTCTATTTGATCTTTTTTATCTTTTTTTCTTTTTTTCTGTTTTTATTTCTTTTCTCTACTATTTTGTTTGTTTTTTGTTTTTATTTATTTTTGTTACTCCACATGTTGTTTTTGCTTTTTTTATTATTGTTTCTTTGAATTTTCTGCACAAGTCTTCTAGGGTGTATTTTTTTTATTTTTTTTATTTTGTAGAAGTTTATTACTAAGTAATGGTCTGTATACAGTTCTGCACTTTATCTTACTCTTGTGTTGTTTACTTATTTGTATAGTTTTTGTTTATTATTATGTAGTTTATTATAGGCTTTTTGCCCCTACTTATTACTTCTCTTGTGTGTTTGTGTATATCCTTGTGTTTATAGAACGTATTGGTTATAATTAATTTGTTCATTAAACAAAAATTAATTAGTCTTTTACCATTATTGTTTTGGGTTGTCTCTTCTTCTTTTTTCATCTGTTGTTTCTTTGCTTTTGCTCGTTTGTTTTCTGATGGCCCATATACCACTATTATTGTCGTTTTCTGTTGGTTTTCTACTACCATTTCTATTTTCAATATCCTATCCGTGATTCTAGTACATACATCCTTCACCTTTCATTGCTTTTTATATTTAATCTACTCCAGAATATATTGTGTTTTTTGTTTGTTTTGTTTGTTTTTGTTTTAGTTATGCTTCTTCTTCTTTTTCTTTGCTTGTTAGGTTTCTATCGTTCTACGTTTCAATTTTTCAAATATTTATTTTTATTTTTCTTGTTTTCTTTTGTGTTTCCCAATTATTGCTTTGTTAATTGATTGTTTTTTATTATTGTGCCACAATGTACAATGTACGTATCTAACTTTAATAATTTGTTGTTGTTTTTGTGATTTTTGTTGCCTGCGATCTTTTATTGCAGTTCTTTTTTTTTGTGGTTTCTTTGTTGTTTTTTTTGCCAAACGTTTGATGTTTTTAGGTCATTAGAATTGCTAAGTAATTCTACTTTTTTGTTTGCAGTGGTTAACTTTAATACTTTTGGTTTTTGTCTATTAACTCTAAATTTGTATACTCTTTTAGCTTCATCAATATCCATATGAATAGTTACTCTCAATTTTTGTACTATTTGAGCTGTTGTTTTTATTGTTACTTGTTTTTGATGTTTTTTTGATGTTTCTTTTTTTAAATGCAATTATGTGTTTTTGCTTGGATACCATTTCTTTTATTATTTTGTTTTCTCTTTAATTTAATTTAATCTTTGATTTAGTATCTAATAATAATATAATATATTATTACTAGTACTATTTTAAAATTATGTTTGGTTTTGGTCATTTATTGCTTTTACATTAATCTGGTTTTTATTCTGTACTGCACCAATTCTCTTTGCACTATTCTGTTTGCTAACTATGTTTTGTCTTTTATTAATTATTTTTACTACTCGTGAAACGGGAATTATGTAGGTGAATTAATAATTGTTTTTGACAACAAAATATGGTAATCAATTTTGCAAAATTATTTATTTGCTGCTATAGATTATCTACCTATCTACAAATACGAGGAATAACAGGACAAACTAAATTTTATTTTAAACTCTAGAATTATTAACACCAACACTAACGTTTTTCTGGTAATGCTATGCTTTTGACCAAAAAATATTTTAGCATTTCTGCAAAATACGATTCTACAGCGTTTTCTAAGTTGTCATTCGATAAAAAGAAAAGATGCTTCCTCAAGGGTTTTTTGAGTTTTTTAAAGAGATAATAGTCGCAGGACGCGAGGTGAGGGCTATAAGGTGGATGTTGTAATTCTTTAAAGCTTCCCTCACTTTTTGAAAATATTGTCTTTTATGCACTTTGCAGTTGTCATGCGGAAGCAGAGTTTTTTTAGCATAATTGTTGGATTCTTTTTAGTGTACAGCCGTTTTTAAGTTCTTGTTTATTAATTCTTTTTGGCATATAATTAATTAAGAACATTTTCTCAGGATTCTAGATATTTGTGGTCATCACATTTCACGTTGAAATTGCGTGTTGCCTTTTTAGGTGGCCTTATTGCACAGACTTTTGTTTTATTGGAGAGTCCCAGCGTACACTACCAGGTCTAATTTTGAGATCAAATTTGTGTTTTGGGATAAAGCAGTCAAATTTTTATTGAAAATTTGTTGTCTACATAGTTTTAGTAGTTTGGGTCTAAGCAGCTTGGGTGCTGACACTTTATTTTTCTAGCAATCAACACTAAATATTTAACTTTGTTGATGATTTTGTCAGTTTGTTCACACTTTGGGTCATCTTGAATGAATTAGATATTTGAATTCAAAAATAGGACCAGCTGTTTCTTTGATAGAGAGAGCTTGGCGCAGTGGTCTACGCATCTGACCGCTGTACCGAAGATCGTGGGTACGATTTCCATATACCGTGATATACTTTCACTTTCTGTACGCTCTCCCATTCCCTAACCCGCCTTGTCCGCGTGGGGTTTTACGGTTAAAACATTCTCTGATGGAGTGGTGAAATCTCTCTAGTGGTTCCGAATCCACTTAAAAACTGTAGGTTCTTTGTAATGTAAGTTTCCAGCATTACAAGCAGAGAAGAGGCTAAGACGCCAGTAGTGACGTATGAATAGCTAACGACGATTCTTTGATAGAAATGTCATGGCGCTTTGGTGTTCAAGTTACAAATAACTCATTTTTGTCTCTTTAAACTGTTATGACAAATGTTATGCTATTGGAACCAAACTTGATGAGATGACACTATAAAATGCCACATAAACTTGACATTAGAAAACAATAGCATATTGTTTTTATAACTCTCCTCGTAGTTCATTCTTTTTCAGTTTGTTCATAAATTTTCTATAGCGTAATGTGCCGAACTTTTTGTGTAATCACTTCTAATCTTTTTGTAGTAGTAGTCATTATTATTGCTTTGTGTCATTGTGATGAGATTTTGCATGGCGTGTTGCACAAAAAGTTTTTCAGTTGCTTTTTGAAGAAATTTCTTTAATATTTGGGAGTATTACTTGTTTTTACTGAGTTTAGCAGGGATTCTGGCATAACCGCAATATATGCTGTCAAGTTTATTATTTACACGTTTTTTTTGTGCTTGTGCATATGGTAAGTTGTTTGGAATTTCTAGTTTGCCAGATGTTTATTTTAATTAACTAATTCTAGCGTGTCAAAATTTGTTGGGTCTAGTGGTTGTAGGATTAGATGGAGCATTATCAGATTAACTCGTAAAACCTAATTGGTTTGCCTGGATCTAAATATCAAGTAATATATGATGAATAAGTATGTCTTAAAATTCTGTAGAAATCATATTAAATTTACAGCTTAAACTTAAATTTAAAGCATATTATGTATTAATGAGGGAAACCCAGTTTTAGCTAAATTTGAGAGAATAGTAGGATGGATAAAACTTTGCTTTGTCTATTAGGTTGGCATATTGGTCTAAAATGGTTATGCTAATTGAGTTCTCTCTAACCAGTAAGGTTGGAATATATTTATTATACGAAAGTATTTTACGGTCTTTAGGTACGATTGGACAACGATATTCACGCGGAAATGTAGGCAGCTGCTATGGATCTGTAATTAAAATGAATTGTAAACCGAAACTATGTTTTGAACAAATATATGGTTGAGAACTGTGAAGTTGTAACCTTAAACGTTGACGCCAAATTTGAAATACATTTGCTGTTGCAAACTGAAATCTAGTATAAACCGTGGCATGATGAAACCTTGTACGAAGGATTGTTCTTGAAAATTGATTTATCAAAATAAACCATATGCAACTCGGGATGAGCAACAAACCGCTCCAAATATTGCGTTGTCCACTAATGTAACGACTCAGTTGCTTGAACTGACTGCTTTTCCATCTTTAGCAAGTTCAGTTGTTAAAACTAAAACTAAATCTAACCAGATTGTTCAACCAAAAGCAAAAGTTATTTTTGGCAGTGGCCCTAATAATGACAAGCATATGTACCTACTGCATACATTTACGTATCTAAACTAAAACGTGGGACATAAAAAATGTGATTTAGTTAATCACATAAAAGCGCAGTTTCCGGCAATATTGGTTGATGTTGTTGACTTAACTGTCAAATTTGGTTACTTTTAAGCTTTAAAGTTGCTATTCCTGCTGATCATGCGCGGTCCATTTTATGTAAGGAATTTTGGGCTGCTAATATTGCAGTCAGAAGATTTACAAATTATGGTCGTGCTCAAAACGTTCCTGCTTCTTCTGCTGAGGATTTTTGGAGCCTGGATTCAACCAACAACCTAGACCCTACTGTAGAATTACCAACGGCCTCAAAATCTACTACCAAAACGTCGGGGGCATAAAAACTAAACTTAAGGAACTAATGCTGGCCGTAGCAGTTTCCAGTTATGACTTGATAGTGTTTACTGAAACTTGGCTTACCCAGGATATTGACGATTCTGAGCTTAAACTACGTGGTTACGATTTATTTAGGTGCAATCGTTCCGCATTAACTAGTGCTAAACTGGATGGTGGGGGTATAATAGTTGCAATTAGATCTCATCTAAAAGGTATATTACTGCACCCCACGTATTCAACCGTGGAACATGTGTTTGATCTTGTTAATTTTAAGTCTGTGTCACATTTAATTAGTGCGGTATATTTACCACCAAATTCAGCTATTGATAAATACGCCGATCATTGCTACTCTGTTGAATCATTAGCTGATATATATATTCCAGTAGTAAACTTATTCTACTGGGAGATTATAATCTACCTGCAGCTTGTGGATAAATTATGAGTTAGGAATTGGAGTAGTCTGCAATGAAACTTACCCTGCATATTTAGTAGCAAATTCTTTTGGATTTTTAAACTGCATTGACTACATAACAATACCCAATAGTAGGAGTGTGTTTTTAGACTTGTGTTTTACAAATGATCGTGATGTAAAAGTGGCAATGGCTGTTGATGTTCTGTTAAACACAAGCCAACACCACTATGCTTATGTTATAGATGTTAAATGTGATACCAACTGTGATATTTTAAAGTGTAACTATATTTATAATGATTTTAAATTTGCAGACTTTAGCGCTATCAATGGTTTTTTATTGAGTGTTGATTGGTCTTTACTTTTTTATAACTGTGATATTAATGTATGTGTTGATTTATTTTATTCTGTTTTGTATTATGCAATTGATTGTTACGTGAAAACAACTTTCCTATTTGGTTTCGCAAGGAACTGATTTCACTTACTAAATTGAAAAAATTTGTTCATAAACGTTTTAAATCTTCAGAACTTCTATCTGATTATAATGAGTTTGAATCTATTTACACTTTATGTAAAAATCTTAGCGCTCGCTTTTACAAGCAGTATATTGCACGTACCGAGAATAATATTCAAACAATTCTAAAGCATTTCTGGAAATTTGTCAACGAAACCAGAAAATCTAATAGCTTTCCGTCTACAATGTACTATGGAGACCTAATCTGCACTAATGGGGATGATTATGTCAACAAATTTGTAGAACTTTTTTCTTCTGTTTACGATTCTGAAGTTCATACAGCTCCAATGTTTGAGTTTTAAAACAACGTAATACATTCAAATTTTTCAATTAGTTTTGTTTGATGTTTTTAAAGGTATTGAATACCTTCAAAGTAACCTTAGCACTGGCCCAGACGGCATTCCTTCCATGATTTTGAAAGAATGCATTTATTCTATTTCTACGCAGTTACATCTACTTTTTAATGCTTCCTTAAGCAAATCTAAATTTCTTGATATGTGGAAACAATGCTACATTATGCATTTATTTAAATCTGGGGCTAAGGAAGACATAACTAACTATAGAGGTATATGCAATCAATCTGCCATTCCTAAATTATTTGATCAACTTGTAACAGAATGGTTTTCGTGAGAGGCGTTCCACACTTACTAACTTATTGTGCTACGAAAATTATATTTTGAAGGCTGTTGAGTACAAATTGATTCTATTGAGTATTTTGTTAGCTAAGCTTTATGCTTTAGGTTTTCATCATGCTGTGGTTTCATGGTTATCTAGTTTTTTTGGAAAATTGTACTCAATGTGTAAAAATTAATAATTTTCTTTCACAGCCAATTCTTGTATCTTCAGGTGTTCTCCAGGGATCACACTGTGGTCCAATTCTGTTCCTGCTTTTTATCAATGATATTTCTCAGTGTATTTATTCATCGTCTTTTCTTTTATTTGCTGATGATCTAAAGCTTTACAGTAAAATATCATCTGTTAATGATTGTCATCTGTTACAACGAGATTTAGATTCCGTAAATGCTTGTTGTCATAATAATTATTTTCTTCTTATCGTTAACAAATGTTTTTCAATTAGTTTTAATAGAACACTGAATAAAATTCCTTACGGTTATGAGATTAATCATAAACCGTTGAAACAAGTTTCTCAAATAAAAGACTTGGGCGGAATCTTTGATCACAAACTCACATTTGTCGAGCATATTAACTATATGTGTAACCGGGCTATGAAAATGCTGGGTTTTGTTTACAGAATCTCAGCACATTTATCCCCAAGTACGCTCAAATTACTTTATTGTTCTTTGGTGCGCTCTCATTTAGAATATGCTCCGTCAGTCTGGTGTCCGTCTTACGAAGTTCATATTCAAAGTATTGAACGAATTCAAAATAAGTTTGCTAGATCTTATAAATCGGGGATTTTAGCGATCGATTTTGATCGCAATTACTTTACAAGTTTGTACAATTTGCCACTACTAAAATTTCGTCGCAAAAGAGCTGATCTTTTGTTTTTGCGTGGACTAGTGATGACTGAAGTAGACTGTCCTGGGCTTCTTGCATCTCTACCATTCAGTATTCCTATTAGCAATCGACGTACCAGGCAGATGATATTGTTTAGAGAATTTACACATTCTACAAATTACGGGTGCAACAACCCACTTGTTAGGATGTGTAAACTGGCAGATTGAATTGTGTACCTAAATTGTATTTTAGATTAAACTTATTTTTATGTGTTCTATGTTGTATGTTATGTATATTATTTTAGTTGATGTAATATGTTTATTTATATATTATAGTGTAGATGTAAATGGTTTAACTTTTACCGTGAATAAAGAATTATTATAAAGAATTATTATAAAGAATTATTATAAAGAATTATTATAAAGAATCATTATTACCTTAAAGAAAATTCAATTCAAATTTTGCAAAGAACTGCTACACTCTTCTCTTGCCTGTCTAGATAAATACTATTTACAATAAGCAAACAATGCCTTCACAATTTACAACTTGCTGTGTTTGAACTGTCAAATTATTGACTATTTTTTGCTAGTACATAGTTGTTTTGATTATTAATAGATGTATTTTTGGAAAAAATGACCTGTTTATAAAGAGTTTGTTGATACTTTTAAAAATCAGACTAGTTATGATTACAAATTAAGAGAGTTTTTTTAGTCTGACGTCTTTTCCTATCTGTAATTTACAAGTAGAAATAAAGTTTATTTATTAATTAATATATTGAAAAAACTTTTTTATATTTTATTAAATATTGGTCACTACTTTAAAAACTGTTCTACAGCTTATAGATAAATAATCATACGTGAAATCGATCTGTTGAAACTAATTTAATATTTAAAGAAATTTTATATATTTAATAACATCTATTTCTGTTTAATTTGTTATAGGTACAATGATTCCAAAATCTGGAGGTGATTACGCCTACATAAGTGAAGCTTTTGGTCCATTACCAGCTTTCTTATATCTCTGGGTAGCACTTTTTATCCTGGTACCGACAGGAAACGCCATCACAGCTATAACGTTTGCTCAATACATTCTCCAGCCTTTATGGCCTACATGTGAACCACCTTATGAAGCCGTGCGGTTATTGGCAGCTGCAACTACATGCATTCTAACTGTGATTAATTGTTACAATGTTAAATGGGTCACTAGAGTACAGGATATTTTTACGGCAACTAAAATATTTGCTCTCTTGATCATTGTAGTAGCTGGTATTTATTACTTATGTATTGGACATGTGGAACATTTTGAGGATCCATTTTCTGGTACAGAAACGGAGCCAGGTTATATAGCACTTGCATTTTACTCGGGCCTTTTCAGTTATTCCGGTTGGAATTATTTAAATTATGTCACGGAAGAATTGAAGGATCCTTACAGGTACAATTTTATTTGTTAAAACAAAATAATTGATATTAATTATTATAATATTACAGGAATCTACCAAGAGCGATCTGCATTTCCATGCCTATAGTTACTATTACATATGTAGTAACAAATATTGCTTATTTTGTAGTATTAAGTCGTGAAGAAATATTAGCATCTAATGCTGTTGCTGTGACTTTTGGTGATAAAATGCTGGGAACTTTCTCATTCCTGATGCCAATATTTGTAGCCTGTTCAACATTTGGATCACTGAATGGTGCAATTTTTGCTTCAAGTCGATTATTTTTTGTTGGAGCACGTGAAGGCCATTTACCAAGGGCAATTTCTCTAATAGACGTCAAAAGATTAACACCAGTACCATCATTATTATTTATGGTAAAAGATTTCTTAAATATGTACTTTTCTAATAACTAATATACTTTTATATTTCAGTGCATTATTACACTATGCCTCACAGTAATAAAAGATGTTTATGTTTTGATAAACTACGTATCATTTGTAGAATCGTTATTTATTATGATTAGTGTAACTGGATTAATTTGGATGCGTTTTAAACGACCCGACATGCACCGCCCAATAAAAGTTACAATTTTTCTTCCAATATTGTTTTTCAGCATTTGCGCCTTTTTAGTAACCTTCCCATGTTATGTCAGCCCATTAGAAGTAGGAGTAGGTTTAGCATTTATAATTTGTGGTATTCCAGTATATTATGTAACAATAGCATGGACAACTAAACCTCAATGGCTCCAAAAGAGTTTTAACAGTTTTAATGATGGTTGTGCAAAATTATTCGTATGCGTTCCAGAAAGAAGCCATGCATCGTAAAAATTTCATTAAATTTTGAATTAAATTTATTTGATCTACTGAAAGAACAAGAAACAGGATGTGCTCTTGTGATTGAACTCAGTTTTATAGAGGTTGACAAACGGCGCACCATGCAATTCTCTCTTTTCATTCTCTGTTATTTAGTTTAAAAGACCTATTTCTAAGCCGGGTTAAATAAATCATTCACATGGTCGCATAATAGTATTAAATATGTTGAATATAAGGTGATATTAAAATCGTACAGAAAAAAAAAAACGAAATGTTAATACTACTGCCATTCATTGTTTAGTCAATTATAATAACTATAATGTTTTAATCAAATTTGTTCCATAAATATATGCAAGACATTTTGTTATAAAAATGTATATTTATACTACAATCATTACATTATTATAGTATTATTGGTCAATATATGACATTCACTGAATATTTTTCTTCTGTAAGATTTATTTTTGTTACTCTTTATTATTTATTTTAATTGGAGGATACGTTTAAGTTGTTACAAGTTTAATTAATGTTTTTTGTACAAAAGTGTTTGTTCCTTTAGTTAATTAAGCTCATGTCTAGGATGTCTGTTTTCTTTATTTACAGTTAAATTTTGTTTATGTTAACTCCCACAAAGACAATATCAATTATTGTTGTGTAGCGTGAAAATATATATACATGATGTACATGTAAAAAACATTGTAATATTCCGAATTTAAAGTGTTATTTTTATACAAACTTTGTATTCTATGAATAATAAAATAGGTACTTTGCAAACTGTTTCTATCGACAGGTTACAGAATCCTGTGATAACATATTTATTGTAGTTTTTAGAAAACTGTGTCATTCATAACTGCATGGAGTGAATATATCATGCACACCATCCTGAAATAAACATTTAAATGATTGCCAAGAACTAATAACTGTGTGTTTTTTTGTTAACTGGTATGGGGCCGGCATGTTGAAATGAAAGAATTATGTTCCCATTACTGTATACAGATACATACAGGGCCGTATTAACTTATTTTATTAGAAATGGAAATTGTTTTTTAGTAAATTATATATTATTTTTTCACAGGATGTGGTAATTAGAATATCTTTCTTTTTGTTTCTTAAAGAAATACCATTTATTTGCAACCATTAATATGAAACCATAATTGAGTTCAAATTAATTTATTAAAAATTAAATTGCTGTCCATATTGTTATTCTACACACATTATTACAAACACTAGATATTGTATTATAAACAATTTTAGCACAAGCAGCAAAATATTTGAATGAGATGGAAACGCCAGGATTAGTTAATAACATCAACATTTAAGATAATTTTCCAAATACAACAAATAATTCTGTTGTCAATATGAAATTAGGAATATACAACGTATAAGAAGATGTGCAATTTTAGGAGATGACTGAGCACATACAAATAATTTAAGTTAAAAGTCATAAGACTTATTCAGAATTCTTGAAACGTTTTGGGGTCGTAATTACAACAATTCTAGAATTAACCCATCTAACCAAGTGGTTTTGTAAACAACGGACTTATATCTCCAGAATTCAAGAAGAGTTTTTTTTATTAAGTTTACTAACAATCAAAGTATAATACAGTACATACTTTGGATTGTAATCCATAATAATGATAAAATAAAACGATGACTAAGTTATACAATGAGCAACGGAATACTTTGGCAATACCTTTGCTCTATTTCTGTTTTTGTTACAGATTACGTTTTTTTTGTAACCATAGATTTCATCTTTGAAACGTTGAACATCATTATACGACGATTATTGTTGCCGCTGTATAGGTTCAGTAGATTGAAAAGAACAATCTTGGTCAATAAATGTAACGAGGGCTAGCGATCAAAGTCTATTATCAATCTCTAACAAGCCTGGCAGTAGGCGTAAAATGAAAAAAAAAACTATGTCGGAATATAAAATCAGATTATCACAGGTGGGTAGCACTAAAATTGCAAAATCCCACCCCGGTCAAAACTCGCGAAGCTCCAAAGATTCTGGTGGAAGTAATTACTCCAACCAAGGGCAGCTCAGGGTTCACTAACTACCGCTGCGGTAGTGACAAGTAATCCTACGCAAGCATACAAGGTGGCACATCAAACTTGTCTTGCAATAGCACAAAAACGTCGAAAAAGAGCAAGAAAAATTAAGGGAATGCACGAAAAGATCCCAGGGACACTATTAGGAATTGCATTCAATGTCAAAGAGGCACAATTTATCAAATTCTCTATTCTTGGCATGAATTGATAAGTTAAAGAAGGGGCATGATTTATCTTGTTTTTTGGAATGCAACCACAAAGGTGAATTTATAAAAATTGCATGTGCAAACCAACCAAAGGGTTTTCTGTAGAGCAAGCCATTAAAATAATTAATTTAAAAGAACTGCTAGACTAAAAAAAAAATCTTAATACGGGTACCGGTGCCACAATTGAAACCGGTTGCTATGTTAAACAGGCTGGAGGTGCAAAAGAACATATGCACCGAGACTTTGCGAGTGGAAACCAGACTCTGAAACCCAACACGTATTGCTCATGGACAAAGGGACCTGGGAGACAATAGAAACCTTAGGGAGCAAACTGCACCTGGGCTTCTTCAGTATATCCTTTCGGGCACTGCCCTTCTTTAAAACGATGGATAGAAACCGGAAAAGTGTTTCGTTAAAGAGATAAAGAAAGAAGAAGAAGAATGACGACGAGAAAAATGATGGCAAGTTAAATATTAAAGGTTGTGCAGATTAACACATCACTGGAGGGTAGCCTCCGCGATCACTAGCGCAGCGCGTACATTATGAGACATAACATTGACATCGCCCTTGTCCAGGAACTCTGTATTAAGAAGGGCTAAGCATTCCGAGTGATGGCTTTTATCAGCCAAACCCTCATGCAATACCCGTACACGCATTATAGAGAAACATGAACTAAACTTAATGTCATTATAGGTCTGTTCCAACATACGATTTGGACAGTTTGCAAACCGTTCAAATCATGCACACAAACGAATTACTGTGTATGAAAGATTGCCTAAGGATGACAAATGTTTGTTTGTGTGCACAGTTTGGACGGTTTGCAAACTGTCCAAATTGTATGTTGGAACAGACCTTATAGGACTTTTGTTTCAGAGACCAAATGACACCCAAAGTGGCTGTAGCAAGGAAGGAGATCTAGAGGGAGATTATTTTTGGATCAGAATACTTTCTCTACGATCAGCAGGGCTTTCCACCACTAGAAGTAATCTAAAGGCTGATTAATAGCTGGTCTAAACACCTTTAGATACGATTCAAATTGGTGATATACTTAAAAATGGCATGTCTTGAATGAACCTTTGCTATCAGACCACGCATACATTTGAGTGAACATTGATTTCTTGACATTTGTCATTAAAACTATACAATTTAAGAAAATATCAGGATACACGTTCGAACAACGTATAGAAATAATGAAAATTTATTATTGACACAGTGAAAACTTTGCCAAGACAATTTGCAGATTGTGTGGTGTTTTTGGTTTGTATAAATCATTTTCCCGCAAAGCTTTTATAAAGATGATTGCAAAAAAGTAGTCAAGGTACTGATGTAAAATTTCCAGTTTGAAGTCGTACTGTTAGGTTAGCTCAAAACATTATCGCTGTTGCTAACAGTGTCGCAATAAAAACAGGTTTGCCTATCCAAAGAAGTTCACAGCATTTAACGATCTCATAGTCCAGCTTTTATCAGCTGACGCAGGAATTGAAGTCGACTGGAAATGCATGCAGAGAATCTTTATTTTTTTAGAATAATTATTTTTAGTGACAAAGCCCATTTTTATCTTAGTAGGTTTTTCAATAGACAGAACTGCTTATTCCAAAAATCTTGAAAAACTATCACTATCACTATCACTAGTTGGTGTGGTTTTACGGTAAGCTTAGTCATGGGACCTTACTTTGCTGCAATTAAAGTTAATGCGGATTGCTACAGATAGAGCCTTAGTTGTGCAAAAATGTCTTGCAAAACTTTTTCAAGAGAATGACCTTTTGCAAACAGAGTTGAGATATATTGGATTTATTTTTCACAAGTAATTGCAGAGTTTGTACTTTAAATCTATATTTAAAAAATGGTATTACTTGAAAATAAATAAATGTTTCTTTAATAATTAAAATGAGACTTCTTATGGAAAAACCCACTCTTTAGTTTGTCAAACTGGCGGCTGTCCTAATGACAGATATATTTGTTAATTCTATAAAAAAACAGCTTTTGAAGGAAACTGCTGGTGGAATAAGAAGTTTGACGGAGCAAAGGCGAACACAAAATTTCAACATCGGCTTGTTGACGTTAGATAGCATATTCCTTAGCTGCGATCCCCAATAAACACTTTGCAAACATGACTTAAGTGAACATAGCAAAATGTCAACATTGGCAAATTTTCTACCAGATAGCGTACTTTTTGGCTTTGATCTCTAATAGAAAAATGTAGAGTCCTATATCAAAACCAAAAATATAGTTGTTAGCATGTATACTATGTTTTTTGTTTCTTTCTAGTGTTTTTCAATATAGGGCTGTGTATTTATATTAAAAATATAGATAGTTGAGTTGATCTTGTGCATATATTTTATTATATAGGTTATGTGGTGTTTATGATTATACTTTTATATGCTGTATAGTTTTTATCAAATATATGTAATCACAATTACACCGAAGATGACCTAACATTCGAAACCGGTCTGTACATAATAAATAAAAAATTACAGCATATAAAAGTATAATCATATACACTGGATAAGCCGACGGGGATCAATTAATTGACCTGAAAAAACTTGTTTTAGAAATACTCCAATACTGATGAATGTCGAATACTCTGATATGAGTAAACAGAAGCGGGATGACTCTTCTTCTAGTAACGGTGACAACGAATGTTTGCAGCACGCGAGTTTCAGAACTTTCTGTTGTTAATAGAGGTAGAAGAAGAAGGAAAAAGTTTAAGGTAACTGCATCAAAGAATTTTTAATTTTTGATATCATCTGTGATAAAAAACCTTCTTTGCACCGGGGATTATCTAGCAGGTTTTCTCCTGCATGACGGAGCGGTTGCTGGAAATCTACAACTTGATATAACAAAGCGGCATCATTGAATTCTATCCAAGACGCTTTTTGGCAAAAAAACACTTTATAGCGGGCTTTTTTGACCGGGAAAAAGTGTATGATATGACTTGGCGTTATGAAATTTTGGATAAGCTGCACGCATAGGAATTTAGGGGCCTCCTGCCCCTTTTTCTTAAGCCTTTTATGCGAGATTGCAAATTTACAGTAAGGGTAAGAACCACCAATTCAAAGACGTTATATCTAGAGTACGTTGTACTCCAAGGGTTGACGATTAGCGTCTTTCTTTTTGCAATTGCAGTAAACATTAATGTTGTTTCAGTGGTTTTACATGTATATAAGTGCCTGTATGTTGACGATTTGGTTATCTACATGGTGAAAGATATAATACTTGCTTTAACACGTCTACTCTAGACTAAGTGAACAGGGAGGTTGAGGCAAGAAGTTTTTGTTTCTCTACTACAAATATAAATACTTTGTACGTGCATTTTTTTTTGTCTCGGCCTCAGCTTGTCCTGCGGAGTTCCAGAATCACGAGCGTCTAAACAATCCATTTCTTAGGGATTGAGCTTAATAGGACTCTTTCCTGTTGGGCACATGTTGATGAATTAGTCACAAATTACAAAAAAGCTTTCAACGTACTGTTGCAGTTTGGTCTAGAAACGGCTACGACTGTGCGGTGTACTTATCCGCAAGAAAATCTAAAAGCCGTAGACGCAGTCTACAACGCAGGCATCAGATACGCTACGGGAGCATTTTGGACAAGTCTTGTACCGAGTCTTTGCTGCGAGTCGGGTGTATCACTTTAGTACGACGCGGAGATGCGAGCAAAAAAAGATTACAACAACTAATTTATATTTACTTTCAAAAAAATGCAGCAACACAAATGCATACTCAAATTGTTGTCGAAAATATTAAATTGGTAATTAGTTCTTTTTGTCTATACATTTTATAATACATCCAGTATATGTGTCTAAGTTGGATTATAATCTGTTTTAGAAAGTTTATTATTTGCTCCTGATTAAACTAACGTAAATTTAGCGTTTTATGAAACTAAATTCCTAGCTATTCTTTAGTTACTTTCATTATTGGCATTTGTGTTTTTGTTGGCATTCAAACATTTGAGATTTTTGGATCTTGTTCTATGAAATTGTTTTATTAAAAGATGCATATAATTGTTTAAATCAAAATTACTGATAATGAACTGATATTTTACAAGACATCTAGATACTTAGTTACAATAATACTAATATTAAATTGGAATTATTGATTAATATTATTAATAACATTTTCACAAACAACACTTTTAATATAGCTAAAAATGTAAATATTAACATGTTTATTTAAATATTATAATTTAAAACTACTACATAATTTAACACCAGTTACTATGTTATGCAATAACAAAACTAGTTTTTAAATGAATAATTCATTAAATGACGACACTATTATCACTTGAAGTTCTATCCGCATCGTATCAACTTGTACTTCTATTATTTATGGTATCTTTGACAAAAATTTGAGATTAATTTTGTTGCAGATTGAATTACTTCTAGAGGAGTTGATATAACAATCCTCATGAATCCCGTAAGTCCAAAAGCCTAAAAAAAATAATACAATATAATCAATTTTAAAAACTACTTTATTTTAAAAATGCATTTTGTAATGTAAAAGTATAAATTGAACAAATCATTAATATAAGTTGGCAATTGTTATTTCAAATTATCAAGTTTTAGCAAAACACAATCTGTATACTGTAAGCAACAATATTATAATATACCTAGAATAAGATTATTTATTTTATGGCATTTAATTTTAATATTTATTAAGCCAATCTAAAGTTTGGATATCTAATTATATAATATAGTTAGTACATACCTCTCCTGGTAGACAAAATACTGATTCTTCTTTATAAAGCGTTTTTACAAATTCTAATGTATTACTGAACATGGGAAATTCATCGATATTTATTTTGACCATCATATAAATTGCACCCTGTGGCATTGAAGGTTTTAAACCACTTACATTTTTAAAATCATCAAATGCTATTCTAGCATTATGTCTTAGAGTGTTAATTACATCATCATTAAAGTTTTGAGGAGTGGAATGTAAAATACTTGTTAATGCTCCTTGGATAACAGTATTGCAACCAATAATTCTTTGACTTAAACTAACAAGTCCTTTTCTTACTTGATCGAAAGCACCAATTGGATCATGAATAATAATCCATCCTAATCGCCAACCTGGTACCAAAAAACTTTTTGCAATGCCACCACAAATTAATATCGGTACTCTTGCACTTACTGCCGCAGCTGATACAAATTTATATTCAGGAAAAACTATTTTTTCATAAATTTCATCTGATATAATAGGTACTTTACGCTTGTAAGCAATTTCTAAAATTTCTTTTAAATGATTAGAAGTATATACTGATCCACATGGGTTTGAAGGGTTATTAATGACTATTGCTGCTGTATTTTCATCTATTTTTGAATCCAGATCAAATAAATCAACTTCCCAATTGTAATCTGAGAGTAAATCGTATGTGCGTGCCTCGATACCTAGACTCTCAGCTAAAACTCGATAGAGCGGAAATCCTGGATTTGGTATTAATATGTTTTGTCCTTTAGTTCCATCAGCAAGTACTGTGATGCTAAGATCCAATGAAGATGAGCAACCACTACAGAGAATTATATCTTTTGGTTCAGCATTAATTCCGGATTGAGATAAATAATCAGCTACAGATTGTCGTGAGTATTCATAACCAACTGATGGTGCATACCCATTATTTTTACCATCGAGTATTGTTTGAATAACTGCATCTGTTGTTTCTTGTGCGGTAGCTAAATTACCATGAGATAATGGATCACCTAAAACAATATATTTAATTATAATAATACAGTTTTATAAGAATAAAAATAGAAAAGTATATCTATTATAACACTGAAAGAAATCTTGTATTTAATGTTTTTTTTTAGTACCTACCCGAAGTTGCTTACAGCTTTCTAATTCATTTTTTGTGTCGCTATAGTTTTTACTATTTTGTAGATTAAGACGTCTTTTTGTGTATGATGGTTTCAATGGATACTTATGTTAAATGACAATGATTATTGGTTAGGTAAGTTTTATCCAGACTTATAGTCATTATTGTTGAACATAAAAGTTATTTTTATTAAAATTGATGTATTTTATTTTATTAGTAATGTAATGAAATAGTTCATTAAAATGCACAAGCACTTTTAGCATTTAAATTAGTTTGTCAATATCACTTTTAAATAGGATATTATTGCCGTATTTACAGTCATTATTAAAATTGACTTAATATTACAAATTATTTAACAAAGTGTTTATTTTTTGAATATAAATATATTTACAATATTAATGTGCATTTTTGTAGTTTAGTTTAATTTGTTTGTGATTGTCATAAATTAACAATTCAAAAATAAACTACAAGAAAATGCACAATAAAATTCCAAGGAATTGCACAAATTTTACTTATCATAAAGTATGCAACATTAAAAGTGGAAAAAGCAATAGAAAACCAATAAAGATTTATTTTTGATTTAGAAGCTTTAAGTAAGCTATTGATAGATGATGAAGACCTTTTCATAATGTAGACTACTACTGCACTTTTTTTAGTTTTATTTCTTAAATTAGTTACCCTTATAATCATGAGAACAACATAAGATATCAAATCGGACAAAGTTAATTTATTATGTTTTATAGATAAGGTAGTGTTAATAACCGATAATCATCTTAGTAGGTGCAACAAAGATGTGATGCAAGTTGAAGTAACTTAATCAGTCTGCTAGATGTGTAATAATCTGGAGATCCAAAAAATTAAAATATGGGGCTGCTTATCATTAGTCATTTTTATATCAGGTTAAACAGGCAAAAATAAGACTTGCAACTTGAGCACAGAAACGTCATAAATTTTTTATCGTAAGAAGGCAGAGTCGTATATACATATATGTATATTTATTTTATTAATAAATAATACTTTTTATTTTTTTATGTATTTTATGTATTTTTTATAGCTGGTTTTATTTTATAGTTTTTTGTGTATGAAGGAATTTATATTTCATTGTCATTCAATAAAAGACTTTTGCTTATTAAACATCTAAATCATTGTGAACCTAAACGGCTACCATTACATGGCGCAGTCGAGTAATTAATAATTAGTAAAAGTGCTACATTAATTTAATTGAAATTAAAAATTAAAAAAACAAGTGCCAAGAATTAGGATGGCAGATATGAGAGGTATAGGACCCATGGTGATGGACGGTAATTTATCCGAAAATTGGAAGTTCTGGAAAAACCGTTTTATAAACTATTTAACGGGAACGGAATATATCAAAAAACCGCAAGAGACACAGTGTGCACAGCTCCTACACTATATAGGAGAAGAAGGATTTTGCATCTACAACACGTTTATTTTCAAAGAAACTTTAAAAGTGGATGAATTAATAAAAAGTTTGATGATCATTTTATGCCAAAAAAAATTTGGAATATAAACGGCACAAGCTGTTTACCAGAAAACAAATGCAAGGTGAAACAAAGAACAGTATGTTGTGATATTAAAAAATGTATCGCTCTTGTGCTCTCCCAATGGAGAGATAAAAGATGATATTGTTAAAAGCATATTTACTTATGGAGCTTAAGAGACGAGATAAGGCAACGTTTATTGGTAAATGAAGGCAAGTCACTGTGCGCGGCACTGAAAATATACACGGCAAGGGAGGACTCAAAAAATATTGCAGCAGTCATATCTGGGACAGAATCTATCAATTTTATAAAAAATACATAAAATACATAAAAAGTAAATATATATATATATATATATATATATATACGACAAAACACCCGAATATATATATATACTGCCAAGTAATTAAATAATAATATAAATTAAAGTTTAGTAAAAAAAGGGAGAAGTCGTATATATATATATTTATTTTATTAATAAATAATACTTTTTATTTCTCTATGTATTTTATGTATTTTTTATAGCTGGTTTTATTTTAGTTTTTTGCCATTCAATAAAAGACTTTTGCTTATTAAACATCTAAATCATTGCGAACCTGGTGGAAGTGTATGAAAAAAATAGCCTAGCCTATTATTTAAATAAAGGAGGAAATTTATTGCATGATGGCCCAAAGTGTGGAAAACTTTTGGCACAAACTGACAAAATTATAAACATAGTTGAAGATTTGGTGTTAAATGACTACCAAGTAAAAGTTTCAGTTATTGCTAGAAAAATAAGAATATTAGAAGATTTAGGAAAGCAAAATGTTGGCACGTTTGGTTTCCAATCTCAGTCTTGAACAAAAAATGTGTAGACAACAAATTTGAAGTGGGAATTTGACTGCTTTATCTGAAGATGAATTACACCACTGGTATATTTTTACAAAACAAGAGTCTATGCAATTTAAATTCAAAGCTTTCTGCGCAAAAAGTTTTCTGGGACGTTGAAAATTTTTTTTTAATTGAGTCGGCTATCCTTGATTGTTGTACATCTTTCTTGATTTATGGAACGCAACAATTATAAAAAACGTCAATGCTAAACAGGTAACTATTTAACTAAATCAGACGGGAATTGCAGCGTCCCCAAAAACAACGGAGAAATGGATACTGATGATTTAGATGTCCGTCTTTTCTAACAACTTCTAGGACAGAAGCCGCATGAACGACGAAGGGTTTTTTGCTACGCTGACTAAGACCCAAAAGAAAATGTTGGCCAAAAAAAGAAGAACGGACAACGATGAAAGTAAGACAAATTTAATAAATTTTAATAACAGAGTAGCCAGAACAACCATATAAATCCGGATTCAGTGCCTGTTTCGTTAACTGGCATTCTTGTTTTACGATTGATAGTGTTAAGGATCAACTTGACATTAGGGGCTTTAAAACTGTCTAAGTCCCATGAATGAGGGAAAAAAGGCAAGGTTTATTCCATGTATCTGCAATCTTTAAATCAAAGTAGAGGTTAAACACAAATCGGGCATCATGCCACCGATGTCAAAGGTTGGGGCATTTGGCAAATAAGTGCAACGTTTCTTACATTTGCGTAAAGTTTGCATGGTCTTATCTGATAGACCAATGTTCAAGGAAGAAGGGTAAAGATGAACCTATTCTTTTTAAGTGTACATATGTAAAGAAGCTCACACTGCTTTCTTCAGAGGGTGCTCTGTGCACAAACAAGCATCGGTTTGTGCTGCAAAAAAAAAACGTTTTTTTAAAACCATTTTTTTTAATGAGCTCCCAGTAAGGCCAAGAATATTTTGCACAAGCAACGGGTTTTGGTACTCAACCACCATCTTCAGGTGGAAAAAAGCTGGTAATTTATCACCAGCCGTTCGCAAAAATCTCCTGGTGAGATTGATGATGGCAGGCAAAGAGGAATGTAAAAAATTATTTCTTGTGTCAATTAACATGGTAATTTTATAATGGCTGACACGCTTAATTAAAACATTATGCTCTTGTTTTTAAAATAACATTTATGTGATATTATTTGAAATCATGTTAGCTCCTGGAAAAGCTTACAACATTCCAAAATTGTTCACGTGTTTGGGAAACTTATATGAAACACAGGGATGTAGAACTTCGCAATTTTTGTCAACCAACCACTCGAAAGTCTCTACGTCTTCAACTGCTGAATTAAATTTGATTGTAATTAATGTTCTTGTTTTGGGACTGATAATATGAATGATATTAGCATATTAGTTGCTAACTAAGCAGCAGATCTTAATGCTATACTAGACAGTTAAGACAGTTAGCTTCCAGCAATTGTTGTAGGAAACTTTAACTCAAAGCATCCAGTTTAATACAGCAGACTAAGAAATGTTAATGGCAAAGTACTGTTGATGTATGCCCAAGTAAAGGATTATACTGTATTAGGGCCAGACATACTAACCCCTCATTACTACCAGGGGTGCCCTGGAGACGTTTTTGACACCGCTTTACTTAAGAACTTTGCAGTTCAAAAAGCTAAAAGTTTTTGTTTTTACATATTCTAGAAGAAAAAGTTGACAGCGCGGTTGTTGACTTACCTTATCTTGCTAGCTATGGAAAACTCTACCTAAGTTTTGATAAAAATTGGAACAAATCGATTAGAGCTAAACAAGTTTAATGGTGGGGTTAAAAAACATGTGTTATCGATTTTTTTAACGGAGATGATAATTTGATGTGGAGGATAAATAAAGCCCTTTAAAATAAGCGTACACCGCTTCCTTTTATTTATGGCAGAAGGAGTTTTGTATACAATGCACGCCGGATTTTGACAAAAATTTAGAGTTAAATTATGTGGAAAAGGTTCACAAGGAATTAAGGCAGTGCCTACAGCTTACTTACACTGTTTTAATTTTTGAATCGGTTTGGCCGTCCAGAGTGAGAGATATTAACGCACATCTCAAACCCAAATTGCCTTCAGGTCCGGATTGCATTTCAAACAAACTACAACCCATCAACTAACTAGGGTGATTGATCAAATCAAAATCAGTTTCAATTTAAAACACGTTGAAAAGGCTTCTGATAAAATCTTTTCCTGAAACTCTAAGGTCTTGGGTTCAATTTAATGTTAATAAAACTTATTGCTTTTTTTTTTAAAGGAATGACACTGGCCGTAAGGTTGTTAGGGCACAAATCTATCTGTCTCACAGTCGAGGCAGTGGTTTTTGAAAATTTAGTATTATCTCCAATGATAACTTGTATGTATCAGACATACCATGCATCACACTTGCTATAAAAATCAACCCTAAGAAGAGCAAGGCATTTCTTTTTTTAAAAAGATTTTTGTTAACACTTTGCAAGAACGTCTATAGTGTAAAGTAGTTAGGAATAGATTTAAACGTAGATTTATTTCAGATTGCGCACATAACAGCTGTATTTTATATGGCCAAAATGGCAACCAATTTATTAACTTTGTTGCTACGCAAGGATTTCAACATAAGTACTAGCAACAAGTTGCGACTATTCAAAACTATCAAATTTGTCCAATATAACACTTGCATGCCTAATATAACACACGCATGTTTACTATGTTCAGCATGGAATATGATTGTTTCTTCTTATCTAAACAGAATAGAATTATTTTAAAGTAAAACTCTGAGAAAGATGCTCAAAGTACCTTACTACGTTCATAACACCCAATTGAAAGCTGATACGGAATTTGACCCGATCAGAGATTACATGTTGGTTTAAAAAAAAACTTTTTTTAATAATATTATTAATCATTTAGACCCTGAGTTGTATTGCCTTGCTGTACAAGATAAACAGACTTTCAAATACAAGCGAGCAATCAACATGCTTGCTATTAGTTATATAAATCTTTCTTGAACATTGTAAGTTGTTAATCTAGAATATGCTTGTTGTTTATGAATGTAGGCACTAACACTTTTTTAGTAAGTAAGTAAACGTTTGAAATAATATTCGGAATCTACTAAGTTGAAGAAAACTGAATCTATTGTTTGTTTGTTTGCTAATGAACAGATTTTTTTGGTAAACCTCAATTGTTAGTGAAATTAGTTTTTAAAACATAAATGAAGTCATTGTTTGCTTGATTAAATTAATTTGTGGAACAGATTAGGTCTTGTTCCGCCAATTTAATTGTACCATAAGCATGTATTATTTTGTTAGCAGTTTGCTCCGTGGATTAGTTCTACTAGCTCTACAATTTACGGTTTATTAAATTTTGTACTCATTAGATTTAGTTCAAGAGTTTAATAAAAATTGTTAGTAGTTTTTTTGATAACACGTTTTGAGTTGGTCTCTGCAATATAATATTATTGCGTTTTATATCTGGCGCCAGGTCGGGGTAGTTATTGTTAGTGAATAGTTTTATTATGGTTTAAGTACGTAAGGCCAACAGTCTTTGAAAGCTAGGTTTAGCATATTTGCGTCTAGCAAGAATGAATGGGAATAATATTTTGGACCTGGGACTAAACTGGAGTTTTCTACTCGAAGCCAAAATTTTGGCTTTGAGTTCCATATCCAGTTTTTCCTAAGCATGTATAATATTCAGATTTGATGACAGTTTCTATATTAAGCAAATTTAAGTTTTTTACGATGGCAAGTTACCGATAGACAAACCAAAAAGAAAAGGCTTTCTTGCTGCTTGAAAATCCAAATTTATAAACATAGGTAGCAAGTTATTATTAGTTTATATATATATATTATATTAGTTTTGGTTAAAAAAATTATGGTTTTATGTGTTTGGAATGACGATAATTAAAATTTTAATTTTTTAGTTTATAAATATACGCAACGTTATTTTTTTATTTTAATAAAAATATATATACTAAATATATTGATTTTGTGAAACAAAAGACTGCTTAAGATAACACAGTGCAACAATAAGATAAGAACAGTGTTAAGTAAAAAAAAACCTGATTTTTCAAAATAAACTAAAAAAAGAATAATTTATACTTTTATTAAATAAAATCTAATTTTGTATAAAGTAAGCTAAATGTCAAATCCACCGTTTTCGATTTTCTTTAATTTATTTATTAAGCTTACATAAAATATCGATCAGCAACGAATTACATGCAAATTATGGATGAATTTAGGTATTATAAATATAAAGATTATACACATTTTATTTTTTTTATCAGTTTATAAATATCAGAGCTTTTTAGTGAATTTGTATTTTACAATTAATTAGTTAGCCGCAATTGTCTTAAACAAGTAAAGAATCGCTAAAAAATATTCAATTTTTATTTTTAACTTAATTCGATTGCATATTAATCTTGAAAAACGAAATAATTATAAACTATGCGCATGGACGTTATTTTTGTGATTGTGCTTAAATGATGTTCAGCAATTTTTAAGACTATTTTTAAAAAACATATTCAATTTCTCAATACTTACGAAAGAACATTAATTAATAAAATTGATAAATATAGGTATCTTATGAAATTATAGAAATTTAAACCAAGATGATTTTAACTATACGTGTAATAGCATGATGAATTAGATAAATTATCAAATATAAATAGTTATTATAAATAATATGATTTTATTATTATTTTCATTTAATTTTAATAATAATATAATAAATAAAAAATGACATCTAAATATGCATACAATTTATAAATTTATACTTGTCATTAACATACCTAAAGATAAGGACATCGTTTCCTTCTCAGGATTCGACTCCCATGTCCGTAACATTTCCAATAAGAAATTTCTACTTTTTCTTGCCGTTTGGGAAATTGGGACTCTCCACGGCCCCTCAAAATCATTTTCGGTAGACATAGTTGTAGTAACACACCACGCGTTTTGTAAACGTATATAAAACTGGACATTTTAAGTATTCATGAATGCCATGAATAATTAATAAATATAAGCTTAGAACTGGATTTACATGTGTGATACTCCGCCGCGGGATGAATTTATCCCACCATTTAAGGCCTTGAGGTTATGCATACTTATGTAGTGTTTGTTGCTAAGATAACAACAATATAATATATAATTGATTTATAAAATTTGTTTAATTGCAAAAACGCATTTGTTTGCAAATGGGGTATACATTACAATGTAATACATTTTTGAAGTATTATTTCTATTAAAGTGTAGGATACCGCGAAGTATCAATTGCTGTAATATTTCTACTTGTTTAGTTAGTAAACTAAAATATATTTTTTGGTTAAATGGGACTTAAAATTAATCGGCAAATTAATCTAGTATATTTTTTTGCTTATTTGTATTTTTATTTTTAAGTATATAAGGTTACTAAAGATTTAATAACAATACAATAGATTAGAACTAAAATGCTATATTATACTTTTTCTCTGACTCAAAAAATATTTTTGATAACAGTTCATTCAGCTTAAATTCTCTAAAGCTATGCTACATACGCACATGCAAGTCATTTAATACAAACTTTTCAAAGAATCTATGTTTTATGTTCTAGATTTGTGCATTGCCTTGCTGAAAATTATACATGTTTTGTCAAAACTATTAATTGTAATTTAAATTAATTTTTCTGTTTACATCACTTTTATCTGCAAAGCTCATTAGATTGTAAAAAAAATAATTTACAATTGAGATACGCCTTTCTCTTTTTCAAGGATTATTTTAATATTTTTTTACTAGTTTCAATATATTTTTGCAATATATTATATATTTTTAATTTGTTATTTTTGTGTTTGATTGTTTTTTCTCCAAATGTAACTGTAATGTTTAATCTATTGTAACCAATTTCAAGCTTTGAATTTAAGTGTAAACGATGCAGCTATCAAAGATCTTATTGAAAATAGTAATTGAGTATTTTTTAATAGTTACGCAGTAGTGATCAATTATAGTGATGACTGATGACAATGATTTAGTTAAAAATTCCCATTTAAGAGCACGATATTTTGAGTGTAACAAAAATTTGAACACACACTCAAACAGTTTAACTTTTTTATAAGAATCCAATGCCATCAATTGTTTGTTAAATTTTAAAATTAAATTTTGTATAAACTTTAAGGGCCGTAATATCTAATTCCTAATAAAATATTACTTTATGAAGACAGAAAGACCTCGGTCGATAGCCTTTTTTTATATTCAAACAACCATTTTCACAATGTATATGTATATATAAAATCATCTTTCTGCATATAATATGAAATAAATATATTTACTACTACTATTACTTTATTGCGCTATAAACTTAGTATACTTATTATTGTGCTATAAGTAATTTTTTAAAAACAACATTTGTTATTAATATAATTATATTCTACGTGATAATTTACGTTTATGAATTAATGAAACAGTTTACAATGTTTATTATTGCAAGTTTATTCTTACAAATACAATACTATATTTTGCTCAACCAGAGCCTTTTACAGATGTAATAAGTTAGCTCAGTTAAGTATTATCTCTGTAGATGGCTAAGTGTAGGTACGGGTGTTTTACTCTCGTTTTCACTATTACTATCTTGGTCATCTAAATCTGAGTCTAAAACACGAACAAAATGTTTTGAACCTAAACACATAGATATTAGTTAAACTTTGATATAGTCTTTAAAAGTGACACCATTAATGTTTATTACACTTCCATATGAGTCAGAGAATAGAAGTGTATTATTTTCATCCCAGTCATCAGCATTATCTGACGGTTTATCTTTAGTAAAACCTGCTTTTATACAGCAGTTAGCTATTGTTTGTTCTTTTATTATTTAGATCATTAATTGCGTCAAGTAAAAACTCACTGTGAGTATGAGTAGTCTCTTCTAGATGGGCCAAAACTTTCATAACAATTCTTTTTCTGTAATAGTGTTTCAAATTTTTAATAATACTTTGGTAAATTGGATGCATTATTTCTACAATTTTGGGGTACGCAGTAGAGTTGTCAACAAACAGTAAAATTTTTCTTTTCACGGCCGCAAATATTTTATCAATTTTAAATAACCATTTCTCATCAATTTTACTGATTATCTACGCTATTACTCCTAACTATAATGGTAATCCTTTTCTTGCTGTGTTTATCAACAAAGCATTTTTGCATTTTAAACGCAATTATTTTGTTGGGTAAACATAAAAAACTCCCGTTTCATCTGCATTAAAAATGTAATTTTTGACGTATTTGCTGGTAAAATTTTTGTTTGTTTTTTAAAATGGTCAACAATATATTAGAAAGGATTCGAAATTGTTCCGCTATTTTTTTTTTCTTTTTTTTAATTTTACCCCTTTCTACCTCCGCAATTAATATCAACTTGTCATTCACTGTTAAACACTTTAAGTTGCGCTTTGACATTTTTACTTTGATCACTAAACAATTCACAACTGCATTACACGTGACTTTTTATTGCCGCTGTAAAATAGTAAATCACCCAATTTTTCCGAAATATTCGAGTTAGAATTGGCTACGCGTTAAATTATAAGTTCGAGTTAGAGAAAAATTCGAGAAATAGAAATTCGACTAATAGATAAAAATCTATATAAAAATGGTTGAAATCTGATTTTTCACAAAAAATATTCGATTTAGTTTTACTGCTTCCGTTGACTAATAAATAAATAAATACATAACAAACATCAATAAAAATTAATTATTTTATTTTAAAAATTGTTATAACACTAGAAATTGTTCTAAGCTTGGACTTTCTCTCATTGCTCC
Source organism: Tachinus rufipes (assembly GCA_963932245.1). Classification (NCBI taxonomy): domain Eukaryota; kingdom Metazoa; phylum Arthropoda; class Insecta; order Coleoptera; family Staphylinidae; genus Tachinus; species Tachinus rufipes. The sequence continues at coordinate 42,580,837 of OZ010741.1, read as the reverse complement.
ATTTCTGGTATTTATATTGAAATAAAACTTTTTTTTGCAACGTGGTTGATTTATTTTTTTACCAGCACATTTAGAAAGGATTAAACTATGATGAGTTTTTTTTGTAAAATTATATTTAAAATAGCAACAAAATGCATTCAAAAATATATAAAAACACATTTATTTCTATATTTAAAAAGTTTGAAAAAAATAAACCTATTATCAAATTTGTCAAAGTTGCCGTTTTTGTTAAAATACTACAAATGAAGGCGGTTGGAATTGTGTTAAACAACAATTAACTAAAAAATTACAGCTCTTCCTGACAAGACTTATGAATTGATAGTAAACATAGTATTATAGTAAACAGAATTTAAAAGCAATAGAATGCATATTTGATATTCTCAGGTTTAAAGTTCATTAAACAAAAATACAAAAAAAAAACCAAGACTTACACATACAAAATATTGGTGCAAAATATTAAATTAAATTTTGTGGCATGAGAAAATTGTACATTCTCATGCAATAACATTATATAACTACATACGGGTATGAGGAATGGTTGTTTAGGAACGTAAACAAAATACATTATCTTCCGAGTGTCTATGCGTTGTGCTATGGTCCGAGCTTTACTAAATACCAAGCTCAATTTTGCTGTTTGATGTTCCAGGAGCGGGACCAATGCTAATGCATAGCATATTATTATAAAAAAACCTATCTCAACTTTTAGTTCAATAAAATCCGATTGTCCAATTATAACGAGTTTCAATCAATTCGTACTTTGTGTAAAAGTCTCAGTACAATATATTACTCGGACAGAAATCAACATTTAAAGTAATGATTTTCCAGCTACAATGTATTATAAACAAAAAACTTGCAGTAATGGAAATGACTATGTTAATAGTTTTGCTGAATTCTTTTTCTTTGTTTACGATACACAAACTCATCCAACTCTATTGTGTAACTTTAGCACTGGACCGGACGGTGTTCCGTTTATGCTGTTAAAACAATGTATTTATTTAATTTCTACGCTATCGCATTTACTTTTTGAGGCTTCTCTTAATGAAGTCAAGTTTCCTCTAGTTTGGAAACAAAGCTACATTATGCCTTTACATAAATCTGGAGCTAAGGAGGATATTACAAATTATAGAGGTATATGCATCCAGTTTGCTATTCCTAAGTTGTTTGATCAAATTGTAACTGATCAAATACAATGGATGTGCAAAAGCATTTTAGTGGAACAGCAACATGGGTTTTGTGAGGGTTGTTCTACTCTTACAAATCTTCTTTGTTACGAAAATGATCTTTTGAATGCCTTTTAATCAAGAGTTCAAGTAGATTCTATTTACACAGATTTTTCAAAGGCTTTTGATCGCGATAATCATTTTTATTGCTAAGCTTTAGGCTTTGGGTTTTCATGATCCTGTTGTTCCGTGGTTGTCGAGCTTTTTGGAAAATCGTACTCAGTGTGTGAAAATTAATAACTTTTTATCACAATCTATTATTGTTCCATCTGGGGTTCTTCAAGGATCTCATTGTGGACCAATTCTGTTTTTACTCTTTATTAATGATTTGTTTATTTTATTAATTCTTTGTCTTATCTTTTATTTGCTGACGATCTTAAAATTTATAGAAGAATTTTATCTATCGATGATTGTATTAGTTTGCAAAATGATTTTTTGATAAGCTTCAACAGAACTTTAAGTAAAGTATCGTATGACTATACTATCGATAATAATGTCTGGAACATGTTACTCAAATAAAAGATTTGGGCGTAATTGTTGACTCAAAACTAACTTTTGTTGAGCATATAAACTATATGTGCAGCCGTACTATAAAAATGTTAGGGTTTGTGTACAGAATGTCAACTGAACTATCTCCAATCACACTCGAAACTACTTTATTGCGCTTTGGTACGTTCTCATTTAGAGTACGCTCCGTCAGTTTGATGTCTATTTTACAGAATTCATATATGCAATATAAAACGTATTCAAAATAATTTTTTTTCGTTTACTATTGTACACCTACTGTGAATAAAAATACAAATTCTAAAGCTCAAAGTATTGACGGAGAGTAATTAATTTGAGTTCCAAATTAGGCATTTTATTCGAAAATTACGGTTTTAACTTCATTGCGTTGCAATATAATCTTCCGCCGCTGAAAACTCGGTGCAATAGAGCTGATTTATCATTTTTACGTGGACTAATGATGTTCGAGATTGATTGCGAAGAGCTACTAGTAACTCTTCTATTTCTAGTTCCTAACAGTAATCGCCGAACTAAACAGTCTCTATTATTTAGAGAATCTATACATTCTACCAATTATGGATTTAATAATCGAATTAGTAAAATATGTAGAATTGCGAATAGTTTTTCCAATAATATTGATTTATTTTGTTTTTCAAAATGTAGCTTTAAGAGTCAATTAAAAGGTGTTGATGAATAATTTTATATTTTGTTTTTATATATGTATATTTTTTTTCCATGCTTTTATTATTCAATATTTGTTTATATATTTATGTGTAATTGTAATATTGCTTGTATTTCATCATGATTTATGTACAGAATGATGTAGATGTAAATGGTTTTTTTATATACCGTAAATAAAGTATTATTATTGTTATTATTATTAAAATCACTCAGTATTATCATTAATTAGTGTAATTACATAGCATGAGATTGATACTTCAAATTACATCTTTGCCGCTTACTAACGAATTAAAAAGTTAGTTTCAGTGACCTCAAATGCTGCGCAACATGTTTCAGCAGTGCTAGAAGATTTTGCGGAACATATTTTTAAAATGAATTTTTGAGTATGTATGTGAATTATGTGTGACAGCTCAAGACGAGCGCACTGACTCTACGTACAATTTGTATTGTTTCGGTCGATCGTTGCCAAAACTCGGTGAACGTCTACAATATCAGGATCCTGAAACAACAAACATTTACAATCTCCTTGCACACACATGTAATATAAATAGATAATTGCAAACATTTCATTTTGTGAACAATTACAAACAGCATTCAGCCATTACATGAATGTGACTGTGCGATTAATGATAATAAATATAATCAACAATTATATTATTTACAGTTTAAATGCGTTTTGTGCTTTAATAATCTTATTGCGATGGAGGACTAGGATGAAGACACATAACAACGCTCCCAAACGCTGTGACTTCTCTGTGCTCTTCAATATCTTTATCCCGTTATAATTGAGGATAGTTTGGTATTGTAGTCTATATTTCCATCTTAACGTTATTATTATCTATCCCTTACGACGCGTGGATTTTGAGTTAATCAAACAACAGCAATTTTATTCAAATGTTAAATACAAATTAAAGGGAATGACTTGTATTATTTAAAGTTCTCACACATATTTCTCAGACCGTTTTATTAGTTGTTTTATTGTTCGTTTACCTGGCAATTATTCACAAATACAGTCTCCGCTTATAATTTTCCGAATATCCAGTGTTTAAATTACGGTCCGAATTACTCACACGCAAAAAAGTTTTATAATTAAGTTTCTTACGAGAGACTTATGCATACAGGACTACTATGTGGATATGGGTGTGCAATAAAAATTGATGAGTAAATAATTTTATTTTTGTCACAGAATCAATTAAGCTACTGATTCTTAAACTGGGCAATCTCAATTATTGCTAATTTAAGTTATTATTTTTTAACTTAAACTATACTTTATAAACAATTAAAATCTAATCGTGGGATTGATATCAAATTGGGAATTTGAATATCTGTTTTAACACTGGACATGAAAGCTATAAGTAATGTACAGGATGTCTTGAGATTTGACGGGCATAGCTTAAGGGTGCCAATGCAACTTAATGTCAAAAATGTACAATGAACTTAAACTTCATCGTAACTAAACTATAACTTATTAAAATTAAAAAAAATTGCAATAATAATGAACGTACAAGTTTATGTCTTTTGGATTTAGGATAATACAAAATAAATAAAAAAAAATTAAAAGGTTTAACTAACGTTTTAAATTTTGCTGTGTATTTTGACTGAAATCGTCTTCATAAGTTTGTTTAGACTACTAAAAAGTTTTGTTTATGCAAAATATCTTGCAATTATATTGAATTTTATTAGATACGTTTATTGAAATTTAAAATCATTGTTGCTCAATTACAGACATCTTAAGGTATGGCCGTCATATTACAACACACACACACACACATAATACAAGGCAGAGTAATATGAAAACCTTAGAAACGTTGTACAAAATTTATTGAAGTAATATCAAATACAAGTATGTGATTATTACGTTTTAAGTAGAGACCGTTTTGGAAGTGGTTATATTTTTTACTCTGAAAATTCCTACCTAATGCTCTTTAAGTGCACCAAAGAAATACAAGATATTTGATTAGTCACTTAAACTACCTAGAACTTAGGTTTGATACCAAACTAAACTTTTATACTTATTTAGATAATGTGATTACGATGCCATTCGGGTAATTTTGTTAACAAATCAATGGCCGGACAAACATGAGGACTAACACTCGATATGGCCAAGTTGTTGTATTCTGTAGTAATTAGACCTATCACCAAGTAGTACGGAAGCCTTACTAGGTAAACATAGATACATAGATTTTTTTTTTGAAGTGTTGGCTTCAGCAAATGGTTCTTGAAAATTACTTTTGCATAGTAATACCTTTTGGTTTTCTTTTTTGCGTAATTTATGTTACTATACTATTGTCGTCAATCTAGTCTAGATTTGGTACTGATTTGAGGTAGACTAGTTATTGCTTTGCAGACTTTTACACAGCATCTGCGGCACGCCTGCTGTCCTCAGTTCCCTTCTTTCTATAGCCACTATCTTTGTCTTTTACTTTTGTTTTGTATATCTTTTTATTTGCACAGACATCTAATTTTGCATTATCTTCTTTCTGCAATCCGTGTGCTATTTATTCTAATTATTATAGATCTTTGTTCATTTTTTGTTGTTGTATCCCTTCTTCTTTATAAATAATTTATGCAGTTTTATTTTAGCAGTCGTAATTTTGTAGGTTTTAACTCCAGTGATACACCGTCGTATTTCCTATCTTTGATTACTTATTTGTGTCCTCTCGTTGCTTGACATTTGCCTTCTTATATCTAATATTCTGTTTTTTTGTTTGTTTGTATTGCTTTTTTTGAGGTTTTTTTTTGTACCACCAACATGGTCATTTTTGTTCCTTTTCCCTGTACAAAGGTCTTTTCATATCCTTCTTACGTTATACCTTTTCTCGTGTCTTCTTTCTTTGTATTGTATTGTATGTGTTGTTGTAAGTTCAGTGATTCTTCTTCTGTCACGGTCCAATCATTCACTGTTCTTGCAATTGCTATGGTAATATCAGTATATAATTTTGTTTATTTGTAACATAACTGAACGCTTACACTATTTTTTGTACAGGCAATACAGTTTAAGAAAAAAAATAGCTACATATATATTTCTCCAGAAAAATGATTGAATGACTTTTTAATAAAACAGTTGTGACACTATCTAACAAAACCGCTTTTGGTTATTTTTTTTTTGTAATTTTCTTACTAGCTACTAGAGTTAAAGTGATCTGTGTAATTTATGAGAGGTTATCATTATTAACGGATGAACAGACGTTTACTCATAAGTACTTTACTTTAAGGTGAATATATTGGCTATAAATGAATTATTCTAATCATTCCGAATACTGCAATAGTTTTTAAGTCTAACATTATAAAAATATTAACAAATTTGTTTTATTATGTTAGAGTAAGTAAAAAGCAAATAACACCCTATAAACAAAATATATTTTTTGTATAAACATATTTATTTCATCAATATAATAGTACAATAATAATTAATTAAAATTATTTATAAAATAAAATAATTATATGTAGCACATTTGCGCCATGTAAATGCCAATCTATTCTAAATTATTGTTTATTCCATAATACTTTGGCGTATAATATTTCTTGCAGAATTCTGCAAGTCTTTCACAAGCTTCTTCCATTAATTCCTTTGGAATGGTTATAATGATCCTCATATAACCAGCAAGTCCAAATGCCTATAACAAATTTTATTAAATTATAGTATTCAAAAAAATAGAGTATAATATTAATAACTTACTTCTCCTGGCAAGCAAAACACTGATTGCTCTTCCATAAGCTTGGAAACAAATTCCAGTCCATTTTTAAATTGAGGAAAGTATTCATTCTCAATTCCTACCATCATGTACATAGCACCTTGTGGCATGAATGGTTTCAATCCTTTAATCTCACTTACTCCCTTATAAGCTACTTTGGCTGTTTCTAAAAGGGTGTTTAATAAGTCATCGTGGAAACTTTGAGGAGTATCATAGAGGATACTAGATATGGCTCCTTGTACAAGTGAATTTGAACCCATTGTTTTCTGCGATAAGTAAATTAGGCCTTTACGTACATCATCAAATGCTCCTATGGGATCATGTACAACAATCCATCCCATTCTCCATCCAGGTACTAAGAATCGTTTGGCCAAACCACCACAAATTAACATGGGCACTTTCATGTCTAAAGCGGAAACGGATACAAATTTATTGCCAGGAAATACTAAACGTTCGTAAATTTCATCTGCAATTATTGGAACTCTATGACGTTCTGCAATTTTTAAAACTCCTTTAAGATGTTTTGCGCTGTAAACGGATCCACAAGGGTTTGACGGATTAGTGAGAACAATCGCTGCCGTGTTTGAATCTATTTTAGATTCGAGATCTATTAAATCACATTCCCAATCATTATCTGGGAGAAGTTTGTAGTGACGTACTTCAACGTTCATACTTTCCGCTAGAGTTCTGTATATTGGAAATCCTGGTTTTGGCATTAAAATATTATGGCCCCTTGTGCCATCCGCTAGAACTGTAAGACATAGGTCTAGGGAGGATGAACAGCCACTACACAATACCACATCGCTGGAATGTACATTGACTCCACTGTGAGATACATATTTCGCTACGCCTTTACGTGCTGCTTCAAACCCAAATGATGGAGCATAGCCATTGTATTGAGCATGTATGGTTGCATTTAATAATGCATCAATTGTTTCCTTTGCAGGGCATAGATTTCCATATACAGTTGGATCACCTAAAATATAAATCAGAAATATATTATATTGTAATATAAGTTGAAAGCTGTTTTAATATTTAATTATTAAATACTACAATTTAACCGGATTATGTGATCAATAATAATTGTTGTTATCATTTAAACACTTATATATATGCAAATTAAATTTAAATTATTAATTGCAAGTCATGAATATATAAATTGTTTACCATAAGCAAATATTGTTTTCAACCTAATTGAAAGTTGTTTAGGAATAATCAACTAATATAACAGTGAAAACTACTAATCGAACCCATCACGTGTTTGAATAAAAATGACAAAAATGTTCCTTACTAGAGCCCCATTTATTATGATAACTACGTATAAATCCAGTTTTTGAATATATTTCTTCTATTCAAATCAACCGCGAGAAAACAAATAGCAAAAGCAGTCGGCGCTGTGCTGATTTATCATAGAAATGCAAATTTTTGCATGCAAATTTTTAGTGATCATACGATTAAAACGAGTTTTAATTGGCTTATTGATACATGAATCTTGGTAGGAGAGAAATCTTAAATGTTAATATTTTATATTTTTTAGGGAATAGCGAATGTATGTGAAACCTTAACATTGATTAGAATTAAGGATCATTAACAAGTTTAGTGTGTTAATTTATGGTATATATTACTATTTATATGCAATTTAGAAATGATTGAATAAGTCTGATATAATATTAAATATTTTGTGTTGCGAAAAAATATTTGCAGCCACTTGGCAACAACATCTATTAATATTTCTTAATCAAAGTTTGGTGGACACCTGCGAATAGCCGACATTTAACTAAGCTGTTCACTATTTAAAGTATACAATTAACTTGTTTTTTTTGTTAGTTAATGGACTGAATAATAGTATTATGAAAGGGTTGTTTAAACTACAAACAAAAATCGTTAATAAAACATATAAACTTATTAACTTAAAATAATAATATATAAGTACATAATACTAAACATATTTCTAAATAAAAAAATAGTTTTAAACATCTTATAATATATCTAATATACATTAAATTTTAATTTAAATAATAGTTTAGACAATTTCTCCAGCCTTATAAATTATGCATTAGTTAGTGAACTAGACGAAATGACCCCGAATTTGAACAAAAATTGATATAACAGTACTCTTATTTTATTTATTGCATTTACTATAGTTAAATTTGATTATATACATTTATATTTAAAAAATGAATTTGAAAATTGTTTTCATATCAAATTGTCATTTTACTATTACGCATTGGTTTTGATTTTTAGAATGTATGTTATTGCCTTCTATGAAATCTGCATGCTAATTTTGTTTACTACCAATCAAATTTTTCCATAAATTAATTCAGTTAAGCAATACATATTATACTGCTTATTAAAATCAGAAAAAAGTATGGAAAAAGCCAATAAGTTGCTTAGTTGTGTTATGGAATTTTTATAATAAATTTTAAACTCGGATATGAATCCGTAAAAAAATAAATCGCATGCATAGGACGAGATGAGATAATCAGGTCATTGCCAATTCAAAAAATATATTTTTTTAAGCATTGGGTCAAATATATATATGTACCGAGTAAACTAATTAAAATCTGATATGTTTATCATTTCGGAATAGAAGTTATTTAAATTTAATAATGGTCAAGTAAAGCGGAAGATTTTTCATAATGTGTAAGATAACTATAAATAAATTTCTAACCTCGCTCTCTAGAGTGTAGTCTTCAGTTCTTTTGTCCACTATCTATTAAAAGATACTATGTTATCTTTATTTTATTTATTATATCTTTTATAAACCCATGTTTTTTTGTTATAAAATAATTAAAAGCTAAATTCCTATATGTGTTAAGTTAAGACTTCTCTCCATACTTTGCTGTTGAAATAAGTCCCGGAGAGAATCGTTAGATAAGGTTGCTTTTTTGATAAAATATGCCTTGTTATCAGAAACATTTTACGTAGATAGTTTTTATAGACGATTTCATCTGGACTTGTATTTCAACTTTTGAGGCAGACTTTCAAGTGTAGATTGATTGCAAGAACAGATTTGACAAAAAATCCTTTACAACTTGACAAAAATGTAATCTTGGAATAATCCTGAAGAAATTATCATTTGGTAGTGCTTTATCTTACAAATGTGTTTTTTAATATTTTGTTTTTAGTTGTACAATAAAATTACAAATCACTGTATTAATATATTCAAATAATAAAGTTATATAAATATCATTGTGTTGATTATTCAGGTAAAAGGTCATTATCATCATCAAAATCTACTGGCTTTCATGCATTAGTTCTTGGTTGTATTGGCATTGGACCTAGTCGACCATTGTAGGTAATATCTAAAATTGGTTGCGCAAATTCAGAATCCCTACTACCAGCACTATTATGCAAGCGTATCAACTTAGAACTCCTAATACTTTTATCTCGAAGACCATCATTACCGTTTTCAGGAACTGGACTAAAACCAAATTCGGCTCTAGACGACAATCCACTGTTACTCCTTTTGTGTTTTTCTTAATTTTAAATCATTACATAGTCTTACTAAAAATCTCAAACATTTTTAACTTCCGGTAAATATTTTGATATAATGTCAATGTTTTGTGCAAGTTTTTACTTTTTATGGTTGCGTATCATGTGCAATTTGGGATTGTTAGGTTGCATCGCAGCTTTTTCAACAACTTGCATTTTAATATAATAAGAACCAAATCAAACATTTACTGATAATTTGCCAGGATAATATCTATAAGAATCAGTATAATAATGATAAGTTATTTTCTGCAAAATAATTGGATCTGTTGAAACCAAACCTAATAATTTTTGAAAAGATTCAATAGCGGATTCAGTATCACCAATCCATTTTAGGATGCAAGCTATTTTATAAACCAGTTCAAGTAGTAGACACCAACACCTGTCTTCTATTAGAGAAAACAAAAATGACTTGTAGAGTGGTTATTGTCATATTGTATTGCATATAACTTTTGTCAGAATGAAAAGCACTAAATAATCAATTAAAGTCCACAGTTAAATAATACAAACAAAATTGTTAAGAATGACGATACAGTTAAAAGTTTCAATCTGTGCATAAAGAAACTAATATCTTACTATATGATGTTCTTGTACTTCAAAGATGAAAAGAAACGGCTTTTATAACGAACCAGCAAAAGATCAAGTAACAATCACAAAGTACTTCACAAAATAATATTTTAATAAGTATGTTTTTATTTTAAATATTTTTTGTTTATTTACAATTTTCTTGTTGTTTTATATTTAATTTTTTTCTTTTCAATAAAAAAAACTATCTCTTTAGTAATCCAAATTGTTTACTTATCCGGATCACCAAAGTTTTAATTAATCCAGATTATGGAGGTTGCGCTGTATCATAATTTTAATAAAATATATTAAAATGTTATTTTGGAAGATGACCGAATTATGGTGGATCAAGACAAACCAAAAAAGCAGCTGTAGAAAAATTCTTACAGTAAACAAAGTTTTTATACTAAACAGGGTAAACAAAATACTGACTTAGTTCTTTCAAATATGACATTTCACACTTTAAGTTAAACTAAATTTTAAAAAGCATTTTTTTAACTTGTATTAAATGAATTATATTGGGTTTTTTTTTAAGCTTGATCTCTATTGTTCTAATTAGTAGTAGTATTTGATTATAGTTTTTGCAAGCATTACATTTTTTACTATAATTACTATTTTGCTAGTAAGACTTTACTAAAGAATTATAGAATCAGTATACCTACAATATTTAAAGAAATAATAATAAATAAACTTATCTCATACTTATGGGTCTATTATATCTATGTTAGCTAACATTGCTGTAGAAATTGATTTTGAACAAATCAGATATTGAGGTTTTTAAATATTACTTAGCAACGTTCAAAATGTTAATTAACATTGTTGTAAAAAAAATGTTTAGAATACGGCTCCAAAATTTGTTATATGTCTAAGAACCATAATTTGTTAGGTTTTATTATGTTTACGTTTTATTAACATTATTTGTGTGCATGGATTTGGACGATATTTGAACTGTCCCGAGTGGTAGTACCTAATTTAAAATTATTGGAAGTTCTAAAATTTCATTACAAGACACAAACATGTCTTAAATGATAAGATTGATGAAAACAAATCCAATCAAATTTTCAGCTTTTTATAATCAATAAAAAAAATTTAAACAATTAATTCAATGTAAAGTAGTTCAAAATCTTTAATACCTCTTCTTTGAAATGATCAAAACAATTTAGTTCTAGGAAGGAAAAAAACAAATATGTTATCATACAAAAAAGAAACATTTCTAAATTGTTGGAAAATTGCAAATGTTTAACCTATTCAACCTATACCTAAAACTTAATGTAAATTTATTTTTGACTCTGACCCCAGAACCATAAATGCTGGTGTTTCTTAAAATACTGCTTTGTTGTCAACTTTATTTTTTAATTACATTAATGAACTTTTTTAAACAACCGAATGTCCTATTCATAGTTTTGCAGATAATAGCACCTTTCATACTTCATACTTTCCAAAGAAGACCATATCTTCACAAATATGACAAAGCGACTTGAAATTTCTAGGTAAATTTGTAGCATTTATAAACAAAGATCTTGAAACAATATTTGGTTAGGGTACTCCTAATTTTGCAAATTTTAACTTAAAAAAACTTAACCTCGTACGGTTTTAAAATCAAAATCCAAAATATAATCAGTAACAAATATTAAACTATAAGATATAGTTCTTTAACATCTTTAATTTGTTTTCTAACCATAATTTTTTTTGGAACGTGTATGTTGTTGACATAGCTTTGAACGTATCTAGAAAACTAAGATTTTTTAATAGATGTAAACAGATTTTCACTTCTAAAATTACACTTTCTTTTTTAAATTCAATTCAAAAACAAGTTATTTGAATCATTGCCGATCTAAAATTGACAAATGTTTTTGATACTTTAGAACATTGGTGAAATTTTTTTTTTCCATGTAAAAGTTTCAAAGAATGTGGTTTCGCTCGTTAAAATTCAAAGATATTTCTATTGACATATGAAATAATTTCTAAATTTCACATTTTAAAATTAGAAAAAAAAAAATTCAAAGTTCTGTACATTTGCCATTATTTTCAATGTATAAATGCAGTTGTTTAGTCCATGCTTCTGTACGCGTTGGTAATTGACTGCAAGATGGAGAAAATTTATTACGTATAATTGACAGTAGTTTTTAACTTAAATTATGGCAAAATATATAAAACAAAACAGCTTAACAACATAATTGAGCGAAAATCAACGTTTTATTATTTTAATTCAATGAGCATACATTGTCTTTGTCTACGTCTTGTTAATAATAGAAAAACGCTTAAAGACAATAATGAAAACCTTCCACCACAAACTGAAAAGATACATTTGGCAGTACGTTTTCAAAACATTCAACGTATGGAATAAAGTATTGAAATTATCTGGAAACTTTTACTCGCAGTTATTTATCCCAGTTGGAAGTAATACAAATATCACTGCAAAAAAATTTGATAATATTGTGTATGTTTTTGTATAAAGTTCAAGTTGCAGGAACTAAAGTCAAATGACCAATAACCGAACAAAAAACCTTGTGCGCTGTAAAATTTAATTCATAATCTGACGATCAACGACAAAGCTCATTTCAAACTTAGGATTTATTAATAAACAAAACAGCAAAGTATAGGTAGCCAATCACTCACAAATTACCCAACAGCAACAACTACATCCACCAAAGTGTACGTCTAGTGCAAATTTACAGCAGACAAAATTATTATATCTATATACATTTTTTTAAATCAACATAAAGCTACAGTCACTGCAAATTAACAATAATATCGGGCCATATTAAAAATTTTGGACATGTCGTTAAAACACATACGTCTATTATGGCCAACCAATTTTGGAATTATTTTCAAAAACGCAGACTTTAAGTGGCCACCACGTTTGCCAAATTTAACGGCCTCAGATTTTTTCCTGTAGAGATACTTAAAAAAATGAGTTTTTGTCAATAAACCAATCACAATTCTCCAACTAAAGCAATATATTCAAGATGAAATTTGATTGTGCGAAGTAAAAAATGATAGATACACAAATAATGAAAAATATTTACAAACAAAAAGTTATTAATAATTAAAATCTTGACACGACTGTACTAATAACCTACCGTATCTGAAAATTTATTAACTTTTCTGTTTTTTTTTGTAAACCTTACTAGGACGATTTTAAAAACAATGTATGTATCCTAATCAAAATTAATATATTGTATTATGTACAAATAAATTTTATAAAAAGTATTGTAATAGTAATAATAATTTGAGCAACTTACAAATTAACTCAAATAATTTATAATAAAACTTAAATAAATAAAGAAATATAAAGGTAATTAACTATATTTTGTGGATAGTGATAGACGCAAGAGATGAACATTAAAATTAATGAATATACATAAATTAAGTAGGTATATTTTATATTCCACAAAATTAAAACTTCTGAAATCTAGATGTAGGTTTACATTTATAGTGGAGTGGTTTCATTTGGGAATTTTCCACGATGCACCAGGTGTCAATGTGAATCGTAATCTTGTTTCTATAATATAGTTACTTGACAAGTTATTTGACAATAATTATAAAAAGTTTGATTTGTAATTAATTATATTGTACATATACATATCATATAATGATTGTGATTCATACAATAAAGGTCCTTAAATTTTATTTTTATTATTATGAATTTATAAATCAAATTTTAAATTTAACTATTCTCTAATCTACAAGAATTATTGCATTTTTTAATTTAAAAACAAAATTTATGTTTTTTTGTTTAAAGTATAAATAAATTAAACATGTTTATTTGATTTATTTTGCATTTATTAACTTTAATAATCAATCACAAATCACATCATATTTTAAAACTGTTAGTTGAGACAAACTTTTATCAAAAGGTTACAATTTATTAAATTATAAATATCAACTAATAAATTGATTTCAATTTAATCATTTGAAACTTATATACATAATAATATGCTATCATCTAATAAAAAATGTATATGTAAGCCACTGATAATAAATCAAAACAAAAAGAAAAATACATAAATATAACACATTTATTGTTCAATATTATGCAACAGGCAAAATATTTAAAAGAAAATTGAAATTAATTTACTTTTATGTTTTATTATTAGTGCTATGTTGACATAAGTTGAGTTTGTTTAATCAGTCAACTACAAAACAAGACGACAAATTAAAAAAATTAAAAAAAAACATTAATAATATCCCGTAAAACTCGAAAACAGAAAGAATTTAAGTAATTTTTAACTCACGAAGTCAATAGCCCCAATAAGATTAACGTTACATAATTATCATACAAACAACACCAAAATTAATAATTTAAAATATTCTACTAACCTATAGACAATGCAATCACTTTTTTCTCGGGATTTGGTTCCAAATGTAGATTATCGACTATTTCTCTGATATAGTTCCTGCAGTTCTTAGCCGCGTTGGAGATGGGAACTTTCCACTCGTCAACAACCTCTTCTTCGGTTTTCTTATAATATAACGTATTGATTTCTATGCTTTTCGGGGGATTATCTAGCATGGTCACCAACAATTATGTATATCAAACACTTTCTTTTGACTTAAAAAAATTAAACTTAAAATTTCTCTATGAATGGTAAATAATTCGCAATCGGTCGTCCTTCGCGGAGAACAAGAAGTTAAATATACTGAGATACAAACTATTTTATACTTTTATACATAAATTTCTTGTTATTGATTGAAATAGACAGAAAATTAAAGTAACGCATGTATGCGTCTTTATATAATTAGTTTGGACAAGATTTTGATTTTGCATTTGTTTCTTGATAGCTGTGGTAATGGTGGGCGCGTTTAAATACTGATTTTAAAAAATCTGTTTAGTAGGGGGAATTTCATTTGCATTTTTATCGTCATCTATAATTTCTTGTTTTACTACGTATCACTCACTTGGATGGCAAAAGCTGTTGGATTATTAGAAAATTAAATAAAACGTATATCGTATGTTTAAACGTCATTATTATTTTATAAATACAAAATGCAACAAATGTTGTTTGTTTTCATTACACGCTAATTGAGTTATTTGTTATTATAACGAATGTCGACTGGTTTAAATTGATTACACATGATTAAAAATACGCAATTGCAATCTTATGCCCGTATGACACTGATCTATAATTCTTTATTGAATTATATACATAAAAATATTTAAATCTTAAAAAGTCTGTGAAATGCACAAATAATCATCAATCTTATTGTAGATTGAAATTTTAAGAATATTTTTAGTTTTTCTTTAGAATTAACACAAAAAATGTACGAATTAACAGTTTTTAAAAAATAGTTAGGTTATATTATAAATGCTATTACTCACATGCTATGTGTTAATTATAAAGAAAACCTAAAAATATTCTTAAAATTTCAATCTACAATAAGATTGATGATATTTTGCATTTTACAGTCTTTTTAAGATTTAAATATTTTTATATATATAATTCAAGATATAATTATTGACAGTGTAATACGGGCATTAATATTATATTATTCTATTATATAACTTAATACGATCTATTTATTATAGTATATAATAAGACTTACTAGTCTATAGTAGAATTGAAAAAGATGACACTTGATTATAACGGCACTTTGGTATTTAAAATTTATTTATACTGGGCCCCAATAACTTTTCCTATAACCTAGCAATATCGCCTGCCAAATCTGATTATAATATTAACAGAAAGGTTCAAATGAGCTTGTGAAAAAAATGTAATCAAATTAACTCAGCACTGACAAGACTAGCAAGGTTTAAACAACTGATAATAATTTATTTTTAGCCGTTTTGATTGTTGGCAAAAAGGTAGAGTAAATTTTCATATAGATTGTAATTTTATAATTAAAAATGTCTGTATTAAGCTTTTGGGTGGCTAACTGGTAAATTGTTCAACTAAGAGTTTATTTATCACTTTTCTATGGATCCAAATATTAAACTTTGTTGGTAGTAGAATGAATAAAGCATCTATTCTATGCTTTATTCATTCTACACTTAGTATAAATGCTTTTGAAGTTTTGAAGCAGTAAAATTATCAATTTTGTGTAGATCTATGTTAATTAAAGTGTATAATAAAATTCTATATTAATAAGTGACAATGTAATTGTTATATTTTTTATTTATTTTATATCATTCTTGAAAATAGTTGACTGATAGAGATTTGTGATCATACTACTGCAAACTACTACTTAATTTGAAATTGTGTATAAAGTTATAGAATATTGGTGTTTTCTGCGATTTAGATAATAATGTGGAGTATTTTGAAATAGTGCAAAATGATTTGTATAGTTAAGAGTTGATATATTAAATGTTCCAAATTGAGTGAGGGATTTAATTTTGAAATGAAACTATTTTATTGATTTGTTTTTATTGATTTTTTATTGATTAAATATAGAAAATTATGTCTGACAAATAGTATTTTTGTTTGAAAAATAATAAATTTGAGAGCCTATTTCATGTGTCAATAGTTCAGTTAAAAACATTTTTTTTGAAAGTTTTGGTCTTAATCTCTTCAATTATTAGTGAATATTTGTTAGATTTTCCTAGCAAATCTTATACTACATACAAGTAAATATTTGTTTAGATGGCAAAATGTCTTGTATTTTGTTTGAACAATATTTATGAAAATATCTATAATCAATGCAAAGATCTGCAACA
Source organism: Tachinus rufipes (assembly GCA_963932245.1). Classification (NCBI taxonomy): domain Eukaryota; kingdom Metazoa; phylum Arthropoda; class Insecta; order Coleoptera; family Staphylinidae; genus Tachinus; species Tachinus rufipes. The sequence continues at coordinate 42,564,026 of OZ010741.1, read as the reverse complement.
TTTTGCCGGTGTTGTAAAGTATCTAAGTTATTAGTTAATTTTGGATTGGCAATGATCCAAATAGTTTGTTTTTGAATAGAATTTAGAAGATATAGTGTAGTGTCAGAATATTTAATAATCTATTAAGAAATCCTAGTTTTTTAGATACTTTTAAAGCTATGTCAACAAAATTGTTGTTTTATAAAAGCTTATCTGAAATTGTAACCCTAAAAAATAAATTGAAAAAGGTTTAGTAACAGATTTATTGATTAGAATCATATTTGGTACTGATGATACTTTGGATTTTTATTTTAAAACAATGAGAAGTTCAGTTTCTTTAGATTTAAAATTTACCAAGTTAGAAGTACCCCAGTCAGATATTGTTTCAAGATTTTTGTGTGTTGATGCTACAGATTCTAATCTAAAAATTTTAAGAGATTCTGTCGTATATGTTTTTTGAGAAATATAAACTATAAATAAAACTTATGATTATTTGATGAAATCTGTTAATGAAAATCTAAAATAAAGTCAGCGTAAGAGCAGAACTTTGAGGAACACCAGCATTTATAATTTTGAAATTAGAGTTAAAATTATCAATTAAAACTATAATTTTTCTGTTGTCAAAAAAGTTATTAGGTTTTTGATTAGGATCTATACAAAAAAAAGTCTAAAGCTACTGCAAGATTTTCTCTATGTTTATCTAAAGTAGTGACTAATATATGTCAAAAGAACTGTAAGTTGACTGTTTTGATCAAAATCTATATTGACATTGAATATATTAATTAAAGTTATTTTGTTCTAAGAACTTAACAATGTAAAAAATAATATATTTTTCAAAACATAGATTATATATGCCCGTATTCATAAAACATTTTTGTAACGATTCATTATCGAACGAATCATTATAATTTAATGAACATTAAAAATATAATGATATTCATAAATAAATTGTCATTAGTTAAATTATTTAGTAACTTATTAGTTACTTTTGTTTTTTATAAGTTATTAAGATGTTAACCTATACAATATAACCTCAAATACTGTGAATTAATACAGATAATTAGACATTTTTAAATCAAGCAGATGTGTCAATTTATTGATTTGTTTTGTTTTAATGGACCACAAATAGTGCGTTAAATTTAATGAATAATTTAACAAACATTATTGCTAATGAGTGTTTATGAATACGAAAATTTGATTAAACGTTTCGTTATATTTTTAACAAATCATTATATATTTAATGACGTTTTATGAATACGGGCATAGTGTTTTACAACGTATTGCTTTAACGCATAATTTTTTATCCATTTGTTTTTAAAAACATAACTATTTTTTTAGTAATCAGTAAGTGACATCCACTAATCAATCAAATCTACTTAAACATTAGATACATTTATAGAAATTACGATTTTATCACAAAGCCAGTTATTTAGTAACTTATTTTTGTATAGACCTCGAATCTTATATACAAATGCAAAAAAACTGGGTCATTGGTTAATTTTTTGCAAAAAAATGTGTAATTTTTTTTTATAAAACTTTTATTGTTTTACTATTACAGAAGCCATCAAGATATAGAAAAAAACAACATATAGTACTTATTAGTTTATGTAATAAACATTAATAAGAAAAAACGATAACGTACGTATACACAAAAGAAAATGCATTTCTGCAAAATTTACTTAACACAGATTGATAATGAACATTTTAATTGAATAAAATTTCAATACTTTGTATTGCTTTCTCGTGCCCTAACTATTGCCTGCACACTACTAATGAGCTCACGAATATTATTTTGTGAAATATTCTGCCATTCTTCCTGAAGTGCCACTCGAAGCTCAATTATTGTGGTTGGTGCAACTGCACGTTTTCTAATACGCCTAGTCTAGCATGTTCCAAACATGTTCTATGGGATTTTCATCTGAGGTACATGCAGGCCAGTTGAGTTTTCTTATTCCAACTGCAACTAAGTATTCTGTGACGCACTTTGCAGAATGCGGTCTCGCGTTATTCTGCATCAGAATAAAGCCATCGCCGATAAATAGAGCAAATGAGACTACGTAATTTTTCAAAACTTCTTAAGTATACCGCTGTGCAGTCAGCAATTCTCCATCACAATTGTACGAACGACAAATCGGTCATCGATAGCAGTCGTTTTTTGTTTCCTGTCAGATCCCTGTCTCCGAGTATTTCTGCCGGTCTCCCTAAACCGCTCAAATGCTCTTTGCACGGTAGAAAGATCGACATGAAGGAATCTGGACACATACTGCTGGCTTCTTCCATCTGCCACAAGAACAACAGCTTTTGCACAATCTTCAGCACTTAGAACTATAATCAACACACCAGTCTGCCCTGAGGATGACAGTTAATTGAGGTGTCCCGACGGCAGACCTACCGACTCTAGGCTGGCTTTTTATGATTTTTTGATGCGAGTTTTCCGACTGGCATGACATGGTACATAATATTTATCGCATCAAAAAAAACCTTATTTTGTTAAATGCGCAATAGTTGACTTTTTTCATGTTCCAGTCAAGTGTTTTTTTAATACCGAAAGTTAATAAAAAAATATATGTTGCATTGAAACATTGACGGGTTGGAGTAGAAGTGATATATCCCAAAAGTCGTGTCTAGTTGATTATAGTATTAATAGTTAAGACGGTATCCAGGTTTTATGTCAAGTGATTTCTAATATAGGGTTGCTTATAAATAGTGTTTTTCCTTGTCCTTGCGATTTTGGTTTTTACCCTAAAAATAGAATTAGATTTTTTTATATAATTTTAAACTTTTATTAATGTCCAAAGTCTCTACTACCAACTGTTTTTAAGATATTTTTTTTGTGCAATAAGAAAATTTGTCAAAAAACATTATTTTTAGTTTTTTTTTCCATCGATTTTAATGAAAATTTTATTTTGGACAAATTTTAATACCAGAAATACAAATATAACATTTAAAAATTTAAAAAAAAAACTCTTCCTGTTCAAAAAAATTATTATTTATAAAAAAAAGTGTATGCGTAGCTCTCTACGTTAAACTCTTGTGCATTTTTATTCTTTGGCATAAAACCATTTTTGGTTAAAAATACCTTTTTTTAACTTTTGACAAACAGTTACTAGTTTTTAACTTTAAATGAAAAAAAAAATTGGGACGCAACTGAACAAAAAAATGAAGTTCAGATATGAGAAAGAGCTTTTCAAAACTTTCCTAAAATCAAATTTACTTGTGTTACTCCAAATCTACGTTTTTTGAAAAAAATGCTAATTATAGTTAAAAAGTGGTTGAATTTAAAAATGACCTCAAACATGGTCGATTTTAAAGGTACTTTGAAGTGAGTTTTTGAAAAAATGTAAGAGTTTATGGAAAACAAATAAATTGGTAATAGGGTGTGAGGAAAACTTAAAAAAAAATATTAAAAAAAAAAATCATCAACAACATCTGATCGCAATTGATTAAAAAGAGCCTTATAAGCAAAAAAGGGGAGGATAGTTTCTAAAAAAATATCGTAGATGTAAAATGTAGATATAAAACTAAAAAAAATCTTATAAATATCAAAATGAATAAATTGTTCGATATTTTTATGATAAAAAAATTTTTATTTTCTTGTGTTGACAGGGACAAAAATTCAGAAAATTCAATGTGTTTTTCGTATTTTTTTAGTTTGATAAAAAATATATACATGTTTATAGGAACTTTTTTGTTCTGTTTGATGAGTTGAATGCAGTGCTTAAGTTTTTCAAAAATAATTTGAACCACTTTGTATATTTTGTTCTCTGCCCCGCAGGTCTCTTGTTTTTATCGCTTTGCCTACTTTATTTCGCCATGATCTCTTCGGTTTACCCTTGTTTGGTTTGCCCATCGAGCCTCAATTATATCTTCTTTTTTATTTTTTATTTTGTTTATTTTTGTCACATTACAGCATCTTCTCTGCTTCATTTTTACTACACGCATTTTGTTTTTGGTCTTTTGTTAGTCACCTAAATTTTCGCTATATATGTTTCTATTTCATATAATAGGGTGTAACTTTCTTACAAATGTTCTTGTTTTTCCTAACTTGTTTTTTTATTTTTTTGTCATTGTTCGCGTTTTTTGCTTTGGTGACGTTCGTTTTAAACATTCTATAAAATATTTTTTTTACCAATAATCAATATCAACCAACAAAAATCAACATTTGAAATCAATGTTTGTATCTTGAAAAGTTTTTGGAAAACTGTATAATCAAAGGATGTGACAAAGTAAATTATCTAAATTAAATACGTTAAAATAAAAAAAATTGAAACTGATAAACTGCAAATATGATAATATAGTAAAACAATACTTGAAATTCAAAATTGATGTTAATTTAAAAGATTTGACCGGTGATTGTCTTCTCCAGTCGGCTATCAAAAGTAGTTGTGAGAAAATAGATTATTTTTAACTGAAATGAATTAATAATTTATTCAAAATCAGTCAATCGAATCACAGCGGCCAAGGGTCAAGCATAGACAATTGTTTCGGTTCTACAAACCTCGTCAGTATGCCTTGTACGACCACGGCATCGCATGATAGCGAAGACAATTTTGAATAAATATTTCTGTTCTTATGAACACAATTGATATTATAAATAATCAAACGAAAGACTGGTTTGCCATCTAGTTGCAATTTTTAATACTAAAATGTCCGCATTAATCGGTATCATTTTAGCATTTATGCAATTGGCAGTCAATTGCAACTAGATGGCAAACCAGTCTTTCGTTTGATTATTTATATTTTTAACTGAATACAGTGTTCAAATATTTTTAAAGATTTTGAACGTCTTTACTATTGCATGTAGATACGAGTATGAAAGAAAGCATTCTTAATATAATCTTAGAAAAGGGAACCTATGTTAATATAAAAAGTAATACTAATAACACCTCTTAGAATATAGCAAGAGTTAATAGTCATGAAGATGTAATTATATTATTGCTGAACCAAAATGCTAAAGTGAATATTAAAAATAATGACAACAGAACTCTTTACATGATTGCTGATAATATAGTTGTTATATTGATTTTTTTAGTACAAAAACAAATGGTTTGTTCTTTGATGCAATTGCAAATAATAGAACAATCTTTTTAATAAATTTATTGATGAGAAAATTTACTCTAACACTAAATTAGCGGGTGGTAATTTTGATAGTCCACTTATGTATGTTGCTCAAAAAGGGGAGAATTTATATACTCAAATATAGCGCATATTTTTTTTATAAAATAAAATAAAATAAATAATGCAGCAATTTACTTTGCTACCTGTTATAGACATATTTTGCCCAATTTTCTATGTATATTGCTAGATAGCAATATTGTTGATAATAACATGGTTGCAATATGCATAGAGAATTAGGTAGAGTAAATGCCTTGAAGTATTCCTAAAAAAATTCATATAGTCTGTTGTTTAAACTAACTGTTTTTTAAAGCATAGTGCAAACAAAATATTTAATGGATATTGATGTAAGATATATTAGACTTTTCTGATACACAAAAATATGGTTTATAATAATATCAATAATAATAATAATAATAATAATAATAATAATAGCACTTTATTTGTCTTATACAATACAATAAAATTGACAAATTAGATAAGTTTTAGCTCTTCAGATTATTCCAAAGTCTACTACTTTAACTATAGGTAACTGAAATGATCATATATCTAAATAACAAATAAAAAAATAGTAAACAAGGCTACAGTTAATACAGTTGTTTGTTTATGTATGCATTGTTACCGTAGCTTGATTGAACATGTAATAGAACATTTACCATCATTTTGTGTAACTAATATTGATTTCTGTAATTTGTTTTTGTTCAAATATTAAAATCAAACCAAACGCAAAAGTCGAAGATCCACAAGAGTTACATTTTGGTCTATGTATGTCAACCAAGGTTATTCACTTAAAATTAATAATTGACCTAACGGCAAAAGCATTTATAAGTTGTTTATGTAGGTTTTACATTTGACAAAGATTTTCAAGCACAATCTATTTTGACAATGCTGCAAATTTTATTAAAGCTTGGAATGAGCTTCAAAAAATACACAAAGGTTAGCCAAACCAAAATATAAATAAGTTTCTTGCAAAATTAGGATATAATATGGAAGTGATAGCTCAATGGTAGAGCCCTTACATACCATGCGAGCAGTCCGGAGTTCAATCTCTGGCATGATTAATTAAGAACTTGCTTTTTATCTACCAGGGTGATTTGGAAGTCACCTAATAAGCTGTTGGTCCCTTAAAACCTTTTTAAAAAACACAATACATGAATGAAAAAAGTTTATACTTTTACGATCAAATGCATTTTCACGGCTTTTCTAAAACGGCAGTGAATTAAATGTCATTTAAAACGTATAGCAAGAAATAAAAAAAATTACTTATATAGAATTTACACAGATAGAAACGTGTCCCAATTTACAACTTTTCTTTTCAATACTAGAATTTTTGTGATTTGAAATCTTTAGCTCAGGGCATTTTTTGATTTGTGCTATATTATTAAGCTTTCCAGAATATCATCATAGCAATTTTTATTTTATTTGCAACGTTTCTAATAAATTGGTTAGCAGTTGTTAAAAACCATTCTTTGAGATTTAGAAGCTACAATGTTCTTCTACGCTCTATATTCCTTGTTTCTTGTTTTTTTTTTTTTATAATGAGTTAAAGTAGTTTGTACTTTTCCTCTCATAACATGTCCAAAGTTTTTAATCTTTATAAATACTGTAGCATTCAAAATGTGTTCTGCCTAGAAAAATTTTAGCATTTTCCTATAACACTATCTTTCAAAAGTTTCAATTCGTTTTAGTTCTGCTTGCTTTATTGTTTAAGCTTTTAAGTCATAATAAGTCCAATTAATAAGCTAAACCAGTAGCAACATGGCATGCAAATAAAGCTACACTTCTGGAAGTGGTATTCAACTAAATATCTAAATCAAATTATTTGGCATTTTAAGCAAATTACATAAAACAAATAAATTGGGTTTTTATGTTATTAAGTCGTATTAAAACAGTTTATTCTAATTCAAAGTGGTTTTATTATTAATTATTTAACAGTAAAAAAGTTAAGATTTTAAACAAATAATTAAAACAAAAATGCAAAGTGAATATATGGTGAGGAAATAGATTTCTCTATTCATGTTATCAATAACAAACAAACGCTTGACATTGAAATTAAATTTAGAGCAGATTAAGCAAAATAAGAGTTATATATATTCTTTGATGTTGGGTCAAACGCGTGGAGGCTAAAAGTTAATTCAATAAATAAGCTGGAAGCTTTCAAAATGTGGACATTACAACAAATGCTTAAAATATCTTGGGGCAACAGAGTAAGGAACGAAGAGATAATATGAAGATTGGGGCTGAAGACCATGAGCTGTATATAAGAGGAATTTATGTTACCTATAACTGTATTGTTTAAATTAAGGCTTTCAAAATAAAGTCAATTACAATACAAATCTTTAGTTGGTTTTTATATGGCACATTTTTTATAGTGTTTTTTTAAATTTTAATGTATATTTAGGAACTTACTTTTTCCGAGTGGATGATGATAAAACAGTTGTGAGAATTGTAGTAGAAGTTACAGCAGTTTTGTGGTTAGTCATGCGGCATATGTAGTAAATTAAGCATTATAAGTAGTGGCCAAACAAATAATAACAATTGTTTCGGTTTTTACGTAAATTATTTATTTGAATTTGTCTTTTACTATTAAACAGATTTTAAACTTTTTTATTAAACATCATAATATTGCTGATGAAGGCTGTCTTTTTGCTTTATACTTTAGTTACTTAAGTTTTGCTCAATAAAAACATTAAGAATGCAGAGAAATACTTAACACTTTGTGGGCAATAAAATCCATAGAATGTAGCTTTTAGAATTTATATATATATATATATATATATATATATATATGTATATATATATATATATATAAGTACAGCAATCGCAACGTTTCCAGAAAATGATATCATTGTCAAAACTTTTGTATGCTTCACAACACTACTATTTGTTGTGTGTGCGTAATGTGCTTTTTTATTTATTTTCAGCTCTTGTCAAGTTACTATTATTAAGTTAACTATTATCTTAAGTTCTAAAGAACGCAACAAAGTTAGTTAATAAATGGTTTATTTATTTGTTTTGCGTTTAACCGCATAAAATAATATTTACAATATCGCTAGTTTAAAATTAATAAATAACAAAAATTTTAAAACATTTATTAAATACTAGATATTAACTTTATATTACAAAAACTTAAATAATAATAAATATAATAATATTAAACTAATTATATAATTCATTACTTAATTAATTATTTTTATAAATTTTTTTGCTTATTACAAAAAAAAAACTATAATACTATGACATCTCAAAACTAATAGTATCAAAAAAAAACTAAAACAATCGTACTTTACATAGTTCAACATTTAAATATTTAACAATCTAACCCAATTTGTAATATTAATCTAAAATTTCAAGTGTTTTATATAGTTTATTGACTAAATTAATATAAACAATGCAATTCAATTTATTATCAAATATATTTGATCTGCAAACGTATTTTTGTTTATCTAATTGTTGATATACAGACAAACATAAACAATCATACTTATAGTATATATTAGTAGTTGAAATATGCGTTGTTGTTATAGTATTCTATACAAATTATTATTTTCAATAATAAAGCTAATCAAATTAAAAATATTGAAGTGGAAATTTTTCATCTCAATCGAGAATGCATATATTTTAAATAATTAATGTTTGAATCAGCATAGCATTAAAACAAGTTCTCTGAAACTTGAATACCATTAGAAAGAATATTTTAAATTGTCATTGTTTATGCACATAAAATTAATATTCTAGATTTACTGCATCTTATTGTAAGTAACCACATTTTTATATAAACAAAGTCGCCAACGTCATAATTTTATTATTTGGGAAATTCATGTTTTACATAACAATATTATAAATAGAAAAAAAAAATGAAAATGTCATAGGACGAATGGGTTATAAGAATTAATTTTAAGTAATTATTGCCTATTGACTAGTAATAACAATGTAATAAGTTATGAGTAATAGTGAGAAAATGCTGTAATATGTACATTAGTTTGAATATTATACTGTAAACATTTATTTTATTTATACAGGGAGTTACACTAGTAGCAAAACATCACATGATTTATTAATATAATGATGAAATAAAATGAAAATTTTTAATCACTTGTAAATTTGGTATACTCGACGGACAAAATAGTTGTTGTATTCAGAAAAAAATATCTGTACCTATTTTTAAACAGTTTAATAGATATTACGTATGTCCGTTTGTGGCTGACAAATCTGTAGAACTGATATCTTAAAACTGGCGCAAATAATTTCTATTTACAAAAAATAAAATCCTATTGGTGTGTAATTGAACGTTATTAACAGAATTGCAATATTTTTAAATTGAAAACATTTATTGGCGGATGAACAACACGGTTTTAAAGTCTACTGAAACAGCTACGGTTGAACTAATTCAACACGTTCATGATAAATTGAATAATAAAGAACTTGTAACTTGCATCTTCTTTGATCTTAGTAAAGCTTCGATTCTTTGAAATTGTTAGTATTGGCTATGCGAGCTACATTCGATGAATTTAATGTTGATCTTTGGGTTCCCCAAGAAGTCGTGGCTGGACCACTATTATTCTTAATTATTATTAAGGATTTGCTTAAATGTATTTTTAATGGAAGATTATTTATGTTTGCAGATGATACCAGAATCACAGAAGTAAATAACAACGTAAGAAATGTAACAAATAAATTTGATAAACGGTGCATATAGCAACCTTATAATCAATCCTTCAAAAACCGCAATAGTTAACTTTTATGATGTACAAAATGAAGGAATGATTACTATTAGTTATCATTTAAATGGAGTAGCAATTACACTTCATCAAATTTGTAAGTTTTCTGGAAACATTCGTAGATGAAAAGCTAAATTGGTGCACTCAGATAAATGCTCTTGCAGTAAACTTAAATAAATGTTGTTTTGCAATGCACAAATTAAAAATACTTTAGATCAAACTGCGTTAAAAAATGTGTATTATTCTATGGCTTATTCTAGAATAATATATTAGTTACAATATTATAGTATGAGAACAATCAAGCGATATTAAAAGAAAAAAAAAAACGAATAATCAAATTAATGTACAATTTAAATTATGTAAACACCTTTAAATCTGAAAACATTTTAACTGTGACGTCAACTTATTTGTATAAATTATTGTGCTATAAAAATAAGTATCAACTAAATAATAAGATACACAACTACAAAACTCGCAATAAAAACAACATACATTTGCCACAAATCAAGCTCATGACATACATTTGGGCAGTATCTTATACAATTAGCATTCTTTTCTTGCGCTTACATTTCACACATTCGATGGGCTACGCTGTACTGGTATTACCATACTAATAAATAGAAGAAACAGTCAAAGCAGAGGTTTCCAACCTTTTAAAGTTGTTGTAGCAGTTATGTAGAGACAATATTTTAAATTTAATTTGTAAATACTTTTATTATACTACAAATATACATCATTGAATATGTATAATAAAATTAATCAAATCAACAACAAAATAACTTTACCTTAGGTACTCAATATGGGTTTTGATCAAAACGTGCGGCAACAGTTTTTTTTTTTTTATTATGTTAGTCACAAATTGAATTCTAGTTTAAACAAACATGGAGAAAATCTTGCAGCAGTTCTAGACATTTTCAAAGCATTTGAAAGGGTATGACATCCTAATCTTATCTACAAGCTCCGTTGTATAGGTCTTGATCATATATTTGAAAATCTTAACAATAATTTTTTTGACAATAGAAAAATTATAGTTAGAATTGAAGGTTTTAACTCTGACCTTAAAACCATAAATGCTGTTGTCTTTCAAGGTTCTGCTCTTTTACCAATTTTATTTTTGATTTACATTAATGACTACAAGTCCTATTTATAGTTTTGCAGATGATTGCATCTTTTATATTTTATACTTTCCAAAGACCATTTTGACCAATATGGTCAAACGTCTAAAATTTTTAGGTTAAAATCCTTAGAGTTTATAAACAATGACCCTAAAACAATATCTGAATGAAGTACTCTCAACATAGTTAATTTTAATTCTAAAAAAACTCAACTTTTTTCAAATAATTTTTTCTAGAATGGTTATGTTGTTAACATAGCTTTGAAAGTATCTAGAAAATTAACATGTCTTAATAGATGCAAACAGTTTTTTTACTTTTGTTTAACTTTTGCACATATATAATAATATGTCTTTCTACAACCAAAGAAAAACGCTGTTAAACTATCAACAGCAGGAAAATCTGTACTGCATGAACACATTTTTCTAAAAAGCAATACACCGCAACTGGACCTGGGTCAGCCCAAACGGCAGAATACAAAACGAGATAGATTACATAATTTTGAATAACAAAACTGTAGTAAAGGATGTCAGTTTTAAACAAATTCCAGACAGGAAGTGACCATAGGCTGGTCAGAGCGACTTTTTTAATCAACACTAAAACTGAACAAACAAAAATGATTTTAAATTACCCACTACACTACTAATAGATGAACTTAAGCAAAACGCTGTTGTATACCAGTAAAAACTAATTAAAAAACTAAGCCATATTTATAACCTCTAGGATCTAGACATCAATATATTATATCATCTGATATAATTGTTAAAGACATTAACACAGTACATAGGAAAGTATGTACAAGATCAAAAATACATAAAAACAAAAAGGTAAGCCTAAATACAATCAAGCTCATAGAACAACGAAGAGAATTAAACCGCAGCTCTTTACAATTCAAACAGCTGAATAAAAACATAAAAACGGGGAATCATATGAAAAACAGAAAGTATAACTAGCAAAATGGAAGGAGATACCTTAATAGAAGCTGTGCAAATTCTTTTAAATAAATGTTTAAAAGAAAGGAAGATACCACCAGAATGGCATAATGCTAAAGTTACCTTTATTCACAAAAAAGGCAACAATACAAACAAAAGTTATAACAAACCGCTTAACAAACAAATTTGACTTCTACCAGCCCACCAAGCAGGCATGTTGTTGAAAGGGATTTAATACAGTAGACCACTTCCAAACCATTCGATCACTAATCAAAAAATCTGTTGAATACAACCTCCCTTTACACCTAGCCTTTGTAGATTACGAGAAGACGTTTGATTTAATTGAGATATGAGCAGTATTAAACGCAATGACTCCAGATACTCGAACCTACTGAACTACATCTATGAAAATGCGACACTCCAAATTAAGCTGGACGATGATACTATTACTAATAAGGTTCCTTAAAGAGGAGTAAAGCAGGATGATACTATCTCACCGAATCTCTTCACGCTGGCAATGGAAGATGTCTTTAAACGCATGGACTGGGATAAGAACGGTGTAAACATCAATGGGAAACATCTAAACCATTTGCGCTTTGCCGACAACATCGTTCTTATTAGCTCGGACATCAGAGAGTTAAAAAGCATGCTCACACAACTAAATTTAGCATCCAAAGAAATCAGACTTAAGATAAACCACAAGAAGACCAAAATTATGAGAGATTCTAAAATTCCCATCTCCATAGAACAAAATGTGGTGATAAACGTAGCAAAGTATGAGTACCTAAGTCATGTGATCAAACTTGGAAAAGAAAGCCAAAGTAAAACGCAGAATTAGGATGAGTTGGGCAACATTTGGTAAGCTGAGTTACATACAATAAGATCAGAGCATTCCAATGGACTAAACATGGAAGTGTACAATAAGTGCATCCTTCCCGTAACTACGTATGGTCTTGAAATAACTACCCTTACCAACAAACCAACAAACAAGCTGCGAACTTGCTAAAGGGCAATGGAAAGGGCTATGTTAGATGTAAGCCTAAGGGATCACATTCGAAACACTGAAATCCGCAAGCAAACAGGTGTCAAAGATTATCACACTGGTCGCAAACCTTGAGTGGAGCTGGGCAGGCCATGTTGCAAGGCAAGACTCAGCGAAGTAGACAATACGGGTTATGCAGTGGAGACCACGGACTTCTAAGAGAAGTGTAGAAAAATCCCAAAAAGACGACATCTAAAGATAGGACCGTGTGGCAGACTTTAAAGGAGGAAGTTTATAGATACAGGCTGAAGAAGATGTCTTTCTATTGTAAAGAAATGGTCTAACTGACCTATGTGTTATTTAAATGTATATATGGTTGCCTACCTTAGTTTTTGATTTACCTACCTGTGAGGAGGGAAGTTTCTTCATCTGATATCTGCACTTACCTGAAAAGCTAATGCCTTTTGCATCTCAACCTCCCCAGAGAGTACTTGGCCTACATTTACAAAAGTGTATAAATTCCCGTGCAGTCTTTCGGGTGATGTTACCTCTCTCCTCGAGAAAACATATCCCTACGCAGGTAATTAATTTTAATAATGCTCTTTAATAAAATAACTCCCCTTAATTATTTAAGTTTACTTTATTTATTTATATTGTCATACAGTTCTACATTTTGGCATGGTTAATTAGGTTATAAGCACATGTTAATTTACATTTATTTTTAGGGAAATTTATATTATTGTAATTGAAAGGATACAATTACAATTACAAATACTAACAACTGTATTTATATTATATCGAATAAACCTGGGATATTTCCATTACTCGAAGCAGATAGCGTTTTCATTCCTCGACCACCTACAAATCACACCCTGAGATAAGATTGCTTCGCCACACTATTGAATATTGTTCTTAAGTATGGGGAGAAGCACTATGTCTTTTAAATTCTATTCAAAAACGAGCTATTTAGATCATTCTTGACCCAAAATTTACTAATGACTTAGATACTTTACACCGGCGTAATGTTGCAAATCTTTGCATTTTTTATAGATATTTCTATTGTTCAAACAAACTAAAAGGCAAACAAATATTTACTTGTAGTACAAGGATTGCTAAGAATTCTAACAAATATTCATCGACAATTCAGAGATGTAAGACCAAAACTTTTAAGAAAGATTTTGTTTAACTGTACTATCAAAACATAAACTAAACTTCCAAATTTAAGCCACAAATATTTAAGGTCAACGTTCACAGACGTGATGGTTTTAACGAGTGGGGTTCCACTTCTTAAAATTTAAAGGTTTTTTATGTTGTTGTGACATATTAAGTAATTTCTAAATATAACATATTTAAATTGAAAAAAAATTGTTAGTGTTGCGTCTGCTTATTTTTTACTAAAGTAAAAACATCTGGGTCAATATTTGTCAATTTAAAGCGTAGATCAGAATCAACATTAAACAATAATTGGAACTTGTTTTTTATTGCTGCTATACAGAAAATCTACTGAAAGGTATTAAAAATGTGATAGCTTTGCAAGAAAGTTTTGGGTATTTTGCACAAAAAATCCAAAACAAAAATAAGCGCTTGCTCTAAAACTTTAATTTTTAATTACCGTCACTTATAAGATTGATGAAATACTCTTTTCAAGTTACATTAGTTAGAACTTCCGAAGTAAATGTGAAGGAATTGAAAATCCAAGGAGCAAAATATTTGGGAATAATTTTAATACCATTCAGCAAGATCTAAACTAAATGTTATTGATCAGTTATTGCATCGTTTGATACAGATAAATTGTTTTCTTCAGCAAAATTGCAGAAAGAATATCGAAAAAAAATTTAAATAAAAATTTTCTTGTAATTTTAAGTTCAAATCATTTAGTTGAGAATAGATATCTGATAGATACGCTACTTTAAATTACCATTACTCGTCGGTAAAATAACCTTTTTTTTATCTTCTAAACCTATAAAAAAACAATTACTTCTGAGCGTAAGTCGGCTGAGGACTTAACCTTGTAAGAGCTATTGTATCTTGGTGTGAAGCAAATTTCTCATCTTATTACATAGAATTAACAATAAACAAGAGTTAAGAGCTTTAGATTTTATAAAATTAGTTGTTTAATTAAGAACAGTTCTTAAGTTGGCAGGCATATAAAGTATTTGGATTGAAAACAGACAGGCATTACGTTCGTGTTTAGCGATGTATTTTATGAAAAAAAAAAAGTATTATTTTATTATTTTATCAATTTGTCGCGTACCGGTAGCTTGACAGGTTGGGAACGTCTGGTCTAAGGGGTTACAACAAAAAAACCGCCAACAAATTTAAACAGTGATTAAGATACAAATAAACTTTTTTATCAAATAATTAATTTAAATGTAATGTAATTAATCTAAGATTAAATATAAGTATAAGTATATTGTAAATAAGAATTTTGTATAAATCCATGTATTAATCAAGTGTACGGAATTTTTTTTTTTTTTGTTCAAACCACTGAAAATGCTTTTCTCTGCGTAAATCCAGATTATTTGAAATTTTTCAGATTTATTCAGTGAGCAATATCCGAGTAATATGCAACCAAAATTTGAAAAAATTGAGTTTTTTTACGTGTTTTTACTTTTTTTATCGTTTTTAACTTATCACGATTTCATTTAAAAAAAAACTTCTAATTAACTTTTTTCTTCAAAATTGTCCAAAAAATAAGTTGTCACATCCAAATTTTTTTTTTAATTTTTGAAAATTTTGCAAAACTTTAAAAGACAGTTTTTTTTCCTGATATGTGCAAAAAATACCCTGAAGTTGTCAGGAAGTGTCGTGCACTACGCTTCGATGTACCTTAGAATTTATCCACAAAAAACTTAAAATTTAGGCTTTTTTTGTTATTTTTAAGTATTTCTGTGAATTTATTGTAAGATATATCAGAGCGTAGCGCACGGCACTTGAAATTTTCATAGTATCTTTTGCACATATAAAAGCACGTTTTTATCTATATTTAAAAAAGAAAAAAATACCCGACATCTTAAAAAAAACTGTCTTTTAAAGATCTTCAAAATTTTCAAAATTTAGGGAAATTTTTTTTTACAATTTTGAAGAAAAAAGTATTTTATAATTTTTTTTTAAATGCAATTCTGAAAAGTTACACATGATCAAAAAATGAAAAAAGTCGATTTTTTCAAATTTTGATTGTTTAGTACTCGCAAATGGCTGACTGAAAAAATCACAAAACGTGCAACTAAGAAGAAGCAAATTCAAATTAACCAATTTATCAATAATAGTACTGATCAAATAAAACAAGTTTAAACAAGGTTTGTAAAACAAAAAAGTTGTAGTTTGAATAAATTATTTATTTTATAATTTTTATATAACACATTTTAAAATTTAAAAAAGAATAATACTATAAAATAACTTAAATTAAATTACGACAAAGTAATTTGAACTGAAAAAGATAGTAAGTTATATATTCTTTTTATATAATTATGTGGTTTTAATATGTTACACTTTTTTTTAATATTTAGTGCCAAGACTTGACTTAAATGTAAGTACTCACAGATGAGTACTTACAGTTTTACTTTGTTTTTGTTCATACATTCTAAATAATTCTAACATTATCATTGGTTTAGTTGAGATTTGAGTACAGTTGGTTACTTTTAACATTAAAAACAAACTGGATCTTGTCAATTCATCCAGGAAGTTTTTTACCATTCATAAAAGATGTAATAGAATTAATTTAATAATTTATTCAAACTTGTGGTTTGCTACTGTATTTTACTTAATTTATAATACTTAGATTATTATATTCTGCTACATTTTGTTTATTTGTTTCGCTACAGGCTAACTTACTTAATTTAAAGTAATTTTCTCAAAAAGTCCAACATTTTCAGCCTTGTCAAGTATCAAGTCGATTTATACATACGTCGTACTAATAAAAATTAAACTATTTTTGTTTCACATACACACTGTCAAGATATGCAACTAAATGTGCTTCTTGGAAATGTTGTACACATAAACCAACCAATAAAATAGTATTAATTTATTTTGTGCTTTATTGAAGATACTTTTTTATAAGTTGTCATTGAGTGTTTTCGATCAAGTAAAGTATATTGGATTTACATCAATAAATTAGAAAAAATCAAGTTGAATCTGTTTTTTTTTTTAATAATGATATACCAAAACAAAACACAATCTTGAAATTATGTTTATAACAATTATTAGGTTTTTTACCTATTTCTAACCCTAAAGTTGAAAAATAAAATTGTTCAATCAATTTATTTAAAAAAAAAAACTTTAACTTAAGACAGCTTGAATAAAAACTCTTTTCAATTTTTGTAAGTTAAGAAAAAGTTTTTTTTACTTAACTTTAATGGCTTAACAAAAAAAAGTTTGTTTTGGAATAAGATCCTTGAACATGCGTTCTTTAGTTTTGCAATTACATATATTTTGTATGTCGCTTTCATTTACAGGAGAGAAAAACATTGATTGTGCAATTTGCATCTAATAATACTATTACGATCTTCATTATTTGTAAAAATTTCAATGTTATAATTGATATGATCAAAAGTTTTTTAACATCTTTCACATTTTGCGTTGCTTTAACAAATTTCCAAAGGTTTTATTTTTGTTAGAAGAATAATGCATTGAGTTACGATGGTTTACGATATGGGCAACCTAATATACACTTATTATAATAAAAAAGTAACCATAGCTATCACCATAGGCGTAACACATTTTTTTCTGGTTATTAATGTAATTATAAACAATTAAAATAAATACGAAAACAATGTTGAACTTTAAAAGTATTTTTATGTTGGAATGAGCGCAATAATTTGCGCTTTTAATTTTGTGTTTATCTAAGCTTATTAACTAAACCGCTTTAAAACACCAGTGTGCTTTTCAGCAAAAGTTAGCCAGTTATAACTAATGTTTTTTTTTTGTTTAGTTTGTTTAAAAGACTTCAAGTGCAACTAAAACTGCAAGATCTTTATAAAAAATAGGCGAACCACTAATATAAAGTACTAAACAATTTTAAGCCTTTTCGTGTGCTATATCATAGTAGAGAAATATTTCTGGTTTTATCTATCCAACAGGTAAGTATCTAAGATATAAACATAAAAAAAATGTTTTAATCAATTCAATTAGTCTATCGTACACATAAATGACTACAGTTTTACCGCCATGTATTGTTTATAAAAAATATGAGGAGTTAACAAAATATCCTAATCTGGTGATGGCAGATAATTCTGCAAAACGACTAAAACAAATTCAGGAACACACTGACCGTTTTTAGGTTTGCCCATTTCTCCGAAACAAACCAGTAAACATTTAAACTTGGATGGCATATGTTGTCTGAAAACTTATGAAAGATACATTTGGACAATTTCCATACATTGCCTAGTTTTCTGAGACGACAAACAATTGTAGATTGACTGGTGTCAAAGTTTTTAGATAGTGTCCTAATGGTACAACTTTTGTCCTTTACCACCGCCGCCAGAAGGGCCTGGTTATCAAAATCTAAAGATCGACCCTTTAAATTGGTATCACAATTTTTAAAGCAAACAAACCATTCTTGCCATGTACTTTTGTTAATAGTTTTTTTGCTAAAAAGGTTGTTGAGATTGCAAAATGACATAGCAACTTTTTACTTTTTTACTATTACACTATATAGTATAGTTTTTATATTGGGCAAACAGGCAGAGGACAAAAACAAAGAACTAAAAAACATTATTCTAAAAACAACAAATCTACTTTATCTAAACATCTACACATACATAAACACAGCTTTAACAACCATAACAACATAAAACTCATTCACCAATGCAAAAAAGGTCTTAAAATGAGCATATTGGAAGCATACGAAATAGGCAATATTAAAAACAAAAAAAATTACAACTGCCTTAACGAACAATTAAACAATACTTTCAACACATATACACATTTGTTAAACCACATAAAAATACATAAGCCGATAACCCCTAACACATACAATAGTAACTTTAACCACCAAACATGCAACCAGACACACATCATAGTAACTTCAACCACCAACTATTGAACCTTGACTAACTCCTCCCATTATTCATTTTATATTTATAACAACACATAATAATATATGTAATTCACAATATGTAAGTCTTGCTACCTTTTATATTTATATTTATATAATAAATAAATTTTTTTTTGTAGTGTGTACAATATACAACTCACAGCATATAAAGGTATTTTAATTCACCTCTACATAACCTATATGTTTTATTGTTTTATTGTCTTTTTTACACATTTTCCTTCTCTCATTTATCCAAAATTATTTTTATTATTTTCACATACAGGGTGAGTCGGGAGGAACGGACCAAACTTCAAGAGTGTATTGTACACCTAAAAATAATATAAAAAAACTTAAATGTTGTTATCCAATTTTCATTTGTTTTTTAGTTATAGCGTAATTAAAAATGTTTTTTTAGTATGCCACAAAAGCTTTCCAGGGCGTTAAATTAGTTGCGGTGGTCTTATTCATTGGTCTTCAATGTCTCCAGCACTAAATTATTGCTTATGGGGAGGGTTTAAAGATGAAATGTACAAAGTTAAAGCATACACTCGGGATACACTAAGGCCCCTTTCACACGCAGATTCGGAATCCCAGATTCAGAATCTCGGATTCCGGTAATGCATACCTTTAAATGGAACTTTTCAGGCGTGGATTCCGAATCGCGATTCTGAATGCCTGTATCCGAGATTCTCTAGCAATTCCGAATCTGGGGTTCACGCTATACATTACGTTATATGGAGCCTTTCAGACAAGGATTCTTTTCATAGGCGCACATTTATTATTTACTCATATTGTTTATATTCTACGGCACTGTACTCGCACAGGAATCCGGGCGGTTGTATGCGTATACGAATTCAGAATCTCGCATTCAGAATCTGGGCGGCTGAATCTACGTGTGAAAGGGGCCCAATAGAACGCATTAAAAATGTTGCAGCCCATCTTAAACAAAGACAATCAGGAAAGCAACAGGCGCCTTTTGAGGTAAATGGCGGTGTTATTATAAGAAGGCTATGATTACTAAAACGTTAATGTAGAAATTTTATTTATTTTAATTACGCTAAAACTTTAAAAACAAATGAAAATCGAATAACAACATTTGAGTTTTTTTTAATGACTTATGTATACAATACACTCGTAAAGTTTGATCTTTTCCTCGTTTCGGAAGCGCAACAATTTATTATATATTAACAAAAACAAAACAAAAAAAAAATATATAAAAAACATACAGTGAAAAGTATTAGAGTTTTAGAGTTTAAAGTACACAACTTAGATAAATACAACAAATATAAAATAGAACATTAAATGTTAATGTATTTATTTAAATGTTTTTTTTGTGTATTATATTTGTTTTTGCATAGGATCCGTAGTGATTAAGTAACACTACACCTTATTATGCCCCACCAACTCAAATCAAAACCCGGGCTAACAAAAACAAAATTGATTATCAACAGAACCATCAAGCATGTTTTTAGTTTGAAAACTACGAAAAGTTTATTATTTTTGGTGTTATAAAATTTATTTATTATAAACATCTAATTTGTTAGATTATTTTGTACAGATATTATTTAAACTTTAAAGTTGGTCACCCCAAGTGAAGATGACAGCGTATGCTCCTCCAAACAAAAAAATTACAAATTATGAAATAGAACTGTCGAATTTGATAAAGACAAAAGTACAAAAGCAATAATAAAGCCACAAGAAGTTTAAAATTAATACTAACTCAATGGAAACGGCAATAGGTAACTTCCGCAAATACAGAAGTGGTTCTACTGGGAACGTGGCTGAACTAGGAACGTAGATAAGCAAATTAACAGCTTCAGACACAAAGAAACAGTAACGAAAAAAACGGTAAGAAAAAATAATGGATCTGTGGTAGCGGGTAGAGCAACAAAATAAATAACTAAGGAGGATGGCTTGGAGCTAAGATATTTTACTAAACTGAATGAAATCATTACAAGTATTACAAAGAAAAGCGCAAGACTAACAAATTTGGTAAGAAAACATGTCAGAACAAAACCTAAAATAAAAAAAGCAATAAATAGGCTTGACTATCAGGAAGTTAAAATTAAAATGAAAGAATTTGAGAAAAATAGTGGCAAATTTAAACATAGATAAGATGAAATCATTTTGACATTTTACAACAACATTGAAATATCTTTGAATTTCAACAAAATCACACTTGTTAAAGTTGTCAGATTGAAGACGAGATTTAAACAGTTTGTGAACATTGACTTTAAATACTTGCGGAGATTGTAGCAAGCCTTGTACTACAAGTAAGTATTTGATCATATGGCAATATGTCTTGTACTTTGTTTAAAAAATGTTTATGAAAATATCTATAGAATATGGCTGCGTTCAGAACGACTCATCATTTGCAAGCGCTGAGTCATTAATCGGAGATAAGCAATAATTTTTTTAAAACTATATTTGCCGATTAATAGCTGGTTTCTAATAAGTTGCTTTGTCAGCAAAGAAGCGTACCTAAATGAATGATGAATAAAATGAAAAGCGGTGCCAACAAACGATAACTCAGCAGCGGCATTCAGTTTGCATGATTGACAGTGATGAGTCATTCTGAACGCAGCCTATGAAATGATCTGCAACATTACTCATTTTGTTTTGTGTCAACTTTGGATTAGCAACGGTTTAAATAGCTTGTTTTTGAATAAAATTTAGAAAAGATACTGTAGTTTTAGATGCTTTCCCATACATGAAATTAATATTTGTATATAAACTTTATATACGCGCAAAAGTTAGATAGAATTAACAAAGGATTATGTAAGATTATAATTCCTAGAAGACAATTTAGGTATAGATTTGTTATTTAGTTTAATATTTAGTACTGATGACATCTTTAGTTTTGATTATGAAAGTAAACATTTTTTAAAATTGATCAACTTTAGAGCACTTTAACAATAAAGGTCTTTGTTTATTGATGCCACAAATTTTAACCTAAAAATTTTAAAACGCTGTGTCATATTTGTTGATATGGTTTTTAGAAATTATGAAATTTGAAATGTGCTATCTACAAAACTATAAACAAAACTTTTGGGTAATTGAAAAAGTTTATTAATGTAAACCAAAAATAGAGTCAGAATAAGAGCATAACTTTAGAATCAGTAGCGTTTATGATTTTATGAACGGTTTAGAATTATGAAAAAAATCAATAATTATAAATTTTGGGCAATAAGTAGGTAGAAAACATGGTATGGTGAAATATCAATTACTCAATTCCTAAGCAAACATAGTTGTTTTAACGCATATTTAAGCAGATTTAAACTAAGTAAAAAGTTATCTGGTGGATTAAAACAGAATAAATAAAAACAAACAATCAAGATCCAAAACAAAGACATGTACAAACAAACGCAAAATGTTAATTCCAGAAATAGGTACATATGGTACATATTCTTCAAATGGAACTAAGGTGTTAGTGGGTCTCACACACAGACTTGAAAAGCTTTCCTAAAACGACATATAAAAAAAAAAGATCTTGTAATAAATGTTAGCAGGTACCATATTATGTCATTAAGTAGATTTGCCAATAAATTGTTATAATATAACTACTCATTTGATTTGGCAATCATACATAAGAGTAACACTATTAAAGATTTGGATGTTCATTTTTTAATGCCAAGCTTTCTTTTTAATGTTAAGAAAATTGTCGCTAAGTGCAATAAACTACTTGGGTTTATTATCCGTAATACTCCCGAGTTTTACAACGTCACTGCCGCCATAAAACTATTTCAAACTTTTATTTTTAAGCAAATTCAACTATTGTGCTAGTGCTTGGTCAGAAGACTGCTTTGGAAAAAATGCAGTGAAAAATTATAAAAGTGTTTCAGAAAATATAAGGTATATCTTGTTAAAAATGAAATTTGCTATAATATTGATTTACAAATGTATAGATTTTTACATTTTATTGCATGCATTCATTTATTATTACATAGATAATAGCATGTTTCTACAACTGATGAACTTTGCAGTTCTAAGATTAGCCGTCACAGCTAACAATCGTTCCAATATGAAGTTTTGAAATTGGTTTTGCTATAATCTGTGTTTTGCTTCATTATAGACAATTAGTATATTTTATATTGTTTATTATATTTTTTTAATTTGTATTTGCTATTGAATTTAGTTTTTGCTTTTATCATTTTTTATTATTATTATTAATTTTTTTTTGTTATTAGGTGTGTAACTTGGTTTGGAAATAAATACACTATATTAATTATTTAATAAGGTTAAAGGCCATAATATCCAACTCCTAATAAAGCACCTAATAAACTATTAGCTGAATAACTAACTTTTTTTAAAGTTTAATTTGATTTATTTTTGTTATACCTCTGAGCAGTTAATAAATTATATGCTTAATGTTTTTATTTATTATAAATGTATATGTTAAGCATATATTTAATTGGCTGTCCTTAGGTTTTAATAAAATAAACAAAATTAAAAGTTAGGTTATTCAGCTAATAGTTTATTAGGAGTTGGATATTACAGCCCTAAAACAATTTTTTTATAATGTTAGATAAACATTAGTACCAAGTTAAAATTGTTGACACAATAATAAAAATTGTGAGCAAAAAATAAGTCTTGTGTTTATTCATTTAAAACAAATAATAGTATGTATTCTTAAAATGACATTGGTGGTGCAAAGTAGTTGCTAGTTCCATCATGCTGCTTCAACCATATGTTTGTATTGTTTATATTTACTTTTGATGATATTCAATTAGTAATATTATAGCAATTTAAATTAATTAAATTTAAACGAAAAAAAAGTGGATTACTATGATATGTAATAATATCTGCTATCTTACTATTTACTTTTTAACAACAAAAATATAAAATCATTAACAAATTCTCCATCGATTATTGCAGTTTTTGTCTATTGGAATTCCATCATAGTTTACATTACATAGTAAATCAAAATGGTGAGTCATATTATAAATAAACATATATACATACATTTGAATATATATATCGTCTTTTGTAATAATATTGTTTATGCATTTTTATATTGTTATTACTTTTTATGGATATGTCTTGAGGCACACAGCAACAGATATTTTTTTACAGCGATTGTAAAATAATTCAACAAAGCCGACCCAGACGACATCTTTACAGACTCCTAAAATAATTTGCCGGCTCACCAACGAGGCCATCTATTTTATTCATTTTTATTAATGAGACACATCCTAAACAGTGGCAGTTGTATTTATCAATAAACAAACTCAAAAACTACTTATTTTATATAAAATCAACAACTATAGACGTTATTGATTAATTAATTTAGTTATATTATAAAATATAATATTCAGTAATGAAAAACTAAATTAAATTTGAATTATTAAATAGTTAATATTATTATGAATGGAAGTATGTATAATAAACTATAATACATAAATATATAATTTTATTTTGTAGCAGAGCCAACTGACATGTTCCTTTATGTAATGCGTTATTTTTAAGAAAATCACACTTTTCATAACATATTTCATAACTTTACATAAATTATACATATGAACATAATTATTTTATAAACTTTTTGTTAATTATTTGAATAGATATGAATTTTAAAACATTTTTTGATTCATTAATCATTATGATGGATATAAATTAGTAGCTTTAATGTGTAATGTTGTGTCAACATACACAAATCATGACTAATAAAAGTTGGTGCATTTTATGTAATTAATCATCTGTTTAATGTTTATAAAGAGGCGTGTGAGAATAACTTACATATGAATAATACACTGTTTGATATAGAATTGAAACATTTTTTTAAATCAATGATTAACTAAATTGGCGGTGAGAATGTAAATTGCAAACCTACACATTTTTAGTGAGGTGCGAAACGTTATTTTTTCAATCTATGACCTTTATGTTATTGAAATGCGTACCTCGCATTAATGAATGTGTTTAGTTATGCAATGCCAATAACTGGAGTCGGATGTGTGATTGCATTTTTCGCAGATGGTTGTCTTTTTGGAGCGGTCGAGCGCTAAGCAGCATTGTTTAGTTCTACGATACATATACACAAACTATTAATAATCTAAGCGTATATATGTATGTGTGTATGCATCCGTGTTATAAATAAATATTCTATAAATAATGCGTAGGGCCCGCGCCAATAGTTTCTGTCCGTTGAAGTGTCGTGTGCGTCCATAACACACAGGAACTGCGAAAAACCGATAAAGAAAGTTGTAAAGTGCAGTAACAATTAATAAAGTGGCGATGTTAGTCCGCGAAACCTTGCAAGTCTAAATCTGGTGATTGCGTGGTCGTCGCATTACTCAAACCGAATAAAACTGTCCAGTGTTTAAGTAATAGCGAGCAGAATAAAATGTCGCAGCAAAATAATCTGTTAAAACGTAGTCAAAAGACGGAGTTTTCCCCGTCCGGGATTACAAGAGAGCGCAGTTTCATCAAACAAAGTAATCTACACAAACGGAGGAGTCAAACAATGGCAACAATAAAAGGTAAACCAACAATGGAAATTTATAGACCGCCAAACGTAAGAACAGATTTACCGCAGCCCACTGGAAAACTCAATGTACATGCTAAAGAATTTACAATGACTCACGATCTGCAGATGTCTAAATCAAGTGGGAACTTAGCACACCTATTAAATTACGATCGTATACCGCTACAACAATCAAAATCAAGTGGACATTTACTTAGACACTTACAAGCGCATCCTTTAATCCCTATAGTGCCCACAATGCCAGTGCCCTTAATGCACTCATCATCGTCATCAATGCTTCATCATGTACCCCATCGTGTTAACTTTCAAATACCGAACGAAATATTGCACCCTCCGCTATATAATAACCCACTAAATTACACGAACTCTTATAATCACAACAATAGTTTAAAACGTTCAAAAAGCATGAGTTCAGCTGAACATCAAACACAATCTTTAAATAAACTGAAAGGATTCAGCAAGGAAGAAATTGATATAGGAAGCTTTCCAGAAGAAGAACAAGCAAATCTGAAAATAGCTCTTGAAGACCCAAATCAACTCCCATCCCGCACATTGATGGATATGGTGAAAATTATTTTAGAAAGAGTAGTGGAAGGTATTAGATATTCAGAAGCCGGAGCAAAGTTATGCATCACAATTATAGAAAAAGAAAATACTCAAACATTTATAGAATCATTAATAAATACATGTCAACAATGGTATCAGGAACGAGATAAAATATTACGAGGGATAAAGGCAGGTGAAGGAACGCGTTTTACTGCATTCATGTGGTTCTTAACGGAAATGTGTGGTCAATTAAAGAGACATCAGATGAAAACTCAATTTGAAACATTGCAGCCCGATTTAGTCCTATTGTCCGTTTTAGCAAAATCTTGCCAAGCGTGTGTCAGTTTGCCAATTAAGTGTCTCGCGGAAACGGAATGCTTGTTTTTTGTATTGACATCGATTGGAAGGGATTTAGAAAGTGAACTGCCAGCCCAGCTAGAAACTCTCTTAGCAAGTGTCAGAGATGGATTTCTAGCAAGTGCCGGATCACCACCTGTCAGGCGCACCTTACTACAATTAATCGAATTGCATGCTTCAAATTGGCAACTGCCAGGATCTTCTGTTTTATATTATTATCCAAGAATTAAATAAGAGAGTTGCTGCAATTGGACGAGGACCAAAATTCTAAAGTGCAAAGTGAAAATATGCAATACTCAAAAGTCAATAACCTGATTACTTGTATTTATTAATTTATTATTTGTAAATGTTTTTATTATATTGTGGATTTAAACGAATTATATTAAAATTGTCTAAAATCAAATTATTTATTTAAACAAATCGTATAATATTAATTCAAATTAATTAATAATTAAATAAAACATTTTATATCATTTAAAATAACAATTTTAATTTTCTTTCTAGAGTGTGAATTGTGCAAATTAAATCGTAATTTAATAGGAATGTTGTATTTAACACGTTGTAGCATTTTGATATTAGCCAGAAAACATATGCCTCACTTTGTAAATTTAGAGACATTACTAATGTCATTTAAAATAAATATTAATAATATGCATAATTCTACAGTTTTAGCATATGATGATAAAATCTTACTTAATTCGATTAATAATAATTTGTCTATGAAGTAATTACTATATTTAAACTCAGTTCTACAAGCAAAGTTCTGATATTTTTTTAATTATTTGAATACTTAAGAGTAAATATATACATAAAATACATACAACATTATTATTAATTTAAAATTAGATCAAACTTATTTTGTGTAAGTTTGAGTCAATTATAATTTTGTTTATTGAATTAGTAAGTACTTTTATATTTATTGAAGTAATTAACTTTATCTAATTTTTACATGAATACTCACTTAAGAGAACTAATATGAATTATATAGTATAGTCACATAGATAACAAGATCAAATAACATAAATCCAATTAAACATAAATATACTAAACAGTTTACATACAACTTTTATTAGTTTGACCTTCTTGAAAAATGTGCCATATATGTTCAATAAACGTATGCATTTTTTTATTCATACACATATCGACAAAAATATACCAATTCTTACTTAACCAATACTGTATTCTATATCATTTTACTTCAAATTTAAACTTAAAAATTGTATATGACAAAAAACTCAATCTTTAGTTTAAATTATGAAAAAATGTTAAAGAAATTATGAGCTTCATGCTACACTGTGTTGCATAACTAATCCCTAAGCAAAAGCAAGTTTTCATATAATATTTATTGACAACTTTAAGTAATTGCTGTTCAATAAAGTCATTTGATAAGAAATCAAAAAATATAATAATATTCATTTAAACTTTATTTTAAATGTTATCAACATTTTTGTTCAAACCAAAACAACAATTTAGTCAACATTTTATTTTTAAATTAGTTTTCAAAAATGTTTTTTTTTTTTTTTTTAATTTTAAGTTGTTAAACAACTATATTGCCTGCAAATGTATATCATCATCAACAGCATTGTTAGAATTTCTACGTGCTTTCCTTGATGAAGATTGTAAAGGATATCACAATCTTTTCATCTTGTTGAGCCCCATTTTTTTCTTATTTTGTTTGACCACGTGTTAATGCCTTTTCCCAGTTTTCAACTTTACTACTCAAAATCATTTTTTTTTGTTTTTTTCAAATTTGAGACATTTGAAGACATTGTTGTGTGCGTTTTTATCAGCATACAATTTAAAGTAAATTTTATTTAAAAAAAATTGTTTTTAATATTTACCCATTTTTTTTATTCTTGAAAAGTAAACCTTTTTGTTGCGGATTCTTAACTATTGCATTACATGCAGGGCCCGGTAAAAAAAACAGCTTTTTTAAATTAACTTTTTCTGTTGATAATAGAGAAATTTGATTCTACACTATTTTGTATGTTTTAGGCAGCAAACTAGTTTTGTAGATGATTTAAGCTCCAAACAAGAAGGTTTGTTTTTATTCTCATTCTATGAATGTGTTTATTTAAGCTACAGTGTCCTGTTACCAGTCACATAAGCGTTTGTAGTTTGATTTGACTTATATGTAATACCACGTTCTTGATATTTTGTAGTGGTCTTGATAGTAATAATCTTGTGTGTTTTATGCTTAAGAAATATTGCACAGGTTGCTGTGTTTTATTGTAAGTTTGCTTTGAGTTAATTTTTTTTTGGACTTGTATGGAATCCAAAAAGCAGGTTTAGTTTCTTGTTCTAAACATATTTGTATTTTTCTTTTATTTCAGATTATTAGCAAGTTGATTCTTCTTGAGGTTACTTTTTATACTCTGGTTTTTTAGTATTTAGACCAGGTGTACTCTATTATTTGTTGCTAATGCTTCCAGACTGTTTATACAAACGTAATGCCTGTAATGCCGCATGGCTATTAGTCATAATGGTTACTGGTCTGTTAAAGTATAGTATCAACTCGGTCATGTACATGAAACACTAATCATAAATAAACACCTCTATTTAAAATACTAAAACGTGATTGCTTAGAGATAACGTAATTTCCTTTTTTTTTAGTGTCCTTGTATATGCTATCTCCGGATTTTGTTTATCCATTTTTTGCGGTCTATCTTAATATTAGAGGTTTTCTTGCGCAACCCATTTGTGTATTGAGTCTGTAAGTCCCAAGGTTTAAAGTGTGTTTATTTATCTGTACTTTGTACAATGCTTGTTTTGTCTTAGCCATTACAACTTAAGTGTACTAGTGGTAATAAAAACAATACTTTTAGGGACTTTGTGAGCAATGTTTACATCTATAAAATATATAAAGAAGAGACGCAATGTCCTCAAATGAGACAGTTGTAAAAGCAATAATTTCGAATAAAGCCTAGTTAAATAGGTAAATTTATACGAATGCCACAACGACATATGTAGCGCTCGTTACTATTTGTTCAATCGGACAACCCAATAATAACATTAAAAAATTAAATTTATGAAAAAATATTCTAAACTAAAAACATCCTCGAAACGCGTCTATGGATGTTTTTAGTTTAGAATATTTTTTCATAAATTTAATTTTTTAATGTTAATGTTTACATCGTTTTTGTTATTAGCAAACATCATTTTTTTATGTTCTTTGCCTAGTTTAGTTGTCGTGCTCTTAATAATGGTTTTTTATTTCATACATTGTCTGATTACCACTGTAAATAGCCATTTGGTTATATTAGGTGTTATTTGTAGTCTAGTTTTCCAAGTTTAAAAAATGTTGGAGGCGGGAGTTTGTTGGTTTGTCATAAACAACGCTCTCACAATATCTCAAGAGCTTCTTTTAAATTTTATTGTAGCATTCTTGTATGCAGTGAGACTTGTTCTGTACGTAGCCGACTCACCGTTTATTTTGGTTTTGTAAACAACTTTCTAATGTTTGCTCTTGTCTTGTCAAGTGCTTTATATCACTAAGTGACTTTGTTGAAGGTGTGTTTATCAAACAGCTTAGACAATTTTCTTAAAAAGTGGTTTCCATAAAGTTAATTGGGTTCGTTATTATTTTCAACCCACATTTTTGCCACCGTTAGATGAATTTTAATTTAACTAACTAGTATTTTATTGTACAAATTACAGTAAGTTTTTTTTAAGTTTTTGTTTTCCAAAAGAAACGTTTTTTTAGGTTTAATACTGAATTGGATGTATGCATGATCAGACAACAAAGGTTTGTCTTACACGTATTTGTTTATTACTTTACTGGTTTTCCAATTTGCTAGTGTGGGGTTGATAACTTTGCTACGCAAAGTATTTTGGATTATGAGCTCATTATGTTAAAGTTAGATTCTATCATAAATTCCCATATACGTAAGCTGTTGAATCTTGACAGATGGTGAACGTCTTTGCTAATCAAATAGAAGGTACTCAAGCCCGAGAATTATTTCTTTCTTGGTTTTCTTTTCTACTTCCTTGGCTGTCACTAGGTTTTTAAGACATAGATCACATAATAGCATTAGATTTAGTACGTCTTTTGCTAGAAAACGTGTGTTGCATAACAGTTGGGTTGCAAAAAAATATCTGCTCATAACGCATAACCCGTTTATCATCGTTTTTGTAAATTTAAGGTTTTTGGACAAGGGCAATATCCTGCCTACAAGTTTTTTTAGCAACCGGCAACACATTTTTTATCTTTAGCCTCTTTGACGGGATTACTTCTTCTAGTTTGTCGTTTTTTTATTTGGGAAGAGACAAAGGTTGAAAAATTGGTGTCAAAAAACTCAAGAGCAGTTTGCTTCTTAAATTCTCTACTTTTTTTGTCCATATATCCAATCCAATAGATTTTGTTGAAAATTTTGAGATTTGGTCTAGTTTACAACTTGTCAAATCTTGGTGCGGAGGTTGTTTTGCACTGCTAATCTATTTAATAGGGCGTTTAGTTTCAACTGTAGATTTGAAAGTTAAGTTGTAAAACTTTTGTGGCAATGTAAAATAGCAATAAAACACACAAAAAAAACCAATAATGGCCTCGGTGCCTATGTAATTAGCCTTTTAGGATTGAGCAATTTTTCTAAGCTAATAATTTGAAGCTTGCTTTCATCCAAGAAGTTGTTTTTGGCAGATTTGCTAAAGAGTTGCTCTTTTGTTGGGTTATCTGAGCACATGATTTTTCCCTTTTATAAGTGCATTCCTGAAAACAAGGAGCTGCTTGCTTCTTCATTAGCTTATAAACTTTATTAAGAATGTTGGTTGTGATACATTTAGCTTCTTCAAAATTAAAAGAACAACTAAAGTATCTTTTTGGGTTTATTCTTAAAATATTACCCTTAAGAGCGTCTTTTAATAAGAATATTTTTTTGTTTCTTTAACTCCTTTTTGCTTTTGCAAGCTTGATGTACCAGTAGTAGTTTCTAGTGTAGATGGTGTCAAATGTTGCTGTTGCATCTCCCACCTTTGTTTATGCTAGTGGTAGGTTTTGCTTACGCGTCCTTGCCGTTAAAGTTGGTTTGGTTGCCTAGACATATTTTTCTGTTTTTTTTTGTGTTCGTTTTTTTTTTGTTTTTACAAGTACGGAGAATGTAATGTTGCCGTACACAAAGCTCCGTTACGCACGGAAGGCAAAACATAATGACATGCTTTGTATCTCAACAACATTGCTTGAGATGCAGCATCTCCTGTGATTTGCATTGTTTAGTTTCCACCTTGGATTGGTGATGCCCATGATCAGGGTGTAATGAGCCAGAGCCATTTTTGTTGACGGTAATTGTGCAAGCTTAGGCAACTCTAAAACACACCATAACCTTTTTAGACCATTTTTACTTACTATTTTTTGGTGCTATTGAAATATATCTGGTTAAATTAAATACACATTTGTGATCATTTTAGCAAGCACGCATTTACTCGATATTTTTATGATATTATAACATATAAAATAATATTCAAAAATCACATTTTAAAATTTAAAAGAAATTGTTATGGCATCATGGTTGTATTTGGTTTCTTTTGGGCACAAATAAAGTTGTACATTTTAATTTGTTTAAACCAGTTGTACAGGTATGTGTTATATATTACAGAGTTGCCATAGGCGCAACACATCTAGAATGCTTGTAATGGTGCGGTAAGTAGTGCAAAAACATTTTGTAAATAATGTTACAGAACTCAAAGAACCTGAAATACAAAATATTCAGCAAGATGGCGGTTATTTTACACATTTGCTTAAGTAATGTTTTTGTTTTACTTAGTTTCTTACAATAGATACTTTCAACTTTGTTATACTTTTGTTTTTTTTTTTGACGCCCTCTACCGGCTAAACGAGACAATTTTGGATATAACTAAGTCGGCTTAGATCGACCTATTTTGACGTCAGGAGTCTGTCGTCAAACGTTGTACACGTATTTTCCGGACACCCTGTATATATAGCAAAAAAACCAGTTGCAAGAAACACTCAGTAAACCACCTACAGTCATAGAGTCAGAAAATAAAAAAAGAAAACGACCGTACGAACACAGAAGAAGAAGCAATTGTCAAAATAACTTCTTTAAATAAAATATCTTGTGAAAAGCTGTAATAATACGTATATTTATTACAACATTGTTTTTAAATTTTTACTAAAATAGATGTGAAAGGTAACCACAAGAACATAGTTAGATGAGCTTTGAAATAACTTTACATAAAGCCTTCCAACACAAGGTAGGCCACAATGTAAAAAGTTACTATAGTTACGACGGTTGCTATTTATGTAATGAAAATTGGCAACACTGTTGTTGCTAGGTGCGATCCGACTGCATTATTGTAAAGTTTGACATTTTTGACAATATACGTAATCAGAACATTTTGTCATACAGACGCTATTTGTATTGTTAACAGTAAATTGAAAATTTTGTTTTCCCAAAAAATAAATTTGAATTGTGAACATTTTTGTGTGATGATTTTTTATAATTTTAGACGTGGATTATTTTAACAGCAGTGTGCCAATTAACTTATTGCAACTTCTACTACTCACAATTTAACAATCAATCAAAAAAAAGCTATAAATTGATTACAAAATACAAGCGCGGTGCATCAAATGCAGTGGTTACATACCTTGGATTTATTGTTATAAGCCCAATTGTTGTTTGTTTTGGTATAAATGGTTATGTGGCAACCGTGCCCGTGTACGTAGAACTGTCAACTCTGGATTGGTACACAACCATTTGTTTTCCAGAAGTTGTCAGTAAAATAAAAAAAAGAACTGAATTGAATTGAAATTTATTTTTGGTTATCTAAACCTTCGATTGCATGGAATTTTATTTTTTAACTTTATAAGTAATTGAAAAATCTACATCCATGATATTTTTAGAATTTTTGCGAGTGGTGCGCCCAACTACCAAAAATATTCTTGTTTTGGCATTAATATAAATTAATTTTGTAAGCATGAATAAAATAATGGCCGGCAAGATGGTCGGGTCAGACGTAAAAGAGAACGCTCCTGAAGTAAAGAAGTGTAAATGTGGTGTATTTGCAGTAAGTGGACTCAAATGTGTCACATGTAACACTATTTATCATCAAAGTTGCGTTAAGAAGTTAAAAGAAGTTCAATTTCTTAATGAATTGGAGATAAAGTGCTGTGTAACCGAAGATAGTGAAAACCCGCGTGTTTTTAAAGTGGAAATTACGTATCTAAATGAAATTATTAAAAATAAAGACATAATTATCGAGTCAAAAAATGCATTAATTGAAGGGTTAAACGACAAAATAGCTCTCTTAGTGGAAAAAA
Source organism: Tachinus rufipes (assembly GCA_963932245.1). Taxonomy (NCBI): domain Eukaryota; kingdom Metazoa; phylum Arthropoda; class Insecta; order Coleoptera; family Staphylinidae; genus Tachinus; species Tachinus rufipes. The sequence continues at coordinate 42,530,497 of OZ010741.1, read as the reverse complement.
TTAATTCATTTAAAAGTATACAAAATGATAGAGTTTTACAAAAACCGCCAATTCAGAGTTCAAAAACCTCTAGGATAATAAATTCTCTGAAAGATGACCCTCAAATAAATAAAAATATGGGAACAAATAAATGTGAAGAGATATCAAAAGAAATGACCCACAAAAACAAATTAACGAAAAATGGACAAAGGTAGTACGAAAGAAACCTAAACAATTAAAAACAGTAGTTGGTTCCTGTAAAGATATGAATAATGAATTAAAGGCGTCCGAAAAATATGCGTGGATATATATTGGAAAATGTGCAAACTCGGTATCAGTGGAAACTATTAAAACATTTATGTTAACTAAACATCCTGAAATTAAAATTAAAGAAATTGATGAGTTATCTACTAAAGGAAGAAATAAAGCATTTAAACTGGGAGCTGATTATACATACCTGGACAAGTTAATGAATCCGGACACATGGCCACAAAATATTGCAATACGCAGATATAATTTTCCCAGTAATCCAGCTGATAAAAATTTTCGATCAAAACAAAATCTCACAAGAAACAACTTAACATCATTCAATATTAACAATAACATGAACACCCAAAGCACAAACATAACGGGACCTGAAAGGAATTTCTATCTTCTTCACAACAACATTAGATCACTTGGAAATTGTACGGGGGAATTATCAATAATTACAGACGAATGCGAAATTGATTTTCTCTGTCTATCGGAGCACTGGAAGTCTGAGGATCAGATACATACCCTCAATATTATAAATTTCAACTTAGCATCATACTACTGCCGTCAGCCTAACACCCACGGAGGGGTGGCTATTTACTGTAGGGAAAGAATAATATATAGCTGTCGCGAGGACATCAACCGTCTATCTGTGCTAGCCGACTTCGAGTGCTGCGGCGTTGATATCAATACAGGTTGTAACAAAAAGATAACTATTGTAAACCTTTATAGAACTCCCACTAGTGACATAAACATATTTTTTTCTAAATTAACAATACTGTTAAATAAATTATATATTGATAACAATACATACTTTGTAACGGGCGATTTCAACATAGACGTTCGACTTGATTCTAATTCGACATTTATATTTAAAAATCTTGTCGAATCTTATGGTAGTAACTTATTAATTAATGACTACACAAGAGTTACATTCAAATCTAAAACATGCATTGATAATGTTATAAGCAATTCTAAATTGGTATCAGAGGCCACTGTGATAGATACATATATTTCTGATCACAAGGGACAACTCGTTAAATTTAAACATGCAGGCAGATCTTCAACTGAACCTTGTCTATATCGCAACTTTTCTGAACAAAATGTTAATGCATTCAATACTACTCTTTTAGAAGAAGATTGGAATTATATTCGATCTGCAGACACTGTGGACAATAAATTTAACTTATTTATTTCAAAGTTTTGTTTCTATTACAATCAAGCTTTTCCTGAGAAAAAATTACTTAATTCTAGTAAACGACTTAAGATAATACCAACTCCTGAATTAATCGATTGTAAACAAAAAATACAGTTATATTGCACAATTTGTACTTATAATCCTGAATATGGACCAGTATTAAAATACCTAAAACAAAAATATCACCGTCTTCTAGAATCAAGTAGAAAACTATATTATAATAATAGAATAAGTAATTCCCATAATAAAACTAAAACGGCGTGGCAGATGGTTAAAGAATTAACGGGTGCAAAAAATAAGAATAAATCTATCAGTGAGAATCCAATAAATGAGTCTAACAATTTAAATAACTTTTTTATAAACGCAGCAGCTAACTTATTAAACGACACGTGTTCGAATACTTCAAGTTGTGACATTAATATAAACAACTGCAATATAGAGACCAACCCATATACCATGTTTATATCCCCTGCCACTCAACACGAAATTTTAAACACAGTTAACCAAATGGATGGCAAACGAAGTACTGGCTTTGATAATATACCTATGTTTATTCTAAAAAAATGTATATATAGTATTATTGGACCTGTCGAATATTTAATAAACGAGTCATTGCAAAAAGGAATATTTCCTTCTTGTTTAAAATCAGCCATTGTAAAGCCAATCTACAAATCTGGAGATACTCTAGATTTTAACAACTATAGACCGGTTAGTCTATTGTCATGTTTCTCCAAAATCATTGAGACAATTATGGCTGCTAGATTAACAGATTTTTTCACTAAATTTAACTTATTGTCAACATCACAGCATGGTTTTATCAAAAAGAAAAATACTGATACAGCTCTTTTTGAATTTAATCAGCTAGTGTTAAAAGCTTTGGAAAAAGGTGTACTTCCTTGTGGCGTATTCTTAGATCTCTCTAAGGCATTCGACAGCATTAATCATAAAATATTACTGTCAAAAATGCATAAATATGGAATTCGCGGAACGGCGTACAAATGGTTTGCCTCATATCTTCACAATAGAAGTCAGATGGTAGTTCTTAACGGAATTAATGGTAAAGTGTTGTCGGAACCATTAGAAGTTTATCTGGGGGTGCCACAAGGAAGTGTTCTGGACCCATTACTTTTTAATATCTATATAAATGACATTTTCAAAATAACACAAGAGTCTAATCATAATATCATAAGTTACGCTGATGACACAAATCTCTTAATCTCCGAGCCTAATTTTGTTGATCTAGCCGATAGTAGCTCAAGGCTTATAGTACTAATAAAGAAATGGTTTTTTAACAACCAATTGGTATTAAATGTGAACAAAACTAACTGCATTCATTTTAAAACTAATGAAAATACTGATACCCCAGTTAGTATTAAACTGGATGGAAATGAGGTAAAATTTCAGAAGTGTACAAAATTTTTAGGTATACAAATAGATGACAAGCTAAAGTGGACCGAGCATGTAAAGTATATGTCAACCAAACTTTGCAAAATATGCTACCAATTAAGAGTATTAAAACAAAATTTGACATTTGAAGTACTGAGAATGGCGTACACTGCAAATTTTTTCTCCATTTTTTGATATGGCATTGTATTCTGGGGAAACATGCCAAACTTACAAAAAATATTCATTCTACAAAAGCAAGCACTTAGAATCATTCTTGGTTTCAAACCAAATGAATCATGCAAATCTCATTTTAGAAAAAATAATTTACTTACTGCTCCTGCAATATATATTTTAGACTGCGTCCTTTTTCTGCTCAAAAATAAACATAAGTATACGGAAAATCAAATTTCTCATTCCTATAACACAAGGCACAAAACCGATCTAATGTTTGAGATTCATAAGCTAACCAGTACTGAAAAAAGCGTTTACTATACCAGCATTCGGTTTTTTAATCATCTACCACCTGAATTAAAATCTGAAGGTAACATTATGGCGTGCAAAAGAAAACTGTCACTCATATTAATTAATTTAGAACCTTATTGTATAGAAGATTTTCTCAATAACAAATTTTAAAGTCTATTTCTGTTTATTAATGCTTTTCTGACACTATTTTATACACTAGGTACCCATTGTAATCTGTTTGTTGTTGTGATGTTGTACATATGTAAAAAATAAAGAGTTTATTATTATTATTATTATTTATTATTATTAAAAAATATCTATATTTATTGCTACTATGTGTTTCGAATATTATCACAAAGGAGGCCAGAAAAATAGTACAGGTGGATGATCAAGAAAAAGACTTAAATAATTGAGTCTATGTAACCACAATAACATTTATTATGAGAGTGTGGATGGGCCTTATCAGTACTTATGGTGCTTTTCTATAGTTTACAGATTTGAGGTGGTAACTTAAGAGTAAGACCTAAACTATTGGCCTTTAAAAAAAGTAAAAAGCTGTGTATGTTAAGTATGTATTTGGTGTTCTAATCTAATCTGATCTGGCAAATATATTCTGACAAAGCTTAATGTAACATAAACTTAACTTAAGTGATATGTGAAAATAGAGCTACTCCGATCCACGGACAAGATCATATACATACTTATAATAAATTAGAATAGAATTTGATATTTTTGATCAATATAATGTTTCCTGTGCTACTATTTTTTAAATTTATTCTTTATTACAAAAAAAATGAAATGCATCTTCAAATTTGTTTGCTGAGTTGTATTGTAATAATTGCCATGACTAAATAATATTTAATAATACCTACAAATCATTACAATTGACATCATTTATACAACATGCACACCTTAACTGCAATTCTATTCGAATCTGCTTTTCATTCATCAGGTGTGTAAGTAGGTATGACGCCCATCCTCGGTGATGCTATAAAGATTTATGTATTATTTTATACATTGATTAATTTTAATTTTACCAAATTTTAAAATCAACTTATAAATTTTTATAAAATATAAAATTGAATGGCTTTTATGTTAATGATTATATTAAGTGATATACAAATATTTTAAGAATACAAATTTATCTCTATATGAAAACCAATTACTATATTTTTATTTCATTGCAACAATTAGTTGTTTCAAATAATTTATTTTGATTTTGAACTTGATGCTCATGATGCTAACCACTGGTAATCATAATAAAGTTCTAAAAGGTGCCAATAATTGAAAAAGGTGCCAAATATTTACGACACTGAGTTTGTGCTGAAAATAAATCACATTTGAAAAACGCCTTTTACTTTTTTATGCTAATGTGCAATCTAAAATAATTAATCGACTCTTTTATCAAATAATATCTTTTATTATGTAGTTAGTTGATTTATTTTTATAGATTATTACAATCCCGGACATAGTAGGTGGTAGTTGAGTAATAAAATTACATTTACTTACGAGACATGTGCGATCAATACAGTTGAATTAAATCATTTTTTTTCTTGTCAAATCTGAAACATAGTTTTTTTATTTCGTTTACATTTCAAGTGCCAAAAAATATATCCTTGAACTAAGTAAAAACTTTACGATCTAAATATGCTTTGCTTATCCTACATATGTACATATAAAGATTATTTAATTGTAAGTGATGTTATTTTGTAATTAGATAAGTTGTTGTGTTTTATTAAAATTTAAATTATTTATTGCAATGCATTTTATTATTCTACTCTTATATTTTCGTTATCAAAATTCTATTATCACTAATTTTACATTGAAATTGAAAACATTTGGTTTATTTACAAATACATACAAGTAAGTATGCTTATCAGCAATTGATGATTTTAATGAGTTGAATTAAACTGCAGAATGCGAGTGTCAAGCACAACTGAAAATTAAAATAGTGTTTTTTAAGATCTCATTCAAACGTACTACATTTGTACTGCGCTCAATTTTATTTTTAATTTATATACATGATCATATGAGTCTTCAACAAATATTTTTTTATGAATAAGCAGTAGGTTGTATTTATTAGACATAGCACCAAGTGACCTAAAAAGACTAGCGTTTGATTGAATTTGGCGCGCAGTAAAAATGGTGGTTTTGAGAGTTATGGTTGGTTGTTGTTATTAAACTAGGAAAATAAACCGACATTTATTAGAAGCACAAGCAAAATCAAGATTGATCCTACTGTAAACATGACATCGAGAAATAGAAGAAACATTATTAAACTATCACTAGTAAATAAAGTATGAATATTAACCAAAGAATTAATTTTGATGTCACAAAAAAGTGGAAAGCAAACCAGCGAAGGCATTGAAAAAATGTTAAAAGAATTTAAAAGCTTTTCAAAAAAGCTGTTTGCCAACATACTAATATAATAAAACTATAGCATCCGCAAGGAAGAAAATGTGTACAGCCCAGGCACACTAAAGCCATCAAAACTATACAGCAAAAAACTATAAGAAAAAAAAATTGTAATAAAAAAACAACTAACTAATAAGCTTGGTGATAATAAACTAAAAGTAACGCGCACTATACTTTCAATACATTAAAAATATTGAAAAAAATAAGAGCTACTTCTTGCAGCAATAAACTGAAAAAAGCGTTTGGTTCAAATAACATTCTTTTGGAGGTTTTCTTAGACATTATAAACAGATTAAACAAAAATAACTTTTTATACAAAAAAACAAAAATAGTCATCATTGGATATAAAGAGTTAAACTTACTCAACTTTACCAAACGCGCTTATGCAAAACAGCATATCTTAGGTTTCTTACAAACAAAGTAGGATTATCTGATAAACAACAGGCTAGCTGGTGCAAAACAACATAAACACCGAGACTTGGCAAGTGGTAAACTCTAAAAAGATCAATCACGTTTGAACAAATAAACCTAAAAAAGAAATAGAAACTCTAAGAAGCAAATTGCCCCTAGGTTGCTTCAAAACGTTCCTTTGAGCACTGGCTCATCCTAAAAAGAATATTTACAAACCGAAAAAGTGTTTTAAAGGTAGCTGCTTAAGCACTGTTAAACACACAGGGGTTTTTTATGGGAAAAATATTGTGAAAGCTTACAAAAAAATCCAGAAAGCTTTGAGCAAAGATATACAAAAGAAACTCTACAAAAGATACTTCAAACACATTTTCCAGGTTTTACAATGGCATAAAAAACCTTCAACCAAAAGAACCTTAATGTGCTAAACAAAAAATTAAACAAAATAAACTATGCAGAAACAAATGCTATAGTAAATAAAAACATTGTAGAATGGGGAATCATATTACAAAAAAGACTGGCTACTCTAATAAGGTTACTGTGTAAAATTGTTAGATTAGCATTTACCAAGAGTAGATAAAGTAGTATTTTTACTAAAGCAAAGGCAATTTACATAGGCTAATACCTAAATCTTACAGACTAATTAGTCTGACATCCTTTATGCTAAAACTATTAGAAAAAATACAGTTGACGGAGCAGAGCATTAAAGGCTTTGCTTTTACACCAATACCAATATGCATATCAAACAGGAAATTCTGCAAACTGGCTGTACATCAGTTAGTTAAAAGATGCTTTGGGAGCTTTTTTTAGCCATAGAAGAGGACTTTGACAATACTATCTTTGAATCCATTGTTACAGCAATAGAAACAGAAAAATAATACCTTTTGTTGCTGACGGATGCATACGTTACCTATATTGTGGTGCTTTGTCATAGACAGTCTACTGCAAAGTTTGCTTATAATTAAATATAATGTAAATTTTAAGATTCACAGACCAGGAATAACGAGTATGTTACATGAAAAGAAGACATTAAAGATGAAATCAGCACAATGGCACCGGAGCCGGTGTATATAAAAGCGGAAACCAAGATACGTCAGTTACTTTGTCTCTGGGATATATTATTTATCAAGCAAAAATATCAATGGTGCGCTAAAAACACTATTGTATCAGGACAACAAGCTAGCAAACCAATAACTAACATGTCCATCAAACAATCGGCACTACAGGCAATAAATCCCAAACTGCATAACCAGTCTGAAACATTAGCTAAGAACAGAAAGGTGCGCTTGGTCTACACACCAAGGAATTGAAGCATAAATTAAAAAAAAGTGGACAAGCTTGCCAAAAATTAAACTTCAAAACTGTTTATTTTACTAATACCTGTTTTTTTTTTCTGGTTGTATAGCGAATAATGTTGCTTTCTGGTACTCTGCTTCCAAGCTTGCAGTTTTGCCAATCTCAATCATTAAAGTTCCTCTTTGACATGGCGTTTCTGATGCCCACATTCCATGTCATTGCCGGGAGTTCTCTTCTTCTTCTTTCTGGGGGAACCCACTCATAGATTTGCTTTGGGAGTCGTTCGTCTGGCATTTTTTTTACTTGGCCAAACCAGACGTTGTTTTGGTTGAATGTTGTCTATAATAGTGGCTTTGGCATTCATTTTCACTCTCACAACATAATTGCGTATTTTCTCCAAGCTGGATATTCATGTTGATCTTCTCAGAAAATCCATTTCAACGGCAAATAATTTGTTTTATATGGTTTTTGTAATAGGCCATATTTTGCATTCGTATGTATCTGTACTTTTAAGGATGGTGTTATATATAGACATCTTAGTCTGACGCCTGAAACTTGATTCCCATAGGGTAGAATTTAGCGCACCTATTACTTTCTTACCCAAAGTAAACCGGTTTTTAGCGGTTTTTTTCTTTTTCCCGCTATCATCCAGTTCAACACCAAGGTAGGTATATTTTTGACAGGCTTTTATTTTATCCCCATTGTCCATAACAAAGTCTGTAGCTTTTCCGCCAATACAAATAACAGAACCATTATGCAGTACTCAAACTATGGTAATGCAAATAAGCCAAACAAAAGTTCAAAAGCTTACAGAACTGATAACTAGACACTGTTGCTTAAACAAACATATGCATTTTATATGGAAATTTTAAAAACAGCAGATGTCTAGAGAATGAAGAAACTCTGCTACATCTGCTGAGTGAGTGCAAAACTTACAATGAAAAACGCTGTTTTTTTTTTAACACAAAAGTTTCAAACAAACCGCCTCAGACAAAAAAATAAGAAAAATACTGTTTTTAGTCAGTAAAAACCTGACACTACTAGACAGTACGTGATATTTAGTATCTTTGAAGATTTTTCTTTTCTCACGCAAAAACAGTAATCTAATAAACAATATAGTTATTGCTTAGAGCCATCAACTATTGATGGCATGCTAGAAATGCACTATATTGTTGATACAGGAAGGAGGTAGCTTTAGACATAAGAAATAGCTATAACATAGTAGTTTTCTTTGGTCTGGTATTATTGCAGCGTTAAAAGAAAAATATAATGAAATACTTAATAGATGTTATGTGTAGTTATCTGTCAAAACGTACATTAATAGTAGATGAAGATTATTGTGACACGTAATGCGTAATGGGTTTTTATACTATAATAAGATGAGAAAACTTGCTAACGCTCAAAGAGTAACTCAGATTGCATACGTATAATGTGTCCATTGTGCGGTCATAGCAGAAATACTATTTGTAACAAACAAATAAAATTAAAAATTGCAACCAAGAAAACAAAAACGATTGTGGTGGAGAAAAGTTGACTATATTGTCAAAAACAGACAAATGAGCTCGTTATATAACATAAATGTTTTGCAGTCCGGCTAGACAAATAGCTTACATTTAGGACACATTCTCAAAAAAGACTATGGCAGCATTAGTGAATGTGGCAATATCTCTGATTGCTTTTAACAACGTCATCATTAATTCAAAAACATCTGTCGTTGATCTCTTTTTGTACTACAGTAGTAGTATAAACATAATACCAAGCTTCAAGTTAAATGCATTTTTAAAAGTTAATATGTATTATTAATTATAAATTTATTAATTATATGTCATCTTTTCCTTCCGGTAGGGAAAATCTATGACGTGGCGATATTGAAAAGAGTGCCAGAATAGGGGTCTATATACTACTAGACAGTGCAGCAAGGCGCATATTTTACGGGACAGGATCCAAACTTAAGAGAAAGGATAAAAAACTTTTATTCAATTATTTAACCAAAACTGACCAATTATGTAAGCACATCATACAAAGTAGATGACTAAAATGGCCCTCTTGCGCCGGCTCTGCAAAGCGTCTGTTGAAGAAATTAGTCCTCATGTCAACGTAAAACTAAATTTATACCGAATTAACACAATTTTATTATTATTTAAGTGTTATAATTATTACACTAAACTTCTTTTTTTTTTTCTAATAAATCAATTATTGAAACAACTTGTTCTAATGATATCAACGTTGCAAATTTGATATAATTGATAGCTGTGACCTCTATTACGTGATAATTCATGTTAATGAAACAATAAAATTTACTATGTTATTTATCACAAATTTAACTCAAAAGAAAGTTCTAGTCAATCCAAAATTAGTATAACATTAATTTGTGATACAAAACAAAGTAAATTATTGTATTATTTTATAGAAATATATTAAATTGATACAGTATATATTCGTTCTGGCTCACACAGTATTTCATTTATTATTTCTAAATTTGTTGCTATTATGGGAATACCATGTGAGCTAATAAAATTGAATTATATGCCATTTTAAATTCTTCATACTACTCTAGATTATTTGGCATCTAATTCCATTGCGCATAATGCATGAGATTTAAATATGACGTAAAACAAAATTTATAGTTTCTAACTTCATGTTTTTCTTTTTTGTATTCGGAATAAATAAGCAAGCAAACACAATAAACTATTACGGTTTTATAATATGTAAGACTGTTAGTTAGGTAGCAATAATAAACGTATTTCAAATTTGTTTATTAATATTAATAATAATAATTTTATTTATGCTAAATACTGCAATAGTTTATACACACCAACAGATTACTTAAAAGACAATATACTTAAATGTAAAAAATCATAACATAAATCTGATAATTAACATTAATTGGGGCAAATTTAAAGAAAAGGATTTTTTTTCTGCTTGTATTTAGACAACGTTGAATTTTTTATTTTGTCATTTTTAAAACATTTGCCAAAGCTTGCAAATTGTAATTACATCTTGAAATCTCTTTAAGTTTTATTGTATTGTGTTAAGTGTTGCTTTATATTTAAAACGCGTATTTTTCTTGGTGTAAGTTTGTATTCTTTAATAAGTTATTGTTTAAATTTGGATTTTTTTCTTTGATAATGTCAATTTGATTATAAATCAGTTTATAATGAGTGATTTACCACCGACTGATATCGCTAGAACTACAGTAATAATTGAAAATGGTAGAACGTATAAAGAGGTTGCTCAAATATTTGGTAAATCAATATTGACAATTTGCATTGGAGCCAGACTGAGTTGTATGTGAGAAGACGAGGTCTGCAAGGTCAAGCCAGAAAACGCTCAACCACCATTGCAAACGCTTAAACAGACGACAAACTGCAATTCAAAAAAGAAATAAACTTGTAGAAGTTTGTGGAACCCAAGAACAATATACTTAGACGACTGTTAGATGTATATTGTGCACCGCCTGTGACGCGGAATGTTATAGCGGCCTCATTGGTTAGTCACAATATTTTAAACCAGCTGACCCAAAAAGCGGTTGAGATGTTACGTATCCTGAGCTACATCACAAGGCATCAAAAGGTAAATCATAGAACTCTGGCAGTTTTCTGTAGTAGAGTGTTCTTACGTGAAACAGTTATTAGTGAGCGTTCGGTAAGAAAAAGACTTAATGAAGTTGGTTTGAAGTTGGTTGTGCTAATAAAATCCCTACAACTTCAGAGACAATATCGAGTGCAACTAGACTTTGCTCAAAAATACCTGAATTGGAATTATGGTCAATGAAGTCAAGTTTTGTTAAATTTGATTGACGGTAGAGAAAGAATATATTGACGTCAAGGAAAACAAAATGCACAATTTAATTTTACTCCTACAGTTTCTTTTGGTGGAATATTTTTAGTGACATGCACAGAGTTGGTGGTGATTGAAAGCGGCATTTTAAATACGAATAGTTACATTAGAAGCGTTCGACGTTCTGCAACCATGTGGTACCTTTTACCGCATTTATCAAGAAAATTTTGTTCAAAATGACTCAACGGCTTTCTAATCTTTTTAAAAGGAGCGCAACATAATGTGGTATATGCGCATTTTAGTTAAGTAACCATATTAAAGAATTATATTATGACAAATGTCAATTAAATGCTAAATTCTATTTAATTTTTTAAATGAATGTTCTTTAAAACTACTTAGTAATGCATTATAAACCGTATATTATAGCAATTGATGCCTGTTTGACTATTACTCAGTCTTAAACAGTAACGATCAATATTTAAAGTTTTTTTGTTTTATAATTGGGACTTGAGCTGTGCGTACTATAAAGATTTAATATTTAAGTCTTAGCAGTAGTATAAAAATGAAATACGTTGATTTATAAATTAAGTTTTACAATTGTTTTAGAATTCTAGATTACTTACAAAGAAAAACTGTGTAGTACAGCAATATACTACATTTATGCTTTAACTGGTATTTATTTTTTTAAATCTCTATTTATTTGTATAAACATAATAGTAAAATAAGTTGTGAGTTAATATTAAAAGAAAACATTTTTACATGCACATGTTTAGTAGTATTGTCATGAAAAAAATATTAAATCTTATCACATCTATGAGAATATCGGTGAACTTTTCTCTCTAGAAAAATATTGACACGTACAGCGCCGTTTTTAAATTAAAATTGGTTTTTATGGGACAAAACGCCAACTAACTCAATATCCAAACGATAAGATTTTAGTCATCACTCTTTTTATATGTTGAACAACATACAATATTCTATGTCTTCATGTTTTTGGTTAAAGATTTGAAGTTATTGTTAACGAGTAAAAAATTAATAAAGAACTAATTAAAAACGTCATTTTTTTTTTAATTAATTGCGGAAAAACAACTTTTTGCATCAAATTTCTACAAATTTGAGGACACAGATTGGACTTTATTTTACAATGTGTGAAAATTTTATTCAATTATATTCTAGCGTTTTCTTGTTGAGTTTGATGCTGTAAACCCTATAAAAGCGCAACTATTTTTCCCCCTTCACATGATATAATTTATGGATTAAAAATATATAAAAAATAATTTATTCTTTAGCTGGTAATTGTATAGGGTAAAATATTATACATTTTGACTGACATATAATGGAACAAATTTAATGTTTTTGTTAGTCTGCAGAACGACAAGCAAATGTTTTTACTTGATTTTGTACAATAATTATGCAATTGATTTTGAAACTTAATTTCCAGCATCTATGAGAGAAGATTTACATGCACCAAACTTGCCAATACATATAAACTTGCAACAGTCATAAAACCTAGTTTTTATGAAAGCTACCTCACAGCAACACTCCATATTTAATTAAAGATTGAATAAATGCAAAATAAATCTATTGTTAAATCCGTGTTCTCAAATGATTTTTTTATTAAATAAATATTGCTGCTTAATATGGTGGACAACGATTCCACATGCTGTTGCCAAAATAATTTATTATCTAAGTGAAAACCTAAAATTTTTATTGATTTATCAACACCCTCATTTGCATTAGGTAATGAAAAAAATATAAGTTTTGTTTTTGTTTCATTTAGTTTTAAATTATTTGCATGAAATCATTGTTTTGCTTCTTTTAAAGGACTTATCCCATCCACCACAGAAGCCGTTACACTTTGAATGAGAGATGTGTTATCGGCATAAAGATATGTCTTTGCTAGTGTTACATTACATTCAAGCTTATTTATGTATAGCAGAAACAACAAGGGACCTAAAATATACCTCTGCGGCACACCGTAACAAATTTTTGTTTTATCCGAAAATGTACCACCAGCAAAGGTAATCTGTTCTCTGCCAGTTAAGTAGCTTTTAACAATATTTAATGCTACACCTTCTATGCCATAGAATTCAAGTTTGTGCAACAACTTTTTTGGGTTGACTGAGTCAAATGCCTTGCTTAGATTTAAGAAAAAAAACATCACACTCTTGCATTCAAAAGCCTGTTTGATGTCAACAATAAGTTGTTTTACAGCTTTTATTGTAGATTTTGAAAAATATATTCAATAGCAAAAAAAGACGACTCAATTATGCTAAACTTGAAATTCTATTTTAAACAATTAAATGGCATTATTAGTTTGGAGCAATTACTGTTTAGCATTAACGTACCTTCTAGAGAACTACGATCATATAATTGTTTGCATTAAAATCTTCATAGTACTCGTACGTTGTTACGGTATGCTATCATTTTACTGGAGTATTGTATGTTACATTTAAACCTCAATGCAGAAGCGTGCTTTAATCTACATCTGTTATATTTTTGTTGCTTTAATTTTAATTTAATTTTATTATTATAAATAATATTTATTTATTTTTTAAGCTGTATCTTATATTGGCTCTTGTAAATGCTGAAACGTTAATAAATGTTGTTATTATTATTATTAAATAAAACATTACTTTGTCTCAAAACAAACGTGGCACATGTTTGTTGTTTAGAAAAAATAAATTTGAAAAAATCAACTACCAAAAAAATGGCACAAAACGTTGCATACAAAATTAAAACAACAGTCTAGTATAAGGATTTATGTCAGTTTTTTAGACTATTGGTAAAAAATAACAAAACAAAAGAAAACTGGAAGTTCTGTCAGTCACTCCACTTATGATACAAAGCAGTCATAACATAAATATAAAAAAAATGATTTTGGTTAGCGCAACAAAAAAAAAACGTTCTATATAGAAATTTTCTTTCCGTGCCTTATTTGCTGTGGATATTGGCGATCATTATGGCTATGTTCACCTTGTCGACGGATCCTCTAAACAGTTGGATTGAAGTCACTCCAAACCACTGGCGCAGATTGTTAAGCCATGATATTCTACTCTTCCCTGTACTTCTTTTGCCCAGTACTTTTCCTTCTAGAATAAGTTGGGGTATTCTTTACCTTTCTTTGTGTTTCATAATATATCTAAGGTATTCTAGTTTTCTGGCTTTTACGGTTATCATTATTTCAAGATCTTTTCCAACTCTCCTAAAAACCTCCTCATTTGTCACTCGATCCATCCTTGTAACCTTTAGTATACGTCTGTACGTCCACAACTCAAAAGCTTCTAGTTTGCTTTCCGAGTCTAGGATTCTGCGTGTACAGCAAAGTGGAGAAAACATAGCATCGTATCATTCTGATTTTAAGTTGCAGAGTCAGACCTGATCTGGTGAATATTTTACTCATTTGTGTAAATGCAGCTCTTGCTCTCTCAATTCTGCATTTTACTTCTTTAGAATGGTCCCACTGTTGTTTTATGCAGGTGCCTAAGTAAGGGTATTTGTCAACCTGTTTGATAAGTATGTTGTTGAGGGTTAGGTTTACCGGTGGTAGATTGTTTTTGGTGACTACCATGCATTTGTTTTTTTTTATAATTAAACAGATTCAGTGTTTTTAGCTAGTGGATTTGATCTTTTCCGTTATAAGTTCTCTCTTCCAATCCATCCAGTGCTTCTTTGAAAAAAAAATCCAAGTATATATTAAAAAGCATAGGCAAGATCACACACCCTTGCCGCACACCTCTACATATTTTTATTTTCTTTGTTTTGTAGTTTTCTACTCTTATTTCTGTTGTTTGTTGCCAGTATATTTTTTGCTATAATGCGAATGTTTTTCTCGTCAGCTCCCATTTTCCTAAGTATCCTGATCAGTTCTTTGTGTTTTACCCTGTCAAAAGTTTTGCAAAAGTCAATAAAACATAGGTACACATTGCAATTGACGTCTCTACATTGCTGAATCATTACTCATTATACTTATGGTCCGATATTCTTTGCATTGTTTTGCTGTTGGTTTTTTTGGAATAGTGACAAAAGTGGAGTGGAACCAATCTGTGGGTATTTCTCCCGTACCATACATCACATTATATAAGCGGATAAGAGTGTTTATACCTTTTTTTCTAAATAACTTAAGGATCTTTGCTGGTATTTTATTTGGACTTACTGCTTTTTTAGTCTTTGCTGTGTCTATAGCGTTTTGAAGCTCTTCCTTTGTAATATGAGGCCCGATATCCGTGTTATTTATGCCGTAATGTTCTGGGTGATCGTCTTCAAATAACGTTTTAATATATTCTTTCCAAGTCGATAGTTTTTCTTCGATCTCTGTAATCTCGTTTCAGGTTGCGTCTATTAATCTACCGTTTTGCTTTTTCTTATATATGCCTGCAACTTCTTTTCTTTTGCGGTGCATATTAAACAGGTCATACTTTTTTTGCAGGTTTTTTATTTCAAGATACATGGCTTTCATTCCTTCTTCTTTAGCTTTTTGTACGCTGTTTTTTATTTGATTTTGCAAATCAGTATACCTGCCCTGGTCTTTTCCTTTCATTTTTCTTTATTTGTCCATCGTTCTAAGAATATCAGATGTCATCCATTTTTTGTGTTTTTCTTTTTTCTTTTGTGTGTCAATGCCGTATTGCTTCACTATGCTTTCTTCCTTGCTTTGTTCAATTTTTGCATTAAAATCAACCATTACTAAAAAAACTTTGTTGTTTTTAGTAGATTTTAAGATCTTTGCCAAATGCCCATATACTTCATCTATCTCTGTATCATCTTTATCCGTAGTTGGGAGGTATACCTGAACAATGTGGTGGGTTACATTTTTGATCAATATATTAATTTCTTTTGTTACTACAATTTTGTCTACGTTTATTTAAATACTATGTTCAGTAATATTGCTATCATAACAGCACGGATCTAAAAATGGTGACTAAAACATTATTTTTCTCTTTCTTAAAGGAGTACGTTTCGCATTTTTGCACTGCAGATTTTTAGTCCTATTGTACAAATTTGATTGTTGCACCTCCAATAATTCTGATTTTTTAATAAAATTTATAAACTTTTACTAAAGAACTACCTTGAGTTTTTCTTAAGTTATCTTGTGTTTACTAAAGAAAGTTGCGTGCGTTAAATTGTATGCTTTGCATTTGCTTACTAGATATATTGTGCTCTAAACATATGTGGTGTAAAAGATTTGCTTGGATTTCTATACTATGTATGAGTTTGTTCAGGCCACCGTCTCCAGTTATCAGTTTTTAACGCTTTTGCAAGTTTTGTTTGTCTTAGCTGCATACTTTGGATTATGTAGTGTGTTGTAGTATGAGATAACTTTTTGTGTTTCCATAAAAAAAAAATTCTATATCCTGATCCTTTGGTAAACAGATTAGGCGTAACTTGACTTGTAGTTTGTAGCAGACTGGTTATGCAGTCAATTACTAGTTTGAAGTGCCGTTTGAGTTGCATTTCAAGTTTTGATCCGGATCAAGTTTTTACCAAAAACGCGCCGCGCTGTCTTAAATGGTTTTGACGTTGATTTTAAACAATTTTTTGTTTTGGCACATTTTAAATGATCGAGTATCTTTTAGTTTGATCTGGGTAAATTTAACACTGACATGCTTTTAAAAACACTTTCAAAAAGCAAAAAAATAATTCTAAAATTTGTCTCTATTGAAACATTGAAACGAAATATTTAAAACTGACTTATTAACTAACGTATATTTATTACTATTACAGTTAGGTAAGGTTAATTATTTAAAAAAAAAACTTGTTTGACAATAATATAATGCAAATGTGGTTCATCGCGGGCGCTCTCTGATGTATTGCGGCGCGGCGCTTACCGTCGCTCGCATAACGCCTAGCGCGACTTTACCCCAGCTACTTTTTTTAAACTAACTTAAAATCGTAAAATTGTTACTATTTATCCTTATAATAAAACAAGAAATTTCTAATTCAGTTGTAATATTAAAATAAATAATGTATCTAACAAGGCAGATCACCTAGTTACGGCTTTACTATCTATAATTATAACATATTTTATATTATCCTTTTTAATTGAGTACTTGGGTCTTGTACATACATATGTTTGAGTGTTTACCTGATAATAAATGATATAAATAAATGCAATGATATGGAATATAAATGATAATGATTAAGTTGCAGTTGATTACGGTTTTAATATATCTTATCTATGTTACATTAATTAAAGAAACAACGTGTTTATTTATCACATTATATTAACACTTTGCCCCATAAACCTACATAATTATATCAACATTTTATTCGCGTTATCTATGTAAACAAAAAACCTTTTGAAATTTCCGCGCGGTTCCTTTATCTAGTGACATTTCCATTGGCAAGAATGCATTCTTCTGACACGATTTCCCCTGCATGTTTTATGGTTATGTTTTATTATTTGTTTTGATGTTTGTCATCACAGGAAAAATACCGACAAAGAATACACTTTTCTCTATAAACTACAATGTTAAAGTGACTCAAACGACATTCAAACAACCGCCGCTGTGCTACGAGCCTACATAAAGCATTACCAAGTATGTACTTCCTTTATATGTAATAAAAGAATGATTACATCATGCCTTGTAATTGCAGATTATAAAAGGTAAAAATGTCTGTGAGATGGAATTCAGAATTCTTCACAGCCATGGAACACAGAGATTTACAAGCCAATGCAATGGCTGTGAATAATACAGGTTCATATGTATTATTAGCGGGGTAAGTTCAGTAGAAAATTGTTGGAATTGTGTATTAATTATAAAACAGTCGAAGGTATATAGCCATAAGGAACCTGGATGATACGGATAATGATAATATTAAAAAGTTTCCACGACAAAGCAAGTATGATGTTGGGTCAGCCGAGTGGAATCATACCGATCATAATAGTGACTTATGTGTTATATCTGTAAGTATATTAGTCATAGAATAATTATATAGCTATTCTAAATATACTTTTTTCTGTAAATATATATTCAGATTTAGAAAATGAAGTGAGATCTGTGAGATTATCTTGCTCTTACAAGCACATCAGTATAATTTGCAATAGAGTTTTTAACATGTGGACTGTTTAATCCAACACAAATACATTGCATGTGGCTTAGTGTTGTAACAAAAGACGGCTTCATGTAAAGTTTAGTTTACCCAATCCATTTTAGTTTAGCAAATTATGGTCTTAACTAACTTAGTCTTTAATAATTCATTTAAAGTAAAATAAATTATTTTTATGAAGTGTCTAAGCATTCCAACCAACAACCTTCCACTATAAAATACAGACCCAATATTACACCAGTGAATTTGAACAGTGTATCGTGTATTAATGTTAGAAATATTGTAATGGCGCTTAAAAACAAACAGTAATGACATGTATAGATTTGATACAATCTTAATTAACACTAGCAAGGATACAATTATATCTTCTTACTAAATTAAAAATATATGCATTGATGAGAGTACTTTTCCAAACTGCCCCAAAGTTGTTAATTTCTATTCAGAACCCATTTCATTATCACCAATAATATTGAAGACAGTAGAATCTGTATGGATTTAGAAAGTGAAAATCAACAACTGTTGCAATTAATGAAAAAAGTATGCTTTGTTAGTCTTGCTGGATCTTACAAAAGTGTTTAACTCGTGTCACATACAATACTCTTATAAATTAATATATACAGTAAAGCTTTGCTAATCCGGATCAATTAAAACATGGCTTGATCCGAATTATTGAACAATCCAGATTACTGGAACAATAATAAAATTATTAAACAAAAGCCACAATATATAACAAAGCTTTTATTATAATGACAGTAGAACAAAATTTTAAGAAAAAATTAAACCTCTTAAGAAAAACTCCGATAATTTAGTCTTGCTTAACCTCCATTGCGCAACTTTTATTATTTCTTGTTCTTTGACTAGAGTTAACACTTCTGTGGCTGTTTTGGTGCTATGTTGAAATATACAAAAAAATCTGGGATTTCCTTTTTTCTTTTTTATTATAAAATTTACATTTTTTAATTTTGTCCGAACTACAAGGACATCCGGATTAGAGCGAATCGGATTAACGGAGCTTTACTGTAGTAATAGAAAACAAGTTGTATCATTCAACGAACAAAAATTTCAGTGTACTTACAATGGAGTATGGTTTTCTGCAGGGTTCTATTCTTGGGCCACAGCTATTATTGATTTTCTAAATGTGTATTGTGGTATTATGATACTAAATAAAAATAAAAATTTTACGTTGTTTTCCCATTATCCAACACAATAATCTATTTATTTTGTATGAATTGAATAAGACTATGACATACAGTTCTCAGATAGTATTGCACTCTTATAAACTTTATTTATTATAAAATTAGCTTATTCTGAGAATTCTATAGCCTATATTCAGAATGTAGTTATAATATACAAGGTTTTCAAAAAATAAATCTTTTTTTTTTATTGATGAATTCTATTAACATTTAGTAAATGATTGAATAAAATGTAGATGTTTTTGGTTTGAGTGAACGACTATATTCTCTTGGACTTTGCGGAATTTCCATTGTGGTATTACTTCACAAGACCAGTATATATGCTATCTGTTTGTCAACAATGGTATATTATCCCAAGTTACATATTCTATGCTGCTTGCCAATTACTAGGATAACTAACCCTGTCTTACTGTAGCGCAAGTTATACTTGTGTCTTACACCTTTACGGGAATGTGTTTCTGTAGCGTTTGTGCATACGTCACATGATTTTAAATGTCTAATAATATTTTAGTGATTATTATCTGATTTGTTTTTTTGTTCTTAATTTTTAATTTTCTCTGTTCCTTTTTCATTTTGAATTCTAATTTCTTCTGTTGATAATTCCTGATATATTTTAAATAATTTACCTCAAAATACAAATAAACCTCAGATATTATAAACAGCTAATCAAATGAGCAAGTGCTTGAAAGGTTGGTGCTAAAAGAGGAAGGGGAAGGAAGACTTTGTGCAAGCATCTTGTCTTAGCATGCACCAGGGTCTGTCAGAATTTAATAAGAAAGCAGTTTAAATTAAAAGGTTAAGTTGTGTCACATGACTAGGGATGGCAAAAATCATATATACATTGATGTATTACATCATTTGATGTATCGAAACCGTACATTGATTTATCGCATAAAAAACATCGATATAAATATATCTCATGAAAACATTGGAACGAAAACAAAACTACTGAATAATACTAAATAGTAACAAATAAACAAATATTATTATTAACAGAAAATAACAGTAATAAGTAGTAAGTACATATCAACCGCACAGAAAATTTGTTTTCGAGCCCGCGTTACTTCAAGCACGAGCCTCCAACCGGGCTGTGGCCGGCTATGAATGTAAAAATATAACGATGTTTTCAGCAATGTATCGGAACATTAATGCCCGTACTAATAGTCGAGGATTGATCCGTGATTCAGAATTAATTCTCGGATTAACCGAAAATGCATCCAATAGTCGATATAATCCTAGATTCACGAATCCGAGATTGCAAATAATCCTCTCTCAAACAATCTTGCTCCTACCCAAGATTAATCCTGGATTGTTGATTCATTTGAAATTTATAACCTAAAAATTTACGAAATACAATCTTTAATTAATAACAATATAAATAAAAAATGAATGAAATTGAACTCCGAGATGAATTTTTTGATTATTTAAATGATATTCAATTAAATAAGGTTGCCCAAAAGGTATGTATATGTGCAAATATTTTTATACTTAAATAAATTAAAATTAAAATAGAATTCATGGAAACTGTACATAGTTATACTGATATATTATATTCAAAACAACAGGTATATTAGAGATGCTGAAAATCCTTTTGAGTTTTATGATGTCGAAGAGTTTCGCAGAAGATATCGATTTTCAAAAGATATAACTTTTCATATTCTGCTCCCACTACTATCAGAAGACTTGAAAAAAATCAACAATCGAGGGCTACCATTTACAGCAGAATTTTAGCTTTTAATTCGTTTACGTTATTATGCAACAAGTAGTTTTCAGGTATTGTACTCGATAAATAGTTTACTGCTCATAATAAATACAAAGTTTTTTAGGCGGTGAGTGGCGACTTAAAGGGAGCTAGCCAGCAGAGCATTAGTAACATAATAAAGAGATGTTCAACTATATTTGCCAGCAATTGTAAAAATTATGTAAAATTTCCAACGACCAATGCTGAACAAAGAAGAAATGTGACAAAATTTTACAATTGTGCTGGATTTCCTACAGTTTCAGGCTGTATTGACTGTACTCATATTAAAATATGCAGTACAGGTGGTGACGCTGCAGAGGTTTTCCGCAACAGGAAGGGATATTTTTCGTTAAATGTGCAGGTATTCAGTTACAGCGTATAAACAAGTATTTAATAAATATTTTAAGGTTGTTGTTGGTCCATCGATGGAAATCTTGGATATCGTGGTAAGACATCCTGGATCACATCACGATAGTTTCATTTTTAACCAAAGTGCTGTGCGAATACGATTTGAACAAAACCAAGTCATCGGCATTTTACTAGGCGATAGTGGTTACCCTTGCAGACCGTACCTTCTAACTCCAGTTTTGGTACCAGGTACTTTATATCCGATGTTGTAAAATAGTACTTACATTAACTATAAATTTTGTTTTAGGCAATCCGCAAGAAGAGAGATATAACAAAGCACAGATTCGTACAAAAAATATAGTCGAACGTGTTTTTGGAGTATGGAAAACGATATTTCCATGCTTACAAAAAGGTTTAACCACAAAACTGGATACCTCAATAGAAATTATAGGTGCTTGTGCTGTGTTATACAACATCAAATTAAAATATAATGATCACCAATATGAAAATGAACATGAAAATATTCCAAACATGCAAAATGATAACATTGGATTAGCGTTTAGACGACAATTTATACAACAGCATTTTTAAATACATATTTTTATTAAATAAATAATATCACATCTTATATCATCTATATATTTTTTTGAGTACAATAATCGTCTAATTTTTTTTTGCCAGCTATTTCTAAATTCGCTTTTTGCAATTCCAAATTGGCAATTTTAATGCGAATTTTGTGAAGCTCTTCATCAGCACTTGACATGGTTTTAATACGCTTCACTCTTAGATTTCCTTCATCTAAAGCTTTTCGTTTTCGTGATTTATCTGAAAAAAATTCTAATTTGATAAATAGGTAAATACAATTAAATGAACTTACATTTATTTGGTGTATTGCAGTTATTTTCAGATAAATCTTCATCAGGAATCAATACTGAAAATAAATAAAAATTAATTTACAATTTTAATTAATCCAACTGTATTTTGTAACTTACTTGAATTATCAAACTGCCTCCTGTCAATAGTGCCTGATGCCTCTCCGAAGTTGATAATTTACGTTTCCTATTGTATTTAACACATTAACAAAACCCTTTCTTACGTTACGTTAGTTATGTGTGGATATTATAAATATACACACATTACTAATGTAACATAAAAGTTGTCTCAATTATCTATACATATATACTTATCCTCGAAAACAAGTATAAAGACATGCGACTTGTTAACAGAGACTAGTAGTAGTAATGTACACAATTTAAGGCCATTGTGATAATTAAAGTGTCAAACGTTTGTAAAATCTAAAATCATATTATTAATATAACAGTTCATAGTAAAAATTAAAAGTTCAACTGTAAATCATGATAAGTAATAATTTTAAGTCTATTATTAATCTATATTAAATTAATTCAATTTTTGCACAATGCTAGTTAAAATGTTTTACAGTTGAATGTTTGTAATAACCTGTCGCATCTTACTTTTGTTTCAAATTTTTCCATAATGTTTTTAATTGGGAACTAGTTCTGCTCGTTACAACATCGGGTTGGCCATTGTACTCGGAGGTCAACACTTCACAACCCATTCTTTAAATTTTTCCTGCACAGTAGCATTATCGGTTTTTTATTTTCAATTATCGGATGTTCTTTTATTAACATAGCCAGCAGGATTTTTTCTCTTTCAGTATAATGAGCTGCTCCAGATTTCTTTTTCATTCTTAAAATAATATCAACAATTGCTAATCAAATATTTCTTTACTTAATTTGTTAGATTATAATTTATATTGAATAAAATAAATTATATATTAGCATAGCTAGTAAAAGAACCATACAAGTTTTACTTACTTCTTTAATATAACATTTTTATATCACAATTCCACACAATTTCACGAATAAATCTGTCTCACTGACAGCTTTTACCGTTATAGACGTCACGACCGCATACGTCAATTCAAAGTTAGTAATATTTGGTATTTTACTAAAATATCACCAACAGTGGGAGGATTCACCGATACTACCCGAATCCGTGACTATTTGATACAACGATCCGGATCAATGAATCTCGGATTTATGAATCTAGAATTAATCCGAGATTGGATCTCCGACTATTAGTACGGGCATAAAATTGATGTTTTTGTAAAATACATTGATGTATAGAAAACATCGATATATATTTGCCATCCCTACACATGACAGATGTCAAATGATAAAAATGGAAGACATTCTTTCAATCTCTTCACTGCACTCTCTAAATTTTATAATTTAATATAATAAACATTAAGTGTGAAAATTTTATAATTGAACTACTTTTACAAAGTTAAATTATATAATTATTTAATATACATTATTTTCAGAGTAATCAAAGATTAGAAGTCCTTACCTGGAGAACTGGTGAGCTGACACAAACTCATTCATTAAGAGCACATACTCGTGTCATAACAGATTTGAATTGGCATCGTACGGATCCCAATCTTCTTGCCTCTTGCTCTGTGGATACTTTTATTCACATTTGGGATTTACGTGATACAAGACGGCCCACTAGTTCACTCTCAGCAATAGCAGAAGCCTCACAAGTTCGATGGAATTATTTAAATCCTCATTTATTAGCTACAGCCCATGATGGTGATATAAAACTTTGGGACAATAGAAAAGGTACCGCACCAATATTATATGTATCAGCACATTTATCTAAAATCCATGGATTGGATTGGAATCCAATGATTGAAACTCAGTTAGCAACGTCTAGTCAAGATAATACTGTAAAATTTTTTGATATCAACAATCCACGTCGAGCTGAATACATTTTAAATACAAATGCACCAGTTTGGAGAGCCAGATTTACTCCATTTGGTAATGGTTTAGTCACAGTAGTTGTTCCTCAATTACGTCGGGGTGAAAATAGTTTATTGTTATGGAATACAGCAAATCGAGCAACACCAGTATACACTTTTGTTGGTCATAGAGATGTAGTTTTGGAATTCGAATGGCGTAAGCAAAAACAAGGTGATACAGATTTTCAATTGGTTACTTGGTCCAAAGATCAATCTCTATTGGTTTGGAAAATTGAACCATTTCTACAAAAATTATGTGGACATGAACCAGAAGAAAATAAAGAGTTAGAATCTGAAGATATTATAGAGGCTGTGGAAACAACAAACAAGCAATCTCAAAAGATTCATGCATTACAACAGGAATTTTCTTTGTTGAATGTACAAATTCCGAATTTGGAAGTAGTTAAAATGGATGTAATTAAACGAAATTGTACTGTTCGTGCTAGTACTAACAATATTTTAACCATATTACAAATTAATTTTCCAAATGCATATCCTCATGGTGTTCCACCAACTTTTGAAGTTATTCAAGGTAATATTATTCATCAGATTTATTGCAATCAAGTATTTATTATTTATTTTACTCAGGTTCATCAGTAGATGAAGCAATTTCATCAAAGTTACTACACACTTTAAATCATATAGCCCAACAAAGAGTGCTAAAAAATCGCACATGCTTAGAACCTTGTCTTAGACAATTAGTAGCAACTTTAGAACAATTAGCAGCTGATTCAAATGATAAAAGATTGTATGATCGACCATATTTAGAATCTCCTAATTTATTTGGTTCAAATGATGCTTATATACCATTCCCTAGAACATCTGGAGCAAAATTCTGCTCTGTTAGCACGTTGGTTTGTTTTGGAAGGCCATCACATACACGTCGACTGTCAACTAAAGTAGAATCTACAACACCGCGAGCATTATCAGCTTTGGGAAGCATGTTTGGTACCAAACGTTCTAATGATCAAATGACAATATCTTCATTTTATTTTCAAAAACAAAGATCTAGAAATAAACATTTAAATACACATCGATTAAAGCTTCAATGTGTTATTTATGATGCATCAGGATTATTTTTTATTAATAGACAATTAGCAGCACAATACATTTTAGATGGTGATGTTAGCACAATTTGTAAATACAATGCTAATGCGGCAGCTCAAGTTGGTAGATGGGATTTGGTTCAAGCTTGGACATTAGCCGAATTAGTAGCCAGTCCCCAACAAGCTGAAGAAGATATAATTTCTAATCCATTTGGGGCTCAACTGATGCAATCTCTGTAAGCAAATAATAATACACACATGAACATATTAAGGATTGTCGATTTTAGAATTGAACATTATGCATCGCAATCGGATATTCAGATGGCTGCCATGTTATCCTGTATTTTTGGAAAAGATCATGAACATTTGAATAGGAAACAGTCAATCAAATCACTTTTATCACCTACGGCGGTAAGCATTTTGCATGTTTATATGCATCTTCTCTTGTACATATTCTGCAGTCCTGAATCTGAATTTTTATTTTGTAGCAGTTAAATCCTGGGAAACGGTGGCTTAAGGTAACTAATTGGGTTTTTGCTTATGCATGTCATTCCTGATATTATTTCAATTCCTGCATGTTTTGTGCTTAAACTGCTAATACAAGTGTGATTCACATAACTTTAATTATTAATTATTTTTAAATAAAACTATTAACTGATCTTATATTGTGATGTTAATGTTTGTAAATCTTAAAATCTGCAAATTTTAATCAAACATGACTTTATATCTATAATGACATTCTTATGCACATTATTATTACCACAAAATATTATTAAGGTATTATTCACAGGTCTAATTTATATTACACTTTTATCAAATTACACAGTATTAGAATGGGATTATTTTTTAACTATATTACTAACAGAAAAAAATGTGAAATAACCAACAATTCATATTAGTCTACAAGTTCTTTGCAAATTAAAAAAAAAATCAATGTGCAATGTTTCTGAATAATTGGCTGAGGGATTTATAAGTGGCACATTCTGTATTATTTATAAAATTACATTGACTGAATTTCTTCAAATTTGTACACAACCATAAAACACATAATATACATGTTGAAATTTAATACAGTTAATTGGTAATAATTCATCACATATAAAAATAAATGTACATATGTAAAATAGTAGTTGATATGATTTGCTTTATAGATTTTATTAAATTACAAATTTTTTGTCATAACTTTGTATCAAATTGACTGCTTGTGTGAGATATTTATTTTATAAACACTGCATATAAAATGACTGCTATATTACTAAGGATGACATGATTATAGTGCGTTTATGTTATAATTCAACCAAGACCATTATAAAGCAAAAACATATGTAAAATTGTTGTTGCTGTGATTTGTTTTATAGATCTTATCAAATTATAGATTTTTTTGTTATAACTTTGTATCAAATTTACTGCTTATGAGTCCAGGATGGTCATAGGCCTTTGTTAACATCTATGCGAAATGTATTGGGCGATGAGCATTGTTTCATTTATTTATGTCTTTCAGCAATTCATTTACAGTATTTCTGGGTCTTAGGCTCTAGCCTATCTCTCGTTCGGCTTTCTCTCTCTTTGGTCTCCAGTTTTTGTAGGGGGATACTGTTTGCCTAGTATTATCTGTCTCTTTGCAGTACAGACGTTTATCTGTGTCTATCTTCCCGATCTTTTTTACGTATCTTTGAAAGCAGTCGTCAGCTGTGCCTGCCCTATGAGGAACTGCGTTCTGTATCATTCTGAGATATTTGGGATCAGCTTTTTTGCTCTTATCTAATCTCTCTGCAGATTCTCAGGTCCATCCTTTCTGGGATTGCTCCAGAATGTCCGGTATTTTTGATATTTTATGGCCTCTATCTATACTTTGGCCTCGTAAAGAATTATAGGTTCTACGGCACAGCACAGCATTCTTGATTGGTTTTCACCGGCGCTTCTTTTGCTTTGGTGGCCACTATCTGGACTTATTTCCTAAAGTTCAGATACTCTCTAGTGTTATTTTCTCATTTAGGTCTCTACTTAGCATTTCTCTATCTAGTTCATTCAGGATCCATCTTTTCGTTGGGCTTTCTGTCGGATTTGTTTTTGATTTTGTGACTTCTACCACTTCATACGATATGCACTGGGCTTAGTATTTTCTTATCCAGGACTCTCCAATTCGTAATTTCTCTGTGCGCCTCCTCGGAGCTGAAGATGAGATTGATTGACTCTTGATTTCCTCTTGTAAAGGTTGGCGCGTTACCTTCCTTCAAGGTTACTAGAGTGTTGCTTGTCAGCCATTCTTCCAATGGTTTCCTTCTTGGGCGATTTTGACTTGAAGTCTCCTGCTATTTTATCTACTTTTTTTTTAAGTTTTTCATGTCGACATCGATTTTTTTCAGGTATTTTGGTGCTATGTAACAGGAGTATATCCTGAGTATCTCCGTCTTAATCCGTACATATCTCTTCCCTCTCTTGTTACGTCCGGTTTTGATCTTATTGCCCATGAGCTGTATTGTAGCATGTTTGTCCGATATCTACCTACTTTCTTTGCTGGCTAGTTTCTTGTTTTGTTTCTTTCTATCAGGTTGTGCTATACTTCTGTTTGCGTTTATCTGGAGTATCTTTAGTTTGGTTTGTTTTAGTGGTTATTTTTTGCTGCTTCTACCCTGTTCTTATTCTTCTTCTTCTTTATCAACTTTTTATAATCGGGACAGCACATAGTTTCTGCTCGATGCCCGGGTTCTTTACACAAGTAACAATCTATCTTATTTGAGCATTTGTGTGGCCGGTTTGTCTGCATTTGTGGCAGACTTTTTTGCACACCGCTGCCTTGTACCCGACTATCCTGCATTTATAGCATTTTTGGGAGGTCTGTCATATCTTTGACTCTTCAACTGTTCCATCCGTTCCCGATTTTTCTCTATCGCTAGCAGTCTGCTCCTGCCTTTATGTACACACCCATTGGTGCACAATATACTGGAGCCCTGGTTGTGAATCTGTAGCATCTACAGGGAGTTTATAAATGAATGGGATTATGTAATCACTTTAAATATGCCGCTTTTTTAAAATCGTCCACTATACTACATATGTTTTCATATGTTTGCTTGACAGCTGTCAAAGTTGGTCTGTCAAAACAAATAGTTTAGTGAACAATTTAACAAAAGCGGCACATTTAAAGTGATTACATAATCCCATTCATTTATAAACTCCCTGTATAAACAAAGACCTCAAAACAATATCTGAATGAGATACTTCCACCAACATGGTCAATTTTAATTCTAAAAAAACTCAACTCCTTACTGTTACAAAATCAAAAACCGAGGTATCATCAATACCAAATATTAAACTAAACAGTGAATCCTTATCTAAAACTTTTTTAATTTGTCTTCTAGGGGTTACAATCTCACATGATCTTCTCTGGAATGACCATGTTGTTGACATAGCTTCGAAAGTATCTAGAAAACTAGGATTTTTTAATAGATCTAAACAGTTTTTACTTCTGTCAGCTTCTGCATATATATAAAACTTATATTCGTACTTGTATTGAATATTGTTCTCTAGTATGGGGAGGAACTTCCAAAACTACCTTCTAAATTCTATTAATAAATGGCTATTCGGATCATTGTTGACCCACAATTGACTTAGATACTTTACAACACCGGCGTAATGTTGCAGATCTTTGCATTTTCTATAGATATTTCCATGGACATTGTTCAAAGAAACATAAAACTTATTCCCATCTAAACAAATATTTACTCATAGTACATGGCTTGCTAGGAATTCTAACAAATATTCTCTGACAGTTCGAAGATGTAGATTTAAGAGAGATTTTTTAACAGCACTATAAACACATTGAATAAACTTCCAAATTTATTATTTCTCGAGACTTATAATCTGCAAATATTTAAGGTCAATGTTTACAGACTGCTTAAATTCAAAAATAAGAAAAACATTTTTTTTATAAAACATAAAAAACATACCGACTAAATGTAAAAATTAATTATCCTGTTTTTATTATAAAAAATGTTAAACCATGTTTCCAGACTAATTTCTAATTGAGTGGTATTGTCATTTCTCCTGCAAGCCACATAATGTTGCACATCTTAGATTGAATGAACAGTAAGAACTAATTATGAATAATGCATAATATATGAACTATCAAAAATCTCAAATCAAAATTTTTATTGTTACGTAAATCACAAAAGAGAATTTTATTGATAGATTATAAATTTCAGAAACATTAATTTTTTATCATATTTTAGGGTGGCGGCTCTCCATACCATACCATTCCTCCAGCAGATATTGTTGCTGAGGGTTGGGTGTTCCCATTACTTAGAACAGCTCGTTCAAATTCATTGGATAATTTGAGATTAGAAGATATCCAACCACAAACTCAAAAAGCAAATGGCACTTCATTGTACGAGTATTATAAATTAGCATATGCTGAAACCCTTCATAGATGGGATTTGTTATATAACCGAGCAGAAGTATTAAAATATATGTGTGCTCCTAATGACGCTCATAAAGGAGTAGAGTTTTTAACAGATTGCCAATACTGTTTGAGGCCTACAAAAAATTGTACTTGTTCTAATTGTAAGAAATTGTCTTTAAACTGTGTTATATGTCATGTATCAGTGCGTGGCAGTGCTAATTGTTGTCTTGTATGTGGACACGGAGGACATACAAAACATTTACAGCAATGGTTTGAGAAATATAAAGTTTGTCCTTCAGGTTGCGGATGTCAATGTCTAATGGAAACTGCTGGCACATTAAGTACATAAACCAATGATACTTATTTTGAGATTATTATAGCGTTATATACAGGGTACACCAGAGTTTATTTATTTTAATTTATGTAAGATATATTTATTAATATACTTAACTTTTTACAATGTTGAAATTTGTTTAATTAATTAGTTAAGTTACGAACGTATTATACTAGATCATGATTATAACAAAACAAAATTGGTATTTTATAAATCCTTAATTATTTCCATAGGATTCACTTTAGTGCAACTAATAATAGTAATCATGGGATATCTTCCAGGTATACATAATATCATTAATCGTATATCACATCGTTCCATCAAGTATTCCCATTTTAAGTTGCTTCTTTGTTCATCTGTTAACTTAACAAATTCTTCACACTAAAAAAGAGTTTTTATTTTACATAACATATCAAACAAATAATTATTTCTGTGGAACCAAAAAAGTCGTCAGAGGACAGCTCTTTTTGTTTCTGAAAAATATTTTGTTATAACTGTATACAGGGTGCTGCAAAAGTAGCATATTAACTTGATGGTACAATATTGATAGATCTTTAGTGTGTATGGGAAAATAATTAAAAGTGGCTGTGCTATTTTATTCAAATATTTCCTTTTTGATTTACAGTATTGAAACGGATTTTTTTGTGTAATTTATTATGAAATGTGTTTTTTATGAAAATGCATATCAATATTGTAAATGAAAAATATTTACTTAAGTAAAGTAGCTGAGCTGGGCTGTGCTCAGGAGATGTAATCCGAAAAGTGCAGGTGGGTAAAAGGTTTATTAGTTTTTAATTCATTTAATGAGAAAAATACTGAATATTTTAAAACTATTTTTTTTTATTGATAGCAAGCTATCTAGAGCTTATTTACTTATTTTTTCTGAGAAAATTGAAATGCATGACTTACCGTATTGTGTAGTACCTTCTCAGCATTTTTTCCAGTTAATTTACAATTAGTAAGGGTACCAGTATGATCAGACAATGTTACACGTATATCAAAAGTAGTTTCAGGTTCAGCAAAATCAATATTAGTACCGACTGGACATTGAGCATTATCACACTTTGTATCTAATATTATAAATCTACAACGTACACTGAAAAATGAGATATAAGTATAACAATAAAATTACAAAAATCTTATGGGAAAAGGATATATTAAACAAAAATCTTACCAACGAGTGCTGACAATCTTTGAACCATCTACATCAAAATTAGTAATCATTGCATATACTTTAGCAGTGAATTTTGCATCTTCCGATCTTACAGCTTCAACTGATAACTTTTTTATCTTCATTTGAAGTTGGCATATGTTCATAATATTTTGAATACTACTAGCTATAAAATAATTATAATTAATATATTGTAAAATTTGCAATGATGATAAAATTACTTACAATCTGGTAGTGCACAAGCCATTTGATCAAAAATAGCATTTGTTTGTAGTGGAGCTGTTTTTGCATATTCTCTTAATTTATCAGTTTCATTACAAATTGGATCTTCAGTAATTATGGTACGTGAAGACATACTTGCTCTCGCACCTTTGTTAAAAGTGTCATTGACAATTTTCATGTCTGTCATAAATAGTATTGTCATTCTAGGTTTCCATAATGATGCTCTATAATTAATCAAATACAATTCAATAGAAACAATTATTAATGAACATCTAACCTGGCAATGTATTCGGGATTCCATAACGATATATGGAGTGCTGGACTTGAATAATCAAATACTGTTACACTTCGAACTTGTGATTGTCCATATTTTGTATTAACATTCCTCACTTCGGAAACTGATCTAACGGCAACCATTATATCTGGATATTCATCTAATTAATAAAATAATAATTAAATCAAATATAACAAACATAAATTAAATTCTTTACGTAGGTATAGTTCAACTTTGTCATGAATATCGGATATATTAACATAATTCTGAATAGGCTTAGTTGGAAGATGAAGAATACGCAGGAATTCTTGAAAATTTCCATCACGTAAAGCTATAATTTCAGATTCTTGATCATTTAGAGTTAATGTAAATGGAGATGTTACATTAGGTTGGTATTCATCGCTACGGCCTCCTTTTCTTATTTCTATTCTAGGTTTTTGAATTTGAACTAAAAATAATATAAGTATCAAAAAATAAAATCAATTTAATGTGTACGTACCAATATCGCCAATTTGAAACTTTTCATTTAATGCAAATAATGAATCGCCCTGACCCCACCAAGCAACGTTTATATAATCAACAGGTGAATCACGAACTGTAAAATTCCATACTGTTCTGTCTTCGCTAATTCTTCTCGGTTGCTGTTTACTAATTATAATGCAAACTAGCATACAATTGGGTATAAATGGTTCTAATTCACGGATTTTATACTTTTTTAAGCCGCACAATGTTCTATGAGCCATATTTTTAGAAAAGTGCTATTGCAAAGTGTACCAAAGTAAACTATACAAGAATGATAATATCTGAAGTACAACTATTGCAGTAAGCAAGCAACTTGATTTAATACTTCCAAAAATACAACCTGTAAATAGTAATTTTTTGGTTTATTTATAATTATAATAAATTCGATTTAAATATGGTGCCAACTTATAAATAAGCAACTAAAATCAAAATTCCAGTTTGTCAAATTTTAAGCATATGCTTAGTAAATGCATTGATATCAGCTTTTCCGTTTTTTTTTTATATTATCAAATGAGTGTTTGAAGGTATAATTAGAGCCGCTTTTAATATTGTCGAATATACCTTGGGTATCTACAATGGGTGCGTTCGAAAAACTGGAGCTAGTATCACTGCACACCATGGGTGCGTTCGTTTAATGAATTGTTGGAGTGGAACTAGTTCTTAGGTTTTAATTCCATTTGAACGTTTTATGCACTCGGTGCGTTAGAGTTTTATTTAATTGCGGGCAAGAGCGTCTCTGTCGAAGTGGATGTAGGAGTGGATGTGTGCAGATTAATAAAACGAGCATGTACCCTGTAGCACGCTGTTTTTAATATAAAACCAGTGACGACCTTTTTTATGTACAAACTTATTTCACCGTGGTTACAATTACAATTCTACTCTCTACTCGTGCTTGGCACACACGCCGCTATATCTTAACTTCTTAGTACATAATATTACCAACTTAAACTTAACACACATATTCTAAATATAACGCCATCTATGCAATACGGTTGTCGTTGTTTTTAACACTTTCCCTCAACGAATACCTTATTGCGTATGCGTTTATCAATTATCAAATCTACATTCTTTAAAATTAAATCCCTAAATTTTTCATATAACAATTTTCCTAAAGGCTTAGTTAACAAATCTGCTACATTATCATCAGTTTTCACATAACTTAAATTTATAAAATCCGTCTTGATTTTGTCGATTATAAAGTGATATCTTGTGTCAATATGTTTAAGCTTCTTGTTATTTTCATTATTATAGGCTAGCTTTATCACTGACTGATTATCTTCAAAAATGTCTATCGATTTATAATCAACAATATCAAAATCTATCATTAGATTTCGGATCCAACATGCTTCCGTTATAGCTACACTTAATGCTACATATTCTGATTCTGTAGATGATAGGGATATACTGGGCTGCTTTTTACAACACCAAGAGATTAAACAATTAAACATTTTAAAAACATAACCTGACGTAGACTTTCTGTCGGTTACGTCACCTGCCCAATCCGCATCTACATGACCCTGTAACCCTATGTCTATACTGTTATACACCAAAGCGATTTGTAATGTCCCTTTTATATAACGTAGCACTCTTTTTAATGCTTTAAACAACATTTCACTTGCACAATGTTGATACCTGCTTAAAAAACTCACCGCTACACATAGATCTGGTCTAGTACCACATACAGCATACATTAGGCTTCCTATTAACTGTCTACATTTCTTTTCAATTTCTGGACTTTCAGATTTCAGATCTTTTCAACAGTTCGAAGTTGAAATTTTGATCTATTGGAGTACTTACTGACTTACAATCAATCATATTGAATTTCTCTAAGAGTTTTGACAGATAATTCTCTTGATCAATAACTATTTCATCTTCGCTCTGTTTAATTCTAATGCCTAAGTAATTTGATGCTAGCCCTAGATCTTTCATTTTAAAATTTTTACTTAACAATTTCTTGAAATTATTTACTTCTTCATCTTTTGATGAAAATATCAACAAGTCGTCAACATAGATTAACACAAATATATTGTAGTCCTTTTGGATCTTTGAGTATAGGCAGAAGTCATTTTTTGATCTAACAAATTGTTGTTGACTCATAAAATCATCGAATTTCTTGTTCCAGCATTTTGGAGATTTCTTTAACCCGTATATTGATTTGTTTAACTTACATATGTTTCCGTTAGGAAGTTTCATATAAACACAATCGTCGATATCTCCATTCAAGAATGCGCTAACAACATCCATCTGATATACTTTTAGTTTCAATTTATTCGCCACTGCCATAAATATTCTAAACGTTGGTAATCTGGCAACTGGAGAATAGACTTCCATGTCACAATCGGACTGTTCAAATCCTCTTGCTACTAAGCGAGCTTTGTATAATTTTTCTCCGCCTGTTTCCTTTATTTTTAGAACCCATTTGCTTGATACAATGTTAGTGTTGTTTGGAACATGTTTTACCTTGGTCCACGTATTGTTTTCTTTTAAAGTTTTCCATTCTCTGTCCATTGCTTCTGACCATTCCTGTCGATCTTCGCTTTTCATGGCTTCATCGAAGGTTGTCGGTTCATTGTGAGTCGTTACGAAGTTTGTATGATAATCATTTAACCATTTTGGATTGTTCCTTTCTCTAGTTGGCCTTACAGGTGTTGTTGGTTCTTCATCTTCTTCGTTAAAGCTATTATAGTCATCGTTTAGATCTGAGTTATCTGTTATTTCTTCTGCTTCCTCAGTCTGCTCTGAGTTGTCTGATATCTCTTCAACTTCCTCAGCCTGCTCTGAGTTATCTGATGTTTCTTCTACTTCCCCAGTCTGCTCTGGGTTGTCTGTTATTGGAATTTCTATTGGTACTATTTCCTTTTCTTTATCATTGTTTTTTTCAGCTTCTTGGTTGCCAGTTTCATTTATGAAGATAACTTCTCTTTTGATCAAAACATCCTGTTTCTCAGGAAAGTATATTCGGTAACCTTTAGTATTTTCTCCATATCCAACAAAGTATCCAAGTTCAGATTTAGAATTCCATTTCGGTCGTTTTTGATCAGGGATATGTACCGCCACTTTTGATCCAAATATTCTTAGCTGATTTACATCATATAATTCTTTATCATACCAAACCTCATATGGCGTTTTATTTTTTACTCTATTTTTTCCAGTTCGGTTTAATACAAATACTGCTGTATTTATGCTTTCAGCCCAAAATTCTTTATCCATATTTTTCGCTAGCAAAATGGTTCTTGCTGCTTCTGTTATAGTTCTCATTTCCCTTTCTGCACAACCATTTTGTTCTGGCGTATACTCTACACTTGTTTGGTGCTGAATTCCCAAGTTTTCTGTAAGTTCTCTAACTTCATTGTTTATGAACTCCGTTCCTTTGTCTGTTCTTATGATTTGAATTTTGTGAGCTGGATTTACAGCTTGTGATTGTAGAAACTTACGAATTTTGCTTGCTGTTTCTGACTTATTTTTCAGAAAGAACACGGTTCTGAACCTCGAAAAATCATCTTTTAACATTAAGTAATACCTGGCACCACCAAGAGATTTAGTTTCCATTGGCCCGCATAAATCCATATGTATTATTTGACCTGGATAATGAGTATTAGGCTCCTTCAATGGAAATGATTTTTTATGTTGCTTTCCCTTAAGACATGGTACACAAGTTGATTCATTTCCTAGTGTATGATTTATCTTGCTTCTTTTTAGAATATTTTTTATTTGCTCAATATCTTGATGAACCATTTTGTTATGCCATTCAGAAAGATCACTATATAACCGCCCGACTTTTGCATATGACTCATTATAACTGAAGTTCATTATGTATAATTTGTTTGTACGACTGGCTGTGACAGCTGCTATTTTCGTATCGGTTTTAATAAATTTGCATATGTCCCGTTTAACCCTTAGCTCATAACCTTTATCGGTTGCTGCACTTACTGAAAACAAGTTTACTTCTGCGCTAGGAACATATAGTACATTATTTAGCGTAATATCTAACCAATTTTCTCCATTAAATGCTTTTAATTCGATCATACCTATACCCATCGCTTTAATTACTGTCCCATCGCCTATTATTATACTTTTGGGAAATTGTAACGTTTTATATTCACTAAATAATTTAATATCGCGACAAATATGATCTGAGGCACCGCTGTCCATAATCCAAATATTATTTATGCATTTAATGACTTGTTTCGATTCAGTTGCTGATAATGCTAATTTATAGAATGCGTTACCGTTCCGTTTATTATCATTCTTATTTCTAAACCAACATACATTTTGTAAATGACCCTTCTTTTTACATATGGTACATACCTTTACATTATTAAATTTATTTCGCTTACAGTCTTTTTTGAAATGTCCTTCTTTTCCGCACATGAAACACCCTTTTGGTTTTTCCACCGCTGATAGGGCTGTTGTTTCTTCTTGTTTCGTTCTATTCCTTTGCTCCTCGACTAGCAGCCTCGCCGAAAGTTCCTCCAGCGTCTGCTTGTCCTTGGTCACTGAATCCCATGCTGATATGAAATGCTTGTACTGCTCGGGTAAGCTGGTGATTATTTTTGTCACTACCATATTTTCCGAAATCTCGTTTCCTTGCGTTTTCAACTCCGAGACGATTTCCTCCATTTTTCCCAGGAAGTTTGACATTTCTTCTTTTTCTTCATACCGAAGGGCGAAAAACTTTTGTTGCACTAAGTGAAGTGAGAGCTCACCTTTCTGTTCATAAATTGTTTGCAACTTTTTCCATATATCACTTGCTGTTTCGCAACTAATGATCTGTGCAATTATTTTTTCATTTAATCTAGTTACGATTATTCCTTGTGCTGCTGCATCTCTTTTAAGCCACTTTGCTTTTGCTTCTTCCTCCTTAGGCATTTGCGTTGTTCCATTTACCACTTCGAATAGATCCGCAGCTTTTAACAGCACTCTTAATTGGAATTTCCAGGTTCCCCAATTTTTATTGCCTTCTAGTTTTAGGGTATTGTTACTGGCACCCGCGTTTAACAGCGCGTTTTTCATTTCTATTTACCGACGTGGTCACTTAACCTCAACAAGTTTTTTGTTTACTTAACTACTTCACCGCAGTTTTTACCGTGTAATTTAATAACTTGTTCGCACTAAACTATTTTATTATAGTCTTTACCGTGCAAGCGTGGTCGCTTAACCTCAACAACTTTTCACGCACTATGTTATTTTATCGCCGTATTTTTCGTGAAAATACTTGTTCTATCCGCTTTATTAATTGCACACAGGCATGACTGGGCCCATAACCTGTCGAATGAATGTCTGTAGGAGTGGATGTGTGCAGATTAATAAAACGAACATGTACCCTGTAGTACGCTGTTTTTAATATAAAACCAGTGACGACCTTTTTTTATGTACAAACTTATTTCACCGTGGTTACAATTACAATTCTACTCTCTACTCGTGCTTGGCACACACGCCGCTATATCTTAACTTCTTAGTACATAATATTACCAACTTAAACTTAACACACATATTCTAAATATAACGCCATCTATGCAATACGGTTGTCGTTATTTTTAACAGTCTCACACTTGATAAACTAAAACTAGAAAATATTTATATCTATCTCAAAAACACATCGAAAATGTAAGGCGTTTGACAAATAAATTCAAAAATTACTGAATTGGTGCCACCAAGTGCTACTATTTTGTCAAATGGAACACAGCTATTGATTTAAGGAAGTTATTTTTTGAACTTCTTAAATTAGACGGTATATTGAAGCGTTTAGCTGGAACCTTTTGGAACTTTAATGGCCGATCTCACCGACACTTCTTAAATCGATACTTAGTTAGGTCTTCCTAATAGTTAACTTATCCTTAAATTTTATATGCGTCTCACCAACCATTTAAAACAGATACTTACGCTAAGTATAGTTGAGTTTTTAACTATCGAGCGGCACATCAGATATCAGCCAATATATATTGACTCTAAACTTGGCGTGCGCTTTCGTTGTATTGTGTGTACAACTTAATATTAATATAACCATAAAATTAAATTGTTTGACATTTGAGGTTGCTTATCGGTTTCTAGAAATAAAACAATGAAAAGAAAATGAATTTATTTAAGTTACTGCAATAACAAACTATATTTTTATTAAAATTGCGATTTTATATTGTAATAAATAAAAATGAAACTTGATATTATAGTAAACTTGTCTTGGAATGACATTATTAATTGTATTCATAATAATAATATCAAATGAAATATCATCCTGTGTAATTATTATATTTTCCATCTTATATTAATATTTTTTTACTTGACACTTGCTATAAAAATTACAAATTTGGGGTTAAGTACACGGTAAGCCCTCGATATTGGCGGCTTATATTTAACCATTAGTTACAGGTTAAGATTGCGTTTAAATGGACGGTGCAACGTGCTAACCAGAGCTTAGCTATTTAACTAGTGGTTAACTTTTAAGTAGTGTCGGTGAGATCGGCCATTAATGAAACGCTTTAAATACATACTACGTTTTGCTGGAATCTTTTGAAAGTTTTAAATAATTTGTTTCGCTGGAACTTTAATGAAACGTTTTGATTTCTGGAATTGAAACTTTTAATAAAAATATCAAAACAGATTTCATTATAAAGGTTTTCCATTTGACAAAATAGTCACACTTGAAGCATTTTGCCGTGAGTTACCGTTGACGTTGTGGTATGAAATGGTTTTAAACCGTTGCGTTGTCGCGAGTTACCGGTTATTTACATTTGACTCCTAATGTACCAACCAGCGAGGTGAATTTAAAACCCTTGTTGGAAGCAGTTTAATAAGTCTGGTATGTCAAATTTAAATATGATAACCTATAAATGAGATAAATTGTCAAGAATGATTATGAAAATAATTAGTAAAAATTGCTATTGAATATTCTATGTAAGTAAATGTATATATAGCAAATATTTTACTAAATTAATAATAATCATAAAAAAATTAATGACAGGTGTAACCGTTTACAACCATGGTTTTCGTGAGATTTCCGCAATCACCCAAAAATAGAGAGAGATGGAAATAAAACCGCTGTTTGATTGCTGGTATGTACGGTTTCTCACGGCAAAACGCTTTAGGTGGCACTAATTCAGTAATTTTTAAATTTATTTGTCAAACGCGTCTTACATTTTGATGTGTTTTTAAGGTAGAGAACGTTCCACAAACGCCAAATGCTTTTAAGTTTGTTTGTCAAATGTAAGACGTTCATGCTTGCGATATTAAAAAATGCACCGGGTGCATGAAGCGCTCAAATGAAAAACACCTTATATGTATGTATTATCATGTTTCTTATTGTACAACAATTCAAGAATTATAAAACAGGGAACTTGAGGTTCTTTTTGGAACATTATTTGTTTTACCTTTACATTCAATGCTATCTTGCCGACGCCGGCCAGCCTTGCAAAACAGGAACCTATTAATAATTAATTAACACGGACTTAATTATTTTTATGCTTGTTTGTATCGTGATTTAGTCTAAACGCTTTAAAATGTTCTGCATATCGTGTTTCAAAACTTCCAAATGAGATTTCATAAACACCCGATTTCCTTAAGGGATTAATTTTATCTTTAGCATTAAATAATATATTTGATAATTTGCAACTTGATCTAAAAGCAATTTGTTGATTTTGTTTTTTGCTATGTTTTCTGTGGTTTTACCAAAAACCTTCGGCATAAATGTAAGATTGTGATTTGATACAATTTATTATTAATTAAGTTTTAAATAATAAATTGACTGGATAACAGTTCATACTTCCGATAGATATAATTTTATTTAGTTCTAAATTAAGATAATGACTAAGCTGATAGCTTATGTGACATGGAATGGTTGGATTTGAATGGAATTTTAGTATTGACGCTGGTCGGTTTTCTAAATATATTCAATTTAATTTTTGAATTAAAGTTAACTCTAAGAAATTAATTTGATGATTTTGTTCTGTTTCTAGTGTAAATTTAATTTTGGGATGAATTTTATTTAAGAATTGATCAGTTTGACGTGATGAGCTGCTAAAACACGCAATTATATTGTACACGTATCGATACCAGAATGATACATGTTTTTTTGGTAAAGTCCAAATTGAATATTTTACCTTCGATAATTTGTAAAAAGGGTGATTATTCATTACTTCAAAATTATCGACTTGTTGCTTTTTTCTCAATTTCTGTAAAAAATTTAAACAAATAATTTATCATTTTTTGTATTATCATGTACAAAAATATTTTTCTTTAGGCCAACATGGATTTATGACTTGGCTACAATAACAAACACTTAAGTATAAATCTTAATAATAGGGGACAAGTTGATGTTATTTATTGTGTTTTATTGCACACTTTTGATGTCATAGACCATTCAATTTTACTTAATAAACTTAGTATGTTTGGCATTACTGAAAACTGCATTAAATTGTTGCCATCCTATTTAGACAACAGGCGGAACTATGTGCATTACAACGGGTTTAAGTTGCAGTTGTATATATCAACATCAGTTGTGCCGCAGGGGTCAAACTTAGGACCTTTGTTATTTATTATGTTTGTTAATGATCTAATTACATCAATAAACTGACTAGCATTAGCAGACGATCTAAAGATTTATACACATATCACATATAAACTCTGTAAAAAATATCCATATTTGCTTGCGCGAATCCGCGCGTTTAAGATATGCGCTATACTTAAAGCCCAAAAACTAACCCCTTCCATTCTTGTCCGAGTTAAGAAACGTGCACGTGTGTGAGTTTTCAAACCCCCAAACCAGCTCGTGCTTTCTGGTAATTAAACCCAGTTTAATTCAAGCCTGCGTTTAACTGCACAGGTATGTAAATTCCCCAATTAAATAAATAATAACTAATCGTATTAAATCATGTGCGCAGTTTGTTTTAAGGTTGTGTTTGTTCAACACGCCACGTGTACCTGTACATGTAATTAACGAAGAATAAATTGAACTTAAATTGTATGTTTAATGAAAAACAATTACCCAAAACCCAATCCAACTCTAAAGCGGCCAACCAAATACAGACAATTGTTTCGGTTTTCTCAAATCCTCAATGACAACGCTTACGGTACGGTCCGATTATGTTTAGACGCGCGCCGTTTGAATAGTGTGACAAAGCCGCACTCTGAGCTTTCTCGATCAATAGAAGATCTACTACAATTACATGGTTTATCTGGTATTAAATACATATTGTCTCTTGATCTTACCGCCTAATGGGAAATACCAATTTTACAAGAACACAGATCCTATACCGGTTTTTGAGTAGGTACGCGGGCTTACCACTTCAACGTATTGCCCTTCGGATTAAAAACAGCGGTGAGTTTATTCACGAGATTTATGGGATTGAGACCTGACTCAGACCGGGTAGAAGCATTTAGATTATTTTTCCCATCAAAAATTATCCGCCAATTACAAGCGTTTCTGGGATTGGCCAATTTTTATTGGCCATTTGTGGAACTCTTTTCTACCTTTTCAGCCCTTTTAATAAGTTTGCTGCAAAAAGGCGCGATGGTATTGTGGTGCCGAACAAGAAAACGCTTTAAATAAAACTAAAGAGTTGCTGTCCCAAGAGGTGCTACTGCGTTATCCTACTTTTGAAAAACCATTTCATGTTTAGTGCGATGCCAGCGACGTAGGTATTGGATCTTATACCAAAATATCTCTGGTGAAAAAAGAATTGTAGCATATTTCAGTTGCACTTTGTTGGATCAAGAACGTAGATACTCCGTACCGGAAAAGGAACTTTTAAGCATATTATGCGCGCTACGCCGATGGCGAGTGTTTTTATTAGGAAAACCTTTTGTTATTCATACGGACTACCAGTCTTTGTCGTATGCCTACAATGCAAGCATTCAATCTTAAAGTAGGACCCATTGTTAAAGATCTACAAAATAACGCTACAAGTATTCCGTTTTTCCTCCATCAAGAGTGTTTGTTTCTAAAACTTGATGAAGACTCCCCTGTTACTCTTTGCGTATTTTAGGCTCTTGTTCAGCAGTTTGTAAAAACTTATCATCAGTTTATAGGCTTTTACGGCGTCTACAAAATGTGGTGTGGTTTGTGCCATCAAACGCTTGGTCAAAACCTGTAACCTATGCCAGACAAGCAAAGCCTCTGCTCTTCCAAAACCGACATTGAAACCTATAGTTTCTACCGGTCTAAACGACTTAATTTTGGTAGACTTTTACGGACCTTTACCTAAATCGATCGGCGGCGTGTGTTATTTGTTTGTTGTGCTGGACGTATTTACAAAACTTGTCACTTTGTACCCGGTAAAGCGTGCCACTACCAGGGTCATTGTAAATCGGATGTCTAAGAACTACTTTCCTACTATTAGAAAGCCTTCTCGCATTCTTTGCGACAGGGGAACCCAGTTTACGGCAACTGCTTCGAAAACGTTTATTCAAAACGATCAAATGCAATTAATCTTTTTCTCAGTGTGGCACCTACAAGGAAACTTCGTGGGCCCGCGAAATTTCCAGGTTCACCACCTTTTTAAATAATGTTGTACATGAGTCTACTGGTTTTTGCATTTTGGTACCGTAGAATCGTCGCTCTTGCGAGAATATTTTCAGTTACCTCTTTCCAAATAATTTGATTGCCACATGAAGCTTTATTGGGCAGCTCAAAGATTAGAAACTCAAGTTCAGCGACGAGTAAAGCGAGGACCCGCTAACCCTTGTTATCTACCTCAGCCAGGTGATTTGGTTTTTCTGAAAGCAAATCCCATATTATCAGCTATTGATTGCAAAACAAAACAAAATGTATGAAGGACCTTATGTAGTAGCAAAGCAAAATGCCACCAAAACTTTTGTGTTGAACTTCCCGGACACGGAAGTTGAGCGTGGTATACTCAATGTATGCCATCTAAAAGCGTTTTTTAATAATCCTTTGCCAGAGCCTAAACTGCATCAATAATTTACTGTAACTGTAGTCTAAGTAATGCCTCGGATGGGGGCAGATGTAAAGGATATCGATATTTGCTTGCGCGGTTTCTGCGGGAATCCGCGCGTATGGGATGCGCGTCATACTTAAGGCTCGAAACTAACCCCGTCTATTTTTTTCTGTGTTAAAAAACGTGAACGTGTGTGAGTTTTCAAACCCTCAAACCAGCTTGTGCTTCCTGGTAATTAAACCCGGTTTAATTCAAGCCTGCGTTTAACCTGCACAGGGTATGTAAATTTCCCAATTGAATAAATAATTATTAATCGTATTAAATCATTTGCGCAGTTTGTTTTAGGGTTGTGTTTGTTCAACACGCCACGTGTACCTGTACATGTAATAAGACTGTAAATTAACGAAGAATAAATTAAACTTAAATTGTATGGTACTGACGATAATTTCTTTTCTGCAAGAAAACATAAACTTAATCTCGTAGTGGTGTTTTTGTTCTTTGACTCCGGGTCATGACGGACCCAACAACTATTGCAAACATTTTAAAAGCTACTGAAAGTGAGATGATTAAAACGAAGATTTTTGAATTTCTGATAAATTTATGAACGATTTTTGTAGATCTAAAACTTCTTCTCAAAGCAGTGTTTAATATTTAAAAAAAATGATACTGAATATGTTAAATAATCAATTGATATTAAAAAATAATTTTAATTGCAGATTTATACAATTATTTTTACTTATTGTAATGACAAGGATTAGAAGGACTCAGAACAAGTTTGATTAACTAAAACAAAAATTTAAAAAATAAAACAAAAACTGTTGATATTAATTGCACCGGACGATTATACAAAAGACAACCAGGTATATTAAGATTTGTATCATTTACTTATTTTCAAACTATGTTTAGGGTAAATTTTTATAAATTAAAGTTTACACATATTTAATATTTAATTCATCTTAAATATATCTTGCAGGTTTTATGTATTTCAATGAAAAATCATAACATTTCTAGTGAGTATAAATTAAATACTATATAATTAATATGTTATTAAGGTGGCGTGCTATCATTAATGTAATTGCACCTATAACTAAACATTTTATTTTATTTGTTTATTTGAATTCTTTGTACATGAGCTTCAACAGTTTTGATTCTCTTTCAATTCCAGTGATTATAAATTCACTATCTACTGCTCTTTCGGCTTGCTTTTGTGAAACTACTCCTGTGAACACATTTAGTCCCAATGTAATTCCAACCTCTTTTGCCAATGCTTTTCTGAAAAAAAAAAAACAATTTAAATAAAATAAAATATTATGATTTAAATAAGTTTGCATTACATGTTCTGTATTTTAATTATTAAAAGAGATATACCTGTAGTTTAAAATAACTTCTCCTAGTCCCTCTCCTCTAAACTCTCTCAAAACAAATAATCCCATTGAATTTAAATATACATTTATTTTGAATTCTTCATATATGTTCCGTTGCATCTCTAAATATTTTAAAATATTGAG
Organism: Tachinus rufipes; assembly: GCA_963932245.1. Classification (NCBI taxonomy): domain Eukaryota; kingdom Metazoa; phylum Arthropoda; class Insecta; order Coleoptera; family Staphylinidae; genus Tachinus; species Tachinus rufipes. Next base: position 42,485,803 of record OZ010741.1, on the reverse strand, counting down.
AATTTTCTTTGAAATTGGACTTTGAACCTAAAAAAATTACAGTCATTACAGTAATAAAATACCTTTATAAAACATTGTTACCTATAGTATTTCATAACTGCTGTAATATATCTGCTAAAGATAGAATTATTAAGTATGTAATTTAATATACACTTTAAGGCAAAATTGTATTGAATCAAAATATATCAATTTACTCTTAATTTATTGGTTTTTATTTTTTTTGTTCTATCAATCATTTATTTGGTTTTAAAGCTCGTAGTTCGTAACTGTATTACATAAAGTTTGTTAGTCACAGAAAAATGACAAATATGATAATATTAGCCCAAGGACGTAACTAGATTTGTTGGCCCCTTTGCAAAATATTGTGAGTGTCTCCTTCAGATATTGAAGGCGCATACACATGGTGTAATAAATGGATAGAACACATGTTGGAAACAAAAGTTGTGACTGTTCATGTAAGAAATTTGGTCAGGAAAGTCGTTGCTAAAAGTTGTCTCTAAAGAGGTTTATTATCGCCACTGCTATAGAATATAGTAATTTACAGCTTCTCAATAATCGTGGTTTCTATACAAATCTTGCTAGAAAAATACTTAAAATTTAGTGCAAAAACCAGGCTGTTATGGTTAACCTTTTGAAAACTAAACTGGTATTTTTCAGAAAAATTGGAAAACTACTTACAAAATGTTATACTTTTTTACCTCTTTAGGCTTGGGACTTGTTGCTTGCAGCAACTGGTTCATTAATAAATTGAAGGTCATAAGCGCGGGTGTGTAGGGTAAGAGACAGTTCTGTGCTAGAACTACATGATTCAACACCACTAACTGAAAAAAATAACAAATAGCATAGCTCTTATCATTCATTTTCATTTATTTGCTGACCACATTTGACATTTGTGCCTACATCTACAAACAATAAGCATATTCACACTCGGGCCTATAAAACTACGTGTTGGTTAGAATTGATATAGCCTTTCTTGCTCGTTGCCGAAATCGAAAACAATAAGTTTTGGAAACCGCTTTTACAATAATTAATAATTGTAATTATGACAATTTATTGAGTAAAAGATTCTGTTTTGTTTTTAAATTGTTTTAAATTTTACTTTTTTGTCATAGAGCTGTCAACCTTAGGTATGTAATATATTTTCAGCAATTTTCATTTTGTAAAAAAGGTCATCATTGTAAATTTTTCTGCAAAATAGTGTGTTTGTAGAAATAGGTAAACTTTTAGTTGTGTATTGAGCTATATCGAGCATTTTTGTTTGCATGGTTACAATGTACAGTCATGCTAGAAATTTGCGATTTTGCTTTTAATAGTTAAAGATGTGGTGGTCTTTTTTCAATAGTTGAATTTTTTTAATTAGTTTTTTTTTTGTTTTAACGACTGACAATATATTTATAACAGAAAAAAAATGTTTGATGTTTTGAGAAGTTTTGGATAAAATAAAAGAAGAGGTTTATTCATTTAATTAACAAACCAAAAGTGTTCTGTAAAGTATATAAACAACATAAATAGCAAAATATGCAATTTTAAGTTTAAATTTGGCTCAAGATAGATGAATGTAAGAAAATCAAAAGCTAGAATTGTCATAAAATATAGTAATTGGCTAGAAACTTTAATTTTGTTTACACTTTTTTGGTTTTGCCACCGTAAAAATTACCCTGTTTTATCTAGTACTTTCTTTTAGTGTTTTTTTGTTAATAAAAAAATTTAAATTATTTTTTCTATAATTACGATTTAATTTGAAGCAGTTCTATAAGTTTCAGATTTTTCCTCAACAAAATGTGTCCTACTATGCGACGTATGAAATTCAAGGCATTGGTTATAATAGCTAAATCTACACAATAAGTTTTTTTTTTGGTTTCACGATTCCATTACCACCTCACCATAATATAGATAATAAAAGCAATATTATATAAAAATACACAACACATTCATTTATAATTGTACAGCCATAATACTTAAAAAAATGTATTATTTCCTACAATTAAAATCACATTAAATCTTAAAAAATCTTACTTTGGTTTCTGGATCTTTCTTGTAGCTAGCGTAAAGACAATTAAATCCAGCAATTTTTGTTATCCCATTTGTATCTTTAGTAAGACAAATTAAACTGAGTTTTTGATTAAGCAATATTCTCCACATATCAACAAACTCTGCTACACAAATTGGATCATCGGTAGTTTCTAAATAAAACAATACATTTTTTTAATTAAAAATAAATAAACAAATCTTACTTGTATATTTGCATAACACTTCTTCAAACATAAACTCGGTTGTGTAATATTTGATAACATCATCAAAATATTTTTCAGTTAGGTCCTGTATCCAGTATTGATTTTTCCTCCCACCTCGTTCCAATTTGCCTTCGAATGCATAATATACAATTGGATAATTAAGAGAATCGGAACGTTGCCAGCCTGACATTTTTATTGTTTGGTTTGAAAACACTGAATAGATTCGAAAAAGTTAGACAATTATTGCTTATTTAGCTTGCGCTGTTTTATGCACGCATTTGATATTGCAAAGACAAAGTACAAACTGCATTATAATATTTGCGCCACTGGCTTTATATTACTGTAACTAAATATTTAACGCGTAATACAACACGACAAATAAATAACTAGCATAAATTGTTAGAATGTCAAAACAATGTATGAACGGAAATTCAAGCAAGCTAAAATCTGTTTTTTTGCATTTTATGAGTATTCAATTGAGTACACTGGGCAGATTTATATATGTACATTTTAAATAAATTCAAAAACAAATTTTTCACAAATTAAGTTTGTTTAAAATCTTTTTTTGTTTAATACATAATGTATTTCAACAACAGTTTTTACCCATTGCAGTCGTCGATGAGAGATGCGACTAAGAAGTTAATTCTATATTTTGAAAAATGGTTAGCACTATCTCTCATACTTTCGACAAAATCCAGATGCGTTTTTAGATAATATTAGGATGACATTTAAAAAAAAAACTATTTGATTGTGAATGTAGTATTTGGTATAACCTTTAATAAGATTAAAACGGAGTTAAATTTGAGCCATCAAACACGATTTGAGTTACGTTTAGCGGACATGTGCTTTAAAAACTTAATTTTTAACTTTAATTCCTTACCTACTAGCGTGTATGTACTCAAAGTAATCTAGTGCCAACTGCATACACTGTGTTGTTCAAATGTTCATTGTGCACAAGTTTTAAAACTGGTGAAACTGAATTTTCATGTTGTACTTTCTGCAAAATATCACACTACACTGATGATGATGCACACAATTTAGCACTGGCTAAAATAAATGCTTCAAACATGCTCAGCAGTTTAAGATGAAGCAAGCTATAGCGTTTTATGACTGTTCCTTTCATAGTTTTTTATCAGACTTTAACTACACAACTGCTTAGGGATTTCTCTTATTTTTTGTCCACAACCATGCTTTTCCGAGCACTTTATGAGAACTATTTTCTACAACTTTATTCCGACCTACAAATTGTATACTTTATCATAATCGGTCTGTAAAAAACTCGGTCGTATCTGACTGATATTATATATAGTGAGTGATGCAAATATGTACAAGTAAAATGTTTATAATAATTGTAGAATAAATGCTATCATAGTTTCATTAACATTTTGATGTTGTACACGTGTCAAGCAACGATATGTTGTCCCGAGTTTAGAATATTTGTCAATCAATGGTAAGTCTATTCCAGTATCTAAAATTTTACTTCTTACCCTATATATGACTGTGAGATAGTAAATCATGCTTATATGGCACAACGACGGGTTGCATGTATCAATATTTTGCTTCACAAACGCATGAAGTTTGGTTGCCAATTCAGTTTAGAAATATAGACGGCTGTCTGTTTTACGTTTGGCTCTACTCACATAACTTAACAGTAACCTGGTTGTTTCCAAGTGTAAACATGTCACGCCCAAACACCGAAAACTCTCAGTGAAAAACAAAAACAGGCACAACGCGATGTGGATGGTGTTAAACGACAAAACACCAAAATCAGATACTTTTTTGGTGGGTGGTTGTGCATATTAAGCCACAACGCATTCTGGATGTTGAGAAACGGCCACAACGCCGCGTTTTGGGTGAATTAGTGCTACCAACCGATCTTATTATTGAGAGTTAATAAGATTAAAAACAATACTTTAAATTAGAAATAACTGACTACAACGTTTTGACCCGCTTCAACAGGAGGACATTTTTGGATAAATAAAGCTAACATTTTTGAAGCTTGTGTTTCCAACCAAGCTTTAGCGTTTGTGCGTTAGTCTTTAATTGCTTCAAATCTGCAGTGCAGTAACTAGATTCTGATGCGCCTGGTGCGAGAGCGTCATTTTGCGCCCTCTAAACTCCAAAATTATGAAGTTTAGATGGTTTTCTGCACCCTAACCAAGCTGCGCCCGGTGCGGGGGCACCGACCTAGTTTCGGCACTGCAGTTCTGTTGCATCAATGTCGTCGTACTTTTGCATTTGCTACATGAATGCAGTATTTCAAAACTCTCGCATATGACACAAGAAATTCATTGGTTCGATTCTCTTCCACTTCAGAACCTTCTTTAGTCAGTTTCTAAAAATTTATATTTTTTTCCAATGTAGAATCTGTCATCCAAAGTCATATTTGATGGAAAGCAAAGCGATTCTTTTTTCTCTGAATAAACCTTAATTCCTTTGACCATTGGTTAGTATTGTTGTCTAACATCCATACTACATACTAACATGTCATTTACATTTTGATTTGATCGTTTCGCTAATCCTTAACTTTTGAATGGTTGAGTTTTCCGTGCACAAGTTTCAAGTTGTTAAACTATAAGTTATTTTTTTTGGCAAATTTTCTCTCATGGACACTTTGAAAAATAAATAGAGATCCAAAAGTAAAAAAAAAAGTATCTATTAAATTATAGGCAACTTCCTCAGCTGTTTAGTGGTTTGAGTACAGTAAATTTTTTATTTACATTATTAATATATTTTATTATATTGCTCACTTGTATAATAGTCACTCCGATCATTGCTATTTTCAATAATATTGTTTATTCTTTTATTAAATACCATCTTCATACTTTGTTGAACTCGTTGCTAAACTGAATATACTATACACATAAACCTCGTGTAAGCAGTCAAGTTTAAATACTCGTATGTTCAATTTCACTCAGCTACGCGTTGTGGCTTAATAAGCACGATCACACACCGAAAAGGTATCCGATTTTGATGATTGGTCGTTTAACAGTATCCACAACGCATTTTGGCTGTTTTTTCGCTCACTGAGCGTTTTTGGTGTTTAGGAGTAACACACAAGCGAATCGAACATGTGTCAGAATAACTGCAAACGTACAAACACAACAGCATTTATGTTATTGTTTAAATGAGTACAGATATTACAATATGATCTACTAAAGAAGTATATATTTTAATTAATAATTAATGCAATGTTTTTTCATGTAAATATTGATACTGCGCATGACCGCACATTTGTCTCTCTAATTCACATAATTTTAGACAAAACGAACAACCCATTGACGTAATTGTCTGCCGTTTTTGAGAGCGTTATTCTTTTGTTTGAATTTGGCGTTAAATTGACTTTTTCATAATATATTTTTTTAATAAAGTTAGTTAATTAAAATGCTTTACCACTTCGAGAAAGAGTGCAAATCCGATGAGTCATCTTTTCGACGATTAGCAAAATAGTGTGGCAAGAGTGGTTTGTTTGCTTTTAAGATGGTAATACCAGCTTAGACGACAAGTCAAGAAAATGTCAATCTTCGGATTTTGATGGCCACGCCCTACTACTAGCGGCTGTTGAAAAGAACAAAAATTGCACCACTGAGAACTTCAACTCATTGATCAGTCTACATTTGTTTGTGATCTCAGAAAACTCAGCAAGATATAGAAATTGTTCAAATATCTATATCTAAATTTTTACCGATTTTTTCGGAGAAATAAGTAAAACCCAAAAACGGTAAATAATTATATAAAGTGCGCGTTGATTATATTTGTTTTGTTGTATTTGACCTACTGTATTATTATTCCAGAATCGATTAGGCCAATCTGACCGACACATCTTAAAATTAAGCCCGAGTTAAAATGCTAAGGATGCTAAGTGTGGGTAAGCGCGTTGCACTGACAGTATACACGCGGAGTAATTTATAAACCGCCAATTTCGCCGGCTTAAAGTGATTTCAATATCATTGTAGTGAAATAAAGATTCAATTTTGTTTAAAATTAAATATTTTATCAAACGTTTAATATAATAGGAGTAACAATTTTTATCTATACCAATGTGTAGGACAAAGTAAAAAAATAACAAACATTTAGTTTATAGTCTTACATTAAAATCATTTTGCAAATTCTTTCCCCCGTCAACGTTTGGAAACAGATTTAAACATAAGTTATGATACTATGCGTATTCGTATTATCGTGTATATTCTCATTTATCAAACAAAAACGATTAAAGGGTTTGTTAAAAATCTTCTAATAACATCAAAACACCAAAAAAATTAAACATTAGTTATTTTCACTACAAACTATTCAATTACAACCATTTTAAATAGAAATAAATAATGTTTGTTTTATTTTATCATAAAATATTGTTACAAAGGTAATCCTATTATTATTTTACATAGTTGGATTTAAAATATTATAGATTCCAAAAAAAAATTATGTTGCCATTTAAAAAATTAGAGTTGGTTGTCATTGCAACTATACTAAAAATAAGAAAACACATGTGTGTACCCGCCTTTATAGTATTTAAAAAACCATTTAAAATAGTTTTTGACTCATTCAAAATCGGTTAAAAAATAACGGAATTATAGTTAAGTCCATCCGTGGACACACTGTATAAATTTCATACCCATAATTTACTCAACTTAATACTTTTGACAGGCCAAGAAAGTCCGGCAACCTTATGGCGGTTTCGGCTGTGATGTTTGAGGTTGCGGTCGCATCGGGCGCCCCGAAATTTGACGTAAGAGGATATTGCTTTTTGTTTATCTTACAATATGGCGTTCTGAAAAAGAGCGTTGTCGGTTATCAGCCGAACACAAAAATATGCACCGAGGCCACTAGAGTGACAGCCGAAAACTGTATTAGTTGTAAAGCAATTTTTTTATTGAAAATGTTAATACAAAGTCTATCAATAAAATAATCAGAAATTGTAGTCATTTCCTATGCAAATGGTTTTATTAGGCCAGGATTTTCTATCCACCTTGTTTAAGTACAATAAAAACGTACTGACAGTTGTATTGTTACAAATGTTTCTAAATGCTTTTACATATATTACATATAAATGGTTTTATTAGGCGCAAGAATTTTTTTTCCACCTTGTTTAAGTACATACAATAAAGACATACTGGCAGTCAGTGTTACAAATGTTCCTACATATGTATATGCTCTTACATTAAAGTATTTGCTTCATAATTAACTTGAATGAAAACTTTTAATTTTTATGTTTGAAAATAGTTTAATTGCGCTTATTGCTAGTAGTTCCCTCAACCAAAAATTATTTGGAACTAATCAAATAAATGGAAACTCAGATTCCCTACTAATGAATGTCCTTCAAAATAAATATATCTTTTTTTATTTCCATAAAAACAACAAATATACAATTAATATGTTTAAACATCCATTGCTTACTTAACTATGTTTGTTAATATTCAATAAAAAACATTGAATAAAAAGTCAAATGGTCCTTTGCGGAATGATCTATACAAAAAAACAATAAAAATTCAAAACTAAGTGCAGGTTTCAATTTAATTTAATAAAAAATAAATTAATTAAGTTAGCTGTCTGGACAATCGCCCTTCACCACACAACCATAAACATGTTCGATCCACAAGATATGAAAAAAAGAAATCAGCAAACAGAACTTCCAAAAGAACGATTTTAAACTGAAAAATAGATAATATAATTATATTTTATAAACAACATTGTATAACATGTTTTGACTTACATCACTCGGAAAATCAATAATTTCAAATAATGCAGATAAATCTGGTGATACTCCAAGAGTAAGTAATAGTACTACAAACGAGGAACCCAAAATACTATATAGTAATGCTGTATTCGATCTTAAATTTTCCATATATGGATTACCCTTAAAAATAAAAAGTTATTAATTATATTTTATTTAAATAATATTGGTTATTACCCGATAATTTATGGCAAAAGTTGCTATCTGCAATGCCATTGAAATTATATAAACTGTACTATTAACTATATTTGGTTCAAACAGTTCATCTTCTTCTTCATTTGTCAAATTTTCTCTTTTTATTAAATCTCTGAAATTATTTTTATTTTTATATTTACATAGAGAAAGAAGAATGTGAAATACTTACCCAGGCGGAGCTCTAAGTTTGGCTTGTTGAACCAAAAAAATTAAACATATAAAATGCACAGCAAATTGTAGTAATACAGTTAATATCGTATAGAAATTAAATATATTTGGTAATGGTCTTTGTCTAGAGAGGACTTCTAAAGGCTAAAACAAGTATAATTTTTAATATACACTTTGTTATTTAATTATTTGTTATTACCTTCGATCGAGAAATAAATAAGAAACATGCAGCTAGCAACAAACCTTGCAAAGTTGCCTGTACATCTCTCAATTTAATGTCATCTAAATATAGCACAGATTGCGTATATGCTAATATGAGTGCATTAAGAGCTAATATTTTAAACATTTGTAGAGTTGTTACTAATGTACATCTGCCTTGTTTGATGATATGACAAACTAAAAATGAGTTATTTCAATATAAAAGTTAGAAATTTAATAGATGAAAATATCAAAAGTTATGTTTTCTAATGGGAAAGTGAGTCCGCTTAAATTCAAAACATGGTAATAAAAAAGTTAGATTAACCAAGAAATGGTAACACAAAAAACTAATGTAATTATATAAACAATTAGTACTCCTAGAGTGATTGAAAGTATTAAATAAAACCCTAATTTCATCTTAGGACTCCATACAAATTATTTATACAGATTAATTTGTAATGATGATGATGTTTTTTTTTCTAAAATATTTATTCTTAGATTATTATTACTAAATATTTTCCCGTAGAATTTTAAAACAATTAAATATTTTTTTTTTGCATTGTATAAACATAAAGCTGAACAAACAGTATAATAAATAACTAAATCACTGTTTTTTATTATAATAAATTTTATCAAATATAAAATACTTACTACAAAGAATTGATGAAAGTTTGCTTGTAAATGGCGATGCAATACTTGCATCTCCTAATTTAACAATCGATGCCTGATCTTGTTCTTCAAGCTCTTTAATCATTCGCTCTAAATTGGTAATATTATTATCACGCATCATTCTATTCCTTGTTTGAAGACTATCCTTAATTTTATTCAATCTCTTATCCTTTTCTACTTTTTCCTTATCTTTCTTCTCAACAATTGGACGTTTCATCTTTTCTGGTAAACGTTCAGGTGCATTTGATAAAATAGCAACACCAACATCTGCATGTTTTAAAGCACCCACATCATTAGTACCATCACCACACATTAATGTTGTAAAACCAAGACTCTTCAAAGTGACAATTACATACTCCTTCTGCTTAGGTGCAAATCTTGCAAAAACAATTACTTGTGGTAATAATTTATTTAAGAATTTGTTTTCAAATTCTCTTAAATAATTTAATCCATCTCCAGTAATAGCCAAATCATGTTTCATCAAATCTTTATAGTGCAAATCGTATGTTTCATTTTGATTTATCGTTTGCCACATCCATTCATCTTTAATTTCTGTTAAAATAAGCATAGTTGATTTCTGACTGAATTTCAATTCTTTAGCTACATGGCATGCTGTTAATGGATTATCCCCGGTAATCATAACAACACGATGAGATGCACGTAATATTTCTTTAATAACATTTTTCGAGTCAGCTTTCAACGGACATGATATAATTACAAAACCTACAAAAGTTAAGTCTTTTTCAATATCGTCTCTTGATAAATTTCTTAATTCTTGTGGGTTCAGTTTGCCAATTTCACGATGTCCCAATGCTAATACACGGGCTCCTCTTCTAGACAATTCAAGATATACTTCATCATATTTTTCAGGCAGATTTGTATACATTGATTTTAATGTTTCTGGAGCTCCTTTCACACTTGCTATATACACTGTGTCTGTTGAGCCCTGTGGATTGAAACCGGCGATTACAGACATTCTTTTAAGAGCTGATGAAAAATGGAATCTAGTGAAAATTTTCAATCCAGGAGATTTTGCTTTTTTTGGGATTACTGCATCACCTACAAAAATAAACATATTAAAATAACGCGATGTTCGAAATAAATAACTAATTAAAACTAAAAACTTGTTCTGGCTGATTTTTCTGAGATTTAATATCTGTAAATGTTATTTTATTAAACTACTAAATGACTTTTATTTGGCATACAAAACTTATTTTTATTACCATTACTTTAGATAAAAATGCTGTTCAAAACAAACATTTCAATAAAAAATAAGTTGAAATAATTTATAGAGAATTAAACTCTGTTGGCATTTTTTAAAGTACACAACTCAAACAATTTTGTTTTTGTTACACTCCACTACATTGTATTGTACACTGTAGTTTAAAGCAGAATTTCTAAAAAACTTAATCACTTTTTTTTAATTTTACATATCTGGTGTAGGTGCAATTATTAGACACAAAACAAAAAAAAAAGGTGTTATATATTAATGTTAAGAACAAATATTGCCTTGTTTGTGAGAGCTGAATATTCAAATTTAACCGTTAAAACTAGTATTGAGTGGGGTGGGGTGTACAGTTTGTAAGGCTGTTAAACACGGAAAAAATTTAAACATTTACAGAAAAAATATATAAAATTGCTAACTGCTTCTAATTTTGAAAGACTTTGCATAAGAAAACCTTATTCAAGTTATGTGAATCTTGTGGACACTCTAATTTATGAAGAATATACTGAAAGTATAGTAAACTACAAAACCCTATACTTAGGTACTACTTCAGATGGTTTGATAGAAGTTGATGGTATTGTCAAAATAAAATGCCCATATTCAGTTAATGACATATAGGGTGCGTGTTTAAACAAACTTTATTATATCAAGTACTGTGATATATTTACCAAGCAAAGAAGGTAAAATTTGTACATTTAGTACTAATAGATCAAGCAGGTGGGTAAATTCATTTGTGCTAAACAAACCATGTAGTCACACATGCGATTGCCTGTATTAGAGGGTTAACTTCAATATTAATAGTGCGTATTGTAGTAGTTTTGTAAGGATGTTATTTTATTGTTATAAGCAATATTATAACACAATAAACTTTATGTAGTGAAGCAAGTGATAATCTAACGGAAAGGTGAGTGAATATAACTATAACCTCAAAGTGTTTGCTTATTCACATTTTTTTAATCCTTAAGTATGATGCATAAATTTACAATAGATACACTATTATAAAAATACTTTTTTTTGTAATATAACACAGAATAAAATTACAAGATATTTTATAGATGTTTCAAGTCAAAATTACCGATCGCCCATTTTTATTCTCAGGCGTCACTTGAATCAAATTTATTTTGTGTTTTGGTTTTACTATAGGCGTTTTGCCGTGAGAAACCGTACATACCAGCGATCAAACAGCGGTTTTATTTCCATCTCTCTCTATTTTTAGGTGATCGCGGAAATCTCACGAAAACGTACTGGTTGTAAACGGTTACACCTGTCATTAATTACACCTGTGATTATTATTAATTTAGTAAAATATTTGCTATATACATTTACTTACAAAGAATATTCATTTTATTTATACTTAATAGCAATTTTTACTAATTATTTTCATAACATTCTTATCAATTCATCTCATTATAGGTTATAATATTTAAATTTGACATACCGAATTTATTAAACTGCTTCCAACAAGGGTTTTAAATTCACCTCGCTGGTTGGTACATTCGGAGTCAAAAGTAAATAACCGGTAACTCGCGACAGCGCAACGGTTTAAAACCATTTCATACCACAACGGCAACGGTATCTCATGGCAAAATGCTTTATTATTTCAGTTTCATTATTATTTATTGAATTTAAATTGGTTTATTTCAGAAATTAAAAATGGAGTCCCAAGGAATTAGAATGGTACAGCTATGCAAAAGTAAAATTATAGAAAATCCCACACAAAACAAAACTCATGATAAATATGATCATATCTTAGAAACTCTCTGAAGACTCAAATTTAGCAATAAATAATGAACTCATTGTTGTAGACAGAATTATTGATGATTTTAGAACAAAACATTGCAGATATCATTTTAAATTACTGCGTTAAATTCCAAAATTACAGTTGCAGTAAAGTTTTCATCATTTACCATATTCTGATTTTCAATATCAAGACAGATCCGCATTGTCTATTTTAGATTCATCATCTTTACCCAAAATTTACATGACTCAAATTGATGTCAAATTTACTGCAGAAGTTCCTATCATGTAAAATCAATATCAAGTTTTAAATCCACATAAATCATTGCAAAATTTAATCATAAAGAATTAAATTATATCATAAACATCAACATTACATCCAAAACTAACTTATTCAGATTTTTTAATATTAGAAAATTAGGATTCCATACCAATTCTTAGTTCGAGTGATGACACTAGTACGGAGCCTGCATCTACTGGTAAAACCAATATAAAACAGTCAAAAATTCCAAAGAAAGACAGAAATAAGAAATTTCCTGATCACAATAAGTCAATAAAAAGAAATATTATAATACAAATCAAGATTATCTTCTGAAAAAAAAGTGAAAGCCAAAGAATTTGTTGATTTTAATTGTGTTCTATAAAGTGTACCAAAAACATTTCTGTAGAAATGTAGAGAAAATAAAATTTGAAAAGTTTTGCAAAGCACGCACTGCTTTACTGCAAAGGTATGTGACTGAAATTCTTAAAAAACGGAACAGCTAGCAAAACTTTGCAGTATGAAGAACAAGCTTCAGCTCGACGTTTGCAAATGAAAAAAATTTAGATCTAGCAAAAACAAATGAATCGGTAAAAATATTAACATTTGACCTGCAGAAGACTCATTGTTTGCACTGCTTATTGAATAACATTGTATACTATAAAATATAGCTAAATCTTTATAATTTTGGAATTCATTGTGGAAGCTCCAAAAAAGATTTTTTTAATATTTGATTGAAGCATGAAACAGGAAAGGAATGCAAGAGATGTTTTACCTTAAGAAAGTTTATTATAGAAAACTTAAAGCTTGCGGCTATAAACCTAATGAACGTAATGTTGGTGTGCAGAATAAAAAACACGTTTACTGTGACAAGAATAAAGAAAAAAATTTGTTTGTCAGTTGAGCCTCTATTAAAGGCAGTTACAAATAGAAAACTTGGTACAAATAAAGAAAAAAATTCTTGGTTAGATACTTTTGAAATAAGAGCAAGAAAATTTTCTAATGTTTTTTATAAAAAAGAAATTAACCGATTTACCTACAATATTAGACATTTCAAAATAAGGAAAAGTGCTGAAAGAAAACTTAAATGATATCCAGCTTCTTTTATTATGTCCTGATGGCAAACCTTTATTATACGCCAAGATCAAAAACCTTAAAGACATGATAAAGCAAAAGATTTCTATAAGTTTATAAAAAATGTACAAGATACAGAATTTGAAAATGATTTGGGAGGCTTTGGGCATCAATTTTGATTTAAAACAATACGATAATCGGACATCGATTTCGACTTGACAATACAATTAAGTTGTACCAAATAAAGATAATTAAAAAAATTAATAGTAGTTTTAAAAATAGAACATAGCTATGTGAATTACAAATAACTAGATGGGAAATAAATATAATATACAGGGTGTAGATTAATTGGCGGACAAACGCCAGGTAACTTTGTAGACCATGCCATAAGAAAATGAAAATCTTAATTCCAAAATGCTGAGAAACTCTTCGTTTGGCCTCACGAGATCCTCAAAGTTTCGCTACGCTTGGCAACTTAATACACACATCAAATGTTATTGTTAGTATAAACTACAAATGTTCATATTGGCCACCGTTTACTTCTAAACACTATATGGTATCGAATTCATGACATTCTCAAGCATCATCGGCTTAATTTGCATATTCATTCAAAGTAAAAGTCATAATAAAATAGAAATATCAACTGACATTTATTGCATAGCCTACGTTATAATTTGATTTTTAATAAAAAATTTGCTACGTTGCCAAAGGTATTTTTAATTTAAATTTAAATCAAATTTAAATTAAAAATTCTAGAAAAGTAATTTGCACATTTTTCAATATTTTTTTATTATTAATTTTTAATAAACTTCTAACTTTTATTATACTAAAAAAGAAAGCAACTTGGTACATAAAATTCGCAATTAAAACAATATTTGTATTGACAAAATTGAAACTTTGAGGACCTCGTGAGGCCAAACAAAAAGTTTCTCAGCATTTTGGAATCAAGATTTTCGTTTTTTTTTGGCACGGTCTACAAAGTTACCTGGCGATTGTCCGCCAATTAATCTACAACCTGTATAGTGTATCAAGAGCTAAAGCCTTTTGGCACGAGTTACACTCAATATTTTTTTGCCTGCCCCAATCAAAAACATTGTTTTCAATGTTTATTATAATCTGTCACTACTGTCAGATTTTAAAGTATGACGCCATCATATAAAATTGTGATTCACAGCCAATCAAATACCGCAAATAGTTTAGATGTCAAAGGGCCGAAAGAGATGCTTTCGGTAGAGGCAGGCAAAAAATATATTAGTGGTATTATAACTGTATATATTTTTAAAATAAATTTAAGAACAAAGTCTTATGCTGGGTTGCACCAACATCAGTCGGTCCGAACCGTCCGTTAATTTTTTTTTATAAAGTTGCTTGTTTCGTGGTGTAGTGGGTATCATACCCGCTTAGCACACGAAAGGTCCCCGGTTCGATACCAGGCAAAATAAAACTTTTTTTTTTTTAATTATTATTTATTTTAACTTTAAATGATTATCTCGTATTTATTTAAAATTTTATAATTTTATATATATTTTTAGATTGTAATTTTGATATGTTTTTCAACTTTTCGGATGTCTTGATTGCAAATTAATTAAATTCAGATGTAACGTTTTAATTTGTTTTGTGTTACACCATTTATTATATTCAATAATATTTTTTGCTGGGTTGCAATCCGCAGGTTAAAACGGTCAGTTTAAACCGATTGTTTTTAGACGGCCCGTCGCGACCGAGCGGACCGAGTGTTTGCACCAACGCGATCCCGATGTTCTACGATGTATGCGCCGAAGCGATTGACATTTCAAATTTAATTGTCCAAATAAATAATATAACATATAATAATAATTTATCATATTTAACATATGTATTATATCATCTAAACCACCTGAAGAAGATGAACTAGAACTTGATGAATCCATTTTCAAAAGTAAACAAATTCATTAATTCACAATTTTGAGGTTAGAAACACACCGTAATTCAAATAACCGTCCGAAATTCGGTCGGTTCAAATCAGTCGATTTTTAGGTGTTAAATAACGGAGGATTCCGACCGATGAATGTTGATGTAACAGAAAACGGTCAATAATCGGATCAAATTCGCCGTTCTGAACGACTGTAGTTAATGAAACCTATCATAAACGTTTTCACTGTTCTTTTTATTGTATTTCTTTTTGTGTATAAGATTTCCATTATAGTATCCAGTATTAACTGATTTTCAAATTATTGTTTTGTGGTGTAGTGGATATCAGACCCGCCCAACAAGCAGAAGGTCCTTGGTTCGATCCTAGAGCAAAACCAACTTTTTTTAAAATTTATATTTATAATTTTTTTTAAATTATGAGTACTTTACTTTATTTTATTCTGAATAGATTGTTTTTGTTCTATAAAGTTTTAATTTTTTATATTTTATATAAATTAATTGAATTAAAAAAAGATTATTTGTTAGATATTTGTTTAAAATATAAATATATTATTGAATATAATAAATGATGTAACCTAACAAACACAAAACAAATTAAAACAAGGAATAACGTTACATCTTAATTTAATTCAATTAATTTGCATCACGACATCCCGAACAGTTGAATATATGTATGTAGGTATATGATGAATATTATAAATATTGAAATTATCTGAAAATATATATAAAAATATAAAATTTGAAGTAAATGAGTGATAATCACTTAAAATTAAAATAAATAATAATTAAAAACCATAGTTAAAAAAAAAAAAGTTTTATTTTGCCTGGTATCGAACCGGGGACCTTTCGTGTGCTAAGCGGGTATGATACCCACTACACCACAAAACAAGCAACTTTATAAAAAAAAATTAACGGACGGTTCGGACCGACTGATGTTGGTGCAACCCAGCAATAGTGTTCTATTAATAGGTATATCCAAACATTATTAAATGCAATTTACCATTTTGCACTAATGTATCAAGTTCCTTAAACCACACTTGGCAAATCAAATAGACCGTACACATTTTTGCAGTAATAATTTACAAAGTATATCAAGTAATATTGGTAATAAAAACCTCATTTTAATAAAAAAATAGCAATATGTTTAAAACATAAGAATGATAAAATGCACATTAACATGCATAATACATAATAATATATGTTTATTATCTGAATGTTGCGGATTTCAAAGTAATATTTCAAAATTACTTCGTTGTATGTTGATACATTACTGATAATTAATCAGTGTTCAATTAATAGAAATATGTCTCTACTGAAAAATAGTTTGTTGAAACTTGATATTTTGTAATAAATATAATCCATTATACAACTATTATTTGTTAAGCTTTGTGTAATAATTAAATTTAAATCATTTTCTGTATCCATGCATTTTTTGTTTACTTAAATCACAGTGAATATATTGAAAATCAACCAAAAAATACATAATAGGTTTTCTAATCAGAATTGTTTCATGTAAAAGCACAAATTAATGTAGGTTATAAAATGATCCCAATATATTAACATTAGTTTGTATACAATCAAATTGGTTTTGATTGATCACTAAAAGAAACTATACATAATAGAAATTTATATAATTGGACTTCTAATTAGAATTCTGAAATTTACCTTTTGTCAAATTCCAATCAACTGCAGTCAAAGTAGCTTTCTCTAGTGGATCACCAACCATACCATCATCCAATTGAGCCAAAGAATGACATGTAGCTAATACATGCATCGAATCCATAGGAATATCAGCTATAGGAGTCACCTTAGAATCTTCAGTAGCCAAAGCAACTCCTTCCACTACTAAATTATCACTAGTGAGTGTGCCAGTTTTATCAAAACAACAT
This sequence comes from Tachinus rufipes, assembly GCA_963932245.1. Lineage (NCBI taxonomy): Eukaryota > Metazoa > Arthropoda > Insecta > Coleoptera > Staphylinidae > Tachinus > Tachinus rufipes. The sequence goes on along the minus strand of OZ010741.1, from coordinate 42,468,513 downwards.
ATCTCAATTTTCCCCGCAAATGGTATTCTGAATGGCTCAGTGCAGAACACACCAAATTTAGACAGTGCTAACAAACTCGTATTCACAGCCAGTGATAATTCAATTGGTAACTCAGGTGGGATAACTGATGTTAAAATTAATGTGCATTCCAAAAACAGTTTATACCGATTCCTCTCTGGATCTTCACAACCTTTAATCCACACATAGGCAGCAGCAGCAATCGCAAATATCAGTAAGAACAAAATAAAACCAAATGTTTCTAAATTATTAGCAGTGACCCTTTTAACTCCAAACAAAATGGTTCTTAATAATTTACCCTGAGATGTGTTAAAACCAGTACGTATAACATATGCAACACAACCATTATCTTGTGCCCTTAATCCGCTATTGCCTTTTGATGGTGGAGTATTTTGTACAACTTTCGTTCCACCAAATAAAATATGTAATTTACCATCTGTGTCAGGATCAAGGATTTTATTAGGATCAAAATTTTCTATTGCTTCTTTCATTTGTGGTACAGATTCACCTGTAAGCATACTTTCATCAACAATGCAAGAACCTCTAAGAAGTAAAACATCGCAAGGCACCAAGTTATCATTTTGTGAGCGAATTATTGAAATTATATCGCCTGGTATTAATTCATCCGTTGATATTTGTCTCCATCTGCGATTTCTATAGACTAGAACATTATGGGGTTTGTTACCCATTTTTCGAATTTCAGCCATATTTCTCAGTTGTTGATGAACCAAAGTGCACTCAAACATAACTAACATGAAAAGTGTAAATATTGAATAATACCAGTATTTATCTAAACACCACAATCCAACACAGAATACTTGAAATACGAAAAAAGGAGCAGTTGCACGTTCCTTAAATAATTCCATAAATTCAGGTACTACCATATCCAGTTGATTTTTGCCATACAAGTCTTCAGCTTCCTTAATGTCTGCTTCTTCTTGTAAGCCTTTGTAGTTCATATATTCAACATAAGCTTTATATATTGGAAACTCCAAACCTCGGAACATTTTCTTTTCATCAAACCAAATATACTTGGTTTTTTGGAATATAAACCAAACACATGTGCCCTTTTCATTCTAAAAAAATATGAATGCAGAAACAAATCAATTAAATCAGTATCAATTTCAGAAATGAAATGTAAACATTCAGAAATGAAATGTAAACAATTATTATCATGTGACTCATTATTGATGTAACTGAATATTAATGTAATAAAAACTCAATAAGATGAGTTGGAATATGAAATTACAATACTTAATTCCATTACTATGGTAAATTTAATCTACCATTTTATTAGGAAATATATTATCAAAACGAGTCATAATTTACTTACTTTAGAATGATGCAATCGTACAAGTTCTGAAGACCCATTATTAGCTGTTGGTACAACTTTAACCACGGTTGCTTTATTAGGATCCGATTCCTTAAAACAATATGTCCATTAATTGTTGAAAGAACATGCCTTTTAAGAATATAAACTCACCGATTTGCATGTCATCCAGCAGTTCACATGTACAGACCAGTAACAACCTAGACAACACAAGATTTGAAAACATGCTATAACAGCCACACCGACAAAGCCCCCTTCATAAAATTCCCAAAAACCAAAAACACCACACCACCCATATAACCAAGACGCATAAACTATTAAAAACGGTAATATATAGAAATGAAATATGCCATGTTTGAAGGTGTAGAGATTTACGGATTGAACTAGATCATCTAATTTATGCGTTACAGTCATATTTTTGTAATTTTATGGACTTTTTGCACCGGGTAGCCCTAAGCCCAAAACACGTATCACCACAGCGTATCACTAGACTGACAGCTGGACACACTGTTGCCATAAAAATTATAAATTTTGTATTATCTACTTAATATGTAAATTAATATATAGTTACTTGGTGTATTGCATTAATAATATCTCAACAATAAATTAATATTAAAAATATTCGTATTTATTAAATTATTGAAAATAATTGAATATATATAGCATGAAGTTAGGCAACTAGGAGGGGAGTATGTCCCCACTTCTCACTATAAATTGAAAAAAATACAAGCTTGCTTGTGGATGATTTTTTTAATTTTTTGGCACGATCTATAAAGTTACCTGGCGTTTATCCGCCAATTAATCTACACCCTGTATATTAGTCTGCGAGTAGAAAATAATTATGCAGGTACATTTCAAAAAGATTATAACATAATTAAGGGCGTAAATCTTTGGAATTTCCAAGTAATCCAATTAGTAGAATATTATCTGTAATTATGTGTAATGCGATTACTATGTAATTAATAAAATATACCTGTGTTGTTTAAGTAATCTACAATAAAATTATTATAGATTGTTTCTTAAATTAGAAAACTATAATAAAGCAGGAACACTGTCAAATGTGTTTTTTTATATAAAAATACTGTGATTTATATTGCAAATTATAATTGTAAACTTATATAAACGTAAATTAAATTTTACTAAAAAATAACGAATATAAACTAGACAAAAATTGCATAAACTTATATCATTCAATCACTTTTAAAGTTTTAATTTAAATATAGCGCTCCTTTATTTTTAAATTAAATGCAATGATAGATGTCGTGCTATGAACCGAGTATTGTTAGTTGCCTAATTCGTGATACCAAATGTAAACAAAGCGTTTTTATGAGCTAAAATGGCAGCGTTCATGTGTGAATAGTTCGCGCAGCTGAATGCCCCTTCTACCCTACTCTACTTTATTGATTCTAACCCATAATGTAGGCAACTTAATACACACATCAAATATTATAAACTACAAATGTTCATATTGGAAACTGTTAACTTCTAAACACTATACGGTATCGAATTCATAACATCCTCAAAAATGGTTTATTGAACAATTAGTCAAAGAATGCGATATTGTTGCCAAGTACATCAAACAGGACGGTTCCAAGCCTATTAAACCTCTATCGGCAATTGAAAGATTCAAACATGAGAGTTGTACTGTTTGCAATAATTGTGCGTACAAGTTCGATGCATATAATATAAAAGTTCTTCACCATTGCCATTTTACTGGTAATTTTATTTATACAATCTGTAATAATTGTAATTTACAGTGTAAAATTTCAAATATTTTACCTGTTGTTTTACATAATATGTCCCGATATGACGCACATTTTTTTATCGAAGAACTGTCAAATATTAATAATAATCCAACATTTATAATTCCAACTACAAATGAGACATATATTACATTTTCTAAAAAAATTAAAACGATCCAGTTACGATTCATAGATTCTTTTCGGTTCATGCCCTCGTCCTTAGAAAAATTAGCCAAAAACTTAACAACTGGGCAGATGACTCATACAAAATTTGCTTTTCAGAAAGAAGACGAGTTCAAATTAGTAACACGCAAGGGCGTATTCCACTACGATTTTGTAAGTTCTGTTGAGATATTAAACGAAACTAATTTACCGCCTAAACATTGTTTTTATAATCAATTAAACGATTGCAACGTGAGCGATATGGATTATGAACATGCAATTAATGTATGGAACCATTTCAATTGTAATACATTGGGTGATTACGCGGATTTGTACTTAAAGACGGACGTTTATCTTTTGGCTGATATTTTTGAAAACTATAGAAAATTGACATTGAAAACTTATAAATTAGATGCGTGCAGTTTTGTAACCGCACCCGGATTAGCATTTTCAGCCGCTTTAATCACTTCAAAAGTTCAGTTGCAATTATTAACAGACATTGACATGATTTTATTCTTTGAAAAGGGATTACGTGGGGGAATATGTCAGGTTAGCTGTAAGTACGCAAAGTCAAATTCACCATATAGCCCTACTTATGACAAAACAAAACAAACATCAGAAATTTTAAATATAGACGCAAACGGTTTATATGCGTACGCAATGGCATCTAGTTTACCATTTGGAGATTTTCGATGGCTCGACAATTTAAAAGAATTAGAACTTAAAATAAAAAACAATTCAATTTCCAAAATTTACGGCGACAATTTAGATAAATCTTTAATGCTTGAATGCGACATTGACTATCCGGCGGAACTTCATGATAAACATATATATTTTCCTTTTTGTTGCGAACATATGTCTATTTCCGGTAAAAAATCAGACATAAAATTAATGCTGACTTTATACAATAAAAAGAATTATGTTCTTCATTTAAATGTATTATTACAATGTCTTCAAAATGGTCTAATTTTAAATAAAATTCATCGTGTCTTTGAATTCTCTCACTCTAAATGGTTGAAACAGTTTATCGATTTGAATGCGAATCTTGTTATTTATATTTATTATTTGGGCTTAATCAAACACTTTCCGTTGATGTAACCACAATGTTTTATTGCATTACTACATAAAATATCATGAACTGTTTTATTACATATGTGCTCTCTATACATTCACAACTGCAACTTTTTGACATTGTATATGTGTATATCTTATTACAGTGAACATAGGAACTAATACCAACTTAACAATAATTTTAGTACTAATAAACTTAATATAAATAATATTCTAACACTCATCCTCAATTTGAAATGTTTTACACAAACATGAAAATTGCACTTTACAAAATATGAGTCTTATTTCTAAGATAGATATGTGTATCTTTACATAATGGTTTTGTTAACATATCAGCTAGATTTTGATCTGTTGATACATAGTCAATTTTTATTTCTTCTTTTAAAACTAAATCTCTCAAGAAATGATTTTTGATATCAATATGCTTAGCACGTTTTGAATTTTCATTACTTTTTGACATTAAAATGGAACTTTTATTATCACAATACAACACTGTATTATTATTAATATTTAAATCATTTAACAACCCCTTTAGATTCATTAGGTCTTGAGCGCAAGCAGCCGCTGCAACATATTCAGCCTCGGCCGTTGATAATGCTACGCAATTTTGTTTTTTGCTAAACCAAGCGACTGGATTTCCTCTACACAATATTAGACATCCACTAATACTTTTTCTATCGTTTACATCGGTTCCCCAATTAGCATCGGAGTATCCTTCTAATTGTAGATTACTATCGTCGTCTTTATAATAGTTTAATTTTAGTCCTTTTGTCCCTTGTAAATAGCGTAGGATTCTCTTACCAGCAATCCAGGTGTCTTCTGTTGGTTAATCCAGAAATCTGCTTAAATATGACACCGAAAAAGTTATGTCTGGTCTCGTGGTTGTTGATATGTACATCAAGCTTCCTATTAGCTCTCTATATGGTACATTAACTGTCTTACCTTGTGAATTATATTGAAAATTTTTCTCCATTGGCGTTTCTTTTCCTTTACATTCTTTCATTTCAAAATTATCTAGAAGTTTTTCTATAAATCTTGTTTGGTCGATAGTTATTTTCTCTTTCGTTCTGTTTATATTCATTCCCAGAAAATTTCTAACTTCGCCTAAATCTTTTGCTTGAAAGTATTGTTTCAGTAGTTTGACTGTGTATTTTATGTCTTCACTATTTCCAATTACCAACATATCATCCACATAGATTAGAATCCAAATTTCGTTATTAACATATAGACAACAATCATGTTTTGATCTTACAAAATTATTTTTTATTGCAAATTCATTAAATGTATCATTCCAAACCTTTGGTGACTCTTTCAAACCATACAGGGCTCTGTTTAATTTTAATGTGGGTGTATACGTATTTAATCCCTCTAGTGTATAAATATAGATTTCACTTTCTAATTTTCCGTTTAAAAAAGCTGTAGGGCCGTCCATCTGTCTTACTTCAAAATTGTTTTGCAATGCCATTGACAACATTAACCTTATAGTTGACATTCGAGCAACAGGTGAATAGTTTGTTTCATATGGATTCTCATCTTGCAGCTGAAACCCTTTCGCTACCAGTCGAGCCTTTTTCGTTCCATCTTCTTTTGTTTTAAATACCCATTTAGTTTGGATCGCTTTCTTTCCATCCGGTAATTTTGCCTCTGACCATGTTTTTAATGTTTCAAGTGAGTTTAATTCTTTTTGAATAGCTGCTTTCCATTCCTTGCATTTTACTGCTTCTTCGTATTCTACTGGATCATTTTTATCTGAAGATATTAAACAATATGCAGTATATACTTCATATTCACTTAGATATTTCGGAGCACTTATTTTTCTGCCTCGTTTTGTTTCTTTAGTATCTGTGTTTTCTTCATCCATCTCTGTTTCCTTTTCTCTAATTTTTCTTCCTACATCATTTTCTTCTCTTTCTTCTAAATTTAGTTCTTCACTTTCTATAACTATTTGCTCGTTCCTTTTATTTACGATTTCATCATATTTAGTCTGTTTTTCATTGAATCTTACATCTCGTAAACATATAATCTCATTTTTCTCATAATTCCATAATCTATATCCTGCTCCAATGTATCCTACCATTACACATGGTTGTGCTCTCCTTTCTAATTTATTTTCTTTTGGTAAAATGTGTGCCCATCTTGGCTTCCAAAAACTCTTAATTTCGACAGATCATTTTTCTTATACCATCTTGTGGCTGGAGTTTCACCATTATTCGCTTCGGTGGGTGATCTATTTAACTCATACGCTGAGCACTGTACTGCTTCCCCCCATAGTTCTCTCGGTAAATTGGTTTCTACAAACTTAGTTCTAACCTTGTCCAAAAGAGTTCTGTTCATCCTTTCTGATGTACCATTTTCTTGCGGAGTATGTGGCATCGTATACTCGAGCTCAATACCTTTATTTTTACAGAAATTTTTAAAGAAACTAGAAATAAATTCCCCTCCATTGTCTAATCTAATTCTTTTTGTTTTTAAATTGTGTTGTGTTTTAATTAACTTAATGAAGTCAATTAAATTTTGCTGTGCCTCATTTTTGTTTCTTAACAATTTAACAATTAAAAAATGAGAATAGTCATCAATCAAAACTTGAAAGTATTTATAGCCTTCGTAAGTGGGCGTTGCTATAGGACCAGCAATATCTGAATGTATCAACTCGCCAATTCTAGAAGTTTTCTTTTCACGACTATAAAATGGTTTTCGAGTGCTTTTCCCTTCAATACAAGTTTTACAAATTTCATTACTATATGGTAACCCTAATCGTTTTAAACCGTTCTTGTTTACATGACCTAACCTTTTATGCCAAATATTTTTGTCTACATTTTCTTTAGCTGTATAACCATGTTCATATTCCTTAGTTACATTACACACAGAGTTATCTGACTTATAATCTAAGTTTAAATAAAATAAATCGTTATAAGAGTTACAGTTAAATGTTACATTATTTTTAGATATAACAGCATGCTTTTTACCAGATTGGTCATTATCAAACATTACTTTAAAGTTCTTTTTTAATAACTTTGAAACAGATAATAAATTAAAAGTCATACCCTCGACTATTAATGCTTCCAACTTAATTTCCTTATTCTGACAAATAGCTTTAATAATACCTTGTTTCTTTGCGTACAAGATTTCGTTGTTCTTTGCCGTACCAATCTTCACTTCCGAATTCAATTGGACGTTTGACATATACTCCTCTACTTCTCCCATGACCATATGTTGTGTACAGCCGGAATCCAAAATAAACTCCCTCACATCTCTGGTTGTAGTAGTATTTAATGCAATAAATGCAATTTCATCAGCTACATTTACTTGTGAATTCGCTTGTGAATTCGAATGATTTTGTCTTCTATTATTCTGATGATAACCTCTACCACTTCCTCTGCGACCTCTGAAATTTTCTCTCTGCATTGAATTGGAGTTTTGATAGCAATTTGCAAACTTATGGCCTGTTTTACCACAGTTGTAGCACGTTAATGGACCTGCTTTGAAAGTTGCTTCAGTCTGACTGTTGTTTTGCTTTTGTTTCGATTTTAATTTTAATTCTTCATCCAATAATCGCGATTTTACAAAGTCCATGGTTACTTTAGTGTTCATTGTTTCTATTGCGGTAATCACTGCTTCAAAATCTTCATTAAGAGTCAACAAAAGATGACATACTTTGTCCTCTTCTTCTACTTTTGATCCGACACCTTCCAATTCTCTTATTAATTTATCGAAATTCTGAATATGATCTTCGAGCTTTTCATTACGTTTATGTTTTAATGTGAGAAGCCTTTTCTTAAGTGTTAATTTACTGAACACACTTTTACGTTGAAAAACATCCTCAAAAGATTTTAACATTTCTTTTGCTGTTTTTGAGTCTTTTATAATGTCTAAATGTTTATCACTTACGCATTGAACTATAATGGATTTCGCTTTTGAGTCCCTTGTTTTAAATTCACTTTTCTGTTTTTCTTCAGCGAAGTCATCGATTACTTTTTCTAGAGCGTCTTCTATTTGTTTTTCTTCTAGTAATGCTTTCACTCTGAACTTCCAATTATTAAAATTGTCGGAGTTTAATTGCGGTACCGATATCGTCGTTACGGAGCACATTTTTATTTTTTAGGTTAAATTTTTTTTATTTACTAATCTCTTCAGTTAGACGTTACTCATAACTGGGCCCATAACCTGTTATTTATATTTATTATTTGGGCTTAATCAAACACTTTCCGTTGATGTAACCACAATGTTTTATTGCATTACTACATAAAATATCATGAACTGTTTTATTACATATGTGCTCTCTATACATTCACAACTGCAACTTTTTGACATTGTATATGTGTATATCTTATTACAGTGAACATAGGAACTAATACCAACTTAACAATAATTTTAGTACTAATAAACTTAATATAAATAATATTCTAACAAATCTTCGTGCCAAATCTACTAATGAATTCGATAAACAACAGTATAAAGATATGCCAAATATGTCTTTCGGTAAGATGATGGAGAACGTCCGTAAATACAGGCAAATCAAATTGGTTAATTCTTGGGAAAGTGCCAAAAAACAAATTGCAAAACCAAATTTTAATTCGTTTCAAATTTTTAACGAAAATCTTGTAGCAATTGAATTAAATAAAACCAATGTATTGTACAATAAAGCTCTATATGTCGGAACGTGTATTTTAGATCTGTCCAAGACAATAATGTACAATTTTGTTTATAATTATTTAAAAAACCACGTTGAACAGGATTTCACCGTAAAAATTTGCTATAGCGATACCGACAGCTTTATCGCTGTGTTTACGCCTCGCGACTCGTCATCTTTTCGAAGTATATATGACGCAATACGTAGAGATGTACATATGATTTTTGATACGTCTAATTATGATAAAAATAATTCCTACAACATACCTCTTGCAAATAAAAAAGTTTTGGGTATGTTCAAAGACGAATTGGGCGGTAAAATTATTGATGAGTATTATGGCATTCGAGCAAAAGTGTACGCTATTAAAAGTATCGATTATCACAATTATAATATAAAGAATCGTCCAGACACCTCGTCGGACCACATCCCGTCGGACCACACCCTATCTACCCTTGGCGCCCCACCTGCCTGACCACACCCCACCTGGCGGCGTCTGACCACACCCCCGGCGCCGGATGGTCTGGGCCCATCTGGCGCCGGATGTCTGGGCGCATCCCGTTATCTGTCTGGTTCCCATGCTCAAGTGCCAGTATTCCTACTGACATAATAACAGAAAACAGCTGACATCAATCATTACTACTGACATTTCAATATTCAGGTGACAGATGAACTATTAAATATTAAAAAAAACATAAACAATGGGGACAGAGTTGTGGTCCAATTTGCCAGCTCCTACTCTTTTCCAAATATTTCAATATTTGGATTATAAGGAGTTAGCGAACGCAAGTACAGTGTGTAAAAATTGGTTTGAGTCCAGCCGAGATGAATTTCTTTGGAAGAGATTGTTTTATCTTAATTTCAAAGTTGAACCAACTGTATCAATTATGCCAGGTAAGCAGTATTTGTTTATAAATTAATAATTATATATTATAATTAGTTTTGTATATATAGTAAGTATTTACTTTTATCTCAAGGAAATTTATTATTAATATGTTACTTTCTATCTTTACTACAATATTTATTTTATATACACTGCTTTAGATTTTGTAAACAATATATATTAGGTACATTTAATTAATATCATAATAATTAGAATAAAAAAACAATAATTTTATGGTAATTTAACATAAAGAAAATAGAAATTACATATTGATTAAATAATCATCATCATTCGAACATTAAATGTAATGGAATAATAAGTAGTAATATTAGTTAGTTGAATAAGGATAGAAAGAATTTGGTTGGTAGCATATATTTATTATTAAAATAAAATTATTTTCAATGACCAACCAAATTTAAGCTTGTGGTAAAAATATTGCCCGTTCATTCATATTTCAACAATATTTTATTTGAATATAATATAGCTCACTAAAAGCAGCTGTTTCATCTAATAATTATTATTGTTAATTGAGTTATTTATTTTATTGTAATTTTGAGTGAAACAGATGCAGCTGTTTTGGGTGAACAGCTATTTTGAAGATGTTATGTCAAGACATAAATCAAATAAAATACTATTAAATGTAACCTAATGCAACAGATGATTTCGGTACTTTACTTGAAGTATTTCATATTTTGCTACAATTTTTACCTATTTTTTATAATTATTGATTACATGTACATCAGCTCAATTAAAAACAATTGCTCCTGGTGTGTTTGGATTCATAAACATACAATACATTCAATAAATAACTTAATTGCAGCAGTCTATGGTTTTTTAATCTTTGTTTTTTATTGATGCATATTTCAACAATTAGTAATCACAATAAAGTGTCACAAATACTGATTCAATTAGTAGGTATGCAGAAAATCTTTATATTGTATTTAATATAATTGATTCAACTGACAGGTGACATATTAATTATCTAATTGAAATGTCAAATAGACATAACATAAATAAAAATAATGAAAAATGCGTTATAGACATTTGATTTTTGTTATGCTGCTAGTACTTTTGAATAAATATATACATTTCAAAAGTTTTGTATTAGTATCCAGCAAAAACATGAATACCGGTTTTTTGGTATTTTTGTATTAAAAATCGAGAATACCTGTATTAATATTATTGTTAATTATGAATATGTTAAAGTGAAAGTCAAACTAAACTAAAGAAAATATTTTTAATTTTTTTTTTTAATGAATAACAATAGTTTAAAATCAATTACTCAAACCCAATCCAACTTCAAAGCGGCCAATCGAACCTCATCAGTATGTAAATTGAATGGTGGTGGCCGTTACTACGTGATAGTTCATTATAGAAAATAAATAAAACACATTTACTATGTGCTATATCACAATATACAAACAAGTATATTGGTGGTAAGAATCGCTTTATAACACAAGTTATAGATAATAATTAGTGGTGTAAAGTAATTGAAGTTCCATTATGTTGTTTTGACAAAAAAAAAACAAATACTATCAATGAACTTCAGCATAGCAACTGACAACAAAATTTTTTTTAGTATAGTTGGCTATCTACCTATTTAGACATTGCAATTTGGTTGCCAGTTACTATACTAAAATTTATCGATAGTTTTTGGTTTCTTTGGTTGAAACAACACGATGGAGTTACAATTACTTTGCACCACTAATAAATAAAATTGATGGATTAGGGTTAGTTTTTTATTTCTTAGTTATTTATTATCAAAATAATAAATGTTGCTTTTTTAATATAAAAAATATTGAATTATGGAAGATGAAATTATGTTTTTTATATTGATTGTTTACTGAATTACAAAAAAAATTAAGTCATTTCTAGAATAATTAATCAATATTTTTATTTTTATTTTTTGGTAGTATGGTTTTAAATAACATATGTATATGATCCAGTGTTTTGTCACTAGTCTGGATTTGATTTTAGTGCTGATCTGAAAATGCTTGTTCTGATTCTACACTTGTTAGAGATACTCACCCCACCTCAACCATTGTTGGAATTCGCCAAAATAAACTTGCCAATGCCAACCCATCAATAAAAAAAATAATATGGCAAAAAATATGTTATTAACTTTCATACTCTATATTAACTTAAATTTTTAGTACTAATGGTTTTAAGTTGTCTTTATTCAGGAATTTTAGAGTTTTAAAATAGCATATAGTATATCAAGGTCCGAAAATCGGCATTTTGGCACAAGTTGCACTCAAAATGTTTCGCCTACCCCAAATAAAAACATTATTTCAAAAAATTAGAAAATTTATTTATTATCTGTCACTACTGTCAGATTTAAGGTGTGACGTCATCATGTGAAATCGTTATTTACAGCCAATCAAATGCCGCGATAGTTTTTTAGGCCGAAAGGGCAGACGAAAAAAGCAGTTTTGTAGGTAGGGTGTTTAAAGGTAAGTAAAATAAAAAGAAAAAAAATTAATTTTGAAAATAATACTTTGCATAACTTTTTTTTTGTTACACTTATTTTCCCTAAATGATGAACTAAATTTGAATAATAATCTACATCCTTTCTACCAGTCCTGTTTTATTGATGTGTCAGAAAAAAATAAATTACTTTAGGTAAGATAGTTCAAATCAAACTAGCCACTAAAGTTATAAGCTTAGGTAAGGTGAGTTTATTGATTAAAGGAAATTGTTTATTGCTACAGTTTAACAAGTTTTTTTAATTGTTAACATTTGGGTCCCAGGGCCCAAATTTAATAGCAAGTCACAATACGCAGTGTCCATATGACTGATAAAAGTGAGCCGGGATTAACAATTTTTTTTAATCCTATATGCTATTATATATAAACCAGATTGACTATGAGAGTGTAGGTGGATCTTTCAGTATATGCAGCACCTAGGTAAGGTCAACTAAAATATTACCCTTGAAAAAAAAAAATAGACAACATATTTGGTTTTGTTTTTATTTTTAAATTGAATAAAATTGTTTAGAGAAATATAATGTATTTTTCACAAAATTAATAAGGAGAAAATCTTGCTGTATCTTTTGACAGTTTTACATTTCAAAAGCATTTGATGAATTAATCATTCAAATCATATCAATGATATATGTATATCTTGATCTCATCTTATTAATGGTTTTCTTGACAATTGAAAAGTCCTTAATTTTAGAATAGATGGTTTTAACTCTGATCTTGAAATTTATATGGTACGTCATTGCTTGATGGTGAACGACGAATTTGAATAATTGTTTTATGTGCTCTTAATACAAGTTAGTAAATAATCAGTTGTTCAAAATGATTGTAGCTCTATCTTGTCCTGTCAAACCGAATACTATTATAAAATTTAGCATAACAATTGACAAACAAATTTGCAACCAACTCGTAAAGAGGAAGAAAATATAGTTTAATGAAAAACAAAAATTTATAATCAATTACTCAAACTTGTCGCATTGGAACCAAATACAGACAGTTATTTTGCTCTTTGGTTGGGCGCCTTGGTTGCCAGTTGTTATGTTTAAGTTTATTGATAGTATTTTGACTACTATTCAACAAAAAACGCTTGGATGACTTCCACTTTATTTGTAAAATGGTTTCACGAGTTAGGAAATTTCAAGTAGAAAAAAATTTCAATGGAAAAGCTATTTTATTAGTCGACAATGCTCTTTGTCACTAACAAGCGATGATGGTAAAATTATATATAACCATGTTTTTGCAACCCCATTGTTCTCCACTTATTCAACCCATCCATGGATCAAAATGCGATACGCTTAACTAAAGTGTATTATAAAAAAATTCTTCTAGTCCATGTTTTATCTTTAGAATGACATTTCAAGAGCCCTTAAAAACATTACATTGAAAGATGCCATGTTTTTCTTGCAAATTCTGTTGCCTGGTGCAATAGCAAAATGCTGGAAGAAGATATTTTGTTGTTCGGTTGAGAATGATTTTGAAACAGATTCAGAAACTGATGTGGATTCAGATGATGACAGTTCCTCCGAAGACGAAGAAGTTGCCAAAGATTTCATTAAAATTAAACACGAAGAAGCTATTATGAGTTTCAGTTCTTGTATACAATGGTAAGAAGTACAGCTTACAGTTGCTCTTAATAAATCACATAACATTTTTGTGCTTTTTATGGCTATTTTACATAACCACAGTAAGTCTACGACTTGTTTAAAGAGGTTTGATGGGACCAACAGCTTATTAGGTGACTTTATTATTTCAATCATTTTTCGGGAATCGAACCTGGACTGCTCGCATGATACGCAAGGTCTCTACCATTGAGCTATCACACCATAAATAATTATAAATACCATTTTATTTATATCTAGTTCATTGTGCCTATGCCTGTTCATCATGTTCATTTCACTGATTAAGAAACAGTTCCATAATTCTATATACATATTATTAAATATTTTGCATTTATGAGGAAACACATGGGGTGTTGATAATGTGAAACTGACTCGTAATTATATGAATCTTCTAGGATTAAACTACTTGCATTTTATAGTGTTGTTTTAATTTTTTGAGCCTGGGCATTCACATAGTGTGAAAGTATAGGGTATGTATGTTTAATAGTCTAGTAGAATCATCATAATAAATAAATAAATAAATAAATGGGGTGGTTTTAAGGAACTACGAAATCTTGAGAAGTAATGTACCGTGGTCACGAGTGAAGCCAATGAGTCCTACTAAAACATTTGAAAAAGTATGAATGAACTATATGAAAAATAGGGCAAAAAATTATAATGGAATATGATATCACTGTAAGTGGCAAGAATGAGACAAAATTATGGAAAGAAACAGAGATAGAAATGCAAGATAAAAGAGTGTGTTTAAATGAGTTGAGAATAAAAATTACAGTTGTAGAAATGAAGAAAAAAAAAAAGAAAGAAAGGAAATGGAAAAATATAATGTGCTTAAATGTAATAAAAGTGCAATACAGTGGTTGAAAAGCATTATAAAAATTCAAAATAAAACAATGTTAAGTAACAAATTTAAAACTACAAGGCCGATAGGCAAGAAATAAACTATGTATTATTATTAATATGAACTACAGTACTATGGCATTAGGGGGATGAAAATGTTTAAATGTAAAACTTATAATCTTAGAAAAGTTGATACCAATAAGCAGAACAAAATTTAAAGACATTTTTCCATTAAACCTGCATTTAAAAAGGAATTGATACTAATATAATAAACTCCTCAGTGATGAGTGAGTGAGTAATATTAGTTTCAAATAAAGAATCAAAAGCATATAATAAAATAATTTCATTGCAGGAAACTTATGGTATGACGAGTTCAAACGGCTTTGTTATCACATACCTATTGTACAAACAGAAACACTGACAGAACATAACAATGAAGTTCTGCATGTCAGTTTTTCCCATAGTGGAGAATATTTTGCAACCTGCTCGAAAGATGGATCCGTACTAGTAAAATAATAATATCACATAATTTAATTTTTACAATTATATATACTAATTTCAGTTATGGGATTCTACATACCCTGCAAAAATTAAATATTATCGTGATATGAAAAAGTTTTCCTGGCAATACCCAGAATATTCACAATTCAACGAATCAGATACTTTATTGTTAGTATCTGGTGTTCACATTGTAACACCACATAGCACTTCAGGTGAAATAGCAGTTTTGAGTTTAAGAGGTAAATATTTGTAACAATAATTAAACCCAAATTAATTTAAATCAATATTTTAAGCTGGTTTTGAGTTACAATGTCGTGTTGTAAGTAAACCAAAAGACATGTTTGGAACATGGTATAGTGACCAACACCTTGTCTCGGGTGATTTACATTGGCTAGCTCATCTAGTAAGTACATCAGCTTTATGGTTAAACAAAGCATCACAAGAAGCCGAATCGGAGCATGTCCCCATCACAAAAAATATGTACAGATTTTACAACAGAAATGCAAATTTGATTCGTCAAATAATGATAGCAAACTGCCTTCCAAATTCTGAAAATGCTGGTCATGATATGGAAGTTGAAGGTGAAGATGACAATAAAATTAGAGATGTTATGATGGAACGTGGAAATCCTGTCAGCCATAGGGATATCGATCATTTAAATATTAATCATAATCAAGGTAAATTTAAATGTTTAAAAATAAATATTTTATTTTGTTGATGTATTTTTATAGCACAAAGTAGTTCCCAGGCAAATCGTGGTCTTGGAGAAAATAATGATTATGATACTCCAAATAGATTTTCAGGTAGTGATGATTCTGAAAGTGATGATTCTGAAAGTGATGATTCTGAAAGTGATGGCACTGAATATGAAGTGCTTGGCATTGAATATGAACCGGCTTATAATTTTGAAGAAGATGCTTCTGAGAATTCGTTGGAAAATATAAATGATGAAATGGAGGCTGTTGTTCATAATGATAAATATTTGATATTTACTACTGGATTTAAGACATGCACACCACATCAAATAGGTAATTGTATTAGTAAATTGTGTAAAAATCAGATCCAAATTATTATTAAAAAAATCTTTAAATTGAAATTGATCTAATATACTATTAAAAGTAAATAAAATAATACCATATGGTGAACAACCTTAAACATGTCCATATATGCCCATACAGTTTCATTCACTTATGGTTATAATTAGCAATTTTATTGTCTAACAGTAGAAAAACAATGCACTGAATTACATTTTACTGGATTCATGTTAATTTTATTACCTCTAAATTTATTTTTCAAAACAGGTTTCAAAAGAATAAAACCATTTATGTTTCCTAAACGAATTGACCCAGGGTTATCTTTAAGAGAAAGACTGATTTTACATGAAAGAAGAAAAGAATTATCTAAGTCAGCACCACCTACTGAACGAAATTGGTTGGACTACGATTCTGTTGCTGATAAATTTGATAAAATCGATCATCTCATTGATTTGCATGGTCATATTATTGGGATGGGGCTTAGCCCAGATCACAGGTATTATATATTTTAGTTTATTGGAGTTTTTATAAAATTATTATTTTCAGATATTTATATGTGAATAGTAGACCATGGCCTCAAGATTATACGATAGCACATCCATTTAATCCACCATCAATTGCACAGGAAATCGATATACATGTTATTGATTTGGTTACATTGAAGCAGGTTGGAACAATGCTGCGACCACATAAGGCTTATACACCACACAATGAACTTTTTTTCATATATTTGGATGTCTGTAATGAATATGTAGCAAGGTAATTTGATTTTATAATGTCATAGACATGAAAATTATTCATTACAAAAATCACAGAACTTCATGATATTACATCTAGATAAAACTAACCCTTTACGTATTAAATATATGATGAATTCCGGCGATTTACGGCTGACATGGTTTTATAAACAATATCTGTGAATAAATTGGAATCTTTCATATTAAGCTACAAAATGAAATTTGTCTAATGGTCACTTGCAACATTTTTAAGATTTACATTATAAAGCTTTACTCATATTATTTGAATTATAATAGCATTTTAATTTTTAACATTTGTCTCAAATCATCACTAAACTAGCCATTGCTTAGTATCGTACAAGTGTCCTTAAATCTTTCATGTTTGAGATGTTAGTATATACTTTATGATAATCTATATAATTAGCTTTTACCTTAAACCGTTAAATTAAGGAAAATAAGAATATTTTGTAATCATTAATTCTATAAAAATGAAAAATGTATAAAAAAAACCAGCTGGGGGGCGACACATAAAAATTATTTTTATTTCTTAATAAAAAAAATCACTTATCCTGAGAAAAAAGCCTGGCTATTATGAGACATAGGATACACATGTTAATTGTATCTTGGAGAAATCATTTTTACTTCCTGCAAAACCTATAGTTAGTTCTAGTTTACTCACAGATGCAGTAGTTGTCTAATTGAAATTCAAATAGAACCATGTGAATGCTTATGTTTTCAATATAGACAGATATTTACTTTGAAAATTTTTGCTGATTTTTTCCTTAGTTCTTTTTCCGCCAATGTTTTATTTGATCAGTATCTCTCTGAATAAAGAAAATATTATTGTAAAAAACAGCGATCAACTTAATAGCCTCTATAATGTTAAAGATATAGGCACCATATTGAGGGTTAGTGAACTAATCATGATTCTAAAGAAGTTCTATTAATTATGCAACATTTCTATACTATTATTAAGTTAACTACTAACGAAATTATTGAATCTACCAAATATTGTTTCTTCATTATTAAAAGTTATTGTTCACAAATTGTACATACAAAAAAAGGATGAATAAATATTATATTGTAACATTATAATTTTTAGTGGTGCTGAAGACAAGCATGGTTATTTATGGGATAGACATTATGGAGTTTGCTTGGCAAAGTTTCCACATACAGATGTTGTAAATTCAGTAGCCTTCAATCCAAAAGATCCTGAAATGTTAGTAACTACATCAGATGATTACACCATCAAGATATGGAGATCCCGTGCAAAAGTTAAAACATTAGGACTCAATGAAGCACAATTTCAACGAGGTGTAGAAGTACGAAAAGGACAATGCCGGACATCATGTTTCCGTACTAACTCATTTCGTAGTTACAGTTGAATTAAATATTGAGCAATTTTTTACAGGGTTTTACTGTTAAAAAATTATGCATACATTTTATATGAATTTTAACATTTATATAAATATATTATATATTTACTAAGTAATTACAAAAACAAAGTTTCTTCGCACTAATTATATATATCTTCCGGTTTACTAGTTACCAAGATGTACAAATAACATCAATTTGATTTTTGTCCATGGTGCTATTTACTTTACTTATTACTGAAACTCCGTCCTTAATTTGGAATGTTCATTTATACAAAAATGTATATTTTTATAGTAATTTATTTTCTTTTAATGTGTTTAGGAATTACATTATAATTAATAAAAACGGTGAACTTATTACATATAGACTCCCAGAATACTTAATTTATTTCATGATGAGATCAACACAACAATATGCGTATGGCAATTTTTTCCAATACATCAATTTATTTGAATACGATAATAGTCTTATAAATACTATACATTTAAAATAAATCACAATTATTTAAAATTTCATTAAATTTTATTTAAGGGCAGAGTCTACCCGCGAAACCAAGAAAATTGAAATTTGTCCGACATGTGCTGGCTCCTGTTGCTAAATAGTTGAATTATGCCTAATGCGCAGAATAACAACTTATTTATTTATAAACTACATCCCCGCACCCTTTCATAGTACGAAAACAATTCATATTTTTACAAAATTATGTTATGTATTTACGTATTTATATAGATTTGCACCAGGGGCGCGCATAAAATATTTAATTTTATTGAATCTTTATTATTGTTTCTATAATTCTTAGATATATTTACAAATATATACTTCATAATATTTTAACTAAATTATGTGTGCAGTTTGTATTTAAACAGTAGTGTATAACAATTTCATTTTAACAATTAAGTTATTTTTGACTACTACATAATAGGTATTGAACAAAAAAACTCTAGAAATTGCAATTTTTTTAACATTTGTGTGCATCTATTGTGTTTTGTAACAAAGATAAAATTATACTAAACCTTATTGTAACATAATAATATAATATTTTATGATACGAATGTTTAAAAAATATATTGAGAATATTGAAACGTTTTCACCTATGTTTATTTATAGACACCTGTGCAACTTCAAATACAATTTAGATTCGCATGTTTACAAATTTGATTTGTATACTGCTTATTAATTATTGTAGCGAGATTAGTTTCTTTATTTTCTTTTTATGCTTATACTGTTTTTTTCAAAACGGTATAAGTGTGCGTGTGTGTATTTAGTCTTTTGCAGAATTGTGCAGAGTTGTCTTTGAAGTGATAAGTAATAACTTTTATAAGATTATTAGAATAAGGATCGCGCGCAAATAAAATAAAATATTATTCAATACTACATTTGTAAATAATTAAAAATATATCAAGAAGATTTTGTTTTATCATTTTTAATCCAGAATAATATATGAACCAAACCGATTTTAGTCATTTATATTTAATTGGTTATGGAAATAAAATTGTTTGATTAAATTTTATAATAAGATTATAGTTTTATATAAAAGTTGATAATTTAGGTTCAACTTATTATCATTATTATTTAAATGCAAATAAATAGTTGAATTTATAAATACGTTGCACAATATTGTTGCTTTTGTTTCCACCGCTGCACAGTATGAAATAAATGACAAATGGCAGTAATTGGTAGAAAACAAACAAACAGATTTTTTTATCGTTTTCCTTTTTAATTTTATAAAATTATTAATAATGAAGTATCCTTAGTAGCAAGATTTGTGAAAATGTACAAAATACGTTACTAGGAAGATTGCAAACAAGAATTTCTAGAATAACTGAAAATTGTATCAGTTTTATAAATTAGAGCAACCAAAAGTAGGTTTCAAAAAAATTCTTGCTTTATTCCCAATATTTGTTCCACTAAATCTGTATTTATATACATCGACCGTTACAAATAAACGTTTTTTTTTTAATTACCTGTAAATTTGTTAGTCTTGTCGCGTATATTCTCGGGTTCCCGCGCATGACTTAAGTATATCACGTGTTACCTGCGCGCATTTAGATTCATCTTAAGCCATTCCGGGTCTTTTCTATATGTGCCTCTAAATGCGTAGCATCATCGAGCCTCAAAGGGTTGATAATTATTACCTGCTGGTAAGTGTTATTAAATGTTTGGTTGTGCAATTTAATTAATTTTGTATTCCTGTTTGTAGGATTTTTTTGTTACATGTTTAGATTCATTTAATTATAAATGCAAAGATTTAATTATGAATATATGGAAATAAGAAGAATAAAAAAGTGTTTAATTTTATTTAACTGTGCACTCCAGAGCCCGAAACCTACAATTAACCGCCCTGAGATAATACATGCCACAGTCTTAACGTTTTTTATTGTATAGCAAACATTTTACTAATTTTAAAATGTTTATAGTTTTGGGATTTGCATTGCATATGTTGCACTTGACTGTAATTTTTTTTTTTCATAAATCATCGTAGAAATAATTAAATTGTGCTTTAATATAACATTCGTTATTATTATTCAGAACAATCGGTATTAGTTGATTAATTTGTTCAGAATAAAAGTTACTAGCAATTTAACAGAGATACCCAAATAAAACATGTTAGCAAATCTAATGACATAAATAACATTTTAAAAGTTTTGAAAATATAAAAAATAAAAATGTATGTTTTATAATATATTTTAGACTTAAGAAAAACTGTGATTTAAAACATATAAAATTCTGGTCAAAAAGTCATTTTTATACAGGGTGTTAGGTAGACATGTTATTCCTTAGTTTATTCTAAGAATGTTTTGTCCTATGATGATTTCTAAAAAACCCCTATGTTTTGAAAATACAGAGTGAACAAAATATGCGACAACCATATACGATATTTGTTGAAATCATTAAAGTAAATAAAAGTATGACGTACGCCAATGAGTATATGAAGTACAAAAAATTAATGAGTTTATTAAGTATAAAAAATTGTTAACGATAACTTGGAACGACTGTTTTATCTACTGTACAAGTGGATTTCATTTGAATGCGTCTCGTTATTGATAATCACATGTATCGGTCGCAGTTGTTTAGATTGAGTGACGTTTGATGTGTCTTTTAGCGAATTCCTCTACCATGAATCACTATACAAATGCCGAGATGACTGACATGCAGGTCATGTATGGACTTGCTGATGGCAATTTGTTACAAGTTAGACGATTGTACATTAAACGATTTCTTGGCCGTAATATCCTTGACCAAAAAGATTGAATGTTTGTATCCAGGCTCCAGCCTGGATACAAACTATTCAATTACGATCATTTTAAATAAAAAACAAATATTATGTTTTTTAAATTTATCAAAAAATGTTGTTATAAAAGTATATTTTTATTTTACATGGTTGTATTAAAAATACCATAGAGATTCAAAAAAATTTAAAAAAATGTATGTTGCTGTTTAAAAAAATAAAGTTGGTTGCCATAGCAACTATACTAAAAATAAAAACAAATATGTGTGTACCTGCCTTCATAATACTGAAAAAACCATTTAAAATGGTTTTTGAATCATATAAATTGGTTAAAAAATAACGGAGATATTCAGCCGTACGTTTTTTGTCTAACACCCTGTATATATATTTTAAAATTATATATATAAAAAATATACTTTTCAGTTTTACAGTTCATATTTACCTCACTTGACTAATAATTATGTATACTAATAACAGTAATAACTAACATTGCTGTATATTTATTATAACACAATAATATACTTTATATATTTTTTAATTCAGTAGAACTTATATCAATTATTCATTTTACAATATAATAGTTTCATACTTTTAGTAAATTCAATTCATTTTATACAACAAATAAATAATTAAATAATATTTATCAAAATAAAACTGTATTTATTATTGGTTTAGTATTTTAAACAAATGGTTAGTATTTATTTTAATAAAATATCTATTATAACAACCAATTGCAAAACCCATTTATTGCCATCAAATATGTGGCCCGAATGTGCCCAAACCGTGTCTTTGCCTAACGCGACTAGAAAAAAGGGTCCGGGGAGGGATTGTCATAAAAGTAAATATCAATCTCACAAACACATGAGACCACTTGCCCTCTATGACCAAGAGTCCTAACTGCCGGCAGTCGTTTGTACAAGAAGTTGTCTAAAAATACAATTATTTTATAACAAAAATTATTGAAAAGTTGTTTTCAGGTTTATTTAAAAAATACAGGCTTTAATTTTGTGAAAATGATTTTAATTGAAAGATATGTCACTAAGGTCGGGTTTAATATTAGTTTAGTTATCATAAATCAACCAAGAAATTTATTTAAAAAAATGTAGTAAACATAAAAAATTGAAAACTTAATTAAAACTTGGCAGAATGTTCAACCTTTCAAAGCACGTATAGTACGATATGATTGGTTTTGTAGTTTGGTTGTGAACGTGAAAAAGGTTACTATGTACTTTTCTATTTAGGGCGCATCAACCGACTGTCACCTTAAGGAGGTGACACTAGTTCTTCGCGGTCTTGTTCCTCAGGTCTCTCTTTCGGAGAGTCCATATTTTTTATTGTATCATTAACAATTTCACCACTTTTTGTGGTTTTCTTTTTGTCCACATGGCCCTGACAGCTATCACATTCATCATCTTCATCACTGCCTGAGCTACTTTCACAAATGCCTTTGGCTTTTTGTAAATACAACAACCTACAATTAGTTTTGCTTATTATCACACAAACTGAATAATTGATTTAAGTTACATTTTGATTTTTTCTTATCCATATCTTCATTATCCACAGTCTCTGTAGTCCATTGTACTTTTCTATTTGATTTAGGTTTCTTCAATTTTAAATGCAATGTAGGAACTTCCTGAAATTAAAAAAAATATATAAACTTTTTATAATTCCAATTTATTTCTTCCTATAGTTACTGGATATTTTATCTAATAATAATTTAGTTTTAAATGATGTACTTTAATTTAATTGTGTGAACTGATTAAATATGTTGTTTATAGAACTGCCTTTTATAATAATAAATTGAATAAAGCAAATTTTTTTAAACCGTTTTCGATTTAGTGTATTGAAGAGTATTTAATTGTTGATCCCATGTGATATGTATTTATGCTGAAATTTTCAATTATTTAAGGTAAGTTTCAGTATTTAATTTTGATATTAACTTAATTTATTCTTATTATTGTTTTGTTCATGTCCAATACATTATGAAAAAAATGTAATTATTTTATATAGAGGGTGTAGATTAATTGGCGGACAAACGCCAGGTAACTTTGTAGACCGTGCCAAAAGAAAACGAAAATATTAATTCCAAAATGCTGAGAAACTTTTCGTTTGGCCTCACAAGATCCTCGAAGTTTCGTTACGCTTGGCAACGTAGCAAAATTTCTATTTCTATATTCAAACCAATGAAGTAGAGTAGGGCCATATTGGCCACTGTTTACTTCTAAACACTATACGGTATCGAATTCATAACATTCTCAAGCATCACCAGCGTAATTTGCATATTCATTGAAAGTAAAAGTCATAATAAAATAGAAATATCAACTGACATTAACAGGGTATTTTTAATTTAAATTTGATTTATTCTTGGAAAGTACTTTGCAAATTTTTCAATATTTTTAATAAACATCGTAACTTTTATTATACTAAAAAAGAAAGTAACTTGGTACATAAAATACGCAATTAAAACTATATTTGTATTGACGAAATTGAAACTTTGAGGACCTCGTGAGGCCAAACAAAAAGTTTCTCAGCATTTTGGAATCAAGATTTTCGTTTTTTTTTGGTACGGTCTACAAAGTTAACTGGCGATTGTCCGCCAATTAATCTACAACCTGTATAGTGTATCAAGAGCCGAAAATAGGCTTTAGCAGCTCGCCGCTTTTAGCAGAACAAACAAGCAAAGCTAAAGCTAAAGCAAAGGGCTGCTAAAGCCATTTGGCACGAGTTACACTCAATATTTTTTTGCCTGCCCCAATTAAAAAGATTGTTTTCAATGTTTATTATAATCTGTCACTACTGTCAGATTTTAAAGTATGACACCATCATATAAAATTGTGATTCACAGCCAATCAAATACCGCAAATAGTTTAGATGTCAAAGGGCCGAAAGAGATGCTTTCGGTAGAGGCAGGCAAAAAATATATTAGTGGTATTATAACTGTATATATTTTTAAAATAAATTTAAGAACAAAGTCATAGTGTTCTATTAATAGGTATATCCAGACATTATTAAATGCAATTTACCATTTTGCACTAATGTATCAAGTTCCTTAAACCACACTTGGCAAATCAAATAGACCGTACACATTTTTGCAGTAATAATTTACAAAGTATATCAAGTAATATTGGTAATAAAAACCTCATTTTAATAAAAAAATAGCAATATGTTTAAAACATATGAATGATAAAATGCACATTAACATGCATAATACATAATAATATATGTTTATTATCTGAATGTTGCGGATTTCAAAATTACTTCGTTGTATGTTGATACATTACTGATAATTAATCAGTGTTCAATTAATAGAAATATGTCTCTACTGAAAAATAGCGTTTTTGTTGAAACTTGATATTTTGTAATAAATATAATCCATTATACAACTATTATTTGTTGAGCTTTGTGTGCTAATTTATATCCTAATAATTAAATTTAAATCATTTTCTGTATCCATGCATTTTTTGTTTACTTAAATCACAGTGAATATATTGAAAATCAACCAAAAAATACATAATAGGTTTTCTAATCAGAATTGTTTCATGTAAAAGCACAAATTAATGTAGGTTATAAAATGATCCCAATATATTAACATTAGTTTGTATACAATCAAATTGGTTTTGATTGATCACTAAAAGAAACTATACATAATAAAAATTTATATAATTGGACTTCTACTTCTTCTTTTTGTCAAATTCCAATCAACTGCAGTCAAAGTAGCTTTCTCTAGTAGATCACCAACCATACCATCATCCAATTGAGCCAAAGAATGACATGTAGCCAATACATGCATCGAATCCATAGGAATATCAGCTATAGGAGTCACCTTAGAATCTTCAGTAGCCAAAGCAACTCCTTCCACTACAAAATTATCACTAGTGAGTGTGCCAGTTTTATCAAAACAACATATCTCAATTTTCCCCGCAAATGTTATTCTGAATGGCTCAGTGCAGAACACACCAAATTTAGACAGTGCTAACAAACTCGTATTCACAGCCAGTGATAATTCAATTGGTAACTCAGGTGGGCTAACTGATGTTAAAATTAATGTGCATTCCAAAAACAGTTTATACCGATTCCTCTCTGGATCTTCACAACCTTTAATCCACACATAGGCAGCAGCGGCAATCGCAAATATCAGTAAGAACAAAATAAAACCAAAAGTTTCTAAATTATTAGCAGTGACCCTTTTAACTCCAAACAAAATGGTTCTTAATAATTTACCCTGAGATGTGTTAAAACCAGTACGTATAACATACGCAACACAACCATTATCTTGTGCCCTTAATCCGCTATTGCCTTTTGATGGTGGAGTATTTTGTACAACTTTCGTTCCACCAAATAAAATATGTAATTTTCCATCTGTGTCAGGATCAAGGATTTGATTAGGATCAAAATTTTCTATTGCTTCTTTCATTTGTGGTACAGATTCACCTGTAAGCATACTTTTATCAACAATGCAAGAACCTCTAAGAAGTAAAACATCGCAAGGCACCAAGTTATCATTTTGTGAGCGAATTATTGAAATTATATCGCCTGGTATTAATTCATCCGTTGATATTTGTCTCCATCTGCGATTTCTATAGACTAGAACATTATGGGGTTTGTTACCCATTTTTCGAATTTCAGCCATATTTCTCAGTTGTTGATGAACCAAAGTGCACTCAAACATAACTAACATGAAAAGTGTCAAGATTGAATAATACCAGTATTTATCTAAACACCACAATCCAACACAGAATACTTGAAATACGAAAAAAGGAGCAGTTGCACGATCCTTAAATAATTCCATAAATTCAGGTACTACCATATCCAGTTGATTTTTGCCATACAAGTCTTCAGCTTCCTTAATGTCTGCTTCTTCTTGTAAGCCTTTGTAGTTCATATATTCAACATAAGCTTTATATATTGGAAACTCCAAACCTCGAAACATTTTCTTTTCATCAAACCAAATATACTTGGTTTTTTGGAATATAAACCAAACACATTCTAAAAAAATATGAATGCAGAAACAAATCAATTAAATCAGTATCAATTTCAGAAATGAAATGTAAATATTCAGAAATGAAATGTAAACAATTATTATCATGTGACTCATTATTGATGTAACTGAATATTAATGCAATAAAAACTCAATAAGATGAGTTGGAATATGAAATTACAATACTTAATTCCATTACTATGGCAAATTTAATCTACCATTTTATTAGGAAATATATTATCAAAACGAGTCATAATTTACTTACTTTAGAATGATGCAATCGTACAAGTTCTGAAGACCCATTATTAGCTGTTGGTACAACTTTAACCACGGTTGCTTTATTAGGATCCGATTCCTTAAAACAATATGTCCATTAATTGTTGAAAGAACATGCCTTTTAACAATATAAACTCACCGATTTGCATGTCATCCAGCAGTTCACATGTACAGACCAGTAACAACCTAGACAACACAAGATTTGAAAACATGCTATAACAGCCACACCGACAAAGCCCCCTTCATAAAATTCCCAAAAACCAAAAACACCACACCACCCATATAACCAAGACGCATAAACTATTAAAAACGGTAATATGTAGAAATAAAATATGCCATGTTTGAATGTGTAGAGATTTACGGATTGAACTAGATCATCTAATTTATGCGTTACAGTCATATTTTTGTAATTTTATGGACTTTTTGCACCGGCTAGCCCTAAGCCCAAAACACGTATCACCACAGCGTATCACTTGACTAGACTGACAGCTGGACACACTGTTGCCATAAAAATTATAAATTTTGTATTATCTACTTAATATGTAAATTAATATATAGTTACTTGGTGTATTGCATTAATAATATCTCAACAATAAATTAATATTAAAAATATTCGTATTTATTAAATTATTGAAAATAATTGAATATATATAGCATGAAGTTAGGCAACTAGGAGGGGAGTATGCCCCACTTCTCACTATAAATTGAAAAAAATACAAGCTTGCTTGTGGATGATTTTAATGCACATAACATAATATAAAATTCAAACCAAAAGTCTTAGCTTGGCCAATCTATTTTCAAAAATAGATGTAGTTATTTTAAATAAAGATAACAATAGGTTTGTTCCAACCTACGATTTGGACAGTTTGTAAGCCGTCCAAACTGTGCACGCAAACAAATATTTGTCATCTTTACGCAATCTGTTATACGCAGTAATTTGTTTGTGTGCACAGTTTGAACAGTTTGCAAACTGTAGGTTGGAACAGACCTAATGCCTACGTTTTTGTGGCTAATGCCCGTATGACACTGATCTATAATTCTTTATTGAATTATATATATAAAAATATTTAAATCTTAAAATGTCTGTAAAATGCACAAATAATCATCAATCTTATTATAGATTGAAATTTTAAGAATATTTTTAGTTTTTCTTTAGAATTAACACAAAAATTGTACGAATTAACAGTTTTTAAAAAATAGTTAGGTTATATTATAAATGCTATTACTCACATTTTATGTGTTAATTATAAAGAAAACCTAAAAACATTCTTAAAATTTCAATCTACAATAAGATTGATGATATTTTGTGCATTTTACAAACTTTTTAAGATTTAAATATTTTTATATATATTCAAGATATAATTATTGACAGTGTAATACGGGCATAATACATTATTTTTGATATTATATTTTTGAGCGTAATTGATCATATAATTCTTAAAAACTGTCATCAAAATTGGAAAATAAAAAATGGTGATTGGGATAGTTTTGTTCAAGTGTTTGATTATTATAACAGTAAGCTACTATTGACAAAGATGATTCCATCATACAGCATGCATATATGAGTATTCCGCTGCATTTAGAAAAATCTATCAAATTGTTCTTTTCTTGGTGGGGTTTTAACTAGCTAAATAAATGCCGTTCTTTATGTAGATTGAACTCATCAACTTAAGAGAAACTATTAACTTATTTAAATAAAAAAGAACTCTTGTTGAGAATATGTGGAAAGAACTTACTGTCGTATCTGTATCCATAAGATGTTATTGTCAGATCACCGAGTTTGTCAATACTTTGAATATTCTGGCCAATGTTTATTTTTCCGCTTCCAGCAATGATAATTAAAGTCACGAGTGCAATATACATAGAAAACATAACTTTTGTGTATATTAAGTTGCCTATTATACCGGCCAATCTATACTTGGGTTGCTATACTTGAATATTAGATTCAATAAGTTTAACTGCTGATATTAAATGTGGTTCAAAGCCCCACCTTCACCGTTTTAAAACTGATCATTCTTTGACATTGCAAAAGCATGATGTAAAAGTACAATATTCTACAAACGTCTTCAAATTTGCGCAAATACGGCATTGTTTATAATTTTTTTTTTTTTACATTTTACTCAATCAAGTTACGCATAAGTGATAGTATTTTGAGCATGCATGCAAAACAAAATAACATACCTTAATGTTCCATTTTAAGCGTGACGCTATTTTATGATTGATACTAACAGCACAAGTCAAAAAATCAAGCATCCGGTAAGCGCAAGTAGCTTGATGACGTTGCTATCTATTGTGCTTCAAGAAACATGCCAACATTAGAACGCCAGTTTCAAAATTTACTTTTTTTGCCAACAATACGCACTAGCTCTATTGCAAGCTAGTACGCCGCAAAACTAAAAACGAAACAAAAACCGGTTGATGTAAGCAATTGCAATATACTTTAAAAATTGGTAAAATATATAAAGAAGAGACGCAATGTCCTCAAATATGTCTCATTTGAGGACATTGCGTCTCTTCTTTATATATTTTATATATGTTCTGATATACACGAAATTGTATAATAGTAATTATAATTTATGCAAAAAAATTATTCTATTTTTAATTTTCAAATTTCCTTTTTAATTTTTTCATGTCATTACCATCAGCTAAATATCCCGAAATAATTAGTTTCTCAGAATGCTATTAACCATAGCCATTAAATAAAGTCATTAAGTCAGTTAGTATAAATTGTCAATACACCCTTTAAAATATTCACTTTGAATTGTGGTGGTGAACAATGTTGACGAAGTAAGTTAAAAATCAATTATTAAGTTTAAATAAATAAAGCCATACTGATGAGAGGTAAACCTCGAAACGCGTCTATGGATGTTTTTAGTTTAGAATATTTTACGTTTGGCTTGTGAAGTGCTAGCATTGATTATACTGCAGGACAGTATGTTATCTATCAAGTTATTCTCAACATCTAACTTGTGCAAGTACGTTATATATACAAACTTGTTGAGTGCATTAAAAGTCATAGATGACTAATTCTTGATCAATACTTGCTGAAACAAAATCATTCAACTTTGTTTTAAAAAAATTGACCAATCAAGACCAAATTGAAAATTGCGTTAGTGCAATTGAAATATCATCTGATTTTAACAAACGGTTCAAATCAATTGATCTAAACCATTATTTTGACCATTGGATTGGTGCAACTCAGCATTATAATCTTCTACTAATCTACTAATGCAGACCTTACTCCTAGAATCTCAATACGCAAAGTTAGACAAGCAGAAACTGTTCAAGTCCGCAGCAATCAAGACAACTTACCGATATTCTTCTTTACTGCTAGATCATCGTTAGTTATTAAATACATTTGAAGGGGCAAGATAAATATGTTATGTTACATTTTTCAAAAAGTGAGATTTTTTGATGGAAGAACATGTTTTATGCCACTTTATCATGACTAGATCTTTGAAAGTCGTACATTCATTATTTCAAAAGTTATCGAATGGATGTACAAAGTTTTTTTGGTACTGCGTGTATAAAAAATTCACAAAGTAATTTATTAAAACTCATTTTGCGAATTGTAACATAACATAGCTAACAAAGCTAACTTAAATTTGAAAACAAAAATAAAAATAAATAAAGTCACATAAAAAAAATTCATAAAATGTCAGAAATAATGTCAAGTTGACAATTTTTTGCTGTTTAAATTATATAGTAATTGGAGTGCCTACAACACCTACAGTGGTAAATGTAACATTAAACTATGTTTTAAACGGGTCAAAGAAACAGAGACAGAAGAAAAAGAAGTTTGTAATCAATTTAGATCAAAATTATTAATGTGAAAATTAAAAAGGTTAAGTGGGAGAACAGACCTAGTCTGAACTTCGTCTTTTTCTATTTGTCTAATTTATATGTAATAGAAATAAAGTTTATTATTATTATTATTACTATTATAACAATAGTTGCGTTCAGAACGACTCATCAGTTGCCAGCGCTGACTCATCAATCAATCAATAACCGTGTATCAACTTTTATCAACGACATAAACATAAATCTCATAAGTTTTGAATAAATGATTTAATTAATATATGAAGACGCTACTAATCCCACTTTGTAACGTTTTTAGGTTTGATTATTTTTTTATATTTATTCATTCCTTCACCCAAGTGTTGTATGTTGTAATCCCATATACTTACTAATTACCTATATTGCTTTCTCTCTAGATTTTTTAATAATATCTAAATTTATATGTGCCGATTAACGATTAACTGCCGAGTTGATTTGTCAGCAAGCAAGCAAACCTAAATGTAGAAGTGCATTTATAAATAAAGTCTATATTTAAAAGCAGATGGTAAACTTGTAAAAATGCAAACATCTTCACTCTTCAGACAGAATAACAGAAAACAGCTGACATCAATCATTACTACTGACTTTCAATATTCAGGTGACAGATGAACTATTAAATATTAAAAAAAAACATAAACAATGGGGACAGAGTTGTGGTCCTATTTGCCAGCTCATGCTCTTTTCCAAATATTTCAATATTTGGATTATAAGGAGTTAGCGAACGCAAGTACAGTGTGTAAAAATTGGTTTGAGTTCAGCCGAGATGAATTTCTTTGGAAGAGATTGTTTTATCTTAATTTCAAAGTTGAACCAACTGTATCAATTTTGCCAGGTAAGCAGTATTTGTTTATAAATTAATAATTATATATTATAATTAGTTTTGTATATATAGTAAGTATTTACTTTTATCTCAAGGAAATTTATGATTAACATGTTACTTTCTATCTTTACTACAATATTTATTTTATATACACTGCTTTAGATTTTGTAAACAATATATATTAGGTACATTTAATTAATATCATAATAATTAGAATAAAAAAACAATAATTTTATGGTAATTTAACATAAAGAAAATAGAAATTACATATTGATTAAATAATCATCATCATTCGAACATTAAATGTAATGGAATAATAAGTAGTAATATTAGTTAGTTGAATAAGGATAGAAAGAATTTGGTTGGTAGCATATCGTTCATGCAACGGCAATATGTCGTAAGCCACAAAATGATTGTTTGACAGGAGACTATTAAAACCTCATAATTTTAGTTTTATCCATAATTGGTTTGTGTTCTATTACTATTTAGTCATTGTTAGCATCTGCCCTCTGTCCTACAAGGCAAAAAGTCACTAAAGTTAACGTATAAGTAATAAAAATGGGTTACGACATATTGTAACCCAGAAAATGAAAAAGTTGTGGATTACGACTTTTGTTGCCCATATAAAAAACATCATTATAGAATAAACGAAGTTTTTTTTAATTGAAAATGAAACTTTTATTTTTATTATAACATAGCATTGCACAAAATATTTTAATCATGTGGCAAAGATTCATAAAAGGGCTGACAGTCCTTAGGAAGTAACAATTTAAGTTGTTGCAAATGTCCATATTTTACTGAAGAAATTTTTCTTGGTTCACTATGTAATTTGGGCCATTCAGGAGGATTTTTCAGGCGTTTCATACGTTGAGGTAGCAACGTCCACGTTTTTGAAAAATCTGTCTTGTAGAAAATTTCTTCTTCAGGAGTATACTTTAGAGCTCTAATGTCAGTAACTTTCTGTAGTCCAGGACGAATGCTGTTTACCCTGGAAAGGAAAAGTAAGATGCCAAGTTGTTTTGTGGACAATATTTAGATACCTACCTATGTAATGATGTTATTGAATAATTGGTAAATGAATTGAAATCCATCCATTTTGCTTCGTATGGAAATGGTTTCTGACGTGCATGTATGGTAGCAGTTGAATAGTTGCTGGGAAGGTGAATAGGCCTATTCTTCAATTTTCTTTCAATTGCACTATGAACAGAGTCACATTCCATTTGTGTGTGACCCCGTTCTAAAAATTTTTGTATTATTGTTTGCCGACTATTTTTTGAGTAATCTAACAGGGTGCCATAATGCAGTTGCGATTTTGATATGTGCATCCAAACAATGTGATTTAAGGTAGTCTATAATAAGTGAGGCAAATGTGGATGCTGTCAAGTCAGTGTCTATTTCAGTAAACCAATAACATTTACAATGTTTGGATGCGAGGTTGTAAACTGTAAAGTTATGGATTGTTAATTTGGTTTTAAAGTAACATGCATTTGCCTGAATAGATGGTGAGACTTTTACCGCTTGCAGATCCATCGTAAGAACAATTGATCTATTTTCTGCTGCTATAGCTTTGTCATTTTGCTTTTCATTTCTTGCCAAATCTTTTTTTATAACATGTTCATTCCAGGCTTCATCCATAAGGTTTCCTACTTCGTGTAAGGCACAAGTGTCACATTGATTTTTTTTTAATGTGTACAAAGACAGATTTTTTTCACGAAATATTGAACTGAGTTTTGTCCTACTCACTGGCTTTGCAGTTACAGGTTCCTCGTCATCTATTTTTTTAAGATAGATTTTATACAGTTGTGCGAGTGAGTCAATATTCTGTTCTAGAAACATTTTTGACGTATTCTTTCTAGCATAGTGTGAGGGTAATTTTGGAAGCTCATCAAAGAATTTATTTAGTGTCTCCAAGTCTTTTTTACGATTATGTTCAACCGACTTCCTTTTAGAATTTGCAACTTCTTGAGAGTGGTGTATCCCATCTGTACTCTTTAAAACCCATTCTCTGACAGATCGTTCACCTAATCTCAGTGTTGTCAGAAACATTTTTTTACACACTGGATACTGATTGTTATTTATTCTCAGGCTATACAAATAACTATAAGACCTTCTACTATTTGGTTCAGTTGTATAGCGTCTTATTGGATTAATTTTTTTAACATTATTAGCTACGTACACTTTTCTTTGATCCCACGACAGTTCTGACCAAAACATATTATACACTAGTTTTCTTTCATCTTCGATAATGTCAGAACACTTTCGTAAGCTGATGCGCTTACATTCTGCAGAATTACAACGTTGACCCATTTTTCTTTCCTCTCTAGGTTGATTTTGCTTAACAGTATTATCTACTCTAGTAAACCCTACATATTTTTTTCCACTCATTCTCAGGATTTTATTCAGTATTCTTTTGTTAATTTTCTCTCCACGTTTTTTTTTATCGGTATTTTCAGAACCACTACTGTTGCTCTCGTTATTGTTCATTTCATTATTGCGTATGGCACCAGAATTGTCTGCTTTATACACTACTCCTTCGCCTTCTATGTTATCATTAATTGTATCTACCATCATGTCTATACCTTGTACTTCATTATCGTCGTCTTCACCCTGTATTATTTCTTCAAAAGCAATAATATTATCTTGGTGTATACTTGGGATCTCAAAATTACATCCACCATCCTTTTCTGTATCAATCATAATGTCAAAACCGTTTTCAACATTTAAATTTGATATGTGAGACCCTACAAAGTATGCACATAGAAATCAGTGAATTTACCTACTAAATAAGTATGTACAAACAACACTTTGTTAATAATAGACATGTAACTCACCAGTAATCATAATATTATCTAAGTTTCCCAACAAAGGTTTGCCTGTGTTTATAACGTCTAGAAGATCCCTATCCGGTTCCATCATATAAATTTCATTATTTGGATTAATATTTACCGGTAAACCAATTATACCAGGTGTATAGGTTTCTCTTTGAAGGACCATTTCAACCATTATTTTTGCTCTTGAACTCATTTTAGTTTATAAATTATGAATTTAAATATTTTAATCCTAGCTAAACGAAATAAAAATAAAAATTGGGTTTGTATTACGTATAACCTCAAATACAAACTAATAAGTTTTTGTTACAATAAATATACTTACCAATCTTATTAAAGCGTACAAACGACACGCACCTTTAAATTATTGAATCCAAATTTCTTTTTTAGACACCTCAAAAAATGTTTGGTGTTTTTAACGGTCTTTCAAATTCAATTTGTCGTACGCCACCAACTGTCACTTATTTGGGTTAGGTTTTCGATTGCAATATGTCACAACTCACACACAAATGGCGGGATATGTGCCTTATGACAATTTGCAATGGTGCAGTGGGGTTCCGACATAATAGTTTAATACAATTTACAGGCTACATGTTTTTTTTGTGGGGTACGATGTATTATAAGGAGATGTAGAATAATGATCTGTAATGAATAATACCATAAAATCGATTTTGACTTTTGGTGGGATACGACATATTGCCGTTGCATGAACGATATATTTATTATTAAAATAAAATTATTTTCGATGACCAACCAAATTTAAGTTTGTGGTAAAAATATTGCTCGTTCATTCATATTTCAACAATATTTTATTTGAATATAATATAGCTCACTAAAAGCAGCTGTTTCATCTAATAATTATTATTGTTAATTGAGTTATTTATTATATTATAATTTTGAGTAAAACAGATGCAGCTGTTTTGGGTAAACAGCTATTTTGAAGTTGTTATATCAAGACATAAATCAAATAAAATACTATTAAATGTAACCTAATGCAACAGGTGATTTTGGTACTTTACTTGAAGTATTTCATATTTTGCTACAATTTTTACCTATTTTTTATAATTATTGATTACATGTACATCAGCTCAATTAAAAACAATTGCTCCTGGTGTGTTTGGATTCATAAACATACAATACATTCAATAAATAACTTAATTGCAACAGTCTATAGTTTTTTAATCTTTGTTTTTTTATTGATGCATATTTCAACAATTAGTAATCACAATAAAGTGTCACAAATACTGATTCAATTAGTAGGTATGCAGAAAATCTTTATATTGTATTTAATATAATTGATTCAACTGACAGGTGACATATTAATTATCTAATTGAAATGTCAAATAGACATTACATAAATAAAAATAATGAAATTGCATTATAGACATTTGTTTTTTGTTATGCTGCTAGTACTTTTGAATAAATATATACATTTCAAAAGTTTTGTATTAGTATCCAGCAAAAACATGAATACCGGTTTTTTGGTATTTTTGTATTAAAAATCGAGAATACCGGTATTAATATTATTGTTAATTATGAATATGTTAAAGTGAAAGTCAAACTAAACTAAAGAAAATATTTTTAATTTTTTTTTTAATGAATAACAATAGTTTAAAATCAATTACTCAAACCCAATCCAACTTCAAAGCGGCCAATCGAATCTCATAAGTATGTAAATTGAATGGTGGTGGCCGTTACTACGTGATAGTTCATTATAGAAAATAAATAAAACACATTTACTATGTACTATATCACAATATACAAACAACTATATTGGTGGTAAGAATCGCTTTATAACACAAGTTATAGATAATAATTAGTGGTGTAAAGTAATTGTAGTTCCATTATGTTGTTTTGACTAAAAAAACCAAATACTATCAATGAACTTCAGCATAGCAACTGACAACAAAAATTTTTTTAGTATATTTGATTATATATACCTATTTAGACATTGCAATTTGGTTGCCAGTTACTATACTAAAATTTATCGATAGTTTTTGGTTTCTTTGGTTGAAACAACACGATGGAGTTACAATTACTTTGCACCACTAATAAATAAAATTGATGGATTAGGGTTAGTTTTTTATTTCTTAGTTATTTATTATCAAAATATTAAATGTTGCTTTTTTAATATAAAAAATATTGAGTTATGGAAGATGAAATTATGTTTTTTATATTGATTGTTTACTGAATTACAAAAAAAATTAAGTCATTTCTAGAATAATTAATCAATATTTTTATTTTTATTTTTTGGTAGTATGGTTTTAAATAACATATATGATCCAGTGTTTTGTCACTAGTCTGGATTTGATTTTAGTGCTGATCTGAAAATGCTTGATCTGATTCTACACTTGTTAGAGATACTCACCCCACCTCAACCATTGTTGGAATTCGCCAAAATAAACTTGCCAATGCCAACCCATCAATAAAAAAAATAATATGGCAAAAAATATGTTATTAACTTTCATACTCTATATTAACTTAAATTTTTAGTACTAATGGTTTTAAGTTGTCTTTATTCAGGAATTTTAGAGTTTTAAAATAGCATATAGTATATCAAGGTCCGAAAATCGGCATTTTGGCACAAGTTGCACTCAAAATGTTTCGCCTGCCCCAAATAAAAACATTATTTCAAAAAATTGCAAAGTTTATTTATTATCTGTCACTACTGTCAGATTTAAGGTGTGGCGTCATCACGTGGAATTGTTATTTACAGCCAATCAAATGCCGCGATAGTTTTTTAGGCCGAAAGGGCAGGCGAAAAAAGCAGATTTGTAGGTAGGGTGTTTAAAGATAAGTAAAATAAAAAGAAAAAAAATTAATTTTGAAAATAATACTTTGCATAACTTTTTTTTTGTTACACTTATTTTCCCTAAATGATGAACTAAATTTGAATAATAATCTACATCCTTTCTACCAGTCCTGTTTTATTGATGTGGGTCAGAAAAAAATAAATTACTTTAGGTAAGATAGTTCAAATCAAACTAGCCACTAAAGTTATAAGCTTAGGTAAGGTGAGTTTATTGGTTAAAGGAAATTGTTTATTGCTACAGTTTAACAAGTTTTTTTAATTGTTAACATTTGGGTCCCAGGGCCCAAATTTAATAGCAAGTCACAATACGCAGTGTCCATATGACTGATAAAAGTGAGCCGGGATTAACAATTTTTTTTAATCCTATATGCTATTATATATAAACCAGATTGACTATGAGAGTGTAGGTGGATCAAATACTTGGCTTCTTTCAGTATATGCAGCA
Source organism: Tachinus rufipes (assembly GCA_963932245.1). Lineage (NCBI taxonomy): Eukaryota > Metazoa > Arthropoda > Insecta > Coleoptera > Staphylinidae > Tachinus > Tachinus rufipes. Next base: position 42,430,873 of record OZ010741.1, on the reverse strand, counting down.
CCTAGGTAAGGTCAACTAAAATATTACCCTTGAAAAAAAAAAATAGACAACATATTTGGTTTTGTTTTTATTTTTAAATTGAATAAAATTGTTTAGAGAAATATAATGTATTTTTCACAAAATTAATAAGGAGAAAATCTTGCTGTATCTTTTGACAGTTTTACATTTCAAAAGCATTTGATGAATTAATCATTCAAATCATATCAATGATATATGTATATCTTGATCTCATCTTATTAATGGTTTTCTTGACAATTGAAAAGTTCTTAATTTTAGAATAGATGGTTTTAACTCTGATCTTGAAATTTATATGGTACGTCATTGCTTGATGGTGAACGACGAATTTGAATAATTGTTTTATGTGCAAGTTAGTAAATAATCAGTTGTTCAAAATGATTGTAGCTCTATCTTGTCCTGTCAAACCGAATACTATTATAAAATTTAGCATAACAATTGACAAACAAATTTGCAACCAACTCGTAAAGAGGAAGAAAATATAGTTTAATGAAAAACAAAAATTTATAATCAATTACTCAAACTTGTCGCATTGGAACCAAATACAGACAGTTATTTTGCTCTTTGGTTGGGCGCCTTGGTTGCCAGTTGTTATGTTTAAGTTTATTGATAGTATTTTGACTACTATTCAACAAAAAACGCTTGGATGACTTCCACTTTATTTGTAAAATGGTTTCACGAGTTAGGAAATTTCAAGTAGAAAAAAATTTCAATGGAAAAGCTATTTTATTAGTCAACAATGCTCTTTGTCACTAACAAGCGATGATGGTAAAATTATATATAACCATGTTTCTGCAACCCCATTGTTCTCCATTTATTCAACCCATCCATGGATCAAAATGCGATACGCTTAACTAAAGTGTATTATAAAAAAAGTCTTCTAGTCCATGTTTTATAGTGATGGGCAAACTCGAGTCATTAATCGATTCTGAATCGATTATTAAAACATCTCGAGATTCTCGAGTCATTAAATTAAACAACTCGAGTCATTGAGGACTCGAGTCATTGATGACTCGAGTCATTGAGGACTCGAGTCATTTAAGACTCGAGTCATTGACAACTCGAGTCATTTACAACTCGAGTCATTGACAACTCGAGACATTTTTGAAGACGAGTCATCGATTCAGGGACTCGCATTTTATAATCGATTCAGAGACTCGCATTTTATAATCGATTCAAGGACTCGCATCGCTTTCTCAAGAGCCGCATAGCTTGTACTTCTCGATGCTCGGCTTTGGATTCCGATGCAAGTCCCGTAATCGATTATAAAAGTAGTAACTACTTTCTCGAGACAATTGTTATTTTTGCACAGTGAGATGTGCGGGAATTGAGTGGTTTAAAAGTAGTTACTACTTTTGGTTAGATTTAATTGATGATGCATCTCTCTGCTCGCATTTCATTCACAGCCGATATTTTTGTTTGCGTGATTGTGATATTAATTAATGCGATGTTAATTAATATTTAGAACGTTGCTAAATAATTAAAAAAAAACTTGGTAACTGATTGGCTAAAAATTAATTTTTACTAACATCGATGTTAAAATTTTACAGAGTAAACCTAATAAAACGTTATAATTTTAACAGGGGGGTAAATAATCGATTATTAATCGATTATTAAATTAATCAAATACTATGTAATCGATTATTGAAATAATCGATTATGCCCATCACTAATGTTTTATCTTTAGAATGACATTTCAAGAGCCCTTAAAAACATTACATTGAAAGATGCCATGTTTTTTCTTGCAAATTCTGTTGCCTGGTGCAATAGCAAAATGCTGGAAGAAGATATTTTGTTGTTCGGTTGAGAATGATCTTGAAACAGATTCAGAAACTGATGTGGATTCAGATGATGACAGTTCCTCCGAAGACGAAGAAGTTGCCAAAGATTTCATTAAAATTAAACACGAAGAAGCTATTATGAGTTTCAGTTCTTGTATACAATGGTAAGAAGTACAGCTTACAGTTGCTCTTAATAAATCACATAACATTTTTGTGCTTTTTATGGCTATTTTACATAACCACAGTAAGTCTACGACTTGTTTAAAGAGATTTGATGGGACCAACAGCTTATTAGGTGACTTTATTATTTCAATTTTATTTATATCTAGTTCATTGTGCCTATGCCTGTTCATCATGTTCATTTCACTGATTAAGAAACAGTTCCATAATTCTATATACATATTATTAAATATTTTGCATTTATGAGGAAACACATGGGGTGTTGATAATGTGAAACTGACTCGTAATTATATGAATCTTCTAGGATTAAACTACTTGCATTTTATAGTGTTGTTTTAATTTTTTGAGCCTGGGCATTCACATAGTGTGAAAGTATAGGGTATGTATGTTTAATAGTCTAGTAGAATCATCATAATAAATAAATAAATAAATAAATGGGGTGGTTTTAAGGAACTACGAAATCTTGAGAAGTAATGTACCGTGGTCACGAGTGAAGCCAATGAGTCGTACTAAAACATTTGAAAAAGTATGAATGAACTATATGAAAAATAGGGCTAAAAATTATAATAGAATATGATATCACTGTAAGTGGCAAGAATGAGACAAAATTATGGAAAGAAACAGAGATAGAAATGCAAGATAAAAGAGTGTGTTTAAATGAGTTGAGAATAAAAATTACAGTTGTAGAAATGAAGAAAAAAAAAAAGAAAGAAAGGAAATGGAAAAATATAATGTGCTTAAATGTAATAAAAGTGCAATAAGCAGAACAAAATTTAAAGACGTTTTTCCATTAAACCTGCACTTAAAAAGGAATTGATACTAATATAATAAACTCCTCAGTGATGAGTGAGTGAGTAATATTAGTTTCAAATAAAGAATCAAAAGCATATAATAAAATAATTTCATTGCAGGAAACTTATGGTATGACGAGTTTAAACGGCTTTGTTATCACATACCTATTGTACAAACAGAAACACTGACAGAACATAACAATGAAGTTCTGCATGTCAGTTTTTCCCATAGTGGAGAATATTTTGCAACCTGCTCGAAAGATGGATCCGTACTAGTAAAATAATAATATCATATAATTTAATTTTTACAATTATATATACTAATTTCAGTTATGGGATTCTACATACCCTGCAAAAATTAAATATTATCGTGATATGAAAAAGTTTTCCTGGCAATACACACAATATTCACAATTCAACGAATCAGATACTTTATTGTTAGTATCTGGTGTTCACTTTGTAACACCACATAGCACTTCAGGTGAAATAGCAGTTTTGAGTTTAAGAGGTAAATATTTGTAACAATAATTAAACCCAAATTAATTTAAATCAATATTTTAAGCTGGTTTTGAGTTACAATGTCGTGTTGTAAGTAAACCAAACGACATGTTTGGAACATGGTATAGTGACCAACACCTTCTCTCGGGTGATTTACATTGGCTAGCTCATCTAGTAAGTACATCAGCTTTATGGTTAAACAAAGCATCACAAGAAGCCGAATCGGAGCATGTCCCCATCACAAAAAATATGTACAGATTTTACAACAGAAATGCAAGTTTGATTCGTGGAATAATGATAGCAAACTGCCTTCCAAATTCTGAAAATGCTGGTCATGATATGGAAGTTGAAGGTGAAGATGACAATAAAATTAGAGATGTTATGATGGAACGTGGAAATCTTGTCAGCCATAGGGATATCGATCATTTAAATATTAATCATAATCAAGGTAAATATAAATGTTTAAAAATAAATATTTTATTTTGTTGATGTATTTTTATAGCACAAAGTAGTTCCCAGGCAAATCGTGGTCTTGGAGAAAATAATGATTATGATACTCCAAATAGATTTTCAGATAGTGATGATTCTGAAAGTGATGATTCTGAAAGTGATGGCACTGAATATGAAGTGCTTGGCATTGAATATGAACCGGCTTATAATTTTGAAGAAGATGCTTCTGAGAATTCGTTGGAAAATATAAATGATGAAATGGAGGCAGTTGTTCATAATGATAAATATTTGATATTTACTACTGGATTTAAGACGTGCACACCACATCAAATAGGTAATTGTATTAGTAAATTGTGTAAAAATCAGATCCAAATTATTATTAAAAACATCTTTAAATTGAAATTGATCTAATATACTATTAAAAGTAAATAAAATAATACCATATGGTGAACAACCTTAAACATGTCCATATATGCCCATACAGTTTCATTCACTTATGGTTATAATTGCCAAGGTTATAATTAGCAATTTTATTGTCTAACAGTAGAAAAACAATGCACTGAATTACATTTTACTGGATTCATGTTAATTTTATTATCTCTAAATTTATTTTTCAAAACAGGTTTCAAAAGAATAAAACCATTTATGTTTCCTAAACGAATTGACCCAGGGTTATCTTTAAAAGAAAGACTGATTTTACATGAAAGAAGAAAAGAATTATCTAAGTCAGCACCACCTACTGAACGAAATTGGTTGGACTACGATTCTGTTGCTGATAAATTTGATAAAATCGATCATCTCATTGATTTGCATGGTCATATTATTGGGATGGGGCTTAGCCCAGATCACAGGTATTATATATTTTAGTTTATTGGAGTTTTTATAAAATTAATATTTTCAGATATTTATATGTGAATAGTAGACCATGGCCTCAAGGCTATACGATAGCACATCCATTGGATCCACCATCAATTGCACAGGAAATCGATATACATGTTATTGATTTGGTTACATTGAAGCAGGTTGGAACAATGCTGCGACCACATAAGGCTTATACACCACACAATGAACTTTTTTTCATATTTTTGGATGTCTGTAATGAATATGTAGCAAGGTAATTTGATTTTATAATGTCATAGACATGAAAATTATTCATTACAAAAATCACAGAACTTCATGATATTACATCTAGATAAAACTAACCTTTTACGTATTAAATATATGATGAATTCCGGCGATTTACGGCTGACATGGTTTTATAAACAATATCTGTGAATAAATTGGAATCTTTCATATTAAGCTACAAAATGAAATTTGTCTAATGGTCACTTGCAACATTTTTAAGATTTACATTATAAAGCTTTACTCATATTATTTGAATTATAATAGCATTTTAATTTTTAACATTTGTCTCAAATCATCACTAAACTAGCCATTGCTTAGTATCGTACAAGTGTCCTTAAATCTTTCATGTTTGAGATGTTAGTATATACTTTATGATAATCTATATAATTAGCTTTTACCTTAAACCGTTAAATTAAGGAAAATAAGAATATTTTGTTTTAATTTAGTTCTATAAAAATGAAAAATGTATAAAAAAACCATAAAAATTATTTTGATTTCTTAATAAAAAAAATCACTTATCCTGAGAAAAAAGCCTGGCTATTATGAGACATAGGATACACAAGTTAATTGAATCTTGGAGAAATCATTTTTACTTCCTGCAAAACCTATAGTTCTAGTTTACTCACAGATGCAGTAGATGTCTAATTGAAATTCAAATAGAACCATGTGAATGCTTATGTTTTCAATATAGACAGATATTTACTTTGAAAATTGTTGCTGATCTTTTCCTTAGTTCTTTTTCCGCCAATGTTTTATTTGATCAGTATCTCTCTGAATAAAGAAAAAATTATTGTAAAAAACAGCGATCAACTTGATAGCCTCTATAATGTTAAAGATATACAGCCTAGGCACCATATTGAGGGTTAGTGAACTAATCATGATTCTAAAGAAGTTCTATTAATTATGCAACATTTCTATACTATTATTAAGTTAACTACTAACGAAATTATTGAATCTACCAAATATTGTTTCTTCATTATTAAAAGTTATTGTTCACAAATTGTACATACAAAAAAAGGATGAATAAATATTATATTGTAACATTATAATTTTTAGTGGTGCTGAAGACAAGCATGGTTATATATGGGATAGACATTATGGAGTTTGCTTGGCAAAGTTTCCACATACAGATGTTGTAAATTCAGTAGCCTTCAATCCAAAAGATCCTGAAATGTTAGTAACTACATCAGATGATTACACCATCAAGATATGGAGATCCCGTGCAAAAGTTAAAACATTAGGACTCAATGAAGCACAATTTCAACGAGGTGTAGAAGTACGAAAAGGACAATGCCGGACATCATGTTTCCGTACTAACTCATTTCGTAGTTACAGTTGAATTAAATATTGAGCAATTTTTTACAGGGTTTTACTGTTAAAAAATTATGCATACATTTTATATGAATTTTAACATTTATATAAATATATTATATATTTACTAAGTAATTACAAAAACAAAGTTTCTTCGCACTAATTATATATATCTTCCGGTTTACTAGTTACCAAGATGTACAAATAACATCAATTTGATTTTTGTCCATGGTGCTATTTACTTTACTTATTACTGAAACTCCGTCCTTAATTTGGAATGTTCATTTATACAAAAATGTATATTTTTATAGTAATTTATTTTCTTTTAATGTGTTTAGGAATTACATTATAATTAATAAAAACGGTGAACTTATTACATATAGACTCCCAGAATACTTAATTTATTTCATGATGAGATCAACACAACAATATGCGTATGGCAATTTTTTCCAATACATCAATTTATTTGAATACGATAATAGTCTTATAAATACTATACATTTAAAATAAATCACAATTATTTAAAATTCCATTAAATTTTATTTAAGGGCAGAGTCTACCCGCGAAACCAAGAAAATTGAAATTTGTCCGACATGTGCTGGCTCCTGTTGCTAAATAGTTGAATTATGCCTAATGCGCAGAATAACAACTTACTCGAGCAAGCGCGCATCATAGCCGATTATTTATTTATTTATAAACTACATCCCCGCGCCCCTTCATAGTACGAAAACAATTCATATTTTTACAAAATTATGTTATCTATTTACGTATTTATATAGATTTGCACCAGGGGCGCGCATAAAATATTTAATTTTATTGAATCTTTATTATTGTTTCTATAATTCTTAGATATATTTACAAATATATACTTCATAATATTTTAACTAAATTATGTGTGCAGTTTGTATTTAAACAGTAGTGTATAACAATTTCATTTTAACAATTAAGTTATTTTTGACTACTACATAATAGGTATTGAACAAAAAAACTCTAGAAATTGCAATTTTTTTAACATTTGTGTGCATCTATTGTGTTTTGTAACAAAGATAAAATTATACTAAACCTTATTGTAACATAATAATATAATATTTTATGATACGAATGTTTAAAAAATATATTGAGAATATTGAAACGTTTTCACCTATGTTTATTTATAGACACCTGTGCAACTTCAAATACAATTTAGATTTGCATGTTTACAAATTTGATTTGTATACTGCTTATTAATTATTGTAGCGAGATTAGTTTCTTTATTTTCTTTTTATGCTTATACTGTTTTTTTCAAAACGGTATAAGTGTGCGTGTGTGTATTTAGTCTTTTTGCAGAATTGTGCAGAGTTGTCTTTGAAGTGATAAGTAATAACTTTTATAAGATTATTAGAATCAGGAGCGCGCGCAAATAAAATAAAATATTATTCAATACTACATTTGTAAATAATTAAAAATATATCAAGAAGATTTTGTTTTATCATTTTTAATCTAGAATAATATATGAACCAAACCGATTTTAGTCATTTATATTTAATTGGTTATGGAAATAAAATTGTTTGATTAAATTTTATAATAAGATTATAGTTTTATAAAAAAGTTGATAATTTAGGTTCAACTTATTATCATTATTATTTAAATGCAAATAAATAGTTGAATTTATAAATACGTTGCACAATATTGTTGCTTTTGTTTCCACCGCTGCACAGTATGAAATAAATGACAAATGGCAGTAATTGGTAGAAAACAAACAAACAGATTTTTTTATCGTTTTCCTTAGTAGCAAGATTTGTGAAAATGTACAAAATACGTTACTAGGAAGATTGCAAACAAGAATTTCTAGAATAACTGAAAATTGTATCAGTTTTATAAATTAGAGCAACCAAAAGTAGGTTTCAAAAAAATTCTTGCTTTATTCCCAATATTTGTTCTACTAAATCTGTATTTATATACATCGACCGTTACAAATAAACGTTTTTTTTTAATTACCTGTAAATTTGTTAGTCTTGTCGCGTATATTCGCGGGTTCCCGCGCATGACTTAAGTATATCACGTGTTACCTTCGCGCATTTAGATTCATCTTAAGCCATTCCGGGTCTTTTCTATATGTGCCTCTAAATGCGTAGCATCATCGAGCCTCAAAGGGTTGATAATTATTACCTGCTGGTAAGTGTTATTAAATGTTTGGTTGTGCAATTTAATTAATTTTGTATTCCTATTTGTAGGATTTTTTTGTTACATGTTTAGATTCATTTAATTATAAATGCGAAGATTTAATTATGAATATATGGAAATAAGAAGAATAAAAAAGTGTTTAATTTTATTTAACTGTGCACTCCAGAGCCCGAAACCTACAATTAACCGCCCTGAGATAATACACACAGTCTTAACGTTTTTTATTGTATAGCAAACATTTTACTAATTTTAAAATGTTTATAGTTTTGGGATTTGCATTGCATATGTTGCACTTGACTGTAATTTTTTTTTTTCATAAATTCAGAACAATCGGTATTAGTTGATTAATTTGTTCAGAATAAAAGTTACTAGCAATTTAACAGAGATACCCAAATAAAACATGTTAGCAAATCTAATGACATAAATAATACTGTACAAGTGGATTTCATTTGAATGCGTCTCGTTATTGATAATCACATGTATCGGTCGCAGTTGTTTAGATTGAGTGACGTTTGGCTGTTTGACGTGTCTTTTAGTGTATTCCTCTACCATGAATCACTATACAAATGCCGAGATGACTGACATGCAGGTCATGTATGGACTTGCTGATGGCAATTTGTTACAAGTTAGATGATTGTACATTGAACGATTTCTTGGCCGTAATATCCTTGACCAAAAAGATTGAATGTTTGTATCCAGGCTTCAGCCTGGATACAAACTATTCAATTACGATCATTTTAAATAAAAAACAAATATTATGTTTTTTAAATTTATCAAAAAATGTTGTTATAAAAGTATATTTTTATTTTAACATGGTTGTATTAAAAATACCATAGAGATTCAAACAAATTTAAAAAAATGTATGTTGCTGTTTAAAAAAAATAAAGTTGGTTGCCATAGCAACTATACTAAAAATAAAAACAAATATGTGTGTACCTGCCTTCATAATACTCAAAAAACCATTTGAAATGGTTTTTGAATCATATAAATTGGTTAAAAAATAACGGAGATATTCAGCCGTACGTTTTTTGTCTAACACCCTGTTACATATATTTTAAAATTATATATATAAAAAATATACAATATATGCATTAACTTTGTCTTTATTTCAAGTAGACTAGTTTCGGTGGTTAGACCATTAAAGCATATAAAAGTATATTTTTTATAAATATAATTTTAAAATATATATATTATAAATTACATTACAAATATTTTTACGTACATTTCAGACACATACAGCGATAACAATATTAAAAACAAATAAAAGTATAAAATAATAAGAATGACAAACAAAATATAATCTGTGATTTATTTTCACAGTGCAAAATGATTACAAAACTTAAACTTCAATTTAGTTGTCGGTTATTCGAAAAATGCTGCAATAAATTAAATTAATTTCATTTTTTGGAAAAAGTTTACTATAGTCCCGGTTCACCGATTTTAACGAAATATTTTTTTTTGTGTTCTATATGTGTATATTTAACTAAAATTACAAAAAATTTGCTTCGCTCTCTTTGTTAAACAATTTTAAACAACTATTAAAAATACGATTTTGACACATTATTAGGCAACTTTTGTTACATAGCTGCTTAAAGTGCAGTGTGTATTTGTACATAAACGCCTATACTCATTCTATTTAGCAAGTATGGTTCACATAATAAAAATATAATTGTGCAAATCGGAATGAATTTTCTAATTATAAAAAATCAAAATTTAATTAAATACTTAATTTGATTTTAACCCCATTATTTTTTAATTTTTTTTTTGACAGAATGATGCCAAAATTTTATTTTTAATTTTTTTACGGGCCAGGGTGAGGTTTGCCCAGTCGCGCGCGCGACTGGGCAAACCTCACCCTGGCCCGTAAAAAAGTTAAAAATAAAATTTTGGCATTATTTTGTCAAAAATCATGTAATTTTATTTAAGTTATAATTAGTAAATTCAGTCCGATTTGCACAATATTTTTATTATGTGAACAATACTTGCTAAACAGAATGAATATAGGCGTTTATGTACAAATACACACTGCACTTTAAACAGCTATGTAACAAAAGTTGCCTAATAATGTGTCAAAAACGTATTTTTATTTGTTGTTTAAAATTGTTAACAAAGCGTATAACGAGTAAGTGAGTATATATTTACTGCTTTCCTTTCAAGTATTATCTATGCTTTCAAGAGCAACACGCTCCCGGGGCTTGACGCACAGGACCGTTCTGATGCACCTTTGTGGTAGGTGGTGCATGAGGGGAGAGGGGAAGGAAACTCTGAACAAGTTGGGGCGTCGTGCTCTCTGTGAAAGGTACATGGGGCGTCAAGCACAGAATTGTTCAAAACCGCCCAGAACAGTGAAAGGAAAGCATCTATTGAAGTAAGAACATATTACAGTTCTCTGTAATGTACGTATAGATTGCTTTAACACTTCTTCCCAATTTATGGGTACATATAGTACATATTATAAACATTACAATAATGGTTAACACTTATGCCCGTATGACACTATCTATAATTCTTTATAGAATTATATATATAATTATGGATGGAATTTTAAAAAGTCTGTAAAATGCACAAATGATCAACAATTTTATTGCAGATTGAAATTTTAAAAATGTTTTTAGTTTTTCTTTATAATTTGCGCAAAAAAACTTACAAATTAACAGTTTAAAAAAAATTGTTAGGTTATATTATAAATGTTATTTCTCACATATTAGGCGTTTTGCCGTGAGAAACCGTACATACCAGCGATCAAACAGCGGTTTTATTTCCATCTCTCTCTATTTTTGGGTGATCGCGGAAATCTCACGAAAACGTACTGGTTGTAAACGGTTACACCTGTCATTAATTTTCTTATGATTATTATTAATTTAGTAAAATATTTGCTATATATACATTTACTTACAAAGAATATTCATTTTATTTATACTTAATAGCAATTTTTACTAATTATTTTCATAATCATTCTTGACAATTCATCTCATTTCTAGGTTATCATATTTAAATTTGACATACCGGACTTATTAAACTGCTTCCAACAAGGGTTTTAAATTCACCTCGCTGGTTGGTACATTCGGAGTCAAAAGTAAATAACCGGTAACTCGCGACAACGCAACGGTTTAAAACCATTTCATACCACAACGTCAACGGTATCTCACGGCAAAATGCTTTTTATGTGTTAATTATAAAGAAAACCTAAAAATGTTCTTAAAATTTCAATCTACAATAAGATTGATGATATTTTGTGCATTTTACAGACTTTTTAAGATTTAAATATTTTTATATATATAATTCAAGATATAATTATAGATAGTGTCATACGGGCATTAAATATTACATGAAACAATACTTAATAAATCTCTAAGTTTTACAAACTTTTCATGGGATAAACCCTTTGTTAATATATCGGCCTTTTGCCTTTGCGTAGCAATATATATATAACATCAATTTCCTTCTTTTGATACAAATCCTTAATAAAATTGTATTTAATATCAACGTGCTTCAAACGTTGATGTTCTTGCCTTTTTAGTGAAGCGATACATGACTGATTATCTTCAAACATTTTAATTGGTTGATTACAAGTGATATTTAGTTCACAAAGTAACTGTTTCATCCACATGACTTCAGTTGTAGCTGTTGCCAATGACACATATTCAGCCTCAGTTGAGGACAACGCTACTGTTTTCTGTTTTCTGATAGTCCAATGGACAATGTTTCCATATACTTCAATCATGAAACCAGATGTTGACTTTCTGTCTTTGGAGCTTCCTGCCCAATCGGCATCTGCATAGCACGTTATTATATCTGCCTTTTGCCTGTTATAAACTAAACCAAGATCCAATGTTCCCTTAATATATCTTAGTATACGTTTTAACCCATTCCAATGAGCTTCATTTGGATTAGATTGGAACTGACTGTAATAGCTAACTGCTATTCCAATATCTGGTCGAGTACTGAGCATTACATACATTAAACATCCTATTAGTTCCCTGAATGGTTTTTCAATAACATTTTGTGGATCATCACTTTCCGGTGGTTTGCTTTCAATAAGCGTTCTAGCAATGTTGCAGTCTTCCATTCTGAATCTGATTAATAGTTTCTTTAAATAACTTTCCTGACTTAGATACATTTTATCATTAGTCCTTATAATTTTAATCCCTAAAAATACATTCAAATTCCCTTGATCTGTTACTGCAAATTGCATTTTCAACGCTTCAACTAATTTTTCAATCTCATCTTTCTTATTGCTTGTAATTATTATGTCGTCTACATACAAAAGTAAATACATACAAGTGCCTTTCTGGTTTTTTATAAAAAAGACAATAATCATTCTTTGATTGTTCTAGACCATATTGCTTTACAAACTTATTAAAGGTTGCATTCCACTCTTTAGGTGATTGCTTCAACCCGTATAAAGTTTTATTTAATTTATAGACATTGTTCTTTTCATGTGTCGTACATTTTGGAGGTTCAATATAAATATTTTCTTTCAACTCTCCATGCAAAAACGCATTTTTGACATCCAATTGTCTAGCAAACAAATGTTTGTTACAAATTATAGATAGCATAGTTCTTATGGTAGTCAAGCGCGCTACAGAAGCATACGTCTCCTCATAATCCATACCGTGAATTTGTGCAAAGCCTTTCACAACAAGTCGGGCTTTGTATTTGCATATGTCTCCAAATTCATTTCGTTTAATTCTAAACACCCACCTTGTTTTCAGAGCTTTACTTCCTTCTGGTAATTTTGTAAGCGTCCAAGTGTTGTTAATTTCTAATGCTGTAAGTTCCTCATTAACAGCATTTTTCCAGTCCAGTTCGTCCTCTCGACCATCCATGTCATCAATGTCACGTGGTAGATTTTCTACGTAGGCTTCAGCATGGAGTGCGAGACAGGAGGTATAGTCCTTCATCCAGACTGGTGGCTTTGTTTTACGTTTTTCGGTCGGTGGTGTGGAATTGGTTTCATCTTCTTCCGAATCGGTGTCATCCTTATCATCATCGGAAACGCTTTCCAGATTTTCATCGGATACATTTTCGTTGTTGGTATGTATGAGGATTGTTTCGGAGTCGTTCTCGTCACGAGTTATTTCTTCGTTACTCCGATCTTTTTCATTAAGAGTTTCTTTACTGTGCACGAACTTGTTCTCTTGGAACACCACATCATGTCCAACAATGATGCGTTTCTTTTCATCGTCCCACAGACGATATCCATTTCGTGAATATCCTACTAAATATACGTTCTTTGATTTTTTATCAAATTTCTTCCTGAACATTTTTGGAACATGTAGGAAACCAATACATCCAAAAATTCTAAACTTTGACAGATCTGGTTTAACATTGAACCACATTTGTGCAGGCGTCTTGTCTTCTAAACAGTCAGTAGGTCTTCTATTGATTGCGTAACATGCGGTGTAGATACTTTCGGACCACATTACTTTCCTCAATTTGGATCCCAGCAGCATTGTCCTTGCGGTGTCAACCAAGGTACGATTCATACGCTCCGCTACTCCATTTTGTTCGGGAGTGTATGGCACTGTTGTTTCCAGCAGGATGCCTTTCTGCTTACAGTAATTGACCATTTCAATAGAGCAATACTCTTTGCCTCCATCGCATCGGAAACGCGATAGCTTTACGTTGAAGTGTGCGGTAGCCATTGCGATGTATTCTCTAAAACACGAAAAAACCTCAGACTTTTTCTCAAGTAAATACACAACATTGAAATGAGTAAAATCGTCAATAAAGGTTAATACGTATCTTTTGTTATTCCATGATGTTGGGTTGATCGGTCCGCATACGTCGCTGTGCACTATCTCGAGTGGGCGTTTCGATGATGGTCTCGATCTGTTGTGTGGTAACTTGGTCTGCTTCCCTTCGTAACATGTTGTACAGTCGAATTTGCCGTCGACCTTCAGTCCACTGAGTCCATGCCCCATCTCTTCTCGCACCATTTTTTGCAACGCACTTCCGGATACATGTCCCAAACGTTGATGCCATAACAATGACGATTTGTTGGATTTCTTCACAATATTTACTTCCGCGCGACACATTTCAAATTCGACAATGTACAGTTTGTTTACCTTCTTTCCAGTTATAATGACACTATTGTTATGGATGATTTTAACTTGACCATTTGCAAAAACAATTTCAAATCCAGACTTTTCCAACTTTTGAACTGAGAGAAGATTAAAGTTCAAGTCTCTCAAATAAAGCACTTTCTGAATATTACACAATGTTGATTTTCCATTGACAGTTGAATTTCCCTTTATTTTTCCGACTTTTGTTGCAAGCATTGAGATTTCATCATTTTCACTGACGTTATTAGCCGTTGCCAAAAAAGAAACACCAGCACTATATTCTTTATTTTGGCTCTTTTTATAAACTTCCTTTTTGATTCTGCAGTCAGCTTTTCTATGCCCACGTTTACCGCAGTTATTACAGCGATACTTAAACGGTACTCCAGTTGCGAAAGCAACTGACTGTTCACCTTGTTTTAGTGGTTTTTCATCACTTTTATTGTGTTTCAGTTTGGTTTCTTCATCAAGCAACTTATTCTTGACGAACTCCATTGTCAACTTGTCTTGCGACATAGTTTCTATCGCAGTGATTATGACATCATACGCTGCCGGCAATGTAAGAAATAAGTGACAAATTTTGTCTTCTGCAGGCATCTGAGCACCTGCTTCAGTCAGTTGGCGTATTAAGTTGTCGAATTTAAGAAAGTACTCTTCCAAACTTGAACTTTTTAATTTGAGTGTTAGCAATTCCTTCCTTATGATAATTTGACTTGCAATACCCTTTCATTCAAACACCGCTTTCAACGACTTCCAAATATCGCTCGGCGTTTTCTTATCTCTTACATACTCTAAGTGACTATCGGCAATACTTTGAACGATCAGCGACTTACACTTCCTATCCTTCTCGTGTCGTTTATTCTTTCGATCAATAAGTGCAGATTTTTGCGCTTCTGTAGCACCTTCTTCAGGCTTGTAGTCATCTTCCTTTATTGGTTCAAGGCATTCTGAAAAGCCATATTCCTCCAATAACACATCGATTTGGAATTTCCAATTATCGAAATTCTTTCCGTTGAATACGGGTATTCGATAACGTTCTTCTTCTGAGCGATGCATGGTCTAACCTCAAAGACGACCGGTTACACGTGATTTTACACAAATTGACCAAAAACAACACGTTCGACAAAAAGTCTGGTTTTTCTTATTTAACACACTTGTGGATTACTTGAATCGCATTAATTCGTTAATTTTCCCGCAATGATTACACAGATTAAATCAGATTTCTTTTCGCGATCGAAGGCCCATAACCTGTTAACAAAGCGTATAACGAGTAAGTGAGTATATATTGAAGTAAGAACATATGATAGTACATCAGGTAATACATAGAGGGCCATTACAGTTCTCTGTAATGTACGTATAGATTGCTTTAACAAAAATTGTTTAACGACGAGAGCGAGGCAATTTTTTTGTAATTTTAGTAAAATCTACTCACTTAGAACCCAAAAAAACATATTTGGTTGAATTCGGTGAACCGGGACTATAGTAAACATTTACCCAAATGGTTAGTATTTATTTTAATAAAATATCTATTATAACAACCAATTGCAAAACCCATTTATTGCCATCAAATATGTGGCCCGAATGTGCCCAAACCGGGGTCCGGGGAGGGATTGTCATAAAAGTAAATATCAATCTCACAAACACATGAGACCACTTGCCCTCTATGACCAAGAGTCCTAACTGCCGGCAGTCGTTTGTACAAGAAGTTGTCTAAAAATACAATTATTTTATAACGAAAATTATTGAAAAGTTGTTTTCAGGTTTATTTAAAAAATACAAGCTTTATTTTTGTGAAAATGTTTTTAATTGAAAGATATGTCACTAAGGTCGGGTTTAATATTAGTTTAATTATCATAAATCAACCAAGAAATTTATTTACGGCGTTAATTTGTCAAAAATAAGTACAATAGTTTATAATAATTAATATAAAAAAATGTAGTAAACATAAAAAATTGAAAACTTAATTAAAACTTGGCAGAATGTTCAACCTTTCAAAGCACGTATAGTACGATATGATTGGTTTTGTAGTTTGGTTGTGAACGTGAAAAAGGTTACTATGTACTTTTCTATTTACGGCGCATCAACCGACTGTCGCCTTAAGGAGGTGACACTAGTTCTTCGCGGTCTTGTTCCTCAGGTCTCTCTTTCGGAGAGTCCATATTTTTTATTGTATCATTAACAATTTCACCACTTTTTGTGGTTTTCTTCTTCTTTTTGTCCACATGGCCCTGACAGCTATCACATTCATCATCTTCATCACTGCTGTCACCTGAGCTACTTTCACAAATGCCTTTGGCTTTTTGTAAATACAACAACCTACAATTAGTTTTGCTTATTATCACACAAACTGAATAAGTGATTTAAGTTACATTTTGAATTTTTCTTATCCATATCTTCATTATCCACAGTCTCTGTAGTCCATTGTACTTTTCTATTTGATTTAGGTTTCTTCAATTTTAAATGCAATGTAGGAACTTCCTGAAATTAAAAAAAATATATAAACTTTTTATATATTCCAATTTATTTCTTCCTATAGTTACTGGATATTTTATCTAATAATAATTTAGTTTTAAATGATGTACTTTAATTTAATTGTGTGAACTGATTAAATATGTTGTTTATAGAACTGCCTTTTATAATAATAAATTGAATAAAGCAAATTTTTTTAAACCGTTTTCGATTTAGTGTATTGAAGAGTATTTAATTGTTGATCCCATGTGATATGTATTTATGCTGAAATTTTCAATTATTTAAGGTAAGTTTCAGTATTTAATTTTGATATTAACTTAATTTATTCTTATTATTGTTTTGTTCATGTCCAATACATTATGAAAAAAATGTAATTATTTTATATAGAGGGTGTAGATTAATTGGCGGACAAACGCCAGGTAACTTTGTAGACCGTGCCAAAAGAAAACGAAAATATTAATTCCAAAATGCTGAGAAACTTTTCGTTTGGCCTCACGAGATCCTCGAAGTTTCGTTACGCTTGGCAACGTAGCAAAATTTCTATTTCTATATTCAAACCAATGAAGTAGAGTAGGGTAGAAGGGGCAACGACGACTGCGCATCCTAAACCTCGATCCGCGTTTGGCTACTGCCATTTTAGTTCATAAAAACTCGTTTGTTTACATTTGGTATCACGAATTAGGCAACTAACAATACTCGGTACACAGGTACGACTTTTATCTTTGCATGTAATTTAAGAGGGTTACCTAACTATAAAAATAAAAGCGCGGCATATTTAAGTAAAATTTTTATTTACGAAACGTTTACGTATATTACTCATAGACTAACTAGAGATAAATGATAATTATTTACAATAAACTTATATATTAGTCTGCGAGTAGAAAATAACTATGCAGGTACATTTCAAAGAGATTAAAAAAATAATTAAGGGCGTAAATCTCTGAAATTTCCGAGTAATCCAATTAGTAGAATATTATCTGTAATTATGTGTAATGCGATTACTGTGTAATTAATAAAATATACCTGTGTTGTTTAAGTAATCTACAATAAAATTATTATAGATAGTTTCTTAAATTGAAAAACTATAATAAAGCAGGAACACTGGCAAATGTGTTTTATTTGGATAAAAATACTATGATTTATATTGTAAAATTATAATTGTTAACTTATGTAAACGTAAATTATATTTTACTAAAAATAGCGGATATAAACTAGACAAAAATTCCATAAACTTATATCATTCAATCACTTTTAAAGTTTTAATTCTAATATAGCATTTCTTTATTTTTAAATTAAATGCAATGATAGATGTCGTGCTATGTACCGAGTATTGTTAGTTGCCTAATTCGTGATACCAAATGTAAACAAACGAGTTTTTATGAGCTAAAATGGCAGCGTTCATGTGTGTCGGGTTCGCGCATCTTAATGCCCCTTCTACCCTACTCTACTTCATTGATTCAAACCAATGAAGTAGAGTAGGGTAGAAGGGGCATTCAGCTGCGCGAACTATTCACACATGAACGCTGCCATTTTAGCTCATAAAAACGCTTTGTTTACATTTGGTATCACGAATTAGGCAACTAACAATACTCGGTTCATAGCACGACATCTATCATTGCATTTAATTTAAAAATAAAGGAGCGCTATATTTAAATTAAAACTTTAAAAGTGATTGAATGATATAAGTTTATGCAATTTTTGTCTAGTTTATATTCGTTATTTTTTAGTAAAATTTAATTTACGTTTATATAAGTTTACAATTATAATTTTGCAATATAAATCACAGTATTTTTATATAAAAAAACACATTTGACAGTGTTCCTGCTTTATTATAGTTTTCTAATTTAAGAAACAATCTATAATAATTTTATTGTAGATTGTAGATTACTTAAACAACACAGGTATATTTTATTAATTACATAGTAATCGCATTACACACATAATTACAGATAATATTCTACTAATTGGATTACTTGGAAATTCCAAAGATTTACGCCCTTAATTATGTTATAATCTTTTTGAAATGTACCTGCATAATTATTTTCTACTCGCAGACTAATATATAAGCAAGTTTGTTGTAAATAATTATCATTTATCTCTAGTTAGTCTGTGAGTAATATACGTAAACGTTTCGTAAATATATTATTATAAATTTGTGGTTGTGGTAGTGAATGGTTTAATTTGTTCAATATGCCGATTACATGTGCAGCATTAGGTTGTAACAACATATCAAACAGAATAGCGGGAATATCTTTGCATACGTAAAGATATGCAAACGAACAGAGATGCTAATACAAGTAATGATGGTCACAAATAACAAAATGCCACCAGAAAAAGATTTTTTGCAAACAATTATTGTTTCTAAAGTAAATAAATTTATACACCATTAAATGTTATTTCCCGAATTAGAAAATCATTATTATGAAGCATAATTTGAATCAAATCATATATTCCTTTTGATTAAAATAATTTCTGCTTCATATTGCAAAATTAGATTTTTTAACTTATCTAAATTACATACTGAAAAAATTACAAATGGAAATATTCGCCTAAAACTACATAAACTTATATTATTTAACCACCAATAAAAATTTTACTTAAATATGCCGTTCTTTTATTTCTACGCCCTTAATTATTTTATAATCTCTTTGAAATGTACCTGCATAGATATTTTCTACTCGCAGACTAATATATAAGCAAGTTTATTGTAAATAATTATCATTTATCTCTAGTTAGTCTATGAGTAATATACGTAAACGTTTCGTAAATAAAAATTTTACTTAAATATGCCGCGCTTTTATTTTTATAGTTAGGGAACCCTCTTAAATTACATGCAAAGATAAAAGTCGTACCTGTGTACCGAGTATTGTTAGTTGCCTAATTCGTGATACCAAATGTAAACAAACGAGTTTTTATGAACTAAAATGGCAGTAACCAAACGCGGATCGAGGTTTAGGGTGCGCAGTCGTCGTTGCCCCTTCTACCTTACTCTACTTCATTGATTCAAACCATACTAAATTTTGTATTATCTACTTAATATGTAAATTAATATATAGTTACTTGGTGTATTGCATTAATAATATCTCAACAATAAATTAATATTAAAAATATTCGTATTTATTAAATTATTGAAAATAATTGAATATATATATAGCATGAAGTTAGGCAACTAGGAGGGGAGTATGTCCCCACTTCTCACTATAAATTGAAAAAAATACAAATATAAAGCGTCTTCTAGACAAGAAGTTGAAGTTACGTAGAATGAAAATACAAGATGCGCAAGTTTAAAACTTAAGCCGTTGAAATTTTTGTCAGTTTGTATCTGAATCTATAGCTAACCGCTATTCTTGTCACACAAATTAGTTGAGTATACAAATATATCATATTTGCGTACAAATTCTCAAAGGATCTTATAATTTGCTTATGTTCATATCTGCATCAATTTATAGGTTTACAATGGTTGCGTTCAGAACGACTCATCAGTTGCCAGCGCTGACTTATCAATCAATTACTGGCCGTGTTCAAGAAGACTCATCATGCGTACTGAAAGCGCTTGATGACTATCGTATGCTGGCAGCGCTTGTCATTTTACTCATCATACATCTAGGTTCACTTGGTTTGCGCTTTTATTTGAAAAGTAAATTCATCATGTCAAAACCAAACTGCATAAAAGTTATATATGTTTTTAAACGGGAAAAAGAGGAACATAGGTAACTATGAGATTACAACGTAATATTAACGCTGTAATAACTTGGATGAGAGAAGTAAAAAATGATAAAGATAATCAAACCTAAAAATATTACAAAGTAGGATTAGATTACTTATTGAGAATATATTATATCTCGTTAAGTAGCGGCTTCATAAACTAATTAAATCATTTATTTACATTTAAAACTCTGAGTTTTATGTAGTTGATAAAAGTTCACACAGTTGGCAACAGTGGCAAAGTATACCGTTCAGACGGGCTCAGCGCTTATTGATTGATGAGTCAGCGCTGGCAATTGATAAGTTGTAGTGAACGCAACCACTGATTGATGAGTTATTTAGTCAGCAACCAATGTATGATGAGTATGACAAGCGTTGCCAGCAAACGGTAGTCAGCGAGCGCGTTCAGTACGCATGATGAGTTGTTCTGAACACGGCCATTGGCTGCGTTCAGAACGACATCACTGTCAATCATGCAAACTGAACGCAGCCGCTGAGTCATCGTTTGCTGGAAACGCTTGTTATTTTACTCATCATACATTAAGGTATGCTTCTTTGTTAACAAAACAACTCATTAGACACCAACGTTTAATTGGCAAATATATAAAAAAAAATATTGCTTATCTTCGATTGATGACTCAGCGCTTGCAAGTGATGAGTCGTTCTAAACGCAGCCAATGTTGAACTTAAAAACTTATATAAATCAAGATAAATAAATGTGCAAACGTCGATCGTGGCTACGGGTAAAGCAACTATACTGATTTGTAATACGATTTTTAGTAGTATCAACAATGCTTTAAAAGCAGTGGCTGTTTAACTACATTTAAATACACCTCCCTTTCTCACTGGCTGTTTTTCCAAATATCAATATAAATTTTTGTTTAATTCATCAATTACTTAAAAAACTTTCGTCCCCAAGCTTGCTTGTGGATGATTTTAATGCACATAACATAATATAAAATTCAAACCAAAAGTCTTAGCTTGGCCAATCTATTTTCAAAAATAGATGTAGTTATTTTAAATAAAGATAACAATAGGTTTGTTCCAACCTACGATTTGGACAGTTTGTAAGCCGTCCAAACTGTGCACGCAAACAAATATTTGTCATCTTTACGCAATCTGTTATACGCAGTAATTTGTTTGTGTGCACAGTTTGAACAGTTTGCAAACTGTAGGTTGGAACAGACCTAATGCCTACGTTTTTGTGGCTAATACATTATTTTTGATATTATATTTTTGAGCGTAATTGATCATATAATTCTTAAAAACTGTCATCAAAATTGGAAAATAAAAAATGGTGATTGGGATAGTTTTGTTCAAGTGTTTGATTATTATAACAGTAAGCTACTATTGACAAAGATGATTCCATCATACAGCATGCATATATGAGTATTCCGCTGCATTTAGAAAAATCTATCAAATTGTTCTTTTCTTGGTGGGGTTTTAACTAGCTAAATAAATGCCGTTCTTTATGTAGATTGAACTCATCAACTTAAGAGAAACTATTAACTTATTTAAATAAAAAAAAACTTTTGTTGAGAATATGTGGAAAGAACGTATCTGTATCCATAAGATGTTATTGTCAGATCACCGAGTTTGTCAATACTTTGAATATTCTGGCCAATGTTTATTTTTTCGCTTCCAGCAATGATAATTAAAGTCACGAGTGCAATATAGAAAACATAACTTTTGTGTATATTAAGTTGCCTATTATACCGGCCAATCTATACTTGGGTTGCTATACTTGAATATTAGATTCAATAAGTTTAACTGCTGATATTAAATGTGGTTCAAAGCCCCACCTTCACCGTTTTAAAACTGATCATTCTTTGACATTGCAAAAGCATGATGTAAAAGTACAATATTCTACGAACGTCTTCAAATTTGCGCAAATACGGCATTGTTTATAATTTTTTTTTTTTTACATTTTACTCATTCAAGTTACGCATAAGTGATAGTATTTTGAGCATGCATGCAAAACAAAATAACATACCTTAATGTTCCATTTTAAGCGTGACGCTATTTTATGATTGATACTAACAGCACAAGTCAAAACATCAAGCATCCGGTAAGCGCATGTAGCTTGATGACGTTGCTATCTATTGTGCTTTAAGAAACATGCCAACATTAGAACGCCAGTTTCAAAATTTACTTTTTTTGCCAACAATACGCACTAGCTCTATTGCAAGCTAGTACGCCGCAAAACTAAAAACGAAACAAAAACCGGTTGATGTAAGCAATTGCGATATACTTTAAAAATTGGATTTTTAATTCCAGAAGTTTATCAATTGACTTTTTAACGTCTGAGTTGAGTATTGGGTTAAATTTGCAAGTTTAAGCAAAGCTTGTAATTGCCACTTGGATATTTACCAACGGTTCAAACAGTAGCAGAGGTGTGTTTGTGCTTTTGTGGTAAGTTGCAGTTTACGTTTGGCTTGTGAAGTGCTAGCATTGATTATACTGCAGGACAGTATGTTATCTATCAAGTTATTCTCAACATCTAACTTGTGCAAGTACGTTATATATACAAACTTGTTGAGTGCATTAAAAGTCATAGATGACTAATTCTTGATCAATACTTGCTGAAACAAAATCATTCAACTTTGTTTTAAAAAAATTGACCAATCAAGACCCCAAATTGAAAATTGCGTTAGTGCAATTGAAATATCATCTGATTTTAACAAACGGTTCAAATCAATTGATCTAAACCATTATTTTGACCATTGGATTGGTGCAACTCAGCATTATAATCTTCTACTAATCTACTAATGCAGACCTTACTCCTAGAATCTCAATACGCAAAGTTAGACAAGCAGAAACTGTTCAAGTCCGCAGCAATCAAGACAACTTATTTCTGATATTTATCTTTACTGCTAGATCATCGTTAGTTATTAAATACATTTGAAGGGGCAAGTGGATAAATATGTTATGTTACATTTTTCGAAAAGTGAGATTTTTCGATGGAAGAACATGTTTTTTGCCACTTTATCATGACTAGATCTTTCAAAGTCGTACATTCATTATTTCAAAAGTTATCGAATGGATGTACAAATTTTTTTGGTACTGCGTGTATAAAAAATTCACAAAGAAATTTATTAAAACTCATTTTGCGAATTAACAAAGCTAACTTAAATTTGAAAACAAAAATTAAAATAAACAAAAAGTCACATAAAAAAATCATAAAATGTCAGAAATAATGTCAAGTTGACAATTTCTTGCTGTTTAAATTATATAGTATTTGGAGTGCCTACAACACCTACAGTGGTAAATGTAACATTAAACTATGTATTAAAAGGGTCAGAGAAACAGGGACAGAAGAAATAGAAGTTTGTAATCAATTTAGATCAAAATTATTAACGTGAAAATTAAAAAGGTTAAGTGGGAGAACAGACCTAGTCTGAAATTCGTCTTTTCCTATTTGTCTAATTTATATGTAATAGAAATAAAGTTTATTATTATTATTATTACTATTATAAGAATAGTTGCGTTCAGAACGACTCATCAGTTGCCAGCGCTGACTCATCAATCAATCAATAACCGTCTATCAACTTTTATCAACGACATAAACATAAAGCTCATAAGTTTTGAATTTAAATAAATGATTTAATTAATATATGAAGACGCTACTAATCCCACTTTGTAACGTTTTTAGGTTTGATTATTTTGATTATTTTGATTATTTTTTTATATTTATTCATTCCTTCACCCAAGTGTTGTATGTTGTAATCCCATATATTTATTAATTACCTATATTGCCTTCTCTCTAGATTTTTTTAATAATATCTAAATTTATATGTGCCGATTAACTGCCGAGTTGATTTGTCAGCAAGCAAGCAATTCTAAATGTATGATGACTATGATGAGTAAGATGATAAGCGCTGCCAGCAAACAATGACTCAGCGGTAGTCATCAAGCGCGTTCAGTTCAGTCGTTCTGAACGCAACCAATGAATTTATTTGCACAAATAAAAAGTGATAGAACTGCAGAAAGAATTAATCTCATATTACAAAAAAAACTGGTAATTAAGGTAACTGGGTAAAAAAAGTATTTTTATTAAAAATAATATTTTAATATGATATTGTTCTTCTCAAACCTGTATAAACAAAAAGAATAATAATTAAAATTAGCTTGAAATTTATAAATAATACCTATAAAGCAAATAAACTATAGAAAGCTATTAATTAAATAATATACCGTTTGTATAAGGGGCAATGATCTATTATTTATTTAAAATAAAACGCTCGAAAAGTCATTTATTTTGTCATGTAGTGGGGATTTCCTGCCCCTTATTACATCTTGAATATACTATATTCAGACCATGATATTTTTCATATCATTTGTTTAGTTAACTCTGTAAAGAAATAAATAAACTCAAAACCAACATTGCAAATAAACGAATGAGTCTATTGAAATCAACATTTGTTTAAGAAGTGCATTTATAAATAAAGTCTATATTTAAAAGCAGATGGTAAACTTGTAAAAATGCAAACATCTTCACTATTCAGACAGAATAACAGAAAACAGCTGACATCAATCATTACTACTGACATTTCAATGTTCAGGTGACAGATGAACTATTAAATATTAAAAAAACATAAACAATGGGGACAGAGTTGTGGTCCTATTTGCCAGCTCCTGCTCTTTTCCAAATATTTCAATATTTGGATTATAAGGAGTTAGCGAACGCAAGTACAGTGTGTAAAAATTGGTTTGAGTTCAGCCGAGATGAATTTCTTTGGAAGAGATTGTTTTATCTTAATTTCAAAGTTGAACCAACTGTATCAATTATGCCAGGTAAGCAGTATTTGTTTATAAATTAATAATTATATGTTATAATTAGTTTTGTATATATAGTAAGTATTTACTTTTATCTCAAGGAAATTTATTATTAACATGTTACTTTCTATCTTTACTACAATATTTATTTTATATATACTGCTTTAGATTTTGTAAACAATATATATTAGGTACATTAATTAATATCATAATAATTAAAAAAAAAACAATAATTTTATGGTAATTTAACATAAAGAAAATAGAAATTACATATTGATTAAATAATCATCATCATTCGAACATTAAATGTAATGGAATAATAAGTAGTAATATTAGTTAGTTGAATAAGGATAGAAAGAATTTGGTTGGTAGCATATATTTATGATATTTATTATTAAATTAAAATTATTTTCGATAACCAACCAAATTTAAGCTTGTGGTAAAAATATTGCTCGTTCATTCATATTTCAACAATATTTTATTTGAATATAATATACCTCACTAAAAGCAGCTGTTTCATCTAATAATTATTATTGTTAATTGAGTTATTTATTTTATTATAATTTTGAGTGAAACAGATGCAGCTGTTTTGGGTAAACAGCTATTTTGAAGTTGTTATATCAAGACATAAATCAAATAAAATACTATTAAATGTAACCTAATGCAACAGATGATTTTGGTACTTTACTTGAAGTATTTCATATTTTGCTACAATTTTTACCTAATTTTTTTATAATTATTGATTATATGTACATCAGCTCAATTAAAAACAATTGCTCTTTGTGTGTTTGGATTTATAAACATACAATACATTCAATAAATAACTTAATTGCAGCAGTCTATGGTTTTTTAATCTTTGTTTTTTATTGATGCATATTTCAACAATTAGTAATCACAATAAAGTGTCACAAATACTGATTCAATTAGTAGGTATGCAGAAAATCTTTATATTGTATTTAATATAATTGATACAACTAACAGGTGACATATTAGTTATCTAATTGAAATGTAAAATAGACATTACATAGTTAAAGGTAATGAAAATTGCGTTATTGACATTTGTTTTTTGTTATGCTGCTAGTACTTTTGAACCAATATATGCATTTCAAAAGTTTTGTATTAGTACGCAGCAAAAAAATGAATACCGGTTTTTCGGTATTTTTGTATTAAAAATTGAGAATACCGGTATTGTTAATTATGAATATGTTAAAGTGAAAGTCAAACTAAATTAAAGAAAATAATTTTTGAATTTTTTTTTTAATGAATAAATAGTTTAAAATCAATTACTTAAACCCAATCCAACTTCAAAGTGGCCAATCGAACCTCATCAGTATGTAAATTGAATGGTGGTGGCCATTACTACGTGATAAATCATTATAGAAAATAAATAAAACACATATGTACTATATCACAATATACAAACAAGTATATTGGTGGTAAGAATCGCTTTATAACACAAGTTATAGATAATAATTAGTGGTGTAAAGTAATTGTAGCTCCATTATGCTGTTTCGACCAAAAAAACCAAATACTATCAATGGCTATCTACCTATTTAGACATTTCAATTTGGTTGCCAAGTAACTATGCTAAAGTTTATCGATAGTATTTGGTTTCTTTGGTTGAAACAACATGATGGAGCTTTATTACTTTGCACCACTAATAAATCAAACTTGGATTAGGGTTAGTTTTTTATTTTTTAGTTATTTATTATCAAAATATTAAATCTTATAATGTTGGTATAGTGACAGCTTTAATCTAATCAAATTGGAGATGTTGCTTTTTTAATATAAAAAATATTGAATATTAAATTATGGAAGATGAAATTATGTTTTTTATATTGATTGTTTACTGAATTACAAAAAAAAAATAAGTAATTTCTAGAATAATTAATCAATATTTTTATTTTTATTTTTTGGTATTATGATTTTAAATAACATATATGATCTAGTGTTTTGTCACTAGTCTGGATTTGATTTTAGTGCTGAGCTGAAAATGCTTGTTCTGATTCTACACTTGTTAGAGATACTCACCCCACCTCAACCATTGTTGGAATTTGCCAAAATAAACTTGCCAATGTCAACTCATCAATAAAAAAAATAATACGGCACAATTGCTGCTCTTCCAATTAACCTTTAATTTTACATAATAATTTACTCAAAATTTTTTTATTTGAAATATTATAAGAAAGTTATGTTATTAACTTTCATACTCTTTTTTTTTTTTTATTTTTTAATTGAGGGGGGAAAATGCCTTACGCACTTTGTTCTAAGCCCTCCAAGCCTTGCGGGATTACCGTTGTGGTATTACTTCACAAAGTCTGGACACCTTCTATTTATCCTACTATCCTTGACTTCCTGCTCTTGCTTTCTCCTCTTCTTCTTTTGTTGCCATTATTCTCCATATTCCATCATCTATGGCCCTCCAGTTGTATGCACTTTCAAGCATGAGTGTGGTCAGGTTGTTTACGGTTATCTCTTTACCGACTCTTAGCTGCATCTCTTCTCTGGTGCTTCTCCAGCGAGGGCACTTTACCATTGTGTGCTCCGGGGTATCTTTCTCTCCACAATAGGGGCATTCGTCCTGTTCTGCTAGGCACATTCTTTTTAGATATGACCCAAAACAACCATGACCTGTTAGGATCTGTGTGAGGTGGTAGTTCAGGTTACCATGTTTTCTGTTTACCCACGGTGTCACCAAGGGTATGAGGGTCTGTGTCCATCTGGCGACGTCACCCTTGCACTGCCATTCTGCTTCCCATTTTTTCATTGTTTCCACTCTCTTGTCTTTGCTGTGCCCCTTTGGTTGTTTCCCTTTACCTTCGGCCCGCTCTTTGGCGAGAAGGTGTATGGGGATGGTGCCCGTTATTGCTTGTATGGCCTTGGACGAAACTGTTCTGTAGGCACTGGCTATTCTAATTGCCATTTTTCTTCTGGCCCGCTCTAGTATTATTCTGTATTTTTTTTTCTCGCAGCTTTCTATCCAGATGGGTACGGCATACAACAGTATTGAGTCCACCGTTGCACCCATAACTTTACGTTTCTCCGCCCTTGGACCCCCTACATTCGGCATGATACGTGCCAGGGCCATTACAAGTTTCTCTGCTTTTTGCTTTACCTCTGTTATATGAGGGCTCATATTCCAGTTTTTACCTATCCTCATCCCTAGGTATTTGATGCTGCCTTGGGATGTGATTGTTGTATCCCCTAGTTTGATTTTAACTGTGATGTCCTTCCTTCTACCCACCAGGACAACAGCTTCCGTTTTATGGGTTGCCAGTTCTAGACCCATTTTTTTGATCCACCTTTTTATCTTGTAGGACGCCCACTCTGCCTCCTCTTCTATTTCCCTTATATTGTTACCCCTGACAACCATAGCTAGATCATCAGCATATGCTATTGTGGTAATCCCCTGTGTCATCTGCTCTCTCAGCAGACCATCATAATATATATTCCACAAGGTGGGACCCAGGACAGACCCCTGAGGCACCCCGCAAGTCATTTCCAAAGTTGCTCCGGAGCTGCATTCTATGATTCTATCCTGTAGATAGTGGCATAGGATTTTTCTGAGGTATGTTGAAATTCCCCTTCTCTCTAATTCTTCTATTAGTCCCCTCCAGGGCACCGAGTTGAAAGCATTCTTTATATCAAAGGTGATCAACACCGCCAGTTTGTGTGTAGGATGTTCAGCTACCTGCCCCACTGCTTCCCTAACATGTCTAAGTGCATCCAGTGTGGAGTGGCCACCTCTGAACCCGTGTTGGTTTTTACTCAGGCCACCATTCCTGTCTAGTTCCTCTGTAAGTCTCGTGTTGAGGACGTGCTCATACAGCTTTCCCAGTGGGTTCAGTAGACATATAGGTCGGTATGCCTTGTCTTCGTTTTTTTTGGTAGGTTTCTCGATTAGTACTAATTTTGCCCTTTTCCAGTCCTTGGGGAAGATGCCTTGCTTTATGAGTTTGTCAAGGACCTTCGCGCAGAGTTGAGGTCTTTTTGTTGCTATCGCTCTGATCACCTCCGGCGGTATCATGTCTGTCCCGTGTGCCTTTTTTCTTTTAATTTTACCACCTGCCTTAAGTATTTCTTCTTCTGTACATTCCGGTATCATATCCATATCTGTTCTTATCTCTAACCACGTTGTTCTGCCTAGGTTCGGAAAGAGTTTCTTGGCTTCAGCCGTTATCTCCTCCCCTGACAGTGTTATTGGGGATCTTTGTCCTATTTTATTTGTGACTATTTTATATCCTTTGCCCCATATATCCCCATTTAGTTCCTCGCATAGTTTCTTCCAGGCCATCTTCTTGGATTCCATTATTGCCTTCTTCAGGTCTTTTCTCTCACCTGCGTATGCCTCTTGTGCTTGTTGCAGAAGGTATATGTCTCTTGGGTTTTTTCCGTTTAATCTTGTCACAATCCTTTTAGTTTTTATACATCTCCTTCTCATGTTTGCAATATCATCACTCCACCAATACATTGGTTTGTAGTTTACCCTGCCCCCTTTTTTCTTTAAAGTCTTTTTGCAGGTTTTTATTATAGATTCTTTTAGCTTCTCAGTGTGTTCCATTCCCGTTGTGTTTAGGTTCAGGTTTGAGAGGAATTTTGCCTCTTGCTCATTGCGGAAAGACCATCCGGTGATTTCTCTTGTCTTCTCCCAAGTCTTTACCTTCCCCTGCCTGACTTCGAAGTGTATGTTCATGTGGTCACTCAGATTCTCTTCCTCGCCCACATGCCAGTTGCTAATTTTTGTTACCATCTTAGAGGTGCACAGGGTCACATCTATGAAGGATTTTGCTCCGTTTTTTTGGAACGTAGGTACTCCCCCTCTATTCAGGACGCAGAGTTCGTTTTCGTTTGCCCATTCCGCCAACATGTCACCTTTCCGGTCGTCTTTGGGAGACCCCCATATGCCTGACTTGGCGTTGAAGTCCCCGCCAATGATCTTATCTTTCTTGTGTTTTTTTTGGTCCTTACTTAGTTCTGTTAGCCACTTTTCGAAATGCTCAATGCTTTCATTTGGGGAGAAGTAGCAGGCATACATCACTGTGTCCCGGTCCTCCACCCAGGTGTAGCCTACACCACTTCCTGATTTTAATGCCGGAGATTTAGTATTGTCAGGGATGTATATTGCCGCGTCTTCATTTTTATCCATAATCCATCTTTTCCTAGTTGCTGCTATTTTCTTATTTGGTTCCGAGACTAGGGCATAATCTGCTCCTGCTTTTTGACAGTTCCATTCTAGTAGATCCATAGCCGGTCTACATCTGTTTAGGTTAACCTGTATAACCTTCATTTTCTAGCCCTTCCGGCCCTTTCTTTCTCCTTCTGTGCTTGCACCAGTTTCCTGAACGCCGGGTATCTCATGCTGTCCGTTTTGTGACCTTCTATATTGCATAAGTAGCACTTCTGTATATTGGTGCAGTCTTTCACTTTATGTCCGGTCCCCCCACAGTTCTTGCAGGGCTCGCCATCCGTACTTTTACAGACCATTGCCTTGTGACCTATTCTATGGCATTTGTAGCATTTTGGCGGAGCAAATACCTCCATCACCCTCCATCTATTCCAGCCTGAGCCTATTTTCCTTTTCCTTATCAGGTGCTCTGCTGCCTTTTCCTGCATGTTCACGAAGGCATATCTTACTCCATTCTGGTTGACCTTTTCTGATAGTTTCACCGAATCTACCTTGGCGCTCAGGTTGTCACTCAGGAGTTCCATGTTGATTTCATCCTTCACCTCATCTTCATTGAAGTCTCCGTCCACGTCTAGAAGCCGTATTGTCTTTTTTCTTTCATTTAGTTCAATGTTGGCTACCTTGTTGATTTTCTCATCGAGTGTTTTCCTGAACTCCTTCCTTACTTCTTCCTTATTATTTTTAACCACAAGTTTAATGTTGCCATCTTTCGTTTTATTTATCCCTGCGATGATGATCTCGCCCGTGTTCACTTCATTCTTCATACATTTCATTACTTCTGCAGCCCTCTTTTGGTTTGATAAGAATCGTATCCATCTGTCTATCCCAGCGCTTCTTTGGCATCTCGTTTTTTCTTCCTTGCGTTGGTTTCCTTTTGCCATGGATAGTCATTTTAAGCTCCTCATTTTTAAGACAGTATTCCATCACTTTCCTGGCCATATCTGGTTCTGCATCCGTGATACAGGCTAGTCTCGATTTTCCCTTTTCCATTGTCATTGCCTTTACTTCCTGCATAGCGTTGATTATTCCTCTACTTCCTTCTAGTGTTCCCGTCCCCTTCATGGTTTTCACTACATATATACGTGAGTCTTTCATTTTCCTCTTCTGCTTTGTCATTTTGGGCAATTATGGAGCTTTTTGTAACCCCACACCACCATTTAGTTTCTTGTTGATCCTCCGTCATTGCTGCTATCAATTCCGGGTGTCTCTCCGCTATTATTTTTTCAGGGTATCCCTTTGTGCTCTCACTACTACTTAATATTACTACTAAGTCTTCCTTACTGTCAGCTTTAAAGGTATCACTCGTCTGCTCGCAATTCGTGAATAGGTCTTCTGTCCAGTCTACTTCCATCAGCTCATGTAGTGCTTTGACCCCTTTTTTACGTGAAAGGCATTCGTTGATCCTGTCTCGTTGATTCCTTTCCTCCGCTGTCTCCATTGTTTCTGTTTGCTCCGCCTTATCCACTAGGC
Organism: Tachinus rufipes; assembly: GCA_963932245.1. Classification (NCBI taxonomy): domain Eukaryota; kingdom Metazoa; phylum Arthropoda; class Insecta; order Coleoptera; family Staphylinidae; genus Tachinus; species Tachinus rufipes. The sequence goes on along the minus strand of OZ010741.1, from coordinate 42,398,889 downwards.
TTATACATTTCGGGAGCTGTCCTATAACGGACCACTGACCCTCCTGTTTTTCTAACATTTTATCTATGAAGTTAATCCCTCCATCCTCTCTCAGCCTTGATGAGTAGCCATACAACCTGTTGGCTGCCTCTCTAGCTTCCGGTTTCATTCTATTGCTTACCAGCGCAATGTTTCTCAGATTTGAGCTCTCTGCTATTATTCTCCTTAGAAGATCCTTCAGCTTTCTATAGTCCATTTTAAAGTCCTCTAGATCTGCTTCCCTCTTCTGGGGAGAGTCAGCCATCCTCATTCTTTTATTGCTTTGGAGCAGGGTTTCCTCCGCTTTTATTCCTGTTTCCTTGGATGGAGTAGCAGGAAGTTCACTTAGGTTTCCCAAGACTGTGTGATCAGGTTTCCCATCCTTGTTCTCTGTTTGAGCAGCCGGTGTTTCTTTCTTTGCATCCGGGATCCTCCTGATAGGTGACCTGCTCAGGCTACCCCGTTTGCCCTGTTCCTTCAAAAGCTCCAGTTCAAATCTTCTCGTTTCCTCTTCTTTCTCCCTTGCCGGGTCGTCAGCACCCTTGTTGTAGTGATTTGCCGATTGAGGTGCGCCCTCTTGATCGCGCTTTTCATCTTCCTCAACCGAGTTTTTTATTGTTTTGGCGTAGTCATTGGCTGACGATCGTAAGTGGTCTACTACCTCGCCACTATCGACCGGTTCTGGGGATCCGACCCCTGTCCCGTAAACGTTTGTTTTTTGCGTTGTATCTTCCATATTACCAAAAATCTTGTCCTTGTCCATTCTTTTACACCTATCTGGACTGAAAGGTGGTCGTCGTTGGGGGTCCAAATTGGGAGGGGTTTTTGGAGATAGGGGATGTCGGGTTAGGGACTATTTTTTTAATAGGTTATCCTCCTATGTAGGGTAGAGAGATTGCTTTTTTGGTTCCCTAGCCCTCGATATCTAATAGCGTCGGGAACCGAAAGGTGGTCTAGAGTAGACCGAAGGGTTTGACCAAGGGAGGTCGACAGATCATAGCGGAAAATGAAGAGAAAGTGTTTGCCAGAGCCCCTTTAGTTTCCATGCAGCGGGCACCGCTCGCAGGCGAGGTTGACTTGAGATGGGCTTATCATCTTGCCATCTCCTTACCCGCCAACTTTCATACTCTATATTAACTTAAATTTTAGTACTAATGGTTTTAAGTTGTCTTTATTCAGGAATTTTAGAGTTTTAAAATAGCATCAAGGTCCGAAAATGGGCATTTTGGCACAAATTACACTAAAATTTGTTGCCTGCTCCAAATAAAAACATTATTTCAAAAAATTGCAAAGTTTATTTATTATCTGTCACTACTGTCAGATTTAAGGTGTGACGTCATCGCGTGAAATCGTGATTTACAGCAAATCAAATGCCACTAAAGTTTTTTAGGCCCAATGGTCTTGAATTTTAGGTCCGAAACAAGTGAAAATAATGCTTTGCATAAAACTTTTTTTTTGTTACACTTATTTCCTCTAAATGATGTAGTAAATTTGAATAATAATCTCAATTAGTAACCCTGATATAAATTGGTTGTGAAAAAATCAGCAGCACATCCTTTCTACCACTACTGTTTTATTGATGTGGGTGAGAAGAAAATAACTTACTTTAGGTAAGATCAAACTAGCCACTGAAGTTATAAGCTTAGGAAAGGTGAGTTTATTGGTTAAAGAAAATTGTTTATTGCTACAGTTTAACAAGTATTTTTAATTGTTGACATTTCCAACTATGTTTCACTAAATATCTCAATTTAGTATCAATAAAGTAATGCAATTGTGGCAAATTATAGTGATCATTACCTGGAGAGTAGGATAATGGGGTGAAATGCTTAACTTAATAATGTTAACAGGTTCAGCCAGAGCGTGGAGAGGAAAATTTAATTTCCCAGGGCCCAAATTTAATAGCAAGTCAGAATATGCAGTGTCCATATGACTGATAAAAGTGAGCCAGGCTTGACAACTTTTTTTAATCCTATATGCTATTATATATAAACCAGATGTGTAAGTTCTTACTATAATTACATTTAATATGAGAGTGTAGGTGGATCAAATACTTGGCTTCTTCAGTATATGCAGCACCTAGGTAAGGTCACCTAAAATATTGCCCTTGAAATAAAAAAAAGACAACATATTTGGTTTTGTTTTTATTTTTAAATTGAATAAAATTGTTTAGAGAAATAGAATGTATTTTTCACAAAATTAATAAGGAGAAAATCTTGCTGTATCTTTTGACAGTTTTACATTTCAAAAGCATTTGATGAATTAATCATTCAAATCATATCAATGATATATGTATATCTTGATCTCATCTTATTAATGGTTTTCTTGACAATTGAAAAGTCCCTAATTTTAGAATAGATGGTTTTAACTCTGATCTTGAAATTGATGGTGAACTACGAATTTGAATAATTGTTTTATATGCTCTTAATACAAATTAGTAAATAATCAGTGGTTCAAAATGATTGTAGCTCTATTTTGTCCTGTCAAACCGAATACTATTTATAAAATTTAACATAACAATTGACAAACAAATTGCAACCAACTCGTAAAGGGGAAGAAAATATAGTTTAATGAAAAACAAAAATTTATAATCAATTACTCAAACTTGTCTCTTGGAACTAAATACGGACAGTTATTTTGGTTTTCACAAATCCTCATATTTGGTTGGGCGCCTTCATTGTCAGTTGTTATGTTCAAGTTTATTGATAGTATTTTGAGTACTATTTAACAAAAAATGCTTGGATGATGTAAAATGGTTTCACGAGTTCAAGTAGAAAAAAATTTCAATAGAAGAGCTATTTTATTAGTCGACAATGCTCTTTGCCACGCATCGGAGATGCAACTAACAAGCGATGATGGTAAAATTATATATAACCATGTTTCTGCCACCCAATTGTACTCCACTTATTCAACCCATGGATCAAAATGCGATACACTTAAGTAAAGTGTATTATAAAAAAAGCCTTTTAGTCCATGTTTTATCTTTAAAATGACATTTCACGAGCTCTTAAAAACATTACATTGAAAGATGCCATGTTTTTGTCTTGCAAATTCTTGTGATAAACTGTCGCCTGGTGCAATAGCAAAATGCTGGAAGAAGATATTTTGTTGTTCGGTTGAGAATGATCCTGAACCAAATTCAGAAACTGATGTGGATTCAGATGATGGCATTCCTTTGTCAACTATCAACAAGAGATTGTTGTCAGTGGATAAAGTGAATGGATCATGGCAGATGAAGAACATTTGCCATTAGAAAGTGATGACAGTTCCTCCGAAGAAGAAGAAGTTGCCAAAGATGCTTACAGTTGCTCTTAATAAATTACATAACATTTTTTATTTTTATTTATTGTTCTTTTTTACATTGCCACAGTAAGTCTACGACTTGTTTAAAGAGGTTTGATGGGACCAACAGCTTATTAGGTGACTTCCGAACCACCCTGGTGGATAAAGAGCTAGTTATTATTTCAGTAATTTTTTTTAAGGGCTCTAGCATTGAGCTATTACACTATAAATAATTATAAATACCATTTTATTCATATCTAGTTCATTGTGCCTATGCCTGTTCATCATGTTCATTTACATTTCATTTCACTGAATAAGAAACAGTTTCATCGTTCTATATACAAATAATTAAATATTTTGCATTTATGAGGAAACACATGGGCTGTTGATAATGTGAAACTGACTTGTAATGATATGAACTTTCTAGAATTAAACTACTTGCATTTTATAGTGTTGTTTTAATTTTTACTGTTGGGCGTTTATTCACATAGTGCGAAAGTATAGGGTATGCGTGTTTAATAGTCTAGTAGAATCATTATAATAATTAAATAAATGGTGGTTTTAAGGAACTACGAAATCTTGAGAAGTAATGTACTGCACACGAGTGAAGCCAATGAGTCCTACTAAAACATTTGAGAAAGAATGAATGAACTATATGAAAAATGAGCTAAAAATTATAATGGAATATGATATCACTGCAAGTGGCAAGAATGAGACAAAATTATGTAAAGAGACAGAGATAGAAATGCAAGATAAAAGAGTTTGTTTAAATGAGTTGAGAATAAAAATTAGTTGTAGAAATGAGGAAAAATTGCAAATTCTGAATGAATGAGGAAAGGATTTATGTAGAAACTAATGAAAGAGTGCATGCTGAACGAAAGAGAAAGGGACAAATGAAAAATATAATGTGCTTAAATGTAATAAAAGTGCAATACAGTGGTTGTTTAAATGTAAAACTTTTAATCTTAGAAAAGTTGATACCAATAGACAGAACAAAATTTAAAGACGTTTTTCCATTAAACCTGCACTTAAAAAGGAATTGATACTAATATAATAAACTCCTCAGTGGTGAGTGAGTGAGTAATATTAGTTTCAAATTGAAAATCAAAAACGTATAATAAAATATTTTCATTGCAGGAAACTTATGGTATGACGAGTTCAAACGGCTTTGTTATCACATACCTATTGTACAAACAGAAACACTGACAGAACATAACAATGAAGTTCTGCATGTCAGTTTTTCCCATAGTGGAGAATATTTTGCAACCTGTTCGAAAGATGGATCCGTACTAGTAAAATAATAATATCATATAATTTAATTTTTATAATTATATATACTAATTTCAGTTATGGGATTCTACATACCCAGCAAAAATTAAATATTATCGTGATATGAAAAAGTTTTCCTGGAAATACACACAATATTCACAATTCAACGAATCAGATACTTTATTGTTAGTATCTGGTGTTCACTTTGGAACACCACATAGCACTTCAGGTGAAATAGCAGTTTTCAGTTTAAGAGGTAAATATTTGTAACAATAATTAAACCAAAATTAATTTAAAAATCAATATTTTAAGCTGGTTTTGAGTTACAATGTCGTGTTGTAAGTAAACCATACGACATATTTGGAACTTGGTATAGTGACCAACACCTTCTCTCGGGTGATTTACATTGGCTAGCTCATTTAGTAAGTTCATCAGCTTTATGGTTAAACAAAGCATCACAAGAAGCCGAATCGGAGCATGTCCCCATCACAAAAAATATGTACAGATTTTACAACAGAAATGCAAGTTCGATTCGTGCAATAATGATAGCAAACTGCCTTCCAAATTCTGAAAATGCTGGTCATGATATGGAAGTTGAAGGTGAAGATGACAATAAAATTAGAGATGTTATGATGGAACGTGGAAATCCTGTCAGCCATAGGGATATCGATCATTTAAATATTAATCATAATCAAGGTACATTTAAATGTTTAAAAATAAATATTTTATTTTGTTGATGTATTTTTATAGCACAAAGTAGTTCCCAGGCAAATCGTGGTCTTGGAGAAAATAATGATTATGATACTCCAATAAGATATAATGCGGATTATAGAATAGTTGAATCTCAAAATAGATTTTCAGATAGTGATGATTCTGAAAGTGATGGCATTGAATATGAACTTGCTGGCATTGAATATGAACCTGCTTATAATTTTGAAGAAGATGCTTCTGAGAATTCGTTGGAAAATATAAATGATGAAATGGAGGCTGTTGTTCATAATGATAAATATTTGATATTTACTACTGGATTTAAGACGTACACACCGCATCAAATAGGTAATTGTATTACTAAATTGTGTAAAAATCATATCTCAATTATTAATAAAAAAAATCTTTAAATTGAAATTGATCTAATATACTATTAAAAGTAAATGAAATAATACCATATGGTGAACAACCTTAAACATGTCCATATATGCCCATACAGTTTCATTCACTTATGGTGATAATTGCCAAGGTTATAATTAGCAATTTTATTGTTTAACAGTAGAAAAACAATGCACTGAATTACATTTTACTGGATTCATGTTAATTTTATTACCTCTAAATTTATTTTTCAAAACAGGTTTCAAAAGAATAAAACCATTTATGTTTCCTAAACGAATTGACCCAGGGTTATCTTTAAGAGAAAGACTGATTTTACATGAAAGAAGAAAAGAATTATCCAAGTCAGCACCACCTACTGAACCAAATTGGTTGGACTACGATTCTGTTGCTGATAAATTTGATAAAATCGATCATCTCATTGATTTACATGGTCATATTATTGGGATGGGGCTTAGCCCTGATCACAGGTATTATTATATTTTAGTTTATTGGAGTTTTTATAAAATTAATATTTTCAGATATTTATATGTGAATAGTAGACCATGGCCTCAAGGCTATACGATAGCACATCCATTGGATCCACCACCAATTGCACAGGAAATCGATATACATGTTATTGATTTGGTTACATTGAAGCAGGTTGGAACAATGCTGCGAGCACATAAGGCTTATACACCAAACAATGAATGTTTTTTCATATTTTTGGATGTCTGTAATGAATATGTAGCAAGGTAATTTGATTTTATAATCTCATAATCACATGAAAATTATTCATTACAAAAATCACAGAACTTCATGATATTACATCTAGATAAAACTAACCCTTTACGTGTTAAATATATGATGAATTCGAACGATTTACGGCTGACATGGTTTTATAAACAATATCTGTGAATAAATTGGATCTTTCATATTAAGCTACAAAATGAAATTTGTCTAATGGTCACTTGTAACATTTTTAATTTACATTATAAAGCTTTACTCATATTTTTAATGCAGAGGGCTTAATGGGATCGACATGTTTGCATCATAATTTCATAAGGAAATCTCGCATATGTTTCGTCATCCGACGTTTTACAGTTGGATTATTTGAATTATAATAGCATTTTAATATTTGTCTCAAATAGACATCAGTAAACTAGCCATTGCTTAGTATCGTACAAGTGTCCTTAAATCTTTCATGTTTGAGATGTTAGTATATACTTTATGATAATCTATATAAGTTAGCATTTACCCTCGCTTTTACCTTAAACCGTTAAATTAAGCAAAATAAGAATATTTTGTCATCATTAATTCTATAAAAATGAAAAATGTATAAAAGAACCAACTGGGAGGCGACACAGAAATTATTTTTATTTCTTAATAAAAAAAATCACTTATCCTGAGATAAAAGCCTGGCTATTATGAGACATAGGATACACAAGTTAATTGAATCTTGGAATTTTTACTTCCTGCAAAACCTATAGTCCTAGTTTACTCACAGATGCAGTAGTTGTCTAATTTAAATTGAACCATGTGAATGCTTATGTTTTCAATATAGACAGATATTTACGTTGAAAATTGATGCTGATCTTTTCCTTAGTTCTTTTTCCGCCAATGTTTTATTCGATCAGTATCTCTCTGAATAAAGAAAAAATTATTGTAAAAAACAGCGTGCAACTTGATAGCCTCTATAATGTTCAAGATATATAGCTTACACACCATATTGAGGGTTAGTGAACTAATCATGATTCTAAAGAGGTTCTATTAATCATGCAACATTTCTATACTATTATTAAGTTAACTACTAACGAAATTATTGAATCTCTACTAAATATTGCTTCTTCATTATTAAAAGTTATTGTTCACAAATTGTACATACAAAAAAGGATGCATAAATATTATATTGTAACATTATAATTTTTAGTGGTGCTGAAGACAAGCATGGTTATTTATGGGATAGACATTATGGAGTTTGCTTGGCAAAGTTTCCACATACAGATGTTGTAAATTCAGTAGCCTTCAATCCAAAAGATCCTGAAATGTTAGTAACTACATCAGATGATTACACAATCAAGATATGGAGATCCCGTGCAAAAGTTAAAACATTAGGACTCAATGAAGCACAATTTCAACGAGGTGTAGAAGTACGAAAAGGACAATGCCGGACATCATGTTTCCGTACTAAATCATTTCGTAGTTACAGTTGAATTAAACATCGACAGAATTTATATATTTATAAAAAAAAACAATGTGTTCAAAAGCAAGTGTGCAAAAACGTGAATATCGAGCGATTTTTTACAGGGTTTTACTGTTAAAAAATTATGCATACATTTTATATGAATTTTAACATTTATATAAATATATTATATATTTACTAAGTAATTATTTTGGACGTGGTGGATATTATTAATTAAGATGACAAGGCACAAAGTTTCTTCGCACTAATTATATATATCTTCCGGTTTATTAGTTACCAAGATGTACAAATAACATCAATTTGATTTTTGTCCATGGTGCTATTTACTTTACTTATTACTGAAACTCCGTCCTTAATTTGGAATGTTCATTTATACAAAAATGTATATTTTTATAGTAATTTATTTTCTTTTAATGTGTTTAGGAATTACATTATAATTAATAAAAACGGTGAACTTATTACATATAGACTCCAGAATACTTAATTTATTTCATGATGAGATCAACACAACAATATGCGTATGGCAAATTTTTTCCAATACATCAATTTATTTGAATACGATAATAGTCTTATAAATACTATACATTTAAAATAAATCACAATTATTTAAAATTTCATTAAATTTTATTTAAGGAGGTGACACTAGTTCTCCGCGGTCTTGTTCCTCAGGTCTCTCTTTCGGAGAGTCCATATTTTTTATTGTATCATTAACAATTTCACCAGTTTTTGTGGTTTTCTTCTTCTTTTTGTCCACATGGCCCTGACAGCTATCACATTCATCATCTTCATCACTGCTGTCATCTGAGCTACTTTCACCAAATGCCTTTGGCTTTTTGTAAATACAACAACCTACAATTAGTTTTGCTTATTATCACATAAACTGAATTTAATTGAATTAAGTTACATTTTGATTTTTTCTTATCCATATCTTCATTATCCACAGTCTCTGTAGTCCATTGTACTTTTCTATTTGATTTAGGTTTCTTCAATTTTAAATGCAATGTAGGAACTTCCTGAAATTAAAAAAAATATATAAACTTTTTATAATTCCAATTTATTTCTTCCTATAGTTACTGGATATTTTATCTAATAATAATTTAGTTTTAAATGATGTACTTTAATTTAATTGTGTGAACTGATTAAATACGTTGTTTATAGAACTGCCTTTTATAATAATAAATTGAATAAAGCAAATTTTTTTAAACCGTTTTTGATGCAATTTAGTGTTTTGAAGAGTATTTAATTGTTGGTCCCATGTGATATGTATTTATGCTGAAATTTTCAATTATTTAAGGTAAGTTTCAATATTTAATTTTGATATTAATTTAATTTATTCTTATTATTGTTTTGTTTATGTCCAATACATTATGAAAAACATGTAATTATTTTATATACAGGGTGTAGATTAATCGGCGGCCAAACGCCAGGTAACTTTGTAGACCGTGCCAAAAGAAAACGAAAATCTTAATTCCAAAATGCTGAGAAACTTTTCGTTTGGCCTCAAGAGATCCTCAAAGTTTCGTTACGCTTGGCAACATAGCAAAATTTCTATTTCTATATTCAAACCCATAATGTAGGCAACTTAATACACACATCAAATATTATTTATTATAAACTACAAATGTTCATATTGGCCACTGTTTACTTCTAAACACTATACGGTATCGAATTCATAACATTCTCAAGCATCACCAGCGTAATTTGCATATTCATTCAAAGTAAAAGTCAAAATATAATAGAAATATCAACCGACATTCATTGCATAGCCTATGTTATAATTTGAACTTTATTTCTATTTTCAAACCTATAATGTAGGCAACTTAATACACACATCAAATGTTATTATTTATTATAAACTACAAATGTTCATATTGGCCACTGTTAACTTCTAAACACTATACGGTATCGAATTCATGACATTCTCAAGCATCACCAGCGTAATTTGCATATTCATTCAAAGTAAAAGTCATAATAAAATAGAAATATCAACTGACAGTCATTGCATAGCCTACGTTATAATTTGAATTTTTTTTAAAAATTTGCTACTTTGCCCAGGATATTTTAAATTTAAATTTGATTTATTCTTGGAAAGTACTTTGCACATTTTTCAATATTTTTTTATTATTAATTTTTAATAAACATCATAACTTTTATTATACTAAAAAAGAAAGTAACTTGGTACATAAAATACGCAATTAAAACAATATTTGTATTGACGAAATTGAAACTTTGAGGACCTCTTGAGGTCAAACGAAGAGTTTTTCAGCATTTTGGAATTAAGATTTTTGTTTTCTTTTGGCATGGTCTACATAGTTAATGGCGTTTGTCCTCTAATTAATCTACACCCTGTATAAACATAATAATATGCTTTATGAACACTGTCCTATAATTTCTGTCCAAACTGTGTTTCTGGTTTTTAATATATCAATATCTTACATTGCATGCTGGAAATATGAGATTATAAAAATTCTAACAATGAAAATGATTCATTTTCTTTACTGTCAATGCAATTATAATGTTGTAAGCTACTCTAAGGGAAAGGACCATTTTTTTAGCAAAGCAATTGTAGCATAAAATGGAGGTTTTTTGTAAGTTATATAAAATCAACTTGACTGAAAGAGACCCCTAGTAGTGTAGCAGTAGAGTACGCTAACCACTACACCACCTGAGTGGTTATATCATAATATTGTGAGAAAAAAATAAGTGTTATTTAAAACTGACTTTACAATAATCAATCAATTTATTGTTCAATTTTAAGGATTTACCGAGTTTGAAGTATATGTCATATAAATGGTCTATTTACATCTAACTGTAAATTCATCAATTTTAGTTGTGCCTGAATGCTTAATTATATAATTTTTCCCACTTTTTATATTCAAATCGAATGGGTGTCGAATCTGAACAAATTGTGAATATAATTGAATATTTATATTAAATAATAATAACTTTTACTACCAATAAAATTAAAATATGTATTATTATTAAATGATGAGATGAGGCAGCAACCAAAGCACATCCACTGAAAAGGGCTTTCTGGAGGGCAAGGAACTGCCAGACACACATGCCACATGACATTATAGAATCAGAAGAAACGAATATAGGAAATACTCAAATTAGGGGGTTGTCCTAAGGTGGTAAGAACAAGTCGAAAGAAGCTACCCAAGCATCAAGAACACACTCCTAACAAGATTACTTAGTGGAATAGGGAGCCGACGGAGCAGGGCCTAGCACTACAAAACTGTTCAACTATGTCAAGAGAAATGGTGTCTAGGCTTCATACAGAACCTCACAGCATGTAATTTTGCTATAAATAAAGCAAAAAAAGACACCTGGACGAGATATTGTGAGGGTGTCAAAGCAAAGATCGCACTGCAAACATGGATCTCAGGAATGTTAACAAGCCTCCAAATAAAAAAAACCTTAATACCAAACAAAAGAACTGAGCAGAGGCAAATGCCATATTAAATAAAATCATTGTAGAACAGAGAATCCATACATTTAAACCAGTCACAAGGAGCTGATAGAATCTATTCTATCATCTTACATTTTATTATTTTTGGGTTCTATACATTTAAAACATAATATGTCACTAACAGTAACAAGAAACCATTTAAATGATCCGGACAAAAATTGGTTAATTGGATCCGAAGCTAAGACAAAAAATGTGTAATAATAAACAATTAATATCTTTTAATTTAACTTACCAACTTAAACCAAACATTATTACACGTAATACTGACGTTTTATTATCATAGTCAAAGTTTGAATATGCAGTGGTTTTTGCAGAAAAGTAAATTGAAAAAAAAAAAACTTAAAAATTCCTAAATAATGTAAACCGCACAACTTTTTTATGAACAATAGTACAAAAACAGGCAACAATTGTAAATTAGAACAAAATATAAATTATATGAATTACGTATATGGTAATAACGTTGAAATTTTGTGAAAATTTCAAAATAATTTTTTTGTATATAAAACAGTAACGTGAACAAAAAATAAAAATTATTATTCTAAAATTTAAATCTTAATTTGATCTTTTGTACGCTACTGATTTATTTACAAACAAACTTTCTTGAAACTTTTACAAAACTTCAAAGTTGTCATCATATACATAATGCATATAATGTATACAATGTTAAAACTTATTTTAATTGATAATTACGCTAGAAAAATTAATTAGGTTTATTTAACATATAAAAAATCACTTCCACTGCAGTTGGCACACACCTAAAGTTTACAAATATAAATCTAAATGGCTTATGTTTGGTGATGCTTTACGATTTTTGTAAAAAAGTTATACAGGTTTAATTTTTCAAAAGAATTTTTTAGTTTTTTTTTTAAATTACTGTACTGCAAAAACTCTTGTATATACAAAGTTTAACTATGATAGTAAAACTTCAGCAATACGTGTAGTAATGTTGATTTAAAATTTGGCTAAAGTTGGTAGACTTGTTTAGAAGATATTAATTTTTTATCACAAACGCATTATTGATTTTAACTTTGGATCCAATTAACTAATTCTTATCCGGAACATTTTAATAGTTAGTTTACAATGTTAGTGGCATATACTAATGCACGTTTTAAATGTTTAAAAAACTAAAATGATAAAATGTAAGTTGTTTTTAATACATATTTAGTATTATCAAGTCACTAACAAAATGGTCGCCGTAAAATATTTTGCTTCACTTTATAAACGCCAGGTATCCAGTATATCCATGGCTAAAACTATTAAAATAAATTATTGACAGGTATTTATGGGACTCTGCCTCTGTACCGATACCAACCATAAAAATCCTGAGAACTGGCTATAGATCAGCTAATTATCAGATGTAAAAAGACTATACACTGCAAAAAATTACTTTGAGAGCCGTTTTAGATATTGGGCCTTTGTCAATACTACCTTCACATCCATTGCACAGCAACGGAGAACAGAGAAATAACACCTCTCTTTCGAAACTGGGTAAACTCTATGCTCAAGAACCAAACTGTAACATTATATTAAGACTGTAGAACCTAAAGTTGCTGGTGGGTGCCACTGTGTTATCCCTCTACCGTGGTGCTTTGTCATGAACAGCCTACTGCAAATATTGAATAACATAGGTGTCTTTGCCCTTTGCCGTTGACCTAACTATAGCACAAAGATGTTTATTAGATTGGAACCATCTTTGGGGATTCCATACAGGACTGATAAACAAATAATCTGTATAAAACTTGAAACGAAACACAGCAAAACTGTCAAGAAATAAAGCACACAAGTCTATTCCTTACAGGATCATCATGCACTATTGTGGACATGTGGCTTGAACAAACACATGCATAGGATGAAGAAACTCTACATCTGCTGAGCGAGTGTCAGGCTTACAATAAGAAATGCAGGATCTTTTTGGGAAATACAAGCTAACTAAAGACGAGTTCAAGACAATCCTCTGCCAAAAGTTTATAGACTTCATCAAAGAAACAAAACTACTAAACGAGAAATAACCAAAAGAGCACCTCAAGAGAGAAAAAAATAGCCAAGATAATCCAAATATTATTGTTGTTGAAATAAACATCTGCATAATTCACATTTTCAATTTTGTTAAATTCTTTTTGCCACGACAGAAAAAGCAACAACTTTTCTCTGTAATAATATGTTCAATGAAATAAGTTCTCATTTTGTCAAATAATAAAAGTATAGTCAAAAAATTATCCCTATGACACCTCCATTAGTTCATCTTCAGAACCTGCATCAGATTCTTCTACCAATGAAATAATAAAAGGTGAAATGTTTTTGACTGATACATTTCCCATATCTTTATATCAGTCCTTCACATATGTGCACATATTTTTGTGATGCAAAATTCAAACAATTTAAAATTGGGATTAATTATTTAATTATAAAATATATAAAGAAGAGACGCAATGTCCTCAAATAAGAGTTTAGTTTAGAATATTTTTTCATAAATTTAATTTTTTAATGTAATTATTTAATTAATAGTGCGTTCCATATATCAACCGAAGCGACCGAAATCCTGGTTATCCTGAAACAGGTTTATATACGGAACGCGGTTACCTGAAAAAGGTCGCACTGGTTGCACTCACCATGAACGAACGTAGGTGAATTTCCCTAACCTAACCGCCGGTTACTTCGGTTGATATATGGAACGCACAATAAAAATAAATCTATGCTTTTTAGGTTAACACTTGGGGAAGTGTCAAATGTCTTAGCCAAAAACGTCATAACTAAACAATGTCAAAAATGTTATATAGAGTGACTCAACAAATTAATAACACCAACCTGACAAAAAAACACAAGACTGTTTAATTGATGTAAATGGAGCGAGTATAGGCAAAATATCTCAAACACCCTACTTTCTAAAATTTCTATTAAAAAAGTTACATAAAAATTTGTTTTCAACTTATTCAACCTGAAATATCTACCAAACGGTTTATTTTAGAAAGTTAGTAAATTTTCTATTAAAAATTTAATTCTCTTTAAATGCATATACAGTTCAACGTTTGTGGGATCAAAATGCTTCTTTGAACAGCAGTGTAAATAAAAGTCAAATAGTACTAATAAAATAGTGTTTACAATTTCTAAACTACTACTATTGTAGTTTTAGAAAAAAACAACTTTGTAAAAAAGATAGAATAAATATAAATATCATACAATTATTTCTTTCTTTATATATCACCCAGTATATTTATTGAATATGAAAATATGTAATAATTGTTATTTGTAAAAGAAATCACAGAATTAGTCTTAATCAATACATTTTATTATTGTCAAAAACCATATAATCAACATTTTAATTGCAATAAATGTATATTAATATAAAAAATATATGTACTTAAATTTATTTACAATAAGAAACAAAATATAAAATTCAATAATAAGGATTTTCAATGTCAAATAAAGAACTGGAATATTTGATTCCCTTTCTATTATAGTGTCGAAGCTATTTAAGCTTAAAATTTTCAAGGACAACAATTAAAGTTACATGTTTGCAATTTAAATGTTTCTTTTATGCAAAAAAAATCAATTTGTAACATTTACTTTTACAATAAAATTACAATCTATATTTTATTTTTGATGCATTTACAGAAGACTGCATAAACAATAAACACTTATCGCCAACAGTAAAACTATCCAGCATAAAAAATTTCAACAATTTGGTTAATGTAATAGTTAAATACTGGATCTTATTTTCTTTACGATTAATTGTGTGATGTCTTCTGGATGTTAGGTCTGTAACTTTAATTACCATTTTTAAAACTTAAATAACTCCTAATTAAATAATAAATATTTCATGTTTTTTACATAACTTATATATTATATAAACTATTTACAAGGCGGTAACCACTAAAAAAATTGGTCCTAATCACTTCATAAAATTTCACAATTATTTCATATATTTAATGAAACTTTTACTGTTGCAAACATTTCATGAGTGGTTATCCCCTCGACTATAACCACAATTGACAACACCTGATTTTTAATTAAAAAACTACATTAGCAAAATCTAAAAAGTAAATTTCATGACATAAATTGTAAATGTTGCATATCAAATAATACCTATAGGCAAGAATACTATTTGGAAAATAACAGCAAATTGTGCATAATTAAATTCTGAACAATACAAGTTAATACAATAAAGTACAGAGGTTTGTTTCGAGGCCACACTATTAGTAACAAATAAAATAGCAAATCATTTCAACAATTACAATGTGCCAATAATATGTATCAATATTCAATTTACATAATAGATTTAAACATTTTAGAAACTTCAGCATTACTATTTATGTAATAAAATTAATTAGCAATTTTAGCAAATGCAAATCAAACAAATATTAGTATAATTGAGTAAGCAATATAAAAAAAAATAAAAACCTGTTTCAAATATATTCTAAAAATATATAAAATAAAAATGACAAATTAAAATATTTATTCTGCTTGCACAGAGCTCAATTATGGAATGCAACAATGAGTAAATTTGATCATTGACTGAACTACAAAAACCAATCACCAGCGATTACATTGTAAGTACAATTATTGAACTATTTTATTAATCTTTAATTTTTCAATTGTATCTTTGTCAAAATTAAGAAGATTAGTTAATATATCATTAGTGTGTTGACCTAGCATGGGTGGTGGTAATTTGACTAAATTACCACCGTCGCTATATTTAACTGGTGGTCCAACTAATTTAATTTTACCAGCAATTGGATGATCCATTTCTTCCACTAATTTAATTTCATTAATGTGTGGATCTTTAAAAACATTCTCCAAAGAATTTATCGGCCCACAAGGAAATTTTGCTTGAACAAACATTTCACTCCATTCTTTATTTGTTTTAGTTATTAAAATTTCTTTTAAGATTTTAATCAATTCATTTCTATGCTTAACACGATCTGTATTAGTTAAATATTTTTCATTCGATGATAAATCTGGTCTATTAATCAACTTGCAAAATTGTTTGTATTGAGCATCTGAACCAGTACCAATTGTGAAATAGCCATCTTTTGTTGAAAAAGCTTCGTATGGGACAATACTTTCATGTGCAGTGCCCCAACGTTGTGCTTCTTTATTGGCATTTAAATAATTTGAACCTATATTTATTAAACTAGCCACTTGTGTGCTTAATAAATTGCAATCAATTTTTTGACCTTTACCAGTTTTCATGCGTTTAATTAATGCTGCCATTATAGCACCATGAGCATATAAACCGGTTGCCAAATCAGTAACCGCCACCCCAACTTTTACCGGTTCCCCATTTTCTGGTCCCGTTATATGTAACAAACCACCTATTGAAGCAGCAATAACATCATAACCAGGTTTATTTTTATAAGGTCCTATATTGCCATATCCTGTGATTGAACAGTAAATTAATTGCGGTGCTATTTTGTTTAAATCATTGTACCCTAACTTCAATTCATCTAACTTGCCAGGTACGTAGTTTTCAATAAGTACATCCGATTGCTTAACTAGTTCGTGCACAATTTCACGCCCTTTTTCACTTTTAATATCCACACAAATGCTTTTTTTATTACGATTCACTGCAATAAAATAACAAGATTCCGATGTGTTGTTGATGAATGGTGGGCCCCATTTACGAGCTTCATCTCCTGTACCAGGTCGTTCAATTTTTATTATTTCGGCCCCCAAGTCGCCTAAAATCATGGTGCAATATGGGCCAGCCACAATTCTAGTTAAATCTAATACTCTTATTCCTTCTAATGCTTGCACTTCACTTGTAATACTTTTAACTAGTGTGTACTGCACATTAGCTGCTGCTCTATAAAGCAGCAGACTATTTCTAAACAATTTAAAGCTCTGCATTTTAGGTGCAATTTTTTACTTTATCAGATTAGATTACGTAATGTTGTGTAGTATTACCTGATTGTGTCCATCGGTAGAATCAACAGTGACAGTGGTTGTGGTGGAAGTCGTGCTATCATTTTGCTGAGGCTGCGATGCAAGTTTCTCTGCCATTTCCAAGAGTTTGATCACAGAAACACTACGATTCAAGGCAAGTTTTACGATACTGGTAATCTGTTGTAATCTTTATGCATGTATGTTATTAAACTGTTGCTTCGATTAGATAAATACTGCATTTATTTATTTTAAAGTGGTTAGGGTATCATCGCGGAATGTCACTTTGAAATATTATGTTACTTGACATTTCTTATACGTACGTGTTATGGACATTGGCCAACAGGTGGCGCCTCATGTTACATTTTGGCGGGAATTATATACAGTATGTCCTCATATAGAATTAATGTATAAATTTTTTTAAATATTTTTGTTATTTTTATTTAATGGCTCTGTTTAAGGTGTGTCATAAAACTACAAGCAGGTTCCACGCAATTTAACTCCTTTTTAAAATCGGTTTTTTGCAACGAGTAGAAAATGAAATTTTCAATCAAATGAAATATATATCTACAGGTTTAAATTTACTAATGATTTTGCATGTATTCTTCGTGAAACATCAACATGATTTTTTGACGGTTGTTGAGAAAAATAATGTTATTATTATTATGGTTAGTATTTGAAGTTAATTTAGAATGATTTGAATTTTATTTGTTCAATACAAACCCGCCACCCTTAATTTGATTACTTTAGACATTTTAACAAAAAAAAAATTGATTAGGAATTTTGAACAAACTGCATATAATGAAAAACGACATAGGTGTTTTTCCGTATCTGACTATTTTGAGTAAGTTTTAATTGGCTCATTGGGATTATCCTTTCATAATTTTTTCAAATTTTGTGGTTTGTTCTTTATTAATATGAACTATGCGCTATAGTTACCATTTGTTTTCAAATTGATTAAATTTATTTTCAAGATTGTAAAAACATTTAAGCTCTGAATATTTGAATGGCAATGTAGCAATAAATTGACCAACGACTATAAGTTCTTTTTTAAGTTGTTTACATCCTATTTTTTCATCAGTATTGTGACGTATTGCTTTAACTTCTAAATCTAATTACTAAAACTGCTGCAATTTAATGCGTTATTAACGTTTGACATTGGAACCTTCACCTCCACTCAATATTTTAATACCTAACAGTATATCAGTACCTGGTATATTTTTATATTAACTTTGGATTTACTAATTTAATATTTTTTGCTATATATTAGTTCAATATTATATCCCGTTTAAAGGAAACCAATAGCATGTTTTCAGTAATTTTTGGTACTAGATAATAATTAATATTAAATTTAATATAAATATAAATATGTTTACCTTTGATTTTTTCTTTTGCATTTGAATTTGATTACTGTCTACTCTTTTTTTAACTTTAAGTTTAATTTGTTAGACAAGGTCTTGTTTATTAAATTTAATTGGAATCCTGATTTATAAGCCTACAGTTATAGTATTTTCTCTTTCAGCTGATAAAATTTGTGTTTCCTGTGTTTCAAAACATGAGTCGGAAAATAAAAGGTGGGATTTTTTGGCGAATTATAAGAAAAAAAAGTTCCTATAACATGGTTTCGCAAACGCACCGTTTTTGAGATACAGGGTGTAAAAAAAATATTTTTTTTTAAATTTTTTGACGATATCTTAGGAACGGAAAGAAAAAATAGCAACATGATCACAGAACCTTTATTTTACAAAACTAAACAATAACATAAAAAACAAGAAAAATCACAAAAAATGTTGAAAATTACCTCCTCCTACGGTAACGCAGGCTTCCAACCTACGTCTTAGTGACTGACGTACCCGTTTCAAAATGCCTAGAGTGTTTCGTACCGCATTGCAGGATCCAATAATGCGATTTTTCATTTTTCATCAGTATTAACTGATGCAGTGTAAACTAAACTTTTTAAGTAGGTGACTAAGCCTGTGGGCCTCCTTAACCTATCCAACGGTTCCTATACTGTTTATTTAAGAATTGACGCGCAACTAAACTAAAATGTGCATGAACCACATTTTGTTTCTTAATTGAACCGGAACGTTCTCTAAAAGTCCTGGCAGCTTTTTTTTAAGAAAATTACGATATGATTGACCATTTAGCCTAAACGCCAAAAAATATGGACCTGTTAAATGGTCTCCTACAACACCTGCCCAAACATTAACGGAAAATGTTTGCTGATGATGGCTTTATACTATGGCATGTGGATTTTTGTCGGCCCATACATGATTATTATGGAAGTTCATAATTGCATTGCGAGAAAAATTTGCTTTGTTTGTAAATAAAACTTGTTTTAAGAATCGAGGATTTTCCGCAATTTTTTCTTGAAACCATTGACACATAGCCAATCTTTGCGGAAAATCCGCTGCTTTTACCAGGCTTGTACTCGCTGTATGTGATAAGGATATAACATCTGGTTTTTTATTATCCTCCACAATGTAACGTGACTAAGGTTTAGGTTTAAAGCTATTCTTCTAGTAATGGTTGATGGATGGTCTTCGGTTTCTTGAAGAACATCTTCTTCAATTTGCGGAGGTGGCAGGCGAGGTCTCTCATTTTCTGCTGCTCTTTTATGTACACTTCCAGTTTGATGTAGACGTTTGTCAATACGAATGAATGTTCTTTTATTTGGTACCTGTCGGTTTGGAAACCTTTCTTGATAAATTCGATGAGCTTTTGCTGCATTTCCATCGGCAACGCCATAAACAAAATGCATATCGCACATCTCGCTATCACTGTAATTATTCATTTTGTTATCACCACGTAAGCAAAGTACTAAGAATGGGGAAATTAATTGGGTAATAAAGATAATAAGTTCCCTCGATATTGACTCCTTTTGAAAAAAGGTCATTTAACAACTAAACGACAATTGTCAATAACTCAAATACATGAAACAAATGCATGAACACTGACGACTAGATCAAAAACAAATGTTTTTATCAACAACAAAACAATTTTTCATGTTTTCCATCATTAAATGTCGTATTTCTCTAAAACGGTTTACGTTAGAGCTTTTGATTAGGAGTATCTTTTTTGTGTAGAAAATATTGGTGGTTCACAATGTGCTTTTAGTATGCCAATTCCCCAAGTGTCATAGAAATTAGAGCCATAAAAACCTCACGCAACCCTAAAATCTCCATCAATGGCACATGAAGAAAAATGAATAAGCGCTTAAAAAGTAGCTAATATTAATGCTAAAATGTGTACAAAACCTGAATTTTGTATCTCAAACGGTTCCTGAGATATCGTCAAAAAATGAAAAATATTTTTTTTACACCCTGTATCTTGAAAACGGTACGTTTGCGGAATTATGTTAATGGAAACTTTTTTTCTTATAATTAGCCAACCAATCCCACCCTTTATTTTCACATGTTTTGAAACACCCTGTATTTCGACGCTGTTTACCCGATGTTAACGTTAACTTTGTTGGTGTTTTTATTACCTGGTTATTTGCCCAAATGTTGTTTTTGCAAACATTACAATTAAAGGAATTAGCAAAACAATTGTAGTTTGTAAGCATTGCATTTTTTAAGCAATTATAATAAATATAAATAAAAATAATTTGTCTTATTGTTTTGTTGGCCTATTAAGTACATTCAATGCTAGCGTGTGTTTTACAACATTACGAACAATTCTTTGTAGGGACCTAGCCGAGTGCAAATGCACATATTTTCTTTCGTTTATTGTCGACATTTTCAAAAATTGATTTTAAGATTTTTCGTAATGTTCTGCGCTCACCTTGAGTTCAGATCAATGATGTTTAGTTTAATGTCTATCTAACTTGATTACGTGAAAATAACCATTGTTAAAAATGAGAAAAATTGAAAGTTTAACACCTTTGTCATAAGAGTATGAAAATTCTAGTGTTGATAATATATCTAAGTTATCTGTGGTACGTTATTGAATCTGTTATAATAGAATCTAAGTTAAATAAATATGTATCATTTGGTGAATATTTAGCAGTACCCAATAGTTTAGAGTGGATGTTTTCTAAAATAATTACATTCTTTAGTAGATTTGTTTTTTTACTCTGGTATCAGTTTGTCATAACTATTTTTATTTTATACACTTTCTTCAAAGAAATTTGTAGTTTGATGATGATTTCTTTTTCCAATTGATGGCTTTTTATAAATCTTTTATTGACATAGAAAGTTGTACTGTGCACCCAGGTACTAGGTTGATTTCTTGTTGTTTTTCTTTGATGGGTTTGACAGTTTTCTTTTCCCAGTCAGCGCTACCTTTTGTACTTTGCATTTACAATATTTTACTATACTATAGTTAAGTTTCATTAGTTTGACAATATTACTTCTTGCAATATTTAATTTCTTTTGTCTTTCAAATTTATCAAGAGTTATTTTTTTGTAAAATGTGCATTTTTGAAATCAAAACCTAAATGTTGTAATCAAGTTTTTGCTGTGGATTCAGTTATGTTAATTACTTGATTAACATAAGATTAAATCAATTTTTTATTATTGTAATATTTTGACGTTCTATAGGCAGGAATTTTTATTAAGTTTTGCAGAAATGTTATTAAATACTCCGAAATATCTATCTATAACTTTGCTACTTCCCACCAATATAATTTTTTTGACAAGCACCTATTTTTTTTTTATCTTGTCTTTTTAAGACTACTGCATGCTAGAGAAAGTGCATTTAACACCAACATAGCGCGACGACGACTTTAAGCAACCCAGCCCGCTACGTGTGCTTAGACAATTAAACATGAATTTTTATGTTAGTATAATGAATTTATCTGATGATCACATTTTTATTGTTACAATGCGAAGAGAAAGAGCAAACAGGTAAAAAAATTGTGTACATTACAATTTGTAAAACAAAAAAGATAAATTATTTTAGAAGAAAGGCATTTAGACCAACAATGTTTTTATACTATACTTTAGATATCAAGAATTTGAATGTGTTTTATGAAAGCTAGGCAAGGGAATATCATAATTGGTAAATTCTACTTAAGGTTTCCACCGACTAAATATGACTGGTGTGCCACGGTATAGCAGGAGGCAAATTGCTTTACGAGTATTTTAGTTCTGAATAGTGGGAGTTTTATAAGAACCAATGTGTTTTGTTTTATTTTGGTTATTAAGTAACTACGGTTTATTTAGTAGCTTACACTTGGCGCAACACTAGATGAGCTCACGCAGTTTTAATTGGGTTCTATCTTCAGTTGTGTTGGGAGAGTTTTTAAAGTATTTCTTGTTGAAGATGGTGAATACATTTTATTATTTATTGTTTTAGTGTTTGTTGTCAGAATAGTAGACTTATTAAATTCTTTAGTGTTCTTGGCTATTACGAGGATTGGTTTAACTGTTATTACTATTTATTGGTTAACCAGAGGCTTAAAGTTACTGGGGATGATTATTTTATCAGTGTTGGGTTGCTGAAACTTATTGGTATAGTTGATTAGTTAAATATTTTCTATTTTAATAACTTGGCTAAAGCTCGCTACTATGCCTAACAATTGTTTAGGGCATATTGGGTGTAGTCTTTGTTCTATGCATTTGTTGTGTAGCAAATCTGTCGCTCTCCTTTCATTGCCGAGGTTTTGTTTTTATCGGCGTTATTGCCTATTTTCATGGATTCACTTTTGATTAGGACGTCGGGTTTGGCAGGCGATTTTTTTAAACGTATTTACAGCATACATGTTATTGCATTGTCTTTGAGTTTGACGTTTGCTATCTTCTTCATATTGGTGGTAAGTGCTTTCTGGAAGGCAATCTTATTTTTTTGTTTTGTCTTTTTGCGTTCAGTCGAACGTTGTTTTTGCTTGTTTTGTTATTTTAGATGACTTTATTTCTTTTGTTTTGACATGTCTTTTCATATGATTAATTATGTTGGCATAGATAACACCTGTTTTGGTTCTATGATGATGGTTTTTTTGTTTATACTGTCTTTTGTTTTTGTTTTTTTTTTTTTTTTGTGACATGTGTTTTAAACACGCTACATGATTTTACGCAGTACTTTGTTGAGTTCACCAATAGAAATTAAAGTTGTGTCGTTTTCTCCCAAGGTTAAGAGGAAGGTTTTTTGTAGTTGTCTAAACAAGGTCCCCTTGCATATCACCCGGGTTTAATATAACCATTCACTGCAACGGTTTCTAGTTTTGGATTTTTTTGAATGATATCTTTAATTGTTTTGTTGTTTTGTACGAAGATTTTCTTGGTGATGACAATTAGATCTTTTTTCTTCTTGGCGGTTTCTTCACTTTTGGTTGTTTGAGAAATCTTGTATATTCTCTCTAGCCATCATAGTGTAAATAGTTTTTTGAGTTTAGTATCATTTAGTTCTTCAGCTAGTTTGTTTTGTATAAGTGCTGAAAAGTGTAGATTTTTGATATTTGGGCTTTCTTATGCAATTGTAAGCCTCTGTCAGCTCTCTTATAAACTTTTTTTTGTTGAGGATCTGATGTCCTGCTTATTAACTCTTTTATCTATTTTTTTGTGTTTGGAAGTTTATCTAGTTCTTATTTTGGGATGTTAGCAGTCAGATGGAGTTGTGTCAAGTTCCATTTTTATTTCCAGATTTATTATACTTTATGAAACTTCCCACTTTTACAAACGGAAAGGATTTTTTTAAGATATTGGGATCCTTCTGAGTTTTTTTTTTCTAAACTTGACATTTTCCATTTTAGGCTAATGGCAGCCGTGATTCTATTTTTTTGACAATTTGGACAGTTGCGCACCCTTATTGATGTCTATAGAGATAGGTTTTAATGTGAAAAAAAGATTTCAAAGTTGTTTTGGTTACTAAGCGTTCGATACCTAATAGCGTTGGTAACTAGAAAGTGGGTCAAGGGAGACCGAAGTGCGGACTACAGTTCGAAAAGGAAATCGAACAGAAAAAAGTGGTAGAGTCCGAGTGTGCAATTTTGCTATATGGTTACACTTTTCCTGGCTAAACTAAGCTGTGCGGTGGTAACACAACAATATTGTCTATTGTAACCATAAAAAGCTGTTTGTTACATGCTCAACTAAGCCTTATTAAGCTCACGAAGCTTATGTGGGCTATCTAGCTATTCTACTATTTTTAGTGGATTTAAGTAAGATTGAATCAATTTTTTATTAAATATAATTAATGGTTCTTCTACGTGATAATTCATGTTTTGAAATAATAAAACAATTAAATATTGAGGAACATATTAAATTTATTTGGTTATTTAAAAGGGGCGACCGGTGTTTTCTCTTGTGGTGTTTTGTTTGAAAATTTCTAATATTTTTAGTTAAGTTAATTTAAGTTCTTTTTATTTTATTTTTTTATTATAAAAATGTGTATGACAAGCACTATATAGCGTAATTTTATCTAATTCTAGTAAAAATTATACGAAAATTTTGAATCTGTTTTGGCAAATAAGCTACTCCAAAATATCTATCTATAACCTTATTTTTAATAAACGAGGAAAGAATAAAATAAACAATACTTTTCTATAGGTTTTCATTATTTCAAGTTTAAGTATGCACACGCAAAATTGCAAATTGTTTGAACTTATTATTTTTTTAATTATATAGATCTTAGTATTCTATTGATTAAAAAAAAATAAAAAAAGTTAAAAGAATTTATATTTATTTTATTTTGTGTATGTGTACAGTGTGCATGTAAACGTGTGTTTTAGGCCCTGGAAAAAGAATAAATAATCTGTCTTAGGAGCAATGTACTCTTGGATATAGTTGTCAATGAAATACATGATGTTTATATTATTATTATTGTTATTATTATTATTGTCCCCTTAGAAACCAAATTGTTAAACTAGGCTTTATTACTTTGAATTTTTTGTTTTGAGTATTGCTTTCTACGCACTTTATAATTTATATTTTTCTAGATTAACTTTGATATACCATCCGATCGTTTTCTATGCTCTATATCGCCTTCCAGAACTTTTTTTGAGTAATTCCAATTTCCATTAGCATTATTTTATAATTATTTTTGGTATATTTGAATCATTAACTAAGTAAACTACTTAAAAAATTGATGGTAACAATGGTAAGTCGGAAAAAAATCTTTTTGTGCGTTAAGAATACTATATTTTGACGTGACTTCTATGAATTTTAGCATGTTTTCTTTTGTTCTACTACAATATGTTGTAATATAATAGCATTTTTCTGGTAATCGTTAAACGGTATTAAATGTAAAAGAAATAAAAACAAATCTTTTTATTTGGCTTCGATATTGATTTTGATGGGGATGACATTTTATATCTGTGATTATTTTTTTTAATACATATTATCATTGAGTATTTCAAAGAAACTATTAACTAGCGCTTTATTCCAACCAGATAATAAGGTAATAAATAAAATGAATCGTAATTCGACGTTTATCATAATTATGTTTTATCTTTTAATTTCATGTCAATCAATAGTATTTAAAGTCATTTAACAAATATTGAATATATTTATCAAATTTATACAAGCTTTATTGCATTTGTGCTTTAGTTAATGTTTGTGTTTATGTTCAAATTATATTCTTTAATTTTTTCTAATATTAATTAATATGCGTCAATAATGTTAATGTTATTGACGCGGGGAATATTCCTCTTGGATTTAATTAAATTACATAATTGATATTTGAGTTATCAAAAGCGGTTTCACGTGTATCTAAATATGCAATTATTAATTGAATTAATATCGTTTAAACTATTATGCATTTGACATTTGAAATGCACACTCTTATTAATGCATAATATCAATAATTGGATTATAGTAATTTTGGGTAATATTGTTAATTTGTAGATAAATTATTTATATAAATTGGAATATAATTAATATTTACTTCCTGTATTAAATATATTTTAGTGCATATTGTACATAAACAATATTCAGAACTTAAAATAGTTAATAAAATTATTTTTCACACAAAATATTACATAATATATACATAAATAACACCAATTTTTGCAATTATGCGTAGCAAAGGAAATTAACAAACTAAGACAAGAAATTTGATTTTTTTGTTGTAATTAATAATGACATTATTTTAAATCTTTATTTAAAAAAAAAACAACAATTTTATTGGTTATAAGAATAATATTTACTTACTACTACTTATCCATTATGAAAAATAACAAATGTGTAGTTTTATACGTTAATCATTATTGAAAAATTAATACTCAGAATTTAACATTATAAGAATAATATTAATAACAGGTAACTGTACAGGCTTGTGAATTGAATGATTAAATTATATGTAGTGGTGTTTACACAAGAACAATTTTTTTTGTGGTACACTAAGTACATAATAATGAATAATTTTAAAACTTTACTAAAAGAAACAACAATTTCAATGATTATACATATAATATATAAATAAATAAATAAACTTAAATAAAATGCTTCTATGTTTTAATTGACAAAATTACCATTATGAAAAATAGTAAATGCGGTTTTTTATACGGTTAATCATTATTTAAAATATTAATACTCAGTATTTAACATAACATTAAAAAAATAAAATAAATATTGTGCTTTTTACGGCTATTTTACATCGCCACAGTAAGACTACGACTTTTAAAATAAATATAATAATAGGTAATTATATATTAGGATTTAGTGATGTAAAATGGCCCGGAACTGGAAAAACTGAAATAGACGATTATGTTTTATACCACTCAGGAGTTGATGAGCAAAGAACTCAACGTTATGGTGTAGCTGTAGCTCTACGTAAACATCTTGAACAGAGCGTTCTAAACTTCATTCCGCTATCAGAACGAACGGCAATGCTACAACTAAAAGGCGCACGCACCAACGGCAGATAAAAACGAAGAAGAAATAAAAGAGTTCTATGACCAAGTACAAGAACTTACCTCCCTAACCAAATTAACATCATTATGGAAGATTTTAACGCTAAAATAGGAAAAGGAAAGGAAAATTACATCGTAGGAGAATATTACTTGGGAATACAAAGTGAATGGGTTTAAATTACCGGATAGGCGACTCTACACATAGATGTCACCTAAACACAAACCGACACATAATGAGGAACCAAACAGACTATGTTCTAATTAACAAGAGATAATTAAAACGAGTATACAATGTGCAAAGGCCTATCCAGGCGCGTACATAACATCTGATCATAATCCTGTGATGTAGCCAAATTAAAAAAAAATGTATACGGATACCCCCAGCCAAACATAACATCGACATTGGTAAACTCCGTGATAAAAATTTGCGAAACGATGACATAAACAAAACAATGGGGTCTACTTAAAGATACTTTACAAGAAGTCATAGCAGAAAATGCAGGCACGGGCAAAAAGCTAACAAAAAAGAAGTGGATGACTGTAGAGATTCTCGAGCTGATCAAAAAGAGAAGAGCATGTAAACACTTAAATAAGGAAAGCTACTGGAATAAAGAAATTTGAAAAATTGAAGAGCTAGAAAAGAAGCATGGCAGCTTTAATCTCTACAAGAAACTTAAAGAGGCAAGTGGACTAAATAAAAAAAGACCTACAACAATTCTCACAATCGAGAACAAGAAAATAATTTTGGATAAAGAAAAACGCTTGAAAACATGGGAAAGCTTCATTACCAAATTTTTTGCAGATAATTGAACGAAATCGGAAATTACTTATGAAATAAATGGCCCTATACTGCGAACAGAAGTTGAATATGTAATTAGAACTGCGAAAATGGGCAAAGCAAGACCAGACAAAATTCATGCGGAAACAATAAAACTAGTTGAAAGCGAGAATATTAATATCATCTTTGATCTCTTCAACAGAGTTTATGACACGAGGGAAATACCAAATGAATGGCTAAAATCCGCGTTTATAACAATTCCGAAAAAAAGCTAATCCCAAATCATGTGAAGACTTCCGACTCATTAGCTTAATGAGTAATACCCTGAAATTATTTTTAAACATTATCAAAAACAGAGTATTTAGTAAATGTGAAAGCGAAAATAGTGACGTGCAATTCTGATTTTGAAGCGGCTTTGGAACACGAGAAGCTCTTTTTGCACTACAAATACTTGTGCAAAAATACCTTGACCATCAAAAAGAGGTCTATATATGCTTCATAGATTATCAAAAGGCATTTGACAGGGTAAGACACGAGAAGTTGATAGAAAATCTGAAAAATTTAGAACTAGATGGGAAGAACATCCGCATTGTCCAGAATCTATACTGAAATCAGAAAGTCATTATAACGCTTGAAGGCGAATATACAAAAGAGATAGATTAACGTGGGGTTTGCCAAGGGTGTTTACTGTCCTCGATGCTTTTTAATGCTTACTCAGAGAAAATCTTCAAAAATGCTCTAGAGTCTAGAGAACCAAAACAAGGGTTTAAAAGTTAATGGCCGATGGATTAAAACGCTTTGCGGACGATTCCTGCATTATGGCGGAAAATGAAGAAATAAGATCTAGAATAGAGCATGCTAGAAATACATTTATGAAATGAAAGAACTTACATTGCGATGGAAATTTAAGCCTAAAATTACGTTGGCGAACGGTCAAATGCTACGTCTGGTCAGTGCTGCTATACGGAGTTAAGACATGTACCCTAAAAACTAATATGTTAAATAAACTAGAGGCCTTTGAAATGTGGTTATATCGTAGGGTACTGAAAATATCTTGGTCGGAGAAGGTCCGGAATAAAACGATAGTTCAGAAAATGAGTAAAGAAAGAGAGTTGCTCTTAACAATCAAGCAAAGGAAAACTGCATACTTGGGACACATAATGCGCAATCAAAAATACAATATTTTAAGGTTGATAATGGAAGGTCGCATTGAAGGTAAAAGATCGGTTGGCAGAGTACTTTTCTGGTTACGCAATATCCGCAACTAGATCGGCTTGGAAGTGGGCGAATTGTTTCTTGCGGCCGCCTATAGGAAGAATTTTAGTGAAGTGGTCTCGAATTTTTAGTAATGAAGATGCACCAGAAGAAGAAGAAGGATAGGTAATTGAAGAAGATTGTTAATTGAACGATTAAATTATATGTACCATAGTGTTTACACAAGAACAATATGCTTTTATAGTAAAGACTCATTATCGCAGTCAGTCAATAAAGATGCTTAAGTTGTACTCTTTTGAGTCATGCCTGAATTAATTTAATAAATCTTTTTCTAATACAAGAATTTCTAATAAAACGTCTATAAATCAATAAATTGAAATCTTGTTTTTTTTTTTTTTGGTTTGTTTTTTTGTTTTGTATGTAACGCGTTGTGTCTTTGCTGTGTTATGTAATCAAGCTGTTAGTGTATGATGATTAACGCAGCACTTTCTTTGTTTCATCTTAATTTAGTATTTTGCAACACAGCTTCATATATTTATTTTTAAAGGAACTATAATTTAAAAGTTCAATGTTATTTTTTTTTTTAGAATTTCATTATATTATTGTTTAAATGTTATTATAGGCAAAAACAAGCATGATGCAAATATTTTTTGTTTTTTTTGTTTTGTGAGAGTAAAATGCATTATGTAGATTGTGTGGTTACTCGTAAACCCACTAAAACTCTGAAGCTCTGTATTTTCTTGGACTTGCGGAATCACCGTTGTGGTATTAGTTCATAAGTCTAAGACATTTTTTATTTTTGGCATTCTAGTCTTATGCTGTCTTCTTCTTTTGTCGCCATTATTTTCTTTATGCTTTCATCAATAGCTTTCCAGTTGTTTGCACTTTTTAACATAAGTGGATTCAGGTTGTTGATGGTTATTACCTTTCCAATTTTAATCTGCATTTCTATTCTGATATCTTTCTAGCGAGAGCACTAGATAGCAGGTAGAAACATTAAAAAACATAGAAATTACATCATAATCTTTACGGAGCGACACAAAAACCGCAGCTTTGTGTGAAGATATACGACAAACTTATCAAACACAGCATTTTTCTTATGGACTGGAAAAAAGGCAAAACTAGTACTAATCGAGAAACCTTCCAAAACATAACTACTGAATTTACTGGTAAAATTTTACAGGGTATAAATGTCTGGGATTATGTAATCACTTTAAATATGCCGCTTTTTTTAAATTTGCACCAAACTATTTGCTCTGTTTTGATAGTTCAACTTCAATTGTATTTACGCACACCGTATTGGATTTACAATTTCACTAGAGTGGCACAAACGTACATTAGATGGTTACATAATCCCAAACTTTTATAATGACCCTGTATGAACACATCTTCAACAAGAAACTTACAGAGGAGTTAGATAGGAATGGAGGCTTGAGCAAGAATCAACACGGGTTCAGAGAAGGCCACTCTACACTTGATGCTCTTAGGCATGTTAAGGAAGCTGCCGCTTAAGTAACTGCGCACCATACACAAGAATTTGTTGTGCTGTTCACTTATGATATAAAGAACGTTTTCAACTCGGTGACACAAAGAGTTCTATTCATAGTTTTACAGATGATAGCACCATTTATACTTTATACTTTCCAAAGAGCATATCGACAAATATGGCAGAGCGTCTTGAAGTTTTTAAGTTAGAATCTATAATCTCAAAACATTATGTAAATGGGGTACTCCTAACATGGTCAATTTTAATTCTAAAAAAACTCAATTTCTTACTGCTTTAAAATCAAAATCCAAAGTATCATCAGAACGAAATATTAAACGAATCCGTATCTAAATCTTTTTTAATTTGTCTTCTAGGGGTTACAATTTTACATTATCTTTTTTGAAACGACCATGTTGTTGACATAGCTTTGAAAGTATCTAGAAAACTATGATTTTTTTATAGATGTAAACAGTTTACTTTTGTTCAGCTTTTGTATACATATAAAACTTATATTTATCTTTGTATTGATTATTGTTTTCAAGTATGGAGTGGAGCAACCGAAACTACACTATATCTTTTAAATTCTACACGAGTTGTTCGGATTATTGCCAACTCAAAATTGATTAATGATTTAGATACTTTACAACACTGACGTAATGTTGCAGATCTTTGCATTTTTTATAGATAGTTCCATGAACATTGTTCAAACTAACTACAACAGGTTTGCTAGGAACTCTAACAAATATTTACTGACAGTTGAGAGATGTAGGACCAAAACTTTTAAGAGAGATTTTTATAACAGTACTATCACACTTGGAATAACTTTCAAATTCATATTTTCCGAGGCTTATAAGCCACAAATATTTAAGGTCAATGTTCACAGCGTTCAGCGAGTGTGGTTTCACTTGTTGAAATTTGAAAGGTATTTTTATGTTGTTATGACATATTAAGTAATTCCTAACAATCACATTTTGAAATAAAATAAAATAAAAAAAAGAGAAATAGAAGATAGAGCAAAATGGGCGTTCTGGGCTTAGAGCTGGCAACACAACAGACCAGTAGACAAAGCCGTGATTTTGTTAAGCAGAAGGACATCATAGTGAAGATCAATCTAGAGGATATTACAATCAAATCTCAAAGTAACATTAAAACAACCAATAACATGGGAGGAAGAATGGAAGATCAAGAAAGATGTTGCCAAACGGACGCAAACTTGTATACTCTTGTTGATACCGTAAATAATTATGGAAACTAAAACTACTATCTTATACAGATTCTTACAGACCATGGATGTTTTGATTTATATCTAAAGAGAATGTATTTTGAAATGAATTAATAATTTATTCAAACACTCAGACAATTATTTTGGTTCTACAAACCTTGTGAGTGTGCCTTGTGTGACCATGGCATGATAGCTAATTACAAATTTGAATAAATAATTATGTGCTTATAAACAAAATTGATAATGTAAATAATAAAAAAACCGCACATTTAGTATTAAATTGTACTAGCTAGAGCCACAGTTGTTTGTTTGATTATTTAAAAAAAAAATGTGTCTAGCGTCTACAATAACCTAAACCCACTTATGCTAAAAAGTGGGAACAACTGGAAGGCCATTGATGAAGGCTTAAGGAAAATAATGGCGACAAAAGATGAAGAGGAGAGGATAAGACTAGAACGCCAAAAATAAAAAGTGTCTTAGATTATTTAACATGAAATAAAATTGATCTTTGATTCGACCCACACCAACGAGTTAGTTACTTTACCAGTACATTGGTTTGTAGTTTGATCTTTTTTATTTATTGTTTAGAGTTTTTTTGCAAATTTTAATTGTAGTTTTCTTTAGTTTATTTGCGGTGTGTATCATTTTTGTGTGTGTTTTGGTATAAGGTTACCAGGATTTTTTTCTTTTGGCCATTGCCATTTTTACTTTCTTGTCTTTCTTTTTTTTTTACTCAATTTCTATATGTATGTTTATGTGGTCACTCAGATTCTCTTCTTGACCCACTTGTTAGTTTCTAATTTGGTTTGAAATATTGTGTTAACCAAACGGCTTTTTTTAAACTGCATATCGGTAAATCTACTGTTTTATTTGTTTATGAGGCAATCTAAAACGTTTCTGGTTGATGTAATAAGTCTACCTGGTTGGTCCAGGTTTGAACTTGTGCGGTATGAATTTATTATCTTTTGCATAATATAATTGTAATTATATTTGGAACACGAAATACTTTTGAACTCAGTTGTAATATGTTGTTGCAAATACTCATGATATTTTTTATTCTTTAGTTGTTTTATATTTTTATAAAAAGAATATATATAAATAAAATTTTAATTAAAAAAAAAAAAATTTATGTTTTGGTTACAAAAGTTTACTTTTTCTGACAAGATTTGACGTACATTAACTTTGTTTTATATGAAAACTTAAATTTTGTGTTATTTTGTTTGATAATTATTTATTACATATTAGTATAACATTTTGTACTCATTGATAGTAGATCTATTTGTATTAAGAGAATATAATAAATTAAGAAACAAATATTAAATTAACTTAAAAATGATCATGAGATGAGAAACACTAGTCTAGACTATCCAGAGTTTTATTACTAATTTCTTAATTCAAATGAGCTTTTATATTGAATGTTATATAATTAATGAAAGTCTTATACTTTCACGTGAAGTTTTCAGAAACACATTATTAACTTTCACATATTTTTATTTGGTTCTAAAATTGTAGTGGGTTTCAATTATGTATAATTTTTGGAAATATATCCTAATTTTTCCTCTTTAATATGATAGTTCTAATAAGTGGTTTTACTAGTTTAAAAGTATTTTTATGTTGTTGTGACATATTAAGTAATTCTTAAATATCACATTTTGAAACAATTAAAAAAATGTGAACACGTCATTAGCCAGTATTTAAGAGTTTAATATTGGCATTTTACGTTGTTTATAGTACTATATAAATATGGATTAAACTGTTAATTTTTGTTTTGCAACAAAGAGATTTAAATATGAATTAACTTAATTAGATTAGATAAGTAATATTTGAATATATTAATGTTAAATAACACATATTATTTTATAATTCTATTATACTTTGATGTCAATGTGTTACATTTGTTATAATTTAAAAGTTTAATTTGTTTTTAATTTAACAAGTGCAAAATGGAAATGTATATAAGAAGAGTAAGTATTCTGGAATTTTATTAACCGTGTTGGTATATTTTTACAATTATGTCAGAGTGTATATCAACTTCAAGGTAGTTTTAAAGTTACATAGTTGCTTGAATAGCAAATTAATTAAAAGGAACTTTAAATTTGTTATAAATTTTAAGTTTTGTTCAATATTTAAAAAAAAAATAGTCGATCTTTTCAAATTTAAATAACTTTGTGCCTATTTACTATAGAACAAAAATTAAAAAAATACTTTTTCAAATATTTTTGTGTAAAATTGAAATAAATAAAAATATAAGAAAAGTCACGATACTGTTGTTTTTTGAGATAAAACTCAAACTTGCTATTTTCTAAACGGCAACCATATAGTTTTTAGTTATGTTTTATTATTTTACCTATTTTGCTATTAAAACAAAAACGAATCAAGCAATTAATATGTATGTTCCAACTGACGCTCTGAACGTTTCTCGAACCGTTCAAATCTATGTGATAATTATACTTATTTTTTTGTTGATATATTATTTACTTGTAAACAGTAATGTAATACTTTAAACATTTTATCAAAACATATTGTTATGACATTCAATCCAATGAGAAAGCAAACCACAAATTGCGTTACTACATTTCTTTCATGAGCAATATAGATCCGATTAAAACTTTTAACGATGGATAAACATGGAAACAATTATGGTTTTAAGGCATTTTTTTATTGAATAACAAAACACGAAAACAAAAACAAAACATGTTGCATTGTAATTATCATTATAACGTCAGTTATTGTTTCTCATTTGCTTGTTTGAAGATGTTTGGTTTTAAGGTTAAAATAACGCTTTGTGATTGGACGTTGTTTACCAACTAAATTATTATAGACTTTGTTGACTTGCTAGTTTTTAAAATTTTTCAAAACGTCTTAGACATTGCTAATTTGCTATTTTTTGATTATTTATAAATAGATTAGGATTTCAATATCGTTATTCAAATACAATACATATTTAGATGGCAATAACTTTATAAATTCTAACATAAGACTAATACCTCATATAAAAGCAAGTTTGTTATGGAAAGTACATTTTTAAATTAAATTATGAAGTTAGATGTAAAATCTTCTTGAGATACTTTATAGACTTTTTTTTAATAGTAGTGTTTTAACGCACGTGTGTATTCTATCAAGATAAGATAATTGTTTGTTGATTATTGATATTATGGAATTAGTGTACAAATTAAATAAATTTATCTATTTACTGCAAATAACGTGTACTCTGTACATTCTCACATTTAATTACAGTCGAAAAAAATAATTAAATAAAAATATTGTAATCTTATGCTATAAATATATTATAAATATATTATTAATAATAATGTTAACGGTAATATTTTAGAATTTGTGATACGTGTTAATTGACAATAAAAGTAACATTTAACAAAATAATATCTTACATCGAATACAAATGCAATTAAAATATAACACATGTATGATTGAAACAAAACAATAGATTACAGTTTTAAACAAGCAATTCAAATAAGCGGCATGATTATTTATGTAAATTTACAAATAATACGTTTATTTATTTTATTTTTATTCCGAATATAAAGTTGAGTAATATATTTAACTCTCAGTAAAGTATTGAAATTTAATAATACGTAATGTATTATTATTATTAGTTATAACTAGAGCTAGGACTTATATGCGTATAAAACTGCAAAATAAGCGCATAAATAAACATTAAAAATCATCAAAATAAGCATTAAAATTTTTATTTCTCATATAAAACGCATTAAAAAATAATAACTCTTAATATAATAATAATAAACACAACAAAAAAAACGAAAGTAAAATTCAATAAATAATAATAGTTTGACAATAATAATAATATTTAATAATTAATAATAAAATGTTTTATCAAGTTTTCCATTAAAAAGGACCTTCTGCCAAAAAGTCGGGCAAGTCGAGTGAGGAGCATGAGTCATACATGACCATGCCTATTTTAAAACGATTGCATGTCTTTTAAAAAAATATTTTATTAACTCTTAAATTTTTATGAAATCGAAGATTCCTTAAAATAAGCATGAATTATGCACAAAAATGCCGAAATAGGCAAAAGTACTTAAAATAAGTATCAAATATGCATAAAAATTATGAAAAACAAATAAAAATTCTTAAAATTTGCATTAAATATGCATAAAAACTATAATATGCATAAAACCAAAAACAGGCAAAATAAGCCAAAATAAGAAAGTGCCATTTGCTTTACTTTCTTATTATTTGTGGAGATATACATTCAAAATTGATATGCATATAATATTGGTAAAAATCATAACGCATATAAATCCTAGCTTTAGTTATAACGTTTGTAACATATAATAGCGTTTTGTATTGATAGTTACTGCACTTAATTCGTAGGTATTTCAACTAACTTAATTATATGTATATGAAACGTTGATAAGCGGTAAAATTTTAGTGTTTAGTTTGTGTTATTGTAAAACGTAGAAAAAAATAATAAGTTTTCTGAGCTCATAATGTATGATATTCAGTAAGACCGAAAGTGCAATAAAATGAGACAAGCGCATGTAAATCAAAGGAGGAATTAAAAATAAACTAGAAGTAATATCATACAATATTACTTAAAAGAAACTAAAAAATTTTGGGTGGTACTAAAGTTGCCGGTGTAGATATGAGAATCTATTAATAGTTTACATTTAAGTTCTTTAGAAAAAATATGTTATTATACTTTTGAAGTTCTAAAAACAAAAATCTTTTTTGTAAGTTATATGGTCTTATTTGAATTTGCTGGTTATTTAGGCGTCAAAAAAGCTACTGGCAAAAAATATCGGTCAATTAATTAGTTAAAGTATTTGGCATATCAGCTTAAAAATACTATTAATGCCGATACTTCCCTCTAACTATATAAATAGTAAAATAATATGTTGTAGAGTAGCACACAAAAATACAAGTTTAGTTTGTTTACAATCAAAATGTCACCGAGGTTTACCTAAGAAGACATAATGGAACCGGTGAAGTTTTCAACATTTTTGTCAATAGTGCTTTGAACATTGTTATCATAATCAAATACATGAATTGACCAAACATGCAAATTAATATTGGAAAGTGGCCACTATCATAAAGATGTTTTGAGATTTTTCAATCTAACAATGCCGCGACAGTTGGATAACAAATTGTAAAGTCAATAGCCAAAAATGAACTATTACGATCTTGCACATTGGTTTGACTTGAGCCCCACATGTGTTATGTGGATTTAAATTGTTCAAGTAATTGATTAATTCAACAAATGTCCAAATTGACATTTGAAAAATATGGATTACATATATGTAGACTACGTATCAGAAGTAGCATCTGGGGGAGTAGAACTCTTAAAGTGGGTGGCGCGGAAGTATCCTCCACTTCCATCGAGTTTGAAAAGATGTCAATATTAGAATGTATGGGCGTAGGACTGCCTAAAATGCAGGCTTCTACTGCGTTTTAGGTGGCGGTAGCTTATATTGAGCTGTCTTCTTTGCAAGCTTTGGCTTAGATTGTTGAGGCTTTGACTCAGACTATGTTTTAGTCTGTTGAGGCTTTGACTCAGACTATGTTTTAGTCTGTTGAAGCTTTGACTTGGAATAAGTTGTTGCCTTAGTTAGTTTTGGCCAGATATGAACCAACACTTTGAATGTTTTTCTCATATTAAGTGGTTTTGGTTGAAGCTTTACTTGTTGCAACCTTAGACTAGAGTCAGTTTTGGTTTTGAGCCTGGTTAGCCTGCAACAAATTTTTGATTCTTTACATACATCTTTCTGCACTAGCAGTAAATTTTATAAATGGTGTTTGATCAATAGGTCTTTTAATAACAGCAGCACAAAATCGAAAAAAGGTAGAATCCGTAATTGCTCTATATTTCTATTGAGCATCAAAGTAAAAGAGTTTGTTTATGACTCTAATCTTAGTTTCCTTTTTTTGCTCATTCAGTTTGAGTCTATGCTAAGAATAAACGGGGTGTTTATCATTACAATTTATATATAACGGTCAACTGGTGCATGGATCAAGGTTATGTTTTTTTTTACTGCATTTTACATACGTGACTTATTTGGGGAGTCTTTCAGAATTGAATGTCAAGATCATGGATGTTGTATTTTTTACTTTACCATTCTTTCTACGAGTTAACAGCTTTACTACAGCTTAACTACCTTTAATTTTAATCAGTAAGGTATTATAATGTAGCACAAAAAACAGTAACAGATTTATTCAACAAAATATAACTAGTGGTAATATCCTAAACGATTGAATTAAATGAACATGTATTACTCTACCAAAAAAAAAAAAAACAACAGTTAAAAGTTAAGCTGAGTACAGAACCATCAGCTTTATCAATCAATTTTAAAAATATTTCTGAAAGTTATTAATTGTCAAATCACCAAAAGCTAAGGATACTTAAGAGAATCTCAATTTGGGTTTTGCAACGGCTTTGGTACAAAGGAGGCGTCATTTGGCTTATACGTCTTTGTTTAAAGAAATCGTGATATGTTGCTAGATATATACGTGCTTCATAGATTTTTAAAAGGCATTCCATCGTGTCATTTATAATGTTTAATACTAGAATCAAACTTCTGTAGTCAGAATGGATCTAGTTGACACACCATCAGTAAATATTAAATGCGGCGTAAGACAAGGTTGCATTTTATTGCCCTTGTTCTTTAATGTTTACTCCAAAAGAATTTTCAAAGAGGCACTATCTGAAGAACTAGCCGGCATTAATATAAATGGTGAAACTGTAAATAACTCGGTTCTGCTGGATTCCGTCTGAAAAGAATTGCAGAGGATTTTGGTTGTCAAAAAATATGCATTAGCGGGACTCGAATTAACTGTAAAAACGACCAATTACTTATTAATAAAGAGTTGAAATTTTAATCATATAGGATAAAGAATAAACGGTTTATTTTTAGATTATTTTTACTTTATTTCAGAGAGTGTATATTCCAATTAAGTATGAAATATGATTTCATTTAGATGGCCGCCGCTGCAGGCTTGGCAGTAGGCTATTCTCGAGGACCAGTTATTGAGTATATGTTTTGGCGATTGCTTTGCGAATGTTCTGTTTTTAGTGGTCAATTGTCTGTGGATTGTCAGCATACAACTTTTATTTCAATAGGCGCCACAAAAAAAATTCCAAAGGTGTTAAATTGCAGCTGCGAGGTAGCCAGTTCACATTGCCGAAACGGCTAAAAAACGAGGTTGTTGACTTTGGTGCTCAGAAGATTGATCGTGGCATGTGCAGTATGGAATGTTGCCCCATCATGTTGAAATCTGAGCCGCTGTATATTAAGTTCCTCCAATTTGGGCCACAAAAAATCAGTGATTATGCCTCTGTAACGATCTCCGGTAACAGTAACGTTGGTTCTATCATAGTTTTCTAAGAAAAATAATAACGCTACTACTCCAAAACTTGTACCAAACGGTAACTTGCAATGCATGCATTAGTTTTTCAACTATGGCATGTGGATGTTTTTTTCTCCAAATACGGCAGTTTTGTTTGTTTACATAACCTCCAAGATAGAAATGGGCCTCGTGCCATAATTTACAAACCGTAGCTGATTACTGGGGAGAATGCATTATTAAGCCATTGGGAATTTTGCGATTTTTTTAGTATTTTGCTTAATTTACCAAAAGCAGTCGTAACTATGTTGTATGTAATTGTCTTAAAATTTCTGCCGTTTGGTTGTTTTTGCCTAACATGATCTTATGTAATAAATATATACTTATACACTGGTAAGTAAAAAATAGAGGTCACTTTAAAATTATGACTTATTTTTGGAATTTTTTGTTTTAACTATTGTTTGCTGTTTTAACTTTATGTTTGCAAATTGTAAATCAAGTAGGCGTTTAATAATTCATTTCCTGACAAATGTTACCTATATGTCAGTTATTATCACCGTGTTACAGACTTATATGAAACAGCATCCATTTTGGTCTAATTGAAAACCTACATTTTGTTGTGGTTTTTTACTTAGTGTTGATTTTTCTTTGCGAAACTTGTTATTCACACGATGTACTGTACTTAACAAGTCATAATGCTTTTAGACCCTATTGTTGTGGCAAGAATTATAGCGTCTATTGAAGATGGGCGAGGAAAACGTAAAACTGCAAGGATTGTACAAAAGGTGTATCAGCATTACTTGGATACTGTCTTGATAACCAGTAGATTAGGATCCGGGCGAAAAAAAGTAATTACTAACAGATATGACCGTTTTTTGGTGTCTACAAATTTGCGGAATAGAACAGCTTCTGCAGTTTATTTACGAAATTAACTCCATGACATGTAAATGTTAGTGATTGTCTTGTAGAAAGATGGCTAGAGGTCCACTTTTACAACGCCGACATCGTGTTGCAAAATTTTCTTTTGCCCGAAATTACTGTGTATGGAATAATGAGGACTGGAGCAGGGTATTGTTTTTAGATGAGTCTCGCTTTTGCTTTAATGGATCAGACGGACGTCTGAAAGTGTGGAGAAGACGCGGAGAAAGATACGCTTTAGTTCGTATTGATGAACGACTCCCATTTGGCGTTGGGTTGGTTATGGTTTAGGCAGGAATTTCTACCGAAGCACGCACAGAGTTGGTCTTTATAGAGAATGACTTTCTGACAGCTTACAGATACATTATGGAGGTTTTTGAAGATCATGTTATGCCCTTCATGACAACTATGGGCGAGCGCGGCATTTTCATGCAAGATATCACGTATCCAGAGTTGTCAGAGATTGTCTGGATGAAGTGTGAATTTTGCGGTTTGATTGGCCAGCTCTCAGCCCGGACATAAATCTCATAGAACATGTCTGAGATCAGTTGGGACGACGTATCCGAAAGCATACACCTGCTCGAAGAACTGTTTAGGAGCTAATATAGTTGCTATTGCAGGAATGGAATAATATCGACCAAAACGTGATCCTTAGTCTAATTATTGATAGTGTCATTGGTGTTATATGTAGGTGTTTTTTTTTTGAACATAATAAACTCCATCAATTTTGTTACTCAATTTTTCTACCAACCACGGAGCCACATACAGGACGATACATTACACACTGATGCAGTTGCCAGCGCTAATTGAATAATAAATGTAAATAATAAACTTCCGAAAACACAATAAATACTTCTGGGCTTCAAACCGTAGCACAGTGTAAAACTTTCATCTACTAACACACAAATACTTCCTTACCATAAATTTAATTATACCGAGCCAATTGGTTAAAACTGGGCTAGGTTTGGTTTTGCCAGAAGCTAGTGCCAAAAGACAGTCTTAGAACGAAGACTCTTACAACATGAACAGGTATTAGCTTTTCAACTACCAGGATCTTATTTTCTTGTCTTTTGTATCACCTTGCATGGCAAACACCCAGGTGAATTTACCAATATGTCATGTGAATAATGTAAAATGTTAATTCACAAATAAATTTGACTTATTTGTGTGTGTTAAAAAATGTATATTTTTAATATTTATATATGCAAGCTGTATCGTGCGTATATTTTGAAACACTTCCATAGCGTGCTTGTAGTCGACGATGCAAGCTTATTTACGCGTTAACTGCAACCAACTCCCACTCTTTAAAGGCAGTATAAATACTCACCATTTTCATAAATGAAATCAGTTAGAAACAAACATATTGTGTACATATTATTTGCATATTCACTTCCATATTACCTAATTCGGAGAGTGGCTCAGTTGGGTGAAGCGTCTAGCTTGAATCTCGGCGCATAATTTGTAGCAGGTTCAAGCCCCAGTTCGGCAGAATTTTAAGAAATTATGGCTATTATTAATTCAGGACGTTAGTCATAATATATGATTAGTTCTATTTAACCATAATTACATTTAATATGAGAGTGTGGGTGGACCAGATACTAGGCCTCGTCAGTATCTACAGCGACTTCATTCACTCAATTAACGGGTGTGATAGTATATATTTGTCTTTTTAAGTACATATTATTCAAAGGCAGTTTGTGCGGTAGTAGCATAAGCGTAAGCCCTAAAATATTGGCCTTTGCAACTGAAAAAAAATCGGCTGAACCACAAACAAAGTAACGGAGCACACATTTTTTTTTTTTTTTTTTTTTTTATACATTCATTTTATTTTATTAAAGAAAAAAAATATATTTTGTAATATTCCAGCAGTACCGCCATCTATTCACGTTTGGTAACGTAAACTATTATTTGAGTGGGTATCGAATTTAAAGTTGCAAAAAAATTTAAATGTTCATTTTTAAGCATTGGAAATAGTGCGTGTATGGCTGAAGAAATTGAGGTTAACAGCTACAACTTTGATTGTAATTGTGGTTTATTAGATGTTGCCGAAAGTGGTACCAACAGTTTTGTATTTTATTCTTAGCGGCTTCTTTTTTTTCAGTTTTGGGGCATTACAATATGACAGTTGTGTTGCTGTGATTGTTAATGGCTTCACTGGAGTTGGTGTTAGACATATTTTAGTTTTATTGCTTATACTTACAAAGTGCACAGTGCACTGGCAGCAAGATACATTATTATTTTTGATCAGAAAAATATTAAACATCAAAATATTTAAAGAAAATATTATTGCACCGCAATAGCGATTGTTTAGGTGTTTTGTCTTTCTTTATAATGGGTTTGGTATTATGCATGTAAACTATACGTTTGAGGTATTTTTATAAGAAGAATCCATAGGATTTAAGCCTGTGTTATAAAAAAAATATCTCTTTACAATAGCAGTTACTAATGATAGTTTTGATGTATAGGATGTCACTACAACCGCAAATATTTGTAAAAACATACACACTAGCTTTATAAGGTGATGATAAGTCTGACTTTTTACAAATAGACTTTTGAAAGGGCTTCTTTTATGTTTATTAAACTTTTGGCAACCTTAGCTGGCTCATAGAGATAGATTTAATGTTTTTTCAAACTATTTTACTAATGTCTTAATAAGGACACTCCAGTCATTATCAAATTCTTGTTAGGTTAGGTATATACTTTCTTGTATACAAAAAGGCATTCTGCTTCGTTGAAAAGTTTTTTTATGTGTCAGTGATTTGAGTATATGCATAATTTTTGACATGGCCATGTATAAAATAATTCTTTATTGCTAATTTAATTAAATTAATAATTCCCGTCAGATAACACATTAGTTCTGAAACAAAGTTATAGCCAAAACTTGTTTTATTAAATAAATAATTAAATAATAAATCAATAATTAATTAACCAATACTCATTACTCATAAACATACTTGTTATTTCAATAAGTTTAACTAACAAGCATTTATATGTTTCTTATCTTATATATAAAAGTATCGATAATATGAATAATTGCCTCGCATACTTACACTAATGATTCGGTATTAGCGGCGAACCATATCTCAAGTACTTGTCGTACGTACAAATCAAAACACTAATTGTTTTATGCTCGCTATCACATTCTTGGACCTTGAGCTACCACATACAGCTCGAGCAGACCCGAATTCGTTAAACACACATTTTTAGTGCGCTACGCGGCCACAACACAGAACAAACGCGGAAATTATGAATCGCATCGAATAATTAATTGAGACGTGTTCCACATATTTAGTGTTGAATTTACTTTCAGATGATGGAGGCACCGATCGTGATTGGAAGAGATGGCGAAGATAGATATCATTTTGATATTGTTGATTATGCGGTTTTCGGTGCAATGTTATTGTTGTCAGCAATGACGGGGTTGTATTATGGATGTAGGAGTAGATACTGCAAGACCGGTGAAGTAGCCACCCTGAGGGACTATTTAACTGGTAGCGGAAATATGAAGCCGTTTCCGGTTGCGATGTCTTTAATAGCCAGGTGAGTTTGGTTTTAAACATTGGTCAAGGACGGCTTGTTATTTACCTATTTTTGCTAATTTCCATATATTTTCATACAATCATTGTAGAATGCATTTTATTATTCATGTTATTTAATTCATAGACTGAATGTAGTTTGTGCAATATTACAACGATTGGTTTACATTTTAACTTTAAATAATATTGATTGCTATCTAAAAATATGTACATCGCTAAATCAATTTGCGTAAATTGTTTTATTTATTTGAAATACTAGCTTCGGATCTTTGAACTTCGGTGGAATTAAAAACTGTTTGTCGCACATGATAATATTTAAGAAAATTATAATTTTTTCTATATAAATTTCAAATAAAGCTTTCCGATTTATGATTTATGTGATGATAACTTTATAATCTTTTCTAATAAAATTGTACATATTCACAATACGAACATTTTTAAAATATTCAATTTCAATCAATAACGTTTATAATGTTATTGACATACATTTTAAAATGACAATCAATACGCAAGGTGTTTATATAAACAACAAACCAGGAAAAGTAATCAATTCAATAACATTTTATAATGTAAATGTAAATAAGATTATTTATATTTACATTCAAATTAAATCTTTCTCTTATCGTTCGTACATTACTAGTAGCTATTTGGAACAGTTTTCAAAAACAAATGCAGTGATACAATGAAGACTGTTCAGTCAAAAATTGCTTTGTAGAAGAGTATAGTAACTATGAAAGCTATTGGATAAACCGATAACACAATTTGTAACAATAATTTGTCTAATGTCATCTCCAACAAGTGTTTTTATAGTATTTAATTATTTAAAAATAAATTGCGATAGATAGATAGAGCATCGGACGTTATATTTTAAGCTGCAAAAAAATGATTGATTTTGGTTTGAGTGAATTTGTCATACAGCTAATTAATCCTACTTTCAATTAATATTAATTGACAACAGACAACTGTTGTCAACCTACAACAACATGCAACGTTTGAATCAATTTTCAAATAAGTTTTAAACATTAGTGAACTAA
Organism: Tachinus rufipes; assembly: GCA_963932245.1. NCBI lineage: Eukaryota > Metazoa > Arthropoda > Insecta > Coleoptera > Staphylinidae > Tachinus > Tachinus rufipes. Next base: position 42,354,386 of record OZ010741.1, on the reverse strand, counting down.
TAAGAATTTGAATTTAGCTTGTTAGCATCTCAGCATTTCCTACGTCATACTTTTGTTTACTGAAACCAAAATAAAGATAAAGTAAATATTTGTTTGATGACCAAGTAGGTGTTTTTGCTTCATTCGCAATCAACAAACGCCATTTTTTAATGAAGTGTGAAGTTGTAGCAAATATGTATAATGATTTATTCTTTGAGAAAACATGATACGGGACAATTTTGCTTATGATAAAATTACTTGCGACGTTTCAGCTTAAAACGGTTGAATAGGTTAAGAATTAAAATTGCGTTTACTTTTGATTAGCATAAATTAGTATTGAAGGTACTTAAAAAAAAAAAAACTGAATTTGAATTTGTTAGGGTTAATTTTGATGCGAAAATTGCCGAGTTTTTTAAATACTATTTTTAAATGATCTGGTTTGGTTTGGTTATTATTATTGACCAATCTATTTTGAAATATATAAAAAATCAAAATATTTGTAATTCCGTTTCTGGAATAGAAATGTAAAATCTGACGATTCCCACTACAAGGTTATTATAAACTATTTGGTTGAAGAACCCAATAAAATGCTAACAGAGCGACAGATTAAACCTAAATCTAGTTGTGACTTAAATTCTTTTTTAGCACTTTTTTGACCTTGTTTGTGATTGACATTAACAAACTTTTTCAGAACAAAAAGTTTATATTTATAGTTTTGCAGATATCACTTTTTATACTTTATATTTTGCAAAGACTATATTAACAAGTATGGCAAAGCGTTTTGATATTTTTAGGATAGAATCTGTAGCAATAAACAATATTTAATTTTTTTGTTTCAGTTTTGCATAGCCTGTTGTAGGAACATTTTTTTACTATACTAAACCAAAAAATTTAAATTTTTATATTTTCTAAAATTACAAAGAAAATTGTTAAAAATCCCCGATTGGGTTATCCGCACGCTTTGCTCTAATTACGCAATCAGATAATTTATTAATTATTTTACAATCAGTTTTAAATATGTTGTTTTTTTTTTAGTTATATGTATTCTGTTAATAATTTTGTTTTTCTTGTTACTTTTTTATCTATTAGTTATTTTTTTGTTTTTTTAGTTATATTTTGGTCAAATGTCAGTTTATTTAGTTATTTTCCTGTCAAAAGTCGGGTTTTTTAGTTATTTTTTATATATTTAGTTATTTTTTTGTTAAATGTTTTTTTTAATACTTTTTTTTGCAGATATTTTTCTATCAAATGTTTTTTTGGAAGTTTTTTTGTTTTGTTAGTTACAGCCAAACACGAATAGTGTAGCCTCTATAATAGGCAACTTAGTATACACAAAAATTATGTTAAATGCGGTTAAACTAATGCCTCTGCTCGTTTTAGCATTTTTTATTTGGGCATTTTAAACATTCCATGGGTGACGTTGTTCTGGGATTGAAAGATGCTAAAACGGGCAAAGGCATAAGTTTAACCACTTCAACATAATTTTTGTGTATACTAAGTTGCCTATTATAGAGGCCGCACTATTTGTGTTTGGTTGTATTTTTCTGTTAAATGTTGGTTTTTTTTACTTACTGTTCTGTCTATTTAGTTATTTTCTTGTCAAATGTTGGTTGTCCTGGTCACTTTTAGTTTTATTGAAATGGTAAAAACTTTTTTTTGTTTTTTTTTCTGACAAAAGTTGGTTTTTCTGGTTACTTTTTTTGTCTTTTTAGTTATTTATCTGTTAAATGTTTCTAGTTATGTTTCCGTCTGTTTAGTTATTTTTTTGTCAAGTGTCGGTAAAATACAATATATACCTTTAATGGTTTTGCTCCAATCTACATTTTGGTATACTTGGTTGCTAATTTGCAGCCATGCAACTATGAGATAATTTATAATTTGTAAAAAAAATATTTTTTAATTATTTTGCAAACCGGATTGATTTGAAAAACTTATACAAAGGTTTTTTTGTCACTTTACTTTTTAGTAAAAAGTTGGGTTTTTTAGCAATTTTTTGTTAAATGTTGGTTTTTCAGTATTTTTCTGCCTATTCAATTATTTTTCTTTCAAATGTTGGTTTTTCTAGTTATTTTCTGCCTTTTTATTAAGGTTTTGCTCTAACCTACGTTTTGGTATACTTGGCTGCGCATTTACGGCCTCGCTATTATATCTACGATTTGCAAAAAAAACTTTATTTTGCAAAGATTCAATCGGATTAGTCTAAATTTATTTGATTTTTGTTACTATAGAAATAATTATTATTGGAGTGGGTTTTCTCGCATTCTACAACTTTCTTGTGGATGTAAGAAACCGTAAAGTGGTAGACGCAACGACCCTATACACTCCACAAGGAAAAACAGTAACGAAGCTAACACCTAGCATCAAAACAGTTATAGGATTGACACAATTCCACGAACTTCTATCAAAAGTTCTAGAAATTATAAAACCAGACGGCGCAGCAAAACATCAACTAAACACTATATAAGAACGACAGCAGGCTAACCGATAGCACACAAGCCACGACGACTGGCTCCAGATAAATTAAAACCGCGCAAAATGAATTTGATGCTGTGTTGAAACTTGGTGTTGCCAGACCATCTCAGAGCTATTGGTTATTACTACTTCACATGGTACTAAAACAAAGCCACGAGTGGAGAACCTGTCTCAATGACTCAATCCAGCACATCTAAGATTTTTTTTTAAATAAGGCGAAAATCTTTTCAAATATGGATCTCGTTAAAATTGCCCATCAAATACCAGTTACAGACGAAGACATTGCCAAAACAGCAATAACGACGCCGTTTAGATTGTTTGAGTTTTTGTATATGACTTTTGGTTTTCGTAATGCTGCGCAAACGTTCCAGAGGTTTGTTAACAGTGCTCAGATTTAAAGTTTTGCTATGCTTGGTGGTCATCAACCATCCTAATGCGTTTTTGGTCAATTGTCTGTTAAATTTCTCAGTTATCTTGTCTCCTCAGGCAATTTTTAGGGATGGTAAATTTTTACAGAAGATTTATTCCCAAGGCGGCTAGTAAAGTGAACATCAGAGGCACAGAGAGCGTTTGAGGCTTGCAACGAAAGCCTAGCACAAGCAGCTTTGCATACTCATCTCCGGTTAAATGTTTCACTTACTATATTTTGCGGTGCTTCAGATTTTGCTATTGGTGCAGCTCTACAACAGCAAGTCAACAACGCCTGGAAGCCCTTAGCTTTCTTCTTAAGGAAACTAAATACTACAGAACGTAAATACGTAGCTCATGATAGGGAATTAATAGCAATTTACGAAGCAGTAAAATATTTTTGCTACATAATTGAGTCTTTATCATTTTTACCAACCATAAGCCAATCACATACGCATTTTGCGAGAGAAATAAAGAATGCACACCAAGACAGTTCCGATACTTCGATTATATAAGGCAATTTTCCACAGACATACGTCACGTGTCGGGAGAGAAGAACATTGTCGCGGATACCCTTTCCCGCATCTAAAAGATAGCGACGGCAATATATCTAAGAGCGTTAGCAGAGACGCAGAAAGCGGATGTAGAACTAAGGGATATGGAAGTTAAAAAATCGTCAATGCTGCACTTAAAACTTGTTAAGATACTAGAGGTAGACGCATCTTTGCTGCGCGACGAGACAACATCAACTGCGCGACTATATGTCACATTACTGTTCTGACAATAAGTATTTAATAGCATCTACCAACTCTCACATCCTGGAATGAACTCCACAGTAAAATTAATAACACAGCGTTATGTTTGGTTATTTATTAGGTAGAACTGCAGGGAATGGGCTCGGAGCTGTATTGAGTGCCTACAAGCAAAAGTCAACAGTCATCTATCAACAACGCTAGGCACTTTTAAAGCGTCATCTATGAGGTTTGAGCATGTACATATCAATATTGTGGTTATACCAAACTCGGAAGGTTGCAGGTGTTGCCTGACCTGTGTGGATTAATTATCCCGATGGCCAGAAGCGATCTCTATAGAAAATCAAGAAGCTACAACAGTCGCAAGGGTCTTCTATGCACATTGGAGTGCTAGGTTTGGGGTGCCATTACGATTAACTACGGACCAATGAAAGCAGTTCGAGTCGCATCAGTTTAGACAAATGAACCATCTAACAGGTACGTCTCACTTTAGAACCACGGCTCACCAGCTGGCAGCAAACTGCCATAAAAGCATTTAATGGACCTACATACTGCCGAACGTTATGCATGGAAGGACGGCCGCGGAGATGTTGTATGGAGAACCATTACGACTGCCAGAAAAAAATGTTGACACAGGCATCTTCAACGACAGGCGGACAAGATGAGTTAGAATTTGTGACAACTTTGCGAGAACAAATTGCTTTTCCGGAGAAACAATTTTTGCAATTTTGACTTATTATCGTCATAGTATATATTTTCCCAAGGGAACAAACTTTTACAAATCTAGTTACAAGCTGACAATCTGGAAAGAAGCTAACACTAGAACAGTTGATAGTAGAAAAAGATGCTGGAAAGAAATGATAAAATCTATAGACTTGGAGAAAACCGTACAAAATAGTGATGGACAAATTGGGTGGAAGAGCAAAAGGAATCTGCTTAAAAAAAGACGAAGAAGAATAAGTCATAATTAAAAAACTATTTTCCAAGGGAGAACCAGAAACAAAAGAAGAAGAAGAAACAGTTATGGCAACAGTGGAAGAGATAAAAGAGATCATAAAATGATTGCCTAACAACAAAGCACCAGGTTCGGACAAAATAACAACAGAGATTGTTAAAGCAGCTGTAGACGGAAAAGAGGTAGAAATAACTCGAATAATCAACAGGTGCTTAAAAGATGGAATTTTACCAGGATGTTGGAAAGAGGCTACTCTAGTACTGATTGCGAAAAAGAAAGAAGTAGGAAAAGCAACGTCATACAAACCAATATGCTTAATCAACACACTGGTTAAATAATGGAGAAAGTTATTGTACGGAAAATAGAAGAAGAAATAGAAGAAAAAGGAAGATGGGAAAAAGAACAATACGGATTTACTAAAAGAAAAACAACCTTAGGAGCTATAGAAAAAGTGAAAGCAATAGCAAAAGAAGCAAACAGCGGAACGCAGAGGAAAAGGCAACACTGCGTAATGATAGCGTTGGACATACAGAACGCGTTTAATAGCGTATCATGGGCAACAATCATAGAGGCGGCAAAGAAGAAAGAACTGAACAGAAAATTCAAGATTATATGGAGCTACTTACAGGACAGAAACCTAGTGACCAAAAAAGGGAAGATTCAGACTTACCAGAGGGGTACCGTAGGGCTCAGCACTCGGACTAAAACTGTGGAACTTTGTCTATAACGAGTTACTTCGAATGAGATGCCGGAAGGCGTGTCAATAACAGCATTTGCGGACGACATAGCAATAGTAGGTAGAGACGTAGAAATAGAAGTACTAAAAGGAAGATTAGAGCTGGCAATTGATATGTTTAAAACTAGCAACACAAAAAACTGAGGCGGCATGGCTATCGACTTAGAGGAATAATAGAGAAACAGGTAAGATACAGGTGGGAGTTCAAGAGATAATTATAGGAAAATAAATTAAATACCTCGAAGTGACACTCGAAGCAAAAGGATGGAATGAACAGGATAAGGAAGCGGTGATTGGAACAAAGGAAATAGAGAGACAGCTTGATAGACTTATGCTAAACAACGGAGGTCTAGGAGAAGAAAACAGAAGGCTAATAGCAACGGCAGCAATAAGCAAATTGCTGTATGCCGCAGAAACATGGGTGGAAGCCATTAAAACAAAAATGAAGTAAGAGAAGCCACGAGAGCAAGCTTGCTAAGGATTAGTATAGAGAAACAAAGTGGATAAAACAACAATCATTAACAAATGCTTAAAAGATGAAAATAAATGGAGGGTCCTAAGAAACTTTTCAACAAGTGCACTAAAAATAAATCAAGTGTTTGACAATAGAAGAATATAGAAGAACAAACAATGGAAACAAACACACAAACTAAAAGCCATAGAAGAAAAAGGAAAGAGATGAGAGAAGCTAAATGGAAACAAGAAAACAAAGAATAAGATCAAAAAGAAAGAAATAAGAAAGGACAGGACAATTATGCATACCAAGAAACAGAAGAAAAAAGAAGAACATTTACATAGACTACATTACCAAACGAAATTGCAGAGATAAGGAGAAGGAGAAAAGAAATATTGAAGGAATGCAGAATAACAAAAATAACAAGGCAAATACCAAATGGTAGATATGCTATTTTGAGGTTGACTGAGGACGCAACCTTTCAGATAGTCAGAATATACATGGCAACGAGAGGACATGAAGAAGTAATTCTTGATGGAGATACAAGGATATCATTGGAGGTAAAACTTACAAATCTATGACTGCCAAAAGGAATACAACTAATGGAACTGCATAAACTATTCATGGAGGAGAGGGGATACGATGAAGAAGAAGTGAACGAAGACCTTAGTAAGCTAAGAGTACATCTGAAAACAAATTATACAATTAGAGTAAATAACACACGGATGGGAGAAAGAAGAAAATGCAGAGGTAGATGCCAGTGCAGATAAGAAAAGGCAAAATGACAAAAGAGACAGACAAAGGTAGGGGTTATAGGAAGAGAGGGGCTGGGGACAGCATGCGTGCCGCAGATGATGCGTGAAAATCTGCAAGGCAAAAATCAGCCCACCTTAAACTAACTAACCAGGATTTGCGCAGAGAAGAAAACCGGAAGGTATTACCATGCGTAAGTTATTTTTAAGGGCCACTTGTTAAAAGCCAACACCTCATTACGTTCTAAAAAAAAAAACACTAGAATAGTTGGAGCTAGACTTTCTTCTGAAATGCTGGATTTACAAAGTTTATTAAAATTAAACGTATACTAAAATACTATGAACCGTTTTTCAATGGCTTATTTAAAAAAAAACATTTTTTGTTCGTTTTGTATCTAGCTCATAACAATAAATATTTGAGTTTGAAGTTACTTTCTTAAATTTATTTCATACTATTGGTGAAGTTTGCAAGTATAAATTTATTAAATTATATTATTTAATTGTGAATATACAGATAGTTTGACATTTTTTAGCGGAACATTGACGCAACTGAAAACTAGTTGACAGTTATGAGCCAAAGATATTTTGTAAAATTAATAAATAGTCTGCATTATCTGAAATTAATGCAAATTAGCCGTATTGAAATCCCCATTAATTATTCCAATGCTATTTTTTTATGTTTTGATTTTAATGATTAATGCATACATTTTTTTAAATCGCGATTTTTGAAGAACTATCTCATTGTCACTTAGGTCATTGTTTCTCCGGAGAAGCGATCTGAATCTTTTGGCATGGAGACACATTCACTTTTATGTTTAATGACCTCGCCACTGCCAAACAGGTTTTTGTAAGAAAATATGGACCGAAGACGCTTCTACCACCGTATGAATGTCCATTTAAAGTGATTTTCAACTTTGTATGGAACTCTTCTACCGTTTTGTTTTTTTAGGATTTTTTAGAAAGTGATAAATTGTTTGTAATTTTTTCACAAAGTTTTACAATGAAATTCTTGTAATTGAAATCTGGGGATTATTTTACGTAGGAAACCAAACAAAGACAAACAATTTTTACAAAATTTGAGTTTTTTTGTTGAAAGTGTATGGCGGTACGATTGTTAAAGTTGATTTTGTTGCGCAAGAAAAAAAAAATTGATTTTTGGAATTTTGCGTTAACTGACATTTTATTGGGGTTGGTGGCTACGTTCAGGAACCGACAAGTGGCTGTTTTGTAATCCTTTACTCAAAAGCGTATTAAAAATTAAACAAAATCAATTAATACAACATTGTCAGGGATCAATTTACATGCAAAACTCACAGTTACACATTTTAAGAAACCTTCAACAACATTATATCATTATTATCTTAAATATTTAAAAATAATTCACCACCCAGTTACTATTTGCTGTGGAATTTGACATTTTAATGATAAAATGGGTGACTGATTTTTAATCGAAGCTGAGGTGGCAATTTGATAGAAACAGAGTGTGTCTAAATAGTTAATAATGGAATAATTTTTATTTCTACGAGTGAAATGTTATATAATTAATTATTTATGCTATGCGACTATTATTGCTGTGTTGAGGAATATTCCGTACAATTTTATATAAAAAAGTAATTATTTCATATTACATACGAACGTTTTAAATTTATTTATTTTTAATTTTAATTTGTTTAAAATAATAAAAATATATTGAAAAATAAGTGCGCTTAAGAGAATTAAATTGATTTTTTTATATATATTTACGATAGAAATATAGGAATCTTTTAATTTTTTTGTAGTAATTGTAACTTATTTATTTTTTACTTATATTTACGCGGTAGGAATCATGGAACTTAAGTTCATTTAATAAAGTATATTAAAAAATGTTGCAAACACAACAATAACATTATAAATCTGCATTAGATGCTTGGACTGAGTTTAATGTGTACGAAGCTCAGTCTATTATAGATTGTGGAGCAAGTGGTCAAATAATTAAACCAATTTTAGGGGTTGTCAAAAGATATCTTCTTAAATTAAATACCAGAAACGCATCAGGTATAGATATAGTTCCAACTATTATTCTTAAAACATTTGCAAACGAATTAGCTCTTATCTTGATTAAAAATTATAGATTAATTGCATTATTTTCAATCTGTAAAAAAAATATGTTAATTTTTACATTAATTTCTTCGAACAAAATAATTTTATGCCAGATACTTAATATGGGTTTAGATTGAAACGTTTGACAACAGATCTTCTGATTTATGTTACTCACAGATGGAATTCTACTTTAGGCAAACATGGAGAAAACCTTATAGTAGCTCTAGATATTTTCAAAGCATTTGATAGGGTATGGCGTCTTAATATTATCAACAAGCTCTATTGTATAGGTCTTGATCACACATTTGTAAGTCTTATCAATAGTTTACTTGAAAATAAAAAAAATATAGTTAAATAATGATGGTTTTAACTCTGACCTTAAAATTATAAGTACTGGTATTCCTCAAGGTTCTGCTTTTTTACTAACATTAGTTTTGATTTACATTAATAAACTTTTTCAATATCTAAAAGTTTTATTCATAATTTTGCAGATGATAGCATTTTTCATACATTCTAAAGACCATATTGACAAATATGGCAGAGCGTTGAACGTTGAAGTTTTTAGGTTAGAATCTGTAGCATCTATAAACAAAGATCTGTAGCATCTATAAACAAAGCAATATCTGAAAGGGGTACATCCAACATGGTCAATTTTAACACTAATACTTACTGTTTCAAAATCAGAATCCGAGCTATCATCAGTAGTCTTTAAGCAGTTACAATCTTACATAACCTTTTCTGGAACGACCATGCTGTTAATTTGCCCTTGATTTTTTTAACTGTGCTATTGACATATGAAATAAATTTACAAACTCAGTATTTTTCGACATTTAATAGCCGCAAATATTCAAGGTCAATGTTTACAGACTGCTTAAATCTAGTCTTTAATGTGATAATTTCAGCAAAGTGTGATTTCACTTGTTGCAACTGTGATTTTATTCGTTGAAATTCAGAAGTATTTTTATGTAGTGACATATTAAGTAATGTGTCACATTTTAAAATGTTAGATTTTGAAATTAAAAAAAAAAATTACATTCAAATTTAAATTGATGTTTTTCTTGTTTTATTAACAAAAACACTCGAAAATTGATTCTGAGGGCTTTATTTTGCTATATTATTTTCTTGACCTTTAAAAACTATTCAAAATTTTGTTCTTTTAATAATTTTTGCCACTCTTATTGAAAAAGTGAGAAAAAAATATAGACTTTTTTTGCTTTTCTAATTTGCTGTCAATTAGTTTTCCGCTTCTACTTTATTGTTTTTTGCGTATATTTTCTATTTTTATATATTCAGCTTTTTCTATTTTTATAATTTTTTTTGGTTCTAGTAGTTAGACATTTTATTCTGGCAATAACTGGGAAACAATATAAAAAATAGGTCAGATTGTAAGTTAATCATATTTTTTAGTAAAATACACCTTCAGTTTTAACAATAACGAATATGCTATTGTGTTATCAATATTTTGTTTATTTTTATTTATTGATTAAACAAATAAACAAGATTATTAGTACTTGATTGATAAAAATGGCATTATTTATTTGAGGTTAACTTTATTTTGTACAATGGTTAAATATTTGTATTTTTAATTTTAAGTATTAAAAGTCTTCAATGTACTAAATTTATAAAAACAATTATTTATTAATTGTATGTTTTAAGAAACGCTTAACAGTTCCGACAAACGCGATAACACGTCATTTATTTAATAATTTTACATGAATAGGTTACGCATGTAATACATGATTGAACAATGCAAATTACTCATACGTCTAATCCGTATTACTAGAAATATAAATTATAAGAAATATTCATTAAAAAGATAACGACGCGGACACAATTGAATAAAAAGTATACAATATACAAATATTATAAAAACAAGTAGTACTGACAAATATGGATTTGTCATATTAGTACACACACAAGTAGTGGAATATATGCGTTATAGGTTTGAAGTATTAATGAATAAATACTTTTTTAAGAATTTTTTCAAATTGATTGTGTTACAATACTACAACTAGATATACCCTTTTGTAGACTCTAAATTATTGTTTGAAATATTCCAGTAAATATCTAAATCTAAATATTCTTTATGCCAATTTAAATCAATAAACAGTATTTAAGTGATCTTTAAATTTTAGTCGTAATACAGATTGAATAGCAATTAAAACTAAGTTACCGATTAGTTTGTTTGAGACATTCTTGTTAATACATAGTTTGATGTGCTGCTACATACATACATATATAGTGCTGGAAGAAATGAAAAAAGATGAATTATGATCAAAATCAAGAAATATACCAGCAAGATATAAAAAGCTAAATAAAATGAATGCAAGAAAATTTGAGATGAATGAAAAGAATAAAATTATTGTTCTGAGATTGAATCTTATTCTGCCGAACAATTAACAAATTTACAAACATTAAATATTTTGTTTTAAGTTTTTATTGTGAATTGAAAAGATTTCCAAATTAAAATATCAATATTATTTTGGAAGAAATTTTACAACGGGAATTGTTATAATTGTAAGGAAATTTAAAGAATGAAAGAAAATGGAAGATTATATAAAGATATGATAGTGTATATAGTGATATAAAAGACATAAAAGAAGAAAGCATGTAAAATTATGAATGAAAATATGTTTATAGTCAATTATATAATGGCACAAATCATATAAAAGGTGCCTAAACAAGAACGGAAAATTTAGATTCCATAGATGCCATTTTTGCTATTGTGCTTTGACAGTCGAAACCATTATGACACTTTAATGGTAACTAGTTTGCCATTATTAAAAATGACAAGAAAACTGGGTTTATCAATAATGTCATATCATCGACACGTGTTTGTCTAGATTGTTCAGCGGAAAACATCACGGCTGTTTGCTAGAATGTGGTTGAGAGTCCGGGAACATCTGTTTTTTTGGCATGTCGTTCACAAATTAAACATTAAGACGCTCTATGTAGCGTATTCTTAAGAAAGATTTTTGTTTTTTGGTCTACAAAATCCAACTTGTTTAACAACTCAAACCTACAGATTATTTACAGCTAATTAGTTTATTGAACAACAACAAGTGAATGGTGATTTTTTTACTAAATTATTTTTGAAGTGATGAGGTCTATTTTTATGTAATTTGGGGTGACAAAACTTTACATGGAGACATTATTGGATCATTTTCTTTGAACACGCTGTCACCTTGCACCTAATGACATGTATTTCCAACAGTATGGTGCTACTTGGCACACATTTCTTGAAACAATGGCATTATTGCAAGAGGCGTTTACTGGTTGTGTAATTTCTTGTTTGGGTGATTAGAATTGGCCATTTAGCTTGTGCAGTTTATCAGATGCGTTATAATTCCCATATATCTACTACCCAGTTCTGTGGGAATTGGGAAATCTTGTCAGCTTGCCGGAGGGAACCGGGGAAGTGAAATACCTGTCGTGAAACAAAAACTAACATTTCAACACAACAGCATCTGACCCAGATTGGGCGGCTGAATAATGGTGGAGGGCAGTGTGCCTAACGGGCGGCTGAATAATGGTGGAGGGCAGATGTGCCCAACGGATTTGAGTAAAAAAAATAAATATATATTTTGGACTGGTTTAGCAACCGGGCTATTGCAAGCATCGTATAGCTTGAATGGTTGCAATATGACCCTTATAAGAAAAAGTTAGCGTGGTCAAATCGCATGACCTTGGTGGTCAATTCACATCACTCTTGCGAGAGATAACCTTACGTTCAAAACGTTCATGCAGAATATCAGTTGTGCTGAGTAGCACGTGGAGCCGTCCTGCTGGAACCACCATGTCATCTAGGTCTATATGATTCAATTTGGGCTATAAGAAATTGGTTATCATTGTTCTGCATTGCTTGCCGTTTTTGAAAAAGTACGGACCAATGACGTTGCCGGCCTAAAATCCACACTAAACGGTAACTTTTTGAGGATGCATTATTACCTAGTGAACCAAAGAGTGTGGGTTGGTGTCGTCTATTATACGGCAGTTTTGCTTGTTAACATAGCCATTCATCAAAAAATGCTCCTTGTTGCTAAAGATCATTTTTCCGCCAAAATTGGGGTTCTTTTCCAAACGATTCGAAGCCCAGTCAGCGAACAAACAGCGTTGTCTATGGTTATGAACTTTGAGTTCCTAGGTTAATTGGATCTTGTACGGGTGTAGGCTCGACGTCTCGATGTCTCGACGCAAAATTTGCCAAATTGAAGTCAGCGAAAGCCCGAGTTCTTGTGCACGGCGAGGAATTGACTGCCTCGGGTTTTGCTGTACACTTTCACGGATCGCGGTTTTCCGCCAATCATGAGTTCCTTGAACGTACAGGTGTAGGCTAATTGTTTACCAAACCCGTCGTCTCAAATTTGGAAACCAAACGTTGAAAACGTTTGCACTAACGAACACTCATTTTGATAATAAAGTTTTATCATTTGAACGTGCTGTTCAATTGTGTAATTTGCCATGTTGTTTTGGCATAAGTAACTGAATAATAAACAAAAGATTTGATAGATGTCACCAAAACAAAATGGCCGCCACGGGCCGTCAAAATCTACTCGCGCCAACTGAAAAACCCTTTAGATAACTACCATCTTTTAAAAAATTGAAGGTTATTTGAGAACATACAAGTGTAAATGAAACGTGGACAAATATAAGAGAAGTACTTGTAAACATTATAGATAAGATTATTGGAAATAGAATTATTGTCAAACGAAAGCAATAGATTACACAAGAAATCTTGTTGCTAATGAACCAAAGACAATCTCAATGAAATAAAAAACAAATATGACTTCAAATACCAACACATAAATTAATTAGGAAAAAGATTTGAGACGTTAAAAGTAATTAAAATGATATGATACTATTATAGATGTTGAGAGTAAACTGAAAAGATTTAAAGAGTATTTTAAAGAATTATTCCAGGACTACAGAGCAGTTGATTATTGATTGGACTAACCTTATAGTGAATATGCAGGATTCTATATAAAACTAACGAGGTAGAAAACGCAATAAAGCTTGCAAAAACCAGAAAGGCAATTGGTCCAGATATAGTCTACTTGGAACTTTTAAAACGAATAGATGATAGCGGTATGCAATATAATAAAACGAGGATCATACCTAACGAGTGGTTACAATCAACTTTCATTGCGCTACCAAAAATAAAAGTACAGGACTATAAATCTAAGTCTAAGAATAATACACGTCTATATACAAAAAAAGTGTGAAGAAGACATATGTAACAATCAATTGGTTTCCAATGCGGATTGTGCACTAGAAAAGCTCTGCTTGCGTGCTGTTAGCTCAAAAATGATAAGATGTCAACAAAGACCTATGTGATAGCTTTGTAGATTATACAAAGAGTTTGACAAATTAAAAATCTGCAAAAGAGTTAGACAGGGCTGTATACTGCCAATATTGTTTAATATACTCGGAGGCTATCTTTTACGAGACGCTATTTTAATTAACGGATTCTACGTAAACCCGTTCCCACAAATAATTAAACCTACTAGGCAAATAACCCCAAAAGCTAAAAGTATTGAACTTTGCATTAGCACTAACGTCAAACAAACATAAATTATGGTTATTATCAAAAATAAAATATTAGCCACAACCGTTAGAGTGGACAACATGAACATCAAACATGTAGCATTGTACAAATACCTGAAAACTCTTGTTAATGAAATATGGAACCACAAAAAAGAAATACGAATAGAACAAGCTAGAGCAGCTTTCACACGTATGAGAAAGCTGTTAAACACGCCCGATATGGACTTCTAACAAATAAGGTTTACTACAACTTATTATTCAAACGAAAATCCTGGAAGGAGGATCTCTGAGAATGGTTTAGCATGTCATTGGTTCAAATAATTAGAGCCACCGTATTTAAGATTAAAATAGCCATGATGATCAGCACTTTTGTTATTTTTGGGACAATTAAAATTTTAATTATTTATATTAAAAACATATAATAATATTTGTTTATTATTTTTGACTTACTTTAGTTCTGATTATTATTATAATTAATTATATAATATAAGTATTATATTGGCATTTCTTATCTTAATTGAAAATATTGATTGATTATGAAAACAAATATTATGATATTATTTTTAGATAATTTGCAAGCTATTTAATGGTTTTAAATATAGAAATATATTTCTATACCATGTTATCAATTTTACAGTTTAATAATATAATCCAAAAAGCTTTAATCTAAATTTGCAAATAATCTTAACAACTCGGAGATTCTACATATAATCTAATAATTCCTAGAAATCTTGTGAGTTTTTTTAATAAAGGTTACAATGAACCTTACTTTGATGGCTGAAAGACTACGGTGAATAACCGTTTGTACAAAACAGATTTTTTGTTTTAATGTTATGTTACATATTATACTTGTCCAATAGTGTTGTAAATTATTTCTGCAATAAAAATGTTATATACATATAGACGCATTAACCATCAATATGAAGCCCAAAATAGTATGTTGTGCGGATGATACTAAGCCCACTAAAGTTTTACGAAGCCCGTTTTGGGCTTCCTAAAAATGTTCATGTATAATGAACAGATATAAAAAATGAAACTATCCTGTACTTTTTTAGCAAAATTTATGGGACTTCCTATGTCGGTATACTATCGCAAATTATACACTTATAGTTCATTATATGCAACTATAGAGGGCTTTTGTTTTAAACTGCATATACAGTACATATGTTTTACGGATGTTACGAGCCAATCATGTTTTATGAATTATATGAAGCCCTTAAGTTTGGCATCAGTGCTTTTCTATAAAACAGTCTATTACAATAAAATGTTTGAAAAATATAATTGATGTTGTGACCTCTACTACGTGATAATTCATGTTTATGAAATAATAAAACAAGTTACTATTTTTTTTATCACAAATTTATTCTTACAAATACAATAATAGCTTTGGCTCTACTAGAGCCTTCTACATATGTAATAAGTTATATAACTATAAGTAGAGCCAAAACTAGTAATGTATTCATAAGAATAAATTTGGGATAAAAAACATAGTAACTTGTATTATTATTTCATGTTTGAAGAAGTAAATACACAATATTTTATTATTATTTTTTAATTTGTATTATATGGTTATGTACTACGTTTAAGTAATTGTTTTTTTAATTTTACTATGTTAAATTTAATGCTTGCATTACTTTCTAAACTTATCAATCCCCTTCAAACAAGTTGTAAGACTCTAGCTATAGCAGTTTTTTTAATATATTTTAAATTTTTTATGGCATGTGCTATCAAATTCAAATTGTCAATTAATAACAACATAATACTGTTCAAAGATGTTGCAATAGTTAGACTTAATATAGTAAACAACTTGTTGTCTATTTGAGCTTTGTTGTGTTGCAAGTGGACTTGTTTGTAGAGGAATATAATATTAAGCAGGAATTGTTTAACAAAAGGTTGGCTATAATGCTTATTTTAGAATTCCAAACATTTTTTGTACATTGTTACAGGTTTCTCCTTAGATGGTTTTTAAAAGTTGATGCTGATGAGCTACGGTTATAATTTGAAAATGTGTCGTTTTCACCTTACTACGTTGTCTTGGCATTTAACTGATGTATGCAAGTACAACGCTTTGAAGGGTCTCTCCTATACTGGCCATGTCAAACCAACAGCTTCCCAACATGGACTCTCTATTGTATGAGAGGGCCGGGCATCTACATAGCACCTGCTCGATTGTCTTGTCATTCATTTCACATTCTCTACATGTTGGATTATCTCCAATACTAATTGAGTGCATGTGTTTTCTTAGTTGGCAGTGTGACAGTCACAAATAGTAATCGGCTGTCTTAGCATTTGAGGTAGTCATTGTTTCCTTTTCCTGTCTATAGCCAGAAGTGTCATCCCAGCGTCTTTCCAGTGCGTTGTGTGTGTGTTAATTTTTAGGAGGTTATTTAAACTTTTGTGTGTTAATGAGGTTCATGGTTTAGGTTCACACGTCATAAGGGTTGACCCTTTACGCGCTATCCCGTCCGCCTCAATGTTACCTACTTTGTTGGAGTGTCCTTATACCCAGAGCAGTTTGATGTTATTTCCACAGGCTGCTAAAGAAAGGACACGATGACATTCAAAAATTAGCTTCAATGTGATTTTAGGCTTGTTTATAGAAATTAAGGCCGCTCTACTGTCTGTTGGAGTTTAGGCATTCTTGCCAGATATTTTGCGAGTTACTTTTTTCATAACTCCATAAGTTGTACTACTTCTGATTAGAAGATAGATGTGTGCGTTACTAGTGGTAAAGATATTTTGAGATCCAGATTTCGCAAGAAGATTCTTGCTTTAGAACTTTTATTGGTTTTTGGACCATCCGTGTAGATTCTAATTGTATCATTGACCTCGTTCTGCTTATCTTGTTTATGTGTGCGCACGTTGTAAGGTTTTTGAAACACAAAGAAGGATAACATGTTATCTGTTTGCTCTTTTAACAGAGTTGTTTTTTTAACAGCTTCTTCCAGGAGAGTTTAGCCCTTCCTGCAGTGTTAAAGTTTAACTGCATTTAGAAGCAAAGCGTATTGATTGAGTGGTGGCAAGCAGATTGTTGGCAGCAGGTGGCAATGGTTGCAGCGGTTGCAATAGATGATCGGGTCGGCGTCTGTGTAGGTAAAGTGATTATTTGTTGCAAGGTGTTTGTTTTTGTCTTCTCATTTTAAAATTAAGAAAACCTTTGAGTATATTTAACAAATTAGTATAAAAATAATTTAATAATTAAGTTTTCTAAATTTTTGCATAAAAATACAAAACTCCGATTTTTTTTTGTTGTATGATAGTTTCTGTGGGTTGAAACAGAAGGATTCTTTCTGAATTTTATACAAAAAATTATTTAGATTTAACTCTAGTTAGTTGAAAATAGCTCATATCTGAAACCATGTTGATGATTTCGCAATAGGTTTTTAACTTCCGTGTGATTTTTGATTTTGTCCAAGGTTATTTTGTGAAAAATGTCTTAAATTTTATTAGATTTTTTTATGAATACAAAAATGAGACGTTAGCATTGTACTTGTAATGTAAGTGGGGAACTTTACAACTTTGTAAGAAAATGCTTTCAAGCTTTGTTTAGGACCTGGTTCTAATTTTGGTTTGAAATGAGGAAACATATTTCTTACTTTAGACGTCCAAACCAATTTAAAAAGTCAAGCAGAATTAGTACGTTTCCTACAATATTTTAGTTTTTTGTGGATTCTTTTTAAGTGGTCCAAATCTAAGTCTTTGTTGTAAAACGGCGCGCATTAGAGTTGTCAGCAAATAATTTTTCCATGTTTTCCAAAGTTATTTAAAGCTTCTTTGTTATAAATAAAAAGAAACGGTCTACGCTTATTTTTACACATTAGATTATCTTTGTTGGAGAAATTTAGAACGGATTTTCAGCACTGATTTTTGTACTTTTATATTGCCTTCTTTATTTCACCATAATTTAGATTTTTGGCTTATCAGTCTAAAAAATAACCTCATCATTGAACTGGTTTAGTTTGTTTTGGTCAATTAGGTCATGAAATTTTGTTATTTAAAGTTAGATGAGCTGTCTGGTTTTCTAATGAAACCCAATCTATTTTACTGTTTGCAAAACCTGTAGACTTTTCCATTGCTAGCGAGATGAGTTTAGTAAAGTCAAAGATAACGCTGTCAACTCTTTTAATTGTTTGAATATTAAGAAGGGATGTGATGCTCTGTTCTAGAGTGTGAGAAAAACATCTAATCGGTCTTATAGACCGACTCTTAACTTTCTGTTCATTCCTCCATAAAGATTAAAGACTATTGGGCTATGGTCTGAGCTAATAAAATAGTAGTTTAAACTAAGAGGTTTTTGAGTAAAGCAATGTCACAAACATCTCCAAGGACCCTTATTATTTACTAAACAAATTATAAGTATTGACATTAATAACCAATCAAGAAGCTTTACATACATTAATATAAATTTTTTTTTAAATATTAATATGTAATATTTAGAAATTACTTAGTTATCACAACAACAATTAGGTATTGTATAGATTTATTTTTTTTTACAATGATCTATATATAGCATTAGAATACGAACATTATTTTATTTATTTAAAACTATTATGTGATAAATTACTTACATTCAACAGCCACATTTCTTAAAATATTTGTCCGATTGATTTTCTAATATTTTATGCGGTTTAATAGCGAAAAAATTGGCAACACCGTTGGGCGTCAAATTAACCGTAGGCAATATAAACATATGCATTTAGGCTTCGCAATATCCGTGTTGTCTCGTAGGGCTCGCATAACCTGACAAATCTATACAAAATAAATTTCTATATAAACTTACCCCTCGCTTATCAGATATAATTATATTCATTATTAAAGAGTAAATTTGCAAAATATACAGCAAAACTGTTTTTTTAAGACCGGGCTTCTGGTGGCCTGTAGTGTATACTGGGCTTCGCATCATCCGTGAGGTACGTATATATATATATATATATATATATATATATATATATATATATATATATATATATATACAGGGTGAGTCGGGAGGAACGGAGCAAACTCCAGAAGTGTATTCTACACGTGAAAATAATGTAAAAAAACTCAAATGTTGTTATCGGATTTTAATTTGTTTTCAAGTTACATCGTAATTAAAGATAAACAAAATTTTATACATTAACGTTTTGGTTATCATAGCGTTCTTATAATAAATGTTCAAAAATATCGCCATTTACCTCTAAACATTTTCTGCTTTGTCTACGAAGGGCACCTGTTCCTCTCCTGATGGAGTCATGTTTTTGTTTAAGATCGGCTGCAGCATTTCTAATACATAGAATTAGTCCATCCCGAGTGTCCACTTTTACTTTGTACACTTCATCTTTGAACCAGCCTCATAAACAATAATTTAATGCTGTGAGGTCTGGAGATCTTGGAGACCACCGTGACCAATTCAACACCCTGGAAACCTTTCGTCCAAATGTTACTTGACCTGACGAGTAAAATGTGCAGGATCTCTATCGTACTGGTTGTACATTTGCATTCTGATGTTTAAAGGAACATCTTCTAGTAGTTCGTGTAATTCATTTTGTAAAAAAAAATTAAGTAGTTGGCACCTGTGAGGCAATTTTCGAAAATGAAAGGGCCAATTAAATAACCATCGACCATATCACAGCACACGTTTACCGAAAACCATATATGACAGTTGTGAGTATTATTAATGCCGTCACGGTGAATGTTGCTTCATCTGTAAAAAGTATGCGCGATACAACACAAACACCATTTTTGCATATTCTAAATTTGAATAATTATGCATTTAGTAACACTTTAATCGTACAAACAAAATAAACGTTAAACTACCGTCACACTGACACATTATCAGAACAAAAAAGCTATCAAATGTTTTAGAACGTCGAATCGGCATACTAGATAAAAAAATTTAATTATGCTATAACTTGAAAACAAATAAAAATTGGATAACAACATTTGAGTTTTTTTTACATTATTTTCACGTGTAGAATACACTCCTGGAGTTTGGTCCGTTCATCCCGACTCACCCTGTATATAATATAATCCAAACCCAAAATACTTTAAGTCACATTCTTATACCTTTTAATATGCTTACAAAACCACACAAATATCTCACGCCACTTCTTTAAAAAAATGTAGTTGAATAACTTTATTAAATAATACTCAAGCGTGGTTTAATAAATGACTACTCTATTAAAATCTTTTTGAATGTAAACTCTTAATTTTTTACCATAACATTAAAGATAATCCTTTACACTTGTAACGAACCAGAAAATGATAAACTTGTCTCAAATATGTAAATACCTAGGCGTAAGTTTGGATTCTCAACATTTTTTTTTTCACGCCTTTTAAATATAAATATAAAATCCGCTACGTATGAAAACCAGTGAAATTAATCAAGAACTACTTAAAAAAGCATAATAATAATAAATTTAATTTCACGGACAGATACATAAATAACAATTATTAAAATAACATAACATATTAAAATAAAGTGTATTTACATTTTTGGCAGGCCATAAGGTGTGGAAGGCAAATTAAATGCAGATACACATGCATATGCATTGCACATGTTATTATACAAAAGTAACAAATACATTTAAGCATTCAAAATTAAAACAAAATAATCTATAACAGTCCTGGAATAAATCATCTATGAGTTTATGATAAATAAAAAAAAAAAAACTATTAAATATAAGCAGATCAAGATATTTTGTGAAATATAATATTTTAAGTCAGTTTTACTTTATTTGAGGATTTTTGAGCCTCACAGCAAAATTGCAATTGAAAAGAGCACCCACCACGGGTTTAGGTAAAACCGTACACAATTTTCTTATTTTTTTAAGTCTTCGGTCTTGAAACATCAAAATAATGTCAGAAATTACCAAAACCCGGACATACATATACTGTTAAAGATGCAAATAAATTTATGAAATTCTATAATTATACATCATTATAGAATGTCAAAAATTGCAGAATATTGTAGGAAAGCATCAAAATTTTGTCATAAATTGTTAAAAATACAAAACTCTATAAAAAGTCAAAAACTGTAAAATCCGGCCATAAAATATTGAAAAAAACAAAATTTTTGCAAAAACGATTGAAAACTGCAAAATTCTGTTATTATGTATAAATTTTAAAAAGTGTAAAAGTGTTTATAAAATTCTAAAAATAACAGAATCTAGCTTTGAAATATTAAAAATATTTTTAGGAAAACCTAAAGTCTGGCATAAACTGTTAGTAAAATTTGACCAAAAAATTTTAAACAATTGTTAGGCTAGGTACCATAAATTTATAAAAAGTGTAAAAATCTTTATGAAATCTCAAAAATAGCAAAATCCAGCTATGAAACATAAAAAATATTGTAAAAAAAAAACAAAACCCGGTTATATATTGTCAAAAAATGCTAAATTATATTCTCAGAATGACAAAAATAGCAAAATTTTGCACCCCAAGTTTTAGAATAGACCTCGAGAAGGCCTTGTATGCTTGTAGGCTTTTTTGCAATGCTTACAGAGCTACGCAAGTGTTTGACATTTTGTAGAGTAATTCCAACTTGTTGTCATTAATGCGATCAGCACATTTGCGTTTTTTATTTGTCAATTTTTTAAAAGAAAAACAGCTTTGAACTTACAAACTATCAATGAATAGTAGTGATAAGGCAATACTAGTGAAGTGACATACCATGATTAAATTATATTATCAAATATATTACAAATGCGGTACAAGTGTATTGCGACTCACCCGAATACCTCAAATTTGGGTTGCGACCCGAGGTTAAAAAATGCTGTTTTGGCATATCTACATGTGCATTATGGGATTCGCGTTCTAACTACATGCTGGCCAATTCATTGTTTGAATGTCTCGATCTTGAAGATAATTATACAATGTTTGCGACCTAGGATCTAGCGTTATCATATATGTAGACGAGTTCTGGACCACAATTATGGGCGTACGGACAAAAATGTAGGGTTTTATTTATGTATTGTTATGCATTCAGAGCATTATTTTGAACAATTACGGGAGCAGTACGGTTATATAAAGTGTTGCCACCCTATAGTATTTTTGGTTTTTTGCCAAAAAGAAAAAAATTACGCATTGTATTGGAAAGGTAACGTTTTTTTGGTGTTTCTCATACACGTAAACATCCAGCATTACCCGATAAAAACAACCTGTAAACATGGCAAGTCGCAAGTTGCCAGTTTAGGTGTTTTCAACCGAATTGCATATGCATTCTACGATGATTTATGCACAGTTTAGATACTTTAACATCATTTAACAACATGCACGACTGTGTAAGTAGTTTTTTGGTTTCGACTATTACCAGGATCTATAGTAACAAGCCTGGGGGTCGATTCTGATCTATGTGAGTTTTGTCACCGATGACAAAACTCACATGTTTCCATGGATACTTATTTCTGACATTTGTGGTGACAAAACTCATCGATGGTTTTTACATGGCAACCTAGTAATTTTGTTAAATCTGTCAAAGTTGCTATATTCATGTGAATTATTTTAAATATCGTTTCAAACATTCAATTGTGCATTGAAATAATTAAATATATAAATTAATATAATTTGTGACAAAATCTAAAGATTTATAAAAAAAGTTGTATTATTTGCTATGTACAAATTGTTCTATATTCAATAATAATTAATAATACTTTATTAATATAAAGATCATGCAATGATATAAGACAAGTCAATTCACATAATATAATATTACATTAATAAACATACATTTTTTAAAATAAAATGCGTTAAAACTTATATAATTACAATAAACATAAATTGAATGAATATACATCATTATCACTAGCATTATTTACGATTTGAAGGAGTTATCATTAAAGTTTTCTTTTTGTAATAGGCTCTGTTTAATAATAACTCTTTTAACGTATGTTTATGTCTTGTGTTATATGCTTTTCTGTTGTGTCTGTGTTTTAAAAATTGACAAATTGTTTTTAACATATAACGGTGTTTGAAAAATATATACACAATACCCAGTCATTATTTTTTTGCTCTGAAATATTGGTCTGCAATGTTTGTCTCAATCTTAAAAACTATTTGTTTTTGCAACTTAATTTTTTTTCAACCTTACTAGAATTACCCCAAGCAACTATACAGTACGATATGTAAGACTCAAAGTGCGCATAGTAACTTGAAAATATTAAAGTCCACAATATTTTTTAGCTATCACACAGATACCCTAGTTTTTTTAATAAATAGTCGATGTGCTTAATTCAGCTTTGAACTATTTGCGTTAAATTTATTGGCATCTTAAGTCGATTTACCGTCCTTAAATCTATATTACATATTATTAAAAAGATTACACTGATCAAAAAAATTGTTATTTTGAAAGCCACAATACTCTCTAACACTTTGGCAAAAGTGCTCAAAATTGATATAGAGCGATAATGCTCGCTGTTACTTTCATCTCCCTTTTTAAACACGGGTACTATCTTTGATAATTTAAAATGTTTGGGAAAGATTCCTTGATTTAGCAATTTATTTTCTGATAGTAGTAAAATGGTCTAGAAATAATGTCAATATACTTTTAAGTAATTTGCTGCTAATTCCATCTGACCCTGCAAAAATTGTATTTTTAAGTTGCTGTATTCCATCACGTACATCTTGTGTCACTAGATAAAAGAAAATTTACTTAGTACTGAGATCAATATTACTTCTGTGGGTAGGTTTGCTATTTACTGCTATAGTCTCAGTTATAGTGTTTAAGTAGTTATTGAAATGGTTGGCAATATTTTCTGAATTTGTTTTAGTTTTGTTGTTAATACTTGAACTAACAACACTGTTGGGTTTGTTGGACGCAACAACGTCATTTAGATTCAGGCGGTTTATTCATATATTAGATTCTCTTAGTTTTTGATTAAAATGCATTTATTTCCAAAATTAAGACTTATTTATAGATGGATTTATAACGATTATAAAACAGTTTGCCTTCTTTGAAGCCAGATCTCCGTAATATGTGTAAATCTTTCAGTCTATTTGCGGATATTGTTATTTCCATTGTGATCTATTGTTTATATTGGTAAATTCTTTATTATTGATTGTTGCAGTACTACAGTCGTGAGAACTAAATTATATAATATACTTGACTCCGCCGTGCCCATTGTTACACCTAAAAAATCTTCATACCCCCCTTGGTTCAATAAAGAAATTATCTCGCTAATAAAACAAAAGTCTAATTGTTTTAAACTGTATAAGAGAAATGGAAATGAATGCACCTTAACTAAATTTAAAAAACTACGATCTCAAATTAAATCATTAATTCAAAAATCATATAATACCTACATCAAACAAATTCAATCTTCAATAATAAGAGATCCAAAACAGATTTGGTATTTTATAAACAATAAGAAAAAAAAATCCCGCATTCCTAATTCATTAAAATATCTGGATGATAACGAAATTAAAGATCCTCAAGAAATAGTAAACAGTTTTGCTGCATATTTTAATACTGTTTATACCAAACCAAACGATGCTAGCCACTATTTATTTGAGTCAACAATGCAAACATGCGTCAAAACTCCGACTTTCACTGAAGAAGATATTTTAGAATCAATAAAACTAGTTAAATCTAAGCTAACTTGTGGTGTTGATAATATCCCTAGCTTAATTATAAAAGATTGTCGTTTTGTTCTTGCCCAACCTCTATGCATCTTATACAATCTTTCACTAAAAACTGGCACATTTCCTCGTATTTGGAAAACTTCAAAAATCTGTCCTGTATTTAAAAACGGCGATCCATCTTTAATTGAAAACTACAGACCAATATCTATTTTGCCGTGCTTTGCAAAAGTGTTTGAAAAACTTTTATATAATTATGTCTATAGTAGCACCAAACATATATTAACATCTGCTCAACATGGCTTTGTCAATAACCGATCTACATTAACTAATTTAAGTTGTTTTACTGAATATGCTAGTACAGCCTTAGACAATAAACAACAAGTAGACGTGGTTTATACTGATCTTTCTAAGGCATTTGACAAAATAAATCATGATATTCTTTTAAAAAAACTAGATGGTCTTGGTTTTGACGACAACTTTGTATTGTTTTTTAAATCGTATTTATTGAATCGAGACATGTTTGTTAAATATAATGGATTTACTTCATTAACTTTTGTTCCATCTTCTGGTGTTCCTCAAGGTTCCAACTTAGGCCCTCTGCTATTTAATTTATATATTAATGATGTTACAGATGTGATCGAGGTCAATAATTTATTATATGCTGATGACTTAAAATTATACACCGTTATTAAATCTTACGACGACTGCATTAAACTTCAAAATTCCTTGAGTAATTTACATCACTGGTGTAACAGCAACCAACTTAGTCTTAATGTCCAAAAATGCATAACAGTTATATTCAGTCGCAAAAAAACAAATATCACTTTTCCTTACTCAATCAATGGCAACGTTTTATTAAAAAAAGAAACACACAAAGATTTAGAGGTAACATTTGATTCAACTCTTTCTTTTAAACAACACATTAACTTAACTGTAAAAGATTCATACAAGTCTTTAGGTTTTGTAAAACGATCATGCAAACAATTTTTTAATTTACAATGTGTATGTTTATTATACTTCACCTTAGTTCGCAGTAAACTTGAATATGCTGCGCTGATATGGGACCCTCATTATCAAACAGATATTAACTTAATTGAAAATATTCAACGTAAGTTTTTAAAGTATTTATATATGAAAAAGTTTGGATTTTATCCTGTTCAAGGTTTCAATCATACTGCATTACTTAACACATTCAACTTTATTCTATTAAAAAGTAGGCGAATAATCTCTACACAATCATTTTTGTATAAATTAATGCATAATTTGATTGATTGTTCATATTTGATAAATAAGCTTTCATTTAATGTTCCCCGTTTATCATGTAGATTTCAGCAATTATTTTACTTGCCCAGGATATATAGCAATATAGCTTACAGCTCGCCTGTATATAAAATGTCTTTTATGTATAACAGTTTGTGTAGTCATTTAGATATACATTTTATACAGTCAATTAAATTATTTAAGGCTAAGCTGATATCTCTGTTAAATTAAAGCTCTGTTGCATCAGCGGATTGTTTGCATTTTTATTAATATTTTATTTTGTGTATTTTATTGTATACATATATATAAATATTATATTTTAATCTTTTTTTTTAAATATTTTTTATGTTCTTTACATGTTTTATGTTTTTTGTTTTTGTATTATTATTCTTTTTTTTAATTTGTATTATATTTCATATACTCTGTAATTGGGTACTTGTACCTGTCTGAGTGTTTACCTAATAAATAAATAAATAAATAAATAAATAAACTAAGATAATTTATAAATTTTGTAGTATTGCTGGCACTGTTAAAATTTCTGTGATAACTAACCGGTGTTTTAATTTGTTTTATAAGATTGAATTCTATTATGTTTATATTTATTATGATCCTATAATAATCCGTTTTCTAAGACATTTCCTATAATATTTCCTGCACTTTACTAAGGCAAATGTTATCTAGACAATTTTAAAGCCGTGTTGGTTTGTCTATCTTTGGCTCTATGTCATACGATAACAGCAAATCTATTAGTTTCGTTTTCATCTTTGATGTAAATTAAGTGTAACGAAAGTATGTATATATTTGTTTTATAATTGTACTTTAATTGATAATGTTATTGTTTGCATATTAAAAATAAAATTTATAAAGTTTGTTTTATTTTACAAATATATCATATATCAATCTGCCTAAATCCAAACATATATAATCAAAATTTACTCGACTAAAGTCTTATTAAATTTGCTTGAGCAGTTTAGTTAATGCTTATCATAATTTCATTAACATAAAATAATATTATATATTAATTTAGTGAATAATGAACAAGCAGACGACCGCTGCACACTAGACACACGCATCATAATATATTCCGCAAATCCATCGAAGTACATTAATACTATAATAATGCGGTATGTGTCGTCAATATGCGAGCCAACTAATTTATGTATATTGTTCACACAATTTTAAATAAATGGTTATTGAAAGAATTAAGTATATCACAATATTT
This sequence comes from Tachinus rufipes, assembly GCA_963932245.1. Taxonomy (NCBI): domain Eukaryota; kingdom Metazoa; phylum Arthropoda; class Insecta; order Coleoptera; family Staphylinidae; genus Tachinus; species Tachinus rufipes. The sequence goes on along the minus strand of OZ010741.1, from coordinate 42,327,216 downwards.
ATTAGAATTTTATTAAAGTTTATTAATGACAGATAAACTCACACGAACTGTCATAAAAGTCACCGTATTAATTGTGCCTGTTTAAAGTCACCGGTTTTTATACGCTTTTACTCATTCTGTGACAAAACTCACAAATATTAAAATAGCATGCTCTGGAAGTGACGTAATTTTGATGAGAAAAACCATCGGTGAGAAATGTCACCGGCGGTCAAAGTCAACCTATAATAATTAGGTTATTATTACTTATTATGAATTTAACGTTATAAAAGGTAATTAAATTATTCTATAAGCTTGTTACTGCAAATATTGCTTGCTATTCTTAATAATAATGATGTAATAATTTATAAATTGTTTATAAATCAACTAAAATCATTATTTAAAGAAAACTCACGCGAACTGTCACTTTTAAATTATGCATGTTATAAGTCACCGATTTTTGTCACCAGTGGCAAAACTCACCAAAATTTTGTCACATTTTATTGAAATACGTCATTTTTGTGAGAAAAACCACCGGTGACAAAAGTCACCGGAGATCAGAATCGACCCCCTGGTCTTCCTGTAACGTCTCTAAAGTTTTCACAGTTTTTATTTGTAGTCCATCTTGAGTGTGTTTACCCATGATGTTGTGAAGCTGTTTTAACAAGTACAATAATAACAATAATGGCCACTTTACTTTGTTTTTTGTTATTTAATTATTTAACATAAGCATATTTGATGGTATTTTGTGTGTGATGTATATTATGTGGAAATTACACATGTGTTTACATATATCAATTTTAACAAAGTTCCTAAAGTTGCAATAAATTTAACTTTATTTGAGTATACTTTCACATTGTCACTTGTTCATATGTTTTTTTATTGCTTAAAGTTCTTTAAGGATCATTTGCAAGTTATACAGGGTGTCAATAATCTACGTGCGTTTATGGGTAACTTCGTTATTTTAAACGTTACAGAGTTGGTTAAATTAGCAAAGTTGGGCAGAATTTCCAGAAAAACGTAATTCCATTTAAATTTGTCTAAAGTCTTCAACTTTTTTAAATATTCCAAAAAAACTAACAACGATAATTTTTTTTAAACTTAAATAACTTTTTGTCTATTTTCTCTAGAGCAAAAAAGTCATGGCATTTTTGATTTTTGAGATATAAACCAAACTTGCTTTTTTTAAATGACAACCTTAGTTGGCTATGAGTTCATTAATAAGCTTATTTTTTTTGATTTTAAAAATGTATAATTTGTTATATTTCATTAATTAGTTTTTTCAGAATTTGCAAAAACAACAATTTCTTAATAAAACAATTATTACTACATACTATAAAAGTGCTTTGGAATTAAAAACAAAATAATAATAATTTTTTTTTAAATTTATTTATATAGTTGTCAAATTAATTGTTTACAGTTATTCAAAGAAAACGCATTTATTTAAGCAACGTTTGAATTTAAAACTATTGTGTTTATAAATAATAATAAAGTTATCATTATCTCGGATAATATGGCTTATTTGACGGGAGAAAAAAATGAGATATTTGTAATCGTGATACAAACGCATCATCTGAATTGTATCTACAAACATACATGGAAAGAAGGCAGCCAAGTATAAGCTTGTTTGCAAAACATGATTTTTTTTAAATAATATGGATCATTTTGTAGACCAAAAAAACTAAAATTAATTTTAATGAAGATTTAGAGATACGTATCTTGGCATACAAATTCTTTTAAACCAACCGCATATGTACGAGAGATTAAACTAGAGTGTAAGGTATCTAAAGAACAAGCAAGAAAAATATTAAAACAATATAATTTTAAATTTTATCATTATCGTATTGGAAACACTTTGTATCCAACAGATTTTGAAAGAAGCTTAAATTATGTTTTATGGTTTATTGAAGAAAGTCAAAGACACGAACTATTTTCTCAATCAATTATATTTTATATGTACTGGTTGAAAGAAAATCTACACTTAACAATTGAAAAACGAGATCAACATGTATTCTCTATAAATGTCTGGTGTGGCACTCTTGGAACAAAAATATTGGGTCCGTATTTTTATGAAGAAAATCTGAATTCCGAACGCTATCTGTAATTTTTACAAAATGAATTAGGAGAATTACTGGATGATTTTCCATTGAACTTGAATAAAAAAATTTAAGTATTTTTAACATGATGCTCACAATGCACACATCGTATCAATTTATTTGTCAGAAGGATTTCTTAATTGGATAGGTAATAGAGGTTCAATTGCATGGCCTCCTAGGTCTCCGGACCTTACAACTATTGTTTTTTTTTGTGGGGAACTATTAAGGATAAAGTCACATAATATCAATGATCTGAAAACTAAAATCAAAAGAGCTCTAACAGAAATTAGACATAATACTTTATTAAAGATTCAAGAAAACGGTGGTCATTTTGAAGCATTATTACAATAATAATTAGTTTAATACATAGTATTTTTAATTATTATTTAGTTAGACTGTTAATAAAGTTATTATATATGTTTTATTAAAATATGTTGATTATTAATTTTAATTAATTTCAATAAACAAAACAAAAATGTGATATTGTTTTCAAACTCTAAATTTGGGTTTTTGTTACATCACAATTTATTTAGTTTTTAATTTCAAGGCACTCTTATAATATGTCGTAATAATTGCTGCATCAACTTATTTTTGTTTTTTATAAATTCTGAAAAACTAATTAAATAAGATATAACAAATTATACATTTTTGAAATTAGAATAAAATTAACTTTTTAATGAACTAACTCATAGCCAACTAAGGTTGCCATTTAAAAAAAGGCAAGTTGGGTTTATATCTCAAAAATCAAAAATGCCATGATTTTTTTGTTAATTTATTTAAATTCTACACAAAAATATCTATAGAATACATTTTTTATTTTTGCTCTAGAGTAAATAAACAAAAAGAATCTCATAATATTAAAATAAAAATTAATTCATTTTTATTTATTGTTGTGGTGGGAAAAGTATAGTGTACAACTGGAGCACTTTTCAAACGCTTGTACTACAATGTGGGAAATGGACATTATTACAATTAGTTTATAAACATATTTAAATAAAGATATTTTTGCCAAATTATTCTTGTAACGTATTAAGTATTATAAATTAATTTTTATGAACAATGAATTATTACATATAGTAACTGTAATAACTGCATATATTGATATTTAACACTTTATTTCTGTGTTATAAAAATAAATATAAATTATTTGTTTAGTAGATTGTATTTGAATTATTGATAAATGGAAACATTAGATTTATAGAAACACATATGAAGTCCCATTACTTAGAAAATAATAAGCTATATAATAACAATTTACGAACAATAAAAGAAAACTAATGGTCATTAAAATACATATTTAATGTATGCATGTAATATTTTTTATGTGTTTATATATATATTGCATACCTACGCATGGTAAATAAATGCAACATATTTTATAGCATTATTTATTATATTTGTTTTTAAACTTTTGATTGATTACCTAGATGTGTTTTTAAATAAGTGTGTCGTGTGTTAAAGTAATTGAAAAGATTGAAATTACGTCAAGATCATTTTAATAATAAAATTATTAATACGTCTGCGTTCCTGTAACTTGTTAAAACTATATACTCGTATAACAATATTACTTTTTATTATTACACACTGTTATTTAATAAAAGTTTAGTATTGGTGTTATATGTTTTATATATTTTTATAAAAGGAAATACCTATCTTGAATGTTTAATCCATACAACAAATATACAGTTATTTGTAAGTATAACAAAGCAAAATAAATATTTTTTCAGTTAAAAAATGCTTTATATAAATTATTTGCTGCTCAAAGATAGAAAAGTCAAGTTTTAAAATAATTTAAAAAAAATTATACGTAAATTTAATAACAATAAATATTTTAAATAAGAATACACAAGTTGTTCAATACGAATTTTAGGTTTTTTATGATGTTATTTTTTAATTATTTGTACAATTGTATAATTCTACCTTTCAACTATTGTTGTAATATATTATTTTAGATTACTATTTCTTTTGTTTGTCAAGTTTTTGTTTATTTGTTTTTCCACTTATTGGATTTTCTATGCTTTTTTAACTTTTTCAACAATTTGTGTATTTAAAGGTAATCTTTATGTTGTTACATTATCAGTAATCTACTTTAACTAAGTGGGTGTTAAAAAAAATTGAATTTAACTTCATTTATTTGTGTATATTATTATAGATTTAAGTTTTATAAATGACGTACATGCAGTAGTGTTTCAGGGTATGCATGCATCATCATTGTGCTTAGCATTAATAGCATCTTATTATTAGACATCTTAGGGTGCAAATGTCACACAAATAAACTCACAGTTTTTGTTTTTGTTGTATACATTCAAGATAAGGTGTCCATTAATGACTATAAAGAATTTTTTGAAGAATTTGAAAATGTTCTTATTCAATTTAACGATAAAAATATTATTATTTTTTGTGATTTTAATGCTGCGACTAGTAATACTAAATCTTTAGTTATACAAAGTTTTATGGACTATACAGACCTTGCGCAACATAGCACAGTTCTCAATGAGTACAACAAATCATTAGATTTAGTTTTTAGCAATATAAATGTTAAAGTAGTTAGAGATACTGCACCACTAGTGCCAGAAGATAATCATCATCCGGCTCTTTATTGTAAATTTTGCATCAATTCTCATAAATCTTCTGCCAATAACATTCCGATAAATAAACATTTAGTTAATTATAATTTTAAAGCAGCTAACTATATTTCTTTATATAATGAAATTTTAAACTATGATTGACAAACCTCGACAATATATCAGATGATACAAATACCATGTGTAATGAGTTCTACAATTCATTATATTCTATTTTTAACGTTCATGTTCCACTTCAAAAACTTAATTCAAGAATGAAAATGCAGTATCTTGTATGGTTCAGTAATGAATTATTACGCAATATTAAAGAAAAAAATATATATCGCAAAAAATATTTTTTTAGCTGCAAACTTTGATAAATTTAAATATCTACGAGCTCTTATTAAAAGACAATCAATTCGAGATTATCATCAGTACATTCAATCTGTTGAAGAAAACGTAAGTTCTAATCCTTCTGCATTATGGAATTTTATCAACAACAAAGCTCGCAAATCACGCATACCTTCCAACATTGTATATAATGATATAACATATGACACGCCGATGAGTATTGTAAGCGCATTTGCTGAATGTTTTAAAAATGTATTTAACCCTATTAATAATTCTTCAGCATCAAAAAATGTAGACTGCACTAGCAACAAGCTATGCAAGATTGAATTAATTGAAGAACAGGATATCATTCAAGCACTTAAGCGAATTAAAGATAAGTGAGTGGACAACACGTAACGACAAAATTCCTAGTTTTTTTTTGTGAAGGATTGTGGAAGAGCACTAATTGCTCCCTTTTTTAAAATTTTTAATCATTCTATAAAAACAGCTGTTTTTCCAGAAATATGGAAAATTAGCAAAGTGTGTCCCGTCTTTAAAAATGGCGATAAACACGACATTCAAAATTATCGACCAATTTCAATTTTAAACAACTTTGCAAAGTTATTTGAATGTGTTATATACGATAAAATATATAATGAGCTGACAGCTACTCTATTTGTCAAAATCAACATGGATTTCTTCGACAAAAATCTACAGTCACAAACTTAATGCAAATGACGCAGTTTATATCACAATCTTTAGATAAGCGTGGACAAGTCGACGTGTTATACACTGATTTTAGTAAGGCTTTTGATAAAATTGACCACGGCATTATTTTATCAAAATTAGCTAACTTTGGCTTCACCAATTCTTTACAAAAATTTATGTCATCTTATTTTTTGGGTCGCTTACAGTACGTATCATACAACGAACATTTATCAGATGTGTACGTTTCATCTTCAGGGGTGCCACAAGGATCAAATCTTGGTCCATTATTATTTCTTATGTTCATTAATGATTTACCATCTACATTAAATTGTAAATCTCTCTTATTTGCAGATGATACTAAAATATATAAAGAAGTTTTTGAAATAGATAGTTGTTTGTATTTACAAAACCAAATTGATGCTCTAACAAATTGGTGTGAGTGCAATAGATTAGAATTAAATATTTCTAAATGTAAAATTGTCACTTATAAGTTACGGAAAAATCCAATTATTTTTAATTATACCATACATAATAAATCTGTGGAACGTACTTGCTTAATTAAAGATCTCGGTGTTATATTTGATAGCAAATTGTGCTTTACTGAACATATAAAATACATTGTATCAACATCTCGAAAAATGTGTGGCTTTATAATGAGAAACTGCAAATCTTTTAAAAATGTCAATGCTTTAAAAACACTATATTTTGCACTAGTGCGTTCTAAGATAGAATACTGCATTATTATATGGTATCCATTTTATAATAAACGTAAGTCAGAACTAAAAGCAATGCAGCGAAAATTTCTCTAGTATGTTAAATTTAAAGAAACCGGCACTTACCCAGCTAGACATTGTGACCATGGCTCATTACTTGAATCATTTGCTATTGACTCAATTGAATGTAGATCAGTAATATGTGAAATAGCATTCTTGCATAAACTATTAAACAATAAGATTAATTCTCCTTACTTGTTGAGTTTGCTAGGTTTTAGAGTTTCGCCGTTTCGTTCTCGACAAGCAGATTTTTTTCAAATTTCTCAGTGTTGCACTAATGTCTACTAACTCACCTATTAATAGAATTTGTTGTCATTTTAATAATATTGTAAACGTAGATTTAGACTTATTTTATCACAGTTTACCTGCGCTTTTAGAAGCTGTTCGTATATATTTTAGAGTAGCGACAATAAGTTAAGAGATTTTTTTTAATGTGTATAATTATGTATTTAGTTTAGTAGTAGTATGTAGTATAGTTATAGAGATATGTTATTAATGTTATTTATGTTATGTTGTCCTGTTATTGGATGTATTTCTGTTGGGCAATAAATATATTATTATTATTATTATTATATTATTATTTAGAGATACAATTTACAATAACTATTGTACAAAAAGAGATTACTGGCAGATTTTTTCAATTAATGATGACATTTTTAATCGCGATCAGAGATATAGCCACACGCCAGAATAACCCCCCAGATAACGGCATTTTTGGCGCGTTTTATTTGAATAAGATGACAAATTTATTATTTAAATTTAATAAACGATGTATTTAATGTAAATTGTTTCTCCGACCAGTGATATGCTAGAGTACACTGATGATAAAACTCTAGTGTACGTGTCTTACACTGGGTGGTAAGGCAATTTATATAAAGTACATCATTTATGAAATTTAAATGATAAATTTGTTTTAGTTATCTGATGTAAATAAAACTCTCTAAAAATGCCTATATCTGTTTAGGTTAAGATTTATTTTTTCTTCAGCCCTTTTTACACACATACACAAACGTTGCGTTACCAATTCTGTATTATTTTAGAAGGCTGAGGCATCTGACAGCCGTGATCACATTGGTAAACTACACGCAGTATAGGGTTATTAAAAAAAGAGTAAACTTACAAACATTTTTGTTGGAGGAAAAAAAATCAAATCAAAATTTATATAAACAGCAAGTTTGGAAAACTTGTGGGGTGTATTTGCGGTATTTGATTTTAAAGTCGAATTGTTGTAGTAAGATGGCCCAACGAATATTTTGTTGGTCTTTTAAGAAAGAGACAGGAGGCTAAACTGGTGGAGTGAGATTATCTTAAAGCAGTACTCTTCCAAATACGTCTTCATCTATGGCCAAGCATTTTCTCTCGGTGATAAAGTAGTCTTTTGGCTTTCTTTCACGTCTAAGGGTGTGGCCACAACGGAGCTCCGACCATCGAACAGCGCTCCGACTATCGAACAGCGCTCCGACCATCGAACAGCAATCCGAGCATAGAACACTAAAATGTGTTCTGAAACTTTTTTAGCGGTGTGAGAGTAAAATTATTACATTATATTTTTTAATTACTAAATCATTTTACTCTCACGTCGATAAAAAAGTTTCAGTTCATATAAATACGAGGCTCGAGCGGTGTGTGAGGGTCCGAGCTTAGAACATATTTTAGTGTTCTATGCTCGGAGCGCTGTTCGATGGTCGGAGCGCTGGTCGAGGGTTGGAGCGCTGTTCGATGGATTCGGATTCGGATTGTCGTTGTGGCCACACACTTACTTGCGTATGCTATGATTAGACTGGCCGTTAGTGTATTGTGGCAGTGCGGCTCTACGGTCGTGATTGAACGCGTCTGTCTGAAGGAATAAGTTTGCGTTACAGTAGGATTCTTGGAGTTCTGACCTATACCAATGGGTTTGTTTTTTATTAGGATTATTAGTAGGGCAGTTGGTTTAAAGAATGCGTGAATAAACTATCGATACTACGACGTTATACTTGCGTCTCAGTTCATGGACGTTTTGCGGTGCTCTGAATTGTAAAAATGCTTGCAGTTGATACGCACCTTGTGGGTGTTTAGGACGTGGGTTAAACACTTGAATTTAGTTTTTACGAGTTTACATTTAGTTAGGTTTAGCCGAAGATTAGCTGCTTGTGAGAGCTGTAGGATTTCTTCTAGGTTATACAGATATTTGGCGTGTGTTTTGCTAAGTACATTAATGTTGTTTAGGTATGCAAATGTTTTTAGTTTTATATCGGAGTCCAGGAAACGTTGGAAAGTGGTAAGGACAGAATGTAGTATATAATGGATACAGAATTGATTTTTTGATGTCAATACAGTAATCGGTTTATTTTCCTATTTTTTTTTTTACTGGAAATTTGTACAGGCTGTTGATAGGTTTTATAACACTTTTGCGTTGACAGCCGCTTGAATTTTTGGATGGTGTTGTTTAAGGGGGCTGTTGTATCTAAGGCGTGTATGGTGGGCCTTTTTTTTTGATATAATCAAACCATTTAGTTACTAATCCAAATAAAAAAGCAGATATTTTTGTAAACCAATTTGTATCTAATTTTACTATTTTTGTACTTACAATGCCGGCTGGTGGTAAAATAATGGGTCGAATACATTTTAGACAACGGGTTGTCAAATGGTATCTTCTTAAATTAAATACTATACCTTTGTATCAGGTTTAGTTAAAATTCTACTTTTATTTAAAAAAAAAATGAATTAGTTTTTATTGTAACAAAAAATTTGCTTTATCATACAAAAAAGAAACATTTCCAAATTGTTAGAAATTGCAAATGTTCAACTTATACATAAAAAAGGAAACAAGTCTGATTTTTTAAATTATAGATAAATTGCATTTTTTTTTCTTTCATTTTTTTCTTCTTGCCAGCTTAAATTGTTTCTGTTTAGTATTGCTCCTACATTGTTTTTTCATGTTTTTAAAGGTCGTCTTTTTTTTCCTGTTTTCTAATCCACACGTTACATACTTGTTTTGTTTATTTATCTTTTGGCATTTTTTCTAGATGTCCATACCATGCTAACTGTTTATCTATTGTGTTGTTTATGCATTCAATTTAAAGAATTTCTTTTTTCAGTTTATTTTTATTACACCTTATACTCTTTTCTGATATTTTATTTTTGTTGCCTGTATTCTACTTTTATCTTTTTGATTCATTAATTTTTTTTTAAACCTGCTTGTTGATTAAAATTACTTTATTTTTGTTTGTGGTCTGGATTCTCTTGCTTATTTTATGCTTTACGTTTTCTTTATTATTTAGAGTTGCTTCTAAGTATGAGAATGATTTTTGTTTTATTTTTTTTTTAATTTAACTTTATATCTGTTTTTATATTTGATTTTGATATTACCAAAATTTTTGTTTTTTCTATACTTAATAGTCGTTGCATTTTAGTAATTCCTTGTTTTATAAGTTTTGTTGCATATCTTTCTTATATTTGTTATTATAGCTAAACTATCAGAAAATGCACATTCTGCTATTAATATCTAAGTCTACAAATGTTATGAAAAGTTTGTTGTCTTGCCTTATCGTTTTTTTAATTAATTTTTTTAAATGTGAATATATGATATTGAATGTCTTTTTCTAAACCCACTTTGAGTTTTTTCTAGTGTTGGTTTTACTAAATGTTTGAGTTTATATTCTATAATAGATTTGTATATTTTTGCTGTTGTAAAGCAATGATATCTTTTTACAGTTCTTGCTATCTTTTTTTTTGTAAATTGGAAATATCGGGGTTTATTCTAGTCTGTTAGAATTTGTTTTAGCATCTTCCAATAAGAGGTTTCATTTTGATATTAAAAAAAAAAAACTGGTATTTTTTAAGAGAAATCAATATATGTTCATTTTATTGTAAAGAGGAAGGTATGCCATTAACATTTAAAAATTATATCAGTCAAATGACCGCCACGGTTACGGTTGCAGTTCCGCATTCTTTTCATGAAATTCCATGACCAATTTGCACATTTGCGGCTGTATGTCCTCGATAACTTCACGAATTCCATCTTTAAGGTCGTGAATCGATTGTGGAGCATGGGCATAGACCTTATCTTTCACGTGGAAAAAAAAAGTCTCAAGGTGTTAAATCACAAAAGAAATAACACGTTCAAGAAACTTTTCTTGCAAAATTGCGATTGTTTCGTTGTTTGTGTGGCACGTAGCGCCGTCTTGCTGAAAATAAACGTCATTCACATCAATATCTTCTAATTCCATCCATAAAAAATTATTAATCATAGCTTGGTAGCGCCATCCATTCACCGTAACAGTTGCACCAGCCTCATTTTTGAAAAAGTAGGGTCTAATCACACCGCCAGCTCAAAAACCGCACCAAACAGTGACACGTTGAGGATGCAAAGACTTTTTAACAATCATTTAGCCTTAAATGCGACTATTCTGCTTATTATCGTAGCCTCCGAGGTGAAAATGGGCCTCATCACTGAAGATGATTTTTTGATGAAATTTCGGATCATTTTGATGCATTTGAGGGATTTATGGTGATCGATCGGCTTGAGTTTTTGTGTTAACTGAAATTTAAAAGCCTTAAGACTTAAGTCTTTATGCAAAATACCGTGTAATGTCGTTTGTGAAATGTCTAATTCCAAAGATCGACGAGGAATCGACAAACCTGTTTTTTTTTCAACACTACGGGCTACATCAGCAATATTCTCATATGTTCTTGAGCGATGTACACGGTTTCGATTCTTCACAACACTTTGTCCCGACAGCTAAAATTTTTTCACCAAGTTTACTATTGCCAGCCGAGAAGGTGCTTTACGACGACCAAAAAGTGCTTTAGTTTTGCCAACTCTGACTGAAAAATGTTCTTCATTTGTGTAGTGAATTTTTATAATTTCAATGCGTTGTGGAAGCGTGTATCGTTCCATTTTTAATAATGGCGTAGTTTTTACTTGTCAAATGTCAAAAGATAATAGCTTTAAAATTGGCAGCTGCCCAAATAGCCCGCTATTCAAAATGAAACTTCTTATTGGAAAACCTTTTATTTTAATTGCTCCAATTTTATCATGTCGTGTACTACCTTTTTCCATTTCTCAGTTTTCTCAATACTACTTTTATTTTTGTGCTAATGTTCTCTGCTTCTTTGTTACTTATGTTGTTTTTAAGTGGTTGTTTCTTTTTTTCTTCATTTCTTTCTGTACTTTGATTTTCTTTTAATAACTCCTTCATTATTTCCTTGTTATCTTTTAATATTTTTGATTGTTTGTCTTGTAGTTGTTTTAGCTGTAATTTTTATAATTTTTCAGTGTTTTATAGAATAACTTCTGATTGTTTTTGAAATTTACTAAAGAGTACTCTAAATTTTTTCTTAATTTTTTTTTTTGGCTATTTTTTTGACTTTTTCTTTTGTGTTTTGTATTGTTTGTATTTTTTTGTGTATTACTAAAACTTTTCTATTTCCGTTTCTTCTTTTTTACTTTCTCATTCTACAAGTGGATTTGTTTGTTGTTTTGTGTGCTTCTTGTTGTTTCACATGTTTGTTTAGTTGCTTTCAGTAAATTGTGTTTACCGTTTATTAGTTTTTTTATACTGTTTTGGTATTTCTTTCTCGTGTGTGTCCTTTAGTATGTCTATTCTGTTTGCATGTTTTTGTTTATTTTACTGTTTGTTTTGTTTTGTTTTGTTTCTTTTTTTTTATCTTTGGTATTGTCAAAAAATGATCGGCTGTTATTGTTTTGTCTTCTAATTTAACTATCATTATTTTTTTGTTTTTATTTTTTTATTATTTGATTTCTCTATTTTATTAATTAATATGCATCCTATGCCTGCTTTTGCTTTTTCGTTATTTTCTACTATGATATACATAAGTATATGACCATTACTTAACTTTATTATTCCTTGCCTTGTCATTTTTGTTTTTTATATGGCCATATGTTAAATTTTACTTTTTCAAATTCTTCTACTAGTTCTAACTCCTTATCTTTTATACTTCTTATGATTCATGAGCTTATTTTGATGTTTCTTTTTTTATGCTTAATTGTCTTTGTTTTGCCCGTCTATTTTGTTTTGTTTGCTAATTGTTTTTTGCTGCCTCGTTTCTTTGTTTTTTCTTAGAGTGACTTTTTGTTTTGTCATGCTAGCCTTTTAAATTTTTTCTTCTTTGGTATCTCCTATCTAGCAATACTTTAATTTTTTTTTCAATGTGTGGTTATTATCTATATACAGGGTGTTTCTTAACTGAAGGCGAAAATTTCATTAATTTCTAATTTTTATAATATTTACTTTTCATTCTACATATTTCATCTTTAATATAACATTTAATATATTTACTTAATAAGGACAGTGAGACCGGAAAGCTATAAAAAGATAAATGCTTACAAAAAATGTGTACTTTAAGATTGAATTCCCAATTGAGTGGCCCCTTTTGTATGGCAAGGCCAAGCAAGCAAAATATAAATGTGATTTCAAACACTTATAAAAGAAATTCTTTGCTCTTAAATATTATATAATATATAGTTTTCAATTATTTGTTCAGAGTTCAAACGCGTATTAAATGAAATTACTAATAATTTAATATAATTGCGATTTAATTAATGATCATAATAATATAAAAAATAGGGTACATCTTTTAAAATCTAAATAACTTTTTTGTTTTGTTTCATGTGTCTCTGCACATAAAAGTTTAATAGATCAGGAGATCTTGCAGGCCAGTTCACTTTACTTTTTTTACCAATCCACCTATTATCAAATTATAATTTGAGCCACCGAACTACATATTACCCAACATGGGGCGGTGCTCCATAGTGCTGGTACCACATCTTCTTACGCAAGGACATTACAGAATCCGTAAACAAAAATTATAAAATTATATCTGCGTATTCTCCGTTGTTGGACAGCATTTTTATCAAATTTTATTAACTGAACTAAAGAAAACGATTCAAAAGCTTGCATCGTAACTCTTATCTTGACAACAGAAACATATAATTAGAAGTGATGGTTTTAACTCTGATTACAAAATTATAAATGCGGATGTTTCTGTATTTATGATTTTCATTAATAAAATTCTTTAAATAACTAAAAATCTTCCTAAAAAATTCTGTTATCATGCTTCGAGAACAATTTAAATTGAATTGATTGTATTATTATTTTTTACATTGTCTTAAAAAAGCTAGTTATGTTACCAGACCACAAAGTACATTATACAATTACTTTTTGAAGATGCATTTTTTGTTCAACAATCTTTTTTGGATTTTTGAATCTCCAAATACGGCTGTTTTGTTTGTTTACGTAGCCACTTTGATGAAAGTTCTCTTCGAATCTTTTGCGAAGATTTGTTTCCTTGTTGCTTTGCGGCAGACACACGACGTTGTAAATGATCTCTAGCGTTTAGTTTTTGTTATTTGGGTTTTGAAAGGATGTAAGTGTTTATCCATAGTCAAAATTTGTTGCGTAGTGGAGTACGTAAAGCCCAGTTGCTGCGATTGATAACAAATTCTGGTTTTGCAGTTACACATTGACTAACAGCATAGCGATCATTACGAGTATGTTGAGCTACTTTGGAGTTAGTTACGAACCTAGTTTGTTCAAACTTCAAGATCAAATTTCTAATTGTGCGCTCAGAAATATTTTTTTTATAACTAAGATTGTTTATGTTGCTAGAATACAAATCAACATTTAACATTAATATTTACTGCTCAACATTTGAACTGGTACACTTACAAGAACATATATAAAAAAACAAATCACTACTTTTTGAGGAACGCCTTCTTGCTTAATTGATAGTATATAGTTCTGGAAATACTTTTAGGGCGATGAATTAAAAGAATAAAACTTAAATAACAAATTTCAAATGTTTTAATAGAAAAATAACAAAATCTTCATTTTAGTATTACAGAAAAGCTCGTTCTGGAAAGAAATGATTACCAAACACTAAAAGATTAATAATGCGTGGGACCTCCTCTAACTTTTATGATCTTTTGGCAACGTCTTTGCATGTTGGAAATCAAATCCCGAATGTAATGTTTAGGAATACTTAGCCACTCTTCCAAATCGGCAGTTTGGAGCTGATGGTGATTGTTTGGATTTACTCCTTGTGACCTTATCAACCTTTTTAGGTAATCCCATCCGTTTTCTATGGAGTTAAGACCTGGAGAGTTTGCAGGCCAATCCATTTGCGTAATATTGTTCTTTTTAAAAAATGCATTGATTTGCCTTGTTCTATGAGGGCGCGCATTATCATCAACAAACATGAAACCATTGCCTACGTCATTGGCAAATAGCAACACTACAGGTTCTAATACCTCATTAAGATACTTGACAATATTCATTGTAGCATTTTCAATCATAACCAATTCAGTACGACAAGTCGCAGAAATACCTCTCCAAACGGCAATTGAACCGCCTCTATAAGCTTGATGGTAAGTCACGTGGTTCTTAATATAGCGTTCTACTCTGCTTTTCTAAACTTTCACTCTTTCATCGGAGCTATGGAGACGCACTGTGGTTTTGTCACTGAATAAACAACTACCCCAATCTTCAATTTTCATGTTGGTGTGCCTACTCTAGCCTTTTTCTTTTGTGGGCTCTGGTCAACAATGGACATTTTTTAGAAGATCTGGACCTTAAATTTACCTGTTGCATTTAATAAATGAACTTGGAGTGTTCTTGCAGTAGAAAATCTATTCATTCCACACTAAATCGTAGTAAACCGGTCCTCTATGACTGTTGTACTGCGATTTTGCTCTCTGCCGTACCTATGTTGGACAGTTCCAGTGTCATTATTGTCATTACAATACATTTGAACTTTTATGATCACATTGTGGCTTACATTGAAATGGGCAGCAACAGTTCTTAGCGATGCACCAGTAATAAGCATTCCCATTTCTTCAACACTTAAACGACTTAATGGCATCTTTAAAATGCAGTCAACCACTCTGAATTAAAACTTACTTGAGATATTTGCAAAAATTCTCTTAAACTAGATAATATAAGCGTCCGCACGCTCCGTAACTGCACTGATAAACAACAATTGTTTCGAAAATGTTATTCGATAGGCATTTGTTTGCATTCCGAAACACAGTCTTTATTATTATTGTTATTATTATTTTATTATTATTTTTACTGCATGTTATATAAGTGTATCAGTTTAAATGTTGAGCAGTGTATAACTTGATACTTTGAAAATATTTATCTGTGTCAAGTGGTAGCTCAACATGAATCACTTTTTATATGCAAAATATACGTCCTTGAATTGAATATTGTTCTCAAGTATGGGGAGGAGCATCTGAAGCTACACTATTTCTTTCAAAAACGAGCTATTACAATTACACATGACGTATATGCAGATATGGCATCTTCTTGAGTTTTTTAACGGGAATGTTTTAATCTTATAATACCAGATTTAAGAATATTTCTTAGTGGATAAACATACTATTTCAATATTATTGACACCTTGTATATGAACATAGATAATTAGCTTTATTCAAACTAAATTATGAAAGTAAGATGCAAAGGTTTAATTAGATACTGCAAAAATGGGTTTATATGTATATGTAAATTAAAAATTAATATTTATTTCAATTTGTTTAGTTACGTTTCAGGAGTAACAATACTGGGTACACCAGCTGAAATCTACAATTTCGGAACACAATACTGGATTATTTCGATATCTGTGATTCTAAGCGCTGTCGTTATTAGTTACGTTTACCTCCCCGTATTCTTCAAATTAGAAGTAAATTCATCATACGAGGTAATAGATCTACGCTATATTATTACAGTCTATATATAATTTACATTTTTAGTATCTGGAGTTACGATTTAGTCGTTCTGTGAGAACTATGGCATCTGCATTATTTATTATAGACGAGGTAACGTAATTCTAACCCGTAAAATAATCAAATAAAATGTATCGATTTATACTGGAAATTTACTTAGCTTATAATAACTCAATTAAATATTATTGTTTTAGATTATGTTCCTTCCAATATTAATTTTTGTTCCATCATTAGCTTTTAATCAAGGTAGGAAATTAATCTTTTATTGATTTATCAATTTCAACAGTTTGCGTTATAATTTACGTGTTGATTTTTATGATTCATTTTATTTTAGTGACTGGGATTGATTTGCATTTAATTGGATCCATTGTGTGTGTTGTTTGTATTTTTTATACTGTTTTGGTAAGTTGATCTAAATCTATTACTCATACGTTTGGAAATAAGTTTGATATGTTAAGTTATTGTTAACGTATGCTCTATTAAATTAATTATGTATTATATAATGCAAATATTTTTGTATTTTTAGGGTGGTTTGAAAGCTGTTGTATGGACTGATACTTGGCAAATAATTGTGATGTTTATATCTGTTATTGTTGTTGTCATTTTGGGAACTATAGCTATTGGTGGGTTCTCAGAAGTGTTTAATAGAAGTGACATAGGTGGTCGCTTAATATTTTTCAAGTATGTTTATTAAATTTAATTTTGAAATTTATTTTGATTATGTTATTTATTTTCAGTTTTAATCCAAGCATGTACGAACGGCATTCAGTTTTTACTGTAATAATTGGTGGATTTTTCTATTGGACTTCATTCAATGCTGTTAATCAAACAATGGTTCAGCGGTACATGTCTTTGCCAACTGAAAGACAATCTAGAATGTAAGTACTTTTTTGAAATGTTATATTATTTTTAATTTATAATGTTGTTTTAAGTAAAAATAACTCAGGATAAACTGGGCATTAAAATATATTTGTACGATATTTATATTTACAAGTGCTGCTTCCAGTTCTAATATCAAAATGTGTGCATCAATGGATCAATAGCCAATGACTTTTTAGGTCATTTTTTTTGTTAAGGACTATTCTAACATCGTATCCATGCTGGATTTTTTTACTTCCAGAGTAATAACATGTGTGATTATAAATATTGCACTTTTCATAGTTTCATTCTATCTATTTTTGGATAGCATTATGTGTCTTGCCAGTTTGATACATTGTTCTGACATTCCAAGTACATTTTTTAATTGGTAGTTTATTTTGTCTGTGTATTTTTATCTTATTGTTTAATACTCTTCTTCTTCTCCTTCTCCCTCCCAGAACTGAACAAGAGAATTACATTACTTTATGAATTCTTATGATGTTGACTACTTTTAGTAATCTATCCGCCTTTAGGGCCAGAAGAATGCCTTTGGATCTTTTGTTTTCTCCGCCATTAAGGCACGTGTATTTGTGTATATTTTTTATTTGTAATTCTATGCAAGAGTTCTAACAAGGTTTTAAACGAGTCAGTGAATTGTTGTGTTACTGATTTTTTTTTCTTTCTGAAGTGGTTTGGCTAACGTTCTTGCAGAACGGGCATAATTGTTCTATCTATTATTACACTTCTGACATCTTATTTTTTAGCAGTTTTGTTTTTTCAATAAAATCTAGGAGCTTTTGCTAACGGATTGTCTTCAACTCTTATTTAGTTAAATTGTGTTTGCCAAAGCAAGCTGTGCGCTTCATATTATATGCTTCACATTCACTCAGCAGGTCTATAGCGGAGATTTTTGCTCATTAAACATTTTTGGCAAAAGTGGTTCGTATTTATTTTCATTCTATAAATTTGCTTATTCGAGCTACTGTATCAGGTTATTATTAAAAAGTAAAAGTAAGCATTTGAAATTTGTGATGGTTTTGTTAGGAATAGTCTTGTATGCTTTATTTGCTGATTATTTTTTTATAGGTCTAGGTTCTAAGTTTTGTTGAAAGTTTGCTTTAGATTTGTTTTTGGTCTTGTAAGATATGTAAATACAGGTTAAGGTCCAATAAATGTTCCACTTTATTTTTGGTAAGCTGGTCCGCTTTGATGTTTTTTTAACTTGGATTTTTGATATCTAGACCGGATATGCGCTATAATTTGTAGCCAAAGCATCTAGACTGTTTATGCATGCCATAATTTTAAATAAAGGCATGTTTGTGCAGCTATAGCGTAATCTGCTTTTCATGGTTTTCGTCTTGATATATACCAGCTTTGGTGATATTTTGGTTATTGGCTCTATCTGATACCAGGTAGTTTCTGTACTATTTTTTGTTTATTTATTTGTCTTGCATTATCATATCAAATGATGTTTTGATGCAATAACCTTATATGAAATCTGATTTGATTATTAGTCTGTGAGTCAAGAGATGTAATATATGTTCATCTTTAGTATGTACTCTGCTTGTATTGCCATTACTACTAAGTGTAGTGGTGGTAGCAATAGCTGGTATAAAGTTAGCGTCCAGGATTTAATTGATTATAATGTATGAGACAAATGTACGGAATAATTTTTTTTTTGCTTAAGCCACCGAAAATGCCTTCTTATTTATTAATTCTTATTATGTGAATTTTTTTCAGATTTTTTCAGTGAGCCATTTCCGAGTAATAAGCAATCAAAATTTGAAAAAATTGTTTTTGAGTTTTTTTACATTTTTTGATTGTTTGTAACTTCTCAGGATTGCATTTTTAGGAAAAAACTATAAGACACTTTTTTCTTCAAAATTATCTAAAAAATAAGTTTACATAGCCAAAAATTATTTTCATGGAATTTTAAAAATTTTGCAGAACCTTAAAAGACAGTTTTTTTTTTCTCAAATATGGATAAAATCGTGCATTTATATGTGCAAAAGATACCCTGAAAATTTCAGGAAGTGCCGTGTGCTACGCTTCGCAATATCTTACAATGTATCCACAGAAATTGAGTTTTTAGTGTCCCGTTCTTTATGTACCTGTCGATTATTACTTTTTAAATAGTTTTTATATGAAGGATATTAAGCTGATTGGTCTGTAAAATTTAGCTAGGGGATATGTAGTGCGCATCGCCGGGTTTGTTTTGGTAAAAATACTACTTTAACTTTTTAGCTGCTCGATATGTGTAAAAATGCTACTGACTTGCTCTAGCGGTTTTGCATAAACGCCTATTTAGAATTGTTTTTTGTAGCATGATAGGATAAATTTGATTTGTTTTTGCGAATTTAATGCAGTAGAGTGGCTAGAATTAGAGTCGGTATTAAAAAAAGCGTTTTATTTCCTTTGCAGGTTTTGATAAACACGTTGCAGTGCTTTTTAGTAAACTTGTTTGTGGGTCCAAAATTTAGTGTTTTCCTCTCGCACCACAGGGTTTAAGGGGTCTTAGCTACGATCTTACATAAATGGTTTGAATGTGTTGATTCTCTATTTTAGGCTACTTTGATTAAAGAATGGTGTTTGCTTTTTTGTGTGCTTTTTTGGTTGGCGGTTTAAGGTTCTTTAGATCAGTAGCTTTCATCAACGTAGTGCCGGGAAAGTGTGTTTTGTAGAGTACTTTGATCGATTTCGTGTATGTTTTGTTCTGTGTCAAGAATCTAAGTTTCTAAGCGCAATCTTTGTTTACAGTTTTTGAAGACGGGAGTATGTGGGTTTGAACGTTGTTACAATATTTCTTAAGACTGGTTTTGTACTTAGCTCAAATACCGTTTGAATTATCTAATGTTTCTAAGCGTAATCTTTGTTTACAGCTTTCTGAAGGCGGGAGCATGTGGGTTTGTTCTGAACGTTGTTATAATATCTCCTAAGAGTGGTTTTGTACCTAGCCCAGATACCATTTTTTTGTTTAACAGCCCAGATACCGTTTCTTTGTGTAATGACTTTTTAGTGCTTTTTGTTGCAATTTTCATTGAGCTTACAACATAGTTTGTCTATATTTCTAACTTATGTGATCTTTTTGTCATGTTTGGACAGACTCTAATTTGACTAACTAGTATTTTGTTATACAAATCCCAGTTAGTTTTTTTTTGGGTTTATGTTTTTTAAAAGAAGCGTTTTTTCGATTTTTATTACTTTACTGGTTTTTTAATTTGATAGTATGAGGTTTATAATTCTATTAAATTTTTAATAATAATAAGGTTAATATCAGTGTTGTGTTTGGCAATATATGCACTGAGTGCTGTATAGGTTGCCGTACAGTGATGTATGATCTGTATGATAATCAACATTGGACTTAATCTTAAAACTTTTTTGGAAACCATGAATGAATTTTTATCTATGACATTTTGTGTTTTTTTCTTTTTGGGATTATTATTAATAATAGTAATACTTTTGAGGATGTCTTTGAAGATATTTTTGTTTATTTGGTTTAATTTAGCCGGCGCAATAACACGCTGGCTTAAAAAACACGTTGGCGTAAAAACATGTTGGCGTAAAAACACGTGGGCGTACTACTGATTGACAGGTGTTGCATTTGCGACTTGCATTAGTTTCTAGTGTAATGTTGCTGTTGCGTTCTCAACGTAATCTTTGCCTGAGCCAGCGCTTGGTTTTGTTTACGCGTTTCTGTCGTTGAAATGAGTTTGGTTGATTTGTTTCTGCAGCTTAGGCTTGGCTGTTTTTGAAAGCTTTGGCTTTTGGTAATGCTGAACAATTGTTAGTTTTGCAAAAAGTTTTTGTTTTTGTTTAGTTCTATATTTGTACTCACGAGCATGGAGAAAAGGGAAGAAAGGTGTTGTTTCAAATGCAGCATTCCTTGAGCTATGCATTTCTTTGTACGTTAGTTTTTACTTTAGATTGATGTTGTACTACAACATAGTTTAGCTTTCAGCTTAATGTAGTTGCAAGGGTCTGACATGTTGGGCATTTTTTTAGGACTAATTATCCAGAGTACATCTAAAGCATTTTTGTGTGTGCTAGAGCCGATATTTTAAGGTTTTTACGATTGCATTACCACCTTACAACTGCTTTTGAACGTATCTGCAAACAAACTAAAAAATATATACTATTGAACTAGTTAATTGGAAGCATGGAGACGCTGTAGATACTGACGAGGTTTGGTATCTGGTTTACCGGCACTCTCATATTAAATGTAGTTATGAGATTAGTTGAATAATAAATGCTACAGTTTCTTCAAATGTTCTGCCGGAGCTATCTCAAACCTGCGACTAAATATGCGCCGAGATTTTAGTTAGCCATTTTACCTAATTGAGTCACTTTTACGATGACTAGTACATGTGTATATTTATTTAAAATACTTGTATATATGTTCTTTCTCCTACGTTTTGCATTCTACTAGAGTTTTGCATTCTACTAGAGTGTGTTTTGCATTATTGTGTGTTTCTTTCTGACAGAATAGACTTCCTTTCTTCTTTTTTGATCTTTTTATTTTTTGCAAAAACTTTTCAAAGGTTTTGTGTCCAGTCAGTATTTGTGTTGTATAAAAGCACATTTAAAGTTTATT
Source organism: Tachinus rufipes (assembly GCA_963932245.1). Lineage (NCBI taxonomy): Eukaryota > Metazoa > Arthropoda > Insecta > Coleoptera > Staphylinidae > Tachinus > Tachinus rufipes. Next base: position 42,305,593 of record OZ010741.1, on the reverse strand, counting down.
CTCTACTTATTCTTTTATTTCCGGATTTAGTTCTTTTGTTTTTTTTATTGTCCACTCTTTTATTTTTGCTTCTTTTTTACTGGTTCTGGTACATCTCAAAAATTTGGAGAGAGGTTTATGCGGTCTTTATCCCAAAAGGAGGAAAGGCCTCACACACCTCCCCCAAAAACCTGAGACCAATCAGTTTATTATTGTTCCTGTTACAGACACTTGAAAGACTGATTGACTTGCACATGAAGGAGGCACTACACCTTGAAATGCTGTCAAAGTCTCAGCACGCATACACAAAGGGAAAATCCGTAGAAACGGCGCTCTACGCCTTGGTAAACCAGATTGAGAGCTCGATAAGGCATAAGGAGTTCACGATGGTTGTCTTCCTTGATATAGAAGGGGCATTTAACAACGTGAACTGAACCCCACAAGTGGGCGTCCTCTCGTCATTGCTTTGGAACATCACGCTAAATGAGCTGCTCCTCCAACTTAGGAAATCTGGCTGCAGGGTCGTTGCCTATGCGAATGACGTAGCAATAGCGGCCTTAGGGAAACACCTCAATATAATGTTGCAACTTTTCGAAGGGGCCCTATCGAAACTAGCGCAATGGTGCAAAAGGTGTGGCGTAGATGTCAACCCGGCAAAAAGCGCGCTAGTCGTTTTCACAAGAAAACACAACATCCCAGAATTCAAGCTCCCAATGCTAAAGGGCACTGAACTGACGATCAAGGAGAGCGCCAAATACTTAGGTCTCAAACTAGACCGAAAGTTATCATGGAAGCTCAACATAGACAAAAGAGTACGGAAAGCAACAGTGGCGCTGTACTCTTACAAGAGAGCGGTAAGAAAATCCTGGGGCCTCAACCACAAGATTATCTTCTGGCTATACAGAGCCATAGTTACACCAATACTCTACTACGGCGTATTTATATGGTGGTCGGTACTTAATAAAAGAGTCCATCAAATGGCGCTTACAAAAGTGCAGAGAATGGCGGCGCTCATGATAACGGGAGCCATGAGAACGACGCTTACGAAAGCCTTGGAGACAATCCTGGACATAGCCCCGGTTGATCTAATGGGCAAGCAACTTGCCATTACCACAGCACTCAGGCTAAAGTCGGTGCAAATGTTGACATCGGATCATCGTGGTCACGCCGGAATAATCAATGAATTTAAAGGGGTGCCCAAAAACATAGACCGCTGTCTAGCAAGACCTGCTTTTGGCAACAAATTCTCATACCACATACCCTCTAAAGAGGAGTAGATGGAGAAGAAAGGTATACCAGCAGGACACACGCAGATCTATACAGACGGCTCACGGAAGGAGGACAAAGTAATAACCTCGAATCTAGCGGAGCAAAGGTGGAGGGATGAAGACACCTCACCGAAACAGAAAAGAATCACTAACATCGTCTCTCTAAAAAGAACGATATCAGACTGGTAGTGAAAGTCATCACGGGACACTGTCCTATTGGCAAACACGCAGAGAGACTGGGTATAGCAAAGCGAGACTACTGCAGAGGCTGCCTGGACGAGGAGGAACAGGAGAGTCTTCAGCATTACTTAAGTCAATGCCCCTCTCTGTCCGCAACACAATTGCTCTTTTTAGGCCGACCTTTCTTTGATGGCCTCTCTGACCTCGCATCACTAGATGCGCAGACTCTCATGAGGTTCATTCACGGCTCAAAATGGTTTGACAAAATCTCTTGAGGAGGGTTGTACTTTTAAGTACTGTGGTAACACAACGGGTCTATCTGAGGCCTATGTGAGTGTTAGCTGCCACTTAAACCTAACCTAACCTAACCTACTGGTTCTTGCGTTTACTAGTTTTTTTTTTAATTTTTAACCGATCTTCTACTACATATCCGGGTGGATGAGGAGCCGTGATTACTTCTACTGTTTCTTGTGACGCTGTTTTGTAGGCCCTGCTGAGTCTTAACGAGCTTGCTTTCGTAGTTCTTATTATATTGTTTTATTTTGTCTTGAAATAAGCGGAATATTACTTGATTTATCAAAAGATTTTGACTACTTACACCATAATATTTTACTGCAGAAGCTTGAATATGGTGTAACACACAATGCGCTAAAACTTATTGCTTTGTTTATAAAAAAAATAAAACATTGTACTTAACAATCATGAACCAGCAATACAAATTTTGAACGTTAGGGTGCATTGGGACCTTTACTATTTATTATTTATATTAATGATTGTGCGGACTATCTGTTTTTATACTATAACAGACCTGGAATTGTACTCTGATGGTTTTAATATTAATATTTGTGGATAATAGAAGTCAGCACTAATAATGTAGATTTTATATTAGAGTAGTTCTCTAACAATAACTTTACTGTAAAGAAAAGTAAGTCTTCTTCTATTTTATTCTGAAATAATAGATCTAATATTACACATCACAAACATTACAGTTTTGCAACTTTTTACTAAATGTAATTCAAAATACACAGTTTTTAGGTGTCTATATTTAAAATGAAACCACAACTTGTAAATTCTCTAAAGTTAGATTGTAAACCGTTTTTAACTTTTGTTAAAATCACAATTTTAATCTAGAATTTGTTGTTTGAAATATGATTTGGATTTAAACTCTCAAGCTAGTTTGAATATTAAACGTTATGTAGTTATTTGTGTCATTGCGGCAATAAATATGGTTAGTTGGATACAATGTTTTCTAGGCGTTGTAGTGGTTAGCGTACCTTACCGCTACACCAGGGGTCTCGAGTTTGAGTCCCCTATCTGCAGCTTCAGTATATTTGCTAAACTTTACTTCTGTGTACAGTCTTGACGTTGAGTGCACGTTAAAGAACCTAATAATTTAAGTTGAAATTCTTGAATTTGCGGCAAAATTCCGAGATGTGGTAGTCTTAACCTCTGGCATCGCTGATTATTTCTGCAGGAAAAATAAACCGATGTTAAATAAATGAATTAACAAACTAACTTTTAGGTGTTGTCTTTGTAGCTTGTAGGCTACATTGATTTTAATTTTATTATTAGAAATTTTCTATGGTCTTGATATAATGTAGGCTTAAAGTTTAATTGTTTTTAGAAATGTACGATACCAAACGTTTTGTATTGTATTGTATATAGTGTCTAATGAAATAATGATGATTGTAATACGGTGCGTGTTATCTAATAAAAGCTCTATGGTGAAACCAAGTAGCGTTATATGCTAACTACAATGAAAGCAAAATAAAAAAAAATAGTTTGATGTATTTATGGTATTAGTGTCAACAAAATATAAATAAATAATATTATTTTAAATAATACATTTCTTTTCTAATTATATAATTATATTTGGTTAAAAATAATAAATAATATTATAATATATAATTACCTATACTGTTGTTGTAATTATAATGAATTGATTAATTAAACATAAACTAAAATAATGTTGTACATTATACAACAATATACAACAATAACGTTTTAGTTCGAACAAGTTTTGATTCTATTGTGCTGAATATTTGCGAACATATTTTATAATTAGAAAATATCACAATATTATTGTATTTACATTTTACGATGCGATTTTTATCTCTATTAATTTAAGTTTAATTGAATGATAAATATCTATATAATACTGACCTTTAATCTATTAAAAAAAGTTTATTTATATACAGATTTAATAATAGAAATGCTATGTTTAACATTTTTTATTGCAGATTCTACAAATAGAATGTCTGTTTAATTTCATAGCAACAATAATATAGAGTATTATATTAAATATTCAGAATTAATTATTGTTCTTGTTATTTTAGTTATTGATAAATTTATTTACTTATTATAAGTATAATAAAATCAATTTTTGTTATAACTAAATGTCATTAATTATGATTTATTTACTATTAATTACTACAATAAATACTAATAGAGTTTAATATTATTGTTTACAGTTCCGTAGCTTTATTTACTATAGGCGTTACTGCATTTTTATGGATATGTTGTTTCTCCGGATTGTTAATATATGCAACTTATTACGATTGCGATCCTCTCACATCTGGTAGAATTAATAAAGACGATCAACTTCTTCCTTTATTTGTTATGGAAACAGTGGGGCATTTACGTGGAGTTCCTGGTCTTTTTATTGCTGGAGTTTTTGGGGCTGCTTTAAGGTGAGTGAAAAATATTGAAAAGTATTGCATATCTAATTTTATTTTAGTTCATTATCAGTTATTTTGAATTCAACATCGATGGTGTTTTTGGAAGACTTTATTAAAGGCTGTTTGAGAATGAGCTTACCCGAAAAAACAGAATCAATTATTGTAAAAATTGTTGTATTGGCGTTAGGAGTAGTGGCTGTTGGATTTCTATATGTTGTGGAACATTTGGGTGGAGTTTTATCGGTAAGTTTTAGTTTTACATAATTCGAAAATATTTTTCTTAAATTATTATTATTTTATACAGATGGCAACTTCACTGTCTGCGATTGCAGCGGGAACTACATTTGGGGTGTTTAGTTTAGGTATGCTCTTCCCGTTTGCAAATAATTGTGGAGCTATTATTGGAGCTCTTAGTGGTGCTATAATGTCCGGTTGGGTATCGTTTGGTGGTCAGTATGCACAAGCAGCTGGGTTGGTTACACCTCATAAATTACCAGTTTCAATAGATAGTTGTCCAGTGAGCTTAGCACGAATGAATTTTACAAATCCTGTAAGAACCTAAAATATTAATCTTTTAACTTTTTTATTTAATATTTTAATTTTTAGGTATACCCAGATGAATCTCACATTTTTCCAATATTTAGATTATCATATCATTGGATAACACCTATTGGCGCATGTACTGTTCTGTTAGTAGGAATAATAGTAAGTTTAATTACTGGAAAAACTGATGTTAGGTCTATGGATCCAGATCTCATATCACCAGTGTCTAAATGGATGTTGCCTTCTTCATCAAAGAGGTTTACTGGCACTGCGATAATTCGTGTGAGGAGAAAACAAAAGAATTATGATACTCTTATGAAGGAAATTACTGTATCAAATTTAGAATATAAGGTAAGATTTTGATTTACAAAATATTAACTCTAAAAATTATGTAGTAGGTATATTTCCATTCTTATATAGTTTTCTAATTTAGATAAAAATTATTTAAAATTTTATACGTATTTTGCGTTACTAGACGATATTGCACCAAACATTAATAGTAATGATCAGTGGCGGTGTATTTAAAAAAATGCCATATTTAAATAAACAAGCCTAAAATTTCAGTTAACAAAATATGTTTCTAATAATTATTGTTATGACCACACTTGTGTTTTTGTTATCACAAGCTGCTACTGGTGATGCGGAACAGTAATTCAATTGACTGAAATAACATAAACGTAGGGCCTGTTTATTTATCTGTTCGGTAATTTATTGATTAGTTACGTGTTTACTAAACATATAGGTCTTTTGTATGAAATGTGGGTATATTCATCCCAGTTTATATGTCACGTAATTATTGAACGCTTACAATGTTTTTATACGGGTAGTACAGTTTAGAAGAGAAGGATAGCTGTATATGGCCATGTCTGAGTCAAGTGTACGGAACAAAGATTTGATTTTGCTCAAACCACTGAAAATGCTTTTCTCTACATGAGATACCCTGAATTTCTTATTTTCTTACAATGTATCTACAGAAATACTTAAAGATAGCGAAAAAAGGCTTAAATTTTATATTTACATTTTTTTATCGTTTGTAACTTTTCAAGATTTCATTTTTATGGTTTACAGGCATTTCTAGTTTAGAACTCATTTTTTACCTCATTTATTTTGAAGTACTATATTAATGCTTTTTTGTTGTGATACTGTTGCTAGAAATAGTTGTCTCAACTGCCTTTAGAAAGGTTTATTATTTTATTTTTTGTTGTTGTCTGTTGTTGATTAGACATAAGAATACGTTTTGATCACGTTTATCTACTGCATTTGCGTTCACTATTTGAATTGTTTTAATCTTGGTAATGGTAACATTCGATATAAATTTTTAGTTTCTAAAAATGTTTGAGTGAATAAGAGCAGTATTAGAAGAGTGCTATGAGAAGGATGGTCGACATTTGGACAACATTGTGTTTAAAAAATGAAATCCGCATCTCTGTACTTTCTTAATTTAATATTAAAATTATTCCAACACTTTTTATAATGTTATTATAACGTGTTAAAAACTGAAATCTCCTCTGAGTCACCTTGTAGTTTTAGTGTTTGAAATCTTTTTTTTTTTGAAGTGACTGAAGAATTTGTTTAAGAATTTTTTAGCAGTTTTGCCTTACTGATGATGTTTTTTATTTTAATTATTTACATAGTGGTTGTGAAGAACTTGTACCGCAACTATGTTTGAAATTTAGACTAACGGGCAAGTAGTCTATTTCTAGTTTTTTAGGCTAGAAGTTGCATTAAAGATAAATATATCTTTTTGAAAACAGCAAAGTTTGTGCGTTTTGCTTCAGGTTTTCCGTTGTCTGTGCATATGATTGTTCCTTGTGGGAGTGCTCCGGGGAGAAGCGGGAGTTTGCCATGTAAAGCAAGTGCCTTTGGTGAGCCTTTGAAGAAGACTGGTTTGCCTTTAGCTTGAGTTAAGCTGGGCAGCCTTTGTAGCTTGCGGTGTGCGGCCACGCGACGCATGTAGGATGGAATTTTTAAAAAAGTCTTAAGTCTTTATGCAAAACACGGTGCAATGTCGTTTGTGGAATGTCTAATTCCAAAGATCGACAAACCTGGGTTTTGTTCAACACTACGGACTACATCAGCAATATTCTCATGTGTTCTTCAGCGATGCACACGGTTTCGATTCTTCACATCACAAACTTTTTCCAACAGCTCAAATATTCCACCAGGTTTACTATTACAGGCCGAGAAGGTGTTTTACGACGACCAAAAAGTGCTTTAGTTTTGCGAACTGTGACTGAAATTTGTTCACCATTTTTGTAGTGAATTTTAATAATTTCAATGCGTTGTTGAAGCGTGTATTGTTTCATTTTTAATAATGGCGTAGTTTTTACTTATCAAATGTCAAAAGATAATAGCTTTAAAATTGACAGCTGTCCAAATAGCCTGCTATTCAAAATGAAACTTCTTATTGGAAAACCTTTTATAATATTATTTATTGGTATTACGTTGTGTTAACAATTTCCAGTCAAAATCTATTTTAGCTGAACCATAGATAATTATTAAAAAAAAAACTTTATATTTATACATTGATAATGCTGATTATTCAGCAAAACTAGCTTGTATTGACATACAAAACATAAAAAATATTAAAAGTAAAATCATTTATCCCATAAAATGTCTACAATTAAAAAGTTTTATAAATTACACAAAGAAAATATAAAATAAAATATTTACTGTTAACAAAGTTATAATTTGATTAGTGTAAATAATTCAATTATCGGAATGCAAAAAATCAATAAAAAGAATACATTATACAGTTTAATGTTGAATAATATTATAACATTATTTTATTGTTCTATCTGTTTAATTTATATCTACTACAATCACAATAAAATATTCTTTTTATTAATATAAACTGTATTAAATGTTGCGTTATGCATGCACAATGTTATAAATGTATGGTTTGTTTGTTTCAGGAAAATCCCAGAATATCGATTACAGAAAATGGAACTTCATGAATGTATTATTAGTCAAGTGTTTTTATATTTATAATGTTATATATTTGTATAGTGTGTTTTATATAGATTTATTTTGTATAAATAATTATAAAAATATGTTTTTAATTTGGTTTTTTATTACTCCATTTTTTTCTTTTATATCACTAACGTATAGCAAAAGCTCAATCATTTCAATGAGCAACATTATGCAATAATATGTACATAAAAATAAAACATCTGTTCGTTGGGCTGCCTATATTAAAACTACAGAAAATTAATATTTTCTAACGATTGTTACCAGAAATATTTTATTTTTATTCAAAATTATTACTTTTGTTGTAGTATTAACATTAATAAATTATAAGTCATAGAGTAAATATGAATAAGTAATATTGGATTAAATTTATATAAAATTTAATCGACTAAATGAATAGTTTTACAACAATCTAAACATTATAATTTATTTATATATTATTTAAATTTTGGCATATTTATTATTAAATTTTTTTCACAAACTTTGAATACTTAATATTTAATTTTTATTATTCAATTAGTTAGCTAACCTTCGATAGCTCAGTTGGTAGAGCGGTGGACTGTAGTAGGATATAAACAGCAGTAATCCATAGGTCACTGGTTCAAATCCGGTTCGAAGGATGTTTTTTACAAATATTAAAAAAAATCTTTTAATAGTAAAAAAAGTATATACTTACATATCATTTTTTTATTGCAGGATGAATAGTATTAATTAAGTATTTCTTGTTTAGGTTTTTATTGCATTTATGTCTATGTTTTTTACTTTACTTTACTATGTTAGAACAACATTACACTTTTCACGTATTATAACCATAATATAAAATATGTATATCGGTTCCATTTTTTTAAATTTTTTAAAGATATTTTTATTTTAGTTAAATAATTTTTCATTTGTTTTGTAAATACTATATAAATAAAAAAAAACGTAATATTAAAACATCTTTGAATAATGAACAACCCAACTTTAATTACAAAAAGTAGAAAGTGCGTGCAAAAAGATTCTAAAAGTGCTTATAGACAACCGTTCATGTTCAAAGATGTAATCACTAATTTGTATCCAAAGTCTTAGTAATTCTAACAAAGTATTTTACGCAGTTTTCTCTAGCATTGATGAGTTACGACGATTTTCACGCGCATAATGTAATGTTATTGCTGAATCTCCCACAGCAGCCACCACTTACTCTCAGATTTCTCACTCAACGACGTCCAAAAACCTGGACTGAGATGTTTAAAGATCCATGCAGCATCATCTTTCAATAAAGTCAGAAGAACAGCCTGAACAATGAAAAACTGAATTAAAATTTCAGTGCAATATTTCTAACAATCGTTCTACATCGAAGGCTTGTTAGGCTGCTCACGATTAAAACTACCACAAGCAAATAACAAGACAGTTTATCTATAGAATGTTTACAGAGTTTTAAGAATATTGAATAAAACCCAAAGAAATGTGCAAAGACTAAAGAGATGAGATTGTAAAACATTTTTATGGAGTTTGGATCAAGATTTTTATGTCAAAAATTACCGAATCGACATCTATAAAAAGGTATTATTCTAATTTTAAATTTTTGCATAATTTCTACAGCAAACCGACACTTCTAACAACATATGTTACGATAACAAAGATATTTATTATTGCCCAGTCATTAAAAAATTGACAGATATTTATTTCAAAGATGGCACGTACCAGGATGCAATATTGTGCCAGTATCGGCCAAGTTTTATATCAAAGATGAAATTGAACAACGGCAATCAAAAGACTGCTGCACGAATGTATCATTTAGACAAATTTAAACTGCGCAATGATTAATGCCCTTTAATGTGTCCAAATGTAAGAATCTTAATTTTATTTACAAACATGCCATGGTAACAGTTTTGTTGACAATGCAGTTAACTATCAAGTTGAACAAGAACACCATCTACCAACTGCGCAAATTTAGTGTCTTAAAAGAATTTGCCGAAATTTTCTTCAAAGAAGAAATTAAAAAAAAACCGAAGCCAACTGAAAACTTTAACTGTGCTAACAAGAAACCTGCAACGATGTTTAACTACTATAGGCTCTACGATGTTTTAAACTATGCAAACGATACCAATCTTTTAATTGAGGGCGACGCTTTTATGGATGTCATAAATACGGGTAATACCAGTATGCGTTATATAGAATCTTGGTTTCATGAAAACAATGCAAAAACAGCATGCGTTCTTTTTAAGACAAATCAAGGTCTTGATACTCTACAGTCGATAACACTCAACACCAATAAATACGACTTTACAGATAATGTAAAATTTTTGGGTGTTATCCTGGATGACACGCTCAGTTTTTTGCAACACATAAATTATGTATGCAACAAACTAAGCAGTGCTTGCTACGGAATGCGTATACTAATACGCAACACCAACTTCCAGATTGGAAAAATATTCTATTTTGCAAATATTGAGTCGCATCTAAGATATGGACTTATTGTTTGGGGAGACACAGTAGGAAAAGTGTTCATAAATAAAAAAAAAATCAATAAGAATTTTGTTCAAATTGAAATACAATGGTAGTTGCAGAGGTATCTTTAAACAAGCAAACATATTAACAATTTATGGTCTTTTTATATACGAATGTATAAAGTTTGTGTGGAAACACAGTCATTATTTTGATGATGTTTTTTATTCTACGAGATATAATACTAGAGGTGGCAAGCTATTCAATATACCACATCACAGGTTAAATAAATACAAAACCGGATGTTTTTATTCATGCATAAAAATATATAACCACCTTCCCGTAGCCATAAAAAACATTACCAACTACAACAAAATTAAACAAACAATGTATAGTGTACTATGTAAAATTGAACTATACTGCATGGCAGATTACTTTAATTACAATGTTTTGTAGACAAGCTTTAACAAGTTATTTTTATGATATGTATTTTTATATTTTCTTTTTTTTTGTTGATGTTTTTACATGTACAATTGTATTTTGTGCATGAGCGTAAATGTGAAATAAATTCTTACTTACTGTCAAGATTCAGAGTGAGCACTCTACTACTAATTGTTGCAAAATGGCATACATGACACGCCATTAATGCCAGACCCATTACAGATAAATAAATTGCTTTTATCAAAAGATGCTACCCTATTACCAATAAAAACTGTAGCTTTCAACGTCTACTGAACAGCCACTCTCTGTGAAAAAAGAAAGAAAGCAATGTCTGAGAAAATGAAGGACAAACTGCATTCTCATTTTTCAAATTTTAGTCAATACCTATTGTAAAACAAAATACAACACTATATTTTATTCAATTCTACGGTAAAGCGCGGAAAACATTAGTGCAAAATCTGCTGTACGTACTAAATCAAGAGTACATTCACCATTTTACAATATTGTATAATTTGTGCACTACGCATAGATGCTAAATAATACTGTTTGCCGTAGCCAGTGTGTTTCATACGCTGCTAACCTTTTGTTACAGAAGTCAGGCATCAATAACGGAAAGCCGTGGCAAAAGTTAAGTAAGAGCACCACTACCACTGCAAATTTGGTGTCATAAAAAAGTTTGAAAATTTTTGGAAAAAAGACATCAAAAATAGTCTTCCTAATATATCATAAGATGACTAGATAAAAATGTTTTTGTAACCGTAACGAGCCAATGCGCCATTTCAATTCCTATGCCGGTCAAAATTTTAATCAACAAACAATTCTAAGAGAAATATTAGCTTAAACAAACCAGGAAGACAAAACCACCTATCAACTGCTTCATTTTGATGCATATTCCAAACACAATCAACACACAAATAAAAAAAATATTAGCTTGAACGTACCAGGACGCAACACTGACAACATATTTTTGACCAATAAGTACCAGCTATAATTTTTATAGGTAAATTAAGTTTTTATTTACTGCGTGCGTCTTTTTAATGATTTTATTCAAATAACAAATAAAAAAAAAACATACCTCTGCGCTATATTGTCTTCAGCTAACATAATGCGGATATATAACTAATATAGCAAATATGATGTCAATTGTCAGAGAAATTTGCAGTAAATATAAATCTTAATAATTTAGACCATTACTTGCTTAAATACATATGTGTATAAGCTAAGTTGTGAAATGGATGTGGAAAGAAATAAACCAAATATAAAAAATACTAATCAATTAAAAGAAATTTGAAAAGGTTTCTAAGAAAGACCAGAGGGTAAATAATTATATTTAACCCACCTGATTAGATACCTTATTGTTGAATATCTTTTTATATCAAATTATTTGTAATTATATGTTAAGTCGACAATAAAAAGCAATTATTATTATTATTATTATTATTATCTGTATCGAGTAAGATATGTCAAACAAAAACAGTAGCGACAGTCGCAGAAACATACTAGGTCAGTGGTAACGACGTTATCTAAATGTGTTTATTACCCATGTGCTCATAAAGTTGGACTACAACTCTTAACATCAAACATAAATAAGTAAAAGTCTAACTATTATTGAGCCAAGTTAGTAAATTTAAATTTTTGACTAATTAGCCTAAAAATACTATTAGTGCTAATACTGTAGAGCCAAGAAGGAGAATGCTATATACAACAAAGCAAGACCAAAATGGAATAAACAATATTTTGATAAAGCGGCTATATATACTACAGGAACAATGACGGACATAACTTGGTCACAGATACATATGACACCTTCATCAACAAACGCAATCTTTTCAGTTTTCAGGAGTGTTGACTAGAAACCATCTTGAAATTATAGTCAGCATTGTGTTAAAAGTACCAAAACAGACTATTTTTCTGATAATTTAAAAAAACCAAAACACTTCACAATCTTGACTGTCAACATAATTTCCTAAAAAAAAAAAAAATACTAATTAGAACACCAGGATGCAACACTGTCTCCAACTAGTACACTACACTCTTTTTACACAACACTACCCAAGGCGGAACTAAATTCAACTGTAATCTAGAGAAACTAAAACTAACCAAAAAAAATGTAGTTAAGATTTTTGGGCACTCAGAGTAAGCTTTAAAAAAAGTTGCTTTACTTTACTTTGTACTTATTGACGCACTGTTTCAAAATGTGCAGGTTTATAAATTTTGTTATTTTTTAATAAACAATACTCAATTCAAATAAATTTTTGGTCGCATAATTTATTTGCCCGCCGTGTGCGCTGCGTATAATGCACAATACGTTGCGGACTGCTCTTCCATAGTCATCAAAATAGTCATTCATGAAAAAATCTACTTTAACTTGTAGGCATGTTGCAAAACAAGTGTAGAGAGAGCTAATATGTACGTCTATAAGGTACATAAAATAAACAGTCATTGCGTACAACTTGAGCTGGGACATAAATACCAATTTAAGCCAGGACATCAATAATCATTTCACAACGCATTTTAAAAACTAATGTCACGTTAAAATTAAAACGTTTTTTATCAAAAATTTAATGTAGACAGCAGTTTTGTGTAGCTGCCAGCAATGTTGCATTTATACGCCACAAAATAAACAAACTTAAAGCTTACAAGAGAGTTTCAAAGGATAGTTTTGCTTGATGAATATTAAAAGCTGGTAAGCTTTAGTCACAACGATTTCAACTTGTGGTGTAAATGATAAGCTCAAATCAAACGCCATGCCCAAATTACAAATAACGTCATTGCTTTGCGTTTATTTAAATTAAGTAGCCTTCTACTAATAAGAAAAAGTCCGCATTTCTTTATTAAGTAGATGCTGTACATCATCCATTGATTGAATTTTTACAAATATTTTTATATTGTCCGCAAACAACGACGCGCATTTAAAAAACAGAGTACTACATTAATGAACAGCAGAAGTTTATGATGTATTTTTTGTGGAATACCTGATCTAACATCAATATTACGAAAAACGAATTGACCAATGCAAAGAAGAAGTCCGCATTTCTTTATTAAGTAGATGCTGTACATCATCTAATGATTGAATTTTTACAAATATTTTTATATTGTCAGCAAACAACGACGCGCATTTAAAAAACAGAGTACTACATTAATGAACAGTAGAAGTTTATGATGTATCTTTTGTGGAATACCTGACCTAACATCAATATTACGAGAAACGAATTGACCAATGCAAATTTTATAAATACTGTATTATTTACATAATTATTTTGTAATTGTATGGTTCTTAAAAGTTTGGTGCAAGGGTACTTCTGTAGTTTTAGTTTTTTTTTGTCTATTTGTTTAGAAAAAATTAATCAACAAGACATCAATCGAGTACCATTGATTGCTCTGCTTACAAATCTGTATTTAGTTTTTATGTTTAATCGTTCTCAGTACCTCGTAGTGTTTTGTCAGGCTTGTTTTTTTTTTTTAAAGTATTGTAACATTATATTTCACAGGCTGGTACTCACCAAGCGCTTGAAGACTTTTTACTAATAAGTTGTTTTTAAGCCTTATCAAAAAATGTACTTGCAAAGTTTTTAATGACAATTTGTGGTCTGTATCTCTAAAGGAGCTTGATGCATTTATTACAATTTTGTATGCTAGAACGGCATATGGCGCAGGAACTCTCAAGCTACATGATTTGTGGAATAAGGAGTGATCACCCCCTCTCCGTTGTTCTCTTATATTATGACGAGAAATAGGTTCAACAAAATACTGAAATTTCTGTGATTTAAAGTAAAAGAAACACGTGCTCGTAGAAAAAAATCAGAAAAATTCAGTTTAGCTTCTAAACTATTAAATAAATTTATTAAGAACTGCATTGCAAGCTATAGACCAACAAAAAACATAGGATATGGGTTTGCAACAGACGCCAAAATTATATACGTTTTGAATGGTTTTCCATACCTGGGAAAAGATGAGACAAGATCTTAAAATAGATCGAATGCTATATTTAACTTGAATAAATTGTTAGTTATGCCAAAACAAACACAAGCTGCGACTTTCAATATTAGGCAGGCCTTAAATAGTCGGAGAGTGCTAAGCATTTTTGGTTCTAACTAAAAGAAAACATCCAAAAGATTGCAATTTGTAATGTTAAAACTCTGAACCATGTAAAATTAACAATCATACACAAAAACTGCAAAATCTACAAGTGAACATTATGGGTATCAGTGAATAATAATAATACTTTATTATACGGCAAATCGCCTTTAAATACAAAAATATAAACAATAGGAAAAATATATATAGTGTACATCTTATTCTATTACAAACAATTAAAAATATAAAACTAAATTAATCTTTCGAGAGTTACATTTAAACATATTATGAGGTTGAAACAAATTAAAATTAATATCATTTTGTAGAATATTACATTCTCGCATTAAACGGGATACAGGGTTAAAATATCCATAATTAGTTTTTTATGGTGGCGCGTGTATCGTTGTTGACCTAAATTGAAGTTGATTCTGCACAGTAGATCTGAGCAGTCTATAAATCCATTTATAAGTTTTTGAGCAAAATTTAGGTCTGCAATAATCCTACGGTGATGCAATAATTGTAAACTGTGCAAGTTAATAATTGCTGCATTATTAACATTGTTGTTGTTGTTCTGGAATCCTAATTTATAAGAGAATATTTTCAAAAATTTTTGTTGAATTTTTTCAATTTTAGATACATTTCCACTCTGGTGAGGTGACCAAATTACTGAATTATATTCTAATATTGATCGTACTAACGATCTGTACATAGTTAAAGTTGCTGCTGCACTTAATTCATTTGAAGTTCTTGATACAAAACCTAATAACTTTCTTGCCTTAGAACAAATGTTATCAATATGCAAATTAAAGTTTAGCTTTGCATCAAAAATAACACCTAAATCTGCTATTTTATCGATAGCAGTTAAAGGTGAATTGTTAATGCAATAAACATATTGAATGTTATTGTTTAATCTGCTGAAGGTAATTGAATAACATTTAGTCTGATTTAAAAACAAGTTGTTTTTTTTACACCAAATGCCAATATTGTCTAGGTCAATTTGAATATCATGGCAATCTGATATTGATTTAACATTTTTAAATTTTTTTTAATCATCAGCATACAACAGACAATTACAGTTAACAATTACATCGCACAAATAATTTATAAATAACAGAAATAAAACTGGTCCACAATGTGATCCTTGCGGTACACCTGACGATACATTAACTATTCTTGATAAATGGTTATTAATTTTGACGCATTGGTCCTGCCAGTTAAAAAACTACTCAACCAATTCACCACTTGTTCATGAAATCCCATTGCTACTAGTTTTGCAATCAACGTACCATGGTCAACTCGTTCGAACGCTTTTGCAAAGTCCGTATAAATTGCATCAACTTGCATTCTCTGTTCAAACGCGTTAATAATCATTGATTGATAACACATAAGATAGCTGTTGATCTTCCTTTTAAAAAACCATGCTGATAGTTTGTAATTGCGTGTTTACTCATCCATTTTAACTGCTCAGCTATCAATACATCAAACAATTTGGGAATGGCTGATTGATTACAAATTCCTCTGTAATTACTAATTTCATTTCTGCTACCTGATTTAAAAATTGGTACTATATAGCTTTGTTTCCAAAAGTTGGGAAATATACCAGTATTAACTGACATAGTAAATAAATAACATAAAGGTTTAGCTAAAGTGCATACACAGTTTTTTATAAACAAAGTGGGAATGCCATCAGGGCCACATATCACAGATTCTTTTAAATTAGAAATACCATTAAAAACATCATCAACATTTATCAAGAAGTTATTTACATCACATTTAAAATCATAATTCGGGACTGAACCAATATCACTTACATATACCGACGAAAAAAAATCGGCAAATAAATTAACACTGTCTTGTTCGCTATCACAGGATTTATCACAGAATCGTAGTAGTTTCGGGTATCTATCAGTTTTTCTTTTTTCATTTATAAACTTCCAAAACAATTTTGGATCAACACAGATGTTGTTATTAGCACGTTGAACAAAGTCCGAATATAAAGACTTTCCAATGGATTTGCACCTATCACGTAAGTATTTAAACTGATCGTAATCACGTTGATAACCTGAATTTTTGTACGTTGAATGAGCAATTTTCTTGGCTTTAACAAGATTAATAAGTTCACCATTAAACCACTTAGGGTATGTAGACGTTTTAAACAATATTACAGGTACAAATAGATTCAAAGCTTCAAATAACACATTGTAAAATTTATCAACCAATTCATTAATGTTGACGATATAATTATTGGTCATAAACATTTTCTTCCAATCCACTTGTGCTAGAAAATTATTAATTTCAGAAAAATTTGCATTTTTATAATCAGGTCTTAGTTCTTTAAATTCTATTTGATGTTCTGTGTTGCATTTTTTCACAATGATAACACAAGCACTATGGTGAACGCTATTAGCAAATAAGAGGTCATTTGCAGCTTCAACAATGCAAGATTTATTTCTAGTAAAAATTAAATCTAGAAAAATTCCTCGTGAATTTGGAATGTTATTGATCTGTAAAAGATTTAGAATTTCAAAAGATTCGCTTATAGTTAAAGCATTTGCACCAGCTGGTGTTGTTAAATACAGACCCAACTCATTATTTTCCCATTGAGCTTCAGCCAAATTATAATCACCGCAAATCGAATATCTACTATTTGGATATTTGTCAACAATGTTTTCTACAGTTTCACAATGTACATTATATTTTAGGTTATCTGATCTAGGTGGGATGTATATTCCGCCTATGATCAGTGTTTCCTTTCTAAATTTTAACAGCACAAACAGTTGCTCCACACATTGAGGAGTATTTATAATAAGCTCCGAATTGATCTGTTTCTTTATAGCAATTAAAATTCCTCCTCCTTTAGTTTTAACACTCGATTCATTTGACCTGTCATTTCTGAAAATGACATAATTGTTAAGATTTTATTTCTTCATTATTGATATCTTCTATAAGCCAAGTTTCCACTATTATTATAACATCATATAAACAGACTGATAGATTAACTCTGAGATCTTGTAACTTTGTTCGAATCCCGCCAGCATTTTGATAATACACAGTTAAAATTGATAATTTTTTTAATTTGGCTTTAATGTCACAATGGTGTGACAATCATTTATATATTTAATAAATATATTTTTATCTCCTTGTTTTTTACGTGTATCTAATTCCTTCTGCAAAGATTTGTAGTGTTTTTGTTGGGAAATAGTTTTATCAGTATTGATTATAACATTTCGGTTAACAATTTTGTGTTTGTTTATCATTATGTTTTTAACAATATTTGAGTTTAGAAATTCAATTTTTAGTGGTCGTGGTTTGTTAGACGATCGACCAACTCTTGATATTTTTTCCGGATTCGGTATGTTATCAATGGATTTTAAAATAATAATATTCGTAATTTCCATTCGGTCCTTTTCAATTCGTTCAATCACATTTTGTAATGTTGACTCCTCTACGTTAAAAACCATAACGTTTTTACTTCTTTTTTTTCTATCATTAATTTCTTTAATTGTATCTTCATTTGACATTAGGTCGATGCTTTTAAGTTGTTGTATCTCCGCTCTTAACATTTTATTTTCATTCTCCAAAGTATTCACTCTGGAATTTATTGCATCTAATTTACCGGTTATAGTGCTTAAATTTTCTAATATTTGGCTTTGAAATGGAATAAAATAACTTTTAAAAAGATTACCAATAGTAGCTACTGTGCAATCCATATTTTCAAATAAAGCTATCAGATTTAAATTACACAATTGAAAAAAATCAAAAACTAAATAAATTATTTAAAAAGGTTTGACTGGGACACACACTTCACACCACAGGACCTTTTGTGGTGACTAATTAATTATGACAAACATAAGGTAGGCCTCGGAATGGTTAGTTAGTGGTGCAATATAATATTAAAACAAAAATAGCAATAAAAATAAATTTCTGTTGAGTTAGGATTTGAACCAGCGCTGAAATCGAAAACTTGCTTACGAATCAAGTACTTTACCGATCGACTACAGTGGCTGTACATATACAAAATATCACAATACCAACTCATGCATTTAAATAATAATTTGATAACACAATTTGAACATACATCAAGCAAGTAAACAAACTTTAAGGTTATGAAATTTTTCTTAATTAATAACTTTGTTTTATATTTGAACACAGTTGTTGTAGGAGCTGTCAATAATTTATCATAAATAACAGATATTGCATTTATGAATTAACTTCATAATAAGTAATAAAATTGCCAAAATAATACTTAACAGCTATACAAATTATTTTCAATGTACACTATTCACTTACATTACAGTGAAGTGAGATGGCATAACAGTGGGGTACACAATGCAACACTACACATATTTACTATTCAAGCAACAATAAAACAAAAAAATGCCACATACATAGAGTAGTAGTGGTAGTAGAAAACAATACCTAGAAATCAGTATATAATAATATAAACATCATCTAAGTGTATGCTTCCACAGCAGAAAAACCAAACACAATATGCAAAGAATTCTACAAGTGCATAGAGAAAACATTAAAACTTTGGCCTATGCAAATAAAAAAAATTTCAAAACTTAAAAGAGTTATTGTAATTTGATATTAAAATTTTGCTCAATAGCAAAAACTTTGTACTCTAACCAGATAAACACAAAAATGAAAGAAAAGCATAGAAAAAACAATATTGAAACAACATGTCAACTCTAAAGGAGTACTAATATTGGAAGCGCACAACATCATGGACTATGTTAAAAAACTAAAAAACCAGAATGAATAACACAGAAAAGCTATGAGATAATGAAACAACGCAGAGAGCTAAAAACCCAACAAAATGTGTTGAATATAAGGGAATTACACAAGGTAAGACATAGTACGATTCGGAAAACTAAAAAGTCATAAATGCAGTAAAGATGCAAAAAAGTAGAAGAATTAAAACAAAAAACATAGACGTAATCTTAATGCTGTTCAATAGTATTTATTGAACAATTGACAATTTTTAGTAGACTGTTTAAAGTCAATGTTTATATTGCATTTTAAAAAGTGAAATGCATCCAAGTGCAAAGACTATAGGTTAATTTTGCTGATGAACCATGTTCTAAAAATATTCTTTCGCATTTTACATACCAGACTATTTAAGAAACCTAAACACTCAGTAAAAGAAGCTGCGTTTTGTTACCAATCTTATTTAATTTTTACGTTTCGATGATCTGAAAGTTGGCATACAGGTGAACGAAACCACAATCAACAATATTTATTTATTTATTTATTTACTAGTCAACGGAAGCCATTACAAAATAAGTATATATTTACAATTTAAAAAACATAAATTAAACATAAAACAACTAATATTAAAAATAAGAATAAAACTTAAATAGTTACAAAATATAAAAAAGGTCACGTATGGGTGACAAGTGCACGTCGCAGGGTATTAAAAGAATCTTTAAAAAAATCCACTTTAACTTCGTTGGCATTCCGCAAAATACGTGTAGATGCAGAGTGCACCGCATAATCAGTGCGTTTGAACGGTATATGAAATAAATAGTCATTGCGTAAAACTCGAGCTGGAACATGAATACCTATAGAGCTGAGCAAGTCAGGACAGTCAATAATCCCACGAAGCACTTTAAAAACTAGTGTCACGTCAAAATTAAAACGTCTTTTTTCAAAACTAGTCATGTTAAATGTAGAGAGCAGTTCCGTGTAGCTGCCTGCAATGTTGCATTTATACGCCAAAAAACGAACAAACTTTTTTTGAATCAGTTCAATTTTTCCTTTACTGACGGCGGTGTATGGTGACCACACATTGGAACAATACTCGAGATGGGGACGTACTAGAGCGTTGTAAAGGATAATTAGAGTACAATGGTCACAAAACTCCTTAGAGTTACGCTTGACAAATCCTAAAAGTTGATAAGCTTTAGCCACAACAGTATCGATATGTAGTGTAAATGAAAGGCTTGAATCAAACGTAATGCCTAAATCACGAATAGTGTTAACTCTTAACAACGTTACATTCATGAGAGAGTAACCATACATCACCGTAGACTGACGTCTAGAAAAAGTCATCACTTTGCATTTATTTAAATTAAGTAGTAAGTTATTAGTCTGACACCAACTAGAAAAAATCTGTACTTCTTTATTAAGAAGTATACCATCATCTAAAGACTGAATTTTCATAAAGATTTTTATATCGTCCGCAAATAATAAACAACGCGCATTAGAAAAACAATGTACCACATCATTGATAAAGATATTGAACAGTAAAGGTCCAAGATGTGACCCCTGTGGAACACCCGACGTAACATTAATATTACGAAAAACGCACTGACCAATGCGCACGAATTGAGATCTGTTAGATAAATAGGATTGAATCCACATTAACAAGGTGCCATTAACTCCAATACCACGTAGTTTCATAATTAGTATCTTGTGGTCAACGGTATCAAAAGCTTTTGAAAAGTCAGTGTAAACTGAATCTACCTGATATCTGTTTTTGAGCGCATCTGTTATATAAGATTCATACAACAAAAGGTTGGAAGATGTCGATTTGCCCATTCGAAAACCGTGTTGATTGAGAGCAATTACAGATTGCAGAATGGCAGTCAATTGACAGGTAACTAACTTTTCAAAAACTTTTGGAATAACTGATAAAATAGATATAGGTCCATAGTTTGTTACATCATTTATAGCCCCGGACTTATGAATCGGAGTGACATAAGCTTGTTTCCAGCAAGTAGGAAAAGTACCATAACCAGAGATAAGTTAAATAAAAGCCATAAGGGCCGACAAAGGGCAAACGCACATTTGTTGAGAAAAAAAGCCGTTAATCTATCAGGCCCTGGACAGTTATTGGGTTTTAATAGTGATAGTTCGTTGACAACTTCTGATATTTTTAAAACAAGATGCGATTCATTTATATGGGTAGGAACAGATGGTAGAGAATATGTGCTGTGTGCACTCATAGATGCCGTCAGCGGACTGTAAACTGACCCAAAAAAATCAGCAAAGAGATTTACAATGCCATCAGTAGCGTCAATTTGAGAATTACCATTTGTGAAAGTAGATGGTATTTGATTACTGCTACGTTTAGCTTTGACGTGCCCCCAAAAAGCTTTAGGATTAGATTTAATCGAATCTTCCACTTTCTTAATGTGATTAGAATAACACGTATTAGCCAATTGCTTACACTTATCACGTATTGAACTAAATTTGTGGTAGTCAGCTGCTGATCTAGATAACACATATGCTTTGTGTAACTTTTTTTTAGAAAACACAAGGTCTTTTAGCTCTCTTGTAAACCATATTGGAAATTTATAAGTTTTTTTATAACACTTATTTATTTTGGGAACATAATGGTCAATTGTGTCAAAAAATAATGAATAAAAACGGTGACATGCTTTATCAATATTACAATCGACAAACATGATATCCCACCTGGTGTTGAGAAAAACATCATTTAAGGAAACATAATCAGCATCTTTGAAATTATATTGCATCACGTTATCTTATCCACACTATACGTTGTCAGGTGTATCCTGTAAAGAGTCAAGTTTAAAAACTACATCTAAAGCAGGATGTTGAAGCTCGCATGGTACAATAGGAAACAACGATTCTGTAAGGCTCAAGTTTGAAGAAAATGCCAAAGGCGCAAACAATAAATCTAGCAAAACCAAATTTATGATTAATATGTAGTTCAATTGATGCGAATTAATATACCCAAACGTGTTAACAACTAAAGTACCTTTAGAACAAGTGGATTCCGTTCTTACACCAAATTCATCGTTAATCCACAACGTTTGTGGCAAGTTGTAATCGCCAATAATATAAACAGTGTTGCATTCACTAATTAATTCTACACTTTCACAGTGACGTTGGTAAGTAAAGTACTCCGAACCAGGTGGAATATAAACAGTACCTAAAACTATTTTCATACTGCCGATATCAACACAAACATACAATTCCTCATAGACAGAGCAATGACTAAATATTTCATATGAATGGTACTTATTGGACACGGCAATGAGTACGCCTCCGCCACGTAATTTTGATGTTGTAATATGGTTACGGTCACACCTGTACACTTTATAATTAAAAAATCCTAGTTCTAAGTCTGTAATAGAGCTTATAAGCCACGTTTCACTAAGAATAAAAATATCATGCTCCATTAATGGTATATTGGCATTTAAAGTAAACAATTTTGTCCGTAATCCGCGCACATTTTGATCAAATATTCTCACATTTTCTAACTCGGTACAGCCGGAAGTCACATCTAAGGCACGTGCAGACGATGTCGATGAAGATAGACGTTGAGAAGACGCTACATCGATGTCGAAGGTTTAGATGTTGTTGTTGATAAATAATCAGTTTTTGGCAGTATATGTTGTCGGCGGCGATTAGTAAATAAACGTACAGATACTCCTTTAGGCCATTTTTCTGCGTTTAATATACAATCATCATTTACGTTGTTAACATCAGCAACAATACCAACTTTAAAAGAACAATAAATGTTATTGTTAGTAAGTGGAATGCAAACAAGGTCGCTTATTCTCATATTAAGTTTAACATACTTCTTAATATCTTCAACACTGGTAGAAGGAGCACAGTATGCTTTGAATTTCGGCAGTCTCACGTACAATAGTTGGTTGTATTTGAGTTTTGGTTTTACTTTTTATCACAGTTTTGGTTTGGGAAGAAGGCTTTGCAGTAGGTTTTATAACTCTGGTTGTCGTAGAGTTGCTAGCTGCTGCGTCAATTGCAATAGTTGGTCGAATTGTGGTGGTATCATTACTTTGGATTATACCTGATGGATTCTTTAACGGCAAGGCCGGCGATTTAGTTACTGTAAGCTCTGGTAAGTGTTGAAAAAACGATTTAAATAAAGAATTAAGTTTGGAAGAAATCAATTTATTACTATCAGTAATTAACTTCTCCACAGCCATCAAGCTTGGCAATGATTTGAGACCAAGTATATCGCGCTTAAGAGACTGAACCTCTTGTCTCAAAAAACGCAACTCAGTTTCAAGAGCGTTGCATTTGGTAGATTTGCAAGATAAAACTTCACACTCATTTGTTATTAAGTTGGGACTTAAAGGAGCAAGACCATTTAAGGATAAATTGTCATTGACATCAGAACGATTACAAATAGGACACAGTGCTGATATTATCTGTAATAAGATCAGCAAAACCTATTAGATAAGCGTACGACACTGATTATAGCAAGCAATCAGCAAAACCTACAACTGCTAATAAACAACTTAAACAAACAAGAGACAGAAGCTGGACTAAAAATTAACAGAATCAGCTTCAATCGAGGTACGAGTGGAAACTCGTTTAACAGAAGATCAAAAGTAAGGTAAAACAAGACAGACAAGCAATTAACAAATTACGTGATTTACTATATGACATAAACCTAAAAATATTCATATTGTATAAAACTGAAACGGTGGACAACAAAGGCAGTATCCATAACCAAGATCGAGGTTCTCAAAATGTGAACCTTGAAAAGAATGTTTCGTCTTGTGATTGACCACATTAGCAATGAAGATGTGCTAACAAAAGCGGGGTGAACAGATCCCTATACAACCACATAAAACAGCGTAAGATCAAGTTACTGAGACCATATATTAAGATATACCGAATCTTCTTCTTCTTCTCAGCCTTCAAATGTCCACTTCTGGACGTAGGCCTCCTTCATATTTTTCCACTCACTTCTGCTCTGGGCTATCTTATACCACTTTCTTCCTGCCACCTCCCTGATATCATCTAGCCACCTCTTCTGTGGTCTCCCGATACTGCGTTTGGTTGCTCTTGGTCTCCACATGGCTATTGTTTTTGTCCACTTACTTGTATCATCTCTGACAACGTGTCCTGCCCAGCTCCACTTAAGTTCCGCTATTCGTTTAATGACGTCTGTTATTCCCGTTCTTCTTCGGATTTCTTCGTTGCGGATTTTGTCTCTTAAGCTGATCTTTGAAGACAAGGCAGAAACAGATCGACCGTAAACAGCTCTTATGGCTCCGATACAATAATTATATAAAAAACTAAACGGAAATAAATTCGCCAACGCACATGAGTGTATGGCAATAGAAGAAGAATAATATACAACACGTATAACAATAACTATATTCTTAGTATAAATTGCTTCATATTCTCAACAAAAATGATATTGTTGTAGTTTTAGTAGCATAATATACTAATGTATCAAATTAAATAAACAAAATAGAACATAACGACATTAATGTTTTTTAACAGAGCAATACATTTTTTTT
Organism: Tachinus rufipes; assembly: GCA_963932245.1. Taxonomy (NCBI): domain Eukaryota; kingdom Metazoa; phylum Arthropoda; class Insecta; order Coleoptera; family Staphylinidae; genus Tachinus; species Tachinus rufipes. The sequence goes on along the minus strand of OZ010741.1, from coordinate 42,280,774 downwards.
AATACATAATTTGTTATGTACATAGTTATTGTTGTTTACAAATCATATTACTTAAAAATAACTAAAATAATATTTTAAATTATACGTTCAGAAACCATATAAAATCCAGTTGATAATGTCATCATTAGAACAAAATCGCTAGTATAGACAACAGAAATGGTAATTCGTGAATGTTAAAATTCAATGGGAAGCGCGACTCCACAAAATGATGTAGTTGCGACTCCGTACACGTACATAATTGAAGATATAGAAAATCTTACATCTTGTTAAGATAGAGTTAGAATGCGGAATTTACTCAATGCGAGTCATTAGTGCCCGATTTGTCGGCGGAATCTGAGAAAACGGCTTTATAAATTCGAGAATAAGTGATCACCGCCACCATCGGCCCTGATTAGTATGGAAACCACGGACAGACTCCGCGGATTGTATGTTGCCGAATGCGCCCGAACTCTCATTACTCAACATTTCTCTGCAAGCAATTACATTTCTGTCACTTCCATTAATGCGATGATCGAGATACAAGGGGCTTAAATTTTCATGAATCTTGATTTTCAGTTCATTATTTTATGAGAAGTAAACATTAAATACAATAAAAATATTCATTAACCTAAATAGTTAGGATATAATATATTATTATTGAGGCATTGTAAACATATCTTATATAAATTGATTAAATACAGAATATTTATTTGCTATTTCCATAAACAAATAAATAAAATCTTTGATTTTTTTGAGAATGTGAGTGTACGTCAGCTAGTATTCTATATAAAACTAAATTGAGTTTTCTGTAGTTATCATCAGTTCATTATATTATAATTTATAATATCTCTCCATGCAAATGCTATTATATATTTTACTGTTTTGTGCGGTTGAATGGTCTTAATAAGGGAGCTTACATGCAATGAATAGTCCAGGTCCAGATATATATATAAGTTTCGCTTTGGCCACGCAACTAAAACTCTTTCTTTATCACTAATTGGTTGTAAATTATTATTAGATAAATAAAGAATGTTGCCGTGGCTAATACTTGTACTAATATTTGTTAGTTAAATTCAATAAAAGCTGGAAGTGATCTAATTATAGAATAATATGTTAATTTATTATTGATATAGGACATTTCTTATTAAAACAACCTGGTTGTGATTTAGTTTTCATTTACATACCGGTAATGAATTTATAATCTTTGATAAATAGATTTAAATTCAGCCGTCGATTGTCATGTCCTAATAAAATAAACATCCATCGAAAGGCAGACCCCGAATAAATAATAGACGTTAATGAATTGTTCGACGACAAAGCGGACAGAGTCCCATTTAAATAATCAATGCGTGCTAATATTAATCGGAGCGATATCAGTTCGCTTCCACTGAAGGGGGTTTGCATCCTTGACTTGAGGATAATCCAGCACTGGTCAAGAGTGTGTTGATATTGCTTTGCATACTCCACAATCTCTAGATAAACACTCCTGCGCTCTCCTCGTGCTTACGGCAGCGTTCATAGTCCTTTGATCTCATGTATTTACTTGTCTAATGTGTTTGTGTACCGTTTTTATCAGGTACGCGAACCGAGGGTGGAGAGCCAAACGTAGTTCCGACAAAATACTTGTTAATTAAACAGCTATTTAGTTTAACGCTAATCAAATACCACGTTTGTAAACTTTTGAACAGTTGTTAGATATTTGAAACAACATAATTGATAAGACTTTGCTTACTTCAAATAATTTAAACTATAAATAATGTTTAATTAATTAATAATTAATTATTATAAAACTATATAACATTGTTACATTAATTGGTTTGCGGACAGTAATTTTAAAATAAGTACCTACTCTTAAATCTAAATTAAAAAAAAAACAAATATAGTTATATTATAATATAATATTCATATCATATTTTGTTAATAAAAATATAATTTCAATAATCAACTATAAATTATACAAGCAAGCAAACATGAGAACAAATTTAATGAAATGATATATTATGATAAAATAATTAATTCAAATTCAATCCAACAATCTTAATAACCAAACGGGCAAGCACATTCAATTGTTTCAGTTTTACAAACCTCGTTCATGTGCCTTGTTTGACTAAGGCATTGCGTTGTAAGCATAATAAACAAACAAAAAAATAGGTGGTTTACATAATGAGACAAATGATTGTAGATCTAATGCAAATAAATATTAAATAGAGCCAAAACTTTTTGTCTTATTATTTAGATAATATTATAGCCACGTCTAATTGTTTGAACTGGATAAAATCACAAAGAGCATAAAGGTTACAAGATCGTAATAAATACAGATTAAAATTTGTTGAAAGTAATGCGTTTTTGTCATATATCGGCCGACCGGTTAGTCGGTCCAGCAGCCTATATGGACCAAATCTTCAGAAACAAGAACTAAACTATAGAAATAACAGTAATTTACATCGCTTATTTGGACAAAAATCTGCTTTATCAAAAAATTAAATTAAATTGAGTTAAAAAAAAAGTTTGTATACAATTTGTAAGTTTTATACCTTCATAAAATATAATTTTTTATTATTTTTTGAGCTTGTAAACTGAATAACAACTTTTTCGTAAACATGTCCCAAATTATCTGGAAGAAATGACACACATTCAATTTTGTTTGGCGCACGTGCGTTTGTGTAGACACGGTTAAAACTTATAATGCTAAAGAACGATTTAACACTTTCAAATAAAATTGAAGTACGGAATCATTGAATTCATTAAAAATCAGCCAACAAATACCAGTTTTTGTTGTTGTTAGTTTTGCATAACCGGACCAGCCGCTTAATCGGACCAATACCGTCCGGTCCCAATGTGGTCAAATTATTACTAAAAAATTATACTTTTTTAAATTTATTTTGCAATAGTAAAAAAATAATTAAAATTATAAACGCACTCAGAACTTGCATCAACAAAAGAAACAAAAAATGAGTCAAGATTACATATATAACCAGTTTCATTTTATGCAATTGTGTCGTTCGTTATACAGTTTTGTCATGTATTAGATCTATGTAAGGCTGCACGTTAAACATTAGAATTTTACCAGTCTGTGCAGTCATTTGCTGATAGCCTAGAAATTCTATGCTCTTCCTTAATTACTAAAAACACTAATCTGGAGCAGGTCGGTCCACCAAAAAGTCAATGACTTTTTAGAAAACACTGACGACATACCGTTACATAGTGTTTGACCTTTTTGAATCAAAGAAATGATCTCAGAACTGAAAACTTAATTTGTTCTTGAACATAATCCAAGACCACACGGAATCTAACAACATTTTCCCTGCCTACCAATATAGGTTTTGACGGGACTGCTCTGCAGTCTACCAAAAAACCCAGTCCATTGACCACATTATTACAGGTTTTAGCTTAAAAAGAACTTTTGACAAGGTCAAACAGAAAAAAAATTAAAACTGCACATATTAAAATTTTCTTTGTGTCTTATAGTATTGCTAGCTTTATATCTAAACCGCAAAACGTTGGTGTTAAATTTCTGAACGGATTTTCTTATACCGTGATCCGATGCTGTCGTGTATGTGGGTATTACTTTTGATAAAAAACTTATCTATCTTAGATAAAGCCATATTGGCAAAAAACCTATTAATTTCAACTCTTTGACAAAACAGCGGCATGTTGCTTTAAAACAAAATCTGGTTGTACACCACTATTGTCAGAGCAGACTAAAATTATCAATCACTGTTGAGTTTTTAATTTAGAGAATAGCTGCAACCACGCACCTCAAATGATTTTCAAAAAACCTAACTTTACGGTAGCTCGTTGGAACCCCATGATATGTTTAAAACAAAGAAATTTGTAACGGTTTTGGTATTCTCCAGCTGCACCAACACACCATAACATTAGCCAAAAAGTACTTTGATAATCTCGTGGTTTACCTCAACCCGGATCTAGCCAGACTTGCTGAACCAGACAAATATGAATACTCTTATAAAAAAAAACTAATCAATATCATTACCTTCTAAAGTGGCTTAGTCCACAGAATAGGGCGTAGTAACCAACTTTTTTTTTTAATATAATTTTCAAACGGAAGGTATATGAACCTTACGGTCTCAAACTTTTAGGCATGATTCGGAGGAAGTTTAGTTTGTAGGCACTTTCTTTCAAAAGGTGAATCAGGCAGTCTTTAAAAGATTCTTTTTTTAAACTAAAAAAACAAAAAAACTCGGTGCAGTTAAAGCAGACCACCAGCCAAAATAACAAAAACACCACACATACATCAAACAAACTAGATAATATCTAGGTTCAGAAAACTCTGTTATCAACGCACATATTGGTCGCATTGACAAGCAAGTTTCAGACTAGCCCCTTTACCTACCAGCATGCTAACAGAACAAAGCAACATCTGCTTTGCATCTTAGTAAAACTAAGGTGTACCTGCAAAGTTATCACACGGAAACGCAGCAACTATCCTCCAGCGCACACAAACGGATCCAGAGGTATGGCTTAATACAAGTGGCAAAAACAGGATAAGAAACAAACCATTAGTCAGTCACAATCACATTTCTAAGTAAAATTCTAATTAAAAATTGAAAACTCAATTGTGAAGCAACGGATTAAGTCCGCAACACAGCAACCAAACAAAATTACAACAACAACTACTAGACTGGCTAACAAAAAGAATAAAAACTACTTGCACACCAACAAACGCCACACTCTCACGCTAAATAAGCATTTTAACATCACTACGTGAACCACACGTGCTTTTCAGACGCCGCTCTTAAAGTTGTAATTTAGGGGGCCACTTGGTCGTAAATTGTTATTTTATATCTTAATAGTCATAGTAATATTATGATTTTTTTATTTTTTTATATTTTTAAATACAAATTAAAAATATTTTTTTAACTCAAACAAATGTGAAACTATTGCGGGGGAGCAACGGCGCTCCTGACGTATTGCGCCCGAAGCGGCGCTTACCTCGCTTACCGCCTAGCGCCGTTCCTGTTCAGCACTACGCTTCTCAACAAGTGTGAGTGTGTTTCTAATGTTTTTATCCCATTGCATATGTATAAAACAAAAAAAACAACACAATACACTAAAATTGACTTAATAACTTAATACTAAATCTAATATCACAGATTCCAACATCATTATAGTCAAAAACCTTCACACTCTAAAAATAAACTTAACTTGATACTAAAATTATAAGAAATTTTTATTGTTAGAGCCAAAAAATACATTATACAAGAATACATTTCTAACTTAATATCACAGGTACCACCATAGATACGGTGCTTTAAACAACACTCAACAACGCTCCAAATTGTTATAAATAACTTTACATTGTCAAGAAACTTTCTATCTAAATTTATTATTTAGAATGCGAATACATTTGAAAAATGACATCAGACATTTATAGTAGATCGTTCTTTTGTGAATCAATGTTAGTGAGGTGTGATATCCAAAGCATTTGTAGATGTTTTTAGTTAAAATGCATTCAAATGGTTCTGAAAAACCAGTGTAATTTTGACTAGTTTTCAGATTTTAGGAAATGTTTGCATATATATATAGGGTTTTCCAATAAGAAGTTGCATTTTGATGTTTATTTCATTGTAAAAAGGAAGGTATAACATTAACATTTGAAAACGATATGTCAAATGGCCGCCACGGTTACGGATGTAATGCCACATTCTTGTCATAAAATTTTTCATGACCAATTTGCACATTTGCGGCTGTATGTCCTCGATAACTTCACAAATTACATCTTTAAGGTCTTGAATCGATTGTGGAGCATTGGCATAGACCTTATCTTTCACGTGGCTCCAAAGAGTCTAAAAGTGTTAAATCACAAGATTTCGGTGGCCAATTGTGATCACCTCTTTGAGAAATAATCATAGCTCGGTAGCGCCATCCATTCACCGTAACAGTTGCACCAGCTTCATTTTAAAAAAAGTAGAATTCAATCACACCGACAGGTCAAAAACCACACCAAATAGTGAAACGTTGAGGATGCAAAAACTTTTCAATAATAATTCTTGGATTTTCTTAGCCCCAAATGCGACAATTCTGTTTATTAACGACTCCGAGGTAAAAATGGGCCTCATTACTGAAGATAATTTTTTGATAAAATTCCGGATCATTTTGATGCATTTGAAGAACCCAATCGGCAAAGATACGACGTTTATGGTAATCGACCGGCTTGAGTTCTTGTGTTAACTGAACTTTAAAAGTCTTAAAACTTAAGTCTTTATGCAAAATACGGTGTAATGTTGTTTGTGGAATGTCTAATTCCAAAGATTGACGAGGAATCGACAAACCTTGGCTTTCTTCAACACTGCGGGCTACATCAGCAATATTCTCATGCGTTCTTGAGCAATGCACACGGTTTCAATTCATCACATCACAAACTTGTCCCAACAGCTCAAATTTTTCTACCAGGTTTACTATTGCTGGCCGGTGCTTTACGACGACCAAAAAATGCATTAGTTTTGCGAACTGTGACTGAAAAATGTTCACAATTTTTGTATAAAATTTTAATAATTTCAATACGTTGTTGAAGCATGTATCGTTTTATTTTTAATAATGGCGTAGTTTTTACTTGTCAAATGTCAAAAGATAATAGCTTCAAAATTGACAGCTGCCCAAATAGCCTGCTATTTAAAATGAAATTTCCTATTGGAAAACCCTTTATATAAAATGTTTTTATAATTTTGTTAACTAATTTTTCGATTGAGTAACAGTTGAGTTTGATAATTTTTGTATGTTTTACAATGAATTTTCAAATTTTGAAATTGTGTAATTATTGAAAATATTTCTTAAATTTTTTACCTTTTTAATCACCCATTTTTTAGAGTTTTGTTGCATCTTTTTTCATTTTTTCACTCCAGTTTTTCAACCCTAGCTTACATTTTAAATGAGATTTTTGGCATTGTCCAACAAACTACTTACACTACTTGAGCTACTGTCACAAGAAGCATTGAAATTTGGATTTGCATCTGAATTATTGACATCATTTTTGTTGCTACAAATAGGAAATACGCTGTATTTTTTTATTTAGTCTAACGTAATTTGGTAGAATTTATAAAATAATCTTTACCAAATTTATTAAAGCTAATAAATCTTGGACTTGGATCATTTTTATTGCAAAGGAATCCATATTGATCATTTGCAAGTTATGATTATTATTTTTAACATATTTGTTTAGATTGAACAGTAATGCAGTGTTGTAAGAAAGTGGGAAATCTGGCACTTGAAACCAGGGTTCTGAATTTGACTCAATTCTTGTGTTTTGGATCCAATATACTTTTTTCTATTCATTCTAGACACAAGAAAGTTAAATTTAGAGTTTGAGAACCTGTGACCATGCACACCCCAACTTCTTGACTCGGATCCCGGACCATAATATTTTGTTTTTTATAACTTACTTCCTAACTATTTAATTACAACATATCACTAATTTCTACTCTACAATTACTTTAACGGTTGTTTGATAAGAAAAGTTACTCATTTGCTTATTACTTATGTTGTTAAAATTTCTTTTTCTATTACTACCAAACTAAAACTGCAATTTATCTATAACCATTCAAAAACAAATGTAGCAAAAATGTAATATTTTTTTAATTATTTTGTTTTTGATCCCTATCATCAAAGTCATAACTACTTGTAAATACTTGTACTCAACTAACAAAATAAGCAGTTATTACAAATTAAATAACATTAAACAAATTAATCAATAATTGTTTTGGTTAAAGTAATCAGAATTAAATAAAAAAGCTAGTGTAATTATTGCAACAATCTGTTTGATATTGAGAATGATAGGATTGAGAAGGATAAAGCTATTCTTATTCAGCTTTGTAAAACATGAAAAACCTTTATAAAACAATAAATAAAAAATGGTTTTATTTAAAAGATTTATATTATAGCTATTACCAATTTTTTTCAGTATAAAATATGCCGACTTTTGGATTAGCGCCACTTGCTTTACTATCTACAGGAGACAAAATCCCAGGTTTAAGTGCCAAATTTAGCTTTTCTGCGGTAACAATTAAATATTTACAACAACAATTTGAAATTATTTGTTCTTTATAAGCAAATATTTTGGTCAAAATGTAATGTAATTCTTACCTACCTGTAGCTATAAACTATTTGGTGATAAATTAACAACCTGCTTTAAGTATTAATTAATTTGTTTATTTTTGTGATATAAAGCAAAAAATAAGTATTTGATAAATTAATTAACAAATTTACAAAAGAATGTGTTAATTGGTTTAGATTTAGCAAACAAACTATAACCTATATACTAAAGCTAATTAAAGAGACAACCACCATTTCAAGGGTAGCTACTTGTTACTTTAAGACTAGGTTAGATTTATTGGCCTAACGGAACAAGAGATACGAACGGATAAAAATACTAATTGCACTATTTCTTGCACTACAGAAAAATATATTTATATTCAATAAATCATATTTAGATAAATGCATCTAAAAACCGTGTGTTGTAATATTTTTTTGTATGCTAAGTATTTAGTATTTTGAAAACGTTTGTTTATTTATTTAATATTAAAACGTCAAAAGTAACATTTGAGTGATGTGTTTGTTTGGATGCGGAACGCATATTTAGTTGTGTTGTAAAATATATACATAGAGTTATAGAGTACACTTTTTTGTTAGAGTAAAATTTATTTTATTGAGCATTGCATCAATTATATTTATAACGTAATACTACGTTGGCTTGGTTCTGCTTACGATAGTTAAATATTTGATAATTTAAAAATTCAAGTGATCTTAAAAAAAAAAAAAAAAGTTTACTATTGGGAGACAGTAGATATTTACTACGTTCTTACAAACGTTAAAAAATCTAACAACTATAGCAAATACATTGTTCAATAAATGTTAAATCAGAACTATAAATATTTCTGAAAGAACATTTAAAAAAAAAAAAAATTTTTTTGTTTTAATTGCGGTGTAAACTACAGCATAAAAAGATTTTTTTTTGCATTTTTTAAATACCTTTAATTTAAAATAAAATTGGTAATAAAGTAATAATATAATCAGTTTACTTTTATTTTTAATTAATTTTTAATTTTTTTACGGGTTTATTGTGAAGTGTATCTATTTAATGTCTAAACGATGTATCAGGTTAGTAGTAAGTACTTTCAAAATAATTAGCAAAGTTGTTTGTTATATTTTCTGGTGTGTTGAAGATTTTTGCTGCTAAGTTTATCACAAAGTAATTGAGTAGTATAGTATGTCCATAGATATAGTGTCTTTACGACATGGGCTTAATTTATCTCAAGGGATTATTTTATTAGGAACCAATTATAATTGAACTATACCTGGAACCCGAGATAATTTTTAAGGTTGAAAATATTATATATTTATATAATATGTTTACACTTAAACATCGAGGTTTAAGCTATTTATGGTATATAATACAAACATAATTGTCTCCCCAAAGCAATTAGTAATGAAGTAATCCGCTGAAATAATTTAACGCCATGTTGTAAAGACACTATATCTATGGGCATACTATATTTTTTTTTGCGTATTTTATAATAAAATCAATCCACTTTTGCTGTTGAAAAATTAAATAGATTCTATCACGTTTATTCTTATCTACTCTAAAGCTTTATTTTTATATAATTAATATACAATAATACTTCATTGGGTTGGTCGTGGCGCTTTACCAAAAATTATGGAATTAAATCTTACAACTAAAAACTATTATTTAAAACTTATGCAGGTATACTTTTGCTCACTCTTTTGTCAGCATAGAATTTTATCAAAGATCCTTTGCTCGTTTGGAATAGATTAAAAATCTTTTCAGTGGTTTGGATACTACACAAAACTGTAGGTTTGCCCGTAATGTAACAAAAAAGAATACTTTATTAATTTATTAACAATTCTTTTGTAAGAAAACACATAATAAAAACACATCAAATGTTTAGAAAATGCACAAAGACAACAACGTAACCTAAATTTGTGTTTTTGTTTTGACAAAAACATGTCACTCACGACGGAATTTCTACAAAATAAACCAAAAAAGAAATCAATAAACTTTATAACGTTGTACCCTGCACTACTTTACGTAATTGTTTAATAAAAGGCGTAAACTCCTTAATCAATGGTTTTATTGCTTTCGTCGGACAATCAGCCTGGTCTCACAAATTATGATTGAGAACGGAAACACTTGCTTGTCGACTGTAATTATACATTTGTGTTTGGCACCACATGGTAAACCAGGAAAAACTGGAGGGTTTTTACTAATCTTCTTTTTTTTCTTTCAGCCTGTAGTAGTCCACTGCTGGACATTGGCTTCCCTCATCTGTTTCTATGTTGACTTGTTCTGTGTTGTTTGGTGCCATTGTTTTCCTGCAATCTTCTTAATATCGTCCAACCATCTTTTTTGTAGTCTTCCTATGCCTCTTTTAGTTGTTCTTAGGTGCCAATGAACTGTTCTGATTGTCCATCTTGATGAGTCTTGTCTAGCAACATGTCCTACCCAGTTTTACTTTAGGTTAGCGATGCGTTGGATGACATCGGTGATTTTACTTCGCTTTCGTATTTCTTTGTTTTTTATTCTGTTCCTTAAGCTTAGACCAAGCATAATACGTTCCATTGCTCGTTGTGTAACCCTAAGTTTTTTGGCGCTTGCTATGGTTAGTGCTATTGATTCTATGCCGTACGTTGTAACTGGCAACACACATGACTCGTACACTTTACGTTTTAATGATTGAGGTATTTCCGGGTTCTTCAGGATAAGCCCCAACTTTTCGAATGCAGCCCAGCTTTGTCTAATACGCCTTGTGGTTTCTGCCGTTTGATTGTTTTTGCTCAGTGTAATGAGCTGGCCCAGGTATATATATATATATATATATATTGTTGTACTGATTCTACTTGTTCATTGTGAATTGTGATTGGTCGGTTGTCAGGGCACATTACCTTGGTTTTTGAGAAATTTATCATAAGACCAACATTTTCTGACTCTCTCTTTACATCTTCTAGCATGGATTTTAGGTCGTCTTCATTATTATTAATTAGAACAACGCCGTCTGCAAATCTTGGGTGGTTCAAGTATATTCCATCAATTTTTATTCTTTTTGTTTCCCAATTAATTTTCTTAAAAATGACTTCTATTGCAAGGGTGAATAACTTTGGTGATATGGGGTCACCCTGCCGTACTCCTCTTAGAATTGGTATGATTTTGGTGATCATATCCTTTTCAATTTTTTCTTGTAATGTAGCGTTATTGTCTATGTTCTTTAGTAAGGTGGAATATCTGGAATAAATTCTAGCTGCGTTTAGAGCTCTCATGATGGCCCACATCTCTAGAGTATCAAAAGCTTTTTTATAGTGAGATATAAGGTGATATTGTATTTGGCACTTTTTTCTATAATATTACGTAGTGTTTGTATGTGGTTTATTGTACTATAACTTTTTCGGAATCCTGCCTGTTCTACTGGCTGGTAGAAATCCAATTTCTTTGTTAGTCGATTGGTAATTATTTTTGAAAGTAGTTTATATAACTGTCACAGCAGGTTTATCGGTCTGTAGTTTTCAATGTTGGTGTTATCTCCTTTCTTAAAGATTAAGATGACCTCTGCATTTTGCCATGTAATTGGTGTTCTGCCTTCCTGTAAACACTTGTTTAGTGGTACTCTAGCAGCTTCTAAAAGGGTTTCTCCACCTAGTTTGATCATTTCGATAGTGACTTGATCTTCACTTGGTGCCCGTTTGTTCTTCATTTGATTTAGAGCGTTTTTAATTTCAAATATATCTATATCCGGCATCTCCTTTGAACCAGCATTAATCGCATCGGCTCATTGTCGTTAGGGGCTGGGTTGATTAATTTATATAGGTTTTTATAAAAGTTTCCTATTACTTGGACTATTTCCGACTTGCCATTCTATTGTTATTGCTTCATTGTTCTTTTTTGCCAATTTTTGCGTTAAAATTGCTCATCAATATGGAGTATTGCGTTTTCTCTGATCTTCTGGCCGTTGTTATTCTTGTACAATTGTGTTATTGCCTCATCGTCTGATGTACTTGTAGGTGCATATACTTGATTGATATATGATTTGGAGCTGGTATTGTTTTGAAAGTTTTAATATAATGTATATAACTTTGTCTGAGATAGCTTTGATTTTTGTTATTTTATGGAAGGTATTTTTATTAATATGAAATCCCACTCCACCTATGTGTAAATTGGTGTATGAATTTCGTTAATATAGGACATGCCCAGATTTTAGTGTTGTGCATTTTTTGCCAGGAAGTCTTGTCTTGCATAGTCCTAAAATGTTCCATTTTATGAGCTGTAGGGCATCTTCTAGTTCCTCCAGCCGCTTTTTCTTTCTTATGAATCGATTGTTATAAGTAGCTATGTGTAGTTTATTGTTATGTCGTCTTTTAGGTTTATTGGTTGTTGTTATTGAATATCTGCCTCCCCCAGAATCCGCGAAGCTGACCTGTGTATAGGTGTGGGAATCTGGACTTATTGTCGTACCCACCTGGGGTATATTTAATATATTCAACATTTTGTTTTCATATGAGGAGGGGTTAGTATTAAACATCATTTTTACTAATACAAAAAACAAATTATACATTTATTTCTATTATTACTTATTTAATAAATTTGGAAGCCAATTTGCTGGCGTAATAGTCGTTCTGTTCAAACGCTTTTTTAAGACTATTTTGAACTTTTACATAAAAACTTCCGCAGTCGTTCAACATACGCGTTTCTATCAGCAAACTCTAAGGGTTTTGTTTTATCATTTTATTTTTAACTTATTTACGGATCTTACCAGATTGCGCCCAAAATTCAAGAAAGCAGGACTAAACCCCGTTGAATTGTAAACTGCACTTGAAAGAGCAAAAAAAAAATTTGGGGAGTAAAAGTCCTACTCACGGTGATTTTCTTGTATGTATAAGGCTATTATTGTGTTTCTTAGTCGGATTTGCCTAAGCATTATAGTAAACAGTAAGAAGTAACCTGCTACCATATTTGGTCACTATGTCTTTTAAGTTTTTAGAATATACTGTTTACTATTGTCAGTAATTCTATGTATCTCGTACACTAAAAATACATCATTTTTCAGTAGATCTACAATTCTTTTGGATTTTGCCTTACGTAGAGAAAACATGAGAACGTATTTAGTAAAAAGATCTGCCACACCTAACAAGTATTGGTTTTGTTTCATGGTCATTGAAACACTGACTTTTCAAAGTGGTGCAGATTGTATGCTACGGTCTTTTGACAACATGTGTCCCCATTAGTTTTTGTGATCACTTTTGTTCCACCTTGTGAGCTAAACAAACTTTACATTTTTGCACGTGCTCTACTATATCATAAAACATCTGTAGCTAGTACCACTTTTCTTTTACTCAACAAAAGGTTTTATTAATACTGACATGACTAAAAAGCTTGGAATCATAGTTTTTACTTAAAATTTGCTTTCTTAATAAGGTTGGCAAAACAACTTATTACAAATCTCCATTATCAAGTATACTCTTACAAACTTTGACCATTTTATAAAGTGTCTTTCCTTTGATTCTCTACGTAGAAAATTTTTAAGTTTTTGTTGAATTTTACGGATTATTTGAGTATACCAATTATCATAATCTTTAACACGTACATCTACAAAACATACATTAAACGAACAAAACAACGCGTTAGGTACGTGATGGTAAGCACCTTTCCTGTGGATTATGTCAAAATCATACTGTTGAAGTTTTAGTATTTATTCACCCAAGCGCCTAGTACAATCCTTCATAAACAATAACCATTTTAGCAATCTGTGGTCAGTAATAATAACACATTTTGTATCTTTGACGTAGCTTCAAAACTTTTCTATGTCAAAAATAAGCTTTTTTGCATTTGATAACGCTTTATTTGCATCTACAACTACTTTTTTTCTTCTACAATCTCTTGAAAAAGTACCACGCCTAACCCTACATTTATATAAATGTCGGAGTAAATTAGCTTCAATTAGTCAACCTTTTAAATCGTTAAACAAGTTTTGTTCTAATTCTACTTTTTGTTTTTCTTTAGTAAAGTTGTAAGTGGAGCAGATTGCGTAAAAAAATTTGGAAAAAAAAATTTGTACCAAGCAACTAAACCAATAAATCTTCTCAGTTTTTTCACGTTTCGGGGCGCTGAATAAATTATTATTGCGTCTTTTCCGCATCAACTTGCTTGTTTTATCCATCTTGTAACTTATTTAACGCAGTTTTGTGGTAGTAACATTTCTCTTGGTTGAGCGTCTAGAATATAAGATCACCTCAAACACTTTTTTGGTATGCGCAAAGTATCTACGTTTGGTGTACAAATTATCACATTGTCTTGGTCCACAAAACTAAATGCTTCGAGTTCTACCTCTATAAGATCATTGCTGTAAAGTAGCTCTCAAGTTTTTTGCCCTAAATGACATCACGTTAAAGTTAAACTATCCCCAATCCGGTACGGTTTAAAGGCACTTGCCAGTTCGCATGTTTTAAATCCAACAATGCCAGTATTTTTGCATCTCTGAGTATTTAATATTGAAACTACGTAAGGAAAAAGATATGCATCGCTTTTTATAAGTTGATTAACCTTACGAAAATGTACACAAAATTACTCATCTAATTCCTTTTTTCCCAAAACAACATGAGACAACTACAGACTTTGTGGTGAGTCTACTACACCCAACTTTAACATTTTATTCAATTTTACGTACATTTCTTTCTGCATGGCAGGCGATATTAGATAATATTGCTGTTTAATAAGTTTGGCTTCATCAACGTCAATCACATGTTTGACCCTGTTTGTTTTTCTTAACGTATATTGCATTTTATTTAAGTAACATCTAGCTAAATCATTAATTTTTTGTTTATCAGTTTATGACAAACATTTATTTATTTAACAAACAATATTGTGTATACTAATGAGGCCAGGATTTATACATTATGGTGTCTAATGCTATTATGGCATATTTTTTATTAAACATTTATATGGGTGTTTTGGGCAACAGGTTACTAAGTTTGGTTGTTTTACCAAACCGTTTACTAAGCGCTGCTTACTTATATCTATCTGCAAAATACAATAAAAGAATCTAAAGATGACATTCTATTGAACTGAAGGGGACAAATGTGGTTCTAACACGTTAGTAGTAGTAGTAGTAGTCATTTACACAAAACTTTTATGACCTGAAAATTACTTGTTTTAAACAGAATTTTATGTGTTTTGCTTGTAAATAAAATGACTTTACAACAACAAATAGTCCAGAATGCCACCAAATCCAAAATAACGCAAGAATTTTTTTAAAGTGTTTGATGGTCTTGCGGTAACGTCTACCGCTGCTGTGAAATAAACTTTAAAAATTTTATTTGACTTTTTGCATTTTTTAATTGTTTATAAATATTATTAGTTTGTTTATTTGTATATAAATTATAAAAAAAGTATTGTAAAAGCAAAATGTTCTTTCTTTTTTCTTTTTCATATTTAATTAGATAATTAAATGTAGTAACAATAAAATTAAAAAAAAATTGTTTTAACACAAATATAATTTTATGAGTAAGCAACTAAAAAATACTCGATTTAATAATAATAATAATTAGCGGAGAAGTCATATAAAGTTTGTATGATATTTTTAAACAAATGCTACTTTGTTTGAGAACCTCATTATTATATGTAAAATAATGTTATTAAAGCATTTTCAATCTGTTCCGATAATAATTGTAATAAATTATAACAAAAGAATATATTAGTACTACCTTTTAATTAAAAGCACACAAAAAGTCTATTGTAATATATTAAATGAACACTGGTATATGAGTTTATAATGGGCATACAAATAATATATTGATCAAGTTGCACAAAAACTAATTTATAATAAAATTATATTGGCACATTAAACTAATATTGCCTTTTGTAGTCACACCAGACGAGCACAAAAGAATTATTTACATTTTTAGTATGTATTATTTCCAACGACTAAATAAACGTAATTTTTTAATTATTGACTATCAATTTTGCCGCTGGGGATAAAATCAGAATTAAAATGGAGAGCTATTGTTAAATGTCGGGGTATTGCAAAATGTCTGTTTGTGCTGCACCGAGATCTCTAATTAAAAAATGTCCGATGCAGCTATTTGACCGTGTTTGCTTATACATAAAATGAATTTAATTTTGTGTACATTTTTAATTATAAATATGCCATTGTTTATATTCGACGGCATTCAAGAGTTTTTACCAGGCAGTTCTATGAACTGAATTAATTTCACCTACCGAAAAATTGAAAAAATTTCCAATGTATTTGTCAGGAACAGAATAATTGAATAATAAAAAAATATGAGGCAGGAGAAAATTATGTATTTGTTTTGGAATTAATTTAACTGTATAATATGTATATATCATTTTCAACTTTATATTTCTTTGAGCAATATTTAATTTATTCAGAGAAGGGGATTTTCGGGTATTTTGTCAGGAGGTGGTGGGATGTTTTGTGTGTATAATAACAGAAAGGGTTATAAATTAGAACGATGTTTAAGTGAAGAGTTCTGTGTAAATTTAAAGGGTTATGCAATCAATATATTCATTAAGAGAACAAACTCAATTACAGTTCATTAGGGAACTTTTAATATTTACTAAACTTCTAATTAATATACTTCTCGTTGCCTCCTGCATCGGTATTCGGCTATGAAGTAATTATACAGCGTCTTAATAATAATATCGGCAATCTGGCAAATATTTAAGTCAATTTTAATATATAATAATGTTTTCTTTGTTAGAAAGTTATTCATTAACTTTAGCAACCTAAATTTTGCTATCCTTTCAATTATTATTATTTGTATACGAATTCTTAACAAATATTTTAAAATCAACATTTGTTACAAGTATATTTGCTATAGATATCATTTATCAAATATTTGTTATTTTCTCAAAGTAAGTCCGAAATTAATGATAAACACAGTATCAAAGATGAAAAACTTTCTTCCACGCCCAATGGAGATACGATGGCCTCTAGCAGAAATTCGTTCATCTGATGTTACATAGATATACATAAGTAAATATCGGTCAGAGATTATTTGCTGAGTATTCGCAGGACATAGTAAATATAGTCGGTTATAGGTAAAGATATAACGTAATGGAATGTAAACAATTATTCTGTTAAAGCGAAGTTACATTTATATATACATATGCGAAACTCGCTCCTACTAAATATGGGAATTCAGCGTCCAAATATTCCAACTATTAACGGAAATTATAATATAAATTATTTCATGAGATATATTATTAAATACGGACACGATTTTGCTTAACTATGCTTAGGCGAGAATATTAGCTATGCGACTAATAGCACGTGTGCTATCTACAGTTACGCCACGTTAAATTTAAAGACAATGATTGATATTGTTGTTTCATTACTACAGGTACAAACAAATTAACAACAACAACTGACATTTCCAACACTGTGCATAGTTTACCGAACAAATGTTAATATTAATTGGTTTAACTATTGAGTGCGGCCATAGCAATTTAATCAAGTCTATGTGCATACTTATAATTAAATATTCTAATAAATTATGAACTTAAAATCATCTATGTTAGATAGTGTAAATCTAAACTGTCATTAGAAGTAAAACTTTTTATATGCTAAATTAAAGATTTACTTACCTAGTTTGATGTATACAAAATATTTTTAACAACAACAATAAGTTATGTATTTATGTAAATTATAATATAATTATTATTTAATGTATTTAAAGTATAAGTAAAAAAAACAAATATTGCTTAACTATATAAGGTTTTTTTAGATTTTTAATTATGTATTTTTAAAATAACTTTTACTGTAAACATAAATAGTTTAAATCGTACACGCATTTTTCATTATATTAAAAAAAATAAAGCAAGTTTCCAAGTTAATACTAAACTTTTGTTTGATAGTTTGTTAATTTAAATTCTGAAACATAAGATGTAAACTTATGTTTTAAAATCTAATAATAAAAAATCAAATACAAAATAAAAATTAAAAAACACAATCACGTGACAATTGTGAATAAATGCATTTCATCAAAAGTAAGAGACTATCAATATAATTTGCTATCAACAAAAATAACCCGGATTTGTTTCAGGCAGCGTTGATAAAAGATTGTTTAATTCAGAGAAAACCTTATTTACTTCCGAAAGACTACAGAGAATAATCTATGGTTTACAACCTTTCCAAGCAGACAAAAGCTTATCAGTGGTTTCGGGATGATGTGGGTTTTCCAAAATTAACGCAAAGTTTGAGTTTGTCGCCACTTGTGCAGTAAATTGTTGGCAATCCTGAAAAAGAACAACTTGACAGCTGAAAGTTTAGGGTTAATAAAAATGGAGCCTTACACAATACAACAACGTGTTTATTAATGAAAAATATATGAACAATAATTAAAGTTTGGCGGCCACAGTTCAAAAATTCCATACAAAATATGGTCGGAATAGTGTTTTAACTTTGTCAACTGTGAAAAAATTAATTAAAAAATTCAAGAAGACTGATCAATTAGAGACGGTAAACACACTGGTTCACCAAAACAAGCCGTTCAAATGTCAATGTCAAAGCAGTGCGTGAGAGTGTTGTTGAAAATCCCTGAACATTAATTCGGCGTTGTAGACAAGAATTGCAAATTACAAAAAAAATATCTACAGCTTATACTTACATACTAACAAAAGATCTGTGTTTCCATATATACAGAATTAAATTAACACAACAAGTCTAATGACCATGTACAGCAAAGACAGTTTGTTGAATGGATTATTGAACATCAACAAGTAGATGCTAATTTTTCGAGCAAAATCATCGTAAGCAATGATGCACATTTTTACCATTTTTTGTTTTGTTTTGTTAATTGCCAAAATTGCCGTGTTTGGGGTTTACATGTAATTGTCAAAAACAAATGTTTCCACAACGTGTCACTGTTTGGTGCGGATTTGATTTTAGGCTGGAAGTAACATTAGATCATACTTTTTTGAAAATGAGACTGGTCAAGCATAACACAGTTATTTTCTGCCAAAACTAGATGATATTGATGTGGCCAATACGTGGTTTCAACAAGACGGTGCCACACGCCATACAGCCCGTAAAACATTTCAATTACTGCATGAGAAATTTCTTGGTTGTGTACTCTCTCGTTTTGGTAATCAGAATTAATTGGCCTCTTAGATCGTGTATTTTAACATTATTAGATTTCTTTTTATAGAGTTATTTGAAATCAAAGTTCTACGTCAACAAGCACACAACCAACCGTGCATTTCAAGAGAAAATTACATTTAAGCAGAATAGTCATGGAAATTTTTGACAAAAGATTGCGTATGTAACCCTATCCTACGTACTTTATGATTCAATAAAAAAATAACAATCTAAAGACTAAAAACTGTGTTTTTAATTTAATTATTGCTTTAATTTTGGGACACCCTTTACATACAATAAAAAATAATAAGTAATATTAAAAAAAAAAATAGTTTGCTCATAGTTTCAGGTAGCTTTGATGAGTTTAGAAAAGCATTATATAATTACCTAACAAAGGGTATCAGAAAACCTCCAAACATAATAGCTAGTGAGAGATCACAAATGGAAGAGAAGAACGTTTACAATATTGTAAGAATATAGATTATATATTTAGGGTTTCTATTCTTAGACATGCAGTTGCGTCAAGAGACAATTATAACAAGAAATGCATTACAATAGTATTGCAACAATAACTTAACGTGAACACCATGGTAAGAATTTGCGAAAAATGTTTCGTTTTTTGTCCTGTCAAACGCAAAGCAACAATTAGGAGAAAAAATTTTTTTTCTTACACAGAGTACAGAAGAAAACGTAAAATTTTTTTATTTAAAAATTTAAACCTTAATACGCACACACAGTGGTTTTACTGTAGAAACCACTTTAAATCAAATATACACAAACTTTCAGCCTAGATAGATAGAGGTACTATATTTGTTCTTACAAGTTTGTGGTATAAACAACGGACTATGAGCAATTGGTGCTAAATATAGGCTTGTTTTTATTATCTTTGTCAGTAATGCCTGAAACTGCATATGTATTTTAGTTAAACAATGAAGGAGCACTGATAAAGTTCAACCACTATTTCAACAAAAACAACTGCTTATGGAAATGCAGTTTCTTTAGGCACCCACCAAAACAACTTTAAAAATTTTTGTAAAGCCATGACCATTTTAATTAAATTACGGGGGTTATAAATAATGCTCTGATCAATACATAATAGGCTATGTCATACTGTCATTAATGTATGACTTAGTTGACAGTATGTGACAAGTTAGTTTTTACACAAAAAAAAAATTAATGTATTTATGACAAATAAGTCTAATATAAGGTTTGGTGAAATTTCTAATTTTTACCAATCTTTTTTATTTTAAATAAGATTTATTACAAATGTAGGGTTTACAAATGGATTTCAGAAAAAAATTAAATTAACAGTAAAAAAATAAACAGCAGTAAAAGTGTTATACTCAACAGAGCAGAATAAAAACGACATCTTACGGAAATTTTTTGAGAAAAAATGCAGTTAACAAGCAAATAAAATGTGAAATACAATCCGGCTAAAAACTGATCTGCATGTAAAACAGAGATACTGGCTTGCAAATTAATAAACAATGAAGTTGACAGAATGCTCAAAGATTACATAATTGAGCCGTCAAAAAATGTAAAGAAGAAGAAGAACAATAAGTTCAAGTTCTGTATTAATTAAAAATATAAATGACGTGGTTATAAAAATAGCATATTTAATACCATATAACCATTTTTTATTAGACAAACTAAAAAAATTTGGTATATTTTCACTATTGACAAAGATAATCAGGAAAATTACAACTTTTACAGTTTTTAGCAGAAAACGTCTCTAGTTTAAGGTTTTTTGGATTACATTTAACACCTGCAATTTTCCAACGCTTGGTAAATAGCGTAATTATGCGGATGTGAAACCTAGAGTTTTTGTCTATTTAGATAGCATTGTTGTCATACGGAAAAAAATTGTTAACACAATTAAAATTAAGTCATATTGTCACAGCAGGAAAGATTGCTATTGATCTAGAGAAGATTAATGCAGTTTTACAATTTCAAAACTTTACAAATGTTAAAAAAGTTTTTAAGCATTGTTTCTTAATACAACAGATTTTTTTTAAGTTTTGATAACAAGTTTTCTTACATTATTACAGAAAAAAAAGTTTGTATTGGTTAACATAACAAAAGATTTGGTCCAATATGAACTGAACGGATTTTAGCAAAGAAGTTTTATTTCAAACTGATGCATTAGACCAGAAAATAAGTGCAGCATTATTAAAACAAAATAATGTAATTTTGTATAACAGCAGAGCACTAAATGATACAGAAAAAAATTACGCAACTACAGATAAGAAATGTTGAGCAATAAAGTAGGCAATTTAAAAAATTATACTATGTTTGGAAAGGTATAAGTTAACTGTAGAATCAGATTATCAAAACTTAGAATGTTTGATTTTTTTTAAACCCATCAGATTGCACTTTGCAGTGGATCATGTACTTTTAACAACTTGATTTTGTCATTAAATATTGAAAAAAAAATCTAAATCAACTTGCAGACGCTCTTTCACAAGGCATGAACCGGCTCTAGAAGAAAAACTTTTACTAATTATAAATAAACCAGACTGGTATTTAGTACAAAGATCAGGTAAAAATAAACAATTTTGCATTAAAAAAGGAAAACTTCACAAACATATTTACAAAAGCAAAGAAACAGAAACTAAATTATAGTTGGCACACAGTATTCTTAGATTTAATAAAACTTTTTCTTTATTTATGTAAAAAATAGGTTTCTACAAAAAAAAAAAACTATAAAAATAAAGTTCTTTAAAGTTTGAAGCTTTCCTGACAGTGATTACAGACAATGTTAAACAGTTTTTTAAAAAGTAAAAGCTATAACCAAATACTGATTCCGGCATACAATCCACAGGCAAATCCAAAAAAGAAAATTATTTCTAGTGCATCCACAACATTATATAGATGCATGTAGTACTCAGTGGTTTACCTTCTAAGCAGCTGTTACAAGCTAAACGCACAACCTTTACTCTGATTTTGAATCCCCACACTACTTAAGATATCTGTTTTTCAACTATTTATTTTTTAATTTAATCTTACTTGTTTTTTATTTTAATACATTTAATGCTTATAAATGTTATAATTTTAAGTTTTAATTTAATTATTAATTTATTATACTTTTATTATTATCGTTCTCAACTTCTCTCTTTAATGTTATTTTTTTCGGGTCTACTTTTTCATGTTTGTTTTTGTTATTAGTCATCAGAAAAAGCTCTTTTGGTATAAAGTATTATTTATGTTGTTAAGAACTTACTTTATTTTAAGTTTATCTCAAAAACCGCCAAAAACTAAAAAACAAAAACAAGAGATTGACAATACAAAACTAACAAAAACTTGTACAAACATTTTGAATACAAGTTATTTTTCTAATTTAATGGAAATAATAATAATTTAAAAAAATACTGACGTTATAGACTTAGAGATAAGATTTATCAAATAAATAATATACTCCAAAATGTAATATATAGAATAGAATGATAATTATGTGTTAAAATCCAAATATAAATTGAAAAATCCGGTTATAACAAACTCTCGGGTATAACGTACTTAATTTGAAAAAACGAACATTTTCTCATAAACTTAACGCTATTTTTTACTGGTTATAGCGAACCCGCTTATAACGAATTTTCGGATAAAGCAAACCAAAATATATTTAAAATTGGCACAATTTTTGTGTTATACGTACTTTTCTGGGTTTATTTTCTGAGGTTCCCCGATTTATAGATTTGCGCAGTATTTTCTTGGAAGTATTGTATTTTGTTTACATCGTATACCCTCATTAGGGTGTCCGTTATTTCCCAAATTGCGATTGTTTTTAGGGGACTAGTTAAATGTTTTCTTTTCATGATAAATAACTATTTTGAAATAATAAAACTCATTAGTAACCGTATTTTCGCGTGACTGCAGGAAAATCAAACTATCCAATTGATTAACATGGGAAAATCGTCTTTAAACGTTAAAAGTTTTTTTTACAAATTGTATGTCTTCATACATATATGTCAACATACCGTTTTTTTTTTGTAAAAACAATTTTTACGTTACTTTTAACATAGAATAATAAATACATAAAACAAATTACGATATTTTTTATTACCGTTTATAACAAACTTCGGATATAACGAACTGGTTTTAGTACATTTTTTGAGTTTGTTATAACCAAACTTTAATGTATTAGCTCATCGTAATGGCAGATGTTTAGCTAATATATTAAAAGTATTTACAAAAACATTACTAATAAATATAAAACGGTCGCCCGATTGCAAGAAGTCGCTCAAAGTATAGAAGCTTTTACAATACATACAATACTAAAAATTATTATGTGAATGTTATTGGAAAACCAAATAATAATTTTTAGCCAATCAGTCAACATCAAGAAATTAATTAATTAACATTCTCTTTCAGGATAGACCCTGCACCAGATTTGATCGACTGTCGGATCCTTGAGTTCCTATACGTCCAACATCAGAAACTGGAAGATCAACTGATAAAAATGAATCAGAAGATTAAAGGTCTTAAAAAATACTTCATCAGGCAGATTGAGATAGATTCTGAAAGAATCGATACTGTTGCTAACGAAATCAAGCAGAACGGGCTAGATTTTCAAAAGACCCATTCTTGTTCTGCTTAAGACGCAGAATATAGGAAAGAGTAAAACCATCTTTAATGCGGCCATGATTTTACTCATCGCTAAGCAGGTTACGTCACCGGAAGCTCTAGCACTGACTTTACCTACAAAAAGCCAGAAGATTCTAGATACTTGCCCTACCTCAAAACTCCCTCAAAAAATCCACATAATATTATTTCCAACGTGTAAAACTGAAGCAACTAACAAATACTCGGATAAAATTGTTGAAATACAGCTACAATCACAATGATGTCCCTAACAGGGGGTTGGACATTTCTTCTTGTAACTAAAATTCTGGTTTTGAGTAGATAGGTCCAACTTTTAAGATGTAGTGTTCTAGCGTACCCGAACTCTTTGACCCGGATCCAAGTTACTCTCTTTTATCTCATCCGTCGATATAGAACTCTGTTGGCAGCAACTTGCCTGAATAAGTATAAAATAGAAAATCTAAGCTTATAAACAAGGGAAGAATAACCTAGTTCCGGTCGAGAGCTTTGGCAACATGGTAAGCCCCGCCCGACCGTCATCATTAATCATTAATATTTGTGGTCTAAAAATGAATTTAAACTCTGTTTATTAGCACCTTGAACATAGAAAACTTTATATCTTCTTTTTAACTGAAACAAAATAAATAATAAAGAGTGTTTGTGTTTACATCCACAAACAACAAACATATTCTAATTTAGACTGACAAAGTATAAAATTCAAGGCATTAGTTATATTAGTATACTTCTTAAACAAAATCTTCCCGACTATTTTTGTAAAAAAAAAGTTTTGACAAGTTTTTATAATCATTAAAAAAAAAACTGAAATAATTTTGAGAGATTTTAATGTACATAATACTAAATAGTTAAGTCACTCATCTTCAGAACACTATCCGGACAACAACATATGATTTTTGCTGCTTCTCATAATTTTACTCAACTTATTCAACAAATCATAATTTTTCTCGTTATGGACTTCTTGGTCAACCAAGATTATTAGATTTGCACCTTTCAACTATTCTAGAGATTATAACAACTAATGTTGAGGCTGCTTTAAGAAATTTTGATCTTTCACTTATTACTTTTGTTGTTAAAACTTTATTCTAAGATGAACATATTAAAAATAAAAGATTTTTTAAATAATTTTGATTTTGATACTCACTGCTTAAATCTTAAGGATTCAAAAAGTTATCAAAAAATTTGTTTCATTTTCTGTTATTAAACCAAAACAAAAATACTTGATTTTAATTCAGACAAAACAGGTAAGTGATAATAAGCAAAAATCATTTAAAAAACACATCAATAATCGTTACGAACAAACTAAACAGGATTATAAGGAAGCTCGTAAACATTGTGACAATCTAATACAATTGTTAAAAGATAGAATTGACAGAAACAAAGCTAATCGAGTTTCTCAGCTTTCCATAAACAACAAAGTTTTACATAAAACAATAACTTCATTGCAAGGCACAAGTACTAAATTTTCAATACTCCCTTTTCAAAATAAACAAAACAATCTAGTTACAGCAGATATTTATGCAAAACTATTTTTTTTCTAACTTTACTATTATAAATCCTCCTTCTATTGCCTGTGCCTACAATGCCAACTAGTGGTAAAATAATGGGTTCAATTCATTTTATATATTCTTAAATTAAATACCAGAAAGGCATCAGGTATAGATGAAATTTTACCTAATATTCTTAAAACATTTGGAAACAAATTAGCTCTTATTTTGACTAAGATATTTGCTTTTCAATCAAAACGTTTGACAACAGATCTTTTAACTTATGTTAGTCACAAATGGAATAAATATAAAAACTTATTTTTTTTTTCAAAAAAGAAGAAATAAGGTTTGGAGAATTTTCTAAACTTTAATTTAATAAAACTTATTTTTTTTAATCAAACGCCCAAGAACTAATTTGTTAATCAATGAACATTTAATTTTTTTATTTCACCTTTTTAACTCAAAAAGTTTTTTTTATAGTTAATAGTTAATGTAATAAAACTGAACAATTATTCTTACTACGTCAAAAACGAAATATATTAAATAAAAATATATTGTAAGAGATGGAACTATTTTAGGGTATTAGTTTTATATAAATGTATCATATAACGTTGTAATAAATAAAGAATGTTGATAAAAGCATAATATATCGTATGATTGACATTGCAATATCACAAGCAAATTATTGTACGTATTATTTCATGATTTTCTGCTAAATTGTAATTGCCAAGCCATGGTCAAATCAAATTGAATTGCGTTGTTTACATGTCAGCAAATTCAAATGCTTCAATTAATTATTTTTCTTTAGGTTCCCTATCGGCAAACTATTTGCATGCCCCTATTATTTGTTTATACAACGAAACGAACGCGTGCTCAATATATTTGTTATGCCATTACACGACCACGCATGAGGGCACTTATTATAAATATATTATTTTAGTATTAGTCAGGTAGCAATAAACACGGTGGCAGGACTCAATAGATGATGGATTGTTATTTTATAATTAATATGCGCCTGTATCGTTGCCTGTTTAATTATTAACCGGTTCATTATGTTTAATTTCATGGCAGTTATTTTAATCTGCATGTCACATGAATACGAATATTATATCCACTAAAACTAATCTGATCATTATAATTAATTTAGTTGTGTTTTCATTTGCATGAACGAAGTGGCCAGTGGCAGGGTATAGAGTACGTGACCCGCATTTTCAACCATATTTCTAATCTTAATTTATTAATGTCATGTAAACATGTACCACATTAATGTTTCGGTCGGTATTTTTCATAAATCGCTATGATAAGTGAAACTTTTATTACTTGCCCTTTTATTTAAATTAATTAAAAATATATATTTTATTCTATTCTTTATCGCAATAGAAATTTATCATGCTATGTTAAATTCATGAAAATTTATTATTATTTTTATAAAAAATAATAATTCTTTTCAGTTTTTCAGTTTTTCAGTATAACTACAATTTTTTTTAGTTGTTGCACAATTATACTGAAGTTTCAAATGTATTCCGTTGCTGAAAAGAGAGAAAGATATATAATAAGAAGAATCTGTATAAAAACTGATAAATAATTTATATTTCTATAAACTACTGCTTTATGCCAAAAAACAAAACTGTTTTTTAATAAAATAAATATAGTCAAAAACAAACAGATATAGAACCACATTGCTCGAAGTTCTCAAACATTAACTTACATTATTTGAAAAAGAGCTTAGTTCATGGGAATAAAAGTTTTTAATTTACTACCAACTAAACTAAAGACATAACTAACCGCACTTTAAAAAAAAAAACTTTTTATTGATAGAGCTTACTATTGCTTTAATAAACTTGAAATAATTTTAATTAAAATAGACATGTAGTGATTATTTATTTGTTTATTGTAAATTGTGTTAAACGTACTGTTTATTATTTTTTTTAATGTTTGTAAATTTTTGTTTATATTATATTAATGTTGACATTTTACCTCAAACTTTATAGTTGGCTAAAGCAAATAAAACTTATTATTATTGTTATTAGACTGAAATACTACAGAAAGTGACAAAAACTATTACTAAAAAAAGTTGCTGTTAATGTAATGTGTATAAAACTTTTGCCAAAGTCAGTTTTTAAATAATCTTGAAACTTTTCGATATAGACAAGTTATGT
This sequence comes from Tachinus rufipes, assembly GCA_963932245.1. Classification (NCBI taxonomy): domain Eukaryota; kingdom Metazoa; phylum Arthropoda; class Insecta; order Coleoptera; family Staphylinidae; genus Tachinus; species Tachinus rufipes. The sequence goes on along the minus strand of OZ010741.1, from coordinate 42,253,438 downwards.
AAATAACTTTAAATACTTGCTAGTTTTATTTTTTTTAACCATGTCAAGTATTTTATCAATAAATAAGCTGTTTGTGCACTTAAAACTGCATAGATAAAAAATAGGGCTGTAGTAGAAAGAAACAAAAAAATTCACTTTTACTTACTAAACTCAGCTAGTTAAATTAATTTTAGATAAATGTCAAATAAAATATAAATCAATATAAATCAATTAATTACATCTTTAGATTAATTTAACTATATTTGGTTGAATTAAAATCAGAATGGTAGTATCAGGTTTTTACTTACTGAACACTTTTGACATTATTGCATTACACTGTGTGTTACTTCAGAAAAGCATCAATGTTTTACGTTTATGTATTATTATGGTAAAATTATTGCATTTTTTTAAATTTATTGTAAATAGATTATTGTATTTACTTGGCTTTGGTAGCACATGCTCGTTCATTGTTTTTCTTTCTATACAACACCTAAGTGCGTATTTGGTCTTTGTAAAACACTTAGTTTTTGATTGCACTATGTTGTCCCGGTAATGCTACTTTACCAAAGATAATTTTTAGTTAGTTTTTTAGTGTTTAACATTAATTGGCACAAATAAGATTTAATTAATTGATCAAAATTTAGATGAGCCTGTAACTGCACTTATATTTATTCTTGCGTTTTTACATCCGGCAATAATTGTTTTGTTTACTGGGCACATTATCATAAAGCAGTTGAGATCTATTTTTGCATATGTTATATAATATAGGAGATTAGTTATATTTTATAAATATATGGCCATGTATGAGTGAAGTGGTGCAAAAAATTTTTTTTATGTCGCAAAATTTAGGGATCGGTTTTCTGCCATAAACTCTGGTCCTTTGAGTTTTTTTAGATTTTTTGTGCTAAACTGTGCCGAGATTTTTAAGTTACAACTTTTAAAAATGTTAATTTTTACCTGTTTTTGCAATTTTCAAACGTTTGTAACTTTTTAGAATTTTTTGTGTGCAAATTATAGAAGATAACATTTATTGCTTAAAATTGATCAAAATTCTAAAAAAACGTTGTGAAGACATTTCCAGTGCATTTACAATGCACAGAAAAAAGATATATGTAAGCCAAATAATTTCAAGAAAAAATAAATGAATGTTTTTAAAGAGAAAAAATTATAAATTTTCTGAACGCGTAATCTTTGAGGTTTTATGTAACAAGACTGACAGTACTTATTTTTGTAGTAAATTTTATACAAAAAACCATCCCAATTTATTTTTTTCTAAAATATAATATATAACAAGATTTTTTTTCATTTTTAATCAGTTTATTAAGATTATTTAACCTATCTTTTTTCTATTGTATGATTTTCTATTTGTTGACATTTAATTTAGAAACATAAAATTTAGTAGGAAAACACATTGTATAACAAAAAACGCTCATTTCAGAAGTCAATTGGCATCAAATTTTGAAAAAAAAAATTTTTTGGTATTAATTATTAAATAATTCCGCCCGACGATCATGACATTTTTTTAAGTCCCACCCTAATATTTAAACATACCATACATGTTTTCTCTGTGGCTTGGTGTGCTATTTTTTGCATTAATAAATGAGTGTTGTTGTGGTTGTTACAGCTGTGTTTGTGCAAGTGGCTCAGTTAGGTGAAGCGCTTAATTCAAATCTCGGCGCATAAACTGTCGCAGATTCAAGCCTCAGCTCCGGTAGAGCATATTTAAGAAATTGTAAATTTTTTTAGTAGTAGTAGTAATTTAGAACATTAGTCATGATTACTGTTTATGTAACCATAATTACATTTAATATGATAGTGTGAGTAGACCAGATACTAGGTTTTGTCAGTATTTACTGTGCTTTTGTTCTCTAATTAACGGGTACAATAGTATATATTAGTGATTATTTCCAAGTACATATTCAAAGGCAGCTATAAAATATTGGTATTGCACCCAAAAAAAAAACTTATTCAACTTTTTTTTTATTATGGTAGAGCTACTAGTTTCTTTTTTTTTCTTTTCATTTTGGATCTTGTCTGACCATTTAATGCTCATTAGTTTTCTCCAAAACCACATTATGAATACTTTTTTATAATTTTTTTCTTATCTAAATTTTACTTGTACATCCGTATAAGAACATACATACTTCATACAAAATATTTTATAACCCAAAATTTTGCTTTTCTTTTGAATACTTGTTTTCTCATGTTTATGCGTACCCGTAAATTTTATACTTCTTTCTCCTATGCTCACTCTCTAGTCTCCTTGCTAGCACGCCGGTATCATTTTTTTAGTACTTATATTGTACAACGTTCGTGATAAACAACAACCATGTCTCAGTCCTTTTCTATTTAAAATAATTGGTTTGATTGCCATGTAACCTCATTGCTACTTGTTATCACATATAGAAGTTACTTATCAGTTTTCTATTTTTCTAATATACTATTTTTACTTTTAAAATTTTCATTAGTATCTTTTACTAAACACAGTCAAATGCATTTACTACGTCTATCAAACATATACTTTTGTACAATAATATAAATTTGATAAAATTTTGCATAAAATAATAATATACACAAGCTAAATTAACATAGCTAAATTAAATTAAATAAACTTTTATTTACGGAAATATCTTATCAGAAGCCTCTTGGCACGTTGTAAGTTTCTTTTACGAGATTTGCTGCACAACAAGAATATCTCTAGTTGCACCCGGGCTGGAAGCATGTGGCAATACTTTTGGTTATTGGTTGGACGCTAATTAATTTAAAAAAAACTAAATAATTGTAATAATTAATTATTTTATTTTATTAAAATTGAATAATAATAACCAAATTTATTTTATAGTTTATATTTTTTTATTAATCCAAAAAAAAAATTAGTTTTAATTTATTAATTACTCAATTTTCGCATCTACTTCAAAATAATATTAAATATTTTTTTATTTTGGTAGTAAATTCATTAATATACAATAGTAGGCTCAAACAGCCGTCACCAAAACATTGAAGAAAAAGGACAAGACTTACCTTGCAATTAATTTCGTCAATGTTGCATTTTTTTTTTAAGTTTATTACCAAAATTAATGTACAAATCCGACCTTACAACTCATACTCTTTAGTGGTATATCTACTGATGAATTTTTTAGTAAACGCAAGAATAAAAATAATTTCTAGTGTTGTTTGTGAAGATACATTTTAATTTTTCATTACAAAGATATAGTTGTAATACTATAATATTTAAATGTAAATAACAAATGATGCATTTTATTGCCTATATACAAGGTGATTATAAATGTTTGGGATTATGTAACCATCTAACGTACGTTTGTGCCGCTCTAGTCTATTTGTATACATTTTATATTTTTGTTTGCTTGAAAGTTGAACTGTCAAAACAAACAGTATAGTGGACAATTTTAAAAAAGTGGCATATTTAAAGTGATTACATAATCCCATTCATTTATAAACTCCCTGTATTGCTGTATTTAATTAGCAAATGCTCTACAATTACAAGAAAAAATTGTTGTTTTTGTAAATAACATCAACTTATTTAAATAAAAATTTAAAAATAAAAATTTATATAGTAGTTAATAATTAATAGTTATGTTAATATTTTTAACTATATACAAGATCCGCCAGTAAAACGGAAAAATTAAAAATATTCAATTTTTGTATAAAACATTAAATAACAATAAAAAAATTATTTACAAATATGAGTTAAGTTAAGTATGGCATTTTACTTTTTTAAAATAATGTCGCTCATGCAGTACTTTTTTTGTGTAAACATTTTTCTAATTAACATCATTTTTATCACTCGTTAAAATTAATCTCAATCACCACCCTGCACTTTACAAAATTTACAAAAAAAATATTACATGCAGACAAACCTGGGGATTTTGCAGGCCACAAGATGTTGCCATGTTTGGATATGAGTTCCTCTACTATTACCTTGAAAAAAATATGGCTCAATAATGCTAGATAATAAAAGTGCACACTATACCGTAACTTTTGAATGATCTAATGGATTTCTTTATTTTAATATTGACTATATTGTTTATTTACATATCTATAGTTTGTTCGCGTTAAGACTGCAGTAGTAGTTGTTATGGCAACTGGAAAACAATGCTCTGGTTGGCTTAGAGGCCTACCCAATTTACAATTGAATAACTACCAGATTAAAACAAAGCTACTTGTAATTGAATAAATTTAGTTAACAATTTTTACTATTTAATATTTATCAGTTTTTTGCGTTATTGTAACTAGGTTAACGCATTTGTAAATAATTATATGTATTTCAACTGTAAATTACATTTTTTTGTTGATGACGTACAGTATAACCTCAAAAACTTAAATATGAGTAAACGTCATGCAATTCTAGGAATTCTTTTTAATAAATTTTAGTATTAAAAGTGACTAATATACATTTCTACTAATCATATTAATATTTAATTAAGAAGCAATAAACTATATTGTTTCTGCTTTAAAGTTTTTAAATAATTTAAAATCATATTATTATAATATAATAAACATAGTGAAGTTAGCTGATTTATAATACCAACGAGGACATGTTGCAATTACAGTTGTGTGACACTGACTTTATAAACCACTCCCATCACTGCAGTCTTAACGCGGACAAACTATATTCAAACGTGCTTTATCTGACATAAAAATTTGTTGAATAAAGTTTTCATTATTAGTTATCATTATTACACGTTGAAATATTTTTTTGTTAAAAACTCTGCAAGCCAGCATATTGCCATCTTTTAAACTTTGATAGTATTTAAGCAAAGTTTGTTTTAACTTTTTTAATATTTTTGTTTGTTTTTACAGCAACGAGGGCTTTTCTATATTTTAACTTTGTGCAAATCTTCATTTTTTTTGTAAAACTTTTATATAATACACCGATCTACTACTATATGTTTAACAAATGGCATTAAATGTCAATTAACAAACTAAAACCTCTTTGTCCCCTTGTGAGCAAAAAATAACTATTAAACTTTTCCTTCTTCACAAGCAAACTCTATTATTATTATATATTTTTTTAACTCTTTACACTTTAATGTACGCATAAGACTTTAAATTTTGTTTTAATAATAATAAATTCTTTATTAACGGCATAAAAAACCATATACATCTGCATCTCACAACTATAAAAAAAAATGATGATAAACAAGTACATTTGTATACAAAAATAATACTAATATTAAAAATAATTACACATTAAAAAAAACTACAATAAGCAAAAACATAACATAGAATAACAGATCTTATTTACAATTGGTACATTTGGGTTTTACAGTTATTTTTAGAACAAAAAAGATTAAAATCAATTTTAGACGACGCGTTATTAGCATATCTTCACATTCTACTAAGTGTGGATTATGAACCTATAATTAGTAGAATGCGTAGAGTCCCTAAATATTGACACTTGGAAAACATAAAATGGTAACGTTTTTAGTATATTTCCACAATCAATTTCAGACATTACAAGCCTATGCACAAAGGAAAAAACTGTTTTTCTTTGCCGATGTTGCAACATTAGCAAAGAAAAACATGAAATGCAGGAAAATCAAATTTTGATCAAAGTTTTCCAACAAGATTCCTAATTTAAAAGACGTTAGTCTAAAAAATACGTTTAATATTATGTATGTGTATTTCATAAGATGGACACTATACTGATGGAACATTCTCTAAATGCAAGCGCACTAAATCACAATACAGTATTTTGAGTGTATTGGGAGATAGATCGAATGACATTCTATAAAGAAATCCCAACATATTTGTGACGCAATTACACAAACAGTGTATATGATCGATAAATATAAGTTTTTGGTTTTTGAGCTGCAACACACCAGTTGTTAATAGAGTTTAAGTCATTCTGTAAAAAATAACAATTCTTAAGAAATGATATGATTTTATAAATTTTAAGATTGTCAGCAAATAAAAGAAATGATGATGAATAAATACAACATGAAAGGTCACTGATAAAAAGCAGGAAAGTATTGACTTACAATGTGACCCTTGGGGCATACCTGATGGGACAGTAATAATTTGTGACAAAAAGTTATTAATTTTTACACACTGTGTACGGTTTTCCAAATAACTTGTTAAAAAAAAATTCACAGCGTCATGAAAACCAAGTGCTTAAAGTTTAGCAATCAAAACACTATAGTTTACACGGTTAAATGCCTTTGAAAAATCAGTGTAAATATAGTCAATTTGCAACTTTGATTCAAAGGCATTTATTAAGTCGTGTTCATTGCAGAGCAGATGTGGACCGCCCCTCACAAAAACCAAGTTGCTTTTCTACTAAGATATTTGTAGACATCTATTGTATTTGACTAGTAAATATTTCATCAAATAATTTATGTATGGCAGATTAGATACAAATACTTTTATAGTTTTTAATGTATACCTTGGGTCTAGTTTTATGCAATGGCATAATGTAGCTTTGATTTTAAACATAAGGAAACGTCACTTTGTTTAAAAACGTATTAAAAAAAAACACAATAGCTTTAAAACTGAATAAATGCAACTCTTTAATAGTAATGAAAGTATTCTATCAGGTCCAATAACAAGGTTACTTGTGAGGCTTTTAATCCCATTGAAAACATGCAATAAATTTATTAAATTTTTTTTATGGAGTTTTTATTTGTCGTATTTATACATAGATACAACAAGAGTATGCAAATCATAAACAAAACAAAAAAAAATCAGCAATTAAATTAACACAATCTTAGTACAGAAGATTTATATTGCTTATGTACAGTTTTTTTTAGATTGGTAAGCGAAATTAGTTCTTTGCTAAACCAAATTAAAAATTTATTCTTACGCCAAATTTTTTTAGGGACAAAACAATCAACAGCGTAATACAACGTAAAATAAAATAAATGCAAACACGCTTCAACATCACATTTTAAAAATAGTACAGACCAATCAATTTCAAACAAAAAATTATCACATTTTAATTCTATCACATAAGCATTATGGTGTTGACTAATATTTAATAAAACATCAGTGGTATCTATCACAGATACACCCCGGTCATTGGTAAAACATAAGTCTAAAAATACACTACTGTTAGGTGAAGAGATAAAATGAATTTAATTTAAAAAACAAAATAAGTTTGCAACTAAATGCGCAGGGTGATTGTCATTGCAAACCAATCGGATGCCTAAGTCATCATTTATCCAAGTAGCAGCGGGTAAGTTGTAACCACTCATCAAAATAAGTTTAGGTCTCGGAAAACTGTTAGCTTAATCTGCATGTTTATCTACATGCGTATGAGGTAGTATATATACCACACTAAGAATGTAAGTTACATGCTTAAACATAACAGACAAATGATTAACAGTAACATAAATAGATTGTAATAACGTACATTTTAGTTTTGTACAAACCGCAATTAACTCAAAGTCTCCTTCTAGTTTTGAGCTAGTTAGAGTAGACCGATCACTCCTAGCTAAATTATAGGCAGATAGTTTTAGTTCCAAATTACAAACATCTAGAAAGAACCAGGTTTCCGCTAGCACTATGAAGTCATAATTAGACACAGCAGCAATAGTTGTTTGAGTTTAGTTTTTATTTCTTCAACGTTCTGATAATAGCAGAAAAAGCCAGTGTCATTTATAAAAATGAGTCCAAATTGTTGGCAGGGTTCTGAGTACAAAAATCTACGGCTGGTTCAGATGGTAAGTTTTGTGCACGGCCGTAAGTCATACATCTTTTAACGGCAATATTGGCAAGCCAAAAGTTTTTTGAAAATAGTTGACGAGTATGATTTCAGACTTTACAGTTAAATTGACAACATCAACAGTAATAGACGGATATTTAGACTTAATGTAGTTAACTATATCAACTTTCTTTGTTTCACGTTTTGATACATGGATATGTAATGATGGAACATACGCTTGATGTTTGTTGTTGCTATGACCTCTTTCAAAAATAATAGAAGTTTTTGGCTGCACTTTAGGTTTGGTTGATCTTACAACGGTGTTGAGTAAGAGAACTATAGTTGTTAGTTGAAGCAAATCAACTACTTCACCATTAGGTATCACCTTACTTATTAATTATGTTTAGGCTTACTACCAGATTTTTATACAAAAATTTCATTATCTTTTTAGTTATTTTTTCTTCAAGAAAAGAAATTTTATCAAAAAGTAATTTATTATTAAAATAAATCTAACTATATTTGGTATAATGAAATATTCTCTTTATACAGTTTTTTCAGTTCTGAGTCGTCCAGCTCAAAAAGTGCACTACAATGACATTTTTTGTGTCAAATAGCACAACTGTTATAAAAAACAATTCCACACTCAACTCAAGTAATGCTAGGCTTTGCAACACTTTTGAACTTGCAAGCTGTCATAGTGACAAGTAATAAATAGATAAAAACAGTAAAAGTATAAAACAGAACACAAAATTTTACACTGATGCAATCTTTCACTTAGTGACTAAATAAAAAACAAACAGACAGACCACGAATAGGTTTTAATGTAACAAATAAGATAAAACTGTTAAAATAAAAAATTTAAAAAAATAAATTAATAAATAAAAAAATTTAAAATCATCAAGTTACGCCACTGATGAAAATAATATTAAATATTGCCGCAAAATGGCGGTAGCAATAGGTTTACAATTGTTGTAGGTTAAATGTTACTAATTAAATTAGCATAAAATATATTAATTATGCGTAGTGAACTACTAGCGTAATAAAGTTATACAATTACCAGATTGTACCGCAGAAAAAGATTTAAAATATATAACTATTACACAAAAAATTAACAAACATCATACACTCAGTGGCGCAAAGAATGTTTTTGAAACAATTAGATCAGAAAAAGAAGCAATACCTTTGCTAGATTTAAAACTATTTACATATATAAAGTCAACATAATCATCTTAACCTTTTTATTAAAAAATGCTATAATTATATGTTTTTCAAAAAATGTGTTCTAAATTTGTATGCAATTACAGTATTAATCACTATGCATTAAAAAAAATGAGTAATATAAAATATTTGGAATAAAAATTAATAAAAAAATTACTTTTAATTCACATATACAGTCAAACATTAGTCAAGCTAATAAAAGTACTAGGTTTATTATAAGAAACTGCAAACAATTTAAATTCTTTAAATTTGGATATTGCTCAATTATTTAAAATTTATTTCAAAAAAGTATTGTATAATAACCAAAAACGATTTAAAAAAATTAAATTTCACAATAAAAACAATTTCTTAAATAATATTATTTATTATATTTTGCACTTCATAAATTGTATACCAATTCTAGACTTAAATTTTAATGTTTTTAGATTAAGTAGTCGTTTTGATTAATTTTCTTGCACTTAATCAAAATTTAGTTAACAAATTAAATTTATGTATGTATTTGAAATGCTTATTTGATTTAATTATACAGAATTGTACGCATGTTGATAGTTAGTATATTTCATGGATGTCATTTTTAGTTCTTGATAATAATCGAATCTATTATCAGCTGTTCTTTGCAATCACATGATATTCTTTTGCATCCTTTCTGTTCTTTTGTTATAATGTTTTTTTTTTCTTTTAAATGATTAGTTATTTTAGTTGTTATTATGAACAACAGTAACTTTTTTTAATTTTTTTTTTATTATGGTGTTTAGGAATTACTTAATATGTTACACTCGCTGAAACTATTACAAGAATACAAAGTTATTAAGCATGTGATAAGCCTATATTTCTACTCACAAAGTTTAAATGTTAGTTTGTTTGAAATCACATTTGATTAAAGTATTTATTTTGTTAAAGCATTCATTTGGGTATATGTTGCTAAAAAATATTTTTCTATAAATAACCAAAGACATATATATATATATATCTATCTGTTGGGGAGCATATCGCGGCCGGGCTTGTATGGGAGCTTGTGGCGCATGCACACGGCAGACCGCCCGCCGGGTTTGTAAATAAGAAAAGGTCTCCATTGTATTGCTTTAATGGCACAAGCTAATTATTTATTTTTATTATTATTTCGTTTTACAAAATATTATTTCTTCCTTAATCAAATTTGTTTGTGATTGCAGTTAAATTTAAATGTCAAAATATTAATTATCATTTTATAAAGATGAATTTTAAAGATTCTCGTTATTAACTTACGGATATAACTAAAATTAGTAACATCTTTATTTAAAAAAAGTAAAATAACAATACTGTTTCCAACTTGATTAAATAAATAGATTAATTAAATTAATCAACAACAACTTTATTTGTGTGTTAAATCATTTTTGTATTTATTGTATTTTTCATTGCATTTTACAGTTTGGTCTATAAATAAGAAAAGGTCTCTATTGTATGCTTTAATAGCACAAGCTAGACAGTGTAGTTACATTTTTTTTTTGTAGTTACACTTAAATTTAGATGCAACATATCATAACAGATTTCTTAAAAACAAATGGATTTTAGAAGCTTGTTTAAAGACTAACAGATGTAATTATTATTTAGTAAAATATTTATTTCAAAAACTGAGATATTAATGGGTTTTACAACTTGATTGAATAAATAATCTAATTAATAGACATTAGCAATAACTTCAGTTGTGTTTTAATATTATAAGTAATTACGTGAGAATACAATAGTTGTTTAGTAGTTTAGTAGTTGTTTACATGTTTAATTGTTTAATGCACGTACTAATAGTCAGAGTGGATTCATAAATCCGAGATTCATTTTGCTGTTTTTTGATTAGCTCTAAGCCAATACACGGATATTGTGACGGCAACTTTAGTTGCATTGAGCCAATGTATTCCTCGCTTAATTCTCGGATCGAGTTAAAAACTATACAACCATCAATATGCAAATAATCTTGGGTGGTCCCAAGATTATTTAAGTCTAGAATTATATTGACGGTTGCATAGTTTTCAACTCGTTCTGCACCGTCACAATATCCGTGAATTACCTTAGAGCCAATCAACGACTATCAAAATAAATTTCGGATTCATAAATCCAGGATCAATCCGAGATTTTTAATCTTTGACTATTAATATGAGCATAAATGTTTAGTTATTTAGTAGTTGTTTAGTTGTTGTTTAGTAGTTGTTCAGTAGTAGTTTAATAGTTGTTTAGAAATTGTTTAGTAGTTTTTCAATAGTTGTTCAGTAGTTGTTTAGTAGTTGTTGAGTAGTTGTTGAGTAATTCTTAACTAGTTGTTTGATAGTTGTTCAGTAGTTGTTTAATAGTTGTTCAGTGGTTGTTGTTCAGTTGTTGTTCAGTAGTTGTTTAGTAGTTGTATAATAGTTGTTTAGTAGTTGCTCAGTAGTTGCTTAGTAATTGTTTAGTTAATATGTAGGAGTTGTTTAGTTAATGTGTAGCAGTTGTTTAGTTTATGTGTAGTAGTTGTTCAGTAGTTGCTCAGTAGTTGTTCAATAGTTATATAGTAGTTGTTTAGTAATTGTGCAATAGTTTTTTAGTAGTTGTTCAGTAGTTGTGTAGTAGTAATTCAGAAGTTGTTCAGTAGTTGTTTAGTAGTTGCTTAATAGTTGTTTAGTTGTTGCTCAATAGTTGTTTAGTAATTGTTTAGTAAATGTTTAGTAGTTTTTCAGTAATTGTTTATGAGTTGTTCAATAGCTGTTCAGTAGTTGCTTAGTAGTTGTTGTTCAGTAGCAGTTCAGTAAATGTTTAGTAGTTGTTTAGTACTTGTTATTTAGTAGTTGTTGCTCAATAGTTGTACTGTAATTGCTTAATAGTTGTTTAGTAGATATTTAGAAATTGTTCAGTAGTTTTTCAGTAGTTGTTTAGTAATTGTTCAGTAGTTGTTCAGTAGTTGTTTGGTAGTTGTTTAGTAGTTGTTCACTAATTCTTCAGTAGTTGTTCAGTAGTTGTTCAGTAGTTGTTGAGTAGTTGTTTAGTAGTTGTTTAGTTGTTGTTTGGTAGTTGTTCAGTAGTTGTTTAATAGTTGTTTAGTAGTTGTTGTTTAGTTGTTGTTCAGTTGTTGTTCAGTAGTTGTTTAGTAGTTGTATTGTAGTTGTTTAGTAGTTGCTCAGTAGTTGTTCAGTAGTTGTACAGTAGTTGTTTAGTAGTTGTTGAGTAGTTGTTCAGTATTTGTTTGGTAGTTGTTTAGTGGTTGTTGAGTAGTTGTTCAGTAGTTGCTCAGTAATTGTTAAGTAGTTGTTTAACAGTTGTGTAGTAGTTTTTCAGTAGATGTTCAGTAGTTGTTGTACTCAACAATTGTTGTTTAATAGATGTTTAGTAGTTGTTTAACAGTTGTTCAGTAGTTGTTTAGTAGTTTTTAGTAGTTGTTTAGTTAATGTGTAGTAGTTGTTTAGTTTATGTGTTTAATAATTGTTTAGTGTTTGTTTAGTAGTTGTTTAGTATTTGTTTAGTAGTTGTTTAATAGTTATTTAGTAGTTATTTAGTAGTTGTTTAGTAGTTGTTTAGTAGTTGTTTAGTAGTTGTTTAGTAGTTGTTTAGTAGTTGTTTAGTAGTTGTTTAGTAGTTGTTTAGTAGTTGTTTAGTAGTTGTTTAGTAGTTGTTTAGTAGTTGTTTAGTAGTTGTTTAGTAGTTGTTTAGTAGTTGTTTAGTAGTTAATTAGTAGTTGTTTAGTAGTTGTTTAGTAGTTGTTTAGTAGTTGTTTAGTAGTTGTTTAGTAGTTGTTTAGTAGTTGTTTAGTAGTTGTTTAGTAGTTGTTTAGTAGTTGTTTAGTAGTTGTTTAGTAGTTGTCTAGTAGTTGTTTAGTAGTTGTTTAGTAGTTGTTTAGTAGTTGTTTAGTAGTTGTTTAGTAGTTGTTTAGTAGTTGTTTAGTAGTTGTTAAGTAGTTGTTTATAGTTGTTTAGTAGTTGTTCAGTAATTGTTTTTCAGTAGTTGTTTAGTTATTGTTTAGTAGTTGATCAGTTGATTTATTAAAATTGTTAATTTAGTTGTTTTTTTTTTTTCATATATAATTAAAAGAAATGTTACGGTTATTTATAAAGCCTGTTTTATTTATCTAACTTTAAAATTTATAGCAATAAATAGTTTTAAAAAAATGATATAAAAAATATCGTTTTTGAGTTCTCAAAAACCAAGTACTAAGTAACTAAGATATAAGATTCTGAAAGAAAACCATTTGAACAGGTTTTTGGGGAAATATAATTATTATTTGATAATTTGTATTCTATGTTGAATGTTCAGCCAACCTAATTATTTACATTATAGTAAATGTTTAATAAATATGCAATGTTTTATATTAACTATTGATAAAATATTTGAGAAACAAAGTTGTCATTTGATAAAGTATAAAAACAAACTAAAAAATGACAAGCCATATGATTGAAGACTAATTATAATTTATAGCTCTACAATAATCTTTTTTTTTTAAACATTTTATTTTAATCTGATTATGTTTTCCCCACATTCTTTCTACTTCCTTAAGTCGGCTTTTGTTAGTCTAGCCAAATACTTATCGATTACCGTACTAGTAGCGGTTCCAATATTAATACTCAGTAAGGTTTAATAAAATTAATCTTTTTGTATTATATTATTCGGCACCAGCAAAGTAAAACTAGATTATTCAGAAACGTCAGTCGTGTTGCACGTATTTTAGCGTTGAATGCACATTTTGAATTTTTGAGTTCAGATTTTGTTGTTTTTATTGTTATTTTTTTTGTGATAAGTGATATTGTTATTATTGTTTCATGTTTTGCTTTTAAAGTGACATTGTTAAGTGTTATAAAAGTTTTGGACAATGTCATCGAGAACGAAACACCTGTAAAACTGGCTCATGCCGTGCAGAGGTAAGTTATTTTAATATTATTTATTTTGCTATATTTTCAATTTGTTTTTAATATCATGTTTTTGGATCTGTTTGGGTTAAAATAAATCACTTCATTATGATTTAAAAGTACTTGATTTGCATTTTTGTCATATTATTAATAATGATTCAATTTATATTTATTATTATGGATAATATTACAATTTCTGTATAACCAAGTATAATCATTCATTTATAACTTTTTTGACATTGTTTTTAGAAATCACAGATATTTTAATTTGCTACAATAATATTGCCAATACAAATGTTTTGATTTAGGGTTTTTGTGTAGTTCAAGTTATATAAATTGCTCTAAAAATAGCATTAAACCTTAAATATTGTTAATTTATAAATTAAAACTGAATTATTTGTATCAATATACATTTGCCATTATAACCTAAAATGTTTATAATATAATTAGGTACTTGATTTATTTATAAATAGTTATAGTTAGGTTTGTTTATTAAAAAATATACAGACCGGTCTGTACATTAAATCAACAATTAGCAGATTACAGTATATTTTTAAAAAACATAATTATTATACTTGTACATCAAATATATGCAGATCATATCAAGCTTATTTTAATTCAGTTTTAATATGTAAAATAACAATATTGAAGGTTTAAAGCTATTATTCGAGCAATTTTTATAACTGAACTACACAAAAACTCTAAATTAAATAATTTGTGATGGCAATATTATTGTAGCAAATTAAAATATCTGTAATTTCTAAAAAAAGTTATAAATAAATGGTTATATTTGGTTATACAGAAGTTGTAGTATTATTCATAATAATAAATTGAATCATTATTAATTACATGACAAAAATGCAAAAGAAGTACTTTTAAATCATATTGAAGTGATTTATTTTAACATAAACTGATCTAAAACTATGATATTAAAAACAAATACATATATCAAATAATATTAAAGTAACTTACCTCTGCACAGCATGTGCCAGTTTGAACAGGTGTTTCGTTCTCGACGACATTGAATTCCAAAGCTTTGCTAACTCTTAACATTATCACTTTAAAAACAAAAAAATTTAACAACAATAACAATATCACTTAAAAAAAATGTAACAATAATAATAATAAGAATAACCAAAAACTAAACTCAAAAAGTACATACAGCGCTAAAATACGTACAACACGACTGAAGTTTCTGAATAATCGAATTTTAATTTACTGGTGCCCAATAATATAATACAAAAGAATTAATTTTATTAAACATTACTGAGAATACCGCACTAATCCGGTAATCGATAACTATTTGGCTAGACTAACAAAAGCCGACTTAAGAAAGTAGAAAAAATGTGGGGAAAACATAATCAGATTAAAATAAAATGTCTTTTTAATAAGATCAAGTAAAAAAGATTATTGTAGGGCTATAAATTATAATTTGTGTTCAATCTTCAATCATATGGCTTGTCATTTTTTAGTTTGTTTTTTTACTTTATCAAATAATTAATATAAACCATTGCATAATTATTAAACATTTACTATACTCTAAATTAGGTTGGCTGAACATTCACCTTGGAATACAAATTATCAAATAATAATTATTGTTCCCCAGAAACGTATTCAAATTCTTCTCTTTTAAAATCTATTATCTTAATTTACTTAATTTTTGAAAATTTAAAAAAAGTTATTTTTTATAACATGTTTTTAGAACTAATTAATTCTATAAATTCTATAGTTAGTTAAATAAAACAGGCTTTATAAATAATAGTATCATTTTTTTTAATCTGTATAAAAAAACAACTAAATAAACAATTAATAAAACAACTAAACAACTACTAAACAACTATTAAACAACTACTAAACAATTACTGAATAATTGCTAAACAACTACTAAACAACTACTGAACAACTACTAAACAACTACTTAACAACTTTTGAACAACAACAACTAAACATCTACTAACAGCTACTAAACAACTACTAAGCAACTATTGAACAACTACAAAACAACTACTAAACAACTACTAATTAGCTACTAAACAACTACTAAACAACTACTAATCAACTACTAATTAACTACTAAACAACTACTAAACAACTACTAATTAACTACTACACAACTACTAAACATCTACTAAACAACTACTAATTAACTACTACACAACTACTAAACATCTACTAAACAACTACTAAACAACTACAAAACAACTACTAAACAACTACTAATTAACTACTAAACTACTACTAAACAACTACAAAACAACTACCAAACAACTACTAAACAACTACTAAACAACTACTAAACAACTACTAAACAACTACTTAACAACTACTAAACAACTCTTTAACAACTACTAAACAACTACTAAACAACTACAAAACAACTACTAAACAACTACTAAACAACTACTAAACAACTACTAAACAACTACTAAACAACTACTAAACAACTACTAAACAACTACAAAACAACTACTAAACAACTACTAAACAACTACTTAACAACTACTAAACAACTATTTAACAACTACTAAACAACTACTAAACAATTACTAAACAACTGTTGAACAACTTCGATACAACTACTATACAAGTAGTAAAGAACTACTGATAAGCTATTAAACAACTATTTAAAAACTACTAAACACTTACTAAACAACTACTAAAAAACTACTAAACAGCTATTGAACAACTACTAAAAAACTACTAAACACTTACAAAACAACTACTATACAACTATTAGGCAACTACTAAACAACTATTAGACAACTACTAAATAACTACTGAACAAGAACTACTAAACAACTACTAAACATCTAATTAACAATTTCTAAACAACTACTAAAAAACTACTGCACAATTACTAAACAACTACTAAACAACTACTAAACAATAACTAAACAATTATTTAACTACTACTAAAAAACTATTGAACAATTACTAAACATCTATTAAGCAACTACTAAACAACTATTCAACGACTACTAGACATCTACTGAACAAGAACTACTTAACAACTACTAAAAAACTACTGCACAATTACTAAACAACTACTAAACAACTACTAAACAACTACTAAACAACTATTAAACAACTACTGAAAAACTACTGAACAATTACTAAACAAATATTAAACAACTACTAAACAATTATTGAACAACTCTTGAACAAGAACTACTAAACAAGAACTACTAAATAACTACTAAACAACTACTGAACAACTACTGAACAACTACTGAAAAACTACTGCACAGTAACTAAAAAACTACTAAACAACTATTGAAAAACTACTGATAAACTACTGAACAATTACTAAACAATTATTAAACAGCTACTTATCAACTATTTAACAACTTTTGGACAACTACTAACCAACTAATAAACAACATTTACTAAACTACTAAACTACTAAACTACTAAACTACTAAACTACTAAACTACTAAACTACTAAACTACTAAACTACTAAACTACTAAACTACTAAACTACTAAACTACTAAACTACTAAACTACTAAACTACTAAACTACTAAACTACTAAACTACTAAACTACTAAACTACTAAACTACTAAACTACTAAACTACTAAACTACTAAACTACTAAACTACTAAACTACTAAACTACTAAACTACTAAACTACTAAACTTCTAAACTACTAAACTACTAAACTACTAAACTACTAAACTACTAAACTACTAAACTACTAAACTACCTAGTTATGTTATTAAAATTTTAGGTTATAATGACAAATGTATATTGATACAAATAGTTTGAAATGTTTAAGCCTACAACATTTAAAATTTTACGTAAATAAATGGTTATTTTTTTATTATTGTACATTTAAATGCACTTTGTAATACAATGTTTAAACATGAAAAGTATACAAAATTCTTTACGTTATAAATTAATTTTTGAGCAACTTTTACTTATTTATTAATTATTATTCAAAACTTAATTAAAAATAAAATTGTCATGCATGAGTCAAGTGTATGAAATAATAATTTTGTTTTGCACAAACTACTGAAAATGGCTTTCTTTACATGAATCCTGATCATGTAAATTTTTTCAAATTTTTTGTGTTAGTTATTTACGAATAATGATAAATTTTATGTGCAAAAGATACTCTAAAAATTTTAGGATGTGCCGTGCACTACGCTCCGAGATATCTTGCAATGTATCCACAGAAATACTTAAAATTTAAGCCTTTTTGGCAACTTTCAAACGTATTTGGCAATTTTGTTGATTGCTGATGTTTTCCAAATTTTATTAAGTACTAAATTTTCTATGAGTAAAAATATAAACAAAACTTATTTTTATTATTATTACATTTATTTAATTATGTACCGCAAAGTTTTTAAATTAATCAAAATTATTCTACTATAAAAATGGCTTAAGGTCGCATTTATTATAACAAAACATTTGTGGACAAAGAATTCGAATTGAAAAGGCTTTCAACTGAAATAGCAAACACATTTATTATATTACAATAGAGCACGATGACAGATATATTGCAGCGAAACTCAACAAAAAATAATATAGGCAACGCAAACGTGGCTGCGAGATGCTCACTTAGAAGGAGAGTCATATGACGCCGGCCGCGACGTTACCTTTTGGCCGCTACATGCTCCCATCTAAGAGCCTATCGGTTGTCATAAGCTCCCATTAATATATATATATATATATATATATATATATATATTTTACACCCAAAATAATATTACTTAAGTATTCATAAACAAAAGTTATTTTAATTTAATTACTTACATAATTAAGAGCAACATTAAATAACCGTAATAATTTATTTTAAAACCATCTGTTTATTTCATAGAATATTAAGTAATTTTTGACATCTACAATAAATACTTTTTTTTAAATTTTGCATAATTAATCATTAAACATACAACAAAAATGTTATAGCCCATTAATTCAGGTAAAGTTTTAATAGCTATGAATAATTCAATTAATTCTAATAATTTTACAACGTTAAGAAAAAAAAATTAGTGGCTTGTCACATTGATAATTTATGTCTTGTAAAAACTTAATGATATTCCTTACTTCGCATTTCACGGGCAATAATAAAGATATAAAACATAAATTCGAATGTAAATCGTTAGAAAACTAATTTACTTAATACAAGATCACCAAAAGAAATAAAAACAGAATATAACTTCTTAATTATTTTTTATACATATTTCCTCTTTATCGAAGCGTTGAATAGCATAAATCTACTGCTGCTCAACAGATACATCCCACTAATACTAATTATAATTATTATAGTCTATAAAAAATACTAAACCGGAATGGAACGCCGTAAATCTATTCATGTAACAGATGCGGAAAATAAAATTTAACTCTTCGGTATTGTATAATTCAGGAAATCGTTATGCTCATTTAGCGACATCTGCTTTCGAAGACGGTGCTTATAGCCCACATAAAGTAATTAACGGGGATATATATGTCCGCGTGTGTTTATTATTTTACGACAGCACGAAGGGAAGTTGTAATTTAATTATGACCCAACACCTAATACTTTGATTTATAATAGATTAAGTATTTTTATTATAGTATTTAGCTGTATTATGTTACTTTTTTGAGTTTTACTTTGGTGTTGTACAAAAGTAGGCCTAATGGCAAGTTTCTTCTTAATCATTATAATATATTAAGCTAACTATATGTGTGTATGCGTTGTTTTATCTAATATAATTGTAGGCTATTATGACAATTATCAAAATAAATCGTAAGTAGACAAGAAGAGAATTTGTTCAATTAATAAATTTAAAGCATTCACGCTCTACAGTGTGTATGTGCAAGAGCAGCAAATTATTTATTCAATTTTTCTTGTTATTAAGCAGGCATGTTTCTAAATAGCTGCACAAACCAAGTATATTAAAGCAGTGCTTTTTATTTATGTTTGATATTTTTGATTAAAATATTATTTTGATTCTAAGATACTTTAACAACGCATTTGCCTTTTCCAACTGTGAATATTTTGACAATATTCATTACGAAACGTAAACACATGGTATAGTATGCTCATAGATATAGTGTCTTTACGACATTGCCTTAAATTATCTCAACAAATGACTACATTACTAATCGCTTTGGGGAGACAATTATGTTTGTATTATATACCACAAATAGCTTATAACACCTCGATGTTCAAGGGTGATTTCAGATAGCATAAGAAATAATCTAGAGAGTTTAAGTCTGGGGATCGAGCAAGCCATGCGTGTGACCTACCTTGACCAATTCAGTAATCTCCGTATGTTGCTTTTAAATAACCACAAGCAAACCAAACTAAAATGTGGTGGTGCATCATCGTACATAAACATTGCAATTCTTTTTCCAATAGTACATTATCCAGAAACTGAGGTAACATGTGTTCCAAAAAGATACGATACACTTTGCCAGTAAGTTTTCCTAGTAGAAATACTGGTCTAATTAGACAGTCGTCTACAATTCCAACTTAAACATTCAAGGAGAACTTATCTTCACATACTTGATGCGGATTTTGATCTAAAAATATGTGTCAAGAATTGAGGGATTAGAAGTAATATTTGCAAAAGCCAATGACATAACGCAATACGTGAACAAAAATCAGCAGGTAGTAGTGCATGAACACACTGAAACTGACATAAACAACAAATTGCCCTTAAAAATTTTAAACTGTCTAATGATTTACATTCAAAGTATTGACAATTTTTTGCGTAGATCTACTTAGATCTTCCTCTATCATGTCCAGCACATTCTGTTTTAGTTGTACCGTTCTTACTGTCATTGAACTTCCTGTTCCTCTATTTCATTTCAATGTGCCTGTTTTCCAAAGACGTCAATGAATGTTTTTGAAGATTTTTTGGTTTTGGATCATTTTGTTCAACCTGTATCTTTGAAACAAAAAGGTTTTTCAGAAAACATCAAAATATTCTAAGAATAAGCCAAGGAATAACCCCTTAAATTTGTGTTGAATGTTTACTTAAAACTCTGTATATATAGCTCTAATCCATTCTATTTTAATCCAAACTTCTACATCCTGCAATATGCTGATGATACAACACTAGTTTTTTACGCTAAATCTCTAAAGCAATCTATAAATCAATTGCAAACTTTGCTAGATAAAACAAAATTACAGTTCAATAATGGCGTTTTTTTGCAAACCTGTTAAAACCCCAACTCCTAATCCCTTATTACAAAATCCATGTTATTATGTATTAAACTTATGCAACTACGTAGTAGATAACAAATGTTGTAGTTACGTTATAACTTCTGTAGTTGCAAACATAGTATAATACTCACCATAGTATTATTATATTCACAAACAAAAGTGAATTTTCAATAAGCAGAAACAACAGTAAATATTTTTAATAATAAAATCATGTATTCTATAATTACATTGGATATTACTAAATGTTTCAGATTTTTGTTTCCGTTCAATTTAATTACAAAATACAGAGCTAATTTAAAATTAGCTGTTTTGATTTTAATATCCAGTTACTAAATTTTGAAATAATTATAAGTACTGATTATAATAGTTAAAGTACTGCATTGTATACATTTTTATTTACAAACATGTAATGTTTGAGATTGTGTTGAGGTTATTTACACATAAACCATGGTTGTAGAGGTGTGACAAAATACATTAGCAACGAGATTATTGAGCTACTTAAAATTGTCTGAGGTTAATAACATACACATCAAAAAGGTCTTATAGGTGAGTAAAATAAAGTATATTTGCATTGGGTCATTAAAGTACTTAACAGTAGCATGCTAGCTAGGTACGCCGCCACAGTTGAAATTTTAACAGGCTTTAAAAGGTTGAGCTTAAAAGTTGTTTGCAGGGCACATTACTCTAGCAGGAAGCAGTTATAAACACACTGGTATAAGAGTATACTATGAGGCCATGTTAACTAGATAGAATGGTATTATAGTATTTTATGTATTAATGTTATTATGAAAGTTTTGACATTATTATAATTATATACCTATTGGTCTTATGCTAGAGAAAAGTTTTATATTTACTAGTTGCACAGAATAATAATAACTATGTGCAGGTTCAACTCATAGAAAACCACTCAAGAACTATGGCGGGCTGTAGCAATACGCATTGATGCAAAAAAAACAAAATATTTCTCAAATTGAGAGCAGTAAAACAAGTTAAAACAGGACAAAGTGCAGTACAGTGATTCAGCAACTGACGTTGGTCAATTAGTGTCAAATTAATTAATATACTACGTAAACGCACGGTGTGGTAGATGAATAGTAAAGCGTTTTTTGTTGTAGCGTAATCGTAAAACGTTACTATTAAAACTATAATTAAAATTTTATATAGTGTTTACCGTAATATTTGAATTATATGTAGCTCATTATTACTTCTTTTATGATTTAAAATTCTACTTAGTATTATATTTACTTTACCAATTCCATGTGTACGCCTATCTATATATAACTTACTGTATTGAAAGTTCAATAAAAAAAGACTTCAAAAATATCTGTGAGAGATTGACAGTGTTATAGAAAAAATAGCTCAATTTATAATGTACCCAAAGATATATTGGCTTTATTACTTTGACTTATTAGATTAGCTCATTAGTACTCTTCTTCAAGATTCATTAAATAAATACTTAACAATTTCTCATTTTTTTATATTTGTACTTTTTCAAAAGAAAACAAAACATCACAGAAAATGTAATAATAAATTTAATACAATAATAGTCCGTTTCGTACTGGTATAAAAGATGGAAAATTGTTAAGTACTCATTTAATAAATCTTCAAGAAGACTACTAATAAGCTAATCCAATAAGTCAAAGCAATAAAACCGATATAAATAATTTTAGTTTGCTGCCATTTGTGCAATAAATTGTTGCAACCATAAAAAAAACAACTTGACAGCTTAGAGATGCTTTCTGTAAGAAAATCTTAATTGTTACTTGCAACATGCACAAAAAGAAATTTTTTTATCAAATTTTACTAATCAAGTCAAAGAAAACGGTTTTGACAAGTATTAAAAGCTTGCATCAACGCACTCTGTTAAAGTAATGTTTTATTGATTAATTATAATAAAAATCAAATAATGTGTATTTTTTATTATATTGGAATCAAATCAAGATAGAGAAAAAAGTTATTTTTATTTTTTGTTTTCAGTTAGGAAGCATCTTGTATATTGTTTTGCAAACAATTGTGCTCTACACTCGCAAATTATTTAATTTTGTATTACAATATATAATACATATAAACTATTCAATTACGATTATTTTAAATAAAAAAATAAATATTTTAAGTTTATCAAAAAAATTTGTAATAAAAGTGAATTTAATTTACATGGTTGTATTAAAAACATTAAAAAGATTTAAAAGTAAAAAAAAAATGTAAGTTGCCGTTTAAAAAAAAATGGTTGCCATAGCAAATATACAGAAAATAAAATAATACATTTGTGTACTAGACCGGTTCTTAAAAAAAAAAAAATTGTGTGCACCCTCAGAAAGTGATCTTTATGCAAAAAAAGTAAGCCATGCCAAATTTTAGCCTTTAGGATTAAAAAAAAATTACGTGTCGCACTACCTTTGAGTTTTCAAAAATAATATACTTTATAAGTATCGTAGCTTCCAAATTTGAGTCTAGTGCATACCCTGGGTGCTCAAGATAGCAAATTACTTGCTTATTAGATTCCACGTGAAAATTTATTTTTTTAAATTATAATATTTTCATTATATTTTTAATTTTGAACTTAAAATCAGGATTTAAACAAACCACTAATAATTTGACAAACGCGTTTTATGTAGAAACCCCTCAACATTGCACTTGTTAGCAGATGTCTGATCTATGGAGCAGCAACATAAATAACAACAAAGATATAAAATAACAACAATAACTAATTTTATAATAAAAACTAATAACAACAAATATGTAACAAAACTACAACAATTAATAAAATAAATAATAATAAAATCCCGCAGGTAAATGAAATGAAAAAGTTCTACAAAATAACAAAATTACTTATCGTATTATTGCAAAAAAATGAATTCTAAAGCAGCTGGACGACCAACATTTAAAATTAGAGTTATAATGATTGACGATAATTCCTATCAAAACTACTACGACAAAGAATGTTTTATTAAAACAAACATTTCCTGGTCTACGAAAGCTTTGCACTGCTGCACTATGCAATGGCTTTACTCACATAACCAACAACTTTAGCGCAAAAGCTCCTATATGCAACAAATGTGGTTTAAAACCACAAAACTTTGCTAACAACAAAATGCAATTTCTGCTACAAAATAGACTATGAAACATGTTTTTTAAAATATAAGAACCGTTACACCCAATCTATAAAAATATAAAAATAAACTAACATCTGCAGATTGTTAGTTTATTTTTATATTTTTATTATTTAAATTTTATAGATAAAAAAAATTACCAAATCATCTAGTATGCATATGCTAATAATAATTCATAATTACATTTTTGACAAATACATAGCTAAAATAAACTTGCCAGTTAACAATAACAAACAAGAACTGATTAAGAAACTAAAATCCAGATTTCTTTTATTTTGTGGCAATAGAATGTTCATTTTTTTTTTAATTTAAGAGGGGAGAATTATTACGCTATTATAAGGGTTTACAGCATCCAACTCAGCAAGAAAACGCCTGAATATAATTGAATAAAATTTTCACACATTGTAGAAGAAAGTCCAATCTGTGTCCTCAAACTTTTAAAAATTTGATGCAATAAGTCGTTTCTTTGCAATTAATTTTTAAAAAGTGACGTTTTTAATTAGTTTTTTGTTATTTTTTTACTCTTTAAATATAACTTCAAATCTTTATCTAAAAACATGAAGACATAGAATATTGTATGTAGTTCAACATATAAAAAAAGTAATGACTAAAATCTTATCGTTTGGATATTGAGTTGGTTGGCGTTTTGTCCTATAAAAACTAATTTTAATTTAAAAACGGCGCTGTACGTGTTAATTTTTTTCTAGAGAGAAAAGTTTACTGATATTCTCGTAGATGTGATAGGATTTAATATTTTTCCATAACAATACTACTAGTGGCACCACAACAGGACGGGGCGACTAACTCGGCAATTCTCTAGCGTTAAGTAATTAAATTAGATCAATAATTTTATTGTCTAATACTAAAACTATTCAAATAATTAAAACTATGCCAAACGTTTTGGGAATTTGTCTATTTCCTTCATTAGTGCTAAACACATTTGAATTAATCCTCAATGGCCACCTATACCCCCACTTTAATTCAAAAGAATGTTTATTGTTATGCTAGATATTCAAAGTTCAAAACATGCTCTTTATACTGTTTCAACTAATTGGATAAAAATAATTGGGCATTTAAGTCAACATTTTAGGTTCTTAAAATGGTTAGTATAAAATTGATTTAGTCCAACGTTCCACTGAAATCTTCTCTTGTAAAAAACGTCATATTTACACAAAATGTTTTCTGCGGTTTGTTTGTTGAAACTAAATCTTTAAATGTCATATCATTTTGTAGTTGGTCTACTATCCAAAATGTATCTAATATTATTAATCAAAACAATAGAGATGGTTTTATAGCCATAACCCATCACAATATTCAAATTAAATCTCAGTATCAATGATTATTTTCATTTTGCTATTTTTTTTTCTTTTTCACATTTCAAATATTAAAGATAATCATCGATTATAATTATAGGCAATTTTAAACAAAACTATCATTAATTCTTTTTCAAATTTACCACCTCACCTACATTTATTATAAATAAAAACCAACACAAACAACACTCAATATTCTCTTATGTACATCTTCTATCAAACCTATAATTCATTTTATAAGTGTCATTCCTGACTTATGCTTCAATCGCCTAGCAATATCTTTCCAAATAAAAATTAATTTTTTTTCTAACCTATAACCTCATGATATAATATTATATAACAGGTGATTGCATCTCATTTTACTACCAAACCAAGACAAAATATTAAAACGACAAATTGAAGACTTATACAAACATATACATGACTTACTTGAACAATATAGAAATGCAACAAATATAAAAAAAAAACTTTACAATATACCTACTGAGTATTCTTACATCAAATGTTCAAGCAATTTACCTTAAAAACATTTAGGCGTTTTGTTTATGAACATGAACAAAGCGTTTAATTTGATATGGTTAAAATTCCATCTCATATTATCAACATAGTTAACAAGTTCTTAAGCAATAGAACTATTCAAGTACGTATTTGATCAATACACATTTTTTGATTTCACAACACAGTGTACCGCAACAATCTTTTTTTTTATTTTTACTGCTATACAATCTATATAAGTTTAATATCTATAATACAAATTATTTTAACCCAATAACTTATATTTTGCAATATGCTAATGATACAACTCATAGTAGATAGTATCTTATGCAGATTCCTTAAAATCTTTTGTCAATTAACTGCAATTTCTACTCAACAAAACTCGTTTAAAATATGGCGTCGTACTGTAAACTAAGTAAAAAGTAAACTTTTCATAGATTTACCACAAATATTAATTTTGATAACAATTTTTTTAATAACAAATTAAACTTTAAAAAACAAGATATTTAATCAAAATCTTATGCTAGATTTTAACATTTTCTGTTTCCAACATTCAAGGTATTGATACTAAGGCGCATGCTTACCAGTTTACTCTCTAAAATTTTGATGTTGCCAAACGTTTATCTCTTAGATCTATTACAAAAATCCGATATCCAAATAACACAATCCATTAAATAATTTCTTGTACAGAATTTTGTTGTAAGGTAGATGACTAAGAGAAAACTATTCATTGGCACTTTTTAGAAAATTAATCTTAAATTTCTTATAAATTTATCATTGGTTGAAAGATTAGAGTCGATAGCAATTTAAGAAGATAAGCTCATATTATATTTCTGGTACCATTGTGTGTATGTATTATAATTTATTATAAAATGTAAATATTTTTAAATAAAGACATTATACAGGATGTTAGGTAAACATGCGGAAAATATTCAAAGGGTTGTTCCTTGGCCTATTCTAAGAATATTTTGTTTTATGATGATTTAAAAAAAAAACTCTTTTAAAGTACAAAAAATTACAAAAAAATGAGTTTTTGTAGACTCTTTTTCAATGTTCCTACGCTGAGAAAAAATGTTAAAATTATCAAATAATTTTTGATAGTTTTTCTGAACTTTAAAAGGCTTCCAAAAACTAAGATCGTGGTTTAAAAAACTAAAAATTTAGAAAACATATTTTTTTAGTACCTACTAACATATATTTAATTTTCAGTCAATTTGAAGATACTCACTTTTTAAGTGTGTTTGAAAAGTAATAACATAAGAGTCATTAATTACATTTACATTTTCAATTGTACTTAGTTTATACAAATTTTTAAGGCGTTGAGAAGATATTTTTCTTCTTCTAGAGGTCCACTTCTGTTTAAATTGAAAATGCTCTATCAAAGTAATATGAAACTGTATTACAAAATAAAGTATATTTTTTATTCATGTTATTGTTATCATTCGATTCATGCAGCATAGATCTTAAAAAAATGTCTGACTTAGATTTTTCCAAATTGGAAAACATTTTCTACTAGTCAGAATTTCTATTTGTACTTATCTTAACCTAACACTAACATTACATAACGATGTTTTACAAAACAAATTATTTTTTTGTGATGACAAATATATGTTAATTTTGGTTACACAGCAAACTACATAAAGTTTACTAACATAAACTGTAGTGGTTTTGTAGAAACAAATTGATAAAATAGTTTGTATTTAGGTTCTAACGCCAGTCATTGAGACTGAGAATTGATGATAAACACAATTTTGTGTTGGCTAAAGAATTGTATAGAAAATACTTTATAAATATCTTTACAAAAAATATAAGAACTTAAAAGTTATTAATCTTGGTATAAAATTTTCAATACTGCTAACAGCAAATATGTTAATTTTATATAAAAAACAATGCTTGTAAATGCAAATAAATAAACGTTTGAGTAAAATATAAAACTCTACCACCAATTTTTATTGTTCAGTTTTGCTATGGTGATTAGTCGGCAGGACTCAACTTCCGGCGCTTGACTTCTTTTCTGCAACTTGATGACTAATTGGTTCAAAGAGCACTCTCTCTAGCAAGAGTAAATGTAGATAATAATAATGATTTATTGTAAATAAATTTAGAGTTGGTTTATAAACTGATATTTGAACAAGAACCACAAAAATTCAATTTATTCTATTTACTAATAGTTCAAAATTTTCAGATTAAACAACCGTTAAAAACCAACACCTAACCTAACCTAACGCTTTATTAGGTGTTCAGAGTAAATTTGTTTTTCATTTATTAATATTAAAAATCATAGCACAACAATAAGATTTACTTTAAATTTTGATTGAATTCTAACAAACTATTGTGTTTAGTTTTACTTACATTTACTTTACAATTATGCTTACAGGATAATATTAAGTAAACTGCAATTTATGAAGTATTTACAACAAATAATTATATAATGATTATTCTATAAAAAGAAATGATATATTCTCAACGTGTTATTATTGTTTAATAAGACAGAAAATTACGAGACGTAATAAAATAATATTATCTAATAAAATTTATATTTGTCAGGTGAAGTTTATGCGACAGCCAGTAGACAAGTTGTATAAAACACGTATACATAGGTAAATAGTGAAGTCCTCGGAGGACACGATCCCGCAGTCATCAGAACATCCAGGACATGCAAGTCTTTCCAGACATAACATTCTTATTACTTATGCATGACCAACCGACTATACAGCAGTTTACAGCATATATATGCTGCAATGCTATGATTATAGTGATCCTATGAATATAGCTGATGGGGCATTTTATTATTTATTCAACCACCAAAAATATATATGAAGAAGCAGCAACTTAAACATATAATTTGTAAATGTATATGATGAAAAGAATATCTCAATATAAATTTGCTTTTAATACATTTATAAAATTTCATCAAAGTGTATGCAATAAAATACTATATTTGATGGGGAGCTTTATACCCCGGAACATTCTTCCCTCCTAGCTTGTTCCATATAAACATTTACGTGTACAAAACCGTGTTCGCAATCTTTTATGGCCGGCTTAAAAACACCTGCCAATGTTCCCGTCTCAGGCAACGACGCGGCGGACGTGAAACCGACTCAACGAAGAAGTAGAGGAAAAAGCAGACTGCTACTAAGTACAATCCGCAAAATATCAAACGTTCGGTTTTCTCTCGCACCTAATCCTATTTACGATATGTCTTTGATACTGCATTGCACATAATTGAAAACGTTTAATATGATTTATAAAAGCATGAAAGAACATCATCCTCTCCCGCAAATATGTTTTATTATTTCTAATAGTGGAATGGACCCCATTCATGTATTGAATTGAACTGAACCAATTAGTGTTTGTTGAAAATATGATAAATTGGGCATCATCATGCCTCTTCAAATTGTGTGTGTGCGGAGAGGAAACAATACGCGAAATATATGCGCATGAATATGTGGGTTTGTTTTCGGCTAATTAATTAAAGTTAGCTACATTTACGTTCGTATGAATAATTAATTAATGTAAAAGGATGTAACGTGTATGTTTGCAAAATTTACAGCAGATATAAAATTAATTTTGTCTCAAAAAAACCAATAACATCATTTCAATTATTAAAACCGTAACATCATACAACTCGACAATAATAAAATTGAGTAATTTGTTTTTAGATATAATAATAACTGGAATTTAAAATATAATAAATTAGATTATATATCACTTTATTTTCTATAGTAAAAACTAAAAAATATAAATTTTATGATATTTACAAATTTAGTGTATTAGCTTTATTATCATTGTTATTTAATTAAGAATATATTATAAACTTTAATTATTAAGAATTTTGTAACTTTTAATTTTTATATGGCTATTTGCATTATGTTTTTATTGTTTAAGTTTAATTGTATCTTTTTTTTAATTGAATGAATTACAAACAATAAGCTAAGCTTTTTATTGAAATAAGAAATTGTCTATTTTACAACAAAAGATAAATGTTCTTTATTGTGGATGTAGAAAGTCAAGTTCCTTAAAAGCAATTAACAATAAAATATTAATTAGTAATCATTAATACTAAGAAGTCCCAAAAAAAGGTTTTACATTGTGGTTGAACAATTATGTTTTACAGATCTGCAGTATGATACTAACTTTATTAATAGTTATTTGTTACCTGATTGGAACATTGGTATATTATGATAAAATAAGCAATTAGATTTTATTACATTAATTTTTAAGTTATTGTTATAAATAAATTTACATTTGCCAATTAATTAAGTCAATTAAAAATGTAGAGTTAATTTTGCTTTTTCATATATGGCAACTACCAAGTTTAATAGATAACATCATTAATCATTAAATTGTGTAACTACTTATCACTATGTTTGACATATTAAAAAAAAGTATCTATTAATCCCTGATTAAAACTAAAGAATGTATTTTTTAGACAATAATACTTACTTAAAATATTATTATAAGCGTGTCAACTACATAGATATCAGTAATTGATTGACTTGTATTAATTGGCTTGTTGAGAACTTTTAAATGTCAACATGCTGCGGTAGATATATGTTTTATGATATTAGAAAGAAAAGTTTACGGCCTTTAGATATTAGAAGTTGAAGTTATGATATTATATAATTTGTAATCAATTTTCATGTACCAAAAAACACAGCTAACACTTTGGTTTTCCAAAAAAAACAATTTATTTAATTTTGACTAAAAAAAGTTTATAAAAAGTAAAAAACAACAATTCAAGCTTTCGATAATGTTGTTTTTACAGTAGCACTTGAACAATATGGAACAATCTATACCAAAAACTTAAATTAATTAACCAACATACCAATTAGCTTAGAATGTGTGTGTTTAAACTAAAAATTGATAATAGTTTTTATTTTTAAATACAAATACAATCCTATATTGTATTAATCTTTAAATCTGATTCTAAATCAAATTTAACTAACAATTGACCAACAACAGTCTTATTAGTTTTGCCAAAAATATTTGAAAATATATGACTAATTTCTTGGTGTTTAGAAAAATATAATTATTTATCAACTTTTTTCTAAAATGATTAACTTAGACCAGTTTATTTGTATTGACTAATTATATAATCAAAGCTTTAAAAAGTAAAGCTAAAGTCTATGCAGTTTATATAAACTTCACCTGAATAAACCTACTACTATGTTGTGCAAATCTTTGAATCTAGTTCTAAATTAAATGTATCTAACTACAATAATTTTATCAGTTTTGTCAAAAATATTTAAAAGTTGATAAAAGAAAATTCAGTTTGCGCTTCCACATAAATGTATTTAAGAAAACACAGAAATATTTTACATAATGTGTATTTTTTTGTTTTATATTTTAATTTATTACAATCACACATAAAAAATAACATTGCTTAAATTACTGCCTTGACTCCTAAAACATGACGTAATCCGCTTGTTATAATTTCAATGCCGGCTACTTTGAGTCAAGTTTCTTGTTTCGAGACTTTACTTTTTAAGTAACTCGTTGCTGTGTGACTAATGGCATCATCTTGTTAAAACCAAAAACTTTCAATATCAATATCGTTTTTATTTTGTACTCATGTTCTGATAGCGAGTTGAATTAGCCAAATATCCCACCAGAGCACAAGACAGTTCTGCTTGTTTACGTAACCACCTAGAAAAAAAAAATTATCATTAAAAAAATATTTTAAATTTCAAAACTTAAACATACGACGCTGTAAATAATTTCTAGGTTTTAGCTCTTTTTATTTGAAGATAAATAAAACACATTTACTATGTACTATATCACAAATATAATATATTGCCTATCTTTTTCTCCCAAACTATATAGTCCAAGAGCTCGCGTCAAAAATTGCAAGAGTTTTTAGAAGCTTAATAGATAGATAGATAGATAGATAGATAGATAGATGTTTATTCACAAGATCTAGTACATGTATGTATAAAATAAAGTACAGTATGTGATCGTCAATAAAATAATTACATATAAAAAATAAAACAACAAATTAAAATAATATGCAAACAAGCATTACATAAAAATTACATATTAAAAACAAAAACAAAATAATAAAAACTACTACACAGTTTTACTAAAATCTATATTAAAATCTATATTATAAAAATCATTAACAAAATACAAAACATTATTAGTTAGTAATCTTTTAATCATTATCTTATATGGTTTAAAATTTAGCTTCTTTATTTGATCTGGTAATTTATTAAACATTTTAAGTCCTATATACACGTGACAATTTTCAAACTTGGATGAATTATGTTTAATTAAGAGTAATTGCTGTCCGTGTCTGGTACTGTACGAATGATTTTCTCCAACTGTCGAAAAATTATTTATATTTTCTTTAATAAAACATAAAGTTTTAAATACATATATTGCAGGTACAGTTAACAGATTATTTTCTTTAAATGTATATTTACAAGATTCTATGTAATCAAGATTAAACATAAGTCTTAGAATGCGTTTTTGAATTATAAATATTCTATTCGCTGCTGACGAGTTGCCCCACAAAATGATATTAAAACTAATATGGGAATAAACCATTGCGTAGTAGACATCTATTAGTCGTTTTTTTATCAAGAACTGATTTTAGTTGCAATATTGCAAAATATGACTTATTTAGTTTACCACACACCGCATTTATATGATTTGTCCAGTCTAATGTATTTTGTATTATCAATCCAAGAAATCTTACTGAGTCGGAAAGTGCATATAACAAATTGTTAATAGATATGGCATTTTCTCTTAACGTTGAACGCTTTTTTTGAAAATACATTAGTTCAGTTTTTGTGTTGTTTAATATTAACCTATTTTGTGTACACCAGTTTGTTATTCTATTTAATATTATTCCAGCCATTCGATTCAATTCGCTAATATATTTGGATGAGCAAGCCATAGATATGTCATCGGCATACAAAACTATTTTAAAATTAGGTATATCTTTAAATATTTCTGGTAAGTCATTTACAAATAAAATAAAAATTAGAGGACCGCATACACTGCCCTGTGGAACACCGTGCTCTATTTTTTCAGCATTAGAAATATGTCCATCAATCTTAACCCTAATTCTCCTGTCTGTTAAATATGACTTTAATAATGATAAAAAAGTGCCACGAAATCCTATGTGTTCCAATTTATCAATAATGAAACTAATATCTAATATGTCAAAAGCTGAAGTCATGTCAAAAAAAAAATCCATATAAGTATTCGTGTTGATCCAGATGACGATGTACGAACTCTACATATTCACACGTTGCCGTTTCAACAGACCTTTTGGTACGATATCCATGCTGAGCTTTGTGTAAAATATTATTTTTTTCTAAAAAAGTTTACATGCAATCACAAATAATGTTTTCAAATATTTTTGAGATTACTGGTGCTATTGTGATGCTGCGGTAATTATTTACTAATTGAGTGTCTCCTTTTTTATGAAGGGGTGTGATTATGCCAGTTTTTAACGCATTTGGATATATGCCTTGTTCAATTGCAGCATTAAAAAGCATTGTTAGTATAGGAACTAATGTTTTTGAAATTAATTTAATAAGCTTAGTATTTAAATCATCTATGCCTGAAGATGTTGTATTTTTTAAAGAACTAATTGCAGTTATTATATCAGTTTCAATAATAGGCTTAATAAAAAATGAATTAAATGTTTGACATTCAGATACGGTACTTTGGCTTATTGTTGATATAGAATAATATTGATTTAATTTAATTTTTGCTAAAGAAGCATAATATTTAACAAAAGTATTACAAATTTCTTCGTTGTCATTATTTAATACTCCATGGTTTTTTAAAGTAATTTTTTTATTAATTTGATTGTTGTGTGTGGTTGTTTCTCTTATTATTTTCCATGTTTCTTTTACTTTATTATCATTTTTCAAAATACGATTTGAATATTTTGTGATCGGGTTCTATTTCAGTCATGAAAAGCTAGCCTAGAGTCAGCAGGTCTGTTGTCGAGACACCTGGCGCTGAGACGCTCGCAAAGATGTAAAATTAATTAGCACTTCCAAATTGTTTTTGAAAAGCTCAAAATTTGTATATCATTAGTAAATCTAATTTAAAACACAAATCCAACAGTCAGACAGCAAAATAACATGTCAAAAAAATGATGCCAGCGCAAATGTTTTTTCAAGGCTCAAATATTACCAAAACATTAATTTAAAGTATAAAAATTACAAAACTAACAGTCAAACACATTTTTGTTGGGATTTTGTCAGTCAGCAGAGTTTTACCAATTACAGCAGAGTTATACCTATTACAGCAGCAGCAAAATATGTAGAAAATTAGACGTTCTTAGATTATAACATAAACATAAATAGAAAAACTAATATATTTACTAATACATTAACAACTAGCTTACAAGTTGATAGAGTTATATCGTTTAATCAAAACTTAAAAAAAAATTACCTGTACATTTACCTAAAATATTTAGAAACTTAACAAACACGTCTAATTTTATAATAAATTAGTAAATTTTAATTATTGTATTATGTTGTAATATACTTCTAACAAAATTGTAATTTTAACCGGTATGTAAACCTTCTAGGAAAGGCAAATCTTTAACTATCCGGGCTTTTGATATGGTTATTTGAACAAACATTCTGAATTTATTAATGCGTTGCGGTAAAATTATTGTAAAATTATTGTTCAAGTGCAATTATCTTTTAAATCTAAAAAGTAGCTAAATTGTTTTCTTTGAGTACATCTAAAAAGTTTAGTTTACACATCAGTATAAAATAATTAATTATTAGAGCAAGTAATTTATTTATTTGTTTATGACTTGGTATTTTTTAAGTATACAAAATAAATACTAAGTTGAATTGGTCCGTTAAAGAAAATAACGCCTAAATTGGTGTGTGCTAACATAGGTTAGTGCTGATTGTCTCTTGACTACTGTAACATAAATACATTTTTTAGAAATGGTGGATGCGCCGGGCTTATACTTATATAAATTATTTTTAAAGTTATTATAAAATAAATTATGTTACTTCTAACATATAATTAAAACAAAAGTAAACAAAAATATTAAAAATAATGTTTTATTGTAACCTTCAAAAAATAGATAATAATGTAGAATTAACAGATGTAAAGTTTTTTTGATTTTAGGCACTTTTCTAAATTATTCAAGAGTATTTATCTTAGTATTAAGTTTACAGTAGAGACCAAAACTCAGAATAAAATAAACTTTAAACAATATGCCACGATAATAATAGTCTTTCATTTGATATTTTCCATAAACCAACTTATACAGACAAAACTATTCCGACTGTACAACAGTCACAAATTTTTAGCCTATCATTCAATGATTCATAAAGCTTTAGCCTACCATTAACACCAAATTCTCGGCAAAAAGAGCTTAATAAAATCATATTAATAGGTTATAACAATAGATTTCCAAAAAACAGAATTAAAAACATTATGACTAAGAAAGAGTATAGCCTCACTATACAGTTAACTTATACTAGAATAAAAGTCATAGAACCCATAAAATACATTTCAATAACATATTTTGGTAACACATCCAAGCAAATAGGAAGTATTCTTAGTAAATTTCATTATAAAGTAGAGTTTAAAAGTCAAAATAGGTTATCAATCATTTTATTCAACACTAAAGATCGTACAGATACCATTTTAACATCAGGAGTGTATGAGTTAAGTGGTCCCACATGTAGTGCACAATATATAAGACAAACAGGAAAAAGTTTTGAAATTTGATTTAAAAAATATTACCGTTTTTTCAGATTACGGCATTCAGATAGTACTTTTGCAAATTACATTTTAGAAAATTGTCACACATTTCTAAATATTGATAGACTTAAAATCATTTCTAACTGCTTTAAAACAAGAAAATTAAATTTGTTAGAAGTTCTTAAAATTACTAAATCAAAAAATAATCCTTCCGTAAACTTGCTTAATGATCAAACCGACTTGTATATCTTTTTTGATTGAAATAATTTAATTTAGGAAATGTTCTTTTGTTTTAATTACCTTTAAATAAAAACCGCCATTTAGTAATCTATTCTCTACATGCTTAATCCTTTTTTTCCCTTTTGTATTATTGTATGTAATTCATAATCATTTTAATCATTATAACTTCAATGTAATTTTTTACTTTTCCTACATTTTATGTTTTACTGTCGTAGATATGCTTTGTAGTTTTTTTGTAATAATTGCTTATGTCACCGTCTGATAATGACCTTGTAGAAAGTTGAAAACATGTTAAGGTTTTCAAATATGCTCGTAATACAGTACAGTACAGTAAATGTGTTTTATTTATCTTTTTTGATTTTACATTTGTAGTCAAAATATGAAAATATAAAAGTTTTTTAAAACATAAACAAAATAGTCATAAGTTATAAAAAAGTTAACAATCGATCAAGATCAAATTATTTTTATTACGTTATAAAATTAGTAAACAAATAGTAAAATGATTTGATATGTTTGGTTTAACAATTTATGTTGAAGCCGTTTGCTTCCACGTTTATCACTCAAATTGAACATTTTTGCAAGATCTAAGCACGTTGCGCTGAAATTTGTCTCTATAACTTCTTATATTTTTATGGTATTAGATTAAAAAAATACTCTAGTATGCTGTTGTACGTATCTTTC
This sequence comes from Tachinus rufipes, assembly GCA_963932245.1. Classification (NCBI taxonomy): domain Eukaryota; kingdom Metazoa; phylum Arthropoda; class Insecta; order Coleoptera; family Staphylinidae; genus Tachinus; species Tachinus rufipes. The sequence continues at coordinate 42,217,042 of OZ010741.1, read as the reverse complement.
TAACTCTAATATATATTTTACAAAGTATGCATAAAATAATTAACCAAAACAAGCTTCTATTATATTAATCTGTATAAAATATAAATATTTTAAGAACAAAAATTAATAAAAATTAATAATAAAAGTTGAATAAATTTAAAAATAAATATTTTTTTTATAAAATATGTTAGAAGTAGTTTTTGTTAGCATTTATGAACTGTTATTGATTATTCATACACTGGCACGAGTCCTTGGGGTTGTATGTTAACACCGTATTTGGCATTGAGGTCTTATAAATAACAGTCGTTGAGGATACGCTTGTGCAGTTGAGGTCTTGGGTTTGCACAATAGCTGCAAAAAATTGTCAAGCTTACACAGGCCTGTTGTGTCATGAGGTTGTATGCAGAGCACATTACATTAGTAAAAAGCAGTTATAAACAAACTGTTAATAAAGTATACCTTGGGGATATGTTAATTAGGTGATTGATGTAATTTTAGAGATTGCGGTATGACTATGCTACGGAGAAATTATATGTTTGTTGAGTGCGCGGAAAATATCAATAGTTATGTGCAGGTTTAATTTATAGAGAAGCAGCGCGTGAACAATTGCTGGTTGTTAAGAATAGCAGCTTGTAGCAAGGGACGTACAAAGAAGCTGGAGTAACTTTTGCGCAGTAAAGCAAAGCGGTCAAATGATTTGACAACAAAAGCCGCTCTTTCATTATTATAGATATAGCTAAATATTGTTGAGTTTATTAATATACGTCGTTTACGCCCGGAGTGGTTGGGAGGATTAGCGTGCGTCGCGTTAGTTATATAAATAAATAATGTATATAACTATGTTTTATAAATAGTATGAATAAATGTTATTATAAATTGGTATTAGTAGCGCCCTGTTATTTGTACCATTGGTCAATACTACGCGATGCATTACTCGTTTAACTTAAAAATGGTTACATTTGTATAATATTTATTTTACACAGATTACTATGGCAGATTATAGAAAATTTATAGATTAGTAGAAAGTTTATAATTAAATAAATCCGTGTATTGTCATTTTTTTTAAATTTTAATAATTTAGTACAAATTCTGAAAATATCTATCCTTACATTGTTATGATTACTATTTATTTTTTAAATATTAATTATACTATTAATTAACTTTGTCATTGTTGTGAAATTTAAACTTAATGGATTATTTCATTTGCCACTTGAAAAGGGGAATGCAAAGCTAAGGTTTTATATTTTCTGTCGTGTTAGTTAAGCAGTTTCACATAAAATGTAATACCATAAATATAAAAACTTTTTTGTAAGTAATAATAAACAATTATTTCTAGCTTTTTGGTCTTGAAAACTATACAACTTAACATAACATTTACCATTACCATATAACCTTAATAACTCTAAACTCAGTTTTTAATTAATTATTTTTCAGTTCTGTTTAAATATTTTTTTAATTGTTACCACTATCATGCATTTTATTTCTCTTTTATCTTTTTTTAGTGCCTTATTTCTTTCTATGTGCTCTTTTCTCATCTCATTGCATTCTTTCAGCATATGTTTTTCCAAGCTTCTACACATTTTCTTTTTCTTCTCTATTCACACTTTCTCTTTATTTCTAAATATAAATGTTGCAATTATTTATTTTTTTTTTCATAACTTTACGTTCTAGGTACTTTAGTTTTGCATCAGTTGTGATATGTACATAATTTGCAATGTTTATAGATTTATTTATTCTTTTTTTTACGTGTATAAATCTATTTTTCATCACAATTTCCTTTCACATGGTTTTTCCATCCATTCTCAATCTTTCTACTTTCTCACTAAAATATACATTTTTGTTAAAATATTTTGTTTGCATTTTTTTATTTACTTTTTTCCTTTATCTTCTCTTTCAAGCACTCTTGTAACATTTATTTCATTTTCTTACTCTTTCTGCATATTTCGTTGCATGCGTTTATGCTTCTATTTATAATTTATCCATTTTAACTTATTCTATTGCATTGTATGCTAAAGTAACATACCTTTTACTTAACTATCAATCACCATTCTTTTTATTCTCATACATTCAATTTTTTCCATTTCCCATACTTGTCTTATTGTTTTGTTTGCTTTTTTTTGTCATATTTTTTATGTGTTTATTTTTAGTATAATTTGGTCAAAATATATGTTCTACATGTTTAAATGTTTTTATTTTTTCAATTTTTTATTTTCTACTGTTTGTTTTTCTTCTAAACGTCATCATTTTGGTTTTATTTACATTTACTGCCAACTTTTTTTTGAATATCTATCAGGCATCTAATCATTTTGTCAATATTATTGGCTTATTTTGCTACAACTATCATGTTGTCTGCATAAGTCAACAACCACACTTTCTCTCTGCGCACTACCACCCCACCCGGCTGCGCCTTACATAGAATTTGTTCTATATTTACAATTCTGCCGCAAACTTGTCTCACACATTGTGTAGTCTAACTTATTTCTTAATTTACTATTTATAATAAATGCATCCATTTTTTTTGCTATTTCTTTTGTTACTATATTGTGTATGTTATACATGTTTTTTTAATTTTCTTTTTTGTGTATCAAACATACAAAATTATAAACTTTTTTTTTCTTTCCATACTTTATTTATTATCTTAATTAGTTTTTCAATTAGATTTTCCTTTTCATACATCCATGTTTCATTTTGTATTCTATCCACACCAAACGCTTTTTGTTTTTTATGTTTTTTTTTTTTAAATTTTTTTTTATACAGGGTGTCCGGAAAATACGTGTACAACGTTAGACGACAGACTCCTGACGTCAAAATAGGTCGATCTAAGCCGACTTAGTTATATCCAAAATTGTCTCGTTTAGCCGGTAGAGGGCGTCAAAAATTTGTAAATATTAAAAAGAAATTACCTGTAACAATAATTTTTTAAGTGACCTTGTTGCTATGGCGTTTAATAATTTGACAATTATTGACAAATTGTCACCAGTCTATGAAATTTACTCAAGTATACGATCAACATTCTTGAATTACAAGTTCATTTTACCATTAAAAATGGAAAATTATACAAACTCTCAGAAAGTTGACATGCTCCTGGTATACGGGTTTTATCAAGGAAATGGGCGTCAGAGTGTTAGGGTTTACATGGAGAGGTTTCCTAACCGTCGAATACCAAACCACCAAACATTTGCCAATATTGAGCGTCATCTTCGGGAAACGGGCAGTTTTGAGAAAAAGTTTGAAGGCAGGGGTCGTATGCGAACAACTCGAACTGTGGAAACAGAAGAGATGATTCTGGAAAGAGTTGAAGAAGAACCAAGTACCAGTACCCGTCTCTTAGAACGTGAGTTAAATGTTCCTAAAACGATTGTCAATGAGGTTTTAAGAGAACAGTTGTTACATCCTTACCACATACAAAAAGTCCAGGAACTTTTACCGACTGATCCCCCCATGCGGCTTACATTTTGTCAATTTATTAGAAACAAAAGAATCCTTGTTCCAAATTTTTGTAGAAAAATTATGTTTACTGACGAGGCATGCTTTACAAGATCTGGGGTAACCAATCTGCACAACGAACATATTTATTCCGATGAAAATCCACATGCCATTAAAGTTGCACATCATCAGCATCAATTTAAAATTAATATTTGGGCAGGTATTATTGATCACTACCTTATTGGTCCCATTGTTATTCCAGACAGGTTAGATGGAAATATTTATTTAAATTTTTTGCAAGACACATTACCAATTCTTCTGGAGAATTTGCCCCTTTTACTTCGGAGGGAAATGTGGTATATGCATGATGATGCCCCTCCCCATTTTTCCGTTGCCGTTTTGCAATACTTACATCATCAATATCCCAACCGATGGATTGGAAGAGGCAATGATGCACCAGTAAAATGGCCACCACGTTCTCCTGAGTTAAATATGTGTGACTTCTTTTTGTGGGGCGCTATTAAAACAGAAGTTTACAAGACTCCGGTAAACACACGCGATGATTTATTGCAGCGGATTTTAAATGCAGGCAACCATTTTAATAATCCCGAGACATTAGATAGGGTCCAATATCATTTTTTAAAGAGTGTTAATAAGTGTATTCAGCAAGATGGCGGTCATTTTACACATTTGCTTAAGTAATGTTTTTGTTTTACTTAGTTTCTTACAATAGATACTTTCAACTTTGTTATACTTTTGTTTTTTTTGACGCCCTCTACCGGCTAAACGAGACAATTTTGGATATAACTAAGTCGGCTTAGATCGACCTATTTTGACGTCAGGAGTCTGTCGTCAAACGTTGTACACGTATTTTCCGGACACCCTGTATATATGTATATCTTGTTTCAGGTTTTGTACTGTCTTTGGTTGTTTATTGTTTTTTTGTCCGATTCTTTAAAAGTTTTAAAAAGTGCATCCTAGTCTTTCATAAAAATTTGTTTGTTTTCTCTTCTTCTACTTTTCTTTGTTGTTTATGTATATCTAGGCTTCTATTTTTCTAAACGTATTTATATTACTTTTATTTTTTCTGTTTTTTATACATTGCGTTAACTTTGCATTTTTTTTTGTTAAGTTTTTGAGCATTCTGATTTTATTTTCTTTTCTAACTTATTATTTTTTTTTATGCATTTTGTGTTCCATCATTTGCTTTTTTCAAATGTTGTTTCTGTTTGTATTAACGTTTTCTTGACTGTTGCGTTTGCAGTTATGTTTTTAATTCTTCTATTTATTTTTGTACGTCTTTCTTTTTAAAATATCTTTTATATTAACTTTGCCTGTACATTCCTACGCTCTCTTGTGTCTACTACTACTGTTTGTTACAATTTTTTTTGTAATTTTTATATACACTAGTAGCTAATGGTCCAACTCTACTCTTTCTCTAATCTTAAGTTTGTCTATCTTTTGCTACGCTTCTTTATTTACCAATACGTAGTCAATTGCCAATTGTCCCTTTGCTCCTACGTAAGTATATTCTCTCTCTTCATCTCTTTTCATTCTTTTCAATTATTTGCATAACTTTTTTTCTTTCTTTATTTTTTAGTTTATCTGTTGACTCTTTTTTTGCTTTTCTGTTTGTTTTTCTTTTTAGTTTGGTCTTACCATTAAAATTTCTTTCTTTTGTTTCTAGTATTGAGTTCTCTAGTTTTGTTTTATTTTTTTCATTCTTCTGCTATACACCGTAATCATCTTGTATTTTGTTCCATTTTGCATAAATTTCTTGTTGCTTTTTCCTTCTTAGTTCTCTTACGATACCTTCTTTAGCTCTTTGCATTTTTTTTTAATAACTGGCTTTTTTAATCTTCTAATGTCTTTTTACCTCTTTTATATTCATGTTTCTACCATTCCAATTAGATTTTCTTAACATTTACAATTTACAAAACTTAGTTTAGTTGTTTGTTGTTTTTCTTATTTTCCTCTCCCCGTTTACTACTGTTACTAGTTTTTTGACACTTCTTTTTTGTTGTAACATCGATTTTATTTATTTATCACTATACATATATATGTCCCACGATTATTGCCTTTTATTTTTATTGTTTATTTATTAAAAATATCTTTCTTTGCTGTAGCCTTAACCCGTCAACCTTAGCTTTTATAATTGATTACATGTTTAATTTTCTTATTTATTATAATATTTGTTTTTCTTTCCATTTCGAAAAAAACTCGTTCCCAAATATCTGAGTAAAATAAGTCTGTACCCACAAGTAAAGTTAACTTACCAATAATTTATTTTTACCTAGTTATACATCTGCCGACTACTTTTACTAACTGAACTAAGAAATGCGTTAAATACAAATTAGTTTTCGTTTATATGAAAAGGTAGAGATTTTAACTAACATCCCAAGTAACCTAATTACCAAGTACTTACTTTTAACTTCCAGAGTTCCAATGAACCTTGTTTCTTATGTAGATATAGACACAACAGATGTAGATTTTACACTCAAACCAACACTAGCAGTTATATATTTTTTGTCGTTACATAGTAACAATGTTTGGGTGCTACTACATTTAAATTAACACTAGCAATAGCCTGAGATCGGAAAAGACACTTGCAAATCTCATGACAATGAACAGGGAATGAAATCAGTTATTAAAATACATATTTGTTTTTATTTTTATTATTGCTTGGTAGTTTTTTTAATTTTAATTTTAATTTAATGTATGTATAATAATATTGACAACAAACTTCTTTAAAAATACTAGTTAAGTAAATATTTTGATCAAACATTGGCATTACATCAAATAAATCTGTACCACAAAATCAGTAAATAATTTGAATTAATGACTGCATTGCATCAATTTCATTATTTTTGATCAATTGAGTAATTGCAAAAAAAATAATTTATTTGAGTATATGTTTATCTTCTTGCTTAGTTACATATTTGTGATCACGTTTCAAAGTACATTTACATTGATATGTAATATATTCTGTATAGTCAACATATTAATTAAAGTTTTATTCAATAATAATGCTATAAAAAATGAAACAACGTGCTCAGTTTTGTTCGTTTGTACAAGATTTGTGCAATAGATATTACGTTTTTTAATTAGGATATGAAACAAATTTAATAAAATACAACAGCATATCTCACCTCTTCTTGATATAAACTCTATCAGCATCTAACTTCAATGTGGACATGCTGATATTGGCTATATTAAAATATCAAGTTCTTTTAAAATATAATATTAATGAATAATATTTATAAAACTATATTTAATACCAATTATTCATAATATGTTCATTACAACACAATTATAAACAATAATATGGTTTGTATATTTGCATCGTATTATTATATTATAGCATTAATTCTATTGTTTGTGTTTAATCTCTAGTATTTCATCCGAGATTATATCGATGGGAATTAATTGTTAGTAATGCCTCTTGCCGGGCTTTATATTTAACTATTTTTTAAATAATTTAGGAGATATATCCGCGTTTCCAAATCCTCTTCCATGCGCGTACATTGTTTGCATGAACGTATGTAAGCCATGTCGAGTTTTCCAAAAGTGGCATTGTTTGTTATAATCCAAACATAATAATAGAGAAAAGCTTTTGGTAGTGTATTAAAATTTATATAGATGTATAGAAAACCTCCCCTACATAAGTTTATTTCATTCTTTTTACGAGAGTATATATACTTTTCATATTTTAAAAATATAAAATAACTTTATAAATATTTGTAGCCGACATATATCAAATATTCTACCAATAATGCATTCTTTAATTAATTTTATACTCAATAACCACATTAATTTTAGTCGATCAATTATGTATATATAAAAAAATTTGAGTGTGACCTGGGGCACGAGCGGTGGAAGTCCCTGTGTTTAACAGCCATGAATCAGATCCAGCAGGTGCTTATTAGTGATTGCATTGCTGACCCTCTCGCACCCGCGCCATCACCGAGCCAACCGATGGGTATCTTATGGGATAGATGGGTGAAGGCGCCCTCTGGGGGTCATGACGGACCTGTCCAGATTAAGGCTGCATTCATCACCGTTATCTGGCGCGGCATCGCCGCCTGTTTCCTCAGGCTGTCCGAATAATGAATATATAGATTTTGAGATTCTCGAAATAACACGTGAATTATTCAAATGAGTTACAGAAACGTTGCCAGTCCATTTATTACAAGGCTTTAAGATATCCGAGGCAAGATGCTCGCGTGGAAAATAAATACCGGACGGCCGATTTGTCAGCGGTGGAATGATTTAATAATATGTCATTCGCTATAATATTTAACAGTAAGCTTGTAAGAAATATTGCTTTTATATTTTATATATTATAATGTTTATTAAACAGTAGTCAAAGTTTAAAATTAGACTTACGTTCTATTGTTTGTCAGAGAATTGTTACCAAATAATCAAATGTTTAAACTAAACGTAGGTGTTCTAAAAAACATTTTAGCTTATTTACTTTTTGGAGTTTAAAAATTACTGTTTTTGTTAAAGATGCTTTTATTGTAAATTGAGTTAGTTTTTTGTAATTGCAGAAGACGTTTTACTAATCAGAGTATAGTAACTCTATTCCGGTTTTTAAATTCTATCAATCTATTGACACGTTCTAACGCAAGAATTTGATGTGTTTTATTTAGTGTCAAAAGTAAGCAAAATGACTTTCAGTTGGCGTAGTTGCGGCTTTCCAAAGACGCAAAGTAAAAATTAAAAAAAACTAATTAATAAAACTAAATAAAAGTTTAAATGTTTACAACAAAAAAGGTAACCAATTGGTATTATTGTAGAGCTGCTTATGTAAACAGGCAAAAAATGTACATTAAGTAAACTGTTACCAGTAAAGCTGAAATTTAGTTTTGCTTTCTTCTATTTGAGTTTGAATTACTCCAAAAATGCAAACAAACGTTAAACCAAACACGAACAAAGTGTAGCAGCTACTTACGGAAACATATTAACAAAAAATTATATACGTTTTGTTTGAATTATGCGGATTAATTAATAATAATCGCTTTTGATAGATACATTTTTTCTTCAATTAAAAATCATATACATACTTTGATGGGCCCGATCACGTATTTGATCGGGTCATCTAATTTTATATTTTATAGTGTCTTAAATTAATAATAAATTTTTTTATATAAATTATGATCAATATTACAAACATATAGTAATTAGCGGCCACATAGAAAGAACGTGTGATTACAGTATGATATGTTCATCGCATAAAGAAGCAGACACAAAAATCGTTTTCTACAATTGTCAGCTAGAATACAATGACTATGTTAGGATAAGATGTCAATTTTCAACATTGATTACAGCAATTACAAAAGCAAATTTGAAACCAATGTCAAACTTGCACAGTGTCTTTCGAATGAAGATGAAGCAGACTAATTTTGTTCAAATATTTTTTATTTCATATGATTTTTGACATATTATTAATAAAACTAAATTTCATCTTTTTATATCACTGTTTTGCAAAAAACTTATGAGATAAAATAATATTAAAGAAACGTTCCGTATTATTAACAAAAAAACTAAATAATTTTAAGTCTTCAAAAACTGATTATGCAATTATAAAATTAATAAGTTAGGCAAAGAAAAACTCCGCCGAGTTCTTTGCAGAGATCAAGTTTTCAGCTGATAAGTTAAGCAGTTATCTTTTGTTAAACACTCAGTGAAGTATTTTATTTGTTTTATTGTTTTGTATATTTTTTACTTGTTTTCATGCGCAGCTGAGACATAATCCTTCGAAATAAATCCACCTAGTTACGTTTTTTTAGGCGGAATACAGCAACCTGTAGAGCTATAAGAAAATGACTCATTCAAGAATATTCCTATCAGGACCATTACATGATATCAAATCTGTGTTGACACAAAAGAGTCGTAAAACCGCACACTGTAGTCTTAAGAGCACTTGCATAGAATGGAAATAAAAATAGACCTCTTATACCGCAGGTTTTTAAAAGACGATAAGGGTCTGATCCGGCATTAAACAAAGCATTAAAAAAAAAAAAACTTTAAAAACTAAGATTAACCGCAAAAATTAAAGAAGCTTACTGGGAGCTATACACAGAAGACCTAGAACACAATATGAATGAAACACAGAGAGATATAGAAAAAGATCAAAAACAAAAAAGGGAAGTAATCAAATATTCAACCACAAATAAAATAAATTATGACGTACTACACTTAACACCCACTGATAAACACCTACAAAAACAAAGAGGGAAAGAGTACAACAACAAAAATATTGATAATGTAAAAAAGGCTATTAAAAATCTAAATAACCGCAAAGCTGCATGCCCGGACGGTGTCTATAATAAACTCATCAAATACGGAAACATATATACATAATCTAATTAACAAACTCAAGAAAAGAAAATCCCAAAAATATTGAAAAAACAATTTAACCATTTTAATACACAAAAAGGGCAACAAAAACAACTAACAGAGAATTACTTTAATAAACGCAGTAACAAAACTGTTAACGTTTCTAATAAAAAATAAATTAAAAAGAAAAAAAATCAATTGCAGAAAAACTCTGCTGGGTTTAAAAAAAAAAACAATCGACGCAATCTTTATGCAGGACAGTTGGCAGAAAAAGCGGCAGAATTTGACAACTTACTATTTTCCTACTTTGTAGACTTTAAAAAAACTTTTAATAGAATACAAATAAAAAACTACCAAACACAATAAACTTAATTGACAATGAACACGGATAGTATTTCATGAATTGTTACTACATATAAAACAACAAAGCCAATAAATATCATAAAAGGTATAAGGCAAGGAGATTCTCTCGGCCCCTTTTTTTAAATTTTATAACAAATATACCAATAAAAGCAGCCAGGCACAAAAAAAAAACAATATTTTATCACATGCTTTTTGGACAAAGCAGTATTTCTTGTCAATAAGAAAGACAACCTAAAGCTACTGCCGCACCTATTTTACATAATTTAAAAAAAATACAACATACAGATAGCTGTAAGAAAACAATAACTATAGTAGTCAGCAAAACCCCAACCCGGTGCAAACTAGAAAATAAAAAAGAAGCAACTGATGGCGTTCAAATACTTAGAAGCATAAATAAAAAACAATAGAGACATAAATATAAAGATGAAAAGGCAAGCAACAAAGGCAACGCAGGTGGCAGGCTACTTAAGGAACACCATTTGGCGCAACAAATAATGAGTAATTTTATTAGTAGGAGTTTTATGTTAGATAAAGCGTACGCTGAGTCAAACTGTTATGCTATTTTTGTTCAGTAATGTTTGACATTTCATCATGAAAAGAATTGGCCCGGCACAGCTTGTACAAATTATTCAGCTGTATTACGAAAATCAGCGCTCTATGAGGAAATTGTTTTGTACGGTTAGAGCAACTTGTGGTTTATATAATCGGCCTACAGAAAGCACAATTCGCTAAACTATTAAAAAACTTGAAACTCAATATTCATTATTATCAAATACGCGACCAAATAGACCACATTTAGCACGCAGTAAAAAAAAATATAACGGCGGTAGCTGAGAGTGTACGCGATGACCGTGGTGAATTGATTTGGCTCCATTCTCAACAGTTTGGCTTGTCGTTTAGAGCAACTTGGCGTGTTTTACGTAAGAATCTTTTTAAAAGCATACAAAATGTAACTCATGCAAGAATTGAAACCGGCCGACCTTTCAAATTGTCACCGTTTCAGGCTTTGGGTTCTTAAAAAGCTTCAAAAATATCTACTGTTTTTGAGCAAAATTTTGTTCAGCAATGAGGCCCATTTTTGGCTTAATGGCTACGTCAATATGAAAAATTGCCGTATTTGAACTGAAAAGCAAGTATTTCAAAACTGTCATTACATTTAAACAAAACAACGGTTTGGTGTAGTTTATGAGCTGGTGCAACATTTCGTTAAAAATAAGGCCGGCCGAAACGTTTTTTTGGGACTACGTATAGTCCACATGGATAAACCGGCTACAATTGGGGAATAGGATACCAACATTACTACCGTCATTTGCCAAATACCACTGAAAAAGCTTGAACGCGTCATTGAAAATTGGAACTTCTGAATGGATGTTACCCGTAATTACAACCGACGTTTGAAAAAAATAATTAAAAAAATAAATGTCCAAAATGGTTCTTTTGAATAATCATAAAAATTACCTGATTAAATTTTTTTTTTATTTTCTTTATATTTAAAAAAAATTACTTCTAAATGGATCACTCTTTACATGCGGTGCAAAAACAGAATATTTAATGTAGTTATGAGCATCATATTAACATACGTCACAGAAATCAGAGCAATAACATTCAGAACAAAACAGAAAGCCACGACGGTAAAAATTAAAGTTCTATGATCCATTACATGACTAACGCTGGTACTGCAAAAAAGTTCTAAAATTTGAAGATGAGAATAGAATACCATTTCCAAAAATGGATGACCCAGGAAAGAAAGATTTTTTAACCGTATTTTGTTGTTTTTTCTTGTTTTAATTGTGTTAATAGACTTTTCTATTATATTTAATGATATAATAACATATACTACTAGATGCATAACATAAGACAACGACATATTAAAAACATACATGACAGACAAATATGTATATAAATTATTCATGATATAAATAGATCACGTAATTAATTTTATTTTTGTGCCATATTGTGCCAAACATATGACAGTTGATGATAAACTGAATTTGGCTCTGGTCGACGTACAACGGTACGGATTAAATGAAATTCAATAGAATGAAAGTAATTTGAAAAACAAAATGTCAATTCAATAAATGACAATTCTATAAGTCTGTGAAAACTGTGACAAAAAAACTAAATGTTTTTAAAATTAATTGTTAAAATATTATTACCTAAAGAAACCTTGAACTTTTAACAAAAAGATGCAAACCGGTACTTGTTGTAACTAAGTGGAAATTTTGTCAAATTAGTTAAATAAAGATTCAAAACAGACTTATTAATGTACAAAAAGTTTATTTAATGACAGATTAAAAAAAAAAACAATATAAAATAAAATTACAGAACTCTTATTGAAATCTAACAAAGTTATCTTATTGCAAGTTAAATTATTAAAGAAGTCAAGTAAACCAAATTGCAAAATTAATCTTTTCATAATCAGCAACAAAAATGAAGCTTGAAATAACTGCAATACTTACAAACAAAAATAAAATAAAACTACAACAAACAAAGCTGCTGTAACAAATAATATTGAATTAAAGTCATTGTTAAGTAGCATTATTGTTGATAATAAAATTATAGTAAATAATGACACTGTTGTTTGTAACAAAATGGATAATAAATATACAACAGTAGTACGTAAGAAGCATACTAAATTATGTAAAAATTAGCACACCTACTTGCATAGACCCATTTGCTACTAAAGATGATGTTATAGCGTACGTATTATAATTATAAATGGGCAGATCATCAACAATCTGCAATATGCAGATGACTCTGTATTAATCGCCGACAGCGCTAACGGACTACAAAAGATAATAGATAGAGTAGTCGACGCCTGCCAAGAACTTAATATGAGACTGAATATATCCAAAACAAAAACTATGATTATAAGCAAAAACAACGAGAACGCACAATTCTACGTGAACGGAATGCCCCTACAGACAGTATCATCAATAACGTACTTAGGAACAAACCTGAACGACAAATGGGACCATAGTCAAGAGGCAAAAATAAGGATTGAAAAAGCACGATCAGCTATCAACCAAATGAGGAGTATATTATGCAACATGAACCTCTGCCTCCAACTTCGTACACGCGTTCTAAAATGTTGCGTCTTCTCAACCCTCTTATAAGGAGTAGAAGGATGGACACTGTCTGACGCGGTCAGCAAGCGATTAAAAAGTTTTGAGATGTGGTGCTATCGCCGCATGCTTAGGGTCTCATGGACATACCGAGTAACTAATGAAATTATACTTATGCGCATGCAAAAGGACAGAGAAATTCTAAAAACGATAAAGCAGAGAAAACTGTCATATTTCGGCCATATTATGCGCAACAGTGATAGGTACAAAATCCTGCAGTTAATTATACAAGGCAAAATTGAAGGGAAAAGATCACCAGGATGACGACAAACCTCCTGGTTGAAGAACTTGCGTCAATGGACCGGCAATACTTCAATTGAATTATTTAGAACCGCGGTAAATAGAATTAGATGGGCCAGATTGATCGCCAACGTCCACTTAGGATACGGCACATCAAGAAGAAGAATAGCGTACGTATCCAAAAACTATATTAGTGCTGTACAATGTGATTAAAGTATGTAAGTATATAAAACAATATTTATAATTTAAAGTATTATCTTTTCCATAAACTATTCAAAAGTTTTAAAAGTCCAAAAGTGTGGTCAAATGGAGTATTTATAAAAAATTCTATTGGATAATGGCATCAAAATTTATTACTTTTTTGCTGAACTTAAATTACTTAACAAACATGGTTCTTTAAAGGAAAATGTCTTATAGCATGTAGTGTATTCTTTAACTTATCAAAGGCGTTTTAATTCATTGTCCATAATATGTCACTTCAAAAACTAGAAAGCTACAAAATCAGAGAAGTGTTACACTTGAAAAATTGTGTGCAAGTAATAAAATCACAAACCAAAAAGAAATTGTTTAGTCGGATAGCTTAAACATCAAAATTGATGTGCCAAAAAGTAGTGTTTTGAAGTTCCTTTATAATATTTTTATAATTAACTTATTAAAAAAAATAATAAAATTAATTAACTATGTTGATAATAATAATATTTATCACATCTTATAAGATTTTAGAAATGATCCACTAACAGGTTATAAGCATATCTTCCGTGTAAATAGTTTGCACAGAATAAACTAATTTTAAATGAAAACAAAACTTGCAATTTATTTTTTAAATTAATAATTATTATGTACTCCAAATAATATAATAGTTAAAATAAAAAGTTGTTTGAAATATACAGGGTTATTCAAAATTACCGGAACACTAGGTTAAAAAAAAATTAGCAGCAGTCAAGATTTTCTACAAATTTTTAAAGAGTGATGAATACATAGCTACTAAATTTGCTGTTTACAGTTATTTCTACTCTACACCTTTAATCATTCTACTTCAATATATTTTCAAACGGCAAACAGCACCAACTACTCGGAATTAATAAAACAACCACTAAACTAAAAAAGTGTCTAGTTTTACCCAGCCTTTAACAGCCCTCATCAATACCTCAATAACAAAAAGAAAAGTACCAGACAATTTAAAAAGGCATTCATCATTCTAATATACAAAACGGGCAACAAAAGTGTCTACTCTAACACAGACTAATATCCATTTTCTCCTGCATTGACAAAATTTAGATCTGCTTCTTTATATATTATATGTTATTAAGAGAGGAGAATAATTGCGCTATTGTAAGAGTTTACAGAATCAAACTCAGCAATAAAACGCCTAAATATAATTGAATAACATTTTTACACATTGTAGAAGAAAGTCCAATATGTGTCCTAAAAGTTGTAGAAATTTGATATAAAGCAAGTTGTTTCTCCGCAATTTAATTTTAAAATTTTAATTTTTTACTCGTTAAATATAACTTTAAATCTTTAACCAAAAACATAAAAACATAAAATATTGTATGTAGTTCAACATATAAAAAGAATGGTGACTAAAATCTTATCGTCTGGATATTGAGTTGGTTGGCGTTTTGTTTCATAAAAACCAATTTTAATTTAAAAACGGCGCTGTACGTGTCAATATTTTGCTAGAGAGAAAGGTTTACTTATGTTTTCGTAGATGTGTTAGGATTTAATATTTTTCCATAACGATACTACTAGTGGCAACCCAACAGGACGGGGCAACTAAACCCGGGAGTTATCTAGCGTTAACATTAAAAATTGCTTACAAACTGCAAATATCTTCTGTACGCAGACGGTACGGTTATCATATCTACACATAACGACGCAAATATAGCCTTAACAAAACTAAATAAAGAATTCAAAAAATATCAAATGTTAGCGCATGACAAAAAATTAGTTATTAACTTTGACAACACTGAGATCATGCAGATCAAATCACAAAACCATTGAAATTACCTGCAAATGCACTGAAAAAATTGAATGGATAACTCAAATATTAAATATTTGGGTATTATAATTGATTACCACTTTATATGAAAACCTCAAATATTGGCAATTCACGCTGAACTGATACAGTTTTGCTTTTTTCTAAATCTGTGCTAATGTATAGCATAACTGTATAGGAATATGCATTGCAATATCTTAAAAACATACTAGGCAGAGCTTAAAAGAATTTTAAAAAATATAGATAACAACATGAGTAATGTTATGTTTGTGGACAACTTTTTTAAGTACAGATTATGTATCAAATACTACTTCAAAACTGATAAATTTTCTAGAGTAGACATCAACACTATTTACAAGTAGTTTCTCAGATCAGAAACAAAAGCAATTCCAAAGCTTATTAACAACCAAAAAACTGTAAAAACGCTAAAACAATAAAGTACGCAAAATTTAAATTAAAACCTTTCTTTGCCAACCTGCCGTAACATTTCGTTTGACACAATAATCTTAGCCCTGACAAGTTTTTTGGTTTATTGGCTATATATATAAAACACTTATATTATTGAAGGATGGTTTAGTGACTAAGGCTTATTTTGAATAAAAGAAAGATTTCTACAAGATAGGCGCAAAACGCATCGTAATCTGAGAAAAATCAGTTTCTCCTTTGCTTGGCTCAAACAAACGATGCTGGTTTCAAGAAATTTCTCAAAACAGCTTCTGTACTCTCTAGATTAATTTTAGATTTGGACTATTTGCCCGTTAGTCTGACAGCAGACATAGTCAGGATACAGATCTCCCCGAACACTATGCAACGCCTATATGATTGGCACAATGTGCATTTTTTGAGTTTTCCCATTAAACAATTTTACTAAAATAGAAAGGTCCTTGCACAAAACCGTGCAAATTTCTAAAAATAATTGAGGAGGAACTTAGTCGGTAGGCGCCTGCCAGGGCAAATCTAACACTTTTGCAAGGTCTTTTAGGAAGATTCACCTTTCAATCCTCAAAAAAGAACAAAAAAAAAACGTCTGTAATATGATTATAGCTTTGGCAGAAAAAAAAAACAGATAAAAATAAAATGTGTTTTAAATTACAAATTATACAAAAAAAATATTTGTAAATTGCTTTGTATTATTAAAATTAACTCTCTATATAAATATTTATAACATAATTCTTAATTTAAACTTTTACTATCTTAGACACTATTTTATACAATTAATAGTGACTACTACGTGATAATTTATGTTTATAAAATAACAAAACACTTTACTATGTATTTTATCACAAATTTATTCCAACAAACCTAGTACTAGTTTTAGATTGACTAGTCTTTTACAGTTAATATGTTAACTGAGTTAAAATAAATTTGTGATGAAACATAGTATATTGTTATTAACAAATAAACTATTTATTTACTTTTGTATTTGTACAAGACAAACAGCATTTTATTTTTAAACGTAAGGTTTATTAACGTTAACTCATTTGTTCTAACGTTATAATTCTTTAAAGCCGTATTTATTAACAACTTTTTGAACTATTTGTGCTTTATACATTTTGCAGTTGTCGAGTTTTCTGATTATAATTGTGAGTTTTTATTTGTGTATAAATTTTAAATTCTTTTTGTAAACATTATCCGTTATTGTAATCTTTTTTTTAATCTTTTCAGCATTCCAGAAAACTGTAGCAATTATTTTTTTGCGCAGATTATTACGTCTTTGCTTCCTTGAGTGATGTGGAATCTTTCTGAACCCATTGTATGGACGCTTGTTTTGTAAGAAGATTTCAGAGGTGTACCCAAGTCTCTTTCTAGTTACAATTGTATATAAAAAGTCTTTACCTTTAGATAAAGTAATCAATTGTTTTTGCAAAGTTGTCGAACACAGTTTTTGCTCGGGATTGAGCAGTTTGGAAGTTCATTGTGAATATTTTGCTCATTCTCAAATCTTAATCTTATTGTAGAAATTTAAAATACTTATTTTTGATATTAATATTTTTCTAAAAACATCTGAAACTTTTAAAAATATTAATATGTCTATTTTTTTCTATACACCGCACATTCTCTCATGTTTTTTGTTGACAACTGTATGACGTCTTTTTAAACTGGTTTAAAAATTGCAAATAATAAGCAATCAAAATCAAACTTGGAGATGATACTATAAAATATTACATAAACTTAATTTGATAGCATACATGGTTAATTTTTGATAAATTGCTGCATTTGATAACCTAACGATCACAGCGGCCAAAAGTCAAGCACAGACAATTTTTTAACATTTGGACGCTGTGATTGCTTATTAGCAATTTAAAATCGTTCAAGGCCGCAAAAGGACTGCAAATTGTATAAATCCTAAATGATACCGATTGATGCGGACGTTTAGTATTAAATTTCACGGTCGTTTGTTTGATTATTTAAATAATTTTATGTTAACAAACTAAAAAAAAATAGAACTTTGATATGTTTTTAATAAATTACCAATAAAATTACAGGGTAGTTAGTGTATAAGCGGATGATATAACAATAGCCATTAGTTTATATCAATAAATTACATTTAATTTTAAAACATTAAAAAAAAAATAATAAGATGGTGTGATAATAACATGCCAATACCAAATTAAAAAAAAAACGAGCATAAAATAAGACACCTACAACAAATAGTGCAAAATGAATTCAAGATTTTAATTTAAAAATTACTAGCACTTCTTTATACGAATATATAAAGTTAAATTATGAGCACAATGTGTAGATTTGTTCTTAAAATAATCTTTTCAAATAAACTTTTAGCGACAATGCTTTTCACATATATCGAAAGTTCTCACTCACATGCTTTTTGTCATATGCTATGGTCTGCTCGATAAAATTTGAACATATATAATCAAAAATAATTAATAGATTATATATGTTCAAATTAGATCTCGTAAAAATGTCTAGACAAAAAGCATTGAGATATATTCAATTGTCGGTATTGAATATTACTTTTGATAATTATAATAATATGTAAAATATGTAAAATATATATAGAAGAGACGCAATGTCCTCTAATAAGACAGTTGTAAAGCAATAATTTCGAAAAAAGCCTAGTTAAATAGGTAAATTTATAAGAATGCCACAACGACATATGTATCGCTCGTTACTATTTGTTCAATCGGACAACCCAATAATAACATTAAAAAATCAAATTTATGAAAAAATTATCCTAAACTAAAAACATTCATAGACGCGTTTCGAGGTTTACCTCTCATCAGTATGGCTTTATTTAAAAAGTTTTATTTCTTTTCAAAAACATGTACATTATCATATTAACAATTTGTTTATTTTATTTCATAAATTTATTGTATCGTCCATCCAGTGCAATAACCACCTACCCTCGGTAAGTTTTGTTATTTTAAAATATAAAAATAAATGTATTTATTTATTTACTCATAAATGATATTTTATTTTTGTTTTATTTTTTGTTATTGGTCACCAACTCAAACTACAACTACTGTGAATAAGTATTTATAATATTTATCTACTATGTATATAAATTTTATTGTATTAATTATACACAGATAAATTTTATTGTTTCAATAAATATGATTAAAAATAAAAAAGTATTATTTATTTTATAATGTTATTTTTATTATTTATTTATTATTAGTTATGGTTATTTAGTTACTATTAAAGTTTTCTTATAAATAATATTAATTATATATTATTTATGTCAATTTAGAAAATATAGTATTTAATAATTTAAATCAGTTTCCTGCTAGTCATTGTGTGATGATGTAGCGCCAGCTCTGCAGAAGTATTTTGATGTGTAACGAAGGCTAACAATTTTCAATTATAGCTAATAACATGCTGGTTTACTTCTTGTATTAGATATTCTGTAAGTAACACTGAACAATAGCCTACTTCTTAAACTCTGCTTCGTACTATTTGTTTCAAAGTTTATCCATTCTTACACACTTATTTTGCTTTCCTCCAAATCCATACATATGGTCATGCATGCTCTTTTATTTATTCTACTTTCAATTTTTTTTTATTGCACGCATTCATCTACAACATTCAACCAACTTACGTAGTCTACCTCATACATTTCGAGAACATGGCGCAGTGGTTTAAGCAACCCACTGCTGCACCAAAGATTATAGGTTTGTTTCCCTTATGCTGTGATATACTTTTCGCATGTTTATACGCTCTTCCACTCTTCAACATAAACTCATGAAGTAATGAAATCTCGCCAGTGGTTTAGAATCCACTTAAAAAACTGTAAGTCCCTTGTAATGTAAGTTGCCAGCATTACGGATAGAAAAGAGAATATATCGCCAGCAGTGACGTATAAATAGCTAACGACAACATTTCGATCATAAATTTGTTTTGGTACTCTATCATTGCTCATGTAAAATACTACTACTGGTCTATTAGTGTTACCTTCAAATCATATTTGTTTATTGCCCACTTGTTTCTAACTTTGTTCATACCTGTACAAGTTTTTTCACACATACACTTCTTAATTACCCCATTCCAAACGCATTTATTTTACTTTTGTGTTTCTCTTGATATCTTCAGATCCGTACAGCAAAGTTGGTGTTAACATACTTTCATAAACTGAAATATTTGCCTCCTTGGACAATACTTTTATTCTTTTCAGTTATACACATACATCCAACTACTTTCCACAATGCATTTACTCGTCTCTCTATTTTTCTTCTAAATTAATATTTTTTTCAGATACACAAACATCCACTTGCTCATAGCGTTCATCGTTTGACTCAATTTTATAATCACTGCCTACTATGTCTTTATCGAAAACCATGATTTTAGTTTTTGCTACATTTATGCAGAGATCCATTTCACTTGCTGCATTCAGTGCGTTCTGTATCATGTTATTTTCTTGTCTTACACTATCACAGCATACAACAGCACTTTTATATTTATTTTATCCAACAACTAGAAAAATATAATGGTTTATAATATATTATTTCTATTTGCAAATTAAAAGAAATAAAGATAAATATAAATTTGCCAAGTGAAAATTTAAAACTTCATTAACAAGTCATTAAGTTATTATAAATTATTAATATTAAATTATTATTTTTCTTGTTTTATTAAAAAAATATTTGTTCATTTATTTAGACCTATAGTATAAAAAATTAGCTGATCACGGCCATGTGAAGTTTACTTTTGTTAAATAACTTTTTACTTTTACTTATTAAATACGTATGGTAATATACTATTACAAAAGCTATTCTGTTGATAAGTGGCAATGAAATATATTAGATACTAACATATTATAATGTATCATACATTATTAACTTAATTACGCCCCATTCAAATAATTTGTCTAAACTTTTTTAAGTAATTTATTTGTGTTTATATTTTTATATAGATAGACCCGCATTCACAAGTGTATATTTTTTACTAATGTTGCTAACCATCTTATAGTAATCAATGATTATACTTTTTTGTATAATGACAAGCAGTTGTCGCAGTTGGAGTGATTTAAATCCACACGTGGTTTATGAAATTCAGTTAGATTCAGAAGCAGTAACAATGTTGCAATGATGCAGTAAGAGTAAGATTTCTCTCAAAATGTAGCTGGATTGCATATTACTATTAATGGAATTTGCTATAAAACAATGATTTATTTTTAGTTTAAAATTTTTCAAAATTATTGTTTGGAACGAGATGTTTTACAGCCACCAACGATTGACCAGTTTAAAGTCAACATTACTAATGTTATCAACAAAATAATAGCCAATTTGCTGGAAAAAGTGATTGAAAATTGAGTCAAAAGAATACTGACATTTGCTCTTTCAAATTTAAAAATGTATAGTATTTATTATTATCTGAATTCAAGTATATTAATTTTTAATTAACTTTACGGGCATATTCTGTAAAATTTTAACTTCAATGTTTGTTAAAATTGCTGTTAAAATCAATTATTAGTCAATTAGTTACCAATTTTTTATTAAATATTACCTAGCAACGTTCTAAATATTTACTAATTAACATTGCTGTTAAAAATATACAGAATACGATCAATATTCTGTAAAATTTAAATATAGCTGTTAGTTAAAAAAAGAACTAAATCTAATTCAAACTTATTTAAAACAGAGAACCTTACAAACAAAAATTAAAAATACATTGAGTGCAGTAAAATATAGTGATTACGGTATACCACAAGGTGGTGTGCTTGCACCACTTCTATATATTTTATATATTAACGACATATTTGAGTTAAAGCTAAACGGAAAACTATATATATACGCAGACGACACAACTCTAGTACATACAGAAATAAACAAAACAAAACTGCAACACGAAGTACAAGAAGACTTAAATAAAATTAATGACTGGTATAATAAAAACCTGTCAACAATTAATGAACATAAAACAAATTTTATGTTAATATCACGAAAAAAAATAAATAACAACATCTTGCTATCTATAAATAACAAACAATTATGCGAAGTCTCACATACAAAATATCTTGGAATTACAATTACCAATAATTTAAAGTGGGACAAACACATACAAAACCTTATAAGAAAAAACACAATAGCTATAGGAGCCCTATACAAACTGAGCAACCTAACTACACAAAAAACAAGAAACATTATCTATAATGCTATCTTTAGCTCACAAACTAATTACATGATGACCGTATGGTCACAAACCAACATAAGAAACATAGACAAGCTACAACGACAACAAAACAAGGCAATAAAAACACTATATCAAATGGGCAAACTAACACCTACAAATGAAATTCACAAAAAAACAAACCAACTTACAATAAAAAACAAAATCGCACAACAATGTATTATCTTAATAAAAAAGATACAAGTTGGTCTAACTAAAACAGAATTAAAACTAACAACTAGAAAAGAAACTCATACACACAACACACGTAGAAAAGGACACTTAAACATGGAAGTAAACCGAACAACATCAAAAAACCAAAGTATAACTGTCAAAGACATTAAAGAATTCAATAATATACCAGAAAAAATTAAAAATATATGCAACATAAATAATTTTAAAATAAAACTAAAAGAATATCTGAAGAAAAAACAAATATAAAAGTTAAAACTACTAACACACATCATAACACCACACGATGAGAAATTTTTTTTTTTTTCAACAATTTTGTATATATATAAATATATTTATGTATAAATAGTTTTTTAATAAATGTATTAAAATTGCTGATAAAATTAATTTTTAGCCAAACAATTAAAAAGTTTTTTTAAATATTACTTAGCAACTAAATGTTAATTAACTTTGCTGTTAAAAATATACAGAATACGGCCATATAATTGACAGCGAATAAAACTACGATTTTATCTTATTGTGCAACTATGAATAAACAAGAATATTAAAAATTTCAAATTTTATGCAAGAACTGTATAATTGTATTGTATTGTAGTAATATATATTTACATCAATAAAGTATTTTTAGTAAAAACTTAGTTATCGTTTTATTTCATCATCAAATTATGTATTATCAATTTAGTGTATGCTGCAAACAACCACAAAATTCTTCAGTTCAATCTAAAAAAATGAAAAACTGTATTGAAGTTATTTAATCAGAATTTTTAATATGAACATCCAGAATATAAAAAACATAAGCAGCATTTTTTATTTAACTTTTTGTTTTGATATTTCTTTGTAATTTTTTTTAAGTTTAAATAAATTTATGTAATTTAATTTTATATCAAATCTTACTAGTATTAATGCTACATTAGTAAATAAAAGAAAAGATGTAATTGTTTTGATAAACATAGTTTAATATTAAAGTAATGTAATTTGAGTAGTCTTAGGTGGTCGATATTACATTCATTGGGAAGAAATATATAAAGTATTAACGTAATTAAATGTAAATTGGTATATTTGTGCAGCGTGTGTGTACACGCAGCATATGGCGTGCGGTGGTTCCGGAAATCCATGATTGCTTCGGGACATGTCATTTGCGTGTCACTCTTTATCCAGTATTTACATTGCACCGTTTGCAGTCTTTGAGATAAGCAAACACTTGACAGTTGGTGGACTGGGGGTTCAACTTTTACGACTGCAACATTCATGGCATTCGTTATTAGCAAAAGTTAGGCATGTGATGATATATCTATAAGTGATGAATACGTCTCCATTGGCCAAAATACATCATTTATTAGTGAGTGACGTGCTATCACAAATTGATGAGTGACCACCGTAAAGACCACGACCTGTAGGTTTGCCGGTGCCGTCGACGAAGACGTCTGATGGCCAATCAAACTCCAGTGATTTGTCACCTGCTCGCCTCGCCGGTGTGGTTGTCCAACCTCCGGCCCGTGCGTTCTTCGCGCCGCGATTTGACTGGTAAAGTTTTCGCGCAACCGCGACTCGCGGCCCGCCTCTATACTGACCTGATAAATTCCGCGGCATTCAAAGAGCGGCGTTGCAAGCTCGCAACGTGAGCAGTTCTGTGCTAGAGCTTACAGCGACGAGCACCAGGTGAACACGTCGATACGACTCCGGGCGATTCCAGCCGACCCCACATCGTCACCTCGCGTTTCTGCATGATTCTGCAACCCGCAGTCTATTGCAGTCTCGCGTCCTGTACGTAACTGCGCTACTTCACGAAATCGCGGCGTGCTTACGAGACATCGTTAAATGCATAACAATTGAAAACCTAGCATAGATTGCCGTAATTAAACATATTTCCTTAATAAATATATTTATTCTTCTACATGAACTATTATTTCAACGAAGAGTTGAGTAAACCTTAATATTATGTGGCCGAAATTCGAACACTTCGGGTGTTGAGGATAATTATCCGTGCAGTTTGACTTCCAAGGCGAACTACTCGTGCTTGTGCTGTCTTCTCAGACGGGACTGGACAAAAGAAGCCCGCTTGACCTTCCAGGACGTGGTGCACTGCAAAGTGAGTACCACCACGACCTTATGAAAAAAAAAAAACAACCGCACGCATGTAAGGCGGTCGATAGGGGTAGACGGGAAAATATCCCTCTGATTGAAAAGAACACAGACCACATGGGACTACGTAAATGTAGTATCGTTCAATCCGACACAATGTGACACAACTGATAGCATGCCGGTTTGTTTACAGTTCCCATTCGGTACTTCCTCGCCGCTTATCGGCCGATAACGCGCACATCCTATAATAAGAGGACTTTACCTTAAGGAACCCCACGGGACGGTCGCTGGGCTATTCGATTTTTAACCGAATGCGATTCCGTCCCATTACTGTATAGTATTTTCTCATAAATTGTCAAACCTTTTTAGGGCTCGGGGGCAATAGGTGAAAAGTTTAAGCGCGCGGAATACAACCGTCACCCCCCGTTCCCGCACAACGTCGTTTCAACCTGTAGCTATAGCACGAAACTTTGCAGGGGGAGCCTATACTTTATAATAACTTAAAGAAAGCCGTATCACTGTCTATTGCATTTTTGTGTTGCGAAGAGAGTAAATTAATTTTTTAATGTATGCTAATAGCTACTTGTGGTTTGGCCATGCATGAATTAAAAATCATCCAGCGGGAAGAGAAAGATCAACATTATGGAAATGTCAGTTTGCATGTTAACGTTTCGTCTAGACATTTTTATACTAGCTAAACACTTCGTCCCCCCACATGAGTCATGGGGATTTATTTAATGTAATTTACTCCTGATTTTAAACTATTAAGTAGCAAGCGTCATCAACGTAAGCTTTCATGCCGGCTTTATAAAAAGCGCATACCACACGAATTACAGTCACGTTTGTTTTTTTGCAAGCATTGCATATATTATATAATAATTTCAAAATTAATTTTAATATATTGAAAGTTTTTAGAACTAGTAATATTGATAATGGATATAATAATATGAAAACCTCGAAACTGATAAGATAACCGATAAGCCACAGATATCTATGCATGACTTTGTTATTATTACATTGTATAATATCAACCTACAATTTTTATGTTTACTTAGATCAATTTATAATATTATTAAATCTTGTGCAATAAGTCTTAAAAAATGATTTGCTTTTTACGACATGACCTATTTTTCGTGATATATAATATTCCTTAACAAATTAATCCGCGATTTCCTGTTGTAGTATGGGAAAATTCTGGTAATGAAGAAAGTTTTTACGTCGGGGCAATTTCGGACATGCGATTAGTTCCGGAACGCTGCAGCAGCAGCGGTGTCAGAAATCGCGAGAAGAATGTCTTTTCACTTTCGTCAACGAAACTCGCAATAAAAGGTAGCATTTTAGTTAGAGAAAAAAAATTCAACCCGATCCACCTCAAAGTCTCATTTAATTCACTTGAGAAGAATGTGAGAATCCACATATATTATGGCCTGGAGATGCGTATCTTTTTAACTTCTCGGAAATGTAGATTTTTCCGAGGGTCACATTTACATGTTTTTTGAATAAATGTGTAGCGCCATCGAGCTGGTGCTACTTTAATGTCGCGTTCCTTCCCTTGTAAACATAATCAAATTTATTAATAGATATAAAAGTTTTATTGTGTAATATATCTCGCGACAAAAAGGATCGCGCGCTCCTCTCCACCAACGTACGTACGTCTTGTTCACTATCTTACCACGTTTCAAAATAAAATTCTCTTTTTTGGCTTGCTCGACGCTGGATGATAAATTAGGAGGACAAAAATATATGTTGTATGGTAATATATTAAGAGGAGTAGATTATTAATGGAAGGTGACGTCACCAGAGTCTAGCGGTCGCGGCCACAAAGTCGAGCGAATGGCGTAAGACACGATTATAAATAACCCCGTGCACGATATGCAGGAAAAAAGCACGGGAGACAAGAATTCCGTAGCATATATATATATATATATAGTTTTCAAATTTAATATCTGATCATTCTGACCAGATTGAATAATATAATATATTGTTTCAAATTAAAATGAAATATAACGGGGCTGTATAAAACCATTAGTTACAATTAATAAGTCTGCATTGCTTTCTAAAATATTACTATCAAATTGTATTAAAGCATTATAGGGACCTGCCTAAAATTTGACAATCATCATAAATTAAGTAGCGATATTTTTAAAAGTTTATAGTCACACTATTCCAATAAGAGTTAATTATAAAGAAAGAAAATTTATATACAGTATATTTATTTAAAGTTGTTCAATAAGACACTAGTTCTGTTTGAACTCGAAATTATGGTAACTTTTTTTTAAGTACCATAATTTTTTTATGCAATTTTATTTTATTTTCAAATTGGGGGGATGGGTTTGAAAAATGCTTTATTTTGCTATTAGGTTAATTTTGAGAAATACTTTCAAACTCACTAAGTTTTGAAAGCGATATATTACGAAATAGACCGTTTTAGATTCATTTTTTTTTTGCTTTTTTTTGTTGCCTTTTCCAAACTGTTTCTACGATGAAACAAATCTTGAAATTTAATTTACACATTGATTGCATAGTATACCCTCGAGTATACCTAATAATTAACGAGTAGAAAAATTTGAATTTAATTAAATAAATATTTATAGTAGTCAAATCAAGCCGCTAATACTGGGACGTTAGATATTAGTTTTGAACTACTAGATAATGGCGTGTTGGTAATAGCAGTAGCTACTGTTTTTATTTAAAATCAACCACTAATTAATTATCAATTATGTTTTTATTTTTGTGATCAGATGCTGGCTTAGTTATGTGATTATCTTTTATGTTGACGTGTTGTTACGGTTGGTGCGGGTAAGCTTTGTTCTAGTTAGCTTTGATGTGACTTGCTAGGTTCTGGGATTGACTTTGAGGATGTGTTTGTCTTTTGTTTCGGGCTAGCGTTTCTATGTTGTCATTTCGGTGCGATCTGAAATAGCCAAACTAGTATATGACAATGCGGATCTATAAATGCAGCAAACGGTTGTGTATCGTATTAATTAGTTTTTGAAGAGCCGTTTCAATATGGATTTTTTATGCAACTAGTATCAAGCTCAGTTTGTCTCATGGTTTATTTGCACTTTAATATTTAGAGTTTACAGGGTCAACAAATTTTTGGTTTACATCATTGATTTAGATTAGATTATGTAATATTTTCATTTATTTTACAATTTATTTTTGTCGATACTTCATCCCAATTGAGAATTATTATTACTCTGGACATTTGGAATAACAATTTTATCTTGAATTAAATAATGTTATTTAATGTTTTGTGGTAGACTTTGTTAAACATTTTATAAAAACTATACTTTGTCAGAGGAAAGATGTAGCATGATACAGTATTATTTGGCCTGGATCTATTTTTAAGCAAAGGTATGTTTTTTTTATTTTAATACATTTTTTTCAATTAATAAGACTTTTGTATGACGAGCCATCCATACTAATGTATTAAAAAATATTCCACATCTAGTTTTGAAGCAAATTTGAGCAAAATCGACAAGAATTATGGTCTCGAAAAATAAGTTAGCTTTTTGCACACATGAAGTGAGTGTTAGCATAGATGGATAAGAGATTTAAATTGTGTTAGCAGCACAACTTATCATACAACGTAAGTAATAATACTATATTGTTCAACAAGCGGATAATTGTAATAATTTATGAGTGAGAATATGGTTTAATGAACTATTTCTTGCGAGTATGATACTGTACTTTATTTATGATTATTTTATAATATGTATAATTTTACACCTTAACAAGTTGCAAAACATACTCAGAACAAACGTATATTATAAACAAATACACCTAGTTTATATGTGGTTACAAATGTTCTTGTATATTTTCTCACATAAGCTTTTTTAACAACAATGAAAAGTTTGCTGGCACCACATACCTTATCTTGCTCGCATTTTGTAAAGTCATTTACAGAAACCTTTTCTGTACTTTTTTTGACGGGTACAAGGGCCGATATTATAGGGCCTACTCTTGTTTTACTACTTCACAGCTACCGAACGCGTTAATAGAGAGAATGGAGGTGTAGATACTGACGAGACTTGGAATATCTGGTCTACATATACTCTCATATTTAATGTAATTATGGTTACATGGACACTAATCATGTATTAGACTAATGTTCTGAATTAATTAATACGAATACGTATTTACTTTTTCAAAAACTCAAGCAAATTTTCTTAAAATGTTTTTAGTCTTTTAATTTGCTGTTATTCAACTCTCCTACTTTTTTCATATACAGGGTGTTACAAAATAAAACAGAGTATTTTTTGTCCAAAACTATAAATTTTTTTTTAAATATTTATTATATACATATATAACATGTGTTTTATTATTAAAAAAAATACGTTTTTCTCCAAATGACATCAAAAGCGGCCTTTTAATGACACTTGGCAGGCTTAGAAGTTGTACTTTTAATGCCTAGGCAGAAAAAGTCCACTTTTACTGCCTAGGCAGAAAAAGTAGGCAGAAAAAGTTCGTTGCTAGGCAACTTTCCAAGTAATAATTTAAATCAAACTGGTTATTAAAATTGACAATGACATTAAGAAATAATAAATAATTGATAATGAAACGCAATTTAAATATGAAAAAGTCGATTTTGCGTGGAATTGGAACAAATTTGAAGAAAAAATTATATGTTTCACACGGCAGAAAAGCAGATTTAATGCCTTGGCTGGTTTCATAGCCTCGCTACGTTCGGCTATGAAACACCAGCCGCGGCATTAAATCTTGTGCTTTTATGCCTAGTAAAACAATTAACTATTTTACGTTAAAATTTTTAAGTCTTGATTTAACTTTGAAGGTGACAATTATCGATGAAGAGGCATTTCTTGCCATAATTTGGGAAGGTTACTAAAACCAGTGTAGATACAACTAAGGTATTGAGAATTTTTATATAAAATGTATGGTGTATTATTAGATATAATGAATTTTATACACACTTGCACAATGTTTTATATACCTTAACTTTTTTCCATCACTAAAGTTAATTACAATAAATAATTTTTAATAATCTCAATAGATGTTGTTATTTGTTTTTAGGTTTAAATGGTTACAATGACAAAGTTTTAATGATTTACTTCATAGTTTGCAACATATTTTACCATACATTATTTTCATGAGTTTTAACATGTATTTTTTTGTGTACTGTCTTCTATCGAAGACGGCGACCATTGTGTGATTTTCTATTTTGTGTTAGGTGAATTATAAATGCAAGTTGATGATTGTTTTTTACGACTATATTTTTTTACCTTTACCAAGATATCCTTATATTGCTATCTATAAAGTAATGTAGATAATACGTAACATTTGGTAGCTCTCTATCAGGTAACTAAACCTATTCTATATATCTGTTTATTGTTCAGTTTGTAATCTAGGTATTTAAAATGCCTTACTTGTTCTACGGGTTTTGATTATAGGGTTAGGTTTTTATTTTATTTAATTTCTATTTATTTTTAAATCAGTTTTTTTTTCTCACCGAGCTTACCTTGTTCAACATACGCGTTATTTGCATAACGTAGATTTCTGATAGTTGTCCCGTTTACTTTGATGTCTTTATTGCAAGTTTCTAAGGTTTTTTTGAAGATATGTTCAAACATTATTTGAACAATAATGGTGAGAGAACACTTATTTTACCTTTAAGTTTAATTTTTGCCGTTTGTATAGATATTTAATTATTTGTATATCTTTGCTGTCAAGTTCAGATAGTTTTAGTAACTTTATTAGTTATTATTTTTGCTTTGCGAAGGTTTAGGGTTCCATAACCGCGAACCCGAACTGAGCGTTATCTAGGTTTTGTTTAAATTTTGTTCTTATTCTGGCATGACTCAGAAATATTTTTAGGATGTGGCTTAATAAACTTATTAGTTAATATTAATTACATTTTTTGGGAAGTGTTATGAACGTAGATTTGAGTCAATCTGATAAAATATTACCGATGTCGTAGATGTTGTTCAAAAGATATAGCATTAAGTTTAGATTTTGTTTGTTAATGGTCTTCAGAAGTTTAACTGGAAGTTTATCATCTTCCGTCGATTTTTCGTTTTTAGTCTGTTCCAGGGCTCTTATTTAGTTTACTTTTTAGTATTGGTGGCCTTTCTGAGTTTACTGCTGTCTTTTTTAATGTTAAGTGAGTTGTCGGTATTTGTCTGTCACATCAACCTGGTGTTTTTTAAGAGTGAGTAAATATTTATTATTATATTAATGTATAATTGACAGATGGCGCAATTGTCATAATTACTGTAGCATGCAGTAGATCCTCGGGTAGATCGTAGTCTGGTTAATACAAAATACCATTAAATTTTTCTTCTTGTGCCTATTTGTTGTCGGATATTGGCGATCCACATGGTAGTTTTAATTTTATTGGATGCAACGCGAAATAGGTTCTTGGTCGAGGTGTTAAACCGTGCCCTTAGATTCTTTAGCCAAGAAATTTTTCTGCCGGGTCTTTTCTTACCTTCAACTTTGCTTTGTAGTATAAGCTGAAATAAGTCATATTTTTCAGGGTGTCTTATTAGGTGTCCTAGATCCACCTTTTTTGTTTTAAAATTTCTGTCTCAGTAATTAATGCCTCTGTTTCCTACAGTAGCTGAGAAAACATAACATTTTACGAGTCTTATTTTGGTTTAAAGATAGTCGGATCCGATTTTTGTGAAGGCTACTCTGCTTCTCTAGTATGTTAATTTATTGATTTTTTCTATTTCTTAAGTTTTCAACAGTAGTCTTCCTAGAATAATGTTAGGGTTTTTACTAATAACCATTACTTTGGCCACATTTGTTTTGAGGTTATATGTTTTGCTGACAGATATTTTATTTAATAATGTTTGTAGGCTTTCTATCGAATCGGCAAAAATAACAGTATTATCTGCGTATCTTATATTGTTTAATCCTTGACC
The DNA here is from genome assembly GCA_963932245.1 of Tachinus rufipes. Classification (NCBI taxonomy): domain Eukaryota; kingdom Metazoa; phylum Arthropoda; class Insecta; order Coleoptera; family Staphylinidae; genus Tachinus; species Tachinus rufipes. The sequence continues at coordinate 42,185,783 of OZ010741.1, read as the reverse complement.
ATTTACTGAGGTTCCTAGTTCTATATTTTCCAACTCTTGCTTGAATACTTTTTTTGTATATAAGTTGAACAATATAGGAGACTTTAAGCACTCTTGTCAAACTTCTCGCTGTAAAGCAATCTTATTTGATGTTGTTTCTTCTACGCTAATGCTTGCATTTTGATTCTAGGAGAGCGGTTATTTTATATTTTTTTTATCTAAACTGGTTTTGCGCAGGACATTTATAAAATATATGTTATAAGTGTTCTTAGAACTGAAGCCGAATTCAGTATTTTTCATTTAGTCTTTGCATCTCATTTAACTTATTCTTCTAAATTCTCCGCAGGAGTTAGCGGTGTGTTTTTTGGGTTAGAGATGAATTTTGAGTTCAGTCATTTTTCAGGTTTTTTTTCAGAAACATAAAGTAATTAATAAAATTTAGTTAGTATAATGGCATTATCATCTTTTAGTTAAAGAAGTTTTATGATAACAAGGTCAGATTCAGGTGTTTTACTAGTCAATTTTTGTTTAATTGTTTTCTCAACTCCTTTTTTTTGTATTGAAGGGGCAGAGTTACAGTCATCAATGTGTTCGTTATCTTTTTTGTCACGTTGTGATATAGTTTAACCACTTTTGTATTTCAGATTGATTGAGGATAGTGTTACCCTTTTTATTTGGAAGCCTTTCCACTATTCTGGGGCGGTGTGTTACTGCAGTTTTCTTACTTTTTTTTGCAGAAAATTTATCATATTTGCTTTTTAAGTGTTCAATTTTATTGCATTTATCGTTTGTCATTTTTTTGTTCTCCTATTAGTCTTCATTATTTCTCTGTCCAGTTTTACTTATTTTTTTTTTTTGGTCAGAGAATTTCAGTACATCAAAATTTTGTTATTCATCTATTGTTTTTTTTTTAAATATTCTCACTTTTTAGATGTTTTTTCTGCAACAGCTTGAAAGGTTTTTAGATGCTGGTAGTCATTAATCGTTTTTGTTTGTTTATTAATTTTTAGGCTAACCTTATCTCTTACTTTGTAAGTTTGCAACGTTTGCAACGTTTGCACAGCTATTTTTTTACATTATAGGATCTTTTTATTTCGTTGGATTCAATGTCTGCTCCAAGATAAGTTTTAACCGACTAAAAACTACGATTCAATTGAAAAAAATAATATATATGCATATAAATTAAGTTTAGAAGAATTTAGTTTATGCCAAATGAGCAGCGAGTATAAAATATTTAAATCCGGCCGAAGGAGTTTTAATCTGAGACTGTGCAATTGTAATCTTGATGATTTAAAGTTCAATAGAAAAATATAAAAGTGTGTTAAAATGAAATTGAAATTTACTGACCGCTGTACAAGATTAGATTAGTTAGTTGCAATAGAGAATAAATCAATTATTTTTTTTATTTTTTTTTTTATTTTTTGATTAGTTAGACTGTATTTATTAAATTTGCGTTGTTGTAAAAGAGTGGACGCGTTTAGAAACAACCGTTTACTTGAAGCGCAATTTGATTGCTGTCAAAAGTGAAAAATTTACTGAATACAAGCAAGCATTCAATGAAACAACTTAAAATTTTACTGATGTCTAAAATGGTCAACTGTTGGTTGTCAAGATATATTCAACACATTTGCTTAGCAACCATTGAAAAGTAAACGTGTTGGCAACAGTTCTCAATAGTTGTCAACGTTTGCGTTCCTTAAAGACACAATGCCACCTATTCGAAGACATTCGCTATATGAGTAACTTTGAATATGGGTTGAATAATTGATCTACGAGAAGCCGGATTATCTATTTGTAAATCCTGTAGAATGATGTGTTGCTACGGTCTACGATCAAAAAGCACAAATGATTGTGCTCTTTGGTTGGCGGCTTTTTGGGACCGTTTATTGTTAAACAGGAAAGTTGGTGGATAAGGTTAATTAATCATCAAATTTTCATATGGTTTGTGTATCGTAGAATTCAAAGTTTTGGCTTTAAAGTGTACAGATCATTTCTTTAAATACTTTTAATTCCCCAACGTTGAGTTCTTCTTCTGGTACTTATTTGCTTTGGATATTGGAGGTCATTATAGAAGTTTGGACTTTGTTTGCTGCAGCTCTGAACAGACCCGTTGTTGTTGTTGTATTGAACCAAGTTTGAAGTTTTTTTAGCTACGATATTCTCTTTAGAGGACCAGGGTTCTTTTTTTATCTACTTTTTGTTGTAGTATAAGCTCAAACCGTTTATATAGTTGACCGTTCTTCATTATATAGTCAAAATATTCCAGCTTTTTTGTCTTTGATAATGATATATCTTTTTTTTTTACTCTCTTGGTTGATAATGTAATCGGTCCAGGAAGTTTTGAGTATACGGCGGTATACATCTTAAATGCTTTGCGTCTTAATATGGTAGCCGCTGACTATACTTTGAGCTCTACACCGTAAAATAGGACAGAACATCTTAATAGCTTGATCTTTATTTTTATTTGTAGATGATGAGCTTTGAATACTTTTGCCATTTTTAGGGTTGCAAATCTGTTTTTGTTTACCCGACATTTGGTTTCAAGTGTATGGTCTCACGTTTTATTTATTGTTGTTGGGTATTGTTGTTAGATAGAAGTTGTCTGGCATGGTTGTTGTTTTTTGATATTATTATGTACTTTGCAGACTTCTATTATTTTGTTTATCGGTTCTTGTAGATTTTCTAGGCAGTCTGCTCATACTATATATGTTTGTCATTTATTTTAATACTACTTCTGATTACTTCTAGCGCTTTCTGGAATATGCATTCTGATAGTATGCATCCCTGCTTCTACAGATTGCTAATTATCTTCAGGTTGCTTTTTTTTTTAGCCTTAATCTTTTAGGATATCTATAAGTTGGTTTATTCTGTAACAAAAGGTTGCATTGCAATGACGAATGGAATAAAGTTGTTTTTAGTGATGAATTCCGTTTTTGTTTATAGGCTCACGATAATTGCAGAGACAACTTTTCTATACCACGACACCCTCACCAGCGCGGTGAGTCAGAGTGAGCGCCACTTGAAGTGTGATGGTGGGGGGAGTTATTTGCCATGGAAGTAGGTCTCGTCTACTAGTTATTCCGGTAACTTTAAATGCGTTTTGTTGCACTAATAATGTGTTGGAACCAGTTTTTAACTTGTAAATTTCATTTCAACCAGACAATGCAGGGCCACATACCGCAAAGTTTACTATTGATTTTTTGAATAATGCTAATGTGGATTTGCTTCTATGGCCTTCACGTTCTCTAGACTGGACAATTTACAGTCACTCCTAAAGGTATAGATGATCTCCAGCAACGGATTTTGGACATTTGAGATAGCATACCATAAGGTAGCATTATTTATTTATTTTAATTATTTGACGTATACTTGATTGCTTTTCTGAATGCGTTAGACACAAATGTTAATTGTTAAAGTTTCAGAAATTGTCATCAATTATTAGTAAGAATAAAATACATGTTTTTTGAAAATATCGTTAATATATTCACTTTTACTGAGTGTCCCTTTACTTAAGGCGGTTAGTATAATTAAAACTGTCCAAAATAGCAATAAATTAAACAAGCAGAATATAAATCAACTGTCTAGACTTATGACATAATTTATAAAAACTATAAAAACAAAAGTTGACTTTAAAATTGACCGACAACAAATGTTATGTTTCACTTATAATTATTATCGATCAAATATTATTATAAATTAAAAGTAATGCTACATATTATTGTAAAAGTTGTTTTGTTTTTAAATATTACACTAATGTTAACAAACCTTCATGTATATTTTGATTTGTTTCTGCATCGTCTTTATTATGTAGTAAGGTAACATATATTTTACTCACGTTCTTTATCAAAAGTATTTCATAACTTTTTACGCTTTTTATCCCACATAATGATCTTGTTCTCTGGTAATCAATCCCTTACTTGTGGCTTATTTTGAAAGAGAAAATAAAAATTATTATATGAAATATAAAATGTTTCTAAGAACGTCGCGTTTACATCCATTGTATTCATTTTTTTTTAAGATTAATTTCTAAAAGTATTGAAATTATTATTAATGTAATATAAATTAAATTATTGAGAGTAACATAATTTACATTTTTATAATACAGTTTTAAAAAATTAAATGACTATATTTATTGTTATAGATTAACAATGTCAAGGTTGCTATTGTATACTATTTCATTAACTTTTGTTGTTAAAACTTTTCATATTACTACTAAACTTAAACCGTGACCATTCTAAAATGGAAATTAAACAGTTATTTAGTTATTTCGATATAGTGTTTATTGCTGATATTCCATCGATCCACATAAAATAATAAAATATTGATAAACGAGTGATTAAATATAGCCAATGAACAATTGCAAACTATTTAAATAACTTTTTCAATACTATTGTTGATTGTCTTTTTAAATATTGATGAACATAATATAAATATACTACAACATAGTAAAACTATATTTTTGCAACCAATCTCAGAAGTTGTTAATATTGAATGTCGTTTAAAAATTCTTTTGGTCCAGATGGAATCAGCACTAATCTACTCTTAATTACATCTATTATAAATGGATTACTACGTTAAGGAATATTCCCATCTATTCTTAAAGAAACGAAATTTATTCTTGAGCTTAGGGTATTTTAAAATAATTTATTCTTGTGCAAAAACACAATAGTATAGATAATTGTAGTCTATTGCAGTTTTAAGCTCTTTATATCTAAGTTAATTGTCAATGTTGTAGCATAACGAATTAATAACTTTTTTAACAACTATTTAATACTCAGCAGCATGGTTTTAAAAACATAAACTTTTAGAGTAATTGCCATTTTAGAATACAGGGAAAATTTCAGTCTTTATAAAAGAGTTTATTTGTGAATATTTCTTGACGTAAGTAAAGCTTTTGGGCTTGTTAGTCATTACTTATTAGTTGCCAATGTGGAATCTGAATTAAAAATAGGTTTCAATTAAATCTTACTTCAAAGATCTTTATTCCCACACACTTATTCTTAACAAAATGCAACAATTTGACAATTAAACAAGCTGATAAACTCGTATTTTTCTTTTCTAGGTAGGACTTTTTCTATTGCTGGTTTTTGGTTTTAATACGGACTTTTGGTTGTTACTCTTCTAGTAGTTCAGTTTTTTAATAAAGTCTAGAAACTTTTGTCAAAGGACTGTCTTGAGCTTTTATTTGTTTAGCTTGTGCTTGCCGTATAAAATAAAAGGTACTACGTACATTGCGTATTGTAAGTCTTGCACTTGCTCAGCGGGCATACCTATGGATCTGTCCAGATTCTTATTATATGCATGTGTATGTTTAGGTTGCAGTGTCTGAACAGGTTTTGTTTGGTTTATCTGCATTACCATGGTTTGGGCGAAGTGTAATGGTTTTGTTAAGAATACTCTTTTGTGTTTTATTTCTTGACACTTTTTAACAGGTTGTTGTCTTTTGTTTTAAGTTTACTACGGATTACGTAAGCTAGCCGAAATCGAAAGTTAGGGGGGATACAACGTTACCAAATCTGGAAATGATGCAGCTGGAATTGTATATAAGTTAAGCAGTTGGGAGTATAAAGAAAGTCTGTTGAAACCACAAACTTTTAAAAATAATTTGCTACTTAGATACAAATAAGATATTTACCATCTTAATGCGCGATTGATGTTTTGAAGTTTACAAAGATACCGAGCAGAATCTGGAGTCATTGCTCCGATTATGGAATGGATTCTGAAACACTGGAGCTTTGTTTGGTTCTAGAAATATATACACAATCTAAGGTTCAAGTGTCAGTTTCAGAGTGAGTCAAGACTTTGTACGATAAGCAATAGGCGAAGGTACGATGCTATGGTCGAAGTGAGGGTTGAAGTAAGAGTCTTTATGGAACACTAAAATCGCTTATCTGATTTTTTACTTGTGTTTGGCACGTTGATGGTTTGTTGCTTTTTTATTAATGAACGTAAGGCGTGGGAGCAAAGTTATTCTGTTGCATTTACCGACTCACCACTGTTTACAAAAGATTCGTACGCACAAACTTGCTGTTCTAATGTTCAATACTGTTGAGCCATTTTTTTATGAACTTATTTTTTGATATTATTAGTTTTTATGGTTAATGGACACGTATAATTTTGGCATTGTGTGAAGATTATAGGCAGAGAACTTGAATAGAAAAGGTAAATTGATATTACTATGTTTACACCTAAACACATCTTGGTCTTGATTTTTTTTAGCAAATAGTTTTTAACCAGCTAAAATTAAAAGAACTTTGTATGAATATTGGTAACTTTTGCCAATATTTTTTTAGTTAACATTTTAACTATAAGTTACACAAATAACCAAATAACGACTTAGAAGAAACCAAAGACAAACAAATGAACTTATGAAGATGAAGTGCGATCTCTCTTTCTTAATATTTTATCAAAATTCTATAAACGAATGTGTAAATTAAGTAATGAGAAAAAAATCAAATAGAATTACAATTCAATATTGTCTCTCTCAAATAACTTTTTGGGAAACTACACAACGCTGGTTCTTTTAATCCTCATAGCAGTGATGGAACTTGGATACTAAAGTCTATTCAAAACCACGCTACATTAAAAGTATGTAAACAACACCGCGTAATCAGCACGTGCACATGTACAAGCTTGCATGCGATTGGTCGTCAGCAGGGGGTTTGGTTACTTAATCCAGATCCTATTAATGTGAGATTTTATGCATATGCCGAAAAGCCACATGAATAACTTTACTAGGCAGAAGCTTGTTTATTAAAACTTTATGTGGGCGATTTTCTGGCTATTGAAAAAACAAATTACCACGCGTTTTATCTTTGACTAGCTCATTCTTGCTGAGTTGGGCCTTGGAGGTTGAAGTATGTTGTCTCTCATCAATCTGACAGTCAATCGACGATCTGAACGCACAATATCTTGGATTTTTTTACACAACCTGTGCACATTATTGTTCGAAATTGACGTCATTCATTTTTAGAACGCACTCCGAAAAAAATTCCTGCGGAAAATCTTGTACTGAAGCCGTATTACATAATTAACAGCCGTCCTTTTAATAAGTTCCGCGTTTCAAGTGTTTTTGGATCAAACGCTACGTTGTCAGTTTAATTATTTAATTAACACATCTTGCATACTATACATGCTAAGATAATACTCCAGTATCTTTTAATAAAAAACCTGAATGTTCATGTTATCAACGATGAGGTGCTGAAGATGATGGATGTGGAGCCAGAAGTGGGCTTGGGTTACATTATGAAATACTATGAAAAATATAAACCACTTTAATTAATACTACAGGGAAAGGTATAGGGCAGAAGGGGCACTGGACGAAGAAGGATTTTGTGGTTCAAGAACCTTAGAACGTGATTTATTTCAACAACTACAGATTTGTTCCGTAATGCTGCAAACAAAGTTAAAGTTGCGTTGTGGATAGCCAACATCCGGTAATGGATAGAAAGAATCTACTAATATGACGGATGGAGAATCTAAAACTTCAAACATGGTCCAAGAGTCCAAACACAACCAAACAATCTGCAAAAATAAACTGATTGCTTTAAGGGATTTGTTTTCTATTACTAGAACAATTTTTGTTCAATGGATTGCTAATATGAGCCGCTCCCTGTAACTTTCTGATGGATTTTTTGGTTTTTTGTCTTACAATATTGACGACATTTTGTTTTGCATTTTACTATTGAATATTAAGACAACGATGGAGAATCTAAAACTTTAAACGTACTAGGTACAACAGTCCAAATACAATCATACGAAATGCAAAAACAAGATTGATATTGAATGGATTGCTAATTACTTTCTTTTTATTGTTTAATATTTAAAACAACGATGGTACTGGTGTAGCTTGTGTGTAGCCTTTCTTGGTCATTCAATGTTTTGCAGTGGGGCTTACACATTTAGCTACGCCACTGGTTCTTGCTACTATTATATAAAAGCGAATCATTAATGTCAATTGACACTTGGTAATTGGGTCTGCGGGTGCGCAATAAGTTTAAATTGTGGTTGGGTAACTTTTTTTACTGTGACCCACCTACTTGCCGAAGTGTTAGTCATTAAAAGATTTTTATTGTCTCCCACCTCTTGTGTTTTTGCAGCTATTATATCAAAAGAATAGTCATTTGGATATCAGAAAATTGTTTAACGATGAATTTCTTGATAATTAACAACTTTGTGGACGAGCGGGCACTAAGCTTAAATTGTAGGCGGTCATTAAAGAATTTATTATTTCTTTCATCTTTTGTGGTCTTGCAGCTATTATAGCAAGAGAATAAACGTTAATTTTGGATTAGATATCAAAGAATTGATTCATAATGAATTTCATATGTGGGAGGAATGGAACCAAGTTTAAACTATGGGCGGGTAACTTCTTCTACTGTGACTAAATTACCCGTATATCTTTTATATTTTCGCAGCTTTTATATTAAGAGATTAAACGTCAATTGTCACTTAGATATCAGAGAAAAAAACTAACGCTTAGGTGGGCGCGGGCACCAAGTTTCATTTGTGGGCGGGTAGCTTTTTTCAGTGTGACTCGTAAACCTGTTAGTGTTAGTTATTAAAGGATATATTGTATCTCTTATCTCTTGCGTTTTTGCAGTTATTCTATCAAGCAAATAAATGTCAATTGTCACTTAAATATTAGAGAGTTGTTTAAGAGTTTAAATTGTGGTCAAGTAGTTTCTTCTACTGCAACTCAACTACCCGCCCAAGTGTTAATTATCAAACGATCCATTATTTCTTCCACGTCTTGTGCTCTTGCAACAATTATGTTAAGAGAATAAATGTCAGTTGTTACTTAAATATCAGAGAGTTATTAAACAATGTATCTTTTGATAAGTGGGTGGGCGTGGATCAAGTTTAAATTATGGGTAGTTGGGTAGTCCGCCTTAGTGTTAGTCATTAAAGGATTCATTGTTTTTTTTTTCTCTTTTGCGTTTTTGCAGCTATTATATCAACAGAATAAATGTCAATTGTCACTTCAGTATCAGAGAATTGATTAACAATTAATTCCTTGATAACTAACGCTTAGGTGGGCGGGCGGGAACTAAGTTTAAATTGTGAGCAGGTGGCTTTTTCTACTATGACTCACCCACCCGCCCACAGTGCCGTTAAAGGATCCATTCTAGCTAGCATTCTTTGTTTACTATACCCAGTTCTTAGTCTTAAATTATGTAACTTTAAGGCATACATTTAAAACTGTTAAACACAAATTTTACAAGTAAATATAGTTTTTTTTTTGTATAGTTCAAAAGGGTGTGATTTTACTTTTTTAAATTGAAAGATATTTTTATTTTGTTATAACATATTAAGTAATTTTTAAATACCACATTTTTAAATTAAAAAAATAATATTGTTTCATTTAGTCATCCAAACATACACATGTCTTCTCTGTGGCTCGGTGTGCCCGACACTTAACGGTATAAGAGGTTGTAGATTATATATAATATTGTTTTAAATAAAATTAATATGCACCACGAACTAGATGATAGTTGTTGTCCTTCGGGAATTATCTTTATTGCAACATTTAGTGCATAAACAACTATTTCTGTACATTTTTAGTAATGAAATTGGTTTGTACTTTGAACCCATTTTAAGTTTTTTTTTGACAATATAATTTGTTGTTATTTGAAAGAAATTTAATTATATCGGATATTACTAGTTGGATACATTTAAAATAACACCTGACGAATTTGATAGTGTTAAAACAATACGTCCGGAAGGGTTATACAAGAGTTTTTATCCGGCCGGCCGGATATAAAAGCAGTAGTATCCAACACTGATTCGATAATTTTTTTTTTTTTTTCGATCGAATTCCGTTATCCGGCCTTTTGCAACATCTACTTCCGTTTCAGTGTTATTCATAACATATTTACATTATTATAGGTTAAACATCCCGATTTTTTAAACATTGAAATTAAAATTCTGTACGGCTTTTGTTTAGATTTTCATCAAGGTAAAGGTATTCATAATAGTATGTAAATTGAACATACTCTAATTTCCGTAGGTCAAGCGTCACGAAGGGAACAAAAATCTATACATTCGTATGGTATTAGTTGTGATGTAGGAGTTTGATGTTAATCTAGAAATAATGCAAAATTCTATTATTAATAATTTAGTTTTTAATGTATTATATCAATTATATATACTAGTTTTATTACTACAGGTATAATTGATATAATGTTGTTGTATTTTGTTTGGATTTTTACTGAATCTGATGCAACCCCTCAATAAAATATCTTGTTTGTATAAAAATGCGTGTACTTACGAAATGGATGGAAATGGAACGAGATAATCGAGAGAAGAAGAGGGCAACAAGCCGCTTTTTTAAGCGCACATTGTATTCTGTGTGAAAGAAAATAGGGGCGCGTGAGACATAATAAACGGAGATAAGATAAAATCAGAGGATCATGTTGCAAATTGAGTGGATTAGAGCGTCACCAAGTGGGCCGATTCGAATCTTGGTGCGGCTGTACACACAATTGATTAAAGCCAGCCGCCGTAACCCTCTCTCTGTGTCCCCGTGTCGACGGGATGCCTTTACTTACTGAAGGGTTGAATTATGAGCATATTTGGGGTGTCATAAATATCCATAAATTTGTTACCCTTTACCATATTACACACATACTGCAACAATGTTTTTTTATACTTAAATGCTCTTAAACGTGCTAAAAAAATAAGAAAATTAACTCGGTAACATTAAATTTTATATGGAGTAAATGCAACTGACCTTTGCAGATTATCTTGGTTGAAACCGCAGGTGTTTTACTCCCATAGATAATTGTCTGAAAAATGAAAGTAATAAAGTACACGCTTTTTAAGTAACAATTAAATACTCGGTGATGGTGGATTTAATTCCGCCCAGGTGTAATATTTCAAGTTTACAATGAGAGAAATTTGAGAAATTTCAAGATTGCAATTTGATATTACAAAATAATAATGCAACGGTGCAATATCTAGACGAAACAAGTCTCAATCATTGTTTTTGTAATACTATCTGTACAACATTCTGAATAATGCGATAAAAAATAAATAATGTAAATAAGTTTGTTATTCTAAGGTGTATATTACTTACAATAATGATAAGAACATGATAATAATAAAATCAAATCAAAATATATAATGAGTAGCAAGGAATCTAGGGATCTCTAGATTTAATGTTTTTGTTAAAAACCCAGTTTTAAATTTTGTAACATACATCATCGAACCAAACAATCGGTTAATTGTTTTAAAAAATCTGGATCTACATTTTTGTTTTAATTTATCTTTACATTAATAACTTAAGTTTGGTCTTACATGATTTAAATCTAAAATATTTGTAAGAAAATACAAAAATTTGTAATAAAGTAATCTATAAAAATTACTATAAAACTATATTTACAAATCTCGGAAGTTTATTAAAAAAAAAACGGTTTAGAAACTAAATAAACTTGAAGACAAGATTTAAAAAAAGATCTATAACAAACTAGAGTTTTGTTAAAAAAATCAACTAATCTAGCGACTATAACCTTTGAATAACAAATCAGACGTTTGTTGTGTTCGTTAATTTATAACACAAAAAAAATGAAGTTTTTGATTTCCTAGAAATCCAGGGAGCATCATGGATATTTTTAAGTGTAAATTATATAAGTTGAAAAAGTTTTTAGTGTTTAGAGGAGTAAGAATCTTGCTTTGGGGCTAAAATTATAAAATAAATAAGCCAATTAAAACTTAAAACTTTCAGAGATGACATTGAAGTTAAAAGAACACAAATCACACTACGGTTACAAAGGGTTGCAGTACCGATACAAAACTTTTTTATTCAACTTTTTGTAGATCTGCCAATTTGTTAATTTTGAAGCTAGATCACCAGTTTGCTATACTTTCATCTTTTAAGTAATCTTCCGGGTGGACTTGTGCCATGTGGGTTGATTTCTAGGGCGATTCTTGGATGTCTGTCTACTGTCTACCCGTCTTACATGACTGTACTATTGTCTCTAGCGCTATTTTATTTCATCTTACTATGTTGCATTGCTCTCTAATGTCTGTGTTTTTCACTATGTTTTTTCTTGTATTTTTTACTATTGTTTTCAGTATTTTTTATTTCGGCCACCCTTAGCACGTTTTTTGTCCTGTTTGTGTTTTTGCGTACTTTTGTATGTCAGTTTAATGCAGGTCTTATAGATTCTAGTTTTGATATATGTTTGCTTATATGGGTTTGACTATGCTATGTCTCTTAGGCATTCTGATAGTGCATATGTTTTGTTAGTTTGACATCTCAGATTTTTAACTGGGTTGTGGGCGTTTGATACATCCACTCTCAGATATCTGAATTGTATCACCATCTATGGGGCTATTTTCTACTACAAACTTGCATCTAGTCGGATCTTTTGCGTTTGTGATGCATTTGTTTTGTTAGTACAGATCTTTATATTGAGTTGACTTACTTGAAAAAAATGGTTAAGCTGTCTCTGTAGACTGTGGGTAGCACGTCATTTTATTTTTTTGTTGCTCATTCTATATCCGAGATTGAAAGATGTTACTTTTTTATTATCCTGTCTATCAGTAGGTTAAAAAAGAAGGGACTAAGGCTGTTATTTTGTTTGGTTTTTTCTTTTACCGTTGTTGTGTTGTTGATGTTTAGGTTATGGATCTTTTTTAAGTTAGTCGGTGCCTTATTTTCTGTTAATATGTTTAGAATGTTTAGAATACTTTTAAAACTGTACAGATTAAAATTTTTGTTACGTTTTATAAAGCTGATAGCTTCATATATAAACCTTAGAACTCTGGTAGTTTGACTTTTGAACTTACAGTTTGTTCTAAGCAAAGCAAGATTGGGTCAGTTTAGGGAACGGCTGCTACCCTAACTTGGATTTGGCAAGACTTGCTGAGCCAGACAAAGATGAAAACTCTTATTGGAGACTGATCAATATCATTGCTTTTAAAGTAGGCATAATCCCACCCACACACAGTTTATAGTGCATCTTAAACAATCTTTTCCTAAAATACAATCTTTAAACGGAAGGTATATGAGTCTCTCTAAAAACATCCAGGTATGATCCGGTGAGAGTTTAGTCTTTAGACACTTTCCTTTATAGAGCAAATCAGACAGTCTTTAGAAGATTTCTTTCCAAACTATAAAATAAATGGTGCAGTCATTGGCAATATCAGCAAAGGTAACACCAACGCACATATTAGTTGCACCGGCAGGCAGTCAAGTTGAGATGTAAAGGGTCTTCCATTAAGAGCGCCCCTATTTGAAATGTAAATAAAACGAGCAATTGATGAGATATCAAAGATCTGTTTATTGTGGGTTGAAGGTGACACTATACCATTAAGAATGGAACAGAACATCGTTCAGATGGCCACCTCTGGAACGCCGGCACGAATGTAGACGCTGGAGCCAATTTTCCATCACTTTTTCACACAAATCTGGCGATACGTCAGCAATGGCTCTTTCAATATTGGTCTGGAGTTCCTCCAATGTTGTTGGTTTGTTGCTGTAGACCACTGACTTAACGTACCCCCAGAGAAAAAATCTAGGGGCGTTAAATCGCACGAACGAGGCGGTCAATTGGTTGGGCCGTGTCTTGAAATAACACGGTCTCCGAACTTTGTCTTTAATAAATCGATTGTTTGGCCGGCTGTATGGCATGTGGCCCCGTCTTGTTGGAACCACATATTGTCCACATTGAAATCATCCAATTTGTCCCAAAAATAATCGGTTAACATGCCCCGATAGCGATTGCCGTTGACCGTGACGGCATTTCTTGCATTGTTGAAAAGAAATAAGGGCCAATGACTCTGCCGGCATAAAAACCACACCAAACAGTGAGTTTTAATGGATACAAAGGTGACTGGTTGATTTCCTGAGGATTTTCCCTTGCCCAAATGCAACAGATCTGTTTATTAACAAAACCGTTTAGCCAAAAATGAGCCTTGTCACTCAGGATGATTTTTCGATGAAAATCATTATCCATCTCCATCTTGTCTAAGGCCCAATTGGTGAAATTTCTGCGCAGCAAATGGTCATTCGGCTTCAATTCTTGGGTAAGAACGATCTTATACGGGTGTAGGCCAAGTTCTTTCCGCAAAATCCGCCACAATGTTGCTTGGCTGATCCCCAACTCCTGAGAACGGCGTGAAATTGATTGTTTTGGTTGTTCGGCTGCAGAAGCTTGTACAGCGCCAATAATCGGAGTCAACGCACGTAAAGTTGCGGTGACCATACTCGAATGTTTGTAATAAATTTTAATAATTTGCAAACGTTGCGCACACGTGTACTTCACCATGATGAAATGGTATAATGTCTCGATCAAATTGACGTTTATAATATGGAGCTAACTTCACACATGTTCAAATAGCAGCTATTCAAAACAGGGGCGTCCCTATTGGAAAACCCTTTACTTGCGGAAATATTGAACGAAAACGCCGCAACTATTCTTTAACGCACACAAATGGCTTAGTGCAGATGTCAAAACAGGATGACAGACAGATAGCTAGTCAGTCCAGAACTATGAAAGCAGCTCTGCAGAAGAAATTCTAAGCAAAGTCCCAATTGAAGATTAAAATTGAGAATTGTGGAACAACGGACCAAGTCTGCAACACAGCAACTGAACAGAATTACAACAACGACCTTTGCAGTAGACTGAACAAGAGTAATAGAAACTAACTGCACACCAACAAATTAACGGATCTAGCGCCGCCTCAAATCTATTTACCAAGCAACTTTAGGTTGCATCTAGAAGTCCTTGAAACAAGGAGCCACTACAACAGCCTCAAGGCTTTTCCACTCTTGAAGGACTTTTAGGTAGTTGTCCAAGAGCCGGTGAATAATAAAACATAAAACAATCGAAAAGTCACCGCTCATCAAAGCTAAGACCTATTGGCCGGATTTGGTGTATCAACAGCATCATATCTGGGGTGTTTTTGTTTTTAGGTAACAATGACGTTAACAAAGTAAATCAGGATCTCATATGTTATTAGTCGTAGTAATATGTATTATGATTTTTTGTATTTTTTAAATCAAATTAGTTTTTTTTTACTCTGCAATAAATAATTTGTTTTACAATAATGCGGACCTTTACTGAATAACTAAATATCTGAAATGAAAAAAATTAAATGGTTGAGTTATGAGAAAGCTTTAACTATAACGGTGATAAGTTATTATATAGCTACAATAACTTCAAAATTTATTATTCTACGACTTGCAATATTTCTGGAAACACTGCTTGGAAACCCTTTTTTGGAAAAAAATTAATAAACACTTATGTTGAATACATCAATCATTTATTACTAATTGTTCTTGAATTCATTAGATCTAAATTTATAAATCTTAGTCATTTGTGGGAATAAAATTTTATAAGATATACTAAGAAGTTTTACATATCGATAATCTAAATAGATTTTCTAGAGCATCTAACGCATTTGTGTGCTTGATAAAGGACAATGGCACTGATTGCATTTGGCATGCAGTCGTATATTAAAACTTCTTATATTGATAATTTATTTTATACGCGTAGTAGTATTTAAATGCTGGAATTATGCAGATATTTGTCAATTGAAGTTTTTATGCACGGAATCGCAGCACAAGTTTTGTATGTATTTAAAGTGCGAGTCAATACAGAGAACACAAATAATGTTTGTGTTTAATTTAAGTGTGTTATGGCGGGGGTGTAGCAGGGTATATGCGGGGTTCCGTTCACAGCGAAGGCGACACGGCTAAAATAATTGAATATAAGATAATGTTCCATACATATTCATGGGGCAATTACATCGGTATTGAGTATCTGGAGGTCCGTGCCGAGTGCGAGAGACAGACACAGGCTCCGCAGAAACAGACACATGTGCGGGCCGAGAGTCGCACAGATAAAACGTCGTTAAATAAATAAATTGGGTAGATAAACCGCGTTTAGTAAACGAATTTATGAACGGAGTCCCGACCGTAAATACCCGCAGCCGCCTTTTCTAAAAGTAATTACACTGCCTCCTTACATACACATATATAAAAAAGGTATTACACTTGTCGAATGAATTAGTGATTTTAATTGAATCATAACTTGATGTAAACAACATGCGGGGACATCGTTATTCTGCGTTCTCTTGCCTGCGCTGCTGGGTGTGAGGTGCTCGACTATTAATTAAAACTTCTAATTCCGTTCCAGACAATGACGGTCATCAAAATAGATTAAATTCGGATGAGTTTTATATTAAATCGCTCCTCTTTTTATTAGCCACCATATCCTTTTTTCTTGTAACTCGCAAATTAATCGAGTGATACAGCTTCTTTTAGTCGCGTCCGGACGGTCCGGCCTTTCCCATTTCCACGTCGCATTATTAAATTTTCCGGCTGCATAACACCCACTTAATCCTGTTGAATACAATCATTTGGCTATATCACGAAAACCAATCTCTGCACTCTAATAATTTCAATTATTTCGTTGGCGTTTATTTTGTTGAAACTTCATTCATTATCTTCAAAATTAGTTTATTGATTAAAGCTATTAGTAGTACTGATAACGACTCTCTAAATTATGTTACCTAAATTATCCAGGTTGTGCTTTTAGACACACATCGATTTAAGCGTTTTAAAGTTGTTACTATAAATAATATGTTTTTTTATGATACGATTTTTGATCATTTTTATTTTAAGTATTCAGTAATCTCAACGGGGTTAAATTTAATTTTCTATACGACTAGGCTAGGTGTTGAATATGGAAAGATATATCTAACATCGACATAGACTCTATTTTATATTAGGACTTTCTTATTCTTACCACTAGACTAGACACTTCTTGCTGCAATGTTTCAAAATACAGCCAACATATATGGTTCATATATGATATGATATTGCTTTTATGCCTGGATTCTGTTATGTAAGCTAGAACTGATTATGTACTATGTAACATAATTGTTTGTATTGTCATCTATTTCACCTTTTCTATTGTTTTTTATATTAAGTTGTTTTCAGTGCTTATCGTGCTTTTAGTATATAACATTATAATTTTAGTAGAACTTAGTAATAATGCTACTAAGCAGTGGGCTATTGCCCTTTGATAGTCAAACCATTATGACTGTTTGATCGTAGACAATAAAATATTATTAAAAATGAATCGATGTTCGACAAAGTTTTTGGTAATCAAAATGTTGAAATTGCATCAACTGTGAAGAAAATAAATGAGTTGAGGAGACTGGGTCAGTTTATTGACACGTGTTGGTCCACGTCGTTTAGCAGAAAATACAACGGTTCTTTGCCAAAATGTGGCCGAGAGTTCTGGAACATTAATTTCTCATCGTGATCAAGAATTAAACATTTAAAGAACAACTACGAAATATATTTGTTTTTACAAAATTGTACACAGCAAAGAAAAAACAACATTTGAACAGTGACTTTTGGACAAAATTATCTTCAGTGATGAGACTCATTTTCATGTTGGTAGCTTTGTATTACGCAAAATTGCCGCATGTGTTTTATGAAGAAAATATATCTCACACGTGTTACTGTTTGGTGGGATTTTGGGCTGGAGGCATCATTGGATCATTTTTCTTTAAAGACGTTGGCGGGAATGATCCAACAGTTAATGGCGAATAATGTTGAGGAAAGATTATCTATTTTTTGTGTGCTTTAATGTATGGATCTTGAATACATGTGGTTTCAACAGGACTGTACTATTTGCTACACATCACGTGACACAATATTTTATTATTGCACAATACATTCTTTGGTTTTTTGGTCGACCAGAATTGTAAGTCAAAAGTTTATGTCAATAAGCTTACGACCGCTCAAGTCTTGAAGCACGAGATTTGACGCTGTATTACTGAAATTCAGCTACAGTTACCAAACCGTAATTAAAAACTTTGTACAAAAAAACGTAAATGTGCCAACAAAGCTAAAGAAAGCATTTACCAGGTTGTTTATTTTATGATTGAATTAAATTTTGATAGTTTTTAGAAAAATACTGTTGTATTTAAAATTTTAATTTTTTGCTCTTGTTAGCACACCTTTTCTTCTCTTCTATGTCATTTTAGATTTAGCTGTCTGTACAATTTTTTTTTGTGTGAAGAATGTTAAGCATTCTTTAGTCATATATTGTTTTAAGGTTTTTGTTTATAAATCGTACAGACAGTAACTTAGAAATTTTAAGACGCTTTGTTCTTAAGTATGAAGTACGAAGATTGCTATCATCTGTTAAATTATTAATTGGACTTTTGGTTAGTTAAAGAAGTTTATTACTGTAAGTTAAAAAAAAATCGGAACTTAGCTTGGGGTCATACCATTAATTTTAACTATAGTTTCTTCTGGCAGCTATTAATAAGACGTACAGATTTTTGATAACGTCAAAACAATAAAGTTTGTTAAAAAAATTTCTTTTCCATATTTATTCGTAAAATTTCATTTGTGAACATATTGACTATCTGCAATAATGTTATTTTTCTCAGAATTAGATCTTTGGTGGTAATGTAATTGGCTTATAATTTTAAGAATTGGATTTGTCTATCTTTTTATTTAAGTTAATATTTTAAGTTAAACATTTACAACTTTATAAATTTTTTATTTTTTATATGTTAAGGCAAATATTTTAGTTCTCCAGTTTTTTATTCCAAGCCAAAGAATCGGTCGTTTGGCTTTTTTCCTTGGCGTCATTAAACATTCTTTACTTTTCAATGGTCTATAACTCTATATATACAAAAATATTCGAACAAATTCATGGATTTACTAAGTTATAAAAAGCAAAAAATCAATCAATTAATTATACTGAAAATAAATAAATCCGTTAATTAATATTATTAGTCTTCGAGAAAGCAATTAAATTAATTAACAGCTAAAATTTAATTTATGTGTTAGAAGTAATTAAATTTATAAAAATGGTGTTGGCATTATCAGCATTGTTTTCTTTAAATTTCTATAATAAGATTAAAATTAATTGCTTCAATTTATTTTGTACAATACTTGGCAATGTTTCAATTTCATCACAATTAACGTAACAGATATTACTACAATTGCATATATAGTTAGACATTTACTAATTGGATTAAAATGCTAATTATAGAAAAAGTATTTTTATTAATTAATCATTTTATTCTATCTCAGTTGTACATTTTTGCAGCTACTAAATCATTAATTAATTTTAAGTTTGAAAACTAAAAGGCGGTTTTTGGTTTATACTTCATTGTTCTTCTAAAGTGTTGATGGTGGGTAAAGGTAGTTTATTTTATGTTGTATAATAACGGGTGATCAAAAAAAAGGTATCAACACTATGATTTGTGTGTAAATAAAAAACTTCAAATTTCTGTAATTATTTATTTATGAGAAAGTAATGTACAGACAATGAAAATATTGCGTTGCATGTACTCTTCAAATTGACAACAAAGATTATTGATAACTCTTCCACCCATTTCCCAGAATATCAATCTTATTTGCGCCTCAATATTTGCCTTCAATTAATTTATTTATATCGGCTGGATTATTCTTTTTAAGGTAAAGCCACAGGAAATAATCAAGAGGCGAAGTTCCTAGAGTCTTGAAAACACTTAATTGGGAATTAATTGCTGAACAGCTTTAATTGATAGGTTTGATGTGTGGCATGTTGCACCATCTTGCTAAAACCAAGTTTTTAAATTAAAGCTTTGAAACTATTGTAGAGATGGCACAAGAAAAACTTGCAACATTGCACAATATTGGTATTTACAATAAGTGCTTGTTTATTTTGATTCTTAAATTAATACAGATGATGCCATAAGAAGAAGACGTTCATGCTTCCTGCAAAGATTACTGTCAGACCAGTACGTGCGATTTTGCCTATTTGCATGGCCGTTCAGATAAAAATGAGCTTCTTTGCTAATTAAAATGTTATAGAAATTGTCAAACCGTTCCATTATCTTATTGGCAAAACCAAGTAGTGCAATGTAATCTGTTGCTTTTAATTCCTGCACCATCTGTATTTTATAGGCATGTTGATGCAAGTCTTTTTTTGAAAATGCCATTTAAAGACGATTTTTAACATTAACTGTCTGACTTTGTTTTCGTAGAGATAATATCGGATTTTCTCTGACTGATTATGGACAGATCGTGGTTTTGTGCTTTTTCACTGTGTTACCAGTACCTTCAAACATTCGGTTCTATTTTCTAATAACATCAGGGCTAGGTGATAAGCTAATGACTTGCAACTGGTAACGCGCGCGATGCTGACGACGTGTTGTCACGATAGATCTATTGTTTTGGTAAAATACCCGCATACAAAAAACACGTTGCTTGTGCCGCTTTACAATTTGACTCTTACTACGACTGCCGCTGTTGCCGCATTTTGTAATAAATAGTGAAACAAAGTGCCGATACCCTTTTTGGTCACGCTGTATAATCAAATTTAGAATTATATTTTGGTTGGATTTAATTAGCCAAACAATGTCGACTACACACGCACTAGGTTGCTTAACTTGAGAATGGATGCTTTATTTTAAATAAGAAATAAGAGAATTATATTTTGGTTAGCTTTAATTAGCCAAACAAAGATGTAGATGTCAACTACAGACGCATCACGTTGACCAACTTGAGCGCATCTTATTAATATAAAGAAGAAGATTAAACTAATTACTAGTGAACAAACGAATGGCAAATAGTGTTTTAAATGAACTATAGTTTTGTGTTGGCCATCTACGCCATAATAAAACTATTCACGATTAAAATGTTTTGTTTTTGAATATCTACGAATAAGTAACTACTTTTAGCATGACTTTAATTTTAAAGACGGATTGGAGTAATTTTTGTGGTCAGAAATAGCCGCGATGGAAGACCATAATAATAATTGCTACTAATAAAGGGACTTTCAATAAAGACGCTCAATTTTTAAATGTAAAAACAAGTTATATGTGAGATATTCACTTTTATTTGATACAATATTTTATGGGATTAAGTTTGATTATAACATCGTTTGAATGTCTGCTTCAGCTTTGCTTGCTGGCATGTATTCCGGAGGTCCAATTTGTGATGACTTTGTCGCATAAATCTTTTTACTTTGAGGGCATCAATTGTTTTCGGTTTATTCCGGTTAAATTGAAAGATCTTGGTGGCAATTTCACATTGCCGCCGCGCGAGATAACTATGCATTGAAATTGCTTGTGCAGAATGTTCATTTTGGCACGGCACTACATGTATCCATATCATCCAGTTTAAGCTATAAGAAGTTGCTTATCATCGATCTGTAGCGCTTGTGGTTGACGGTTATGGCAATTTTGTTTTGAAATAAGTACGGATCGATGATTCTGCCAGACCAAAATCCGTTCTAACTAGTGACTTTTTTGTGTTGGTGTATTTTGTGTGGATTTGTATTGCTGCAAATCCGACAATTTTGTTTGTTCACATATCCTTCTTTTCAGCCGTTTGAGTCCACTGCAGGACATAAGCCTCTCCTCTGCTTGTATGCTGGTAACTTACATTACAAGGGACCTACAGTTTTAAGTGGATTCCGAACCACTGGAGAGAATTATCACTCCTCAGAGAAGGTATTTTAGCCGTAAAACCTCACGCTGGCAAGACGGGTTGGGGAGTGGGAGAGCGTATAGAACGTGAAAAGTATATCACGGTATATGGGAATCGAACCCACGATCTTCGGTACAGCGGCCGGATGCCTAGACCACTGCGCCACGCTTTCCCTCACATATCCATTTATCCCAATTTGGGTCAACTTCCAACTCAGCGAACACACTATGATCTTTGCATTAAGTTTCTGGGTCAGCTGCGCAACATTTGCAAGTCGCAGACGGGCAAAGTTTTTGTGAACGACAAGAAATTGACTGTCTTGGGATTTTCTGTACACGTTTACGCACACTTTATGAATTGAGCACTGATTTTGATAATAAAATTTGATGATTTGCACACGTTGTTTAAAGCTATAAACTTTCATGGTGATTTGCCATATACTACTGAATAATTCACAACAAATTTGACAGATGTTGCTATAACAGCATGGCTGCTATAACCTTTTAAAATTTTGTGTGTCTTATTGAAAGACCCTTTCTAAATGAGAGAAGGTTTGATAGAATACCCTAGTTACAAACTATTGTTTTTTTTTGGTTCAAAGTACTTAAAATTCTTCTTAAATGTAACTTGAACGGTGAAGTACATCTTTAACGGTATATAATTATTTACACTAGAGTGCCATTATGGAATGCAGGTTGGCATCGAACAATAGCAGCTTACAAAAGAAAGAACTGTTACTACTACTAAACTCTTGTTTTATTGAATGTGCAATAGTTCAGACAATTTTGTTGTTCTCTGTCAAGTGTTTTTTAATACAAGGTCAAATATTGGAAAGTTTATTTGGAGTAAAAAACAAGGGTTGGAGTAGTGGTGATAAATGCTAAAAGTCGTGTTCAGTTGAGATTATAGATTTTAATTTGAAAGTGTTTTTAAATTGTGGATCGCATCATTAAACATTGACCAATGTCGCATTTTTAAAAAGCATATTTAATTGATACTTTTGGGATTTCAAGAGCGGATTTTTATTTTTTTGATTCCAAACTATTCGAATTTTTGACTAAAAAAAATTGGTAATATTTTGATACTCTTAGGAAAGAATATTGTCTCTGTTGAGATGTAAACAATTTGGTTTATTGCGTGATCTCCTCCTATTAAAAATATCAAAGTTGTCTTGATAGGTTCTTCTGCCCCTAAGAGCAACTAAAAGTTTAAATATTATTTTAAAAAAAATTGATAAAAAATGAACAAATGACAATCGAAAAACTTTGCACTTAAGGTGATAAGTTATTTTTAAAATTCAAAGTTAAAATAATTTACCATCTAGGAAGCAAAGATTCTTAAGAGAATGATGAAAACCGTAAATTACTACATATTTGTCAACAATGATGATTTAATTAAAAATGGTCTAAGAAAAATGCATTTATAAATTTACAGTGACCTTATTTACCTACCCATTTTGGGGAAAAAATGTTACTTGCGCAATATGAATTTTTAAAAAATAAATATTGTCCATAAAACAAATGCAGGTTATGTTTTAGGTTTTGACGTTTAAAAAAAATAAAACTTTTATTCCACTGACCACATTGGAAAACATCTTTTTGCACACACGTTAAAGTATTTGTATATTTGTCGGTTGTAAAGTTAAGGCCATTTATTTATTTTAAAAATTGCAAAAATCTAATTTAGGGAAGATGGTTATACATATCTCTAAAACGAAATAGATGACCTAAAATTTTCAACCGCTATGAATTTTGAAATTAAATTTTCTACATTTACTAAATAATTCTGAATTATTTAGTAAAGGTAGAAAAAAGTTTTGAGGTTTGGCGTTATTTATTCCAAACTTTTGAGTTTAATAACTTTCTAAAACATGGCGACAAAGATGCAGGCATGGGACTAAAAACGCCAATATAATTTTTGGTGTCGAACCACCTTCGGTTAGCGAGTTGTTGAAGTGCAGTTTTTTTAGAAGGGTAAGGGTAGTAGTTACCTACAGAAAAATTGATTGTGATTGAAAGTACATCAAACGTGAAGTCCTAGATAATATAAATTTCTATATTCTAACATTTTATTTATTTTTTTATTCATTTATCTATCTCTCTTACCTCATATGCAACTGTGAGAGAGATGCTTATAAGGTACAACGGCGGAATACATATTTTGATACTTTGCCTTATTTTGAAATGCTTAGTTGTCAATACAGTTACAGTAAAACATTTTTGGTACAACAAAAATTAAAGAATACTATGTACAATATAAGGGTGTCTCAAAACGAACGCAAGATTTGAATTAAATAGAAAACACAGTTTTTAGTCTTTAGACTTTGTTATTTTTTTATTAAATCATAAAGTACATAGGATAGAATTATTTATGGAATAACATCCGGCAAATGGCTTCCACGGCTTTGCTGGGACATACGCACTCTTTTGTCGAAATTTTTCATGATCATTTTGCATAAATGTGGCTGAATTTTGTTGATGCAGAGGTTAATTTCCTTCTGTAATGCACGGATGGTTGTGGGCTTGTTCATAGACTTTTGACTTCAAATAATCCCATAAAAAGAAATGTAATGGTGTTAAATTACAGGATCTAGGGGGCCAATTCTGATCACCGAAACGAGAGAGTACACGACCAAGAAATGTCTCATGTAAAATTTGAATTGTTTCACGAGCTGTATGGCATGCGGCACCGTCTTGGCTCCCTTTTTACTAACCTTAAACATTTTTTCAAGGTTCATTATCATAATTTTTTAATCATAATTCTTTATTCTTGGTAGAAGTTTAACCATTTACATCTACATTATAATATATAAATAAACATATTACATCAACTAAAATAATATACATAAAATACAAAAAATACAAAAAAACAAGTTTAATCTAAAATACAGTTTAGGTACACAATTCAATCAATATGATTTAATTGCGACCTAAACTGTGATTTGCTACAAAACCAATTAAAATTACTTGGCAAACAATTTGCCAGTTTACACATCCTAACAAGTGGGTTGTTGCACCCGTAATTTGTAGAATGTGTAAATTCTCTAAACAATAGCATCTGCCTGGTACGTCGATCGCTAATAGAAATACTGAATGGTAGAGATGCAAGAAGCCCAGGACAGTCTACTTCAGACATCACTAGTCCACGAAAAAACGAAAGATCAGCCCTTTTTCATGTAATGTAATTGCGATTAAAATCAACTGCTAAAATCCCCGATTTATAAGATAATAATCTAGCAAACTTCTTTTGAATTCGTTCAATACTTTGAATATGAATTTTGTAAGACGGGCACCAGACTGATGGAGCATATTCTAATGAGAGCGCACCAAAGAACAATAAAGTAATTTGAGCGTTGCCAACAATTTACTGCAGAAATGGCGATAAATTCAAATCTTGCTTAATTTTGGGACACCCTTTACAAGTGTATATATAGAAGTTGTTAATATAGCAAAAGAAATTGCCGCAAGAATAAAATATTAATAAGTAAACTATTTATCTAAAATAGAGTGGAGTATTATATCTAAAAAAGAATAAGAACAAAAACACATAATATTTTCAAATATTTTTATTCAGTTAGAAATTGTATTAAATCATTCTTGAATAGAAATAAATTCTAATTTGGATTTTCTAAAGGCAATTGACAACGTCAGCTATGATTGGATTTTAGCCAAATATTTGATATTGTAAATTACGAGCTGCTACTAGATAAACTTGAAAGATTTGGGATGCGAGATGTAACATTGTCTTGGTTACTCAGATATTTGGAGCGACGATTGAATTGTGTTAAAGTTGATGGTTGGTTCAGCATCTGACATGCTATTAATGAGCAAAAGTTGTACCTCAAGGTTCAGTTTTGGGGCCACTTTGAATTACCTAGCGCATGAACTAGTTTACTAATCTAATATACAACTACAATCACATCAGAAATGGTTCCAATGTTTGGATTGTAAATAATAAAAAATCATGAATTGAATTAATAATTTATTCAAAATCAGTCAAACGAATCACAGCGGCCAAGGGTAAAGCATAGACAATTGCACCTAGATGGCGATACTAGTCTTTCGTTTCATTATTTATAATAAACAAGTTATAATATGATTTAATATTGATTGGCATGGAACTTACAAGTTCATTATTGTATTGACCAAAGTTGTTAAAATATTTTAAATAATTCATTATGATAAAAAAATCACTATTAATATCAAGACTTAACCTAAAGATGATTAATAAGTGATAGTCAAAAGCATAGTAGTATTTTGAATTATACATATACTTCTCCATGTAAACATAATTTGATCTTCAACACATTACAGACACGTTTAAAATATTGTGTAATGAATGATATTATGCTGCAGTTTAGTATTTTTAAACACGTGTGAGTGGCTGTTGCGAGTTATAATTAATTAACTCTGACAAACGAATAGTTTTTGCAAGAATTAGAAATGGACTTATATTTATAAGTAAACGTTTCTTGGAAGTGGGCTAATTTTAAAAATCTAATCAATACTGTAGACAGTTATTTTTAATTTTTTTTCCTTTTTATAAAATAGAATTATTTTGATGTAATTATATTTAAATAATCGATCTGCATTTGCAGATAATATAACACACTTTATTTATAAAACATAATTTACATACCGCCTTCAAATTTAGTATCTTCTATAAACGGCCTTAAATCTATTTTCGCAGATTATGCTATTTTCTCATCAGTATGCATGAGAAAGTATAAGCGAATCATTATTAATAGAAGGTGTACATTATAAGGCAGTGACAATGAATAAATTGTTTGGGCAAGGGTGATGAGGGGGGCCCGTGCACGACGCAACGGAGCGCAGAACAGGTTTCAACGGGTCCGGGCTGTCGTGCCCGTCGATCTGTTCGTCCAGCCTGGAGCGAGATCCGCCTAGGGGACGCAATGAACTTTTACCGACTTGGTGCAGACAATCAACCTTACATACTCCACCTTTCATAATAATAATAATATTATAATAATAAACACGGCGTTTAGCAACAATTAATTGCACGTTACGCTGCATGTTTCAATAGTATTGTCGGTGGTGTGCGGATGCTACCGTGTATCGTAATAATTGCCGTTTGATAGATAATTCAATTTATTGTTCGCTTCATGTAATGAATGAAGTGCGTACAAGCCTCGTCCGGACGGGTGACAGCTCTCGTCTATATCGGTTAATGCACACATTCACTAACCCGCCGGGAGCACAAAAGGGTAACTAACCTAAGATATTATGGCCACAATGTAATAATTTAATAGGTATTAAACACCTCCTGTTCCACACATACACACATGTATTACGGCACTCATCCCCCATACGGCCATTTAAAATAATTACTTTCTGTATACGAAATTACATTATGGGCGTCATAACACTCTTTAATTTAATCAAGTAAATTAAATGCTACAGGATGAATAGGGTACTTTTCAAAATTAATTCTTTTTTCATTATATATTTTCACAATAAATTTATCTTTAATTAATTATAACGAGTTATGATTATTTATTAGTTGTGAGAGAATGACATTACTGGTCAGAGCCGTAGCCAGAAATATATATAGTATAGGCATATTTTGTTGACAATTAAGATTTGAGTTAGGCATTGGGGTTTACTTATAAATTGTTTGAAATAAATTGCTCTTTGAAATGTTTGTCAAAAATGAGGTCAATACAAAACCAAATATAAGCAATCAAGTTAAAATATCTGAAGTTCAAACTTGGCTTTTTCAGTTTTAAAATGTAATATTCAGTAATAGCTTATTTCATTTATCGATAGTCTGGTTGAAATTTTTTTTCTTAAAGGTTTGTTTTGATCTGTATGTAATTAATTGATACAATTCTTTGTACTACGAGTAAATATTTGTTCACTTAGCAATTTGTTTTATAATTCTTTTGTATAATGTCTATAGAAACATCTATAGTTAATGCAAGGGTTTGTAATATTAAACTGATATTGTATCTAGGTTATTAGATAATTTTAGATTGGTTAAGCTTTTTTAATCAAATTTAGAAGAGATCCTATTGTATATTTAAGATATAGCTAATTTTGTTGATAAAATTCAAGCAAATTAAAGAAAACAAAGTTTATGGCTAACACATATTAATTGAAAGTCCGGTACTGTACCGTTGAGAGAAGTGCATTAATTATTTGTAAGGGATGGCACTATAACCAGAATATCTTGATTCTAGTAATGCAAATTATTGTTAGCTTCATATAAGCACTTACAATAAGATTTAAGAACACGACGCTAAAATGTTGGTTGATACGATGTAGTCGGTGACGTAATTTTATTTTAAAGAATTAGCAGCATATTATTTGCAGGATTAGACTAACTTTTGCTGCTTAGATATTCAAACCGATCAACGATGTTAATCATGTTTGGGGTTGTTACCTGCCTGCCCTACAGTGATTTTTTTAAATTATTAGTTGGTTCTACTAAGGGTGTTACTGGCGGATTTATACAGAGGTTGTTGCCTCGGGCTCTACATGTGTAGGAGCTCCCGCAGAACCCGTTTACAAAAACAAACGCGGTTTGTTTAATAAACTATTATTAAAACTAAAATCACATAAATTTTTTTTATTGTTTTGACTAAATTTCAAACTTTGTAGTATAATTATTTGAATTTGATTCTCGTAAATAGAAGTGCAGAGTATGCAAAACACATAGGTTTGGAAACTTCAGTTACTCATTTCTTTCGGATAGTGTGGTAAAGGAAGATCGGTAAAGGCACAACGTAGTCTACTGCTTTATGTTCTTTTGCTTTGTTGGTCTATTTTGAGCTTATTTTCAAGAACGTATTGTATAATAACTATTAAAGGTTTTTAGACGCGGTTTTTAATTTTTTTGAAATTTTGAATTATAAACATTTTTTGGTATTCATTTGTTGGCCTCGGTGACCTGCTAATGGTTTTCCCCGCGTTGGATATCGATCGATAATTCAGTTTTTTAAAGTTTCAAATAAAACGGCGGACATGGGTTAAAAAACATTTTTATTAGCTAGTTTTGTGCGTTACTGAAGGTTGTAAAAATAAAACAAAACAGTTTTTAAAAGACAAAAACGTCATGTGAGCTGAACAGTTAAAAATAGTAACTTGTTTAGGATAAAGTGGTTTTTTTACTATTGTTCTGGGATTTTTGGAACCACAGATGCGGCAGTTTTGTCTATTGACGAACCCATTAAGATGGAAATGAGCTTTGTTGATATTTTTTTCAGATTTTTTTTTCTTGCATTTCTAGCACCCAAGAAATGAAAGTTTGACGTTGTTCATGATCAGCCGGCGTTAATTTCTGCGTCAGCTGCACTTTGTTATATAGACTAAGATCCTTATACAGAATGTTATGAAGGCTGGTCTGTGAGGTTCTTAACTGCTGTGGACGTCTTGGTTTAGACAAACCTGGGTTTTCTGCAACACTGTTATCGATGCTTTGGGCTGGCCTGACAGTACAAGTTTGAACTGCAATTTTACTTAAATTTTGCGATTAACTTTACAATGGCATTGCGGGAAAACTCTGAAAACTGTTTTGGCAAAAATTTTACCATATCTATAATGAATTTTTATTATTTCTATACGTTGTTGAAGCGTGTATTGTATCATTTTCTTAAATCGTCAGATCAATGCTGCAAAATTTAAAACAGGATTTTTTATTGGAACACCTTATACAAAATCTACATGATTGAACTTGAAAAACACTTGCTTGTTCTGTAGGTGATTGATTTGTGATTTTGTAATCGACATTGCAAGGATATAATTTTTATTAAAACCTACACAAATTTCGTCAAAGAAATCATCTTTTGAAGTTTTGACATCTACTTTGTAACACCCTGTATAAATAACGATTAGAGTGCTGTTTTCTATAAATCTTAATTGCAGTATTCTATCCTTATACCATACAGATATAATGTGCAAATAATTATTTAAAACATATGATCGTGTTTGAAAATTACTGTAATTTATAAAACATGAATTGTAAATACGTGTATGTAGAATCAATTTAATTATGTAATTTTCAATGAGCGATACGCGTGCCAGCTAATTTAATTAATTGAAGATGTTAAATTCAAAAATTTCAATTAATACCCAACGGGGATAGATGCGCATGTATAATCATTCATATTGTTTTTAAATAATCACCTTGCTTTCTAGAAATATAATTACTTTTTTAATTACCATATGTATTTGTAATTGAAATTAAAAAAATCATGTTTCAAATGCCATTTTCCCAGGTCTTTTAATTATAATTGGTATTACTAATGAGTTATGAATTATTAATTTAAATTTATTTATCATATTGTTATATCTAGGTCTGATATTTTTTATGAATCATTTACTCTACCAAAATGAGATTTTATTATATGTTATTTCAAGTTAAGACTGATGGTCTATGATGTTTAAAATATTTATTTATTTATTTAATAGAATAAATTTTTTTGAACATATCAGTTTCTTCATTTTTATTAAATAACATGACGTATTTCTCAATTCTTATTAATATTGTTAAACTCATCCGCGTATTAGTAATCTAAAATAATTAAAAAAATAATTTAATTTGTTGTAAAGTCGGAAAACATTTTTTATAATTTATAAATTATGTAACATGAGCTGCTACTAGATGTATAGTAATAATCTATCATGAGGTCTGTATTTTAATCAATAAATTTGACTTTAGATCTCATCAAAAGTAAGTAATTCAAATCTATATCTATCGGTTATGCCTTAGCATCGAACTTTTCTTCTATTGAATAAGTGTTTTAATAGAGCAGAAATAAGTCAATTTGCAGATTTTTAAATTATTACCATCAAAAGTTTCCATCAAACTAATGGATTGTTTGAATATTTATGTGACAACTTTGCAATGACGCTAAGCAGTGATTTGTTAGATCGGAATGTTTGAATGGTGATCAATTATTATGACATATATTAAAGCAAATATTTTATGATTAATAATAATGAATAATATCGTTTATTTTTTGTCTTTGAATTTAATATAAGCATGAAACCATGCTAGTTAAACTCTATTCATGCGTTTGAAAATGAAAGTGGCCTTAATCGTGTTTTACTTTATTCACATACGTTGAGCGACTAATAGCTTAGTGGTAAGAGAGTGGAGCTTAAACTATCTATTTACGGTCTAAATTTATGGATAAGGTGGATACAACATCGTGTATTATTTACATGCGTTTAATTCAACTACACCCACTTAGCCACACAGTTTGAATTTTCATTTTTTAAGCATCTTGTATAAGGTTTTCAAATCAAATTTTCAGTGGTGAGTATAACAATTTTAGATGATGTAAATTGTGCAATTTTTAGTTTTTAAAAGACTTATTAGCTTGTAATGCCCGTGTTTTTTTTTTAATTTTTATGATCACTAACATGTCAGTTTTCTTGTTAGAACAAGTTGTGTTTTATTGTTAGGGAATGCATGTTATCACACA
The DNA here is from genome assembly GCA_963932245.1 of Tachinus rufipes. Classification (NCBI taxonomy): domain Eukaryota; kingdom Metazoa; phylum Arthropoda; class Insecta; order Coleoptera; family Staphylinidae; genus Tachinus; species Tachinus rufipes. Next base: position 42,154,896 of record OZ010741.1, on the reverse strand, counting down.
TGTTTATTGCTTTTTTTTTTTATTTTGAAATTACTTAATAGTAACATAACAACATACAAATACCTTTGAATTTTAACGATTGAAACTACACTTGTTGAAACTAACACATTGAAGACGAGATTTAAAAAGTCTGTAAACATTGACTTTGAATATTTGCGGTTTAGTCTAATACATAACAATGGTGAGGCCAAGAATGACTTATGTAGCAGAAACTCGAGCAAACAACTGCCAAAAAATGCGTAAATTAACTCGCACAGAACGATAATAGGAAAAACACGAAGAGACAGAATAAGAAAAGCAGATGCACGAAGTTTGTGCAAAGTTGTGGAAGTTAATGTAACGACCATGACACTAGAGCCAGCGACAACAGATTAATTAAAATTTGCGGAAGACTCCAAATACAATAGCAGGAAAGTTGGGTTCCAACATCTATCGAAGATTCACTATATCCAGTAACTAAATGCGTGAAGAAAAACTGGTGCATATCTAAATACAAGAATAAGATAAAGAAGAAGTTTAGGGAAATAATGAATTTTAGAGCTTATTATTTGTCGAAATCTTGTACTACGAATAAATATTTGTTTAGATGGCAATATGTCTTGTAATTTCTCTATGTTGTAAAGTATCTAAGTCATTGGTCAACTTTGGATCGGCAATCATATGACTAGCTCGATTTTGAATAGAACTTTGGAGAGTTCAGATGCATTTATCTTTACTTGAGAACTTGCCACTGTGTCGTGTGTTGATATTATTTTGGTGCTATTGTGATTTTGTGTGTTATTAAGTATATTTAATTAAAAATTTCTTGGCACATCTTGTGTTGACTGTGTAAGTAGTAATATATGCTAATTATTAACTTCTTATAGCAGCGATATTCTTGATATGCATTGTTGTTAATAAATTAACCTTCAATTAATGTTGTTTGTCTCTACTGTAACCTTTTTGTGGTTTATCCGTGTTTGTTTTAATTTTAATGATAAATTTGATTTTAAATCTGAATCTGATCTATGCAAACTATACAAAGAAAACATCATGTTGTATCAAGTATTGTTAGATGAAGTTTGCTGTAACAATAAACTTTTAACTGACAAAATTTCTTATTTGGAGGAGAAAATAGCTCAGAAAGATATGGAAATTTAGACTTAAAATCTTGCCGTCTACTTGAACCTGCTTCTATTAGGTCTGTTATTAATACTGATTCAATTCAATTGCCACCGGCAAAAACAATTCTATCCAGTACTTCTACCACTACTAGTAGTTTACAATCAATTAAACCTAGAGTACAGCACAAAACTCCAACGATTTTTGGATGTGGTCCAAGCAATGACCAGCTGCAAGCCTACATTTCTTCTTTATATGTTCATGAGTCAAAACTTAAGCATGGAACAAATAAAACTGAAATTGCAAACTATATCAAAGCTAAACTACTATCTGTTTTGATTGAAGTTTATTAACTATGGCCGATGACGAAATTTCCTAGTAACTCCTGCAGTGGATTTTTGGACCTTAAATCCGCTCAACAGTTTAGACTTGTCTCCAGGAATACTAACGGCCTCTCAATTTACTACCAAAACGTTGGAGGTATAAAAACCAAACCAAAAAACTTTTGTTAACTGCAGCTTTGTCAAATTATGACATTATTGGTTTAACCGAAACTTGGCTATCTGAAGACGTCACTGACTCAGAACTAAGACTAACTGGTTATAACCTATTTAGATGTGATCGGTCTAATTTAACTAGCCCTAAATTAAGCGGAGGTGGCGTATTAATTGCGATTAGAAGTCATCTAAAGTGTATATTACTACATCCGCCATATTTAAGTGTTGAACATGTGTTTGTAATTGTCAACTTTAAGTTTATGTCGTACATAATTGGCGCAGTTTACTTACCCCCTCGTTCGGTTATCGATAAATATGCTGACCACTGCTACTCCGTCGAATATTTTGTTGATGACTTTCCTAATAGTAAATTAATTCTACTAGGAGATTACAATTTACCAGAAGCAACGTGGCTAAATGATGAATTTAGAACTGGAGTTCCTTGTAACGAAAACTACCGTGGACATTTAGTTGCTAACTCATTTGGATTTTTATACTGTGTTCAATGTATAACCATACCAAATAGTATGGATGTATTTTAGATATAAGTCAACATTATAATCCCTATGTGATAGATGTCAAATGTGATACTTTTTGTGATATTTTAAATTGTAACTACGTTTTTAATGATGTTAAATGTACCAACTTCACCGCAATCAATGATTTTTTGTTGGATGTTGTTTGGTCTGTTCTTTTTAACAACTGTGATATTAATGTATGTGTTGATTTATTTTATTCTGTTTCTTATTATGCAATTGATTGTTATGTACTTAAAAGAGTATGACATGACAACAACTTTCCTATTTGGTTTAGCAAGGAATTAATTTCACTTACTAAACTTAAAAAAATAGCACATTGACGATTTAAATCTTCAGAACTTCTTTCTGTTTACAATGAATTTGATTTTCTTCGGGCTTCATGTAAAAATCTTAACGCACGTCTTTACAAGCAGTACATTTTGCACACCAAGAATATCAATTGGTCTAATCCAAAACATTTTTGGAGATTTGTAAATGAAACTAGGAAAACTAATGATTTTCCTGCTACAATGATTATGGTGATTAAACCTGTATTAATGATGACGATCTTGTAAACAAATTTGCAGTTTTTTTCTCTTCCATTTATAATTCTCAAATTCATTAAACTCCATTGTTTGAGTTTGATAAAAATGTAATTCATACAAATTTCTCAGTCAGTTTACTAGATATTTTTAATGGAATTACAAGCCTTAAATCTAATCTTAACACTGGACCTGATGGCATTTCTTCTATGCTCTTAAAGAATTGTATTTATTCAATTTCAAATCAAAACCATTACATTTACTTTTCAACGCTTCATTAAATGAAACTAACAAACAAACAAACTTATATTATGTCATTGCATAAATCTGGTGCTAAAGAAAATATTACAAACTATAGAGGCATTTGAATTCAATCTACTATCCCGAAATTATTTGTTCAAATTATAACTGGTCAAATACATTGGACGTGCAAAAATATTTTAGTAGAAGAGCAGCTTGGGTTTCGTGAGGGTCGATCTACACTTACCAATCTACTTTCTTACAAAAATTACATTTTAAAAGCATGTGAATGCAAAACTCAAGTTAACTCTATTTACACCGACTTTTCAAAGGCTTTTGGTTGTGTGAGCCACAATATTTTGATTGCTAAGCTTTGTGTTTTGGTTTTTTATAATGCAGTGGTTTCTTGGTTATCTTGCTTTTTGAAAAACCGAACGAAGTGTGTAAATATCAATAACTTTCTTTCACAACCTATTTATGTTCCATCAGGTGTTCCTCAGGGATCTCACTGCGGACCAATTTTATTTTTACTTTTTATCAATGATCTTTCTGACTGTATTAGTTCATTTCTATTATTAGCAGTAGATTTAAAAAATTATAGAAGTATTAACAAGATTTATACTCTGTTAATGCTTAGTGTCTTATTAATAACCTTTTGTTCAATGTTAATAAATGTTTTGCAATCAGTTTTAATAGAACGCTCTGCAAGCACTTGGGTGTAATTTTTGATTTTAAACTTACTTTTGTTAAGCATATCAGCTACATGTGTAATTGTGCTATAAAAATGCTGGTCTTTGTATTTAGGATGTCAGCTGATCTTTCTCTAAGTACTCTTAAATTACTATAGTGTGCCTTTGTGCGCTCTCATTTAGAGTACGTTCCGTCAGTCTGGTGCCCTTTCTCTGAAATTCATAGTCAGATGCCCTTTCTATGAAATTCATAGTCAGAATATTGAACGTGGCCAAAACAATTTTTTTTTTCTGTTCTAGTATAGATCTGGTATATTGTTGGTTAATTTTGATCGCAATTACATTGCTTTACTATCCAATTTACCGTCACTAAAGATCGGCGCAAAAGATCAGATCTCTCATTTTTGCGTGGTCTAGTGATGTCTGAAGTAGACTGCCCTGAGTTACTTGTATCTTTTCCATTCTACATTCCTATTAGTGAACGACCTACCAGGCAGACTTTATTATTTATAGAATTTACACATTCTACTAATTATGAATTTTACAACTCCATTAGTAAAATTTGTAGATTTGCAAACTGTTTACCAAACAATTTCAATTTTTTTGGTTTTAAATTTATGTTTAAGATTCAATTAAATTATATTGAATAAATGTTATGTATTTTTTATTATATTATGTTTTTTATGTCAATCTTTTCCTTTTGTTTTTTATATTGATTATTTTATATATGTATTATATTGTTTATGTTCATTGTATGTTTATGTAGATGTAAATGGATTTACTTATATCGTAAATAAAGAATTATATTATAATTATATTAACAATATTCACAACAAGGGCGTATATATAAGTTTTATATACTCAGTTTCAAATGAAATGTACGTGCTATGATTTTGAAAATTCAAAATATTGCTTTATGCTTAAATATGAATTGATTAAAGTGTTTCACACAAAAATATAATTATAATTATCACAAAAATGTCAATAATGAATGACATCTCTACGTGCACCAAAGTAAGAGTTTACTCTTTGTGCCATGATTCACATAAGATGATCAATGTTCTCCTGTGGTAGCTTGCTCCATGCAACTTGAAGGTGGTGTTGCTTGAAGTACTTTTTGGTAATGTTAGCAGTGTGGCTTTGCATTTTCTTGTTAGAAGATGCCATTTAATATTGTTTGCATGAAAAGCACTAATACTGCTTCCAATACATTATATGATGTAACGATATGCATTCAGAGGACCTGAAATGAATGATTTTTTACTAATATATATATATTGATCAATGTTTTTCTGTGGTAGTTTGTATTATTATTATTATTATTATTATTATTTTTTTTATTATTATTAATATTTCATCTAAAAAAAATCTCATTCTTTGAATGGCTGGGATTTAGGCAAGGCGGATTGTTATCAAGCCATACCTAATTGTTATTTAGAAAACGTCTGACAATATTATTATTATTATTATTATTATTATTATTATTATTATTATTATTCAACTTGAAGGTGTTATTGCATGTTGTCTAAATTGTCCGGAAACCTGGGCAACATTTTAAGCCATAGGCCCATCATGACCCAGATGTGTTCGATTGGTTATAAGTCTGGTGATACCTTTTGGTACTGATAGCAGTGTGCGTCTTTGCATTATTTTGCTGGAAGATGTCATTTGGTATTGATTGCATGAAAAGCACTTTGCTTCCTATACATTATTGATGTAACGATATGCATTCAGAGTGCCTGAGATAAACATATTGCATTCTAAACCATAACTCCAGCTGTTATTGTTGTGTGGGGTCTTTCAACAAACTACAAAGCCTGGCAGCCTTGTAATGAATGAATGAAAGACTAAACCAATTTTACGAAAGGACGGATCCTTTTAGTAAAAAGTTGTAAAATTAAAAAACAATAGCAACTTTTTATAACCTAGAAAATTAGCCAACTTTGATACACTACTCAGACATTGTTTCTACTAGAAATTTTGAGGCGTTCTATCGTATTTAGCGACTTTGTCTTTGAATAGGACTAGGATAATGATCTTATATTAATAATTTAGATGATTTTTGAACTGTTAAACATTGGAGCTGTTGTTATTGTTTGGTTTCTTTTAAAAGTTTTCTAGTGTGTTATTGCAACAACTCAACAAAAAATCATAATGTCGATGTCTGTGTGTTAACATGTACGTATTATTATTATATCTAGATACTGCTGGTTATCTCTACAAAACGCATGTGGCCTGGCGGATCTATATATCAAATTGTTTGCAGTTGTGTCATAGTTGTAGTTTGTTAGAAAATTTCTGCAGCCTTATTTCTTGTACTTTTTATTAAGTATTTTTGTAGAAAGTAGCTTATGTTGCTGCCAAACATGTAGATGATGAGAATGAGAGTATCGAGACTACGTTTTTGCACCTAATCAATTTTTCCTGCTAGCAGTGCATTCTTTTATCTAGCTTTGTTTTTAGTTATCTTTTAATAAAGGGTGAGCCATGTTTTAGTTGAATTTTGAATCACAAGTTTCTACCGACGCTTTCAATTTTTGCGTCACAATTACATAAGAAAAGCAGATAGAAGATGCATCGTTTTACTTTGAAGCAACGTTTTGAAATTTTTGAAATTTATTTTGAAAATGGATCTAATTTTTCAGCAACAGCGCGAAAATTACGTACGTTGTTTGGAAGAAATAAAGCGCTATCGATTGAAGGAATACAAAAAATTTGTAAAAAAATGCTTGAAATGTACGCGAGCACTAAGGAACATCAACTTGGCGCAGAAGTCAGCAACTCGATATTTGGCAAACCACTTTGAGGCAGACTTTTCACAAAGACCTTGGTATGTTTGCGTTCAAAGTGCAACTTGTTTACGAAATTAAAATAGCCAAGTTTGGTGCCCGTTATTGCTTTGCTCAGTGGGTTTTAAACAAATTGAATGTTGACTCTAATTTCTATCATGGAGGTTATGTAAACAAACCAACCTGCCGTATTTGAGGAATTTGGAATGGTGGCGTTATTGGGTAATTTTTCTTTGAAAACGATGATAGTGCCAATGTTACTGTTACTGGAGATCGTTACAGAGGCATGATCACTGATTTTTATTGAACGAAAAGGTGTATGCTGACAATCTAAAGACAGTTTACCACTTAAAGCAGAACATTCGCAAAGCTATTGCCAAAATACCACTGGAAACAGTGGCACAAAATTGATCTTCGAGAATGGCCTACAATCAAGCCTGCCGCGGCGGCCATCTAAATGAAATCATATTTCATACTTAATCGGAATATACACTCTCTGAAATAAAATAAAAATAATCTAAATCAAACCTTTTCTTCTTTATTATATATGATTAAAATTTCAACTTAAAGATGGCCCACCCTTTACTTGTTTCATTATTGTTTAGTAAATGGTTGAGTTTTGATGACCAACATCTGTCAGAGGTCAGCTGCATAGTTTCCGGCCAAAGTTGAATTACTTTTGTCGATATTGTGTGGTTTTATGCAGTTAGGTAGTCTGCTCAGTTACAGACATTTATTATCGCTTATGTGTTAATGGATTATGCATATAGAAGTTATGGTTATTAAAAGATGTCTTTTGGCTTTGCATTGGTTTAACATGTTACATTGGTTTAACACGTTGGTAACTGTATTCTTCAGTTTAGTTGGGGGGTTAACGGATTTTTTAATGTAAGAACCTTATATTTGCATCAAGTGTTTTTTAAATAAAAAGTTTTTTGTCTTTTTTCATTTTTTTGTTATTAGAATTTTTGATCGAAAAGCTCGTGAGGAGCCTTTCTTATTTTGTTAATTACCTTCTCAATATTTTCTTTTCTAAATGATTGGACATTATTGGGGCTTATCTAATGAACCTAGTACTGCGTGGGCTTGTGAAGAAAATTTTATCTACGTTGACACAGTGTATTTTAAGTTTTTTGATTTATTAACAAGATTGAAAACTTTAGCCTTTTTGACAGATTTAAGTGACACGTATAAACTAAAATTAACTTAATCTGATTTAACCTCTTCACCTACTCACTATTTAGTGTTATTTTACTAGTATGATTAAAATCGATTATTTATTTTAACTAAATTAATGCATATCACACTGTAGAGTATAAATTTGTAGAATACTTAAAAATGACAGTTTGGTTTCTGCACTTCAAACAGTAATTATATAATTCTTTTAATATTTGATCAGCTGCGGCTAACATTATTTATTTTCAATTAATACGTTTAACACATTAATGTTTTATAAGTAATAATTTCAGTAAAAGAATTAAAATTAATTAATTAGCACAATTAAATGAATTATTTATTTTTAAATAAACGCACTTTGTTTATAGCAAATTTACATATATATCAACAACTCATAAAATTAAAACAAGCAAAACAAATTACGATTTATTTAACAGTAAAATTTTTAATTTATTTGAAATTGTTATTGCCCACAAAATATTTAGGAGCCACTAAACTGACCCATTTCCAACTAAGCAATTATCGAAGACGATTCGAGGAATTGTGACTCAAGTCATAATAAAATGTTTAATTAATTTTCGAAGTAAAATGAAAGAATATATCATATCGACATATATTGTTTTATTAATAATAATAATACCAACATTTATTTTATAATAACAATAAGCCATGTATCTATAGGTTTTCTGTCTTTAGTTCTTATAGATATAGCAAATTAGTATTATTAAACATTGGGCATTTATTATTTCTTAAATATTGAAATCAATACAGTTATATTAAACTTTGATTAAGTATGTTTTGTTAGAATGGTACACATGGATTATTTAATGATAATTATATAAAGGTTGACAAGTTAAGAATAATATATAAATAAATATAGTTATGTACTTGACATTTAAGGCAATGGAATAAGATAATTCGATTCGGTATGCTTTTATGAAAAAAAGGTGTGATATAAATTCAATTATCATAATTCTTATTTTGTAAACAATTTATCCATAACGTTACCCATTCTTTAAATTGTAGTTCTAAACACACACACATTTGTGTATATAACAAGGCATAATTGAAACCGTTTCCTTTTTGTATTTATCATGACCAATCTTTGATTTTTAACGATAACAAAGCAAAGTCTTCAATGGTCGAACGAAAAAAGTTACAAAGTAAATGAAGCATGTATCCTGGTGACACAAATTGTATTACTTACAGATTAGGCACAGTTCTTGTTGGTTTTTCAGCGTCCAGTTTGTTTCATACACGTTTCTTCACATGTGTAAAGCATGGTAAATCAATTACATATTCTACTATGATTGATGTGTACGTCAATTTAGTTGTCCGTGGCCGAATACAAAAACATGAAATTTTATAATACAAGGCGGCCAATTATTTCAATATACTAATCGCGTGGCACCCATTTTTGGGCACCGAAATTTGTAATGGAAAATTATTAATTAGTAAAAAAATATCAACATCCTCCGTTTGTATATTTTATACTGGACGAAAACATTCCCTTTTAATTTAATCCAAGGCACGTTTATTTCTACCACACAAGTATAACTTATCAAGTCAATGGCTTATTATATTATATATTTTTTTTACTACAAACGTAGACTAAACATTTTGATATGCAGTCAATTAAACTGTTCAAATATAGAGCCAGCATTCATTATAATATGAATCGACGTATTTTCTATTTATTTTTAAAAGCACATTGTCGTCATTTATTGAGGCGATCAATCAGACTCCGACCCCTGCTTGACAAATAACTCACGCACCATAAATTAGCGTTTTCATACACGATCGTGATTTTTCGTGCCCCAGAAAGAATTAGTCTGTGCGTGTGTGTGCAATCAGCACCTCTGTTTTAATCAACATATATTCTAGTGTTTTAAATATTTTGTGCGGTTAAGCATAAAAATGATCTTGGAATAATGTTTACTATTCGTTCAAGTAAACATCTTAACTTGCTAACTAAATATTGACATTGGCTCATTATAGAGAGTCCGCCTGTTAAAACAACAATCGGCCCCGACTTATCGAGTAACAGTTTCGTATTGATTTATTGACACATGCTTGGATTTTATGACAAACAATACCGCGCTAATCGCTTTACAATCTCCTCATTATTTGCCAGTACAATTTGCGATATGCAGATTGTTTGATTCTAATTAGAAGATTAGTTAATTTATGCAGTGTATATAAAAGAATTGAAGGATTAATAGAGGACTTTATTCATATAATGAACTGCTTTAATGAATGTTGATACAATTTTTTAAAATATTAAACATTAATGTAGGTATTTTTATAATTTAATTTTTTAATTTCAAAATGTTATGCAGGATGTTTTTTAAACTTAAAAAATAATTGTTTATACAGTGTGTTAGGTAAAAATGCAGAAAATATTTAAGGGGTTCTTCCTTGGCCTATTCTAAGAATATTTTGTTCTATGATGATTTCTGAAAAACTCATTTCTTTCAAGTACAGGGTGAACAAAATTTACAACCATATTCGATATTTGTTGAAATCATTAATGTAAATAAAAGTATAGCGTACGCCAATGAGTATATTAGGTACAAAAAATTTATGAGTTTATCAAGTACAAAAAATTGTTAACGATAACTTGGATCGGCTGTTTTATCTTCTAATCTACAAGTGGATTTCATTTGAATATGTCTCGTCATTGATCATCACATTATTGGTCGCAGTTGTTTAGATTGAGTGACGTTTGGCTGTTTGACGTGTCTTTAATAGTTAGTGAATTCCTCTACCATGAATCACTATACGACTGCCGAGGTGACTGAAATGCATTTCATGAATGGACTTGCTGATGGCAATTCATTACAAGCTAGACGATTGTACATTGAACGGTTTCTTGGGCGTAATATCCTCGAATCTTTGAAAACATTCATTGACACCTTAGTGAAACAGGCACATTGAAACGAAATCGAGGACCAGGAAGATCAATGACAGTAAGAACGGTACAACTGGAACATGATAGAGGAAGATCTAAGTTTATTTTACGCGAAACTTGCCAATACTTTTAATGTAAGTCATTGGACAGTTTGGAAAATTCTTAAGGGCAATTTGTTACATCCCTACAATATTCAGCGTGTTCAGGCACTACTATATGCTTTTTCTTTACGTATTGCGTTATATCAATGGCTTTTGCAAACATTAGTTTTAATCAGTTTACCAGTCTCTCAAGAAATGCAATACGGAATTTTCATAACAATCATGTGTGGGCAGATGAAAATCCGCATCAGGTATGTAAAGATTGTTTTCAACACCAGTTCTTCTTGAATGTTTGGGTTGGAATTGTAGGCGACTGTCTAATTGGACCAGTATATCTACCAGAAAGACTTACCGGTGAGATGTATCACAACGTTTTGGAACACATGCTACCTCAGTTTCTGGATTATGTATCATTGGCAACAAGAATTGCAATGTGGTTTATGCACGATGGTGCACTACCACAATTCAGTTTGGTTGCTCGTGATTATTTAACAGCAACATACATAGATTGCTGGATTTTTTAGGTGGGCCAGACGCATGGCCTGTTTGATTACCCACTTATTTCTTATGGGGCTATCTAAAGTTATTAGTTTACGCTACTCCAGTGGAGAATTTGGACGACTTGCGAAATTGGATAATTGCTGGCTGTAACTCAATTATTATGTGTCAATTGTGTTTGAAAAAGTTTGGCACTCAAAGATTGAATGCTTGTATCTAGGCTGTAGGAAGTCATTTTGAACATTTGTGTAGATTTGGCAACTTTACATGTACTTTTTGATAATAAAATGTTGTAACTGTCGCAATTTTTTTCATCCTGTATCTTCGAAATAAAGGTTTTTTTTTGAAAATTATAATAGGACAAAATATTCTTAGAACAGGCCAAGGAATACAGGGTGTATTCCTTGGCCTGTTCTAAGAATATTTTGTATAAAAGTTTTAAAATAAGCAAGATAAAAAATGTAACAGTGTTAATAGTACGGACTGTAGTTATTTGCCTAAAGAAAATATTTTAAGTTGCTACCATCAGCTTTATTAATGCATATTGTCCACGATTTAGAGGACTTTAAAAGGACATCAACTTGCTCACGAACTGTTAAACTACCATTTTCTAAGCTATTACGTAGTTTCTCGATTGTTATTCAATTAACTAAATGTTTTTTGTAACTCCATAAAAAAATGCACGGGTTAAGGTCTTGCAAACGCGGTTGCCAATTTCTGGATTATTGCGTCGAACCAGTGGCGGAGCTACCTGTAAGAAAGAGTCTGCAATACGAAACGGCTCATAATTACAGGGGCTCCGACGTATATTTCCAAAACATGGGAGATCTATCAATACAATTTGGTGTTACTTTGAGTATGAGTTTTTTCAGGAACACAAACTATAATTCAGTTTTAGATTAAATTGTTTTATTTTTAACAGTTTTGTTTTATTTGATGAAGTTTTAGACATTTTTATTAGTTTTAAACTAGAATATGTGAGTTTGGATACATCGCTGCTTTGTATTACTTTTTTACAATTTTAGTACATTTTGAATATTGTAGTAACTGTTTTGAGTAGTTTAAGATATACTAGATTGACAGAGTATTTTGGTTATTTGTTTCAAAGTTTTAGCAGTTTTTTTTAATTTTAATTACTTTTTGTTCAGGAGCAAAGCAACTAATTTTTAGTATTTAAAACGTGTACATTACTTTAAAAACAATTTTTTTATATTAATACTCAAACGAAAGACTGTGCAGTTTAATACTAATGTCTGTATTTAGCGCTGGCATCATCCAATTTAGGCAATATTGAACAATAGCGAGTAATTCTTGTTTATGCATTTTGGTTCATTTTCAGACCAGATACGTTAAACTAGAAGTAAGCTTTGTTGCTGAAGATTATATTTTAACAACATTTGAGAGTTTTTTACTGAATTTGTAATACATTTTTATTGATTGGTTTCAGTGCTTGAGTTAAAGCAATCTTGTAAGCACGGAGCTCCAGATTTTTGCCTGAAGTTTGATACCGACAACGAATTTTTAAATTTTAGTCTTCAGAAACACTCCGATTCTTTTTGGTTTGGTTTTTGCTTTGTGGACTTTTTTGTTAGAAACGTTTGAATAGGTTGTAAGCGTTGTTGAAGCGTGTACTGTTCTATGACAAAATGGTACGCACTGAGATGCACAAATGTCAAAACAACATACTCAAGAGGACAATCATCTGAAACAAATATCAATTTAAAAATGCGTTGCTCTTTATGAATGGATTTTTACAAGGTTATTATGGTTCAAAATTAAAATTTGTTCACATTATTTAGAAAGGCATGGATTAGCTTAGAAAGAGTGTTGAGTAAATAATGTTTTCAATTTTTAGTTTTGATTATGAAATTTAAATCACGCATTTTTCAATTTTAAATTAATAACAAAGAATGGATAAAAAGCTTAGAGATATGAAGGCTTATAAGTAGTAAATAAGTTGGCAAAGTATGCTATAAGTAACTTTTCATTTGAATAGTTGTGTATTTTTTTTTTTAATGTATAGTTTTTCAAACTTATGGAGGTGTACTTTTGGTTTTTTGGGTAGCAATCTAGAAATGGCTTTGTTCGTGTTTCTTCTATATTGGAAAGAATACTTTCTGAATTACTCATTTTAGAAGTTTTACATAATAGTGACATCAAAATTGTTTACAATCAAACTAACATTGATAGGGTGCTCATTTTACGGTGACATGGTAATTACGATGATAAAATATACTGGAGGGGCTATTAAAAAAGTATATGCAAAGGATTATTTAAAACATAATTTAAGTATGTATATCCAATTTTAAACAAAAATTGCTTCTAAATAAGTTTTGTTATTGCTACAATAGATGGTTAATGTAGAATCTGATCAGTTTAATTAGTTTGTGTTTTGGAATGGAGAATTTGGCGGGATATATGTAGATGCGACAACAGATTTATGTAGGAGGTTTTAATTTAAACTTGTTTTGGCAAGAAGTGTTTAGTGGTCAACTAAGTTTAACAATTCAATCTATGCCATCCATTGCCAGTTTGATTACTAATAAAAACCAGTTTTAGTTTTTTTAATTGTATTAACAAAAATCTTCAAAAGCTTTACACAATTTATAATTGTAGCTTGAATAATATTATTATTATAAATCTAATTATATAAAACGCGCAAAAAACACAATTATTGCTTAAAAAATTAGTTTTATAAAAGAATGATTAGTAACATAACTGTAATAGTCTAAGAGCAGCAGATAGGACGTGGATTGTTTTTTTTTTGTCAATTTGTAACAACAACTCAACTTTAATTCAAACGTTTTTCCGACACCGCAGAGCACAACTTGCTATGAACAAGAGGTCATAAAAAAGATTTTGACATCTTTTTCTGCACTTACTTACAAATTGACAGCAAACAAACTGATCCACGTTGTCTCTGCTGCCCTATCTTAAACTGTAATAAGAGACCCATTACTTTTTGTATATAGGTTTATCTGTATTACAGACTTCTTACACGTACTTACAGTTCAACTTTTTTTCTATAGAAAGCTGAATTGAATAATTAAGACTATATCGACTATACCGACTATACCGACCGCTACATGAATTTGTAGTATTTTAACGAAAACGGCAAGTTTGGCTTCATTGTTGTTTCTACAATTTGATAATTGGATTATTTTTTAACCAGTACATTTAGAAAGGATTAAATTATGATGTCAGAGTTTTTTTGTCAAATTATATAATAATAAAATACTAAAAAGTTACCGGTTAGTAAGGTTTTTTTTGTGAGATTTTTCAACGAATGATTACGGAAATTAGCAAAAAAGGTAATAACTGATGTTATTAGCTTTATTTTATTACAATTTCATTAAGTTTGTGCATATAGTGTGAATGTCCGCATTATCACTATTAAATATTAAACTAAACAACAAATCCACATCTACATCTTCTTTTTTTTTAAACTACACTATCTCTTCTAATCTATATTTAAAAACGAGTTATTTGGATCATTGCCAATCCAAAATTGACTACTTTTTGAGTATTCTTTTTATTATTCTTCTTATTAGCCTTCATACTTTTATTGTTGGATATAGACCTCTTTTATTCTGTCGTTTGCTGTTCTCATCCACTGTTTTTCTGCTATCGTTTTTATGTCATTGATCCATCTCGTTTGGGGTCTTCCCGTGCTTCTTTTTGTTTCCCGGGGTCTCTAGAAGGTAATCTTGTGGCTCTATTCTTCTGTATTTTTTCTGGCCACGTGTCCTGCTCATTGCCATTTGAGTTCCGCTGTTCTCTCAAAGAGATTCCCAGCATCGCATTGCTTTTTGAGTCACTCTAAGTTTTGGTGCTGATTTTTTAGTGATCGCTATCGTTTCTAGGCCATAGGTGGCAACGGGGAGGATGCAACTGTTGTAGACCTTACGTTTTAGGTATATTGAAACGTCTCGATTTTTTAGAATATGGCTGAGCTTTCCAAAGACGGCCCATGTCAGTTGGATTCTGCGTTTGGTTTTGGCAGTTTGATTACCTTTGCCAATTTTAATTGTATGCCCCAGATATGTATATTGCTCTACTTTTTCTATTATGGTGCTTATCTATCGACATTTCCTGAGGGCTGCTAATTATAATTTTTGTTTTCTTTTGATTTACTTTTGACCCTATTTGCTTGGACCGGTGTTTAGTTTTTCTACCATAATTTAAATTCTTCGATGTTGGTGTTTGTTAAAATTGTGTCGTCCGCAAATCTTAAGTGACTTAGGTATGGCCCGTCGATCTTGATGCCTTTCTTGTCCTAGTTTAGTTGTTTGAATCTTTTCAATGGCCGGGGTGAATAATTTGGTGGAGATCGGGTCTCCTTGCTGTACCTCTTTGTTGAGATTTATTTTTCCCGTGTGCCGAAACTTTTTCGAAAGTCTGCCTGCTCCACTGGTTGGTAGAAATCTAGTTTTGTTGTAAGTCGTTTTGTGATAATTTGCATCATAAGCTTATATAGGTGTGATAACAAGTTTATTGGACGGTAGTTTTTTATGTTTGTGGTGTCTTTTTTTTGTGCATGATGATGACCTTTGCGTTTTTCTATTTTTTTCTCGTACAAGCATTTGTTTGTTAGTATCTGCAGAGCTTCTAGAAGGGTTTTGCCTTCAGCTTTTAGTATTTCTGATGTTATCTGGTCTTTTCCTGGGGTCTACCGGTTCTTTATTTGTTTTAACGCATGTGTAATTTCAACTGTCGTTATTTCTGGCAGTTCTTCCGATCCTACATTTGTAATAGTTTTTGAAGATGTTGTTGTGTATTTTTGAGTATTGGCTTATTGAAATTGAAAAAAAACTATTAAATATTATTAATTATAAATCTGTGATCTCATTCCAGCATTATTTTTTTTTATCTTGGTTTACACAGTTCACTCAGGAAGTATCCCGCAGTGAAGCTTTACTTTATATTCCAATAATTAACTTTTCAAAATGAGTTAATATTAATTTTATTTTGATATTACGTCTTCTGGTTGCCAGTAATTTTTGTCCGGGTAAGATTGCAATCAGTCTGGTTACGTCATCAGTTAGATTGTTTTCATGCAATTTTGCTGGTTGCTTTGGTGGCGGAACCAGCTGACATGCTCCACATACATACTAGTATTTGAACTAGTATTGCCACTTGTTTTACTCTACTCTGGTATAAAGCGAGTTATGAGTCTAAGAATATGTTGCGCAAGAAGCAAAGCAGTCTATGCAAAAAATAAAAATTTAGTACGCTTTTGTTAAATTTTTTCGTTTTCAAGTTGCTATTTAGTACGAATGAAAGCTTCTACAGGCAACACTGATATTTTATTGACTAGTGAGAAATTAGGTGGCATTGTAAATATAATGTTCTAATTTTTTTGAAAAGGATTGGTGGTTATAATGAGTTTTTAGCATTTGATTTTTTTGCTTTTTTTCTAAATTTGTTTTTTTAATAAATTTTTCAGTTGTTGTTTTAGATTTGCTAGTACCATTTATATGTATATGTATGCAATATATTTGGCAGTTAATGTTTCTCTTATTCAAGTTTTCTATGTTGCAATTAACTTTATCATTATCTTGTTTCTCTAGTCTTGAAACTTTGACCCTAAAATCTATTTGGTTTTGACATTAAAAGTTTTGTCTTTTTATGCATGTATAATATTAAATAGACAATTAAAGATAATAAATCATTTCAAGTTTGTTATACAGAACTTTAAAGTATATCTATTATTTAAAATTATTTCTGCGCTCTTGAATTAAAAACATTGTTTTTACGCTTATAATTAAGTTCGCATCAAATTTGCGTAGCTCAGTGACGTACCTAGAACTTTTGCTGCCCGTGGTGGTTTCCAATTTGCTGCTATTTGTAAGTCAATTAAATGGTGGTTTTTATAAATTGATGTCTGCATCCGAGCAAAATTTTTAGAGATAATATTTTCAACTCTACATTGACTTGACGATAAGAAAAAATATTTGAAATCATATAGTAATTCATAATTTTTTGAAAAGACTTCCTAGGTACGCTACTGACGTAGTTTATTGTTATTTTTACATATTTCATAATTAACAATTACTGATATCATATTATATTTCTTTGTCTGTTATACAAAATGCAGTAGGGTTACATTAAACCAATATTGTATTTCAAACTATTAGTAATGTTTTATCTTTTTTTTTTAGGTAAGTCTACAACTGGGTATACATATTTCTCTAAGGAGTAAGTTTTAAAATTTATTTATAAATAAACACCTTAAACTTATTATTATTTTTTTATCATTATTTTTTATTTAATATCTGATAGTTTGACACTTTTAATTGCACCAATAGATTTTTTTGACATTATTTACTATTTACTACATGTTAATCTATTTTCTTCTTTGGTGTTCTGAATTTATGCTCAATATAGTTAATCAATATATCATTTTTGTTATAAAATGAAATTCTGTTTGATGGTGAACAAAAAAATGACTCATTGCCACGTCATTAACATCAATATCAAGAAACAAAATGTGAGTATGGTTTTGACTGAAACTGTTATTCTATGTATATATTGAATTTTTTTGGCCTGAATAACTATAAAATGATCCTGAGCGACTGTTATTGCTTTTTTAGCTTGCCTCTAAAGAAACCATCTGTTTCGGCTCTAAAATGCGGGCCGAGACGACGATTTAAAACTTTTGGGGTATTTGATTGGCTGTAAATCACGATTTCACATGACGTTATACCTTTAAATCTGACATTAGTGACAGAAAATATTGAGTGTAACTTGTTCTAAAATGCTTTAGCAGCTTTTTGCTTTTAGCAACCTTTCGCTCACTCGCTTTGCTCCTTTGTAGTGCTAAAAGCCGCGGCTGCTAAAGTCTTTGATACACTATATACAAGGTCATTATAAAAGTTTATTATGTCTTACTGCTATAGCATCAAACGCTTTGTACTGAAATTTCAATTTATTTAGGAGTTTGTAATTGCAGATATGAAGCATTGCATTCAAAATTTCTTTACAAGTAGCGACGTTTTTATCACAATATTCTGTTAATAGTTATTGATTTGAATCAAAAAAAAATTTTATGTGCAATTTTATTATTACAAAATACTATTTGAAAAATTTAAAAAAAAAATTTGTTTGATAAGTATAACTTAATTCTATAATGCTAGTACTAATAATCAGAGATTAATTCTCGCATTTGTTCAGGATTTATGAATTCAAGATTTATTTATTTGGATTCATGTCAAAATTTGTGAAATATATAGTTGTATACTTATATTCCATAGACCATTTCTACTTGTAAAACATTATTGTAGTTGATAATTAATTAATTTCAGTCAACATTTATTTTAAATTTATTATAAATTAGAACATATCTGACAGACTAATAAACAATCTAAGTTAATCTTGAGTGGTTTCAAGGTTATTTGAATCTAGGACTATAATGATAGTTGCATAGTTTTCAATTTGATTTAAAAATTATGCCAAGAATACAGTGGCCGATTGCGACTAAAATTGCTATTACAATATTTGTGACGTTGGTTATCATGTTGGTTACTATATTGGTTTTTTTTTTCTGAGTACTGGCTATGATATTTTTAATGCAATTCTGATTTTTTGTTCATATTTTAGTTGTTGTTTATATTAGAACCAAGGTATGTGATGTGCTCTGTTCTCTTAAGTTGTGTGCCATATACTGTAATTGCTGCACTCTACTTACTATTATATACCTGTTTTTTTTTGTATTAAGCTTGAGGAAAATACATCCTCCCACGATCGGTGTTTTGGCTCATCTTAATATTTGCTTATTGTTGCCAGTACAAGTTTGTAATGATACGCAAGTTTTTGTCGTATTTACCCAAAAACACTTTACTACAGAGGACTGCCGGATTTCTATGATTTACTTTTGATATATTGTTCCGCTTTTTGGGTCAGTTGGTTTGAAATATTGTGACTAACCAATGATATTGCTATAACATTTCACATCACAGGCGGTACACAATAATAAGTATATTCTTACTTGTTGCCAAATCTTAATAATTTATTTATTTATTATTATGCCATACTTTATTTAAAGTTTTTTTGAAATCTGTAATGCAGATATAATCTGGCTGTTTCATATCTTTGAACTTTTGTACTACGACCTGTTTCGAACAGTACTTCCCTGGTTCCTAAGTTGTCCCAAAAACCAAATTGGGTATCAATAACCTATTCTTTGATTATTATAGATTCTGGAGTGAATTATTTTAAAAATCTTTATGACGTGGCTTATTAGATTTGTTGACCTATAATCACTGAAGTTTTAATTATTTTTTTTTGGAATTATTACAATTCATACATTTTTATTGAAGAAGTAAAGAAGTGACCGTTTGCCTTTAAATTCTAGATGCTTTTCTTGTTTTGTTAGTTCTATAGCTTTTTCTATTTCACCATATTGCTGAGTCTGTTATGCAAGTTTTAGTTTCTATCTTGACTCTATCATCTGTAAATAGATCTTCAACGTACTCTTTTCATCTGTTCAACTTGTACATACGTTTACGATGAGCTTTCTATTCTTGTCAGTAAGATTGTTTGTTTTGAAATGTTGCCAATGAGCTTCTATGTTTAACGGATTTTTGGATGTCTGAAATTAGTTTTCTAGAGTATTTGTTATAATTTGTCTAATAGCATGTAGGTGTTTTGTTTTGTTTTTTTTTTTCATGTGCTTTTACGGCTTTTTTACATTGCTATAGTAAGTCTACGACTACTTGTTTGCTTTTCTTGTTTTGTTAGTTAGTTCTATAGCTTTTTCTATTTCTCCATATTGCCGAGTCTGTTATGGAAGTTTTGGTTTCTAACTTGACTCTTTCATCTGCAAATAGATCTTCAACGTACTTTTTTTATCTGTTCAACTTGTTCTTAACTTTTACGATGAACTTTCTATCCTTTCCAGTAAGATTTTTTGTTTTGAAATGTTGCCAATGATCTTCTATCTTTAACGGATTTTCTGGTGTCTTAAGTTTGTTTTCTAGAGTATTTGTTATGATAGCTAGAATTCTGTTTTTAATTTCTTAATTAGCAATTGAGTTATCACGCCATTCTTTTTGATAGCTGTTGTTTTTCTTTGATTTTTTAGTTTTAGTCTTAGTCTTATCTCTCTTATCAATAGATTTTTTAATAAATTGATTCTGTCATGCCTAGTTTTCAGTTTGGTTTTATTGATACCAATTCAGTTAAGTTAAAGTTAAAGTTAAACATTTTTTTGTTTAATACCGTTAGAATAACACTAGTGCATTTGAAAACAACTGTATTATACTCTTTCATAAATTCATGTTGACAACTACTACACAAAATTATTAAGGTTAAAAAACGGATATTCTTTGTGAGGTTCAACAAAAGGATGTAATTTATTCAAAAATTAAGAAAGAAATTATAAGATTTTTTTTAACTTTATATACATTAAGATTCTTATTTTGATATAAATATAGTACTATATTTTATTTTAAAGTTAATACGGCGAGACTGCATTATAAAAAGCAATCAAGTTAATCTACACTTTTTTATCCATTAAGGACACTAAGCCATTCTAATAAATGTATATGGGCAGATGCAAACATTTTTTTAACCCAACTTATTTAAATACAAAACATTCTAACACCTTATGCTAACAAAGTATAAATAAAACATATGCGCACCCAAATGAATAATGTAGTGAGCTATAATTAGCGCAGTTACACTCACAAAAAACATAGCAAAGGTATTAAATTAATAAAATTTAATGCACTCTTGGCATTTATTCTAATATATTTAATTACCTGTATATGTCTTCATCCGCTTATGAATCGCATATTTTATTGTTGTTTGGATAGGAAATGGTTTACATGAATATTTATTTTTTATGATTACATTTGAAGATTTATATAATTAATTTTGGATAATAATATGAAACGTTTGATGAAAGTATAGTAATTGAGGTGCTCTTAAGAGAGATGCAAATAAAATTAATTGCTTGTTTGTATCCGCTTACGAAGCAGAACACATAAACGTTCAGTGCATGGGGATGCTGTTTTCTATGATTATTTTATTTGGAAGGCGTTCTTGGTATGCATAAAAAAATGGAATTGATTTTTAGTTTTATATGTCGTAAAACATTTCCCTTATAGCAACCCCTAAAACAATACCCGATTTAATAAACTAATGCAAAACCGTAGTGGATGGGTGGAGATGAAATGAAACGAGAATGGTGTATACCCTCCGGACGTGCGGCGGGGACGCGCGCGGCATGGCGGGGTACGCACTTCCGCATACCCCTTTCCTCCCGGCCCGACTACACCAGCCACCCCCAGCCAGTCCCGACCAGCCACCAGCCTGTCTGACGCTGTAATTAATAGAATTTTCACACGACATGGCTTATTAAAAATAACAATGCCTTTTAGCCAGTGTAATATAATGAGTGTACTTACACAGATGAAAGGTTTTAGTGTTAGAATTTGATTCTGCTTGTTAGGCTCAACTCTCTCCATTATTTTTTCATATTTTAATGGCAATTAAAAAAGCGACACTGCAATTATGGAGCCGACAAACGAAAGGGCCCCATCGCATATCAATCACGTTTCATTTACGAAGAATGCAAATTTATTCAAAGAAATATTTTAATTTTAATCGATAGCAAACTGCACTTTTAATTAATGTAAACCAATACTAATTCATTAATTATTTAAACGGTTTAGTCTTCTAATCATGAATAAATACAACTTTTAATTAGATATTCTGTATCCTGTGTACTAATAGTTACTCAATTAGTTCTATAATCGAATTATGTATTAAGTTTTTTCTATTTAATTAATCAGTTTATGAGCAGTTTGAAGAAATTGTTAATTTATCATCTTTGCAAAATACTTTTAATTAACTTCTAGACGTTTTTTTAGGTATGTCAATTAATTTTTTTGGAAGCTACTATACGCTACTGAAGACTTTTTGGGTCATTGGGTTTTTATTTAATACAATACATATTTAATCTGTACGTGCTTGATCATATCATTTTATTGAGCAACATTTATTGGTCCAAGTATTACAAAATGTACCACATTATGCCAAATCTATTTCCAAATTTCTAAATGTCTACCTACTGAGCTACTTTCTGTAAAATGGTTTACATCTTTATATGCTCAAACTTGAACACAACTATGACAAACCGAAATAAAGATTTTGTGCTGAACAGTATTGGACTACTGCTTTATTCTTAATCTGTAAGTTGCTAAGAAAACGGCAATCGGTTCAAGTTATTTTGTTGAAATTAATGTGTAGATTTTTAGTAGTAGATAAGCAATAATATTTTGTCAAAAGTTTACAGTGGATTTTTTCTGAGCTTTTTTATAGTTTTGCAAAATAGAAAAGCTTTTGATAGGCCAATAATTGGTAATCTAGGTTATTTCTCTGCAAATTTAAATTATTCTAGAATGTATTGCTTATAACAACGAAATTACAAATTTGTATACAGGATGTAGTTCGATAAGGGTTTACACGTAAGAACCATTTGGACGCCGAGTTAATAGTAGAAATACTGCAAGGTATGTGATTTAGTTTATAACTATAGAGGATGAATTATACTCTTAGGGCAGAGTTAATACATAATTGTATTTGCAGGTTTAGTCGAATGAAAGCTACTTTCTGGTTAAGAATAGAATTTTGGGATGAGATCCTTGTTGAAGCTTGTATTTTACCTACTCATTTTGATGTGTGTCTGATTGCTTTATTCGTCGCCGTAAATCAAAATCGAACTACATTGCTGCTATATTTTGACAAAGTTGAGTTGGCAAAAACCATTAAAACTTGGTCAAACTTGTTGAATGATGAAAAAGACGTTTTTTAAATATATGTCCGAAAATGATTTTTTAAAGGCCTAATTAATTTTTTTGTCATTTTATCATAGAAATTATAATTTTGGCTATACTGTTTACTTTAATTGTTACTGTTTACTTTAACTGCCATTGCAACTTAAGTGTTAATCAACAACAATATATGAATTGCTTCCTATGTGCTAGATTCTATTTCATTTAATCAAGTCAATTAGTGTTGATAGTTCTGAGAGAACAACAGTTTCACTTTTTTAACGAATATATTGATTACACTAGTAATTGACTTCCAACGTTTGTGATTTGCTTGTTTTCTGTGGAAGTGCAGCCTGATTTTTACGAAAGGTTTTTTTTACTGATAAAGCTATTACAGGAAATTTTTTTGATATAATTATAATTAGGTAAAAAATTGTCTGTGAACTTTTGGGTATTATAAAATACAAATTGGTTTGATCATATTTTTTGCCACAAACTTTTTATAGTCAAACTTATACTTTTTTTTTTTAAACACGAATTAGAAGAATTGCAATATTGCAAAACTGTTCAGTAATATACTAAAAGAAAGAAAAGTTCCAGAAGAATGGAAACACAGTACGACAATCCCCATCTTCAAAAAGGGGGAACGCACGAAACCGGACAACTATAGGGAAATAACTCTGCTCAACTGCATCCTGAAACTATATACCAAGCTTATAAAGAAAATAATAAACAAAGATATAAAGATAGCGGAGGAACAACAAGGTTTTTAGGAAAAAATAGACCCACCGTAGACGCAATCTTTATTTTCAAGCAGATAGTTGAAAAGTCAATGGAGTTCAATAAAGCCTCCTACCTTTGTTTTGTAGACATGTCAAAGGCTTTTGATAGAGTCCGCTTAAACGACATTATAACTATCCTGAGAACATCAAAGGTGTACCACGGTATAATAAATAGCATCATCAACACACAAACTGTAGGTGTATCAGTAAAGGTTGGCAAGAGCACGTCAAAGACAATAAGAGTAAACGATAGAGTGAGACGGGGCAATTCATTGAGCTCCATGTTGTTCAACCTCATAATGAACAAAATAATAGAAGCCCTAACAGACAACAGAGGCTACAAAATGGGAACTCATGAATTCAAAGTGATATGCTATGCAGATGATGCCGTTCTTATATCGGACTCAGAAGACAACCTACAGCGACTGCTTCATGCGTTCAACCAGAAAGTCAAAAAACTTAACATATCCATAAATAAGGATAAAACTGTCGGGTAATATCAAAATCTCCCACAAGGTGCAGGCTGGAACTGGACGGTAGTATTATAAAACAAGTAATGCAATTTAACTACTTGGGGTGAGTATCCATAGCTACGGGAACCTACATAGATACGTTTGACACCAAACCTTGAAACACGTATATCTGGGTGTATGCACGAGTTAATATGAAAAAATAAATACCTGAGACCGGAAATGAAAGTCAGATTATACAACGAAGTCATCAGACCGGTAATAATCTATACTACAAAGACAGGATTCTAAGAACCATCTATGGGAAATTACTACTAGACCGTATGAGAAGTGAGGACATCAGAGTCAAGTCTGCAATATAACCGATATTGCAAAGCTAGTAAGGAGGAGAAAAAGAGAATGGAACAGACATGTCAAACGAATGGCCGACTCCAGAATAGCTAAAGCGGCCAAAAACAACAAACCGAGGGGTAACAGAAATCCAGGCCCCCAAAAAGATGAAGGAAATGTTGGAGGTCAACAGCCTACGGACACCATTTGGTGGACAAAAGACGAAGAAGAAGAGCAATATTGTTTAAATTTACTGGCGCATTTTTGTATACTAATTTAATTAATACTTTATATGAACTACGAAATTGTAAATAATTGCAAAGTTAGTAGATATAAGCTAAGGGTTTGCAAATATATACACTGAAGTTAATTATTTTTAACATTTTATGCAACTAAAAATGTTTTTTCTAAGTCTTTTTTTAAGCATTGTTTGTAATAATTAACTGAGTTATAACTCTAAAAGGAGTTGTTTTAAAAAATTTTGTTGTCTTCAATCAATAAAAAAATCGACAAAATGTTACCTTTTTAAAGAAGATCTAATTGTAATAAATGCGATTTAACAAAAATATAAAGATGAAAATCATTGTTTAGCAAGTATTAATTACAAATTTTGTAAATAAATCTGTTAAAAATGTGTATGCGGTTTTATATAAAGCTATTGATAATTGATTTTAGCGGGTAATTTTTTTTTCAAAATGATTTCAAACGCTAAGACTAAATTAGTTAATTATTTAAGTTTACTAGCGAATGTGTTTGATCTATTTGTATCAACTTCAGTAGCTCTGACGGTATCTCAAGTGGTCTTGTAGATTTTTGTTTTTTGATTTTTTGGTTATTTTTGGTCTTATCTTCTTTTGTAAGATTTTAAAGCATGGTGTTTGTCTTTTGTCTTTAAACAGTTCTTCTACATATTGTTGCAATGTTTTGTTTTTTTTTAATGTTTACTACATTATTTTCCAGCTGATTTTTAAAGATGGACGTTTATTATGTGTTATTGTTTTTTTGGATTTCTGATTCTCTTGAGCGTATTGAATAAATCATATGTAGTTGGCAGATTTTTGATTTTTGTACATTTGTCTTGAAACTATTTTTGTTTTGTAGTTTTGTTGTTATGTAGCAACTGTTTTATTTTATTATTATTATAAATTTAAAAAAAATCTTGAATGGGTGGGTCATTGTTGCTTAGTAATATGATCACGCAATAGATACTATCAAAGTCTTTCTTTATTATACTGTTTTTAACAATTTTTTTTTGTAAAAGTTTGTTTATAGACTTTTTCATTATCAGTAATAAGAATACGTTCTGTATTAATTTTAAAAATGACAACAAAACTAGCATTTTTTGTGAGATATTTTTAACCACTTAAATCAGTTAAGCACAAAAATGCAATGTCAAGACCGTACTGTAGATGTATTAAACATATACGAAAAAGTTTTTAAAAACAAAACAATATTGTAAAAAAATTAAAAAAATTTGAGACGTCAATTGGAAGCGTTTTCAACATTGAACTGGTTTTGGAAAATCTTAATGATTAATGTTTTATTTTGATTGTATGCTCTAATTTGAATTTTATTCATATGTGACTAATTGTGGCCGATGTTGATACATGCCAGCTTTGGATTTTGTTTGAAATGCTTATATTTTTAATTAAAAAAAAACCAAAAAAAAAATTTTTATCGAGTAATCTTTATGATTATACAAAAGAACTATTTTGTACATTTTTTTTTAATGTTGGTTGTAACTACGGCTAACATGATGCATACAGAAGTTCCAATTTTTGATGACGCGGTGAAACATTTTAAGTGGTATTTGGCAAATGACGGAAGTAATGTTGATTTCCAATTTTCCAATCGTAATCGCCTTATCCATGTAGACTTTGGACTATACGTAGTTCAAAAAGAAAAAGTCTAGCGGTGCGATATTACATGATTTTACAAGGAGGGCAATTCACCGGTTCGAGGCGTGGCAAGTGGCGCCGTTTTGTTAAAACCAAATGTCTTTGAGATTACCGTCTATTGACGTAGCCATTAAGTTGAAAATGGGCCTCATTGCTGAACAAAACTTTGGTTGAAAACAG
Source organism: Tachinus rufipes (assembly GCA_963932245.1). NCBI lineage: Eukaryota > Metazoa > Arthropoda > Insecta > Coleoptera > Staphylinidae > Tachinus > Tachinus rufipes. The sequence continues at coordinate 42,128,397 of OZ010741.1, read as the reverse complement.
TTGATTTTCTTGAAGCTTCAAAATTCCAAAGCCTGAAACGGTGACGATTTGAAAGGTCGGCTGGTTTCAATTCTTGCATGAGTTAAACGTTGTATGCTTTTAAACCAAGATTCTTACGTAAAGTACGCCCAGTTGTTCCTTACGACAAACCAAACTGTTGAGAATGACGCCAAATTGATTCATCACGGTCATCACGAACACTCTTAGCTACCGCCGCTATATTTTTTACAATACGTGCTGGATGTAGTCTATTTGGTCGCGTATTATCTAATAATGAATATTGAGTTTCAAATTTTTCAATAGTACAGCGAATTGTGCGTTTGGTAAGCCGATTATGTAAACCATAAGTTGCTCTAAGCGTACAAAACACTTTCTTCATAGAGTTTATTCACATTTCCATGATGAAATATCAAACATTACTAAACAAAAATATCATAACAGTTTGCCTCAGCGCACACTTTATCTAACATGAAACACCTACTGAAAAAATTACCTCTAAATGAATCACCCATTACTTGCCAGTGTAATATCTAAAACAGTCTGCCTGCGAGATGTAATAAACGTTAGTTTAACGACTCGGTTTAGTGTTTCTAAGTTAGTTTTGACAATAAGAACATGTAACAGCTTACTCCTGTTGTTTGTGTCTTTGCTTCTTTATAGCTGTAGTTGTAGGTAGTGTATTGTTAGGCCAAATATGCGGACGCATAGTCTTGTGGCCGAACTGATGTGGAGAGCTTAGACATTGAATTACATCAATACGACCCGTCATTTGGTTTCTGCCGGAGTGTTTTGAGGAGGTTCTTTTCCTTTCCGGCTTTGACCGAGTGGTTTTTCTTCTTGGCTTTGTCCGGGTGGGTTGACTTTTTCTTCTATCTTCATGCTTGTTTCCTGTTAAGTTGCACGTTTGCTGGTGGTGATTGTGATAAGCTGCTTTAGAAACATATTAGCTTACATGGCTATCCTCATATAATTTTTGCATTTCTTATCTCTAGGACGAGGAGCAGACTTATTGGGTCTTTGGTGGTATCGAGACACTCCAGTTCTTTACGTCAAGTTTTTGGTTTTTCTTCTTTAGGCGGCACAATGGCATCCGGAAGGTTTTGAAAGCCAGATAGTGGCTTTTGTCTGCATAGAGAGGTGATCCGTTTACACGACGTTTAACTTTGCTTCTGGTCGCAGTGGTTGTAGGATGAAGATAGTGTTTTGTAGCCATCTTAGGTAACGTCATATCTCAAGTGATCTTTAACATCTCTCCTGTATGTGACCTTGTGGCTTGGTGGTTTTACTTAAGGGGTTGGGCAGGTTGACAACAGGTACTTGGAAGTGTTTGGATACAGCTGATTCCTACTTTTATTTAAAAAGAGGGGTACATTTTTGGTTTGACCCAGACTCCTTTGCTATTTTCCTAGGTTGTCTAGGTGAGGGCTTGGATGTGGATGAGCAAAAACTTTTTTTTGCTATGAAGTTTAATAAAACAAATAATAAATTATTTTATTATTTTGTAAACATGAAATATCGCGCAGTAGAAGTCACAACTATCAATTATAATCTATTTTTATTTTTTATTTGGCTTGCAATGTGTAAATACATTATTTTTTATTATTAATATTTGCTGGAAAAACATTGCTTGCATACATTATTTTAAAATATCTAAAACTTTTTCAACATTTTTTTTTAAATTTTGTTATCATAAAAAAATCATTAAAAATGTTTTATATCAACATGCTTGCTTGCTTGTATAGGGTTTTCTAATAAGATGTTTCATTTAGATATATAAAAAACGGCTATTTTTTAAGAGAAATTAATAAATGTTTATTTTCTTGTAAAGAGGAAGGTATGCCATTAACATTTGAAAACGATATCAGTCAAATGGCCGAGACGGTTACGGTTGCAGTACCACATTCTTTTCATGAAATTTTCCATGACCAATTTGCACATTTGCGGCATGTCTTTGATAACTTCACGAATTCTGTCTTTAAGGTCTTGAATTGATTGTGGAGCATTGGCATAGACCTTATCTTTCACGTGGCCCCAAAGAAAAAAGTCTAAAGGTGTTAAATTACAAGATCTCGGTGGCCAATTGTGATTACCTCTTCGAGAAATAACTCGGTCAGGAAACTTTTCTTGCAAAATTGCGATTGTTTCGTTGCTTGTGAGGCACGTAGCGCCGTTTTGCTGAAAATAAACGTTGTCCATATTAATATCTTTCAATTCCGGCCATAAAAAATTATTAATTATAGCTTGGTAGCGCCATCCATTTACTGTAACAGTTGCACTAGCTTTATTTTTGAAAAAGTAGGGTCCAATCACACCGCCAGCCCAAAAACCGCACTAAACAGTGACACGTTGAGAATGCAAAGACTTTTTAACAATCATTCTTGGATTTTCTGAGCCTCAAATGCGACAATTCTGCTTATTAACATAGCCTCCGAGATGAAAATGGGCCTCACCACTGAAGATGATTTTTCGATGAAATTCCGGATCATTTGATGCATTTGAAGGACCCAATCAGCGAAGATGCGACGTTTATGGTGATCGACCGGCTAGAGTTTTTGTGTTAACTGAACTTTAAAGCCTTAAGACTTAAGTCTTTATGCAAAATACTGTGTAATGTCGTTTGTTGAATGTCTAATTCCAAAGATCGACGAGGAATCGACAAACCTGGGTTTTCTTTAACACTACGAGCTTCATCAGGTATATTCTCATGTGTTCTTGTCTTGTCCCAACAGCTCAAATTTTTCCACTAGGTTTACTATTGCCGGCCGAGAAGGTGCTTTACGTCGACCAAAAAGTGCTTTAGTTTTATGAACTGTGACTGAAAAATTTTCACCATTTTTGTAGTGAATTTTAATAATTTCAATGCGTTGTTGAAACGTGTATTGTTCTATTTTTAATAATGGCGTAGTTTTTAATTGTCAAATGTCAAAAGATAATAGCTTTAAAATTGACAGCTGCCCAAATAGCCTGCTATTCAAAATGAAACTTCTTATTGGAAAACCTTTTATATACATTTAAAGCAACAAATAGCAAAAAGTTTTTTAATTGTATTTCAAAAATGGTCTCTCACTCAACAAAGGTTGCCGTTCTCTGTTCTAGACTCTTAAAACCTGCAGGTACTGTGTTTTATTAGTCTATCACGGTATAATTTCAAATATGTATATTTTAAAATGAATAATAAAATCTCTAGATAACAAATATTGTTAGTTATAATAAACATAATTAATTGGAACAACTAATTAAGTTGTTGTGGGCTTTTAATGAAATAACATTAATTCATTCATCAAATTCTATTTAAGTAAACAGCACAAACGTCTGTCGCAAAAATAACAACTACAAGAAGAAATTAATAAAAATAATTAATAAAAGCAATTGTGGCGGTCTGAGATAAAACAGATTGCACTCGTGCGAAGGACATGCAAAAAATACCCGCATATATATACACAAACATATAAACAAACAGCGCGCGACTTTTAATATTTGTATAAACATAGATTTACGTTTTATTTGCCAAACATAAATATATACATTATCTGTGCCACTTCATTTGAATTCCAATCAATTAATATAACGCATTCATTTAATCGCTGTAATAACACGTGAGAAATACATTCTTTTTCCAAACATTAATTAATTAATAATTGGACATGCAAAATAAATCCTGCCGTGTAATGCAAAACATATAGACAATGTACCTCTTGCTATTTGTGTATGCAATAACAATTTATAATAATTACATCTATTAAGTGGTGTAAAATGATTCCATTAAAAGCTCAACGCCTTATTTAACGGGCGATTTATGAATCAGCATGTTTCGAAAAATAAAAAACGAAGCGGTTTTAATAAAGCGTGCATTTAAAGGATAATACGTAATGACTTAGTGATTAAACTCATTCCTATGTAATTATGGTTCAATAATAGGACAATGTATCATTTATATGATAATAACCAACTTAACTAAAATTTTATTAATAGTCTCGATAAACACATTCATTATTCTGTATGGGAATTAATGAAGTAGAGGTTTAAAATCAAACAGGATGTTGGATAATTGCGGCGAAAAGATTGTAAATCATGAAATATTTTTGGCGCAAATTTAAATTGGATTTCGTACGCTTGCCAAGAATATAATATAACATTAATTATATTACAGTTTTTTTTCTAATTTGCATTTCTATTAATAATGGATTTATAATAAATGTCTAAATAACAATGTAATTATAGTTTAGATATCAAGAGGCCTGTCAGACTTGGTATACACGAATACTTAATAAAATTATATTATTTATTACATTTTTAGTATGTTCGTGTTTTTTTTATGTATTAAAATGTCACTAAGTTTAATATATCCTTGACCTCACATCTCAATTCGTTTAAGCATGATAAATGAAGGATTTGCTTAAAATATATAATTGTATTAGTAGGCGAGTAATCTAAACATTATTTCTACAAAATGTATAAATACACTTATATTATTGATTGTGTAGATTGAAATCTGTCTCTAAAAATAGGTCTGCGCATTATGATGCATTACAAACTTCTATTTTTCATTGAAGAAGGAAAATTAACCGGATTAAGTTTTACGACGATTCTTGCTGAATTCAACCAAAAAGCATTAAATGCAATATTTGTGTGCAATAAACTAATTAATTATTTCCAGCAACCTAAGATTTTAGAGAAAATTTAGTCTTTTAATTTTTCTACTTTAACAGTTTATTTTCTTTGGGTGGTACTATCTTGTTACATAATGGGAGGACTTAACAACCAAATGAAAAACGTGGACAGTCTTTGATCTGTAAGATTTTAATGTAAGTTACTATACAAACGATAAAGAGAGCTCAACTTGCATCAATATTTGATTATAATTAAAACATTAATGTTAGCTTTTGCCTAAATGTGTTTTCTGAGCATAATTGTCTTTTTTGTTTATAGCCGCTTTTAAGTTCTTAATTGTAATTGTAGATATTTTCCGTTATTGTAGTCTTCTTAGCATATACTAAAAAAGAATTTCTTCATTACTTAATTGAAAGAATGAAAGCGCCATAGATAATGATATTACATGTAGTTGCGGTTATAATGGCGCCGAAACCACCTACGTGGTGTAGAGGTTAGCGTACTAGACTGCTATACTAGGGGTATTAGGTTTGAGTCTCCGATCTGGAGTGTTAGTTTTTTTTATTAAGAAAAAATGTGTTGTGATGAGAACGCCTTTATTCGGATAAGAAGAAAAACTTTAATAGTACTGTCTCGATGTTGCGTGCATGTTAAAGAACTCAATAATTTAGGATGGAATTTTTGAATTTGCGGCAAAATTCCCAGATTTGGTAGTCTTAACCTCTGGCGTTGGTGATTAGCTCTGACAGCAGAAATAGACTGACGTTAAATAAATGTATTAATCTAATCCAATGGCACCGGAGCCGGATTATATTGGTACGTCGATTAATGGGCAACCATGTCTCAGTTTTTAAATAAAGAAAGTTGTCATTGAATAGTGCGCTAGAAACATGATCGAATTGGGTCAACTCTTTAACAGACCTATAACCATCATGTTGGCCCTACACGTGATTTGCCGGTAATAAAATCTAAACCAGTGATGGACTTTATAACCAATTCAGAGGTATTAGTCACAAACAACAAGGTTTGATTGATCTGAATACCAAAATCAGGGTATAGAAGAGAACTTTAAGGCGGTTAAGCTCGTTAAAAAAAAGAATCAAAAAGACATTTATTGAACTTGAAATGAAACACAGGAACTTGATGAAAAATTGTAAAGGAATGAAGCGCACCAAGCTCATCAAATCTGCAAAATCTTGGGACTTTACACTGTGGCCTGAACAAACAATGCATAACATAAGATATCTAGAGGATGACAAAATTGTGTTACATTTGCTGAGCAAGGCTTATTATACGCAACTTCCATAAATTAACTAAAAAGCTCAATATAGTATTTTGGCAAAAGTTTTTAGATTGTATCGAAAAAACGGAATTACTAATTTACTAAAAGAGTAACAACTAGAGGTGCACAATAGAACCAAGAGTCGGACGCTAGACGTTCCACCTCAAAAAAATAAATTATATAGACACTAATTATATGTTAAACCAATGCCCCGAATTAATAATTGTTATTTAATAAAATAATTGCTGGAGCAGGGTTTGAAATTTGCCTGAGGAATTTTAGTATTCTAAGAGTGGCCCAAAATAGAAAACAAGAGTTTTTTTTTATTGTACAGTATAGGGTTATGTGTGCAATAGCATATCTGGGAAATGGCATCTACGGCTTTGGTGGCACATACGCACCTTTTTGTCAAAATTTTCTATAATCTTTTTGTATAAATGTGGCTAAGTTTTGTTAATATAGCGCGTGTGGGTAGTAGTGACAAGCCTTAAACTTCAAAAAACCCCAAAGAAAAAAGGCATTTGGCACTGTCTTGATGAAACCACATTGTCCACATCTATATCTTGCAATTTAGGCACCAATAACTGGGTTATCATGATGCGATAGCGAGCATTATTAACTGTTATTACCTGAGAGGCTGCTTTAAAAAAAATGGTCCGATGATGCTTTCAGCTCAAAATCTGCACTAAACAGTGACATGTTGTAGACGCATTTGTTTTTTAACAATTACTCGTGGGTTTTTGGAACCGCAAACGCAACATTTTTGACGGTTAATGAAGCCATGAAGATCAACATAAGCTTTGTTCTTAAAAATGATTTTGGTTGAAAACTCAGCATTTCCTTGTTGTTGTTTCATAATGCATTCAACGAAATTTCTTTTCTGTGCTTAATCAGTAGGCTTTAATTTTACCGATTTTTTCTTCACAGTTGATGAAGTTTAATCACTATTTTGATCAAAAATTGCAAAATGTAGCTGCCAAATTTATATTATTTTTTAAATATATAAAAGTTTTTACTAACTTTGAGGAAATAAACCATAAACCATACATATTAAACATTGCACAATGCCTAAGATTTTAGTTTTTTAGTATTAAAACTGCATTGAAATCATTTTTAATATTTTAAATTTGATGCAGCAAGTTTACAATTCTGACCTATTGACTTATATTATACGTATATTCAAGATGAGAATATGAGGCTTACTATTTATGTATTGAGATTGAATAACTAAAACAATGATTAGGTGTAGAGATTTTTTTTTTTCAAAACACCCGTTTAAGATCTTTACATTTTTGTATTTGATTAAACCAATAATTCTCATTAATTTCATTTTGATTACTCCTGTTGTTTGTTGGAAAATGATTCTTTGTTGGAGATTTATTTTTCATGTTTTACTGACAACTTCTGGCAAACAAACGGTTGTGTACCAATTATACCAAAGAAACAGTCCACCATTTACTTTGAAGTGCTGCGAGCACAAACAGCTTTTGTTAGATTTGGCTTATTTTGGAAGACCCATACACTGACTGCTGTTTAGTTTTGGGTTCATAGCAATAAATTTAAGATTTGTCACTTGTGTAGATGTTTTCACATTTGATGCACAAAATATCAAAAAGGCTGTTTTGAATGTTGTGAACCTATCAAACAGAGTAATAATGGTACAACTCAGATCTCATGCAGGCAAAATTAACATCATCCAAGTGTATGCACCCACAGCAGATAAAAACGAAACAGAAATAGAAGAATTCTACAGCCAACTAAACAAAATTATGAAAATAGTCAAAAGCTCAGATATTACCATTGTTTTAGGGGACTTTAACGCAAAAGTCGGGGAAGAAAGTGTAGATGAATGTGTAGGCCCATATGGTCTATGGGAGAGAAATGAGAGGGGAGAAAGACTCAATGAGTTCTCTCAGATTAGAAAGATGGTCATTACAAACACATGGTTTAAACTACCAAATACACTTGGACATCACCAGCCTACACAACAGATAAAATAGTACGGAACCAAATAGATTACATCCTAATTAACAGAAGATAAAAGCGCTATTAGCATAGTTAAAGCGTATCCAGGGGCAGATGTGTATTCTGATCACAACCCTATTATAGCCACCCTAAAAGTTAAGCTAAAGAAAGTATCAAAAACTTAAATTAAATACAACTATGCTCCGGGAAGAACAAATCAGACAGAGGGTAAAGACAAATATCAACAAAAACCTCAATCATGAATCAAGGAGGCGTAGCGAACAGAGACGTAAACGAGACATGGAAAGACCTTAAAGAAGCTTTGCTGGATGGAAGCAAAAATGAACTTAAATGCAGTACTTGGTCTCCTAAAGAACAACGGATGACTGATGAAATCTTGATTCTAATGGAAAATAGAAGACAATACAATGGACAGAATAGGGATACATACAAAGAGATTCAACAACAAATAAGACGAAAAATTAGAGAGGCCAAAGAAACATTCATTAGGCAGAAGTGCGAAGAGACAGAAGCACTAGAACAGAGATACGATTTATTTAATCCACTTAAAAAGGTCAAAGAGTTTACTGGCATAGGAAGGAAAAAACAAAATGGTTTAATAAAGGATACAAACGGAAACATTATAATGAACATAAATCAAAAGGTCTGAGGAATACATACAACAACTACTTGATGACACTAGAAATAAGATAAATATACAAGAAACTACGAAAGGTTCTTTTATAACTACCGAAGAGGTAAGCCATGCTATTAAGAACTCAAAAGATAGGAAGGCGATAGGTCCAGATGAGAAACCAGTAGACCTCCTTAAATTAATTGATGACGACATGTTGAACATTCTAGTAAATCTATATAATACTATCTACAAAACCGGAATCATACCACAAGAATGGCTTAAATCAACTTTTATTCCGATACAAAAAAAGCATAACGCAAGGACTTTAGAACTATTAGCCTGATGAGCCATACATGAAAGTGTTCTTAAAAGTGATTCATAGTCGCATATACAAGAAGCTAAATGTACAAGAGAGGCGTTATTTAGCATGAATGTCATAATACAACGATGTCTCGATATGAACGTCGACCTATACATCGGATTTATCGACTACGAGAAAGCCTTCGATAAAGTTAAGCACGAGCACCTAATGGAAATAGCACAACAGAAAGGTCTTGACTACAATGATATCAGAATAATAAAAAACTTGTACTGGAATCAGAAAGCCCAAATAACTGTTGAAGGACATGACTCTGGGGAATTAGAAATCCGCCGAGGTGTTCGACAAGGCTGCATACTATTGCCAGTAATATTTAATATGTACTCAGAGGTCATAGTTAAGGAAGCCATTAACGAAGACTCCGGGGGAATAGTTTTAAACGGGCAAACTATCAATAACATTTGATATGCTGACGATACCGCGATAATAGCAACAAACATCCAAGATCTTCAAAAAATGCTAGTAGACATAAATACTGTTAGCCAATCCTATGGACTAAGAATGAATTTAAATAAAACTAAAATTATGGTATTTAAAAAGAATGACTCTAATAATATCCCAGCCGTCGCAATAGATAATACCATTATAGAAAGAGTGCGAAGCTATCAGTACTTGGGAACACGAATAGGGGAGAACGACCAGACCAGCGAAATCAATAAACGTATAGAGATAGCAAGAGCAACGTTTGTTAAAATGAATAAATTTTTCGTAGGTAGAAACCTCGATATAGCACTGCGAATACGTATGGTGCGATGTTATATTTTCTCGACTTTATTGTATGGTATGGATGCATGGACACTAAATAAAAACAACATAAAAAAGATTGAGTCATTCGAAATGTGGCTTTACCGTTGCATGCTAAAAATACCCTGGACGGACCTTGTAAGCAATGAAGAAGTATTACGATGAACGCACAAGGAAAGAGAACTTTTACTTTTAATCAAAAAAAGAAAGCTCGAGTATTTGGGGCACATTTCCCGAGGAGAAAGGTACTCAACTCTCCAACTAATTATGCAAGGAAAGATACAGGGAAGTAGATCCGTAGGACGACGCAGAACATCTTGGATGAAAAACCTTTGGGTATGGTATGGAAAAACTTTGGTGGAACTATTTAGAGCTACAGTTTCCAAAATAAATATAGCTATGATGATTGCTAACCTCCGTTAGGAGAATGCACCATAAGAAGAAGGTTGTATTTTGTAATCATTTTCTTGCACTAATTTACACGAGCTTTTCTTTGATTGATTGTTAAATTGTGCGGAATCTCGAACAAATCTTTCTTTTTGACGGTTCATGCAATATTTTATGTATGTTTGTCAAACTAATGCTCAAGAATACCTCAATTTTACGACAGCTTACATGACGATCTTGCATTATCAGTTTGTACACAGCATTCATGTTTTTTGGCACAACGAAAGTGTTTGTGGGTGTCTGTAAAGGCTAGTACACATTAGTAGATGTTGCGCGATTTGTCTATAGACTGTCTAGAGACACCGTTCTTTGTCTTGTCTAGCGTCCACACTATAATGTGAAATCTCAGTTTCATTTTTGCAGTCCACTATGGAAGACATTGTTTTGTATGGAATGAGTTTCTGCTTAATGCTAATTACAAGTGAAAGAACGCAAAAACGTAAACGTTAGGGGACCTAGGTTTGGTCATGTATTATTAAATAAATTACGACTGGAAGACGCCGACAATAAGACGCATGGTAATCTTCAATTAGTTTTAAAACTTTCTTGTTAGACCACTTGTTTTCAAAAAAAACTGTAAAACTTTAGAAAATAACTGTAAACAGCCAAACCATACCACTTGGTAGGTGTAAACAGACTGGGACATGTCTTGCCTCTAGACGCCGAGTAACGTCCACACTGTCAAAATGTTGCGCAACATGTCTAACGTTGCATGCGGTCTCCCGTTTTGATCGGGAGACTTTAGACCTGCAATTTTTGGTCTCGCAACAGGTTCGTAGACGGGATTTTGTCTATAGACATGTCTACGTAGACAACCTGAGACACGTCTCAGAGATCAAAATTGCGCAACATTTCTACTAGTGAGTACTAGGCTTAAGGTGTCTCTAAATTATTGTATGTGTATGTTGTTCTCTATGACCGTGGACACTGTTCTGAAGCACATTGAAAGAATTAATGACTTCTTGGAGGACACTGATGTCGATACACTGTTGAACAGCTTTCGACCTTCTCAAATCAGAAAAATCAATTTAAAATTAAAAACTCGATCTGCGTCAGGCTTTGACAGAATTCTTAACAGAGCTTTAAAATCTTTCTCGCACAAGGCAATACTGGCTTTCACCAATATTGCTAATGCGATTCTACGTACGTTCAAAAGTTTGGAAAAGCTTGCACGTAAATAAAAATATAAAATTTGGGAAGGGCCCGAAATTTCCTCAAAATTACTTTAGTTTTCTATGCATTTTAAGTAAGGTTATAGAAAGGGTAATCTTGGAAATAATCCAGGAACAATCGAAAGCAAACGATTTTTACCTGCCCTTGATCCAACAATTAAACAGCGTGGCTGACCATATTGTCAAATGTTTTTCTACGTTAAAAAAGCCTTTGATAAGATCTAGCAACAAAAAGTCACCAGTGATCTCCAAAGTTGGTTAATTGACTGGCTAGTCAAAGTGAACCCAGAGAAAAACTAAGCTGGTTTTTACGGTGACGCACTATACCTCACAAAAACGTCTTCCTTAACGATGACAAAGCTAAAATAGCAAAAAACTCCGGAACAAAATCTGGATCTACAACACGATCATCAGACCGCAAATCACGTTTGTATCCTCAGTCTGCGAGGCCTTCTAAAGTCTAATCTTGCATTGTATTGTCGGAACCTCATGGTACGTTAGAAATGAATAAAAATGTAATGATTTTGGCGTCTTGCGGTTTACTTCAATTCTGATCTGCTTAGACTTGCTGAGCCAGACAAAGAAGTATACTCGTATAGGAGACCGATTAACTATGTTTTTTCCCTAAAGTGGTAAATCTCACAATCCCACTTCACAGCTTATAGAGCGTGCTAAATGGGAAGAAAGAAATTGGCATTTGACAACATATTTATTGCAGTGTTATATTATAAAATGAATTATGTTACTGATATTTTATATATGAAAATACTGGGCAGTTTTAGTATATTTGTTTTATAAAATGTTCAACACAATGTGGCTTACTAGGTGCATTTGACATGTATCGTATTTTTTTTGCAATATGAACACATTTTAGAAAACTTGATAGCTTCCTCAAGCTGTAATTTCATATTACAAAACAGATTGTACGTGCTCAGAATAAAATAACTTTAATGATTCCATAGTGAATATAGGTTAAAGTTGTTTATCTATGTAGCACAAAGAGCTAACCTAATAACACAAACAGTCAATATGATAGTTCTAGTTAAGACATTCATCAAAACTAGAAATTTGATTAATATTTGTTTGGCAACAAAATTTTGTTGATTAAACGAAGCATAGTGCAAAATGGTTTTAGCAATGACTCAGCGCTGTATTTTAAAAACGTCGAACTGATTTTTTCTGGTCTATTAGAATCTGAGTTTCTTTAATTTGAAATTGCATTTATGACTTATTGTTGGAAAAAGTAAGGTTTAACCAAACTTTTAACATAAACATCAGTAACTTTAAGTTAACATACAGTTTTTATCTCTACGATAGGTGTAAAGCGTTTTGGTTTATTTCTCATCATTATTTAAATTGAATAAGCTTTATTAATGAAAATGTCATTAAAATAGGTTTTTCTTTTTTTGTGTTGAATCAGAATTTCTTTAGATTTTGCAGTACAGAATCAGTACTTTTTAATTCAACCAGATTTTTTAAAACCTGTTTTCTTTTCCTGAAAGTTATTTTGTTATTTTCTATCTTCGAGTTGGTATGCTTGTAATTCAAATGATTGCACTGTGCTTGCTGGTATGAATATTTTTTGCCATGTTTTTTAAAGAGTTGAATTTTTACTATTATTTTAGCAAAATATGCAATGAACATATTATTATGCTTAAACTCTATTGTAACTGACTGTTAAAATTAAGAAGAAAAAAACAAAATGCAGGTATAAGTATCGTTCGTTTTTGCTATGATGCAAAATAAGGTTAAAAGTTAAGTAATATAAAATAAGTGTAAAATGATATGACAGTAACAAATATTAAACTAAACAACGAATCTATAACACAATCTTCTTCTATTTGTCTTCTAGGGGTTACAATCTCACATGATCTTTTCTGGAACGACCATGTTGTTGACATAGATTTGAAAGTATCTATAAAACTAGGATATTTTAATAGATGCTAACAGTTTTTCACTTCTGTTCAGCTTTTGCATATATATATATATATATATATATATATATATAAAATTTATATTCGTCCTTGTATTGAATATTGTTCTCAAGTATGGGGTGGAGCATCTGACACCTACCGCATAGAGGTATTTCAAAGCAAATCGTTGTTTTTCAACAAACAGACAAGTTTTCTTAAACTGCTGCGGAACCTTCTCGTTCTACTAAAACTGGCTTAAGAAAAATTAATACTTAACTTGTTTATTCTACTAGCGTCTTAGCAAACCAATTAACAACAGAATTAATAAATTGAAAATAACCAATAACATTCTAGAAAACGAAAGAGTTGTAAATATTTTTTAAATTATTTAGTATTACAAATAAAATTTAAAACTCATAATTTAGGTATATGCACTCTAATGTTTATTATGAAATAATTACGAGAGTGTGGAGAACAACACTATTTTGATTTATATTCGAACAATATTTTAGCTGTACAAAATTAAGAACCAACAAGGACAAGTTGTAACAGAGAGAGATCAGATTATATCTACCATCCAAAATTTCTACCAGAGACTCTACAGCCAAGTGGTACCTAAGCCAAACCGCCTAGAACAGGTAGTCCTAAATGTGGGCTCCGAAGAAATCCCAGAAATTGAAACTGCAGAGTTAAAAATGGCACTAAAACAGATGAAAAATTGGAAGGCCCCGGGAGAAGACCGCCTCACAACAGAAATGTTGAAGAATGGGGGAAAAACTCTGGAGAAATCAATGATCATCCTTCTTAACAGATGCCTGGAGGAGGGGAAAATCCCTGATACCTGGAGAAACGCCGAGGTGATAATTCTATTCAAAAAAGGTGACCGAACTAACATCGAAAATTATAGACCGATTAGTCTTTTGTCCGTTTTATATAAGCTTCTTACCAAGATTATAACCAACCGCCTCAACAAAAAGTTTGATTTTTACCAGCCAGTAGAGCAGGCCGGATTCCGAAGCGGCTATAGCACAACGGATCACATTCAAACGTTGCGTACACTTATTGAGAAGTGTACAGAGTACAATATCCCCTTACACCTCGCTTTCATCGACTACAAAAAAGCGTTTGATTTGGTAGAAACATGGGCGGTGCTAGAAGCAATGAGTAAAGCGAGGATCGACTCAAGATATACCAACCTAATTAAAGACATATACAATGGTGCTACACTCCATGTCAAAATAGACGATAACTCAACAACTGACAAGATCCCAATACTGAGAAGGGTTAGACAGGGATATTCAATTTCCCCGAAACTATTTACCCTGGCATTAGAAGACGTTTTTAAGAACTTGGCATGGCAGCAAAAGGGGATCAACATAGATGGGAGATTCTTAAATCATCTCCGATTCGCCGACGACATAGTCATCATGAGCACTGACCAGGAAGAACTCAGGAATATGCTGTGTGAATTGAAGGAAGTGTCACACAAGGTAGGTCTAGAAATGAATCTGCAGAAAACAAAGATTATGAGCCCACACAATATCCATGCTTCTATCGATAACCACACGCTTCAACAGGTGGAAGAATATATATACCTAGGACACAACATCAGGCTAGGCAAGAGCAACCAGACAGCCGAGATAAGGAGAAGAATCAGCTTATCATGGGCTGCATTTGGAAAACTTACACATATCCTTAAAGAACCGAAGATACCAATAAATCTGAAACGGAAAGTATATGATGCGTGTGTACTACCAGTGATATTGTATGGGCTCGAGACAATTACTCTGACAAAGAAAAGTGCACAACAATTACGGGTTTGTCAACGTGCGATGGAACGTGCGATGCTGGGAATCAGCTTAAGGGATAGGCAAAGAAACGAGGATATCAGGGCGAGAACCAAAGTAAGAGACATCATAGAACAAACGGCAAAAAGTAAGTGGCGCTGGGCAGGGCATGTAGCACGAAATGATGAAAAGTGGACTAAGATTGTTATGCAGTGGAAACCGCGAAGAACAAAGAGAAGCATCGGCAGACCCATGTTAAGATGGCGAGATGACATTCAGCGACAAGCGGGGAAAAACTGGATGCTACCTGCACAAGACCGGAACACATGGAAAAATATGGAAGAGGCCTATGTCCAGGAGTGGATAAATACAGGCTGATGAAGACGTCGGCAACCCTGTATATCAAGACTAAATTTAGTTTTTTTTAAGTTTTGAAATATTGTGTTCCCACCGCATATTAAATTTTGATCTTGATTTCAATGAAACTGTTAAGAATTTAATTGCGTCAGGTACTTAATTTCATTTTTATGTTACATCAATAAAGATAGCAATTTGTGCTGCAATATATTCAAATTATTATTACTTTTAGATCCAGTTGTTATAGGATTTAGATTAATCAATACAACATAACAATCAAAGGTATATATTGAATTCTTATAAAATGAAATAAAAACTAGCTTCTATAAAGAACTGGTTTCAATTATTTACTGAAAAAAATCTAAGCTTAAAAACAAGATTCTTTTAAGAAACTCGTTAATTATATTGTTTACTCATTAACCTTGCACCAAAGCAGACTTTTGAAAAAAAATATTACACGATTAAATAATTAATATATTAATTAACAAGTTAAGATCCCTGCAGCATTTTCATTTAGAAATAACAACATCGATTTTAAACAGCACTAGAATCAAGCAATCAGTACCTACGCATAGTTATTATCTGAAAACAAACTAATTAACATACTTTACTGTAATCATACTTAACAAACATATTGCCTAATTAAAGTGCATATACTTTTGCAATTAAAATATAATTGTTTTTGCTCGGTCGATTATGTTCCGATAAGCCAGTACCCGTACCAAAATTAATTTTTGTTCCGTGTCAGATTACGGAAATCATGAATAGAATGCAGAGGATCAATTCAAGATTTCCCATTTATACATAATTGGATTTCGGAGTCTATTAATATTGTCACGGAAATGATAACCTTTTAAAGCATATTTTCAGGCAATTAACAAAACTTTACAATTTCATTTATAAATTATCTATTCGTAAATTAAAATCATTTTTGTCACTATGCTGTATTAAAAATAGAATTAGTATTACTCAGATATGTATTGATTATATTCATAATATGCACGCAAAAAGAGCGAGTTATTTTTTATTTCAATTTGCATGCTATTTGCCAATACAATTACTGCAACAACAATCAGTAAACATTTCACAAACTGTTTTTCATTACGTTTTAATAATTCACTCGTCAATTAAGTTGAAAACTGCCATTTTTGCAATCCCCTTAAACACATGAATCAAGTCTCTATGTAGGTGTGCAAGTTACGTAATAGCTTGAGCTGTTGTAACCCTTTACCGGGAACAGGCTAAATCGTCTTGGGACCGCGAAATCTCAGCGGATCGTTTTGCGGCTTCTGTCACATTTAATATACATTAAAACGTTATATTTTATATTTGCATGATATAAATAAAAACGTGCTTATATAATTATATTAGGTAATATGCTATTTATTTAAAAGTGTATTATAAACAATTAACAGGAAACTAAAAAATCCAACGTACTGCGAGGTTGTAATTACACACAACTTCCTTCAGATCTAAGAAACAGAAACAATCCATCCATTGCTTTGTTACAAACATTGTATTATAAAAATATATTTTGTTATTGAAACATAAATCTAAATCAATACAAGCCAGTGACACATTTACCTCTATTATATAAATCGATTTAGATTTATTAAATGCTGAATATAATCTAGTTTGATGTAGTTCAAGTTCAAAAATGTACTATTAAAACATACGCTATTGCGAAATAGTTTTATTATATTGAAACTATAAACAATAATAAACAGGAAATGATATCACAGAATTGTATGCATTACAAGGGTAAATAAGTGCTAGTTTTTTATTTGTAATTTATTGTTGCGTGCACGTGCGGGAAAATATACTATTTATAAAATTGTGTGTACGTGTAAATTTGAAATAAAATGAGAAATGAAATAGGTTTTGAGAAATATGTAAATGGTGTCTCAGCAAGAGTTACTTATTTTTATAATTTTGAATACTGACATATTTAAATAAATAAATATCAATCAATAACTGCAGCTGGCAATTCACATTTGAGCAACAATAATTTGTTAATAAAGTTTCTAGTGGCGGAGGTTAACTTCAAATCAGCTGTTCTTTTAATCTAGCTTCATCATTATTTAATTCGTTTTTTTTTTTTAAACCATTATGGCAATATAGTTTTTTGCTAAAGTAGTCTAGATACAAACCTAGAATCTAGTTATAGCGCTTCGATTATATTATTAATAAGTATGGTATATATTGTGGTATTAATTTACTAGGTACAGCTGTAGGTTGCAGCTGTGAAGTGACGACATGAAGGTTCTTTAAATAGCAGCTATTGTTTGCAAAATATTCTTTTTTTTTATTAATTAACTTGTAGGAGCTGTTGTAAATATTGAAAATAAATGAAGACGCAAGTGGATGAAAGGTTCATGTTACAATTTCTTAAAAAATGAGATTGTTCAATAGATAAAGGTTTTAAGTCACTAGAATTTTTTTGGGCTATGTCTCGTTTGTTTATTGTAAGAAATATAGAAGTTAGTAGTTGCTAAAGGGTGTATAGACAACTATTTCTCTTAAGGCATAAAATAAAATAATTGTTTTTTAAATGCATAAGTTTGTTTTCTATTTCATGTATCTAGATATAATTCTACAATAAATATTTATTTAACTTCACCAAACTTGTTTTAGTAAATCTAACCCCAAAACGGCAATATCTCCGAATGAAGTCTATGCGACATGAACCCTTTATCCACTTGCGTCTTCGAATGGTTCATGTTGACATAATTACTCAATTGATTAAATTTTGAACGATATGTGTCACTTTTCTTGTTTGATCTAATATTAATGCTTTAAAGAATGCCGCGAGTGCGATGAAGTGCAAACTTTTAACAAATTTCATCATTTGAAAGAAGACGAATTATTGGAATGCATGAGAGTGGTTTAGGATTCCGTGAAGTTGGTAGACATGTTGGCCGACCACATGGCAGTAAAGTCAAATTTGTGTGAACGTTCCAGAGTGATACAAGAACGTGAAGATTGACTCTTAAATAAAAGTGCAATTCAAGATCCGGGTGAACCAACTCGAGCAGTTGCAATTGATCATAGCGTTTCTATTAGCACTAGTTATAAATGTGTTTTTGGGTTGCGCTTGTATTGTTTTTATGTTTGTTTCCAATTATTAATTCATCATAAGGCTACAATGGTGCCAAGACAGACAAGATTGGGTTCATAAATGGTCAGAAATTGTTTTCACCGTCGAATCTAGATATTGTTTATGGCACAGACGTTTAAGGGTTAGACGACCTAGAGGCCAATGATAAAATTTATAATTTGTTTAATATCGTCACACGACATTAATTCCTGGAATAATGGTTTGAGGGGAAATATGCTACGGAAGAAGGTCTTAGGAATATCGGAGGTCAAAAGAACGTGTTAGGAATATCGGAGGTCAAAAGAACAGGGGAGGGCTGTAACACGTTATGTTGATAGATCTAGTCCAAATGTATGCCAATTATGTAAAGAAATTGCCATTTTTTTAAACATTGCTAGCCCGATACAAGATTAATTAACACTGCGGACATGATTCTTTTATTGTGAACTTCTGACGTTTTACTGCTTTAGTATTATGTTTTTTTCAAAAGATTGAAGAGTTGTTGCCAAGGGATTGTCTTCAGCTTTAATTTAGTTAGCTTGTGCTTCCACATTCACTCAGTAGATGTAATTTGCCGCAAGTTTGGGTTTAGGTTTAATAAATGTCTCTGTTTTTTTTTTTTCTTTTTTGGCGAGCTGATCTGCTTTGAGGTTTTCTTCTATACTCTGGTCTTTTAGTATCAAAACCAAAAGGTGTATTCTCTTATTTTTTGCCAATGCTTCCAGACTGTTTATATAAGCCATAACCAGTCTATATTTTATTACTGGCGATCGTATTGCTTATAATGCGGACATAGTCTTGATTCGATTATGTTTTTGGCACATCAATCAATAGCAGTAACTTTTGCTTGGAATACCGAGGCATGTTTACCTAATGGCAGATTTTGCCTTTGTATACATCACCTCTGCTAAGTCTAAAACTTTAGAAGTACGTCTAATAGTTTAGTCGTTTAAATAACATAATATACATTGGAAAACTGCGTTCTTGAAACATAATATTAATTAGATTGCAGTACCGTTGTTCTGGATGTGAGTGTTTTGGATTTGAGTGGAAAGGTGAAACTGTTTTTAGGACTCATTAGGTTCTTTGTACTTTTTTTAGTGATAAACCTTACTTATTCATCTCAAAATACAACCAACTATGTGATTGCTGCATGCTAAAAATTGCTTGGACGGGTTTTCTTAATGCTGGCCATGTAAAGCCAGCAATTTTCTAACATGGATTCTCTTGCGTAGAAGCGCGCCGGGCAAGTACATAGTATGTGCTTGGTTATTCTTGGTTTATTTTTCATTTCACATGCTTTGCATTTCGGACTGTTTACGATGTCATAGTATGCAAGTGTTTTCTTAATTGAGAGTGCCCCGTCATGATTTCTGTTATGTTTTTTTTCTGGACAGTCTTAAGTCGTAGTTCGCCGTTTTGGGATTTGGGGCAATCATTGCCTCCTTTGCCTGTCTACAATCCGGGTTGTTATCTTATTGTGCTTTAAATGTTCTAATCAAAATAAAGTTAATAGGAAAACTACACATGAGAAACCAAATGTTTGTTATATTTATTAAGACAATTAGTTTTAGCCAGCAGCTTTTGATGCTTTATTTCTTTTTAGTACTCTATTAAAACGTGACAATGTGAGTCGAATGGTAAAATATATTGTCAATAAGGATTCAGGTCAACTAGCAGAAGATCTATTTGTATAAAAGTAATGGAGTTCAAGAAAAGGTGCTTTTTTTAATGCGTTATCTACAAGGATTTACACATTTGTTTATTGAGTTCTTCTTTGTTTTTTTGTTGTTTGCATTAATGTTACAAGTTAGCTAACGTTCCACAGGGTTTTAGTGGTTTGATAACACAATACAAATTTAAAACTTGCATATAATAAAATTGTTTTAAAGTATTGAGAGGTTTTTTTGGCACATACGTTATAGCGCTACCACTAGAGACTATGTTGTTTTTTATTGTTTATACACATTTATTTTCTACTTTAACAAGCAATCACTAAGAAGAATACAGAAAATATCCTGATTTTTTAACAGATTTAAGCCAATATATACACTGAGCGGTGTAATTATATTGTAGCTTGGCGGTGTTGTGGTAGGCTCCTAAAGGTTTGCGCGCGTCTGGTTGACGCAGCTTTTGTTGTATTGAATTCTTTGCAATAAGTTTTTGATTTTTTGTAATAAGGCGTTATTGAGTATAATTTGGGTCGCTGTTTAGGCAAACTTATTGAAGAATTTTTATTGTGGGGTTGTCGTTATGTCCGTTCTTGTACTTAATTTCCACACTGCGACTTTAAATAGTTGTTTAGGTTTTCAATAATTCAATCTAACTAACTGTTGCCAACTGTGTGTTGTTTGGAATACCCCCATCGCATCATCCAGTCAAGTATATTAAGCAAACATTTATTAGCACTTTTACGTCTACTTGTATCTTACTGCACTAACGGCTATTTGAAACTTTTTTAGCAGGCACGATATTCAAGAGTACAACTTCGGGCTTGAATTGTGAGTTGTCAGGCAACAGTTTTAAATTATAATTGTGTTTTTCTTTTCAGTGTGAGTTTTCAATTGTTAAATTTTCTCGCATCTCATGACAGTATAAAGTCTTACTGTGTGTGGCAAACATAAGCAAATGAATTATAAAAATCGTTTTAAGTAAACTTGTTGGTAATAACGTAGGTTTATATAAACTGTCTAAGAGTCGAAGTCACTGGCGCCGGTTCCGGAGGTGGTAGAAGAACGGCGTTGGTGTTCCGAGGAAAGTGTAGTTGCTCCTTTGGCGACGGCGGAGATGTTAGCCGTCGAGTTTTCTTTGAAGGGAGGCTAGCAGTATTCATTAGATTGTTTTTGTGTGTTGGTAGTTTTGTTCAGTTCCTGGTGCAGACGACGGTGTTGTGTAGTAATGTTGCTTCTTTCTTTTGTAATTTGGATTTTAGGGTTCATTCATTTGTGGTTATATCTTGTGATTAGTCCGCATACTTTCACTTTTTCTTTTGGTTGGTAGTTGTGGAGTACATTGGTTTTTTGGTGGTGTTGTTGGTCCCTGTAGGTCTTCTGAGGTAGTAGGTGTTTGGTTTGTTGGAGTTGGCCTGTTGAAGTTGTGAAATTCTTGCCAGTTGTGCTCTATCCAACGTCTTGTTTGGTGTCGATCTTTCCTTAGGATCATGTAGCTTGATTTTTGGCCGGTAGTTGAGTAGTCCCTTTATTGTTGTGGTACGCGGCCAACGACAATAGCTCATTCCAGGAAAGCCAGGGGTGTTGTTTGGCTAGTGTCCGAATACTTTTCTTCAGCTTGGCGTGCTGTCTTTTTACCAGGTTTGCCTGGGAGTGGTATTGTGGGCCTGTTTTCAGCGCTGTACTGCGTCTGCAAAGTGTCGGCTGGTAAATTAGGGCTCATTGTCAGATAAGATTGTTTTGCGGTATTCAAATTTGTGAAACAGCTTTAGTATATGCAAATTGTGGATTTTGGGGGCGGAAACCATCACGGTAAGCACTACTTTGTTTTCTTTAGGGGCCATGTCAAAAGAGCCGATGAAGTCTATGGCGATCTTTTTCCACCGTTTTAGAGCGGTAGTCTGATGTTTTGCTCTTGTTTTAGTGCGTGCACAAGTGAGGCACCCTTACAGGCGTGCGTACATCTTTGCGGACGAGTGAAAATGCTTCAATATCAACATTTCGTCATAAAGAAAGTTCTTAGTTTTTTTTTTTTTTAATTTGTGAACAAATGGCGGTTGTTGTTTTAAAAGAATGACTATGGTAGAAAGTACTTACCTAATGTTTGAAGTTGAAGTTTGATACGCTACTTTGACGACATGATTTTACGTGCAGATGGAACTGTCTTTGTTTTCTTTGGAACCGATTCTTCGATTTCAGTTTAATGCTTTGACTTTTCCTTTGTCACAGGTGTGAATTGATTGTCCCATGTTGTATTCATGGTTATGAATGGACGCAAAAACTTGGCTTCATAGCTGTGAAACTTTGCCAAACACGACACTGTTTTTGTTGAATTGTGTGTAATTGCGGATCTCATCTTGCGTACAGCACATTTTGAAATGACTACTGTCTTTTTCCCTTTAAGTTGACAGTTATCCAATATTATTTTGTAGATTTTTTTAATCATTTCTAGCTGATCAAGCTTATTTAGTCGTTTAAACATCAACATCAACATTTTACTGTTGTAAACTAAAGAGAAGACTCTCCCAGAGTAGAATGATTGATATTGGTTGGACTGAGAACACGTAACAATGTCAATTTTTTTTACATGTTTAAAAATTGACAGCGTTCCCTATTGATTATGGATTATTGACGTTTAGAATTTGTTATTTGAGTTTATGTGTTAGTTTTGTGAATCTTATACTAATTTGTTCCAATTCCAATCCACCAAATTAAACTATAGGTTTTCAGTAGTACAAAATGTGTAGTAAGTACTAATTGTAAGTTAAAATTAGACTACATTGACAACTGGTTCTAAATATCCAACAAAATTAAAGCTAGTTTTTGTTTTAAGAATTATAAAAGATTTGTGTTCTTTTTTTTTATTATTGGAGCTAAAAATTAATAACTAAAAATTGCATGGAATTAAAAGATTTTTGAGCAGCAGAGTGGACTAGTCGCTTAAATGCTTAGCTCTTGTCTTGGGGGTGTTGAGATCAAATCTTTTTCTATCGAAAAATATTTGTGTGTTTGTTCACCGCTATAACTAACTCAGTATTTACTTTAAACGATAAACAAATTCACAAACATTATTTTTTTTCTGTATAAACTAGGTTGGATAAGGTTGCTAAAATACAAGATACACCAATTTAAAATAGGTTAAAAATTACTTTCTATTTTGTGAATCTATTCATAATTGTTTATGAAATTAATAAATCAAATGAATTCTTTGATCTAATATAAAAGCTATTTAGATTTTTTTTGAAATTCAATAAAAAAATCAATTATACTTCAAATAATTAAGTTTCTTGTATGACTAAATTGCCTAGTTTAATACAAACGTATTATCTTATCTTTTGATATATTATTAACAGTATCACGCCTTTAAGAAGTCGCTATGATTACTAATTACATTTTAATACATCCAATCGATGAATTAATCCATCAATTAATTTATTTAAATCGAGGCCTGGCTTTATGAATATATTGCTTCTGAGCCGATGTAGGCGTAAGAGTGGAAACGATATAATTAAGTGTTAAATATGTGATCAATTAATAAGATAAATTTGCATATTTCCAATTAATTAAGTATATTTATCGTTTGGGAGGCGGAGGAGGATGATTATAAAATGGATCCCTCGCACACAGGACACATGAATGAGACTAATGAAATTCCCGTATATAATTCGATTCCAAAAATCAATAAAACCTTAGCGATACCATCACTCCACATACCTACAACTTAATTAAGCCTCGCTTCTATGTGTTTAAGTTTTATTAAAGGCAATTAAACTATAACGTTTTCAATTTCATCAAGCAATAAACCCTATGCGCGATGTGACTGATGCATGGAATTAACCACAATCTCGCCGAGCATAATTGCATTCGGTGCATAAGAATTACTTTGAGTTCTTTAATTTAAATTCTTCACTCTCGGGACAAACGGCGACCAGTTCACGGGCCGACGTCCATGCTATTATATCAACATCCTTTTACTTAATCCTTATTCCTCTCCACAATGTTATAAATACCACTTCGTTTAAGGCCGCCGCGAATTTGTCTCCGCCTTTATTCACGCTGGTCCGATTAAAAAATAAATAAATTGTACATTTTCAACTGCCGGAACAAATTTAATTTAATTTTAATTCAACTATATATTAATATTTTAATAATGAAATTGCAATCAGTTTATATTATACATCCTACGCTGTTACGATTAAGAAATATGTTAAATGGCTATTGCAGTGTTTTCCTACTGGATCATTAACTATGAAAACAATGTTGGAACGAATGTTGTTAACAAAAAATAATACTCGCTACATTATGAAACCTAATTGTGCATTACAAAAAATAAAAATGTTATTATTAAGCTTAAATACAATTGAAACTATTAAAATAAATGCAATATATTATTAATATCATTAATATTATTATTATTTTAATATTAAATTACCGTTGAAGAATTGTGAATAATATCAGCGAAAACAACATTAAAACGATTTTATACACATTAATATATTTACAACCTTTTATTTTTTCATTTAACTGATTGTTTGTATGTATAGTTATAGTATTTTATTTATTCTATTAAACTATGTGACATCAACATAAAATTATTAACATACTTTTTAGTCATTCATGCTGGTATCAATAATATTTACTTGGTTATTTAAATCAAAGCAGAAGGCGATTGCTTTGCGGTATGCCGTTTAATTTATTCATAATATGGACTTGTGTAGAACACAATTGGGCTGAATTCCATAATTATTAATGGCCGTTATTAGAGATTAATTATATGTCTGTATGTTTAATTGATACAGCAGTCCTTAATCAATTTACTGAATTGCTGTGTGCTTGACAATCTCTTTAAATCGGACATGGATTTGAATAAGAGTTTTTTTTTTTAAGATAATATTACAACATTTTAAGATAAAAATTTAAACAAAAATGTATATTTTGTTTAAAGAAATGAGAGAGGTAGTCCGCCGTCATAACTTCAGGGGAGGTACAATTTTTACTTTGGCTTATTTGCTATTTAACGTATTTACAGAGTAAAAGTAAGGTGTGGTTTTAATAACTAAGAAAAGTGCAATAGAAAAGTTACGACTGTATGAATAGTGTGATTTATCGATATTTTAAAAGGTTGGTTGTATGTTTTGTACTTGAAAAAACAAGTTCTTGATTTCTAATTCTTACCATTTATAAAATAAGGGTTCAATACTAAAATGATATACAAATTGCATCAAAGAACTAAAAAAAACTTGTGATTTATCAAGATGGTGCTAGCTTACTAACAAAGGCAGTTTAAAGAAAAAGCGCAAAGAATTTTTTTTGGGTTTCATTATCTCTAACAACGTAGTTATATTTTTATTGCTTTGCTTTTACTCCATACCATTATTTTTATGAGACTATTTTTTGCTTGAGAAGGGGAAAATTTTCAAAAGACACTGGGCGTATAGTCCAGTAATGTCAGGTATTTACTGACTAAAAACCTTACCTTTCTCTTTTTTTTTTAGGCTGTTTGTTTAGCGCCTCTTACACTGCTGTCACACTATGTGCACACCTCTGGTTTGTTACTCTTCTGGTTCTGTTACTTTGATGAAATTTATAAACTTTTTTTTTAGTTAGCTTGTGTTTCCCAAAAAAGTAAGTTTTTTTTTATGGTTATTTTTCATACTTTGAATTCTTGATTGGCGAGCGTTTCGCTTGTAGCCGCTTGGTTGTTGGACATGATAGTTATCGGTTTGCTAAGGTTTTATTCTGTGGCAGCTATTTTGCTTGAAAAACATGTTTTCTCAGGGTCAACGTAACTGACTTTTGTTTTTGCCATTATATATATATATATATATATATATATACCGGCTCCGTTCCCACTGTGCTCTTTGGCTTTATCTGTGTACCAGATGATTTTTTTTATGTTTTTCGGGTAATTTTTGTTTTATTTACTTTTTCCGAGAAGGTATTATCACATCAAACGATTTGCGTATGCAAAAAAATATTTTATGAAATCTGGTTTTATCATTAGTGTCTTGTCATTATATAACTCATTTGTTATTTCCGGTCTGTGAATTTACAGTATGTTTGTTAATCTTTAGTTAATACGCTGCTTGTTTTGGGTCTATTATTACAACTAAATGCAATGGTCTTAGTGATAGCAGTTTTTCTATGGTAGCTGTGGAAGTTGTTTTCATTGCTCTCGTTATGCTAACTTTTGTATTTTATTTACTTCAGTTGCATTACTTTTAATGGTATTTTTTACCTCATACAAGTTCTCTGTACGTAATGATAGGTCTTGTTACCACAATGTATAACTACCTGGTCATATCGGATACTAAACCTATTGTTTGTCTAATCATCGCATTGGTTGCAAATAGCACCCGAATGACATTTGTTCTCACATTTTTTAGATGAGTACGAAAGTTTAGTTAACTTTTTGCTTTTTGTTGTTGTAAAACGGACGATTGCAGTTTTGGTTGGGTTTACTGATAGTCCCCCCTTTTTGCACTACTTTCCGACTGTGTTTAGTGCATTATGCGTTTTGTTAGATACAGTTTTCCATGTATCAAGATAGTGAGGTCATCGGTATAGCATAGGGTAAAGACGCTCATGTTATTCAATGTCTGTAGTAGGCTTCTTATGACAAGGCACTATAGTAAAGGTGGTAACACATTGCTTTGCGTGCACCCGCCAGCAACTTTTGCTTTTACAGTTTTACCATATAATGATATATAATGATTGTTGCAGTTTAGTTTTTGAACATAAACTTTACTCTGATTCAACGAGAAGTGCTATTTATCTGTTCTTATTGTTGTGGCAATGGATGCAAAGGTAGTATTTTTAAGCCTCTCTTTAATGTCTAAAAAGGTTACCATAGCAATCATTTGCAGTGTTTAGTTTTTTTACATCTGTTAACTAGCTGATGCATGACCAGCAGGGTTTTTCTGATTGGTATGCATATTGGTACCTTATCAGAGGCATAGGTTTTGATGTCCCGTATATATCTGTCAATTATTTTTCCTAATAGTTTTAGCTTAAAGCATGTCAGATTGATTGGTCTGTAGGATTTAGCGTGGTTTGCTCTGGTTTTAGTATTATTACTATCTTAATTACTTTTTTTTTGGTATATGTGAAAGTGCTAAATTAGTTTTAAGGTTTTTACATAATGGCCTTTTAAAATATCCAGGTGACTTGAATGGTTTAAATGTATTGATTGATTCTCTATTCTGCAATGCTTTTATTTACTATGGCATTTGTTTTTGCCGTTTCGGCCGTCTCTTAAAAACCACCTTCTTTTGTCTAGAGGGGTTCAATGTTTCTAGTGCGATCTTTGCTCAAAGCTTTGTCTTTTGCAGATTTTTTTTAAATTTTTTCATAGTATCGTTATATGTTGTGAGGTTGGTGCTGTATGAGGCCCAGTTTCTTGGCTTTGTTGAACAGTTTCTTAATGTTTGTTCTTGCTTTGTCAAGCTCTTTATTCTACCAAGTTATCTTGTTGGAAATGTTTGCTTATGAAGTTAACATACATGTGTGTTGTTATCGCTAGGTCCTGATTTCAATTTGACCAACTAGTAAGTTGTCATATATATCCCAGTCAGTTTAAGCTTGTATATTCCTGTAGAAGCGTTTTTTTCTAATTTAGTAATTTAAATTAAATTGAATGTATGCGTGGTCTGACAGCGAAGGCTCATTTGATACATGTCACTTTTCAAACATTTTACTCGCTTTGTCATTTGCTAGATTAGGTTAGGTTAGGTAGATAATTTTTTGAACGGGTCAAGTTACTACTGATTGCCTATGATGTCCTTCTGGTGGCGGAGGAACCTGCTAATGTTAGGGAAGATTCTGATCTGAGAATGATCTTTCTCTAGATCACCTTTTCTACTATAGCCAATTTGGCTGTTACTTTTTGAAACAGAGGTTTTGTAATAGCATTAGGTTTAGTTCCTGGTTTGGTATGATACATGTACAAAAATTTCATAAGCGTTTGGCTGATAAAGCCATCTTATCCTTGTACCTATTAGGGTTTTTAGACAAGGGCGGTGTCACTATTATGTTTGCAATTTGCACTCTAGGGTTTCTATTTTTTATAGGTTTTTTGTCTATGAGTAGAAGGTGTTGGGTATTTTTCTGGACTAGTTTTGAATTTACAATTTGTTTGGTTTTAATTGTGGCTCCGGTACTTATGGCAACATTTTTGTTTTGTTTTGGTTTAGCTGTTTTTCAGTCCAATTATTTTAAATTTTTTGTCTTCCAAAAATCCCTTCTCAGTGGATAGGTGTGCTTTGGAGCCACTCGTTGGTTGCTTGTGCATAGTTTTTTTATAAATCTGCTTTTGTGAGTGCATTCCAAAAACAAGTGATGCATACTTTTTTGTTAACTTGTTAATTCTACTAAGAAAGGAGAATATGATGAATTTCTTTCTTATCGTTCCTGAAGGTAGTGTTAATTTTGCTGTAGCGTTCTCTGCTGGTCAACTTTGGCTCCCCCTAAAGCTTAGGTGTCTTGGTTGCTGTCTAGTAGTAGCTCTTTTTCAGAATTTTGGGATCTGTCCGGTTTTTGGCTGGGATAGGTTTTGCACATTTAGTGCTACCTACCTAGGGTATTCTGTTTATATTCTTCAACTTTATTTTTTTTTTTTAAATTTTATGCCCATTAGCAGGTTTGTTGGAGCATTGGTGGCCGAAAAAGGGTTAGACCGAAGAGTTTGACTAAGGGAGGTTGACAGTTTAGAGACTACATAAAGAACACTGTTCTGATTGATAAACTAT
Source organism: Tachinus rufipes (assembly GCA_963932245.1). Classification (NCBI taxonomy): domain Eukaryota; kingdom Metazoa; phylum Arthropoda; class Insecta; order Coleoptera; family Staphylinidae; genus Tachinus; species Tachinus rufipes. The sequence continues at coordinate 42,099,589 of OZ010741.1, read as the reverse complement.
ATTTTTTTTAAGAATCGACAAGAAATATTTTTTAAGATTGTTGCGACTGCAATTTATTATAACGAAAACGTCAATTTCTACATATTTTTCACTAATACATTCAGAAAGGATTAAACTATATTTTGTCAAAGTATTTTGGTCAAATTATATTTGCAAATAAAAAAATGCAATCAGTGCTTAAAAGCATTTATTTTTATATTTGGATAATTTTTTCGGCTATTTCCAACTATAATTTGACTAGAGTACTTACTATAGTTATAACTTAATATAGTTTTAACTTTTCTAAGTGTACTGGTAAAAAAATTAATCGATTATTAATTTGAATGTAGAAATAGGAATGACGCCAAGGTTGCTGTTTTTGTTGCAATACTGTACAAGGTAGCATTGTATAGCAATATTTGTGCAGAATAATACAAAGTTATTTATACTAGCTTTAATAGCGCATACAAAGAAGATTCCTAAACTTTATTTATTTCAAAATTCTATCCCTACTACCAACAACTTAATTTGAACGATTGCACTGCATTTTGTGTGAAACGTATGGTTAGATGATTAGACCACCTCATCATGTTAGAAAAAAAATATTGTGGATAATAATTGACGTAGTCGAACAAAACCCATCGACATGTACTAGAAGAAATCTAAACAATTAGCTAATATTATTGGTACAATGCACTTTACAGATTGGTTTTATAACAATTTTTATCAACTTTGGATTGGAAGAGGAGGTCCAGCAGCATATCCGGCGTTTGCCTGATTACTAGATTTTTCTTTGTGGGGTACAATTAAAGAAAAAATTTATGAAATGAAAATGCAAGACAGGGATGTTGTTATGACTAGAAAACAATTATTGTGCATTGTACATAGGTTTGTTAATATTTTATGCAGCATCCTACACCACATTTTTTCAAATTAATTAAATATCAGGTCGTGTGCATCAATGTCTTGGTTGTGGCTGTGCTTAATGAGATTATTAGTAGTTACAACATTTGGTCTTTTAATCGAGAATTTTTCTGAAGTCACAGATTGCCTAAAAATAGATATGTTTACAGTTAGTTTTTGATTGACACTGTTTAATTAAGTTTAAGATCTCACGAGGAATTCTCAATGGTTTTACCCAAAAAAATATTTATAGCTTCCTAATGGGTTCAAAGATGTGAATTTGAGTATAGTAGCTTTAGCAGGAACACCAGTGGGAGTGTGGGGAGCTTACGAAAGCCAGTACTTATACAAACGACAGACAGTTTGGTTAAATTTGACTCTGGTTTCTACATATAATATTATCGGCAGAACGTATGGACTTTTTTTTTTCTTATTATCATTTATTTATCATGTTTTTTTGTTTTATATTCTCAGCATACATACTTAATAACATTGGAGATCAGCAAGTGCTTAAACAACTTCAAACGCATCAGATCTTTTGTCGTGTAACTTTATTACCATATACACAGATTCAATATCAATCTTTAATTTTTACTTTAACTGAAAAGTAATAAGTGTAATTTTGACAGTTAAAAGCAAATTAGTATTATATGCTACAATTATGACTATTCAATTATAAATTGAACAATTGCTTACAATTATTATCATTGGTGTTCTGTTTTTTGCAGGTTTTATTTGCTTTTCTTCCAGTTTTTTTTGGTGTTCTGTCCTTTTCTTTATTTTACTTTATCTTTCTTCTTTTCTTAGATCATCAGTCATCTTGCATCTTTTGCTTCTCTCCTTTAGATTTGCATTCACCATTTGTTCCCTGCTCTTCTCAACACTTCTTTATTCCAAATTTTGACCATTTATAGCCTATTAATTTCCTCTAGAGCAACATTTTGAATGCTTTTATTCGTTTTTTTTGCTTAGAATAAGTACTCTCAAACTCAAAAATATTCTCAGATTAAATGCATGAGAAGTTAAGTTTAATTTTGTAAAATTGTATTTTACTTATTACATTTTTAGCTTATATATTGTAATAATAGTTAAATTAAAATTTATATTTTGATGAATAATAACACGTGTTTAATTATGAAGAACCGTTGGTTGATTAAGATATGATTGGTACGAGTATAACGCGAATACTTACTTTAGTTTATTGATAGTTTTTTGATAAATTTCATGTATATGCTATTTGCCCATGTATAAGAAACCTATAAAATTTTATTAAATACATTAAGGATTATTGAATTTAACTTTTACGAGGTAATCTCTCACTATCCGTAGATTTTAATAGCACTTTGATTAACAACCTATAAACCATGTTAATTCGCATTTTTAGATTTGATTATCAATGCATAATTTATTATAGGAATATTTTTGATATTGGCTATAAAGTGTGTTTGTTATAGTTAATATTTTTAAACTACCGATCGTATGTATCCAGACTATTATAGACATTTACTTCAAAACATAAATATAAAGTAAAAAGAAAATACAATAAGCAATCAGTAAATTATTCATAATATATTATAGTAATTTTATATAGGCACTTATGATTAATATTCTGTGTAATCACGAAATATAAAGATCTTAGGATTAACACGAAATATACCCATTAACGCGAACAGAACAAAAATAAACAACTAAAAACGTCGAAACTGCTTATGGGTGGTAGAATTTGTGAAAACTGTCATTTGTATTAATAAGTCTACGGAACGACTTGATGCCATCTTGCAAACAACATATTTGCGAGTGGAATTTATGTCCACATTAGGCTTAATTAAAGACTTGCAATATTTGTTCTTAGTTACTTGAATATTTTTTTGCAAATAAATAAAGCAAACGGTCCTGTAAACTGAAGAGTTACGTATATATGGAAAAAGCGAAAAAGGGTTGTCCAGATCGTATCGTTTGTATAATTAAGAGAAGCTTTACTTTATCTGCGAATGATTAGCAAGTCTTTTAATAAAATATATCCATAAACACACATTCTACATTAGCAGCAAGTCTAGCTGACAGTATCTGAGAATCTACAATATGCATTACCCTGCTATACTTCGCCTGGGAGGAAATACACTTGCAGCGAGCAGACTTGTACAGAGATCCACCCGATAAAAACTCCGAAATGACAGTATCGTGCTCATTTTTTCAAACGTTATGGCCAATTAATTCTGCAACACATTTAATTGCGCCATAAACTTTAAAAATATTAAAATTCCAATTATAAACTTTTATCTGATGCCATCTTTTTTCTTTTTATATGTAGGATAATTTTTATTGTCCGCTTAAATTATACAAAACACAAACGAAGACACAACATATTATGTCTAACCGTAAAAACGACATTTCTTTACATTATTACATTTCACACGATTCAATTATATATTCGTTTTAACATAGCGCTTCATATGGTTCCCAATTATATTTATTTTTAGTTAATGCATAATTTAGATAAAATATAATTTTAAGAAAATATGAAAAATATTTTCGACTTTATGACTTGTTATTTAGTTTATAAATTGTTTTGCTTCATACTATTGTAAACAGTCAACATCGACTTTAATTTAATTTTATTTCTCATAATGTTTTTATGATCCTCAAGAATGCCGATTAGAATGATTCAATTTAATATTATAATGTTGTGTTATTTAATATTATGACATTTTTAGATTTAGTTGCTTTTGCTAACAGAAAATAGCACATTTACTTATACAGGGTATGCTTGCATTGTATACATTTTTTAACATAGATATTTTCTTACAATCCAGTGACCAAAGTGACTATTATCAAGAAATTCACTTTCTAACAGACTAATGAGCCAGAGCTGCATTAGGCATGAAGCTGGCTTGGCGTCTAATATCTAGTAAAGCCTATTCTAGAAGTGCAGGTAATTCTTTCGGCGGTAGAAAAAAGGACTAATTAAGATATTTGATTGTTGCGAAAATGTATTATTTTTTGTCAATGTCTTATCAGTAAAAAGCAGCATTGTATTGTTTCTATTAACAAAACACCTGACATTTTATAAAGTTAGCTTCTTAACAAAAAATTGACTTTTTAAATATGGTAACAATATAATAAATACGCTTGAAAAAAGGATGGTCATAGCTAATGAACACTTTCAATTGATTATTATAATACCTAAAACAAGAGAACTTCTGCCATGATTATTTCGTTTACTACATCTATTGTCTCTTATATGTGTATAAAGAGACAGGCATATCTCTGATCGTATTTTCTATTTCCAAATTGTAAATTATTTTGCCATATTTTTTGAATGTTTTGCTTTTGAACAGCATTTACAGTTGCATGATGATGGTGGTAGTGAACATTAATATTGCCGATTTGTTTATTAACAATATAATATCTATCAAAATGGGTGCGTTAATATCTTCTACATCCATCCGCTTCAACAACTTGTCAATGTTTAAGTTTTTTATAACAGTTTGCTTACATCGTGGTGTTGTTTTTGGAAGTTTTGACTTAGATTGATTTACACAAAAAACTTTAAGTGGTTTTTGGCTTGGGCCTTTAGAGATTTTGGTTAAGTTCTCACTAGTTTTTGTGGAACGGTTGGCACTGAAATACCTTATTGTATTCACTCAGGCGATTGTACACATGGACATCACTTGGATACGCTTCCGAATTGATAGTAAAAAATCAAATTGACTACATTCTTGTATGACAAAGATACAGAAAGAGCTTTACCTTAGTAAAAACAAAGTATACTATAATAGAACACACAAAACAATCAGATAAAAGATAAAAGAAGCAAAAGAAAAGGGAACGAAGCAGAGGTGTGCAGAAATAGAACATTTACAGAACAAACATGAGATTTTTAACGTACACAGAAAGGTAAAGGAAGGTGACAAGAACATTGAAAAGAAAAGGAGCAAACAACCTAGTTGACAACGATAACAACATATTAATAGACAGAAACGCATTAAAAAACACCTGGAAGACATATATCGAACAACTATTCAAAGACGAAATATCAGAACCACCTCAACTAGAGCCAAAAACAGGCCTAAGCATTCTGAAAGACAAAATACGAAATGCCATAAAACAAATGAAAGACGGCAAAACCCTAGAGCCAGACGGATTCTACGCCGAATTTTTGACTATCAGACAAAGAAGAATTAAAATAGCTAACCGATATATTTAATAATATCTATAACAATGGCTGGAATCAGAATTTATAACATTTTTAAAAAGACCTCGGCATAAAGTTTTGAATCTTGTTCTTAAAAGTTATACATAAAGTATACAAAATAGTAGAAGAAGAACTGGGACCTACACAATTTGGATTTAGGGACGCAGTCATGACAAGAGAAGCCCTATTCAGTGTGCAAGAACTAGTATAGAGACGCAGAGATATGAATTGTGATATTCATTTGCCTGTTTCGTAGACTATGAGAAGGTTGATAGATAGGTGTTGAACACCAAAAGTTGATAAAAATCTTGAAGAAAGCCGGAAAAGACAACCAAGACCTTAGAAAACAACATCAGATATGCAGATGATCTTATGATTATTGCTGACAATATAGAAGATACACCTAATGAATAGATTAACAAGCATCAGTCATAGATGTGGATTACATATCAATATCAAAGTCTACATATTATTTGTGTTATTATACGAAATGGATGCTTGGACGCTGAGGAGGTTAATACCAAAATGGGTATTTAGAAGACCTCAAAATAATTGAAAGTGTGAGCAAACCGAACTAACAAACACCTTTCATTCAGCTGACTGAATTTTAATTTTTTTACATTAGGGGTATGAATAGCATATTATTATTATAAGTTATGAATGATATATAAAAGTTTATTTTTAATATAAAATACACTTTTATTTTTGATAATTCAACGACTCAGTAACAGTAGTCTTTACACAATGGGTTACTCACACGATATAACAATCCTGCTAAATGGAAAATTTGAAGGTATAAAGACCAACTTCTTAAAGTTAATCCTCAAAAAATCGTTTTTATATTTTTTACCAAAAAAAGCCATAAAAGTGATGTTGAGTCTGTCATTTTTTAACATGTATGTTAAGAAAGTAGAGACTATACCAGCAATGCATTTGAATGCATGTGGACTCTGGCAGTTGGCACACTGCAGGAACACTATTTTCTCTTATAAATCGTTGTTAACAAAACACGTCTACTAACATCTTATAATCTACACCAATGGATTAAAAATTATTAGAGTTTTTGGAGCATGTGTTTACATACAAAACTTAGATGTTATGATACATTTATTTTAGGGTCTGCTTTAGGCCGAGATAACCTGAATGATATAGAAACATAAACTCAAAACATATCTGGTGCAAAAAAATACAAATCAGGGCTAGATATAAATAACCCAACATAACATGTACGCTTACATAAGAAAGTCATCATGATCTAACTTAAGAAGCTTGTGTAAATTACATCAATCTGAACCTTAGATTGCTTTATTACCAAAAAGCCTCAATTTTATTAAAAACAAACACATACACATATTTGAAGTACGATGATTCAACAACTTGTTTGTTACAGATAGGCAGAGGAGGTAATGATTGTTGAAATTGTCTGTTTTTAAATATTATAATCTTGCAACATTACACACAAGCAAATACAAATACAATACTTCTACTATTATTTGTGGGTCTTTAGGAAAGAACCTGAAAATTCTTTACAGGGCTCTTATCAACTGAAGAAACTCATGCAAATACAAATACAATAGCCCGGTATGTAGAAGATGTACAATGCGCAACGATACTGTGTACAAATATAATTTGACCATCTTATTCAAATCTAGAATCCCGAAATAAATCTTTAAGTTGAAATTTTAATCATATAGGATAAAGAACAAACTGCTTATTTTTAGATTATTTTTATTTTATTTTAAAGAGTGTGTATTCTGATTAGGTATGAAATAGGATTTCATTTAGATGGCCGCCGCGGCAGGCTTGGCAGTAGGCCATTTTTGAGGACCAATTATTAAATATTTCTGTTTTAAGTGGTCAATTGTCTGTGGATTATCAGCATACACCTTTTTTTTCAATACGCTCCACAAAAAAAAATCCAACGGTGTCAAATTGAGGTGGCCAGTTTACATCACCGAAACGGCTAATGTCGCGGTTGTTGAATTTGCTGCGCAGATTCATTGTGGCAAGTGTAGTATGGGATGTTACTTCATCTTGTTGCAACCAGAGCTGCTGCAGAACAAGTTTATCCAATTCGGGCCACAAGAAATCAGTGATCATGCCCCTGTAAAGATCTCCGGTAACAGTAACTTTGGCTCTCCTGGTTTTTGAAGAAAAATTGCCCAATAACGCCACCACTTCAAAACCCGCACCAAACGTTAACTTGCAATGGATGCATTTCTCAAATACGGCAGTTTTGTTTGTTTACATAACCTCCAAGATAGAAATGGGTCTTGTCCGAAAAGATGATTTTTTGGTTAAAATTAGAGTCAACATTCAATTTGTTTAAAGCCCACTGAGTAAAGGTCGGCTATTTTAATTTCTTGAACGAGTTGCATTTTGTACGCAAACATATTGAGGTCTTTGTGAAGAATCTGCTTCAATGTGGTTCCCCGAACATTGAGATGCTGATTTCTACACCGAGTAGATGTTTTTGGGTGCTTGCGTACACTTCGAGCAACAGAAGCGACAATTTTGGCAGAACTCTTTGGATGAGCATGCTTGATGCGCGCATTGTTTACCAGTATTCCAGTTTTACTCACTTTTTTTGCAAATTTTTGTATTCCTTTGATAGATGGCGCTTTATTTCTTCCAAGCAAAGTACGCAATTTTTGAGCTCTTGCAGACAATGTGACTCATTTTCAAAATAAATTTTTAGTATTTTAAAACCACATTTTTCTTATGTAATTGTGACGCAAAAATTGACAGCGTCAGTAGAAACATGTGATTCAAAATTTAACTAAAAAATGGCCCACTCTTAACTTCAGTAAAAAATTGTATATATTAGATTGACGAATAGGTACATAACTATCTATTGTCCATTTCTTGGAGCTTACAAACAAGATAATCTATCTAGCTTTGTATGTTGCAACATTTATTTATTTAATATTTAGTATTTAATACTTACTAAAATTACTTTAATTCTTTACTACTTGCAATGTTTACTCAATTTCCGCTTAAACTAAAACTGAAGTTTAAGCTTGGTTCAATTTAGTTTTATGTTTTTCAATTAAAAATTTGACTGATTGTGTCAATGTAATCCGCCATAATACATTATTGTAAATAGGTTATATGTCATGTTCAGAGTACAAGAAAAAGCAAAACATTTAAATTTAAAATAAATTTTGGTAAAATTGTGATAGGTAGGTTACTTAAGGATGGGGTGACTTTTTAGTAAAGTTTTATTTTGCCGTAGGTGGCGGTAGTTCCACGCTCCACTTCCAAGCGTTTCAATGTATTCCCCTACTAGACGAAACATCCAATCATAGATGAGCGGGGTAGCACATGCATTGTGTTATAGTCGAAAGGCATAACAATATGTGTGGCGGGGAGTACGATAGTAAGCGTGCGGATGAAATAGGAAGGCGGAGTGGGGACTTAGAAAATATATTTTTATTAATCTTGGGGCATATTCATCTCCATTATTAATGCAAATTAAAAAAAACTAAAAATATATTCGTTTTCCTGATTTTTTTCTCTATATAGTGACATAAATTTAAAATCGCTAAAAAAATAATTTACATTTATTTCGTAAAATACTGCGTAAAAAAATAAACAAAATATGTCAAGTTATAAACAATCATATCATTAACATTTCCTGAAAATTTCACATTTCTGCGTTCAGTAGTTTTCTTAATGAACATGCCCCCAGTTTATGGCAGAAATTCGCCAGCCTTAAGACGAGGGTACCGAAATCTGGCGAGCGCTTGTGAGACGACCGTCTAAAAAGAGAACGAACAAACGATGGGAGGGGTTCTAGAGTAGACAGAAACGATTGCATCGGCATGACCCGATGTTACATTTGGATGCGTGTTTTGTAGTGTTTGTTTCGTTTCTGTTACTACTACTTATTTTAACATTATTATTTACGTATGCAATCAAAATAATTATTAATTTTAATAAAGAATAAGTATGTATAATGCATATAATACATATATTTATAATCTGATAATTTAATTTATTAGATATTCTGTCAAATTTTCTGTGGATATTGAACGGTAAGATAGCTTAGTTATAGAGCGTTAGCGTAGCACGCCAACAGTTTGAGGTTTGATCCCCAAATATGATTAAAATAATAACTTTATTTTTATCCAGCGGGGTGATTCGGAAGTCACCTAATAAGCCGTTGGTTCCATCAACCCTCTTCTGGGCGATGTAAAATAGCTGTAAAACGCGTAATAAAGAAAATATTGCTAGATAGTAATTTTGTTATTATGTAACAAGAACGACTATGGATACACATCACGGATTGTACGCTATGAATTCTTTCTTCAAAAAGATGCCTCAAAGAAATGGACATGTACAAGCCCAGATGGCCGCACAAAAAACGAGATTGACTTTATTATAACTAACACCAAGCATATAGTACACGATATAACAGTACTTAACAATTTTTCGATTGGTAGCGACCATAGAATGGTCAGTGCAAAAATAATTTTAAACGTGCATAGAGAAAGATCAAAACTAATAGCTACACTAAAAAACACAAAATGGTCACCAATCGGAAATAAAGACGCATAGATGACACAAATTGAAAGAGATCTCGGACATATTCTAAATCTTGAAGACGATGTACTGGATATTGACACCCTGAACCAACAAATAACAACTACAGTAAAAGATGCAGAGAATAAATACAGGACTAAACCAAATAAAATCAACGAAAAAAAAAATGAGCAATGATACAAAGAATCTTATGGAACAAAGAAGAAACCTAAAGGACAAACACGGCTTAAGATCTGAAGAACTACTACAACTAAATAGAGCAATTTCCAAATCTATAAGGAAAGATCTTAGAAAATATAATACAGAACAGATAAATAGAGTAATCGAAGAAAATAAAAGCCTTAAAGTTCTACGAAGACGAATTACAAATGCTATAAGGAAGATGAAGAACAACAAATCTTTGGGTGAGGACGGTATTGTCATCGAAGCGATCAAGGAAGGTGGTGATATAATAATATCAATTATGCAACATCTGCCTAAAAAAAGGCGAAATTCCATCTACTTGGAACAACGCTATTATTAAAATAATGCACAAGAAAGGAGATATAACAAACCTTGGTAATTATAGACCAATTAGAATGCTATTGCATACTTATAAACTCTTTATGAAGATCATCGCAAAACGACTAACACCTAAATTTTTACCAGCCCAGAGAACAAGCTGATTAGATCTGTGTATGGAACAAATGACCACCTTTAAACAATTAAGACATTTATCGAAAAGTTAATAGAATACAACAAACCAATTTTTCTTGTATTCGTGGATTATGAAAAAGCATTCGACACAATTAACCAATCGATCACATACATATACTAAACTAATTAAAAGTATATACGAAAATGCGACTGTGTGCGTAAGTCTTCACGAAAATACAGAGATGTTCCACATCGAAAAGGGTGTTCGCCAGGGTGATACTATCTCCCCAAAGTTAAAGCCTTCGGGAACTTCAAGGACATCTTTAAGTCTGAGATACCCATTTGCCTGAAACGAAAGGTATATGATCAATGCGTGTTACCCGTTATGATATACGTAGACCCTAACTTTAACAAAGAAATCTGCAAACAAGCTACGCGTTGCCCAGCGTGCGATGGAAAGGTTTATGCTGGGTATATCGCTTAGAGACAAAATTTCAAACGAAACCATTCCCTGAAAAACTGACATAACAGATGTTATTGAAAGGGTATCCGCTCTGAAGTGGAACTGGGCTGGACATCTAGCCAAAACTAGAGATGGTAGATGGACAAAGAAAATATTGGAGTGGAGACCTAGAGATGACGCATATAGGAATAGAGGACGACCCCCAACAAGATGGACCGACGATATTAAGCGCATCCGAAGGAACTTGATGCAAGTCGCACAAGACCATGATAAATTGAGTGGGATACGGGAGGCCTATGTCCAACAGTGGGCGCTTATGGCTGCATGATGATGATGAACAAGAACGACAATTTTTTGTAGATTTTTTTTACAACCAAACAAAATAAAAAATCATTTGAAATTTTGAATTTTTTTACAACTTAGTTGAATTTTTTTTTTAAATTTTTTAATTTATTTTGCAAATTAAAAAAAATAATTGAAATATTTTTTTTAAATAATTATGTTCTTTTTTAGAGGGCTGCAATGGATTTTGGCGCACTTGCTTGCTTGTAAAGTAAAGTAACACATAAATCTTTAGCTAGCAGTATATATCTTACTTACTTCTAGCAATGTGCATAGAGAATAACCCTGTATAACATTATTATTGACTATAATATTATTATATATATATAATATGACTATAACAATGCTTTGCCTATGCAAACACGAAAACACGTATCCAATATATTCACACGTGGTCGTCTTCTATAAGATTCGCTGAAATTTGTCGGAGCGCTACAACGAGCAACGCGTTGAACTAAATTTTGACGCGCGCATCCAATTATTATTAATATTTAATTTTGCGATTAACTTCAATCATTAATCAACATATAGATTTAAATTTTGGAATTGATACTCAAGTAATTGTTTTTAAGAGCATGAAACCAAAATACATTTTTATAGTAAATTTATTAATTTAGAAACAATAATAAAATATTAAATAATTTTTTTTTAAGAAATAATATATTTATGTTTTTTATTGTTCATTTCTACATATAAATTTTGTTTTTTGAATTTGTTATGAATAATACTTTTTAAGAAAATTGCGAATTACGAACTAAAAATTTCCAGCTCTTTATAATGAAGATTTTTACTACCAACTTTAAATACGTTTGTTATTTTAATCTGAGATCGAAATGTGAAATAAACTCAGTTAAAGATCAGATTAAGCTGTGATTGAAATACCGGCTTATAGTATTAATATTGTTTTGTAAAAGTAAAACTGTGCTTGAATTATTATTGCTTTTTTGTTTGAAGATTTGTTTGAAGATTTTTATATGACTCTAATTGTATTTTTTTTTCAGGTAAGTTTATCAATTTTCTAATCAACTGCGATTTGAACCGTAAGTTTTTTTATACATTAGGTAATTTGAATATTTTTTCAAATTTTATTTTATTTAAATATTAACTACAATAAGCCTAAAATTTATCCATTTATCCTAGCGGTCTTTGTGTACTAATAGAAATAAACTTCATAAAAAGTAAAATAAAACAACTGTTTCTTTCACATATCCTTTGACAAAAACATCAGTCAACAATTAATCCATTAACACTTTCATGGCACTCTCACAGAAGGACCTAATCCTTATACAACGTTGGATTCTACAGATCATCCCTTTATGGGTGTATCATTATCGCCGTTACATTACGTTACCGTCATTAATATTAATTACACAACAGACGTATAAATTATCAAACGGGAGCGTTGTGGGAACAACGATGTATTACCCACCTCCGTCTTTCTATTGCAATACAGAATTAACTTGATGTTAAGTGACTGTTGTGTTCAATAAAATATAAACTGTAAATACTTGATATATACTTTTAGCATATTATAGATTGTTTTGTGTTATTGAAATCATTATTGTCAATAGTATTTGTTAAGACTAATATAATATGCATTCATCTATTATTAGTTTATATAGTTTTAATAGTTAAAATTATATTAACTAGCTTTGATTTTCTTACTATAGCTACTATAAAAACGTTCCACATACAAAATATTGCCTAGATTAGACAACAAAGACAATACGACAAATTATATGAATTATTTGAATGGAGATTAAGTCAATAAACGGGGTTTATTTCAGTCGTTAAAGCAGGTCATCGCCACCAGTATCAGTAGAATTTAATAGTAAAATCCCTTCTCTGTCTAGCCCAGTCGTTTGGAATTGGTATGAACCGACCACAGGGGTATTAGTATTTCTTTTTAAGTTTTGGTTGTTTCTTTAAACAATAAAATATAAGTAATTTTAGTATTAGCATAGAAAGTGTTTATTAATATTGACTTAGTTTGAAATAATTTTAGTTATTGTAATTAAAAATTATAATTCTTATATTTTGACCATATTTGTATGATGTTTAAAATACAGGTTACAACGCTTATAAATATTGATAATACAAATAATTTTTTTTAATTTTACTCTTCTAAAACTTGCTGAATCCTGAACCGAATAGTTTAAAGGTTAAATTTCACCAAAGTTTAATTTTATGTTTTTTTTAAATTATTTATTAATATGTAACCATAAAACTATCTATTTATAATCAAATCTAATTACAACATTAAATTAAAGCCTACAGTTTAATTACGACCCTTACCCCACTCGAGGATTAAACCGAGGATCTTTTTTAGTATGCAGTTTTTGAATTTTTGATCATTCTGGTGTTAACAGTCTAGTTTTGGATAGCTATATATGATTTTAAGTATCTTTTGTACGCAGATGTCTTCTTGCTCATTTTTCTAAGGCAAGTTTCAATCGGACCAGAGCAGGGGGCGGGTGAATTGAGAAATTTGCTTTAGTATTTTTTTTCAGTTTCTATAACTTTTTAGTAGTCTTTTGATCGATTCATGAGAATATGAAACTCTTAAAAAAAAATTTAAGTTGTTTTGTTATTATTAAACTTTTCAAAAATCGCAAATTTGACTAAGAAAAAAATTACTAGTGAAATTAATCAGAATTTTTTTGTAGAATCCAAATCTGGCGTCATTTTAAGTCTATACCTTGTCTATAAGCCGCAAAAGTTATAAAACCATGTTTTTGTTCTGAGTAGGATGGGCAAAAAGGAGTATTTTTAAGATTTTTTTTAACCGTCAAATTTGACGTATTTTGAGTAAATTAGTTGGAAAATATAAATTAAAATGTTTTCTGTATTTAGGCTTTAGGGGTCTAAAACTAAAAAAAAATGCAAAAATAGGCCTATTTTTTAACATAAACTCTTACAAATACACATTTAGTAGCGTTCAGAGGAACTATACATTAAATATTATTAAAAAATTGAATTCTGGGGACAATTTTACATGGAAAATAGTTAGTGTCGTGTTTATCGTGTTTAGTGCGGCTAAACGTGTATTTGTAAGAGTTTATGTTGAAGAATAGGCTTACTTTTGCATATTTTTTGAGTTTTAGACCTTTAAAACCCTTTCGCGCCGACTTTTTTTTTGCCGCCCGTGCAAGATTGTAAGGAATATATAGAGTTAATATGGCCTATTGAGGGTCTTTAAAGGTTCCTAATATTTTTTTTAGTTTTCTAAACTTAAATTTGATTCTGGGACATATTGTCCCACCAGTGTTTTGAATTGGGACATACATATATGTCCTAACAGACTAAGAATACGTTCAGGAGTAACAATAACTTTATTCAAAAAATAAGTCTCTTACAAACTAAAATATCTTATATATGGAACGGAGTGAAACAACTTTTGCACAATGGTATATTGCACATGGTACACAAAGTCTTTGTGGGAAATTCTTTTTTCTGCAGCGAACATCGGTGGTATTTTCTACAAAATGTTCCTTCTACCGGCAGATGATCGCCGACATTTAGAAGGTGTCTTGATGTAGCAGAAGGGCGTTCTAATCCTTTCTTTCTAATCACTTTAGCGTTTTCTCATCCTTTTCCGATCATTTCCTCCGTCAAATCGATCAGAAATGTGAGTGTAGATTTTTTCTTATGGTGAATTTCTTTGTAGAGTATGCAAGCATTTATAATGGAAGTCATGAGTAGCTTGTAATACACTTTACGCCACTATTTTCCGGATCTACGATCAAAATCGTATAGAGTGGTAAGCTGATCGGACAAATCAACTCCCCCCATAAATTTGTTGTAATCAGCAACAGCTTGAGGACATTCTAGGGCAACTTTTTATCCATTTTTCAATTTGCGGTTTACTGAAGAAACATCGTTTTTATGGCAATTGCTGAGAACTACTACTTCTTTTGTATCTTGCCAAAAACAAGCCAATATTCCAGATTCAGTAGTATTGGTACTTTGCTATCTCCTCGAGCCAACTTTTCACTATAATTTGTCATATTTTTTCTATTTCTCATACAAGTGCCCGTAGCTACAAATGGCAGATTGTAAAGCAACTTTACTGAGGTAAAAAATCTATCGAAACAAACAAACACGTCTTCATTAGGCGGTATAAGTTCCACGAGTTTGTTTACCACCCGCTCTCCTAGCGTAGATTCTTGAGTATATGCAGCATCCTTACCGGCATATATATCAAAGTTGTAGACAAATCCTGATTTTGAATCACAAAGTACCCAAATTTTTATTCCCCGTTTTATGGGTTTAGGGGCAGTTATTGTTTTAGCGATGACCTGCCCTTTAACTTTACCATGGATTTGTCTATACTCATATGCGAGCACAAACTTTGGGCAGATTGATACCTTTGCTTCAAGCACTCGACCAACTCGTCAAAATAGTCTTGCTGGAGATTTCTGGCTTTTCGGGATTAGCAAAGTACACTTTAAAAAGCAAATATGTACAACGATCACGGCTTATTGCATCTTTGATACAATTATTTCTTAGGCTCTTCTTATTTGACCAATAATCATGAAATGATGGTAAGCAATTGTAGCTCATTACCAACATACACCCTGTTACTATCATAATCTCGGACGCATCCGTTCGTTGCAACACATTGTCTCCGATTTTTTGCATTTTTAATGTTCTTGCAAAAAGCAATTAAGTTTGGATGAACTCATATTCAGCTTTGCCAATACAATTGCATTCCTAACTTGAGGCATAGTTTTAGTGGGTTGAAAATTTTTGATTTTGTCAATATCACACCAGTGTACCACATCATCGTTATTTTTGTTATTTGGTTGGGGTTCTTCATCCGAATCGGAAGATAAATTTGAAGAGTTATTTGACAAGTTTTGATTTTCATCATAATTGTTGTGATTTTTTTATCGTTTTGCTGGAATTTCTTTTTCAGAAGGTTCAAAATCTGAATCTGAGTCATCACTACAATGGAATGGATTTTCATTGTTGTTGAAAATATTGTTGATTTCTTCTTTCAATTCTTTTTGGGTAAGATATTTTTGACCCTTTCTGTAGGAAAATATGAACCAACGTCTATTTATAAGCGAAAATCATCAAAAACAGACATTTCCCAGGCAGATATTCTGCAAAGTCTCTAGTAGTTACGTTTTAGTTTCACAGTAATACAGAATTCGGTACAATTTTGCACTGCTCTGCACAAAACAAGTACGAATTCTCAAATATATACACGACGACAACGTGAATACTGGTATGACATCGATTTATTGTAAATTGACGTACCTATTAACCACCAAAATTTTCAAAAGTCGTCTGGGGCATATATGTACCAACAAGCGCGAAAGGGTTAAAACCCAAACACACAGAACAAGTTTTTATTTTCTAACTAATTTTTATCAAAATAAGTCAACTTTTACGGTTAAAAAAATCTAAATATGCTCTTTTTTGCCCAGTTTATAGGCAGAATATAGACTTGAAATGGATTTGGATTCTACGGAAAATTTCTGATTGATTTCACTAGTATGTTTTCAGTTAAAATTGCGATTTTTTAACAAAAAATGCGATTAAGTTGAAAACGACAAAAAAACTTTAAAAAATTGTAGAATTTTTTTAAGGGTTTTATACCCTCATGAACTGATTGAAAAACTAGTAATAAGTCATAGAAACTGAAAAGAAATACTAAAGCAAGTTTTTCAATGCCCCTAAATGTTTTTCCTGTATTATTTGTTTAGTTTTTGGTGGTTTAATATTTTGTAGCAGATTTAAAATGATAATATAATGGATATATTTTTTTTTTTTTTAATAAATTTATGAATATTTTTATTGTGTAATTCTTTGATGTTAAGTATTTTTCTAGTTTCTGTTTACAATCTTTTGGATGATGCATTCTATGTTTTGTAAATATTGTTCTTGAAGTTTTGTGAAGGTCACAAGACCACTTTGGTACAATTGTTTTAATCCAAATGAATAATTTAAAATATATTTTTGATTTTGTATTTTGAATAAATATGGATTATTAAGTTTTTGCACAGTAAAGAGAACAGAATGGGGTCATGGTCAGAGTCAAGTTCTTATACAGTTTGTGGTTGAGAACAATCACCATAGTTAATAATTGTAAAGTCAATTTGACTGACTGATGATGCAGTGATAATGTTGGGTGAAATAAGAAAGTCTGTTACCAGTGGTATTGTTTTGGTAACACTTTCATGTATAGTGTCGAGCGTTTAATGGCACCAATACGAGTTGTTGACCTGACAGTGGACAGCTACTCCGAGAGGCGAGTAAAAACAAACAATGCTTAAAGTTCTGGTTACTTAATGCAAGCGAGCATCCGAGCTGGCCTAGTCAGTTACTTGCAGTGCAGCTACTCGCACCGTGTGACCGCATCATGGGATTTACTGTCCCTCCCATTATAGTATGATGGGGTCACACGGTGCGAGTGCACTACAAGTAACTGACTAAGCCAGCTCGGATGCTAGCTTGCACTGTGTAACCAGGCCTATAGTCACCTATAACCAAAACAATTTGTCAAACATGAAGTAGTTGTAGTCAGCGAGTTTGATGGAAGTATGTTCTAAGGTTGTGTCGATGATGTTGTTAATGATTATGTGTGGAATATGTGGAGTTTTTTATAAGAATGTCTAGTAGGTGGATATGATATTCACTAAACCACAAAATAAGTTGAAACATTATAACTAAAATAGGTTATTGGAAATGCTATACATACAAATAATAAACAAAATTACTCTACTTTTGAGGTTAGAAACACACCGTAATTCAAATAACCGGCAGAAATTTGTAAGTGTTAAATTACGGAAGTTTCCGACCGACAGATGTTGGTTCAAATCCACCGTGCTGACAGACTGGTGTTGGTACAACCCACCATAAGGGAGCACTTAAAAAAAACATTTTGTTTTGGAATTTATTGGATTATTTATTTTTTAGCTACTAAAGATTTACTTTTGAACATAAGCTTCTTCTAATCACTTCTTTGTTTTTTTTTATTTTGAAATTTTTGAAGCCATGTTTTATGTTATTATTTTATCTATTTTGCTTAAATTAATACCGCTTCGAGACACTAGTGACAAATAAGCGTCAGAAACACGACAAACTTGATCGAATCGGGACAACTTTAACCATAATATTGGATTTCATCGAAGAAAAGGAACTGCTAGCAGATTAACAATCAGTGCATGCATTGCACACCAAGATTTGCAGTGCAGGGATTTTACATAGTACAATTAACAGCATTTTGATATGAAGGGTGGGCCATCTTTAGGATAAAATTTTAATCGTATGGGATAAAGAACGAGCGGCTTATTTTTTGATTATTTTTATTTTATTTTATCGAGTGTATATTCCGAGATGGCTACTGCGGCAGGTTTGGCAGTAAGCCATTCTCGAAAACCAATTACCGAGTATTAGCGCTACTGTTTCCAGCGGTATTTCCGCAAAAACTTTGCAAATGTTCTGGTTTAAGTAGTCAATTGTCTGTGGATGGCAGCAAACAACCTTCAAAGCGCCAAAGTTATAGCTACGGCCTACACAAAATCAGTGATTATGCTTCTGTAACAATCTCCGGTAACTGTAACGTTTCAGAAGAAAAATGGCCCAATAAGGCCACCACTCCAAAATCCGCACCAAACGGTAACTTGCAGTAAATGCATTGGTTTCTCAATAATGGCATGTGGATTTTTTGTTCCCCAAATACGGCAATTTTGTTTGGTTACATTCCAGCATTTCAATTTTGCGCACTTTTATCACAAACCTTTGTATTTCTTCGTTTGATGGCGCTTCATTTCTTCCAAGCAACGTAAGCAATTTTTGCGCTGTTGCTGACAAATGAGACCCAAGTATTTATTCTTATTTTAACTTTCACATTTTGAAATGTAAAAAGAATATAGAACTGAAAATGAATTTTATAAATAAACTTAGTCTACAAAATATTCAGATCTCTTTATGTTATTAACAAAGAAAAAAAAACAGTTATAGAAACCGAAAAAAATAATTTCATACAAGTAAAAAATATTTTTAATGACATACTAAAACCTTCAAATTTTAAACTAAAAATTTATATGTATGTCAAAATAAAAGAAGGTATGTACCTTTTTGTAAAACTTGCAAGACATATAAAAAAATAAATAATAAAAGAGAAAATCTTATCATAATTTTAATTTTATCAAACTTCTAGAATAAGTCAAAAAAATTTAAAGCATTATACAGGGTGTTAAAAAAAGCATGTAAAATATTTATAAAACTTTTTTACGTAGATGGGTAGAAAGAGGCGGACCAGTTTTAGGCCTGCAAGTTTGCCTAATTTAAACGCTTTAGATTTTTTTCTTTGGGGATATTTGAAAATATTGGTACTCTTGTAAATAGCCTCAAGGAGTTGCTACTACGAATTAAACAAAAGTGTCAACTAATCCGAGCCAATGCCCAAAGAGATTTTAGAAAGAGTTTGAATATCCTTCAGACTAAGAAGTCGTGCCTACAGATCATGCAATAGTCATACAAGATGAATCAATTCTCTATAAATATTTTTTCTGGCTGAGTTCTTGTGTCAACAAAGGTGCTATTTTTAAAGTTTGCCATTTTTATATTTTTTTTTAATTTTTGGGCTTGGGAACGACGAGTTAAAAATGGCAAAAAATTTGTAAATAAATTAAAATTCTAATAAAATAAATTAAAAATATATAAAAACATATTATATCAATTGATGTAGACAATCTTATAATAATAATAGTAATAATAAACGACTTTATTAACAGGATAAATACATAAAGGGTTTTCTATTATGAAGTGTCATTTTAAAGTTTGCGCCATTTTTGAACTTGTAAAGATATGAATGTTATTTTTTGCCAGTTGAAAAGTAAAAACTACCCCATTTACGAAAACGGTACGATATACGCTTTAACAAAAAATAAAAATATTGAAAATTCACTACAGATATGGTGCAAATTTAGCAGAGACGTTTGTGGTGTAATCGGTCGGAATGAAGCACTGTCACAAACAGCAATTGTGAAAATAATTTAAAAAAAATGAGACATTTGGCCAAGTTAGTGAGGTTAAGTCACCAGTCCGTTGTCGTAGTGTTAGGTCAGACGAAAACATTGCTGCTGTTGCTGAAAGTGTCGCAGAAAACCTACGTATGTCAAATCCACGGCGTTCACAACAGTTGCACATTATGCAAACTAGTTTACATCGCATTTTGCTCAATGTTCAGTGATAAATAAAAATGACACTTCATAATGGAAAGCCTTAGGTTATCCTTAAATTTAAACTATAAAACTAATATCAATAATAATAACTGAACTTTGGACACATCGAACCGAATGCGAATAGGTTATGCCCGGTATGCCGGTATTTATGGCATAGTGCATGATGCGCATGAAATCGTGCGTTTGAACAGATGTTTGACTTTGTTAGAAATAAAATAAAACTAGTACTTGAGCCACTGTTTTTTTCCTGGGTTAGTCAGTGCAGTTTGTGAATTACGTGAGACCATATTTGCTATACTCATTGATACCGTCAGGTCGTGCCAGCTTGGAAATAGAAAGAAGGCATTTTATACATCTTATGTAACTTTGTTTTTTGTTTTTCTAAAAAAAAATAATAAACTTTTTTATCTCCGAAACCGTTACTTTGCGGAACATGTTTATTAAGACTTTTTTGTTTATTATGATTTATACTACTACCTCTTTAAATATTTTACAATTTTTGTTAACACTCTGTATAATCTTAAATCTTGATAATAGATCAAGAAAGAATTATGTTCTTATTATCGTATGATTAATGTTATTAAAATCCAATAAATGGAGCAACAATGAATTTCTTATTTGTATCTAAAAATGTCTTTACCCCTTTCACGACTTCTGGTATATTTACCGTATTATTCTTTTTTTATATCAAGACTAATGCAATTTTATCAGATTATATTTGATTTTTATGGGTACAATTTTGTTTTCTAATTTGTTAGCACAGTGTTCACGTTTGCAGCCATTTGATTTTTGTTGCATTATCATATTTATTTGCTTTAGCCGAGGACGTTGTATTATAATCAAGGATAAACTGAAAAGACGGGAATATGTGTTACAATGCAGCAAAGACGGATTTTTGTTTATAAAATGGCAAAACACAAAAGCAGTGGTTTTGTTGAGTAATTGTCATAATGCCAATGTTGGTTTGTCAATAAATATCAGATTGATGGCACCAAAATTGGTGTTCCTTGATCATAAATAGAAACAGATTATGAAAGCAGTTTTGGATTCTGGATTGAGTGGGAGGGTGAAACCAATTTTGCTGCAGTTAGGTCTCATTCAGCCTTTTTTCTTTTTTTAGTGGTAAACTTTACTCTTCAGTCCCAACACATAGCTAACGTATGTGGTTGGCAATTTCCTAACATGGACACTCTTTTGTAGGTTAGCGCAGAGCAGATATATAGTTCTATTGGAAAGAACAACTAGAAGGAGTTACAAAAGGTGCACAAAAACAAATTTCAAAAACAATTTGTCAAGAGTGTGACGTTTTGGAACTCATTAAATGTATTGTAAATAAAAGTACTACTAGAAAAAAATTAATGATACTTATATGTAACACTAATCACTTCGTTTTTCATTTTTTGATAGAAAACAGTTTTGATTTATAAAAATATAAAAAACTTAAATTGTGTTCACTTGCTTTCTAGAAAAAAAAAGTTGCCAAAGGGTTAGATCTATTAAATCTTTTGAAGAAATAGATCGTTTGCTTATCATTCGAGCAGCATAAAAACTTCTGTTTATCTATTGGTCTGATTCGGAAGTGACATAATAAGTTGTTGATCTCATCAACCTCATTGAAGAAAGTGTAGACTTACTGGAACGATATAAAATAGCTATAGAATTTAAAAAAAAAATAATAATTTTTATGAAAAAACAATTTGCCGCCTTCTCGATGAAAATTTTTAATGGACTATTTGAGTCAGTGAAACGAATTTACCTATTATTTTTTATTAAAATTGGTTAACTGGAACTACGCAACAATTTAGTTTTGCAAAAAAAAATCAAATAGAGAAAACAGTTTAAAATATAAAAAATTAACAAACAAATCCAGCTTGTACACTAGTTTTAACTTGATTCTATTATACAAATAGTCCTGATTATTAGAGTCCAACATTTATGGCAACACTACTTCTTCTGTACTTACTATAAAACTATAAATTGATTAAGATTTTCACTTTCTAATGAAGGACAGTATGGCTATAATTTATTTATTCTTGGTTATAGTGAAAATGAAGCATATCAGTTAAGGAAGTCAATTAGCGCACGCAGTATTGATAAATATTAATTAAGAGTGTATTTTATTTACTTTAGAATTATTAATGTATATTTTATGTCCGGTATGACATTGAATGGGTGCTTTATGGTAGACGAATTAAATAAATATTTAATGTATATTTTCGAAGGCCTCTGGAATGGAGCTATTAAATATTCGAATGTGTCACAAAGTTATTGTGGGAATAATTTATGTGATAAGTCGGAAAGTGAGGTGGTCAATAATATTTTAATTTAATTTATATGTTCTCGGGATGCTTAGAGGGTGGTAAGAGAGGCCTGATTACTGTCTAATAGTGGTGACTATGGGGGGTTGGATCCCCTCTGAGCGCTGTCAAGAGTGATGTAGGTGTACGCCGTAATGCCGTAATGGTTGTCGTAACATCTTCAGAAATATATGGGCCGTCTTATTTCAGTCTCATAAGTGCCTTTTATGTGGATTTCACGAATTTCTACACGGATTTTGTTCATTTTTAAAACGGGGCCGATTTATTTTTGTGACTGGATCGACGGCAGTGCGGCAAGGTTAAGGTATTTAACAGCGGGAAGAGGGTTTTATTTTCGGGGCGACACTAAATTTCGAGAGTTGTCTCGCCATTTACAATTATAGCGCGCTCTATTAATTATTCCAACTATCCTATTATTTCGTGTGGAGCACGAGGCAAAACTCTAAATCTTCACGGCGTGCGGCTGCCGGATAATTAAATGAATAAATGAGACAAATGGTTGAAATTGTAAAATGTACGCGGTCTAAATAATTATTGAAAAGTAATTAATTTACTAAATGAGAAAGTTTTATTTTGCTAAAATAACTTACAGATTCATAAATATAGAAGGACGTGCGATACTGGTCCCTAATGTAAAAACTTTGTCAATTTCACGGGCCAATTATGTCTCAAATAAACCATTTACCTCGCAGTTTGAGTGACACCGATAAGGTAATGGTGCCATTACACCCACCACCCGCGGATTAAAACCTAAAACATTTTGATTATATTATCAGGATCGCAGAGACGTCTATTGATATATGCGCATGAAATTCTTCGCCCAACTATCCGAGGATGTAATTAAGCTCATTTAATTAAACTGACAGCAAACTAATACCCATGCAGCCTCATAAATTGAAGTTTCGTGTATCGCGAAATAGGCTAGCAATTCGCATTCCTAATATTGTTGCCTCTGCATCTTTCTCGCACGCACATTATCTATTTACCTTCTACAAGCATACACACTCTAGCACTCTAAACATCCTTTTAAAAATGATTTATAACTCGCTACGTCTAAATACTTGCCTAATGCAACACTTTACCACTGCCATCTCGAATCTTCTACCACCTACCTCAACTTATTACAGAAAAAAAATTAATTCCATAATTGCGCGAAACACGAAATCTCTCGAATTATTAAATCCGTCGGAATACTTCAAACGATCTGCGTGACTACGAAACGAACAATGTCTCAACCTCACAACACAAGACGGGTTAAACAGGAATGCTTATAAAGCGGCTCTTAAATCATTCAGTCAGAAACCAATCACAAATTATTCAAGTAATGTTCTGGCACAGTTTCTCATATATCCTAGTTTCACATGTTAACCAAATATTAGGTGTTGTTTTGTTATAACTATGTTTAAGCACACTTTATAAAGTATTTATTGTTTAACATTGCTATTTCAGCATTGTAAAATTAATTTAAAACAAACCAGAATTTTAACATTTTACATAATACATAAAATTGGAATAAAAAAATTTGATTAAAAAACTGACGATGAAAAAGAAAAAAGTTTAGGTCGTTTGTTATTTTTTGTATATTTTGGACTCAAAAATAATTATAATAAATTAATTTTATTTTGCATTTATTTAAAAAGGCAATAGATCACGGTAATTGAGTAAGGTTATCTACTACTACTTTTTATATTAGTAGTTAAAACTGCTTTTGTTTGACCAAATTTTTGTTTACTACCGAGTTAAAAATTGTAACATTTATTTTTTCTATCTACTAATTGGTTTAACATTATATGTTCAGAGAGCGATAAGTCAAGATAGGAGTTTAGTTATATGCAATGATCTATTAATTTGATTTATTTAAATTAGTGACTATTTCAAAGTGTAGACTTGGTTTGCGGCATCTATCATTTAAGTACTGTTGGAATGAAATTGTTTTTCCAATTTTTTTGATTGTTTTCTGAAAAAGAAAACGTCATATAGATGGTAGTTTAGTTATGAATTTTATTTTATGCAAGACAGCAGAAAGCAGCAACTTAATAACTTATTGACAGATGATATTTTTGGTCTATTACAAATGGTTTTTAAAGATTGGTTTTGTGTGTTTTGTATTGTTTTTGACTGGTATGGTGTTGTTTCTAGAAGGTAATAAACAGAGTTCTTGTTATCTTCTGACAACGATGGAATTGCACGAGTTTTAGCCGCTACTAGTAAGGGTGTTTTGTTTTGACAGTTGATTTGACAGTTTTTGGTTGTTTTGAGGTTAGTTTGTTTTGGCAATTTATTATGAATAAACTCACGCCGGAGCATGGTTAAAAATTATTCAAATTTATTTTTAAAAACATGGTTTAGTTTGAGAAACTCATCGGGCATTACGTGCATTGTATGGTGCTCATAATTGTCCATCAGAGCGATTAATTCGAGAAACTATGCATTGTTTTTGCAATACGTTTAATCTTAACGATAATAAGCATCCAGAGACGTTGTACAGTGCTCACACAAGAAGCAACTGATAGTGTGCAGCGTAGTGTTAATGATGATCCATATGTGTCAATTAGTCATTATGCTTAACAAATAAACTTGTGTCTATCCACTTTTTGGAAAATTTTGCAAAAAGATCTTGGTTTACAAGCTTACAAGATTTAACTTATACAGGAATTGAAGCCACACGATCATCGTTTGTCTTGTACATTTGGCAACTGGGCTGAGGAAAACATTGCTATTGATCTACAATTTTATTTGAAAATTTTGTTTAGTGATGAAGCACACTTTTGGTTAAATGGCTATGTCAACAAACAAACTTGTTGCATTTGGAGCGATAATAATCCACCAGTTTTTGTAGAAACACCATTACATCTAGAAAAAAATACCGTTTGGGGCGCTGGTGGAATCATTGGTTCATATGTCTTCAAAAATGGTGATGGTCGGAACGTTACAGTCAACGGTGAGCGGCACAAAGAATGATTGCCAACTTTTGTGTGCTTCAATTGGACATCGTTAATGTTGCAAACATGTGGTTTTAGCAGGACGGCGCTACATGCTACACAGCGCGCGATACAATTAATTTACTGAAAGAAATATTTCTCTAACGATTAATTTTACAAAATGGACTTGTTAACTGGCCAAATAAAGCTCATATCATGGATATTGAAAACATTTTTCTGTGTGAATTCAATTTAAGTTCTCCGCCTCTAAGAAAAACCTTTTTTATTTTGGATTCTGAATTTGAGTGGGAGAGTGAAACCAAGATCCTAATGACTGCACTTATGCCTTATTAGGTTTTTTGTATTTTTGCTAACCTATGTGGTTGATTTATTCTAGGATATTGCTTGGAGTGGTATGATTTGCAGAATCTTTCTATACAGTTGCAAATAGTAATTGGTTGTTTTGGGGAATTTATTATAATTATTAATTCCTATATCTATCTAAATCTATCAGCCTTAACGGTTTTTACCGTGTTGAAGTACCTTTTCACCCAGCACAGCTCAATGATAGCACGCGAGCTGACAATGTTCTATGTCTGTCAGCGTCCGCTTTTGGTAGAACGTAATAGTAGATACGTCTTGGATTTTATTTAAGATGTACATAGTGTAGTATTGATAAAGTAGATAATGCTTATTGTTCTGGTTTTGTGTCCAGTGGTGTACTTAGGTTAGGTTAGGTTATCCTTAGTTATTCAATAGAAGAAGTCATTTTTTTGGGCTAAAGCAGTCAAACTTTTTTTGCAAATTTGTTCTTTATACACTTTTTGTTTGGGACTAAGCAGCTTGGAAGAATCCATCATGCTCGTTACCATGTAGAATTATTATTTTCTAGCAATAATTGAAACTTTACTCGGCGGTCAATCAACACCAAATCTTCAAAATTGTTTTTGATTTTTCTAGTTTGTGTTTTTATAGGTCTTTTACACTTTATGTTATCATTGATTCTCTGTCCTATTTGATCTGCTTGCACCAATATTTGACTTGAAAATAGAACTAGTTATTTTTTCTATATATATTGCCATCATTCTTTTATAGATGTTTTTGGGGTACTGCTTTCATTTGATTAAAATTATGACGCTTTTGTGTTACAAATTACTCATTTAGAGATAACATTATAAAATATCAGAGAAACTTCCCATACATTTTCTTTGCAATAGCATATTATTTTTATAACTTGGTAGATAACATAAAAAATTCTTTTTGTATCTAGAATTATGTATTCACATACCCACTGTCTGCTGAACAAGACGTTCATCTTGTTTTTTAATAATATAACTTATGCTTATTACTTTTTAAAATAGTTATACAAGCGATGATCATGAAACTTGGAAATAGAAAAATAAAATTATTGTTTGTAATGATATTAAAAAAGCTGAATAGAAGCGGAGCCAACACATCGATAATTTTTAGATACGATGACAATGCACAGCACGTTGCATGAAGGGATACTGACATCAACCGAAGAAGCGTTTAGAAACGGTACGCGGAACGAAGGTATAGTCATAACTCTAGTGGTTTTTTCTGTAATGTTTACAAATACATCTTTTCTTTTTCTTTATTGTATTTTTTTTTTAATTGAACATTAGGCTTTACTACATTTGGTCTGTCACTTCTACATTTTGTGCAATACCATTTATCTTTTGGTTTAGTGGTGAGACACATAAGAAATTAAACCATTCAATAGGGCAAATGATATTTGATCACACACACACAATAAGTTGGCTTATCTGGATCAATAGTAGGATCTTTTTCTCTTGAGGTAGTGCTTCTTTCCTGGTAATTTGATTACTCTGTCTAGATTTACGTTCTTTTTCTTACTTGTGCTATTAGTTTTTTTTTTTTGTTATTTGCAGAGCTAGTTGCTTTATATACTTGACTTTGTAGAACGTTCTTTGCAATTACATTATTATTTTGGTTTGTGACCAGCCTTAAATTTTTTTTATGCCTACCACGTTTAGTAAGGTTTTCAGTTATCTTTAAAGGTGTAGTAATATTAATATTATTAGCAAGTGGTTGTTGTTCTTTTATCTCTACTGGAGTAGGTTTTTCTTTGCCAAAATCAAGGTTTTTATAATCTTGTTCTAGTAATCTTGTTTTTATTTCAATTTTATCTAATATATTTAATAATTTATAATTTGTCTTCTCATTTTCTAGTTCTTAAGTTGCGATAAGACACTGTTGCGTTTGTATGCAAACTTTTAATTTTTATTCACTATTGTCAAGAATTTTTATATTTTTATTAAATTAAACACCTTTAATTCTAATTCAATTTTTTTTTGCGACTAGTTTTGATGTATTAATACGTCATTGTCAAGCAATTAATACATTGAAACTAGTCGCAAGAAATAAAAATTTGTGGCTATGATGAGAATCAATTTTTAATATAAAGAAACATTTCTACTGAAATACAGAAAACTGAAAAAAAAACTGGGATTAGTATAACAAAATACTAGGTAGTCAAATTGGGAGTTGTCCAAAAGCAGCGAGAACAAATTACGAGCTGGAGATAATAACAAAAATCTGTTCAAGCACAGTCAAACATACCACTAGCAAGATCACTTAGTACTATAGGGAATTAGACATAACTAGGAAGACGTTTAACGATGCTAAGAGAAACGGTGACTGGGCTTTACTTAGAAGAAGAAGCAAAAAAGTCTGTCCTAGTCTCCAAAAGTTGCTGAGCAAAGATCGTACTGCAAATATTGGATCACTGCTGACAAAAGAAAAAAATACATAGAGTCAGTTGATCTCTGCAGGGAGCTAATTTAGACACACTTCCAGGTTCAACGTTAGCTAAAGCTTTTAACCAAGAAGACTTTAAAGTGGCTAACCGAAAAGCAAGAAGAAGGGACTGGGAGGAAGCAAGCGTAATTGTAAATTAAAGCAGCTTAGAATGGGGAATAGGCACGTTTAAACCATTTTTCAAGTTGCTACGAGCTGACTGTTTTTTTTATTGTGTTTCAAAAATGGCTTTATACTCTAAGAGGATTTCTATGTGTAATTTACACATACCAAGCAGCTGGAGAATAATTAAAGTGATAATTATATTGAAGTTGCGGCAATTTACATATATCTTGACTAAATCTTACACATTAATAAGTTTGATATTTTTTATGCTAAAGTAATTTGCATGTGACTAGACTAGACTAAGACTAAACCATACAGAAATTACTCAATATTTGAATTATCTCTTTTAAAAGTTTAAATTAAAAAAAAAATATGATATAAAAATTATAGGGAATTAAATTGTCCATCTTTTTTTGAATAGCATTTGCATCTATCTCTAACCGTACTCATGTCATAAATCAAAAAATGAATTTTTTTTTTAAATCATGCTTAAAAGTAAAAAAAACTGAAAAAAAACTTGGAATTTGAAATTAATGGCCATTCAGTTGCGTTTCTTTTACGTAGTAACATGTTTTAATGTAGCTACTACCGATTAGGTGCTATTAAAGAAAAACTTTAAGGGGAACATTTTTTTGAAACTGTATTGAGATATCTAAACTGGTCACAATAATTGCTCAATATGTCTACTACTAACTTTGATGCAAACATTGCCTCTTTGCAGCATATTTCTTGAATTTTCTGCTCTAACAAATCTTCTTCAGATTTGACTGGCTTCTTGTACATCAGACTTTTTATGTAACTCCCCAAAAAGAAATCTAGGGGCGTTAGGTCCGGGGATCGTGGCGGCCATGTTACTGGCCCCTCTTGCTCAATTCATCTATCCCCAAACTGTTTGTTAAGGTAGTCCCGAACAGCTAGCGAAAAATGTGCCGGCGCACCGTCATGTTGCAACCACATCTGTCGGTGAACCTTTATTGGTACTTCCTTTAACAACTCTGGAAAAACTTTTTTTTAAAGATCTTGTAAATGGGACCGGTGAGACGAGGTGGAAGAAGGTATGGCCCAATCAAACGACCGTCAATAATGCCAGCCTACACGTTGATTCCGAACTTGTGTTGGAGTTTGGATTGTCGAATAGTATGATGTTTTTGTTGTAAGAATGCCTTCTCTGTTAAATGTTGCTTAAAAAGAAATTGAGGCTGTAAGCGACATCGATTTACGAACTAACGAAAAAAGTTAATACGTGTTGGAAAATCGATTGGACTTAAGGCTTGAACTTTTTACAGATGATAAGGGTGGAGCTGATTTTTTTTCAAAACTGGCTAAACACTTACATGATTAGCACCAATGCAATGCTTTCACTCGAAGTTGCTGGATGGGTTCTGCACATCTTCAAATTGAAAGGTTTGACGATGTTTTGCAACTCCGCAATTTACCTTGTTGACTGCGAAAGTTCCTGTATCTTGCAATTGCTCATAAACTTTTGCAAACACTCTATTGGAAGGTATTGGACAATTTGGAAATGTATACAGGCGTGTCGCAAGTGTACCATTACAATGTGCTTTGCACTAAACTAACATCATATAAGCATAATCTTGAAAAGTATGCTGATTCATGATTTAAGTAACAAGTAACACAAATTCAACTATTTTATACGTCAAAATCATAAGCGATTTAAGACATGAAACATAGCCAACTTGAAAATAAAAAGTTTTTGACGTGCAGTTTTTTTGTTGAACATGAGTTTATAAATAAAAGTGTCTCAAATTAACCCCTTACCCACCCTAGAAGTTTGTTACCCCTATTCATTAACACCCTGTATAAAACCGTTAAAGTGGGTATACTGTCGGACTATACCATATTGAATTATAGGAAGAAGTCTAAAATAACTGGCATCAACTCAATCAATTGCTTTCAAAACGGATAAAATAGAATATCTGCAAGTATGAGTTTCCATGAATTGTTTTTATTCAATCCAAGTAGTAAAAGTTTGTGTTTTAGATATATGAGCAGAATTATTAGAATCGCTATTGCAAAGTATTAGGCAATTGCGCATATTAATAGTTAAATGTATCACTAATTTATCTATTCATTTTATTCTTACAGCATTCTTATAATAACAGCAGTTCAATTTTTTTTTTAAATTTAATAATTCATTTGATACTCAATGAAAAGAAAGTGTGAATTATATAATAATTTTCTATTAATTGATACTGTGAGTATAGATAATTTATTATATACGCACTTAACGTATTTACTTTTATTACAAGTTAGAAATCATTATTTATTTATTTAAATTGACGAATACTTTGCCACAAAAGCATCATAAGATTGCTCTTGCTATCACTCCACAAGAATAAGCTGCTATAACAACTTCTACATTAGTAAAACTTTTCGGGAATTTCAACTTCATTTTGCTACAAAACTTTTAATTAGGTTTGATTATGAAATATCATCATCTTTACATACATAAGTACGGCATTATAACAAATTGCAAGATCTACTAAATTATAATCATTTCAAATTAGATGTAAAGTAAACTTTTATTTGTCATGTAATAACATCAAATAAAAATAAAAATAGATACAATTTAAAGTTTATTAACCAATGTAATGAGTTAAAATAAATATTAATATTAAATTGGCTTATATATTTTATATAAATGTTGATAAGTTTTCTAATTGTTAATATGATATATTAATGAAAGACAAGTTATATATAGGCAATGATTCTGTATTTATTTAATTTAATTTTTATAGAAAATATATGTAATAGGATTTAAAACTATAAAAATTAAAATACAACAACTGTCGTTTTACTTTAAAATAATTGAAAAAAAAAAAATTGTTAGATTGTTATAAAATTAAAATAACACTTTGACAAACAATTATGCCAATAAAAATGTACACTGATATACAAACAAAAATCTCTCATCAAGTGAGGTCATATAAAAGTGCTCAGTTTAATCAGACTATTTGATACACTTTACAATTCTGGTTACTCACATGTTAGTTAATTCAATGCAAAACTATAATTTTCTGTACTCGGCAGTGATATTACCTACAACGTAATTTAGGAATGCAACCCTTTTATAAAAAAATCATGATGGATGTTATTTGAAATATCAGTAATGACCGGTAATGTTACCTTTCCATCAATGAATGTTCCAGTGAAAGGTATTTGCGGGATGGAATGATCAATAAGTGTAAATCACTAATTAATAGTGGCATTCCATTAAAAAATTAGTCCTCTGGGACATTATGTTTTGTCAGTAATTCACTGTGATTGTCGGTGTTAACTCAGACTTATTATTTAAATTTATTAAATTTGTTAAGTAGCGAATCATTATTTTTATATATGTATTTATTTTAAATATTTTAACTAACATTAAAACATTAATTGATGTTTACATAATATTGGTTGGTTTATCAAAGTCATTTTATATACTAAATAAAAAAAGTCATAATTTAATAATATCTATCTATCTATTAGCCCATTTCGATCCATTGTCGGATGTAGGCCTCCCTCATATCTGTCCATCTTTTTCGGTCCTGTGCTACTCTTATCCAGGCAAATCCAGCTATCCTTTTCACATCGTCACCCCACCTAGTTTCCGATCTTCCCCTTGGTCTTTTGCCAATCCAGGGTCTCCATTGCTGGATGATGTTATTCCATCGACGGTCTTTGTATCGTGCATTATGCCCCGCGAAATTCCACTTCAGTCCAAGGACTGTTTCGGCTAGATCAGCCACCTTTGTTCTCTGTCTTATCCACGTATTTCTTTTGTGGTCTTGCAAGGTAATGTGTAGCATTCTTCGTTCCATTGGTCTCTGTGCTACTGATAATTTACGTAAGCTGCCTTTAGTAAATGACCAGGTTTGGGCCCCGTAAGTAATTACTGGTAATACGCATTGATCAAACACTTTGGTTTTTAAGTGTTGCGGTATGTTTTTACTCCTCAGTACGAAGCTTAGGCGCCCGAACGCTTTCCATCCTTGTTTTATTCTTCTCTGAATTTCGATCTCCTGCTGGTCCTTATTTGGTCTGATGTTTTGACCTAAGTATATATATTCCTCTACCTGTTCCAAGCCGAATTTGCTACCTCAATTTGCAGTTCTTCTGTTTGGTTTGTCATAACTTTGGTCTTTCCTGTGTTCATTTTCAGTCCTACTTCAGCCGATCTTGTTTCTAGTTATTCGATTTTTAACTTCAGGTCTTCTCTTGTTTCAGCAAATATTGCAATATTGTCTTCGAATCTGAGGTGACTTAATCTTTGTCCATTTATGTTAATACCTCTGTTCTCCCAGTCCAATTTTTTAAATATGTCTTCCATAGTTGATATAAATAATTTCGGCGAGATAGTGTCTCCCTGTCTCACCCCTCTGTTAATTGGTATTGGTTCTGTTTCCTCCTCTAATTTGATTTTCATAGTTGCGTCTTTGTATATACTATGCATTAGTGTTATATATCTATGGTCTATCCTGCTGTTATGGAGTGCCTCTTCGACTGCCCACCATGCAATGTCGAACGCCTTTTTGTAGTCTACGAAAGCTATGTACACTGGTAGTTGGTATTCAGTGGCCTTTTCTAAGACGGTTCTTATTGTCAGCAGGTGGTCTGATGTGCTGTAACCCTTTCTGAAGCCTGCTCCTCTCCTACTCTCAGCATTTCGATCATAATGCCATCACTGCCAGGTGCTTTATTATTTTTGGCTTCTTTCAGAGCTTGGGCTATTTCATGTTCGTCAATTTCTTCTATGTCCTCTGATCCTACGTTGAGTACTTTCCGTTTGAGATTTTCCTGTGTGCTGATGGGTGGTTTCACTTTTGATTCGTATAGATCTTGATAGAAGTTTTCAATTCTTTTGTTAATCAGGACTTTGTCTCGTATCTTGATACCATCTTCGTCGAGAATGGATATTAATTTAGCTTTCCCAAGTACTTGCTTTAGTGGTCTCATATTTTTATTGTTTAATATTATTTGCTCTATTTGGATTTCTTTCTTATTTATCCCGTCCTGTTTTATTGCTTTTCTTATTGTTTTGGAGATGTCTGTGAATTCTTGTGTGTGTTGTTTCGAATTATTGGCTAGTATCCTTCTATTTTTTAAAAGGTCTTTAATGTTGTTAGAGATTACTTTATCCCTTGGTTTTGTGTCTTTTGCTAACCCTTCACTTGTGTTTCTGATGATGCTAGTTATTACGGCATTCATGTTACGTAGGTCTCCTGATAGTTTCTCTTTGCATTCTTTTCTAATTACATCTTTGAACTGTTCTCGTTTTTCTTTCAGTTTTTGAATGTCGATTTTAGGTGGTGCTGGCATCCATTTCTTTTTTACGAGTTTGTGCTTTAGGGTTATTTTGGCTCTTACTAATCTGTGGTCGCTCCCAGTCGTAAAGTTGTTAAGCGTGGTTACGTCTGTGATAATGTTTAATTTTGAGGATATGATGTAGTCTATTTCATTTTTGGTATTTCCATTTGGGCTAATCCACGTCCATTTCCTCTGGGGTTTCTTTTTGAAAAATGTATTCATCGCGAATAGTTCTTGTTGTTCCAGAAAATTGTATAGTGTGTTCCCACGTTCATTCCTTATTCCTTGTCCATATTCTCCTACCCTGTTTTCGTCCGGTTCTAGTTTTAATCCTAGTTTGGCGTTGAAGTCTCCTACGACGAGAGTGTATTTGCAGGGATTTTCGTCTATGGCCATAGCGATATCTTCGTAGAAGATTTCCACCACGTCATCTTCATATGCTGTTGTTGGGGCGTATACTTGGATAACCTTAAGAGTAGTTCCGGCTTTAATATCTATGCATATATATGCAACTCGGTCTGATATACCTTTGTATATTGTTATGCATGTGGCTAGTTGTTTGTTTATAATAGAACAATGATTATTTACTTTATTTTAGTTTTGGCTTGGCTAGAATTTGACAATGCAGAAATTCCCAATTTGTTTTTTTCTAAGGTTTTTAAACAAGTTATGCATTACTTATTATTTTATCAGCGCAATAGAGTTGTTACTATTATTCTCTACAGTCCGTCAAAGAACGATTTTGTGTTTTTCTTGATCTCACGTTTGGCGAATTTAAAAAGTTATCAGAACATATACGAGGTAACCGCCATAAATTCTTGGCACTTATGAGATAGATATTTGATTATTTTTTAATGCAATCCCTCTTAACCTCAACACGTGTATTATTAGTAATTTGTTGTCAAAATGCTTTAAAACAGTAGTTTTTACCTCTTGCCAAATTGTCTACCTCGAAGGTTTTTTTTTTTATTTTGAAAACAGGAAGTAGTCGCTAAGCGCCAAGTCTGGGCTGTAGGCGGAATGATCGATTTTTTGAAAGCTGCATTTTTAGTGCAAGTTAAACAATAATGACTTCTTTTGTTAATTTTTCTCAACGCTTTGCCCGAATATTTTTCTTCAATCTATGTAATAAGGTAGTATAATAAGCGCCATTCATTGCGGTATTTCTTTCTTTAAAATCAACCATTAGGATAATCAACCTCAAAAGATTGTGGCCATCATCTTTTTGGTTGATGGAGATACTCTGGCTTTTCTTGTTGGTGGTTCACCTGCACGCTGCCATTTAATGGATTTTTTTTGGAGAAAGGATCATGATACAAGGTCATAGTTTTATCTACCGTAACAATAGATTGCAGAACTTTTTATTGTTTTTGAACAGCAGGCAGAAGTCATAGAGTATTCGGTAAACCGATGACATTGCTGATAATTCTCTCACTTTTAGTCGGCGATTACTGTGGACCAGTTTTGTTAATAAATGCTATCGACTGTATTTTGATCATTTCAACTGGTAGCTCATCTTAAACCTTTTGGCTCATTATTTTACGGGGGAATCAGAAGGTTAATCTTTCATCCAATTTTTGTTTACTTTGATGAGCGGTAAGATATTCTAATGTGAAGAATTTGATGATCGATCGGTACTCAATTTTTTGCAAATCTGACATAGTTAAAACCTAACGATGTCTGTCTGAATATTATTACAAGACTAATTAAAGTAGAGGATTGAAATTGCCGATAAACGTTAATAAATCATTACAATTTACTGACAATATTTGATATTTGGTCTAAAGTTTTTAGAAATGTAGTAAGCCAGGAATTTATGGCGGTTACTTCGTATATCTAATCAAAACTATGCAGCAGCTATGACTAAATATATTTTTAATAACTCGTAAGTTTGTTATAGAACTCATTGTGACTATGTAGGTAGATATTTTTTAGTAGTACTCCATACAGATATAAGTTTTTGTAGTAGACAACAACAGTCATTAAAAAATGTACATATTGTACATAAATAATTATTGCATAAAAAGTTACTACTAACTTTCATTACTGCATTTACTACACTGTATGACGCAAATATGCAAAATACAATTGTAAAATATCAATGTGTTAGTTTATATAAATAAGATTCAAGCACTCCTTTTGTTACTTTACAGGACGAATAGTAATTTTTGTAAATATTTAGTTAGAAACTACGTACGTAAGACTTGTGTGTTTTTAGAAAATATTATTTTACTGATTTATAACCTTTTTTTTGTAACCTAAGTTTGTTTTGTGATATTTATTTGCAGCTATCATGATTTTGCAACCTATAGCTAGATATAAAGATCCGGAAAAAGCTCTGATTTTTATAGAATTAAAAACTACGCATAAAATTAGTTTTTAGTAAAAATAAAAATATAATTGTAGCCATTCAGTTGATTCAGAAAACGCTACTCGCAAATTTTTGTCTATTAGTTTCGAAAGATTATTGTATAATAATGCTAATTTCCGCAGATTCTGACTTGTACGTTAGCGGTAAATTATTTTTATTTGAATCGTTCAAACGCCCATCTTGGCTTTTTATAGTGGCACGGGTTCGAGTGGTCCAATTTTCAATGACTCTTCCGCATAGATCTGGTTGAGTTTGAGCGATGGTCTGTGTTATGTTCACTTTTAGAGCATGGGTTGATTGTGGTTTATTGCAGAGATCTGCGGCTTTAAGAAACTCCACAAGAAAAGTCTAGCGGGTTAAATCGCATGACCTTGGTGGCTAATTCACATCAACTCAAACGTTCATGCAGAATGTCAATTGTGGCATTTGCTGTGTGGCACGTGGCGTCGTCCTGCTGGAACCACATGTTATCTAGGTTCATATGGTTCAATTTGATCTATAAGAAATTGGTTATCATTATTCTGTAGCGCTTGCCGTTGACGGTGACCGCCTCACTTACGTTGTTTTCAAAAAAGTACTGACCAATGACGCCGCCAACTCAAAATCCACACCAAACGGTAACTTTTTGAGGATGCATTATCACCTGGTGAACCTTGTGTGGGTTGGTGTCGTCTTATATACGGCAATTTTGTTTGTTAATATAGCCATTCTTCAAAAAATGCGCCTCGTTGCTAAAAATGATTTTTTCGAAAAAATTGGGTCCTTTTCCAAACGATTCGAAGCTCAGTCAGCGAACAAACAGTGTTGTATATGGCTATGAATTTTGAGCTCTCTGGTCAATTGAATTTTGTACGGGTGTAGGCCTAAGTCCCGATGCAAAATTTGCCAAATTGAAGTCTGCAAAAGCCCGAGTTCTTGTGCACGGCGAGGAATTGACTGTCTTGGGTTTTTCAGTACACTTTCACGCACCGCGGCGATCTTCTCCGCTGATCTTGCGTTTCTTGAACGTACAGGTTGGCTGATTATTTACCGAACCACTTGTCTCAAATTTGGCTACTAAACGTTGAAGAGTCCACTGTGAAGGGCCACCACGTCTAACGTAAAATGTGTCATGGTAATTTGGCATAAGTAACTGAATAATAAACAAAAGGTTTGATAGATCACTAAAACAAAATTGCCGCCACGGGACGCCAAAATCTATCCGAGCAACTGATTTTTTTTTTATTACTTTCCGGTTTCTAAAAATGGTTACAAATAAAACCAGAGATATTCTAGGTTCTCATATATTGTGCATAAGGTTCAATATCTTATAATTATTTTATTGAAAATAATGCGTCGTCTACTTTAATAAATTAATAAAAACTTGGTTGATATATGAACCACAGCTCCGTAAGTATGGCGTGCCACACTATGCGTTAGAAACGGTCCGGTAAAAACGCATCAGTTCGAAAGGATGCCGACCGAACATGGTTTTAAGTGGCGTCCGGTAAAAACTCACATACATGTCGCCACTTATTTAAAGCTTTGTTCGGTTGGGTTTTTTTCAAACAGATGCGTTTTACCGGACCGTTTCTAACGCATAGTATGACAACACAACACATTAAAGGATTAATTTGTTAAATTTTGTACATTTTCGGATATTGCGCGACTTTTGTCAAAAATACAAATGTTGTCTTCAGAAGTGAAGAAAAAAAAAAACTCCGGCCTGGTAACAGTACAAGGTCGGTTATTTGCTAAAAAAACGCAATTAAAAGAGTAAATTTTATTAAAAAAAACTCAATAAATGAAAATAGAAAAACTAGGAACCTTCATGTAGTTTTTTATATAAAAGAATAAAATAATTTCCCAGCAAAAGGATAAGGATTCTTAAGAGAATGGTGAAAACTGGATGTTGCTACGACTCATGTGCCAAGAATGATGAATTAATTTAAAATGGTTTAAAAAACACTTTTTAATTTACAGCGATCTTATTTACCGACTAGTTTTGGGGAAAGAGTTACGTAACTTGCACAATATAATTAGATTATTATAAAAAAAAAAAATTAAAAATTGTTTAGCAGAAGATTGTTTTGCTGTTTTAAGAAAAAGAAAACTCTTACTTCACTGGTTGCAAGTATGCACATTGGAAAAATATCTCGTATATATGTACATGTTGAAATACTAATGTATTCGTCGCAAATGGTGCGAGTTTTTTTTTTAAATCGACTTGGTGGTAAACAAATTACGGCCATCTACTTATTTGAAAATTTGCACAACTCTATTTTGCGAAGATGGTTATTTTTCTAAAAAGAAATTGAACATCTGAAATCTGCTATAAATTTTTAAATTTAATCTACTTCTATTGAAAATTTTAGAAAAATTTACTGTGTCAGTTTTTAGTTTCAACTTTATAGTAACTTTTTAAATAAGGCAGTAAAGATGCCGGCATGGGACCAAAAAAATTTTTTTTTAATCTTACAAGCCAATATAGTTACATTTCAAATTGATAAACGATGTATTTTATGTAAATTGCTTTTTCATCCAGTAAAAGACACATACACGTGTTTCAGGGTATGCACCCATCATCAGTGTGCCTAGCATCACAACATGACAGCGCCTTGAAATTTTTTTTATAATTTAGGCCGGGGAAAATAAGGTTGCGGTTCTGTTTAATTTTTACTAAACTGTATTGAATGCTAGTTTGTTATTTGATTATAAACGTTATAAATTAGATGAATTTATTAAACTATATATATATTAATTAATTATTTTTTTTATAGTTCAATGTGTACCAATAACTTCAACAGTCTGATTACATTGATCTAAAAAATAGTACACGAAAATAGATTAATTCAATCGCAACGAAATGAAAACTAAAAAAAAAATGAGTGACTGCTCTAGATATTGAGGCGTGTAATTAAAATCCGTACGCGTTAATTAAAAAAATCCATTTCGTTACACCTTAATAAGTACGATGGCTAATAATAACAATCCACATCCGCGAATTTATCACTGGAAAATCTATTTCAGTGATTGCATAACAAAAGATTTAACGCACATCCTCCTCGATCATTGTTAGTGCCGTTTACAGCCGTAATTAATTTTTTTATGACGCGCACGGCCCGGCGCATGCGATGGACTCTTCACAAACCCTTTTAGAAATTCTAAGTGAAAACAATAACACAATGCCGCAATAAAATGCAATAACGTAGTGGGTATTAATGTTAATGTAAAATATTACAAGCCGTAAATAAAAATAATTGAACTATTAAAAGATAACGGCGGCAGTTAAAAGTGTGTTAGAAATTTGTTCCCAACTACTAGTTGCATGATGCTACTACATTTGCATATGTTAAATTCTTAGATTATATGCTTCGATAAATTTATGAATTTTTTATTTAAATTCTATTTTTATTATTATTTTATTTTAGGATAAAAATATCAACTTTCTCATTTAAATCCAGTTTCAAACGATATGGTCCAACTACTTTCGGTTGTTTTTGTATATTTAATATCACCCATACTAATGGAATGTTATTTGCCAGCATGATTTTAATTGAATCGAACCATGGCAGCATGACACCACCCGTGATTTTGATTTCACTTAAATATGCAAGTCTGAATAATAACGAATCATCTCAGTTTGTATTAATCAATTAAACCACTTTTTGTTATGCAATGCGAATATACTTTTTTAAATTTACTGTTCGTGATGTGTTTTTTTCAATTAAACTTTGTGAATATTAAATGCAAGTTGATCATTACAACTTTTTGTGTTTGTGTGCATAATCCGTGCGTATATAAAATATCGAGCTCTAATTATGCATAATGCATTCAGCATTCATAAACATGTCAGCAAATTATGAATCGATTGCATTCCAACTGAATACAAATTGTGTCTGATTAATTTTTACATAATTTGCTTGTATTTTTTGAAACTTATGTATGTACATTATAATTAATTTACAAAATTACAGAAGTTAATTCTTTTCTTAAATTAGACGTCCTTATTAATATACAAGAAATTGTTAGGTGGCAATAACGGACATTAATTGAAATTAAATTATTGTATTAATAATTAACAATTTTCAAACTTTTGCAGACTGCCTCTTTCATCAATGCTGTAATAAGATATGATTAAAACTAAAATACAATTTGAATAATTCTTTTTATTGTAAATTGTTCAACATTATTTTGTTAGAGTGGACTGAGTGAAGCGCTTAACTCGAAATCTCGGCGATTAAATTGTCGCAGGTTTGAGATTCAGCCCCCCATTTTAAGAAATTCATGCATTTATTAATTTAGGACATGTAAACATAATTACATTTAATATGAGATTGGGTTCCATCCCTAGATACTAGTTCTTGTCAGTATCTACAGTGTCTTCATTCACTCAATTATAGTCCAGTCAAATATGCTCAAAAATTGATCTCACCTCCGGAAAAATCTAAAAAGTTTTGAAACTTTTTAAACTCATTTATAGGTACCTAATGAAAATATACTAAATGTCCTGACGAATAGCGGCAATGACCGAAGACAGACTTACAATGAAAGCTGATAAAATTTGCAATAAATTATATACATGTTTTGTATTTCTAGCGGTTACAGAGTTATACTTTGTATTATTACAAGCCAATTAGCCAATGTTATGTCGCCTACGTTTTGAAGCAAGAGCTATATCGTTGTGTTTGATGGTTATTCAGTACAAAGAAAGAGAACAGAACCGAAGGTACAAGCTAAAGAGGTCAGTTGACATAAGTTTTGAACACAAAACACTAATTACAGTCAAACAAGATGATTTTTATGGGAATGAAGGACTGCACATTTTTTGTGCATGCATTTAGCGGTTGTTATACGACTTCCGCTGCATATCTAAAAGGGAAACTTGTTTGTTTCAATTTGTTCAAGAATCGAGCTAGAATGCATACATCCCAAGTTCATTGTATGGGGGGGGGGCTGTGGCAGAAACTGTAAAAAAAATATTTCTACTGTGTTATTTGCTACTGTGTTTTTACCAAATCGGTTTTGAATGCTAATCTAGACCTTTCTGCGTTGCCGCTCACAAAAGTAGCAACAATGCAGCATGCTTTTTGTGTATACTACCAAATCCAATTTTGACCAGGGAATGAACTTCATCTAGAATAGTAGGGTTGGAAAGTTTGAGAATATAGAAACAGATGTAGCTGCCGAAAAACAAAAATATTGTGCACAAACATTTGACACAACTGTCATGGAAAATGCTTCTCCACAATGATCCAACGTATCAAAAAGTGTAGGTAAAACAATATCAAGTATTGATTTACGAATACATAACAAATGATGGTAAAAAGTACACTTATTTTTTCTTGCTTTGGCATCTTCAATAAATTACTTATTGTGCCGAGCAAATTTTTTTTTAAACGCATTTTTTGGTGCCGTATAACTCTGTAACTGCTGGTAATACAAGAAAAATGTGTATGATCATTTTTGTTGCAAGTTTTATCAGCTTTCATTACGTATAAAGTCAATGGACTGGACTTTTAGTATATTCTCTACTAGGTACTTATAAATTAGTGTAAAAAATTCAAAACTTTTGGATTTTTTAAGAGGTGAAAAGCTTTTTTGACTGGACTATTAGCGGTCTTGATAGTATTTATTTGTAATTAATTCCAGGTATATATTTAAAAGCAGTTTTGAAGTAGTAACACCAGCTT
This sequence comes from Tachinus rufipes, assembly GCA_963932245.1. Lineage (NCBI taxonomy): Eukaryota > Metazoa > Arthropoda > Insecta > Coleoptera > Staphylinidae > Tachinus > Tachinus rufipes. Next base: position 42,057,827 of record OZ010741.1, on the reverse strand, counting down.
ATGCCTTAAATATTGGCCTTTGCACCTGAAAATAAAAACCTATCTCTAGTTCTCAAATCAATTTTGTCATTTCCGAGCCATACTTAAACTTGATAATATGCTTGATAGAGCAGCAAAGGTTGTAGGAAGCGTTCACAATTGCATAGGTGTATCAACGACCAACGATGGTGTCTTGTTTTTTGGTTAGTTTGTATACTTTCAAAAAGAAACGTGGGCCATTCTCATAAACATTATTGGGAGAAATATTAGCTGTTTTAAAGACTCCAGCATAATTGATCGTGTCGTAACTCTTTTCAAACTATTTGAACATATTCAATTTGCTTTTACAAAATTGAGCAGAAGTCGTATCTCAGCCAGTAATTGCGTGGAGAAATAAAATGTGTCTCTGACATTTTGGATACGAGGCGAAATTGTGAGGAGAATATATTTTTTATTCTATTTTTGTTTTACCAGGTTTTAGAAAATTAAATTTTTTAGTGAATTTTCACTTATAACTTTATTTTATGTATGTATTTACTATTATTCTACATGTACTTATATTTTTGTAAATGAACAATTTTTATATCTTGTGAACGGTTGCCTTTACCTTAAAAAAATTGTCTCAGCTACAAATTAGCTTTCTATATTTTTTGATTAAGGTTACTGCTGTTGAGGTATTTTCGACAAACTATATTTTGCAACTTTTCATGTCGAGTAACGCGGCAATCAAATTAATTGGGAATTTGTAGGTATTATACAGAGGTGTATGCAAAAAGCTAGCTTAGCTTAGCTTGACTATATTTATAAAATTAGAATCTATATATAAGATATTAATAAAATTGCACAAAATTTAATTTACGGTTTTGATTGCCGCCGGGTAATTAATTTCAAACACAATGTATACTACTACAAAATTATTATAATACATTCAATTGCATAATAATAAGAAAACCTAAAAAAATGAATGTGCACTTTAGTATTTAAAATTATTTATGTAAGACTATTCAAAATATTTTTATTTATATATTTTTCTGGCACAGTAGCGGTACATAGTAATATATTATTGTTTATTTTTAGGATCGTACTTTTTAGTCAAAGATTATATATTTTTAATTTTGTTTTGTTAGTAAGTATGATTGATAGATAGATAGATAGATAGATTGGTTTTTATTTGCACAATCCAGTAATACAAATATAAATATATACAGTATGCAAACGTCATTAAACTGTAAAGATACAGTCAAAGATTTGACTAAAAAGAAGTAAGGAAGCTTTCGAGCTGTCTGGTTTTTGAGCCCAAAAGATTTTTCACAAATAAAATTTTGGTAATATTTAGTATTATACATTTTGTATTATGATTAAATTGCATACTTTATTGTGGCTATAGGTTTATTGCTCTTTCAATGCGCGGAAAATGTTAACGAGTGAAACCACATTTGCTCAAACTGTTTTACTGAAAAAAAGATTTGATTAGTTTGTGGACTTTAAATAGTTTTGGACAAGTCTTGCACATTGAGTAAATAGCTGTTTAGATTGCAATATATTTTGTACTTCTTTAGAACGTTATCCAAGTTAATACTTGTTATGGCCATTAATGTTAGTATTGGATTGGCAATGTATGATAGAATATTGATTTTTTAGAATTAAAATTGTCTATGTTGAGAATTTTTCAGTCAGATATCGTTACAAAATCTTTGTTTATAAATGATATAAATTGAAACTTATTTTTTTTAAGACTTTTAGCCATATTTGTTGATAAGGTCTTATAAAGGGTTGTATAATTATGAATAGAATTATTTATTATTTAAAGACATGTAAATCTAAATTGCGAAAAACTGAAAAGAATATTATTGCCGATTTTTGGATAAACGGTTACCAAATCAGAAAACGTTTACTAAAACCGAAATTGAGCTCCAAACAATTGGGCCTACAGAGTAAGTAAATATTATGATAGATGAAACAAATAATAATCCAACAGTCACTCACCACTTAACTTATTGAATATACAATTCTGTGCGCCACTGAGTGTATGTTGTTCGTTAATTTTGTGCTAGTGTGATTTTGTGTGTAATAGTTAATATATCTTTTTCTGCCGTACAATCTGGTAATTGTATTAAAACTTTATTAATAATAATAATTCTTTATTTACGGTATAAGTAAAACCATTTACATCTACATAAAAATACAATGAATATAAACAATATAATACATATATAAAATAATCAATATAAAAAACAGATGGAAAAGATTGACATAAAAAATAAAATATAATATAAATTACATAGCATTTATTCAATATGACTCAATTGAATCTTAAACATAGATTTAGAACAAAAAAAATTGAAATTGTTTGGTCTGCTTGGTACGTCGTTTACTAATAGGAATGTAGAATGGAAGAGATACAAGTAACTCAGGACAGTCTACTTCAGACGTCACTATACCACGCAAAAATGAGAGATCTGATTATTTGCGCCGAAGTTTTAGTGACGGTAAATTGTATAGTGAAGCAATGTAATTGCGATCAAAATTAACCGACAATTTACCAGATCTATAGGACAACAGACGAAAAATTTTGTTTTGGACACGTTTAATATTATCATTATGAATTTCATAGAAAGGGCATCAAACTGACGGAACGTACTCTAAATGAGAGCGCACCAAGGCACAGTATAGTAATTTAAGAGTACTTGAAGAAAGATCAGCTGACATCCTACATACAAACCCTAGCATTTTTATAGCACGATTACACATGTAGCTGATAAGCTCAACAAACATAAGTTTAAAATCAAAAATTACACCTACGGCTTTAATTTGTGTCACTTGTTGTAGCACCTTATTATCGATAATATAATTGTACGAAATTTTGCTTAGCGTTCTATTAAAACTGATTGCAAAACATTTATTAACATTAAACAAAAGGTTATTAATAAGACACCAAGCATTAACAGAATTTAAATCTTGTTGTAAAAGATTACATTCATCGATAGATAAAATACTTCTATAAATTTTTAAATCATCTGCAAATAATAGAAATTATGATGAACTACAGTCAAAGAACAAAGATCATTGATAAAAAGTAAACAAAGGAACACCTGATGGAACTAAAATAGGTTGCGAAAGAAAATTATTGATTTTTACACACTGCGTTCGGTTTTTCAAAAAGCAAGATAACCAAGAAACCACTGCATTATGAAAACCCAAGGCACGAAGCTTAGCAATCAAAATATTGTGGCTCACACGATCAAAGGCCTTTTAAACTTGAGTTTTGCATTCAAATGCGTTTAAAATGTAATTTTTGTAAGAAAGTTGATTGGTAAATGTAGATCGACCCTCACGAAACCCATGCTGTTCTTCTACTAAAATACTTTTGCACATCTAATGTGATTGACCAGTTATAATTTGATCAAATAGTTTTGGGATAGCAGATTGAATGCAAATGCCTCTATAGTTTGTAATATTTTCTTTAGCACCAGATTTATGCAATGGCATAATATAAGTTTGTTTCCATACATCAGGAAATTTAGTTTCATTTAATGAAGTGTTAAAAAGTAAATGTAATGGTTTTGAATTTGAATAAATACAATTCTTTAAGAGCATAGAAGCAATGCCGTCAGGTCCAGTGCTAAGATTAGGTTTTAGGCTTGTAATTCCATTAAAAATATCTAGTAAACTGACTGAAAAATTTGTATGAATTAGATTTTTATCAAACTGAAACAATGGAGTTGGATGAATTTGAGAATTATAAACGGAAGAAAAAAAATCTGCATATTTGTTAACAATATCGTCACCATTAATACAGGTTTGTAGCTGGAAAAGCATTAGTTTTTTTAGCTTCATTTACAAATCTCCAAAAATGTTTTGGATTAGACCGAATGTTATTGTCGGTGCGTCAAATGTACTGCTTGTAAAGACGTGCGTTAAGATTTTTACATGAAGTCCGAAGTCAAATTCATTGTAATTAAAAAGAAGTTCTGAAGATTTAAATTGTTTATATGCAAGTTTTTTTAGTTTAGTAGGTGAAATTAATTCCTTGCTATACCAAATAGGAAAGTTGTTGTCATGCCACACTCTTTTAGGTACATAACAATCAATTGCATAATACAAAACAGCATAAAATAAATCAACACATACATTAATATCACTGTTGTTAAAAAAAAAACAGATCAATCAACGTTCAACAAAAAATCATTGATTGCGCTAAAGTTGGCACATTTAAAATGATTAAAAACTTAGTTACAATTTAAAATATCACAAGAAGTATCACATTTGACATCTATCACATAAGGATTATGATGTTGACTTATATCTAATAAAACATCTACAGCTTTTATCACAGCAATATTATTACAATCATTTGTAAAACACAAATCCAAAAATACATCCATACTATTTGGTATGGTTATACATTGAACACAGTTTAAAAATCCAAACGAGTTAGCAACTAAATGTCCAGGGTAGTTTTTGTTACAAATAACTTCAGTTTCAAATTCTTCATTTAGCCTTGTTGCTTCTGGTAAATTGTAATCTCCCAGTAGAATTAATTTACTGTTAGGAAAGACATCAACAAATGATTCGACGTAGTTGCAGTGGTCAGCATATTTATCGATAACCGAACGAGGGGGTAAATAAACTGCATTTATGTACGACATAAAGTTGACAATTACAAACACATGTTCAACACTTAAATATGGCGGGTGTAGTAATGTACACTTTAGGTGACTTCTAATCGCAATTAATACGCCACCTCCGCTTAATTTAGGGCTAGTTAAATTAGACCGATCACATCTAAATAGGTTATAGCCAGTTAGTCTTAGTTCTGAGTCAGTGATGTCTTCAGATAGCCAAGTTTCGGTTAAAACAATAATGTTATAATTTGACCAAGCTACAGCTAACAAAAGTTATTTTAGTTTGTTTTTTATACCTCCGTTTGGTAGTAAATTGAGAGGCCGTTTGTATTCCTAAAGACGGGTCCAAACTGTTGAGTGGATTTAAGGTCCTAAAATCCTCTGCAGGAGTTGCTGGTAAATTTTGTGTTCGGCCATAGTTAATAAATTTCTTGACGGCAATGAGATAACGAAATTAGCTTGATCGGCTTAAATAGATACTTAAAAGCTGCTGTAGTTTCCAGATCTCACTACCAACTCAAAAACATCAATCAAAATAGATGGTAGTTTAGCTTTGATATAGTTTGCAATTTTAGTTTTATTTGTCTCACGCTTAAGTTTTGACACATGGACATATGAAAGGGGAACGTAGGCTTGTAGCTGGTCATTGTCTGGACCACATTCAAAAATCGTTGGAGTTTTGTGCTGTACTCTAGGTTTAATTGATTGTGAACTACCAGTAGTGGTAGAAGTACTGAATAGAATTGTATTTGTCTGTGGCAATTGAATTGAATCAGTATTAATAACAGACTAAATAGTAGCAGGTTCAAGTAGACGGCAAGATTTTAAGTCTAAAATTTTCATATTTTTCTGAGCTTGTCAGTTGAAAAAAGTTTATTGTAAGAGCGAACTTTATCTAACAATACTTGATACAACATGATATTTTCTTTGTATAGTTTGCATAGATCAGATTCCGATTTAAAATCAAATAAAACACCACAATGACATTTTTTGTAGCGAATAGCACAGCTATTATGGAAAATAACTCTACAACCACTACAAGTAATTCCAGATTGTGCTATACTGTTACACTTGCAAAGGCTAGTCATAGTAAAAAATGTAAATATGAGACAAATCAACCAGTACGGTCTATCACCTGGTGACTTACTTTAAAATAAACACGGATAGACCACAAAAAGGTTACAGTAGAGACAACGGGGTAATTAAAAACTTTAAAACTTTAAAATAAAATTATAATATAAAATCACAAATTAAAATTCTATGTTACGCCACTGGTACGAATAGTAAGTAAATATGCCGCAAACGGCGTAGATGTTGCAACAATAATTGAAGGTTAATTTATTAACAACAATGCATATCAAGAATATCGCTGCTATAAGAAGTTAATAATTAGCACATATAACTACTTACGCAGTCATCACAAGATGTGCCAAGAAATTTTTAATTAAATAAACTTAATAACACACAAAATTACAATAGCACCAAAATAATAACAACACACGACACAGTGGAGTACATCTAACGTACGCTTGTAGTTCATAATTAATATATTTAATGTTTATTTAATTTGTAACATTTATGCCCGTATTCATAAAAGCTGATTAAATTTAATGACTATTAAATGTGACAACATAACCTCACAATTTGATAAAACGTTAAAACTATTTTTATAAATTTGATAGAAATACATGTTATTTATTTTGCGTTATTATTAAATATTATTTTTCATTCATTTCTGATAGTTATTTATTATGCCAAACTTGTTTTTATGGTAGAATAAGTATAAATAATTTTGCGGTTGTCAAATTTAACGATCCGTTATTGTAACTGACTTTTATGAATACGGCCGTCAACCTACAATAATTATTTACCGCCAATTGCTGCATCTACGCCTTTTGCGGCAATATTTTTTATTATTTTTACTAGTGGCGTAGCTTGATGGGTTTAATTTTTTTAAATTAATAACTTATTTTTCTAAATTGTTGGTTTTTGATTTTAACAATTTCTATTGTTTTATTAAACCTATACGTGGTCTGTCTGTTTGTCTTTTAGTTAGTCACTAGGTGAAAGGTAGTACTAGTATGAAATTTGTTACTTGTCACTATGACAGCTTGAAAATGCAAAATTGGCATTACTTGTGTTGAGTGTGGAATTGTTTTTATAATAGTTGTGCTATTCGTCACAAGAAGTGTCGACTCAGAACTGCCAAAACTGTATAAAGAGAATATTTTATTACATCAAATATTGTTATACGAAGTTCGTACTAATAATAAACTACTTATGGATAAAAAAAAATTCCTGAAGAAAAGATAACACAAAAAAATAATGAAATTTTTTTAATAAAATTTGCTAGTGAGCCTAAACCTATAATTAGTAAGGTGATACCTAATGGTGAAGTGGTTGATTTGATCTAACCAACAATTTTAGTTCTATTACTCAGCACCGTTGCAGCCAAAAACTTCTATTATTTTTGGAGGTGGTTCTAGCAAGGACAAACTTCAAGCGTATGTTCCATAATTGCATATCCATGTATCCAAACTAAAACGTGGAACAAAAAAAGTTGATATAGTTAACTATATTTAGTTTAAATATCCGTCTATTACTGTTGATGTTGTAGATTTAACTGTGAAGTCTGGAAGCTGCTGCAACTTCAAAGTAACTATATCATCTGATCATACTTGTCAACTTCTTTCAAAGGACTTTTGGTCTGCTAATATTGTCGTAAAAAATGTATTACTTACGGCCGTGTACAACACTTACCATCTGAACCAGTCGTGGATTTTTGCACTTAGAACCTTGCCAACAGTTTAGACCCAACTTCATAAATGACACCGGATTTTTCTGCTATTACCAGAACGTCGGGGGAATGAAAACCAAACTAAAACAACTATTGTTAGCCGTTTTTGTGACCAATTATGACTTTATAGTGCTAGCGGAAACTTGGCTTTTTCCAGATGTTTGTGATTCAGAACCAAAACTATCTGGCTATAATTTATTTAGGAGTGATCGGTCTACTATAACTAGCTTAAAACTAGGAGGAAGCGGTGTTAATTGCGGCTTGAAAAGGTCTTAAATGTACATTATTTTTACCTGCGCATTTAGTTGCAAACTCATTTGGTTTTTTTAAATTGTATATAATGTATCTCTTCACCTAACAGTGGAGGTGTATTTTTAGACTTGTGTTTTACAAATGACTGTGATATATCTGTGATAGATGCCACTGATGTTTTATAAAATATTAGTCAGCACCATAATGCTTATGTGATAGATGTCAAATGTGATAATTTAGTATGTAATAATGTTTTTTATGATTTTAAATTTGCAGACTTTAGCTCAATTAATGATTTTTGTTTTATGTTGTTTTTAAACTGTGATGTTGAAGCGTGTATGGATTTATTTTATTTTGCGTTGCATTATGCTGTCTATTGTTTTGTCTCTAAAATAATATGGCGTGAAAATAAATTTTCAATTTGGTTTAGCAAAGAACTAATCTCGCTTACCAATTTAATAAAAAAATTATACATAAACATGTAAGTCTTCTGGACTATTATCAGATTATACTGAATTCTAATCACTTCAAAGTTCCTGTAAATATCTAAGTGAACGTCTTTATAGTCAATACATTTTACGTACTGAGAATGACATTTAAGCTAATCCATCAATCAAAACATTTTTGGAGGTTTGTTAACAAATCTAGAAAATCAAATGGTTTTTTTACAACCATGTATTTTGGCGACCGAACGAGTATTAATAGAGACGATTGTGTTAATTTGTTTCCTGATTTTTTATTCTGTATATGATTTGCATACTCATGTTATACTTAAGTATAAATACGACAAACATGTGCTCTATAGAAAACTTTCAATAAATTTATTGGATGTTTTTAATGGAATTGGAAGCCTCACAGGCAACCTTGCCACTGGACCCGATGGAATACCTTCATTACTATTAAAAAATTGCATTTATTTAATTTCAGTCATTATGTTTTTTTTTAATGTGTTTTTAAACAAAGGGACGTTTCTTCATATGTGGAAACAAAGTTACACTACGCCACTGCATAAAACCGGACTCAAGGAAGACAATAAAAACTATAGAGGTATTTGTATCTATTTGATAAAATTATTACTCGTCAAATACAATGGATGTCCAAAAAAAATATCGGTCCACACTGACAAATCTGCTCTGCTATGAAAACGACTTGATAAACGCCTTTCAATCAAAGTTGCAAATTGACTTTATTTACACTGTTTTTTTAAAAGCATTTGACATAGTGTTTTGGTAGCTAAATTTTATGCACTTGGTTTTCATGACACTGTTTTGCTGGTTGACAAGCTATTTGGAAAATCGTACACATTGTGTAAAAATTAATAACTTTCTGTCACAAATCATTGCTGTCCCATTAGGTGTGCTCCAAGGGTCACATTGTGGGCCAATATTTTTCTTGCTTTTTATCAATGATCTTTTATGTTGTATTCATTCATCTTTATTTCTTTTATTTTATTTGCTGACGATCTTAAAATATAAAATCATATTATCTCTTAAGGATTGTCATCTTTTATAAAACTTTAATAACTGGTGTGTCAATAATAGTTTATTATTTAATGCACAAAAAGGTTTTTTTGATAAGTGTTGTCTGTCATTTATTGGAAACAATTTGACATAACAAATTATCCGTACTGTATCATTTAATTTATAGTAAAGAACTTTGTAAGTTACAATATTATGTGTCATTCAATCAAAAGCTTTATTAAAATCAAGAAAAGTTGCAAATTAAAACAAACCGTTCTCAAAACAAACACTGCAAAAGTTAATGATCAACTTTTGCAAAGTTTATGCTGTTTATTAGTAAAAAACTTGGTTTTTGAATATTTTTTTATAATTTTGGAGAAAAATTCTATAACTTTAAATGAATTGCACTAAAATTGATTTAAGGAGTATTATAGTTTTTGAGAAATAATTAAATTGAAAACATATTTTATTTGTTGATAGTACATTACTGTTAGCAAATTTTGTACTACAAATAAATATTTGTTAAGATGGAAATATGTTTTGTATTTATTTTGAATAATGATAAAATATTTAAATAAAATACATCGACTTGCAACATTACGCCATTGTTGTAAAGTATTAAATTATTAGTTAATTTTAAATGATAGTTTCTGATGCTTTTCCTTATACTTGGGAATTTTTTTGGAAGTAACTCTAAGAGTTCACCTCTTTATAAAGGATTTTGTATAATTTTTTTGTTTAATTTAATATTTGATACGGCAAATATTTAGTTTATTTGGAAATGTTTTTAGAATGATAAATGAAATTATGTCTATGTTATGTTTGTAAATTCAATAAAAACAAAAATACAAATCAGAAATTTTTATTTTTTTAATTTTTTTTAGGCAAAACTTAGTCAAATTAAGTACCATATATTATGTTGTCCAAATGTTGACCTTTGCGCTGCTGGCACTCTTCTAACCGAAACGGAAATTAGCCACGCGTCGATACATCTCTCTGGAAACAGCGACCATTTCGGTATTGTGCTTCAATTGCAATGGTTTGTTTTTATAATATCCCCATAAGAAATAATCAATTACGACTTCTTTGGAGGCCGGCGAGGACGAGCACTTACGGTTAACAGTGAACGGTATTGCGACATGTTAAGGAACTTTTTGGTTCTAAAACTACAGGCGTTTGAAGATTTTAATGTGGAAACATGGTTTTAACAAGATGAGGTCACTTGCCACACATCAAACCAAGTTGTCAATCAACGTTTTTCGAAAAACTTAACTCTTGTCGAGGCACCATCAACTAGCGTTCAAAAAGCCTCAATCTTACAGCCCTTGAGTATTTCTTATGGAGGTACCTTAAAAAGAAAGTTCATAAAAACAAACCATGAACTCTACTGCAATTGAAGCACAACATCTGCACGGAAATGGCCGCCGTTCCAGAGAGATGTATCGACGCGTGACGATTAATTTTTGTTTTTGGTTAGAATAGTGGCAGCAGTGCGAGGGTCAACGTTTGGACAACATAATCTTTGGCACTTAATTTTCTAAAGGTTAGTCTAAAAAATAAATAAAAAAATTCTGTACTTGTATTTTTGTTTTCGTTGAATTTACATATGCCCCCTACTTTTTCTGGACACACTGTATAATGTCTGACAACTTGTTGCTTAAAGTGAACAAGTCTTAATATTTTACTACTTACTTGACTTGAAGGTACAGCAACAAGATGATTTAGAATAGTAAAGTTAGATGCAATCAATGACCATCAATTTGTATCACTTTTTTACTTCGATTTGTGTCAAACGCCGGTTAAAACTTGAATACCAATCGATCAATTAATATTTATAAAAAATATATGTATTAAATTAATTACTGTTTAAATTACATGTGGTATGTTACATGTTTGCTTTTTCTATTTGCAATTTTTATTTGCCACATAGTTTTTGAGGTATCTCCGGAATTGGTTTGTTTTTTTTTAATTTTAATAGTATTTTAAATAATTTTTTTAATGTGATTACAGTTTTGTTTATTTGCTATAATATTAAAGAATTGATAATGTGTTTTTAACGATTTTTTTTTTAATTAATATGCTATTACATTATATTTATGTAGAAACTATCTTACAGTGGGAATCAAACCCGCGATACGATATCTATGAATTGCAATATGAGGCTACAATTTTTCAAATATCAAGCTTTTATTACATTATGTTTTATGCATACACATCTGTGTAATGCATGTATAGTAAAGTTCTAGCACAATACATAGTGTTTTTACGGCTTGAAACAGATTTGGTCGTCCAACTACGGTCTGTCATTTCTTGGAGAACCGATAATCGTTAAGTGGATGAAGTCCACTTACAAAGAGAGACTGCTTTAGAAGTAACAAAAATTGATTAAAACTTTTTTACGCAGAAAAAATAAATACTTTAATAAATCAAGTTAAAAAGTAAGAACATTTGTTTTAAACTTAATTACGCAAAGTAGCAACAAAATATATTACGTGCTTAATTAAATGGAATAATGATGCTATTAATAATGTTTATTTATAGTTGGTTACTTTTATACATTTTATTATTGACTTTTCACATTAAATCAAACTCTAGTAAAACTAATTATAGATCAAAAATGCATATAATAATTAAATTTTGATTTTTTATTATTTGACATTGTCAGTATTAAAATCATTTATTTAATCCTATTATTTTTGGTTAACCAATCTTACTTCCTTTTCGAGACAATTTTAAACCCTTGATCGTTTCTATCAGTGTCAATGTAAAAACTGGAATCATAGGCTTACACAAACCATTTCATAAATCTAACTTAATTCAAGTTAAAGAAAGCCAAAAGTGTCGATTAAAGCTTTACGATTTATTAGTACAATTCTAAAGTATTTGGTTAACAAGCAAATAGTTGATAAAAACTAAAGCAATTAAAAATCAGCCATACCATCGATGTAAATTAAATTAATAATAATTATTTTAACAAATCTCACAAAACTCGTATTACACACAACATAATTTAAATTAATTTAATCAATTTGTAGTTTCACAAGTTTGAAAAAGGGTGTTTTTAATGGCGGCGTTTTTAATTCGGAAAGTAATTTGAAATTGTAAAGAGTACAGCAGGAGCACCGGAGCAGCGTCTGGCGTAATAGTTAACAACCAGGCGTACTTGTAAAGTTAATGAATGTCGGCTCTATATTACCGTGATTACATATTATGTGTAAGAACATCTCTGACTTAATTACAGAATTTTCAGTTTCAACTGCACCGACGCACATGATAAAAATAAATTAATCCCGCGTTTGCGATTTCAGCCGCGGACTGCCATCAATTTATGTACATTTAATAACCTGTTATCAGATACGCAAGTAATTATAATTAAAGTGTGCTCGATGATTGTGGAATAATTTAAAATAATTAACAGTGCATTCGGATTTAATGAATGTTTGGCGAATCTCTCTAATTTCTTTGAATTTTTTTAAACAAAATTTTAATTGTACAAAAATCTATGATTATTTCTTACAAATTAAAACGTTTTTATCATTATTAATCTATCACAAGGGAGGAGAACTTTCACTGATGATTTCACGATTAAAAGATTAATTATTATTAATTAACTAAATATAAAGTAAAACATAAAAACGTCTTTCTTTTTATCCGTAACTTAAAAATTCTTAGTATAAGATTAAATGTTTCGATTTAATTAATTACAGCAAAGATAAAAATAAATCTTTAAGCGATTGAAAGTCCTTAGAGTGATTCCTTCTTTTTTTCATTTGGTTCTGGCTCGCACTCCGTTGCCTGGCAGATAACATTAATTAAACTTTTAATTACATATAGCCAATAGAAGAAATGATTAGCATTCATTTAAACCAGGTTAACACTAGTAATTTAGATGAAATAACGATTCATATTACTTTCAATAGTTCATATTTAGGTTTACGACTCGTGCCATGATTGTAATGAATCATAATTAGAAATTTCATAATTTATATCTCGTTTCTCTTCAAGTTTTTGGTTTTCTTTGATTGATTACGTATAGTATAGTATTTATTTTGTTTATGCACTTATATGTAATTGTTTCTATACAGTGATAGTATATTATTATATGGTAGTTAAATTGGAAATTGCTGTATAATATTGTTATTAATATTTGTTTTTCTAGAAAAGTCTACTAAAACCGATTACATTTATGTAAGTGCCCTTACAAATTATATAGAAATAAATCAATGTAAATAATTGGAAAACAACATTTTTAGCTATCCAGAAAGTTTATTATCTTTTTAAACAAATTACAAACGGTGATAATACCCGTAATTATTAGATAATAATTTTATAATTAGTTATTCAACTTGCACTTAATATATTTTTTTTAATTTAATTTAATTGTAAGTGGCATATTAAACAATGTATATACATATTATTACTATCTATATAGTCATTTTTGTAATTTGCTTTGTTTATAAAAGTAGTTAAAGCGAGATTAGATTATTTGCAAGTTACACGGTAGCTTGCAAATAATTTATTCTCGGTTACTTTATTATTCGTTTGTTATGAATCAATCAAATTAACTCAACAGTTTTAAAGCTATGTAATCTTAAATTTACAATAGAATTCAAGCAACAGAACAATTATTACTGTTTTGTTATTGTTTTGTTATTAAAGAAGTCGAATTGAACTGATTGCTTCAAATTATTTAAAACAGAAGAAACAAGAAAATTTATTTCAGTAAAAGGATCCAATTTTACTAAAGGGTTTTCCAATAAGAAGATTCATTTTGAATAGCGGGCTATTTGGGCAGCTGTAAATTTTTAAGCTATTATCTTTTGACATTTGACAAGTAAAAATACGCCATTATTAAAAATGTAACGATACACGCTTCAACAATGCATTGAAATTATTAAAATTCACTACAAAAATGGTGAAATATTTTCAGTCACAGTTTTGCAAAACTAAACCACTTTTTGGTCGTCGTAAAGCACCTTCTCGGCCGGCAATAGTAAACCTGGTGGAAAAATTTGAGCTGTTGGGACAAGTTTGTGATATAAAGAATTGAAACCATGTGCATCGCTCAAGAACGCATGAGAATATTGCTGATGTAGCCCGTAGTGTTGAAGAAAACCCAGGTTTGTCGATTCCTCGTCGATCTTTGGAATTAGACATTCCACAAACAACATTACACCGTATTTTGCATAAAGCCTGAAGTCTTGAGGCTTTTAAAGTTTAGTTAACACAAGAACTCAAGCCGGTTTATTACTAGAGACGTCGTATCTTTGCTGATTGGGTTTTTCAAATGCATCAAAAAGATCCGGAATTTCATCTTTAGTGATGAGGCCCATTTTTACCTCGGAGGCTAGGTTAATAAGCAGAATTGTTGCATTTGGGACTCAGAAAATCCAAGAATGATTGTTGAAAAGTCTTTGCACCCTCATCGTGTTATTGTTTTGTGCGGTTTTTGGACTGGCGGTGTGATTGGACCCTATTTTTTTGAAAATGAGGCTGGTGTAACTGTTCCGGTAAATGGATGGCGCTACCGAGCTATGATTAATGATTTTTTATGGCCGGAGTTGGAAGATGTTGATGTGGACGACGTTTATTTTCAGCAAGACGACGCTACGTGCCACACAAGCAACAAAACAATCGCAATTTTGCAAGAAAAGTTTCCTGGCCGTGTAATTTTTTGAAGAGGTGATCACAATTGGCCACCGAGATTTTGTGATTCAACACCTTTAGACTTTTTTTTGGGGGCCACTTGAAGGATAAGGTCTATGCCAATGCCCCACAATCGATTCAAGACCTTAAAGATGAAATTCGTGAAGTTTTTGAGGACATACAGCCGCAAATGTGCGAATTGGTCATGGAAAATTTTATGAAAAGAATGTGATACTGCAACCGTAATTGTGGCGGCCATTTGCCTGATATTGTTTTCAAATGTTAATGGCGTACCTTCCTCTTTACAATGAAATAAACATTTATTGATTCTTTTAAAAAATACTCTTTTTTTTTAAATATCAAAATGAAATATCAAAATGAAACCTTTTATTGGAAATCTTATAACTAACAAAAAATGCTATAGAAAAATTAAAATATCTAAATATAACCCTCACATACTATGATTTCTCTAAAGCCTTTGATAGGATTGATCATTACAGACGTGTTGGAAGAATACGGGACTCAAAAAACGCAAAAACATTAAGTGCTTTGATCGGTATATGAGGGTCTGAAACCCATAAAAAAAAATTCTACGATTTTTTAAAGTTTTTTGGTTGTTTTTTAAATTAATCGCATTTTTTGTTTAAAAACCGCAGTTTTAACTCAAAAAAATAAATTTACTAATGAAATCAATCAGAAATTTTCCATAGAATCTAAATCTGGCGCCATTTCAAGTCTATACCCTGTCTATAAGCCGCAAAAGCCATAAAACCATGTTTTTGTTCTCAGTGGGCTGGGCAAAAAGGAGCTTTTTAATTTTTTTTTAACCGCTAAAGTTGACGTATTTTGATGTAAATTAATTGGAAAATATCAATTTGTTTTGTGTATTTGGGTTTTAAAGGTTTAAAACTCGAAAAAACTGCAAAAATAAGCTTATTTTTCAGCATAAACTTTTACAAATGCACATTTAACAGTTTTCAGATAAACTATACACCAAATATTATTAAAAAATTGAGTTTTGCAAACAATTTTACATAAAAAATAGTCAGTGTCGTGCTTATCTGGCAAATAAAAACTAATCTTAAAAAAAAAAAAAAATTTGTTCAACATTTAATTATTTTTATTTAATTAAGTTTTTTTTAATTTTTTTTTTTAAGATTATTTAGATTATATTTTTTTAAGCTATTTCAGGAGTTTAACAAAGACATCTTTTGTCGCTTGAATTAATTTTGGGCCATTTTACTCTTTGTTTGATAGTTTTTGCGCTTGCGGCACAAATTTAGACTCGATCTATCGGCGCCAAAGTTTGAAAATATTATTATTTTTGGCATTCAAACATAAATCCGCCTGGCGCTTGTCAAAGTTTGTTAAAAAAAAGCATGGTTGGGCAGAGGATTAATTGACCTGTATAGCTTTTGTCTTTGATGCTAATTTTTCTAAATAAAAAAATGTGAAAACTTTTGTGTGAAATAGTCAGCAGCACAATCAAAAACACAACAAATTTTTGACGAATTGCAGCTAATAAAGGAATTGTTGTTTGCATAAGGTTTGTCAGAAGAAGATTTAACGAACTGTCTCTAGTGTGTGTGCCAGCAGGACAGATAACAATGAAAAGATGACATTTGGCAAATAGCGGGAACCAAGTGGCTGCAAAAGACCGAGAAATCTTTTAAAGAATGAGAGTGGCTTACGTCTAGAAGTGGACAACACAAGGCTGAAGAAAGAGAAGAAGAATTGAGACAAGTATACAGTTCTATGTGAATAGTAAATACCAGGGTGGGTAGTGGTTAGAACTAATTTGTAGTCTAACACATATTTAAAAGTGAGATTAGAAATACGATTAACTTTGTCTACCGCACCAATTTACTCATGAAAACAAAATATTACAAAAAAAAATTAATGTATGTTTATTCTTATCAATGGATTTTTATCGAAATGATGTTTGATGATTCAGGGGAACTGCATGGTTTTTAAACGCACACTAGACGGCGACTTTACAGAGTAGGGAAAACTGGTATTAAATTTTGCAGGCTAAATCAATTTAGTCACTATAGCGTAGTAGAACGTGCAGCATCATGTGTTTGTGCTAAAAATGGTAAATCTGTTATTCAAATACAACGTCTTTTTCTCGACATTTTGACGTTTACAGAAACTACAAAATCTGTATCTCGACGCAAGTCACCAGGTGCTTTTGTACTGCGTGGACACCAGACAACATTGAAAGAGTAAAAGAAGCAATATTGAGGAGCGCGCGTAATTTTTGCAAACAATAGTTTGGTAAGAAAAAGTTTACGATTAGATCTAAATTTTTATTTGTTTAGGATAGCAAATGTTCAAGAGCTGGGTAAACGTGAATATTAACAACGTTTACTGTTGCAATAAATATGCTTAATACTTTGAGAAATAACTGATAACATTGGGCATGGATAATCCAGTGCAGTTGCATCAACGGCATAGTGGAACTACAAAGAGGGGGAATAAACATTGGGAGTGTATGGTTTTAGCTAGATAGAGCCATAGCCCACACAGTAAGGACCTCAATGCGAATTGAGAGATGTTTTAGGAACAAATAATTTTACGTTTTGTCAATGTGTCTTGTTCACCTCATTTTCCTAACCTAACGGCTTGTGATTTTTTATTTTGAAGCATAGTGTCTATGAAAATGAAATTTCAAACATTGGAAAAACATAGGCTTGGAATTTGCATTTGAGAAGAAGGTCGTCATTTAATTGATGGTATTTTCCGCACTTAGTTAAATAAAATGGAATTCTGCAACAAGTATTTTAATGTTAATAAATAAACAATTCATGTGAAATTTACGAAGTACTCATTATTTTAAAATTATGCGGTTTTTCTGAATCACCGTGTACATATAAAATGTTTATTAACTAAGTGGATTAAATATTGTTGATTAGAATGGTTGCCATGATTTATCTAAAACTTATGTTTGCATGATGATTCGTGACGGCCAGTTTTATAAAATGGTTTTTTTTATTTAACTTGCACTAAACTTTCTATCCACCACACCGTACGTTATTAAATTAGTCAAACACTAATTTTACTTTGGAACGGTTTGTTGCCAAATTGCTATTTGTTAAATTTATCCGACAGCATTACTGAGACTTGTTTCTTTGTCTCTTTTTAAGCTCTAACCCCACTGCGGACTGCCCTTTATTTGTGCCGGTTTGGTCTATCTTGTTCTCTTGCATCAACGTTACTGCTTTGGCTTGCCATTGTGCTCGCGCGATTCTCCATAAATTGAACCTGCACACAATTATCTATATTTTATAAAATTGGCAAACATAAAATTTTATTCTTGCATAGGACTCAATAGACTGTAATGCAAAAAACCTTATCATAACATCAATGCATAGTATAGCATAATACTAGTCACTTAATTCCAAGGTATACTCTAATACCAGTATGTTTATAATTGCTTCTTACTAATGTAAACAACATTTCCGAGAGAAAGGCGTAGAAAAATAAATAGCAAAATTAGAAAACACAATTGCAGACGCAACAATAAAAAAAAAGTTTATACAAACAGATGAAACATTTGGAAAATGCAATTGGTGGAACACAGAATAAAACAGAAGCTAGAAAAGTACAAAGACATTGGAAAAAATGATAAAGCGAAAAAAAAAATTGTGTATAAACACTAACACGCGATAAACTGTTTAATTCAATACCGCAATATCTCAAGAAACAATTGATTTCAAAATATACATTTTTGGTAACGTACATTTATTCAGTTTATTTCGATGGTGTTTCGAAACATTTAAGCCAATGTTTTACTTTTGATCCACAAAAAGTACACATATTATTTTGAAGAAATATGAAGTATGCAAGAAATAGTCTTGCTTTCTATAACAAACTGGGTAAGAACCTGAGATCAAAAAGTAATTAATTACAATGTTGACACAAGAGCCTAACAATGGTTTCTAGAAAATAACAGTTAATCTAAAATAAACCTTCAAAACATAGCTGATTCTTTAAATTTTTTTTTTTAAACTGCAACTTAAATCTTATTCAAAATTCAAACTGTAATTAGATCTCTACAACTAACCCATTTTTAAATAATCCGCCCATGTCATAAAGACACTATACCTATGAGTATACTATACATCGTGCTCAAATTTGCACACAGTGAATCCTCACATAATAAGTTTTCCATTTTTATTACATTAATTATATTATTATATATAAAATTATATCGACATCTTTTCAAATCCATACTATTCATATGCGCAAGAGTCTATCAACGCACTAATTTATTCCACATACAATCTACAATATTTTTGCAGCAATCTAATAATTTATTTAGATTCGATAAGCCGCCGGGAATTAGCACGTCGTTTTACGCCATACAGTTTTCAATAAAATATAATTTTTGTAAGACATGGTTACTTTAACTTTTAATAAACGGACTAAACAAAAAAAATACAGAACTGTACAAGTTATAGTATCAAACTTTTTGTTAGAGTATGGATTATTCTTACTATTTTAGAAATTGGAAGAAAAATCTAATGACTTATTTGCCGTGGTTCTAAATCAAGTCTTCAAAATGTCTAGTTTCTCTACTATCAGATTTATTCAATCACTTTTGTGTTGCTACATTCTCTTTGAATAAGAAGAGAATTATTTTAGCTAACACCGAGGCTAACACCAATATTGCTGTAATGACGAATAAATCTACAAACTTGTTAAATCAAGTTCAATCAAATCAAATCAACATTTAGCAATAATTTTATACGCAACTTATCTCAAGGATGCCATTTAAAAGTTTACTGGCTTAATTATAATTTAATAAACTTAATTTTAATTATTAAACATGACCGGTACTTTAATCGATTGATAAAGATGCTTTTTCTATATTTTTTTTTATTTTAGATTGTTATGATCTTTATTAATATTTTTTTAACCAGGTTAATATTTATGAAATTATGCCTTTTACATAATTCTTATTATAGTTATGACGTATTTCAATGTTTTTTTTTTTAATAAACTTAACTTTAAATTAGTTATGCTTGTATAGTAAAACATATGTTTATTTGTTACAGGTTAAATTTGGATAAAAATTACTGGATTTAATTCCCCGCATACATAAAAGGTAAGTGAGACTTCTTATTAAACAATTATTACGATAGCACATTTTATGATGTAAGTCGGAGAAAATCCAATTATAAGCTTTTCTGCATAACAAAGAGTCCAAGCAAGAGTCATTAATATTTTTATGTGACAAACAATACAATATTTACAGCTCGGGCTGGCAAATATGACCATAAAAACCCATGATTTATATACAATTATGCGTGACAAATAGTACCGATGTTTCAAATAGACATTTTTACGAGTCGTTACTAACTGACATGCTCGTTTTAATGTTGTTAAATATTGTTTTATATCTCACTCTGTCGCGCTGCGCGGACCGCGATATACTTTTCTGTATGATGCTCAAATGAAATGAAATCCATAGCAAAATGTGCTGCAGATGAGAGCTTCAAAAACACCTGACCGAACGTAATATTGTACCACCTTTAGAATACAATTTTTATATTCGCATTGAACATCTTGCTTATATACCGCAAATAGCGTTAGAAATATTTACAAATATGGATATTGTTTGTGTCGTAATATCCATTATCGGAATATCCGCCAATGCATTTTTTTTTGTATTATCATCAAACCCAACCGCCATCACCCTGGTGGTTTTTTATGTACTTTAATTGCGGTTTAATGGCTTTTTAGTAATACTTTTTTTGGTATTTTTCATTCGAAACTTTTGTGGTAGAAATAATATCAATTTGTTTGGAATGTGTGCTTTCATGTAATGTAATCTGCAAATAGTTCGAATCCGTTACGTATCAAACTGAAAGAGACTGACCTAAAAACCAATCTGCTAAATGTAGAGCTTTGAGTTGCTATGCTATTGCATATAAACAATTAAATTACTACTTATAATAATTTCACTATTGTATTGTACAATATTAACTAAAACTTTTCAGTACATTTTGTTTATTTGTTTAATATTATATTACATTATTATTAGAAGTTTAATTTTTAGCTAGTTATTTTAACTATTGCTTTATTAAAATTGAAATAATAAATTGGTATGTACAATGCGAGCGAGAAAAACGGAAGTTTACTATGTTAGCAACCAAATGTACACTATTGGTGAACAATTAAAATAAATGTACATAATACACATTAAAATTATGTTAGAACTTTATTAAATAAATATTTTTATTGGCAAGAATAAGAAATAAAATTAATAAAAAAATTATTATTATTAATGTATAATTCGTTTCAAATAAAATAAAATATAACTAATTTTTGAAATTGAAAAGGTTGACAAAGTAATTTGTATAAAATAAATAAAAAGATTATTAACGTTATAATAATAATTATTAAAGTTAAAAAATATTGTTTAAAAAAATGACGAATGAAAAGAGGAAGTACTATTTTCATTTTGATTGATTCTTTTAGTTTATACAAAGAATGTATACGACGCACAGTAGGTGATAGCTATTTTTTTGGCAAAATATATGGGTCTAATTAAGCTACATTACAAAAAAAATCTTGTTGGTAAATTTGGGTGCTTTTAGAAGTAGAAATGGCCAAGTAAGTTTCTGAAACTTTGAATTTGTATAGAATTCAACATAAAAATTAACAAACAAATAGTTTTCTGGATTATATAGGATGGTTTTTAGGGTGGCAAAAAAAACACAACTTAAACTGAGGATTGATATAAAATTTAATGGAGAAGTATTAAGAAAATTCCGTGTGTTCTCATAGGATTGAAAATAAAAGCATTTTGTAGATTTATTTCTACAATCAATTAAAACATTGGGTTTGGTATTAGAAAAAGGTTAGCAGGCCAGTTTGTTTTATGTGACAAAAAAAAATATATTTCCGTTACTGGGGAAATGAAAAAACAGATAATTTTGGGTTGACCCTGTCCGGTTTATCTTTTTTTTGGGAAATTACATAAACATTTATTGCTTTTAACTTATACACTTGTTAAGTTTGATTCTATTATTTTTTATATTGTTATAATTGATGGAGTTTACCGGAAAATAATCTACAAAATTAGAGATTTTAAATGAAGAAAGTTAGAACATAAGAAGAAGGAACAGAAATTCCACAGGAAGAAACAAATTAAATAAAAAGATTGAAGAAGCGGTTTAAGAAACGGTCAACATCGTTAATCATTTTGGATATAAAAATCAAAGGAATATCAAACTACAGAAATTAATTGATTAAACATTGTCATATGTAATTATAAATAAACGAAATTATATACAGTTCACAATCATACGAAACACATTGCATTGTAAAAAAAGATTAATTTATTGAACATAAAAATGACAAAAGTATTCAGAATCTTGAAAAACAAAAATGGCGCACAAAAATGTCTTATTTAGCATTTTAAATCAAATTATGCTTATACTTATCTAGGTACTATCTATAATATATGTCAATAGCTATCATAAGAATAAAAATGCAATGATTCTTCATGTTGTTGTTGTCGTCATATGAGTTTCCAAAACCAGGTTTAGGGACGTCTACGATTAATCTTAGTTTATCTCTAAATTGATTTTAGATACTTTGTTTGGTTTGTGCAACTACACTTTTATCATTGTAAACTTGCGTTTAGCACTTTTTGATGGGAAGTATGTAAGCTACGTGTAGTAAGCATTCCAAAAATTGTAATAGTCTATCCATGTAATATGTACTGATATTTTGAAATTTTCAGCCTTAATTTGTCTATTAATCATTTTGTTAATTAAATAATAAAATTTTGAAGTTGCGCCACAAACGTAGCATTTTTGTATAGATGAGGTATTCGTAAGAACATTGCATTAACAATTTCAACAATCAATTTTTAATGAAATCTGTCGTTGTAGTTGATTGGGTTGATTTAATTTTTTGAGATCTAAAGTACACTATAGGAAAGGGACGTAGATTTTGCCAAATTATGTTAGGGTTTTTGCTTTCTAGGTCACATACATTTATGAAAAAGCGCCTGTTTGTATAAACTATGATCTGAGCTGTCATCAAAACCGCACTTTAATATCAAACATATTATTTTTAATTTCTTTTTGCTTAATGATGCTATACCAGTGTCTTGTACAACAATTAAACGTTGCAGTGTGGTTTAGAAGAATTTGTATTGCACTTTTGCCGACGTCGGACTTTTTTATACAATTTTTATTTGGGTAGCATTTTTTTCTTGTCATATTGAAAGAAGACGGAAATCTATCAGGTTTGCTCAATCTAATTAAGCTACATTAATGTCTTGACAACTTACCATCTACTAGTAAGGCATCTTGCATCTTTACCTGAAATTGTTGCTGGATTGAGTTTGGTGGGATGAGAAGTTTTTCTGATTTTTGTACCAAACTTTAATTCCGCGATATGCATAGGTTTTCACAGCTAGTTTGTTGCGATTGGTGCACTTATTACTTTGGTCAATAAAATATTGATAAGGTTTTTTGAACCGATTTTTTTATACAGGAAAGCTCCGACATTTATACGTATCGAGGAAAAGAACAAACGAGGACGTACAGCAGTTATTATTAGGTAAACTATTGATGTACTTCTAATTCTCTAATGCATCAAGTTTATCTTTTGTAATGATTATGGAAAAAAAACTTCTAAAATTACAGGAACAACGTTTTCAATATCTTTTTTTGTAAAGTTATGTTCTAATGTTTTTCCGGACAATTGCTGCAGCTTTGCGAATAATTAGCAGTCATTTTTTAGAATTTTTTTGAAGGAATTTTATAACCAGTAATCCAAAAGCAAATCACGCAATTGTGTCTGTGTTTATTGATAATCAAATGTCATGCACTTAATTTCTTTGTAATTTGTTACGGTTTTAACATCAGGAACATATTTTTTATTGATTTGTTCTATTGAATTATTTATTAGTGTTTGCAAATTCCATTTTTCATGGTACAGAGTTTCTGCGCCGACGGGATTAAGTAGATACTGAATACGCTTCAAGATTGAAAAAACAAAATCATTGTTGCGTTCATCAAGGTTGTTCAATATTATCTATACTTGGTTTTTCTGATTCTAAATAAATTATTTTTTGTCTGATGCTCCATGGAATCCATGTAATTATTGGGACCTCATTTTTATTAGTTTGTTTAATTTGTAATTTTAATAATCACTTTTCATGTATCCACCATTTTGGATTTGAAGCAGCTCTGCTTATTTAAGTTGATTGGTATCTACATTTTTGCAAAACAACATTTAATTTTGAAATAAGAAAGGGTTTATGCTTTAATTGTTTTTCTGGTTTTATGTTTTTTTTTCCGGTTCAGATTTACTTTGTGGAGTTGGAAACGTTGCTAGTTTTTTATTACTGTATTCATTGTGTGTGTCACACACCGTGAACATGTTTTATAAGTTTGATAATTAACATTTTTTGATATATATTACGAAAAAGAAGAAAACAACAAGAACCCTGCTTGAATTTCTTTTTTTTTTTTTCATTTTCAACTTAAATTTAAAAGTGTAAAAAAAACATAACAAAATATACAGTGTGTCCACGGATGGACTTAACTATACGCGTATACATTTTTATTGAAAATTTAAAAAAAAGTTATTTTTTATAAACTCCTGCTTGTCATAATAATATGAACTACGTTGAGATTTTGTGGTACTCTGTACTACTAAAAAATATAAATATGCAATATGAAAAACGAAAATTGTGTAAATCCAAATTTTTTTAAGTATTGTAAGAAAGACCTTTGAGATATCGATATTTTTTTATGGGAGTTATTGTTAAGGAGTTATATTTGATATTAAGAATAAAATCTCAATTTATAATTGGAAATCAAGATGGTTGCTGTCAAGTAATCTTTGTGTAACATTACTACAATTATTTGTTAATATTTGAACTAACATCTCTAGAAAGATGCTGACAACAGCGCGTTTACTTGTTACAATATTGCAGAGGTATTCTATAAATACGCAATTGAAGTTTTCCACCGGAAATTTTCCGGTGTGCAAGTATCAGTTAGCAATGATCACCGATTTTCTTTGGAAGCAAGAACGAACCAGCTGGGTGGTATATCTAAAAGTCACGTATGTAATATTCTGTTCACAAATAATTTTTACTCATTTAAACCATCTTATATTTATAAACTTTAAGAAGGCGATGAATCATACCGACTAGAATTTTCTTTATTAATGGGTGAACGCATACTTGAACGCTGTAATTGTTACCATTATATCATATTCAGTGACAAATCTACGATCTCAACAAATGGGATACCCTCTAGTCAAAATTGTTGCTTTTGGGCAAAAGAATATCTACACTTTAGTGTTTGTACAAACAGTCAGAAATTTAAGAAAGTTAACGTATGGTGTGCGTTAACCTACAATAAAGTAATTAGTCCATTTTTTCTGGAAGGAATGCTGAACGCATTTTGTAGTTTGGAAATTCTTAGTGAATACTTTGGCTTCAATTGGATGAAGAAAATTTAGAATTTAGAAGAATCATTAATACCAGGAGGATGGCTGCTTTGCGCATAGTGTCTTGATTGTTATAAATTGGTTCAATGAACATTTTTTAAATTGGATGGGTTGCAATGGACCTATACCCTGGCCAGCTCAGTCTCCAGACCTAACCGCAATGGGTTATTTTCTGTGGGGTTATCTTAAGTGTATTCTACGGACATGCAAGATAATATTGAGATTTTGAAAAACCTATTTACTGATGCTATGGCTACAGTGACACCAGAGATTATTTACAATGTTTATAATGAATTTAAGTAGGAGCGTTTTATTTTGAATAAAATGTTGCTGGTTGTTATTTAGCCTATATCATTATTTAAGTTAAACAAATACGATTTTTTTCTTAGGACATTGAATTTAAAAAAAAACTTTTTTAATTTTATCATAGTATTTATAACTTCCATGAAAATATATTTTTTTTGGATTTTTGATTTTTGATTTTTTTTTATACACTCATAATTTTGACACCTAACAAATTTTTGATTTATAAAATTTTGGTTTTGCAAAATTACATTTTTATATTTTTTGGTTCGCTGTACAACAAAATTAGTTTTTCAACGTGAATCGTATTTATAAAACAAGCAGGAAAAATGTAAAAATGACTTTTTTCTAAAAATGTTTGCACGAATAGTTAAGTCTATCCGTGGACACACTGTATAGTTTCAATTTTTGTATAACGCTAAGGAACCAAATTATTGCAAAAAACTCTCTCTACAGAATATAAAAAATATTGTCTTATTTTTTAGATGTAGTGACTGGACTACTCAGGCATTTTTGGCAGTTTACTTACGTTATAATAAATGAAGCTTTTTTGTTAATTTATTGGAATTTTTACACAAATATCTACAGAATGCATTTTTTATTTTTGTTCTAGAGTAAATAGACAAGAAGTTATATAAATGGCATTACGTTTTTTTAGAAATTGCTCAACTTTGTTAATTTAACCAACTCTATAACATCTAAAACAACAAAGTTGCTCATAGGACACATGTAGATTATTGATTATTCACAATATAGATTACAATACTTAAGTCTTGATTAAAATGAAAATAATATCATCAAATGTTCTTTAGCATACTTGCAATTGTAGTTGTATTTGTCTAAATCCTACAAGTACTCAGTGATTCCTGTTTGACATAGTTTGGTTATGACTTGCTTGTGCAAGGGACTAATAGATTGTACTAAATGTGGCGTTAGTAAAACTGCATAAATCTGAGAACTTTAGATAGTTGCATGTCTGTCTGTGTCAGTTTTGTATTGTTTTAACTACGTCAGACAACTGCCGTTATCTCAATCATTGTAGATAACCTAGGCTAAATGTATTATATAGCTGATAGGAATTGTGTCGGTTAGAAACCTACCTGGTTAGCTAGAAACTGTAAACCCAGACTCTAGTCAAAGAGTTAATTGTTAAAGAGGAAAATAACAGAATTTCACAATACAGTACAATTAAGTACACTTGCATAAAGTTTAATAGATACCGTCATAAACTTTTCAACTGTGAGAGAATATTAGTTGCAAACTTCTCTGTTTCATGTGTTGCACCTCTTTCTAAATTCTTTGTGATGAGACCTGTTTTTACCTAAATAGTTGTTTATTTGCAAATTTACTATGAGCAAATAAACTCTTGATTTGCTAAACATTGGTCATTTGTCAGCTGCATCTCAAGTTGTCATTACTGTTATTTTTTTGAAAAAATGGATTATAAACGGGGCAGTACGACTTAAGATTAATTGAATGATTGATTTTTTTGGTAAACTGATCGAATAGAGATTTCTAGGTTATTTCAGCTTTTTCAGGTATATTCAATTGCTCTTGTTGTTGAAAATTGGTCCAGGAGCAGGTCGTGTAACTGCTATTGTCTTTGTTTCTTTATTCACTTTCGCCAACATCAAGTTATTGAACAGACACTTTTACCAATTTATTGGCCAACATCACGAATTGACAAACCTTTTTTTTTATTTGTATTTAGTTGGACATCCTTTATATGTGTATGTGGGTTTGGAGTCCTAATTGGCATTTAACCTCCAAACCCACATACTCTTTTTTTAGGTTGATTACGTTAATGGCATTTGAAATAGCAGCCTAATTATTGACGCCACGCTGACGAACGGGCATATTTTGATTTAAATGAGGACTTAATCAACTGATTTTTACGATAAAATTGTACCTGTATGTATAATGTTTAGAATTTAGAAAAATAGCAGTTTTTTTTTTTAATTTTAATTTTCCAAGGTAAATTACCATCAAAAACTGATTTTTTGTATTGTATTTTAATTTTTTTTAATTTTGACTTTTTTGGTTATATTATTTTTACATATATTGATTAATGAAATTTTACTTTAATCAACAAAATATTTTAGTGTAAACAATTCACATATTGTGTGAAATTTTGATAATAATTTGTAAGGCTAGAACTTGAAATAAAGAATTTGGAAGCTTGTATCATTTGGTTCTGTTAAAAAAAACTTGGTCTTACATCTCTGAACTAGCATTGATAATAATTGTTAAATATTTATAGGAAATATTAACATTATGGCTATATTGCAAAGTATCTAGGGCGATAATCAGTTTTGGATTGACAATAGTTTGGTTTTAAATATAATTTAGAAAAAATAAAGTAGCATCAAATGCTTCAATACTTGGAAACTGTATAGGTCTTTTATAATTATATTTATTATTTCATATTGAACTGAAGAAAAAAAAGTTAGCAAGGTCACTGTCTTCGAAAGTTATATTTAGATTTTTTGCGTTTGGTATGGATTGAAATAAGGTGTTTTGGACTTGCCGGATACGAAAGTTTGGGAGCTGGATCTGACACACGAGGCTAGAAATGTGGCTTTTTAAGTAGGCAGATCCAGTTTAAAGACTGCCGCGAAAACTGAATCTACCCACTTTAAGCGAGATTTCTAACCTTGTGTGTCAGATCCAGCTTTTCTGCGGATTTGTTCTGTTTCAATCCGATCAAGGTCAAAATATTGAAAATTATTTTGCTACTACTTAAGCTGAAATATATGAAGGAAATTTTAAACAAATTAACTGTTGTTATTAATCAAAAACCGACCGACAGTAGCAATGAAAACCACAGCTTCAAATAAATTTCAGAGCAAAATATTTTAGTATTGACGCATGTTTGTGTTCAAATCTTGATATAAAAAAAGAATTTAAATAATTAAAAGAACATAAATAATGTCTGGGTTAAGGTCCGCTTATATCGATCCGTTACTTTCATAAAATTCTCAAAACCCAAAGAAATTATGATATTGATTCAAAACGTAATTAGAGACAAATAAAACTAAATGATAGCATAATAATTAAAGAAAATGTAATAAATTGGTCATTTTAATAAAATAAAATATAATTTACATTTAAATTGTTAAAAATCATTTATTTATCTTTTAACTTGAAAATAACGTTTGTTCTCTAAATTTATTAAAAACTTAATAAAAACTTAAGATTCAATTTTATTGTGTTCTCGCATTTTTGACATTTTTAGATATAACTGTAATTTTTTTCTTAAACGTCCTTAATTAAAGAGAAATTGAAAATATAGTAACTTGTTAAATTATGAAACAAACCTGGAATTAATTAACTGTTATAAATTGTTTTATTGGCGGATGTAATTGGTATGAGGATAGAAGTACTTAAATTAGAAATTTCACTGTAGAGATAAAATTAGATTTATAAGGAATGAAATTTCCTACTGTTTCTATTTACTTCCATGTGTATTGGCAATTAAAGAAATTGAATTTAATCACCATTCGCGAATCAAAGTCGTTAATAAAGATTGTTTGTATACTTTTCATAGACACTGAAGTCCCGTAGGAGAGAAAAAAAAACTATTATTAAACGTGTTAATCCATGCAAAGTACAGTACAAGTGAGGTTTAAAACAAACAAAACCTACAAACTCGGTGTATACTTTTCTTTTCTGGCGTGTTTGTTTAACGGGGGGAAATTTATGGGCCGTTCAAGATTTACAGCTTTTCAGCACGACTCAAAATCAGAACGGTATTGCATGTTCGTACACGGATGTGAAAACAATTAATTAAATGTCGCCTAATTAGCGAAATGGATTTATGAATTTTCGTGAGTGTGTGCGGCGCCGGCGTCATCTTAGAGGAGGAGCACTAATCGACCTCGACAACACTGAAAAGCTTAGATTTCTTTATGATTACCGAAGTGACTTTCCATGTCGCTGAAAATGCGCCTGTTAGCTATATTAAAATGTCCGATTTAATAAAACTAAACATTTGCATATGACGGGTCGATGACAATATGAAGGGTGGCGGCGGGGTTTTGTTGGGGGTGGTTGTGAATTTACAGAGTTGGGCGGCGGGGGGACAAAGTCGCAATCAACCTGGGCTCTAATTTAACGCGTGTCGAATCGCTTAAAATAAATCATCCAAGTATAATGACGGTGGTCAATTTAGTCCCCTAACTAATTGCCAATATGTGATTATAACGAACGCTGCGTGGCTGTTGGCACATATATCATCGGGCTCGCGCTACATACACATACCACCTTCATTATTATACAGAACGCCCGGATTGATTTATACACGTACTGCTTAATTAGGATATTCAAAAAATAATTATAACGGTACAGAAAACCTGTACGTAAAATGGAAAACACTCAGCATCAATCACTAATTACTTTTTACTTAAAAAATTGAAAACAATTTATCTCAAAATTAATGGACATGAAATATTCATGCAGTTATGTATATGAATAAGTGTATAAAAATATTACAGTATTAATTATCATATTTATTTATTTGAATGTTTAATTACCAAATACATATATTGTAGATTAGCCACAGTTGTAGGTTCGAATAAAACAGTTAGGAAAATATGACATTTATTATTAGTGACATGACGAATGATGCGTAGTATAATTCTTTTAAATGAGAATTAATATATACTGTACACATTACATAACGTCTATGACAATCAAAACTGATTACCCAAACATGAAATTAAAAGGCCGATTAAAGGGACAATTCACCTAAGTAAAAGCAGACCGTCGCGGTAAGTTCGACTGTCTGCGAGTTGACACGAGAAAAGGCGCGAGAGCAAAGTAAGTAAAAGGCCATCAATTTATAATCCATGTTTTTAAGAGTTATTTGGTATAAAATTTGCGTAATACTGACTTTTCCAATTGCTTGCAAGGGTTTTATCTCGGCTGCTTTTCGTACTATCGTTTTTTTTTTTAATTTTAAAATGTGATTTTTAGGAACTACTTAATATGTCACAGCATCATAAAAATATCTTTGAATTTCAACGAGTGAAACCACACTAGCTGACATTATCACACTGAAGACCAGATTTTAGTAGTCTGTGAACATTGATCTTAAATATTTGTGGCTTATAAATACTGAATTTAAAAGTTTATTCCATGTGTTGATAGTGTGGTTAAAATCTTAGTTTTATAGATACTTTCGAAGCTACGTTGATAACCTGGTCGTTCCAAAGAACATTATGTGAGATTGTAACACCTAGAAGACAAATTGAAGAAGATTTAGATATGGATTCGTTGTTAAGTTTAATATTTGGTACTGATGATACCTCGGATGTGGATTTTGAAACAATAAGAAATTGAGTTTTTTTAGAGTTAAAATTGACTCCATTCTGATATTGTTTTGAGGTCTTTGTTTATAGATGCTACAGATTCTAACCTACAAATTTTAAGTTGCTCTGCTATATTTGTCGGTATGGTTTTTAGAAAGTATGAAGTATGAAGGGTGCAATTTAGGAATGTTTTATTTTGGTATGATAAAGCAAATATTTTGGTCAAAATGGGAGCTAATTTATTTGCAAAAGTTTTAAGACTGATAAGAGGAATTTCATCTGTACTTAGGGTGTCCACATTTTTTGAGGTATGTCCTCAAACCGGGACATTTTGACATACAACCAAAAATAATTTAAAAAAAAAAACGAAAAAAGTGATATCTTTAATATGGCAGAATTAGTTGTTGTAGAATTCATCTTTAGTAAGAGAAATTACATTATTTAATGATTTCAAACATTACCTTGGTTTAATCTACTTGTTTAGATAACTTTTGGCAATCATATAACATTTAAAAATTTTGTTTTTGAAATTAATTGTTCTAACTTGCAATTATGCAAACATTTTTTGTTTTCAAAGATAGAAACTTGTTTCTATTTCTAATTGTTTCATTCCTGATTGCTTTAACTTCTATTGTAATTATATAATATTTTTTTATTTTTACTATAAGAAAAAGTTTTTTTATTAAATTAAGCCGGGACAATTAACTATACCGAAAAAACAATTGGGGACACTGGGACCAGAAAGATAAACCAGGACAAATTCGGAAAAACCGGGACGGGACGGAATCTATACCTGATGCTTTTCTGGTATTTAATTTAAAAAGATGTTTTTTGACAACTTTTTTGCCTAAAATGAATTGGATTCATTATTTTTTCACTAGCCGGCATTGTAGATACAGCAATGGGATTTATAATAGTAGAGTTAAATGCAAATTGGTTTGCAAAAATAATTGTTTTTTTTGGATTAGTAACTAGAGTTCACACCAGGAGCGTCTGAGCATGTCTACGATTGACCTTACAGTCATGGAAGTAGATCAGTTACCGGAAATACTAAAAACCGGCATTAAAGCAACAACAAGGAAGGTTTGCTTGAAAATTAAGCGTTCATAGGGCCAACAACTAAGTGCGGAAACACGCTTTTAATAGAACAAATGATCATCATATACGAAGATATAAATCTAAATGGATTTCGACTACAATCAACCACCTTCAACATAAAAGTCCAAATGTCAAAACTTTCTACAGGAAAAAGAAGAATCTATCTATCTAAGCTTAAGAACAAGCAAGAAATAGTAGTATCTAACCAGAAACTAACTTAAACTAGTCGAATAATTTTATGCCGACCTATATACATATAAAACACCTGACGGGGCATCGGAACCACAAGTCAAGATACTAAATGTTGGATTGGAAGGATCAATACAAGAAATAAGATCCACCTTGCCGAAAATAAAAAATTACATTATCTCAGAGATGCTAAAGCTATGTGGAAGAACGGTTGAAAGAACGCGAGATAGCATGGCACAAACCTTAAATAATGGTGCAAAAAGTACGAATATTACTGCGTATTAGTTTGTTATCACACCTCTACAACCATTTAACTGCAAAACTTGACTTTTTTCTCATACAACATCATAGACCACTTACAAACACTATGTAAATTAATTTTGAAAATTACGGAGTACAATGTGCGAATACACCTGGTTCTTATAGATTTTAATTTTGATTCAGTGGAAACATGGTTAATTCTAAAGGCTATGGGAAGCGCTAGAATAGACTTATGGTTTGCTGTTAAAAATAGAAATATCAATAAGAACGCAACACTACACTAAAAAATCAAGAAATGACTTATCACCAACAAAATTGGCTAAAGGAGTGTGACAAAGAGACCCTAACTCGCCAAAGCTATTCACTTTAGAAGACATTTTCAAAAAATGTCGAGAGGGTTAAATGTTCTATACTTAAAATATCTCTGTTTTGCTGTTCACATTGTACTCGTACTCATTGTACAGGACGTCATAGAGCTGAAGCAAATGCTACAACTACTCAATGAAGCAGCCTAAAAGTAAACATCTAAAAGACAAAAATAATTAACTTGGTGGATCCCCAAATTTTGTTAGAAAGCACGGCCATATAATGTGTAGAGTATACTTACCTAGGCCACACAATCAAGTTAAGAAAGGCAAACTAAACTGCAGAAGTAGCTAGCGGGATAAGACTTACTTGGGCGGTTTTTGGCAAACTCAAGTACATTTTTGGGAAGCCAGTGGTCACATATGGACTGAAAACAATGAGTCTCACGAAACATAGTTTTAATCAATTAACAACAACACCAAAGAAGATGAAATATCAATATCAAGCTCAATGCTTGCGATTTCGTTAAAAGATAAAATTAGGAACGAATCGATCAGAGAGACAGAGTGAAGGTGAATGACATTTTTGAACGCATTGTAGAGTTGTGGTGTGTGTGGTGCTTTGCACTAGGAAGAGTCTTTAGTATGAAAAATATTTGTCTGTGCTTGCAAGATCTAAGGAAATAGGTTGGGTTTCTTTTGCCAAGCGATGGCACTGTTTTAAATTTTTATAGTATTTTTTAAATACAGCTTTTTTAAGACTCTTTTACTGCATTTTTTGTACCGATGCTGTTTAGTCGGAAACTGCTTCTTTAACATATTTACAGTTAACATCTATATTTGGACATATGCAACAATAAGTGATTCTATAGTTGTTATTTTAAATTGTATAATTAAAATTTTTTATACTTTTATATGCTTTTATTGTGATTCTGTTTGTAGTCTGCAACTCAGCTTTAGTTAAATGTTTTTATTGACTATAAATATGATTTTATAGCTAATTACAAAAACCCATAAGGCTGTAGGATAAATTAACTATTTATTTCTGAAATAATTAAATAATTGATTTAAACTTTAAACTTAATTCAGCAAATAAAAAGTTCTAAAAGTCAAGCACAAACAATTGTGCAGTGCAGAGATGATTTAACAAAACCATATAGGTTATTGGCCATTTAAGAAATTTTAGCAATTTACGGAAATGTTAAAAATATGTTAAATAAGTGAGGCTTACAAAATCCAAATCGAACAAACTATTTTGTTTACTGTTTTAAAATAAAATCATGGGAAGTTTTGCTTAGAATACAGCAGAAAATAAACTTCTTTTAACTACAGTTTTTTTTCATATTTTCTAACTTTCTTTTGGTAGCCGGACAAAAATTACGTGCTTCTTGGTATTGCGTATGATCACCGAATCGAATTTTAGAGATTGTTTTACGTATATTGACTTGTAGCTTGTTCAGTATGGCTCTTGTGAGGGTCCAGGTTTGGGCGCCGTAAGTAGTTACTGTCAATATACACTGGTTGTATAACTCAGTTTTAAGTTTAAGGGGGATGTCCATAGCCAATATGTTCTTAATTTTGCCATATGCCGCCCAGGTTTGTCGTATTCTCTCGTTCACTTCTAGTTCCTGGTTTGCCTTTCCCACAGTCAGAGTTTGTCCTAAGTATTTATATGTGTTTACTTTCTCCACTGTGTTGTCACCTAACGTTATATGTTGTTTTTTGTCTACATTTGATGTCATAAACTTGGTTTTGCCGAAATTAATCTCCTGGCCTATACGCTTTCTGGCACTGTATATGTCATTGATGAGTGAGATGAGTTTTTCCCTGTCTTTGGCTATCAGTACTATGTCATCCGCGAATATGAGGTGGCTGAGATTCTCTCCATGGATATTAATGCCTCTGTCTTTTAGGTTGATTGTTTTGAGTGCGTACTCTAAAACCAGAATAAAGAGTTTGAGTGACATAGGGTCGCCTTGCCGTACGCCTCTATTAAGTTCGACTTTCTCTGATTGTTCGTGTAACTGGACTTGTAGCGTGGCGTTCCGATAAATATTGCTAATTAGGTTTGCGTATCTGTGGTCGATTCTAGCTTGTTTTAGGGCTTGCTGTAGTGCCCATAATTCCACCGTATTGAATGCCTTCCGGAAGTCGACGAAAGCTAGCCATATAGGTATATTGTATTCCACCGTTCTCTCCATCAGTGTTCTCATTGTTTGGAGGTGTTCTGTAGTACTGAAACCCATCCTGAACTCCGCCTGCTCTTTAGGTTGGTAGTAGTCTAGTTTAGATGTGAGCCGGTTTGTTATTATTTTTGAGAATAGTTTGTATATATGGGATAGCAGGCTGATCGGTCTATAATTTTTAAGGTCTGCGGTGTCTCCCTTTTTATGGTTGATGGTTACGAGTGCATTTGCCTAGTCTCGTGGTTTATCTTCCTCTTCCATGCATCTATTAAACAGTGCTACTAATGCATTCTCAAGTGCTTCGCTTTCTTGTTTGTGCATCTCCACCACTATTCCATTTTCTCCCGCTGCTTTCCCTTGCTTTATGTGCTGTAGTGCTATTCTTATTTCGTTCTTTGTCATTTCCGGGATATTTGCAGAGTTTACGTTCATGACTTTCCTTGCTCTTTCCTGTTTAGAGATATCGGTCTTAACCTTCGTCTGATATATGTCTGCGTAGAATTCTTGTACCGTTCTTATGATGTTCCGTCTTCCCTCGATCTCTCTTCCTTCCTTGTCCTTGATTCTAACAATCTCTTTTTTTGTATTTGATGTTATCCTCCTAAACACTTTCGGTCCTTTGTGCTCCTCGAGTACTCTTCGCGCCACTTCTGTATTATAGTTCCGGATGTCTGCTTTCGCCATTCTTCTGACAGTTTTCAGTTTTCTCTCAGATATCGCTTTGAGCCGTTTTACGTTCTGTGTTAGTTTCTTGTGTATCTCCTAGGCTGGAGTCTTCGTGTCCTTTATGGTAGAGTTTGTGTCCTGATTGGAGTTCGGTGTACCTTTTTTTTCTTTTTCTTGTCTCACTTATACCTATTACGTCCCATTTGATTTTTCTAAGTTTTGCTTCCAATTCTTCTGTTCTGTCCTCCGACGCCATCGATCTAATATTATACGTAGCAATGTCCATTATCAATTTTTTGCTTCCCCCATGTTCCTTGGAGCAGACTGGCAGTTTACTGTCAGTACGGGATTCTGAACTTCTTGTTCTACCCGCCTTTTTTACCATATTAAGGGGAAGTTGGCCGTACTCTACCGCGCTGGCCATTGCGAGTTGGTAGAGGGTTTTGAGAATTACATTTTCTTAGTTCTCAGGTTGCTTGATTTATGATTATTTTGCCAATATTTGGTTGCCAGAGCCTTGTTTGTTTTCCAGCAGGGTGCACCACGTGCAGGTGAGGTTGGCATTTGAGTCGGCTTAGTGTTAAGTGCGACCCCTTACACATAAAAAATCATAATCATTATAAAATTAACCACAACTAAAATTTTTTCTTCTCTGTTCATCTACTTCTTTTCTTCGTTTTTTAACTGCCCTCATCTATTCTATCCCTTTTCCGTCTCCTTTTAATATCTCATTTTTTTTCATCTGCTCTTTTCTCATTTTGTTACACTCTTTTAACATGTGTTCCATAGTTTTCTTAGTCTCTCCGCACATTCTGCACAGTTTTAAATCTTCTTCCATCCAAAAATCTTGTCACTTGCTCATCATTACCACATCTGAATCTGGGAATCATCTTTTTATCATCTTTTCTATATCTATCACTCTCTAGGTACATTGGCAGTTCACTTTCTATAATATGTTCATAATTTGCGTTCTACCTAGACTAATTAATTCGTATTCTTCTTGTTTGTTTTTGTATATCTCTATCTCTTTCTATAATTTTATGAGATGTCTCTCTTCCAGATTTTTTTATTCTTTTAATTTCTTGACTAGCATACCCATTTTTATTGTATTAGTTTTCCCAGATTTTTCCTAGCTTTCTATTTCATGCTCTCATTTTCCTTTCATGCATTCTTGTAAAATTTTACATTCGTGTCTTTGTCTCATTCTTTCTTCATACTTCATTGCTTTTTTCCTATTTCTACTCTTAACTTATTTTTTTTGACTTCCTCCAGCACAATATATGCTGGAGTATCTTTGTTTAAACCTTTCACCCATCTCCAATATTTTACCTGTATTGCTTCTAATTTTTCTTGTTCTTTCCATTCCCATATTTCTGACCCATATAATATTATACTCCTAACTAAACTATCAAACATTAAACCTTTTATTTTTGTAAACTCAAATTTTCTTTTACTTATTCCCCAAACTTGCTCCACTACTTTATTTGCTTTTTGAGCCATCTCTTTAATGTGCTTGCTCTCACTGTTATTTGTTCAAAAAACATATCCTAAATATTTAAAAGATTTTACTTCCTTTCTGAACACCATAATTTTTGTTTTTTCTGCATTAACTTCTCAATTTTTTTTTCTAAAATATTTTTTTAAACTTTTTATTATTTTTTTTTTCATTTCTTGGGCTTCTTTTACCAGTATTACCATGTCAACGGCATATGCTAGCGACCACACTTTTTTTCTACAAACTACTACCTCTCCTGCTTGAGCCAACCTTAGTTTTTCTTCTACATCTGAAATGTAGGTCGCAAACAAAGTGGGACTCAGCCCTGTCTTAAATCTTTCACTTATTTTTCTATTAACTCACACCTTGCTTGCTGTCTCCTTATACACTTCTTCCATTCGTCTTACCATGTTCTTGCTAATTTCTTTCTTTCTCATATACTTCCACAGTTTCTCTCTATCTACATTATCAAAAGCCGCCTTTAGGTCCAAGAATAACGCGTATACTTTTTTCTCTTTTTCTGCTATTTTTTTTTTCAACAATATGGTGTAAAATATATACGTTATCCATGGTACCTGGTAACACCTGCCCCACAAACTTTTGGCTTAACAAAACATCTACTGGAGTTATTCTAAACTGTAGTTACAACGACATGAAGGGTGTGAAAGTAACAATGGCTAGACGTATTACTCAAAATAATTTGTCAAATCTGCTTTTTATCAGAACGTGCTATTGTTTTAATTATTTTTACGCTTTTGAGCAATAAGACGCGCGTATGACCAAAATACTTGTTATGAGCTACTTACACTTCTGCTTGTAACAGGAGTTATGGGATACTAAATTCAGGGTGAAGTAAATAGCGGAGCTTAGATTTAACATTTGAAGTGCAGAGTGCGTAAACAACCTGGGTGGTGACTTGTCAAGGTGTTGTACTTTTTTTATGAATTGTTTAATGGCTTGTTATTCCATTATTGAGAGTTTTCTTAAGGGTATTGTATTGTGTTTTGGGTGCCGTGCTTTGTCTATGCTGGATCCTTTAGTGGAATTATTACTGGTCGAACTGAAATTAAGTTAACAACTACTACTTTCGGATGGTAACCGAATTGGCCAAGGGAATCCTGTAGTAAATTTTAAGAATTACGCACTCTAATAGGATGTAACTCATGGTAGGAGTAAGAAAACAGATCATTGGTTGAGTTGTAAGTAATCACCATGAGATTCTTGTTCAGATACTGGACTGAATACAGACGTTGCTATACATTAAAATTATTTGATTGGTAGTTTGACATCTAGCGTCTATTACCGCTGACGAAAGTTTATTGGAAGTTGGCTTATAGAGAGTGAGTATTTTTGAGAATCTGTTTGACTACTATTTATAATATTAATTTGAAACAAAACAATTGAGAGTATACTTGAACAAAATATAATTGCAAAGTTTTGGTACCGTTTTGCAATCTTTGTTACAAAACTTTTATATTAAATGATTGCAAACTAACACCTGTAATATTTATAACTTGTTGGGGTTAGATGGATTGCAAGCAACCTTAAGTTTTAACCGTAACAACTTGAGTCGGTTCTATTAAATACTATACTACACTCATCAGTAGTAGCCGGAGAGCGGCCAAACGATTTTCGTAAGACAGAATAATGACAAAAGTTTAAAATTGGAAGAAAGAAATTGGAGCAAATGGAATAGTATAAGTACTTTGGTACTAAAATTACAGAGAATAGGGGTACGCAAAGCATAGGCAAAGCAAAAGAAACTTTTAGAAGGAAGAGCAATATTATGCAAATGAGTGACAACAATCCAATACCTCTTTTAGTTGGTGTATTGCTTAAAATGATCTATTTAATCTATTACATATGCTATCATTTTGTGTAGACCACTCTAAATGTAAATCTGTTTGCAATTCTAATAATCTTATAAAATTTGAAAATCATTTATATTTATTTTATAATTTATAATGTATAAAATAGCAAAGCTTTCAATGTTGCCTTTTATAATAATTTTAATATTATATTATGATAATGTTCAATTATTATTATTTATTGTTTTGTTGATAAATTATTAAAACAACTTTAGTGCTGTACTACTTCTCTAATTGAAGCAGAAAAACAATAGTATATTCATAGATTTTTGAAAAGTAGAACATTTGTATTTTTTACTACAATTTTATTATTACGTAGTCATTACAAGTTTCAACTTAATTATGAGTTTTTATTTTCCAGATTCAACTTGATAACTTGTAACATTTGTTCAAGACTCTAGCTATATGTTTGTAATTTTCAAACTGTGATAAATAGCTTAAAATATTTGATTGCGGTTATACTGTCTAAGACGCTATTAAAATGTTTTTATTCACTGATTAACTACAATAAAAATTTATAGATTTAAATCATTATCCGTTTTTATTTTAAAATGATGTAATTATAATTTTAAAACGGTAGTTTTGTTCTTATTTGCTAACATTATCAACAATCAATAACTATTAATTAACTTACTAAGTAATTCTATAACATGACAAGTTACATATTTCTTGACTTAAAATTGAGATCTTTTAATTATTTCCACCATAAAAATGGGAATACGTTTATAACAAAACACAACCATGTATTTTAAAATAATGACGGTTAATTATAAAATTTATTCCCTAAGAGTATACGCCGCTATGTATTTAGTACATAGTAATTATTCCCAGACTTAACATTTTGAAATATCAAAAAAATACATATTGGAATATTTAGGTTAGTAATTATAAAACATTGAACATAAATTAACAATAAATATTGCACGAAAAAAATTCATTCTTTAATAACATCGAATTCACGCTGCACATTCATGGCCGGTTGATTAGTAGGTTCTGATCTTTAATTATGAAATTAAACCGATCGCTTTGACTTTCTAATATACTGTAGGCAGTGCGGAATCGATGCCAGTAGGTCTAACCTACACCTTCATCTAATAATTTTTAAATTTGTTTTGAATGTTACATATTATTAAGTTGTGTGTTTCGGACCACAGTGCTCGTTGATGTGTGTAGTTAAGGCGTATATGGGAGCCCTCAACTCTCCCAGCTTTCGGACCATTATTTATCACTCGTTGAAAAGCGCAGAGGCGTCAATCATCCTTACTGGCTCTGTGAGGGACCACACGGATCGACTCTAATTACAAGAAACGGTTTCATTAACAAAGTAACACCGGTGATAAACCATGCAGTACTTATTTTATGCCCTTCAAATAAAATATCGGACGTCTTTCAATTATCATCGCTAGCTTGGTGTGAGGTCGCATAATAAATTTCCTCCATAAAAATGTAATGTAATAAATTTAAATATTTTATAGAGACATTGTACTCTACAGAAATCTTTTTTATCTAACTATTATCTATATAAATTGCCCTGTAAGATTAATAACTTTTAATTAAATTAATTCATATATTTAAGTTATATGTATATTAATATAATCTCATTTCTCCATCATTGATGAATTGCTTTTAATTTCATTAAAGTATATATTCAAAAAATTCATTCTATTTCTCATAACATGTAGTCATGACTATTATCTTTCTACTTACCAGCCTTCAATAAAGTTCAGAGAATAATGTGTTGATAAATCTGGAATATAATTGCAAAAAAGAACTTACACACATGGCAAGCTGTCCACTACCATTTATGGTGACATTATATCGTCGAAAGAGAAAATTATAAGAAAAACGTAATGGCAAAAAGGTGCAAAACAATTTGATTAATTTGTCATGTTGAAAACCTTGATTTTTTGTCACAAATGATTACTATTTGCAAATATTCGTGTAACGATTTTTTTTATGACATTGTAATTAGATTGATTTAATTGTTTAATTGTAAATTTAATTAAATAATTGGTCTTTAGTTTTTTTTAAGTGATTGTGTGTATTTTATCACATCACAAATACAAACGGTCGAACATACAGTTGATGTTAGTTTATTAATAATATTATTTAATGTAACTGTTTATTATAATTGTGTATAGTAATTGCATTAAAGTAAGTTTAAACAAATTATGCCAAATAAAGGTTGTATATATCTACGATTATTCAAGTCTTCTTCTTTCAATCTTTTTTATTTTTTTACTTTGGGCAATTTGGCTTCAATCTTTTTT
This sequence comes from Tachinus rufipes, assembly GCA_963932245.1. Lineage (NCBI taxonomy): Eukaryota > Metazoa > Arthropoda > Insecta > Coleoptera > Staphylinidae > Tachinus > Tachinus rufipes. Next base: position 42,016,630 of record OZ010741.1, on the reverse strand, counting down.
ATGGGTTTTTTGGATGTTGTCTTTCCATCTTTTTTGTGGTCTTTTCGTTTTTTTTTTTGTGTTTTTTGGGCGCTTTGTTGCTACTCTATTTGTTCGTTTTGAGGAGTCTTGCTATATGGCCTGCCTACTTCTATTCTTTCTAGTTACCCATGTTCATCTTTGAATTTCTTTATTTTGAATCTTGTTTTCATGATTGTTGGGTAGTTAAGAGTTTATTAGCGGTTTTAGGTATTATTGCCATGGTCCATATATCAACCTGAAAAAACTATTTTAGATGCCATTATTTTTGTTTTATTAATAATTAATTATTAAAACACTAGTGGTTTTGGGGGAGATGTTGTCCCTTGACGTACTTTCTTTTTTATCGGTATTTTCTCTGTTTTGTTCTCGTTGAGTGCTTCTAGGTTTAGCCGATGCAGGACCGAATCGAATGTTTGTGAAGTTCACAAACAAGCAACGTTTTGAAATTATTAAAAATTATTACCGAAGTTTTGAGTCTGCACTTTAAAAGCGCTTATTCCAATTTTAGGTCGTAATAATTGTTTCACCAGACAGGCTGTGCTTGCTATAGTGGATAAATTTGAGTCAACATATTTACTATTAAATGTTTCTGTGCCAGTGTGCGCGCACTGGTCAAAGTACCGAAAATATTGCAGCCGCAAGTGCTTCAATTTAAAATAAACCAGAACAGTTGATTCTACTTTGCTTACAAGAGTTGGAAATTTCTCATTCTACATTGTGGTAAGTTTTGCTTAAAGACTTTTGCCTACACCCTTACAAGATCAAATTAATTTAAGAACTGAAGCTTTTTGATCATTTGAAGCGTCGAAATTTGGGATTGGGATCTGCAAAAATTTGAAGAAATTCTAAAAATTATCTTCAGCAATGAAGTTAATTTTTTGGCTTAATGGCTTTGTCAATAAACAAATTATTGGACACTAACAAACTTACACTAAGAAACTCCATTGCATCCACACTAAGTGACCGTGCGGTGTAGATTTTATGCCGGAAGTGTGATTGGATAGTATTTTTTTGTGAATGAATATTAAACGTAACGCCATTGCATTTATTTTTATGGGGTCACGTTAAGTTGTTGTTTTATGCCAACAAGAAAACAACGTTAGAGGAACTCAGGAACAATATTGAACGCGAAATTGCTAACGTTCCGGCTGATATGTGTAGTGTTTCCATTGGTCATATGAACGAGATCAAATTTCATACTTAAATGTAATGATTTGTAATAAACCTGAAATAAATTTTAGCCTGTTAACTCAATTTCAAATTGTTGTGTTTTTATTGAAAAACCTGATATTTGTTTTTTTTTTGTTTATTAGAGTTTAATGTTTTTAGATGATACATGTAGATGTGGTAGCATGCTTATGGGTTGATAGTTTTTAATATTGATTTGAATGATGATCTCTGTGTTATACCAGCTGTGTGGTATGGCATCCTTAATTGTTATTTTGCTTTTGTCAGGGCATTTGTTGTTTTTTATTTGGTTTAGCGCTAGTGTTAGTTTGTGTTGGTTTCCAAAAGTAAACCTCTCTCTTGAGTTTGTTTTTTGTCTCTGATATTTGTGGTTTTGAGTCTTTAAGCTATACAATGTCTAGTAGAAGTTTTAGATCTTTGTTTTAATTTTTTGTTTAATTATGTCTTTGGTTTATGAACTTATTTTACCTAATAAGGACAGTCTGTTTTGCGCATACCATTTTTATTTTTACTTGTATGCTGCTTTTTGGGTCGTCTATACTCATTTCCTTGTGTTTTTCAGTGTTCTTTTGACTCTTATGGGCTGAAATTTGGCATGGTTTACTTTTTTTTGCATAAAGATCACTTTCTGAGGGTGCAAATTCAACAGGAAATAACATTTTATATTCATTATGTTTTGAAAATAATGTCTTTTAGATGGTGGGCCGTTAGCAGCAATACTCTATTGGAGACGTTTTCTAAAGTTTTGTACAGTTTGATTGCATATTTTGTTGGTATAGCATTTATTTTAGCAATAAGGGGGGCGATGTTTGAACACGTTTTCTGATATTTTCTTCTTGGCCTGTTTTATCCGCTCTGGATCACGATTTTCTTCTTGTCCACTGCACTGCGAAAAAGTTGCAGCGATGTCATGTCAAACTACTGGCGTAGATTTTTAAGCTATGAAATTTGGCGTCTTACCGGGCCTCTTCTTTTTATCACTTTTCCTTCCAGAATCAGTTGGAGTATTTTGTATCCATAACTATGCCTCATTACGTGCCCGAGATATTCTAAACTTTTTGAACCTTTACAGTTTTTAATACTTCCTGTTTCTTGCCCATTCTCTACAGAACCTCCTCATTACTAATGTGCTCGTTCCATGAGATATTCAGGATACGACGATATGTTCATAGTTCAAAGGCCACCAGTTTTTTTTTTGTATTTTTTGATAGGGTTTGCGTGTGCCTAGATATGTGTATTTGTTCACTTGGTCTATGGTTTTGTTGTTGAGAAGTATAGTTCGCTGTGATGGATTATCTTTACTGACAAGCATATATTTGGTCTTTTTGAGATTAAGATCGATTCCGTACTTCTCGCTGATTAATTTGATTAGCGCCTCTTTAAATATTTCTTTGGAGTATATGTTAAACAAGGTTAGAGAAAGCACACAACTCTGCCTCACACCTTGGCGAATTTGGATATTTTCCGTGCTTTGGACTTCAACTTGTACTTCTGCCTTCTGTTGCCAGTAGATGTTTGCTATTATGCGGATGTTTTTGTCGTAGGCTCCGGTGGTCTTGAGTATCTTAAGCAATTCTTTGTGTTTTACTCGATCGAACGCTTTGCTGAAATCTATAAAACACAAGTGTACTTCTTCAAAAAAATTAAATGGTTAGATTTGGTGACCGTGCCAACTATCCCACATCACCTCTCAGAGAGACCAGATGTCCAGGAAATATGAAATAAAAGCTGTGCGAGCTGTAGATTTGTTGGAACCATTTTCATTATTTTTTTACCAATTTGGGCCGCAAAATATTGTTTAGCTTTGACAGATAACGTTTAAAATTTATAGTTTTTTTTTTTTTCAAAAAAGTACGACTGTTGCTTGCTACTGAAAAGAGCTGCTGCTGCTGTGCTAGCATTTGTTTACACAGATTTTTGCGGTTGGGGTAAACTGCTTTGCGCAATTCTTGAGTCATAATTATTTAATAGAAATGAAAATCTAAGTGAAGAATCGTTTTAGAGCTGCAGTCTAACATTATCAACTCAACAGAATGATGTCGAGTAGAACGTGTTTGTAACTGCTCAATTGCTGGACCAGGCCCCGTATTCTGGCACTCATTGCGATCTCGCACTACGTCATAGATTTCCCCTAACGGAGAGGATGTGTGACATTTATATCATAAATTTGTAATTAATAATACATATTGACGTTAAAAAATACAATTAACATGAAGCTTGGCATTGAGTTTATATTACTAAATGGTCCTGTAGTACAAAAAGAGATCACCGGCAGATTTTTTTAATTAATGATTACGTCATTAATTGCAATAAGCGATATGCGATACATGCCAGAATAACCCCCCTGCGTCTGCCATGTGTATCTATGCTAAACGTGTTACTAGTTTTCTTCAACTACATAACCTATGAAAGATTTGTGTTTGCAGTAAAAACGACCGAAAAGTTTGTTGCGTCGTGATAACGGACCTGTTGTTTTTGAAATACGCTTGCACGATTCAAATCATATTAGCAACTAAAATACCATGTGCGACTGCGATCAACCACCACAATAACTGTCTCAAACTACGTAATCCGTTCTACCGCACCTTGTATACGAAATTCTAGATACGAAATATTTTATTGGTTTTCCATAAAATTGAAATTGACTGCTTTATCAAAAAATTCTAACTTAGTTTACATTAAAAAAACTGAAAATTTTGTAGGTTAGATTGATGTGCTTCTACTCTATAATTATATGATGTTTAAGACTTGTGATGTCTCTACTTGGATAAACAGAACCGATGATCGTCAAAAGATATGCAAGAAGTTGTTAAGATTATGAAATAATTATTGATAAATCGACTTGTTTGTAATAGTTTATTTATTTTTGTGAATAATTACGACCGTTACCGAATTGTTGAACAATTTACTATTAATCAATTGGTCTTTGATAAAACAAAGTTAATTATGAAATACATAAATAATTTATTTAAACTTAATTCAACGATCACAGCAGCCAAGAGTATGTAAGTTAATTACGATGCGTGTTATGAATTATAAAGTACTTAACAAGTAGGTTTTTGGGAGAAGAGGCAGGACATAAAATATTTAAAAATTGTTATTATAAGAGACAAAATGAAATACTGATTGTATAATGTTAATTTTAATTAATAATCAATTGAAAATCAGAACACATACGTGATAAACAATATACTACGTGTCACTAGATAACTAAGTACGTGGAAAATAGTTGATAAGGTATTAATAAATTAAATAACTATTGGTTGGTTAGTATATAAAGATTGCTTGTTGAAGAACGAATAAATTATCCTCGCCTAGAAATAATATTTGCTTCGAGTTAATCGTGTCTATAATAAATATCAACGTAAGTAAGTAGAAGGAGTGCTAGTTGTTCTAATTAGATTTCGAGTAAAAGAGTGTGAGTGAGCGTGTGTGTACGGAGTGATGATTTGTTGGATGAGATTTGTGTTGCGCAGTGGATGCGTAGGTTTTAGGTAATGAACACATAGCGCCGTGTATCTGATGGGCAAACACTTGTGCACATTGTCATAGCCAGTTTCTAATTAAAATCCCATTACAGCTACACCTACTAGTCCAGTCATGCATGTTTAATCATAGCCCGCAAAAAGTTTAATTTGAGCTGTAATCAATTTGCTCAAGACAACAGAACGCAATCACGCCACCGAAGCCCCTGAATTGGGGAGGGAGTGGGGGCGAGAGCAACACAGAATTTATAGAAATAATAGACCGGCCCCGAGTGTGGGGATATCCGGTATGGGATATGCAATATTAATCTTGCCATTTATTAATTGGACTAATTGCCCTCACATTTATTCGTTGGATTTATTTAGGTCGGTTTTTGGTTGATGTTTGATTAATTCTCGGTTCCCGATTTCTATTTGGCAATTTATATCTATGACATGTGTTAATTGTGGTCTGGGGGGATGAGCGCAAATCGATCGGATGCAGTTGCAGGTCCGACTCACCTACGCAGACCATCGATCTCTCTTTTAACGATGCAATTTGCACGCCATTTTACGGCACCGCTAATTCCATATTTCAGGATCCGTCCATCCGTCCGTTCATGTCTCCACCCTCAATCTTACACGTACGTGTAATTTCATTTCTCATCTTCCGAACGACCCCGCGATAGGATCTACAACCATCCACTAGGGCTTGATTACATGCCATCCTATTAATTTATCCAGATGAACCGTGCACGCTGAAAAAGTAAACTACACTGGGAATAAACCACAACGCATGAGATGCTATATTTAGATAGGAGATGCATATTAAAACAAAACGACCAAAAAAATATTATTACAAAATGCAATTAGTTCAACGTTCATGCCCATAATATATACTTTTCCTTTTACCAGAAACATTCTATAACTTATACTATTAATGGGGGAAGTATTATATACGTTTTAATTTTATGAACATATACAGATATAATTAATCTCTGTTGGTTCATTTACTGCTTAGATTTGTTTCAAATTTGCATTTGCATATCTAAATTATCTATATATGGCATGAGGCAATAAAATATTTCTTTGAATAATTATTATATTACTGTAAATGTTAATATGCGTAAAGTTTATAATAGTTTTAATATAAAATTTAATATCATATTTAAAGACTAAGAACTCTATAAAAGATTGATTTATGGGATTATATAATTTTACATATTCTTACAAATGCTGTAATTATTTTTGCTATATCTATGTTTATGAATAAATTTGCATAAGTCTAAATTAAGCGTTCAATGTTTATGAAAATATCTATAAAAATGCAAAAAAATTAAATATCGGCGTGATGTTTTAAGATGTTTTATATACAATATTCAATTTAAATGCGTATATAGGTTTTATAAACAACAAAAAATGCATCATAGAAAAAAAGTTCTACTTAGAAATTCTACTTTTCATAATACTTTGGAAACTATATTAATAACATGTTTGTTCTAGAGAAGATTATGAAAGATTGATACTTCAAGAAGACAAATTGAGAAAGATTTACGTATAGATGATGTTCAATAATTGACCATGTTGGGAATCCTTCAGTCAGATATGGTCTTGAGATATTTGTGGGTAGATGCAACCAATACTATTTTAGACATTTCAAGACGTTCTGTTATATTTGCTAATATCTAAAGACCGGAGAGTATTACGTGTTATTATCTTTAAAACTATGAATATTACTTTTGATTAATTGAAGTTTATTAAAGCAGAAGTTTGAGAAACACCAGCATTTTTGATTATGGGGTCAGAATTAAACCCATTAATTCTATTTTTGTTGTTGCCAAGACAGGAGGTTAGGTTTTTTTATCAAGACTAATACAATGAAGCTTGTAAGAAGAAAAATGAAAAATCATCACACAGCGAGCGATAGAACGCGCAATGCTAGGAGTAAGCTCAAGAGAGAAGATACAAAATGTGGAAATAAAGCGAAAAACAATAGTACACGACGTGATCCAAAACGTAGCTGCAGCGAAATGGAGATGGGCAGGTCACGTCGCTAGGCAGCAGACTACCAGATGGGCGAAACTATTAATGCAATGCGGAAGAGATGGTTGGATGACATCTACAAGCAGGCAGGAAGACACTGGGTTCAGCTGGCACAATATAAAAAGTCGTGGAAACTTAAAGGTGAGGCTTACGTCTAGGAGTGGACAGAGAAAGGCTGCTAAAGAAGAAAAAGAAGAAGAAGATAAAGATCAAGAAGAAAAAGAAGAAGAAGAAGAAGAAGAACAAGGCATATAGATGAGTTGTTTAGTTTAATAATTGACCATGTTTGGAAGCTTTCAGCTGGAGATCAAGATCTTTGTTTGTAGATGCAACAGATTTTATTTTTGACATTTCAAGACGTTTTGTTAAATTTGCTAGTATGGTCTTTGGAGGGTGTAAAGTGTGGTATCATTTGCAAAACTATGAATAGAATTTTAAATTAATTTAATGCAAACTAATAGAGTAATGCAATTAGCTGATAATTTGAAGGATTGAACAAATATTTTGGTTAGAATGGAAGCTAATTTATTTAAAAATATTGGTCAAAATTATGGAAAGTTTAATGTATTTTTGAAATTACTCAATTTACTTAAGATCAACTTTTTTTTAACTTTAATAATACGTTAGCATTATCTTCAGAATGCTTGACTAAGGGATGTTATTAACTTTACACTGCCTAGCTAACATAGAAATTATCTGGTTTTGTATTTGTTATTAGTTGTCAATCTATTGCTTATTATTGTTTTAAGGTTTTTGTTTATTGATATGGTCTTTAGAAAGTATAGTAGTAAAGTATTTTGTGGTCTGTCGATTCTTCTTTTGATGGTTTTTGGTCTTTAATGTGTTAATTTGTTAGTTCATTTTTGGTTTTTTTTTTTGGCTACGTGTCCTACCCAGCTCTATTTTAACTCTGTTATTCATTCTATCGCGTCTTTTATCTTAGGTCGACGTTTGCTTTTCTTGTTTGTGATTTTATCCTTTAGACTTAAGCCGAGTATTGTCCGTTTTATTGCTCTCTTGCAGGTTTTTAGTTTGTTTGCATTTTTTACCGTCCATGTCATAGTCTCCTGCTCGTATATTGTGTTGTGATTGGCAGTATGCAAGAATTGTATACTTTTTGTCTAGGGCAGATTGAAATGTCGGTGTCTTTAAATGTATGTCTGAGTTTGTTAAATGTGCTTTGTGATTTTTTTTGGTAACATGTGCACCTTGATTTTATGATATTGCCATGTATTTGGTGCGGTGCTTGATTGGGGCTTATAAACTCAGTTTTTTATGTACATTTTTGGTTGCTACATTTAGTTCTTTGAGCATGTTAGCTTTTAGAGGTCTGAGCTGATCAAGACCATGTTTTTGGCAAATTGCAGATGGATAAGGTGTTTGTCTGTTTTATTTTTCTTCTGTTTTTTAATTTTTTTGAAGATATTAATCTACGGCGGGCGTAAATTGAGAGATTGTGTCTCTCTGTCTAACTCTCATGTCATTTGATTTTTTGTACTTATGTTACAGTCACTTGGAAAATGGCATTTCTTTAGATCTGTTTGAGTAGGTTTGTTTATCTTGAATCGATTTTGAGATTAATCATTGAGGCAATGACCGCTCATAGTTTGTTGGAGTTGAACACTTTTTTGTAAGGTTAGTGTTCTTATGGGTTGTATGTGGTCTATTGTGCTATATTTTTTGCGGAACCCAGCTTGCTTTGGCGGTTGGTAAAAATCTAGTTTGTTGGATAGGCGTTTTGTTATAATTTATACTTAATTGAGCACAAACTTATAGGTCTGTGGTGTTTAATGTTGGTCTTGTCTTTTTTTATATAGCAAAATGACCTCTGCATTTTTGTATCTGGTGGGTATTTTTCCCTTGCTTTATAATTTTTTAGTTGTTAGCTTAGCTGTAGTGCTTTTATAAAGGATCAGTTTCTGGTTGGTTTTTTTCTGACTTTTTGATTTCTATTACTTTCTCGTTTTTTATGGGTTTTTTAGGTGGAAGGGGAGTAGAATGTTTGTATGGCCTTGAGGATTGCTGTTTTGTTGTTTGTTCTAATGCCACTTTTGTTTGTGATCTGGTAGACTTCTGTTCTTCCGTTTGCGCTCTCCTGAAAATATTTATGTTTCTGTTGTTATCTTTTATAAGTTGTCCCATGAAACATAATTTGCCAATGACAATTTCTTCTTTTGAAGTTTTGCTAGTACTTAAAAAAACTCATCAAAGACTTACGATAGTGTTGGACTATATTGTTTTTGCACATAATTGTAAGTTGTACAGATGGAATAAATTTAAAATTGAAGCCATACAACTCTGTACAAGAGAAGGCCGTCTACTAAGCTAATTTATGTTCGAAATATTCACGAAGTTCTTTGATAAGTCTTGCTAAAGTGGATTAGCAATGGATCTACTATCTTTTAACCGTCAAAAGCCAGTATTTTATTAGCACTAAAATTTTATATATAATTTATTGTGATAACCAATATATTTTTTTATTTCATGTTGTAATATTTTTTAAAAATACTCGGAAAATAATTGTTATTTGTCTAATTTGATTGATCACTATTAAATAACGCATTTCCAATTATAGAAAAAATAAATCCTGCACAACTCATTGATCAAATAATACGCACGTATTGTCTATATTTGATTTCATTGGAAAACCTTTAATAGTCTTCTATGAATTTATAATGAATATACTGAAAATTGGCATCAATATTTTTTTAATGTATTGTGCATCAAACTCATGTTTTGTGTAACTGTTTTACTTATCAATAAAATGTACTCACGTATGCTTTCTTGCGGGTTTCAACCGTGGGATTCTTATTGAAAATCACGTACTTACGTATTCCCACTCCCACTAGCTTGATTTGAACAAACATTTGAATTTACACGAATAAAGTTAGCATATTAACCACTATTTGCTCTATGCCCTAAAAGACCTACAGCAGTTAAAAAGAGTATACAACATTTGATGTTAGTAATAGAATGAATGCAATTTATGTATTGATGCTTAGATATTAATTATTTTAGTAAATGACTGGTATACGTTGGTATTAAAATAATGACGTTTACGTTTACATTGTTTAAAATTATTATTGATATAAAACATCACGAACACAAATACTTTAAAATAGTTTGTAATGTTTTGTCTACTATTACTATTTTTTATACAAACTTATTATACTTTTTATTATCCTAAATCTGAAAGAAGTAAACTCATAAATAATAATTATGTAAACTATATTCAATAAATCTTTGTTTTAAATGGAATATTAATTTTTAACAAAACTAATTATTCAAAGCTGCGATTTTCAATTAGATACAAGCTTGACTGGTCTTGTCTCATTACAATTTCTACATTTGGTTCGTTTAACTGCAAAGTAAATAAAGTTGAGATTAATCACTATTTTAAATTTGTTTAGTTATTTTGCTCAAAATAACATCTTCAATCGCTATTATAATGTAATGATTAATTCAAATTATAATTATTGTTGGTAGATTACATTGTAGCATATTAAAACATAATAATATATGATATATTTTTTTTATATGACTATTAACAGTAAATGTGAATTTTTTAAAGCTTATATATAAGGTTTTCCAATAAGAGGTATCATTTTGATATTAAAAAAAAACGGGAATTTTTTAAGAGCAATCAATAAATGTTTATTTCATAGTAAAGAGGAAGGTATGCCATTAACATTTGAAAACGATATCAGTCAAATGGCCGCCACGGTTACGGTTGCAGTACCACATTCTTTTTATTTTCCATGACCAATTCGCACATTTGCGGCTGTATGTTCTTGATAACTTTACGAATTTTATCTTTAAGGTCTTGAATCGATTGTGGAGCATTGGCATAGACCTTATCATTTACGTGGCCCTAAAGAAAAAAGTCTGAAGGTGTTAAATCACAAGATCTCGGTGGCTAATTGTGATCACCTTTTCGAGAAATAACACGGTCAGGAAACTTTTTTTGCAAAATTTCGATTGGTTTGTTGCTTGTGTGGCACGTAGCGCCGTCTTGCTAAAAATAAACGTCGTCCACATCAATATCTTCCAATTCCGGTCATAAAAAATCATTAATCATAGCTCGGTAGCACCATCCATTCACCGTAACCGTTGCACCAGCCTCATTTTCGAAAAAGTAGGGTCTAATCAGACCGTCAGCCCAAAAACCGCACCAAACAGTGACACGTTGAGGATGCAAAAACTTTTCAACAATCATTCTTGGATTTTCTGAGCCCCAAATGCGACAATTCTGTTTATTAACGTTGCTTCTGAGGTGAAAATGGGCCTCATCACTGAAGATGAATTTTCGATGAAATTCCGGATTATTTTGATGCATTTGAAGGACCCAACCAAGCAACGATACGACGATTATGGTGTTCGACCTGCTTGAGTTCTTGTGTTAACTGAACTTTAAAAGCCTTAAGACTAAGTCTTTATGAAAAATACGGTGTATTGTTGTTTGTGGAATGTCTAATTTCAAAGATCGACGAGGAATCGACAAACCTGAGATTTCTTCAACACTACGGGCTACATCAGCAATATTCTCATGTGTTCTTGAGCTATGCACACGGTTTCGATTCTTCACAGCACAAACTGTGCCAACATCTCAAATTTTTCCGCCAAGTTTACTATTGCTGGCTGGGAAGGTGCTTTACGACGACTAAAAAGTGCTTTAGTTTTGCATAGCTTTAAAATTGACAGCTGCCCAAATAGCCTGCTATTCAATATGAAACTTATTGGAAAACCTTTTACATAAACATTGTGGTATATTATCGATTTGTTCTAATTTAAGAATGCAATTTAGGCAATTTTTATATTAACTGCTTTTGTTTTATTTTCAGGTAAGTTGCAGCTATAAATACTCAAATTCTAAAATGTAAGTTTAATTTTTCTCTAAAAATAATTTTTTTTTTTTTTAAACTATTGATTTAAAGATTGTTTCATCAAGAGGTGAGCGATTATTTTTTTTAAATAAATTAACAAAGAATAACAATAAGCAAGACTTTTTATTCTGTTATACACCGTGATTCGGGTCGAAACCGCTTTCAAAATAAACCAATAAGGTTCTATAAACAAGTGTCTGATTCTTAGGATTCATAAATATATCACATTACAATAAAAACTGCACCACAATTTTAAAACAAATTGTTTATTTTAATGTAATATGCCATACATGTAAAAAAAACAACTCAATATAGAATAATGCACGTGGGTCTTTTTGGAGTGATTTTTGTTATTTCATGAATTGATAATGTGGTATAATAATGACTTTTTTGTTTGAACTTTTTTGACATAAATTAAAGTTTTTTGCTATATAGACAGTAATCAAGAGGACCGGACCTGAGGTCAATTTTGTGGATTAGCAATTTTTTACAATATTATTAAAGTAGGGCCTCATCATGCTGGAAATACATATTTTGTCGCTTATATAAAGGTACATTTTGCATAAGTTGTAGACTAGCCGCTATCAAATGACAACAACCGGGCCAAAGAGAAATAGGGATTCTCATCTCACCATTGATTTTGCTAACATGGTTGTTAATTTTATCGCTTGTGGATTGGGCAGACTTATCATTTTGAAGACTTTGGACACGTTGAATATGGAAAGAGTGCAGGCAAGTTTGCAATGCGTCTTAAATGACCTAGACGTCGTTGTGCAATATGAAGGACCTTTTTTTATACACGCAAATTAAAACTATTTTCTTTCTGCAGATGGTTTTTTTGCACTAGGAAACATGCGTAAACAGATGGAAGAGTTTTTCTATTTGTAAAACGCTGCTGGTATTCAGCAGTTCTCATTGCAGTACTGATAAATTAAAGTTATATTAACATATTTTTGATTAGTAAATAGTGCCGTTATTGCGGTTCAATAACACTACCCAACTAAAATTTTACAAGTTCTAAATATATCGACTTCTCCTGATTGATAAAAGCGTTTTTAGAGCATCAGGTACGATAATTTTATTTCTTTTCTCAATTGAACTTTAATTGACTTTTTTTTCAAAATTCGAGTAGTATGGATGTAATGTGGTGTTGGAAAAGTTTAATTGTTGGAAACGAAGGCAAATTAGGGTGTCCTGGTTTTCTTTGACACTATTTGCAGCTACGTCATTTTTTTTTAATTGAACATTCAAGTCGAATTTGTTTTGGTGTATTTACTTCTTGTAGTAAACAGCTTTTGTTGCTTTGTTGTATTAGTTTGTAAAAAAAATGCAAGAAGTTTTTGAAGTGTATTACTGATACAACGATAATATTTGTAATAAAAATCAAGAATAGGTATACGCTTTGCAATTGTGTAGCGTACCATGATGAATTCCAATAGGTTATAGATGGTATTCCTCAAATAAAAAGTTCAAAAAACAATTCAAATCGTTTACTTCCTAATAAAACAACATTTATTTGAATGATTTTAAATTCAAATTAAACAACTACCAAATTAGATATTTTGAAACTATTTATTTTATGTGAAATAACATTGAATGGCATTAATGTTAATGAAAGCAATTGTTCACTGCTGCTATTTTTGGTATAGCGCATTTTGTCAATCCAATTTTTTAATTAATTGGGTTTTTATGTTTGCAATTGCCAATTGTCTTCTAAGATGTCAATACTTGCTGGTTTATTGGAAAGAAAATAATCTAAATCACACGATCTCGGTGCTCAGTTAACAGGTTTGTAACTTGAAATATATGTTTTATCAATAGTTTTATTGTTGTGTTGCTGTGTGTCTTGTTGGAATTACCTAAGTTCCAGATTAGAATTGATTGATATTCAACTTTGAAATAAATAATTATTGTTTAAAGAAATGGTGGATACAACGGTAATTGTTGGATTGTTTGCCAATTTTACTTTTGTTTATTAATGTGACTATATAGCAAGAAATAAGCTTTGTCTCTAAACAAAACTTTGCGTTTAAATTTACTTGATTTTGGGTATATTCAGTAAACATATGAGGCAAATGATTGTCTTGTGGCTTGAGTTTCTGGAACCTGGATTTTGTAAGGCACTAGATCAATTCTATGTACTAATAGCTTAATTTTCTGTGTATGTCGACGAATTGACGAACTTGGGCCTTTATCAACACTTTTAGCAACGGCGATATTTTCTGGAAAACGCTCAGTTTGTGTCTTGTTTTTATTTTGAAGTTTATAAAATTTGTTTGCGATTTATCGATATTTTGGAAAATATATCGGTTGGTTAGGTAATTATGTACACCATAAAATGTGCGAAGTACTCCAATTTTGGCACAAAACACTGATTTTTACGAGCGCGGTTCTGATGTTAAACGTTTCTTAGTTATTTTTGAGATTATACTTATAATTTTGACACTTTTAACGCGCCAATTTACAGTTTATTTAACAGTGATCTCTATTGAAAGTTTGGACAATTTTTATAAACATTTTGAGATTTTGAGCTTTATATATCAAAATCATTAAGAGATTATGTAATGTTTAGAACTGTTTATTTTTATTTTTTTAATATATTAACCCATTGGCTTTTAAGGTAAAAATGGGATTTACTTGAAAAGCAGAAAACATTTTATTGCAGATTTTTAGTTAATAAATTAATCAATTGCAATCAATACGGATATTTATTTTAATTAGCAAAACTATAAAACATTTTTTAATTGGTGTTTATTTTGTGGTTTATCGGTAAAGATAATACTGCAAATGTATAAGATATGCTTACATTTTGAGTTTTTCTTAAGAGGTTGAGTTTGGATTTTATTGGGAGGTTAAAATTAATTTTATACCCTTTTCCAGTGGTAAACCTTACTCCTCCGTTGTCAAGCAATTCCCTAACATGGACTCTTTTGCGTAGTAGAGCGCCGAACAGGTGTCTCGTTTTCTATTTTACATCTTTTGCATATCGGGCTTTCTATAATGTCTATAGTATGCGTTTTCTTAATTGGGAGTGCCCTATCAAAATTCCTGTTATGGTTTGCAGTTTCTTTCTAAACAGTCTAATTGGCTGTTGGGATTTAAGGCAATCATAGCGTTCTTTGCCTGTCTACAACTCGGGTTGTTATACTATTGTGCTTTAAATGCATTGTGTGTAATATCTTTTAGTATGGTGTTCAACCTTTTTAATGTGAGGGTTCTATGGCATTTTAGTATTAGCTTTGATGTATTTTAGGATTTGTTATTGCTAAAATTGCTGCTCTGCAATCCGTTAGTTGTTTTTACCAGATATTTCTTAAGTTACTATTTCCATTACCTCATCGGTTATTCCGATTATCTCTGCCTAGAGAATAGTAGTATTTGTTGCACAAACGCAAATCTCACATGGATACAAAAATTTAAAACTTATTAATTCTTACTGTAAAGCAAACAGTTTGTTTTGTGAATATTATATCAGTTTTGTTTTGTCTTGATAACACTGCTTCATCTTATTTTTATTATTTACATATTAAAACTTTAATGCTAATATTGTGTTAACGCTAAATATGATTTTGTTATATCTTGCTGGAATCGGTTGTAATATAACAAGATAGCGAGTTAAAATTGACAAATATTTGAGTTGCGAGACTTAACTCAACTAGACCAAAGTGGCCGCAACTGAGGTGTGAACCTTGAACCAGTAACTGCTTCGTAACTGCCACTAAATCTGCGACTTTAGTGAATAAATAACTTTATTTAACAAATTTATAGTCGCTGCTACGTAGTTTTTACCAGGAATGGTTACGTTATAGTTATGTTGCTTCCCCGGTAGTTGGGACGTCGTAGTTACCAGTGGAACAACTTTAAAGTTTTTGGAACTTAACAGTTGCAAACGATAGTAGCAACGACTACCTAATGCTACTAAAATGCGACTTTAAAATTTTAATTACTTTTAAGTAGCATTGATAGTTCCTGCGACGATTTCGGGACGTCTGCGCAACTTTAACTGCCTGGAACTATAAGTAATATATATTAGTGTCAATAGCGTTGTCGTTACCTGCAGAGTTGAATGTAATTGTGCTGTAGGTTACTACAGAGTTTGTCACCTCTCAAAATCACCATGAAGTAGATTTCACCATACAGTTCCAATATTGAGGAGCGGTGCATAATATTATAAAATTAAAAAAGTTAACCTAAAAATTTGTGCTGAGTGCAGCATTATTGTTAAGTGCAGTGTATAGTGTATGTTTAATATCAATATTGTGGATATTTAGAAGCAATGACTTCTATAAAAAAAGACAAGCCTGGTTACCAAATGAAAAAATTAACACTTTATCGACATTTCACAACTTTTTATTGTAAATTAAAAAATTTAAAGGCAAATGGTGCAATTAACAGCCATATAAAACGGCCGTTGAGAATAGAAAATAATTTGAATATATTCCTTCTATCAACGGAACAATTAGAGTTCTGTGAGGAATACATTTGGCACTTTATAGTAGTTATTACTTTAAAGTTACACATTCACAGTTCCGGTCCACTATTGCTAAATGACGATTACTTTGAAGTCGCTTTTTTTAGTAATAATCCCTTTAAAGTAACTTTTTCAAAAATTCGCCATCTTTATGGACAACACCTGTGACGATATTATTTCAAAATATGTCATAATTACTGGAAAATGGTTAATTTGTTATATTTTCTGCACAAAATATAACAAATAAATGCGTGTAATTGCGAAATAATTATTTTAACATGTTTTTAGTATCTACGTGCCATATTTTCACACGACATTAAATATTTTAAAGACAATATTTTAATATAAACGTACAATTTTGAATGGCGCGATGTTCGATTTCAACTTGGCACCTTTATGTTTATCAGTAAAGTAGCATTCGTTTCAATTTTGTAATTTTAAGTTGTTTTGGATATTATTATTTTTTACTAAGTATTCCATTTTTTTCTGAGTGTTTAAGTAAACCAGACAAGGATTATGTAGGAGTGAAACAAAATAATAACAAAGTCTGTTGCAAGATAAAGCAAGCACTATTAAAAAGTAGGAGGGAGGTTCCATGTACTACGTCCCTCGAACGTAGCCGTTCCAGGCAAGTTGCCGTTACGTTGCAGTCACCGACAAAATATTCTTCATTTAGGTCGCAATTGGAACGTTCCTATTACGCTAGTGGCAAAGCACTTTAAAGTTCCTACAACAGTTGCCGCTACGTTCCCGCGACTAATTGTGCTAGTTATAACTAAAATAGTAACTAAAATTTCAATTTAATTGAGATTGAGATTAAGATAAAAATTTAATACTTTTTCTTAAAATTATTTTAATTAATTAATACTTTATTCAAATTTGAATTGATATTTTTTCTGTTTTATTAACAAAAACATGATTATGCAGAAAATAGTATTCTTGCATTCATTGATGTAAATACTGTTTTGAAAATGCACTTAATGAATACGAACTGTAATATACCATTTTGGCACTAGTTACATTTAAAATAAAAACATTGTTTTTTTTTTTAAGATTCAACGTCATTACGTGAAATTGTTATTTACAGTCAATCTAGTACCGCAAATGAGACAGGCGAAAATAGTATATTAAGTATCAAGAGGAAAAAGCGAAGCGAGGGCGACAGCGAAGTGCTACAAACGCTTTCTTGCCCGTAGGCTTACGACTGTTTTTTGCTTGCATGGTAAGGTAACAATATCATGATACAACTTTATTCCTATTATTAAAAAAAAGGTTTTTTTTAAGCTTAATTGTCAAATATTGTTATGATGTAACTAAGGAGTTTTCTAATACAATCACTCTACACTAGATGTCACTAGTAAAGTGTGTTTTTTTTTGGCAATTTATCATGAATAAACTTACGCCGGAGCAACGTTTGCAAATGTTCAAATTTATTTTGAAAAATATGGTTCAGTTCGAGAAACCCAACGGGCATTACGTGCATTGCATGGTGCTCATAATTGTCTATCAGAGCAAATAGTTTGAGAAACTGTTTATCGTTTTTGCAGTACGACGTCGTACATTGCGCATACTAGAAGCAATTGATAGTGTGCAGAATACTGTTAATGATGATCCAAATATGCCAATTTGTCATCGTGATTAACAATTAAACTTATATCCATCCACTTTATGGAAAATTTTACAAAAAGATCTTTGTTTACAAGCTTACAAAATTCAACTTGTACAGGAATCGAAGCCACACGATCATTGTTTGCGCCGTACATTTGGTAAACGGGCCGAGGAAAACATTGCTTTTCATCCACAATTTTATTTGAAAATTTTGTTTAGTGATGAAGCAAACTTTTGGTTAAATTGTCGCATTTGGAGCGATAATAATCCACAAGCCATTGTCGAAAAACATCCAGAAAAAATACCGTTTGGTGAGCTTTGTGGGCCAGTGGAATCATTGGTCTTTATTTCTTTAAAAATGGTGATGGTCGAAACGTTACAGTCAACTGTGAGCGGTACAGAGACATGATTGCCAATCTTTTTGTGCCTCAATTGGACTGCATTAATGTTGCAGACTTGTGGTTTCAGCAGGACGGCGCCACATGCCACACAGCGCTCGATACAATTAATTTACTGGAAGAAACATTTCACGAACGATTAATTTCACGAAATGGACCTGTTAATTGGCTACCTTATTCGTGCGATTTGACGGCATGTCTACACCAATAAACCAGAAACAATTGAGCACTTGGAAGATAACATTCGACGCATTATTGCCGAAATACCGAAGTGTGAGAAAATTGGATCTCCAGATTACGCTATGTCAAGCATCAATGCCATAAAATTATCTGTAAAATAAAGCCAATTTCATGGTGGTTAAAAACATTTTTCTGTGTTTTATTTCAATTTAAAGATCTCCGTCTAAAAAATACACTCTTTACTATCTTTTGTATATAACAAAGTATCAAATTAAGCAAATATTCTAAAATATCATTACTAAATCATGTAATAATTTATTTATTTTTTTAATAATACTTACTGTCAATTTAGTATAATTAAAACCAAGTGTTATATTCAATAAACATATTAATTTTTTAACTAACCCGATTTATGTTTTAAAAACTTAACTCTCAGCGGGCGTCAAAGGATTCTACGGCCCTAGGGCGCCAAAGCATCATTTTCCGATTCAAAATTGCTCAAAAACTGTTTTTCAGAGTAAGCATGTAAAAAAACTTATTTCGGCATCAGAGTATCTCTTTACACTACATGTTTTGGAAACATATTAAACATTTTATTTGGATATAATTTTTAAAATGTTTGCAAAACAAATTTACATTTACAATTCATTCTTGTTTATTTGATATAAATATTTAAATTCTTATAAGAATTCTAATTCCTGTAGGAATTATACTCAATTATTATGTATTAAAAATTGTGTTATTATATATTTCATTTTGCATGTTTTATAGCATTTATATGAATTGTAGCTATGTGATCGATCCATCATAAGCTTGGCTCGTATGAGAAGTTTAATACAGTATTTTTTATTATACTAGTAATAATTTATTTAATAAATAGTTTAGATTTACTATTAAACAATGGAATAATTCAATCAACATAAATATTTTTCAACAAGCAATGCGAAGATAAGTAAATGAATTTTGTGTTCAATGTCATAATTCATTTGAAATAAATTATTATTACATATTTTTACGATTAAACGCTTGAAATCGAGCCGTATTTTTCTACATTTAGCAGTTCTCCCTCCCCGATTCCTTCGTTGCAAGCACGTTGTTGGTACTCGGTCTGCTGTTCTTTTCACCTGTGACTGTAGTTAGGTGTGCGCACACACAGCACATTTCAGCTGCGTATTCTCGCGTTTACCTGCGAACTAATACGTGATTATTACAAACAAAAGGTGGATATATAAATATACATATCTAGTGTTTTTGTGTGTGTTTATACTGTGATCAGTGTCAGTACGAGCTGAAGGTTACCATTAAATGAGTGGAGGATGAACGGCTCTGCTCACTCACCGGGTCACAACAAGGTTAGATTTTAAACCAGGTCGAGTTTTGTGTGATCGTAAAATATTGTAGTGGGAAATGTTTATTAATAAAATTGAATCATACTTATCATACACAAATATTATACATTGCGGTAAAATACTAATGAATATTAGTAGATTGTATATTTTATAAAATATTTTGTTGTTGGTCCAGGCAAACAGTTAATAACAATGGCACGTGTTATCTTTCTATGTATTAACAAAAATAAATTTTATTATACGAAGAATATACGTTACAAGTGCTATTGTTTCAATTTCTATCATAAGTGGTTGGATTAATTGTGTTTATCAATAATATGTTTATTGATTTTTCTTAAATTATTATAACATTCATACTTGATATGATTTAACTTTGAGCAATGTTATTTACTTGTAATTTGATGCAAAAGTCTTGTAGTTTTTAAATATAGGTTATGTATTGTTATACCTAAAACTTATTTTAAATGCCATTTTTGCTAATTTTTTACGTGTTTCTGTATATTACATTTTGAAAGTTTTTATTGAATAGCATATAAATATAACGTTTTTTGTGAAATAAATTAAACATTGATAAACAATATCTAGAAAGGAAGGAACCCACTATATGCAATTATTTGTTATGCAACCAAAACTTAGCCGAGTAAAATGTCTCGTTAGTAATACCTATGAGACTTTTCCTTTCTTTTAATTTGAGGTTATAATTTTAATGTTAAGTTATTGATTAGGTTTCATACTATAATAATCATATTTAGCAAATTTATACAGCAAACGGAAGTAAATCGTTTTATAATTTAATTAGTATGAATGTGAGAAAGATCTGACAACACTGTAAAATAGTTTATTAGTCGGGCCGCACATTGAACCGTATCGTGACCATAGTATGGTTTTTATTTATTGGTAATGTATATGTTGTAGGCTGATAATGTCTAAACTTCTGCTTAGGCTTTTCGATCATAAAATTGTTATAAAAATTACAACAATTTTACTGAATCCGTCGCTGCGTGGGCTTTTTTCAATATTTTGTGGTGCGCCACTAACTATATTTTATCTTAATATAGAGAAGAATAATTACAAGCTGGGTTAGGTTATGTTACTGCGGATTAAGCTAAATTAAATAAGATTATTAATTACTCATAAATACGATTTTTTTGTGAATTGGAAGGAGAATCTTCTTAAAGACTTGTATTTATCGGATTCACCTTTACAGGCGCTTACCAACTAAACTCTCTCATGTTTGAATTTCTAAAAGTTTGTCACCGTCTGAGCTATAGACCTTCCTGCCAAACTGATATTGGCCGTAGTGAGATAATATTAGTAGTGCACCTAGGGTAAGCTAGTCCTATAGGCGTTGCATAAAAGTGTGGAGAACTTATACCACGTCTATGTCTGGGAACAGACTGTTGGGCAATTTATCTGTCACTAGTTTTAACACTTGATATGCAAGGAAGATGTAAGTATTTCCTTAAAATCATCTTCGTTGACTTTTACCAAGCGGAGAACAAGTTGAATTTTGACTGAGATGAAGTTGGCGTGTTGCACCTGGTTTTTGCTGCATTTAAGTAGGATTTCTTCTTGCGTGAGTTAGGAGTGCTTTGTGGAGGAGCAAGAATCTGCATTTGAGAGGCAAGTGCATTGGGGCGGGCCCAAGATGAAATTTGGCTTGCCTTAAAAGTTAGATAAACTGGGTAGGCTTTGTAGCTTGCGGTACATTGTACTCGAAGCCTTGATTTATTTACCTTGGTGCAGGTGGAGCTGGTATGAGTTTCAGCGCAATTCATGCAAACATACAGTGAATTGCGTTGGCAACGATGTCATTGTACAATGTCAAGTTTGCAGAATTTTTCTTGTGGATCACTAAAGTGTATCCTTCTACTAGTGGCGGTTTTTTTTATGGGCGGTGACATTGTTTTCTAACTGGACGTCTTTGTCTTTGGATGAGTTGGAGTTTTCCGAGTTCTTGGCAGGCCTTTTGAGGGAAGTCTGGACAAGGGGGTCGTCTTGGTGTGCTGGGGCTTGGTTGCATCACCTGGAGAAAATGCAGGGGTCTTTTGGACTTCTTTGGGAGAGGTCTGGGACGGAGTTTTTGGAGATGATGCTGGCTTGTTGAAATGTCTAGCGATTAGCGAGATTATGGCCGCATTGGAGACGCAGAGCTTTGCTTTTTTATCTCCTGGGAGATGTTCTTGCGCAGGCCAAGGAGGATCTTGGTGAGATTCAGCCTGCCTCTGCTTTATGTCGTCGGCAACGATGTCGATAAATAAGTTCGGATTAATCAAGTGGTAAACGCTCTAGTTTAATAAATACCCATTTCACTATAAGATAGATGTATATCTCTTAAGTCGCCTTAGATTAGGACGTTTGGGAATCACTTGGTATCTATTTAAAATTAACAAATTAACATTAACCGATTACTTATTTTTTTAATGATCTTGCTACACTAGACTCAAACTATTTAACAGCAAAAAATCACTGGATATCCAGTAGCTTTTAAAAACGTCAAAAGTCTATTTTTATGTACTTCAATATATTACTGCGATAAATTTTTTGTAATAATTTCTGTGTTTATTTGTTTTCTTACGACTTTGACTTTGTTTTTTTTTTATGTTTCTAATATTTTTCTTGTCACTTATTCACAATTCAACAATTATTAACCCGATCGAGGTTCTTTCTGTGTTGCGGCAAATTTTTTTGGAGCTTTGGTTTGAAAAGTATTATTATCTTTTGTTTTATTTGTGAAATCACTTATATATGTAATTGTATATGTGGCAGTTAAGTGTTGTTGAAGATGGTTTTTGGCAACAATGTACAAAAGCGTGCAGCTACCGTACGACCCAAGTTTAGTGAAAGCCTAGTTTCTCATCGGTTGAGCATTATTTTGGTTTTCTAAACTAAAAGAGATTAATCTGATACAGTCGATGGAAGTTCTATAAATGTTCAGTATATTAGGTATCCAAAAGTTTGTGCGTTTTCTGTAGTATGAATATGTGGTGACAAATTCCAGCGCTACGTTTTTAGAGCTTGCAGGAATAGCCAATATAAGTGATAAAACAATTTGTTTGCACCTTGACCAGATAGGTAAGACGTGAAGTTTAAGCAAATGAGTCACACATAAATTATCAAATGATAACAAATCTTACTACTTGTTTGTCAAATTTGTCACGCAATTAATGTTTTCTTGATCTAAAGGTTGTTTTTGCTCTCAAAAAAGGTTTTATTGTGTTTGGTGGACAGCAGCCGAAATTGTCTATCATGAGTTTTTAGAACCTGAATAAACTTTCACTGTTGTGTTCTTTTCTGAACAGCTTCAGCGAATACAAGCAGCACTAATCTAGAAACAGCTCTGATTATTTAATTGGAAGATTGGAAGAAAATACAAGTGACAGATGAAATTCTGAACTTGGCTGGGAAACGTTACCACACTTTCCTTATTCTCCTAATATTTTACCAAGTGATTATTATCATTTTTTAGGTCTTGAGAACTGTATGAGGCATAAGAAATTTAAAACTTAAGAGGATGTACGTCGGTAGTCTCAAAAGTACCCGTCCTGAAGTGTAAAACTTATGTTGACTTCATGACCTTGCTTTCAATCCATTGCTTTGACTTTTGTCTCAAGTGGGAAGTTATGAACCCGCGATTCATCTATGGTTATTAGGCAAAAAGTCGGCATTATTGCTGTGAACGTTTGCCAAATACTTCATTGAAATATTTTCATGACGCTGATTTTGTTCCATGTGAGCAATTGCTGCACCCATCTTGCGAACAGCTTTCTCATGTCCAAGTTTTTTGTCAATATGCGACGTATAGCACTTTTTGAAATGCTTACCATATCTGCTAGGTTTCGCACTTTTAGTCGACGATCATCTAATACTGTTTTGTGGATTTTTTTACCATTTCTGGTGTGGTCACCTCATTTGGTTACCACTGCGATGGTTTGTCTTGGCAGCTCGTACGGTCTCGTTCAAACTCTCCCATTTACTAGTTTACTATTATAAACGAAGAAGAAGACTTCTCTAAAGTAGAATCTATTTTTGCTTTGATATTGGTTGGATTTGGACATGCATCGATGATAAATTTTTTCATGTTTACAAATTTACTGATAGCATTAACTATTGATGGTTTCCAAACAAATACTAAACTGCCATGTTGTTTAGTATTTGTTTGGCAGCCGTCGTCAAACTTCAAGATTCAAGCTTTTCAAGGTACTTTTTACCATAGTCATTTTTTTTAAACAACAGCCGCCATTTATACGTCAGGACGGGTAATTATACTCTCGTATTAAATGCAGTCATTTTTATTCAAAATTTGTGGATTTTTTTAATAATGGAAATGTGAAATGTTGGGATTGCCTCGGCTTTTATTGGATTCAATTAGAAATATGTTTGTATATCTTATTCAATTGAAATGTGGTGCTACCGGAGAATGATGAAAATTAGTTGGAAGGATAAAATAACAAATGAAAAAGTATTAGAACTAGTTAAAATAAAAGAAACATGGAAAGTATTACAACAAAGGTGGAACAGAATGGTAGGACATACTCTTAGACATGGTGGAATTATGCAGCGGGTTATAGAAGGCATGGCAGAGGGAAATGCATGCAGAGGCAGACCGAGATTGGACTACATAAAACAGATAACAGAGGATGTAGGAAGCAACAACTATAAAGAAATGAAGACATCAGCTCAGAACAGGATGATATTTCAAACCAATTACGATTGATAATTATTTCATCATTATCATCATTTAAGTCTTTGATAGATCTTGAACTAATTCTAGATTGTACAAGTTTTTTTTTTATTTGCGCTGTTTTTTAATTGGCAATGTAGTGCTTTGTATGCTAATGGATCATAAGGTCAAAAGAACGACGTCCAAGAAGCGCTACAGAGCGTGAAGATCGGATTTAAGAGATAGGTTTTTATTTTGCTAGTTATTGGAAATGATTGGTTGAAACTAAATGGAAGGTTCTCTATTGTTATTGCTTACAAGAATATGCACTTTTGACATTAGATCTTACAGTTTTGTTTGTGTTGCTCTATTACTTTACGACATTGTAAGACTTGAGTGGTGTAGGGAAAGAGGGTAAAAACAACACTGAATCTACGAATGGAATAATATTATATTCAGTGGTTAATCTTAATAGTGTTTGTGGGTTCTTAATGGTTGCAGAAGAGTGAGACGACAAGACGGCAACATTTGTGATTTGCTATTTAAGAATATTATGGTTTGGGGGCGATAGCTTACCTGTTTCTAGTTTTTATAGAGCAGCTATTGTCAGAATCATATGTAAACGGCTTACATTTTTCAGCAATACAATACAGCTTTACAAAACATGTTTTTTGTGCTCAAATTACATTGTAACTTTGATTTTTAAGACCTTTGCTGATATAATACGACCTTGACATGATATTTATACTTCAATTAAATTTAGACGTCGAATTCATGAAGATTTGCATAAAAAAATCTTCAAACAGTTATTGATAACCTTATTTCTAGTGTGAAAATGAGTGCAACAGAAGTGTTGGTTGTTCCACACATTATGATTCATATTCAACATGAAAAATGTTCAATTTTTTTGCAGTTACAACTGCCTTTAAAACATAATATTTAATTTTATTACTGGTCGTTTGTGTTTTAAAACTTTTGTCATTAATTAATTCTAATTTTTGCTGAAAGCTTTTTAAGTTCATTATTAATTAATAACCTATTAGCTACATAAAGTCATGATTAAATGGTTCATTTTACGTAGAGCTAGGATTATTTAAATATACGATTATATTTAATATTAAATGCACCTCACGACTCTTGAATTTGGACTCTGACCGTGAGCCTTTGCTCCGTGCAAAATAATATAGAAAACACAGTGTAATAGAGCCAAAACATTATAGCACACGATTCCTTTTTTATTTGCTTGTAGAATATTTTGGTTTATATATGTTTTAAAGTTTTAGCGAACATTTATTATATTAGTCTATTAACTGTATTAAAATTATTCAAAGTGAGCATAGCATATGTGGTAATATGATATGAATTTTATAAATATATGTAAAATTTAGACATTTGCAGTTCTAAATAATCGTTAGATAATAAAATTACTATATACTAGAGTTGCTAATAATGTTATTTTGTAATAACATATATGTTAATAAAAAGTTATTATTTTATATTAATTAAGTTACATCAAATTGCAAGTTACATGCTAATAAAAACTAACTAAGTTATTATTTTGTAGTGAATACATTACATCAAATTGCGTAATTCCAAATTGATATTACCTAAATTCTAGCAAATAATATTCATCAAACAAGTATACAGGAGTTGCAATTAAATTTGGTTCTGTATATGTAGAGATTTTTTTTATTTAGGTATGTAATGTTTTCTAGTAATATTTATTTATTTAATTTGATTAATGCAATTTGGTTACAACAAACGGATAAGTAGTATTTGACTCTGGCAAAATTTTGAATGCATTAACCGAGCGAAACACTGCTTGATGGTGTTGCTATAGTTGTTACAGACAAAACGTTCAAATTCTTATTATTAATATACTACACGACATATTTGATTTAAAGCTTTGTATATTCAATACTCAATTTTATTAAATGTTTTAAATAGATATTAATATTTGGAAAATAGATAATGGTGGCAACCTACATTTTCTATTCAATATTAAAATTTGTATGTATGTACTTGAATAACCAAAATGTGCTAACGGTATGTTATACAATTATACATATACAGACGTCCCTACATTTGAAGCCCTCTATGTAACCACTATACCGGAAAATAATAGAATAGAATAATCACTCGACCAGTTACACACAACACAATGCATATTAAATGTCCCCGAAAAAAAGTACAGTAATACATTAATAACTTTATTTAATAAATTTATTATATTATATTGAGTTTATTACCAGTTTTTCAATTTTAATATATACATTTATTGATTTCTTTCTGACTCATTGCTAGTATAGTTAACTATTGTTTTGCATTGGTTGATAAACTTTTATCGAGTTTTTTTATCTATTAGAGATGTTAGGTGCCTCTACTACTAACTAGAAATTAAAATGATTTAAGTTTATGATATTGTTTAGAATATGATGGTGCTCTATCATACTCACTCAAACATATCTTCTATTTTATTTGTTTTTTATTTTTTATTCGCCGCTGTGAGATAAGTATGCCTTCAGATTGCTCGTGCAGAATGTCCATTGTGCCATGCGCTGTATGGCAAGTAGCTCCGTCCTATTGGAATTACATGTCGGTATCCATATCATTCAGTTTAAGGTTATAAGAAGTTACTTGCTGTTGACGGTTATGGCAATGCCTGTCTTGTTTTGGAAGAATTACGGACCGATGATTTCGTCAGACCAAAATCCGCTCCAAACAGTAACTTTCTCAGGATGCATTTTGTGCTGGTGTATCTCGTGTAGATTAGTATTGCTCTAAATCCACCTATTTTGCTTATACACATTTATTCATCTAAAATTTGGCCTTCAAACTTCCAACAGCTCTAGGAGCCAATTAGCGAACACACGGCTGTCTGTTTTCGTTTATCTTAAGTTTCTGGGTCAGTTGGATTTTATACGAGTGCAAACTTAAGTCCCGACGCAAAATCTGTTAAATTGAAATAGCAGAAAGGCCAAGTTCTTGTGAATGACGAGACCTTGCGCTTTGGTGACGTACCGGTGTTGCCTGATTATTAATCGAACCAGATGACTTAAATTTGGCCTCCAAACTTCACAAGTCGACTCGACAGGATTTTTTTTTTTTGAACTGAGTACTGATTTTGATAATAAAATTTGATGATTTGCTATGCAATACTAAACAATTCCCAATCAGTTTGAATTACGTGCGTCCTATTGAAAGACCTTTTACAACGTAAATAATTGTTTTTTATGCCGTACTTTTGGCATTTCCCAGTGCTGCTTGTACTTATGATATTATAACTATAAAAGTATGATCGATTGGAGGACCCGTTTTTTTGCGTTTTTACGAGATTTTATTAATTTGGCAGGCTCCGTTTTATTCAGTTGTATTGCCCGTGTCAGTACGGTTACGCAAATATGTCATCATGTTTATAGTATATATGGTTTGTTTAGTTGATTTTAAGTTGCTTTAAAGTGGCATTTCTGTTGAGTATTACAAATTTGCTGTATACGATTCTGTTGGTCGTAAGCACTAGTCAGGTGACAAGGGTAAATTGTCTACTTTTAGTAGACCGGTTATTGGTACCGAAGATAAATTTGCTTGGGGTCAATGCTGTAGTCGCATTTTTACGTGTATTTAGAGGTAAAAGGATGTGCGGAAGTAGAGAGAGAGAGTAACATAGGTGGTATGTAGTGTTTTGAAGATATAGACGTAGCACTTCTTGTTTGATTTTAATAGCGTTTCTATGTGTAATTAAATATATAAAACATTTTGTTTAGTGCAGGTACTGATGGATAGTTCTGACATCAAAATTTATCAATGTAGATCTAGATCATAGCAAACTTTTGCTTTATACATTTATTTGCTAGTTTTTTTTTTGCAGTGGTACATCTTACGTTCCTACTCTGGGGTTTCTTTGTCTTATTGTGCACAGCTGTAGTTACTTTTCTATCCTCTTATAGTTTCATTTATTTAGCTGATTTGCCTCATCTTCTATGCATCCACGTCATAGGGGGTCCGTTTGGAGTTTCATTTTTTGCATGTGTTATAGCCACAGTGACCAATTTATGTAGGCTTGCACTTCTATTTTGCTTACTGTAGTTTAGGTAATTTGTGATGGTCTTGTTAGGAATAACTTTGTGTCTTTTATTTTTGATAGGTTTTCTTCAAGTTGCTGTGTTCTCTTTCTTTATCTCTCTCTTTATCAGCATTCTAACGTCTACTCCTGGACATAGGCTTCTTTGTAAATTTACCACATCTGGCGATCTTGAGCCTTTTGAAACCAGTCTCTACCGATGGCTGACTTGATATCATCCAACTATCTCTTTTGTGGCCCGCCTTTGCTTCTTTTTATTTCCCTCGGCTGCCAATGAGTGACTCTGACTGTCTATTTGTCGATGTTTTGTCTAGCGACGTGTTTTACTCAGCGCCATTTTAGCTGAGCTATGCGTTCAATAATGTCAGTCACCTTTGATCTCTCTCTGATTACCTCGTTCCTTATTTGATTCCTTAGTTGGTTTGAGCTCTTTTTTGTAAGACTCATTATTTCAAAGCCATATATAGCCACTGGCAGTATGCATGCGTCGTAAACTTTTTTTTTGAGATTTATTAGTATGTCATTGTTTGCTAATATATATCGTAATTTCTAAACGCCGATTACGTGAGACCTATTCGTCTTGTGATTTTCGTTGTTTGATTCTCCTTTCCAAGTTTAATGACGTGTCCAAGGTATGTATAATGGTCTACACATTCAATTTCCACGCCGTCTAGCAAGATGTGGGGATTATTTGGACTCATTATTTTTGTTTTTCTTATGTTCATTTTTAACCCTATAATTTTGGATGCTGCATTTAGTTGTTGTAGCATCTCTCTATATCATCTGCGAAACGGAAGTGATTGAGGTATGTTCTTTCGATCTTAATTTCTTTTTGCTTCCACTAAAGTTTTTTGATGACGTCTACTCTAAGCTTAAGGTGAATTGCTTTGGTGAGATAGTATACCCCTGACGAACTCTTTTTCTTATGTTTATTTTATTGGTGGTTAGTTCTTTTTCGATCTTGACGTGTAATGTAGCACTTTTATAGATACATATTTTCAATGATGGCAGCATATTTTTAGTCTATTCTTGCATTCTTCATAGATTTTAGGATTGCCCATGTTTCTACCGAGTCGAAGGCTTTGTGGAAATCATAAATTCTAGGTGTATCGGTACGTTATACTCGATAGCGTTCTCTATTTCAGTGCGTAGTGTTTGTAAGTGGTTATTTGTACTGAATCCACTCCGGAAGCCTGCCTGTTCTACTGGCTGATAGAAGTCTAATTTTATTGTAAGTCTGTTGCATATGATTTTAATTATAGTTTGTATAGTTGCGATAGTAAACTGATAGGACGATAGTTTTCAGTGTTTGTTGTGTCCTCTTTTTTTAAAACTTCTGCGTTATTCTATTTATTGGGAATTACACTATCTTTCAGGCATTTATTCAACAAGGTTTGTATCGATTTTTTTCATCATGATTCCACCCAGCTTTAGCATCTCGGCTGTAATACGGTTTTTTCCGGGACATTTGCCATTTTTCATCTTACTCACAGCAGGTCTAATTTCCTGTATTGATATTTTTGGCATATCTTCTGATCCCACGTTTAATACTCTACCTTTTGCCGGTGTCCTATCTGGTGTTTGTGATACATATAAGTCAGTATAGAAGCTTGGTTATTCGTGTTTTTCCAGTTGAAAATTTTTGATCTTAGGACTTTCATATTAGAGTTATTTTTGATTGTTGTTTGAATTGTTTTGGTTTTATATCTTCGTATGTCTTGCCGTATGTTTTTTTTTATTAGTCTTTTAAATGCCTTATACTCTACTGTTCCACCTTTCATGTGTCTTCTTCCTTTCATCATTTCCACGGTGTATGCGCTTAGTTTAGAGTTTACTGGACGTTTTGCTCTCGAGAATATTTTCTTTGTTGTTGTTTGTATTACGGCTGCTGTGGGAGTTGTTATTATTGCTTTCGTTCACAGAAAACATGTTCATCTTTTTACTTTACCTAGTTTGTTTGCCGAACACTTGAGTTAGTTTTATTACTCCATACTATCTCAATGGTCATATAAGTGTTAGTCCACATGTTTATCTGACTATCGCTTTGATTGCCAACAGCCTTTATGTAGTCATATTATTTAGATAAGTATAAAAGGTTAGTTTGGTTTTAAGCGTGAGTTTCAGGGACGATTGCCGATTTGCTTGAGTTCACTGATCATCTTTCTACGGTGTTAAGTGCATTCTGCATCATGTTGGATACAGTATTGCCCAACATCCCGCTTACTAGTATGGTAAGATAATTGGCGTAGCCTTAAACGAAGACGCTCACGTAATTAAATAACTGCAGTAGATCACTCATGAAAATACACTACAGTAGAGGTAATAACATACCACCTTTTGATCATTTGCCAGTGACTTTAGAGAAATTTATTTGTATTGTATTTGTATTAGTTTTTGCACCTGTTAAGTAGCTGTAGTCATGTTTTAGAATTTCTTTGATTGGTGTTTATATTGGTATCGTGCTTTTAGTGTTTTGTCTCCGTATTTGTCGAAGAACGATCATGTTGTTGATGTAGCTTTGAAAGTATCTAGAAAATTAGGATTTTTTAATAGATGTAAACAGTTTTTTACTTCTGTTCAACTTCTGCATATATATTAAACTTATATACGTCCTTGTATTGAATATTGTTTCCAATTATGGGGAGGAGCATCTGAAACTACACTATATCTTTTCATTGACATTGTTTGTTTGTTCATTTACTTGTAGTACAAGATTTGATAGGAAAACTAAAAAATATTCACTGACCGTTCAGAGATGTTGGATTGAAACTTTTAAGAGATTTTTTTTTACCCGTACTATTTATTGACACATGGAATTAACTTCCAAATTCATTATTTCCGCAGACTTATAAGCAGCAAATTAAATGTTTGCAGACTGCTTAAATTTAGTCTTGAATGTGATAGTTTTAGTTTTATTCGTTGAAATTTAAAGATATTTTGATATCGTTGCGACATATTCATATTTCCGAAATATAAGATAATAAGTTAAAAAAAGTGCTACCTGTTTGGTATAAATGAAAGTGCTAGGCTGGGCTTTTCGTAGTTTTCGTCAGCTCCTAGTGACTTCAATTTATTTTAATAATAATCTATTTTTTATATAGCTTTGTTATATGCTATGAGACTGGTTTTGAGTGAGGCTTAGTCATCGTTTTTGTTGGCTTTGTTGATCAGACTCCTATTGCTTGCCTTGCTCTGCCAAAATCACTATTCCACCAAGTAATTGGTTGTATGTGTCTGTTATTATCTCTAGATCAGACTTGGATCAGCGGTCTATTTTGATTTTGTCAGCGTCAGTTACCTTATTTGCAACATATCTATCACTAGAGTCGTTAGAAACAGACAATTCCGATTCGGAGTCGTGTCTTGACTCAATGTTGTGGTCTTCCAGCATATTGTCTTTATCACTGTCACTGTTATTTGCATCTTCGATAGAGTTTTTTTTTTTTGTAAATTGGGATCACCGAAACGCACTTGTTTTAATGGCACGGTCATATTTTTTAAGAAATGTACACAAACGGTTCTGCGTTGTCTAAGAGACTACGCCCAAAACTGTTTCTGTTATAACTTATAAGTGAATAAAGCAATCGCGTCACAAATTTTACCACCAATTATGCTCTTATATGTGGGGAATTAAATGTAAGTGCAAGTTTGTGGGCTGTTCCAGTAATACAAAACAACTTTGTAGTTTGTCAGACTACGCCGGACCAGTTATGAGTTAAAGTTAGGAATTGGCTAGATTTGTAAGGGAAACAGCTTTAGTTATACAAGCTTTACTTTATAAGCCGCCGGAAGCTACCGATACTACTAAGTTGGTACGTTGTTCTGTAGTATGGTGAACGATGGTAATTTTGTAACTTTAAAAGAATATATACATTAAGCATTATCTCTCTATAAATTAGTACTCTAAAGACATGCTACTTGTGGCACAAGTTTTTTTTTAAATTTGCATTTAAGAAAATTATAAATATAATTTAAGTTTTGTTCTTGGAGTGTAAACTCAAAAATGACTATTGATTATTAATATTTTTGTTTTTGTTTCAGGTAAGATTGACGCAACAAGTGTACAGATATAGATCAACAACTGTAAGTTTAAGTTAAATATACAGTGTAATTAATTTGATAACTTTTAAAGTAGTATATTAATTATTTTGTATAGTAAAACTTATTGTTATATAACGAATTACTATTTATATAAAATCAAAGATATCCAAAAGATTGCAACGGTTGAGTCGGTTTCTTAAGATTTATAACAATAAAATTATAATTTATTATGACCCACTTTTTTCTTAATATATTGTGATATAAGCAATTTTCATGCTGCATAAAGGTTTTGCATAATATTTTACTGAATAATCACAGATTGGAGCTTCAGATTATTGTAAAAATTAATCAGTTTCAGAGTAATGACTTTTTGTAGGAAAGCTATTGTATCATTTTCTATATCAATGTACAAAACCCAGTTAGATTTTTTTGGGTTTCTGTATTCCTGTAGGCGATTATATAATCAATATTGGATTGGCTCATCTGACACATGCTACTTTTTGATTACTTTACTTGCTTTATAGTCACATCTATAACTTTACTCTGCGTCGCGTTTCTTAACGTGGGCAAGTTACCTTGAATAATAACAAGTATGTTAGTTTCTAAAATATGATCTAGAAATTTCTCATCTCTTGCGTTGATGTTGCTCTCCTGCTTTTCTTATGTGTGCATTAGCATTGCATCCAATGATTTGCGGTATATTGATTCATCTAGCGATCAACTTTTGAGTTCTTTCTGAAGGTTGAGGGTCTTGCTGGTCGTAAGGAAGGTATCCGAATCCGAGAATAATCTTACTACGATGGCTATCTGATTGTTTTACTCTTTTTTTTATGTTTATACTTAGATGTTAATTTTCCACACGAAAAACAAATCTTTTTGTCATCTTACAATTTCTTTTTTATAGTTTATTTATTTTATATTTTCTATTTTTATTTTATAAAATCCTTTTATATTATTCATATTAATAAGGTAATGATTTTATTTTATTTATTTATTTTATTTTATTTTACATACATGTTTCGATGAGTGAGATCATCATTTTCAATGTATTTATTGTATATTATATTTCAAACTGATTTATTATTATTTAAAAAATTGTTTTTTCCCGCTACCCTGATATCCGTTTTTTATTTATTTAAATTTCTGACTTGAATTTTGATTTTGTCATTTATTTGACGTTACAAATTTAAAGGTTAGATAATCTATCAAATAAATATAAATATTTACATTTTAATTTAAAATTTCTATTTAACTAAAATTTATTTTTATTAACATATCTAGTAGTGGTGAATTATATATATCTAATTGTTCATTTATTACTGTATAATTTTGATTTTTTAAATGTTTTTTAATTTCTAAGCTTTCCAAAAATGTTAAATTTTTATCCGAAATGTGTAGAATATTTAATGATAGTTTATTTATGTTAAAATATACTACTAGGCTAACACCAGAGATACACTTATGAATTTTGTTGCAAATTTAAGGATTTCAACCTGAAGAAAATCCGGATAGTGACCGTGTCTTTTTTGTTTAAAGAAGACATTGCAACATTTTTTTTTCAGTAATAACAACTTACCTTCCCGAACCCAAGACCGCTATGCGGTTTCAATTTCATAAAAAAACAATCCTTTAAATTTCTGTTCGGGAAATAGTGATAAAAAATAAGAGTAAATTAATCTTAAATTCAAGAACAATATTAAATTTTAGTTCTTATTAAAATTTAATTTAAATCAAATATCTAATTCTAATTACTTATGATTTGAATGCTTGATTAAGGAATTATCCAATCGTCTTTCAACCAAGATAAAATTTAATCACTTTTTTTACTCATACATGTTGTTTGGACATGTTAAGAGCTAAATCACTCCAAAACGAATTGTATTCAAATTAATGTCATGCTCAATTATCATTAAAAAAATTAAAAACCATTTAATTTTGTTATAAGACTCTAATTAAAATCATAATTTTAATCGATTATAAAAATAATTATAATGTAATGAGGAAAAATATTAGTAGTAATTAATCATTTTCTTAGTTATTATCAAGTTAATTAGTTAATAAACTCATAATGAACACGCTGCAAGAGTTTTATATTCTTATTACAAAAATTAAAAGTTTTATACGAGATTTTATATTGCAAATATTAAAGAAATATAAAATTGATTAAATACTAATACATATACTCATCATTTTATTGATTTAATCAACTATCGGTACTGAATATGTAATATGCATAATGTACTGCTGTGTTTATATACGCGAATAAGTGCGACAAGAGGGAGAAAGTTTATTTTTGAGATAAATAAGTCTTCGTGTGGCTGATAGACCACGGTCGCTGGCCTTTTTAAAACTTTATTTAATTACACTATATTCTTCTTCTTCCGGTGCGTATCCACTAATGAATGTTCGCGAACACGTTTCATTTAGTTCCGTTTAATTGCTGTGTGAAAAAGTTCTTGAACTGTCCTTAGGCCAGTCCAATCTCTAATATTACGCAGCCAGACTTTTGTTTTCGACCTAATCCTCTTTTGCTTTCGATCGATTGCGCATAATGTGTCCGAAGTATGCTATCTTTCTTTCTTCGATTTATAGTTTTTAGCAGTTCACGGTCTTTATGTATTTGAGCTAATACCTCTTTGTTCGTTGTTCTATTCATCCACGAGATTTTCAGAAAGCGGCGAAAGGTCTACATTTCAAATGCCTCTAGCTTGTTCATGGTTGTAACTTTTACCGTCCACGCCTCCATGCCATACAGTAGTACTGACCATACGTAACATTGTAGTATATAAGTCCCATTTCTCGTGCAACCATACTCCTAGGTATTTGATTTTAGTAATCCGTTCTATAGCAGTGTTGTCGATTGTTATTCTGCTATTTATGAATGTTTCTGGGTTTCTTGTTGTTACCATGAATTTAGTCTTATCGATGTTCATCTCTAGTCCCATCTCTTTCCTATGGATGTTTATTTTGTTGACTAAGTTTGGAGCTCTTTAATGTTGTCAGCTATAATCTTTGCGTCGTCAGCAATGTTGTAGATTCATTATGCTTTTGTCAAAGTTTTTCAGTGTTTCTTGGAAAATTGCTTCCGAGTAAAGGTTAAAGTAAGGGAGATAGTATGCACCTTTGTTGTACTCCTCGGCATATTTTGATATCTTCTGTTAGTTCTTTGTCTACTATTACTCTAGCTGATTGGTTCCAGTACAGACTCTTGATGCATCTTATGTCCTTTTGATCTACATTTTATTAAGGATTTTAACTAGTTTGTCGAGTCGCACTCTATCAAACGCTTTTGCGTAGTCTGCGAAACAGATGCATACTGATTTTTGTTAGTCGTAGCAATTCTGTACCAGCACTTTGGTTGTAATTAGTGCCTTTCTGGTTCCTAATCCTTCCCGAAAGCCAAACCGTGTCTCCCCTATGACGGTTTCGCACTTCTTAAACAGCATTTGATGCAGCACTTTAAGGAAGATTTTTAGTGCGTGTCTAAATTTATTGCAATCGAGCAGTTTTATTATTTTCACTGGTATCTCGTCATACACTATATGTTGTATTAAAATTGTATATATATAATATATATATATTATTATTAAGTTTTTATACTTTATTTTTTAAACACAAACAGATTTTTATACATAAACATCTTATATATTATGCGAATTATATTTTCAATATAACAATTATTAATAATAGGTTTTTAAATCAATAAATTAAGTTTCTGAAGAGTATACTTTTTACGCACGCATAATGCTTGCGAAAAGTTAATTTTATAACATTCATTTAATAAATAATTTAATTTTTTTGTACACGTTATAAATATATTGTAGTACAACAACATGAACTACAAATTGCACGGACGACATTATGTATATTATTAATGCCATCTCTTGTGAACATGGATTGATCGCTTCACAATATTGAACTAAAGAAGTTAAAGTCTTGTTGATGTCATTCAAGAAGCCATTGAGAAAATGCAAGTTGTTGTGCTGCGTCGCCTGGTTGTAGGTGTTAGGTAATTTTTGATAATGATATGGGTGAAGAGTTTCCCTATTTAAGGTTTTCCAGACAAAGTTTTTAGATAGTTGTAAACGGGCGGAAAGTCGACTAACGTTAACCCCTTATTCATTAAGAACTGCGTCAACTATTTGCTCATCTTCTGCCACGGTGTGCTGTTGATGTGGACTTCCACTGCGGTTTCTAATTCCAAATTCAAGGAGCCTTTGAAATGCGTTCGAAACTACGCGACGAAAAGGTTGCCTTCTGTCGGGATATCTTAATTGATATTTGGGACATGCAGCTAGTGAATTACCATTACAGAAAAACAAACAAACAAAACAAAAATTATATCTGCGTATTCTCCGTTATTGAACAGCATTTTTAACAAATTTACTAACCGAACCAAAGACAACGATTTTGACAAGTATCAAAAGCTTGCATCAACTCACTTGTTAAAGTAATGTTGTTTTGTTTGTTTTTTTTGCTAAATAAAAAGTTTTCTAAATAATGTGTATTTTTTTATGATCTCGGAAACGAAGCGATATAGACAAAACAGTTGTTTAGGTTTTCTGTTTGAAATTTAAAAAAAGTACGTAAAGTTTTATTTTTCACTTTCAGGTAGGAAACACCCTGTATAACATACATAAAAAACAAAGTAGGGTACAATAGTAGTATTAATAAAAAACTTTTCCAAAAATTGTTGGACGTTGTCAAAATATTGTTCAAAAATATTGAAAATACTTTTATTAAAATGTTAACTATTGACGAAAATAATTATAAGCTTAATAAAATATTAGAAATTATTAAGAAAATATAGACAAAAAAGTTATTTAGGTTGTTTGAAATTTAAAAAATGTACGTCAAGTTTTATTTTTCACTTTCAGGTAGGAAACATTCTGTATAACATACATAAAAAATAAAGTAGGGTACAATAGTAGTATTAATAAAAAAACTGTTGGACGTTGTCAAAATATTGTTCAAAAATATTGAAAAAACTTTTATTAAAATGTTAACTATTGAAGAATATAATTCTAAGCTTAACAAAATATTAGAAATTATTAAGAAAATGTTGTCAAAAAGGTAAAAAAAGTTGCAAACTGTCAAAAATGTTGTTAATTGTTAAAATAGTGTTGCAAACTGTATATTGACAAATGCCGCTAAAATAGTTAAAACTGCTCACAAATGTTTAAAGTTGTCAAGAAAATGAAATAATTATCAACTGTCCTTAAATGTTATAAATTTTTTTTATCATCAAATTGTTTAAATGTTATTTGCTTGACATTAAATGTCAACGATCGCAAATGAACTGCTGTATCAGAATATATCGTGTCAACATGTCATATCTAACAACTTAATTGTCTTAAGTCTTCTGTCAGTTGACATTTTAGTCAATATTTAGTAGTGCATGTCAAGTCTTAAACAAATTAATATTTCAAAAATGTTATTTCAACAAAATTTTGTTATGCAGTTTGTTAACTGCCATTGAAAGTCTGTTGACTGACATTAATCGTCAACTGCCAAATAAAAGTTGTCAATGAATTTGTAAAATATGATTGAATTATCATCTGTCACATTTTCGACAAAAATCAGTTGTATTGTCATATGAAAAATGTCAGAAAATAGTTGAAAATTATCAACAATTATTGTGAAGTATCAACAAATGTAGCAAATTATCAAGACAATTGTGTCAACAATAACTTGTTATTTTATTGTTTCAAAATATTTTAATACCATTTTATCCGACAATTTTAACAACATTCTGATTAAATGTCAGAATAATCTGTCAAAATATTCAACTGTCAAAAATGTCATACCAAAAAAATTCTGACAACTAAAGTGACAAATGTGAAATTGAATTTGTTAGAAATGACATTTAGAAAAGTATTGTCTGTCATCTATGAAATACATTGTCAACTGTCTTTGAACGTTATCTATCAAAAATGGGATTGCAAGTTGTCAAAAATATATGGCATGTATAAGGTTTACCTTGTGCCAAATCTTGATTTTTTTACTTATCATCTTCTTCACTTAAATAAATTTGTAGCATTTTACAGGGGCGCTTGGCTCATCCGGTTGATTGTTTTATATTTGGTGCGTTCTGTAGCATTATCTTTATTTGGCAGATATGATAGACGCCATTTGGTAAAAAAATCTACAATTAATTGTTTATGGCTGAGATTTGAAGAGTAATTTCTTCTAAATTAATTTTAAGCTGTCGACTATTATGTTTATACTTAACCAACAGGTATCAGTGTGTGCGAACAGACTCATCTTTATCCAATGTAACAAAAATCTGCTATGGTGTACCACAAGGGTCGATTCTCGGCTCTCTGTTATTTATTTTATACGTTGACTTACCACTCTAAGTTGAATTTAAAATTTACTAAAAGAAATAGCACTCAAAGTGAACATAAAGTCAACGAACACTGTGGAAGTAAAATTGCATTGGTTTTTGTCTAACAAATTATCAATAAAATAGTAAACATTGTGTTTTCAAACAAATGTAATAAAGATCGTGATTAAACTAAATTCTTAGGAGTACATATTGACAGCAGACTAAATTGGACTATACACGGCGAGCATTTATCGGAATAATTATGTAAAGTAACATATTTACTTAGAAATGTGGAGCCTTTGTTACCTCAACATGATTTAAAACCTGTATATTTTGCTATGTTTCATTTACACATCTCATATGGAATACTTACATGGGGTCACTCCAACATATCAAATAGATTGTTTGGACTACAGCGACGCGCTATAAGAATTATAGCATCTCTTGGATACAGAGAAGACTGTAAAAGCACTTTTGTTAAACTTAAAATCTTGACTCTACCTACTGTTGATGTACTTGAGTTCGAAAAAACATCTCAACTTCTACTATCTATCAAGAAATACATAATCCTAATACCAGACATAGTAACTTTATAAATCCAGTGTTCATCCGTGCTAATAAGTACAGAAATAGTGCAAATTACTATGGTTCAAAGTTGTTCAACTTGCTTCTATCTAGCATCAAATCTGTATATATTAAGCAGTTTAAAACTAAAATAAAAAGTTATTTATTGAAAAAGCTTTCTAAAATTTAAATGAATGATATGAATGTTTTGCTAGTAATTATTTTCGATTTAAATGTGTTTAATTTATAATACGAATATTTTGTTTTTGTTTTAAATGTTAAACTTTAAAATGATTTATACTGTCTATTTTACTTCTATTTTACTATTTTATTTTATTTATTTATTTATTTATTTATTTTTTTTTTTTTAATTTTACGTAATTATTTAAGTTTTAAGTTTTATCACTAGCCTTAGTTTAGGTTTTGAAGTTTTTAATGTGTTTTTGTAATTTTTCCTTTTCTCGAAATGTAATAACACGAAATAAAATTATTATTATTATTATAATTGTGAAATTCAAGCTTTCTACAAAATTCCGAAATTCTGAAATATACAGCAGAGGGAAAATATTGAATATTGGTTTTGAGTATATGTGAAAATAAAATTCCGAACACATGGCAAAATTCTCAGGTGAGCCTACTATGCAGGAAACATCTGTATATTCAAAGTTATTGATTTATTAGCCTTGTTTTGGGTCTTCCAAGGCCTCTTCTCCCTGTTTGTTTATTCAGTTATTTTCTGCCTCTTTGTGTTACGTGGTCTGCTCATCTCCACTTACATCTAGCTATCTGTTGTGCTACATCAACTACTCTAGTTTTGTTTCTGATCCAGCCGTTTGTCTTCCTGTCTCGTATTGTTATTTCGAGCATTTTTCTTTATATGGTTCTTCGTGTTACCTTTAATTTTTCCATGGTTCTTTTCGTTGTTGTCCACGTTTCCGAGGCGTAAGTCAGGTTGGGTAGTACACACTGGTCGAATACCTTGGTCTTGAGGTGTTGTGTGTATTTGGACTGGACAACGTTTTTGAGCCTTCCAAATGCTGCCCATGCAAGTTTTATACGTCTATCAATCTTTGCTTCTTGGCTGTGCTTTCCAAAGGTAAGTAGGGTTCCTAGATACACATATTTGGATACTATTTCTAGTGTTTGTTCTCCCACTGTGATAGATGTTGTCAGGGGTTGATTTGCCATCACTTTGGTCTTTGAAATGTTTATGAGTAGTCCGACTTGTTTTGCTGCTTCATACAGCTTTGATGTCACCTGCGCTAGTTCCTGCGGGTTGTCTGCTAGGATTCCTATATTGTCCTTAACCTAAGATTTGATATTCCCCGTTTATATTGTCAATTTTTCTCCCAATTTAATGTTTTAAAAACATTTTTTAATGCGTTTTTTAAAAATCTTTGGGGGTATTGTGTCTTCCTGCCTAATGCTGCGGCCGATGTAAATTAGGTAGCATTTTCGTAAATGTCTTTAATAAGCTCGATGTATCTGTATTCGATCCTGCATCGTATCGAATGCTTTTTTGAAGTCTATAAAAGTAATATAGAGGTGTTTATTGTATTCAGAGGTCTTTTCGATGAGTTGTTTTATTTTGTGTATGTGGTCTATAGTGCTAAACCGCTTCCTGAAGCCCGCTTGTTCATTTGTTTGAAATTCGTCAAGTCGATTTGAGATTCGGTTGTGTATTATTTTTGTCATGAGCTTATAAATGTGTGATCATGTTTGCTACTTTTTTTGAATATAAGTACTACGTTTGCGTTTTTTCACGATTTTGATGTTTTTCCATTAGATAAACATTTGTTGAAGAGTGTTGTAAGATGTTTTATAATTGTTGGTCCTCTTTTTTGATAAGCTCTATTTCTACCCTATCTCCTCCAGGTGCTTTGTTGTTTTTCATAGCTTTTAGTGCTATGTTTACCTCATTTTCGCTAATTTTGGGAACATCCTCTGTATAGTGCTTGGCTCTTATCGTCTAAGTTTTGTAGAGGTTTTCTTGTTTTTGAGGCATAGAGGTCTTTATAGAAGACTTCCATGTATTGTAGGATCTCTTCCTTAATTATTTCCATTTTGCCCTCACTTATTTTCTTTGCGAATACTTTTGTGCCCTTGTTTTCTGTGATTACTTTAAGGATTACCTTTTCATTATATGCCGCTACGTCCTTTCTCACTTGCTTTCTTATATTTTTACTGGCTTCTTTCCTGTCCTTTTTACTGAGCATTGTATCATTTCTTTGTCTGAAAAGTTTGTGTGTTGCCTCTGAGATTTTGGAAGTTTTGCTGTTGTTTTTTCTATTTTTGACACTTCTTAGCCGCTGTTGTGAGGTTTTCTATTATAAGACTGTTAAGTGTATTGGTTTCCATACTTTCTGTTGTATGCTTTTGGCATAGTATTTCAAGTTCTGTCTTCAATTCTTTTTCTGCTTCTTGGAGCTTGTTAGTATACGGCTTTAATGTAATGCTAAGTTAGGTATTATTCTTTAAATTTCTTGAAACCTCAAAAACGAAAAGTATGCCGGTGTGTTTAAATATTTAAGAATCACACAGAGAATATAGAAAAGAACTATGTTGAATATCACCCTAAGGGAGAGAATATAAAACGAAGAAACACGCAGATGAATCAAGGTCATGTGGTTAGGGCACATCTTGCTCAACTTAAATGTATATATTTTAGATACGAGTGCCCTAAAGTGTTAAAAAAAGGCGGTTAAATAATAAAAACATAACAAATCTTATGCCAAAAACCAGGAAAAGTTTTTATTGGCGTGTATTGTCTTCACGTGCTTTAACAATTGCTCGAATTCTTTGCGATATTCCTGAAATGAGTAATGTCTTTTTGAGGAATAAGTTTCCATTTCTTGAATATGCTTACTGCAACTCATTTAAAGTCAAGGAAGCACATTGACCAACTTGTATCAAACATGTTCAATGGGATTGGCATCAGAACTTATTTATTATAAAGGTGATGTTAATTTTGTCCAAATATTGTTGAGTGACTCTTACAGTGTGAGGTGTTCCATTATCATGCATCAAGATAAAATTATCTCCAAAAAGGAGTATATGGAGCAACAAAATTTTGAAGAATTAGTATTTTAAACCGGACAGTTGTCAGAGAGCCTTCTGAAAAGTTGTACAATGTGCCGTTAAATTTCAGCCCAAACCATAACTGAACTTTTTTGGTAGCTGGCTAATGCTAAAGTTAAGTTCAGCAATTGTCTTTCCTAGTCTTTGCAATGCTCTGTAACGGGCATCGGGAGATATTAGTGAAAACATGACTGACTGAATAATTTGCTTTCGTTCGCATTACACGATGACGCCTTAGAAGTTTTAGACCTGGAGCAGGTCTGTGCTTACCTTCACATCCTGGATTTGATGAAGACGATTTCTGATTTTTATAGCTGAATGGCAATTTTGCAAACTTTATAACATAATAAAGCGATCATTATGGGTGTTACTTTGTTGTTTAGGGCTAGTTTTAGGTTGTTTTAACACCAGTTTTCAAAAAACCTGTATACATTTTACAAATTGCTGACAAACAATTTAAAATCAGTTTTTTTGTTTCATTCAAATAAAATTAGATTAGGAAAGTAAGAAAGTTAATCACTTGTAAGTTCAAAAATTGAGCAATTCGAGTTCCAAATCGTGTTGGTGCAACTGAAATAACTCGATCGCGACAGACTGTTTAAATCAATTGATTTAAAAGTGTTTTGACTATTGGATTGGTGTAACACTGAATCAGAGAAACAAGAAAAGAACAGTATAATAAAGTTCAAATATTTGATAATACGACTTACTTACTGATAACAATTTACTTATAAATTTTTAAATTTATTGGGAAAATAGTTTATTATTAAGAAACGAAAAAATTAGTAATTAAAATTGAATTAATAAGTTGGAATAGATTAGTGTTGATAAAAAGGGTTTTTAAAACGGGTTTTCATTTTTCGCACTTTTAGAATCTGTCTTTTTCTATTATATAATATAGATAAATTTGTCTTAAAACTGAAAAAAATATAAATAAGGTTAGATTATCAAAGAACGGTGGCGTATGGGTAATTCAACTATATTTAAAGTTTTTGAACATGAACGTAGTTTGGGTGACACATTTTATTAACAAATTATAAAGATGGCGATAATTATAAGATAAACTAATTTTGTATTGGAGTGTATTATAGAGGTTGGCACAGATCAAATGGAATGATATAGTAAACAAAAATTAACAACTACATGTTACCTCTCGAAAAGCAAATCATATTTGTCACCTCATTCAGCGTGAATGGAGTTTTTCCAATCATTTTACTTATTACTAAAAT
The DNA here is from genome assembly GCA_963932245.1 of Tachinus rufipes. Taxonomy (NCBI): domain Eukaryota; kingdom Metazoa; phylum Arthropoda; class Insecta; order Coleoptera; family Staphylinidae; genus Tachinus; species Tachinus rufipes. The sequence goes on along the minus strand of OZ010741.1, from coordinate 41,973,041 downwards.
GAAAAAGAAAAAAACGCTAACAGAATTTAATTCAAAACTTCCACGAGTTTACCTTTTTAATCATAATAAAACCATACGACTCGATTGATAACATAATAATAATAAACAATATGAAAATATCAAATAAAGTAGCAGGTGCCGTTACAAATTTACTACCCAATATATAATTCATACAAAATAAAATTAAACATTTGAGCATGCATAATTGAGGGCATTAAAAATTATTAAAATTAATACCTCCAATCAAAAATTGCTATATTTATGAAATTTATTTATGGATGCAAATTGACCGCATTTATTTATTGTAATAATATGTGTGTTTTTGTGTATGAAATTTGTTGCGGGCAATTTAAATGAGTGTTCCGTAGAGCGCGCGCGGGAGATAAAAATGTGGAGAAGAGAAAGCGAGGAGAACTGCACCCCGGCGTAATAACATATATCATTGTTAATACAATGGTTACAGCAGTCAAGGGGTAGTGTGTAGTAAATAATAGTATACATCGTAAATAAAATATATAGAAAGTTAAAGACATAATAATAATATTTATTCGGGTAGTTGGCGACACGGTAGGCAATCTCGGCATGAGGGAACAATGAGTGTACGGAGCGCCGGATGTACGCTTTGCTGATCGGCCTGCTTGCCTTAGCCCACTGCCGCTGCTGCATCAACTTGCCCCCTCGGAATAAATCCGGCTGAATGAGACGAAGCTAGGTAAAATGTTCAGAAATGAGGGAAACATTGAAATATCTATATTTTGTGTAACGTATAATGAAGTTATTATTCATTCTACAAGTGGGGATTGTATTATTTCTTTGCTAAAGCTTAATGTCATGCATAGGGGCTATAGGGTCCACTTACGTTTAATAATATAACTGGTAAATAAACGCTCATTTTTTATTGTAACATTTATTACTATCATTATTTATTTTGCACAAACTTTAAAAAATCATAATAACTTCCATAAACAATTAAAATATCTACATTACCAATTTATTTTGATACATTTTTGAAGAACAATTTAACTGGGTATAGTTTTTTCTTTATCAAGAGCTTGCTTTGGGAATTTAGGCTGCGTATTATCTATCAAAAAAAAATTTAATCATCTTTTTAAATTTCTCTAACGGTTTTGTTAATATTACTACGGGATCTACTTTGGATATATTTTTAGATATAAAACTAAATCACTATCCCAACCACCTGTTTGCCAGTGAACACTTTCCTTAAATTCTGATGTGCGTGAATTGAATATCGACGTAATGAGTAAACGCCTGCCGGAAACTGTTTGTGTACTTTTGACAAAATTATATGCTAAAATTTTGTTTGTATTGTATACCAAAAGAAATTTTATACTATTTAAAACGTAATATACATATATTCTTCAAATGTTTGATTGCTTGGAGTTTATTTTGTATATACTTACAATTCGCATAACTTTAAATAAGTTGAATATGAACACTAGAAAGCTAATGTCATTTTTTACGTTACTTACAGACTTTGTTGATAAACAGAGTAAGTTAATTTTTCTGAGTTATTACGTTTTAATGACAACAAAAAAATTCACAAACCGTATTCAAAATTGTAATGTTGCATAAAAGTACATGTGCGGTAAGCAATTGTATACAAGAAAGTAATCAAAATACAAAAAAGTAAGTAAAGTCAATTCAAATAGAATGATAATAATAAGTGGAGATTTAAGATAGTGCAAAATTCTAAACTCATTAATGAATCTAGTGCACTGATTGACTGCTAAATTTGTGATCTTGTCATAAATATCAACAATTAAGAAACAAAGTAAGGATTTTTTTTACTTTTTACAAAAGGATTAACATTAATAGATGCAAACAATATATGAGCGTCTAAAATGGCTTTGTAGTAGCAAAATGATTTTGAGGTTCAAAACATTTTAGATCACGTTTGTAAATATGAACCGATCAATTTATGAGGATGTGTGGGACCAGGTTGGCCATGTCTTACTGAATGATCTTTATCAATGGACAGATACTTTCTGATTTTCTACAAATTATTAATGCAGACCCGAAATCAACCATTGTCAGACATATATAACAAAAAAAAATAAGATTTTAAAAAATAAAATCAAAGCAAAATACTTTATTATGCACATCGCCTGTTTTTTATTATCTATCTATAGATTTTTGACAACGTTCTTTGGAGGGAAATTTAGCTTTTTTTTGATATTTTGGGAATAGAATTTGGCACTTTTCGACAGTTTATGGAGGGATTTTGTTTTTTAACACATTTTTATTTTTATTTTTGTAGCTGGAAGTTGATAATTTTGTAATTTTATGAAAATGTTGACAATTTCAAAAAAATCAAGAGATAACCTATTAATGTTTTGATTTTGGTGCTTTCTGATAATTGCTTAAAATTTTATGACAACAGTTTATGCCGGATTTTGGTTTTTCTTACAATATTTTTAATATTCTAAAGCCGGATTTTGATATTTTTGATATTTTATGAACTGCATTTCACAGTTTTCAACAGTTTTTGGTCGGATTTTTGTTCTTTTTAAAAATATTTTAATAATTTATAGCCGGATTTTACTATTTTTTGATTTTTTATAAAAAGAATTTTGCCCAACAGTTTTGACCAAATTTTAGTGTCTTTGTACAATATTTTTAAACTTTGTCGTCGGATTTTGTTGTTCTTTACAATATTTTCTTATTTTAAGCCGGATTTTGCTATTTTTTGATTTGCATAATTTTTTTACATCTTCCAACAGTTTATGATCAGGTTTTGCTGCTTTTTGACAACTTTTTGATGTTTTAAGGCCGGATTTTGCTATTTTTGATATTTCAAAAATAGAATTTTGTAATTTTTTGACATTTTTTTAATAGGATTTTATTTTTTTTAAACGATAGAACAATTTTTTGATATTTTATAGTCTCAACTTTCTTAAATTTAACAGATTTTGTTTGAGTATTTATACTTTCTAAGAATATTTTGATGTTTTGCGACGGTATTTTACTATTTAATAAATAAAGTTTTGCATTTTTAAGCCGGTGGTGGTTCTCCGGTTTTTGGAGAGCAGTTTTATATATGAGTTATAAGTATACGACGGAAACATAACATCCACACACAAGGTATGCGCACACACGCACTCACACAAAGTGCCGTTCACACAGAACAAGGTTTGTTTGAGTTGTTACGACGTAGTAGTTGTTGGGGTTTGCCTCGGATTTTTCAGGGGTCGACGAACGGTGGTGAGATCGAAGTCACTTTGGTTGTCTGTAGAGGAAGATGCAGCTTGGGATGATGGTGACACTAGTAGTGGTAGCAGACGGTAAATTCAGTCTGTGTGCTTGGCCTTAGTGCTAGGTCCGGTTCTGATGCTTGATGGCTCCTGGGTTTTGACTAACGGAACTTCAACGCCGACCCTCGCTACTTACTTCCACCACCATACATGCTTTACACCAACAACTGACTAGGGGTCTTGCACCTTCACCCACAGCCCACAGCTGGCTCACGGCATTGCACACCCTGCCGTGAGTCACGTTTAGACTCCTGGGGACCACACTTGTAGTTACGCCTACGAGGCCGATTTGTCGCTCTCACAGCGACCCCACTTGGCTGCGGATTTGTCCCTAACCAAGTCGCACTCACCCCTGCAAGCTATGGACCCACTTCATACACTTGCCTGGCGTCCTCGACTCCTGGAGGGCGCCTCCACCAAGATGCTCTCGAGCACAAGTTCGATGCGGCCACGCCGAGTGGCAGCATCGAACTAACCCTCTGGTTGGAAGCACACCGTCGTACGCGACCCACAGAGAAACCAAACATTTCCACCTGGTGAATAACTACGGTTAATATAGTTTTTGGCTGGATTTTGGTGACAATATTTTGATGTTTTAAAGCCGGATTTTGTTACATTTTTTAACATTTTACCGGATTTTGGTGGTTTCTAATAATATTTTGATGTTGCTTAGCCGGATTTTGCTATTTTTGAGATTTGATAATAATTTGTTCACTTTTTAACCGTTGGGTGGAGTTTGGCGTTTTATGAATATTTTGAGGTTTTAACGGAGACAAAAATAAATCAATTTCCACAAATATGAACAATGCTCATGAGCCTTGGCGAAAGCTGCAATTCATAGTTAGTACAAAATGAGTTTTAGTACAAACTATACATTTCAATATATCTACGACTACCTATAATGCTTATACAAAGGATTATAAATGTATAAAATTACATGTTATGTCAATAGATATCTACAGTTTTTTTTTTAATTAAATTTTAATAAATACATAAATTATCAAGGAAAGTTGTGCGTAATAGGCTCATTACACACGGGAAGAGCCATGCGTAATAATACCAGTTAAATAGCAACGCGTTCTTACTAATAAATAGCACATTACATAAAGGAGCAAATACAACAAATCAGTACATGACTTTCTATAAAATTATAGATTTTTGATTTACTTTTATTTAGTTAATTTCTTAGCTGTTAAGTTGTTGTAATTTGCCAATACACATTCTTAATATAACTTTTTTCATAATCATAATATGTTAACAGTTTTCTATCTTTTTATACCTCGTTCATGTAACAATTCTGGATTTTGTTCATCATCTTGAAAGGTGGGTAATTGTTCTGTTTGTTTACAAATAATTTATTTTGGTTACTCTGCTAGTTATTAAATTAGAATACATAGTTAAAAAAAATATATTACAGTCGGTATCACTACAATATTAAACGCAAAATAAAATATGTTAACGTATCTAGTAATTTATTGAATAAACTTTATCTAGATTTTCTCATTCATTCAATCGAGCACACTTGGGGGGTCACACTCCGTTGATTCGGTCCCTGCCGGTTTGTGGAGTTACTTTTTTTTAAACCAACTCGATCTATTTAACCAACTAAAATGCGGAATTTCGCAATACAGAAAATTCAAATCATCTCCCCTTTTTCCTGTCTATGACTGTGTATGTCTGTGCCTGTGTTTCAATTCGAAAATGTTATTCAAGTTTTATAACCGACGATAAATTATGATTGAAATTGATTCGGCCAAATTGAATCGGGCAATAGACGATTGGCTGCTACTTCCAATGTTATGCATGCCTGATGGCGAGTATCAATCTAATGTTTGACATTCGCAACACGTTATATACGTAACTATTCAATATTTTATTGGGTTATGGAGGGCGGTTTTGATGCGGCCTTCTATTTCTTCATACTGTATTAAAATAAATATTTTCTCTTGTAAATTATACAGCGTGATGTTTTAATATGATTTGAGATGTGGCACGTTATGGAATCTCGCTGTTTTGTATGCAGCTGTTTATTTATTAATGAATGCCTTTCTTGTTATTCGTAATGACTGGTACAAGAGGCGATGATTTTATGAATCAGGTAAAAGTGCAACTCACGGCGTTGAATGAGTGTTTCACACCTACTTCCTCTCTTGTCCGGTTATGACCACTCAAGTCCGGCCAACTTTATTTACAGATCGCTATTGCTATTCGTTTATTAGAAATTCTTTAATGGCCATTCATAGCTTATATCACAGCACGGTTTTTTTATTTAACTGTAAAAACTGGAATTTCTTACAACAGACTTCATTCATGATTGTGTATAGATATTAATAGATTTAATGCAATTATTATATTTTAAATCTTGTTATTACAGATAATTTACATGACTTTCCAGAGGTGTTTTAACCTTTTTAAGCTATCGAAAATATATTATGAGCTTATAACAATATGGTATTGATTAGAAACAAAAAAGAAATCACATCGGAAGAATAAGTTGTCGGGATTGAGGACGAGTAATCTAGTGGACAAGAATTTTTATTTTGGTAAAATGCGGTCGTTTTTTTATTATTTTTGCATCGAATTGGATCATAAAATCAGTATGGGACTGTTGTTCAATTGTCCTGTTTTACTCTAAATATTTGATGATGATGATTGTGGTTAATATTTTGATTCTATAGAATATTATGTTTGCTCTCTTATTACCCGGCGGCCTGCAAACAATATTATTTTGCTGGTTACTTATTTTGTAGTTGTTGGGCATTCTTTGTCAGAAATGAATGGTTGTCTATATTTGATGATAAACAATGATTGTGCATCATTCTTATCAACGACATGCAACATTATTTTGATTTTATAACGTTTTTCTATCCATGGTTACATTACACTCTTGTACATTTGTGCTTTGACATCTTACTATACTGGTAAAACTTGAGACATTTTTTATTTTATTTTTTTATTTTTTAGTTGAGTATTGTGGCGTCGTAATACTCTCTCACAGTTAATTATTGGAACGAGTGGTTGACTTGTGACGCACAGTTGAATGTTATAGTCTTGAAGTCCCAGTTCACTGCTGTGTAGTTTAAACACGGCTGATTTTGTTGACTTTAAAAAGCTACATCTTTGGCTTAAGTTTTGGTTTTGCGTGCTGCGTCCTTGTGGACTCGATGTTGCGAGCAGTCAACATTGACTCCGTTTTGCTTTGATCTTTGCTGACGACGTTTGCCGGTTTGGAGAACGTGGTTTTTCTAAACGTTAGCACCTGAGTCTTGGGCAAGATAATGTCATCCTGGTGCTGCCTTATTGTTTCATTGTATTCTAAATCCGCGTCTAGTAGTAAGGGAATTATGTTGGCCAGTGGTGTTTGCAGATTTGATGTTGGAGCGCGGACATTTCTGGTTTTATCTTAAGCCGATGGGGTTTGACAGTAAGGTATAGATTTTGTTGCTGGAAGTTGTTTCGGGGATTAAACGGTTCAATTTTTAGCTAAAAATTGCATAACGCTGGGTGCTAATAGTTGCGGTCTAGCTTTGTACGAAAAAATGTGCGTGGTTTTTGTATTTTTTCTTGCCTGGAAATGAAAAACAAGAATTGGAATAATAAACCGATGAGAAATCGCAATGTTTGTACACCCTGCGAAGTCATTTCTACACGACTACTGTTGCTCGTTGTAAGCGGCATCACGTCGAGCAATTGTGCAGTCAACTATGCTCAAATATTGATTTCACCTCTAAAAAAATCCAAGGAGCTGATCTCTTTTTTTAGTCTTTTGTCCATTTTGACGATCCTCCCTCTCTCCTCCAACTACCTGCCTTTCCTTTCACACAGCGTTCACGATACGCGTGAGATACGCGTCAAATTGTAGTGTTAGTGCGGTCTCTCTTTTACCTTCTTTGTTCATGGAGAAAGGTGGTAATCAACTCTTTAATGATGTTTCTAAAGATAGTTATCAACAAGCAGAGTGATGAAGACTTAAACAACTACTTATAGCACAAGCTTGCTTCTTACCCTTTATCTTTATTTGAGGAAACTGGAATGCGGAAAACAAACAAATCCGTCTTATACGATACTTTTCCTGTACTACAAGAAGTAGTCAATCTTCTTGATTTTCACATTGTTTTGGATGAGAATTACTGTTACACAAGGTGGTGCGGCTCAAAAAATTCTTAATCTCAACAATTTGCTCTACAACTTTGTAACCGCTAGCAATACTAGAAATATGTAAATATTCATTTTTATTGCTCATTTTATCTGCTTCCATTATGTATATAGTTAACTTTTACCTACGACCTACAGTTTTTGAGATTTTAACAAAAATCCGAAAAAAGCCTTGTTTTTGGTGATTGCCGCTAGAGCTCGTGTCATATTTGTCAGGACTATTAGTATATCTTTTACTAGGTATCTATAAATCACCAGAAGTGAGAAGGTGCTTTGACTAGACGACTACACAAAACAAATCTGTTTTTAATTAGCACTGCACTCTGGGAGTACGTATATGCTAAGCGTTCTATCGCCGTCACTAGCTGGATTGGTTTTTTGGCTTATAAATGGGGCATTTAGTAGTGGGGGTAATGTGTCGGTGTGGTATGTAATGGTAATGATATTATACGGTGTGTTTTGTGGAAGAAATGTTTATTGGTTTTTACATTTGCACATGTTATTATGAGTGTACGTTTGATGTTGGTTAGCTGCGAGTCAATATCACACAATACTGCTGCTAAGGTTCAACTTCGTATCTTGCAACTCACCAATGTTTTGCGTGACATCAGTTCCATGGCTACTACTCAGAGTTTTCATAATTTTGCCATTTTCTGGTATCTTTTTTTCTAGACGTTCTTTTCAAATGAGGAAGCGCGGTGATGCATTATCTTTATTAGTCACATCTTGGAATGTGTGTGTGCAGTGTGGTGTAATGATGTTGGAAGTGGCGAATATATTGATGATTATTCATCTTTCCGAGCATTTTTCTTTAAGACCTTCTTGCTTTTGAAATCTGATAATTTAACAGCAGTGTATTATCTATGCAAATGTAGGCTGGTTTTTGTTTTCTTGCTTTTAGATGTTTGGTAAGGTGCTTTGTGTTTGTGTATCATCAACACAGTTACGTAACAATCTAGTATAAGTTGATTGTTTTTTTGGGGCTGCGTTTTTATAATCATAAATTTTTGGATATTTACGTTCACACTAACTGGGATTTGAGTGCTAAGTTAGTTTATTATTCCACTTTTGGTGGCAATTTCTAGGTAACAACAAAAGCCAGAAGCTAAGCACAAGCATTAATTCGTACTGTCTTAGGCATCAGCTTAGAACTGTAGCAAGTCACTACATCCGACAAAGCTAGACCAGTAGCTCTAACATAAGGCAATTTTTGTGTCGTTTTTGACGCAGCATCTAAAGCCTAAACCCGAGCGCGCTACGCAAGACTCTAATGCTCAGGGACTGTGAAACGAGTGCGAACTAAAGTGAGTCAAACCACCACCACACAATAGTGACAATATCAAAAATAACTTTTGGGTATTTGGATATGATATTAATGTAATTAACCAGAACGTAGCTTATTACGTAATCCATTCTTAAACGTTAAATTTCCAGGAGGCCTAACTTTTACTATTTTCTATTATTAACCGGAAAAGTGTGTGCCATAAAGGCGCAAAATCCTTGATGATGAAACAAAGTTGCAAAGGAGGAGGATTTGTTACAGGCACAAGTTCCCCAAAAGGCGTAGCTTTAAAGTCAACAAAACCCGTCGTGCCACTTACGGCGAGCTTTAGGGCTATAACATTCAACTTTGGCATTATCAGTCAACAATCTACCTGCTGCGATGGGCCAAAACCACCCATTTTGAGACATCTAACCCTGGATTGTATTTTTGACGATTCTACAAAATAACCGCTGCATCCACCTCCAGAACGTAATTCTTTAGAGGGAAAGCCACCCCCGCACCGGTTCTTACTTTCTGTGGCATAACTAACGACACGATCGCATGGAATGAAGTCTGCTAAATTACCTTAAGATGATGTTGTTTTTTTTTTTGTTTTTTTTGTTTTTTTTGTGTTGTTGAAGCAAGTACGCACAAACTGAGTGCATATACAGTTTTTTAGTAGTATTTATTTTTTTGGCATCTAAAAAGACGGGGCGACATATTTCAAAGTTTGCAGAGCGCGCCATAGTTGATAGCGCTTCTCTTGCATAGACGATACACATTTTTGTTATTGTAGTCCATTTTGGCACACTCAATTAAGAGAATTCTTTCAGCGTTCTAGAAAACTGTGGCTATCACTTTATGCGCAGAAAATTGCATCATTGGTTTGTTGAATGGTGGAGAGCTTTTATGATCCCATTACATGCACTTTTGTTTTGATGGAGGATCTCAGTGGTGTACTCAGGTCTTATTCCTAGTTGCAATTTTATAGAATAAGTCTTCATCTTGGGATAAAGTAGTGAATTTTTTTTTTTGGTTTTCTACTCAGTTTTTGTTTGGGACTGATCTTGAGAATCCATTGTGCTTACACTTGGTTCCTTCTCAAATTTTCATAAAAATTACACTTATATTTTTAATTCATATTTCTCTATTGAAACTTATACTTGGCGGTAAATCAACATCTTCAACTTTGTTGATGATTTGTCAGTAACACACCTATCATCGCATTATTCTAGTTAATGGGATGTTAAAATTGGTTTAGTTCATATTTATTTTAAATGTGGGCGACTTGCGTGTGTGCATAATTGTTTTGGCACTACCAGTTTTACTCTTAATAATAAAGCCGACAGTATAATAAACTTGAAAGAAATTTATGCATTAAACGTAAATCTATTTATTGCGTCTAGGCATTTAAAATTTATGTCATTGATAAATTGGATGTCAGCTTGAACTTTTTTGATTGTTCTTTTATGAATCTGATAGTATGGACTTTAAATTGTGCAACGGTATTCTAGAATTACTAAACTAACTGAACGATAGAGAACCAATCAGAAGTGGAGAATCCGAATAATTATTATTAAAATTTTGAAATTAAACCAGTAGTTCTTATAGACTTATTGGTACAGTTTTGTATCAGGCAGATGTATATAGTACATCCTCTGTTGTCTTCTATTTTTCTTTTGTCTGTCTACAATTCAAGTTGTTATACTATTGTGCATTGTGTGTATTGGCTTTTAGTATGGTGTTAACGTTTTTTAGTGGTACTGCGGTCTAGGATTTGGGTAGACACATCTTGAGAGTTGATACTTGCGCGCTAATCTATTAGCCTTAACGTTACCTATTGTGTTGGAGTGTTTTTTTACTCAGCACAGCTCTTGCTATTTTGAGCGAGCTAGCTATGTGAGTGTTCTTTAACATTCTAGTATTAGCCTTGATGTGGTTTTATGCTTTTGCTATAGCTAAAATTGCTGCTGTGCTCTCCGTTAGGATTTGCACGTTTTTACCAGATTTTTTTCGGGTTACTATTTCCATAACCCCGTGGGTTATTCTGGCAATCTGCCTGGAGGATAGTTGGATGTGTCCCTATTGGTAATGATATTGAGACATTGACATTAGACATTGGCTTATCCACCTTGCTGGGAATTGCTTGTTAATGAACTTTATATCTCTAATTAAACATTTTTTACTAGTTCTGGAATTAATTAATCCATCTTTGGTAAATTCCGCTTTGTTTGTAAATAGTGCACGAGTGAAAAATTGTGGATTATTGTCACCATCTTTAAAAGTTTTTGAAGACTAATTATTTTTGGTTGGTAATCTATCAGTTGCAGACTTTCTACATGATACGTATAAAGCATCTGATTATCTAATACGTTTTAAGCATTACATTTACTGACTCTTTTTGCTGCAGCAATGGTTCAAACGTTTGTCCCAGAATTTCTAATGATTTGAGATACTTGCCTCTAACTGCGTAGTACGAATTGACTCACGCCTACCAGAATTAACAGTATTTTTTGAAAATGTCTTCTGATTCTTTGCACGGTGGTCGAAACAAGTGAACGATTGATCTCAAGGAGTTTGACGATTATGAAACGTTTTATGGTAGATACGACGTGCCCTTCGTGCACTACTATAAGCCGACTGTAACACAAATGTATGTAATGTCATTTTTGCACATACTAGATCTAGAAGTGAATTGTAAAAAGCAGAAATGGAAAAGGATTATTTCTATAAATATGTTGTATTTAGTATATATTACATATTTGATTTGAATATTTTTTTATGAACTTATTATTAAAAAAGTTGTACATCTTGCGCGACGTTGGTTTGCGGACATAGACTGTTTTAAAGGTAGAACCAGACTTCAAAATTTGAGACACATGTTAGCATACTCCATGTATATGGCAACAAAAGTGAAACGGTACAGTACTCTTAACCCCTAGATTATTTTTCAAATTTTGGTTTATGTGTGTGTTGACACTATAATTAAGGTGTCAATTTTGTTGCGTTAGTCAATTTTTTTAAGTTATGTTACAATAAACATAAATCGACAGATTAAAGGCATGTAAGACTCGTGACACGATATAGCATAGATAACAATTTCTTAAACATTCTATGATATTATTTTACATCATAATTGCTAAGCTAGCTTGATGGTTTATAGATCGATTTCCTTCCTCAGTCGTACATTATTTGTGGATTTGTTCACCGACCGTCGTATTGCATTATGGTTTCAGCGGCAAACAATTACAAACGATAATCATTTTGTTTCATTCACCCTTTACTCTGCAGGATCTTCGGCTTGCTTCAACCAGACTGGGCAAGGTTGATATAAAGACGCTAATTTCATTTTTTAGATATCTGCGTGACGCGACGCTGTCAATCACGAAGCAGCGGATTAATAGTCATCTATTTTTTTGGTTATTTGAGTATTGTGATACACTTGTTGCAAATATGTAATTTTGCTCTATCAATCGCGAAGTGATTTAGATTATCAATCAAATATTAAATGTACAATCTCAGTATATGTATTACAAATGTTTAACTTTAGAAATATGTATTGGCAAAATATGCCTCTACTTAATATTATAGATTACCCGGATATTATATTCGAAATGCAATCATTTAATATATTCAAATCGAGTGTTCGGAAATTACTTGGAGAAAAATGTTATTACAAAATGTTATTACAAAATATTACATGATTTGATGTCGAATTTAAAAAAAAAAAATTATTTTATATGCATTGTCATAACAATATTTTACATGTTTGTTATAATCATTTTCAGATGACATAAATATTATTATTGTTATTAAAGAGTAATTTAAAGAAAATACATTGAGGTGTCCGACAAACTGTATTTATCATTTATACCGGCATTTCCACTTAAGTTTTATACCCTCTCGCCGGCGTATTATTTGCGTTTTAATAATTCATAAAGTTCGGAATTTAAAAGCTCACCATTTCGGCTCGTTACAGTGTCGGGCCTCGATGTGGCGAAAGTTCAGCCCGACAAACATTATGCGTTAAGTAAATATTATCATTCTGTTTTCATAGTAAATTAACTGCGTAATTACTTGTTAATTATATGGTTACGTACCCAAATATTGCAGTTTGCAAAGTGAAATTGTAAATTTTCAGATAAAAACAACACTCGCCGGCCATATAAATACAATTAATTTATAATGCTAATAATGTTGTGTAAATACATTAATATTTCAGTGGACACATTTAATTACTTTATGTTATTATAGTTTAATTATATAATGTGCAAAATATCTTGATGTGTTAAGATTAGATTTGAAGAAACCATATGGGCGTAGATGTATATAGAGAACGAAGCCAGTTGATAAAAGATATTATTTTTACAGATTTCATAAGCACATTAAAAATTAAATTTGTGTACATTGGGGTCCTAGAAAACAGTATAAAGCTAAAACTTAATCATTTTATTCATATGTCATCATTACAAAGATACTACTCAATTTAAGCTAATGAATAGTATTACTTTTATATGGACATGGACAATATAAACTAAATTTGTAAGAAGGAAATGTAAAGTGCGTTTATATTGAATTACTTTTGACTGTGTGCACAGAAGGGATCAAATGCACACGAAAGCATTATTCGGTCTTATTGTTGATAAATGTACGATGCTAGATCGTAGCTCTCTTCAACATAATTAGTACAATCTTAATTATGTAAACTATTTGGCTTGTTTTAATTTAGCTTAACCTGGCCTTACCTTATATATAATATTCATTACAAAACACTGCTTTGCTAGTACCGCTACTTTCATCTTTTATCACAGCTCCAACATAAACTCACGAGGGGAGGTTCAGTAATTTGGGCGTAGTATTGCTATTATTAATTACAAAGTGCAACTAATTTTTCTATAATGTGAAATAAATATATATTTTTCTTTGTCTTCAAGTTGGTTGTTTATCAAATCTTTAATGAGTTGTTATTCTGTCTTTTACCACAAAATTTTTACTTACATTTATTAACGAAATGAGAAGATAATGTATTCTAAGAATTATAATCTGCAACTATTTAATATGTTAATATGGTAGGTACTAGTATTAGCTTGTATTGGACAACTTCACCAGGTGATTAGAAGGTCGTTGTTGTAAACAGTTAATTGATGCAGCGTTGACAGGTACATTGCAATTGTGATAGATCTACTGTCTATTTGGCAACGTTGCTTTGCTATTATTATTGTTTGGTTAAAAAATTACCACGTTTGCAATTAAGTCTTAATTTATTGCTTAGCTAGTATTGTACTCTAGTTTTGCGATTGTTTGCTGTAGGTTTGCGGGGATTTGTACTTTGAGATGGAGACAGAGCCGGGCCGGTGCGGACATGGTTGCCTGCCTGAACTCTTATTTGCTATTCCCATGAGAAGCTGTCATTTTTTGGCATACCTTGCGTCTCTAAAAAACTTTTGGGAATGCGTGCTTATCTGTTCGCACGAATGCTGGTTAACAGGATTTACTAACTTCACTTTGGTGAAGGCTTAACGGGAATTTCTTTTTTTAGTGGGGTTGGTGCTTTTTATTGGGGCAGAAGCTTTTTGTGTGGGAGCGGGGGCTCCGGATGTAGTGAACGTTGTATCCTTGCCGATAGGGATGGATTCGCAGCTATCGGTTGCCTTTATTTCCACTAAAATTCTAATCTTCTATATTATCCTAACATCAAGTCCAAGACACTTCTATTTCCTTCAGTCTTATTCTTTTCTATTCTTCTGTTGTTGTCATTATATGTCTTATTTTTTCATCACTGGCCTTTCAGTTACTTGCACTTACCACCAAGTGGGGTCAGATTGCTGATGGTTATCTTCTTCTAGCCAGACTTTCTTCAGCACTATTGAGTACTAGTCGACGTTGTAGTCAAATTTTTTTTTGTCTTATTGTTAATGTTTTGCATTAAGTGGTAAAAGGTAAGATAAGGTCAATATAAAAAAAAATTCTTTGTATTTACTAGTTGATTGGAAATTATTCTGTCTGTTAGGTTTGAAGTTAAGTGAATTGAAGTGGATTATGCAAAATGTTTAAACAATGTATTGCTTTTTCACTCAGTGTGTGACATACCACTATTGTTTCAGGGTATGCACCTTTTATCAGTGTGCCTATCTCACTGGTTAAGGAGACAATGTACTAAAATTTACAATAACTACTATTATACTTTTTATGTATATGTGAGAGGTTGTAACACAACTCTATTACATATAAATTGAACTGTATATGTGCGTGAGGAGTCTGTAGTGCTTTCATATTATTTAAATTTAAAAATGATGTATTTTATCTAAATTGTTTCTCTACTCTTTTTTTATCAGTGTACTTAGCATCTTACTGCTCAGAGAGATTTTTTTTTTTGTGGTTTGGGTGGAGAATCTTTCTAAATGCTCTTCACTCTTACTAACGCGTACCGACTAAACTCCCACTAATTGAATTTTTAGAAGTTTGCAATTCTCAATGCATTGACCTTCTTGCCTAACTGAAGTTTGTTTAATGGGGAATATTAAGGATACTCACTAGTGTAGTAGCCTTATAGTCTTTGCATAGCGTTTGTGGAGAACTGGATATAGACTGTCGGGCAATTAGTCTGTCTCTAGCCTTTTAAACTAGGAGATGTATGGAAGATTGATTTATCTCTTTAAAATTAGGTTTGCTTGCTTCTGCCAAGCGGAGGAGAAGCTGGTTTTTGATTGAAAGGTTTGCGTGTTGCACTTGATTTCTTGTTGCTTGCGCGTAGGATTTCTCGCAGTGTTGGGTGTGCTCCGAGAGAAGCTGGAATTTGTTTTTTAGAGGCATGTCAGCTCGAGATTAGCTGGGTAGCCTTTGTAACTTGCATTGTGCAACATTTTACAAGCGGTGCATGATGCTTTGATTCTTTCGTCTTATTGCAGGTGGAGCTGGGATGGGTTTTTGCGAATTTTACGCAAATATATGGTAAATTGTATCCTGATACCGTGTAGTTATAGCTAAGGCAACGGTGGAATTGAACAATGTCACCCGACTTACGGTTGTACTTGACGCTGAGCGTGAGGTCATACAACTTGTTAAGAGACATTATCTTCTAATTTTTTACGTTTTGAGTAAGTTGAACGTAGAACATGGGGAATGTTTTGCCATCCCATTTCATGCGTTTGACGGGTAAAGGGGCGTACTTTAGAGCGTTTAGCTTTACTTGTACCGTATGATGCATTTGGATACATTTTGTAAAACGTGTTTTAGGGTCTTTTTAGACCTACTTAAAAGGTGTTCTGATGCACGTCGTTGCTTTTGCAATATAACGGTGAGATAGCTCAATTATAAAGCGTCAGCGTAGCACGCTAACAGCCTGGGGTTTGTTTTTCGAATATGACTAAAATAACTTTTTATCTACCGGGGTGATTTGGAAGTCACTTTATTTGGTCCCATAAACCGTCTTCTAACAAGTCGTAAGACCTCTGGGGTGATGTAAAATAGCTGTAAAACGCGCAATAAAGACGATATGCAATTGCAGTTCGAAATTCTAATGCGATAAGGGATTTCATTGATCACGCTTTTGGTGCGATTTATGGTTAGGTTTATATCTTTGAACACTGCCGACAATCCTTGAAAAACGGTTTTATACTGTATGTCAGTGAGCGTCTTCTGACAGCATCCTATGTGGATGCTCCCGTGGTAGGAGCTTACGTAGCTAGTCGGACCTGAAGTAACTTTTTGGCCTTGATTGTGCTGAAGGCAACTGGCGTGTTGGGCCGGCTAATGGCCTATTAGTTAAGATATTTGAAGAGAACTTACCCGTACCTCTATCACCTTTTTGCCTTCGGGGACGTTGGCGGATTTAACTGGGATTTTGACTGGACGAGTGCGTTTGATGCATTGTTGAGCTAGATTGGTGCTGCAGCTGCTGACGAATACCTCTGGGCATACTCAGGAGATTATGGCTTTCAGCATCGTTGCGGAGGTGGTTTGACATTTTTTGGGAGATTTTCTGGCGCATAATAATAATAATAATAATAATAATATGGCTTTATTTCAAGTAAATATAATACATGAAAAAGGCGAAGTTCAATGTAGCAATGAGCCTTCCACTTAATCTTAATTTGCACAAAAATTTAGTTCTAAATCTTGAGTTCTCGAAGTCTATCCAACTCTCGGCAGTATATATTTGGTCTAAAACGTGTTTTTTAACATTTTACCATTTAAACACTGCAGTAACTATAATTTAATTATGTATTTTAAAAAATGTCATAGAGGAGCTTTTTGTGATGCAGCCTGATCTGATTGAACTCTTCTTAGAGTTTTTAATCTTTTGACTCTCCGTCGATCAGACTAACGATGAAATTTTTCAATGCCGTCGATCTTCTCTTCTTACTTTTTCAGTAGTAAATTAATACTCAATCAATCATCGGTGACTTTGTTTGCAATACAAATTTCAGTTGTCTTTTTGAGTTCTTTAGTCGGGTGTGGTTGCGTTCTTGTTCCTTCTTGGTATAGTGTGGTCGTGTGCATGGTTTGCTTTTAAAAAAATGTACAAATTTTTGCAATAACTACTACACGGTAACACATAATACTGCACATTTTACTACGCCATTGTGACTAAAATAGCGTAGCCTTCGGAGTTGAACGACACTACCATGCACGACTTCTATTACTTGTTGAAGTGTACTTCATGTGTAAAGAGTTTGTTGTAGTACAGTTAAATTCTTATTGGAACAGATTTATAATTTAAATTAGTATTTTATGTAAATAGCTTCTTCACTCATATCATGCAAAATCTTAATCTTGTGGTTGAACGGAGAGAGGAAATAACAACTTATGGAGTCCTAGACATCATAAAATTACGAAATCTTAAGTCTCTGCTTTCCTTTTTATTATTATAAAGGGTTTTTCAATGTTTTGCTATTTAAATTATAAAGCTAATCACGAAATTTGAGCCAAAGTGACAAAGTTACCCAATGTAAATTTGCCAGTTCGAACTTGTTCTGTCAGGTTAGCTTAAAACATTGCCGTTGTCGGTAACAGTGTTGCAGAAAACACAGGTTTGTCTATCCCAAGATGTTTACAACAATTAAGCATTCATCACATACTGCAAAAAGATCTTGGCTCACAAGCTTAAAAGGTGCAGCTTACTGAACTTGTTTTTCTTGGTTGCTGGAAATGCAGGCTGGGAAATCTGATTATTTTATAAAAATTATCTTTAGAGGCGAAGCTCATTTGCTTTTCAATGGGTTCGTTAACAGACAGAACTGCCGCATTTGGCGTTCTGAAAATCTTAGAACATTATTAATTTGCGAATATCAAACATAAATTGGCCCTCCAATCGTGCTATTTTCTTTTGGGCTAGTTGAAGGAAAGAGTCTACGCTAATGCCTCGTAAACAATTCTAGTTCTCAAAGACAATATTCGAGCTGCTATTTTCCAGATAGAGCCTCAGTTGTGAGAAAATGTCTTGCAGAACTTCCTCAAAAGAATGACTATTTGCAGAGTCGAAGTGGGCATTTACTGGATATTATTTTCCAGAAGTAAAAACAGAGTTTGTACTTTGAATTTAAATAAAAAAATGTCTACTACTTAAGAATTAATAAATATTTATTGAATAATTAAAATGGGACTTCTTTTCTGAGAAAGACCCTATATATAAAGAAAAGTTTACTGTTTATTTCAACAAATTTGATATATCAGTTTTACAAAATCGGCTTTATGCAATTTACAAATTGAAAAAGGGAAGTTAATGCTAAAACTCAATTGAGTGATGCCGAAGCAGAGTATAAGTTATTCAGCGATCTGATAATATTTAGTCTGATGGTGGAAACAACTCTAATATGTTTTTTGAAAAAGTTTGTAACTTTTTTATTGTGAGGAATGACATATAAAATTAAAAAATATAATTGTATTAGTGCTGGATATTTTAATAAACACTCAGAAATAAAATAGATAGTTAAGTTTCATCTTATTTGTTATTTGTCAAAACTTTGAATCATATAAGAATATACACTCTTGCTGGCTAGAATGCACTTTTGAGAAAGATACTTAAAAAAATACCTTATAGATTCTATAGAACGATTTGTAGGCTGTTAACAGAAATAGGGGATTGCAAGACTGAATTCTCTAGCTATGCTATTTGTACTATACAAACATCTCTGCTTCTCATGCTCTGATAGCTACTAGATGTTCAGTTGTCCATATGCGAAATGTTAGAGTTATTTATACGCTGTATTATTATATATTTTTTGAGAAATCAATATAAAATTGTAATCGAGTAAACTAATTAAAATACCGTCGATGTATTGTTATTAAATAATATATGCGTGTGTGCGCGTATTTAAAATTTTATTCCAATCAAAAAGTTCTTTCGTTAACGCATATTTTGTGTAAAATATTTCAACATTTTTTTAACTCCATATAAAAAAAATGATGCATTTTTCATTTTTAATAAAGTTAGAATTGGCGGTGTAAAAGTTTCGATAATTCTGGGTTGATTGATGTGTTTTATTAAAATTCGCTCTAAATTATGCTTTAAAAAAATAATTTTCCATCGATGAACGCCAAAAAAAAAAGTTGGCGTTGCCTGAGCGGAATTAATAATGGAATATGATATTTAACAGAAAGAGAGAGAAGGCCGGTAAAAATTTTCGCCCACGGCGAAAAAAGAGGTATTTTTAAATTGAAAATTTTCTCAATAAAGTTAATTAGTAAGCTGTTAATTAATTAAATCTATCATGGGTAGTAATTCAAAGCTCGTACTTCAAAGTATTGCAGAACAATTTCCTATATATCGTTAATTAGACGGCGTTTGTAATTAGTAGAGCCATCGATTCCTGCAAATATTCCGCTTCATAAAACAGCCGGCCACAAGAGCCGCCATTTAACTATGGCGCAATTTGCCGGGGATTATAATTTATACGGGAAGACATTGATGAATATTGTAAAATCGAGACAAAGGATAAATTTCTAATAACGAACGCTGAAGTATGACACAATTGGGGGTGATTCATCAAGATTTTAATTAATACACAATTAACAACCGCAACAAAGCGATTGTCTCCAGATTTGTGTATGCGTCTGATTGTGAGCAGACGTCGAAATACTCATTGCTAATTGTGATTGTGAGAGTACGGATATTGCACATATAATTAAAATCGCGTCTTATCCCGATCGGATCCTTTTAATTATTCCACGTGCGAACAGCTTGTCTTTGTACAACCCCCTCACCCAGTTTAATTATCTGTGAAAAAATCAAAATCCTTAAAACACGAGTACTCGTGAGGTGCAGGAGAGAGAGAAAAAAATAATTAAAAATACAGGCTGGATTTTATGGGCAGCTTTATTAAAGTGGGCGAAGAAAAATGAGAAAAACTTTTATCATATCAACTGTTTGTGTGAGAAATTACATTTATATACAAAGGCCGAGGGATCGCGGGGGTTGGCTTGGTAAAAATTCGGGCGGGCAGTAAAATAACGCAATACCATTACTGAATTAAATATTTGTTTGCAGCCGTTTTAAATTGAATTTGCAATACGACCTCATTGTTTTCCATCAGAATATTTCAAGAGCTCCGGCTTGGCTACAGTTTCCCCTATGAAAAAATAAAAATAAAACAACTTAGATTGAAAACTATTCCAATAACTTATTGGACGCGATAGTGTTTTCCACTGAAATCTATTTTAACATAAATTGCTTTTCCAAAACGGTCTATATACACAACACATATACGAGGCTCGAATTATTTTTCAATTGTACATGAATATCATATATACATCATATTATACACATATTTGCGACTAACGTTATTAATGTTTTATTTGAAGAAACCAATTCAAATATATAGAGGTGTTTACTTATCTGTTTTTTTAATCAAAAGTTGATTTTAATAAAATTAAAGTTATCATATTATTAAATATTACTTTGTTGGAGTAGGTTTCTATTTACTTCTACAAAAGCTGTTCAAAGTTTTGTCCATGTGCTTGCAGGCACGCGTAGCCTACGTAGAAATCAATTTTATTTTGTCATACTAGATCAAATGTGGAGCTTTTTTTCCAAGTCTATAAACAAATAAACAATAAACAAATCTGTAACCGTTGTAGAAACTGATATTTTTTTGTACTTAATCTAGCTTACAAAATATAAAATTACAAACAAAATATTTGTAATAAGATACACATGGGTTACAAATATTTTGATATTGACTTTTAATTTTTTGTTCAATATCGACTTGTTGCTTGCTATAATAAAGCTCCTCAAATACTTTTTTTCTGTTGTTTCTGAAGACGCAGATTATCTGTAGCCGTAGTAATGCCTTTTATATTTTGTAGAATCTTTATGAGTATGCTACAGATGTTATAACTAAAATGAGTTGTAGGATTGTATAGTTTATTAAAAAAGTTAATAATTGTATAAGAAAAACAAATAAGGTTTTACAATATTATTTTTTGACACCATTGGTATGAACTGGTATTTTTTATTTCAAAAACTTTTCTAGAATGGAAGGTATTTAGTACTCTGTTACCTGTGATACGAGTAATTGCAAAAAATGAAGATGTGATGCAGTTTATTAGCAGCTATAATATTTTTGTTGATGATCTGAAAATTAATAATATTTATTGTTTTCTTTGGAATACAACAATAAATTTGTACGTGGGTATTTATTTATTTTATCGCATTTTTACCATTCTATCCTATCTCTTTTATTTCTTCACAAGTGTTCTTTTTTTTGTTTTTCTGTTACTCTTGTCTCATATATTTTCTTGGTGTTTTTTTATTCACTCATTATTTTGAAGGCCAAATGAGATAGTATGGACATACTATCTCATTTGGCCTTCCGTAATTTTTTTTGTATTGGTTTTATTTATAAATTTGTCTTGTATGTCTCGTTCCTAATTTTATCTTTTTTTGTTTTGTTTTTGATATTTCTAAGAAATTTCATCTCCATTGCATTTATTCTTTTTATTTTTGTTTTTTTGGTTTTTAATATTTCTTTTCTGTTGAAAAAAGTGTTTTTTTATTATCTTATGTAATTTTGCTATTTTTCTTATTGGGCAGTTCCACGTCAAGTGAGCAGTCCATTTCACGCGACCCTCTCCGATTTAGCTCAAATTTTGTACACTTTTTTGAGTACCCACAATATGACTTTATGCCAAATTTTAGACCTCGAAGTCACATAGTTTGCCTTGTAGAGCAAATTGAATTTTACGGCAGTTTTTTAAGTTCATCTTTAATTTTTTTTATTTAATTTTTTGTCTTAATTGCATTTTAGCCTGGAAAAATTTTAAAACAGTCATAATCGATGGGAGATTTCCCAAGGAATCGAATGCAGTGGTCAAATTTTTGATATCTTGTCGCGCAAGCGCAGAAATCGCAAAAATCCCAAATTTTGAGCATCACGAGGTATTCTGCTATCAATGGCTGTCAAACACAATCTAAATGACGCAGCTTATTAAAATTTTGACAGGAGTCAGCTGACAGATGCCTCTTGATAGGAGCAGTGTTGCTCTTTCAGTTAAAAGCCGGGAAATTCAAAAAGACCCGGACAAATTGATACGCCCTTGTAACTTCATTGTTCTGTTATTTTTCCTTTTATTCTTATTTTGTAATTCAGTCATTTTCTCGCAATTATTATGGTCTTTGTTTTTTATAGATTATTTTCTTTAGTTGCTTTTCTATTATTTTCATGTTGTTTAGTTGGCTTCTCTAATTAGTTTTTTGTCTAATATTATGAGGTTTGTTTTATTGCTGTCACTTGATCATGTTTGGTAAATAGTGTAAAATAGCTAGACTGAAACTTTCTAGTAAAATTAACTTTCCTATTGAAATGAATATTTTTATTCTGATTAGAATTTTTTGCATGTATATTACTTGAACTTTGCGCCTATATTGATTTACAGTTAAAATAGTATTATATTATTGTTAATTTTTGTTTTTTTGTTTCAGGTAAGAACACGTTGTCTTCTGTTATAGCAACACTAAGTAAGTTTTAATTTTGCTAACATTTGTTTTATGATTCATAAATTAATTTTGGTTAATAATTGTTTAAAATTTGAGGACAAAACTGGTCTGTATATATTAGAAATATTAGAAAACTGCCAAACACATAAAAGTATAAATTAGTTAAAAGGTGTTTTTATAATATTATATAATTTCACTCTCACATATGTGGATTTGCCTTTGTACGAAATCAAGGCGTATGTATTTATACGTACAATTTCAGCTCTTATAATATAATGGAACGTTGCAAACCTCATACATGAATTGTTCGTATACATATCTTAAACAATATACGAGGTCCGTCTAAACGGTATCTGACCTTAAATTTTCCTAGGCTGCTGGACAGTGGAATGAGTTTAATGCGCATTCTTGATTTTTTTCCGGCGTTCCGCTGCGTCAGTTGTTGCCTACCAGCTGTCAAGTGTGGTGCTGTTGTGTTTGTCGGATTTTGATTTCTTTTAAAATTACTGAACGAGTTGAACAACCGTACTGCATAAAGTTTGTTAAAAGCTTGGTGATAATCTCAAAGTAAAACAATTTTTAAGATTCAGCAAGTATTCAAAAATGGCCGAACATCGGTGGAGAGTGATTAGCGTTCTGGGAGGCCACAATCTGCTCGGAATGCAGCTGTTCGACCTTATGAGAGATTGCCAAAGAAGTTGAGATCAGTTAAGAATTTGCAAACTCAATTTTGCCTGAAGATTTTAACATGCGCATAGTGGCTGAAAAATTAGTGCTCAAGATTTTGTCGGCAGAACAAAAAGAACTTCGTCTTGCGGTTGCAGTTGCACAGGATTTGCTGGTTACTATCAACACTGAACCTGAGTTTCTGGACACTGTCGTAACTGAAGATGGGGCATGGGTGTACGGGGTGGACCCGGAAACAAAAACAGAGTTGTTGCATTGGAAGCATCCTTCCAAGGCCGAAATAATCGCAACAGGTGGGAAGCAAAATCAAAGTGATGCTAACAGTGTTTTTTGATATTCGTAGAATTGTGCATCACGAATTCACATCAGAAAAACTGTGACAAAAAAGTACTATCAATAAGTTCTCTGCTAACTCCGTGATACAATTTGGCGCAAAAGACCAGAGTTCTCGACGGCAAAAACGTGGCAGCTGCATTATGACAATGCTTGTTCTCATTTATCGCACCTGATACAGTCTTTCTTGACAAAACAAGGAATTCCAGGTGTTTGCCAATACTCCTACTCTCCAGACATGGCTGTTTACGACTTCTGATTGTTTCCGAAAATGAAGATGACATTATTGAAGAGATCCCGTTTTTGGAGTAGAGAAGAGATAATGCAGAATGCAATTGAACACCATTCCAAAAAATAAACTTTTAGAAGTGTTTATGGCAGTGGAAGTGTGTTGAAGCGCAAGGAGCCCCACTTTGAAGGGAATTAAAATTTCAATCCCGTCATGTCAATAATATTTTTTTCCTAGTAAAGATCGGATACTTTTTAGACAGACCTCGTACACTTATAGACACGCCTTTTCCCAACGTCGATATGTTTGGTGCATATGACGTCTGTTGTGGGCAAGAACGCTCATAACACATTTTTATCTAGCAAAATGTTTAAATCTTCTATAATTTGACTCATACCGTGGCTAAATTATTTATTTCACATAAATATTAAATTTTGTGATACATACAAGCGATATTTGATAATTGACAATAAACATTTAGGTTTAATTAAATTTTTGTATAGGTTTGTTTCAAATCTTAATTTGCTTATCAATATTAAATTTATTAATAGAAAATCTATAAGTTATTGTTTTTGGTAAGATACCAAAAAATAAATTAAAAGATTAAACTACTCGTAGAAGCTATGCCCACAAATAGCGCGGGACGTCATTTATGGGCATAGAACGTTGTTATGTTTGCTTTACCATGCGTCTAAGATACATCCGACATCTGAACTGGATCTCCTCTTTTTGAGATTTTATTATATCATTAGTACGATTATCCCAAAAATTGATGTTTAAAAATTTGTATAGTTATTTAAAATGAATTATTTTGAAGATAGGATAGGTATAAATAAGTAAATAAATTTTTAAACATTAATAAAAATGATATAACGACAAACAAAACAAAACAAAAATTTACTTAGTTATATGAAAAAATATGTATATGGACCAAAGCTATTTCTCTTATCATTATTTGCTTGACTATCAGCGTGGCAAATCTCTGTAGCTATAAAGTTGGTTATTGTTATTTTATATCTTTTAAAGATGATGAAATTTTCCCAACTGTACCCATTTTAAATATATTTTGAATACCCACTCTCACATTGGTGGCGACGACGTTTTCTATGTATGTTGCGGTAGACTAAAGTCGGGCTTAATAGAATTTAATGTTACTAATTGTATGATATAAATCCGTAAAACTTCTTGCTTGGTTGATATTGGTTTTGGATAAGTACATTTAAAATATTTCTAGACAGAAACAAATTAAATTACTATAAATGTTTATTTATAATCGGTTTTAGATAATATGTAGTAACCTATTTACACTAAGAAATGATCAAGATTGCTGACTTTGGTGGCGCAACTGTTGAGAGACTAGTTAAGGCACTGGAGGTCCTGGGTTTGAATCCCGGGTAAGGCATGGATATTTGTTCTGTTACGAGACTTTGTAAAAATTTATGTTTGCCTAATGAGTGTAATGTTCGAGGTAAAAAAAAATCAACAAAAATCATGATGAGTTTTTTTTTTAAGTTTCAATTCTTCACGATTTCTATACCACTAAACTTGCAAAGGCATGCTATAAATCCTATAATAATATATGATTAAATCTTAATCTTCTTGAATACTTATCCGAATATCAGGTAAAGTCAGTGTGGGTAGCTGAAGATGGCACAGTCTTCTACTGTATTCCACACTTGTTCAAAAGGTAATAAAAAGGTCTGAAGAGCGAAAAGGCCATGTAAATAAATGAACATTAGATAGTTCCAGGATTTCCATAGAAACTTAGCTTTATGCCAGCTTTGCACATTATCCTGTTGCAAAATGTTTTTTTTTAATTTTTTCAGATAGGACGTTCTGTATTGTTTGTATGGCGTTTAGGTCATAATGTCCGCTGCCGTTTCTGTTTTATGGTTCATCTACGCTAACATGGAGTTATTGTACTGACACATTTTTGCCAATTAGTTGGACAATATCACGAATTATCAAATCTCCTTCTCTGATCCTGATCACTGTACCTCGATTGAAATTTAAATGAGGAAATTATAATGTCACTGTACAGTTAACCTAGAAAAATAGCAATATTTTTTTATACTCTGAGGTATGTTACTATACTACCCGCCAAAAGTAAAAGAACATCTACCAGACTGGCTGTAGTGGATAAATTTGATTCAACATGTTCACTAATGAATGTTCCTGTGCCAGAAGACCACGCACCGGTTGAAGTACCGAAAATATTGCAACCGTAAATGATTTAGTTCAAAATGAGCTAAATCAGTTGATTCCACGCTGTTTACAGAAATTGGGAATTTTATAGTCTACTTTGTGGGAGTTTTACGTAAAGACTTTTGCCTACATATTTACAAGATCAAAAGTTTTCGATTGGTTTGAAGAAAATTTTGAATTTTATCGAAAAATTATCTTCAGCGATGAACTTCATTTTTGGTTTAATGTTAATAATCAAAATATGCGTTATTGGACATCAACAAACCCACATGTGCTTCAAGAAACTCTATTGCGTTCACAAAAAGTGACCGTGTGGTGTGGATTTCATGCCGGAGGTGTGATTGTACAGTATTTTTTTGTGGATGAAAATAATTGCCAATATAATTGGAGCGACTTCACATCAGTAATATCAGTGGTTCCAACAAGATGCAACATGCCACACAATTGGTTTAATAAAAAGTAAGTTTGGTAATCGAGTAATTTCGAGAAATGGTCTAGACGAATGACCACCTCACTCATGCGATTCATTGTCAGTGGATTTTTTTATGGTGTCACGTTAAGTCATTGGTTTATGCCAACAAGCCATCAACGTTAGAGGAACTCGGGAACAATATCGAACGCGAAATTCTTAACGTTCCGGCCGGTGTGTGTGGAAGAGTGGTGAATATTGGCTCCAAAGAATTGATTGCTACCTTCATGCTCGCGATGGTCATTTGAACGAGATTGAATTCCTAACTTAAATGTAACAACGTTATCTTAATTATTCTATGTTTTATTTAAATACAAAATTGTTATGTTTTTCTTGAAAACCCAATTACATGCTCGATCGTCTCGTTATCAGTTTCAAATCTTCTACATGTTGGGCTATTTTTAATTTCCAACGAATAAGTTGAAAATGCGCTGTCAATATTCTTGTTACTATTTGCAGGTTTTTTTCTAGAGAGTCGTAAGTTGTAGTTGGCTATCTTAGGGTTTGCGGTATGCATTGCCTTTTTTGTTTGTCTACAGTCTGGGATATTGTATCACCGTTAACACTATGCGTTGAAAGTGCAGTTTCTATTTTAGACTGGTTTGGTTTTTGTTTAACGCTTTTTTGATGTCTATGTATTCCAGAGTTAACATTTTGTCCCTAAGCGATCTCTCGATTAGATGTGTCATAAGATGTAGTGCCGATTTGGTGGATCTTCTCTGAGTTTATGCATGTATGTTTGGGTGTATCGGCTTGGTTATTAGTGTTGCTTTTCGAATTTATTTTTTGCACTGGTTGTTCCAGTCTTTACAAGAGAAAAGGGATAATTGGACAATAAGATTTTGCCTGGGTTTAGCCAATACGCTTTGGATTGGTATGAATACTATTGTTACATGTTTGTGCTATTGGAATGTAGCGAAAAGCAATACATGCCCCATAGATTCTTGCCAGCTGTGTCAGAATGATATTCTTATCTCATTTTAGGAGAGCTGGAAAGATCTCATTCAATCTTTTTGCCTTGTGTCGTCATACAACGCAAAAAGGTTTTGATTGCTAGGCCTTCTCTTTAGGGGATGAGCAGTTGCCCAGTCATTTCTTAATGGGGCCAGAGCTGCAGTATCAGAGCACTTTTCTGTCGGAGTGATACAACCTGGGATATGGGTTTCCAGATTTATTTTAGTGATTTTCGATAGGTTGGCTGTGTATGTGCCATTCGCACGTTTTAAGCAACCAAATTGTGGTTGGAGACTTTTTGAAAAGATTTTTTTTAGCCTTGCGGTAGAGGAGTTGGTTTCAATATCTTTATAAAAAGATTTCCAAGTTTTCCTTTGTTGTTGACGAAGTTTTTTTGTAGTTTTTTTCAACATACTACCGAGGGCCGATTTAATAGTGTAAGAGTATGATAGTGTTAGAGATGTTATATCTTACTTAGATATTTTTTTACTTTGTTTACATTTTCAGGTTTATTTATTATGTATAGGTACTTAATTAAGTATGCCATAAAGGGTTTCGAAAGGCAGCTACTTTGAGTTTCTGTTCTAATTTGAATTTTATTCATCTATGATTTGACATTGAGGTTGACGTAGACACATGCCAGTCTTGGATTATGTATGAAATGCTTGCCAGTGTAATGTCAGTCATTACAGTCTGGTTACGTAACGTAACAAACGTCGGTTTGACGTTTCTGTTTAGTATTTTTAAGTTATTACTGATAATGAAATTATGTAATAGCTTCCCCCTGGCATTCATGTTTTTCAAAACGATATGGTGGGAATTCGAATCACATCTGACTCGAAGATTTATGTTGTTTCTTGTGCGATACTGCATCAAGTCTTCTAGTGCTGTAGTTGAAGGCGGTGCGACATGCGGCAGATGTACGGACACCACATTTATGCCCGTTTTTGGCCTGTAGCCGTGCTAATCCTTGTAACTGTGACATAAGAAAGGCTGTTATATGCTAAATACACGTCTTTTGCTTACCGTTTGTAGTGTTTGTAAATACATTCTTGTTGAGTTTGGCTAATCACCAGAGTTCTTGGTTTAGGGCTATTAAATTTGGAACAGCCTAAAAAGCCGTTAGCCTTATCAACCCCTTCAAAAAAGTTGTAAGACTTTTTGGAAGAATAAATAATATAATAATTTTTTTTTATTAATGATGGAATAGAATTTTATTGATGTGGTTGCATCAGCTGGTACAGAAGAAGCTCATCACGTCTACTCAATTTTTTCTGTCAGTTATTTTTTTATAGTTTTAGGCTGTATGGCTACGAACAGCTTGACCAATATTATGCCAATATTGTTCGCATTACCATGAACTTTTACGGCAGTTTACGTAAAAAAATCCAACGGCGTGCTCTGCATGATAAAATCCAACTTTAGTTTTGTGAAGGCTAGTCGACATTACCAATACGCTCCTTTTGAAACCAAAGGTTGTTCAAATCCATGTCCTCAATTTTTGGGGCACAAAAAGTTGGTTATCAAGTCTTTGTAGCGCTTCCCGTTGACCGAAATGGCGTTTCCATTGTTATTAAAAAAATACCACTCTACAAACTACACCAAACAGTAACAGGCTGAGGACGCATGGGCTTTTGTACGATCTTGTTTGGATTTGTTTTGCATGTTTACATAGCCGCCAAGATTAAAATGCACCTAATTGGAAAAGAATTTATTGAGCAAAATTGTTGTCAATTGAATTTTGGATAGGAATTGAAATTGAAAATGTAATTGAATGCTTCAAATATCCTGATACAATAAATTTCATCATAAACCAACGCCTTTCAAAGAACCTGCACAAAAACGCTAATATTATTAAGATAATAATATATCATACAGCCACCGAAAGTAGAATCTAAGAATTGAGCTGCGCAAACAATCATTTGAAATATTTATAGATATTTTATGCCTGGAGAATTTATGACATTTTATAGCGCTTCCGCTATAAACAGCCCAACGAGAAAACGGCTGAAAATTGTTAAACCAAATTTTGAAATATTATAGAAGAACGTCTCAGCTATACATTAATATTTTTTAATGTTTCTATGACTATTAGTTTTAATGTAATTAATTTTTAAAAACCTAGCATTTTTGTTTAATTATTTATTTGCGAATTAAATACAACTTTTAATCTTTGCTCAAAAGTATTAATGTATAGGCGGTTGTATGCACTTTATATTTTAAAATAACAATTGATTGAAAAATCGTTTAAACATGGAGTTGTCAGAAATTTTTTCCCTTAAGAGCCAATGTTAATTTAAAATCGGCACTGTACGTGTCAACATTGGTTCACCGAGATGTAATAGGATTTCAGTATGTAATGTTTGATAATAATATTTTTCCATAACAGTACTACTAGGGCGAGGCGACTAAACGTGGAAATTGTTATTGTTTTTTTGTTTGGAAAAGTCTTTCCAGTCTTAAAATTTGAATAATAATTTCGAAAACTTTTTATGAAATATTACATATAAACTATTGCATCATACAGAATTTGGATTCAATAAATTAGTTAACGAGTTATTAGTGAAAGTAAACAAAACGAGAGAATATTTCCACAACAATAAAAAAATCAATGAGCAATCACATTTAAACTTTTGTTTAAGTAAAATTAGAAATTAGAAAATCAATTTATTTTAATCTCTTTATAAATTGTATCTTCAAATTGTAATCAGAATGGAATCACGGATTATTCCACAACAATATTGAAATAAAACTTACTAGAAATCCCCTTAAAATCTGACTCTTTGCTACAACACAATTATAACTCATCATTGCGCAACACAAAAGGAACAGAATTGATCCTGATTGCTCCCCGTTCACTCGCTATTCCTCTTCATTCAATTACCAGCGATGACTCTCACACATTCAATATTCAATTGTATCAGAAATATTATATCTATCGCCGCGTCTAATTCAATTATTAGCGCTACGAATCTCTCTTATAATAACTCAATCATGGTTACGAGTTACAATTCCGTAATTACGCGTATTATGATACGGAAAGTAACGATGAATTGCAAGCCGGCTGGAGAGCCGACAATTTACTAATTAGCGGAATAGAGATAAAAAATTATTTAAAAAATGTATACCTCTGCGATAATCGAATGTTGATTATTAAAATGCAACAAAGCGGCCACCTGAATGGCTTCCAACGGGAGTGTTTAATTATCCTGGCGTAATGATGGAAAGTTTTTTTGTATTAGTTGTGTAAAAAAGTGGGCGATTAATATTAATATAAAAATATGTGTCGGGTTTTGAGGTAATTACATTTTCATTAATTTGAAAAATTGTGTAGTGATTAGGCTATTATAGTGATAAGTATCTTGCAGCTGTAAGGAAGAAAATTAATTTGTTAAACATTCTTAATTTTAATTAAACTTGAGATGCCAAAATGTTATTAAATATCGAATATTTTTAATAACAAGTTTAATTGATTTGATTTATTTACAGATATTAATTTATTGAAGAGATTTATACTTTCAATTTAAATAGTTCAGAATTACAAGAAATAATTAAATTTAATATCTTACATATTATTGCGTTAAATATTTACAGATTAACATTTATAGAATAAATTAACAATATTTCAAAATGCCATCTGTAATTTTTTATAATTAATTAATAATATAAATACATATGTTACATTATGTAAATAATACATTCTTCAAGAAAGCTTTTTAAATTAAATTAAAACTAAACATTGCTACATTAATATATATAAAAGCGTCATAGGTATTTTTAATGTATTTATTGCAGAAATAAATCATTATTTATAAGAATCGTGATTTTCATTTAAATTAATTAAAAATGCTTCAATTTATTATAATAATTAGAAGAATGTATTGAGGTCAATTACTTTCTTGATATAGTGCCCAATTAATATTACTGTTTGTCAAATATGTAATTAAATGTTTTTATTCTTTATTATGTTGAAAAATTGTGTACTGATTAAGCTATTAAGTTGATGAATATCTTGCAGGTGTAAAGGTGAAAATTAATTTGTTTAAATTATTTTTGTTCTGTTTGTATACGTTAAGTCGTTTGAAAATGTTGTTAATGTTTGTATTATTTTACTCTAAACAAACAGGCTGTGAAGAGGTAAATTAATTAATTTCGTGTCATCTGTGGAAGTACATCAGGTACTATTAAATTAATTATGTTAATGTACGGCAAGTATCCATTATGTAATTTTAAGCGAAATGTTTGCAAGTAAAATTTTCTAATTTCCATACAAGCAAATAATGTTAATCGAAATATGTTATCGTATATTAGTGATACTAATTATAATATTATTTACCGGTTCAAATTTCAAACATGTTATAACAACATAGAAAATCAAGCATTATTGTAGTGTATAAAATTTACATAAAATATGTTATACATAGATGCATAACAATTAAAATATAAAAATTAAAATAATGTCCAACCCTCAAACAAGACATGCTGGGAAGTCCAAATCTACTTTAAGCAGCACTGCACAAAAATAATTTATGAGCAAAATTATTTTTATATATTTAAACGTGAAAACGGTGACAGTTCAAAAAAACTTGACATGTTTTCTGCATTTTAAATAGCTATATGTAGTGTCTCAGAAGTGACGCCCGTGTTCTTGAAATTTGATTCAGTAGACCAAAGCAAAATGAAAATTAAGAGTGAACAATTTTCCAATTGTCACTTGTTAACGAAAAGGTAAGCGATTGGCGTTGGACATCAACCCAAATGATAACCTGGTGCATTCTGCTGGATAACAAACAAGGCTTTGTCGACCGAGCGATTACCGGAATAAGCAGTCGACACTTGCTGTTCAATAGCTACGAGTGGAGGAGCTAGCAAGAGGAAGGGCACTCACTTACTCTTGAGATTAGAAACAACCCTTATAGGTTAATGAATAATAATTAAAATGTATAACGACTGATGGATGCAGAATATAATAGGAAACCACTGCATATCAAGACAGGGTTGTGAAAAACCAAATAGAATAGATTTTGTTATGATAAACCGTAGCTACAAGAATGTCATTACAACAGAAAGAACATACCATGGGGCAGATATAAATTCTAACCAACTTGCTATGCACGACATTACAAAATTAACAAATGCGAGAAAAAGAATTTGTGCACATTTGTGAAAAACTGACAACAGAAGTTAATAAATAATACACAAATCGAAATACACAAGATGATTGAAACAGCAACTGGGACTAAGGCGTAAATGAACAATGATTGAGCTACGGTAGTTAAGGCAGCAAAAGACATCCTAGGAATTACGAAAAAGACTGTAAGAAAAGAATGGGTGACATAAGTGTTGAAGTGTTGAAGTAAGTTTTGTGTTTTGCGCTGTTTAGCTTTTAATCGTGGGTTCTGTGATTTTGGGTGTGTATGATTGTCAGTTATTGATATTGTCATCTGTCGAGTCTGCAAAGGTTTCTCTGTAGTCTATTCTTTCTCGTTGTGAAAAACCACGGGCTACCAGACGCGCTTTATACCTTTCTACTTGCCCCGCATTGTTGAAACTTTTTTTAAGCACGAATTTAGAGTCAACAACTTTTGCACTAATTGGCACTGTATTAACTTCTGTTTATGTTTTGTTTTTATTTTGAGTGTTCATTTCTTCTTTGACGGCTTGGGTCAGTTTCATAGGTTTGCCAATCTGAACTGAATTTACTTTATATCTAGTAGGTTTTTTTAGTGTACCCTTATTACGCAGTACATGAGGCACTTCGGGGGTTTTGTTTGATTCGGCTTTCTCATCAATTTCAGTTTTGGTTTCTGGAATTTCTTCAATCACCAATTTCTTTTTTGTTCTTTTGTCGTAGTCTCTTTGTTAAACGTTACATGCAGACTGATTGTAATTTTCTACCTATCTAAATGTGCGTATATGGTTGCACTGGGGTGCCCGACCAAACCATAGTTAATACGCAGACTTCTTTCTAGACCGTGTTGATGGCATTTTATTATTTACGTAGCCGCCAATACAGTCTCAGTCCACACCTCTTTTTCCAAATTCGCTGCATATAACATCGATGCTGCTGATTCGACTAATGTGCGATTTTTACGTTCCGATACGCCATTTTGTTCTGGAGTATAAGGTGTCGTTGTTTGATGATCTATGCCCTGGTCTGCTATAAACTTTATCATACGTTGATTAACGTACTTACGACTGTTATCACTTCTCAACAACTTAACTTTATGTCCAGTTTGTGACTATTAATTTTACTAACAGCATGAATTTTACGAACACTTCTATCTTTTGTTTTTATAAAGTAAACAAAGGTCATATTTGTGTTGTCACAGACAAAAGTAACAACATATCGACCACCATGACTCACCACCATTACGTGCCATCCATCCATCAACATCCGAATGTAAAAACTCAATTGTCTGTCATTTGACGCATTCGACTCAATCACGGATGACCAAGCTTTATATGCCACTTTATGATTTCATCTTCAACTGAGTTTGCAGTTTTATTTTCTAATGGCTTAAGATGCATCTCGTACATGTTGTTTGAAGTGAGCGTGCTCTCCAAATGTTTTTTTGCCAATTTTAGTTTTTCATTGCATTCTTTCAGTTTGATAAACCATTTTTTTCTAATTTAACATGTGACAACTTGCACCGCTGTCGCACAACAGTTTGTCATTGCGATCACCGACTATTGCTGTCTCGGCCGCACTAAAACACATATTTCCTGAGCTGCTGCTGCCACTGTTGATATGTTGATTTCATTTCGGACAATCACGCTTGAAATGCGGTTTTACCACATTTATAACACGGTTTTGCAACTCCTGGTTTTGTCCGTACAAATTTGCGTTGTTTAAGGAATGCAGGTTTTATTTTCTTGACAAACATTGCTTCGGCTGTCATATCAGGATTCAAACGAGCCTCTTCGTTGAGATTAAGCTTCTTTAATTCCTCTAGCGTCTTTTTGTCGTCACTTGCCAAACGAAATGCCACATGCACCGTTAAATACACTCTTTGTAAATTATCTATTATTTTTACTATAATATCTTCAGGAGATTTAACATCACCACTCCGTTTGCATTTTGCGACTAATGCTTCTATGAGAGCGGTGTGATACGCATGATATTCTCTGTTAGCCTCTATTTTGCTATTTCCATCGGTTCTTTCGTACACTGAAAGTAACTTTGCCCACATGTCATTTGCAGTTTTACATGCCGCCGCAATCGTTTGTTGATTGTTGCCAATCGCCGACAATATTGCCAATGTTGTTTTTCCATCGCTCTTATCCCATGCCTCAATTTGAGTATCGTTGTTCCCAGTGCTCTCCGGTCGAGAAACTTTGCCCTGTGCATATTTCAACAAGCTATTTACCTTAAATACTGCACCATGCATTGTTTCCACAGTGACCAATTTGAGCCATGCAGCTTTTCGAAATGTGGCATGTCAATTTTGTCCGACATTTTAATTAAGTTCTTTTTTAGTTTTTACTTTATCTTGCAATAAAAAAACATTGCTATCTTTTATATACCCCGCAGTATCAATTACACAGTTTCCATAAAACACAATACTTTACGCGCAATGGAAGCGTGCTTGGCTCATAACTTATTTATTTATTCTTGATATAATGACAAGTATGTGGCCATGTCTGAGTCAAGTGTACGACACAAAAATTTGATTTTGCTGAAAATGCCTTTCCCTACATGAGTCCTGATCTTGTAATTGTTTTTAGATTTTTTATTTAGTCATTTTTGAGTAATAAGCAATAAAAATTGGAAAAAATTGATGTTTTTTTTCAGGAAGTTTTGTGCACTACGCTCCGATAAATCTTACAATGTATCTACAGAAATACTTAAAAATAGCAAAAATAGGTTTAAATTTTAAATTTACATTTTTTTATCGTTTGTAACTTCTCAGGATAGCATTTTTAGGAAAAAATTGTAACGGATTTTTTCTTTTTAAGTTTTCACAAACAAATTTTTTTTTTATTTTAAAAATTTTGCAGAATGACAGTTTTTCTTGAAAAAAAACATTTTCTTTTATTTCAAATATGAATAAAAACGTGTTTTTATATGTAAAGCACCTTTTTATCTATATTTAAGAAAAAATGAAAATACTTATTATCTTTTTTTTTAAGAAAAACTGTTACTTTAATTTTTGCAAAATTCTCAAAATTAGAGATGAATAAATTTTTTCTTTGAAAACTTATTTATTTGACAATTTTGAAGAAAAAAATGTGTTATAATTGTTTTCTAAAAATGCAATTCTAAGAAGTTACAAACGATCAAAACATGTAAATTTAAAATTTAAGCTATTTTCGCAATTTTTAAGTATTTTTGTGGATACATTGTAAGATATCTCAGAGTGTAGTGCACGGCACTTTCCAAAATCTTTTGCACATAAATAAATAAATAAAAGCACGTTTTTTTTTTTAAGAAAAAATGATTTTTAAAGTTCTGCAAAATTCTCACAAATTAAGGAAAAAAAATTTGGCTATAAAAAATGATTTTTTTGAACAATTTTGAAAAAAAAAGTTAATTACAGTTTCTTCCTAAAAATGCACTTTGAGAAGTTAAAACGATCAAAAAATGTAAAAAATGCAAAAAAAATATTTTTTTCAAATTTTGATTGCTTATTACTCGAACATGGCATAATGAAATTTTTTTTTTTAAATTACAAGATCAGGACACATGTAGAGAAAGGCGTTTTTAGTGGTTTGAGCAAAATCTAATTTTTGTTCCTTATACTCAGACATGGCCATATACATATATATCATTTACAGAGTATATATAATACAAAACTATTGTTATTTTTAATTAACTTGACCGATGACAATTTCAACAACTGACAATCATACACACCTAAAACACTGCACCAACGATTAAAAGTAAAACAGCGCGAAACACAAAACTTGCTTCAACAATATGAAATCTTGAGTCTCTTGGATCAGCGTAAAGGATTTTAAAAACAAAGTGGAAAGAGAGTACCGCAAAGTTAATATGATGATTAAATTGGAAATTAGAAAAGCAAAGGAAATCTGGATCAGTAACTCATGCACAGAAATAGAACAGCTACAAAAGAGGCATGACGACTTCATAAAAAAACTTGTGGAAACGGCAGGAATCAGGAAAACAAGATACCCAACTATAAGCGAAAATGACGAGCGCTGTAAAGAATAGGAGAAATATATATCAGATATCTTTTAGGACAACAACCGTAGAGACATAGAGCACGGTACCGTAATTTACAATGTAAACGCAGGCCCAGCTATACTAAATGCGGCAGTAGAGAAGGCCATCCAATAGATCAAAAGTAACAAGGCTCCAGGTTTAGATAATATTCTATCCGAGCTTCTCAAGCTACTAGTTGACAAAAGCTTAAATTTCTTGACGAAACTGTTCAACAGAATTGTTTATCATTGCCAGTAGACTGGTTAGAATCACTACTCATAGTACTGCCGAAGATAGCTAAGGTAAGCAGGTGCAATGACTTTAGGCTAATTAGTTTAGAGTTACACTTTTAACATCCTCTTAAAGATCTTACATATCCGCATATACTCCGGCGTGTACGTGTGTACGGTAGTAAAACATGCATAAACCTTAAAATATTGCCCTTGCAACTGAAAAAAAAACTCATGATGCAAAAACAACAGAGATAAAAAATTCGGATTCTTGGGGGCCTTGGAACGTTATTTTGCATGCGGTCCGCCTTCTTACAAAAATTGTGCGAATGTACATATATGACTGCTTCATAGACTATGAGCAGTCATGTGACTGAGTTCACCATAAGCTAATTTTTGAATATCTACTAGACAACTATGATTTAACGCTATTAAAACAGCTATATTTTAATCAAGTAGCCATAATCAAAGTCTTTGATGTACTGACACATCCCAATTAAACGAGGAATGTGGCAAGGATGCGTTTTATTGCCAACATTAGAGCAGAATGCGTGAAGAGAACATTAACAACATAAGATTTGCAGATGATACTGCTATATTAGCTGAGAGTTATCTGCAAAGTCTACGTAATGGAGTTAACAATAAAAGCTCCAACAAAAGATTAAAGATCAACATTGAGAAAACTAAATGAATTACAGTCGAAAACAGCAGGTTACTAATTGAAGGACAACTTGTTAAACGCGTGTAACATTTTAAATATTTTGGCAGCTGGATGAATGTGGCAAATAACTCCGATGAAGAGATCCTTGCGCGTATCGAGATGTGTCGAGTTGCAGTCAGATTATGGAAAACTATTTTAACTAATTGAAACCTACCTAGTAATCATAATAAAAGGGGTTTTAAGCTTCTACGGGTGGTCGATTCTGTTGTATGGATGCGAGACTTGGACTTTAAAAACAACAATCATGAAGCGTCTCAAAGCGTTTGAGCTATGGTGTAATTACCGCATGCCTGGACATAGCGATCATCTAACGAAGAAGAGTTTTAATCTAATGAAAACTGAAAGAGAACTGTTAAATATAATAAAAAACAAAGAAAACCGAATACTTTGGGCATATTGTCCAAAATATCATCTACTACGCCTAATAATACAAGGGAAGGTCGAGGGGAAGAGATGAATAGGACGTCAGAATTTATTATGGCTGTGGAACATCAGACAATGGACAGGTTTAACGGTTGAGGAACTGTTTCGAGCTGCAAGTGATCGAGATAGATACTACCGAGTTACTGACACGATGATAGCCAACGTCACAAACAAGGCAAGTTAGTCATGTCATGCTAGTCATTAGTCATATTGAGTTTAAATAATTAAGAAAGTTTATTTTACTTTATTTTTTTGTTTGAAATGGCACGATTTTACAGTAATCGAGATTATGTTGACATGCTGAAAATACGAGGGACAGTGCCAAAGTTCGCGGAAAATGTAAAGCAAAACACTAATTACGTTATGTAAATCGCTTTATTGTTTCTCTTAATATTTCTCTTTAAAATCTATACATTCTTTTCGAAACGCTTTCTGAACGCACCACTTTTAGGTTCATTGGAACACTCATGCAGTTGATTGCTGTTTAGTTTTAGGCTCATATGAATATATCCAAGGTTCGATGTTACGATGTTATATACTGAATTTGATCTTCGAGTTTCTTTAGCATTTCCTTGCACCACTTGACACGTGCCTGTTTTTGTTCTTTTTTCAAATTGTGTGGGATTCAACGACTGCAAAGCTTCCTGACATGCAAATGATCGTGCAAAATGGTATGTATTTGATTCGCTGCAATGCCTAAGTGTGTGGCCACAACGGAGATTCAACCATCGAACAGCGCTCCGACCATCGAACAGCGCTCCGACCATCGAACAGTGCTCCGACCATCGAACAGCGCTCCGAGCATAGAACACTAAAATGTGTTCTAAGCTCGGACCTTCGCACACCGGTCGAGTCTCGTATTTATATTGAACTGAAACTTTTTTAGCGGCGTGAGAGTAAAATTATTACATTATAATATTTTTTAATTACTTATTAGTTTTACTCTCACGCCGATAAAAAAGTTTCAGATCATATAAATACGAGGCTCAAGCGGTGTGCGAGGGTCCGAGCTTAGAACACATTTTAGTGTTCTATGCTCGGAGCGCTGTTCGATAGTCGGAGCTCCGTTGTGGCCACACCCTTAGGATGCTTCTATCTCACTATAGGTCACATGCTGATCTAACAAAATCATTTTACGCACAGCTTCCATATTTTTTTGCGACAACATAAGTGGATGGACGACCTTTGCGAAGATTGTCATCAAACGTTGGACTTCCACGCTTAAATTCTGCGAACCATTTATAAACCATAGTTTTGGATGGTGCTTTATCCCCAAATAACGAACTAAGTTTTTCTACACATTGCTGCGGTGTTAAAATAGTAATAATATAATACAGGCAGTACTTGATTCCGCCAACTTTAGCAGTGCTCCTCTATTACAACAATTATTGGTAACTGGCGAATTACAATTTTAAAGAAAACTAACAAGACGTCCTAATGTAATAAATATCCAACAAGAAGAGGACGCTTTTGCCATTGTTGAAGTAGGTGCACATACAAGAGTTGTACTATCACTACGAGGTAAGGCGATTCATCGGAACATCGGGACACTTAAGGGTTACTTTTCAGAAGATAATTACGTTTTTTCTTAATGTTGGCTATACATATATTGACGTAATTTTATAGTTTTTGATAAAGATCTAGTAGTTGCATGAAATTAGATAGAAACTAACACCAGTGGCGTAGAGACAAGAAATATTATGTTGATTTTTATAAAAAAATTGAGCTGGGTTTAAAAAAAAATTGTGCACAGATGCAACTCGTTTTAGAAACTTTTATTCTTTTCCGATAGGTTTAATTTTTTTGTATCTTGCAGCATTTTGTTGTAATCTATTCTGACTGATCGAAGGCTTTTAACAAAGATTTATTTAACAGTGTTGTTAATTTTTACTTTTCTATTGTTATATTATAAATAAATTTAAAATTTCCTATAGCTTAAATTAATTTCTATATTGTTAGTTTAAAACTCTGTTGACGAAGGCCAATATGACACCTATTAATATGAGAAATTCTTCATAATTTTGGGAAGATTTTATTACTATTGGTGAGCAACATTCTAAGGGTGTGAATGCCAGTGCACAGTATGCTCTCAGTGGCGGTTACGTATATGGCCTCAATGCCAAACACGTTGTTAACCATACAACTACAAAGCATTAAATGCAGTGTATGTTTTTTTTTTCTACTCCCTTCTATATATTGTCACTTTTATTCACACCTAACTAAATGGATATGTATCATATATTCACTCTAGTGTGGATATGATTAGCCGTTACCAACCATAAAAACAAAAAATACAAATCACAATGTTTATTTGATTACGTCGCTAAATACAAATGGTTTTTTTATTTGTAAAATGTCAAAAATAGATTAAGAAAGTCTTATTTATTAACTGTTATTATACAATAAAGCTTAAAAACATTTTTAATTAAATATTTTAACAGTATAGTTTAACCAAAACTATAGGTAGTTCTGAATTTATTTCAATATACAATAATGTTTGAAATTAAAAAGTTTGAAAATAATTTTTAAATTTTTTTCAGCCGTAGAAAAAGTAAGCTGTACAACTCGACTAGAATGTTCATATCGCACTTAGACGTTTGGAGCACTCCGCCACATCGACGAATTTGGAGCACGACGCTGTAGGCGGAGTGCTCCAAACGTCTAAGTGCGATATGCGCATACTATTCACTCTTGTTATACAAAATACTCTTACAGCTTACTGCAACCCTAATACTGGTTAATATAAAAATTCTTTATAATATTGGAAAAGGGTATGCACTTTCATTTTTGACAATTTTTGTAGTCAAAGATATATTTAGGTTATTGAAATATCATATATAATAAATAAATATAATACTAAGTTACTTACTCTAAATAGACTATAAACCAGTTTGTTTTAACTTTTTATATCAATCTGTATTATTAAATACTAGACCAGATTATGTTAATTGTATATCATTGCAATTTGGGCATACATTAAATGCATCAATATATATACGCCAACATAAGCTTATGTTGACTATAAAAATATACTTAACTAATTTTATTTTATATTGCTTTCTTGCAATGAATAGCTGTTGAGTGTTTGATATTACGGAATATATATACGGCTAACGATCTAAAATTGATCTCCCGTAATGCATAAATGTAATAATCTTTGCATTATGTAAAGAAAACCTGCATAAGATCGAATAAATGTTAAATTAATCTTAATCGTATTCGATACAATGAATTTATACCAACGATAACACTTGCTGTTAGAAATTCCCCGACTACTTTTCTATATATAATTGATTTGAAATACCTGGGTGATCAAGAGCCGCGTAATGACTTCAATGATGTTTATAAGTAAACTGCGATGCCTGACAAACCGTTCCAGATATTAAAGTAAACGCATCATTCCAAAATGTCATCCCGTATTAATTAACCAACTCTTTTTACTCCAAAGAACAGTAATTAGTAATATATTCAGTTGATAATAATCCCCATGGTATTCATTACACTGAATACTCATTTAATTAGCTCATTAGTTGTCTAATTGATGCTGCAAACTTCACCAGCGGCTGTAAATAAACTTCTTTGCGAAGTTCCAGAATCACGGCCTCGCAAAGAGGGGGACACACGGCGGTGCGGGGAAGAACAGGCCTTGCATTCTATCGCGGCTTGGCAAAAATCTTCCTCTTTACTGCGAAAACGTGCCGTTTTAAATAAACACATTACACACCCTGGGTCCCTCCTTCCCGCGCAACCAAATTTTAATTAAGCCCTAATTATAATCTTCGACTGCAACCCCGCAATAATAATATTGGTTTTTAATGTTTATTCCGGTGCGAGCTTTGGGCCCATCGCTCGCTCCAAAGAGATGAATTAAAATTTTAATTTATTCCGCACCCCCCAAAATTTCACAATGAAATGAAATATAAATAGAGATTATTATAAGTATACCTATATGTCATTTCATAAGACAAGATAAGAGACAAAGAGGAATGAATATTAATGAATTTTCTCTGTTTATCTCGCTCCATTTAATTAGCTCCACTCGGAAGTCTGAGTTATATATCGCACACAAATATCTCTTACAGTATTAATACGATAATACGCGCGCACACATGCACACTAATAAACTGTGTGTGTATGCGTATAGCAGCCCTGGAAATTGTTCTTCCTTTATTAAAATAATTTATATTAATCTAAGAAATTTAATGAATATCGCATATTTGATGAGTTATGCTTTTCCGTACAATACGGGATTATATTTATTGTATTTATTCCAATAATGTTATGATTAAAATACATAATAATAAAAGATATTTTTTTATAAAAAACATTTTTTATTATACCGATATATTCAGTGTGTTCAAAAAGTAAGGCTTACATTTGGTGAAATTATTAAACATTTTTTTAATAAAAAAATTGCTTGGACTTATTTTTGATTAAAAAATGCTAAGCCATATCTATTTACTGCGAATGATTCTGCATTATAAGAGATTTATTAAAACCCTTCGGTGGATAGCACGAGAAAAACTTAATCAAGCGAATATATTATTATAGGTTATTTATAGTTGTATGTAGGGTGACTTAAACCGCGTTTAGTCTATCATGTGCTGTATTTACTGTTCTTAAAAAACCATTACTACTCAATCTTGATAAAGCAATACTTATTGTATTGGCTTGCACACACCTATACAGTTTTTTTTGCAAAATATTTATGCTTTTACTGACAATTTTTGATTCTAGTAAAGTGTTAACTTAAAATAGGATGGAAAGATATAATTAACTTTTTAATATTTTAACAAAGACAGTTAATATAGATATATTTGAATTACAACTCAACCTCTACACTCAGCATTCACGTCGTAGC
The DNA here is from genome assembly GCA_963932245.1 of Tachinus rufipes. Classification (NCBI taxonomy): domain Eukaryota; kingdom Metazoa; phylum Arthropoda; class Insecta; order Coleoptera; family Staphylinidae; genus Tachinus; species Tachinus rufipes. The sequence continues at coordinate 41,930,136 of OZ010741.1, read as the reverse complement.
TTTATTAATTACACTTTATATTCACTTTAATGGTCATTGTTGTTTGTCAGTAGTTTTTAATTTAATTTTTTGGTTATTTTATTCTTAGTTTTAAAATATTTGAATATGTTGAACCGTTTTTTGAAATCCAGCTTACCATTGTTTTGTGGGACGTCCGGGTGGTCTGTGTGTATTTTGTTTTTTTTTATCGATTTTAGTAAGATGGTCCAGTGCTATCCTATCTCCATTCTTGCCTTCTGATTTAGGTCTATCTTACTATACCTTGGATTTTGCAGGTGTCTTTATTTCTTTGTTTTTTTACTGTCATAAAAGCAGCAACATGTTATTAAGTGTTTGCATTTTTGTTGTACTTAAGTGTTGTCGGGTAGCTGCATTCTATGCTCTGCTTCTATTCTATACGTCATGACCGGATTACGCATGTTTTATAAACTCTTACTTTGCTTCTGGTACTCATGTGCTTGTTTTGCGATTTTATTCCTAGACCCTGGTTTGTACAATTCATGGTTTTTGGATTAGGGCTGTTGAGTTTTGCATTGTCTGTAGTTTGCGGCAAAGTATTACTACGGCCTCTCGACGGTGATGCAGGTTGAATTGGATAACTTTAATGTGTCGCGTCATCGGTTGGCTTTGGGGACAGTGATGTATTTTCATCTCGGTTTTGCGCTGGAAGATCAATTAGCTCTGTTTTTACTGCTTCTTCTTGCTGCCCGCGGCATATTTTTTGTATTAGGGGTTGCTAAACATATAGCTCAGCAGACTCTCTTTACTATTTAGTCTTTCTCACCTATTCGTAGAACAAGGAGTTGACACTCCGGCTTTTTTGACTCGGCGTTGTAAAAGATGCACTAGTGACTTTGAGTCACTGTATCTGCTTTCCCAGGAAACTTATGACACAACGCCTTTTGGTGCCAATTTTTGCCGGCGGTTTGCTTGATGTCATCAATAAATTGTATATCTATCTACCTCTGCTCCTTTTTGTTTTTTTTTTTTGGTCGCCATTGTTCAATTTTAGCTGTCCAGCGTTTGTCTGTTTGTCTTGCGACGTGTCCAGCCCATTGTCATTTTAGTTCTGCGATTTTTTGTATTAGCTCTTTTACTCTTGTTTTTTTCCTGACTTCTTTGTTTGTGATTCTGTCTTTTAGCGTTATGTCGAGCATGATTCTTTTCATAGCTCTCTGCATCACTCTTAATTTGTTTGCGATTGTTTTTGTTAAGGCGATTGTTCCTAACACGGTTTAGGAAGTACACTTTTCTTTTAAGATTTATGGGTATAGTGTTGTTTTTTAGTACGTATCCTAGTTTTCCGAATGCTGCCCATGACAGTTGTATTTGTCTTGATATTTCTTTTGATCGTTTTTTTTTTCATCAGCACATTATGTGGCCCAGATAGTTGTATTTACATTTTCAATCACAATATTGTTTATGAGTACAAATGGGTTCTCGGGGCTCATTATTTTTGTTTTGGTGTAGTTCATTTTTAACCTATTGTCTTCTGCCTAGTTGAGTTCTTTAAGCATTTTAGTGTGTTGGTCTAGCTAGGGTCTTTTGATACCAGTATGATGTCGTCTGCAAAACGTAGGTGGTTTAGGTATGCTCTATCAATTTTGATTTCTTTGTTCTCTCATGCGAGTCATTTGAAAACATCTTTTCCTCCTTCTGTGAACAATTTCGGAGAATTTGTGTCTTCTTACTTTACTTCTCGTTTTACTTTGATGGTGTTGGTCAAGTCTCTTTCATTAATTTTTACGTGTAGTAGGGCGTTTGTGTATATATGATTGCTATGTACCTGGAGTCATTTTCCATTGATTTCAATATGTGCCAAGTTTGATAAAGGCCATATGTTTATATTATATATATATTTTTTATAGGTTTTTTCAATAAGATTTCGAATCGTTGTAGATGCTTGGTTGTGCTAAAGCCCTTTTAGAATTCAGCTTGTTCTGGTTGATACTCGTCAAATTTAGTTGTTAGTTGGTTGGTTATTATCTTTGTGGAGAGTTTATAAACGTGGGATAGTAGACTGATCGGTCTGTATTCTCTATCATTAATAGTCTTTTTAGTTATGTTTCTTTTCTTGAATATTAGTATAACTTCTGCATCTAGCCACTTTTCAGGTATTTTGCCTTTATGTACAGTATTTGTTGTAGAGTGCCTATATTGAGTTTAGTAGTGTTTGATCTCCTAGTTTGATCATCTCAGCAATAATATTGTCTGGGCACTTACTATTTTTTAGTTGTCTTAGAGTTTCTTCCATTTGTTTTTGTGGTAATGTTGAGTATTTCTTCCGATCGCACTTTTGTTACATGGGTTCTTGTGCCGTGATCTCTCTTAGCTGTTGAGTAGAGTTTTGCATAGAAATTTTCTACTTCTATCTATCTTGTTGGATAGTATTGTGCCATTTGCTGTTTGTAGCTTGATTATGTGGGATTTGCTTTTAGATAGTCTTGATCGCAGTACCTTCATGTTGCAGTTCTGATGGTTTCCTGTACTGTCTTTGTGTTATGGGTTCTTATATCTTTGCGTATTCTTTTTTTGATGTTTTTGTTGGTTTCTTTGTATAGATTTGTTGTTTTAAGCATATTTCTGCGTGTCTTTATTAAATCTAGTGTAGACGAGGAAAGTATATTGTTGATAGTTGCTTTCTTTGCGGTGTTGGTGCATAACTTGTTTACGCTTGTTGGGATTGTTTCTATGTTTTGGGTTAGTTGCTTGATGTCTAGTCCGTCTGTAGGTTGTAATCTTCTTTGAATTTTGCTATGGTATTTGTCCTTCTTCATTGTCAGCTCTTGTATCGTTGGGTAACGTTGCTTTCTGGTTAGTTTGTTTCTTTCTTTTTTTAGGTCAAAATAAAGTCAGCTCTTACTATGCGGTGGTCGCTGCTCGTGTTTATTTTGTTTAGCATTACATCTTATAGATCTGGTGTTATGATATTATGTAGTCTATATTGTTTTTGTGATGCCATCTGGGCTTTTCTACGTCCATTTTTGTTGTGGTGGTTTTTGGAAGAATGTATTTAGGAAGTATAGGTTTTCTTTAAGTAGAAAGTTTAACAACATTTTGCTTTGTGCGTTTCGATTGCTTGATCCAAAATTTTAAATGTTTGTTTGATCTCCTTGTATTTGTTGTCCTATTTTGGCATTGAAATTGCTGGTTAAGATGGTGTATTTGGCTTTTGAATATTCTTGTATACCTTTTCAGCTTCTACGTATTCCGACGTACTAGTTGGTGCATATGTATGTATTATTTGTAGGGTATATTGTTTGTTTAGTTTTGCGTGATGTAGATTACGCGATTTGATATTGCTTTATATCCCGTCATTAGGTGTTTGATACTCTTGTTCACCATAATGCCGACATCTCCAATATGGTGGTTTGTATCATTTGATATTCTTCAGTTCCTCTTTGAGTTCTGTTAGAGGTTCATCGTCTTTCATTGTTTAGATGTTGGCTATGAATTGGTGTTTTTTGTTTATAGTTTTGGCTGAGTCGTTTTCCTCCGCAGAATCTTTGGGGATGACTGTGCGTACAGTGTGGGACTATGAGTTTTGGGCTCTACTCACCTAGTTCTTGTTTTACAGTTCATCATGTTTGGTTCCTGTAGGAAGTATTGGCTTTTAAGCTTCTCGCGCTTGACGACCGTGTTGGAAAGTGAGCTAGCGAAAAGCATTTTCTTAAATCGTGTTTTAACAGTTATGCCGCTGTTTACTCGGTCGCCAGAACTTCGTTCGTTTCAAGCGGGATGTATCGGGTAGATTGTTATCACTGAACTCGATAACACTAGGGATATATACAAACTACTGAAAACATAAATAAACAATACATACCGCGATTATGAACTATCGGCAACACTAACGGAGAGAAAATCACAATCATTGGCAAACAGTAGAAGTAAGGAGACTGTATTGCGAAATATTATTTGATGATGATGGAAGAAGAGACTATAACGAACAACCAGATGTACCCAAAGAACTAACAATACTAAAAGAGGAAGTTAGAGACGTCATTAAACATCCTAAACCTTTAAAATCTCTTGGACTTTATAAGATTGAAATAAAAATGCTGAAACTATCCTCTAGTAGCATTAATGTCACTTGCCAGTAAGATTCTTTTCAAAATAAACAACGAAACAGTATCTTTTGCGGAAAATACCACCACGACAAGCGGGATCTGTAAAGGGGCGAGGCAGTTGCGAGCAATATACAAACCAATATCCATGTGTTTTGTGGACTACAATGGCAGTTTAAAATTGATAAATACTAATTCAATTCCCTGAACAACAAAAATGTAGCACGCGTAATCTGGACAGCCAAAAGAAGCAATGTGTCTATTATTAAATAAACGAACCCCGAATTTTCGAAAATAATCTATTCCCGAATCATTCAATATTATGGACACATCACACGAAGAGACGGCGAAAGCCTGGAGTAATTAATACTAGAGGGAAAAAGACCAAGATTACCAAAAATATGCATCGACCTGATAAAGACGATAACGAACCAAACAGCCTTATACGCATACTGTAAAGAGGATAAAGGAAGAGGAAGAAATAACTTTATTGCCGATTTTTGTGTTAAAATGTTCAACTTTGTCGTGCTTTGGGATGCTTTATGACACTGCTTGTACATTTTGGTAGAAGCTGTTTACAACTTGTAGGTTGCTTGTGTGCACAAACTTTTATTAAATGCGTTGATTTTGATCCCTGGAATTTGAGTGTCACTTTTCAAGTTTTTTTGTGTAGCATTATGCCAACTCTTTATTTCGTTTATTTGTTCTTTTCTGTGCTACTATATATCAAGATGTAGTTTTTAAATCTGGTGTTTTGTTTTCTATTTTTTTTAGTTTCCGATATTGCACATCTATTGATTTTAGAATTTCTTGGTCTTTTTTAGTCAAAAATGTTACTTTCTAGCATTCAATTCTTGGTTCTTTTGATTTCCGATTTTGTTTGTTTGTGTCCGTGTTCTCGCAGGGTCATTGGTTAATCCAGTTCTGTTTAAGATTACATTATTGGTTCTATGAGCTGGTTTGTTTTACCATAAATAGGTTGTTGGTTTGACTTGGAACTCTTTTCTTTTGCCCGAGCTTGGAACCGGCTAGGCCACTCGATCCACCTAGTCTTTACATAGGCAGATTTAAATTAGAATAAAATGCTAGTGTTATGTGTACTCTGAATAAGCTATTCTGATGCGCACGGTCGCACCATGGCACTCGACTGTGAACTTATTTTACCTTGGTTGTGATATTGGACCTCTCTTTTGCAATTTGGGGATTAAGAAAATAGTGGTATTTTACTCTCTGATGGAATGAAGTAAAGATGATAGAATTAGAATAGAATATTTAGTATATTATAAAATAGCAGATTGGAAAGAGATTTTGGCTTATTGCAAAGTTGATCTAGGCTTTCACGTTGAAAAGATTATGTTGATAACACAGAAACTTTTGATTTGTCTCTTTTGTCTTACTTTTAGATAAAACACCAGATCATACTTTAGGAAAATAATTTCAGTTCTAAATATTATTATATTAAAGCGGATTGCTTGATTGCTTGCAATGGATTGATGTAATTGATTCTTTATTTAAAATATATAAAGAAGAGACGCAATGTCCTCAAATGAGACAGTTGTAAAAGCAATTCTTTATTTGTTTATTATTCATTTACATTTACTTTTAATGTTTAGATAAATTATTATTAAAAAAAAAATTTTGTTGGTCACAATATTATAATAAAAACTATTGTAATTTTATGCAGAATCATTCTACAAAAATAACTGATTTGAAATTATTTGGTGTTCTACAATTTTTAACCCTGTTTAAAGTTATATATAGCCACCCGCCTCGGTTATGAATAAAGATGACGGTTTATGCATGCAATGATGGCATAGAAAAATGTGTACCTAAAATGATAACTACATATTTAGTTTATCGTTTCCCTCACGTGTACAACACGTATTTAAGCAGTTTGAAAATTCCAGCGCTTAGTTTTATTAAGCAATTTTCGCTTACAAAGGACTAATAAATTTCTTCTTAAACATGCCATTATTATGAAGGCGCACTGAGTTATATTTAAAGAGGCCGCAAGTGAGACTTGTATTATCATTACGGGGCAGTTACTTTTTACGGTTCAATAGATATTTCATCGCGTACACTAAATATACATATACTGGTATAAACGTTACGCGTCAAAAGTTATTACTATTGCACACCGGTGTTGAGGCTAAAAGAAAAAAGAGTGAGTTGTATGTGTGCGTTGTTATGAAAAAGTTGGCAGAGTTTCAAGCCGTTCCAGAGTTAAATGCTACAGGGAGCGCGTACATCAACATTTAACTTAAGCTGCAATAATGTAGTGATTTATACCAAAGCAGTTAATCATTGTAATAGCCATTCGTCTGCTTATTTCAAGAAGTCTCGCTCACTCTCATTTGTGATCATGCTTTGTTAGGTACAGAGTGCGTTTATTACTAAACATATTACATAGTTGAAACAATTATTCTATTCATGCAAACTATAAGCGACGTGCACTTTTAGTCGTTATAGTTTTACTTTTCAGACAATGTCGAATGTAAATAAACATTTATCTGGGTTACCGAGTCGAACGCTTTAAATTATACAAGAGCCCGCAGATTCAGCCGCTTTCTAATCGTTTTAATTATTTTGATATTAATTAATTAGAATGAATAAAAATAACTAGAGACTTTTGTTGATTAGTTTTAGCCTAGAATTAATGTTATAAAAAAGTCGTGCGAATTTAAAAAGCGCCTAATACAATTTATTAACACTTTCTTTTACTAGGTAATTTCACCTAAATATATTTCTATAAAATGTCTAGAAAATAACATTTTTATTCAATAATGGATTATTAAAACTATAATTATTTATTATAGATAAAAAATAAATTCTTTATTCAAATTCAATTGTGCTTTATTCATGTATATTTAAACTTAAATATAATAATCTATTCCAATGAAATTTGGATTAGCTGGGTTGTTCTAATTTTTGCAACCAACTTATATAAGAGGTTCTACATAAAGCTATTCAGTAAGCAGTACATAGTTTGTATGTTCCTTAACCGGAGCTTGAGACCGGGCATTGTAAATTTATGCAGAATCAGGACTGTAAGCTTGTATGGTGTATCTATTGCCTACACTAACTTAAATACTCGGACAGAGCAGAGTTTTACTTCTAGTTTACATAATATTTACTATATGTATACATGTTAAAGTGCAAGGTTATGGAATGCAATTGTAATTTTCTCACGTTTGGCTGTTAGGATCTGTGACTACACATGTCTACTATGTTGACCAATTCTTGGATATTATGAGGGTTTGTCCGTTTTAGCCGAACACACTACTGATAGCGCATTAACCTCTTCTCTGCTCTTAATACTGGCAACTTACATTACGGGTGGACCTACAGTTTACAGAGATTTTTAATCTATTTCAACCAGAGAAGGATCTTAGTCATAAAACTCTACGTTGACTAGGTAGGAGTGCGTATATACGTTTAAAATTGTTTTTTTTTTAAGTTGTGGATATTGCAGATTTTTTTGCATGTTTGTCACGAGTTTATTACCAATTGTGTGTTTTGCAGTAGTCTTTGAACGTCGATTTTTTTGAGAAGTTTGAGTTTGAGAAATCACTTTTTTACTGTTGTTCAGTGAGCATGGGATAGGTAACTTTTGTTTTTTTGGGTTTTAAACAAAATATTAGTACTTTTATTTTGGTCAATGAAAGATCGAACTATTTTGTCTTGGCTGCGCTGTTTATCGGGTCTTTACCTATTATGTTGTTTGTATAACGGGCGTCAAGTTAAGCTGATTGATTAGATCTACGGGTGTATATCTAATCCATTATCACAGGTTTTTTTGTCAAGTTTTTTGTCTGCATTGCTGCTAAATATGTAAAGCTGTTTTCTTATTTTGGTTTAAGAGTTGGAAGAATTACTTGTTGAAACTTGTATTGGATTCTTGTTGAAGATGTTTTACTTTGTCAAACCTATTGTCACAGTTTATTTAGGAAGTTTGCTGGCTAATTTAATTTGTTTTTGGATTAAGCTATGGCTGACGATTTTTTTTATTTCGTCAATCGTTTTTATTAACGAGAATTTTAGCGAAGAGTTTTCTTTTGAGTTTGGACAAATTATTTATTTTATTTATTAATCAAAATTACGATGATAGGGCAGGTTAATTTTAATAATTTAGTTTCTTGGAACTTTTTTGATTTTTTGAATATAGTAGACAAGTTTACTCGGTACAGTTTTAGGTTTGTGTTTATTAGACGCCAATTGTCAAGAATGCTATAGAACAATCTGGTGGCTTGGTGTACAAAGTTATATCACTCTCTTTGGTCGGGATACATCAACAAGTCAAAACCAAATCTTTTTTTATAAATTCCATCACCACTTACGTAATCTTTCACGGAGTTTACAACTGAAATATGATTGAAATAATAACTTGCTCTTTATCCACCGGGGTGATTTGGAAGACAGCTAATAAGTCGTTGGTCTCATCAAACCTCTTCAGGCAAGTCGTAAGACTTCTGGAGCAATGTAAAAAGCTGTAAAACGCACACTAAAGACAAAACTCACACAAATCTTATCTTGAACAAGGTTTAGTGCACTAGTTTTTGTAGGGTTGGTGATAGGAGCACCAAATTTACAAAACGTAATACTTTTAGATGCTACTTAGGCTATTATCTGAGAGTATGCCATGGATATTATAAATTATTTAACTTGATAAACCGGTCGGGAAATGTGGTGGAGGATTTGTTCTACTAACGCATCTGGTCGCCAACTTGCTCCGTCTGTTCTGAGCGGAAAGACGTGTCTCCGCGTAAAGTGTGTTTTTTGACTTATTAAACGATTAAACGATTTTGCTCTGTCAAAAACTTTTGGATTTGATTCAAAATAAGCCGGACTTTCTTAACTTTGTCGTAACCAGAGACGAATTCTGGATGTTTGAGTACGACCTAGAACCAAAAAGGCTGAGCAGCGCGTGGCACAAAAAATTATTCCCCCCGCTCAAAGAAAGCGCGAATGAGCAAGTTTTGCATCAAAATGTTGCTCATTATCTTCTTTGACGTCCGAGGAATGATCTATTTTGAGTTTGTCCCGCAAAGAAACTGTCAACTCAACTTTTTATCTCAAGGTGTTTAAAAGATTGAAACGCCGGATTGCGCGCGTGAGCACAGACATCAAAGACACTGTCAAGCTCCACTATGGCAATGCCCTCAGTCAAAATGCCGTCATTGTTACCAACTTCCTGGCCCAAAACCAAACCTCGGTGGTTCCCCAGCTTCCTTACAATCCCGATTTGGCTCTGCGCAACTTTTTTTTTTGTTTTTCCGACTGAAAAGAGAGCTGAAAGAAAAGCATTGGGAGTCCGTGGAAAACATTCAAAAGCATGTTACAAGGTTATTAAAATACACTCCTGTCAAGGAGTTTTAGGGTGCTTTCTAGGCGTAGCAGACACGTCTCCGAAAGTGTATTGATGCAGGGGGGGGGGGAGTATTTTGAAGAATTTTAAGCGTTTGTACCAGTACGATCAATAAATCTATTTTTCATAGAAAATGTGCATTACTTTCATAATGGACCCTGTATATATACATGGCAATAAAAGTCATAATGTTTTTAAAGATTGTAGTATGGACCTATTCTTACCTATGAGGCACTAGTTTAGTAGTAGACGCCAACTGCAGCTATGGGAACAATGCTGCATCTGCTACTCCAACATTGCGTCGAAAAAAGCCATTTTGCTTGGAAGAGGTTTTTTAAGAATTACTGCGATCGCACGTGTTATTTTACTTTGTATTTTAACAACTCTGCAGTGTACATATATATATATATATATATATATATATATATATATATATATATATATATATAAAAAGAAAGACAACAGAAACTCTTTGAGGTTTTGGGAGGGTAGTCTGTCTATAATGCCTATTGTATGCATGTGCCTTGTCAAGGTACCTGTATAGTTTGCAGGTTTAGAGCATTCATTGCTTCCTTTGCCTGTCTACGGTGTGGGTTGTTGTACCACCGTACTTTAACCATTGGCTGTATTTGCTTTTAGTAGGGTGTTGAGGCTTTTTTGTGGTGGTGCGGTTTAGGGTTACACATCTTTGTGCGCTTTCTATATTATACCTTTCAGTCAACATAATTTCATGCTACTTAAACGAGCTGCTACTGTGACGTCATGGTGACATTCTAATATCCTTAGTGGTAAGGATATCGAGATATCTAGGTCTTGAGAGTAGACTCTCTCTTTAGAACTTTGTTGGCGAATAAGTTTTTTGTAATTTTTTTTGGGGTTGTGTGGACATCCAATTTGATTAACATTTTGAGGTTTTTGTTGTATTAAAGGATTATATTAGTTTTGAGTAGTTCGAGCTCGATGCATGACTAGGGTATGGTACTGACAGAACTAGAAACTGAATTGAGTGGACAACGGTCCATGTATGCGTGTATTAAAAAGTTTTCCAACTTGCCTACGTAGCTTTTAATTTTTTCAACATTTCTGGGTTTACTTAAAACTGTATGAGCAATAGGTTGTCTCGAAAGGAAGCCTTGTAGGTAGATATGACCAGTATTTTATTTTGTGTTTATGTTCGAATTTGAATTTTATTCATCTGTAATCTGACATTGAGGCCGACGTTAATAAATGCCAGTTCTGGATTTAGTTTGAAATGTTTATAATTGGTAATCTGTGGTATGGAAGACGCTTTAGTTTTTTTACATCAAGTTTTTGGCTTTGTTTTTCCAGGCGACTAGACAATGGCATCCAGAGGTTCCGGAAGCCAGATATTGGTTTTTGTCTGTCTAGAGCCACAGTAGTTGTAGGCTGAAGATGGTATTTTGTAGCACTTTTTGGGAAGCGTTATTTTCACAGGTGATCTTAAGGATTTCTTTTGTTTGGCTACCTTTTCAACATAGAAGGTTTTACTTTAAAAAGAAATTCTTGCCAAAGTGGGGTGACTTAACCATTAGGTTTTTTTAATTCTTTCTTACCGATATCTACGTACGGCACTAACACGCGTGTAGTCCTTCCACAACGCGACTACTACGCTTGGCTACGGGGATGATCGTACTCAAACCTTCTTCCCGACCATTACCACCTACGATCGTCGAAGGAGAAAATGTGTAAAGAAATACTACCTTTTTTCTATGGGGGATGAATACGATCATCATTCAGAACAAGATAACCATTTAAAGCGATGTTTTAGCATACGTTAGCTGTGTGTTAAATTAGTTTTATTTTTATGTAGGAATAAAATATATTTTATATTGTGATGGCATATGTACGTAGTAAGTAGAGAATGTATGGAATCTTGTAGATGAAGATAGTGTAATGATACCTTATTTATGCATGTCAACGTATCATGATGTTAATGTTATATAAATCTATAACATTTTATCATGGTAGTAAAATAAATCTATATAATTATTGATGGTTTCAAATTGTATTGTAACTTTACAGTTGCTATGCTGTAAGGCTAACTTAAATTAAATGTGAATAATGAAAGTAGCAAATTGATGAATAGTAATAATAGTAAGATTACATTACAGTATTTTATTAGAATATGCATAATCTATTTTTTTTTCAATGTTTGCTTTATCTAACACTAACATTGATATGATAACTAGCTTTAATTATACACCAGAGATCATGTGTTTCATATTTACACATGACACGAATTAGTAGAACAGTTTACTGTTTTAACCACCGTGCCACATTTTAGCTGCTCTAGTCAATACATTAAATACCTAAATGTTGGCAAAACATGCTATAATCATATTACAAAAGACAATATGAAATATCATTAATAAATAATTATTTAAAGATTATCAAACACCTACTCAAACGATTACACGATTTATACGGTTATTAATTTTTATTACATTTTTATGAGCAATAGTTAATTTTATTTTTCTGTTTCAGGTAAATCAATTCTCTCCACCTTCACTGCACTTCTAATTATCAATTCTATCTATGATTGTAAGTATTTCACAAATATTAATTAATTGTAGATTTATATTTTATGATGTTTTTAGTATATATTACTATATCCTATAAGACCAAGAAATCCAAAATACTTTTGGCCGTGGTTGAATTTATGAAATGAAGTCTGCACTTGAATAAAATCAATTGGTCACTAATTTTATTGCATTTTCTTCACAAATTACAAGTATTGACAATACAAACTAAGTAGTTTGCTAAAAGCAAATTGCAGCGTATAAACTTTGCTGTTTTTTTTTCTTATTGTGACCTAAAATCTGTATAACTTTATACGGTTATATTTAATTGTAAACCGGATTGTTGCAATTGTTACTCCGACTATATACAATTATAAATCTAAAACTGAAGGATTTGTAACAAACTTTAACTATACAATGATTCTTTGTTGTTGTAAAACAGAATCATACTATAGTTCTAAAGATTGTTATGAGTGACAACTAATTTGTTTAAATGTAGCCAAATTATCTAATATTACCATTAAGGGCAGAAAATTGTCATAAAACTTTGAATTTGACTTGCGCAACTTTTTTTTAATTGGTTAATTGGTTTTGATGACTTCGGTTTCTTAGGAGTCGAGGTTAGACCGCTCTATAAAGTTAATTTTCTAGACTACTCTGATGTGCTTTGCAAATGATGAGTCAGCGATTTAGATATCTTATAATTTTTTGGTTAAAGAGGAAAACATACCCTTGAAGACGGTTATGCAATCCAGAATAGAGTTCTTGGTTTCGTGTTCTTTTATAGGGTCAGATTACCGGATTGGGTTTGTTCATGAAACTAAAGTAGTTATTTTAAATCAGAGTATTCATATTGTTATGGACTGGTAGCTATGTTTATTTTAAAGCTTTTAGAGTGTCTTGTAGTTTTATCATTTTGTTTGTGAATTTTGTTTATCTTGCTGTTGCAGCTCTTTTATAGGGTTACGTGGCCGGGTGGCCGGATTTGGCTAGTTTTTTTGTTTAGTAGTTTTATCATTTTGTTTGTAAATTCAGTTTCTTTACATTGAGATAACTTTGATATTATTCAATTGTTAGTTTTATGATATTGTTTCTTTTTGTTATCTGGTTCATTCTTGATTTCTATTCCTTTAGAGGGTTCTATGGTTTGAGGTCTGAGTAATTTTAGTTTATTTATTGTTCAGGGTTTTGTTCTTGCAATTCTACTCTGAGCATTTTTTTTTCTAGTAGCTGGTTGTTTTGAAAGTAAAAGCTGTGTTTAGTAGATTTTCTTGTATGGGTAGTATTTTTAGTTCTTTTATTAGTTCGTCTAACAGATTTCCTTAGTTGGTTCTCATTTACAAATCATTATCTTCTGTATTATTTACGAGTGACTTTAGGTCATATCTGCATTGGAATAATATTTTTCTAATTTGATGATTTATCTTGCGTATTTTTAGTTTTGGTATATAAATTTTGTTTTCCGTAGACGTACAGACTGAAATTTAAGGCTCATACTATTTCTAGTTTTCTATCTGGGAAAGTACAACTGCAATGGCGTCTGTTACTGACGTCATCAACAATTGAGGAGCAGAATTAACAGGGGTTAAATACCAATTTGCTGAAAAATTAGATATTTCTAAAGATAGATGCAATCGACTATATTTTATCAAACGGCCAAATTTTCTGTTTTCTAATTTTGGTACTTAGCTCTTTTGTTACTTCTGCTTCTCAATTAAAGGACGTATAGCTTCTGCCAAAAAAATTCTTAAAAACACTCACAAACTTCTGTTTTTTAACTAATCATTTTAATTAAGCTGAAACAATTTAATAATTAAGTAATTAAACAATAAATGTTAAACCGTTTTTTTGAGTATTCTGGTGAGCTTTGCAGTGGCTTTTATACTATTTTAATCGTAATTCACGACTAATCTGAAATCTCGCTTGAGAGTAAATTCAACATATTACCTCTTGAGAGTATTAAACCTTAGAGCGATCGTTGCGACTTTTATCAATCAAAACACATGGTTTCTTATAAATCAGAAACGACTCTGTAGCAATCGAAGAATCAATATACGATCGGGATTTTTTTAATGATTTTTATCTAGCTATGAAAACAAGGAGTTACAGGACAAACAAATTTTATTTTTTAACGTAAGAATCAGTAACACTATCATACTTATAGTACTGATACGATTAATTGCATAGCGTTTTCCACAACGTCATTTGATAAAAAACGAAAGAGGTAATAGTTACAGGGGGCAAGGTCCGGACTTTTTCTATTATTATAGTTTTTTAAATCTCGTCTTTGCTTAAGAAAATTGTATTTTTGTTTTTTTGGGTGGTATATAGCTCTTATGAACCCATTGCATAAACTCTTGTTTTTGGAGTATTCCAGTGGGTGTACCTAGGTTTCATCTCCAGTTACAATTTAATAGAAGAAGTTTTCTAATTCTTTTTGCAAATTTGTTATTTTCATTTCTCACGTAATAACTGCAACTTTGATACCCGAACCTACTGAAATACATCTATGAAAATGTGACACTTCAAATTAAGCTGGACGATGACACCATTACTAACAAGATTCCTATTAGAAGAGGAGTAATGCAGGGTGATACTATCTCACCGAAACTCTTTACGATGGCAATGAAAGATGTCTTTAAACGCTTTTACTGGAAGAAGAACGGTGTAAACATCGATGGTAAATATCTGAACCATTTGTGCTTTTCCGACGACATTGTTCTTATTAGCTCGGACATCAGGGAGTTAAAAAGCATGCTCACACAACTAAATTTAGCATCCAAAGAAGTCGGACTTAAGATGAACCTCAATAAGACCAAACTTATGAGTGATTCTAAAATTCTCATCTTTATAGAACAAAATGTGGTTGATAACGTAGCAGAGTATGTGTATCTGGGTCATGTGATCAACTTGGAAAAGAAAACCAGTGCGCCGAAATAAAACGCAGAATTAGGATGAGTTGGGCAGCATACGGTAAGCTGAGTTACATACTGAAAGATCAGAGCATCCCATATGGACTAAAAAGGGAGGTTACAATAACTGCATCTTCTCCGTAACTATGTATGGTCTTAAAACAACTACCCTTACCAACAGATCAGCAGACAAGCTGCGAACTTGCCAAAGGTCAACGGAAAGGACTATATGTGTTAGGTGTAAGCCTAAGGGATCACATTCGAAACACCGAAAAATAAATAATAAAATAAGCCTAAATTGCTAACAGATTGAAGAGAACTTCCTTCAAATCACCAAGTTAATGTCGGAGAAAGAAGATTGTTTGATAATAAACTCATATTTGTTAACTTTTGCGATACTAGCAACATGTCGAGAATTTTGTTGTGTATGTTGTCGTATGAAATGACAGCTTCTGATGGAGTTCTTGGGGATTTTTGGCAGCCCAGTAGCGCATATTTTGTTTATTGGCATATCCAGTCAAGTTAAAATGAGACTCATCACTGAAAAACAAAAGCGCGAAAGTTCTTGCACAATGGCCAATTTGTACGGCTGGAAATGAAGAATGCAGAATTTGCTTCACAGAACGATTGGAAATTCTAAAATTAGACTTTAGTTTTGCGAGCTTAAGGTAATCCACACCTTAAGCGAAACTAAAACCTTTACTGCTTCGTTACTGTTCTCAGGTATTCTGATGAAACGTGCGACTTCAGTTCTTTTTTCTGCACAAAAAGTTTCCCTGAACATTGTGACTAACAAAAGAATTGACTTCCGGTTCGGATCCGGACTCAATTGCGCAATATTGAAGCAATTTGGTTGAAACCGCCGTTGGATAAATAGGCCTCACAAACACATGTTAACAAAACTTTAGGAACTCCTTTCTTGAACGAGATCACGTACACCCGCCTGTGATTCTCATCAGCTTTAGACCGCTTATTACAAAAAAGGAAGTTATTTTGCCGCCCAATGTATAAGCGTAAATTGAATTAATTTATTATGGAAAGAATAAAAAAAACGTATGCTGTATTGAAACCTAAATACGTCCATTTAAAGCCGGAACTAGTTAGTTAGTAGTATTTATTGGATTAGGGATTTGTTTTAATCTACGAAACAAACAAAAAGTTTAGATAAAATAGGTGAAAGTTATTATTTTTATTTTAATGTAATTGTATTGTATCGTTTAAATATGGTAATGCTCTAAGATTGTAAAATAAAAATATCTAACGCGTTATTATTGGAACTAAAGTCCAGGGATAAATATCAAAAGTGATTAAATTATTTATTTTCAGTAGTTAATACAAAGTTTATATAAAATGATTTATAAGTTTTTATATGGCTGTGAGTAAGTTGTGATGTAATTACAGTCACACACCAATATAGTTTTATGTGTGAAGTGTAAAGCTGAACTTTTTGCGTGTTGCACACGCTTTTTCTTATGGCTTCATGCGTAATAATGCCTGTTTGCACTAAGCGTGCGTAATAAACAGTATGAAATATAGTAAATTGAACTTAACCACAAATTTGTTTTTATGTTTTGTGTGTATTGAGATAAATATTGCTTATAATTTATTTGATTTAGTGGATTATGAATTATAAAATTTTATTGAAAACATCAATTGGCAACTGATTTGCAACATAAAATATTCAATATTTACATAAATATGATTTTACATAAAATATGACCAATGGTCGGTTAAGGTTGGTTGAGTGATGGGTGGTAGGGGGGTGTTTTCGGATGGGCTGGTATAATGTCCGCGTACTCTGAAACGTTTTACCTAATGGCCTTTCATTAAGGGAGGAATGCTTTGTGCATATGTGATGTCCACGGTGATTGTGTACAGTCCGTACAATGCGAGGATAATTTAATGCGCTATAGTGTATTTAATTACTGGACCCGCCTTTTGATCTCCGGAACCGGACGTTGTTCGGACTCTGAAGCACCACTGCTGCCAACCTTAGAAATTACATTCAGATACTTACTTTCTACGTGGCCGTACTAATTGAAATCGCTTTTCTGTGTGCCTTGTAATGTGTGCTTTTCGTAAAAGGAAAAAATAAGCACTGTGAAGGCTATTGAAAATTTAACTCTACCATTTAGTCACGAAAAATATAATAAGTGAAATTTCAAAATATTTTATAGCTCACCATTAAAATCGCCCGTAGATTATTTTTTATGTATAAAGCAATTAATCAAGATATTCTCTCATTATAAAATAAAATGTCATGGCGACGCCTACATCTTCTAGTTGCTTAATTAACAATTCCATTGATTATAAACGCGCTATCGTTGATATGATAATTCGGCGTTAATTAACTTGTTGTAACTGGACTGCATTAATTATTTCATGGTACATTAATCTATACTAACAAATCTTTAAACAAATTTCACTAAAATGTTAACACACTGAATTATTTATTAAAATTATTATAAATTTAAACAACATGCAATTACTGGGTACCGCCGTAAATTTTGTGAACTGTTTCTTTGAGATCCATTTTAATTGACACAGCTTTTAGGTTGTTGGCAAAGAAAAGATAATCCAATTAAAATCGGCCGCGCATATGTGTGTGTTTGTGTGAATTTATGCCTGCTTTTAACCATCTAATAGTTATTTTTCACAACATTTTGTGTTCATTAGTGTCAATGCGGGTTCTTTATGGCTTAATTAACTATATTCTTGAATACAAAATAATTTATTCACTTTATTTCGTTACATTATACCTCTGTTTTTTTGCACACATACAAACATACGCCGCTAATTATCTCCAACAATGTATTTGCATATGGAGTTTTTATTTTGTTGAGCTCGTTATGTGGACGCTCCTGGCAATAGTTTGGGTCATACTTCATATTTTGAAATGAAAAAATCAAAAATGCAATGGAAAAATATGTAATTAGGCAACAAAAACATGTGATATTTGATTGAAAATAAAATTCGTAAATGTGCATAACGCGTATTCTAAAAAACGCATATAATTGCTGTTGATTCAAATGGAGTTATGATTTTTAATTAAAAGTTTACTACAATCAATATCCAACAATTTTATTATATCATATTTTTACTTGCATAAATTATTTACTAGATTCTTTGAAAGTGTATAAAATGTTTGAATTAATTATACAATAATATGTTTTTTTTATTTGAATACTATTAATTATTTCTTTAATTGCATACACAATAATGTTTTGATTGATTGATACAATTATGACATTATTATCACTATTATTATTTGTTATGCTTACGTTTAACGTGTGTGGGTTTGGTTGAATTGGGAATTTATTAAATGTAAATACAATAATAACTATTTTAAGATGAATAAATTAATTATAAATTCATAACACAGGTATCAAATACATGTTATTTGATTATTAAATTTTCATGTGGCCCTAATAAATGTAAAATGTAAATGCTATTAAATTATCAGACATTAACTGGATTTACTTACTTACGTCTGTTAAGTTGCGTTGACTATTTTATTTAGTTTGATGTTGCAAAAAATTATGTAATGATTATGCATAATACTGTGTTTTACAATTGGGTAAAGAAAAGCAAATTTTTCAAGCGGACTGACAAAACATATTCTGCCACTTTTCCAAATCATTCTTTATATGTTTCAAAATAGTTTTAATTTTGCTATTATTTATTTATTTAGTGTCGCGGTTGCAAATTTTATAAAGAGAGGCTTGAAGGGACTAAATTATAAATTGATTCTAGTATTTTTATAAAACCAATTTCCATATACATAATAATACATATATAAATTGAGATATAAATCAGTTTTATTTGAATATCTTTTTCTTTGTATAATGTTCACTTAAATGTAAATGATCTATAGAATAACGATTTTACATTTCAATTCTTACTATTTTAATAAAGTTTATCAAAAAATAATCATAAGTTGGATGCCTTTAAAAGTGTTTGCATTTTAAAGAGGAACAGATATTTAAGTCTTAATAAGTTTTTTTTTTACAATTTTTAACTTTAATAACGCTTAATTCAAAGACATTTTTTCAGAATAATTGCAAATTTTTTATTTATTAAACAAAACTAAAACTTAAGAAGATTTGGTTTATTAATAGCATGTGTGTTTTCCATCAGCACGAGTTACTGCTTGACATTTTTGGCGCATGTTTTGTACTAGCTGACAGATACCTTCTTGTGGTATATTTTTCTATTCTTCGATTATGGCATTTGTTGTTGAAATGTCTGAGGTAGATCTGGGCGCCACCGAACACGTCTATCTAACAAATCCTATCAACGGGGTTTTGATCAAGACTTAGGGGAGCCCAGTTTATGGTTTGAATTTTGAGGTGCTAGTTGCATAAACACAAAATTTGGGTCTATAGCATAAACTGCTGGTATAACATGATTCTCCAGGACGAGATTGATGTACAGTTTTGTTTTATCAAGACTAATTTTGCTCTAAACTATCACAGATCTACCATAATATTTTTTGACTTCTTGTATGGTTTGTGCAGAAATTAGATATTTTCACGTTCTGAGTTGTTCTGAGTCTGATTTGAAGATCTTTGTCTATGGATATGCAAGAACTAACAACCATATCTAAATTTGGTTTGTTTTTCTTTTAGGATCTTGTCCAATACGTCTTTTATATTCGGTGGTTTTTAGGTATCGATTCCACACACTATGGATGACAGAATACCTGACGTTAAACATTTTTGCAACTTGTGGTATTCTTGATAGAAACAACAACACGAATGACTTCTACTTTAATTAGATGCTTTATTTTGATATACTTGTGTCAAACTTAACAATTTATGATCAACTATTAACATTGTTTACTATTCTAAAGAGCATTACATTTTTAAAATATTTTTTTATTACTTGCTTCACTTTGTTTCTTGTAGTTTCTTTGAATTGGCGTTATTATCTTAAAAATGATATGTAAAATTTGTTTTGTTTTTGCAAATTTATTCGGACTAAATGTGAATCTTTGAATTAAACGTTAGTTATTCTATATTAAACACAAAAATGAAAGAAAAATAAGCAAACTGACTGACATGACATAATATGAATAGCTTTTATTATGTTATTTTGAACGTTCTATTGTATTGTATTGTATTGTATTGTATTGTATTGTATTGTATTGTATTGTATTGTTCTAAAGATAAATATTTTTTGGATAAGTAAAACAAGAGGACAAAAAGTTTATATCTGAATTTGAAAAGATTATTTTGTGTTCAAAATTTTTTGTTTGTCCAAAAAACACTATTTTTTATCAACTTTAAAAACAGACGAATAAAAAAAAATGTTTGGCTAGTCTACGTTACTTTAGATTATTTTTCTACGCACTATAGTTTTATTATTCCTGAACATTGACGTTAGTTGGGCATTGGGGGTTTTATGGTATTAGATGTATGTTATGGCTTTGAAATAACACCCAGGATGCATCATGTTTTTTGTATAATATATAAGATAAAGACAAGGGAAATCTCTACAGATAACGCTGAAATCTTTTGATTATGAACTCAAGAGTACAGTGTTGCTTATAGAAGCGACACCATACATTTTTATACTTGGAATATTTTATGTTTTATATCATCAACATTTTGTGCTATAAAAACTTGATTATCTGCAAATACTATACTTATGCTTATTGTTTGATTTTTTTTAATTTTGTTAATGCGACTTTTAATTAAATTTTAAACAGTTTTGCTAATATACAACAGCTCTGTTTGAGTTTTTTGTTTTTGTAAACTTGGTTGATGAGCATTTTTTAATTTTTATTTGGTATCTTGCATTATATATAGATTTTTTGGTATTTTGACTTGTTATGTTAGTATATTGTAAAGTTTGTCAGAGTTTTACTAAAGAAATGGTGTCATATTCTTTTTTTTAGATCTTCTTTTTCTTCCTCTTTAGTTAGGATTAGATTCTGTTTTTTTTTTTAACATTAATAGTTGCAGTTGGGACGCTGCATCTCGTTGGTGGTCTTCTCGAGGGTTTTTTTGATCTTGATAGCTTCGTTCTGGCAATTTTTGGCAGTCTATTTTAGATCAATTTGGTAAATGTTATTTTTTTCTAAAAATTGTAAAAAAGATCTTCCTACTTTCTTGTTTTTTTCTGCCTTCATCACAGTGCGTCATTGTCACCGACAATGGCCATACCGCTAAAACCGATCTGTTAATCATTAAAAGCTAAGTCTTTTTATCATAATCTCAAGTAATTATTGACTTTGATTCTCTTTATTTAAATATTTTTATTTATATTCTGCCTATCGCATCACTGATATTTATCGAAGTTTTACACATTCGTTTTTATCAAATGTTTTTGATTGTTGATAAAAATGAATTTTGGAATTGATTTGTCAGCATCTGGTTTAGTTTTTTTGTTTCCTATTCTGCCGGATATTTCGGTTCCGCAACTAGTCATTTTAATTTTTTTATATAATTTTTATTGGTTAGTTTTATTATTATAATTTGTGTTCTGCTTTTGACAGTTTTTTAGGTTTTCCGTTTTTTTTTTATTTTACTGTACCTTTCTCTTTTCCTTAAAACATCAGCCATCTTTTGTCTTCTTTTTTTTGCATTGGCATTCACTAGTTTTTCAATCACGACTTTCAATAAACTTTTTTTTTCAATCCATGCTTTATCTATTTTTTTTATGATTGTACTTGCCAGCGTACTTTTTCCTTTCTTGTTTTTCTCAACACTTTTATTTCAGATCTTATCTGACCACTTAATGCCCATTAATCTTCTCCAGAGTCTTATTTCGAATGCTGCTATGCGTTTTTTATCTTTTTTTTGTACAAGTTTTACATTTGTATAGGAACACGTCCATACAAAACATTTCACAATTTTTTACTTGGAGGTTTATATCTTTATAACTTGTTTTTCAAATGGCTTTGCAACACGTGTCCTTTTGAATCTTAAGGGCTGAAAGTTGGCATAAATTACTTGTTTGTATAAAGATCATTTTCTGAGGGTGCACACAAAGAAATTCCACAAACAAAATATTAAGAACCAGTCTAATGCCCATAGATATAGTGTCTTTATGACATGTGCTTGAATTATCTCAGCGGATTACTTCATTACCAATCGCCTTGGGGAGACAATTATGTTTGTATTATATACCATAAATAACTTATAACACCTCGATGTTTAAGGGAGAAAATATTATATAAATATACAACATTTTCACTCTTGAAATCTTCGGGTTCTAGGTATACTATCATAATTGGTTGCTAATGAACTAATCCATAAGATAATTTAAGCTTATATCGTAAAGACACTATATCTATGATAATTGGACTAGTTCTTAAAAAAAAAATTGTGCAATTTTTGTGTGTGCACCTTCAGAATGTGATCTTTATGCAAAAAAAGTAAGCCATGCCAAATTTCAGTCCTTAAGATTCAAAAGAACACGTGTCGCACTACCTTTGAATTTTCAAAACTAATATAAAGGGTTTTCCAATAAGAAGTTTAATTTTGAATAGCAGGCTATTTGGGCAGTTGTCAATTTTGAAGCTATTATCTTTTGACATTTGACAAGTAAAAACTACGCCATTAAACAACTTCAACAACGCATTGAATTTATTAAAATTTACTACAAAAATGGTGAACATTTTTCAGTCACATTTCGCAAAATTAAAGCACGTTCTGGTCGTCGTAAAGCACCTTCTAGGTCGGCAATAGTAAACCTGGTGGAAAAATTTGAGCTGTTGGGACATGTTTGTGATGTGAAGCATTGAAACCGTGTGCATCAAAAACACATCAAAATATTGCTGATGTAGCTCATAGTGTTAAAGAAAACCTATACTTGTCGATCTTTGGAATTAGACATTTCACAAACAACATTACACCGTATTTTGCATAAAGACTTAAGTCATTTAAAGTTCAGTTAACACAAGAACTCAAGCAGGTCGATCACCATAAACGTCGTATTTTCGCTGATTGGGTCCTTCAAATGCATCAAAATGATCCGGAATTTTATCGAAAAATCATCTTCAGTGATGAGGCCCACCTAGGAGGCTACGTTAATAAGCAGAATTGTCGCAATTGGGGCTCAGAAAATCCAAGAATGATTGTTGAAAAAAGTCTTTGCATCTTCAACGTGTCACTGTTTGGTGCGGTGTGATTGGATTCTACTTTTTTTGAAAATGAGGCTAGTGCAACTGTTACGGTGAATGGATGACGTTACCGAGGTATGATTAATGATTTTTTATGGTTGGAATTGGAAGATATTGATGTGGACGACGTTTATTTTCAGCAAGACGGCGCTACGTGCCACACAAGCAACGAAACAATCGCAATTTTGCAAGAAAAGTTTCCTTATCGTGTTATTTCCCGAAGAGGTGATCACAATTGGCTACCAAGATCTTGTGATTTAACACTTTTAGACTTTTTTCTTTGGGGCCACGTGAAAGATAATGTCTATGCCAATACTCCACAATCGATCTAAGACCTGAAAGATGGAATTCGTGAAGTTATCGAGGACATACAGCCGCAAATGTGCGAATTGGTTATGGAAAACTTCAAAGAATGTGGTACTGCAATTGTAACCGTGGCGGCCATTTGACTGATATCGTTTTCAAATGTTAATGACGTACCTTCCTTTTTACAATGAAATAAACATTTATTGATTTCTCTTAAAAAATACCCTTTTTTTTTAAATATCAAATTGAAACCTCTTATTGGAAAACCCTATACCTACTTAACGAGTATCATAGCTTTTAGATTTGATTCAAATGCATACCCAGGAGACCCAGGCTCCAAGAAAGCAATTAAGTAGTTGCTAATTAGGTTCTACATAAAACTTTACATCAATATACGCTGTTATTTTTTTTATAATTTACATTTTTTTATTGTATTTTAAATTTTGAACTTAAAATTAGACTCGTAAACAAAAATTATTAGAATTTCAGGCTTAAGTCTATTTTTTTTTTATTTACAAAACCTTTAAAATGGCGTATTGTACGTATTTTTTTTTTTTTTTTGTCAAATTTGTATCGTTCTAATAATGTTTTTTTTAAGTAAGCTAATAGGTTTACTTTAAAAACTTCAAAAGCAGTGCGACACTTGTTCTTGTTTGATTTTTAAGGGCTGAAATTTTTGCATAAACATCACTTTCTGAAGGTCAACCCAAAAAAATTTACAAAAATAATCTGAAAATCAGTCTAATGACCATACTATACTTCACAACTGTCTCAAGTTAATTATTATTGTATTATTGAGGTACTTGACTGTTGTAGCATACTAGCAGGTGCGCTCTCAGAGTTGAGGTTGTACTAGGCTATATAAGATTTGAGGCTTCGTGGTTGTGTGTTAACACCGTATCTGGCATTGGGGTCTTATATGCAACAGCCAATGCTCAGCACAATAACATCAAAAGTTTGTGAAGCTTACAATGGCCGGCTTGGCTTTGAGCTTGTATGCAGGGCACATTACACTAGTAGGGACCAGTTATAATCACGTGTGTATTAAAGTATACCTTGGGGTTATACTAATTAAGTGGCTGGTATTATGGTCTATTAGTTTCATAGAGAAAGATTTTATATTTGTTTTTTGCACAGAATATATTGATAATTATATGCAGATTCAAATTTATTATTTAAAATTAATAAATGATGTATTTTATCCTTCGACACATTAGTTAACATAAATTGTTTAATAGTTACTGTGATTTTATGTAAATTGTCTCTTAGACCAGCGAGATGCTTTGCACACTAATGATGGGTGCATACTATGAAAAACGAGTGTATGTGTCTCTTACTGGATGAAGAGATAGTTTACATAAAATACATCATTTATTAATTTTAAATGATAAATTTGTTTTGGTCATCTGATTCAAATAAAACGCGCCCAAAATGCCGTTGTCTGTTCGTGTAGGATTTAATTGTATTACAGTCTTTTTCACACACAAACAGTTTAACGTTTCTCTTAGTAGGGGGCATTGCGTTAAAACCTTCGTCAAATTTATTAATTAATTAATATACCACTTGAACGCAAAGTGTGGTAGTTGGTTGTTTTTTGTTGTTTGGAATGTTTGATATGCCCGAATCTCATAATTAGTATTTTTATCAATATTTGTTTTTGTATTGAAAAGTTAGCCTGACGACCCAACACCTAATCTGCTTATACACTAAGAAATTGCATTACTGCAAATGCAAAACATCTTTTGTTCACCCAACACAAAATTCTCACATAGTATAAGTACAATTTTAATCAACAAAAAAATAAAAATATTAAAAAAAATATTTAAATTGTACAAAAAGTTTGTTAGTCAATTTAATTTTTTTCCGCAATCTTAAGGCCTAGTTACACAGTGCGAGCTAGTTACCGAGTTGGCCTAGTCAGTTATTTGCACCGTATGGCCCCATCATACTATAATGGCGAGGAACAGTAACTTGTATGATGCGGTCACACGGTGCCAGTAGCTTTACTGCAGTAACTGACTAAGCCAGCTCGGATGCTAGCTCGCACAGTGTAACCAGACCTTTAGATTTGGTAACTAGAATTGTGTTTTTTTTTTGTTCCAAATCAATTTTTATTTCCGCGTAAACACACAGGCAAACTTTAGGATGTTTTGCGATATCTATTTTGAACAAATAAAAATGTTCGTATCTGTTTTATTCAATTTATTTTAATTTTTTTTTGTAATTTTTGCGACTTGTTATAAGTTGCGTAATTTTTGATGTGATTACGAACTTTATGTTTTGTTTTTCATCTACCGTCCTGATGAATTATCTACATTATTTCTTGTATTTTTTCTAATTTTGCATATGAGAGTTTTATTTAATTTTCTGTCGTTGTTTTTGTAAGTTTGTCCGCTACTGTGATACTTTGATTCCTTATATGTGCTTTTGTTTAATAAAATATAATCATTTTACTTCTTGTTTGCCTAATTATTCGCACTATTTCTAACATTAATTCTATCAGTTTTTGTATTGATCTAAGTGCATAATGTGCCGCTTAGAGTCAGATATTACGTGCCACACAGAGTAATAAACATAATAAAAATATATGCATTACTAAAGAAAAAAATAGAATTTTATTTAACAGTAGAAACATTCGGCATGTACAAATTTTAAATGATAATTATGTTAAAGGGTTGTCATCAATGTTAAACGAAAAACTTTCAAAAGATTATATTGTTACGAGTTTTGTAAAACCTGGAGCTACATTCTCAAATGTGGTTAACAACATAGTAAAGAATAAGAAAACACTTACATCGACCAACAAATGCATATTAGTTATGGCAGGCTCAATTGACGTCGTTACCTGTTACAACTCTCAAAACATAAGTTCATTAATAAACGAAATTGACTGCAAATTAACGCAACTATCAAACATGCCTATTATACTTTCATCAATACCTAAATGTTACGACACAACTGAATATAATATGATTATTGATCACATCAACTCGCGTTTGATGGATATCTGTGAATCAAAATAGATATTAACAGTTCTATAGAAAGAAAACACTATACTAACCACGTGAAAAATTTAAACTATATGGGAAAAAAACTAATAACAATAGTAATTTCAAAACTTTTTTCCACAGATGTATTACAAGAAGACAAACGCAAAAATAAAAAAGGAAACTCAACTGAATTATCTTTTTTTAAGAAAAACTAATTTACATCACTCTTCAATATAAATGAATTATCATCGATTGAAAGCATTGCAACTCAAGAAAATTTTAACATGAAAATTATAAATGTTAATTTACAAAGCTTGGCAAATAAAATAGATTTACTCGATATATTTTTAAACTACGAAAATCCTAGTATTATATGCATAACTGAGCACTGGTGTGACAAGGACAAAAAAGATTTAATGATACTAAAGGGATATTCAAAGATTGCACATTTTTCTAGAATAGTGCATATTCATGGAGGATCCATGATTTATATAAAAAATGACAATCTACATTTTGCAACAGAGATTAAATATGCTGAGGAAATATCTTCTGAGTTTCATTTCGAGTGTTGTGCCGTCAAATTAGAAGTAAATAAATTTAAATGTGTTATCATTAACATTTATCATGCTCCGCCACCCAATGGAAACTATGATATTTTCTTTAAAAACTTATATGAGATATTGAAACATTGTTCAAAAATATCTGACAATTTGTTTTTATGTGGAGACTTTAACATTGACTACTTAACAAACAAACTCTTTGCATAAAGACATTTTTAATGATATTTTAACTTGTTTCAATTTAAAGTGTACTTCAAATGAGCCGACAAGAATATTTACAGACATTAGAGGTAAAACATCTATCACTTAAATTGATTATATAGTGGCTAACGTAGATAATAGATCTCAGCATTCAAAAATTGTCCAAGCTAACTTAGGCGATCATCTAACTATGATTTATACCGTAAAACTATGTATACCGATAAGTAAACCTAATTAGGATAGAAGTAATAATTATAGAAAAATCAATAATAATAACTTAGATGAATTGTTTTTATTTTTAAGTAATGCTAACTTTGACAAAATTTTAAACTGCAACCATGATGATGGTGATGTGGATTTAAAATTTAATGAGTTTATTAACATACTAATGTGGGCCATAGACATTAATTGTCCTATTGCTCAATCTAAAGGTAAAAAACCTGAGAAAAATAGATGGATCACAAATGACATAATCAAAAAAAGCAAACGCTTAAAAGAACTTTACTGGATATCATTAAATAGTAATGACGTTAACCTTAAAATTAGATATAGAGACAATAAAAAAGAATATAAAAAACTTATTAACACACACAAACAAGAATACTACTCCAATATAATTTCTGAAGCAGACAATAAATCTAAAACACTATGGAAAATCATCAAATTAAAAAAATTAAAGCACAATAATGAAATAACTCAAGATCCTAAAATTGTATCGGAACTCTTTGCAATGCACTTTGCAACCAAAACACAAAAAACACTATCAAATCACTTTGGACTACACTCATCTTCTGAATGCACTGTATATGGTACTAATAATGCAAGTAGTTGCTTCTTCAATTCTGTTGAAATCTACGACGTACTAACTGTAATCAATAATATGAAAAACACAAACAGCACTGGTTTAATCGACATATCTTCCAAAATAGTTAAGCACATATTTCATATAATTGCAGAACCGTTAGTTCTTCTTAATGACATATTAAAAACTGGTAAATTTCCTTCAATGCTTAAAAATGCTTCAGTAGTGCCTATTTTCAAGAAAAATAATTCTCAAAATATCGAAAACTATAGACCAATTGCAGTACAGAAAAAAATATTTTCAACAAATGATGAGTTTTTTAAACAAATTTATCTAATCTAATTCACGATGCGCAACATGGTTTTCGTGAAGGTTGATCTACTGAAACAGCAACTACTAATTTTATCAATGATGTTTACAAAGAATTAGATAAAGGTAAACATGTAGCAGGTGTTTTTTTCGATCTCTCTCAGGCTTTTGATTGCCTTAACCTAGATTTTATCATTAAAAAACTCGAATGTTACGGTTTCCGCGGTGTAACGCTTAAATTAATAAAATCGTTCTTAAGTGATAGAAAATTTGGTGTAAAGGCAAATGGAAAATATTCTACATATTTTGAAAGCAAAGAAGGGGTGCCGCAAGGCTCAGTGCTAGGTCCTCTCGTATTTTTATTGTTTATTAATGACCTAGTAAGTTACATCTTACCAATCACTAATATTATAATATATGCTGATGATACATCATTTTTAATATCTGCTGATAGTTTGGATCAACTTCGTTTTAATGTTGAAAATACAGCTGCTCAGTTTCATCAATGGTGTGAAAAAAATATGTTAATGGTAAACATCAGCAAAACAGTTTGTATATATTTTCGTAACTCAAATAGCAACATTGGATTAACATTTGCAATGAACAATCTAAATATCTCATCGGAAAATAAAACTAAGTTTTTAGGTTTAGTAGTGGACAATCTCTTAAACTGGAACTACCACTTGGAACATGTATGTAAAAAAATTAACACAGGTTACTATTCAATATCTCAGTTGAAATCATCAGTAGACTTAACGGGTCTTCTTAATGCATATTATTCATTTATATATATAGTCATATAGCATATAACGTCGTTTTTTGGGGAGCAGCATCTAACTGGCAAAGAGTCTTTATTGGACAAAAAACAATTATTCGCCTCATTTTTAATGTAAACCATCGAGATTCATGTCGACCATTTTTTATTAAATATAACATTTTAAGTCTGCCATCGATTTACATTTATAGAACACTGTTAATGGTCAAGCAAAATATCTCAACATTCTCCAAAAATTCCGATTTTCACAAGTATCATACACGCCATGCTACGTCACTGCTAATAGTACCTCATAACTCTTCTAAATTTGAAAAATCGCCATATTACATGGGAGTTCTACTGTACAACAAACTACCTCTTCAGGCACAACATATGAATCTCAAGGATTTTAAGACTTTTATAAAATCTTTTTTACTAAAAAAATGTTTTTACTCTGTTCAGGACTATTTTAATGATTAATAATATATATTCTTGTGTTTTCTTTTAGCTGTTTTTATCTTGTGACATTTTTTGTAACTTTTGTATTATAAATTTTGTCAATTTTAAACATTATGTATCTATGACATGTATATCCATTTTTAAAATGGCCTAATACCAAATAAATTATTATTATTATTATTATTATCATTACCACGCCTCGTCCGCCTGCTTGTTAATATATTTACCGCTGCTTTTATAGCACTAGTTTGCTATCTAACTTTAACTGTTTGCTAATAATTTTTGCGTTTGCATATTACAATGGCAGCGATCTTGACTTTTTTTTTATTTTGATATCAATCACATTTTGACTAGTAAAATCAGTGTCTACCGGCTATTCTGCATTTTTGATAGTACTATATTTTTTTGCATTCTTGACCGTGAGTTAATCAGGCGTTTTTTTTTTGTATTGGTATCAGGTCTCCGATAATACAATTAATGGAGCCTTTGTTGAATCAGTTTTATATGCTTTCGCCGCGCTTATTGCTATTTCTATACCACTGCTTTATATGTTATAGCTCTTTTTAATTCTCTCTTTACTTATTTATTTATTTGTTAGTTAGCGGAAGTCATAACAAAATAAGTATATCTACTTAGAAAGTATATAAATTAAACATATAACAACTAATACTAAAAATGAGAAAACTAAAATAGTTACTCTACTTTAACTTTGTTGGCATGTTGCAAAATTCGTGTTGAGGTACAATGCTACGCATAATCTGTACATTTATACGGTATATGAAATAAATAGTCATTGCGTAAAACTCGAGCTGGGACATGAACAACAATTCAGCTGAGCAAGTTAGGACAATCAATAGTCCCACGAAGCACTTTGAAAACTAGTGTCACGTCAAAATTAAAACGTTATTTCTCAAGATCATATTAAATGTAGAGAGCAGTTCCGTGTAGCTGCCAGCAATGTAGCATTTATATACCAAAAAACGAAATGATAGACTTGAAACAAACGTAATGCCTAAATCACGAATAGTGTTAATTCTTGACAACATTGTATTTATGAGATAACAACTATACATCATCGTAGACTGACGTCTGGAAAACGCTATTACTTTGGTTTTATTTAAATTAAATGTGCACTTCTTCATTAAGTAATACAGCATCATCTAAAGACAGAATTTTTATAAAGATTTTAATATTGTCAGCAAACAATAAGCCACGCGCATTAGAAAAACAATGTACCACATTATTGATAAAGATATTAAACTGTAGAGGTCTAAGATGTGCCCGCATTAGAACACCCGACGTAACGTTACGAAAAACTCACTGACCGATGCGCAAAAATTGAGATCTGTCAGACAAATATGATTGAATCCTCAGTAACAAGGTGCCATCAACTCCGGTACAACGTAGCTTGATAATTAATATGTTCTGATCAACGGTATCAAAAGCTTTTGAAAAGTCAATGTAAACTGAATCCACCTGAAATCTGTCGAGCTCATCTGTTATATAAGATTTATATATCAAAAGGTTGGAAGATGTTGATTTGACCTGATAAAAAGCAATTTCTGATTTCTGAATGGCAGTCAATTGACAGGTAACTAACTTTTCAAAAACTTTTGGAATGGAATTGATATGGGTTAATAGTTTGTTACATTATTTTCAGCACCAGACTTATGGATCGGAGTAATAAAAGCTTGTTTTTACAAGTAAGAAAAGTACGCATGACTAGAGATAAGTTGAATAAAAGGCATAAAGACCGGCAGAGGGCAAACACCCATTTGTTGATAAAAACGCAGTTAATAACCTAATAGGTTCTAGACAGTTGTTAAGCTTTAATACTGATAGTTCATTGAGAACATCAGATATTTTTAAAACATGATTTATGTGGGTACGAATAGATGGTGGACAATATATGTTTGTGAACTTGTAGATACCGTCAGCGAGCTTTAATTGCATGCAAAATGTTACGATACTTTTCTTGTATTTTTGCATACATAGTTTATGTGTTTTTGTCAGTGTCATTATTTTTTTGTTTATTGCTATTCTTAAATATTTGATTGATTTTGTGCAGTGAATGTACGACTCACCAATTTTAAAGTTTGGTTGCGTTTGATTCAGTTTTTCAAAACAAAGCCGTTGTTTTTCTTCGCTCAAACAAAATTTTACCTAATTTTCTTAACTTTTGATTACTGTGAATTTGCCGTTAGCTGTCTTAAACTACAGTCTTGACCTAGCTAGTAAAATTACATTGTCCGCAAATGCCATAGTTTTGCTTTTTCCTGGTAATGTTTTTCTGAGTAGTGTGTTTTTTCAAACACCGAACTCGATTTTGATCAGTGACTTGAGCTGACCTATTTGGACAAAGCTTAACAAGAAGAAGTAAAGATAATGTTTTAAAATTTTGAACTACTAATTTATTATCTTTTATCTCTGTTTATAATAATAAAGGATGTTTAATTTACTTGGTCAAAGTTTTGATTTTTTTGATTTGAAAGTTATCGTTATATCACTAATACATTTTGAAAACTTTGTGCAGTTGTCTTATCTGATTGTGTGCCAAGTAAAACGCTATTTGGAAGCTAATGAGGAAATTTAATGAAAACGGTTTACTACAGGATGTGAAGACACCAAAACGCGTATCACTTAGACATTTAATTGAAAGCATTGCCGTGGCAGCGGAAAGTGTCAAAAAATACCTAATGAAGATTCAAAACACCTCAATTAGTAGTGGATTCTAACATTTTTTTCCAGCATTACATTGTATCGAATTTTAAGAAAAAAAAATTTGGTTTCTGCTTGTATAAAAGTTCAATTGACAAAAGAAATGTAACTTATTATATCATTACGGAGAAGTTGGTATTTCCGGAACGTGTAACAGTTGCTATTCTAGAAGAGCCCTTTCAGGCAATTGAGGGCGCTACAACGACATGTTTGTTGCCTAAGGTACGGAGAGATGGGTATAGAGAACTTTTTTTTAATAAGATGGTGCCACGTGTTCTCCAAATGGTGAAAAAATTTCATTATTACAGACTTCATTTGCTAGGTTTTGAAAAATGACAACAGTTGGCCACTAACAACATTCGGTTTGGCACTTTTAGAAAAAAAATTATATAAAGACAAAATCTATTCCGATAAGCCAGGGACTATTCACTCTATCAATGCTAAAATCGAAACATTGAGAAAAGTGAAAAAAGGCGTTTATTTGAGTGTAACTAACACATTTTATAAATAATATACATGTTGCTAGTCTATAACATAGTTTAAAAAAATCTTTGTTATTGTTATTCTTTGTTATTTTATTCAAGAAACTAATGTTCACTTTTTGATGAAACACTTTTAAATCATAATAAACTAAAAAATGTATTTTTATAATTTTATTATCTTAAAAAGAGCAATTATTATATAATAACATGTGAAGACAACATATGCGTAGTATTGATATCATTAAATTTTAATTATATATATGTATACTATAAATAATGTGCTTTGATTTGGCGAAAACTACAACGATCTGCAAGAAAAAATATGAGCAAGACCTTCATAATATTGTTGTACTTTGAACATAAAATATTGTTACATACGCAGTATATTAATGTATAAACTAAAATAAAATTGCAGTCGGAGAATTAGTGCAAACCTTGAAGTTTGTTTGATTTGTCAATTGCTTGTAATAGAAATTAGATAGTAATTGCTGGCACACGCATGGATACCATTAACTACAGGTACAATCAAATGAATTATAAAGTTAAATAATTAATATTAAATTAAATTTAGATTACATTGAACCATTTTATAAAGCCACATACAGTTTACAGATATGCAGTATACATGATTATTTAGTTCTGGGAAATGATAAAGTTATTTATAGCGTAATATATTTTTCCTATATTTATACTACTATAAATTCTTGCATGCATTAGTATTTTGCGAAATAAATAAGTAACAATTAAGCTAGTGTTCTAGAATGAAATTGCACCAATTAGCATAAATTCGTTCCTCATTATTACAATAAACTTGAAAGAATAAACTAATATATTTGACTGCTTTATAATAATCGTAAATGTTAGCCCACCCAGATCTGAAAATAGAATCATTATTATTAGTTTCCATTCTATTTATGCGACACGCACCAGAAAACGAGACAATATCGCGATGTATATCGCACTTTTGAGAGTGTTTACAGAAAGTGCAGAAATGTTCACAAGCCACTTAACTTTTTTCTCAACGAATGAAACTTGTCCATTAAGACATGAATCCACGGACCATCAGTTATTTTGACAATTACTTAGAACACTTTAAAATGTTTCCATGAAACATATTCTTGGTCGCAATAGTATAAAATAAAACCTGTTATAATTTTCGATGAAGTTTTTAAAAGTTTTAATAAAAATGTCTGAAATATATATGTACGAAAGATTTTAAAGATGTGATGTGAAGATCTTGAGTTTATTCAAGCATTGCGCACATTAACAGTAAAATCATTGTCGTGGCTGACGCGGTCACAACGTGATTTGGAAATCATCTTGTACAAAATGTCCAATGAACCGCGCAGACTGCGAAGCCGTAAAAAATAGTCATTATCTAAATGTTCATAGCGTAAAGCTGTTATTTATTATAAAGTCGTGTTTACAAATAAGTAAAATTCGAGTAACAATTTCCTAGAGCGGAATTATCAGCTCATTGTTCTGATTCTCACACCATTGGGGCATGCATCAATGCCAATTAGCCTAGTACTTTCTTCCTACTATGTCTTGAAAATAGAAATAATTAGCGATGATACCGATAATATTTATTATGAAAATATTACTAGTCACAAATTCTCCCGGCTGTGATTGATATCTGCAGCAGGTTTACTGTGTCAAAGCGATACTTGTCGTGTTGAAATGAATTACACGGGCAATTAATTGAATTAATAATCGTATATGTACGGAACGTCGAAGCTGCCAATGCAACTGAAGCGGCGGCCTTGTATTTTGGGCAATTACTACGATAATATACCGTGATTTTGAAATTACGCCGTGTCGTCCTTACTCTTTATGCGGCCGGCCTTGAATTTTTATTGTTTACACGAAAAATTAAAATGTATTCACCGCATAAACACTGTCTTTTGTAAATTATACACTTCACACAATAACAATTGTTTTAATTTTTTTAGTAATAAAATAGACATTTGTGAAAATGGTAGCAATTATAAATGAATATATTTTATATAAGTAGATATTATTTGGATTGTATTGTTGATAGTATATAGTAGACTGTAAGACCGCAAAGTATATTTGTATTACCTGTGGTACTGCAATTATTGAATTAAACCAAAATATTCTGCGGCGGGGTATTCGACCGATAAAGAACAATGTATTTTGTTCGATACTCAATTCATGGTCAAAATATGACTTGTGCACGTCGCACGTCTTCTACCGGCATTTATGGTTACAGCATTAATACACATACATTAACAATGTTGATTCTCAAGTTTGGTGCATTTTAGCGGGTAACATAAGTTAGAGGCGGCAAGTACCTTGATAGGCACTTAGTTTTTTAGTTTGGTGTTTTTTGTAATGATCCTGAATTTATATTTATCTATTTTAGTTATAGTTCTGGTTTTAGACTTTGATGTTTATAATTATGTGTTTTTGAAAGTTTTATTTATTAGAATTCTGCAACTAACCGACTTTTGTTTCTAGCCAAGTTGTATGACCTGCATGTGTATATATAGCATAGTTATTGTAGTCAAGTCTGAAATTCTTTGTTTGGAATCGAAGGAAAGGGGTGTGAGCATAGTTGATGAACAATAACGAATTGCAGGTAAAAAGTATTAGTATTTTTTAATTAATTTTAATTAAAGATATATATATATATATGGGTAATTCCATTACTTTTCGACCAAACTTAAAAACTGAGTATCTCCAAACTGGCTCAAAATTAAATATGTGATAGTAGGTACCAGAAAAACATATTTCCCAAATTTTCAACTTTTTAAGTCATGATCTTAATTTTTGGGAGTCTCTCAAAGTTCTGAAAAACGTCTAAAAATTACATTTTTTTGCTAATTTTCAACATTTTTTTTCTCAGCGTAGAAACATTGGAAAAAGCTCTGCAAGGTCTGGTTCTTTTTGTAATTTCTTGTACTTTAACAGGTTTTTTTTTTAATGTAGCCATTTTTTATTTCTTTTAGCGTAGGCCGTTGTAAAAATAGCCTAAAATTATAAAACCAGCCCCATATTAAAAATGCCATAACAAAGTCAAATTTTAATCAAATTAGGTCTAGTTTAGCTTAATTTGTTTGTTTTGAATTGCTCTTTTAAATTTTGCATAGTTTTTTCCGATCGAAAAAGTAAATCGTGAGATACCACTTTTCAAAGATTAGTAATTTGGCCAAAAATGCTCATTTTTGTATACATTGAAACCGTTGTAACTTTTTTCTACCTAAATTTTTTTTGCTGAAATTTTCAGTAAACCTTCCTCATATATGCTTAAAACATCTCTTAAAGTTTGGTTTTTGGGAATGAAAATGGGCTCAAGCTACAAAACTTTCAAAATTTGTAAAAAACAACGTTCTATACGTTAATAACCTGGTAATAATTTTTACTTACGCTTTTATTTTTGCAAAAAAACTACATTTTATCGCATTGACATATCATAGATTAAAAATGTGTTTTCAATAGAAAATATATATTTTTATTTATATAGATATATTTTTATCTTTATTTTTATTGTACCTGTAAGACAAACACATAATTTTCGCTAAAATTATATCATGATTGCCTTAATTCTAAATTTCATGAGAAAGCAGGCCTAAAAATACACAGGGTGTTTCCTAACTGTAGGTAAAAAATAAAACCTAAAGTCTTTTTTTTAATTTCATACAGAAAATCTAAATATCTTTTTTGTCTTTTTCGCTTCGTTTTCGAGATAATTGAAAAATACACATTATTAAAAAAACAAAACATTTGTAACAATAGTAATAACAAACAGAATAATATTACATATTTTAATAAGTAGACTTATGATGTCTGAGATTGGTTGCCAAGAGCTACTTGTAACTCTTCCGTTTCAGATATCCAACAATAATCGTCAATCTAGAAAATCTTCATTATTTTGAGAATCTATACATTGGACCAACTATGGACTCAATAATCTATTGGCAGAATGTGTAGAATTGCAAATAGCTTTTCTAATAAGATCGATTTGTTTTGCGTTTTTAAATGTACTTTATATGTGTTTATTTTGTATTTTTTATGTCCATTGTCTAGTTTGAAATATTACACATTGTTTGTATTATTCATCATTATTTATGTGCAGGATGATGTAGATGTAAATGGTTTTTTTATATGCGGTTAGTAAAGAATTATTAAAGTTTTCAAAATGACTACCATAAGCGTTGATGCAAGCTTGTTTTTTTAGCAAAAAAAAACAAACAAAACAGCATTATTTTAATTAACAATTGTTCGTTGTTGCAAGCTTTTGATACTTGTCAAAATTGTTTTATTTGGTTCGGTTAGTAAAATTTGTAAAAAATGCTGTTTAACAACGGAGAATACACATGTCATTTTTTTATAATCATAATTTCTTGAAAATCAGATGGAAAATTTGTTGGATAACAATGTCCCTCTTGCCTGACGTAACAAAGTGTAGTACCAGTACGTTGGAGCACCGCCCCCCTATGTTGTGCAATAAGTAGTTCAGTGGCTTAACAATAATCTTAAGGATAGATGGATTAGTAGAAGTCCAGTAAACTGACCTGCAAGATCTTCTGATCTAAATCTATTGAACGTTTAGGAGACCTATGAAACAATTAATTTATGGAAAGCCAATAATCAACGTGGAGCAGCTACAATAGAGAGTTGCAAATGCTGCATTGCAAATTCAACACATAACAGGTTTTGAAACAGTTTATTATTCTTTTTTAGTGTGTTCTCAAGATTGCATCAACGCTTATGGCAGTCATTTTGAGAACTTATTAAAAATGTTCTGTTTGTTGATACCATTATTATAAATAATCTTTTTTTACTTAAAATTTGTTAAATAAAAAGTTTTCTAAATAATGTGTATTTTTAAATTATCTCGAAAACAAAGCGAGATAGAGAAAAAAGATATTTAGATTTTCTGTTTGAAATTGTTTGCCTGCAGTTAGGAAACTCCCTGTGTATTTTTTTTGGCGAGCTTTGTCATAAAATTTAGAATTAAGGCGTCCATGATATGATTTTAGCAAAAATTATGTGTTTGTCTTACAAGTACAATAAAAATTAATATAAAAATATACCTATACTTATAAAAATATACATTTTTTATTAAAAACTCATTTTTAATCTAAGATATGTTCAAACCAATGCAATAATATGTAGTTTTTTTTCAAAAATAAAAGCGTAAGTAAAAATTATTACCAGGTTATTAACGTATAAAACGTTGTTTTTTTTTTAAATTTTGAAGGTTTTGTAGCTTGGGCCCATTTTCATTCCCAAGAACCAAACTTTAAGAGATGTTTTAGGCATATATGAGGAAGGTTTTCTGAAAATTTCAGCAAAAAAAATTTAGGTAGAAAAAAGTTACAACGGTTTCAATGTATACAAAAATGAGCATTTTTGGCCAAATTACTAATCTTTGAAAAGTGGTATCTCACGATTTACTTTTTCGATCGGAAAAAACTTTGCAAAATTTAAAAGAGCAATTCAAAACAAACAAATTAAGCTAAACTAGACCTAATTTGATTAAAATTTGACTTTGTTACGGCATTTTTAATGTGGGGCTGGTTTTATAATTTTAGGCTATTTTCACAACGGCCTACGCTAAAGGAAATAAAAAATGGCTTTATTAAAAAAAAAACAAGTTAAAGTACAAGAAATTACAAAAAGAATCAGACCTTGCTGAGCTTTTCCAATGTTTCTACGTTGAGAAAAAAAATGTTGAAAATTAGCAAAAAAATGTGATTTTTAGGCGTTTTTCTGAACTTTGAGAGACTCCCATAAATCAAGATCATGACTTAAAAAGTTGAAAATTTGGGAAATATGTTTTTTTGGTACCTACTATCACATATTTAATTTTGAGCCAGTTTGGAGATACTCAGTTTTTAAGTTTGGTCGAAAAGTAATGGAATTTCCCATATACATGATGATGATGTTAAAGGACGTGAGGTCACAATTTTGTGTATGTACGTAATCTTTAGACTTTTTCTTTTTCGTCTGGTACCATATCTGTCTCCACACGTTGGCGGTTATTATTTTCACTGTCGATATGCGCTCGTGGTCTGCTGTGGTCTTGAATATTTCTTCCACAAGTAGTTAGTTTTATTTTCGTATGTTCCTAAACTATGATGGCTAATCCACATTTTTTTTCTCACTTTGCCTTGCATCATTAGATGGAGCATGTGGTATCTCGGTCCACGTAGGATGTGGCCGAAATAACTAAGTTTAATTTACGGTATTTTAAAGTACTTATTTGTTGCTAGTGTGCGATGCCTACGAAATTTTCAGCATTCTGCGATAGCACCACATTTCAAATGCTTCCAGTTTGTTTATTAATGCTATTGTCAAGGTCAAGGTTTTGCATCCGAATGATGTTGCTTAGTATTGGTTTACTTTTGTAGCCGAGCTTCTTTCCTTGTTTACTAAATCTGACTTTTGCAGCCATCAACCAATTTGCTTTACTGACATTCATTTTTAACCCGAAACGTTCACATGAGTTATTAGTAGTAGCATTGAGTAGGTTTTGTAGATCTTCTATATTCAATGCTGTATCATCTGCGTACCTAATGCAGCTAATGTTTTTTAACTCCTATCTTTATACCCTTCTAAAATTGCTCGGAATATATGCACTGAATACAGGTTAAATATTACAGGCGACAGGACACATCCTTGCCTAACCCTGCGTTTTATTGTGATTTTGTTGCTTATTTCAGATTCTATTTGCAAACTGATTATAGTATAAAGCTCTTAACAGTCCGACGTCTTGATTGTTCAGTCCTATCTGTTTATGAAATATAAGATCATGATGGACACTGTCAAACGACATATGAAAATCTATGAAACTGATGTAGGTGTTTTTGCTAAACTTGTTGAGTTTCTGCGTAAGAATGTTTTTGCAAAAGAGAGTTTTTTGTTTTTCAAGACCTCTGTGGAAGCCAAATTGTTTTTACTGATTCTGTATATGAGGTTTTGTAGATTTTTAAAGAAGTTTTAAGCTGTGGGGCATAAGACTTAAGAGCTTGTAATCACATAATTTATTTGGTTTATTTTTCATTGGTAGGGGTATATTGGTAGAGGTTGCACATTCTTCTGCAGTCTCTGTCAAGGTTTTCCTTGTTGCGTTTTTTAAGATATGTTTTTTTTTTTTCAGAAGTAATTTTTAGTTTTTTTGGGAAGTTGGAAGGATTGTGCTGTTTTTCGAGACGTTTATTTCATTCAATTTTCTTTGGCTATTCGTATTTTATGTCGTATGGTATGGTGGATCTTCTTATATTTTGTTTGATCTTTGTTTTTAGCTTTGCGCCTTTCTCCTATGCGATCTAAGATGTCATCCTTTATTCATCTTTTCTTTTTAACTTTTTGTTTTTTTTTAAATTTTTTGAAGAGAATCTTGATATGACCCTAATTTTTATCGTTCATGTTTTGTTCTATGTCAACAGGATTGATCTTATGTATCTCAGAATTAATTCCTTCTAACACATTAATTGCTGCACTTGGTTTTTTTAATTTGTATTTTAAGTTTTAGTTTGATGAGAGCAACTGGGTAAGTTTTTACCGTTTTTACCGATTTTACTGAGTTTGATTTGATTTTGTTTGATTTGTTTTTGCTGTTTGTCTTGGGGCGCTTTCCACGTGTATGGTCGCCAGTTTGGGAAATGGAACCAGGCAATTATTATAATTAAACAGAATTCCACAAGACTGTCACCTCTCTTATTTCTGTTTCTAAGACCATGACCATTGACAAGGTTGGGGGAGGCGCTTCTCCTTCCCAAAGTTGGGGTAGGGGGGAGCGTCTTCCCTAACCTTGTTAAAGAGAATAAACGTTTGAAAAGCTTTCGTGACGTGAGACGTGTTGTTGAAAACGAAAAATTAATTAATATAAAAGCGGATATCGAAACAGACATCGAAGCTCGCTCCAGTTGCGCATAATGCTGCAGACTTTAGAAAGTGAAACACACAAGATGAATTGGCAATGTGTATTCTTACTTTGGCACGCAGATTTTATTAATTGAAACTTTTAAGGATATTTTAGGTAAACTCAACTGATGGAATATGTTTGTGCATAAACGGTTCTACTTATACTATCAGTCTTAAATGGATCTAATAGACTCAATGGCGCAACACATTTCTAAAGTTGAGTCATTTGAAAGACAGATCAAGGAATCTGCAAACAAAGTAATAATAAAAGTTTATAATATTAGCTATTTTGACAAGCAGACGCTTTCAAACTTTAGTGCAAGACACGTTGATAAAGAGGCCAATATAAACAGTATTGCTATAGTGGAAACTATATTAATGGCAACAAGCTTAAATGTTTCAATGAAACAAGACATTTAAGTGTCAGGGAAAGTTCTACAACTGTTATAAAAAGCAACAAATGTTAATGGAATGTTGAGCTTCCAAAAGAAGTATAAACAGGACAACTGAAAAAAATGCAGAAAATCAAAAATATGTGGTAGTTGTATTAGTAAAGGTTTTGGATGCATCGACCACGTTTATGGCGCGATCGATACATTCATGTGCTTGAATGTTGTTGACAACTCTTGAAATGCGGATTTGTGTAAAACTAGGCAAATGTGAACATCTTTTTGTGAAAAGAATTTGAAATTTAAGGATTCAAAAATGGATTGATTGACAATGATTGTTGAAATACACAATGTATACCACGTACTTGGTTTACGAATGAATTTATTTTCTGAAAGTATATTAACAAAAAAGGCTTAAAAACATTAAAGAACAACACAAAGGTTTAGGAAGGGAGTGAACTTGTGGCAAGAGAAAATAATAATTTGTATAGAATGGTAATGTGTGTGAAAAGCAATGAGCACATTGAAGCAAATGTGGTTAGTGCGTTGCTGAAACATAAAAAAGAGTCAAAGATTATTATGACGAATCTTTGTGTTTTGAATGAAATTGTGCTAAAGAAGCTAGCAGATAATGTGAAAATAACATTATTGGATGATTTGCACCAATAAACAGTGAAAGAACTAGTGCTGTTTAAAGTATATAGTAGGGGATATAGAAAGGTACAGTTTTTAAATGAGAAAGGTAATGCTTACTGTATTTTTAAAACTTACAAAATTGTTCAGACAAAGTAATTATTAAATGACAGAGGAGAGCGGCTTATAATCTACCTACAAAACGAATAATTATTTTGTATGAATACATTTTTCTAAAAACCAGATTTTCTTAATGTATCAGTCTTAAACTGAATTAACACGGGAAGTGCCCACAGACTAATAAATGCAAAAACAACCACCAGAACGGAAAGACGGAATTTGATACAACGAACCTACCAGCCGGATACCCAGCAACTACAACAAAATTCAGAAAAAATGGCTGTTAACGAAATTAATACACTTTTCGAACAAATTAAAACCGATGTACTATATACAATCAAGAAAGTATTTGCACAGCAAAGTGGGAGGAAGAACGAAAAAATAAGAAATGTTGATGGAAAAACGGAGAACTACTATACTGCGTTTAAAACTACGCTACACTAAAATCTTTATAAATCCTTTTTTATTGTCTTGCGACCTTGTTCCTGTAGCTGTGTTCGACCTGTGCACGTTCGAGTTCTGCGTGGTTTTGCATAGACTATAGAAGAAATCAGTCGAAAAGTTTGAAACTATATTAGAACATACAACACAGACAAAATAAATGACCATATCGAAAACAACTAAAATATGAAGGTTCTAAAAAAATTGAAGAGCATAGGTGGTCAAGGTTACTAACAAACACGGTGTTATAGTGAGAGATAAGATGAAAATAATAAGCGCTGTCAAAGAATTTTACACGGAACTATACTCATCGGCAAAACTAAAATTAGCTACGAAAAAACAATAACAAATGTCAATTCAGAAGACATGCCAGACATAACTATCTTAGAGGTCAGAAAAGTCTTAAATCACATGAAGAACGGAAGGGCACTAAGAGAAGGCTACAAACCTACGAAATGCTAAAATCCGGGGGTGAAGACCTACTAGAATCCGTAAAAATTTTCCTTAACAAATGTCTGCATGAAAACAAAATTTTTAATACATGGCTAAACGCGCAAGTAACTATTATACACAAGAAAGATACACAATATACAAAACTACCGTCACATAAGCTTACTAACACACATGTATAACCTTTTTACTATAATCATTACGAACAGGATTACAAAGGAATACGGAACAGCAGACCATCTGCAAACGATTCGGAGTCTAATAGAAAATAGTGTGAAATACAACATCCCGCTACAGGTGGTCTTCATTGACTACCAGATGCCGTTCGATTTCATAGAACTGGATGCAACTTTTAATGTCATGGACAATGCAAGAGTTGACTCAAGATATACCAACCTCCTGAGGTATGTATATATACAAGGTATGTACACTACAAGTAATAATGGATGAAGACATGATTACCGACTAAATATCAATCTACTGAGGTGTGCGACAGAGTGACACTATATTACTCAAGTTGTTTACGCTAGTATTAGAAGGTTAACAAAAGGTATCAACATTGATGGTAAATTTTGGCTGAATATTATGAATTATCAAAAAATGTAAGCCTGAAATAGAAACTAATCAAAAAATTAAATCATGAGCAGTGGGGTTGTAATCATCGATGTTCAGACGTTTGAAAATGTTTATGAATTTAATATATACATTGAAACCTATCTGAAATTGAATTGGAAAATCTGTCAGAAGTTGAAAATTAAGATGAGAATACCAAAGAAAAGGTAAATGATGCAGCACTTAACTGATAAGACAGAATGTTACAGAAATCCATAAATTTACAAAGCGTATATTCTTCATCTTTCTTTTCCGGAATTGGCTGAACTTTGAGAAGAATTGAACTAAAGACGTTCTAAACACTTACGAAGAAGCCATGAATTGCAAAAAAAAAATGAAATGCGGTTGTTGAAGAAGAACTAAGGTGACAACGCAGGACGAAACGAAATGGGTGTTTTTTGTAAATAAAACTCATCAGACAGCTGATACAAAGCCCGATTATATGCTAAAGGTATAGTCATCAAATTAGAACACTTCTAGCAATTGCTGAAAATAATAAAGAAGCCATTTATTTAATATTTTCTTTGAGTCAAATGTACCTCCGGACAAGGTTTGTTGCTTAAACAAAACAAGTTTTGTTTTTTTTGTTTCTGAAATAGCTGATGTTTTTATTGTAAAACTTTGTAACTGGTTCACACGGTTGACCAAAGCAATGTTCTAAAAATATTTATAAAAGGCATTACTATTTTTGCTTTTGTGGCTCAAAATGTTAGCACAGCTGTAATTGACCTAATGTATGGTTTAAGTAACAACAACAAAAAGTGACATACGCTAATCAACATGAATTTGTTTAGCAAACATACATACATCTAAGACTTTTGATCGACTTTATTAATAGATCAACGTCAAAATTATCAGCGATTTATAGATTTGACTTATTCTTAATTTTGCATTATGTAAACTGTGATCTATTGCAAACCTGGATGCAATCAACTGGTCTTAAATTTAATGAACTTTTAACAACACTTAACTTCACTTATTTTTACTATATTTGTAGTAAATTTGTATGCGTTGTTAAAGCATATTGTTTTATTATCTTACTGAATTGTTTTTACTTATCATGTATGAAGCTTTAAGGCCCGGTACACATATGCTTTTTTTAAAAGTACACGCACGGTTATTGCGGTGCAGTGCACACATACCTACGGCTACATACGTCCACCTTGCATGAACCGCAGTTCTCTACGACGCCATATGGAAACCGCACACGCAACTTCGTTTTCTCAGTAGATTGAAACATGATGCTAAAAATCAATTTGTCAATGAACAAATTTTGTTCAGAGGAGGATATTTTAATAATATGAATAAATCACAATAAATTATTAAGGGAAGAATTTAATATAGTAAATTATGTGACAGGTTTCGAATATTTTAATCAATTATCAAGCTAAAAAGTACAAAAAATAAATAAATAAGTTAATTAATGTTTTAATAATGAAAACTATTGTATATTACATATATTACTCACTTTGACTTCAGAAAAAATAACTAAAAACTTTGAATCTTAAATAAGTAGGGTTGTCGAAAGTTTACTTTGTAAAACATTTTTATTTCAGAATATTTAATTGATTTTAAAACATCTGCTATTTTAGAATAAAATATGAATACGTATATATTAAATCTTTGGTTTCGTGTGCAAGGTGACAGTATCAAAACAGGTGGTCCTGATACTAAAAAACAGTCTT
This sequence comes from Tachinus rufipes, assembly GCA_963932245.1. Lineage (NCBI taxonomy): Eukaryota > Metazoa > Arthropoda > Insecta > Coleoptera > Staphylinidae > Tachinus > Tachinus rufipes. The sequence goes on along the minus strand of OZ010741.1, from coordinate 41,885,320 downwards.
TAACTTTTTAATTATCAAAGCTTAGAGTTAGCCTGGCTAATAATACAAATAATCAGCCATATTACAATGACAGTGCATCAATTGAGATGACTTTTGAAGAGATCTACCACACCCAATACTCCATCACTATATACCGTTGAAATTATTTGGCAAATGAGCAGCACACCTTTAATTAAAAATATATTCTATATAATTGATAACTACACGCCCGCCGTATAATTCAGAATGAATTTCGTGATGCCGTTTCGGTTATTTTCACATTCGGCACGGGATCAAATTAAAATTTATTATTAATTACTTTTAAATATTTAATTGACAACAGCAACAGCCGCGACCTTCGGGCTATTATATAAAACTAATTGGTTCTTAAATTGTTATATGTAATTGCGTAGCAACTCTTAACAGGACTTTAGAATTTAACCAATTAATTTTAATGACGTTATTCGATTAGTATGCCAAATAAGAAAATCCCATTCGGGAGGGAAGTTGCAGACACACGAGCACACATCGTTAGGGATAATTTGGGATGGAAGGAGGGCGAGATAATATCTGTTTTTTTGTGCGTGTGTATATAAATTAATTGCTGCATTAATTAATTATTAAGGCATTTCTTTAAAATGTGTGCTTCATTAGCATAAGTCATATAAATGTATTATTTATCATTAATTATTTTGAGACTAATGTTTGGTATTTTCATAATTATAACTAATGAATTGAAAATAAAATATTTCTGTTTGCGTTTACTTTATGTTTATTAAAATTTAAGGTAAAAGAAAATAATCATTTATAAATATATTTGTCGTATGAAAATCGATTTTTTATCCAAGCGAACATTGGTATTAATTAGCGGATTAATTAATTATTGTTTTATTTTGATGTCGTTTTAATTTGTGTATTGGCATTTTGAAGCGCGCCAGGCTAATTAAATATAATGACGAAAATACGGCGCTATTTATTCAGTGTGTGTGGTTATAACACTTAAGCGTGCATTTCAAAAAGGCTTTTAAACTTTAAGCATCTATTAGTTTAAAATATTTGTAAAACTACTTAAACTTTTAAAGTCCCGAGTTTACAGAATGTGTTAGTTGATCATTCGCTTATAAAAGAGTGACCATTAACAGCTTAATTTTTAACTAACACACACAAAAAATATATTAAGTATACAAGCGATTTGGTACACAAAGTTGGAGACATTATTTAAAGCAAACAATAAATCTCTTGCCGAGAGAGAAATTATAGTCTTTACAAAATGAGAAGAGTATAATATTTTTATGCTAATTAATATGTCGCATAATTGAGTGATTTATACCAAGTGCTTGTGCGGTGGGTTCCTGTAGCTCGATATAATTGCTGCTAATTAAAATAAGACAAGTTATATTCCATAAAGAGATGAGTGGCATTGGGATGGGGCTACAGGGGGTTCATTCTTTGTAGAACGAACGAATATAACTTCGCTGGAGCTAAGAATTCGAGAGATGACATAATAAAATGCTTGTTCATCAAAAGTTGTAATTAAACCTGTATCTAATTATCCTGTAGCTAATTAAATATCTAACCGCAACAAGATTCGCTGAATAAAGGCATCCTTATAAAACTAAACTACGAGACGGCAATTCTGACGTTCTGTTTATCCAACTTTCCTGACAGTTCAAAATCCAATAAATGTTATAATGAGGCGCTTTATGTATATTTACGGGCTCCGTAAACGAGCCAGATACTCCATTTATAATCTATTATGCAGACTCATAATTAGTTTCTCGTTTTAATTATTAATTAAGGAGAGGTCGGTTTATAAATTGTCTACTATCTTCTATACACTGTGATTTATTTTATCAATTTTTGCACTAATATGGTACCAGCGCTATCGTTAGAATTCAAACGGAAGGTATTCAATTCATTACGAACTAGAAAATTATGCACATAACTTAGATAAAGAAATTATGATAAACAACTATCATACGATGGACTACTTTTTATATATATCATTGATTTTTATAATAGTAATTGTGTTTTGTAACAAATACTTCATTCATTTTGTTGTGGTTTTTCCAGCTTGTTGTTATTTTTTTTACTTATCGTTAAATTTCTATTGTGAGTGTTGATTCATATTTATTGTGTCATTATTGTTCCTATTAGGTAAGAAAATTTTCAATTAACTTTGGACAAAAAGTTAAATACAAGATGGTACTTATTTTTGAGAACGACCAAGATAAAGCTAAAACAATATTTTATTTAATTGAAAAGAAATTTAAAGATTAATGAGGTAACATTTTATGTCAGTTGGAATTTTATAAGTTAGACAAGTTAGTGTTTTTTTTAATTTTTAAGCTTATTTGTAGTCGCAATCTTGGCCACAGCTTGAAAGAGACTTTCAGACCATTTATCAGCATTCTGAATAGGAAATAAGTATACGAATTCTTTTAAATAAATGTTGATAAAACTATTGAGGTGCAGTGAGAAATTTAATTTAAATTTATTATTTGCATTTTGGTTACCAAGTATTGGCAGTTTGAAAGAAATTTTCAGTTAACTTATTGGCGTTCAATATGGTTTGAATGTCTATTCAAAATAGGTATTGAATATACTATTTTGTTTGATCAATTTTGTGTGCAATCTACTTTGTAGTAATTGAGCTTGTTTTTAAATTATGATTTGCGTTTAGATCACCAAGTAAATCTCCAGTGATCTACCTGCAGTAACTAATCTTTTTATTTTAAAATCTGTATCTTTTGTTAAATTTGAGTTTTTTTCTGGAATGAACGGACTGTTGTTAATTTGGCATTAACTAATTATGTCTTTTTAAGCTGAAATGCCAAAATGTTTTAATAATAATAATGATAATATAAGAGTTAGTTTTACTATAATTACAAATATCAGCTTGGTCAACAATAATTGTAGTAACTGCATAATGCTATAAGAAATGTCAGTGATGTAGAAACTAATGCAGTTTTAAATCAATAAATGATCAATGTTATATGTAAGACTTTAGTTTTTAGTAATATAATTGACTCAGCCTGCTCGCGAAGTGTTAGTACAGCTTTTTTGTGCTGCTAAAAGCAGAGGGCTTAAACAAAACAACGGTTTGCTGTGGTTTATGGGCTGGTGCAATATTTCTTTAAAAATAAGGCTGACCGGAACGTAACTATAAATACCGCCAATTATTGCACAATAACAGACTATTTGCTGCTTAAAATTGAAACCGGTAATCTTGAAGACATTTGGTTTTAACAAAACGGCGCTACTTGTCACATGCCCGTGAAACCATGGCTTTATTGCTAGAACGATTCAATGAACAGTTAATTCTACGCCTCGTACCGGTGAATTAGCCGCCTAGGTATTTGCACCTCTAGACTTTTTCTTTTGAGACTACGTATAGTCCAAAGTCTACATGGATATGCCGATTACGATTGTGAAATTGGAGACCAACATTACTACGTCATTTGCCAAATACCACTTAAAATGCTTAAACGCGTCATCAAAAATTGGAACTTCTGAATGGACCATGTTAGTCGTAGTTTCAGACAACACTAAAAAAATAATAATTAAGAAACAATAAATGACAAAATGGTAAATTTGTATGATCATAAAGATTACCCGATAAAAATGATTTTTTTTTAATTAAAAAAAAGTACCTCTAATTGGATTACCTTTTATTTGCAAAAATAGCATCAAAATGCATTCAAAAATACATAAAAACGCATTTATTTCTATATATGTTTTTTATTGATTAAGTCAGATGAATTGGACTTTACTGATTAGCCAAATAAAAATACGTTTTATGCGTTTAACAATTTTTATATTAGTTAATTATCTTTATATTCTGTACTTGTATTTAATATCAACATGCTTCACCTTTTGGTTACAAGTTTTGTCGTTCAGTAGTTTTATACAACCTTGATTGTCTTCATACACTTTAACTGGAGTTTGGATTTCTTGACCAAAATCGATTATTACTCGTTGTATCCAAATAAGATCACGTACGGCTTCAGAAAACGCGATCAATTTAGCTTCTGTTGAGGATAAAGATACGGATTTTTGTTTACGACTGACCCATGATATTAATGCTTTATTAAAAATAAAACAATATTTTGTATTTGATTTTCTGTCAACAGGATCGCCATCCCAATCTGCATCAACATAACATTCGAAACATTTATTGTTGTCTTTGTCTCAATTTAAACGATTTTGATGCTTTTAAATACCTGAAGACACGTTTTACTTCATTCTAATTGCATATTCTTAGTTCACTTACTTGCCTCGGTAGTATAGATGCAGCAACGGAAATACCTGGTCTCGTGTTAGTAGATAGATATAACAATGACCCAATTGCACTTCTGTATATCTTTTGCGATTCGATTAAATCTTGATTCATTCTTTGACTCAAATAACCTTGATTTATGTAAAATATACTTTTCTCTTCACGACTAATATGTAGACCAAGATAATACTTCAAATTACCAAGATTTTTAATGATTAATTTGGTATTCATTAATGATTCGAAAATTTTAATCATTTTTAAATCTTTTTATTTCATTTTAGCTTCTTGTTTGAGACCATATAAATTTTTCACAAGATTACATATCTTATCATCATTGCCAATTTTGTAACCTTTCGTCTGCTTCATGTAAACTTCATGTGATATGTTGCCATTCAAATACGCTGTTTGGATATCAAAATGTCGAACGCTAATTTTCCAGCCACAGTCCAAAGAATTTTTAGTGTTGTTGGATTCACCACAGGTGCAAAAACTTCATCATAATTACGACAAATTTGTTTTGCGAAAATCCTTGGGCAACTAGAAGTGCTTTATATTTGATTATGTTTCTTTCTTGGTCAGTTTTTATTTTGTATACCCATTTGCATTCAATTGCACTGGTATCAGTATGTAATTTTGTTAATTTCTAAGTACCACAGTTACTTAAAGACTGTATTTTTTTATTCATAGCTATTTTTCAGTTAACAGAATCTGGCCCGTTTATGGCTTTATCATATGTAATAGGATCTTGATTAATATTATGTGTCACTTTATACGCTTCCATAATCAAACGATTTGGTGGTATGCTTTCATTCAATCTATTTGAACTTCGAATAGTTTGTTGTTCTTCATCAATTTTGACCTCTTCTGCAACTGCATCAAATGATATTATAGTTATTTCATTTTTATTACCTACTTCATTTTGCACTTTAGATGTCACTGATTGTTTATTAACTTCTGTGTCAACATTCAAAAGTCTATAACTTTTTGTACCAAATTCATATGCAACTAATGATAATTTTTCGGGAGTATCATCTAACTTTTTGCGTTGATCTTTATGAATGTACACAGGTATGCATACACAGGTGATCCAAATACTTGAAAATAGTTTAAATTTGGTTGTTTATTGTGCCATGCTTCATATGGAGTTGTTTTTAGATTTTTAGTAGGTAAACTATTAATAATGTGGTTTGCTGTGCTTATTGCTTCATCCCAAAATTGTTTATGAAGACCTGAACTTGATAACATACACTTTGTCATTTCGATTAATGTACGATTTTTACGTTCAGCTATGCCATTTTGCTGTGGAGTTTTAGGTACGGTTAACTGAGTTTTGATATCTTTTGATTTAAAAAGACTTTGTAGTTGTCCATCTATGTATTCTCCATCTTAAATAGATCTAATCGCTTTTGGAATTTCATTGTGTTGAGTCTTCATCATCATTTCTATGAAATTAACTATACTTTCATAGACTTCAGATTTTTTTTCAGTAGATTGATATGCGAATAACGACTATAATCATCAATGAGAGTTAAAATATAACGATTACCTCTCAATTGGTCCGCATACATCTGTGTGGATTAAATCTAATTTATTAGTAGATTTATTTATTGCCTCTTTAGGAAAAGGACTTCGAGTTTTTTTGCATTGGATACATGTCTCACAAACATCATCGTGATTACAATTTGCTATTTTTATATTGGCTGACAGTTCATTTTTTGAATATTGATTAAATTACGATGTCCAAGTACCTTATGCCATTCATGTATGCATTTAGAATGAATTGTGTTTGTCGTTAGTAGGACAGTATGCCGCGGCGTTATTTTGTATACATAATTCTTGCACTTCACTTTCATTATAGTGATTTTATTCTTGATTATATGGCAGGTTTCACCTTTGAATATTACGGTATAGCCATTTTTCGCTAATTTGTCGACCGATAACAGATTATATTGTAGTCCTGGTACATATAAAACGTCCTTCATACGAATTGATAACTTATTTTCGCCAGTTATCATTTTAGTCCATGTCCGTCAATTGGAAGTATTTTTCCATCTGCTAATGTAACTGTTTCTGAATTTGAATTAGTTAAATGTTTGAAAAGTGTTTCATCGTTGCACATATGTGCAGATGCACCAGAGTCTACACACCATTTTTTGTCATTTGATTTACTTTTATTTACCATCATGTATAGCTTGACTCATGTTTTTCAGAATCTTTTTTCTTTTTCCATGCAGCAAATTTTTGACAAACATTTTTATTGTGATCTTTTTTCTTACAGAAAAAACAATATGCTTTGTTATTATCAAATTTTGGTTTGTTGACTTTCACTTCAAGAGCACTTTCATTACTTTCACTGGTTTTTTTAATATCTAATCTCCGTTGATATTCTTTGATTAGTTTGGTTTTCACCAGTGTTTTAGTTAATTTAGCTTCTGGACGTAACTTGATTGCTGTAATTAATACGCCATAACTTTCTGGTAAGCTAGACAAATATAACGCAACAGAAAGAGCTTCAGCTATTTAAATGTGTTTGCATATTTCCACCTTCAGATAATATCAGCTGACAGCCGCCTTAAATATCGAACTTTATAAGATAAAGTTGACTTTTGATGATGTTCTCTTAAAGATTCCCAGATTGCTTTGTTGGCTGTCGTATGATTTCTTATATGAATGATTTGATCGTCATCAACAAATAAACCAATACATAAGTCCATAAGTCTTCTTTGATTAATAGAAGTTCGAGTTTATATTTCCAAACTCCATAGTTATAATTATTTAATTTTATTATATGCACTTTCATTGCTGAATCTGCTATAATGTTTCGGTATACTCATGCACGTCTTTATTTTATTACAATGGCTATTGTCCTGGGCCCATACATAACCTGTTAATTAGGTCAGATGAATTGGAATTTACTGATTAGCAAAAATAAGTTTTATGCGTAATACATTTCAAGGCACGGTTTACATTTTTGTACTCAAATATAAAAATAATTAATTAGATGTTTCAATAACCAACGTTTTTTTGGCTATTTTCTAACTATTATTTGACTAAAATACTCTGACATATTACGTTTGATTTTTTCTGAAAGTACTGGTGAAAAAATAAATTGATTATCAAATTATATGTAAGAACAGCATTGCAAGCAAGTGGAACATCTGCTAATAACTTGTGCAAGTGATTATCTAACAGTTCCAAGTAGGACGCAGCATATAAACGATGCAGCAGAATTTGTATTGGCAGTAAACGACAGTTGAAAATCCTACACTACGTGTTAATATAATATCTGTGTTGAAAACGATGTCTTCTAAATGCATGCGGGTTCTCTACTGACCATACATGCTCATTGTTACAGTTATTGATATCGTTTCTGTTGAAAGTAGCTTTGTAGGACCACAAAATGGAAGGAATAAAGTTAGGATTTTGCTCGTGCTGTTTGAGAAGCCATCGCGAAAATGCTAATTGACCTTCTGGTTCTAAATATGCCCATCACTGATAGTGGTAAGGATACAATACTAACTTTTTTAAAGTCTTCTAAACGAATTTTTGAGAAACTTGCAGACAGGTTGCAATTCTTTATAAAATTAAAAGGACAGATACATCTATAGTAGCTGCATACACGAGTACGCACAAATGTATTATCCTTGCTTTTTTTCTCAACCTTAATATAACTGGAGTATAAACAGAAAATTTGTCACGTTCAATTGTTATTGTTAGTTGGTTAGCGCTACATACTTCTGAAGTTTACTCATCAAGAATATGCCGATATTAATTTTATGTATGTAACGGAAACGCGAGACGTGTCGTTGCTATACCAACAACCAACCAACCAACCAACTATCAATGGCATTTGAACCAGAAAATAGTCTGTCTTGATGTGCATGTGCAAAATATCATAGTTATTGCAGAACGTAGTCTGAATGTAAGTCACTTTGCTGCACATTTTCCGTGTAAAATCTTTAGAATGTTGTCTCTGCCTTAGGCTGCTGTTGCAATTGGGTAAATTAAATTTGTAGGCAGTACCGTTACTTTTTGTTTATGGATGAAGTCCAATTCACACGCGATGGAATTAAGAATTGTCATAACGAACATCGATGGTCAGATAAGAAGCCTCATGCTACGGTGGAAAGTAATGTCCATTTTTTTGGTCCCGTTGTGTTTGATAGTCATTTGACAGAGGCCAGTTTATCTACAATTTCTGAAAAGTTCGAGCGCTACGGGACGAATAAGGGAGCCAATAAGTAGTTTGTTCCTGAAATAAATTAGTGTTAAGTAAATTAAAATACATCGTAAACACACGGTGTGGTGGATGGGTGGATAAACTTTTGTTGCGTCAGTTATATAAAAAAAACTAATTTTATAAACTGGGCATAACAATTTTTCATATATTTTTATTATAATATATCTTTTGTAAATGGAATAGGGATATTAATTGTATTGATTGAGTGATTGTTAATACACTTTTTAGCACATTTATAGAGTGTACCGGTTGTCTCTATGGCTTCTTTAGACTACATTTATAGTTTGTAGTTCACATTAGATATTTTTGTGCAATCAAATTACTAACTTTGTTCCAGTTAGTCTCTTTAGTGTCTAGACATTCATTAAAGATATTGTTAAGTGATTTTAATATGTTGAGGCCACCATATGTAACTAATTTAATTGAGTTACCGTCCATCTTTGCTTCTCAATTATTTTTATTGCGTTGCTTTTTACTTTTTGTTATTTTATTTTCATATATGTCTCCGTACAGTTATTTTTCTTGTGCATGTATGTTTTGACTTACTATTTTCGGTTAGTTAATTTTTTTTTTATACTTATAAAGCATTTTTTTTTTCAAATTTTCTGGTGGTATTATATGTCGCACACATCATTACCACTGCTTGTTATGTCTGGTCGCATTACAATAGCAAAGGTTAAAATCGACTATTTCAGAGCTACAGACTGATTTTTTTATAATATAGTCACGTTTGTTTACTAATTTCAGACCAGTATATTGTATCACTTAATAAATGATTGAAATACAATTTTACTGCTGATGCAGCAAACTTAACTGTGTTCTGTGTTCAAACTTTTTTTTATCTAATTTGTTAGTTATTTGCAATCAGGTATTAAAACTTAAGAACTAATTATATCAATAAATTTATTTTAAACATTCTACTAACAGAACGTCCATTCGATTTAATGTGCAATACTTTACAATGTTTTAAATTGTTTTTTACTCCGGTTAGACCCTAGTGGAGTGGCTACCCTATATGATCCATAACTCCCCCACTATTTAGTTCTGTTTATGTCCTGTAATGCGATATAATTGTGTTTTTCATTCTAATCTTCAAAGAGATTATGAAATTTACACTACAACTTTATATATCATACTGATTTTTGTCATTGCAATCCTACTGACTGTAGTATTAATATTAAAAAAACTAACTAACTAAACTTTCAGTCTATAGAAATTATAATGATGATTACTTGAATATTTGAAAATAATAATACTAGATTAGAAATATAATTTTAATTAAAAATGTAATTAGAAAAATTATGAAAATTTCTAATAATAATTAAAGCTGTCTGGTATATTTTCCTGCTAGTTTCGGTGTATTTCGATAGTATTTCGCTGGACCGCAGCTGATCCCAATCGCGAGTCTCGTCGCTAATTAGCATGTCGCTTATTAACGTTGCCCCCTTGTCCCCACCACCCACACATATAGTCCCCCCAGCGACCCCGCACCCACAGTCTCGTCGGATAACGTGTAGGGTCTCTCCGCTCCCTCCGGCTTCGTTAGTGGATTCCTCCTTGTTCGTTAGTTAATTCCTTAGTTAAAGGAACTACGCATGTACCAAAAATATTTGCAGCCACTAATGAACATGTGCATTATTACACAACAGTCCCTCCACAGACTGACGTCTCTCAGACAGAGAAGCCGCAATTTAATGAACGCACGAAATGCTTAAAAAATAACAGCAACACTTCTCCGAACGAACCTATACAGTGGCGAACTTGATCGCCGTTGGTCTTATAGTACGCCCTTGTCCCACTCTAGAGTACTTCGTGTGATTTTGATACACGATATATCGCATGCTATCAAGAATTATGAAAAGAAAACGTTTAATAACGCACGGAATATTAAGGAGCATATAAAACCTACACCTAAGCGTAACTATAATAATTAATATATTTTTCTTCTGTTTCAGGTAAGCAGTTCATATTCTATAACCAAACGATCAACATCAAAAGTTAGTAAAAATTACAAGTGTATTAAGTTGTTAATAATAAAATATTTAAATTTTAACATTACATACATTTCATGTGTGGGTCAGTTATAATTTAATTATAAAATAATATATACATATGCAAATCTGTGAACGTGTTAGAATTGAATTTCCTTAAATTATGATCAAACTATTCGGGCCGAAATCCCGAACAAAATTCACATGGAAACATTCGTTCCTCAACTTGGAGCATTTAAATATTAAAATTTGATCCCTCTTCTCTCTCGTATTAATTATCAGTGCGCATTCATAATTCATGTAACTTAAACGGAATGCACCCCGGCCAATTAGTGTATTCCACCCCTTAGCGTCGCTTACCCCTTGTTCGCTTATCACCCTTTACCGAAACGAATAAAATTCGTAGTATTCATCGATTCATCGAGAATAAATTAATAAATCATACCGCATTCCAAAATGGGATAATTTCATACCTGAAGGCATTGGTTCGTAAGTGAAATCACACGGCGCTATGATAAAAAAAAACTTAACGATGGAATATGTATAATACAAAATAACAATAAAACAGACGTTTTTGATTTATCAAAATTATGCTTAATAAGCGATTAAGTATAAGGTAAATAGCGGGTTTAACAAACCAGCTAGGCCTGTCGACCTTGTAAATATTGCTATATGAAAAAATATATAATACGGCTTATGCTAATGTAGGATAATCGTAAATAATAAATACTATTACCAAATCGAATTAATCTAATTGGTCCTCTCTGTATACTCATATGTTCCAGATTGATTAAGCAATTACCCGCAGCTAGGCAATTAAGTTAATTATAATAATTATGACTTTCGATAATTAAATCCCATTACTATTCTTCTATTCAATTCGAGCGTTTAATATTTTAATTGATTATTGCGAAATTAAATTATCTTGTTATTCATAAACATAATATAAAAATGGAAAAATATATAATTGCACAGAAATATTACGTTGCGCAAATGAAGGTAAACATTGTAAATGTACTAAAATCAAAAGGCTGATACATGGGTTAAAATTTCAAACAATTCTACTATTTGATGATGCTGAAAAGCTTATATTCATTTGAATATTGTGTTTGACTGAAAGGCATAATTGGTGCGTTGGGAAGTTGCTTGTACATTTTTGTTTGTTTTAATGTTATTGATATAATAGTCTACTTAAAGATTTGGACTACATGACTTTATTTATGTATTAATGAATTTTTGTTGTAATAAAACCTTAATTTAAATTGAGCACAAAACATACAACAATAGCAATAGTTCATTAATTATAATCAAATAAAATAAATTACCGAGATAATTTGTTTTCTAAAATTACATCGTTAAATTAATTGTTTCTTATCTCTTATGTAATTTAAAATTTGAACTCTTTTCCACTTTCAGCTTATTACCAATATTTTTGTCTTCTCCGCAAAACTTGCATTGTCTTTTTCCTAGTTGTAACCATTGTTTTTTCTCTTACTCTTCATTTATACAATGAATCTAGATTAGTTTTTTTTTTTTAGTTTTATTTGGTTTCTTGGATTATAATCAGAAGTATTTTTGTATTTCTTTCTCGTGTTCCTGTTCAATACCTGTTAATCATCTTGTGTTTTCATGCGTATCAATTTTTTATCTATTCCTCTTCTTTCCTTGATTTTTTTTTTTAATTGTATATTTTGTTTATTTAAGTCATTTTTTTAGTTTAAAACCAGTATATTTCTGCTATCATAATTTTGATCTATGACAGATTGTTCAATTACCTGCATGTTTGTGTTTTTTGTTTTGTGTCTAGCATCTTCTTTCTTGCTTCTACTGCTGTCTGTTCTAACATACATTAAGAGTAGGGTGTCCATACGTCCCGGTTTTCCCGGATTTGTTCCGGTGTTAACTTTCTGGTCCCGGTGTACCGACAATTTTTTTGGGACAGTTAAATGTCTTGGTTTAAGTTTAACTAAAAAAACTTATTATGATAATAGAAAATAGAATTTATAACAAATTCAACCTATGAAAACAAAACATTTTTGCGTAATTTTGAATTTACAACCAATGATTTCAAAATTTTGAAAACTAAATTTTATATGTTATTTGATTGCGAACCTTATCTAGGCAAGTGTATTGAACCGAGGTATCGTCATGCGTGTGAAATCAATAAAGAATGTAATCATTAAAGGTATCACTTTTTTTTGTTGTTTTTTTTTTTTGGTTGAATGTTTCGGTTGAGTCCTGGAAAAATGTGGACACCCTAGTTAAGAGTAATATCCAATTTAGAATATAGAAAAGATTGTAGAATGTAGTTTAAAAACATTATACAGGCAACTGGCATCACTTATTTTGAGTAAGCTGTTAGTAAAACAATACTTTGTTATTGACAATTTTCAGATTTCTGTGCGTTAATTTATGCAATTCCTCCCTGCTGGAGGGGGTAGTGCAAAAAGAATACTTTTGCTAGCTCTTTTGCTGGTCGTAAAAGACGACCAATAGGCGAGGAGATAACCTTGTTAAAAACCCACAGTTTGTCCGGGACAAGTCTAACTTATTTATGAGTTAATTTTTTACACAATTGACACTAATGAACATCTTGTGAAACTCACCTGCGTGTTTACCGTGCGCGTGACCCGAAAGCCAGGAAAGGGGGATCCTTGTAGTTGAGGGGCTAATACTCAGATTTATAAGAATGTTAGTTCCAACACTAGCTAGCCTTTTTGCTGGTTGTAAAAGGCGACCAATAGGCAAAGAGATAACCTTGTTAAATAAGCCACAATTTGTCAGGGACAAGTCAAACTTAATTGCGAGTTTATTTTCGACAATTTTTACATAACATCTTATGTAAGCCAGGAAAAGGGGATTGTGGTACTTGAGGGGCTAATACTCAGGTTTAGAAGAGTGTTAGTTCTAACACTGCTTTGTTTTAACAAATTGTCTCGTTATTTAACTTATATATAGATTTATTTACGTGACAAAAAGTCTACAAAATTTTCCTACCTATTGTTACAAATAATTTGATTGGATATATGGATATATATAATGTATACAGATTGATTTATATGATGTTGTCAATTTATTTGGTTTTCAAAGGAGTCTTTGAATGTGCAGGTGAGGGAGTGGTATCTACTTCCACATGGTAGTTTGCAGAATTTGCATATGCATTCCTCTTTCCATTGGTGGAAGTGTGCTGATGAGCATATCACATGATGAAATCCATGCGCTGTCGTCCTGGCTGTTTTACTACGATTTTTCTGGTTAGCTTTCTTCCACATGTTGGATTAACTTATGGGTTAGGGATTATTTATGTGGTGAAATGATGAAAGGTTCACACTATGCTACGGTTGGAGCCCGATAGTATTCTTTGTGTTTGCGGAAGTTTTTCATTTACATTTATGAAACCTATATTGCTTGATTAGCCCTGGTGCATTAGTTTGTGATATAGCGTCCCGTGTGTGGCTCCGGGTTGGGTGGGGAGATTGAGCGATGAAGTTGGCGGAGTTTATTATGTTAGATTCTAAACCTCCAAACCAAACGATCTTGCCACAGAATCAACATCTTGTTGCTGTATTCTTTGACATTGCAAAAGCATATGACATAACGTGGAAGTTCAATATTCTACAAACGCTTAATTTGTTTGGTATTTGCGGAAGCATGGCATTGTTTATATACAGCTTTTTAACTTTTCGTTTATTTAAGGTTTGCGTAGGTGACAGCATCTCGAGAATACGTCAGCAGCAGAATGGCATTTTTCAAGTATTCATTTTAAGCGTGACACTATTTATGATAGCGATTAACGGTATAGGTTAGTTCATCAAGCATCCGATAAGCGTATGTATGTATGTTGATGGCGTAGCTATCTATTGTGCCTTGAGAAATATGCCAACACTGGAACGTCAACTTCAGTTAACAATCAACCACATTTTGAACTGGGTTAATAACAATGTATTTTCTTTTTCTACTAGTAAAACGTTGCTTATCTATTTTTGTAGAAGGCGAACCCTACACGGTGACCCTTTATTATATCTTGAGGAGGAACCTATTCCTGTACAGGAAAGTGTTCGATTTTTGGTATCACATTTGACTGTGCGTTGACTTGGCGTTTTCATTTAACAAATCTGAGATCAAGATGTGTTCCGGCACTAAACTTGCTCAGGTTGTTAAGTGGAAAGTCATGGGGAGCAGATCGGAAAACAATGCTACTTTTGCATCGCGCTTTGGTGCGTTCAAAACTAGATTATGGTTATCTATTCCGCAGCTCCATTCACATTACGTATTGTTGATCGTGTTTACCATACAGGAATTCGTTTAGCAACTGGCGCATTCCACACTAGCCTTATTTCTAGTGTTTTGTGTAGGCCAGCTGAACCATCACTCTGTATTTGGCGAAAAATACTGACTGTCAAGTACGCCGCGAAACTATAAGCTAAACGCTTGCATCCGACGTTTTCTGTCGTGCATAATAATGGTCTCGACGATCTATACAACATCAGGATACGGTCACAAAAACCGGTTGCTGTAAGAAATTGCAGTTTACTTTAGGACGGTGTGGGTTGTGCTTTTTTGGTAGTTGAGCTGCAGTTTACATTTGGCTTGCCAAGAGTTAGCTGCGTTTATAGTGCAGAACTACATATATGCTATCTAGTAGGCCTTTCTCTACATCCAACGAAGCGCATGTACAAATTATGCTATATGTACAGACTCGTTAAGAACATCAAACGCCATAGATGATCAATACCCTGATTATTACTTTTGCTTCAGGTGTTGTAGATAAATGTCACTGTTTACTTTGTCTGGAGTCCCAGTCACGTAGGTATCAGTGGCAATGAAAAAACTGATGCGCTTGCTAAGTTGGCAATAACTAGCGCTGAATATGTTTCATCTAAAGTTTGTGATAGGGATATTTATAACTTTCTACATCAAAAGTTGTTGTCTAGCTGGTAAACTGAGTGGTTTGCTATCCCAGACAACAAACTGCGATGTACCCAAAGCCGCGGAGTTTGTCATGCAGGCCGAAACGTTGGGAAGATGTTTCCTCACGCGGCTTTGCATCGGTCATATCAATCGTTTGCTCGAATTTGTTTGATGGCCAGACGTATACCCGGATATGATTTATATATTTATTTATTGTGATTAATGTTTGTGTATCGTAAAATCCAGCAGTGTTTAAGGCCTAGGTTAGAGAAATGAATTGGCATTAATAGTCTTTTTACCAGGGGTGTGGAGTCGTTATAAAATTGCTGCAACTCCGACTCCTTAATTTTTTTGTTTCGACTCCGACTCCGGCTCCGACAGCGACTCCGACTCAATATCTTAAAATTGTGCAAAATAGTGCGTGGGCTGTTACTGCGTTGCCACCAACACAAGTAAGTGTGGAGCGAATAGTTTCAACTTTAAAACTAATAAAATCGGATTTAATAGAAGTTTTATTTATTTTATTTTTTGTAAAAATTACCTTATTAATATGTATAATTTTTTTGTATTCTTTTTTTTATTTTTTGTATTATTATGGAGTCGGAGTCGGATTAGTTACAGTCGACTCCGACTCCGACTCTTCACATATTAGCAGACTCTACGACTCCAGATTCCGACTCCAACTCCGACTCCGCATCACTGCTTTTTACGCTGATATGCCAATCTTATGATATAGATCAGCTTTAATAACTTTTTTTCTCTTTTTTTATAGACAACCATCCGTGTTCTTTTAATTCATCTGAGATTCTGTCAATCTTACGAATTCCATAAATAAACCTGAGACAAGTATTTTGCGCTTGTTGAATTTGTTTAAAAGTTTCTACATTGATTTGCTGTATGATACAATGTAGAACAGTATGAAAAATTAGAAAATACAAAGGCATTACACAAAGTTTTCTTAACAACGACCGAGAGGTATGACCTATGCTAGATTTGTCTGGATTAACTTTTAAATCAAGCATTTTATAAAAGTCAAAGATATGCTGAACGTCTCTAGTTAAACATCTTATAGCATTTTTATACAGACTAGATCAACTATATCTGTTGACTATCATCTGCATACATATATCTTTTGCAATAAGAAAGCTGATTAAGAGTCAGTGAGGTGTATATAGAGAACAGTAGTGGGCCAAGAATTGACTCCTGAGGTATCTCTTGATTTACGTATACAAATGGAGAAGTGTTAGAATCTATTTTGACGCACTGTTTTCTATTTTGTAAGTAAATATTTAACAGTGAGACTGCGGAATAGCCAAACTAATAGTAATTTAAAATAGTTTGTAAAGTTGAGTGATTAACAGTGTCGAAAAGTTTAAAATTATGATTCGGTGGTAGCCAGTTTAGAGACACCGGTGAATACTAGTAAATCAGTGGGACCGTCGTCATACATAAATCATATAACGACATGATGAATTTTGTTTGATGACGATGAGTAGTCAAAGGTGGTGCTCGGGAACTGCAGATTAATTTTGACAGAATTGTTTTATAGGTTTAGTTTAAAATGATATGATACCAGATGTTAATTATTTGATTTGAATATATCAACCATTATTATGGATATTATCATACAAAATTGATAAGTACAAGTGACTGACTGACGTACTATAACTTTACAGCTGCTTCGTGACTAGAGCTTTTGTCCTGCAATTTATAACAAAATACAAAATAAATCATTTTTATAATTTTGCGAACTGTTGTGCAAAAGTGTAAAGCTTGTAGCACTGGAAAAATAGTAAATATGTACAATAGTTGATAACTAAATCTGGGTTGCATCATTCTATTGGGTGTTCTTTCTGCATTCAAAATTCTAATTTTAAAATTAGTTTTTATGTAGTGAATATTTGCTTCCCACATAAAAAGTTTAATTATAATCTTTTGAGCTTGTTGGATCGATTTTTGGCTAATGGTCTGCTTCGTTTAGAAATTGTGGGTACTCCGATAATTTCTATTATCAAAGTTATGCGAAATTGTTTTAGGGTTAATTCTTATTTTGAAAAGGATATTGTCATTCACAACGCAATCTTTGAAGAAATAGAAAAAAAAGTGTAATTATTTATGGGGCTTGCGGCCTATTTTGTATAAGCTTTTCAGCATATCAAACTTATCCACATATGCGAGTTACATTCTTTTATCATTTGAGGGCATCTAACTCTTTACAACATCTTTTGTATATCCATTATTTTTTTAGGGAATGATCTTGACATGAACTTTCTGTTTTGATGAATTGCTAAAAGTATCACATCTATTTAAGGTTACAAGGCTATCAATTGAAATACGAAAATCTATGTGCACAGAACTACTCCCATATATCTTTTTTTACATCGAAGATCATTGTAATTTTAAAAAAATCTTTATGAGATCTCTAACCCTTAAAAAAATATCATAGCTTCGGCAACTGATTGACACTAGGTTTGAAATCTATTGATCTTGGAAAGAAGGGGGTGCATTTTAAAAAGTTTGTCGAAATTAGGTTTGTTTCTTTCTGGTTGACCTTCTTGAGATGTCCGCGATAATGTAATCTCTGTAGATATGCGTTTTCTTTACGGCCATCAATAAATTTACTTTTAGTTTCTTTATCTGTTGTGGGAGTAACTGCAGCGTCACCTTCTTAATAAAAATTTGTTTAAAAAACTATATTCTTTATTATGTCTTCAGAAAAAAGTTGAAGAAATACGTCCATTAAGCCATGTTTGTTTTTTCCTTGAATATATTTTATGGCGTAGTGTAAAATTTGTCGATTTGTTTTTTGTATTTTTTTGTTTCAGTGCGTCTATCAAGATGTTATCATTGTCTTCCCAACTCGTCTCATTACTGCTAAAATTTATATGAATATTTTTTGGCTTTTCAACAATTTAACAAATTTTCCAAATTAATCTTTTGCTTCATCATTTTTCGTTATTAATATCTGAAATGATCCACTCACAGTCAATGGGTAAATTCTCCAATACCTTTACTTCATCTTTAGTTAGTATTTTCAACTATCTCACGCTCCAAAGTATCTTAGCCATTTATAAAGCTTGACAAATTTTATATGTGCTTGGTGATTATTAGAGAAGACTACATACAAGTTCATGCATAGTGAATATTTCCACAACATTTTTGCAATAAGGTTTCTCAAAAATTGTTATAAATTTTTTAGGTCAATAAGTACATTAAATAACATTTAGAATTGTTTGTTGTGCATATTTCTTCTTAAATATGGGGAATTTGTGAAACCGGTTATAGGGTTAAAGATATGACTAAGCAATGGAAGTGTAAGACAAATAAGTATGCTACTACTATAAATAAATCAAGACATAGTCCAGAACAGGACAGAATGGCGTACTATTATTAAACAAATATGATTCGTTATATTTTTTAGAAGAAGAATTTTCTTCCGTATGCAATTAGGACACAGGTATTTTATAACAAAATCAGTCAGCTGTAAATTAACTTTAAAATATTTCTCTTTATTTCTTTCAATTCGATGAAAACTATTTAGCTCCTGGGATCCAATTATACATTTAATCTTTCCGTTTATTTTTTCTATAAAAATATAACGTTTTTAGTATATTTTATTTTAATCTGCAATTGTATCGTGGGAATGTAAATAATATCAAATGAAATCTATTTCACGGCTCATTTTCTTCTATATTTTTTGCAGGCCACAGCAATGGTATTCCCACTTTCATGGCTATCATTGTATTTTAATTATTGCTGCTGGTATAATACCATGATAGAATAAGCGTGTAATGTGAAATTTGAAGAAGAAATTAATTCAACTTTGCTTACAGAATCGATTTTAAATTTAATGTGCGGAGGTGGCGAGATATTATGTTAAATAAATGTGCGAGAAACTGTTAATAGAACGTATGAACAATCTAGTTAACCTTCGAGTGTAGCGTTAGATTTCAGTTTTCACCTTTTGTATTTTTTTTTTGTTAGATAAATGTTTTGCGCAATATAAAAGAGGAAATTATGGCAGCGTGTTCAATAAATCACGGGGGGCATGCACATCCCGGTTGTTTTATATTTTTTCACGCAGCATATTTCTCGTGGCGATAAAGACATCAGTGAATACATGCGTGACAATATTTCGCATATGACGTTTTTGTACGGCTTCGAACTCGTATAACGTGTTAATCTGAACCCAGCGTTCGCCGTGAGACTGCATTTTTCATCATCTCTACATCGTGCGACAAGAAGAAGGGAACTGGGAGAAAGAGAAGGATTCCGATTATATACGGAGAGATCAGTAAACACCTGTTCTTTCGAACTCGTGCGTTCCTATTCAATTGCCACAATTATGCGGTTATTGAACATTGTCTTGTTTAACAATCGCCAGACGGACGCGTAATTACAGACACTTTGCCACAATTACAGAAACTCATTTGAACAGATAATGTTCCTCCCTTTTCTCCCTTATTATTAACTATTATAGTCTTAATTAAATTATTGATTATGCCAGCAGCAGCACAGGCGCTTACACTATTTTGCTTTAATTTAAATATACAATTAAAATGTATTGATTTTAAGAACTTTTCACTCAGCCTAATTACTTTTAAGTAAGTGTACTTTAAAATGCCTACATTATTTACAAAAAAATTGGAGAATTAACATTTTTGGTAAATAATAATTGCAGTTGCGGTCCACTAACTAACTGTCTTTATTTATTGCTTACAAAAGATTAATATTGAAGAAACATTCATATGAAATTGGTGGATTTATACTCTGTCGACCCCAACTTAATATACACAAAAGTTATATTTCTCTCTTGCACTAATGCTTTTGCCCATTTTAGCATTTTTCTGGGATTACTTTAAATAATTCCATAATAATGTCTGCTTTTAGTTTGATAATTAGTAAAACAAAATCAAAAAAGGGTGTTTACGGATAATTGTATTCTAAAGGAAAAAAGTTTTTGATGAGTAAATGTTTCCTATACAGTTTTATTGCTTGTTTAGAATATACGATTGAAAATTTAAAAAAAATGGTTTTAAATTTTAATTACATAGACTAAATTGTTTATAAATTTTATAATAGAAAACATGTCAAATAAAAAAAAAACACACATGGAGTAGAAAATAGTTTTATAAATAAAATAAATTAAAAGCATTTTATTAAAATTAAAACATTTTTACGTTGTATTGATTATCAAATTCACATACACATCTGAAATATTTTTCTTAAATATTAAGACTTCTATTCATTGCTTATTGGAACACTTTATATGTTTTTTTAGTTTGTTATATATTGTACTATAAGATTTGCAAATAAATTAGTCTCTATCTAACATTTTTTTAAATTATATTTTCAGTTTCTTTAAATTTGTTTAACACCTTCAAATACAATCATCACATTGCCAATTGTATTTTTATTTAATACATTTGTTCAAAAATCAAAATTAAACTGTTTTTCTTGTCACACTTATTTATATGTTTCTGCTTAAATATGTTTTTTTTAATAACCTTGATATATCTATTATTTTACCCGTGATCTATTGATCGTGATCAATTTTAGACGTTGTGTAAAGGCAAGACATGTTTGCTAAGCTATTAGTGCCATCCAGTTGCTAGCAATGCTTAGTTTAGCTCACTAAATGTTAATTTTAGACTTTTAGGTTTTCTAAATGAGTGACGACATAAATTGATTTTCTTAAAAAGATTATTATTAGCTCCGATCTTCTTAGCGTTTTAATACATCATGAAATTAAAAAATACGGTTATGAGGAAAGTAGAATAGCACAAGGTAAACAAAATAAAAATTTCAAAGGCCACTTTTTTCATCTTTGAGTAAAGTAACAATTAGCGTTAATTGATGGATTAGTGAATTATACAGTCTTTTCAATTTTAAGTACAGTTAACTTGCTAACTATCTGTATTTGATCATACAACTGAAATATTTGCGACTGAGTTTGTACTAACTAAATTAACGAATGCGATGAATATAAATAAGTTTTATTTTAATACTCAAATGAGGACATAAAAATGAAAAGGCGGAGGTTCTAAGTGAAGCCCCATGTATCTTACTTCCCAAGTTTTTTTTTTTATTTCACAATTTTTCTGGTAATTTTTTTTTACTGTTTCTCTGTTTACTTCACTATTTTTCTTTTTATTTTACTGATTTTTTGTTCATTTTACTATTTCTCAAAGATATTTTTTTTATTTGTGGTATTTATTTGTTTTTAAATAGTTTGGTGCACAATTTTAAAAAGGCGGCATATTTAAAGTGATTACATAATCCCAGACTTGTTTTAACCGAATTGAAAGCCTTATGGCAATTGACGAATACGAGGTGTAGGGGGTATTGTACTCTGTACGATGCGGAATGCGGCCTGCTCCACGGGCTGAAAAAATCAAACTTTTTATTGAGGTGGTTATATTTTTGCTTATATAAAACGGTTTATATGTTTGGTTTGGTCACTCTTTTTGAAGTTAGTTATCACATTTCTTTATGTATCGGGAATTTTCCTTTTCTAAGCATCTTTGCCAAGGTTGTGTAGTGGTTAGCGTCTTGACTGCTACACCAGGGGTTCAGTGTTCCTGGTTAAGAAATAAATCTTTTTCTTTTTGATAAGAAGAAAAACTTTAGTAGGTCCCGTATACTACCTCAATGCTGCGTGTACGTTAAAGAACTCAATAATTTAGTTTTGGAGTTTCTGAGTTTTTGGAAAAAAATTTAGATGTGGTAGCAGCAGAAATAGACCGATTTTAAATAAATGAATTAACTAACTAACTCACTTCCAAGCATCTGTGGAATGTTTAAAAATGGCGTCAAGTAAACACAATATTTTTTTTATTGAAAAAGCAATTGATAACTCAAAGTGTCCAGTTTGTAAAAGAAAAGCTGTAAATGGTGTAAAGTGTTCAGTATGTGAAGCTGTTTGCCATAACAATTGCAAATTGGCAATAAGTGATTCAACTTTATTAAAAGATGACAAATCAAGTGAATGGGTATGTCCTTGCTGCTCTGATAAAGAGAATATATCTATGGATCGTACAGATTACTTAAATATTCTACTTGAAAACGATACGCTAAAACGTGAGAACAATCTACTAAAACAACTGGTGAGTCAAATGAATGATAAATTTGATTTGATGAACGAAAAGATAATTAACCTACAAGATAATAAACAAAACAAACATAAAAAACAAACGAAGTTAAAGGATTCCGAGTTTTCAACTAGTATTATGTCAGAGCCATCTGTTATTCCAAAGCCAAACTCTGAAAATGGTAAAACACAAACTCTTCCGGAACATAAACCTCTGGAGTCGGAATCTGTACAAGAACTTAAGCAAACAAATGAAAATATGTCAAAACAGAAATCTATATCTAACAGAATGCAGGAACCAGTAAGACATAAAATAACAAATAATAAAACTAATACTTCATCGGCAAAATTTGGCACTAGCAATAACAAAACATTATCAGTTGTTGCTATGAAACCAAAAAAACGCTGGCTGTTTATTTCTAGATTTAGTAATAACGTCACGTGCGAGCAAATTACAGATTTTCTTAAAAACCAAGAAGAAGCAGATTATATTGTCGAAATTGTAAAACCAAAAACTAATGAAGCTACTTATAAATCATTTAAAATAGGAGTTTCATTAAATATTATAAACAAAATTGACAACGTAGCAATATGGCCATCAGGGATTCTTTTAAATAGATTTCATTTTAATAAAACAAATTCTTTTCAATTAAATCAAAGCGAGAAAACGCAAATATAACACAGTGCAATACAAAGCAAACTTTAAAAATAATACATCATAACGTTTGTAGCATATCAAACAAAATTTTACAATTAGAGATGTTTTTGAACGAGGAAAGACCAGACTTTTTCTTGGTTACAGAGCATTTTCAACTTAAACAAAATTTTGTTTTAATAAATTTTGAAAATTATAAAATTTGTGCTGCTTTCTGCAGGAAAGATACAAAACGTGGTGGTGCCGTAATCTATGGAAACACTAAACACCAAGTACACGAAAGAGACGACATCACGCGACTGTCAACTGAATGTGTCTTAGAGTGTTGTGCTTCTCAATATAAAGATATTACCTTAATAGCAGTGTATAAGCCTCCTAGTGGAGATTTTATTCTGTTTATGGATATACTTTGTGCTATTCTAGAATGTGCTACTCAAAATAACAAACAGATTATTTTGGGCGGTGACATGAATATCAACCTACTAGTGGATTCAAAAGAAAAATCTAACTTTATAGACTTAATTACATCCTATGGACTTAGACCAACAATTTACGAAGCAACTCGGATTCACCACAACAACACTTTTACCTGCATTGATAATATATTTGTAAATTTTAAAAATATTGTATCAGCTGGTTGTATGAAATCAAATTTTTCCGATCATTTGTCACAATATATTACTTTTCAACGTGAAAACTCAAATAATACCCAAAAAAATGTATATAAAAGGGTACTAAACTCAGATAACATAAAATTATTATGCAATTCTTTACAGCAAGAATCATGGACGGAAGTATTATCAAATCAAGACACTAACAATTCGTTTGACTGTTTTTTGAATATTTTTCTTTATTATTTTAATATGCATGTGCCATTAGTTAAAGTAAATTTAAAAAAAATAAATCCTCCATGGATAACACAAGACTTACTGACTTTTAAAATCCGTGTTTCCAACTTGCACGAACTTTCAAAGAAGTACACTGTTTTTAAAACTGAATGAATGAAACGTAAATAATCAATACAAAAATGCTTTAATTTCAGCAAAGAAACAATATCATGATGACTTAATTACTAATTCAAAAAATAAATCAAAAACAATGTGGAAGATTATAAACAATTTGAAAGGCAAAGATAATATTAAGCATGACATTTGTATACAAAGTTCCTCAAATGAAAAGCAAAGTCAGCAGGATGCAGCTGTTCAATTTAATAAATTTTTTATAAATATTCCACAAGAACTAACAAAAGACTTATCATCTGATATAAATTATACATACCTCAATAACAATATAAAACAAAATCATTCTTCTATATTTTTGAAACCAGTCTCCAATTTTGATATTATTAACATTGAGATGAGTTATCGTCGTTCTTAATTAAACAGTGTATCTCTTTTATAGTCAAACCTCTTACATATCTATGTAATATGTCACTTGAGCAAGGCATTTTTCCAACTCACTTAAAAAGGTCAATGGTTTTTCTTTTATTTAAAATAGGCGATCTCAGTTGTATTAGCAACTATAGACCAATAAGTATTTTACCTATTTTTTCAAAGGTGTTTGAGCAAGTTGTTAATAAACGACTAACTGCCTTTTTCTTTCAAAAAAAACTATTAACTGATAGCCAACATGGTTTTCGTAAGTCAAAAGATACAAACACGGCTCTGGACGCGTTGATTAGCTGCGTACTTTCAACAACAGACCACCAACAATTATCTATGGGTCTTTTTATTGACTTGTCAAAGGCTTTTGACTGCGTAAACCATGTTATACTTTTAGAAAAGCTACATTTGTATGGCATTAGAGGTACAGCCAATCTATGGGTAAAGTCTTATCTATCACAAAGACACCAAGTTGTAAAATTAGGTGATAAAATTTCAAGCGAGTTGATAGTAGACTGTGGGGTTCCGCAGGGATCAATTTTAGGCCCAATTTTATTTATTATTTATGCCAATGATATGCGTAATTGTTTGAGTTTGCGGGAAGCGAGGTTGATATCATACGCAGATGATACTAATGTCGTTTTTAGCGGTAAACACTTAAATGACATTATAGACTCCGCAAATGTAGCTTACAAGGAATTAGTTTTGTGGGTGAAAAATAACAAATTAGCAGTAAATACAGAAAAAACATCAATTATTCTATTCAAAAGTAATAGATCAAAAACAACAACACCAACTTCTGTCACTTTGGATGAGGTCTCAGTAAATTTTTCTGATTCAGAAAACTTTTTAGGAGTAACTATAGACCAATTTTTGTTATGGGATAAACACATTAATTTTCTTGCAGAAAAGTTATCTTCTGTAAATTTTGCATTAAGAACAATATCACAACAATGTAGCTTGAATGTTCTAAAGACACTGTACTTTGGTAATTTTCATGCTTATGTCAGATACGGAATTGCACATTGGGGCAATTCTAAAAATTATTTAACAGAAAGAATATTTATTATTCAAAAAAGAGCTATGCGGATTATGGGTAAGCTGAATTTTAGAGAGTCATGTCGTGATACTTTCAAAAATCTTGGAATACTTACTGTATTTAGTGTATATATTTACGAAGTTGCTGTCTTTGTCCATAAAAACTTAAATATATTTAGAACTAATGGATCGCATCATAATTTCTACACCAGACATCGGGACAACCTATGTATTAATTCTCATAATTTAAGTTTATATGAAACGGGTTTGCAGTACAATGGATGTATAATTTATAATCACTTACCAAAAGAATTGAAAAAATTGTGCATTTATTAATTTAAAATAAGATTAAAAAATATTTTAATTCAAAATACTGTCTACAGTCTTTCAGAGTTTTTTTCTTTATCTCTGTCCTAATTTTATATATTTGTTGTTTTTATTTTATTTTATTTTATTTTATTTTATTTATTTTTATTTTATTTTCTTTTAACATGTTTGTACTGTTGCATTAGTAGTAAGTAATTACCATTGACTTGTTTTATATATTATTATATGTTTATTATTATATGTATGATTATTTATAAAATAAATTTATCTATCTATCTATCTATCTATCTATCTGTTAAAAAGGGTGATCAGTGTCTTTTACTGCAGTATCAATTTCAGGGATTTCTTTGGAGCACACGTTTAGGACTGCAAACTCTCTGGTAGATAACATAAAAACTTCTTTTTTGTGTGTAGGGTTCTATTTTTCTGAACATTTGCACTTACGATTTTTCCAAATCACCTATTTTAAACAATTCTTACACAATGCGTATTCTAACTCGTACATATTTAAGTTTTTTTTCTTAAAATAGTCTTCAATATAAAAATGCTATTAAAATTAATATTTAAATAAATAAATGATTTATATCTGCATCTCACCCAAGGCAACTATCTTAAGTGTTGTGATGTATATGCATACAGGTTTCTGTCGACCATGATGAATTTTACAGTTTATAAAACGGATAGAATGAATTCTAATTTTTTTCAAATTTCTGGAGTGTACCCAGTGCTGGTGTATCTAGCCATAGTATTTTTTAGTCATTTTGCTGTAGTTTCGACATTGTAGATAAATGCTTGTCAGATTGACCACTGGACACTTTAGAAGACATAACTTGATGTGATTGGGATTGGTACTCAAAATGGATGGCTCGTCTGACAATCTAAAACTTTATCTGAAATGTCAATCTTATTGGTTAACTTGTTTTTTTTTTGTGTAATCTTTAGCTACGGTAGTAGATTTCCATATATTGTGGCGTTTGATGGAATTATATCTTTTTTAGCATTAACCAACAACAGAATAGCCGAGTTTCTTCTATCTTTTTTTTTTCAACCTATTTTGATATAACTTGATATAATAAAATATAAAAATTAGACACTGCAAAATTTTGTTTACAATTGGTTTTTTAATCTTATTTGTGCATTAATAATCAATATAATTCTTATTTTGTCATCTGCGTCTTTAATCTTGTTCTTTTCTCTCAGCCACTAATCATTTCCTTCTAGTCGTTAGCTTCTTCAAACTCTTCCATGCCATTCTGTCCTGCGCTATCTGGATTTAGCGATTCTCTTACTTTGCGTCGTTCAACCATCTCTTCTGTGGTATTCCTAGCCCTCTTTTAGTTTTTTTTCTGGGCGCCAAAATAATAGTTATCTGCTATTTATTTTTATGCTGTCTAGCAACATGTCCGTTCGTTGCCATTTTAGTTTTGCTATTCTCTTGATGATACGGGATGTTTTTTATACGCGCAGTACATAGCAAGTATAAGATTTGGAGAAACCGGTATAGTATCATTTAACTTTGCAGGTTATGCCAATTTGTTTAAGTAAGTGCGAAAAATAATATCATCTAAATGATGATTTGGGTTTTATCTTCATAGACATGAGATTTTAGAAAACCTTACAATACAAAATTTACAAGCCGTTAGGGCAGGAGAACGGGATGCCAAAACGTTTAACAATTTGTTTCTGAAAAATTTTACTTAAAACTTTCATTAAAGATGTGTGGGCCGTCATGTTTCTTAAAAAAACAAGGGCCGATTACACCGCATTACTTGTGGATTTTTCATGACTCAATATTGGCAGTTTAGTTTATTAACCCAACTGTTTAAATGGAACTGCGTTTCATTTTATACTTTTTGCAAATTAACCTAACTCTTTGACAATTGCTATCTTATACGGATGGAATTTTAAATCTTGTGGTAAAATGCATTTTACAGAACTATGACAATGTGCTTGAATAGACTCACCACTTTTAACATAATTACACAAACTCACGATGTTGCACATTTCTTTAAGCCATGACTAAATTGGCATAACCAGCGGAGTCGAATGACACTATATCTATTATTATATTCTCTATCTCTTCACGTAATGTGTTTTTTAGCATTACTTTTTTCATTGTATCTGGGAAGTTTTGAGTTTATTATTTTTTTTGTGAGTGTCACTGTTTTTATTATTTAGCTGCCCTAGCTTTCCTCTCAGCTTTTAACATTGCTAGAAATGAGGACTATGTCATCGGCTACTATCTATCTATTTTAAAGCTTCTATTTTTTTATGTTGTCCTGTTTGAAATCCTCTTCTGGTGCTAGCGTGAACAGTTTAGGTAATATTGGGTAGTATTGTCTGACTTCTTATTCAATTGGGATCCGATTTGTCGTTAGGTCTTCTAAAGTATTTCAGTATATAGAATCAATTCTGACTTGTTCTATTGCTCTTAAAAAGGGCCATGTTTCTATAGAATCAAATGCTTTGTGGTAATAGATAAATGCAGGATGAAGGAGAACATTGTATGATTTTAATTAGTTAGTTAAATGGTTGGTTTTTTACTATAGTAAAGAGTTTGTACAGTTTAGATAATAGGTTGATGGACCGATAGTTTTCTATATTTGATGCATCCCTTTTTTTATACAACAATACATCTGTATTGTACCATTGTTCCAGTATTTTTCTTTCAATTATGCACATATTTAGAAGTATTACGAGTGCTTTCTCCACAGATTTACGACCACCCATTTTAAGCATTTCTGATGTTATTCTATCTTTTTTGGGCGTTTTTGGTTTTTAATTTGTCTCAAAGCTGTTCCTTGTTCTGCAGTTGTAACAGCAGCGTTTTTAATAAATCTAAATAAATAATTTTTGGAAAATGTTTTTCTTGCTATCTTACTGAT
The DNA here is from genome assembly GCA_963932245.1 of Tachinus rufipes. NCBI lineage: Eukaryota > Metazoa > Arthropoda > Insecta > Coleoptera > Staphylinidae > Tachinus > Tachinus rufipes. Next base: position 41,856,543 of record OZ010741.1, on the reverse strand, counting down.
TTGCTTTTCAAATAAGGTTCTACTTTTTTAGATTCAATGTAGTCTATAATGTGGATGGCTTTAAAGTTTCAGATCTTTTTTTGATTAATTTATAAGTACATTTTATGGTACTGCCTATTGCTTTTTTTTTCTAATTTTGAAACTTGAAATACGAAACTGACTGGAATATTAATTTAAAATTTTTGAACCTTAATTTATATAAGCTATGTTTAACATTATGATTGATGATAGTTATAATAGATTTTAATACTTTAAAATTACAACATATTCTGCGTTTCAAAAAGTAATTAACCACTCTAAAGGAGTTCTGTATTAACTCACATTTATTGAAAATAGGTGGAATATAATGACATACAATTGATTAAATTTTGAATGAAGTGTCACTTCTAAAAGAAATTATCTTTATTTATCTTATTCATAATCATATCAGCTTAAAGTATTTTTGTTTATTTTATTTATTTTATTAGTTTGCTGCAGTATTTTCTTATTTGAGCTAATGGTTAGTGCTTTAAAGAATGTCACGAGTACGCAAATTTTGATTAAATTTGCACTATTTGAAACAGGACGAATTAGCATTAGTAAGAATTTGGAGCGATTGGCATGAAGAAAGCCAAGAAGCTTGTCGTAGAGGCAGTGAGTGAACGTTCCAGAGTGGTTCAGATTGGCTTTTATGGACATGGGCAATTCGAGATCCTTGATTCTAGTTGATCTGGAATTGCACTTTTCCTCGAGTGATTACAATAAATTGAGTAAGAGCAATTGGTCATAGAATCTCTATCTTTAAGGCAAATATGTTCTTTTAGATTGAATCTTATTTTTGATTTTTTTTATTGGCTGTGCCAGACTGAATGAGTACAAATTGTCTTTAGAGACGAATCCAGATATTATTTATGGAGCTCTGGCGAAAGTTTAAGGGTTAGATTGCATAGAAGTCAAAGACAAAATTTACAACTTATTTATTATAGTCACACGGCATTAACTCTTGATGTAATGGTTTGGGTGGCAATATATTCTAGAGAAAGATAAATATTTATTTTGGGCACGTTATACTCGCGTCGTTACATTGATATAATCTTGGAACCCTTTCTACTTCTATTCATCCAAGGGCAGTTTTTTAGCAAGATAGCTATGTTAGAGTTCCTAGAACAAAACTTTTAATTGTTTTCAAGATCATTTGACTTGAACTTTACAGAACATGCCTGGGACATAGTGTTGCATTCTTGATCGCATCTTACAAATACTTTAGATAAACTGCCACTTTCAGATAGCCTGGGACGATAAATCAGATGGTTTTGTGCATCATTTCTAACACGCCCAGAAGGGTCATGAATGCATAAGAGTATTTTCTCAATATAAGATTAGCGGTAATTACGGCTTTATTCATAAGGACGGCAGATTTGTCACCACTTTAATTGAAATAGATAATTAAATAAAATCGTTTCTAATAATATTTAACTGACCTTTAGTTTTTGATAATTTATAAATTAAATCAAGTTACTTTCCAGTACATTTAATTATTATAAATAATCATCATATTTATTCTTAGGTAGTTTAATATGAAACGATGTGGTTAGGAATTAAATTACTCTCATAACTTTTAGTTCAATATATAAAATCACCCAGTATTATCATTAATTAGTGTAATTACACAGCATGGGTTTGATATCTCAAATTACATCTTTGCCGCTTGCTTAAGAATAAAAAAGTTATAGTTTAGTTTCAGTGACCTCAAACCACAATATGCTGCGCAACATGTTTCAGCAGTGCTAGAAGATTTCGCGGATCATATTTTTAAAATGAATTTTTGAAGTATGAACATTTGAGTATGTATGTGAATTATGTGTGACAGCTCAAGACGAATGAGCACACTGATTGTATGTACAATTTGTATTGTTTCGGTCGATCGTTGGCAAAACTCGGTGAACGTCCACAATATCAGGGCCCCGAAACAACAAACATTTACAATCTCCCTGCACACACACACACACATGTAATATAAATAGATAATTACAAACATTTCATTTTGTGAACAATTACAAACAGCATCCAGCCATTACATTAATGTGACTGTGCGATTAATGACACCCTGGGTGTGTTTTGGTTTATTCATTTAAACTGTAAATAATATAATTGTTACAAGTTTTATGCTTTAATAATCTTATTGAGTTGGAGGACTAGGATGTAGACACATAACAACGCTCCCACACGCTGTGACTTATCTGTGCTCTTCAATATCTTTATCCAGTTATAATTGAGGGTAATTTGGTATTGTATTCCATATCTCGATCTTAACGTTGGAAATCTGATAAATCTAAACATATGGCTTTGGAATGATCGGTATTTTTCATCTTTAATATTTTTTTTTAATTTATTATTATTTATCCCTTGCGGCGCGTGGATTTTTTCGAGTCGATCAAACAATAGCAATTTAATTCAAATGTTAAATACAAATTAAAGGGAATGACTTGTATTATTTAAAGTACTCACACATATATACACCTCAGGCCGAACAAGATGGCAATTTAATATCTCGTTTTGTTAGTTGTTTTATTGTTCGTTTACCTGGCAATTATTCACAATTACAGTCTCCGCTTATAATTTTCCGAATATTCAGTGTTTAAATTACGGCCCGAATTACTGACACGCAAAAAAGTTTTATAATTAAGTTTCCTACAGGGACTCATTTGCATACAGGCCTTATATGTGGATATGCGTGTGCAATAAAAATTGATGAGTAAACAATTTTATTTTCGTCACAGAATCAATTAAGCTACTAATTCTTAAACGTGGGCAATCTTAATTATCGCTAATTTAAGTTATTATTTTTTAACTTAAACCATACTTTATTAACAATTAAAATCTAATCGTGGGAGATTGATTTTGAATTAAACATTAATTAAATTAATTATATAAATTGCAATACTTTTAAAATTATATCTAGTTATAGTAAAAGCAAATACTATTTTATTTAAAAGCTTTTATATCGCACTGCGCATCTATCAAATTGGGAATTTGAATATCTGTTTCAACCCTGTACATGGAAACTGCAAGTAATTGGCCGAGATTTGCCGAGTATTCTGGTTGATAACGTATAGGTGCCCTATTCTAGATAACGTGTTCAACAAGACTTTAATCGAAATTGTTCGCATTCCAGAATGTCTAAGGCAAACCATCAAACCGCTTATATTGCCTTCTTGTTGCTCTCTTTAGGACTGCTCACATAATATGCACTCACACATGTAAGTGTTTGTTTCTGTGTATATAGCCAATAGCAAAATATATTTATCTTATTTATTATATATTATTAATATATTTTTATTATTTATTATTACATGTTGAGAGGTTATAATAAATTGTGCAATTGGAAAGGAAATCGTGCATTGTAATTTGTTGAAGTAATTAAACTTTATTGATATATAATTATTTAATAATAATCATACAATATTATAAATTGATTTAAATGTTTCTTCTTGTATAATTACTCATTATATACAAAGGGTCAGTATAAAATCTTTGATGACTTAAAATTAAACGGTGGCTTTGCAATGTTTTAGATCATTGCCATCATGCAAGTGATTTTATGTACATAGAAACAATGATTAAATATAAAATTTACCTTCAAACTGGTGTAGTCTGTAAAAAATTTAGTAGCTTATTATTTTTATCAAGATTCAACTGGAAGAAGTTATTCCAAGAAAATACATTTTAGGTGGTCCATAATAGGTTCCTGAAAATAATTTCTCGCATATCAAAAAAAATGTTTTGTTTCTACTTAAACTTTTAAATTAAATTAGATTTGGACAAATTATAATACAACAGTTTTAAATAATATTTTCTTTGGGTATAACAGGTTGTATTATGATTTTTATCTAGATGGAGCATATTATGCATTTATTCTAAGAAATAATGATTGTAGTTGGTACATAAGCGGTCTTGAATTTGTTTCTATTCTTGGAATAATAATTATTTTTTATTATATTTGGACTTGTTAAAAATACAATGATTATTATATCATATGAATGTTAAACTTTTAACAGTAGACCATCTGATTTTTTAATTTGCAAATCTCTGAATCCGGCGTTTTTCATTCATTTGGGTTACTGGCATGATTATAAAAATTCCAGTTTTTAATATTAATATACAAATCATTATTTGTCTTAGATATATACAGCCTTGATATTTGTAAAAAAAAAGTTTATTTGAAAATATGGCGAAATTATTCAAATATTGATGAGCACGTTTTTATGTGTAAATAATTTGGACTAAAATTTCTAATTGATAAAATCCAACGATTCCTAAAGCCAAAGAAGATCATCTTTGTTTAATCTATTTTTTTAGCATTTTAATGATTAAATTTAGGTTTTAAGTATAGATATCTTGTAGAATTAGTTAATACAAAATTGAACAAGAAACAAGAACAAAATCTAGATGTTTCAATACTTTTACTTAGTAATGTTATGAAAGTAGTCATTTCTGGACCTTGTTTGACGTTGCGTCATTGCTACATTCCGGATATTTGCTTTTTTAGTTCTCTTTTTTAATTTGTTTTTAAATTATTAAACTATAAGTAATATATAGGATGCCTCGAGATTTGACAAGCGTAGCTTAAGGGTGGTTACAAAGGCAATTTTATGTCAAAAATGTACAATGAACATACTTCATCGTAACTTAAACTATAAACTTTTAAAATAAATAATTATTGCAAGAATAATGAATGAATTAGTTTGAATTTAGGATAATTCAAAGAAATAAATTCATATATTTTACAAAGGATTCATATACTTTCAAAGGGTATAATTAACGTTTCTAATTTTGCTGGATTTCCCATAAATTTTGTTGGACTACTAAAAAGTCTTGTTTATGCAAAATATCGTGCAATTAGAGAATAAGTATATTAAATTTTATCAGATACATTTATTGAAATTTAAAATCATCGTTGCTCAATTACAGACATTTTTGACGGATTTGATTTAGCAACGATATGTTAAAAACGACTGCCATATCTTAAGATATTTAAGGTATGGCTGTTGTATTACAACACGAACACACCCAGAATAATACAAGGCGCAGAGTGATTTGAAAACTTTAGAAACGTTGTACAAAATTTATTAAAGTAATATGAAATATATGTATAGGATTATTTACGTTTTAAGTAGAGACCGTTTTGGAAGTGATTAAATCATACACTCTGAAATTTCTTTCTACCTAATGCTTCTTTAAATGCACCAAAGTTAAGATGTTTGCTTGGTCACTTAAAGTACCTGTGACTACGATGCCATTCGGGTAATTTTGTCAACAAATTAATGGCTTGATAAACATGAAGACTAACACCCGATATGGCCAAGTTGTTATATATTGTAGTGATTAGACTCATCATCACTTAGTACGGAAGCCAAACTAGGTAAACATAGGTACATAGATTTTTTTACGTAGTGAGGTGTTGGCCTCAGCAACTGGCTTTTGAGAATGACTTATTTATGGTAATATCTTTTGGTTTTTGTCTCTGCGTAAATCTTGTTGTTATACTGTTTTTGTCAATCTAGTCTAGATTTGGCTACAGTTTGAGCTGAGCTGGTTATTGTCTTGCGGATTTTTACGCAGCATCTGCGGTACGCTAGCTGTTCTCAGTTTCCTTCTCCCTATAGCTTCTACCTTTGTCAGTCTCTTTTGTCTTTTGTATCCTTTTAATTGCACAGACATTCATCTTTGCATTATCTTTCTTTAATCCGTGTGCTATTTATTCTAATTATTTATTTTGTCTTCCGATGCGCTCTTAGTTTTCTAGGATATTTCACTTCTTTCTTGTAGTAACCCCTCTCTTCTTCATGAGTAATTTATGCAGTTTTATTAATTGTATTCTTTTTGGAAGAGCATATTCTGACCACCTCAAAAGTTACGTTATATACTATTTGGCATTTATCTCGGATATTTCCGTTATTCTGCTGTTCTTGAACATTTCTTTCCAGTTTTGTTTATTTCTGCAGTTTTGTTTGGTATCATAGTTTTCTATTCTTTCTTTTTCTATTTCTTATTATGCATATTTATTTTGTTTTTCTTAATTTTTTTTTTGTTTTTTTCTATATTTTTTTAGTTTTTATTTTGCTTTTCTCTTCATTTTTTTTCTCTTCTGTATCTTTTATTTTGTGTATTTGCAAACCTTTCAATTTCCTTTTTTTGTGTGTTTTTGTTGAAAAGGTTCTTAGCGGCTTCTATTTATTTTTATCTTTTAGGCATTTCTTAATGTTTTTTGTTTTATCCACTTTGCTTTCCAGTATATTTTCTAGTTCTCTTCAATTTTTTTATGCATCGCATTCTATTAGAGTCTGTTCTTTATTCTCGTTTTTTTAAATATAAAAAAAAATCCAAATGTTTTGTGCCGTCAGTATTTGTGTTGCATAGGGTTTTCCAATAAGAGTTTTTTTTTTGGTATTTAAAAACACGGGCATTTTTTAAGAGAAATTAATAAATGTTTATTTCATTGTAAATAGGTATGCCATTAACATTTGAAATCGATATCAGTCAAATGGCGGCCACGGTTACGGTTGCACTACCACATTCTTTTCATGAAATTTTCTATGACCAATTCGCATATTTGCGGCTGTATGTCCTCGGTAAATTCACGAATTTCATCTTTAAGGTCTTAAATAGATTGTGGAGCATTGGCATAGACCTTCTCTTTTACGTGGCCCTAAAGAAAAAAGTCTAAAGGTGTTAAATCATTATCTCGGTGGCCAATTGTGTTCACTTCTTTGAGAAATAACACGGTCAGGAAACTTTTCTTGCAAAATTGCGATTGTTTTGTTGCTTGTGGCACGTAGCGCCGTCTTGCTGAAAATAAACGTCGTCTACATCAATATTTTCCAATTCCGGTAATAAAAAATCATAAATCATAGCTCGGTAGCGATATCGAGTCACCTTAACAGTTGCACCAGTCTTATTTTCAAAAAAGTATGGTCCAATCACACCGCCAGCCCCAAAACTGCTTTAAACAGTGACACGTTGAGGATGCAAAAACTTTTCAACAATCATTCTTGGATTTTCTGAGCCCCAAATGGGACAATTCTGTTTATTAAAGTAGCCTCCGAGGTGAAAATGGGCCTAATCACTGAAGATGATTTTTCGATGAAATTCCGGATTATTTTGATGCATTTGAAGGATCTAATCAGCGAAGATACGACGTTTATGGTGATCGAGTGGCTTGAGTTCTTGTGTTAACTGAACTTTAAAAGCTTTAAGATTTAAATCTTTATGCAAAATACGTTGTAATGTTGTTTGTGCAATCGGCAAACTTGGGTTTTCTTTAACACTACAGGCTACATCGGCAATATTCTCATGTGTTCTTGAGCGATGCACACGGTTTTGATTTTTTATATCACAAACTTGTCCCAACAGCTCAAATTTTTCCACCAGGTTTATTATTGCCGTTCCGAGAAGATGCTTTACAACGACCAAAAAGTGCTTTAGTTTTGCGAACTGTGGCTTAAAAATTTTCACCATTTTTGTTGTGAGTTTTAATAATGTCAATGCGTTGTTGAAGCGTTGTATCGTTCCATTTTTAATAATGGCGTAGTTTTTACTATTCAAAATCAAACTGGTGCGCTATAAACAAGATTTAATCGGGACACACTTTAGCAGACCGATAACTATAGTGTGGGACACTCAAGCGGCACTACATGCGCTTGCCAGTAATAAAATACAAACTGGTGATGAGTTGTATAACTAGTCTAAAGGCATTAGCTACTAAGAACAGGGTTTGCATGATCTGTATACTAAAGTATCTGGGTATAGAAGGAAACTTTTAGGCCGACATCTTGCTAAAAACGGACCACAAGGACGTTTATTAAATAGACTTGAACCTGCTTTTGGGATTCTATACGAGACTGGAAAACAAATAATCTGTAGTACTTGAAACGGAACCTAGCAACATGTGGAAAACTGTCACGGAATGAAGCATACAAGGCTATTACGAGATGCAATGGAGATGAACCGAAAATTGAAAGTTTATTGGACCGCGGATGTATGTAGGACAAAAAAACCGTGCTACATTTGTTAAACGAGTCTGAAGATGAACAACTAAAGAGAAAAAAAAATGGATTTTATTGAAGGAACGGAACTACTGGACGAGTACAATCAGAGGTGCACAATAGGACCAAACGCCTGCAGGGACGCTAGAACATTTTGAGAAGGAAGAAAGTTTAGGGAAATAAGGTAGATCATCACGTTGTTATTTTAATGTTTGGGTAAATTTTGTTAGCACTCATCTTGCTGATACTTTATGAAACTGAAGTATATCGTGAATATATGAATAACAAAATGCTGTTTCTTCCTAGAATATTTCTCAAGCAGATTTGCTTTTTTAAACGTCAATTTGTATTGTTTATACAACACGTTATTAGCGAGCTCTTGTACATTTTAAAAATAATTTTTTTAAACAATTTGTGAAGTGAAGATTTTGTTTAGTGCATTTTTAAGGTTTTTATTTGCTTCTGACTATTTAAATAATTGATTAAAAAAATATCGAAATAGGAACTTATTCAATATTAAAAATCATTATGAATTGATGTAAACAACTTTACCGAATGTACCAAATTAAATTTCATTTACCCTATAAACAGTGATATGTATACGTTACTAGTTTTAATTTTGCTAAAGCGTCATTCAATAAGCCTAGAAGGTAGTTTTATCTTAACCTCCACGATGTGTATGAAATACTTTAATCTCAACAAACATAAAAAGTTCTGAATTGCAACAAGAGCAGTACATCTTTTGTAGCAATAAAGTTTTTGTTCACAACAATCTTTAGTAAACTAGATTTTAGGCAATATTTTTGATTGTAACTTAGATTGCGAAAAGATTTTTGTTTTGTAGTATAAATGAATTGAGGGTGTTTTTTGTAAGATAAATTGAACCGGCATACAGTATAGTTAACAACTGGAGCCAACCTATTGGAGTAGTAAGAAAAGGTTTTGAATACGTCTTCTAGAGCTAGAGTGAAAAATTTTGTAATCCTCTGGGACGCTTTGAGGCATATTTATTACAGGGTCAAACCCTGTCCACCTGGATAAGATTAAATTAATAAAAGTATGTCTCGACAGTCGCCACAGTATCACTGTATATTTTTAATTTTTTTTATTCTAAGATTAATTTTAAGTATTTTTTGTAAAAATATTTTTAGATTAATTCTAAGTATTTTTTGTAAAAATAAATTTCATATTAAATTCATCATTTTTGAGTTATAAGTAAACTCCTAAACTTCAAATAAAGAACTCAATTATGTTTGTTATTTGAAGTTCAGGAGTTTGTTTATAACTCAAAAATGGTCCATATCATTAAAAAAAATATTTTTACAAAAAATACTCGGGATTGATCTTGGAATAAAACAACATAAAAATATATATATATTCTATTTGAAAAAAAATGTTTACCAAATTTCTACAACAAAATGAACACCCTGTATATTGTAAATATTTTCAATCAATAGTTTGTTTAAAACCTATTACACATAGGCAACAACAATACAAGTTTTTTTGAAAGCAGTAACGATTAAAATAAATTGAAATTTAAAAAATCTATAATTTTAAGTTTTAATTGGCTTATAGAACATGCATTTATAATTTTCGTTAATTCAGTTAATTGGCATTAAAACTATACTTTTGTTTGTTATAACTGTCAAACTTTAAATTTACTATCTTAATTCTTGAGAAATATTTTATGTGTTCTAAATTGAGTTATATAGTTGTATACATGCACCGGGGATGGAATGGTCAAGCTAACACGTGAGCGAGAAAGAAAGCGGGGGCGATCCTTACCATAAAAATTCAATAATACCTTATGTTATTAATAAAAATTGTGGATATGGAAAACAGAAGGGTCGTCCGCCCCTATCGGCCACTGAATTAAATTCAGAGAGCACCTCTGTGTGTGTCCGGCTCAATTTCCAATTTCTTTCTCCCCGTCTGGTGTTCTTGGCCGCATAAACAGTACAGAAAGCCATCCATCTCGGCCCCACACCACCCCATATTCCAATATCCTCGACCGTTGTGTGGGGGGCAGCAAGGGGCGCGGGACGAATGCAATATACTGGCCTATATTATACGAGAGATGCCCATCTCATACTGGCTCTTGATGAAAAAATAATATTCTGCATAAAAGAAAAGCGTATATAAAACGCTCTCATATATAACAAACATATATGGGATCCAAGCCGATTACGTTTAAATTTAATACTGAATTATATTCATGGTTATTCCCATCATGGTTTAGCGTTAGATAAACTAAACGGTTCGTTTATGTTAAATTACTATGTGTGCGGTTGCGTAATATCAATAATAATATTTACAGAGGGATTGAGGTTTCGTAAATTTTAACAAGGCTCTGACTAACATTGACCTCTGGGTAAAAGAAATATTTTACACTGAAGGTATTTAATTCGACACCCGAATAACTCGTGCGTTATGATGATGAATATTGTGAGGTGCAACATGATGGATTGCTTCTCCCTAGCAAACATAAAAATCAATTTATTTTATTTTAGCTTCAATCATCTTGTAAATCACAGTTCTTATTAAAGTTTTGTCATTTTTATTACTGAGAGCTCTTAAATATTTTTATTAATCAAATTGATTGATTTCATATGACAACAAATGCAACACAATCTATTTGATGACTACTGTTATATTCACTAAAAAAAGTCAATCATTATGGGTTTTACAAATTGAATATGCTGGCCGCCAAAAATAAAAGAACACCAAGAACCTGTAGCTCAATTTTTATCAACATTTCAGATATTATGTATATTATTATTTTTTTTTTTTATTTTTTTTCAATAATGAGTTGCCCCTCCACGTGCACTCAGCCTAGGAATCCTAGAAATTAATTTATCTATTTCAGTCTGAAGGATTAAATTTCAGGCTTCTTAAATACGCATTCAAATACCAGGTAAAGTGAGTGGGGCTGGCTGAAGATGGCCCAGTCTTCTACTGATTATACCCCACAATAGGTGGTAGGTCTGGAGAACAAGAAAGCCATATAAGTAAATCAACATTAACTAGTTTTAATAGTTTCACAGTAATCCTAGTTATATACGGCTTAACAATATCTTTTTGGAAAATGGGGGTTGCCAACTTTTTGAGATAAGCACTAAAGTTGGTTCTAGAACCGTGTTAATGTATTGATTTGCGTTTAATGTTCCTGGAATGAACAGTGAAGGAGACATACTTTTATAAGCGATTGCTCCCTATACCATAACCTCACGTGTAAAATATGTATGTTGTTCCACAGCAAACTGTAAATTTCTTTGTTCTTCTCGGCGACGTCTAACCATCTTACGGCATGTTAACTAAGTTTGTTGCTTAAGATAACTTGCTTTCATCGATCGACCTATTACAGTCTCTCATTGCATTATTATAGACGGTATCTCTTATAGTGAGGAGTGAGGAGTGAGGAGTAATAGATAGGTTTATTCGTGCTAATAAAAAAAATTTACACATGTCATAAAATTACAAATACAAAATATCAAATTCACAAATACAAAAAATATAATCATAAGCATAACATATTAAAATATGCAAATGTATAAATTTACTTACAATTATATTAAAACATATTAAAACTTATATAATAAATGGGTATAAACGAAAATAAAACACATTAAAATCTAATAAAACTAAGAAACTAGGACGGTTGGAGGATTTGATTTAATTCAATATTGAGCGTGGACAAATGTTAGACTTTTTGTCTGGTATTATGACCATGAATATCACTATGCACAGGGTACGTTGCAATGTTTTTTCGAACAAACATTAGGCATTCTAACACATATAAAGAAGGCAACGTCAAAATATTAAGTGCTATAAATGCATCTCTGCAATCTTCTCTATAACACATGTTTGGCAGTATTCTTACTGCTCGACGCTGTAGCTTAAAGAGACGATTCATAACTGCTGAATGTCCCCATGCATTCCAGAATTCCGTAGGTTAGATGTGACTGACACGTTGCAAAATAAACTGTGCGCAAAATTGATTTTGGTAAGCTAGCGAAGTAGAAACACAGATTTACATAACTTAGTTGTGACATTATCACCATGCTCCTGCCAATTTAACTTATTATCTAATGGCACTTCTAAGAAAGTGGTGCTGTAAATATTATCGGCATTTATTCTTAATGAAAACGTAATGTTTATTGTTTTGTTTTGATTTAATGTTAGTTTGTTGGCTGTAAACCATTTACAAGTATTGACCATACAGATATGAGACCCATTGATAAACGTGGTATCATCGGCAAAAAGGAAAAAAAGGTGTATCTTTAGATATTAGAGGAAGGTCATTTACATAAAGTAAAAAAAGCAGTGGACCGAGGACAGAACCCTGGGGTACACTGTGACTTAAATATATCTTAACAGAGACTTTTTTATTAACAGAAACTAATTGTTGTCTCTCGTGTAAATACGACGTTATCAAACGGCAACTACTAGGATGGAAGTTGTGTTTTCGAATAAGTTTAGTATATCATGACATATACAATTAAAGGAGGAGGAGTGAAAGCCAAATAAAGTAAAGGACGGTACGACTTGAGAGCAAATGATTGAATTTTTTGGTTAGTTAAGCTTCTCCAGGCATCTTCAATTGTTCTTATTCATTCATCAAAAACTGTTGAACGGTAAATTTTGCGGTTCTAAGTATTTCCGTATAGTTTTGAATCATCCTGACAACACGCAAACGTTATTTACTTTATGCTATGAAAAGCGGCATATTTATGTTTTGCACACCGGCATGCGCACCTCTCGCGAAGGTCCTATGTAGAATACCTATAGCTTGTATTACATTTTTAGAACATTGTTAAAATTTAGTTTTTAACATTTGTTGTTTTTTGTTACAGGTAATTTGAGGACAATGGATAATTTACTTTTAAGAGTCTAATTGAAGGCAAGTACACCAGTTGATAACATAAGAGGAAATCAATTTGTGGAGTTTTTATTTTTTATTATTATTATTAATTATTGTCAGTGGAAAAACTATGCGAACTCTTATCGCATTCTTTTTTAAAGTATGCTATGCAGGTATTATGATTTTATTTATTTTCAAAAACGGAAAAATTACAGACAAAAACTAAAAAAAAAAATCTAAAATACGTCAAGTATTGAAAAGGTGCTGATTTCAATAATTATGGGACTTGAACATTTTGTAAGTCGGATTATCTTTTACATTATTATGAATCGCTAGTTACGGGAAAATGAGATCTGGTAATAAATAATACGAGAGGTGCATTTTTTACATAGTCTTTTGTATTTTTAAGCCTGTATTCTAATTTTTTTGATCTACTCAAAAATTTGATTTAGAAAATTTTGCAAAATAGGTTTTTTTGGGATAATATCATTTGACATTAATTGCTTTTTGCTAAACTGTTCTCATTAATTTAGTGTTTACTCAAATATAGTAGTATTCTATTTTAAATAGTTTAAAAGGTTATGTCTTGCCAAAAATTTGGAACAGGCGTAATGCTAATATATTTTTGCATGGTTGTTATAAGCGAAATCACTAAATGTCTGGAGAGAAGTAAAAAACGATTTGGAAAATTTATCTAAGCTGAAATTAAATGCTGAAACTTTCGTAGATTTGAAAAACTTAAAGTTCTACATACACCAATTAGAAGAAGACAAACATACTAAGTGTTGAGCTGATAAAAATGAAAGCTTTTCAACACTAAGGGTACAATGTAAACGCAATACCAAGATTACACAACCAAACCAAGCTTTACGATCTACTGTACATCTAATTAAATAAAAATCACAAAAATTAAGAAACTTTAATTTTCACAAAAATTCTAGGCCTCAAAGTCAGTGTCAAAAATAAACTAAAATGAAGCGAACTTGCACATTGCTACCGCTGCCAAACATATGGCCCACGCAGCTTTAATGTGCACTATCGACTGGGTATGCTTCGTATGTGCAAAGAATCATCTATTTGCACATTGCTGATAGAGACAAACTACTATAATGGATAGCCTGTACATCAAATTACATATAATACACCTAAACCATTCCCCACAACTAACAAATTATGCCAATGCGGTTTATGTGAAAAATCTGCTTCTAAATCTAAACTAGTTATGCCATTGAAATTTGCAATAATGACCAAGATATGTTAAATGTACAAACCGAAATCTTGTCAATAGACCATTGGAACACTAACTGTGCAGCTAAATACACTGAAGAACTATAACTTTGTATGTCGGACCATGGCATAGACATCATTTTTTTATTTGAAATTTAATTTAAAACTATCAAGACAATCTAAATTTTTGAGTTTGAACATTCACCGAAACGACAGAAAAAGCTATGACAGTGGCACTGCAATACTAATTAAACGTACAATAGACCATTCTGAAATTTCCAAATTTAATCAATTTGGTGTTAATCAACTTTTCCTTGATAGTACATTAATGATTGAAAACTATTTACTATTGGTTCTTGAAGACAACATCCTTACAAGCGACTTAAATGCAAAGACATGGTCTGGAAGTGATATACAAGAGGCAGGATACTTTTCAAGTTTATGGACAAACGAACATAATCATACACAGTCCTATAAAGCTTACGTCATTCAGTCGCCAAGGCCACTGACGACCATTTCTTAGTCTTACTGAAAATCCATAGAATCAAACCAAGATTCGAAAAATAACCAATTGAAAACAGTTTTATGAACATTATCATCGGGCCACTGCAAATAATTACGGCGTCAGAAAAGATTGTTGATGCCGTGCAAGATCAATACAAAGTCATTACTTCAATTACCATCAAAGATAATGACCCACTGGGACACCCCATACATTAAATGTCTAATCAAGGAGAAGAACAAAAACAGTTAAAGGCCAAGTGAAAGAAGAAATTAATTGATTCCAAAACCAGCAATGGGAAAACCTTTATTCCTGGAAGAACAATGCAAAAACAATGATAAAATTGAAGAAATTGAAAGAGAACTCGAGTAATACCTGAATAATGCAGAAGAAGAAACATGGCTTTTTACGGAACCAGCTGAAGCAGCTAAAATAAACATTTGTAAACGCTTATAGTAGTAGGACTTACGAACAGCTGGCCACTTCTCTTACAAATGGAAACATGCTACTGTAATTGTTTTTCCAAAGCCAAATAATTTAAAGAGTTTTTTACAAAATTATTGGCTAATCAGTTTATTATCAACACTTAGCAAATTAGCCGATTATACTAAAATTTAACAACATTTACAATTTAAAGAATCAAATCATACCAGACTAGCATTATGGATTTAGAAGACATCACTTTTTTACGCACCATTTGCATTTTTTTATATAGAAAAAACATTTGATAAAGTTTGACAGCTTTATAGTCAAACTTTATGGAGGGAATTTTATTAAAGACTTCCTGATAGAAACTTTCAAGTAGGATTGATTATATTTTATCATCATTTTGGCTTAATAATAAAGATTAACCTCATAAAAAAGCCATACTGTTTACCAGAAGACATAAATTACTATTTGAAAACTGGACAATACATCGATGCCATAGACGAAACAAGCAAAATACTTAGGAATGACTATGATAAATCTTAAACGTGGAAACCACACATCAAGTACGTCAGTGAAAACGTCACAGCAAGGATGATAAACTTCATTCTATTGTTACGATACAAGAAGAAGAAAACAAAAATTATAGTAATGGCAGCAAATTACCACTTAAAGTCACCCGAAGCATGTCAATCAAAAACGTTAAGAATGATTTCAGAAATCTCATGGCTTATTAGAAACAAAGATCTAAAAGAGGACCTGCAAATAACAACATTACTTGATTTTATCAGGAAAAATGCAGAAAACTTCTTTAACTTTAAAGCTAAAACATGACAACCCGGACATCTGAACAATAACGCAAGACTTACCAAACTACTCTAAATTTAACAGACTAATCAAGCTGTTTAAACTAAGAACACTACGAATACCACAGCAAAGATATGGATACAGACCGAAGTATCCACATTGCCACCTGGCAAAACATGCTAGGGAGATAGTGGAGTTTTTTCTCGAAACTACCAAAAAATTTAGGAGGAGGGTAGTAAAATTGGCAAACGTCTTGGTTGACTACACAACAGTTCAATTTGAGGAAGAAAACTAAGAAACTTGTTGTAGAGTTTTTTCTTTTAATTTTTTTGGTTGAATAAATCAAACCAGTGGACCATAGTGACGTGTAAACGAGATGAAGTGGAATTTGAGCAGGAATTATCACGAACGATTGCAATAAATTTGTTAAGTGTAATCATAATGTCTCTATGAGCATCATTTACTGATACACTCTTGGAATCCTTTCTACTTTTATTTATCCTAGACTATCCAAGAACAGTTTTCTAGTAAGATAATGCCTGACCTTATATTGCTAGCATAACTACAGATATCTCAGATAGAAAATTAAGCTTGGTTTACATTGGATTAGGATTTTTGAGTAGTAGTTAACTTGTAGTTCACGCATGATCTAACGTTGCTTGGTGTAGCTTAGTTGCTTATAGGATGTTCATGCTTTTGTGCATTTGTTACATCTCACAAAACACGATTGCAAGATGGATGCTTAGCAGGTAATAAAGCTCAAAGCAAGTGCAATCAATAATCTAATCAGATGATGAATAAAGATAGTAATATTTATTCTAGAATTACACATTTATGAATTGATGTCAGATTTAAGGATACTCTACTGTAGTCTGGAAGCTTTTTTGGTTATAGGAATTATTAGATTAACTAAATCTGTATTATGTAACAACAAATATTTATAAGAACTTTGCTGCTCGCAATCACTTAATTAACACAGTTTCTTAGGTTTTCTTGTGTCTTGAATTTAACTGTTTATTACCGTTGTGTGAATGAATATTAGAAATATATTTGTGCCTAATCGTGTATGCCGCTGCTATGTATCAGTTCTCCTCACACGTTAGCTATCGACTATCTATCATCTCCAAATCTCGGGGAGGGTTTTTGAGACTTGAAGATACCGAATAGTTGATAGCTAGTGTGTGAGGAGGACATATTCATCTACAGCAGTGACCTATACAAGTACGCACAAATATATTAGCTTTGTGTCTCTTTTTAATGTTTTTTCACTCAACGTTATTACTATTGTACAATGTTCTGCATACAACCACAAGGGCTCACAATTATCATTTCTCAATGTATACCTGCACTCAGTACTACCTTCGCCATACTTGATTAAGACCAGATTAAGTATAATGGTTTTTCTGAAGGTAAACTAATAAAAATTTGGCTGCATAATTAATAAATATGTAGTGATCATAATAAGTTTATTTTACCTATCCTAGACTGACTACCATATCTTACGGTTACTTTACATTTTACCATTGGAGCAGCTATTTAATAAGTAAGTAAGATAGAAAGTTTGGTTGGTTTTAGTATTGCTATCTAGTGCAATTAAATTAGTCTTTTGTTTCATTATTTATATCATCAATTGTGTTCAGGACAGAATTATTTATTTAAATTTGTCTTTGCTATCATGCGATGCCGTGGTCATACAAGGCATACTAACGAGGTTTGTAGAACTGAAACAGTTGTCTATGCTTGATCCTTGGCCGCTGTGATTGTTAGACTGATATTGAATAAATTATTAATTCATTTCATAAATCGTTTAAGATTTGCTGACGATTTAGGGAATACAAAAACCATGCTTAGCGATCTTATTAAGACGTCGGAAAGTTTAGGAATCAAGATGAACATGGCAAAGACCAAAATAATGACAAACCGTATTTATTTACGACGGTAACATATAGAGCATGTAGAAACTTGCGAAATTCAGGCCTGGGTTGGGCTGCATTTGGTAAAAACTACACGGAAAGTTTTCGAACTATTTGTTCTACCAGTAATAATTTACGGAGCGGAGACCTTGGCTCTAAAGGATCCGAACAAACGACTCTTAGAGAGGAAGTCTTGAATTGATTAGAAAGAACTTTAGAAAGTAAGCTGGTAGCTCACGATGTCAACGGAACCAAGAACGTTTATATCATTTTAGAAGTTGAAACACTAGATTGATTAATCCAAGTTTGAAAAGTTGCAGACAGAATTGTTTGACCTGTTTGAATTAATTCTTATTTAGAATCAATAATAGTTGCTAGATTTAGTATCTCACTACGAATGTTTAGGTAAGAATCACCTAACAGTTACGTTCTTATTTAAAATAGACGTTTTATCACTCAGCCAATGGCAAGTTAAATAATTTTACCTACAACTGAAAACCATACTTGAATGACTTAAAAACTTCTGATAGTCCAAAGTTTTGCCAACCTTCTACTAGGCATCTGTTTATAAAAGGTACTGCTGCGGATATTTTGTATGAAAAACCACTGACTTTCAGGAGTATTATTGACACGGACATCATAAGCTAAGTAAATGTCTTATTAACCTCAACACCATACCGGTCAATTATGAAAGTAATGTGCATTTTCTACGAACAATAGATTTATTGGCCGTACTGGTACAAACGCTTAAAATTTTTCGAAATATTCTCTCCCTGCATCAATACACTTTCGGAGCCGTATCTGTCAGGCCTGGAAGGCACCCTGCAACTCTTCGACAGGAATGTCTTTTAATAATCTTGTAACATGCTTTTACATGTTTTTTACGAACTCTCAATGCTTTCCTCTCTTTATTAGTCGGGGAAACAAAAAAAAGTTTCACGGAGACAAGTCGGAACTGTAAGGGGGCTTTGTGTTGGTGTTGTTTTGGGCCATGAAATTGGTAACGATAAAGGCCGTGTGGCTGGGGACATTGTTATGGTGGAGCTTGACGGTGTCTTTGATGTTGGCACTTACGCGCGCAATCCTTCGTTTCTATCTTTTGAGCACCTCGAGGAAAAAGGCTGAGTTGACGATTTCTCGAACGTTAAAGAAGATAATGAGCATCGTTTTGATGCGAAACTTGCTCATTTGCGCTTTTTTGGGGCGGGGGGATAATTTTGTGTAACACGCGCTGCTCTGTCTTTTCGATTCTGTGTCGTACTCGAACATCCAGGATTCGTCTCTGGTTACGACAGTGTTAAGACAGTCCCGCTCATTTTGAATCAAATCCATAAGTTCTTCCGCTCAGACAGTCGGAGCAAATTGGCAACCGGCTTTGTTGGAAGGGCAGATCCCCCACCACATTTTTCGACCGGTTTTACCGGACTGAGATGGATAGTCGCGTCACAATAAAATCACGCGAAATACTTTCATAATGCACCCTGTATTACATTAACTATTATAAGCAATGCTAACAAAAACTACTACTAGCACAAATTTAAAATGTATAAAGAAGAAGCAAACATCAAATTAAACTATGTATTGAATAGAATACAGAATAAAAGATAGAAGAAAAAGAAGTTTGCACGTAATTTAAAATAAAATTATTATTGTGACAATTAAGTGGGAGAACAGACTCAGTCTGAACTTTACTTTTTTCTATTTGTATGTATGTAATAGAAATAAAATTTATTATTATTATTATTGCAGATACTGCAATAAAATTTAATGGGTAAAATTCATCTCAATTGATGAAGGTTGATAGATCCTTCTTTAATCACATATTTTATAACTTTCAAAACTAAATATTATTTTATTTATTTTGTATCATTATGTCAAATTGATAGAGTCAACCACATTTTTTTAATGATTTTATTTTAGAGAGCGATATGATTGCATTGCATATTTATTTATAGGTTATTTTTCGAATAGTTTCAGTATACGTACATTATATATACTATTGCAATATTGTAATTAAAGCAAAGTAATTTTAGTATATTGGTACAGTGTCAAATGTGTTCAATTCATTAACAAAGATGTTCCAATACCATTTCATATTTCGTGTAATATATACAAATTGCATGCATTTATGCATGAAATTAATGGCTCGCGCACTCCCAATATCAACACTCACGCTTCGAATTAAAGCATTTATCTCTTGCATGGTGCACCAATAAAAAAATCTTATGGGTTTCCGTTATCCGTACAAGTAAAACCATTTAACACATCCGAGGCATCGGCAAAAGATTCTTGCAAGATTTTATGTACCCGCCACATAATTAATATTTATAGACCGCGGGGTGTTAAATTTATGCTAATGTGTCGGTACTTACACAAGCGGGTCCGTGATTTTTCTTATTAATAGGCTCTGAATGCGTCCGGCTAAAACGCATGTTCAAAGCTAATTCACAGCTAATAAAAGTAATAAATCTATAAAGCGTGAGTGAGAGTTGTTGACGGGTTCAAATAATACCTCGTTAATTAACGCACAAGAGAACAAGGAATGAGAAAAAGAACCTGGAGAAATTTTATTATCTCCATTTCTATTTGCGAGAAGGAGCGTGTAATTAAACTATTAGCGACTAATTATCCCCCGTGTTTTCTTGTTGTGAAATTCTATTCGGACGCCGTGATTATTAGTTTTCGGCGCAAGGGGTTAATGACTTAAATGGAAGACAATATCTGTGAGATTTCACGCTGAATGATCCATAATGATACGCTGTCCGAAGGCGGGGAACTTGTGAGGAACTCTTCGTTTTATGCTTGGCCGAGAACCATAACGTCACCTCTCACCGCTTCAACATATTCTTTGTGTTCTTTTAAATGCTCGTTTTACTTTTATTGCTGATTTCTACTCTACGGTGCGTTCGTCTTAATTGGTGTCCGCCGTTGTTTATTTATTTTTTCTTCTTTTTGCATTTCGTTAAGCATAAATACGATATGCACGGTCAGTTATTGCCTGTACTCAAAACTTTACAATAAAAACACAATGTAATACTTTTGACGTTAATTAGTTTTTTTTTGGCAATTATATTATACTTTGTTGAATAATGAATCAAAATGTAGTATGTAATTTTGATTCATACTATTACAACTATACATTATTAAGATTTACATGTTTTATATTTTAATTGCTTATTGTCTAACATTTTACTTAGTGGCCAGTCTTATTTTTTTACTATTTCTATCATTTCAAAAATATTTTGTGTTTTGGGGGTTCAGCCGCAAATTTTATTCTAATTAAAAAAAAAAGGTGACGTTAGAACTTTTTTACATAAAAGAGTTTTAATTATTTTCTTATATTTTGCTACGTTGAGTTGGGTATTTTGACTAATTTTGTTTGAGGGATTATTTTCACGTGTATCAGACAAAGGTGATATGTGAAATCCTTGAACTTTGTTGGCATGTTGCAAAATACGTGAAGAGGCACAGTTCTGCGCATAATCTGTACGTTTATATGGTATATTAAATAAATAGTCATTTTGTAAAACTCTAGTTAGGACATGAATATCAATTGAGCTGAGCAAGTTAGGACAAACACATTTTTGTTGGATCCCCCAATTGACGGCGGTGCATGAGTGCTTGACAAATCTTCAAAGCTGATAAGCTTTAGCAACGACAATATAAGGTACTATCAACTCAAATACAACATAGTTTTATAAATAGTATTTTGTGGTCAATGGTATTAAATGCATTGGAAAAGTCAGTGTAAACTGAATCCACCTGAAATCTGTCTTCGAGAGCAACTGTTACATAAGAATCATACTAAAAAAGGTTGGACTACGTTTGCCATTTTCAAAATTTTGTTGATTGAGGAAAATTTTATATTGGAGAATAGCAATCAATTAACAGGATCCTTTTCAAAAACTTTTGGAATGATGGATAAAATAGATATAGGTCTATAGTTTTTACATTATTTTTAGGACCAGACTTAAGGATCAGAGTAATAAAACCTTGTTTCCAGTAACAAGAAAAATACATATGACCAGAGATAAGACAAGGTCTTTTAGCTCTCTTGTGAACCATATAGGATATTTATAAGTTTTTTTTATAACACGCAATGATTGTTAAATTAGTATAAGTTGATATTATTTATTGCTATTGAGTAGTTTATTATATATTGTAAATCAATTCGTTTATCTACATTTATATACATACGAACAAATACATATGGCGTTAAGTCTTCTACCACACCAAAGCAATTATGTTATTTATTCAAGCATTTGAATAGACAAATGCCATTAAAAATATCAATTATAAATATGCATTAAAAGCTGTCGGCTTATTTTTTAATAAAATTATAAATCCCCTCCCGCATATGAAACATGCAATCTAGATCACTTTAAAATTATACAGAGGCACATATTTTATTTTAAAAAGCCATTAATCATTTTCATTCAAGTACACCGTTCATTCAACATTCTGTCAGAGAGATTCAATCAAGTTGAGAGGAATTTCAATCTATAGTAAAGAATTATTATTTATTTTTATAATGTCATCAATTCAATTCCCAATTCAAACCTGTAATGATATCTCAATATACAATTTTAAAACATGATAATATTAAAAATGAATTTTTGGTATATATATGTACATGACATATATCACGTGTAGAGAAAGAATAATTTATTGTTATTTATTTATCTACCTCAATAAAGTTTAGTACTTATAAATGTTGACACTTTTGAGTTTTATTATTGTGCTTACCATAAATACTTTTATTGATTAAATTAATGATTTTTAATTATGCTATTATCTTTTTTAGTTTATAATTTAAATGTAATGTTTTATATCTGTTTTTGATAAGTATTCTTTTTAGTTACAAAATGTTTATGTAAGAATGTTTTTTGTGGCTTATAATACCTGGTAATATTCAAATGTTATTAAAACATAAAACATATTTTCAAAAGGGTCTAGGATCGGACTTAGTCTATTGATATAAGCTCAGAAATATAAGTTAAAAGTGTAAGATGATAAGATACTAAAGAAATGAAGAATATATACGAAGCCAGTACTTTATATGATTTACAAGTCAAATATTGTTGCAAGCACTTCAAATAGAGCAAGAAATGTATGCATGTTAACCCAAAGTGTGATGGACTTCTGTAAACACAAACTGATAAAATCATAAACAATGTTGAAGATTTGGTATTGACCGCCGAGTAAAGGTGTCAGTTATTGCTAGTGAATTAAGAATATCAAAAGTGTGTTTAAAATCTACATGAAGATTTAGGAATGAACAGAGTGTCGACATGATGAATTTCCAAGCTGCTCAGTTCTGAACAAAGACTGTGTAACATATTTGCGAGGAGAATTTGACTGCGTTATTCCATGATTTGTAAACTTTTTCTATAGAATTGTAATTAGGGGAGGGTAGACCACTGGAATCCTTACATTAAACAATAGTCCTTGCAGGGCAATTCTACGTCAAGTGAGCAGTTCATTTCACGCGACCCTCTCCGATTTAGCTCAAATAAAAAAATTTATACACTTTTTTGGGTACCCAAAATATGACTTTATGCCAAATTTCAGACCTCTAAGTCACATAGTTTGCTTCGTATAGCCAATTGAATTTTACGGCAATTTTTGAAGTTCAACTTTAATTTTTTTTAATTTCATTTATCTTAATTGCATTTCAGCCTGGAAATTTTTAGAACAGTTTTAATCGATGGAAAATTTTCCAAGGAATTAATTGCAGAGGTCAGATTTTTGATGTCTTGCCGCGCATTTTAATAATTCATTTCTTAAAAGTTGCCACCGACTTCAAATTTTGGGAAAAGACAGTCAAAAGTATGTTCTTTAAGATGCTTGAATAAAATTTTCTCACACAAATGGTAGTTTTTGCTCTAGAGCCTTTTGAACGTACAAAACCAATATTTAATCAATTTTTTGCACATATTGATTAATATATACAGAATGTTAATAAAAAGAAGTAACAAACTTCTAGGGTAGGTAGGGCGGTTCATTTAAGACACTTTTTGGTTATAAACTTATAGGCAACCATGTTCACCCTAGAAGCTGCACGTCAAAAACTTTTCTCTAACCGTACTCATGTTATAAGTTAAAGAATAATTTTTTTAATTTTTTTTTGTTATTTTTGTTAAAAATCATGCTTAAATTTTTGAAAAAAAATTGGTATTTGAAATTAAAGGCCATTCAATTGCGCTTCTTTCTCCTATTAACATGTTTTTATGTAGCTTTTGCCGATTAAAGGAAAACTTTAAGGAAACATTTTTTGAAACTTTAATGAGATATCTAAACTGGTCACAATAATTGCTCAGTATGTCTACCACCAACTTTGATGCAAACATTGCACCTTCGCAGCATATTTTCATAAACCCTCTTAAAATTTCCAGGCATTTTTTGAGTTTTCTGCCCAGCTGCCATAATACGCGCTAACAAATCTTCTTTAGATTCTACTGACGTCTTGTACACCAGACTTTTCATGTAACCCTTTTAATAAGAAATCTAGGAGCGTTAGGTCCGGGGGTCGTAACGGTTACTGACTCTTCTTGCCCAATCCATCTATCTCCAAACTGTTTGTTGAAGTAGTCTCGAACAGCAACCACATCTGTCGGCGAACCCCTATTGGTACTTCCTCTAACAATTCTGGCAAGACTTCTTCTAAAAAGATTTTGTAAATGAGACCGGTGAGACGAGGTGGAAATAGATATGGTCCAATCAAAATACCGTCAACAATGCCAGATGTTGATACCGAATTTGTGTTGGAATTGGGATTGTCAAATAGTATGAGGGTTTTTGTCAGCCTAAATATGGTTGTTGCAAGAGTTGAGAATGCCTTCTCTGTTAAATGTTTCATCAGTAATAAGATCATACCGTGGAAATTGAGGATGTAAGCGACAGTAATTTACAAACCAACGAGAAAAGTTAATTCGTGGGGGAAAACAGATTGGACTTGAAGTTTGAACTCCGCAACTTACCTTGTTGAATGCGAAAGTTTTTGTATCTCGCAATCGCTTTTTCAACAAACACTCTATATTGGAAGGTATTGGACAATTTGGAAACTGGGCTGTATACAAGCGTGTTGCAAGTCTACCATTGAACATGGTTGCCTATGAGTTTATAAATAAAAAATGTCTAAAATGTATATATTAAATAACATGTGCGAAAATTTTAATTGAAAAATGGTTTTGTGCGTTTAAGAGACTTTAGAGCAAAAACTACCACTAGTGTGGACATTTTTTACTTAAGCATCTTAAAGTACATACTTTTGGCTATCTTTGCTCAAAATTTGGAGTCTTAATCAGTGGCAACTTTTGAGAAATGTACTTTTAAAAACATAACGGTTTTTTGCGTTTTTTGCGCATGTGCGGCAAGATATCAAAAATCTGACCGCTGCATTCGATTTCTTGGAAATTTTCCCATCGATTAGGACTGTTCTAAAATTTTTCCAGGCTAAAATGCCATTAAGATAAATGATAGTAAAAAAAAATAAAGTTGAACTTAAAAAACTGCCGTAAAATTCAATTGCCTCTACGAGGCAAACTATGTGATTTAGAGGTTTGAAATTTGACATGACATCATATTTTAGGTACCCAAAATAGTGTACAAAATTTGAGCTAAATCGGAGAGGGTCGCGTGAAATGGACTGCTCACTTGACATGGAATTGCTCTGCAATGAGTTCATAAGGATTTTCCACCACCCAACAAAGCAAAGATTTAATTTGTTGACTACAGTTTCCTGGGACGCTCTTTTAATTGAACATAGGTCAAAAGGAACAAAAAACAAAACAACAATTGGGAATGTCTTCAAAGACACAATTTAGCAGTTGTACACGAAAAAAGATCTTAAATTTTATTATGCTCATAACACACGTTTTTGAACGACAACTCCAGGTATCTCAAATGGTTTAAGAAGTATCTTATGAATGCGGCTTTAAGGAATTACAACATCCACCTTACAGTCTCTTTGTAACTATTAGCTCTTTGGATTTAGAAAACGCTGTGGATTTGTAATTAGCAGGATTACCAAAAGATTTTTTTTCGAAAGCATAGCGTTACTAGAAAAACTTATTTTGTACAAAGAATAACTAGAACAAAAATACAACAAACATAATTGAGTTATAGTGAATGATCTCCTATCCAACATATGACGTTAACGAAGTTATAAGTTGGAACACAAATCTATAAAAGACAAACTGCTTAGTAATTACTTAATTTGACATTATAATAGAGCAAGATAAACAAGTTAAAATAATCTAAAACAATCTACAACGTTTAACGATGGTTTAGATTTAGAATTAAAAAAATGCCATCTAGTATATTTATAGGCATGGAAGCTCAATCTAGGTTTTGAGACTTAACATACTTGAACTTTCTACTTGGTATCATAATACTTTATTATAAATCTTATTCTCTAACTACTTACTAATATTAAACTATCCCGTCTTAGTAGCAGGTAATACAACGCTTAAAATTATAATAAATATAATGTCTTATTCTGGATTGATTTATTCTGTACGTCTAAACTGTTTTATATTTGGATGTTTAATTTTTATTGAAGCTGCAAACGTCTTGCCGAGTCGAATGTAACACATTTGGTTTGCCAAATTTGAGTAATCCGGTTTTAATAAACAGTCCACATCCGTGCGTCACCAAAACGCAAGGTCTGCTCAAAACATTGCTACGGGAAAACCCGAAGCAGTAAGTTTTTCGTTGTTTACAAAAACTTGGCTATTCTGCAACTTGGTTTGGAAATTTTTGCGTTGGGACTTGGTAAACAAAAATCATAGACAACGTTGACACAAATTTTATCTTTAGCGACAAGGCCTATTTTTGGATGAATGGATATGTGTACCAGCAAATTGTTTGGATGGGAACTTATTTGCTCTGCAATTTGGTTTTATGCAATTAAAGCAAAGTTTTTGTTTTTTGACTTCAGAAATTTGATTGCTTTGGTATAGCTTATGTTGACACAAATTGCATTTTGATTGAGTGCTAGTATATGAAGCGACTGAGTGTTCTTGGAGACGATTTGTTCGGGACTCACGGACTTGGCAGCGTCCTAGGAAAAAAGAGGTTAGGTTCTGAACTAATCGATTTGTGCATTTGAGGTGATACTTTTCTCATTTGTCTTTGAAAAGTGCATCCAGTTTGGTTGTAAATAGATGTAGCAATAAAGTGTTCTTTGTTGGTTTGCCTAACTTTTCTAAAGCATTTAAGAATTGTGCTGGCAGTCTACCCTAACTGTAGGCAGTTGAAAGATTTTATTTATATGGTTTCCTATTATTATTTTTTTTTTTTCATTTTTCATATCGGCTGCGTAGTTTTCTAAGCTATGTCATAGTTTGTGATGAATAACGTTTGAATTGTATTTGATACTTTTCCCATTATGCAAAATGTTAAGTAAGTTAAACATTGTTAAGAGAACCGTTTCTATTTATTAATGAATCTAATGTGTTGTAGAATGTTAAACAGTCTTCTAGAACACTGGCGAATGTGGGCAATGTTCTTTTTGGCAGTTGCACTTGTTGTGAAGTTGAATTGACTGATAGAGCATCTTCTATTCGTGTAGTTAATTTGAAATATTGATCCTTAAACGATTTTTTTATTTTAACTTGATCTGTGACATCAGGCTTTTGTATTTTTGATTTAAAGTTTTAAATGTATTGCGCTTTTGAGTTAATGCTGTTATTTTGGTTTTTGACATCTTGAGTTCAACTTTTAAAGTACTGATTGTTTGATGCACTTTGACTATTTAATGTTGTACACAAAATACATTTTTGATATTTAATTGATTATTATTATTATCGTTTTTGACTGTTCACAACTAATTGACTTTGTATGAAGCTTTTAACTAAGTTGACGCATTGATCAATTAGAAACTTATCTATAATCTATTAAACTGCATAAGTTAACTCACACAAATCTGACAATAAAGTTGTCAATAACAAAATATTGTTTTTGAAACAGTCTACTACAAATAGGTGATACCTGTTGTGGGTCCTGTATTAAGCGCCATTATAGTTTGGACTCTAGAGGTCTATTTTCATACAAATTAACTTTTAAAAGCATTAATTAAAATGACGCGGTTTAGGAACCAGGGTTTATAATTCGTGACAAACAATTAAGAACAAAAGCAACGGCGTAAGATCTGCACTAACGCCAAGTGGCTTACTGTGAAGAAGGTGAAGAGAAGACGGAACAATGTTGCAGTACGATGCCAAAAGTAAGTTAGGTAATAAACTATTAAATTATTATTTGTCAAAACTGCTATAGATTGATGGTGATACGTTATACGAAGGTTGCTATTTATGTATTGAGAACTGGCAACACTGGTATTGCCAGGAGAAATCTGACATTGCCTTCGTAAAGTTAGACATTTTTGACACTATACGTACGTTTTGACGTGCGAGGACTATTTGTGTTGTTAAAATTTCATCTCTGCCAAAAGATGGAATTAAGTCGCGAAAATGTTTGAGCTATGATTTATTATGACTTTTGACGTGGCCTAACTTATGAACAGTGCTTATATCAACTGAATTCAACTTTTGGCGACGAAGCGCCATGTACAGCCACTGTATATTCCTGGTACACTGAATCCAAACGTGGTCGTAGTTTGCTCACGGACGAAGTTAAAGAAGGTTGTCCAAAATCTCAAAATCGGTCGTTGTGCCGGAAAATCGGTCGTTGTGCGAAAACTTATTGAAGAAAATTATCATGTGACATATTGCAAAATTGAGACATGTTTAAGCTTTAGTATGACCAGCATACATAAGATTTTGCACAAACATTACGGTGTTCGGAAGCTGTTTGCACGTTGGGTTCCACATTTGTTGAGAGATCTCAAAAAAATGCTCGTGTCTATTGGTGCCGTAAAATGATTACAAAATACAACTGTGGTACATCCAAAACCGTATACAGCATTGTTACAGGTGATGAGTCGAGGATTTATGCATATGAGCCAGATAGAAAACGCCAATCGGCAGTTTAGGTGTTTCAATGTGAAGAAAAGCCAACAAAAGTTGTTCGTTCTCGAAGCGTTAAGAAGCAAATGGTGGCGTGTTTCTTCACGAAAGCCGGGCATGTGGCAACTGTGTCTCTTGAAAATTAAAAGACGGTTAATTCAGCGTGGTATACGGCCATTTGTTTGCCTGAAGTTTTTGGTAAATTTAGAGACAACAACCCAAAACGACGAATCATTTTGCATCACGACAATGCGAGTTCACACATATCACATAAAACAAACGAGTATTTGGACACACAAATGATTGAATTGATGGGTCATTCCCCTTAAAGCCCCAACCTGGCATCTAATGACTTTTTTTTGTTTTCAGTAATTAAAGGTAAACTGCGTGGACAACGATTTTCTTTGCACGTAGAAGTTGTTGAGGCCTTCAAAACGCATGTTTTAGAGCTATCATCTTCTGACTGGACAACGTGCTTTGAAGGGTGGTTCAATCGCATGCAAAAGTGTATACATCTTAAAGGCGATTATTTTTAATAGCAATAAAAATATTTTAGATCAGAATACATAAATAGCAACCCTTGTAACATCTATCAACGACTACGGAACCAAGGAAATGTGCTGAGGACTAGACACAAAGCTTACACGAGTAAGTCGAAGAAAATGATATTGTCCTATAGACAAAAATTGACTAATTGATCATACAAACAATCCGTCTACTTGAGCGTCGGATAAATTTGTCTTTAAAAAAAATTGCCGCATGAACTCGCACGATTAGCGTAGTAATATTGCAAATTTAGAGACTAAGAATCGGCCAGATACCCCGTTGAGTAGTCTTGACCTTGAATGTCATATTTTTGTATGAGAGTTTCTAAGAACAAAAAACGAGAAAGATAGCGCATTGGCTAGAGTGAGGAAATGCGAATAGAATTCTAAAATGTTAACCTACTTTCTTTGTTTTTAGTGTTTCTTAAGCAAGCTAGTTTTATTATTTTGATGTAGTTTAATTTGTAACCCAACCACCCATCCAAGCGTCCGTTATCAAAAAATTTAATGTTTGTCTTCTATGCGGACGTCAGAAGTCATTTTGTCACACGAGAAGATCGTGATCTAACTTCTCAATAAATAACACTTGGGTGGGTAAGTGGGCTACTCCATTCCAAATTATTGGTCCGTTACTATGTTTTGGAGCGTCGGCACTCCTCTCGTATGTTTGTGGTGTGCGATAATAGTTCCACACAAACATACGGGGCCTACAGTTTAACGTGGAATCCAAATCACACCACTAGGGGGGTTTACAAGGCAAATACTTTGCTGATTTGCCATTGCCTTGCAAAGGAGACAAGCGCATCTAAATATATTCAACAAATTAGATATTGCAGTTGCCGGGAATCGAACCCTGACTGCGTGCACAACAGTTCTCGCACTAGACTATTGTGCTACGGTTGCCTGTGGGTGGATGGGCCATTCTATTCCAAATTATTGGCCCGTTACTATGATCTGGAGTAACTCACCCATCCAAATTTTCAAAAAAAAAACTAATTTAGAGCATATTGTAAATTTATACTTTTGTATTATTTTAAACTTACTTTAATGAAACCCTTAAAAAAATTCTACAATTTTGTTTTTGTTTAAAGGCGCAATTTTAACGCAAAAAGATTACTACTGAAATAGATTAGAAAATTTCCGTAGAATCTAATTCTAGCGCCATTTTAAGACTATGTCCAGTATATATGCTGCCAAAAAAAAAATTTTTTTGGTCTCATTGGTCTGGGCTAATAGGAACATTTTCGTATTTTTTTTGCCCGCTGAAGTATTTTGATGTAAATTAGTTGGAAAATATAACTTTATAAAAAATGTGGCAAAACTGCTATTTTTTAACATAAACTTTCACAAATATACGTTTAGCAGCACTCGGAGGAACTATACACTAAATATTATTAAAAATTTGAATTCTGCGGATAATTCTACATGGAAAATAGTCGTCGTCGTGCTCATATGCCATTTTTTATATTTCCGAAAAGTATTATATATGTATACTATGGCGGGGCTTTAATTTTTGTTATCAAATTTTGATGAGCGCCGGGCGGATTTATGTCTGAACGCCAAAAATATTCGTATTCTTAAACTTTAGACCCGATAGATTGAGTCTAAATGGTGCCGCAAGCGCGAATACTATCAAAGAGAAAAATTGCCTAAAATTAGTTCAAGCGACAAAGATGTCTTTGTCAAATAATCTTATAAAAGAATTTAAAAAATAATTTTTTAATAAAGAATAAAAATTGTATTTTTTTTTACCTTTCCACCGCCGATGAGGACGACACCGACAATTTTCAAAATTCAAGTTTTTAATAATATTTGGTGTATATTTCTTCTGAGTGCTGCTAAACGTGTATTTGTAAAGCCTAGTAGCGATTTTGGTCTCTGAGACGTGTCTCAGGTTGTCTACGTAGACAAGTCTACAGACCAATTCCCGTCTACGGGCCTGTTGGGTGACCAAACATTACAGGTCTAAAGTCTTCCGATTGGAATGGATAACATTAGACATGTTGCGCAACATTTTGACAGTGTGGACGTCACAAAGCAGGAACTCATTCACAACACAAAACAATGTCTTCCATGGTGAACTGCAAAGATGAGACTGAGAAATTCACATCGTAGTGTGGACGCTAGGCAAGACAAAGAATGGTGTCTCTAGACGGTCTATAGACAAATTGCAACACGGCCCAGTAGTGTGTACTAGCCTTAAAGTTTATGAAAAAAATTATTTTATTATTTCGATTTATTTGATTTATTTCTTGTTAGAGATATATTAATTATGTTTAAGAGTTTAAGATAGGGCACCCGATAATCCATAACAATATTTTTTAGTTGTTCAACTACTTTATGATTAACGAATTCATTAATATAAATATAAATCTAAAGTTTTTAGCGTTATTTGATTTATACAGATCTTTGTCTAAAATAATATGTAATTTAAATTATGTTTTATTTAAATAACCAATAGTATTTTCCTCATTTCTTTTTAAGTTGTTTTTTTTGTTTCAAAGAAATTTTGTTTTCTATCTTATGTGTGTGTATACTGTATTTCTGATATGTTGATATTGATTCCAAACAGATTCTTGGTGGGATACTTTTTATAGGCGTTGTATAATATTTTTGATAAACCAAGCACAGTTGCATTTTATTATATTTGTAGTGATTGAACAATGCATATTATGTTAATAAGTTAGTTGGATCATCAACTAGTGAGTTATGGTGGTTCAGTGAGGATGCAGTCCCACTGTAATTCTCGAATCGTTAATTTCTTATTTAAATGATTTCAAATACCTTTAATATCTATTTTGTTTTTAATTAATATTGAAGTAAATTCTAAATTGGTTTTTAAGTATTTGTCAGTCTATTACTGTTTTTAATTAAATTCAATTTTACTATAGTATATTTGTAGTAAGTCCTGTTTACGAATTAAATATTGTTGTGATTAAATCTATGTAATTTCTGGGCAGATCTATAAAACGTTATTTCATTTATACTGTAAAATCGTGTACTTTCGGATTAATTAAATATTTTATCAAATAAACTGTAATGTACGTACATAAAACGGCGGGCGATAGGATTTTATTGATTTATAGCTGACCGTTTTATTTTTTAACCTTCATTCGAATATTTCACGCTTGATATCTTTGCGTATCACGTGCTAGATAAATTGTGTGTATGTGTGTAAAAAAAAACGAGGTATGGGTGGTTGATTTTTAATTTTTCGCAAACATCCGCATAGCTATTTTATAAAATTTAAAACATAACCATATTTTAAAAGCGTTATCTGTACGCTGCCCCGCGCGTTTAGGTACGAAATTATCTAACGTAACTTTTTCGCATGTATGCCACAGAATTAAAAAAAAAATATATAGGAGGGTGTATGCAAATGAGTGTGAAGTGCGGGGGTTGTAACTGTTATTAATTAAGTAGGAGCCCAATCAAGGGAGGGTCATATGAAACCCTCTTCGGGAACAGCTGTTCGAGGTCCTATCTCTCCCCCCTCTCTATTCGGCTGCGCACTTTTATAATTGACCCCTAAAATCAATTGAAAATCTCTCCAACAACCGTTATGAGAGCAATATGCCAGCTAAAACCGTAATTTTAACAAAATGTTTTGAGCGGCCCGGCCAATTTATTTTGATTGCGTTTTCCGCGTCGTTTTGATTTCATTAAGGGTGTCATCGTACTATCGGACTATAACTGAAACATATGGGACATGACAGGGTGTACACATTACGCCACTCGCATATAAAACTAAATTAAATTTTGTATTTTCATATTACCCGAACAATAGTCTGTTGAGGCGCCTAATAATATTTGCTCAGTCGTCGGAAGGCTTGAAATATACGACGGGGGCAGGAGGTGCGGTGCTGCTTGCTCTTCGTAGCAATTACACCACCTATTGGCACCTCCACATTGTCACAGCATTTGCACATCACTGCTCCAATTATACGGCGAGCAGCGATTTAAAATTTCCACTCAATTAATATCCGCACAAAACGGCGACATATTTATGGCGATAAATATCATAACAAATAGCTCAATTGCCAACGACAAATTTTCACAATGAATTATTTTTATGTTACATGAAGTTTATGTTATTGGACAATACAATATCTGACCCAAATACGTAAAGTTGGTTTACTATCAGTAATTACTTTAAAGCAAACGTTTTTATAGGTCTATTTAAATTTATTGTTTTTACGTTACTACAATGTTTAATTATTATATATACTAACACTATATATCTTACTCAAGTTACTCTTCTTAATTAACGCAATAACAATGAAGATGAATAGTATGCACGAGGTATTTTGTCTGCTAAGATTTGATTTCCGTAAACTATTATTATTATAGTATTAGAATTAACTTGAAAATATATATTAAAAATAAATATGATACAATTATTGTTACTCTCAGCTCGTACGGAGGTATCTTTAAGTTGACAACAAATCATCACGAGAATAACTATTTTTTTTAATAATTTTCAACGGCACAAATTGTGAATACTTTTATTTGGTTTGTTGGACTATTTTAATGTTGTTTATGATATTTTTTTGTTTTCTTAAATGTGATAGTTTTAACTTCTAGGATCGGCAATGAGCCTCGTAGCAAAAATAGACAGGTGATTTATTTTTTGTGATTTTATTTTATATTATAAAAATTTGAATTTTTTTTTTCTTTTTTTTATTTATAGCGTCGACTACTAAGGTCATTAGATAATTATTTTAATTTAATAAATTATAACTTCGGGTTATAATATTATGGCGGAAAGCTTGACGATCTGGATCAGCGGATTGACCGAGTACATAGACTGTATACTCAGGATGGCATTCAGCGAGTTGGAACAAAGGAGGAACGAGCTGTGAGATGACGTCTCACAGTTTAGCAGGGCTTTATGTAATGCATATAATTCTGCGGTGTATACGGAGGCCTCTTTAGGAAGAGACCATGAATGCGCCTTAGCATCTAAACCGAAGGCATTTTCTTCTCTCCGATCCGTTTTTGAACGGTCCGTATACAACCGCGGAGAGTCTGGGTATTTGGCAACGAACTCAAGAAACTTGCTCTTCAAGACTTGGGCAAGTTTCTCATTTGCTCTGTGAGGTCAGATCAAGACGAACTCAAATCCCCGGCATCAGCCAGGGTGGAAACTTGCCAGAACCGAACTTGAATTAATTACATTAGGACTCTCCTTCAGCTCCTGCGCTCGGACGCACACCGGCTTACTGACGGTAGGCTTGAGTCTGCATTTGCGTTGCTGCGATTTGTTGGCGGTAAATATGAGTCTGTTGTTGTGACCCTTCTTTGCTCGCATTGCCACGGCGTACGTGAGTACAAAGCGACTGCGACGAGCGACTAGAAGGAGTACACCCGACTCGCAGCAAAGACTTGGTGCAGGACTTGTTCGAAAGGTTCCGTAGCTTATCTGATGCCTGCGATGTGGACTGCGTCTAAGGCTTTCAACCGGGATTTTTAGGCGGATTAATATACCTCGCAGCCGTAGTCGACCCTGGACAAAACCAGGGCCTTGATCACGTTAAAGACTGATTTGCACTTTCTGACTAATTTATCAATATGTGCCCAAAAGGAAAGGGTCTTATCGAGCACGAGCACTAAGAAATGGAGTGCTTTAAAGTACGTCATTCTGGAACTTTGCAAGACAAGCGCGGGATGTCGGTGAGGTTTTCTGAGGCGGCAAAAATGCACGCACGAGGTTTTTGTCGTAGAGAAACATAAACCTCTTGCCTCTGCCTCTTTGTCCACTTTGTTTATGGTGTTCTGGAGTTGAATGTTATGGCAAGGGTGGTATCTCTAGATCACCAAATTGTCGACGTACATGCATTTTTCTACAGACGACAGACGCTGCAAAATAGTTTACCGCAATCGCAAAAACGATGACTAATTGTCGACCCTTGGGGAACACCGTTCTCTAGACATACTGTCTTCGAGTTAGTGGTTAGAGGCATACGCGCATATGAATCCCCATGCGTGCAGCTTCTGCAAAATTCCATATTGCCAAGTCATGTCATACGTTTTCTCAAGGTTGAAAAACACCGCTACGAGTTGTTTTCTTGCTAAGAAGGCGTCTTGGATAGAATTTTCTAGTTAAATTAGATGATCAACTATACTGTGGTTGTGTGTGTGTAAAGGAGATTACTAGAATTGAGCTAGATATCTTTAGAATCAGTGAAGGTCGATGGTTTGAGTTTGGCAAATGCATAACAAATAATTCATTTGTTTATCACGTTGGTAATGATAAACATCATAAAAATAATAGAGATAATGGTAAACAAAGAGAGATAAATTTTCTTCCATTTTCCGATTGCCTTCTGCTCATCCAACTGCAAACACTGCTTTGAAAGTTAAACTTAATACAGGTCTACGTTCTAACAGCAGACAAAAAAGTAGTAATAATTGAATCCTTTAGGAATTTGAGATTGTGTTAAAACTTGTCAAAAGATTAGACAACACAATAGTTATAGGTGATTTAAATGTCAAAATCGGCAAGGGGAAGTTGAATTTTAGTTATGGAAGTGTTGTTGTTACAAACACAATGTTTAAATTAAAAAGACGATTATATACGTGCAGATCGCCAGCCTGCTTAAATTACATTGAATAAGGTTGATAGATAAACTGCTCTTTTTTTATTTGTAAATAATGCATTTTGTAAAAGGTATGTATACCCAATTGACATTTTTAAAACTAAAGATTCTTTATGCGAATTAGAAATTTAATGATTCTACATATCTATTTTTTATACATACAAATAAATCCTGGTTATGATGTATAGGAGGTTACCGCAATTAGTTTGTTAAAATCAATACATGTTTTTTATTTGATAGGTAAATAATAAAAAATTCAAGTTATAACATCACAAAATATACGCAGACAAATTTCAATATAAAAAAATTCCATAAATTAACAGAAATGCATTTTGAAATGAATTGACTATTGAATATGACAGCGAATAACAAATTCATATTTCATAATGCATCTTTATTAATTAATTTGTCAAAAAAAATATGATGTAGTAGGGTGTTAAATATATTACGTTTGAATTGATGAAAATAACTATTATTTGTGTATTATTATTACATCTTATTATGAGTATAATAGATTAATACATTTCTGACTTTGTTTAGTTATTTGTACTGTATATGAATGATTGATTTTTTGTTGAGAATTATAAATATTTGTATTATTATATTGTTTTATTTTTATTTTAGGTAAACGATCTACATTAATTTTGCCAGTACAAACATATGTAAGTAAGGCTAGCTATTATTAAAATAAATAAAAATTTATTTACTAAATGGTTTTACTTCCTTTAGCATGATTTTACAGCGTTGTCTAATTTTGCGATATTCAATTTCAATACAATGATTTTTATCAACATTTGAAAATATAATTCTACACGTTTTTTAAAACTTTTTCAAACTCTTTACGTAGGATTTTTATTAGGGGAGCTTTAAAATATCTATTTATACCCGGAGAGTGGCATAATTGAATATGGACCATGATCTTTCTGGATAATATTTCACACCAAACTGTACATTTAAGAGGGCAATTGTTGCTCATAAGTTACCGTACGATTTTCAGTTATTTCTATTTTGCAGTTTTGTTTATTGACAAAACTTTTTTATTGAAAATGAGCTATGTCACTCATTGTCAGATTGTGTACGAAATTTTGATTTTTTTCTGCTTTTTGCCGGAGAGAAATTGCTAAATCAAGCTGCACGCGTCAATTATTTTCTTTACTGGCATCTGTTTATGGTCTTATGGTTTAAAGAAGGTTAGATACATCATCTTGTTATCAAAAACGTGCTATCAATAGATTAATCATGGTCTTGGGCGGTCTGGATGGAAAGTTTTTCGCTCGGTTTCTCCAACGTTACTTAAGACGTAGCTTAACCAAGCTCAGCTTTTACTTAAGCCTAACTTTCGTTTATATCGCTGCGCCATACATTTTGGAATGCCACCTTTGCTAGAATATGGCAATATTGCTCGTACCCGTATTTTTCTGTATTTTTGTTTATATATTCATAAAGTTTTCTATCTTAAGGTTTATACCTCGGTTTATACTATGGTATTTACAACCAGTCGGCAGTACGGCAGAGAGGGCATGTACAAATACCAGCGCTAACGAATGTTAAGCAACGGCCGCTCTGGTCACAACTTGGATGGGTGAACCCAAAGTGATGGATAGAAAAGCAAAGATCAGTGGCGATTTTTGGTACTCGCATGCAAGTACTTTGTTTGCTCGGAGTCGATTTGTAAAGATTGATTATGACGGCGACCCGAAAAGGTCTAATTGGAGAACGTTGAATGACATCCAAGGGCTGCCAAGCAATTGGTCCACACGAAGTCTTGGTGGCTAGGCTTTTGACATCTTCACGGCGGTTGAATAGGATTGATCTAAGGTTGATCGGCTGCGTTCTAGCTGACCTACTTGAATTTTAGTGATTGAAACTAGTTTAGAGCTCTAGCTGAGTCCGTATACAAAACACAGTCGGTTTTATGCATTGGGGTGTCATATGATAGAAGCCTACTGTCTTAATTCAGACTTAGACAGCATCGGTGTTAATGTTTTTTTGCATTGAAAAAGTACAGCTTGCAATAGACTTAAAAGCGTTTTCATTTGCCTAGAAGGACGACATAGTAAGGAATTTGCGGGTCCTATTAGGAGAAACGTTTTACTGTGCTTGTTAACACTAATAAATAAAGCAAGGGCTTTACGAAGTATATTCGGACATTCATATTCAGAAATGAGTTCTACTCTGATACTTATAATACAATACTAATATATCTCTAAAACACAACAATTAATAATACCAAAATTAAATGTCATAATGAAACAATACTATATTTTTGCTAAGTTTATTATTTTATTTTAATGGCTTATATAATCTGTACATATAAAATGTAAATTACCAGTTTTAATCTTTCTACGAATAAGTAGAACATTTACATACATTATGCTAATGTTTTTTGCATGAATATAATTAAATTTGGTCTAAATACAACAAAAAAAAAATCGACAGATTGTTAGCATGAAAATGCAGACAATATACAAATATAGATATATCGATTTGATTTAAATAAATAAATTTATTCAAAATTATTTATTTATTTATTATCGAATTTTATATTGTGTTTTAAATAAAAATATATTGTTTGCAGAATATTATGTGTTTGTTATTATAACACTATTATTTTATATTATTTTCTATTGTTTTTAAACTAACACAAATTAGATAGCACAGGATTTTTAAAATTGTGATATTGAGTTGGTAAGATAATTTGCATTAAATCCATTTGATTTATATGTGAGTATTAAATAATCCTGTTAAATTCAATTGAATAATGGTCATTATTATTAAAATAAGTGAATAATGGTAAGATGTCATTGTATTACTTTATTAATGCCCGTTTGATATCAATGGAGTAATGCAATGTCGACGAATTATAGTAAAAAATATGTTTTTATTATAACATGCGGTACGCAATTTTTTTTATCTTATCATCTTTAGTTATAGAGATTGCTAAGGTTAAGTTAATACTTAAAATATGTTTTAAATGCTTTAATATCTTAAATTGAAAAGTATTAAGAGATGTTTTATTTTTTAGCTTCAAGTTTTATTATCAACAGAAATTATCTATCCACTCGCACCCACTGCTGGATATAGGCCTTTTCTAATTTTTTTTTTTTCTACTTTGATCAGCTTGCACCTAGTTTGGGACCACTCTTTCTACGTAATCTGTCAATCTAATCGGCGGTCTAAACCTGTTTCGTATATCTTTTTGGGGCTTTTACACTAATAGTCGTTTGTTACAACGGCCGTCCGTGTATCCAGCAAGGTTTTCTTTTCAAGGTGTTCAGCGGATTTTTTAGTTAGAGTTAGGGTTTCTACTTCATGTACTAGGACGCATTGTTTTGTAAACTTTTGAATTGAATATAATGCGTAGTTTATCAAATGCAGCTCAACCAAGGCCTATTATTTGCTGGATTTTGCAAGTTTCGTTATTATGATATATTCTTTTTTTATGGTTACTATATTTATAGACATCTACATGTTCTATTTTAGCATCGTAACTAGATAGTGTAATGTTTATCTTGATTTTTACATTTTTTGATTCTTTATTAAGATTGTTTTGCATGGTTTCTGTATCTTCTATATTGTCTGCTATCAAAAATATATTGTCAGCAAATCATAAATGATTTAGTAGTTCACTATCCACATTTACTCTTATATCGTCTCAAGAAAACATTTTGAAAACGTATTCTAACATCTTCTTTGATTTTAAGTTTGTTGGTGTTGGCGTTTAGTTTAATATTTACTGTTGCATTGCGCAATAGATATGCTGTATTATTTTTGCATAACGATAGTCTATCCGTCACTGCTTTATGGCTGTTTGGATTGTGGATATTTCAATTGTATCGAATGCCTTCTGGAAAGACTTCCTAACCTAACCTAACCTAACCTTTGTAGACACAAAGGTTAGCACTAGAAGCTTGTTGTATTCTATGCTTTTTTTCTATTAATGTTTTAGTTGCTTGAAGGAGATCGTTTGTGCTCTGAAACGAACTCTTTACGTTGATAGAATTCAAACTCGTAATTTTTTGTGTGAAAAACTTGTACAAATGCGAGAAAAGACTAATGGGCCTTTAGTTATCAAGCTTTGTCACTTTTTTTATGCAGAAGGATTGTTATAGCATTGTTCTATTTGCTGGGAATGATACCTTTATGTAATCATATATTAAACAAGCTCTTGGTTGCATGTAAATGGTGTCTCAATAAGAACGCCGAATTTAGATTTCTTGTCATTTTGTTTGTGTGTAGTAGTACGGTGATTATTTGTTGACAGCTGTCAAGTACAGACCACGCGATTAAAAGGTATGAGGAAATATTCAAACGAATAACGTTTAATTATTGTGATGGATGAGAAGACCGTTGTTTGTCGCCGTCCTGGTCGGTCCCTCGAAAACATAGTGAGGGAAAGGGTGGTCGAGAGTTCACACACTTCCATTCGACATCTTGGTCAGGAATTACCAGACCCACTCTGCAACGAGTTTTGAGATCTTCATTTGCACGCTTACAAGGTTTAATTGACGCAAAAACTTAAGCCATCGTGCCTTGCGCTGCGCCGTGTTTTGTTGAATGGGTATTAAACAGCACCAAATTATTGCGGAAAATCATTTTCTCAGATTTTCAACTCAGCGGGTACATAAATAAGCAGCAATGTCGAATTTGGGGTGCTGAAAATCCATGTGTAATACTCGAACAACTGGCGCATCCGCCGCTAGTACTTATTGTTGTGCATTTTGGGCTGACGGAATGATTGGGTCGTATTTCTTTGAAAATTCAGCTGGAAATGCTTTGACTGTTAATAGTGTGCGGTATCGCAAAATGTTCACCGAGTTTTTGTGGCTCTAATTGGATTGAATTGATGTGGAGGATATTTTTCCAATAAGGTGCGACTTGCACGCAAAACAATGGTGTTACTGCGGCCCAAGTTTCTAGGCGATCTAACGCCGATGGATCTTCTCTTCTACGTGAAGGAAAAAGTGTATGCAAACAAGCTACAAACAGTTGAACAACTCAAAGAAATAGAACTACAGTTATGCGAAAACGTTATCTAGAATTTTTGCCAGAGGATTTGAGGTGGCTATTTGGGGGATGTCCTATTTTATGTTAAATCGCAATTATTGCTTTTACGTTGAAATAAAAATTAACTTTTTACTTTATTTATTAATTAAATCCGGCGCTTTTGTAGAGACACTCTTTAGTAGTGCACTGTCAGCCAGCTTCAGCGGTTCTATTACTACATAATCTTCTTCTATTGTTCATACATGAAAGAGCATTTCTAATCTTATCTAATAAAATCTCAGACATTTCTTCTGATCTTTGATTTATTACTCTATCATTATCAACAATATTTGCTTGAGGCGTTTTTATACGTTGATGTAGTGTTTCATAGAAGCTAACAAAAAAATCGAGAGAAATGAGAGCATAAAAGTAGTCTGAAAGAAACTGTCAAATAAAAGAACAGAAATATTAAAGCTAAAATATAATAGGGGATCTTTTAGCTTTAATATTTCTGTTCTTGTATTTGACAGTTTCTTTAGTACTTTTATGCTCTCATTTCCTTCGATTTTTTGGTTTATTTTGTTTGTTACATTTCTCAAGTCTCCTTTGATATTATTTGATATTTTTCTATTAATTTAGTTATTTTGAGTTAATGTCCTTCTTGCATCCGAATTCTTTTTTAAAAGATAAGTGTATTTTTATTATTTTTTTTTTCTTGATGCTTTACAGTATGTCTTGTATGTTTGAGAGTTGCAGTTATTATTTCAAGGTGAACATGACTTTTGTCTGGAGGGTTCCATCTTACATTTTTGTTTTAATCATTTATTGTGGTTTGTTTTTAGATTTAACTCTAGTATCGCTCTTGCCATTCTATTGTAATTTTCAGTGGAAAATTTGTTAAGCACAGTGACCTCGTGACTGGCATTAAAATTTCCACATATTATTATGAAGTGAGTGGGCATGTCATTTTCGGCACAAGAAATATCTTTGTAGTTTTCTACTTTGTCGTCATTATAATCAGATCTTGTTGCATAGGCTTGGATGATTTTTATGCTATATTGAGAACTCAGCTTTATATATTGAGAACTCAGCTTTAGGTAGGTATAGGACCTTTTGGGATATACTTTTTATGGTCGTAATATGCTGGGCATTCTTTTTGTTTATGAAGATACTCACTCTTTCTGCCGATTTATTTTGTACTCCGTTGTAATAAAAGTTATTTTTGGAATTCAAACTTCTCATTTCTTTTTTTTGTTTTCTTACTTCACACATTACCTTTGACTGAAAGAATTTTAGAAATAGATTTGTGTGTTTTTGTGAATATCGCTGCTATAGATGTATTGTTCTTTTCCAGCAACTAGCTATCACTGTCTGCAATCTCCAAATGTTGGGGTGGTCCCTAAATTGCTCTCGAGACTCGAATATGGCTGATAGTTTATAGTTAGTCTGTAAGGAAGACAGATGCATGTATAGTGTATAGGAGCGGTTAATGAAAGAATATTATAAAGATGCGCAAGACTAATACATTTGTCCGTGCTTGTGTATGTCGCTTCTATAGATGTATGCACGAGTACGCATAAATGCATTAGCGGTGCGCTTTTTTCTAATATTTTTTTTACTCAACGATATTACTATTGCTTTAATCTATATTTTCAATTTTTTTCAATCTTTACATCTATTTAAGCTTTTTGGCTTATATTTACAATTGTCATATTTGGCAACAAAGTTAAACGGTTATAGATAGTCATTGGAATTATAAAAATTGTAATACTAAAATGTATTTAGTACAAAAACAGTATATTTTTTTTATAACGAGCATACTTGGAGACGAAAACCAAAACGTATTAAATTTTGCTAGTGGTTCTATATTATAATAACCAGTAACTTTTAACAATTTGTGAATAAACTTATAGTACAGGAAGTTGAAAAGAAGTTAGTATTTTTGTTAACCTTTTTATTATTCTTAACATTTTGGAGGCTATAGTCTATATTCAAAACAACTCTTATTATATCTTTGTTGACTAAAGGAAAATTGGTAAGAGGCACACTCTACTCTATAAAACTGATGTCGATAACGTCGACAAAGCAAGACTTTTCAGCTACGGTTTGGAAAACCTTAAAGGTTGTTATCT
The DNA here is from genome assembly GCA_963932245.1 of Tachinus rufipes. Taxonomy (NCBI): domain Eukaryota; kingdom Metazoa; phylum Arthropoda; class Insecta; order Coleoptera; family Staphylinidae; genus Tachinus; species Tachinus rufipes. The sequence goes on along the minus strand of OZ010741.1, from coordinate 41,813,554 downwards.
AAAATATTTTAGAAGATATATTTTGGGCGGACCTAGCCGAAGCTTTATCCAACATAGGATACCAAGTCATCTTCATCGGCACACTTTATAACAAAATTGAAGACAAACTGATACCAGGTCACTGCTGTTAGGATTTTAGCCCGGCACAGCCGACTATCTATATATTAAGTGTTCGAAAAAAGATTCATTAGCAAAATCATACTTGCAGGCGAAAGGTATAACAGTTTTTGTGCAAAATTGCATGGGGCAAGCTGTATATGGACCAAAAAACTTTAACGTAACTCAAAACTATCGAACAACTTACAGTAAGACAATATGAGTGATTCCTGAATCTTGACAATAATATATCTTTCCACTGTCAAATCGAGCCAATCACATTTACTACAGTACCACAGGTATTGGCTATATTGCCGGCATTATACGGTGCGGCAAGATAACTTTTATATTTGAAATGAGCGCTCTGAAGCTGATGGAAATTCCAGGCGGGTGTGTGTGGTTTCTTTTGAGAAAAGAGATTCTTAAGTTTTGTTAACTTGTTTTAGTTTTAGTCGTCATCATGCGTTGCAGTAACGAGCATTTGGCGGTTTCAACCTAGCGCGCTTTCTGAAATTGCTTCAATATTGCGTCATTGGGTTATGTTCCGGACTTTTGGAAATCATTAATTTTGTGTATTACAACTTTTAGGCAAACTGGTTCAGAACACTCGAGAACATCAAAGCAATATGGGTTTTGCGATCTTCTCGGTGTTTAGCGCGCAAATAAGAGCCTGCTTTTAGACATTCCTATAGTTCCGTGAAGTGAATTCTGCATGATGAACTTCATTTCTATTCGTACAAATTGGTCATTGTGCAGGAACTTTTTGAACGCGACTTTAATGCTTGAAGGTATGCGTTTTGTTTTCCACAACTTGATGAAATGGACTTTGGGAACATATGGTTACAATATACCTCAGGGCGAATCATTTTACTGAAGAGGTGAATGGCGGTACGGATTTGACTCCTTGTCACTTCTATTTGTGGGGATATTTGAAATCTTGTGTCTATACCAACCGCCCACAGACTTTAGACGATTTGAAAAGAATTTAAGAAGAAGCGGCTAACAGACCCACTAATATGTTGCAGAGAGTGATAAGAACTAGCAGAATTGGGTTCAACCAGTATATCTACAATGGGGGCATCACTTACCCGATATGATTTTTAAAACAATGTAAACACAACTTTAAATGTTAATTTTTTAATTAAAAAAAATAAAATATATTTACTACTTTTTGTTTTATTGCTTTATGAAATAAGGAAGTTATCTTGTCGCACCAACATTTACGTTAGAGACATGCTTATTATCACCAATAGCACTATGGGTTACTTATAATAAACACAACCAAAGCCCATACATGCTATTCACTAAGTGATGCCACATGGCAATGTCTTGATTAAGTAGTGTTGGGAACTGTAGTCAAAACATTCAGGATGTTCAAAAAATAATGTAAAATATTTAAGGGTAGTACGAACCACAACAAACAAACAAGTCTTAATAAACGTAGGTTGTCATAGCAACGGATTGGAAGATATGGAACATTATTTATTTTTATTATTCCTTTTCTTTATTTTGCAAAAACGTGCATTTTCTTATCATAGTAGTAGTAGAAGCTTATCCAAATTGCCAGATTTCTTTACATCGTATGTTTGGAAGAATTCATCTGAGATTGAGAGATACCGGTTCAGTTCGAAAACAGTGCTATCTTTTCTGCAGACCAAGGTCGGTAACTACGCTTAAAGCAGAACAAAAAATTATAGCACGGATAGAACATAATCCAGGGACGAGTGTGCGAGAATATCAGCCGAGGTAGGAATTAGTGCTACTCTTGTTTGGAGAACCCTCTACGAGCAGCCTCTATCCATACTATGTACAACGAGTACACGCCTTAAATTTAACTTATCATCAGGCACGTTTGGTTTTTTTTTTGTCGCTGGTTTCTACGCAATGATGCTGAAGACACCCGCAGTTTTTTGCCAAAATTCTTTTCACGGATGAAGCCGGGTTCACACGAAATGAAGTTGAATGTAATTGAATGTGGACATCAGACACGTTTTTCATTAAACATTTGAATGGGTATTATTGGCAACTTCCTGCAGAACACAATGTATGATCTTTTGGTTGACATCTCTTTGTCCTAGAGGGAACAAACGTGGTTCCAGCATGATGGTGCTCCAGCTAATTTTTTGATTGCCGTTAGAGAGCATTTAGACCAAACATTTCCACATAGATGGGTAGGAAGAGGCTTACTTTTCTTTGAGGATGTTTGAAATCTATAGTGTATGCTACTCCTGTAAATAGCCTCGAGAAGCTGCACTTAAAAATTAATGAAAAGTGCCAAGAAATCCGAGCCAATGAGGGGGTTTTAGAAAGAGTGTTCTTCAGACAAAGATGTCGTGTCTGTTTGGAAATGGAAGGTGGGCGTTTCCAACACCTCCTATAACTCTGTTCTTTGTAAAAATATAGAAAAAATAAATTATGTTCTATATCTCCGAAACCGAGGACTTTCCATCTTTATTAAGACTTTTTGTTTGTTGTGGTTTGTACTACCACCCCATAAATATTTTACATTCTTTTTTGAACACCTTGCATATGAAAATACCCAGAAAGTAAATGTTAGAAGATTCACTGGTTCCACTAATATTAGAAGTAAAGATATGTCATATTTTTACAAACACAAGACCACACACTTTATCAAACTGGAAAAAATAACGCCGCAAAAAGGCAAAAAGAGTGATAAGAATGTTGATGATAATAATCCAGATAACTACCTACACGTATTTAACGCAGCTAATTTTTTCATATTCGAGAATTCAGTTCTATTAGAAACAAATTATTGCATAAAACAGCTGTTATAACGTATTACAACATGATTTTTGAAAAGTAAATGTGAATATGGTCGAATTTACATATACAAATATGTCAGTTTAAATTAGATAAAATGCCAGAACTGCTAGTAACAGCTAATTTTTAATTGATGCAACGTGTGCAGTTTATGATAAATGTATTGCTTACATTGTAAACATTACAATAAAGAAAGCGTACTACTTCCGGTGGCAAATTAATAATAACTTGTGCACCACCATCATTAAGTACATAGGTATAGTATCAGAGTTTTATTTACTGAGCAGAAATAAAATTATATTTATTGCTATAGAATTTATTTGTATAAGTATTAAACTATTTCATTACATAATAAAATTAAATAATATTTTCTATATATTTTTTTTAATTTGTTATAAACACAATTTTTATTAATCAGTATAAAATAATATTAGCAGTGACAAATTGGCGCAGATGAATTATGAAATTAAAAGCCAATTACTTGTTAATAGATGTCGAATAAATTATCCGAATCAACAGTTTGTAAATACAATCAAACGTCATCGCGCAGCAACAGGCTGATGTTCGGAAATTCCTTCATCCCTTCGCAGTCCTCGTTTATAAAATATGATTTTCTTTTCACCGCCGCCGCCGCCTCTTCCTATTACGAGGTCCCGTATAAAAATCAAATGTCGAATTTACACGCAGTCTGACAGCCCTGCGCCGCCGTTTTAATACGATCAAATAAATCGTTTTCTTTTTTTCTTCTTTGCGACTTGCTTATTTTAATTATTAATTTTATATTTAAAATGTTGAATATTTTACTCAACATTCGCAATAAATTCACCACTTATAAAAACATCCTGTTGAAATTACACAACAATTCCCCAAATCCCGAGTGAACGTGTAATAAAGCGGTGGCATTATCTCGCATTTCTATTTTTATTACACGGCATTACAAAATGTTTCACAAGGTGAGGTCAGCCGATGGTCGTACAACTCCTCCGTTTAAAAAAATCTCAACAATGTCACTGCGTTTCTAGTATACTTGTAAGCGGCTAAATGGTAATTTTTACCTTTTGTTTGAGGACTTCACATTACATTTCTCAATGGCAAGATGATTTAAAAAAAAATCATTTACATTTATTCCTATGTGTATTTTGAATTTATAATCGCGCCTACCTACCTAACAGCACTTGATGAAATTTTTATATAAGTTACATATAGCGATTTCATAGGAATGCAACGGGACATATGCTGGAGATCTCTTCCAGGAAAAATTAGTGAAATGATAAAGCACAAATTGACCACCTGCGTGTGGTTTGAAGATGTACAAACATTAACGTTAACGTAAGGTTGATTTGAGATAAATTCCGTTATGTAATATTATTCATAAATTAATTTAAAATCTTCTTCAAATTAATGAACAATAATTTACATAATTTTACTTGGATGATTTTAATTAAATATATTTAATATAAAAAAATGCTTGAGGTTTCAAAATTTATAAGATAATACACATGCTTTGCGTATTATTATTACGTAAATTGTTACAAATTGAACTTTAACTAGTTTACTGAAATTTATTTCTTACTTCTGCATTGTATACAGTTGGGATTGATATTGCAGTATGCAAAATCTTAGTAGAACATCAATATTAAGTTCTTCTATCAACAGACAATAGACGTTATAGAAAGATAAAAAATATTGCAAAGTTTTTTATCTTTTAGTCGTAAAAATTAATTGATAGTTATTTTGGATAGAGCTTTCTTGTAAATTAGGTTGATTGTTGCTAACATTTAATCTTTCTTTATGTGCCGTTTATTTAATTTTGTTACATAAATTATTATTAATTGGGTCCCAATTTCTTTGAGTGCTGTCCAAATTTTGCTACAATTGACTTGAATCTAATGGTTCTACATTTATTCCGTAATTCGAAATTGAATACTGTTGTTTTAGTAAACAGTCCGCTCTTAGTCTACTTAACCGATAAGTTTATCTTCAAGCAATTTTTAGGTGTCATTATCTCGTATTGTGATTTAAAATATTCTTTGCAATCTCCGTGATCGTTCCTTTTATCATTAGCCGTTGAGTGACTGTTTTCTGTTTTTTTAGGCTTCAATTTGAACCTCCTTTAATGCTAAACTCACTTCGCTGCTCTTACACACAAACAACCTATATGGTTGCTATCTGCTAATACAGTGCTTAGAGGGATTTTACTTATCCATAATACCTCAACATGAACTTCTTTAGGATCTAGACTATTTTAGATTATGCTAGATTTGGAGATGGCGGGTAGTCCTTAGCGACTGTCCGAGCAGGACAGATATGTTTATACTTTGCATTCACGAGCACGGCTGTGCATCTTCCTAATATTGCTTTACTCAATGCGACATAAATACTGCTAAAAAATATTATTTAGTATTGTTACTGTACGCGCTTTGATTAATTGCATTCTCTAAAAAGTGTAGCGGGGGTCACTGGCTAACCTTGCACTTGTTTTTTATTTGTGTATAGTTTGTTTTGGAGAGCCTTCTGTTTAAGAATTAACCTCTTGTACTACTATGTAACATAAAGTTTTTGCTTGTATCTATTTGGGGTATAGACCCCGATGTTGATTGCTAAAAAAGGCCGATTTTTTATACTTCCGGCTAACAGCTTGTTTTTCATTCTCTTTAGTTCTGCATTCTTTTTGAGGCTTATTTAAGTTTTGGTACGTGATGCTGTTTATGTTTTGATTTTGAATTGCATTTAATAAATGTAAATTTTTTTTATCTTGATTTAGCTCGAACTATTTCCGTAAGTTTTTTCAGCTAGGATATACGTCGTCTTCCTTTTGGGTTTTTCTCTGGATTTTAAGCTGTAGTAACTCATATTTGTGATTTGTAGAGATGTGGCCAAGATATTCTAGCTAGGCGAAGAGTATTTTGGTTTTTTTGTTCATCCTCCGAAGCACTTCGACCTTTGTGATTTTGATGATCCATGGTATACGCGGTATATGCGACGATAAACCCACATCTCAAAAGCCTGTTTTGGTTGTTTCCTGGTTCAGAAACTAGTTTTACATTGTATTAGGAAGATGGTTTGATGCTAACCATTCTCAGCCTTAGATCTACGCTTAGACCTGGAGAAGTCATTTTGACAAATGGTGCTCTTTTTTTTTGTTAACTAGGCCTAATATTTTACGGTTTACGCTTGTGTTACTACTTCACAAGCTGCCTTTAAATATGTACCTGAAAACACAAATATATACTATCGCACCCGTTAATAGAGAGAATACGTCATTTAATATAACCTAAAAGCCGTTAATATTAAAGGAAATCAAATCTTATAATAATAGTGCTTGAAATAAATTTGTATATAGTACACATCTATGTTTCTGCTGGATGTATCATGTTAGAATACTCTTGAAATCAGAATTAATATTGGATTAAATTGACGGAACAAAGCTTAGCCCTTTCTACCCACAAACCAGTTTAATCAACCGAACAATGTTATTTAGGGGTTAGTAATGAAAGTAGATTTTAGCAAGTTCTTAGGGATGTATCTATCCTGTATTGTAGATTTTATTGTACAGTTGCAGCAAACATAGTTTTTATAGTTTATTGCCTTAAATATTTTGTCAGTTAGTTTGACTGGGCCAGGGGTTTTTCTATTGTTTATGTCTTGAATTGTTCTCCGATATTCTTCTTTAAGATGACCGGGTCTTCTAGCTTTTCTCTTTCTACGTTTTAATTTGATTTTCTGCTCACCTATTTGCTGTTAGTCTGTTAGTTTTTTCATACTAGTTTTTTATATTTATTATTTTTTTAAATTTCCATAATTCTTTTGTGAAGGTTTATGGAGTCATGTTTAGCTTGACATTATTTTTCTATATTTAGGCGTTTTTGGCTGAGCCAATGTTGCACTCGCATTTAGTATTTAATTTTTAAATTTATTTATTCAGCATTTTGTATTACTTTGGATGGTTCTTATATTTTCTTTTTTTTTCTATTAATACTAAGATGTTATTGTATATTCATTCCTGCTTGCATTGATGTTCACACCAACCTAAGAGGTATTTGTCGGTGTTATATTTTTTATTGTGTTTATCTTGTCAGCTTTTGTAGAATCTGGGATTATTAATGATAAAAAAAAAAAATTGGTTTACAGTAAGATTCTTGATGAACACTTGATGAAACAAGAATGGGCTGTGACAAAAAGTTATTAATTTTTAAATATATCTCTGTGGTTAGTGATATCCTTTTTAGCTCCACATTTAAACAACGGCGTAATATAGCTTTGTTTTCATATGTATGGAAATTTAGTTTTATACAAAGAATCATTAATAAGTAAGTGTGATGGCTTAGTAATAGAATAAATTGCTTTTAACAGCATAGAAAAATGGCGTTGGGTTTAAGGCTAAAATTACATTCATGGTTCTAAATTTAATTAAAAATATCAAATATATTGAAAATTTAGAATGAATCAAGTTATGCTTAAACTGAACCAATGGAGTTGAATGAGATTTGTTATTATAGACCGAAGAAAAAAAAACTGCAAAAGTATTAAGAAAGTTGTTCTTGTCAGTACAGGCTTGATTAGTTTTTTGGTCTCACTAACTAAATAATGTTTTGGAATAGTTTGAATTTTACTCTCAGTTTGTACAATATAATTGCTTGATGTGCACTGAAAGTTTTGAATAATATTGAACGGATAGATTAGATTTTATTCTAATCCGACAACAGTTTTGAAGATTTATATTGCTATCTAAACAAATATTTAATCGTAGTACAAGGCTACTAGCAATTTAACAAATTTCAGTTCATTGAAGTATGACTGAAACTTTAAAGAGATTTTTTTAACCGGACCATCGACAAATAAAATAGCTTTCAAATTTATTATTTCCAGAGATTTATAGTTCGCAAATATTTATGGCCAATGTTTACAGACTGCTTAAATTTTGTCTTCAATGTGATAATTTTAATGATTGTTTCAACTCGTTGGAATGTAGTCATATTTTTACTTTGTTGTCTAATCTTTATACGTGAAAAATGAGATTATATTTACTTAACAATCTCACTAAACTCACTAAACCTACCCTCTTGTGGGCATTACTATACTCAGCTGTTTTAATACTTACGATTCTAGTATTTTAGTTTGATTTTTTACGCTTTATGTATAATTAATGCGAAATATACATTCAAAAAATGTGTTAATAAAAATGCTAAGTGCGCTGCATTAATTTCTTTTGCCGGTGAGTTGCCATCATATTATTGCAACAACTTATTATTTTAATTGATACGTTGATTATAAATGTTGATGAGATAAACTCATTGTGTTTTATGTAAGTTTAACTAATGTTTAATAGTTTAAGGAGTAATCCGTTTTAACAATAAAATTTCACACATAGATGTCATAATAACTTTCTAACAAGACTAATAAAATTTTTATTGACTATTATCAATGTAATAGAATAACAGCACAACATATTATCTTTTTTATAATTTATATTTACTGGTTTTATAGTTTACATTGGAAATGCAAAGCAAAGCGAAATTTTAATTCACTTTTATGCTGATATCTTACTTATAACATCCTCAACTTTTGATGAGCTTATGCAGTCAAGCATTAAATTAACACTTACTTTTAAAGTGTATATATTTTTTGTATTGAGATTTGATTTTCATTGATGTATTTCGATCAAATTAATTATTTTACTTTGATATTACGTGCTCTATATAACTCCATACATTTTACTGGTGTTGCAGTTGCAGTTGCAGTGTGGTTACGCCACCAGTCAGATTCTTTCTAAGCGAGTTTGTTAGTTACTTCGGTGGCGCAACCAGCTAATACCAGGTGAGGCTTTAATGCCATACCTTACCAGAACATCAGAGTAACGCAACAAGTGGCGACACTAGTCCGAATGCATATAAGTATATGGAGCATACCTCCATCACCTGGTTGCGCCACAAAGCGATAAAAACAACCATCAAAACACGCGATACAATTTGACTGGTGGCATAACAAGACGGGTTGAAACACCAGTAAAATGTATTGAGTTAAATGGAGCACACCTTACCCGGACACTAGTTTCCGGCAATCAGTAATACGTAATAATTTAAAATAAAATTATTATTATTATTATTAACACACTTTGATATTACTTTGATACTTCCTTTTCTTCTTCTTTTTTATTTAGGCTTACAGTCTGTTTTTCTAATTTAACGCGTCTTGTGATACTGAAGTTTAGCTCTCATTCCATTGGTGGTCTTCTCAAGGGGTCTTCTGGAGTTTGGCTTTTCATAATTTGCTTGCTTTGTTATTCTGGTGTTTGGAATTTGGGTTACTTGTTTATTCCATTGTTTATTGGGCTATGTCTTTTATATCTCAGTGGATTCTGTCTTTGAGGGAGTTTTCAATTATGTGTTCTCATTTTGTTTGTTTGTGCAATCTTTTTAGTTTTACTAGTTCCTGCTTTGGACTCAGTTTCATACGTCTTTATTGGTTGAATGCAGGTATTGTATATTTTGATCTAAGCGTTTTGGTTCATTTATTGATGACAGTCTCTTGAGACTTTGTTGGATTAGCTCTATACTTTAGCTGGTCTGTCTTGGTTGCTTGATACTTTTAATTTTTGGTACTTAAATGGCATTACACATCTACTTTGTTGACGGCATCTGTTTGGTTTTTTTGCCATCACCATTGTCTTTGTTTTTTGCATTGAGATTATCATGTTGAATTTTGTATCCGTCAGGAGGAATTGATGTAGTAGCCTTTGCAGTTGATTTTCGTTTTCAATTATTATGACCGCGTCGTCTGTTATATCTAGGTTTTTAAGGTTTTTTAAGATACAGAAAACTCAATTATTGAAATTGAAAGCAGACTTCATCGTGGGTTACTTTCACCGTGGACTATGTGAACTAAGTTTCCTCCTGGGAGAAAGGCACAGATTTATAGTTGTGTTTTTGATGTATATTTTTCTAATAGGAGGTATTTGTTTAATACTTTTTTTCTCTAATACTAATTAATTTGCAAACATATAGGCTAATCCCTGATACTGAATATCCGGCAACATGACTTTTTTTTTTGGTTAGTGATAAGGAGTTTGGATAAATACAAATTGAAGTAATAGTACAAAGTACAAACAAGTTTTCTAGAGATTTAATGCGGTTATTGAAATGAGTAAGGATTTACAAGGTTATGACTGAAAATACAGGAATGTTTGGTGTTTAAAAATACTAGTTTTTAGCACTTCGAATTCAAAGTTAGCAAGCGGTTTATCGTCACAAGAAAAAGTAAAATGTGTTTGTACAATGAGAACCTCATTATTACATTGATGGAGCAGCTAAAAGTGTTAGTAAAACTAGAATGAATAAACGCAGGAATGATGAATCCAGATTGAATAAAAAAATGTGTTGGTGTTAACGCTTTAAAATAACGAGACATTAACAAATTATTGGTTTAACAATTTGGTACAGAACGCTTGAAAACTTACAGTTTTATTTACATATTGTTGAAAACGGGCAACAAACAAATGTGAACGATGCAGCGGAAGAAAAACTTTTGTTTGTAGAGGGAGAAGAGAATGGTTCTGATCAAAGATTTGATTATTTAATACACACATGCCTGTATATTATTATTTTTTTTTTTAGTTCTAATAAATAACTGGGTCTTTCGGAGTACATTGACAATGAGGTTACATAGGCCGAGGAGGGTATTAGATGTATGTAAAACAAAGTACATTGGCATTGAGGGCATTGAGATACTTGATAGTTGTAGCATGCTAGGTACGCTGTCAGAGTTAGGGTTCTACTAGGTTGTAAAAGATTGTTATTTTACACTGGTATGAGGTTTTTGGGTTATATGTTGACACCGTATTTGGCATTTAAGTCTTATATGTAACAGCCGTTGAGGACATGCTTTATACATTGCGATTTGAGCTCTTGGGGTTGCACAATAACTACATAAGATTGTCAAGTTACACTGGCCGGTTTGGCTATGAGGTTGTATGCAGGGCACATTACATTATTAAGGAGCAGTCTAAACAAATTGGTATTAGAGTATAGCTTAGGGTTGTGTAAATTAAATGATTAGTGTATTATGTATTAATGTTATGATTGGGAGTCTGGTATTACGGCCTATTGGGTCTTATGATAGAGAGAAATTTTATGTTTGCTAATTTTACTGAATATACGAGGGCGGAGTGAGAAGTTTGGTCAAATTGTCACAAAGGGCGCCACCATCGCAAATCCCAGAAGTCATTTGTCAATATCATCTGTCACTAGCCAAATTAAAATTTTCAGACAGATCTGTCATTTAGTTCAGTTTTGACATCCATTGAAACCAGACAACCTATTGTATTTTTGCAAACATGGAAAAAAGTGAATTTTGTGTGTTAATTAAACATTATTTTTTTAGTGGAAAAACCATTACGATAACTAAAACAAAGCTTGATAAATATTATGGGGACTCTTCACCATTGCTTAAAATGATTCACAAGTGATGCCGAACGTTCAGGACGCCCAAATAAAGTCATCACACCAGAAACTGTTGACAAAATCCATAATACGGTATTGCAAGATCTCAGAGTGAAAGTGCGCTAGATAGCTGAGATAGTGGGCAGCTCAGATGAACGTGTGCACAACTTATTACACGTACGTTTAAATAGGAAAAAGCTATCCGCGCGAAGGGTGCCGCGTTTGCTTACAATTGACCAAAAACGCACACGTGTGACAACTTCACAGGCAGGCCAAAATCAATGAATTACGCTTTGAATTGCTTCCACTTTCGCCATATTCTTCAGGCTTAGCCCCCTCCGACTATTTCCTGTTTCCAAACTTGAAAGATATGGCTCGTCGAAAAGAGATTTGGCTCCAATGAGGAGATCATTGATGCAACAATAGGGTTGGAGAAATTGTATTATTCGGAAGGAATCGAAAAATTTGAAAAACGTTGGACTTTGTACACTTTGGTGTATCGAGCTAAAAAGCGACTCCGTTGGAATATAAAATGTTTTTTTGCTGAAAATTATATTTTTTGTTTCATTTTTACCAGACTTCTCATTCCGTCCTCGTATTAGTAATTGTGTGCAAAATGATTAGTGTATTATGTATTGATGTTATGATTGGGAGTCTGATATTACGGCCTATTGGGTTTTATGCTAGAGAGATATTCTATGTTTGCTAATTTTACTGAATATATTAAGAAATTGTGTTCAGGTCGTATCGATAACTCCCTGATGGGTCAAGACGAAATTGACCGAACTAAATCGAGCGCATTGCAGAGGGACAAGAGCGGGATAAGGAAAGGAGCATCAGTAACTTGTGCGCAGTAATCTGAAGCGATTGAATGATTGGACTGCAAATGAAATATTACACAATCACTGTATTATATCATTCCCATAGGTTAGCTAGACTCACTAAAGTAAGAAACTTTTATTGACAGAATGGCGCCGCAATTTTTGACGACTGGACACTGAGTGCGAAGTAGCGACAATTTAAGGGTTAAGTTAAATAATAAACGACGTATACGCACGGTGTGGTGGATGGGACGTTTAGCGTTTGTTGCGTCAGAAATATACTACAATTTTATATAACTGGGTGTTACACCTATTATAATCCCATAAATCAGTTCTAATTCTAAAAACTTCAAGAGAATGTAAGATGCGGCTATCTTCGCATGTTGGGTGCAAAACCGGCAATATCCACTCTTTATTACTACGTTTTAAGTTATATTAAAGTCGGTACTTCTTCTTATAGTGCCATACTCGCTACGAGTGTTTGGCGCCCCTCTCGTATATTTGTGGTGCGCGATAATAGTTCCACACAGACATACGGGACCTACAGTTTTAACGTGGAATCCGAACCACACCACTAGAGGGGTTTACTAGGCAAATACTTTGCTGGTTTGCCATTGCCTTGCAAATTGCAAAGGAGACGACCGCATCGAAATATTTCGACAAATTAGATATTGCCGCTGCCGGGACTCCGGGCTGCCTGCAGAACAGTCTTCTCACTAGACCATTGTGCTACGGTCGCCTACGGTACACTTTAGTCTAACACAAAAATCATACTGCTATCTTGTTTAGTTCTAAAATACTTTTTTCGACGACTAGTAAAAAACATCTTTATTTGAAATATATCACTTGTCTAATAATTGCGATTGTCGTTGTAAAAATGAAATGTCTATAAACATTATTATATTTATTATTTACGAGCAAAGCAAACTGGTGTATTTATTAGATTATTATTATAATCTCGATTAAATAAAGAAAACACAGCTTCAGTACAATTGTAAGTTAATTATTTGCAGTTATAGGACACTAGAAAGAAGTAACACGAGTAGTCGGATAGTAATTGGTTTTGAATTGAGTAACAATTTTTATATTTATAAAAATTAACTCTTAAATCTACATTGTATACATATAACATAATAACAGTGTATATATTTCTAATATAATATTTAGTTTCAATATTATAAAGAATTACTGTTTGATTGATTAAGGTTTTTAACTTACTGGCCGCTTAAAACCAATCTATAAATAAAACAAAGATGACATTTATTAATCTAATTACTATTTCATACTTTTTTACGAAAATGTTCTATAATTTTAATGGCTCAATTTACTTATTGTTATTATATTAGTATGATACTTTCTGAACAAATATTTGATAAAATATAAGCGAATAATGTAAATGAGTTCGCATTATGGTATTTGCAAAAGAATTACCGTGTTTGTATAGGGCACTCGTGATTTATGACCTGAATGACTTGAGAGTTGTACAAACAGAAAAATAACGCACAAACTGAATGTGGAGTGAAGTATGCGTGTGTTTTTGAAAAGCTGTTTCCTTTCAGTGTGTATACACTAAGTAAGTGTCCGATAATCTCCTTTAAACAACGCGAGATAAGGTAAATAAAAAAGGCAGGAAAGGACTTGGTCCACGTGTTCGCATTAGCCTCACGTCAGCGGAAGGTCCGTCCGTTAATGAAGTTTATCAGTGGAAACAAACCGCTGCGGTGCCTTTGCCGCTTTATTTTTTTCTTCCACCAGGTATTAGTGTAAACGTGTCAGCCGTAAAGAGTACAAAGAACAGGGCATAAGTAAGCCAGTCGCAATAACATTGCAGAAACAAGATAAGCCAATCTGCTGGGAACACGGACTTCTCACGAACTTGTCCCCATGCGGTGTGATGCGGCCGCCTGTCTCAATGTTCAGACTGTGAGGGCCAGAAGTACCAGCAAAAGATTGTCCGTCACATTCAGTGCGACTTTGCGACTGGTTCATTATACAGTCCGTCTGATAAAACGCAAACACCCGGCTGGAAGTCTTCAATTGCCAGCACACCTTCGCACTTCTACCGCAATCGGTGCATGCATCGGGATTAAGAGTGCTCCAGTATTAAATATATGTGATCGCTTCATTAGTTGGGTCATAAATACACTGCGACAACGACGGGTCGGGAATGATGGTCACATTTGTTAGGAGGAATGGTCAGCCGTCCACCAAATTGTGTACATGCATTTCCAAAAGCCATTTGCATTATTATCATACACGCGGGCAACAATTTGTTGTCGACCTCTCCAAAATGCCGCCGACCTGCCCCCGCAGCACATACATATCCCCCCGCAAAATCAACAAATAACACTTGCCTATAATTTTACGTGAATAAATTAATCGAACAAAACAAATATTGCTTTACAACAAACAGTTCCACGGTTCATAGAGCCTCATTAATTCATATTATAATCCACAAACTAAATAATAAACTGTATATATTTCACTTTGCGCTAAATTTCCTCTCAATAACAATTTGCCTATCGCAATAAATATTTCATATTTATCAATCGAATATATTCCAATGCGCTTTATTTTCTAATGGACTTTAAATTAATGCAACTAATTATGTACAAACTTAATGAAATGTGCAATTTTAGTTGTTATATAATTCAACAACAGCATATTAAATTTGAATTATGGTATATTTAAATTATCTCAAAAATATGGTCGATTTTGTTTAAAAGCATACCTATCATTAACATCATGCAAATGCGTAATGTTTCGTCTCCACGAAGAGTACTTCTTCACCACATTAATTTAAAGTCAATTATTTTTTTTATATTTAGACAAATCTTTTGATTTTTTTTTAATAAAAGAAATTGTGTTTCTAGAAGTACAAAATTTATAAGTTTCTTGTTTTATTGCAAAACTGACCTTAGATTTTTTAATTTTAATACCAAAGTTTACTTTAGTGTTTACTTTGTAACTTAACAATAACAAGTTTGTTTTAAGAAAAAAAAACTATTTTTTTATGAACTATATCACGAATATATTTAAAAACCGTAGCTTTACAAGGTGGAAATTTACATTGAAGTTTTACACTACTACTATTCTCTCATAGATATTCTTTGGGCTACTGTCTTCTTTTGATAAAAAAAATTATTATTCTTCTGTGTTTAAGTAGCAAATCTTTTATTTTCGTATCTTTAAATTGATATAAAAATTTCAAATATTAAGCGTTTGGAACTAAATTTGGTGTTGACACTATAAAATGTCGCAGAAACTTGAAAGCAAATTGTTTTCTTCTTAAATATTTTGTCAGGTGTTCTCAATAATAGCTGGTGCAATAAATAATATTGCAGTGGTCTCCTGAAATATAGCTAAATTAAGATATTACGACTCAGGGGCGCTCAGACTTAGAGTATCGGCGATCTACCATAAAAGTATTAAATAAATAAATAATTATAATAATTAATAAAACCTAGTCACTAGGTGAAAATAATTGTTAAAAAATAAATATTTAGTGTACTTTTATACAATAAATGTCAGAATTTTCAAAAATATTAGATAATAGGCGATCGACTTAAAAACTTCTTGCGAACGACTGTTTGAGCACCTCTGTATTACGTAAACAATTCCAGATATTATAACAGTAGTAATGTTAATAATACCTTTGGGCTATAATATTGAGATTTTTAACTACGCATAAAAGGGTATTAGTAACATTAGAAATTTGCAGCAGTTTGATCAACTTTTTCGGATTTTATCTTCACCAGCTTCATAATTAATTAGGCCTGTACAAACATAATTTTGTTAAGAGTTTAATCTACAATTTAATGTTGGCGCAAAAGTGACTACCTTATCGGAAAATGTCAGTTCTGCTTTGACATTTGTGAAGTAAACCGATACAAAATACTCGTCAATAAGACATGAATCTATAGCTATACTCTTCAACAACGCGGAATAATTGTTTCGATTTTTTTGCGTAATAATTTCTCGGTGGTATTGGTGCAGCGTGAATTTAGACGTAGATTTCCCGGTCGTCTAGTTGTCTAGAAGTCTAAGCGGCACCGGAGCAACCTTTTTGCTGAGAATATTGCGGCTGTGACTGAAGATGTCGCAGAGGACCCCGGAGTATCGGCCAGACGACGTGCCACGCAATTGGGCATCAATTGGCGGTCTATACAAAGAATTTTGGTGAAAGACTTGAAGATGTTTTTTTAATATGTGCAGACAGTGCATCAGCTGCCTTGCCGTTGACCGCCAAGTGCCTAATAACCTAACCTAACCTACGCTCAAGCCATCTTGAATCTCGACCACGAGGAAGACAACTTTTTATCGAAAATCATCATGAGCGACGAGGCCCATTTCCATTTCTGTGGATACGTGAATATGCAGAATTATTGCGTACCGAAAATTCGCGTATAACACACGAAAAGTTATTACACCCGCTCAAAGTTACTGTTTGGTGTGGTGTTTACGCTGGAGACGTCATCGGGTTTCATTTTTTTTTTTTTCAAAAAACGCCACCAGCCAAACGATTACTGTGAACGGCGGAGCGCTACAGAGTCATGCTTATCGACTTTCTTATACTTTAACTGGACGAATTGGGACTGGAGAACACGTGGTTCCAACAGGATGGAGCAATGGCGCATACTGCACGACTTACAACCGAAATTCTGAGGGCTTCATTTCCGGGTCTCTTAATTTCTTGTTTTGGTGATTTGCACTGGCCGTCAAGATTGCCCGATTTAACCGTTCTAGACTTCTTTTTGTAGGGTTTCTTGAAGTCACGAGTCTTATGTCAACAAGCCTCAGACTCTTGAAGCCTTCAAAGAGAATATCAGTCAGGAATGCGGGGGAACCTATCGCCGGAAGTTTTGGCAAGAGTGATGGAAAATGCCATATATCGAGCGTATGGTCAACAATTCTGGCGGCGGTCATTTGGCAGATATCATTTTTTCTACATAATGAAAAAAAAAAAATTTAGACATCAAATAAATACAATCCAAAAGCAAAACTAAAGTTTTTTATTTATTATAAAAATTACAGTCAAACAACATCGGGTGACTACTCTTGTTACATTGATTGTTGTAGTTTTTTATATAAAAATATGGGGAGATTAAATTAATAACACAATCAACAGTTTTATTTTGTGCACGATACCTACTGTTTTTAATACTTTATATTTTTGCAAAACAAAACCAAGTACGGAAGATTGTCAACTCAAAAAGTTATTGTATTGGTATCAACTATGTTGTCTAGTAGCTATAAGAATGCTCACTATCACTGTACCGTTTATGGTTTATGGCTCACATTTTGTTATTTTTACACCAACGCGTAAAGATAAATTCATTATTCTCAAATTACCTTTTGATTAATTGTGCATATTTTATTTACTCTACCAACTATATACTGCTGTCTATATAGATCTAATATTCACTGCTCAAAATAGTTAGAGAAACACATATTTAAGTTTATTTTATTTTTATTTTTTTAACAGTATGCAAATCTAATTACATTTAATTGAAAGACTCACATTTTATCCAAATAACTTTGTAAAAACAAAACAAATTTTACATATCACTTTTAAGATAACAATATTATAAAAACTACAAGAAACAAAGTGGAGCAAGCAAGTATCTTGCCTGTTGGTTTATTTGTGTGTCTTCCATTACCACGAATTACTGCTTGACATCGGCATGCTTTGTATGAGCCGACGGATGTTGTCTTGTAGTATATTCTCCCGTTCTATGATTAAAACATTTGTTATTTAGCTTTTGTTACATAATTGACATTTGTTTATCCTGAAATCTGACTGTACTTTTGCTAAGCTTTGAATAAACATTGTAAAAAAAAAATGATTGTAGAGTAAGACTAGTTTTATAAAAGTTTTCTTTTTGTATCACTAGTAGTACTACAGTAAATCAAAATCACAGACCAGTCACTACTGAGAAAAAATTGGATACGAGCGCTAAACGATACCAATAGTAAGATAGGTACATTTGCATGCAAAATCAAGTTTAATACGCGTCAGTCTAGTATAAAATGTGGGGTCAATAACATCTATTTATGTACATGCAAAGCTGACGCTACCCGGGAATAAATATTTTTATTATGTATAAAATTGTATTATCTTTCTTTTATGCATTATGCATTCTTCATTCTGGCTATAGGTTTTTTTTATCTCTCACTGCGCGGAATCTCCTACTACCGGTCACAGTGTTTTTGGTGTACTGTAGTAGTGGTAGTTTTGTTCAACATTAAAGCAAAAACTTTACAGCTAGTCGCCGTGAAAATACGATATGTCTGCAAAAATAAGAACTTGATAGGTTCATTTTGTTTTAACAATTAAAAAAAATTTTGGTTGCACTTTAAGTCAATATAGTGAATCCTTCTAGATACATACCAAAACTGACTGAGTTTATTGCAGCATAGATTAGACTTTGTACTATAGTCTACTTTATTAAACTATGCAGAAACTTTAATTATAATTTTATCGGCAACTACGATATGCGGCTGCTGCTGCAGTGGCATTGTCATTACAAGATCTAATGGTTTGAGCATGTTTACATTATTTACTATTTTATTTATATGATATATAAACTACAATACAAATTAAATAGTATGGATAATAAAATTGTTTTTACAAACTACTTAATATTACAAAACAGACACCTATAGTGGCTATAGTAAAGGCCGATAGAATTTGTTTGCACATTCATTTAGGTTACATTAAGTTTACTGAGCACCAATATATTTGTAACACCCTGTATACTTCCACTAACTTCTCTGAAATATAGAAATAATTTTATAATGAATTAGTTTTATAACAACATTATTCTAAATATATCATTTTGTTTCAGGTAATTTACACATCCATACCCGTAGTAGTAGAATATCTACACATGTAAGTAGTGTATTTCAACAACAATATTGATTTTAATCGTCAAAGTTTATTGAATAAAAATTTTTAGTTAAAATATATTGAAATATCTTTAAATTTGTGCTTTCGTAAGTAAATCTTTATTGTCATGCTAAGTTCATTTATAAATTACTTATTAATCTATATAAATATATTTTTATTAGTATTAAAAAAAATTATGTATTTAATATTAATAACATAAATAAAATCGATAAGTAATTAATTTAATTTTATATTTATTATGTCATTTATATAAACATACCGCAATTACTTAACATAAAATTAGTTGTGGTTATCCACAAATGTATAAGGCATACGATAAAAAGTCTTGTCAGTCCATAGCCACAGAATTGTCGTTATCATACGTAACTTCCTTTTAATAAGTAAACTGGAACAATTATAGATTTTTGTTTAGATAGTTTATTAAATTGATAATTAAAGAGATAAGATTGTATATTTTGGTTATTAGTTTAAACAATAATTATTTTATACGGTTAAGCTTGTTAACAATATTGGTCAATAACTAATTGTGTATAGATTTTAAACAGATCAGAGGTGGCAAGTAGTTTTTATAGAAGAGTAAATTTTTAGGTCAGTTTTATTGGACAAAAAACACAAAATTAGTTTGCATTTAATTTAACGAAAATATTGAATGCAATAAATAACAACTGGTGAATTAAATAGGTCATTACTAGCTGAGGTGCAGCTTGTGGATTGCTCCGATTTTAGTATAAATTTTGTCTTAAGTTCATTTAAAGTTTGCAGTTTATAATTGTATTGTATACTTTTATTAAAATTAAAAATTAAAGTAGTTAAATATTGCAGGCCAGTTGTTACAAGAAATTATACGTGTTAAGATTTCTTTTGTGATTCCTATGATCTTATTCCGAAATGTATAACACTCAACTTTTTTGATTTGTTGTCAATTAATAATAATCTGGATATAACGATTTCTAGAAATATAGCAGAATTGGGTCTACTAGGAGGTTGGGTTCTTGCTTCGACTTGTTCCTATGTTAGAAATTGGTGATATTTGCAGTTTATTGAAGATATTTGAAAATAAATTAATACAGTGGTTGAGTCCTGAGATTTTTTTTAGTTTTAGAATGTGATTTATGAATTACAATACAACATAAAAATAACGTTATACCTTTTGGTTTCCCAGACTTTAGAAAACCCGTATGAAATTTAGCATCCAAAAAATCTAGTAGATTGTTTGAAGCACCAACAGTTTTGATTATTTTTGATTCTGAAAACTGAATGGTATATCGCGGTGAGGAGCACACGGAAAACCTATTTGGAATTTACCGGTACGGAATAAATGCAACAGGCTCTGTTTTATTTTCAGACGGAATAAATTCCGAATAATTGTGGAGCATTAGATTTAAATATGAGTGTTTTTAATAGATTCCCATAACGGAATTCCGGATTTGGAAAACCGAACGGTGAGTCATCTGCATTCACTTTTTGAAAGTATTAATAAATTAATGCAATTTGTGGGCATTGATTTTGAATAGTTACGGATTATAATTTTTAAGAATTAACTTATTCTATTTACCAATAGTTCGATTGAAAAATATTTCTGACCTTACAGAGAATAATTATTTAAATATAATAAGCTATATTTTTTTTTTAACGATTTCTATGGAAATATTTATAGAAAATGCAATGATCTGCAATATTACCTAGATGTTGCTAAATATTTAGTTTATTACTGGTGGTAGTTTTTTTTTTAAATAAAATTTAGAAGAGGATGCCTTTTCTTATTATTGTATATACAGAGTAATAATAAAAAAAAATTAGTTTTTGAAAGGTAGTAGTAGAGATGAAAACATGAAAAAAATCTAATAAACCCTGGCCAACAAGATTTTTTTGTTTATTTAATAATAGATCATTTTTAGTGACTTTAAATAGTCTGGTGAGATTTTCTGCTACAATATATGAAGACTTTTGACAGCAAGTAATATTGAAGTAAATAAAAGCCTTTAACTGAAAAATGTTATAGTATATTAGTAAAGCAACACTATGAAAAAACTACCCTATATTGTATAATTTTTTCTTTCTACTTGGAGAGATGGATACAATTGAATGAAAATCAAAATAATACAAAAGTTGGTATTGATATTATGTAGTTGCATCTTGATTAGCAAGTAACTTGGCTTTAAGATATGATGTTTTTCAGAGTTGCCTGACATTCAATTATTTACGAGCTTAGATATTGTTTTGGGCAACTTTAGATTACAAATGGCACATTTACTATAACAACATTGATGATTGGCAAGAACATTGGAATGACTTTAGAAGAAATTCAGTCTAATTAATTTTTTCGTGTGTGGTACTTATATCAGATGAAGATAGTAACGACTGTTTTATATTCTTAGCTACTAGGGTACAGCAACAAATTATTAAAAGCAATTAAGAAGGTGGTATACTGGAAGGTCAACATAAATGCATAAGCTAATTGCAAAATGAATAAATAGAAAGAAGTATGTGAGAATGTAGACGGTAAGTCAGGAGGCTTATGGTAGGATAGCTATGAATCTATCTTTTTTTTCAAAAGAGAAACTAACAAAAGTTTCCTAAAACAGGCTTTGGAACCGGAGGAAATACTAATGATGTTGTCTAATGATGTGTTTGAATGCATACTCAGGAAATTTTTTAGAAGTATGGACATGGATCTTACTTAAACATATCAGCGACACTATTAGTGAGTTACTGGAAAAAATGATAGTAGAATTCCGAAAATCTCAAAGACAAGAATACATTTTACAATGGTGTTATGAAATTAAAAGAAATGATAACTACAGTCTACACAAATGACCTGTGGTAAAAAGTATTGAACATTGAGAGATGGCCGAACCACAAAAGATTGTGGAAAGACACTATATAAAACTAAATAAATGGATAGTAGAGACAAGAGAAAACGGACAAAAAACTAATTGCAAAAATAAAAATTGGTAACTAAGAAGAAAGGAAATATTGACTATTATTAATTGTAAGCTGACATGTTTGCTTCAATGTATTGCCTGAAGGAATTTTACAAACAAACTGTTTTCTGTTCTGACATTTCGGGCATTTTTTTCTAATCTGAATTGGAAGTTGCGTCAAGCATTTACTCTTAACATTTTTTTTAGCTTTTTTTCTATTCACTTCATATGTGTGAATGTAAACCTCCCTCAATTCTCTCCTACAGTCTTTATCTTGGGCTATCCTTTTCTACCTTGGCTCCGCTTGTTTTTTTATATCATCTCCTACCGCATTTGTGATTTTTCCCGTTTTCTATGACCAATATATGGGCGCTAGTTCTGTTTTTTTTTTTGTTCAATTTTTGGTCTTAGAGCCGCTTGTTGTGTCCGGCTTATTTCCACTTTAGTTTGGCAGTATGCTGTACGATGTTTGTAGATTTTGTTTTTCTCTGATCAATTTTTGTTATGGTCTTTATAAGTTATTCCCAGGATCTGTCTTTCCATGACTCGTTTAGTTTTATTAAATTTTATCTAGGTTTGCTTGCGTAAAAGTCAAAGTTTAGGCCCAGCACGTGATGGCCGATATAACACAGGAATCAAATATTTTGATGCGTTGGTGTAGTGGTATGTTATTGTTTTCAAGAAATTAGGAGAGCTTTCTAAAAGCCGTCTATCTCATTTGTGTTTTTTTATTTATCTCTGAGCTTTGGTTTTATTTCTTGATTTTTACTATTTGTCTAAAATAAATTTATTTATCTGTTTCTTAAATGTTTTTTTATTGTTTACATATTGTTTGTTGGTGTTTGACATGACTTGTATTGTTTCAAGTTCATCTTAGGACTTTTCAATTGTTTCTTTTTTGTAGTTTGCTAATCATTGTCTGTAATTTATTCCAGCTGGAGGTCACTGAAAATGTCTTCTAAAGCCATCTTAAATAGTTTTGGGGATATCGTATTTTCTTGTTTTAATATTTGTTTGAAGGTGATTGAGTTTGTTTTAAGTTAGTTGTCTATTTGGACCATCATTTTTACCTATTCGTATTTGTTATATATGTGGATTGAATCTATTTTGCTGTTGACAAGTCTTTCTACCGCTCATAGCTCTATGCAAGCGAAAGCTTTCTCGTAGTCTATAATTGCTAGATACAGAGAGATTGTACTTATTGTTTTTTTTAATCTTTAAAGTATGTAAGTGGTTAGTTGTACCGAACCCTTTCTTGAGTTCCGCTTGTTTAAGTGGTTGGTATTTATTGAATTTATTGGTTAGCCTGTTAGTAGTTATGTTTTTGTGAATATTTTATACATCTGGGATAGAAGAGATATTGGTCTATAAGTTTTACTACTTTTTGCACAGTTTTGTGTTTATATCTTTTTTTTAACAGTAATTTGCTGTATACTGTTTTTAGGTATTCTTTAAGTCTTATTCCTTCTTCCTTAATCATTTTTACGAGGATGCTCGGAGCATTGTTTTTTTTTAATTTATTTGATGGCTTATTCTATTTTGTCTAAGGTTATTTCTGGTAGAACTTCCGAATTAACGTTGGTTATTTGTTTTAGGAGGTTTTGTTTTGTTTTGATGGGTGGTTCTCTGTTCGAACTGTACAAGTTGTACTAGAATGATTTAGTTTCTGGATAATCCTTTTGATGTCTCTCTTTTTTTTCCTCCTTGCTCTGTTCCAACATAATTATCTTCTTCTTACGGGGCCTAGATGTTAGTGTTTTTATTTACGATCGTCTTTATGATTTTTGATGCCTTGTATGATTATTTTGTTTAGTTCTTGGAATTCAGTACTGCTTTTTTTGTTTGTTTAGCATCTTGAGTCGTTCTTTTAGCATAAGGTGCAATGTGTAGTTTAGTTTAGAATTATTTTTTCTGTCGCTTTTTACGCCAGTGCAATAGCCTAGATTTTTCAAGATTTGTTGATGTAGGTTTCTTATTGAATCTATGTTTAATGAAACACTATTTAAAGAATGCGTACATAATGAAAAATGAGGAGTGTTACTATGAATTAACCAGTGATCACGTTGTGTTAACACAGTGTTTAAGACAAGACAAGAATTGTTCATACATGAATATTTAAATGTTTGACAAAATATTAGATTGTTTTCAATTGGATTTACTATTTTAAATTTTTTGGTGCATGATACTACTGGGTAGGTATTGGTTTTTAATGGATTTTGCCGAAAAAAAAATGTTTTTTGTTGCTTTATAATTGATATATTTATGAAATCTATAATTATCAAAGTTTGCACTAAAAAGATTTGTATGAGGACAAAAGTCTGCAGAGACTGTCAAACTAATAAAAGAAAGAAATAACACAATCAGAAGTTTGCCAAGGCTTAATACGTCAATATCGAAACAAATTTGGTAAGACAAACGGTTATACAATACACAAAAAATTAAATATAATTGATGGTTGTAACCTCTACTACGTGATAATTCATGTTTATAAAATAATAAAACAATTTATGGCTGAAAGACTACGGTCGATAGCCGTTTGTACAAATCAATATTTTTTTCTTTAATTCTATGTGTTATACTTGTCCAATAGTGTTGTAAATTACTTGTGCAATAAAAATGTTAAATATATAAAACAATTTACTATGTTTTTATCACAAATTTATTCTTACGAATACATTACTAGTTTCGGCTCTACTAGAGCCTTCTGCAGATGAAATAAGTAAGAACTCATATAATTTATTTCAGAGCCAAAACTAATAATGTATTTGTAAGAATAAATTTGTGATAAAAAACATAGTAAGTTGTTTTATTATTTCAAAAAATTAAAGACATTATAGAAGACAACATAAATATGCGACTTTTATGATCTAAGTTGACAAGCGAAAAAGCTAGGATCAACAGAATTAAAAACAAGCAAGGCTTTATGGTAACAAATAAATCAGAAATTTCTCAGCAAACAATTAATAATGTGGGCTCAAAAGATATGTCAGTTATAGACGTGACAGAAATAAAAACATCACATGGAAAGTCACTACTGAAATAATTAAGTTGAAGCAGTTAAAGTACTACTAAACGTGTCTACAGGAGGGAAAAATATTAGTTTTTTGGAAAAATGAGGAAGTCATATTGTTATTCAAAAAGAGAGATAATTCTCTAGAACAGGCGGGATTTTGCAAGAACTATAGTACAATTGACCACCTACCTACAGGAGGGAAAAATATTAGTTTTTTGGCAAAATGAGGAAGTCATATTGCTATTCAAAAAGAGAGATAATTCTCTAGAACAGGCGGGTTTATGCAAGAACTATAGTACAATTGACCACCTACAAACACTGTGTAATGTCATAGAGAAAGTATTGTACTGAATACAATATTTCCTTGTTCATTTTAAAAAGGCCTAGAAATGTGGGTTATTACGAAGGGTGCTCCACCTGAATGAAAAATATCTACAATCAAAATTAAGATTGAAGAAACCATACGGATTCTATGAGGTGTACTTCAAGCATCTTTATTGGGAGACAAAAGGTAGCATCAGAACGTGTTGTTCTTGCTACGAATTTTTCAAAGACTAAGAATTTGAACCAAGACAATCAGCATATCACAATTAACAACGAGTCAACAGAAAATGTAGAAGAGTACATCTAGGTCATCTTATATCACTTAGCAAAAATAAACAAAAAGCTGAGATTGCAGTGCGAATCAGGCAGAGTTGGGCCGCATTTGGAAAACTGAAATATTTAACTGCGGCATGCGCCGTATGGCGTAGAGTTACACAACGAGCTACGGAACGGAATATGCTCGGCATAAGTTTAAGGGAAAAGATAAGGAACAAAGAAATGCGCAGTCGGAGTAATGTTAGCAATGTTATTCACCGCTTTGCTAGCCTTAAGTGGAGCTGTGCAGGACATGTAACAAGCCAAGAAACATTGATATGGACAAGATCCAAGATCATCTAAAAGAAGCGTCTGACGACCTCAGAAGAGATGGTTGAACGATATTAAGACCATTGCTGGAAGATAGTGGCACTAAAAGGCTCAAAATAGAGAAATGTGGCAGCAAACGAGGGAGGCCTACGTCGAGTAGTGAATAACGACAAGCTGAAAGAAAAAGAAAAAGAAAAAGAAGATATTTATAGAGGTAATAACACTTTCTTAAATTGATTTATTATAAACTTTGTTCGCGGCTCGCTTCATACTGTTATTATAAATAAAAGACGTTTCCAAGCGTAACACTACTGAGGGCTTCACTGTTAAAACATATTTACGTATTTTTTCTTTGTTTTTATTTATGGATTATGTTTTCTACACACTATTATAAATAAATGTATTAGATTTGAATTATGTAGAGGAAATCAGTTTCAAAAGACTGTAATATAGTATTTATTTGACATATTAAAGATTACAATTCTATTAAATAAAGATGTTATTTGTTTGTGTACGCACTAATAGGAAAATGTCTATGCCTGTTGTAATAATAAATTGGCTAACATAAATAATATAAATATTGATATATATTTCTGATTCTAATATTATAACCATTTTTTCTAAAATTAATGCAATTTAAAAAAAATATATACATAGTTATTAATTTTTTAATAATATATTATTACTAGTTTAATAATAGATTGTGAATTATTAATAAAATTAATAATTCACATGTCTTATGCATTGTTGAATTTCCATTAAGTTCGTTTTGGATCCATTATGCCATATTAATAAGTTATTAATATTTAAACGCGATTTTCATTTTAAATGAAAGTGCTAATGCAGTTGGATTTTTTACGTGCGATGCATCGGGGGTGGCCATCGGGGATGAACGGGAGTCATACAATTTGTCAGTCATAAACTAATGAATATTGATAGAGATAAACACATGTGGCGTGTGTGTGTGGGAGGAGATGTCGGGGTTAAAGCATTCTTCCCCATATTGCGTCGGGCAGTATGAACTTTCAAAGTTTAATATTAATTTAATTTGAGTCGCAGTCATAGTTTGCCGATATGGGAATCCTATTATCCTTTACATGGACATTCAATTAGTAAAACCACGGTATTTCATTAGGTGGAGTTAATGAAGTGACGTCAGCGGCGGTTAGTCCAGGTGATTATCAATCATCTTGCAGTGACGGTCCATGCACAGCCATGCACGGTTCATGACTTCACGCTGGGTCCCCGACCACTTGGCCTCTGTCGTTATTTCCAATAAATCAATCAAAAGTTTTAGAGCCCGCAGAGCGAGATAGCTGGAAAAAAAGGCACGTCGTACAGATATTTGTGTGTTAAATATTCCACACACGACAGACTAACTATTTTGGCGATGCGAATCGCACTGAAAGTCCTGTCAATATCACTGTTTTTCGTTCACGCGACAAATTTATGGAGCCATAATAAACTTTGTGTATTACTCTTGTTAATTCACGTTATCAAATTGGGTCGTATTGTTAAATTACTAATATATTAATAAATTTAAAAATAGTTTGACTATTTTTAAATTTATATCATTCAAGCAATAAACAAGTTTAATTAATATTAAACTAAAATTTTAATTTAAATTAAGGATGTAGTCTTTGGGTATAGAATTTATATATACAATATTATTTGAAAGATTGATGTATTATTGCGTGTATTTTTGGTTTTATTTTAAAATATTTATAAACGTTGTATGAGAACTTTTACTGTCTTCCCCACGAGCATTTAGTTGAACAAATAACATTGTCGGAGTAATGGCTTCTAAGGATGCGAGCCAAATCTGAAGTAGCATTCAGTAATGAAAGGCAAGAACAAGCAGAACTGCTAGGTAGTGTAGTGGTTAGAGTACTGGACTACTACACTAGGGGTCTCGGGTTGAGCCCGCTAAATTTTTCTGGTTAAGAAAAAATGTGTTGTGCTAAGTACTGCTTCTTTCAGATAAGAAGAGATCGGTAATAGGTCCCGTGTACTGCCTCGATGTTGCATGCACGTTAAAACCCAATAATTTAATTTAGAATTCTTGAGTTTGTAGCAAAATTGCCAGATGTGGTAGTCTTAACATCCGGTGATTAGCCTTGACAGCAGAAATTAATTACTTTAAAAAAAGAACAAGCAGAGGTTAATCTACTTAGAGCAATCTTTTAAAAGAAGAGACCAAAAAGTTTGAACAAAGAATGACTAAGCTTTAATTAATTTAACTGAACAACTAAGTTTAAGGTTAGCTACAGTACATTCGCACAAATCTTGGTACAGAAGGGTATGTAAATACGCAAAAGGTCAATGATGGTTAGTTTCTAGTTGTCGTTGGTCCGCAATAATTATTTTTAACAAAACATTAGGTGAGTTGTTTTTTAATTATAACCAGAGCGATTTACTTTACACTATACGTGGTACGGTAGTTTTTTTTTTTTAATTAAGGCTGCAACACTAGAGGTACTTAAAAATTAACCTTAAAGTAATGCCTTTTATTTTTTTTTGCGTTTTATATGTCATAAAATTTACTGTAATTTATTGCATTGCATTTCTACTATAAATAAATATATTTAATGCTATTAAGAACATAAAAAAGTAATAAAACATAAACTAATATGCATCAAAGGAGTGTTGAAAAATAAAGCTTATACGGATTTGTAATATTGAAAGTGCTTACATCTCGTGACTTGTCAATACTCCTACGTATTTGTTTACTACGGTGCTACGTCTTTCCAATTCTGTACTACGGAATGGAAGGGTGGATTTTAACAAGGTAATGTGTAGCCGACTTGAAGCATTCGAAATGTGGTGCTACCGTCGTCTGCTTAAAATAGAAGAAGAAGAAGAAGAAGAAGAATATTGAAACTAATGGTTTATGGGGAAAACCAGAGGAAGGCCGAGTTCAGCTGATTGTTAATTTGTAATGTATGACAATAAAAATTAATTGTTATTATTATTATTATTATTATTATTATTATTATCACATATAATTGTTTTTTTTAATCAATTCAAGGTGGATTAACTAAGGATCAATAAACAGTTAGGTTCTGCAAAAGAGGACAAAGTGTTTTTGAATTGTTTTTTATTATGGAGTTTTTAAGTAAATAATAAATCTCAAAGTTGTGAAAAATGTGCGCTTTTTTTGATACACTATTCTGATTGTTGCTCCACTCTTAAACGAGCATGTTTGCGCCTTGCTGGTAAGCTTACTTTTGATTTGGTAGCTGTTGAGAATGAAGATCTAGGTTGAAATTTATCCACAGTTGTGTCAAAAACATTTGAGAGTTTACACCAGTCGTGACAGTTGCAAAGGTTGAGGAACAATGCGTGAAGGTTGGCGGATGACTTCTGCGCTTTGGTTTCTGCGTTTTTCTAAAGTACAAAATGAATAAGACGAAGTGGCAATTACGTAGAAAAATAGTCAAATGTTTAATTTTTAAAATACAATAAATTATAGAAATTAAACGGATTTAAGAATTTAAAAAAACAGGAGATCTTACTTTTGGGATCTTTTTCGTAAAATTGCAACAAAAACTTGTTGTCGAAAACTATGTATGGTGATAACACCGTGTTTAAATGGTTTAAAAAAGATGGACATGAGTATATTCAGAATCACTAAAACCTAGTCAGTCAGCTTAAAAAAAAAACAGATATAATTGTAAAAGTTCTTTAAATTATGCTAGAAGACCACTGAATGATCTTTCAGGTTATCGCAGATTAGTTAATCATTAATAAATAATAGAACTCTTTTCAAACAAGTCGTAAGACATCTGGGGCAATGTAAAATCGCTGTAAAACGCTAAATAAATAGAGAACGATTTGATAAATGTTATTGTACTAATTGGAAGAAACAAGACGTTTTTGATGACACGAAGACAATATTTTTTTTATAAAGTTTCAATAGCTTATAGAATAGTGCAATTCTTGTTATTAGGTTAAATGGATATTACTTTAAATAAACAGTTTATGAGCTATTTCAATAAAATTTCAGTTTTTTTAATTTTATGATGATACTTTAAGATGCGATGTGATGCCTGTTGGCTATTCTGAGTACTCTGACTAAACTGTATGATTTATATTTTTTTAGCTCGAACATACGCTCACATAATCCACCGCAAAACTGTTACTAGAAATTTTTAGGGTAAGTTTTACTAGTCATTCAAGAAAAAGAAATTACACGTTTTATAACCTGGCATACATTCAAAAACATTGATCTAGATTAGTTAAGCTTTATTGAAAGCTTTAATTGAAGGACAAAATAAGGGACAACCCAGCTACCAGATACGTAGTAATATCCTTTAATACTTATGCTGTATGTAACAAATGAGGATTCAGGGACGGCGCTAGGCGGGCGCAATACACATTTTATTTGCGAGTAAGACTTGCTCTATATGTGTAACCAGTTTATCCCCTGAAGGTGGTAACGAAACAACTGTCGCTGGCCACCACCTCCAACAAAGCGCTTCATCTCCATTCTCCATGTACTTGTTACCACGAGGAACTTTCAATACCTATGGGAGCTTTTGCGAGGGATTGGACAGGTTTATAGTAATAAAATTAAGCGTCTAGTAACTACATAGGTTTTATTACTACACCGCATCTGTAGGTGATCGATCTGATATTTTTTGACCTGATTAACTTAGATAATCCATAAAAACAACTAGGAACTAAACCCAAACTAAGCTAAAGTCAACTATCATCAATAATTCTTTTACTACTAAACGCGGACTTGGAACCTTATGGGACAATACTCATTAGGCAGCACCAGAATGACCTTACGTTGCCTAAGGCTCAAGTGCCCACGGCTAGAGAGAACCACGTTTTCTAAATTGTCAAAAACCACTGAACAGTCGTCAACCAAGTCTCAAGCCAAGTACTCGCAAGGCTCCAAGGGTTAGTAATTGTAAACCAAATTCAAACTATGGTGAGTCAAACTACGACCACCCAATAGTAACAATTCAAAAAATTACTTTTGGACATGACATTAATTGAATTAACCGTAATTGAACTTATTATAAGACATTTGTGCGTGTCGTAAAACCCGTGATACCCTTATTAGTAAAACAATGTGGCACAAGTAGGCGAGAGGGTTGAGCAGATTTTGCAACGAGTTTGTTCTACGGCCACGGCATTCAACTCCGCGTTATGAGTCAACCACTAAGAGAAGTTTTCAGGCTTGCGATGGGCCGAGACACTCATTTTAGCACGCCTAACTCTGGAGGGTGTTTTATACAACCTCCGCTAAGACTTAATGGTACCCTAGAAGCTAACCTCTGCTCCGGCGCCAAAACGCAATTTACTGGATAGACAGCCGCCTCCGCAATTATTTCCACTCTTAGTGGCAGTTTCAAAGAGAAACAATGTCCTGAAACTCTACATTAATTCCTACTTTCTCAGGCATCGGAACGCAACTGAATAACGGATAACGCGATTGCAAGGAATGAAGCCTGTTGTTTTCTTCTCAATTATTTTGTCAAAGCATGTGCACGCAAACTGAGTGCATATACAGTTTTTTAGTAATTTTTTTTTGTAACATCTAAAAAGTCGGGGACATATTTTTAATTTATAGGGGGCGCCGGTGTGAAAAAGCTGCAATTCTTCTCACAGAAAATTCTAAAGAATACGACTTAAGAAAACTGGACTACTGCCATCATGACATCAAGCTACACAGCTTCGATCAGCAGAGTCTGCTATATTTTGTCTCTGCTGAAAACCTGTTGTCCTGGCTGCACATAACTGCTAGCATTGCAAATTAGCGTGACTTAGGTCCCACAATTTGTAAAAGTAAGAACAAATTATTGTAAAGGTTATATAGTCGCAAACTAATCGACAAATCAGAAATCGCAGGTCAAATACCCCATTGACTAGTAAAATCCAAAGAAGTTGACCGTAGCTCAGCAAACTAATCGACAAATTAGAAATCGCAGGTCAAATACCCCATTGACTAGTCAAATCTAAAGAATTTAACCGTAGCACAGGCCACATGTTTAAAAAGGACAGTCGTTTACACTACCTACTAGACATTCCAATTCATTATGCATTATTTCAAAATTTCATTGTAAATTTGATCATTGTTAATTGTTTGTCAAATGTCTTGTTACATACACTGGTATACGCCCAGTGTATGTAACAAGACATTTGACATTTCTACAAAAGTAGAGTAATTTTTTTAAATTTATGTTTTTATGAAAGATATATTGGAAATTTATAACATTTAATGACACGCGTTTTTGCTATTACATCAATCTGAATATTTTTTAACTCTTGTAGCATAATTTTCAGTTTTCATTTTATTTTTTATTAAGTAGATATTTAATTTCTCTTCTAATGAAAATTAAACAACCAACTTTATTACCTTATAACAACCAAAAAATTACAAAATGTTCATACAACCTTTGACATTTCTCGTTTTAATATTTTTAACGTTTTAAACATCCGATAAAATGTTACATCATGCAGCAATTAACCAAAAAATATATAAAATCCCCTGATACACACACACAAAACATATGTAAACAGCAAAACGTCAACTAATTTGAATTTCCTCCTTTCATTGCATTTTTATATGTTTGGCGGGTTAATAATTTTGGCAAATCTCACTGGACCCCAACATATTCCGCAACTATTTTTTCATGTCCGGCTCCATAATTGTATGCAAACAGTCGTATCGTTCTCTCCGCTCCCCTCCACCTGCAACACACGGCAAATTTACAATACGATATTTCTCCGGGTGGACAACCCGAAATAATTAAACCTTTTACCTGGACCCGGGTCTGTTTCATCTGTGTGCCGATCGCTGCACCTGCTTTATTTCAACTTAAACCAAAAAAATAATTAAATCCGACTTAAGTAGACAGCAGGTAGATGAAATTGCACTTGTTCAGTTTGCTTTTTATATGATTTATTATGTTTTAAACGATTGATTGTTATTTGTTTTGTTATGTTTGGTTTGGCGCTACTTTTCAACGACAATCAGCACAGATCTTTTCGTATTAATAGAATTGGTTATTGCAGTCATTTATATTAAATTTTTTAACATAAAATATAAGTGCAATACCCTTAAAAGAAACAAGAATAATAAAATTGAGAAGAGGAATCGTGAATGGGTTGGAATGTTATTTCGATTTATACCTGTCCGTAGGTATATAAAGGAAACATATGATATTAATTATAATTTAAAGCGAACATGGTGTAGTGGATGCATTTTTATTTATTTCTTATTTATATTTGAAGTGATTGGTAGGTAATTCAATATTCCACTACAATCCTGTTTCCTTAATTCTTCACCATTATTCTTAATAATGCAATCGTAGAACATTTCAATTATAAGTTAGTTTTGATATTGTAATTTTGACCACACACGCAGATACTATTTCATTTTTATAATGATTACTATTTTATAAATAAATTGTGCATTGTTAACATAACTACATCTATATATTTTATTGCAATTACTTTTTCAATTTAATATTTAAACGTGTGAATCCTTTAGTTCGATGGACACAATCCATTTTCCACTTGAATCGCGCAGTGTAATTAAACATGCAATCTAGTCGTCGGGGGTGGCAAATCGCTTCAACGTCTTTTTTATACATTTTTTCCCACTACACATTCCATCAATATATAGTGTGAAGCGAGATGTGAAGGCTCTAAAGTGAAAAAGAGATGGAGCAATTTCAACCGCTGACCTCGGTGGAATGCCAGATTGTCATCTGAATCCGAGTTGAATAAATAGACTCAACGACATCCAGTCTGTCAAAGAGCCGAACATAAATACCTAAATAAGAGAGACCCTCAAAGACCTCGACCTTCGTCGTTCTGCCTGTTGCAGCCGCGCCAAAGCAGACACGCTCTCTCTACTTCGATTCTCTTTTTTACCTGAAACTGAACGAAACCCACCGCATACTCTTGTATAACGTCGGCTAACGACGGTCTCTCTGGTATCGCTGTGCATAGATCGTACATCATTACAATTAATAAACACCTTTATCTATCATTATTGAATTTCAGCCTATCGGCGATACAATTACAGCCAACCGCAAATGGCTGGTGTAACTAACTACATTGATTTTTTTGTTTTGTATTAAATGTCGACGTGTCCCCTCGATCATGTTCATTACGTAATTACACTATACACACTATTAATTTATCAATAGGCTTGGTGCATGTAATGACAGAATGTGGAATGTCAGGTAGATTAATATTAATAAGTAGTTTACTTTAAGATTAAGATGAGTGCGTAATCAGGAATTTGTATCAGCACTTATGTATGTTATGTTTATATATTGTGCGGTGCTTGGGGTAATACATTACTATAGGGGTGGCTTGAGTGTCTAAATTTGTTATACTCTTATCTTAACTGCGAAAGCAATAAACATGCTGTGAATTCTTGTAAAGTTTCAAAAGGGATTAGATGTTTTAGTAAAGTATTAGATATTTTATGGTCTAACTTTTGTTATGAAAATCGTATAATTTCTTGTCAACATTTTATTAAAAACATGGAAACAATTTGTTATCTATTGGAATTTAATGATTTTAAAGTATTGTTGATTGAATTGATTGAATACTACATAGATCACAGTGGTGATGAGCAGTCTATATTTTAAAAGTGTTTTTTTTTTAATTGCATTGCTTAGATTACATTTAGCTATTGACCTAGTACTGGTTTAAAATCAAATCATATCAAAATTGTGGGATTATATCAAAACAACAAAAATAATTTTGAATTTCAACTGGTGGAAGATTAGAAATATTCAGAAGTATTTATTGGTACAAAATTCTTGTTTAAATCAATTTTGGGAAGTTTTTAATAAAAAAAGTTTTGTTTTATGCAATCGCTAATTTTATTATTCTATAGGTTTTACTAATAATAATTTTCTAACTATGCATTTATTGATATGTTGACTAAGTATTATTAATGGGTTAAAATGTTGCTGTTTATTATTAAATTAATGATTGTAAACCCGTCTTATAATAAGTTTATTTTAAACAACTACTTTGAAATGGTATTAGAAATTTGATGATATTTTTGACGTACAGCAATAAATAGTTTGAAAGATTTTTATGAAGTAGTGTTAACGTTGATATCTATGATATTGACTGTGACGTTCTATCTATGGGAAACCTTTTCATACGCTGTCCAAGCAAAGTTGATTCTTTTGTGTAGTTGTGATGTCTGGTTGTTTCTGGTTATTCTGATTTTATGATTACGGTATATGTTTAATATTTTCTTTATACACGGTATATGTATTTGTAGACTAGATGTACGTTCTCGTTTCTGATATTAAAGTGTTCGGTATCTTTGTCATTATTTTTGTTTTCGAAAAATTGAGCTAGTCTGTTCTTCCACATTTAAGGAATTGGTCTTTTGATATAGTAGCATGTTGGTAGATGTTATATATTAGTTTTGAGTATCTGTAATCTATGCGACATTCTCTCATAGTCTTTATGATGGCATTTAACTCAACTGTGTTGAAAGCTTTATGGTATTTTATGAATGCAACGGCCAGTGATCTGTTGTACTTTACTGATTTTTTAATAGTTTTGCAAGTCAGCTTTATCTCCTTTTTTGTAAATCAGGATAGTTATTACATTGTATTTGTCTGGAATTCTGCTATTGTTTAGGTTTAGGTTAAATAGTGATTTATTTTTTCTTTAAAAAATGTGCCTTTTGTTATGTATTGCTTCTTTGACTATATTCTTCTTTATCCGCGATTTGTTGTATTTTGTTTTTGGCAGGGCTATCTTGATTTCTCCGATAGTGCTATCTTGTTGCTTCTCGAATTCTATGTTGACAATAGATCTTTCAATCTTTTGGTGTTGGTGTATTTGGGCCGAGATTTTTTACGTGGCGATTTTTGTACAGTTTATGATAGATTTTTTTACGATGCGTAATATGTTCTATCTCGTTGTGATGTTTACTTGCATGTTCTTTAGTTTTGATATTTGTAACTATTCTTTATTAAGGCTTCTGCGTGAATATCTTTATGCTCTTGTTCTATTGTTTGCTAGATCTTTTTGTTGTGATAACTTTTGATCTTGCTTGATGGTTTTAGAGATTTTTTTGCTTATTTTTTTTAGTTCTTCTTTGGTTGTATTTGGATTGTTTTTTATTTGGTTTTGTCAACATTGTGACCAATTCTTTATTCTTTTCTGGATTTGGGACAGATTGGCAACATCCTTTTTGAATTTGTCTAGTGTGGTTGACTGTGCTCGGTTAGTCGTTGTATTTGTAAGCTTATACTTTTTTTTTCTAGATTAGATTACGTCTTAATAGTGTATCTCTTATTTAGTTTTAATATTAAGGAAGCTATTCTTGTTGAGAAAATTTTCTTACTGGTAGAAGATTGTCATTATTTAATCGTCTGTGGATTAGAAAACCGACTTCTTTTTTTAGTTTGTTGATTTCTCTAGCATAGTAAAAAAGTTGTCTCGATTTTAGTTGGAGAATAGCATCCTAACTTTGCCAAGGCCAATATATTATATCTTTGGATATAAGTGTTCTTGTGTTTTATGTTGATTTTTCTGAGTTTTGCTTTATAAGATTACGTTGGTTAGTTTTAGAGGCAGACTTTTTTTAGGTGTGTGATTTTAGGCTAGCTGTAGATTTTCTTTTTTTTAAATTTTTTTATGATCTTTTACGTTGACTAGGCGGGTTGGAAGATAATAGAATGTGATGTGGTATATCTTAATAAAACCGCATTGAAAGAAATTCAAATTCTATGTACTTAGTGCATATTTTGTAATCGCTGTTAATATTGTACATTTAATAAATTTTTAAAATTAGAAGAGTTTGGAGTAATAAAACTCACTTCGATCATTTAATGTAATTGCGGAAGTTAAATACGTCATAGAGCTATCTTTAATGGATAAATAAGTTTAGTAAAATTTGATGCAGATATTTTTTATATTGAAAATTGGACTAACTGAGCAAAAAATTGATACATTTAATAATTTTTTATATATAAAAAGATTTATGTAGAAATATTAAGTCAAAATGTCTTTTTAACAATCCAAACACAAATTTTATATGCTGCAATTATAAGACGAAGTGTATGTAGCTAGAGTTATACATACAATGTGTTAAAAAATCACCCTGAAAAAGTTGGCGTACAACACTGAAATTTATTGAATTTAGTAGTGCATGTTGATATACAATTGATTAATTCTTCATAGAGTTATAATAATAATATTTATTAAGGAAAAAAACGCGTTACATTTCTGCGTACTCTTTTATCGGTCCTTCTGGGCATGCCAGAAGTTAGATGGTTTTATACCTCTTGAGGCAGTTTGTTTCAGACTATTTGTAGCTGGTGACGCAGTTGTATCTTAAGTGATTTAGAGGATAAGCTTAACGACGCAATTTTTTGGCCATCATATTCCAGAAATGTTCTATAGGGATCAAATTAATGTAGTTTTTTAGGAAGTCTGTAGTTAGCAGTATGAGGTTGCGCAATATCTTGGTAGAAAACTGCATTTGGATTCAAGGGGTTAAAATATATATTTATATAATACTTTTATTCTTGAATACCGAAATGTTAACTGGCTCAAATACAAACATGATTGCTTCTCCAAAGCGATTGGCAATGAAATATTTTGCTGAGATAATTTAAGCTCATGTTGCAAAGACACTATCTATGGGTATACTACATCAATGTAACCGCGCACGTGTACTATGTCCAGAATGAATATTAATGGGGACCTTTGCCGTAGCATATTATTATTATTGCGCGTTTTACAGCTATTTTACATTGCCCCAAGTATTACGACTTGTTTCAAGGGGTTTGATGGGACCAACGGTTTATTAGGTGACTTCCGAATTACCCCGGTGGATAAAGAGCAAGATATTATTTTAGTCATATTCTGGGATCAAACTCCGGACTGTCACAGCTTGCTACGCTAATGGCCTGGTTACACAATACGAGTTGCTGACCTGACAGTGGACAGCTACTGCGAGGGGCGAGTAAAAACAATAAATGTTACTGATGCAGCTTGCACTGTGTAACTAAGCCATTACGCTCTATAACTGAGCTATCTCATCTAAATTGTAAATTTTGTTTTTGATTTTTAGGTCGTCTAATTCCTAAAGGTCAGAGTGCCATATCTAAAATAAGGTCAGCGACAAGAAGACAACTTTTGTTTATTTTTGAACACAGTCTTAATCGTCTTGGCACCATTTGCCTATAAATGGTGATTATAAGACTTTATCACTAATTGATTTTATTTAACTTATTTCAATCGTTTGTATTGGTTCTGCCGGATAGTAAGATAGCGTTTTTGAGTCACTTTGTTTAATTTCTATTCATTGTTGCAATGTGCTCACGTGGTCCGTTGTACTATGACCTGCAAGAGATACGTTTGTCAGACACAATTTATTCCAGTCTTGTCTTTTGTAGTATTGGACCTTGAGTGTTCTTTGTTAAACACATCTGATCGATAAAAATTATATTTGCTTTGAATAGAATATCAATCTGTCCTGATTTGTTAAAGTTTGTGTCTGTTAATGGTATATTCTTGGGAATGATGAATGATATGCCAAAAATATTAAGTCACTAACTAACCAATGTAGATGCGTCTTTTTGCACTGCTGGTTGATTTGTGGTAATGGTTTGTGTTATCAAAAGTTCTAATACTGTGAATTATGACTGGTTTTTGTATTTGATTGTTTTTTATTTGTGTGATGTGTTTGCCATCGAGTTTTTGATTACGTTGATAAGAATATTGATCGGTGATTGACCAAGTTTATTGATTTTTACATAAAATTGGATTGGGATCTATTGTCTAGTAATTTGCCATTTCTGATATGAGTGTGGAGAATGCTATTATGTTTTTTGTTGCATATTTTACATTTTCTTGACCGACATTTTGTAGCATTTAAAATGCGTTTGGGCTGCCAGAGTATGAATGTTTTAAGATTTTGTAGAAGCTTGTCTTGTAGTAGTAGTAGTTTGTGTCTTCTTCTTGGCATCGATCGTGTAAGATTGTTGTTAAGTTTGTTAATATCGGATGAAAAGCAAATATGAAAGTTAAAATTACTACTGGACACAGCATAACACTACAGGATAAGAACAAAAATTCTATACCAGGCCTCAGGAATCTTTACGAATTGATTGTGGTACTGCAGGGGTATTATATTTATTAAAAACTTATTGGTATTATTTGTATTTTAATTCGGTGTTCTTTCCATTTGTTCTTGGTTAACTGATCTAGTTTTGATGTCGATACTGTACAGCTGTTATATGTTTTTACTGGTCTCATTTACCAATGCTCGTATATTTTTTGTGAACTTAGTTACGTAATTTCTGATTGATATGGCTGATAATCTTTTTCTACTTTTTTTAATTCAAAAAGTTGTCTTAGATGATTTGAATGATATTTAATTATTCAATTCTCTATTAAACGGGTAGTGAAATAGCTTGCAACTGTTGTCTTGCTGTTTTTGCGTTTGTGGATCTCTCTGACATGGCATTGGTAAATGCTTCGAATAATGAGTATGTTTTTTTTTAAGATTTGACTTTTATGTACATTTGTAGTCATCAGCGTTGTCCATGCTGCCGGTTTCGTTAATTTTGATGATTTGGTTTGAATCATTTCGAATTCTTTTACAGTTTTTTTTTAACTTTTCTAGTGTTAACTGTATTTTGATTTTGCAATTGTCTTCATATATTTTAAAAATTATTGTGAAGCGCGTGAGGGTTTGCTTTAGAACTCCACGTCTAAGTTTTAATTTTTTCAACGATGACATCTTGAACGCAGTTTTCTGATATTGATAGCTACGTGTCACAGGGATCTACTTCGAAGAACTATTAGTTATTTATGGAGAAGTGTGCTGCCTGATGCACCTCTCAGCAGGTTTGATTTTTATTTTAGGTTGTTCTGATCTGAGTACTCAGGAATATAAACAAGTTATCATGAAAATGCATAACTTTAACAATAACGTAGGTTTAGTGTTGGAATAACTTTAAACACATTTTGATAATTTGTTCTTTGTCAAGTAGTTTAATTTTATAACAATTGTATCAATTATATGTCAACATTAACTCCTTTAGGGAGGGTGGTTCTTTTTTTTAACGCAGATTATAAAAAAATTATATTTGCTTTTGTATGGAATATTGTTTTAAAATATAATGAGTATCATCTGAAACTACACTATTTCTTTTAAATTCTGTTAAAAAAATGAGCTATTCAAATCATTTCCGATCCAAAATTGACGAATGATACTTTTCAGCATCTGCGCAATGTTGCAGATCTTCGTATATTTTATAGATATTTCCACGGACTTTGTTAATGATCTAAACAAATATTTACTCTTAGTACAAGGCTTGCTAGGAATTCTAACAAATATTTACTGACAGTTCAGAGATGTAGGACTGAAACTTTTAACAAATATTTGTTTAACCGGATTTTTGTCAAATGGAATTGGTTATTTTTTGAGACCCAACTATTCAAGGTTAATATTCACAGATTACTTAAATCTCATTAATTAAAATCTAAAGGTATTGTTAAGTGGTTGAAAATGAAAAAAAAAATAGAATTAACTACGAACATTAAAGTTTTTTTTAAGGAGAGCATTTTATGTTGCATTACCAGGTTAAATGGTGATTAGCATAATATGTCGCGAAGTATTTGTAAATATGTGTTTTTTTTTTATAAACTTTGTTTTAAAATTTTTGATGATATAAACTTAACAATTATGATTAATTGCTAAATTTGAAGCAGTTGTAGGTTTGGCATCGATTTGGTTTTTATGGTTTGTCGTAGTGTTGTAGTGACTGAGAAACTGTTTGCAGTTAATATATCTAGGTGGATTTGATTAGTTCTTTGCCAGAATGCTGCAATTATAGTGTGGCCATAGATATAGTGCATTTGCGACATGGGCTTATATTATTTTAGCGGATTATTTAATTACCAATCCATTCGGGGGGGCAATTATATTTGTCTTATATAACTGAATTTAAGCACATGTTGTAAACACATTATATCTACGGCTGCAATATAGTTATATAAAAGTTGATTACATCCAGACGGATACTGACATTCACCAGATCAGACGAGACCAACATTCCACTATACTGCATTTTGGTTGTCTAAACAAACTAGCTAATAGCATTATTTTATTTAGTGTTTGCATTGCGTTGCTTGTACTTTTCTTAACATTATTGCTGTAAATAAAGGGTTTTCCAATAAGAGGTTTTATTTTAAACTTGATATTATTTTATAAACTAACATAGTTACTTATGATTTGTTTTACATTGGATTAGTTAAATTAAAATTATATCATTAACAATTATTATTTTCTAATTGCAAAAATGGTTACATTTTTAGTTCTAGACAGTCAGAAAAGTTCGGATTTTATTTAGGCGCAATGAAGCAATGCGGCACCGCAGTTCACGAATCTCATCACTATGGGGGATAATGATAGTATGGAGTCTCTAGAAGATGATAAAAATTTCCAACTAGACATCCACTCACTAAAACAACAAAATGACTGGAAGCTGACTTAACATGCCTCTTCTATGAAAATTCCCCATATCGACACATTAAAACATACTTTGACCAAAAGAAAATTCACTTGCATCATACGAGTTAATTGAAGATAAAACCAATTAAGTTGTCCTACGCTACATCTTACTGGACTTATCCACACAAGAAATTGCAGAATTTTTTTAAGCAACAGGTTATACAGTTTTATCAGTAAACAGACTTTATGAAAAAATTAAATCTTTTTAACTTATGTTGGAAAGAGATGATTCTAATGAAAATATAATGCTCCTAACTAAAGGTCTTAAAATCACTGTCGTACATCAACTCAAATCGGGTGAACCAGTTTACTACCACCGATGTCGAGTTTATGGTCATGCAGGAAGAACTGTCTTTTAGTCCACTGCAACTAAACTTGGCTGAAGATAAGGAAATCAATCAGCTAGTTATAAGGGATGTCCTACATATCAAGAAAAAATGCTAAGATGTCTAAACCATATCAACTATCACAAACACTACTCAGATAGAAACCGGCAAATCAACCTTTTCCAGAAACCACGACACACAAAGTATCACACTTACAAACAGATCAATCAACATCTACAGAACCGACTCATTAGAATGTTTTAAACACAGCAAACGAAGAAAAGGGTTTGTTAAAACAAATCCTAATGATTGTGTTGATGAAAGTCAACTCATGAACAAAACAAAAATGTTTGAACATCTGGAATTACGATTAGCAGGTATCAAACACGAACTCTTGTCACCTGCTAAACATTGTAATTGACAACCTAAGGGAAGTACATCAGGTGTAAAAGCATTCAGAAAGGCAAATGAAAGATGGGAGGCAATATTAGTATAAGTCGGGTGTAAGGCGATTTGATAGACGGTACACAAACAACGACCAACCAAATAACTATTTCCACAAAATGCAATAAATGTGAATGACATTCTAGATTTACTAATGAATGTTAACCTAGTAAATCTTTCTTATTCACTAATTTTTTTGAGGAAGCTGTGGGCAAATAATGTTGATAATAATCTACAGCTAGACACGAATAGTGTGGCCTCTATAATAGTCAACTTAGTATACAAAAAAATTATGTTGAATGTGGTTAAACTAATGTCTTTGCCAGTTTTAGGATTTTTTATTTGCGCTTACATTTTAAAAATTTCATGGGCGACGTTGTTCTGAGATTGAAAGATGCTAAAACTGGCAAAGTCATGAGTGTAACCACATTCAACATAATTTTTGTGTATACTAAGTTGCCTATTATACAGGCCACACTATTCGTGTATAGCTGTATTAAACACATTTACATTCAAATGTACCATCAATTTGAAAAGCAGCGCAACATTTTTGTGATGCATTAAACTCAAAAACACAAATTTATCTACTTGTAAGATTAATCTGAAAATAAATATTACAGATCAAAAACAATGAGTGAAAAAAATGAATACGATAATTTTGCTTTTGCGGCACAGAAAATCTTAGAAGAATTGAAAAGCACTTTTTTCATATACAACGAGTGATAGTTTAGTGCAGTTTTTGGGCTGAATGCTTGACTATTTCATTTTTTTTAACGAAAACTGGTGCCAAGAATGAATAGACTGCGAACTGCATTTTTTTGCATAAAATCAATGAAGTTTAGTATGAGAGCAATAGTAAAGTAGATAAAAATAGGCTACATGTATACTATATTAAATTTATCCAAGCTGGTCTGATGAGTAACTTGGAAATTCCACTCTGAAATTCCATTCTCAGTTTTTACTCATTCAATTTTCTGTTTTTCTATTAAGTTCTAAATTCTATTAATCATTTCAGATTAAATGTAATAAATTAATTAATTAAACTTTATATAAGCAGTTTCTATAATTTATTCAAATACCCCCAGCTAATTATTAAAAATCGAAACCAAAAAAATGCTGGTAATTATAATTAGGTAAACGGAACAAGCACACATAAAATAAATTTAAATACATATTAGTTCCTCCATCTGTTTATTAATAAGCATATTAAAAAGCAATTTATATTCAAATATTAAATTAATAATTGTACTTTTGTAACCATTACCAAAATCAGCGATCCAATTAAAAATCTAAATTAATTTGGTACATTTCCTATACATTGTTTTCTTAATGTGAAGTCATTTTTTTAATTAATATTTTAGGTTAATTTATTA
This sequence comes from Tachinus rufipes, assembly GCA_963932245.1. Taxonomy (NCBI): domain Eukaryota; kingdom Metazoa; phylum Arthropoda; class Insecta; order Coleoptera; family Staphylinidae; genus Tachinus; species Tachinus rufipes. The sequence continues at coordinate 41,769,984 of OZ010741.1, read as the reverse complement.
ATCATCATAATGTTAGAATTATTTATATTAATGACACTGTTACCGGATGCAAAATCGTTCCTATATAAGGTGATGTTTTTGTAATTAAAAATGTTATTAGTGTTACTAGTAATTTTATTTTGGTGCAATGTAATTATTTTGCACTATTTAACTATAAATTGCAACCAGAAAATAAAAATAATAAAAATTGTAGGTCGCATGGGCGTTCGACGTCAAAATTTTTAATTAGCTGTCAAAGCTAGCAAATTACACTTGACGCTTAATTACAATCGTGAAATCGATACAACCGAAAACCGCACTATCTACCCACGAGTTCTCTCCGAATAACGAAAATAAAAAAGAATGATAATTAATTAAAAAAAATAATAAGGCCCGCAAAATTACGTTGGTAGATGGTAAAACTCATTTAGTTTTTAATTAAGATTATGGCTATTTGCTCGAAACCAGCCACAATTTAATCTTTTTTATACATAAGACTCGTCCATTATATATTTAAAACACCCGTTTTTCGACGACCGACTCCTCGCCTTATTTATTTATAATTGTTTCCCTTTGGATACTTTTTAAAGAAACCGGGGATTATTTAATATGTGACAATCGTCTTTATTGAGCATAATGATTTTAATTTATACATTGTATTTTAATACCAAATTAACTGTTGTTTTTCTCTTGTTGCAGGTACAGATTCTTATTACATGTTATCGGTGAGTAAACTGGAGTCTTGAAATGATCTGTTAAGTCTATAAAATGGCAATTAAATCTCGTATTTTATCGCGGAAAATTTATGGTGCATTCACTTACGAATTGACGGGAATGGCGGAATTAATTTTTATATCGATTTGTTGCCATAAAACAACTTACAATAAAACCTTGTTTATTAGCAAAACCACGTGTTTCTAATTAACTCGTACTAATAAAAAACACTTTTTTATGATTGATATTCAAGGCAACTAATATCTAGATTTATGGTTTTTGCAGCTTTTATAAATTTATGAATTTAATACATATGTACGTAGAATTTATATATGTGGGACTATCGGACCATTATTTAAGGAAATAACTTCTCGTTCAGAGCTCCAGTTGGACCCTATTATCATCAAATTTAACGGGATACTTTTAAGTAACGTAATATAGGATACAACATCATCATTGGCACAGAATTTTGAAAATAATTAAAAATTTATATAATTTTTAATCAGTTGTTAATCAATCTAATTGTGCTGAAGATTGCATTGGTATTGTCAAAACGGGATTTTATTATTTAATGAGTATCGCAATGCTATACATTACTATACTAAACATTTGATTTTTAAATGTTGGTAACAGAAAAATCCATTAAATTGTTGTCAAATATGATATATCTATTTTAAGGTTATGTTTTGACAAGTGAAGTAACTGATTAATTTAACGTTCGCATTTTGATTTTAATAAATTCGAAATTCAAAAAAGAATAGTATAAATAACCTGTTCTATTGTATTTGCTCTTTAAAAAACTTTATCTTTGTTTTTAAACTTTAACGCATGCAATAAAATGTAAAATGTATTACAAAACTTTGTTTTTAATATACTCTTATTAAACCTATTAATTTTATTAATTACTACTAAACATTATTTTAAAGTCTTGTCTAGCAACTAATCTAACTAGTTTGATCAGTGGCTGTCATAATAGTTTTTTGTGTTGGGAGTAAGTTGTTGTTAATTGATTTTTTTAATAAAGTATACTGTAGATGACTAGCGGTGGTCTAGGCATACAACTACTGCATCATATCGTGGGTTTGAACCGCGTATTGTTTTATGACAAAAACCTTTTCTGGTCCGATGGAATCCACTTGAAACTGTAGGTCCCACTCGTAATGTAAGTTGCCAGAATTACGGACTGAGAAGAGGCTGCGCCAGCAGTGGCGTGCATACGGCTGAGTATGGTGATGTGGAGATAGATGGCAGTTTATAGTATTTTCTTGTTTACACAACGTTTGTGGTCCGCAACCCATTATTTTACGATTTTTTTATATCATATCAACTGTATTAGTAGAAGTTACAAGAATCCAAAACAATTACAATTCCTAATTGTACATCGTCTAATCTGTTAATTAAATAAGGATTTGTGTTTTAATTTTTAACTTCTAACGTTTTGGATTGGACCGTGGACAATCATTTTTTCATTATTTCAAAGCTTGCTTGTTGTGGGTCTTTTCTACAAATGCAACTTTACTAAGGCACCAATAAGCAAACGCATTTAACGTTTTTAATATTACAATAGAGTACTTTTTTATGCTGCTATTGTAAAGAGTGATATATTAAGAGGTACATAAATAAAAAAAAAATTATTTTGTAATCTTTATTGAAATACAAAAGAACCATTCTTTACATTTATTTTGTAAAGATTGTTTCTTTTAAATGTTGGTTATAACTGCGGCTAACATGGTTTATTCTGTTCCAATTTTTGATAACGCGTTTGATCATTTTGAGTGCTATTTGGATAATGACACGAGTAATGTTGACTTTTAATTCTTCCAGCGTAGTCGGCAAGTTGCTCCATACGACAAGCCAAACTATTGAGAATGACGACGAATCGAGTCATCACGGTCATTGCATACACACTTAGCTAACGCCGCTTTCTTTACTGGATGTCTATTTGATCTCGTATATGTAGAGAGAGGGATATGATAGCGTATGCAGTTGTACTGCAAAACGCTGGCTTGGAATCTTTAATTATAGAACTCTTTGAACAAGTACCTCCGAATCACGCAATATAAAATCTCTTTATGTTAAATATGCAATGCGCAATGCATGCTTGTTGTCTATCTTGCTGTAAGGCTGCTATAGTAGAATGGATAAACGCAAGATTTGATTTTTAAATGTTATGTAAAGATTATTCTTTGTTTTTTTAAATGGTGTAAAATCTTGGACAAAAAAATTGTCGCATGTCTAGTCTTAAAGTTCATAAATTGACTCAAATTAATATTTTATATGTAGGGCAACGAGTTATGAGGAATGGAATGGAATGATTGGTAAATTTAACAGAGAAAGAGGACAAGGTGTTGAAAGGAAAATAATCGCGAGGGAAATTGCTACTACTAACGGGATTCATGAAGAGCGATACATTTTTAAATTGTTATTTATTTTATGCAATCTTTTTGGGTTTATTGATTTAATTTTTGTGCTTGAAGTGCTTGCTTTTTTATCATGATATGTTTACTAATTATTCAGATATTCTATTATCATTCACATTCAGTCGCGACCACTCTAGGTGCATTAACTCAATTTTTGGTCGTTAAAGTCGAAGAACAAGATTTGTTTCTACAGATTTAGTTTATAACATTATCAATTCGTCGCCAGTATCAGACTTTAGGCATTTCCAACATCAGTTTGTAATAAATTTTAAGACAATCTTGAATTTTATAAGAGTACTTGAATCAAACGATTATTTTGTTGCGTTGCATGAACAAGCATTACAATATTTAAATTCTACTCTAGTGCGCATTTCATGATTTTGTGTGAACTTTTTTTTTCTACGATGCTGTTAACTCCGTTACTGTAAATGGAGCTCGCAGTTGTTTAATGTTAATTGTTTTTTATTTTCGAATTAGATTTAAACTAAAATCTTACAAAAAATGATTATAAAATAAAAAAACTATAGAAATTCTATATTATCAACATAAAATAATTATGGTTGATGGGTTTGAAAAAAAAACATTTGATGCAAATTAGAGGTTTTTCTGGAGAGATTTGACAAACGTACACTTGTTTGTTGTTATCAATTGTATATAGTTCATGCTTAATGTTATTTGGTTCTTGTTCATTATCGTTTCTATCAGAAGTGCCATCACACTGCAGTAACCGCAAACAAACATTTTCTCTAAACTTTGTTATTTGATCAGATTTGTTGTTCACTTTATTATACAAAATCCATGCGTTTACTAAATGTTCCTGTCAATACTTTTACAGCAAACTATTTTACAGTTCTTTGTAGTCCAGTGGAATAGGAAGACATTAGATCAGACACATCTATGAATGATTTTGCAGTGTTGTAGTCAACTATTGAGCTGAAGTTTTAAATTGGAACACCTCTTTCTCTGGCACTTACTTCTGTTATTTTGAGATCATGTTAAATGTATGTGTATAGATATAAAATGTCTTTATTGTCTTGCCACTTAGCAAAACATTTAAAAGAAGGAAGCTCGAATATTTCGGCCACGTTTTGCGGAATAATAAATTCCGCTTTCTCTAAGTAATACTTTAGGAAAAAATAAATAGACATGGACGTGTATGTCATCTAGAGCACTATTCATAGCGTATCATCAAGTACGGTGCTGCGAGATATGCTGATCTAAGCTATAAGCTCATTCTAAAGTATTAGATGTGAGTAGTTATGTTAAAACTTAACTTAATTTGTATTTTAGCAAATTTTAGGCTTGTGCTTCAGTGGACGAAAGCTTTAACCATTCCAATAATGTAACGTTGTTTGTAAATTTTCGTGTATATACAGGGTGATTATTAGGGATTATGGAACCATCTAACGCAAGGTTGGTAGAAAAACGTATATAGACTGTTGCCTGGTTTTGCCTCTAAATGATATAGGTGCGGAGTAAAATTTTTGATGACGTAGGGGGAGACCAATGTCTTTCTTTAGATATGTTCTTTTTACATAAATAGTTATTATAAATTAAGTTAAGCTTAATTAAGCACGGAGTATCTTTAATAATTTAAAATAGTAATTATAGTATATTATAGAATTTCATCACTGCTCTCTTATGTTTGCTAACTTAATATATGAATTATGTGAAAAAAACTAATTAATTAATTTAATTACATTTTTATATTTAAGAACACATCTAATATTTAATAGCAATGTTCGGTTACTGTAACCAAGTAACATATTGTTTGACTCTGTAAATAGGAGACCCGTGCTAAAACCAGGCAATCTTCTAAATACAAATTTTCTACTAACCTTGCATCTAATGTACGTTTGTGCCGCTCTAGTGAAATGCGTAAATAAAGTTGCCTATCTTAGGACTCAATAATAAAAATATTTTTATATGTTTACATTTTTGTAATTATCAGTTGTAAACAAAATAATTGTTTGGTGCTACTAAATTATTAAATTTGAAAAGGCAAATAAAACAATAAAAAATAATCAAAGCAATGCTACTGCTATTACTAACTAATGATAAATCTTAATTAAAACTGAACCGATTGTTTTTAGTATAATTTGCATTTTTGAGTATTTGTTTCGGATTGTGTTTTGTGGTTCTGAAAAAAACCGGTATACTCTAAAATGTTTAAAAACATTTGAATTGTCATCATTGTTACGTTGAAAATGTTTGCCATTAGCTAATAAACACATTTCCACGCGTCTTTCTTTTATTATTGAAAATGTTAACTAACATTTCAGGCGTTATGGTTTGGCATGCGTTTAAAATTGCTGCTTTCAATTCTTCTAATGTGTGCTGCCTTTGTCGGAATACATTGGTTTTCAGGTAGCCGAAGATTGAGTAGTCTAGCGGGCTTAGATCTGGAGAACGTGAAGGCCATAACCTTTGACTAATTTACCTTTCACCATAAAATTTTCAAAGATAGTCTATGTTGCTCTTGCTGTGTGAGCGGTACGACACCGTCTTGCTGGAAATATCTATGTTGCAATTCCTCGTCATCAAACTGGTTAATAAAATGTTTGATCAGTTGTTGACGATATCGCTCACTATTTATTGTATCTTTGAAGAATACAGGACCAAATATACTTCGACGAGATACAGCCATCCAAACTCCAACTTTCTGCGGATGTAGCGGCGCTTCAATTAGAACATAGGAATTTTCCGTGTGCCAATACCTATAGTTTTGGGAATCAACGAAACCCGACTGATGAAAACAAAGATCATCACTAAAAAATGTTGTCATCATTAAATTGTGCAAGAACCACCGACAATAATTTATACGAAGCTGAGGATCGACTGGCACTACTGAAACTTTATAAGGATGCAATTTTAATCTCTTCCTCACAATCTTATAAGCGATACATACTTCTAGGAATTTCAGCTTGCAAAGCTAATACTCGTACAGATTTTTGTGGGCATATTTCTAAACATTGGCGCACATCTTCAACAACCTCTTGTGATACAGATGGTCTGTCTGATGTTTTGCCTTTCTGCACACTACCAGTTTCCTTGAATCGCTAGACTATTCTTATGATATATTTCATTCACATCGAATATTCAAATTCATGATCCGGAAACTGCAATCGAAACACAATCCGGAATAGAATAGATTATCAAACTGCTCATTCCTAAAGTAGGATTCAATAATAAAAATATTCTCTTCATTTGTATACATTCTTATAACGTTGCTTCTTTGACAGCTGTCAAAGTTGAACTGTCAAAACAAATAGTTTAGTGGACCATTTTAAAATGGCGGCATATTTAAAGTGATTACATAATCCCATTCATTTATAGACTCTGTACTATCAGCACATAGTAAATAATCTCGTACGTCTTAAAAGTAGATATATCAAACCTTAAAATTATTTTGATTGCTTAAAGTATAAACTCAGTTCATAATAAATGAGTATAATAAACATCTGGAAAATCAATAAAACACTAGACACTTCTATGTAAGCAGCAATTTGACCAATTTATTTGACAATATTGCATAAAGCACTACAACACAATAGAATACAACAATCACGTAATGATACCTATTTTCTACCAGTGTATACATTGTTGCACGAGCCTTTGGCGAGTGCTGCAATTTATAAGAGTGCGAAATGGAGATTACCTGCGAGCTGTACATTATACTTTTTCTATGACTACAATATATAAAAGATAAATTAAAAAATTATGGAAACTCGTTACACTATGTATTTTATGATTAATATTTATAACGTGTATCGTCACCATATCTCCGTGCGTAATATTCACTTTTCACACGCATCATGCGTACGTAATGAAACATATAAAATAACATACTTTACCTAAGCAATATCAGTTGCGCAATGGGCATATTACAGTAAGGAGTAGAATAAAGAACATTCAAACAATAACCAAGTATTCAAGTATTTGTCATTTTAAAACATTCACAAACCACACTTGAAATTATTTAAAAGTATTTTTAATTTTTTTTATTTGTCTTCCTTTGTCCACTTTTGAACGTAGGCTTCCCCCAATATTTTCCATTTGTTTCGTTCTTGTGCAACTAATTGCCACTTTCTTCCTGCAATTTTCCGGATATCACCTTTTAATGACAATTTATAATTTTTAAATGTTGAAAACTAATGCAAATTAGAAATTACTAAGGGATAATAAAATTCAATAATTGTTACTAATAACTTATGTTATCACTAGTTTATGGTACTAACTGGTGATGGCTTAAGAGCTAAAACTGGCAAGGAAAAAATAATTTAAGAATTAGTTCATGATGAAGATGGAAAAATATACTCTTTTACACAAATTTAAACGAACAAATGATATAACAAATACAAATAATACAGTTAAAAGGAAATACTATTTTTAATTGGGAGCAATAACATTTATTCCATTTCATTTATTTAAATATACTTTTATCAAAAACGATAGTAAACTTGCCAATTATATAAATCATAAAATTTAAATATCCAACATTTCACTTTAAAATTAAAAACTTTTCGTATCTAAATTATAATAATTAAAATTAAATACGAAACGACAGAATTTAAAATAATGTTTATTAACTGGTTACAGTTATAGATAAGACGAACATGCGCGGTCGCATTTTTCACCGGACCATTTGCGTTTTGTGTGTGTGTGCGAGTTGAGTTTATTTTTACAGTTTTTTATTTCTCTTGATACGCAGCGAGTCTCGTTGTTTTTTCTTCTTTTCTTTCTTTCGTTTCTTTCTTACTCCGACTGGCTGCACAAAAACTGGCCTTTTAATCTATTTACTCCGGCCCGTCTCTTCGGCAACAATTCAGTTGATTTATTCCGTCCGTTTGAGCAGGTCGATCTCGTCTTCCGCGCGCTTATTAACTCGAATTATCGGCGTGGAATTATTAATCGACGTATTTAATTTGTGAATAATGTGTTTATTTATGTGTATATCCATATGTGAATGTGTATTGTGTTCTGATTGTGATAAAACACGCAGGATAAAGATCTTTTGTTAAGCAAAGGTGAGTTTAAAATATTTTCGTTTGTGGTTGAGAGATTACAAGAGAATAAAAGTGGATTGTCGTCTACGTGAATAGAAAACTATTTTTTCGTTAAAACGTGGTTTATAGTAATTGCGCTATGAAAGCATGTGAAATAACTATAAATGATTTAAGTGAGTAACAGGTGGATTCAGTTTGCTCTTTGACCGAAAATAATTATTTAATAATATTTTATTGCTAAACTCAACAGCCATTAATTATTGCTTAAACCATTAAAGATAATTTAATTTAAATTTAATAAACAACGTCATTACTACATTAATATTGCCTGGTTTATCGCATACGAAACGCCAGTTTCTTATTTAAATATAAGTACATATATTTTATTGATTATTTAAATAGATGGGTTTTTTTCAGTTAAAATTATATGGTCGTCTGTTTAAGAATAAATATTTGAGGATAAGTACATATATTTGATTAAATTTAATGGTACTATAAAAATATACATACTCAGAAGAACCTTTGGCCAGCTTAAGTTCACCAATATATTTTTAGTAGGTATATTTTAAGACTAGCTTAAAAATTTACTGGAAAAATCTGAATCCTATATGAATAATTTAAAAAATCAAATTGGAATTTAAAAAGATCAATAGGACAGGACTTTGATTTTTGCACTACATAATTCGAAGTCTATAGAATTGCCAGGAATAGTTTATCTCTATAATTTAGTGCAATCCATATTTCTGTAATTTAATGCATACTCGTTATTAAATAATTTATGAGGAATGTATTTAATTTTTTTTTGTTATAAAGAAATTATATAATTTTAAGCGTTGAGAAAAGGCGGTAAGAAATGATGGCAAGTAATTTATCTTCTATACAATGCCAGTTCAATCATATACAGATATTTTTGATTTGATTGATATACGCAAATAAATAAACACTATTATTTTAAACTTTTTTTTTTGCAATAGCATATACGCGTATCATGTAGGATAATTGATCATTACATTGCTCTTAATTTAAATTTCAGCTTGTTGATATATTATATTTTTATTCCATATGCTAATTTGTGGCATAAATTAAAAATTTGTTTGATACTAGTATTGAATATATAGAATTATTAATATCAATTGTAATTTACATGGGCCCCATTATTAATCTTTGTGGAACACCTTTTTGTTTTATACAGGGAGTTTGTTTATAAATGAATGGGATTATGTAATCACTTTAAATGTGCCGCTTTTTGTAAATTGTTTACTATACTATTTGTTTTGACAGATCAACTTTGACAGCTGTCAAGCAAACATATGAAAACATATGTAGTATAGTAAACAGTTTTAAAGAGGCGGCATATTTAAAGTGATTACATAATCCCATTCATTTATAAACTCCCTGTATTAAAATACAATTTGCTTTTTACCAGGCCAATATGTTTTGTTATTATTAACAGAAACTATTCGAATCACAACAGCTCTAAATACTTCTTGTTACCTTGGTTTTTACTATGAAAATGTTTTTGGCATTTACGTTCATAATTTATTCATAAAACTCGATACCTGATTGGCAAAATTTTTAACGGCAATGTTAGCTAACATCGATGTTAAAATTTGTCGAGAATAGGCCCATCGGAAAGAGTTTTGTTTAGTCATTATACAGGGTGTTTCAGGATGCAATAATGCGATTTCATAGTTCTTCATCAGTATTAACTGATGTAGTATAAACTAAACTTTTTAAGTGACCCCACCAAAAAGAATCCAAAACATTTAGATCTGGAGACCGAGGAGACTAAGCTTGTGGGCCTCCTCAATCTATCCAACGGTTCCTATACTGTTCATTTAATAATTGACGCGCAACTAAACTAAAATGTGCAGGAGAAAAATACTAAGAATGGGCAAATTAATTGGGTAATAAAGATAATAAAGTTAAGTTCCCGCGATATTGACTCTTTTTGAAAAAAAGTTTATTTAAAAACTAAACGAGAATTGTCAATAACTCAAATTCATGAACGCTGACGACTAGATAAAAAACAAACGTTTTTATTAACTAACAAAACATGTTGTTACTTTTTTTCATGTTTTCCATCATAAAATGCCGTATTTCTCTAAAACTGTTTACGTTAGAGCTTTTGACTAGGAGTACCTTTTTTGTGTAGAAAATATTGGTGGTTTACAATGTGCTTTCAGAATGTCAATTTCCCAAGTGTAGAAATTAGAGCCATAAAAACCTCACGAAACTCTTAAATCTTTGTCAATTTCACATGAAAAAAAAAAAAATAATAAGAGCTTAAAAAGTAGCTAATATTAATGCTAAGATGTGTACAAAAGCTGAGTTTTGTATTTCAAACGGTTCCTAAGATACTGTAAAAAAAATACACCCAGTATCTTGAAAACGGTGAGTTTGCGGAACCATGTTAATGGGAACTTTTTTTCTTATAATTAGCCAACCAATCCCACCCTTTATTTTCTGACAAATGTTTTCAAACATTTATTGTATATTATCTATGAGTTACAGTGGATAGTTTGTCTACCTGTTTTCTTGAATGATTATAAAATAGATTGCCAAACACAAAAATAAAACTTTATTTTTATACATAAAATCAATGATAGTTTTTTTGTTTTTATGTATTTTATGTATTTTATGTAAATTATCTCTTCGACTAGTGACATGCTTAGCACACTGATGATGGGTGCATATCCTGAAACACTAGTGCATGGTCTAACACTGGATGGAGAGGCAAAAAATGCATTATTAAATTTAAGTAAAGTTATTTATATAATAATAAATTGACATACAAGTTCTATTGAAATATTGTTTTTGTGCGTAGATGCCATCGTTAAAGATAAAATAAGTTTCAACTTTGTTAGCACAAGATCAATGACGAAGAAATAGTAGCGTCAATGTCATTTTATTTATAACCCCAGATTAATGATATCATCCGAATGAAGTGGTAACATATTACAGCATCTGTTTAAAATACCCAAAAAAATTCTATTTCTAAGTTTTTCTTATTGCAAATCGTTTTGTGCGCACTGACGTACGGTTTATTTTGTTTAGTAAATAATTCTTATGAACGAGTAATAAGTTGAAGTTTATAATCAAATACTATCAGATAGATAGGATAGGAAAATAAATTTATACGAGGCAGAGTAAAAATGCATGAACGGAACTTTACCTTACAAGTTGACGGAAATATTATTTTTGAGATGAAGGCCTTGCTATGTTATATCAAATAATAGTAGGTGTTGACACATTTACAGATTAATTACTGCAAATCTACTATGTGTGTGAAACTCATTGATATTTATTGTAGAAGGAAGGAAATTTATGTTTGTGACTTCAGCTAATGTATGAATGGAGCAACAAATTAAAAAACGCAAAAGCAAATTGTATTGAGACGCCTAATTCGATTTTTGCACACATTTTTAGGTTATCCGTGATGAATCTACTGAAATTTTGAATTTAAGTCATAGTTCTGTACATCACATTATACAAATGCAAAGCAATTTACCTCAGAATTGAAACGACGAGGTGATGCTTGTAAAAAACTTTTTGTTTGTATGTAGATGCTTTTCTAAGGAGGACTGTAACTGTGGTTGGTTTACTATCATCAACCTGAAACTAAGAGAGCAAAGAATGTCGTTACATTTCTCTGTCAAAATTAAAAAAAAAAACATATTCCACACAGTTTTTGGCAGAAAAAATTATGCTGTTTTTTTTTTTTGGGATGCATAAGGGTTAGTTTTGAAGTATGTAGTACTTAATGGGGGTTATACTACTGCCATATATTCAGAATGATTGTAAAATTGTTCAAGACTGTCATCAGAATCTACAAGCACTTCCAAAACGGTGGAGGATGTGTATAGAACGTCGGAAAATGACATATTTATTTTTTACATAGCTTAACAAAGTTTTTAGAGTTTTTAATTGACTATGTTTTGTATAATACACTGTGCTAATAAATTGGCGGAACACTAAGTAAAATGGTTATATTTTCTTAAAAGTATTAAAACTTAGGAAGGTTGTTAACTTTGTGTTTTTGTTTTCTATTTGCAATCGAACAGTGAAATTGCCAACTCTATAGAATACTAGGCTTACAAAACTACAATTAATAACTATAATAACTAAGTAACGCGTATGATTTCTACGAGATTAAATGACGGCTTAGCATCTTTGTGGTAAACTTTCAATCAATCTCTGGATATCTTTTTGAGGTATGTTGACTCATTCTTTCTGAAGAGCTATTAAAAGCTGTTGAATATATTTTTTTCAGGGGCGTTTTTTGATTTTTCAGATCTTGTTTGATTTGCATTATTAAGCTGGATCAGAAATACAGGGCTTATAAAGGTATTCTGCGTATTGCAGCATTTATTTGTTAAGGAATCTGTTTTGAGTATTAAAAGAAATGCCAGCAGATACAATGTCGGATCCTTCTATAAACTTGTCTAATCTCTTCAACTAGTTCTTCACTTGTGAGTGCCCAAATTTGAGACCGATTATCACAACGTGTTAACAGAAATCTGATCTCTTTGCTAAAAAAACACTGCGCCATTCCTGAATGTTATTGAGCGAACGTTACCCTGTTCTTCAGGCTGGCCCTCTGGATCTTAGATTGTTTTTTTGCAATCTTTTTCTTATGATTTCAGTACAAACTTGAACTTGTTTTTCTGAGGTCATTTTGCAAATCTAGCAGCAGTATATGTGAGTTGGCTAAGCGCGCCAAAATAAATCTTATTTAAGGGTTGTCATACGTTTTCTACCCTTACCAGCTTGTCTGCTATAACTTCCTGTAGCGATTCCAAGTTCAAGATACAACAGAAATTGTTAAAGTTGTTTTGCCACATGACGATACTTATATATATATTGTTTCTTCCTTAAAATGCAGGCCGAACTGACGACCTAGAGGCCCAATACCATTTGCGGTATTTGTTTGGCTGATCACGAAAATAGATTATAATAAACTTTGAAATTGTCTGAAACGATGTTTCTATTAGGGCAGGCGAAAAAAATATTGAGCGTAATTTGTGCTTTTGCTTTTAGCAGCTGCTAAAGTTCATTTTCAGCTCTTGATACAATATATTCTATAATATAATCTTACAAGTTTAAAAATGAAGAAAGTGGCAAGTTTAATTTTGTTACTGGGATATATGATACTGATTGATAAATATTAGTGATGCCGCCGGATCCACTTTTTGGCTGGATCCGGATACCGGAACCATCACCTACAAAATAAACCGGAACCGGACCGGAACCGAATCCAAGACCGGATCCAACCGAATCCGGCGGGATCCATAAAAATATAAAAAAATAATAAATATTTTTCAGCGCCGGCATTCAGCGTCTTCAGCAAAAGACTATTTTCTCAACTGGCGATGTCTATAAAAAAAAAACAAATTATATAATATAATATTCTTACATTATAATTTATATATTATTGATAATATTGATTAATATAATATTCTAATTATATTTATTTTTATTATTATGATTTTTATATTTTATAATTTTTTTGTTTACATTTTATTAATAAATTTTTATTCTACTTTCATTAGTTTTATATATTTAAAAAAAATTGGATCCGGCCGGATCCGACCGGATAGTTATCAAGATCCGGCCGGAACCGAATCTTTCAAATATTGGCCGAATCCGCCGGATACCGGATCCGGATCCGGTTCTGGCGGCATCACTAATAAATATTAATTTTGCAGCTATGAAGCCAATAGATGCTCTAACATTTTTGTCACACAACAGTTTTAATAGTAAATTATGCTTGAAAATGACTGCAGATGTATGACATCTTGCTTTATACTAGGTGGCGCAAAAGTTGTCACCTGATGTTGTTTGACTGTAATTTTTGTTTATTTGATGTCTAAATTTTTTTTATTAAGTAGAAAAAATGATTTCGGCGTTGTGGCCGCCGCCAGAATTGATGATCATATTGATTTATGGCATTTTTTATCACTCTTGCCAGAACTTCCGGCGATAGGTTCCTGCATTTCTGACTGATATTTTCTTTGTGGACTTCAAGAGTCTGAGGATTGTTGACATAGACTCGTGACTTGAAGAAACCCTACAAAAAAAATCTAGAACGGTTAAATTGCGCGATCTTGCCGGCCAATGCAAATCACCAAAACGAGAGATTAGGCGACCCGTGAATGCAGCTATCAGAATTTCGGTTGTGGGTCGTGCAGTATGAGGCGTCGCTCTATCCTGTTGGAACCACATGTTCTCCAGTCCCAATTCGTCCAGTTGAGGTAGAAGAAAGTTGTTGAGCATGGCTCTGTAGCGCTCGCCGTTCACTTTAGATGTTTGGCCAGCGGCGTTTTCGTAAAAATAAGGCCTGATGACGCCTCTATCGTAAACACCACACCATACAGTAACTTTGAGCGGGTATAATGGCTCTTTGTGTGTTATACGCGGGTTTTCGGTACTCCAGAAGCGATAATTCTGCTCATGATGATTTTCGATAAAAAATTGCCTTCCTCGTGGTCGAGATTCAGGATGGCGCTTGGCGGTCAACGGCTAGCAGCTGATGCACTGTCTGCACTTTGTAAGGGAACATCTTTAAGTCTTTTACCAAAATTCTCTGTAAATATTTTCAATTAAATAAAATAATTAACTCGGTTGTCCCGGCCATTCTACAGAAAATTTGAAGGTTGTTTTCCAGAATATGGCAAAGAGCCGGACTATTTATTTGGCATTGTGGTCAAGAAGAGAACATTTCAAGAAGCACAAATCAGCGAATTCTTACTAAAGATTTGCGTCTATACGCCTACAAAATCTAACTTAAGCCAGTTAGTTCATCGAACAACAACAAGTGTTCGGTGAGTTTTTAACAAAATAATCTTCAGCGAGCAGGCTCATTTTTATATTGATGGTTTTGTAAATCAGCTAAAATTGCTGCGTTTGCAGTCACGAAAACTTACATGTGTTTTATGAAAAGGAAATGCATATCCCAAACGTGTCACTGTTTGGAGTAGATTTTGGGGCTGGGGTATAGGTATCATTGTTTTTTTTTTTAAGAGGAGGTTGCCGTGAATGCTCAGTTAATGTTAAGTGGTATAGGGTATTGATAACCCAGTTTTTTGTGCCTCAAACACATCTTACGTAAAACAATGGCATTGTTGCACGAGACATTTCCTGGTCGTGTAATCTTCTGGTTTGGCGACTAGAATTGACCACCTAGATCTTGCAATTTGTTCTGTGGTTTTTGTTTTCAAAAGTTTATGTGAACAAACTGACGACCACCTTAACCGTGTAGGAGGATTAGACGTTGTATCACTGAAATTTAGCTACAGTTATGCCAAACCGTGTTTAAATATGTTGAAAAAAGTTTGCTAATGTGCCAGCAAAGTCGAAGAGGGCATTTATCAGTTAATATTTAAATGTCTCAAGAAGATACTGTTTATGAACTTTTTTGTCTGAGGTATGGTTGTTACAAACTGGGCTGTTATTCTTATTATTTATACATGTTGATGTTTTTAGGTTTCGTATACAAGAAGCTATGAATTAAATTTACGGCAACATTGTTAATGAAAACATATAGCGTACAGATGCATGGTAGCCTCATTTTTTTCAGTAAACATTTTAATTAATATTGGATTTAACGGTGTTTATTTAAATTAATATATGGCTTCTAGTTCCTTGCATATGATAGTGTTGACATTCTACGAAAATTAACACAACAGAAATAATAATTAATAACAATATCGATTACTTAACAGTCAATGACCACAAAAGAAAGAAATTTGTATGAAAAACAATAAAGCTTTGCAGTCCAGTCTCATTTTTTTATATTTTGTTTCTACAGAAGTTAGTTAAGCATAACTTTAAGTTGCCGACTAAGATTTCCTATTAGCTTTTTACGTTAACTTAAAAAAAAACGTTTTTTTAAATTTTTTCTAAATTTGATTTACCGACTTTGTACGAACTATATAATTTTTAGTTATGTTATATGAACATATATATAAAATTTTTAGTAATTTACAATACTATTGAATAAGTATAATACATTAAAAAAAAAAAAATGCTATCGACCGTAGTCTTTCAGCCATCTAAAAAAAGGTAAACTGCATGAAGTTGATTGATGATGCAGTAATATGGTTTGTCAGGTGATATTGTTAGTGAGTCGTCATTAGCGAGAGTCAGGATATGTTGGAATGGTAAAAGAGCAGGTCTTTTATATTTGACAATAATTCCAAGATTTCTAGGAGTTATTAGATTATCTAGAATCTCCGAGTTGTTAGGATTATTTGCAAATTTGATTTGGAGTTTTTTTGAGTCTTGAAGTGGGATTGGGTTGGTTTTTTCATAAAGTAGTTGGTTTGAAGGATTATGGAGAGGGTTATTGGGGTGTCGGATTTTGGTTTCTCCTACAGACTGGGGATTGAGAGTTGGTTTATTGGAGTTCAGGAATATTATGGATGGATGCGTAGTCAAGGATTGGGTGACAGATTTAATATCAATTCCATTGTTTCTATACGTAAGGGATCGGAAGTGTTTTGCTCGAGATCTGATTTTTTACTTAATGGAGTTAGTATGGAACTTAAAACTCAGTTTAGGGTAAGTAGTACTTTTAGATATTTACATAAATGGGATGGGCTTAAGGATTGTTGGTTCATTTGGATACTAGGTGAAGTTTTATGGATTTTGTGATCAGGGATTAGTAGTTGGGTTTTTAACAGGTTTGCAAAAAGACGCCATTTATTGAACTACAATTTTGTTTTATCTTTACAATTGATCCATAGATTGGTTTAGAGATTTAGCGTGAGAAACCAATGATCTATCATCAGCATATTGCAGGATGTAGGAGTTTGGATTTAAACAGGATGGGTTAGAATAATATATATCAGAGCAAAAAATATTATATAGGAGAGGAGACAAGGGAGATCCTTGTTGAACACCTTGTGGAGTAAAAGAGTCGGAGTATATGACTATTTTACATACTATTGACCATTGTCGATATACGAGAAAGAAAAAAAAAATTTAAACAATATCTTGGACTTTAAGGCATGTTTTTTATGCGACGTGTGACAAAATGGAAAGCTTTTAAATACGCAAAATTGGAAAAAAAATTGTGTCTACACAATTCTTAAAAGCTTTTTAGTCCTACTGCCCGACATGATCAGACTAATTGTTTCTATAAGGTTGCAGTTTTACTGCAACACCGTTATCAACTGCCACTGTTTGCCATCAACTATTAAAATGTACTGCGGTTTTACTGCCAAATATTTTTCTACTCGTTTTTGTGAGTGAGAATGCTGCCAATATAATTTTAATAATATATTCCAAACGACAATCAGCCGCCGGCGAGTAGCAGTGAATCAGTGTGACGTGACCATTTAACGTGTTTGAATTTTGGTTGATAGCGATGGATTGTACAGTGAGACTACAACCAAAACGAGACCAATAAATGCAATTTTTTATAATCAAAAAGGGCACTTTTAATGTTTTTGCTGACAATGTTTCAGCTTTGCGAATAACTTGTAGTTCTGGAATGTTCTAATTTTTTTACTCTACAAAAATTGATAGTACGTAAAATATAAATTGAAAAGCATAAAAAAAATCAACAAAAAAATATTCGAGTTATTCAAAAAAAACGCATTTTTGGCTTTTTTTAAGATGGCGGAGGAAGCTCATAGGAAATGTTGGTCGACAACTTGAAGTAAAGCTTTTCGAGCCTCCTCATAAACATTTTTTTTAAATTTATTTAAAAAATTTTTTTTTTTTTTAGTTGTTTTCTACCCTGCGGATATAAGCCTCTCTTTTGTTTTTCCACTCGTCTCGGTTCTATGCCGCCTGGTACCAATTCAGACCTGCCTCTCGCTTTAGGTCGTCAGTCCATCTCATTTGCGGCCGTTCTACGCTTCTTCTGTTGCCCCATGGTCTCCATCGGATTAATTTCTCGCTCCATTTGTTCTGGTTTCTTGCGACATGTCCCGCCCAGTTCCATTTCTGAGTGGCTGTGTGTTGTACGACATCCTGTACTTTTGTTTTTCCCCTGATCTATTCCGTTGTTTTACGGTAACTTACGAGTTATGACGAGTATTCTTCTCTCGATAGCTCTCTGGTTGACTTGTAGCTTGTTCAGTATGGCTCTCTTGAGGGTCCAGGTTTGCGCGCCGTAAGTAGTTACTGGCAATATACACTGGTTGTATAACTCAGTTTTAAATTCAAGGGGGATGTCTATAGCCAATATGTTCTTAATTTTGCCATATGCCGCCCAGGTTTGTCGTATTCTCTCGTTTACTTCTAGTTCCTGGTTTGCCTTTCCCACAGTCAGAGTTTGTTCTAAGTATTTATATGTGTTTACTTTCTCCACTGTGTTGTCACCTAACATATAAATGTTGTTCTTCGTCTATATTTGATGTCATAAACTTGGTTTTGCCGAAATTAATCTCCAGGCCTATACGCTTCTTGGCACTGTATATGTCATTGATGAGTGAGATGAGTTCTTTCCTGTCTTTGGCTATCAGTACTATGTCATCCGCGAATATGAAGTGGCTGAGATTCTCTCCATGGATATTAATGCCTCTGTTTTTTAGGTTGATTGTTTTGAGTGCGTACTCTAAAACCAGAGTAAAGAGTTTGGGTGACATAGGGTCGCCTTGCCGTACGCCTCTATTAAGTTCGACTTTCTCTGATTGTTCGTGTAACTGGACTTGTAGCGTGCCGTTTCGATAAATATTGCCAATTAGGTTTGCGTATCTGTGGTCGGTTCTAGCTTGTTTTAGGGCTTGCTGTAGTGCCCATATTTTCACCGTATCGAATGTCTTCCGGAAGTCGACGAACGCTAGCCATATAGGTATATTGTATTCCACCGTTTTCTCCATCAGTGTTCTCATTGTTTGGAGGTGTTCCGTAGTACTGAAATTCTTCCTGAACCCCGCCTGCTCTTTAGGTTGGTAGTAGTCTAGTTTAGATGTGAGACGGTTCGATATTATTCTTGAGAATAGTTTTTATATATGGGATAGCAGGCTGATCGGTCTATAATTTTCAAGGTCTGCGGTGTCCCCCTTTTTATCGATGATGGTTACTAGTGCATTTGCCCAGTCCTGTGGTATATCTTCCTTTTCCATGCATCTATTAAACAGTGCTACTAATGCATTAGCAAGTGCTTCGTCTCCTTGTTTCAGCATCTCCACCACTATTCCATCTTATCCCGCTGCTTTCCCTTGCTGTAGTGCTATTATTTAGTTCTTTTGTAAAATACACATTATAAAAACAAGCATTAAATATTATTTGATTTTGTTTGTTCGAATATATTGAGTTAAAAATGTTCAAGATTTTGCTTTCTCAAAATGATAATCCACTTATGAATTATATTGAATATCGATTCTTAAAATACCCAGTTGTATCGAACGATGTCAAATCGATGTTTTTGAGTTTTTTGCAATACTTTTACTTACCGCAGCAATATTGTCACGGGGCAGTGCACTACACGATGTGTTCTATTCATTACCGTTTTAGATTCCTTAAATTTGTTGACTCATTTAGTGCACTTTCTCAAATAGCAATTTCACACCCTTGCAAAAAATTAACTCGTATAGCGTTCAAAATTTACTAATCAGAGAATCATAGATGACATTTTTTAAGTACGCAATACACATTTACCGTCACCCATTTACAAAACAACTCGACCAGTTAAAAATAATAAATACCAAATGTAATGATAGCATTATATATACATTCTGTGGTCAATCTTAGACGAACTACAAAAAACCAAAATAAGGAACAGACAAACAAAATGAAGTAATAATATTAAAAGGACACCAGCATATGAAATTTTTGAAATGTATTTAAAAATTTAATGCTGCTGAATGCATTAACTAATTTAACAGGAAGACAAAATAAATAATAAAAGATTTCAAGATTAAACATCTAATAGTAATACAAAATAAAAGTAGAGAGAACATTTCTATTAATATATATTAATACACCTTGAAATTTGTATGTATAATATGGTACGCATTTTTTTATTAATAAATTTAATTTAATAAATTTTAATATATTAAAAAAAAATTGTACTAGACCTCTTTACTGAATTAATGTACATAAAATTTATCTTCTTTTCTTTAGCCTATTCTACATTCTTATAAGCTAAACAAATCTGTGCTAATAGTTACCATACATACGAAAAACTTATCTAAATTACTGTACAAACGTAATGGGTACTTAAAACAAAAATCAATATTGATATTGATACTGTACATCTACCTTAAATTTAAAATAATCTCCATTTATAAATATTAACTATACGATCACATGTTTATTGTTTTTTATGTTGTTGAATAGAATAATTTTAAAAGTTGTTTTTTAGATCATAATTAAAACAGGTTATTTAAACTATATTACCTACTTATATATCTAAAATTATACTTTTTTGTTTTGGTTATAGAATATATTATTAATAATATAATTAAATGTTGAATTTAATATAATATATATATATATATTTCATTTAACTTTTATATTTATTAAAATTACTGATTACCAAAAGCATTAAAATAAAACTTTGAGCCTCTGAATAATATAAAGGGGGTTAATAGTGCAAATATTCTTAATCTGATGATTGCGTAAATAGAATTATTAAATAATTGCGCTTGATTTAATTATGTGATGATAATAAATAGAAATTACTTCTGGGAACAAATTGGCATTAAGTTAATCTAAATGTACAGTAAAAGATAAAATTGTGTCAGAATTTTCTCCATATATGTACGAATCTGAGAACCACACACATTGCTCCGATATTCACCGGACAATGTCTCATTACTGAGGTCGACGGAGAATGAGGACAATCACCAAGGTACGGTGCGGTGAGGATCATTACTCCACCATTCACACGTTCCACAATTCTTCATTTGCGTATTTCATTTGTGCGTATTGTGTCACAAGCCCGGTCCCGGTGACGGTCCCGATTCGTCCCGATCCATCCGCCTCTCTCTCGCATTCCGACAAAATATTTCGTTTCGCTCTTCTGCAAGAAGGAAGAAGGAGGCACGAAATGCCACCGTCATTAGACGTATTAGTCCGAGACTTCATCTCACAATAGGGCAATTGTTGATTGCCTGGAATCATTGTGCCAAATCGATGCCAACAAACCCCTTTTCACATGTACTCTGACCCACTTGTCAAGGTTAACAAACATCACGTAGACATGACTTGTATGTATTCGCTTGTAATGAATTGCAATGGATATATTTTTTAATAACATGCGGTTAATATAATTATTGTTACTTTCTTTAATAAATTATATTTCATAATAATAGTTATTTGCATAATTCTATCAGACTGATATTAACATCATAAAACTTTTATGATTTACATCACTATTGCTTGCAACTTGTTATTTATTCATGCAACATATATTTTAGATGTTTGAAATAAAAAACTTTATATTATATAAAATTTTATTTCATTTAAATAAAATCATAAACGACCTCCAATAGAATAAAGTGCAAATAAATTTGACAGCACAAATGGCCAAGTACATCGATGATAAAATGATTGGAAAATAATCAGTGTAATTTAAAATAACATTTTATTCCGAAATTATTCAATTGTAATGTTATTTAAAAAGTAATAATTAATAATTCATCATTTTGAAAACAAATTGAAAATGATCGGAGCTATTGCATTCATATTATAATATATTTAATTTACAAATTAAATTTACATTTGATTGATAAATGTAGTAGTAATAATAATTATAATAAGTTTATAAAGTTTAATAATACATAACTTTTTTAAGTTATTTTCTACAATTTCTGTTGTTGGATTCTTGGTATTTCTGTGCATGTTCTTTTTACACTTCGCATATAATTTATAGTTTGCGTTCTTCATAAATACCAACTGATTTTAATAGCCTTGCAATTCCTAACCTTCCATAACCTTCTCTAATTGAAACTTATAGTGAAATAAATTAACTGATATTATTTCTAATTAACACACCTGAGGTTATTATATTTACGTTCTTTAATTGTATAAAATATCTTGTGCAGCTGTATCCAGTATACAGCAGAGCAATAATTTTATTAGTGCTTTCTTTATGTCGCAACTTACAAGTAACCTACGAAGATTAAACCAAATGTCGCCCAAAACACTTATTGAAAGGCGGAGAAAGTTAATAAAGTAATAATAATGCAATAAGACCCGAATTAGTTTATATTATTTTAGAGAAGAATAAATGTAATATAAATATAATAGAATTGAATTTTGTAATTTGACAATATAGTCATTGACTTTATATTTTATATATACAGGGTGTGTCACATAAAATCTTTTGGCTGGTTTTCCGAAACTGCAGAATATATTCTAAATCTAAAAAAATATATAAATTCTATTTACGAGTATGACTACTATATCATTTTTTTGCCTCTAGTTGAGAGTGATTGTAGTAAGTATGGCAGACGTCTGAGTTATGTCATATCCATAACATTTGACAATTAAAACATAATCCTTTAAAGAAAAACATTGAAACTTGAGGTGGTTGAATTTATCGGTAAAATCACAATAAACATGAATTCTAAAACAGAATTTGAATTTTAAAACATTACCGGAGTTAAAAAGTAGGCTGAATGAATAGTATGTGTATTAATATTATAGTATATAAATTGCCCTTTAAATTCTTTGTACATTTGTATAAGAAATTGTTCATAAGGTGTTATAAGTATCAATTATTACTAATCGAACTAATTAATTATATTCAATTTTTAAAAGTTTAACGTTTTTTAATAATACTAAGTTTTATCATGTTATTGTTACCTTACATGGTCAGGCAAAATATAGGCGTAGGCACCACCGGCAAGAAAGCGTTTGCAGCACTCGTTTTGCTCGTACAAAAAGCGGCGTGCTGCTAACAGTGTTTTCTTACTCTTGAGACTTAACTCTTTTGGACCTGATTTATTGTTTCTGAATTATGCGTTAATTTGAGTTAAAAAAACTTTATTTTGGGAAACCAAGCATGTACACATATGTAAACATAAGGTTTCTAGGAAGTAAACAGTTTTCTTTTTAAATAATTGGTTATGGATTACTAAAAAATATTATTTATTGTGAAGTTTTAAATTCAATTTAATGTGTTCATACATAAATTTATATTGCATTTAGTGCATTTCACTTGTGATCTAGATGTGCAAATTTCCATTTTACAACTTTAGGGTGTTTGGTCCATCATGGGCCAATGCCCAACCTTATTGTATCTTAATGTCTGCTTGCGGATGAATGGAACATTTTTTTGTTGGAACAAGGACTTGGAGGTCCAACTTAACATTTTACTAATATTGCACCATTTTGGATGAAAATGCCAGCATATCTCTATTTGTTGTTCACTTTCTGGACTGTATAAATATTCTGTAGAGTTGGATAAGAAAATGAATTTTGTTCACACCTCCCATATACTTATTTACACAGGGTTGTCCAATATGATGTCCTATTTTAATTATAAATTTTTATTTATTCTCAATTAGTACACGTTTTTTGTTTAAATTTAAAGTACAAATTCTGCGGGTTACATGTGGAACATGATATCTAGTAAATGCTCATATCGACTCAGTCTACAAATGGTCATTCTTTTAAGGAAGTTTTTCAAGACATTTTTGCACAATTGAGGCTTTATCTGACAAATAACAACTCGAATATTGTTTTTAAGGACTAGAATTGTTTGCAAGCATTAGCTTCACGTAACATCAAAGAAAAAAGTTTACTGAAATAAAATCTACATTCAAAATCAGTTATAAGTACACATTAAACTATGTTGAAACTGATGCTTTATATTGCTTTTTGATTGTTTATTTGTACACCGTTGACTAAGTCGTTCTTGTGGAGAATTTTTTTTTTGCCTTTGTCCACTTTGTTATGGTAATCTGAAGTTGACAAGTTGGATGAGAATGGTATCTCACGCCATTTAGATCACCAAATTGTTGACGTACTGGCATTGGTTGGTAGGTGTAACAACTGAAGCTGCAATATTGTTTACCGCAATTGCAAAAAGGTTACACCTGATTGTCAACTCGTGGGGAACATTGTTTTCTAGTTCATACAACATTTTTATTACAAAATCATACTTTTTTTTTCGGACCAAAAATACAACTACAGCGGCTGGTTTGAATGAAGTGCAATCTGGAAGTTCAGTTTTTCACCACTTTTTTGAGCAGCTGTGGCTGTATATGGGCAACAACGCGGCGAATGTTGGCTTCCAGCTGATCCAACGTCGTTGGTTTATTGGCGTACACTAGCGACTTTACACATTCTCACAGAAAGTAGTTTATAGGTTACGCTAGGTTATACGGTCAGCGAATGTTTCCTGCAATAAATTGATTCTGCCGCGCGCTGTGTGGCATGTTGCGCCGTCTTGTTTGAATCAAAGCTTTTTCACATTAACGCAATTCAACTGGGGAACGAAAAAGTCATCATGGATTGATAGCGCTCTTCATTGACTTTCTTGTGTTGGCATCAAAGCATGATCTTTAAAGAATTATGGACCAATGATTCCACCAGCCCATAAAGCACACTAAACAGTGTGTTTTTGTGGATGTAGCGGCATCTCAATAATGGCTTCTGGATTTTTCTCGCTCCTAATCCGGCAATTTTGTTTGTTTACTTAGCCATTGAGCCAAAAATGAGCCTCATCGCTGAACAAAGTTTTTTGGTGAAAATAAGGTTCAAGAACCAACTTGTTTTCGGTTTATTCTCGAACGTACGACGCATATAATGGTCACGTGGCTTCAGCTCTTGCACGAGCTGTATGTTGTAAGCTTGTAAACTAAGATCATTTTGCAAAATCTTCCATAAGGTGGATGGACACAGCTCCAATTGCTGTACACGATGGCGAATCGACTCATTCTAGTTCTCCTCAACACTACGCTCCACAGCTGCAACAACTTCTTTGGGGTGAACTGTACGACGTCTCTGCGGATGCATATCAATCAGACTATGCGTAGTGCGAAAACGATCTATGGTTTTCCGAAGTTATTCGGATGAACGATTATGTCGACCGTAAAATGGACGTAGTGCACGGTAAGTTTCGCGAACTGAACCAAGACTTTCGAAGTAATTTTGCACAATTTGCAAGCGTTGTTCTGGCGTAAGTCTATTTATGATGAAATGGCAAAGCATACTGAAATCAGCTGTCACTTATCAAATTGACTGTCACTAGAAACAGTGTTGCCTGGTTGAAAAACAAACTCTAAAAAAACACCTTTTACATTTTACCATAGACGTGCGACCTGACAAATCAATTGCAGAAAAATGTATACTTTTATTTTCAAATGTTTGGTAGAGCTCGTGTTGAGGACTACGTTGCCGTTGTTGAGAAATTTCTATAAAGACTTTGGTGTTTTAAACCTTTGCAAATATTGGTAGTAATGAAATAGGACCATAATTAAAGACTGGTGCCAGTTTTTAAAAATAAGAACAACAAAAAATTACTGAAATGGTATATAGTAAATACAAAATAATAATAAAAAGAATAAAAACTTTTTTTAGCTGTTACTGAAAGTTTTTTCTCCGTCTTGTTGATGTGCGACCCGACATTTAAAACTTTAGATGCAGAAGTGGACTTGTCATGTCCGGTACTGAAAGAGGGGCGTGTTTGCATCTGCGTCCGATTGTGTTCCATACTTTTCAAAATTATTGTTGTTAGGTTAGGAGGGCGTGGAGGGTGTTTTTTACATTTTTGTTTAAAGTGGTTTCAGAAACACTCTTTATTGCCTTGAAAAATTTGACGAAATATATTATTCCGGCGATGAGCCCGCTTGGTGCCGCAAAAGTTGTTAAAAGCTCATCTACTAAGTTGTTGGTTTCTACTTGGGTTTCTAATGAAGACATGGCTGTAGCGTGCAATATTTTACTAGTTGTAGAGATTAATAATACCAATTTGCGCTCGTAACTTTTTAGTGATATTTTGCAGTTTTTTATTAAATTTAGGACAACTAAGTGATCTCTCTTTCATAATTGATGCTTATTGGTTTGTGACGTGTTGTGCATTTTTGGTGGTGTAGAAATATAAGGTCTTGGCTGAGACGCTATAAAAAGTTTCTTTTACATTAGTTGGAGGTTGTGAACAATTAAGTATAAGTTAGTAATTGTTTCTACTATTTTACCGCCTGTCTTATTAGATATGTAGCACTCTTGTTAACTTTGTTAACATTTTTTTAAGAGACTATGACGAGCCGAGGTACGGGTTCTCTCAACTTTTGTGCTATGTTCTGGCAAAAAAACATTGTTCCTTATTACCGAGGAAAAAGTGAGAGGGTCCGATTTGTTGTTGGATTGATTAGCTGCACAAGTTTTGAACAATTAGTCCCACCACTACTAGAGCATTGTTTTCCAATTTTGGTAGTTGTTTTTTTTTTTATAGATTATAAAGCCTTTTATTGGTTCAACTGTGCGCACGGACTCGGGGCATTAAATTTATATTTCTATGGCGCGAGCAGAAGGTATTCAGCATTCTCACTATGATTTGTTTGTACCCACGAGGGGACTTTGTTTATTGATACACTACATAGCAAATATATTTAATAATTGAGCAATACGGGATGGAATGGATGTTTTGGGTATGCCACCAGAAGTTGCACACTGAATTTTGGGAGACATGTAAAGGCACTATTTTATTGCAACAAAATGTCTAGATTTGGAGCTTTCTTAAGCCTTATTTTTACGTGTTGTTGTTGTTCAACAAGGCAAATAAAAAGCTTTGTGAACTAGAAACTATTGTTGGTAAGTAGGTTTTTTTAAATGCTTTTAGTTTCTTGTCTTACTACTTTGGTGTTATACATTACAACTGTTATTGCAAAATTAGAGACAAGTGACAAGCTTATAAAAGCTTAATGCTAATAGATATACAAAGTTAAAAGAAAATATAACAAGGCAAGAGGCGTTAGAAAGTCTAAACTGCAATTTTTTAAAACTTTAGAAGGTTCATCCAGAACATACAAGCAAACATGAAACATTGACAAATATAAGAGAAGTACTCGTAAACACTTAAGATAAGATCATCGGAAAACGAACTATACTCAAACAAAAACAATGGATTACACAAGAAATATTGCTGCTAATGGACCAAAGACGATTTATTAATAACAAAGATGACATCAAATATCAGCAATTACATAAAAAGATTTGGGAAGCCAGAAGTAACTGGATGATAAAAAGATGTGCCAAAGTAGAAGACTTATAAGAAAATATGCGAGGTTTTTGGCACTGGTTTCAAGAGTACCCAGACGATTCTTAAAAATAAAATTTGTGATATTGTTATGGATGTTAAGAGTAAATTGAAAAGGTGGAAATAGTATATTGAAGAATTATTCCAGGACGACAGTGCAGCTGATTATAGATTGGAGGAACCTGATGATGATGATGATGATAATGACGATTTTACGTATACGAGGTAGAAAACGCAATAAGGGTTTCAAAAACTGCAAAAGCAGTTTGTTCACTCTAAACTGTTAAAACTAATAGGTGATAACGGTATTGAGGTAATAGTCGACCTGTTTAATGCTATATATAAAATAGGGATCATACTCAACAAGTGCTTACAATGAGCCTTTGTTACCAAAAATAACTAGGGCAACTAATGAGTTACATTCTAAAACTGTTACTCCGAATAATACACGACCGTATACAAACAAAATGTTAAGAAGACCTACAGTCAAACTCGAATACTGTGGCCGGTCACTTCTGAGACAAAAGCGGAATGAGAGCGTTAAGAGAGACTAATAGTAACTTAAGTACATTCGCATGCAAAATCAATTTTAAAACGCGTCAGCATGAACTGCTGTGACAATAACATCTATTTATGTACATGCGAAGCCGGCGCTACCCGGCAGTCAATATATTTATATTTGAATAAATTTGTGTCTCCGAGAGTATTGTTTTCCTTTCTCGCAAGATGCGCGGAAACGCCTAGCACCGGCCACAGTATTCGAGTTTGACTGTATCTGACAATCAGATTGGTTTCCGATGCGGATTAGGCACTAGAGAAGCCCTGTTTGCAATGAACGTATTAGCTCAAAGATGTTAATATGTTCGCAAAGACGTATATGTTTGCTTTGTAACACAGACACCGTAAACTGTCGGAAATACTAGATAGCCTACACGACAATAGAATAATACTAACTCTATAAATTGAAAACCACTTTACAGATGAAATAGAAATCTGCAGGGAAATTAGACAATCAAAAACTGTCTCACGACAATATTGTTTAATATGTACTCAAAGCCTATCTTTTGGGAGGCGCTGCACGAACTTACGTAAACATTAGATTTGCAGACGATATAATTATTCTCACAATGAAACCAACCAGTTGCGAATGATTCAAAACGTAAGTGTAAAAAAAATTCCAAAATTATTACCGAAAATAAAAGAATAGCCACTATTGTTAGAGTGGGCAACATGAACATCGAACAGATAGCATCGTGCAAGTACTTGTTACCTCTGGTTAATGAAAACTGGAACCATACAAAATAAATATTAGCGCGAGTAGAACAAGCTAGAGATCTTTCCGATTCTGTTATGTAGGGTGGAAAGTTGGACACTGACACAGGAAACAACAAAGCCATTTGAAGCTTTTAAGATGCAGATTTATAGGAGGAGGCTATCGAATAATTTGGTTCGAAGTGAGAAATGAAGAAGAAAAAGAAAATTGCATCGGAAGATACATTGAAAGATACATGTTTATAAGATTTTTGTTTAATAATTATAATAATAATTATCGTCTTTATTTGTACATTACTCACATACAAAAGGGCGAAGTTTAGCTTATAGCTGTTCTTCCACTTAACCTAATTTTAAATTAGGTTTTAGTAGTTTGACAGCTTTTCCATAATCTTCTTAATATTCCCGCTGTTGTTTTTGTTTGTTTTATATTCTTCTATACACTTTCCAATACTTACTAATTTTATTAAATAAAAATTATGTCAATATGATATTTGATAAGTTGAATACACTGTAGCTTCCCAAAAACAATCTGAACTACCCTGTATAAAATTGAGATACCTGTTAACTTGTATTACTGTAAAATGTAGGACACTATGATATAGATTAGACTAAAATATTATATACATGGATGGACATTTAATAGTGGGGTTATTAGTGGAAACTTAAAATGGATTGTGTTTTTATAAAACTATACTTTAGTAGTGTAAAGGAAATTGAGCTTATACTCTAACCTGGTTTTAAGATTTGAGAATGTGATTGGAATATTGCTTTATTTTGTGACACAATAGGTAGGTTTTATATTACATAAGACATATTATTTTACTATAATTGATGAAGTGTGTTGCAGTAAACTAATAGCAATATATCATTTAATAAGTATATAATTAAATCACGAAGACGTGCAGGATATTTACATAACACAGCTGTCTTCTGTAATACAATCACATAGTAATATCTGGCTCAATCATTTAGTTAAAATTGTTTATACTGAATTTTCTAACCATTGCGTATTAGTACACTAAAACAATTCAAATTAAATAAAAATGTTAATTCTTACAGTTATTGGTTGAAATTAACAATATATATGTATTTATGTTTCATATACATTTCAATTTGAATCTGTGCCTTGTATAACATTTGACTGAAACAAATAAATATAGGACGGTAAATCGGAATAAATGATACATACATGAAACTATATGACAGTGCACTCAGACTCGAATACATCATATTTGCAGACAATTTTTACCTAATAATATTTAACGCCATGGCTATCACATTTACAATTGACCGCCAATCATGTCAATATACTAGTTTTGCTTTTATACAAACCATCTTCGATCTTAGCAACTGAAATAATGAACAATATGATAAATGTTAAGCATAATGTGCAAAGTATTTTTAGTGTGTTGTCACCTTAATAATATTTACGAAATAGTATAAAATTATGCATATTATATACACTATTTTAAAACTAAATATAGATATGACACCAATGACATTCACCTACTAATTTGCACGCTTATATTATTGATGTAGAAAGTATTTCTTTTCATAGAACAACACTATTATAATTTTGTTTAATAAGCAAATAAAGTAGAAAGCCTCGCGATGTTACTGTAAAACAAGATATTTGAAGCAAACATTAAATACAGAACAACCATTAACATATAACAATTTTCTTCGAAAATCAATAAAGCTCTCCATAATAACATCATAATAAAATGCTTTAATAGGCCTAGCGACCATGATCTTTCAACCAATGATTGACTATAATTCATTGTTTTCATGATAATTTATTAAGCCTTCAACAACAGTAGCAATTTAAATATATTATTATATAAATGTATGGTAAGTAGTCATTTTAATAGTTATTTTAAATGTCATTTATTATTTGCTTTGTTGTTCACAATGTTAACAGTATAGTAGTAGCGCTAGTATCTTCTTATCTAAAACATTGATCGAATATCAAGCAACCAAAATATTTAACAGATAATAATCTTTCCCCATCAAAGAAAAATTCCTAACAATAATTCAACACTAATAGGCCATATATTTGTGCAAAGTTGAGTTCAATCCATCTCTCGTCCCACAGAAGAAACTCAATATATTATTCAGGTATTCCCCCGGATAATAAAGCTCTCTTCTGTTCACCACCCCCTCAGCCTGCATTACGATCTTTTTATTTTATTTCATTTTATTTTACATCATATATGTTGTATGTGGGAGACCATTCGAAGGCAAATTAATGATACAAATCGAACCAATAGGGACGTCAGTTTATTTCTGACAGCCATGAGAACTGCACATAATAAGAGATCAATTGTGAGGGAGTTGAGGCAACCATGAATGGACCTAAACTAACCCCATACAATGGCATTATAATATTTATATACCTGACCATACACACTTGAGAAAATTTTCAAGAAGAAATATGTGTATGTGTGCTAAAAGGTATTGGATAATTTGCGTTGAATGGGACCCTGCATCAATCACCCAGTTGAAAAAAAAAATCAATAACAAATGGAACATAATTGGATGAGGGGGCTTCATTCAAAATTATGCTTTATTTAACAGTTTTGTGTTGAGTAAATTAACATTTGTTTCAAATATTAAGTGAACTTTAGTCCGTGAAGTTAATATTGCAATTTTAGATGGTTATTTCGGCAATATAAGTTCTCGAATTGCCTTAGGCCTTTGGTCCGGCTGTACTTTACGGACTTTGTAGTTTATTGTGTCCAGTTTACCTGTTTACGTAGTTAGTTGGGAACGAGTTTTACAGTTGACCTCTGCACTGGCTGCATGCACACACACATACTTAGTTTAAGACACTAAGCTAATTACAAACATAGAAAACTTGCCACGGTCACGGTATATATTTTAACGCGTTGTGTGTCCTATGCTGTCCAGCGAGTGTATATAGAACAAAAAAAAAATAAACAGTCAAACTTCTGTGCTGAAATTAAGTTGCCTTTCATGGAACCATCTACAGAACACTTCCTATGAAATTTATGAATACTAAGTTGTATATTTTGTATACATTTTAACGATTCACATCTGTTTTCAATGAAGTTGTTTATAGATTGTTAGTGGAATAGGGTTCATTAAGTGATGCGACATATTATAATAAATGATTCTATTTTTTGTAGTATATAATCATATAACAGCAGATTTAGAAAATACAAGTGTTTGTCTTATTATTTTTATTAATTATGAGATCAAAACGATAAACTTTGTATAACAACCTACTTGTCAACTTACATGCTTTTTAATTGTTTACGTTTTTTTTACTTTCTAATTCAACAACATAATTTAAGTTTTTTAGTAATACAGTTACATATTTTAAAACGCTTATCACTGCTTTTTTTAACAGAAAAGTGTTATTTCTAATTTAATTAATTATAATTATATGGCTTGTACTCATTATTCTGTATACATTAAAACTATTTTAATTTTTGTTTATTTTCAATTTTAATTGATAAGGAACTAAACGTTTCTACTTTTAAGATACAGATTGTTAGAACGATATAACATTCTATTATAATAATTTTATGAAATAGGACTATTTCAATACAATTGTGAAGTATGTATCACCCTCTATTTTTACCCCTCAGTATATTATGTATTTTTTTTGTACGGAAATGTCAATAATCAATCAATATACTATATTATTATTTTAGGAAACAAATTAATCTACTTTTTCACTTGAAATAATAATAGTATTGTGATATAACGAAGCATTGTTATGATAATTTGTATTTGAGTTCTAAGACTTTTTTCTTGGCGATCATAAAATTGTATATATTATATATTGTTCTTTATCTAACTGTTATTGGAGGGTAAACCGAAGTTTACTGCACGTAGGTTTTGTTATGACTTTTGGAGTATTTTCTAGGAGGGTGTACTGTTTGCCAGTCCTCTTGATATGTGTCAAAGTCTAACTGCATTCAGACGCAAAGGTGCCATTGCAGCCATTTCTTCGATGTAAACGATGAATAACGGCAGACACAACATTGCTTTCATAGAAGATTAAATAAAACACAATTTATTTCCTTACACCGACTGCATTTTTGACTGAACCTCAGCCTTCTTCAGACAATACATGAATTGCTGAGGTCCAGCCAAAACTGCAGTCACAGTGTGACGAAGTAAATTGTGATATAAATACATAGTAATTGTTTTAATTAATCTTTCTATTTTTTATTTCTATTATGAATTATCACTTAGTAACGGTCAAGTCCATCAACTATATTATTGCCTTCATAACTGCAGTTGGTATTGTCCGCATGCAATAAGCATGTCATTTGTTGCAACTGATTAAGTTTGCTTGCAGACGTTTTTTGTCTAGTTTTTGGCCACCATATTAGTGTCCCGTATGTGCGCATAGGTCTTATGACGGCTGTGTACAACCATAGTAATATCTTTGGAGACCCTATGTTTTCTAGAGAGCTTTTCTGCATTACTAAAAACACATATGAACTTTTTTGCATTTTATATTTAGATGTGGTCTCCATGTAAGTTTGTTGTCAAAAATTACTCCAAGATATTTTACCTTGGTTGGTAGTGGGCTATTAGGAGTTTTGGTAGATTTAGTTTTTTTTGTTTGTGAAGAGACCCAGTTTGGTTTTCAGAGGGCCATAAGTTGCATGTCCTTGAATTTACTACTTACCAAGATTATTATGTCAACTGCATAACCAATTGTATAGAAACCAGGTGAGTTAGGATGACATCTTTGCCCTATTGTGGAAGTGCAGAAAATACCCCATCTAATTCTGACTCTTGGTATGGAGAGAAGTTTTAAATTACTCGGGCTATACGCACCTTTTCAACAAAATGTCGAGCATCTTTTCAGTTTTCCTCTGGCGGGGTTGGGGTCGCAGCGTCGGATCTGATTTGTGCCGTGCAGCCTAGAAAGTAGGTTTCTTTTGATAAGATTTTTTTTAGATTTGCAGCAGTGTTTTCAATATCTTCAAGTTTTCTTTTGACGTATCATTTAAAATTGTTTTGCGCATTTTTTTAACATTTAGTCTAATTCAGTTTTTGGTTTTTTTTGCTCTGTTGAAGGATCTTTGTGGAGCCTCTTTAATCTGGTCGAGTTCCTCGCACCACCAACGTATGGTGTTGTCGGATTTGGTAGCCAGTCTAGTGAGCACAAGTTCTTGTACACTCGTGCAACTTACTTAAATAGTTTTCTATTTTTTTTTACACTATTGGATTATTGCGTCTTCTTTTTGATTGGAAATAGCATCTTATGATATTCTTAGTTTTGTAGTATATCTTCATATTATTATTATTATTATTATATTCAAAATATAACTCCGAACAAAATAATCTACAGCACGTAACCTTTTGGCGGATTTGTTTTTTTTAGTCTGCAGTAGACATTTCCAAAGTAAAAAACAGTTTTAGCAAGTTAAACTGTGATTACTGAGTTAGCTGAAAGCTAACCAGTAAATTGAACCTTATGAAGTTTTTTGCAGCACTCAAAAGTGTGGTAATTTTGCTGTCAAGGTGGTATCTGATGAAGGTTTAACACCAGGTGACTTAAGGCATTGAAGACTTCTACTACTTGTATTATTTTTTGATAATCTACTCCAACTAACCATCGTACGAAATTTGCATCCTATGAGCATAAAAGTGTAGTGCTTGATACTATACCATTTCAACGAAAATAGCAAAATAGTACCGTGTTACTATTTATGATTTTTGTTTGTTTGTGATTGTTTAGCATTTCAACAAAATTTACCATTTTTATTGTTACTGACGTCGAAAAATTATATGTTTACATCAATATAAAGAACAGAAATGAAAGGCCAGGGTTAATTACAGCAATTAACAAATCTTTGTGTAAAAGGTGGTACCTAACAGTTCCTATTGGCTTATTAATCCAAAACATTAGAAGAAATGTGATTGCTTTGCTGAATTTTAGGTTAGGGGCTAGGAGGGAAATCTTACATTGTATCGATTTTTTTTTGTTGCGAGCGTCTATTGAGTAACCCACTTCAAAATTCTCGTAGCTTGCGCATAGGATTGTTCTTTGCGAGCGTTGGGAGTGGTCTTGGGTGGAACAGAAATTTGCTTTAACGTGGGTTTTGGTGTTGCGGCTTGCTTTAAGCTTATTGCTTCTGGATGCCGTGTAACCGGAGCGTTGGCAACAGTGGCATTTCCCGGTGAGAGACAGAATATTTAATTTTTAGCACTGTGAAGATTATCCTGTTTCTTCTCATGCGTGGAACTGAGTTTGGTTTATAGCAAAGAGCGATGAGCTCTGTCTGCACTACATCAGCCTTGATGCAGTCGGTTATATTCCGAATGACGTATTTTAGGGTCTTTTCAGTCTACACTTGAAATGTGTAGTTATGTACATTGTTGTTTTTGCAATGTGCGATTGCTGTACGGAAGTCCGAGTGCGAAAGATTTAATCGTTTACATGTACTGCGTGGTCGATGGTTACGTTTATGGACTTGAACTTTGCCGATAGCACTTGAAATTCTTGTATTACAATGGGCGGATGGCGGTTTGTGCCACCACCTTCTGTGGATGCTGACGGATTAGGAGGGCTTGTAGGAAGACCTAAGGCGCTGGTTGTTGCATCAGATTTGGTTGACTGGGCCTTAGCGGCTTGCCGGGTCGACGACTCTTTGGCCTGTTGACGCTTAGGCACCTGAATGTTTGAAAAGTTAATTGAACGGGACTCACTCGATTTTTTCTTCAATTTCTTTGACTTTTTTTGTTGCTCACCAGGGTAAGTCTCTTCTGTATGGGCGGTGTTTGTGGTAAGCAGCTACGTTGCAGTCTTGCTGGACTTCTATTGCATGATCCTCCGTTGAGGATGCAGGCTAGACTGGTTCTGCGGGAGGTGGTCTTTTTACGTAGGCCTGAGTCGGCAAGAGCTTTTGGTAGAGAGGGGGCTGGATGGGCAGCTCGATGATGGTGGTTTACATGCTTCTATCTCCTGCTTATTGCCTTGCTTTTTGATAAGCTTTGCGTTCTTTTGGAGCTGCTGGTACATCATTTGGAGAATGTCGTTATTGCTCTTGTTTGCCTCCATGCTAGAAAAAATTGAATTAATTAATTATTTTCTTAATTAATCAATTAAATAAATTTAGTGGGTTGGTAATTAATTGAGTAATTAAACTCAATCAATCATCAGTGACTCTATACAATGATAATTGCAGTTATCCGTTGTGGGATTTCTCTCTCGGTGTGGACTGGTCTAGTCGGCTGTTGCTCTCTGATTCTATAGCTTCCGAGTCCCCGTTTGAATTGCTGTTTAAAACTTCCAGAATAGGCAGATAATTGAAGAAGTGCACAACTATTTAATACTTTGATTCAAAAGTTGCATTTGTCACATATAACATCTTTTAATTAATCATTTTTTATTTGTGTCAAATAAAGATACATTCTATAGAACTAAAACTGTTATATCTGTCTACAATGGTTTAAACTATAGAATAAAAACAAAAGACCAAGAACTCGATACTATAAAATCTTGTATTTAAACCGGATAATAGAATAATACTTAAAATATCAAATTGAAGTGTATATGTAAGGCACTTCGGATTTTATTGTAGATAAAGAAGTAATATGAAAATTCTTCTAAGTTATTGATAAGATAGAAATCACTTCAATCAGAAAAGTCACTGATATTGTGAGAAAGTATAGTCATATTATGATTGATTATATTTTTAAATTGCAAATTGTTGCTTTTCTTACTCATATTATAACAAGATTTTGCTCACGTAAGGGTAATTGCACGGGTGGTGGATCTATATTTACTCAATGGCACTGCAACTATATTTTGATTGAAATATTTTTTAACTTCAGAAAATTTATAGCTACAAGTAGTAAGAACTAAAATCTTATTAAATTCAAATTTCTAAGAAAAAGCACTTTTAAAGTTAACTGTCGCATTTCGTTTGGTCTGCATTTGAATAATCTATGGATTCATTTATTGTGAATGCCAACTGAAATTTATTAGAGACATTGTAATAATAGTAATAGTTATAAATAATGTACTATTTAATAATTAATTATTTTTTCAGTTAAGTTTAAAATAAAACTGTTTGCAAAATTATCATTATAATGCTCCACACTTTTAAATTTGAACCAGGCAACGCAACCTATATTCTCGATTAAAGAATAATTTTATGATTACAACTTATTTATTAATAATCACAATGATCTGACAACTGTTGCAGAGTGTCACGAGGGCTAGAGATATTTTGGCTATTACACACAGTAAAACTTTACTTGCTCTTAACTAAATAGCTTTTTATTTATAAAAAACAAAAATTACTATTTATTTTTAATTTGTTGGTTGCTGGTTAATTAAGCTTACTAAAGTTGATATTAATAAGACAAACTAAGATGTGAAGTAATGATGAAATAGTTAAAATTAAAAGGTAATATTAAAATAAATCCGAAGTTCAAAAAAAAAAATTGCTATATGTTATAGCAATTTTTTTTTCGATTATTGTTCTACTTCCGGTGAATCAATTAGTATTTAATAATTAACAATATAATATTTATTTACATGTGTTTATATATCAGAATATATTTGGCATCCCTTATATCATGCAGTAATGCTACCCGATTTGCAAGTTTAGGTAAACCAGCACCGAGCACAGAGCAGCCGCATTCCTGAGTGAATGTCCGCTACACTCCCACGTGCTGCCATTGTGTATCGTCCACCATACACAACCGGTTTCCTTTCTGCTATATTCTGGTAGAGGAATGGTATAGTGGTAGCATGGTAAAATCGTAATATGGCCCTACGTTAAAAAAATCTCACTTATTATTTTCACATAAAACTGATGAATAGCAAGCTTATCAATCTAATGAATAATTTGTATGCCGGCAGAAACTGATGATGCAATGCACATTCAGCCCGACACAAAATAATTAATTCCGAACATCAAAAAATTCAACAGCACAATAAAAAAACGGCGAAGAGGAAACTGCGTGACATATTGTGACGATAATTTATATTCGCGTCAGAATTTTACATTCTTGAATACGCGTGCATGCAAAATAAAGGGAAGACACAATCGAATTGGTCTTTTTTTTATAATGCGCATACATATATTTTCGCGATAGACAAAGCGCGCGGTGAATTGCTATATCACTATATTGAAATGTCCACGGCAGACCTATTAGCAGGACATAACAGCCCATCGGGACGTCACCCACATGCGATACGTCATAAAGCACGAAACGAATCAACAAAATTAATGGCGTTTAATGCGCAAAAATTACCATATGCAATTTTTCGAAAAATTTTACGCGACAAATCAAACGCGTTTTGTTAAGTGGAGAGGGGTCGGAAGGCATCAAGTGCAGGAGCCGCGATGAATTATGAATTCATCGCGGTCGTTAATTAATCAATGTTTAATTTATCGGCTCGGTTTCTCTAATCTTTTGGCGAACCAGATCGATATCTCGTCGATTGCTTTGCTCTTACCCGACCGCATATTTTTATTCACAATAGTTATTAATTGTAATTAATAAAAGGCATGGGAACGTTCGTTGAATGATTATCACAACGTCTTCCTTTGGTTTTAATATGTTAGCAAATTAGTTTGTCAATGGGTTGGTTGGCATGACGATCATTAATTATTGTATAAAACGCTATGCTTTCAATTTCATTCATATTAATGCCTAAGAATTGTTGTAATGCTCAGTAATGCACATAAATTATAAGCAAATATCAAAACTAAATCATTATTAAGGTCAATCTTGCTTACTATGTTAGTTCAATTCATTATTTTGTTGACAAATTAGCTTAATTTACCACTAATTAGTTATTCATATATTTTTGATTTATGTGTGGTTTTTAGTTCGAGTTAATTAAAAATTAAACACATATTAGAGTAAAAGCTTTGATATTTTTTTGTTGGTGAAAGTGTCATTCAATATTTATTACGAAAATTGGATCACATAGGCGGAACCATGTATTAGGTGTAAAAAAAGTTTGGAGAGAATGTGAAGCCAATAGAAGTTGATGTATGAATCTTATTGGAGTCATATGATTTTAACATCACACATTATTTCTGAAAACACATTAAATTTTGAAATTTTGAGTAATGACACTGGTAATAGTAGTTTAAACTGTCATTTACTACAGTTTTAACAAAACTCATTTAATTTTTTACCATAATTTTCTTAGTTTAAAATAAAATAATTTTATTTGTATACCAAAATCATCAAGTACTTTATTGAAATTTTGGTTGATTGACCGAAAATTAAAACATATTCAACTTGACTGAGTTTATAGAATAGTGCAAATATTATAGTCTTTCTGAACGAAAAGTATAGTAACGACAGTACTAAATGATAATCAACTAAGTCTGCATTAATTTAATTCTGGTTAGAATTTATACTATATTCTATATTCTCTATTAAGAAAAGAACTTTTTTATCCAAAAAGCATTATGAGTTCCTAAAAACAAAACACATGTACAAATTACACTGCTCAAATAATTAGAGGAACACAACACATATTTAGGCCTAATTTTTTTTACAATATGCAACGTTCATAGATTCACATTTAGTCTGAATAAAATTGCAAAGACAAATCAATTTTTTTATATCACGTTTAGTATAACAATAACAATTCAAAGAAACTACAAAGAACAGAGTAGAGCAAGCAATGAAAATTTATTTTAAAAATGTAGTGTGCTTTGGAATTGTAAACAATGTTGAAAGTTTATAATAAATTGTTAAGTATGATACTAGTATATTAAATTGAGGCAGAAGTCATTTGTGTAGTTGTTTGTATTCAGAATGGCACTAGTATTCGATAAGTTGCAAGAAATTTTAACCTAGAGACCTGAGAATTCAAAGACGCATTGGACGAGGTCTTTAGAGGAAAACAAACCGAATTCAGGATTGGTTTTAAGATGTATTCTCCTTGCGTTCTCGCACGTACAGCCAAAGATCGTCAAATCAGGCTTAGAACAACTCATAACGTAGAGATATGCAACCAGACAGTTAGGAATAGATCGAGAGAAGCCAACTTGAGACCAAGAAGACTGTGCGAAAACCTGTCTTAACTCCGTACCACATAAGGTATTGTTTAAATTTTTTTCTTGTCATGTCGCATGGCAACTTTGACAGTGGAGACCACTACTCTTCACATATGAATCACGATTTTGTTTACCTCTTTGTAATGGTCGAGTACGTGTATACCGACGTCCATATGAACGTCATTTTGCACAAACCATACAGAAAAATATGGTGGTGGATCTGTGATGGTTTGGGGCGGAACTAGGCTTGATGAAAGAACAGGGCTTTTGCCAGTTTCAGGAAGATTAAACGTTGAACGGTACATCAATCTTGTTCTGAAGGATAATGTTATACCGGCCGCTTATGGTATAGGGCCAAATTTTGTGTTTATGCAAGACAACGCACGACATCTATACTGCTAAATGTGATATGTAAAATTTGTTTTGTTTTTGCAAATTTATTTGGACAAAATGTGAGTGAGTGAGTTTTTGAATTAACTTGATTAGATTTGCATATTATTAAATAAAAAAAAAATTGTATATTTTATATAAATCTGAATTTAATATTAGTATTACTTGGTATGGTACTCAACAGCGACACGATAGGTTATGACTTTTCCTATGAAACTACTTATTACAACGTTTTATTTTTTTAAGAAATTAACTATTCTAGGAGTAACAGTATTGTACACTACTCACACGCTTTCAAATTTTAAATATATATATTATACAAAACGATAAAGTAAACTCTAGAGTTTTGCTACTTAGATTTGAAATAATGTTGTGAAAAAAAAACATTAAAATTTTGGTTATCATGCAGCAGTTATTTAAAATCTAAAGCATGAGTGAAATGTACTTTACTCTAAAAATACACTGACGAGCAAAAATAGAGGTCACTTTAAAATTATGACTTAGTTTTGGAATTTTTTGTTTTAATCTCTCACAAATTTACAGTTCAGGCGAAGTTTGAATTTTTGTTCCTAGGACTAATATGGAACCAATATATGAAAAAAAACTTATCACTAATAACGAGTATCACTTCTTCTTGCATTAATGACTGCTTGAAGTCGACGAGGAACACTTCGAACTAAATTAAGGGCCACATTTTGGTCGATATTATTTTATTCCCGCAATAGCAACTGTGGGGGGCCATTCTCAATAAAGACCAACTCTGTGCGTGATTTAGTAGAAATTCCTGCCCAAACTATAACCGACTCATCAATACAAACTGAAGCGTATCTTTCTCGGCGTCTTTTCTACTGTGCTGTTCTATTCGTGATGACTTTTTTTGCCCGGTTCTTGATCTTCTGGTTATCATGCCAGTATCTAAGTAACGGCGATACACCTTTTGTATAGCACAAAGGCTTTTACCAACAATCTTTGCAGTTTCACGTTTTCCTTACCCATCTTCAATCGACGCTATAATTCTTGCCACAACAATAGGGCCTAAAGGCATTATGACTTGTTAAGTACAGTACACCGTGTGAATGACAAGTTTTGCAGAGAAAAATCAACACTAAGTAAAAAACTACAACGATGTGTAGGTTTTCAATTAGAGCGAAATGGATGCTCTTTTATAAAAGTCTGTAACAAGGTATAGATAACTGTCAGGAAATGAATTATTAATTACCTACTTTGGTTTACAGTTTGCAAACATAAAGTTAATAGTCATAATTTTACAAATTTGTAGTTGTTTTTACTGGAGTTATACAAGGTTTACATAATAAGTCTTCCAGAGCTACCGATACTTTGTGGACACAAAATAAACACAAAGCTGAGACGTTATTTTGTACTATGGCGAAGGATAGTAATTTTGTTACTTTAAAAAAATACATACAAGAAGCATTTTTTTATATCAAACTTATTAGCATTGGGAAGACACAATATGTACGATCACTCCAAAAATTAGTACTACAAAGACTTGCTACTTGATACAACAAGTTTTTTGTAAATATGTATTTTAGAAGATTATAAATATAATTTAATTTCTGATAATTTTGTGCTAAGTTTAAACTTAACGCTCAAAAACTACTTTATTGATTATTAATATTTTAATTTTTGTTTCAGGTAAGATCGACGTAACAAGTATACAGATTTAAATCAACAACTGTAAGTTAAAGTTAGTAATTAGATAACTTTTAAACTAGGATATTATTTTGTATAGTAAAACTTAATCAATGCGGACCTTTTATTATTAATATTGTTAAAAATCATTGTTTTACATATTAACAGTGGAAAGGTGTACGGCAGTACGGTTATTTTCCTTTAAGCATCTATTTACTAAATAGTTTTTTGAGAAATAACTTACTTGTCTTGCTATATACTGTCTTGAGTTGGTTGCTGGTTTGACACAGACTATGCAAAAAATGTATGGTGTTGTCACATTTTACGCTTAATTGTGCAACTTTTGCCGTAATTTACTAACATCATTAAATTGTTCTGCGGATTTTAGGAGTCTCCATATGTAGAATTTCTATGGATATAATCTTGCTGGTCGTGCTTTAAGATATAGATCCTAGGCTAATGTTAGTATCTGAACTGCCATTTTTTGCCATGGAAGTGATTTGCTTCTAATTTTCGGAAACAAACCTTATCTTCTGGATTCTGGATTTGAGTGGGAGGGTGAAATCATTTTCACTGCCCTTAGGTTTCATTTGGCCTTTTATACTTTCTCCAGTGGTAAATCTTTTCAGCACACAGCTAATCTACGAAGTTAAAGTATTCTAGGTAATTGCTTGGTGGGGTATTCCTTATGCTGGCTATGCCAAGCTTTCAATTTCTTAACATGGACTTTCATGCGTAGGAGAATGCCGGACAGGTACATAGTACATGATCGGTCATCTAGTCTTCTTTTTCACATTTTTTGCATATCGGGCGCTTTATAATATCCATAGTATGCATGTGTTTTCTTAATTGAGAGTGCTTTGTTAAGATTCTAGTTATGGTTTGCAGGTTTTTCTGGACAGTTTTAAGTAGCATTTGGGATTTGAAGCAATTATTGCTTCCTTTGCCTGTCTACAAACCGGGTTGTTATATCATCGTTCTTAAAATTTATTGTGTGTGTTTCAAGGCTTTTTAGTGATAGCTCGGTAAAGGGTTTGGGTCCATACATCTTGACGCCAATCCATCATCCTTAATATTACCTCTTACGTTGGAGAGCACTATCATACAGCACAGCTCAATGCTGTTTGCGTGAGCTGCCAATTTTAAACCTCTATGGCCATCTAGTATTAGCCTTGATCTGATTTTAAGTTTTTTATAGTTAAATTGCTGCTCTGCTACCTTACGTTAAGATTTGGATTTTTTTACCAGATATTTCTCGAGTTACTATTTCTATCATCGTATGGGTTATTCCGGTCTTGAGGATAGTCGTATGTGTTTTAGTGGTAATGATATTGAGACGTCTAGATCTTGGGAGGAATTCACGCTATAGTACCTCGAAGAGCTTTTGAGTTATCAGATTTAAAGGAGTTTGTCCGTGTATAACCATAGTACTATCTTTGGAGTCTTCATGTTTTTCCAACAGCTACATCTTTTTACATCTCATGTTTAGTTGTGGTACCCTTGTGAGGTTGGTGTCAAAAAATACACCCAGATATTTTACCTTGGTTGACAGCGTTAATGTTTTGGTAGATTTAGTTGAAAAATTTTTGTTTTTTTTTGCGGATAAATTATAAATACTGGTCTTTGCACTATTTTATATTATTTTTAGGTTGCAGAGTATGTTCTCAAATTTACTACTTATCAGAATCGTTATATCATATGCGTAGCCAATTGTGTAGAAACCAATGTTTGAGGAGCCGGAGTTGGAGTCGACTGTAACTAATCCGACTCCGACTCCTTAATAATACAAAAATTAAGAAATAGTTTACAAAAAAATATACATATTAATAAAGTAATTTAAAAAAAAAATAAAACATTTAAAAACTATTTGTTTGCAAATATAAAATTGCTTCTAAAATATCTTCTTTTAAGGTTGCTTTTAAATCCGATTTTATTAGATTTAAAACTGAAAATAACCGCTCTACACTTACTTGTCTCGGAGTCGGAGTTGGAGTCGGAGCCGAAACAAAAAAATTAAGGAGTCGGAGTCGTTACAATTTTGTAACGACTCCCCACACCCCTGGTAGAAGCCATGGTCATTAAATTGTTAAATCAGGTTG
Source organism: Tachinus rufipes (assembly GCA_963932245.1). NCBI lineage: Eukaryota > Metazoa > Arthropoda > Insecta > Coleoptera > Staphylinidae > Tachinus > Tachinus rufipes. Next base: position 41,726,256 of record OZ010741.1, on the reverse strand, counting down.
TCTACTACAGGTTCATTATAAAAGTTTAAGATTATGTAACCATCTAATGTACGTAGTGAAATAGTGAATTCAAGTTCGGTGTGCGTAAATAAAGTTGCCTATTTTAGGATATGTTTTGACAACAACGAATATTTAAATTTATGATCCGGAAACTGCTGTCGAAACTCTCGAACACAATCCGGAATGAAATAAAGCCATTTTTTTATTATCAAACCGCCCATTTCTAAAGTAGGATTTGATAATAAAAATATTCTCTTCATCTGTAGACATCCTTATAACCTTGCTTGACTGTTGAAGTTGAACTGTCAAAACAAAGTAAATAGTTTGGTGCACAATTTTAAAAAGGCGCTATATTTAAAGTGATTACATAATCCCAGACATTTATAAAGACGCTGTATTATATTCCATAGTAGTGGTGACCCGGAGGGCAGCGTTTGTCAACCACTTTTTTGTCTATTGTGTCGCCTACAGTAAAATTTTTGAAGCTGTGTTGAAGAATAAAATTGCGGAATATATGGAAGTGCATTCCTATTATACCTCTAGACAGTTTGTGTTTCGTACCAACCACTCTATTGCAATGGCAGTAAGTGAGTTAACTGAATTGATTGTAAATGCATTTGACAAACGACAATACACTGGAGCCATTTTCTGTGACCTAAGCAAGGCATTTAATTGTGTATCTCACAAAGTTCTAGAAAAGAAAATGTTGCACTATAATTTTATCCCACAATCGGTGAAGCTTATTATGTCATATTTGAGTAACAGAATAGACATAATATGCTGCAAAATTAAGCAGACAGAAAGTTTAAGTGGTGAATATAGTGTGCCTCAAGGTTCCGTACTGGGCCCTATCCTGTTTTTGATCTATATTAATGATTTATCAAATGCAATATCAAAAGCCGAGTTAATACTTTACGCGGACGATACTGCTAGTATAAATGAACACCACATACTGATCGAGTTAGTGCGGGCTCTGGTGGATACACAATTGATGCTTTCAGATTGGTTTTTGGCTAATCTTTTAAGCCTAAATGCTTCAAAAACGGTCAATACAATATTTTCGCTGCGACCAGTCGACAAGGAACGAAACGTAGAGGTAGTAAAGTTTCTCGGGGTTCAAATAGATCCGGGGCTTACGTGGAATTGTCATATTGACAGTATATCATCCTCAGTTAGTAAGAATATCTTTATATTACGTAATATTGCAAAAATATGATCGCTGAATGTAAGTCTTGCAGTTTACCATGGATATATCATGTCAAAACTTACATATGCTATTACAGTATGGGGTCATTCTTCTGCTAGTCAACGACTGTTTAAACTTAAGCGTAGAGTCCGAATACTATCTGCTTTAGATTAATAGATCGGATTGCAAATATGCTTTCATTAATCTTAGCCTCTTAACAATGCCTGCAATTTATATATATGAATGTTTAAAATATATGAAAACAAACACAGACAACTACAATAGTAATTAAAGCTTTCATGGATATAATACAAAACATCAGACCTGATTTTTTAAGATTGATTAAATCTAGAACATTAAATAATTACTATGGACCAAAGCTATTGAATGTACTTCCTCCAAATGTAAAAATGCTGCCATTCAAACGTTTTCTAATTTATGTAAAAGTGTTATTGTTGAAATTAGCACCATACAATATTGAAGAATATGTAAACTATAACTTTTTAAATACGTTCAATTAATATGTATATTTTAGAACTATGTAATAGATTTTTGTAAATGCATCAATAAACATTATTATTATTACAGTTACTGTTACTGCTATTTTCTTTAGCACGTGTTATATCGATATACTGATTAACACCAAGTGTCGAGAGTGCTGTTTTTATTTTATGGAAGGTGGTTTTTGATGTATATGTACACTCCTAGGGTGGACATTTTGTCTTGCTATGATTTTTTGGTTCGATCTGTTACGTTGTGTAAAGTCGATTCCGTAAATCTTTTCTGACTGTATGCGTGTTGGTTTGAGTGTATCGGCGTAGTTTTATTGTTCAATAGGATTTTGCCAGGGTGTAATTACAGCGTTCTGGTTCTGGTATGAAAACAACTTGTTATGGGGATGTAGCGGAAGGCAATACAAGCCCTATAGATTATTATCAGGTGGGCTAGAATGATAATCTCGCCTCATTGCAAAAGAGCCGGGAAAATTCCGTTCTGTTCTGGTGCCTTGTATGGTGAGAAGTTTCTGATTACACAGATTATACGCGTATTTTCTACAAGGTGGTGTGCATCGGCCCAGTCATCTCTTGATGGGGATGGGGTTGCAGCGTCAGACCAACATTGTGTCGGGGTGGTATAGCCTGTGAAGTAAGTTTCCAAAAGTATTATCTTGTTTGCTTTTTAGGCAGAGTTGTTGTTGGAAGTCTTTTTATTTGGATTTTTTTCAGCGGCAGAAGCTCTCAGAAGCATGAATGGTGATGTTAGAGAGAATGGTTATACCAAAAATATTAACATGACTATAATTGCTGAATGTTGGTGCATCAAGTCCGGGAATTTACGTCATTGCAGTCGTCCATAGTTTTTAGGATAGTACTTACCCTGCTCACGATAAAGACAATTAAACAATGAATGACAAATATATTTTGATTAAAAAACAAATTGAGAATCAAAATGGATTTAGAGATAAAAGAACATCAAACCGGATTCTAATACATTTTATGATGGATTTTATGTAATTAGTTGCGATGTTATCGAATCTACAACAATTTTCTTCTATGGTTATTGGTCTGTTTGTGTACAAAGTAGTGCAGGCTTCTTTTGTCAATGGCGAACTTGTGTTGGGTCTTAATCTGGTATAATAATAATTGGCAATTATAAAATTGACTGTTTTGTTTTTTGGGCTCTACTCTGTTTGTGTTAGTATTTTCCGGTAATATCTTTTATTTTCAATTCTATTATTTACACTTTTCTTTGGGTTATACGCTAGCTTTTGGAAGCAGTGGCGGTGCTAGGCGGTAAGCGAGGTAAGCAACGCTTACTGTTTTTACTTTGATCCAATGGCATACACGCTATGTAAAATATTTAAACTTATTGTCTAGCAATGCTCAAAATTTATTGATGCAGACTTCTACAAAATAAGTCTAGGTGGGGTGTTGAATAGTCTATTTAGAAGTCGTTTTGCCTTGTTAACGGGTTATCAATTTAAACTACACACCCACAGGTTTGAAAACAACATAATCTACAAACCCACAGATTTGAAAACAACATTTGGTGCGTTGCCATATCTCAAAATTGATAGAATTACTGCAAAAAATTAATTGTTACTTATCAATCTGTTGTGACAAAAAAGTTACAACCAACCAAAAAAATTTTGTACCGTATGGAAATGACTGATTTACATTTTGATGTATGCAAACTAGCGCCGCTTATATCTGCAAGCTTATGTTGTAGATTTTTATGATGTATGGACTAAAAAATATTGTAAGCTTATGCTTAGAATTTAAAAGCCACATCAGTGTTTAATTATCCGCAGTTTGTTCTCGAGGCAGGGACGTTTTTAATAGCCAGGTATTCTTAATAGTTACTATGACACTTCTGTTTTTGGATGACAACGCGGGAATATGCATAGTAGTCTTTGTTGATTGCATCATGTTTTGGTTTTGTTTTGACGATAAATTTTGTACTTTTGCAAATCTGTGCGATGTAGATTAAAATCAGGGTATGTATTTTTTTGGCCACGTTTAGAAGCTAATTATTATCTGCTATGACTAAGTGATATAAGTATGGAAGATACTCTATAGCCAATTGTATGAAGCTATAATTATCCCTGCTACAACCATATCATTAATGTAGATACAAAAAAGTAAATTGTAATGCATATTTTTCAAGGAAGAAAATGTTTTTTTTGCATTATTCCTTTCTTAGAAAATAAACGAAGGTTTTATTTAATTTAATAATGCTATGGCTTACCCTTATTGTTTGTGCACTCTCTAATCTTTGTGGCATTGATTTTAATAGGTTATTTAGGTCTGTTTGTGCTATTGCGTTTAAAACAACTTGCAATTCATGTCGGCGTACGTTTGTTAGTTTTTTCTACCATGTCTTACTAATGTTTAATGAGCGAACGAACGATCCGGAGATCTAGGTGGCAATGGCAACAGTTTAATGTGAGTCTCTTCAAATAGTTTCTAGCAAAATTCTAAGATGGCTATTACTATGCGGACGGTTAATTTTTTTTGAATAAAGATTAGAGGGGATACTACATTGCTCACAGTTTGGTGCAAGTGAGAACTCAACATCTCACCGCTTGGCACATCTTTGACAAACCCTCATAGAACTATTCTGCATCTCCAAACTGAATATAATCTAAACCTGCTTCACCCCAAACGTTTGCTGTCGATGCTGATATGTGAGTGTACAAGAGGTGGTCTGTTTGAAAAAAAAAACAAACGAAAACTTATAAAGAGATTAAAAAATTAATGAAACAATACGAGATAACAATGTTCGAAAAAACTTAACAAATGTCAAAATTGATAGTACTACTTGATCCCTATTGACTCAAATTTTAGGTTTTTTCCGAATTTGGTTAACAAATTTTTATTCCTTCTTACTGTTGCAATTTCCATGGCAATCAGAAATAAACGTTACTAAATTCTACCAAAGTCTGAAGGATTAAGATTTTTTTTTATTAGTTACAGTTACGCACCAAATGCACAACATGTCATTAGATCATCTGGTATTCTGAATGTCTTACCTACAAAAGACGCAATTAAAATTTACTCAGCATAGGAAGAACGAAACAACTCGAGCAACAAGCAAACTTTGTTGATGATTTTCTAAAAATTGTTTTGTGCCGAATGCTGCTAAAAATAGATTGGCATTTTTTACTCTTTACTTTGCGATTCGTTTCTTTCAAATTACGTTGTTTTTTTAATATACGAACAAAATTTCGTCAATCTAAGGTAGAAATTATTTTTGAGTAGTTGGATGGTCTTTATTGGGAAGTACCGATTTTGTATGCAGTACAATTATTTGTGGCCATAAACAATCTAATTTTTTAACAATACTACAACAATAGTCTTAAGGTTTGCTTTTGCTATCTAGAACAAGATCAGATTGACGTACCACTAGCTCCATCGACTTGTCACAGTTATTTATCGGAAATGTCTGCAATAATATGGATAAAAGATTGTCGATTAATTGCCAACGTTTGTAATTTTTTTGTCAATTTGATGTTTTTTTTTACTTGTCTTATTGAAAATGTGATAATTATTCATTAAATTGATTTATTTATAGAACTTGACTTTTGACTAACAATTTGTAGTATTATTATGAGCCTGTTGACGTGTAATAAAATTAGTCATCAATTTCTTGATTTGAGTTTTGCTGTGTAGTCACTTGTTTGATTTATGTATTACTCACCATGATGATTTATAATCAAATAAATTAGCTAAAAAAATTCATGACCATACAAAATAATTCATTATTTTTGAAATGAAATCAATTTGTTTAGTTCTATTATTACATCTAAAGAATATTATAGCTATTAATAAAAAAATGTAAAATGAATTGAAGCTTTTCAACATAGTTGCACATAATGGATATTAATTTGTTCAGTTCACAACTAGTTTAATAGTTCAATTAAGTTGTGGAGAGGAATGTGATGTATCTATCTAATAATAAAAATATAGCACACAATGTGTGTAAATTGAATAATATTAGTTTGAATGCATATATCCAGGTCGGGGGATTGAGTAACGTATAGGATGGGGGACAGGTGATAAATTTTAACCCCTAATTTAGCCAGAAGGGCAGCCCCATTGTAGCGCTCCCCTCATTGTGTGTATTAATATATTCGGTATTTAAACACAATTAAAAATTTATGCAGGCAATGCTATTTTATATTTATATTACGAAAACTAATATGAATATAAATTGCGCAAATTGTTTGGTGGCCGACGTTACTGTTTGATTAGGTTTTGTAGAATGGGACGAATAAAAAGTAATGTCTGTAATAAATTTATTTTAACTAAGCTATTCACGGAGATGGTTTTTTTTAAGCAAATTGTTAATCACAATTTAAATGATAATTGTGTTGGAATAATTACAGGTGCTACTTTTGATTAAAGAAATGTCCAATAATAACTATTTATTTTTAGCATAACAACATCATATTTGATATTATTATCGTGTTAATTACTTTCAAGCTTTATAACTATCTGGCCCGAACATTAATTATGACGCAAACGATAATTATAACTAGATTTAACTTGAATTTTAATAACACGAATTATGCATATTGATTTGATTATTAAATTACTATATAATAATATGTACTCACATTCAGAAATTATTATTTATTCTGAAAACATGTTAAGTATATTTTATGAATAATATACAGAGTCCGCCAAAAAAATGTATACATTTTTTTCAGGCTATCGGGATATTAATATTGCCAATAGGAGCGAAATTGCATTCTGAAGTGGTTTATCAGGTTTGATGTGAATTGCAGCGTCAATGGAGGCGAGAGTTTGAAACAGAACCTCCAACCCGCCTAACAATTAAACGCATTATTGACAAGTTTGAGTTGCACAATTTGAGGGATTCACAAAGGAAGATTGCGTACAGCGACAAGTCCTACTTTATCGGCTTTTGTATTGAAAGAGGTTGTTACTTTTCTACAGAAGCCTGAAGTTGAGATTAGTAAAATACTTTCTAAATTTGCTTAATTACATCCCACAATTACTGCATGCAATTGATGTTGACAGTAGTGATCGTCGAGTGCAAGTTTCCGAATGGCATCAGCAAATAGCAACTAAAGACGAACACGTTAGGACGAAGATTTATGTGTAGACCCCTTTTCTTTGATGCTACTGTCACTGAAGAAGTATAACGCACATAAATTTTACTAGGTGTACGTGTGCTTCATAGAGCTGATGATGAGGTCTTCTATCAACAGGACGGTGCGCTGCCACACTACCATCTAGGCCCGCACAAGCAATTTTAGATGAAAATCTGCTGGGACATTGGGCTGAACGAAGATAGCCTATTGAGTTTCCTCCACGGTCGCCAGATCTAACCTTTTTAGACATTTTTTTTTGTGGAGAACTGTGAAAGATCGAGTCTATTGACGTAAGCTGCGCACGCTGGAGGACCTTTGCTATTACAGCGGTATGTGCAGTGATCTCTATTAAAACTTTGATCGACGTAACTGCAGCGACCGCTCGTCGTTATGTGTTTGACCGCCAACGGCCTTCATTTTGAACATCTAAAGTCAGCAAAGAGCTTAACTGAAGACAGTGTTACATGTGTGATTTGTATTTAAATGTAAAAGAAATACATAATAAATAGTTTTTGTTCCGTAAAAATACATGCAATATCAAATAAATAGATTATAGTATCTTTTGACTGATGGCTTCAGAAGTCTATTTTTGGTATTATATAGAGAATTATACATTTTATACATAAACAAGGTTAATTACCTCTTAAACACTTTGTAGATAATCAGTTTTGTTTTTATTTAAACTTTTAAAAGATGCTAATTGTAGAATCCCGCAATCAGTTTTAGCAAACATTTGACAAGATTTTTTTATTATAACACCGCTCTAAGCAGTAATTAAATACGGCATGCTTTTATTACTTATCTTTACAATGTACGCCCATTTTAGCTGACGCAAGAAAACTTCTCATCCACCACACCGTGCGTTTCCGTCTTATATTAATTAACTTAACACCAATTTATTCTAGGAACAGCTATTGCCAAATCATTTAAGCATTAGTTTACTGGGTAAAAGTTAATGCTCATTCCCACTGCGCTGTGCCGTGTACAACGTAACATTGTTTTGGCTATAAAAGTGCAATGGAGGTTTTTGGTATTTTTTGAGGGTAGGTTGTTTTAGTTAATATTGCACGGATTATGAAAACGTCTGTTTTAATGTATTTTTAGAAGGTAAAATAATAGTATTGCCTGCATTATTGCTAATAGCAGACATAGCACTTTTTATCTGCAACATCTATAGAGGTACGTCTACGCTGTAGTAGACTAAGCTTCCATAGACGAGATATCGCTTTGGCATTTACCATTCCACATTAGAGAATATTGAACAGGCGGACTTTCATTTTTAATGCAATTTTGATTTACAAACCTGGACGATAAGTTTATCGATCGAGAGAATAATCAGTACCGAAGTTTAGTTTGCTGTGGAAATGCTCCTGCAATATGCTTTAGTCATATTTGGCTTATTTGTCATTTGCAGTATTAACATTGGTCTGATGTTAAAATTTTCTTGAAAATAGTACTTATTGAAGAAAAGAGTGTTTATAGTAAAGCATTATTTTTCCTCAAACAGAAATGGAAGAGATTATGGTTTGAAACAAATACCGACAAGAGTATCACGTGGATCGGGGCTACTGATCCACGGATTGGATGGTTATTTTTTTGGGGATGGGGAATTGATGGGTTCTACTATCCAGACATAATGGACTTATCACGCTACAAATACTTATTTAGTTTGCTCTAGCGATAACTTGAGACGAGCACACACGTGCTCGTTGGGGAGGAGGAAACACATACATATTTCCGGCTTTGTTAATTTCTCAAAACTTACGACTAAGAGAGTCACTCTTAGTCGTCTCTTCTCACTCTCGTCATTTTATAAGTTCAGGTGGCGCTGATGAGTATTTTTGCAAATGCGCACACTTAACTCTTAACTACAATAACCACTATTACTAATAATATAGGCTACACTCTACACCACATATAATTTCAGCTAGACACAAATAGTATGGCCTCTATAATAGGCAACTTAGTATACACAAAAATTATGTTAAATGTGGTTAAACTAATGCTTTTGCTCGTTTTAGCATTTTTCATTTGCGCTAACATTTTAAACATTCCATGGGCGACGTTGTTCTGGGATTGAAAGATGCTAAAACGGGCAAAGGCATAAGTTTAACCTCATTCAACATAATGTTTGTGTATACTAAGTTGCCTATTATAGAGGCCACATGATTCGTGTCTGGCTGTACCACGTCATAAGAGTTTATTACAGGTTTTGTGAGAAATTTTTGGCACACACAAAATCTACAGGTGTGGCAGGCAATAATTTCAACAGAAGGGGGCTATGTAGCCAGGCGACCTTAAGCGCATGATCTTTTGAAAACAATATTTTTCATTCACCTGATCTGACGCAACCCTATGTATGCAAAAGGAGTCAATATTTTGGTTAGAAGATTTGCAAGCAAATATTGACAACCGATCGTTATAAATATTGTATATAATTTGCAAAATCGTCATGCAATAGTCATAAATAAATACAATTTTCATTTTCATTACTGTTTATTTTGGCGAATATTTTACATAATTATTTTTAGGCTAAAATAATTTTTCAATCAGAATAAAATTGTTTTTATATTGTCTGCATTTTATAAAATTTTATTGAGCCAAGATCAAGAAATTGAATTTGTGAAAGGGAACTATTTTTTGAAAAAAAAAAGGGAATTAATTTACTCTGCGGATTGGTAGAATTGATTTGACTGGTCAAGTAGATTTCATTAAAATAATTGTGCAGTACAATATACGCGTTGGTAAGTTAGATTTGCGGGCGGCGACCTGGAATAACTAGTTTGAATTCACAACAATATGAATTAATTATAACAATTGTTAAAGATAACATGGCTGAAATTATATTTTTTATTTGATTAATATAATTGTAAGGTCTGCTTTAATCTATGCATTTCACATCGGATGACACGTCATTCAATTCATTCGTCCACTCTCTTTATTCCAAGAATGCTTTCTCTTCACATTAAAAATGAAAAGGTTCTCTTGTTTTTTGTTCATCTCCTTTGCTTTATCATTATTATTTTTATTTTTTCGGAGTTATTACGAAGCAAATGAAGCATTCCTTGGGAGTGACTACACGTAGGTCACGTTTTCTCGGACGATGATTATCATTTATTTAATGATACCCTCGTCAACCCTTTTCCCAGCAGAGAAATCCGACACTGCGCCTGGCTCATTATTTTGCCCGTTTAATTTGTACCGATTTTAAGTTACCACTTCATTATTATTATAAAGGTAAAAATGTATATATAATAGTTCGAACGATTTGTGCGTTCGTGGAATGGTATGAGGCAGGTTAATGATTTGTTTAATAATTTCGTTGGTTAACGGATTTGTTTTTCGTATGGGTCGGTAAATTATTACAAGTGTGGGAAAAATGTTAATAGTTGAAATGTGAGGATATAATTAGGAATTATATTATACCTGTGTGCGTGGGTGTGCCTGATAGTTTTTGTGGCATAGATTTTTGTTGTTGAACTATTGACCTATAATTTACTTTTATTAATTAAATGCGATAAATTTTAATTATACTTACATTTTATAATAATTGTTGATGGCTTTTATATAGGTGTAGAAATCTTATCCTAATATGTTTTATTTTAATTTATTATTATTGCAATTAATTTTTTTTAATTTCCATATTTTATGTTCTCTCGACAAGTTTATTATTGCTACGTTTCAAATTTAAATAATTTCTAATCAATGAACACTGTAGTTTAGTAGCAAAGGCTTGCATACTTAAAGTGGCAGACATGTTACTCAAAAAATATTTTATTAAATTATTAATTATAAATTTGGGTAAAACTAATAAAACCACCATTTTATTTTAACAACCAAAATATAAGCCAATTATATTATGTTGATAGTCTATTGTGCATTTTTGCGTTGTTGATTTTGAATCAATGATCAAGTAGGTCGATAAAAGTTAATGGGGGTCTAAAATGCTTAAAAAGATATATTTTTGAAACTTATGAGGAGTTACTAATCCATAAATGCTGATTAATAATATTTTTATTGAGATTGTAACATGGGTTTGCTACTATAACCCAGAATCAAAATAAGCTGTTGTAACAATTCTATGATTTATACTGTGGATATTCTTATCTGCATTGTTATAGCCTCACTGCTTATTTTTGCTATAATGTACATTTGCTAGAGTAGATCGGTTATAAGAACAATTGTTATTTTATCTTCTGTATCAACCAATGGTTTATTCTAAAACTTGACGAAAGGGTAGTTTTGGGACATTCTAGGCCGAACACTATTGCTGCTATTAGCAACTTTTAAATCCAAGACCCATCCGAAATACAAACTTTTTGTTTAATTCTACAAGTTATTGGTGCCCACTTTTCTAAACTTTTACTTGAACATGTGTTTGGAAACCGACGAGCTACTTTGTGTCTTACAAGTTTAAACCTTCTGGTGATATCATTAAGAAAACAGATAAATGATAATTTACACATCTTTTTTTAACTTCAACTTGTGAACTATTTTTCCATACGCCGGACTCAACAATAAATTGGATAGAGGACGACTTAGATGTCTATCTTGCGTTATATTGTAAATTACTCACGAACGATTTAAGATTGTTGGTGAAGGAAAAGAATTTTGGGTTTGTAATGGCGGGACTAGCTTTACTAAAGCGATGTTGTTGGGCGGCTTTGCCAGATTTGCCGAAATATTTGCTTAATGGTTGGGTGGGGTACACCAAAATCCGTGAGGTTTTGCTTGAAATTCTGTGATGCTAAATGTGGATAATTTATAGCAATCTGCGGCTTAGCATTAATAAAATAATTTATCTATACTCAATTCAACAATTTAAAATTAGGTTAAAAATCACTCCATTAATTTAACTTTAGAGTATAATAATTAAGCTAATTTAATACGGCTGCGCCACAACAAATATATCAGGATCATCCAAAACCTAAACAGAAACAACAAAATTTATATTAAAAGCTTAGTATTTTTCAATATCTTGATAAACGAAATTAAAGAACGGAAATCTTATGATTTAAGATAGCAAAAGAAAAAAAAATATTATATCAACCAAAAAGACCAAGTAAATGGCAATTTTGAAGGATCTTATACGCTGGGCAAAGTTGAAATTTAAAAAAACTAAAGAGTACTGAGAAGCTTGGAGATAAAAACTTTTAGATAAAAATAAAAGCAGTAACTCTACGTGATAAAATCAGAACCAGCGCTATCAGAGACGAACTAGATACTACTGAAGACGTAGCCAGGTGGGTTAGATTACTATGAAGACATGGAGAGACTATGTGGATAAAATGGACCACAACAGATTTGTCAAATGGATCAAAGACTCCAAAGTAGAAGACTACCAGGGAGAGGCTAGAATACAGATAACAGGACTTTATCGTAAATTACGAAGAAGAAAAAGTCAAAAATAACTAAATCCGGTCATAAAACATTAAAATATTTTTAGGTACAATCAAAATCTGACTAAAAACGATTTAGAACTGCGAAATTTTATTAATAAAATGTCAAAAATAACAAAAAAAGTTTTAATCGTCCCAAAATCATCAAAATCCGTTCATAAAATATCAAAATAATGTAAAAGTGCAAAATTCTATTTATATAAAGTCAACAATAGTAATGCAGTTATAAAATTTGTCAGAAAGAACTAAAATCCTATCAAAAACATTGAAAAGTACAACATTTTACTAATGAAAAGTAAAAAATAGCAAAATCCGGTCTTGAAACATAAAAATAATATTTAGAAAAATGTTTATGAAATGCTAAAACTAGCAAAATACTACTATAAAATATCAATATGATGTTAGAAATAGCAAAATAAATTGTTAAAAAGTGCAAAATTTGATTTGCAGAAAGTAAACTAGCTAATATTAAAATATTCTCAGAAATTTGGCTATAAACTGTTGAAAAATATAAAAAATATGAGTTTCTAAAACTAGCTAAATCCAGCTATACATCTGTCAAAATGAGCAAAATTCAATTGATATAATGTCAAAATTTTAGGAATGGGACACTTCGGCACGGCCGATTCGGCGCGAGGGCACCTCGGCGCTAGCCATTTCGGCACCGGCCGTTTCGGCGCCAGAACTTTTCAAATGAAACCAAAGTATATATACACATTATAATAAAAATTGATTTGTTTTATGAGATATAACAAATAATTTATGATAAATAAAATATAAAATACATATAAATTATATAACATATCAAACAAAAATTATACATAAAAATCAGAATATATGTACGTACATATTTAAATTGTCAAATATACAATATATATTATAATAAGTAATTTTGGCCCGCAAATAATTTATGGGTAATTAATTATCACTTTTTAATGATAGGTAATAACCTGAAAAATATAAAGGATAATAGTCTATTAAAATAAATAACTAAAAGAATTAAAAATATAAAATAGTAAAATACCAAATAAATTTTTATGAATATATTATATTTGTATATACTATGTTTATTTGAAAAGTTTTGGCGCCGAAACGGCCGCGCCGAATCGGCCAGCGCCCAAACGGCCGGCGCCGAATTGGCCGCGCCGAAATGGCGGCGCCGAAGTGTCCTAGACCCCAAAATTTTGCCATAAAATATAAAAATATTGCAAGAAAGCATCAACATTTGGTCATAAACTGTTAAAAATGCAAAATTCTATTTTTAAATGTCAATAATAGTAAAATCCTGTCATAAAATATGAAAATATTTTTAAAAAGAACAAAAATTTGGCTAAAAACTTTTAAAAACTTTATTTACGGTAAAAGTTAAACCATTTACATCTACAATATAATATATAAATAAACATATTACATAAACTAAAATAATATACATAAAATACAAAAAATATATAAAAACAAGTTTAATCTAAAATACAATTTAGGTACACAATTCAATCAATACGATTTAATTGCGACCTAAACTGCGATTTGGTACAAAACAATTAAAATTACTTGGCAAACAATTTGCCAGTTTACACATCCTAACAAGTGGATTGTTGCACCCGTAATTTGTAGAATGTGTAAATTCTCTAAACAATAGCATCTGCCTGGTACGTCGATTGCTAATAGGAATACTGAATGGTAGAGAAGCCCATGACAGTCTACTTCAGACATCACTAGTCCACGCAAAAACGAAAAATCAGCCCTTTTGCGACGAAGTTTTTGTGGTGGCAAATTGTACAAACCTGTAATGTAATTGCGATCAAAATCAACCGCCAAAATCCCCGATTTATAAGATAGTAATCTAGCAAACTTATTTTGAATTCGTTCAATACTTTGAATATGCACCAGACTGACGGAGCATATTCTAAATGAGAGCGCACCAAAGAACAATAAAGTAATTTGAGCATACTTGGGGGATAAATCTGCTGACATTCTGTAAACAAAATCTAACATTTTCATTGCCGGGTTACACATATAGTTAATATGCTCGACAAATGTGAATTTGTGTTCAAATATTATGCCCAAGTCTTTTATTTCAGAAACTTGTTTCAACGGTTTATGATTAATATCACAACTGTAAGGTATTTTATTCAGTGTTCTTATAAATCTATTTGAAAAACATTTGTTAAGGTTAAGAAAAAGATAATTATTATGACACCAAGCATTTACGGAATCTAAATTTTGTTGTAACAGATGACAATCATTAACTTATGATATTTTACTGTAAAGCTTTAGATCATCAGCAAATAAAAGAAAAGACGATGAATGAATACACTGAGAAATATCATTGATAAAAAGCAGGAACAGAATTGGACCGCAGTGTGATCCCTGGGGAACACCTGAAGATACAAGAATTGGCTATGAAAGAAAATTATTAATTTTTACACATTGAGTACGATTTTCCAAAAAACTAGATAACCATGAAACCACAGCATGATGAATACCTAAAGCATGAAGCTTTGCTAACAAAATATTGTCGCGCACACGATCAAAAGCCTTTGAAAATTGGTGTAATTAGAATCAATTTGTACTTTTGATTCAAAAGCCTTCAAAGTATAATTTTCGTAGCACAATAAGTTATTAAGTGTGGAACGACTCTCACGAAAACCATGCTGTTTATCAATTATAATACTTTTGCACATCCATTGTATTTGTTCAGTTACAAGTTGATCAAATAATTTAGGAATGGCAGATTGAATGCATTTACGTCTATAGTTAGTTATGTCTTTTTTAGCCCTTGATTTAAATAAAGGCATAATGTAGCTTTGTTTCCACATATCAGGAAATTTAGATGTGCTTAAGGAAGCATTAAAAAGTGTAACTGCGTAGAAATGATGCCGTCTGGGCCAGTGCTAAGATTACTTTGAAGGTATTCAATACCTTTAAAAACATCAAACAAACTAATTGAAAAAATTGAATGTATTACGTTGTTTTGAAACTCAAACGTTGGAGCTGTATGAACTTCAGAGTCGTAAAGTAAATAGATGAAAAAAATTCTGCAAATTTGTTCACATAATCATCAGATTAGGTCTCCATAGTACATTAAGTGAAATCAGTTCCTTACTAAACCAAATAGGAAAGTTGTTTTTATGACACATTGTATTGCATAATACAAAACAGAATAATATAAATCATTAAAAACATAGTTACAAATATCACAGTTTGTATCACATTTAACATCTATCACATAAGCATAGTGGTGTTGGCTTGTGTTTAACAGATCATCAACAGCCATTGCCACTTTTACACATCACGATCAATTGTAAAACACAAGCCTAAAAACACACCCCTACTATTGGGTATTGTTTGCATTCAGTGCAGTTTAAAAATCCAAAAGAATTGCCTACTAAATATGCAGGGTAAGTTTCATTGCAGACTACTCCAATTCCTTACTCATCATTTATCTACAACGCTGCAGGTAGATTATAATCTCCCAGTAGAATAAGTTTACTACTGTGATATATATCAGGTAATGATTCAACAGAGTAGCATTGGTCGGCGTATTTATCAATAGCTGAATTTGGTGGTAACTATACCGCACTAATTAAATATGACACAGACTTAAAGTTAACAAAAACAAACACATGTTCTACGGTTGAATACTTGGGGTGCAGTAATATATCGTTTAGATGAGATCTAATTGCAATTAATACACCCCACATCCAGTTTAGCACTAGTTAATGCTGAACTATTGCACCTAAATAAATCGTAACCACGTAGTTTAAGCTCAGAATCGTCAATATCCTGGGTGAGCCAAGTTTCGGTAAACACTATCAAGTCGTAACTGGAAACCGCTACGGCCAGCATTAGTTTCTTAAGTTTAGTTTTTATGCCCCGACGTTTTGGTAGTAGATTTTGAGGCCGTTGGTAATTCTACAGAAGGGTCTAGGTTGTTGGCTGGATTCAGGCTCCGAAAATCTCTAGCAAATGAAGCAGGAACGTTTTGCGCACGACCATAATTTGTAAATTTTCTGTCTGCAATATTAGCAGGCCAAAATTCCTTACATAAAATGGACCGCGCATGATCAGCAGGAATAGCAATACATATGCCTGCAGCTTGTCATTATTAGGGCCACTGCCAAAAATAACTTTTGCTTTTGGTTGAACTATCTGGTTAGATTTAGTTTTAGTTTTAACAACTGAACTTGCTAAAGGTGGAAAAACAGACGGTTCAAGCAACTGAGTCGTTACATTAGTTGGTAAAGCAATATTACGGGCGGTTTGTTGCTCATTACGAGTTGCATATTCTAGAATGACCTTGTCTTTTTCGCCAAACTTCTCTTCAAGATAGATAATTTTTGCGGTTAATAATTTATTCTTAGATCGCACTTCCTCTAACAATATATGATATAATACGATGTTTTCTTTGTAAGGCCTAGATAATTCTGAATTGTCCATATCAAATAAAGTGCCACAAATGCATTTTTTATATTTTAAAGCACAACTATTGTGAAAGACAATACCACAATTAGTGCAAGTTATGCCAGATTGTGCATAGCTTTTGCATTTGCAAGTAGGCATGATATCAATGCAGTAATAAAATAAAACAAGTGATAAAAATATTAAGGAAAATAGATAATACTAGGATACACTTCACACCGGTGCGGTCGATCACCTGGTGACTTACTAAAACACAGGTAGACCACGGTAAGGTAACAAAAGAAACAATAGGATATGGAATAAGAAGTTAAAATAATTAAAATCACAAGTTAAAAATTAGTTATTAAATTAAAAAAAAAAAAGATGTAAGTTACGCCTCTGGTGAAAGTAGTTTAATTTAAGCCACGGACGGCTCGGAAGTACCAGTGCGTAGATGTCAATAATGTAAGGTAAATATTTATAAATAAACATTAACAAAAATTATAATATATGTACAAAACATATGAAGTAATTAATTGTCTATATAATTACCAACAGAGTAGACAAGAACTTTAAAATTATAGACACTTATTACACACAAAACAGCACTAGTGGTAAAATAACACAATAACACAATCACAGTGGCGTAGCAAAGTAAGTGAAATCCTGCTTTGAAATAACAAAAATATTGTTAGAAGAAATAACCGACATAAACTGTTGAAAAGTGCAAAATACAGCTAAAAAATATAAAAAATATTGTTAAAAATACAAAATCTGGCCATATACTGTTAAAAAATACCAAATTATATACTCGGAATGTCAAAAATAGCACAAGCCGGCTCTTTAGATTTTGAAATGGAGGTCTAGAAAGCCCTGTATGTTTGTAGGCTTTTCCGCATTGCAGACCCTTGCTTACAGATAACTCTTCCACTGTTTGTGAGACTTATTTTGGCAAAGTCTTTTTAATATCCTAATTCATCTGAATTATATTTAAAAAAATTCAAGTATTCTAAAAAATAGGGATGATCCCCACGAGAATATTGTTGTCATTAAGATCTTCTAAAAACAAGTTCAATATACAGTACGGTTTTGACTTTGCATTTCTGTGTTTGACTGATTTAAGTGGTAGAGAATATTACACAAATCACCATTTTTGCCATAAAATTGTTGTCATTGAAGCGATATCAGCACTCTATTTTAAGAGAAACTTGCGAACTGTCATATTAAGTGAGATGCTTGGTTAATTATATTAAAAATGTGTTGGAAAATTAAACTATCTTTATTCTTAATTTGAGCCTCGGCATGAATGAACTATTTTTGAGTTTTTTGAAATATTGTTTAGGATCTATGACAAATTTGGTTTTAGCTTTAAGTTTCACTGGAAATTCTTTCTAACTTTGCTAATTTAGTAGTTACTCACAAATTAGATTATTGGCAAGTTTTACAGGACAAAAACTAACTTGGGTCAAGTTTTATTATTTTTTCATTCTATATATAAATCATTACACAAATTTGTACACAATTGTTTTTTCTTAATTTAGTATATTGGCATTATTTCTTTATTTATTGACTGTACTAATGTTATTGTTTTAGATTACCCATATACGGTAATTAAAACAATGTTTCCCAGACTCATCAGTTCTACAACCCGTTAACGTATTCTAATTACTTAGCCTAATTAAATTAACTTTCCCTCGGAAATATGATTTCATTATTGTTCTGCTATTTAATATTTATAAATTACCCCTTGCAATTTTAACGAACATAAAACAATTTTATATTTAATAAATAACTTTTGACTTGTTTCTAAATTTGTGTATTTTAATTAAATAATGTAAAAAATCTTTTTCCGATATGTTGGGCGTAATAAGCTGACGGCCCCCGATAAAAGTTTTACGATACACAAATTATACATAGCCAATTTCCCTGTTTAGAGTTTCTGCACCCACTCTTTCTATATATATATATATATAAAATAAGCAATTAAAGCTGAAATTCAGCGCTGAATCAACTTGATAAATAATGAAAATTAATGAAAATAAACGAAAACAAAAGAAGTAATCAAACGATATTTAAATTTTAAATATCTCCATTAAAGCTACACAATGTACATTTTCATGTTAATTGCGTCTGATTCACCTGCTGCACGCCTGCTACACTTTTAAATATTGCACTTGTATATACCGGATGGAAGTTTCTGTACGTAGCTATAGTCTCCGAGATGGGAATATGTCGAGGTCCTGATGAAGCTTCTCTATAGACCTATTATCTATCGCCCCGGTCGCAAAGCTCGTAAATCATTGTTATAATGGGCATGCTCTGTCTTTATGTTTATTAATAATTAATTCGTAAACAGTTCTGCATGTTCATATAGATTTTAGCTTAATTGTAATACATTTAAAGATAGTGTTTACTCTGTCTAATCGGTTTTGAATTATATATTTAAAGCCATGTAAATAGAAGTTCTTTAAAATATGGTATTGATCTTTATATAATTAATTAATATATGAATATTAAACTGTTTATGTATTAAAACACACATTTAACCGTAGGGGTGGATGATTAAAGTAAACTTAACCGATCAATTTAAATTGTTTTAGGTAA
Source organism: Tachinus rufipes (assembly GCA_963932245.1). Lineage (NCBI taxonomy): Eukaryota > Metazoa > Arthropoda > Insecta > Coleoptera > Staphylinidae > Tachinus > Tachinus rufipes. Next base: position 41,707,046 of record OZ010741.1, on the reverse strand, counting down.
ATTAATAGAATATTTCGTCGTTATACAGCAAAATTATTTGTTTGCAGTTATATTGAATATTTTATTAATGATTTGGTATTCTTTAGAGATCTCTGAGCAATACTTTCTTATTTATTTATTCATTGTAAATATACTTTTTTAAGGTTATTGGTAGTTATTTAGCAAACTTCTTATTTTGTTGCCAGTCGATAATAATGAAATAATTACAAGAAATTTAAAAGTTAATAAAAATGTAAACGGCCATTGTTTTTTTTATTCTCGGACAAACCAATTTACTCCGTCAAACTCACATTCTATTCAGTGGCTTGCGAATGAGTTTTTATGTTAACTACTAATTTTTAACTTTTAGTTGCCTGCTGTTGCGTCATTATTAAATCTTGTCAGTTTGTGCTGTTCTTCTCAATACTCTACTAGAAATAGGTAATCAAGCCGAGATATCTTCTGCGGACTAATTTTCAGAAAAATCGAAAAAGAGGTATGAAGAAATCTATATAAAATTCGTTGAACGTAGAGCTAATAATTGTGTAAATTCATATTCGGAAACTGCTGTTTGCATATTTTGCAAAATGTTAAGAACAACATTATCAATAAAAAATAATATCGATATCAGTAAATAGCCCAAGCTACGTTATTCCTGAAACGAAAATCCGAATGTTTTAAAAGTAAGAAGTCTTAAACGTTTTCTAGCCAAGAAATAAACACGTTCTTAATGTCTCAAAATATTCAAAGTAAGGTCAAATGTTTTTAGGTTACCTTAGTTTTTGAATTTTTTGGCACGAATTAAAAGATTTAACAGTAACGGATTCTAGAAGTACACTTCTTGTTGAAATACTTAACACAGAAGTATCACGTTTGTTTAATATTATTGGAACTTTTTATGAAATTTTGAAAAAAATAAAAATATATATGAACCTTGTGCCACTAAATATGGATTAGATTTATTCACGATTTTTTTATTAACTATCAGAATGGTAGGTAAGTGTAGTAGGCAAGTTGTTGGAATTAACAAAGTTAATAAATGTTCTATAGAAATAGCTCAGTATTTAAATTTGCCTTTTTCACAACAATATACTGGGCATAGCTTTTGCAGAACTTTTGCTACGCTACTAGTTGATACAGGAGTTGACTGCTTCACCTTAAACGACACGGTGGTTTGAATTCTAGTAACGTTGCGGAGGGATATATTGATGAATTAAGTAGCAATAAAAATGAAATACAAACCAAAATTTTACAATGTGTACAAAATACAAGAAGAGCTACAACGGAATTCAATTAAGATCATCAATGTCTATAATGTTGGAATAAGTGTTTGCTCTGAGCAGTAAGGTTGTATCATATGCATAATTTAGAATTACAGTTAGTTGTAATGTTATTTGACATATTATTTACAAAAATTATGAATAGTAGTGGTTCAAGAATACTTTCTTGAGGAATGTCTCTAGAAGCGTGCAAACTACTCTACCTTATAGTCACTCCAGTATTAGAATTTAAATTTGTGCCGTGTTCTTTCTCAAATAGATATGTACTTATAAGTTTATTTACTACGTCTTAGACACGTCCAATTTGTGATTGAATAAAGTTATTACATGGTCTACTATTAGGTTTTTGTGAAACTTGAAATTAATATGTTTCAAGTTTAAGAGTTATTTTGAAAAGGGTCTAAGTGCCAAAAATTTAAATATTCAGAAATCAAATAAAACATTATTATAAGTGCAATTTTAGTTTTTTAATTTAGCAAAAAACGTATTTACAGTTTAGCGTAATATTTCTTTTTTAGTCGTCTTTCTCCTATCGGAGGTTGGACATCATTATAACAATTTTGATCTTATTTGCTGCAGCTCTGAATAACTCAACACTGCTGCAGTTAAACGAATACGCAAGTTCTTTAGCTAGGAGACCCGATGCTTACCAATACTGCGCGTTTCTTTGATCTTTCCCTGTATAATGAGCCTCAAAAATTTATATCTGGAGCCTCTCATAACGTGAGATGCAATCTTTTTTCATCTTGTAAAGGATTTTGATGTTGGTAATTCTATGTGTCCAGGGAATTTGCAACATTCTACGATAGCAGCACATCTTAAAAGCCTCCAGTCTCTTTAGCTTTAATTGTTTTAGAGTCCAGGTTTCAACTCGGTGCAACAGGGTGGGAAAGACGCAGTAGCGCAGCACATTGTTCTGAGTTCTATACTGGCATCTCTTCAACACAAAAACTTCCTAATCTTTATGAAATCCGCTTTTGCTATCTCCACTCTTCTCTTAATCTCACGAAGCACAGTTTCAAGATACTTATACGAATCAACTTTTTCTAATAGAGTATCACTAATTTTCAGTTGAACCTGTTGGATATGTGTTTTTGAATTTATCATATATTTAGTTTTTGTTAGGTTTGTCTGTAGTCCATACCATTACATTTATCGTTCACTCTTTCCATCATGAACTGAATTTCTGTTATACTACTTGCCAGTAACACTGTATCATCTGCATATCTGATGTTGTTTAGTACTTTTCCATTTATGATTATACTTATGGGTTTCCCAGACAAGGCCTCATGAAGTATGGCCTCACTATATATGTTAAACAAGAGCGAAGACAGTACGCACTTCTGCCTGACTCCCCGGCAAAATTTCAATCTTTTTTGTCAGCTCATTCTGGACCTTAACACTTGCAGATTGACCCCAGTATAAGTTGGTGATTATTCTGACATCTTTCTTGTCCAAGTTCTTTTTAAGTATCAGTTGTTGTTATATATTGTGCTTAAACCTATCAAAAGCCTTTTGAAAGTATATACAAATAGATCTTGGTTTATGTCTAAACGGCGTTGGAAAAGAACATTAACTCCAAAAAGAGCCTTCCTTGTTCCCAAGCTTTTCTGAACCCAAACTGTGTGTTACTTATGTCCTCTTCTAGTTTTCTGTAAAATGCTTCAGTATATGATTCATAAGTGCGATAGTCCTATAATCTGTGCATTCTCTAGCATTTGTTTTTTGGGAATCAGTACAAACGTCGATACCATCCATTGTCGTGGATTTTCATGGTTTCATACTCTTCATGGCGTGCTCAAGTTTATGTTTCATAATTTTAGGTTTTCCATCTTTTACTTTAAAAATACTTTATGATTGTTTTTTGTCGTTAAAAAGTTCTTGGACGTAAGATTTCTATTGTTCTAATTTTTCTTATTACATTTATTAGTACGCGGCCGTCTGTACTCTTAATTATCTGGTTATTTGTTAAGGTTTTCTTATCTCCTGTCAGTTCTTTAATCTTTTGTGCATATGAAACTTATCGTAATTACTTTCGTGCGTCTGGATCTCTTTACATTGTTCAGAGATTCATTCTGATTTAGCTATTTTTATTTCTTTTCTTATTGTTTTATGTAATTTTTTTATATAGTTTTTCATTTCTGTTTTTATAAGTTTGACGTTTCTCTATGAGATCTAATATTTTCTCAGTCATTCAAGTTTTTCTTAGTAACTTCTATCGAAGCAGCCTGCACTCTATTCCATCTGTCATGCACATTCTGATGCATTATGATTATTTGCCGCGGTTACTTTTTTCTTTATCTGGGTCGTCACAACTGCTCGTATCTTTTTATCGTTTAAGAGTTGGAAATCTTTGTTATTATTTTGTTTTTTCATGATTTTCTTTAGCTTTACCTGTATATTAGCTATTACAGGATTATGGTCCAACTGAATATCAGATCCTGGGTATGTTTTAACTGATTTTACGTACGGCGTTTTGTATCTATTAAAACTGTAGGTCCCTCGTAATGTAAGTTGCTAGCATTACGTGCAGAGATGGAGGCCTATATAAAAAAAGGGATATAAAAACGGCTGATTAAGAAGAAGAAGACGTAATCGATCTGATTTCTTACGATTTTTTCATTTGTATGAACTGGAGATGCCCAAGTGTAAAGTCTTTGACAATCGAAACAGTGAGTTTGTTATTATAAAACTTCATCTTGACAGAACTGGATTAGACGGTCACCTCGTTTGTTTCGATTCCCAACGCCAAAACTACCCGTGCAGCCATCTACATTTTTCTGGCTCACCTTAGCGATAAAATTGCCTATTGCAATAGTTGTTTTGAAATATTTACCTTACTTAATTTTAATATTTTAGAGCTAAAGACAAAATGCGTGGATAACAGTATAAGTTTCCTGACTAACAATCTGGTGAATGGTGTAAGTACCAGGAAGTATTTTATGAAAGGATGAAAGTTTATTATACAAGTTTTCAAAAGGCTGAAACATACTTAAAGTATAACACATTTTTATTGGAAAAGTAGTACCTGAAAAAATGCAAGCTCCTTTATTGTATTGGAGACAAACATCTACATTCTTATTTACAGGCGCGTTGTTTTCTTTCATTTTCTTCTTCAGGTGGAAGTGCATGAGAAACTATATTTAATTCTTCGAGAGTAACTGCATTTTCTTTGTTGAGGTTAACTACATTTTTTTTCTTGGTATAAATTGTATTTTTAATTTTAGGGGGTACTACATTTGCTTTATTAAGGGCTTTATTTTGATTTCTGAGGGGCACGTGGAAAAAGTCTTGCTAGAATTGTCTGTCTTCAGGTTTTTTTTTATAGTACAACATTTTCAGTAGATTTTTACTTTTTTTGGCGCTAATCTTGAGCACAAATTGACTCTTTTGCAGCTTTTCTAAACCAGGAAGCGACTCTAGATTTATGTTTTTTGTAGAATATTTGTTTTTGTTCACATAGGAGAACTACCCACTTCAAGGCCAAAGCTTGAACCAGTTTTTAAGATGCGGCTTCTTCTGAGAAACACTGATGCATCTATTTCCTGAATGTATTGATTTGGATTGGACTGTTTACTCGCGCAGTACGGAGAACTTCTTTGAGATCTTGCGGAATCATTGCGATAACATTTCCTATAACTAAGCAAACTTAAAAAATGCAAACGGTAAAAGCTTTTACAAACAAGATACATAATAGTCATCAGGAGCATTGTATTTTTATTTTGGGATGCGCAGTTATCGATTGCTAGTAACGTATTATAGAGTAGCTGCAATTTAGAATAAGTAGGAAGCTATTTCTTTTCTTTCATGGCCTCTGATGCTTTCATACCAGATACATATGGTGCTGTGATTCAACATAGGAACAAACATAACTAGAATATTAGTCTATACATACATAAATCAGTGAAAGAACTGGTTGGAAGATGTGATGACTTTAGATCTTCTGTAATTTACTTTGTACTTTTTTTCAATTTTGTGTGGTGGTTATCCATTTTTTTTATAGAAAATCACACATAGTAATTTTACTAATTTTCCGGATTTTTGCAGGAGAATTTAAAATAAATGGACATAAAAACTGCGTTCTACAAGAAATTTTCTTTCGATTACACTAATTCAACCTAGAAATAAAAAAAGGTTAAAAAAAATTGAATTTGTGTAATTGAAAGGAAATTTTTTGTAGAACACGATCTTTATGTTCGTTTTTTTTCATTTTTACTGAAAAAAAAAACGGAAAATTAGTAAAATTACGGAAAATCCTAGGAATAATCTTTTAAAAGTATCCAATTTTTAGCAATTATGTGTTATATTTCACCCTAGGGCAAGTTTTTTAATTTTTGCGATCAAAACTACAATGTTTCAGGAGTATCATACTCAAATTTTAAGTCTTCAGGTGTAGTGGAATCGAAGATATCGAACTTTTAATAAAATGGTATATTCCTCATTATACGCGAGAAATTTCGGCGGGATCGTGTACTACGAAAAATTTCCTATAAGATACACCTTTTTGAATATGAGTTTTGTCTATTTTATTTACAGTACAAAAACTGAAAGGAGACAAAATATTCCTAAGCATATTAAATCATTTTTGTTTCTCGAAGTACATAGTCTTCTTTTTGAAACATCAAGAAGATAATTATTATTAGTCAATTGACATAGAATTAGCTATAGAAGAAATAAGATAAAATAAAAAAAAATGTATTGATTTTTTATAATTAAACTTTTTTATAAATGTTATTTTCTGAGATAGAGACATGTATACTTCAAATTTATCTGATGGATATTGATACAGATTAAATTTATATCAACACTATGTTTGTCGTGGAAGTTAAAGAAATAACCATATTTAATTGCCCCATTTTGGCCTAACTGCATGTAATGTTTGAACCAATCGTAAATATATGTAAATCATGCACATTTACATTGATATATTTAAACAGTCATCAAATTTAATTATCTTGGCTCTCCGGTTTTGGTGGTGTACGCATAAACGCATGTTAAATGAAAAGTTATCCGCTAGCTGTGGGTGTGAAGATCAGATGTTCATCAACACATTATACACCCACGAATGTCAATAGACTGTCATGTAGAAGTTGTAACTTTATGCCGTAACACCTAGCCTAGAATATACATTTATATATGGCTGGTAATTTAAACCGTGTAAGTTCTCGATATAAAAATATATTCATGTGATAATAATGCGCCATAAATTATGAGCTCCTTCGTCTTCACTCGGCGTCATTTCCACTAAAAGCTAAAACATGTGAAAGTACCTGTAAATTGCAATTACATTAAACCGTTATCGCCGGGAGAGCCCGACCTGGGTCACGGGTCACAACCGTCGGAGAATCTTAAAACTATACTACTTTTGTGTATGTGTATCTCAAACAAAGTCTATTTTAAATCGGATCATTTGTTATATAGTCTGGTTTGCTATATCTGATTGGAACTTCTACAGCTACATGAATCTTATTTTATTAATGTACTGATTTTATTCTTTCTTGTTACAGGTAAGCAGAAAGCCATATAATACTTCAGCAATTATCCAATTAGTGAGTATGAAATAAACAAAATAAATAATAATTACAATCTTTATTGTTTCAATTTTAATGAATAGCTGTTGACTTTGAATCATTTATTATTGTCATAAACGTGATAAACATTTTTATATTAATTCAGTAGTTAGGTGATTCGTATAATTATTATGAATATAAAAAATTACTATTGATTGAGATTTTTTATGTACCTGATCATGACCATCAATAGTTTTATGGAGAAAAGGTATTGTTATAATATATACGTGAATTCGCATTATTGGCGATACTATTAAGATGCGTTTGTTCTAGGAATTATACATAATAAGGGGCTACACACGATGTAAATATGCTTTTTTTTAATATTTATGTCTACATCTTTTATTGGTTAAACAGTCAAATTGTTTATTTACGATTATAAATTTAAATTTATACTTGTGGATAACAGTAGTTAGATGTGTATAGCCCTCCCAAAATTATGAATTGTTAAAGAATGGATAACTAAAGTTATAGATAGCGGTACAATTGAATATTTTGGATTATATTTCATGGCATCGGTAAGTGTATTCTTCTGCAAAAAAAATTTTAAAAATGAGTTAAAGTGCATTAGTTAGTATTTGAACAACAAACTTCTTTCAATATTTTATGGAACTATGCGTTTTTTTTAAGAAAATACTGTTCTAACGATTTCAGAACTTAAACAGACTTAAAAAATATAATCGCACTTTCCTTGAATCAACTTTATTAAACAAAATAATTAAATCTTTGCAATAAATGTACGAGGGTAGTCCCAGAAGTACCCGATCTGACGTATAGATGGCGGTTCTTGTTTGAAAAGTATGACTGGTAGAAAGTACTAACTTTATCAATGAGTTTGAAGTTTGACGACACTACATTGACGTCTTTGACCATGCCTGCAGATGGAACTGTTTTTGCTTTTGATGGGGCCGATTCTCTTCTATCAGTTTATTGCTTTGATTGTTTTTTTTTTCTCAGATGTGTAGTGATTGACCTTTGTTACATCCATGGATATAAATCAACGCAAAAACTTAGCTATGTTGTAGTGAAAATTTGCCAAATACTCAACCATGTTGCGCACAGCTTTCTTGTGTCAATATTTTTTACTTTGAAATGTCTACTATGTCTGCTAGCTTTTTTCACTTTACAATAATTGTTTGTTTTTGCCATTTAATAATGTATTATCCAGAATGTTCACTGTTTGTTTTCTTATGTATTTATCATACGTAAAATAGACTTGGTGACAGAAGGTACCATTTGCACACTCCATTATACGTTCTGAAGATACACAGTATACATACAGTGAAGGTCTATTTGTAGTCTAACTACTGTATTTGGTCACTAGCCCAACAACAAAACTATTGTTTTAGTGATGTTTGATTGATAGTTCTCGTATATCTGTCCAGTTTCTTGGTCGTATTCTGGATTTTTAGATTTTGTTTGTTAAAGGATTTTTAAATTTAGTGATATTAAAATTTTGGCACTGATATTTTTGGTTTCTGCAGTTTTTTTGTCTCTAAGGCTTTTTGTACTATTTTTATAGATTTTTATTTGGAAATGATTTAAATATCTTAAGAGTGTTTTGTTTGTGTTAAGCCAATATAATTTTTTTACTAAGGGTTTTTTGTCCCAAAACAATTCAAAATATAGGTAATTTTGATTTTTTTTTTGGTGATTAAAAAAAAATGTTTATTATGTCTATTGGCGATTTAGAAATTGAGCCTTTATGTTTGTCACCGTTAGATTTTGTTGTTTTTGCGATATGCGTCTATTATTTTTAAGATGATAGTTTTAATATAACCTTTGCAACCAATTTTGTTTGGGCGATCAAATTTTTTTTTATTGCATTTATACTGTTATTATATTTGAGTTAAATGATGATTGGTTAAGATGCCATTTTTACATTTTTCATTATTGATTCTGCAAAAGTTTCGAACACTACAATTTTGGTTAAAAGTAGATATTGTTTAGTGTTGAAACACTTTAACACACGTTGACTCTGTTCTAGTTTTGGATAGTCCAGTAGAAAACTTAAGCTGGTTTGGAGGAGGATTTGATTTCAATATTTTGCGAATGAATAGATAAACGACATTTAAAGTAGTATTATATATTTCGAAATATTTGACATTGAATGTAGGTAGCTATTTTATACTTTTTAGATGGGTTTTATTATTTGACATTTGGTACTCTGCAATAATTACAAATTTGTTATTGGATGAGGAAGTCTCGATGGGTTCTTTTAGTACTTTGTTAATGAAGTTTGCTTATCTGAATATATCGGCTATGCGTGGTATATTAATTTTTTACAAACAATAATTATTTGCTTCATTTATGTAAATGTTTTCACTGCTCTAGACATAGATTTTTTGCAATAGAATTCTCGATATGCATCTTTGTTTATAGTGGTATTTTTCTATTTAGTCTTGGTCGTACTGTTTATATTTTATTCACCTATGTTGACTTGCGCTTTGACACATCATAACCTTACCTAACCTAATCACCTATTGCATTATTTTACAATTTTATACTATGACATTATTTGATTAGATGATCAATCTAGACCTTCTTAGAAGTATTGGTCAACAGTGACAGTTTCTGGATATAGAGTTAGAGGGTAAACCGAAGTTTACTGCACGTGTGCCTCATTAGGCTCTTTGTACTTCTTCTAGTGGTGTCCTCACTCCGTTGTTCTGGCATTTAACTACCCTATTTGGCTGATGTATGCAAGTGCAGCGGTTGGTGGATGGGTCTTCTTTATGTTTGCTATGTTGAGCCGCCAACTTTCAACATGGATTCTCTAACGTGTCATGCCTCCATAGCTGCAGTTGGTATACTTAGGCATGCTATTTGCTGAAACTTAGTTTGCTTGCAGACGTTTTCTGTCTAGCTTTTAGCTACCATATTAGTGCCCCGTATGTGAGCAAATGTTTTATGACAGCTGTGTACAACCAAAGCACAATTTTAAGAGACTCTCCATGTTTTTCCTACAGCTCGTCTGCATTGCCAAAAAAACATAAGAACTTTTTTGCATGTAAGCTTGTTGTCAAAAATTAAGCTAAAATATTTTACCTTGGTTGATATCTGTACACCATGTGTGTAGTTTCATCAATATCTATAAATACGTCCAATGTGGACATTTGGTTTTTTAATGTGGTTTCTTTATATGCAGTCCGTTACAAGATGTAGGGCTGATATGGTGGATTTTTTTTTTGGTGTATGCATGTTGGTTTGGGTGTATCGCCTTAGTGTAAGGGCCATTTTCTGAATTGATATTTTGCACAATCGTTCTAATGTCTTCAGGATAAAAGACGTGAAGGTGATTGGTCGATAGGATTTTGCAAGGGTGTAAACAATTTCTCTAAAAGTCGAACCATCAGGTACAATTGAAAACGTTAAGGCAAATCTAAGTTAAGGAAGGAATCCTACCAGATCAACAACGTTTACTCGGTTTTGTAAGCATGCTTTAAGACCTAACTAGATCTAAAGGTACGTCCTAAGACGCAAACTTATCTTATTCCGTTGCACCAAAGCAAATCCTTATCTTATCTGCGTTAAGCAGAGAGTGGAGCTATTTGTTATACCAAGTTGTGTTATATTTATTTACTGCTTAAACATAAAATAAATAGTAAATATTTAAGAACGCGTACATTATTGCCTTGTGAACAACTTCTTCTTCTTTAAGTTCTGTCTCCTATCGGAGGTTGGAAATCATCGCAGCAATTTTGACTTTATTAGCTACTGTTCGGAATAGTTCATTTGATGTGAGGTTGAACCATTCTCTCAAATTACGAAGCCAGGAGATCTTTCTTTTTCCTATACTACTCCTACCCATTATCTTTCCTTTTATAATTAGTTTTAGCAACCTGTATCGCTCTCTTCTAATGGTATGACCCATATACTGTAGTTTACGTTTTTTGATAGTATTTATTATTTCTTCTTCTTTATTATTCCTTTTAATCAAAATTAACTGATCTCAGTAAATTTACATTCAAAATAAATTCCTCTCCCGCAACGCAAACCGAATGTAAACAAATACATTCGGTAAAATCAACATCATTAATCTACTTCAACTTCTTCTTTAGGCGGAGATTGTTGGTGTGTCCGCACTTGGTCTTACGACAATTTGTGGCACGTGGATGTAACCTGGCGTAGCATTTACGGCAAATCATTTTGTCGCAATTGTATTTCTGTGCCAAAATACGTAGAGATGGTTCAATAATACCTCCTCTCAAACGCAATACCATATGCAAAGTAGATTTCTTTTGAATATTATAATCGGAGAGAGTACGTCCATCTTCCAATTGTTTACTAGCAAAAATCAAACTTTGTTGGTCTGGTGGAATCCTTTCCTTATCCTGGATTTTGGCTTTCACATTTTCGATTGTATCAGAGGGTTCAACCTCTAATGTAATCACTTCTATGTTATAGCACCATTGTTCGAATGCTGCCAGTTTGTTTGTGTCTGCTTTTTTTAGGGTCCACGCTTCCACTCCGTATAGTAAGGTAGAAAATACGTAGCAGCGCAGCATCCGTATCCTTAGATTCAAGTCGATGTTACGGCTGCAGAATAGTTTATTTTAGTAAATACTGCTCTAGCAATTTCAATGCGAGTTCTTATTTCTTTCTCTTTTTCGGCGTTTTGGGTGACCAGTGTTTCAAGATATTTATATTGTGTGACCTTCTCTACACGCGTACCAGATTTGTACAAGAGTTCGTTGTTGGTGTTATTTTTTGTGATGATTATTAGTTTTTTTTTGTTTATATTTATCTTTAGCCCATAGTTGATACATGAAGTATTGAGGCGTTTTACTGAGTTTTGAAGATGTTCAACGCTCTCTGCAAATAGTCTTGTGTCGTCAGCATATCTTAGGTTATTAGCCACTTCTCCGTTAATAACTACGCTTTCAGAGCATTCTGCTATGGCTTTCTGAATAATAGCCTCACTATACACATTAAAAAGCAAGGGGAAAAGCACGCAATTTTGGCGAAAGCCACGTGTTATCTCTATCTCTTCCGATAGATTTTGGCTTTTTGGTGACAATAGAGGTTGTATATAATTCTGATGTCTCGGTTGTCGATGTTTTTCTTCTTTAGAATGTTTACTAGCTTTTCATGTTGTTTTTTTTTTTTCAAAATTTGCTAAAGCAAGTGTATACGTTTTTATTTACATTTAGGCACCGCTGTATGAGCACATTTGTTCCAAATAACGCCTTTCTTGTGTTCGTGCCATTCCTGAGTTTTATTTGACTCTCACTAACTTCCGAGTCTATTTTGCTGTATATGGGGTTGTGGATGATTCTTAAGAAGATCTTTAGAAAGTGGCTCATCAGCGCAATTTTATTGTTCTATGGTCTGGACGTGGACACTAGTCACTACCGTGGTATTATTCCAGTAGAGTAAATTAGATTAAACAACTTAGTTAGGACTATTACCGAGCCTTCTTCAATGAGTTTTATGAGCTCTATTGGAATCTCATCTGGTCTCGTAGCCCTGCGCTCTTCGGTTTGTTTCGGTTTCGTTAACATCATTGCTCGCAATTTCCGGTCTATTATCCCAAAATAATTTGGTTATATACTCCTTCTATCTCTTCAGTTTTTCTGTTATACTTGTTATAATATTTCCGTTTGCATCGTTTATCATAGTTGCTTGCTGTTTTCTTTTTATTCCCGTAATTTCTTTGATCTTCTTATGCATATTAAAGCTGTCGTACTTCTTTTCACACTTTTCGATTTCTTTGCACTTTTCAGAAAACCAACTTTCCTTAGTTTGATTTATTTATTTTTCTGATGCTACAGTTTTGTACCTTAGCGTATTGCTGTTCTTAAACATTTTTCTTTCCTTCATAAGATCTATAATTTTATCAGCCATCTATTTTTTGTTTGTTTGTTTAATCATTGCTGAGCTTAAAGTCTCTTTGTCAGCAGATATTAAGGCTTTGTGAATAGATTTCCATTTTATATCTACATCTTGTGTATCTTGCTTGTCTGCCTCTCGAAGATTATGATTGATTTTAACCATTGTCTTTTGTCGAATCTGATCGTCGCTCAGTCTGCTGACGTCAATGCCTGATGGTTTCCTTTTTGGTGTAAGTTTTTTCAGCTTAGTTTTCATAGTTGCAACGGATTATGATCGGAGTTTACGTCAGCTCCCGGGTATGTCTTGACAGATTTGATCGAATTTTTGAATCTATCTATAATAAGAATGTAGTCGATCTGATTTCTGACTATGTTATTTATATTATCTGTAGGAGATTTCCATGTATGTAGTGTAATAGTGAATTCCTCGTTCTGACAAAATTCAATCAATCTGTCACCTCTTTCATTACGATAATTGTTACTTCATGATTTTTAGTTGATCTGAGTGCTGTGTTGAGTTGTTGGTAAAATTGCTCTATTTCTGCATCGTTCTTATGTGCAGTTGGAGCGTAAACTTGAATAATATTAATGGAGGCTATATCTGATTGCAGTTTTAACATCATCACTCGATCCGAAATTGGTAAAAAATCGAGTATTGCTGTATATGTTGCTTTGTCAACAAGGATACCTACACTATATCGATGTCTGGTGTCAACGTTCCCAGAGAAGTATATTCTTCTATTTGTTGTTACATATTTTCCTGACTCCGGCCACTGCATGTCACTTATTCCTAGTATGTTTATTTCCAGTCTTTCCATCTCTAGCACTGTGTTTTCTAGTTTTCCTGGTGCGCACAGGTCTCTTACGTTCCAGTGTTGGCTTTACTCAAAATTGTCCTCCCCGGAGATCTGATCGGAGGACTATTTGCTCTGGAATATTTTGTTTTGACTTGAGCCATGATGATCATTTTTGCTATGATGATTTTAACTATGGATATCCTTAAGGGTCTTTATTGCAGTGGTCTCCAGTTTTTTTGCCTTTAAGGTTGATTTCTCAGCTCTAGGACAAGGGGGTGCACTTCCTCTTTCTAGCTCTTTCACTCGGAGCTGTTGGTCGGAAAGAGGGTCTACTTATTCTGGCAGACGTTCGGTCGACAGAGCTTTGTTCCAGCAGGGTGTACCGCGAGCAGGGAAGGTTGTCATTTGGATAGGAGCATGTTTCCGCTCCCACTAGTACGACCTTCCGACACTATCGAAAATATTTAAGCTAAGATTCAAGACAAAGTATGTGTTTCTCAAGATTAGCAGCTTTGATTTTTGAAGATGGGCTGACATTGTTTGATAACAATATTTAAAAGAATTTTTTTTTACATTTTGTTTTACGTATGCGTGGTGGACAATAAATTAATAAAAACGTATATTCTGTTGCTATATGGTTATTTGTATTTTTAGACGTTTTTAACGTTACGTTGAGAGACAAATTGTGTTGGTACTCGGTTATTTTTTTAGATATTTTAAACGTATATTACAATAATGAGAAAATTTTATTTATCTAATTGATGAAAATGGACTGAATTTCATATACCGATCAATCAATTATAATGTTGTTACCTTCTAAAAGCCACTTTAGGCAAGTCTACATTCTAATGTAAGTAATTAAAATTTAATAAATTAATTATGTAAATTGGTCACCAATATGTAAATTACAAAAATATAACATATTTTAATCAGGATGTTAAAAGATGCTTTTCATATGTCATGTTCTGTAGATATATAAAATTATAAATATAATAAATTGAAAATTTAAATTAAATTTTTTTTGACATGCAATGTCTTCTTTATATTAACAATTTAAATTTATGCCAATACATGCAACAAAGATGCTAATTAACATTAATTTAAACCACCTTAACGTAAAGTAATTACTATTATCTCGATTAAATCTTAATAAAAGGAATCATATGTGAAAACTCAATAGGATAAAGACACGCACATGTATTTCACTTCCGATTTACTGTACGACTTCACATATCTCGTCCAGAGAACAATAGTAATAAAGTGTGCGAGACCGGAGAAATTTTACGTAAGCAATTACAAGAAAATCAATTAAGTCCGCAATTAATTCCTTGTAAACGCTCACACAAAAACTAATTTCATCGCAGAAAACATAATTAAACGTTTTGTTTTCGCAATAAAAATACATCCGAGAGAGGGTTTCCTGTTAGTAATTGATTCTTTTTCAAGTCGGCAATTATTACAATTTAACGCCACTAAACCCCTAGTGCTTTGAAGAATGAATTAAAACTTTAATATATTGTTTAAGCATATTTTTGAACCAACGATGATAATAGAAGTTGTGCGGATATCAATAAATACCGATTCCCAACTAGGAAACGTCAAACTGCACGCTTGACTAGTTTTCAAGTTCTGGTTTCCATGCACGTACTATTGCAGTTAATCTGTGAGTGGAACAGGTGGCTCCGGAGCTTGTCGTCTGGAGATTACCAACGCTCTTAAAGGACACTGTTATCCTGTCCCGGAATGAGGGAGAGAGATGGGTCCGGGTGCGTGGCCCGGAACTAACGCCGTCTATATTGCTCGATTAAATAATAATGAAAAAAATGGGTTTCATTATCGGCCATTACACGTTGTCTGAATGTTTCTTACTGTGTAGGTGTGTGGGTGCATCTTTGCGAAGAGAGTACGAGAAATGCATGCCGTGCCGAGACTAATGTGCTTACTGGAACATAAAATTAACTTATTTGTAAACTGCATTTTTTTCCCTTGAGCACAGACCGACGCGAAATCTTGCTAATTATATTTTTTTAAATTTTCACATGGGAGTGAATTATGTTTTAAATTTTTATATAACCAGAGCAAATGGATATAAATTGCATTTCACGATTGCTTTATGTTATCAAATCTTCTTCATCCGTTACAAATGCGTTTGATAATTTACTTATACGTTTAATTATGATTAAGACATAACGTTTAGGTAATCATAATGACTTCTGCTTATAAAAAATATAATCTGTATATGTAATTACTGTTTTAGAATTTGAGTATCTTTTTTTATCAGTTATGTTCCTAATTTAATTCATTTTTAATTATTTATTATCGTTGTTCTTTTAAAGGTACAATGTTATATTTAAATTGTCAAGTGTAGTTTTCGTGTAGCCAGATAATTACAGATTTTAGTTTTTCTTTCGGTTTTTTAAATTATCTATTTCTATTCTTCAGTTTTATTTCTGGCACCCAATGTAATACTTGGCTTACTTTTTAAATTATTTTATAGTTAGCCACATAGTTAATTACCTCATTTATTGGAATCAGTTTCATTACTTTGCTATATTCTGTCTCGGGCAATACTAGCCGTAGATTTTATTTACATTTTGTTTAGGTTTTAGATGTTTTTTTTTCAATTCTCAGAAGTATATGCTTACTGTAGGTTGTTTCGTGTATTTATAGCTCACAAATTTGATTTGCCTTGTTCAATGGTTTGGTAAAAATTTGACCACATTTGTCTGTTGTTTTTATTTCTGCAGATTTATGATAAATTGTACAACAAGTAGATGAAGTTTGACTAAATCCAGTGCTGTTTAACGTCTATGTGATGGTATCAACGGAATAAATAGTAGCTTTCCAATAAAAAGTCTCATTTTAATTATAAAAGAAACAGTTATTTATTTTTAAGAAGTACATTTTTTTAAATTTAAAGTTCCAACTGCGATTATATGTGGAAAATGATATTCAGTAAATAAAAAGAGAAACATTAGTAAGTGACTCTTTCTTTCACGTAGCCTCAAAGAAAAAAGTCTAGCGGAGTTAAATTGCACGATCTGGGTGGCCAATTTATGGCCGAGTTTTGAGAAAATATGCTTATGTAGCTCGTAGCGCTATCCTGCTGAAAATAAAATTTTGTGTTTACAATATAGGCCAAAGAAAGTCAGCATTCTGACGATCCTCATTGACCATGCCTACCCAAAAACCGCACTAAACACTAACTTGTTGGGGATAAAGAGGTTTCTTAATTGTTCTAGGACTTTCGGAATATCAGATAGTTCTGTTTATTGACGAACTAACTGAGATGGAATAGGCTTCGTCTGCATTGTTTGCTTTAATTTCTGCAGCAGCTGCACTTTATAAGCATGTAGGCTAAGATCTGTATGCAGTATGCGATGAAGGCTGGACTGCGAGTTTCTTAATTGCTGTGAACGTCTTGGCATAGGCAAACGTTTTTTGCGACACAGTTAGCGACTGCGGCAATGTTTTGGGGTGACCTGACAGCACGAATTTGATTAGCAATTTTACATCAGTAACTTGACCGTTTTGCTCAAATTTTGCAATGTCTTTGCGAGAAGGTGATTCATACCGACCAAAAACACCACGAACTCTCCAAACTGTCTCGACGAAATTTTGTTATGTCTATTGTACCATTTCCTTAAATTATAAAGTTTTTAATGACAAATGTCGAGGATTTAAGGCTTGCTATTCAACAGATCAAATATCAAAAACACTTTGCACGGTGACTGAATGCTATGCAAAAATTGTTTCTTCTTAGTCATTGGCATAGGGGCCTTTCTAGAGCTCTCTTTGATATCGATATATCTGTTTGGCAATTTTTGGTAGTCTAGAATTGTCATTCTTGTCGACTTGGTCTCTCCACTCCCGTCTCCTATTGGCTCATTTCACAACATCTTGCTCTAATGTCTTTGCTTCTTATGTAATGATGAGAATCTTAAGATCCATCTTTGTTGTAGTTTTTCGTTCTAGTTTTGATCGAGTATGTCATTGTAGGTCTAACGCAGGTTTTTTAAATTCTTGCTGTCTTTTTACAGATATATATCTTTGTTTTGCCATATTATATTTCTCAAGTAACCAGATATTCGTTATTTTTGTTGTTTGGGATTCTACTTCTTTCTCTAGGTCTTTATTACTTGTTATATTTCGCCGAGGTATTTGAAGTGCATAACTTGTTCTACGCTTTTATTGTATATTGCTAGCTTGTATCTGTGTGGCTTCTTAGATATTATATAAAAGGATTTATGTTTTGCTCGTTGATATTTGCAAATTTTACTTTGGCGCAGTTTTGTTTGAACTTGTAGAGGAGCCGTTGTAAATTGGCTTTGTTTTTGCATATCAACACAGCGTCGTCGTTCAGTGATGATTATACTTGGGTGTATATTTCTTTCTTGCAGAAGCGGCACAATGTCATTTAGCCTTACTCTGTCAAATGGCTGTGCAAGGTCCACGAAACACATAAAAGTTTGTTTGTTGAATACAATCGTGCTTTGCAATCGTTTACTATTTGTTGTTTTTATATCAGTTTAAAGAGGAGAAAATGATGATTGCAACTTGGACATAGAAGCGTTATAAAACATTTATTCACAGAAGGCAGTTGCTCGAAGATTATTCATGATAAGGAGTGCTATGAGAAGGATGGTCGACATTTGGACAACATTGTGTTTAAAAAATGAAATCCGCATCTCTGTACTTTCTTAATTTAATATTAAAATTATTCCAACACTTTTTATACTGTTATTATAACGTTAAAAACTGAAATCTACTCTGAGTCACGCAGTATAATACATGTTCAAAGTGGACAAATACTTTGTGAACAGCTGCATTTACTAATTTATCACAAAGTTTCAAAATGTTTTTATTTAATTTTTAATTGTATTGTGTTTGATTTCATAACATTAGTGTAATATTCAAGTTTTTAATTAAGATAAGTGAAATTAATTAACTAATTACGATGAATTGAAGTTTGCGGCGAATAACAAATATCAACTTAATGATTAAACAAAACGAAGCTTAATAATAAATTGTAAGCATGATTTTTTATTAAATTTAAATATTTTAGAATAATTTAATTAGGTTTTAATAATAATTCATTACACAAAAGTTTGCAGAATACAATGCATTTACCAGATAACATGAATGTAAGCTTTACGTTGACATGATAATGAAAAATTGAGACTTATTCAATATTTCGAGTATTAATTAAACTTATAAATCACTTTGATATTATTTTAATGGAATTATCGCTAAACAATTCCATGTTTCCAAAATGTGTGTGGGTAACCGGTAGTTGTGTTAATATCTTAAATAGCGTTCTAATCTACCAATGCCCGAGTACATGTATCTAGATATAGCATTTGTAACTCGGAACAATTTAGATAAATTCAACGTCTACAATTCATATCATAACGGCCGAGGGATAGGGTTAAGATAGCCAGAAATGTTCCTTCCCGTAACGGCCGGTGGCGTGGGTGGTTGAAGTAGGGGGTGTCGAGATAGCGAAATTCCCCGGGAGCTTATCGGAATTTCAATTGAATCCCTGTAGTTATAAAGACATCGCATTGTGGAACAAGAGCTACTAATTAGATAACAAGTGGAAAGTTTGCGAACGGAAGGGGTACGAGAGGGTATCAGTGGGTGGATGTAAGGTGCGGGTTCCGGGGGTTTCCGGAGTGGACCGGGTGAGGGATATAGACTGGACCCTGTTTGCCGGTGGCCCTAACTAGATTACGCAGTAATAGCGGATAACCACTTCGGCGGAGGCGTTAACCGCAAGTCACAGCCTAGTCACTGATGAACCTTATGTCACCAAACTAGAGCTGGAGGTCGGCCCACTAAATGGTTAATTGTTTATCGGCTGAATACCTCTTGTGTTGTCGCCGTTATGGTTAGGGTTAATTGGGTCTATACGACTACGACAAGATACATTTTCAACAGATTACCTTATCTTAATGTCATTCATTTTACACCTAACACACTCCCAAAACGATGGGCCCACAACAAAAAAGTCTTCACACCTCACCTCATAAGGTTTAAATTCTTACAACTCACCTTCACACTAATACATTTTATTTTTGTTACATCCTATTCTTAACTACCACTCAAACATGCATTTCAATTAATAAAAGATCCGTATGATATCGGTGGATATATAAATTTGAAATAGAAGCATTTCATTACGTTTATTGAGTAGATTTTATCCATACACAATACATTCTTTTAATGTGTGTACCAATTATTAAAACATTAAATATAATTGATTACTTATAATTCGTATTAAAAAGATATTAGAGCAACAGCCAGGACAAGTCTTCTAAATCATATTATGTATGTATAATAATACAGCTAAATCATAATGTTTTGTTTATATGATACAAATCAATCTTATGAATTATTTGTTAAATTACCAATAAGTAGAACAGATATATAAATGAATTACATTATAAATAATAGTACCACTTTATTAGAAGTTAAATGAATAATTACTTGTTATTTATTTATATTTTTACTTTATTGGTTGTTTCTTACTACATTGTAACCGATTATTTATTAATTTAATGCAGTGACATCATACTCTTGGGATATGTCGTATATAGTTGTAGTATCACACATCCATACATAAAGATAGGGTCATGCCACACACATACACACGGACAGTCGCACTAGCGCACGCACAGAACATCGATGTTCCCGCACACGCAACTAGCTCACACGCACGTGGAATAAGACATCACCCTAACTAAAGCCGCTAATTAGGCACGTAGTATAGATTGTTTATTGGTTCTAGTCGAGGGAGTACGTGGAATGCAAAGTAGACACTTGGGAGGGAAACTTATTCTCTAATTAACAACATTACAAGACTCGCCGATGTATATCTCGCCTGGTATAATATTTAACCGGGCGTCTTAATAATTTTTTAACACTTTCATTTCTGACAGACGTTGGAGAATTATTGCCAGCAACTAATTGTGTAATGCATAGTAAACTTATGCAAATGTCTTGGGTCTATATCTGTTCGACAGGAAAATGAAACCGATTTTTATCACATGAATTCAGGAAACAATCATCAGGGTTGGCACTTAGGACATGTACGGTGGTCAAGAACAGATGCTACATACATACACTTAGTATATTTACCCTATTAAGATATCAACAATATAAAATAAAACTCGAAGCACCTGCTTAGTAATTTAAAACTTATACCAATCAATGAATACGAAGAAACACTAAACATGCCCTCACATGAAACTAAACGATGATTGTCAGACGTTCGAAAAAATACTTAACTGTTAACAATACGTGTTATTGTATTATACTACATTATTTTTAGAAATAATGTTTTATTATATTTAAGGCAGATGGCTATTATAAATTGAAAATACCTTATTAAGAGTATATGAAGCAGGCTTATAATAAAGAAGTTAAATGGAAATAGATTAAAATGGGTTTAAACAAAATTATATTATGTATGTATTGAAAAACTATGGACATATTTGCACTCAAGCGATGAGGGTTTAATTTTCATTACAGGATTGAAGTATCTACTTACATAAGAAATAATAACTTAACGTAAGTTTTAAATCAGTTATAAGATATAACACACTTTGTCTTTGAGGCACTTTATTGTACATTTTCATACACTTAAATGTTGGAATATTTTATAATTGTAACTAAACAAAGTAATTGTATATTTACATGCTATTTTTTGGTTGCTGATTTTATTGTTTGATACTAAGGCCTGAGTGCATATGCTCATTTTAGTTGAAATTAATCACTTATCAATCAAAGGGTAAAACCTATCTTACTGAAAGAAGCATTCTTTAAAAATGCATTTGGTGAGCAGAGATGTCAATTGTCCTAACTTCTGTTGTGATGGCTTCTTTCAACTTTTGCAAGTTTATCCACGTAAGACTTTGTTTTTAATTGTTCTCATAAAAAAATAATTATAAGCTGTGATGTGTGCTTCAATTACTTCTGTTGCATCTTTAAAGAAAATAAGGTCCGATTCTTACTGTGAAGTTTTATGTAGATTGCGGGGGTTTTTTGCTGCCAAATATTGATAGTTTTGTTTGTTGACAGAACCGCTCAAATGAAAATGAGCTATATTGCTTATAATTATTATTGGTTCATTTTCATCAGCAAAAATCATTTGCATTTCTTCGGCGAGGCCCTTTCTTCATTTCTTCATTGCTGGATAAACATAAGTTTATAGCGGTAAAAGTGAATGGCTTGGTCTAAAATTCTGCGAAATATTTGACTACTCATTCGAAATGCTGCAGCTCGTTTTTGGACTCTGCACTCTGGATTTTGAATTACTGCTTGTCTCATCCTTTCTACTGAAGCTGGTGCCCTTACACTTTGGGGACGACCTTGAGGTTTTAGATTAATTGCCGATGTCGTCGTTTTAAAATTCTGCACCGATGTGTTGATTGTTACGTTTTGCAACTAAACTGTTAAACTAATTAATAAAAAAATAATTTTTAATTGAAAAAGAAAATTGATAAAAAATTATTTGATTTTTCAACTTAGTCTTTTTTGAGCTCAATACACTTTGTCCAACGTTTCTTCAAATATTTTATTTTTTTCAAAAAATAAGATTTGTTGAGGGCTCAATCCGTAGAATAGGGCGGATTAGGGTGCAATTGGTAGTCTATTTCATGGATTTTTGCTATGGAAACTGAACATGTGTGCTTGCATTGTCTTGGTGGAAAAGAACTTTTTTCTTAGCCAAATGCGCTTGATTTTTTTTTTTTCAAATTCTTATTAAATCGACCCAATAAGTTGGCATAATATTTACTATTGATTGTTTTACTCTTTTAAAGGTAGTTAATGTGGATTATACCGCGTGCATTCCAAAAAAGGGTTCTTATGACTTAATTGGCTGACAAACCAATCTTGGCCTTCTTTGGCGACGAGAAACCCACTGTTTTGACTGCTATTTGGTCTCTGGTGTAGTGTGGTGGATTCACGTTTGTCCACGATTACGAAACGGCGCAAAAACTTGTCTATATTGCGGTTGAACAAACGCCAAACAATCCTGCGAAGTTGTCACGCGATTGCGTTTGTGGTCGATTGTGAGCAAATGCGGCACTCATCGTGCAGAAAGCTTTCTCATACCCAAGTGATTATTCAAAATTGAAACTACTGAACCATGTGAGATGCCTATGGCTTCCACAATCTCTCGCACTTTCTTTGATCGGCCAACACTATATCGTGAATTTTTTTAATTGTTTTGAGTGTAGAAACCTTAAATGGGCGTCCAGAACGATTGGTATCTTCCGTGCTTGTACGGCCACAACAAAATTTAGTAAACCATTTTTTTTATTATTGAAATTTGCCTTTGTTAGAGTGATGGTTTTTAAAAAAATAATGCTTAATGAGCACACGAAATTTTATTTTTTATTTTTTTCTAAAATCACGAGGTAGTCTGCTATCAATGGGTGTCAAATACAAACTAAATGACGCAGCTTATTAAACTTTTGACAGGAGTCACCTGACAGATCCTCTTGATAGGAGCAGTATTGCCTTGTCAGTTAAGAGGCAGGAAATTAAAAAAGTCACGGACAAATTGACCCGCCTTCGTAACTCAACTGCGAACGCACGATGCTCCCTTGTTCAGATAACCTTTATGACTAAATTGAATGATATCATCTGCTAGCCTCTATCCCCTTCCTTTTGCCCGTTCCAAAAACGCTTTTTCATTCCGAACCATTTTGTATATTTATTTGGTTGAGATAATTACTACTATTGTGTTAAGCTTTTTTTTTCAAGTTTTTTCTGTAGACTGGTGTCCAATAATAGTAGTAAATGATTCAGGTTTTTAACTTCAATTAAATATTGCGTTAAGAAATAGCATTTTGTAGATGAGTTCCTATTTTTGAGAATAATCTGTTTAAATTTTCTAAAATAATTTTTTTTACGCTTCTGCGTCATCTATACATTTTGTAAATTATACTTATTACTATATTGGCAAAAAAAAAACATTTATTTATCATTATTTTGATAAAGAGCAGCGTGGTACAAATTTATTAAGCAACAAGAACGTCATTTTAGAAAAAAAAAATCAAAAGAGATAAAATCTTCAAAAGACACCTTGGCGAGGTAGTGTGAGGTTTTTAGTCACTAAACTACCTCTTTTTCTACAAAGCAGATTGATGAAATGACTTTTTAGTGTAGCAATAAAGTAATTTTTATCCGGTTGTCTTACATCTATTGTTGTTTGGCTATTTTTTCTTTCGTTATTTTCCTTTGTTTTTCCTTTTTTTTGACTTGATTTTTCCATAGTGGAGTTTATTTTTTTATCGTTTCATTGAAAACTTGTGTTTCATGTCATCCGATTCCTTGCAATAAGCACATATTTGGGTCAGCATGTGTGTTATGAAGTAGTGTGTAACTTTATGACTTCTCCTTACCCATTGCTTAATATTTGGGACAACTTTTAAAATTTCAAATATCTAACATTATCTATTTTTTTCTTTAAAGTATGTTTGCTTTTCTGCTGGATTGTTTCCATACTCGCTCTTTCATCAAAAGGGTGGCATGTTTTCCAATACAAGAATTGCGTCAGTTGTACAGTTTAATATGCGCTGCATTTGCGAATAGCCATTCTCTGCTTCAACAGTAAAATTATTTACTTATACTTTTGGCGTTTTAAGCCTCTACCTTCTAGCTGATGTTTATTATGTGATTCTTTTTAATTTTGCTCCAAAGTTACGTGTAGGTATTTTATCGTGCGGTTGGTGGTAATGTTTTGGCCTAGCACCATGGCAATTTCTTTGATCTCCGCAACTATTTTTAGCCTGTCCAATATAGCTAGATCGTTTGCATATCTCATAGCCGTGATGTTTAGTGGCATTTTTAGTCGAAGAACAACGTTGTAAAATACGTTCTATAATAGTGGTTTAAAATTGATCCCTGTGGGACACCAGATGTAAAAATTACGACCGTTTGCTTTCTCACTATTATTGTAACAATGTATCAGGTATAGTGATATGTTCATTTATATTAAATGAAATTTTTAATGTCTAGTGTGCCAAAAGACAGAGCTTTCTATGTTACTACTCTCTTTTTCTAGCCTTGTCTACTTTTTCTAGGACTCTTTGATTTGTATTCAGCGTCGATTTACCTTTCACAAAACCAGACTTAGCTAAGTCTTAATCTTTTTTACCTTTTTCCAGTATCCAGCCTTTTAGCATATGCTCAAGTACAGTACAAAGTATTTACACCGATTGTTTAAAGGGCGAATAAAAAATAAAAACATTTTGTCTTGGCGCATTTATGGCTCGAATTTATGTTGTTGACTTTGCTCCACAAACGATGGTAAAGTGAGCTTAAAGAAACTCTTGAGTTAGTATTTTTGATGACTCGTTCTAAATCTACGGCTTCTGTTCGCACATTTGCAACAAGTCTTTATGATATAATAATGCGTTTTATACCGATAGCCAGTTTGGGGTTAGTAGTAATTGTTAGTATGTGGTTAGGCAGTAAGTTTTATAAAGGACAAAGTAGTATGATCTTTCCGCTCTTATGATCAGTTTTCAAAAGACACTGGGCAGCTGTACTAACCAGTATGTTAGGTTTTTACTGACTAAAAACCTCATTATTCTTCTTTCTTCTTTTTAAGCGGTTTGCTTGGCGCTTCTTGTACTGCGGTCCTGCTGCTTGTATTGTGCACACTTCTGGTTGTTACTCTACTGGTAGTTTCGTTTCTTTGATGAAGTCTTGAACTCTTTCTTAGTTAGCTTGTATTTTCCAAAAAAGACTTTATTTAGCGGAGTTTTTTCTTCCACTAATAGGTATATTTCTGCTGCCAAGGCTAGCCACCGACTTCAGAGGAAGACTATCACATCTGTGAATTTTGCCGTAAAGTTTCTCTTCTAATCCGTAACATATTGAATGTTTAAACCAAAATATGCATTGCTGTGTACACACATAACTAGTAATAAACAATTGCTTATAACTTAACAAAATAATTTTGATGACAAATTGTTTTAATATTAAGGTTTAACTTTTATGTTGTGTTTTAGTGCGCTAGCGATTCGTTGTTTTTTTCGTAACTTAATGTTATTCAAGATAGATTGTCTAAAGCTGTAGAAAGCAGCAGATGGAATAACCAGTTAAAAAGTTCTGCATAAATATAGAAAAAAGGTTAACTCAAGAGGTAACGGAAATCAAAACTATTATACGATACTAGTTGTTATCAAAAATAATATTCGAATAACTATATACGCTGCTTATAGTAGAGCTTTGGTATCTAAATAGTGGATGGGAGTAGAAGTGCGTTTTTGTAATTGCTGTGTTTTTGCTCGGATAGAAAAATATCTACACAAATCATTTTAAATACCTATGAGAGAGTAAAATGATTTATGGCAAAAGAAAGTTGAATGTTTGTTTCTCTTTTGATAAAAGGTTTATGAAATTAGTTTTGAACGTCTCTGTTTTGAAAGATTGAAGTTTAAACTTTGTACTGTTTGTCCTTGAACGGTAAAGTAGTATAGCATCAGATACCACCAGAAATGTATGCCTCCTTTGCATTACTTTATTGTTTGGAATATTGCTGTTAGGTCGAGTATTTGTTGGTTAGTTTAAGATGCAATCAAAATTTTGAATCTACTCTGGAATCTAATTGCAACCAACGTAAAGAATCGGCATTATCAGTCTTTTTAGACTGATGTGCCAAAAATCTAAACTAACTTACATATACAAGGTGGGGCACAGAAAAGTATTTTTTGAATGGCTACCACTCGAAATTAGAAATGGGAGGGGCGTGCGGCAGGTTACATTCCATTCCTTGACTCATATCATTTTGCCTTCAATTGAAAACATGTAGTTGTGGACATTAGACCATCACATACTCACTTATGATTGATTTGTTTAGAGTGGTCAGTTCAACGTGAATTCCGCCGCAGATTTGATATTATTCGAAATTATTCTGTTCCTGCGCATTACACAATTTGCTCTGCTCTGTCATTCAGCTGAACTTAAAATTAGCAACCATACTGTAAGACGCATTGGGCATGGAGAATTATATTTTTACCTATAGATAGATAGTTATTGTGCAGGAATGTAAGAGATTACTTCTAACGATTGATATTTTTACAGAAAATGCTTGTACTTTATGAACAGAATGAAAATATGTTGGTGGCAATGAGCGAGGAAGTCAATTTTTACTTTAATGGGGATGCCAACAGACAAAATTGTAGGTATTTGGCTGCTGAAAATCTTCAACAATTATATGAAAAACCGCTGCATTAGATAACAATTTAATGCACAAAGAGAAAGTTTTGCGTCATCAGTTTTTTTTTAATCAAAATGGGGTTATCATTACTGTAACATCTAAGCATTACATTAATATGGTCATCTTTGAGTTACAAAGAAGAGGCATTGATCCTCAACATTGGTGGTTTTAACAAGATGGGACCACAGCACATACCGGCAGAGCATTTGATCTGATTTTTGGCTCATGTTTCTATACTGTCTCATTTCGAGATTTGGTGGTTTTAAAGCCTATCTTTATAGTCCACGTTACTTTCTATGGGGGTACCTTAACTCACGTGTATACGAGGGCAAGCCTCAAATCACGCATATCTGCTTTTTTGAAAAAAAAAAAAAATAAATATAGTGACGCATAAAATATTATTTTATATTACTTTCCGATTTTAGTTACTTTTTACTTTTTGAGTAAAATGATTTTAGTCCACTGAAGCATTCTTAGGGTTTTATCTTTTAAACTAAGTAAAAAAAAATAATAAATTTTATTAATTAAATTAAATTATCTTTTGAATGGTGTCAAGGTGTCAATAAGTGTCGATTAATACAAAATAAAATTTGGCAATTAGGTACATGATCAGGTGTTTAGATAGATGTCTTCCTCGTGAACCTTGGATTTCTTTTATACATCTATTGTATATGTTCGCTTACATGGTAGATAAAAACGCAGATTGAATGACTAGCACATAGCTCTGTAGTTAAGTATGTCTTTTTTAACTACAGATTTAAACAAATGTATAATGTAGCGAAATTAACAGTTTGCGATATTGCAATTTAAACAAGTTTTTGCACAGTTAAGTTTATTTTTTATTTCAATCCATGTGCTTAATACTCAGTATTCAGACTCATCTGTTCACACAAGTAAACTGATGAATGCGAAAACGATAGTCTGTTAGATTTGTAGTTTTGGTTAGTTTATAGTACAATATACGTTTGAAGCTATTTTAACAAAATTTTCATAAAAATTACTGTTTAAAAGAAGGCACAACACAACATAATATGCCAACCAATCAATTAATTTTATTTATTGAAATTAATACTATTGCCTGTATAAAACCGACTTATATAATGTTAAATCAACTAATCTCTTTTGTAATATATTTTAAATATTTCGGTAATACATCACATGCTCTATTAATTTAAACCATATAATCCTAGTCCAGTTGATAAATTAAGGGTTTTTCCGGAAGATTTAAACTGGATTAAATGATCTCTAGTTATATTATAGGAAAATCCGAACGCTTACATATATACCGAGAAGTCTTTAGGTTCCCCGCAGGGCTACGACTTATCTACATAAAACAGCATCTGTAAAAGTGCACGCTTATTTAATTGTTTGGATAAATCATGCAAAACTATGTAAGCAAATACACAAATTTAAAAACTGTTTTGATGGACTTTAATTATTCAACATTATACGAGGACGAGTAAAGATTATACAATTATATTTAAAAAAATATTTTTTTTAATACAAGGGAAGCCAAGCTTTAATTTAAATTTGATATCAAGCAAACGTATTTTAAATAGTTTCATTTTAATAAATTTGAATAGGGCTTTATAAAAATTTCATAAAAATTATTCTGTTAAATTAAAATATTCTTTGCTTTTTTCAAATTAACTAAAAGAATATTGTTTAACAGTAAAGTATTTGTATGTGCATTTGAGCGTGGTAAATGTGTATATAAAAGAGCAATATCTGTTAGTTATTGGAGTTTTTGAAGCACCGGCGTCACCTGTTCCACAACCGGGAAAATATGCTAATACAGCGCAAAGTTGTTCTTCGACACTTATATCCTCGTTTGAGGAGTGGATGGCCGATAGATGTAACACCTGAAAACTGGGAAAACATCCCATTCGCATTCCCCCGAAACCTCCTCATGCACAACTCCGTCGAAACTCCCTTGGAAATGCGAATAGGGGAAACATCAAAAGATAGAGCGAGGATTCGAAATTACATTTGTATATAGTGTTGTAGTCGAAGGAGAACTATATATTCACCACCTCTTCTCCTTCTCTTGTTAAAGAGGCGAAAAATCCACGAGATTATCGTCGCGGATAGATCGGAATAACAAATTAGAACGTTTTACGGCGGCAATTCTAGACGCTGATGACTGTAATTTTTACTCCGCTTAGTTATTCTCGACTTGTATGCGTTTTTTTTTTATTTCCTCTCCTGCAACAATGAGTATGGTTCACAAACCATGAAATTAAACGCAAAGAAACAAGTTGATTATGTCCTAAATATGCTACAATTTATCGAGTATTTATATGTATAACAAAAGCCTTTGGTGTTTCAAGCACAAAGGGAATAATTAAAGATTTTTTGTTGTTGATACAAATATATTATAGCCAATTATAACACAAGTTATTTTTTATCTGAACTTATTTACACTAACCTGTATTAGCCCCTATTACAGATTAGTGTATACAGGGTTAGTCAAAATTACCGGAACACCTAAATAATTCTCTAACCGTTAAAAATTTTAAAAATGTTTTTTGGATTTGGATTCATCAAACTAATTTATAAAAATATTTTTAATATCCAGGGTTCATTTTATTGTGGAAATTTGAAAAATAAAAATTCAAATGGATTACTGTGTATATTTTTACAATTTTTGATTTTAAGATTAATTCTGAGTATTTTTTGTAAAAAATATTTTTTTTATAAAATGCACCATTTTTGAGTTATAAGCAAACTCCTGAACTTCAAATAAATATTATTTTTCCACAAACATACACATTTATTTTAACCAAACTTTTTCTTGCCAGAAAACGACTATAGTAAAACCAGCATACAGCGTTCTATACCTACAACTGACGTCGCTAGTTGTAGGCATATGCCCTGCGAATAGTTACATTGTTTAATTTTATATTTTTTGGTGAACATTAATGAAAACTATAAAATATAAATGTATATTTCAATAATAATTTTTTATTATCATTCACAAACTAAATTTATTTTTGTCAATTATCAAATAACATATTGCAAATCTTATTATTTATGCAAAAGAAACAATTTTTGTTAATTAAATAATTTAGCAATACTATGCGCTTGTCTTATACAAGATCTATAGACATTTTGGTAAATGTCATACGCAACGATCACATTGGCTTCACCAAGTTGACGAAAGGCGTGTCTATAAATATATATGGTCTACCATGTTATTACAAAATGATGCAAACACAATGGTAATATTCTTACGATAAGTTGTTGATAAAAGCGTTATATACCACACTTCGATACCAGTTTGATTGTAACGAACATTGATGCGAACGGTAGCCTAGGTACAATTTTACAAACCACGTCGTAACTTGGGCGGTTCGGTATGAGGTTTGGTTTATATCTGGACACACTATAATAGTACCATCAATTTAGTATCAAATGATCAATATTTTTCTTAGTAGTTTCCCTTCAAACTGTTGTATACTAGCTGGTTCATAATTAAATTACCAAACACTCTGGGCTGAGTTTTTTAAGTTTTTAAAGATTTTTTTCTCTAAATTTTTTTTCCAAAAGCTTAGCTTAGGAGAAAAGGGGTACACTTTTCTCCTAAGCTAGAGTAAAAAAATGAGAAATGGTTTGAAAACATTTAGGGTTTTAGGTACATTCTGTCAATTAAGTGATGTTAAAACATTTTGACAGTTATCAGAAGCTTTTTGACAGATATAAAAATTATTAACTATTTTTATTCTTTTCACACTAGCTCAGAGATTGGAAATGATTTAAAGACGAAAAACTTAACTTTTAACTGGATTACCCTGTATATTGTATAAACATAAATGTGTTAGTATAATTATATATTTATTTATTTAACTCTAGAGCACTTGCGTTTTTTAAATTTACAAGAGAATTAGTGTGTTAGAATTTCTTTGTGCTGTTTTTTTTAATATTCTATAATCAAGTATTTGTCAATATAACGGACGTTTATTTAATCGGATGCATAATAACATACAGAGTAGCAATTTATGATATATGTATAAATTAAAATACAATTTAATTTTATCAATGGGGATTATATACATAACTTATTTACTTGAATGATTTATTTGAAGCCAAGATTTTAATCATACATTTATGTGTAAAAAATATTTAATTTACGCTGATACTTATGTTATAATAACATACGCATGACTGTCGTTTAATGCAAAGGTATGATATAATATATATTTTGTGGACTTTTTCATAAATTAATTGTACGTGGAAAATCGAACATAAATTTACATGCAAAATATGGTTTATAAATTAATATCAAAATTGTAGTGCATAGATTTTCCATGTATTTATTTATACGTTTGCAAACCTATGTTAATTTAGTCGAAATGCATTAGGTAGATTACACATTGCATAGATATTGAAAATTGTATCTTATTATAATTAATTATGAGTTGATAAATGTAACAAACAAAACAATCTATATATTATACCTTTTGTATTGATTGCGCTCGCTATCCAGCTTGAGAATTATTAAAAAAACTTTATAATTAATTGCACGCCTCAGTAGGATTTTTATAGCCAATAAAAGTTGTTTTTATTTTATTATTAAACAAATTCGGTTATATACCGTCTACCAATTATTATAAAACGTTAAAAGTTGAAACATCATAAAATCAGTTTTTATTGTGCGCACGCTGGCTGCCGGTCTCGTTCTGTTCCGTGAGCATTTTAGGGGATTTTCGAGCCCATACCTAAGCGCGCGTATTGTGCTCATCCCCACCACCGCGCCTAAACACTGGTAGACCTAATAGGGTTGCATCCCCTAAGCTACAAGTCTCACACAGTCTCACAATTCACAAATTGCTTTCCGATATCGGTCGTCCGAGAGCCGCTCTCTCCCAACAACTACGTTTTCTGTGCAATAAAACCGGCCGATTAGATCCAAATCTGCGGTATACTTTTTATATATATATTTACGTTTTATGTGTTAAGTGGTGATCTCTTCTTTTGTTAAAAGTGTTTGTTTAAATTCCGCTAAAAGTGATAATCTTTTTTTCTTCTTCAAGTTTTGTGTAGTTGTGAGGTTATTTTCATTTGGTGCGCGCTCTATTTGGTTTACTGATTCGTATCTGGGACGCTTTTTATTTATTAAAGGTAATCATTACTTCTAATTACTAGTCGCATTATAAGTTTTTTGTGTTAATGTCAATTCCCTTAATTACAAATTGAACAACACTCGAAAATAACCATAATTTATATATAATTACACCTTTGTTTTATTACTTCTAATATTTTGATACGAAAAACTTAGTTTATACAAGCAATAAAAAATATATCAAACCATGTGCTCCCGCAAATGCGCCATGTGTTTAGTACAATTCTTTTATATATGTTAACTAAATGAAAGATTTTTTTGTCCGAACTACTCGATTAAATGTATAATAACGTTGCTATTATATTTTTATATATTAATTCCTTAAAAATATTTATTGTGATATTTTTATTGCAATTTTAATGAGTCATTTTATGTTAGTAGTAATACAATCAGTTTAACTAGTTAAATTTTAATTTGATATATTCAGAATTAACTTATAATTGGCTCTGCGATTTTAATTAACTAACAACACTGATTAAACAATAATAAACAAAATTATACACAAATAATAATCAAACTACCAGGTGACTTTTAACTATGAAATACATATCCTTTCTGACATGAAATTGTATCAACGAATTTATTACCTGAATATAGCCCCAGCTTAGTTAATTCAAGTTCTACTTAAAATTTAAATAATATATTTTATATCTATTTTACGTAAGCAGCAACAAGTAACAAAACTATCGTTTCCTACTTACTATTTACTACTAAATAGTATTTATAGTCAGAATATGCGTGGAATTTTTGTAGTTTATGCTTTAGTGGTTCTGAGAGGGCCGGGCGGCGTTCTTTCCTGAAAGCACGTGGTCCTCACCCTCATTCCATAAAATATACCCTTAACATGCAACATAAAGCACACAAATATTATTACGGACAGACATTCTTGCTTGTTCTATTTATATGTATTGGACGTTTAATTTAAGTTTAAGTAAATAATTATTTGTTGACATTTTGGCTTAATTGTGTTAATATTACGAGTTAAATAGAGTTTAGGGAATAACATTTTTAAATTAAATAGTATAACATACTGAAAAGTATTTTATAAATAATATTTAAATTATTGCAAGTGAATTTTTTGTTTTGAGGCAATTGTAAATTGGCAAACATATTAATAATAATATATTCAACATTAGTTATGGGAAATTTGTTTAAATATTTTTTAAAATATAATATTGCTTAAAATATTTGCAAAAGTTTTAATTAATTTAATTTTGTAAGCAAAAATTATAATATGTAAAATATTTTGAACATTTCAAAATGCATTGCAATAGGATTACTTATCGAGTGTTATATTTAACACATTGACCAACAAGATAGATATATTGTTACTGCAAAACAATTAACTTTTATACTAATTTATTATTGTGATCAATATACTTTAATTTTATTTTGTGTATATGGATGTAACAGGCTACAGTTTTGTTTGGTTTAAATCAATTTACTCTTAATCTATGACGTTTATTTTTATAAAACGATAGAATTATTTAGTAAGATTGTATTAATATTCCAATTTAACCCTTAAAATGTTGATTAATCGTGAGTTTTATTTTGTACGTATTCAATGTATTATAATGAAACTTAAGTATAAACACAATTAGTTTTTAATGAAATAATTCAGTTTACAAAATAAACTTTATACTGCAAAATGACCTATTAATAAACACTCTGTTTTGTCCATAGTTATGTTTTTTTTTAAATTAAATTTACTAGAATACCAATTATTAAAATGAAATTGTTTAAATTAGATTACAAACTAACGATAAATGTTCTAGTTTTTGCTGAACTGCAAATTTGCATAAGTTGTTGGATATATGGTTTAAGGATAAAATTTGATCAATAATTTATTTGTATACATACTTTAATATACCAACGTTCTGGTAGTTTTTTTGGTCCAAGTGTGAAGAAATTTGGTGATTTGTAGAGTTAAAATATTCAGGTCAAATTGTTAAAAAAACTGTACTGTCTCTAATTACATTTTTTTTCTGAATCGTAGTGGATTGCGAATCTTATGCTCTGTGATGCTAAATATTTCTGTTTCTCCACTTGGTACTCATTTTTTATTCAAAGTTTATATCAAATTTGTTCAAAGTTAATTAAAAAATTTGGCTGCACATTATTATCAATATGAAATTAAATTGATTATCAAAATAGATTTAATCTAATGGGTTGAACAGTGGCGCACAACAGTTTTTTTTTAATGCAATTGAAAACGAAAACTGGTGTAATTGTTGAAAACTGCCGATATTGGTATTATTGTTATAAAAATTAAATTTATTAAATAATATATTTTTTGATTTCTAATCAGAATGATGATTTTCTAACTATAATTTTTACAATAATGTTAGTGATACATACTTTTAAATTAAAATTATATAGTTTTATTGTGGATCATCATGATTTGGATATTTTATGTTTGAATAAATGCATGAAAATTATATGTAAATATATTATATACCAGGTTTTGCTAGATATGGCCTTATTTGTATTCAATTTTTCTAAAAGAGTTGCACTTGGTGGAAACATATTTGGGAGTGACATTTATACTACTTAGATTTCAAAAGATAATACGTATTTACGAGACGATGAACACGTTTTTTGAGCGAATTATTAACAATTTTGCAGAAGCAAAGGTCATATTTTATAGTCAAAATTACGCTTTTAGTTGGTTTCTTAGAAGTAATGGCGGTTCTTTATACTTCTGGACATTTTCACACGTTATGCTAGCCATAAATGAATTTATTGACCGAGTTCTAATCAGCAATGGTTTTTTAGATGATTTTTGGCGTAATTTCTGAACAATTGGTGTTTGACTAGACTTAACATTTCTGATTCTAATGGATTTCAAGCAATAAACACGTTATGGGCGATTTTTGTTTAATTTGAAGCAAAGAATATAAAGGTTTCTGGCCTATATGATTACGATTTTTATAATATGTTTTTTGGATTGATTAAATTTTTCTAGCTTATTTGATGAATAACTTTTATGAGCGATTTTTTAAACAATTAATGTGTTTTCGGTGTATTTTATGGAATATTTTGTTATTTACGTCTTCTGTGTGATATTTGATATAACTCATAAATAAAGTTTTGGCAGATTTAACGAGATGCAAGAATTACTTTAATATAACATTTCCAGAAATGTTTGTGCATATAAAATATCATAATTATATAAAGTTGCAATTTAGTGTACTTTTTTTTAAAATTATTGATTTGCACTCGCCGAATTATTTTTTAGTAAAAAAATACCTATGAAATGGTTTAGTTATATTAACCATAACGCATAATTGGTGTTCTCAAAGACGCGCGAAAAAAATTGACACAAACGGATATCTTTAACAATCTCTCAAATGATTTTAGTATAGGAAAATCTACAACGGGCGCAGTTACAGATTAAAATAAGAACATGTTTGATGGTTGGTTATTCATATTTGAAAACTGTTTTTACATTTGCGTTTTTTGGATAAAGATAGTTTTAGTACACATCTTTGGTCATTTGATATTTTAATGACTTTTAACAATATTTGAAGAAACTTTTTACAGATCAAACCATAATTGTTGGTGAATCGCAGATCTTTGAGCTATAAATAGTTACATCTGCTAGCAGGTTTTTGATTGATGTTATGCTGTTTCTATGCTTCTCGTTAATCATAAGACAGTCTATCTGATTTCTGACTATATGTTGTCTGCTGTCCTGTGGTGATCTCCTTGTATATAAGCATCTATTAGGGTGTTCAACTAGTAAATTTGTTAGGACCATGTTATTTTCTTGACAGAATTTGCTTTTTTTTGTTACTATTTCCTAAATTGAACTTTCCCATCAGATTGTTTGTCTTTCTTTTTGTAACTTTGGCATTTAAGTCTATTTTACTGTTATTTCTTTTTGTTTAGTCAGTTTTAATACTTTTTTGATTTGTTCATAAAATGTTTTCACTTTCTGCTCATTTTTGTCTGATGTTTGGGCATATACTTTGATTATAATAATTCTTCTAATGATTGTCTTTAATTTTATTAGCATCACCCGTTCTGGTAGAGAAATAAAATTTAGGACATATCGGGAGGTATTTTTGCTTATCATTATTATATATTATTAAAGTAAAAACGCGGCATTGGAAGAAGGAGGATGTCCTGGCTAAGAAATTTAAAAGAGTGGTATGGATGTAGCTCTACCCAACTGTTTCGAACAGCGGTGTCAAAGATCTAAATTGCAATGATACCAACTTTGTTATTGTAGTCTTTTTTGGAATATTTTCAGTTAAGAGAATCTTCTCAGCATCTTATAACATTGTGGCAATCACTTATTGCACTTTGACATTTTTTGTCTTCTTGGGTGGTGGAGAACTTTTACTCTTGTGGGTAGATCTTAGTAGTGTACCCAGGAGAGTTATTCTGGCACTTCTTTTGATATTGCGCCACGCGATAGATTTATAATAAATTTATAATTTATAATACATATTGACGTTTAAAAATGCAATTAACTTTAAGCTTGATATTGAGTTTATATTACTAGATGGTCCTGTAGTAAGAAAAGAAAATACCGGCAGATTTTTTGAATTATTGATGACATCATTAAAAGCGATCAAAGATATCGCCAATGCCAGAATAACACCTTTGGTTACAATTCTATGAAAGAAATATTTAAATTGGTCAAAATCTTTTCTCAAATTTGTCGTTTACACGTTTGGGGATAAGCAGCTTAAAAGTCAATCGTGTTGACTCTTAATTTTTAAACTTGTATGAATAATAAAAATTATGTTTCTATTTCTATAGGAACAACTGAAACTTTTACTCGACGGTCAATCATAATTAAATTTTCAACATTGTTGATTTTGCCAGTTCGTGCTTTTTGAATGAATTTTTTGCCCCAATATTTGATTTGAAATTAAGATGTGTTGTTTTCTCTATACACTGTCACCATTTTTTTATGGATATTCTTTGGGTTAGTTTTTTCGATAAAAAGACTTTTTAGTGTTTAGATTTGCAAATCATTTATTTTTGCTTCTTCGAAGTGATATAAAATTAACAAATGTTGTGCTATTGGAATCAAACTTGGGAATGATACTATAAAATGTTACAGAAACTGTTTTGCGATATTATATTGTTTTAATAACATAAATAACATTTGTCCTGTAACTTTAGCAGTTTGATAGCTGCAAATATAATTGCTGACCATTTTTTTGACGATTTTTTATCATGTCATTTCTCTCCGGGTATATTTATGATACCTAATGCTCAGTTCTGCACTTTCTATGTTCTTAAAATTATGTAGTTGCTTTGAGAAATTTGCTTTCATATTTTTTCAGTTTCAATAACTTTTTAGTAGTCATTTGATGGTTCATGAGGGTATGAAACCCTTAAAGAAAATTAAACATTTTTTTTAGTTTCTTTGTCGTTTTTCAACTTAATTGCATTTTTTGCTTAAAAATAGCAAATTTAACTAAAAAAAAATTTTCGTAGAATTCAAATCTGGTGCCAAATCTATACTCTGTCTTTAAGCCGCAAGAGTCAATTTAATTGGAAAATATAAATGTTTTGTGTATTTTGGTTTTAGGGGTCAAAAACTGCAAAATAGGCCTATTTTTCAACATAACCTCTTACAAATACACATTTGGTAGTTTTCTGAGGAACTATACACCAAATATTATAAAATATTTGAATTTTGCAAATAATTTTACATAGAAATTATCTGGCGTAGAAAAAAGCCCACCTAGAAAAAAAATTTTACAGGATTTTTTCTTTACTTAAGTTTTTTTTTTGAGATTATTTGGCTTATATTTTAAGCTTGTTTCAGAAGTATAACAAAGACATTTGTTGTCGCTTGAGTAAATTTTGGGTCATTCTACTTTTTGTTTGATAGTTTTTGCACTTGCGGCACAAATTTAGACTTAATCTATCGGCGCCAAAATTTAAGAATGTATATATTTTTGGCATTCAATTATAAATCCGCCCGGCGCTTATCAAAATTTGATGAAAAATAGTTTTAAACTGTGTGTTTATAATATTTTTTGTGAATATGAAAAAAGAATTAATTTTTAACGCATTTTTTGTCTGAAAATTTTGTAAACATTTCTTTCTAGATGGACTTTTCTACGGCCTATGAGTACAACACTGACTATTTTCCATGTATAATTGTTCCCAGAATTCAAATTTTTAATAATATTTGGTGTATTGTTCCTCTGACCGCGGCTAAACGTGTATTTGTAAGAGTTTATGTTAAAGAATAGGCCTACTTTGCAGATTTTTCGAGTTTTACACCCTTAAAATCCAAATACACAGAACAAATTTATATCAAAATACGTCAACTTTGGCGGTTATCAAAATTTAAAAAAATCTCTTTTTTGCCCAGCACACTGAGAACAAAAATATGGTTTGGACTTGAACGGAACGGAAATTTTCTGATTGATTTCACTAGTAAATTTATGTTTTTTGAGTTTAATTTACGATTATTAAACAAAAAAATGATAAAAAAATTTAAATAAAAATTTAAAAAAATTGTAGATTTTTTTTTTAAGGGTTTCATACCCTCATTAACTAATCAAATGACTACTAAGTTATAGAGACTGAAAAAAAATACTAAAGTAAATTTCTCAATGCACTCCCCTGCTCTGGTTCGTTTAAAATGGAATTGCTCTTATACTATATTGTTGCTGATGCATTTTATAATACAATTGGATGACTTTTGAATTTATGCATCAAATAAAACTTTCTACATTAGTGCTATATTGTTACATAATTATGATTTGGTGGCTTTTTATTAGGTTTTTTAAGCAAACCACATTTTGAATTTATTTTCACGTGGATGATATTCAAATATACTATGCCAGACGATATGACATTAGCAGAAATCATAGACACCCGTTTACATGAGGGATATCAATTCCCTATAGTAAAATAATCATTTATAAATACAAGAAAGACAAATCTTTGAACTGTTTGATATAATAATATAACAATGAATACTCTTAAGATAAACGCCGACTCAATTACTTTCCTATTCAGCCCAAAAAAACAAACTTTTGCTTGACGACGACTGCACGGAGTTTTATTCTTGGTGGGGTCCCAAGTGGGAATACTGTAGTATATCTTGATAACATTTGAAGAGGTACATAATAATTGAGTTTAATCTGTTAAAATCGACCTCTTAGGTAAGATTAGATCTAGTTAAGTTGTAATCCTCTGACGCCATAACAATACAGCTTATATAATAGGTCAAGTTTTAATTTCAGAAATATGATTAAATTTAGTTTAGTAATCTTATTAAAAATGCTGTTTGCTATCAATATTTCAAAGAATTAATTTATTAATCAGATAAAGCTTATATTAAATTTTAGCTTGCT
Organism: Tachinus rufipes; assembly: GCA_963932245.1. Taxonomy (NCBI): domain Eukaryota; kingdom Metazoa; phylum Arthropoda; class Insecta; order Coleoptera; family Staphylinidae; genus Tachinus; species Tachinus rufipes. The sequence continues at coordinate 41,667,887 of OZ010741.1, read as the reverse complement.
CGTATTCAATGTACATTCAAAATCACATAATAAGTTGAAAACATGTTGATAAAATAATATTGCATCAGCCTTCGAAACTATGCAGACGAACGATATATTATTATTTTTAATTGGCACCGCAATTATATCTGCACCGAAAACTAATCCAATGCAACAACCAGATATTTTAATTATAATTTTTCCCACGCTTTAAGTCTGTAAGATTCCACGAATTTTGCTAAATTAATCTAAGGATAAATTACTTTTAACATTTAACGAATTTTATTTTATTATTTAGATTGTTTACTATCTATTTTATTTCTTTAGTGAGCACGATCATGAACTATTAATAGTAATGAGTTTATTTAACAAGTTTGTAATTAAAAGAAAATAAATCTGCTTTACTTTCTGTAACAATTATACATTTGTTTTAAAGTGTATGGTATACAATAATTTAATTGTATGACATATTAATTCAACAAAATTAATAATAGAGCGCTTTTGTACTTAATTATAGTATAAGCTATTTTAATAAATTAGGTTTTCTGTAAGTGGTGGTGGTGTGTAGTATTCCTAGTAAAGTAGAAAATGGGTTTCAATAAGGCCATGATACCAAATTAAATTTTCGCTTGCCATTTCCTGGATCCTTAGTTTGTTACATTGCTTATTATCCGTACCTGTTAACGTCTAGCCAGTTTTGGTTTAATTATAGAGGCATTTAATTTGAGGGTCGGTGTGTGAGGCATGCGTGGCGTCGGTAGAGCCCCTCTGACAAAGAACAATCACAAAACCGAGTAAAATATATAAGTTGTAGGTAAACCTCCTTATTATCCTTGCTAAATGGAACTACAAATTACCCACGACGGCGAGCAAACAGTAAATAACCTCCCACCAAAAACACAGCCGACAATACAGGTTCAATTTCATCTTTTCGCAAAAGTCGAGTATTATACGTTTTTATTTAACGCGGCTCGTTTTTAAAAAGCAATTACCATCCCCTATACTAACATAATTACAGTTCCCTATTCTGGAAAAAAATCGGACCGCCCCTACTCAATAAAATAGCCATCTACCCCTAACGGCAATAATTTGTACGCCCTCACCCTTAACTTGGAATTGTAATGCAATATTGCTTGTATTGTAGCGGCGAAATACAATTTATGTTATTTAATTATACTTATATCACCATACATCTACAATACATGTTCTTTAATATTTAAAATGCACGTCTAGCTTTATTAATATTTTATTATTTATAGCTTGCATGGATTATACTCTTTCATAAAGAAATATCAAAATTTTAATGGAGGGAAACATGTGTGCAGAAAATATTATGTTTTATGAAGGGGAAGCAGAGTTTTAATCTAACAAAATTATTTATATCTTGAACTTCTAATTCTAATTAAAGCCGGTTATCGATTTAATTAATTTGAACTGAGATGGAAACATTAGTACTGTGAGAAAATGTTTTGTAGTTTGAAAATGATCTTAATCAATTACTTTATTAATCTTCATTAAAAGTAAAGTTAGGGATCATATAATGAACAATTAAAAAGGGACCGCCTCTGCCTTTCCTAGTCTGGCTTTCAGTCATTCCGCGCGTTTCAACCAGTGGCGCACCATTGTAATAATTCACCCGAAAAATAAAGACATATTCGTTGTGTTGTATATATACACATTTTTTTCATTATTAGTTTATAAATCACAACGAATCAAAAAAGAGTAACAAGAAAGAAGGGAAGCGGAGAAATACACGAATCTCCGATATCAATTACCAACAGAGGCGAAAATACACCAATGATGCAAGTGTTTTTATTCAATTATCCTAAGCCTCATTCTTTTCCCGGATTGGAAATAAATATGATTTTAGCAATATTATTTTTAATCTGCAGAAATGTAATATTGCGAGAAGGCGAGTCTACACACACACATAAATCTGATTATTGTATTGCGAGGATTGCGAGTTTTCTCTAACTAAACAAGATGTATAATGGGGGGCTGTAATTATTAAGAACAATACATTTTTTAATTGCTGTTGATGTTGTAGATTTTTATTATTACATTAAATGTTTATTAAATATTTAATAACATTGCTAATAATTTAACAATATAAATTAAACAGTAGTCGCTCCGGCCCTTATTTATGGTGCGGCATTATTAGTTAATTGGCTAGTTGTCCGGATGGTGAAATTTACGGTTTGCCGGAATTTAAATATCCGACTGGAATTTCAAATTGCGCCCGTTTTGAAATTCAAATTTAATTAACAAATTAGTCCCTTTTCTTAAAACTCAATCAGGTCCCTTATCCGCCCACCCACCCAGCTAAAACACCCGTCTTTATACTTAAACAAATCGCTCACTACAAGTTACACTATATTCAATTTAACTGTAGTTTAATCCAGTTGTTTATTGATATTTAAACGTTGGGTGTTGGATTATTTATGGAGAGGTTTTCGCGGAAGACTGTTAAGGTCTCTCCGCAAGAGCGTGCCGCTCGATAATGTAATTAGGGCAAAACCGCGGGCGAAATTAAACGGGAATACGAGTGTAATTAGAATAGGAAAGACAAGAGCTGTACAACTTGAAATCCCCCCATAAAGAATTTGATGTACGGCGGGCGAGTTTGCCACGTTCAAATAGTAAAGATGTCCCGGCAGTGCATGGCTCTACGATTCTACAGTCGCGTACCAACCACCTGAACACGTTTTCATAATTGTATTCGAATAGCAAATTTATTCTTGTGAAATATAATATTTTATATGCTCGTCTAAATTAATAAGTTAAACATTAAATTATATAAGAAGTGAATTGTTACTTTAAATTGCTTTCGTTTTGTTTCAGATTTTTATTGCCTGAACGTGTTGATCGGATTCAGCTCAGCCCGTCGCCCCCACAAGGCTCTTCACTTTGTTTCCTTCTAGTTGTTAGCGCTCTGGAAGGCGCTCCCACCGCCAAACTGGCCGCCAGTGCACTAGCCGCTATGAACCCCCATTATCACCCCTACGGCGGGCCGGAGCTCACGTCTCCACATCCCCCGTCACCGGACAACAATAATTACCATTCAGGACATCCAGGATCTGGCCCGCCACATATGCACCCCAGTAACGGACACAGTATGGGACCATTAGGTAAGCACGTTAATGAGCATCGCCAATTTACACGTACAATCAACGCTATTAATTCTAATGGTCATAATTACACCCTTGGCACATATCTTAACTAATCGAACATCTAGTATGTGTGTCAATTTCCATCTGGATCAATCAGAAATTACCATTAATTTAGGCTCAAATTTTGATTCAAATTGAAGATTATTTAAACACATTTGTTGATACTGGTATTATTTATTCACTATAAGTTGTAGATTATTAGAAACATATTTCAAATATATAAAACGTTTTTAAATAATGATATAATTAATTAAACAAAAAAGAAGTAATAGATATTATAAAATCAATTAAGGCCGCGATATTTTTAAGCACAACTTACACAGATTCTTTTTTAAAAGGTTTTTTTGCGACGTGTATTCTCTACAAATTTCCAGTGAAATGAAATATACGAGAATTCAAAATCTTTAATTGTTTATTAAATTTTGAAGTTAAATTGTAAATTGCAAGAAGCTATACCAAGTGTTTACAATTTATACGAACAAACTTCTGGATATGATTCAAAAGTTTATATGCGTCGGTTTAACAGCCCAGCTCTTAGACGTTACTTGCCATACCTTACTAGGACACCTGAGTGGCACAACAAGTGGCGATATTCTGGTTACTACTGGTAACCCAGAAAGATAGTATATAAGACCCATACTCATTAGGACACCAGATTGGCGTCACCAGTCCGAATGCATTTAGGTGCATAGAGTATTGTCATTATTCTATTCTACGTTCGTATTTTTTATGTCTGACCAACATACTAGAAACGTTTAGATTGTTATCAACAGTATTTTATTTTAAACAATTCAGAATTAATTTTATTGAGTTCTTGCAGTCAATTCCAAAATTATCTTGTTGAAATACTTGTATTCTTATATTTATTTTCTTACTGTGGACAAGATTTCCCGTTTTGCTCTTATTGCAGTTAACTATCTAAATTATGATATTTTTCTTGTAGATTAAGATTTTAATGACTTTTATAAGATTTGTGATACTTGCAGTCTACCTGCCTCTGAACTTCATTTTTTATTTTTTTTTATTTAGGTATGCACCTGACTTTGTTTACTTCTTTGGGTGCTGGCTATGGTGTGTCATCGATAGATGTTGAGACCCAACTTTTCTGCTATCATTTCTATGAATTACATTTTTTATTATTCTTGGTATTTGCTTTCTTCTTAAATTGGAATTTGTGTGGTTACTGTTGATGTTTGCTGAATTAGGGTCCGCACATTTTGTATTTTTATATGAGTGAAAATTCTGTTGGTAATAACATAATCTATATTGGTTTTTAGGCTATTTTAGATCCCCATTGTCCTTTCTGACATCTTCATTGAACTGTTATTTGACGCCATAGACTATGTCATTGTCTGGTCGAGCGTCCAAGTTGCCTAACGTAATTATGTGGTGGTCTTTTGTTGACGTTCATTTTTCCAATGTGTTGTATGAATTTTTCATGCAGCAGTGTTTCTACACCTTCTTTGGCTCGTTTTTGTGCTATATATGAGGATGAAGTTCAATTTCTGGGGTGCTTTTCACTATTTTCTTTGATTCAGTTATATTACATACATCATCATCTTATATTTTTTTTGTCATTACCGTTCTGTTTTCATGATCAACTACAACTGTGAAATTGGTTTGCAAAGGAGTGAAGTTCTAGAAACGTTAAGTCTTTCAAAACAATTTTCTAGAATTTGTTGGTATTTATTGAAGATTTTACATCTCTCTGATCTTGTTTATAACTATTTTATAAATTATTTACGTTTTGTTGTTAAACTGTATAGGAAGTTTTGAAATTTACTGGCGGGTTTTTGAAGTTTTATTAGGTCAAAACAATTCACACTAGAGTAGGTTTTGACTTCTCTGATTATTTTTATACTTTTAAACTATTGGGTAGATTACATTAAAACGGAATTTTCTAGGTTTTAGAAGAAGATATTTATAGAAATATCCAATCAGTACCAGAAAACAGTGTTTTATGATTTTCTTATAAGTTTCAGAGTAGATTCAATATTATACAAAACTTTTGGAAAAGTGCTGGAACTATAATACTTACTTTTATAATATATATGATGATTACTTATTTATTTCCCACTTGCTTACTTTAGAATTTTTTTTGTAATAGATGATTACATCTAAACTTATTGGATAATTTTAAAACTTGCTGTTCTATAACTCACACATAGGTTTTGTAAGTAGGGATAGGACAAACATGCATATAACGCTACAAACTTGAAAATATTCATTTAAATCTTTTTTTGTTCTTTAAGTTTTTCAAGACTACCTAATATTTAAAACGCGTATCTAGAAATTTGCTATAGTGTTTTTTTTAAATTAATATTTGCGATAAAATGTATGCCTAAATTCCGTACAAGCTTCCAGATCAGATAAAATCAGATCACAATAGACCTGCTTATAGATCAGTTATTTTTATCGTATTTATATAGTTGCAGATTTTGCTATTGCTAGATCTTTAAAAATAGAAACTGTAAATAAAATGTCTCTTATCAAAAATTATTTTTGGTGGCACTTTTTAGTCAAGACGGCTTATTTTTCTGTTTTGGATGTATTTCTCTTTGTACTCTCGTTTATTACTCAGCGCCCCGACCCTGAAACACGAGGAATGGAGCAATAAGTCAGAGTAACAATCTAGAATCGAAGCTCTAGTGTTCTATGGTCAAAGCGCTGAGCTAGAGCGAAGGTACGATGCAATGGTCAGATCGAGATCAAATGAATTGAAGGTGGTATTGTGTCATTATCTTCTGTGTCGCGTCCTCAATCATCGATTGTTTTCTGTAAGTTATTCTTCTTCTTTAAGTGCCTATTCTTTAAGTGCCTATCCGTTCCGGATATTGGCGATTTTTATTTTATTCACAACTGTCTGGAAGAGACATGTCGTTGTCGTAAAGAACCAGTTTCTTAGATTTTTGAGCCATGAGATTCTTTTTTTGGCCGATGTATTTTTTTTCTTTTATCTTGTAGAATGCATTGTAGGAGCAACAGCATCATGTGTCCCATGTGTCTCAGGTATTGAAATTTCTTGTTTTTGATTGTGGTGAGCATTTTTTTCGTTTTGTTTGCTCTTGTTAGTATTTTGTCCTTGGTAATATGATCTTTGACGTTTTTTGTTTCTTTATGTTTGCTTCCGTCAGGCTTTCATTCTGTATAACACATCGTAAGATTCTCATTTTTGTGTTTTTGGTTAGATCTTTATTTTTAATGGCTATCGCTGTTTTAATGAATATGCTTCTACAATTTTCAATTCTGCCTTTAATTTCCTGTGTCTGGACCCATTGCTAATTTATGATGGTGTCTAGATATACGTATTTATTTACCTTTTCAATTTTACCCTGCTCTAGCCTCAGTTGATGGTGGTATTGTGGGTTATTTTTACTTATAATCATGAATTTGGTCTTATTAATTTTTACGTTTGCCGTCTGGTTCGAATATAGATTTGTAATTATTTTAAGGTCTTTGTTGGTTATTCTGTTCTATTATTTTTTTCTCTCCAGGATTTCTATCAATTTTTGGTATTGAATTTTATCAAAGGCTTTCTTGTAGTCTACGAATCAACCATCTCTGTAAGATACGCTTGGTTAACTTGTATTTTATAACATTTTATTAATAAATTACAAATCTTTGAATATATGATTTCAATTTTTGGTATGTATTTTTTTCACTACATTGACGACCTTGCTTTGTTTCTATACCAACGCTTCATCTTTGTTTAACGACCGCATTACATTTACGGTGGAGTCACATATTCGTTTATGAGTTTTGGACAAGCTATGCTTATCTTGATTTTAATTCTAAGTTAATTCTGTAACCAGTTTGTAACTATCAGCATTTATCTTGAAGCTTAGTTGTGGCACATGGGTTGTATTATCATAAAAGCTAACTATAGTATATAGTGTATCAATGACCGAAAATAGGCTTTATCAGCACGAAGGAACGAAGCCCAAACGGGAGACCACACGACTAGGTTTTGTGCAAAAATTCTACATTTCTACGTGACGTATGGCAAGTGGAACTGTTCTGTTGGAACCACATAGCTTTGACAACTATACCATCCATTTGAGGATCAACAAACTGGTTTATTGTTTGCTATAGACTGTTTGTGCGTTTCCGACTAAAGAAAAATTGTTCAACCATCAGTACAAAATCTACATCAAATAGTGACACGTTTGGGATGCAGTTCCTTCTCATGAAACACATGTGGCTTTTTGTTACTTAAAATGAAAATTGCCGAATGTTGAAGTTTACGAACCTTCAACAATAAAATGTATGGTATGTAGGTAATGATTAAGTTAGATTTTCTAGGCTTAAATAAAATCTTTCGTGAAAATACGTTGCATAGTGCTTCTTGAAACGTTCAAACACGATGTTGAATGTGTTCTCGTCCACATTTTGGCACAGCTGTGATGTTTTCTGCTAAACGACCTGGACGAAAACTAGTCGATGGTCTGACATCGATAAGTCTTCTTGATTTTTCTAATCATGGTTTTCACAGTTAATACATTTGGTTGGTGTTACCAAAAATTGGAAACAATGTGCATATTTTGCTAGTCCAACTTTTACCATTTTTGATATTATGTTCAACAATAAGAATGTTTTGTCGAAAAACTGTGGAAGCATAACAGCAAAAGTGACGCTTCGTTTAAGTTTGCTGGCTTCTCACTCATCTTAATCAAACCCATCTATTAATTTTGTATTGTTATCTTTTTATAATCACATTGTAAAATATAAATAACTATAAGTAGAAACTTAACAAAGGTTATCTCTATAACTTGTCGTAGATTACAGTATGTTTAGATGGTTTAGACTGTTTTCCAATCATAGTATACTAATCCAACTCATTCTATCCAAATTAGTTATTCTATTTATTCCTAACCAAATTATTCTTGATATCTAACTATCCAACATAGTTGAATTAATTCTTGCCTAATTTAAACTCTGTTGCAACTTAAGTAACGAGTTAATATTTAATTAAAAACGTTGGCATTACACGGCATTTAATTAATGTAAGATTATAATTCCAATCATACAAAATCCTTTAGATTTAGAAGTCTTTACTTTAATTTAATTTTTGCAAATAAGACATTTAGCATACTCTAATGTTTTTTTGTTAAACCTACTTATTGTATTGTATTGTTATTAATTGATTTTCAATTCCAGGACATCAAGGAGGTCCCCACGAATCACACCCACATCACCAACATCCTGCATTCAGTAGTGGTGGCCCACCGCCAGGTTCACAACATCACCAACATCATACAGTAAACAATAACAATAATACAGTCAAAGTGTGTGCGGGGTGCGGCGGTAAAATAGTAGAACGATTCCTCCTTCACGCTTTAGACCGCTATTGGCACAACGGCTGCCTGAAATGCTCGTGTTGTGGAGCCATGCTTGCAGATATCGGATCGTCCTGCTTCACAAAGGGAGGAATGATATTATGTAAACAGGACTATATGAGGTAAATATGCACCTGCTAATCACACTTTACGGACATGGAAATCGTTTTAGTTTAGATTAATTGATGATAGGGAAAATGGCCTTTTTAAAAGTAATTCTATGTAGTCGTTACTTAATTCTATGGTATAAAAAAGCAATGAACTGACATGCATCATGATGGAATCAGATTTCAAAGGCATTAGTGAATTGAAATGATGCACCAGATGAAAAAAAAATTAAAAGATGCAAAAATCTCTTCTTTTGATATGCATGTGCATAAAACACGTGGTTTATTATGATTAAAACGTCGGGTTGATTGGGTCTTTTTGTGCAGCGATAGGGTTTAAACATCGATCTGCATTGCGGTTTGTTTAGAGCCGTCTAATTTATTAGCATAACTTGAATACGCGCCGCGACTTGTATCGATCCTACCATAGCCACGCTTCCACTCCATACAACCACGCTGGAAATTTCAGCCATTATTTAATGCATGCGTATGCTTAATTAATTTTTCTAAATTATGAAATGTAAATATGAACACAACATTATAATTAATTAACTGTGTGTTTTAAAAATAATGGATGTTACTTTTATGGTTGATTTTTGTAGATTTTTTATGTATGTGTGATCAATTTGTGAATGCAGGTTTTTACGGGGGGTGGTGACTGTAGGAGGCGAACCGGCAAGCGAGAGAGAGTCAATCAAGTACAATCAAGAGAGTATTTTAGCAGTTTCCAGTTCGTTGTGACGTGGCATTTTCTATTAGATTATCTAATCGTTTCTTCCCCTTCGCAATCATTTCCATCCCCAGTTCTTATTTGCTGTCAAATTATGTTCACGTCTGTCATTCTGGCATGGGCTGATTGCACACGTGACTGGCTCATAAGCGGGGCTCTCTTGACAGGACCCGCGATATTGCAACCCCCTCGTCACCGGACACAATTTATTATTTGTTTCGGGTAGGACTCAATTTGTTGTACGTCGTAAAGTAATAAAAAAGCAACATAAAGCAAACAGGGATCTAACTAGCTTCTACCCCTCCTTACTTTTTTTTAAACATATTTTGTATATTATTGAAGGTTGAGCTGGTGCGAATGCACAGGCTGATTGCCGCTGAAGGTAGAGAGCCTTATTGCAAAAATGGCCTGATTGGATGCACCCAGGGGTTGATTGTGCCCCGAGCCTCACCGCCGACTCCGCCACTCGTCAAATCAAGTTTTCTGCTACCCGCGCCCGCAACACGCTCCAGCCCGATACATAATGCACAAAGCGCTGATTATGGATTGCGCTCTTTCAAATACAGAACAAATTTACGAGAATCTAAACATTCAGAGAAAGACACCTTTATCAATTCACTGACATCCTGCAATGTACAAACAAGAAAAAATATATACATCCATGAAATCAGGGTGAAAATAACACACGTCCCGTGATATCGATTCGCACTGGTCAAATGAAGGACTTAAAGGGGATGAAGGAATAACATGTAGAAGTTTTATTTACTATATATTCACATATATAAAAAGTAAATGTATTTCTTGTGTATTTGTTTTATTTGCTTTAGTAAACAAAAAGTTGAATATTAAATAACTAGATATTAAAACAAAACAAACTCCTAAATATGTAGCTATACAAGAAAGGGTGACAAATTATCTTGAAAAAATATAAAACATATTAGCATTCATTAAAAAAAAAACAAATTCTTAGATGTTCCTAGCCTGGCCTCATAATTGATTATGTAGGTTAAATTCGGGTAGATTTGACAAATAAATTGGCTACAAAAAGCAGAATAGGGACTAAACAACAATTATTCTGAAACGTGACCGAATGAAAGATGTAGTAGTAGTAAATTTCTGTTGTACAACAGAAGTATTGACGTAGCCGTAAGACTTGCTGAATGTTATATATTTGATCTGTTATTATATAATTTATGATTTGACTATAAAAATTAAACTAAACAAATGATACAAAAAGGCTTTATAAAATGTATATTTTTTCAGTAGGTTTTTATCGATTAGCAAATATAGGTTTGTCTTGCAAACAGTTATGTTTTTCGTTGCATGTGTTTATGTTTGAGGATACATTTATTACCCAAAAATGTTGTTAATTTTCTTAAAAATCAGATCTGAGTTTCCAAAAAACTGTACATCTAGTTTTGGTTTTTGTTTATGGGATTGCCAAATCTGATCTAATGTTTCTTAGGTTAATTTCAAAATTCAACAACTTTGAGATTGAGCATGTGAAATTTGTTATGCTCTTATCCGATTTAAATTGGTGAAAAACTTTCTGCTTATATCATTCATCTTACTATGCCAAATACGGCTTTAATAATATAATCTATTATCTATCTATTTGCCTCTTTCGATCCATTGTCGGATGTAGGCTTTCTTCATATCTGTCCATATTTGTTGGTTCTGGGATACTTTTATCCAGTCCATTCTAGCTATCTTCTTCACATCAACACCTTACTTAGTTTACGGTCGTTCTTGTGGTCTTTTGCCAAGTCAAAGAATTTATTGGTGGATGATTATTTTAGCGACTGTTTTGTCCCGCAAAATTCTACTTTGGTTTACTGACTGTTTTGACTAAATCAGCCACCTTGGTTCTCTTCTTTATTCACGTAGTTCTTTTGTGGTCTCTGAGTGGGTAATGTATAGTATTCTTTGTTTCATTGCTGTGTATGTGTTACGATAGCCTTCGTAAGCATGTTTGCGCCCCGTAGTTTTAGGTGTTGCGCTTTGTTTTTATTCCTCTGTACAAAGCTTGGACTCCCGAATGCTTTTCATCCTTGTTTAGTTCTTCTTTATATTTTGATCTGTTAGTGGTTTTTATTTAGTCTAATGCTTTGACCTAAGTGTATGTATTGGTCTACTAGTGCAATTTGCAGTTTTTATATTTGGTTTGTTAAGACTTTGGTCTTAGCAGTGCCTACTTACTTGTTCTAGTTTTTCGATCATTTGCTTAGTTCTTTTCTTTTCTCAGCAAATATTGTCTGCGAATCTGAGGTTTTTTAAGTATTTGTTCATTTATGTTAATACCTCTGCTTTCCCAGTTAAGTTTTTTTTAATATGTTTTCCATTGCTATTATAAATAGATTGGTATTGGTTATGTTTTCTCCTCTAGTTCGATTTTTAAAGTTGCGTTTTTTGTAAATATTATGCAGTAGTGTTATGGTCTATCCTGATGTTATGGAGTGCCTTCTTGGCTGCCTAACCATCCTATGGAGTCGAACGCCTTTTCGTTGTCTGTTGAGGTGTAACCTTGTCTGAAACATTGTCTGAAACCTTGTCTGAAACCTGCCTGTTTATTGATTGATACTTTGAGTTTATTGGTTAGCCTTTTGTTGATTATATTGGCAAATATCTTATATATTTGCTAGAGAAGTAATATCGGTCAATAATTATAGTATGGTTGTAGCTTGTTTCTATTTGGTGGATATATTTTTTTCTTGCAGGCATTTATTGTATATGGCCTTTTGTGCATTTACTACTATTTCTTTTTATATCCTCAACATTTTTATAAGAATGCCATCATTGCCAGAGGGTTTGTTATTTTTGGCTTCTTTCAGAGCTTGCGCTATTTTATGTCCGTCTATTTCTTTTAATCTATTTTGTGATCCGACTGTTTGCAGTATTTGTCTATATTTAATTGTTAGATGACGTCTCGTAGGCGACCAGACTTTATGTGGGACCAACATCATGGTGCATCCGCATTTTGCGTTACGCGTAAGGCAATTTTTGAATTGACTGTTTGAAGGTTGATTAGTAGAGGAGAATAGCACTCCAGGATCTGCTGACTTAACTTGTTTAGATTATTATTTGCCGTGCCATATGATAGATACCAAACAGCACCAGAGACTGTTGACGATCTTTGAAACTTCATTTTTGAGCTAGCTAGATATGTTAACAAAGTTGTGTACAACTGCTCATTTTAAATTTTTTTGGATTGGTTTCTACACATAGAACTAGTAGTTGCTTTGTTAAATTATTAAAAGAAATTACAAAATAAAGCAAATTTGAAAACAGTCTTGAATTTTCAATTATTCATTGTCAGTTAATAAGTTTTAGATTTTGCAATTTATGTTTATAATTTTAAAACTGTTTATTGTCAGTGAAAGCTGTCGACTAGATTGTAGTGATGATTGGGCTGTTGTGTTTGCTTGCTGATTTGAAGTCACTTTTTAATGCAGCTTGCGGAGATTTTTATGTGTGTTTGAGGTAAGCAAGGGTCTTGTTCGAACCACATGTCTTTGAGATTCACACCAACTATTTGAGGTGCAAACAGCTGGGTTTATCATTTTTTCAAACTGTTTGCCATTTGCTGTTGCCTATTCTTGACAGCGTCTTTAAAGAAAAATGGCTCAATGGTGCCTCTAGCTCAAAATTCACACCAAAAAATGATTTGTGATGCATTTTTTCTCATTAAACACATTGGGTTGTTGTCATTCTAAATGTGCCAGTTTTGCTTGTTTGCGAGCTATCAACATGAATATCGGCCTCATTGCTGAAGATGATTTTGTTGGAAAAGTCAGCGTTTACTTGACTTGAGTTGTTGAGTAAGTTGGATTTTGTCGGCTTGAATAAATATTTTATGAGAATAGTGCTCAACGGTCTGGCTGAAAATGTATCGATTGTTTGACATTTTCCATTATTCTGTTTATAGTTTACAATAGGAACGGGATGTATTGTTGTGATTTATTTTTAATAACTGTCTACTATCGAACTGTTATAATGGTTTTACTGTCAGAGCATAACACAACTTTATAAGTATCACAGATAAAGTGTAGCGTGCTAAAGTATTAAATTATATTATACGAGAACATGTTGCTTAATATAAAGAGTCTTCCAATAAGGATGCTCAATTATTAAACGTAAATAAAACAAGTTGTGAGTGAGATATCCACTCAATTTGTTTTTTATTTGAAAGAATATTTGATGGCATTAAGTATGGAACATAACGTTGTTTAAATGTCCGCCGCGGCTTTGCTGGGTGATATGTATTCGGGAGGTTTTTGTTTTCTAAATTTGGTTGAGTTTGATGGACAGCGTTCGAGTTGTTGACTTTTGCGTGAGTGTTTTTGCTATCTGTGGGCATAAAAGTTATGGTTAGCGATGGCTAAGTACTTGCGTACTTGCATCTTGTTTTTGGGTACTTGGAATTGGCCTGAATAGATGGATCCTGGCGGTGCCCTGAAAGTATCTTAATTTAGAACGATAAACGACGCTCGGGGTTTGGCGAATAAGTGGTTCGATCGAAGTGATGCCGGTGCACTTAGTAGGCAAAACTTCAGGTTCTTTCGGCACGTTCTTGTGGTTGATTTCTGGCATTCTCTGGAGAGCAAGTTGGTTGGTAGGGGCAGTGGTCCCTGATTGGGAAGAGGTGGTGCACGGCCAGTAGCGGTGGCAGCGGCTGTTCAAGACGTTTGTCTCTTACAGTATATCTGGTGGCTGCCTTAACGTCTGGGCTCAGAGAGATCTGCGGATTTTCTCCTCGTGAAGTGTGGCCGAGCCGTGTATTTTTTTTTCTCCTGGTACGGGGGGAAAACAATATTTTGTCATGTGGGAATCACATGTCTTTGGTGTTTACATCTCGATGGTAGAGTCTTTGCATATCATGCGAGCAGTACGGGTTTCATTAAACCTCTTTAAACAAGTCGTAGACTTACTGCGGCGATGTAAAATAGCACAATAAATAAAAAAAAAGTTGCTTATTATTGATCTGTACCGCTCGCCGTTGACGGATATGTCAATGCTGTTTCGTTTTGGAAAAAGTACGGACCGATGGTTCCGCTGGACCAAGATTCGCACTAAACTTGCTCGGGATGCATTTTGTAATGGTTTATTTTGTGTGGATTGGTATCGCTCCAAATCCGACAATTTTGCTTGTTCACATTCATTCATCCAAAATTTGGCCTTGCCGCTAAAGATGATTTTGTTGAAAAAATTTGGGTCAATTTCCTACTGCTCCAGAACCCATCAGCAAACACACGTCGTTGTCTATGGTTGTTTACCTTAAGTTCTTGGCTTATTTGTATTTTATACGAGTGCAGACTCCAAGTCCCGACGCAAAATTTGAAATTGATTACCTCGGGTTTTTCTGTACACTGTCACGCACTGCAGCGATGTTTTCAGAAGATCTTGCTTGGTGTTGGTTGCTTAATAATGGAACCGGATGACCGAATTTGACCACCAAATGTCAAATAGTCTACTCGACAGAACGGATGTGGCGAGGTTAAATTCACTTAATACTGGAACGTTTTTCGAACGGAGCACTGATTTTGATCAAAAAAGTTTGATGATTTGTACACGTTATTTAATGCTATAACTTTCCATGGTGATTTGCCATGCACTATTGAACAATTTACACCAAATTTGACAGATGTTACTACAACAACATACCTCCATATAAACTTACATATTTTGTGCAAGGTCCATAAATATATATGTTTGATTATAATAGCCCACTTTAGGTTTTTTTAGAATTAATTTGGTTTTTGAAATGTTTTCTTTCTGAATCTTTGTCAAATTATCAAGAATGACGAAGTTTGAGGAAACTGGATTAAGATTGACTCATGGCTAAGCTTGTGACAGAGAAGTGGTGTAGATGTGGACGCGTGCAAACTTAAATTCTGATTAGTATTATCACACACAATTGATTATATCACGTGGAGCGAATGGTCTAGTGGGACATTAGTTGATTTACTTTTATTTTCTGGGAATATTACTCCAGCGCTGCACGGTGCTTTGAAAGGTACTTGCATGTCGGTAATGTAAGACCTGCCATGTTACTTACACACAACTTACGTATAAAATTGGCACAAATACGGATACATAGATACATTATGACGAATTGGTAACGTTTTACGATTATCTCTGACTTATACGTGTATTTAAAAATATAAGACATGAAAAAATATGCTTGGAAGAGACCTGTTGCAGCGTATGAATATGAAATATATGACAATTACAATGGTGGGCTGGAAGAGCCCTGCACAAGTAATGGTTTACACTGTTACTTTTTTATGGAGCACCTTGACTAAACAATAAGTAAATAAGAATAAATAAGTACGGAGACTAATTAATCTCGAAATGAGGAACTAAGAGTATGTATTTGTATGTGTTTCGAGTTCTACATTCTCTAATCAAGAGTCTAGAATAACATAACTGATTGTGTTAAATCTTTCACTTTGAAGCAATAAAAGTGTGATATTTATATTTTTTCATCTTGATATAGTTATTATCGACTAAATTGGCAAAAGTTGGACGTTGTAAGTATAAAGCCGTAAATAATTTTGAACCTTTTTGATCATTTAATTAAAAAATCGGGCGTATATCTTTCGGGATTGTTATCCCATGGAATCTCATCTCTGTTGCGTACTCACAGACACACACGTGAATTAATGAGCATGTATTCTGAGAACGTGTAATAGAAGAGACCGATAAATAACGTATTATTGAGATGACGGTCCATGAGTGGAGAGGCTCGCTCTAATGAGATCTCGGGCCGACCTTAATTGGCCCGGACGTTAGTAATTATCTGCGAGCGCGCAGACTTATATAATAAACGCCGCTAATAAAGTAAACAGCTGAGTCTATTTTAGCATACGCCGGTAATAAATCCAGCAGGATCCTCTAATTGGATGGGTGTTTGACAGAAGCTATGTCTGCCCTGGCCCGTTCAGACCCGCTCCTTTCCGCCGTCACTGCCGCGGAAGACCGATCTATGCTAATACCCTCCGAACTGGAGCAATTATTCAACCAACTTTTCACGCAAATTGCAATTTTGTTGCGGCGATCATTACTGCCGGCAAAAAGGCATACCCGTTCGTTTTTACCCTCATTAAAAGTTAAGCTGACGACCGTGTGTAGTTTAAATTGCCCGCTTCTTCTCAGTCGAACACATACACAAAGGAAATAACACACGACACCGCCACTTATCCACAATTTACATTTAAATAACTATAAACAACCTGTATTTCCAAATTCATCCGATAAATTATATTAAAGTAAATAACCCTTTTCGATTCTGATAGCTAGTTAGGTTTGCAAAAGCTCCGTACATGTTTAGTGCGTTATTCTGAGCTCGTGGAATTTATCACAATATTCAATTTCGAAGCTGCAGTGTAAGCGGAAGAAAGTGTTTAGAGTGCAGCATCGACTTAAATTATGTGGAGTCCGTGTTAGATTGTCGGCTAAAGCATTCTAAAGCACACTCCATAAATTCATGCACATAATAATACTTTGTTGAGCAAAATATAAAGTACCAACTAAAATGTGCATACCTCCATACATCTTTATGTTAAATAATACTAAATCAGTTTGAATTCATCATGCGGTTAAAAATGTTGTTATTGTGGTAAACTTTAATACTTTTAATGTGTGTTTGTGTAACAAGTTTGTTTGTTTTTCTTTGTGGGAACACTTGTCGCGTGCCCCGTGAAGAAAGTGCAGCACCGAACCGAAGAGGTGTCTAAGTAGTGTATAGTAGACGACATCGGATGTAACGAGTGCATCCTTGTCGCACTTGGCAAATGTATGCAAACGGTGTTACGAGGAAAGTGGGCATGTAATTGGTCCCCACCGCGACGCGTCTATTGATTGAGGCCCCCGGCGCGGGCTGAAATTGAGTTAGGCAGTTATTCCCCAGAGCCACCCTCACCTCCTCCACACTACGGGCTCGCTTACACACATTCACTCGCACATGCACATAGAACTGTGAATACTATTCAATGAGGGGACTAAAACTTCGCACATTATGTACCCTTAAATGTACAACAAAAGAAATTTTACTCGCATAATTCATAAATGGATAACTTTTATATATGCCGAATATTTATTTCAAACACTGATTCAATCCCTGCTCATAAAACATTGTAACATACACAAGCGGTGCGTCTTATACAAAACTTTTTTATCGCAACCCTTAGAAAAATAATCATAATAAATACTACATTATACTTTGAAGACTCACGTACAGTGAAGGGCGCAAGCATTCAAGATACTTATAGATTAAGTTCATCTAGGGTGGAATATACCAAACACACATTCCATTCCTATATTTTTTGCTTATACCACTGATTGATGATAATTGATAAATTCCAAACATAAACGTAAAGTTTAACTGAATTTGAATTATTAAAGGACACGAGTCACCATCTCGCGGTGTCACAAGCAACTATCACTACAGATTGTAGAGTTTTTATTATTCTATTTGAAAACATTGCATTAGTAACATATAATGTCTTAAACGTTTGTTTTATGTCAATTTAATGGTTGGGATTTTTTAAATTTAATGTTTAATCAATTTAATAATATATGTTTATTGTTAGATTTATTATAGATAATAAATTCTAACAGTATTTTTTAAAATAATTTTTATATGACATAACTGAATACGTTTCGCATTTTATGAAGCAGCCACACACGATTTTTGAGAATTTGGATTTTTTGAAATTTATTGGAAATTTATGGCGCTCCCATGGTTGGAGTTACAGGTAGTAAGCAAAGGTCTTTAATGCGGAAGTATCAATTTTGATACTATACCAATCAGTTATTTTTTTAAAGATTCTAGTAACCGGTTTGAGTTTTATAAAATACAAACAGGTAAAAAAAAACTGTAAACTTTTAGACAGTTTTAGTGTAACTGACAGCTGGCAGAGTAGACTTTTGACAGATTTCGGTTATTTATTCAAACTTTAAGATTTTAAGAGCTTTTTATTATTCATTTAATAATATAACAGTTTTGCTTTTTAACTTTTAACAGTTATATAGTAACAGAATATAATAATTTGGTGAGAAAGGCAAAGCCACCAATGTTTAATATTTAAAACTTGTACAAAACTTTAGAGACAATTTTTTGATTGATTTTGACATATTTTGACAGGTTTAGAACGTTTTAGTACTTTGCTTCGAAATTTTGATAGCTTTACAACATATTTTGACAGTTCTTGCATATGATTTTCAATTTTTTACACAATTTGTTTTGAAATAATTCAATTTTTTTGAGAGCTTAAATTATTTTTAATAGTTTTAGTGACTTATGTTATCAATTACAATCAACTACATTACTGTTTAATAGTTCAAAGGGTCTGGTACGTTTGCGTTAACTTATAATGTTTTTACACAACTCTTTAACAGATGTTAACTTTTTGACAGATTAAGTATTTTTTCTAACTTACGATGGTTTTACACTTTACTGTGACAGTTCTCAAGTCACCAAGACCTATTGACAAATATAGTCACTGTTTTGTATGACTAAAATAGATTTAATAGATTTAGTAATTTTTTGCCAATTTTGATGTGTTTATATATTGCTGTAACTCACTTGCGATTTTTATTACTTTTTCGACAGATTTGCTACTTTTTTGCCAACTTGTGATGTTTATATACATTAAACATGTGCACTGTTTGACAGTTTTAGTGACTTTTTGACAGTAAAATTGAACTTTATAAATCTGCAAACTTGTGTTTTTATACGTTACTACAGTTTGACAGTTAAAAATATTATTTGACAGATCTGATACGTTTCTGCCAAACCATAATATTATTGTAAACTGTTTGACAGTTTTAGTAATTTTTTGACAGATGTTGTGACGTTTTTGACAAATTTGAATAAATATTTGACACATATGCGTTTTAACTGTTTAACAATTTCAGTAACTTTTTAACATTTTGAATAGTTTTTTAACAGCATTAGTAACACTGTTGACAGTTTAAAGTACAATTCAACATATTATATAGCTGTAAACAGTTTTTGTAACAATTTAGTAACGGTTTAGAATACAATTGGTCATATCTGGAATGTTTTTTACAGTTTATGGTATGTTTACACATTGCTGAAAATTATTTGACAGATTTAGTAACTTTTGACAGATGTAGTAATATTTGTTACAGTTGAGTAATATTTGTTACAGTTTAATAATTTTTGACAAATGTAATTAGTTTTTTATAGCATTTTTGGCTGTTTTGAATATCATTTGACGGGTTTACAATATTTTTGCAATTATAAATTATTACTGTAAATTGTTTGACAGGTAAAGTAGTTTTTTGAAATTTGTTGTAACTTTTTTGGAATGTTTATTATCTCTTTGACAGATGTAATAACATTTTTGACAATTAAAATACAATTTGACATATCTGGTAGGTTGTATGCGATTTATTTCATTGTTGTAAATTGTTTGACAGTTTTAGTAACTCTTAGTTAGTAGTTCCTCATTCTCTCTTGTATTCTCCACATAAAACTGTTTAAGCTGAATTTAAGTTTTAAGACCTTTTATTGTTTTTAGCACATTTTTCATGTCTGTCAGATCTCTTTAAAGTTGACATTTTTTATGGAATTGGATAGATCTTATCCAATTCCATAAAAAATGTCAGAATTTTCAAAAGATTTTTTTAGATTTAAAAGACCTATTGGGGGCTTGGCAAAGTCTTGTGTTGTTTAAGGCTTCTTCTTCTTCTTTGTTGTCTCTAATAGCTCTCAAAGTTCTTTTATGATGATTATATTATTGTTTAAGATTTTTTAGTCAATAGCTTTTTATGATCATGAAAGTCTACTAAGATCCGTTAAAGTTTTCTTTTTTTCTTCAAAACAAATTACAATCAAAGCAACTTTTTAAAACTGTATTTTTGATTTGAAGGGCTTGTCATATTTGTTTGGAATACAATGGCTGGCTACTGCTTTGGAGCCAGTATTTAATTAAGTTTTAAATAGCTATAAAGTTAATTTAATTATATGTTTTGATTTTTCTTAAAAATAACATGCTAAGGAGGTAAAAGCAAATTTAATTCTAAAGGGAAATTAAAACTCGAACATTATTTAAAACATGTATAGCATAAGGTTTCGTGAAAGAATTCAGTAAAATTCTACCACTTTTACTCTATAATTTGTTTTAAAATGCAATCCTACTCAATGTCGGCATGAGGAGACTATAAATACCAACCTGTCAATCATAATATTAGCGTGAATTGTTTTGGTTTAAATGATTGCGAAACTGATTGTGATTTAATATTAACTGAACAAATGCTGTAACAATACAATTATCACAGCTTATTAATTTAATAATTTTATTTGATCCTTAAATAACTCATCATTTGTCGCCATGCCTAAAACGTGAATAATTGTATTAGATGCAACTTAAAAAATAGTTCTATTATGAATACATAACCGTGTATAAATATATTTACGTTGGTAGTATCAAATTTAATTGCCATTTCATAGACAACATCTGGTGTAGTAGACTTCCGGTGTATATAGGCCTTGTGGTAAGGTATATGTTTGGACAAGTTTATAACAGAATTACTATATACAAATAAATAATTGAAAAGTATAATTTTATGATTTATTGATACATAAATCTGCGATTAAATTGCGTAGTAAAATGGCCATTTAAATTGTGTGACCTTATTCCAAATGAAGCCCCATTCAGAATATCAGATGCAATATTAATTCTATTTGTTCTGGTAACAAGTTGGCAACTCCGTCGCCGCAGTTCGGCTTGGTTATAATGCGGCCATTACGGTATAAATAAAACTATAAATTGAAAGACATTTTAAATTTGCATTTAAATCAGGTATTCATGTAATGGCGTTAAGGTGAATCGAGCGATGGGGTGAACAGGGAAGCGACATATAAGGGTATAAAGCGCGAGAGAGCTCGATCAGAAACCCCTGATTCTAATTAGAACTATCTTATATATTGCGGAAAATGCCGCGATTATCCGCGGGCAGTTTGTGATTAACGAATCCAATTATAGTCACGTTGTGCCTGGGAAATTATTAGTTGTGCTGTTAATTAGATTACACCAGAAACGGAGCGTTAGATTGATTACTGCGCTATATACACATACAACTCGCTCTGTCGCGATTGCAAATAAAACTTTCTTGCAATTACATAGATATTTTAGCAAATCATTTTTAGCACTGTGTTATCTGCAGGTCTGTGGGGATGTGCAATGGCAATAACTAACATCATTTAACATTTATCTATTCCATTAAATTGTGATTGGTTTTTGATAATTTTAATGAGAATCTCGTGGTGGTGGTGGCGGCGCGCTCGCGTTTTATTCTGAAATTTCCTTCACATGCATATCGGCCCAGCAAGAGAAATGACTTTAATTAATAAAGCTCTTGATAGCGTACCCGAAGTAATTAGTCGACATGGCCGCAGCGTGAGCCGTCAATCATGCCGATCACGTATAAGTTTCGCGCGCGCTGAAAAAAAGAGGACGATGATTATGGGGAAAAATGATAAAAAAATACATATACACGAGTGGAAGGCTAAAACCATCACAAGCATATTCATTATGAAAGCCATTCAAGTGTGGCGTTGCATAAAATTAATTAGCTGCCGTGTACTAGCGTTTTAATAACATCGACCAACCACCCTGTCACTACAGACTGATTAATGCCAGCCACTTTACATTAACAATCCAGTAAATGCAAATTCACATTTGATGAGCACATGTAAGAGTCTACCCTGAATTTACCTTTAATTATTTCCATGTGCTGTACACGTGGTATGAGATATTTCCGTATAAAATAATATTTAAAGATTATCATTATGATTAATATTACGCAAAACAATTCTACATGGAAAATAGTCGGTGCCGTGTTTATCGGACCGTAGAAAAAATTACTTGAATTTTTTATTATTTTATAAGATTATTTGGCGTATACCTTATTTTAAAAGACATCTTTTGACGCTTGAACCAATTTTGAGCGATTTTACTCTTTGTTTGATAGTTATTTCGGTTGCGGCACTATTTAGACCAAATCTATCGCCGCTAAAATTTGAAAATATTAAATATTTTTGGCATACGAATATAAATCCGCCCGACGCTCATCAAAATTTGACCAAAAAAAAACCGATTGTTTTATTTAATTATATATTAGTAAATTTGATGCTCGGTCGCTTTGATTAATTTTGTTGTATGAATAAATATGCCCAAAGCTACAAGATATTGGTCGGCCTGTACTTGTCACCAAAATTATATTTGAATTGGTACGTATTGCTTTGCACTATAGACATTCCGCTCCAAACAAAGTGGTTTTTATGTTTTTTTTTGTTACTGTTATATTATGCTTTTCTGAAGGAGAATGAATGAACTGATTTTTTATATTGCTTTGGCGTTGGTTATGATTAATTGCAGTTTTGGATGCTATAGGAGTTTTGGCAAATTACGTCATTTAGGTTGTCTTTAATATTTTTTATTTTAACTTTGTGAAGTCAACGTAATTTTTATGAAGAGAGAGATAGCATCAATAAACGGCAATCTCATCGGGCAGTCTGTGATGGTATCTGAGTTTTACTAGCATTGAAATTGTTATTAGCGGCAGATTAAGGCAAACATTTTTTCTGCAGCAGTTTATGGAAGGTGATTTTGACTTTTTGGTTGTATTACCAGATGCAATGATTTTTGATATATTTGGTAACTTGCTGAAAGGATAATTGGTAGCCGTGCATTAAGTGTGAATAGGTTTTTAGCTTCTGGCTAGTCTAGTAGAAACAATCTTCTGTAATTGTTGTAATCATTGTTGTTATTGTTAAGAACTCGGGTGATGTGAGGTTTTCTGTTGAGTGGCCTAGTAATATTTTCAGTTATGACTTTGGTAATTATTCTGAGTTTGCTGCGCTCCTTTTTGAGATTTTTTAGGTTGTTTAAGAAGTAGCAATATTTTGTTTATAAAATTGTGGACGGTCTTTTCTTTACAGAATAATTGTAAATGACATTTGGTGTTGGTTGAAGAATGCGACTATTAACTAAGATGTCACATCTTTGGTTTTAAAATGTAGTATTTACTTTGCCGAGGTTGTTTACCTTTGGCAAAAGAAATTGAAATTGCTTTAAAAATGATTTTTAATTGGAAGTTAGTTTCTCATTCATAAAAGTTTTGTGCAGAGGGAGGAAGGAAACAATACTTGACGGTTTTTCTAACTTAGTTTTTCATGTACAAGTGTCAAATCTTGGATTTATTATCATGAACCTGATTAAACAGAAGTCGACTGTTTGGGTCTTTCAAAATAAGCCGAATTTGACAAAAGTTGTTTGTGCTCACAACACATTGAAACAACTGGTGGCCTATTTTTTTGGTATAATTGGTAATTTAGCAACCGTGTCTTTAGATCAACGTAGAACAGTCAACTCTGAATGGTCCACAATTGTTTGTTTGCTAGAAGTCGTCAGAGAAATAAGATAAACGAACCGCCGACAATGATTTATTCTCCATTATGACAATGCGAGCTCACACACACTCGACTCAAACAACTGGCTATTTTAGCACTCCACACGTCGAATTGATCAGTCATCCTCCGTATAGCTTTGATTTAGCCTACTGTTTTATTTCTATTTGTTCCTTCAAGACCAAACTACGTGGACAACGATTTTCGACTCTATAATAAGCTGTTAATGCATTCAAAAACTACGGTTTGAAGATACCTACTTTGGAGTGGAAAAATTGCATTGTCAAATGGTTTAATCGAATGCAAAAATGTATAGATCTTTGAAAAATATAAGAAAGAAGTTTCTACATTGTTTTAGTAATTCATTTTTGCAGCTTTTTAAGTCAGTTAAATAATTTATCAAGACTTTGTAATATAACATATTATATTAAGTAATCTAAAATAAGTTTATTTTCTGTTTTTTTTTTTCAATACTTTGTATTTTTCTTTGGTTGCCGTGCTTCTACCGTCTACCGTATAGAGTTCCATAAAAATTAAATTTTTATTGTTTCATCTGTTTTATGAGTTGGTCTCTTTTTGTGGACATTGCTTTGTAAGAGTCAATTTATTATAATTTATTTACCGCTCATAAGTCTAGTAAACAACTGCTATGCTACAAATTTTTGTCAGTAATATCAACAACGATTTTTGCATAAACCTAGGCCATCTTGCTGCATCTTGTGTGTTTTTGATGTACTTTATAAGTTGCATTAATGTGGAATATTGGCTATGTAAAGCAAACGCAACCATACTTGCGTAGCGTAGGAGCTTATACATACGCTATAAGTTAAATTTGGTGTTTACTACTTGTTTTGTCTTATAACTACTGCAAAGTTAGACGCGCATTTAATTACACTACTACAAAGTAGTTAGTAAGGTTTTTGGAACACTTTCTGGGTTGTTAATAAATAGTAAATAGTTCTACTAGGTTTTTATTTTTATAGAAATAACGTCCAGTGCAGTCTGATATGTTTTGAGCCTACCATGAAAACATGATTAATTTTTTTTAATTCAGTTTCTTTTCTAACATAGTCTTCTTTAGTAGTCGGTATCTTGCTTAGCAAAATATGTGTCTACGGTTGCGATTACTTCTTTCTATTCTTTTGGATTGTACTGTATTGACTGTTTCTTTGTCTCAGCAGTGTAATGTAATGTTTATTGACAGTAATAAACGCAAAATGTCTGATTTGTTAGTCTGAAACCACTTAAACAGGGCTTTATACATATTTGAATAAATTTTTGGTTCAAAGGGAGCAACCGTGGGACCTAATGCACGAACAGCTTTTCCAAATCTTTGGTCCATATATGACAACTCGTTTTTTGGAAATACTTACAGCTTCTGTTATCTGTTAACTTTGATTCGACAGTTTCTCAGTAACATTTGGGGAACATTTGTTATATTAACTTGGTTCAATCTTGTTTAAACTAAATCTTTTTATAGTGACAGATGATGGGGCAGAGTCTCCTAATCAGCTTCTAACTCTGCATTAATTTGAGTATGTTTATTACTTTTTATTGGAGTCGTGGCGCAGTGGTTTATACATCCGACTGCTGCACCGAAGATTGTGGGTTTGAATCTTGCAAAATGAACCATTTCAAATGTTTATACTGAGAGAGCGTATAAACGTTTGAAATGGTTTCCATTGTGAGATTTGAACCGCGTGGGGTTTTATAAGTAAGATCTTTCTCTGGTCCGGAGTTGATTAATAATCTCTTAGTGTTTCGGAATCTACCTAAAAACTGTAGGTCTACCAGTAATGTAAGTTGCCTGCATTACGGGCAGAGAAGAGGCATGTTGAGCGTACAAAACATTTCAAACCATCCTTGTACATGAATAGTTTAGGTCAAAACAAATTTACAATAAAAAGCAACGAACCAGAAACAATCAATACTAAATTTTTCAGCAATTGGTTTTGCGTAGTCTGAATTCCGTAAATATTATTTTTCTGGTTATATTATGGTCAGAATAATTAATAAAAGTTTACTCTTAAAAGTTTGCTAACTACCTGACTATGTAATATTTTAAACATTTTTGTTATTGCTTTGGGTTGAGTTTGGTGATATGTTTGTAATAATATTATTTCGTATTTGAAGATTTAGAAATTAGTGTGAAATGTCTTATTGCTATTTTGATTTCCATGTCTGTTTTATTTAAATCATCTAATTTTATTTTAATTTATGTTATTTTTTCCAACTGATGCTAATTGAACATTATAATAATTGCTCCCGCAGGTTATTCGGGAATTCGGGAGCGTGCTCGGCGTGTGGGCAGACAATTCCGGCCAGTGAGTTTGTGATGAGGTCCGGAGGACCTTCACCACAACAGCCCGGAGCACCGCCCCACGTCTTCCATCTGAAGTGTTTCGCATGCAGTAAATGCGGAGCTCATCTAGTACCTGGGGACCGATATTACATGCTGGCAGGGAGCCTGGTCTGCGAGCAAGATTGGCATAAACTCCTGAAGAGTTCGGCCACGACTACAGTGCGCAAAGGGAAGGTGGGACGGCCTCGTCGGAGCAGAGATTGAACATAACCCTCCTACATACATGGTATTAAAGGTCAGTCCACCAACCCCTCAAATCAAAATAAAATTAATACCACGTTATATTATGTGATATATCCTCAAATTGTTTTAAGTTTAATTCATTTTTGTTAATTAAGTTTCGTTGTAAATATTTGTAAATATATGCCTAGGTGGGCGTTCATAATTTATGCAACATAATATAACGTCTCAAAAAAATATCATCGAATTCTGACCTTTCGAATCTCCGTTTAGTTGTTTTCATTTTAGTGTAATTATCAAAGGTCCGAGTTTGAATTGTAAATCGTTGATGTGAAATGAACGTTACATAAGTTATGAATTTGCCCTGGAAAGCAATGAGAATTATCGAGTTGTACAAAAAGTGTTTTATAATTTCCATAAATAAAAGTTAAATTAGGCTTATAACCTTGTATATTATTTTAAAAACATTAAATCCAGTTGTGTGCGCCTAGGGTGAATAATGTGTGTATGTAATTCGATATTCATCCTCCCCACGATTCTTATATTGAGTCTATCTGTTTTTGAGCGTAGTTATATAATTAGTAATTTGTTAACACGCAAATTCGTGCGTGTTTTTTTATACTTAATTTTCGCTTGGGTGAGCTCAAATGAATTCAGCATAAACGTAAATAGCCCCATTTCCGTCGATTAACAGAGTTTCGCTTCGGGCGTATAATTCACCAAGTTTTTTCAAGTAGAAATTTCTGCGCGCTTTTGATTTTTGCGAACGGTTTAAATACGCATTGTTTTGAGTATTAAATTTAATTATTGAAGTAAATATTAAAAGAAACTGCATGTGCGGTGGTTGTATTATTTTCAACTAAACTTCATTTCACATCGACTTTACTTAAACCACTCGACCGAAAAGAGAGCGGAAAATTTATCTCTGCCGGGTATGGTGTTATTAACGGTTTTAATTTCAATTATAGCCAGAATTGAAATAAAAATAACAATTCCGTTTCGTCTGATATTATCCACGTCGGGACACTTGCTTCTCGTTTATTTCTACTTTTATTTATTAAATCGTGTTACAGTCGGCTGTATATCTACATGTTAATAATAGTCTAGACTATGTTAGAATTACAATTTATAATTTACATATATTTACACCTGCACAACAATCCAATCATTTCGTTCCTTTAAATCTATTATATCGAAGAAATTTAATAAATATAGATCATTAAAAACTTCCAATAAGTGTCTGTAAAGTAAGTATCGTTTAATATTATTATACTAATAGTAGTCACATTTGTCTTCACATTAACGAATTTATCTTGCAAACTAAGTAACAAAAATGCAATTTAATAACACATGGCTGAATTGACTCTAAGCAATAAGTATTTGGTAATAACTTTAAATTTTGACAGTAAAATTAACATTTTTATTAAATTGAATATTTTGTATTAACAGAAGAAATACCAATATTTACTGTTATAAAAATAACAAAAAGCTTATCACACATTATTCAATTAAGTTTGTATTGTCACTAGTATATTTAATTGCTATATTTCTATTTTGTAATTTTATACACTACATTCAAACTTTTTTATTTGGGTTTGGTAAAGTCTTTAGGTCGTTTTCTGGTTTCAAATTAAATATTTTTTAAACAGCAGGTTAATTATTTTGGTCATTTGAAATAGCTATTTTTTATCTATATCGGATAAAAGTCAAGGTAGGTTTAATAGCTATTTTAAACTTGAAAGATGTTATAGTAATGTTAATTTGTCTAGTTCTTTTGTAACAAATTAAACTTAATCTTTTTACATTTATGATAGTATTTAATGGAAGTTAATCTGCTCAATTCTCTATCCATATTGCCTAGCTAGCAATATTGTTATCGTTCAAGATTGCTATACAATTTCGTGTTTTAATAGGTTTATTTATAAATTGCTTAGCAACCTTGTTCAATATTAATATTGCTATTGCTATTTGGTGTCAAAGTTTAGACATCTTTTAGGAAATAAAGTCGGGCAACTTGATACATCAACCAATTATAGATTTTTTTAAGGCAACGGATAAATTCTTGGTTCTTATATTTTGAAAGAAATATAAAACAATGGTATTTTATGCATCTACAATACTTTTGGAATCAACGCTTTATACATATTAACTTGCAAGAAAATAAATCAAAATTTAAATTTTGTTGTGTTGTATTATAGGCACAACTACATTTATTTATATATCTATTTACTTATTTATTAAAAAAATTATTTTCTTAACAGAATTAATTATTCCAACATGGAGACCTCAAAATAATTAAAGGAACACATATTAAGGTCTTAATTTTTTTTAGCAATATGCAAATCAAATAACGCCGTCGAATAAATTTGCAAAAACAAAACAATAACAATTCAAAGAAACTACAAGAAACAAAGTGGAGCAGGCAATGAACATTTTATTTAAAAAATGTAGTGTGCTTTGGAAATAGTAACCATTGTTGATAGTATCTTCTTCTACTTTAAGTGTTGTGACCGATTCGATCGTTGACAATGATGCTGGCTAACAAATTCACTATCTTAATTTTATCAACTGGTGCTCTAAACAGCTGGGCTGTTGTTTTGCCATACCATGTTCTTAGGTTTTTTTAGCCATGATGTTGTCCTTCTGCCTACACTCCTTCTTTCCATTATCTTCCCCTGAATAATTAGATGCAGCAAACCATATTTTTCTGGGTGCCGCATAACGTGTCCAAAATATTCGAGTTTACGGGTCTTGGTGGTGTTTTTGTTCCGTATTTTTATTTACTCTCTGCAGGATCTCTTCGTTTGTGATTTTTTCCACCTTGCTAACCTTCAATATCCTTCGGTAGGCCCACATCTCAAATGCCTCGATTCTTTTCAGTAGCGTGTCTGTTACTGTTCATGCTTCAGCTCCGTATAATACAACCGGGAATATGTAACATTTAAGCATTTTTACTCTTAGCTCAACTGTTAGATCGTGGGTACATAGCGCGCGTTTCATTTTGGTAAGAGTTGTTCTTGCTATTGCTATTCTACGCTTTACTTCTTTGCTAGGATCCAAATTTTTGTTGATGAAGCTGCTTACCATTTACGACTAGCCTGCATCTTGCGTTCTACTTTTACTCACTATTAAGTACTTGGTCTTGTTGATGTTCAGTGTTAAATCATACTTCTCAGAGCATTGAGAAATTCTGTTAATTAAATTCTGTAGTTGAGTTGCTGAGTTTGTTAGAATAAGAGTGTCGTCGGCATACCTGATGTTATTTACAATTTTTCCGTTGATTATCACGCCATCGTTAGTGTCTTCCAAAGCTTCATTACATATGTGTTCCGCATACAGGTTGAATATTAGCGGCGAAAGTATGCAGCCTTATCGGACCCCTCTTTTTATTTCTACATCGCTCGTCAGTTTTTCTCCTAAACGCACATTTGCTCGTTGCTGCCAGTATAATGCAGTTATCACTCTCAGATCTTTATCGTCTACTTCGGTGTCCTCTAGCATCTTTAACATCGTGTTGTGCTGGATCTTATCGAAGGCCTTCTCGAAGTCAATTGCGCAAATGTAGACATCGTGATTTACATTTCGACATCTTTGCACCAGTACTTGCGTACTAAATAGCGCTTCTAAATCGTTTCTAAATCCGAACTGTGTTTCTCCAATTTTACTATCTAGTTTTTTATATAGTCTACCGTGTATTATGCGCAGGAAAACTTTGAGCACATAGCTCATTAAACTTATAGTACGATACTCTCCGCACGTGTTCGCATTAGCTTTCTTCGGAATGGTTACAAAGGTTGAATGCAACCTTTGGTATCACACCAGTGTCATAGATTGAATTCAGAATAATTTTGTCAATATTTTGATGCTAGAATCTCCCATTATCTTCAACGTCTCCGCGCAGATTTTATCTGGTCCAGCTGCCTTCATTGTTTTTGTCAGAAATATTGCCCTTTTCACTTGGTTTGTTATGGGTGCAGCTCCGTTATGTATTCTTGCCACCTCTCCAGTTGTTTTTCTATATCATGTATCGCGATACCCTGTTTGTCTTTTAAGATATTGGGGGGTCGAGCTCTTTTCAACCCTTTACTTCTTTAATTTTCTTGTGTAAATGAAACATGTCGTATTTTCTTTGGTAGCCTTCTATTTCTTCACATTCTTGTTTATGCCATTCAGCTTTAGCGTCTCTGACCTTTTTTCTTATCTTTGTATGGATGTTTTTGTATCTTTCCAAGTTTATGCCTTTGTGCTTTTTTTTTTCTTCCATCATTTGCAATATTTTGGCTGTCATCCACGTTTGCTTGGCTGTTCTTTTCATTTTGTTTGCCATCAACTTTTCCTCTTGCATTTTTAGTATTATGTCTTTGCATTTGTTCCACATGTCTTCAGGTTTCTCTTCCCACACTATGTTCATTCTTTTGTCGATTACATTCCGACTTGATTCTCTACATTCTGCATTGTTAAATTTCACTCTACTGATATTTTGTTTTTTTATTCCTTTATTTAGTTTCTTGAATCGCAGGCGTATTTTTCCCACCAACATGTTATGGTCCGATGGTACATCCGAGTTTTTATATCATTTATGCATATGTAATCAATTTGATTCTTTATTATTTTATCTTTAGTGTGTGCGGGCGAAATCCATGTGTATAGTCTTCTCTTGGGCAGTTTGAAAAAAGTGTTGGTAATTATTAATTGTTTCTCCATACAGAATCTAGCAAATCTGTCACCCCTTTCATTTCTTTCCTCCAAACCACAATTTCCAATCGAAAAATCCCCTTTTCCTTCACCAATTTTTGGATTCATGTCTCCCATGATAATTGTCATTTCGTTAGTTTTTGTCATGTCTAGGGTTTCCCGAATTGCGTCGTAAAATCTCTCTACCTCTTTATCATGATCACATATTGGGGCATATACTTGAATAATGTTCATATTTACCTTATCTGTTGTAAGTTTTCCTTTCTTTCGTCACCCGAATAATATATGGTGTGATCATCAACTATAGATTTTCCACGTCCTGGCCATCTCATTTCACTGATGCCAAGTATATTTGTGTACTTTTTCAGACTTCAATCTAGCTGATCAGGAGATTCTTCGCACTCCTGTCACATTTAAGTGACGCCCGTACTCGGGGCCGTTGTATTTATCAGCCATCATAATTAACTAGGGAATTGTAATCAGGTAGTTTCCCGTTGGTTTCCTGATCCTCCTGCCGTTGACCGTCGCAGCGGTTCCTCCGCTTTTGAAAACGATTTCTCGCCTTTTGGACCAGAGATGGCTCTACCTTTACCATGGCTAAGGATGTTTGCTTATACCGGCGCCCATTCGGTCCTATTTGTACTTAGCCATATGAATGTTTCCACCCTCTACCACGTGGAGGTGTACAATAGGGTATATCACTTCATCAAGTTTGCGACTATTAGGCATTTTATCAAACTCTAGGATCATTTAGAGGGCAGTAGTAGTAGTAGTAGTAGTATACATGAAGTTAATTTTTGATCAGACAGCTACGAATAGAAGCCAAGAAGACCTGTGCGAAAACTTGTTGTAACAACCACATCAGGTATCGTTTACATTTTGCTCATGAACATGTCGCATGGCAACTTTGACAGTGGAGACCAGTACTCTTTACAGATGAGTCACGATTTTAACTCGATGTGATGGTTGAGTACGTGTAAACCTACGTTCATACGAACCATTCTGCACAAACCATACAAGAATTGTCGAAAAATATGGTGATGTGATGTGATAGATCTGTGTACAGAGCTTGTGTCACTTCCAGGAAGATTAAACGCTAAACGGTACATTAATCTTCTTCTGGATTATCATGTAATACCACCCGCTTATGGTATAGGCTTAAATTTTGTGTTAGTGAAAAACAATGCAATTGCAGCCTTCGCCATGACCACTTTTAGCACTACGGGGTTTAAACCCTGATTAAAATTCTATTGGTCATTTATGGGATTTGTTAGTTAGATGTGTTTGGAGACGCTCAGATCTACCGTAGACTCTTCGACAGCTAAAAATGCCCTAATTGAAGAATGGGAGAATATACCACAAGAAGACATCCGTCGCCTCGTGCGAAGTATGCCTCGATGATGTCAAGCAGTAATTGCTGGCTTTACTTTGTATTTTGTAGTTTCTTTGAATTGTTATTGTTATCTTAAAAGTGATATGTAAAATTTGATTCTTTCAAAATGTGAGTCTTTTAATTAAGCGTTATTAGATTAACATAATTGTAAAATAATTAAGACCTAATTATGTGTTCTTCTAATTATTTTGAGCAGTATATGATTACATAGTTATGAGTTGAGAATAAACAATATTATAAATGCACAAAAATAAAAAAAATATACAAAATGATCAATAAAATTCACAGCATTTATTTATTACCTTGTTTATTGGTTTAGTCTTAGATTACTGTACGACCTAAACATGTTGGCGGGTTATTGCCGTATTGGTGCATGAAAGCTAAACTCCCTAATTTTACAATCTACATCTCCGCAAACAAGCTTAGTGGTCAGAGATATATCAGCGATTCTAAGATGATCTTGAAGTGAATCAAAATCAAAACGGTTTAATTTTTTTTGGTATTAAAGCATTGGAAAAGTTGCATAGAACGTAATTGGAACTACGGTTAATAAATTTTGTTTAACAACGTTATAAAGATTTTTTATTCAATTTGACTGATTTGTGTTCATTATTTTTATTTGTATTAAAGTAGTGTAAGAATGATAACATGCTAAACTAACAACCTGTACTAAATGACACAATGCTAGAAACTAATAAGGCTCTATCAACCGGATAATTGCCGTCTTTTTTTGTCAATCAATAGTTTCAGGTAGAAGAATTTACAGAAATGTTTTTGCCTTTGGGATGAGAATTGTCAATACATACGAAAAAGTCAATAATTGTTG
The DNA here is from genome assembly GCA_963932245.1 of Tachinus rufipes. Classification (NCBI taxonomy): domain Eukaryota; kingdom Metazoa; phylum Arthropoda; class Insecta; order Coleoptera; family Staphylinidae; genus Tachinus; species Tachinus rufipes. The sequence continues at coordinate 41,634,669 of OZ010741.1, read as the reverse complement.
TTGATCTTACTCACGAACCAAAATGGAAATATTTAGCTTCATAATTCATAATTAAAAATAGTGTTTTAAGTCTATATTGTGTCCGATGCTATATAACCTGTACGTAGAAACAGCATTTAATAAACTAGTTTTGGAAAGTCTCATTGGCATTAGAGTAAATGGAATCTTTATAAAAAATGTACGATATGCAGACGAGACTTCAATATCAGTAGACTATATAATTGATAATTAATCATTACTTTAAAATTAACACCAATAATCGAAACAAATTAATAGTTGTAAGTAGAAATAGTATTCTAAGCTCTCGAATACAGTTTAATAAAAAAGAAAATATGAAAGTCACATCTTTTAACTTGAGATGCATGTTGAACAAAGAATAAGACTCAAAGAAAATGATAAGAAGAAAGATAAAAGAAGAAAGAACAATCTTCCTAAAGCTTTTGAAATTACTAATAGTAAAAAACTTTTTCGAACACTGAATGCAACCACCACAAATAGACTTGAAACATTTGCCGTAGGAGGAGTGAAATTAGTCTAGAAGAGATTCTCTAGACTCTATTGCATTTAGCAGAATGCATTGTTTAGTGCGGTTTACACGCTCTTGGCATTATCCGACCATATTTTCTTGACGCTGAAGAATGTTACGGTTAATAGAGATCCATAACAAACCATAATTAATATTTTTTTATTGAAAACATGAATAACATTAATATGTTTGAAATGTGGTTTCAACAGGATGGCGGTTTGTTATTGAAATTAATATTGATTTCAAGAAATGGATCTGTAAATTCTTTCAAGATGATGTGATTCGAAACCTTTCGATTACTTATTACGGGGCTTTTGTGCCTTTCGGCTTTAAAAGTTACATATAGTGTATATTTAATGTAACATTTTCTTTTTTATGCATTCTTGTAAGATTTTACATTATTTACATACAATACGTACCTCATTGCTTTTTTTTGCTTCTACTCTTAATTTATCTTTTTTGACTTTTCTAGCACGATATATGCTGGTGTTTCTTTATTTAAACCCAGCACTTACCTTCAATATTTTACATGTATTGCTTCTATTTTTTCTTGTTTTTCTGTTCTTATATTTCTGTCCCGTAGAATATCATACTCCTAGATTCTTTATTAGAGACTATCAAACAGCACACCGAGATCTTTAATTAAGGTAATGGTATAATCAAAAACTATGTTTGATTGGTTGCGAGAGTATGTCATTGTGCAAATAGTTTGTACATTATGTAGATAACATTTGAATGTCAAATTGAAGTGATATGCAATCAGCCATAGTTAAAATTGTAGAAAATATTTTTAAATCAACAGCTTATAGTAGACATTGATTATTAAGGGTTTGCAAATAACCATAATAAAAATTAATGGCCCTAAGTTGGAGCGTTGAAGAACATTACTATGTGCTGGATACTTAGTGGATTTGTTAAGTTTAAAACCTCATCAAATTACAATTGGTCATTATGATATGACTGTAATAGACATTACAAAGATTGTTATTGCACCCAACAACACGTAGGTTATCTGTTATAATTGTGATTTAGAGTATCAAAGGCTTTTCTGAAATTGATGTACATCCACGTGCTGTCGCACATCAAGCGCTGTGGAAACAAACATTGTGAAACATAGCAAATTTGCAGTGGACAAAACCGTGCTGGTTATCTGATATTAAACATTTTACAGCAAAATAAATCCGTTCTGCTATCATTTGTTCAAAAACTTATCAAGTGTTTTCAATTGGACGATAGTTTTAATATATTTTCTCTGTTTTCTTTTTTGAAAATTGAGCTGATACGAACAAATTTGATTAGTTTTGAAAATGTTGAAATTTTTAATATGGAGTTAACTAAATAATGTAGTAGATCTGCTAAAACAGTAGCGCAGTCTTTTACTAAGAAAGAAGGAATACCATCAGGATCTTACGTGTATTTTGGATTTAGGGGTTTAGATTTAATTCCAAATAGGTAACAAAATGAGAATCTTTTGGTAAATTTAAAGTTTTATAATTATATAACTTGTGACATCTTTTTTTGCTAAGTAGTTTGCATAAATTAGTGCTGAACTACCGATGATATCTAGACATCGACTTGCATGGAATTGACTTTGGAACATATCTGTATTATTTCATAAATTTTATCAGAACATACGTCAACATCTGTCTCAACATACACTAGTGACCAATCAGTGTCAAGAAAAGCAAAGTACAAGTCGGATAAATTAGCTTTTATGAAATAGTAACGGCAAATTAGTAGATGTATTAACTGTGATGTCAAAGGCGAGACTTTGATGATGTATATTTTTAGTTACAAATGGGGAATAACAACCTGAAAGTGAATGTTAAGACAAAATCAAGTGTGCTATTATTGGCATTTAGAATGGTATTATATTGCAATAGAATGTTAAAATTGAAGAAATATAAAAAAGCTTAACTGGTCAGGATGATGACCGGGCACAATTATTGTTGAAGATTACGAACATTAATGTTGTCTACAATTAAACAAGTACAGTTTGAGAGAGTAAGCTTGTATTTATGAAACTATTCATGTAGCTGCGGAAGTATGTTTTTGATCGTAGCACACTCGAATCTGGTTTAGGAAGATCAATACATGAACATGCATCGCAATCTTCACAGACAAAATTATGAATAAAGCTTTTGAGGACGATACTGTGAAAATTTCAATTGGAACGTGATTTTATGCTTGTTGGGTAAGTTCATTTGCTACATTTGGAATTCAGTTGATGATAAGCTAAAAACTTTTGGTACATAAGTACATGTTAAATTTTTTGTTGTTAATTATGGATTAGCGAGTGCTTTAAAATTGTGGTCAAAAACTTTAATTGCTTGAATGAAGATTTATCAGTTTTATGGTGGGATGTATTTGTTTGTGGTTCATAATTAATCTGAATGTACGACCCTTGATCATGTGCTGCAAATGTTTATTGGCGAGATGTTAGACTAATTGTTCTCTATTGTATGCTTTGTACTTTTTTGGGCTTATTTGCATATACACTTTATTGGAAAAATCTAAATCTTTTTATTATTTTCAATGTTTTCTTTATTTATTCTATGAAACTCTATTGTTTTGATGAAGTGTTGGAAATATATTCCACGTTACGTAAATCCCTTGCAATATACAGGTATACGAGAGTGATGGCGGTTTTCTTTATGTCTTTTCGGCAGACTAAAATTTGATTGGAAGCTTTCGTCTAAAGTTTGGGAAACATTTTTGATATGTAGGACGGGATTTTTCTATAATCACTATAATCTCCGTATTGTATATATTTGCTTCTTTTTGTCACAGTTACTCTTGGATGGTTGTCTTAATTCTACTAATATAGTATGGTGTGAAATCTGTTCTTGACTTATACAGGGTGATTCAGGGGAACCGCATGATTTTTAAACCGCAGTACAGAGTGAAGGAAACAGGTACAGTGTTATTTAACTCCGCAGGCTACGCTATTTTAGTTACTATGGCTGTGTGTTTTTGTACAAAAATTTGGTTAAAAACAGTAAATCTATTATCCAAACACAGCTTTTTTTCCGTCGACAATTTAACGCTGGTTGTCACGGAAACGTACCAGATTGTAACACCATTCTAAGATAGATCAACAATTTCAGAACTGTAACTAGACGTGAATCAAAAGTGCGCGGATACCAGACAACATTAACAGAGTGAGAGAAGCGTAGTTCTGATTGCAACCACTCTGCCGCTTTAAGAATGAACAATAGTTTAGTAAGACGCATTTTACGACTAGATTTAAAATTTCATCCGTATAAGATAGCAATATACAAGAGTTAGGTGAACGTGATCATCAACAAAAATTATAATTTGTGGAAAATATTTTCAATATTTTGAGAGATAACAACAATGTGTTATTCATGATGAGTGATAAAGCGCACTTCCACTTGAACGGTTCGTTTAATATATAAAACTGCCGATATTGGGCCATAGATAATCCACAATAGATGCAATGCATCAACGGCCTTTGCATAGCTCTCTAATGACGGTCTGGTGTGCTGTTACTAAATGTGGCGTAATTGACTATTACTTTTTTTAAGAATATGGTGGCTGGTAATGTTTTTTTTTGTGAAATTTCTAGTAGACTAGTAGCAGCTGTTGTTCATCTTCATGACTACTACAAAGGTAAAATAAAGTTACAAAAATATATATCAAATTATAACATTAAATATCAAAATTGATATGTTAAAATTTTTAAGTTCAATTAATATAGAGTTTTTCTCATTATTACATTTACATTACATTAAAGAAGTTGTAAAATAGCTATTATGCAAAAAAATTAAAATAACAGTTAGAAATAACATGTAGCTTAGTAAATTAATGTTACATAGAACCGTTAGATTTTTTTAAGTTGTTCATTAAATTACATTAATTTTTATAAATTATTTTAAATAGGTACATACATTAGCGTTGTGTTATTAGTTACTAGTAGTAGCTCTTGTTCATCTCCAGAATTACTACAAAGGTAAAATAAGTTTACTATACTATATTAAAACATATTTCAAATGATTACAGTAAATATCAAAATTGATGTAATAATAATGTTAAATTACAATACAGTTCTTGTCTCATTATTACATTTACATTACATTAAAGTAAAATAGCTGCTATTATGCAAAAAAAAAACATTTAGAGAATAATGTCTAGCTTAGTACAATAATGTTATATTAAGACTTTTTAAGTTGATCATTAAACTACATTTATTTTTATAAATTATTTTAATTTGATACATATATTAGTGTTGTGTTATTAGTTTACTTATTTAGAATTAGAATGTTTATCAATGCTGTGTTGTTTTATGTCTTTTAATATATCCATTTTAAAACCTTTAGTACATTGTGTAATAGCTTAATATTGATTGCAATGTCAACTTTGTGTATATAAAAATGCGTTGCAAAATTGGATTTATTATGATTTGTCTTAGTGTGTTCATTTAGCCGGATTTTAGTGTCCTGTTGTTTTGTCTGATGTAGAATGTTTTACAGTAATCATCTATATCGTATATACTTATTCAGTGATAGATAGTGGTTTTTTTCTTTGTTGGCACGCTCCGTTTTTTATTCTTATTATCTGATTAGTATTTCGCCAGTATGTGTTGAACTGTTGTTACGAGATTGCATGAAATTATTATAGGAGTTGAAGCTATTGCAAGGTAGGTAATTAGTTTTTAGATATTAATATAAGAGGTTAGTGAATTGTATTGATCATATTAGCCGTTTATCAAATGTTTTTCTGATGCAATGACCCTTTATGAAGTCCGGCTCCATTATTAAAGTTTTTTTTATTATGCAACACGTTTGTTATGCTAGGCTTGTGAGTCTGGAGGTTTAGAGTGCGTTTATTTATCCGTAGTCTATATGTTGCTGTCTAGTCGCTGCCGTTTTTATTAGGTGAAGTGGCGGTAACGGTTGTAGTACTTCTATAACTGCTGTGTGCGTCTGAATTTTACCTAGTTTGTTTGCCAAGCAGCCAACTAACTAGAGATTTTTTCCCGTATACAAGCGCTATATGTAATAATGGGTCCACCATCGTATAAAGCCATCTGATCATAATAGAAGTCAGTCTACATGTGCGCTCGACCATCATTTTAGTTTGCAAAGAGCACCCGAATAACTTTTGTGGTTATAATATTAGTCTGATGAGTGTGGAATTTTATCTTAGTGTCAAGTGTGAGTTTCTGATACTTTACACTCTTCGTCATCGGGAGCGTAGCTCCATGTATGTGAAAGGCACAATTGCCGTTTGCGTGACGTGTTTGCAGGATTTTTCCGTTTGGTAGGTATACTGGTGCTGGTGCAGTGAATGTTTGTACCTGTTTTTTTTAAATAATTTTTGTATAAAGGATGTCAAGCTGATTGGTCTATAGCAGGGATCGGCAAAATTATTTTGAAACGGGCCAGATCGTAAAAATTTTAAGTTTTAAATAAGAATATTTCTTTTGTATTTGCATCGTAATCTAAAAAAAGTTGTTGTAACTGTAGTTTAACTTTGGAAAATATATCCGCCTCAATTTTTTTGCCGACTCCTGGTCTATAGGATTAAGCTCACGTATACCCGATTTTGCTATAAATACCACCTTGACCACTTTCTGGCTGCTTGGTACGTGTGAAAGCTAAACTCGCTTTTCAAAACTACGAATCCTTTCTGTAGCACGTTGGGATCAATTTCATCGGTTCCTGGTGATTTGAATGGTTTGAATGTGTTGATTCTTCATGTCAGGTTGCCATGATTAGTTATGGTTTTTGCTTTATTTCAGTTTCTTTTGGTTGTCTTGTTGTTCAACAATTCTAGGTTTTTTGAATTGAAGTGTGAATACCCTCGATCGCTCTCTGTATTTCCTGTTTTTGGTCCGCAGTGCGGGAGCGTATGGAACCGCTTTGGACGTCTTTACAGTATATTCTTTACGACTCTCTTTTGGTTTTCTTTATGGCATTATTATATGCCGTGAGACTGGTTTTATAAGTGGCCCAGATATCTTTTTTTTGCTTTGTTGAACGTTTTTTAGTGTTTGCTCTTGTTATGTCAAGTCTTACCAAGTGATCTTGTCGGAGGTGTGTTCACAAATTGTGTAGTTCAAACAAAATATATTTATCTTAATTTATTGAACTATTCAAATTTAGTGATTTTAATTTAAAGTATTGGGTTTTTAAGACAGTACATGGGATTTACTACAGATTTTTTCTTTATCCGAACGAAACATTTATTTTAAAAAGAAACTTTCTAAATACTGGATTCAAACTATATACATAGCTCTGGTATACTAGTTTCACTACAATACTGCATTGCATTTTTGATCCGCTGTTGATGAGGTTGTGGAAATAAGAATGACGCCAAAGTAGCTGCTTTCACTACAGTATTGGAAATCAAGGGGGCGATTATTAAAACAGTTATTTATTAAAAATTGCATAAAAATTCAATTTAAATGGAGAAATCAAACATAGTTTTGAATATCATTTCTTGCTTGATTTTTTTTTATTTTGCATACTTAATATCAATTTCTTTATATCATAACGTTTGCTGCAAACAACTCATGAATTGTGTAAATTTTTTTATAAAAATGTGTAGAAATCCAATTTATTTGAAAAATTGATCAGCATCGTGCAGACATTTTATTAAAAGCAAAAATTTTGCGTTAGAAATCTAGTTCTTGCAGCATCAAAAATCAATAAGTATTTGCTCTCTGCATCGGATTTGAGCAGACGATTGATACAATCGACAAACTGGCTGATTCAGAAAACTGCCGACAATTTAATAAGTATGATGAACAGTTAACCTAACATTACATCACAATACCACAACCCCTATTTACAGTCTTGTGAGGATAAGTTTTTTCCTACGCACTGGCCTGCACAATGAATTGTACGTTATATGTATGTTGGTAATAGTTAGGTTATTGGTGATCTATTGTAAGCTTTGAGCAAATCTGTACATACGACATAGAACACAGTAGAACATAGAGAGATGTACCAAATGTGATCTGCAAATCATCAACTATAAAGGCATTTACACTTTTACTACTTTTAATCTATTGTTAAATATCCAAATAGCATTTACAAGTTTTGCTTGATTTTTTGTTTAGCCCGATATTTGATTGGCAAGATTGTTTGTTTTGCTTATTCTTGTTAGTACAGTATTTAACTTAAAACGTCTATGTGGAATTGAGATATTAGAATGATTGGTATATTTCAGGAAGTTGAAAATCCAGTTTCTGATTTATACAATTTTGCACATCTAACGTTTTTGGCAACCTTACTCTGATGTTGTATAAAGCCAAGTGTCAAGCACAGATAATCTTTTTGGTTCCATAAACCTTGTCAGTGTGCCTTGTATGACTACGGCATCGCATGCATAAATTGCCAATGTTATTAAGCGTTTTGCTTCTAATTATGCAGCGTACTTAATAGGCAATAAGATCTTGTCTATTAGCCAGAGATAAATTGTTCAACTGCTTTGCACGATACTCTATACTTTATTCAGTTCTTAGATAGAGCGCTGGAACACAAACTCAAACGGTTTTAGTTTAATTAACTATTGTAAATAACGTAGCATTTACTATCCTTGCAGCGTGCGTTGATCAAGCAATACTGTATAATGTTGTTGATGTACACCTGATTAGATTGCGCGCTAATGTGTGTTTCTTTACGTTTTATCTTAGAATAGAAGTTACTATGAAAAGCTCCACTTGCTTGTATGAAGTAATAATAATACGCAATTTGAAAGGAGCTACTGCGTTATAAATTATGAAGCCATAATTTACTTTTTAGCGTACCATAGAGCGATGAAAAGGTAACATTGTTTTCAGGTCTTCTCGTTATGACTTTTCACTGATCGATATGTTTAATAACGGAACACATTTTGATCTCAAATTTTTTAAACCGCTCTACTTAAGTTTAGCTTGTTAATTTGTATATAATTCGTTAACTATCTATTTATTATTTTTAAAGTTTTAGTGATGTCAATTAAAATTTATTTTTTAAAAATATGATTTATATTATTCTTTTTTTATAAAAGTCCGTGATTATTGAAAAAGCAAGCTATGGCTTTAAATGTGATAAGCCTAATCTGTGGAAAAACGGGTAACACAAATTAACGTATTTTAATCTTTACGGAAAACGAGCTTTTAAAAGAGATGATGGCATACACAATAGAACTGCTGTTCAAATTATTTCTTATTTTTTAATTTTACTATTAGTTTTTTGGTGTTAGTTATTGTTTTTATGATTCTATGTTAGCCGATTTAATTGCTTTTCCGATTGTTCTATTGAAGTGAGTGAAAAAACTTTTGATCTACTTTTTTGTTTTGGCTTGGTTAATTACTTTCAGATACTAACCGAAGCACCCGTGCTCTTTCAGCATCTTATTTGAATCAATTAATACTCTTTAGATAAGGTATGATTCTGATTTAGAGTTGGAGGGTAAATTGTAAAGTTTACTGCTTGTAGGTCTTATTAGGCTCATTGAACCTTCTCTAGTAGTGACTTTACTCTGTTGTCTTGGCATGCAACAACCTTATGAGGCTGATGCAAGTACAACGCTTGGAGAGGTCTCTCTTATACTGGCCATGTCAAACCAGCAACTCCGCAACATGGACTTTATATCCTATGAGAGGACCGAGCATTGTTTTGTTAAAGCAATGGCATTTTGTACGTTGGACTGTCTTCATTATCAATCTTGTGCATGTGTTTTCTTAGTTGGAGGTATTCTGCTATAGTTTGCAGGTTGTTTCTGGACAGTGGCAAGTAGTAATCGGGGATTGCAGTTGCTGGCTCATCATTTGAGGTACCTTCCGGAAGGGGGTTTGTTTGTTTTTAGCAGTTAAAAGCGCTTAAACTTTGTCTTTTTGCCTCAGCTCCGCAGGTTATGTGTAAAGGCGAAATAGTTTTAGACGTCGCCGTCAATGAGTTATTCGTAGACGCACTTACCGAGCCTGTGGTTTTTAGGGTAATTAAAGATTTCTTTTTTTATAGTGCCATACTCGCTACGAGTGTTCGGCGCCCTTCTCGCATGTTTGTGGTGCGCGATAATAGTTCCACACAGACTTACGGGACATACAGTTTTAACGTGGAATTTGAACTACACCACATCACACTACTAGAGTGGTTTACTAGGCAAATACTTTGCTGGTTTGCCATTTCCTTGCAAAGGAGACGACCGCATCGAAATATATTTGAAAAAATAGATATTGCCGCTGCCGGGAATCGAACCCGGGCTGCCTGCACAACAGTCCTCACACTAGACCATTGTGCATTGTGGTCGTCTCTATTAAATAAAAATATTAAAGATTTACCTGATAAATTGATTTTGAAATTTTTCTTTCTCTAGTTCTGAGATTAAAATTTATTTTTCTGGATTTCCACCAATGAAGCCCACAAATGGGAGAGGTAATATTGATTGCTAAGATTGCTAGAAGAAGGTGGGTTGTCTACGAACGATTGACGCACACCAAACCAATAAATGTGCGGCCCGCAGACTTCTAAGGAACTGACTAGACGATATAGCCGATTGATCGTGGGTTAGTTATGACCTCCCGTTTTAAGAAGAAATCCAGGACAAAGTGGAGTATTTTCTAAGCCTTAGAGACGAATCTATTGGGTGATTCAGCCATCAGTACTTGTTTATTCTTTCTTTTTTTTAGTTGCTAGGGCCGATATTTTAGGGCTTACGCTTATGCTACTACCACACAAACTGCTTTAGAATATGTACCTGAAAACACAAATCTATACTATCACACCCGTTAATTGAGAGAATGAAGGCGCTGTAGATACTGACGAGGCCTTGTATCTGGTCTACCCGCACTATGTAATTATGGTTAAATAGACACTAATTATATATTAAACTAACGTCCTGAATTAATAAATGCCATAATTTCTTACAGGTTTTCACGCACAGCACAAACACGTGGGTAGTCATTCCACAGACCCACAGCGCGACATCTACCTTGCGGTGCTCATGGTTGCTTAACAGTCTTGTCCGATGCGAGGAGGCTTCTTTCTTGATGGAACTTACTGACCAAGGGGAACACGCAAGCCCCACAACCACGGCAAGGTTTTGATTTTTGAAGGAGGAAAGCGTTGCGTTTGATTTCCTGGCTGCTCTTTTGCTGTGGGGAGGTCTATGAGTTTTATTTCTGTAATAATTTACAAGGGCAACTTATGTGGTAGTCATACGTATTCTTAGGAGATTCTCTAACTGTAGCTGATCTAGTATGTACCCACGAGTTTGACGAACTTATATTATTCAGCAGTTTGTTTTAATCACCAGTTATCTCTAGTGACGTGCCAGTTGGTTAGTTCCTTTTCTTCTCATAGAGGATAACTATTTATCCAAACGTTGTTCTAGGCTTTGAACAGACTAGTGCACGACTGTTTTTTTTTAATTTTTAGTTTTTTTTAGAATTTAACTGATGGGAATTTAGCAATTTATATATTATAAATAATCAAACGAAAGGCATACTGACGAGGTTTGTAGAACCGAAACAATTGTCTATGCTTGACCCTTGGCCGCTGTGATTCGATTGACTGATTTTGAATAAATTATTAATTCATTTCATAATTTATATATTGTTATAAGCAGCTTGTATTACTTCTTTTGGGTCTTGATTGTTGAATTTTTTATTAAATTTATTTTTAATACAAAACTTTAATAAAGAAAGTTTGTTGAATGATTTGAAAAAAAAAATTGTTGTTATTGTACGTTATATTGCAAAACTATGTTGAATTATTTGTGCATTTTTGAACTATAATAGCGGTTATTTTGTCTATTAAAACTTTTTTTGTTGTTAATATACCAGTATAAAACATATTGTAAAAACAATAATATTTGAGTAGTATCACAATATTCTGACAAGTTGATTAGTATTAAAACGGATTATTTTTTTTGTTGTCTTATTATATTGCATTTTTTTTATCTAGTCTAGATGAAATGTTAAACTTTTTGCGAAGGCATTAATGATTGTTTCCTGAAGGTCTAGATGGTTTTCCGTTTCATAGTATCATACTGAATTTTAATAAATGGATTGAAAAATCATCAATTGAGATGTTTTATTAAGATCCACAAATATTTATTTGCTTATTAAAGTAAATACGTAAAACTGTTCTGATCACTGGCGGAGCTAGGATTTTTGAGCTCCACCGCAAAATATTTAAAAGGGCCCACTCAGAGACGGTTTTGAAAAAAAAGTACTATTTTGTCATTTGTTATTGGTTTTTTGAAATAAACGTCGAGGGCCCCCGTACGCATGTGGGCTCTTCTGCATTGCAGACCTTTGCTTACAGGTAGCTTCGTCCCTGGTTCTGATACAGACGAATTTATCATTAACATTAAAACCTAAAATGGTACAATTTATAATTTGTGAACATTATGTAAAGATGTACTAATAAAAATATTGTAATAATTCTTTCCTGTGCATATTTAACTAATCAAAGCAAAAATACTACTAAAATATCCTATAAGATTGAAATACACATTTATGGATTATTTTATTATAAGAAATCTTCTATTAAAACGAGATTACCTAAACATTGCAATATTTTACCTAACATTATGGTAATAATAAATGTTTATGACATTTATAATAATACAGTTGCAAAGGCATTGGCCGTCAATAGTCTAAGCACATAATCTAAAATTCTTGGTAGGTGCTGATTCATTCATATTTATTTCATTTCTGTTTTCGATTGGATGCTTGAAGAATGTTTGCCTAATTCTGCAATTAAACATGTACGATACGTGATCCATATTTTTAATTTTTACAGTTTGGACAATTAGGGGTATTCTATAAAATATAACATTTATGTAAGTAGCAGCTATAAAATTTAATTAATATTGTGCTTGTAAGATCACGGTTGTCGGTTTTTTTTAAAAGCTATTATTATATGTACAATATATCTGCATTAATAACTTTTAATATTGGTTACCAAAAATTACTTTTACATATTAAATATCTTTTCTTCAAATTTAAAATTATAGTTTGGGTTGAACCAAAATATTAAATTTCTCATGGTTTAAATCAGTAAAAGGTTTTTCACTTTCATAAAAAAATCAATTAAATAATTTATATAGTTTAGCATTACAATAATGGTATATTGCTTGGGTAGATTTCAAAGAAGTGTATTCAAGAGTGTAATAATGCAATATAGATCCCAATTTTAACGAATTTCTGCAGTTCTTAGTACTTCAGGTAAGGTCTCATTGTTAATTTGTATTGTACCCTTAACATGTCCCTTCAACCCAGAAACATCGTTCCGAGAGAGGGACACAGATTTAAGTAATTTTATTAAATTACTTTATTACTAAATAATATTACGGCAGACAGATGTTTTAGATCATAATAATTGTTTATTTTAAAATTATATAACTTAAATTATTAAGTCTGAACTAGTGATAATTTACAATACCTATAATTTTATTCTAAGGAAACATTGTTTTATTTTAATGATTATTAGTGACAAACTTTATTAACTACGTACAAATTCAACAAACCATATTTGTTAATTGGCCAATTAGTATTACAACAATAAATTAAGTTATAATTGTAAGAATATTAATATTTTGTAATACAATTTGTACTTGTATAAATGTATATTTTTTCCCCTAAATTTCGAGTGTAAAAAATAATCAATTTAACCGCATTAGTCATTCAACCATAATATTTTAATGAGTGCGATCCAGCCGTCAAAGCGAGTTGAAACGTTGTGGTGTAATTATTTGCAGTAAATGAGGACTAATCGTAATTTATTAACACATTACACAAATTGATATTAACATTACCGGTAATGGTATTAAAAAGCGATCAAGGATCAATCGTTTCAATTTTTCTCTGTCTCTTGAGTCCGCTGTTAAATTTCACCTATAATATTTATAAGAGTGGTTACCCTATATGTTTGGGACATAAAGAAAGTTAATACCCGACAAACATGAAAATGTCTCATTATTTCAAATCAAAGGCAACAGCCGATATATTAACAGGCAATAATGACGACCTTCAGGTGTATTTTTATACGTTGGACTGAAAGGGGGCATAATGCGAGCTGTAATAAATTTAGAGCGGCTACACGATTTGTTAATATTACATAGGGCTACACGAAGGGAGCCACACGCAAAGTTTGTAAAAAATATATGTTTAAAAAATTTGTTTTAGCTGCAGGTTCACTGATTTTAATCGGCTGCTAAACAGCAATATTATCAATCTTAATTATAATTAACATATAACATACATTGTTTTTTTTAATATTTAGTAGTACTTTATTTGTTATAATAATATCTATAAACTTCTTCTTTGATAGATGTAGAAATGAATAAAATAAATTGCAGCTGGTCTTTATTCCGTCAGACTTGACAGCTAATGACAACTTTGAATTTGAATTAATTAATCAAATTGAATTAGCTGTGAAAGTGACTTATTCTTTTGAAGAATCGATATTAATTTTTTTTTAAGTAATGGTTAAATTGCTAGAACTGTAAGTTAGCAAAGTTTATTATGAGTAATTAAGTCAAATATAGTGTGTCTGCGGATGGAGGTACCCATTAGGGAAAAAATCTTTATTATTCATTTTACGGTCGAAAGTTATTCTTTATAAAAAGTTCTGCTTGTTGAGAAAATGAATTGACGATAAGAAAATTTTAGATCACATGTACAGGGTGTTAATAAATTAGGAAAGTATGAAAATGCTTCAATGGGTAAGTACAAATATGTATGATTTAACAAAAATATTTATAAAACAAAGTTGTTTATAAACTAACGTAAAGTCTGAATACAAATTTTGAAATAAAAATTCAAATTTTTAAAAATTATTTTACATAGCCTCCTCTCATATCGACACACTTTTCCGCTAACTTAATAAATCTACCGTACACTTTACGAATGGTTCGCGTCACATTCAGATCATGGATTGCTTCTTCTATGCGTTGTTTTAATATTTTTTTATCATGTGGAAGATTATTTGAATAAACCTTTTTTTAAGGCACAAAAAGAAATCTAATAATGAAAGGTCAGGCGACTTAGTTGGGTAATGGTTTGGGCCATACTTCTCTATCCACCTTGCGCCAAAATGATCATGTAACCATTGTCTGACCAAGGCTGTGCAATGAGCAGGGCAGCCGTTTTGTTGCCAAAACAAATTATTACGTACTTTTGATTTAAATTTTCTTCTATAAAATATGGGTCAATGTTCCGATCATAAAAAATTTCACACCATACATACATACATACATACATACATACCTTTTTTGTAACGTTGATGTTGTTTGTTTATTATGTAATTAGGATTCTCGCTCAATGACGACTATTTTGTGAAGATACGTACCCGTGTGTGCAAAATGTACGTTCATCGGTAAAAAAAATTTATGAAATCTTTGGTTTTCAAGAAATATTTTACCTATCCATAAACAAAACTCTAATCTTCTCTCTTCTTCACCAGGTTTAAGTGTATGCCTCATCTTTGGCTTAAACGGTTTAATTTTGTTTTTCTTAAAAATTGTGTGTAATACACTTTTGCTTAAATCTAGTGTTTCTGCACGCTTCCTTAAAGATAATTTTGGATTATCTAAAACTGACCCTATTGTTAATAATGTAGCTGCATCATTTTTTTTTTTATAATATTTGCAATGCTTCTTTTTTTGTCACCTATTAGGAAATTTTTTACATTTCGGATACCATAACATTTTTATTTCAAATTTTTTTATTCATACTTTACGTTAGTTCATAAACAACTTTGTTTAATAAAATTTTTGTAAAAAATAATTAATGATAGTTATACCTTGAAGTATTTTCATACTTTTTTAGTTTATTAACACCCTGTACATATGATCTAAAATTTTCTTATCTTTAATTTATTTTTTCAACAAGCTGAACTTTTTATAAGAATGACTTTTGGTCGTAAAATGAATAATAAAGATTTTTTCACTAGGGTACCTTCATCCGCGGACACACTGTATAGTTTGAAATGTATACAATAGGAGCTAAAAATGGATTTATTTATATTCCTGTTGCATAAAATAGTATTGTTTGGTATGAATGGATTGTATTTTGTATTAGTTATAAAATGGTTAATTCTTTATTTATAATCACTTTTTATATTGTTTGGCTTTATAAATAATTGTTTTTTATTATTAACACTATTTCCAGAAATTTTCTGAGAGGTGATCATTGAGTGTTGCCTTAGTTCATTGCTATTACTGGATATTGATACTTGTCTGGGAAGAATCGTCTTCTAATTCTTTTTCAAAATGCAATCTAATAATTCACAAGCAATTTCTGATCTGTCTGGAATATTGTAGTATTGAAATGATTGCTATATTTTATTTATATTAATTTAGTATTAATTTTATATACATTTTATACAAAGTGCAGTTTCTTACAATTTTTAATTGAATTTGAACTTATTTACTTTTATGGCAACCAGTTTTTTTTTCAAAATAAAATAAAATAAAAGTCTTCTTAGACTTTTTACTACATACTCTCCATCAAATTGAACAATTTTAAATTTAAAATGCAATTTCAAATATAAACGATTTTGAGACCATTAAAATAACCACTAAACTATTACAACATTTATAACA
The DNA here is from genome assembly GCA_963932245.1 of Tachinus rufipes. Taxonomy (NCBI): domain Eukaryota; kingdom Metazoa; phylum Arthropoda; class Insecta; order Coleoptera; family Staphylinidae; genus Tachinus; species Tachinus rufipes. The sequence continues at coordinate 41,618,576 of OZ010741.1, read as the reverse complement.
GGGGCAACACATAAACTTTATTAACAGGTCTTATTAACTTAACAGATATAGATTTAAGTTTAACTACTTGAGTAACAGCATCTGTACTTGGTAACAGTTTTTAAGTTTGTCTTTTTGGCTACTTGATAGTTGGACAAAACCAGAACGCCAGATCTTTTTATTTAAGAGAAGAATGATTTGCAACACTTTTTGGGAGAGAAGTTTTGGTATGAATATGTTCTCTACTCTTACGGACTTAAAAAAGATTGTACTAACTGTTTATTCAATTCTCATCGTCTAGCCAAATTTAATTCAATAACTACAATTTTTTTCTTGATTTTTTATTAGAGAAATTACTAAGTAATGATCTAGGGTTAGATTATTAAAATCATCGTTTGAGAGTTTACACAAAGGTCTTAAATTCAAATTTCTTTCTATTTAAATTATTGTTATATTTAATTCTTCAAAAGTTAGAGTCTATTGACTTATTACTTGACGAAAATGATGTTTGAAAGAATTAACTCCAGTCTCCAAAATTAGGAGATGACATATCCATTCAATTTTTCTTACCGCTAAATGTATCAAGTTTTGTTTTGTTTTTGACATAATCTGAAACATTTTGTGTAGTCCTTTTGCATTATCTTGGATATAAGTTTCTTGGTCCGAATGAATTTTTATAGGCAATCTTCAAAAACCGATCTAAAGCATTCAACAACTTTCAGTAGAAAGACTAGTTTTGTATTCTAAATGAATTGCCTTTGTAACCATACAAATAAATAACGCTAAATAAGCTTTCTACTATTTAAACATGAAGTTTTTAATAGAAACGGAGTTTGGATACTCTATCTCTACATGATTCAAAGTCTTGGAAGACTATACGGTATGAAGGCAATTCCGCTATTATTTGTGGGATAGTTTTTGCTTTTAATCTATAATAATTCAAACAACAAAACATACGTTTTCTAGTTAAGCTCCTAGCTCATTGAATTGATTAAAGCTGATAAAGCAATGATTGAACTAATTTTGCACCGCCATGGTCAGAAAACAGATATGATCTATCAAAAGTAAATCTAAACTACTTTTATTTAGAATAAAAAATTCATGGCGATTTTTTCTGCCAATTTCATAAAATCTTGAGAATGGATATAGGAAATTTGTGTAACATTTTGCGAATAATTGTAATGGTCATATCTAAAGCAAGAACAAAATTACAAATTCAGATAAGTCCAAACTTGTAATATAAGAATTCATACTTATTTCTTTCAGTTTTGGCAAATCAGAACTTAGTAATTTTTGATTTATCACAATCCAATTTGTTCTTGAAGTAAGTTAAGTTCATTCCATCAAACTTTACAAAGTACTGATTTTTTGGAATATGTTTCTAATACTGTTTATTGTTTTTAAATATTTTTGATCGAATTTATGTATTTGAGATACACGATTTGCCATAAAAGTTTTCAAAAAAAAGGAGGAGCGTGAACTCAAGCCAAAACTGTGAAATTTACAAAATATATTGGTGGTTTTAAATAAAACTCATAAAATGCAGAAGAAAATAAAAAGAATAACTTGGACAACAACTAGGCAGCACCTAATAATTCCAATCAAGGAACTATCTAGGTTTTAAGAGGCGCTACACGTGATTGAGCAACAACTAAATTCACTTAAACGGAATTAGTTGATTCTACTTTAAGATCATTCATTTTGAATTAGGTAGTGGAAGCAGAATTCCAAGATTTTACCAACAATTTAATAGTATTAGACGACCTATTAGATTTGGAAATCAATGTTGCTCAGAATTTAGATTCTAAAGATGCGTACTGGCTCAATTGGCCAATTTAAATTTTTTACATTGCAAAAGTTAAACTAACTAATGTTTTAATTTTAATGCTTTAGAGTTGTCTGATGCACTCCTTAAAATATCACCAACTTAAATTCTTAATTTCAAAGCCTCAACTATTACTATACTTTTCAGCGGGATTGAAAACCATCTTCACTGCCGTTTCTGATGCTTAATTTTTCTTTGCTTTATGGTAAGTCAGAAGTCAGAATATAAGATACTAGATGTCTTGTACGCTTTAAATAACTTTGTTTAATACAAATTTTTAAAAACAGAATTTTGTTTAAAACGATTTATCAATTAAAGAAACCGTTTTAAAGCATTATTTATATTGGATCCCAACTTTGGATGAACATTGTCTTTGAATGGTAACCTAGTGATATATTGTCTATCACTAGCTCTCGAAACAGATTATGCAAAATATTTATGTTACAGTTGTGTTTTGTAACAAACTTACAGATTCAAAAATTTCTTTACTTTCCCAAAACGTACAAAACGTTTGATTAAGAGATAAACTATTAGTTTCTTTATTAGCTAATATGGGTTTCTTATTTTAAAGAAGTGATTTATTATTACTAGTGGCCTTACGTCAATAAGCGACTGTCATCATCTAGAACCGAAAAGTATAATGTGGTGACAGAGGCTTCTTCTATATTCAAAGATTGTTGATTTGTGGTAGAGGCCTTGTTGAAACATGATGAATTTGGACAAACTTATTTCCCTACACTCAAAGTATGTTGATTGGTGCTAGAGGCTTTGTGAAACAAGGTGAGTATGGAAGAACGTACTTCTAAGCTGGTCAGAATAGCATTTGGATTACTTTTAATATGTGCAGGATAAACTAGTTTGATATCTATCATAGCATCGACATTTAATAAAATATTAATGGGTGATACTTCATTGAATTGAGGACAAACCATAGCAAAATTTGAAAATTGAGTTTGAATTTTACTTGTAAATTGCAACAGTGGGTAATTCGGGTGATTTTTGATTTTGTTGTATTTGTCGAACATCTCTATGACATCTTAGTAACTTTTTATCAAAACGTAATAAAGTGGTTTTTTCTACCACAGGTCTTGCAAGAAAACTTTCAAATACATTTTGAACTTGAACTCGGACTTGGTTTTGAATCAATCTTTTTGACTCTTGTGTGAGCTCTCTTTGAATGATGTTCAACATTAGGATATTGAGTATTAAATTTCGGTGATGGAGATGAAGATTTTGCAATCAACTATGAAACAGCTGACTGATTGGTTAGAAAATTAATCAGAAAATGAAACGTTGGAAGTTCCGATTCTAAATGCTGATCTTCAAATTCCTTTTGCAACTTGAGATCTAATAAACGTAGATCTAATTTGAGTAGAATGATGAAACATTAAATTTAAGAGAATTCAAAGAGTTTGCATTAGTTTGATGATTATTTTAAAATATTTAAAAGATAATGATATGCAATTACTTGCTTGTCAGTATAACTTATTACTAAAAGATAGTTAAATTATCGTTCTCTGGTGTGCAAGTAACTGTTTTGACCAATTGCAATTGCTTTTTAAGTATTGCAATAAATAAGAAAATTGTTTCAATTTTTGTTAATTTGCGCCAAATGAATTAAATTGTCATACAATAGGAAGTTAAATTTTTAAAATTACTATTAAATTTGATAACTTTGATTTTTGCCAAATGGTAAACCAGACCTTTCTTTATATTTTTTAAATTATTTTTTGGAGGATTTTGTTATTAAGGAATCTTTTTGTTTGAGGTTTGTCTTGTAAATTACTTGACAACTCTTGCAAATTGATGATTTACATCTACTTCAGTTTGTTTTTTTCTCATTTAGCTATTGTTTGTTTTTAAGACAGCTTCTACAATTTTTGTCTTGGGTAGTTTTAAAAATGTGTAACTACAAAGTAGTATTCTTGTCGCGACTGGACTATATCTGCAAAAAGTAAATTGAATTGACGAGTCAAAATACTGCATTTCTACTTTAGGTCAATGAGCAAAACACAACGTTGATGCGATATAGAACCATTACAGTAAAATGGTTCTATAGACGTTTTCTGCTGGCAATAGATGACAATAATATAATCTTAATTTATTTATTTATTTTTGTGTATTATTTTTATAATATTGTTTTACTCTAAAATTAATCTTACGAATCAAAAGCGCGAAGAATTGTAATTGTAAAATGTTGTCTAATATATTAGGTTCAGTTGTTTCACCACACTACGTTTTTGTCGTATAATAATTAAACAATCACTAATTTACTTTGGAACGGCTATTGCTTATTTTGTTAATGCGAAAAAGGAACTGAGACTTTTTCCACTTGCATTTGTCTCAGTGCTCTGCGTTTAGATTAATTTGGTTAATCTTGTCTTTTTGAATCAGCGCGCTATTGCTACGACCTGCTATTGTTTATTCGTATTTTTTTAAGAATTGAATCTACACATAATTGTTAATGTATTCTATGCAATAAGCATTTTTTTTCTAGCATATGACCACCAATAAGTCTTGTACCTCATTAAAGCACCAATGCATAATATACTATATTACTAATTAGCTAATTAACACAACCGCAAGGTATACTCTAATACAATTGTGGTAATAACTGTTCCTTTCTATTGTAATGTTCTTTGCATACAACCTTGAGGCCTAACCGGCCAGTGTAAGCTTGACATTTTTTTGCAATAATTGTACATCTCAGGACTAGATACAATTTCAATTCTTTAAATGGCAGTGTATGAGTAACAATTTTATATAGCCGAGTACAACTCTGGCAGCGTACTTAGCATGCTACAACTGTCAAGTACCTCAATGACATCGGTGCTAATGTATTTTGTTTTACACACTTTTAAGGCCTCTTTGGTATATATTTATATATTATTGGTATATAAATATTACTGTGCATTTTGATACACCTTGTATATCGATGAAGTAGTAGACAAGGGTGAATTCATATTAGTAATTAATTGAACACACCTCACACATTTTATAATATGCGTATAGATAATTTATATTCATATAGTTTATAATATATTGATCAGTATATTTCAGTTAATACATAAATTTGGAAATAATTAAATTATATTTGTTGTTAAACGTGTTAATTCATTTTAATACTGCTAATAAATACCTATTCAAATAATTTAGTACATTCTCGGTGCAAAATGAAATATGTGGCTTATTCATGGTATAAAATATAATTGTAATAATTTTGATTATAAACAATTAGATTGCTGAAATATATATTTTATCATCGTCTGTAACATCTTTTCTTATTGCAAAAAAAAATCCAGAGACGACGGGAATTATCTAATTAATTAGTAGTAAGTAATTGAATTATTAATTATATTTTTTTACCGTAATTACCATTTTTAATTGGGTAAATTGTTTAATATCTCTAATTAAATTAGATTTTTAACTTAGCCATAATTAATTGTATCAAACAAAAAGTTTGATTAATGGAGTTTTATAATTACATATTTTGTATTGGCACTTTTAAATTATTTTACACACGCTATATACTGTAGATATTAGAATTTGAATAAAATAGTATCTTAATAGTTTATTGGCATTATCTATTCGTTACTGACTGATTTTTATTATATGCGTTATGAGTTTAAGGATGGCTGTGAATGAATATATGTATTTCATTAATTCATATAAAATAGTTAAAAAATATGTTTTTTTAACCTTAACTACAAGAAGTTCTGAATCAACTAAGTTAATGACCAAAAAAGATTGGTTCAGTTAAAGATTAATTGAAGTCTTTGAGGTTTTTTTCTTTGCCAATTGATCTCTAGTTTTAGCAAGCTAAGTTGCTGTTTTGACTGGATTTAATTGCATCTGAGGAGATTAAACGTAATATTAGCTAAAATATAATATAAAAAGCGTTTGCAAAGATACAGAAAATATATTATATTTAATTCAGTTTTTAATACAGCTATAAAAACATTATGCTGTTTGGTGCTACTACGATAAGATTTTTAAATCACGGTACAGCATTTTCTCAGTCGACAATAACTGGCGAATAAGAACCAAAGGAAGATGGGAATTATGTTATGTCTATGTCACGAAAGTTAATAATGATACTAGCATAAATTTCTTTGTGCTAAGTACAAACTATTTTTTTGTATCACCGAACGATTGTGTGTATCTTCTATTATTATTATTATTTAATTGCTAAGCACATGCTTGTAGTATAGCCTCAACATACTGTATCATGATTTGCTATGACAGATAAGGTTAGTTTAAATTTATTAGTTTGTTGAATAGTACAGGGAGTTTATAAATAAATGGGATTATGTAATCACTTTAAATGTGCCGCTTTTGTTAAATTGTTTACTAAACTATTTGTTTTGACAGATCAACTTTGACAGCTGTCAAAAGGCGGCATATTTAAAGTGATTACATAATCCCATTCATTTATAAACTCCCTGTAGAATATGTACATTATTTACATCTATATATTATATAGTGTTACGTTTAGTTATTTAAATATAATTTCTTAAACAATTGATGCTACAAACGTTCAACCATCAATTAGTTTAGGGTATTGTTTTACTTTAATGACTAATTTCAGCTAACCGTTGTCAGCTGATATTTTATGATTTACCAAAATGTTTTTTTTTTCTTTCTTGCGTCGTTTAAACTTGTTTTACAGTTCTCCATTTAAGTCGGTCGGCTATGTCTCGCTTTCTTCACTCAGCGTCTAATTGTTACTGTCTGCTAATGTTATTGCGTGGTTTTTTTTATCAATTGAAATTGCACATATCAACTAAATCATTTTTTTTTTATTTGTAAACTCAAATGGATATTGAAATATGGAAATTTCTTTTGCACTTGCGTTTAAATTTGAAAAACGTTATAGCCTCTCGTTGCAGTTGCTTTGTATTCTCGTACACCGCGGCTATGCAAGCAATAAGGGGTCACAACTCATATCGTCAACGAAACGCAAATACAGAATTAGGTTTACCGTCAGTAGAACGGTGTGCGTCCGAGCGCAGGAGTTGGAGGAGAGTCTTAGTGTTAACTATACATTAGTGTTTGAGGTCAGTTTTGGCGAGCTTTCATCTTGGTTGTTGCCATAGGCAAAAGCTTGTCTCGATCTGAATTCTCAGACTAAACAGGAAACCCGCGTATTTAGGAGCAAGTTTCTTGAAATTGTTACCGAATAACCAGACTCTTTGCTGTTGTGTAGGGCCGGTTTGAAAATTGGGAAGTGGGATGTGTTTTTGTTTTAGATGGTACGGCCTATTCATGTTTTCTTCTTAAATCGGGCTCCATATGCATTGCATAAAGCTCTGTTAAACTGTCAAACGTTATCTAATAGTTAGTTTCTTTTTTGTTCCAACTTGCTGAGTGCCATCTTGAGTATAAAGTCTATGTAATTGGTTGATTTGGTGGCCCAGTTCGTATTGATATTTTGCGTGGCCGGGTATGGACAGAGATTTATCTTTGTCTGTACGCCGGGTCATGTGGGTATTGAGCGCAACGAGCTGGTCGATAAAGTAGGCTGTTAGGCGGCTGACGCGTATCTTACGGACGACATTCTTATAAGACCCTATGACCTTAAAGGATACGTAATTTCAAAGCTTATCAAGAATTGGCAAAGAGTGTGGAATGGTTTCGAGAGCAAATTAAAAAAAATCAAACTCTCTGTGACGGCATGGAATTTGCCAGTAGGTCTCAACAGGAGAGAAGAGGTTGTCTTGAGTCGCTTACGCATAGGACATACCAACTTGACCTCTTCGTATCTCTTAATTGGTGACAAACAACTTGCATGCTAAACATGTTACGACTTTCTAACGGTGAAGCACATTTTGGAAGAGTGCCGAGCCATGATAATTGACTCGAGCTCCTTAACAACGTACATTTATTTTATCAGAGTTCATTGGAAGGTGTCTATTTTTGAAAGGTGCACGATTTATCAAACAGGTGTAATGAAGTTTTGTGTTGTTTTTGAATTATTTTGATGTTAATTTGTTTTTAGCGATCAGTTTGTGTTGTTGAGTTGTTTAAAGCACCGTAGTTTTTTACAGCTTTGGTACTATCTGTGATATTAGTTAGGTTTATATTTAGGTACTAACATCATAGTTATTTACAACTCTGTTGTCAGCGGTGGTAATAGGTTAGGATTAGTTAATTGGTTTTGTGATATTAGTTGCTAATTTTGACAACTGTGATGTTATAAGAATTATGAATCTTGTTTTAACTTACGGAAGTATAAACTTGAAATCAAAGGTTCTAGTGCGTAGTAAAATTAGTAATTCTGTAACAGTTTGACTCTTAACAACTAATACAACTGCAGCCTAAGCAATTTTGATTTCATGATTGATATCGACGTGTTCATTTGGTACTATGTATATCATTAAAATTGTTTTTGAAAAATGTATCTCTAAACCAACCTTCAAGCATATATTAGGACATTCTTCTAGCATCTATTTTAATTTTCTTAGGTTGTCAGCTATAAGGACTATGTCGTTTTCAAAACTCAAAAAATTAATTTTTTGAGGGAATGCTCTAAAACAGTTATAATCAGTTTCACGTCTTACTCTTCTTCCACATTTAATGGGATTAGTCTTTTTATGTAATTTTACTGATATTGTAGCGTTTTGGTAAACAAACAAATACTAAATAAAAAATACTTCATTTTATACTCGGCGACGTACATCAAATGCTGTTATACTTATCCTAGTTAATGAAATATGCAAATTTTTTTACAACAAAAACCTATTATAAACAGAAATTATAATAACCAATAATTTAATAAAGTAGTAAAAATAACTTATTAATAACAAAATCAAAAATAAATAGTATTGTATACATACACATACAAATATATACAAAATGTTTTTAGTTCAGTCAAAGTAGCTTTTCACTTCTAATAAATTCCAAAAGTTTCAAAACTTTGTACACTGATTTATAGGTACCTAGTGAAGGATATACTAAAAGTCCTGACAAATATGATACGAGCTCTAGCGGCAATCACGAAAAACAGGGCACTTTTTTCGGTTTTTTGTTAATATCTAGGGAACTGTAGGTCGGAGGTAAAAGTTAACTATATACACAATGAAAGCAGATAAAATGTTTATATACATTTCTTTAGTATTCCTAGCGGTTACAGGTTATAGAGCACTAATGATTGCGATTTTTTCAAAAAAAAAAGTTAACACGGCACAATATGTAATTTATTGAAGATATTTGTTAGATACTTGTAAATCAATATTTGACAATGTTTTGCCTACACTTTTGGATACGTTGGATTATTTTGGGAGGGGGGTTATACATTTGCGAGAAATGAGATTGAGGACTGCTTCAGGTTCTGCTGCGTTTTCTGTAGTTACTGGGATCAACCGGCTGGCTCAAACTTCCAACCCCACTGTTCTGGAGGAAGTTTATTTCCTAGCCTAACTTGGATTTGCTGGTATACACGAAAAGCATGCTGCATTGTTGCTTCTTCCGTGGGCGACAGTGCAGCTTCAGCTTTATTACGTCAGTAATACTTTGCAGTGTAGCTTGCTTCTTGAACAAATTGAAACAGACAAGTTTCTATTTTTGATATGCAGCGGAAGTCGTATCACATTTGCTAATTGCATGCACAAGAAGTATGCTGGTTTTTATTTCCATAGTTTGCAATTGCTGACTCGAATATACCTTCCTTTCTACTCTGCCGTGGCTTGCTTTAACAAATAATATCTGTCTTTCAAATGGGGTTAAAGCCATGAAGAGTTTAGGATTTTCTTACTCCTGTGCGGATGATCAATTTACCAGCATTACTAGATTCTTGTTTTGTTTTAATTTCATGGTCGTAAAGAGCAGTTAAGAGGAATGAAATCAGTCTGGATTTATTGTGTTCATTAGAAAGAAAACTATCCTGTTTGACTATGATTTGTGTTTTGTGTTCAAAGTTTATGTTAACTGACTTCTTTAGCTTGTACTTTGGTTCTATTCAGCTGTCTACGTACTGGATGGTGCCGCTGAATAGCCATCAAACGCATCTGTACAGTTCTTGCCGGCATAATGCTTGAGAACATAGGCGACATAACATTGGCAAATTGTTGAGATTGAAGATTTTTGGGCCACACCACCTTGTGTAACAGTAATCTTCTATCCAAAACGATGTCAAAATCAAAAATATTGGTTTCTTCTTGTAGTTTAGGAAAAGTACCGTATAAGGTGGATTTGTTTGTTTTCAGCATTCCAGTTTCTTCAAATAAAGATAAATGGTAAGGAGCAAGCTTATGTTATAAGTAGTTATTACTCTGCTTGTTGATAGCTATCTTTAGAAACATCGTTAAAGAGTTAATTACCACCTTTCTCTATGAACAAAGAAGGTAAAAGAGAGACCGCACACTACAATTTGACGCGTATGCCACGCGTATCGTGCACGCTATGTGGAAGGATGGGCAGGTAGTTTGGGGAGAGGGGGAGGACTATCAAAATGAACGGAGGACCAAACAAAAGAGACCGGTTTCTTGGCTCGTAACAATACAAAAAACTTTTTTTCTATTCTTTAGCGCCCTATAACTCAGTAACCGCTGTGAATACAAAAAAATGTATAAGATCATTTTTATTGCAAATTTTATTTTTTTTATTCAGCTTTCATTATGTATTTAGTCAACTTGTACTTCCTACATTACCGTCATTACCGCTAAAGCTCGTGTCATATTTGTCAGGACTTTTAGTATATTTTTTATTAGGTACCTATAAATCAGTGTACAAAGTTTTAAAACTTTTGGAAATTTTTAGAGATGAGATCAATATTTGAGCATATTACTTAACTAGCATTGAAGTTGTATAAATGCTTTATAATATTTGTTTTAAATACAGACATTAATTTTTTTTTAAAATTATTAGTTAAGTTGTTATAGGATACAGTTGACGCATAGCAAGAAAATCTTTTATAAATATTGGTTTTATAACTAGGAATTGTGAGTAAGTGATAATATCTATGCTCAAAACTAGTTGTAGTAACAACATTTTATGCTGGTTTAGTACAATTAAAAAGATAATAGGTCTTTTAGTTCCAACGTTGTAATCTACAATTGGCCATGTCAAGCCAGTTAAGATGACTAAGCCGATATCGCACATGATCTCTAACACGTAAGTTGTACACAAACCTAATGCAATTGTTTTGGATTTTTTGTAGACTGTATTTACTCGCAACGTCTAGGCAATAGTATCATCATAGTTAGCATGACTTAGAATAAGTGCTTTACATAAAACACGTTAAGTTAACAAATGCTTATTATTATATAATAAACGTAAAGCTCTATCACTTTTTTGAACATTCTTAGACCACAAAAGCGTAAGTCTGAATCAATTATAAAACTAAGATTTTTTACTTGATTTACATTAACTATAACGAAGTTCTTTATGTTTTCCAAAGTAAATTAATTTAGATCAATTTGGATTTATAGATAAACTATGAGATGTGTTTTAATATTGCCAATAAAAGAGTATGAGTGAGACAATCAATATTTTACCATTATCTACTGAGTTAATAATATTTGAGTAACTTTTGAAGTGCTGGGAATGTAACTAGTTTCTATACAACAAATAATTTTGTGCAATTTTGAGGAGGTATAAATGCCAACAAAGTCAAATTGCTTTTAAATTAATGAAATCAGAACCAGTGGCATTAGAACTAAAGGTTTTTATAATTTAAATAATATTGTTTTCATGGTTATAGTTTTATTTAAATCAAAATAATTTACTGAAATTGTACTTGCCGAGGTAACAAAATTTTTAGAATTTAAATTATATCTAGTTTTTAATATTTAATAGAAGGACAAATATAAGTTTTATACATATGCAAAAGCTAAACAGAAGTAAAAAGCTGTTTTCATAAATTAATAAATTTTAGTTTTTTACATACTTTTGAAGCTATGTCAACGTGGTCATTTTAGAGAAGATCATGTGAAATTGTAACCTCTAGAAGACAAATAGAAAAAGATTTAGATATGGATTTGTTGTGTTTAATATTTGGTACTGATGACATTGAGTTGATTTTGATTTTGAAATAGTAAGAAGTTGAGTTTTTTTATAGTTAAAATTAACTATGTTGGAAGTACCTCATTTGGATATTGGTTTTGAGGTCTTTGTTTGCTACAGATTCTAACATTTTTAAGACGTTTTACCACATAATAAAAATATGAAGTATGAATGGTGCTATCATCTGCAAAACTATGAATAGGACTTTTACTAATCTGAGGAAATTCATTAATGTAAACCAAAATTAAAGTTGGTGAAAGAGCAGAACTTTGAGGAACACCAACATTTATGATTTTGGGGTCATTTAATTTAATTGTAGAGTTTGTACTTTGCTTTAATGTTTAATTTATGCAGAGAAAAAGTGTTAACAAATATCTACAGCTTTATGGAAGAAGATTTGAATATATTTTGCATAGGTTATAATTGTCATCAAAAACTTTATAATTGAAACCCAGGAAATATTTTTTTTACGTTTATTTCACTGTAGATTGAAGTAGAATCTTTATGTTTACAAACATAGATCGTATATACTGGATAACTGAGTACATACGCTTGAAATCAAACGTTGCAATTTCCTCATATAATGGGCATTGTTTCAATTAAAATACATTAAATTGCAATTAAAAACCTGAGTGGTTATAAAATGTAGTGAACAAATTGATTGAATTATAAATTATATTATTTCACTATTATTTCATCTCATCACACGCTAACGGCTAACATCATTACATATATTTTTCATAATTTATTTTGAACGGAATTACGTATTTTTGAATCAATATTCTGAAACAATTATCTTGTAAAATATTTTAACATTCAAAATTAATTTAAGCGATTAATATCAATTGATTAAATTCATAAAACAATATTTTCTTCCCCCACAAATAAAATCCTTTTTAAACCGCTTTGGGTCAACGCAAATTGAGATAAAATTAATATTCAATTGCCGCTAGCAAATAATTCATTTAAGGGGTAACATTGGTATTATTGGTAATAAAATCTTACGCTTACTTTGCTTTTTTATTAAAACATTTTACTCTTTCAACATTTTAAATTTACTAAATAATTCCGTATACGAAATAATGCTAAAATCAATTGATAATTAAATCCTGAAAATATGTTACACGTCAGGTAAAGTCGCTGTGGAAAAAATGCTAAAATAAAAATGAATTTAACTGGCATTCCTCTATACCACGTGTCCTCGACTGAATGGGAAGAGAGCTAATTTAACGATCGTTGTAAATAAAGAGAGCGAATGAGGTAAAAATTGAATGGGTATATATCAGTTGATGGCGAGGGCATTGTTAAAAGCGCTAGTTAGTAACGTAATGAGGTAGCGTATGTATATTTTATTGGTTCTTCGCCATTTTTAGTCTTGTTAAAGATTTAAAACGGCGTACTGTCTAATTAAAGTACACAAAGGCACTCGATATACGCAAGGTAATTGTTAACTATCTATAGAGAGGTTTAATTATTAATTAAATCAGAAACTGCGCGCGATAATTAACTAACTTCGTTAATTATAATATTTAAAGTTCGCTCTTTTAAATAAAATATAAAAAATGTGCGGGCGAGCTCCGCGCGCGACGTCGACGAGTAATATTTCACGTTAATTAATCCGCGCGTTTTACAACAACAATCGGAATTTTCGCTAATTATTTAATATCGCCCCTTGGGTCTACTCCTACTGGGTTGCGAGTTTAATCGACAGCTAGGACTTGATATTCTGCTGCGGATTAATTCTTTGATGTTCAGTTTTGAGGTTTCGTTTTACTAAACCGTATATATAACAATTTAATTAACGAGGATGGAATACACTTAGAGTTTTGTTTTCGACTTTTGTGTTTTTCAAAGGAACTCAATTATGATTGATAATGCTTTATGAAACAATAACCGTAATTTAGATTATCAATACGAATTAATTATATCTAACTTAATTAAATTTTCTACTGACGCTTTTGAATAAAAGCATAAAATATTTAGATACAATAACAAATTTGAATTATATGTTAATAGATTTTGTATGAGATTTCAAGTATTCATATTAACAAGCGAGTTTGCTTTTGTATAGTAGTAAATGCTGTAACAGCGGTGGAAAATCCACCGCTGTATTTCAAACATGCACAAATTCAACTAATTGTTACAGTTCATAGGCCACCACACGTACAAACATTCGTTCAATTTATAATATTACAACACTGTGTGAAATCTATCATTCAATTTTATAAATTATTACCTTCTACTTCAACAGACTTCTCAAGTGCATGTGAGATGTTATGGATTTTATTAAAGTATTTTGTAATTTGTTATTTTGTAAATATACAGTTATAATTGTGATTTGTTGTGTAAATGTAACTGTTTCACTACAATAGGTACTTCATATCAATAAAAAAAGTTTAGAAAAATAAATTTTATTGCGTAGAAATTCATTAAAATAGCTGGATAATGTCTGCAGCAAAGTTGTATTAGTATATAAAAATTGGTTTGTAATTAATACAATGTTCAAATCATCCAATCAATTACATTTACCTTAATTAGCCTCATTAGTTGCTAACTGGACGTGGTATATTTATGCAACCAATCAGTATACTAACATTTATGAATGAAATTCCATATAAATTACAACAGTTCATTCTGCTATAAAGTATTTTTACTTAATTAAGCGCTATAATTTAATTATTATAATATAAAAAACAAATTAAACGGTTTATTTTATAAGCTTACAAAAACTAAAACTTAATATAGTATACAGTTTTATAACAATATTTCTGAAAGTTTTAAAGAGAATCTGTAGAAATTTAAGACTGAGTTGCGTACTGAAATCAATGATGCAGCATTTTATATCTACATTTTAAGTTTTAATATATGTGTGATGTATTGTATATTATTTTATGTACAACTGTATTATAAATTACTTTTTATTACTTATATAAATAATAAAGTTATTTTATTTTACTAGTACAATAATGTAAGTTTTCTTTCATTGTCAAAATAAATTTATTTTTAATTATTGGTTTCAGGAATATGTGTTTAGTTGCTTTGCTTTAATACTTCTTTCTTGATCTTTGCAGATGATGAAAGTTGAAGTTTTTTCACAAAATATTTTGCATAGTATCTTCTTTGCAACGCTAATTTTGGTATTTTTACAATCATTTTTATAGCCCTCCGCCACGACTGATGAACGTTATATTAGCTCCTCCATTTAGGTGCGTCTAAAGCAATGACCTGTATACGAAACCTGATTCTTTAGATACAAAGTTTTTTACATGGCACCCTGGTTGGTAGAAGTGTATTTATGTATTCTCTCACAATTTCGAGTAGATTAACATTTTCTAAGCTACACCAGATATCGGGGATTGTAGAAAATTTTTAATACATAACTTAATTTAAACATTCACACCTTGTTAAATACATGTTTCTTATTATCAGATATGTATTATTAATTATTTATCAATATGATAATTTGTCAATAGTCAAGTTTGTATTACCGTCAGATGATGGCCTTTTAAAAGGTTGAAACTAGTTACGGTGTGGCGAAAACGAAGATATAAATTTTTTAATAAAATGGTGTTTATCTCATGTTTTTCGTTAAATTTCGAAAAACTAAGAGCGGAGTCGTGTTCTACGAAAAATTTCCTATAAGAACTTTTTTGAATATGATTTTTGACTATTATTGCTTATTTACAGCACAAAAACTAAAAGAAGACAAAATATTCCTAAAAGAGTTAAATGGCCGCCATTTACACTGTACTGCACCTAGAGATCTAAAATTTTATGAATCGTCATATTTTGGTATTCCAACCATGTGTACATTTGAGCGAAATCGGAGATATCGATGTGGGGACGAAGTATCGTGGAATTACCCACATAGTTAATCTGTTTTATTTATTTTCTTTTTCTGTTTTGTTTCAAAAAAGGTATGACACTTCAAAATTTATGAATGTCAACTCCTCCACGCAAATTTATGCTCAATTGTAGCATGAAATATTTACTCCACAGTGATGAACTAACAAAAAAGTAAATGTGAACTTTAGCCAGGTGTACGCATCAACAGCAGACAAGGGCGAAGCAAAATTGAACAATTAGAATACACTAAAAAACATGAAGTAAACATAATAATGGGTGACCTGAATTTTAAAGTAGGCACCGACATAACTCCTGAAGTTACTGGTTGCTATGGACTAGGCAAAAGGAATGAGAGTGGTGAGCGGCTGGTCAGCTTCTGCTAACACTTATTATCAGCAACACATTGTACATATTACCGAAAAGACGACTCTACACTTGGATGTCAACGGCAGACCACCAGAGAAAGTGTATCAAAAGTGTAAAAACATACCCAGAAGATGGCGCAGCTTTGGAACTCAAAATAATACACACGCTCACACGTAAGAAATTAAAGCTTGCAAAGGGAGAATGCATGGAAGAAAGATGTAAAGAAATAGAGGAAAACATGTGCACAAAAAGGTTGAAGAATGCACATATACTCAGCGGAAACGAATGTATTATACTCTGAAGATCAATGCTTGGAACAGAAGAGATAAAACATGAGTGGGAAAGGTATATAGGTGAACTTTGAGGATAATTGAGATTAAACCTTTAGAGATTTATCAACAAAGACCGAACCAAGCATAATGAAATTTTGAAGTAGAAAAGGTTATAAGACAATCTATTAATAGAAAGGCATTAGGTTCAGAGTAAAATATTCTAAACAATCATTAGACAAATATTTAACAAAATCTATGACAAGTTGTTGGCGCTGGATTACATGCAATCATGATCTTCTTCTTCTTTTTTGTCAGCCATTCATACGCCACTGCTGGCGTCTTAGACTCTTCTCCGCTTGTAATGCTGGCAACTTACATTACAAGGAACCAACAGTTTTAAATGGGTTCCGAACCATTGGAGAAAATTCATCACTCTATCAGAGAAGGTTTCAGCCGTAAAACCCCTTGCTGGCAAAGAGGCTTGGGGAGTGGGAGAGCGTATAGAAAGTGAAAAGTATATTACGGTATATGGGAATCGAATTTATTTTTTAATTTTTTTTCTTGTTTTTTAAACGTTACACTAGAGTTTTTTGTTTGGATTTTCCAGAACAATTCTTGGTCTTTGGTCTGGCTTTTGATGTTGTTATTTGAGGATATTGTTTTTTACTTTAGTACATACAAGGGTTTTTCTACTTTTTATGCTGTTTTTAATTTGTTTGCTGGTTTATTGGTGAGGTTTTGATATTGTATGCAAGTATTGAGTACATTTTTTTATTTAAGTTTATTGGCATTTGTTTGTTATACTACTTCAATTATTTGACTGCTGCCCACGTCATGAGTATTCTTTTTGAAATTTGTAAAGTATATTTCTTTTAATTTGTCATTAAGCTTTTGTGACATTTTTGCTAGCTGTTTTTCTTGCTGTTAATTATAGCTTTATCATCTACAAATTGTAGATGATTTATAAATCTTTTATCTATGTTTATGTTTTTTAAAAATGTTTTCTAGGAGGGCTGTCGATTATTTTGGGGACATAGGCACTTTTTGTTTTTGTTCTTAGTTTTTTTTTATTATGATTGAGTTTTTAATTATTTGTTGATTTTTATTTGGAATGTTGCACATGAGAATGCTGTATATGGAATCTTTTTGATGATGATGATGATATTGCTAGGGAAAATGATAAATGGACTGGACAAAGTGACACGATGGAAGCTGCGAGGCAAAAAAAGAGAACTGGGACGACTGCTTATGAGATGGACCGATGACTTAAAGAAAATTACTGTGTGTCTTTAATTTTGCATAGACGTATTTCATTTATTTGTTAGTCAAATTTAGTAAAGATTATTTTTGGGTTTATTGCTATGTAACCTATTATTTAGGTCAGTTTATGGATGTAAATTTTCATGGTACTACGGAAGCAATATAACGAATTATAATTATGTTTTATTTGGTATTTAAACGGCCACTATTAATACCGCTCTTTATGTATGTATATAAAATATGTTCATTGTAAAGGTTTTAAATTAGAAATTAGATTAAAAATATAATAATTTGTCAAAATAAGTAAGGAAAACCTATTTTCTACTTACGCGACGACATAAACTGTATTTAGGTCTGGTGCTCTGCAAGGTCTTGCAACCAAATCTTAATGAAGTGATTATGATGCAATTGACATGGCGGAGTGTCATTCCTGTGAAAAAATAATCAAAACAAGATAGTATATCTTTTACGTTGATGATTGATGATCTTTTATATTTTTTTATAGTATTTATTTATTGAAAAATGTTGTTTTTGGAATTTTGACTATTATCATCTATAGTATGAAACTGTACGTGCTGAACTGCGTGTTATTTTTACTAAAGTTAACAATATCTTTCTGTTACCTTAAAAATGCGTCTTCGAAGATCTTCAACAGTCTCTGATAGTGTTTGGTATTTTTTTCTTCTGTTATGTGCGTTGGCGAATTGTGATCTACTGGATAATAGCTAAGGGTTTGTTTATTGCTGCTGTTTTCTAAAGTTTCTTATTTTTGTCCAGTTTTTTTATGTTTTAGAGCCATGAGAGCTGTTTACGGCCGATGCTTTGCCTTTTAATGTGTTTCTTTAAGGATTAGCAGATATTTGTTATCTTGGTTTTCTTAATATATGGCTCACGTAGCTGATCTTACGTTTTTTTTATGTTTATTAACCCATGAGATTTGAAACACTTTTTTCAACGTCTACATTTTGAGGGCCATGGTTTTGTTGATGGATGCTGCCTTTATTGCTTAGGTTTTGGTTTCATACAATAGGACTGCCCAGACGTAGCATTTAACTATTTTGAGGTAAATTTATAAGTTCAGGTTCTTCTTGCATAGTAGGGAGAATAACTTGCAGTCGCGGTCAATGTCCGACGGAGAACAAACGCGCTCGCGAATGTGCATAAAGGCGATTTAAGTAATGGTGAATAATCTATGTTATTTGAAAAATTAAAAAATTCTGTGAATTAGAACAAACAGTGGAAAGGTGAAAAGTTTATTGTGAAAGTTCAAAAAAGTGTAAAACTGGACACACTAAAAAATAAAGGTGCGGTCGTGTTTTAAAACACACTCGTGTCGTGACGCGCGACACGTCTAGTGTTACATAATAAAACATAAACGAGGAAACAGCAATTTGATATTTAGTTAAAAGTGAAACTAGGACAAGGGTCAAAAAACGTAATAAGATGGATGCATTTTTAAAAAGCGGGATGTTGCAAAGAACACCGCCGGATAAAAAAAAAAGATAAAGAATTAGGTCAAACGAATCAAAAAAGAGGGAGAGAAATAGATTCGCCAGGAGGTAACAACGAGGCGAAGAGAGCAAATAACCTCACATCAATCCAAATATTGGGGAAATTAATTAGAGAGTTAAAAAACTTAACCAGTGAGTGTACAACCACTAAACTAGAAATTATAAAGGTGGCGAATCAACTAGAAACAAATATGGAGAGAATGGAATTTGAAGAAATCCAAAAAAAAAGAACAGGAGAAAGAAAATAAAACAAAAATAGGTATAGAAATGTCGACACAGACAATGGAAACTGGAGATAATAGGGAAGAAAACCGTAAAAACCATTTCATCTCGGACGAGGAGATATTAGAAGTGGTTAATGAAGAGGATATAAAAAATATTATAAATAAAGAATGGAGAGATACTGACTATAAATATGTAAACGTGAAAAAAAAACAATAATGGGAAAGGAAATGGATACAGGACTTTTAATAAATAAAGATGAAATAGGCAAAGAAGGTGGTATCTTACAATAAGCAAAAATAAAATACCCTGAACTAATGGAGGAAGAAGGAGAAGATGAAACGCCATATATAGAAATAGTTAAAAATCTAAGCGGAAAAAATGTGGGAAAAGTACACATCATTAAACAGAAAATCGAAACGGCAGGGAATAAGGAGATACTAATAGCTATCGAAAAAATGCTTATTAAAACAAAAACATTAAGTATTGAAGAAATAAATATACCAATACCAACGGGAATTACGGCAAGAGATGCAAAAAAAATTATGGAAATAGCAGGAAGAAGAACTAACACAAAAATAAGACTGTGCGTGCCAACACAGGGACAGGAAGCTGAGACAAATAGAGAAAAAAAAAACAGGAACGGAAACAGGTGCTATAGTAGTGAGCAAACAAGGTGTCACATATGCAGATTTGCTGAGACAGGCAAAAACCCAGATAAAAGGATCTACGTTCAAGGAGGTAAGAGAAACAAAAAAAGGGGAGTTGTTACTAATTACAAAGGGTAATGAGACGGAGAAAGAGATAGAAAAAAATAAAAATGGAACGGAAGGCTGCAATGTACGAAAAGCCAGTAACAAAACCACAGAATTGGCGATAATCAAAGATATTAGCCCGGAAATTAAGAGGGTAGAAATACTGGAAGAAATTATGAACAAAGTGAACACAGAAGGAAGTACAATAATTTCCATAAAAAGGTTATAGAGAAAATCAAACCGCTATAGTTAAAATGGACAAAAAAATTGCGGAACAGATAATAGGAGAAGGAAGAATAAACATAGGACTCATAAGATGCAGAGTAGAAAAAGTTAAAGCAAATGAAAGAAAATGTTATAAATGCTGGAGGAAAGGACATGTAGCGGCAGGTCTTCGCTGTGTATAAAATGCGGAAAGAAGGGACTTTAGGTTGCCGAATGCAGAAACAAGGAATACTGCATTGAATGCAATGTATTAGGACACAGAACGGGAGAGAAAAGATGTCCAGCTACAAAGAAATGAGATAACTGGAGAGAACACGAGGAAAAAATAGTATCACATAATGTATAAGTTTATACAAATAAACATAGGGAGGGGAAGAGAGGCTCACGATTTACTAATAGCAACAGCGGAGAGAGAGGAAATAGACCTAGTGCTAGTGAGTGAACCTAATAAAAACAAACTAAATGGTAAGTGGATAAGAGACAATGGAACAGATGCAGCAATTTTAGCTAGAGGGAAGTGTTGGGACAAGGTGGAAAGATAGGGAACACTAAAAGAAGGAATAGTGTGGGCAGAAGTACAAAACATGATAGTATACAGCTGTTATATCAGCCCAAACTGCGATCTGGAATACTATCGAGAGAGGATAGAAAAATTAGAAAGAAGTTTAAGAAAACAGAAAAACAAAAAAATTATTGTAGGAGGAGATTTCAACGCAAAATCACCGAGATGGGGAGGCTACAAGAACGATTTTAGAGGAAAAATCTTAGAGGAGATGATAGCAGGGTTAAATCTTACAATCTTACAAAGGAGACAAACCGACGTTTGTAAGAGGAAGCTCAAAATCACATATTGACATCACCATAGCAAGGTGGGAAATGGCAAACATAATAAATGAATGGACCGTGACTGGAGAAGAATCACTGAGTCTGCACAAACATATACAATACAATACAATACAATACAAAGGAGAAAGGAAAACAGGAGCACACGAGAGAAGGTAAATGGAACGTAAGAAGAATGGACAAAGAAAAGATAAAGAGAGACATGGAAATAGAAGAAGGGACAGAAAACGAAAATATTGAGAAAAGATGCGAGAGGTACTCAGAAAAACTGAGAAAAGCGGCGGAGGAAGCAATTCCTAGGTACAGGGAAGGCGGACGAAAAGGACCATACTGGTAGTGTGAGGAAATAAAAGAATGCAGGAAAAACACAATACAAACAGGGAGGAAAATCAAAAGGCTGAGAAGAAGAGGAGAGAACACAGAGGAAATAGAAGAGAAACTAAAAAACGACAGAAAAAACTTAAAAAGGCAATTAGGGATAGCAGAAAAAGATGCTGGAAAGAAATGATAGAATCTATAGATGGGGATCCTTGGGGAAAACCGTACAAAATAGTGATGAACAAATTGGGTGGAAGAACAAAAGGAATCTGCTTAAAAGAAGACGAAGAAGAAGAAGTCATAATTAAAAAAACTATTTCCCAAGGGAGAACCAGTAGAAGAACCAGAAACAAAAGAAGAAGAAGAAACAGTTATGGCAACAGTGGAAGAGATCAAAGAGATCATAAAAGAATTGCTTAATAACAAAGCACCAGGTCCGGACGAAATAACAACAGAGATTGTTAAAGCAGCTTTAGACGGAAACGAGATAGAAATAACTCAAATAATCAACAGGTGCCTAAAAGAAGGAACTTTCCCAGGATGTTGGAAAGAAGCCACTCTGGTACTGATTGGGAATAAAAAAGAAGCAGGAAAAGCAACTTCATACAGACCAATATGCTTAATCAACACACTGGCTAAAATAATGGAGAAAGTTATTGTACGGAGAATAGAACAAGAAATAGAAGAAAAAGGAATATGGGAAAAAAAACAATACGGATTTACCAAAGGAAAAACAACCTTAGGAGCTATCGAAAAAGTGAAAGCAATATCAAATGAAGCAAACAACGGAACGCAGAGGAAATGGCAACACTGTGTAATGATAGCGTTGGATATACAGAACGCGCTTAATAGCGTATCATGGGCAGCAATCATAGAGGCGGCAAAGAAGAAAGAGCTGAACAGAAAAACAATCAAGGTTATATGGAGCTACTTACAGGACAGAAACCTAGTGACCAAAAAGGGAAGATTCAAACTTATTAGAGGGGTTACCGCAGGGCTCAGCACTGGGACCAAAACTGTGGAACCTTGTCTATAACGAGTTACTTAGTTACTTCGAATGAAGATGCAGGAAGGCGTGTCAATAACAGCATTTGCAGACGACATAGCAGTAGTAGGTAAAGACGTAGAAATAGAAGTACTAAAAGGAAGATTAGAGCTGGCAATTGATATGATACAAATATGGATGAGAAGTAAGGGCTTAAAACTAGCAACACAAAAAACTGAGGCGGCATGGCTATCGACTAAGAGAAATAATAGAGGAACAGGTAAGATAGATAGATAGATAGATTTATTAAAACATTTGAAAAAATTTACAAAGATAAATTTACACAAACATTCATGTCAAATATTAATACAATAATATATGAACTTAAAAATAAAAAAAAAACATAATGACACAAAACTGTATACATTATTAATATATACATATTTTTAAATGACAGAGTACAGAGTTAAAAATTAAAATTTAGATTATACAATATCTCTCCTGCAGAAAGTATAGTACTCTTCAATTGAATAACAATTGCATTCTATAAGAATTTTTTTAACAACTTTTTTGAATTGCTTTTGATTATTTATCTGTTTTACTTCATTTGGTAGTGCATTGTATAATTTACATCCGGTATAGTAATAGCCTTTCTTATAAAGAGTTAGGTTATGTTTTGGTAATAAAATATAATTTTTATTACGTGTTTGATAATTATGATCGACATTATGCATCATAAACGTGGACATATTATTAAACACATAACATAAAGTTGTAAAAATATAAACACCACAAAACGTTAAAATATTTTGTGTCTTAAAGACATCTCTGCAAGACACATTCCACTTTAAACCATATATAATTCTAATAGCTTTTTTTTGAATAATAAAGATTCTATCTGCACCACTCGCTCTTCCCCAAAACATTATTCCATATCGCATAACTGAATAAAAGTTACCATAGTACATTGTTTTTAATATATCTTTGCTACAGTGTTTAGGTAAAATTCGAAGATAATAGCAAATACTAGAAAGTTTGGAAGAGAGAGTGCTAAGATGTGATTGCCATTTAAGATTATGATCTATTTCTATTTCTAAAACTTTTGTAGAATCAACAACATTCAGTAAGTCATTATTTATTGCAACTAAGTCACCAATTAGACCATTTGACTGAGCAGTTCCAAACAGTACGATAGCAGTTTTGTTTTTATTGATAGCTAAACAGTTTCTATCAATCCATTGTAATATGTTTTCATACACCACATTTACGTTTACAAGTATAGTATTTAAATTACCCTTCAGTAATATGTTAGAATCATCAGCATATGACACCAACATAGACTGAGTGATAATACTGGTAACTCATTTATCAATATCATTTGCAAATATTAAAAACAATATCGGTCCCAGTACAGATCCTTGTGGTACACCACAAGTAAGCATTTTCGTTTCTGAACAAATTTCCTCTCCATTCACTTGAGTTACTACTGCTTGGTAACGGTTTTTTAAGTACGTATTAAACCAGTTGCTTGCCATACCTCTAATTCCATATCGTTCTAACTTTGCTATCAGTAAATTAAAATTGACACAGTCAAAAGCTTTGGACAAGTTAATAAAAACACCAAGTGCTAATAATTTCTTATCCAAAGCTCCTAAAACATTTTCAGTGAACGTTGCCAAAGCAGTTTCTATTGACTTTCCTTGTGTAAATCCGTGTTGACTGGATGCAAATAATCTTTTAGAGTTAAAAAAATGTACAATTTTAT
This sequence comes from Tachinus rufipes, assembly GCA_963932245.1. NCBI lineage: Eukaryota > Metazoa > Arthropoda > Insecta > Coleoptera > Staphylinidae > Tachinus > Tachinus rufipes. Next base: position 41,594,402 of record OZ010741.1, on the reverse strand, counting down.
TGTTCATTAGATGTTCTAATATCTTGGATAAGCTAGATAATATACTTATAGGACGATAATTTAGCAAGTGTATTTGTATCGCCTTTTTTATGAAGAGGTATAACAGTAGCTAATTTAAACCTGTCTGTTTTTAACTATTTGAATTATGTCGTACTCATCAATATCTCGTAAAAATATTGTAGAACTACACATATCAATATCTTCATTTACAAAGTCCAGGTTACCGTTAGTGCGATTTGTAAGATTGGAAGTAATTGTTGAAAAAAGATCATTGAATGCATTGCAGACATTTTTTGCATCATTTACGGTATTTCCAGACAATTCAGGAAATGCTCTAGTACAATCTGACTTTCCTTGAAATTTGTTTATAATTTGCCATATAGATTTATTTTTATTTGCAGCATTAAAAACAATATTATCATGGTATTTCTTTTTTGCTTCAGATATTGTTTGTTGGTATAAATTATTTGCAACAATATAATCATCTTTAAAGACTGAATTTGTTTGTGATAGATCATATAAAAAAGATACAGTTCTTTTCAGTTCTATTATATCTGCAGTTATCCATTTATAATCTTTACTTGCAGGGTTAGTTCGAAATTCTTTAAGTGGAAAGTGTTGTTCATATAAAACATTAAATATATTATAAAAAGAATCTAAAGCTTGATTAGGACAATTCTTATTAAATACTTGATCCCAGCAAGTGTTCTCTAAGCTGATACAAAAAGAAGCAATACAATCTTCATTAATAGTACGTTTTTTAAAAGTGGATGTTTTTGGAATATTACATTCTAATAACAAATTAAATTCTAAAAACTGACCATAGTGATCAGATAGATTACATTTGATTACATTTGCTTTTATTTGATTGACATCACTATTTATAAATATATTGTCTATACATGTGCTTGAGTTTTTTGTTACTCTAGTTGGTTCTTCGATGGTAAAATGAAAATTATAGCTTAACAATAAATTTAAAAAATCAATTGTGAGTTTACTGTTTGTTTTAAATATGTCAATATTAAAATCACCAGTTAAAAAAATAGTTATATCTTTAGTGTGTACTTTATCTAATAACTTATGCAATTTTTCAATAAAAATAGTTGTATCGCCTTCAGGAATTCTATATACACCAATTATTAAATATTTATTTTCCATCCAGAACACCTCAGCTGCACAGCACTCAAAATGATTCTGAACCGAAAAAACATTTATATCATAACGCATTTTAACACCTCTTTTAAAATCTACTGAAGAAAATAATGCAACACCTCTACGTTGATTGGGAGGACGACAGTAGCTGCTAAGCAGAATATATCCTTTCAAATGAAAAAATTTCAAATAATCTTCAGATAGCCAATGTTCACATAATATTACAAACGATGGGATTAATTCTTTTGTTAAAATTTCCAACTTTAATATTTTATTTGTAACACTTTGAATATTTAGATGAAAAATAGATAATGTTTCAAAATCTTTTAATTTCCCTTTTCTGCTGGTCTCCTTGGGGTTAGAAAAAACCTATTTACTTTTACACCTACAGGCCATATCTCTGGATTTTTCAAAAACTCTAACTTAGAAATTGGAAAACTTAATTTAATAGAAGAGTAGTATTCTGGTTGCTTAGACTGTAATTTTTCACATTTGGCATATTTAATTTCTTTAGTTTCTAAATATTCTAGAATATCCTTTTCTTCTAAGTTAGGAGTTAATCCACATATATGAAGATAGCCTTGTCTTTCAATACCTTTTATTTTTATAGAACCGGTGGCAGATCCAAATACTGTTGGGTTTTTTTTAATATTGTTGAAAGTTTTTTTAGGTATTATAAATTCATTTTCAATTTCAATGGTGCTACTTTTTTCTTTGTTTTCTTTGGTAATTTCAGAAAATGTTTTCTTTTTTATTTTATCTTCATGTTTTCCTTTGGTGCTATTTTTTCTCTCTCTTAAGTTTACATTGGCAATTATTTCTGGAGTATTTTCTTTTGGTTTATTAATATTGCTATCAATAGTATTTATGGCAATATCAGATGCCACGATGCCATGTGGTTGTTTCTTCAAATTAACGTTAACTGGAATAGTATTTCTGTTGGCTTCTAAGTAATTTATTTTGTCATACAACAAAACAACTTTTTCTCTTAGCTCACTAATGATGGAATTTTTATCTTCTATTATTAATTTGAGAAGCTCAGTTGTATAATTATTTTCTTCTCCATTGCAACAGATAACGCGGGACTCATCAATACTTTTTGGCTTTGTTTTATATTTATTTTGTATGCAACTTTTGTGGTATACATTTCCACAATTAATACATACTAATGCTTTACTGACTTTATCTTTGCAGCATTTAAAAAATTTATCCTCAAATAATGGATCGCTCATTTTAGAATTATATTTATAATTTATAATTATTTGCCAATTCAATGTTACTCCACTGGTTGGCTCAGTAACTATGCGCGCAAGCTGCGACGCAACAAAACGTTAGCTTCAATACAACTAACCTCAATCATTAATCATAAGAAATAATGTTAATTCTACTCACAGTTTCATTATGAATTAATAACATACATAAACTGTATTGCTTATTCACTTCATTCTATAAGAGTTATTCCATAAATAATAAATTGGTATATTAATGTTGATGGTGTTTACACTGACACTTTACTAACCTAAGATATAGGTGGGAGATCAAGAGATAACCATAGGAAAAAAAAATTAAATACCTTGGAGTGACACTCGAAGCAAAGGGATGGAATGAACAGGTTAAGGAAGCGGTCATTGAAGCAAAGGAAATTGAGAGAAAGCTTGGTAGACTTATGCCAAACAACGGAGGTCCAGGAGAAGAAAGCAGAAGGCTAATAGCAACGGCAGCAAGAAGCAAATTGCTGTACGCCGCAGAAACATGGGGAAAAGCCATGAAAACAAAAAAAAAACAGAAAGGAAGTAAGAGAAGCCACAAGAGCAAGCTCGCTAAGGATTTGTAGAGCTTTCAGAACAGTGTCACAAGAGGCAGTAGAGGTAATTGCGGCAACACCTCCCGCGGATATGATGGTGGAGGAAAGAATAGAAATAAAAAAACTTGTAAAAGAAGGAACGAGTAAAAAAGAAGCAAAGATAAGAGCAAGAGAAGACTATGGAAAGATGGCAGAGAAAATGGGATACAGGAGAAAAGGGGAAATGGACGAGAGAATTAATCTCAGACATAAAAGAATGGGTAGAGAAGAAACAAACAATGGAAACAAAAACACAAACTAAAAGCCATAGAAGAGAAAGGAAAGAGATGGGAGAAGCTAAATGGAAACAAGAAAACAGAGATAAAAAGATCAAAAAGAAAAAAATAAGAAAGGACATGACAATTGTGCATACCAAGAAACAGAAGAAAAAAGAAGAACATTTACAGAGACTACGATACCAAACGAAATTGCAGAGATAAAGAGAAGGAGAAAAGAAATATTGAAGGAAAGCAGAATAACAGAAATAACAAGGCAAATACCAAATGGTAGATATGCTATCTCGAGGATTACTGAGAACGCAACCTTTCAGATAGTCAGAATTCACCTGGCAACGAGAGGACATGAAGAAGTAATTCCTGATGGAGATACAAGGATATCACTGGCGGTAAAACTTACAAATCTAGGACTGCCAAAAGGAATACAACTGATGGAACTGCATAAATTATTCATGAAGGAGAGGGGATACGATAAATAAGAAGTGAACGAAGACCTTAGTAAGCTAAGAGCACATCTGAGAACAAATTATATAATTAGAGTAAATAACACAAAGATGGGAGAAAGAAGAGAATGCAGAGGTAGATGCCAGTGCAAATAAGAAAAGGCAAAATGACAAAAGAGGCAGACAAAGGTAGGGGCTATAGGGAGAGAGGGCCGGGGACAGCATGCTTGCCGCAGATGATGCGTGAAAATCTGCGAAGCAAAAACCAGCCCGCCTCAAACTAGCACCAAATGTAGGTTAGTTTAGACAGAGACATTATAACAACAGGATTTGCGCAGAGAAGAAAACCAGAAGGTATTACCATGCGTAAGCTATTCTTAAGGGCCATTTATTGAGAGCCAACAACTCACTATGTTCTAAAAAAAAAAAAAAAGGGAGAATAACTTGTTGAATGCTTGTTTGGTTTGTTCTACTCAACTATTGATCTCTTGTTGAATTTTTTTTCCGTTATTTACTAGTGTGCCTAGGTATCTTGTGTTTTCAGTTTTTTAAATTGTCTTTTTTTAACGCGAAGTACCTGTCTGGTTAATACGTCTTATGACTATGAATTTTATTGTAGCTCTGTTTACTTTTAGTACAGCTTATGTTCTTTGTTTGTTTGTTTGTGTTGTTTATTGGCTAATTGTTTTCTATAATTTTATTGTCGTTTGTGTATCTAATTTATTTGATGAGACGTACGTAGTTGATGCTGTGCTTCTTGTAGTAATATGTTCTTTTTCTGGTCATAGCAGTTTACTTAATTGTTTAGACATAATGTTGCTTTACGTTGCCAGCTCCACTTTTAAATCCGAATTGGAAGTCTAGTCATCCACTCAGCTCTTTAAATTTCTTGAATAGTCTGGTATGTAGAATGTGCTTCCACAGAAATACTTGGGATACTGTGGAATTGTCAACAAATTACAGGGACCCAAAACTTGAAACGAAGTTATAAAATTACCTGATATTGCGTAGTGGGTGCATGCAATGGATGAAGAAGTAAATTCATTAAAAAGGAATGATACATGGAAATTAGTAAAGCAACAGAAAAACGCAAATGTTATAGGATGTAAGTGGGTCTTCAAGATTAAAACCGATGCCGACAACAATTCTAAGTACAAAGCCAAAGCCAAAGGCTCGTTGTGTAAGGGTTTTCTCAAAAGTTTGGCACGGATTATAATGAGGTTTTTGCACCTGTTGCAAGACAGACTACTCTAAGAATCCTATTAAATGTTACATGGAAGTGTAATTTAAGTATAAAACATTACCATAAACTGCATGAGGCTTTAACAGACTGTAATTTAATACAAAGTAAATACGACTCATGCTTATACTTATTCAAAACTCAACATGGTAAAACATACATACTCATATATGTGGATGACATATTGTGTAAATGCGACGCATGAACACATTAAGAGAGGATTATGAGAACACTTAGAAATAATTGATCTAGGTTTTGTTAAACAATTTCTTGGGATGAGAGAAAAATCAATAATAACTATTGTTTGGACCTAGAAAAATATATTAACATTATTATTTCAAAATACGAACTGTGTAATGCCAATATTAGCGACAACCCGATAAATGCACAGTATTATAAGGATGATATGAATGGTGACTATTTACTTAGCAATGCCAAATACAGAGAAGCAATTGGTTGTTTGTTATATGTATTCATTACCACTAGACCGGACATTACTGCAGATGTATCAATTTTGTCCCATAATATTGAGCATCCAACATATAACGATTGGAACGAAGTAAAAAGAGTAATATCTAAAGGAGACAGCAAATTTTAAATTATGATTTGGAAATGACAAAGAGACAGCACTTCTAGGTTACTCTGATGCTAATTGGGATGAAAACAAAATATGTAGAAAATCAAACAGTGGTTTCATATTCTTCCTTGATGGTCCAATTTTATGGCTAAGCAAGAATCTAACTCTTGTTGCACTACCGTCGACAGAAGCTGAGTTTATTGCTTTGGCAGAAGCGAGCAAATAATGCATCTGGCTAAAAAACATTCTTACAGAGGTTGGTATACATATAAAGGGACCAACAATAATTTACGAAGATAACCAAAGCTGCATTCAAATTGCAAAAAATGAACGGATTAATATAACAACTAAACATATTGACATCAAAACTTGCCACATCAGAGATTTAATTGAAAAGGTATAATTGATTGCCAATACTGCCATACAGATAAGAATATAGCAGATATGTGTTTACTAAAACAGAGGTTTTTAGAATTGAGAAACACTTTTATAATGTATGAGTGACTAATGCAGCACAACCATATGTGGATAAAGTAGGAGAGGTACAGGATTGGATTGTTATAATGTAGTTTATAGTTGATGTAATTATCCACACATGGGTAATCAGTGAAAACATTGATTACAATTTATAGAAATTTTTTTGTTATTTTATTGTTTTTTATTTTGTATTATCATGTATATGTATTTTCTTAGTTTTGACAAGAGTTAAATATTTATTATATGTTAATATGTAACAGGCTCATGAATTGTATTACTTTATACAATGTACGAATTAAGGAGGAGTGTTGAGTATAAAAGAATAATTGTACATTGTATAAATGTTAAAAATACAGTTAGTTGGCTTTGAACTGTCTAAGTGTAGTAAGTGTAATAACCTGACATATATAATAAAAAGGAATACTTTTTCGTGTGTTACTTAGTCTGTGAATTACCTACTTGTCCCAATATTAACAGGGAGCATTATGAATGTTTACTTTAACTAGTCTATTGGGAGTTGTTAAGAGTTGTAAATGCTGTTTGGGATTACGTTTATGTTTTCTTTTCGTATTTTGTAAGGTATTTCATGTAGATGTTGACCATAACCGTAGGTTTTTTGTTATTTTTTGAGACTTTAATAGCGTGGATTAGTTTAGATTTTAGTATGTTTGTCCCAGTGAGCTTAGATTGTGTTGAGCTGTTTGGTATGTTCGGTCTGTTGTAATCGAAAATACTTTTGGCGTGTTTCTGCCATATCTGATCTAGATTCTTGTTGTTTATTACAGGTTTGTTTTGGTCATTTGTGATTTGATTTTTTTGTGTACATTAAATAAGCTTTCTTTCTGTTGTTCTGTTGTTCCGGAATATACTGCGTATTACTTTGTGTAATTCAGCATGTTTTTGTTGAATTTTTAGTTTTCTGCGTGTTGTTTTATCATCTGCAGGGTTTTTTGAGTTATCTATTTTTGTTTTTTGGTTTTCTGAACATTGTCCTATGATGTTGCGGTGTTAGTATTTTTATTTATTTTTGTATTTATGTTTTTAGAGTACGAAACTTTTGCTATTGGATTTTTTGTTTATTTGCGGATGTTAACTATTCTTTTAAGCTTGGAGTTTTTTGTTTTGCCAAGGAGGCGCGTTGTTGGTATGTTGGGTTGTAATCTAATGTAACTTGCTTGATATAATTGCGGAATTTTTTGTTGATTAGAATGTAGTGAATCTGGTTTCTGGTGCTGTGTCCTAGACGGTGTTGGGGGAAAGTCCAGGCATATAGACGGCGTTTTGGCAGTTGAAACCATCTGTTTGTTGAGATGTTTTGATTGCTTTGACAGAATTCTACGAGTGTGTTCTCTATTGTTTCTGGTACTCAGGCTAAATTTACTAACTATATCCTTCGACCTTCTTCGATTTTTGCGTTAAAGTCGCACATTATTATGTTTATATTTTTTATTTTTGTCTGTTTAATGTTTTTTTATGCACTTGTACAATTTTTTGCATTCTTTGTCTGGTTTTTCCGCTGTGGGGGCATACACTTAGAAAATGTATAGTTTAATGGGCTGGGTGTTAAGTTGTTGTACTAATTTTTGGGTGTTAATGTTTATTACTACTACTACTCTATGTTTGTGGTATTTGTCTGATTTATCGTTGCCTGAATAGTATATGGTGTAGTCTAACATTGTGTGCACTACGCTGTTATGCTATACCACTATACTGATGCTTATAATGTTCATTTGTACTATTTGGAGTTCTTGTACGAGGTTGTAAATTTTATCTGGTTTATAAAAATTGAGATCAACTACACGTTTTCAAATGGTTGATTAAAAAATTGTCATAAGTGCAAAAAGCAAAGTCTGGAGGAGTACCATTGTGCTGGTACCATGTATCTATGTATACTATGTCTGATTGCCAGACGGAGATTATCTATCAATTGTCCCAAAAGATCCTTTAGAAAATTTAAATAGCTTGGCGGTTTTATGATTTTCAAAAACGAATGGACTAATGAGAATGTTATCAATAATTAAAATTAATTAATTAATAGTAACGTAGACAGTTTGTATCAAATGCTTAGTATTACTTATTGTTTTGACTGTTTCAGTATTTACTAAAACAGGCCATAACTTAATAATCGCTTTAGAAAAGATGATTTTTTTAGTTTTGATTTATTTTTATCTCTCCTACATGTGGTGACTTCACTTTGCAGAACACCTCGTATAATGGTAGGATCTAATTCAAATAGACAATTTATGTTATTTGTTTTTTAAACAAAAGATCTATTTTTGAAGCATCTCTCGATTAAAATTGATGTTTGATCTTTGCTATTTTATTGTAACATTTCTGGGGGGTTAGTATATGGCTTGCAAATAATTATACCCATTCTATGTACTAACCTTCTAAAAAGGTTGATTTAGGATTGAATACTAAGTTATTTTATTTTATATAATTTTACTCATTATATGTTATTCTGTATTTGCAATCTACATTACGTTAGGTTTAATTATACTTTTTTGGTTATATCATTTTAGTTATTGAAACGTCTGTAATAAACCATTAGCATACTTTAATTTTTATTAGTTAGGTTTAATGCAAAACGTTAATAATAATTAATAATTAGTATTAATGGTTCAACCGAAGTTAAATTTAATTTTATTTCTAAAATATAATTATATCACACGCATTAAGTCCTAAGTAAACCGAATGTACGGATTTTGCGCCTCACAAGAAGTCGGTTCATAACTTTTCATTCCAATTCCGATAAAGATATACGAAATTGAACATTTCTGTAAAAGCACCATTACGCCATGAAGATTGGCCGTGGCCAGTTCCATTAGCCGATAATCCGTTTATGTGGCAAGCGTATTTATCAGCGATACATTGTTGTAAATCTTAATAAAAATGCAAATTCGGCAAAATTTAATCTCGCGTCCGTTTTTGATATTTCTCATATAATAAAGATAGGTGGAGTGGCGCTCGCGATTACAGAGTAATAAAAGTTTCATCCATTAGCCGGGGCCATGATCATGAGTGATATTTTAATTCGGCTTTTACTTTTAGCCGAGAGTAGGTGGTCAATGTTTAATGGATGCCATTATAGGCTTTTGAGTATTCCCGGCATAAGAAACGGGCGAGACGGAAACGGAACGCTTATGAATATTCCGGGTCGGAGGGAGACAGCCGGCTCCGGGGGTTATCTGTATTGAGTGCTTGCTTACTGCCAGTTTAAGTGGCAGAACGCTGCCGGAGAGAGACAAAAAATTAAGTGAGCACTCATTTCCTAGACGACACTAATACATCGGTACCGTTGTCTATCATTCACCTTTATTTCGTACACTTTAATAACCCACTGATATAATTTGGGGCATCACACCAGGTGGATTTCATCCCCAAGCAAACCACTCACAAACACATTAATTTCAATAACAATCCACGAATTCAAATGGATGCAGCGAGCAATTAACATTAATTTAAAAGCAATGGCAATTTCCTTAATGCGTTTTAGATTTTCATTTCTCATCAAGGAAAGTAATCCAGATATCGCTTTCCTATATCAAACTTCACGCCCTCCATAAACCATGAATTGAATCTTCCTCCTCAATTAGGAAATTTGCTTTTTATGGGCATCCCTTTTATTCCGCGGAATAAATTATTACACTTTTACTGCGTTATTATAAAACACCGTAATATACTTGCGGCTGCAAGGGGGTAACAGGGGCACCTTTTCCATTTACACCACCCGAAAAATTACAGTAAATAATTTAATAACCCCAAAAGCATTACATCCTTCTAAAGGAAACCCAAGAAATTACAAATTAAAATATTACATTCACGTTAAACATTTTACGACTCTCATTTAATCAATTCTAATTGAAACGCATTTGCAGCAGCCAAAAAAGCAATCTGGACAAACCTAGATTTTTATTTTACAGCCACTACTAAGATTAATTTGTGTTTATTTTTTAAAATTTATATTAAACATTAATTAGTCACGTTACAGCTGTTAATTTACCCCCTTCATCCAATGTATTTTAAATGAAATACGATTTTTTCCACACAGCTGTTTAATAGTTAGAGGCTGGCTTGTCGTGTTTGTTTCACCTGATCAGTAAACTGTAATTACCTCCTGGAGTAGGACATCAAAGCGATTTCAGGGCGGTTGTCGTTTTCAGAGAGCCCCAGGCTGATCGGTTGCAGGGTAGTAACAGGGTGGCCATTGCATATAGCCAGCCAAGCTCAACATGGTAAAGGACGTATACAAATATAATCAATCCAATTTACTACTTAATTAATTAAACACTTTGCCATTATGGAGGGGAGAACCAGTTTACTTTTTTCAACTGTCTCTGTCTGTTACTCCATCCATCTCTCACTTAATGTTTGTATGTGTGTGCTGATTTAATTAGGGAACGACGTGTACATAATTCAACGCAACGTAGGGGGGAAAATAATTTAAAAAGGTAATTTGTTTAATTTAATTTGGACATGTTTTAGTATTCTGTTAATTAACACTTATGAATATGCAATATATTATAACAACCCTTAATGTGGATATGCCAACAAAATTTAAAAAAAAAATGTTTATCTTTGAAAAATTTTTGTAAAATAAATTTAGTATTATATATTTAAAATATGCAATAAATACAAAAATAGATTTTATATAAAAAAATATGGTTGATAAAGTCAACAGCAAAATATTTATTAATTTATAAAACTTGCGTGGAAATAATAAAAAAAATCTAAAGCGGATTATATATTATAAAAACTATTTCAGTATAAACTAATTGAATTAAAGATTTTCAATATTAAAAATTTAAATAACTAGAAGTGTATGTAATAAAATTACAGATAGCGGACGTTTTCTATTCGTGCAAACATAAATGACGTTATCCAATTAAAAAGGCATTCTGTGCACCCTTTGTGCTTGCTGGATGAATTTGTTTGATTATGAGTCAGTAGCTATCAATCTAAAACTAATTAGGTTTCATTTTTAAACAGCCATCACACAATGGCTCACATAACAACTAAACCCGAGCGACACAATGTGTAATTAATTTTTCAAACCCATCATGGAATTGCCTTTCGCAAAAGGTTTTCGCAGCGAAAATAATGAAAAAAAAAATCGGGCGCGTTCCGGATTTTTTTCAGCAAATATTCCAGTTTTATTTTTTTACTGAAATTGAAATTAATTAATTAATTCGACGCGTGTAATTTAATTGATTTAAATTCTTTCTTCATGCGCATTGATGGTATGGGGGTGGACAAGAAGCGCGATTGCAATGCGGTGGTAATAGTTAGTGATTGGAGACAACGACACGGGGCAATTAGGCAAAGTAAGCAAAGACAAAGACGGAAGAAGAGATGCAAATGTACATTAGGCTAATTGAACATTAGGTGAAATGAACAGTTGGACCCCATTAGCTGTCGTTTGATTTATTACTTTATTTTATCAAAAGCCTTTTAACGAAAAATAGAATCTCTACGGTAAAGATAAAATACTCATAGTTTATCTAGGCCATCCAACTAATTTGCCAAATTAAATATGATTCTAATTATATTTAAAATGATATCAATTATAAAATTAATTAGTTGAACAGATTTGACAAAATAGATAATTTATAAAGTAAAAATAAAATTAATCAATTTCTATAAATAATTGAGCGAGTTAAGGAACGTAAAGTTGAAAAAGTACACGTGACAAGAAAATCTAATATAGGGTTCAAGTTAATTAATATACAGTAATTCCAAACCAAACCGTGGTTTGCATGAGGTGCATTTACATTATTCTTCCAAATGTATATCAAGTCTACAACACATCTTGACGTGATTTGCTGTGAAGAGATGATTATTGATTACTTAATATATAGTTGGTGGAGAGAGGGATTTTTGTCAAAGCATAAAGTCTTCAGCTTGCATTTATCAGCGGAATTCATTGTCATTGTTTAAAACATATCTTGAAGTACTAATGTTATAGACTGCGGCACCTTAGACTTTTGCACGCTTACAAATACTAATTTGACGACTATAATTACTGAGCAAGTTTATTGCAAGTAGACATTGACAACTGCATTAAGTACGCCATTGCCACTTGTTTTGTAAGGTCTTGAGGAGTTATTAAAGGTACTTTGTGAACGGAGTAGAGCTAGCTTTTGTAGTTCTTGCATGTTTGCACGTTAATAAGGTATGTAGCTGCGGAACACTATTGAGTAGTGGGTTTATCTTGTCTGTCTTTGTGATAGGCTTTAACTGTCTTCAGACATGTATTTTGATGAGAGATTTGTTTTCTTCTTATGTTGTTATGCAATGATGATTTTGATTAGATTTTTTTGCTTTAAGATGGTGCGATGGTTTTTGGAAACATTATGCATAGCTACTCATGTTTTTTTATTAGTTAAATTTTTATGACATTTGTTGGTTGTAATAGGATGTTCTAAAGTTATTAAAGTTATATGTCCACAAGTTGTTTATGTGGATTTCATTAACTGTTATGCAGATAATTTTTATAATGTAGGAGATTTATTTCCCGCTTAAAAAACGTTTTTGTTTGAATCCAATAGAAACAAATAAAAACCAAGAACGAAATTGACTACATACTGGCAAACAATTAAAAACTCAGCAAAAAAGTTTTAGTGCTAAACTGGTTTGATACGGGAAACGACCACAAGCTAGTAATAACAACACTTGCATTTAATTTGAAGAGCGAAAGAAACAAACTAATACACAAAGACAAGTTTTTCACTTTTGAAGAAATTTAGGTCAATCAGCGCCCTGAGTACAATGGAGAAAAACGAATTGAATAGAGAAATTACCACGAGTATTTAAGATGCTAAATTGAGCGCGAAACAGATTGCAAATTAGAACCAGATACATTAAAGCTTATTAAGCAAAAAAGGAAACGGAAACGGTAAGAGACACAACAAAGTACTGAGATCTAAATAAACGAACCAGCAAAGTAGTTATAAGAGGTATTTGAACACATAACACTGAAATAATTAAAGGCATTATAGAAGTCAACTCCAACATAAAAGTCTTAAAATTAAAACTCTCTGCAAAAGTGAAGATTAACAAAATGTGAGGCATATTGAAAACTTTTATATCAACTCTACTCTTTAACGATACCAGACTTGAAAACATCAAAATGTAGGATCAAAAGTTATTCCAGAGAAAACAACACAAGAGATAAGAACAACGCTGAAACAACTAAAAAAACAAGAAAAGTTCAGATGAAACGAGATGCTAAAAAAGAGGGGGACCATTATTGGGATCTGCTACACCTGCTTCTCAACAAATACTTTGTGGAAGGCAAAACTACTAGACACATGGCCAAACGCAGAAGTCATGCTGCTTTTCAAAAAAGGACCAACGTCAACATAGAGAACTACCGCCCTTTTGTCTCTTATCACACTTATACAAACTACTAACTAAGATTATAACAGACTAACTAAAAACTTTGGTTTATTTCAACCGGTAGAACATGCGGGTTTTAGGAAGGGATATAGTGCGTCTTACAAACAATCCGTACACTGATAGAATAAGCAACGGAATACAACACATCTTTCCACTTGGTTTTTGTAGATATTCACAAAGTTTTTGCCAGCGTCAAAACTTGGGCATTCTTACAAGCAATACACTTAGTTTTGGAATTTTTTGTTTTAATCTTATATTAGCAAATTGTAAACAATTGTACTGAATTTTACACACTAAATTAAAAATTCAATGTTTAATCGTAAAGCATGTTTATTGTTTTTATTGCATATTTTTTGCGACCAAGTACGAATTTTTGTTTCTAGGACTAATATGGAACATAAATATGAAAAAAAAAATGTAACACTAATAACGAGTATTACCCCCTCTTGCATTAATGACTACCTGAAGTCGACGAGGAACACAGTGAATTAAATTAAGGATCACATTTTGGTCGATATTATTTTATTCAATAGCAATTGTCTTAACTACAGAGCAGTTTTTGGAGCAAGTGTATGCTTTTGGATACGTTGTCTCAACTTGTTCTAGACATATTATATGGGATTCATGTCTGGGATGAGAGCTGACCAATCGAAATGCGAAGTTTTCACTTTATCCAGATAATCTTTGACAACTTTGGCTACGTGAGGTCTAGCATTATCTTGCATGAAAATGCCGAGCTTGCCTATACTTGTCATGAAGGGCATAACATGATCTTTGAGAATTTCCACCATGTATCTGTGAGCTGTCAGGAAGCTATTTTTAACAAAGACCAATTCTGTGCGTGCCAAATACAAACTGAAGCGTATTTTTCTCCTCGTCTTCTTTACACTTTTCGACTTTTAGCCTGAAGTTTTTTGTAGATAAATTGCAGAAGCTGTTGTATTCCGCAAACTTGTGGACACCGTGGTGACTTTTTTTGCCTGGATCTTGATTTTCTGGTTATCAGGCCAGTTTTCAAGTAACGTTGATACATCTTTTGTACAGCACAAAGGCTTTTACTATCAATTCTTGCAGTTTTGCGTTTTTCTAGCTCATTTTTAATCGACGATATATTTTTTGTCACACAACAGGGCTTAAAGGCATTATGACTTGTTAAATACAGTAAACCGTGTGAATGACATGTTTTGCAGAGAAAAATCAACACTTAGTTAAAAAAACCACTCGAAAACATCTTCAATTTGCTGTCATGGAAAAAAAATTAAGTCGATGGAACTTTTTTAAACTATCTACTATTTACAGACGATATTGTCTTAATAAGCAGCGATATTTAATAACTATCGGAGATGTTAAAACAACTAAATACAGCGTCTAAATGAGTGGGTCTGAAAATGAATTTCAGCAAAATCAAAATAACCAGCAATACTTCTACAAAAAACAAAACTGGGTTGGATTATAATCGGTACAATTTTAGTATAGACTACAAAATCTAGTTGCAACATATCTACAATTGCACTGGATTATAAGCTCTAACGATTTTGGGAAATGGAGCAACTGAGTTTAAAGAAATCAATGACATTAGCGGAAACAGCATGTGAACATCACTTTATGCAGATTTTTAAACAAAGTCCGGAAGGTCCATTACCTTTAAGCCTAATAAGAAAATGTTAGGGTCTTTACTACAAAATGCAACAAAACGATTACATCTATTAGAACAAACGAAAACTTCAGAAAAATCAACACCTGTATGAAGAATATTCAAGTTTATGAAGGAATATGAACTACTAGAACACATGGAAGAGGTGCCAAACGACATTGAAAAAGCTTATTATTTACCACATTATTGTGTATTAAAAGATGACAGTAGTACAATTAAGTTAAGAGTAGTTTTTGACGCGTCAGCAAAAACGACCTGTGTCAATTTTAACCAGATTTAGACGATACAAATTTGTAGACGATTGCATAACTGGTTGTGACTCTGTTCAGGAACTTAAACAGCTTTACCAAGAACTATGCGGTATTATGCAAATCGGTTATTTTGTCTTGAGGAAATGGCGGACGATCAGTAGCTAAACAGATAAGCAACCCTTTGATAAAGCGTCTAGTTCAAAGACGTTAGGAACGCATTGGGATGCTACCAAAGGTTTCTTAACGTTTGAAAAACTAGTCAATTTTTGCATTAGATTAAAAGTGACAAAGCGAGTAATTTTCTCTGAATTATCAAGAATCTTTGATCTACTAGGACTTTTGGGACCAATTACAGTAAAGGCAAAATTGATAATGCATTACTTATGGGAGTTAAAGCTTGATTGGGATGCTTCCGTACCAATGAAGATATTTACAGATTGAACTCAATACGTATCTCAACTTGATACACTCAACGTGCTGACACTTCCAAAACTAGTGGCATCATCTAACAAAGTAGAGCTGCATGGATTTTGCGATGCATCAGAAACAGCATATGGTGCAGTAGTCCACATGCGATTAAAATTACAAGAAGAAATGCATTTAGTAAGGCTAGTTGTCTCAAAATTAAAAATTTGTCATTAAAGGTTCAAACAATACCAAGACTAGAGCTTTGTGGAGTAGTACTTTTGGCGCAACTCATGAACTCTATAAAGATAGCATTAGGCATGCCAAAAGTAAAAAGCTGCTACTGGACAAATTCTACCATAGTACTAAATTGGATTCAATCTAGTTGTAGATCATACAAAACCTTTGTTGCAAATCAAATAAGCGAAATCCAATCTTGCACTGAAATAAAAGATTGGCGCCATGTTTCAACAATTACTAATCTAGCTGATATCATATCCAAAAGTTTAAACCCAGAAGAGCTGTCAATTTGTTCCATGTGGTGGAATAGTCTGACTTTCTTAGCAACAGGCGGCGTAGATTGGCTACAACCTATACAAAATATACATGACGAATAAGATGTAAAAAAAAAACAATTACGGAAATTTCATTAGTTGCGGTGCCGCAATGTAATAAGCTATTTGAGAAATGGTCATTAACCAAAAAGCTGCAGAGAATTATTGGCTACTGTCTACGTTTTCTAAACAAATCAAAAACTCCAAATGAACAAGGGAAACATGGTGCACTTTTGGCGAGCGAACTACATGATGGAATGATCACTTTAATTAAACTGGTCCAAACTGAAAGATTTTACAAGGAACTTAGTTTACTACGTGCTGGAAAGACAATTAACCCTTCATCCAGCATAATATCATTAAACCTATTTTTGGACACAAAGGGAATTCTAAGAGTTGGAGGAAGATTAAACTTTGCTTACATTTCAGAAGATCAACGCCACCCTATAATTTTCTCAAAATCGCATCTTTTGACAAATGGTATAGTCAACTTAGAACATTTGAAGGCATTGCACGGAGGTGGTCAGTTAGTCTTATCGAATTTTTGAACCAAGTATTAGCCTATATCCGGAAAATCAGAAGGTCAATCATTAAAAATTGCATGAGATGTTGTTGAGTGAACGCATTTGCAGCCCAACATATTATGGGTCAATTACCTAGGCTACGAGTTACACCATTCCGTCCATTTCAACACTTGAATTGATTTCTGTGGTCCTTTTTTATTAAAACCGTTTGGGACAAGGGCATCAACGACACAAAGGGATACATTTTAATATTCATATGCCTGTCAACAAAAGCGTCTACGTTTATTTTTCCAACTGCCATTTGGTTTTAGTGATATTGATTTTTAGACTTTTTCGGCTGTTTACCTTGTTGACTACGTTAACAAGAGTTTGAATATCTTTTAAATTTTTGGTAAATATGTCAGTATCATCTGCGAATCTTATATTATTGATAATTTTTTTATCGATGTGTAAAGATTTATTTTTTCTATTGTTGACACTTTCTTAAAAAATTTTGGAATAAATGTTAAACATATTGAGTTGGATATAAAACATATTCTTGTCTTACACCTTGTTTAAATGGGTTGTTCATAGTGTATGAAGCATACATAGACATTCTTGCAAAATTTACAAGACTTCTGTATTAGGACTCGCATACAGAATAATGTTTTCAGGTTTTCAGTTTTTGTTGATATCTAAACAATTGATTTCTAATATTGTGTTTGAACTTTTGATCCATTTGGTTTTGTAAAACTTTTAAGAGAATTTTCAGTGAGTGACTTATTAAATTAATAAGTCTAAAATTGTAACTTTTTTTATTTTTGTTTTTAGTATTGCATGGTTTCTTTTGGTATTGTAAGTTATGAGTGTGTTAAAGGTTTACACTATTTGCGATATGGTTTTCCCATTTTTTGCAACGGTTATCTTGGTTATGATGTTTTTTTTGTTAATTTTTAGAACGTATAGGTTTTTGATTTTTTTGACTTTTTTATGGAACTTGAAGTCATCGTGTTTTTTTGTAGTTGTTCTATTTTATTGCAGAAACGATTAAACCAAACATCTTTTAAATTTTATTTTAATTAGTTTATTTCGCTAGTTTATGAGCATCAATATTTTTTCCGTCATTCTCATTCTTTTAGGTTCGTCTAGTAGTTCTTAAGATGAGTTATACTTTGTCAATAATAGAGGTTTTGATGTTCAACTATTTTTTATTTGTATCTTGATTTTGAGTAGCAATATCACCCATCTTGTGTACTTTTGTTTAAATTTTTTTTGTCAGTTTTACACGTATTTGAGGATTGTTTAGTGATTGTTCAGAAACAAATGCATCTTTAACGTATCACTATTTGGTGCGGATTGTGGTCTGGAGGCATCATCAGACCATTCTTTTTTGAGAAAAATGCAGCTGATCAGGCAATAACAGTTTATGAGGCTTGCTATCGCGTCATGTTAATCAGTTGTTTAAAATGCAAGGTATGGATGTGGACGATATGTGATTGTAACAAGACGGTGCCATATGCTATACAGCCCGAGAAACAATTCAATTGCTGCATGAATCATTTTATAGTCGTGTAATTTTCCGTTTTGTTGATCAAAATTTGCTGTCCAGATCATGCAATTTAGAGCCGTTTTACTTTTTGTTAAGATTTTTTGAAGTATAAGGTTTGTGCCAATTAGCCCACGACCACCTACGAAATTGTGACATTGGTTTTTGTAATAGAGAGGACCCTGTTTACACACTTCAACATAAGAAATTTTTGCATACAAGTTTTACTTTTGCAAATTAAGTGCTCCAAGTATTCAAAAAGTAAAGTAAAAAGTGTTAGCGGCTTCTCGTATGCTTAACAGTTTACCTATTGGCACTTGCCTTATAACTAAACTTTTGCGGCAGTAAATGTGCTAATGCGAATTTACGTTCTAATCGTAGAAAAAGTGGGGTTGTTGGTGTTGGTTCATAAGGCGTTTCAAGGCAGCTAGACTGGCATGTTGCATTTAATAGTGTGGTGTATAATACATGAGATCTTCAGTGGCGTAGCTAGGATTTGTAGGCCCCCCTCAGAATATTGAAAACCCTCCTTTTATCACGTCTATCCTACCCCTTAAGGGTAAGATTTTTTGAAGGATTGTTGCAGTAAAATGTTTGTAATGACCGATTTACAGTCGAAGTCTTGCTTATGGATGTCATATTGTTGTGAAAACGTAGTTACAAGTTTCGCACGGTTATGAATGCGAGGTGATCAGAGCGTGCGGGCTCGCAGTCGGTAACCTAGTGAGAATAAAACAATGAACAATGATATTTATGTTTATGTAGAAGTGTAAGTGTCAGTCTGTAAACAAGCTGTAACGTGAACACACGAACTTATAAACCTAACTGAATAAATTCTATTTGATACTTGTTTTGTTGGCTGTGAATGATCAACGTTCTGCTACCAGAATTATCAACAAGTTATGGGCCCAGCACGCTTCCACTGCGCCACAAAACTGTGAAACAGGTTAGTGAAAAACACGTGTTGTCGGACATCTTGGACAGTAAAGTAGTTATTGTTTATTTTTGTATTTCGTGAGTGTTTCGGGAATAAAATCAACATGTCAGATAAAACAGACATGCCACATTTTGAAAAGCTGAAGGGCTCAAATTGGCCGTTGTGGAAACAATGTATGCTGCAATATTTCAAGGTGAATGCCTTGCTGAAATATGCACAGGGTAATGTTTTACGGCCGGAGAGCAATGGCAGCAATGAAGCACAGATCGACGCATGGGAAAAATGCGATGGAAGGACTACTTTGGCAATACTGTCAGCGATCGATAACAATCAGCAAACATTCGTGGCAGCTTGCGAGACCGCAGGTGAAATGTGGAAAAAGCTACTATCGGTGTACGAACGTTCCGATGGAAGTAGCAAAATGGAGGCAAATCGCGAATACCACGCTTATCGTTACATGGGCGGGTCAATGGCTATACACATTGCTCAAATCGAATTGTTGGTTGCAAAATGCAAACGCAGCGGTGACATTAAGTCACCTGAGGACATCATGGTGAAGCTAATGGATAATTTACCAAGAGAATTCTCTACAGTGCATGTGGCATTCCATCTGGCTAGTGACAATAAGAGGACGCCAGATGAACTAAAGAAAATCATACTTGCCGAAGAGGCTCGTGTGAATCCAGAAATGACAGCCGAAGCAATGTTCGTCAAAAAGTCAACAAGGTCCGTGTCGCAAAAACCAAGGAACGTCTCATCAAAGAAAAGGGCAAAATGCTATGGGTGCGGGGAACATGGACACTTCAGACGAGATTGTCCGAAGCGGAGCAAACAACAAGACAGCGGCAGCACCAGCACCACCACCAACATGGGGAACATATGCTTCAGCGCGGCGGAGGCAGCGATGGTCAGTGAACGCGATGACAAAGTGTTGTGTGACAGTGGGGCAAGTTGCCACATGTTTAATGAAAAGAAGTGGTTTGTTGATCTGAATGAAGACAGTGAAAAACTAAAATTGGCGGGCAAATATGAACTAGAAGCAGCTGGTCGGGGTTTGGTAACCGCATTGGCAAAAGTTGGAAATAGATGGAAGCAGGTCGACTTCAAAAATGCTATGTACATTCCAACTTTGCGGAAAAATCTGATCAGCACTGGATTATGCCAAAAGGTAGGCGCTAAAATATTAATGGCTGGTGAGGGGGTCAAATTCAACCTAAATGGACAAACCCATCTTGAAGGCATACTCACGACAAGCAACTTGTACGAGATGCAACTAAAGCCGTTGGAATATGAAGCGGCAAATTCGGTAGAAGAAGAACTCATGAGATGGCATCGGAAACTCGGCCATCCGGGTTTGGACCGAATGCGTCAAATGGCTGATACTGGTCAAATTAATATTAGAATTAATGCTAATGCCAAACTGTTTTGTGAAGCGTGTGTATTCGCGAAATCAACAAAGAAATCATTCAAAACCACACAACCACGAAACTATGCAGCAGGTGAATTTCTGCATTCAGACGTAAATGGACCGATGACACACAAAAGCCATGGAGGAAATCGATACTTCGTTAATTTTGTGTGTGATACCACCAATATGACCTTCGTGCACTTCATAAAGAACAAAGATGAAGTGTACGAAAAATTCAAACTAGTGGTAAATCTGATCGAGACTCAAACCGGAAATAAGGTCAAGGTATTGAGAAGCGACAATGGCGGTGAGTACGTCAATCACCGGATGAAGACGTTCATGGCGGATCGAGGCATCAATCATCAAACTACAGCTCCCTACACTCCAGAACAAAACGGGATATCCGAGCGTAAGAATCGTACGATAGTCGAATCAGCAAAAGCAATGCTGTTTGCAGGGGACTTGGAGGAAGGACTGTGGGCTGAGGCTGTATTGACAGCAACGTATCTGGCCAACAGAACTCCATCGAAACGATCCGGAAAGAAATCTGCGTACGAGTTATGGTTTGGCCGGGCACCGCAGAGTGCTCATTTACGTATATTTGGATCAGTTGCATATGAACATATTCCAAAGGAGTTGCGAAAGAAATGGCAAAAGAAAGCGAATAAGCGAATAATGGTTGGGTACGATTCGAACGGTCCGAACTATCGATTGTTAGATCCAATAACAAGAAAGATCTCCATCAGTAAGCATGTTACTTTCAATGAAGAGACTGCAACAAAAGAAACTGATAATCATTGGCCAGCAATCGATTTGAATGATTCGGACGTGGTGAACGAAGAAATTCCGCTAGAAAGAAACGAACCTGATGAACAACCAGAAAGAAACGAACCTGATGATCAACCAGAAAGAAACGAACCTGATGAACAACCAGAAAAAAATGAACCTGAAGAAGAAGAAAAACGGTACGAGCTGCGCACCAGAGGCGAAATAAGAAGACCTGCCAGATACGAAGCAAATTCAGTCCAGGTCGACGAACCGACGTCACTCTCTGAAGCCTACAACGGATCTGAGTCAACAAACTGGCGGGGTGCTGTCACGGAAGAAATGAACTCTCAAGAGAAAAATAAAACATGGATTGAAGTTGATCAAGTGCCAACGGGTGCTAAAGTGGTGGACTCGAAATTTGTGCTTAAAAAGAAAATGAACTGTGACGGAAAAATCGAGCGGTTTAAAGCGCGCCTGGTGGCTCGCGGTTTCTCACAACGTAAAGGGATCGATTATCACGAAACATTTGCACCGGTAGTAAGGTATGAAACAGTCAGAATGATGTTAGCATTAACAGCTAGGGAAGACTGGGAACTTGCTCAGTTTGACATTAAGACTGCATTTCTATACGGCGAGCTGGAGGAAGAAATTTATATGCGTCTTCCTGAAGAAGTCGCACACAAGCTCGGCCGTATAGTACTACTCAAGAAATCATTGTATGGTCTGAAACAATCCCCACGTCAATGGAACAAATGTTTTGTTACGTTTCTGAAGCAGTACAACTTTATTGAAAGCAAAGCAGACCCGTGCATGTACACAGGAAACGTGGATGGCCACATGATCGTGTTGTTGCTCTATGTTGATGACGGGCTGTTTCTGTCACCCAGCGGAGCTGCGATTGAGATCGTCATGAAAAATCTGAAAGACAGTTTCGAAGTTGTGGTCGGAGCTGGGAAGGTATTTGTGGGTTTGCAAATATATAGAAACCGTGCAAAGAAACAACTTATACTTACTCAAACCAATTACCTAAGGCGAGTGGTTGAAAAATTTAAAATGGAGGACGCGAAGTCAGTATCGGTTCCGGCAGATCCACACACAAAGCTGTGCAACATCGGTGAAGCTGTTGGTCACACGGTACCCTACCGTGAAGCGGTTGGATCACTGATGTTTGCGGCATGCGTGACTCGTCCTGACATTATGTATGCAGTAGCTGTCGTCAGTCGTTATGCTGAGAAACCACTGCAAGAACATTGGATGGCGGTCAAAAAGATCATACGATACATCAAAGACACGTCTAGTTACGGGATCATGTACGGCGGCAATGAAACATCTGAAACGATGAAGGCATATTCGGATAGCGATTATGCAGGCGATCCTGATACACGAAAATCCACCAGCGGCTATGTGCTTATCTTTAACGGTGGACCAGTGGCGTGGACATCGCAACGACAACGAATTGTGGCCCTCTCGACAACCGAAGCCGAATACATTGCAGCTAGTGACTGCACCAGAGAAATCATATGGATTCGACGTATTCTGGCTGCAGTGGGGTTCGACGAGCCGGTTGCAACAAGGCTCCATGTGGACAACCAGAGCGCGATCAAGCTCATAAAGAATCCCGAGTTCCACAAGCGCACCAAACACATCGAAGTGCGCTTCCATTTCATCAGAGAAAAATATGAAGATGGACACCTAGACATCATCTACGTACCATCAAATCAGCAGCTGGCTGATATACTCACAAAGGCACTACCAAAGGAAAGCTTTCATGAACTCCAAGACGGACTGCAAATCATTGACACATCCGTGAAACATGGAACTGGTGAGAGTGTTGTGAAAACGTAGTTACAAGTTTCGCACGGTTATGGATGCGAGGTGATCAGAGCGTGCGGGCTCGCAGTCGGTAACCTAGTGAGAATAAAACAATGAACAATGATATTTATGTTTATGTAGAAGTGTAAGTGTCAGTCTGTAAACAAGCTGTAACGTGAACACACGAACTTATAAACCTAACTGAATAAATTCTATTTGATACTTGTTTTGTTGGCTGTGAATTATCAACGTTCTGCTACCAGAATTATCAACGCTCTGCTACCAGAATTATCAACAATATTTACGCAAAATGGAATAATTAATTTCAGTAATACAAATTTTTAGGCATTTGAGAATGCCAATGCATTTGAGACTATTTTTAACCTGGTGTTTTTTGATTGTTGATAAACGTCTAATGGGTCCGTTAATTTTGCGGATCTAAATTTTTTTGTTTTTTTGTATAGGGATGTTTAAAAAAATATATCATACTGATGTACATAATATTGTAATATTGATAAATGACGTAAACGCATTATAGTGGTTGTCAATAATCTTGGTTTTTGTAAACGGCAGGAAGGAGGATCATTTGAGTAGTGCAACAATATTAGATTTGACGGGTTTAAATGTGCTTGCAAGTCAATAAATAAAACTTTGAACAGCTTTATTAAAGTATTAATTAGTTTTTTTTTTTAACGCATATTACTACTTATATTATACATAACCTCATATACCACACATAAGCTATTTGCACCAAAAATAAATTGTTGTATGACATAATAATATGCAGGT
Organism: Tachinus rufipes; assembly: GCA_963932245.1. Lineage (NCBI taxonomy): Eukaryota > Metazoa > Arthropoda > Insecta > Coleoptera > Staphylinidae > Tachinus > Tachinus rufipes. Next base: position 41,570,409 of record OZ010741.1, on the reverse strand, counting down.
TTTTTATAGAAATTTAATTTGGCTACAGTATGTACCACAATAGCATATTTATGACAATTGTGATCTAATTAAACGCAACCACAAGATATGCCTATACCGAGGTGGCGTTACCAACTATGACGCTCCCCTGCAAATTTCAAATATGTTGCTCCTGTTTTTTTAAATGTTAAAATACATAACTATTACTAAAAAACTGTATATACACTCAGTTTGTGCGCACTTGTTTCAACAATAGGTCGTTCCGGTATGACTTGTTTGGTTTTCTTTGGAAAGTGCGATATGAAGAAAACCCGTTTAATTCCGGTCTGACTATCATCCAATACCTCGGAGGTGCATAGAAACCAGATGGGTCTTACTTTGATGTTGGCCGTAAGGTAGCTTCCATCTTCATTATCTCCGGTGAAATTGCAGATAGTGATGACAGCGGGTAAGGCAAATTTGAAGTGTAAAACTTATTTATGATACTTTTTCTATTGCAGGCGTTTTGCTTAGATTTTGGGTGCTGCGTCGTTGATGTTGTTGTTACTGCCACTGTTTAAAGAACGTGGTTCTTTTTAGAAGTTAGCACTTGCGTCTGTGGCGCGATACGATTATATTGTCGCTGCTCTATGAGTATCGTTCTATGGTATTTTAGGTCCGCCTTTAGTAAAAATTGTTTTCATGTTGGCTAGTGGTGGAGGTTGACTTCAGCTAAGTTTGGGTTCAGTTTCAGGGTGCACTTATGATCAGATCAAACCCCTACAGATCTGATGTCGGAGCGGGGGCGCAGCTAGTTTTATTCAAAGCTAATGTGGTTTGACAGTAAAGTATAGATTTTTTTGCTGAAAGTCATTTTGGGGGTGTGGAACAAGACATTTTTACCTTAAAATTGCCTTACGTTGGGCGCTAATGGTTGCGGTTTAGCTTTGTTGAAGTTAGTGGCTAACAAACGTTTTGAGCTAGTATTGATGCCTAAGAAGGTACAAATTAATGTAACATTGTGCTTAAATTTGGCTTTTTTTGCCTAGAAATTACCCCAAGGAGTAGAATAATAAACCGAGGTAAACTAAATACTCAAATTCTAGTGCTCGAACACCCCGCTAAGGCTTTTCTTTAAGGCTACTGTTGCACCTCATTTTGTGTAAACATGTATAACGCAAAACAAAATGTTTTATTAATAATATTATGCAAATGTGGATCATTGTGAGCCATGGCGTCCTTTGTAGCATTGCGCCCCGAAGCGGCGCTTACCTTGCTTACCGCCGTCCCTGTGCCTATATGATATGTATAAGAATACTTTGTGTTTTCCATATGAACCTCACCCTCCATTTGCTGTGTAATAGTCAAAATATACAACAATTCTCTAATTTAACTAGATATAGTGTGGATAATAGTTTTTATGTGAAGTACATATAACTCCAATTGCGTATCTCATTCTATACGAGTTGTATACAACTTTTTAAAATGTTTAAAAAAGTGTGGTATTTGAACATTTTAGAAATAATATTTATTATCAACATTGCTATAATGCTAGCATTGTTTATAATACACTGTTAACAATAGCATCGAAATATAAAAATATTATTTTTAAATAGCGTTAATTAATTAAATTAAATTATTTAATTCTATTCAAAATAATTTTATTGTTTTATTGAAAATAATATAGTTACAATATAAAGGAAGCAAATTTCAATAAAACGACAATAAATAAACGCATTGTAAGCTTTCCATAAATTCTGATCCGCATAAATATTTTGTCATCTCACGCAATAATCCTAAAGTATCTACATTAGTATCCACACATTAATCACGATGCAAACAAGCGGTCCCTTGTAATCCGAAAATTATCTAAAAAAATATTTCCAATGCATAATGTGATTATGTAAAAAAGCTACGTGTAAATACATGCATTAGCTCGGCACGGGACATAAATATTCCCGTGCCTCCTTTCGGATCAGAATCTATCGAATAAATTATGCAGCCAATAACATCTAATTTGTATAATAAATAACTTGAGGATGTTCGAAGAACGCTTTTAATAATCGACTTTATCTTACATGGAAATTGATAATTTCGATTTATCGCATGGAACTATTTTAAGCTGCGAGAATGCGCATCAATCTAAAATGTAATCTTAATCCTCCCATTACGTTTAATAGACAATTAATATTAATAACATTACTCAACTTTAGCATCATATTTTTATTTTGTGGATTTAATGTTTTTAGTTTGTTATTATAATCTTTCTTGAATTGTGTGTCCGCAATCTTAATTGCATACCAATTTATTAGAATAATGTTGTTGGTTATCTTTATTGGAGTTTGCTAGGTACGCAAGCTACCACTAATAGTCTGATAAGGGTTGAAAATTACTTGTAATATCCAATTAGTTTTGAAGATTATCGAGATTATGCATTATAACTTTATTTATATAATAGGAAATCTAAGTAATGATATTACTTTTATTCTATATACGTTATTGTTATATTATTTTTTGAATGATTAAATAATTAAAACATGTTTTAAAATTTACTTTTTTATATATTTATAATAATAATTTAAAATAGATGTTTTAGGAAATCTTATTCAGAAGCTAAGAAAATTGCAGACAATACAAATTAAACTGCTGCTTTATGTATAGCAAAGTTAATGAATTAAGAAACTAATTCATCTAAGTTATATGGCCACTTTAAGTTTTGATTAGCCAAATTAGTAAATAAACTAGAAATATTCAAAGACTTGTTATGGGCTTACAGCTTAAGAATTTTTGACAACTTTGATTTTTTCAGATAGAAATAAATAAATATTTCTATGACTTATGTTATAATTTTATATGTAAAAATGACATGTGTAATTTTAAAATAGACATGCTGTTTATAACCCAATTGTTAATATATCACCATAAAATAGCATCACTAAATTAATTGTTTAACACTTTTGACAAAATTTAGTTTAGACTTGAAAAATTATGTAACGTCAGTAACTAGAAAATCAAGTTTGAGGAGAACATTGGGTAATAGTTTTGACTTACATTTTATTGTTAAAATTATAATTTTAGATTTTTTTTTTAAATGAGTCTGATGACGTTACTTTTTTGTTTTGGGGAAAGATTTGCTTCAGCGGTTTTTGAGTTAGTTGGGATTTTAGATGTCGGTTGGGCACTTTATTTTAGAACCTGTTCTACATTAGACACTAAATTGCAGTTTTTTTGTTTAATCAACGTTCACTAATTAAGTACATGGCAGCTAGAAGAAACTGCAATAAATCACACTTTACATTTTTTATTTTTTTATTTTAGTTGGATTACTTTCTAATTCATCTTTGAGTGAAATGAACTGAAAGATTAAATCATATTTGTAAAACAGTATTGCAGGCTATTTTTGTTTATAACTACGTTTAATTGTATTTATTAGGGTTATTTATTTTTTTAGCTGTAGCACGGACTTTAACTTACTGAATTAATTCTAAAATAATTTTTTTAGATTTTTAAACTTTATTAAGTATTTTTCCCAAACAAGGAAGGAAGTAGTGATGTTTTGGAATAATAATAATAATCTGCAGCAACTCAATACACTAAACACAATTTGAATTAATTGAATTCTGGAAACTACAGTAAAATTTATTACATAAGTAAATATTTTTTTACTACAATACAACTGCATTTATTTTAAACAAATTGATTGGAAACATAGAGATATAGTGCACAAAAAATTGGAGATTCTGTTGTTAGTTAACGGTCAACTTCACCAATGATCTGCAAAGGTCACTTAAGGACAGAAGGGGACAACTAGTTTTTGATACCAATCTTGCAATGTACAAGTGGCAAGTTTTCTTGAAAAATATGAAATCTAAAGACATAACGACCTGACGATAAATAACCAATACACAATCTAAGCACTAGGTACAATTAACTTTGTCTGAGAACGTCGTACATACAACAATGTTGACTTTACTACTCAGGAGGCACATCCAAAACATCAACAAAAAAATACGCGTTGACGATTAAAACCACAACTCTTTTTTGCTTTAAAAAAACTGGTAACAAATAATACTAACGACGAGTTACGTTACTTTTGACATCAGTTTACTTCCCAGAACAATACCTAGACTTTCCATTACCAACTATGGGCAAGTCTTTCTGTTGAACTGAAATAACGCATTTTTTATGATAAAATTATGATCAAAATCAGTTCCAAAAAAGGTCAAAGATCATTTATTATTTGCAAGATAAGGTATGTTTGATAGTTTCTCTAAAATAGGAAATACTTGTTGCATATTATTGTGGCGTTATACATTTTTTTAGCAATTTAAGGTACCAAAATAGAATAATATGGCATATTTTATTGTATAATTTGTGTAAGAAAACTTATGATTTTGATATCTGGGTTTGAGTGGGAGGGTGAAACCATATTTACTGCACTTAGGCCTTATTAGACTCTTTGTACATCTAGTGGTAAATCTTATTACTTAATCCAAACACACAGTCAACCTATGTCAAGGCAGCAGTTCCTTAACATGGGTTGTCTTGGGTGTAAAAGAGCGGCGGGCAGGTACATAGTACTTCTATTTTGTTGCCTACAGTTACTATTACGACTTTTTTCTTTAGCATGTGTTTTATCCATTCACAGATTGTCGGATTAACATTATGTGTTGAGAGTCTTGTTTTTATTTTATGGGAGGTAGTTTTGTCAAATGCTCTTAAGGTGGACATCTTGTCTTGTAATGATCTTTTGATTCGATTTGTTACGCTGTGTAAAGCCGATTTTGTAGATTTTTTCTGAGTGTATGCTTGTTGGTTTGAGTATGTTGGCGTAGTAATATGTGCCGTTTCTCGCATTGATCATTTGCACACTCTCTCAAGTGTCTTCAGAAGAAAATACGTAAAACTTATTGGGCGATAAGGTTTTGTCAATACAACTTTTACATCTTTCTTTGTTATGAGGGCGTAGCGGAAGGCGATAAACGGCTTATACATTCTTACCAGGTGGGCTAGAATAATATCCTCGCCCCACTGCAAAAGAGCCAAAATTTGTTGTCCCAGTCCTGGTGTTTTTTATTGTGAGTTTTTAATTGCTAATGTTATGTGCGTATCTTCTACAAGGTAGTGTGGTAACGTTCCTGATGAGGGTAGAGTTGCAGCGTTAAAGCATCCTTGTGTTTGAGCGGTACAGCCTGGGAATTGAGTTTCAAAAGGTATCTTGGTTACTTCCGATCATTTGGCTGTGTATGTGCCATCCGAGCATTTTAAGTAACCGAGTTGTTGTTGGGGGTATTTTGATAAGATTTTTTAGCTTTGTGGCAGTGGAGGTGTTTTCAACATCATCGCAAAAAGTTTTTTATGTTTTTCTTTGATGTATGAAAATTATCTCACTAACATTTATCTCACGGACACCTGATCTGTTATTTAGATTGCAGTATTCCAGTAATTTCAGTTCTGTAAATCTAGACATGTTGAGTAATGTAAACTCGCTTATAAATTAGAATACACGTAAATTTTAAGTTAGTTATCATTTTATATTTGAACTCATGTTATTATGTAATTGTTTAGAAATTAATAAACCTTTTTTTAAAAACAATCAACTAATAATCGTAATTAAGTTGAATAAATGATGCATTGGTATATTGTGTTTGAAAGTTCCTGGTTTGATTGTGAGGTATTTTACAAGTTTTGCAATAACAAAAATAATAAAATTTCTGAATATCTAACAATAACGGAAGTTGTAGTAGTGGTACTAATAGTAAATAAGCATTTGATACTTATGTTTTTTGGAACTAAAAAAAAATATGATTTTGTTATTCAACATAAATTAAAATATTTTTTTTTTAATTGTGTTTTATGTGAATTATTATTAGTAAAATTACGCAACAAAACGGATACAAATTTAGTTTATTTTATACATATAATTCTTAAATTATCAAATCAGTCTAAATGGTCTTAAAATAAGGACGCACATTTTTTAAATGTAAATAAAACAAGTTGTGTATAAGATATCTACTTTTTTTAAAAAATTTGAAAGTATATTTTATGTCATTAAGTATTTAACATAACGTTGTTCAAATGTTCGATGAGTCTTTGCTTGGTGGCACATATACGGAGGTCCAATTTTTTATGACTTTGTTGCATAATTCTGGCTGAATTTGCTGGATGGCGTTTGTTATATTGACTTTGAGGGCATCAATTATTTGTGGTTTATTTGCATAAACTTGCGATTTAAGGTAACTCTAAAGGAAGAAGTTTAAAGGCGTTAAGTTGCACGATTTTGGTAGCGCCAATTATTCAGATTAGGATAACAGATCAAAATCCGCTGCAAACAATGACTTTCTTGGTATGAATTTTGTGTAGATTGGTATTGCTCCAAGTCTGTCAACTTTACTTGTTCACATATCCATTCACCCAAAAATGGGTCTCATGTCTAAAGATAATTTTGTTGGCAAAATTTGTGTTAATTTCTAACTAGTCTAAAGCCCAACACACGGCGTTCTCTATGGTCGTTTACTTTAAATTCCTGAGTCAGTTGGATTTTGTATGGGTGACCTAAGTCCCGACGCAAAATTTGCCAAATTAAAGTTGCAGAAAGGTTGTTTACATGAAATTGACTATCTTTTTTTGTACACTCTCACGTACAACAGCGATGTTTTCAGCAGACTTTGAGTTTTGGTGACATACGGAGGTAGGCTGCTTATTAAACAAACCGGATGCCTTAAATTTGGCCACTAAACGTCAAATAATTGACTTGACGGGACAGTTGTGGCGAGAATAAAAATCACGTAATGTGTGGAACGTTTTTTCAACAGCACTGCTTTTGATAATAAAATTTGATTGTTTGCACACGTTGTTCAACTTTTGACTGTGATTTGCTATACACTAATAAATATAACAACGTGGCTGCTACAACCTTTCAAATTTCGTGCGTCTGATTGAAAGACTTTTTGAAAATTGTTGTTATTTATGGAAAGCTGAAAATTTTTATTAGCTTTGTTTTGTCAATTCTTTTTTTTTTATATTGTATTAGATTGTCAACAAGCTTTCTTGTCCAGTTTAGTCTGTTTGGAACGATTACTGATATTCACGTTGTGCATCTTACACATTTTTAGTTTACATACATAGATTTAATTAATAAATAATGTTTTTATGGTAGTTCAGTATCGCATACTTGACTTTTTAAATTTAGTTTGCTGACTACTGAGATACGCATGGTTTTTGATCTGGTAAATTCAGAATGATAGCTTTTAATGAATTCTACTATGCAGTAATTGCACAATTACTAAATGGAGATCATTCAAGTTTTGAAGGTTTTTATTGATCTTAGTTGAGCCTTTGACCGTGTGGATGTATAGCTTTGAATTGACTATTTTATTTATTTAAGATTTAAGATTAAGCCTGACTTGGTAACAATAAATTTTATTTTTTTGTTGTAAATATTACTGTTTTGAAAGATTTTTATAGAAACATTTATATTAATTGTTGTTAAAGAAATAGAAGGTGATACTTAATTTCTTGATGGTTAAGATTTGGGTGGGTAAGTGTTTAGGTCTAAATTATGATTATTATTAAGTGATTTGAACTACAGGCATACTTACTTACCCAAAAGTGTGTTAACAAGAAATTGAAAGATTTTTCATCTTTGCAAGAGTTAAAAGTCTTTTTGTCCAAGAAGGGGAATGTGATATATAATTTTTTAATGATTAACACTTGGACTAGTAGGAGGATTACTCACCTGTTTAAATATTTGTTATTAAATAATTGGTAGTTTGTCTAAGGAGGAGAAGGAGGTGATATCCAATCTTTTGATTCTCAACACTTGTGTGTGTAGGTGGTTTATTCTAGATTATGACAACTATTGAGTAGTTTAAACTAAAGTGCCTACTCACCCGCCTAAATATTTATTATTAATAGATTGGAAGTTTTTCTTTTTAGAAAATGATGAATTCAATTTCTTGGTAACGAACACTTGGGCGGGTTCTAATTATGATTACCATTGAATACTTTGAACTGGAGCGCTCACCCTCTTGCCTATGAGTTTGTTAACAAGACATTAAAAGTTTCTTTTCTGTACAAGTGTTAGAAGTCTCTGTGTTAGAAGAGAGGATAATAATTCTTTTAATGGCAACACTTAGCTTACTTCAGATTTTGATTATTAGCCAATAGTTTGAACTGAAATGCTTACTCATCCGCCTGAGTGATTGTTATTAAAGATTTGCAAGTTTATTTGTCTAAGAAAGAGAAGGTGATATTTTATCTATTGATAATCAACACTTGGAGTGGGTAGTTTATTCACCCTAAATCATGATTATTATCAAATAGTTTGAACTGGAGAGCTTTTCTACTCACTTGAGAGATTGTTATCAAAAGATTTTTTTTTTGTAAACGTTGGAAGTCTCTAAGTCAAAAGAGAGAATGATGAATCCAACCTTTTGGTGACCAACATTTTGGTGGGATACTCTAACTTATGATTAGCATTGTGTAGTTTGAGTACCTTCCAACCCGCCGAAGAGTTTGTTAAAATAAATTGGAAGTTTTTTTCTTTACAAGCGTTAGAAGTCTCTATGTTAGAAGAGAGGATGAATCTAATTTCTTGATGACCAACATTTGGGTAAGTAAGTGGGTTATTCTAGATCAGGAATGGAATATATGATAGATATTGCTTGTTTTATTTATGAGTTTACAGTTATGAGTTTGCAGAATAAATAAATTATATTCTATGTTTAAATTATTTACTCCAAAAAATGTCTATAGTGATTCTAAATCTAGTATATCGATATATAGTTTTATATGTTAGTTATGATCATTATTATTATTAAGTACTTTGGACTGGAGTGCCCGCTCACCATCCTGAATTTTTGTTATTAAGAGATTGGAAGATTTTCCTTTTTGAATCCAATCTCTTGATGACTAACGTTTGGTTGGGTGGCTGGATCATTTCAATTTATGATGACCTACTAGTAATAAAGAATGAACTGGAGTAACGAATCAAACAAAATACATATAATGTAACGTTTAACATTTGTAGAGTTATCTACATAAATAACAGTTTTTTTTCTTCAACGCTTTTATTTTCCTGTTGTTTATCTGAAGCCACCAATCAAATCTTTACGTACGGCTTGCCAAAATCATTACTATTGGAAATACCAATCTATTTGAACAACAAACTATGCTTGCACAAAGCAAGTTTTGAAGTTTTTGTGAGGTGCGGTTTTAATCGAAAAATGTTTAACACAACATGAAGATTGCGTTTGTTAAAACTTAGAACCGAATAGTTAATGTATATATTTGAAGATATATTAGTGTATTTAGTGTACTACATTAAAATCTTTTAATATAGGAACTTTTAATATAATTTCCAGCCTAGAGTATCTGATATGATTGCTTTATCACGGTTGACGGCATGTTACGATTGAAGGTGACTATGTAATAGTTAATAGAAGATTTGTCATTTGGTGGTGCTACTTGGATTGGATTGCAAATGTTGTGGAAATTAAGTGAAACGTTTTCTGTCTTCAAGACTGTAATGTTACAAATAAGCATATGTGCGGTAATAAATTGTATAAAAAAAAAAATGTAAACCCCATGCTTAAACCACACACTCAATTTGATAGATAGGTTAACAAAATATTTTTTTTTTTAAATAATTTATTTTTGTTTATAGATTTGATCTAAAGTTTAAAATTATTTTATTAATTAGTATCAGTAGTTATATAATAGTATGCATAATATTGTAAGTTATAATTAAGATACACAATTTTTTTTTATATACATGTATGTATATGTTGTATATTTTTGGATTTATTGCATTTTAGTCGCAGAGTATACAATGACGTACGTAGTTTTAACAGGAGTTATTGGATTATGGACAACTTGTCAATTGCCATTTATAAACAAACAAGATTGATTGCTTTTAATGTTATTAACGTACGTAACGTTTTTTAGCTTATCAAATTTAACATTAACTTTTATTTAACATTTATTTTTTGTTTAAAGAGCCGATATTTTAGGTCTTGCGATTTACTTTTTATTGAATTTTAATTTAATAATAAACTCTTTTAAGTTGCATTAACCTGCTTTGTTAAATATGTTGTTTTTTATCAGGTTTGTCTGTAAGAGCCATTAATCGGCCGTACACGGTAAAAGCAATTTAGTAATTGAAGATATTCAGGGAAGCTGGTGATTGATTCTTCATCGGTAATTGGGTTATAAATAGTAGCGGCAGTAAAGTGATTGTCAATTTAGAGTGCACCACTAAAGGGTAGCAATAAAGTTAATTAGAGACCGTCATTGTAACTGCAGCGCAGTATAAATATTAAGCCGAGACGAGGCGAGTCTAGTCAAATTGTGAAGAGGCCGAGAGGAAGAGGCGGCGGCGGTGGTGGTGGAGGCGCGGGGTCTGCGGGACGCTGAGGGATGGCTTCCCTAATTAACTGGTAAACTTTCATTGCTCCCCTGCACATCGGGACCTAATTAATGGAAGGGTTAAGGGGATACAAAGATCCCCCTCCACACACAACACCCCTCTTCATCCCCACGCGTATCCATACATAAGTAAAACGAATAACGGCGCGGCGAAATTCATAAATCTCGGCGGCTCACTTGATGAATTAAACGGACCGGGCCGCGAGGTTAACAGCGACTTATTCCGGGGCTAATTTCAGAAGGAAGCTTCCTTGTTAATTAATTGCATGTTTTTAGGACCCACGCCCCCCTATTTTTCCCCCGCCGGCGGCATCAGATCCCGTATTTTTTAATTAAATGTTCCCTTCTTCTTTCCCACGGCCCGGTATGTTAAATTAAGAAGTGTTCAGTTCGGAAATATGAGAGGACACCTATGTACTTAGTGAGAGTGCTGTTGCCACCGCAATTGTCGCAGATTCAAGTGTTTCAGATGAATATTAAAACGTAAAGGAATGCATCCAGATGGATTAGACGGGGAGATGTTCCAGGATTACTCGTTTCATTAAGCTGAGTGCCCCGGCACTGATATGCGAGACTTTCCGACTCTACAAAAGCAACTACACTTCATTTCGGATAAGCTCACAATGTCTTCATCGCATTCGAAAATGCATTAAAAAACTACTACTTCCTATGCACGGCATCCATTAAATATCATCTCAACTGTTTCCATTACTACAAAGTTCACACGTCAACAATAACATTCCAACTTTTATGGCAAACAACAATGGCAATTTTATACAACGACATGCAATTGTCTAATTACTAATAAACAAATAAAATTATATGTTTTAATTACATATGGATATTATTCTGATTGTTATATATTTTATTTTACGTATTGACTTTAAATGCTATAAATAAAAAATAATTATATGCATTTAATGTTGTTTATAATACAATTAATTAATAATATTAAAAAACTTTTTTTTCGGCTTGATTTGGCGTTGTATTATATTATATTTTCTCCAGTAACGTTTGTTTAAATATATAATTTGATAGATTTAGAAAAAAGGTTCTGGATTTTGAGTTGGAGTAGTAAAGTGAAAGTTATCGTATGAGAGGGCCGTGCATGTACATAGCTCATACTTGATCGTTTTATCATCTATTTTACATTTTTACACGTTGGACTGTCTCTAATAGCAATTGTGTACATGTGTTTTCTTAGTTGACATGATGGGGCAGTCATTGTCTCTATTGCTTGCCCACAGCCTGGAGTCTTCTCGGTGCGTAAAAACTCAATACAGACAGTATTGAGTTTTAGTAGGTTATTAAAGCTTTTGTGTAGTAAAGCTTTAGCCCGTCTACTTTGTTGAAATGTTTTTTTCCTAGAGCAGTTCAAGGTTATTTAATGTGACTTTAAAAAAATATCTGCTTTCTTCAGCCGGGGCACATTTTTTGTTTTAGCAGATTACTCTTGCCATTTAGTGTTTGTACATCTTTTTTACTTATTTTTAGAACAAGTAGTTGATTTTTTGGCGTTTTTGATTTGGCGTTGTGGAATATGCATTTATCTTTGACTTTGAACCACTGGTCTACTTTCTTAGGCGACTCATGACTAATTCTACCGTTTGAAAGTGGTTTTTGTCAGCTTAGCAAGCCAACTCAATAGCACAACGTCTAGTTGTGATTTTGGCCACAGGGGTTGTAGACCGGAAATTACTTTTTGTTGCTACCTCAGTGAGACGTTATTATTACAGGTGATCTTAAAAACTCTGTTTGCGGTGGAGTCTTATTCAGTTTCCGGGCAAGAGCACCTTCTGTCAACTTGGTCTGCTTATTAGTGGTTTTGTTCAAGAGGTGAGCCTAATAACCGCTATTTGAAGATGCAATTACGCAATTTTTTGTAGTAGTTCCTTTAAATTAGATATTTTCCAGAGAAATTTTACCCACAGCTTAGCGACCTGTATACTTGGGTGTATTTGGACTGTCTAAAGACTATTTTCACCTAGCGCACGCATTAAAAAGGGTGGTTTTGGAGTAATAGATACATATATATCAATGTTTGTGTTTTTTAGTAGTTTTCTGCATTTTTAGGCGAAAACTATGCATTTTGGACAAACATTATTTGTATTAATAGATGTACAGCGGAAAATTTCCAATTAATATAGATCATTTGAATTTTTTTATAGTTTTTTTTTTTTCCGCTAGAAGGCGCGGAAAATAAAGTATATATTTTATTTGTTTGCACTTAGAGCCGAAATTATGCATTTTGGTGAAAAATTACAAGTGATCAAAGTTGTAGAGCAAAAAATTTCCGTTTGATATTGGCTATTTATATTTTCCGATAGTGAGAGCATTTTTTGCTAAAGAATGTTGAAAAATGTTGCAAATTGTGATTTTTTGGATTTTTCTAGAGGAAAATTATAGGAAAATTCAAATAATCTATATTGATTGGAAATTTTTTGCTCTACAACTTTTAATAAAAGTAATTTTTGCCCAAAACGTATAGTTTTTGCTAAAAATGCAAAAAACCATTTAAGAACGCAAAAATTTATATAAATATGTCTATTACTCCAAAACCACCCCTTTTCATGCGTGCGCTAGGTGAAAATAGTTTTCAGAACAGTCCAAATACACTTAAGTATACAGGTCGATAAGCTGTGGGTAACTTTTCTCTAAAAACGTCAATTTTTTGTTTAATTTGAAGGGACTATAGGGGGATTTTTGGTTTTCCAGATGATTTGTCAATCTAAACTGTCACTTGGGCACAATAAGATTGTCAGACAAATCCTAGATGACATTTGTTAATACTATCTATCACTAAGGCAAATGAAAATTTTTAGACAGATTTATCAGTCATCTAAAATAGACAACCCATGGTGTATTTATCAAGGAAAAAATTAAAAGCAATTTAAAGCCTATTTTATTGATTTTGGCAATGGTATATTTTTCTGTTTGCTTTAAATGACTGCTACAAATTGAACTAAATGACAGATTTGTCTGAAAATTTCAATGTAGTTTAGTGACAGATAGTATTGACATATGCCATCTGGCATAACTAATATAGTTGTTTGTAACGTAACTGATTATTATTTATTGTTATTCTCAAATGGCAATGTACTAAGCATTTTGTTTATTAGTGATATGACATTTTTCTAAATACCATACCTTTTTATTGGACTCTATATAAGAAGAAAGTTTGTGATAAAGTATTTAAGTAATTGAATGATTAGTTGGCGGTTAAAACATTTTGACTTGAAAATGTGTATTGGGATACTGTACCCACTGCTCAAATTAATAAATTGTTTTATTTTGGATTATTGATAGAAAATGGAACGAATTTTTTGAAGTTTTTAAGTTGCATTTTTAATTTTTGGACAACGTTAGCAAAGATTTGCGAATTTTATTATTAATTATGTACATTGTTTAGATGCTTTCTAATTCTTTGAACTGGGTTCTTATATTTTGCACGAGTTAGCAAACCTCTGCAGAAAATTTGAACTTTTCTTACACACTAGGTGAATATAAGCTTAAACGTCGATGTAAAATTTGCTCGTTACATGATATTCTTATAAAAAAATTTAACACTAGAGAGTTTCAGGGTTTTGTCGCCGCGTCTGGATGGGGTGCCGCTAGTAGTATTGTTATGGAAAAATATGATTAGCAAATTACATACTGAAATCCTAGCACATCTACGAGAATATAGGTGAACCAATTTTTCTAGAAATAATGTGATACGCCGTTTTTAAACTAATATTGGTTTTTATGGGAGAAAACGTCAACCAACTTCATCACTTATTTTATATGTTGAACTACATACAAAATTCTATGTCTTCATTTTTTGGGTTAAAGGTTAACAGTTATATTTAACGAGTAAAACATTATTAAAGTAGTAAATAACTCAACAGTTTTTTAAATTAATAGCGAAGAAACGACATATTGCATTTTTTTAATTTGAGGGCATAGATTGGACTTTCTTCTATAATGTGTGAACATTTTATTTATTTATATTTAGGCGTTTTTGTGCTGCTTCTTTTTTTTTTCTCAAAAAGATCAACTCAAACAAACTTGTTTGTATTTACTAATTATATAATCATTGCATTGGAAATTGTGATGAGGTTCATGTAATCTACATGGACTTTAGTAAAGCATTTGATTCTGTTAACTATGACCTGTTAATTAACAAATTGAGTGCATATGGTGTAGGTAATCCATTGCTTAAATGGATAACGTTGTGTTGAAGTGAACGTGTTTAGCAAGTTAAAGTTAACACCTATCTATCTTATTTTCTTAAGGCGACATTAGGTATACCCCAAGGGTCCCATCTGGGACCTGTCTTATTTTTAATTTTTATTAATGACATGTCTGATATTTTAAACTGTCACCACCTGTTATTTGCAGATGATGTAAAGGTAGCACTATTGCTGATTGTCTTACCATGCAAGGGGATTTACTAGCTTTCAATAAATAGTGTGTTCTTAACACACACTATTTATTGAAAGCTAGTTGTCAGTATATATCATTTTTAAGAAGCAAAAATTCTGTTAATTTCAACTATACTTTGAATGGTACTGGTTTAGAAAAAGTTGACTCAATTCGTGACCTAGGAGTCTTTATTGATTCCAAACTGTCATTCAATCTTTGGATTTCTTGAAAGATCTACGGCTGATTTTAATAACATACGGGCTTTTCTTATCTTGTACAATTCTCTGGTGAGATTACATCTATTGTACTGTAGCGTAATATGGTCACCATTCTACCAAACTTTTATTGACAGATAGGAGTCAAATTGGTATCATTTACTCAACTCAGCTTTACTGATGTGTATTTATCATCTGAAAGTATCGGGATTTTTTTGGGATTGTCTGCGTTGGAAAAAGGAAGAAAGGAGAAGGACATGAAATTTTTGTTCAAAGTACTGAAAGGGCTAATCTGCTGTCGGCAGATCTTGAATATGATAGATTATCATGTTCCTCAACGTGCGGTTAGGAATTGCTCTCTTTTGCATATGTCGTATAGTAGGACTAACTATGGTTGGCACAGCTCACTGTCTCGTGTTGCACGGCACGCTAACTGTGTATCAAATAACGTTGACTTTGTGGGTATTTCATACGAGACGTTCAAAGCTAATTTAAGAAGATTAACGTAACAATTTTTATGTAATTTAACATGTAAATGCAGTTGCGGTAATAAATTATTATTATTATTATTATATATAGTTTGATAATCGTTAAATTTTGTAAGAGTTTTTTTTTAAATTATATTTGCATATAGCAACAAAATGCATTCAAAAATACATAAAAACGCATTAATTTTTACATTTGATGAGTTTTTTCGGGTATTTCTTAATTATTAGTTGACTAAAATACTCTGGCATATCATAATTTGATACTTTTGAATGTACTAGTGAAAAACTAAATCGATTATAAAACTATATGTATACAGCAATGCCGCCAAATTTGCCATTTTTGCTAAATACTACAAATTAAGGCAGTGGTCGGTATGGTCTTAAGTAGTAATATTTTATGAACTTGAAACTAGTTTTTTGACTATGGTAATAGACTTGCCCTAGTTATATTACGCTAAATACATTTGTTAACACTGTTACTAGCATAATACTATTGAAACAGTTACGAATCATAGCTTAGAGTGGAAGATTGTTTAAACTGGTGATTCTGATTGATCTAAAAAAATATGGGTCAATTATAGCGACAAATGACATAGTGCACTAAACTGCATCTTAGAGTTGTGCACTTATTACAGTTTGATGCTACTTAAATGAGCTGCTAATGTGAGGGCATGATGGCTTAATTATTTTGGCTATTTTATAGGTTTTGCACGTTTTTACCAGGGTTACTATTTTTATTACCCTATGGATTATTTTGGCTATTATGGTTTTTTGAACCATCGGTGAAGATTTGAAGGAGTTTGTCTTTGTTGTTTATGTGGGTGTACACTGTAGGATCTATTAAATACAAAATTGGGTAGTTTGGTGTTTGTTTGCACTCTTAGCAGAGAAGGCAACAGTGCCTGCCGGCTCTTTTCCCAATGTACCAGAATTTGGTTGCTGATGTTGTTACTTTTTTGGCATGGATGTCAAACGGTAGCAGAAAAACATTGCTTTTATGGCTGCAGTTCGTGTTGTTTGCATGCTGCTTGTTACACTTAGACAAGCCATTTCTTACTACTGATTTAAGTTTGCAGACGTTTTAAATTAGTTCTTGGCCGCCAGACCAGGGTCTCATAGGTGAGCATAAGTTGTATAATAGCTTTGTATAGTCATAGTACTACCTTTGGAGAGAGTTTCTATGTCTTTCCAACAGCCTGTCTACATTGACAAAACAACATATATGGGCAATTCCACGTGACCCTCTCCGATTTTGCTCAAATTTTGTACACTAGACCTTTAAGTCACATGGTGCTTTATAGAGCAAATTGAATTTTACGGCAGTTTTTTAAGTTCAACTTTAATTTTTTTTAATTTCATTTATCTTAACTGCATTTTAGCTTGTAAAGTTTTTAAAATAGTTATAATTGATGGGAAATTTTCCAAGAAATCGAATGCAGCGGTCAGATCTTGCCGCGCACGCGCAGAAAACGCAAACACCGTTGTTTTTTAACAATTCATTTTTCAAAAGTTGCCACTGATTAAGACTTCAAATTTTGGGCAAAGAAAAAGTATGTACTTTAAGATGCTTGAAAAAAAATTTCCCACACTAGTAGTAGTTTTTGCTCTAGATCTTCTTGAACGCACAAAACTATTTTTAATCATATTGATTAATATATACAGGGTGTTAATAAATAAGGGTAACATACTTTTAGGGTGGGTAAGGAGATACATTTGAGACACTTTTTATTTATAAACTAATAGGCAACCATGTTTACTATAGAAGCTGCACGTCAAAAACTTTTTTTGTTTTTTTAGTGCAAATATTTGAAATATTTTTCTTGAAAGTCAAAAAAATAATAAGATTAAAAATTATAGGTAATTAAATTGTTCATCTTTTTTGAACAGCATATCTGGATCTATCTCTAACCGTACTCATGTCATAAATCAAAGAATGATTTTTTTATTTTTTTTTTGTTATTTTTGTTAAAAATTATGTTTAAAAGTCAAAATTTTAAAAAAAATTGGTATTCGAAATTAAAGGCCATTCAATTGCGCTTCTTTCACCTAATAACATGTTCCAATGTAGCTCCTACCGATTGTGTGCTATTAAAGAAAAACTTCAAAGGGAACATTTTTTTAAACTTTAATGACCAACTTTGATGCAAACATTGCACCTTCGCAGCATATTTTTATAAACTCTTTCAAAATTTTTAGGCATTTTTTGATCTTCTTTAGATTAACACTACAAAAAAAAAACGTTAGGTCCTGGGATCGTGGTGGAAACGTTACTGGCTCCTCTCGCCCAATCCATTTATCCCCAAACTGTTTGTTGAGGTAGTCCCCCATTAGTATTTCCTTCAACAATTCTGGCAAGACTTCTTCTAAAAAGATCTTGTAAATGGGACCTGTGAGATAAGGTGAAAAAATGTATGGCCCAATCAAACAACTGTCAACAATGCCAACCCACACGTTGATTCCGAACTTTTGTTGGAATTTGGATTGTCGAATAGTATGAGGGTTTTTATCAGCCCAAATATGGTTGTTGCGAGAGTTAATATTGCCTTCTCTGTTAAATGTTGTTTCATCAGTAAAAAGAACATACCGTGGAAATTAAGGCTGTAAGCAACAGCGATTTGCGAACCAACGAGAAAAGTTAATACTTGGTGGAAAACCGATTGGACTTAAAGTTTGAACTCCGCAATTTACCTTGTTGACTGCAAAAGCTCCCGTATCTTGCAATCGCTAATAAACTCTTGCAAACATTCTATTGGAAGGTATTGTACGAATTGGAAATCGGGCTGTATACAAGCGTGTCGCAAGTCTACCATTACAATGTGCTTCGCCGTCAACTAAGATCAATTTTTATGTTAAAATTCTAGTATAGACCAGGTTTAAGAAGAAGACTAGATGAATGTTACTACAATTAATTTAATCTTGGACCCACTGCCCGAACATTTGTTTTTTTATATATTTTTGTAATTATGTAATTGTTAAGATATATATTTGTACTATGGGCAATAAATGTATTTATTATTATTATTATTATAATCTTGAAAAGTATGTTAATTCATGATTTAAATAACAAGTAACACAAATTCAACTATTTCATACGTCAAAATCATCAATATGTGCAAAAATTTTGATTGAAAAATGGTTTTGTGCGTTCAAGAAGCTCTAGAGCAAAAACTGCCATTAGTGTGGGAAAATTTTATTCAAGCATCTTAAAGTACATACTTTTGGCTATCTTTGCTCAAAGTTTTAATTGGTGGCAACTTTTGAGAAGTGAATTAAAAAAAAAACGGTTTTTTGCGTTTTCTGCTCATGCGCGACAAGATATCAAAAATTTGACCTCTGCTTTCAATTCCTTGGGAAATTTCTCATCGATTATGACTGTTTTAAAAAATTTTCCGGCTGAAATGCAATTAAGATAAATTAAATTAAAAAAACAAATAATGTTGAACTTAAAAAAATTGCCGTAAAATTCAATTAGCTCTACAAGGCAAACTATGTGACTTAGAGGTCTGAAATTTGGCATGAAGTTATATTTTGGGTACCCAAAAAAGTGTACAAAATTTGAGCTAAATCGGAGAGGGTCGTGTGAAATGGACTGCTCACTTAACTTGGAATTGCCCATATACTTTTTTACATCTTAAGTTTAAGTGTGGCTCCTATGTGAGTTTGTTTTTTTGTTTCACCTCGGTTGACAAATTGAGTTTGGTTATTTTTTATTTTTTTGTGAAGTTTGTTTTTTTTTAGATTAATCGTAAAAGCTTGTCTTTGCACCAATTTCATATTGTTTTTAGGGCCTCTTGCAATGGGTTGCAGAGTACACTCTTATAGAGTTGTGTGAAGTCGTATGTGCTATGGTTTCTTTGTATCTATGCATGTGTATTAGAGATTACCTTTATGTCTTATCGAACGGTATGCGCGGCAAAATGCTTTTGGAGTAATAGCATCCGATTTCTGAATGTTTTCTGTTTAACGACGTTCTTATATAGCATTATATACACTTACTTGGCAGTGGTCTCTAGATATTTGGCATAAGTGTCATCAGAGCATTACCGTTTCTTTTTTGCCTTCATTATTGTCTATCTGATGAATATAAACAGTGAATAAAATGTGTCTTCAACCATTAAAATTTAATTCTCAATGCTCTCTAGCAAATTATAGACATAGTACGGTACTAGCAGTGCGGTTTTACTAATAACAAGTTTTGTTTTTTGTCCAAAAACTAATGAAAGTTTTTACCTTGGACCCTTCTTTTAAAATCTTTTAGCTTAAAGCCGAAACTGCACTAATACTTTGCAAAGAATTATATGAAAATTTATGTTTAACAAAAATATAAGATAAAAAATCTGTTGCCGAAAAATTCAAAAATTTAGCCGAAAGTTTAAAAATTTGTTAAAAACCTGCACCAAAATTTTGGTCAGGCGCTAACAGGCAGGTTGATATGGGGTTTTTCTTATTTATTCTAGCGTGTATTGTTTTATGGCGGTTTTTAATTATTTGTGATGTAGTTTCGACGTTTCAACGTTTATTAAACCGTAAAAACCGGTGATCAATGTAATTTTTTACTAAATATACCGTTAGATATATGATATATACCGTTAGATATATGATCATTTTACATGTTTTATCTATCGAACGCAGTTTTCAAAATTTAATTTTATTGTTTTCTATTACCCTTAAATAACTTGGTAACAAAAATAGCGACTGTTTTATATTATCGCGCTCTTTATCGGGTCATCGATACATGTTCAATGTATTTGTTTTATCATTCAAAATTGATTTTCAAATTTAAAATTAATTATAAATAACCGAATTAACATTTGTTTGTCTATTTAATTAGTCTAATCTCGATTATTACTTATTTTAAAGGACGCTCATTTTGGAGAGTACAATTTATGTGAAAAAATATTTAAATGCCGTATTCAGAATTAAGATTTGACCTTAGGTAAGAGCTGTGCTACACAATTACTGCTAATTATTGAAATACTCACTTAATTAGTTAATACCCTAAAATTATTGCTCGCGCTTGCTACAGAAATTTGTGTTTATTTCTTGCCAATCTAACGGTATATTTATAATTGATCTAGGTTTCATAATAAGGGAGATAATGTCATTTATGTGAGAGCATATTTGTTGCTAGGTTTTTTTAAAAATTGTTTCCAACTTCGCAGCAGTTAATTTTGGTTTGGGTACTCAACCACCTCTAGAAAGCTAGGCTATGGTAGGTGTTTTGTTTATAGTTTATACCTTGACCAGGGACTTCTGATACGCAAAGACTTAAATCTTACCTACTAAGCTGGGGTTGACATGTTCAATCCAGCTGAGTATAACATTACTTTTAGGCTTTTGTATACATATTTTTATTATATTATTTATTTTAAAAAGTTTTTTTGTAATTGTTAAAATCTTTGGTTTCTTTTTAGACGTCTTATTAAGAAAATTTATTTTTATGTTAATTTAATAATAAATCATTTTTAAAATTGAAATTATTTATCAAGAAATTATTTTTATATTTAGTCCAAGCGCATTATTTTAAAAATGAATTTTTTTTATCTACATAATAATTTTTTTATACATTTTTTGGTATATTGTATTATATAAAAACCAACATCCGATCTGTGTAGTTGATATTTAAACTACTCATTAATCCAATATTTGTTCTAAACATTTACATATATATTTAAAAAAACTCCCTGTATAATAAACCTATTACAATATTCTTTTATAATTACAATTAACAAAAACAGTACAATAAAAATGGGTTTTTGGATGCATCATTATTTTTGTGGTTACTGTTCACTGCCCTATATAATTTCAAATTTCACAGGTGGTTAGATTCATGTCGTTGACCTTTTCAACAACAGTCTGTAAAGAGTGTATTTATTTAGTTTTAATGATAAAAAAGTATAAGTTGCCATTGAGGTATGACTGAATGCTTAAAAACTTACTAGACATGCTCAATTTTATAGTAGCTAAATTGTGCTAAATAAGAATTATGATTCACAGAAGATTTGCTGGATTAATATATTACAATATAAGCCATTAGATCTGTTTTTGTAAAGTTTCTTTTGTACGGTATGCGATGTTTGTTTATATCTATTCTCAATGAAAATATGCGCATGTGGTTTCTATTTGATTGAATGAAGTCCGCTAGAGATAGAGATGAAGCGAGTACTTCCGGAATTAAGCAACGACCCATGCACTTCCTGTGATTGACTACACGAGCTAGGGATGATTTCCCTTCCATCCAATAATTTTTATTTACACTAAATAAACGAATAAATGGGGTGCATAGATTATAACATCAACAATCACGATTTAATAACACAATCGAAAATAATTAGAAAAAAATAAACGGCATAATTTAAGTGTTTATTTTCATATGAATGACTTGTTCTTTTGTATTTTTGAAGTAGTAACTTCTATTTTAAATGCTGTAATAAATTTAGATTTTACGATATGCATAAATAAGAATCGATCGATGGGAATAAATGACAGAAAGAGGCAGACGCGTTGTCTTAAATTCGTCGCTCACACACACTCACAATTTTATCCCATGTCATCCTTTGAATAATTCAAAAGAGACAAATTCAATGTAGCCAAGGCACGCGATTTGACTGTGGCGCCTCCTTTCACTTATCTGAATAATTGTTGGAAAATATGGAATTTCCCGAGGGCTCACGCCATGACAACTTAAACGCTCTTCTTCATTTCATTTTTCCTCAGCGTCATCTTTACCGAAACTGCTTTCTTAATTTATTAGAGATGTACATGTAGATATGGAGTGAGAGGGTTGTTTTCGGCGTCACTTGAAACATGCATGATCCTCCACAGCCATTAAGTTTGCAGAAAGAGCATATAGAATATGGATTAATAAGTAAAACTTCCATCTTTGCAAAGCGTCGGATTTATGTAAGCCAGTGTAATTACCGCTCGTTGTCTGACAGAGTTGATAGCTGAAAATGAGAACGTTAATTAGCAATATAGATCGTGACCATAAATAAAGTAGTGTAATCCCGTCGCTGTTTTAATTATGAAACGTCCTTTGGGCAGGGAATAAAAGGGATATTTATGTGGGGCGGATCTCCAACTATTAGTATTCACTTGGTGGAGCATCCATTATAAAAAAATCATTTTTCGTATTTTTATTCGAACAAAATTGTTAATTAATATTAATATAATTCATATTTCTGCACTAAGATATATTTGATGACGCTGGCAGGACGGACAGAATACAACGCTGATATTAAATTCCATTATTTTCATCATATATAATTTCCGCGAAAGTCTAAAGGACATAATCAAAAGCTAATCTATTATTGGCAACAAGCCGTATCAATAATACTAGTCATATTATCGAAGTCCCGGCTGCATCAGAACAGCATTATATCAAAGTCGAAAAGTTAATATCCTATCCGTCTTGTTCCAGTTATTATTTTCTATATGCTGCGGTCATTTCCTCGACGACTGATTGATGGCCTTTTTTCAGGGAACAATCCGGGACGTACGCGCCGCCGCTCTGATGAGTTAATTTCTGCATCGCGTTAAATATTTACGTTTGGAAATGGGGAGAAAATTATACATGTGTATGTCATTGTTGCTGTAGACAATTTGAAAACGTTAATGTCAAGCAGGCGTAGTTAGAAAGATAATAGGAGAAGTGGTAGAGCGAAGGGTAAAATCGAAACAAGGCAGAGGGCTGTGGGGCGGGCGCCTGTTCAACAAAACAATTTCGATTCAGATTCTAAATGATGTTTACTTTCCATTAGGCACTAGAAGTGTCGATAGCTAGCATAAATTTGCTGCTGTGCTCGGTTATACCAATTTAACTTTATGTATTATATTAAGCTAATGCCCAAACAAGATTTCTTGTTATTGCCATACCTTATATAACTTATATAATTAGGTTTGATTTTTATTTTTTATAAACAATAACTTTTTTTACCAATCTCAAATAACAAACTTGCAGTGACTTGCATCTGCTATCATTAATAGATACAGCAAATTTAATCATATTTATTACTTAATATTTATTATATTTGAATTATTTATTATATAATTTAAAAAATTCAATTGAAATTGAATTATTCTACTTAATAAGATTTTGCTTTTTTTGACAATATAGTAAGTAAATGTTGCACTACTGTTATGTAATTAAGATTTTTTTCATTTTCTTTGCTTACGATAGTTTACCTTTAATTTGACCATAAGATAAATATCTTATTTACGTACGTTTTAATTTACATCTGTAAATTTTTTTTTTTGTAATTTGACCTAGTTTTTGTGATATTGCTTTTTTATTTATTGCCAAAATAAAGTGTTTATAGAACTATTAGGTAAAATTTACTTTTATACTTATGAATTATTACATTTAATTTTTTTTACTATATGGTAGTATTATATTAGTTTTTGGACTTCTTCAAATCATTAAATCTAAATGTTAAAATCAATAATTACTACTGATAACAGAGGTTTTTGTTAGTATTATTTATACGTACATGTAGAGTTTTTGAGAGTGTGTTGAGGTGATTCACACATACACCAAGTGGGTTTTTGGAGATGTGATGAAGTATATTGATATTGAGATCATTGTACTTGACAGTTATAATAAAGTTGGGGTTGTACTAGGTTGTAAAAGATTATTATTTATACACTGGCGTTTGAAGTCTTGGGGTAATGTCTTAACACCGTGTTTGATATTGAGGCTTTTTGAGTAACAGCTGTTGAGAGCATACTGCGCACTGGCAATTTAGGCTTTGGAGTTGTACAACAATTGCAATAAATTGTTAAACTTATACTGGCTGGTGAGGCTTTTAGGTTGTATGCGCAGCGCAATACAATAATGAGCATCTGTGATAAGGCTTTTATTATTATCGAAACATAAGTTATATATTGTTGCATGATTGAGGATATTTGGCATTATAACTTAACGTTGGAGTGTCTGAATATTTGCCAAGTGATCAGAATATACAGTGTGTATAGAGCGAAAAAAAAACTTTATTGTAATTATTATTTTTTGGTACCAATACAAGAATAATAAATGAGGTTTTACTTTTTTAACATAACATTGTTTAAATAACGGATATTTTGTTGGCGACACTTTTTAAAACTTTTGCGAAAATTTAGAAAGAACTTGAAGTGAGCGAGACGCAAATAAAGCACGGTGGAAGAAAGAACACTTTAGATGACATCCGTCATGGCCGTCTAAGAACAGCAAGAACCCATGGAAATTTGAGTTATTTGCAAATTCTGTGAGGCACCGTCTTCGGGTCAGCCTCAAGAAGCGTGAGTTGCAATTGGAATTATCTAGAGCGACGATTCACTACATAAAGCGATCTAATTTGCATCTTATGGTCTACAAATTTTAGATTGTGCACTGAACGAAAACAATTCTGTCAAGAGGCGTTATGTAAATGTAATGTTAAGAGATTCAACAATTTTGAGAACATTTTCTTTAGCGACAATTCATACTTTCATTCAAACGGGTACAGCTTTAAGTAACTATGTCAGCTAATTGCATTATTGAAGGCAAATGAGTTATAGTGCGTACACACTTGTAACAATGTGCAGTACCGCAACACCGTCGCGCAACATCTTTGCGTAACATCACCCCGCAACACGGAATCAAATTCTTTTGATCCGACGGCAGAAAACCGACAAGCTATGGGACGCTGTTGTGAGGTGATGTTGCGAAACGGTGTTGCGGTACGGCACATTGTTGCAAGTGCGTACGCACTAATACATTAACTTTTGCGCTTCATGTTGTCATAACACGCAATTTCTTTACTCTTCAATTACAGGAATGTGAGCAGCAGCTGACACAATTTTAGCAAGACGGAACTATGCAGCATACCACCAATGACTCTATAGCAACATTGCACAAGTTGTTCCCCGAAAACGGGATTAATTCTTTGATAACTTCCTAGAAAAATCTTTTATAATCTTTTTGAAAGGTTTAAGGAGTGTCATCAACGAGAATGCCAACAATGTTATTTTTAAAACGTAATTTTTTAAGATTATTTTTGAATGGTAACAAAAAATAATAATTACAATCAGTTTTATGTTTTTTTAATTTTCAACTGAAATGGTAGGAGTTTTAGTTTTTATGTGCAGAAAACTGATGCTGCTGCATAAATTGGCAATGACGGTTTGTCACAAGCGGCAGTGGCCTTTTTAAAGTGAGTTAGTGTTTATTAAATAACTATAAGACGTATTTGATTGGTGGGTGGGTGGGTGGTTGGGAGGCCGAGCACACAGTTGCGTCAGCTATAAAATATGATTAGAAAAACTTTATTGATCTTACCCAACCTGGATTATGCAGGCCAAGTAAAATAGTAAAATAAGTACAATTTGAAATCTTTAATATCTCTTACTAAAAATAAACAAAATAATTTAGTTAATAAAAGAAAAGGTGGATATTGTTGAAAAACTATTAGCATCTAATTCTACTCTTTTTTAAATTAAATTCTAGTAATGCATAAGGTTTTGTTGAATTATTATAATCTTCAGTTCTTGAATTTAAGAAAAAAAAAGAGTTTTTTTTTTCGATTCAAGGGCTTACGCTTATGCTACTACCACATAATCTTGAAAACATAAATAATTACTATCGCACTTAATTCAGAGAATGGAGGCGCTGTAGATACTAACAAGGCTTAGTATCTGGTCTACTCGCACTCTCATATTAAATGTAATTATGCTTAAATGGACACTAATAATATATTAGACTAACGTCCTGAATAGTGATGCCACCAGATCTTTTTTTTGGCCGGATCCGGATACCGTAACCATCATCTACAAAACAAACCAAAACCGGACTGGAACCGAATCTAAGGTCGGATCTAACCGGATCAGGCCGGATCCATAAAAATATTAAAAAAATTGTCAATATTTAACCTTCGCCAGCATCTAGCGTCTTCAGCAAAAAAAAAAAATTGAATTACCGCAAATCATGGAAAAAAATTAATATATCTACATTATACGAGTTAATATTATTTGATAATATTGATTAATAAGATATTTTTATTATTATTTATTAATATTATTATATTATATTTATTTTTATTATTATTATTTTTTTGTTTTTTTTTACATTTTTTTTTATTAGTTTTATTTACTAAAATATGGATTTGGCCGGATCTGGCCGAATCCGACCGAATAGTTATCAAGATCCGGCCGGAACCGAATCTTTTCAATATTGGCCAGATCTGTCGGATACTGGTACCGGATCTGGATCCGGTTTTGGCGGCATCACTAGTCTTGAATTATTTAATGCCATACTTTCTTAAATTTTTTTGCCGAAGCTAGGGCTCGAACTTGCAACAAATTATGCGCCGAGATCTGAGTTAGGCTTTTCACCCAACTGAGCCACTCTCCGGATAAGGATGAGCACTATTTTGTTGCAGTTCTTCATTGGAATAGTATTTGATTGCAAATAAAATGGTACTAAATTTATTTACTTTAACAGGAAGGTTAGTAATATTAGTCTAGCTACTATTTTTCACATTTGAAAATGCTAATAAATTAAAAGTATTTTTTTTTTAATTTTGTGGGTGACGGGATTAAATAAGCGTAATCTTAAGTTGTTGACCAAGAGTTATTTCTGCTATTTTTTTTTTAATCTGGCAGAATTAACTTAAAAAAGCAAATTTTTGCAATATTGGCGTTTTGTCATAATTCAAGAATACTAATAAGACGTTTCATTTTGATATTAAAAAAATACGGGTATTTTTAAAGAAAAATCAATAAATTTTTATTTCATTGTAAAGAGGAAGGTATGCCATTAACATTTGAAAACGATATCAGTCAAATGGCTTTCACGGTTACGGTTGCAGTACCACATTTATTTCATAAAATTTTTCATGTCTTCAATGTCTTCAATAACTTTACGAATTCCATTTTTAAGGTCTTGAATCAATTGTGGAGCATTGGCATAGACTTTATCTTTCACGTGGCCCCAAAGAAAAAATACAAAATTTGGTAAATCACAAGATCTTGGTGGCCAATTCTCTTCGAGAAATAACATGGTCGGGAAATTTTCTTGCAAAATTGCGATTGTTTTGTTGCTTGTGTGGTACGTAGCGCCGTCTTGCTGAAAATAAACGTCGTCTACATCAATATCTTCAAATTCTTAAGACTTAACTTTTTATGCAAAATACGGTGTAATGTCGTTTGTGGAATGTCTAATTCCAAAGATCGACGAACCTGGGTTTTCTTTAACACTACGGGTTACATCAGCAATATTCTCATGTGTTCTTGAGCGATGCACACGGTTTTGGTTTTTCACATCACAAACTTGTCCCAACAGCTCATATTTTTCCACCAGGTTTACTATTGCCGGCCGAGAAGGTGCTTTAGGACGACCAAAAATTGCTTTAGTTTTGAAACTGTGACTGAAAAATTTTCACCATTTTTGTAGTGAATTTTAATAATTTCATTACTTTGTTGAAGCGTGTATTGTATTATTTTTATTAATGGCGTAGTTTTTACTTGTCAAATGTCAAAAGATAATAGCTTCAAAATTGACAGCTGCCCAAATAGCCTGCTATTCAAAATGAAACTTCTGTTACGTCTAGATTTCGTGGTAGACCTAAAACAAAATACAAATTACAATTGCTCATACAAATATTATTAATACTTATCTATATAATGTAGTATTCCTTATTCGATGTCAGCCACGATGTGTATTTGGTTGCCGAGATACCATGTTATCTGCACATAAATTATAAATGTTAATTAGGGATGTACACTGGTAATTTATATGTTAAAAGCTTGTATAAGTACTGCAGAGTTACCTAGCCTTTATAACTATAGCAAGGTTGGTTTATTATGATTCTTAATTCTAATATTTAACTTACAATTCAACGGTTGTCCAATTGTCGAGTGGTTGCTTCTAGTAATTAATTCCTGGTATTCGTAGTAGTTCCTTCACTGTTCCTTGACTTGTTTCCCTTGTTGTTGTTCTCCTTTTTTATCTTATCCAATTGTTTATTCAGTTCCTGTAGTGTTGTTTTAGTTAGTCCCTTTAACCTAAAATGAAAACATTAATCAAATATATTGTAACTTCTTTCTTTTAGCTTTATTATGTTTCTATATATTCTACTTAATTATTAATCAGTTTAGTACTTACTCAGTCATTTGTTAATTATTATCTTCACTTAATAAACACTTAATTATCGTTGATTAACTGTCACCTCCGTCATGTTTGACAGTTACTGAGCCTGGTGCGGCCAACTTTACCCGACTAATCCCAGTGGCGTAACACGCGTAGGGTAATATTAATTTGTTTCATTAATAATTTGCTTAATGAGTTTTATTTGATCCTTTTGTATTTTTTTACTTTATCTATTAATTTGTATTCTTTCTTCCTTAACTTTACTTTTTGTTTTCCAAGTATCCTGTTCAATTTTAATATACTTATTTTGACTAGGACATGCGCAGGGCAAAATTCCTTTGGCAGTTTATGCTGCTGCTATTAAGATCATCCTCTTTTTCCCGTAACTTTTGCCGAGTAAACATCGCTTCTGCGGATCAGTTTACTTGTACGAAATAATTTATATTACTTGAGTTTAGTAACCACGCATTAATGCGGATTTTAATATTTCGTTTACGGTGGAATTTATATACTTTGTCCCTTGTGCAGTCTGAGTCAGGTAAGTGTGTTATTATTTTATTCTTTTAAATTTGTGTTATCCCTGTTAAACCTTTTCTAGGTTTTAAAGTATCTTACGATTTTTCAACAATACGCACAATTGCTATAATCCATTATACTTATGTAAATCGGATGCTTAATTGTAAGGAATTGTACATTAACCTTGAGATTACTTGCCACGTGTCGACGGACGTAACATCCTCTCTATTTTTGGAGGTTTATCTTCAGAGGTGCCATCTGAAGAGGCTTCCCAGCGAGGGACTTACTCGCTTGGATAACATTATTGTTAAAATTTTTATTTTAAATTTTGTGACCAATACTAATATTGGTCAATCTATTATAAATTATTTACTGAGAGTGTATGAGTGGTGTGTGAAAGTTCAATTTGTATTAGTTTTATTAAGTTACTGTGAAACATTTTTCTTTATTTTGGGATTTGTACGCTGGTCATTGCCAGGTTGGGTGACATTAAACGTGTTGTTGAAAAGTCCAATTATAAATTTTGAAACCTCTGTCCCATTTTCTTCTCCTTATTTAGATTATTACCGGGTTTATTGTTTATTCCCGGAGGAACCACTTGAAATCATTGGAACCTGTGAGGACATAAATACCAACAAAAAAAAAAACAATTGGAGCCCTAGGATATTCTGCAATACGGTGAGTGTTTACTATTTTTCTTTATATCTTACCAGAGCAGTGTACATCCCTTGTAATTTTGTCGGTCATAGTTTTGTTATTATTTTTATTTTGTTTTTTTTTTTTTCCCACCCCGTCTCCACTAGCAGGCCAGGCTGGTTTTAGTTCCTTCAGAGCTAAAGCTAAAAGGGGTGTAGCAATTAATTGGAGCCCAACGTGGGGCTGTGTTGGCTAATTGTGTTTTAAATTTAATTATAACTTTGTTTGTGTAATTGAACATTTAAACATTGACTTTTTTTTTAAATATTAATAATATTTTTGTGTTTGCACACCATATATATATACATCATTTTTTTGAGATAAATTGTAAATTAAAAGTACAATGTCGAAACTCGAACCCGACAGATTAAATCGAGATGAGGTGGTGTACGAGTTGGCGGTTAGAGGTGTTACGGCGACGGGAGATCTGAAGGAGCTTATAAGATGTCTACGAGGGGCATTAAAATTAGAGAAAGATGGAAGGTCTTTTAGCAGTGTCTGGACTGAGGAGCCAGAAACTGACATAAAAGCTTGTTCTGACAAATTGACGGTGGTGGAAGGGTGGTTGCAAGTTGACGTATTGGCTAAGTCTGCTAGTCGAAAGATAGAGACAAAGTTAGCACACATTTTGGGTCGTTTAGAACGTTGCGCGAGTGAAGACGAAGAGCTAGATAGGCAAAGAGCAGCTTTATTACAAACAGCAATGTTATTGTATGGAGAGTTGCAGGATAAGTGTGACGAACGGACAGCAAAGAAGGTAGACGAGGTTCCGTTAGAGATGGCGATGTCGCAAATTTTATTAAATCAAGGGGGGTCAACATCTACCCCAATCAGAACTCAGGTACTTCCACCTTCTCCCGTAGCTGCTGGTTCTACCGGCTTTGGTAATCTGCATTTAACACCGCAACACGCATGTTTAAGTAAATGGAACATAAAGTTTTCGGGTGACCTTAATGACAGCCTCAACGGGTTTCTACAAAGGGTGGAAGAGTTTAGCGAAGCCCGTGGGGTTAGTCAAAGTGCATTGTTTCGAAGTGCAGTAGAGTTATTTGAGGGTAGAGCGTTGGTGTGGTTCAGGGCAAATAAAGCGTTGTTGCAGGACTGGAGCGGACTATGTGCAGGTCTTAGGGCAGAGTTCTTGCCGCAGGATTATAATGAGCGCATTTTGCGGCAAATTAAATCTCGAACGCAAGGCTCTGACGAGTCCATAGGTATATTTATGGCGTATATGAATAACCTGTTTGATAGGATGACTTGCCCAATCTCTCCTGAAATGCGCCTGAAAACTATTCGTCGTAACCTTCACCCCATGTACCTAAATAAATTAGTTCTGGAAGACATTGATTCCGAAACCAAATTGATTTCTCTGTGTCGCAAGATTGAAGAGTCTAAAAGTTTTGTGGACGATTATGTTCCCCCTTCGGGGCGACCATCAAAATGCAATTTAGAGCCAGACCTCTCGTATTCTTGCAAATCAGGGAAAGTAGTAAGCGACACATATCTGCGTACAAATACGTCGAGGTATTATGATAGTGACGATGATTGGGTAAAACCTGACTCAGGCTATTGGGGAAATTGTAGGCGTGAAGACAGAAGGCGTATAAATG
This sequence comes from Tachinus rufipes, assembly GCA_963932245.1. Lineage (NCBI taxonomy): Eukaryota > Metazoa > Arthropoda > Insecta > Coleoptera > Staphylinidae > Tachinus > Tachinus rufipes. The sequence continues at coordinate 41,538,995 of OZ010741.1, read as the reverse complement.
ATGATGAACGTGCTCGTGAGTGGAGTGCAGAGCGTTATGCACCACGAGAACGTGACTTTCAGCGAGGTCTTCCCCGTAGAGAGCGGCGCGACTCCAGTAGGGAGTATTCATGTCGAGATTCCAGTAGGGAATATTTAGATAGAAGAGAACAATCTTATGAAAATCGTGGCCGATGGGGTCATGATAGCGGTAGACAGGGCCAAAGAGCGTCAAGCTCTGTAACTAAATTAGGAGCTACTAAAGCTAAAGTTAGTTTCCAAGGGGAGCCTGAAAACTTTAACTGTAGTAGTGTTAATGTTGTATGTTTTAAGTGTGGAAAAAAGGGGCACTTTGTTAGGGAGTGTTCCTCGACAGATATTAAATGTTTTGGGTGTGGACTAGCCGGCTATATTAAGCCAAAATGTCCCAAGTGTCAGGGAAACGGGAGCAGGAGTCAGTCACAGGCCAAGAATTGATTCCTTCCGGTTTTGAGGCCGACATAAAAAATAAAAAATTGATTTTGGACTTCATCCTCAGTCAATCTGAAGAAAACGAGTGTCCTTATATGTGTGTTTTGTTGTATGGGATTTCAATGTTGGGGTTGTTAGATTCAGGGGCTAATGGAATTTTTTTGAGGTTATCGGGTTGGGATAAGCTAGAAATGATGGGGTTACGATTAGAGAAATGCGCTACAGAGTGTACCGTAGCAAATAACCAAAAAATTAACTGTCTAGGGAAAGTTTCGGTCCCTATAGAATTGCAGGGAAAGACAAAAATTTTTGTTGTCTATATAGTACCAGAGTTACGACACACACTCGTATTAGGAGTTAATTTTTGGGTAGCAATGAACATCATTCCCAATCTAAGATCGGGAGAATGGGTATTTGGAACGAATAAAGAGATAATGGATCGTGGTCGGGATTTGCAAGTCAGTTCTTTGCAGAACACGGATGACTTATCTAGTGTAGAGAGAGAGGAGTTATCCAAAATAATTCAGGAGTACTTTGCAAAAGTAAAGGATGTGGATTTGGGTTGTGCGAGCGAGGTTGCACATGTCATAACGACCGATAGTCCACCCATTAAGTCTCGTTATTATCCGGTGAGTCCTTTTATGCAGCGGTTAATTGATGCAGAGGTATCAAAAATGTTGAAATTGGGGGTTATCGAGCGAAGTTCCAGCGGTTGGAGCTCTCCAATTTTGATGATACCCAAATAGGACGGGACTTACCGCTTTTGTGTGGATTATCGCAAGTTAAATGCGGTGTCCGCGCCTTGCGCATATCCACTTCCTTATATCAACTCCATCCTTGCAAAGTTGGGTAATTCAAAATTTCTCTCCAGTCTTGATATCAAGACGGCGTATTGGCAAATCCCGATGCATGAAAACAGTAAGGAGCTCACGGCATTTACCATACCAGGGAGAGGATTGTTTCATTTCAATCGAATGCCGTTTGGGTTAAGTGGAGCACCCGGAACTTTTCAATCCCTGGTGGATAAACTTTTTGGAGCCGAACTTGAGCCTTATCTCTTTACGTACCTAGATGATATTATCATTACCACCCCTGATTTCCCAACTCATGTTCGTATTTTAAGCGAAGTGTTTGAGCGTCTTTTAAAAGCAGGTTTAACGTTGAGTCCCGATAAGTGTGTGTTTTGTCGCAGTGAGTTACGTTATCTGGGTTATGTTGTGAATCGTGCTGGTCTCAACGTTGACCCCGACAAGGTGAGGGCGATAGTGGAGATGCCCACTCCGAAGTGTGTAAGAGACGTCTGGCGAATTTATGGGATGGCGTCATGGTATCGGAAATTTATTCCCAAGTTCACCGAAGTTACCATGCCATTGACGTCACTCCTTAAAAAAGGTCGCAAGTTTGAGTGGACTGAAGAATGTGCGGCGTCTCTCACACAATTAAAAGAGGTATTAGTAAGCCCAGTTATCTTAGCATGTCCAAACTTTGAGGAACCGTTCACACTCCAATGTGATGCAAGTTCATATGGTTTAGGAGCTGTGCTGACGCAAGCCTATAATGGGCGGGAGTATGTGATTTGTTATTTATCTCGCGCATTAACTAAGTGTGAATTGAACTACCACGTCACGGAGAAAGAGTGTTTGTGCGTGCTATGGAGTGTCGAGAAATTAAGGTGCTATTTGGAAGGGGCAAAATTTACAGTCATAACAGACCATTATAGTCTGTTATGGCTGGACAATTTAAAAGACCCACAAGGCAGGCTGGGAAGATGGGCACTCCGGATGCAACAATTTCAATTTGAAATAAAACATCGAAAGGGAAAAGATCACGTTGTCCCGGACTGCCTGTCCCGTGCTATTCCCGACTCTCCTTGTGAATCTCCCCTGTGTAGTTTGGTACTGTCGTCCATAGCATGTACAACAACTCCAGATATCCGCGATAAGTGGTACCGTCGGATGGTTGAAAAGGTAGAAGCTAAGCCTTTAGATTATCTAAATTGGAGGGTGCTTGAAGGGCAATTGTATCGGAGCATAGAGAATGTGGTGTCCGATGTAGACGTTATCGACGACTGGTGGAAGATTGTCCTACCAAAGGAAAAACGCAGGGAGGTATTAGGTAGATTTTATGATGATCCTACTGCGGGTCATCTTGGAATCTACAAAACCTATCACCGAATTGCCTCGCGCTATTATTGGCCTAAGTTGAGGGCGGATGTTGCTCGCTATGTGAACGGCTGTACAGTCTGTGCCACACAGAAACCTGAGCAGCAAAAACCTGCTGGACTGATGGGCAGTAGGCCCGTTGTTTCAAAGTGTTGGCAGATGGTCAGCACGGATTTGGTTGGCCCTCTACCACGTAGTACGAAAGGCAATTGTTTTATCCTCGTAGTCACTGATCATCTCAGCAAGTTTGTCCTACTATTTCCTCTGAGACAAGCCACCACTGCCATTGTTTGTAAATTGTTGGAAGAGAATGTGTTCCTCTTATTTGGTGTTCCTGAGCTCCTTATTACCGACAATGGCGTGCAATATAAAAGCAAGGAGTTCACAAAATTAATGTCAAGTTACCACATAAAGGTCATTTACAACGCGGTGTATCATCCTCAAGCAAACCCCTGTGAACGGGTGAACCGTGTAGTTAAGACTATGATTGCGTCTTATGTTGATCAACGCAAGTGGGACCAAAATTTACAGAAAATTGGGTGTGCAATTCGCACTGCACGTCATGAAGTGACTCGTAAGACACCTTATTCTGTAAATTTTGGTCAGGAGATGGTGATTGACGGTAGGAATTATGGTGAACAGAGGCTGAAGAAATACATGGCAAAGGAGAGCCAGGATGAACTGGTGGAGGGTGATAAGGGGGAGCAATTATTGAAACTTCGAGAAGAAGTAAAACTACGTTTAGCTCAGGCACATGTAAAGACCCAACAGCGTTATAATCTTCGAAGACGAGAGGTAGTTTTAGAGAAAGGGGATAGGGTTTGGAAGCGTGAGCATCGCTTATCAAATGCTATCAAACATTTTAATTACAAATTAGGAGGTAAATACTCAGGTCCTTACAAAGTACGAAAGAAACTAGGGATTAATGTCTATGAATTAGAGGATGATCATGGAAAATCCAAAGGATGCTGGCATATCCAAGATTTAAAGTCAGTAAAGGATCAGTACATAGACGATTAATAACTATTGTGCAAGTATTTACCTTATAGAACGCATTTATTTTATTTTAATTACAATTTATTTCATTTCTTTTATTTTAATTGGCTCTCTTATTAGAGTGTTGTTAGTGGTGCAGCAAGTAATAAAAAAAAAAATAAAATTACATTGCATTTTATTTTATTTTTTTTTATGGAGGTGAGGGTGAGGTTTGTTACGTCTAGATTTCGTGGTAGACCTAAAACAAAATACAAATTACAATTGCTCATACAAATATTATTAATACTTATCTATATAATGTAGTATTCCTTATTCGATGTCAGCCACGATGTGTATTTGGTTGCCGAGATACCATGTTATCTGCACATAAATTATAAATGTTAATTAGGGATGTACACTGGTAATTTATATGTTAAAAGCTTGTATAAGTACTGCAGAGTTACCTAGCCTTTATAACTATAGCAAGGTTGGTTTATTATGATTCTTAATTCTAATATTTAACTTACAATTCAACGGTTGTCCAATTGTCGAGTGGTTGCTTCTAGTAATTAATTCCTGGTATTCGTAGTAGTTCCTTCACTGTTCCTTGACTTGTTTCCCTTGTTGTTGTTCTCCTTTTTTATCTTATCCAATTGTTTATTCAGTTCCTGGGGGTTTATTCTGGCATGTATCTCGTATCGCTTATCGCAATTAATGACGTCATCATTAATTAAAAAAACCTGCTGGTGATCTCTTTTCGTACTACAGGACTATCTAGTAATATAAATTCAATACCAAGCTTCAAGTTATTTGCATTTTTAAACGTCAATATGTATTATTAATTACAAATTTATGATTTAAATGTCACACTTCCCCTCCGGTAGGGGAAATCTATGACGTAGTGCGAGATCGCAATGAGTGCCAGAATAACCCCCCTGTAGTGTTGTTTTAGTTAGTCCCTTTAACCTAAAATGAAAACATTAATCAAATATATTGTAACTTCTTTCTTTTAGCTTTATTATGTTTCTATATATTCTACTTAATTATTAATCAGTTTAGTACTTACTCAGTCATTCGTTAATTATTATCTTCACTTAATAAACACTTAATTATCGTTGATTAACTGTCACCTCCGTCATGTTTGACAGTTACTGAGCCTGGTGCGGCCAACTTCACCCGACTAATCCCAGTGGCGTAACACGCGTAGGGTAATATTAATTTGTTTCATTAATAATTTGCTTAATGAGTTTTATTTGATCCTTTTGTATTTTTTTACTTTATCTATTAATTTGTATTCTTTCTTCCTTAACTTTACTTTTTGTTTTCCAAGTATCCTGTTCAATTTTAATATACTTATTTTGACTAGGACATGCGCAGGGCAAAATTCCTTTGGCAGTTTATGCTGCTGCTATTAAGATCATCCTCTTTTTCCCGTAACTTTTGCCGAGTAAACATCGCTTCTGCGGATCAGTTTACTTGTACGAAATAATTTATATTACTTGAGTTTAGTAACCACGCATTAATGCGGATTTTAATATTTCGTTTACGGTGGAATTTATATACTTTGTCCCTTGTGCAGTCTGAGTCAGGTAAGTGTGTTATTATTTTATTCTTTTAAATTTGTGTTATCCCTGTTAAACCTTTTCTAGGTTTTAAAGTATCTTACGATTTTTCAACAATACGCACAATTGCTATAATCCATTATACTTATGTAAATCGGATGCTTAATTGTAAGGAATTGTACATTAACCTTGAGATTACTTGCCACGTGTCGACGGACGTAACATCCTCTCTATTTTTGGAGGTTTATCTTCAGAGGTGCCATCTGAAGAGGCTTCCCAGCGAGGGACTTACTCGCTTGGATAACATTATTGTTAAAATTTTTATTTTAAATTTTGTGACCAATACTAATATTGGTCAATCTATTATAAATTATTTACTGAGAGTGTATGAGTGGTGTGTGAAAGTTCAATTTGTATTAGTTTTATTAAGTTACTGTGAAACATTTTTCTTTATTTTGGGATTTGTACGCTGGTCATTGCCAGGTTGGGTGACATTAAACGTGTTGTTGAAAAGTCCAATTATAAATTTTGAAACCTCTGTCCCATTTTCTTCTCCTTATTTAGATTATTACCGGGTTTATTGTTTATTCCCGGAGGAACCACTTGAAATCATTGGAACCTGTGAGGACATAAATACCAACAAACAAAAAAAAAACAATTGGAGCCCTAGGATATTCTGCAATACGGTGAGTGTTTACTATTTTTCTTTATATCTTACCAGAGCAGTGTACATCCCTTGTAATTTTGTCGGTCATAGTTTTGTTATTATTTTTATTTTATTTTTTTTTTTCCCACCCCGTCTCCACTAGCAGGCCAGGCTGGTTTTAGTTCCTTCAGAGCTAAAGCTAAAAGGGGTGTAGCACTTCTTATTAGAAAACCCTTTACTATGTAAAAGATTTATTATACAGTTGCGTTTGTAGCCTTAGGGTAATGTGTAACAGCTGTTGAGAGCATACTGTGTACTGGCAATTAAGGTTTTGTAGTTGTTTAAGAAATACAATAAATTGTTAAACTTAAACTGGTTGGTGAGGCTTTTAGGTTGTATGCAGAGCACAGTGATAAGCATTTGTGATAAGGCTTTCATAATTATCAAAACATAAGTTATGTATGTTGCATGATTGAGGGTATTTGGCAATATTACTTAAAGTTGGAATGCTTGAATATTTGCCAATTGAACAGAATATATAGGGTGTATAGAGCGATCTAACTATTTTAGTTAAAAATTAAAAAAACAAACAATCATAAAACTTGTAATTATTATTTTCTGATACCAAAAATAAAAGAAGTTTTACTTTTTTAAAATAAAATTGTTTAAATAACGGTCATCTTGTTGGCGACACTTCTTAAAACTTTCGCAAAGATTTACAAAGAACTTGAAGTGAACGAGACGCAAATAAAGCGCGGTGGATGAAAGATCACTATAGTTGACATCCGTCATGGCCAAGAACTGCAAGAACCCATGGAAATATTGAGTTATTTGCTGTTGTCTTCGGGTTAGCCTCAAGAAGCCTGGTATTATCTAGAGCGACGATTCACTGCATCTAATTTGCATCTTAAGGTCTACTAATTTTACATTGTGCACTGATCAAAAATAATTATGTTAAAAGGCTGCATTATGCAAATATAATGTTCGAGAGATTTAATAATTTTGAGAACATTTTATTTAGTGACGAGGCATACTTTCATTCAAACGGCCATAAGTAACTATGTCAGCTAATTATATTATTGAATGCAGATGAGTCCAAGGATGTTATACTATATACTGGATTGGCAACCAAGTCCCTTAAAGTGAGGAAAAATATTGAAATATGCAACCCGCTGTTGTGCCGCTTTAGCATCTCTTTTTATCTCACAGTCGTATACGAGGCAAGAGAGACAGAATTTTAGAAAAATTGATTTAAAACAATAATTACAAACTGTATTTTACTATTTTATATATCAAATTATACTACCAAGTATTACTAATCTTTCTCATAAAAAAAAGTAACATAATTTCAATTATTAATGACTTTAATAAGATTTATAAAAAAATAAAACAAAGTTTCTTATTACAGACACTCAATATATTCAAGAATAATAATAAAAAAGTAAAACTGACTTGTACATTTGTTTAAAATATAAAATATATTGACAAATATACATAATATAGTACTCACATAATAATTCGTTAACCAAACCGTGAATAATGCGTGCTTTAAAGTTACGCATTCGTATGTCAGTTTTTACTTGTATCTGATACATCTTACAAAAGAAATTTATTTATTAATTCTTAAGTTACTTAATAGAAACAGTAATAGATTTTTTACACGGTTAAAAAATTAGAGTTAGTAATTTTTAAAAAAGTATTAATTTTATTATATTTTATTACAAATAATTTAAAAAAAGTGCATAAACTCGAAAGTAAAGTATTAATAATAAGCTACATTGAGTCTAAATGTATTAAACATAAAGATCTACTTTATAAAATTATTACAACTACAATGATATAAATATTAATAGAATTATCAAAAACAACAATACAAAATGTTTGTTGTGAACTTTTGCATATATTTCATATATAAGATATTTAAGGGATAGCTAATAATTATTCTAAATAAAATTAAAACACAAAACTAGCATATAAAAGTATAATTATTACCCAACAATATTGTTTACTTGCATTTAATATAATTTTTATATTAAACAGCATGACATATTTTAATTGCAAATGCTTACTAATGAAATTAAATTCCATTTCCTATTTGTTTCAAAGATTTACATAAAAATGCAACCCAGTATTTAACCATTATTTCGCTTGTTAATATTGCTCATTTAAATCGTATATGGCGTAGTGACTAGTGCGACAGAGTAAAACATACAAATTTATACGGCACAACGGCAAGTTGCCTACCCACGGATTTGGACACACTATTTCCCTATGTTAATATACGGTGGTTGCCAATCCAGTATATAGTATAACATCCTTGGATGAGTCACATTAACATCTGCGCTGTTGTCTTAACACGCAATTACAGGAATGTGAGCATTAGCGGACATGATTTTAGCAAGACTGAGTCATGCAGCATACCACTAATGACCAAAATCCTCTATAATATTTTTGAAAGGTTTTTGTAGCAAAAACTAATAATTACAATCAGTTTTACGTTTATTTAATTTTTAACTGAAATGGTTGGATTGTTTTGAGATTAATAATTACGTGCATTATTATATTCTTTAGGTCTTGGTCAAAAACATGATTTTTTTTTCAGATGCAAGGGCCTATGTTTTAAGGCTTACACTTATGCTACTATCACACATGCTGCTTTTGAATATGTACCTGAAAACACATATATATATATATATATATATATATATATATATATATATATATATATACTATCGCACCCGTTAATTGAGAGAATGGAGGCGCTGTAGATACTAACAAGGCCTAGTATCTGGTCCACCCACACTCTTATATTAAATGTAATTATGGTTAAATGGACACTAATCATATAGACTAACGTCTTGAATTAACAAATGCTTTAGTTTTTTTTAAATTTTTTTTGCCGGAGCTAGGACTTGAACTTGCGACAAATTATGCACCAAGATCCAAGTTAGGCGCTTCACCCAACTGTGCCACTCTCCGGATAATGATAAGCACTATTTTGTTCTAGTTCTCCATTGGACTAGTATTTGATTGCAAATAAAATGGTACTAACTTTATTTACTTTAACAAGAAGGTCATTAATATTAGTCCAGTCACTATGTTTTACATTTAAAAATGCAAATGAATCAAAAGTTTAATTTTTTAATGTTATCTTGGAGAAATAATTAAACAAATGGGTGAGATTAGAATAACGATCATGCACAAACTCTGCAACTCAATATGGACAACACGGCAGTGGTCTGAAGACTGGCGTGAGTCATTTCTATTATACAAAAAAGGCGCACCGACTGAATGTACCAACTACAGAACACTGTTTCTAGTAGTAAAGTAATGTTGTCTATTATCCAAAAAAATTAAAACCACTTTTTATGCCAAACGTCGCAGAAGAACAAGCAGGCTTTGTCTCAGGAAAAGGGACAAGGGAGCAAATTTTAAAAGCAAGACAGCTTATTGAAAAAGCCAGAAAACGTTCTCATGTCCACTGTTTTTAACACTAAATCGGAAGTTTGACAAAGCTGTATTCTTTTGCCTACTTGATCTTAGACGGTTGGAATGGCAGTGTGCCAGTGGGCAAAAAAAAAAAACAATCTATCTATATCTATAATTACTTCTATAAGCGCATAACAAATGGAGCAAATAATACAGTAACTAGCTACGATTAGCGCGCAATATAGTTTCCAACTAAACACTGACAAGACCAAAGTGATGATAATTGACAGAGCGAACAACAATATAGCCAACGTTCATGAAATAGTGGGTTTTAAAGTCGTAGACAACTTAAACTATCTTGGATCTATGATAACCAACAACGGAGGCAGCGAGACCGAAATACGGAGAAGAATAGCCATCGCACGATCTATTATCACCAAAACTCACAAAACTATAGAGAATGGAAACACCAAAGCTAAAACTAGTCGAGACACTAATCTTCCTCATTGCAACATATGCTGCCGAAACATGGATTCTGAAAAAAGCAGTCATAAACCGGATTGAAGGTTTTAAAATGTAGGTATACCGTCGTGTTCTAATAGTTTTCTGGACAGAACATTGCACCAACAAACCGTTCTAGAGGAACTAAAAATAAAAGCCCATCTCACACACAAAATAAATTGTGCGTACCTCCAATACCTAGGCCATATAGCCAGAAGAACTGGGAAGATAGAAAACCTTATAGTGAAAGATAAAGTAGATGGGAAAAGACCAAGAGGCAGATTGCCATTTTGATGGGCGGAGCGTACAAAAGAACTATCCGGAATAGGACTACACGAAGCGATCCAAAAAGCTCAAGACACTTCAAAAATGGTGAAAATTTTTTAGTCACAGTTTGCAAAGCTAAAGCATTTTTTGGTCGTCGTAAAGCACTTTCTCGGCCGATAATAGTAAGCCCGGTGGAAAAATTTGAGCTGTTGGGACAAGTTTGTGATGTGAAGAATCGAAACCGTGTGCATCGCTCAAGATCACATGAGAATATTGCTAATGTAGCCCGTAGTGTTGAAGAAAACACAGATTTGTCGATTCCTCGCAAATATTTGGAATTAGACATTGTAAAAACGACATTACACCGTATTTTGCATAAAGACTTAAGTTTTAAGTTTTTTAAAGTTTAGTTAACACAAGAACTCAAGCCGGTCGATTACTATAAGCGTCGTATCTTTGCTAATTGGGTTCTTCAAATGCATCAAAATGATTCCGAATTTCATCGGAAAATTATATTCAGTGATGAGGCCCATTTTCATCTTGGAGGCTACACTAATAAGCAGAATTGTTGCATTTGGGGCTCAGAAAACCCAAGAATGATTGTTGAAAAGTTTTTGCATCCTCAACGTGCTACTGCTTGGTGCGGTTTTTGGGATGGTACACCGCCATCCCAAAAAAATTGGATTCTTCTTTTTTGAAAATGAGGCCATCCATTCACCGTAACAATTGCACCAATTGTTACTGTGAATGGATGGCGCTACCGAGCTATGATTAATGATTTTTTATGGCCGGAATTGGAAGATATTGATGTGGACAACGTTTATTTTTAGCAAGACGGCGCTACGTGCCACACAAGCAACGAAACAATCGCAATTTTGCAAGAAAAGTTTCCTGACCGTGTTATTTTTCGAAAAGGTGATTACAATTGGACTCCGAGGTCTTGTGATTTAACACCTTTAGATTTTTTTTTTCTTTGGGGCCACTTAAAAGATAAGGTCTATGCCAATGCTCCACAATCGATTCAAGACCTTTAAGATGGAATTCGTGAAGTTATCGAGGACATACAGCCGCAAATGTGCAAGTTGGTCATAGAAAATTTCATAAAAATAATGTGGTACTGCAACCGTAACAGTGGCGGCCATTTGACTGATATTGTTTTTAAATGTTAATGGCATACCTTCCTCTTTACAATGAAATAAACATTTATTGATTTTTTTTAAAAAATACCCGTTTTTTTAAATATCAAAATGAAACCTTTTATTGGAAAACCCGATATATATTACTACTTGTTTAGCTTAATCAATAGAACAATTAATTTTGGAAACGGCTATTACTATGCCGATACACTTGAGTAAAATTATACTTTAATTTTAATATTAAATCATTTATTAAACTTTTTGGTCTTTGTGTTCAGTAAAAACAAAATAATAATTTAAAGAAAACATAAATTATACAGCATTAAAGAAACAGAAAATGTTCTGTTGACTAATAAAATATAGCCTCAACCTGTACAATTACATGATACTACCAATTAATTTGCGGACTTCATTTTTCTTACCACATTTAATTATATTTAAATCTATGGGTTAATTATTTATAAGAACAATTAATAAACAGTTTTGTCTGTATTATATATAAATCTTTCATTTATCACAATACAATTTATTTACATTTAAGAAATGAACAACTGTTATAAATGTATCACATATCGATATATACCGATTTGTGGATGGATAAAAGGGCTGTGGTAGTTAGTTATTCATTGATTTAATGTCGGTCTATTTATAATGTCAGATTACCAACGCCAGAGGTTAAAAGTGATAGTCTATTTGGGAATTTTGGCGCAAATTTACGAATTTCAACTTAAATTATTGGGTTCTTTGACGTGAAAGAAACATCGAAGCAGCACACTGGACTTACTGAAATCTCTTTTCTTATCCGAAAGAAGCCGTACTCATCACAACACATTTTTTCTTAACCAGACAAACTAACCCTCCAGATAGGGAACTTGAACCTTACAGTTGAGTACGCTGAAAACTACACTATCTGGGCGGTATGGTAGTCACTACGAAAGAGACACGGTGGTCAAGAAATAGTAGTAGGGATAGTTTGTAGTTTGATGCTTGAAGGATTAGTTTTTGTTTGATGCAAGAAAAGTTTTTTTTTAATATAATTGAAAACTGGTGCAAAGACGAGGGCTTTGTATGAAATATTAAAAAATAAAAAAAGTGTACAAAAAAACATGAAAATTTTTAAACATATATACATAGATAATAAAAATTAAAATTACAGCAATGTCTATTCCACCTACCTGAAAAAATGGAAAAGATCTAAACCATCTTCTGTTTCAATACTTTCTATTACCCAAAACATTATCCTTGTTATGACTAAAAATGTACCTACGCTATGTAAGTTCATTTTTAGTTATAACAAATATAACAAAAAAAAAAACATAAGTATTTTTCTCTACTTTTGGCGTTTTGTATATTTTTATTCTATTTTTTTCATTTTTGTTTTTAAAAGAATAAAAAGATATAAAAATCTAAAATTGAAAGCAAAAAGAAAATATATAAATGGTAACAAAAAATTTGTTATTTGATTTTGATCTTTGCGTCGTTTTCAGGTCAAGGAGATGTCTTTAGCGTTAGCAAAATAGTTTTGTAGTCTGACAATAATTCTGCGTTCGCATTTATTTTAATAGAAACATGTTTTTACTTAGTTAAATTTTGTATATAGAGCACGCAATGACCCGAATATCTCCCAAATCTAACTTTTGCTCTATAATTAATTTTACATAAGCCTTATTTTTTTGTTCTTACGTAAACGTACAGGCAAACTTTATAGATATACTACAAATTTAAAAAACAGGCTAAGGCTCTGTAGTGGAAATCTCCTTACAAAACATAAATATCTAAATATTTTTATCAATGAGAATGCAATCGACTATCTTTTAAACCACTAAAGTAGTTGGAATCATTTCTGGGGTGTTGGAAGTAATAACTTGAAAATTATCTGGTAAAAATGTACAAATCTTAACAAAGAACAAAGCAGCAATTCTAGATACAAGCGCAAAATTACATCGAAGCTAATATTAGAATATTATTCTGTTCTCACTTGATCAGGATTGTTGTTGTTGTTGACCTGTGCTGGATGAAAGGAAACTTCAACACAGTAAAAAAATGTTGCACTCCAAGTTCTGTGTAGTTGGAACACACTACACTACAAAAACTGTACTACTTTACTAACAACTACTAAATACACACATGCATTAAAAGTATGGTGGTTCAATGAATTTTTGTACTGAAATTTAACATTTTTAGTTCTTGAGGAAATTAAAGCATTGATATAAACTGTAGTAGTTATAACACGAGTCTTGACAGGGCATTGTCAACTTAGGAAGCAAATGCATACGTTGGTTAGTGAAGACTCACGTCTAGAAGATACGAAATTATGACGAAACAATCAAGCTTGTATTAGCTCATGTAAAATCTATGTTGGAAAGTTGCTGGCTTGACATGGCCAGCGTAAGAGAAGTTTTCGCAAGCATTGTTTTAGCATTCATTAACTATTTATGCTTGTTTTGTGTGTTGGCGCAGCGAAGTGATAATATTATTAGAAAAGGTACAAAGAGTTTATTAACGCTTTTTGGTGCAGTGAACTAACCCTCTACTCAAAATTTAGAATCCAAAACTGTATGAGCAAATAAATTAAATAAGCAGTCAACATCACTAGATAAATATAAAAAAATCCAATTAATATTTTTTAAGTATCTTTTGATACGTTTAAGGCTAGAACAATAAATGCATCTGTACGTTTATTTAAGTATTACATTATCAATTAGATCAACTATTGTAGGGTAATAGACAAAAACTTGTGTCAGTTAATTATCAATTTTAATAAATTTCAAAAAAAATCTCAACATTTAACTGCTTTTAAGTAAAAATAACAAATTATCAACAAATTTACGAATTTATATTTAAATCTTTTTCACATAAGTTTTTTCAAGCATATTGTTGATGTAAAAACGAAAAAACCTGTAAACATTAAAATTCTTTGGGTTCACCGTAACAGCATTTCTACAATAATCTTTATGTAAAAGTGAGCCAATTCTTTCAGGCAAAATACTACATCAAACTATATTGTTTTTGTGCCTAACGCAAATGGCAAATAAAACATTTCAAATTCCAAAGAAAAAAGTGTACGAGTAGTCCAAAAAAATCTATATGATTAAAAATAATATACAAAATTAAGCTTTTGAAGAAATACTTGTCAAGTAGTATAATATTTAAATGAAATTATTTTCTACATATAAATTTTATTTTTTATAATATTTCAATTTAAAATATGATTTTACGTTTCTATTTAAATACAACATTCTAAGACTTTTTTTGGAGAATTTTTAATAAAACTTATACTAACGCCTTTTTATTGAATATTACGCCCAAGTTTGAGAAAATAAGATTTGAAACTAAGCTACCTATTCTAATAACGTCAATTTAAATCTGATTAATGAATGTATAGGAGTAAGCCAGGGGACACTTTCTTGTTTAAAGTATTTACCTCAAGTTTATAGGACGTCACCAAAAAATTTAATAGAACTTAAAAGGTATAAAGATTGATGGGTCATCTCAACTATCTACGTTTCTCAGATTGTCTTAGACTCAAGTGACCCAGTAGAACTAATAGAGATACTGGAACAATCCAATCAAAGTAGTTGGACTAAGTATAGATACCGGAAAAACAAAGATGACAATGATCTTTAGATATTGCTAGACAATGTAGCTATTGAATGCGTAAACTACTATATGTACCTTGGTCATATGGTTATGCTAGGAAAACTAAATTAAACAACAGGTCACACATGGTCAGCGTTTGGTAAACTTTGATACATTCTAAGAAGCAGTAGTATATCTATGAACCTAAAGAAAATAGTTTATGCAGTTTACTACCAATGGCTACACATAGCCTAGAAACAATGAGCCCTATAAAAACAAAATTAAACAAAAAGTTATAATGCTTGGAATTTTTTAAAGAGACAGAATTTGGATCAAGGAAATTCTAGAAAAGTCGAAACTTATAGACGTAGCGGAACCAGTAGCATAGCTAGGGTAGGACTTGTTTCGATAGTTGGACAGTTAGAGTTACTCACTGGCAACTAAGAGAAACTACACAAAGCAGAAGTCGACAGCAAAGAATATGGTTAGACTATATTAAATCAGCCATTTGATACCACAAAACCCAAAACCGCCAAACTAGGAACGAATGAGGATGTCTAGGATTGAATGTGGAAAGGCTGACAAAGAACAATAAGAACTTCTGAAATATAGGATCAAAACTAGAGAGATTTTTTTTAACCGTACTATCAACAGATGAAATTAGTTTCTTAATGTATTATTTCTTGAGATTTGTAATCTACAACTGTTTAAGTTTATGTCCAGAAATTGCTTAAATTTTGTCTTTAATCTAATAGTTTCAATTTCAATGTTTTTTTGTGTTATTATGAGATATTAAGTAATTTCTAAATATCTATTTTATAACTTAGAAAAAGGAGTGTTTCGCAATTCATTTACTCATTTAATAGTAAGTACTAGTGAATAGAGTAAGTCAATAAAAACAATAGACTTCTAACTACCAAAATGAATTGTTTTACTAATATAAAAGATAACGTTGGTTAATCAAAAAGGATCAACTTTAATAGTGTTAATACTATTAAAATTTATTAATATTGCAAGAGAGATATAGTCTGAATATTCATACTAAAACATTGTTTGAAAGTTATAAATGGAATAAATCATATTTAATGTAGGCAACCCAACTAACTTTCAAACACCTTTAATATAATAATACTATAAATATTTAATATTATGGTTAACGAAAGTATTAAAATATTAATTTAGAGTATTTCTAAATTAATTAATTTATTAATATTCATAATTAAATATTATTTAAAGACAAAGTTTAAATTTTATTTAATAGTATAATAATATGTTCAATATAAAGCGTCCATGAGTAAATAATTATTAAATAATCTCATTCATTCAAGATTATAAGCATGGGTTTAGGCGGCATGTCGAGCAATTGATGGTCTCAGGGGAATTCTCTTGGAAGTTGCGAGATACTTTTGTTAGGCGAAAATCCAAAGAGCGGTTTATGTGTTTATTATATTAAAAATCTTGCAAATCATTATTTATGACAAACATACTATTTGTATTATATAAAAATTGTTTTATCTAATATTTATGATTAAATATAAATAATATTATTTTACAAATATTTGATTTAGCAGAATTATATTAAGTTATTATATATCTATGATACAGTTTTTATTATAAAAACTTCAAATTTCATAAGCCCCAGTATTTTCTTTAAATAAATTAAATCTTTTAGATAGAAAACAAGACAATCTTGAAAATTGCAACGATACTCCATTATAGTGATGTGCGGAACTTAAGAGATATTGGAAGTTTTTATTGATATAATCCTGATGAACCCATGTGAGCTTGTCAGTTGCCCTCATTGCCCATTAGTGAGATTGAACCCCTAGCCGTCTCCCCACCGACTCCCTCCCCTCTCTCGTCGCACCACACTTCCGGTTCCTACCCCTCCTGTTCCTGCAAAAGAAATTGTTTCCTGTAACGCTGGGAAATGAATTAATGTATTATGCGCATACATTATTGATTGCTACTAATGTTAATGTTCCAAAAAGCTTGATTTGAAAATGTAACAAACAGCTCTTTACTTAATTGATTATTAACTCAATTTGTTCTTTATTTACAGGGGATCCTTGATAGTTGGATGTGGAACTACCCTTTTATTAAGGGGGCCAAGCTGATTCAGGACAACGAAAACGTGATAAACCACCCAGTGATATTGCGGTGTAATAAAGGTATACAAACCGAATTGTTTGTTAGTTTAAAAATAAACAATGGACAATTGTTATAACAATAAATATGTGTACTTGATAAAAGACTTGTAAATAGTAATATTATTGTATTTAAAGCAATTGAGTCAATGGACTTAATTAAGATGAGATGTATAAAGAAAATTAGTTATTTTTTATTTATCATGTACAGCACGAAACTACTACTTAAAAACTTGGGTGTAATCAATTTTACGTACCCTAAACATAGATTTGTGATTAATGTATTTAACGTTATTAATTTCTTGTTGCTATTGTTAATATTTAATCTGTATTATGTTCCTAATTACATATCATTTTCCATTTGCACTCAACAATCTCTTATGTAACAATTCATACTTTAATCTCAACTTTGTATTTAATATCATTGCGTCTGTTAAAAATATAAATTTTGCCGTCAAAATAAATATGTAATTTATGTTTTTGTAAGTTGAGATAATTGTGTGAGCTGCCGGAGAAGAACTACAATGTGTAGTTGTTAAAAGTTAAATTGTGTGCAATAAACCAACATCCTGACCAGACACAATCACATCAGCCATAAAACCTCATCCTTTTCACACCTTGTTTCACTTTTAATAAAGATCATAACACACTGAAATGATTTGCTCAAATATTTCTATATCAAAGTTTGTTTCATTCTGTGTGCATTCCACAATAAAAATGAATTTAATTCAGGTCTGGTGTATTTTTTATTGCTTCTTTCTTTATTATTACAGACGAACGTAATAAAACACTAATTAATTTTATACAATTAAAGTACACCAAAATGCACAATTATTATGTTTAATTAAATAAAATTTTAATAAATCACAATCGATGAATAAGCTTGCTGGTTAATTGTATTTAATCTATATTACAGTAAAAATAATTAATTCGTCATATTTTGGTACACATAAATGCTCCGATTTGGAAGCAAATCCCATCATTGATATAGCGATCAAACCAATTCATTATCATGGATTATATTTTATCAACTTGATACTCTTTTGTATTTTCAGTTTTGATTGTAACGCTTAATAATTAACTCTAAACCAATACTAATTTTACTGAAGTGAAGCCTCTGTTATCTAAACTTTTAGCAAGAAGGACAAATTTGTGTTCTCTGAATACATTGTGTTGGGGGAGCTCAATCCCTCCCACAAGTATGCAACTACACCCTATATATCTTTTCTTATAGATTTAGTGTTAATTAGTTCGTTTGTAAATTAATAGCACATTCACATAGTTTTTTTAATCAATTAATTAAATCAAAATAAGGCTGGTTGTGTATTATGAATTAAGAATTCAGGTAAGTAATTTTTTTTACTATGTAATAAGAAGAAATATACAGAGTAAGTTATATAAATTTTTATTATTGTTAAAGTTACAATAGAATTTTAGAATTTTATCCAGTGGTCTAAATATTTCTGGATTAATGGATACAATACTAGATTGTGTAGTTGAGGATAACAAACTAATTATGTTAGGTGGTATATACATTATTTTTTTAATAAAGTCTAAAGAAAATTCAAATTTTATAAACATTGTTACATCCTTCAAACTTGTTTCAACTATAAATGAAGCAACTCGATTATTACAATGGAACTAAATTGTGCTTAGATAACTTTTTGTAAGTTTTAGTATTTTTTATCAGCTGGATGTTTAAATTCAAAACTAATAGATCGTCTGCATTTTGATTTAAAGATTTTTTTTTACTAACATGTTCCAGGAATTGACAAGAAGTTGATTTTGCCTGTCTTAAAATTTAATGAATTTTCAATTTTTTTAGTGGCAGTCTCCAACTGTAATATTATTGACATTAGTCGAGTATTATCCAATAGTAGATGTGTAGACAAAGATGATCTGTCATTAATTTTAATAAAACGATGAATATCATTTATAACCAAACCGTTAACATATCTCTGCAACACGTTTATATTTACCAGTAGTCAACATGCTTTTTGTAAGTCAAAAGATACAACCACAGTATTAGATTCAATGATAATTAAATTTTTATTGGTATTCAATCAGCAACAATTGTCTAGGGATTTTTCATTGATCTATCCAAAGCTTTCAGATGCGTCAACCATAGTATACTACTGGAAAAACTGCATTGGTATGGTATCAGAGGTGTTGCTTACTCATGGATTGAATCATATAAGCCAAATAGTTTGTACTTAGCAAGACAATTTCAAATAAAAAAAAAAAAGATTTACGGTGTACTACAGGGATCAATTCTGGGACCAATTTTATACATTACTTATGTAAATGATATGCCAAACTGTCATTGTTCTCAACAGTTAGAACTGGTTGTTGAATGGTTTCAACAAGTAAAATTTAAACAGTTTAGTAGATTCAGCTAACATTACTTTGGATGGTTTAATTATACATTATGCTAAATGCAAACAATTGGGAGTGACAGACAGTTGATTATTTTCTATTATGGGATAAGCACGTAGATTCTTTAGCAATGTAGCATGTGCGTTTTAAAGACATTCTGTTGTAGAAATTTGTATGCCTATATTAGATACAGAATAGTACATAATTCTAAGAGTTACTTGACTGATTGTCTTATATTTCTCAGCCACGACATCTTCTTTCTTCCGATTCCTCTCTTTTCTTTGATTTTGCCCTCGATAATAAGCTGTAGTATATCGTACTTCTGATTTCACATAACATGTCCCAAATATGCAGTCTTTCTTCTTTTTATCGTAGCCAACAGCTCACGACCTTTGTTTGCTCGTCGCAGGACTTTTTTGTTGGTTATTTGCGCGGACCATGGGATCTTGAACATTCTGCGGTAGAGCCACATTTTGAAGATTTTATTCTGTATATTGATGTTTCATCGTCTATTTCTTTGTACTGTAGAGGAGCACAGACTATATATAGCATCTGACAAATCTTATTTAGAAGTTTAGATCAAATTCGGTGTTAGTAAGGACTTCTCTGAATTTTATACATTTATTGCGTGCGCACTCAATTTGCCACCTGATTTCGGTGTCCGATGACCTGTCTTGCGTCAGCTATGTTCCCAAATACTTGAACTTGTTGACCCTTTTTACCGGTAGGCTGACAAACGTTAGCACTGCTAGATTTGGGTCGCGGGATATTAAATGATTAAAAATATATGAATATAAATAAATAATCATATCCACATACCTAGTCTGCTCCGTCAAACAAATTTGAGTAGACAATCGACATTAGCAATCTGATTGCTTAAGACAATCGACAAACTGGGTGATAATTCAAACAATGCTCTTTGTTCCAAAAACTGCAGACAATCTAATAAAATATGACAAACAGTTAATGGAACAATACAGATATTACAAAATGGGGTCACCTTAGATGCTAACAAGTGCCTGTGAGTCTCTGGCTGCCATCTAAACATCTAGAATTTGCCTCAGCAAGTAATGATTACGATATGGCGTTTAATGCACTCTGTACATACAGCATAAGATGTACCTGCACTTAGTTTGATGAAGAGAAAAACCCGATTGATAGCATACAGATCTGCAGTATAAACACTGAAAATACATGGCAAGCCAAATGTAAACTGTAGTTTATTTACCAAAAATGCACAACCCACACTATTGCTACTGTTTGAGCTATCGGTAAAAATCCAAGTAGCATTTACGTACTTTGATTAAAGTTGGTAGACATCAGAAAAGTTGGAAATCCAGTTATCAAAGCAATTTTTTACAGCAACCGGCTTTTGCAACCGTATCCTATCTTGATGTTGTATAAATTGTCAAGGCTATTATTATGCACGATAGGAAACGTTTAATTTTTAGTTTTGCGTGCGGCGACCCAACAGTCAAGGTGATAGTTTAGCTGCCTTGCAGTTTAATTTTTAGTTTTGCGTGCGGCGACCCAACAGTCAAGGTGATAGTTTAGCTGCTTGCACAAAACACTAGCAATAGGGCTATTTGTTAAACAAACTCCTGTATAGTAGACAGGATTCATACGTAATGTGAGTGGAGATGCGGAGGCATGGATTACGGAACCAAAATTCAGTTTTTAACGCACTAAAGCGTGATGCAAAAGTAGCATTGTTTTTACAGGGTTCTACCTTAGATATAGTGAAGGGCCACAGTGTGGGGTTTTCCTTCTACAAAAATTAATAAACAACATTTTACAGGTAAAAAATTAAATTCATTGCTATTAGCCCAGTTCATAATGTGGTTAATAGTTAATTAAATTTTACGTTAAAATGTTGGCATATTTTTGAGACACAATAGATAGCTACGTTACCAACATACATACATCCGCTCACCGGATACTTGATGGACTGACTTATGCTGTTAATAGCTAGTGGAAGAGTCACAAGTGTTAATTCTGTACAAAAGCTTTTTTAATTGCTGTATCCAGCCAAACAAGTTGAACAATGACTCTTTGCACCATATTGTTTATCAGCAATTAGACTTCTTAAATAACTTGCTTAAACAGCTAGCTAGCGAGATAAGTCTATAGTTAGTCGGGAGGTTTTTATCATTACAAGGTTTAAAAACTACTACTATGATAACCAGTTTTTACGACTCACAGCAGTACCTTGCTTGCCATGCACGGTTATAAACTGCTACAAACTGAAGTTTATCAGAGCGGCTTAAATGTTTAAGCATGGCAATGTGTGTCAAATCCGCACTTGGAGCAGTATCGTGCGCTTTAGATATTACCGAGTCTTATATATTTCATCTTTGGAAATAAGCCAGAATATTTGAAATATTGAGAGGATTGGTAATAATTGACAAAAATCTACTAACTGGTACAGATTTGGTTTGCCTAGAAATTTCTCAGACATTATTCCACATCTTCTTGATACGAGTTTTTAAATAAATGTAACGTATTTTAAACCGACCTTGGTGGCGCAGCGGTTAAAAAACTAGTTACTATACTGGAGATCTTACGTTCAAATCACGGGTAAGGCTTGGATATTTGTTCTGTTACGAGAATTGTAAAAATTCATATTATACATGTTGTAACATAATGAGTGTAATAGTCCAGGAGCTAGTGACAAAAAGAGTTTTGGAACGTCTGATATTTTCAGATCGGACTGTGTTTAATCCATAAAACGCTTCTGTAGAGTCAGCACGCCAGGTGTCGGGACACCTGGCTCTGGCGCGCAAAGAAAGGTGTAATTTTAATTTGTCCCCAAAAGTTGTTTTGTAAAGCTGAAAATTTATTGGCAGATAGTCGATGCATTACAAAACCTTAATCTAGCAGTTAGACAGTTTAATAATCGAACTCACGGCGTCAGCACAGCTGCGTACATGTTACAAGAACTCAATGCAAATGATGTGGAAAAGCTGAAATTTGGAAATATATTAAACTTTGTTATTAAATTTATGAAACAATCAGGCAGACATAGTTTTCATAAAACCCAATCAGTCAGCAGCCAATTGAAGTTGTGATTAGGCTCACGTCAAGAAATAAAAAAAAACAGCAGCAGTGCTGACGTGCGTTTGATTATTAAACTGTCTGACTGCTTGATTAAGGTTTTGTAATGCATTAACTAACTGATGATAAATCTTTAGCTTTTCTAAAACAGTTTTTGGTTACTAAATAAAATTACACTTTTCTTAGCGTGCTAGCGCCAGTGTCTCGACACATGGCGTGCCGACTCTACAGAGGCGATCTACGGTCAAAATACAGCCCAATCTGAAAATATCCGATTTTTCAAAACTTTTGCACTTTTGGAGCTGGTATCCTGGACTATAATGCTCGCGGTAAAAAAAAAACGTATATTGACCATAATTTCTTTTTAGCTTTTTTGCGCAACAGTACTTAAGTTGGATAGTTATTCAACCTACGAAAAAACGGCGTTTGTTTAGTTTAACTTGTTCACAATCAAAAGTGCACCAACGAGTTTTCTACGAGGTTTGGTAAAAGTTTCAACATCTTTGCCAACAGTGGTTTGAACACTGTCATCATAATCAACAATTAATCAAATCTATCCAAATCAGCATTATTCTCCAATTTTGAAGACGGTTTTCATGAATTTTATGACCATGCCCGCAAATGAATATTGAAACGTAGTCACTATCATAAAGGTGTTCTAGAATTTTTTAATCCAATAATGCTACCATACTTGGACAATAAATTGTAAGGTCAATAGCCGAGAATTGTATATTTATCACGGACAAGTAGGTAGTACCTTTATTTAAGATAACTAAATCCATTTCTGAAAATAGATTGGCCAAGCACATCAATTCAAATTAAGCTCCACATAGTGTTATTGGCATTAAAACTACCCATAAGAAAAAATGGAGACGGAAGTTGTTCAAATAATTGATCAATCAAACAAGTATCAAAACTGACATTTGGCAAAATATAGATTAAACAAACGGTGAATGAAAAAGGGAGATGTAATTGAACGGTTGCTATTGCTAATAAAGTGTTGACACGGTTTTTTTACGATCAACATTTACACGATCTTTGCGATAAATAGTATAACCACAAAAATTAACTGAACTTTTAAATTTAAAATAAATTTTTTGTAAGAAAACGCAAATAGGTGAGATTTTGGTAAGTAATTTTAACTTTTTGTTTATTAGCGTTTTTGTGTTTCTATAGAAGTATCATCTGAGGGATTATAACAACCATTATTTTACAACGTTTCATCTTTTAGAGTAGATAGCGCGGGAGTAACTTCCACTTCCATCGACTCTGACGACATGTCAATATTATGGTCTGTGGGCGTAAAATTGGTAGAAATCTGTACCTCAGGTGGCCAGATTAAGCCGAAGTCTGTTAAGGTTTTGACTTAGAATGAGTCGCAGCATTGGTAAGTTTGGCCCGATACAAGCCCACATCTTAGAACTTATTTTTAGTGGTTTTGGTCTCACTCGTTGTGACCTTGTTCCAGATTGAACCATGGTTAGTTTTGGTTTTTGGCCTGATTAGCCCGCTATCAATTTTTAACCTTTTACATTATTTTAAATAGTTTTTGCAAGAGCATTAAACGTCAAACTAGTGTTTGAACAATACCGGTTTTATTAACTGCAGCAAACGATCTAGAAAAGGTAGAAGCCGTAATTGTTCTATATCTATTGGAACATCAAAATATCAAAATAAGAGAATTAATCTGATTATTTATCTTTTTTTTTTTTTCATTGTGGGACAATTCTAAGAGTAAACGAGGTGCTTACCACTACATTTCACGCATAGGTGAACTGATGCATGGGTTAAAGTTATGTTTCTCTTTACTACATTTTGCACATGTTGCAATGACTGAACACTTAACTGCAGTGTGTTCAAAACGTTGGCATTAAAAACACCTTATAAGACTAGAAGTAAACGAGCAAACCAGACAACATATGCTACTTTGAATTTATTAGGGAGCCGTTTAGATTTAAATGATAAGGTCATAGATGTAGTATCTCTGACCATCATGATCATCTATTTTGCGGGTTAACATTTTGACATCAAATGCCTTGCAACGCCAGTATATGTAGTTCTATCTTCAACTTTAATAAACAAAGTAATGTCTCTTAACTTTTTGCAAAAATTTATTGTTTCATTAATGATGTTGGAAATGATCTTGTGAATTATGGAAGAAGCATCTTTTAGACTAGTGACTTTTCAAATATTTAACTATCAGATACCTTTAAAGTTTTTACTTGCACAATTACAAATTGTATTAACTCTTTCGTTCATAAACAAACGACATCTTTGGTTAGAGGTTTAGAGTCTATCATAATAAACTCCGTTACTCTTTGTCGTTTAGTTTCTCTAGCAACTACGGAACCACATATAGAACGCTACATCACAAACTGATGCGGTTGCCAGGGCTAATTGAGTGACAAAGCTTTTATAAATGTAATTGAAAGACTTTCACAAACACAAAGAATACTACTGGGCTCCGACCGTAGCACAGTGTGAATTTTTCATCTATTACCACATAAGTAATTCTTCACTTTAAGTTAAACATAACGAACCAATTGGTAAAAACTGGGTTAGATAGTGCCAAAACAGTGTGTTAGAACTAATACTTAACCAAGCATGAGTATGAGCCTATTAACTACCAAGATCCTCTTTTCCTGGCATTGCAAACACGTACGTCAGTTTCATGTAGAGGGAATGGGGGGGTTATACTACATCCTGTTTTAAATTTATTAGCGTTTTTTAAAAACTTTGCTTTTATTTCCTACTCTAATCAAGACTTACAAACACTGCAGTTTTAATGAATTTTAAGAACTCCATCTCATAAACTTGAAAATAATGAAAATGTTAAAAAGAGCAAGTTCGGTTCAGTAGCTCAATCAATTATGCAGAGGCAAAGGAATAATTCAGTTATGGCTGACAGTTTAGTAACTAACAGGTGTGTTTAGTGTTTAATCAAAACTGATATTAAAACGCAAAAATAGAAAGGACATAATAATAGGTGGCAGTTTTAATACTGAGAACACCAGATGGAGATCCGAACAGGAGGCAAAGTTTTGTTCAAATAGTTTGATGTAATACAATCAGGCAAGCAAGCAAGTCACCCACATAGTGCATTGCTTTAACGATTGGCAGGTTGGCAGGTTCTAGACAACAAAAATATAAGTGACCATTGAGACATTGTGTATACTATACAAAGCAAAAAACTCAAACTCACTAGAAAACTACGGCAGACTGGAAAGTATTTTCAAGCTTTAAACAAACTTTGATAACCTAAACAATAGAATACAGCACGTAACAAGACAAGTGACTGGTAAGTGCTGGGTTGAGGTCATTTCATTATGACAAACATATTCTGCTTGCCAACACATTTATTGGAGACAAATAGAGAAAGAAGACCAGAAACAGAAACAAAAGCTATAGTAGTAAGCAAACAAGGCGCGACATTATGCAGATTTGCTGAGACAAACAAACGTACAAATAAAAAGATTTGCGTTCAAGGAAATACAAAAAATTAAAAAAAAAGTTGTTAATATTGACAAAGAAGAATAAGACAAAAAAATAAGAAATTAAACGTAAGGTTACAATGTATTAAAAACCAATAACAAACTCACAAAAGAACTTTTGATGATCAAGGATATTAGCTCGGAGACTAGTAAAGACAAACTGCTAAAATAAATTATGAACAAAATGAACAAAGAAGGAAGAACGATAATGTTCATAAACAAACTGCAGTAGTCAAAAAGAACAAAAAATCAGCTAAACGGATAATAGTACAAGAAAGAGTCAACATAAGACTTATAAAATTTAAAGTATATTAGATTGTATAAGTTTTTGTCATATTAGCCTAAAAAAAAGATGCAGAATAAAGATATTAACAACAAACAAGAAAAAATGTTACAAATGCTGGATAAAAGAACATGTAATGGTGGAATGCAAGGTAAAAGATAGGTTATTGCTATGCATAAAATGCGGAAAGGAACGATATTAGGTTGTCGAATGCAGGAACAAAGAATACAGCATAAAAAAAAACAAAAAATGTAGAGGACAACTTTAACTGAAAATAACACGAGGAGCAGATAATTAACAAAAATGCAAAAGTTTATACAAACAAATCTTAGGAGAAAAAAATAAACCTACGATATACTGATAACAACAGCGAAGAGGAAGGGAATAGACCTACTGATAGTAAGTGAACCAAATAAAAATAAACTAAGTGGTAAGTGGGTAAGAAGATAAGGAACAAATGCAGTTATGGAAAATTGTAGACACAAGGTGGAAATAGTAAATAGAAGAATTAGGAAGCAGTTTAAAAAAAGCAATACAAATATAATAAGAAAAAATTTCAACACAAAATCACCGAGATAAGTAGAATACAAGAGCAATTTAAGAAGAACAATCTTAGAAGAGATGGTAGTGGGGTTAAAGCATGCAATTTGCAACAAAAGAGTTACACCAACGGTTGCAAGAAGAAGCTAAAAATTACATATTACCATTGCCATAGCAACGTGAGGAATGGTATAAATAGTGAATGACTGCACCGTGACAGAGAGAAAAAATAAAGCGAGCCATGAAAACCGAAGAAGTGCCACAAAACAAAAACATAGAGAAGAAATGCAAATGGTACTCAGAAAAAACAATACAAACAAGGAGAAAAGTCAAAAAACAGAGAAGAAGAAGAGAAAACACAGAGAAAACAAAAGAAGAATTAAAAAACAACTAGATAATTTTTAAAAATGCAACCTAGAATAGCAGAAAATTATGCTAGAAAGAAATGATAGAATCTATAGACGGTGATTCTGGAAGTTGCCGTACAAAATAGTAATAAACTGAAATAACTCAAATAATCAACAGATCCCTAAAAGAAGAATTTTTTCCTTAGGAAAGCCTCTTTCTAGCATCTTAATGCTGGAAAGAGGCTACCCTAGTACTGATTAAAATGAAAAAAGAAACAGAAAAATGAACGTTATGCAGACTAATATTCTTAATCAACAAAATAGAAAAAGTCATTGTACGGACAATAAAACAAAACAAGAAAAAATAGAATGGAAAAAAAACAATACGGATTTACCAAAGAAAAAACAACCTTAGGAGCTACAGAAAAACTGAAAGCAATAACAAAAAAAGGAATCATTGGATCGCAATAAAAAAGACAACACTGCATCATAATTGTGTTGAACATTCAGAACGCGATTAGCAGCGTGTTATGAGAAGGAATTATAAACGCAGCAAAAAAAATAGAAAGTTGAACAGAAAAGCAATCAGGATAATATGGAGCGTCTTACAGGGTAGAAATTTAGTGACTATTAAACTAATTAAACTAATCAGGGCTCAACACTAGGACCAAAATTGTGAAACCTAGTTTATAATAAGCTACTTTGGATGAGGCTGCCGGAAGACGTGATATTAACGGCATTTGCGGACGACGTAGAAATAGAAGTATTAAGTAGAAGACTAGAGTTGGCAAAAGATATATATATATATAAGATACGGATATAGATAAAAAGTAAAGGATTAAAATTAACGACACAAAAAACAGAGACGGCATGGCCATCGACTAAAAGAACTAATAGAGGAACAGGTAAGATACAGATAAGAGATCAAGTGATAAACATAAGATAAACAAATGCACTCAAAGCAAAAGGATTTAGCAAACAGCTTAAAGAAGCGGTTAGAGGAATAAAAAAAAGAATAGAGAAAGCTCGTTAAATTTATGCCAAACAACATATGTCCAGAAGAAGAAGCCATAACGCTAATAGCATTCAAAACCAAATTGTTATACGTTGCAGAAATATGGGGAGAAGCCATAAAGACAAAACAAAAGAAGAATAAAATATAAAAGCCACAAAAGCAAGCTTGTTAAAGATTAGCAGAAGAGCTTACAGAACGGTGTCTTGGGAGTTAAACGTGATTTTGGCAGAGCCTCCCGCGGATATGATGGTGAGAAAACAGTAAAAGAAAAAAACAGTAAAAAGAAAGCAGAGACAGTGGGTTAGAGAATAAAATAGGTAATAAACAAGAAAACTAATCTTGGAGTTAAAAAAATGGGTAGAGAATAAACCCGAAATGTGCTATTTCAACACAAATACTGACCGGACACAAAAAGTTTTTGCAAAAAATGAAAACAAAATTAAGAAAGGTGTATATTTTGTCAAGAAAAAACACAGGATAATGCAGGACATATTCTAGTAAAATGCAAGGTGTGTGTGGAAGATAGAAAAAAAAAAACTTGAAAATATGCTGAAAAACAAAGTGCATAAAACAACAATTATTAAGAAAAGCCTGAAAGATGAAAATAAATAAAGAGCGCTAAGTAACTTTGCAACAAAAGTACTAAGAATAAAAATTGAGGAATTTGACAACGGAAGAATATAGAACAACAAACAATGGAAACAAACTAACAACATAAAAACCACTAAAGAAAAACAAAATAGACAAATGGAAGACAGGACAATTATGCATACCAAAAAATAGAATAAAAATAATAGTAAAAAGAGACAACGATACTAAATGAAATTGCTGAAATAAGAAAGAGAAAAGAATACAATTAATGAATCTGCATAAACTATTCACAAGGAACAAATGAACTAACAAGAAAAAACTTAAGCCGCATCTGAGAACAAACTAAATAATTAAAATTTAAAAAAAAGGTAAGTGTAAGTGCAGATAAAAAGAGACAGACATAGATAAGCAATAGAAAGAGAAAGGCTGGGGATAGCAGACGCTGCGCAAAAATTTGCGAGGCAATAACTAGCTTACCTCAAATTAATGCTCAATCTAGACTAAATTGACAAAGGCAGTATACAACAAGATGCAAAGTAAAAAAACCGAAAGGTAATATTATTTGTCAGTCATTCTCAAAAATCACTTGTTGAGACCAACACTTCACAACGTCTAAAAAAAGATATTTTGAAAGTAGCGGAGGAACTTTTTTGTATGAACTCAATTACAAAATGGAAGACGACTGGAATATTGTATTGTAATAGTTTACAATAAAAATATAATGAATGCAGGGAACAAACTAAAATAAATAAAAGCTTTAGGTCCGGATCATATTCCGGCCGAGATTATCAAAAAAATAATTGATACATACGCTGAGAAGTACACCAAAATAATAAACAATCATGTGCTAATCACAATTTTCAAGCCGATCTGCATAATAAATGTGGCTGGCAAGTTTTCTAACCACTAGACTAAACAAAAAACTGCCACAAGAGGATTGTCAAAATAAAACCAACAACGGTACTCTGGTTACTCTGAAAGTGTACCGTAAAAATGATGATAATGCAAAGACACTTAAATATCTAAGCATATTCTTCGACCACAACATGCAAATGTCGGAGCATGCCACAAAAGTGGGTAAGGCAGGTAAAGCAGATGCTGTTGGTATAATCGATATTATTGTATAAAGCCCCAATATAGTAGCACAATATAAATATGACAAAATACAAATAAAATCATCAGAAAGGCATAGAAGTTGTGCGGAGCGCAAAAACAAAAAATTGCTGTAAAATTTTATGTTTATTCATAGAATTTACAGCATTTTTTTTAGGCATATTAGCATGATTTTGTAACTACGTACTACCATAAGTAGCAACGTCATCAGTTTATTACCAAGCTTACGGCCGTTCACTTCCAAAAGTATTGCCTGTCATAAGTTTGTTAATGGTACGTCAAGTACAAAGCAACAGAGACAAAACTTACTACTCAAAAATGTTCTGAACAACCTTATGTTATTGTAGAACACAACTGTTGTGTTTTTTAGTGTGTGCGACAATAAAAATCATATACAGGGTGTTTCTTAACTAGAGGCAAAATAGACAAAAAGTTATTTAGATTTTCTATTTGAAATTGAAAAATAATAATACCCAAAGCTTCATTTTTCGATTCCAGTTAGGAAACACTTTGTATATATTATAAACAATATATTGCGTGATACAAATTTAGATCTAATTAATTTTAAATGATAACATAATACTATGGCATAACATAGTAAAATAATTAAAAGTGATTCATACAAATACTTCTATAAATAAATATAGAAGTATTTGTACACTCACTGCTGATATCTATAAAATCACATAATAAAAAGTACTTGAATAATATATGCTTTCAATAATTATTTACACGCAACAAACATCTGAAAATATATATTTCACATACACATACACGAATGTATTCTGAATAGTAAGTGAATGTTTTAAAAACAATAAAACTAGGCACGGTCCAGAATAAAACATGATTTCGCCCTAAATTTTCGTCATGTAAAAAGTCCTTGCTTCGTGACTCCGGTGGTCCTCTTATCCTATGTAAGGGCCTATATAAAACCTTTACAGCCTTTACAACCACTCATATAATATTAAAACCTAATCACATTTGAAAAGACCTCTTAAATATATCAAATCTAATCACTACTCGTCTTAATAATGCACGCGAGCTTGAATGCATTGTAAGGACAGTCCGCTGATATATTTTTAAATTATTTAAAACAGCTTCAGGGGGTGGGGTTAATTAAACAATTCATTGCACAACATGTGGCCAACAATCTAAAATGCAATATCATAAGAGGTTATTACATATGTTGTTTTCAATAGATAGAAGCGATACAAAAGCAATTTAAAATCTGAGTAGTTCATATAATCATATCTTATTTATTAACTAAAATAATTTAAAATATTCTGATTTTTTTTGTGTAGTAAAATTGAAGTGTGTATCACGTTACGTTGCTCAAATTGGAGACCAGATATATCGGTAAACGATTTTAAATGATGTATACAGCATATAAAAGCCTTTAAAATATGTATTTATGATAAAGTATATTGCGTGCGTGGTCTAGCCAGTGCTTGAAAACACATGCTTCGTTCCCAGGCAAAGTCTGTACTTGCTGTTTCATAATTCAAATCCCTATTATTCATATTCACTCGACAACTACTAATTCCTCTTACACTCAAACCAAACTAATAAATACCTTCCTACTTTATGGTTTAATTTATTGGTGTATATCATCGATCTGTGCTTTAGTAGGATTAGACGAAGCGCATTTGATTGAATGATGTTTCTATTTCATACGTTAGCGGTGCACATTTATTATTCATGTGTTTTTCTTCTTCTGCACACTTAAGATTGCTTTCTGATTGCTTGCTTGAATAAATACTTTACTAAAGTAGTGATTAATTTGCTTTAGTGTTGAATTATTATTGATTTATTAATATGTTTCTTAAAATAATAATTACTATCATCAATAAACTATATGAATAAAATATGTAATTATAAACACTTTTACAATAATGAACCTAATACAAATTTAATTAATATGCATGATTGCTAATTAGTATTATTATGTGAGTACGCGAATGTAATTGGAAAGTATAAATAAACACACTTGTCTATTGACAATTAAGGTTAATCTAAATATAATAGGTCAACCAGTTTTATTTAACAATAAGTTATAAAAAGAAGAATTATTTGTGTGTGTTGTATAAAATGTTTATAAAAAAAAAAACAGTATATATAATAATAGTTTATGTAAAAAAGAAAACTGATTTTATTTGTAATGTATTTTAAATCTTTCATTGTTAGTAGCTTAGCATCTTAGCATCTTAGCACCCGAATTGTTGTGGATTTTGAAATTTCACTTGTAGATAGGTGCATCGAAATTTTTTTGACGTCGCTTTATTGCCTATTCTCAGAGTATATGTTTTATTGAAAGACAACTTGCTTTTCTATCTAAGACTAATTCAGTCTAATTTTTGATCATAATCTTTAGGTAAGTAACGGTTATCTTCTGTCATATGATCCAGTTGAACATGGCTATTTCAAAGAAATAAACTTACCAACTGGTAATTTGTTTTTAGAAGATCCAGAGCCAAAGCTAAAGAATTTAAGAAAATATACCAAGTGATACTCATTATTATTGGTGTTTTGCTTATCTTTCAGTTTTATTGGTCCTCTGTCAGTTTCTTCATTTTATTGTACCTTTCTCTTTTATTAGAACATTAGTCATTTTGTGTTTTTTCAAATTTTGATTTACCACACTATCGATCTGACAAATGCATGCTTTTTTATGATTGTACTTGCTAGTGCTTTTTTTCCTTGCTCTTCTTAACACTTCTTCATTCCGGGTTTTGTCTTACTACGTATTGCTTATTAGTCTCTTGCAGACCAACATATAGAATGTTTCTAATTGTTTTTTATTTTATTTTTTTCTATAGTCTATAGTATAAGTGTTACATTTGTATAAGAACACACTTCATACAAAACATTTCACAGTTTTTATGTTCTAAATGCTTCTTTTGCCACTCCTATGCGTACCTTTATTTATCTCTCTCTCTTTTACGCGGCGTGATGTTTCTTCTGCTTGGTGGTCCTTCCCCAGTTTAATGATATGGCCAAGATATACATACTTGGTCGCCTTTTTTACCATTTGTCTTTTTACGCTAATAGATGTCTCATTCTCACTCATGATCTTAGTCTTCTTAACGTTCATTTTTAGACCGACTTCTTTAGATGCTGCATTTAGTTGTAAGAGCATGTTTTTTAGTTCACTGTACTCTGAACTAATGAGAATATTATCGTCTGCAAAAGGTAGATGGTTAAGATGTTTTCCATCTATGTTTATGCCTTTTTTATCTCAGTCTAGTCTTTTAAAAATATCTTCCATTGCAAGCGTGAAATGTTTTGGTGAGATCGTATCGCCTTGCCTTGTAATGGGTCTGTTAATGTGTCGTCATCAATTTTTACTTGTAGAGTAGCGTTATCATAGATGTATCTAATAATGTTAGTATACCTGGAATCAATACGCGCGTTAGACATTGCATGTAATACTGCCCACATCTGGATAGAGTCAAACGCTTTTTCGTAGTCTACAAATGCCAGATGTAAGGGTATATTGTATTCTACGGGTTTTTCAATTAAGGAGCGGATACTTTGAAGATGGTCTGCTGTACCAAAGCCTTTTCTGAAACCTGCCTGCTCTGTGGGTTGATAGAAATCTAGTTTAGTTGTATGTCTATTAGTTTTGATTTTAGTCGATATTAGTGGTGTCACTTTTTTTGTGTATCAGTGTTACGTGTGCATTTTGCCATTCTATCGGGATCTTTCCTTCTTTCAAGCATTTATTTAAGAGATTGCATACTGCCTCCAATAAGGCGCGTCCTCCAAACTTTGAGCATCTCGCATGTAATTTCGTTTGTCCCAGGAGCTTTTCTATTTTTTATTTAGTCTAAGGGCTTCATCAGTTTATTTGTGTTTATATGTGGCATTTTTTCGGAATTAACGTTAGTGATTTCTTTCCTTCCGCTGGCGAGTGTTGGTGGTTCCTGTATTAGGGAGGCATATAGTTTTGCGTAGAAGTCTTTGATTGATTTTTTAATGTCTTTTTTTTCTCTAACAATTTGTCCAGTATTATTTTTGTTTTTGTAGATTTTTGTTTTCCCATTTTGAATGTGCGATCGTAATACTTTTATGTTTGCATTATCTTCCTATTAAACTGTTACATAGATATACTTTAAAAAATATAAAGAGAAAATGGCAAGGTTCAGAGTTATACACCACATGACTACATAATCATGTTGTGTACGTTCTGATCTTCCACCTTATCTTGTATCCTTGCGAATTTCTGTCTGTATAATTCTGTTTAGTTGTCTATATTCCGGGGAGTTGTGGTCTAGTTTTCTTTGCTGTTCTATTAGTTGTATTGTGTTTAGACTATTTTTTTTGTTTTTGTGAGTTTTGGCTCTCATGCATATTTTTTTATTTACGGTTCTTATATCAACTGCGATTTTATCGGACAGAGAGTCTATGTCCAAGTCTCTTAAAGAATGTGGACTTAATTTAAAATGTAGTTTGATTTGGTATTTTTTGGAATGTTGTTTTAAGTCATCGATTTGTAGGTGCGTCCGTTTCAGAATTATTTTATTTCGCTCGAGTTTGGTGTTTAGCAGTAATGTTGCTCTGACCATTCTATGGTCACTTCCTGTTCTGAAATTATTTTGGCCTGAGACATCTGTTATTAGTGATTTTTTATTCAATATAATGTAGTCTATTTGGTTTTTTGTTCTGCCACCCGGGCTCACCTATGTTCATTTACAATGTTCCAGTTTTTTGAAAAAGGTGTTCATGCAATATAGGTTCTCCTGTTGCAGATAGTTTAGAAGCATTTCTCCTTGGCTATTCCTTTTTCCCAGTCCAAACTGACCTATGTTTACTTCTTGGCTGTCCTGTCTTTCTCCAATCTTTGCATTGAAGTCGCCCATGATAATGGAAAATTATGGATTTCTAAACTTCCTTGCTGTTGATATGTTGTCGTAAAATTGCTCTATTTCTTCCTCGTCGGATGTACTAGTTGGTGCATATACAAGGGTAATCTGAAGGCAATACCTTTTTGAAATCTGTACCATTATATATATATAACCCTGCTCGAGATAGATTCCATTTTTGTAACGAGATGTTGCAGATGTTTGTTGATGAGTATTCTTACACCTTTATTTTGCAAGTTGGTATGAGAGTTGTTTTGGTACAAGACATGTCCTAATTTAAGAGTGGTACATTTCTCCCCTGGTCTTCTCGTTTCGCATAGCCCAGCAACATCTCATTTTATATGTGAGAGTTCCTCTTCTAGTTTATCCAAGTGTTTGTCTGATCTCATAGTCCTTATATTGTACGTTGCAATTATTAGTCGTTTCCCATGACAGCTGGGAAGCGGCAGGTCGCTGGGGACTCGGGGCCTTATTGTAGTTTTTTGTGTATTCATGTTTAAAGTTTAAAGAGTTTTGGCATTTACCTACCACGCTTGCCCTGCGGGTTGGTGGGTTTGTGTAGTTCATCTGACTAGAACTTAATATGCCGCCGTTGTTTCTTAATTGAAATCTTCCGCCACCATATTTGTCGAAATAGTCCACAACTGACTATATCTTACCAACAGAACCATTTTATCCGGGTTTTCGGGTGGTGTGCTTCTGCTGGTGCTTGCAGACACCCATTATGGGGCTGCTGTGAGAATACATTTCCTTTATTCTCGTTTGAATGGTTATACCGCCATGACTCGGTTGCCAGAGCCTCGTTCGTTATCTAGCAGCGGGCACTGCGTGCAGGAGAGGTTGAAATTTGGGTCGGGCTTACTTGGTGGTTATTGCCGCCATCCCTTACCCACCTTTATGTCTATCACACTCTAGTAAAATGCGAGGCATAGAAAGAAAGTTAAAAAAAAGTAGAATGCTAGAAAGCAAAGTGGATTAAAAGAACAATTATTAAGAAATATCTGAGAGATACAAATAAATAAAAAGCATTAAGAAACTTTGCAACAAGAATATTAAGAAAAAAAATTAAAGAATTTGGTAACAAAAGTATATAGAAAAACAAACAATTAGAACAAACACACAAAATAAAAGCCACAGACAAAAAGAGAATGAAAGAGAGAAGCAAAATGGAAACAAAAAACACAGAAACAAATAAAAATTATGCATACCAAGAGTTAAAAGACAAAATAATAAAGATAAAAAAACATTTGCAAAGACTACAATCCCAAACAAAATTGCAAAGAAAAAAAAAATGAAAAAAGCAGAATAGCAGAAATAACAAAACAAGTATTAAATAATAGATACGAATTACGTAACTTTTGATTATCAAAATATAGTTGGAAACAAGAGGACACAAAAAAGTGATTCCAAATGGAGATACAAGAATATCACTAAAACTATAATTTACAAATTTAGGACTGCCAAAACAAATACAACTAATGGAACAGCATAACTATTAATAAAGGATAGAGGATCCGACAAAGAAGAAGTAATGAAAGTCCTAAAAAAATTATGGACAAACCAATCAATTAGAATAAATAGCACACGGATTAAAAACAAAAGAGAATACCAGTACAATTTAAACTAATGTCAAATGTATACTTGATTGACATGGACAGTATAATAACAGAATTTACGCAGAGAAAAAAATCGGAAGGTATTCTCATGCGTAAGACATTCTCAAAGGCCAAAAGGCCACTTGCTAATACCAACACTCTACTACGTAGAAAAAATACATCTGTTAGAATAAGCAAAACATTAAAAAATATAAACAATATTCCACAAATTTTATTACTATAGACAATACTTATTTTCTTAAATATTAATTCAACACAGATAAAAAACTATAAACTGCATATAACAGTTACAATAGCTAAAGGTTACAAAATTCGGTAAACAATTGTAGAATACAATTTAGAAATACAAGTGACTAAACCAAACAGCTAGATGTTCCATGATCCAAATTACACAGACAAGGTCTTTTTCTTTAAACGTAAGATGAAACAAAACTGTTCAATTTATTTACGCTATTTATTATTGGATTAAGTAGAACCGTTTGGAAAATCTTTACAGCTGTGTCTTCAATATGTACAAAACATGAGAAACGCAAGAAACAACAATCTTTTCGTAACTCGCCAAACAACATACACAGGGACATTTTGTTAGGTCCATTTTTCATCTTGAGATCGGCAACCAATAGTACATCTTAGACTTGAAACGATTAAGGTCGTTAATAGTTTTCAACTTAATGAAACCTATTAATTGGTAAATAACTTAATGATATAATTAACAGATATGTAAAGAATAAAGTGAAGTTAATTAATTAGTTGCTTACCTGTCGATATTGGTAGTTACTTGCTGGATGACATCTTATATCAATAGTTAGCCAATCTTGGATTTCGCTAACTTCCTTCTACCAATGTAAATCTGAAAAAAACAGAATTGTCATTGGTTGATTATAATTATTATTAGTGGGAATTATAATTAGAAATTGTTTAGTGCCAATAAGACAGATTATCAACAATTTTTGTTGTTATTATTAGTTTAGGTTATGTGAGGTATTATATGCTCACATCTTAGTTGGATCTTAGTTATTGGGGAAGTTAATTTTATTATTGCTTAATTAATGTTACTTATCATTTATCTAATATTTAATCCGTTGATGTTGTGATGCCTTCCAGTATACACAAGCACTGTCACTTCACTGTCACTGTTGTTGTCAAACGCCATATTGATTGGGCGGTGTAAAGTTGCCGGGACTGGGCGTGGTTGGCATTACTGTGTACTGATGGAAGAGTGACAGCATTCACGTTGTTGTTGCAAAATCTGGCAAAAATTGAATTGCGCATCACATTCTTGCAAATTGTGGTCCATTAAGCGTGGGTGTCCGTCTTCATTTAAAACAAGTGGAATAAATCCATGCCCATCGGAGCCGATTAACTGCTTTCGAAGACGTTTGTAGGTTATGGGGAGGTATTTGGTTTTTTTATCAAATAGTGATTTTTGGAATAATTAGTTGTAATGTGCGGATTAGTGACCCCACGTGGACCACGCGCGGACACTTTGAAGCCAACAGCTTAGGTAGGATTAAAGTTTAAGGTAAAGAAACATTAATTAATTCTAGTTTAGGTTATA
Organism: Tachinus rufipes; assembly: GCA_963932245.1. Taxonomy (NCBI): domain Eukaryota; kingdom Metazoa; phylum Arthropoda; class Insecta; order Coleoptera; family Staphylinidae; genus Tachinus; species Tachinus rufipes. Next base: position 41,501,296 of record OZ010741.1, on the reverse strand, counting down.
GGCTTTGCATTTACATTTATCTTCAGATTAAATATAAAATCTGATTTCATGCTGTATGCTAGAGTAAGCTTGACCAGCAAAAATGATAAGAAGTGTATTAGAATTTGGGGATTATTATTATATAATGGTTAGAAAAAAGTCAAGATTCAACAACTATCGATCAGGATAATCAGGAGCTGTGGCAACTGGATCTGGTTGGAAGGAGCCATTTGTTTCTTGGATTTGAATTAGTTCTCATGTGTAGTTTGTTGAATAACCGAATAACTTTAATTAAATATTAACAAATTAGCCAGGTTTTTTATAAACTATTTTAATATTGTTTTAACAGTCATATTTCAACTGGCAACTAAAGGACAGGTTATGTCACTAAATTCATTTAACTAATTTCAAAAATGATGGTTCTATTGAACATCGGGCTACATAAGTAGTTGTTTATATCTATGTTTGTGAACAAAGGTTCACATGAACATTAGTTTAGCTATAAGTCATTTTAAAGTTTGTTCGATTTTAAACATTAGAATTTATAGGTACAATTATATTGTACAGACGTCAATTATCTGTGTCGGGTTAAACCATTCTATTACAGGGTCTTGTGCAGGGATAGCGCTATTCCGGACATAAAGACATAACACTAGTGAGTATTAACTATTTTACTTTTATGTGTATTTTTGCACAGATATTTCAAGTCTATTATTTTACCAAAATTTTATTGTACTCCAACAATTAGTTATTTTTTTTTAACTGTGTATCCAAAACCTAACTAGTCGCATTTAACTCAAGATTTTGTAAAAAGGCATTATTGTCATTAATTTAATGGTTTTACAAGCTGCTTGATTTTTACTTTTTTTTTGTTTTGTGTTTTGACTACTGTTGACAGTTTATTATGATTTTTTTTTGTGTAGAGAGGTCTAACAATATCAATGGCATTTAGTCATTGAAATAGTTTTTTTAATTATTATTGAAACGGATTCTCTCTAATAAATATTTTTTTATATGTTAACATTAGAGTTGTACTCTCTAATAAATATTAGTTAGGTCTTTTTTTTCTTTTCTTTACATCTATATATGGTATCGGGTTCTACCTTTCAGGAGGTGTGATCAATTATAAATATACAGGGAGGACTTCAAAAAAGATCCCGTGGTACTCACTCTCTACCACCTCCGTCTACACTGAGCTACGACGGAAAGAGATGCCCTGTCCACTTCCTACTCAATATAGCAGAAAAGAAATATAGTAGGCCATAGGGAGCGTGACAATTTAATTAAATAAACAGACAAAATTATTTTTAATTTTATAAACAGCAATATGTATAATAAATTTAAATGTTTAGGTAAAAAAAGGTTTAAATATAAAAAAAAATTAAAACAATATATTTATCTTAAATACCTTACAATTATACAGATGATGAGATTTGCTCTTTGTAATTAATAGAACCATCTGTTTTTTCTAACAAATTCATTGCTTGAATGGGTATTAGTTGTGGTCTTGATAGTGTGCTGCTTTTAATATATTTAGTATTTTTGATAGTAATATCTTTAACGACTTTTACGGTCTTTTTATTACCAATTTTGTTGAGTAGCATATACGAGCTTATTTGTTTTTTAAAAAGTTTATAAGAAACGTTTGTTACTGCATAAAAAATGTTTTTATTGAGTGCAAGAATATTTTGAGTTTTAAACACACTAATGTATGTATTTTTAACATATTATTATGTTTGATTTTCACTGTCTGTAAAAATTTAGTGGATTAATAAATACCTAGATATATATCTAATATATATGTGCGCACTTGTGTATTCCGCTCCTTTAGACGTATCTATCCTCTTCATACACTAGTTATTGACTATACGCTATCTTCGAGTTTTAAAAACCTTAAAATAGATTATATTATATTATAATAAATAGATATACAAAAAAAAACACTGTTTTAAAGTTTTCAGCCAAGTGGTACTCATGAGTGAAAATCGAGATAAACTAAAATAAAATAAAAACTCTAGTTTTAAAAAAAACTTTATTTAAGAAAATATTGCAAAAATCCAAAATATTAGTGCTGATGCCACAAAAAAAAAACTTAACATAAAACAGATCATAAACAAGTTACAAAAAAAATAAAAATTGATTTTAGTAACAAAAATAAAAGTAGCTATTAAAAATACAAACAAAGAATTCAAACAACTTCAAAAACAAAATACCCAAAAAACAAATAAGATAAACAGCTAATAGGCAGGATATTATTACTAAAAAACAGACTAAATAAACAAAAAATGCAATAACAAAAAATAACAATTGGTGGTGCAAAGTAGTTGTAGCTCTATCATGTTGCTTCAACCAGAGAAACCGATTATCATCGATAAAACTTTAGTATCACAACTGGTAACCAAATTGCAATGTCCTAAAGAAGTATACAATCAAGTATACTTTAATGAAATACAAAAGTTTAAAATCAATTGTTTGGGTTTTCACAAATCCTCATCAGTGCATCTTGGTGGTACGGCATCGCTTAATAGTAAAGGATGAATTCTAATATCTAATTTACGTGCTTTTAACACAAGTTAGATAATATTTGGTGGTGTAAAGTAGTTGTAGCTCTATCATGCTGTTTCAACAAAAGAAACCGAATATCATCGTTAAAACTTCAGTATTACAACTGGCAACCAAATTGCATTGTTTAAAAAGGTAAACAATTTAAAAAACACAATTTAGACCAAATAACACCTTAAGAAATTAGATGAAAGAGGTAACAACTTTTTATTAATGTACTGTAGGGAAGAAAAACAGAGCAAACATGTAGTTTTTTTTACAAACAAATTTAAAAATTAAATTACTAATTTATTTAAATACACAAGCTAAACTTTTTAATCTAATAATAGAGTAATTCCACGATAGCTCAGACAAACGTCCCCACATCAACATCTCTGATTTTGCTCAAATTTTGTACACATGTTTAGGGTACCAAAATATAACGATTTCTAACATTTTAGATCTCTAGGTGCAATACAGTGTATATGACGGCTATTTTACTTTTTTAGGAGTATTTTGTCTCCGTTCAGTTTTTATGCTGCAAATAAGCAAAAAATAGTCAAAAAATTGATCCAAAAAGGTGTATCTTATAGAAATTTTTTTGTAGAACACAATTCCGAACCCGATACCATTTTATTAAAATTTTTATACCGCTACACCTGGAGACTTAAAACGTGAGTATGATACTTCTAAAATAAATTTCAAAAAAAAAAAATTAAAAAAACGGACATAAAGATTGCGTTACGAGAATTTTTTTTTGTATATAATTTTTTTTTTTAAAGTATGTTATATATATATATATATATCATATAAAAAATATAATATATAACATAGTTAAAAACAATTATAAAAAAAAATTAATTATTCTGTGTCTTTCATAATTTTGCAAAAAAAATTAAAAAATATTGAATTAGTGTAATCGAAAGGAAATTTCTTGTAGAACGCGATCTTTGTCCGTTTTTTTAAATTATTTTGAAATAAGCCAGAAAATTAGTGAAATTACAAAAAATCCGAGGAAAATACCTTAAAAGTAACTTATTTATAGCAATTATGTATTATATTTTACCCTAGGACAAGCAAATTTAATATCATATTCAAATTTCAAGTCTCCAGGTGTAGCAGAATCAAAAATATCAAATTTTTAATAAAATGGTATTTTTCTTATTTTTTTGCAAAAACCAAGGGCAGAATTGTGTTTTACAAAAAATTTCTTATAAGATACACTCTTTTGAATATGATTTTTCACTAGTTTTTGCTAATTTACAGCACAAAAACTAAAAGGAGATAAAACATTCCTAAAAAATTAAAATAACCGCCATTTAGACTGTATTACACCTAAAAATTTAGAAATTACAGCTACCCCAAACATGTGTACAAAATTTGAGAAAAATTGAAGATGTCAATGTAGACACTTTTGTCCGAATTATCGTGGAATTACGCTATTGTTAGATTAAAAACAAAAGTAAAAAACTTGTGGAGCACATTTCTTATGTTTATACAAAATAACTCAATAAAAAAACTGAGTCTAAAATTCATTTATAATTCTTTCACAATATTTTTTTGATAATTTGCCTACTAAACGTATTCTTAATGAAAAATTATATATAAAAGATGTGTTTGGAAAAATAACAATGCACAAAGCAACCAATAAAAATGAAAACAAACTGTGTAATTTGGTCAAAGCAAACGGCCTGATTTGAACACCCTAAAAAACACATAAATACGGTCGTTACAATGAAAACATTACCTGGTAAATGCAACAATTACGCAAAAAATAAGAAAATTATGGCCGTTTTTTGGTGTCTAGATGTGTGCGATAGATATGTAAATGTTAGTGAATGGGTTGCTGAATTGTTTTGTAGAAAGATGGTTACAGGTGCACCTTTACAACGCCAACATTGTGTTGCAAGATTGGCTTTTGCCCAAAACCACCGGGCATGAAATAATGAGAACTGGAGCTAGGTACTGTTTTTAGCTGAGTTGCGCTTTTGTCTCAATGAATCAGACGGACATTGAAATATGTAGAGAGTAGTTTGTATTAATGAGCGACTTCTATTTAGCGGTTGGTAGGTTATGGTTTAGACAGAAATATCTACCAAAACACGCACAGAGTTGGACTTTATAAAGAATGGCTCTCTGACAGATCACAGATATATTTTGGAGGTTTTTGAAGATCATGTTATGCCCTTTATAAAAACTATATCGACATTTTTATGCAAGGTAATATTAGACCAAACGTAGCCAGAGTTGTCAGAGATTATCTAGATGAAGTGGAAATTTTGCGGTTTGCATGAATCTTATAGAACATGTCTGGGATGAGTTGGGGCAACGTATTCAAAAGCATACACCTGCTCTAAGAACTGCTAAAGAGCTAAAACAGTGGCTATTGCAGGAATAGAATAGTATTGACCAAATGGGATCCTTAATTTAATTCAAAGTGTTCTTTGTCAACTTTAAGCAGTCAGTAATGCTTTTTGTTTCATATTAGTTATAGGAACAAAAATTCGAACTTTGTCTGAACTATAAATTTGTGATATTTTCAACATTAAATTTTTAATTTAGTGTGGAAAATACAGTACAATTTGCTAATTTGCTAACATAAGGTTAAAACAAAATATTTCAAAACTAAGTAATAATTTTAAAGTGAAGTGAATTTTTTTGCTTGCCAGTGTATTAAACAAGACAGTAACGAGTGTCAAAACTCAATATGGAAAAACGACTATTTTTTTATTAAATTATGCATTAATGAAGCTTTATTGCTAATCGAATTTTTACAAATCATCTGAGACATGTATGCTTACTTTTGTTTGTCTATTTTGTTTTTTAAATTTTATTGTTTGCACTGACATTTTGTGTGTTATTTATTCTAATTATTTGGATTGTCTCTATATAAGTTTTTAGTTTTTGTTTAATTTTTTTTTGTTGTGTTTATTTTTTTTTCTCAATAGTTTATGAATTTTTATTAGTTGTATTTCTTTTGGCAGTCTTAACATTGTTTTACCTCTAGTAATATTCACGTATCTCCATCTGGGAATAGTTCTTTGTGTTTTCTTGTGAACAGGTATAATTTGACTATCTTAATAGTTGCGTTATCGATCAACTTTAAAATAGCGTATCAATTTATTTCTGCAATTTTGTTTAGTATTGTAGTCAATGTTTTTTTTTTTAACTTTTTTTTAAATTTTAGTTTGTTTCTCCTTTTTGGTCTTTTCCTTGTTTTTCTTGTTTCTCTTTGGCTTTTCTTGTGTTTTTCCTCTTTCTTGTTTCATTTTTTATATTCTTTGTCAAACTTTGCAAAGTTTATTAGCGTTTTTTATTTATTTTGATATCTCAAGCATTTTTTAACAATTGTTGCTTTATTTACTTACTATCTTTTTTAGTATAGTTTTAGTTTTTCTCTATATTTTTCCCACACTAGAGTGTGTTCTGCATTATTATATGATTTTTCTTGACAAAATAAACATTTCCTTTTCATGTAGTGTAAACGTTTCAGGTTTATTTTCTACCTTGATTTTTTATCTAATTAGTTTTCTTTATTGTCTCTTTTACTCTACTGTCTACTATTTTTTTATTGTCTTTTTTCTTTGCTTTCTTTTTACCGGCACTCAAACAGAACAAAAACATTTGTGTTATGACGTGAGTTTGGTGAGTTTAAACAATTAGTTTATAAATAAGTTTGAAAGTTTTAATCAAGTTGTCATTTGTAATAACATACCGTCAGTCTATACCAGAGTATAAACCAAAAAATTAAAAGCAGCCAATGTTGTACTCATAGAAACTAACATAGCTGGATAGATTTAACCAAAAAAAGCCATTTCTTGTGGTTTGATTGTTATAGAAACTATGTTAAGTTAGGTTTTAATGAGAAAAAAAAATCAGTAAGTTGAACAAAAAAGCGTCAATTGCAACTCTTTGGCACTTAAAGATCTTTGAAACAACAGATCTTGAAAAAAAAAAAAGAATCAATTACACTTGGCAGCCAAGAAACTGATTAATAAACTCATATCGGTTACAAAAAAAAAAACAAAATTTCCCTTGACTGGAAGAACATTTACCATTACTATCAAACTATCAATTAGCAATAAAAAAGTGAAAGTCTACAAAAAACAAACTGAAAAAATTTAGTTATTAAAAAAATTATAATGAAATGTTCTCTAAATGGTTTTTTACTAGTTTTTTTTATTTCTAGTTTTTTTTTACCATTAAATAACCGCGGGTGGTATTGCCGCAATCACTTCTGGTGACACCGTTCTGTACGTTCTGCTGATCTTTAACAAGCTTAGTCTTGTAGCTCTTTTTATTTTTTTTTTTGTTTCTGCGGCGTATAACAATTTGTTTTTTGCTGCCGTTGTCAGTAGTTTTCTGAACTTCTCTTAGTTGCATAAATCTACTGAGCTTTCTCTTAAAATTTTTTGTTTTTCTTGCCACTTTCTTAACCTGTTTGTTTCATCCTTTTTTTACAATTGTCACTTCAAGTACTTGATTTTCTTCCTGACAGTTATCACTTGATTACCTACCTGTATTTTATCTGTTCTTATATTGGTCTTCTTTTCTGTCACGGTCTCCGCCATTTACTATTTTTGCTGTTTCTCACGTTCTTAAGTTAATATCAATATGTGATTCTGAACTTTTTCTTACAAACGTTGTTTGTCTCTTTTGTTGCAAATGATAATGCTTAACCCCGTTATCATTTTCTTTACCATTTTAATTTTTTTTTTACAATGTTGGTTTTGCGCTAAAATCTTCTGATTTTTTTGTTCTTAATTTTTTTTTGTTATCTTAAATTACTTTCTAATTCTTTTATCCACACTCTACATTCTTTTCACACTTTGCCTGAACTAAAGTAGCTGCATCTGTTTTTTAATTAGATTAAGATGTTTATATCATTTCTTTCTGTGCTTTTGTACTTTTCTTTAATGACATTTTCCCTCCTTAGTTTTTACGTATTACTTCTTTTTCTTGTTCTCTCAAAATTAATGTATGTATTTCATTTATTGCTTGTTAAAGAATGCTTCTTCTAAAAACAGTTGGCGTTTTTATATTCTATCAACCTCACCAACTTGGTTCTAACAGGCCGAAGATCGTTCTGAGTATTTATTATTATTTCTTGGTCCGAAATAAAATTGTTTTTGTGGTTTTCTTTCCTATTATCTCTCATTATGTACTTTAACAGCACAATTGAAAAGTGGTAAATAAATTTAAATAAATACGAAAAAGAAGTACAAAAATCAATAAAAAAAATACAAAAATGACAAAAAAAAACTCCAATTCATAATAATAATAAAAAAAAAACTATACTAAGTTTTATAAAAAACAACAAAAAACATATACAAACTAGAAGATGCTAGAAAAAATATAAAGTTAAAAATTATCATCAAGAGATTGCCTTCTCCAACAAAGTGACTTTTGACGTTTCCAGAATCAGAAAACATAAATCTATTGATAACAAACATAGAGCGGCTGGGCAAAACCTTTTACTCAAAACATCTTCTCCGTAATCATTATATTGTATACTCAACCAATGATTAGTAGTCAGAGGATTGGATATTACCATCTCTTCTTTTAACAAAGTGACTACTGATTTTTGCAGAGACAGGAAAGATCTAATCTTTTTATAACAAACATTTAAAAAACTCCAGTTAAAGCTACTTGCCTGTAATAATAAATTAGTGTGCCCACCCACCTACTCAAGCGTTCATCATAAAAAAATTAGATATTATCATAGTTTTTTTAAAGTTTGCAAGAACCAAAATATTCAATCTATTCAATAACAAACACTTTAGCGCATGGTCGAGGCACTTTAATTAAAACTATTTGGTGTAAATCTAAACGAATTGTGAAAGAAGCTATTGAAAGTAAAAATCAATGTTTAGAAAACAAAAATGATTTACAAGAGAAAACAGAAAAAAAAGTGGCAAAAAATAAATCGTGAAAATAATCGCGAAAGCAGTGTATACCAAGTGTAGTACTAGCTAAGGAAGCAAATTAAAGGCTACTGAGTTCAAATACGGCTATTTAATATATAGAGATTACAAGTATATACGTACAAAGAAACTGTCATTACGATGGTTTTTGCGAACCAAGATTTGTTCAAGATCAGCAGTATGCTTATACTAATTGGTGAAAAAACAAGCTAAGGTATAGGAACCTTAAAGAAACTATTTATGCCAATAACTAAGTAAGTTATAAACGTGGTAGAAGAGACGGTTCTGGGTTTCTTGTGTGTGACATATATACACCAAACGTTGAAAAAAATGTAATTAGAAAGCAAAGTAGTAGATATTAATAATATGTTAGACAAATGTCGTGAATTAACAAAAACTAAACAAACTTTCTTAGTAATTAAAAACAATGAATCTATAAACTTACAGTTTATTAATTAGTATTAATCATATGTTTTTTGAATTTTGATTATTGTTATTGAAAGCTTTGCCGTACTTTTAATTCAGAGTATATTTAATTATTTAAATTTTGCATTTAATAAGAATGTAATACACATATGCGATGCAACTATACAAACGTAATGACAACATCATGTTATTTGACGTGACAAGAAATATTTAGTTCCTAGGATGCGTTTTGGCAATTTCAGTGTAATGCACGCACTCGTGTTATGCCGGACGATAAAAATCGTGACATGGATTTCGAACACGTAGTTGCAATTAAATGGATATAGTCCCATAGCCTGCAGCGTGCGATAAGTCCGGCCTCATCTACTCATCGCCGCTGATCGAAGGTGAGGAGCGAAGGGAGATAAAAGGTCGCTTAGAGAATTATCGCTAATTATACCCCGGTCAATTCAACCCTCAGTCTCATCTCTCTCTCCCTCCGTTATTCCATTACGTCGTTCAATCAACCATCAAAAAGATGAGGAATTACAAGTGTATTAATCAAACAGAGGTATGCTGTGTTCAACAAGCGTAAGGTCCCATTTGCAATTATATTACGTGCAGCATGCATTTCTTGAAATAATTACTGTTTACTTCTAATATTTTTTTATTAAACGCCAATTACTAATAATTGGCTATATAATTTATAAATATCTAATATATGCAAAGGCCCCTATACAATTTTGTAACAAATACATTTTATAGTAGTTACCTAAGCGATGCAAATTTAAAAACAAATTTAAGGTTGTTATTTATCACCCTTCAAGTATCAATTTGCGAACCCTAAAACAAAAAAAAACATTTAAACCCATAAATTAAAAAGCTTAAGCTGAGATAAATATCAAGATTTATAACTTGTACTCGGTGGAATTGACATATTTTAAACATTGTCTCCCGGATTTAAATTTAATTATTTCGCTTAAGGGTTGACTGTGTTAGTGCCGTTGCTAAATTAGACGGGCTTATATCGGATGCTATTTAGGGATTTTTGCTAAGCGGTAATTGGCAGCCCCGCTCGGTTACAGCTGTCCGCCTGAAATGCCCCACTTCGGATATGAACCCGAGGAGGAGGGTGGATTTAAATTAAAAACAATACTGGGGGATTTGAATTTAAAATTGCATTGCGCCAACAAATCTTTTAATTTTATTTGAACGGCCAGAAATTTATACGTTCCATTATCACTATTGTCTCATGTTTTACACAAGTATTCTTATTCAAATATAAATAACACGCGCATGGTAGAAATACCTCGCTAAATATATTTTGTACATTATCAATAAATTTAGTTGATGAAAAGGCGGATGGAGCTGTAATTGGCAGATTTAATAAAGGGTTTTCCATAATGAGCGTTCGCTAACTGTTCATAAATGCATGAAGGGTTAACAGTAGGATGGGTGTGCAAAGGATGCAGTCCTATTAGTGCAGAGACTGAAGTTGCAGACAAAATACACTATAAGTAGGGTATAGTCACTGTTAGATTATTATAGCATTCATTAGAGTTTGCTAATTACTCCTTGCTTTAATGAATAAGCTCTAATGAACCACTTTCTGTTAATTAAAGGGAGCGCCTGAGACACTGGTAACTAAATGAAAGTTGGCTGAAAATTACAAAATGTATAGAAAAATCTATAAAGTATTAAAACATAAATAGAATCATTAATTATAATATCCCGTTTAGTATCAAGTAATATAGCTTTTATATTCTAAGCAGTAATTATGCTTTTGTTATTATTTATATAAATAATTTCTGGCAAATGAGTTAAATAAGTAAATGACGCGTTTTTGGTCGAACTTTTGCAACCTTTTTATTTGGTAAAATATATGACGTCACACTAGTAAACGCAAAGTTTAGTTCAGTAAATTTATAAAATGTAGAAAGTAATTAATAAATCAGTTTCATGTTTGTAATTTTAAGCTGGTTTGTTTACAGTTTTAAAGTACTTATGTAACATTAAGTTAAAAAAAAAAATTGAAAAAAGCACAGCAATACCAACTAGACGTATAGTATGCCTATAGATGTGCTTTTACGACATGGGCTTAATTTATCTCAACAAATTATTTCATTAGCAACTAATTATGATTGTAATATATTCCTGGAACCCGAAGTAGTTTTCAAGGGTAAAATTATTGTATATTTATATAATATATTCACCTTTGAACATTGAGGTGTTATAAGCTATTTATGGTATATAATACAAACATAATTTGTCTCCCCAAAACAATTAGTAATGAAGTAATCTGCTGAGAAAATTTAAGGTATTGTCATAAAGACACTATATCTATAGGTATACTTTTTTTTTTTTTTGGACGTAGTAAGGTGTTGGTTTCAACAAGTAGCCCTTAAGAATGACTTACGCATGGCAATACCTTCCGGTTTTCTTCCTTTGTTCTTGTCAAACTAATATAGATTTGGCAGTAGTTTGAGGTAGGTTGGTTATTGCCTCGCGGATTTTCACACAGAATCTGTGGCACGCATGCTGTTCCCGGCTCTTCTCTCTTTCTATAGCTCCTATTTTTTTTCTTTTTTATCTGCACTGACATTCAGCTTTACATTCTCTTCTTTGTCCAATAGGTGTGTTATTTATTCTAATTATTTGGTTTGTCCTTAGATGCGTTCTTAGTTTTCTTAGGTTTTTGTTCACTTCTTCTTCATTGTATCCTCCTTTCTTTATGAATAGTTTATAAAGTTCTATTAGCTGTATTTCTTTTGGCAGTTCTAAATTTGTTAGTTTCACCTCCAATGATATTCTTGTATTTCCATCTGGGATTACTTTTTTGTGTCCTCTTGTTGCCAGGTATATTCTGACCATCTCAAAAGTTGCGTTATCCGTCAACCTCGAGATAGCGTACCTACTATTTGGTATTTGCTTCGTTATTTTTGTTATTCTGCATTCCTTCAGCATTTTTTTTATCTCTGCAATTTTGTTTGGTATTGTAATTTCTGTAAATGTTCTTCTATGTTTTTCTATTTCTTGGTATGTATGATTGTCTTTACCTTTCTTATTTCTTTCTGTTCGATCTTTTTCTCTGTTTTGTTGTTTCCATTTTGTTTCTCTCGTTTCTCTCTTTTCTCTTCTATGGCTTTCATTTTGTGTGTTTGTTTTCTTGTTTGTTTGTTTTCTTTCTATATTTTTCCATTGTCAAACTACTCATTTTTTTTTTAGTATTTTTGTTGCAAAGTTTCTTAGCGCCCTCCATTTATTTTTATCTTTTGGGCATTTCTTAATGAATGTTGTTTTATCCACTTTGCTTTCCAGTATTTTTTCTAGTTCTTTTTTATCTTTCTCTCACGCTTTGCATTCTACTAGAGTATGTTCTGCATTATCGTGTGTTTTTTTCTGACAGAATATACATCTTTCTTTTTCCTTGATTTTTTAAATTTTTTGCCAAAGGCTCCATGTCCGGTCAGTATTTGTGTTGTATAATAGCACGTTTTGGGTTTGTTCTCTACCCACTTTTTTATTTCTGGGATTAGTTCTCTTGTCCATTCTTCCTTTTTTCCTCTATACTGTTTCTGCCATCTTTCATTGTCTTCTTTCTTGTTCTTAACTTAACATCCTTTTTACTGGTTCCTTCTTTTATTAGTTTCTTTATTTCTATTTTTTTTCTACCATCATATCCGTGGGAGGTGTTGCCGCAATCACCTCTACTGCTTTTTGTGACACCGTTCTGTAAGCCCTGCAGATTCTTAACGAACTAGCTCTTTTAGCTTTTTTATTTCATTTTTGTTTTTTTTGTCTTCATGGCTTCTCCCCATGTTTTTGTGGCGTACAACAATTTGCTTCTTGCTGCTGTTGCTATTAACCTTCTGGCTTCTTCGCCTAGACCTCTGTTGTTTGGCATGAGTTTACCGAGCTTTCTCTTCATTTCCTTTGCTCTCATGACTGCTTTATTAACCTGTTCATTCTATCTATTCGCTTCAAGTGTCACCCCGAGGTATTTGATTTTTTCCCTATGGTTATCACTTGGTTTCCTACCTGTATCATACCTGTTCCTCTATTAGTTCTTTTAGTCGATAACCAGGCCGCTTCTGTTTTTTGTGTTGCTAATTTTAAACCCTTATTTATCATCCATAACTGTATCATATCTATTGCCAGCTCTAGTCTTCCTTTTAGTATATCCATTTCTAAGTCCCTACCTACTAGTGCTACGTCGTCCGCAACTGCCGTTATTGCTACGCCTTCCGGCAACCTTATTTGAAGTAACTCATTATAAACAAGGTTCCATAGTTTTGGTCTTAGTGCTGAGCCCTGTGGTACCCTTCTTGTAAGTTTGAATTTTCCGTTCTTGTTTACTAGGTTTCTACACTGTAAGTAGGTCTATATGATTTTGATTGTTTTCTTCTTTAGTTCTATTTTCTTTGCTGCCTCTATAATTCCCATAACACGCTGCTAAACGCGTTCTGTATGTCCAACGCTATCATTACACAGTTTTGTCTTTTCCTTTGCGTTTTGCTGATTGCTTCTTTTGCTAATGCTTTTACTTTGTCTATAGCTTCTAAGGTTGTTCTTCTCTTAATAAATCCGTGTTGTTCCTTTTCCCAACCTCCTTTTTCTTCTATTTCTTGTTCTATTTTCCGTACAATGACTTTTACCATTATTTTAGCTAGTGTGTTTATTAAGCATTTTTCTCAATCAGTAGGGTGGCTTCTTTCCTACATTTTAGAAAAATTCCGTTTTTCAAGCATCTGTTGATTATTTGAGTTATTTCTTCCCCATTCCCGTTGAAAGCTGTTTTAACAATCTCTGTTGTTGTTATGTCTGGACCTGGTGCTTTGTTGTTAGACAATTCTTTTATGGTTTCCTTTATCTCTTCCACTGTTGCTATGACTGTTTCTTCTTCTTCTAAATTTTCTGGTTCTTCTACCGGTTCTCTCTTGGGAAACAATTTTTTAATTATGACTTTTTCTTCTTCTTCTTTTTTTAGGTAGCCTCCCTTAGCTCTTCCTCTACGTTTTTCATCACTATTTTGGACGGTTTTTCCTAAAGATCATCGTCTATAGATTCCATCATTTCTTTCCTGCATCTTTTTCTGCTAACTTTGATTGCTTTTTTTAAGATTTTTCTGTTGTTTTTTAGTTCCTCTTCCGTTTTCTCTGTATTTTCTCCTTTTCTTCTCTGTCTTTTGACTTTTTTCCTGTTTGTATTGTTTTTATCTTCATTCTTTTACTTCCTCGCATCACCAGTATGGTCCTTTCGCCCTCCTTCTCTGTACCTTGTAATTGCTTCATCCGCCGCTTTTCTCAGCTTTTCTGAGTATCTTTCGCATCTTTTCTCTATGTTTTAGTTTCTATAGGCATACTATACCATGCTCCAATTAGTATAACTATTCCAAACAACCATTACATATTATGATTATTTTAGAATTAATTATATTTTAGTTAAAGTGTTAAAAAAACAACAGCAACTAATGTAGTTAACTTTTAGTATTATATATGATATATTATTATGATGTCTAACTACTTATCTTGTGTAAATGGAGTGTTAAATAAATACATAAATTACTTTTTTATATAGTTGGCATTTAAATTTAATCATTTGTCGTAGAATAGCTCCTGCTTTTACAGTCTTCTGTTAAAAATAGAGCAGCTAAGGCAGTTACTTTCTTAAGCTTCATTTTAATTTGCCGGTTATTCCTTAATAAAAACTTGTTTGCTAGTATAGCTATAAGTTAGTTAAATAAATTTGACTTAAAAAAATGTTTTAGGTCTATATGTTTTTTGTCTAATTTGTTTTTCTGGTGGCAGAATAATCTAATATTTATCAATCACACTTTAACCATATGACGTGATTTCAACATTAACAACATTTATCATTTTTTTGTAGTTTTAAAATATTCAAATCAAAAGAATCTATTAAAGTAACTTTTTTTAAATAGTGTGTTTAGCGTTTTTGTTCTGCTGGCATGATTGTCTTATTGAGCACCTCTGACGACTTACTTCTTTAGCAGTTTTGTTTTTTTTTTAATTAAAATCTAGGAGTTTTTTCCAAAAGATTATCTTCAGCACTTTAGTTAGTTTGTGCGTGCTAAAATAATCTGCTTGTTGTATATTGTATACTTTACTAAACAGATGTAATGGAGTCCGTTTTTATTTCTATTCTATATATATATATATATATATATATATATATAATAATCGGTTTAGAACGTCTTTTGACGTTGTCCGATGCCCGTTTGCCACTCTTTTTTTATTATCCCACTGTCCTTCTACTAGGTTTTTTGCAGTCATTGCCGTTTTAATTCCCTGAATCCACCTTTTCTTTGGTCTTCCTTTTTTTCTTCTAAGTTGTGGCACCCATTCTATTCTATGCATGTGCTTATTCAAACCACAGTGTCTGATTATCAGTCTAGCTTATGTTTAGTTTGACTCATATGCATATACGCTTTTAGTATTATGTGATAGTCTTGTTAAGAATATTTTAGTGTGTTTTATTTTCTGACCGTTTTTCTACAGTTTGCTATGTTTCCTGCAAATTTGCTTTAAATTTTTTTGTTGATTTTGAATAGGTTTCCAAACTAAACTGAAACATATGAAGAATCAAAAAGCTTTCAGAGAAAATTGCTTTGCAACAGAAAACCGAAAAAAAACTCTGGAAAAAACATTGATCACCATTCTCTACAGATTCGTAGAAGGAAAAAAAATCCTGAAACTTAGAGAAATGTTAAAGTGATCATTCTTAAAAAAAAAGGTTTGAACCAACATCAAAAACTATAAACCAATCAGTTTTTTGTTCGTTTTGTATAAGCTTCTTACCATAATTATAACAAACCGCTTCAACAAATAGTTTGATGTTTATTAGTTTATGGAGCAGGCCGAATTCCAAAACGGTTATAGTTCAACAGACCACATTTAAACGGTGCGTATTTTTAATAAAAAGTTTACACAGTACAGTATTTTCTTTTCCTTTAATATAGCAGCAAAACGGAATAGAGCAAGCGTCGGCCGGAGACCGACTCTCACATGAAGGATGAAAGGCCGGCGGGTCGGCATGCTAAGAACGTTTAACTTTTTTTAATTTTTATTTGCCGCCGCTTTTGATAGGCTGCACTGGCGCAAAATTTTACCTCGGGCTTGGCTCGGACGGCACAATTTTTTTATTTTTTTCGATTTTTTTCCGTAGTCACTTTCGTTCGGCTGCTACAACGCAAAATTTTACCACAAACTTGTTTTTTTTTACCACCACTACCCACCAAAATTCTCAAACCATCTTTGATTTGCCGTCGATATTAAGATCGTGAGCACCGTAGAAAGAATTTAGGACTATGTTGTGTGAACTAAAGGAAGTGCCACAGAAGGCAGGTCTAAAAAAAAAACATACATTATAAGCCTAGACAACATTCATGTCACTATTGATAAAAACATACTTCATTCAAGTGGTAAAAAAATATATATTTTAGACACAGTATCAGGCTAGGCAAAAGCAACCAGACAGCCAAGATTAAAAAAAAAAAAAAATTAACATAGGTTGCGTTTGAAACCTTGCACATATTCTCAAAGAAACAAATATTCTAATGAATCTGAATCAAAAAGCATATAAAGCTTGCGTATTGCTAATTATATTGGAAGGCCTGACGAAGAAAAGTGTACAACTACAAGTTTGCTAACGTGTCATAGAATGTGCAATGCTGAAA
Source organism: Tachinus rufipes (assembly GCA_963932245.1). Classification (NCBI taxonomy): domain Eukaryota; kingdom Metazoa; phylum Arthropoda; class Insecta; order Coleoptera; family Staphylinidae; genus Tachinus; species Tachinus rufipes. Next base: position 41,484,754 of record OZ010741.1, on the reverse strand, counting down.
ATCAACTTAAACGATAAATAAACAAACAATAATATTAAGGCGATAGCCAAGTAAGCAACGTCATAGAACAAATCGCAAAAAGTAAGTGGCGCTGGGCGGTGGCCATGTTGTGCAAAATTATGTAAAATAAACAAAAATTACTATGCAGTAAAATCTACAAAAGACAAAGAGAAGCAAAGCATGCTCATGTTAAGATGACAAGATAATATACAAAAACGAGCAAGAAAAAACTGAATGCATTTAGCACAAAACATGTCAACATAAAAAAAAATGCAAGAGGCTTATGTCCAGGAGTAGATTAATACAGGTAGATAAAAAAAAAGATAATTTCTTAAAAACAGGTTTAGGTTTAGTAAAAGTCCCGGTTTTCTTTGGCTAATTGATATGCCTGTACTCTGTTATTTATTGCCAAGACATAGCCAGTGCAGATTTTATTACTGGATAACGTAATGCCTGTAATGGTCCTAAGTTATCCGACATAATGGTTATTGGTCTATTAGAGATCCGGGGGACTTTAGATCGATTATGTTTTTGGCACACTAATTAATAGCAGCAGTTTTTATTCATATTAAAAAAAATAATTTATATTTATCTTTTTTATATAATCAGAGAGTTCATTTTTGTTTTCTTTATTTATCAAATTAGTTTGTAATCTTCTCTAGAAATCTATTAGTAGTGTTTTAAAAAATATCGCAAGTGCAAAAAGAACAAATTATGAAAATGCATGAAAAAGTGATTTAAGTTTCAGTAAATGTACGTCAAAATTAGAAAAATTGGCATAAAGAAAACTTAGAAACCCGTCGTAACAGCAGTAAACGCCCCAGAGTAACATAAGAACGTGATATTGAAGCTTAATAAGAAGTTCAACTTGACGTCCAGCAGAATTATGTAAAAGCAATTGGTCATAGAATTTCTGAATAGCATAATTTGTAAGCAAACATGCCTTTTAGGATTAGACTCTTAACTTCTTTATTTTTGTTTTTTTTTACAATTTAAATAAAGCCAACAGGTTGCAGCGGAGCTAAGATAGACAACAAATCTAGGTTTTAATTATGACACTCTAATAAACGCATTTAACAAGATGAGGAACATACTATGTAACATGTTGCATACATACCCGACTTAGGGTTCTTAGATGCTATGTATTATCAGTTCTACTGTACGGGACAGAAGCATGAACCCTCACCGAAGCCTACTGCAAATGCATCAACGCCTTTGAGATGTGATGTTATTGTCGCATGCTTAGGATTTCATGGGTTCATTACGTGACAAACGAAACGGTACAACGGCGCATTGCAAAATAACTTGATTTTCTAACAAATGTCAAACATAAAAAAATGTTTTTTTTACATATTATGAGAAACTAATCCTGCAAGGAAATATAGAAGGAAAAAGATCAGCAGGTTGCCGAAGAATATCATGGCTAAAGAATATAAGAGAATGAACCGGTATGATATCAACGGCTTTATATAGAACAACAGTAAACAGATTGAAGTGGAGCAATGTGATTGCCAACATCCATAGAGGATAGGCTCTTAATGAAGAAGAAAAACAAACGTTTGTAATATTTCAGTTACAAAAAAAATCTTGTTTAATATTTGTTTCGGTCACATTAAACGCATGCTGATACATCCTTAAAAATCTTTTTACTTTTATTTATCCAAGACTATCCAAAAACAGTTTTTCAACAAGTTAATGAGCAACCTCTTACTGTTACCGTAACTACAGATTTTTTTAGAAAAAGTTATAGAATATGTTTAGGATATGATTTAGTTTATTTTACTAACCTTACGCTTTACATATTTATAATACCATTGTTTCAGTTTTTTTATTGAACTTTTGGTTTTTGGCTTTAATAAAATTTTGTTGTATATATGTACATATTTAACTGCCTTATCACTGCTCTTATTTTTTTAATTTATATAGTTGCTTATGTTTTGTTGCTGTTTGTAAAGCTTAAACTAAAATCAATTTAGATTAATATATCCACTTTATTTTTTTACCACTATCCAATACATTTGTTTGCTGTTTTATCATTTAAAGTTCAATTCAATTGCAAAATTCATTCCCAAGAAATTTGATTGCACTAAAGAATATAAGAATGACTTCAAAAGTAAAAGACAACAATACGTACCCAATTGAAGGAAACAATAAAGTAGTGGTAAAGTCTGTAGAGGAAAGTGACTAAAACACTTCAGAAATAGAACTTAAAGGGTCCCCCGGTTAACATAGGTGAAATTCCCTCTATCACGAATATCAAAATTATCTCAAAAATTACTTTTCTAGCATCAAAAAAACATGTTTGATAGGATTTTAAAATTTTGATACCCCTCCTTTTTAATAGGGGCAAAAAATAGCATTTTATTGTTCTTATTTTGTTTTCTCTGCACCTATTGAATACAAAATTCTAAAAAAATCACAAAAGTAGAGTTTTGGATGGTTTTTAAATACAATTTTTTTGAAAAATTAAAAAAGTTGAATCTTGTAAAAATAATGTAAATTTCATGTTATTTTCTGAAAATAAAGACTAAAAAAAAAATTAAACCGATTAATGTAATAGTTTTCATCCTTCTGAAGATGATGGAGTTTGTCCACTGTCTTTATTACAAACCGTTTTTGAGTTTTGGTTTTTTAATGCAAAAAGTTTAAAAAAATTGTGAAAAAAGTTTGATGGTGGTTTTTTTGACCTTTACCGATTTTGATAAAAATTAGTTTACTGACTAATTTTGATGCCAGGAATACAAATCTGACACTTAAAAAAAATAAAAAAATGATTTCATTTGTTTTTTGTCTGTTACAAAACACGATAAATTGTGATTTAAGCAGTCAAATCATTGCAAATTAATGAAAATATTATATCCAGGATACCTACTCAATGTAAATTTTTTTGTAGAATTTAAATTTTAGTATTTTGAAAGCTATAAATGCTTTGCAGAGTCTTACAAGCAGAAAAACAGCATAAATGGCAAAAAAGTGAAAGAAATAATTTTAATAGTGGCGCAAACTCGCAAAAATTTCAAAAATATTGATGAAGTTAAAAAATAAAATTTCATGCAACTAGTTTGAGGTTATTTGGATATTTGTGATGGGGGCATTTCATCTATGTTAAAGGAAGAAAAATATGAGCGGTTAGACAAAGTTAAAAAAAACGTAAGTATAAGTTTTCTTACAGACACAAAAAAAAACAAAAAATGAAACACCTTAATGATTCAAAATTAAGAAAAAGCGTTAAGTAATGAAAAGAAATAAAAATCAATAAAGATTAGATTTGGATAAAAAAAGAAACAGCTTTGAATAATAAAACCAAAAGATTAAAGAAACACTAAAAAGAAAACAAAAAACATGGTTAAAACGGATGCAGCAAGAAGAAGGATGGAAAAAATTTCTACGTGTCCGTACTCTTTAGAAGAAGCGCAGGCAGAGCTTTGATGAGCCCCGGAGCACTTAACACACACATATGGTGCGTTGCATCGAAATGCCGTGTGACCAAACCGCTGGCAACGATGGCATTGTGCAATTTCTGCGGTCTTGCGTTTGTACTCAACCGTACAACGAAGCCCGCAAATCTCATTGATAAAGAGAATCTCCTTATTTTTGGCTCCCTGGGGAAGCTGAACGTAAAGCATTGGAAAGAATTTCCCGTTCCTTCCCATGCGAGGTACGGATGTAGGTTCAAACCCCCGAGCGATGAACTTGGCTTGTACCACGTCTGACGTATTTTAGGGTCTTTTCAGCCCCTGTTTGAAAGGTGTAGTGCACCACGTTAGCGGCAGTGCAGTGGTCAATGACCGCACGAAAATCATTGGAAGTGCAAGGATGCAAACGGATGCAAACGGATGCCATCCATTACGTTAATAGCTTTATCTACATTGATATTGCTAGACTTGAAAGTCTCCAACAGCTCAGGATACAGAAATTTCTCCCTGATCGTGATGAGGGGTGGGCGTCTGGTGCCAGCGCCCTCTGTGGGAACTGGCTGAGATGGAAGACGTAGAGGGCCTAAGGGTTCAGCAGTCTGGCCCGAGGCGGCCGACTGAGCCATAGGGGCTGGCCGGGTTGATGACCCATTGGCCTTGGGGGCTGAAGGCACATGACGGGGGTTGGCTGATAGTCTAGTGATCAAAGAGGTTGAGGAAGACTCACCCGGGTCCTTCCTGGCCTTCTTTGCCTTTTTTTTCTTTCCCTTTTTGCCGACGGTCTGAAACTCCTCCTCTGGAGGCGGGGCGTCAGGGTGGGCAGCGACGTTGCTTTCCGTTTCCATCTGCTTTTCATCGGATGGACTGGAATCGATCGGATTCTTGGCCGGCCTCTTGAGGGAGACCTGGACCTGGGGATCCGGTGTCTTGATGGGCTGGTGCTCGGCTGGGGTCGTCGCCGGGATTTCTGCGGGGAAGGCTGGCAGTGTGGGCTGCTTCACAATCTCAGCAATCATTTTCTTAGTCTTTTTTAATATGTCTTTGTGGAGGCTTTGGAGAGTGGAGCCAAGATCAAATTTGGCCCTCTGGATCTTGTCGAAAGCGACGTCAATCTTTTCAGATTCGTTCTCGACCATTCTCACCAGACGTTCCTCCAAGTTCTTGATCTTGGCATCTTGCGCTTTGATGTAATCAGTCATCTTCTGGACCTCTATGACCAGTATGGAAAGTACCTCACTGTAAGAGAGGTCGGAGTCCATGCTAAAAAATTACGTTTAAATTAGTTAATATTAAATATTAAATATTGGATATTCAATATATAATAAGAACCGTGGATAATTGATTGAGTGACCAATTCAATCAATTATCCGGATTTGTTGCAATTAAAATTGCAGTTATGGTCGTATTTCAAGCTCTTCAAATCGATGTTCACTTGGCGGCGGACAGGACTCGACTGGTTGATTTTAATTCTAAATATGTCAGAGTAGAGTTTCTGAACTAAATAAAAAAATAAACCAGATCATTATGGTTTCGTGTAGGCTAGTGTAAATAATTTTGTGATATATTTTCTTTACTGACTGCCAAGTAGGTCAGTTATTAAATTTGAAAACTTGATAAATATCTACTTGAACTAGGTGACAATAATGAATTACAAACAAAAAAAATCATAACTTTTGATAAATTAAACTCCAAAACAAAAAAGTTAGGATGATGTCAAGGGTGTGTACAGCTAATAATAACAATTTAGTAGTAATAAATTGTTTATTGATCTGATTTTTTGTTCAAAAATATTGTGTTATAGAATTAAGAGATGAAAAGTAGAACAAGAAGAAAATCTAGGATGCATCAAAACATATAATATGTATATGTTGCAAGAAATAAATAAAATAAAAAATAGTAGACTAGAAAAAGTAATAAATGTGATTAATAGTGCAATAAACAGCAGTAAATCACAAAAAATGATATGTAGAAAAACAAAAAAGAAAGTCACTAGAGGGAATACAAATATAAAACTAACACCTAAAAACTAAGAAAAACTGACAATAAAATATCAAATAAAAAACAACAAATTTAAATACGTTAAATTAAATGTTAAAAAAATGTTTGGAAATACCTATGTGTCAAGCCAGATATATGTATGAAGTTTGGGGTACAAGATTGTTACAGACTAAACCCGAATCTTACACTAGCGGATTTGCAACAAAATCATTTTTCTAAAGCAGTCATTCCTTGTTATGTTAATAAATAATTTGGACTATATGAGAAAGCTTGTAATAGACATTTTTACAATTGGACACTAAAAGATACAATTACAGAGCTAAATCCAAGCAAACTAGATAATATTCCGACAAGAATAGTTTAAGAAACAAAAGAAGTTATACCTAAAATAATACTAGAATCTACGAATTATAAACTACAAAGAGAGCACTTTCCAAAGAAGTTAAGCTTGTTATTAGAAATAAAACTAATAAAAATGAAGTTAGGTACAAGCCTAACAAATAGCTTTAATAATAATAATAATAATAATAATAATAATAATAATAATAATAATAATAATAATAATAAATTCCGGGGGGAATCCTGTAACCCCTACGGAACGCGTCCCCAAGGTGGCGGATAGGGGCAAGCCCTCTAGATATAGAGGGTAGGAGCGCAAAGCTCCCGCGGACCAACAGGACACAAGATGGTCAACGGTTTCGAGCGGATGAACCACTTGTGAGATAAGTGTCTGACCTCTAGTTGAGGCGACTTATCGAAGGCGTCTGTATCCTATAGGGACGGCCTAAGAATAAGCTTTGGTAGGAGCAACGTAAAAATACCAACACCCAGTAAAATGGAGAACAATTTAAACAATTTAGATAATCTGCCGGTACCTGAGCTGCGTCAGGGCACGTCTGGAGCTGATGCTGGACGTGACAGCTTGCAAACCATCAGTGGTAGAGTGTTGAACAGGCGGGCACCTACCGGGCAACCCGAATTACTTACAGCCGAAACTGATTGCAGAAACCAAGAGCATCAAACTGCACCCTCCGAAAGTGTTTTGCCAGCTAATCAGCCAGCAACCACCAAGGCAGGTATTCGTAGACAACGTATGACATGGTCTAAAGAAATGAACCTAACAGTTATGCGTTGTTACTTTAAAGCGACAAACATGGAAACCATTGCCACAGGTTATAGATCAACTATGCGGACACTATTTTTAAAATACTACCCTGAATGTCGGGACTATATTACAGAACAGAGATTATGTGACCAAAAACGAGTAATAATAAAAAATAATAGACTAACGCAATTTGAAATAGAACATATAAAAATTACTCTTACAGAAGAACTAAATATTACTAACAACCCTGTAACAGAAATAGAAGTTCATAACCAAAAATCACCAATAAATGAAGAAATAAACACAAACATTGCTGATGAAAATGAACAAAACTCTAACATTCAACTATCTGATTCTAGTTACGGCAACGCAGATTCTGTACATCTTGAATTTGAAGCATCTCTTATAAAATGGACGGATGCTAACACAACGCAGAGGCCAAGTTTACCAAAACTAAGAATAAATAAACAATCATTGGCAATTGTTAAAAACGTTAACAAAACAATCGAACATCATGTTAATAACGCAACTAATATTGAAGCTTTGCATTCAATAATATACTGCGCTGCATATACAGTATTAAAACTATGTAATCAAATACCGGTTAATGAACAAAACAACTATAAACAAAGCACTCCAAAATGGCAACAGCGACTAGAACACAAAATAAATCAACTTAGACAAGATATAGGTCGGCTAACACAAATATCACAAAACAATGTTACAAAAAATGTTTATAAACATCTTAAACATTTAATCTCTAATAGTGACAATATAACACAAGCACAAATAGTAGATATACTTGACACACAAAAACAAAAGTTATGTGTATATGCAGAAAGACTAAGAAGTTACATAAAAAGCAACAAACGAAAAAAACAAAACCTCTTATTCCAAAACAATGAAAAGGCATTTTACAGTAATTTAAACCAAACTAACAAAACTCTTCTTAAATCAGATATGCCAGATAAAGAAGAAATTACTAATTTTTGGAAAAGCATTTGGTCAAACAACATAGACTATAACAGAGAAGCAGATTGGATTAAAAACATAAAAGCCAAATATAATCATATCACTAACGACAATAATATAAATATAAGTATAAATGAAGAAGAACTAAAAGAGATTATAAAGAAACTACATAACTGGAAAGCTCCGGGTTTAGACAAAATTCATAACTTTTGGTTTAAAGAGTTAACATCTACTCACAACGCATTAGCTCAACACATAACTCAACTACTTCATAATCCAAACAGTATGCCTGCTTTTCTAACTCAAGGTGTAACATACTTAATCCCAAAAAATGAACAAACAAAAAATCCAGCTAACTATCGCCCGATAACTTGTCTTCCAACTTTATACAAAATTATAACAGCTGTTATTACTCAAAATATTCAAAATCACATCTCTAAATTTAAAATTATGACCGAAGAACAAAAAGGATGTCGGAAAAAATGCCAAGGATGTAAAGAACAACTAACCATAGATAGTGTAATACTAAAACAAACACAAACACAACATCGAAACCTATTTGAAACCTTTATTGATTATAAAAAGGCTTTTGATAGTGTCCCACATAGTTGGCTCTTAGAAATCCTTGATATATATCATATAAACCCAACTGTGTCAAATTTTCTTAAGCAGATTATGCAAACATGGCAAACAAGACTTTGCTTAAAAACTTCAGACAGTTCATTTGAAAGTGATTTAGTTTCCATACGAAGAGGTATGTTTCAGGGTGATTCCTTAAGTGCTCTTTGGTTTTGTTTATGTCTTAACCCACTATCTGAGCTATTAAATGAAACCAATTACGGGTTTCAAATTAAATCTAACAAAATAGCCTTGCATAAAATAAATCATATTTTCTATATGGATGATATAAAGCTGTACGCAAGCAGTAAGACACAACTAACATCGCTAATACGGATAACTGAACAAGTGTCAAAAGATATTAATATGGAATTTGGTTTAAACAAATGCAAAGTCAACGCAATAGAAAAAGGTAAATGGACAAAAACAGAAGGTATAAAAACTCTAAATAATGAAACAATACAATCAATGGAACAGGAAGAAACATACAAGTATTTAGGTTTTGAGCAAACAACTAAACTAAATCACACGCAACTAAAAACAGCGCTAAGTAAAGCTTATTCATCTCGACTGAAGCAAATACTAAAAACATATTTAAACTCCAAAAATCTAAGCAAAGCCATTAACACATATGCTATACCTATACTTACCTATTCCTTTGGAATTATTAAATGGTCTGATACTGATCTAGACTCATTAAATAGAACAACAAGAACAATGCTAACCCAATATAAAATGCACCATCCAAATGCATGTATAGAACGCATTAATCTCCCAAGAACAGAAGGTGGAAGAGGAATATCTGACATTTATAGCGTACATAATAAACAAGTTGCAAATCTTAGAAGCTACTTTTACTCAAGAAAAGACAGTCACTTACATCAAGCCATAATAAAAGCAGACAACAATTATACCCCTTTATGTTTAAAAAACATAAATCTTATTATCAAAGAACCCATGTCTATTAAACAAGACAATATTAGTAAGTGGGCATCAAAACAACTGCATGGGAGATACTACAACCATTCTCATAAAGATGAAGTGGATAAAGACAAAACATTTAAATATTTGCAAATTGGACAACTATACCCCGAAACGGAAGGATTTATTCAAGCAATTCAAGACAAAGTAATAAATACTCGAAGCTACCAAAGGTACATATTAAAAGATCCAGCTAATAAAACCGATAAATGCAGAAAATGTAATACAGACCCAGAGACGATAGAACATATTACAAACGGATGCAGAATATTAGCACCGACACAGTACGTAGAACGACACAATGCTGCAGCTAAAATTGTACATCAAGAGTTAGCCTATAAATATAAACTAATAAGTAAAAAAGAACCTTACTATAAATATGTTCCGCAATCTGTTCTTGAAAATAATATCTGTAAGTTATACTGGGACAAGACAATATTTACAAACAAAACAATAAACCATAACCGACCAGACATCACTATTACTATTAAAACATCAAGTAGTACATTTTTAGTAGACATTGCAATCCCAGCTGATCATAACATTGAAACAAAATACGCAGAGAAAATAGAAAAATACTTACCTCTAGCTTCAGAAATAGAAAAACTGTGGAAACAAAAACACATTAAAATTATTCCTATAATAATATCTTCAACAGGAATAATACCATCAAAATTAAACAATTCTATAAAACAATTAGACATAGAACAATACAATATTATAAACATGCAAAAGGCGGTAATACTAAGTACATGTAACATAGTACGATCGTTTTTAAAACAACACATGTAATACATCTATGTATTAGACTTGGTAGTATGTACCCGTCTAATACAATGAAACCAGGTTAACCTGTGAAAAAAAAAAAAAAAAAAAAAAAAAAAAAAAATAATAATAATAATAATAATAATAATAATAATAATAATAATAATAATAATAATAATAATAATAATAACTAATCTTTATTCAATACATTTTACATATACAGGGTGAGTCCGAAGGAACGGACCAAACTTCAGGAGTGTATTGTATACGTGAAAATAGTGTAAACAAAACTCAAATTTGTTACCCGATTTTCATTTATTTTAATCTAAAGTTGACCAAAAATTGAATATTGAGTGTGAAGACTATTTTTGGTAATACATTTGATTTTAACTTTTGTGTTTTTTTATTGTAGTTAAACTTTTAATTTAGTAAAGCTCGTGTTACTCCTACGACTCGTCATCATTCACGAGCGCTTCTTCATATATTAAGCTTGCACATAATAAAATCTCTGCTTAGCATAGAACCCAATAAGTCGTGATACCAGAATCTCTATCATAACATCAATACATAGTATACTTCTACCATAACTAACACAACCTCTAGTATACCCTAACACTAGTGTGCTCGATAAGTTTTACAATCTTTTGTAGTTATTGTGCAACCCCAAAACCCCAACTACTAGTGCACAACATGTTTTTATTTATTACGTAAAAGACATATACCTGTACACAATAAACAAAACCAAAGCGTTAACTGCCAGTGAGTGAATAACAATGTTATTCAGCACTCCATGCATGATGCTACAGCTATGCGTACCTCAATAACCTCACTGCCAATGTACTATGTATTATAGACATCCAAGACCCCTTTTAGTCTATGTGTGAATAATTTCTGATAGCTGAATTATACCCCTAAAAACTCTCCTAGCCATTTTTAATTACATTTATTTTTTTTTTGATCTTGTAAAGATTTACTAATGCTTTTCACCAATAAATAATATATAACAGTCTACAACTAGTCCATTACTTATTTACCTTTAACACAACTTCAGGCGCTCTACCTGCGCGCAAACAACAATAACTCAATTACGACGGTTTATAAAAAAGTAAGTAAAACAAATTTGTTAAAAATAATAATAAAAACAAATAATAGAATTTTGAAAAAAATGCATGTCAATTTTTACACAGTTTGTGTTAGATAATGTGTATCAATTAAATTTTAATATATTTGTATTATAGATTATTATATCATTATAAATTGAAACTATTTTATTTATATTTTTAAATTTAATATTTAATCATCATCTCAATATAATATCACAAATGTAAAGTATTGTTATCAAATTATGTCGCTTGTTAAGATACGAAAATTTAAAGTGAACTCGTTGAAATATTATTATTCCCCTTCGGACCAGGGCCTTTTAGCGTTGAGTGGAGGTATTCGATGTAAGAGAGCTCGCCTCTTTTTACTATGCTACTTCAATTAGTTATAATGTGATTTGGCCGGGAGAAAAGACTTCGTTATGTTTTGATGAGGTTGACCATTCTTTTCTCGGACCCGGTCTCTGTGTCCATCCTTGTTCGATGCATAAGAATTAGTTTAGGGGTGCGTGCGTCGCGGATCACGAGGTGGATGGGTGGTTGGACTACACAACTACCCTGTGCTTACTTTTACATCCGGGGGACGGAATAACCTGACGGGCTGAATACGGAAACTCGTTAAGAAATACATGACTACATAAATTCACAAAAATTGCACCGCAGGATTTGACAACAAAATTATTTCAAGCAATAACTCATCTCTTATCGACTTTTAATGACATTGCATATGTAAATGCATCTAAATCAATAATAAGTTATTAAAATATGTACATAAAATGTAGGACAAAAATTACTCGGAAGGACCTGCGTCTTGCTTAAATTAGGTTGGGTAAGGTCGATAAAGTGTAACGACGCCAGTTTTATTATAACACAATGTAACAGGTTCAGCCATCTGGTTATAAACATAAATTTTTTATCAGATTTTATTTAAAATAAACTTGTTCAAAGTTAATTTTTATACAAATCTTTACTTAATTAAAAATATAGTTATATGTTATAAAACAAAGCCACAGTTTTTAGCTTTTTAGACTATATTATTTATATAGTTTCTGGGTAACTTTTATGTTTCATTTTAAGTTTACTGAAAAAAAAACTATATTTCTTCAAGTACATCCAGTAATGTCACTATAGCGATAAAAATTAGGTTTAAAAGGTTAAATAAATCAATATATTTACGACATAGTGTTTGAAATCTTATAATACATTCACCAGCACCAAAAACTACTTTTAAGACAATAAACAAAAATAATCAAAAATAGCAACATTTTAGTTTTGTAGCAAAAAAAGAGTTTACACAATAAAACACAAACTATTCTTATGCCAACAACCAGAAAAACATTTTATGGCGTGTATTGACTTCACGTGCATTAACAGTTCAGCTCGGATTTTTTAGGGCTTTTCTAAAATTAAGTATGCAATTTTTTAATGAGGTATAAGTTTCTATTCCTCTAAAAGTGCATGACGTAACTCATTCAAAGTCAAAAAAGCAGGAACACGATTTCAAACATTTTTAACTTGTTTATCTCAAACCTGTTTTATAGGATTGCCATCTGGATTTACTACTGACCACTCTGTAATAAAAATGTTAACTTTATCTAAATATTGTTAAGTGACTCTTGTAGGGTGAGATGCTGCATTATCATCATAAAAAAATATTTCCAAAAAAAGAAACATATAAAACCACAAAATCTTAATTTTTTTTATTAACATACCGGACGGAAGTCTTTGTTTAATTTTCTTCTTGTTTACTGAACATAAGCTGAACGTAATAAAACTAATTATAACTTCTTCAGCTGTAGAATGACAAATTTGTAATATTTGTAATATTTGTAAAATGATAAAGCAGTTGTGGGCAACTTTAATGCCAAAGTAAGAAAAGGACGCTGTCACAACATAATAGGACACTATAACTTAAGAAACAAAAATGAGCGTGGCGGAGTAACAAACACATATTTTAAATTACCTATCAGAAAGTTTGGAAATCAAATGCAGAAACGGACAAGATAGTCAGTAATCAAATCGATTATATTTTAACAACTTTGTGGTATTAAAAATGACTTTGAATTTGAACTTATGCTTTATTGAAAAAAAATGATTAAAAAAATGATTAATAACAAAATAGACAGAGCACAACTAAAGGATGAGATTGTAAATGACGCAGTTTTGAAACATTTACACAAGACCTTTAATACAGAAAATGTCTGAAAATGATATAGAAAAATTAATCAATAAGTAAACCTTAAAACAAACAAAATTCTAAATAATTAATTCAATAAATAGTGACAAAACTTAAAACAAACATAAACAGATTTAAAATGCAATTAGACAAAGCATTTGGCAAGCAAAAATGCAATATTTTACCAATCAGTGTACAAAAATTGAAAAATTTGAGACAAAAGCACAATGCGTTCATTATATCCAATAAAACTGCAAAAATTACAAATTTAAAGAAAGTTGAAAAACTATACAAGGAAAAGTCATATTTAGTAGAAGAAAAACTAGAAGAATGGAAAAAGTATATTACCAAACCATTCAATTATTTTTGAACAGATAAACCGCTAATAACAATACTAGTGTTCTGCAATGCACTGAGTTAACGATATTTTACTCTTACAATTTTATGTTTTTATAAGTGTTTTTAATTGTGAAGTTTTACCTAACGTACTGGTAATTATATTTGTGATTCTTTGTGCTACATGTTTTAAACATTATTCTTTAAAACTTATGATAAAGTTTGTTTATTGAAACTTAATCTAAATTTATAGCCGTCCGGGTATTCTCAACCGCGCAGCAAAAAGCAATATTTTTACCAGTGGCAAAACTTGTGTTTTTTTTTTTTAATTTGTAATCTTATATTTTAATCTTGTTTTAAACACTTTTTTGTTTTCTTGCGTTACCCAACCGTGGTCTGCTTTTGTTTGTTTTGTAGTTGGTCACTAGGTGAACGACCGCACGGTGAATTGTGTATTCTTGTATTATCTTTGTATTATTTTTATTCCTCAATATTTAATCACTTTTATAGATAAATTTTTATATTTTAAACTTTAATTTATTATCATGTCCGGTCAAGCGTGCAAATGCAAAAGTGTTGCACAATCTGGCATAACATGTACTAGTTGTGGAATTATATTGTATAACAGTTTGTCATAAAAAATGTAACTGTGGTACGTCATTCAAATTTGACAATTCCAAACTTCCAAGGCTCTATAAAGAGACTATCGTACAAGTTTTGTTAGATAAAGTTTGCTTTAACAATAAATTGCTATTAGATAAAGTATTGTATCTCAAAGAGAAGATTGCAGACAAAGATAATGTTATACTTAAATACAAAACTTGTATTCAAGTATCTATGCCTAGTGTAGTTACACCAACTATTAATGAGGAAATTTAATTGCTTTCACCTGCAATTAATTCTGTAAATAATAATATTTCTTTTTTTGCAACCTTTACTGCTTAAACTAAACTTAAGCTGAAAGTTCAGCCTAAAACTCCAACAATTTTTGGTTGTGATTTCTGTGATGTCTCAAAACTTAAACGTGGAACTAATAAATCCGATGTTATAAACTACTTTAAATTGAAATACTCTGATATTTCAATCGACGTTGTAGATCTAGCTGTACAATCTAGAAGTTACAGTAGCTTCAAAGTCTCAGTTTCAACTGACCATGCTCGAGCTATTCTTTGCAAAATTATTATTATTGTACTAAGGATGATTACGTTTGCACCAATTTGAGGGTTTTTGCAGTAATAATTTTGATTAAATAGAAGATTATTACTGAACTAAAAATGATCCGCAGTCCAAATAAAGACATTTTTGCATCAAATAGGCATTATTGGGGCGTGGATGTTTGTTTTTATATCTATTCACAAATGTAAGTGAGTGTCTGTGAGTGTCTGTAAGTGTCTGTGAGCGTCTGTAAGTGTCTGTGGGTGTCTGTAAAAAAAAATAATATTTTTTTAATTTATTTTTTTAATTTTTTTGGTTAGGTGTATACACAATACTAGACCATTGTTATTGCGTCGAATCAATTGCCAACAAGTTTCTAAGCAGTAAACTAGTTTTATTGGGCGATTACAATTTACCTGCATCGTCTTGTGTTAACGATGATTTAGATATAGGAGTAATTTGTAATAATAGTTACTCTGCTCATTTAGTTGCTAACTCGTTTGAGTTTTTCAACTGCGTACAACATTTCTATTCCTAATAGTGAGAGTGTGTTTTTAGATTTATGTTTTACCAATAAACGTGATATTACTTGTTAACTATAAAATGTGATACTACCTGCGATATTTTAAATTGTAACTATGTTTTTAATGGTTTTAAACTTACCGACTACAGCGCAATCAATAATTATTTGTTGAATGTTGATTGAACTGCACTATTTTATAACTATGATATTGATATGTTTCTTTATGTATTTTGTTATGTAATCGATTATGTTGTTGATTGTTTTGTCTTTAAAAAATTGTGGCGTGAAAGCAATTTTACTAGTTGGTTCAACAAAAAATTGATATTACTTACTAAACTCAAGAAAACTGTACATAAACGTTATAAATCTTCAAAACTACTGTCGGACTACAATGAACTCCAATCTATTTGTACTAAAATCTTATCAAAATCAATACAAGCAATATATTTTACAAACTGAAAGTAAAATTCAAAATACTCCAAAACATTTTTGGAGATTTATTAATGAGACCAAAAAAACTAATGGTTTTCCAGTATTATAGGGATCAAACCTGTAATAATGGGAACAACTTTGTCAATAATTTTGCAGATTCTTTTTCTTTAGTCTATGATAACAAAACCCATCCAATTCCATTGTTTAATTTTAATAATGACGTAATTCATTCAAAATTTTCTATTAGTTTGTGTGATGTTAAAAAGTGCATTTAGTCTATTGCAAAGCCATTGCACTTACTTTTCAATGCTTTTATGAATAAAACTAAATTTCTTTAAATATGGAAACATAGCTATATTACGCTTTTGTTTAAATCTGGAGCCAATGAAGATATCACTAACTATAGAGGTATATGCATTCAATCTGCCTTCCCTAAATTGTTTGATAAAATTGTAACTGGTTAATTACAATAGATGTGCAAACGCATTTTAGTGGAAAAGCAGCACGGGTTTCGTGAAGGGCGTTCCACACTTACTTTGTTATAAAAATGATATTTTAAATCCATTTGAAGAATCAAATGCATTTAACGCTAGAGAATTGCCAGGTTTAGTCGCCCCGTCCTGTTGTGGTGCCACTAGCAGTAATGTTATGGAAAAATATTAAATCCTATCACATCTACTAGAATATCGGTGAACCTTTCTCTCTAGAAAAATATAAACACGTACAGCGCCGTTTTTATATTAAAATTGGTTCTTATGAGACAAAACGTCAACCAACTCAATATCCAAACAATAAGATTTTAGTAATCACTCTTTTTATATGTTGAACTACATACAATATTCTATGTCTTTATGTTTTTGATTAAAGATTTGAACTTATATTTAACGAGTAAAAAATTAACAAAGAACTAATTAAAAACGTCACTTTTTAAAAATTAGTTGCGGAGAATCGATTTATTGCATCAAATTTCTACAAATTTGAGGACACAGATTGGATTTTCTTCTACATTGTGTAAAAATTTTATTCAATTATATTCAGGCTCTTTCTTGCTGAGTTTGATGCTGTGAACCCTTATAATAGCGCAACTATTCTTTTCCCTCAAAATAAAAAAGTACCATTTAATTTTATCAATGAATATACCAGTTTTTCAAAAGCGTTTAATTGTGTGAGCCACAATATTTTGATTGCTAAGCTCAGAGCTCTGGGTTTTCATCATCATGTGGTTTCCTGATTATTTAGCTTTTTGAAAAATCGCACGCAGTGTGTAAACATTAATAATTTTTTGTCACAGCTCATTCGTGTTTCATCAAGTGTTACTCAAAGATCTCATTGTGGACCAATTTTATTTTTGCTTTTCATTAATGATCTCCCACAGTATATTAATTTATGCGTTTGTATTTAGAGTACGCAGTTTGGAGCCTTGCTTATGATATTTATAACCTTAACATTGAACAAACTCAAAGAAAATTTTGTGGTTTATTGTCCTATAAATCGGGTATACTATCTGTAAACTATAATTACAGTTACATTGCCATACTCTATAATCTACCATCATTGAAGCTTTGCCGAAAAAGAGCCGATTTGTCATTCTTGCATAATTTAATTTTGTCAGAGATTGATTGTTCGGAGCTATTTAGTACTCTTCTATTTTATATAGCACCTAATAATAGACGCAGCAGACATTCTTCCTTATTCTGTGAGTCTACCCATTCTACTGATTATGGTTTCAATAATCCGCTGAGTAGAATGTGTATATTTGCAAATACTTTACCAACTAACTTAATACCCTGTAAAATGTACATCTTAATAGACAATAGGTTTTTCAGGTATTAACAGATTTACTTACCAACATATACACTTGCGGACACACTACCCAAGAACAGCCAAAGTTTGTTTTTATTACATTATCAAAAAAAAAACAATTGCAAAAACATGTAGTGACTATAGAACCATCACTTTGATCACTTACTAAAAATAATTAAAAAAAAATATGATCGTATATACCAGAAATGTAAAAACTATTTTTGCAATTTAGGTTTCAATACGAGGTAGGCTTTATTTGCGTTGAACGTACTTGCTCAGAGGTATCATAATATGTCCATTGACTTGTTTGCCTATCAAGTATTAACAGATCTACATATTAACATATACACTAGCGAACACACTACCCAAGAATAGCCAAAGTTTGTTTTTATTACATTACCAAAGAAAACAATTGCAAACACATGTAGTGACTATAGAACTATCACTTTGATGAGTTAGTTACTAAAGATAATAAAAAAAAATGGTCGTATATATCAGAAATGTAAAAACTTTTTTTGCAGTTTAGGATTTGCAGCAGTTTCAATACAAGGTAGACTTTAGTTGCGTTGAACGTACTTGCTCAGAGGTATCATAATATGTCTATTGATTTGTTTGTTTATTTCATAAATTTCCTAACAGCATTTGATTTAATAAAGCATGAAGTAGTTATAGAAAAACTAAAAGATATTGGACTGAACGGGTATAAACATTTGCATAATTGCAAAAATATACTGGACTCAAACAGCAGTACTGAGATTAGATAACAGCAACTCAAAAGCAGTAAATATTAAAAGGAGTGTTAGGCAAAGATGCATTCTATTGCCATTATTATTTAATGTCTACCACGAGAAAATATTTAAAAATGCAATTTTTGAAAAAATGCAAGGCATAGTAGTAAATGGTATTATCATAAACAATTTTCGACATGCGGATGATACAGTACTACTCCAGTAAAAAAAATTTACAACGCTTGCTCAATAGTGTCGCTGAACAGTGATAAAACGGATCTCGATCTGAATGTTAAAAAAACAAAGGTGCTCATAATAAACAAACAGCATAATAATTTAACCTAACCTAACCTAACCTACTCTAACCTAACCGTCAATGGCAAGAAAGTAGAACAAGTTAATAAAACCAAGTACCTTAGATATTAAATAAATAACAAAGCAAACAATCAGACGGAAATTAGGTCACGTTATGCGTATGTTTGCAGAGCGCGCGTTTAAACAAATTCGCAATGTTTTGTGCAGATCTTAGACTGCCTGTTTGCTACGCTGCCATGTGCTTTTAATCTTTCTTTACGGAGTAAAAACCTGGATCATGATCAACAATAAAATTAAGCAGTTTGAGGCAAAAACATATTTATTTGCAAAAAAAAAAATAAAAATAGAAAAATCCTATGCACCATCAAACAAAGAAAACTTAAATATGGATATGTAATAAGAAGTGTAAAGTACAGATTAATGCAAAATATTACGCAAGGCAAAATGTTTGGCCCAGGAAGTCAAACAACATTATGTTTCAGACTTGTTGTAAACAAGATTGGCTGTGATTGTAATATATTTTGTAAGAGGACATTGCACATTAAGAAAGAAAACAAGCTCACAATTTTTAGTTTTAGCCAATGTGGTTTTGATAAAATTTAAAGGTTTTTGTGACATACTAAGTATTTTATAAATATCAAATAATCATCAATTTTGAATAAAAAATCATTAATCTTACTTGTAGCAAAATATTTTATATCAATTTTAGCAACAAACTACAGAAAAAACTTAATACTATAAACTCTTTTCAAATAATAAAATATTTAAGAATAAGAAATTTTTTTAATTGTTTTTTTTTAATTTTGTAATATACACTCATGATCATTTTTTTAACTACTTTTAATTTTATTAATTATTAAACTTTACTTAATAATGTAAATATATTTAAACTCTTGTACGATAGTATTTTGTAAGATATTACGCATCAAATATAAAAATAGTTTTAATAAAACAAACTCATCTTTTGCAAGAGATGATATACTTTAATAAGAAGCTATTAATTTTTGTTACTTGTCTAGTTTATGTTTAAATTTTTGCAGTTTTTTAGATTAATTAAGGTTTTCCGGGCCATTTTAAGTAACTAGATTTATGTTGTTGAGTATTTTTTAATACATTATTAATTTATTTATGTATATTGTTGTTTCCAATAACTACACTACACAACAAACACACTACAGATGACACCACCTCACATCTACATAACATAATTTTATAATTATAAAAATACTTCTGAAGATGACAGTCAAAACTAGTCGAGAAATAAAGAATTTTATAAAAGCATATTAGTATATACTATATTTTCCCTAACATATCTTGTATTAATTTATTTCAAAAATATTTCTCTCTCAAAGTTACAGTTTATAAAGTTTGAGCATACTTCAAAAAATGTTATCTCATATTGCTGTCTATATTGAAAAATATTTGGAATGTGTCTTCTATTAGCACAAATATTATTATATCTTCTTGAGGTACATTTTTTAAATTTTTTAATTCACGCTTCTTCTAGTTGCAGAAGGGTTTGAGCACTTTTAAAAACGTCTATACACCAAACCATAAACATGTTTGATAAATTTAAAGTTGAGACTAAGTGCAAACTAGTCCATACTAAAAATACCTTGTTCTTGTAGAAAGTCATAATTGTATATTTTGACCTATAAGATAAGTTGCAGGTGCAACATGTTTTTCTAGTAAATAATCGATGATTGTTTTTTTATTTAAAACTTATTTTATCCCAACAATGTTTAAGACTCATCTGTGAAAAGTACTTGTGTTCATTGTTGAAGTTGTCAATTATCAATCTTACAATCAAAATTTAAATGCCATGTTTTGTGATGTTGTGCCAAAACGGGTTTACGCACGGATTTTTTAGGTTTTAAGATAACTTTTCTAACAAAAAAATCTATTTAAAAATGTTGTCGGAATCATATATGTCTGTCTATGAATTGCTCTAAAACCAATTTAAATTTTAACTTTGAATGATTTTTCTTTTTCGACCTTGTTTAATGCGTTTTTTGTAGTCAATTTATTACTGCAAGATTGTTAACTTTGTTTATTTTGCAACTTAAATAATAATTAAATTTATATTTATTTTTGTTCTTGTTAGATGTTATTACTTATAGGTCCGCTCCAGGTAATCAGTAACAAGTTCACTCAATTCCAACCAAGCCAAGCTATCATTTTCATAAACCGAATACACAACCTGGTTGATACGATTGTGTTTAAAAACGTAGAAGGCAGTAATTTGACAATTAGTGGCCTTCACAGTCGAGTTTTCTACTCATGTTTGCTAAACCGTGGGTGCCAATTACTACAATGTTTTTTTTATGTTTTTTTCCATAAACTCTTAGAAATGTTTTTTACTCTTTATTCCACGTTTGGTACACTAGTTTGATTGTTTTGTGTTTGAGGACAAACAGGTAGAGGGCAGCAAGCTTACAACTTTCAAAAAAAATACGTTTTTTAAACATTAGGTTCACAATCCGGCTCACCTTCTCTCTCTCTGTTTTTGATAGTAAAATCTGTTCATCTTGCTAGCGGATCTGAAGTCCATACAGCAGTTCTTTTGTTGTGAAAGTCGTGTAAAAGTCGTGTTGCATTCTGTCTAAAATCCTTTACTTACTATGATTAGAGTTATATCTTACCGTTGCGCTTGTCAAGGATTAGATCCGTTAATTGTCACTTATTGCATCTTCTTGCTATCGGGGTTTGTTAATAGCAATATTAGATCTATTCCAGGAGTATCCTCAAGTGCCGTCAAGCCAATTTACTCACTGTTTGCAACTGGTTATTAGTAGTATTTACTCCGGGTGTTTTAAACAAGGTTATTATCATTTTTTTTTTTTAAATTTTAGTTACTAAGATATTTTTTAAGGAGTTGCTTTCTTACGTTTAGGTAAGTGCTGACCGGCGATGGATTTTTCAGGTACCTGGCCACTACACATCAACTCTCAGAATGCTTAAGTGCTTTGTCTGTACGCTTACTCTGATTTGATCTCCGGCAATGTAGTTTTTACTTAGGCTTTTTGTGATAGAAAAATATTCTAGAAGCCGTAATTACTAATCTAAAATTTTTTAAACAGTAAGATTACTTAAATTTGCTGAGTTGATAGTCTATTTGACTGTTTAGTTGTTTCTAGTAGCTGTTAAAGTCTTCTATAATGCATTTTTTTTTTCAAATCATTTATGATTTTTTTTAAATGTATTTAAAAGTTTTGTGGTCTTTAAAAAAGCAGACATGTGGGAATTACATAATAAAAACATAACATCTAGTAAATGCCATTTTTGATTTTGCTGTTGCATTTTTTAGGCGTCAAATTGTTTGATTAAGGCGGCTAATTCTGGTTGTCCCCAAATATTATTAATACATTCATAACTTACAAACATCATAAAACTATTATATATAATATCTTTTTTTATCTTTTTATAGACAAGCTCACAATTTTTGTTAAAGGTAGTAATTCAAATTTAGTATCTTTTTTATAATTCTTGCAAAAAAGTGTCTTTTTATACTTAAAACTGTTTTAAAAGCCGTTATTGTTATTCTTTAAACCTGGAAGTATTTTCAAAACATCATAAAGTTTGCTCAAATCTAAGGTCATCTTAACTTTAATTGATTAAAAACGCAAAATTAAGTAAAAGAAAGTTACCTCAAAAGAATTCTAACATAATGTGTATTGTTACAAAGTATTATGATATCAAAGCAAAGTTTTTTCTAATGCAAAGTGCTAGTTATTTTGTGTTTGCAAAACTTTATAATTTGATTTTTTGTTTAACTTAACTGTAGATTATTAAAATACATAGACATTTATTATTAACAGGAGGTTCTTCTTTTTTCTGGTCTTTATTTCCTCTATTTTTCCCTGAAGGACTAGCTGTCCTAGATATTCCAGTTTCCTTGTTTTTATTGTCATCATTATTGTCTTTTTTTTACCGATTCTGTTTAGAACATGTTGATTGCTGACATGATCCGTCCAGGGTATTTTCAGAATGCGACGGTATAACCATAATTTATATTTTAGCTTTCTGCATGTCGCTTCTGTTAAAATCCAGGATTTGGATTTGTATAGCAAGATTGGAAATATGTAGCACTTAAGTAATCTTATTTTTTTTGGTATACGTAGGTTGTGTGTTTTAAATATCTTTGACATTTTGGGAATGAGATTTTGGATTTTTTTATTCTGCACTTTATTTCTTTTGCATGATCCCAGGATTCGTTAAGTGTTGTACCTAGGTATGTGTATGTTTCTACTTTGTCTATTATCATGTATTAAGTTTTTTTTTTATGTTAAATGCAAGGCTATATCTTTGGCTGTTTTCTTCTACTCTGTTTATTAATATCTGGAGATGTTTGTGATTGTTTGCAAATACCGCCGTATCGTCTGCATATCTTATGTTGTATATGATTTCCACATTAATCTTAATTCCATATTCCGTACCTTCCAGTGCCTCTTGAAATATTTGTTCTAAGTATTTGTTAAATAGTGTTGGCGACAGTACGCATCCTTTTCAAATTCTTTTTGTTATTTTAATCTCTTCTGAGAGCTCTCATTGATTGAGTGCGGAAGCTGTTTGGTTCTAGTACAAATTACTTATGATATTTAGGTCATGGTGTTCCAGCCCTATTTCTGTTAGTATTTCTATGAGATTACCACATTGTGATTTTATCAACGGCTTCAGTATTTCTCCTTCTGAGTATATCTTGTTAAATATTGTTGTTAGCTATCTTATGCTATTTTTGTCAAATAATTTTATTAGTTTACTGTGGATGTTGTCTGGTCCTGAAAATTTACTTTACTTAAGTTGTGATATTGCCTTTGAGACTTCATCTGTTGTTATGGTCATGAAGTTAAAGTTATTCCTCACAAGACCTTGTTCTCTCCTGGTGTCCTTAAAGAGTTTTGTTAGATAAGCTTTCCACGTGTCCTTTTTTTCTGCTTGGTCTATTATTATGTTCCTATCAGCAGTATGTAGTATTCTTATTGTATTAAGACATGATGTTTCCTTGATTTCCTTGAGCATATTAAATACATAGTATTTTTTCTTTAGGGCCTCTATTTCTGCGCATTGTATATTAAGCCAATTTGCTTTTGATGTTCTAATTTCCTGTCTTATTTGTCTCTGCAAAGTTTTGTATTTTGCTTGGTTAGTTTTTACTTTCTTTCTTTTCTCAATAATCTTTAGTATTTTGTCCGTTATTCAGTTTTTTATTCTCTCCTGCTTGTCCACTAGGTATTTGTTTTCTACTTCTTTGAGCATTCTACCTAGGTTTTTTAGTGTTTTATTTAGTGTTTAATCTGTATTATTTCTTTGCTTTTCTATCTCTTTACGATTAATGTTTATTATTTTTTTAACTGTTTTGCTCGTTTCTTGTTCTTTTAAACTCCTCATATTCAACTTTTTTCTAATAATTTTTTTCTATATTTTTTTTAGTTTAGTTCTGATTCTTCCGATTAAAGAGCAATGGTCTGATAATATATCTGCCCCAGGACAAGTCTTAATTGTTAGGCAGCTGTTGCGAAAGCTTTTATTTACAAGCATATAAACGATTTGATTTTTTCACGTTGATTGTGTGGTAATGTCTATGTATATAATCGTCTGGGTGGGAGTTTAAAAAAGGTGTTCAGTATGACATATTCTTCTTCTTCTGCAAATAACTATAATCTATCTCCTCTGTCATTTCTCACTTTTAGGCCCCAATCTTCTATGTATTCTTTACTTCTTTCTTTTTTAATTTTGGCATTTAAGTCCTCCATGATAATAGTTATGGTATGCTTGTTGAGTTGTTTGAGCATATCTGTCAGTTAATAAAACATAAATTTATGTAAAATTAACCGAGTACTCATTATTTCAAAACCATACGGTTCTTCTGAATCTTGCTCAAATTTACAAAGAATTTGCAAGCGGTTGCAAGAAATTAAAAATAACCTTTCTTAATAATAATTGTTACGGTAAAAGATATACTATTGCTTTTAAAGCAATTGCGTAGTGGATTTTTAATAAGAGTTGCGACCAAACCAAACACTACAAAGTCAAAAGTTGGGTGAGAGTTCTTTAGAAAAAGTTTGTACTAAAGCTGCCAATAAATTTAAAGATAAATCTACTACATCTTTACCATTTGTATCAAAAAAGCAGTGGTAACAATAAAACCACTGCTTTCTTTGCACTATTATCAAAACATTAGTATCAAATCATTAGAAACAAGATAAACAATTTAGAATGTGATTTTTTTCCAAATTATAATTTTATAAAGTATAATAACTAGACAAAAATAAAAAAAAAGTTACTTAACGGATATAGAAATTACTGAAAGTTACGCTTTTAAGTTTACAAGTTTTGCCACCACACTACAAAAAGAATTTTTAAGACTAAAACTGAAGAAAAGTATGATTGAAAAATGTGTCTTTATCTCAATTGGATATTTGATGTTTTTTCCGGCAACAATGAATATAAACCAACCTTTTACGATAAAAACTTGTTCTTATCAATTAGTTCTTCTTTGCTTACTTGCAAAAGACAACAATACTGAAATTCATTAGAAATATGCTAGTCTATATTTGACAAAAAAAAGTATTGTTATTATTGTTCATATTTATGAATAAAAATTAAAGTAGCTAAACATTTAATATAATATAATAATAAAATTTAATATAATCGATTAAACAAAGTTTTATAATTTTAATAATTAAATTATAATTAAAAATTCATCCATCTAAAATAAATTGCAACACATTAGCAAAACCGCGTGATTAAGTCGGGATTTAATTACGCAACAATCGGTAATAACCGCATAGAGAGTGCAGGCAAGTACTGATTTATTAATTGAAATTTTAATTGAAATAGTTTCGTTGCTTGATTAATTAATAATATACAGGAAGAAATTACTCATTTCGTCCTCCTTGTATAACACACTCATGTGGGCAAAGAAAGGACGGCATTTCAATTTAATTCACCCATTATATTTTATCACGGTAAACTTTTTTATTGGTTTTTATTAGTCAAAAGCCAATTGAAATATTATAATTACAATAAGTTAAAAAAAAAACAAACGTGAAGCCCTTTTTTGTTCGCCAGCTGATTGTACTGCTCACATGCTAATTAATTGTTCGCCACTTAATTTGCTTTTAAATTACCTATAAATTACTATATGACAGATGTAAGCTATTCCGTAATTTATTGCTCGCACAAACGACCGACAAACAATGCCCTCCTATCATATTATTAAAATTACAATAAAATAATTAATGCTTTCATGCAAATCCGTCTAGGAAATTCATTATAAGAACGTGTTAATTATCAGTGAAGATGTGGGAACCTCATTTCTTTGTTTTCTTATTATTATGATTGTGTTATTTTTTTCCCTAAACAAATAATAATAATAATATATTAATATTTATGCATGTGATAAATATTTATTAGGTGTAATTGATGAAATAAATGATTTATATTGCCATGAAACGATGTTTCTATTATGATAATTAAATACTTTATAATTAGTAATTAAATATTTACATTTGCTATTGTTTGTCTACGCAACAGTTGATGAGTATATTTAAATAATAAGTTTTGACACATTTACATATTAATGTAAAAGATTTTTTATATCATATTATTATCATCCTGGGCTAATAGACTAACTGTTACATTATTACAATAAAGTCTAATTATGTGTGACTATAGATGATATTAAACGAAGCTTGTTAGAGGAATTGTATTATATAAGAGATTAATAAGTTGTCAGTTAAAATAAGCATTAATAAAAATCATTTTGTTTCATTTTCTTTCCAATGTAATTAATAGTTAGTTAGTTAATATTTTTGGCATATTAGCCTAAAAAGACTATTAATGCCGATTCTTTTTTCTAACTATAAAAAAGTGTAAAATAATATGCTGTAAAATGGCATATTAAAAAATAAAATAAATAAATAAATAAATAGCAAAGATAAAATAAAATTTTATAAACTATTAAAAGCAATAACAAAAAATGACTAGATAATTCCAACAGTGTCTAGGGTGTAAAAGGTCCTAGACACTAATGGATTTTACGATACACAAACATTAATCACTATAAATAAATAATCATATCCAAATACCCAGTCTGCTCCGTCAAACAAATTCGAGCAAACGATCGATATTAGCGGTTTGATCGCTCAAGACAATTGACAAACTGGAAGATAATTCAGACGCAATTCTTTGTTCCAAAAACTGCCGACAATCCAATAAGATATGACAAACAGTCCATCAACAGTGACCGATGCAAAGCCGCGTGAAGATAACCTCTTCTCTACGTTTTAGCCTGTATGACAAACTCCACGGTGTAGTAACGCTCTTGGTACATTGCAGCTTGTTGTCTTGAATAGCAAACCACTCAGTTTGCCAGCTAGACAGCAGCTTTTGATGTAGAAAATTACATATATCTCTAACACAAACTTTAGATGAAACATATTCAGCGCTAGTTATTGCCAATTTAGCAAGCGCATTAGCTTTTTTATTGCCACTGATACTTACGTGGCTGGGAATCTAGACAAAGTTAACAGTGACAATTATCTGAGACACCTGAAGCAAAATTGAATAAATTATGATCAGGATATTGGTCATCTATGGCGTTTAATGCACTCAACGAGTCTGTACATACAACATAATTTGTACCTGCGCTTAGTTGGATCTAGAGAAGAGCCTGATAGATAGCATGCAGTTCTGCAGTATAAACGCTGCTAACACTTGGCAAGCCAAATGTAAACTGCAGCTCATCTACCAGAAAAGCACAACCCACACCGTCGTTACTTTTTGAGCTATTGGTATAAATCCAAGTGGCATTTACGTTCCTTGCTTGAATTTTTGCAAATTTAGTTCAATATTTGACAGGTAAAGTTAAAGCTTTGCTCATTCTCGATAATGCAGTATTTAACCTTGGACGTTAAATAGTCCAAGGAGGGTTGCGACAGTAAGACAGTTGGTATCCATCAGAGAGTTGGAAATTCAGTTCCTGAAGTATAGTGTAATTTCTTAAAGCAACCGGTTTTTGCGACCGTATCTTAATATTGTATAGATCGTCGAGACTATTATTGTACACGGCACGGTACATTTTACGCCGAAGACAGAGTGATGGTTCAGCTGCTTCACACAAACACTAGCAATAGGGCTAGTGCGGAATGCGCCAGTTGTAAAACAAATTCCAGTATGGTGAGTAGGATCAACAATACGTAATGTAGATGGAGCTGCGGAAGCATAGATTATGAAACCATAATCTAATTTTGAACGCACCAAATCGCAATGCAAAAGCAGCATTGTTTTCCGATATAACTTTTCATAACCATAACCATAACTTTCCTCTTAACGACCTGAGCAAGTTTAGTGCCGGAAGATATCTTGATCTCAAATTTAATAAATGAAGACGCCAGGTCAGCGCACGGTCAAATGTGACACCAAGAAATCAAACAAATTCTTACAGCAATAAGTTTTCCCCCAAGATATGATAAAAAGTTACCGTGTGGGGTTCGTCTTCTACAAAAATGGATAAGCAACGTTTTACTAGTAGAAAAAGTAAAGTCATTCTTATTAGCCCAGTTCAAAATGTAATTGATTGTTAACTGAAGTTGGCATGTTTCTCAAACCACAATAAATAGCTACGTCATCAACATACATACATCCGCTTACCGGATGCTTGAGTAATACCATTCTGTTGCTGACGTATGCTCAAGATGCTGTCACCTACACGTACTTTAAATAAACGGGAAGTTAAAAAGCTTTGTACAGGGAGTTTATAAATAAATGGGATTATGTAATCACTTTAAATGTGCCGCTTTTTTTAAATTGTCCACTATATTATTTGTTTTGACAGATCAACTTTGACAGCTGTCAAGCAAACATATGAAAACATATGTGTTATAGTAAACAATTTTAAAAAGGCGGCATATTTAAAGTGATTACATAATCCCATTCATTTATAAACTCCCTGTATAAACAATGGTACGCTTCCGCAAATACCCTATGAATAAAGCTTTGGAAAACATTATACTTCCACGTCATGTCATATGCTTTCGCAATGTAAAAGAATACAGCAACAAGATTTTGATTCTGTACAAAGAAATTTTTAATTGCTGTATCCAACCAAACAAGGTGATGAGTCGTACAACGATGACGCCTTGAACCACATTGTATGTCAGCAATTAAACCTCTTGCATCTAATAACCAAGTAAGACGCTTATTGATCATTCTTTCTAGTAACTTACATAAGCAGTTAGTTAAGAAGATAGGTCTATAGTTAGTCAAAAGCTTTTTATCTTTACCAGGTTTAAGTACTGGTACTATGATAGCAAGTTTCCACGACTCAGAACAATACCCTGCTGACCATATCCGGTTATAGAGTGCCAACAATTAAAGTTTAGCAGAGCGACTTAACTGCTTAAGCCGTTCGGAATCGAATGTTAAGATCATAGATGTTGTATCTCTGACCTCACCATCTTTTCTACGAGTTAGTTTTTTAATATCGATAACGCCTTGCAACGCTAGTTTTTGTTTGCATTCTTCAACTGTTGTGTATAACAACTCATACCGCAATATTACCTAACTACGTGCATTCCTGTATTTTACTGCTCTGCATTTTATCTTTTACTTTAATAAGCCGTCTCTTAACTTCTTACATGAATTTAAAGTTTCATTAATAATACTGGAAATGGTCTTATAAATTAAGAAAAGAGAAACCTTTTTTAGACTCTGGCCACTTTCCGTACATTTTACTATCAAATATCTTGTAAACTTTCTATTTGCACTACTACAAACTTCTTTAGCTCTCTTGTCCGTAAACGGGCAAGATCGTTTGGTTGGAGGTTTAGAATCTACCATAATAAACTCCCTCAAATTTATTGCTCAATCTTCTCAACCACCTCAAAGTCACATATGGGACACTACATCACAAAGTGATGCAGTCGCCAGGGCTAATCAAGCGATATAGGTTTCATAGATGTAAATGAAAGACTTCCGTGAACACAAAGAACACTATCGGGCTCCAACCGTAGCACATTGTAAACCTTTCATCTATCACCACATAAATAATTACTCACCCTTAAGTTAAATAACAAGCCGATTGGTTAAAACTGGGTTAGGTTTAACCTTTTGCTTTACCAGAAGCTAGGGCCAAAGCAGTGTGTTAGAACTAACATTCTTTTAAACCTCAGTATTAGCCCCTCAACTACCAGGATCCCCTTTTCCTGACTTTTGAATCACCGCGCACGGCTAACACGCAGATGAGTTACACAATGTGTTATGTGAAAATTGTCAAAAATAAACTCACAATACTGTTTGACTTGTTCCTGACAAACTACGTTTTTTTAACGAGGTTTTCTTCTCGCCTATTGGTCGCTTTTTGCACCACCCCTTCTCGCAGTGGGGAATGTAATTAATAATACTCTAGTTGGTCACACTTTAGACATCATTTCTTTTTTAACTTACTTTAAAGTTTTTGTGAAATAAAGCTATTGAAACTATTTTATTTAATGTTAGAGTCTACGTAGTAACAGTGTGATTTGTTTCAAAAATAGATTAAGCTAACTTTATCACAACAACATAAAAATACTTTTGAATTTCAACGAGTGAAACCACACTTGCTGAAATTATCACATTAAAGATTAGATTTAAGCAGTTTGTTTTACCTTAAATATTTAAAGTTTATAAGTTTTGAAAATGAGTGAGTCAAAGTTTATTTCATGTGTCAATACTACAGTTAAAAAAATGCAATATTGAAAAACAAAAATTTTGCAAATCCAAATTTTTAGTAGTAAATATTGTAAATCTAAGCTCTAAAAGAAAATATGAACAAGCTAAAATATTTTTTTCATGAGAGTTATATTGATATTAAAAATAAAATCTTATTTCGTAACAGGAAATCAAGATTGTTGCGGACATGTAATGCTTATGTAAAATTACTACAATTATTTGTTAATATTTAAACTATTATCTCAAGAAAGATGCTGACTTTATAACAGCGCATTTACTTATGTGTTAAGCGATACTCAAATGTTACGGTATTGGAGTGAGGTGTGTATAAATTTGCAATTAAAGTTTTCCGGTGAGCAAATATCTGTAAATGCTTTAAAAAATTTGTTACATAAATTTGATGTTTATGGTGATGTTAAAAACGTAAAAAAAAGACTTATAATAAAAATAATGCTACACCAATGTTAGTGTTTGAATCAGTTTACAATAATCACCGAGTTCTTTTGAGAGCAAGAGCAAATCAGCTGGGTGGTTTATCTAAAAGTCACGTATGCAATATTCTGTATACATATAAATTTTACGCATTTAAACCAACCTTTATTTATAAACTTTAAGATGGCAATAATTCATAGCAACTAGTATTTACTTTATTAAAAGGTAAACGCGGTAATTTTCACCATTATATTACATTCAGTGACAAATCTACGTTTACAACAAATGGGATACATTCTAGTCAAAATTGTCGCTTTTGGGCAAAAGAAAACCCACACTTAAGTATTTGTACAAACATTCAAAAATAAAAAAAAGTTAACATATGGTGTGCGTTAACCTACAATAAAGTAGTTGGTTCATTTTTTCTGGAAGGAAGGCTGATCGCAAAACATTATTAGAAATTCTTAGTGAATACTTTTGGTTAAAATTGGATTAAGAAAATTTGGAATTTAAAAGAAATATGACATTTTAGCAAGATGACTGCCTAGTGTATACTGTCTTGATTGTTACGAATTGGCTTAATGAACATTTTTTAAACATTCAGGGTTGGAATAGATCGATCCTGACGTAACCGCAATAGATTATGTTTTGTGGGGTTTTTAAGCATAAAGTGTATGTCAGGAACATGCAAAATAATATTAAAATTTTGAAAAACAGACTTACTGATGATATTGCTACAGTGACACCAGAGATTATTCACAATGTTTAGATAAATTTCAAAAAAAGATTAAACAAAATTGTTGAAGTAGGAGGATTTCATGTTGAATAAAACTTTGCTAGTTGTTATTTAGCTTACATTATTATTTAAGTTAAATAAATATACATTTTTCTCAGGACATTCAATTAATAAAAAAAATTGGAACCCTTGTTGTACAAAGCTAAAGTTTCACAACGTAAATCGTATTTATATAACAAACAGAAAAAATGTTAAAAATTTTCTTTTTTTAAATGTTCAATAAAAATGTTGACACATATAGTTCATCCGTGGGCACACTGTATATAAGGGGTGGGCTATCTTTAAGTTGAAATTTTAGTAATATAGGATAAAGAACAAACGGTTTATTTTTTGATTATTTTTATTTTATTTCAAACATTGTATATTCCGATTAAGTATGAAATATGATTTTATTTAAATGGCCGTCGCGGCAAGCTTGACAGTGGAGTATTCTCAAGGACTAATTATCTAGTATTTGCGCCACAGTTTTCAGCGATATTTTGAAGATAGCTTTGCAAATGTTTTGCCTTAAGTGGTCAATTCTCTGTGAATTGTCAGCATAAACCTTTTCTTTTAATGCGCCCTACAAAAAAATCCAGCGGTGTCAAATTGCAGCTGCGATGTGCCAGTTGACATCACCGAAACGGCTAATAACGCGGTTGTTGAGTTTGATGCGCAGAAGATTGATCGTGGCATGTGCAGTATGGGATGTTGCCCTGTCTTGTTGAAACCAGAGTTGCCGTAGATCAAGTTCTTTTAATTCTGGCCACAAAAAATCAGTGATTTTTTATTAGTAACGATTTCTGGTAACAGTAACGCCACCACTCCAAAATCCGCACCAAACGTTAACTTGCAATAGATGCATTGGTTTCTCATCTATGGCATGTGGATTTTCTGTTCCTTAAATACGGCAGTTTTGTTTGTTTACATAATTGCCAAGATAGAAATGGAGCTCATCCAAAAAGATGACTTTTTGGTTAAAATTAGAGTCAACATTCAATTTGTTTAAAACCTTAGCAAAACGGACACCAAAATCAGTTATTTTAATTTCTTGAACGAGTTGTACTTTGTACGCAGGTCTTTGTGAAAAGTCCGCCTCAAAATTTTGGCAAATATCAAGTTGCTAACTTTTGCGCTGCGCCGAGTTAATGTTCCTGTGTGTTTGCGTACACTTTGAGCCACAGAAGCAATAATTTTGGCAGAACGCTTTGAATGAGCATACTTGATGCGCGCATTATTTACCAGCAGTTCAGTTTTTTGCACTTTTTTTACAAACTTTTGTATTTTGTTGATCAATGGCGCTTTATTTCTTCTAAACAACGTACGCAATTTTTGCGATTTGCAGACAAATAAGACCCATTTTCAAAATAAGTTTTTAGTATTTTGAAACGTTGCTCCAAAGTAAAACGATGCATATTTTGTCTACGGAAGTATCTAACCACACACACAATTGACGGCGTGGTTCAAACTTCAACTAAAACATAGCCCACTCTTTATATGCAAATGTTATACAGAAGTAAAAAACTTTTTAGATCCACCAAAAAATTCTAATTTTTTAAATACTTTCTAAACTATGTTGACAACATGTGAGATTGTAATACCTAGAAGACAAATTCAAAAAGATTTAGACATGGACTTGTTGTTTTGTTAAATACTTGGTAATAATCATTTTTCGGATTTTGATTTTTAAACAGCAAAAAGCTGAGTTTTTTCAAAGTCAAAATTAATTATATTAGAAGTGCCTCATTTAGATTTTGTTTTGAAGTCTTTGTTTATAGATGCTACACATTTCAACCTGTAGTGGCCACAGTTATCTGAGAAAATAAAGATTTTTCTATATTAAAAATATGCAGAGAAGTTGTCCTTAATAGTGCTGGATCTGGTATTTAAAGCCAGAATTTTAGCTTTAATCAAGTTTTTAAGAAGTGTGTCTTTGCGTACTTAAACTATTATGTAAAACTGATGACCTTGAGTACTCAAACGCTTTGCATTGAAACTATAATGTTTTGTTCTTTAAAAATGTTACTCTCCTTACTCCCTTATTTACTAATAATAAATACTAATCTCAACTTGCAGATAAGTAGAAAGTGCAATATCATACTATAATGGCTTGTTCTGGATGTAATAAATTTGCACTTAAAACAGTCTTTTATTTAGATGTGCGGGTAAATGCCGTATATTTGGAACAAGTTATCAAAAAAACTATTAACGCAAAAGTTTGGATTAAGTCTAATAAGTCGAACCACAGTCACAGTCTTTAACTTAATTTATGGTTTAAACGGCAAAACATTATATTTGCGGTCTAAAAACAGAATTTAAATTTTATAAGTTAGCATCGTAAACATAGAAAACGCTATATACTCTTTTTGACTGAACCAAATGTAAACAATAACGATCTAAACTTTTTAGACTGACAACGTACCAATATCATATTATTGGTTATGATAGCTTATTTCTTAAACTAAATTTTTCCCATAAGACTATTTTTGTAATAGACATATACCGTTTTTTAAATAAGGCAACTTTAAATTTTTTTTATAATTTTTTTTTAAATTTTAGCAGAGTAATTATAAAAAAAAAATAAAACAACTTTGTTAAAAACTTTAAACGTACATATTACTGAATGATCAAATCACTTATCTTCTACAAAATTAACTAACTAATTCAGTAATCATCTTATTTTTTTTGTATTTTCTTGGTAAACCAAAATTATTAAATTTGTATTTTTTAACTATTATTATTATTACAAAAACTATAATTGCTTTTTCTTCTTCTCTTCTTACTACTGCTAAACCTAAACATCGCTTTATCTATCATTATTCTAATAAAAACATAGTAAAAATAAAATAATTTTTTTAATAAACAAAAGTACTTTCATTCAATTCAATCAAAACAAACACTTTTAAACATTGTGACAAACTAATACATTACTACAATCTCAAAATATAGAATTGACAAAAGGCCAATCAAAACAATGAATTCATTGCAAGGTAGTTCAAAATATTCCATACTTTTTTTTTAAATAATCAAAACAATTTAGTTTCTAACTTAAAGAAAATAGCAAATATATTTGCAAACAAATAAGTTTCTAACTGTACTATTTTAAATATTCCTATTGTTGTACCTACAATGTCGGCTAGTGGTAAATAATGGGTTCAATTCACTTTAGGCAACGGGTTATCAAAAAATATTTTCTTTGTCTTATCTTACAAAAAAAAAAAACATTTCCAATCTTAAAAAAATTGCAAATGTTTAACTTATATATTAAAATCTAACTCTTCATATTATATACTAATTGCATTAATATGCAACCAGTAGAAATTAAAAATAAATCTGTCTTAATTTTTACATTATCAAGTTCTCAAAACGTTCGACAACAAATGTCCTATCATATGTTAGTCACTAATGGAAACCTGCCTTACGCAAACAAAATGAAAATTTGGTAAGTTTCATCTGTATCTGCATCAAAACAAATGTTTCATACACTCAGATAAAAAAAAAATTAATCACCTTAAATCAGTTGACGTACAACTATAAAATACATTACTAAAAATCAAATGCATCTTGAATAATAGATATCTGGTTACGCAGTTTATCTAAAGTGTTTGGAAAATGCAATTAATAACGCAACAGTTTAAGAGTTTAAGTCAGATAATTTTAATTGCCAATGCAAACAATTAATGTTGCTTTGTTATAAGAAGTCTGTACTTACGTTAGCAGTATAAAGTTGCATTAATTTTCATTTTTTATATGTTATTGTAATTTTGTACTTGCGGTATTTTTTAAGAAACCAACAGTTAAGTTTAAAGAAAATTAAAGAAACGTAATAAGGCAAACAAAACTAAATTCTCAGATTATATGAAAAAAATAATTTCTTTTAGAAGTAACCAAATCAAAGTTTTACATAAACTCTTTCTTGGTAGTTCATTTTTTTAGAAATGCTATGTATATATTAAAAAACTTCTCTTCTAACTGTTTTAGAAACTTGGCTGATCTCTTATCATTACATTGCTGAAAACTTACTAAAATACAACTTGGACTAACTAAACAAAACTAAAATTAACAACTAGAAAAGAAATTCATACACACAACACACAAAAAAGGACACCTTAACATGGAAGTTCATCAAAAGCATTAAAGAATTTTACAACAAACAGAAAAAAATCAAAAATGTATGCACTATAAACAAATTTAAAATCAAACTTAAACAAATTTAATGAAAAAAACAAATATGTAACTAATACACAATACAACATTACACGATAACTAAATATATTTCCAATACCAGGCTTGGAATATTACAACATTTTTTTTTATAATTAAATATATATGAGTAATTCCATTACTTTTGCACAATTCTCAAATACTCAATGTCAATGTCAATAAGTAGGAACCAAAAAAAAAAAAATTTCCAAAGTTTTAGTCTTCTTAACCCTTTTTGCCTTTTTAAAAGGGCCAAAAAATGGCATAAATAAAACTATTTTTTAATTTCCGTTTTCTCAGCTTTGGAAATAGGTACCAATACGTACCCGGCGGCAAATAATTTGTTATTTTATGTACTTTGATCTAAAACTTTGCATATTGAGGTATCTTGTAGATACATTGATAAATACCACTCCGATTGTGAACACATTTTAAAAAATTTGTCCTGACTTCAAAATAGTGCCACATTGCAAAATCACAATATAATAAAATTAGATTCACAAGAGCTTGAAATGTTCTTTATTTAATACTCTCTATGAGTATTTAAAGTTTTTTATGATCACTCAAGTACTTCCGGAGATATAGTGTTTCAAAGTGGGCCATTTTTGACAAAAAACGCAAAAAATTACATTTTTAAACAGACGAAAAGTTTTTCTATCAAAATAAAATTACTTGAAATTTTTAGAAAATATTTTTCAAACATGTATAAATGATATATTAATTAATAAAAATAATAAAAACATATAAAACAATATGAGTATAACAATAAACATAAAAGAGTTTCATAGAATAAATAAAGAAAGCATTGAATATGTATAAATAAATTCTAATTGGATATGGAACTCAGAGTTTGAAGTAGCTAATTTGAGGTCAAAAAATTTTAAAAATTTGTTCCTGCATGACATTGTTTTTTGAGGTTTTGATTAAGAAGTATGCATTTTTTTTTTCAGAATATATACATATATGTATATCTGTCGATATGAACTAATGTGTTTTTTTTTTCAAATTCTGCGTAGTTGTAGAGCTAGAGGGCACACAGAAAAAAAACTACAAATTTGACTGAAAAATAACAAAAATCTATATTCATAATTAAATTGTTCAATAATTCAAACAAGACAAACTGAAACTTTACGTATCACATAAAATCAACACAGAGGGTAAAGCAGAGCAATGTTGACAGAGATCAAAACAACGCTTGAGTATTACAACTGTGTTTACATTATACAGGGAGTTTATAAATGAATGGGATTATGTAATCACTTTAAATATGCCGCCTTTTTAAAATCGTTCACTATACTACATATGTTTTCATATGTTTGCTTGACAGCTGTCAAAGTTGATCTGTCAAAACAAATAGTTTAGTGAACAATTTAACAAAAGCGGCACATTTAAAGTGATTACATAATCCCATTCATTTATAAACTCCCTGTATAATATATTATATAAAATCAGATGACAGATGACAGATGACAGATGACAGATGACAGATGACAGATGACAGATGACAGATGACAGATGACAGATGACAGATGACAGATGACAGATGACAGATGACAGATGACAGATGACAGATGACAGATGACAGATGACAGATGACAGATGACAGATGACAGATGACAGATGACAGATGACAGATGACAGATGACAGATGACAGATGACAGATGACAGATGACAGATGACAGATGACAGATGACAGATGACAGATGACAGATGACAGATGACAGATGACAGATGACAGATGACAGATGACAGATGACAGATGACAGATGACAGATGACAGATGACAGATGACAGATGACAGATGACAGATGACAGATGACAGATGACAGATGACAGATGACAGATGACAGATGACAGATGACAGATGACAGATGACAGATGACAGATGACAGATGACAGATGACAGATGACAGATGACAGATGACAGATGACAGATGACAGATGACAGATGACAGATGACAGATGACAGATGACAGATGACAGATGACAGATGACAGATGACAGATGACAGATGACAGATGACAGATGACAGATGACAGATGACAGATGACAGATGACAGATGACAGATGACAGATGACAGATGACAGATGACAGATGACAGATGACAGATGACAGATGACAGATGACAGATGACAGATGACAGATGACAGATGACAGATGACAGATGACAGATGACAGATGACAGATGACAGATGACAGATGACAGATGACAGATGACAGATGACAGATGACAGATGACAGATGACAGATGACAGATGACAGATGACAGATGACAGATGACAGATGACAGATGACAGATGACAGATGACAGATGACAGATGACAGATGACAGATGACAGATGACAGATGACAGATGACAGATGACAGATGACAGATGACAGATGACAGATGACAGATGACAGATGACAGATGACAGATGACAGATGACAGATGACAGATGACAGATGACAGATGACAGATGACAGATGACAGATGACAGATGACAGATGACAGATGACAGATGACAGATGACAGATGACAGATGACAGATGACAGATGACAGATGACAGATGACAGATGACAGATGACAGATGACAGATGACAGATGACAGATGACAGATGACAGATGACAGATGACAGATGACAGATGACAGATGACAGATGACAGATGACAGATGACAGATGACAGATGACAGATGACAGATGACAGATGACAGATGACAGATGACAGATGACAGATGACAGATGACAGATGACAGATGACAGATGACAGATGACAGATGACAGATGACAGATGACAGATGACAGATGACAGATGACAGATGACAGATGACAGATGACAGATGACAGATGACAGATGACAGATGACAGATGACAGATGACAGATGACAGATGACAGATGACAGATGACAGATGACAGATGACAGATGACAGATGACAGATGACAGATGACAGATGACAGATGACAGATGACAGATGACAGATGACAGATGACAGATGACAGATGACAGATGACAGATGACAGATGACAGATGACAGATGACAGATGACAGATGACAGATGACAGATGACAGATGACAGATGACAGATGACAGATGACAGATGACAGATGACAGATGACAGATGACAGATGACAGATGACAGATGACAGATGACAGATGACAGATGACAGATGACAGATGACAGATGACAGATGACAGATGACAGATGACAGATGACAGATGACAGATGACAGATGACAGATGACAGATGACAGATGACAGATGACAGATGACAGATGACAGATGACAGATGACAGATGACAGATGACAGATGACAGATGACAGATGACAGATGACAGATGACAGATGACAGATGACAGATGACAGATGACAGATGACAGATGACAGATGACAGATGACAGATGACAGATGACAGATGACAGATGACAGATGACAGATGACAGATGACAGATGACAGATGACAGATGACAGATGACAGATGACAGATGACAGATGACAGATGACAGATGACAGATGACAGATGACAGATGACAGATGACAGATGACAGATGACAGATGACAGATGACAGATGACAGATGACAGATGACAGATGACAGATGACAGATGACAGATGACAGATGACAGATGACAGATGACAGATGACAGATGACAGATGACAGATGACAGATGACAGATGACAGATGACAGATGACAGATGACAGATGACAGATGACAGATGACAGATGACAGATGACAGATGACAGATGACAGATGACAGATGACAGATGACAGATGACAGATGACAGATGACAGATGACAGATGACAGATGACAGATGACAGATGACAGATGACAGATGACAGATGACAGATGACAGATGACAGATGACAGATGACAGATGACAGATGACAGATGACAGATGACAGATGACAGATGACAGATGACAGATGACAGATGACAGATGACAGATGACAGATGACAGATGACAGATGACAGATGACAGATGACAGATGACAGATGACAGATGACAGATGACAGATGACAGATGACAGATGACAGATGACAGATGACAGATGACAGATGACAGATGACAGATGACAGATGACAGATGACAGATGACAGATGACAGATGACAGATGACAGATGACAGATGACAGATGACAGATGACAGATGACAGATGACAGATGACAGATGACAGATGACAGATGACAGATGACAGATGACAGATGACAGATGACAGATGACAGATGACAGATGACAGATGACAGATGACAGATGACAGATGACAGATGACAGATGACAGATGACAGATGACAGATGACAGATGACAGATGACAGATGACAGATGACAGATGACAGATGACAGATGACAGATGACAGATGACAGATGACAGATGACAGATGACAGATGACAGATGACAGATGACAGATGACAGATGACAGATGACAGATGACAGATGACAGATGACAGATGACAGATGACAGATGACAGATGACAGATGACAGATGACAGATGACAGATGACAGATGACAGATGACAGATGACAGATGACAGATGACAGATGACAGATGACAGATGACAGATGACAGATGACAGATGACAGATGACAGATGACAGATGACAGATGACAGATGACAGATGACAGATGACAGATGACAGATGACAGATGACAGATGACAGATGACAGATGACAGATGACAGATGACAGATGACAGATGACAGATGACAGATGACAGATGACAGATGACAGATGACAGATGACAGATGACAGATGACAGATGACAGATGACAGATGACAGATGACAGATGACAGATGACAGATGACAGATGACAGATGACAGATGACAGATGACAGATGACAGATGACAGATGACAGATGACAGATGACAGATGACAGATGACAGATGACAGATGACAGATGACAGATGACAGATGACAGATGACAGATGACAGATGACAGATGACAGATGACAGATGACAGATGACAGATGACAGATGACAGATGACAGATGACAGATGACAGATGACAGATGACAGATGACAGATGACAGATGACAGATGACAGATGACAGATGACAGATGACAGATGACAGATGACAGATGACAGATGACAGATGACAGATGACAGATGACAGATGACAGATGACAGATGACAGATGACAGATGACAGATGACAGATGACAGATGACAGATGACAGATGACAGATGACAGATGACAGATGACAGATGACAGATGACAGATGACAGATGACAGATGACAGATGACAGATGACAGATGACAGATGACAGATGACAGATGACAGATGACAGATGACAGATGACAGATGACAGATGACAGATGACAGATGACAGATGACAGATGACAGATGACAGATGACAGATGACAGATGACAGATGACAGATGACAGATGACAGATGACAGATGACAGATGACAGATGACAGATGACAGATGACAGATGACAGATGACAGATGACAGATGACAGATGACAGATGACAGATGACAGATGACAGATGACAGATGACAGATGACAGATGACAGATGACAGATGACAGATGACAGATGACAGATGACAGATGACAGATGACAGATGACAGATGACAGATGACAGATGACAGATGACAGATGACAGATGACAGATGACAGATGACAGATGACAGATGACAGATGACAGATGACAGATGACAGATGACAGATGACAGATGACAGATGACAGATGACAGATGACAGATGACAGATGACAGATGACAGATGACAGATGACAGATGACAGATGACAGATGACAGATGACAGATGACAGATGACAGATGACAGATGACAGATGACAGATGACAGATGACAGATGACAGATGACAGATGACAGATGACAGATGACAGATGACAGATGACAGATGACAGATGACAGATGACAGATGACAGATGACAGATGACAGATGACAGATGACAGATGACAGATGACAGATGACAGATGACAGATGACAGATGACAGATGACAGATGACAGATGACAGATGACAGATGACAGATGACAGATGACAGATGACAGATGACAGATGACAGATGACAGATGACAGATGACAGATGACAGATGACAGATGACAGATGACAGATGGTTTTGGTGGTACAATCAAAAGAACTGTCATGCACCATTGTTTAAGATCTCTTTCAGAGAAGTAAATTGAAAGTATTAAATAAAATAATTTATCATCAATTTTTTCATATTTTGCGATCTGTCAGTGAACATTAAATATTAACAAATTTTTATATTATCGTTCTTTTCAGATGCCTGTGGGTACCTGATTGAGACATACAAAAACATGCACGGAAGTTAAAATACAGATTTGACCAAGCTGAAGCTATTATCAGTACTAGGAAGCATCACTGTTTCATATGAGTAGATGAAAATACAATAGAGATCAACAGAACATCATTTGATGAGCAAAAACATTTGGTTAAAATGAGAAAAAAAAAACAAATAGAAACAAATGAAAAAAATAAAATTCAAAAAGTCACTTGTAATTTTTACAACCATATTTATCCTTATTTTTTCAACTTTGTTATGTGATACGTAAAGTTTCAATTTTTCTTGTTTGAATTATTGAACAATTTAATTATGAATATATGATTATCGTTATCTTTCAAACATATTCGTAGTTTTTTTTTTAAAACACATTTTCCATTTTACAACTTTGTTTTCTTATAAGTTTAAAAGAAAATGCATACTTTTTGATCAAAACCTCAAAAGACAATGTGATGCAGGAACAAACTTTCAGAATTTATTTATACATGTTTGAAAAATATTTTCCTAAAATTTCAAGTTATTTCATTTTGATAGAAAAATTTTACGCACGTTTAAAATTGTCAATTTTTGCGTTTTTGCCAAAAATAGCCAACTTTGAAACAGTATATTTCCGGAAGTACTTGAGTGATCATTAAAATATTTAAACGTATAGAAAAGGTATTAAATAAAAAACATTTTGAGCTCTCGTAAATCTAATTATATTGTAATTTTGCAATGTGGCACCACTTTGAACTCAGGTCAAATTTCATAAAATGTGTTCACAATCGGAGCGGTATATATCAATGTATTTACAAGATACCTTAATATGCAAAATTTTCAGATCAAAGTACATAAAATAACAAATTATTTGCCGTTGAGTACGTATTGGTAGCTATTTCCAAAGCTGAGAAACGGAAATTTAAAAAATAGCTTTTCTTGTCTAACTTAAACACCATTTTTGACAAATGATGCTATTAGGTAACCAAAAATCTATACATTATTTTTATAAATATAAAATAAAAAAACAGAATACCCCGGATGGAAAGCACTAATAGTGCAAAATCTCACCTTAGTCACAAACCGAGTAATTCCCAAAACTAACCAACAAAATAAAAAAAACACAAACTTTTGGGACCGGCCAGACAAAAGTTAGAAAAACAAAAAGCAGGCCTATAAATTATCAATCAAGCAAACGTTAAAGGCAGGGACATAAAACCGTCCAAGATTACCTTTATTTGTAGTAACGGAATAGCAAAACTTGATATTACTTTTATCAGCTGCACAACAAAGATGCAAAAGCAAAAGTAATATTTTTAAAGTTTAAGCAAATATTTTGACAAAAATTTACAATTTATTTTAAGAACTTAATAAACATTTGAAGATTTTAGAATTTTATATTTTATGCCACTGAATTTTTTTTTTCGG
Source organism: Tachinus rufipes (assembly GCA_963932245.1). Lineage (NCBI taxonomy): Eukaryota > Metazoa > Arthropoda > Insecta > Coleoptera > Staphylinidae > Tachinus > Tachinus rufipes. The sequence goes on along the minus strand of OZ010741.1, from coordinate 41,441,541 downwards.
TATAGTTAGCAAATAAGTGAAATTGCGCGAATAGTGCTTAAAGTTTTATGACACTCAAAAAACCGCGTCCATAACATAATTTAGAACAAAAACAAACGACGTTGTTCTGAGATTAAAATTTGCTTAAACGGGCAAAGGCATGAGTTTAACCACAGCCAACATAATTTTTGTGTATAATAAGTTGCCTATTATACCAACCATACAATTTGTGTCTAGTTGTAAGAGGCCATGCAATTGAACCTCTATTACCTATCCAATTAGGAAATCTTTATGACAAATAAATTGATACAATTGTGCATTGTGAGCAGGCGCGTGATCTGAAATTTTGAATCAAGTTTAATGGAAGATCATTCAGTAATTCTTCTAGATCATTTTGTAAAAATGACAGATAGCGTTTGGAATTTAGATTTTCTTTATAAAAATACGGACTCAATATTTTTGTTCCAAGAATGCTACACCAGACATTAATAAAGAATACATGTTGATCTCGTTCTTTAATTAATAAGTGTGGATTTTCTTTTGATCAGTAAATATGTATAATCTATTATTTGTAAATTTTACCTCGTCAGTAAATTTAAGAAAATTGTTCGTGTCTTTGATAAACCATAAAACATAATTTAATCTTCTTTCAAAATCTGTTGGATACAAAGTGTTTCCAATATAATAATGATAAAGATTAAAATTATTTTGTTTTAATTTTTTTTTTGGTTGTTCTTTGGATACGTTATCTTCTAGTTCAATTTTTCGTAGAGATGCGGTTGGTTTAAAAGTATTGTATGCTAAAACACGTATCTATGAATCTTCATTAAAATTAATTTTGGTTTACAAAATGATCCATATACTTTTAAATTTTTTCAACTTTTGCAAACAAGTTTTTACTTGGCTGCCTTCTTTCCATGTATATTTGTAGATACAATTCAGATGCTGCGTTTGTATCACGATTACAATTGTAGTAACAAACAACATATCATTTTTTTTTTCCCGTCAAATAAGTCATATTATCCGAGATAATGATAATTTTATTATTATTTGTAAACACAATAGTTTTAAATTCAAATATTGTTTAAATAAATGCGTTCTCTTTGAATAACTGTAAACAATTAAATTTTACAACTATATAAATAAATGAAAATTTATATTATTATTATTATTTTGTTTTTAATTCTAAGGCACTCTTATAGTATATAGTAATAATTGTTTTATTAATTAATTCTTGTTTTTGTAAGTTAAAAAAATAAAATTAAATGAGATATATATAACAAATTATACCTTTTTGAAATCAGAAAAAAAATAAACTTTTCAATAAACTCATAGCCAACTAAGGTTGCCATAAAAGAATGAAGTTTAGTTTATATCTCAAAAATCAAAAATGCCATGACTTTTTTGCTAATTTATTTGGATTCTGCACAAAAATATCTTTAAAATACATTTTTTATTTTTGCTCTAAAGTAAATAGACAAAAAGTTTGAAAAACACAACAGTTTTTAGTTTTTTGGAATTTAAAAAAAAGTTAGACCTATGATTTAAAAATAGCATTACATTTTTTTGAAAATTCTGCCCAACTTTGCTAATGTAACCAACTCTGTAACATTTAAAATAACAAAGTTACCCATAGAACACACGTAGATTATTGACACCCTGTATTACCTTAATGAAAAACTTATTTAATTAAAAAAATGAGAAGACAATTTTAAAATTATTCAACTTATTGCAACCTACTGTTGTAATATGTACTAAGTATACTTAAAAACATAACTTGTAAATTTTGAGAATAAATTTATAGAGAATGATTTAGACAAAAAATTATATAAATTTTGACGTTTTCTGGTTTTTTGCTTTTTTGATTAATGTTTACAGTCTAACGATATCAAATATAATGTAATATGTGCTAACAATAAAAAAAATTTCTTTCTTTCTAGTTTAGTTCAGCTTCTTATCTAAAGCTTTGAAAATTAATATATCATGACCTTACTAGACAAAATAGTTTCATTAAAAAGAAAATAGTTGTTTTTATAATAAATGATTTAAAATAAAAATTATTTTAATTATATTCATGATTGTTCAGATTTTTTATGAATATATTATATATTTTCATTTTTAATCTTTCTAAACTTCAAGTTAAGTAAACTACTGCAAATTATATTGAAAAAAAATTGTGCGTTGATATATTATAAAAACAATAAAAATATGGTTACTATTTTTTCGGAAATTTCATTTTCAAATGAAGGACATATTAAAAAAAACTTAAAAAAATAATACCGGATCTGAACATTTTCTATAAAAAAGAAAACTCGGCAAATTACATAAGTTTATAAAAAAGAATGAAATAAAATGCACAACAAATAAGTTTATTTACCTTACTGTATAGTGCAATCATCATCTGAGCAAATAATTTATTTCTGTAACCAACTCTACACTCCTAGCTAGCGCTGACTAATTTTGGGTGCTACGGGAGGGGAAGTATGCGGCCAACGGAGGAGAGTACATACGCTACTAACTTCAATTGTGTTATTAAAAGTAAAACAGCAATTAAAGCAGTGTTGTGTTTATTAATAACTATTTATTATAAACTATGTTTGCGTTATCTGTAGAGTAGTTTTCTGCTTATACTGTGAGTGCTAGTGCCAGTCATCGAATAAATTGTGTGGTTGTGATTAATATTAACAACTGTGATGTGTTACAACATAAATACATACAGGCAGGAGGAATAACATAATCCGATTATGAGGTAATTAAAGGTAATTATCTTGTTTTAAATAAATTTAGCCAATCTACATCCTTATTTATTACAGTTCTAATATTGTGTATGTTTTTGTATTAACTTAGTAACACATCCTTAGCTTGATTGTGAAGGCAGGGACAACGACGTTGGCAAGTCAACTAATACAAATTTTCTTTATATATACTATTTAAACTGCAATAAATTATAGAGTAATGTTAATAACAAAATAAAAACTGTTATAACAAATTCAATTTATAAGCAACAATATCTTACAATATACAATATATAAATACAATACAAATAAATAGCTACAATGTTTGTTATTCTTAAAATTTAATAAAAATCCATTTGTTTTACGGTATACTCTTTCAACACTCGCCCCTTTATAATTAATTTTGTAATCGTATTGCTGTTAACCGTAGGGCATTTTACAAAATAAAGAATACTACACGAGTCCCACAACCGCAAATTAAAAATGTGTACTGCACACATTTTTTTTTTGTTTTTATTAAGCAACATATGATAGCAACTAATTATACCAGCGTAATTAAAACGCAACAAAACCAAACAGAAGCATCACTCAAACATTGTGTCGGAGAAAGAATAATTTTAATTAAATTTATTTGAAATCTAGTTAAAAGAGCACATAATAAAAAGTGGCTCGTCAAGATTCATTATGTGATGTCGGTGTGACAAGCCCCTAATGAGGACTCTTGCAGGGTTTTACAGCGTTAATTAAGAGAATATGATACTCTCTCCCGTGCTCCTTTTTTTAAACAACGACAGCTTTTAATGTTAACCAAACCACATGTGATGTTCATTCTATACTTTATCTTTATAATGCCCCCCACGAAAAATCACTTAGGTATGCAAGTGATTATAATGCTGAATAGATACTGATGTGCATGTTAAATTGGTTTTCTGAATGTTTTATGTAATTGTATAATGTGTGACTTGACTGAACTAATTTAAATAATTCAATAATGAAAGATAGTTAAACATGGTAATAAATTAAATAAGGCATATACTTTTTAATAAAATTGATTTAATATAATCGGTTTTTTATTTAAAATGTTTAAATTATAACATTTATAACTTGTCAGTAAGACTCGCACATTAGTAGAACATACATTTTTTGCGTCAAGCTTTATTCATAACTTTTCTGACATAAGACAATTATTGTTGACATTACCAACTGTCAAATTTAGTAATTGTCTGTCTGAAAATAATTTAGTTATCAATTTAGTGATTAATATGTCATATAATAGAATTAGGTTTGAAGATTGGCATGAGTCAAATTGTTATTGATAGCTATCAGTAAATGTAGCAAGAAAATAATTAAATAGTGATTGATAACTGCTCACTACAAATAGCATCAAATTTAAATTTAGTCATTGATATGTGTTAACTTTAACAACTAGCACATACTGTGTTAATTATAATAAACAGCAAATTTAATTATTGGTAATTGCAAAATTAGTGATTGACATGTGTCAAATTTAATTAAAAGCAGTTTTAAGATTTTTAATCATTCTCATGCTAGATAAATGGTGAATTTAAATTTAGTTAATTGGTAGTCAAATTTAGTGATTGCCATGCATGACAAATATCAAAAATAGTGATTGTTAGCTATATTTATTACTGTGGCTACAGATTTATTATTAATCGTCTCAAATTTTATTATATTTGAAATGTTAATGATTATCTCAAGTTTATTAATTAGCAAATTATAAGTTTACAGATTAAATGTTAAATTTTTATTTAAATATCTATATAAACGCTTTGTTAATTGATTTCTGTATTCAATAAAAGTAAGTAATAGGTTGCAAACTTCTAGTACTTCTGATTCAGACATACTATTGCACAATCACTATAGTGTTTAATTGTTTACTATTTAATAATATTTATCTACATAATATGTTTTTTTTGTTAGTATGCATTTATTGGTCTTTAGTATATGTTATTTATTTATTTTTTGTTCTGTTCTGTTTTGTTTGCTGGTATTCAGTCGTTCTTACTATGATTACAAACTGGTTTAGTTTTTAAAGTAGGTCGGGTATCACTGGTTTATCATATCTTCAAACTTGTTTTAATGTTAGTTTTTGTGTTGACCAATATCAATGTTTTTCTTAATAGACAAATTTTTTTTTTTTAGTTAGTACAAATAGCGTGATTGCACTGCTTGTTCTTGATGCTAATCTGCACTTATGGTAGTTTGTTACTTAACTAGTGGTTTTGTTCTGTTAGCATTGTAAGCTGTTCTGCTAAAAATGTGCTTAATTTTTTGACATTTTTTTCACGGATAGTTGTGTTTTGTTTCTGTTTTTGTCATGGTCCCATCTATATTTTATATGGTTTTTTTGATCAGAAAATGTATGTATGCAGTAATTTCTCATGAAGTTTGATATCATTTTTTGAGTTTATATCTCAATGCCTTGTTTATTTATTTATTTATTCTATTGCCTTTCTACCTTTTGGTGTAAGGCTGTATGGCGTATTATTAATTTATATAATATTTACCCCATTTCTTTCTATCCTTGGCTATCTCTTTTATTTCTTCCCAAGTGTGTCCTTTTTGTGGACTTTTTTTAATTGCGCTGTTCCATTCTTTTCTGGGTTTTCCTTTTTTTGTTTTCCTGTTATTGTCTTCTTTTGTCTCATATATTTTATTGATGTTTCTTTCTTCACTCATTCTTCTGATATGTTCATACCATCTCATTTAGCTTTCCGTAATATTTTTTTGAATTGGTTTTATTTGTAAATTTATCCTGTATGTCTTATTTTGTCTTTTCTTATTTTGTTTTTGATCTTAATAAGAAATTTCAACTCTATTGCATTTATTCTTTTTATTTGTTTTCTTGTCATGGTTTATGTTTTGCTAGTATATTTTAATGTTGGTCTGATTACTTTTTTAACTATTTCTGTTTTTGTAGTTTTTGTTATTTCTTTTCTGTTGAAGAAAGTGTTTTTTATCATGTTATATATTTTTGCTGTTTTTCCTATTTTGTCATCTATCTCTTTGTTGAATTTTTCGTTGCTCTGTATTATTGTTCTTAGTCATCTGTATTGTTCAACCTGTTCTATTATTCTTTTTTTAATTTTTATTTCGTGATTCAGTTTTTTTCTTGCAATTATCATGGTCTTTGATTTTTTATAGTTTACTTTCATGTTTATTTTTTTTAGTTGCTTTTCTATTATTTCCATGTTGTGTTGTAGCTCTTCTTCTGTCTCTGCAATCACTGTCATATCGTCTGCAAATAGTAGTTATGCTATTCTTGTTATTTCCATCTTCCAATACCCTATTTTTACTGTTTACTGTTACATTTTTTTTGCTTGTTTTATTGCTTTATCTAAAACAATTGAAAATAGCAATGCGCTTAGGACGCATCTTTGCTTTACACTTTTTTTTGTTATGAATTCTTTTGATTCATTGTTGTTTATTCTGACTATGTCTTTGTTTTCTGTGTACATGTTTTTAATTACGTTTATTATTTTCTTCTTAATTCCTCTGTATTCTAGCTCTTTTCATATATCCTTTCTTTTGATCCTGTAAAATGATTTTTTGAGATCAACAAAGCATACGTGCATTATTCTATTATTTTTTATCATCTTCTCATTCAGCTGTCTTATTTAAATATTAGGTTTTGTGTGCTTTTTTTTCTTGTAAATCCACATTGGCTGTCCTCTATTGTATTTTTTAGTTTGTATCTCGATCTTTTATCTATGATTCTTGTAAATATTTTGCTTGGTATGCTTGTTAGTGTTATTCCTCTGTAATTTTTACATTTTAATTTATCTTCTTCTTTATGCATGGGTAGGATTATTCCTTTATTCTATTGCTTTAGCGTTTTCCCATTTCTGATGATGTAATTTATTAGTTTTGTTGTTTGTGCAATTCTCTTCAAACATAACTTTTATCATTTCCGGCGTTATATCATCTGGTGCTTTTTTGTTTTTTAATTTCATAATTTCTTCTATTACTTTGTCTTTTTTATTTTCTTCTATTTTTTCCGATCTTCTCTCCTGTATTACTCCTTTATTTTCTTTTGCTTTGTTTTGTTCTACTTTTTTTTCTGTTAGTTTTTGGAAGTATTGCTTCCATCTTTTCATTATCTTGTCTTTTTCCGTTATTATTTTTTTATTTTTATCTTTTATGTTTATCATATTTTGTTCATTCTTTTTTTTTTAGATGTTTTAACGTTCCGTAAAATAGTTTTTAGTTTTGGTTAAAGTTCTCATTAATTTCTTTTCCAAATTTTAATCATGATTTTTTTTTCTTTTCTTGTTGTTCTCTTTGTTTCATTTTTTTTGTTAGTATTTTTTATAGTTTTTTTTTGTAAGTATCATTTCTTATTTTTTTTTGCCCTTATCTTCTTCTTAGCTTCTTCTGTCCACCAACTAGTTTTTTTTATATCTTTGTTTACAATTTTGTTTATTTTACAGTTCTTTTTTGTAGCTTCTAGTATGATTTGTTTAAACGTATTCTATTTTTCTTCTATGAACGTTTTCATTTCTTTTTCTTTAAATTTATTTTGTAGTATTTCTTGGTACTTTGCTTGAATTGGTTCTTTTTTTAGTTTCTATGTTTTTATCGTTATCTTGACTTTCTTCCGTCTTTTGTCTGGTTTAACTATTTCTTTCCATTTCATGTTCATTAGAGGTGGTTGCTTCTTATTTCCGCCTGTCTTGTTATTCTTACATTTTTTACTTTGTTCCAGTTATTTTTGTTAACCAGGTAGTAGTCGATAATTGATATCTCATTCCTGGTTGGTTGTGTTGTTGTGTATTTGTGATTTTTTCTGTGTGTGTATTTGGTGTTTGTTATTACCGAATTGTTTTTAATGCATATTTGAATAATTCTTTCTTCATTGTAACTTTTATTTCTTCTCTTTCAGTTTTCATTACCTCTTCTATTTTGTTATTTTGTTTTCCTACTCTCCCATTTAGGTCTCTTTGTATCATTTTCATTTAAAATGCATTAATATCACAGATTATGATTTAAATCTAATTAACACAAACGTAAATATTTTAATTATGTGCGATGTTTGCATTAAATCTATGAAAAATGTAGAAAAAAAAACTAGAAGACGTTTTAAAAGTAATCAATGAAAATAAAAAAATTCTGGAAAATCAAGAAAATGAAATTAAACAAATTCATGATAAAATTGTCCAATCTAAGTCAGTAAGTGAATTTGATAATACGTATGCCAAAGCATTAAAACAGCAAACAAAAATTATAATTAAACCCAAAAACAAGCAAGAAACAAATAAAACAAAAGAAGAACTGAAATTAAAGATCGATCCTACACTTTTAAAAATATGTGGCTTAACTGGAAATAGGAGTGGAACTGTTGCAATTGGCTGTAATAACGAAAAAGATAAAAATACAATTAAAAAAATTGTAGAAGAAAAAATGGGAACAAATTATGAGGTAAAGATTAGTGCTACTAAAAAACCTAAACTTAAAATATGTGGTTTTACAGAAAATCTAGATAAAAATATGTTTGTTTCAAAAATAAAAAAGCAAAATGAAAACATTGCAGACTGCAATATTGAATGTGTATCAATATACGAACGAAAATACACATACAATAATAAAGTTTACGTAAAGTATAACGCAATCATTGAGATTGAGGAAAACGGATTCAAGCAATTACTTGAGGAAACTAAAGTAAATGTTGGATGGGATAGATGCATGGTATATGAACATAGACATTTGCTTAGATGTTTTAAATGCTTAGGTTGTAATCACAAATCAAATGAATGTAGAAGCAAGGATATCTGTTTTAAATGTCATGGTGAGCACAAAATTGACAACAAAAATACTGAAGAAATAAATAAATGCATCAATTGTACAAAAACAAATGAAAAATTAAAGTTAAATTTAGATGTAAATCACCACACTTTTGATAAAGAATGTCCAGTTTACATAAGACATTTGGAAATGAAAAAAGAAAACATATCGTTTTAGCAATCAACAAACTATCGAACGTCTCAACAAATCACTTCAAATTTAGAAGACGGAAAAAATAATGAGATCAGCATAATACATCAGAATATTCAGTCGATAGAGAATAGCGCAAATCAACTTGATGCTTTCTTGGAAGAACACTCGCAAAATGAGTTCCTTTGCGTAACAGAACATTGGAAGAGTGAAGATGAGTTAAGTGTACATCAACTATTGGACTACAACCTGGTTAGCAGTTATTGCAGAAATTCTGGTGAACGAAGGGGATCCGCCATATACTGTAAAAAAAACTCTACTTTCATTCAAAAACAACAGTGTCGAAGAGACTTAAACAAGTTTGCAGAGTTTGTATGTGGAGTAAATAACATAATCATTTTAAGGGCCGCTTTTACAACCGTCGGTTAATGTGTCGGATAAACTACACCCAGAATAAATTATCCAATAGTTACACCTGGTATAACACACAATGCATTTTACAAACGTAGGTAGTTATACTGTTGTTATTCTCAAAGATAACCTAGAAACGTCAATGGTTATGTTAGTAGTTTATACGCGAATTTAGATTATTTAGATTGTTTATAATGTTACACAATGTGGATATATTTGAATCAGATAGCGATGAGGAAATAATTCAATATGTGGAAAGGTTTAGACAACCTAAAAAATTTTGTAGAAGGTAAATTCAAAAATATTGTAGAAATAAATTAAATTGTTATTATTGTTGACATTTTCTATAGTGGTTTTTATGGAAGAATTGGAAAAGTGGAAATTTTTCATGCGCTTTCGCTTACAAAAAAATACAGTGCGACAGCTTTTGCAGCTCATTGAACATGATATTGCCTCAGCGACCGATCAAAACAATGCCATTAATGCCATGACAAAGTTGCTTCTCACACTGCGGTTTTATGCAACTGGTTCGATGCTGCTAGTTGTTAGCGATTTTGTTGGGGTTAGTGAAAGTTCAGCTTGTGTAATATTGAAACTTGTGACGGAAGCTATTGCAAGTTTAAATCCCCATTTTATTAACATGCCCGGAGCTGAAGAAAAATTGAAAGTACAATTAAAATTTTATGAAATTGCCAGATTTCCTAAAGTGATTGGGGCCATTGATTGTACCCATGTAAAAATTCAATCACCCGGAGGAAATGAGTAGTAATGAATATTTTCGCAATAGAAAAGGTTAATTTTCATGGAATGTGCAAGTGATATCCGATGCAGATTTCTATATAAGAAACATTGTTGCAAGATGGCCAGGATCGGCACATGATCAAACCATTTTTAACAACTCGAATATTAAAGCCAGGTTTGAAGCAGGGGGAGATTCAATTTTATTAGGCGATAGTGGTTACGGCGTAACAAATTATATTATTCCACCATTGCTCCACCCACAGAATCGAGTAGAATCTCTATTTAACGAATCCCAAATCAGAACCAGAAATAAAGTGGAATGCTGTTTTGGGATATGGAAAAAAAGATTTCCAGTTCTGTCTCTTAGAATGAGAGTTTGTTTAGAACGATCCAAAGCAATTATTGTTGCCACAGCAGTGCTACATAATATGGCAATAAAAGCAAAGGAGGATGAACCACCTGAAGACCCTGATGTTATAGTTTTACAAGAAGTCGTTCAGAATGCCGATGATCAGGTCAATCAAGGAAACAATGCTCGACGATTATCATTAATAAATGATTATTTTCAGAACTTAATAAATAATAATTAAAGTACGCAACCATATATTTTTTTTTTATTAATAAATTTTACATATTTAATTGTTTTTGTTTAATTAATAAATCTGTTTTTAAAATTTCCATTTACAAATTATGGCGTTCTTCTTCTCTCTTCTCTTTTGCTGTGTCTCTTTTTTCTTTGTCGGCTGCCTCTTTTTTTATTATTTCCAATTGTAAATTTATTAATTCCAATTTTCTTTCGGCTAAAGTTTCAAAAAATTTTTTTTCAGGTTTTCTCCTTAAAATATCCCTTCCCTGCCTTCTGGTTATTCTGTTTTTTTTTGTATAGGACCAGCCGACTCTGTTTCGATGACTGATTCTACTGAAAAAATAAGTACAGTTAGTAATAATGACAAAATTAGTATATCGAACAACAAATATAACTGATAAAAATTAAATTTTATCGAAATAGAAATGTTTATGACAAAATTAATATATTAATAAAATTACAACATAATACCTATATTATTTGATGAAACTAGTGCCTCATTTACTGGTTGTCTCAGCAAACATGGGGTCCAAGAGCTCCATTCATTTTGTTGCTCAGGAGTATTATCAGGAGTATTTTCTAGCTGAAATGATTATTAATTAGATATGGAAATGTTAATTATGTTAGTTTACCTGTATAATATATTCTTGAGTAATTTCTGTACTAGGTGGATCTGGATCGACAAATTCAATAATCGGATCTGTTTAAAAAATTGAATGTTTATAATTAAAGACATTATTAATTAATTAAGATTTCATTTAATATTTGATTTATTATTTCACAAACATGTTATTATTTAATATTTTACATTGATAATGATGATAATTCATTGAAACATGTTTGTGAAATAATAAATCAATTATTAAATAAAATTTTAATTAATAATGTCTAAAATAAATAGATTTTATAAATTCTGTATTTAGAAAATATAAAAAAGATTATAATTATAAAAACAAATTGTTTATAGACACTTTATAATACAAATACAAACCCTGGTCATCATCGTAGGAATTTGTAGAACCTGTAACACTAAGACTTACGATACCTAATACCTTGTCTCCAAAGCTACTTATTTTATTATTTCCTAGACCACCACCTGTTTTAAATTTTTTTTTTTTTATTGCAGCAAATTCTTTTTGAGTACTCTTTTTAAGAGTATCCCATTTGCTTCGCAAATGTTTTGCAGACCTACTCCCTAATGTTATATTGTTGAACTCCTCTGCTATTTTCTCCCAAGCCTTTTCTTTTGCAGAGTTGGTTACCTGGTCCGTTCTTTTACACTCTATAATCAAAATCATCTTTTAGTAAAAATCCCTTAATTATAATTTATACTCATATTCATTGTATACAAAAAAAACTTACCAACTACATCTTAAAATTTTTCTATCAACATTAATAATGTCTCAGTCTCTTCGGGACGAAAATTGGAGCATCGAATTCTACTTTTATCCATTTTGATTTGCGAGGTTATGTTGTTATACACCGTATAGCGTTATTTATTTTTTCTAATATCAAATGTGCGGCGCTTACGAGGTTATGTGCGTTAAACTAGGTTTATCTACTGTTCCGAGCACCGGATAAGTTATCTCCGGTTTATTTCTCTTTAAACCCTAACTATGCTTTAACTGGTTATTGTAAAAGCGCATTTTTATATTTATTCCGTAGATAGCGTTACTCCTGGTTTAAACGACGGTTGTAAAAGCGGCCCTAAGTGTATATAGATGTCCAGATGGGAACATAGATTTATTTTTTAGTAAACTTGAAGCTGTAATAGAACGTATTTATAGTGAAAGTATTTTAATTTGTGAAGATTTTAATATCAACTTAAACATCGAAAGCAGTGGTAAATCTGAATTCATATCGTTATTACTGTCATATGGTTTTAAACAAACCATCTTTGAAAATACTAGGATTACAGCAAACACTCGCAGCTGTATTGATAATATATTTACAAATATCACAAAATTAGAATTTAATTCAAAAGTCATACATTCTCAGATATCTGATCATACTGCACAAAAGCTAGTGCTATATATAGACGTCAAAAATAAACAAAATAGGTATCTATATATGTTAGAACGTTTTGTGATATAAATATTAACAATTTTATTAAGTTATTACAAGATCAAGACTGGAAGCAGGTCTATGAGATAGATATAGAAGATGTTAATTTTCAGTGGTCTAAATTTATAGAAATAATTTTGCAATGTTTTAACTCATTTCCAATTAAACCCAAACAGATAACAAACAGAAATAAAACTAAACACTTCATCACACCTGAAACAAAACAAATAAAAGACAAAATGGATGCATTATATACTATTTATGCAGTAAGTAAAAATGACAACATAAAAAAATTATACCAAAATGCCAATAAAGAGTACAACTTAGCTCTTATAAATGATAAGCGCAACATGTACGATATCAAATTAAATGCATCAAATAACAAATCAAAGTGTGTATGGAATATAATTAACACAATAACAGGCAAAAACAACGCAAAATCTTCTAAACTATTTTCAGAACCATCGGTAGATCTAGCGAGTAAGCTAAATAAGCACTTTGTAAACGCTGCACCAAATGCTTTAAATCAGCTTAGTTACATACCATACGCAGACATTATAAACAGTAGACAAAATTCTTTATTTATAACACCGGTCACAACGCTCGAGATTGGTGATATCACCAACAACCTTAAAAATAAAAAGAGTGCGGGAATAGATAATATTCCAGTTACTATAGTAAAAGCATGCATAAACTTTATATTAGATCTACTGACTTATATTATTAATAACTCTTTAAAACACGGAATATTTCCGCAGCAGTTGAAAATAGCGTTAATTCGTCCGATACATAAAAAAGGGAATATAGACGATATTAAAAACTATCGTCCGATCAGTTTGTTACCTGCTTTCTCAAAAATATTTGAGTCAGTAATGCATAAAAAAATAACTCATTATATGGAAAGCATAAAAGGTTTTCATGCATCTCAACACGCATATCAGAAAAACAAATCGATTGATACTGCCATATTTCAATATACTAACTCTGTAAAAGCTGCTTTAGAAGAAAAATGTATTTGTGTAGGAATATTTTTAGATTTATCTAAAGCCTTTGACAGTATTGACCACAGAATTTTGCTAACAAAACTAGAAAAATATGGAGTCAGGGGAATAGCTTTAAAATGGATTGAATCTTATCTTAATTTTCGCTTTCAAAAAGTTTGTATTTTGCAAGAATATAATAAATTTGAATCAGAAATTTTGAATGTAAATGTTGGTATTCTTCAGGGTAGCTTACTAGGGCCACTACTATTTATTATTTACACAAACGATATTTATTTATCTTTGGCTCAAAATGACGCAGAAATAGTCAGTTACGCTGATGATACTAATATTCTTGTCAAAGCCAAAAACTATCCTCTGTTGTTAAAAGTCAACAAAGTTATGAAAGAATGCACTTATTGGTTTACCAGAAATCGTCTTTTAATAAACGAAGATAAAACAAATCTGGTGTTATTTAAAACATGTAAAAGTCATTTTGAGACACCTGTGAATATCAAAATAAATAATATAAACTACAAATTTACACCTAACGTAAAATTTCTTGGAATTTTTATTGATGAAATACTTAGCTGGAAAGAGCATGTCAAATATTTATCTCAAAGATTAAATAGTGTATGTTATACAATACGTGTAACATCAAAAAACTTAAACATGGAAACAAGAAAACAAATCTACCATGCAAATTTTTGTAGTATTCTAAGATAAAAAAAAAAAAATAAACAAATAAATCATTATATTTTCAGTTTTTTTGTCTATTTCTTGTTGTAATTTATTATTCTTTCTTAGCGTTTTTATTTGGTCCGTATGCTACTATCATGGTCCATATGTTTTATTATCTACTAACTTCATTTCTACTGTCATAATAATTCTTTTATTTATGTGTTTTTTTCTTAGTGTATCTTTTATTTTTTCCGGAGCTATTATCATTCCTACTCCTCCTTTAGCTCTTTCCTTTTACTCTACTCCTGTCCACATTAACCAGTACCTTCTATGCATTCTTACTATCCCTTGCCCTTTTTTTTGTTTCCGTCATTCCTAGTATTTTTATTTTTGGTTTATAATTTCTTTTACCAGTATAGCTTCTTTTCTCAAGTATTCTCTTATATTTTATGTTCCTATTCTCTCTCTTTCTCTATTTTTTTAAATTTTTTTTTTAAATTTTTTTCCAGTTATGTTTTTTTATTTGCATTGATCTCTATCTTATTTTTTGTACCATTTCTTTGTTATGTCATTTTCTTTTTTTTTCTGTTTTCTTGTTAGTTTTTTGGAACATCCATTTCTTCTAAACTCTTTAACTCTTTATTCCATCTATATTCCTTTCCGTTAATTATTAACTTTCAGTAACCTATTGTAATTCTCTTTCCATTCGCTTTTTCTTTTTTTACATGTTTCTATTTTTTTTTTGTACGCATCTTTCTTTGTGTGTTAGGTCATTGTCAATGTAAATCTTGGTCCCTTTCAGATTTCTTTTGGCTTTCATTATTTGTTGCTTTGTTTCTCCTGTTTTGACGCCATTATTAAAAATGGAGCGATACACGCTTCAACAACGCATTGAAATTATTAAAATTTACTACAAAAATGGTAAAACATTTTCAGTCACAGTTCAAAAAACTAAAACACTTTTTGGTCGTCGTAAAGCACCTTCTCGGCCGGTAATAGTAAACCTGGTGGAAAAATTTGAGCTGTTAGGACAAGTTTGTGATGTAAAGAATGGACACCGTGTGCATTGCTCAAGAACACATGAGAATATTGTTGATGTAGTCCGCAGTGTTGAAGAAAACTTAGGTTTGTCGATTCCTCGTTGGTCTTTGGAATTAGACATTCCACAAACGACATTACATTGTATTTTGCATAAAGACTTAAGTCTTAAGGCTTTTAAAGTTCAGTTAACACAAGAACTCAAGCCGGGCTATCACCATAAACGTCGTATCTTTGCTGATTGGGTCCTTCAAATGCATCAAAATAATCCGGAATTTTATCGAAAAATTATCTTCAGTGATGAGGTTCATTATCACCTCAGGGGCTACGTTAATAAGCAGAATTGTTGCATTTGGAGCTCAGAAAATCCAAGAATGATTGTTAAAAAGTTTTTGCATCCTCAACGTGTCACTGTTTGGTGCGGTTTTTGAGCTGGCGGTGTGATTGGACCCTACTTTGTTTTGAAATGAGGCTGGTGCAACTATTACGGGGAATGGATGGCGCTACCGAGCTATGATTAATGATTTTTTATGGGCGGAATTGGAAGATATTGATGTGGACATTTATTTTCAGCAAGACACAACAACACCTGTGAAAAGAAAAGAAAAAACTGATGATGGCCTAACCGCCGAAACCGGTCTTAATATATAAAAATAAAATCAGCACAATAAAGTATAAAATTTTTATTAAAATACCCTAACCTCAATTAAATATAAAAATTTTATTACAATGCTACAAGGTTTATATCTTGGTTCAATGCTGTATAAATAATAAAACAACAAAAAAAAAGATTAAAATGTATGCGGTAATAGTTTTGTACTATGCATACGGAAGATGCTTTTGCTTTTTGTCAGTTGTGGGCACAAACGCGCATATAGTAAAAGATTTGGTGTTGGTATGTTTACTATGTGTTAACAAATAAAGTTTTTTAACAGGTTTTTGTCAAAATGCAGCAATCATGGATTTAAAGCTATTTTTTTTTAATCTTAAAAGTTATGAAAGTTATGATGAATTTACTTAGATGCAGCAAACATGAATTTGCAGCTTAAAGTTCAATTTAAATTTTTTAATATGTTGAAAATTACCTCAAACAATACTTTTTAAAGTTATAAAAGTTAGAACAAATTCAAATACAAAGGTTGTGCAAAGTTTTTCAGTAATTTGACAGTTAAGTTCTCAAAATTTAAAGAACCAATAGAACATTTATTTTATAGTATCTCAAATGCTAGAACCAATGTTGAAATATAAAAATTATGCAGAATTTACTTATAACTAATTTATTTAAACAAATTCTAGTGTTTTTTTAGACAAAATAAATGAGACACTTGAATTTTGCAAATTTGCAACACTAATAATATTTAACTATGTAGATATAAGCAAAAAAATTAGCTTATTTTGTGAATCACAATAATGTTAAAATGCTTTAGTCTCTGCACGATGCTTTTTTTTATGGTATAGATTATGAACAGACGACGACAAATATTAGCGTTGCTGTAAAACAATGAAAACAAACAAAAAGTAGACAAAAACAAAGTGAAAATAGGAATTACGTCTAACTTGTGGCTAAAGGTTTTATTACTCTAGCTGAAGATAAGAAGAATAGTCAAATTACTAATGTTAAATTTCTCCTGCCTTTGGACCATGTAGAGTCTGCAAAAGAATAGATACTTTGCCGATTATCAGTTTCTTTAAACTGTAGCACATTTTTATCTTCTACTTCATCTTCTAATCCTCTGGGTCATCTGCTACTTTTTTTTATCGACCACGTTGACTAGAAATTTCAAGCTACGTCTAAGAAGTCAAAGATTTGTCAAAAAGTTTCTCTCAAGGAACATAATGTGAACGATTCTATAGTTACGTTGATTCATACAAAGCTGGACAGCAAAACACATTTTTATCCAGTATCTGATGATGATAGAACATATCAGCTTTCGACTAAAAAACTTTGTCAAAAATTAACAAGTTTAAATTTATTAACAACTACTAGCCAGTCAGAAAGATATCAGATTGAAATAAATAAAGATGTTGCGTATGTTTGTCATGACAAAATAGTTGAAGATAAAGATAAAAGACGTAAACTTGTAAAAAGTGTAGGACAGCAATACTCGTCTATATCTAAAACGAAAAAAAAAATTGAAGCGCGAATGATTGAAATAAGGTGTAGAAATTACTGTCAACAAAATTACGGCAAAATATTTTGGGTTTTATTGAACGTCATATACCATTACAAAAAAGAAAATTTAAACAAAAAATCAAAATATTTCTTTACTTTTGAAATAGACAACACAAAGTTTAAGGTTTGTAAAATAATTTATAAAAATACTTTAGGAATAAATGATAGGTCGACGGTTATCAACAAAATGGACAGCATTGGAATTTTAGGAGAAAAACGAAGAGTAAAACAGAAAATATAGAATAATAGCTAATTCTTTGACAGAAGCAGTAAACGTCAAAAAAATCATATAATTAGCAATAACTTTATAGAAACTTGCTACAACTTACAAGCTGTAATGACCGTATCAAACAGTGAGACTTTTACTATAAATCTAAAATTAACTTTTTAAATTTAACTATAAACAAATTAGGGATAAACCACACTGAATGTTATTTTTGGACAATTTTGAAGCACAGCGTGGAGCCAACGAAACCGGCACTTGCGTCTTACGTTTTTTACACACAAAAATCGGCATACACTAATTTAGATTCTTCTTCTTCTACTACGTTAAGCTGTGGTAAAAAAAATCATCAATTTATTATTGGATTGTACATTTATGCTGTTTCAAACCTTAAATATAAATCAGTTACACACATTTTTTTTAATTAAAGGGCCCACCCAAAATGAGGGCAATGCTGTCCGTTCAACTATTAAAAAAAAAATTATAAAAACGTTACGATCTGGCCCAATGTTCCGTCGCAATATGTAACTGCCATAAGAAAACATTTGACATTTTCTTTAAACTTGAGTATTACAGAATTGCTGTTTTCTATTGTATTACGTCAACATTCTGCTTTAAAATTTTATTCTGTACATGATTTACCAGACAACGTTTAGTATGGCAACAATATCGTGGTACAATGTTATTGTTTTTATTTTTTATTTTTTGACACAATAAACATTTATGTAACAAAGCATATATGCTAGTTACCTTCAATTTACTACTAAACGTAATAAGTGTAAACAATTGGCTAATACGTGTTATTCTGGTTACATTAAAAAAGTGAAAAATTTAATAATATCTAATCGTAAAGCTTTTTGGGGGTACGACAAATTTAAACATAGTGGTAACAAGATACAAGTTCACACAGCACATATTCTCTATCATCTACTCATATCCAAATACATAAATCGTATATTGTTTTAAAGTTATCTGATGTATTCAATAATTTATTAGTATTGGAGCTCAACAACTGTCTAGGGCGTGCGTTTGCTTTCTACCTTAATGATTTTTATTTAACTTTTTTTATGGAGGTCATAGGTACATTTTCTACTAGCTGAAAACAAGTTTTTATTACTCTGATTTATAAGTCTGTTGCTAAAAATTATGTAAAAAGCTATAGAATTATACTCATTTTATCACTCTCAAGTTTTTGAAAAGTTAATTACCTGTCAATTGACTGTTATTCTGAAATCAGAAATTGCCCTCAATCATACGGTTTTTGAGTTGGCAACTCAACATCTTCCAACCTTTTGTGGTATGAATCTTATACAACAAATGCATTCGAAGAGATTTTAGGTAGTTTTAGTTTACCACAAGATACTAATTATAAAACTACTTTGAGGTTAGGGTATTTTAATAAAAATTTTATACTTTATTGTGCTGATTTTATTTTTATATATTAAGACCGGTTTTGGCGGTTAGGCCATCATCAGTTTTTTCTTTTCTTTTCACAGGTGTTGTGTTTTTTTTTAAATTAAATAATTTTTATTAAAATACCTTAACCTCAATTATTTTAAACTGTGCAATAATCAGAAACAAATACTTTAAAACTACTTTGTATTGGAGTTAATGGAACCATGTCACTGTAGATTCAATCTTTTTTATCTGACAGATTTCAAGTTGTGCGCATCGGTCAGTGCGTTTTTCGTAATTACGTCATCTTCTACAGGGGTTACATCTTGGACTTGGAATTTTTATGAAAATTTAGTTTTTAGATCATTTTTTACTACTTGATGAAAAAGTTCAGATTTTATCTAGTTGCTGCCAAGCTAATAACTTACTACTTATTTTAAATAAGCGCAAAGTAATGACGTCAGTTAAGGGGGGAGAATTGTTGCGCTATTATAAGGGCACAGCATCCAACTCAGCAAAAAAACGCCTGAATATAATTGAGTAAAATTTTCACACATTGTAGAAGAAAGTCCAATCTGTGTCCTCAAACTTGTAAAAATTTGATGCAATAAGTCGTTTCTTTGCAATTAATTTTTAAAAAGTGACGTTTTTAATTAGTTTTTTGTTATTTTTTTACTCTTTAAATATAACTTCAAATCTTTATCTAAAAACATGAAGACATAGAATATTGTATGTAGTTCAACATATAAAAAAATTAATGACTAAAATCTTATCGTTTGGATATTGAGTTGGTTGGCGTTTTGTCTTATAAGAACTAATTTTAATTTAAAAACGGCGCTGTACGTGTTAATATTTTTCTAGAGAGAAAAATTTACTAATATTCTCGTAGATGTGATAAGATTTAATATTTTTCCATAACTATACTACTAGTGGCACCACAACAGGACGGGGCGACAAACTCGACAATTCTCTAGCGTTAAGTAAAAATTGAATAGATTAAATTGTTTGTTTTTTGACGTATAAAAGCAACATTTCCGGCAGATACATAGAACTGCTCTCTACATTTAATACGACCTGTTTTGAGAAATGACGTTTTAATTTTGACTTGACAATAGTGTTTTGTGGGAATATGGATTTTCCTGACTTGCTTAGCTCAATTGGTATTCATGTCTTGGTTTGATTTTTATCCTCGATTAATAATATATAACAGATAGATACAGGGTTTCTATAAATGTCTGCTATTATGTAATCACTTTAAATATGCAGTCTTTTTAAAATGTTCACCAAACTATTTACTTTGTTTGACAATTCAACTTCTGCTGTATTTACGCATACCTAATGTGAATTCACTTGGTTACATAATCCAAAACTTTTATAGTAACTCTGTATGTAAGTTTAAATAAACTGGTCAAAATGTAAAATAGATTAAATAGGTATAAACGTCCGGAATTTGTGCTTTGGTAAATGAACTTACTAGTGATTATAAGTATATTTTACAACTATTAATCAATTTTAGATTGTATAAGTAGAAAATTTAAACAACATAAATGATAATTTCAATTTAGCACTATTTGGGGTGCTAATTAAAATTATTAGGTTTTTTGAATAATATCTTATGAATTAGATGTCAGGTGCTATAAAAGAGTGTAATACTTATTATTTACATTAGATGTGAATGAAATTAAAATAGTCCGGGTAGCTCAGTTTCATGCTCTTTCATACCAGACTTTAAATTTACTTGATGAGTTAAGCATGTATTTAATTAGTTGCTTTATTATTTTGGGAATTTTATCATTTTATAATTGTAATCATTTTGTTTATTTTAAAATTATGATCTAATAAATAGTACATAATTCATAATTTTATTAATATCAAAATGAATATTTTATATTTTTATATTTTTTTTATATAAATGGAAAATAGTTGGATTAAATTATGTATATACTGATGCCCGGCTTGATGGATTTGTGTTTTATACACGAAAATTTGCCTAGTGTGTTATCGATTTGAAATTAACCGTGTTTATAATATTATTATTTGTGTATTCTTAATTATGTTTGCATGAAATTAGTAATGCAAATTAATGTTGTTTGCGTGATAATTAATAAAGTGGCATCAGATCTAAGACACATAATAATTACTAAAAGCAAACAATATATTATTGTTGTCTCTAGTATATTGGCAAAGATGGTGTAAAGAAGTTAATGAATTGTTTGAATGGGAAATTAGAAATTCAGGTATAATAGGCCCGTGCACGTATGTATATAGAAACAAAGTACCGTAGGAATTATGAATTTCCCCACTGTAAGATGGCTGAATGGGCTCGCGCATTTCCCTATTTCCCCGCTGCCAACATTACATAAAGAGGAGAAACACAAAGCCAAATTATTACACAGATATTTTTCCGCTAGCTAATGAAGCATTCAACGCACAGTTGTATTTGAACTAGGAGATTAGTTAAATATTGCTATGTTTGTAATGCTCGAATTTGTGTTCTCTCGTTTGAGACCTGTGCTTGGCGGCGGCGTCAGGGGCAAGCGCGGCGTGGTTGGGGGTGTGTATAAATATTATGCCAGTAACAAGTTAATTGGATACATTTTAATTAGTTCAAATAATTAGCAACTTTAAATAAGGGATGAAAGAAAACCTTTTATATTACGTTTTGCCAGGCACTCGTTGTGTTCCACTTCAGACTTTGAACTATATGTTAATTTCATTTAAACTTTTACCACTTTTGCATTTTTTACGATTTTGTATGATTTTATTTGGATTTTATTAATTTTATTATAGTTAACATCATTTAATCAAATATTCTATAATGAATAACAAACTTTCTCTTAATTGATATGTCTAAATTTATATATTACTGTTAATGATTAAAAATATATAATTAATAACCATAAGATGTATTTCCCAACTGTTTGGACTAATTTGAAGGTGGGGCATATGTTGGCCCCGATTCCACTTATTAATTGGATTTATATTGTTTTTGAAATTCGAGCGTTTTTAGGGACTGTTCGCTTCGTTTCGGCTGAGGGTTTTTGATTGACACTCAGGTTCCATGCCACCTGTCAATTTAGCTCTGCATTAAACTCGTCGGAACAGAACAGAAAACCAATTTCATAAGAGTATCCCGTTACGTTCTTCCACAGTTAAAAAAAGTAACCGTAAGAAATGAAAAGAAATGCCGAAAGCGGCATCTTATTAATTATTCAAAAACCAAAATGTTTTGTAGGCACACTTCATATTATATTTATGTATAAAAGAAAGTTTCCTAAAATGATTTTGATATACAATATTTATAAATTGGACCGTAATGTAGATCAATTTTTGTTAAAAAATCATTTGTTATATAATTTAAGTACTATATTATTTTAAGTGGTATGACTTAAATGGATTAGTTAATTAGATATATAGTTAATATAAAATAATTTGACAAGTATGTTATGTTATTTTTAATTTATTAATTAAGTATGAATGTTAAATTATATTTATAAATATATAAAAAATAAAACTATAAAGAGAGAATCAATTGCCTTTGATTTTTTTTTTTAGGGGATTGCTGTAGGTGGACAAGTCAAACTTTTCTAATAAACATCTGACAGAGTTATTTATATTAATATTTACTTGACCAATTTGTCATAATAATCTGATTAAAGGTGGTGGAGATGTTGCACTTTTTATACACATTACAGATTATCTTACATTAACCCAGTTTTGAAAAAGACAGTGTGCAGATTAAATTGTAGCTTGGAGTGAGGTAATAATTTTAGTTATTGATAGAGCAATTGGTACTCGCTGGCCAGCACAAATGTGCAGTAGTGCTGGAACTATGTCTCTAAACTGGAGTTTTAGTTTTTAGTGGTCAGATTCAGTTTTTTATGAATCGTGTCTAAGATATTTAATGTTTTTTCATTTCAAATGCAAGATGACTGCGTACCTGATTTTCCTACTTTGCAGCAATAACACTTTGTGTTTTATATAACTTGGTTTGTTCCGGAAAAGTTTTTTAGATGCTTGAATAAGTCTCAAGTTTAGTCCCGCATAAATAGAGCAGAAAGTGTCACTAATCTACAAGTTTTTTGCTTGTATTTAAAAATTGAAATTATTTATTTTACTGATTTAAAACAAAATCAAATAATATATGGTTTTACAAAGTTAAAATTAACTAAATTGGTAGTGTTCTAGTCAGATATTGTCGAAGATTATTTATAGAATTTAACCTAAAAATTTGAAGACGTTTTGCCATATTGTCGATATGGTCTTTGATAAACAAGTATTAAATCATTTGTAATATGATGAAGTTTATTAATGTAAATCAAAAATAAAATTGCCAAAAGAGAGAACTTTGAAGAACATCAGCATTAATCATTTTGAGTTTTTTATCAATTTTAACATTAATTTTTAATCAAAAATTGAAGATAAAGTAATAAGCTAATTTGTTCAAAGAACTTAAAAGTGCGGAAACTAATATATATTTTTTTTTTAATTTTTAATTGATTGGGCAATATTGCAATTTGATTAATTTGAAAAAAACAAAATTTGTCTCTCTGTTTTGATATAGATTTGCAGAATTTCAATTAAAAATATTTGTTTTTTATATGATACGGTATATAACTTTGGTAAGAAAAGAAGTCAATTTGTTTGAAAATGTTTTATGTTTTTTTAATGTCATTACCAATTGGCCTAAACTAGAAGCTTACTTACAGTAAACTAATAAATATTTTACCACATATTCTTAAAGTAAATTACAATCACAAATTTTAAAATTATATTTGTTTTAATTATATTTGCCTTACACAAAATTATCCAAAACTAAAAACTCGTTTGTAATTTTCATATAACTCAAATGAGAAACAAATTAATACTACAAATTTTGCAACAATGCTTATTCCAATATTCTGTTCAAATTAAAAGATTCTATTATCACATAACAGCGAATTTTAGGTTGAAGCAGCACGACTATTTAAATTTATTGCAAAATATTTAAAGTGCAAATTTGTTATGACTTAAACATTAAAAAAGTATATATAATAATTTAAAAAAAAACTATACTTTGCAATATTGCCGGTTTTTGTAGTAGATTTAAACAATTTAATCAAACTCATACAGAGTGGGAGTGAGTTTGGTTGTAAGTATGATTGTAAGTAAGTATAATTGTAAGTAAGTCTCCTATTGACTTTGATGTTTTTTTTTGTTATATATATTTTTTGACTAATTTGAAACCTCTTTGATTTTGCTCAAATTTTCAGGGATCAAAATATAGATAAAAAAAATGAGATTCCCTAAATTTTGGACCTTAGAATATTGCCTGTTCAAAATGAAACACATTTGAAGGTCAGAAATTTCACAAAAATTTTTTTGCTTATTTTGTATCTCAATTTTTGGGCTTCTGGAAAAAGATAAAGAAGTCCACGATGGCTTAAATTATTCTTCATTACATGTACTTTAAAACCCATATTTTTATGTTTAATATCGTGGCAGTCATTTTGATATATTAAGCTTCAAACATTATTCCAAAAAAAACGCAAATTTAGCAGAATTGCAAAACTTTGCTTTCTTTAAACCGTTCTAACTTTGTCAAATCTTAACAAAATTTGATTCACAAAGTCTAGATTTCTTTGTGTTTAATATTTTTTAAAGTGATTACACAAAACTTAAAGAATCAATACGTATACATCACTATTTTGATGCAATAAGTTGCACATATTTTTGCGATCTTCAAAACTTGTAATTTTCAGGTCCCGAAGAAGCGCTGTCATCTTATGTCGATTTTAGTCAACATTTTAGTAAATACTCTTTAGAGCACAAGAAAAAAAGTTATCTATATGAGAAATGGTATATCGGGCTATATCAAGAATTTTTTAATATTCAAAAGTTGTCAAAACTGGCTAACCGCACATTTTTGTATCTTAATTTTTGGGCTTTTAGAAAAAGATAAGAAGGTCCACGATGGCTCAAATTATTCCTTATTACATGTACTTTAAAGCCCATATTTGTTTATTTAATGCTGGGACAATCATTTTGATATATCAAGCTTTAAACATTATTACAAAAAAAAAGAAACGCTAATTTAGCAAAACTGCAAAATTATGTTTTGTTTAAACCGTTCTAACTTTGTACAAATTTTATAAAAATTTGTTCCACGAGGTCTAGATTTCTTTGAGTTTAATCTTTCTTTACAGTGATTACACAAAACGTATAGAATTAATACATATTCACCACTATTTTAATGCAAGAAGTTGCACATGTTTTCGCGATCTTCATAACTTGTAATTTTTAGGTCTCGAAAAAACGCTGACACCTTATGTCGATTTCAATCAAAATTTAAGTAATTACTCTTTAGACTACAATAAAAAAAGTTATTTATATGAAAAATGGTATATTGGGCATTATCAAAAAAAAATTTATATTCAAAAATTGTCAAAATCGGCATTGTTCTTCATAACATCTAAATTATTGTTTGTCTATCTTTCTTTGTTTTTGAGATAGTCAACAAATACTAAATATTTAAAAAAAAAATTTTTTAACAAAAAAACACAAACAAAACAACATTACTTTAACAAGTGTGCATTGATGCAAGATTTGATACTTGTTAAAGCAGTTTTTTTTGGTTTGGTTAGTAAAATTTGATAAAAAATGCAATTGAACAACGGAGAATACGCAGATATCATTTTTGTTTAGGGACTTTGTAATGGTAATGCCGCCCTAGCAATTGAGATTTTTTGACAGAAAGCAACTTTTTTGACGCGTTTTTTAGTAAAAATGTTTGATAACCCATATTATTATCAAAAGTACAACACCTACAACCAGGCGACGCAGCACAACGACTTGCATTTTCTCAATAGCTTCTGTCACGCTCCCTTTGGCCTACTATATTTCTTTTCTTCTTTATTGAGTAGGAGGAGGACAGGGCTTCTCTTGCCGCCGTAGATCAGTGTAGACGGGGGTGGTAAAGAGTGAGCGCTACGGGATCTCTTTTGAAGTCCACCTTGTTTGTCATTGATCACACCTCCTCATTTTCTTGGGCCAGAACCGCACCTACTCCATACTCCGATGCGTCGGTCTGCACAATAAAGGGTCGTTCAAAGTCTGGGCTAAACAAAACTGGTGTCGAGATTAGGTGTTGTTTTAAGGTGTTAAATGAAGCCTGGGTCTCTTCGGTCCATAGAAATCTTTTATTTTTCCTTGTAAGGTCATGCAGCGAGGCTGCTTTGGTAGAATAATCCGGAATGAAACGCTTATACCAAGCCGCCATGCCAAGAAAACGACGCACCTCACCCAAATTCTTAGGAGTTGGGACCTGGACTATTGCTTCAACTTTAGTAGGATCCACTCTTAGATCATTCTTGTCCACCACATATCCCAAATAAACTAAACTGGACCTACAAAATTGACATTTATCCACACTAACTGTCAAGCCAGAATCTTTTATTCTTTTAAATACTTTGCCCAATAATTCCATATGGTGATCAAAATCCGGAGAAATAAGGATAACGTCGTCCAAATAAACACAACAGTGAGGCTCCAAATCCACACCCAATACTCTATCAATAAGTCGCCGCCAAGTAGCAGGGGCATTAGTAAGCCCAAACGGCATTTTTTTTAAATAGCTCTCTTCCGGAGATGGTAATTGCTGTGTATTCCCGTGACTCTTTCTGCACGCTAATCTGCCAGTATGCAGATTTAATATCAAGCGACGTCAGGTATTTTGCATCTCTTAACCTATCAAGAATGGCTGCAATGTAAGGAATCGGATAAGCATCCTTTTTTCTAACGGCGTTCAAAGCCCTATAATCTACACAAAAGCGTACTGAACCGTCTTTTTTTAGAACCATTACCACCGGACTGCTCCAGGGACTACTAGAAGGTTCAATTACGTCCAATTTTAACATTTCCTCTACCTCTTGATCGATGACCTTCATCATGTGGGGAGAGCGAGGATAATAACGCTGCTTTAAAGGTGGTGATGTAGTTATGATGGCATCTTCCACTAAAGTGGTCCAACCCAATGTTTTTCCATTCATCTGACCTCTGACTTCAAGTAACAACTCACTCAGGCGACTGCTCTGACTGCTATCCAGATTGCCTTCTGACTGTAGAAAACATGTGTTAATTGTTGGAACTGCAGTTGAAAACTGCCAACTGTCCTGTTGAAGATTTGGGACTATGCCCATTTCTCGCCAAATATCAGCTCTTAATATTAACGGACTAGTAAGGTCTGGTATTACCCACACTTCAACAAATCTAGTTTTCCCTTCTAATGTAAAAGGCACATTGCAAATTCCTATAGCCGTACACGACTCACCGTTGGCTACTTGTACATTACCACTTCTGTCAGACAACATCCGTAGTCCTACGCTTTTAAAAATATTCCATCCAACACTACTTGCTATAGTATGGGTCACTCCAGAATCCAACAATCCTAGGATTTCTACTCCTAAAACTGTTACTTTGAGAAAGGGTCTTTGATCGGTTTTATTATAAGACAGTACATATTCCAAGACAGCCTGAGTTTTAAGGTTAGTTATCATCTTATCATTGGGAGCAGTCATTCGACTACTTACTGCTCCCTTTTGCCGTTTCCCGAAACGGCACATTTTGGGCAGTTAATTTTTTTAAACCCACGATTTCCACAATTGTAGCACCGAAGTTCAGGGGGCAGTGTACAATTTCTCGCAAAATTACCAGGCTTATTACACCTGTAACACAACCTATTATACTGCAACCTAACTACCTCGCTGACTTCTCTAATTGGATGCGCCTCAATGTAGGCTAGGTCTTGCTCAAGGCTCCGACGAGATGATGTTGGAGGTACATACTCATTGCTGGCTTCCTTTAATGCTTCCAGCTTCTGACAGCAAACTTCCAACTCAGCCAATGTTTTTGTATCCACTAAACTTAAACCGTGTTGGTAAAATGGAGATAGGTTTCTCCGTATCGTTCGGACTTGCATAGTTTCGGAAACCTTATAAGTTAGTCGCCCAAACAAAGATTTTATAACAGCCATATATAAACCGCTGGATTCCCTCTGTCCTTGTGTCCTACATTTAATTTCATCCAGGAGTTTATCCTCATAGTTACTAGGTTGAAATTCTTTTCTTAACGCCTTAACCAAATCATCCCAATCGCTAAAGTTTTTACGGTACGCCCTGTACCTTAAAGCCTTTCCCGAAAAGAGGTCCAAGGCCGAGTAGAACAAACCTTGTTTAGAGACATTGCGAGCAAAACTTAATTCGTTGACTTGCTCCAAAAATGCACTAACCGACATCTGATGGTTATCACCTGAATATTTCAAATTCCATTTCATTACGCTCAGAGATCTTTGCAAACGTTGCGGTCTACGCCTGGGGGTTAAAGTGCATGGCAGCTCATCTTCACTGCTATTGGTATCATCAGTTTCCTCACCACCATCCTCGTCTTCCTCATTTGCAATAGAAGCGGCTTGTAGCAAAACGTGGAGAGGTACGTTCTCTCAATAGGTTATGTTGGCTTGGTTCACCTTTCCAAATGCCTCACCTAATGTCGTAATTTCAGCCAACAGCTTCTCTCGGGTCTCCGAATTTTTCTCAGATGCATCTAAACGTGTAGCGCGACCTCGTACATGCACAAACCTCGTTTCCCACTTCTCCAGTATTGAGGGTGACGTGGTTTCATCCATTGAGGGCAACAAACCTCTCAGAAACACTATTTTTCCAGTAATAATACCAATTTCTTCTTTAGTCTCTATAATTGGCGATGGATATTTTATACTCGGTTCCTTCTCTTCCAACTTTAGCAAGGGCCGCAACAAGGGTTGCATCGACTCTACAGTAGGGATACCAATGATTTCTTGCACCTTTAATTCGTACGTTATCTCGTCTTTCGCCAGACGATTAACCCTCATTTTGAAATCTATGATGACCGTTCGATAAAATCTAGTCAAGTATACCCAACAACATTCACACCAAAATTTGAAATTGACTATTTGTTAACACGACCTCTACTAACAATATTCCTAACCTTAAATTGTCTAACAAGTGTTAGCCAAGCCGGGCCCCACGTTGGGCGCCAAATTGTCACGCTCCCTTTGGCCTACTATATATATTTTTTTCTTTATTGAGTAGAAGGAGAACAGTGCTTCTCTTGCCGCCGTAGCTCAGTGTAGACGGTGGTGGTAAAGAGTGAGCGCTACGGGATCTCTTTTGAAGTCCACCCTGTATGTTATTGATCACACCTACTAATAGGTAGAACCCGATACCATATATGGATGTTAAGAAAAGAAAAAAAATGACCAAGTTATCTAATATTTTTAACAAAAAAATATGTGTTTATTAGAGATTCCGCTCCAATGATAATTAAAAAAATCGATGTCAATGACTAAATGTCATTGATATTGTTAGAGAGGTCATACACAAAACATTATAATAATAGTCAACAATAGTCGAATCGCAAATGATCCAAAATCAACCACACTTGCAAAACCAATAAAGTAATACCAATAATGCTTTAAAACCAAAAATTCGATATAATAATACACCGTTCAAAATCAATATTTGTTGAGTACAACACAATTTTGTAAAATATCAGACTTGAATTATCTTGGTAAAGGTGTACTTAAAAGTAAATTATAAGATGGTTAATACTCCTTGTCGTTATGTCCGGAATAGCGCTATCCCTGCACAAGACCCTGTAATAGAATGGTTTAACCCGACACAGATACTTCAACGTCTTAATAATAAAATTGTACTCTAGAATTCTACTTTAAAATTGAATAAGATTTTAAAATGCTTAAAGCTAAACTTAAGTTTATGTGAACCTTGGTTTACAAACATGGATGTTAGCAACTATTTATGTCTCCCGATGTTCAATTGAATCATCGATTTGAATATGAAATAAATGAATTTACCTTCAGTTGCCAGTTAAAATATGACGGTTAATACAATAGTAAAACAGTGAAGAAAACCTGGCTAACTGGTTAATACTTAGTTGAAATTGAACCTGATATTCAACAAAATACACATATAAATTAATACAAATCCAAGGAACGGACAGCTCCTTCCAACCAGATCCAGTTGTCACAGCTCCTGATTAATAGTCGTTGGATCTCGACTCTTTCTAACCATTTCCCAAGTCAGATAATAATTCCTATTCACTGCTATTCACTTTTGCTTGACCAGCTCACTCAAGCATACAGCAGTATGGAGAATGGAGGATAAAGCAATCAGATTTAACTTTTAATCTGAAGGTAAATGTGAATTCGAAGCCTAAGTTGTTGTGCGGCTTCGTAGTGTCCGCGCGTGGTTCACGTGGGGCCAATAATCCGCATCAAGTGTTGCACAGATTGCACATTTGCATTTAACCAAACTTTTCACAAAATATTAATTTGGTAGGAAACCAAATTCTCCACAATAAATTGTGCACCCACAAAAATCTTCTAGAGCAGTTCATCGGCTCGGATGGCCATGGATTTATTACACTTGCTCTATATGAAGATGGACACCCTTTCTTAACGGACCACCATTTGCGAAAAAGTGATGCGCAATTAAATTATTCGCAACAACCAAGTGATTGCTGTCACCCTTTTATCAGTACCAAGGATTGCTAACCACGCCCTGTTTCGGCAACTTCACGTCGCCCAATCAACATGGCGTTTGACAACAACACTGACAGTTAAGTGACAGTGCCTGTGTATATGCACAATAAACGGATTAAATATTAGATAATGGTAAGTAGACATTAATTAAGCAATAATAAAATTAATTCCCCCAATAACTAAGATTAAAACTAAGATATGAACTTTTAATAACTCCCATAATCTAAACTAATAATAACAACAAAATTGGTTGATAATCTGACTTATTGACACTAAACAATTTCTAATTATAATTCCCACTAATAATAATTATAATCAACCAATAACAATTCTATTTTTCCAGATGTTACATTGGTAGAAGGAAGTTAGCGGAATCCAAGATCGGCTAACTATCGATATCAGATGTCATCCAGCAATTAATCATCAATATCGACAGGTAAGCAACTAATTAATTAACTTCACTTAATCCCTAACATATCTGATAATTAAACTATTAATTAATTTAACAATTAAATAGTTCCAATTAAGTTGAAAACTATTAACTACCTTAATCGTTTCAGGTCCAAGATGTACATTTGGTAGCCGATCTCCACATCATAAATGGACCGTAACACTTCTTGATAATACCCAATACGCTTCATAATTTTTGTATAAATATCCTTTTTTTCTTGTGGTCTAAAGAGTATTTACTAAAATTTTGACTAAAATCGACATAGGGTGACAGTGTTTTTTCGAGACTTGAAAATTACAAGTTTTTAAGATCGCGAAAACATGTGCAACTTTTAGCATCAAAATAGTGGTGAATATATATTGATTCTATAAATCTTGTGTGATTACTTTACAGAAAGATTGAACTTTAAGATTTGACAAAATTAAAACGGTTTAAACAGTGCATAGTTTTGCAATTTTCAAAATTTACGTTTTTTTAAAAATAATGTTTAAAGCTTGATATATCAAAATGACTGCTGCAAGATTAAATATAGGAATATGGCTTTTAAAGTACATGCAATAAGGAATATTTTGAGCCACTGTGGACCTTCTTATCTTTTTCCAGAGACCCAAAAATTAAAATACAAAAATGTGCCGTTTGCCGATTTTGACAATTTTTGAAAAATAAAAAATTCTTGATAATGCCTGATATACTATTTCTCTTATAGATAACCTTTTTTCTTGTGTTTTGAAGAGTATTTTCTGAAATTTTGACTAAAATTGACATAGGGTGACAGCGTTTTTTCGGGACCTTAAAATTAAACATAAAATTAAAAGTTTTGAAGATCGCAAAAATGTGCAACTACCTGCATCAAAATAATGGTGTATACGTATTGATTCTATAAGTATTTTGTGATCACTTTAAAAAGAGATTAAACACAAGGAAATGTTGACCTCGCGGATAAAATTTTGTTAAAATTTGACAAAGTTAGAACGGTTTAAAGAAAGCTAAATTTTTTAATATATCAAAATGACTGCCACGATATTAAACATCAAAATTTGGGTTTTAAAGTACATGTAATAAGGAATAATTTGAGCCATTGTGGACCTTTTTATCTTTTTTTAGAAGCCCAAAAATTGAGATAAGAAATAAGCTAAAATAGACGTTTTATTGTAAAATTTTTGACCTTTAAATGTGTGTCATTTTGAACAAGCAATATTCTAAGGTCCAAAATTTTGGGAATCTCATTTTTTTCATCCATATTTTGATTCCTAAAATTTAGAGCAAAATCAAAGTGGTCAACTTTTTTACCCATATATGTATGTATATACATATATATATATATATATATATATGACCTCTTACTTGAAATATGCCATTCTCTAATTTATAAAGCATTTTTGTGTTTTCTTTTTGTTGTTACTTTTTGCGACGGATGTTTTCTATGCATAGCCGATAGAAAGCTATGTTTCTACCAATTCTATTTTATAAAATAATTAATTTATGTATTTTTAAAAATTGTTTGTTCTGTAAATAATTAACTTTTTTCTATGTTTTTTACATATGCAGAAAACAAACTTGGACTATGGTCTATTAAAAACTACGCTACACTTAAAGTATGTAAACAAAACCGCGTGATCAGCACGTGCAAGCTTGCATGCATTGGTCGTTACTGCTAAATCCAGACCATATTAAAGTGAGATTGTATACTTGTGAAATATTTGCGGTTGTTAGGAAAATATTTATAACTGTAGGTACCTGGTCTTGGACTCTAGTTATGAACGTAATCTCTGTAATTTTCTAATATTTATTAATATACTTGAACTTATACCCTTATTTAATAAATCTCTTTTCATTGCCATGCGACCTTGTCCCCGTAGCTGTGCACGTGAACGAGTCCAGCGTGGTTTTGTATAGACTATAGTTGTTGTCTCAAAGTTAACTAATTTTTACAAGAGCAGTTTTTTTTGCATACTATCAAAAGCTGAGTTTTAAAAGGTTTTTGCATTTATTTTGCAATGTGATGCAATATATATGTTATCAATAAAACGCAAAAACTTTTATTGTGCACAGCATCTAGATAATATGCACATTACCTGGAATACTCAGTTAATGTAGAAATTATTGTTTCTTTAGATAATCTGCACATCACCGTTAAGCTGTTTGTTAAAGTGCGGAAATGCATCCAGATGTAAAAAATGCCACTTGCCTATTGCTTATCATTGTAGGTTGTAACATGTCAGTACTCAATACATGGCTTGTGGAGCCAATCAGACGTGCTTGTTGCTATTTTTAGTAGTAGCAGATTGTGATTACTTGGGAGTACTAATGCAATAACTGGTACGATGCATTCAAACATAAAAAAACAAGTATAACAACAAACTTTAAAGCCATGATGCTAAATATAAGTATTGCATTTAAGAAGGACAAATAGATGTTATTATTTGAAGCCGTTAAGCAAATTAAAATTTAACAACAAAGAAATTATTTTGAGACTATTGCATGATCAAACAGTATAATACTTACATTAAATAGTTGTGAAAAACTTATTGCTTTAATTTAATATTATTCAGGTTCATATAAAAAAAATTGGAATTATGCAAATTTTGTCAAAAAAAACTATCAAAGCAAAAAAATATACTTAGTAGTAAAACCAATAATATCACTTTATCTTAATAACTTATGCCAAATCAATCTTATTGAATATATACCTTAGCCTGACAGAATGTTGAAAGTTTTTCTTCTTTACTAAATCTATTTAACAAAATTTGTTGTTTTAAAGGCACTAACGTCTAAACCAGGGATCGGCAAACTTATTTTGGAACCTAGCCCGTTCCAAAATAAGTTTGCCGTAAAGTTTTTAAGTTTTAAATAAGGAAATTATTTTTACACTTTCATCAAAATCCAGAAACGTTGTTGTAACTGCAGTTTAAGTTAAGAAAATTTATCCGTCTTAGTTTTTTTTTTTGAAAATGATGAATTAAAAACATGGCGGGCCGGATTTGGCCCGCGGGCTGTAGTTTACCGACTCCTGGTTTAAACTATCAGATAAAGTATTACATAACATTTTTGTTTCTTACAAAACACGAACATTTTGCAATCAAGTATTAAAAGGCATAATGGAAATATAACCAAAATTAAAAATGGATCATGGTAAGCCTGGACACAGCCAGAGTCAGTGCATTGTGGAAGCAAACCAAGACATTAAAAAAGTGTGCAATTTGTACAATCTATAAAGAATTGCGTCTACTGTTTTGGTATTTAACAAAGTCCTTACAAAACAATGTTTAGCTGTTCTGTAATAATATTGTTTTATTATTTATACCTTAAAATGATAAACTGGGCAATTCATCAACTACAGAAGATGAAATATATATTTTATCAAGTTTTCAGGAACTACCACCAAGCCAGAAAACATTCAATATTGAACTTATGCGTGTAAGTTACTAACGATAGATTTTTTTTGTACTGTTTGTTTAAAAAAAACATTGGCTGTTTATAAGTGTATTAAATGTAACTTGTTTGTAAACTTTATCTGTAGTGTAGTCCAGTCTGAAGAACAGAGAGTTGGTAAAATTTTGCAAAAAAACTGTTTAAATAAAATTAACAACAAAAAAAAAACAATGAAAGTTTTAAAAGTAGAAACCACAAAAATGAAAACAATATTTGATGCTAATCACTCAATGGCCGATGAGGGTATTACTGTAAGAATTGAAGAAACAAAAACGGATTCAATATTGGCATAATTCTTAATAAAACTGATGATAGATTACAAGATAGGCACTGAAACTGGTGTTTTAAAACAAGTATATACTAGATCACAATTCAATGTTTGTAAAAAAAATTTATTATAAAAGATAAAGTTTTTAGTTGTTTATTCCAAACAGCAATAAACCAATATTTTGGTTTAGGTCAATGTTTTAAAAAATGTGACTATAAAATTATATGTACCACAAAAAATGCTATTGTCGTAAAAATAATTTACAATACAACTCCAAATTAATATTTTTGTAATCATTTTAAGTGTGAACATATTTTTTGTTTTGTTTAATTAACTGTATAGTACATTGTTTAACTAAAGTATAGTTGCATGATGCCAAAAGTTTACGCAACATAGTTTACATCTTAGAAGAATGTGTGCGCAGTATATTACACAAACATTTGGATATAAAAAAACAATCCGCGCAATGGGTGCCGCGTGTGGTTACAATTTAACAATCACACGTTTATGTGACAACTTGATAGGCAGATTTGGCAGTTTTTAAGCACAATAAAAAGGAATTTTTGCGTAATTTTATAACTATGGTCAAAACATAAATGAGTCTAAGCAGTCTATTTCTACTGATAAACCTGCGCCAAAGATGAAAACAGCTTTATCAGCACAAGGTCATAGCCACAGTTTTTTTACATCGATTACCTTCAAAAGGAAAATAAAATCAACGGCAAACATTACTGCAACTTATTGGACTGTTTCAACGACATTTTGAAAGAAAAATGACCGCACCGACAAAGATTTTTTTTTCATCAAGACAATGCACGGGTTTACACGTATTTGGTTGCCATGGCCAAAATGCTTTCACATTCATTATATTTTCTAGACTTAGCTTCTAGCAACTATTTCTTGTTTTCGAACTTGAAAAAAAAACTTGGCTAAAAAGATTCGGATCTAATGAGAAAATTATTGATGCAACAATCGCCTATTTTGATGAGTCAGAGAAATTGTATTATTTGGAAAGGATAAAAAAATTGAAAAAACGTTTGACTAGGTTATCGAACTAAAAGGGAACTTTGTTGACAAATAAATTGTTTTTTGACTAAATTATTATTACTTGGTTTATTTTTATTAAAATTCTTACTCCGCACTTGTAGTAGGCATGATATATAATAGTTATTCTTTGATCTTTAATCTTCAAAATTATATTTAGTCAGAGTATTGTACTAATTTTAAGTGTTAAACTTTGTTGAAATTTTTTAATTTGATTTGTTATTATTTAATATTTGATACATGATAAGCTTGTGTTAATTATAAACTAAAGTGCATTTTTTTAAATTTCTCTTAAAATTTGAAAAATGTACACTGCAGATTACCTAAGTAATGTGCGCAACACGACTAGGATTTTACACTTTAACGTGTATGAGTAGATAATCAGTTTATTGGACTTACGCACATTATCAGTAAACATACACACGCTGTATATGATAGTTTCTTTTCTAAAGCTTCTCAAAATCTTTTTAGTTTAATTTTTTGTCTAGCAGCATGGCTTATATCTTGTACGTAGTATAAATTAATGCGATTGTTTTTTTTTTTTTAGATTTTAACTAGGTCTTGTTTAATGCATTGGAACTTACTCTCTAATTGCTACAAAATTCTTAACTTTTTCAAACTTTATTCATTATTGATTATTGTCTAACGTACATGAGTTTTAATTTTTTTTGTTTTTTATTTTGCTTTTATATTGTTTTTTTAGTTTTTTATGTCAATTTTTTTAAATGTTGTAAACTATTTTTTACATTTTTGTATAAAGATTTATTGCTTTTTTTGTTAATGTACTCGATTTTTTGTCTTAGTTTTTTCTAATGCATTCTAAGAATGAGTGACATTAGTTTCAAGTTAGGTTGAGTTTATGGATTTGCTCTAAACTTGATCACAGTACGACAAAAACTTTTTTACAAAACCTTCAGCAGGTCTACAGAAACAGTGTTTTTGACTCAGGAGGCTAAAACAAATTGAAACTTAAAAGATAGGTAATTTGTTCCTCTTTATAAAATTATTAATTAAAATGTAAATAATAACTTTTTCTATGACTACTACTACACAATTTTAATTTATTTATTTTGTTAAAGTAATAGAGGCATGCAATGACAATGCCACTGCTGCGACTAGGACTTATGCGGAGAAGTTTTTAAATTATAGGCACCCTGATGGAAAAATTATAGGACGGGTAGAACAAGGATTACTAGAAACAGATAATTTAAATACTTGCAAAAATCTGGTTTATATAAAAAAATAAATAGGTTGACGTCCTATCTATTAGGTCTCAAAAAGTTCAAGTTTTGCATGACAAGGATATGGGGTTTTGTGTTAATATTTGGAGCTGGTTTTTGCATAGCGTTAACAATTATCCACATTTTATGGAAAGAAAATTGTGGAGTGATGAGTCTACAGTTTACTCAATTAACATTTAGGCTGGGTTATTGAATAATAATGTAATTGGTCAACGCATTCTACTAAACCGACTTAATTCAGCCTTGTATCTACAATTCTTAAATAAAAATTTACCTCTTGCAATACTTGATGAAATTTTATTAACAGGTAGATTAAATTGTTAGTTTTAACATGATGGAGCACTGGCGCATTATGGAATACAAGTGAGAAATACCCTGAATCAAAAATTACCAGAAAGGTGGATTAGAAGAGGTGGGCCAATACCATAGTCTTCTAGATCCCCGTGTCTGAATTTGTTAGATTACTTTTTCTGTGGCTATTTGAAAGTACAAGTTGACCGCGAACTTGTTTTGAATTCTGAAAATATGTAGTAGCTTGTAGTCACGCTGCTGTGGCGTTAGACAATATGCTACAGAGAGTTAGTGCTTTCATGATAAATTGTGTAAATGTTTGCTTTGAAGTAGAATATTATTTGCGGTATTATCAATAAATTCAAAGCTTCTTAATTCTGAAGCTGGCATACAGTCTCTAATCATCACTTTTTTAGGAAGTTTTACCAAACGTTTTTGGCGATTTTTTTGAAAAACCTTATGTTTAGTGCAAGTTACGTATTTTCCAACATTTTGACCAAGATAATTTAGACATTGCTACTAGTGGCTTTTTTTGCTTATAAAAAACCATTTTTTACTACACTTTGAAATTGTTATCTGTAATAATAACAGATATATTTTAAATTTGTTACATTTGCTTGCTTACCTGGCAATAATCTGTTTATCTCTAATTGCTTACTCACCTTTTCTATTTGTTAGGAAATTTTTCATTTTTTCATATTTTATTTATTACTTTTTTTTTCGTATTGCTTTTATTTAATTTTTTTGTCTGTATGTTATTTTATTTTTTTTATTAGTTTTTAACGAATATTGGTAATCTTGTTTGGTCGCTTTGTTTTTTATTTGAGTGACAACTACTTTGCCTTTATTTTCTTCTGCATGAATTTCTTATCCCATCATCTGATTCTATTTTTTTTGTGAGTACGTTCAATTATTTTACAGTTATTCTATGTTATCATATTTTTCTTATTGTTATTTTTTCTTTATTTGTTTTATTTATTGATTTATTGTATCAATTGTTGAATATACTTCTAATGATTGTCATCTGATTTCAAGCTTTCTCTTACTTTAATAAGTTTCTCTATTACCTGTCACGCTTGTTTACTTATTATCACCTCAGCTTACCATTGACTAGTAGTTCTTACGTTTGTACGGGGTGTCCCAAAAAATGTATACACACTTTAATACTTCATTTTATCTAGTTTTTTTTTCTCTAAATTTAACTCATTTAATATAATGGATGATATTAGCCTAAATTTTGAAAAACCATGATTGAGAGAACGTAGTGGAAGTGCAAAGAAGGGAGTTTCAGATAAATCTACCTACGATACGAGGTTCACAAACGCTGCAAGTACTAAAAACAAACTTATCGCAAAACTTCAAGAAAAACTGTATGGCAAGCGGCACGTGAGGTAAGCATTTCAAAAATATCTCATTGTGAAGCGCGCACATTGGTAAAGTTAAATTCCAATAATAATCCACGCACGTGAGTGGTATTTAGCAAAAGCAAGAGTGCAAAGCACGTACAGTTTTCACACAAGATTGTTTAGAGCAATGAGGCAACATTTAAATTAAACTATACACGAGTCGATCACTTGGCACAATTGCAGGTACTAGGCAACCAAGAATATCTTAAAGCAAGAGCAAATCAGCTGGGTGGTATATCTAAAAGTTACGTATGTAATATTCTATCCACAAATAATTTTTAGGCTTTTAAACTAACCTTTATTTATATACTTTAAGAAGGCGATGATTCATACTATCTAGAATTCTCTTTATTAATGGGTGAACGCATACTTAAACGCCGTAATTTTAACCATCATATCATATTCAGTGACGAATCTACGTTCACAACAAATGAGATACCCTTTAGTCAAAATGGATGCTTTTGGGTAAAAAAAAAATCCACACTTTAGTATTTGTACAAACAGTCAGAAATTTAAGAAAATTAACGTATGGTGTGCTTTAACCTACAATAAAGTAATTGGTGAATTTTTTTTAGAAAATTGCTGAACGCAAATTATTATTTGGATTTTTTAGTGAATACTTTTGGCCTTAATTGGATGAGAAAATTTGGAATTTAGATAAAATATAATATTTCAGGAGGATACAAATTGGCTTAATAACCATTTTGTAAATTGAACAACTTTGCTGGTTATTATTTAGCTTACATTATTATTTAAGTTAAATAAATACGATTTTATTCCAAAATTAGGTATAGATATATTGATATAATGCGATAAAGAAAAAAACTTCTTTATTATTATGGAAGTTTTCTATTTTTTAATACTTCGTTAGAATGCAGTAAGTAAGCATAAAAAAACAAAACACTAAAATTTTTGAACATCATTAGCCAATCTTCAAGAACTCTACAGACACAGCGATTATTGTTAAGCGAAGCTAGAGCAACAACGTTATAAACGTAACGCAACTGTAACGGTTAACAAATGGAACTTGTAATTTCTTTATTAATTTAATATTAATTTTTACTGCAAAATTTAATAAATTTGTTTTATTATCAAATAAAATAAATTATAACTTCTGAATCTTCTAAAATTACTATACAAAGCATAGATAAAACTCTAGGGCGACTAGGCAATGAATTTCAGAGTAAGAATGTAACAAAAGCAAAATAGATAGTATAAGATCTATTTACGTTACCTCGAGAGATTTGAATAAACTTTGATTTTAATTGCAATTCAGACTCATGTTTGCAATGAAAGCGCACCATGTGCAGTTCCGCGTCGGGATTGGATAATGTGCATATGATTGATATCAGAATTTGAATTGCTAATCAATAATTAGTATTGTATAAATTAAATGTTAAATATGACAGAATTATATATTTATTAAATACGGCCTCAACTAAATGCAATTTTAGTTGTATATTAATAGGTGTATTAATACGTACTAATAAAATATTACTTTATTATTAAGATGCCACCCGCTTTGGTCTACACAAAAAGGTTGTATTTAAAAATGTATGTTTATATTTTTGTGTATAATAATATATTGTAATGGTTAAATATATTAAAATTTCATTTCTCCATACATATTTAAAGTGTAATTTATATTAGATGAAATGCAGAAATAATGGTTTGTTCTGGGTAATGGGAACCTGCATATTGGCTACTCATTCGAGTTGAGAGGCAAATGCAATTTTGCAACTAATTGGAAAGTCAAAACTCTACTATTTCACACGTAATACTTGTCACGAAGTATGAGAAAACATTAATTACGGTAAGCACTTTACGTGCTCATTTATATAAAAGCATCCGTGAAATATAATTAAATAATATTTGCTGTTAAAAATTCCATCCAATTAGTGCAGTACATAATAATGGGATGGATTTAAATGTGTAGTTTGTTAGGCAAAAGGGTGGAAGCGGGGGTGAATCCGAGGGGCATTAGAGTGATGTGTCATTACCGTGATTGGCCCGGAAGAGTTGGGTCACAGTGTATATAGACTTCGGCCTGACTCCGAGATAATTCCGGGAAGTGCTGCTCTATAAGATGAAATACTTATCTAGCCGTACACTCCAATCAATTCTTCTTATGGAATTTATGACGGCATGTTTTATTAAACATTTAATGCCGAATTGCAATTACCATAGTTGTTTTCACCCAACAGAACGATCGTGCGACCTTCCAACTGAACTTTGCTATTAACAAAATTAAATAGGAAATTTACGACAAAATTGTTTCTATAAAGCTACTTAATGGTATTGTTATTTGCAGCAACAACATTGATTTTCTAAATATAAAATAATTAATTACTCAAATCAAATCAA
This sequence comes from Tachinus rufipes, assembly GCA_963932245.1. Lineage (NCBI taxonomy): Eukaryota > Metazoa > Arthropoda > Insecta > Coleoptera > Staphylinidae > Tachinus > Tachinus rufipes. The sequence goes on along the minus strand of OZ010741.1, from coordinate 41,400,511 downwards.
TTAATTATTGTGATGTTATAAAAAATAGTAATAATGTACGATGTAGTTTCATTGTTAGGTATATCAATTAGAATTTAATTAAATTGATTATAAATAATGCAAATTAAGGGATAAACTTTCCAATTAATTTGCAAAGTATTGATCAGCAAGTCAGCTAATTAGATAAAAGGGATGAAATGGTAACAAAATGTTAGTTCCTGCTGGTCGTCCGATGAGATGTACATTGTTCTGTATAATTAAAGTGAATAATTAATAAGGATATAAACTAATTAATGTTTAGTAATTCATTAGGGAAGCATCAGTAACGGGAGCAGATTTACAGTCCAGGTAATGGAATTACAACTGTACAAATGTCATTACATAAGTGTAATCGCGCTGACTATTAGCTAATATAATCGATCCGGCCCTCTATGTAATCTTCTAAAATGCCACTACTGCCAATTGATTTGGCCAGATCTACAGGGACGACCCCATTCTTTATCTAATTAACTCCAGGCAAGATTCATTACATTCGCTTACGTAAGGCACTAATAGATAAATAGGGACGTTTGTTAAGTCTTCTGTTTACATTCAATTATTTGTATTATATTATCATAACTATACAAACAAGCGTAAGTAATACAAATTACTAATTAATAAAACAATTTATTAAGTTTTTTATAACAAATTTATTCTTTCAAACGCAATAATAGATTCAGACGTTAAAAGAGTTATTAAGTTAACTTGTTAGAAGGCGTTAGTAGAGCCGAAACTAGTAATATAATGTAATGTAATAATATATTTGTATAGTAAATTATTTTATTATTTCATTAACATATTTAATTATATTGTTTTTATATTGTCTATTTTTGAAAATCTACTTTCAGGTGTATGCAGATAGGAACATTTTATACATAATATAACACAATTTGAGCTAGTAAATTAATTTCAAAATACACTGTGCCCGCAGCTTGTAATTGCTGTATTAGAAAAAAATAGTTGCGATAAAAGTTTTAAGTTTAGTAAGAATATTTGCAATATTAAGCAAAATAGTTTGTCAACAACAACAGGATGATTAAGGACCCAATTGTAGTTTGATAATTAATTTATATACAAAATTCAATTACAAGCCAGTCAACATTCTATTTCAGAGAAATATAATAAGCTAAATCATACATAATCGGTCGGGTCAACATTGTGTTAGAAAAAAATATGAACTTTTTTTTATAGAATAGAATGATCTACCTCAGAATAAAATTAATTCAGAGGTGGACGCACCAAATAGAGCAATTAGCATTACAAAAATAACAAACGTACTTGTTAGTTCTATATGTAAAAACAATGTAAAAAATACTAATTATTATTATTTATACTACCTCAAAGCAAGATATTTACTAGCCTGTTTACTGTTCGTCTAAAAACTCAGTTTTTAACGGCAACCAATAATCTCAGTTAGCCAAAACTACGACTTCTATCATCTACGTGACACAAAATTTTTTGGACTAAAACAAAATATGAACCAAGTTCATACACAAATCAGAAAATTATAATAACATATGAGCAATTCCATTTCAAACGGACCAGAGCAGGAAATTTGCTTTAGTAATTTTTTTCAGTTTCTATAACTTATTAGTAGTTTTTTATGAGGGCAAAAACCCTTAAAAAAAATTCTACGATGTTTTTAGTTGTTTTTTTGTTGTTTTTTAATTTAATCGCATTTTATGTTTAAAAATTGCAAATTTAACTAAAAAAAAAAAATTACTACTAGAATCAATCAGATTTTTTTTGTAGAATCTAAATCTAGCACTATTTCAGTTCTATGCTCTGTCTATAAGCCGCAAAAGCCTTAAAAACATGTTTTTGATCTCAGTGCGCTGTGCAAAGAAGAGCATTTTTAAATTTTTTTATCCGCCAAAGTTGACGTATTTTGATGTAAATTAATTAGAAAATATAAATTTGTTTTGTGTATTTGGATTTTAGAGGTCTAAAACTAGAAAAAACTTTAAAAATAGGCCTATTTTTTAACATGAACTTTTACAAATACATACACTTTTAGCAGTTTTCAGAACAACTATACACTAAATATTATTAAAAATTTGAGTTTGAGATTATTTGGCTTATAATTTTATATAAGCTCATTTCAAAACTTTAACAAAAACATTTTTTGTCGCTTGAACCAATTTTAGGCCATTTTATTCTTTGTTTGATAGTTTTTGCGCTTGCGGCACAAATTTAGACTCTATCTTTTGGTGTCAAAATTTGAGAATATTATTATTTTTGGCATTCAAATTTTGATAAAAAAAAGTTTTAAACTATAGCTTAGTGTGTTTATAATATTTTTTGTGAATATGAAAAAATAATTAATTTTTAACGCCTGTTTTTAATTTTTGCCTGATAATTTGAACATTTCTTTCTAGACAGACTTTTCAACACTGACTATTTTCTATGTAAAATTCTCCTCAGAATACAAATTTTTAATATTATTTGGTGTATTGTTCCTCTGAGCGCGGCGTGTATTCATAAGAGTTTATGTTGAAGAATAGGTCTACTTTGCAGATGTTTTAAGTTTGAGACCTTTCAAACCCAAATACACTAAAGAAATTAATTTTTTTTATTAATTTGCATTAAAAAACGTGAAAAAATATTTTAAAAATGCTTTTTTTGCTACTGAAAACAAAAACATGGTTTTATGGTCAAATAGTCAAATTTGCCCTTTACTAGAGCAGTAGCGGTGGCGCCAAGTCTGTCAGACCCATATCAAAATACACACTTCTAGTTTGTTTTTGACAAAAAATAATGGTAGGAAATTAATAAATGAAGTTTCTGTTGTAAGATAAATAAAAATTTATTATAAAAATATAAAACATACATAAAAATTTTGCTTAAAATAAGAAAAAAAAAATTGCAGCAAAATAAAAAAAAAATAATAATTTAAAGTTAAATGTAATTTTTTTTTAATTGCTAAAAGCACATCAATTTTTAAATTTTCATTAGCGTTGAAGCAATTAGGGCACCAAATTTTTAGATGTGAAAGACCGACAATTTTTTTGCGTTTTTTGCAATAAAATCTAGTTTTCGAGTCTTTTTTTCGTGTTTCTGGAACTATTTCTGGTTGTGGTTGTAGATTATCAACGGCAGAAGCATAATCTAGCCTGCGATCCAGTATGTCTCGTAGCACATTCAACTCTAAAGAATGTGTTTTTTTTTGCACTTATTCATAAGACATAACTAAATAGTTGAAAACATGTTGAAAAAATTTATTTAAATTATTATTATTAGATAACTTCACAAAAAAAGACAAAATTAAAATTAAATATTATAAATAAATAAATATTGTCAGAGGTGGCGTCAAGTAACTTTCTAACACTACGAGTTACACAAAAGTATATAGAATATTATAAACAACAACATGTATTTATATTTTTTTAAGTGTATTTTAATGTAACAATTTTTTTTGGAAAAATAGTGGTTGTTTTTACTGCTTTTTAAAATTGCTACTGCAGCTTGAAGTGCGTTTAGCAAAAGCACCTGTTGTGAGCGCTGATTCAGTTTTAATACTTTAGGTTGTCAGTGAAAAAAACATATTAAAATAAAAAAATAACTCATGGGTACTGATAACACTAATTTAATTTACCAGTTACTAACATTTGTTGACTTAGAGAAAAAACAGATAGTGCAAGAAGAGCTGAGCAACAATTCAATAAAAAAATTAAAAATTTTAAGACATCACAAATTACCTAAGAGGCTTTGAAAAAAGATGTATTGAAATTTGTATCTTGTTCCAAACGTTGAACCAGATTTTGAAAAAGCATTAGTTTTGAATCACTGTAAAAGGTTAGGTTAGTACAGGTTTGAAAAGGTAAATATACTGCACAATTAAGTAGAAAACAAAATTGTGGCAGCTGCTAGAAAAATCAAAAAATATTTTTCAGGTCGCCGGAAGTAAAATATTTGATTAATTTAGCCACATAGAGCAAAATAATAAAAAAAACAATACAGAAATATTCAACAGTACGTCTTAATATAATGTTCTGTTAATAATAAGTCGAGTTTTTTATGTAGATGTTTATTCGTAAATATATAATAAGAAAAGAGACCATAAATTATGTGACATTCAACATTTATAGTATACAATACCAACTTAAGAATAATATAATAATAACACAATTACAATAATAATACCAACTAAAAATATATTGTACAGAAAACTACATAAAACAATAATACATTACAACACCTTCTCCTACAATGCAATTTTTCATGTAGGTTCAAACCTATCAGGGCCTTTTAAATTTTCCCTAGGTCTTCATTTCCTATGTAAAAAATTGTTGTCATCAACATCTATCAAATTTGATACACTTTGTTCTATGTCTGCCTGTTCGTTATTATTACTCACAAAAAAATCAGATCTTGGTATCATTCCTAATGTTTGTTTGGGTATGGCTATAGGTGGTGTCACCTTGCTTAGGACTTGATTAAGGTGTCTTTTAAATTTATTTTTGTTTTTATTTTCTACAATAAAATTTCTTGTTTCTACTTTATCCACAATTGTGGCACTTTCCCAACTTGGTTTTCTTTCCACTTTATAATCCTTAATCATTACTTGATCCTCTAATTCAAAATTAACATTTCTTTTACTCGTATAATTTGTCACTTGACGGTATTGATTTGATTTCTTCACATTACACCGTAAAGGTGATATTAAATCTAACCTTGATCTGAGTTTCCGACCTATTAATAGTTTTCCCGGACATTCTTCCGTTGTTGAATGTTCGGTATTCCGATACGTTAGTAAAAATCTATTTATTGATGTCGTTACATCTTTGTTTGGATCTTCATCCTTCCTTTTTAATATTGCGTTTTTCATTGTTTTTACCGCATTTTCTGCCGCTCCGTTACTTTGCGGGTGATAGAAAAAATTTAAATTCCTCTGAAGTAAGTTGCGTCCCATTATCGGTAACAATTGTATGTGGTAAATCAAATTTTGAATTTTTTTTTTGAGTTTATTTATGATAGTACTTAATGTAATTGTTGTCATTTTATAACATTCAATCCATTTTTTTTTTACTAGTACTAAAAACGAGTTTTCAAAAATTGGCCCCATAAAATCTAAATGCAATCTAACCCAAGGTTTATGTGTATATAGCCATACTGGAGTTTTTTCTGGATTATTTTGGTTTATTCTACAAACACTACAACTTTTTACTAAAAGTTCCAAATCATTGCTTACATTTGGCCACCATACATATGATCTAGCTAACAATTTTAATTTAATTATACCTATATAAGTACTAAACAATTCTCTTAAAAAAATATTTCTCAAAACTTTGGGAATTACAACTTTGTAGCTCTACATTAAGCAACCCTGTTCTACTGTTTACTCATTCTTTCTTTTGTAATATGCTTCATATTCAGAATTGTTTAATGTCAACCATCCAAATAGTACATTATTTATAATCTTGCTTAAAATTTTATCTTTATTGCTATAAAATCTGATATCTTTCCAACCTAATGGCATAAATTCTTGCGCATAGTTTAAATAAGATAAATTATTCCTTTCATTAATCTCCGTTTTGTTTAATGGCATATGCGACAACCAATCTGCATTTTTTTTTTATTTTACATGTTTTGTAGTAAAATTGTATGCAGACAAAAAATATGCCCTTCTTTGTAAACAATTTGCTGCAATAATTGGTATTCTCTTTTTGGGACCAATAATGCTAATCAGCGGTTTATGATCTGACACAATAGTAAACTGTTGTCCATACAAGTATTGATTAAATTTGAATAGTTCCCACTTTATAACTAATGTTTTTTTGTCTAGTTGCAAATACTTTTGTTCCGCTGAATTTAAAATTCTTGAAGCAAATGCTATTGGAAAATTAGGGCCGTTTTCACTTGGATGACATAATAATGCGCCTAGACCATAAGCGTTTGCATCTACCACTAACTTTAAATCCTTTTTACCGTCATAATGTACTAATACCTTGCTACTTAGCAATCATTTTTAATTTTAATAAATGCATTTTGGCATTTCTTATCCCAATTAAATGTAACTTTTTTTTCAGTAAATTGTATAAAGGATGTAATGTCGTGGCTACATTTTGTATAAATTTAACATAAAAACTTACCATCCCTAAAAATAATTTAAGTTCCGTTATTGTTTTAGGGTTGGGAGCATCCTTGATTGCTCTGACATTTTTGTCAGATGTATGCAGACCCATCTTGTCAATACGATGACCTAAATATACAACTTCATCTTTACAAAAATTACATTTATCTTTTTGTATTCTTAATCCCTTTTCATTTAATTTTGTAAAGACATCATTTAGTCTTGCTAAATGTTCTTCATCTGACAAACCAGTGGTTAAGATATCATCAATAAATACAATTACTCTCGAAATACTCGATAATAAATTTTCCATAGTTTTTTGGAAAATTGCTGGAGCACAGGTTATTCTAAATGGCAATCTTGTATAACTAAATAGCCCTTTGTAAGTAGTAATTGTTAATAATGTTTTGGTTTCTGAATCCACTAATATTTTCTAGTAAGCCTGATTCAGATCAGTTTTTGAAAATTTAATACTACCCTGTAATCTGCTAATAAATTCCCCATTCTAGGTAACGAATAATTAATATTTTCTAAATGAAGATTTAAAGTAATGCTAAAATTGCCACAAATCCTAACTGAACCGATTTGTTTTAAAATAGGCACTATTGGAGTGCACCAATCCGCCTTATCTACTGGTTTCAAAATTCTCTCGCTAATTAATCTGTCTATTTCTATCTCTATCTTTTCTTTTGACGCAAATGTTAGAGACCTATGCTTAAAACATGTAGGTGAAGCCTTATCTTTAAGTTTTAATGTAATAACTTGATCCTTGAACAACCTAGTTCTTCTTTAAATAAATTTTTAAAATTATGTAAAAGAGTATTTAATTTATTATCACTGGTAATAATATTATTTACCGGAATTAATTTTACATTTAATTGTGATAATGCAATTCTACCCAACAGAGGAGATCCACCATTTTTTATTATTTGAATCTGCCCTTGAATATTTCCATATTATTGTCCTATATAATCCTTCAAACATAGGTTATCTGGTCTGATTCAGTAAAAAATTTGTTATACATTTTTTCCGATATCGCAAAAAAGTAAGTTTTTGTACTTACAGTTGCTACTGCTATGGTTTGTCCTACCGCACAGTTTGCACTTTTTTTGATGTCCGGGTATCCGTCGCTGCTGGTCCGCTGTTCCGTGTTTATCTCCTGCTCGCTGATATTTACCACCCCGGGTGCTGACCGTGCTGGGTGCGCTCCTTGCATCTATCCTATGTATGCTCCCGCTTGCGCTGGTATACTCGCTTTTAATGTGTTGTGGTATAGCTTTTTTTGGTTAGCTGCCGATTTTCTCGCCTGTGCAATTTCAATCATTCGATTCAGATTTGTATGTTCAGGATTTTTCCTTTTCTAATGCTTACGACAAACATATCTCTTAGCACTATTTGTAATTCCGTGCCAAATCCACAATTTGCGGACAACGATTTCACGCGTGCAGCAAAATTTGTTTCACCAGGCTCTCTCCTTGCAGAATAAAATTTTATTCTCTCCGTGAAATATGATTTTACCGGAGTAAAATGTTTACGGAATAAACTTTCCAATGCCTCAAATGTGTACTCCTCGAGTGACTCAGGAACACATAAATTTCTTAAAAGTTTATATGTAGCTTCACTCAATGTGTTCAACAAATATGCACGTTTCTACTCATCGTCTTTTATTTCATTAATAATAAAATATTGTTTTAATTGAGACAGATAAATAAACCAGTCCAATGTATTATGATTGAATGAATGATTGATGATTGAAAATTTTGTGCACTGACAACAAGGTCAAATATTTAATGTTTATTTCACTAACTATTAGCTAACTGTCATAAAAAACTGCAAGCTTTTGAAAAATAAAAAAGGAGGTTAAAAAGAATAACATTCCATATCTCTGAAACTTTGCGGATCCATGTTTAATTAAAACTTTATTTGCTAATTTTAGTTTATACTACTTCTTTAAGTATTTTACAATTAATAATGTTACCAGTTTTTTTACTTCTTTTTTTTATGAACAGTCAACCTCTTTTGGTCTAACCCAAATCTTTCTTTGGCCACCAATGCTAATAGGTATCAAAGGTTAGAGAAGCAAAACATTAATTGTTTATTTTTAATAAGCTTGACATAAAATGACAAAAATATATGTCGGAAGGTAAACACAGAATACTCCTGGTAGGTAACACTAAAAGGACAGAACTCCAGCCTTGCCAAAACCGGCATGGGGCAAGCATTTAATTGAAAGCAACCAAGATGTCTAAGCTTTTGGAGGGCAGCCAGAAGAAGGCTAAAAACAAAAGGTATCGTAGGATGCATTGAAACCTGGACATCAGTGACTCTGAATTAAATTTAAATGGCTATCATTTATTTAGGTGTGATTGCTTAGCTCTTACAAACCTTAAACAAGGCAAAGGTGGTGTTTTAATTGTTATCAAAACTTACCTCATTGAACATTTGTTTGTAGTTGTTAAGTTTAATCTTGTGTCTTATATAATTTGTGCGATATATTTACCACCCAATTCAACTAGTGGTAAATATCTTGACAATTGTTATTCCGTCGAATCTATTGCCGACAAGTTTTCAAGCAGTAAACTAGTTTTATTGGGCGGTTACAATCTACCTGCAGCGTCTTGGGTTAACGATGAATTAGGTATAGGAGTAATTTGTAATGATAGTTACCCTGCTCATTTAGTTGTTAATTTGTTTGGGTTCTTAAACTGCATACAATGCATTTCTATTCTTAATAGTGAGGGTGTGTTTTTAGTTTATGTTTCACCAACGATCGTGATATTTCTGTGATAGAAGCTGTAGATGTTTTATTAAATTCAAGCCATTACTATACTGCGTACTTGTTAACTATTAAATGTGATACTAATGGTGGAATTCATAAAAGCTGATTAACGTTAATCAGCGTTAAATGTGACAACATAACCTCAACTGTCAAAATTAATTTTATTAATTCAATATAAATACTTGATATTTACTTTGCGATAGTTACAAATATTATTTCCTTTTTATTTCTGATAGTTATATATTGTGTCAAACTTGCCTTTGTGGTAGCATTACTATAAATAGTTTTGCGGTGGTCAAATTTAATCAACCGTTACTTTAACTGGCTTTCATGAATTCCAGCATAACTGTGATATTTTAAATTGTGATTATGTTTTTAATGATTTTAAACTTGCCGACTACAGCGCAATCAATAATTATTTGTTGAATGTTGATTAGACTGCACTACTTTATAACTGTGATGTTGATATGTGTCTTGATGTATTTTATTCTGTAATCGATTATGTTATTATTGTTTTGTCCCTAAAAACTGTGAAGTGCAATTTTTCTATTTGGTTTAACAAATAATTGATATCACTTACTATATTTTTTAAAACTACTGTCGGACTATAATGAATTCTAATCGTACTACGTGCGTAATACGTAAAATCTCAGTGCACATCAATTCAAGCAATATATTTTACAAACTGAAAGTAAAATTCAAAATAACTCAAAACATTTTTGGAAATTTGTTAATGAGACCAAAATAACTAATGGCAAAGGATCAAACCTGTAATAATGGGAACGACTTTGTCAATAGTTTTGCAGATTTTTTTTCTTCAATCTATGATAACAAAACCCATCTAACTTCATTGTTTAGTTTTAATAATAACGTAATTCATTCAAATTTTTTTATTAGTTTGTGTGATGTTTTTAAGGGAATTGAAAACCTTAAATGTAATTTAAGAGTTGGACCCAACGGCATTCCTTCTCACTGTTAAAAAAGTGCATTTATTTTATTGCAAAGCCACTGCACTTACTTTTCAATGCTTCTTTGAATGAATTTAAATTTCCTCAAATATGGAAACAAAGCTATCTTACGCCTCAGTTTAAATCTGAAACTAAAGAGGATATCACTAACTATAGAGGTATATGCATTCAATATGCCATGCCTAAATTGTTTGATAAAATTGTAACTGGTCAGTTACAATGGATGTGCAAAAGCATCTTAGTGGAAGAGCAGCACAGATTTTCTGAAAGGCGTTCTACACAAGCAAGTTTATTTTGTTATGAAAATGATATTTTAAATGCATTTGAATCTAAAGTACAAGTTGATTCTATCTATACCCATTTTTCAAAGGCGTTTGTTCGTGTGAACCACAATATATTGATTGCTAAGCTCAGAGCACTGGGTTTTTATCATGATGTGGTTTCCTAATTATTTTGCTTTTTAAAAAATTGCCCGCAGTGTGTAACAATTAACAATTTTTTGTCACAGCTCATTTGTGTTTTATCAAGTGTTTCTCATGAATCTCATTATGGACCAATTTTATTTTTGCTTTTTATTAATGATTCCACAGTATATTAATTCTTTATTTGCAAATGATTTAAAAATGTACAGAAGAATATTTTCTCTTAATGACTGCCATCTTTTACAATTAGACTTAGACTATAAACAATTGGTGTTTTATTAATAAATTGTATTTTAATGCTAATAAATGTTTTTTAATAAGATTTCATAGAACTTTAAGTAAAAACTAAATTATTGGACAAAGTCACACAAATAAAAAAAATTAGGTATAATTTTTGATCATAAACTTACATTTGTTGAACATATTAACATCGTGTGCAATCGTGCCATAAAAATGTCGGGGTTTGTTTATAGAATGTCAACGGATTTATCACCCAGTACACTAAAACTTTTATATTGTGCAATGGTGCGTTTGCATTTAGAGTACGCTCCGTCAGTGAGCTCTGCTTATGATATTTATAACCTTAATATTGAACGAATTCAAAAGAAATTTTGTTGTTTATTGTCTTATAAATCGGGTATACTATCTGTAAATTATAATTACAATTACATTGCTCACTCTATGATTTACCGTCATTGAAGCTTTGCCGAAAAAGGGCCGATTTGTTATTTTTGCATAATTTAATTATGTCAGAGATTGATTGTCCGGAGTTACTTGGTACTCTTCTATTCTATGTAGCACCTATTAATAGACGCAGCAGGCATTCTTCTTTATTCCGTGAGTCTACCCATTCTACTAATTATGGTTTCAATAATCCGCTGAGTAGAATGTGTAGATTTGCAAATACTTTACAAACTAACTTTAACTAATTTTGTGTCTCTAAGTCTACGTTTAGGAGTCAGCTGACTAATGTTTTGTTTTAATATGTGCGATTTTTTGTATATGTTATTTTTTGTATTTTTTATTTTTATATATTTTTGTAAAATATCATTAATTATGTATATTTGATGTAGATGTAAATGGTAAGTTTTTATACCGTAAATAAAGTATTATATTATATACACTAGCAATCGGGCAAATTTATGCGGCAGCGACAAGTGACTTTACGTAAGTATACACAAAAGTAGAGAACGTACGTCAGAGTCGCAAAAGCGGAACTTGTCTAGGAATAATAATAATAATAATAATAAAAAATTTCTTCATTTGTATAACATTAATATAACATAAAAGTGAAAATAATTATTTTGTTTATACAAATCATAAGGCGGGATTCAGTTTTGAGGTAAACCTTAAACTGCTCTACCAACCAAACCAACCAATAGCACACCGGCGTTGCATAATTGACCAATGAAAAGGAGCAAGAGAAATAACGGGATTGTAAGAAGAACTTTTAGGGACACCATTTCTAGGATTGCTCTTGCAATCATACCAAAAGGGTACCTCGATTGTTTACTCAATTCCTAGGAGGCAAAATTTATAATTTTTTTTAATTCTTGGTAGTATTAACAAGTTAAAAAGGGGAAATGCATTATCTCGTTTTTTGAAATGCTCTTACACAAGTGGAGTTGTACAACTTGTATATGCAGGCAAGGCAACCAACAAGGGGCTCCAAAGCATATTCATTGAAAAAATTGTTTTGTAGGACAAGGAGTTTTTGGTAATTAGGTTGAAAGAATGACAGGCTCAAAAAGAATCTTGAGAGTGCACCTGATTTTTTTTTAAACATCCCTTAGGATATCAGGATACCTTTTCTACGATCAGCAAGGTCGTCCGCACCACACTTGAAACACCACTAATTCTTGAGTGCAATGCATATTCTGTGAGGCAAACAAATCTTAGAATATATTTATTATTATTAACATTATGAACAAAGCTAACTTGTCTAATTTAGAGAGGCAACGCGGAGTAAAGTTAATGACTTAACATTAGCAAATGATAAAGTATGGAAGGTGATTACAAAGTGGCATGTGTCGAATAAGCTTATGCTGTTCGATTAAACATTGATATATAAAATGCTTCTATAGGAACATGGGAACCTAAGGAAAACTGACTGAGATGTATATAATGACATTGTCCTAAGACAGCAAGAACAAACCACGAACTGAAGATAACAACAGACATGTTTTTTTTTTATTTGGCTTTGGTTTTACGAAACAAGTGGTTACTAGGCTTTATACAGAACCTTCTTCATAGCGTGTAATAATGCTATGAAAAAGCAAGATGGAATTCTTGGAGAAGGCATTGTGAGAGCGCATAAAGCCAATTCATATATTTGTTGTTTCTAGATAGCTCACAGCAATGACTGCTCCGCAAACATTGGACCCTTTTAAAACTATTAGAAAATATAATTGACAGATATATTTATAGATATATAGTTTTGCTTCTGCATCAATACATTAGTATGCATACCAATCAGGAAACTGGACATACATCAGCTAGTTAGCAGATGGAAAAGACTATATACTGCAAACAAATTGCTTTAGGAGCTTTTTTATAGATTAATGGGAAACGGTTTTTGACAATACTATCTTTGCATCTATTGTTACAAAAATGGAGAATAGAAAAATGACATTTTTTGTGCGATACTGGATAAATTCGATGTTCAAGAGCCAAACTGTAACAATCACATGGTAATAATGTAGGAACTAAAGTTGTTGGCGAGTTCTCACAGAACTGTGTGTAACTGCTATTATGGAGTTTTGTCATGGACAGTCCACTGCAGACATTAGATAATATGGGCGTCTTTATTCTAGGTTATGTCAATGATTTCACTATTATTATAAGCAAAAAGTTTAGAGAAACAGTATCTAACATGATGAAGAATGCACTGCACACTGTCAAAAAATGGCGCAAAGAGAAGGGACTATCAGTAAACCCAACCAAAATAGCAATTGTTTCTTTTTCAATACAATGAAAAACCAATGATTTAAAAAATCTAGAATAGTATGGATTTACCTATATTACGCATGATAAAGAAAGTGAAGTACCTGAGACTCAAGTAAGACACCAAACTAACTTTTTATACTCATTTGGAAAATATGAGTACAAAGACCATTTGGATGTTTTTTGCAACCAAAACGTTGGTTAGATAAACATGGGGTTTAACACCTAATACTATAGAAGAACGAACATACTGTTCACTTCAAAATTTACATACCGGGAATAATAAATGAGGAAACACTAAGAGTGAGATCTAATTTTATAAAAGGTTATTTTATACAAAACTTGTTTGATGTGATAATACCGTTTTGAGAAGAGAGGATAAACATTACATTACCAGGAAACTTAAAAGAAACTATATAGTACACTGATGGGACCAAAGATCACTATGCCACCAAAGCCGGTATATATGACGGCGGAAACCAAAGCACGTCAGGTACAACGTCTTTGGAAAATCATGTTTTAGTTTTTTGGGTGGAAATAGCTGCCATTTATTAGTGCACCAGGAACAATATTAAATTGAAACAACACGCTAGCTAACACTAAAAGCAATAAAAGCAATACGATTGCCATTAATAAAAAACTGTTGATGCACTGCATAATTAGTTTAGAAACATTAGCTAAGAATAGCAGGTTTTTTTTTTTTTTAGTTTTTTAAGGACGTAGGAGGTCTTGGCCTCAGCAAGTGGCCTTGAGCAACAGGGCAATACCTTTCGGTTTTCTTCTCTACGTTAGTTCTGTTGTCATTTAGTTCTTATTATGTCTGCCTCTAGTCTATTATTAGTTTGAGATGAGCTGGATTTAGTTTTGTGGGATTTACACAGACTGCTGCAACACATGCTGTCCCCGGCTCATCTTTCCCTATACCCTATTTGATGTTTGTCCTAAACTGACGTTCATCTCTCCTTTCTGCCATTCTATTGTTATTCAGCCTAGTTGTTTGATTTGTCCTTACGTGTATTTTTAGTTTCTCTAAGTCTTCATTCACTTTTTTGTCGGCGTATCCTCTCTCTTTTATGAATATTTTGTAAAGCTCCATTAGGTGTACCCCTTTTGGTAATCCTAGACTTGCCAATTTAATTTCTAAGGATATTCTTGAGTTTCCATTTGGAATTATTTCTTTGTGTCCCCTGGATGCCAAATATACTCTGACCATTTCAAAGGTTACATTGTCAGTCAACCTTGAAATGCCGTATTTACCATTTGGAAATTCTTTGGTCAGTTCCGTCAGTTTGCTTTCTTTGAGCAGCTTTTTTCTTTTTTTTTTTTTATTTCTGTAATTTCGGTTGGTACTAATGTTCTATTGTATATTCTTTTCTTGTCTAGTTTTTCCTCTTCCACTCCTTGGTAGGCATAGTTGTCTTAACCTTCTTTGTATCTGTTCTCTATTTTCTATGTTTTTTTGCTTTCACTTAGCTTCTCTTTCCTTCTTTCTTTGTCTTCTGTGGCTTTTGATGTGTGTGTGTGTTTACTTTCAATTTCGTTTATCTAGATCTTGAGTTTTCAAACTCCTCTATCTTTTTTCTTATTACTGCCGTTGCATAGTTTCTTAATGCTCTCCATTTGTTTTCGTCATTCAGGCAAATATTAATTATTAAAAATTTATCAATTTTGTTTTCTAATACATTCTCTAACTCTTTCCTATCGTTCTCCCACGCTTCGCACTCTATTAGCGTGTTCTGCGTCGTCATACGTGTCTTCTTGGCAAAATATACATTTCTCTTTTTTCTCCATTTTATATTGTAAATACTTTCCAAAGGCTCCATGTTCGGTGAGTAGTTGTGTTGTATAGTAACACGTCTCCGGTTTATTCTCTACCCATTTCTTTATTTCTGGTAATAACTCTCTTGTCTATTTCTATTGTGTCTGCCATTTTTTCATTGTATTATCTCTTGCTTGTCTCTTTGCTTCTTGTTTAATATTTTCTTCATTTACCAGTTTCTTTATGTTTAATCTTTCTTCTACCATCAAGTCTGCGGGTAGTGTTGCCGCGATTACCTCTAGCGCTTCTTGCGACACCGTTCTGTAAGCCCTACATATCCTTAACGAGCTTGCTCTAGTGGCTCCTCTTATTTTTTTTCTGTTTTTTTTTGTCTTTAAGGCATCTCCCCATGTTTGGCATAAGCCTACTAAGCATTTCTTTTATTTTTTTTGTTTCTCTTACCGCTTCCTTAATCTGTTTGTTCCATCCTTTTGCTTCCAGTGTAACTCCAAGGTATTTAATCTTCTTCTCTATGGTTATTATTTGTTCACCTATATGTATTTTTCCGGTTCCTCTATTTGTCTTCTTTGTCGATAACCATGCCGCTTCCGTTTTTTGCGGTGTTAATTTTAGCCCTTTACTTTTCATCCATCTCTTTATCATACTAATTGCCAACTCTAGCTTTTTCTTTAGTACTTCTATGTCTGCATCCCTACCTACTAAAGCTAAGTCGTGAGCAAATGCCGTTATTGTCACCCTGTCTGGCAGCCGCAATCCGAGAAGCTTATTATATACTAAGTTCCATAATTTGGGTCCTAGTGCTGAGCCTTGTGGTACCCCTCTGGTCAGTCTAAATTCACCCTTCTTGGTCACTAAGTTTTTTTCTTGTAGATAACTATATATTATCTTGATCGTTTTCTTTGTCAATTCTTTCTTTTTTGCTGCTTCTATAATTGCTTTCCATAGTACGCTATTAAACGCGTTTTGTATATCTAACGTTATTATGATGCAATGCTGTCTTTTCTTATGTAAGGCAATGTTTGCTTCTTTTGCTACCGCTTTTACCTTCTTGATAGCTCCTAGCGTCGATCTCCCTTTGGTAAATCCGTATTGTTCACTTTCTCATCCACCCCTTTCTTCTATTTCTTTCTCTATTCTTCTCACAATAACTTTTTCTATTATCTTTGGTAATGTATTGATTAAACAAATCGGTCTATACGTCTTTGATTTACCTGCTTCTTTTTTCTTCTCAATCAGCACTAAGTTTGCTTCTTTCCAACATTTCGGGAATGTTCCTTCATTTAGACATCTGTTTATTATTTGTGTTAGTTCTATTTTGTTTCTTTCTAACGCTGCTTTCACTATCTCCGCTGTTATCTCGTCCGGACCTGGTGCCTTATTGTTAGGTAGTTCTCTTATGATCTGTTTCATCTCCTCCACTGTTGTCATAAATGTTTCCTTTTCATTACTTGTCTCTGTTGGTTTTTTTTACCGTTCTTCCTTTGAGGAACAATTTCTCAATTATTTTTTTCCTCCTTTCCTCCTCCTTTAAGCACACTCCCTTTGATTTTCCTCCCAGTTTATTCATTGCAATTTTGTACGGCTTTCCCCAGGGGTCCCAATCTATGGAATCTATCATTTCTTTCCAGCATCTCTTTTTGCTGTCTTTTATCGCTTTTTTCAGTGATTTTCTGTCCATTTTTAATTCTTCTTCTGTCTTTGCAGTGTCCTCCCCTTTTCGTTTCTGTCTTTTGATCTTCCTTCCGGTTTGTATTGCTGTTTTCCTGATTTCCTTTATCTCATTGCACCACCAGTACGGCCCCTTTCTTCCTAAGGGTACGCTCAATCTGGATTTCAAGCAATCAGAGCATGGTTAACCACGAAAAACTTAATATAGAAAACAGCAACCTGTGAAAAAATTGTTAAGGAATAAAACACGCAAGGTTATTTTTAACAGGATCATTACACACGAAACTATGGAAACTAGGGATTGATAACTGGGCTTGAACAAACACATGCATATAATGAAATGCCAAAAGGATTCTATCTGCCGCGGTTGTTTAGAAGAAGAAGACATTTTGTTACATCTGCTGCACTAGTGGGCTTATAATGAGAAAAGAACAATCTTTTTTGGGAAACACAATCTAACTAATAAAGAACTTAAGACAATTTCCTGGCAAAAGTTTATAAACTTCAACTAAATTTAAAAAAAACGGAACTACCAGAGGAGTAACAACCAGAGGTGTGCACAATAGGACCAGCAGGACCGCAAAAAATGGAAGGATTTTTCTCTTTCTTTTATTTGAGACGGTACTTCCACTTCTAATAAATGGTATTATGATTAGATAGACACTAACTGTGTACTCTAGTACTAATGTCATTAATTAATAAATTAGAAATTAGTCAAAGTTTTAAACTTATATTATACTCCTGCGACCTTTTACCAACAATTATATAACTTTATTGCTGTTTTGTGTCTGTTGAATACAAATAGTCTAATCTGTTTTTGCTTTTTTTTAATATTAAATTGTGATATTTAAAAATTACCCTACGTCACAACAACATAAAAATCCTTTTGAATATCATCAACTAAAACTACACTTGTTGAAGCTATCACAAGACGAGATTTAAGCAGTCTCGGAAAATAATAAGTTTGGAAACTGATTATATGATCTAATAGTCCTGTTAAAAAATTGTTATTTTATTAACTTGAAATGTGAAGAATTGGACTTGTCTGTTTGACAAGCAAAACGCTGATAAACAAAAAAAGATAAGCGGAAAAGCTGCTGTAAAGTTTTTGAAAACAATTCTAGCTCTCCGCGTGAATTTTTAGTGGGATTTTAATAGATGCAACAAAGTAATCGGTGAGCGTGTAGGCAGAATTTATTGAGGCTTAAAAATCGTGGATAACCCGTGTTATGGTTGCCAATTGCATACATGTCAATGATACCAATAAATGCGGACGTTTAATTTTTAATTTCACTAAGTAAAGTCTAGTTTGTCTTATTATTTATATTAATTATATTATATTTATATTTATTATTATAACACCACACAGTCTTTTTAAAATGGAATTCTAAGGAACAGCAAAATTTAAATTTGTTAAATTAATATTTTAATACGCAATAATTTTTATATTTTTATTTGGTTGACATTTATTTAATTTTGCTACATGACTATCTTTTGAAGAAATTTGTATTTTATTCTGTTTTTAATTTGTAGTTACTGTGATGTTAATCAATTCAATTTAATTTTTTCACTTTTATGTAATTTGTTTTAAATTCATTACGTTCATTTATATTTTTTATTTAAAATTAATGAAATAAATAAGAAAATTTGAAACACTGATTAAAACACGTGGCAACAACCGATATAATCTTTAGTATCTACAAATAATTAATTCATTATTGAGTGAAACGTAAACTGATACCTGTGTTATTTACTTAATAATAGTATAAATACAAAACAATGCAAATTACACATCAGCATATTGAAATCTAATAAAAAATTCAAGCATTTCATACAATGCCGGTATAAGGTAAACATTAGCCAATCGGCATTAAATATTCTTTTTTCCGATATGTTTCAGATCCTTAAATGTGTACACAATCAATTAATTAAAAAAGTTAGTTAAAAAAACATAGACTAATCAAACGCTCGCTGATTTTTTTGTATTCGGGCAAAATTAATTTTTACAGATTCGTTCCCTAGAGCCATCTACCAGTAATTAGTCGAACCTGGCTATCGGCGGTACAAAAAAACTTTCATTAACAAAATACACTTTGAAATTGCTCCTCTTAATTGAAAATTTATTTTTTTAATTAACTCGTTCGGTAATGTGTTCGCGTATATACAACATGCTTTGAATAATTTTTATTTTATTATTTATTGTAAAAAAAAATGAATATGGAAAAAATATAAAAATAGCGGTTATATATTATTTTTCCTCATACAAAACAAATAATACAGCGATGAAACCAATTAATAGAATTGTAATTAAAAAATGTATGTGTATGTATCATTATTCTATTTATTAATGCATGCGAGATTATGGAAATAATTGTTTTATATGTAATTAAAATATAAATTAATTAAGCAATTCTTTTTGGTTAAAAATTACATGTTTTCATAATTGGATATGCAAATTATGTTCTAATTATTTTCAACAGGTTTAAAATGATAATTTTAAAACTATTAGGAAGTAAATAATAAAATGCAACAAAATTTATCTGATATAAATTTAATATTTATTTTTCTTTTTAAATAAAATATTATAAATGTGTTATAGGTTTATATTATATTTTGTCGCATTTATTTCCACCCTTCTGTGCAAACACCATACAGTCAGTTCTATTTGAATAAAGTTCCATATCCCTTTTATATCCATTTAGCTTTCATACGAGCTTTTAAGTCAAAACTTTTCAATGTTTATTTATTTACTCATTTATACTAGAAAAAAAAATTAATACTTTAAACCATGCAAAAGTCTAAAAACAAACCCTTTAACTGGCAAAAGCGAGGACCTCTTCCACATTTAAACGCTTAACGAATAAGATAAACAATACATATAAGGGTAATTCAGAGATTAGAAAACATGCTAATGTGTGAGCTCGCAGGGTTCATTCGTTAAAGCAAAAATGTTGGGAATTGTTTATTTTCGGCGGTCAATTAAGCAGACTCCCCGCAGGAGCTTCTGACGGCTTATACAAACACTCCTGTGGTCCTGCAGGATTCCTATTCCTCGAACCTATACGCGCATCTCGTTAGAGGCACTTAAATACATCCCCGGTGTTTTAAAATCAACTGGGCGAAACAATATAATAATAGCTAAATCCATAGAATTACCATAAACAATATATTTCAGAACTTTTTAAACCTCTATATAGTCACAAAAAATAACTGCTGGATTACTTTATGTTAATTAACTTTTATATTAAATAAGCATTGTTTCAATATTTTATAATGTTTTTAAATAATATTTTGTAGTTTTATTGTATTTGAATAAATCATCAAATTTTTATTTACAAAAATTTGTTATAATTATCGTTATATACAAGGTGATTCAAAGGATGGTTTTAAAATAATAACTACTCTGTTAATTTTACATGAATTTTTCTTTTATTAACATTAAAATTTTTGTTACAGAATGTCATTTTGTTTAAGTAAGTGCAAAAAATAGCATAACTTAAATGACGACTTTTTTCTCTGATGCAAAGTTTAAGATTAAATTTGCTGATCAATTCTTAGCAATTTACAGCGAATGGCATCCTTCCATTCTTCCAATGTTTGGGGTTTATCTTCATAAACATGAAATTTTAGAAAAATGTTTCAATACAAAATTTACAAGCCAATAGATCAGGAGAACGAGATGGAAAGGGCATATTGCCAACACGTAAAATAATACATTCTTGAAATATTTGATTAAAAGCTCTCATTGGAGCTCTTGCTGTGTGGGCCGACATGTTTCTCAAAAAAGTAACGGCCGAGTATGCCACATTACTTGTGGGTTATCCATGGCCTCAATATTGGCAGTTTGGTTTATTAACCAAATATTTTTTGCAAATATTAAACGTTGTTGATAGTCACGGTTGCCTAACTCTTTGACAATTGTTATCTTGTTTGGATGGAATTTTAAATCTAGTCGTAAAATGCGTTTTACAGAACTATGGCAATGTGTTTGAATAATAGACTCACCACTCTTAATCTAATTATTGTACACGAACACACGATGTTGCACATTCTACTGCGCCATGACTAAAATGGCATAATCTGCAAAGTTAAATGACACTATACCGGTTTCTCTAACTTATGTACTTGCTGTGTACTGCGGTTCTCCTGAATCACCTTGTATTTTATACATTGTTTAGGTTTTTTATTTAAATATAGTTAAAAAATTAAATAGCATTAATGTTTTAAGATGCAAATCAGTTTTTACATCAACCTGTTTACGATAAGAAATAATGTCGCCAAGTATAGAGCAAAGTGCAAATCAAGTTAGTATTTTATTTCTTTAATGCTCTATTGCTTTCTGACATTTTGTCAATCTTAATTTAATACACAAAAAAACACTATGACTATAATATTCTATACTGCCATATAGTGTCAGCATGTAAACACAGACCGTGAACAGCGCGTAACTGCAACAACACGGGCGACACGATAGCATAGAACGAAAAATTAATTTACACAGTTACGTAATACTCTATACAAGATAATTCTTAAACAAATTTGAAGATAGATTTTTTGGTTTAAAATAAACTATAAACGTGTGTCCGGAAACGTTTAGTTACCAATATAACATTAACTGCACTTATTTTATTCTGTGTATTCATACACATCAGTGAGCCAATACAATGAATTATTAGAATAAGTTAATTAATTAACATGGTGGAATTAATCATAGCCAGCAAAAAAAATAAAGATATATAAAAGTAGTTGAAAATGCCAAACAAATGCAAATGTACCAAGGGTGTACTAAATTGTTTTACACAATGTGGCAATACTATTTTTTAATTTGTTTTAGTTTTTTATTGGAGTGGTATAAACTAGTTACTTTAGATTACTCCAGAGAAAAAAAAATGGAATTAAGATTAAGAGTCGGTAGAAGCCAGGGTTGTGTGTAGGCCTCCTCCAACAATGTGGGTAAACTTTATCCAAATATTGACTAAACTAAAATGTTGGGCTTTACTACAACAACCATCGTGCATAAAATACATTTAGCATCTTAATTGAAGAGTCTTCCAAAAGCATTGGAAACTCAATTGGCAAACAAATGAAATAGGCTTTTTTAGTTAGCTTTTCCTATAAAAAAAGAATTGACAGAAAATTTATGTTAAAGGCGACTATTACATGTAGATTCTGTTCATATGTGGGCATTGTGAAAATTTATTAAAGCTTCTCTAGAAAAATTTGCTTTATTAGTAAAAAGCATTTCTGCCAATAACTGAGGATTTTGTATTTATTCTAACATTCATCGACAGAAAGCCGTTTTTTGAGGAAAATTGGTAGATAAAAGATTCCGAGTATCTTGGATATAATATGGATACAAAAGCTATTTTATTGATATCCTAAAAACTGTTGACTAATTTTCAGATTTACAGCAATCTATTTTGTACTTTTAGGAGATTTGTCAATTTTATGAAGCATTTCTTCTTCAATTTACTGAGTAAAAAAAGACGCCCGTTTTAGCGGTAAGTTTATTAAAATTTTTATTTAGTCGTTGATATAGACTAGCAAACATTAAACAATGTGGTATTACACAATTAAAATATCTTATAAACTCACCTAGCTGCTAATTCATTATTATTAGCAAGATCATACACAAAATGAATATTGTTTATTTCACTATTTGTATAATGCATTTTATGATAGAAACTGTCAATTTTAAAACACAAAATTACAAGGATGGAGTAAAATATTTTGGGCTTCATATAAATACTGAGCTATAATGCCCAATATTATAAAGGCATTGTATGATTTTATCCTTGTTTTTTGGCATAACAACAGTTTATCAACATAAACGTCTCAAGTGATTTTAGTCGACTAGATAAAATTGAAATTTGCTCAGTGATTAATTTTGGCTTAACCGATTGTAAAAATGAGCTTGATTTAAGATTCTTTTCTCTATCGAATACAACGGCAAAGCACTGGGCTTCTGAATTTAAAATGGGTTGGACGAGCACCAGTGTTGAACCATACAGTGGGCGGCTTATCAAGGTGATTACGCCAAAAATGATTTAAAATATTTATAAAATTGTTTTGACAGACCACAGAGTGAAGGCGAGAGAGATATCAGATACTGTAAGTATTTGAACAAAACGTACATGTAATACTTTACACGAATATTTGACTATGAAAAAGATGGGTGCCGCGTTTCCTGACACCCGACCAAAAGCAATGTCAAACGGAGATTTCAAACAAGTGTGGTGCACTGTATAAACGCAATCCATCCAAATTTTTGATCTAATTTATTACTGTCGATGAGACTTGGGTTTATCACTACACACCAAAGAACAGTCTAAACAATGGACCGCAAAAGGGGATCTAGTTATTCATATCAGCGATTTTAATCAGGTGAATCAAATTGGCAAACCAAGAAGTACAAAACCAAGGCCAATCATAATAACACTAAGAAATTCATTTAAGATAAAAGAAATTCTTGAAAACAGCAAAGTATTAAAAGGTTCCAACGTATATATCAATATTGATCGCACACCTGAAGAACAAGAAAAATTTAATAATCTTAGAAACCATCTAAAAAAAGCTGTCATCTTGGGCATACTGCAAAAGTTATTAAAAACAATCTTTTGATAAGTGAAACACTATATTCTTTAGATGAACTCGAAAATAATACAGAAACCATATTTAAAATATCATCTACCGGGAATGCCGCACATCTGCCAAAGCAAAATCTTCCACGTAAAGGGAGTTCAAGAGACACTAATTCTACCACTCCGATACCGGTTAATAGTGGTGAAACGCTAAACCAGTCTTTTTAAGTCAAATTATACTAAGTGTATATTATCAAACTGTTCATGGAATTAACACAAAAACCGATACTGTATATTTTAATAGTTGTACGTCAAACTCTGACATAATTGCTTTTACTGAAACTTGTTTCAAAATGATAGAGATTTTACTATATCTAATGCAAAAAAGAGTTGGAGTACTACTTGATGCTACACTTCAAATATCTAAAATTCTTATTGATACTAGTTCCCTCAATGGTAAAGATATTGATCCCTTAACTATTAAAATATGTAAATTTATTACTGTAGTCTACTTATTTAATGTTTATATAAGACTAACGATTTGTTTGAAACAGTTTGAAGCTTTATCTGATTTTTAGATATAAAATTTAGAAAAAAATATTGTTTATTGGAGACTTCAACATCGAACTATTTAAGAAGAATTTGTAAAATAATTGTTCCGTTGCTTTAAAAACATTTAAATTTTTATGATTTTGCACAGTATAATTATATTGAAAACTATTTAGGTCGTACTCTGGATTTAGTCATTAGCAATGAACATTGTACTGTAACGTTATCAGATGATCCTACAGTACCAATAGACCCACATCATTTACCTCTTGAGTTAGAGATGCATCTTCTTTTTCGCGATTTTTGTAATTTTTCAACCAACGTGGACTATAAAACTTACAATTTTAAAAAAGCTAATTATGTTGAACTTTATAACATATGTCAGAAAGACTGGTCTCCTCTTAAATTATTTGATGATATTGATTATGCTTGTGAATATTTTTATAAATTTCTTTATGGAATAAGAGCTAAAACACTTAGTCAAATCTAAAAATAAATATAGAAAATTGACTTGTAAATATCTCACTATTTTATGACTAAATATAAATATTTACGAAACAAAGTAAAAGTTACTTCGGAGCAATGTTTTTTTGTATTTGTTAAAAAATCCGAAAAAACCTAATTTATTTTGGAAATATATCAATTTACGTAATTCAAATACATCAATTCCAGGGACAATGATTGTTCGTGACATATCACTATCTTCTTCTTTAGATATTGTTAATAAATTTGCTAATCATTTTGAAAGCGTGTACACCAGGTCAGACGTATCACAGAGTTATTATGATAAGGTCTTTAGTAACTTTCATATTCATTTTGATACCATTAACAAAAATGACATTAAATCTACAATTGCTACGGTTAAAGGCAATTTGTCATGTGGGCCGACAAAATACCGGCACTTAAAACTAAAGATTATAAGGAACAGTTGAGTTTGCTTCTATGTTATTTATATAACTTATGCTTAAAGCGTGCTACCTTTTCAGCTTGCTGGAAAACGTCTAGGTTGACACCTATTTTTAAATCTGGTCATAAAAATAGAATAGAAAATTATAGGCCCATTGCCATATCATCAGTTTTGTCAAAAATATTTGAAATTATTATCTGTGTTAAAGTCAATCTCGAGGTCAATCTTTTTCTAAAGACCTTAATAACATCCTCCCAACATGGTTTTGTCCGTGCCAGATTCACAGAGTCTAATTTATTTCACGTCACTCATTTCATATCACAAACTTTAGATGCAAGATCACAAGCTGACGTGGTCTACACGGATTTCTCTAAAGTCTTTGACAAAATTTAACATGAAATCATTATTCACAAACTTAATAAAGCTGGTTTTTTGAGATTTCTGCAGTTAATAATAACATGTTTTTTAACCGATAGAAAACAATATGTTGAATATCTTAGACACAAATCTAGAATAATTAGTCAAACATCCGGTATGCCTCAAGGATCAAACCTTGGTCCAATGCTATTTAATATATTCTTAAATGATATTTGTGAAATTTTCCAAAACTCAGTGCTAATGTTTGCGGATGATCTGAAAATATATTTGTGTTGAAACAGTAAAAGACCTTGGCGTAGTTTTTGATACAGGTTTTTCAGTTTTTACCCATATTATAGAAATGATATCATCAGCAACATAACTGTTTTGTCATTAGGAAAAGTAGACAATTTTCTAATTTGGGTACTATAATAAATTTATATTATGCTTTTGTAAGAACTTGAATACGCTTTTGTTTTAGTCCCAGTGGTCTTTGCAAAAAAAAAAATTTGTTTGTTTTATTGCTATTTTTTTTTGTATTTGGGTTTCAGGGGTCTAAAACTTAAAAATATAGTAAAAATGCCTATTTTTCAACATAAACTCTTACAAATACTGCACTCAGAGGAACTATACACTATATTTTTAAAATTTTGAAGTTTGCATAGAAAATAGTGTCGTGCTCATTGGCAGTAGAAAAGTACATTTAAAAAGAATTTTCACAACACTTTTAGGCAAAAAATGCGTTAATCCGTAACTATTTTTTAAAACTGGATTGTTGCTCTAAATTATGAAATTATTTGGTATTTAGTTTAGCAAATATGATTCTAGTATCACAAAAAAAGCAAGTTTATCAGAACCAGTTTCTATTACTGTATGTTCAAAACCCCAAATGTTTGTGGATTTTGGACGGTTGTCACTACACTAGCTGCAATCCTGAGCTTAAAAGCAAAACAAAACCGAATAAAATTTGGGCTTGCTACATGCGCTACTGCATTGATGATTCTGCAAAAACAATATTCTCAAGGCTGCTTGGATCCTGGTAAACAAAAATCGTTAACTTTTTGGTAAAGGTAACAACTACTGGAACAGTGGTAACTGCAGTTTTCTGGTGTTTTATTAAAAAAAAAACGGCAAGACAATGTTGCCATTTAGAGAGTAATATATTGAGAAGGTTGCAATAAAATAGTTTTACAAGTTAAGACGGAATATCTTTATGCATTTACATTTAACAATGAATTACTGTTTGTGTTTTGCGTGGACCATGATCGGTGGATTTTTAAACGCGTTCTTAAAAAGTTTATTAAAAAATTTGTTTGTTTAAAATTGCCAGTTTGTACGTATGTTAATTTTGTAGTGTTTTGATAAAATTTAGAAACAGTTATTTTAAGCGTTTTTGAAATCTCTTGCAGGTAAGCCAAGTGCATATTAGTTTATTAGTGTTTATTAAGTTATATTGTTTTTTTTTTGTACTCTTTGACACTTAAGTATTTAGGAACAAAATTTATTTTTTGATTTTTTATTTCATCTTTCTTTTACCTAAAATTTTTTTAGACATTAAGATTTTGGCGCGAAGTTTTTGGAAAGCGTGATAAACTCATATTTGACTCCGTTTTTGATTGCATTTTTTGATAGTTTGGTTTTATTTCGTTATTTCTGCTATTGTGCTTGTTTAGCAATTAGCAATTAGCAACTTTTGTACAAGGTTTTTTTTTTGTAACGATTCATCTATGTCCAAGTATTACGTCTACTTCCGCAAAACTTTTTAGTTTTGTGTTTGGTAATACTATAAACGCTAGCCTGTTTATTCCTTCTTTTTTTAAATCTTTAGCTGCATATTTTTGCTATCAGTTCTGCTTATTTAGTTGACCTTTGTCCCTTATTTTTTAATGTTTTGTACAATGTCTGTATAGGTAGCGCCATATAGTAATATAATATATACAGTATTTTTTGTCAATGCACCAGATGAAATTGTTTGATGTGTTCTACTCGTAATAAATGGTTATAGTAGTTTGAACGTACGTCGAAAAACTTGTTCTAATATTTTTTGCGTTTCTATAACTTACTCTTTTTATCAGTTTATGAAAGTGTAAAACCTCTAAACACATTTCTACATTTTTTTTAAGTTTTTTGTCGTTTTTTTACGTTGATTTCATATTTATTGTTTAAAAATTGCAATTTTAACGGTCTGGTCAAAAAGGAACCTTTTCCTATTTTTTTACTGCCAAAGTTGACGTAATTTAAAGTAAAATTGGTTGAAAATTTATTTTTTTGATGTATTTGGGTTTTAGGGGTCTAAAACTAAAAGAAACTGCAAAAATAGAATAAAAATGCCTATTTTTTATCACAATTTTTTACAAATACAAGTATAGCAGCGCTCATAAGAACTACACACCAAATAATATTAAAAATTTGAATTTTTTGGACAATTTTACATGGAAATGGATTGTTAATTATGTATTGAGAATTGCCAATACTTGTTGTTGTTAAGTGCAATTTGATTGCACCTCTGCAAAGTTTAACATTTTTGACAATATACGTAATTCCAAATACACAGAAAAATTCATATTTTCTAAGTAACAGTTAAACAAAAACAGCAATTTTGTTTAGAAGCATTTAAAGATACATGTTTATAGGAACTTTTTTTTATTAATTTGATGAGTTAAATTTTTCGAAAGCTACTTGAACCATCCAGTATACAATATTGACGTTAGAACTTTATCTTGCTTCCGTTGATGTACCAGATTAAATTGTTTTTTGTGTTCTGTTTGTAACGTATGTTTTTAGTAGTTTTAGGATTGTGTTTGTATTAATTACTTGGTGTATGAGTCAGAAGTTTTTTGCAAGTTAACAAATATTAGTACTACATATTTTTATCATAACATAACACTTTTCGAAATAGTTTTGTAGCTTTAAAATTTATTAGGAATATTTAATAAGGTACTTAGCTGATATTGCTACTACATATTACTATGACTAAGTGGATTACTGCTTTACATGTTAAGTAATGTTGTGGTTTTTATTAGTTTAAAATTCTAACTAACTTATTAAATTATGTGACACACACTACAGTAATGTAAGTGTAATTTACATCTCATTTTAGTACTGAACAATAAAAATGACAGTTGACAGTTAAATCTAAAAATAGTAGAACTGATATTAGAAATTATGAACATCGAAATAACATGAATAACGCTCATGTTCTGATTACTTATAGACCCAATACCTGTTGCAATAATGTTTTTTTATTAATATAATACACAATTTTACAATATAATAAATAATAAACTTTGTTGGTAGCCTTTTTATATATAAACTTATCACCTTCTCAATGTAATATGTGCAGTTATTAATGTCTGTATGTATATAATTTTACTAGTACTATTACTAATAATATGAAAATATTTATTTGACGAATTGCAATACATGCACATGTGCACATTAAGACTTACTTTTTAATTAAATTGGAAAACCCCAGTAGATTGATTAATAAATTCCATATGCTGGGGACCAACGAACCTTAATCTGTACTCGGCGGCGATTAAAAATGATATATTAATGCTTATTAAAAGGGCATTCTCTATTTTAATTTCATATCTAGACTTAATTAACCCCGCGGTAAGTGTGGACTTCCTAATTAAAAAGTTTGTCCGCCATAAAAGGGTGCATTTTATTACGCGGAATCGCAGGTTTTAATATAAAAGTATCCTGCCACTCCTAATGAAACTTGATATTTTATATAAAAATGAAACAAAATCTTAGAACGCACGTATAAAGAAAGCAATTTTATGTAAATTTCTTATGTACTCGTAATGCAAACAATAATTTGAGAGTTCGTTTTCCTATTTTTGATCGAGTTCGCAAAATAATGATCCATGATATCCCCTATGGACGGTTTTCATATCTAGCAGAAGTAAACGATGTTTACGTACAGGACGGCTCTATTAGTTCGTATTTATTGTGTATATAACGAGGAGGGTTACTGCTTGCTGTCCATCCATGCAGATGATGACTGACCGGCCCCGAGGAAAATGCGAAATAGCCGTTGAGAATTCACTTTGCTACACTAATAATGTTTTATTTTGTACAGAAGTACAAACATGGATTCGGTTCGTTGCGCGATTTTGACTTCCAATTTTTTCGGGTGTATAAAATGCTCTGAAAATTGAACACATTTGAAAATATAAGTTATATAATAACCTGGAGAATTATTCACAATAAATATGTTTTGTTATTAGTAATATTTTATTCTGGTTTATATTCTAGTAATGAAAGTTTTTATCAATAATGTTTTTACTTTTTGAATATAAAGTCTGTAAAAGCTTTTTATCTGCAGCACCACATAAATTGTATACATATAACTTTGATAAGTAGTTTAGTTAATTTATTTATGAATAAAACTATACAATTTTTTTGTTCTTTATTTTATTGAGCACAGACAATTTGCTGGTAATAGATCTATTGTGCACTGATTCAAAATCAAAACGAACAATTTAATTGATTAAGTTTCGTTTTTACATAACAAATTTATTAAATAAACCAATAAATATGACAATAAAGTTTTAATAATTTGTTTATTTTGTTGATTTTATGTATTATAAAGAGTTTTTCAATAAGGGCGTGTAGATGTTGAAATGTAATAAAACAAGCTGTGTGTGAAGTATTAACAAAATTCTTTTTTTTTATTTGAAAGGTTCATACATGTCATTAGGTGTGGAATATGACATCGTTTAAATGCCCGCCTTGGCTTCTTATGGTGGCACGAATCCGAGTGGTTCAATTTTTAATTACTCTTCCGCATAGATCAAGCTGAATTTGAGCGATGGCCCGTATGTTCACCTTTAGGGCATCGGTCAATTGTGGTTTATTTGCATAGATCTGCAACTTCAAGAAACCCCACAAGAAAAAGTCTAGCGAGGTCAAATTGCATGACCTTGGTAACCAATTTACATCACCTTTGCGAGAGATAACCTTACCCTCAAAACGTTCTGTGACACGGGACGCCGACCTGCTGGAACTACATGATGTCTAGGTCGATATGGTTTCATTTGGATCATACAAAATTGGTTATTATTGTTTTGTAGCGATCCGCACCAAACGCTAACTTTTTGAGGATGCATTATCATCTGGTGAACCTCGTGTGGGTTGGTATTGTCCTATATACAGCAATTTTGCTTGTTAATATAGCCATTTATCCAAAAATGCGTCTTGTCGCTAAAAATGATTTTTCTGCCAAAATTGGGGTCTTTTTCCAAACGATTCGAAGCCCAGTCAGCAAACAAACAGCGTTGTCTATGGTCATGAACTTTGAGTTCCTGTGTCAATTGGATCTTGTACGAGTGTGCCTAAGTCTCGACGCAAAATTTGTCTAATTGAAGTTTGCAAAAGCCCGAGCTCTTGTGCACGGCGAGGAATCGACTGCCTCGGATTCTGCTGTATACTTTTACGGACCGCGGCTATTCTCTACCAATCTTGCGTTTCTTGAACGTACAGGTGTTGGCTGATTATTTACCGAACCGGTTGTCTTAAATTTGGCTACCAAACGTTGAAGAGTCGACTGTGAAGGGCCATCACGTCTACCGTAAAATGGGCGCAAGCGCGCAACGTTTGCACTAACGAATACTCATTTTGATAGTAAAGTAAAGTGTAACTTGTCATGGTGATTTGGCATAAGTAACTGAATAATAAACAAAATCTTCCCCCGCCATCTGAAAAACCGTTTAGTAGTATCAAATATAGTATATCTTTTACATACGTATTAGTTATTATATCTTTTTACACAATCATTTAATTGCATAGTTATATATTTTTGTAATTTTATTAAGTTCATATTATAATTTTTAGGTTTAAATAAATTAGGTATTTTTATTTATTGAGAAAGTTATGTCAGATATGCTTTTTATATCAAAACAAAGGTTTTGGCTTGTTTGCACTATCGAATTGATGCCGCTTGCAGTTTTATATTTTTATATCTTCTACATTTTGTTAGCAATATGAACGTTGCTCACATGTAAAGTTGGTGTGACAAGTTGTTTTGAAAAAACTTAGAAGAAAATGCTAATTTTTGCAAACAAATAATTTTAGTGATTAAACGCATTTTCATTTAAATAGCTATATTAATTTGTCGTATTTGGGGCTTTGGAAACCCATATCTACTTTGGTTGGATTATTAGATCGTATTTTTTTAAAAACGATGCTGAAATAGCACTCTTAGTATAAAGAGTGCTTTATGTAGCCTAAAATAGAAAATAAAGAACTTTTTTGGACAATATGGTGGTAAGTGCTATAAATTCAATCAATTAGCCACCAAGATCTTGCAGTTTGGAGTTATCCTTAAGTCTATGCCAATAAGCTAGAAAAAACTTACGTTCTCAAAGTCAACATTAAAGCCGGTACTGCAGAAATAAAGCCGTATTATTGTAAAATGCTTTATGCAAAAATTACACTAAGAACATTGGATCCTTGTTGAACAATCAAAAAATTGGCTAAGAGCACTTTGCAAGAACAGACATACTTATTGGGTTTTACGATAATGAACAATCATGGCAATCTAAAACGGGGGAGCAACACATTTGAAGCATTCAAGTTGTTAGGAGCTGATGGGATTTACATTATCATACTACAAAAAATGTTGAGATTAATTAGATTTGCATCGTTTGTACAAAAACTATTAGAAAAAATAATCAACAGGGACATACGGGACGGTGCATTAAAGATATGGCCACTAGACCATTACTGGTATTTCTGGAAATCAAAGTTTTATTTGACAATACTATCTTTGAATCTATTGCAAAAACAATGAATTGCCTAGAAACAAATACTTTTGTCTAACACTGGGTCAACTCTATGTTCAAGAACTGGAGTGTAACTATAACACTACATGGAAAAATTATAGGAGCAAAAATAACCGGCGAGTGCCTACAGGGATGTGTGTTTTTAGCCCTACTGTGTTGCTTTGTTATAGCGGCTTACTACAGGTAGTCAACGACATGGGGGTTTTACACTGCACCAAGGATTTTTGAACTTAGAAAATTTGGGGCAACTGCATCAATCATAATACATACTGCACTAAACACAATAAATAGGTGGTGCAAAAAGGATGGGATATTAGTGAACTTAAGCAAAACGGATATTATACCGTTTACAAAACGGAAAAACAACTCAAACTTAAAAAATCTGAGTATGTATAGAGCTATGATTCCGATGACAAAGAATGTAAAATATCTGGAACTTGATATCAAGCTAAACTTTTACACTCATTTGTAAATGTAATGATGAGATTAGATTTCATGTGATGATGTTAAAGAAATTATTTGGTACACAAATATGGCCAAAAATCAGATTTGCACTTGAGCTGAAATCTACGACAACAAATACTAGGGGAAACAAACTTTGGTATTCTTGAGCCAACATGTCTTTGTTTTCTAGGCGGAGGTGGCTACCCTTGAGCATGCAATATGATTGGTACGGGACTATACTTTAACATAATAATGACCAAGCAGCATTGCAGTTGCAAGTAATAAAATTCAAATTGGTTATAAGCTGCGTAAACAGTCTGAAAGCATTGATCACAATCTGCAGAGTTTTTTTGGTTTAAATATCAAAATGACCTGGGGATAAGGTAACCTCATGGCAAATCAGCTTGCCAATAAAAGAGCGGGCACATTTACTAGATTTGAACTTGCTTTTAGAAACCCTTATAAAACAAACAAAAAATTATCCGCTGCAAACTTGATGTGGAATACAGCAACCTGTGTATAAGTAAGTAGCAAGAAAAGATTTTGCTATATTTGCTGAGTGAATGCAAAGCTTATAACATGCGAAAAAACTAAAGGTGATTCTTTGGAAAATATTCTTTAAGAGTTCATTAAAGATACAGGAGTAAAACGTCCAAGGTGCACAATAGAATCAGTAGTGCAAAGAGCGGTAAGTGAACCGCATCGAAATAAGAAAGGATCTAACCTAACTTAACCTTATGGCAAATCAATTTGACAAGAAAGCAACTTGTAAAAAAACTGTAAATAACACACTAAAAACTAGTCAGAACAAGACCATCACATAATACTGTAAAGAAATAATAAGAGACTTTGTTTTACTTGCTAAGTGAATGCAAAACTTATAATCTGCAAAAGAACTAAAGGTAATTTCTTTGCAAAAGAGAAGATTCTTTAAAGAGACAGGAGTAAGACGTCTAAAACTGCACAATAGGATAATCAGTGCAAACGGCGTTAAGTAAACCCTATCAAAATAAGAAAGAAGGGAGTTAGGGTTTGTTAGTTAGTAAAACCTGGCACTACTGGACTACTAAATTTTATTAATTTCTTTCAAACAAGTTTATTGACTTAATTCGGCAAACAGACTAATAGAGTCAGTTAAATTCTGCTAATACATTGATATGACTGTATGCAAATGAGTAAAGTAACATTACAAAAGTATCAGATTAATTAATAATTATATATCATCGGGAGCGAGAAAATTTAAAAACATTATTACTTTGTAGTTATGCATGGGTTACTGTGGATTTGTTTGTTACATTATCTGTTGTCGTATACCATTTAGTAGTCATGGAAAAGTAGTCTGGTGAACTTGGCATTTGTTTGTGATTAA
The DNA here is from genome assembly GCA_963932245.1 of Tachinus rufipes. NCBI lineage: Eukaryota > Metazoa > Arthropoda > Insecta > Coleoptera > Staphylinidae > Tachinus > Tachinus rufipes. The sequence continues at coordinate 41,366,862 of OZ010741.1, read as the reverse complement.
TGCTTAGTACAAAAATTATGATTGTTTCTTGATCTTGAGAGTACACTTGCGCTCTAGAGCCTCAACAAGTTTTTGTTGTTAATGTGTGTGTGTGGCAGACACAGCATTGCTTTCATAGCTGCAGATGACTTTGTTTTCATGTCTATTACATTTAATCATGCCATTTCTTGAACTGATTTAGTTGGTTTGCGGACGTTTTTAGCTTGGTTTTTGGTCACCAAACTTGTGGTCCATATGTAAGCATAAGTTTTATGGCAGCTTTGTATAGCCATAATATCATATTTGGAGACCATTCTCATGTCTTACCAACTTTACTTTAATTTGCCAAAACAACATATTTACTTTGAGTTTTTGGTCAAAGTTTACACTTAGAAATTTCAACTCAGTGGACAGCGTTAGTGGGTTATTTGATAGATTCAGTTTGTTAATATTTATTTTTGTAAGAGCTTGGTCTTTGCATTAATGTTCTATTCTTGTTAGGGATTTTTGCACTTGCGAAGTACGCTCTAAAATTGGCCTCATAACCGAATTGTGATGTCATCTGGATAAGCAATTGTAAAGAGAACTGAGGTTAAATTGGGCTATTTACTACTATGATCTATAGTAGCATCTCATCTTGAAGGCAGTCTCTGGCAACAACTTTCTTGACTAATGTGTCATCTACAGTGACGGTTACGGTCCTTTTCTTTTGCGTATGTTTTGACCATATACTGGTTGTGAAGTCAAAGTCATGTGTTGTAAGGTTTATTTGTGAATGGTGGTTTTGTCAAATGCTTCTTGATATCTATGTACAGTGAGATTTTCTAGATTTTTTCTGAGTATATGCATGTTTTTGAAGTATTGGCAATGTAGTAAGTGCCGTTTCCCGAATTGGTTTTTTTGCACAGTTTCTCAAGTGCATTTAAAAAAAGACAAGAGATTTATTGGGTGGTATGATTAAGCCAAGGTATAGCCACAGCGTGTTAGTTTTGGTATAATTACAACTTTTCTTTTTCTTTGTGCAATAGAGATATAGCCCTTTAGGTAGGTTATGATAATATTCTCGTTCTACTGTAGAAAAGTCAGGAACATTTTATCCAGTTTTGGTGTCATATGCGCATTTTTTCTACAAGGTGGTGTGCAGTATCCCAATTGTCTTCTAGACCCTCCTGTTAGAGGTTGGGTTGCAGCATCAAATCAAACTTTGTGTCGGAGTTGTATTGCTTAGAAAATGCGTTTCCAAAAATATTTACTTTTGATAGGTTGATTGAATTTTTAGTGATATCAGCACAGTGAGGTTATATCTGACAACTTATGAAGTGAGTTAAAACTAGAATAATAATAAAATTGTGTAGATGTTAGTTGTTTGTAAACGAATAAACATGGTAAATGTTTTTAAAATATGGAAGTAGTAGTAAGGTGCTTAGGTACTTCTTGATGAAGAGCAAAATCTTCTTCAACACATGTATAGTACACAAACTGGTTGTGAACAATCAAAACAGTTTGCGGAGTATGCATATTACTTTAGTTTTATTTAATCTATGATTTATACATACGAGTATTAGCTGTGTAAACTGTGAAATGAATAATTTAGCAGATGTAATGTTTTGCTGGTTTTTTAAATTTCAATTTAAATAAAAAGAGAAGTTATTCAGAAGAAACATTGGCTACTTATGATGTTTTTTCTTTCTTCTCATTGCAGTTTTGTTATTCACGTATTTTGATCAATTCTTATTCAACATCTTCCATCTGTTTTATACTGCAATTTAGTATTATGGCTATCAAGCTTACTATTTCCTTTTTTAGCTGTGTTTTTTATACAAAAATTTAGTTTTTTTTTTTTAACAGTGGTTCTTTGTATTACTTTCTTGATCTGAATTGAATAGATTGTTCATGCTTATTGCGGCGTAGGTATACATTTATAAACGGTATATCATAATGCCCGCTTTTATTTAAAAAAATCATTTTCAACTTATAATGCATAACATATCAACTAATCTTGATGGACGGTAAAGTATGTTGCATCAATTCATATTCAATAGTTTATATTTAATATGAATTGATGCTTAGTCAAATGCTGTTAAAGTAAGTAAACTGTATAAAATGCATTAATAGCATATTGAAAATGACTTATTAAATTGTAAATAAATCTTGTTTTAAATTTCTATAAGCAATGTCGATTTAGTTAATTATAACTTTGTAACAATGGTAATAATTTTATTAATTAAAGGAAATATTGACATCAAGCGAAATTTACAATAAATAGTCTGCAGTATTCAATTTTGGTTACCTAACTTGTAGAAACTTGGCTTTCATGTTGAACTTATTATCAAGGAATTTAGTTATAGCCATTCTGAAATCTGAAGGCATCACACAGGTAAATCTGCGTTTGTGTTGGCTTTGTCTGTCCGTTTATATATAAGTGTGCACATAAAGGCAAAGGAGAACCAAAACACAGCACGCGGTCCTTTTAGTCCTTTCAGTCCGAGCACGTCTACCAATCAATCAAGTCCTATTTTCATATCCACTAACTCGCAGCTTATTCTAGTCCGTGTTCGTTTTATACTGATTGAAATATAATAACGCGTTTATATTGGATCTTTATGAATTATTCGTGCAACAACATCAATAACTTCTGAGCTCTTTTATTGATCATCTTGGCAAAATGTTGGGGAGATAAAGTATAAAAAACCAATTTCATTTTGTATGGGATGTTTCATTATTTATGTACTCCCGGAAAAACTGTATTATTTTATAAATTATGTTACGAAAAGTTTTTATGTGCAATGTGCGCGACGCGATCAATCGCAACGTTTATTTACCACGCGCGAGCCAACTGGAAAATAATATAAAAGTCAAATGAGAAAAATGATTCATTTAATTAATTGAAACGCATTAATTAAGCAGAACAAATTTAAAATAATGTCCGGCTAGTGCATCACTGGGTGACATGCTTTTATAATTACAGATATACTTTTTAATTAGACAAGTACATTTCCTCTGGGCATTTCTAATTCGTTTTAATTTAGGGGCGAGTAATTTGTGTTATTAATTTCCATTTTTTGCTCTGTATGTATGTTTGCATTAAATTTTTGTGTCGGGAGGAAGCATGATGTTTTTCTCGGTGCGGTAACTGATATAACTGAGCTTCAATAAAGCGATGGATAATGAGGCGGACTGGGACAAAAAGCAAAGCTCTGTCCAATTAGAATTTTGACAAAAAAGTCAAAATACTGTTTGCGGACGTGCTGCATTCATTCATTTATTTATGTATATGGAATGATTTTAAAGATAGATTTCTCCACCCCTAGTATCAATGCCAGTGTCGTAGCAAAGGGTCGACTTACCCTAACATTAATGAGACCCTCACGTGGAAACAACACCAAGTATAATGACTGAACTGTCAAGCCTATACTATGCTCTTCTTATTAGAATAACTCGCATTTCTCTGTACACAAGCATCTCTTATTATATGGTCTTTTAATTAGAGAATTTGTTTATAAACGAATAAATCATATTGTTTACATCAAGTTTATAGCTGTGGTTTGTATATTATTAGATTTATTACTGACTAATTTTTATAATCACTAACATTTTGTGTGAAAACATATTTTTTTGTAATATAATCGTGTTCATTTTTATGAGTTTTTATAATTTATGAATGTTTATTTAAAAATATATAAGAAACAGCTTTGAACGCTATGTCTAATTTTATTTATTCACTTAAAAATTTATATACAAAATGAACATTTCTAATAAATAACAAAAATATATTTGTTAAATTAAAATTTAACTGAAAATAATTATGAAGTGAAATTATTTAATAAAATAATATATTGATATATTCACAAATATTGAAAAGTAACATTACAGATACATACTAACTAATATTGAATTGTTGAGGCTGATACGTGTTTGAACTCCATTATAACTTTTTATAATAAAACACAAATATAGTGTTATAAGGTTCAACTTTTTTTTTAAATACTACAGTTGTTTTACCACACACTGGCTATACTTTATTGTTTATTATACTTGAGGAAGCCACTGTGGGGTAAAAACAATTGTAGTATTACAATTAAAAAAATTGAACCTTAACGCTATATTTTTTTTTGTCCCCACTTGCTGCGCTACAACGTCTTCATATGAATGGCTGTAGAGCTTTGTTTTTGGGGCACCATTTTATGCTTCTAATTCATCTTATTCATATTTGTGTTTTATTATAAAAAGTTACAAATTAACTGTTTTAACTGTCAAGATTTAATGAAAGTAGTTACTTTGTCTACTTCTTTTCTTTGTTTTTTAACATTTAACATTTATACTCTTCTTCCTCTTTCGTCTCCTTGTAATATCTCATCTTTTTTTGCTTTTTTTCATCTTGTTATACTCTTTTAAGATGTGTTTTATAGCTTTTTTAATCTCACCGCACCTTCTGCGCACTTTCAAATTCTTTTCCATAATACATTTTGTCACTTGCTCTTCATTACCACATCGAAATTTTGCAATTATTATTTTATTATCTTTACTATATTTATTGCTCTCTAGGCAAATTACTTTCTATAATATATTTATAACTTGCGTACTTATACTTTTCACTCGTATCTTTTTTTTTACTTTTGTATATCTTTCTTTCTTGTCATAATTGTGTGCCATGTCTCTCTCCTAGTTTCTCTCATGTTTTCAATTTCTTGGCTAGCATAATTATTTTTATTTCATTTTGTATTTTAAACTTATGTTTATATAACTAAATATAGTAGATAAAGTATCACTTTATCTCCGTTGTCAACGACGACGGAGATGTAAAGTTATATTATAAGCTTGTAAAATTTTTATTAATTGCTAGTTTTTTTTGACACATTGATTGTATTATTACAATTTTCTATTTTATGTAAATGCACACTTGGCAAACCAAACTTATTGTCGTTGTCATAGGAATATTCCGCTACGGAGGAAATTGGACGTGCAGAATTTGAAGCGGATGATGAATTTGTTTGGCAAATGTAATTTTATTATTGACAGAGTCGGCAATATACCGATCCACAATTGAATCGGTTTTTCAAACACTATGTTTCTTGAGCACAGACTTGCTTGCACCATTATTGGCAAGCATAGTAGAGGTTTTTCCAATAAGAAGTTTCATTTTAAATAGCAGGTTATTTGGGCAGCTGTCAATTTTGAAGCTATTATCTTTTAACATTTGACAAGTAAAAACTACGTTATTATTAAAAATGGAACAATACACGCTTTAACAATGCATTGAAATTATTAAAATTCACTACAAAAAAGGTGAAATTTTTTTAGTCGCAGTTCGCAAAACTAAAGCACTTTTTGGACGTCGTAAAGCACCTTCTCGGCCGGAAATAGTAAACTTGGTGGAAAAATTTGAGTTGTTGCGACAAGTTTGTGATGTGAAAAATTGAAACTGTGTGCAACGCTCAAGAACACATGAGAATTTAAAAAAATTAAATTTATGAAAAAATATTCTAAACTAAAAACATCCATAGATGCGTTTCGAGGTTTACCTCTCATCAGTATGGCTTTTTTTTGCATAAATTATAATTACTATTATACAATTTCGTGTATATCAGAACATATATAAAATATATAAAGAAGAGACGCAATGTCCTCAAATGAGACAGTTGTAAAAGCAATAATATTACAGAACTTACTAATCACAACCGATAACAAAGTTGTAAAAGACTTTGATGCCAGTACCTATCCATTGACCTAACCTAATATCACAGATAACATTGAAGCTGTAAAATGCTTCGATGTCAGACCCTAAAAACTAAAGAAACTAAACCTAATATTACAGATTGCACCAAAGTTGTAAAAGAATACGATTCTATAAAAAACTTAACAACACAAACTGATTAATAAAAATAAATAAATAAATTAACACCAAAATTATTATAAAAGAACACAAAAACTTGGTTACACCTATTTGAGAAGTCCTTCGTCTTTCAAAAACTGGACGCACCTTCCCATAGACTCCTCTTTATTTGATAAAATAGACGCCACGTTGTTAGGAAGCTTGAGCTTGGCTTGGCATTCCTCTAAAATGTGCTTTACCGTTATTGGGTTTTGACATGTTTAGCATGCTGGTTGTTTGTCGCCGGTCAGGAGATACAAAGAAGTCAAATTGGTATGACCTATGCGCAAACGACATAGGGCGACCTCCTTTCTCCTGTTGATATCTACCGGCGACTTACATGCCGTCACGGAGAGTTTGATTTCTTTTAATTTGTTCTCGAATCCGTTCCATACTCTTTGCCAATCTTCGATGACCTTTAAAATCACGTATCCTTTGAGATCATCGGGTCTTACGGGAATGTTGTCCGTAGGATTTGCGTCAGCTGACTGACGGGCGGTTTTATCGGCCAGCTCGTTGCCCTTGATACCCACATGATCCGGTGTCCAGAGCTCTCTGTCCAAACCCGGCCAAGCGGAATATCGAAGTTTGTACAAATTGGACCAGCGGATTGACCGAGTACATAAACTGTATACTCAGGATGGCACTCAACTAATTGGAACAAAGGAGGAACAAATTGTGAGATGACGTCTCACAGTTTAGCAGAGCTTTATGTAATGCATAAAATTTTGCGGTGTATACGGAGGCTTCTTTAGGGAGAGACCATGAATGGGCTGTACCATCTAAAACAAAGGCACTTCCCACTCCCCAATCCGTTTTCGAACCGTCCGTGTACAACCGCGGAGAGTCTGGGTATTTGGCAACATTTTTAAGAAACTTGTTCCTCAAAACGTCGGGGCAAGTTACTCGTTTTCTCTGGGAGGTCAGATCAAGACAAGCTATAACCCTCGGCATAAGCCAGGGTGGAAACTCGCTAGAGCCGACCTCGAATACCTTTGGATAATTTACATTCAGACTCTCCTCTAGCTCCTGCGCTCAGACGCACACCGGCCTACTGAAGGTAGGCTTAAGTCTGTATTTGCGTTGCTGCGTTTCGATGGCGGTAAATATGATTTGGTTGTTGTGACCCATTTTTGCTCGCATTGCCGCGGCGTACGTGAGTACAAAGCGACTACGACGAGCGACTTGCAGCAAAGACTCGGTGCGGGACTCGTCCTTGATGCTCCCGTGGCGTATCTAATGCCTGCGTTGTGGACTGCGTCTAGGGCTTTCAACCGGAATTTGTAGTTGACCTTGTATAAAACCAGGGCCTTGTACTTCTCTCTGCGCACCCCAGTTGATGTTGGCCAAGCACTTGATCACCTTCAAGGCTTTTTTGCATTTTGTGACCAATTCATCAAGAACACAAGCCACAAGAAACGGACTTGATTCTAGAACTCCGCAAGACAAGCGCGGGGTTCCGGCATATCAATAATTATGTGCAGGTTAAATTTATAGAAACGCAGCGCGGGAACAATTGCGGGTCGTTACGCTGAGGATGAGATGAACCGAGTCGGCACAAACGGAATGGAGTGGAGCATAGCAACTTGAAGCAAGAGTTGTATAATAATTTTATAGTTGAGTTGATAGTTAAGTTGATCTTGTGCATATATCTTAAAATAATTTTGTTAAAAGATTTTAATTTACATAATACTGAATATTTACTTATTTTCTATTACACTATCCGGACAACAAGCTATAATTTTTGCTTCTTGGCAAACCAAGATTATTAGATTTGTATCTTTCAACTATTCCAGAAGTTATAACAACTAATGTTGAGGCTGTTTTAGGAAATTCTGACCGTTCACTTATTACTTCTTTTGTTAAAACTTCTCTTCCTAATACTACCAAACTAAACCGCACTTCATCTATTATTATTTTACGATGAACATGGGCTCAATTTCTCAATAATTTTGACTTTGATACTCATTACTTATATTCTAAAGATTCAACAGAAATCCTCACAAAAATAGGCAGTTAATAAAAAGCAAAAAGCATTAAAGAAACACATCAGGATTATAAGAAAGCGCGTACACATTGTGACAATCTAATACACTCTAAAAAAGATAAGATTAACAGAAAATCTAATTGAATTTTCCAGCTTTTCATTACAAAAACACCAATGTTTAATATCGTCTTCTAACTCACATCTACAGCCAAACTTATAATACAATATTTTACCATCGATTTAGAAGTACTACATACACTAGGCATGTAACTGTCTTAAATGTCAACTAGCTAACCTCGTTCGTTATGTAACGTAACCAATTACGTGCATAGTATTATTTAAGAGGTTTGTACACATATGTGACAAAAAACAATTTAAATTGCACTAAAATTTAATCACTTTATAGGTAACAAAGTACGTCTTATTTTAAAATTTCAATTACTACTTAGCCACTAATAACAATAAATTTTGTCCGGCAATTTAAGGTAGAAATTTTGTATCCAGAAAAGCAATTGATAAACCAAAGTTTTTCCAACATTTATGCTAAGTATCTATTCAATTCAAAAAGACGTCTACGTAGCAGCTGCGAAAGTATTGTGTAGGAAACTACTCCAAATCCTAAAATATTTGTTCACACAAACAACGTTATCTACATATAGGCAGATATATCAGAATTTATAACTTAAGAGGTCAACTAATTTTTTAATATTTTAATCACTGTCAGGGGTACTGCTGGACCAACATAAAGTTTATTTGTAGAATCATAAACATATTATCTATTTTAAAATAGGTAATGTAATTATAATTCTAAAACTTAAACCGATGATAATAAAATTGGGGACTGGGTCCATTCGAAGAATTGTACTAAGTCAGTTTTTTTTAACAATAAAGTAATGTTTTTAAAATTAATAAATGATGTATTTTGTGTAAATTGTTTTTTCATCTAATAAGATACACATAAATTTGTGATTTCAGGGTATGCACTCATCATCAGTTGTATCTAGCATCTCATGACCAGTGAGAAAGACAATTTACATAAAATCACACTATTAAAATGTATTACTAAACATATATATGTCGATATAATAATGTATTTTAATTTATAATCAGTTAGTAATATATCAATTTCTTAAAATGTTGGTTAATATATTATGCCGTTAGGAGTAGAACAATGTTATTTTTATTGAGCAAAATATCAAATCTAAGTTCCACTCAGAGTGACATATACTATTTTTTCAATGTAATCTAAAAGGTGTTTAACAATTAAAATTAATTGAAATGTGCCAACATATTTGAGACTTTTATAATCTTAAGGCTGCTGAGATCTAAAAACAACTATTATTGTCAGAGTATTAAAACTCGTTTTTGTCTAAATTCTCAATATTAGTTCCGTAATAACTACATTTTAACTGAAGTTGTTACTATTTTTAAAAGTATCGACATATTCAACAGAATCAATAAAAAATACAATATACGTTATTTAATGTTTTATCTTTTATGTTCGCATATTAGATTGAGTGCGTATTATCTATTTTATAGCATCTATAATGGTATATAAAAGACTTCAGAAATTATTAATTATTTTATATAGTTGTTTTATATTTAATATAATATGATGATACTGGTATCGTTTTTTAGACCAATTATCTTATAATAACATTCGTATAATAAGTGTGTCTACAGGCACGGCTTTCTTTATTTTTATATTGCCTTCACAAATCAGATGCGTGCATAATAATAGCATATGCATTCATTAAAGAAACAAGCTCAGCATTATAAACGATATAATGAATAAAAATCATTAAGTGAAAAGCGCGTGGTGCTAAACGATACAAGAATAAAAAACGAGTTGTATCTCATAATAACTTTTGAATCATTAAATTTAATTTTTGTTGTAATTATTACAAGTTTATTCGGAGTGTATATTCTCCATCCGAGAGTTGCCTTCAGCCTTCATTAATGAGCCCACTGAGTTAATGAATCACGGGATCATTATAAAAGAACCACGTACAAGGATGCGCCATTAAAAAGGAGACTCTTATACTCTATTATTACACCAGTTCCTGCTCCTTTTATAAGGACTCTGACATTTCAGACTATTATTAAACGGCGATGTCACACTTTGATACATTCCAATTATACAAATCATCATTCCGTCCCATATTTATATTTTAATTAGGACGGGATAAAAAAAATGCAATAAGTTAATTACGCTATTTCTTTAATTTCCTTACAATTTTAATTGAGTGGTTGTTATATGCTGGTATTGAAGTGGAGAGATGCGTCGCTGAGGTTTTTTATATATTTCGCCTATTTGAGGGAATAAATCGGAAGAGGGTTTTATATGATGTCTATATAAAAGCTGAAGCCGCGCATTGGTAGTACACTAACCACTGTGAAATTAGTTCAATAAGAAATAGTCCACGCGTCCCAATCATTATTATCGGGAGATTGGTGGAATTTGCATATGCGACGATACGTGTCTTCATTTATCTCTCATGGTAAGGAGCACTTTACATATATACGTATCACGGAATTTAATGACGCTAATTGACCACACCCGCTCGTTCTATACTAAACTTGAGGTTTTCCATTAAATGAAAATTGTATATTATATTTAATATGACACTTTTTTTAATTTATTTATTGGGATTACTTTTTTAGTTGTTAGCGCTCTAGTGATTGAAATATCAACTATTATGATAACCGAGTTACACGTGTTATTATATGATTAGTGTTTATGTGCATCACAATTTACATTAAATTAAACTTTTTATTTTTTTTTATTATTAAAATATTGTAATATTTGTTGTGACTGACATGGGAAGTAAGTAAAATTATATATTAATTATAACAATTTATTCTTTATAATGTCTGCTGCTTGCCATAATACGAACTAGGTTGAGAAACTCTGATTTTGTTGTAAAAGGTACTTAAAGAACTGAATATGCAATATTGAAGAAATAAAATTTTGAAAATCCATTTTTTTTAAGTATTGTATGAAAGAGCTTAGAAGAGGACAAGCTAAAATATGTTTTACAGGAGTTATTGTTAATACTCCCTATTTGGTATTAAAAATAAAAATATTTTTTTTTTATTATTGGAAATCAAGATTGTTGCTGTCAAGTAATGCTTATGTAACATTACTACTATTTGTTAATATTTGAACTAATATCTCCAGAAAAATGCTGACCTTACAACATTTAATTGATTAAATGTTACGGTATTGGAAAGGTGTCTCATAAATACGCAATTGAAGTTTTCCACCAAAAATTTCCCGGTGTGCAAGTATCTGTAAATGCTTTAAGAAATTTGGTACATAAATTTGATGTTTATGGTGATGTTAAAAATGAACAAAAAGAAAAATAAAAAAGAAAATGATGCTCCAACAAATTTAGTATTAGAATCAGTTAACAATAATCACCGACTTTTTTTGAGAGCAAGAGCGAATTAACTCTAAAAGTCAGGTATGTAATATTCTACCTACAAATAAATGTCGCACATTCAAACCAACTTTTATTCATAAAGTTTAAGAAGGCTATGATTCATACCGACTAGAGTTCTTTTTATTAATTGGCAAACGCTGTAATTTTTACCATCATATCATATTTAGTGACAAATCTACGTTCACAACAAAAGAGATACCTTTTAGTCAAAATTGTCGTTTTTGGGCAAAAGAAAATCTACACTTTAGTATTTGTAGAAACAGTCAGAAATTTAAGAAAGTTAACGTACAATAAAGGAAGGCTGAATTATTTGGAATTTCTTAGTAAATATTTTTGGGCAGTGCATAGTCTTTTGATTGTTACAGATTTGCTTAATGAACATATTTCAAACTGGATGTGTTGAAATGGACCGATACACTGGCCAGCTTGGTCTTTATACCTAACAGTGGGTTTATTTTAAGCCTATTGTGTATGCCGACTTGCAAGATATTATTGAGAATTACTGATGCTATTGCTACAGTGACACTAGAGATTATTCACAATGTTTATACTAAATTTTAAAAAAAGATGAAAAAATGTGTTGAAGTAGGAGGGTTTTATGCTAAATAAAACTTTGCTAGTTGTTATTAATCTTACATCATTATTTAAGCTAAATAAATACGATTTTTTTTTTCAAGACAATTAATTAAATAAAACTTTTTTTATGTTTATCATAGTACTCCCATGAAAATATTTTTTTTGAATTTTGGATTTTTTATTATACGCTTTTGATTTTGATTTATAAAATTTTTGATATGCATTATACATTTTTAAATTTTTTAGAACCTGTATGTAAGTTGATATGTATGAATACTGTCAACTGAAAATTAAATCTACTAATTGAAAAAATTACATTAACGTGTTTAAAGTGAGCTTCACTATAGCCATGTATTAACTAATAGAACTTTAACCTTTCCGTATGATTTTTTTAATAAAAACATCAATATTGGGCTTTAATTTGATCAAATTAATTTGATTTTCTGTTTTTATTTTTTGTTAATATTGCCATTTTTATAAAGAATAAAATACAAAATCTTTTGTAAAGTTTTTAAATAAGGATGCGATTTAATTTTTTTTACATAAACTGTTTTTCTAATGTTGCAACTTTTTTGCTGCAGAGATCTACAACTCCGTTTTTTATTATTGTTTTTTTGCAAACTTAATTTATAAACACCCTCTTCTTTTTTAAATTTTTGTTATAGTAAAATTTTATTAAATAAGTAGATAAGGTTATTTGTTAATTTATTTAGTACTAACACGACAGCTAATTAAAAATGAACCATTGTACAATAAACACAATAGGGTTTGGTGGTAGTTTTCTGAAAACCAATTTCTATGGAGCAAAACCCGTGCTGTTGTCGAACGTTGTATTTGTAAAGTATTTGACATCCTTTATAACATTTATTTATTCAAGGTAAATGTTCTAAATGAATAATGAATTAAGTTGCTCTTTTATCTCTGTATAATCTGTTACTCTGTATATAATTAATAAAAAAATGTCTTTACTAATATTTATTTCTTTTTAGGAATATATGGTAAAGCGTCTAGAATCTAACCACGGTTAGGTTCTTTTATATTTTGAAATATAATTTCAAATTATTCTAATAATCCACATTCTTGTCGTGGCTATTTTTATAGAATAAAGTTTATCATATATAGTAACATCGTGCTTCTGATAACCTAATTACGATAGGGTACTAGCTACAGTGAAATCATCTTCCAACAAATTTTAATATTTCAGCCATGTGTCTTGATCTTGATAACAAAGTAGCAGTACTCTACAACTTTAAAAGTACAACTAAAAACCAAACCAACTTAAGATGCGTTTGTTTGTTAGATGTAGGGCCAGCTGGTTATTTAAAAGATGTGATAGTATTAAATATTACGCCAACGCATTTGATAATGTACAATGGGCAAAACTATGGTTCGTTCTAAAGGAAATGGGAGTACCAATGCACCTAACCAACCTAATTTGAGTACTATACGAAAAGAGTGCAGCTGTTGTGAGGACTGATAACGTCGATTTAAGAAAATGCAAGATTTAAAAGGACGTACGACAAGACTGTATACTGCCTCTACCACTGTATAATATCTACAGTGAGTATGTAATGCGACAGGTTCTAGAAAACTGAAACGGGGGTGTGAAAGTTGGCGGAAAGAAGTTTGAAAATCTGCGATTTCCGTTTTAAAATTAAAATTTTAGCTTTTGTAAACTACACACATTTAAATAAACATATAAAAATTGTTATGGTTACAAAGCCCGGACATAAATGATAATTATAATTGCACAATCTTAAACAAAAATTTGTGTGAAAGCTTTTGTGATTGGTTAGTTGGTTATAATTTATATTTTATAAAATTGCATTTATTGAGATTTAAAATTATACTTATCGCCTAAAATTATTCAAAAAACTTGTTTTAAATCAATAAAATGTTATTATTAATAATAATTAATTCAAACTTATTTATCACTGACTAAAAGTTTTGACAAGCTTCTTCAAGGTAATGATGGAAATGCTGAAATTATTTTGTTAGGGAATTTTAAAGTACGTAATACTGAATGGTTGGGTTACTCATCTTGATAATGAGAGATTTAGAGGAAACAATCAGGAAAACGGTAGTAAAAAAACATGTAGAAGAAAAAAAGAAAAAATGAAATAAAGCTAATGGTGGAACAGCAAATGTACTAAGAAAAAACTAGAAGCTAGAAAGATGTCAAAGCACTGGAAAAACAACAAATCCACAAAAGAAGAATACCTAAACGAACAGAAGACATACAAAAATCAATGTAAAAAAGCTAAAAGCAAATTTATAAAAAAAGAAGAAATTTAAAAAATAAAGTCAGAAGCAGAAGAATGGAAATACATAAACAAAGAACTAAGAAAAAAACAGGAAGATATTGAGGCAATAACAATAGAAGCGTGGAACACTTTTTGGGTTTGTTTGAAAGACATAAGCAAAAAAATAAAAACTAGACAGACAAGAGCCAATCCTACAAGCGGAAGAAATTTCAAAAGAAGCAATATGGGATAAAATAAAAAAAATTAAAGAAAAGAAAAGCGCCAGGTATGGATGGAATACAGAATAAAGCGTGGTTGTATGGTACGGAAGAGCTGATTGAGAGACTGAGTGAGTTAATAAATAGAGTATGGAAGAGAGAAGGATTTCCAAATCAATGGAGAGAAGGTCTTATATGCCCCATACACAAAAATGGAACAAAAAAGCTATTAAATAACTACAGGGGCATAACACTACTTGATACGGCATACAAAATTTACGCCATGATATTAAAAGAAAAGTTGAATGAGGAATTGCGTATAAATGAGATAATTCCAGACGGACAGGCCGGCTTTAGAAAGGAAAGAGGTACCATGGATAACTTATATATTTTACACCATATTATGGAAAAAAATAGCAGAGATAGGGGGAAAAGTATATGCCTTATTCCTGGATCTATAGGCGGCATTTAATAATGTGGATAGAGAGAAACTGTGGAAGTGTATGAGAGAGAAAGAAATTAGTGAGCACTTGTTAAGAAGAATGGAAGAAGTGTATGAGGAGACAACTAGCAGAGTGTGGGTGAACGGGAAAAAGAGTAAAAAATTTTGGACAACAAAAGGAGTAAGACCGGGATGTTCATTGTGTCCTACTTTGTTTGCAACCTACATAGCAGATGTAAAAAAAAATGAGGTTAGCTCAAGCAGGAGGGGTAGTAGTTGGTAGAAAAAGAGTGTGGTCGTTAGCATATGCAGACGATATGGTAATTATAGCATAAGAAGCGAAGGAAATGAAAGAAATGATAAAAAGTTTAGAAAAATATTTAAAAAAAAAAGTAGATAAAACAAAAATGATGGTGTTCAGAAAGGGAAGTGGGAGAAAAAAAAAAGTAGAGGACTGGAAATGGAATGGGCAAGGTAATACCGAAGAATTTTTTTTTAAATATTTGGGATATGTTTTTTGCACGAACAACACTAAGAGCAAACACATTAAAGAGATGGCTCAAAAAGCAAACAAAGTAGTGGAACAAGTTTGGAGAATAAGTGAAAGAAAATTTGAATGTATGAGAAAAAAAAAAGACTTATGTTTGATAGTTTAGTTAGGAGTATGATATTGTATAGGTCAGAAATATGGGGATGGAAGGAACAAGAAAAATTAGAAGCAATACATGTAAAATATTGGAGATAGGTGCTAGGTTTAAATAGGGAAACTCTAGCATATATTGTGCTGGAGGAAGTCAAAAAAGATAAGTTAAAAGTAGAAGCAGGAAAAAGAGCAATGAAGTATGAAGAAAAAATGAGACACGAATGTAAAATCTTACAAGAATGCATGAAAGAAAAAATGAAAGCAAGAAATAGAATGCTAAAAGAGATTAGGAAAATTATTACAATAGGAATGGGTATGCTAGCCCAGAAATTGAAAGAATGAGAGAATCTGGGAAGGATACATGGTACGAAATTATGGAAAGAGATAGAGATATACAAAGGCAAGAAAGGAGAATTCGATTGAGAGAGTCTAGGTACAACGCAAATTATGAACATATTATAAAAAGCGAACTGCCAATGTACCTAGAGAGCAATAGATATAGTAAAAATGATAAAAAGATGATTGCAAGACTTAGATGTGAAGGAGAAACTAAAGAAACTATAGAACATATGTTAAAAGAATGTAATAAACTGAGAGAAGAACAGATGTGAAAAATTGAGGTATTGAAATGGGACGAAAGAGGGATAGAATGGATGAGGGCAATTAAAAAACAAAGAAAAGAAGTAGATGAACAGAGAAGAAAATACTTTTAGTTGTGGTCATTTTATAAGGATTAAGTTTTATAATTTTGGGAAGTTAAAAATGTATTTGTAATTGTAATTTTCAAGGCCGAATGGCAAGAAATAAACGTATTATTAATTAATAAAAAGCGAGAAACATTTAACAAATTCATAAGAATCATTTCGGTCAAACTAGTCAAGCTACTAAAAAGCTTGTAAACATTGACACAATCTAATACAATTTGAAAAAGATAGTACTGACAAAAACTAACCAATCAAATTTTTCAGCTTTTTGCAAACAACACAAATTTCTATAAAATAATAAATTTATTGCAAAGTAGAAAATTGCATATAATTTTTTTTTTTCTTATTTGGCCTATAAATTGAGTCTAAATGGGCACCATTTTTGCGCTTGCGGCACGCAAGCGCAAAACCTACCAAAGAAAAGATAAAAATGAACGTCAAACTTTTGAATTGAGTTTTTTTTTTGTTATACAATAATATTTTTTACTATATTTTATGTTTTTAAATCAATTGTCATTAAATAGCAGGTTATATAATTCACAGAAAAAATGATATAATTCAAATATTCTTAAAAGAAAAAAAAAAATTGATAAAAAATTAATCATTTTCTAAACGCGTAATCTTTGAAATTGTTAGTGACAGTAGTTATTTTTGTTGTTAATCATTTTTTCTGCGCATTGTATGACTTTCTTGTTAGTGACATTCAATTTGGAAATAGAAAATCTAGTGTAATAAAAAAGGTCATTTTAGAAATTTTGTTGATGCTCAAATCGTTTTTACTTCTTCTTTATTAGTTTTTGCATTTGTGGCATCATTTGGCACCAAATTTCAAAAACGTTTGACAAATGATTAAATAAATTAATATAATATATTTGTTCATTTAATCCACAACCTACTAATATTATCTAAATATATAGGTTTGTGAATAATTTTCATAAAAAATAAATAGTACTTTTTATAATTTTTGATTTTGTAAGGTATTTTTAATCATCTCGTTTTGTTTTTTTTTTCGGTACTTGTTAATTTTTTTAATTTTTGTGTAAATTAATTAAGTCGTGTTTCTTTTCTATATTTTCAATTTGTTTCTATAAAATGTTTGTTGTATATTTCTGTATTTGCTTTTAACTAAACTTTTTTTTATTAGTCTATAATAATTATTTTGTGTGTCATCCATTTATGCTGTAAAGTTGTGCTGGGTATCTTTCAATGTATTTTTGCTTACCTCACTTACGCATATCTGGTTTTCCACCGTATTTTTTGTCTTAGGTTATTGTTGATTTTTTTAAACATTTTATTTGTTTCTTTTTTTTAAGCATTATTGTATTTAATTTACAATTTAGATTACTTTGTTTAACTTTTTTAATATAGTATTAAAAACGGCAATAAGCAGATGATAGTCTGATTGAACGTTTGTTGAATGAATAGTGTTTCTGTGTTTTTCATTAATTATTATGTAATTAATTTGATTACTATATGTTGTTTCAAGTATGCTGGTGATAAGTATTATTTTCTTTTCAATACATAAAATTATGTGTTTGTAATCATCATTTTTTTCAGTTGGCAGTATTTAATTAGTTTTTTTTTTCTCGTTTCTCACACTTAGTACGTATGGACCAACACAATCATTAACATGTCCTTTGCCTACTTTTGCATTTAAAGCACTAAATCTAGATGGTCATAGATTTTGTTTATTCTATCATCGTTTTTTTTAGTTGTTGGTGCATATATATGGACTAGATTAAGATTACTTGTTTGGCATTTAAGTTAAATAATTATAATTCTGTTTGAAAAGCTTATAACGTTTAAAACAGTTTGCGTTGTTTTTTTGTTATAATAATGGCAACTTCATATTTGTATTTTTGGTCAACTCTTTCTGAATAATAGAAATGGTAGTCATTAACGAGACAATCTTCACTTTTTAAACATCGTACATCACTAATTCTACTGTTCTAAATCTTCTTTTTATTGTACCTACAATGCCGATTAGTGGTATAATAATGGATCCAATTTACTTTAAACAACGGGTTGTCAAAAGATATATTCTTAAATTAAATACCACTATAGTATCAGGCATAAATCAGGTTTACAACATTTACAAATAAACCAGCTTTTAACTAAAAAATTGTCTTATTATACAAAAGAAACAATTTTAGTCTATTGGAAAATTGCAAATATTCAACTTATGTCTAAAAAAAGACGAGGCCGATTTTTCAAACTACAGACGAATTGCATTATTTTCTTTTTAGTCAAACTTTTTGAAAAATATATTAATTTTATTGTCAACTTCTTAATACAAAATACTTTGTTAGTCAAAAATGGAATTAACCTGGAGAAATCTTACAGTAGCTTTATACATTTATAAAGCATATGGTAAAGTATGACATCATAATCTATTGTATAGGTACATACAATACAGATTTATCTTATCAATAGTTTTCTTGATAATAGAAAAAAAATAGTTAGAATTGATAGTCTTCGAAGTTTTGTTTTTTGCCAACTTAATTTAATTTTTCTTGTTAATAGTTTTGCAGGAGATAGCTCTTTTTATACTTTTTTGAAATTTTTAGGTTAGAATTTGCACTCTCAACGTAGTCAATTTTAACTCTAAATAAACTCAACTTCTTTCTGTTTCAAAATCAAAGTTTGAGGTACCATCAGTACCAAATATTAAACTAAAAATCAAATTTATATCTAAATTTTAACAAATTTTAAATTCTATGGTAGATAACCAGGCTGAAGAGAATTTTATTAGTTGCTTGGATTAAAACTAATAAGTGTAGAGCTAAATCTACTATAGATTGTAAAACAAGTAGCATTAATCTAAAGGACAAATTGCTAACATGGTTAAATATTGCTTATGATACGAATAAATTGACTAAACAGACACTAAGTTTGTTCCAAAAACTAAGTTAATCAACCAAATATGGCGTAAAAGTTAACTTCTATAATGTTTTAAATATTAAAAAGAAAAAAAATTAACATCATTTTGAGCAATGAAAACCCCATAGTTTCTTTTTGATTAAAACCAAAAATAAAGATCTACATTGCTTTAACTTAGTAGATTTTAGTTATCATATTAATCATTTATTTGCTGACATATCGGGTGTTTGTGCTTAAGCTATGATTTTTGCAGTTTCTTATAATCTTACAAGAAAATTACAAAATCTACTGTTGAAGCTGCTTTAGAATGTTCATTCATGAACATTCACTTATTACTTTAGTTTTTAAGATAAACATAAATTTTGAATTTGATACTCATTGTTTATATTCCGAAGATCTAGATAGTGCAGGAAAGAAACCATATAGAAAATTATAAAAAAAATTCTATTCTCTGTTATTAAACCAAACCAAAAGAATTTATGTTTAATTTAGACAAAACGGAAAGTTTTTAGGAAATTAATCAGGATTATAAAAAAAGATTTTGTGAGATTGTAACAAGACAAATTGAAAAAGATTTAGATATGAATTTGTTGTTTAGTTTAATATTTGGTACTGATAATACCTCAGGTTTAGATTTTGGATCAGTAAAAAGTTGAGTTTTTTTAGAGTTAAAATTGACCAAGTTGGTCTTTGTTTATAGATGCTACAGGTTCTAACTTAGAAATTTCAAGACGCTTTGCCATATTTGTCGTTATGGTCTTTGGAAAATTTGAGGTATGAAATATGAAGCTGGCCAAAGATCAGTATTTTAAGGAACACTAGCATTTATATTTTGGGGTCAAAGCTAAAACCATCAGTTCTAACTATAATTTTTCTATTGTCAAGAAAACTATTGATGAAAGTTTTTTTTATCAAGATTTATACAATGAGCTTGTTGACAAGATTAAGATGCCATACCCTATCAAACGCTTTAGAAATATCTAGAGCTAATGTAAGATTTTCGTTTTGTTTGGCTAAAGTAGAATTCTATTTGTGACTAACATAAGTCAAAAAATCTGTTGTCTGTTGTTGAACGTTTTGATTGAAATCTTTATTGAGTATTTGAGTTAAAGTTATGTTGTTCTAAGAACTTGACAATGTAAAAATTAATATACTTTTTAAAATTGTTTGACAGATTGGACTATAATGCAATTGGTCTATAATTTGAAGAATTAGACTTGTCTTCTTTTTTAGGTTAGGTCAAACATTTGCAATTTTTTAACAGTTTGGAAATGTTAAATTTTTGTATGATAAGGCAATAATTTTAGTCAAAATAGGAGCTAAGTTATTTGCAAATGTTTTAAGAATAATTGGTAAAATTTCATCTATACCGGATGCTTTCCGGTATTTAATTTAAGAAAATATTTTCGTTGCCTAGAATGAATTGGACTTATTATTTTACTACTGGCCGGCATTGTAGGTACAGCAGTAGGAGGTGTTAGATGCAAAAGTTAGTTTGTAAAAACGTTTAATTTTGAAGATTTTGTACTACTTTGCAATGAATTTATTGTTATATATATTTTTTAATTGTTTATGGAAAGCTGAGAGATTTGATTGGTTTTGTTTTTGTCACAATCCTATCTTTTTCAGATTGTATTAGATTGTCACAATAATTACGAATTAACTTATAATCCATGTTTTGTTTGAATTAAAAACAAGTTCTTTTGTTTTGGTTTAATAACAGAGAACAAAACAAAGTTTCTCGATAACTTTTTGAATAGTGTTTGTGAGATTTTTTGCTGCAACATGTGGATCATTAGAATATAAGCAATAAATATTGAAATCAAAATTATTAAGAAATCTTTTTATTTTTATTATGTTAATTTTAGTATAATGATAGAGAAAGCGCGGTTTAGGTTTCGTAGTAATAGGAACAGAAGTTTTAACAACAGAAGTAATAAGTGAATGATCAGATCAGGTACAAGATACAGATACAAATCTAATAATCTTAGTTCACTAAGAAGTCATTACGAGGAAAATATGTGAGTTGCTGAAAAAGTTGTGTAAGATTATGACAAGCAGCAAAAATCATAGCTTGTTGTCTGGATAGTGTTGTAGAAGATGAGTGGCTTAACCATTTACTATTAGGTACATTAAAATCTCCTAACAAAATTATTATAGTTTTTCTATGATTATCTTGATGAAGCTTGTAAAAATTTTCTTAAAGATCATGAAAAAAGTTCGGAGTTACCTTATTTAGAAAATTGTATATGCCAATTACAAAAATAGTCTTATTGGGAAGATTTATTTTAAGAAATATGCTATTATATCCAATGCTTTGAATTTTGTATGTCGTCAGTCTAGAATATGCTTGGTGTTTGTGGATGTAGGGTCAAACACCCTGTTGGTCAGCAAATGAATGTTCAAGATAATAATCGGAATCGACTATATTAAAATGATCTGAATCTTTATTATCTTTTTAAGTTACTTAGATTTGAATTTTCAACAAATTCTTAAAGTTATTACACATGTTAACATTATCTAGTAACTATCCACTCTACTACTGTTTTACAGATACATAACTAATTAGTGACGATGATATAATATAACTCAAAATTAAGTGTTGCCGATCATCTTTGTTATTAGTAGCTTTATACAACGCTATTACCAGTTTCTCACTTCATCTTTAAATTTTAAATTATTGACAAGTAATTTTTGACATTTACTTAACTTACTACAATTGAAATGAAACCGTAGATGAGTGAAACATAAAACATATTTATGTTATGTTTTAAAACTTTACAAAACAGAAACGTCCAAAAATTAAGAAATATTGTAAATACTTTAAGACAATAAGTATTGAGTAAAGACACATTGTAGCAACAAAAAAACATATTTTTATACTAAAATATTATTAAAGTATAAAGAATTTTATTATATCAATTCTTAGAAAAATGAAAACACGGGCCTGGGACTAGGACTCAAACATCTGATTGATCAAGATTTGAAAAAAAAAATTATTTAAATTATTTACGTACTTGTCTCATTATTTATGTAGGTTCCTTTGTCAATGAAAAGTTGATTTTCCATATTATTGAATGGTCACAAAGCCTTACAGTTGACCGTGCTTTGTAGAAAAGGACAGACAAACAATCTCCTACCTAGCAAGCAAGGGAAACTGTGAGATCATTTTACTAATGGTCATTGAAAATAACGTATAATAAGGTACTAGAATTTTGTAAAAATACAAATGCAGGACAGTGCTTGAAAGCCAGGTAAAATAGCAATAAATTGAAAATAAATACCTGGATCAAATAGCCGATACAAAATAACGAGGTCCATGAAATGTGTTTTGTCAAGTGGAAATTTACATCATTTTAAAAAGGCTATTTAAACGAGAGAACTGCCCTCGACCGGATCATGCTTGTTGTTATTCCGTCTAGTCGGGCAGTAATAGCCCCATCTATGTATTTGTCCGGTTGCGCATTCGCAAATATCACTTATGGCCGATATAACAACAGCTACAACAACGGAACACACTTTAAGAAACGCATTCGATCATCCGAAATATATTTGAACAAACTATGAAAAATCTTCAACTTCCTCGTGCCTTTCATTTATTGAGGCGGAACATAAAAATTAGCCTTAGGTTTATTGCGGAATATTCCGGTGGAGAAATCCTCTCGGATTATAATAAAATTGCATATGATTGAAAGGTTTTCTTATTGAATTTATCTACCCACTTCAGGAACATGCGTTTATGCGATTTTATTAAATTTCAAAGAGACCAACTGGAACAAGGGATTTTTAGTTTTATTGGCTGGATTTATATTTCAGTTTGTTTAAAAAAATCTAATAACGTATTGTTATTTATTATATGTTTAAACATGCAATTTAAAACCAATAACCGCAAGCGTAGTGTATTCAAGATGTAATTATCACCATATTAAATATTTAAGGCGGCGATCGATTGCGAAGAAATAAATAAAAAAGTCGCATTGCATGTACAGAAGGTCGAGATTAATTCGACTCAGTTGGCGTAGATTAATTTAATGCAGATGCAAATCACGCGATGATTAATGTGCGCCGATTTTTGTTAAATGATTAATGCCGCGAGAAGCAATCAAGATTATCGCGACTGTGGTTTAATTTCATCAGTCCAGCCAAGAAAATCACATTCAAACAATTTTCCACATCAATAAAACTCAACTTGTTGGATGAAAATAATTATATTTTTATAAGAATATATGATTTATTTATTTGTAATTTTTTTAGCTCCAAGTCTCAGAAAACAATGTGTCTATTAAAAGTACCCAATAATAATATAGTAGTTTCATATATAAAATGCTAGACAGAAAGGAAACAATCTTGTCAAGACTAATTCAAATGAGATGAGCACAAAAAAGTAATTGGAATATTTTTTACATTAATTTTTTATCCCCATAGTAATTATGCGATTTGGTCTAATCCTGATCGCTTTGAAAAGTCCGTTCGTGGCTTTATCCCTGACTAATTACTCCTAACGAGTTTCATGTGTGATGTAAATTGTTCTTTTACTTTGTATGCTGCAATAATACAAGTCTTGATTGAATGTACTGGGTGTGCAATTATGCAGGACACACACGCGTAATATTTCTAACAAGGACTAATTGCAGAGCTGGTGGATAGGAGGGAGGGTTCGAATCAGCAACCCCTATCACGTACGGTACTAATCCGTCACTAACGAGCCTTCGTTTGGGAAAAGAATTTTCGGCTATTTCTACTTATCACACGCCATACGTGAACCGTATTTGATCGAAATATCATCCCGTACGTTTTCACTAACATGAACAGTAATTTAGTTAAAATAATTAAGAACGAAGTTTGGGAAATAAATAATTGATATAGTTTATAATTAAGGCTTTAAAAGTTTGATAAGACTTTCAAAACTAATTAAATTCCGCAAGCGTGGCCATAATTAAATTTTTACTCTCGAATTTTCCCGATAGCCTCCTTCTCCGCTGTACTAATTAGTAAGTGAAATCAATTAATAATGTTCTTGTGTTTATAGACAGGGCGCGCATGTAAACCGCAACGTCTAAGCCTGTATAAACCAAATATATCCACCCCAATGCTGTTCAATCTAAACCAATTCAAATCCAATCCAATCTAGCTCGTTAGATAGGGCCGCCCATGTCTGTTTAAACTCACCCTAGTTCACCTTAAACGATCCCTGATCAGGACCTAATTTGGTTCTTGTCTTCTAAATAAACCTGATTAAAGTACAGTATTTTTATGAGCTTCAACCGTTTCCCGATCAAAACAACTCAATCGATTACTCATTCCCGTTTTTACAATCACCCTTTCGCAATTTCACTAAATTGCATCAAATATTCAACAGAAAATAAAAATTTTAATACCTAAAGGTATGCTCTACTCGGAAAAATATCAATAAATATTTTACAAAGTTTCTAAACTCAATTCAAATGGATTAGTATTAAAAGACAAATATAAAAGTTCTATGATGATTACTGATATCTATTAATTTGTGGCTCAAACAAAATTAAGGAAACATTATATCTAGTCATTTCAATAATTTGACACATATTTAATTAACAATCAATAAAATAGTGTTTTAAATTTAATAATATTATGAAATTTAATATAACAACTTATTTTAGTATTTATATAAAATAATATTAAATTATACCAGTTAATTATATTACTATTTTGCGCCATAGTCAGGCGAATATTATATTAGATGGTAACTGCACAAACTGTACTAATTACTAAAGTTAGTACAGTTACTATCTAATATAATATAATAATCACATGACGATGATAATAAACTGACACTAATTAATTATAAATTTATAAAAATATGGCATTGAGTTATTAAACAAATAAAATACTATAAACAATAAGACTTTGATCGTTGGATTGAGTGTTATTTTTTTCAATTATTTTACAGTTAAATAAAATAGTTATATATTTATATTATACACAATAATTTATAATATGTACGTTTTTTTAAAATGAAATTGCGCTTCATTTTGCAATTTTTTTTTTGTTTTGTTTTTTTTTTTAATTATTATTGTTTTACATTATTATTTTAAACTAATATACCAAACCAAATTTATTTTGTTTAAAAATGTTATTGAACAGTTTAACATTATATGCTTTGTTGCACAGTAAAAATAAGAATTATCTCAAGCGCAATCTAACTGTATTTTTCGGTGTTTTATTGGGTTTTGAAAGATAAACAGAAACTTGTTGTAGCTTTAAAAACAATAAAAAAATCGTATAAACCTTTTTTTAATATGGGCACTCTACATACTTTAGATGTAGCGGAACGCTTTTGTTTAGGTTAGTTTTGATTATAAATTTGGCATATGAGCCTAAAAAGACTCTAAAAAGTCTAAATAATATATTGTAAAAAGATAAACTTATTAAAAACAATAGCAAAATGACTAGATAGCTCCAACAGTGTCTAGGGTGTGAAAAGTACTAAACACTGCTGAGTTTTACAATACAAAAACATTAATCACAATAAGAAACAATCATATTTGTCCAACAAATTTGAGTCATAAGCAATCTAATTGCCCAAAACAATTACAAAGTGGATAATAATTCAGACGCAGCTCTTTGTTTTAAAAAATGCTGACAACAAACTACTTTTTGAGTCATTGGTACAAATCTATTTGACATTTACGTACTTTGCTTGAGTTTTTGCTAACTGGTAAAGTTGATGCTTTGCTCATTTACGTTAATATATTTAAGGAGGATTGCAACAGTAAAACAGTTGGTAGACATCAGGAAGTTGGAAACGCAGTTCCCAAAGTATACAATTGCTTACAGCAACTAGCATTTGCGACTGTATATTAATGTTGTATAGTCAAATCCATTATTATGCACGACAAAAAAAGTCGGATAAAAGCGTTTAGTTTTTAGTCTTTAGTCTTGCACAAAACACTAGCAATAGGGCTAATGCAAAATGTGCCAGTTGCTAAGCAAATTTATGAATAGTGAACAGGATCTATACGACGTAATATAAAGCTGCGGAGGCATAGTTTAATTCAACTCATCAACTTGAGCAAGCTTAGTGCCGGAACACACCTTGATCTCAAATTTTGTAATGTCAAAGAATGCAGTGACAAAATGTTGATCTTCTATAATTGAATTTTTATTGCTGTATCTAACCAAACAAGTAGATCAGTCGTTAAACGATGACGCTGTGAGCCACACTATTTATTAGCAAATTAACCTTTTGAATTATTAATAACCGTTTTAGCGCTTATTGATCTTTCTCTCTTGTAACTTGCATAGTAGTTAAGGAGATCGGTCTATAGCTTGTCGGGACTTTTTTATTTTTACTAAGTTTAAGTTGTAATAGCAGACTTTTACGACTCAAGGCAATACCTTCTTAATTATGTCATACAGAGTGCTAAAGACTGAAGTTTGGCAAAGTGACATAAGCATTGTGTATTGAATTGATACCTGAAGTAGTAAATTTCCAAACACTAAACGGTGGGTAATACATTTTATTTTTGTCAGAGACAAATGACAGAATGTTTTTTTTTAATTTAATTTTAAAATCTGGGATATATTTATTGTAATTATCATTACTAAAAGCGTCAATATAAAAATTAGCCAGAATATTGAGATATTGAGAGATTCAGTAATAATTTGATTACCTAAAAGAATAGGTACAGATGTGTTTTGGCTAGAAACTTTTATGACTGTTTTTCACACTTTTTCAAATTAAAAGATGTTACTTGTTCTGACCATGGTTATCTTTTAGCTTTTCTAGAAGTTCTTTGCGCAACAACTTTGTACTTAAAGTAAACAAATAGGTTCTTTTCTGTTAGAAGATGATTAAACATACGAAAAGAATGGCGTTTGGTTAGTTAAGTTTGCTCACAATCAAAATTCTACCTAGGCTCTCTGCAAGGTTTCCCGGAAGCTAGCAAAATACTTGCATGTGCCGTTTGTATAATGGAATTGGTGTAAAGTTCAACATCATTGTCAATAGTCAACATATTTTATTCTTCAATTTTGATGACTGTTTTTATCAACTTTATGACCAAGCATGCAAATGAATATTATACTTGGAAAACAAATAGTAAGATCAATAAACAAAAATGATCTATTGGCCACGGAAAAGTAGGTATTGTTAGTTTTAATTAACATAAATTTTGTTTTGGAAAACAGATTGGCCAAATCATACAAATGTCCAAACTGACATTTGGCGAAAGATAAAATAAAATGTAATTTTAACTTTTTGTTTATTAGCGTTTTTTTGTTTTTTTTTTGAAGTATTATCTAGGGGTGTGGAACTTTTACTACTTGACATCATTTTTAATTTTGTCTGTCGGAAACGGTAGCACGGAAATATTTTTTATGTCTATTGGCTCTGATAACATCTTTTAGATTCTGTGAGCGCAAGATTGTTAGGTCTACACTTCAGATGGCAGTAACCTAGATTGGGCTGCTATCTTTGCAGGTTTTGATTTAGGTTAAGTTTTAGCTTGTTTAGGCTTTGACTTTAGTTGATTTTAGCGCAATACAAAAACACTTTAGATGGTTTAGTTTTAAGATTAGTCCCCATCTTGAGTGGTTTTGGTTGAAATCTCAATTGTTGTGATTTTGATTTAGATTTGACAGTAGTTAATTTTGAGCCTAATAGGCCCGCAGTTAATTTTTGACTTTTTACTTTAGAGTCCTTACTAGGAGGAGTTTTTGCAATAGCAGTAAATTTTATAACTAGTATTTGTTGAACAATAGATTTAACTTTATCTGGGAGCCGTTTGGAATCAAAACAAAATTTGACCGGTTAAAATGAAAGGACGTAAATTGGAATAAAAATATGGAAAAGCTAATAATGATCATAGACAAGACAAAATACCTTAGGCAGATTCTGTAACGGGCAATTAAAGGACTTAAAAACGAATTTTTAGGGACACTTTTAAGGGCACTGCATTAGCAATAATTCCGAAGGGGTACTCCGATTGCTCCTACAACTCAGGGGAATCAGGAGCTACCAAAATCATTATGTTGGAGAGGAATGATAAACTAAAAAAAGGGCAGTCATTTTCTTGTTTTTTTTTTTAAATATATTTTTAAGGTTTTTTTTTTTTAAATTACGTGTTCAACCAAGTCAACCAAAAAATGATTCCTTAGCACATTGCCTAAGAAAAACTTGTTGAAGAGATTATTGATCTGCAGCACTTGCCTTAACTATGACAATGGTTTTAAAACCACAAAGATTAGGAAAAACGGGAAAAATATTTAACATGATAAAAACTGCATTCATTTTTTGGAAGCAAAAATTACCAAAGAACGTAAAAACAAATAATAAAAAAAGTAATAAGAGCGGAAAGTGGCTCAGTTGGGTGAAGCGTCTAACTCGAATTTGAAGCAATTAAAATTAAGAAATTATGGCATTTATTAAATCAGGACGTTAGTCAAATATATGATTAGTGTCCATTTTCATTTAATATGAGAGTGTGAGTAGACCAGATACTAGGCCTTGTCAGTATCTATAGCACCTCCATTTTCTCAATTAGCGGGTGCGATAGTATTAGATGTGTGTTTTCAGGTATATATTTAAAAGCAGTTTGTGTAGTAGTATACCTTTAAAATATCGGTCCTTGCAACTGAAAAAAAAAGAGTTGGAACCGGCAATCTTAATAAATAGGTTAGCAATGCAAAACACCGTTAGCACCGGCAAGTTGTTAATTTAAAACCAGAAATTAAAGAGATCCAACACGTTCTGCTTTTAAATTGTAAGACCTTTTTTACGTGTTACTGTTTTTGTTTTGTGGTCATTACCTGTAGCAAACTAGCAGCAGAGCGCGGCTAACAGTGACAAAAATTTGACTTACCAGTATGAGTAAGGCTTCAGTTGTTTTTAGATTTAATTCTTATTTCCAGTAGTTGGTTTGTCCATTTGGTTAAGACACAGCAATTTGCTAGGCTCCACTTCTTTTACACGGGCAAAATAATAAACCGGTGCTAGGAGGGATTAGAGCACAGGCTGCATACAAAATTTATTTTTGGTAACAAAAATATATTTATCATCGGTACTTATCAGCTGCAATACATGGTCTGTCTGGCTTTGGTTAGTTTTGCTTGTTTATGCTATCTTATGTGTTGGCTTTTGTGTTGCCTTTTTGTGAAAACCGCACGCACAATAACTTTACGCAATTAATCAAGAGAGAAATTTTAAAGAGTAAACCCACACTTGCTGAAAGTATTACATTAAAGACTAGATGTAAGCAGTTTGTGAACATTGACCTTAAACATTTGTGGCTTATAAGTGCGGTTAAATAAATCTTTCTTCAAAATTTTGGTCTTTCATCTTTGATCTGTCAGTGAATATTTGTTAGAATATCTATGGATATATTTATAAAAAATGCAAAGATTAGCAATAATCCAAATAGGTTGTTTTTGAATAGAGTTTAGAAGAGATAAAATAGTTTTTAATACTCTTTTCAAATTTTTTTTTTTTTACGCAAGAAAAGAAAAATCTTCAACATCCCGTGCTGTCCGGTACTGTCAGGTTTTTACCGACTAAAAAACTCATTTTTTACTTCCTTTACCTTGAGGTGGTTTGCTTGGCGCCTCTTGCACTGCGAACATATTGAACCTGTTGTACACCTCTGGTGTTTTATTCCTTGAGCAGCTCCGTCTCGATAATGTCCAGTACTTTTACCCAGTTGGTTGATTTTAGCAAGTCTTCGTTTAGGTTGTGTTTGCCAAAAATGGCTATAAGTGCTGTTTGTAAGCTTTGCATTCATTCAACAAGTGTATCGGAGTCTCATATTCTTTCATACACCCGCGGCATAGAGGGCCCGTTTTTATTCCCATTCTATACAAGTGTTTGTCAAGTCTGTAGTGTCCGGTTATCAGTATTGTGAGCTTTCGACTAATTTGTATTACTATTGTTTTAGTATCATACAATGATCCTGCTAGGAATATTCTTGAATGTGTCAATCCCTTACAGTTTTTCTACAGGTTGTTGTGCTCTGCCTCAAGTTTTCTGCGGATTATTGATTTTTTCGGTCTCGTATAGGATCTCAATAGCGAGTTGATACTTGCCCTTTTAGTTCTGTGATCTCAACAGAGCTAACCTGGCTCAGCTAGTGGAGTAGGGTCGGGTAAACTAGTAAAGCTCCCTTACAACAAACATAATGGCAAATAAAATAATAAACACTCACCGATTGACGTCACAATAATTACACGGATAATGTCGGGCTCCAATTGGTTTTTTTGGACGATTGGTGTCGGTAATGGGGTCCTGGTATAACCAATAAACCTATGGTTGGACGGGGAAAAAGATGGCAAAAATAAGTATGACCGTGAGTAATACCCAAATAAATGTATTTGCTTATGTGCAAGTAGCCATACGGTAAAATATAAAAACTCAATTGCTCTCACACACTCACTCTGAAAATAAACTAGATTTCACTATAAACAAAAAATGGTATTTTAAATGATAACAATAATGACAATAACTTAAAATATGACAAATAATACAACAATAATTCCGTTAAGTTCTACAATTAATTTTCCGGTTAGTTCTTGCTACACATTGGACTAATCGGTAGCCGCCGCTCCCACGATGGTTGATTACGGACCAAGTCGTGGTTCACGTGTCACCGATTCCTTCCAACAGATTAACGGGGCAATTAACGCTTGATAATGAAATTATTTGTAAATCCCACGTTGGAATCCTCGTAGCGATCTCAGATCCACGTGTCGGTTTCAATATTAATATAATGATGTAAAATTAAGTTATTTAAATTTTACGCTAGCATCACACTTAGTGACGACAAGAATAGACACATAAAAAGCAAAGGGGGGCTATAAAACTAAAGCTACGACTCCACAGGATGTACTCTTCTTAAGGGTCAAATTTTGGCCAAGGACGCACTGTATAATACAAAACGGACGAATTGGAAAAGGCAAAACAATAGAAGAAATACGTACTTACAAGAGAAAACATCAAGCAAATTATTAAATATAATCTTAAGTAACGTCCAACCAGTTGTGGATAGATTCCGCTTAACACGCGATATTAGATTCCACAATTGCCCTAATCCGCCTAGGCAATGCTCACTGGGAGAAAGTTGGATGTAAAAGCCCTCTCAAAGCAATGATACTCCGGGTGCAAGTCAAGGATTTTCCCTGCGCATGTCACTCTCAGATAAATACGTATTTCAGGATAAATATGCACAAGACTAGTTGGAAATATGAAAGGAAAAGAAATAAACAAACAAATACACCGATAAAGACAATTAATCACGACGAGGGCTATAATTCAAAATTACTCATTCTTTAGTTTGGGTACAAAAAGCACAACCCGGCAACGTAGCAAATGTTGGTAACTCTGGACATATGCTCTAGACAGTGAAGTGAGCAATCAGCAAACAAGATGGCTAATGTTTGGGTTATTTAATATGAATGTAAATAAAAGTGTCAAGTGAATGTGATGTTAACTGACAACAATTAAGGATTAATAAACCAATCGTAAGTAAATCAATTAATTAATTACTGTTAAGCGCCTCGTGCGAGATCAGACTTCTTCACTGTGTAATTAGATTTTGTTTGCAGGTTATAGGGTATTGACAACCAAAGAAATTGTGGGATTAATTAACACCCACAGGAATCAATAATTTAAAGGGACAGGACAGGTGTGGGAAAGGAAATCCAGCTTAAGTTAATAAGCACCGGCTTGACAGTCCTCCATATCAACAGTAAGTATTGTTCGTCATTTTTTTATAATAACAATTAATAACCAATTGGTAATTTAACAAACTTATTAATATTATCAAACTTACAAATAACTTTACTACCATTATATTAATTGCAACAAATCCCCACAGGCACCCTTCCAGCTCTGTCACGATGGGCAACCCATCAAATGTCGCAACCACACAGGAGGCCAATCCCAAAAGATAAGTAAATGCTTTGTATACAATGAATAATTTATATTTAAAAATTGTTTTAGGTCTGGAACCAACTTAGACCGTGACAGAGTTCTGGTCCAGTAAATGTTCCCTGTGCTCTTTGTTTGGCAAGTTGATTTGCTCTAATATTTCTTTTTATCTCCATGTTTTTAGGTATTTATACCAGGTAAACTTTGAAAGTTGTGGCTACTACTACTACTACTACTACTACTTTCAGACTGTGTATGCATGTCATAACTAATTTGGATTTTATTATTGGCTTTCCATATTTAGAAACAATACTAAATACAAGGACGAATAAAAGTTTTATATACATATATGCAAAAGTTTAAATCTGTTCAACTTTGGCATATATGTATATAAAACTTTTTACATGAATTAAGAAATCTTAGTTTTCTAGATACTTTTGAAGCTATGTCAACAACATGGTTGTTCTAAAGAATGTAAAATTGCGCAAACATTTTGCGCGTTGCGTAGCAAGGTTATCGATCTCACATTAACAAATTATAAAACAAGTTATGTGATTTTTTTAAACAGTACCTTTTGGACAAGCCCTTAATGTTTGATTATGCATACATTCAATTCAATATTGAATCAAAGGAAACGCTACTTTTAGAATACAGGAATTTACTGGGATCTAGACAATGGAATACTAGTTGTTCAAATTGGGGTCTGTTAAAATGCAGCAGAAACATCACTTAAGCTGGAGATAATGACTGAAAACCAAAAAATAATTGTGAAAGAAGTACTGTAAGGACAATTAAAATAATCTTACATTCTTCCGTTTTTAGAAATCTTAAAGCAACAATTGCACTGAGAACATTAGATTTCTGCTGATCAAAAACAAAATACACAGATACACAGCGTTGGTCAATAGCATACTTCCCAGATTTTACGTTAATGGAATTTCTTGATCTATAGAACCTAGAACTGTCAAATAAAAAGACAATCAAAAGGGATTGAGATAAGGCAAAGACCATAATCAATTAGGACAATCTGACAAATTAACACATTTATTCTATTAAAGTCCACCGAAGCCGATGAAATCTATCCATTCCATTATGATACAGAAAAAAAAGTTTTTATGCAAGATCTTTAAATCAAGTTTAGTACTTTCATGCATACTAAGCAGCTAGAAAGTATTCAAAGTAGTATTTATACAAAAGACGGGACGAAAAAATATTTGACAGGTACATACGAGACAGGACTCTAACCTGAAATACTGGAAATCTTGCAAATTAGCTACACACCAGCTAGTCGGTAGGTCCAAAACACTATTTATTGCAAAGTAATAGCTGCTTTTCTATATATTGAACGGAAATTTGACAATTTTATTTTTAAATTCTGTGTCTACTTTATGCTCAAACCATAACATTATGTGAAAAGATTGTAGGAGCTAAAGTTGCTGACAGGTGCCGACAGGGAAGTGTACTTTTACCTTTACTGTGGTGTTTTATCATGGACGGTTTACTACAGATATTCAACGACATACATTTTTTTGTCTTAGGCTAAGATCATAATTTTATTCTTGTAACACTTAGAACAAATGTATCAAACATGTTACAGGGTGCAATAAACACCGTAGAAAAGTTATGCAAAATGGATAAGCTATCGGTGAACAAAAAGAATAGGCAATTGTACTGTTTACAAGACGGAAATACTACAAACTAAAAAAAAAAAAAAACTGAGGCTGTATGAAGCTACGCTTTTGATAACAAAGAAAGTAATATATCTGGGCATTCTCATCTGGATAATATAACCACAAAGATCATTTGGGTCAGACGATCATGGGAGCTAACCTTATACTGCAAGATAGCTATATACGGTTGTGGTAAAACTCATAATTGCATATAGATCGCTCGTATGTGGGAAAAACAATCATCTAAGTCCGACCAAGAAACTAAGTAAAGTTTAAAAGCTAACGTGTATGCTGTTTGCCTGGTTTTGATATTAAAGGACAAGGAAATAAAAGGACACTTTATGGCACATTAGTTTGTTAAAGAAGAAGCAAACAAAACAAATAAACACGCAGCAAATATTCCTAACAGGACTATTATATATTACTAAAAGTCAAAAGCTGGGATTGATAAACTTCTTCTTAACATGCGCATGCATAGAATGGGAACAAAGATTGAATCCTGCGCTTGCTGAGTTTAGTTTGTGAAAGAGTAGCTTCTTCTACTGTGACCTACCTAATTGTCTTATAAGTATTAGTAATCAAAAGACCTATTTTTTATGTGCTTATACTTAGATATCAGAAATTTCTTTAACAATAAATCTTTTGGTAATTAACGTTTGGGTGGGTGGCCGGGAACAAAGTATATTTTGTAAGCGAATAGCTTCTTTTCTTGTGATTCATCCGCCCGCCCAAGTGTTAGCCATAAAACGATCTAATGTTTGTCCCATTTTTGTGTACTTGCACTTAGATATCAGAAATATGTTTAAAATTAAATCTTTTGATAACTAAGGCTTGGATGGGTAGGCAAGAATTAAGTTTAATTTATGGGCAAATAACTTTTTTTACTGGGACTCACCTACCCATACTAGGACCCACCCACCCATCCAAGTGTTAGTTATCAAATGATCTGTTGTTTTTTCCACTTCTTGTGTGCTTATACTTTGATATCAAAAAATTGTTTATCAATAAATGTCTTGATAACTAACTCTTATGTGGGTTTAATTTGTGAGCAAATATCTTTTTCTGTTATAACCCACCTACCTGCCCGAGTGTTAGTCATCAAAGGATTTATTGTTTTCTCTACCTCTTGTGTGCTTATACTTAGTATACTTAGATATCAGAGAATTGTTTAACAATAAATTTGTTGATAACTAACGCTTGAGTGGGTAAGCGAAAACTAAGTTTAATTTATGGCTTCTTCTACTGGCGTAGCTTTAGTTTAACGTGATTGAGTAAATTGCAAAAAACTCAAAGAGGTTTACTTTTAATGCAAAAAGTGTGTTTGTCTTTCTTGTTGTTACATTAAATCTTTTTGTATCAAAATAAAAGATGAGCTATTTAATTTAGTAATTTTTCCAGTTAAGTTTTTGAATACAATGTAAAAATTTCTTTGTTGGTGGCACTTTTGATGCAAATTTTGCCGTGTTGTTTCTATAGTTAAAATGTAAAATAATTACCCAAAAAGTTGACACTAGTTTCAAAAGATACGCAATTTATAATTATTTTTTGTGGTTAGCTTGACTTATATTTGCCAGTTTTTTTATTTAATAACAGTAATTTTTAGGTAAAACACAAAATCTGTCAAAAACTGTCACTTTTGATGCAAATGTTATGTTAGTCTCTGTTGTTAGGAACTCAAATCTTCTTGTAGCAAATTTGGATCAGCTCCAGAAGATGCAAAATTTTACGTAGATTTATGTTGTTTTAAATCAAAATTAGTTTAAAAAGATCATTAAGAAGAAACAGTTACAGAAGTCAGTATAACTAGAGAAGCAAGACAAGAAAGAGAATCACAGCAATAAATTAGAATTATTTGGAGCGTGACATCATCTACTAGTACCGTCAGCAATTTACAAGAAGTAATTTGGCAACATCCTGATAGCAAACTTGGAACTTGGAAGTATTATTATCTTTTTGGAATAAGATAACGTTGCGTTTAAATTTCAGAAAACAATAGTTGATGTCGTAAAATATGTAGGTTTTTGAAGATAACCTTTACTAAGAACAGGTTTATACTTACGGTCATGTGTACTTGAAACCCGGATAACAAAATACCTACCCGCCCAAGTGTTTGTTGTCTAGAAAATGGTTAATCAATTACTGCTAATGTTTTTGTTGTTATAAAATACAATAGTAGAGGTGACAGTTGACAAAAATATGCGCAAGGTAGGAGAAAATATAATTCCTTTAATCACAAATATTTGGGCTGGTAGTTGTGTCATTAGTCATCAGCAGAACCTCTATTTTATTACAAAATTTTTTTTTTTTGCGTTGGGTATGGGAGCAAACCAAAAAAAAGGTTTTAGAACGAGTTATTTTGCTACACGCTCTTTAACGATGATGGACAAATGCAGACATCATTTTTTCTTTAGTAAAACTTATAATTACCTTTGGGTTATAAAACACTTCAATACAAGCCGTCAAAAATTAAATTTAAATTCAAGAATTGTTTATAAAGAGCTAGGCAACGTTGTGTTATCAAGTTTTGCTTAACGCTTTAGTAGGCTTACGGAGACAGTGTTTTGTCAACGACTTTGGAATTTTTTGTTGTTTAACGCATTTTCAGAAAAAAGAGATTTGATTGAAGATGAACCACGTAGCAGAAGGCCTTTATCTATAAGCACCGATGCAAATATAAACAGAACCCAGGGTCTTGTGCGTTCATATTGTTGGTTTACTGTTAGATTGATAGGGGAAGAATTGAATTTATGTCACACACACCGATTATCAGATTTTGTCCAATGATTTAGGAAAAAACATCGGCGCAAAAATGATTCCAAAAAATCTATGGTAGGATTAAAAATACATCAAGAAGGAAAAGTACTTATCCTAATTTTTTAGAAAGTGTCAGTACTGTTAATGAGTTTTGGGTGTTTGAATTTGATCCGGAAACAAAGCGTCAGATTATAAAATGGTTATATATAACAAATTTAATAAACAAGTTTTTGGTAAAAAAAAACTTGACTTTATTGTATTTTTTAACATTTACATTAATTTTAGAAAACTTTGGTTTCAAAAACATGGGCTAAAATGTAGTCATTTAAATTTCTAAAGTATACTATAACTGTCGAAGGAAACCGACATCTGTACAGGCATAAACAAAGATTGTATGGTATGGTATATATGGTGTATACCGTGAAAGAATTGGTCAAAATAAGTAAGATGGGTTATGATTCTTTAAAAGATTATTCACGTTTTGGTTTTCTATTTGAAATAATTACAGAAGAATTGATTGCTTTTTTTGAAAAGAGAATCATTAGCAATGCTAGAGCTGTGAGATACATTGATTTGACAAATACTTTATGACCATTTAGGTATAAATAAAGTGTGGGCAAGAAGGGTCTTAAAACTTCTGTCTGCTGTTCTTGGCGTGAAGGTTAATTACTACTAAGAAAAGCCATTGTATTCTTGTTAATCTAAAAGATCATGGCTACAATCTTTTGAGATTGTAAGGGCATCTTTGGCCATAATTGATTAAAAAAAAAAGAAATGCTACGGTGAATGGCGCTTATTATGTTACCTTATAACATAGGTTGAAGAGAAGTATTTGAGTAAAACGTCAAGGAAAATTGCTCAACTTGCCATATGAGAATGCAGTTAAAAAAAATTATCATCCTTCTACAGTTCAAATTTAGCTATTGGATATTACTTCTTGTTACCCAAATTAAAAAAAAAACTTTTGGAGTAGATGATTTCTTGACAATAATGAGGTGAAACTGCTGTTTTGAAGCATTTTGACAACAAATGTTCAAAATATGTGATAAGTGTGTTGAGGTTAAGAGGGATTATACTAAAAAAATACTTGATTAAGCCGGGAGTTTATGGCTGCTATATTGTAACTTTGTACACGTGTACAAAAATGTACTTTGTTACAATGTCTTAAAACCTACAAGCAATTTAATAAACTTAGACATAGATAAGGGCTTATTTGGTCTATAATATGCTTGATGTAGTATTTAAAATTGTTTGAAATTTGAAAGTTTATACAATTTTTTTATTAATTAGACGTCTTTTTGTTTGTATTGTTGATGTTTGTTTAAATGAATATAACAGTAGAAATAACACGGGGTTATCTAACCATGCACTAGGTCAATATTAAAACTCTGATCAATACAAATATAAATTTTTCATATTATTAAGACGCAAATAGGCGGTACGCAATTATTTTTAATTTTTCACCTTGGTTTGAAGACAAAGTGATTAGCTTTTTCAATTTGTATTTTGTTTTTAAGATGTTTTAATGTATTTACTACTATCAACAAAATATCTTTTATTTAGGTAAGTCGTGCACATTTTGGTCAGAAAGATATGTGCTTTATTTCAAAACATACATAATCGAACTCGTAAAAAACCCTATTTATTTTAATAAACTCTTGATATAAATGTGACGATACTTCATATAGTAACAGAAATTATAATTAAAAAAATACAATCTTTATTAAATAATAAATTTACAATAACTTAAGTATTATGCGCAACGGCTTTGTACACTCACTTGATTCTACGTACAAATCCTTGCACGATTCTTCACATCATCATAAGTCTGCATATCATGAATTTTAATTTTGATTTTTACACTGAAGTCAATACACATATTTTAGAACATAATTCACGCACTTATAGATGTGAACTTAACTCTACGTATTAACACAGCTGAAGAACCGGCGAGTACTGAGAGAGGAGCACTATAACAAGCATGGCGTTTGTCCGTAGGAACAATAACTTGGCTGGACAACTAACTAAAAACTTATACTTGTTTGTTTTATAGTAAATTTGTTTAAATTTTAAAATGTAGTATTTAAGAATTATGTGACAATAGAAACATATCTTTTCAACAAGTCTGTAAACATTGATTTTAATTATAAATCATGAGAAATAATTAATTTGGATGTTTATACATAATAAGATGTGTTAATAGAAAGTCTTTGTTAAAAGTTTTGGCTTTTCATCTTTGAACTGTCAGTGAATGTTAGAATTTCTAACAAATTTTGTACTACAAGTGAATAATTTGTAATCTACAGCCTTCTATGACAAACATAATCTAACTATAGAAAAGCTGAAGTTAGTTCCTTGGCAAAAGATTTTGAACTTTATTAAAGAGGCACAGCTGTTAAAGGAGTAAGACGTTAGAAGAGCACAACAGTACTAGGAGGCTCGTAGTGGCTGGTGAGAAGCTCTTATGAAACCATTTTGTAGGATGGTTCCAGTGTACCCAAGGATTATTTTTTGTTATAATTTTATAAAAGAAATTTTTATGTTAGTGCAAAGAAATCAAATTCTTATTGCAAATTTGACGTTTTTATTTGAGACTTGGGAATCTATTGTGCTGACACTTTTGTTTTTGATTTTTATTTTTCCAGCAATAACTGAAACTTTATTAACACTAAATTTTCAACTTTTTTAATAATTTTATCAGATATTGCTTCCAAAGTTTTTCCATACTTTAAGTCATCGCGAATAGATTTCTTGTTCTATTTAAACTGCTTTCACCATTATTTGACATGAAAATAGAACATACTATTATTTTTTGGACTGCCACTATTTTCTCATAAATATTCTTTGAATTTCAAGTTGCAAATCAATCATTTTTGTCTTTTTAAACTGATATAAAATAAACAAATGTTACAGTGCAGGGTCAAAATAGGCTTTTATAATAACAATTAGGATATATATTATAAAACATTTATTTATAGATTGTAGACTTGTATAAGTTTCTACAGAGAGTTTATAAATGAATGGGATTATGTAATCACTTTAAATATGTTGCCTTTTTAAAATCGTCCACTATACTACATATGTTTGCTTGACAACTGTCAAAGTTGAACTGTCAAAACAAATAGTTTAGTGAACAATTAAAAAAAAGCGGCACATTTAAAGTGATTACATAATCCCATTTATTTATAAACTCCCTGTATAAGTATTGAATGTGATAAAAAAGGACAGAGCAAAAAAATTGCTTTGTTATGCAAGCAAATATATCGTGAGCCTAAATTATAAAGCATTGTTATTTAAAAAAAAATTCAAATACAACTTTATTTTCTTTGGATTAAAGTAATCTCGAAGTTTTATGAAATCATGTAATTTTTTGTAAATATTTTACAAAACCTTTCTTGTATGATTTATAAGATTTTTACACCTTAAGCAAGCGAAAGTAACATCTAAGTTTTTATCAATTTTGATTTAAAATAAGTACAAGTTTGCAATTGATTTAATGCAGTATTGTTAACATGAGTCAGTTGTTCTTTGCAGCGCTGTTGTTATAATAAATGCACATTTAGTAATTACATACGAGCGCGAGTAGCTCTTGTAATCTCTCCACATGGGGGACGGCACATGACGGCGCTTTTTTTCATTCCGCGGCCGCGCATACCGTACATTAAACTTGATAACAGGTATTTTATATAATAAATTACATAGTATAGGATCTAATGAAAAGCAGCTATTTAGTGAGCATGTCCCTTGACAACAGTACAGCTTTACCTAATGTTGTTTAAATGACATTTAGATTAAATTCCTTTAGCGTGAACCCGAAAAAACCGCCGTGCAATTAAAAGCATCCCCAAAACTTATATCCACTATGCCATGGTACACTCGACGATAACAGTTTTAATAACATTTACTTTTGTAGATTAAAAGTATCATGGGTTTCCATTTTAATTTTAAATTAAACTCCTCACGCCTAGCAAAAGCTTTTAATTAATTTTTAATTTGTGAAATTTACAACATTCACTACAGAAAACTTTGCATAAAGTAATGATAATTAAATAACATACCACTTGTACAATTTATATTTATTTATCAGTACGAGAAATAACGATAAGAGGACAGCTCATTACAGTCAACTCGAATAGGGAATAAAATCTTTACCTCGTTTATAACTAATATTTATTACAGTTAATTTATATAAATCGTAATTCTTGTGAATATAGCTTTTTAATGTCAAACCGTTCTTCCTCTTTAATAGGTATGACTATAATCAACTGCAATTACATAGCAATATATGGCATGGTGTAAATTTACACATGCTTCAAAAATCTGGATAGATTTACAGGTAATAAATATTAATAGAAAGTTGAGAAGATTTATTAATTTCTCTTATTTAAAGAGGCAATGAGTGAATCAATTTTTAACATAAATTTAATAAATTTGTTGTAAATAATACATAAAAAGGTTAATTATTGTATAAGTATAGCGGAATTACAGTAATTCAATTCTTAATTTGAAATAATACATGGGTATTTGTAGTATAAGGGATTCAGTTGGGGGAGCGTGTGATGGTTTATTCATACTCTGCGGAAGGACACCATTAATAATGATTATTCTTGTTTTCAGATTTCGGCTTGCTTTAACATAATACATTATTCGCACTTAGCAAAATCACTAGTTAGACATTCGATTATCTATGTTATGGTTTAAATTTTGCGTAAAGCTTTACTTCGAAGTAAATCTATGTGAATGTATTATTCAAGTCAATTATCTTTCAAGTTTATTTTTATTCAATATAATTTATTTAGGCATTACTTAGTACTTGTATAATGGTTTCGATCAAGTTGACATATATTATTTTTTTGTTAGTGATGATCACATAAAAGTATAATTTTTATAAATACTTAAAACGTACGACAGAGCACAGGTGATAAATAAAATAGATTGAACCTCGGATTGAACCTAAAATAAACAATGAACTTACTTAATTAATAAGAAATTTTTATTAATTATTTGTTTTCCAGTTTCTAATTTAAACTTTATGTAAACATGTTTTGCAAAACATACTTAATTGATAATATATTACAAATATAGTAGAAATTGTTATATTGCAGCCAAAGACTAAGATAGATAACCGAGCGCCGAAGTTAACTATATTTGAATTTCAACTAGTGAAACTCTCGCTGAAACTCATAATGAAGACTAGATTTAAGCAGTCTGTGAACATTGACTTTAAATATTTGTGGCTTATAAGTCTCAGGAAATACTGAATTTGGAAGTTTATTCCATTTGTCGATAAACGGTTAAAAAAATCACTCTTCAAAGTTTTGGTTCTACATCTCTAAACTGTCAGTGAATATTTGTTAGAATTTTTAGCAAGCCTTGTACCACGAGTAAATATTTGTTTAGATGGCAAAATGTTTATATTTTGTTTGAATGCCAATTAAAAAATCTTTAAAAAATGCAAAGACCTGCAACATTACTCCTGTGTTGTAACGTATTTAAGTTATTAGTCAATTTTAAATCAGCAATCATCCAAATAAAGTTTAGAAGAGATAGTGAGTTTCTAATGTTCCTTTTCAAACTTAAAAACAATATATATGCAAAGTTGAACATAAGTAAAAAGCAGTATACATCTATTAAGAAATCCTAGTTTTCTGCATACTTTCGAAGCTATGTCAACAACATGGTTGTTCCAAAAATTATTATGTGTGAATGAAACATCTAGAAGAGTAATTGAAGAAGATTTAGATATGAATTTGTTGTTCAGTTTAATATTTGGTATTTATGATACCTCTGCTTTGGATTTTGAAATAGTAAGAAGTTGAGTTTTTTAGAGTTAAAATTGGTTATTTTGGTAGTGCTTTATTTGGATATTGTTTTGAAGTTTTTGTTTATAGATGCTTTAGATTTTAACTTAAAAATTTGAAGACGGTCTAACATATTTGTCGGTATGGTCTTTGGAAAGTGTGAAGTATGAAAGGTGCTATCATCTGCAAAACTATAAATAGGACTTTTAGTTATTTGAAGAAGTTTATTAATATATATTAAAAGTAAAGTTGGCAAAAACAAAACCTTGAAGAACACTAGCATTTATGATTTTGGGATCAAAGTTAAAACCACAATGATGTAGAGTAGAGCAGCGTTTCCTAATTTTTTTTTTGCCGTAGCACTTTAGGTTGCAGTCTTACAGATATAAGTTGAAGTGGAATGCACACATGTTTTTACTTTAGCCTTGCCAACAGCATTGTTTTCTGAATACACGGTATTTTTGTTTTAAACTGCAGCTTTTGCTGATTTCATTCAGATTTTGAAAATTTGTTAATTTAGTAGTTTTGTCATCAGAGTCAAAAAAAAAAAACTTTTTTTTTTAAATAGCCACCGCATTTCTGCGTAAAGTAAGATGTGGTCGTGATTTATACCCAGATCTTTGGGGGTAAGTTTTAAAAGGAGTGTTTGAATCGGGCGGCTTTTAACATGATTAATTGTTTTTACAGCGTTATTTAACATAGCTTTTAAATCTTGCACCATTCGTCTAGTTGCTAAAAAATGCTTATAGATAACACATGATTACTGGTGGCACTTGTTGGCATTTGCTTTATCTTAGACACGGCTTTCTTTATTTATTAACAGAAAAAGTACTATAAGATCAGCAAAATCGGTACTTTTTATCTAGACTAAAATGCGTGCAAAAATGCTTTATTTTGCACTAGTAATTTAACTAGGAAACAACAAATTTACCGACTAATAAAAAGTTTGCTAACCGAAAAAGCGCGCAAAATACGTATACGTATACTTATATTACTATAAACAAACAGAAGTTTTGTGTATTTCTGGTATATTTAAATAATAAACAAATTTTAACTTGGTATTTGCTAGTATACAACATCTATGTTATTCTCTCCGTAATAGAAACCAACAAAAAAATTATTAATTGTTTATAAAACAAAAACTAGTTAAGCGATTTTAATTAAATTTGCTAATTGAGGAGCAAAAGTAACAAATGGACTAATTTGCCAAAAAATGGGATATTTTTATAGATAGGTTCTATGTGACATCGAGTATATCCTATCAAACGTGCAAAGTATCAGAACTTCAAATTCTGTAAATAATCAGGCAGATAAGTTTTGCTTTTTGTAAGTGCCTGGTTATTTTCACACGAGAAATGTCAAGTGCCGTAGTACGCATTGTTGTTGAATATTGTAAAGTAAATTTTAAAATTGTAGACTGTTTGACACCATTAAACATAGATATTTGTCAGTGGTCATAGTTTCTTTCAGTGCAACAGACATTTTGCCTTGATTGAGAAAAGAAGGCGTAAGTGCGCTCTTATGGTACTTGAGGACTTACACGATGTAATACAATCAAGTACACACTTAGGCCAATTTGAAATAGTAAGAAATGAATAATAATAAACTTGAAAAACGACGATTAAAAGTTAACTGCTAACAACTTTGTTCTTTGTTGATTTGCAAATCTTTTTCTGAAGTAGCATATTGGAAAACAACTCGATACTTAAAAAAGAAAATATCATGGAAGATTTACAAAATATTTTAATTAACCAGTTACCACACACATATTTGGGGGTAACAAAATATGACGATGCTTAATGTAAATGGCGGCCATCTTAATTTTTTACTAATATTTTGTCTCCTTTCAGTTTTTGTGCTGTAAATAAGCAAGAAACAGTCAAAAATTATATTTAAAAAGGTGTAAAGGAAATTTTTTGTAGAACACAATCTCCTTGGTTTTCCCAAAATTTCCGCGGAAAATGGGAAAAATACTATTTTATTAAAAAATTTATATCTTTGATTTCGCTACACCTTTAGACTTGAAATTTGAATATGATACTCTTAAAACATAGTTTTGATCGCAAAAATAAAAAAAATAATTTGTTTACTCTACGGTAAAATATAACAAATAATTGCTAAAAATAGGTTACTTTTAAGGGACTTTTCTCAGATTTTGAGTAGTTTTACTAATTTTTTGGCTTTCTTTAGAAGAATTAAAAAACGAACATAAAGATTGCGTTCTACATTTTTTTTTTACAATAATTTAGTTTTATTTTACCTTTTTTTGCAAAGTTATGAAAGACAAAAAAATAATTATTTTTTTTAATAATTTTTTTTTAAGTATGATTTTGCAAAAAAATACTAAATTTGTGTAATTGAAAAAAATATTTTTCTAGAACGCAATCTTTAAGTCATTTTTTTCTAAAAAAGTATAATGTTTTAGGAGTATTATATTCAAATTTTAAGTCTACAGTTGATGTTGAATCAAAGATATCGAATTTTTAATAAAACGATATTTTTCCTATTTTCCGCGGAAAGTTTTGGAAAA
The DNA here is from genome assembly GCA_963932245.1 of Tachinus rufipes. Lineage (NCBI taxonomy): Eukaryota > Metazoa > Arthropoda > Insecta > Coleoptera > Staphylinidae > Tachinus > Tachinus rufipes. Next base: position 41,322,219 of record OZ010741.1, on the reverse strand, counting down.
CCAAGGGCGGGATTGTGTTTTACGGAAAATGTATTATACTTTTCTGAATATGATTTTTAAATATTTTTTGCTTATTTACAGCACACAAACTGAAAGAAGACAAAGTATTTTTAAAAAATTAAATTGGCCGCCACATACACTGTATTGCATCTATAAATCTAAAATCGTCATATTTTGGTACTACAAACTGTACAAAATTTGAGCTAAATCGGAAATGTCAATGTAGAATTAGCCATCTACAAGACAATAAACACTAAGCTTTTACAAAAAGCACTTTTAGTGAAGACACCCAGTTATAAATATACAACAATTCGGCATTTTAAGGTTTATAAGGTTTAATAATATGACATTAAATGCTTAAACTGAATCTAAAAAGTACAAAGCTCAGTCCGTCAAACTACCTACGAGATCAAACATGGCTTATGATACGAGTAAATTTTTAGATCAAGGCATACAACATTGAAAAAAAAATTAAATGTAATAAAAAAAAAATTAAATCTATATCTTATACATAGAAAAACTTATAATATTTTTTTGATTGAAACCAAGGTAAACAATAAAGTAAATAAAGAAGAAATTTAGTAAATTATCATCTCAAACCAACAAGGTGTTTGTAGACGTAAACTTAAGGAATTGTTTATAATAGCATATTTTTTATTTTTTTTTTTGATAATAAGCATATACCGTTTTCCAAATAAAACAACTTCACACTTTTTTTAAAGTTTTTGGCAACTTTGACAAGCATTTATAAGTAAACAAATCTAATTCTTTAAATTATAGACTAATTGCATTACTGTCTAATCTATCAAAAAAATGGAATTCGACTTGCAGAAATTTTAGACATTTTTAAAACATTAGATCCTAATATTATTAACAAGCCCTATAGTCTGTTGTCTTTATCTCAAATCTGTACGTCTTATGCATAGTTTTTATGACAATAGAAAAATTCTAGTTAGTTGGTTTTAACTCAGACTCTTAAATTATAAATGCTTGTCCCTCAAGGTTTTACTTTTTTGAAAAAGTTTATAACTGTAAATCAAAAATATGGTTTACATTAATAAACTTCTATAATAACCAAAAGTCCTATTCATAGTTTTTTAGATTGCACCTTTTATACTTTTAATACTTTTTAAAAAACATATTGACAAATATGTTAGAGCGTTTTGAAATTTCTAGGCTAGATTTTGAAACAATATGTAAATGGGCTATGCCTAACTTGGTCAATTTAAACTTAATTAACTTAAGTTCTTACTGTTTTAAAATCAAAATACGTGGTATCATCAGTACCAAAGATTAAACTAAACAATTAATTCATCTAGAAAACTAAGACTTTTGATTGATGTATACAGTTTTACACTACTAATCTAAAATTGACTAATGTTTGGCGTAATATTGCAGATCATTGCATTTTTTACAGATATTTCTATAAACATTAATCTGTTTGAATAACGCAAAACATATTGCCATCTTAACAAATTATTTATAATTATTAATAATGTTTAAATAACCAATTTAATCTTCAGAATGTCAATTTCATGAATTAAACAAAAACGGATTAAAGCTGTTTCAAATCACTCATTCTCAAAATGTATTCAAATTAACCATTTTTTTTTAAATTAAAATATAGTTTCTAGTATTATTAACTATACACCAGTGGCGTAGTTTCTGTTTTTAACGTGTCATTTTATTATTAATTTTTATAATCCTATTGTCTCTTGTGTAACATTACCGTGGTTTACCTGTATTTGTTTTTAGTCAGTCACTTGTGTGCGGTCAATTGTATCTTAGTATCAACTTTATTTTGTTTTTATTCATTCACTGTTTTAGTTATGTTTGTAACTGCTTCTGTTATTATGACCAGCCGAAACTGTAAATGCAAAACTGTTGCACAATCCGGTATAACTTGTAGGTAGACCACGGATTTATATGCGCTAAAAAACCTCAATATATTTTTTTTATATGCGCTAAAAATATGTAAATATATGCGGTAATGTTTCTCAAATATTGATTGAATTTATTAAATTAAATTATTTGTTGTTTATTAAGGTTATTGTTTCATAGTGAAACTATGTCGTTTATCGGTAAGAAAGTTTTTGTAAAAAAAAAAAAAATTGTGCGTTCTTGTTGAATTGCCGAAGACAATGCACAGCACACTGCACTGACTGCACAGCACAGCAGCATAGTTTCCCTCAACATTGCCACTCTCAGTACGCTCTTGTAATTGACGAGGAATCCCCGTGCATTTGTACATTGCAATGTGCCAGTGGCGTCCGAACCTCTAATAACGTATTTTAAAAATTATATTGCTCTTACTGACTTTTTACTATAATAAATTGTTATAATAAAAATATTGACTATATATGCAATTATATGCGATTATATGCTAGTAAATGCAATTATATGGATTATAAGTTTTTATGCGGCAAAAACTTTAAATAATAAGTTTTATTGCGCATATAAACTTGGTATTTGAGTTTGTTTCTGAACGAAACGTGTGTATCCAATTTACTAGTTTGATATATATATATAATCAAGTAAAACAAGTAAATAAATATTAAAAAAAGAGCTCGCGCTCTACTTGTAGGTTATAAGAAATGTTACTGCGGTACTCTATTTGAGTTAGATGATTCCAAACTTTTGAAACTTTATGAAGAAATGATTACTCTTTACCAAGTTTTATGTGATGAATTGCGGTCGAGCAATAAATTACTTTAAGATAAAATTACTTATCTTAAAGAGAAGATTCCCGAAAAAGATAAAACTATTCTTCAGTACGAAGCTTGCAGCGAACAACTAACTGCTTCTACTACTGCACCGCTCACTAATGAAACGGTGCAATTAATTCAGTCTGCAGTTTTTCTTCTTTGGCAAGCTATGTTGTTAAAGGAAAAAACTAATAAAACAAATTTAATCTATTTTTGGTTGTGGCCTTACTGCAGGCTTATGTGCTCACTTCCTACGTACACGTTTCTAAACTTAGACATGGAAATAAAAAAACTGATTAAGTAAATCATATTAAATCAAAGTTTCTGTTTATATCAGTTGATGTAGTTGAATTACAAAAAAATAATCTGGAAGCTACAGCAACTTTAAAGTTTTTAATTATGCTTTATCCATTTTCTGTAAAGATTTTTGGTTTGCAAATATAGCGGTCAAGAAATTTATTAATTATGGGCGAGTTAATAATGTTCCTGCTTCATTTTTGGTGGATTTTTGGAAACTGGATCCAGCCAACAGTCAAAACCCATCACCAGGAATACATGCGGAATCTTCTTTTATTACCAAAACGTTGGGTGTATAAAGCTAAGCTCAAAGAACTTATGCTAGCTGTAGCTTTATCTAACTACAATATTATGTTCTGATCGAAACCTGGTTTGATCATGACATCAGCGATGCTGAGTTGCAATTATTGGTTACAGTTTATGATTGCTCTACGTTAACAAGTCTTAAGCAGGACGGAAGAGGTGTTTTAATTTCTACTAAAACTTTTTTTAAGTGTACATTATTACAACCTACATTTCTAAGTGTTAACCATTTGTTTGTAATTATTAAGTTTAAGTTTGTATCGTATATTATCAATGCAGTTTACTTACCCCCTAATTTGGCATGTGATAAATGTTTAGATCATTGTTATTCCGTTGAATTTATTGCTAACAAATATCCAAACAGTAAACTAATTTTAATAGGCGATTATAATCTACCCGCAGCGGCATGGGTAAACGTTGAGTTAGGTATAAGTGTTATTTGTAATGATAGTTATCCTGCTCATTTTATTGCCAATTGTTTTCACTTACTAGACTATTGAAAACTGCTCATAAATGTTATATATCATTAAGACTTTTGTCTGATTATGATGTGTTTCAATCAAATTGTACTTCATGTAAAAGTCTCAGTGCATGTATATACAAGCAATATATTACTTGAACAATTAAACATTTTTGGAAATTTGTTAGTGACAATAGAAAAACTAATGATTTTTCAACTACAATGTATTATAAATACCAAACTTGCAGTAATGGAAATGATTATGTTAATAGATTTGCTGATTTTTTTTCCTCTGTTTACGATTCACAAACTCATCAACTCTATTGTTTGACTTTGAGAAAAACCTATTACATAAAGCATTTTCAATTAGTCTGTTGTATATATTTAAAGGGATTAATAACTTTAAATGTAACTAGCACTGGAATGGACGGCGTTCCAATTATGCTGTCAAAACAATGTATTTATTTAATTTCTACGCAATTGCATTTACTTATTGAGGTTTTCTCAAATTCGAAAACAATGCTACATTATGCCTTGGCATAAATTTGAAGCTAAGGAGTAATATTACTAATTATAGAGGTATTCGTTATTTTATCAAATTAACTAATCAAATACAATGGATGTGCAAAAGCATTTTAGTGGAATAGCAACATGGGTTTTGTGAGGGTCGTTTTACTCTTACAACTTCTTCATTACAAAAATGATCTTTTAAATGCCTTTTAATCAAGAGATCAAGTTGATTCTATTTACACAGATCTTTTAATAGCTTTTGATTGAGTTAATTATAGAATTTTGATGATTAAGCTTTAGGCTCTGGGTTTTTATGAATCTGTTGTTGCGAGGTTGTCGAGCTATTTGTAAAATCGTACTGTGTGTGAAAATTAATAATATTTACAATTTTTTTTGTATTTAAATATATAATATTCCAGCAGTGCCGCCATCCATCTGTTAAAGACTCGAGGGGCCTGGTATTGGAAATAAATTTCTGCTGTCTTCTTTTGTTTTTTGTTTGTGTCTTAGTTTTGTGTTTGTTCTATCATTAGGTGTTGTTTTAATTTTGTTTTAAATTGTTGAATGCTGGTAAGGTTTTTTATTTCATTAGGCATTTTATTGTATTCTTGGATTCCTTTAACAGCCAAGCTTTGATTTTTTGTGGTTGTTCTATTAAGTTCAATATGGAAGTCATTTTTTTTTCTAGTGTTGTAGGTGTGAAATTCTTTTCTGCTTTTTAATTTAAATTCCGTTTTTATTTGTCTGAGTTTGATCTTGTGAATTAATACTATATTTTGTTGTTTTTTCTTGTTTTTAATAGTTAGTTGTTTAGATAGTTCATGTATCTCTTTAGTAGGTGTTAGTTTTTCCAGTTGATAAATTGTTTTTATAGCTTTGTTTTGTTGTCTTTGCAATTTGTTTATGTTTCCTTGTTTGGTATTTGCCCATATGTTCATTAAGTAATTTGTTTGTGAGCTGAATAGTGCATTATAAATCATATTTCTTGTAGTTAGATTGATTATATTTTTTAGTTTATATAATGCGCCTATAGCCTTTGTATTTTTCTTAATTAGAGTTTGAATGTGATTGTCCCATTTTAGATTATTATTTATTGTTAGTCCTAGATATTTTTATCACAACTAATTATTGTTCTATTTGAGTTTTCTCAAGAATCTCATTGTGAATCAATTTTGTTTTTACTTTTTATTATTGATCTTTTATATTTTATTAATTCTTTGTTTTATCTTTTATTTATTGTTGATTGCATTAGTTTGCAAAATAATTTGGATTTTGTTCATTTATAATGTTTTATTAATAACTTGTTGTTTAATGCAAATAAATGTTTTTTGTTCTACTTCTATCAGAACTTTAAGTAAAGTATTGTATGACTATATTATCGATAATATTGTTTTAGAACATGTTACACAAATAAAAAATTTGGGCGTATTTTTAACTAACTTTTGTTGAGTATATAAACTATATGTGCAACCGTGCTATAAAAATGTTAGGATTTGTGTACAGAATGTCAACGAACCTATTTCCAAGCAAACTACTTTATTGCGTCTTGGTACGCTCTCATTTAGAGTACACTTTGTCAGTTTGGTGCCCATTCTACAGCACTCATAGATGCAATATAGAACGCATTCAAAACAAATTGTTTTGTTTATTGTCGTAGGAGTTTTATGTAAAATTGCAAAAAGCTTTTTTAATAGTATTGATTTATTTTAATTTAGTGTTTCAAAATGTATTTTTAAGAATTAATTAAAATCTGTTGATAAATAAATTTATATTTTGCTTTTATACAGGGTGTTTCCTACCCGGAGGCGAAGAAAACCAAAAAATCTAAATAATTTTTTTGTCTATCTTGCTTTGTTTTCGAGATAATCGAAAAATACAGATTATTTAGAAAACTTTCTATTTAGCAAAATTTAAGTAAAAAAACATTTGTAACAATGTCAACAACCAACAAAGCAATATTACTAATAAGTTTTTCAAATAGCCACCATGAGCGTTGATGCAAGTTTGACAACGCACAAAAAGAGAATGATAAACTGCTTTTTTATCTGTTGTGTTTTAAATGTGCAATGCAGCATATACAATTCTCTCATGTAGTTGCATAAACCATTTGTTTCATGTGTTTTCACACATAAAAGTCCAATAGATTTAGTTCAGGAGATCTTGCAAGCCAGTTCACTAGACCTTTTCTACCAATCCACCTATTATTAAAATTATTGTTGAGCCACCGAACAACATATTGCCGGACATGGGTCTTTGCTCCATCGTGCTGGTACCACATTCTTTTACGTAAGGCAACTTTGTTATCCAGCAAAGTTTTAATTTGATTTTTGAGAAATTCTGCGTATAAACCAGCATTTAAACAAAGTGGTAAGATTTGAATTGGCAGTAGTTGCATACTAAAAACTCCACATTATGTGTTCACTGAAAATCTTTGTTGGTAAGCTCGTACCCTAACTGCTTACGGATTTCCTAATGACCAGATATGCTCATTATGTATTTTGTTAATGCTATCTCTTGTGAACATAGATTCATTGCTCTACAATATTGAACTAAAAAAGTTAGATTTTTGTTGATATTGTTTAAGAAGCCATTGAGAAAGTGCAAGTAGTTGTGCTGCGTCGCCTGGTTGTAAGTGTTGTACTTTTTGATAATAATATGGGTGAAAAATTTCTTTATTTTTTTTAGACAAAGTTTTTAGATAGCTGTAAACGGGCAAAAAGTTGTCTAACGCTGTGCTACGCCCTTATTTAGCCCTTGATATTTGAAGGGTTAACAAATAACACAAATGACATCATAAAACTGAATGCAAAATAAATGCTTAAATTAACTACTAACCAAAGAAAATAAAAATAAACTAAATTATTCACGATCTATGAATCTATTCTATATTACTAACAAATACGATTTACTCATATTAATTAATGATCAATATATAGTTCCTTCATTGGCTTTAGGTCTTGTATGTGCCAATTACCTTTTGATTTGCCTGAGTCATCTTCTAGCTTATAAACATTTATCCTATATTTTTTTCTAACTTTATAGGGGCCAGAATATGTTTTCTTTAACTTATAATTAAAGTGTTTACTGGCATTTGAGAGTTTATGCTCTCGTTTCCACACACTTTCCCCTACATTTAAACTTAAAGGCCTTCGACGCAAGTTGTAACGCGCCTTAGATTTAGTTTGTGCATCTGCTAAACGTTCTTTAACTAATGCACGTCACTTTGTTAACTGAACACCTTTATCCATTTCAGCTGATCTGTCTTGCCCTTTGTCTATCAAGTATTTCTTAAGCCTCTGTTCATCATAATCCCTTCCATCCAATATCATTTGCTGACCAAAATTAACAAAAAAAGGAGTTTTACTTGTGACCTCATGTTGTGCAGTGCGAAGTGCATAGCCAATCTTAGCTAACTGCTCATCCCATTTACGTTGGTCATCACCGACATAAGAAGCCACCATCGTTTTAATTACCCTGTTTACCCTTTCACAGGGGTTGGCTTGGGGATGATAAACAGCATTAAAAATTACACGAACACTATAACTATAACTATATATATAATCAACTGAGTAAATTCCTTATTTTTGTATTGGACACCATTGTCTGTTATCAATAGTTCAGGGACTCCAAACAGAAGAAATACATTTTCTTCGATTAATTTACACACCATGGTTGTTGTGGCCTGTCGTAAGGGGAAGAGCAAGACAAACTTGCTGAAATGGTCAGTCACTACCAAGGTAAAACAGTGCCCTTTTGTGCTGCGTGGCAGTGGGCCAATTAAATCGGTGCTCACTATCTGCCAACACCGAGACACCACTGGGCGACTGCCCATAAGACCCGCAGGCTTTTGTTGCTCTGGCTTGTGTGTGGCACCGGTCTTGCAGCCATTGATGTATCGAGCAACATCTGCTTTTAATTTTGGCCAATAATAACGGGCTGCTATACGGTGATACGTTTTGTAGATCCCAAGACTACTAAGTATTTTCCTGCGCTTATCTTTAGGAAGAACAATCTTCCACTAATCGTCTAACAATTCGCAGTCCGTCACACCATTCTCTACACTTCGATACAGTTTTTCTTTTACCACCCGCCAATTAAGATACTTTAATGGCTCAGCTGTTACTTTTTTAATCATACTGAGATACCATTTATCTTGTATGCAGTGTCGTTTGTGCATGCTACAAAGGATAACAACAGTTTGCATAGGGGCAAGTCACAAGGCGAGTCGGGGATGGCACGGGACAAACAATCGGGCACAACATGTTCTTTTCCCTTCCGATGTATAATGTTAAAATTAAGTTGTTGCAAACGAAGTGCCCATCTCTCTAACCTGCTTTGAGGATCTTTTAAATTGTCCAGCCATAACAGACTGTAATGGTCTGTTATGACTGTGAATTTTGCTCCCTCCAAGTAGCATCTTAGTTTCTCTATTTATTTCACATTTTGATAGAGAACGAGACAAATAACAGATTACATATTCTCTACCATCATGTGATTGCGTCAATACTGCCCCCAACCCGTACGAACTTGCATTGCATTGCAACGTAAAGGGCAACTCAAAATTGGGGCAAGCTAAAATGAACTCATTTTCGGAAGTTTGACTAATAATAAAATTGAGAATTAACTTTTTCTCCTTCAATTCTTTGGCCTCATATGCCGGAGTCAAATCTGGGCCATCTATTGACTCCGACGGCCGTTTCTCTGACACTTAGGGCATTTGGACCTGATTACACCGGCTTGTCCACAGCCGAAACACTTGAGACCCTTTATCGGACAGTCTTTCGCAATGTGTCCTTGTTTATTACACTTCCAACAAACAAGTTCCACGCTACTACACTGCTTAGCGTAACTTTGCCTGTCTTGGAAGGTAACTTTAGGTCTAGGTACGGCTTTCATATTAGCCGTACTAGCAGTTTGTTTATCGGGTTGGTCATTCACATGACCACAACCCGCTCCACGACTACAAATATTTTGGGCATTTACCCTAACGTCACAACAATAATTAGACGGACCTTTACAAAAATATCTACTCTTATCCTCACATCTCGAATAATTGCTATCCCTATTCCAATAGCCTCCACGGCACAAATTTTCCGCATCACTGGTGTCGCGCTGGACCCAATTATCATCGAATGAATAAATGAATAATTGTTTCTATTCGGACGCATATATGTATCATTAATAACTTTTCCAGACTTACTAGAATAAGAAAGGTCTGGCTCAAAAGAAAATTTAGCATTTCTGCCAGAAGGGGGAACATAGTCTTCTGCGAGGCTCCTTGACTGTTCAATTCGCCTGCACAAAGTGATTAGTTGGCTTTCCGAGTCAATATCTTCCAGCACAAGCTTATTCACGTACATGGGATGCAGATTACGTCGGATCATTTTTAATCGCATCTGAGGGGATACATTACATGTCATACGTGCGAATAAGTTATTCACGTATTTAATGAATATCCCTTTTGACTCGTCAAGCCTTTGAGTCCTAGTACGTATTTGATGCAGAATGCGTTCATTGTAGTCGTGGGGTAGGAATTTATCCCTAAGACCTTTGCATAACTCGTCCCAATCGTGTAATGACGGAATAGCACTTGTCTCCCCACACCACGAGCCTCGCTAAACTCCTCGACACGCTAAATAAACCCGTTCAAACTTTTGTTGGAGTGATCTCTGGAGAAACGAATATCCCACTTTGCCACCCACGCGAATTTTCCTATTGTAACGTCAGGTTATGGAGGTTTTCTGCTGGAATTTGCAGCACTCCACCAGTCCAAGTCGGTGTCGGAGTAGATGCAGACCCAACTTGGTTTAAAAGAGTCTCTGACAAGACCAAGTCTACCCGAGTGTCGACTTCTTTTTGTGCTTCCGCCTCTACGCGATCCAATTCCCCATACTGCGTAAGGGCGTTTTGTAAAAGAATATCTTTTTGTTTTTCTAATGTCTCATTGTCGCTTTTACATCGCTCTAAACGAGCAATTATGTGAGCTATTTTACTTTCTATCTTGCGTACAGCGCTCTTATTAAACACGTTTCCCTCTAACCAACTTTTAACCTGCTCTAGCTTTGTCTCACATTCCTCTAAGTCCTGTTCAGCAGTCCATTCCCAAACGCTAGTAAATACTTTCCCGTCTTTCTCTAGCAACCCGCGCAAACATTTTCCTCATTCTTTCACATCACCTTCACCCGTAATTCCCCTTACGGCCAATTCATACATTAACTCATCTTTATTGAGGCGATCGGGCTCAAACTTAGACATGGTTACGATTATGTAATTATTAAATTACCAACTCAAAATTATAATTAAAAATTAAACGTGTTTCAACAATAAAAAAAATACAACTTTTTCAATCACAATTTGTTTTTTTGACAAAAACCAAAAATTTCAATTAAATTAATCTTAAAAACAAGCCCCACGTTGGGCTCCAAAAGTTGCTACGCCCTATTTTGCCCTTGGTATTTGATGGGCTAGCCAAACTACGCTCAGTGAAGTAACAAATAACACAAACGCAATAAGTATAGTGTATGCAACAGGGCAGCAAATAAAAGAAATGAAATCAGACCCCGTTAATCCTTAATATACCTGGGCTCCAATTGCTTTTAAAAGATTTTATTGGGGTCCTCACTAGATAGATAACGTTTTCCGTCCCGTATCGGCAAAAGCAATAAAGCTGAAAAGGGAGTTAGGAAGAAAAGAAAATAAGGAAACAATGTCACTCCCAACAAAAGAATTATATTAACAAACAAAAAAAAATCATTAAACACAAATTATGTTGAAAAAGAAAATAAATGTGATACTTCAAAAAAAATCCTCCTCTTCCTCCTATTATTAATTACAATAAAAATTATACGCTGGTTGATAATCACAACCATCCAGGAATTACAAAATATGAATCGAGCGTCGATTAGGCCCAAATATCTTTCGTCCAGATGCCACGTGTTTGCTAGACCGATCGCGATCTTCACCGGACCTTTTACAAACTGGCACCGGACTTGCAGGAATATAATTAATCCTTGCCGATCGATCTCCACAATTTCCCCAATGTTAATCCGGGATAGAGATAAAAAAAAAATAACTATGTCTCACTGGCAACCTCACGGCTTCTTAATTTAAAGGCACTGCACTCGGCACAGAATTAAAAACAAACGCCGCAGAGCGCGGGTTACAAAAACAGCGGGATTCTGGTCAATTGACCCCACAAACCAATCCTCAGCAGAGAAGCTAATTAATTTTAGAATTTTATTCTAAATTATTATAATAAATTATTTATTCAATGATCCTTTATTCACAATTCAGATTCGTTAATAAAAACGTAGAATTGGAATAATCTATATCCGCACACTTGCGACTGCTCAACGCAAAAATTGGATAAAAAAAGGCCAGATTTAACGCTCAGTAATCTCTCCTGAAGAATTAGCCTCCTCGCGCAGAACTACTTTACCAAGGCAAGAAAAAGAAAAATAAGAGTACGTAAGGAAAAGGATAAAGGAAGTACATACAATTTAGGAATCTATAATAAACAAAACAATGCTTAATTAACAACTTTTTGGCCAATTATTAGCAACAAAATTAAACTCTAGCAGCTTGAAATTTAAAATTAAATTATTAGCGCAATTGAAACGTATGAGTTACCCCGTGCGCTAAACTCGTGAACCCGATCCGAAAAACTTAAGGAATGCGCCACCGTGTGTTTATTGTGCGCACCCGGTTTAAGTGACAACCATCAAATTTCAAGTGTCAGATTTCTGTTGGTAAGTAATTACAATTATTAATTAAACAACTAATATTTTATACGAATATAACAAAATTAACCAGTATCTTGCTAGAGTATTTTAAATTAAGCATTGACTCTTTATAGGTTAAGTTAAGAAAGTAAACAAAAATGGAATGAAAATAAAACAGGAGAAGGAAGGAAATAAAAATAAACAAACTGGAATATTAAGGATAGGAAAATGGAACAACTCCAGGATTAACATCAACCGATAGCTAGGAAGAAGAACAATAGCACACGTAAGTAGCTAAACCTGATATTAAAAATTAAATCATTACTGAAACTTAATATTAAAAATTGTACCCCAGGCATTATAGTTTGAACTATTTTTATACACTCTCCTGTTGCATGTATTTACATCTTAAGGGAATTTAAATTGGTAATTCATAAATTTATAGAAGATTTAGTTAGCGCCTTAAAGTTTGGCCACCACATCAACATCGACGCACACCAAAAGTATAAGACAAAACAACAATTTTAAATAAAGATAAGTAATTGTACAATAATAAAAAAATAGAAATTAAATTAAATTTTGTTTGAGGTACTGCGACAATTTAGACCGTAACAGCTGACCCCTGGTTTATCAAGAACTGCCTCAACTATTTGTTCTTCTTTTGTCACGTTGTGTTGTTGATACGGACTACTTCTACGGCAATTTCCAATTCTAAATTCACCGAACCTTTGAAATACGTCTGAAAATGCGTGACAAAAAGGTTGTCTTTTGTCGGAAAATCTTAATTGATACTTGCGACATGCAGCATTACAGAATTCGTAAACAAAAATGATATCTGCGTGTTCTACGTTATTGAACAGCATTTTTATCAATTTTACTAACCAAACCAAAGAAATTGATTTAGAAAAGTTTGCATTAACGCATAATTGTTAAAGTAATGTTGTTTTTATGTTTTTTTTTGCTAAATAAAAAGTTTTGTAAATAATGCGTTTTATCTCGGTAACAAAGCAAGATAGTTATTTAGATAATCTGTTTAAAATAAAAATTGTAATTCAAGTTTTATTTTTTGTTTTCAGTTAGAAAACACTCTGTATATATATTTTTTATGTTTAATTTTATTTTTCATTTTTCAATTTTTTTTTGTATATTTTTATGTAATTGTAATATTGCACATAAGTATTATGTCTACAAAATTCACTTCTGCGTATAAATCCACATATTAGTATTGTTTAAATTATTAATTTAACTTTCAAAATGCCAATTTCTTGGATTTATTAAAAATACTTAATATATCGTCTATATTCTTATATTAAATTTAATTTTCTCAAAATTTCTTCAAATCAACTAATTTTTTCTTTATACAAAACGTCTTTAGAATATGATTCTACATTTACGGACGAAACAAACACTCCTTTAATTTTACAACAAAATTGAATTGAAGGATTTATTTTGTCCTGTTTGTCAAACGTCCGTTCTGAATTAGGCAAGAAACATAGAAATTTGCCTGCGCGCCGAAAAACTTGGATTGTAGAGTCGGACCGACTCGCAATTTTTGGCTCTGTTTTATGGAAATAGCTTTTCTTACCTGTAAAACCTTGAAACGTAAACTAGTGTTTTTATGTTAGTTTTTTAATTATATAAATTAAACTTTTTGTTCAAACAACTAAAATCATATTTTTTACTATTTTAAATTAAAAAAAGTAAAGAGCATTAACATAAAAGCATAACCTAACCTAACTTTTTGTTAGTGTGGTTGGGGGAAGCTTTGTCAGCCTGAGTGTGGAGCTCTTATCTACTAAGCCCCTAATTTACTTGACGATGAAAATTTCCACTCTGGAATCATTATTATCTTTAGGGTGGATCAAAGCTAGTTTACCAGAAATGTTAGATTGTCTTCTGACGATCTCTTTTTTCAGTCTTTTTTTTTCATTACTTTGTGTATATATTTTACATGGCTTTTCATTCCTCTTCTTCTTTTAGCATTGTCTCTACAGTATTGTCAGGTGTTAGTTTTAAGTCTATTTTTGCATTTAAGTCTCTTTTTTTTTGGTTTTCTAGGTATCTTCTTAGTTGCAGAACACGCACCAATTGTTTGCTTCTATTTTGAACCGCTTAAGGTCGGGTGTTTAGTTTTGGGCATGAGCCTTGTTAATGCCAACTGCCAACACTGTTTTTTTTTTTGCTTTTGTGGCTATCTTTGTTCTTGTCGGTAGTTTGACATCTAGGATGTCTTTGTAGTATAGGTTTCATAGAAGTGGGCCATTCACAAATCCTTGCGGTACCTCACATGTTAGCTTTATCATCCCATTTTTTCCTACAGAGAATTTCCAGTTTTGGAAGTAGTTAGTTAGCACTTTCATTATGTGTTTGCTAATTTTTTCCTTTTTTGCATTTCCAATACTTCTTTCCAAAATACCGTGTTGAAAAACTTTTTGATATCAATGGTTGTTATAATACAATATCTTCTGTTTTGTACTGCATAATTTTTAGCTGCATTTGCTGCCTTTTTAACCTTTTCTATAGCATATATTGTCGATTTTTCCTTCATAAACTTATACTGGTTGCAAAAGATTATTTTCAGCATTTCATTCCTTAGTCGCCCAGCTGTTAATTGTTTATATAGTTTGCCTATCAAATTTAGTAGACATAGAGCCTGTATTTTGTCTTTGTCTTAGTTGTTTTTTTGGGTTTTCCTATCAGGACTAAACTTGCATTTTTTCATTCAGTCAAAAAGTTTCCTTGTTCAAATTTGTTATTTACAACTTCGAGAATTAGCTTTGAATAAGTTGCAATTAGTTTAATAATTTCTGTAGGTATGTAATCCGGCTCAGGCGGGTACTGTACTTGTTTCTATGTTTTTCCATTTGATAGTTTGGTGTACGGTAAACGTTTCTGTTGCTATCCTTATTTGCTCTTTGTTGTTTAACGCTGTTTAACGCTGTTTTTTGTAATAGATTTAGCTTTTTGCTCACATTACGGGTATGCCTTTTTTTTAAGTATATTTTACTGAAAAAGCGTATATCTGGTCAGCTTGTTTTACGTAGGTTATTTTTTATTTTTTATTTTCCAGTTTTTTGTTTATTAATTCTTTTTTTTATGATGTATTTTGTTGTTGTTTGTTGTTGTTTGTTTTTATTGAGTGTTATACTTTTTTTACTATTTTTTGTGTTTTTTTATGTACGTCTTTTTATTTCATGGTTGTTAAATAATTATGGTAACAAAATGCAAGTATAATAATGGAAGTTAGAGGTTTGTACATTAAACTAAATAACAACATGTATAAATGAACCATAAGCCGACCGAATATGTAATATGTACGTGGTCACGCGCAAGAGATCCACCTTACGGGATTGCTAGCTTGACTTATCCAGAATAAGAAAAAATTACCAAGTTATTTTTTAGGATACCAAACAAACGTGAACTGAAAAAGATACAAAAAGCTTAATAAAGCTTAAGTTCAGTTTTAAGTGGTTTTACTTTCTCAAATCTAACCAAATTAAGCAAAACTTTTGCAGAACCTATTCAAACTTAATTGGAATTAAATTATGACAAAATCTCTACAAGGAGGAGTAACGCTTATAATAATAAAATTAATAATTTTTGTTGATTAGATTATGTCTATTTTTAAAATTTGTTTAATTACTTTGAAAATAGGATAATTAATAAAAATCTTATTACTTACGTTTGGATAGTTTTGCTACCTTTATCAAAACTAAGAAATGACATCAATTACACAAAAACATGTTAATTGTTTGTTTTTATATGTTTAGTGTAATAAGTAACTTTTATTTACAAATTAATTAAACTCAAATATTAATAGTATAATTTATTGCTAACATAATCAATAAAAAATGTTTAAAATTTGTTATCAATATGTGTTTCCAAATTGACATTTAAATTACGTACATTATTTCTAATATTTAAATGTAATATATTTTATGACAACATAATATTTTTTAATAATATTAATTAGTTAATGTAATGTAAAATATAATAATAGTTAGTACGGACTTTAATGGGTACTTTTGATCATGACTAAAACTTTGATATTTTATTTTTAATTTCATTATTTTAACAGAATTAAATTATGTATCCGTCGACTCTCTAACTTTTGCGGAACTCACGAAACGCTCTATCGTACGTGGGGGCAGTTTGGCGGCTTAAAACTATTTACACTGCATTAGGGGTGGCCATTCTCTGCTCTTCGCAATAAATTATAGATGATGCAATTGAGCCTGTCGCAAAATACACATGGTAAGTGCAATACATGCCGGAAATAACTCACAAGTAAGGCATGTGCACATTGATGTGGCAAACCAAAATTTAATTTGTAAAAAATACAGTGTGAAAAAGAGGAAGCGTGGGTAGCAAGAGAATGTGTTTGCTCTACGTTCTTGCAAACTTCAAAAGGATACTTATTTAGTCAGTTCGTGTTTATTTACATAATTAATTATTATTTAAAATTTTAACTAAATTTGAAAAAGGTTAAATTTTATGTAAATGTTATTTATAAGTGTAGCCGTAAAAGGATTATTAATATTGAATTAATACATTTTTAGTTTATACATGCGTAGTGGTAGACATGAGCATATATAAGTCAGACCATAACTGAAGTGAATTTACAAATGCAACAAAATAGCACAATGCATTAATCTACCATATATAGCAAATAATAGATTTATGCCCACTTTGTCAAATGGGCTATCAATTAAACTAAACGTTATTTCCAATTTCGCTTAAAGTCTCCACCCATAAAAATACATTTCACTATTTTGAAGTATTTATAACCGCGAACACGCTAAACGACATCGTGACCATATCGATGGTCCGACACGGACCGATCAAATAATTTATTCATCGTGTGTCCAGTCATCCTGCATCCTTTCCACTATTTAAGGGAGAGATGCATTTATGTAACTAGTCCCAAGGTAGGACTATCGCATATACAAGTGTCCTGTCGCCGAAGAGAACCCGATGAAATTTTAATCGTATATGTTACGTGTTGTAGGACGGATCATACATATTTGATAATTCATTGCATTGCAATAAGTGGAGGACTTAATTGGATTTGAAGTAAACTTGAATAATGGAGAATGCAGACAGAAATGTAAAATAAATTTAGAGAAAGATCGTGTTAAAAATTTATCGTTAGAAACTGAGCGGACTCGTTTCATTTGGGAACTTGTCGACGCTATGCATTGATAATTTTGTTTAATTTAACATGTGGATATTTGCACTTTGTAAATAGCACATGTTATAAATAAATATATTTACTAACTAGTCTCTAAGTCTTTCTGTTTGTTAAAATAGTATTTACATAATATAAACCAAAACATGTCTATTTACATGATAATGATTTTAATTTAAGTAGTCCGACGTAAAGAAAAACAATAAAACAAATGTTTTCACAATTTTAGCTTAAAATGTTATTCACTATATCAGATTATATAAAATTTAATTTAATTTTATATCTTAAACTGATCTGAAAAAATAAAAAAAAATACTAGTTTTGAAGATTTAATAGTTATTTACTATATATGTATTAACGGATGCGTTAGAGTATATTGAGTGATAATTTGAAGTATTAAACTCAATAAAGTAAACAAAAAAAAACAAAAAACATTCAACAGGAAAGAAATTAGAGCATCGGTGGCATTTCAGTTGAGCGGTGCAGCGGTGTACTGCAGGATATTGGACAGGTTATAAATGGCCCAGGAACCCGATACAGTGAACGCAACCCTATCCAGCACCCTGTACTGCGTCCGGTGCGCACTCAATATAATACTTGTTTGATTATTGTTTTACTCTATTATATTTGACATGCGAGATCTTTATCAAAAGCCCGTAGTCCGGATTTGCAATATATGATTGATATATTATTAGAATATTTACTGTCCTGTAAGTTATTAAACGTCGACATTATTCACAGCCATCGACATGTACGCCTTCATTCAATCACCTCCGCCTGTGACGCCGGAAAGATTTATATTTAATGCTCGCAGCTAATCGACCAGCAACTCACATCAAAACTGACGAAACTTTTCATAACATCAAATAAACTTCAACTTTTTTTATGTATTCGCATCAAAGTGCAATTTATACATACCGGTGTTTCATTGCGCTTATAGCAGACTTCGATAAAAGCCCGCATTTAAATGACGTTAATTTATGGAAAATGATTTATCAACTAATCTAAAAAAACATATTGGACTACTTTAACCAACTATAGTTTTAATTCGCAAAATTTAAATTAATAATTTTCCTTCTCTCGAGACCGTAGCTCGTTATCCAAGAATCATTTAATTTAACATTTCCTTAATTTCCAATCAAGTTACCCTAATTAACGCACTAAATTATTCATTCATTACACCAGGATTTGAAACCGCAGGCCCTGTAACGATATCCAATAGCGTATTAAATTTATTATTTATAATCTTGTGTTAATTTACAATAATGTTGCAATTAACATTTATTAACTAAATAATTGAATTGTAGACCATTATCAGTGAACAAACATTTGCTATTTCATATTGAGAAAATATAGATTTAAGATGCATAATTAATTTTTCCCTTCCATTAGTTTGTTTGATATATCAGCACGCTCTTTACTATCTTTGTGGCAAATTAATCATGTAATATACTTAACTATGTAAATTTACATCCAGGCGTACATTTATTGTAAAAATATATTTTAGGATAAGTTATTTATTATAGAAAAATAATTTTAAATAAATGCTATTAAAAAAAAGTAAATAGTTAATAACATAAACTGTAATTTTATATTTTTTTATATTATTTTACCATCCATTTACAAAACAATAAAATACTGGACCTAGAAGCATAACATGTATTGGACAATCTCAGTTTTAATCAATTGGCTCGGTGTGATTATCTTTTGGCTGAAGAATGATTTATGTGGTGATAAATGAAAGGTTTACAGTGTACTAAGGAGCCCGATAGTATTCTTTTTGTTTGCAAAAGTCCTTTGTTTACAATTATGAATTATATATTATCTAATTATCCCTGGCGTCTGCATCAGTTTGTGATGTAGTGTCCCATATTATTATACGCAGGGGGTGAACTTTTCTTCTTGTAACTGGGGTTCTGGTTTAGTATCTACTAAACCAAGGTCCAACTTTTGAGGTGTGCTGTCCTTGAGTTCTTAAACTTGCTGGTGCGGGTTTAACTTATCATGTTTCTCTTCATATTTTCTTACCCATGCTATCCTATCTCTTCTCTATCTCATCTTTTGATATAAAACTTTGTTGACAACAACTTGCTAGGATAAGTATAAAATGGAAGCTTATGGAATATTATGATGTACAAACAAACAGAAAAAAAAAATTACATAACAAGGGAGGGATGCCCTAGTTCTATGGAGAAAATCTTGCAGTGAATTTAGACATTTCCAAAGCATTTGATAGGGTATGGCATTTAAATCCTCCATTATAAAGGTCTTGATTATAAATTTGTAAAACTTATCAGTAGTTTTCTTGATAAAAATTATAGTTAAAATTGATGGTTTTAACTCTGACCCAAAAATAATAAACGCTGAAGTTTGCCAAGGTTCTGCTTTTTTGCCAATGTTATTTGTAATTTACATTAATGAACTTTTTTAAATAATTAAAAGTTGTATTTATAATTATACCATACTGACAAATATGAATCTGAACGGGGTACTTATAACATATTCAATTTTAACTTAAAAAAACTCAACTTGTTAGTGTTTTAAAATCCAAATCTGAAGTTTCATTACTAACAAAATTAAACTAAACAACAAATCTATATCAAAAAATATTTTTCAATGTGTCGGGGTTACAATCTTACATAATTTTTTGTAGAACGACTACATTGTTGACATAGTTTTAAAAGTGTCTAGAAAACTATGATTTCTTAGTAGATGCAAAACTTTTTACTTCTGTTCAGCTTTTGCATATACAAGGTTTGAATAACTCCATTATTTTTTAACCGATTTATATTATTCAAAAACTATTTTAAATGGTTTTTTGAGTATTATAAAGGCAGGTACACACATGTATGTTTTTATTTTTAATATTGTTGCTATGATAACCAACTTAATTTTTTTAAATGGAAACACACTTTTTATTTTATTTTTTTAATCTTTATGATATTTTTAATACAACCATGTAAAATAATAATATACTTTTATATCAAAAATTTTTGATAAATTTAAAAAACATAATATTTGTTTTTTATTTAAAATGATCATAATTGAATAGTTGGCGTTGAAAATAAATAATGTTTATTTTTTGGGTTGCTTTTACGTTGTTATGCATAATATAGTAAAAAAAAATTATAATTTTAAGAACGTATTTTTTTAAGTTACTATATTACGCATAATAACATAAAAACACTCAAAAAAATTAACATTCATTATTTTTAACACCAACTATTCAATTACGATCATTTTAAATAAAAAACAAATAATATGTTTTTTAAATTTATCAAAAAATTTTGTTATAAAAGTATATTATTATTTGACATGGTTGTACTAAAAATATCATAAAGATTCAAAAAATAAAATAAAAAATGTATGTTGCCGTTTAAAAAAAATAAGTTGGTTGCCATAGCAACTATACTAAAAGTAAAAACAAATATGTGTGTTAATAATAAAACACAAATATGTGTGTTAATAATAAAACACAAATATGTGTGTTAATAATAAAACACAAATAGTGTAAAAGTTTAAAAAAGGTTTATTGTTTACTACAATTGTTTCGCCACACAGTGGCTTCATCAGGTATAATGAACAATAATAATGGAGTTCCAACATGTATCAGCCTCAACCATTCAAATATGTTTGTACTTGCCTTTATAATACTCAAAAAACCATTTAAAATTGTTTCTAAACGGAGTTATTTAGCCGTACGTTTTTTGTCTAACACCCTGTATATAAAACTTATATTTGGTTTTGTATTGAATATTGTTCCTAAATATGGAACTACAATATTTTTTGACTAATGACTAAGATACACCGGCGTAATTTTGCAGATCTTTGTATTTTTTATAGATATTACGTTGGACTTTGTTCAAACAAAATACAAGACATATTGCCGTCTAATCAATATTTACTTGTAGTACAAGACTTGCTAGGAATTCTAACAAATATCATTGACAGTTTATAGATGTAGGACCAAAAACTGTACGAGATTTTTTTTAACTGTATTATTGACTTATGGAATAAAATTTCAAATTCAGAATTTTTATAAATTAAAAGTTAAAAATATTTAAGGTCAATGTTCATAAACTGTTTAAATCTAGTCTTCAATGTAATAGTTTCAGCGAGTGTAGTTCTATTTGTTAAAATTTAAAAGTATTTTGATGTTGTTGAGACATATTAAGTAATTCTTAAACATCAAATTTTGAAACTAAAAATAATTAATATGTTGCGCTGTAGTAGGTAGGAAAATTTAACAATAAAGTCAAAGGAGTTTATTATAGTTTATTATAGTAAATTTTAAACCTTGAACTAAACAATCATGCACGTTTACGGATGTTAGAGCTTATAAAGTTTATAATAGTATCTTATTGGTAAATGATTGAAAACTGGCTAGACATTTTTTTAAATATTTTAATTAGAGCTTTATCAGTACTATATCAGTTGTTATAACTTACTGTTAAAAAATATAAACATAAACTGGAGTTGCAAGCTATTTGCAGCAAGCATATAGAGGTCAGAGATACCACATTCATGATATTGACATTCGCCTTGTTTTACTCATTTATTACAAACCCAATGAGTTGTTTTAAATAATAACATTTTGTACATACTGTAGTTACAACATGTGGGACTTCAAATAAAAACAATCATTGTTGCTAGATTAAAGTCTGAAAAACTACACAAATTAGCAACTTGGAACATCAGAAGTATGCATGAAGCTGGAAAGGTGCACAATACCATTAAAGAAATGAAGTGTCTCAAAATTGATATACTTGGCATCAGTGAAATGAGATGGCCAGGACGTGGAAAATCTATAGTTGATGATCACACCATATATTATTCGGGTGACGAAGGAAAGGAAAGGAAAACAGCAAGGGAGTAGCAATTATTCTTAATAACAAAATCGCAAAATCTGTTAATATTACCGTTTTACACTCAGATAGAATAATTATGACACAACTTACAACAGATAAGGTAATTAAGAACATTATTCAAGTATATGCCCCAACATGTGATCATGATGATGAAGAGTTAGAGAGATTTTACGACGCAATAGAGAAAATTCTAAACATGACAAAAACTAACAAAATGACAATTATCATGGGAGACATGAATGCAAAAATTGGTGAAGGACAAAAGGATTTTTTGATTGAAAATTATGGTTTGGGGGAAAAAATGAAAGGGGTGACAAATTTGCAAGATTCTGTATGGAGAAACAATTAATAATTACCAACAATTTTTCAAACTGCTCAAGAGAAGACTATACACATGGATTTTGCCTGCACACACTAAAGATAGAATAATAAAGAACCAAATTGATTACATATGCATAAATGAAAGATATAAAAACTCAATAACAGCGGTAAAAACATATCCTGGAGCGGATGTACCATCGGACCATAACATGTTGGTGGGAATATATACGCCTGCGATTCAAGAAACTAAATAAAGCAATGAAAAAGCAAAATATCGATAAAGAGAAATTGAATAATGCAGAATGTAGAGAATCAAGTCGGAATGTAATCATCGAAAAAATGAACATGGTGTGTTAAGAGGGACCTGAAGACATGTGGAACAAATGCAAAGACATAATACTAAAAGTGCAGGCGGAAAAATTGATGGCAAACAAAATGAAAAGAACAGCCAAGCAAACGTGGATGACAGCCAAAATATTGCAAATGATGAAAGAAATAAGAAAACACAAAGGCGTAAACGCGGCAAGATACTAAAACATCCATACAATGATAAGAAAAAAGATCAGGGACTCTAAAGCTGAATGGCATAAGAAAGAATATAAAGAAATAGAAGGCTATCAAAGAAAATACGACATGTTTCATCTACACAAGAAAATTAAAGAAGTGACAGGGTTGAAAGAGGCTCGACCCCCCAATATCTTAAAAGACAAACAGGGTATTGCGATACATGATATAGAAAAACAACTGGAGAGGTGGCAAGAATACATAACGGAGCTGTTTGACGACGACAGAGATAGCATAAAGAATTTAAAAGCACAAACTGGGCCACTCATAACAAACCAAGAAGTGGAAAAGGCAATAATTCTGACAAAAACAATAAAAGCAGCTGGGCCAGATGAAATCTGCGCAGAGACGTTGAAGATAATGGGAGAATCTAGCATCAAAATATTGACAAAATTATTCAATTTAATCTATGACACTGGTGTGAGACCAAAGAATTGGTTACATTCAACCTTTGTAACTATTCCCAAGAAGGCTAATGCAAACACGTGCAGAGAGTATCATACATAAAGTTTGATGAGCCATGTGCTCAAAGTTTTCCTGCGCATAATACATGGTAGACTATATAAACAACTAGATAGTAAAAATGGAAAAACACAGTTCGGATTTAGAAACGGACTTGGGATACGGGAAGCGCTATTTAGTACGCAAGTACTGGTGCAAAGATGTCAAGATGTAAATCACGATGTCTACATTTGCTCAATTGACTTCGAGAAGGCTTTTGATAAGATTTAGCACAACACGATGTTAAAGATGCTAGAGGACACCAAAATAGACAATAAAGATCTGAGAGTGATAACTACATTATACTGGCAACAACAAGCAAATGTGCGTTTAGGAAAAAAACTGACAAGCGATGTAGAAATAAAAAGAAGGGTCCGACAAGGCTGCATACTCTCGCACATCAACAAAACCAAGTACTTAATAGTGAGTAAAAGTAGAACGCAAGATGAAAGCATTGTCGTAAATGGTAAGGAGCTTCAAAGAGTAAGAAATCTGATTTATTTGGAAAGTTTAATCAACGAAAATTGGGATCCTATCAAATAAGTAAAGTGTAGAATAGCAATAGCAAAAACAACTCTTACTAAAATGAAACGCGCGCTATGTACCCACGATCTAACAATTGAATTAAGAATAAAAATGCTTAAATGTTACATATTCCCGGTTGTATTATACGGGGCTGAAGCATGGACAGTAACAGACACGCTACTGAAAAGAATCGAGGCATTTGAGATGTGGGCCTACCGAAGGATATTGAAGGTTAGCTGGGTGGAAAGAATTACAAACAAAAAGATTCTGCAGAGAGTAAATAAAAATACGGAACTGGTAAACACCATCAAGACCCGTAAACTCGAATATTTTGGACACGTAATGCGGCACCCGGAAAAATATAGTTTGCTGCATCTAATTATTTTGGGGAAAATAATGGGAAAAAGGAGTGTAGGCAGAAGGACAACATCATGGCAAAAAAACCTAAGAACATGGTATGGCAAAACAACAGCCCAACTGTTTAGATCAGCAGTTGATAAAATGAAGATAGTGAATTTGTTAGCCAGCATCATTGTCAACAATCAAATCGGTCACGACACTTAAAGAAAAAGAAGAAGTTGAGGTTAGTTTTAAGTTAAAACCATCTAAACTTAGGCGGCTACTTATTCCAAGTCAAAGCATCAACAGCCTAAGACTCAATTTGATTCAAAGCCTGCATAGACGGCACAACCTAATCAAGGCTACCACTACCCTGAAGTAGCAATTACCAATCCTAATATTGACATGTTGTCAGAGTGGATGAAAGTAAAATATTTCCGCGCTTCCTACGTTTTTTTTTTTTTTTTTAGAACTTAGTGATTTGTTGGCTCTCAACAAGTGGCCCTTAAGAATAACTTACGCATGGTAATACCTTCCGGTTTTCTTCTCTGCGCAAATCCTGTTGTTTTAATGTCCCTGTCTAAACTAACCTACATTTGGTGCTAGTTTGAGGCGGGCTGGTTTTTGCTTTGCGGATTTTCACGCATCATCTGCGGCACGGATGCTGTCCTCGGCCCCTCTCTCCCTATTGCCCCTACCTTTGTCTGTCTCTTTTGTCATTTTGCCTTTTCTTATTTGCACTGGCATCTACCTCTGCATTCTCTTCTTTCTCCCATATTTGTGTTATTTACTCTAATTATATAATTTGTTCTCAGATGTGCTCTTAGCTTACTAAGGTCTTTGTTCACTTCTTCTTTATCGTATCCCCTCTCCTTCATGAATAATTTATGCAGTTCCATCAGTTGTATACCTTTTGGCAGTCCTAGATTTGTAAGTTTTACCTCCAGTGATATCCTTGTATCTCCATCAGGAATTACTTCTTCATGTCCTCTTGTTGCCAAGTATATTCTGACTATCTAAAAAGTTGCGTTCTCAGTCATCCTCGAGATAGCATATCTACCATTTGATATTTGCCTTGTTATTTCTGTTATTCTGCTTTTCTTCAATATTTCTTTTCTCCTTTTCCTTATCTCTGCAATTTTGTTTGGTATCGTAGTCTCTGTAAATGTTCTTTTTTTTTCTTCAGTTTCTTGGTATTTCATCTTTTAAGCATTTGTTAATGATTTATCCACTTTGCTTCCTAGTATATATTCTATTTTTTTTTCTATCTTCCTCCCACGCCTCGCATTCTACTAGAGTGTGTTCTGCGTTATCGTGTGTTTCATCTTCATTTATTTTTTTTATTTTTTGCAAGAATTTTCCAAATGCTCCGTGCCCGGTCAGTATTTGTGTTGTATAATAGCACGTCTCGGGTTTCTTCTCTACCCATTCTTTTATGTCTGGGATTAATTCTCTCGTCCATTTCTCCTTTTCTCCTGTATCCCATTTTCTCTGCCATCTTCCCATAGTCTTCTCTCTTGCTCTTATCTTTGCTTTGTTTTTACTCGTTCCTTCTTTTACAAGTTTTTTATTTCTATTCTTTCCTCCACCATCATATCCGCGGGAGGTGTTGCCGCAATTACCTCTACTGCCTCTTGTGACACTGTTCTGTAAGCTCTACAAATCCTTAGCGAGCTTGCTGTTGTGGCTCCTCTTACTTCCTTTCTGTTTTTTTTTTGTTTTCATGGTTTCTCCCCATGTTTCTGCGGCGTACAGCAATTTGCTTCTTGCTGCCGTTGCTATTAGCCTTCTGCTTTCTTCTCTTGGACCTCCGTTGTTTGGCATAAGTCTACCAAGCTTTCTCTCAATTTCCTTTGTTCCAATGACCGCTTCCTTAACCTGTTCATTCCATCCCTTTGCTTTGAGTGTCACTCCAAGGTATTTGATTTTTTTTCGTATGGTTATCTCTTGATCTCCCACCTGTATCTTATCTGTTCTTCTATTATTCCTCTTAGTTGATAGCCATGCCGCCTCAGTTTTTTGTGTTGCTAGTTTTAAGCCCTTATTTCTCATCCATATTTGTATCATATCAATTGCCAGCTCTAATCTTCCTTTTAGTACTTCTATTTCTACGTCTCTACCTACTACTGCTATGTCGTCCGCAAATGCTGTTATTGACACGCCTTCCGGTATCTTTATTCGAAGTAACTTGTTATAGACAAGGTTCCACAGTTTTGGTCCCAGTGCTGAACCCTGCGGTACCCCTCTAGTAAGTTTGAATCTTCCATTTTTGGTCACTAGGTTTCTGTCCTGTAAGTAGCTCCATATAATCTTGATTGTTTTTCTGTTCAGTTCTTTCTTCTTTGCCGCCTCTATGATTGCTGCCCATGATACGCTATTAAACGCGTTCTGTATGTCCAACGCTATCATTACACAGTGTTGCCTTTTCCTCTGCGTTCCGCTGTTTGCTTCTTTTGCTATTGCTTTCACTTTTTCAATAGCTCCTAAGGTTGTTTTTCCTTTGGTAAATCCGTATTGTTCTTTTTCCCATCCTCCTTTTTCTTCTATTTTTAGTTCTATTCTCCGTACAATAACTTTCTCCATTATTTTAGCCAGTGTGTTGATTAAGCATATTGGTCAGTATGATGTTGCTTTTCCTTCTTCTTTTTTTTTTCTCAATCAATACCAGAGTGGCTTCTTTCCAACATCCTCGGAAAGTTCCTTCTTTTAGGCACCTGTTGATTATTTGAGTTGTTTCTATCTCGTTTCCGTCTAAAGCTGCTTTAACAATCTCTGTTGTTATTTCGTCCGGACCTGGTGCTTTGTTGTTAGGCAATTCTTTTATGATCTCTTTGATCTCTTCCACTGTTGCCACAACTGTTGCTTCTTCTTTTTTTGTTTCTGGTTTTTCTACTGGTTCTCCCTTGGGAAATAGTTTTTTAATTATGACTTTTTCTTCTTCGCCTTCTTTTAAGCAGATTCCTTTGGTTCTTTCACCCAATTTGTCCATCACTATTTTGTACGGTTTTCCCCAAGGATCCCTATCTATAGATTCTATCATTTCTTTTCAGCATCTTTTTCTGCTATCCCTAATTGCCTTTTTAAAAAAAAATCTGTCGTTTTTTAGTGTTCTCTCCTCTTCTTCTCAGCCTTTTGATTTTCCTCCCTGTTTGTATTGTGTTTTTTCTGCATTCTTTTATTTCCTCATACCACCAGTATGGTCCTTTTCGCCCGCCTTCCCTGTACCTAGGTATTGCTTCCTCCGCCGCTTTTCTCAGTTTTTCATAGTACCTCTCGCATCTTTTTTCAATATTTTTGTCTTCTGTCACTTCTTCTGTTTCCATGTCTCTCTTCTCATCTTTTCTTTGTCCATACTTATTACGTTCCATTTACCTTCTCTCGTGTGCTCCTGTTTTCCTTTCTCCTTTGTATTGTATTGTATATGTTTGTGTAGACTGAGTGATTCTTCTTCAGTCACGGTCCATTTATTTATTATTTTTGCCATTTCCCACGTTGCTATGGTGATGTCAATATGTGATTTTGAGCTTCCTCTTACAAACGTCGGTTTGTCTCCTTTGTTGCAGATTGTAAGATTTAACCCTGCTATCATCTCCTCTAAGATTACTTCTCTTAAATCGTTCTTGTAGCCTCCTCATCTCCTACAATAATTTTTTTGTTTTTCTGTTTTCTTAAACTTCTTTCTAATTCTTCTATCCACTCTCGATAGTATTCCAGATCGCAGTTTGGGCTGATATAACAGCTGTATACTATCATGTTTTGTACTTCTGCCCACACTATTCCTTCTTTTGGTGTTCCCCATCTTTCCACCTTGTCCCTACACTTCCCCCAAGCTAAAATTGCTGCATCTGTTCCTTTGTCTTTTATCCACTTACCATTTAGTTTGTTTTTATTAGGTTCACTCACTAGCACTAGGTCTATTTCTTCTCTCTCCGCTGTTGCTATTAGTAAATCGTGAGCCTCTCTTCCCCTCCCTATGTTTATTTGTATAAACTTATACATTATGTGATACTATTTTTTTCTCCTGTTTTCTCCAGTTATCTGGGTTGTTGTCCTTCATATTCTTCTTTGTTTTCCTTATTTTTTTTTCTTTGTAGCTGGTCATCTTTTCTCTCCCGTTCTGTGTCCTAATACTTTGCATTCAATGCAGTATTCTTTGTTTCTGCATTCGGCAACCTGATGTCCCTCCTTTCCGCATTTTATACATAGCAAAGACCTGTCTTCCCCATTGCATTCTGCCGCTACATGTCCTTTCCTCCAGCATTTATAACATTTTCTTTCATTTGCTTTAACTTTCTCTACTCTGCATCTTATGAGTCCTATGTTTATCCTTCCTTCTCCTATTATCTGTTCTGCTATTTTTTTTGTCCATTTTGACTATAGCGGTTTGTTTTTCTCTATAACCTTTCTTTATGAAAATTATTGTACTTTCTTCTGTGTTCACTTTGTTCATAATTTCTTCCAGTATTTCTTCTCTCTTAATTTCCGGGCTAATATCTTTGATTATCACCAGTTCTGTAGTTTTGTTGCTGGCTTTTTGTACATTGCAGCCTTCCATTCCATTTTTAATTTTTTCTATCTCTTTCTCCGTCTCATTACCCTTTGTAATTAGTAACAACTCTCCTTATTTTGTTTCTCTTACCTCCTTGAACGTAGATCCTTTTATCTGAGTTTTTGCCTGTCTCAGCAAATCTGCATATGTGACACCTTGTTTGCTCACTACTATAGCACCTGTTTCCGTACCTGTTTTTTTTTTCTATTTGTCTCCGCTACCTGTCCCTGTGTTGGCACGCACAGTCTTATTTTTGTGTTAGTTCTTCTTCCTGCTATTTCCATAATTTTTTTTGCATCTCTTGCCGTAATTCCCGTTGGTATTGGTATATTTATTTCTTCAATACTTAATGTTTTTGTTTTGATAAGCATTTTTTCGATAGCTATTAGTATCTCCTTATTCTCTGCCGTTTCGATTTTCTGCTTAATGATGTGTACTTTTCCCACATTTTTTCCGCTTAGATTTTTAACTATTTCAATATATGGCGTTTCATCTTCTCCTTCTTCCTCCATTAGTTCAGGGTATTTTATTTTTGCTTGTTGTAAGATACCACCTTCTTTGCCTATTTCATCTTTATTTATTAAAAGTTCTGTATCCATTTCCTTTCTCATTATTGGTTTTTTTTTCCACGTTTACATATTTATAGTCTGTATCTCTCCATTCTTTATTTATAATATTTTTTATATCCTCTTCATTAGCCACTTTTAATATCTCCTCGTCCGAGATGAAATGGTTTTTACGGTTTTCTTCCCTATTATCTCCAGTTTCCATTGTCTGTGTCGACATTTCTATACCTATTTTTGTTTTATTTTCATTCTCCTGTTCTTTTTTTTGGATTTCTTCAAATTCCATTCTCTCCATATTTGTTTCTAGTTGATTCGCCACCTTTTTAATTTCTAGTTTAGTGGTTGTACACTCACTGGTTAAGTTTTTTAACTCTCTAAATAATTTCCCCATTATTTGGATTGTTGTGGGGTTATTTGCTCTCTTCGCCTCGTTGTTACCTCCTGGCGAATCTATTTCTCTCCCTCTTTTTTGATTCGATTGACCAAATTCTTTATCTTTTTTTTTATCCGGCGGTGTTCTTTGCAACATCCCGCTTTTTAAAAATGCATCCAGCTTATTACGTTTTTTGACCCTTGGCCTAGTTTCACTTTTAATTGATATCAAATTGCTGTTTCCGCGTTTATGTTTTATTATGTAACACTAGACGTGTCGCGCGTCACGACACGAGTGTGTTTTAAAACACGACCGCACCATTATTTTTAAGTGTGTCCAGTTTTACACTTTTTTGAACTTTCACAATAAACTTTTCACCTTTCCACTGTTTGTTCTAATTCACAGAATTTTTAATTTTTTAAATAACGTAGATTATTCACCACTATTTAAATCGCCTTTATGCACATTCGCGAGCGCGTCCGTTCTCCGTCGGACATTGACGCGCTTCCTACGTTAACTGATAAAATAATGTCCAATAATAGGAGTTTTACATCTCCAGTAATATTTCTAAAAAAATAAACAAAAAAACTTTAATAAACATGTTAAAAATACGTTTTTATTGTAGATCTAAAAATTCTTCAATTATTATATAAAACTGCAACAAATATAATGAACAATTTTAAATAGTTTAATATTCAGTTAACTGCGTTTTCTTACAGAAAACTAATTTAAAGGTTAAGCATTTAATGAATTTTTGTAGTTATACTATTTATTGCAAAGATTGTGCAAATGTTGATTGTGGCTAGGGTAGAACAGCATTATTAATTTGTAATACAGTTTTGAATAAAATAAAAACTCTGTCTCAATACTGCATTAGTAGCAGTATTCAATAATTCTTTTTTTTTCTTATTGACTGTTTGCCAAATGTCAGTTTGGACAATCTGTTTTTAGAAATGGATTTAGTTAGTTTAAATAATGGTAATAATACTTACTTTTTGTAGCTAATAGTTTTTTATCTTTTAGTTTGTTTTCTCAACATTGTTGTTTTTAGAAGTCTTAGAATATTTTTCTGATAGTGATCATTTTCCAATATCTATACTTGGTCATAAAAACCGTCAATAGAATTGGAGAATAATAGATATTGATCAGGATATGTTTGTTCAAGTGTTTGATGACAAGTGTTCAAGCTACTTATCAAATCAAATCAATTTATTGCCAAACCTCTTGAAATCTTAAACATTTTGCCGATGTTTATTTTGGCACTTCTAGCAATGATAATTACGATAATTAAGTTTGACAGCTTAAAACTAACATTGAGATCTATTGTTTGTTTTTGATAAAGAAAAAATATATAGCACACCGTTTAGTCTTTGGAAAAGCCAACCTCAGTGGTGCAGTTGTTAAGAGACTAATTACGATACAAAACAAATGTCATGCCTTACCCAAAACCTCTGGGTAAGGCATGACATTTGTTTTGTTTTAAATTTGTTATAACAAATGAGTGTCATGCTTGAGGTAAAAAAAAGTGTTTGTAAATTTTAGTCAGCAATACCTGTAGCTTACAATACTGCTTTATTTGTAAACACATTGCTATGCATTTAAGTTGCTTAGTTAAACTTTAGTTTTTAGCAATTTATAACTAGGCATTGTCAACAGTGTATTGCTTTAAGTCGTTAAAATTGGTTTTCATAGAATTAGTACTTAAACCTGGTAAACATAAAAAAAATTGACTAACTATATACCTATCTTCTTAACTTGTTGGTATACAGTATACACTGGCAAGCAAAAAATTAAGGTCACTTTACAATTATGACTAATTTTTGGAGTTTTTTGTTTTAACTTAATGTATGCTGTTTTAACTTTATGTTTGCAAATTGTAAACCAAAGTTGGCGTTTAATAAATCATTTTCTGACAAATGTTAGTCTGTCAGTTATTATCACCGTGTTACAGACTTTTATGAAACAGCATCCATTTTCTAATTGATAACCTACATTTAGTTGTGGTTTTTTTACTTGTTGATTTTTCTCTGCAATACTTGTTATTCACATGGTGTACTCTCCTTAACAAGTCATAATGCCATTAAACCTTTTTGTTGTGGCAAGAATTATACCGTCGATTGAAGTTGGGCGAAGAAAACGTGAAACTACAAGGATTTTTGGTAATAGCCTTTGTGCTGTATAAAAGGTGTATTAGCGTTACTTGGATAGTAGCCTGATAACTAGAAGATTAGGATCCGGGCAAAAAAAAGTTACCACAAACAGAGATGACCGTTTTTTGGTGTCCACAAGTTTGCGGAATTAAACAGCTTCTGCAGTTTATCTACAAAATCAACTCTTTGAAATTGAGATATAAATGTTAGTAAATAGACCGTTAAGAGAAGGCTTCGGGCTGCTGGATTGTTTTGTAGAAAGATTGCTACAGGTCTACCTTTACAACGCCGACATCGTGTTGCATGGAATAATGAGGATCCAGTCATACTGGGGTACTGTTTTTGAGATGAGTTGCGCTTTTGTCTCAACGGATCAGACATACGTAGGAAATTGTGAAGAAGACGCGGAGAAAGATACGTTTCAGTTTGTATTGATGAGCGACTTCCATTTAGTGGGTCGGTTATGGTTTGGGCAAGAACTTCTACCAAAACACGTACAGAGTTGGTCTTTATAGAGAATGGCTTCCTGACTCACAGATACATTATGGAGGTTCTTAAAGATCATGTTATGCCCTTTATGACAACTATGAGCGAGCGCGGCATTTTTATGCAAGATGATTCTAGACCTCACGTAGCTAGAGTTGTCAGAGATTATCTGAATAAAATGGAAATTTTGCGATTTGTTTAGCTAGTTTTCAGCCTGGACATAAATCCCATAGAACAAGTTTGAGATAAGTTGGAGCAACGTATCCGAAAGCATACACTTGCTCCAAGAACTGCTCAAAAGACAGTTGTTATTGCAAGAATGAAATAATATTGACCAAAATGTGATTTTTAATTTAATTCAAAGTGTTTCTCGTCAACTTTAAGCAGTCATTAATGCAAGAGGGGGCTATTAGTGATAAGGTTTTTTTTTATATTTTTGTTTTATATTAGTCTTAGTAACAAAAATTCGACTTTTGTCTGAACTGTAAATTTGTGATATTTCTAAAATACGCAATAAAAACAAAATTTGTGTGGTTCGGAAGTCACGTATTAAGCTGTTGGTCCTATCAAACCACTTTAAACAAGTTGTAGACTTACTGTGGCGATGTAAAATAGCCGTAAAAAGCATAATAAATAAATAAATAAATAAATATGCTCTACAATTCAACATTGAATTTTTAATTTAGTGTGCAAAATACAGTACACTTGTTTACAATTTGCTAACATAAGATTAAAATAAAAAAATTCAAAACTAAGCCATAATTGTAAAGTGACCTCTATTTTTTGCTTGCCAGTGTATTACTTTTGTTTGGTTTCAAAAATTGTGTTAAAGTGTATAGTTTAAGACAATACATTTTTGACAATGCAATTTGTTTCAAAATAAATTTGTTGTTTTACTAGTTGTAAAATTGTTTAACGAGCGCTGGCAAAAGACAAATTAATAACACAGTTTTGAGATCAATATTTGGACTATATGGAGTATAATTTTTATATTCATAGATCTTGTTCTTGCTTAAAAAAGGGTTTTGTAATTAACTTTTTATGCATTATAAGAAATATAGACAGTGGTTTTTGTTAACATTGTTTATAATAGTTAATGTACTTTATCCAACATTATTTACATGCATGTAGTATTTGAGAATGTGTTACGGTTGTTCACACATTGACCAAGTGGGTTCTAGTGGTGTGACAAAGTTCATTAATAATGAGGTCTTTGAAATACTTCAGTACATTGGAATTGGGGTTATCAATACTTGACAGTTGTAGTATGCTAATTACGTTGCTAGAGTTGGAGTACTAACCTGTAAACTATTGTTATTTATGCATTTATGTCTTGACACTTATCCAGCATCTTATACATAGCAACTGTTGAGAGTACGTTGTATGCACTGGCAATTGAGAATTTAGGGTTGCTAAATAATTGCAAAAGATTGTCGAGCATACACTAGCCGGTAGGTCTGACGTTGCAAGTAGAATACTTAAAAATTATGGAAATCTGTTGATCTTATGCTAAAAAAAATCTATGTTTGTTAATTGCACAAAATATATTAATAATTATGTGCAAGTTTAATTTATAGACAGGCACGCAGTAACAATGGTTTGTCGTAGCAATAGCGCGCTTATGTAAATGTTTTTCTTTGTTTGATGTATAATTTGTGTTTTTTGTAATTCTTAAACTATAGAGAATAGCAGTGCAGATAATTTTGATGCAAATCTATTATTATCTGGCAAAGAATCATTAACATATGTAGATAAAAACAAAAAAATGATAAAAAGATTGCATGGGTTAAAGAAAACTGGAAAAAAAATTATTAATCAGAAAGAATATCAATAATCTACATGTGTTCTATAAGTAACTTTGATATTTTAAATGAGTTAAATTAGCAAACTTTTTTAATTATTCCAATAAAATTAAAAACGGTCATTTGTTTGTCTATTTACTCTAGAGCAAAACTAAAAATTCTGTCAATATTTTTGTGTAGAATTCAAATAAATTAACAAAGTCATGGCATTATTGATTTTTGGGATATAAACTAAACTTTTCTTTTTTTAAATGGCAACCCTAGTAGGCTATGGATTTATTAAAATACATATTTTTTTTTATTTCAAAAATAAGTAGATTGTTGTCTGATTTAATTAGTTTTTTCAAAATTTGCAAATAAAGTTTAAATTGATAAACAATTATTAGGACATATTATTAATCTTGGAATCAAATAGAAAATAGATTTAATATAATTTGTTTATGCAAACTAGAAGAAAAAGACATATTTTATCCAATTTGAGACATACACGCACTGATGCGAGATACATACTCTAAAACATTAGTGTATGTGTCTTGATAATTTTGAGCAAATATGTAATTATAGGTATCTACTCATAGGCACGGCCTGTGTGGAGGCCGCGGCTAAACCCAATTGTATAGTTTGCTTTAACTAAACATCTACACAAGTCAAGTAAATTTAAATAAATATGTTTTAATTTTTAACATTAATATTTAATTAATTGAATTTGATGCCAATTTTATAACTTACTTTTTGTAACTAAGCAAACTAGTCTTCCAATTTCTACAGAACAAGATATTTTTTTAATTGTGATTTGGGTAATTAAGTTTTTATCAGCCAATCTTTTTTTTGTAGCAATATTACACAATTTAATAAAATGGATTATAAAATGTCTTTATATTATTTATTTAAACATTATTGTTTTACAATACCCGATCCAATTTTGTTGTCTGCATAATTCATAACAAATCACATTCTAATACTAAACAAATCTTATTTGTTTTACATGTTTAACCAAATTGACATCATTATAATACGCTTCTAATTTAATTTAAATTTATTATTCTAATTATAGTTAATTTATACTTATAATCATTAGAAAATTAATTTTATTGTTTGGCAAATTATATAATGCATTGTGGTGGTAAAGTTAATGTGAACTAATCTAATATGTCCTAACAATTAAAATGTGTACACGGAAAGAACGAAAGGGGTGTCGCGCCAGTCTACATAGTGCGTGGTATTTTCACCTTTTCATTATCGCCTTGCCGGTCCCGAACGCGCCTAACGAGTCTTGTACCGCGCTTTTGTCTGATTAGATAAAGGCATGCTTAAAACAACAACAGATACCTCGCGCTAATGAAAGGCCCTCTCCTCCTCGCTCCCCTAGCCAGTGCACGCTGAACCCCATCGTCCGTTCCCGCCACCCCCATATCTCGCCTGATTACACATCGCGAGTCCGGGATAAAGGAAAATTCACATATTAATTGCATCTTTAATGGAATGGCAACAGTAATCCTGTAATTGGTTCGGGATAATGAAACTGTCATTTTGCGGACGATATCGCGACAAGATGGCTGAGTAGGGTTGCCAAAATTGTAATAATATATCTCGATTATCTCAATCAAATTAATGTTGTTAAAATCAATTATTAGTTAAATTAAAAAAAATGGATAATATTTATAATAATATTTTAATAAATTAGTTGAAAATCAAACTATTTGATTTCCTAAAAGAGACTTTAATAAAAAAATAGATAGGTATATAGATAGTTCATTATTTTAACAAGTAGCTATAAGGTACAATAAATCTAATATTAAAACAACAAATCAAAATACAGTATACTTTCTTTATACCATAAATTATTAATAGATTTTGGCACTTTGCTTAATGAAATTGTTAATTCTGTGACTGTAATAAATTTAAGATAGACCACATTAATAAAATTATTATTTTAATTTTAATATGATATATATTAAGTAAATATTTTAAAGATTTGTTGTCAATATGCTCAAAAACAGCGGTTTTCACTTCTTCATTGTCAAGAAATTGTCTATCTCAAAGGTTTTTTATTTATTTTGAAAACAGAAAGTAGTTGCTTGAGGCCAAATCTGAAATGTAAGGGGGATAATCGATTTTTCTTTGTTTTTTTTTGGCAAGTTGAGCAATTTTTTAACATAGGATCATGAAACAAAACTATAGTTTTATTCCTTGTAACAATAGAACATCTTCTTGTCTACCTTAGTTTCAAAACAGGTGGGGCACAATCAACTCGATGTTGTTTTGAACAGTAGACAGAAGTTTTAGGACCCATCTTGCACTTACTTTATTCATACCCAAACGGTCATAGTAGTAGTTTTTTTTAAATTTATGTATCTGAAAGCCTTGACATTGCTGATAATTTTTTCAGTTTTAGTTGGCGATTACTTTAGACCAGTTTTTCAGTATAGGCAATTGAGTCTTTTGTGAATATTCAACTGGTTCACTAGAACGTGAGTAGTATACGCCATCCAATCTTTGTTTAATTTAATGAGGAGTAAAACCTCCCAATGTGAAAAAGTTTGGTATTGTTTGCAAATTTGGTTTAGTTGATATCTAACAATGTTACTACAAGACTAATTAGAGTGTTGAAATTGCACATGTATGTTAATAAAGCAACTCACTTTACTAAAATTATTTGACATTTGGTGTAAAGTTTTTAAAAATGTAATAAGCCAGTAATTTATAATGATTACTTTGTGTTTGGACCTACTGTTATATAAATTTGTTTTTATATACTGACGCAACAAAAGCTAAACTATCTATTTACTACACCGTGCGTATACGTTGTTTATTAATTAACTTAACCCAAGTAAATAACAATAATAATTAAGAAACAGCAATTGCCGTTCTTGATTGCATCACTTTATAGCGCAAAAGTTACTGATATTTTTTTTCATTTTCTTGCTTTATGCTGCTTTAGCCACACTGCTTTCCGTTTGTGTCGGTTTGCTCTATCTTGTCTTCTCGCATCAACGTCACCGTCATCGTTTTTTCATAAATTGAATAAATTGAACTTGTAAAATTAGCAAAAATAATTTTATACTTATATTTCTTTAGCACAGGAATAAGTCGTGATGCAAGAACTCTCATTATAATGTCAATACATTGTATACTCTAATACCAGTGTGTTTATAACTGCTCCTTACTAATATAATTTGTCCTGCATACAACTTTAAAACCCAACTGGCATGTGTAAGATTGACAATCTTTTGCAGTTATTGTGCAACCCTAAGACCTTACCTATTAGTGCACAACATGATTTGGCTGTGTCTAAGGCTTAACTGCCAGATACAGTGTTATCACACAACCCTAAGACCTCAACTGCCAGTCTGTAAATAACAATCTTTTATAGCTTTCTAAGCAGGCTATTTATTTTTTTATATATTCTTTTTTTTACGGACGTAGTGAGCTGTTGGCCTCAACAAATGGCCTTTGAGAATCACTAACGCATGGCAATACCTTTCGGTTTTCATCTCTGCGTCAGTCCTGCTGTTAATTTGTCCTAGTTATTGTCTCTAATGTGGTACTATTTTGAGGTGGGCTGGTTTTGGCCTTTCGGAATTCACGCAGTCTGCTGCGGCAACACATGCTGTTCTCGGCCCATCTCTCCCTATACCCTATTTTTCTGCTTTATTTCCTACACTGGCATTCTCTTTTTTTCTCCCATTCTTGTGTTATTTAGCCTAGATATTTGCATTGTTTTTAGGTATTTTCTTAGTTTTTCTATATCTACAGCTATCAGTATCTTGATCATCTCACTGCCGATGTACTTTGTATTACACACTTTTCAGACCTCTATTGGTCACAGCCCTTTAAAGTACACAAGGTATGTAAAAATAATACATAAACACACACACGCATAAATTTTGTTATAATTACATTCTTTCTTTCATTGTGTAAAAACACTGTTTTATCAAAAAAAGGTTTTTTGTTTTTAATATTATATTAGCACAGTTTTTTAGTAGATTGCTAAGTAAATTATAAAATTATGCACTTGCACTTCTTAAAACTTGTGGTTTAAGTTTTGTCAATTTGAAGCTTAAACAGGTAAATTAATGTAACTGTTAAAAGACTGTTGATTTTAAGTGTGTTGCGACAAGAATAAGAAAATTTGAGATAGGAATCAGTCAGACTTTTTGTTGAATAAACACTATCATTGTTTGAAGCAAAGCCTCACTTCTAATTTGGTGGTTCACTTCTTCCAAGGGATCCGGGGATACTAAGATAGATTTATCATCTGCATTATAAAAAACATTGTCCGCTTTTAATAAAATATGGTAAATCATTCATGAACTGAAAAAATGAAAAATGAATGGATTAATGATACTACCTTGAGACACTTCTATATTTACGTTATATTGATCTAAAGTTACATTATTGACTTCAACACAAAGTTTACAGTATTTGTAAACTGTTTAAATTATACGCAAAAAAACTGTAAAATCAAATTATAAGATGTACTTGTCAAGTCAAAAAATATACTTACAACATTTTCTTTTAGTTTAAGTTTTCTATTGTAGAGGGTGTTTAAAAATGGATGTAAAATATATAAGAGGGTGATAGTTTTTATTTCTAAACAGGCACGACATCTTTGTACAAAGGACATTTGTACTCTTTCTAAAACCCACGCATTGGCTTGGATTTGTTGGCACTTTTCATTAATTAATAACTACAGCTTCTCTAAGCTATTTACAGGAGTAGCATAACACTAATGATTTTAAATATCACCAAAGAAAAAACGAAGAGGGTTTAAATCAGGCGATCTTGCTGGCCATAAAACTGGTTCGTCTTTTCCTACCCACCTGTGTTGAAAAGTTTAGTCGAAATGCTCTCTAACGGCAATCAAAAAATGAACTAGAGCACCATCATGCTGGAACCACATTTGTTGCCTGTAGGCCAAAAGAATGTCATCCAAAAAATTATACATTGTGTTCTGCAAAAAGTTGAGGTAAGCAGCGCCTGTTAATCGGATTGGTAAAACAACAGGACCTAGAAACCTGTTGCCTACAATAACCAACATAATTGTTTAATCAAAAACGTGTCTGATGCTCACAGTCAATTACAACATGGAGATTTTTGTCGGCCCAAGGATGTGCATTATAAAAATTATCAACTCCATTTTGTGTGAATCCGGCTACATCCGTAAAAAGAATTTTGGCAAAAAACTGCGGGTTTTCAGCATCCTTGCGTAGAAACCAGCGACAAAAAACCAAACGTGCTTGATGATCAGTTAAATTTAAGGCCTGTACTCGTTGTACATAGTATGGATAGAGCAGCTACTTGTGGAGGGTTCTCCAAACAAATTTAGAACAATTTTTACTTTGGCTGATATTCTCCTCACACTTGTCTCTGGATTATGCTCTATTTAAGCTATAACTTCTTGTTCTGTTCTAGGAGTAGATACCGACTTTGGTCTGCCGGAAAGATAGCAGTGTTTTTGAAGTGAACCGGTATCTCTTAATTTCTGGTGAATTCTTCCAAACATACGATGTGAAGGAATTTGGATAAGATTCTACATAAAGACGTCGCGCTTTGGTGGCAATCCCATGAAATGCATGTCGGTAAGTTCTGCATTAAAGTAATTAGCCATAGCAAAGAAAACTTGTGCTATGAAAATGCAAGTTTTTGCAAAATAAAAAATGGAGGAAAAATGAATAATAAAAATAAATAATGTTTCATATCTCTAAAACCGTTGCTATGACAACCTATGTTTATTAAGACTTTTTTGTTTGTTGTGGTTTGTACTTCTACCTCCTTAAATATTTTTTTTTTAAAAAACCGAGATTGCTTGGTTAGTTAGGTCTTTCCATACATTTTCAATTGCTCTTATTGTTAAAAAACGGTACCAAAGAGCGATTAGTCAAAAAGCCTGATTTACGTTTTGTAGTATTTTTAGGGCATTCAGGTTGTAATCTTCCTTGTTGCTCCTGTCTTTCAATGTAGCTACGCCAAATTCAAGCTCTCTTAGTTCGATTAATTTACCGCGTTTGAAATTGTTTAATTGTTGACAATCTCTAAGCATATTTTAATTTAAATGAGAAATTAATTAATTAGTTTGCACACTAAAATTGTAATGCCACTGCACAGTTAATCTAATAAATTAGCAATATTTTTTTATTTTTATTTTTATAGTTTAAGATAAATTGATCAAAAACTTATCATGATTTTTTGTTAAAATTTTAATCATTTAGTGTGACTAATTTACATATTATCTGAAATTTTCATAAAACGGGTTTTTGGTATTCTTTTACTTTTGGCGGATAGTATATGTCATAGAAGCGGATATAAGTCAAGTAGATCTTTATAATAATAATAATAATAATAATAATAGTTTATTAGTGTTAATAGAAATTTTTACACACGTCTAGTTTGTGAATAACACACATTACAAAAACACATTAAAATTAAAATAAGATCAACATAAGACAAAAAATTTAAAAATTATATTATTATATTAAAATTAACTAAATCTATTACAATAAACAGTTGATTAGTTATGGAAAGTTTAATACCAATAGTTAGCACTCATAAAATAGAGTAACTATCTGATAAGCATTCCAATAAATTATAAAACGCTTTTTTAGCAAGATAGCTTTTAACAGTTTTTTTAAACTGTTCAATATCTAATTCTTTAATTGAATCTGGTAGTAAATTAAAAAATTTTGGACCATAATAATTTACTCCATTTTTTGCTTTTACTAGACGTAGAGACTTTAAACAAATATTAGTATTACGTCTGGTATTATGACTGTGAATACTATTGTGAACAAGATATGTAGATATGTTTTTTCGAACATGCAACAAACATTCTAATACATATAGTGACGGTAAGGTTAATATATTCTGTTTTTTAAACTCTATTCTACAATCTTCTCTATACTCTAAGTTGGATATTACTCTTACAGCACGACGTTGTAGTCCAAAGAATCGATTCATTATTGCAGAATGCCCCCATGCAAGAATGCCGTACGTTAAATGCGACTGACATACTGCAAAGTAAACAGTACGTATATATCTGTCAGAAAGTTTGTTTTTAAGTTGTCGCAGTAGAAATATAGATCGAGAAATTTTTTGCGAAACAACATCTCCATGGTCCTGCCACTTTAATTTAGCATCTAAGCACATTCCCAAAAAGGTTGTGTTACGGACATTGTCATCAATATGTTTTAATGAAAATGTGAGATGGACTGTTTTATTTGTATTTAATGTTAGCTTATTGGCTGCAAACCATTTATTAGCAGTTGACTGACAGTTATTATTTGCGTTTAATGCTGTTGCAAAATTTGTGGATTTATTAATAAATGTATTTATAAATCTGGTTCCTCTTAATCCCTTTAAATACAGGTAATTTATGATGGTTTTGTACTTCAATTTTTTATTGGTGCCTATTATGTTTTTTTTTTCGTGATTTTTTTTGCCAACTATTCTTTTGTACTTTTGTACGTAAAAGTTTACAGTGACACTTCTAATATTTTAGATCTGAAGAACAGCAAACAAATACAAGGGTTGTTCACTTGCACAGCTCGAGGAACAGGGTTGCAAAACAATAAAAGCGGATTTATAAAGATAGGAAAAACACTAATTAAAAAGATATTTATAGAATATAGGTTTAGGTATATTAATAAATACAAGGAAAGTACAGATATTATATTCATAATTATAAATATTTTCAATAACCGCAAATATTTTAAAATGTATAAAACCTCACTTTAATGGGGTCTGGATTGAACAGCCGAGCTCCCTACTAACGACCAATTGCATGCAGGATTGCATGTGTTCACGTGCTGATTACGCGGTTTTGTTTACATACTTTTAGTCCAGCGTATCGTGATCGTAACGGCGTTGCCAGCCTCGTTCTCAAAAAAATACGGCCCGATGATCTTTTTGGCCGATACGCCGCACCAAACGGTCACTTTTTGATCATGAAGAAGATCCTCGAATATCTCACAAAGATTTTCGTCGGCCCAAAAGCGGCAGTTTTGCCTATTAACCGCGCCATTCAATGTGAAATGAGCTTCATCGCTCATGATGATTTTGAACCAAAACTCACCATCACCATGGAGCATGTTTTCGAAGAAATGAGCGTACGCAATACGTCGCGGCTTGTCTTGCGGCAACAAACGTTGTGTAATTTGCACTTTGTAAGGGAAAAGATGTAAGTCGTCCTTCAAAATGCGCCGCAATGTCGTTGCAGCCAAACCCAACTGGAATGCACGGCGTCAATACGATGTGTTTGGGTTTTCACGAACATCGGCTTCTACGGCAGCGATATTTTTGTTTGAGCGCCTTGGTCTCGGTCTTCTGGGTTGCCAATTGGTCGCACAACTGCCGGTGGCCATACATTTTTGCACCAAATTGCGAATTGTGGTGTGTGAAAGTCGTGTTTCACGCGGATATAAACGTTTGTAGGCACGTTTGTAGGCACTAAATATGCTTGAGTTTAATGCATATTTAGGTGTATCAGTGACTGCGGATGTTCATCTTTCTAATTTATTACATATAAAAGAATTATAGAAAAATTATGCCTTAGCTATATATCTAGCAAGCCTGAGTAGATCAAGATTTCAAGAAATTCAAAGGTTTGAGCGCTTTGACAATTGCAATACACGTAGCCATAGATAAGCAAGTGACAAAGCAGTCCCATCAAGGACATATGGATTATGCTAAATAATAACCTACTACTCTATTTAAACTACATGAAAATCTTACCGTAGATGAGCAATTATTTTCATACAGAGGCAGAACAAAATTCACGCAATATATACCATTGAAACTTGCTAAGTATGGCATCAAAGTTTTTTGGTTAGCAGATTCAAAAACCGGATATTCTTTGAAAGGAATACTATATACAGGTGATAAACAAAAAATGTTTTATTTAAAAAAAATAAGGTTTTAGTTTTTTTAGAAAAAAAGAAGAGGAAGCAAAGCAAACTAATGTTGGGGAATACGTTGTTTTGAATTTGTGTGAAAAATACAAAAGATCTGGAAGAAACATTACCACAGATCATTTCTTTATCTCACTCCCATTTGTAAACTACCTAAAAATGCAAGGATTGACATTAGTAGAAACGCTACGCAAAAATAAACCTTACTTCCCAAAGAAATTACTTCCACATAAAGAGAGAGAAGTTCACTCGACTACTTTTGGTTTTACCGGGGCACTTCGTACGGATGACAGAAGGTGTATACTATAATCGTAAAAAAAACAGCTTTGCTAT
This sequence comes from Tachinus rufipes, assembly GCA_963932245.1. NCBI lineage: Eukaryota > Metazoa > Arthropoda > Insecta > Coleoptera > Staphylinidae > Tachinus > Tachinus rufipes. Next base: position 41,278,752 of record OZ010741.1, on the reverse strand, counting down.
TATTATTTTTATCTAAAATTTGTGTCAGGTATAAAAAACTATTATTTTTCAGTTGTCAAGAAATCTCCAGAATATCGGTTGACTAATAAAAAAGTTATGACAGGTTAAAGTCAAAACAATACCCGGGTACTCCGTATGGTAACACAAGGGTTAAAAAAATTGTTTAAGATATATGCTGTTAAAAAAAATTAAAAAAAAAAAAAATTAAAAAATCTAAATGTACGAGTGTTTAAACTTGACGTTTTTCTATTTGTGTGGTTTATGTGTGTAGTGTCTGTGCAGTTATGCAATATTCAGTACTATATAAAAATTCAGATAAAAATATTTTGATTTGATTTGTTAAATTGAAACAGACAACTCATTTTCAGCACAAAAACGTGCAGAAAGTTTGTGGTTATAATAAAAATTGATCAAAAATCACGATTACTACACTACACATTGAAGCATAAAATTTGATCTAAAACTACCACATGAAATGTATCTAAATTGATGCAGAAAATCTATTTACAGCATGCAAACGCATAGAAAACTTATTTTGAAAATAAAATTTGTTTTTATATCACGTTTACTACAAAAATATATATCAAAATTGATACAAAATAATACTTTTAAAATAATATTTGTTTTAAAACCACATTAAGTACATGAAATTGGTCAAAATCAACGCAAAAACTTGCATACAGCATAAAAATTACTAAAAATGATACAAATAATTATTTTAAGCATAAAATTTGCACTAAAATCACGTTTACCACCTGCAATTTATCAAAGAACACAGAAAACTTAGTTATAGTTATATTAACGCAAAAACCTATTTGTAGTATATAAATAACGCAAAAAACGTTTATAACGTAAAACATAAGCATAATTTTTTTTAATTTAAAATTTGTTTGAAAATCACTTTTACTACCTAAAATTCATCATTTGTAGCACTACGTTAAAAACGGGCATAAATTTGTTTTATAAACTTTATTATAAAAGCCTTATAGTTGCTCAAAAAACACTTATGACTTAAAAATTTAGCAAATCAGTTATTTATAGTATAAAAATCGCCATCAAATAAAAAAAAATCTAAAAATGTGCAATATTTTTTTTTTTTTTAATCTTGTTAACTAAATAAATTTTATTAAAATAAGTTTATAAAATAATATTTAATGTAATAACGTTAATATTTTTACAGAAAAAATATTAACTAGAAAATTGCTAACAAAACTTACTTCCAGCATAAAATGTATAGCTACAAATTTACTAGTGACTTAAAAATCACGCAAAAAACTTAAGTGTTAAATTTGATTGAAAAGAAAGATTTTGCTGTAACTTTAATTTTTTTATTTGTATATGTATAAAATATATGAAGAAATATTCACTTATTTTTGATTTAAAATAATTTTTTTTAATCCTGTTATTTCTCACACATCTTGTTAGTAAATAAACATTTAAGATGATAATCGGAATCTACTATATCAAAAAAGTAAAATACAACACTTTTTCAGACTATAAATATTTTTTTTATTTTTAAGATAATAAGTCTATGAAAAAGACTAAACATTGTTTTGTCAATTTAATTTTATCATAAACCATGTTTGATTTTGAAATGCTTTGCCAATTAGTTTTTGTATACACACACGTATAACTTTTAGTAAGTGAGTAGAGACTAAATTTTATAAAGGACAAGGTATTATAGCCTAAAAGTAAAGAGTTTGGGTACGCAAGATTATCAGACTACAAAGTTAGATTTTTTTCGTACGCTTAGAATGAACGAGAATGAGATTTTTGGACCCGGGACTTTTTTGGGTCGGAAACCACTCTTCTATCTAGATCCCGGACTCAAGCGCCAGATCTTGTTGCTTATGCATAATTGCTACATTTCTAATATTTCTACTATATGGAAATCTTGATTACTCAAATTTTAAAAATTGCACTTTTAATTTTAAAATAGACATCACATTTTTTATTACTGCTGATATACATCAAAGCCTTGTGTGTAGTTTACTCACTTGCTCATATCAAATATATTACAGTAACAAAAACAGGAAACATGTATTAAGGCAATAAAATGTTGACTACTAACTTCTAATAACAGTTATTGGTGTTTTTACAAACCTACTAGAAACTGCATTTTTAAGATAATTAAAATCAATAAATTAGATTTAAAGAATATTTATTTTAAATTTAAAAAAAATATATTTTACTATAAATTCCACAGTTTTTAATTTATGAAAATTATTTGTTTCCGAACAAAAGAAAACGACCAAAAACTATTTCAATCAGAATACATAGTTTTAGTTTTATTGATTAGGGAGCTCATATTTTGTCACAAAGCTACTATTAATTAATATTTGATAAAAACTATGTGTATGAAGGTTATAATTCCCCTTGATGATATTTTATCTGTTTGTACGGTCAAAATCTGTTGTATCGAGCATGCAGGTAGAGTGTGGGGTGGCAGGTGGGAGGCAGAGGGAACGCACACAATCGTTATAACAGTGCCGCGGGGGTCCGCCAACAGAACAGGGCTGGCTTAATTATCGCGAGTCAATTAATTGGTAAAAAGGGATGAGAGAGCGTTCTCTCGGACCTGTCGCAATTAGTACCTATTAGAGCCGCAGCGTCCCTCAATTGGAAACTATTGATATGTCTGCAAAAAGGCCGAGCCCGATTAACAGCCTACCATAGACTATTCCGCTTTAATTATCACCGTTTTAATATGTGGCATCGACCGATAACGCGGAAGTTATAAGCGAGGGTGGATAGGGTGGACGAATGATAAGAATAGTGGGGGTGGGGAACGTGCTGCTTATTTGTAGACGTCTTTCCATCGTTCTGTTTACTTAGAATTAGCGAACTCCGTTTGGGGAAATATTGTCACTGCCTAATTATAAACATAACTTCCAGTAATTGCTCGGTGTGATGTTTACATTTACTGTACAAATTTACATTTGGCAGTCGAGTTATCGAATACTTATTGCACTGCCACAATAACGTATAGATACTCCACGAAACTATTAAATATTCATCTAATGCTATTTCTATATATAAATTATAACAAATACTATATTAAATAAACACACGTAATGAGTTGAATACATTTCACTGACATATTTCATCATGAATCGATATGATTGGAAATGTCAAGTCACAGGTAATATTGACCCCTAAACTAGTGTTGACGTTGATATTCCAATAATATGGTGAGTATAAAATTATGCAAAACATAATTTGCTTAAATAAATGCAAATTACTTACGGTCTGCTATATTGATATTAGCAATGTTACGTTTACCATTAAAATTATTAAAGTCAATACATAAATTTAAGATAGGCAAAGGTGAAGATATTAATATTGGTAATAATTGTTAAATAATTTCTTTTTAAATATTGAGACAAAGCAATCTCAGTGATTACGATATAGGAAAATACAAGAATTGCCAAACTATGACTTTACTGAAACTAAGTATAAAGAAATTACGTTTTACTATATTATTAATAACAAACTAATATACTTACTTACGTACAATTATACCTAGAGTGTATATTTAATTAAGTACCTGGAAACCGTATTGTTGCGTCTTAACCGTCTTGAGCCGGAGAAGGTTACAATGGAAAAGAATGAATATGCCACTTGCGGCATTTGTGAATTCCGTGAAGATTTTAAAAAATACCACAAAGTTAATGTACAGGTCAGCCAACAAGTATTGACAAATTTCGGAGCGTTGTTGATAAAAAAAAATGAGAAGTGAGAAATTTCTTTAGAATAGTATGCACTTTTAGCAGAGGCTTAACCACTAGATTTTGCAACACGTGGCCAGTTTTGCGCAGATATTTCTTGCTTTTTTGCAATAATGCAAATGTTTTGCATAATTCTATCCGATGAAGCGCATTTTTATTTATTGGGTTTTGTTTACAAACAAAACATGCGGTACTGGTTATCTAAACAACCTCATGTAGTTTAATACATTCTGTAAAAATCACAGTGTGGTGTGGCGTCTTTGTCTTCGGAATATTTAGACATTATTTCTTCGAACATGAAGGTTTGTGAACTCCCAACAATGTTTAACAATGTTACATGAATTATAGTTAAGCAAGATAAAACAATAAGTCAGATTCAAAACTATTTATATAATTGTTTGTCTATAAGAGCTTATTAGTTTGTTTATCACATTATGGTCTTTTAAACAACGGAAGGAAATTCTGAGTTTATAAGGTTTGCACCAATACGCATTACATTTTACAAAATAATACATACAATACAAACCGTGTTTTTAATTTATTTATTATTTGCTAAAAATATATAAGTGTATATACATTTAAAATTGTAAACTAAATGCTACAATCACACAACTTTAAAAATCCAACTTTTAGAAAATGTCTATGACCACGTTTCATAAGAAGTAATGTTAACACATTGTAAAGTGTGTAGTCTATGTATGTTAAATGTAAGTGTAAATAAGAGTGGACGGTTGAGAAAAACATAGACAAAAGCGTGTTTTAGTAAGTTTAGTGTAAATGAATATAAATGACACTGTAAACGTAGTAACCAGTTAGCATTATAGGTTCTATTATTGGTTTATGATAGTAACTTTCCTAAGTTGACAAATTTTGCATGCTTGATTATACGTTTGGTTCCTCTTAACATTTCACTAATTTGTAGTGTAAGTTATTTTATTCATACATAATATTGGATATGTTAGATAATAAAAAGATATTAATAGTTAAAATAGAATAAAATGAATTGTGACAAGATAATAATTTTAAAAGATAAAAACAATATACAAGAGTACTAGAAAAGGTAATAACTGTCATATTAATAAGTGGAACTTTATTTAAAACTATTCAAGATATAATGTAAACTGTTGGCTTGTATTGTGCCAAAACCAACGAGGACTCATTTTAAGTCAAAGCTTTAACAAGCTGATACTCAATTTGAGTCAAAGCTCTAACAGGCTAAGACTTAAGCTGAGTCAAAGTTTGCAAAAACGAAAACTTAATTTAGGCTGGTACCTGAGCTGAAGGCTTTAAGTAACTTACAAAGTCGATGGAAGTGAAAAATATTTAACGCCAATAAACAAAAAATTAAAATTATTTTTTTATAGTAGGAACTGCAACTATTGTTATGCACATTACAAATCTTTTAAAATAGAGCAGTCTCATTGAATTATGATTCGGTTTTTAGTAAAATACTTTGTACGATTGCAACAATTGATTTGATGTGCGTGGTTGTAACTTGGTTGATCTATTTTTTAAAATAAATTTAGTTATCTTAAATAAGGGTAACAAAATCTTATTTGCAAAAAAAATTAATAAAATTAATAGTTAGAAAATAGCCAACAAAACTCGTCAAGTATAGAAATAAATGCGTTTTTGTGTATTTTTGAACGCATTTTATTACTATTTACAAATATAATTTGACGAAAAAAACATATAATAGTTTGATCGTTTCTAAATGTACTGGTAAAAAATAAATCTATTGTCAAATTATATGTATAAACAGTAATAAAGCCAAAGTTGTCGTTTTTGTTAAAATACTACAAACCAAGGTAGCGGTTGGTTCTTTATAGTTAGAAGAAAAAATAGCATTAATACTTTTTTTAGGCTGATATGATATAATAACACGATTACAACGGTTTTTGATTATTCACAATTTAATTTCAAGAATGCCTAATTTAAATAGAAGTAGAAATTGATGTTATAATTAACTTTAGAGAACTGCCTGATTTAGTCGCCGCGTCCAGATAGGGTGCCTCTAGTAGTATTAGTATAGAAAAATATTATTAGCACACATTATTACATACTAAAATTTTATCACATCTACGAGAATATTGGTGAACGCTTCATTTTTTTTTTATGTAAAGGGCGCAGCATTGCATTTTCTATTACAGTGTGTAAACATTTTATTCAATTATATTCAGGCGTTATCTTGCTGAGTTTCATTTTGTTAACTCTTATAATAGCTCAACTATTCTTCCTTTTTAAGCATGTTTAATATTAATCTTTGCACAAAAATTGTTTTAAAAAATGATATTATTTTTTCTACTTTTCCATATATTAAATTATAGACATGAGATTTTACTATTTTCTTCAACCTTTATCTATCTACTTTTGGAGGTAAGTCTTTTTCAAATTTCTTCATGTCTCCCTGTTTTGGGCAGTTTGTATTTACTTCTTTTCTGCGACCTCCTGGATGTCGTTTCTCCACCTTTTTGGGGCTCTTCCTACGCCTCTTTTTGTGTTCTTTAAGTGCCATCGTGCTAATCTATTTGTTTATCTGATATGGTCCTGTTTTTTTCTTTTAAGAACGTTGGTTACTTGGCTTCTTTTTTGGATTTTTTTGTTTTTATATTTGATCTTTGATTCTGATTCCCAGCATAGCTCTCTTCATTGCCCGTTTGGTAGTTAGTAGTTTATTTGCTGTTTTGCTTGTTATTGCCATGGTCTCAAGGCCGTAAGTGAGCGCTTGTAGGATACACGCCTTGTAAACCTCCCTTTTTAAGTTGATAGGAAATTTGCGTGATTTGTGTATGAATTCCAGTTTCCAAAACGCCGCTCAGCATTGACCTATCTTTTTTGCTATTTTGGTAGTTTGGTTTTCTTTGCTTGCTTGGCTTTTATGGCTTAGGTAGATGTATTTGTCTACGGTATTAAGTATTTTGTTTTCGATGGTCACCTGAGTATTTTTGGAGGTCATCATTTTTGTTTTATTGATGTTTGGTGGAGTTCTTCTAGCATGGTCTTTAGTTTATTGGTTGAGCTGCTGATAATAACAATATTGTCTGCAAACCTGAGGTAGCTAAAGTACACATTGTCAATTTTAACTCTTTTTGGTACCAGTTTATGCTTATAAACACTTTCTCTAACGCGGCTGTACAGGTTTTGGAGAGATCGGTGTCCTCTTGGCAAACTTCTCTTCCTATTGGTATTTGCTCCGTCTTAATATTTTCATCAATTTTAACGTGTATAGATGCATTTTTGTAGATATACTGAATAAAGATATCTGGAATTGATTCTTGCGTTGTCAAGGGCTTTCAGGATTGCCCACTTTTTTTATAGAGTTGAATGTTATTTGGTAGTCGACAAAATGTGTAATGCTAAATTATATTTATTGCTTTTCTCTATAAGGGTCTACAGTGTTTGAAGGTGATTGGTGGTACTGAATTTCTTTTAAAACCTAGCCTGCTCGACTGGTTGGTGAATTCCCATTTAAGTTGTAGTCAATTTGTTATTATTTTTGTAAAGAGTTTATATAAATGTGGTAATAAGCTTATAGGGCGGTAGTCCTCAATGTTGTTTGTGTCTTTTTTTTGTGTAGAATAGTAACCTCTGCGTTTTGCCATTTACTTATTATCACCTTTTTTATTAAACATTTATTTAGCAACTTTTTTACACTTTCCTGTAAGTCTTCACCTCCTATTTTTAACAATTTGCTTGTTATCCTATCTTTGCCTGCACATTTTTTGTTCTTTATTTGATGTAACGCTAGCTTTAGTTCTTGGCAGTTTATTTTGGTTTTTTTTTTACTCTGTATTTTGATATTGATACTTCTGGGTGGTAGAGCTATATAGAGTTTTGTAGAAGTCTTGAATTACCATTTTGATTTCTTCTTTGTTACTAACAGTGCTACCTTGGCTATTCTTTATTTTTCTTATTTTTGTTTTTCCTAGGAATAATTTTGATTCTAAAGTTTTTGTCTTGGATGGTATCAGTTATAAGTTTTGTCCTGTAATCTTTTATGTCTTTCCGTATGTTACTACTTATGTCGTTTAGTTTTTTATAGTTTTTTAATTCTCTGTTAGTGTTCTTTCTTTGTTTCATCAGTGTTTGTGAGCTCAATTTATAACCTTTTCCTTTAGTTTTGCGCATATTAAATATATCCCTTCTCGGAAAGTGAATTAAATATAAGATTTCCTACCGAAAGTGAAATCTGTATGTCTTGTAGTAGATGAAATAGATGCTGAAATGTCATTTAGATTGTGCTAAAACAGAATATAAGTTTGGGCTCAAAGCCTGTCCAAAGTGTGAAAAGAATGAGATCCAGAAGTGCTCGTTACAAGTGTTAGTTACATTAAAAAAGGAAATGATAGAACTCACAGAACAAGTAAGTTATCAAAAAAGTTTAATATTAAGTCAAGATGATAAGATAAAAAACTTAATTTTCTAAATAACTCTTAAGAATAATAAAAAAAAGTGAAATCGCAAACCCTTTGAAGAAGTTAAGTAATAGTACTGAAATATTTAATTTATGTCATTCGTACACAGATGGTTTTGCAAACAAAAATCATACACATAAAAATATACCTGTAGAAAACAAAAAACATGAAAATTTATTAACAACCAAAAAAACTGATACAAATAAAAATACTCAACAAATATTGATAAAATCTGAAAATAATATAGTAGAAGTTATTGAACCAAATAATAATAGCATAAATAATATAAACAATGGAAATAATAATAAATGGGTTCAAGTTGTTAAAAAGAAAAGAAGAGTAAACAAATATCAATTTAATGGCACAGGAACCACCGCGGAGCTCCCAGTCGCTGCAACACGCAAGCATAAATGGTTATTTGTTTCAAGACTACACAAAGATGTTGATAGCAACAAATTATGATTATTTTTAAATAAAACTGGAAACTTGTCTTATATAATTGAACAAATGAAACCTAAATACGAAGATGCAAATTATACGTTATTTAAAATAGAAATACCGGAAGAAACAGAAGCAATGATAATTAACAAAGATTTCTGGCTCAAGAATGTATTTGTTAACAGATTTTTTTTTTAAACAAATGACACTAAACGTAGTCCTTATTTTTAAGAGCGCTTGCAGGAAAAAACACCTTCATAAAAGTAGAAAACACCATGTTTAAATTACTACACCACTATATACAGTGCATTACAACTTTTCTACATAGTTTGGTGACACTAGCAGAAGATCTTGATTGTCATATGTTGTGCCTTTCGGAACACTGGCAAAGCAACTATTAATTAGAAACCATAAAACTACTCAACTTTAATATTAAATTCAGTTTTTGCAGACTTGAAAAATGTGTAGCTATATACTGCGCGGATTTTATACACACTAAACCACTAGACATGAACAAATTATTAGTAAATCGAGTTTTAGAATGTGCTGGAGCAGAATTTTATATTAATAATAAGCTAATAATTATTGTAATTGTAATATACCGTCCACGAACAGGTGATTTAGTGGTATTTTTTAAACTGTTTGAAGAACTGTTAATTAAATTCACACAACAAAATAAACCTTACTTTATTGTTGGCGACTACAATATAGATATTTTTAAAAATACTAAAGATTGCATTGAGTTTCAGGGTATTTTAAATAGTTATAATTCTCAATACAAAATAAACGTACCGACACGCATTACTAAAACCAGTCAAACTTGTATTGACAATATTATTGCTGATACACATACAGAAGTTACAACCAAAGTTGTAAATACAGTAATGTCCAATCACACGGCGCAGTTTTTAGAATATAAATTATTGAGTAATAAATAACAGTTATCTCAACTATCTTCAATTTTTCAATCTCCAAACTAAAGGTACATGAGCTGTAAGGTCTTCAACTTTCGGGCACTCACAGGCTAAGCCCCGGTAGGCGCTCTCGGAAAGGTGAAACCGACACGTCTTGTGAGCGTGTAGTCCTTAATGGATTTCCCACCCACAAAAAAAAGATATACGGTTTTTAAGCCTAAAAATTATACTGGACAAATTATTACTACTTTTGTATTTACATGGAAGCTGTTGTCCGACATAAACTTCTAAATTAACAGCATTGGGTTTAGCAGAACCAATTAAAGCAACAAAAAATTGTTGGGCTTACTTGAAATGTAATGTTTAAAGAAACATTGCCTTATAAGTGCTTCAAGTTTTTTATTAATTGTAGTATTTACACAAACTGTGTAAGCTGTCAAGCATCTGATAAAAATTAATATATTAGGCTTTTCTCTTATTTTGTTGTAATACTAAAAACATCTAAAGAAAAAATAAAATTGGTAACAAGACAACCAAAAACGTACAATTTTAAGTGCATTTCTTTTCCAAAGCTTGTTGATGTTTAGTCTGCCATTTTTTATGGTTTTTGCCAGATATAATAAACCAAGAAAGATTTTAATTTTACATGAGTCCGTGGGTAGATATGGTAGAAATGTGGAGATTTGTCTACTATAGTTTCTAAAATTTTATTCGTAAAAAAAAGGTTTTCAAACCGGGCAGTCAAGCTAAAGTTTTTTCCTGGTTTTTGCTTCTTTATTTTATAGCAAGTAATAGAACCAATTTTTATTAAAAAAAGTTGAAATTCTTTTAAAAGTAGCAGGAAGCTCATACTTGCTTAGATTATGAACATCTTTGCATGCATCATCACAATCTTTTTCTGCAACAAATTTGTCTTCTTTGTCGTTTTGTTTATCTTTTGTTTTGAGTTTATACCACATTAGTTGTACTTTTGATTGTTCTTCTTTGTAACTTACTATTTTATATTGTAATCACTCATCTAGGTACCTAGACCGGCTAGGCTTACAAAGTTTTGCTAAAAAAATTTAAGCGTTTAACGAGGCATTGGGTCTTATATACAAAAAACACAAATTACGTTATGTAAATTTCTTTATTGCTTCTCAAAATATTTTCCTTTAAAATCTACACACTTTTGCATTTATTGAAACCAATTTTTGAAACAATTTTTTACTCTGAGCAAGGTACCTCCAAAACAAGTAATTTAAATGCTTTAACGGCTTCTTTAGGCAATAAAAAAACGCTCGTCACGCATTTTATTTTTGATATGTCAAAACAGGAAAAAGTCAAGGTGTGATAAATCAAGCGATTATGGACAATAAGTCATTAATTGGATGTTGTTACTGGTCAACTCTACAGCGTATTGTGCTGTGTGAAAGCTTGCTTTGTCATGATGAACAATGATTTGCCGGTTTATGTTGTTTTTTCTGATTTTAGCTATAACTTCCGGCAAACAAATTGAAGAATAACAGTCAACATTAACTGTCTTTTGATCCTGTAATGCAACAGTTTCAACACGACCCGTTTTTCCGAAGAAACAAGCAATCATTCTTTTTGAAACGCTTTGTGAACGCACCACTTTTGTGGGTTTAGGTTAATTTTAAAACACTCATACAGTCGATTGCTGCTTAGTTTCAGGCTTATATGAGTATATCCAAGATTCTTTACCTGTTACGATGTTATATACCAAATTTGAACAACCCCCTTCAAATTTTTTTAGCATTTTCTTGCACCACTTGACACGTGTCTATTTTTGTTCTTTTTTCAATTTGTGTGGGATCTCACGACTGCAAAGTTTTCTGACATGCAAATGATCGTGCAAAATCGTATGTATTTGTTTTGCTGCAATGTCTAAGGATGCCTCTATTTCACTATAAATCACATGCAAATCTGACAAAATTATTTCACGCACAGCATCAATATTTTTTGCGACAACAGAAGTACATGAACAACCTTTGCAAAAATCGTCATCAAACGTTGGTTTTCCACGCTTGAGTTCTGCGAACTATTTGTAAACCATAGTTTTGATGGTGTTTCATCCCCAAATAACGAACTAAGTTTTTCACACATTGCTACGGTGTCAAACCGTATCCAAAATTAAAATTTCTATTTTTCACACTAATATTTATTACTCTTGTTAAATTTTGTTGAAACAAAACCGAGCAGTTTGAAATCGAACTGTCAACTGAATTATAGGTGAAAAACGTCAAATTTTACGAATATGACAATTGCAGAACGCTGGCAATACAGGCAGTACTTGATTTTGCGAACTTTAGCAGTGCCTCTCGTACATCTAGTTTATTACTAGATTACTTATTTACATAAGAACGAAACTATTTTTAATATCATTTGTAAGCATATTTTGTATTTATCTTTTGCAATGTTTTTGTACCATTTTTTAAAACCAATCTCTAATGCTTTTTTGCTTTTTTGACACTATCTATTATATTTTTATATATGACAATTTGAAAGTTAGTAAAATGAACACATACTCATCAGTTTTATTGTAGATTGAAAAATAAAAAACATGTATAATTAACGCAAAAAATATACGCATTATCAGTTTTAACAAAATAGTTGGGTTATGTACAAATGCTATTGCTGACATTTTATCGTTATGAAGAAAAACTATAACATGTTCTTACATTTTTAATCAACAATAAAATTGATGATAATTTGTTCATTTTAAACAAGTTTTATCTATAGTTATATATACAATTCAAGATGTTTTTATAAATTATTATAACATCATGAAGATAACTGCAAAAAATATTCATTGTAAAACTAAACTTTGCTTTACTTCTACCACTTACAATCTTGAATTTAGATCAAACAATAGTATTAAAACCATTTTTTGTAAACCAAATAAATTATGAATTAATATTTTCACAGTAATGATAAATAATTAAGCACTAATATCGTGACTTAAAATAAGCCTAACATTACTGATAAACAGTTTCTGAACTAAGTTGGTAAACTAGATAAATATTTTAATTAATTAAACGTAGCCTAATCAGTTGTTTTAGATAAACAAATTATGTATGGATGTATTTACAGCTGTATAGGAATTACGGCTATTCTTGCTACCATTGTCATCGCAAACTCGAATTCTTTGAGAAGCAAGTATTCGAAACGATGCATTTTATGATATGAGGGACGGGTGAGGTCCTGTCTTTTAACGGCAAGTTCATTAGGAGCGACTGTGATTTAACACTACTACTGTCGCAGTAGTCTCGCCAACCTCGGTAGTCGTCATAATGCTGCGTTTCTCTGGTTCAAATTCCACAACCACACCATTAATACTAACAAGCCTCGTTATTTCGAAATGAAACCAGGACGCGACAGGATGGTTTTTCCTATACACACGAAATAAATAAATAAAAATAAAAAATATATTGTGCCGCCACCAATTTGGTAATGGAATATCTGGGCATTGATTATACAATGGAATATATTATAAACGCATTCCGTCTCGTACCTCAAAACTCTTATTATAGTACCAATGCAAACTTTATACGTAAAGCTCACAAAAGAATTTATTTGTATTATGTAAGTTTTGCGCGTAATGTGCTGCTTTTCGTGCAAAATTTTAATAATGCTGAAAGGATCCCGCTAGATTTACACATTTGGAAATAAACAGAATTTTGTGTTTATCTACGCAATATAATAACCAAGTAGTTTAGTTAAGTTTTAGTATAAATAGTTTCAAATAATTGTTAATTAAATTTATTTCAACCTAATGAAAAGCAATTTAATTTTACACAAAAACAATTATGATAATGCATTAATACACATACTTATTTTTATTAAAGATTATATTGATAATACATTAGGTACGTGTGGGTGACTACATTAAAAGGCAGTGCATATTAATATAATAAATATGCAATCAGGTGATAACAAATGTGTTAAAATTAACAATGGCTGTGTACAAGTTGCGCGTACATCGATTAAATAAGCTATTCACTCGAACACAATCCGCCTAATCATGTCCGATACAGCCTCGTATAAAATTACAAATCTATTATATTCTGGGGTCTGTCACCATCAGAATATTAATAATAAAATATTATACTCGTCTTGCAAACATATATGTCACACAAAAGCGTGGTAGTGATATTAATTTTAATTAGTACACATTTCAAGTTGTAATATTTAAATTAGAGCTCCACAATATGGATATATTATTCTATATTGTTTAGTTATTTAATTTCCGGTAAACATTCTATAAAAAAACCATTAACTAAAGCATTATCAAAATTAAAACCATAATAAAAATTGATCTTACATATTTTTCAGACATTAATGCCACGTTATAGACTATAACAAAAGTAAAAAAAGTTTATTTTTGAATAGATATTCAAGTTAAATTTTAATCAGTTGTGCAGAAAACAAAAACAAAAGGTTAGGTAGAAGTTAAATTATATATATTATTGTAGAAGTATTTACAATGTTGTAGAAGTTAAATAAAAACGAGTATTTACAAAACTACAGTTTTCAGAAGTTATTATATTTATGTATTTTATTTATAAAAAGTTTATAATTTGCTGCAAATTAAAATTACCAAAACAAACCAGACAAAATGCTTGGTAGTAATAATACCAGCAAAGCTAACATGGAATGCACATATTAATTAAAAATACTATATTAAAAATATTATACTTACAAAATTTAAATTAAATTAAATATTTAATAAATGGAGTAAAACAAACGAAATTAATACACAAACTTTGATAGTAGTGTATTATAGCTAATATCAACAAAAGAAACATAAAAAATAACTATAATTATTTGCATACTTTATACAACATATTAGTTCTAGTCCTAAAATTTTGTTTTAAAAAGACAATTTTCTTCTAATTTATTTTTTAATGATTTTGTTTTATTTTGGATCTATTTATTCTTTTTTAAATAATAAACTTAAAAACTGGAACGTTACTGACATATATTTTTAAATCAGCAAATACCAGACCAACAAGTTTTCTAATATACCACCTACATAATACAGCAAGTACTAGACAATAAAAACCACATACTGCGAGAATTTAATAATAATCCCGACACCTCTGTTTGATGTGTATTTGCACAATTTAATATACCACAAATGCAAGTTTAAAGAACTTTAAAACAATATGGTTTATGTATATTTGTTTTATATCCAGCCTCTTCAAGCTTTACTTACAGACTCACAGGTTTTGCTAGTTGTGTGGAATTTTGCCGCTAGATCATTCAAAACCTTTAAATTTTATTTACGGACATTTGCAAGGGTAGATTAATAAACAGAAAGAACATTTAGATAAAATTGCTCTCTAGTTGTTCTAGGTTTTTTATTGTATTTTTGCATAAATCAAGACAATTTCAAATATTTTGTGATGTCGATTCAGATCTGTTTTGAGCGTAATTGATAGACAATTCCTATTTTAATCGCTTACTTGATCTTTTCAATTAGGATATAATTTTTTCAGCTATGTTTTTTATTGTTGTCCAATAAGGATAAATTAAACTCTGCTGCGTGCTTGAGCTACTGGTTGATTTATTCTATTTGGTTCTTTTACTACCGATGCGACTTTGAAGGACTAATGTTTTGACACGATCAGCTTTTTGATCGTGCTTTTTATTATTTTTTTTTTAATTAAATATACCGATTTTTTTAATGATATTTGTTTATTATAATTTTATCTTTACTATAGTTACACAAATTTTTTTATAACTTAAATTACAAACAGGCTAATTAATTATTCCTTAATTCTAAACATGCCGCCGCAGTTGAAACGTCCTTGTTTCAAATTAAGATAGGTTATTGGGTAGGATGCAGAGTTTATGAATAACCCGTTTTATTATTCCATTTAAAGTTTTTAATGTAGTCGTTCTGGTAATTTTATCTTTTTCTTGATGCAATTCCTGAATCCTGGCCAATTTTCATTGTAGTGAGTGACTGCTGTCTTCTTGGATGATTACTTTTGTTTACCATCCACTTTGTTTTTTTTTTGTAATTTTGATAAATATGTCCATTCCCAGCAATTCCAAAAGTGTTGCTGATTGAGATAATCAATTCAATTTTATTTCTTGCAGATTAAAAAATAACCCGGCGTTAGAACATCTAAATCCACTGAGAGGGGAGTCAACGGCCTAGAGTTTATTATAGATTTTACTTGAGCCATCAGTTTTTCATAGTTTAATGCTGTTTCTTCAATTGTTTTTTTTAGAAGCCGTTTGGCTAATTCAACTGCATCTTCTCATAGCCCTCCAAAATGAAGTGCTTTAATATTTACTTCTACCAATTTGTTTTTTAACAGCAAATTATTAACACAAAATAAAGTTGTTATTTGCACTTACAAAATTAGTAGCGTTGTCGGTAAATATTTCAAGGTCTGTTGCTAATTCTATGTGTTCAGCCTATGCGCAAATGAATATTACCACATGACATTTCAGGTTTTTTTGGATTGCAAGTTGCATTCTTTTATTGAAATGGGCTTACAATAGTCTATTCCTGTTTTAAGAAACGGATATGTAGGTATCATTTTTTGTTTTGTATTTTGCTTATTAATATCTTTTCCTTCCTTCCTGCAGTTGTTGTATTTTTTTTGCTCGATTTTCTGTATTATTTTAATTAATTGAGTCTTGGTTTACCGTAACTCATCTGTTAACAATACAATATTTTTAAGTTTGGTTTTCGATCTGCATGCGCTGATAAATCTTAGGCACCATACTATGATTCTGACAAGTCTGGAGAATGATAAGTATTTTGAACTACCTAGCCTTGCATTTGTTTGTGGTATTAATACTTTTTTTCCTATATGTTTGTAGTTTACTTTGGGCGGAGATGACACTTTGGTTTTTTAACTTTTATGTGACTGACAAGATATCCGGGTATCTTTAAACATTTTTGGCGTTTGAAATTTTTAAGTTTTTAGGTTTAGTGACATTTCTTAACTATCTTAAATGTACCGTATTACATTACTTAGGTTTCAACCTAAAGCCGCACGTAATCTGATAACTAATTGTGCAGTTAAAACTGCTGCACACAATTCCAGCGAGGGAGACTAATTTACTAGTGCTATTCTTGACTTAGCGCATATGATATTACATAATATACTGCTTTCTGCTTAGTTAACAGATTTTACGTAAATGCAACATCCATATGCCAATTTACTGGCATCTCCAAATGCATGCATTTCTAAATTGCTAGTTTTATTTGTTGCCAAGTACGTTGGTATGCTGATTTCATAGATTTCTTTAACTGTATTAAGAAATTTTTCTATTCTGTGTGTATATGCTCTGGTACAGACTCATCCCAATGAATCTTTTCTTGCCACAGTCTTTGCTTAAGTCAAGTTTTTGATATATCCTAGCTTTACTGGATTTCTAAAGTTTTTACCATATCCAACTTTTTTACATAATGAGAACCGCTGATTTGCCTAAGAGTCTAGCAAAACTTTGGTGTTGGAGCCTCATTTATTGAGTACAAGTATGACCTTATTTAGTATTATTGTGACTTTCTTTTTAATCTTGCTTAAGTCGTCAATGTTTTCAGCTTTGGTCCTAAGTTATTCACATAGAAATCTTTATTGATAACTTGTGCAGCTGTGAGATATTCATTCCTATTTTCATGAGCTAATTTTTGTAGACATCTAGTTACTAAGTACGATGCCGGTGCGGTTCTATATGTTAACGTATTTAATCGATCAATTTGAAACATTTTCTTTGTATTGTTTTTTCATAATATTTGTTGATAAGTTGCATCATCTTCCCAAAATTTTATTTGTTGATACATTTTCTGTATATCTGCTAATATTGTTTATGTGTTCTAAAATGACATAGAATGTTAAGTAAATCATCTTGAATCGTTGGACCAACTTTTAAAATATTGTTTAAAGATTTTCTATTTGTTGTTATCATAGAAACGTCAAAAACTACTTGTAATTTGGTTTGCAAATGGCCAAGTAATTTATATTTTGAGATAAAGTTAGTATGTTTTGATTTTAAGTCTTTATCCCTTGCTAGTTTTTGTTTCAATGAATAGAACTTTTCTATAGCTAGTTCATGAGAATCGCCTAATGATGATGGATTTTCTTTTCATAGAAGTGTAACAATAAACCGACCATCTGGTGTACGCTGATGGGTGTTACTGAATTCGACTTTGCAAGTTATTTTTTAATTTTTTGGCGGAAGTTTCTCCATTTTCCAGAATTTTGATATTTGCTTGTCCAACCTTACATTGCCTATGTGGCATTTTAAAATATCTATCTGTTGCAATGTGGTTTCTCATATAATCTATCGCAGCGATGTTTTTTAAAACAGTACTTTATTGTTGGTGGTACATATTTGTCCTACGAATAAAAGCTTGTAGAATATATTCACACTAATGAGTAGATTGAGTTGCCTTAATACATTAAATTTGGGATCTGCTAATTTAATATTTCTTGGAATTTTAATCAAATATTTGTTGAATGTTTGACATGGTACGTTTGAGGTGATTTTATCCAAAATAAATATCTTTAACTTTACGCTAAAATTATTATGTCTTAATTACATTGTTATGGTTGTTTGCATGTGGGTATTTGTAGTTGACTTGCTAATCTCCGATATAAGTAAAGAAGTTGCTTGCCTGTTTAATCTCAATTTCCTTGCTACTTCTGTTTTCTTGAAGATGCACTTGAGAACCTGAGCTCTAACCAAATGCTTGTTTCCCCAGCAATCATCTAAGTATACTTTACATGTGGACAATATAGCTTGAGCTTCTTCTTTCTAAATGTTGCCATCAATATGCAATAGCGTATGATGCAATTTGACGCATTTTCTACATTTAGATGACTTGCAGTTTCTTGTGATGTGATTTGATCTCAAGCAATTTACGCACAGCTTCGATTATTAACAATTTTTTTAATGCGCAATGAGAATAGAGTATGATTTTTGCGCAAATGGCGTTTTATCTATTATTTGTGTTTATATTAATATATAAAGGTGTGCGACCAGGTGTTTCTAAAAAAATGCTAAAATATTTTTTTAACAAATTTTTGTGGATATTTAATTTAGAGTTTTTGGACATTCTAAAAATAACTGCAGTTATACCATTATTTAAAAAAAGGTAATAGAACTAATATAGAAAACTATAAAGCTATATCTCTATTATCCACCATATCAAAATTGTTTGAAAAAAACATCTACGAAAGAATAATTTTGTTTATTAATAAACTTAATATTTTAAGCAATTGTCAACATGGTTATAGACCCAAATTACCAATTGAAACTGCATCGTGCAATATTTTCAATCACATTGTTAAAAACATTGATAAAAATAAACACGTTTAAGTTTTTTTTCGATCTTTCTTGCGTTTTTGATACTGTTAATATTGAACTTGTAATTAACAAATTACAAAACATTTGATTTAAAGTGAAATTTTTAAGATTAATCAAGTCATATCTTTCTAACAAAAAAATGTTTGTTAAAGATGGTTTAGTACAATCTACTACTAAAAAGGTTCTACGTTAAAGCCATTATTTTTTTAAATTTATATCTTTGACTTGCCGGATGCTATATTAGATGGCAAGGTAATTATTTTTGATGGTGACACATTTTGGTAAGTGCATCTAACATTGATAAACTTAAAACTAAAGCGTTACAAGTCATTATACAATTTACTTCTTGGTGTATAAGTAATGCCTTGATAATCAATCACAACAAAACAGAAAGTATATATTTTTTTAAACGACAAACTTTATCAACTGATATTAATATAAATTTAAACAATTTTGAATATAAACTGTATAAATCAGTTAAGCATCTTGGAACATATTTTGATGCTGATCTTTTGGGGTCTGGGCAAATTGATTATGTTTACAAAAAAATGAATGTGTCATATTTTTCTATTCTATAACTAAAAATCGTTTTAAATATTGATGCTGTATTAAATATATTTTACGTATTAGCATATTTGCATCTTTTGTTAAATGTACTTTTATGGGGAACAGCTCTTGATATTTATAGAGATTTTATTCTGCAAAAAAATTAGGTTAATTTTTAATCTTTAATATCAACAAGCTTATTTTTAATCAAAATAAAATTTTAACATTTTCATGTGTGTATATTTTGAAAACATTGTGCTACATTAATGCAAACTTACATAGCGTTAAGACTTTATCTCAAAACCATAATTATTCTACTAGAAATGGTCATCTACTATCCAATGAATTACATAAAACTAATACTTTCCATAACTCTTATTTTTGTATCAAAATTTGGAATAAATTGAGTTCTGAATGTAAAAGTCTTAACATGAATAGCTCTATTCTATTCTATTCTATTCTATTCTATTCTATTCTATTATATGGGTATTGTAAATAGTTTTTCTTCTATACTTCGCGTTTTACAGCTATTTAACATCACCCTAGAAGTCTTACGACTTGTACGAAAGGGGTTGATGGGACCAACGGCTTATTAGGTGACTTCCAAATCACCCCGGTGGATAAAGAGCAAAGTTATTATTTTTAGTCATATTCGGGAATCAAACCCCGGACTGTTAGCGTGCTACGCTAACGCTCTATAACTGAGCTATTTTTCCGTGTATTATTATATTTAAACCAACGGTTTCAAATATTTGTAATTAATAAAGGAAAACAGCATTTTTGGGTACCATAATCTCTGGTCTTAACTTGTTTAGATTTTTTTTTGTTAGCATTTTGTCATTTATTGTTGGATATAAGCTTCTTTTAAATCTTTCCATGTTTTGTTTTTTTATTGCATTTGTTATCTCCCTCTGCTGTGTTGTTTTTTGTGATTTTTATTGAATTGTTTTGTGTCTACTTTTCTGTAGTTTGTTTTACGACATGTCTGGCCTATCTCTATTTTTGATTTTTAATACGCTTCATAATGTCTGTTACGTTTGTTTTTTTTTTCAAATTTTTGTAATTTTAATTTAATTTTTTAAAGATTTATAAGCAGT
This sequence comes from Tachinus rufipes, assembly GCA_963932245.1. NCBI lineage: Eukaryota > Metazoa > Arthropoda > Insecta > Coleoptera > Staphylinidae > Tachinus > Tachinus rufipes. The sequence continues at coordinate 41,258,278 of OZ010741.1, read as the reverse complement.
TTTCTTTGTGGTGGTCATTGTTTCTAGTCTATAGGTGCATACTGGTAATATACAAGTGTTGTACACTTTTTTTACGCTTTTGGAAATGTCTTTATTTTTAAGTATAAAGTTTAACTTACCAAAAGCGGTTCCTGCTTGTTGTATTTAATGTCTTACTATTTCTTTTTGTTTTTTTTACTAAGTTTAATTGTGCGGCCAAGACAGATCCAGTTTATAACATTTTCTATTGTTGTATTGTCTATGACGATGTTCTTAAAATAACAAACAAATTATACATTTTTTCCGATATCGCAGAAAAAGCAAACCCAGTATCTACTTCAAATGTTTGTTTTTTTTTTAGTTTGTTTTTAGACCTACTTGTTGTGATTTTTTATTTATGGTGTTTATATCTTGGATAATGTTACTTATTAATACTATGTAGTTGCAAATCTTAGATAATTTATAAATTTGATTTTTATTATAAACTCTATGTTGTTCTATTGTAGAGTTTTAAACACATTTTAGTGACTGTGTGAATAATTTTGGCGACATTCCTCTGTTCGACTCTTTTACTGAGAGGTATTTTCTTTGTAATGAGTATTTTGACAATATTTATATGGAAGGTGGCGTCTTTGTATAAGTTTCTGATGAAGTTTGAATAAAACTGGTTAAGAGGGTAGAAGCCTTTTTGAAAACATAAATGCTTAGCTGGACCTAGTTTATTAGTAATTTTATTTGTTATAATTTTTGTAAAAACTTTTATAGTTGCGATAGAAAGCTTATGGGTCAATAATTTTTTATGTTTCCTTTTTTGTGTATTTACCCTTTTTGCATATAAAAGAGCTCAAGCTAATGTCTGTCAAAAATTATGCCAAACAAAAATAAAACGAGGAACAACCGCCCAGAAAAAAATGACAGATTCATAGTTGAAATATCAAACATAATTTCAAACAAATGGCAAATATACTATAAAATCTTACTTTCCAAATTTAAACCGGAGTATACGAAAAGCACAAGAAACAATATTACTATATCAGCTTTCTTTCTTAAAATACTTAACATAAATACGGTGAAAAACTTGCTTAAAATTAAAAAAAAAACTACTAACGGCTCCAGTTTTAATAATTTGAGTGGGAACTCGTATTATTAAAAATCGGAACTGAAATGATTTTTGAACACCACAATAATTAAAAAGTAGCATATATAAATAACATACACAACAATTGCAACAAAAGTAAATGTAACATTTATTGCTGAATTATAGTAACCAATACCTGCAATAAAGTATATAACAGAATAATTAACAAGAAACTAGAAAAAAAGTAAAGAAAAAGTACAATCAAAGTTTTGGGTTTGGGTCAACAATTGACAATTAACACAATCAATAAAAAAACACTATTATTACAAAAAATTTACCTGTTCTTTGTAGATTTTAGTAAATTCTACGATAATGATTTCTTGCAAAACTGTGGAAATCTTTAAAATTAACTCATATTAACGTTATCACAATACAAGCCATAAAAAACTTCAATATAATCAAAATAATCTAGTTCAAATCCAAAAGAAAAAGACACTTTTGCAAACCAATTTGCATCTAACTCTACTATTATAAATCCTTCTATTGCTGTACCTACAATGAGGGCTAATGGTAAAATAATGGGACCAATTCATTTTTTGCAACGGGTTGTCAAAAAATATTTTTTTAAACTAAATACTAGAAAGACATCAAATATAGATGAAATTTTACCTATTATTATTTTTAAACCATTTGCAAATAAACTAGCTTCTATTCTGAATAAAATATTTGCTGTATCATACAGAAATGAATAATTTTCGAATTGTTGAAAAATTGCAAATCCAATGTCAAATTTTTTTATTTTTTTTTTAAATTTTTTCATTGTCAAGTTTTTAGAATAAAATAACTTCATCTCATATACTCAATAAGAATTTTGATTGAAACGTTTGACAACAGATCTTCTGACTTATGTTAGTTATAAATGAAATTCTAATTTAGATAAACATGGAGAAAATCTTGTAGTGGCTTTAAACATTTCTAAAGCATTTAAAAGTGTATGGCATCTTAATATTACCAACAAGCTTTATTGTCTATACATGTGTTTTGATTATAAATTGTAGTTTTATTGTCAATAACAAAATTATAGTTTAACTCTAACCTTAAAATCATAAATACTGGTGTTCCTCAAAGTTTTGCTTTTTTGGCATTTTTTTTTTTATTTACATTAACAAACGTCTTCAAATTACTAAAAGTTTTATTCATAATTTTGCAGATGTAGCAACTTTTATACTTTATTCTTTCTAAAGACCATATCGACAATTATGGCAGAGCATCTTGAAATTTCTCGATTAAAATCTGAGGCATTAACAAACAAAGATTTCAAAACAGTATTTGATTGGGGTACTACCAACATAGTTTAACTAGTTGAAATTTAAGATTTAGAAAAAAGCAACAGACAGATTTTAATTAATTAAAGGCGTGAGACAATGGTGTTGCATATCTCTAAAACTTTTTAAGATATATTTACAACAGGTACTTAAAAACTGAAAGAAAAAGTGCTAAACAATAGATATTTTGCTAAATACCTATAAGAAGCAGCAATTAGTATTAAATATAAGCAAAGAATAAAGAAATCAGTTAAACAATTTGATCCAGAAATTGAGAAAAAAAATTCACAAGATAGGCGAGCAAATCACTGTTCAACTTTGTTCTCTAGAACTAAAGCATTTTGAAAAAAGTAATAACTTGATTTTATTACATTATTGTTAAAAGCATAACCACATATGGCAGAATAGAAACTACTAAAATGGATTATTGGAAGAGATTGGCGAAGAAAAGTTTATTAGAAAAAATAAACAACGCCAGAGTAAGAGAAATAACGCATGTGGAAAGAACAATTACATAGAATTATAATGAGAAACTGAACGTAATGTGAAAATTACACTGTCCGGCGGTGTTAAGTAGATCACCGGTTTCAGAATTTTGAAACTAAGTTCTTTTTACCAAACATACGCCTGAGTCAATTAAAATAATGTAGTGTTGTTTTTACCTGTTTTTATATTATAAAAAGTCAAAACATAGCGATACTTTTACAATTCAATCGTGAAAACGTTTTGAAAAATAGACCTGCTAGTCCGTCTTGAGGTGGTAATCATTGAGTGAATATAAACATATAAATCTGTTAAATAAATTAATAATTGTGTAACGATTAAAATTCTTAATTACGACTCTTTCTTTCTTATTATTTGTTAGAATATTATTATAATAATAAACTAATAGTAAATGTATTTAGAAATTATCAACTTAGCATAGCTATTTAATCTTAGTAATGTAAACAATACAATGAAATATTTGTTAATAATACTAATGTGTAATCAATTCAACGAGTTTTTCAGCGAATGCATTACTGTAATTTACTTCATATTGTATTCACATAACATATTATGCATTTAACTATTTGAATAGCATCGAATATTAATCGGTTTACTTTGAAATCTAACATTAGAATCAGTACCTAATTTTCAATAATTGATCACGCTTTCTATTAATGTTCAAATCAATATTCTAACAATACGAATCATGTATTAATACAAGCGCGAAACCCAACGGAGTTACCGCTAAAAACCAGCCACTGTAAATTATGAATAAACTTAATTAAATGAAATAATTATTCCCTTATCAAGCATGCAGGTATTGGTGTGTAAACGCAGCGATCAATTTGTACCACGAATATTCATTATGGAAGACCCGGTAATAAATTTCGGAAAACTCCCTGGAGATGCAATCCTTTACAGGATGATATGGTTTATATTTACTGTGTAATCTAACAAAACTGTTTAAAAAAATTATTTTTATAGATTATTTTAAATTATAAAATGTTAATTGTAATTGATAATACATTAATTTAGAGGTTGGTGTAACGTAAAGGTTTTTATAGAATGAAATCTTATCATGATTCAGTAGATCATCACACCTTTTTCAACTAAACCCTTGTGATTTCCGTACGTCCTCTATACAATCAGCAGTGATAATTTCACAATTCAAAGCTCATCAGCGACACATTTCATCCTTATTACGGGCGACTTGTTCCCATACCGCGCCATCCACCAGATGGCACCCGACGACATCGGCTGCCGCTCATCCGCTTTTCAGATTATCAGCTGCAAATAAAAACTGTTTTTCATACCTTATTGCAACGATCGTCATTTTACAGCCGTTCACCACCGACATAGCAATTTGCATCCCCCGCTATCCGACGACATTTCCTTAACGGGATCCCTCCATTAAAAAATCATTAAAGTGTGAATTGTAATTAGTTCTAAGAGTATTCTTCTGGATGAAATGGTAATATTAAATTGTTTTATTAAAAGAAGAAAAAATGTACTAATTAACGGTATCATTTTTTTCTAGATTTTATGGTGAATAATACACAATAAGATACTGTTTATATTTTGGAATATATTATAATCATTACTATTAATTGAACTTGAAAATAATTATTAAATCTTTGCAAATTTAGTTGCTTATTTTATATTTACAAATAAAGGTTATTATAATATCCGATAGCAACAGTGTTTCTTACAACAATACTCGGTTTTTATTTATTTAAAAATTATTAAATTTTGACTAAGATATTTTATTAAAATCAATTAAACAATAACTATTATATTGTTTTGATTAATCATTTCTTGCAAACTTGTGAAAATATTGTTGGTTTTAATAATATTCTTAAATCCAACTATAATAACTATTATAATTGAAACAGTAATAAAAAGTCGCGCAGGAACTGTATTACACTATCAATACCACACCGTCATTTTGACAGTAATGTGATGGCTATAAATGATAGAGAAACTACATCATCTACTTATTATAATACGCAGTGAGCAATATCCGTCACTTGATAACAATTTGTTTATTTCGTGCCTTTTGGCTTTGAAAGTTTCATCACATTTGCAAATATATTTATAATTCTTAAAAATAATAAATTATAATCTTTATGAATTAACATAATTAATTTTTTTTACTTCTATTGTTTGTTTATTTCTTTGTTGTTTTTTACTGTTTCATTCATTCAATCACTGTTCCATCTTCTTTTAATATAATTTTTTTTTATTTGCTTTTTTATTATCTTGTTACGCTCTTTTAACATATGTTTCATAGTTCTCTTAGTCTTTCTGCACATTCTGCACACTTTCAAAGGCTCTGCTATTCAAAATTTTGTCACTTGCTCTTCTTTACCCCATCTGAATCTTGCAATCATATTTTTATTATCTTTACTACATCTATTGCTCTCTAGGTACACTGGCAGTTTACTTTCTATAATATACTCATAATCGGAGTTGTACTTAGACTCTTTCACTTGTATTCTCCTTTTTTGCTTTTGCATATCTATTTTTGTTTCATAACGTCGGTGAAAGTGCAAGACATAGTATTTGCATTTTTATCAAAAAATGTTTTATTTCATTCAAAACGAGGTTGTCTTTCAGTTTATTTTAATGATCATATTATGATTTATAATAATTCAGAAAGAGAGGACATGAAACTCATTTATCTATACTTATAGTATAAAGTTTTATCGTCTCCTGTAAATGATTTGTAAATGTTTTTGCACTTTTACCAACGATAATTTTATCTCTCATTTTTTGACTAGCATAACTATTTTTATTCTAATATTTTTTTCTGATCTATTTATCTGTCTCATTATTTTTTTGTTCTTGCTTGTACTCTTAACATACTTTATTTGACTTCTTCCAGCACGATATATGCTGAAGTTTTTTTTATTTAAACCTACTTTTTCTTGTTTCTTTTATCTTCATGTTTTTGACATATACAACACCATACTTTTAACTAAACTTTCAAACATAATCATGTTTATTATCATACAATTAAATTTTATTTTAGTTATTTTTCATACTTTTCCCACTATTTGATTTGCTTTTCAAGCAATCTTTTTAATGTGCTTCCCATTGCTGTTGTTTCTAAAAAATACATATCTTAAATATTTAAAGTGTTTTATTTTGGCAATTGCCCATTCCATTTCCAGTCCTCTACTTCCCCATCAAAACACCATCATTTTTGTTTTTATTACATTAACTTCTAAATTTATTTTTCTAAAATATATTTCTAAACTTTTAACATTACTTTTATTTTTTTTGCTTCTTTTGCCAGTATTACTATGTCGGCTTAAACCAACCTCAGTTTTTCTTCTAGATTTGCTATGTAAGTCGCAAACAAAATGGGGCTCAATTAACAGCTTTGTCGCACTTCTTTTATTGTTTAAAACCTTTTACTCATTTTTTCGTTAACCCACACCTTGCTTGCTGTTTCTTTATACACTTTTTTCATTTTTACCAAATGCTTGCTAATTTTTTTTTTTTTATACACTTTTACAGTTTTTCTCTTAACACACTATCAAATGCCGCCTTTAGGTTCAGGAATAACGCACTTGTTTTTTCATTTTTTTCTGTTAATTTTTTTACTATATGGTGTAGAATATATACGTCATCTATGGCACCTTTTCCTTTTCTAAAGCCGGCTTGCCCGTTTGGAAATATTTTTTTCTCTAATTCTTTCTATTGACTCTGAAACCTATTTCTCTTTTATACATAAGTTATTTTTTTGCTTGCTGAATTGGCTCTTGTCTGTCAGATTTTTAATTTTTTTTTATTCTTTAAACAAACTCAAAAAAGTTTTTTCTACGCCTTTATTGGTATTGATTTAATATTTTTGTGTTTTCTTTTTATTTTTTTGTTTATGTTTTTCCATGTTTTTTTTTGTTTTTATTTTTTAAGTTTTATTTTTTCTTTTTTTATAAATTCATTTTTTTTACACTTTTTTGTATGTTTTTTGTTTTTTTTCGAAATTTTTCCATTAATTGTTTTTATTTTTCCTTTTCTTATTTTATAAGTTCTTTTACTACCGCTTCTCTGATTGTTTCTTTTAATTTCTTTATTGTCTGTTCTACTTTTTTTTTCTCTAATACAGGATAGGGCAGTCAAACGGCACAATTCTAAGTTCATAAAAAACTTAACAAATCTTAAAAACATACATGGAAATTTGTATAGAAATAGAAAAAAAAAGTACATTTGTTGAGTATGACTTCAGTAAGGTGGTAACTATCATTTTTTACACATTGTGTAATCTCATACTAAAATGTTCACTGCTACGTCTTAGCATTGCCGGTGTTATTTAGGAACTTTTGTTGAATTTGGTTTTTCAAGTCATGGACTGTTCTTAGATGAGTCTCAAAAACCTTTGACTTGAGATATTCCCATAGAAAGTAATTACAAGAGCTTAAATTGGGTGATGGTGGAAGCCATTGGATATCTCTATTCCTACTGATTAAGCGGTATGAAAAAAAATTTTTTAGAAGGACTATTGACATTCTGTATAACTGTTCAACAAGTACTTTTCAGATTTTTTTAATACGTTAGCTCACTATCTTCCGTTGGAACTGCTTTTTTTACTTTTTTTAATTTTTTTACAGTTTTTTTAATTAAACTCAGTTTTAATTGCTGGTGGTTTGATTCTACTCTTATTTTTACTTCATATTTGTTTACTTTTTTACAACTATTTTTCAAATTAGCAGAGCAAGTCAATAATATCGTCTCTACATTAGCTAGCTTAAAGCGCGTATCTTGATGCGTGTTAGACATAACGAATAAAGTTTTAATCTACAAAATACAAGTTATTTTTATCAAAATAAAATTAAAATTTGTTAATCAACATAAAAAAAAAAAAAAAAAAATTTTATTGGTTCTTAATTTTTTTATTGAAATAAAAGTTTAACACGGAATAAGGGTAGTTGGTAGTTGAGGGACTAATACTTATATTTGAAAAGGTGTTAGATTTAACATATTTTTTTGGCTCTAGTTTCTGGCAAAAAAATAATAATAATTTATTGCTCAACAGGTAAAACCTTATTACAGAACAACATATTAAAAACTACAGTAAATACAGGTACAATAAAATTACAAATAAAAAATTAAAAGGTAAAAAAAAAACATACTTTTCAATAGAAAAATTTACGAATACACTTTAAAAAAACAGTTGAATTAGCATTAAAAATATCACATTTATTTGAAACACTCTTGAACGTTGAGCACATTGAAAAAGACGGAGGTTTCACCATTGCCGACGTCTTTGCAGGTGGATTATAAAAACAGTTTGTGGTCCTGGAATTGACAAGTGGTACTAAAAAAATTAAATTATATAGCAGATCAGGAAAATCAACTGTGTTGTGCATAATTTTAGGCAAAAAAGAAAGTATTGATACCGATCTTCTTGCTGCCAGTGGAACTACATCAAATTTCTTAAGGAGCTCACCATGGTCAAATCCTTGAGGCGGATAATAGTTGAATGATTTAAACAATAAATACTTCAAAAATTTCCGTTGAACCGCTTCAAGAGAATTAATATCGCATCTGTTCCATATCACTGAGTCATACTCAAGAACGCTTCTGACTAGGGTGTAGTATAACACAAATATTGCTTCAATGTTGTTAAATTCTTTAGTGTTGCGCAAAATAAAGCCTATTAGTTTATGCGCTCTAGATATTACTGACGTTAAATGACCCGAAAAAGTTAGTTTAGCATCAAATATAATGCCTAAGTCTGTAGTTTGATTAACACGCGCAATAGCCACTCCATCCGATAAATATTGGGCTGCAACTGGATTAAGTTTCTTGGTGTATGTTACAAGTTTGCATTTATTTACATTAAGAAAGAGGCAATTAGTATTACACCAATTATTTACTAATGTAATATTGTATTGAAGATTAACACAGTCTTCAACAGAATTAATTGCGGAAAAAAATTTGAGATGTCAGCATAAAGTAAATGTTTACAAGTGAAAATATTTGAAAGATCGTTAATAAAAAGTAAAAACAGTAATGGACCTAGGTTAGATCCTTGAAGCACGACTGACTTTGGACAGTATTCAGAAGAGTTTCAATTATTATACTACTAAAGTCAACGAAATTGCACAAATTAGTAGTTGTAGAGCGTTTTTCCATAAAGCCATGCTGGTTTGATGATAACAAGTGTTTGACTTTAGGATAAATGGTAGAATACAAAATTATTTTAAATTTTTTTACAAAATTAGAAATAATGGCAATAGGTCTATAATTGATAATGTCAGCACTAGCGCCAAATTTTAAAACCCAGCAAATTTTTTCTTTTTTCCAAACATCAAAAAAACTATGATGGTTGAGAATAATATTAAAAATTTTGCACAATGGAACGCAAAAGATACCAACACAGTCTTTAATAATGAAACTGGGTATGCTATTATGTCCGCTCGTGATTGAATTTTTTAACATATTGAGTGAGGTCAGAACATCAGATTTGCTTAAGTTAGACACATCTATAATAGGAAAGTTATTGCAAGTGGAATGAACCGGATTAAACAAAGTAAATGGTTGAGTATAAGTACTTTTAAAATAATTAGTAAAAACGTCTACAATACTAGAAGGAGAGTCAAAGCTTTCACCATCAAGTTTTATTAAACCAGGAATACGAGTTTGATTGTTCTTTGAGCGAACAAACAACCAAAACTGTTTTGGATTTAATATTATTTGCTGTTAACGAAATTTAATTTTTGTATTCAACTGATATTTTTTTCTTTAGTAAAGATCTAGTTTCTTTAAAGTTGTTATATAATTCAGTAGATTGAACACTCTTATAAACAGAGTGTAATGCATTTTTCTTATTCAAAATATTTTTAGTAAACCAAATAGGATATCTCTTAGAAATAGGTTTAGAAAGAAGAATATGTTTATCAAAATAACTAAAAATTAAAGAATAAAAATGAGAAAGTGCTATGTCAGGATCAGTAAAATTATTAAACTCAGACCAGTTATGGTTGCATAAATCTTCATGCATTTTAAACTAGTTTGAAAAGCAAAGGTATTAATCGGAGACAATAAAAAACTTATCAAAATATCTAAAGTAGGATGTAGGATGTATTTAATCTAGCTCAGTTTTAGTCAATCGGCTCTATATAATTAACTTCAGAGTAAAATAATATATATATGTAGTAATAAGTGAAAGGTTTTTACTGTGCTACAATTTGGAACCCGGTAGTATACTTTATGTTTGCAAAAGTTTTATTTTTAGACATTTCTATCAGTTGGGTATCCCTGGCAACTACATCAGTTTGTGATATGTGGTTTTTAGGTAGGTGGGAAAATTGAAAAACAAAGTTGACAGAGTTATCATAGTAAATTCTAAATCTTCAACTAAACGATCTTGTTTATTTACGGATGAGGAAGCTAATAAAGTTAATAAAAGTACAAGTAAAAAGTTTGATTATTAAATGTTTGGTAAGTGACCAGAATCTAAAGGAGGTTGCAAATCTAATTGTTTAATAGGTTTATCAAATTTAAAATCAAATCACAACAAGTGCAATCTCAACCAAAACTACTTAAGATGTGGACTATCTTTAATCTAAGGTGATGGCTTGTATCAAACCAAAAAGCAGCAATTTAATATGAGTTTAAGCTAGCAAAGATGGTAGCCCAATCCAGGTTATCTCGACTTCAGGTGTAGCAATGCTGCGCTTATAGACCCTGATATTGACATCATGTTGTAAGAGTCGATGGAAGTAGAGTATACTTGTACTTCCCCACAACGTTGTATAAAATAAGGTCAAGTAGTGGGAGTTTTATTTCTCCATATGCTACTACTAAAGAAATACAAATTAAATTAAGATTACATTTTTATTGTAGTTCTAGAAATGACATCTCATTAGCTTAAAATATATCTATTTACATTTCTTTACAGAAGACTAAATTTAAGGTTAAGTTTAGTTAATTTTTGTAAACACACTATGTTGTGTCTTATTAATTTGTGATATGGTTTTTAGTAATAAACTCCATATTAACACTGCATTAGAAGCAGCAGCCATTTAACTGCATCTTCCTTTCTTACTGGCCGTTTACTCAATTTATATTTTGTTGCATTTTAGTTTGGATATTTGCTTCAATAATTAATCGTTGCACTACTCCCATCTTTGTTTATAGGTGATTTTAATGCCTATAATACTACGTAGGGCTTATGTGCTATATGCAAGGTCGTAACTTGGCCAATCTATTTTTAGAAATAGATTTAATTTTATTTAATAACTATTGTTTTGTGGCTAAAAGATCATATGTATCTAATGATATTACAATTTGTTCTTTAAGTATTGCAGCATTGTTGAATTAGAAAGTTTTGCAACATTTTTATGATAGTAACCACTTTTTAATATTTACTTGAGTGTTTGGTCATAAAATTTATTAAAACCGTTGTTGGAATTAAAACACAAAAGATGCTGATTGAGATATATTTCAAGTGTTTGGCTACGACAAAAATCTTGAAATGTTTACCAATTCCATCATACAGGCATAACTTGCAAGAACTTCAAACCAAACCACAAATGTGCATGTTAACAATATGAATAGACATTTGTTAAAATGTGTTATCAATTCTATATTAAAACCATTAACTACGCTAATAAACGCATGCATAACATTTACCATCTTTCCAGCTTGTTTACAAAGAGCGCGTGTCATTCCAGTTTACAAAAAAGGTAACATAAATGACAAAAATAATTATACGCCAATCTTTAATAAACAGAATTTGATTCTATTTATTGTTATTATTATTTACTTGTATTTAAATAATTTTTAAATTTTAATATGTAAACCTTTGACGTATGTAAAACTTTTAGTATAATACATGAATAAATGAATTCAATTAAAATTTCTAGCAATGTTGTGAGGGAGAGAGCAAGTTATAATGGCAAAACACCTTGCTGGATAACTGACAAAATTTTGTCGGCCAAACGTCTGCTGGAATAAGCAAACTCATCTTGTCAACAGCTTTGGGTAGAAAAACTGGAAAGAGTAAAAGCATTCTCTTGTACATAAGAAGAAAATATGCTGGAATAAGCAAACTCACCTTGTCAACAGCTTTGGGTAGAAAAACTGGAAAGAGTAAAAGCATTCTCTTGTACTTAAGAAGAAAATATGCAAAACAAAAAAGACCGGCAATGGAATATGTAAGCAAATGGAGTTACGATGTACTATTTTAGAAGTTTATAAAATGACAAATACTACCAACATGGAGTAAGAATAATCGTAAGCAAAAAATTAAAAAAGTATGTAAAAAAATTTATTTCATACACTGAGCATGCCGATACAACAAAATTTTAAACCTGTTAACATTAACACAATACAGGCATATGCACTCACAGTCATTAAACCAGATAAGGAAATTGAGCAGTCTCTCAATTTCCAATAAAAATATAATAATCAAACAAAAAATATAACTTTATTTAAGACAGGTTTTACTCTGAACATATATATATTGTGGAAGTGTACATTTGCAAAAATGAATCAGCCATCGAAGCACAACAGTCGTTCAGTATTGGATTTTTAAATTCATTTTAATGTAGGTAAGAAACTTTAGTAAATGTAGATTTGTTATCAAGAAAAAAGTTTTAACACTCAAAAACTTCCAGACACGCAACGGTTTTTTGTTTTTCTGACCGCGGTGTGCAAAAATTCTTTATCAAAATTTTTATTATTTTTTTCAATATTTATCCGTACAAGACGGTTCTTGCACAAAAACTGTTACAACGTGATTAGAACAATCAAGATGCTGTATACAAAAAATATACAAAAACCCTCTTTATAGTGAGAAAGTTACAGATTGTTACAGGATAATAGGATAATAATCTACACATTTCTGACATTATTGCAATTTTAAAGAGAAATTTTTAAAAAGTTTACCAAATGCTTGATTTTTTTGAGAAACTATGTTCCATGGCCTAGGCGCTTGTCAAATTTGAAGCTTTCAAACTTTTATTGTTAAGTAATATTAATGCTGAAGTTTTCTTCCAGCGGAAGTATTGCGATAATTGTTAACAGCACTTAACCAATATTCTTTCTTCAGCTGTTTAAATTAAAACTATATTAATTATATTTTTAAGACATAAAAGAATTGTCATAATACGATATCAAACTATCCAAATCTTTCTGAAAAAACATCAAATAATATAAATTGCATCAAATTTAAAGACTCAGATACTACATCTTATCCTTAGAAGAAACAATTAGTAAACACAATGAAGATTAGTACAGAACAAACCTTAGGCTAGAACCAACAACAACGCAAACAAGAAGTTGAGCAATGGCAATGGAAAAATAAAAAAAACATAAGATCTATCTAAAAGAATTCCAAATTTTGAATAAACAAATCAAAAATAAAATAGCAAAAAAAAAATAACTCAGCAAAAACAAAATTGAAAATTGAAAATAGAAAAATGTTACATGACTTTTTGAACCTTTAAAAAATAATTTAAAAAAAGTTTTGAAAGCAATGTAAATATTTAATGCAATGAACAATAAATGTTTGATATGTTTGCTGCAACTGTACAATGAAATTTACAACACAGGATACATTTTTAATAACTGGTTAAAATTTTTTTGGAAAGGCAATAAACCTTTCCAAAAAAAGCAAACGCAAAAAATAGCAAGTATTGTCTCATTAGCCTCATAAGTCATGCGTTGAAAATCTAAAAATTAAATGAAGGAATATTAGCAAGATCAACGTTGCAAACAATGCTGCATTAACTATTAACCGTAAACAAATTGGGCGGGTTCAATAATTTAAGTATCTGAGCAGTTGGCTCAACGAACATTAGGATTCAATTCTAAAAGCTTTGACTTATAAATGTAATAAAGGCTTTTTACTGAAAATAAGGTAAACAACTGTTAAATGTTATGTCTTTTTAGTTTTAGTCTATGTTGTAAAATCGACATTTAAAATATTTTTATTCATAACTCGAATCCTTTAAAATGTGGCATTAGAGAATGTTAAAAATGTTGGCAAATAGACAAAGATACAGAACTGTATATACAGTGTGTTCCAAATTAACTAGTCATAAAATGAATGCCAGAAACTACAAGCAAATTGAGTAATATTGACTTAATAAAGTAGTATATTATATTTAATAAACTCGGAGTTATGGTTTTTTAAAGTTTACAGTTTACAGTTTAAAGTTTTTAATATATCGGTGCAATAACACGGAGATGAGTGATATGCATCTAGCCAGACGTTGTACCCTGAGCGACAAAAGCCGAAACGCAGATTGTTTTTGGCATTGGATCAGCGACTCCGAATAGCACAATTACACCCAAATAATATGTGACGTTTTTGAAATTTAATTTGACGTTTACGGCTAATGATATTTTTATATTTTTTTATTATTTTTAAGAACAAATGGTTTCACTTGATTTTCTCAAAAACAGTGTATCAGATCAAAATTTATCAAGAGACAGAAAAGTTTTTAGATTAAATTTTTTACAATGAGAAATAACCAAAAAAAAAATAGATTTACTTAAAAATTTAAAAATTCCAGAAGAATTTTAAAAAACTATCTTCTCGAAGACATTTTTAATTCAAACTTTAACATTTTGTGTAAATAAGAAATATACTAATGTAAACAAAAAATTGTTACAAAATATTAAAAATTAATGCAGTTAATTAAAAAAAATCAAAAATTTCTGTAAACTTTAAAGAGCTATAACTCCGAATTTATTAAATATAATATACTACTTTATGAGGTCAATATTACTCAATTTGTTTGGAGTTTTTGGCATTTATTTTATGACTAGTACACTCTATATACAATAATTGTCTTACTATTATGAGGTTTAATTGCATTGTTTTACGATGATACGATTTTGTTCAGCTGAATAAGAGTTTTTTAAACAACATCTTGTTGCTTTATTTTTTTAAATTGGAAATGCATATGACATAGCATAGGTGTACTATGTAACTTGTAAGGGGTAGTATTTTTAGCATATTTGCGCAACATAAAAGTATTCCTTAAGACTATACCGATCGTTGCCTTGATTTCCCATATTGTAGTGAAAACAGCTACTTTGACGTCATTCCTATTTCCACATATAATTTGATAATTTTTTTTTACTAGTACATTCAGCAAAGTTCAAACTATATTTTTTCAAAATATTTTAGTAAAATTATATTAGCAAATAGCATTAAAATGCATTTAAAAGTACTCAAAAACGCATTTATTTCAATATTTGGATTTATTTTTCGGTTATTTCCAATTATTATTTGACTAAAATATTTTGTCCAAATATAGTTTAATTTGTTCTGAATGTACCAATAAAAAAATTAATTGATTATCAAATTATATGTGGAAATAGCAATGACGCCAAAGTAGCTGTATTCACTAAAATACTGGAAATCAAGGTAACGGTCGGTATGTTCGTAAATCAAGCATTTGGTGAGCGGATGTATGTATGTTGATAAAGTAGCAGTTAAGTTTTTTTGACCAGCCAAAAAAAAAAATGTTCAAATTACTTTTATGCCTATGTGTAAGTAATGTATTACGCAGAGCCATATTGTCTTCTGGTGGATAGGATCTATAATTTGCAATATGGATAAAGTTGCAAAGACATAAATTATGAAGCGATGATACAGTTTTAATCGTAACAAAAACTAATACATTAACAAGATAGTTATTTTTATAATTGTCCATTCAACAAGTCGAGTTGGAATGCATCTTGTTATAAAATATTTTAAATAAACGATCTGAGTCACAGCGTTGTCAAATGTAAGACTAGGAAAACAATTACTTTCTATTACTAGAAGCTGTCAATGCTCTACTCTACCACAAATAATCAAAATCTCTAAAACTTTGGCAATCTGGGTTCTTAATGTTTACCTTGGTTTTAGTTAGTTTGTTATGATTCATATTTTTAAAATGTTATTTTTTTATTAAACCACCAAAATGCCAGGTTGATTAAATTGTTTTGTAATACAGGCAAGTGAGTTTGAGTATGCAAGGACACAATTTAAACACTAGATTTGTTCACTCGAAACCAGAATAACAGCATCGGTTGCCATATTCAGTTCTTTTGCGGCTTATTAGTAGGTTTGTTGCTTTACTTACTCTTATAGAAAAACGCGTTAATGGCTTTATTAAAATAAAATAGCGTTGTAAGTTGTTGCCGTTAGTTGGCACCTCTTTGGGGATTTTTTTTTTAACTTTTGTTAATTTTTTTATAAAATTTGTCCGAGTCCGAATTAAACCATTAATTTAAATTAAAACCGATTTTTTAAAAAAACGACAATAAAAAAATAGTTTTAGTATAATAGAGCAAAAAGTAACTAATCCATTTCATTTTTATAAAAAAAATGCAGTATATTGTTTAGTTATTTAAAAATATTGTTGTTTGTATATAATATGTATTTGAAAAAAATAAATATACCAAAGTAACATTTTAATGTATAATTTAAATTTTAAGTAGATAGTTTATTACTATCGGTTCTATAATTACTGTATCGTACCTGTCCAATTGCTGTAAAATCTGTGCAGTAAAGTATATTTTTCTTTCTTTTTCCTGAATCTAATCGATTTATCCAAGCTTGAGTTATATAGTGGGTTTGACTTTTATAAGTTTTATATGTACAAACACAAACAAATAAAGATTTTTGTTATATCTTATAAGAATACAAGTTTGTTAATTATAGTTAATTATAAATTATAGTAGTAGTGTCAATCAGTGAATTTGTAAACACTAAAACTAGAGATTCATATAATTGTATTTTTCACTAAATTTTGATTTGTTTAAATTTTTTTTTCAATTAATTGTTTTTAATTAATAGCTTATATTTACGATTTGTAAATATTAGTTATTAATTATATATATTAGTTAATAAAATTTCTTAATACATTCAGTGAGAGTTAATAAGAAATTATCGCAAAGTATTTGAGTGGGCAATGTGGATCCCAACGCGGAGAAGTACGTATGAGCATGGTTTAGTTAATAGAATGAATAGGATTTGGAAACGGCTTTGTAAAGTCTTAGTTCTAATACTAATTACGAGCACCAATTAGGACTAATTAAATACCAGACTGACCTATTATCTACGCTACTCATTCCTAAGGCATCCTATTCTACAAGGATGCTGTACTCACACTATAATTAGTAGATTTACTCCAGGAGCTTCGACTCCAATTATAGCATCGAACTATAATTCACTTATCTGACTGATTATTTGCGCAAAAATAAATGATCGAAACTACAGTTAACGGTTTTAATTGCATACGTGAAATCGCCAGTCAAAGTAATTCAATATACAAAGCCGGGATTTATTATGAAAGTTTCAATGACTGTTTTGAATCACTTCTGGTAAATTGTGTGCATTCCCTTATTCTCTTATGTCCTCATTTAATCCATTTTATAGTTATTGCTTAAAGTTTTCCTTAATTTATATATAGATATACACGCCTAATGGCAAAATAAAAAACTCACGGTTCTGCAGTAATATACAAGATGAGATTGGCGGCGCTCGGCATTTTTATTTCGGCATTGACTAGTTTTGCTTTTTTACACCGCGCGCGAATTAAAATAAAGAACATCATTTAGTACCACCATTTAAGGCATTAGTTGTACCGACTAGACATCGAAATGGCCCTTAGAACGTTGCCAATTAAAAATTATACCGACAAAAACTGTTTGTTTTTTCGGCCGTTAATTGAATCTTTGTTTCGTATCGCCCGGATTCTAGCCAGTTAATTAGGCAAATTTTTTGAATAAATATTCTTTTTCTCGAACACTCTGTTTTCTAACGATGAGAAATGAACTTATGAAAATGTACGGGTGCTTCTTGTGGAATATTTACACGAACCAAGATCAAGAGAATAAATCTTCACTCCTTAATTGATATTTTTTTATAAATATGTATTTAAATTTCTATGATTAGGAATATATAATTTATTTTACATTACAAATATACGATAGATTTGTTAATTGTAATTATTATAAAACAAGCTTTATTTTATATAATAATAAAGAAAGAATTATACTTTAGTTTAAATAATTAAAAACATTAGTTTGGTCTAATTAAAATTAGTAGATAGTATATCTTATGTAAACAAGAAGTCATGTTTCCAGATATTTGAGAGATGTCAGCTATCAATTCTTTAAATCAATTTTAAAATCAATTTTGCTTTACACCACACGTAATTATAATATCTGACATTAATGATATTTTTGTTTATTTTTTCCTTACAAATCATAGTATTAGTAGAAAATAGAGTCAAACAAATAAAAAATACTTGGCACTTCTGTTTTGCAGATCCGGAATATTTCTAGCACAAAAAGTCATTTAATAAGCGCAACATTGTTTAATTATCTTTTTTTTATTGTTAATAATTACAACTTAGATTAAGAATTAATTTAAAATAACAACATGCTAAGTAACAAGCCTGCCTGACGGGATAACATGAAAAACATAATGTCTGAAAAATTAAAACAAAATATCCCAGGTGGGTAGCACTAAAATATCAGAATTCCTTCTTAGCCAAAATCAATTACATGACAGCACTTGATAACCTCACTAACCTAATTAGCAAAACGGTTAAAGGAACTGTGTCTAATGATGCAGAATGCATTAAACACAGTCAAAAGGTGGTTCAAGAAAGAGAGACATTTATGCTCGTACTAATAGTCAGAGATTAAATCTTGGATTTATGAATCCAAGATGTATTTTGCTAATTGTTGATTGGTTCTAAGCTAATTCACAGATATTGTGACGGCAACTTAAATTGCAATCGGCCAATGTATTCCTTGCGTAATTCTCAGATGACGGATCAAGTTGAAAACTGTGCAACTGTCAATATAACCCTTGGTTGAAATAATCTTGGAACCACCCAAGATCAATCTTGGATTGTATGTTAGTGTGTCATTTATTAATTCAGACGTTTGGTAATAGAATACATTGGCCGATCGCAAATATATTCACAATGTTCATGAATTGGCTTAGAGCCAATCAACAATTAGCAAAATCAATCTCAGATTTGATAAGATGAGTTCAGGATGAATGCGAGATTTAATTTATAATAATAATAATGTCTATTTAACGGAAAACTCCTTTAACATACATTTGCTTTCATACAAAATATTTACATATATATACGAGGCTTGTCTGAAAAATACGTATAAAAGTGGAATAATAACTTTATTTTACAATTATTCAGTTATTTCAGTATGGCCTCCATCAAAGTACTCCCCCTGAGACAAGATGCACTTCTGCCAACGCCGTTTTCACTGTTGATAAGATCGCTGAAAGTCTTTAGTTGTGAGGTTCTTCAGTTGCCGTGTTGTTGCTGCCTTAATGGCTTTTACATCTCCCAAGTGCCGCCCTGAAGCACTATTTTGCTTTTTGGAAACAGGAAGAAGTCGCAATGGGCTAAATCGGGTGAATAAGGCGGGTGAATAAGGCGGGTGAATAAAGCGGGTGTTCTGTCACGGTGATTGAGTTTTGGGCCAAAAAGTCACGAGCTTTGGAACGATTTTTGAGCACAATTTTTTCATTTAAAATTTTTCAGTCAGAATTTTGCGGACAATTGTTTTGAGGATTGACAGATCTTTAGCTATCATTCTAACTGTCAATCTACGGTCTTTAAGAACACAAATCTGAATATGTTCAACATTTTCTTCAGAACTTGTTGTTGACGCTAGGTTCTTTTAGAGAAATGTCTCCGTAAATTTGTTTCAAACACTCAAAAATCTTACGGCCGTTCTTGCCTAGCTTTGCAAGAAACTTGATGTTGATGCGCTGTTCCTCAATTAGAGAAAGCTCCATGCCCACGGCAAGTAAAAAAGGGTTATTTTCAACAAGCAGACGTAAACTCCAACTGAGCGTTGAGGGGTTTGCATAGCAATCGGAGACCATCGGGTCGCCGCTCCACAGCGCCTTGACACGTTGCCCCAATTGTTTTATTATATTTCCCGGACAAACCTTGTACATATATAATTTACATAACAATTGTCTAATAATACAAACTTAATAACAAATATTAATAAAATTAGAAATTTTATAAATTAATTACAACAAAAGATTATATAAAAATTGAGTATTATAATGACAAATCAATGCTACGTAAATGTTTATAAAACGTAATCAAACATGAATTAATAATGTTCAAATAAGTTTTAAAACATATTGAATTAAAGAACTACATTATTCTGCAAACTGGTGAGTACCTGCCATAATTACTGTTATAAACTTCTAACCTTAATGTTATGGAATATCTGGTAGCCCGATTATATAATATTGCAAACTTGAGTTTATTGACTAAATATATAAAATTTATTTTGCCATTAACCAATTTATGTAAAAAACATAAATCAATTTTTGTTCTTTGACTGAGTATCAATGTTAAGTAACAAAATTACATGTCTTTGACTGTATTGCTTGCGACTAATACCTGAACGAATAGCTATTAGTGAAAATTTATTATGAACTTTTTTCAATTGCAAAATTTTATTGTTATAGTAAGGTGACCATATAGAGCTACCTTATTCTAGTTGAGAACGTACAAGTGACATGTAATTTGGTAGTGTTAATTAAAAATTCTTTGCTAAAACGAATAACAAATCCTAAAGTTCTCATAGCTCGTGTGCATGTAGTATTAACATGAGTAGTAAATGTTAGTCTACTATCAAAAATGACACTAAAGTCGTTTACTTCAAGTAGTACTTTTAATTTATTAGTAGCAAGATAATAGTTTTTAGTAACTAATACACTTCTACCAAATGAAATTGAAAAACATTTTTTTAAATTAAGAAAAAATTGATTAATTAAACACCATTCTCCCAAAACATTTAAATCGGATTAACAACAATTATAATGAGCATGGTTACAAACCACATAAAATAATTTTAAGTCGTCTGCAAACAAAAGAGATTCAGTATATTTAAATTTTTTCACAATATCATTAATAAACAGTAAGAACATCCGCAATGGGTACTGCAGACAATACACTAATAAGAAAGATAACTAAGCAGCCACTTTAGTACAGTTTCTCCAAATCTCAGCGCAAACAGCATTTATTTGAGATCCGTTCTCCATGCTTTTCAATATAAATGTTTGGTATTCCATTAAGTTGGTAACTGTTGATTTTTCTGTGCAAAAACCATGCTGTTTATTAACAATAACATTTTTGCAACTTCATATAAGTTGATCAGCAATGAGTTTACTAAAAATTTTAGGTATTGTCAGTTGTATAAAGATACCACGATAGTTCCCAATATCTTGTCTGTTGCCATCTTTAAAAATTGGTGTAACAAAATATTATTTCCAAACGGATGGAAAAATACCTTGCTTGCTTAAGACAAAGAAAATAGTGTATGCACAGGTTTACATAAAGAATAAACGCCCTTTAAAAAAAAATAAGGGAAAATGTCATCCGGACCTGAACTACACTGATCAGACAAATTAGTTATTGCTTCAAATTCTTCAGTAATTCTAATATAAAATTTGTTAAAATTAATCAAATTATCTGCTATAAAATTGGGTGTGACTGGCATACGCAGTTGAGAATTAATCAGCAATCTCTGACTATTAATACGGGCATAAGTAAACCTAATCATAACGGCAACCGTTCCTATTACAAAAAAAACCAAAAAATTCAAAAAATAAAGTACTTAGGGCTTACGCTAGACACTAAACTAATCTTTTTAATTAGTTTGTAAAATATGACTACAAAAGCCATCCGGATGCTTTTTGCAAACAAAGCGATGATTGAAGGAACATGGAGATTAACACCCGATATGACCAAATGACTGTGGTGATTAGACCCGCCATGAAGTACAAAGCATGTATATGGTAAGTGGCGTAATTTCAGATGTTCTTGGAAAAAACATGTTTTAGTTTTTATAAGCGTGAATAGCTGCCATTGAATGGTGAGCTAATAACATCATTAAACTAGGACAACAAACCAATAAATATAATGTCCAACAACTAAGCGGTACTACAAGAAATACTCTTTCCAGTTATAAAATTTAAACTAGTGTTGGACTGCATAGCTAGTCTGAAAGTATTAACTAATCAGGGCATAGAAAAAAAATTTAAGGCGGGCTAAATTGCCAAACAGAAATTACAAAAATGCTCATTGGACAAAAACCTGCTTTTTAAATTTTATACAAGATTGGTAAACAAATAATCCATTAAAGGTTTAAAATAAAACACAGCAATTTGGAACCAATGGAACACACAATGCTATTCCTAACAGGACAATTATACACTGTCTAAACAATGGAAATGCAAAACTGCCAAACAAAATTATATAAGCTTAAATGACTAATAACTGGACATTGTTTCTTGAATAAACACATCTATAGATCACAAAACAAGCTTTTATGCTTTGGAAGAAAAAAAATGTGTCTTTTTTAAAAAACGCAACTCAACTAAGAACTGAAGACAATCCACTAGAAAAAAAATTGGATTATCAAAAAAACAAAACTACCAGAGTAACAACCAGAAGTGTGCATAATAGGATTAGCAGGACCGCAGTGCAAGCAGCACCAAGCAATCCGCCTTAAAGAAAGAAAGGAGAAAGGTGGATTTTTTGTCAACTTTACATTAGTGGGCAATACGAACCTGGGCAGTGTCTATTGACAATTTTTTACTTCTAACGCAAAAATACCATGCGATTTTTAACATACTGCACACATGATTGTTTTAATAATAATTTGGTTAAATATAATTTTTAAAATGCTGATTACGGTTTTTTAAATGACGACTACTTCAATACAAAATTGGATAATATGTTTGTCAATTGTAATATAGATGAAACATGTTATTATTTTTATTCTATAGCTGTACTTACAGTTCTATTATATAGTTTACTAAAGTGTAAAAAGATTTTGTGTTTACTTAAATAAAGTCACACAACCCACATATTACTAAAACTTAGTGCTACCCTGGAACAAGCAATTATCTAATACGTACTATTTTGATTACATTAAAGATTTGATTGAATGCAATCTTAAAAAGTTTTAGAGAAACGTCATATCTAAAAATAACACTAATCAATTACCAATAACTTTTACAAATGGTAATTTTTAAATAATATTACTACTAATAAAACCCTACTAATGGTACTGTAGATATTTTTTTTTTAATGATATACGTGTACATAAATTGCATTTTTTTTTATAGATATCTGAATTGTTTAACAAATTATTAGTATTGAAACCCAACAATTGTCTAGAGTCTGATTGACTGTTTTTTTAAACAAATTTGCGTTTGCTGGCCACATGTATTTCTCTGTATTTGCTAATTTTTATTACTATTATTTATAAACTTGATGCTAAAATTATATAAATAACTATAGGTTTATGTTTGTTTTGTTAGTCAATTTAAGTTTTTAAATAATTAGCTATTAGTCATTTGACTGCTATTCTGTAATTGTAAATTGTTTCCAATCAATCCAATTTTTGAGCTGGTAGACCAATCATTCAAAAACAAATTTGCATTTAATTTACACTGTTTGATTAAATGATTTAATATTGTTGATTATAAAATACGAGTTACAAAACTGCTTTGTATTGGAATAAATGGCACTCTGATACACTAAGCGAGTCGCAAGTCTTGGCTAGTTGTGGAGAGTCACGTCTAACAATTCAACATATTAAATATTTTGTCAGTCATTTACAGTCATCCCCAATTTTGTTATGTAATATACACAATTTTAAATAAAATGCATGATCCATTTAATAGTGTGCTATAATTTTGAAAACACAAAAATGTCAATAATAAGTGTGATTTAATTCAAGAATTTACTTTTTGTGGCATGTTTAATTTCTGTATAAAAACGATGATCTTATGATCATCGTTTTTCCCATGGGATATCGCTATTGCCATTATTCCAACCCATCATGTCTCAGACGTGTTAGATCAAAAGTTTGGTGATCTTACAGATTAAGGCAATATTTAGAGCTGTATTTGTTTTAGGTGCTTTTTTGTAATGTTAGCAATGTATGGTTTTGCATTATTCTGATATAAAATGCCATTTCTTATGGTTTGTATGAAAGACACTAATACTGATTTTAATATAATATAATAATATATAATGTAACAATGTACATTTAAAGTGCTTGGTATTAACACAAATGATGATCTTATACCAATACATATTGTATTTTAAACCATAACACCAAGTGTTAAATTTGTGTGCAATTTATCAGCATACTTCAAAAGTTTTGTCGTTTTTCTCAAACCTTTATATGGTCATTATTTACTTACAAAAAAAACATGAATTTATTTTTAAAGACAACTTTATTGTATTAGTGAACCAAGCCTGGTAGCCTTGTGAATTGCAGTAAATGGAAGCTTTTACAGAACAGACTTTGTTTTTATGTTCATAATACGCCCTCTGTCAAAATCTGAAATGTTTCTTACTTGAAACATTGTAAGGTGTTAGTTTTAGTTAAAATGCATTAAACAACTGACATCTATCAAGTAAAATTTTTAAGTAAGAATTTATTAATTTTTCTAATAGTTGCTGAAACACAATAACAACTTGATTTTTTTCATTGATTTATACTTAACATAAAGCATTAGTTTTACAAAATTATAGCATATTGTTTTGAAGTTAATATTACAAAATTAAATGAACTTGGCTCGATTTTACTGGAATTGCTTAGTGTGATAGCGCCTCTGCTTTAATGTTTGGATTGAATTTGAGTTAACTTGACTAGACTTTGTTGGTGTGAAATTAACCCTTAAATAATCTAAAACCTTATTACCACATTTTGTGTTGTTAACTTAGCGCTTACAACGCTAAATACACTTATTTTGTAAATGAATATTGTATATTGTTTGCTAACGATATTAAAATCTTTATAAAACATCAGTTTTTAAAAATATAAACTTTTTCTATAGCAGTCAAAGAAATAAGTTGTTACTAAATTTAACTATGTGCAAGTTAATGACATTTTTATATATGCAAAAGATACCCTGAACATTTTAGAAAGTGCACTATGCTCTGAGATATCTTACAATGTCTCCACCGAAATACTTGAAATTAAAGCCTTAAAACTGTTTTTTAAAGTTTTGGAAAATTTTTAATGTTTAAGGAATTTTTTTTTATGCAGTTTTGAAAAGTTACAAACGATCAAAAAAATGTGAAAAATACGATTTTTTCAAATTTTGATTGCTTATTACTCGGAAATGGTTAAATGAAAAAATCTGAAAAAATTTACATAATTAGGATTTATGCAAAAAAATGCATTTTCAGTGATTGGAGCAAAACAAATTTTCATTTTGTACACTTGACTCATACATGGTCATATACATTATTTAAAATCTAAACAAAGAAGATAGACGTGGCTAAGTCCAAACGGCAGAGTCAAAAATGAAATAGACTACGTAATAGTAAACAAAAAGTAAACATATTTTCTTTTGCTATTGATATATCGATGATATCTTAGCTTGCTTTACAGATACATTACGCCAATTAGACACTTTTCTAACTTACATCAATAGTATTTATCCCAGTATTAAGCTTACAGACTAAAACTCAAAATAAAATAAACTTTTTAGACATAACGATATGTCACAATAATAATAATCTTCTATTTGCCATTTTCTGTAAACCAAATTATTCAGACTCAATCATTCCGTTTGACTTTGTACACCATGGGTGGCCAACCCGCGGCCCGCCTAGAACATTTTTGCGGCCCGCGAGATTTATAACACTTTTACAAAATATATTTATTTTATAATGAACAAAGTAGTGAACACTAATTTATTTAAAAAATACATTATTTGTGCATCCATATATTCAAAAATTAACTGTAGAAATTATGAGAAAAAATTAACTGATTTTAAAATAATATTCTTGCGCATATAAATGACAGATATTGCTTGTTTTATTTATGAATTTACAGTTATGAGTTTGCAGAATATTATTATTATTTATTCTAAGTCCTTAATACCTTTTTTGGGTGTCGGATGTATTATTTTATAACTTCTGTATTCTTTTTTTTTACAAGCTTGTCTATCTTAAGCTATTTTTGCTGTCTCCCTCTACTCTATTTCTCTTTTTTCTGCTGCTTTGTAGACTTGTTTGGACCAGCTGTTTGTTTTTTCCTGGTATTCTCAATTTATGTATTTTCTTGGTTATTCTGGTTCTATTCAGGTTGTGTATGAGTCCTAGCTTTCCTAGCTGCCTCTCCTCTATTACTGTTTCTATAGGTTTAATTTTTAGTTCACTTCTTACTTCCGAGCTCTTTACTTTATTTTTTCTTGTTATTCCTTTAATTTTTATTAGAAATTTCATCTCCATTGCATTAATTTTGCTTTTATTTCTTTCTGGTGTTGTCCAAGATTTGCTCGAGTATATTAGGGCTGGTTTTACTATCTTTTGTATTTTTGTTTTTATTGTCTTCGTTATTTCTTTCTTAACCAAGAATTGTTTTTTGAGTGCATTGAATATACTTTCTCTTTTTTAAACTCTTGCATCTATTTCCATGTCTATATTCCCTGTTTCTTCTATTATTGTACCAAAGTAATTGTAATACTTTACTTGTTCAATTATTTGTCGATCCAATTATATCTCGTGCTTCTTAGGTTTTGTTGCTACTGCCATTGTCTTTGTTTTACTTGTGTATATTTCCATGCCTATCTTCTTTAGTTCTTCTTCGTATATTTTTATGTTTCTTTGTAGTTTCTTTTCTTTGTCTGTTATTAATATTATGTCATCTGCTAACATTAGGATTTGAATACTAATTTGTTCCATTTTTTTGTATCCTATTCTTGTGTCTTTGGCTCTTTTTTGACTTTTCTTTATAGCCTCGTCTATTAATGTTGCAAAGAGTATAAGGCTTAGAGTTTGCAGAATAATTAAATTATATTCTATGCTTCAATTTTTCACTTCAAAAAAATGTCTATAGTAAGTCTAAATCTAATACATGGATATATAATTTTATATGCAGCCCGCGGAGTTATGATGCATTTCCAAAGTGGCCCGCAAGATCATTTGGGTTGGCCACCCCTGCTGTACACCATAACAGTTTGCAGCCTACTATTTAATGGTTGATAGAATCTTCAGCCTACCATTAACACTAAATTCTCGGCAAAAGGCGCTTAATAAAATCATATCAATAACAAGGAATTGATACAAATTTTGGAAATATATTATTTAATTATTTAATAACTGTAAGTAGTTTTTATACAAAGTTTTGAAACATACGGCCGGAGATAATATTTCTAAATGAGTCATAACAATGGAGATCCAACAAATACAATTAACAATATTATTACTAAAAGAAAGGTATAGCTTTTTTATACAGGTAATTTATCCTAAGATAAAAGTTATGAAACTCATAAAATACATTTCATTAACATATTTTGGGAACATATCCAAAAAAATAGAAAATAATCTTAGTAAATTTAATTGCTGAAGTAGCGTTAAAAAGTCAAAATAGGTTACCAAACATTTTATTTAACGCTAAAGACCGTACAATTTTAACATCAGGAGTGTATAAGCTAAGTTTTTCTACATGTAATGCACAATATATAGGGTAAACAGAAAGAAATTTTGAAACATTACCGGTCTTTCAGATTACGCCATTCTGATAGTACTTTTACAAATCATATTTTAGAAAATAGTCACACATTCCCAGGTATTGATAAACTTAAAATTATTTACAACTGTTTTAAAAACAGAAAAACAAAATTTATTTGAAGCTCCTGAAATTACTAAATCAAAAAATAATCTTTTTGTTGTCAACAAATGTAGAATCTAACGTGCACACAGCCTCCGAACACTCAAATGTTTGTGCAAAATATTATGTATGCTGGTCATACTAATGCTTAAACATGTCTCAATTTTGCAATATGTGTCATGACAATTTTCTTCAATTAGTTTTCGCACAGCAATAATATTTTCCGGCACAACGACCGGTTTTGGACAACCAGCAATATACAGTGGCTGTAGAAAGCGCTTCATCGCCAAAAGTTGAATTCAGTTGATTAAAGTACTGTTAATGAGTTAGACTACGTGGAAAGTTGTAATAAATCATAGCTCGAACATTCCATCTTTTAGCTGAGATAAAAAATTTAACCAGTGTTGCCAGTTCTCAATACATAAATAGCAACAGGAAAGAAGAACTAACAAAAATAAAAGCAAAACAGGCATTTGTTTTGATATGTTTGATAGTTACTAAAATTTTGTAGTTAAGTTGTCACAATTATTAGATATTAACGTTAATCAACTTAATAATATTTAAAATAATTAATCTCACCAAACAAAATTTAGTCCATTCTTAAAACAGAAATACAACAAATAATTATAGTTCATTATTTTTTAATATATAATTAATATAATTAATTATAATGTAACAGACAAAGCATGCCATCAATATGTTTTCAAATTATTTAATCAAATACATTATTTATTAATATTATTAAATCATATTAATATTATAACAGAACATGTTATATTAAATAACAACTATACAAAATATAATTTATGGTTAGCATATATTATAATATATGTTGCCTTAGGACATATTATAACATAAAATAATATTATTCTCTTGATTGAGTAAATACAAAATGTGTGTAAATTTTAATATTTTAATTTAATTTTAAGTACTAATCCAACTAAACAATTATTTTTTTATAGATTGACCATAGAAGTACTTTTTTAAATTAATTGGTATTAATAAATAATTTGCTTTTCAGATTAAATATAGTAACAATAACTAATAATTTGAGAAATAAACTGATCCTATTTTTTATTTTCTTTAATTTTAATTAAACGATATAAATTAAAATTAGATATGTCTATCTAAGTAAAATATAAACCAAGAATGATGACCAATCAATAGTTGTACGGTATTATGTACTGGGGCAAAAATGAGGTATTAAAAAGCGGAACTTCAATTATGTGCAAAAAAAAATTGATTATTTAGAATTGTATAACCATACGCTAGCAAAAACATAATCTAAAAAAAAAATAATGTTAGGTAGTGTCTACGACAGGCAAATGCCACTTTGGTTGTTCATAATGTATAAATATGCCGTAGGTGGATTATTTCAGAATAGCCGATGAATAAGATGCTATCTATTTGTTGACAATACTTTCCACAAACGGAGAGCAATTTAAATTTCTAAAAAAATTATTTTTGAATGTTAACTACAAAATCTGTGGTCATAGAGATTAAGAATATACATTAAATAGTTATATTGAATATTACATTAGATGGATATTTTCATAAAAAATTTGTTGGTGTTATTGCTCATAACCAAAGCTGGGGTTTTATGTATTTGCATATACTATAATATATATATGCCAATTAAATAATTTTGTATCTACACAAATTAGAAGAAAACAACTGACAAAAACCAATATTTTTTTTGCATATTTTTCATATTTTCGAGTTTCTGATAATATTTTTATAATAGTTGTATATTAGTGCATTTGCATATTTTATGCATATTTGGTGGACATTTGTATAGTTTTACCAGTACAAATTGCAATAATAGTAAATTATTTTTAAGTGAGCGCCAAGATTGCCTTTTGTAAAAATATAATGATTCTATATGTAAACAACACGTGCAAATGCAATTTTGGTCCTACAACTCTGCATATTTTTTTATTATGTGCATTTTTTACCAAATTGGGCATAATTAGTGCATTTTTTAGCAAAATTGCGTGCATATATATGCGCATATTTTTAACCTTATAAGTGCATATAATTCCCAGCTTTACTCATAACAGTGGCGTGGCAATCATATAAGTAGCCCCAAGATTAAAAGAACTTTAAAACGTTTATTTTAAAACTTTGGCGGTTACAAGTAAAGAGAAACCAAAACTAAATTAAAAAAAAAATTGTTCTGGACCGAGTCTATTTTGCAATATTTTGTTGTGGGACTAAAAAATATAGTTACGTCATTAGCGGTAGCGTTAGGTTAGGATATGACATTAAACGTTTATTGATGACTGTTAATATTCTAGTTAAGTGTTTCTATAGTGATTTTTAACTTTGCTAGACAGTGATTTTGATTTTGTTAACTGATTTCAATTTTAATTAAACCGTGCAAAAGTGTAATAACAATAAACAATATTTGTATGTTAATTTTTAGCAGGTATACAAAATGTTTTTTTGGTATTGTTTTCATCTATAGACGTACCCAGAAGACCGTTCTGGCAGTTTATTTAATCTACAACTGAGTTATTTAATTTGTGAAAAAAGAAGAAGTTAATATAATTTTAAAAACAATTGATACTGAGTAAAAAAGATCTGAATCTGAAGGAACAATATTGGGAAAAAGGGCAAATGTACGTACGTAGTTTTATTGAATTTTGGGAATATAATCCAAACTATGCTAACGTTGCAGCACATTTTACAGATTTCCAGAAATCTAAAATCACGTTTAAATGAGTTAAGGCAAAGTAATTCTTAAAGAAACTACTCAACAGATTACTGATATTTGTCAATGTAAAGTAAAAACGATAAAGTCAAAACTGGTCACCAAGTTCTTTATAATGTTTGGTTTATAATGTTTGGTTTACTTAATAGTAATAATGGATAGGTGATTTTGTTACAAACAATGCAACAATTGAAGTTATCATTAACTTTTTGTTGCAACAAGTATTTTATTATTTTGTGCTAAGTAACATTGATCATTTGTCATGTCAAGTTTCTAGAAGATAGTTGTTAGTTAAAAAGATAACTTATCTACCCGGCGCAACGTATCTGCAAGTTAATTGACAACTATCCTAAGATATTAAGTAAGTTACCTTGAAAAAGAAAACAATAATTAAGAAAATTGTTGTATGAATTCCACCCGCATCAATAAGATTCTTGGAAAGCTCACAAGCACAAAACAACACATAAAAGTGATTCAGAAAAACCGCATGGTTTTGAAATGATGAGTACTCGATTAATTTTACATTAATTTTATCAATGAAATTTCAAGCTTAAATTTGCTGATCAATTTTTTGCAATTTACTGCAAATGGCATCCTTCGATTCTTTCAATGTTTGGGGTTTATTTTCATACATATAAGGTGTTAGAAATTACAAGCCGTTAGGTCAAGAGAACGAGATGGAAAAGGCAACTTCTGAAAAATTGTTCTAAAAACTTTTATTAAAGCCCTTGCTGTGTGGGCTTCTATGTTTTAAATCTGTTGGTATGATAGCTCAATGGTAGAGCACTCGCATACCCCTCAAGCAGTCCGGGGATTGATCCCTAAAATATGACTAAAATGATCATTTCCTCTTTATTCACCAGGGTGGTTTGTCACCTAATAACCTAATAAAACCACTTTAAACAAGTTTTAGATTTAGATTGTGGTAAAGTAAAATAACCATAAAAAGCAGAATAAAAAAAATAAAAAATCTAGTTGTAAAATGCGTTTTACAGAACTATGGCAATGTGCTTGCAAACAAGTGCTGTGTTTAAATAGACTCACTATTTTTAACATAATTATTGTACACGAACACACAATGTTGCACATTCCATTACACTATGACTAAATTGGCATAAACTGCGGAGTTGAATAACACTATACCGGTTTCTCTAACTTTTATATTTGCTGTGTACTTTGTATAAAACGTGAGTTTATATGTTATCTATTTAACTATAAAAACAAAAATTAAATATTAAAAAAAAAAATATGTAGAAGGTATCCCAAAAAATATCTATGAGAGAATGGTGGCAGTGTATATAGAAAATAGTCTTATTTTTAATTTAAAATTTATTGCAAACAGTTCAAATAGAGCAGAAAATTTGACTGACAAAATTATGATGGTAATTTGGTGATGATTAACAGTCGAGTAAAAGTTTTAGTTATCGGTAGTAAAAATGAAACATTAGAAACTCATCAAATTTTACATGAAAATTTAAGAATAAACAAAATGTCGGCATAATAAATTTTTAAACTGCTTAATCTCAAACAATAAATTTGTAGACAATATGTTTGCAAAAAGAAAAAGACTGCTTTATCACAAAAGAAAATTAAGTTTTTTTATAGATTTGTAACTGGGAATGAGATTTGGGTACACCTCTGAAATATTACCTCAAAACAAAAGTGTATGCAAAAACGCAATTTTCTGCGTAAAAAACAATAACTACAATTTCTTGGGTTGTTGAAAGGTTTATCTTAATTGAGTATATGCCAAACGGTGTAACATTAACTGCGAATGTGTACAAAGACATAATTAAAAATTTGAAATATGTTGTATACTATACTATACACAAAAAAGACCCCACAATTTTGTTTAGAAAACTCTGGTTTTGCACAAAAGCTGCTTTATGCACACATTATTAAAAAAATAGTCAATAAATAAATACAACTTACAAAAATTACTTTAACTTTATTGTCTTGATTTTAAAACATTTGCCAAACTGTAGATAGATTTTGTATCACATACTGTATAACAATATTAATTTGTTGAAAGAATGTGATTACTGAAAAAAATTTTGCTGCTGTAAATAAAAGTGTGAAAGAACATTTAGATTTATTAATTTGCAGCAATTAGGACTTCACTTTTAATTACATAAAAAAATTTGCGCAAAGATCTTGGCTTACAATTGTATAAGATTTAGGTGGTGCAGATATTAAGACTACAACATAATTCTATGCGTTGTTTTTAAAGTTATAGAGAGGTTAATAACTGACTCGCACCTTTATTGTAAAATGACTTTCAAAATTGTGTTTAGCAAAGAAGCGCATTTTTATCTGGTTAAGTTAACACGTAAATTTGCCGTAAATGGAGTGAAACTCATCTTAAAGAAATCATGCGTACTTTCTTACATATAGAAAAATTCAGCATTTAGTGCGATTTTTGAGCTTGTAGCATTGTAGGACTGCATTTTTATTACCCTTTATTTACTTTTTGAGTCGCCATGAAAAGTTATTGGTCTATAATGATAAACCAGCAACCAGCTTTTGAAAGCCAGCATTGTTTGATTTTTTTGTAATATACACTTAGAAATGCTTAAAAATGTAACGTTAAGAATAAGTTTTGTTAAAGAATAGCCACGGTAGTAGTCAGATGACTAAAAATAATTTTTAAATGTTAATGTTTATTATTCATTTATTCATCTTTTGATTTTTTTTGTAATAATAGTTATTTTTTCTAATTTGAAGTTTTACTGAGCTATTTGTTTATATTAAATAGTTTAGAAAATACTTTTAAACCATTAACTTGATGGCTTGATTCTTGTAGTTTTTATCGTTCGTGCCGGTTTGGTTTATTTTGTTATCTGGCATTACCTATCTGCTTTTCTAAAAATTAAACCTGCACATAATTATTAATATGTTCTGTGCACTTAACAGTTATATAATTTCTTTCTAGCATAGAACCAGGTAGCCGTGTCAGAATTTCTATATTTACTTCAATACATAGCATATTAAATTACAAATCACTTAATTGACATATCTCTTAGGTATATTCTAATACTAGTATGTTTATAACTGCCCTTACTGGTCAAATGTGCCCTGCATATAACTACAAAGCCTAACCGGCCAATGCAAACTTAACAGTCGTTTGCAGTTATTATGCAACTTGAATAGCTAAAATCCTAGTGCAGAAAAGATCCCCTCAACGTCTGTTATATGTAAGACTTCAATACTAAATACGGTGTTAACATACAACTCTAAGGTCTTATGTCAGTGTGTGAATAACATTTTTTTACAGCGTAGTACAAACTCAATTCTGGCAGCGTATACCTCCAAGACTCTTTTAAGCATAGGTGTGAATAATTTTAGAAAGTCGTAAAGTACTTCAATTACCTCTTGTAAACATACTTTTTCACAAACTCTCTTAGCATAGGTGTGAATAACTTCAAAAGTTGTAAAGTACCTCTTGTAAACGTACTTTTTTACACCCCAAAGACCTACTTGTTCTATGTGTGAATACCTCTAACAAATTTTCAGATATCACTTGTAAGTACTAAGTAACATCATATAAGTACATTGACATCCAACAATGCTAACAAAAACCACTGTTAACAATTGTGCTTGAAAAAACTTTGTTTATATCAAATACTTAAAAAAATATATAAATACTTTTAAATTATTAACATCATGTCTTGATTATTGTAAAGTTTACTATCAGGGCTGTGCAAACTACATTAGATTTTTTGTTTGCAAATTGTTAATTTGCAGTAAAGAAAATTACACTAGAGATTAGTTTTGTTTTAAATTTCTAAACTTACTACAAACGTCATTTTAAAAAAGTATAGTCTGAACAACAAGCTGAGAAATATATTAAGAAAAACTTTTAGTCGTGTATGCCATTGTTGAATTAAATAAGATTTTGAAATTTATTAAAGGTTTTCTATTAATTTACCTTAACATATGCATCCTGCCAATGTGAGTTTGATAGTAAACAAATTTGCTGTCACTATTTTGTAAAAATTCTAAAATGAATGATTTGGAAAGTCTTTCTTCCGATATATAAAAAGAAGCTGGCAAAGCCATTTTTGATTTGTTTCTTAAAAAATCTAAAGCAAAGGATGTGTATACATATCACAAATTGGTGCATTAAAAAGAAATGTACAACTATGCAAATAAAAAGGTTCTTATAACATACTTAACCAACTTACTTACTACTTATAAGTTATTAATTCTGTTTTTGAACGAACGAAGCATATGGTTTGACCTATTAGTTTGCCGAAAATTGTTGATAAAATGTTGCAAGTTACTCAGATTGGAAAACGTGTTTGTTAGATTTTTCTAACTGTCTATAAAAACTCTAAAGGTATGAAAACTTTTTTATATTATATGTTGTACCTTGGAGTTGCTGGATTTAGATTTTGGTTTGTGTTAAAGTTTAACAGTATTTTTTTTTTTTAGGATTATTTACCAATTTATTTTTTTATATAGCCGGTTTTGCAATGTGTGTCAATATTGTCTGGAAATTCTACCGACTGCGCCAATTTTGTCATTGCCGCAAGCAAATTGTTTTTTTTTTTAAATATACATGTAAACAATTTAAAAGTTTATTTTTTAACGTTTGACATACATTAGTTATAATTGTTATTTTTAATTATTTATATAATTTTCTGATTAAACAAAGTAAAAACGTAATGTCTGCTTTTTAATATTTCTATGGGCGTAAAACTAAAATTAATATCACTGTCAATGATCTAAGTAGCTTTTTAGTTCAACCTGAGCTGTTTGGTTTCAAAGGGGCTAGACGAAGATGGGTGTCATAATAAACTAGAGTGATTAGAAAACTATTATAGAAGAAAATGATGGTAAGAGATAAAGATATCGGATTTTAAAAAGAAAACGTGTGTATATGCTTCAAGGTACAATGAAAATTATGTCTTTATTATGAAAAATTTGAATGTCAAACTACCTAGTCAATCTAAGTTGACAAACTAAAAAAGATATATTATGAGAAAAATGCATGAATCGAGTAATAAAAGTAGAAAAGAATTAAACAAAGATATGATTTTAAATTGATATTAATTTTGAAGAAGAGTAAAAAGTAATATGTAACTAATGAATAAATATATCAATGTTTTTAAAGCCCAAATACAAGAAATAAACAATTATTATTATTGGCAAAGTACTTCAAAGTCTAACTTACTCACCTTCTTTATTCTAACATTAAACTTTGAATTTTTTTCCTAATTTAAAAATAAAAAATTAATTAAAAAAAATTATTATTTTATCAACGGTATTGCTATTACTTTTTATAATTTTTAATACTTTTAATTTTTGTATAAGCAGGTTTGCAATTAACAAAAAAATCTTTTTATTTAGTAAATGGCTTGACAATATAACAGGTATTATTTTTTTAATTAGCTTATAAATATTTGTATATGGTTTTTAGTTCAACTACTATTACAAAATAAAATCTGTGTGGGTTTTATTTTTTAATATTAATGAAAATAATACTACTTCTTTCGAATAGAAAATACGCTAGCAGCAGATACAGACTGACATATAAATATCTCTGATTGATTCGATTCAGTAAGATAACCTTTAGCATTTGCAACCTTGCCCTTTGGATCCGACCGTTTTCATGCAATTACTGAAACTTAATTATACAATAAAACTAACTTTATAGCACCATTGTCACGTATCTAAACGAATGTTCAAGATGCTGCATAAGATGTATTCAGTAATTTCGTAATCCAGTGCCTATTGATAGATCATTATTTCTTAATAGAGTGATAATTGAGTCCGTATAGCCTGCGTTAATTAATAATGGGAGGCACCCCCATTCAATTCACTCCCAGACTGATTACAAGAGCTGCTTTTGCTGTTTACAAAACTACGGACTAATCATAATATCGGATTCAATTATCCGGCGTTATCTATTGAAAGTAAGTGCGCGTTGTGTTGACTCGCCATTATTGAGCTTATTGTTAGGGGATACCCATGCAATGTAGATTATTTGTGTAATCGTATTGATGTGATTACAATATGGGTAGGTATATTAGTTCTGTTGTGATGCACTTCTTTAACATTTCAATCAAATAACCTTTTATATCATTTTAATATTTATGTTTGAAATAATATTAAGTGTGTTTAAAAACTTTTGATTTTTGGTAAATACTTTTAATCCTGGGCGTTTTCCCTTTTATTTTTATTTGTACTTAGTAGAGTTGAGTAAATTTGATGGTTAAAATGCAAGTAATTGCAGAGTCTCGGAAGCCGCAACAATGCCTCCACCAGCCCGGTCCGACCATAAAACGACTTAAAAATTAATTAAATTCAATTTAATTAATGCAAAGGTCTTTTACATTTAAATTCCATTGTAGCAAGATGAAATGGAAACATTTACTGTAATACTCAATTAATTTAATACAATAGTTTAGGGCTTCACCCGTTTTCCCGGGCGTACAACGGGAGAGCTTGTGTGTGTAAGGCATAAGAGGTGCCCCCTGCTGGAAAGCGCGTCAAGAGTCCTCTTGCAGGCAAACGCAACAGACCGCGCCATCTCTCCGCTTTGATCTGAATTTTGTTTAGCTAATATGATAAGTAGCTGCAGTCGGCATGCACGAATGTATAAATTATGAATTCATTTCTATGCTTAAGAGCTCCTTTATGTACAGCACTACGGCTAAATGCGAAGTATCATATTTATTCATTATTGCGTACTTAATGGATGCTTTTGTAATTATCCTTAGGTGCATTTCTGACTGTCCTCTATGCATCTTCAGAATATTTCAATGCAATTTAGGTTAATGTAATAACTGTAGTCACACAACTTTTGTAGTTTGGATTAAAACTACACACTAGAAAATATATAATGTTGAGTATACAACAATTACAAACAATTTAGTTAGTTGAATATTCTATTACAAATTCTATCTAATTTTAAACTCTTTAAATAAAATTTTATCGTTTGAATATTAGTGATCTTAAAGCATTGATTATTAAAAATAAATGATTTATAAAACTATAACATATTATTTCTGTCCCGCCAGAGAATCACGTAATTTAGGTACTTAAACCATGATAGTTTAGAGTAGCAGCACTGCAAACCGGAAAGCGATTTTGCATACATTATGTAGAACTTTTGAGTAAGAATTGTAAATAATAATAAGTTTGTACACAATGCACTCTTTAATGGTAATACTGAGTAATACATACAAATGTAATATTGTTGTTAATAATATCCATTAATTATATTGTTGTGTATGAATGTTTTAGCAAAATAATTAAAATAAATTTATGAAAATTTTAGATATTCTTTTAATAGTTTTAAATCAAAGAGTTTTTTGTAAAATAAGTTAAAAAAAGACACAAATGTGACATTTTAGTTGTTTTCATTAGTTAAGTTTTAAATTGTTTTATTTGTAATGAATACAATGCAACAGAAAATTTCTGCATATGTAGAATGTGTAATGAATTGATTTACAATGCATGCAGTAGTTTTACAATTTTGCCACAGAATTGCAGATAATGTTGTATGCAATTTATTCTAAAATGCTTTTTTTTATTTGTCATAATGGTTTAACTTGCTGGCACATACATAACTATTTTGAAATTCTGTAGGAAAAAATAAATAAAATCAAGAAATAAATTTTGACTTTTCGACAATTAATGAACTAATTTATGATTATGTCATCTTAAAATAAAATCTATTTTCAAAGTTTTTTGTCATTTAAACTATGTTTGTTTGCTTTGAACAAGTTTTTTGTTTTTGTCTGTATGTACTGTATTCTAGTTTTTATATGGGCAATTCTATTTCAAACGGACCAGAGCAAGGGAGGGAGGGTGCATTGAGAAATTTGCTTTAGTATTTTTTTTCAGATTTTATAACTTAATAAAAGATCTTTGAACGGTGTATAAGGGTATAAAACTCTTAAAAAAAAATTCTACGATTTTTTTTAGTTTTTCTGTGTTTTTAACTTAATCGCATTTTTTGTTTCAAAATCGCAAATTTAACTTAAAAAAAATAAATTTACTAATGAAAAAATGAGAAATTTTTTGTAGAATCCAAATTTGGCGTCATTTAAGTCTATACCCTGTTTATAAGCCGCAAAACCCATATAACCATGTTTTTGTTCTCAGTGGGCTGGGAAATTTTTTTTAACCGCTAAAGTTAAGGTATTTTGATGTAAATTAATTGGAAAATATAAATTTGTTTTGTGTATTTGGGTTTTAAAGGTCTAAAGCTTGGAAAAACTGTAAAAATAGGTTTATTTTTCAACATAAACTTTTACAAATACACATTTAGCAGTTATCAGAGCAACTATACACCAAATATTAATAAAAAATTGAGTTTTGCAAACAACTGTGCTTATCTGCCGTAGAAAAGCTCATCTAGAAAAAAAAAATGTGTCCAACATTTACTTAATTTTTTTTTTTAATTTTTCTTAAAGATTATTTGGATTATATTTTTTTAAACCCATTTCAGAAGTTTAACAAAAACATCTTTTGTTGCTTGAACCAATTTTGGGCCGTTTTACTCTTTGTTTGATAGTTTTTGCGCTTGCGCCAAAATTTGAGAATATTATTACTTTTGGCATGCAAACATAAATTTGCCTGACAATTATCAAAATTTGATAATAAAAAGTTTTTAAACCACATTCTAGTGTGTTTATAATATTTTTTGTAAATATAAAAAAAATAATTTTTAACGCATTTTTTGCCTGAATATTTTGAAAACATTTCTTTCTAGATGGACATTTATACTCTCATATATTAATCAAAGGACTACTAATATGTTATAGAAACTAAAAAAAAATACATAAGCAAGTTTCTCAATGCACCCCCCCCCCTCTGGTGCTCTGGTCCGCTTGAAATAGAATTGCCTATATATTTGAAATCTATCTATCAATTCAATTGGCTAGTTATAAAATATGTATGTCTTTCAAAGACGTCTAGAAAAATTACAAAAACCTTCTAAGTCAACGACAAATAAAATGTAGATCTTTCTACACCTCCACTCTTGCAAAGCTAAAAAAGATCTTATTAAAAGACTCTCAACATCAACTTGGTTGCTTAAAACGCTCGAACTGCACACATACAACCAACCTATTAAATGCAAATAAAACCCATTTTCTAGGCTTACGACTTCGAAACAAGATTGTTCTGGTGCCGCAAACAAGAAAAGTTTGCGATGTTGCTCACTACTTTGTGGAAGTGATGCGCATAGCCAGGGCACTCAAAAACTTTTTATCATATAAAGCACTAGCAAAGAATAATTTTTTTTTGTCTACTATGAAGCAATTAGATAGTTCTAATCCACTAGTAAAAGTTTATGGAACACGCATCGCTTTTTGCCACATTTATCAATAGCATAAAAAAAGATTTAAAAGTTGTATTTATACCAAAACTAGGACGCCGTGACTACATATTGGTTAAATCCCACGGCTCAATAAGTCTTTTCTTTTAAAAATATTTGAGATATTGTAAGAAATATTAATTTAGGAAACTGCATTTACGACAACGCCAATATCAAACATGCATACACTCAGGAAAGATCTACAGAATTGACACTGCATTGTGTAACAGTTCAAATCAAAAGATTGCTATCGTATTCATAGATATCAAAAGTGCATTTAATAAATCCACCGCTTATAAACTAGAAATAACTTTTACAACACATAGCGTTGACACAATCAGTGGATAGATAAAACACATGTTACAGAGAAGGACCGTAACAGTCACTGTAGGTAATACAATAGTCAGGAAAGTTGTTGCTGATTTTAAAGTTGGGTTATCACTACTACTATGGAACATACTAACAGACACCCTATAATTAAACAACTCAATTACCAAAGTTTTTACACAATTGGTTATGCAGATGACAAAGCAATTTTGTTAGGTAGCAGATTTGAGGGCGTACTTTGCAACCCTTAAAACTATAGAAAATTGTTGCAAAAACTAGGATTTTACTTAAATTATGAAACTGGTACTTTTTAAGTAAAATACCTAGGTGTGATCTTTGACAGCATGCTCACGGAAGATGTAAAAAAAGTATAAATTATGTTTTGGTAATGTAGGTGAGCTATTGGTAAATCATGGAAACTGTTTGTTTCCAAAGATAGTACTACGGCTATACACAGTTATTATAAGATTTATAATAACCTATAAAGTACTGGTCTAGTGGCCTAAAACTTAACTAATTATGTCCGCTAATCAATTAAATTAGTTGCAACAAATGACCTGCAAAGTGTAATAAGCAGCATGCAAATGACGCCAACTGCAGTTATGGAAACAATGCTGTATCTGCTATCCTTAAACATCTATGTTAATTAAGTAGCAACAACAGCAGCTACCAAACTCCAGAGAAAGCCGGCAGGCACTGTTGTCTTCTGGAGGAAGTTGTAAAAAAAACACTTTAACTACGAGTACACACACATAAACAACAAAAACAACGTAGGAATAAGACCAAACTCGGTTTAATGCTTTTGAGCAAAAGTCTTCTCTCAAGACTTAGACATTTCCATAATCTTACTAATAAATACACATATAAATATTCTTTATAAACCAAAATAGTTGGAATAACTTATTGGGTAATAAAAATAGTAACAAGCCAATTATCTGGTAACAACGTGTAAATCCTAACAAACAGCAGAGTAGCAATTTTAGCTATAAAATACGCCTAAAATTACATTAAAGCAAATATTAAATGTTATTATGCTCTCACATTAGCTTATGTAAACAGCATTAAACTGTGTTGGCTAAAAGAACACTCCAACAATGCGCAATAAGTCAACACTTAAGATCTGTAGGTCCAAATCTTGAATTACTATTAAAAAACTTTAACGATCCACTGAAAGAAGCAATTACTCACAATGCTTTTTGAAGTACGATAGTACAACAACCCGAATGTAAACACGCAAACAAGACGATGATTGTGATTGAAATTTTAAAACGGTTGACTACTACAAGGGTCACTGCCGTAAACGTAAAGCAAGACACAAATTACGTTATGTAAATTGCTTTTTTGCTTTTCAAAATATTTTCTTTTAAAATCTATATACTTTTGCAACCGATGAAACTAATCTTCAAAATAATTTTGCCATTCTGAGCAAGGTACCTCCAAAACAAGTGATTTAAATGCTTTACCGGCCACTTAAGGCGAATGTCGAAATAGGAAAAAGTCATTGGGCAATCAATCAGGCAAATAAAAACAATGAGTCATTAATTGGATGTTGTTACTGGTCAAAATTTCTACAATTTGTCGTGCTGTGTGAGCGTTTGCATTGTCATGATAACAATAATTTGTCGGTTTATGTTGTTTTTTTCTGATTTTAGCGATAACTTTTGGCAAACAAATTGAAGTATACCAGTTAGCATTAACTGTCCTTCATTCCTCTAATGCAACAGTTGCAACATGACCCGTTTTTCCAAAGAAACAAACAAACATTTTTTTTGAAATGCTTTGTAAACGCAGCACTTTTGTCGATTGCTATTTAGTTTCCGGCTCAAATAAATATATCCAAGATTTGTCACCTGTTACGATGTTATATACCGAGTTTGAACAATCTCTTACAAATTTCTTTAGCATTTCCTTGCACCACTTGACACGTGTCAGCTTTTGTTTATCTTTTAAATTGTGTGGAATTCAACAACTGCAAAGATTTCTGTCATGCAAAGATTGCGCAAAATTGTATGTATTTGTTTAGAGCAAGTCTAAGGATGCTTCTATTTTACTATAGGTCGCATGCCGATCTGACAAAATTATTTCACGCAAAACATCAGTATTTTTTGCAACAACAGAGGTGCATAGACGACCTATGCAAAGATCGTCATCAAACGTTGGTTTTCCACGGTTGAATTCTGCAAACCATTTTAAACCATAATTTTAGATGGTGTTTTATCCTCAAATAACAAACTAAGTTTTTCTACACATTGCAGGGTGTTAAACCGTATCGAAAATCATAAAAAATCGCCACTCGGAAGTTACGATTTGAAATTTCCATTTTTCACACAATTATTAATCTCGTTAAATTTTGTTGAAACAAAACCGAGCAGTTTAAAATCGAATTGTCAACTGAATTATAGGTGTAAAACGTCAAATTTTTCAAATATGACAATTGCAGAACACTGGCAATACAGGCAGTACTTGATTCCGCAAACTTTAGCAGTGCCCCTCGTACTTGTGACTTCTCAGAAAAAACCTGCAAACAATTACAGAGTTCTTGAAGACACTTTCAACTAAGAAAACACATTTATACTAAGAGCATTGTAGACAGCTCAATATGTAGAAGATGTGAAATAGATGACATGTTAAGGAATTGCTGGATT
This sequence comes from Tachinus rufipes, assembly GCA_963932245.1. Classification (NCBI taxonomy): domain Eukaryota; kingdom Metazoa; phylum Arthropoda; class Insecta; order Coleoptera; family Staphylinidae; genus Tachinus; species Tachinus rufipes. The sequence continues at coordinate 41,215,725 of OZ010741.1, read as the reverse complement.
AATATGACCAGCATAAGGCAAAGTTCTAGCATACATCAACCACAGAAGCTGGCTTTGTGCTGAGGTGACAAAGTGAGGTTACTACTGAAAGAAGTACAAAGAGCTTTTTGAGGTCTAAGTGCAGTGGAAATAGTTGTACTTTTTAACTTAATCTAGAATCCAGATTTTTTTGTACTAAATCATTGTATTGTGAGATATTTAAAACAATATTTACACTATAACCAAAATTTTAATCTAAAATTTACGCACAATGCTAATAACAACACACGACCCACTGCAAACTTATAAATGTATGACTTTCCAAAAGAACTAGTCATTTTACTTTTAAAAATATAACTTGAATTTTATTTTTTTGTTTTTTTGAAATATTTCTGTGGATACATTGTGAAATATATCGGAGCGTAGTGCACTTCTTGAAAACTTTACGGTATTTTATGCACATATAAAAACAAGTTTTTATCCAAATCTAAAAAAAAAAATTTGAACAATTTTGAAAAAAATACATTTAATCAGAATTCATGTAGAGAAAGGCATATTTAGAAGTTTGATTTCATAATATAATATGAACACAAAAATTATAAAACATATTAAAAATTTATTAATTATTTTGCTAATTAATTAATAAATCATCTAGTCAATTTCAGGATTCATTTAAGTTCACTAAAGTAGTACTTATTTAAAAAAAGCTCTGCAGATGATGCAATAACTACTGATCAATAAGTTTGATTTAAGTTATTTCTAAAGTATATGAATTTGTGTTAAATAATAAGATAAGCACATATCTAAAAAGCAACACTTTGATGAATAAAAACCAGTTTAGATTAAAAAAAAAAAAACAAATCTACCGGTATTGTTGTAAATTGCTGTGTGAAACTCATAGTTGAAGGTCTGGATAAGAAAACACTATTTTTTATGGTTTTTGCAATAATTTTGTCAATTTGTTAAATTCTTATCTTAAAAGAACTTCAACAACGTTTTACAACGGTAATCAATCAACACATGGCAGTATTCAGTATAGTGTGCCACAAGGTTCTGTTCTGGAACCAGCATTGTTTTTGTTGTCATAACAAAAATGAATTCAAGTTAATTGTTGACAGCGTTACACTCTGCATTATTATGTTTTCAGGCAAATCAGATCAACTTTGTTTTAATATAATTTTTGCATAGAGCACATGAGTTGCATGGCAGTCACAAAAAAGTGACGTTTTTAGGATTCTATTTACATGCCATTTTTAGATGGGATTGCCGAGTAAATCATGTGTCTAGCAAATTAAAAAAAAACACGTTTTTTTTAGTTTTAAAATGACAGTTCTACATTTTGCTTTTTTGCTCTGTTTATATCAAGTTTTTTCTATAGTTTACTGGCTTGGGGACATAGTCTTTATATCAGTAAAGTATTTTTTAACCAAAGAAAAACTGTCAGAGTAATTTGTAGACGTTTTTTTACATTTTTTGATCGTTTGTAACTTTTCAAGATTGCATTTTTAGGAAAAAGTTGTAAGGAACTTTTTTATTTAAAATTGTTGTATTTGTGAATTTTCCAAAACTTTAAAAACAGTTTTTCTTAAAAAAAATGACGAGTATTTTTTTTTTCTCAAATATGCATAAAAATGTGCTTTTTAAATTAAGAATCAAATTGTTATTACCTAAAGTAGAGTGAATCTTATTAGAAAAGTGCAAACAAAAAGTTGTTGCGACTTTTGTGTCAAAAAGTTTATTTATTGACCAATTTTTGGAAGAAATGCTGGGTACAACCTGTATAATGCAGCGGGGGATTGTTTTGCATGTTTAATTTAAATTTTGACTTTTTTTGCAAATATGTAGTTTTAAGACTATGCATACTAAAATAAATCTATACTCAATGTAAATGTTTTTAGTATTCGGTAATATTGGTGCATGTCCAATTTATATCGCTGCGATAGTAAACATTTTTTTACAATTTTGATAAAAGTCTTTTCCGGAAGACTTTTGTATTTTTTAAACAAAATCAAGAATAAATATTTTTAAAACTATAAATTTATTTAAAATTAAATTCTCCAACTTTTCCAAATTTTACCCTGACAGTTTTAAAAACCGGTAAGTTGTTCTGCAGTTTGGTAATTTTTTTTTTTTTTTTTGAGTGCTAGGTGGTAAAATCTTCTAAATGCCTACTTACTAAAAACCGCCCAATATTGAGTGTTTACGAAAGTTTTTCATGTACTTTCTATTTTGAGATTAGTAGTTTAGAGATAGTTAGACTACGCCCTATAGACTTGTAGTAATATAGAGAGCAAGCAAAGGTGCGGATGTAAAACCAACATATATTTTTAAATGTCGTTGCGTAACCACCGCTTATATCTTAAAAATTAGAGTTGTAAAACACAAATGTTGCTAATACTTCCTACATCACGTGATTGATGTACGGCGTATGTAGTAGTTAGTGTATTATTATACGATTGTTCATAACATCACTTTCTAATAGAGGATTTAAACTTAGACTTCTTGTGTAGCAGTTGAGTCTTTAATTATGTGTCATAAATATAAATTGTTTGTAATATATTTAATTAAACTTATGCTATTTAGGTTTTACCGCGTAAAATAAAACTACAAAAATGACATACAACTTCTTAACTAATGACAGTTTTACAAACAAATATATATTATATTTTCACCAAAACAAGTTAAACTAAACGTTAATTAAACTTATCGTTAAGATTAAATTACTTTTTTTTCAAAATAAACTAAAACTAAAATTAAAAAAAAATCTGTTTAGGTTTAGCATTTTTCAATAAAGAAAATCACAAAACAGTAAATTGTGTAAAATTACCAATTTTATGAATCTTATTGGCTAGGTTGTAAAGCTAAATTATTAGTGTGTGCGTTCTCTACAAAACCTAATGACTTCTTTCGGATACTTTTTACAGAGTATGAGTTGTCGTTGCTGAACAAAAAGATTTTGCACAGGTTTTTTGGCTTTTTGGTAAACGCAGATAAAAAAAACTCATTTGTAAATTTGTACGGAGCTTTATTGTTTCATTATTAAATCTTTATGTTAATAGGCAAATGTAGTCGCTCAACACAATTAGCAAAAAGCAAACATAGATAAACAGCAGATATTTATTTAGTATTTTTAAGTTTGAAGTACAAAGTTGGTTTGTGTGCGTTTGTATATTGTTGTATAGCTTGGGACAGTAGTTTTTAATTTTTTTTAATTTTTAATTGTGCTTTTTACGGCTGTTTTACTTTACATCGCCACAGTAAGTGTCAGACTTGTTTAAAGAGGTTTGATGGGACCAATAGCTTATTAGGTGATAAAGAGCAAGTTATAATTTTAGTCATATTTTGGGGATCGAACCAGGATTGCTCGCATAATATGCAAAGGCTTTACTATTGAGCTATCACACTATATTTTGACTCTTACTATTCTGGCTACGTTTTTTGCTTGCGTTTTGTCAACTTATAGTGACAGTTGCTTTTTCTGCCGAAGTTGGAATCACTTTGCGGACGCTTCTTTTTGAAAAAGGTTTTACATACTAAACCACTAGCTTTAGCTAAACTTCATAATAAGCCACTAAGCCTTTGAGGCTTATCAGTAGCATACATTTTTATTTTTTGGCATCATTCAATTAAAATAATAGTATTATGTTAGGTTTTAAATGTCATTACTTTTGTTGAGAAAAAAGTATTTTAGATTTTTTTTGCGTTATGTAATGTTTTAGCATTTTTAGTAAGTTTGGACAAACTACTAAATAATTTTGAAACACTTATATTTTTTGTTTTGTCTTTGTTTTTGTTAATACCATTACTTTCATGTAGGTTATGTTGTTTATGTCTTTGGGTATTGTAATTTTTTTTAATAAATTAGTTAGTTATAAAATCCTACCTTATAGATATTTTATACTGGAACAAAGTCTCGACTAGCATAAATTGAGATTAATTAAAATCCATGTTTTTTTTTTTTTGGTTTTTTTCTTGACTGTACTAGCGCAACGCATGCACTTTAAAGCACTGTGGCTTGTAAACATTGTCTGTCAAGTAGTGAATTTTTTAGCAAAATGTCAAAGTTTGTTGTTTAGAGCCGACGTTTGTTGCTTCTATAAGATGTTATGGTTAACAATAATTTCCAAGTATTTTAGTAATGCATTTACAATTTATTATTTCTGTTGTTAAACATAGTCATAAAAATGACACAACAGTTCCAATGTTGTTTCTTTTTTATTGAGAAGTGATTTAATGTGCATAATTTTTGTTTTGTTGTTGTTAATTATTAATTTTTTGTCGTGTGTCTAATTTAAAATTTCTTAAATTTTATATTTACTTTATTTAATGCAACGTTTGGGTGTTTATGTGTAGAAAGTATTAAGGTATATTCTGCACACAAAAAGTATTTGGAATGTATAAAACTGTGTTTAATGTTATTAACATATGATATGTATAAAAGAGGCCCAAGTACACTTCCTTGTGGAACACCGGTTTTTACATTGTTAAAACAACTGTACATTTACAACTACTCAACATTTACTTTGTATTTTTTACTAGTCAGATAGCTGGTAAACCAGTCATTTTTTTTTCAAGTTTTGTATTCTTCCAATGCGCCTATAAGTTGGGCATGATTAATTGTATCAAAGGCTTTAGAGAAATTAATAATTATTGCACAAAATTGTCTTGTCATTTTAAATAGCTTAATAGCTTAGACTTTATATATTTTTCTATATTTTATCAATACAAGAAAGGAGGGATAAAGGTCTGTGGTTTTTATAATTATTTTTTGTAACTTTTTTTGTAAATAGCGTTGATGGCGGATTTTTTCAGATTATTTGACTTTGTACCTTTTATAATTGTGTTTGATAAGTTTTACTGGCATATTGTCAATACCGTGGATTTATCTACGCTTAGGGTCTTTACAGTTTGCTTAATTTTATTTGGTGTATCTAAAGATAAATTTATAGATTTTTTTAGCATCAGAGGGTTTACGAATAAAAAAGAATAATACATGCATGCATTATGTCTATTTTTTGCATTGAAAAGTCTGCGGTAAAGTTGTCTGAAGTATTTTGTTTGTCTTTAAATATTTTACAAAATTTACCCACGGCGCAAACTTTTTTTTTGTAAGGCTTTATTTATGAGCAATTCTATTTCAAACGGACCAGAGCTGGGAGGGGGGAGTGCATTGAGAAACTTGCTCATGTATTCTTTATTTTAGTTTTTATAACTTATTAGTAGTGCTTTGATTGGTATATGAGGGTATAAAACCCATAAAAAAATTCTACATTTTTTTTTAAATTATTGTCGTTTATTAACTTAATCGCATTTTTTGTTTTAAAACCGTAATTTTAACTCAAAAAAATAAATTTACTAATGGAATCAATCAGAAATTTTCCGTAGAATCCAAATCTGGCGTCATTTCAAGTCTATACCCTGTCTATAAGCCGCAAAAGCCATAAAACCATGTTTTTGTTCTCAGTGGGCTGGGCATTTTTTAAATTTTATTTTACCGCCTAAGTTGACGTGTTTTGATGTAAATCAATTGGAAATTAAAAATTTGTTCTGTGTATTTGGGTTTTAAAATAAGCCAATTTTTCAACATAAACTTTTATAAATGCACATCTAACAGATTTCAGAGAAACTATATACCAAATATTATAAAAAAACTGAGTTTTGCAAACAATTCTACATAGGAAATAATTAGTACTCACCTAGAAAAAAAAATTTGTTCAACATTTACTTAAAAAATAATATATTTTTTATTTTTCTTAAAGATAAATAATCTTTCCAATTCAAATAGGATTATATTTTTTTAAGCTTATTTCAAAAGTTTATCAAAGACATCTTTTGTTGCTTAAACCAATTGTGGGCCATTTTACTCTTTGTTTGATAGTTTTTGCGCTAGCCGCACAAATTTAGACTCGATCTATCGGCGCAAAAATTAGAAAATATTATTATTTTTGGCATTCAAACATAAATTCTCTTAGCGCTTATCAAAATTTGTTAAAAAAAAATTTTAAACCACACCCTAATGTGTTTATAATATTTTTTGTAAATATAAAAAAAAAAAAATTACGCATTTTTTGCCTGAAAGTTTTGTAAACATTTCTTTTTAGATGGACTTTTCTATAAACGATGAGTACAACACTGACTATTTTCCATGTAAAATTGTCTCCAGAAGTCAAATTTTTAATCATATTTGATGTATTGTTCTTCTGAGCGCGGCTAAACGTGCATCTGTAAGAGTTTATGTTGAAGAATAGGCCTACTTTGCAAATTTTTTAAGTTTTAGACCGTTAAAACCTAAATACACAGAACATATTTATGTTTTCCAATTAATTTACATCAAAATACGTCAACTTTGGAGGTTAAAAAAGAATTAAAAAATGCTCTTTTTTACCCAGCCCACTGAGAACAAAAACACTTGAAATGACGCCAAATTTAGATTCTACGAATAATATCTGGTTGATTTCATTAGTAAATTTATTTATTTTGAATTAAAATTTTGGTTTTTAAACAAAAGATGCGATTAAGTTAAAAAACGACAAAAAAACTAAAAAAAAATGTAGAATTTTTTTTATAGGTTTTATACCCTTATATACCCCCCCCCCCCTTTTTTAAATATTGCATTTTTATTTTTAATTTTTTTTTAAAACTTGTTTTTTTTTTATTGTTTTATGTTTCAATTATGTTAATTTGGCGTCTTCAAATAATTTCATAAATTTTGTCATAATTAATATGTTATGTCAATCTACTTTATTTATTATTTTACATAGTATGCATCTCAATAGCTCATAATTTGTAATACAGCTTCTAACAAAACTTTCATTTTTTTTGTTTGTTTTACTCAGATATAATTTATAACATCTTCTTCTTCTTGATGCCGTATCCGCTAGCGAATGTTGGCAATCCATCTGGCTATAATGGTTTTATTGACGGCGGCGCGGAACAATTCCACGGAAGTCTTCCCGTACCACTGTCGCAGATTTTTTACCCAGGAGGTACGTCTTCTTTCCGGTCCCCTATTTCCGGCAATTTTCCCTTGCATAATCAGCTGTAGTAGTTGATATTTTGAGTTGCGCATGATGTGTCCTAGATAAGAAAGTTTTCTTTTCTTTATGTTTGACATTACTTCTTTATCTTTGTGTACTCTTATCAGGACTTCCTCGTTAGTTACTCGATCTACCCAGCTGATCTGTAATATTCTACGGTAAACCCACATCTCAAACGCCTCTATTTTTCTCAATGATGCTTCTGTAAGAGTCCACGCCTCCATTCCGTAAAGTAACACCGAAAAAACGTAACATCTAACCATGCGTATTCTGAGCTTTAAGCTGAGACTGTGACTACATAGCAAGGATCTCATCTTCCGGAAGGCTTCCCGAGCAAGTGCAATTCTGATTTTAATTTCGGCCAAGTGATCCCAGTTCTCATTCATATTGCAGCCCAGATAAGTAATGCGTTGCACTCTTTCAATAGCCGTGTTGTTTGCGTGGAGACCAGTATCAATTGGATTTGTGTCTTTGCTTACAATCATGTATTTTGTTTTGGCTGCATTTAGTTTAAGTCCGTAGTCCTCTCCAGCATCAGCTACTCTGCTTAGTAGTCTTTGAAGTCCATCAGGCGTATCAGCGATTAACAAGGTGTCGTCCGCGTACCGTATGTTATTAATTGCTACGCCGTTCACTTGAATGCCCTCATCCACATCTTGTAGAGTCTCTTTAAAAAGTTCTTCGAAGTAAACATTAAAGAGAAGTGGTGATAGGATGCAACCTTGTCGTACTCCCCTTCGTATTTCTATGTCGTCGCTGAGGCTGTCCTCTACTCTCACCGTCGCTTTCTGTTGCCAGTACAGGTTAGCAATTATTCTGACGTCCTGATCATCTAAGCCGGTGCTTTTAAGTATATCAAGCATTTTCTGATGTTTTACTTTGTCAAAGGCTTTTTCAAAATCGATGAAGCATGCGTATACAATTTTATTGACATCTCTGCAACGCTGAATAAAAACCTGTACTGAAAACAAAGCTTCTCTGGTTCCAAGGCCGCTTGTAAATCCAAACTGTGTGTGTCCTATTCGTTCTTCCAACTTGCGGTATATTCTCTCATGGATGACTTTAAGAAAAAGTTTAAGAGCATGACTCATTAAACTGATGGTACGATAGTCACCGCATCTTCTTGCGTTTGGTTTTTTGGGAAGGGCTATGAAAGTGGACTTAAGCCAGTCACGTAGAATATTTCCTGACTCGTAGATTTTGTTAAATAGTCGGGCAAGTATGTCAAGACCATTGTCCTCTAATAATTTTAAAACTTCCACCTGAACTTCATCTGGCCCTACTGCCTTGCCATCTTTCATTCTAGAGAGTACCTTCTGCAGCTCTGATTCTGTTATTGGGGGCCCTGTTGTAGCATTGCCTGCATCATGTTCACTAGGTCTTAAATCGTGAAATAGTTCTTCGATGTATTCCTTCCACGTATCTCGCTTTTCTTCTAGGCTAGTAATTATTTGCCCATGCTTATTTATTATTGTGCTCGCGTCGAGTCTTTTTCGTGTCCCAGTTATCTTATTGATCCTTTTATGAACACCGTAGATATCATGCCTTGCTTGTAGTTCTTCTATTTCTTTGCAGTCATCGGCAAACTTAGTTTCTTTTGCTGTTCTTATCTCACGCCGAATTTCTCTTTGCAGTTGTTTGTATTTAACCTTGTCATTATTTTTGTATTGTCTGCGTTCGTCCATTTTTTTAAGAATTTCTTCGGTCATCCATTGTTGTTTTGCCTCTTGTCTGTCTTTCCTCAGTTTTTCATATGCCACCTCATTCGTCGCCTGTCTGATATTATTCCACAGTTCTTCTACATCTCCCTCGGGGTTATCGTCTGCTTTTTTTATAACATACTTCAATAATATAGTGATATATGTTATTTTTCTAAAATAACAGTTGTTATTGTTCTGCTCAAAGTTGTAAATGTATGATAAAATGTGAAATTTTGAAATTTGCGGACGTGCAAAACTATAACAATTATTATTTTAAAAAAATAACTTATAGCACAATAAAAAGTCTACTAAATGTAATGAAGTAATACTCTTAAAGTTTAAGCAAATATTTTAACAAAAAAATAACAATTTATTTTTGAAATTTTATAAACAATTGAAGATTTTGGAGTCTTGTCTATTTTATGACACTAAAATTTTTTACACATTGCAAAAAATAAGTTAAATTGCGCGTGTTGTGCTCAAAGTTTTGTGACACTTAGAAAACCGCTCTTTTATTTATTATTATCCACCAATCTACATAAATTTTGGTGAGCTTTTTGAAGATGTATTTAAATTTTAAATTATGTCAAGAGTAGATTAAAAATATTTAAGTATTACTTCTGTAGTTTAAACTTTTTTTATTTTATTAAACCTGAACTATCTACCTATCATTATTCTAAAATAGACAGAACAAAAATTAAATTATTTGTGTTTTAACTTTCTGATGTAAGTTTATTCTCATTCCAAGTGTTTTTGTTAAATATTTTTAACATTATTTGAAGTAATGACAGAAATTAATTTAATTAATAAAAATATTTTCATTAATTAATCGTTTTATTTTTACTTATTTTGACGATACATATATTACGGCAAAAAAATTGGTTTTCTCATTCAAAAAGGCACACACAATATTTTCTATTATTCTTTATTAAAGCAAAACAAACATACTCAATTCAGACAAAACATGCAATTAATATTAAAAAACAAGATTTACTAACTTAATCAATAATTGTTTTGATAAAACTAATCAAGATTATAAAAAAAACTCGTGAATCTTGCCACAATCTAATATATACATACTGAAAAAAATTTTGAAAATCAATTTGCATCTAATATTGTTGTTTTATAATACTAGGTAGTAGTAAAATGAACAACGGGTTGTCAAATTTTATTTTTTTTAATTAAATACTAGAAAAGCATTAATTTAATTTAATAAAATTTGACGTATTATTTATAAAAATAGTTTTTAAATAAATTATAGTCTATTCTGATCAAAATATTTACTTTATCACAGAAAAAAAGTTAGTTGGACAATTAAAAATGTTTAATCAATATATATATATGTCGTGTGGTGTGTTGTAATATTCTTTTTTATTGATTTAAAAATTAATTATTTTGAAGATAAGATAGAAATAATAATTAAACTATTTGTTTATAGCATATTATTCCCAAGTTTTAAAATATGTATCTAAATCTACGCCATTTTTTTTAAATTCTATTCAAAAACTAGTTATTCAAATCTTATTTGATGTTCTTTCTTTGCTAGTTTTAAATACTTTTGATTTAATATTTTTGATCTAACACCTTTGAGATTCAATCATTTTTTCTTTTATATGAAAGGACTACAGTCTATGAATAAATTTGTTAATGAATAAATGTAATTATGTATGCTGTACAAAATAAAATGTAAATATTATTTAAAAAAAAACTGACCAAACTAAGCATACAATATAGTGCACTGGTAATAATCAATCATTCACTTCACACGAACAACATCAACAAACATAATAAAATTGATTTCAATATATTCGCGTCACATATATTAATAAATGACCAATTAAAAGTGCACAAAATCGACATTCTGCGTGTTTGAACGATGTTTATATAAAATTTAGTTTATTTCAGTTGTAGACACGGTTAGTAAAGCGTGTCACTTTAACGTACTCCACAGTGATATGCAAAGTAACTGTAAAATCAATATTTAATCACGATTAGCCTGTAACAACATATGTGCTTTGTTATAGTCATACGCTAAATTAATCAAACCGTATTTTTCAATATTGAAACACGACTCCGCGTAATTGGAATTTTCAATAAAACTAACGGCCGTGTTTATGGCTGGCGCGATAGAAATTAACTGATTGGATCCATTTCAAACGATCGACAATACTTTAATATGATAATTCTGGCGTCGTTTTATTTATTTCTCAATTATTCAAGCATTATACATTTAAATATAGTAAAATATAATAGATGTGTAATTACTTGTGTATCAGCAAAAAGAAATGAATGTAATTTAAAAGAATTAATTTGATAGGTTCAAAACATTTTATTATCAAGTAAAAAATAGAATTTCATTTAATTGTCCTATTCTGTCTATCAGCGATTTTTAATATGGTAGTAGTATTAAATTGTAAATGAGGATATTATTATTTTATCTACCCCACCGCAATTGACCGGGGATGCTATAAAAAAACGTCCGTATTCAAACAAAAGTCGCCAAAGTCCTGCTGATTCACCACATTTGCGGTGAATCTATTTAATCCCCTCGCATTTACACATCTAAAAAGCACGATTTGGATTTTCCAGCGATAAAAATAAAACCGGCGCGACATTAAAGAGAGGGAACTAGCCAATAGTGGATTACGGACTGTCTTCTAAAAAAAGCTTTTCTTTCTTTTCTCCTTACTGGTCATTACAAAACGCTTTGTTCAGCAGGAAAAGTAAAGTTAAGCCCAACAGTTGCCGAAATCCTGTGTCGGATGTGCAAAACCGTGATCGGATCGCTAGATGTCTCTCCGATAACAAATGGAAGAAGTTCCCGCAGGAAGGCGTGGTATCCAAATGATCGAAAGAACTGGTGCTTGCCTTATTCTATTTTCTCCGCAGCTGGAATGGGACAATCTCGAAGTCGTTTTGAAAATACAATTGATATTCAGTTTAGTGTGGGGGAAAATACGAGGCTCAATGGAAAGAAAAATAAATTACTGTTAAATGTGATTCAAACTTTAGTATGGGTATCAATAACTTATTTTTTAGTTGCTCCATTATTTTATCATTTTCAATTATTATCAATTTTTTCTGACTATAAACGTCAAATAACATCCGATTTTTATATCGCAACTATTATAACTTATTAAGTTAATCAAATTTACAAGGTTTTAATTATTTGAATATAAATAATTTTTATAAAATCAGTCTATTGTATACATTTCAGATTGTCAAAAAACAATTTTAATTTAATTTTTAGTTTGAAATATTTGCTTTTAAAAATGTTCTATCTTTTATGGTTATATCATATTGCTTTCTGATTGGTTATATTGATGTGATCAAATCAAATATTATTGAATGGAATTTTTTGTAATATAACAAATATATTACATTTTATTTTTATATTATTGTATAAGAAACAAATGTTTTTCTTTTGTTTCTGTTATTAGCCTCAAATTGTTTTATCTAACAAAATTGCTAAAAATTTCACATTAAAATTACATTAATTAGCAAATTTGATGGTTTTTAAATAATTTATAACTTTCATATTTTTAAAATAAATAAAAATAGTTGCTACCAACTCAATAAAAGAATAAACCAAATGTTTATCAAGAAGGTAATTACGGTACATAATTATCTACAGTTTTTGAGATTTGTTTATTTTTTTTTTAAGCAAATTGCTACAAATATTGGTCATTGATGTGGTTATCTGAAAACTCTTAAAGGATATATTTGACAAATTTAATATTACGATATTACCATTTTTAGCAAACAAACCACTCTTGTCATGCCATTTTGCTAACCGGACCTTTGCCAAAAAGATTGCAAAAAGACGCAGTTTTCCACCATTTCTCGAAATGGTACAGCATAATGTGGCGTACGTGAGTATGATTTTTGAAGCACACTTAAAAAAATTATGTTATAACAAATCAATCGTTAATGTAATTTTTTTTTCTAAACCAGTATTCATTTTGACGCTGCATGTTCTTAAATCATGCATTACAAACGCAAAGGTAGTATATCAATTAAATATTACACAACCAAATTTAAGATATAAAAAACTTTGTTTATTGTAATTATATAATAAAATAAATTTATTTAATTAACTTTTGCATATAAAAAAAGTTAAATTAATATATAATAATTATAATATAATAAATTAACACACTTTAATAATGTAAATATAATAAATGTATCATTTGGAAGTAGTTCACTTATTTTCTTTAGAGATTAGTAATGACAATTATTGATTAACATCAGCATTTAGATAAAATAATAGCAAAGGCACTACTGATGAAAAGTGCAATAAATTTATCAACAAATTTTCCGAAATTACAAAAACAAATTAAATTATAAAGAAACGCTTTTCACGGCCAGTACGGTATGTTTAAAAAAAAAACACTTGTTTCTCAACTTTTAGAAAGAAAGAAAATAAAAAATAAAAGTGAGAGGATGAATAGAAATTTTAATTATATATAAAAATTACATTTTTTAAAACGTCGTTATTATTAAAAAAAAAGGGTTATCCATCGACAATAATTTTAATCATTCTCATAAAGTTGATGTAGCCCCTAGTTGTTAGTTGTAAAAATACGAGACGAAAATTTCAATTATATTTTGAATTACCAAAAAATGGTGAAAAAAAAAATTGTACGTTACTTTCACAAAAAAATGTTGACTGTCAACATAGTCACTTGTCTAGGAGCTGGTGACAAAAAAAGTCTGATATTTTTAGATTGGACTGTATGTAGCCATAGACTGCTTTTGTAGAGGCTGGCACGCTAAGAAAAGCTGCTGACTCTACACGGGCGTTCTATGCTCAAAATACAGTCCAATCTGAAAATATCAGACAATGAGGCAAATATTATTATTTCTAATCTATTAAATGTTAAACGGACAAAATAATAAAAACAATTAAAAAAATTATTTAATAAACTTATGGACACGTCGTGAAGAATGGAGCTTACTATACTGCTGTGATATAATAACAAGAAGAAACAACACAGATAACTATTGCGATTAAGTGATTCAGAAAAACCGCATGGTTTTGAAATAATGAATACTCTGTTAATTTTACATAAATTGTTTATTTATTGGCAATAAAATGTTTGTTATAAAATGCCATTTTATTTAACTAAGTGCGGAAAATAACATCACTTAAATAACAACTTTTTCTTGAATGCTTTGTTTGAATGATTAAAGTTGCTCATAACCGTTTTTTAACAGTTTTCGATAATTTTTTTGCAGTTATTGGCAGATAGCATCTTTCAATTTTTTCAATATTTGGAGTTTATTTTTATAGACACGGGAAACTTTACAAGAAAAATCATAAGCCGTTAGGTTAAGAGAACGAGATGGCTAATTCACATTGCTAAAACGTAAAATGATTTGTTTCTAAAAAATCTCTTAAAAAATCTTTTATTGAGGCTCTTGTTGTATATGGGCTTTGGCTCTATCCTGCTGAAACTTTACATACTTAAAATCTATTATTTGTATCTGTATCTAAATACTCTAAATTTAGCAATATCACAGACCGATACTCAAAGGCTATGCAGGGACCGTTGAAACAACTGTTGTGGTAAGCGCAATATCAGCAAATGTCGACGAATGCTGTTTTTAAATAACAAATTTATCACTTTTAACATAGTTATTGTACACGAACTTACACGAACTTACAATGCTGCATATAGTGACTAAAATGGCGTAGCTTGCGGAGTTGGATCACATTATTCCGGTTTTCCCTACTCTTTTACTAGCTGTGTACTACGCGTTTAAAAACCATGTGGTTTTTCTGAATCACCTTGTATGTAGATGTACTATTTTAATTGGCTTTGGTTTTCTAATATTTAATAAAATTGATAGTTTGTTTGCGTTTGTAACTTGCGTAAAACTCAAGAGCAAGCAAAGCCAAAATGAACATTACAAAACCGTGTTTATTTTAATATATTGCGGTCTACGCTTACGGAACGGTCAGTATTTGTTTTGTACTAATTTTTTAAATCTCCAAGATTTTTGTTCTCTATTCTACTGTTTCTACCATCTTTCTATCGACTTTTTTCTTGTTTTTATATTTGCTTTTTTTACTGGTTAAATTTTTCACTAGTTTTCCTTTTATTTTAAATTTTTTTCAATATCATATTTGCAAGAAGTGTTGCCGCAATCACTCGTACTGCGTCCAGTAACACCGTTAAGTAAGTCTTGCTGGTCCTTAACAAGCGTGTTCTTGTAGTTTCTCTTATTTTATTCTATTTTTTTTTTCATGTTTTTGCGGCGTATAACAAATTGTTTCTTGCTTCCGTTGCTATTAATTTTTTGATTTTTTTCACTGGACTTCTGTTGTTTGTCTTCCTTAACCTGTTAATTCCATCGTTTTGCTTCAAGTGTCACTCCGAGCTATTAGATTTTATTTCTATGGTTATTACTTAATCTCCTACTTGTGTTTTACTTGTTTTTTATTAGTTTTTTTAGTTTATAGAAATTTGTCCTTTGTTTTTTGTGTTTCAAATATTATACCCATACTTTTTATCCATATCTGTATCATGTCTATTGGTAGCTCTAGTCTTTTTTGCAAATACCGTTAATGTTACGTCTTACGGCAGTCTTATATAAAGTAGCTTATTATAAACTATAGCAAACCAAGAATTGATTGGCCTTTATATAAGGCAATTTAATATACCCAGAAGTTATTTTTTTCTTTTGCACTTATGCTTTTGCTTGTTTTAGCATCTTTTATTTGTGCTTATGTTTCACATATTTTATGGGCTACGCGATTTTGGGATTACTGTAGGTTCCACAGTTTTGGTCCTAGTGCTGAGCCTTGCGGTACTTTTTTAGTCAGTTTGAATCTTTCCTTTTTAGTCACTAAGTTTTTACTCTGTACGTAGCTCCATATTATCTTAATTGTTTTGCTGTTTAGTTTTTTTGTCGTCTTTTTTTTGCGTTTTGCAGTTTGCTTTAACATTTTTATAGCTCTTAAAGTTGTTTTTGTTTAGTAAATCAGTATTGTTCCTTTTTATATCCAAATTTTTGATTTTTTTTTCTATTTTTTGCACAATATTTTTTCCATTATTTTAGATAGTGTGTTGATTAAGCTCATTGGTCTGTATGACGTTGCTATTTTTCTTTTTTTCTTTTTCTTAACTAGTATTAGGGTGGTCTCTTTTCAACATTCTAGAAATGTTTGTTTTTTAGGAACTATTGATTTGAGATATTTCTACTGTTCCAGTCTAGCGCTGCTTATACAATTTATGTTGTTAATTTGTCCGGAACTAGTGCTTTGTTGTTGATCAATTCTTTTATGATCTGATTTATCTTTTTACTGTTGATATAACTGTTTTTTTGTGTTTTTTTTTTCTCTGGTATAGCTACTAGTTCTTCCTTGGAAAACATTTTTTTAATTTTTTTTTTAGTAGTTTTTTGATTGTTTTTCTTTGCAATTTGTTTACCACTATTTTGTAGGGCATTCCCCAAAGTCTATAAATTTTTATTTTTTTCAGCATTATTTTTTTGTTATTTCTGATTGCTTTGTTTTTTAGATGTAAAACATCACTACTATTTTAAGTAGAAGTATTGTAATATAACAAAATATTATTATTATAATTATTAAGGGAGTTCAAGTCAAGAAAATTTTAAAGACTATGGTATGGGACTTTTACATTCATACTTGCTTTTAAAACTAAAACTATGATTGAGCTACTTATGTTTCCATTGTGTTGTAATCACTACGGTAATGTAATACCTCGGGTATAAATGCAAATAATTACTTGCGTTAACTGTTGATGTAGAAAATAATAGTTTAAAAAAATAATTAAAATTTTGGCTTATTTATTTACTTTAAATCAGTTTTAAAAGTTTATTTTGTTAGTTTTAGTCGACTTAAAAAAACTTTTTTTAAATAGTGGCAAAATTAGAGGCAAGTTTTTTAATATACCAGTTATGTGTGGCGTAATAAAAATGAATTAGAATTGAAGACAATTTTTACACTTTGGGAATTGGCACAAATACTTTTTGAAAGACTTTATTTGGATTGTTGTAAGCCAATTAAATCAAGAATGTACTTAGTTATTATAGCCAAACAACTACTGCAAACATCATTATGAGATACAAAGAAATGTGGTTGTCACAATAATAGATCACACTTTACATGTAACGAGTTTTAAGATTTTTTAAAGAAAAACGTTAAGCATAAGGGAACTACGCCAGGATACTCACAAACTAATAGAGCAGTTAAAATGCGGTAAAAACTTTTAAAAACTTTTGAAAATGTGTGATTGCAGTTACAAATAACAAAATAAAATATTGAGATTCTGATATATGCTGAGATAGCTTTATTGAACAAAATAACGCCAAAACCAGAATCAAACTCTAAGAAAAACATTGAAAGTTAAAAATTTAATTATCAAAATGACAAATAATCATGGTGCTTTGTTACAAGAAACCAACAATGTAAGAGATCATTTAATTCTTATTTTTTTTTTCTCTAACAAAATCATAAACACTATTACAGACTAAACCAACAAACACATTTTTTTAAGTAATAATTTACCAAAGATGGGTGTTTCCCATTCTTACAAGTAAAGAAGTAACGACTCTAAGAAGCAAACCAATAGAGTTATGGTTAGTAGCTGCCAAGACAGACGTAAACCATTGAGTTGAAACTCCCAATTGATTTCTAACAAAAACAACAGATTTTCTGACTTACCAGAACAATCAAACTACCGGCAAGCTGTAGTTAGCCGAACTAATAGTCAGAAATTAAATCTCGGATTGATCCTGGATTTATGAATCCGAAATTCATTTTGTTAATCGCTTTAAGTCAAATTACAAACATCGTGATGGTGACTTTACTCGCGATTGGTCAGTGAATGATTTTTTATCTTTAAACTTAATTGTTATTGTTTCTATATTATTCTTTCTTATTTGTCTGTTTTGCTGTCTCTATCTTTTTCTACTGGTTGTCGGGTTAAATGTGTTTTTCTTGGCTATTTTTAGAGCTATGTTTTTTCTTCATAACTTTTTCCTGACGCATATTTTGACGTTTATTTTCTTAATTGAGAGAGTGCATTTGGTCATTTTTCTGAGTTTATCCAGGCTCATTTATTTTGGGCTTGTAGTATTGTATTGCTTTTTTGCCACTTTCGTAAGCCTGTAGTTTTATCTGCAAACCCGTCTCTTTTTTTTTGTTATAAATCTTCTATTCAGATGGCCAAATCACCAACTGCTGTAGTTGGGTTTTCTACTATTATTTCTTTTTTTGGGTATATTTTTCTTCCCGCTATTCTTCTGTACACATTGTAGGTGTTTCTCTCTAATGTAGATTAGTGTCACTTGCTTGACAATTTACAGTAGACTAGGCTTTGTACTCAATTCAAGCATCTAGTGTAGTTTTATAGCAGATGTTAACGTTACCTTACTATATTGCCATTGTTTCCGACCCGTGTGATAGTTTAGTTATAGAGCGTTTGGGGATTCCCGAATATGAAAATAATAACTTGCTCTTTAATAACCGAGGTGATTCAAAAGTTACCTAATAAGCTGATCTATTAACCCCCTTCAAACAAGTCGTAAAGTAAATTGCTGTAAAACGCAAAAAAAGAACTAAAGTATTGCTTTTTTACTTCTTAAACCTTTTCTTTGTTTGGCTGGTCTGTCTATCATATTATTCTATAGGCTTAGATCTTTTTATTTTATACTTATTCAGGGTAATTGCTGTCATCTAGGTTCTATATTAAAGGATGAGGTAAGAGAAAAAAATAATAGTAAGTAGGAAGTAAGAATCGAAGAATGTTGAAAATCCCTTAGGCGAATAAAATAACAAATAATGAGGTACTCATGCAAATGGACATAGACACTACTCACGACGGTGAAACGTAGAAAAGCAGAATATTTTGGTCACATTTTCCGAAATGACAAATACCAATTCCATCGAAAGGAAGAGATTCTCATGGTTACAAAATCTCCAACAATGGTTTGGAATCAGAGATGCCCCTACAATAATAGAACTTGCACAAGATCGAGATGAGTTCAAACATATGGTCGCTAACCTCCTATGAGGAGAATTATTTAGAGATTCACATATATATATATAGTATTGACTTGAATAAGATGGAAGTAAAATTTATGAAGAACAAAGTATTATGGTTCCGAGGCAAGAAGTTTGGGTGCACTAGAATACCAATTTTTGAAAAGCTAAATGTAACTTTATACCGACTTAGTTTGATATTCTTTGTAAGGTATTTCGTAATAAAATGAGGAATAATGTAACTTAGTATCTTCTTTTTGTTTTATAATAAATCTTGTGCTATAATGCTCTTTTTTAATGTTTGCTTAAATATTTAAAATTGGTGACTATAATAAAATGTTTGATAGAATATATGACACTGCTAATAATAACGTACTTATTATTATTTTCTCACAATAATCTGCATGTTGCTTTTAAAAACTATACTAACTGCAGTGTATTAAATTAACATTGCAATATGATCTTAATTGTTTGACTAGAACTATGTACTATAGGACGCTACAATAATAACAAAAATATTAACTGTTTTCTATAAATTTCAGTACGATATTACAATAATAAATCTGGTAGTTTGATTCAATTAACCTGTATTTAATTTATCCCGTTGTTACTGTGATTATAGAACAATTTTTCTTTAATACATACATCTTACATTTAAGCTGTATGAGAAGAAAAGGTGTAATAAAATTTACAAGACATTGTACTGAAAATAAATTAAAACACACTTGTTCGTGTTTCCATGACATAGAGAAACTTTATGCACGTACACAAAGTATGCAATTTTTGTTAGTCGGAATTCTTTTCAAGAGTAACTTTTATTTAATCCGTTCTATAATTAAAAGCCTTAATTTAGAAGACCGTGAACTATTATAATCTGTGCATGAAATTAATTCGCAGGCTTATGGGGCTAAGGGGTAACAAAAATACACGTTTAAAGCGAAACAACGACGGGCTGAAGAGAGGATACCATAAAACCTGAGAATATTTAATATTTCCACGTCTGCATGTAACGTAATAAAAGTATTAGTTTTGCACTTACATTCACGCTGCATATTATATCATTTTACGATTGTGTTATTACTGCTTATATATGTCTTAGAGTGGAGTGATTTTCCAAAAGAAACTCAATAAAAATTGAAGGCATTGCAATTGTTTTTATATGGCACAGTAAAATATGCAGAGTACGTTTTAATTAAAAAACTTTTATTTTTAAAATTTTATTATATTAATATTTATTCTAAATTAGTTTATTTGCAATTCCCAAATTAATAAAATAAATAAAAATATTCGTGTATTTATTAATACGCGTTTAACTCAACAGTTCATATTTATTTTTATTACAATTACAAATAAAACTGTTATTATTTCGGAATAAAATAAATAAACATTTATAATTATCCAGCCGTTTAATGATGATATAATAATTTAATAGACAACGCGCGCATTTAAATATATTTTAATTGAACTGTATAATTCAGTTTTTAATTGGCAATTTAAACAAAACTCCCTCACTTATTCGTTAATAAAATGTCAATAATTGCACACATATGTCAATAAATTGAGTGGCATCTATTCGGGATATGACCTTTTTAATTTATTACGTTTTTTGAATTGTTACAATTTTTATTTTTAAATGGAAAATTGGCAATTGTTTACATTTTAATTGATGAAGTATTTACTTTGTTCCTTTTTGCATTGAATCATTAATTTTATCAATAAAATTGATATGCAAGTATGTGGAAGTTAATGGATTTAGGTTTATGTTAGATTTAGTAAAATATTTTTCTAAATATAGATTCTAAAATTGAATGCATTTTTTGTCTTAGCAATTGCCCGTTCGTAGATCAGTGTCGGTTCCACAACATTTTCTTGTTCGATAATATATCAACAGATGGTCGATGTCTAAATGTTTATTAGGTACTTTAAACAAGGTTTTTGGATTAATAATAACGTAGTACAGTTTATACAGTATATGCAATCGATGCAATATAACACAGCTCGTTCGTTCTTGGTGAATAGTGTACCATTTGAGACGCGCCCTATACTTTAAAGAGCTAGATTAATAATTAAAATACACGTTGTTTGTTACAAAGATTTATTTGCAAAATAATTGATGAAACAAAAAATATATAGAATTAATATAGTAAAAGTTAAAAAAAGACTTTAAGTTTTGTTTTATTAATTATATCTTATTAATTTAATGTTTTAAAAAGAGTTTGAAGATACGCTTGCAGATTACAAGTGTATCAAAATTATAAACTAGATAAAAGAATATTTTTCAAATAATTAAGTAAGAAAATTAATTTTAAAAAATCTATCAAGTGGAATGTGTCCAATGTAATTTTGTGATACAAAATTACATTGGACACCAATCCACAAAATAAAATGCCAGTTATTAATTAATAATAATTACGTGTTATTAACTTTAAAAAATAAACGCCAAATACTGCTTAATATAGATTAAATGAACTTATTTTGAACATTGTAGATAACACTTCAAAAGAAATTATTTGTGTTATTTATCTAGCTATAAAAAATGCTATTGCAAAAAAAATTATATCCAGTTTCTGTGTTATTGTATAGTATCATCTCCAAGTTTGAATATCTATAAGAATATATTGACAAATATAAAAAAAAAAATAACTCGTCTTATTTTCAATTAATAAAAAAATGGAAAAAACTAAAACAAATGTTTTTAAAATTTTAAATATGAGCAATGGAGGTGCGTCGAGAAACTTGCTTTAGTATTTTTTTGTTTTAATAACTTATTAGTAGTCTATTTATCTGTTTATGATAATAATTTTTGAAGTTTTTTTGTTGATTTTTAACTCGGACTTTAAAAAATCTATATACTTAACTCAAAAAAAAATTGCTAGTGAAATCAATCAAAAATTTTCTGTACAATCCAACTCATTTTTAATTCACATCCTTTTTATACGCAGATACGATTGGATTAATGTTTGAATGCCAAAAATAATAACATTTTCAAGTATTTGCGCCGATAGATTTGCAATTGTTTTGCCGCGTATAAAAAGGGTGTGGACTCAAAATGACACTAAAATTAGATTCTACAAAAAATTTCTGATCAATTTTACTAGCAAAATTAATTTTTGCGTTAAATCTGCAATTTTTAAACAAAAATTACAATTTTTTAAAGTCAAAATTAAAAAACGACAAAAAACAAAAAAAAAAAATTAAAATCCAGCAGTCTCAAATCGCATCTGTGAGGTGAACAGTTCACATCACCAAAACGGCTAATAACGCTGTTGTTGAATTTGGTGAGCAGAAGATTGATTGTGGCATGTGCAGTGTGTGATGTTGCTCCATCTTGTTGAAACCAAAGTTGCTGTAGATAGAGAAGTTTTTTTAATTAAAACAGTAACGTTGGCTCTATCATCGTTTTTGATGCAAAATGGCGCAATAACGCCACCACTCCAAAATCTGCACCAAACGGTAATTCGCAATAAATGCAATGGTTTGTCAACTATAGCATATAGATTTTCTTCTCCCCAAACACGGCAGTTTTGTTTGTTTACATAACCTCCAAGATAAAATAAACATCGTCTGAAATGATGGTTTTTTGGTTAAAATTAGAGTCAACATTCAATTTGCTTAAAGTTTATTGAACAAAGCAAAGTTAATTTATTTTCTTTAACAAGTTGCATTTTGTACGCAAACATACAAAGGTCTTTGTAAAGAATCCGCCTCAAAGTGGTTTGCCAAATATTCAGTTGCTGACTTCTGCGCCGAGTTGATGTTTCTGAGTGTTTGCGTACATTTTGAGCCACAGAAGCGACAATTTTGGCAGAATGCTTTAGATGAGCATGTTTGATGCGCGCATTGTCTACCAACATTTTAGTTGCACGTACTTTTTTACAAATTTTTGTATTCTTTTGATCGATGGCGCTTCATTTCTTTAAAACAACGTACGCAATTTTTGCGCAAATGAGACCCATTTTCAAAATAAATTTTTAGTATTTTAAAACGTTGTTCCAAAATAAAACATTGCATTTTGTGTCTACGGAGGTATCTAATCACACTTTTCTTATGTAATTGTGACGCAAAAATTGACAGCGTCGGTAGAAACATGTGATTCAAAATTCAACTAAAACATGACCCACCCTTTAAAACAAAAGAAACAAAAAAAAACTTTTTTTTCATATTGCTACGACAACCAAAACAAAACGAATTGTTGATAATATGGAATAAAAAACATTTTTAAGCAAATTTATTCCACAGAAATAAGCAGCATTTCCAAAGACCTATATACTTTAAGATTTTAGTTGGAAGTACAAAATTAAAAAAAAAAACGTGGTTTTGACAAGGTTACCTTACCACATTTATGAAACTGCTGAAGGTTGTTTAGCACCTAAAGAATTTAAATATAAATTTTTTAATAACTTTTAATATTAAATTCAATTTACAAATTATGTTTATGTAAAAAAAATATATTAAAGAAACTATGCATTTTGGTGGCAAAAATATGATTAAAATTTAGCACTCTGTATGATAATTCCAAACATTCAAAATCTTTTTAATCTAAAACCAAAAGCCAACTTTAGGACAAAGAATAACTACGACATTGTTTTAAAACAGTGAATACATCTTCGTAACTCAAACTCAAGCATCGACCAACATCAAGTTAAGGTACGTTTATTTAATAACAGACTTGAACATTTTGATTATATTGACTTAGTTAATGTGCACTTTTGTTAAATTACTTTTTTATTTACACGTTCTTGAACTACACGATCTGATGTAGTATGAGCATTAGTACGCAAACAAGTGAAAACTGTTGTGAACAGTTTGGGATAAAAAAATTTAAGTTGAAAAATCTTTGGCAGTATTCTATTACGGCAGCATTGGCACTTTTATTACAATACCCTTATACAAACTGCCAGTTGCTAAGAACAAATAAACAAACAATAACATAATAAACTACTTGTTTAAATTTGAACAGTATTAATAATTACCTACGTTTTTTTTTTTTATTTTATATGATTTGTTCCGAGTACCTGTACTGGGTTTTCTTATCTTATTGTGCACCTCTGGATGTTACTTCTTTAGTAATTCAATTTTTTTAATAAAGTCCATTTGTTATGTGTTTGTTTAAGCTACAGTTTTTAGTCATTAGTCTTGTAAGCTTTTGCATGTTTGGTTCATTTGCATTACCATAGTTTAAGAGGTGTATAGCGGTTTTCTTGGGAATAGTTTTGTGTGCTTCATTCTTTGCAGGTTACTGTGTTTTGTTTTAGATTTTTTACAGATTATTTGTTTTGGTTTTGTATGCAATTCCAAAAGCAGGTTCCGGTTCAATAAACGTTTTTATTGTATTATTTTTGGTGAGTTGGTCCGTTTTAAGGTTTTTTTCTATGTCCCGATTCTTTGGTGTCTAGATCAGATGTACTTTGCTGTTCTTAACTAATGTTGAAAGAGTGGTTATGTTCATTATCAGTTAGGGTTTAGTGCTCTTTGGCTGCCAGACATGATAGTGATTGTTTTATTAACGTGTTGTCCTTATTCAATAGAGGTCTTTAATAGCAGCATATTTTTGCTTGAAAATCTGGAGCATGTTTTTTAGAGAGAACGTAGTTGACGTCTTTTGGTTTTAGTTTTTATATATACCGGTTTTGGTGCTATTGTAGTATTTATACCTATTTGTGTACCAACTAGTTCTTTTTATGTGTTTTGGGTATTTTCTGTTTATCACTTTTTTTTAAACGGTATTATCACATCAAACAACCGTTGAATGCAATCTTTCATTAAATGAAAAGATTTAGTGTATGTTTGTTAATCTCCAGTTGGAACGTTGCTTGTCTTACCTCTATCATTAAAATTAATGCAGTGATAGCAGTGTTTTTTATGGCAGCTGTAGAAGTTGATTTTATTGCATTCGTTATTAGCAGACATGATAACCTTTGTGTTTTACATACTTTGGTTGTTGTACTTTTAAAGGTAATATTACTTTGTACAAATGCTCCGTACGTTATAATGCGTCTTCTCACCACAGTGTAAATTAACTGGTTGTATTGGGTGTCAGATTTTATGTTTGTCTAACTATCGCTTTCGTTACAATGAGCAGCCGGATGGCTTTTGTAGTCACATGTTTCAGATAAGTGTAAAAGATTAGTTTTGTGTCTAGCGTAAGCTTTAAATACTTTCCTTCTTCTATTATATGGAGTGTGGGTCCATAATTTTTAGATGTTTTATCTATTTGATATTTTGCCGTCTTGTAAAAGAGGCGGTTGCCGTTTTGAATTGGTTTGAATAGTTTTTTCTTTTTGCCTTACACTCGACAGTGTTCAGTGCTTTTCGCATTATGTAAGATACAATTTTTTGAATTGTTTTTGCTAATCAGGATTGTGCGGTCATTGGTATAGCCTAAGGCAACAATGCCTATGTTGTTTAATGACTTTAGTAGGCTGTACATGACAATGCACCATAGTAAAAATAATAACACACATTTTTGCGGACACTTGTCGACAACTTTTAGCATTGAGTTTATCAAATATTAAATAAGTTATTTCTCTGTTTTTCATTGCTATGGCAATTAGTGTCAAAAAGCCTATTAATGTCTAAAAAAGGTCCCAAAACAATTTCTTTGCAGTGTATAGTTTTTTTACATCTAATTAGTTGATGCCCAGTTTGTAAGAGTTTCTTAGATGTAAGCATATTAGTATTGGTGCACAAGCAAAGACGTCCCGTCTCGTACATACGTAGGTTGCTTTGGCATTAATACTACTTTAAGTATGCTTCAGCAGTTTATTATATGTAAAAGTGCTAAACTCACTCTAAAGATTTTACTTTTTTGTAACATAATAGAATAAATTCTTTTAGCTTTTGGCACTTAAATGGTTTAAATGTACTAATTTCTTATTCTACGATGCTTTTGTTTACTATGGAATTTGCGTTTTGCTCAATTATGTTTGTTTAGCATTTTAAGAGTTTTTGGGTTTGAGGTTTCTGTTATTGTAGAACCTGGTAAGTGAATTTTCTTGTGTTCCTGTGGTTCATATGCGAAATCTGGTGTACAGTGTCCAACTTGTAAAGCAATTTACCACCTGGGGTGCCGTAAAAGGGTGAAATTATGCTGCGGGGTTGAGTTAACCTCAATGTCTGAAAATGAAAATGAATTCAACTTCGAAAAAGAAGCATACATCAACTTAAAAGACCTGGTGAGCGAGTTAAAACTTACTAATTCATTACTTAGTGAAAAAATTGTTACACTAGAATCTGAGAATAAACAATTAAAAAATCAACTAGTTAATTGTTTACCTGAAAAGTCAACAATGGATGTTTGTAACCCAAATAACAATACCGAAAACAATAATATTCAATTATTAGATGTTAACGTATGCAACCAAAAGAAAACTAAAAAGGTGGATACTGCTACACCGCAAAGCAATTTGGTTACACCAAAAACACCTAAAGTGATAAATCCCAATATTACAAAGATCAATGATCCTGATTCTATTATTAATGTAGAAACCAATCAATGGGTTGAAGTAGTCAAGAAGAAAAACACCAAGCGCAAGTACGTAATGGGCTCAAAAGATGTAGATAGCAGTTGCAAAATAATAGCCAAGGAGAAGAAAAACTGGGTATTTATTGGAAACTTACACCAAGAATGCACAAAAGAAGATCTTACAACGTACATAAGTGATCTACTATCTCATAAAAATTTTGAAATTCATAAAATTGTGACAAAATATAACACCAACTGTTTCAAAGTAGGTGTTTCTCAAATAGACTATAATGTAATTATCAATCCAGTAAATTGGTCCATGGGAATAAAGGTATCTAATTATAACTTTATTAAACAAAATCCACAAATATCAAATGAAAATTTTCAGAAAGGCAATCAAAACACAAATCCGAAATAAACAATATGTTTGATAATAATTTTAACATATTGTCTATTAACATTCAATCAATTAAATCAAAGTTAAATCAATTGGAAACTGTATTTTCTGATTATAATTATTCCGTGGTATGTATTGGTGAGCATGGACTCTCTACTGTTGAAGCCACTTACTTAAAATTAAATAATTATAAGGTGAAAGCACAGTTTTCACGTCAAATTTTTACTTGTGGCGGTGTCATGATTTTAGTAAATAGTGATATAACTTGTGAAAACTTAAATATATGTACATTCTCACAAGAGAAGCACTGTGAAATTGCAGGAGTATACATCTCGCAAATGAACTGTGTAATTATTGTAATATATCGTTCACCGAGCGGAGATTTTAATGTGTTTTTAGATGTATTGTCAAATGTATTTAGTTCTTTAAATGTTACAAATAAGTTTATTATATTAGCTGGGGATTTTAATGTTAGGTTTAATGGCAATGATCCTAAAAAACCATTGCTTGTAGATTTACTCATGGCTTTTGGTCTGGAATACACAGCACACTTTCCCACCCGCCGAAATAATTGTTTAGATAACATCTTTACTAATTTAACTAGCTTTAAGGTATCACCTCTTGAAACGGGAATATCCGATCACAAAGGAATACATTTTTCATGTAGTTTTCCTAAATATAATGTAAAGATGTCAAAAAAAGTATACCGTCCTATAACAGTTGAAGGTAAATTTAAACTAGGAAATCAATTACTTGTAGAAACGTGGAGAAGCTTGCATTACCTTCCAGCAAATGATGCCACAAACTATTTCATTAACAAATTTATTTTCTATTTTAATGAGTCGTTCCCAGAAAAGACATTAATATGTAAAAATAAGAAGAATAACATTCCTTGGTTCAACAATGATTTACGTGAAATGCGTAATATTTTAAATCTTATGTCTGATGCATACCATAAAACTGGAGATCAGGAGTTTCTTGCTATTAGAAATACTTTGTAACGGCATAATTCCCGGGGAGTTGCAGTCGATGGAATTCCTAAAATCAAAAATAGGGATTAGTGGTATGCAACCAAGTATACACTATGGTTGAATGAAAATTATGTTGGGGTGAATTAATATCTGTATTTTGATTTTTAAATTAGTATCTAACTACTTTATAATTAAGTTATTTTGTGGTTTTATAAATATTTAATACTCACATGTTTCCTGTGCTGGTCTGTGCTGTGGATTTAGTGTCAATCCTGGACTGGCCCCGATCCTCTCGGTTTTAATCTAAAAACAAGTTGCGATTAGTTTATTTTAATGCAATTGTTATTAATTGTTAATCGAGGAAGGTTGTATTATGCTGTAGATTGCATGGGAGAGTGCTAATAGGGATTTGATTAATTGTTTAGTTAGAGTATGAGTGCGGTTACGATGATGGGTTTTGTTCACCTCGGGTAGTGTTATTAGTAGGATTTTGGAAATCGTTAGAGTTAATTATTGTGAATACTACTCAAGGGAGGAATTACCACTGTGTTAGAGACTGGGGGAGTTGTTATTTTGGGATATCAAGTAATTGTTGTTGTGTAGTGATTCGAGGTTAGGTGGTTCAATTCTGCAAGGATGATTTCTCAGGGGCAAGGAAGTTACAGTAAGTAGTTGGGACGATTTATATTGTTAATTTACTAATTTGAACTGCTGTACTTACTTGTGGTTATTAATCCACTTTGTTGTCACTTTCCACTTGACACCTGTCAGCCATCTTCTGATCACATTGTTCAGCGCATATGGGTTTGGCGCAAGATTTGAATTTCACCTAATTAGAATCATCTGCGCATCGGTCTGATTGGCCAGACGCTATGCTTCACGGAGAATGAGATTCATTCCTTTTCCGGTCGTTGAGGTGTCGTGGTGTGGTGTTGTAGCAGTGGCGAGTATACTGAGAGGATATGTAAATCCTTAGGCATCGTGGCCTGATTTATATACTCGCCGTTTAAACTGCATTGAGTGGTGATATATTGTGTTTGGTGTTACCCGCAAAGGGGTATTTTTGGGATTGATCGTATATACCACAACCGCATGGCGGATTTGTCACCCACCCGCATCTCTTAGCTGGAAGTTATCTAAAGGATTGTAGGACCGTATTAAAATCTCAGGTTGGTTTAGTGTTTATTTTATCTTGTTTTTATGGCTTTCCGGAGTTTGCAGAATTATTTGTAATTCTGGTTTTGTATTTTATAATACATGTTTTAGGTTCTTACTACGGGCGTTCTGGTTTATTTTTTTTAACGTTCCCGTACGGTCACCTCGCTGCTGTATCTATCGCAGGTGCGAGAGACCCCTCTTGACGTTCCGCATAGGACGTGCTGGAAGAATACAGAAGTGTGTGTTCAAGCGTGAGGCCGCTGATGTTCCCAAGTCTCATATCCTGCTCCCAATTGAAGTGATTGGATTGGTTAATTTGAAGAATACAGAAGTGTGTGCAAGCGCGAGGCCGCTGGTGTTCCCAAGTCTCACATCCTGCCAATTGAAGTGTAGTGGCTTATTTCCCAGAGTCCAGAAGAATTTAACAGGAAGAAGTCAACCACGTGATATCGACAGCCTTTATAATTATTGTTTTTTTTGTGTGCAATGCATATTTGTTTCGTGCCTTCTACCACTTGGTGTAAGGCAGAGCAAGATAACTGTGGGCTGTGAAATTTATTATTTTGTTTATTTTCGGGCGTGCTAATATTTGCTTTACAGGATCTTTGGACGGGGATAGCGCTATGCCTGGACAGGGACCCAAACCGTGAGTACTCCTTTTTCTTTTTATATATATAAATATACCGATATTTTGAATTAAAATTTCACGGCTTATTTACCGCTCACGTATTGTGTCATGTTCATTGTTTTAAGATATATAAGGCTTTGGTTGATACGTCGGTAGCACGGTTGTTCGATTTCTGTAGATCGATGTTTGTGAATAAGTTGGATACTGTTGAACTTTACATTTAATTTAACTTGTCAATGGCAGATTGGCCTAATCTGTTGTAAATACTTTTTTTGGAACAATCCAATAAATTGGGTGTATTTGTACCTGTATTTTTTTGCATTTACCTTTTTTTTTTTTTGCATTTACCTTTTTGTGTTCATTTAATTTTGTACATTTATAGATGTTCCTCACTCGAACATTAATGTGTCGAATGTAATTAAATTATATTAGCTTCTTCTACATTTGATATTCGCATACGCCTTTGTGTCTAACTTTTTGGTATCGGGTTCTACCTTTAGGAGGTGTGGCCAAATACAGGGTGGACTTCATAGAAAGATCCCGTGGCGCTCACAACTTACCACCCCCGTCTCCACTGAGCTACGACGGTAAGTGAAACCCTGTCCACCTCTTACCCTCACAAAAGGGCGTTGATTATCAAATCGAAGGTTGCTGTTTTGGTAGCGTTACAACTGGCGCCCAACGTGGGGCCATTATGGCGAAATAAAGAGAAATTTGAATTTTACTAGAATGTATTTAAATGCAAACATATAAATTACAACTTAGATGAATAAATGCAATATATTTAGGACTTAGGAAAAGTTTAGGGACGGTTTGACTTTTGGGAATTAATTGGTTCTTGTTAAGTGGTGTTTGTTTAGGATCGGCTTTTAGATTAAGAAAATCCGAAATTAGTCGGAATCTTTCTTACTAGTTTGATAAGTTTTGTTTGATTTTGATAAAAATCAACTTTAGATTTTGGTGTGATTGTTAGATTGTGTTCTTGAATTGTGTTGTGTCAAGATGGACTTTAAGATGAAGGTCAACCGGTTGGCGAAAGACGAACTGACTTATGAGTTAAAGGTGCGAGGTATAACTGGAGTTTCCTTGGTGGAATCCATGCGACCTCTATTGCGACCGTTATTAAGATTGGAGGAAAAAGAACCTGAGATTAAATACGTAGTAGGACAATTCGACACCAAGGAAGAAATTGGTATTATTGCGGGGAAGGTTGTTTTGCTCCGAGGCTCTTTGCCGACTCTGGACGAAACATCGGCCCCTTCTGTCTTAGAAAAGTGGGAGACTAGGTTTGTCCATGTCCTTGGCCGTGTCAAACGTTTGGAGGCAACGGAGGAGACTTCGGACACTCGTTCCAAATTGTTGTTGGAAGTGTTAGCATTAGGCGAGTCTTTTGAAAAGGTGAATCAAGCCAATATAACACGTAGGGAACACTTGCCACTTCATCTCTCTTTGCAAGAAGCTGCTCTCGTTACTGAGGCAGGGGAAGCGACCGATAGTAGTGAGGAATCTGGTGACGATTTACCACGTACTTCGACGCCAAGACCTAGATCGGAAGGTTTTCACCAGTCTCTAAGTGTTATGAAGTGGAACCTTAAATTTTATGGCGATACCAGTTTGAAGTCCGTGAGTGCGTTTTTGGAGCAAGTGGACGAGTTGAGTTTTGCTCGCAATGTCTCGAAACAGAGATTATTTAATTCGGCCCTGGATCTGTTTTCAGGTAATGCGTTGATTTGGTATAGGGCATACCGTAAGAACTTTTCCGACTGGGATGATCTGGTAGCGGCGTTGCGAAGAGAATTTCAACCGAGTAATTATGAAGAAAAATTACTGGATGAAATCAAGAGTAGGACTCAAGGTCAGAGAGAGTCTAGTGGACTGTTTATTGCGGTAATGAAGTCGCTTTTTACCCGACTAACGATTCCCGAAAATCAGCAAGTTAGAACGATAAGAAGGAATCTCTCTCCTTTCTACCAACATGGGCTAAGTCTGGTCGAAACAAAAACGTTGGCCGAATTAGAAAGTTGTTGTCGGAAGCTGGAAGCAGCGAAAGAGGCTAGCGAGGAATATGTACCCCCGACATCATCGCGTCGTCGACTCGAGCCGGACCTGGCTTACGTAGAGGTTACTGAGCAGTGTAGTGCCGTAGAAACTACTAAGACCTGCTATAACTGTCACAAACCCGGTCACTTTGCTCGAGAGTGTAGGCAGCCTAAAAAACTCCATTGTTTCAAGTGCGGCCTGGAAGGGTTTATTGTTGCTAATTGTCCAAAGTGTAATCCGAAGGCGGGAAACGCCGCCGGAAGACGTTAAACAGCCGATTGGCGCCTTCTGAGTCTCCATCGGCTCCTAGCTCTAACGAGATTATTGTGAACTATGTGTTGTCCCATGTGGGGAATGACCAGAGACCGTATCTAGAGGTAGACATTTTAGGTGTAAAAATGTTGGGTCTGCTAGACTCTGGTGCTACTCACACCATCCTAGGGTTAAAAGGTTGGGAGTGTGTAAAACGTTTAGGTCTGCATCTCGATGAAGGTTTTGTTGACATTTCAGTGGCCAATGGAGGTAAATGTTGTTGTATCGGTCGTGTGTCCGTCCCTTTCCTATTGTTAGGTAAATTACATGTGTTAGATGTTCTGGTGGTGCCCGAAATACCGCACAGGTTAATACTTGGGGTAGATTTTATCAAAAGCTTACAGGTGGTGCCGGATCTGAAAAATAACGTCTGGAAATTTGCCAGTTCGGAGATTGCGGGAGTAATTGGGGTTCCCACTCTTAGTGAAGAAGAGAAGTCCTTGTTGGAGAAGTTGGTGCAAGAAAATTTTCAGTTGATGGGAGAGGCAATAGGTTGTACCTCACTAGTGGAACATGTAATTACCACCGAATCTCCGCCGATTAAACTAAGGTATTATCCGGTATCTCCCCATGTACAGAAGCATATTAATCGCGAGTTAGACGAAATGTTGGCGGCAGGTGTAGTGGAGAAGTCAAATTCTCCGTGGTCATTTCCTGTGCTTCTTATACCCAAAAAGGATGGGTCTTTTCGATTCTGCGTCGATTTTCGCAAACTAAATGCTGTCACTAAACGCGACGCATACCCTTTGCCATACATCTCGGCTATCTTGGATCGTTTGGGTCGGGCTAATTATCTCTCGTCACTTGATATCAAGTCCGCCTATTGGCAAGTGCCAGTAGCCGAGAACTCAAAGAATTTTCTCAGTTTTACCGTGCCCGGGAGGGGCTTATTTCGTTTTACGCGCATGCCATTTGGTTTACATAATGCCCCAGCAACGTGGCAGAGGCTGATAGATAATGTATTGGGAGCCGAGCTGGAGGAAAATGTGTTCGTGTACCTCGACGACATTATTGTTATTTCATCTACTTTTGAGGAACACTGTCGGGTGTTGAAAGAAGTTTTCCGTAGGTTGCGGGAAGCGGGCCTAACCTTGAGCAAAGAGAAGTGCCAGTTTTGTAGGCCAGAACTCAAATACTTAGGCTACGTAGTTGATGCGAGAGGTATTCGGGTAGACGGAGACAAGGTGAAAGCGATCTTAGAACTGCCACCTCCTTCTACCGTCAAACAAGTCCGCAGTTTTGTTGGAATGGTTTCTTGGTATAAAAAATTTTTACCCGCTTTCTCTACTACCTTATCTCCTTTGTTCACGCTGTTGAAGAAACACCAAAAGTTTCACTGGTCGGAAGAGTGTCAGAAAACTTTTGATAACCTAAAAAGTGCGCTGGTGACGGCTCCAATTCTGCGCTGTCCTGATTTTGATCGTCCTTTCGTACTGCAAACTGATGCAAGTGATTACGGTATTGGGGCAGTGTTAAGCCAAGAATATCCGGAGGGTGAGCAAGTAATTTGTTACCTGAGCCGCACTTTGAGCTCATGTGAACGAAAGTACCATACTACGGAGCGTGAATGTTTGGCAGTGATTTGGGCCATTGAAAAATTGCGGCCGTATTTGGAGGGTTCAGTCTTTTCGGTAATAACCGATCATCACTCGCTTGTGTGGTTGAATAACTTGCACGATCCCCAAGGGCGACTTTCTCGTTGGGCTGTGAGACTTCAACAATTTAACTTTACTGTTATCCATCGCCGAGGAAAAGATCATGTGGTCCCAGATTATCTTTCTCGAGGCGTCCCGAAATGTGAAGAAATTGTAGTGACTGAGATTTCGGACAAATGGTATCTTCAGATGATACATAAGGTGAAGTCAAACCCTTTGCATTACCCCGATTGGCGTG
This sequence comes from Tachinus rufipes, assembly GCA_963932245.1. Classification (NCBI taxonomy): domain Eukaryota; kingdom Metazoa; phylum Arthropoda; class Insecta; order Coleoptera; family Staphylinidae; genus Tachinus; species Tachinus rufipes. The sequence continues at coordinate 41,182,133 of OZ010741.1, read as the reverse complement.
TTGAAGGTTATGTGTTGTATAAGCACGTGAAGCCTACCTACCCGGTCCTACAGGATACCGGGGAGGACTGGAAGGTGGTAGTTCCTAAGGAGAAACGAGAAGAGGTTCTTCGAAATTGTCACGATGTACCTACCGCAGGTCACTTGGGTGTTTACAAAACCTTTCATAGAATATCTTATCAGTATTTCTGGCCTAAATTACGATGCGACGTGGCTCGATACGTTAGACGTTGTGACGTCTGTCAACGTGTAAAGGGTGATGCCAGGAAACCCTTGGGTTTTATGTTGTCACAACCTAAGGTTTCCCGTCCGTGGCAGATGATAAGTGCGGATTTGGTTGGTCCATTTCCTCGATCAATGTCCGGGAACATGTATATTTTTGTTGTGTCGGATTATTTTTCAAAGTATTCCCTGTTCTTTCCTTTAAAGAAGGCTATAGCCCAGGAGGTTGTCAAAAGACTGGAGAACGAGGTCTATTTAGTTTACGGCGCTCCTCAATTGATTCTTACTGATAACGGAAAACAATTCACTAGCCGTTTGTTTAAGGAATCCTGTGCCACTTATGGTGTGCAATGTCGTTACAATGCGGCCTACCACCCCCAAGCAAATCCTACGGAGAGGGTGAATCGCGTCTTGAAGTCGATGCTTGTTTCCTATATCGGGGACAACCAACGCCTGTGGGATAAGGAGTTGCCAAAAATAGCGTGTGCCATTCGTACAGCGCGGCACGAAACAACTGGATTTACGCCTTATTTTCTTAATTTTGGGCGAGAACAAGTTTTGAAGGGTACCAATTTCGCCTTGCGTGCAGAATTGGAGAATGTTCATTTTGATCGCGCCAATGTGGTGGCCCGGTCAGAAATATTTCCGGAAATTTTTAAGAAAGTGGAGGATCGTTTAAGACAAGCCCATGAGAAGAATAAAAAGTACTATGACCTCCGCCGTAGACCCGACGAATTTTACGAAGGGGATCAAGTACTCAGAAGGAATATGATGCTCTCCGACGCAGGACAGTATTATTCGGCAAAACTGGGTAGAAAGTTTGTTGGACCTTACACCGTGAAGAAGAAATTGTCCCTATGGACGTATGACTTAGTGGATGAGATGGGAAAATCGCGTGGAGTTTGGCACGCTAAGGACTTAAAGCCTTTTTTGAGTCACTAATCGAGATAGCTGTGTTGACCCCGGCAAAAGAATAGGGCAACTGTGATTCTGCGTGGGGTAAGAGTCCCCTGAATGACCCGACGGTTGCGCTTAACATCTTTGGTTTCTCCAATAGCAACATCTCTGTGTGTGTGTTTGTCTGTATGGTTTGTGTCGTTGGTTTGTGTTTTGGTGGGCGATAGTGCCCAGCTTTATTTTTCGGCATTATGACGAATTTTGGCGGACGGACATGATTAGGATTTGGTACGTTTGGGCGTGACGTTGAATGGCGGACATTGGCAGCTTCCTAATTTCTTTTCCTTCTTCCTTTCGCCGACCAACATTCACCGAGCTTCAGCCCCGAGGGAAGGTGTCAAAGAAGTCTTTAGGCTAGGGGAGGAATGTTGGACTACGGTATTTTTTTTGGTACGCTACTTTAGGTACTCTTTCTTCGACTGTCTGTGGTCAACTCTTCTCTTTTCTCTTTTGGGCTGCTTAATGTCTACACCACTCAGGTATAATTGGTTCTGTTTTACTTTCTGTGGGTTATTTTCTTTTTTTTGTGGGTTATTTTCTTTTTGGGGGTTATTTTTTTTGTATGTGTGCGTTAAGGTAGAGGCCTGTTGAGGCTCTGCTTAAATTTATGTCTATTTGATTTTAGTGCCTTACAATTACGTTTTCTCGGAAAACTTTTGTGGAAACTTTTCCTCGGGGAAGTAAGGGGGGGATTTGTAACGGCATAATTCCCGGGGAGTTGCAGTCGTTGGAATTCCTAAAATCAAAAATAGGGATTAGTGGTATGCAACCAAGTATACACTATGGTTGAATGAAAATTATGTTGGGGTGAATTAATATCTGTATTTTGATTTTTAAATTAGTATCTAACTACTTTATAATTAAGTTATTTTGTGGTTTTATAAATATTTAATACTCACATGTTTCCTGTGCTGGTCTGTGCTGTGGATTTAGTGTCAATCCTGGACTGGCCCCGATCCTCTCGGTTTTAATCTAAAAACAAGTTGCGATTAGTTTATTTTAATGCAATTGTTATTAATTGTTAATCGAGGAAGGTTGTATTATGCTGTAGATTGCATGGGAGAGTGCTAATAGGGATTTGATTAATTGTTTAGTTTGAGTATGAGTGCGGTTACGATGATGGGTTTTGTTCACCTCGGGTAGTGTTATTAGTAGGATTTTGGAAATCGTTAGAGTTAATTATTGTGAATACTACTCAAGGGAGGAATTACCACTGTGTTAGAGACTGGGGGAGTTGTTATTTTGGGATATCAAGTAATTGTTGTTGTGTAGTGATTCGAGGTTAGGTGGTTCAATTCTGCAAGGATGATTTCTCAGGGGCAAGGAAGTTACAGTAAGTAGTTGGGACGATTTATATTGTTAATTTATTAATTTGAACTGCTGTACTTACTTGTGGTTATTAATCCACTTTGTTGTCACTTTCCACTTGACACCTGTCAGCCATCTTCTGATCACATTGTTCAGCGCATATGGGTTTGGCGCAAGATTTGAATTTCACCTAATTAGAATCATCTGCGCATCGGTCTGATTGGCCAGACGCTATGCTTCACGGAGAATGAGATTCATTCCTTTTCCGGTCGTTGAGGTGTCGTGGTGTGGTGTTGTAGCAGTGGCGAGTATACTGAGAGGATATGTAAATCCTTAGGCATCGTGGCCTGATTTATATACTCGCCGTTTAAACTGCATTGAGTGGTGATATATTGTGTTTGGTGTTACCCGCAAAGGGGTATTTTTGGGATTGATCGTATATACCACAACCGCATGGCGGATTTGTCACCCACCCGCATCTCTTAGCTGGAAGTTATCTAAAGGATTGTAGGACCGTATTAAAATCTCAGGTTGGTTTAGTGTTTATTTTATCTTGTTTTTATGGCTATCCGGAGTTTGCAGAATTATTTGTAATTCTGGTTTTGTATGGCATGTTTTAGGTTCTTACTACGGGCGTTCTGGTTTATTTTTTTTAACGTTCCCGTACGGTCACCTCGCTGCTGTATCTATCGCAGGTGCGAGAGACCCCTCTTGACGTTCCGCATAGGACGTGCTGGAAGAATACAGAAGTGTGTGTTCAAGCGTGAGGCCGCTGATGTTCCCAAGTCTCATATCCTGCTCCCAATTGAAGTGATTGGATTGGTTAATTTGAAGAATACAGAAGTGTGTGCAAGCGCGAGGCCGCTGGTGTTCCCAAGTCTCACATCCTGCCAATTGAAGTGTAGTGGCTTATTTCCCAGAGTCCAGAAGAATTTAACAGGAAGAAGTCAACCACGTGATATCGACAGTCTTTATAATTATTGTTTTTTTTGTGTGCAATGCATATTTGTTTCGTGCCTTCTACCACTTGGTGTAAGGCAGAGCAAGATAACTGTGGGCTGTGAAATTTATTATTTTGTTTATTTTCGGGCGTGCTAATATTTGCTTTACAGGATCTTTGGACGGGGATAGCGCTATGCCTGGACAGGGACCCAAACCGTGAGTACTCCTTTTTCTTTTTATATATATAAATATACCGATATTTTGAATTAAAATTTCACGGCTTATTTACCGCTCACGTATTGTGTCATGTTCATTGTTTTAAGATATATAAGGCTTTGGTTGATACGTCGGTAGCACGGTTGTTCGATTTCTGTAGATCGATGTTTGTGAATAAGTTGGATACTGTTGAACTTTACATTTAATTTAACTTGTCAATGGCAGATTGGCCTAATCTGTTGTAAATACTTTTTTTGGAACAATCCAATAAATTGGGTGTATTTGTACCTGTATTTTTTTGCATTTACCTTTTTTTTTTTTGCATTTACCTTTTTGTGTTCATTTAATTTTGTACATTTATAGATGTTCCTCACTCGAACATTAATGTGTCGAATGTAATTAAATTATATTAGCTTCTTCTACATTTGATATTCGCATACGCCTTTGTGTCTAACTTTTTGGTATCGGGTTCTACCTTTAGGAGGTGTGGCCAAATACAGGGTGGACTTCATAGAAAGATCCCGTGGCGCTCACAACTTACCACCCCCGTCTCCACTGAGCTACGACGGTAAGTGAAACCCTGTCCACCTCTTACCCTCACAAAAGGGCGTTGATTATCAAATCGAAGGTTGCTGTTTTGGTAGCGTTACAACTTATAGACAATTATATCGAAACAATTTAAAAATAGCCCGTATAACCTCTAATAGGACATACATTGATGGTTCCAATAACAAAATTAAAGCAATGTGGAATATTATTAATGTTAATAGCCATTCTAAAAGTGATGTTACTAGTCAAGTTTCTCCAAATCATTTTAACTTATTTTTTACTAATATTGCCAAAAACATCATTGAATTGCTACCTGAACCTAACATTGATCCGCTAATTTTAACGTGTTTTTGTGCTAATAAAACCCCAACAAGCTATTTCTTGTTTGAAGAAGTTAGCTTGGAAATTGTAAGAAAAATAATCAATAGTCTTAAGAATAGTAAAAGTAAAGATACATATGGCATCAATACAGATATTGTTAAATCTGTTGTAGATGTAATATTAGAACCATTGACAATTTTGTTTAATACCTGCATTAGAGAAAGCGTATATCCTGATGCGTTAAAAATTGCATCTGTCATTCCGATTTATAAGAAAGGCGATTCAAATGACCCAAACTCATTTAGGCCAATCTCTCTTCTTCCAATTTTTTCAAAAATTTTTGAAAAAATTATGAAATACCAACTATATACTTATTTAGAAAGTAATAAGTTATTAACCGACAGACAATATGGATTTAGATGTAATCGTTCTACAACAGATGCATTATTAGACTTTGTCGATGACACTATTGATTGTTTTGAGAAAGGATTATACTCGCTTGCTACTTTTATGGACCTTTCCAAAGCCTTCGACTGTGTATCTCATGAAATATTAATTAGAAAATTATACGCATATAATTTACATCCTTAAAGTTGCAGATTGCTTATGTCATACTTGAGTAATAGAAAACAAACTGTAAATTATAACAATAAAATATCAGATACTCTTAATATCAATCATGGTGTTCCACAAGGGTCAGTTCTTGGGCCATTATTGTTTTTAATTTACATAAATGATTTGCCAAGTTGTGACATGAACGCAAAAACAGTATTGTTTGCTGATGACACTACCATCATAAATACTGCAACTTCAGCAAATAATGCACGTGAATTATCGCAAGACACCCAGTCCTTGGTAATGGAATGGTTCAACAGTAATCGATTGTCTCTTAATGAAAGTAAGACCTGTGAATTGCTGTTTACGTTAAAGAGCCAATCAGTAAATAATGCCAAAAATACAAAATTTTTGGGATGGCATCTTGACACCCATCTAACATGGTCAAACCAAGGAGACGCACTTGCGTTAACTTTGAGCAAAAACACGTTTTTACTGCGCAATTTAGCTTTCCAAGTAGATAAAGATGTTCTCAGAAATGCTTATTTTTCTTTAATACAAAGTCACATTATGTATGGTATTTTACTCTGGGGTCACTCTCATATTAGACATAGAGTTTTTGCGTTACAAAGAAGAGCGGTTCGTATTGTAGCAGGCGTTGGTTACAGAGATGACTGTAAATTATATTTTAAACTACTTCATCTTCTAACAGTGCCATGTCTATACATTCTAGAATGCTTATTAAATATTAAAAAAAAAATGCATTTATATGTAACACATTCAAATGTGCATGATCATAACACAAGGAACAAAGCAAATGTATGTGCTCAAGCTCTCCGATTAGTTAGATCTCAAACCAGCCAGAAATATTATGCAATCAAGTTTTTTAATGTCTTACCTAATGCTATCAAAAGTTTACCGTTGCCAAATTTTAAAATTACTATTAAGTCCCTAATGAATGAGAAATCATTCTATAGTTGGGAAGACTATCTTACTTTTAATTTTAATGCATATTTTAGCTTGTAAGGTTTTTTTTTTTTTTTCTCTTTTGTAATCTTTAACCAAATTAATTATTGTGTTTATGTTTTTGTTTCTTATGTTTTTTTTTTACATTATTATTTAGTTAAGATACCCCAGTTAAAATAGTGCCCAATTTGCATGTATTTATACTTATCTGACCTGTGAAAAACTGTATGTTACTACACCAATAAATTATTATTATTATTATTATTATTATTATTCAATAACTTTTACAAAGTTCTTTTGACTGTCTCTCTATAAACAACTTTTTTTTGTCTGAAAAAATCCAATGTTTGCAATGTAATTTTTGCTCAAAGTTTTTTGGAAGCAAGAACATATAGGTTGGCTTTGTACGTTATGCAATATCTATTTAAAAAGTTTTTTTTTTGTTTTTTTATATTATGTGAAGCTGGTTTTCTATGAAACTCAATGACTGTTTGATCGTTCTGGTTAATATATATAAGGTATGTTCCAACATACGATTTGGACAGTTTGCAAACTTTTCAAACTATGCACACAAATAAATTACTGTGTATAAATGATTGCCTAATGATGACAAATATTTTTTTGTGTGCACAGTTTGGACGGTTTGCAAACTGTCCAAATTGTATGTTGGAACAGACCTATAGTGCCGATGAGTTTGGTTCCTAAAAAACAAAGTGACATTTTTTGACAACAATGTGATTAATATTTTAAAATGGTTATTGTTACTTGATTAAGTTGGTGGCCTATTGGATTATTGTTTTATTTTTTATATCATGTATGTAATTATAATTGTAGTTACTATAAGAGTTTTTGTCGGTGAATCAAATATTATGGTGCTTTTATCTATCTTTGTGTTAAATTCTATTTATTTTATTATTAATAATATACTGTTTCTCAATATATTTTGTTATAATTTGTTATATCATAACCTAAAACAACAATAACATTTTTACAGTGAGGAGAGCCTTACAGTATATGCAGCAATGAAACATGTGTTCCTTTAATTTCTTTTATTTACTGTAATTACTTTTATTTTTTTAATAAAATTGTTTTATTTATTTTTTCATAGCTACAAAGTTTGTAAGCGTCTTACTTCCCAAGTCAGATGCGCGTTGGGGCATTTTTGAATTGCGGCGTTGCCGGTTGGGTAATTTTGTATCATAAAAACGGCAGAGCAATGTTTGTGTTTTAATTTAGTATTATTAATTAATTAGTTTTGATAATGTTCTTGTTGTTTTTTATTTTTAATCTTTCCTCGTATTTTTATTGTATTATCATCTCTGCTTAACTATTTGAAGCGTACATGCACAAGGCAAATATTTGCTCTGGTCTCAGGGAGAAACGGAATAACAGGTTTCTTTTACTTTGTCTTCTGCTCTACTAACATTGCAAATGCGGGCAAGGGACGTTAGTTCTTTAAGTTTTAGAATTATTTGAAGTCAGGTGTTTGGCAAACCTCCAATACGATTTCAAATGGTAAATAGTGTTTTTTTTAGTTAAAATATTTTTGTTTTCTTTTTTAAAGATTTTTTTTAATTATTTAATTGTAGACTCAAATTTTTATAGTTTAAAACAATGAATAGTTTTTTTGTATTCTAAATGTATGTATTCTTATTTTGTAACTTACAGTTTAGTTGCATCAAAATTTTATTCTGTTTTCCTTTCTTTTTCGTTTTTATTTTTTTGGGTTTTGCTTCAAATAAGGCAGGAAGTGTAATTAGTCAGGACTAGTGATGCCGCCGGACCCACATTTTGGCCGGAACCAAATACCGGAACTATCACCTAAAAAAAAAACCGGGACCGGATCGGAACCTAATCCAAGACCAGATCCACCCGGATCTGGCCGGATCCATAAAATTTTTAAAAAAATAATCAATATTTATCAGCTATGGCTAAAAATGTCTATAAAAAGAATGACTGCTTAACAGCAAATTATGGAGAAAAATTAATATTCTTACATTATAATTTAAATATTATTTAATAATATTGATTATAGTAATAGTAAACATATTTATTTCATATTATATACAGAAAGATAATTTTATATCATTGTGAAAATGGTTGGTTGAATATAAAAAGGGCTATCGACCAAAGTCTTTCTGCTCTATAGATTATAATATTTTAATTATTATTTATTAATATTATTATATTATATTTATTTTTATTATTATTTTTTGTTATTTTTTTTACAATTTCATTCCACTTTCATTAGCTTCATTTATTTAACAAAAAATCGAATCTGGCCGATTCTGACCGGATAGTTATCAAGATCCGGTCGGAACCGGAATTTTTAAATATTGGCCTTATCCGCCGGTTACCGGATTTGGATCTGGTTCCGGCGTATCACTAATCAGGACCCAAAACCAATTGAAGCTCGACGGTTATTTATGGTGAGTCAATATTCCTTTATTCCTTTTTGTATCACCTTGTTGCCTAAACTTATTATGCTGAACCCGGCCTATTTTTACAAGCTGAGCCAAGTTAGCTTTTTTAAATTTACCTAAAAAAAAACAACCTTGAATTACACTAACTAGTATGTTGTTATATACATCTCAGTTAGTTTTTTTTTTTAATATTTTTTTTTTATAAAAACTTTTTTTATTTAATTTTAAATTAAATGTATGCATAATCTGACAGCAAAGACTTATTCAATACTTGTGTTTATAATGTCAATATTAGTTTCTAAAACATATAAAAGCTTTTTACATTTTGGGTTGATGTTAGTGCTCTCTCACGCAATGCGCTGTGTGTTTGCACTCTAGAATTGAGCCCGCTTTTTACCAGCCTTAGGATTTTTTTTTGTGGCAGAGGATCCTGCTGATTGTGCAGAGAGTATCCCAATCCAAGAATGATTTTCTTTTGGATCTCATTTTTTTTTTTTAATCACCTTGAGTGTCACTAGGTCCCAAAATAGCATTAAGTTTAGTTTTTGTTTTGCTATGATACATGTATGTATGTAAAGATTTGGTTGATAAAAACTTCCTACTCAGAATGCTTAGTCCTTGTATACATTTTTTTGTTAATCTAATGTTTTTGGACATGGGCAAATCAATTAAGTTTGATAATGTACACGCTGAAAAGTGCGGAGGCTGCTGTGATGTACATTGACTTGCACTTTCCATTTATGCTACGTTTTTTGGTGTCTAGATCAAGCGTACTCTGTTGTTTTTAACTAATGCTACTTGACTGATTAACTAATGCTACTTGACTGATTACGCAGTGCATTGTGAGTTTGGATGCCAGGTATTATTGAGAATTGTGGTCCCAGTAATTGGATCAATATTTTTTTAGGTTTGGCAGTTCTTTAAATCAATTATCCAAAGTGTTTTGCTTTCCAGAAAGCTTTTTTTGGTAGGTGCTTTGAAGGCACTTTTTTGTTGATTTATTTGCACATAAAAAAAATTAAAAACCCTTTTTATTGGTGCTTTTTACAAAACAGATAAATTCATACTCTTTTTTTTCTTGCCAATCCTGCCAAGAATAAAGATTTGATGGATTTTGCTTCTTCGGCATTAAGTGAACAATTGGGGTACTGTTTTGGTGTAATTGCTAGTGCAGTTTTCTAAAGATTGTTTTTGAATGTTTTTTTTTTGAAATTACATTTACCTTTTTCTTTGTTTGCAGTGTTATTGTGACGTCAGTGTGCTATTGCTGGACAAGTTAGAGTGTAGCAGTTGCATTCTCAACTTGTCTACCTTTGTATTGCTGTTAATTTCTTAGTATTTTCTAGCTGCCCTAAGAGCTTAGGCATCTTGGTTGGTGTCAGGTAATAGTTTTCCCAGAATTTTGGAAGCTGCCTAGTTTAAGACGAGGGTAGGATTATGCATTTTTAGATTTACCCACATTTTGTTTTTTTTTATGCCTACTAGCAGATTTGTTAAAGATACTTATCTTGGGTATAGGTTAGACCAAAAAAGGTAGTCAGTTTATTGAAAAAAATAATTGAACAAATTGGTAGTCTCATTCCCGAAGCAATTCTATCGTGCAATGGTATTGGTCTGCTTGTGCAATACTCCTATTGACCATCCAGGGACGCGCTTTGTACTAGTTTGAACTATCACTTGTTCTTAAATTGCGGAGTTTACGTTTCAATATGTGCTTTATTTTTATATGTATGATTTCATTTTAAATAATATTGAATTGTCTATGAACAAGAAGTTTTGATCTTGATTAAGCTGCAAGTTTTCAAATTTGATGACAACCCAAAAGCCAGTGGTAAGAATAGAAGAACTGTTACAAAATTTATTGGAGATACAAGTTGCATACACTGTAACAAAATACAATAGAAAATATGAGAAATAGTTTCTTATCTAAATGGTACCAGATTTAAATGCGTAAGCGTAAGTAAATTAAACATTCAACAATCTGAGTCAATTTACTAGTACAAAAAGTCTTTTTGCACGTACTAGTGTTATTTATTTAAGAGTATGACAAACATTTTATTAGCAAAACATGTATTTATAATATTTAAACACTTGAAACTAAGAGATCATGCTTGGAGATTGGAATTAAGTAAATAGTTAAATACCAATTCTCAATTAGTTTGACTGATTTACTAGCAATGAGCTTAATAATTTGTGTTTACTGTTGGTCTAACGACAACTTTTATCAAACAAGTCAGTGTAGAATCAAATTTCTGTAAATGTATGGTGCAGAATGATAACACATGACAATAACTTAAACTTTTGTATTACCTGAGCGTTTAACAGGAGTTAGTTATTTGTAATTTTTGCAGCATGAGCTTTCAATATTGTTAATGCTTTTGCCCATTACAGCTATCAGGTAACACAATACTTAATTTATGCAAAATGGTAGATCGGCCGTAGTGGATCCATCTACTGACGGTTTTCGGGTTTAAAGCTATTAAATTAGGCTTTGGGTATGGCTGAAAGGTGTTGTTTATAGAAAAAACACGCATGTTGAATTATTGTTTTTTGATATGGCTAGTGCTCCACAAATAAAGAAGCGTCATAAAGAACTGCAAAGCACAATAAACAGTTTTGACTAGAGCAGCAACGTGTGTAAGTAACGGTAAGTTTTTTAAACAATTTCTTAATTCTAATATTTTGCACATCGTTGGCTTAATCTGCAAAATTTGTAAGTCACCTTTGGCTAAAATTTTAGTTTTAACGCCATCTAATTGAAAAATAAATAACTTATACATGAAAGCAAATCCTATTACTCCAATTAAACCACGTAAGTCTTTGGTTGTTTTTGTAAATAGTTTTATTTGTTTTTTTTTTTGTAGAAATTTGAGTTTTGGACTTACGGGTTTTGCAGGTTAAGCCAACAATATGCAATGTTAATTTTATCAAAATTTATTAAATCAAATATATTTTTTTTTAATTCATCTAGATGTATTTGAGTTATTATTTGAACATATGTTTAATCAATTTTAACTCAAACTTTTAATTATTTCAAAATCAAAATCCGAGGTATCATCAGTCTTCTTCAATTTGTCTTTTAGAGGTTACAATCTTGCATAATCTTTTTTGGAGAGACCATGTTGTTGACATAACTTCAAAAGTATCTAAAAAATTAAAATTTCCTAATGGATGTAAAAAGTTTTTACTTCTATTCAACTTTTGCATATACACAAATTTTATATTTGTCCTTGTATTGAATATTGCTTCCAAGTATGGAGATGAGCATTGGAAACTATATTATCTCTTTTAAACAGTATTCAAAAAGGAGCTATTATTGCCGATCCGAAATTGTCTAATGACTTAGATACTTTACAACACAGGCGTAATGTTGCAGATATTTGCATTTATTATAAATATTTCTATGGATATTGTTCAAAGGAAATAAACGGCATTTTGCTATCTAAACAAATATTTGCGCGTAGTACAAGGTTTGCTAGGATTTCTAACAAATATTTACAGACAGTTCAGAGATTTAGGACCGAAATTTTTAAGAGAGATTTTTTTAACCGCACTATTGACACATAAAATAAATTTCCAAGTTCAGTACTTCCTAAGACTTATAAGTCACAAATGTTTAAGTTCAATATTTGCAGACTGCTTAAATCTAGTTTTCAATGTGATAGTTTTAACGAGTGTGGTTTTACCCGTTGAAATTCAAAGGTATTTCTATGTTGTTGTGACATATTAAGTAATTCCTAAATATTACATTTTGAAGTTAAAAAAAATAATAAAAAAGTCTTTTAACATAGATGTAAGAAATATTTAATTTAAAAATACATTTTTTATTGTAGTAGCAAAAAAACAGGGTTTGTGCAAAGTAAAACAAGTTGTTGTTGCTAAATGTATACAGTGTATGTATTAGGTTCTCTGTTGTACAAGTATTTCTCGTAAATTACGAAAATTGTCCGTACATCAGCAGCTACAACGTGAAAGAAGGCTGTTAAAAAATAGGCCACAGTTTGGTTTTGGTAAGCAAGATAGTAATTAAGCTAACTTTCAAATATCCGGAATTTATGTTAAGCTTAAAAACCCGACAGCAATTTTTTCTTGAAAACAAAATATTTTTTTCTCAGCTAAGCAATAGTTTGTTAGAAAAGCTAATTACTTATTTCTAATCTTCTACAGTCTAATACAAAACTGCAAACGGCTACGTCGCTTGCGACACAATGCACAACAATTTAGAGAGCAAAAAGTGGTCAAAAAAGGATTATTAATGTAACATTATTAAAATTAAAGATGAATAATATAAATTTCTTTAGTTTAAATTATGTTATCAGAAATGATTATTAGTTTGTCAAATTGTTATTAGTTTTAATAACGCCGAATGCAACATACAAATATTGATTAAAATGTTACAATCTCAATAGTATTAAATTTTGTCGATTGGACCATCACAAATCTGTTCCTGCTTCCGAGATTAGCATAGTTTCAATGAGATCAGCTAAAGTGTAAGTGGAGATAGATAGCGCCAAATCGAGTGGAGTCAATATGTCACAATTGATTGCCTCGTTCTGTCACCCTCGATAATGCGATGACAAGTTTAGTCTCTTCTTTCAGGGCCAATTTTTAAAGACATTATAGGGATTACATCCCCCATAAAACCCTAAACGACCCGAAAGGAAAAAAACCACACAGTGACTAACCGCATTGATCAACGAAAATTTCAGCTACTCAGCAAAGGCGATTACATTACCGGCAAAAAAGGGTGGCAAATGAAAATGTTATTTCAATATTTTATTTATACATAGAATATTGCGTATGTTGTAAAAAAAAACTGCATACATGGATCGGAATATGTATATTCGCTAGGAAACAATTAAAACTGACACCATACTGAATTCCAATTATTTTTTTTGATATATCAAATAATGAATAGTTCGTGTATTAGTGAACGCTTCAATAAAACTTTTCATCAATATTTCATTATGTGTCTCAATTTTTCAAACAAAGGGGTGCATTGGAATAATTGAACAAACAGACTTTTTTAATTTAGCAAATTGCTGCTGGTGTGACTACGTTTTAATATAAATTTTATCGTCTGTGAAATCAGTTATATTGAAAAAATAAAATGTGTACGCGCGTACACATACAACAAAAAATATATGTGGGTGGGTGCGAGGGAGAAGAAAAAGATTATATTTATGACTTTATAGCGGACTGTGAATTATTTATTGGTTTATTGCAGAACAGTGTGGGGCGCACAAATTCGTGCTAAACGTCTATAAAGGTGGTGCAATCAGCAACTGTAATATATTTACTGATGATTATACTGGTTTTGTATGGTCATATTGACCACTTATTCCTGCCATTTCTGAACCAATTACCCATCACGCTATACCCCTTATATCATATTTCATTCCACCGAGTCTTGAACAACTCCACTATCTCCAATATTAAATTTACGGCCGCCTAACCACCACTCATTTTAATGCCACTTACATGCAATAATAAAATAAATTGCAACAGAATTAATCAAATCATAGGGTAATTACAATATTTAATTGTGTAATGGTTTTAATATTGTATGTAAGCAGATATTTGCATTTCGAGCATGAGAAACATTGCATGCAATATTACATATAGGTACTATGCAAAAAAAGCAAATCTTCTTGAAAAGCATTAATTAAATTTAATTAATTTATTGATTAAATTATTTAAACTATAATATTTTAAAGATAAGCATTTCAATTAATGTAAAATAATAATGACATTAAACAAGTTGCTACATATTAATTAAATTAAGTAAAGTGATGCAACATAGTATAACATGGAAGTATATATTGTAATTAATAATAATTAAAGTTGCAGAAGGTATCGGTTTAATTTTAAAACAAAATTTGTTTTCAATTATTTTTATTAAGTATAACAAGTAAATACTTGGTTGGACAGCAATTCGATTATCATCTTGAACGTTCATTTGCTGACTAACAGGAGGGTGTTTATGCTTACATCCACAAACAACAAGCATATTCTAGACTGGCGATGTACAAAATTCCTTGGTTATAATAGCTTATTTTTTAAATTAAATCTTCCCGATAAGATTATATTTGTAACTGACGTATGCCGTTTTCCAAATAAGGCAACTTCAATTTTTTTTATGACTTTCTGAAAGTATTGCCAAGTTTTTTTAAAGTATTCATAAAAAAGCTGAACTAATTCTGTTAGGAGATTTTAATGTACAGAATATTTTTGGTTAAGTCACTCATCTTCTACTACACTATCCAGACAACAAGCTATTTTTTTTTTTGCTTTTCATAATCTTACTTAACTTATTCAGCAACCCACATATTTTCCTTGTGATGGACTTTTTGGTGAACTAAAATGATTAAATTTGTATCTTTTAACTATTCCAGAAATTACAACGACTAATGTTGAAGCTGCATAAAATAAATTCTGATTATTTGTTTATTACTTCTGTTGTTAAAACTTCTCTTTCTATTACTACCAAATCTAAACCGCGCCTCATCAATCATTATTCTAAGATAAACATAATAATTTTTTTTTTTTAATTTTTTTTTTTTTGATACTCATTGCTTATATTCTCACAAAAATTATTCCAAATGTCATTAAAAAAATTGTTTCGTTCTCTGTTATTAAACCAAAACAAAAATATTTGTTTTCAATTTAGACAAAACAGGCAGTAAATAAGAAGCAAAAAAAAAACATTAGTAATTGCTCTAAACAGACTAAAAAGAATTATAAGTTAGCTCGTAATAATTGTAACAATCTAATACAATCTGAAAAAGATGAGATTGACAGAAACATAGCTAATCGAATTTCTCAATTTTTCATAAACCACAAAAAATGTTATAAAACAATTAATTTATTGCAAGGTAAAACAAAATCTTCAATCTTTTTGAAATGATCAAAAAAATCAGAAAGTTGTGCTAACCAATTTGCATCCAACTCTACTATTATAAATCCTTCTATGGCTGTACCTACAATAAAGGTTAATTAAAAAAATAATAGGTTTAATTTAATTCATTTTAAGCAACAGGTTGTCAATGGATATTTTCTTAAATTAAATATCAGAGAAGCATTAGATATAAATGAAATTCCATCTATTATTCTTAAAACATTTGCAAATGAATTAGCTCCGATTTTGATCAAAATATTTGCCTTATCATACAAAAATAAAACATTTCCAGATTGTTTAAAAATTGCAAATGTTTAACCTATTTCTAAAAAAGGAGACAAGTCTGATTCTTCAAATTATAGACCAATTGCATTTTTGTCTAATCTGTCAAAAAAAATATTGAAAAATATATAAACTTTTACATTGTTAAGTTTTTAGAAAAAAATATCTTTCTCAGATACTCAATAATGATTTTGATTTAAACGTTCAACAACAGATCTTCTGACTTATGTTTGTCACAAATGGAATTTTACTTTAGACAAACATGGAACAAACCTTGCAGTATCTTTAGAAATTTCCATAAAGTAAGCATATCCTCGGGCGATGGGTAGCAGCAGGAGTCTGTACTGGGTTAGAGACAAATAATTGTCCAACCGGTAGTAATACTGCAATTGAGGAAGGCAACGGGAAACCATTATTTTCCCAGGAAATTTATCAAACATGACTACACAACCAAATGCAACGGCTCTCAGTCCTCGGCAGATCTTAAATGGTTAGAGGGTGCTAAGAATCTCCGGAAGAGTCATAATGAAAATAGCAACATGGAACGCCAGTATGTATGTGGCGGGAAAGATAGAAAATACCATCAGAGAAATGAAAAGAATGAATTTTGAAATGCTTGGAATAATCAAAATGAGGTGGATAAGTTCCGGAGAGTGTACCATAGATGGCTATCAAGTTTACTATGCCGGCAACGACAACCCAAGTCATTATAATGGAGTTGCTATAATAACAACTAAGGAAGTATCTAGAGCAGTTAAAACTTTTATACCAATATCTGATTAAGTAATTATACTACAATTACAGTTTCAACCAGTGAATATAAACATAATTCAAGTATATGTACCCACAAGTACCAGCACAGATTAGGAAATTAAGGAATTCTATGTACAAGTCACGAATGCCTTAAAACTCACTAAGAACTCCGAGTTAACAATGGTACTAAGCGACTTTAACGCAAAGGTTGGTAAAGGTATTTGTGGAGATATTGTTGGTAACTACGAGCTAGGAACACGAAACGACCGTGGTGATAGATTTATTGAATTCTGTGAAGATCATGACCTTGTCATAACAAATACGTTTTTCAAATTACCACCAAGAAGACTCTATACGTGGAAATCTAATGCCGATAACTCAAACAGATTGGTACGTAATCAAATTAATTATGTATTAATCAAAAAACGGTTTAAAAACTGCATAACATCTGCAAAAACTTACCCCGGAAGCGACATAGGTTCTGATCATAACCCAGTAGTAGTTTCTGCACAGCTTAGACTTAAAAAATGTAACGTCTGACGTCCGCAGAAGAAAATAGATATCTCACAACTATCAGACATAAATATCAAAACAAATACAAGAACAGAACTAAATACAAGACTTCAAACCATCTATATTACAGAAGATGCAGTGGAATTGGCGTGGAACAACATCAAAGATGTAATTCTGAGTACGGGCAAGAAATATCTTAAACCAGACCCACAAATTAAAAAGAAAACATGGATGACTTTCAAAATACTGCAACTAATGGATAATAGACGAGCGGCAAAGCATGACTGTCAAGCTTATAAAGTATTGCAACGGAATATCCGTAAAAAGATCAGAGAAGCAAAAGTGCAATGGCTAAGTAAGGAGTGCAAAGAGATAGAAATCTTGGATAGTAAATACGACACACTCGGCATGCACAAAAAAGTAAAAGAAGCTGCCGGCCTCAGCAAACTCAGGAAATATGCAATGCTGCTTGACAATCAAAGAAAAGTTATTCTAGACTTAGAAAAGAAGCTAGCAAAATAAAAGAACTATATCCAAGAACTTTTTTAAGATCAAAGAGTAGATCATCTGGCAGAATACGATGTGACGGAAGGACCCGCAATAACAAGAACCGAAGTAATACATGCAATAAAAATGTCCAAAGAAGGTAAAACACCAGGGCCAGATAACATATCATCAAAAATGTTAAAACTCATTGAAGAAGATCGAGCTTTAAACGTACTTGTGGACTTCTTTAATACTATTTATGCAACCGGAAACATTCCTAAGGACTGGTTAACCTCCGTTTTTGTAACAGTGCCAAAGAAAGCAGCTTCTAAAAACTGTGGTGACTATAGAACCATCAGCCTTATGAGCCACGTCTTGAAGATTTTTTTGAAATCATCCAAGCAAGAATATATCATAAATGTGAAACTTGCCTAAGTGATACTTAATTTGAGTTTTGCGATAAGATGGGAACACGTAAAGCTTTGTTCAGTACTAATTCAGCGTTGCCAAGACGTGTCTGTAGACATGTAAGCATGCTTTATAGACTATCAAAAAGCGTTTGACCATGTAAAACATAGCAAGCTCATAGTGATCCTGCAAGAACTAGGTTTAGATGGCAGAGACATTTGTATCATTGAAAAACTTTACTGGCACCAATCCGCATCCGTGAGAGTAGATAACAACAATACAGATGAAGTAGAAATCCAAAGAGGGGTTAGACAAAGGTGCGTATTATCACCACTTTTATTCAACATATACTCCAAACGAATATTTGCCGAAGCCTTGGATGGAAAATCTGAAGGTATCTTACTAAACGGGAAGATGGTGAATAACTTGCATTACGCAGATGATACGGTCCTGCTGGCAAATACGAAAAAAGATCTTCAAGAATTGCTGAATTGTGTCGTGGCTAATAGTGAACAAGCAGGCCTAGAACTAAACATAAACAAGACCAAGGTCATCGTTGTCAGTAAGGAGCGCAATGTGGTGACAAACATAAAAGTAGGAAATCAGCAAATTGAACAAGTTTCCAAATTCAAATATCTATGGTGCTCCCTGAATCAGCAATGGGACCAATCAAAAGAAATTAGGTCCAGAATAGAACAAGCTCGCACGGCCTTCAATAAAATGAAGCAAGTTATGTGCCACAGGGATCTTAATCTCAATCTGCAAGTTCGGTTGCTACGTTGTTATGTTTTCTCCATATTAATGTATGGCGCAGAGACCTGCTCGCTCACAAATGCTTTGTGCAAAAAGTTAGAAGCATTCGAGATGTGGTCATAGAGAAGGATGCTACTAATAGTGTGCACAGATAGAATATCTAATGTTCAAGTTCTTGCACGCCTCAATAAGGACACAGAAATTCTATATTTTCTGAAAAAAAACGCAAGCTTGAGTATCTTGGCCATATCATGCGAGGCTCGAAGTATAGATTACTGCAAAATATAATGCAGGGAGAAATAGCTGGTAGGGGAGGCCAGACGTTCTGGTTGAAAAACAAAACCCAAATAATGTTGATGATCGCCAACGTTCGTGGAGGACAAGACAAGAAGAAGAAAGCGTCTGATAAGGTATGGAAGCCTAATCTTGCTAACAAGGTCTATTGTATAGATCATGATAAAAATTGTAAACTTTATCAATAGTTTTTTTGACAATTAAAAATTTGTTAAAATTGATGGTTTTAACTCTGACCTCAAAATTAAAATGCTGGCGTTTCTTAAACTGTTCTTTTGCCAACTTTATTTTTGATTTACATTAATGATTTTTTTCAAAAAACTAAAAGTCCTAATCATAGTTTTGCAAATAATAGCATCTTTTATACTTCATACTTTCCAACACAAAAACTTCAAAACAATATCTGAATGGGGCAGTCCATAATCAATTTTATAAAAAAAACTCAATCTCTTACTGTTTCAAAATTTAAATTCATGGTATCATCAGTACCAAATATTAAACTAAACAACAAATTCATATCTAAATCTTTATCAATTTGTCTTCTAGGTGTTACAATCTCACATCCATCTTGACCATGTTGTCGACTTAGCTTTGAAAGTATTTTGAAAACTAAGATTTTTAATAGAAGTAAAAAGTTTATTGCTTTCATTTAATTTCATCCAGATAATCTCTGACAACACTGGCTACAAGAGGACTAGCATTATCTTGCATGAAAATGCCGCGCTCGTCCATAGTTGTCATGACGGGCATAACATGATTTTTAAAAACTTCTATAATGTATCTGTGAGCTGTCAAAGAGCCATTCTCTATAAAGACCAACTTTGTGCGAGCTTTAGAAAAAATTTCTGCCCAAACCATAACCGACCCACCGCCAAATAGAAGTCGCTCATCAATAAGAACTAAAACGTATCTTTCTTTTTATGAAGTTGATTTTGTAGATAAACGCAGAAGCTGTTCTATTCCCTAAACTTGTAGACAAAAAAAAAACGATTATCTCTGTTTGTAGTAATTTTTTTTTGCTCGGATCTTAATCTTCTAGACTAGAGGCTAGTATCCAAGTAACGCTGATACACTTTTCGTACACAAAAGCTTTTACCAACAATTCTTGCAGTTTCACGTTTTCTTCGCCTACCTTCAATTGACGCTATAATTCTTGCCACAACAATAGTGCCTAAAGGCATTATGACCTGCTAAGTACAGTACACCCTGTGAATAACAAGTTTTGTTAAAAAAATCGACTCTAAGAAAAAAATCACATTAAAATGTAGGTTTTCAAATAAAGCAAAATGGATGCTGTTTTATAAAAGTTTGTAACACTGTGATATTATTTGACAGATAGATAACATTTGTCAGGAAATGAATTATTAAACGCCTACTTTGGTTTAAAATTTGCAAACATAAAGTTAAAATAGCAAACATAAAGTTAAAACATTATTTTTTGCTTGCTAGTTCTTTGACGATTCACAGTAGTTTAAAACCTCAAAAAGACAATTGCTTAAAAGATGCCAATTAATGCAGACATTTAGTATTAAATTGCACAAGATGATCACAGTTGTTTGTTTAATTTTTTAATTAATAAACAGTCAATTTCTATGCTAATTTAGATGTATAGTATAAGTCAGTTGTATGTTATTTTGTAAAATTTTTAAAAGTTATATAAAAAACTTATTGACAAAAAACTTTATAATATATATGACAGATTTGTAAACCACTTGACATATGTTTTGTAAATTAAACGTTCATAAAACAGTTTTTTTGAAAATAATGTTGATAGTGAATATTTGTTAAAACATTTTACATGTCAGATTTGTAAAATAGTTGACAAAAAGTACTTTGTTAAACTGACAATTTATCTGATAGACGTGCTCATATAATAATAATGTTAGACAATCGACAGTTATATAAATAAAAAGTTGAGACTATCTAAAAATTTTGTGGAACAAATAACTGATTTTTTGTCAATTTGACAGTTGACATATCATAATGCAAAGTTTATGTAAATCTGTTTAATAGTTTACAAGTCAAAATTGTAAAATAAAAGACAGTTGCATTTTTATATTGACAATTATATAACAGAATTGAAAAACAGTTGACAGAAACAAATTAATAGTTTGCATAACAAATTTGTCAAAATAAAGTTGATAGTCATATGTTAGACGATTTACACAACTGAAACAGTTAACAGTTTTTTTAACTATTGTTGGGTACCAAGCGACTGTATTTCGAAAAATCACACTTGCAGTATTATAATATTTTATTTTATCCAACAATGCGTGTGACTCCTTAGTTTCTGTAAATTTTATTGCATTTTCAATAGCAATTCAACAAATTTGAATTGATTTTAACCAACAAAAAAACCTAAAGCGGTGTTATTATTTTGTTTTTGTAATCAATATTTGCATACCAATTCATTAAAATGCAATCAATATCCTTTTTGTAGAGGAGAGTTATCACCAAACAATTTACAATCAACATTGACACCAATTTTAAGTAAACATTTTAACAACAGGTTTACTTTCTGGTTGAGCAGCAAAATGAAGCGGTATTGAATGTATGTTTGTATTTAATTTAAAAAAAAAAAATGTAAAATATTTAAGGGGATTGTACAAAATGTTTCAGATTATAACAAAAATAAATAAATAATTGATTAATGGTGGTGGTAGTACACACCCCATCAAACAAAAAGTCTTAATAAACATGGGTTAACAACTCAATAAATAATGTTTTATATCTTCAAACCGTTGCTATTACCCATGCTTATTAAGGCTTTTTTGTTTGTTGTGGTTTGTACTACCACCACCATTAATTAATTATTTATTTGTTTTTGATATAATCTGAAACATTTTGTATAGATCTTTTGCAATATTACAAAAATTAGTTTTTTGATCTAAATATTGGCAACTTTTATTGATTTAAAATCCGATTCAAATCATCCAACTTTTAGTAAAAAGACAAATAAACGCTAAATAACATTTACTACGTTTTTTACTTTTTAAACATAAACTTTTTATTAGAAATAGACCCGGATAATTCAGTTCTGCAGGACTAAAAGTCCTAGATGGTTAGTTTTGAGTAATTCTAATAAGTAGATCTAAAACTTTCTTATATTCAGTATCACAACGTTAAGTTCAAAAGATTTTACCCGTCGTCTCAACTTCTTTGAAAATTGCAACATGAATTTGCTAAAGTTTTATAAATAAAGATATTTTGTTAAACAAAATTACAAGTTCAGATAAGTCTAAACTTGTAATATTTAAATTAAAACTTATTTTTTTGAAATTTTTAGAAAATCAGAACGTAGTATTTTTTATTTATTACAGGCCAATCCGTTATAAGTCCTTAAATAAACTCAGGTTTTATTAATTAAAATTTACATTATACTAACTCAAAAGCAAATAAACCTTTGCTAGCAAGACAATATTTTGGATTGAGTTTATGTATTTGTAATACGCAATTTGCTGCAAAAGTTTTTTAAATATAAGAAAAAATGTAAACCTAAGCTAGAACTCTAATAGAATTTACAAAACATATTAGTGGTTTCAAATAAAATCCATCAAAAGATTAATTTGGACAACAACTAGGCAGCACTTAATTCCAATTGAATAGAGATAAATAACAGCTGCTATACCACAAGTGTATATTTTTGCTATAATTTGATTTTTATTATTTAAAATCTTAGATATCCTAAGATATTCTTAACATTTTAATAGTATCATACAATCTAATAGATTTAAGAAACAAGTTTTTTTAGAACTTAAAATCAAACGATGCAAATTAGCCTATTTAGTCCATTTAAATGTGGAGGACATTGCAAAAGTTTAACCATCTTTTTTTTTTAATTTTAATGCTTTAGATTTGTCCGATGCACTTCATAAAATATTATCAACATAATTTCCTAATTTCAAATCCTTAACTGCTAGAAAAAAATCTTTGATTTGATGTTGCTTCAAATATGATTTTAAAATGAGTTTATCAGAATGAACACGTCAAAAATATGTTGGAAAGTACAATCATCTTCATAGAAACCTACTTCTTAAAACATCTGAAAAATTTCATATGTCAAACCAACTCAGTGAAACCAAAAACGGGTTAGAATCTTGGATATATATAACTGGATACCGGACTCCCTATGTTGATGCGTTTCTATAGTAAAGCAAATTATATTGCGGCTATTTTATGTGTGACTTAAGGCCGTAATATCCACCTCCTAATAAAGTACCTAATAAACTATTGACAGAATAACCTAACTTTTCATTTAATTTATTTTATTAAAACCTATGGATAGCCAATTAAATATATGCTTAACATATACATTTATAACAAACAAAAACATTGAGCATGTAATGTACTAGCTGCTCAGAAGTGTTAAGAAAATAAATAAAATTTAATTATATTATTATGTAGCTATTTTAAAACTTTCCATTAATACAGGTTTATTTGTTATTATATAGTCTATTATTGATATTTTGTTATTTATGCTTGTTCTTGTACTATCAGCCGTATTCATTAATTGATATCCTTGTTCTGTTATTATCATTTTATATGTGTTGGTTTTATTTGAGTTTTCTGCTAGATTTATATTCATATCTCCCATAATAAAGTGTGTTTTTTTTGGTGTTAAGTATATTGTTTTCAAGAACATTTAGTAGTTCTGTATTTGTTATTTCTGATGACTTATAGATTGATGTTATGTATATGTTTAGCTCTGTTAGAAATATTGTAATTAATTCTACAAAGTTAATTGTTTTGTTAGTTATTATTTTATATTTTATATTTTTCTTAATATACATGTTTACACCTCCTCCTTTCGTTTTTCTTGAGTTTTGTACGCTGTCGTAGTTTTTTAATTCATATAGCCATGTTTCTGCTATCGATATTATTGATGGTTCATTATATAACTTTGGGATAACTTCTAGTTCGTTTAGTTTTTGTTTAACGCTTCTATATTGTGAAAATATAATGTTAAAGAGTTCGTTTTGGATGGGTGATTGTTTATATAGTGTAATGTATATTATTTATTTTGGTCTTTATTGTTTTAGTTTTTTTATATCTTCTAGACAATGAATTTGTAAGATCTTATTAATTTCAGATTTTCTAATTTTTTTTCCATTTTTTGTCCATATGTATTTGTATGCTTTTGTTGTTTTTAATTGTCTACATTTGTAATATACTTTGCTGTTGTAGTTAGTAAGTTGTTCATTTATGTAAATGTTATTATTTTTCTTTCCTTTTAGTTCACAATCTTCAATTTTGATGGTTTTAATTTCTTTTCTTTTTTCTATAATTTGTTTTTTTAGATCTTCAGTTCTCATCTCAACAATTTTTTATTTAATTTTTATTAATTTTCATTCCCATTCCATGTGTTATTTATTTTAGTTATTATTTCTATAACATCTTCATTTTTATCTTGTATATCAATTCCTTTAAATATTAGATTGTTTTTGATTTTTTCTTGTTCTATGTCATTTATTTTGATTTCCATTGTTGATATTTTATTTTTTAGTTCTTGATTATCTTGTTTTACATTTTTTAATTCATCTTTAATTTCTTTATTTTGTTTCATCAAATCGTCGAATTTCGTGGACATAAATTCAATTGATTCTTTTACGAACTCGCAATTTGTTTTAAAACTTTGCGGTCCAAGCGGTACTTTGCATTGAGCTCTACTACGGTCTTAGTGATTTGATTGTCAGTTATAATGTGCTCTGCTTCAGCGAAGAGAAGATGATTGAATATCTTTATTGTTTATGTAGAGTAGAGATTCTAACCTATATTAATTTGTTTATTTTGATTTGTTTAATTCGCTCACCCGATGCCCCCTTCAAGCTATTCTTACGGAATATATTTTTTTATCTCAGAATATGCCATGTCTTAAAGGCTTTAAATAACCTTATTCAATATAATCAGTAAAAACAGAACGTTGTTAAAAAAAAATAAATGAAGAAATGGTCTTAAAGCATGCTCTATTGTAACTCAATTTTAGACAAATATTGTCATTGGAAGGTAACCTGGTAGAGATAGACCCTAGCTCTAAAAACAATTTGTGCTAAATATTTATCACGCAAAGTTTCTTTAGTTACAAAATTACAATTGAAACGTTTGATCAAGAAATAATATTAATTTTTTTATAAGGTAATACGGGTTAAGCGTAAAATGATAACAAAAAAATCATGTTTAAAAAAGTGATTAATTTTGATTGTTACCAGTAGCTGCGTCAATCTATAACCAAACTGTATACTGTGTGTCAGAAGTCTTGTTAAAACAAGGTAAGTTTGGAAGAACGTATTCTTCTACACCCAAAGAATGTTGATTGGTGCTAGAAGCTTTGTTAAAACAAGATGAGTTTGAAAAAAAGTACTTTTTTATACTCAAAGAATGATGGCTGGTGTAAGATAGCTTGTTGAAATAAGATGAATTTGGAAAAAGTTACTTTTCTATATCCAAAATATGCTGGTTGGTGTTGGAAGCGTTGTTAAAACAAGTCGGGTTTGAAAGCACATATTCTTTTACAACCAAATAATAATGGTTGGTGTTAGAAATTTTACTAAAACAAGATGAGTTTGGAAAAACGTACTTTTCTACACTCAAAGAATGGTGGTCAGTGTTAGGGGCCTTGTTAAAACAATATGAGTTTGAAAAATTGTAATCTTCTACACCTAATGGTGGTTGGTGTTAAAAGTTTTATTAACACAAAATGAGTTTTGAATAAAGTACTTTTTTATACTCAACGAAAGTTGAACAGATTGGTTTTTTTGAATAGTTAAATTGAAAAAGCTTTGTTATAGATTTTAAATGAGCACACGTAAAATTTGTGACTTTACTTTTATCCATGGATTATTGCTAGAGAAATCACATAATTATCCAATTTAAGTTGCTCAAAATAGCATTGGGTTACCTCTTATAAGGGTTTTATAAATTGGTGTAACACCTAACACCTTGCAAAAAACATCAAATTAAATCTTGAAGAATGATGCTATTTCAAATTTTAAACTCGGATTTGTTGCCAAAAAAATTAGGATAATATATTAAGCAATGTTCAGTTTTTTATATCGAACAAGATACGTAGGCTCAACTCAATTAGAATGAAGTTAAATTAATATATTTTTGCTCAAAATCAACAGTCAAATTTTTACTATCAAATTTAAATATGGTATGAGAATTTCTCGTAATAAATATCTAGTCAAACACTTCTTTATGTTTTAAAGTATTAAAAATATGTCTTTAGTTCTAGTAAGGGTGCGTAGAAGGTTACCAAACAGTTTTACTTGCGGGGCAACCGTAAGGAGAAATTTATAAAGTTAAGTTTCAAACCGCTCTGTAAATTTACCAACGCCGCGGAATCGAAAGAATATTAGTCGTCCTAAAAACATCAATCGTAAAAAAAGCGCACGACTCACGCATCTTTACTAGCGAATGGTTGTAATAGCAGCAAAGAAAACAATGATGATGATAAATTTAACCCTGCAACTTCCAATAATTACATATTTAGTTAAAATTGAATGCATGTCTCGACTATGATTGAAAGCGATTGCCAAATAAATTGTTCATTTAATTGGTTTTGTTTGATCGCTTCTTGATACTACATATATGTGTATAACTATATTTTGTACATATAAATAGACTGTGTGCAATAATATTATGTATTTCTTATTATTTATTATACATACAATTATTACACAATAATAAACTACAGTTTTTTTTTTTAAATATGATTATATATACAGGTATATATATATATATATTATAATAATATACAAAAACACTTTTTTGTTTAATATTTCAATTATTAAAAATTAAATATAAAAATATAAAACATGTTTTGTGTGCAATACAGAAAGTATTATCTATTATAACATTTGCAAGATACTTTATCTATATAATATACAATTATATAGGTACTTTGTGTAAAATAAAGAACTTTTATTTTTCAATATACTAAAAATTTTACTAAGAAAAGATGTTTAGAATGTAATTGTATGTACCACCATACCAAATTTCAGGAATATCAAAAACAACAATAAACAATTGTACTTAAATAAATTGATAATAAATAATAATGTAATATTGTCTTCTATTATGAATTGTAAAGATTGGGTTTTCAGAAGCTCAATACCAACAGTTCTGAGATGAAACAACGCCATGTGTTGTAAATGTGGATTCATCAGAAAAAAATATCAGATATCAGAAAAAAATATTAGATTCTTAAAAAATCTGTCTTCTATCATTTTTTCTCCAATATTTAGACAAAAATTTAACCTTCGTCCGTCATCTCCTTTTTCAAGGTTATGTGTAAGACACACAGTATTTTGAATACTATAAAAATAAAATAAAATAAAATTTATAAACATAACAAAATTTATAAATAATACATGTATTCTATGCTATAAAAAATATAGCTATCAAATAAAATACATATCTATATCTAACAAAGTTGATATAAAAATGATACTATAACAATAGAACAACATAAATGATTTTTTTATGTATTTGATTTTTGCATACTTTTGTTGAATATTTGAGGTAAACTTTTATTAGTAATAACTGATGATTGTCAAACAGCACATTAAAGTATAAAATTTTATTTAACATAAACCTATATATTATGTTCTTTTCTAATTTGCTAAATAACTATTCTGATCAATTTCTTCTACAAATATTCTCGGAATAATACTAACACTACTTGCTTTTTCTAATTTTGACAAATGTCTTAAGTAGTTAGTAAGAACTTTTTAGACAGGTAGGATGGATTATCTGTGTAACTTGTTGTTTTATGTCAACAACTGTCTTGGTAAGTCGGTGCTGTTGAAGAAGGTTGTTTGGAACATTCTCTCAGTTGTGGTGTTGTTTTGGGGTGGATAACCGTAGTTTATGATCTCTATGGGTTGAGATCTAGCTCACGGCGTGGTGTGCAATGCCATGAGTAATGCATGACTTAGGAAGGGATGTGCAAACCCCAAACTCTGTCGTTGGTATAGAAGTGTAGCAGTATTCGTAGACAGTAGACATAACGCTGATTGTCATAGAAAGGTTTCCCTAGTAATAGCCAGTTGTTAGAAGAAGATCTACCGCAGAGGGTGCAGGCCGGAAGGTCTAGTGCATGCCAGGTGCGGAGGGATGGTGCATCTGGGGCGGTTGTCAGAATCTGGTCAAGTCTATAGCCGTAGTCAGTAGGCATTGTCGTTGTGTTGTAATAGGAAATAGCGGGCCGCATGTTAGTTTGAGAATATGGTTAAAGCAAAATCCTTACCGTCGTCGATTGATGCAAGATAGTAACTGATGTTGGGCGTAAATCAAAACCATTAAAAAAAAAACAATTTTTAAATTTTTGTTTTTTGTTTCTTTATTGCTTCAACAATTTTGGTTGGATCCCTAACTGGCATATTTCTTACTTGCCGTGGGTCAATAATCTCTGGCAAAAACATTTTTCATAAAAAAAGTACTAATTGTTTTTCCATATTAGTTGACCAAAACTGATCATCTATAGTAATTATTTCTGTTTTTGAGCCTTTTAGAGTCCATGCAGCAAACAAACAGTATTTTTGTTTAGTAATATGTAATTGTCCTTAAATTTGATAATACCATTTATGTTTCTTGTTAACTTCATTTGACCTCCAAATGTGATATTTTTATTAAAAACGTCTTCTTTGGGTGTCACATTTCTAGCTGAGTAAGGACACTTAATTTCTATTATTCCATCTTCATTTATCAATCCATCGGGAGTAGCTCCTAAATATGGAATATTGTCATCTAAAAACAGTTTGCAATTTTGAATTTTAATGTTGTTAAGTGACTCCAATTTCTGTATTGCGCGTTTTTCATTTATTATTTCATACTGAATAGGCTTCGAATTTATATATAAGTCTGGTATCAAAGAATTATACAAAATATTTTTAACGGGATTTGTACAACTTGTGTGCATTCTTCTCATACAAACTATACCAAAATTTGATGCTGTTAATAAATTCTTACGAGCATTTATCCACTCATCACAATCAGACTGAGAATCTCAGAGTTCGAATTTCTAAAATAATTCGTTCATATTCTGTTCTTTTTAGGGTTTGTAAGAAATTATTTTTTTGGGTTTTAAATTCTTCAATTGGCATGTCAGGTTTTTGACATAATTCTCCATAGTCAGGATCTGACGATAAGTTTGGTTTTAAAGATTTAAAAATATTTTTTTTTGTACGTTTTCTTACTGCCAATTGTTTATTTTCAAATTCTTTTGCAATAGTTGTAGGAGATTTTTTGTTGCAAAACTTATATAATTTATAGAAAGGTCTTTTGGTATTATATGCTATTACGGCAGCATAACACCTTCCACTATACGATTGCCGTAAAGAAAAATTAATTCGTTTTCCAACAACTGTTTTGCATACAATAGCATTAAATTCTTCTACTACATTACTGTCTACATCATGAATAAGGTTTTTAGCATGATTTGATAATCTGATAATAGGTTGCATTATTTTATCATAAAGTCCAGATTGAATAAATTGCTCCATGTAGTTTTTTTCATCGGGTTCAGTTTTTTGGCAAAAATAATTTAACTCTATACAAAATTTATGTTCACCAAAAATGTGACTTGCACTATTTAAAATATCTTTTTTAAGAAGTTTTATTTTTGTTTCTAAATCGTGTTTTTCAAGTTTACGATATTGTATTTCTTTGGTTACTAATCCTCTTAATTTCAAAATATTTAAGTTAAGCAATTTTCTTAAATTTAATGGGCCTGCATTTTTTTGATTACTTATATCTTTCAACAAGTTACAATAATTTTGTAAAAGATGGTTTTGATATTCAATTATTTCTACAGTAGCATTTTGATATGGGTTTGATTCCAGAATTTTTTTGTAACATAAGTTGTCGCCATCATTTGTTTATATATTAAACAATGCATTTCTTGGCTTTTGTTAAAACCATCTACAATAGCAGCAGCTTTCATTGCAGCGAACTTCCTTCCCAGTTTTTGTAACAGCAATGTTTTTTAGGTGAAATACCACAGTTTTGCGCTGTTTGGCAAACTAAACAATATTTATTTTTAATGTGGACATTTAAATTTTTTTTTGTCCTAAATCCTATAATGGTTCTTAATTCTGATAACGCATTGTAATTGGTTTGATATGGACGTTTGGACCATGCTCCATCACATATAACTGTTATAAATGGTACAGCATTATTATTTACATCACCCGCTTCTAATGCTAACCGCTTTTCTTCTTCGCCGGCTTGTTTCATCTTACTCATTGCAACATTTTCAAGATTATCACAAACAACTTCATGCGTCTTGATGTATTTTTCAAGTGAAACTGTAAATTCTTCTAGCATAACATTAAAAAATTAAGTTTATGAAAAAATATTCTAAACTAAACATCCATAATTTGAATTGTGGTGGTGAACAATGTTGACGAAGTAAGTTAAAAATCAATTATTAAGTTTAAATAAATAAAGCCATACTGATGAGAGGTAAACCTCGAAACGCGTCTATGGATGTTTAGTTTAGAATATTTTTTTATAAATTTAATTTTTTAATGTTATTATTGGGTTGTCCGATTGAACAAATAGTAACGAGCGCTACATATGTCGTTGTGGCATTCGTATAAATTTACCTATTTAACTAGGCTTTATTCGAAATTATTGCTTTTACAACTGTCTCATTTGAGGACATTGCGTCTCTTCTTTATATATTTTATAATAATATAAACATATTTGTTTTAAATTAATTCCTAGTTATTTGAGTGTTAATTGAAATAAAAATAAGTTTTTTAATTTGCTATGTACAAATTGTAGAATTACTTTTTTAGATCATTTGTCATTACTTCAAAAAGACCCTGAATAAATGCTAAAATGTGTCAAAATGTATGCTCGGATTGTATTCTCAAAAACAAGTAAAAATTGCTTTATAAACTATGTCTACATAATATTTTTTTAAAGATTGGTTAAATTATTCAGTATGTCAGTGTCTCTAAAAATATGCCAACAGCATCTTGTCTCACATTGTACTTTATTGCTTCCTTATACGGACAATTCCATTTTAAACGGACCAGAACAGGAAAAAGTACTTTTTTAGGTTTTTGTCGTTTTTGAACTTAGTCGCATTTTAACTAAAAAAAATCTAGTAAAATCAATTAAAATTTTTCTGTAGAATTCAAGTCAATAAGCCGCAAAAGCCATAAAACCATATTTTGTTCTCAGTGGGCTGGGCAAAAAAGAGCATTTTTTAGATTTTTTTTAACCGCCAATGTTGACGTATTTTCATGTAAATTAGTTTGAAAATATAAATTTGTTTTGTGTATTTGGGTTTTAGTGGTCTAAAACTCAAAAAAACTGCAAAAATAATCTTATTTATTTTTTAAAGTGAATATAAAACGATAAAAAACTAAATCAAATTTTTTTTTTAATGTTTTATACTCTCATGAACCGATCAAAAGACTACTTTAAAGCAAGTTTCTCAACAGTCGTTAATTATAGAGTTAAGAGTGTGGTTGTTGCAGCATGTTTTTTACATACTGGGTAGGATAAACCCTTAAAGACGGAGATATTTTTGGGCAAAGTTTTAATCATGTCAACACTCTATTGCAACCTATCCAGTAAATGCTCATTCTTATTGTTGAAATCCGCAAACTTTCTTTTGTCAGAACTGGTTGATTTAGACATTACAATTACTAAGGAAGTTCAGATAAAATATAAATCAAATAGCACCTGCACCGCACCCGCTATAAATGTTCAATTTTGACAGACAAAAATAATAAATTGACTAATTTATGCAAGTAAAACATCTGAATGTGTAACAATCCTACTAATAACGCGTATTTTCAATATTAATAAAGTTGCAAAAATGAAATTGTACAAAATAATTTTATAAAATACTTAAAATTACTTAACTAAGAGCCACGATATTCAACTTTTAATAAAATACCTAATAAACTGTTACTATAAAAATGAATTTTTTAGCATAATGCATTTTATGAAAACTTATGGACAGCTAATGAAATATATAATTTAAAAGCATTGAGCGTATATTTTATTAACTGTCTATAGTTATTCTGATAAAAGCTTATTATGTATTTTATTAGGAATTGGGGGTATCACAGCTCTAAATTTACTTATAAATTAAAGTAGAACAGAATAGAAATAGTGTTCTTCTAAATGCCAATAAAAAACATAGTATTTAAAAAAATTGAATTGTTAAACTTAAATCTCTAGAATTTTTATAGGTCTCAACAATACTCACATTTTTCTTATCAGTAAATAATTGATTATAAAATTTTCTTATTGTGAGTTTTACTTCATTGAAACTAAAATCAACACTTTTTAAATGCTCTTTTGTAGACATAGGCCATCAAATATAAAAATAAACTTGTTTACGCTATTTTTTCAGACTTATCAATTACTTAAATGACTTTCAAAGCATTGCAAAGCACTTTTTACATACAATTTTTAAGGAAATAACTACCAAACTAAATAGTAACTATTTTTAGATTAATTTATTGTGTATACGGTTTTAAATTCCTATGCAACAGTTACGGTATTTTGCTGTATAAGATTGTTTTACTGAAATATTTGTATAAAGAACAAACTATCAGCGAGTCTTTCCGCAATAAGAAGTAAAAATACAAAGTTAAATTAAATTTTATTTATTTATTTACATTTTGTTTTTGCTTGTTACATTTATTATAATTTAAATGTTTTATGAGTTGCATGCGTGTTGTAAATTTACAATCAGTGGCGCAAAAAGATCATGAAGTTGCAAAACAATGAGTAATAGACAAAAAACCTACGAGTACTTTCAGGGTAAACCTGGTATATACATGAATGAAGCTACTTATTATTTTAATTTTATTTTTGGAATTCCTATGATATGATATTTTGAATCCAATCATGTAAAATAACTATTTACTTTTATAGCAATATTCAGTTTTTTTTCTAGTTTTCTAGTTTGAAAGATAGCAATTTAATTATAAATATAATTTTTAATTTAGTTATGTAAAATTTTTCAGACAATATTAAGAAAATTAAAGTATAAATTATTAAAAATCTTCTTATTAAAAATTAACTGATTATAATTAAACGTTTTAATTTTATTTTATATTTTCTTTGTTAACTTTCTCAAATCTATTAATTCTAGACATTATATATTTTTTTAATAAAAAGTAAAACCATTTATGTATTTATATAATGTTTTAGTTTTAGTTATTTTGCAATTTAATTTAACAGTTGTGGAAAAAAAAAATTAAACTTATTCTAATTAATATTAAATTGGTCTAAAGTGACCGGTAGTAAACATTAGATTGATAGTATTTATATAAACGTAAAATGTTATTTATTAGGTATAATCTGTGAATTTATTTTGATTTAGATAGTCTTAACAAGAACAAATCTATTACACGAGAAGATTGGCTGGTAAAAAAGCTACCCCATCCTGTAATCCTCAAGTCTCAACAAAGGATTTCTGACGCTGGCCTCCCCTCTGAGACGATTACAACCACTCAAGAAATTATTCCCTGGATAAAAGACATCATATGTCTTGAAACTTTATCTTATATTTATAAACTTCTTATATATTGCTTTGTGGTATTTTCCGATGTGCGAATGACGCGGATTGCAAATTATAAATATACGAGAAACGTCAAGTAAGTGAAACACGTGGGAAATAAAGTCAGCTAAATAATAAATACAATAATCTTTCAAATGGTGTTTCCTAATAATAAGTACCAACTAGTTTTTGTTATATTAACAATTACTGTTTGTTTTGAATTATAGTATGTTTGTAAGTTAATATCTTGATTTTTATGTATTAATAATTTCAGACGAGTGCTGTTACATTAAATATGTTTACCGGTGACGAATAAGCGAACAATTTTAATATTTATTTTATTGAAACGTTTAGTGAAATGAAATAAATGAATTAGTAAAATATTAGACAGTTGCAATTTTCCAATGAACAGGTTATACGAGATCGCTAGCAGTGACATTTGATGGCATTATATGCAATTAAAATATTGTTGAAATAAAAGGTATTTTAAAAAAATACTAATCGATACAGAACGGAAAAAAACTACCAAGAAAGATTAGAAAAAGTTTTAGAGACAATGTAAAAGAAAAAGCGGAGAGAAAGAAAATAACATTAAAAAAAAAACAAACAAATAATACAAGACAAGAAAAAATAGAGACAACTGTGTTAAATAAAATAATATTAAAACAAAAACCATACATAAAAAGGTAAAATAGTTCATAATTAAGAAAATATAAAATTTTTAGTGATGCACTGTTTCTGCAACCGTGAATCCATGGCATTAAATTTATACTTTGTTCAAAATTTTGTTTCAGTTAGCAGCAAGAATTCTTATATGAAACTTAGCAGTTTTTAGTACCAAAGTTGAAGATGTTACCAAAAACGGCTGACTTAGAAAGCCTTTAGAAGTGTAGTGAAATTTTAACAGCTTTTAATTTTTTATAATTTTGCACTGAAAAAGCTGTTTCTTGAATAAACTGATAAAGCGTTTAATAAATTTTGATATTATTGTTGTTGGTCTTTTTCCGCAGGTAATTTAGATAATTATATTTGCTACTATTAATTGTAATATACCTAAACTTTGTTACGTTGCTTGTAAGTCATTTATAATTTTAATCTATTATTTAAAAACATAGTCTAGAGTAAAAAGAAAAATACGTAAAGCAACCTGGTTTATAAAGAACGCCGTTTCTAGAAAAAAAAAGTTGCTATGCACACAATCACTGTGTTACAGATGATAAATGCTGGATAAGGGACAAAGGAGTGGGCATAAAAGAAAGAAAAATAGAATCTATTCGATTTGCCGATGATATAACTGTGTTTGCAGATAGCACAAAAAATACTAAAAATAGCAGTTAAAGAGCTTAAAGAAATGACTTTAAGGTATAGACTGAGTATAAATAAAAACAAGCCAAATAAAAATGAAGAAGCAAAGAAATCTTTTGAGTAGCAAGATAGATATAAATTTGCTTTGTGTTCTTATACAGATGATAAACTTGAATGATAAGAATAAAAAATAAGAAAAGTTTAGAAAGATTCAAAATAAAGCTCTAAAATAGATTAATAAGCATTAAGTAGTAAAACAAGATAAAAATAGCAAGAAATAAAGAGCGTTAGTCAAAATTTATAAAGTATATTGCTAGCAACATCGGAGAAGGGTAGAAAATACCTACCATTGAGTGTACTAAATAAAAAGTAAGTGTTGAGTAAATAGTTAAGGATCTGCAGGGCATACAGGACGGTGTCACAGAAAGCACTAGAAAGATTAGACATAAAGAAATTGGTAAATGAAGGAACTAGTAAACAAGAAGCAATGAGAAGGGCAAGAGAGAATACGATGGAAAAATGGCAGAAACAATAGAAAGAAGGAGAAAAGGGAGAATGGACAAAAGAACTAATACCAGAAATAAAAAAAATGGGTAAAGAATATAGCGGCAACGTGTTACTATACAACACAACTACTCACCGGACATGGAGCTTTTGGTAAGTATTTACAAAAAAATAAATAAGATAGAGAAATAAGAAAGATGTATATTTTGTCAAGAAAACACGCATGACGACGTAAAACATACGCTAGTAGAGTGCAAGGCGTAGGAGGATTATATGAAAGAGTTAGAAAAGTTATTGTAAAACAAAATCAACAAATCAACAATGATTAATATATGTCTGAGTGACAAAAATATATGGAGAGCGCTAGGAAACTATGCAACCACAGTAATGAAAAAAAAGATAGAAGAGTTTGAAAATTTAGGATTTAGAAACCAAAATAGAAAAAAAAACACACAAATCAAAAGCCACAGAAGACAAAAAGAAGGAGCAAAAAGCTAAATGGAAGCAAAAAACAAAGACAATTGTGCCTTTTAAGGAATGGACAGTAAAATGATAAACAAAAAAAAAACATTTACTAAAACATTAGTACTAATCAAAATTGCAGAGATATAAAAAATAAGAAAAGAACTGCTTAAGGAAAGCAAACTGAATGAATTGACTAAACAACTTCTATACGGCAGATACGACATCTCAAGGTTGGCTGACAATGCAACATTTGAAATGGTCAGAGTACAAATGGCTACCAGAGGACACAAAGAACTAATTCTAAACGGAAATTCTAAAATTTTACTAGAAGTATAACTGGCAAATTTAATACTACTAAAAGGGATACATTTAATGGAGCTACACAAAATATTTATAAAAGAAAGAGGATACGACGAAAAAAAAGTTAATGAAGATATTAACAAACTAAAAAAATCCTTAAGGACAAAGCAAATATCTAGGCTGAATAAAGCAAAAATATGTGAAAAATACGACAGAAAAAAAGGGTATAAGGAGAGATGAGCCGGAGACAGCATGCGTTGCCGCAGCAAACTGCCTACCAGCCTACTTCAAATTACTAGACGTCATTATTGACAATGACAAGGAAATTAACAGCAAGACTAACGCAGAGAAGAAAACCGTAAAGTATTGCCATGCGCTAGTCACTCTTAAGGGCCATTTGTTAAGGCAAACACTTCACTACGTTAAAAAAAAAAAAAAAGTGCTAAGTGGTTAAGAGACAAAAGAACAGGTGCAGCTAATTTAGTTAGAAAGAAGTGTACGGTCAAGGTGGAATGATAAAGAAAACAGAATAGTGTCGGCTGAAATAAAAAATTCAATAGTATACAGTATACTTTTGGGAGTAAATAAAAAATTAAAAAACAGTTTAAGCAATGCAATTAGTGAAAAAGTTAAAAATCAGCTCAAAAAAACAAATAGAAATAATGACAGAAATATCTATAAACTTTGGAAAAAGCTGTACAAAATAGTTTTGAACCAATTAGAAGAAAAAGCAAAAGAAATCTAAAAAAATATAAAAGGGTAGAACTCAGAAAAATTGCAAAAACTGCGTTAGATGAGGTAAAAATAATCAACAGTTGCCTAGAGAAACAGACAATACTGCATAATGATAGCTTAGTGCTTAGCACTAAACCAAAACTGTGGAACTTAGTTAAAAATGAGTTACTTTGGATGAAACTGCTGGAAAGCTTGACAATAACGGAATTTAAGGAAAATTTAGCACTAATAGTAGGTAGGGACGTAGAAAAAAAGTATTAAAAGAATGACTTGAATTGACAATAGATATAATATAGATGTAGATAAAAGGTAAGAATTTAAAATTTTGCAACAAAAAACAAATATTGCGAAGTCATGAGATACTTCTAAAATTCTAAAATATACTCATTTTTTTGCTATTTTTATTAAAACAAATATTTATTACTTATAAAATGTAAAGATAAATATGTTTTATACAAGGTCCATTATGAAAGTAATGCACATTTTTTATAAAAATAGCTTTATTGATAGTACTGGTACAATCGCTTAAAATTCTTCAAAATACTTTCTCCCTGCAACAATACACTTTCGGAGACGTGTCTGCTACGCCTGGAAGGCACTCTAAAACTCTTCAAGAATGTCTTTTATTAACCTTGTAACATTTCAGCTCTTTTTTTCAGTCGAGAAAACAAAAAAAAGTAACAATGAGGGCCGATTGACCTAGAGGAGTTGTCATGGTAAAGCTTGATCGTGTCTTTGATTTTGTGTGTCACGCAATGCTTTGCCTTTTTAGTTCTGAGTCGTACTTGAACATCTAGTATTTGTCTTTGGTTACGACAGAGTTAAGAAAGTGCGGCTCATTTTGAATCAAATCTAAAAGTTTTTGACAGCGCAAAATCGTGTTACAAAGTCAAAAAACACACTTCACGCGGAGACACGTCTTTCCGCTCAGAACAGTCGGAGCAAGTTGGCGGGCTGGGATGGATAGTCGCGTCACATAAATTATGCGCATTACTTTCATAATGAATCCTGAATGTACAATATATTTAAATAAACTTTTTTATAATAATTTTTTTTATTGCCTTTTTATTTAAAATGATCCAAAATAGCGTAAAGTTCACCTAGCAGCAACTTATTATTTAAAAGGTCTAGCGACAACTTAAGAGTAAAGGAATCAGTCAAGAAAATAAAAAAAACTTGATAGGTTTATGCCAAACTAAGGAGGTCCAGAAGAAAAATTTATAAGCCTTATAGTTACTGCAGCGAGAAGCAAATTGTTATACGCCGCAGAAAACTGTTAAGAAACCATAAAGACAAAAAACATCAATTAAATAAGAACACACTACTTTATTAGAATGCAAGGCGTAAAAAAAATATAAAAGATCCAAAAAGTACACTAAAAAGCAAAGTAGATAAAGGAACCATTAATAAAAAATGTCTAAAAAATAAAAATTTAAAAAAACGCTAAAAACTCTTGCAATAATAAAACAAAACAAAATAAAAATTGAAGAGTTTGACAACAGAAGAATATAGAAAAACAAACAATAAAAGCAAACACACAAAATGGAAGTCAGAGATAAAAAAGGCGTAAGACAATATGCGTGCCTTAGATATTGGTTGTTTAGTACTGCCATGCATGCGTAAGTCATTCTCAAAGACCACTTGCTGAAGCCAACACCTCACTACGTAAAAAACATACATTAACCATAGATTATTTATTAAAAAAATGATTAAAAGAATAGTGAATGCAAATCTAAAAAAAGGAAAGAGAATATATAAGATGACTGGTAACTAATGACAGTAAAAAATAATAACAAATATCCAATAAACTGGATAAGAAACTCTTAGTACAATATACTAAATTTTTCTAGTTATATTACGGCCAAATTAATGTAATAAATGTATTTACATTACTTATTTATAAATGATTTGTGCATCATAACCTTTATGGTGATTGCAATAAATTTTTGATCAAGTTAAAATCAATTAACATTTATAATTTATTGTTTTTTGCTTGGAATATTTGATTTGACATTATTAGAAGCTCACAATTTTACTTTGGACTATGATTATAGGCCGGTTTTTTATTTTGCACTTAAGCGAAGATTAAAGTTTAATTTCTTTTCAAATCAGTTTAACTAAGTTCGTCAATGTAATCTGTTATAAAGCTTTATGTGTACATAAGTTATGTATCATGCTATGAGTCAAGAGTTTGATAAACTTGTGATAATAGGATTGTTGCTTAAAAATGTTGTGCATTAGATGTTTTTAATTAACAATATTCTTAAAAAAATTATATTTTAGATTTAAAGGTGTCATGCAGTTTTAAGAGAATTTATTATAGAGAGAGCATTTTTTTTGTTTAGTTTTTTGGGTGATATTTTATGATAAGGCGGAACCTATTACAAAATTTAAATAGTTTCTATAATTCCTACGGAGAGCGCCACTAAATAAGAGGTGTATAATAATAAACACTTTTTTTTTTTTAATATTCGTTTCCAGAAGAAAATCATTTCACTAAATTTAAACATCTTATATTTAATATTTTAAGTCTTAAATTAAAAAAAAAGAGTACTCGTCGCCTTTAAAATACATTTATTATATTATTCTCAGATCACAGTTAAACATAGGATTAAACTAATATTGAAATATCAGCCCTATACGTTTAAATCGTTCTACCAAATATAGCCATGTAATGTAATGACATTATATTAGTTGTCAAATTTATAAAAAGTCTAATTGTCACTACATTTTTACCAAATCAAATATGAGTAATTTACACATTACTAGTTCATGTAAAGTAAAACAAATTATACAGAATCGATTTGATCACTTAAAATGGTCTAATGAAGAAGCAGTCTTTAGAGAACGTCCACATCATGTTAAAGACTTTTTCAAAGGTCGTCAGGTTCCATTCAAATTACTAACTGAAGTGAAACTAAAGCGATCTCTTTTTGGACCATTTCTTGAAATTTTCAACTTTCAACAACACCAAGATCAATTTCTTAATGAAAACAAGCTTGCTATTTTAAATTATGATTGTAAATCATTAACATCGAATGAATTAGAAAACATGAAAGATAATAACAATTTTGCGGAGGATATTTATAAATTATTACTACAAGCTGTTGATGAGTATGAGATTATTGATTGTAA
Source organism: Tachinus rufipes (assembly GCA_963932245.1). Classification (NCBI taxonomy): domain Eukaryota; kingdom Metazoa; phylum Arthropoda; class Insecta; order Coleoptera; family Staphylinidae; genus Tachinus; species Tachinus rufipes. Next base: position 41,142,311 of record OZ010741.1, on the reverse strand, counting down.
TTTTTTATTTGAAAATATATATGCGTTAAGATTTACCGACACTCCGGTAAGTTTGGCTTGATGAATATTGATTCAATTATGTGTAGTTAACATTTTTAGACGACCAATTGAGAAAATTTAAAAATTTGCGAATTTTGATATTATGCGGAAATTGGTTAACTGATATTGACGGAAGTGTTTTGCCAAGATATTTAGAATATATTGAATTATTTGCTAATCAAATTGAGTATGTTGGAAATTTTGTTCGAAAAGTCCCTAGAACACTGTTACATATCGGTTTAAGAAGAAACTGGCTAACAAATGGTAAGTTATTTAATTTGCTGTAATTAAAAATTGCACACTTCATAAAATATTACATCATAAAATATTGAAAAGCATATAAAAATTTGTTATATGTTAAACTTGACATCCATTAACAACATTTCTGTTAATGGCTGTCAGGTAATGCTCACATGATTTTTTATTTAGTTACCTTTGCATCCGTTAAAATTTATTATTTTTTGCTTTTCCCAGTGGTAATTTAAAATAATATTTGCGACGCGGGATTACATATATAAAATCCGTCCCGATGGCGCATTTGAAGCATTTTTAATTCAATTTAAGAGCGAATATTTACACTGGCCCAACAGGAGATAAATGATGATAAATGCTGCTAATATGAATTTTGCGAACATATTTTATATTCATATAAAAATTCGAGGATGCGGCGGCGGCGGCGACAGACGGACAACGTCCAACAAAGTCAAACAAAGTGAGATAAAAGTTAATATGGCCTTTACGAGCTCATAATAATTAATAATACCTTTATATGCGACGCATATGGGGCATTAAATCATAATATGTTTATATGCGGGGTGCTAATAAGTCCGCCGCTTCCACAGCCGCCGACGACCCATTACAGAACAGGTGGACTAATGCGGACGCAAATAAATCTATTTAGTATGATGTCGTATCGTTGGACATCAGTTTCATAAAAATTGTTATTACATTTTATACTACTCTATGCGCTCCTCAAAAATTAACATCAATTATAGTCATTTACAACTCATAACTTTATTAAAAACTTTATTTATTTTTTAAACAATGAAGGAAACAATAATTTTAATGTAATGCTTCTTAGACCCTAAGTTTGTAATCTTTAAATCATGGTTATTCCAATAATATAAATTATTGAAGATTTTGTGATTATGGCAATTATCGAAATTGTTATCAATATTAAAACTTTTAGAATCAGCAATGTGGCATTCGTAAATAATAGCTATTGCCACAATAAGTTCATTAGAATTAGGGACTGGGGCCCTAACAAAACGAATTATTCCCAATGGTAATTCATCCTAATTTCTGTAATAACGCGGGGTCCATTACGCCAAAACATAAAAACACAATAACGAGGTATATTTTTTCGTAAAAAATCCCCTCAGCGCTATGTAAAAAATTAGAGTCCGATGCGATGTCTTATTTACGGGGACAATAACACACGTACACGGTAATATTACGGATAGGACAACAAACAGGGTTTTCATTTCAAAACGGCAATGATTCATCTCTTCGTCATTACTCATCATTCCTCAATTAGGTAAATTAGTTGTCGCCGTCTCTCCTATCCATTATATATCCCTAATTCCATAGTTGGAGACCGGAATAGCCGGAACTTTAGCGGGAATATTACCTCGTAAAGGTATTCACATAAATTTTACTCTAAAAGCTACAACGGCAAATAATTAATTACCGAATGCCTTTTATATTAAATCAATGTTATATATTAGAGACCCGGCTAGACCCGTGTACATGCGAATTCAATTTAATATGGAATTAACTTACTAAATGCCCCGGCGCTAAATGAAATCGATTCCAGCTTCCATGTTGCACGATATAAATCGTACATGACATACAATTCGCAATTATATTAAAATTTTGATTGATGTTTACTTAAAAATTATATTAAAGTATTGAATAACAAATTATATTTTTAGTAAATTGTACGTTTGTTTAAAATATAATAATTAAATTATAATTATTTAACGTAATAATTATAATAAATTTTATATAAGTAAGTAAATAAGTAGTTGTAGAAAGAATTAATTCTTTTTAATAAAATTTTGATTAGAAGTTGATAAAAAACTATGGTGACTATGGTGTGCACATCAAGTATGTAGATCATATGACTATACAAAGCATCAATTCTCAAAGAGAGAGAGAGAAATGCAAGGAGTGCCGTCAAATGTCAAATCTCACATAAACACAAAATGCCAGTAATTTGTTATTTAATCAACTTAGTTTGTAATTTTTTTATTAACAGTAAGTTGATATAGAAACACTTGAATTTTTTTGATCTTTTGATATAACAAATTTGTTAAACAGCAATATCTTTATACTAAAATTATAACTAACTGCTTTCTAGACACATTAACTTCAAAAAACATAAATAACCAAGTAATTAATGACATTGCATCTTATATATGAATAAAGATAAGTTATATTCACAATATATAAACTAATGGACGGACTACTAATAAAAGAATCTAAGTCTACAATTTTGCTAACATATTTTTAAATACATAGAAAAAGACTCATTTAACAGCAATATTATTATTGGCAAAGATACGCGAGGAGTTTTTATATTACCTTTTTAGCTATAACAAGTTCAAAAAACGAGATACATAAATATCATTTTATTTTTGAATTAAAAAAATATGACTACAGCGTTTTACAAATTGCCATTTGATAAAAGCAACGCCTTCACTTAGTTTTAAGATTTAAGTTTTTGATTGTTTAATTAGCATATACTTAATTAAGAAAATCTTTGCGTCCCAGGAAACTGTGGTTTTAATTTTTTTGCAGATAATTGCGTCTTTGTCTTTTTCTGTGGTGGAGACATCTTATGAACTTATTTCAAAACATGTTGTTTATTCTGGGCACACTCTTATCTTTAGTTAGAGTTTTATAGACAAAGTTTTTATCTTGGAATAAAACAGTTAAATTGTCTTTGCTAATTTTGTCGTGAACACTGTATTTGTTCGGGACTGAGCAGCTTAGAAAAATCAATCATGCCACACGCTTATTTCTAAATCTTTGTGTAGAACTTTAAAAACACTCAGTTTTGATATTTTCATTTCTTTAGCATTAACTGAAACTTTTACTCTGCTTTCAATTAACGCTAGAGATTGCTGGGTTTAGTCGCCCTATCCTGCTGATGTGCCACTAGTAGTATTGTTATGGACAAATATTAAATCCAATCACATCTACAAGAATATTGGGGAATCTTTCTCTCTAGAAAAATATTAACACGTAGAGCGCCGTTTTTAAATTAAAATTGGTTTTTATAGGACAAAACGCCAACCAACTCAATTTCCAAATGATAAGATTTTAGTCATCACTCTTTTTATATGTTAAACTACATACAATATTCTATGTCTTCATGTTTGGTTAAAAATTTGAAGTTACATTTAACGAGTAAAAAATTAATAAAAAACTGATTAAAAACGTCACTTTTTAAAAATTAATTGCAAAAAAACGACTTATTACATCAAATTTCAAACGGATAGGACTTTCTTTTACATTGTGTAAAAATTTTATTCAATTATGTTTAGGCGTTTTCTAGCTGAATTGGATGCTGTGAACCCTTATAATAGCGCAATTGTTCTCCCTTTTTAACACTAAATTTTTCAACTTTGTTGATGAATTTATTAGTTTGTGCTTCAAAGTTTTTTACACTTTGGGGCATTTTGAATGGCTTTTCAGTTTTATTTGATCTGCTTGCAGCAATGTTTGACTTAAAAATATCACTACTAACACTGTCATCATTATCTCATAAATATTCTTTGCATCAGTGCTTTTTTTGAAACAAAACTCAAGATATTTTGTGGTCAAGTTGGACTTGGTCTGATAAGAAACTTGTTACAAAAAATAGTCTACACTGAATTGTTGCAAGGTAAATTGTAACCGCTATTAGAAAATGTTTTTTTACTTGTAATACAACATTATAGGGTTGTTCCTTATTTTAGTTTGATCAAATCGCTCAGTAGATTGTCTGCTCAAACTTGTTTGACAAAACAGACTGGGTATATGAATATGAATGTAATAATAACGTTTAATAAATGTTTGTGTATCGTAAAATTTTGCAGTGTTTAAATATACTAAACACTACCAAATTTTACAATACACAAACATTTATTATTAACTGCCAAGTAATTTACATAAAAATAAAAGCGTTATTATCTTGTTTAGTACTTCAACATTTATATGTCAGGTGTTAACGCTATGCCCCTTATTAAGAAAAACGTTGTAATACAGTTAAATCTTACACGGACAGGCAAATGATCTATTTTATGTCTTTGACCAGTGAGATGCTAGGCACACTGATGATGGGTGCATACCCTGAAACACGAATGTATGTGTCTTTTACTAGATTTTATGTATATTTCTAGTTAAATTTAAGATTTTTTTTTTAATAATAATAATTTTTTTTTATTTGCAAGAATTACCTTATGAAGTTATACAAAATAGTCTTTGTCATTGGCCTCTGCTTCTGTATTGCTCTCTTCCGCGTTGTTTGTTTTGAAAAAGCAGCACCATTCTTATATACTTGAGGTATTGATAGTTTTTGTAATTTTTTTAGTCTTAGAGATTATTAAAGGCCAAAAAGATTCTTGCAAGTTTTTGGATCACAGGTTATTAAATTGTTTAAATGTGTTTAGCTGAAAATGTTAAGTCAACCTGCAATCATAGTTTTTTTTTTCTACCGCATGAAATGTATGCCTATTTTGGTTTGATTCTTGTGCTTCTTGCTTCCATAAGTGTATATACTTCTTTTTCTTATTTAATTTAGATTGCAATTTATTATTAACACTATCATTTTTTTTGTTACTTTCAGAATTGGTTTCAAAATTATTATTATTTAACTATTTGCAAGTTTTTTTGTTTCTAAATTATGTTTTCATTTATTATATTCTGAGTCGTTCTTTTTAGCTTTAAACGTTTTAAAAATGTGTACCTTATATTTATAAATTTGCCAAACTTTCTATAATTGTGATCAGCATCACTGTTATTAAATTCTGCTGTACTTACAGTATTGTTAATACCACAACTTGACATTATATTTCAACTTAACACAGTAGATAAAAATGAAAAGTAGGAATATCCATGGTATACCAATTTTTATTCTCACCCTTATTTGTCGATATTTATTAAGAGCATGTAGTATCAAAACTAAGCACTTGATATACTGTATTCTCATACTCAACAATGAGTTCAATTTTACAAAATTAAAACCCAATAAAAACCCATTTTTGCCAAAATATGTTTTACCGACTTATTATTTTCAGATCATCAATTATTTAACTGAAATACAACTTAAAATTTTGAAACCTACTAATACAGTTTTTCTAAAAGTAAATGAATTTTTAAAATTTCACAAACCAAATAAATCTTTAAAAACTGTTTTGTACATTTACTATAAATGATCTAAAATATTTGGAAACATCCTAAATAATTTGTCATCTTTATTTAAGTACAATGCAAAAAACCTAATTGAAGTAGTTATAAAACTGAATATTTTGTATAGCCACACAGTTATTTCTATAAATGTCAAATCCTGTTACAAATATTTCTAAACAGTAAGTAATAAACATAATTAACATAGATAGAAAGTAATCTCTATCTATTAGATAAGTTTTTATTTCTAAAGGCCATAGTTTTTTTTTTAACAATAGTTATTTTTAAATAAATAAGCATACATACAAACATTAAGCACTATTATAAAGGCATTGGTAAGTTTAATGATGATAGATAAATAAATATTGTTTTGTTTAAAAAAAGTTGAATTTTACTGTTCTATCATTGTTTGTCTATATAAATAACACTTTATTATACTACCAGTGACAGCAGTAAGACACAAAATTTTACGTACAATCATTATTTCTTTAAAAAAAATATTTATTATTACTGTAACCAACCAACTAGACCAGAAGTTGCACGCACATTTTTTTTTTGTAAAATAAATTACTTCGTAATAATTACCCACTAAAGCTCATTAATATTATATTAAATAACATAAAAAGAGACTTTAAAAAACATAATTTAATTATAGATATTACTTCAGATCAATTGGTATTTAATTCCCTAAAAAAATTTGTGTGTGTGAACATCTGTCTAAAGAGTCGATTTTTATAAATATTGTTGTTTTTGGGACGCTCCTAGCTTTATACTTATCTCAGTCCATGCAGACCATATTCTAGGAACTTTAATGTAGTTTTAACCTTTTACCAATTTGAAGAAAGTACACGCTGCTTTTTTTATGCTAACAATTTCCTTCTAATCAAAATGAAAGACATTTTTTCAATTTTTACTTAAAGTGTAAATTTTGGTTGATAATTAATCACTAAACAACTGCACCCTTATGCATAGTCATATTTAGTAGCTACTAAGGTGCAACTAGCTGAATATTACTGTTGACCGCATGCATACTAATATTTAAAATGCTACTAAGCTTAGTTATCAACTAAAATGTTAGAAGCCAGATTGTCTTGTTTTACATGTGATTAAATACATTGTAAATATAACTTGTCAGTTGTATTGTGATATTTATCACCCTTTAATGACATATTGCTTTATTTTTTGCAATGTATGGTAATATTTAATTTAAATATCATCACCAAAATGTAGTGGTTGCGTCAAGTATAATTAATAAAATAAATCAATGTTATTCATTTTAATAATTAAATTAGTTTACTCTTTTTTCTGTAAGATGCAGCACTCTGATTACACATAATAGTTGTTTATTAATTATTCTTTAAAATTATTATAGCTTAAAAGTAATTAATTGTGTGGCCTTATTTTTTCAAGCTCCTCAATTGCAATAATTGAATCATTTATTTTAGATATCAATAAATTACATTTAAAACAAAACAAAAATTTATTTATACATTGCATTTTTTTTTTTAATAAATTTTGTTAATTAGGTTTTTATTCACAAGTTCTACAATCATTATTAAATCTTTATTTTTGTGTAAAACCTTTTCATTTTTTGTTTTTACCACGCAAAAATGTAACATAAAGCGAACTTCATGTTACATAATGCTGTGTTGTCAAAGCATAATGTTATTGTTTGTAGCTACTACTATTTTATTTATTTTTTGGTGCAAGGACATTATTTTAAAACTTACACTTGTGATATTAACTTACAACTGCTTTTAAATATGTATTTTAGATTTAACCACAAATGGAGGCACTGTAGATGTCTAGTATCTAGTCCACTCACACTCTCATTCTACTGTACATGGACACTAATTATGTATTAGACTAATGTAAATTAATAAATGCTAAAATTTCATAAAATGCTCTGCCAGAATTGGATTTTTCGGACATACATAAACATAAAGCATTTTTTTATCAAATTTTTAAAATCATAGCACAATGTTTACTGGGTGATGCAATTTATTTAAAAGTAGGCGTATATTAACTATATGTAAACTTATTATAAAATGTAAGTAAGCCACTCAGTGTACATCAATTTAAGGTAAAACATTTTTATTTGTGCCTTATGTAAAAATATAAATCAACTAATACAAGTAAAAAGAAAAGTCTATTGCTGTTTAATTTGTACTTCAAGGCAATATTCAAAAAAACTCTAAACAAAGCTGGAGTTCTAGTAAATGGTCATCCAATCAATAATTTGAGGTACGCAGACAATACTGTCATTATAGCAGAAACCTAATCAATCTACAAGAAACAGTTCAAAAGATCAAAGATGTTAGTCTACAATATGGTCTCAGAATAAACTTGAAAAAGATAAAGTACATGATAATAACTAAATCACAAACACCAATCCTAGAATTATTTATCAATAACAATATAATTGAGAAGAGAACAAAATATAGATATCTTGGTACTTGGATGACCAATAACATCGACCAAACACGAAATAAAAACCCAATTTGAAAAGGCCTAAAATAAATTTCTCAAAATGCTTGTTTTTTTTATGTGATTGGCAGACCAAGGTAGAACTACGTACAAGAATAGTATGATTTTTTGTGTTTGCAGTTCTCCTTTAGTGTGTAGAGCCTTTAAAACAACTAAACATAAAAAAACAGCGGTTTTTGAAATATGGAGACGCATGTTAAAGATATCTTGGACGGAGCAAGTGTCAAACATTAACGTACTGGAGCGTACGTGAAACAACTCAAAACTGCAACCATAATTCAAAGAAAAAATCTACAATATTTAAGTCACAAAATAAAACGAAAAAAGTACGAAAAACGTATTATTAGTAAGCACAGAACTGCATGGTTATGTAAGAGAATGGTACAACACAACATCCAAAAAATTTATAACAAACTGTCACCTTTAAAGTCAAAATAGCAATGATGATTGCAAAGTTTCTGAAAGGAGATGCCACTTAAAGAAGAAAAAAAAAAGAATTATATACGGATTTAGTTACACGTTATCTATTCTACCAACTTCTAAAGAAATATGTCTTGATTATTTTTTTTTTATTTCATAAATTGTAATTAAAAAAAATATATCTATTGTAGTGCTAAAGAAGATAACAGTAGTGTGTCAAAACGTTCACCTATGTTTTGAGTGTGCATATAAATAAATATAGCCTATTAGCAAATTTTGTATTTTTTTTTACAAAATTAAAAAACCATCTTTAAACCTATTATAAAAATTGTTCACGTGGTCCGCCTTGGTGATTAATGCAACTTTTTATCAAAGTATTATACTTTTTTGATTATTTGTATATTGCCATATACAATCTGTTATTTACCTAATAATTATTGTCTTGTCCATAGAAAGTCTTGTCAACTTTTAACTGTCATTGTTATCTGCAATCTGTCAATAATAATACTTATTATTTTAAGTAAACAATACGTTGAAATTTATAAATAAAAAACATGCGGATATAATATTTCTATGAAGTTTTTGCAATGGCAATGCATTGGAATATTGCAAAAATTACATTTAGAGATTTTCCAATAGGTCATATATCGCACAATGTGTTTTCTCGGTCCTACCAGAAGCGTTGACAATATATTAGTGAAAACTGTGCTAGTGTTCAATATCATGTTGATATATAAAAAGAAATAGAAGATTGTGTTATAGATAAACTAGGTATAAGTACTAGACAGATTTCCAAACGCTTAGAAATTTTGCAAAGGTTTGTCTGGAGAACATTACGACGCAAATGCATCCTGAAATTGTTTATGGTACACGAATTTGTTGACACATTTCAACTTCATCGCCTTTAAAATCACCCGATTTAAGTCTGTTAATTTTTTATCTGTCGGGACATATAAAGGAAGTGGTGTATGCTATTGCAATTAATACCGACAAACAGTTAACATAATAAATTTGTAATACTGTTTAATATGTTCAGAACAGGCATATAATCCAAGAACTGTACAACTCTTACTTTTTTATACAAAAATTGCATTCGTCACCAAAGCAGACACGTTGAACAATTTTGAGTTTTATAGCTTTTGTTCTATTTCTTTAATAAATAATTGTTTTTATTATATCACTTTTAATTAATTATTTTAGTTTTCAATCTTTAAATTCAAATTATTCAAAATTAAAATAAAAACGTTAGTATTTTTTTTAAATTTGATGTAGAATATGACTTTTTTTTTTCTAGTTATGAATTACCTTGTATATCGTCAAACCGTTTGTTGATCATTAATATATTATATAATTAATTTATAATTTAAAACAAATCTGTTTTCTTTATTTTTTAATACATATTATTAAAGTTTAATACTACATTCAATTTAAAAAAAACTAAAAATGTCATATTAACCGTTTTTGAGTATTTAAAATTAATTATTTATTATTTTATGTGACTGTTATTGTTATTTTTTAAATATTTATTAGGGTAAATCAGTCTGTTTATAAAATAAAAATCCAAGTAAAAATAAATATATACCAATAGGTTTGTATTGGCGGCTAAATCTTTAACAGCACAAAGGTAAACCACAGACAAAGATTTGTTAGAGTGAAAATTAAAAATAAGTTAACATAAAATGCAAAATCAAAATATTTAAAAGGAACAAACACAACAACATGATTTGATCCACAAACCTTCCGTATTACAACCAACGCAATTTTGCAATTTAAAAACTCTTTATTCAATACTATATACAATATTTACATGAAAGCAAATTTACATAAAAATATTAAAGTAAAACAAACAATTTTAACTAATAAATACGGTTTAGCAGTGTAAAAAAATTAAACTTATTTACATATACAGTTATTATATACAGTTCGGTTAGCATAACTTTGTTTATAAAACACACTTTATAACAATTAACATTTAATTACAATTTTATATGTACATTACAGCAAAAGCTTCAGTAAGAACCCTGCTTAAAGCAATTAAATATTTGCCTTTAGTCTTAAAAGTTTATTTTAGAAAACTTGAAGTTTGTTGATATGTGTCATGATTAGTCTTTTGAGTGCTGTATGAGTTTACTGGTTCTACTTATCAGCGGGTATAGTGTCTTTAGTGCGCCGTAGCATTTCCAAATGATAGTGCCTATGTGGTTCTTGTAAGTCAGTATTTTGTCCAACTTTACACTCAGATATTTAATACTAGTCGACTCTTCTCTCACTCCGGCCGTACAGTCTAAGTGGTGTAAACACTAATGTATTTTTAAACATTTTAGAGAAAGTGATTACTTTTGCTTTGGCAGATTTAGCTTAATCAGCCATCTCTCAAAATATTTTAACAACACATCAGCGTCTATCTGTACTTGTCTGCTTGCTACAACTGTACTGTGTAAGCGATGTAAATGTTAAATAACTTGGATTCTAGAATGGAACCCTGAAGTACCCATGCTGCTATGATGTGTGATTTTGAGAAACTTTTATTAGTTTTGACAGCAAACGAGCGCTCATCAATGAGTGTAATGATATTATCAGCAAAATGGTAATGGATGAGTTTGTATATGAGTCTCACCTGCCAAACCTTATCGAATGCTTTTTTAATTGAAATGAATGAAATTCGTAAGAATGTAATGTGCAATGCGTATTACTTGTTAGGTGGTGTTATGTTCGGCTTTAAAGTCAAATTGGTGGTCAATGATAATTTTGTGTTTCTTGTCATATTTATCTATACGTTCTAGTATGACTTTTTTGAGCAATTTACCTAAATCATTCAACAAGCTTATAAGTCTGTAGTTAAAAGACAGTGTTTAATCTTTGTTAGGCTTTAAAATGGGGATGATGACTTTTATACGTTTGGAAAATATGACAGTTTTAGTATGTTGTTGATGATTTGTGTCAGCTGTACTATGGCTTTTTCTGTAAGGTTCTTCAGTACAGCATTGGTAATAGTGTCCGGTTCAGGTGCTTTACGTGAGATTTGTTTAATGATTATTGTCCGTATTTCCTTGGGCGTCGTAAATTGTTTATGGCTATCTGTCGGCAAAATGTTAACCGTTTTTGTCTATGTTTGTCTTGTTAGTCAAGTCCAAATTATGAACGTCTTTGAATACTTCGGCTAGTATTTGTCAATCAAAACAGTTTTGCCTTGGTAGTACAGCAATAGGGTCATGTTTAGTCCACAAGGAGTTGTGCTTAGTGGACAGGTTTTTTAATTTTTGTGTTCATTTGTCATTGTTTAGTCTAAGACAGTCTAAGACACTATATACACTTTTTTAAAGTAAAAAACATGGAAACAAAATAATTTACAAAAAAGAACTAAAAAAGATAAGCATTGAAATAAGCACAAGTAAAACAAAGTCAGTGGTAGTAACAACAAAACCTAAAAGGCACAAGAATTGGATTGACAAATAACAAGTGAAATATTACAGCTACCTTAATACAATAATAGAAGAAACAAAGAATATAGACATGGCAATAGATGCAAGAACTTGAAAAGAAAGAAGAATATTCAATGCACTTAAAAAACAATTCTTGGTTAAAAAAAAGTAGTAAAACCAGCCCTAATATACTTGAGCAAATCTTGGACAACAACAAAAAAAAAATTAAAGCAAAATTAATGCAATGGAGATGAGATTTCTAATGAAAATTGAACAAACAACAAGAAAAGATAAAGTGAAGAGCTCGGAAGTAAGAAAAAATTAAACCTATAGAAACAGTAATAGAGAAGAGACAGCTAGGAAGGCTAGGACATACACAGACTGGATAGAACCAGAATAACAAAGAAAATACATGAATTGAGAATATAGGGAAAAAACAAAAAACCGGTCCAAACAGGTTCACACAACAGCAGAAAAAAAAAGAATAGAGTGAAGCGAGATAGCAAAAATGGTTAAAGATAGACAAGCTTGCAAAAAAGAATAAAGAAATTATAAAATATTACAGTCCGACACCCAAAAAGGGTATTATGGACTAAGAATAAATAATAACAAATAAGCAAACTATCTATGGCTTTGTTCTAAATATAGAAAGGGTTATTGCTGGACGCTGTACGGTTAACATTAAATTGTGTTGGGTTTAGAGTTACCCAAGTCGCCTCCAGTATTGTAGACCGGTTTGATAATTTAGTAGGTCTTGAATTGGTCCAGCGTGGTACAGAAAAAAAACCAATGATCGTTTTGTTGCATTTATATGTCCAATGATTTTGTGCACATTTGACGCACTTTAGTTTCATATTGCAGTTTAACCCCATTTTTGGCAACGTCTACATTGGGTAATTTCTCGTGTGCTTACATATTTTTCTCATTGTACACGGGTGTTCAGGAAGCATTTGCAAGTCATTTTTAGAAATTCAGTTACTTCTGTATTTTATTTTATTTGTTAGAATAACTATAATATATAGTATACATATTTGCTTTTAAGTCTGTTTCATTTAGATCCAGTCTTTGTTACAACCAACGCACCAAGCTAGACGTTTACAAAACGACAAAATAAATATTAATTAAAAAAAAAAATGTTAAGTTTTAAATAAAATTTAATAATAACCAAAAATCACAACGGTAAAATAACGTAAGCTTTCTTGTAACTAAAAGTTATAGTAACAAATGTTAAACCTAACAATATATCATTTACAATATAACTAATAAAAATTGATTTTACAATTTTGCATTAACATTGATCTCATGACAATTGCGATACTTTAACTTACTTTAAGAGATATGAAACCTCAAAGACCTCCTACTAATACTAGCTACAGCTATGGCTAGTTTTTTAAAAAATCAGAGACTTATTGTTGATTAATTTTTTTGTAAATTTCTGGATTAGTTAAGATTTTAAATATTTTATGTTATTTTTGCAGTTAGTTTGCTAAATATAAGGAGATAAATAATGCTTGCAATGATTGAGAATATAATGTTCTTGATTATTAAATTTACAAATAATTACAAAGCTTTAAACATGCCTTACTTCAAACAACTTTTATCAAAATTAACAACATTTAACGATCTTTTGAATTAATTTGTTGATTTTTTAAAAATTAAGAGAATTTATATTTATAGTATAAATAATAAAAATTTGATTTAACGCAATTTGTCTTACTAATATTTACTATATCTGATATCTATATTTTAAAAATAAAAAAATAATTAATTGTTGTTAAAACTTAAAACTTAGGAAATAATTAAAAACATATTGATTTGTAATGCTATAAAAGTCATTCTATTACAGCACGTAGTTGATGAGATATGAAGTTTTAAATAGGCATTACTGACATCTACAACATCTAATAATATCTAATTCAAGATTGTTTACTGAATTTTTTTTTGTATTTGGTAATTGATTTACGAGATATTATTAAACTGTAAATGCTAAAAATTTTATTAAATTTTTGTGTATGAGATATAAAACTTATAAAATAGCTTTTTCTACATAAGCAACATTTAACATTACTTGGCTAATGATTAAAAATTTGGTCAATTTTCTAACAAATTAAAAACATATTTAAGAGTAAATGCCAAAAATTATTACAGTTAGTTACAAAGTGTGAGTGTTTCAAAGCATCTTTTGCAATATTGGTTTATTTCGAGCTAATGTAAATCAAAAATTTATAAATTGCACAATGAACATGACATGTTAGTCTACAAATCCTCAAACTTTTAATCAAATATTGCAGTAAGTTACAAGGATATAATATTTTTAATGCATCTATGCATATTAAAATGCAAAAAACATATTTTTAAACGCATGGACTTTAAATAAACTATTGAAAACCGCAAGCTAGTACGTCAAGTTTGTCGAATTAATAAAAAGAACAGTGGAGGAATTATTTTCGATTTGCCGTAATATTGTATAATTTTACTCTCACGCCACTGGATTAAAATAAGTGTATTGGACATTTTTTGTTTAATTTATTTAATAAAAATTGTTAATATCAGCACAGCGATCAAAAAGGTTATAGTAAAATAAATCTGCTGCAGTTTTTGCAAAAACACAATTTGAGAAGATTACTCAACTCAACATTCGGAAATTGTAAATCTTCTCATTGATTAGTTTTATTTTGTTATAATTTTAAATACATACAGTTTTATTTTAACATACTATAATATATAATATTATATACATAGACGCTTATTTGATACAACACGGCACTGACCGCAGTAACATTCTTTGAAATTTCTAATTCTAAAAGGTGCAGTTTCTTGTTGATGATTCCTGACAGTTCGCCATATCTTTATGCCGTCGCCCCCACGGGCGCCTAGAAACCGACGCGTAACGACATGGCCCACAGATAAATAGCAACAACTGCAATAATAATAACAATAAATAAGTGTGTACAGAGTGGTAAGCACGACTGATTAACAGTGCTTGCAGCAGGTGTGGCACCAGTGATTAACGCGGTGTCGCTGCGCCGCAATAAATCAGAAATCATTATGTGACAAGCCAATTATACTAGCGAAAAGACTTCGAGATGAGACACAGCCGACAGTGTCGTGCGATATTTCCACATGGCTCGTAGCATTTATCAATGTTCGCTTGCATCGAGTACACAAATGATGCGGAATGTATTTGCTAATTACATTTGAGTGCGTGTGGTCGACGAAGACTTCTGATCGTTTATTTTATTTACTTTTGTATTCAAAGCTAATTATATTAATACGCCTAAAGTAATTTAGAATGGTAATATTTTTATATCTAATTTAAATCTAATTAAAATAATTAATATCATTCCCTCTCTGAAAATTATTTGACCATTAACACTAATTAACGGCATTGAACTCAAACATTGATAAAAGTAAATAAATAGTATCAATATGTATTATATATAGAAACTACTAATTTAATCTATTATTGGCAACTTTTAGTCATAATTTTTTTTTTTTTTAAAGTTGAGCAATATATTATATACTAAAAATATAATTTCTGGGAAGATTTGAATCTTAAAGCTTAGATATATTAACTATGTTGGGTATTGTACGTGGCCTATATTTTTAATTGTTTTTTTTTATATTATGACCGCGAGAGTACATAATACTTAAGAGTTACAGAACGATACAAGTGTGAAGTAAATTCGTCCGTTGAAAAATAATATTTATAACATGCGAGCGCGCAAGAGTTAATTAAACTGCTTCATTTGCATTTTTACAGGGGGCGCAGTTTCACATTTTAATTGTTACATAATTATTTTTTAAAATGCACTCGTATAACTCGTTATTCCTAATTAGTTTTGAAGAGCCGTCCGTCCGGAGTCCCATTTCACAAGTGTATTTCCTTTTTATAATTTCATATGCGCGCGCTGTCCGGAATGGAAAATAACATAATGCTCTCTACTGTCTGTGTGCATGTTCATGTGCCCCTTAAAAATTCATTTGCGAGGCCACTAATTAAGTATATATCCTACCCCCGGCTACCACTACCCCCTTCCTGTACAACACACCACTTGTATACTCTTAATTTTATTTAATGCGTGCATAGAAATAAAAACTAACAAGCACTGACACAATGGCCAAGCGCTGGGGGCTATTTAGTTTTGTGTTGTTGGCAAATTATCTGCGAGTTGAAAACTTTACATATTTTATATAATATAATTTTAATTTAATAAATATATTATTATGAAATTATTATAATCTAAATATCCTACAGCTTATTTTTATTTTTATAACGTGTGAATAAATCAAGCACAAAGAAAGAACACATGTGAATCTTTACCGACAGAGTAAAAGTAATGTTGGGAATAGTACTAAAGTCAAAACAATCACATTTTCTAAAAACAAATAAAAACAAATTTTTGTAATTTTTAATTGTTAATCTATCGTATATATATATATATATATATATATATATATATATTTACAATGCAACATGCAAAGTCACTTTTATACTTTTCTAATTATTGAACATATAGATAGAAAATCAAATTTGCAGCAGAAAGCTAACTGTACTTTTCTTTTACACTCTTAAATAAAAAAGTTACAACAGGTTTTAATTTGTGTAGGCTGGCCGATAGAACAAATAACGCACGCCCATTATTTTATTTCCATGGCCAACGTTGCTAGTTAAGCAAACTGTTATGATTGTAATAACCTAACCTTTTACATAATACAATTCTTTGTCTTTATTGTAATTTTATTTTACCCTATTCTGAATGAAATGCCATCACATTTAATTTAAATATACCAATCATTCAATTAATTTATTAGACAAGCAAGCAATTTTTTTTTTTAATTTAAATCTTCTTTATACTATTAACAAATCAAGTTGCATTTAATATAATGTAATATTTTACATTAAATTCGATATAATTATATTAGTTAGTATAAAACGAAGCATTTAAAAACAGGAATATATTAACTTCTTCACTCAACCTTCATCAATAAAAGGGGAAACGTAAAACTATAAATAAATTTTATGTGTATTTTTTTGTAGTAGACCGTTTCTTTTGGATATTACAGCATCCTTTTAACTTATTTTCGCTGTAATGATATTTGTATAGGCTACTATTATTTTATTTTACATTATTTTATTTTAAATTATGATAGATGGATTTATTTCTTATTATATCACAATAAATGTAGTACAATTAAAAACACTTTTATGCTAGGTATCAATCTACGTATATAAGCGTGAAGAAATGATTATTGTTATTTTTTTCCACTTGTAAAAAGTGTAAACCGTTTTTGCGCATGTTAATTGATTATTTAATTTGAAAATGCAATTGTCTAAGTATACAAATAAAAAATTTGTTTTTTAAGTAACAGTTAAATTTTTTATTTTATAATTTTTACGCTGCGTATAATATGGTTTCAATAAATACAACAATCCAATATTAATTAAATTATTATTTAATACAAGATAACTTGCTTAGAATTAAATTAAATGAATTAATATTAAAACTTAAAACATATTAACCGCATTAAGCAGTAATGGTCCGACGGCGGATATTACTTATTTTATTTTATCTCAAAAAACACATAATATTGTTACTTATTTGTTCCGTTTGTGTGAAAAAGTAAACAAGTTAACAACTAAACAACAAACTAACTAAACAAGTTAACAAGTTAACAAATAAACAAGTAAACCAGTATACAACATAACAACTAAACACGTAAACAACAAAACAACTAAACATGTAAACAACTAAACAAGTAAATAACAAAACAAAGAAACAAGTAAACAAATAAACAACTAAACAGAACAACAAGTAAACAAGTAATCAAGTAAACAACTACACAAGTTAACAACAAAATAAGTAAAAAAGTAAACAGGTAAACAAGTAAACAAGTAAACAAGTAAAAAAGTAAACAAGTAAACAAGTAAACAAGTAAACAAGTAAACAAGTAAACAAGTAAACAAGTAAACAAGTAAACAAGTAAACAAGAAAACAAATAAACAAGTAAACAAGTAAACAAATAAACAAGTAAACAAGTAAACAAGTAAACAAGTATACAAGTATACAAGTAAACAAGTAAACAAGTAAACATATAAACAAGTAAACAAATAAACAAGTAAACAAGTAAACAAGTAAACAAGTAAACAAGTAATCAAGTAAACAAGTAAACAAATAAACAAGTAAACCAGTAAACAAGTGAATAAATAAACAAGTAAACCAGTAAACAATTGAACAAGCTTCATCTATAACTCTTTCTTGTTATTTATTTTATTTTTATTCACTTATTAATTGTAATATTTTTTTGCGCATAGTAGTAGTTTAATCGAATTGCAATTGCAATTTTCTAAGTATATAACTAAACATTTTTTCTTTAATGTAACAATTAATATTATCTAAACTTTATAGTGTTTATCCGTCGGCAGTTGAATTTCTTATTTTATATTATTACACCGCATAAAATAAGCTTTTAATAAACACAAAAATTCATTATTCAATTAATCTGAATGATCACATTACAAGATATCTTGTTTTGAATTAAATTGAATGCATTAAGATTAAAACTTAAAATATACTAACTGGATTAAAGTGTAATGGTCCGACGGCGGATAAATTATTTATTTTATATTATCTCAACATACACATAATATAGTTATTTATTTGTTTCGTTATACAGTTGTTTGTGTGAAACAAGTAAACAAATAAACAAGTTAACAAGTAAACAAGTAAACATGTAATCAAGTAAACAAGTAAACAAATAAACAAGCAAAGAAATAAGCAAGTTGATACGCGCCCTTTAGCCCTTTGATGTTTTAAAGAGCTAGCCTGGCTCAGCTCGTGGAGATGGGCCGAAGTCCACAAACAAAAATACCCGAAACACAGTTTAAAATAACAGATCAACAAACACTCACCAGATGTCAGGCGCCAATTGCTTTTGTTTATTTGTCGGCGGTGTGCGTCAACGTCTTGGCAGGAATCCACAGTAAAAAAAAAGCAATAAAAAAAAATGAATATCTGAAAGAAGTTGGGGAAAGGGATTCACTCGAAAACAAATTAATTATTAAATTATAAATAAAAAAATATATGTATATTCAATTCCAACCCAAATGTAAAATAAATAACTATATATGTATGTGTATACATACATAAACAAAACCAAACATAAGAAAAAAAAAAAACAATGTACATATATATAATCTATTGCTACCACTCGGTAGTCAAACAAACACAAATACCTTAACTTTAACTTAAGCCAGCTTTAAATGGGCACCCATTAAATAATTAAAAAAAAGATATATATCGGCATTCAACACCGATCACAATTCTCATTCAATACTATCTTCACACAGTTAACAATCCTAATTAATTCTAAATATAATATTGGCAACTTTACACTTTACACAACAGTTTTGAATTATAAATTCAACATCTATGATAACATTATTACTGAGGTGATCAAACACGCAATTTAAACTATCACAAGAAAAGAAACAGGGGTGGAAGCTTCCCACGTGGCGCTGCTGCCTCCAGCGATTTAATGACGATTTATAGTTTTTGTCCATATAAATCTTATATATGCATACACACACGTACCAGACTAATATTGGTTAGAATCGTTATATTAAAAAAAAGATTCCAGTCTAATTTAATAATAATACATCTGTAATTAAAATTCGAGGGTGACAAAAGGGGATTAAATAAAGAAAATTAAAGCAAACTTACGTGGTACTAATTACATATCCTTTTAAATAAAACTCGCTGGGTTTGTAAGTCCGTATAATACGAATTAACACTAAGTTTTAAACCCAACGGCCGTTCCGCTTCGCGAAGTTATACAGGCGAAGTCTCGATATAAAAGGACCTGTTGATCTTGTGTTCGCTCTGGGGAAAACTCATGAAATTGCCCCGCGCATGATCCACTCAGTAAGTTTACTTTAATTAAGGAAAAAAACAACTGTTAACCAGGAATTAAAAATACAGACGTAACAAAAGAAAAAGATACAAAGATTAACAATTAATAAAGGTTTTCATTAAGTAGTATTAATAAGTTTAGTTAAGTCTTGAAAATAAAGTATAAGAAGTACAGTTGGCAACGCCGCCTGTTGAGTTACAGAAAAGTGAGAATAGATAGAAGTGAAGTGTGCGGTCAATTAAGTAAAATTAATTGAATTAATTACTGGGAGTACTGAAGGTACAATGATTAAATATTGAAATGGTAAGTCATAATTAATCAATGCAATAGAAAGCCGCGTTAAACATTGAACAAAATTAATCATCTTTGTATCTTAGTTTTAGGTTATGGAAACAACAACAACAATTAAGGAAAAGGATTTTAAAACTGTAATAAGGAATAAGATGAGGAACTGGAATTGGAATTGGAATCGGAATTGAAATCGGAATTATATAAATCGAAATGAGATGGAATAATACTAATAATTCTGTGTATGTGAATATACTCTGTCGACAAGGAAAACTGGTAAGTCAACTTGATTATCGGCAATCAGAACTGTACCTGTTAAATCTGAAATGCTACAATAAACAAAAACAATCCACGCCGACATTGTCAACGATTGGTAGTATGTAGTTTGTTAATTATTAATCTGTGTTTCAGCATCGGACAATTAAATCTGTTACATATGAATCGGCCACCCAAACAGCCTAACGTGCATGATATTGCCTATGATGATTTAAGCTAAGTATATATTTGAATCTTGATGGTATTAATTTAATATTTGTATTTCTAGGGTATCGCAGGAATTGAACCGTAACAACTCCACCTTCGCTTCCCCAAAAAAAAAATGAATGAAATGAATTTTTTTTTTTTGTTGTGCCACCCCTTATTGAAAGTAATCCCCCATAAGATGTTTAAAACTATACATACAAAAATTAGCAGAAGGGAAGAAAGAACTTGAAACAAATATCACATGACATAATGTAAAATAAACTGACAATAAAACAATGAAATATTTTAATAGTCTTAATTAATATTAATCATAAGAGTCGTGTACAGGTTTTAGATCCTGGACATGGTAGTTGCCTTTTGAATGCCCTTTGTCAGTTATTAATTCATATACGTTTGAGCCTAATTTATTATTTATAAGGTAAGGTCCAGAATATTTTTCACCTAATTTGGCATTAAAGTTCTTAGATGCATCAGACAACTTGAACTCCCTCTTCCACACACTATCCCCGATATTAAAGTTTACAGGTCTCCGTCTTAAATTGTATCTAGTCTGTGCCTTAGCCTGCGCTCCTTGCAATTTATCCTGCACTGCGACACGTAGGTCTTTCAAAATTTCTCCTTTACTACTTATTTCCACTTTGTCATCACTCGCGTCGAAACCCTGCTTGATCCTTCTCTCCTCGTACAAGTCGCCACTCAAAAATAGCTCACATCCGAAGTTTACATAATAAGGAGTTTCCCCAGTAACTTCATGTCGCGCTGTTCGCAAAGCACATCCGAGCTGGGGCAGGTAAACATCCCATTTCTTTTGATCGTCTTTGATATAGCTGGCGATCATGGTTTTGACCACTCTGTTTACCCGCTCACACGGATTGCTTTGCGGATGGTAAACGGCGTTATAAATAACTTTCACATGATAGTCGCTCATTAAACGGGAAAACTCCTTACTACGAAACTGCACCCCATTATCCGTGAGGAGCAATTCCGGCACCCCAAACATTAAAAAAACATTCTCTTCTACTACCTTACACACGTTTTGAGTGGTGGCCTTCCGAAGAGGAAACAACAGCGAGAATTTGCTTAAATAATCCGCAATGACCAGCACAAACGTGTTCCCTTTAGTGCTACGGGGAAATGGGCCGATCAAGTCCATGCTGATCATTTGCCAGCAGCGTGACACCTTCGGCCGGGAGCCCATTAACCCTGCAGGTTTGCATTGCTGTGGCTTGTGGGTGGCACAGACCTGACACGCATTTATGTGTCTGATGACATCAGCCTTCATTTTAGGCCAAAAATATCGAGCAGAGATCCGATTGAAGGACTTGTAAATACCAAGGTGCCCCGCAGTGGGGTCATCATGGCACTTAGTAATTACCTCTTTCCGTTTCTCTTTCGGCACTACCTTTCTCCATCTGCAAGCATCTAAACCCCCCTGCCCTAATGAATTCCCTACAAAGTGATACAAATCCCCATCTACCACTCTCCAATTAACAAGATTCAGCGGCGTGTCTTTAACTCTTTGTAGCATGGACAAAAACCACTTGTCCTTGATCGGCGCTGCCGCAATTGTATTGACCGAGTGTGACGGTCTTTGAACGGAATTTTGAGGAATGGCCCGGGAAAGGCAATCAGGGACTACGTGGTCCTTTCCCTTCCTGTGGACGATGGTAAAATTGAACTGCTGCATTTTTAAGGCCCATCGGCCTAGCCTACCCTGAGGGTCTTTCAGGTGGTCCAGCCATAACAGACTATAATAGTCCGTTATGACTGTAAACCTGCCTCCCTCCAGGTAGCAACGCAGCTTGTCAATACTCCACAGGACCGCCAAACATTCCTTCTCAGTGGGATAATATTTCCGTTCAGCACTAGTGAGAGACCTCGAGAGATACGAAATTACTCTCTCCTCACCTCCGATTTCTTGTGTTAGCACTGCTCCCAACCCCACATCGCTGGCATCACACTGCACTGTAAAGGGCTTTGCAAAGTCAGGACAGGCTAACACCGGAGGGCTCACCAGTGCTTCTTTCAGCACACTGACCGCTCTTTCACACTCTTTGCTCCACACAAACTTTCTACCTTTCCTGGTTAAGTTAGTTAATGGTTCTGATGCCTCCGAATACCTAGGAATAAACCGTCGGTACCAAGACACCATCCCCATAAACCTCCTAACCTCTCGGATCGTTTTTGGAGCCGGCATCTCTACAATTGCCCGTACTTTGCCGGGATCGACATTTAAACCCCCCCTGTTTACTAAATACCCTAAATATATAAGCTCTTCCCGACAAAATATACATTTCTCCTTGTTAAGAGACAACCCCGCTGACAACAATCTTGTAAACACTTCTGACAAAATGTTAATATGAGTGGCAAAATCAGGAGTGACGATGATGATGTCATCCAAATATTTAAAAAGATAAGGCTCTAACTCTGGCCCGAAAATTCGATCTACCAAGGCTTGAAACGTGCCCGGAGCACCACTTAGTCCGAATGGCATTCTTCGAAACTGAAACAGACCCCGACCAGGAATAGTAAATGCTGTTAAAGCTTTACTATCCTCGGCCATCGGAATCTGCCAGTACGCCGATTTAATATCTAAGCTGCTCAGATATCGTGCGCTACCCAACTTAGTTAAAATAGAGTTGATGTAAGGCAGGGGATACGCGCAGGGCTGAGACACCGCGTTTAATTTCCGGAAGTCCACGCAGAACCGATGAGTACCGTCTTTCTTGGGGATCATTAGAATGGGAGAGCTCCACCCACTGGAACTCCGCTCAATGACCCCCAAGTCCAACATATTAGTGACCTCCTCATCGATTTTTTGTTGCATATACGGACTTACCGGGTAGTATCTGGTCTTGATTGGCGGACTGTCCGTCACGATACTATGCTCAACCTTGCTAGTACACCCTAACCTTACCTCCTTGGTACTCTCGAAAAACTCTTTCACAATTCTTTGCAGCTCAGCCATCTCTTGCAAACTCAAATCGCTGCATCCCATTACCGAATTTATTGCCAGTTTTCCTTTTCTGACCACCTCATCATCGTCTCTCCCAAAATGCCACTCCCCCGAACGCAAATTGGGAATAATATCCATACCCACCCAAAAACTGATACCCAGGACTAAACTGTGCTGTAATTCTGGGACTACAAATACATTAAAAAATTTTGTCCTACCCTGAACCTCGAGAGGCAATTGAATACGGCCTGCACACTTAACTCGACTGCCGTCCGCAATTGAAACGGAAGTATCGCATTTCTCTATTCGCAAAGATAAACATCCCAACCGTTTTAACCCTTTCGCGCCTAAAAACACCCCTGTAGCCCCAGAATCTAACAACCCTAACAATGACACCCCATAGACATTTACTGACAAATACGGACATTCACCTTCCCCAGATTGTGCGAGGATAAAATTCAAATACATGTGGTCAAGACGACCACCACCTGCACTTGAATCTTTACTAGGAATCGCTACCCTCTTTTCTAGCGACCCCGTCGAGCGTTTCCCGGACATTGACCACGCATGTGTCCAACTTGACCGCAACCGAAACATTTTACGATTTGCGCCATGCAATTTCTGGCAATGTGCCCAGATTTGTTGCATCGATGACACACAATCTGCCCGCCCGTTTGATTATTATTTCCCCCCCTGGGAAAATGGGATTGGTTCCTCTCTCGAGCATTGGATTCAGACGAACGTTGATAGTTTCCACTATCAACCACTTGCCGACTTGATCCTGGACTATTCCAGCGATCCTCCGTCGGTTCTCTCTGGGCTACCTCGCATACTCTCATGCCTTTAACCCCACTACTAACATACGCCAAATCCGTTTCGACTCCCATTTTCCCTTTGCTAGGTGGACAATATTCGTCAATTGCCCACCTAGACTCTTCTATTCGTCTCCCCAACTCAATTAATCGCTCCTCGCTGACCACGTCTTCCGCCACTAGGAAACTCCTGTAGGAGGGGTGCAAATTCTTTTTAATTATAGTAAGACGCATTTCTTCACTAATCTGATAAGTAAGCCGATGGAATAAGTTACGCATACAGGCCACATAAATACCCATACTTTCATCTTCCCCTTGCGTACGCGATTTTATTTGATCCCACAGACGTTCGTTGTAATTTCGCGGCAAGAATTGTTTACGAAGACCGGTACAAAGATCCGCCCAAGTGTGCAACGTGGTTTTATTTGCGCGATACCATAAGATAGCGTTGTCACGAAGAATTTCAACCGCGCTAAGAAACAGGATTTGTCTACTTACACACCTCGCGTCGGCCAGCTCTTCAATTCGCTCTATGAAGCTATTAACGCTTTCTCCGGCTGCGCCACTAAATGTGGTATCCCATTTCCGTACGCCCGCCTTATCTAATTGTTTCATTAGAGTAGTATTCAGCATGGAAGACCCGGCTTCGTTACTAACATTAATGCCCTCCGCTGACTGCAATCTTATCGGAGTCGATTCCGCCACGTTAATGGTAGGAATCGTCTCCGACAGAAGTACAGCCAGTGGTGCCGCCGCAAGATCTTTTTTTCGATCCTGGTATTGTTGGACCAGATCTTGGAATTCCCCATACTGAATAATGGTTTTAGTATAAAGAATACTCCGAGCAGTTTCCGCCTCTGAGGATGCGGATTCCTCACACCGTTCCAACCGTGCTATTATATGGGCAAATCTAGTTTCAAATTTGCGGATTGTAGAGAGTTCTAACTTTCCCTTTACGCTAGCTTCTAAATCCACCAACTTAGTCTCGCAAATCTCGCACTCTGATTCTATAGTACCCTCCCACGCGTTTGTAAAGGATTTTCCATCCTTCTCTAATTTTAATAAACCGCGTAAGGCAGCTACCATGTCTTTGACTTTATCCAAATTTACCACTCCTCGCACCGCTAACTCGTACAAGAGTTCCTCCTTTACTAATCTGTCAGGTTCTAACTTTGACATGATTAATACAATTATTCCACCCCTGTTTACAAATATACAAAAATTACAAGTCCAAAAAAAAATTTCTGCCGATACACCAACAAAAATACCATATATTAATAATAACACGATTACACTGAACTGTTTGGCAGTGGCCCCACGTTGGGCGCCAAATTGATACGCGCCCTTTAGCCCTTTGATGTTTTAAAGAGCTAGCCTGGCTCAGCTCGTGGAGATGGGCCGAAGTCCACAAACAAAAATACCCGAAACACAGTTTAAAATAACAGATCAACAAACACTCACCAGATGTCAGGCGCCAATTGCTTTTGTTTATTTGTCGGCGGTGTGCGTCAACATCTTGGCAGGAATCCACAGTAAAAAAAAAGCAATAAAAAAAAATGAATATCTAAAAGAAGTTGGGGAAAGGGATTCACTCGAAAACAAATTAATTATTAAATTATAAATAAAAAAATATATGTATATTCAATTCCAACCCAAATGTAAAATAAATAACTATATATGTATGTGTATACATACATAAACAAAACCAAACATAAGAAAAAAAAAAAACAATGTACATATATATAATCTATTGCTACCACTCGGTAGTCAAACAAACACAAATACCTTAACTTTAACTTAAGCCAGCTTTAAATGGGCACCCATTAAATAATTAAAAAAAAGATATATATCGGCATTCAACACCGATCACAATTCTCATTCAATACTATCTTCACACAGTTAACAATCCTAATTAATTCTAAATATAATATTGGCAACTTTACACTTTACACAACAGTTTTGAATTATAAATTCAACATCTATGATAACATTATTACTGAGGTGATCAAACACGCAATTTAAACTATCACAAGAAAAGAAACAGGGGTGGAAGCTTCCCACGTGGCGCTGCTGCCTCCAGCGATTTAATGACGATTTATAGTTTTTGTCCATATAAATCTTATATATGCATACACACACGTACCAGACTAATATTGGTTAGAATCGTTATATTAAAAAAAAGATTCCAGTCTAATTTAATAATAATACATCTGTAATTAAAATTCGAGGGTGACAAAAGGGGATTAAATAAAGAAAATTAAAGCAAACTTACGTGGTACTAATTACATATCCTTTTAAATAAAACTCGCTGGGTTTGTAAGTCCGTATAATACGAATTAACACTAAGTTTTAAACCCAACGGCCGTTCCGCTTCGCGAAGTTATACAGGCGAAGTCTCGATATAAAAGGACCTGTTGATCTTGTGTTCGCTCTGGGGAAAACTCATGAAATTGCCCCGCGCATGATCCACTCAGTAAGTTTACTTTAATTAAGGAAAAAAACAACTGTTAACCAGGAATTAAAAATACAGACGTAACAAAAGAAAAAGATACAAAGATTAACAATTAATAAAGGTTTTCATTAAGTAGTATTAATAAGTTTAGTTAAGTCTTGAAAATAAAGTATAAGAAGTACAGTTGGCAACGCCGCCTGTTGAGTTACAGAAAAGTGAGAATAGATAGAAGTGAAGTGTGCGGTCAATTAAGTAAAATTAATTGAATTAATTACTGGGAGTACTGAAGGTACAATGATTAAATATTGAAATGGTAAGTCATAATTAATCAATGCAATAGAAAGCCGCGTTAAACATTGAACAAAATTAATCATCTTTGTATCTTAGTTTTAGGTTATGGAAACAACAACAACAATTAAGGAAAAGGATTTTAAAACTGTAATAAGGAATAAGATGAGGAACTGGAATTGGAATTGGAATCGGAATTGAAATCGGAATTATATAAATCGAAATGAGATGGAATAATACTAATAATTCTGTGTATGTGAATATACTCTGTCGACAAGGAAAACTGGTAAGTCAACTTGATTATCGGCAATCAGAACTGTACCTGTTAAATCTGAAATGCTACAATAAACAAAAACAATCCACGCCGACATTGTCAACGATTGGTAGTATGTAGTTTGTTAATTATTAATCTGTGTTTCAGCATCGGACAATTAAATCTGTTACATATGAATCGGCCACCCAAACAGCCTAACGTGCATGATATTGCCTATGATGATTTAAGCTAAGTATATATTTGAATCTTGATGGTATTAATTTAATATTTGTATTTCTAGGGTATCGCAGGAATTGAACCGTAACAAAGTTAACAAGTGAACAGGTAAACAAATAATCAAATAAACAAGTTATCAAGTTAACAAGTTAACAAGCAAACTAGTAAACTAGTAAACAAGTTAACAAGTAAATAAATAAACAATTTATTAAGTTATCAAGTTATCAAGTTAACAAGCAAACACGTTAAGAAGTAAACAAGTAAACAAATAACTAAACAAGTAAAGAATTAAATACATAAACTAGTAAACATGTAAACAAGTAAACAACTAAACAACTAAACAACTAAACAACTAAACAACTAAACAACTAAACAACTAAACAACTAAACAACTAAACAACTAAACAACTAAACAACTAAACAACTAAACAACTAAACAACTAAACAACTAAACAACTAAACAACTAAACAACTAAACAACTAAACAACTAAACAACTAAACAACTAAACAACTAAACAACTAAACAACTAAACAACTAAACAACTAAACAACTAAACAACTAAACAACTAAACAACTAAACAACTAAACAACTAAACAACTAAACAACTAAACAACTAAACAACTAAACAACTAAACAACTAAACAACTAAACAACTAAACAACTAAACAACTAAACAACTAAACAACTAAACAACTAAACAACTAAACAACTAAACAACTAAACAACTAAACAACTAAACAACTAAACAACTAAACAACTAAACAACTAAACAACTAAACAACAAACTAACAAAACAAGTAAACAAGTTAACAAGTAAACAAGTAAACAAGTAAACAAGTAAACAAGTAATACTCAAACAAGTAAACAAGCAAAGAAGTAAACAAGTAATTACGTAAACAAATAAACAACTAAATAAGTAAACCAGTAAACAAGTAAACAAAAAAACAAGTAAACAAGTAAACAATTTATTCTGTAATCTTTTATTGTTATTTATTGTATTTATTGTTTTTTTTTTTCACTTATTAAGTATAAACCTTTTTTGCGCATAATAATAGTTTAATTAATTTGCAATTGCAATTTTTTAAGTATTTAACTTAACATTTTTTCTATAATGTAACATTTAATATTATCTAAATTTTATAGTATTTATCCGTCGGCAGTTGAATTTCTTATTTTATATTATTGCACCGCATAAAATAAGCTATCAATAGATACAAAGATTTAGTATTCAAATAATCTGACTGATCACTATTACAAGATAACTCGTTTTAAATTAAATTGAATGCATTAAGATTAAAACTTAAAATATGTTAACTGGATTAAGGTGTAATGGTCCGACGGCGGATAAATTACTTATTTTATATTATCTCAACATACACATAATATAGTTATTTATTTGTTTCGTTACACAGTTGTTTGTGTGAAACAAGTAAACAAGTAAACAAGTAAACAAGTAAACAAGTAAACAAGTAAACAAGTAAACAAGTAAACAAGTAAACAAGTAAACAAGTAAACAAGTAAACAAGTAAACAAGTAAACAAGTAAACAAGTAAACAAGTAAACAAGTAAACAAGTAAACAAGTAAACAAGTAAACAAGTAAACAAGTAAACAAGTAAACAAGTAAACAAGTAAACAACAAACTAACTAAACAAGTAAACAAGTAAACAACTAAATATGTTAACCAGTAACCAAGTAAACAAGTAAACAAGTAAACAAGTAAACAAGTAAACAAGTAAACAAGTAAACAAGTAAACAAGTAAACAAGTAAACAAGTAATCAAGTAAACAAGTAAACAAGTAAACAAGTAAACAAGCAAACAAGTAAACAAGTAAACAAGTAATCAAGTAAACAAATAAACAAGTTACCAAGTTAATAAGTTAACAAATAAACAAATAAACCAGTATTCAACAAAACAACTAAACATGTAAACAACAAAACAACTAAACATGTAAACAACTAAACAAGTAAATAACTAAAAAAATAAACAAGTAAACAAATAAACAACTAAACAACTAAACAACTAAACAGAACAACAAGTAAACAAGTAATCAAGTAAACAACTACACAAGTAAACAACTAAATAAATAAAAAAGTAAACAAGTAAACAAGTAAACAAGTAAACAAGTAAACAAGTAAACAAGTAAACAAGTAAACAAGTAAACAAGTAAACAAGTAAACAAGTAAACAAGTAAACAAGTAAACAAGTAAACAAGTAAACAAGTAAACAAGTAAACACGTAAACAAGTAAACAAGTAAACAAGAAACAAGTAAACAAGAAAACAAGTAAATAAGTAAATAAGTAAATAAGTAAACAAGTAAACAAGTAAACAAGTAAACAAATAAACAAATAAACAAGTATACAAGTAAACAGGTAAACAAGTAAACAAATAAACAAGTAAAGAAGTAACCAACTAAACAAATACACATGTAAACAAGTAAATAACTAAACGTCTAAATAAGTAAGCCGCCAGATCATTACTATTTAATTCAGTTAGTTTTCTAGATGACAAATATGCGAGTAAAATTTGATTGTTTTATCCCAAGATGATTTCTTTTATAACTGTAGATGAGACCTAAGTACATCACTGAGGTTTTCACACAAATCAAGGATCTATGCACTAAGTTTATAAAAGCTTTCCACCATCCAAGAAGAAATAGACGCAATTTTCTGCGCAAAAAGTGATGGCCAGGGACACTGAAGAATTTCTTTTAAGTATATACAAAAAACTACAATAACAATGAATGTTTACAAAAACACAATTAAAAACTTGAAAACGCTTATACAAAAAAAAAATTACAATTATGATAAGAAAACTTTGCTCGATAACTGCATAATACATAAATTGTTCAAAAAATAGTCAATAAATGCGGCTTTAAATAATACAGCATCTCAGGTAATCGGGTAATTACTGCCCTAAAAATTTTTTGCTTATCAATTTTTATTGTTAAAAATTACCCATATTTCATATTCGAAACAAATAACATAACCGGTAAATTTTTCCAACGCTTTGAAACGTTAGAAACGGTTCTTTTTATGTTGTTTTTTGTACTATAAAACACATATTTATCTTTTTTTTAATTACCCCCCCAAGACTAGTTGTCTGAAAACGCCCTTGAGTCGAGTCGAGTTAGTTGTGGCAAAGAAAGTGCTTATATATATATATATATATATATATATATTAGCTTTATGTTTAAACTCAATAAATTTAAACTTTCAAAGAAACTTAAAAAAATTATAAAAAAACTTAAAACTTAAATCATTGAAAATAAAAAGAATTAAAACTTAAATCATTTCTATTTCAAAGTAAAGTTTAACTTATGATTTAAAACTAAAGCTTATGACTTATGATTTAAATAATTTATATTTAGAACTAAAGCTTATGACTTATGATTTAAATCATTTTTACACAAAACATGATTTATGACTTATAATTTAAATCTTTTTAAAAATGATTTGTTACAGCTCTGCTAACTACTAATGGCGTTTTCGACTGTGTCACTTTTTATGCACTGAGGTGCACTCGGTACATATTTTTGTGTTCGGCTGACAACGCTCTTTTTCAGAACGCCACATATGCACCGACAAATAGCAATATTCTCTTACGTCAAGTTTTGGGGCGCTCCAGAGCAACCTCAAATGTCACAACCGAAAACATCAAAGAAGCACTCAGAATGTCTGTAAAATAAATTGTACAAAATTGTGAGACATTAGGAAAAAAGTTCAGAGTCCTGATTTGACGCATATGAACTTCTTCCTCTGCGGAGCTCAAAGATGTCAAATCGTTAATGCATCAAATGCATGCAGCAACCAAGTATCGCAAATTTATTCAATAGATGTCAACAATGCATTGAACAAAATGGTGGTCAATTTGAACAATAGTTATATATTTTATTTTTTATAAATTTATTGTTTCAATTGGTTTCCTAGACAAGTAGCTTTTGTTGTCAATATTTTTAAATAAATTTAAACATTGAACACATTGTAGCACTTTTACTCTAATTTTGTATTAGTAACCTCATTACATTTTTTATACCAACACATAAAGAAAGACTTGGATTGATAAAAATATATCAAAAAAAACTGTGCCATAAGAAAAAAAAATTACTAACGTTCAACTGTTGCCAAGACAACTAATACAAAAATTTGTTATAATCTAATCATAGTCTTTCTGTCATTTAATCTGATACATCATTTTTGAAAATCAAATAAGTAAGCTACAACTTTATCTGCGTTTTCTCATCCTTTGTATACTCACTTTTATGATTAAAATGGTCAAATAAATAACACCTAAAACCTTAAAGGTCTTTATATCATAGTGGTCAGTTCAATAAATTTATTTCAAAAATGTCTTTATATAAAAAAAGAATAATAAAATTTAAATATATTACATATATATAATATCAAATAAGTTCATAACAATAAAATAAAAAGTTACAAAAAATTATTATTTTTAAAACTCAGTGATTCTTTACAAGATTCATCTAAGTTTTGCAAACTGTTACATAATTTAACACCAGGTGTAGATACATATTTACTACGAGATTGGCGTGTACTTCTACGAACAGGAGTGACTACAAATTTTCTTTCGTCATCATTGGATCTGCAAAAAATAATAATTAGAATTGCATCCATTACAAAATTTAATGAATGATTTACTTTTTCATGTTGCGTTCTTGAACTGCAAATTGTATGATAGATGATTTAAAGATGTTTCGTGCCTCTTTTATTAATCGATCCTTCTTACCATTAATTTCAGTTGCAGCTTCAATATCTAAGAAACTAAACTTCTTCAGTAAATGATCTAATGATTCATCAATTTCATCAACCTAGAAACAAATCAATCATCACATAAAAAAGTCAACATAAAATGATTTCCTAATTTAAAAAAAATTAAAACTAATGCATATGATATGTTACCTCAGCTCCTTTGACTATTGCAGTTTTATAACATTCAACAGCTGAACTTAGATTTCCCCTAGCTTGCTCAACAGCTGCTCTACATTCCCAATAATTCGATTCTTCATCAACTTTTTTATATTTCTGACGTATACTCGCCAACCATGCTTCACACTGATCTAAAGAATATCCCTAAAACATTATACAATTATTAGAATATACATAAAATAAATTAATATGACTTACATCTGTAATCAATTTTTCTAAATCGATAAGTGCATCTTTAACAATCATTTCATATTGTATTAATTCTGGCACTTTAATTGTATCTTTAGAAACTGCATTACATTTAATATTCAAATTATCATAACTATCACTCCGTACAAATGACTCTGGTTCATCATTCTCTTTATTTTCATCATCAATAACAATAACTGGTGTTTGTCTTGCAAAACACTTCAAATGATGAAAAGTAGCTACTGATTTACCCCGTTTTCGCAACCAATCATTCAATCTTTTCTGTAAATCATGTAGTGATGGTGTAGACGATACGATAGGTGTAGAATGATACAACTTCAGATCACTAGATGGTGTTGAAAAGAAACGGATTCTTCTCTTGCTTGCTTCGGGTGTTTTAAATGTTACAAATTTTTGGCTTTTCATTACCGAGCTGTCATGACTTAATTCTATGGAAGACTGAGTAATTTCAGATTTTTCTAAAATTCTTTCAGGTAAAGGTTTATTTAAATGACGTTTTCGTTCAAAATGTTCGGCTGATAATGAGCGTCTAGGTTGTATTTTGTTGAAAACTTTCACAACTTGTGGAACTGGCATTTTAAAATTATGATCGAGTTGTGTTTTAAGCGGTTTACAATCTAATGTTGATCGTTTATTATGTGATAATGATTTAGAACTTTCTAATGTTGGACGTATAAAATCAAAAGCAGCTCGTTTTGATATATCATTTTTGTGTTCTATTTTATTACAATTGTTCCATGGAATTGGTGTCTTCTTATTACTTACAGATGGTTTTATTGTTCCAGTTTGTATTTTTTTGCTAATTTCCTTAAACTTTTCATCACCACCCAATAATGGGTTAGCTTGAGCCAACCTCAAACGGCTAGTTTTCGTCTGCTTTATCTCGAACTTCTTACTTTTCTTTTCCATGTTTTTAAGATTTTACACATACACAGTAAAGTATAGATAAATAACAACAGTTATAATAAAGTGATATAAACTGATATGTGGTTATAACAGTAACAGCAATTACACCAAACGACAGAGAATAAAAGACAGCAAAAACTTGGAACTTTTCCGTTGAAATTAGACGTTTTTTTGAAATTCAATTTCTGAGTGAAGGAAAATGCCAAGCCGTGATTGGTTCGAAGAAATTATGATTGGCTATCTTACTCTTTTAGTTGTTTGTAAAGTTGAAAACGTAACGGTCATTTTACAGAACTCTATTTCATCACAAATATTAAGGTAAGCAAATAGATGGCGCTCGCAAAATAAATCTTTCTTAAGGGCGCGGTTTAAGGAGTGTCATAAAACTACAAGCAGAACTCGCGCAATTTAAATCCTTTTTAATCGGTTTTTTGCAACATGTAGAGAATGAAATGTCCAGTCTAATGAAACAAATGAAAATCCAAAACCTTCAATTGTCTATTAA
The DNA here is from genome assembly GCA_963932245.1 of Tachinus rufipes. Classification (NCBI taxonomy): domain Eukaryota; kingdom Metazoa; phylum Arthropoda; class Insecta; order Coleoptera; family Staphylinidae; genus Tachinus; species Tachinus rufipes. The sequence goes on along the minus strand of OZ010741.1, from coordinate 41,108,296 downwards.
ATTTTAAAATTAAATTGTAATTTTTCGGTCAAAATATTTGCTTTTAGTAGACTTTTTATTGTGCTATAAGTTATTTTTCTAAAATAACAATAGTTATAGTCCTGCTCGTAGTTGTGAATGTATGATAAAATGTAAAATTTAAAATTCTAGCGTGTATTAATTTTTTTAACAGTTTGGTACTGCCGTACATTAATTAAAATCATAATGGATCAGTCAAGAAAACGGCAAAAAAATTTATACTTTTTGCGAATCAAAAGCCATTTTGCTTGGGCCTAGCCTTTCTTTTATTGGCAGCAAAAGAACATTCCTTGTCCCACCATTGGCGTTTTGAGGCAAAGTCGCGAGCTTTGGGGAAAATGTTTTGGCAACATCCACAAACCAGATTAGACATAGAGAACTGAACATTACAAGGTAAAAAATTAAACAAAGAGATTTTTGATTTAAAAAAATATCACGACTAAAAAAAGAGGATACTCTACCATAACCTTTGTCTATTATGTTGTGGAAAAAAATAAACCAAAATATTGAAAATCTATTTTTATTCCGTTTTTTTTGTTATATCCAGATTGGATATTCGAACTAACCAGACGCATGATTCATAGATGACACTGTTAAGATACGTGAAAAGGTAAGACATAGACGGGATTGATTTGTTTGCGTTGTGAATGGAGAACTCTTCGAGAGCCTTTACTAAGATTTCTACAAGGTTATAAATAAATGATGCACCGGTAGACGGTCTTGCATCTAATAGTGCCTACACCTTGTAACAATGTGCCGTACAGCAACACCGTCGCGTAACATCACCCCGTAACAGCGTACCATTGCTTGTCGGTTTTCTGCCGTCGGATCAAAGAAAATGTTACGCGACGATGTTGCGGTACGCAATTTTGTTGTGGAGTGATGGTACGCGAGGATGTTACGCGACGGTGTTGCGGTACATTGTTGGAATTGTGTACGCAGTATAAGGAGGAGTACCCTATGGGAACGGAATTTTTTTGGAGACTTGCCAATAAGACTGAGCAATTATGATAGGCAAGAGGTAGATTGGGATAAAGCTGTAGAAATAGTTAAGAATACATTTGCCGAGGAAACTCAGTCGCGAGCAGGGATTGAGAAAAATAATAATAATTATTATTTTTTATTGTCAACTTACATAGTATGCATAATTTAATATAAAATATATTTGATCAGGAGATACCTAATCAGGTAAGTTAAACATAATTTACCTTGTGGTCTTCCTTAAGAACCGTTAAATGTTCTTCCAATTAATTTGCATTTTATAAATTTGGTTCTTTTATTTCCAGTTGCGTAGTAGGATTGTTAAAGTTACTTTAAGTTTCAAGGAATAGCCATAAAAGCCATAGCTTGTTTGATTTTAGATTGCCGGGCTTATTCAGAGCAAATTCGTTTAGCTAATGAAGATCTAAACTCATTGGTGTAGTGCGGGCTTTTGCAAAAAATGTAATAGAGAATCAGAGTTTCTACAATTTTTAAACGTTTTGTTCAGAACGACATTTTACACTGCTTTTGTACATCTTGGAAGTGTGGCCATACCGCATGCAGTTAAAACATTGAATATCTTTGGGTACATACACAGTAATTGGTAAAGAATTGAGATTAAAAATATTTTTTTTGGAAAGCACATGACCTCTAAACGAAACCAATATTGTGTTTGATGGTTCAAATTTAAACCCGTTTACATATGGATTCTGGACCTTTCTACATTTTAGATGTCGACGTATAGTATTGAGATCTTATACGTAACATCCGTTGAAAGCATGCTGTGTGCACAGGCATTTGAGGACCTAAAGTTGCACAATTACTGTAAAATATTGTCAAGCTTACACTGGTCCGTTAGATAGGCTTTGAAGATGTATGCAGGGCACATTTCACTAGTAAAGAGCAGTTATAAACACACTAGTATTAGAGTTTACCTTGGAGTTGTATTAATTATGTGACAGGTATTATGATATATTATGTATTAGTGTTATGATGAGGATCTGGCATGGCAATTTAATGGTGTTCCTATGCTAGTTCCATTGCGGCATTAATTTGTCTCGGGCAAACTGGTTTTTTAAACGACATTATTTTTTTAAACAATCTTTTCCAGCATGGGGATTTAAAGAGATCTCGAAGAAAATAATATAAATATTGTAAATAAGAGCACCTATAGACCAGGCCAGCATTTTTCTTGAGTATCAAACAAATCGAGAAAATTCAGCGAAAGTTTTTAAAATAGAGAATATACCCAGAGAGAGGAATACATATTTTATTACAAGAATTCAATATATTATCCATAGAACCAATCTGCACAAAATTATACTTGGAACTTACATATAATCCAAATGGTTTAAACAAAATACTTATAGTGTACCCAAAGATTTATCGGCTTTATTACTTTGGCTTATCGGATTAGCTCATTAGTAGTTTCCTTGGGGGTCCATTAAATGAGTATTTAAGAATCTCCTATCTTTTATACCTGTACGGAACGAGATATTACCTGAATGCTATAAAAACAAGGGTTGTATTAAAATCATTTAATTTTGTTTTCTTTTAAAAAAATTGCATTACCCCTTCAGTACAGGTATAAAAGATGATGAGATTTATTTAGATATCTCGGTTGTAATGTACATTATAATATATTACATAATATACTTTTATGTTTTGAACACTGTAATTTTTATCAGATATGTTACATAACTGCCGCAATGGAACTAGCATAGGAACACCATTAAGTTGCCATGCCAGATCCTCATCATAACACTAATACATAATATATCATAATACCTGTCACATAATTAATACAACTCCAAGGTAAACTCTAATACTAGTGTGTTTATAACTGCTCTTTACTAGTGAAATGTGCCCTGCATACATCTTCAAAGCCTATCTAACGGACCAGTGTAAGCTTGACAATATTTTACAGTAATTGTGCAACTTTAGGTCCTCAAATGCCTGTGCACACAGCATGCTTTCAACGGATGTTACGTATAAGATCTCAATACTATACGTCGACATCTAAAATGTAGAAAGGTCCAGAATCCATATGTAAACGGGTTTAAATTTGAACCATCAAACACAATATTGGTTTCGTTTAGAGGTCATGTGCTTTCCAAAAAAAATATTTTTAATCTCAATTCTTTACCAATTACTGTGTATGTACCCAAAGATATTCAATGTTTTAACTGCATGCGGTATGGCCACACTTCCAAGATGTACAAAAGCAGTGTAAAATGTCGTTCTGAACAAAACGTTTAAAAATTGTAGAAACTCTGATTCTCTATTACATTTTTTGCAAAAGCCCGCACTACACCAATGAGTTTAGATCTTCATTAGCTAAACGAATTTGCTCTGAATAAGCCCGGCAATCTAAAATCAAACAAGCTATGGCTTTTATGGCTATTCCTTGAAACTTAAAGTAACTTTAACAATCCTACTACGCAACTGGAAATAAAAGAACCAAATTTATAAAATGCAAATTAATTGGAAGAACATTTAACGGTTCTTAAGGAAGACCACAAGGTAAATTATGTTTAACTTACCTGATTAGGTATCTCCTGATCAAATATATTTTATATTAAATTATGCATACTATGTAAGTTGACAATAAAAAATAATTATTATTATTATTTTTCTCAATCCCTGCTCGCGACTGAGTTTCCTCGGCAAATGTATTCTTAACTATTTCTACAGCTTTATCCCAATCTACCTCTTGCCTATCATAATTGCTCAGTCTTATTGGCAAGTCTCCAAAAAAATTCCGTTCCCATAGGGTACTCCTCCTTATACTGCGTACACAATTCCAACAATGTACCGCAACACCGTCGCGTAACATCCTCGCGTACCATCACTCCACAACAAAATTGCGTACCGCAACATCGTCGCGTAACATTTTCTTTGATCCGACGGCAGAAAACCGACAAGCAATGGTACGCTGTTACGGGGTGATGTTACGCGACGGTGTTGCTGTACGGCACATTGTTACAAGGTGTAGGCACTATTAGATGCAAGACCGTCTACCGGTGCATTATTTATTTATAACCTTGTAGAAATCTTAGTAAAGGCTCTCGAAGAGTTCTCCATTCACAACGCAAACAAATCAATCCCGTCTATGTCTTACCTTTTCACGTATCTTAACAGTGTCATCTATGAATCATGCGTCTGGTTAGTTCGAATATCCAATCTGGATATAACAAAAAAAACGGAATAAAAATAGATTTTCAATATTTTGGTTTATTTTTTTCCACAACATAATAGACAAAGGTTATGGTAGAGTATCCTCTTTTTTTAGTCGTGATATTTTTTTAAATCAAAAATCTCTTTGTTTAATTTTTTACCTTGTAATGTTCAGTTCTCTATGTCTAATCTGGTTTGTGGATGTTGCCAAAACATTTTCCCCAAAGCTCGCGACTTTGCCTCAAAACGCCAATGGTGGGACAAGGAATGTTCTTTTGCTGCCAATAAAAGAAAGGCTAAGCCCAAGCAAAATGGCTTTTGATTCGCAAAAAGTATAAATTTTTTTGCCGTTTTCTTGACTGATCCATTATGATTTTAATTAATGTACGGCAGTACCAAACTGTTAAAAAAATTAATACACGCTAGAATTTTAAATTTTACATTTTATCATACATTCACAACTACGAGCAGGACTATAACTATTGTTATTTTAGAAAAATAACTTATAGCACAATAAAAAGTCTACTAAAAGCAAATATTTTGACCGAAAAATTACAATTTAATTTTAAAATTTAATAGACAATTGAAGGTTTTGGATTTTCATTTGTTTCATTAGACTGGACATTTCATTCTCTACATGTTGCAAAAAACCGATTAAAAAGGATTTAAATTGCGCGAGTTCTGCTCGTAGTTTTATGACACTCCTTAAACCGCGCCCTTAAGAAAGATTTATTTTGCGAGCGCCATCTATTTGCTTACCTTAATATTTGTGATGAAATAGAGTTCTGTAAAATGACCGTTACGTTTTCAACTTTACAAACAACTAAAAGAGTAAGATAGCCAATCATAATTTCTTCGAACCAATCACGGCTTGGCATTTTCCTTCACTCAGAAATTGAATTTCAAAAAAACGTCTAATTTCAACGGAAAAGTTCCAAGTTTTTGCTGTCTTTTATTCTCTGTCGTTTGGTGTAATTGCTGTTACTGTTATAACCACATATCAGTTTATATCACTTTATTATAACTGTTGTTATTTATCTATACTTTACTGTGTATGTGTAAAATCTTAAAAACATGGAAAAGAAAAGTAAGAAGTTCGAGATAAAGCAGACGAAAACTAGCCGTTTGAGGTTGGCTCAAGCTAACCCATTATTGGGTGGTGATGAAAAGTTTAAGGAAATTAGCAAAAAAATACAAACTGGAACAATAAAACCATCTGTAAGTAATAAGAAGACACCAATTCCATGGAACAATTGTAATAAAATAGAACACAAAAATGATATATCAAAACGAGCTGCTTTTGATTTTATACGTCCAACATTAGAAAGTTCTAAATCATTATCACATAATAAACGATCAACATTAGATTGTAAACCGCTTAAAACACAACTCGATCATAATTTTAAAATGCCAGTTCCACAAGTTGTGAAAGTTTTCAACAAAATACAACCTAGACGCTCATTATCAGCCGAACATTTTGAACGAAAACGTCATTTAAATAAACCTTTACCTGAAAGAATTTTAGAAAAATCTGAAATTACTCAGTCTTCCATAGAATTAAGTCATGACAGCTCGGTAATGAAAAGCCAAAAATTTGTAACATTTAAAACACCCGAAGCAAGCAAGAGAAGAATCCGTTTCTTTTCAACACCATCTAGTGATCTGAAGTTGTATCATTCTACACCTATCGTATCGTCTACACCATCACTACATGATTTACAGAAAAGATTGAATGATTGGTTGCGAAAACGGGGTAAATCAGTAGCTACTTTTCATCATTTGAAGTGTTTTGCAAGACAAACACCAGTTATTGTTATTGATGATGAAAATAAAGAGAATGATGAACCAGAGTCATTTGTACGGAGTGATAGTTATGATAATTTGAATATTAAATGTAATGCAGTTTCTAAAGATACAATTAAAGTGCCAGAATTAATACAATATGAAATGATTGTTAAAGATGCACTTATCGATTTAGAAAAATTGATTACAGATGTAAGTCATATTAATTTATTTTATGTATATTCTAATAATTGTATAATGTTTTAGGGATATTCTTTAGATCAGTGTGAAGCATGGTTGGCGAGTATACGTCAGAAATATAAAAAAGTTGATGAAGAATCGAATTATTGGGAATGTAGAGCAGCTGTTGAGCAAGCTAGGGGAAATCTAAGTTCAGCTGTTGAATGTTATAAAACTGCAATAGTCAAAGGAGCTGAGGTAACATATCATATGCATTAGTTTTAATTTTTTTTAAATTAGGAAATCATTTTATGTTGACTTTTTTATGTGATGATTGATTTGTTTCTAGGTTGATGAAATTGATGAATCATTAGATCATTTACTGAAGAAGTTTAGTCTCTTAGATATTGAAGCTGCAACTGAAATTAATGGTAAGAAGGATCGATTAATAAAAGAGGCACGAAACATCTTTAAATCATCTATCATACAATTTGCAGTTCAAGAACGCAACATGAAAAAGTAAATCATTCATTAAATTTTGTAATGGATGCAATTCTAATTATTATTTTTTGCAGATCCAATGATGACGAAAGAAAATTTGTAGTCACTCCTGTTCGTAGAAGTACACGCCAATCTCGTAGTAAATATGTATCTACACCTGGTGTTAAATTATGTAACAGTTTGCAAAACTTAGATGAATCTTGTAAAGAATCACTGAGTTTTAAAAATAATAATTTTTTGTAACTTTTTATTTTATTGTTATGAACTTATTTGATATTATATATATGTAATATATTTAAATTTTATTATTCTTTTTTTATATAAAGACATTTTTGAAATAAATTTATTGAACTGACCACTATGATATAAAGACCTTTAAGGTTTTAGGTGTTATTTATTTGACCATTTTAATCATAAAAGTGAGTATACAAAGGATGAGAAAACGCAGATAAAGTTGTAGCTTACTTATTCGATTTTTAAAAATGATGTATCAGATTAAATGACAGAAAGACTATGATTAGATTATAACAAATTTTTGTATTAGTTGTCTTGGCAACAGTTGAACGTTAGTAATTTTTTTTCTTATGGCACAGTTTTTTTTGATATATTTTTATCAATCCAAGTCTTTCTTTATGTGTTGGTATAAAAAATGTAATGAGGTTACTAATACAAAATTAGAGTAAAAGTGCTACAATGTGTTCAATGTTTAAATTTATTTAAAAATATTGACAACAAAAGCTACTTGTCTAGGAAACCAATTGAAACAATAAATTTATAAAAAATAAAATATATAACTATTGTTCAAATTGACCACCATTTTGTTCAATGCATTGTTGACATCTATTGAATAAATTTGCGATACTTGGTTGCTGCATGCATTTGATGCATTAACGATTTGACATCTTTGAGCTCCGCAGAGGAAGAAGTTCATATGCGTCAAATCAGGACTCTGAACTTTTTTCCTAATGTCTCACAATTTTGTACAATTTATTTTACAGACATTCTGAGTGCTTCTTTGATGTTTTCGGTTGTGACATTTGAGGTTGCTCTGGAGCGCCCCAAAACTTGACGTAAGAGAATATTGCTATTTGTCGGTGCATATGTGGCGTTCTGAAAAAGAGCGTTGTCAGCCGAACACAAAAATATGTACCGAGTGCACCTCAGTGCATAAAAAGTGACACAGTCGAAAACGCCATTAGTAGTTAGCAGAGCTGTAACAAATAATTTTTAAAAAGATTTAAATTATAAGTCATAAATCATTTTTTGTGTAAAAATGATTTAAATCATAAGTCATAAGCTTTAGTTCTAAATATAAATTATTTAAATCATAAGTCATAAGCTTTAGTTTTAAATCATAAGTTAAACTTTACTTTGAAATAGAAATGATTTAAGTTTTAATTCTTTTTATTTTCAATGATTTAAGTTTTAAGTTTTTTTATAATTTTTTTAAGTTTCTTTGAAAGTTTAAATCTATTGAGTTTAAACATAAAGCTAATATATATATATATATATATATATATATATATAAGCACTTTCTTTGCCACAACTAACTCGACTCGACTCAAGGGCGTTTTCAGACAACTAGTCTTGGGGGGGGTAATTAAAAAAAAGATAAATATGTGTTTTATAGTACAAAAAACAACATAAAAAGAACCGTTTCTAACGTTTCAAAGCGTTGGAAAAATTTACCGGTTATGTTATTTGTTTCGAATATGAAATATGGGTAATTTTTAACAATAAAAATTGATAATTTTTAGGGCAGTAATTACCCGATTACCTGAGATGCTGTATTATTTAAAGCCGCATTTATTGACTATTTTTTGAACAATTTATGTATTATGCAGTTATCGAGCAAAGTTTTCTTATCATAATTGTAATTTTTTTTTTGTATAAGCGTTTTCAAGTTTTTAATTGTGTTTTTGTAAACATTCATTGTTATTGTAGTTTTTTGTATATACTTAAAAGAAATTCTTCAGTGTCCCTGGCCATCACTTTTTGCGCAGAAAATTGCGTCTATTTCTTCTTGGATGGTGGAAAGCTTTTATAAACTTAGTGCATAGATCCTTGATTTGTGTGAAAACCTCAGTGATGTACTTAGGTCTCATCTACAGTTATAGAAGAAATCATCTTGGGATAAAACAATCAAATTTTACTCGCATATTTGTCATCTAGAAAACTAACTGAATTAAATAGTAATGATCTGGCGGCTTACTTATTTAGACGTTTAGTTATTTACTTGTTTACATGTGTATTTGTTTAGTTGGTAATTTCTTTACTTGTTTATTTGTTTACTTGTTTACCTGTTTACTTGTATACTTGTTTATTTGTTCATTTGTTTACTTGTTTACTTGTTTACTTGTTTACTTATTTACTTATTTACTTATTTACTTATTTACTTGTTTTCTTGTTTACTTGTTTCTTGTTTACTTGTTTACTTGTTTACGTGTTTACTTGTTTACTTGTTTACTTGTTTACTTGTTTACTTGTTTACTTGTTTACTTGTTTACTTGTTTACTTGTTTACTTGTTTACTTGTTTACTTTTTTATTTATTTAGTTGTTTACTTGTGTAGTTGTTTACTTGATTACTTGTTTACTTGTTGTTCTGTTTAGTTGTTTAGTTGTTTAGTTGTTTATTTGTTTACTTGTTTATTTTTTTAGTTATTTACTTGTTTAGTTGTTTACATGTTTAGTTGTTTTGTTGTTTACATGTTTAGTTGTTTTGTTGAATACTGGTTTATTTGTTTATTTGTTAACTTGTTAACTTGTTAACTTGTTAACTTGGTAACTTGTTAACTTGTTAACTTGTTTATTTGTTTACTTGTTTACTTGTTTACTTGTTAACTTGTTTATTTGTTTACTTGATTACTTGTTTACTTGTTTACTTGTTTACTTGTTTACTTGTTTACTTGTTTACTTGTTTACTTGTTTACTTGATTACTTGTTTACTTGTTTACTTGTTTACTTGTTTACTTGTTTACTTGTTTACTTGTTTACTTGTTTACTTGTTTACTTGGTTACTGGTTAACATATTAAGTTGTTTACTTGTTTACTTGTTTAGTTAGTTTGTTGTTTACTTGTTTACTTGTTTACTTGTTTACTTGTTTACTTGTTTACTTGTTTACTTGTTTACTTGTTTACTTGTTTACTTGTTTACTTGTTTACTTGTTTACTTGTTTACTTGTTTACTTGTTTACTTGTTTATTTGTTTACTTGTTTACTTGTTTACTTGTTTACTTGTTTACTTGTTTACTTGTTTACTTGTTTACTTGTTTACTTGTTTACTTGTTTACTTGTTTACTTGTTTACTTGTTTACTTGTTTACTTGTTTACTTGTTTACTTGTTTACTTGTTTCACACAAACAACTGTATAACGAAACAAATAAATAACTATATTATGTGTATGTTGAGATAATATAAAATAAGTATTTTATCCGCCGTCGGACCATTACACCTTAATCCAGTTAACATATTTTAAGTTTTAATCTTAATGCATTCAATTTAATTTAAAACGAGTTATCTTGTAATAGTGATCAGTCAGATTATTTAAATACTAAATCTTTGTATCTATTGATAGCTTATTTTATGCGGTGCAATAATATAAAATAAGAAATTCAACTGCCGACGGATAAATACTATAAAATTTAGATAATATTAAATGTTACATTATAGAAAAAATATTAAGTTAAATACTTAAAAAATTGCAATTGCAAATTAATTAAACTATTATTATGCGCAAAAAAGGTTTATACTTAATAAGTGAAAAAAAAAAACAATAAATACAATAAATAACAATAAAAGATTACAGAATAAATTGTTTACTTGTTTACTTGTTTTTTTGTTTACTTGTTTACTGGTTTACTTATTTAGTTGTTTATTTGTTTACGTAATTACTTGTTTACTTTTTTGCTTGTTTACTTGTTTGAGTATTACTTGTTTACTTGTTTACTTGTTTACTTGTTTACTTGTTAACTTGTTTACTTGTTTTGTTAGTTTGTTGTTTAGTTGTTTAGTTGTTTAGTTGTTTAGTTGTTTAGTTGTTTAGTTGTTTAGTTGTTTAGTTGTTTAGTTGTTTAGTTGTTTAGTTGTTTAGTTGTTTAGTTGTTTAGTTGTTTAGTTGTTTAGTTGTTTAGTTGTTTAGTTGTTTAGTTGTTTAGTTGTTTAGTTGTTTAGTTGTTTAGTTGTTTAGTTGTTTAGTTGTTTAGTTGTTTAGTTGTTTAGTTGTTTAGTTGTTTAGTTGTTTAGTTGTTTAGTTGTTTAGTTGTTTAGTTGTTTAGTTGTTTAGTTGTTTAGTTGTTTAGTTGTTTAGTTGTTTAGTTGTTTAGTTGTTTAGTTGTTTAGTTGTTTAGTTGTTTAGTTGTTTAGTTGTTTAGTTGTTTAGTTGTTTAGTTGTTTAGTTGTTTAGTTGTTTAGTTGTTTAGTTGTTTAGTTGTTTAGTTGTTTAGTTGTTTAGTTGTTTAGTTGTTTAGTTGTTTAGTTGTTTAGTTGTTTAGTTGTTTAGTTGTTTAGTTGTTTAGTTGTTTAGTTGTTTAGTTGTTTAGTTGTTTAGTTGTTTAGTTGTTTAGTTGTTTAGTTGTTTAGTTGTTTAGTTGTTTAGTTGTTTAGTTGTTTAGTTGTTTAGTTGTTTAGTTGTTTAGTTGTTTAGTTGTTTAGTTGTTTAGTTGTTTAGTTGTTTAGTTGTTTAGTTGTTTAGTTGTTTAGTTGTTTAGTTGTTTAGTTGTTTAGTTGTTTAGTTGTTTAGTTGTTTAGTTGTTTAGTTGTTTAGTTGTTTAGTTGTTTAGTTGTTTAGTTGTTTAGTTGTTTAGTTGTTTAGTTGTTTAGTTGTTTAGTTGTTTAGTTGTTTAGTTGTTTAGTTGTTTAGTTGTTTAGTTGTTTAGTTGTTTAGTTGTTTAGTTGTTTAGTTGTTTAGTTGTTTAGTTGTTTAGTTGTTTAGTTGTTTAGTTGTTTAGTTGTTTAGTTGTTTAGTTGTTTAGTTGTTTAGTTGTTTAGTTGTTTAGTTGTTTAGTTGTTTAGTTGTTTAGTTGTTTAGTTGTTTAGTTGTTTAGTTGTTTAGTTGTTTAGTTGTTTAGTTGTTTAGTTGTTTAGTTGTTTAGTTGTTTAGTTGTTTAGTTGTTTAGTTGTTTAGTTGTTTAGTTGTTTAGTTGTTTAGTTGTTTAGTTGTTTAGTTGTTTAGTTGTTTAGTTGTTTAGTTGTTTAGTTGTTTAGTTGTTTAGTTGTTTAGTTGTTTAGTTGTTTAGTTGTTTAGTTGTTTAGTTGTTTAGTTGTTTAGTTGTTTAGTTGTTTAGTTGTTTAGTTGTTTAGTTGTTTAGTTGTTTAGTTGTTTAGTTGTTTAGTTGTTTAGTTGTTTAGTTGTTTAGTTGTTTAGTTGTTTAGTTGTTTAGTTGTTTAGTTGTTTAGTTGTTTAGTTGTTTAGTTGTTTACTTGTTTACTTGTTTACTTGTTTACATGTTTACTAGTTTATTTATTTAATTCTTTACTTGTTTAGTTATTTGTTTACTTGTTTACTTCTTAACGTGTTTGCTTGTTAACTTGATAACTTGATAACTTAATAAATTGTTTATTTATTTACTTGTTAACTTGTTTACTAGTTTACTAGTTTGCTTGTTAACTTGTTAACTTGATAACTTGTTTATTTGATTATTTGTTTACCTGTTCACTTGTTAACTTGCTTATTTCTTTGCTTGTTTATTTGTTTACTTGTTTACTTGTTTACTTGATTACATGTTTACTTGTTAACTTGTTAACTTGTTTATTTGTTTACTTGTTTCACACAAACAACTGTAAAACGAAACAAATAAATAACTATATTATGTGTATGTTGAGATAATATAAAATAAATAATTTATCCGCCGTCGGACCATTACACTTTAAGCCAGTTAGTATATTTTAAGTTTTAATCTTAATGCATTCAATTTAATTCAAAACAAGATATCTTGTAATGTGATCATTCAGATTAATTGAATAATGAATTTTTGTGTTTATTAAAAGCTTATTTTATGCGGTGTAATAATATAAAATAAGAAATTCAACTGCCGACGGATAAACACTATAAAGTTTAGATAATATTAATTGTTACATTAAAGAAAAAATGTTTAGTTATATACTTAGAAAATTGCAATTGCAATTCGATTAAACTACTACTATGCGCAAAAAATTATTACAATTAATAAGTGAATAAAAATAAAATAAATAACAAGAAAGAGTTATAGATGAAGCTTGTTCAATTGTTTACTGGTTTACTTGTTTATTTATTCACTTGTTTACTTGTTTACTGGTTTACTTGTTTATTTGTTTACTTGTTTACTTGATTACTTGTTTACTTGTTTATTTGTTTACTTGTTTATTTGTTTACTTGTTTACTTGTATACTTGTATACTTGTTTACTTGTTTACTTGTTTACTTGTTTACTTGTTTATTTGTTTACTTGTTTACTTGTTTATTTGTTTTCTTGTTTACTTGTTTACTTGTTTACTTGTTTACTCGTTTACTTGTTTACTTGTTTACTTTTTTACTTGTTTACTTGTTTACCTGTTTACTTTTTTACTTATTTTGTTGTTAACTTGTGTAGTTGTTTACTTGATTACTTGTTTACTTGTTGTTCTGTTTAGTTGTTTATTTGTTTACTTGTTTCTTTGTTTTGTTATTTACTTGTTTAGTTGTTTACATGTTTAGTTGTTTTGTTGTTTACGTGTTTAGTTGTTATGTTGTATACTGGTTTACTTGTTTATTTGTTAACTTGTTAACTTGTTTAGTTAGTTTGTTGTTTAGTTGTTAACTTGTTTACTTTTTTCACACAAACGGAACAAATAAGTAACAATATTATGTGTTTTTTGAGATAAAATAAAATAAGTAATATCCGCCGTCGGACCATTACTGCTTAATGCGGTTAATATGTTTTAAGTTTTAATATTAATTCATTTAATTTAATTCTAAGCAAGTTATCTTGTATTAAATAATAATTTAATTAATATTGGATTGTTGTATTTATTGAAACCATATTATACGCAGCGTAAAAATTATAAAATAAAAAATTTAACTGTTACTTAAAAAACAAATTTTTTATTTGTATACTTAGACAATTGCATTTTCAAATTAAATAATCAATTAACATGCGCAAAAACGGTTTACACTTTTTACAAGTGGAAAAAAATAACAATAATCATTTCTTCACGCTTATATACGTAGATTGATACCTAGCATAAAAGTGTTTTTAATTGTACTACATTTATTGTGATATAATAAGAAATAAATCCATCTATCATAATTTAAAATGAAATAATGTAAAATAAAATAATAGTAGCCTATACAAATATCATTACAGCGAAAATAAGTTAAAAGGATGCTGTAATATCCAAAAGAAACGGTCTACTACAAAAAAATACACATAAAATCTATTTATAGTTTTACGTTTCCCCTTTTATTGATGAAGGTTGAGTGAAGAAGTTAATATATTCCTGTTTTTAAATGCTTCGTTTTATACTAACTAATATAATTATATCGAATTTAATGTAAAATATTACATTATATTAAATGCAACTTGATTTGTTAATAGTATAAAGAAAATTTAAATTAAAAAAAAAAATTGCTTGTTTGTCTAATAAATTAATTGAATGATTGGTATATTTAAATTAAATGTGATGGCATTTCATTCAGAATAGGGTAAAATAAAATTACAATGAAGACAAAGAATTGTATTATGTAAAAGGTTAGGTATTTACAATCATAACAGTTTGCTTAACTAGCAACGTTGGCCATGGAAATAAAATAATGGGCGTGCGTTATTTGTTCTATCGGCCAGCCTACACAAATTAAAACCTGTTGTAACTTTTTTATTTAAGAGTGTAAAAGAAAAGTACAGTTAGCTTTCTGCTGCAAATTTGATTTTCTATCTATATGTTTAATAATTAGAAAAGTATAAAAGTGACTTGCATGTTGCATTGTAAATATATATATATATATATTTAATATATATATATATATATATATATTGTTATTTTTTAAATTTTCGCGGATATAATTATTTTTATTTAAATTTATTTTCGGATTATCCCGCGTTTTCTTTTTGAGTTGGACTCAAAAAGAAAACGCGGGATAATCCGAAAATAAATTTAAATAAAAATATATATATATATATATATATTTACAATGCAACATGCAAAGTCACTTTTATACTTTTCTAATTATTGAACATATAGATAGAAAATCAAATATGTAGCAGAAAGCTAACTGTACCTTTCTTTTACACTCTTAAATAAAAAAGTTACAGCAGGTTTTAATTTGTGTAGGCTGGCCGATAGAACAAACAACGCACGCCCATTATTTTATTTCCGTGGCCAACGTTGCTTGTTAAGCAAACTGTTATGATTGTAAATACCTAACCTTTTACATAATACAATTCTTTATCTTCATTGTAATTTTATTTTACCCTATTCTGAATGAAATGCCATCACACAAATTTAAATATACCAATCATTCAATTAATTTATTAGACAAGCAAACAATTTTTTTTTTAATTTAAATCTTCTTTATACTATTAACAAATCAAGTTGCATTTAATATAATGTAATATTTTACATTAAATGCAAGATAATTATATTAGTTAGTATAAAATGAAGCATTTAAAGACAGGAATATTTTACTTCTTCACTCAACCTTCATCAATAAAAGGGGAAACGTAAAACTATAAATAGATTTTATGTGTATTTTTTTGTAGTAGACCTTTTCTTTTGGATATTACAGCATCCTTTTAGCTTATTTTCGCTGTAATAATATTTGTATAGGCTACTATTATTTTATTTTACATTATTTTATTTTAAATTATGATGGATGGATTTATTTCTTATTATATCACAATAAATGTAGTACAATTAAAAATACTTTTATGCTAGGTATCAATCTACGTATATAAGCGTGAAGAAATTATTATTGTTATTTTTTCCACTTGTAAAAAGTGTAAACCGTTTTTACGCATGTTAATTGATTATTTAATTTGAAAATGCAATTGTCTAAGTATACAAATAAAAAATTTGTTTTTTAAGTAACAGTAAAATTTTTTATTTTATAATTTTTACGCTGCGTATAATATGGTTTCAATAAATACAACAATCCAATATTAATTAAATTATTATTTAATACAAGATAACTTGCTTAGAATTAAATTAAATGAATTAATATTAAAACTTAAAACATATTAACCGCATTAAGCAGTAATAGTCCGACGGCGGATATAACTTATTTTATTTTATCTCAAAAAAACACATAATATTGTTAATTATTTGTTCCGTTTGTGTGAAACAAGTAAACAAGTTAACAACTAAACAACAAACTAACTAAACAAGTTAACAAGTTAACAAATAAACAAGTAAACTAGTATACAAAAAAACAACTAAACATGTAAACAACAAAACAACTAAACAAGTAAATAACTAAACAAATAAACAAGTAAACAAATAAACAACTAAACAGAACAACAAGTAAACAAATAATCAAGTAAACAAGTAAACAAGTAAACAAGTAAACAAGTAAACAAGTAAACAAGTAAACAAGTAAACAAGTAAACAAGTAAACAAGTAAACAAGTAAACAAGTAAACAAGTAAACAAGTAAACAAGTAAACAAGTAAACAAGTAAACAAGTAAACAAGTAAACAAGTAAACAAGTAAACAAGTAAACAAGTAAACAAGTAAACAAATAATCAAGTAATCAAGTAAACAAGTAAACAAATAAACAAGTAAACCAGTAAACCAGTAAACAAGTAAACAAGTAAACAAGTAAGCAAGTAATCAAGTAAACAAATAAACAAATAAACAAGTTAACAAGTAAACAAGTAAACAAGTAAACAAGTAAACAAGTAAACAAATAAACAAATAAACAAGTTAACAAGTTACCAAGTTAACAAGTTAACAAATAAACAAGTAAACCAGTATGCAACAAAACAACTAAACATGTAAACAACTAAACAAGTAAATAACTAAACAAATAAACAAGTAAACAAATAAACAACTAAACAGAACAACAAGTAAACAAGTAATCAAGTAAACAACTACACAAGTAAACAACTAAATAAATAAAAAAGTAAACAAGTAAACAAGTAAACAAGTAAACAAGTAAACAAGTAAACAAGTAAACAAGTAAACAAGTAAACAAGTAAACAAGTAAACAAGTAAACAAGTAAACAAGTAAACAAGTAAACAAGTAAACAAGTAAACAAGTAAACAAGTAAACAAGTAAACAAGTAAACAAGTAAACAAGTAAACAAGTAAACAAATAAACAAGTAAACAAGTAAACAAATAAACAGGTAAACAGGTAAACAAGTAAACAAATAAACTAGTAAAGAAGTAACCAACTAAACAAATACACATGTAAACAAGTAAATAACTAAACGTCTAAATAAGTAAGCCGCCAGATCATTACTAATTAATTCAGTTAGTTTTAGTTGCATGTATTCAATTTAACTTGTCAAACAATGTGGAAGTAAAAGTTTACTTATTGTTTATTTTGTAATCTGTATACTTAGAAATTTTTGTTAAATAAATTTCAATTAAATAGAACAATTTTGCATATTAAATTACAAAAACTATTTTTTCATATAATATTTATTATTAAAAACTGCAAAATAAATTTGTTAATTAGGTTACATTATAATTAAAAAGTTTATTCATTATTGAAAACTATTGTGATTGGTGTAGTGTTGTATAATATTAACGCGCAATAAAACAATAAGTAAAAGCAGTAATAAATAATATAATGATACTATATTACATCGCCGTGAATTTGTGTTTATCTCAAAGTCATGCCAGTTCAATAGCCTGCTTAAGCAGCAGATGTTTCAAAAAATATAATGCTAACAATATCTCTATTATGCCACTTGCCGTCGCTAGGTATTAAAATAAAATTAAGGATTATTCCAATAAAAATAAATAGTACTGCGTGTTTTGTATAATTAATTAGCATATTGCAGCACAGGATAAAAATTTAATCAAAACTAAATGATGCAAATTGAATTAATATCAAACGTTGCAATAACAAAAGAAAATAGTAGGCGGTCACAAATTTCTATCATTGCTAAACAAGCAACCCACCAAAGAGCTGGTCACGCCTATAGAAGATCACATATGTTTTGGCGCCTTCACCATGGTTTCATATGTTGCGTTGCGTATATAGAACATACGAGACCACGACTTCGTATGTTCTTTGTGATCTTGCATGTTGCGTTGCGTATCTAAAATGGTCTTGCATGTTGCATTGTATATATATATATATATATATATATATATATATATATATATTATATATATATATATATATAATAGTGTAAACGTTTAAGCTTGCTGAATATGAGTGAAACTATATACTGTAGCAGAGCGGGGTGGGTTGTAATAATATTTTCTTGTTGATCGGATGTTTATTTTATTTCCATATAATAGATAACTCAAATTAACAATAAACTGTAAATAAAAGAAATAGAGGTTACCTACCATGGTGCTAAACATTTAAAGGGCTGACATACTTGCTGTAGGTAACTCATACGTGGAGTTCACGATCATAAATTATACCTGGAGGCATGTAGTTTTCTGTCGCGAGAGTCAAGATGGAAAGACGGGAACAGTGATGCGGTGGTTTAAGATAAGCATCCGCGGGGATACCCGCAGGTATGTTAAATGGGAAGTCTACCACTGAATTAAACTTTTTATAGGACTTTTTATTTATGGTTGAATTTAAAAAAAAATGCAGTTTTAGGAGTTTTAACCGGTTTATTTTTGAAAATATAAAAAAATCAAATGTCTCATTATTTGTTTAAAGACTTTTTGTATCAAAATTACGTTTTTCGATATTTTTCTCGCGACGCGGCGGCTGTTTGTTAAAACATTTTTTTCTTGGTTTTGCTTCTGTTTGGTTATGTCTACAGATTTCATTTACTCAATAGCTTTACTTTTATTCATTTATTTATTTAATTTTTATAGTATTTTTATAAAATATATAAAGAGGCAAAGTTCAGCTTAGTTCAACTTAACTCTAGTAATTTAACAAATAAATTTTGGTTTAAAAATTTATAAATATAATTCTGCAACATTTATATTTATATTCTGTTTGTTCTACGGAATGGATACCATTCTAATATTTTTATTGAATTACATGATCTTTATTTATTAATAATTTTTACATTAAAAATTAACTGTCAATCTGAAAAATTATTTATATATAAAATTACTATGCATATACCGGTTTCACACATAGGCCGAGGAGGGTCTTGAAAGTGTGCAATACAAAGTACATTGGCATTAATAGAATTGAAGTTCTTGACAGGTGTAGCATGTCAAGAGTGTTGCCAGAGTTTGGGTTGTACTAGGCTATAAAAGATTGTTATTTATGCACTGTCATGAGGTCTTGGGATTGTATGTTAACACTATGTTTGGCATAGAGGTCTCATACGTAACAGCCGTTGAGAGCATGCTTTGTGCACTGGAATTTAAGCCTTTGCACAATAACTACAAAAGATTGTCAAACTTACTCTGGCCGGTTAGGCTTTGAGTTTGTATGCAGGACATATTACACTTGTAAGGAGCAGTTATAAACATATTTGCATTAGAGTATACCTTGGGGATGTGTTAACTAAGTCATTGATAATCCTATGTATTGATGTAATTATACAGATTTTGAAATAACCACTAGTTGGTCTTATGGTAAAGAAAACTTATTAAGGCACTGTGTGGTTGTTAGGAAGTTTAGCGTGCGTTGCGTCAGTTATATACAAAAAATATAAATTAACACATTTAAGATTAAGATCTCTGATTGTTGCTGTTTTCAAAAATAGTATTATTGTATTTATGTTATTTTAAATAAAAAGCATGTTTTAGTGCAAACTATTTTGTGCATTATTACGTAAGTTGGCGCACAGCAGTTGAGTTCAAACAACAAAATAATCCGCATGGTCTAACTTAAAAGACTTTTATTTAACATTTTATCCGCTAATAAATTAAGTTAGTTATATTACTTAAATCAGTAATATTATATACACCAGTAAATTAGTAACAGTAATAACAAGAAATGTTATTATAACAAATAAAAAAAACACGTGTTAGTCGGACGTTAAAAATTTAATGGGACATTTTAGGAGGTTTGATCACCAAATAAAAGTTCGGGTCATATTTAAACTACGTTTCTTAAATATTTTTGAGGCAAATTAAATAAAAAAAAAAAAATTTACAATTTGTATTTGCCAACTAAAGCCAAATATAAGTCTTTTAAAGACTAATAGAATAAAATAGATTAGAATATACTTACATGCTCTGCAGGTTAAAAACACAAGTAAGACAAGTCATTTATAAAATATTACAAACTAATAATGATAATATAATAAAATAAAATAGTCAACTTTCTTAAAAGATTCAATTTTTATAATGCTAAACAACTTAGTGGCCTGTTTTTTTTTTTGGGAGATGCTTTTTGCATAGCTTGCAGCAAGGAAACTATGTAAACAGAAAACTAAAATAAATCTGATATTTAGCAGTATTTTACGACATACGCCATTACATACAAAAAAAATATAAATAAATAAATATACATTGGATATGGTGTACAAAGCAAAAGACAAAAAGTAACATAAAGTACATAAATATTTTATTTTATTTCATAAGTTTAAATTACGACATATATTTTCAAACTTACTAATTATCATTTTGATGATTATTACAAAGTCTCATACATCTTAATATTAGACTATGGTAAGAGTAATTTGTCTTATGTAATTTGCACTTAAAAACACTTGATTGTCGTGTGTAACGTTATTGATTAAAATAAAAAAAAAAAACTAATAAAAAAGGACAATATATTTCACCATGAATTAATTTATAAATAAAATTTAAATCAAAAACTGCACCGCGATCTTTCAGAAGACTTACATTAAATAACTCATCAGCATGATTCCGATGCATATTGGTGTTGACTAGACGCAGTTTGTAACATAACGTTTTTAAAAATTTTGATTGCATTTGCTCAATTTCTCAATTTTATTTATTGTGCCTACTTGATATAGTGACCAAACTACACAATCATATTCTAAAACTGATCTAATTAATGATTTATATAAAACAACATAAGCACTTGGATTTAAATCACATGATAAACGATTAACAAATCCGAGCATCTTTTTAAATTTTAAACCAATTTCCAAAAAATGACCATTTTGAAAAGCATTTCTTAGTATTTAACCTCAAATCGTTAGACATGCACAAATTGCTTAAGCGATTTAAATCCTGTTGTAAAAGGTAACAATCGATTTCTGTTTCTATACTTTGAAATAGCTTCAAACCATCTGCATACATTAAACTATCACAATTAACAAATATATTTGTCAAGTCATTTACAAACAACAAAAACAAAATTGAACCAATATGTGTTCTTTGTGGTACACCCAAAACAACATTTAATGGATTAGACAAATAATTATTTGTTTTAACACATTGAGCTTTTCCGGTCAAAAAACTTTGTATCCAACTAACTACAGAACTATTAAATTCTAAACAACTCAGTTTAGCAATTAAAATATTATGATTAATTCTATCAAACGCATTTGCAAAATCTGTATAAACAGCATCGATTTGTAATTTCTTTTCAAACAATTTTAAAGTTTTTGATTGGTACAAAAGTAAGTTAGTTGAAGTAGATCGACCTTTAAGAAAACCATGCTGTTTATCGGTTATTATCTGCTTAAACATTTATTTTAACTGACTTGCGATAATAGAGTTAATTATTTTAGAGATAACTGATTAGTTACAAACTCCTCTGTAGTTGGTAATATTATTACGATTACCAGACTTGTGTATAGGTTTAATGTATGACTGTTTCCAGCACTCATGAAATATTCCCTGCTTAATAGATAAATTAAAAAGCAGAAAAATTGGCTAGAAAAGTGTACAAATACAAACTTTTAAAAACGTGCTCGGTATTCTATCCGTATCTGATACCACAGAGTTTTTTAAACTTTTGATACAATTAAAAATATCAACAACATTTAAAGTAAAAGAAGACGGATTTACAACATACTCAACATTAAAATCATGTACGTTTAAATTGCTGTTTACATAAACAGTAGAAAAAAATCTGAAAAAAAGTTATCCAAGTCTTGTCCATTATCACAGGTTTTATCACAGTACAACATACTAGTTCTACACCCAAATCAATGTCACATACTAACCATATAAAATTTGTGTTACAGAAACTATTGTCAGAATTAACAACGTTTGTGGAAAAACCAACTATAGTCATTTAGCATCAGGGCTGCTTTCATTATAATAAATCTGTAAATATAGCTAATGTTGTTTTGAGAACATTAAAAAAATGTAATTTAAATAGAAAATTTAGAGACGAGTAAATGCATTGCAAAAAGTAGTTGGATGTATGTGTATGATTGCAAAAAATGAAATATTGTTCAAGGAAGCAAAGATAGCAGTTCATAAAACCAAACTCTACTGTATGGATCTGAAGCATAAGAATGTCAAGAGAAACACAAAAGTATAATAAATAAGGTTAGAATGGTACTTAAGAAGTATGTGTGGAAAAACTCACCAATAGACTAGTACAATCGTAGTATTCTACGTTGGTTTGGCCATGTTGAGAGAATGAGTCAGGATAGAATAACAAAGCAAATTTATTATGTAAATGTATTTGGATTAAAATGCAGAGGTAAACCATGTAAAAATTGGTAAAATGTTGCAGATAAATGTGTGCAAAAGAGAAAAATTAAAAGTGGAAAATATAAGAAAGCATAAAAAAATGAATATGAATATTGCCGAAGCAAAAGAAGTGTGTAAAGACAAAAAAAAGTAAAGACAAAATATTTAAAGTAAAGTTTTTTTGTAAAAATGAGACTACCTACCCTAAAAGGGAACAGAGTGACTTGGTATGTATGTATGTGTGTATGTATGAAAAAATGTATTGATGTTTGTGCCATCAAATATTGTTGTATTGAATTATTTTTTTGCAATAATAAATCTATTATTTTTTTATATTACCTAACAAAAAACTAACTATTTAGTGCAAGACTGCCATGCATAAAATGGATTTTATTTTTAGTAAATTTGCAGTTATTATTTTTGAAAAATAGATTAAGTTTAACAATAATAGATTTAATTTGAATAATAAACAGAAAAAAAATGCACATTTTTTAATTTTTTTTTTTTTTTTAGTAGTTTTAAACAATAATTAACCTTCTCATTTGGATAAATATGGAATTAGAAATTTCAAATTAACACTGGGTCTGAACAATTATTTTATAAGTATTTTTTTAAATTAAATTGAAACTTACAGACAATCAACTTTTTGATTATACTGGTAATATATATATATATATAGAATTTTATATTATTAAAAATAGTGGATCACCAATTTTGAGCAATTTTTTTTTTTTTAGTAATATATTAACAAATTTTAAATCTGACGTAGGTGTTTTAATATAGACAATTTTACTTAAAGACTGATTAATAAAAAGTAAAATCTGAGTTTGATTGTTTTTTAAAGCTGAAAGTTGTAGTACCGGTAATTAAGCAAAACGATAGTATAAGACTTTGTAAAGATTTTAAAATTACGATTACTATACTTTTGTTTATTTAGAAATTAACTAATATCCTTTACTAGGTATCCAATAATTAATTGTCAAGAGTTATAAAAATAGTCACTATAAGCACACATAATGATCTTTTTCAATATTAAAGATTGTTAATTGGTGTGTTTTTTACTTTTGCAATTAAAAAAAAAAAACGATCAAGTCTTTGTTGCAAAAACAAAAGAAAGTGGTATGTTTTTGAATGACATACTTATTAATAGTATTACAAAACAACAACATTTAGAAAAACTTGACTAAGACAATTTTACAAAATTCAGGATTAATAATTTGATTAAATAAATCTGTATGTTTTTTTCTAATTAGTTAAATTTTTAAATTGTCTTGACTAAATTGTGGCTGTTAGAAAAGTTGTGAATGTGAGTCAATTAAAATTGTTTTTGAGATTAATAAATTATTACAGAAACTTTATTCAAAATTTATTGTCAATTTTACATCCTACGTATAATTTCAGAAAAAAATTAAAAAAATGCTTTTAGACTACAAAATGCAATAACAATGTGTTAGTACATTTTAAGAAATAATATTAATTGAATTAATAGTTGATCATGTTTTTGAAGTAAAATTGTAAATTCAATACCATACGCATTAAGTATGTTAAATCAAACCAACGTTAAATCTCTCAAATTATACAATACAACTTTGCAGTTTATAGTTATCTGTAAAATTCTTAATTGGTAAATTTGAACCAAATCAGTCAAATTGTATACTATACTGTCAAAAAACGTATATTAAAAAAGTACTAACATTTTCAGACAAGTTACAGTAATAATTTATGATGACAGAAATATAGCAGATCTGTCAAATAATATTCTAAACTGTCAACAAAACATTTTTTTAAGTTACTGGGATTTGGAATTAGTTTACTGTAAGGTGTAAAAATGTCATAAATTAGCCAAATGTACTACATCTGACTAAAACTGTATATTTTACTGTCAAAAAATGTAAATACATTTATTAAATAGTCTACTAAATTGTCAAAAGTATTATAATATTTTTGTCAAAACAGCAAAAACTGTCAAATACTTATTACCAATGTGGTAAAAGTTTGCAAAATAGTTACTACATTTATCAAAAAGTTTCTAAAACATCAATGTAAAGTGCAAATTAATAGATTAATATGTATTTTATTTGTTAGAAATGTTACTACATCTGTGAAAAAGTTAAAAAAGTTTCAAAATATTATTTTATCTGTCAAAAACCAAAATCTGTCAAAGTCTACAATATCAGCTATCAAATAAATTAGGTTAAAACTGTACAAAAGTTTACAGTAATGCATTTGTTTGTATTTTATTACTCAAACAACTTTAACTAATTAATAGAATTTTTAAAAAATACTAAAATTGATTTGTGTATAAAAATTATTAGCAATATATTAAAATTGACAGTTTCTAGTCTAAAAATAATAAGATTTTTAAATTATTAACAAATAAATCAAAACTGTTAAAAACGATTAATTTTAATTCAAAAATAAACCGAGAATATCATCTGGGTTGCCATGGTCGAAATGGTCGAGTGCTGTTAACAATGTTATATTTATAGATTATTGAGTTTTTTTTTTCGAAGGTGATAAAATAGTCGGTTAATTCTAAGGTTGTCTAGGTAATAAAGACGAGTTCACTCGACCTCATTTGAGTTATGCTTGCTCGCCGTTTCTTTTTTTAGCCGTATTTTGCCATTGATGTCGTACACAAACCGGCAGGTGCTTTTGCGTTTTATAGCAAGCTAAAATAAAAAGTAGTGGCCTTCATAAATAACACACACCACTTTAAAAACCAGATACACAATTTTGCACCACTTCTCTCTACTACTTTTTCTATCTCTCTTTATTTTTTCTCTTTTCCTTTTGACTTTGTTTTCTTGATTTATTGTAAAAATCAGCACGCTAACAACTAGTGGCATTACATAATCACATTTAATTTGTTTCACTTTTGTCTTTTCTTTTTTCTTTTTTTACTCTAAATTATTGTTTTTGCTTAAGGTCTGTTTTTATTATTATTATTTTCCGTGCCGCGGAAGGATCTTGAGAAACTACTGGAGTTTTCTGTTTGAAGGTCTGCTTGCCGCCAGCGTCGGGTCCACAACCTGACTGTAGGTTTGCTTTTCACTTGCTGCAGATGGAGATGTCTCTTTTTGCTGTGTTTGCCGGTAGACAAGGTCCGTTTGGCAATGACTTGAGCAGCTTGCTTTGGATTGTAATCTTCACACATACCAGGTACACAACCTAGCCAAGTATTCTCCTTTCTTTGTTTTGTTTTTTACGCTGATTGGTTTATTCTCTATATTTTTCTCTACCTTTCAGTATTTGCGGTGCTTTGACTGCACGGATACTTCACTGTCTTCTTTGTTGCAACCTTTTTCCGTCGTCACCACTACAATCCTCCAGTTTTTGCTTTAAGATTGTTTAACCAGGGATTGCTACTCTCCGGTTGGTGATGGTAAATGTCTAGTAAGCTGTCGTTTGTTTGTGTTGGTTGGTTGGAGTCTGTTCCAGTCTTTGATTTTGATACGTTAGCTTTCAGCAGTTTCTGTGCACCAATACTTTCTATTTTACTTAGTTATGTCTGCTTTCTTTCTACTGTTTTTGGCAATTATTATAGATCGATCACAGAATATTTTAATGTGTCTGAAATGTATTGCACTATTGCGAGTGCACATCCATATACAGGGTCTCTATAAATGTCTGGAATTATGTAATGACCTTTATTATATGATTGACCTATGGGTGATGATATTATTAAACCAGTCATCAATGATTATTGTTCAGGTCAAGACATAGTCGGTTTTGCAAGGCAACTGTTTGTTTTGTTAGATTGCGCTAGTTGTAATGGTGCCAATACATGCTTTCAACAGAGGGATTGTTCCTATAGACGTAAGTCGGCTTGAATGTTAATTGGCATCAACAAAAAAAATATTTAAAAAGAAAAAAAGAACAACATTTAGTTTAGGTGATAATGTTTTAGTTAAACAGTATTTTAGTGAAACACATCTAACCGTTGGATAGATATTATTGTTTCTACTAGAATTAAGCTAAATGAGCAATTACTATTTTCAAAATCTTTTAAAATGTTTCAATTAATGTTACTTTTTATTGCCAATCCGTGAATCCGCCAAAAGTTGTTTTTTGCTTGTATTTGTCACGAAAGTTTGTTCTATCTACATTTTTCTATGAACAGAATCTTTCTTTATGAATTTTTATCACAAATATAGTTTATTTTACAACAAAACAAATTTAAGTATTAAAAACATTTGTTTTGTAACAATGTAACCAATGCTTTTACATCATGACCATTAAAGAAGCGTAACATTGAAATTATAATTTGGTGATTAATAAGAGAAGTAGTTTTTGAGTCTCAGCCTATTTATTTATTAAAACAAATGTTTTACCTAAGTTTTACGTACGCTGCGTTATGTTTTAGAACAGAATTATTATTAAATACTTGAAAGTAAATAATTGATAGAATTAATAGTACTAATAGTAAAATATAACTGAATGATTTCAGTATTTTATAGCTGCTGAGTAATTAAATTGACCTGCCGTAGTGGCTAACTTTATATAATAAATTACTATATTTGGATTTAATGCATGTACTGTTCTAAAATACAAATTTATTATGTGTAGCGCAAACACCGCTCTTTTTTGTATGTTATTATATTAGAAGGGTTTTATCGTCTTTTAATAAGTGTCACGCGTAATACATCCAATTAAATTTATGGTGTAAATATATTAAAATGGGGAGGTTGGACATTTTGAAGAATTTAATAATAATATGCTGATATCATTAATCAGGCCAGGCGAGGGAGGCTGTTGGGTCGTGCAGGGAGAACAACACGAGCCTCAGTTTTACAGACGTTCATTGTGCACACGTCAAGATATAAAAGTGGACATGTGTCATTTCGAATGGCGATTTATTGCAGAGGAGCTTAAAACCCGTCCTTATTTAAACAAATTAAGGCGTTACACAAAGGCGCTATGAAACAGGACTACATATTAAGCGGCATTGCGCTGCCCTTTCTTACGTCTTCACACGTTCACACTCAATTTTTAAGTTAGCTTTATTTTATATTGTATACGAACATGTTTTATGTACCGGAAAATCGCGACCGTCGTAAATCCCTATGCACGTTGTCACCTTTGTTGCCGATAAGAAATTATAACGTTGCGATATTTTAATTTCATTTTCTCATTTAAATTTTACGAGCATTGCATGAGAAGTGCCCTCCAGAGGTACGTATGCTATAATTAAATTAGTGGTACAGCATAACTTTGTACTGTGATTTTTTTTATTATAAAATATTTAAAACAGCAAAAATTAAGTGCATAATATTAAGCATACCATATTATCAGCTTTTGCATGTTATATAATAAATTAGTTGCAAAATTATCACTGGTATATTAAACAAAGTGGCATAAAATATTACTTGGTCATATATATTACGTATTTAAAGTGATAGTTAATGGAAAAGCATCATCCGGAAATTTTACTGTAGCATAATAACCGAATAAAGAAATTGCATTTTGAAATAATGCTATAAAAATGTAAGTCATAAAACTAATGTTAACTAGAGGTTATGTAGTGATCGGACACATTCAATTTAGAAAGTAATTACAGATTTAGTTAACCAGCGACGGAATCATCAATTCCAATATCATGCAGGTTGGGCAGCCGAAAATCCTCACGTAGCAATTCGGTAAACCGACAACTATTTTCAATCAACGTGTGGTACGTTATAATTGGTGTTGAATTCTGTGCCCTTATCCAAGTGATATTGGACACATGTTTGATTAGTTTTTTTATTATTTTTGTAGGGTGTACTGTTTCTGTATATTTCAATTAAAACACATAATATAAGCTGTATATGAAAAATATAGGTAAGTTTGTAAAACCAGTAGTCTTGTATAATAAAATGTGGTCTTGAGCAGATTGATAGTGTTTGAACTGTGCTGATGAAATGAGGTAATCATCTAGCATTAATATATAAAAACAATGAACAAATCCACGTGAATAATACTATCCTATAAGGAAATATACTAATAGCTACTCAGTCAACTGCATTTGTATAATATTATTTTAAAACAAATTTCTGACTATATAATTTATATTATTATCTCATATTTGATTTAAGTGTGTATTTACTTATACAGTTTTTTTCTACTTTTTTCTGTTGTAATAAATTATTCTAAAGAAGTTGTATTGTGGTATGTAATATTTAAATTAGTTAACTCCCATACAACGTACGTAAATAACCGATACATCTTTAAAAATAATTTTGTTAAAAAATTCTATCTAAAAAGTCCATACAACGTTCGTAAATAAACCGCTTTATTTAAAAAAAAAATAATTTAATAATACTATCTATGTTTTTTTTCAACATATTTTTAAAAGTAACTTAGTGTAAAAAATAATACCGTTGAAAAATTGATTAAACCATCTGGTATACCTATATACTGTGTGTAAAAAGAAAATAGTAAAGAAGCTGAAAATGATGCAATTTCAAACAATACTGCAAAAAAAATATATATTTAATACTATTAGATATTTTAGAACAGTTATTGTCGGCACTCAAAAAAGCAATTGAATGTTTGCTTTAAATCGACGAATCAGTTGATATTGAAGATTTTCCCCAGCTTTTAGTGTACGTAATACACAAAAATTTCAACTGGCCTTAACTTTTTTTTTATAGATACATTATTTAATAAACACCAACTTTTGCGTAAAAATTGAGTTGCAGCCTGTATAGATGGAGCACAGTCAATGATTGGGAGGTGCATACAATTTGTGCTAAAGTCATAAACAAAATTCAGAGGTTGTTACAATTTACTGCTTTATATATCAAGAAAACTACATGAGATATGCAGCCAGAGTTATGCCAAATGATAAAATACGTAACTCAAATTATGAACTTTATGAAAGCGCGCTTAGATATTTAGATTTATTTGTAAATAAAAAAGGTTTAGATCACCAACATTTGAGTATCTGTTGGTTATTCTGTCTGCGGAACAATTCTAGTTAAAGTTGTTTTTTTTAAAACAAAAATAAAATATAAATTAATTGTTGGACAAACGCCAGGTAAGTTTGTACACTGTGTCAAAAGAAAACAAAAATCTTAATTCCAAAATGTTGAGAAACTCTTCGTTTGGCCTTAAAGTTTTAATTTTGTCAATACAAATATTGTTTTAATTGCGTATTTTATGTACCAAGTTGCTTTCTTTTTTAGTATAATAAAAGTTACAAGTTTTATTAAAAATTAATAATAAAAAAATATTGAAAAATGTGCAAATTACTTTCTAAGAATAAATCAAATTTAAATTAAAAATACTTTTAGTAACGTAGCAAATTTTTTAATAAGATTCAAATTATAACGTAAGATATGCAATAAATATCAGTTGATATTTCTATTTTATTATGACTTTTACTTAGAATGAATATGCAAATTACGTCAGTGATGCTTGAGAATGTCATTAATTAGATACCGTATAGTGTTTAGAAGTAAACGGTGGCCAATATGATCATTTGTAGTTTTTAAAAAATAATAACATTTGATTTGTGTATTAAGTTGCCTACATTGCAGGTTTGAATACAGAAATAGAAATTTTGCTACGTTGCTAAGCGTAACAAAACTTTGAGGGTCTCGTGAGGCCAAACTAAAAGTTTCTCAGCATTTTGGAGTAAAGATTTTCGTTTTCTTTTAGAACGGTCTAATACATTTTTTGTCGTTTGTCCGCCAATTAATATATATAATGATATAAATTTGATTTTAATATTATTTATATAAAGGAGACTGGACCAAGAATAACCAAAGAAAAAGTGATTTATGCTATCAAATCAACAAAAAACAAAAACAAATACATTTTCTAGTAAACATTTTTAACAAAATTTATAAATTAATAAATTATGTATACAAAAAAAGATAAAAGAAAGTGTAGGGTGTTTGGTGTAATAATAATATCAACTGACTATACATGTTTATTTTCTCTTTTTATATACAAACAACAGGTATATTTTATACAATAATAAATATTTTATTAGTATAGCATTAGGGAAATCCGGCCATTAAGTATCCTGGAATTCCTTAATGTAATCTTCTTAATGTGGGAGTATGTCTCGACAGTCGCCACAGATACCCCCCTGCTAGTGGTCAACTAAACATAAGAAATAAACAAAAAAAAAAAATATATAAACATATACATAAGAATAATGATTATGAAACTCAGGCTTGCAGTTGAAATTCGGTAATATTTTGTTTCTGGAGTTGCGTATCATCTTCCGTCATGACATATGCGGGTTTTAAACGATCGATAGACACTTTGACTTGTTTGCCTTTGATAAGAATAGTAAATATCTTATCAGATCGTCTGACTACTGGGTAAGGACCTTTGTATGGCATTTGAAAGGCTTTCTTGATACACTCAATTCGCACAAAAACCTGGTCACAGAAACTGAGGTCCTTGAACACGAAAGTAGGTTTATTCTCGTGGTTTGAGCCCGAAACTGGTTTTAAGTCTGCGAAATGTTTCTTTAAATTGTTGACAAACTGGAATGTTGCTTCGAGATTTGCATTTACACTAGGTACCAAAAATTGTCCTGATAAACGCAGAGGTTCTCCATACATCAGTTCCGCAATAGTAGATTTGAGATCGTCGCGCCAAGCGGCTCTGAGACCCAGAAGAATTATTAGATGGCTTTCTGTCCATGCTTCGTCTGCATAACACTTAATTGCGGCCTTCATCTGAGAATGAAGTCGTTCTACCATACCATTAGAAGAGGGGTGATATGTCGTCGTGTTGATATGTTCTATTTCAAGAAGGGCATACGGGGATACGCTTCTGGCCATCGTGAAAAACGGTCGACGATTGTAAGCACATTCTGGTAGCCGTTTGAGGAAGGTAAAGGTCCTACCAGATCAATGTGAATATGTTTGAATCTTCCTGATGGTGGTGTGAAACATCCTACTGGCGATGATCCGTGACGAGAAATCTTTGCTTGCTGACATTGTAAACAAGCGCGTGCCCATCTCTTGATGTGAGTTTTTATAGAAAGCCATACGTATCGCTTAGCTACTAACTTTACCGTAGTCTTGATGCATGGATGTGCTAAGTTGTGCAGAGAGTTGAAAATAGTTTGTCGAAAGGGTTTTGTGACAAATGGTCAAGCTATCAAGGTAGACACTTTGCAGTATAGTTTGGTATTTGTTCTTGGAAGTGACACTATTTTAAGTTGAAGCGCTGATCCTGGTTGTAGGAATTTTTGAAGCTTCTTGTCTGTTGTCTGGCAAATGGGGCTTCTACTGCTGGATATGTTAGCAAAGCAGCTTTGGCTAAACTATTTTTACATATGTCAAAAGCTATCCGTGCCTCTGGATTTCATGGAATTTAAATTTCTTCGTAGAAGTTCGTTGAGAGGTGCTTGCAGAGCTGCTGCTTTTGGGATACTAAGTCTGTAAAAATTGATGGTTCCCAAAAAACGTCGTAGATCTTTTGCAGATTTAGGTAGTGGAAAATTTGTAATGGCATCAATCTTCTCATGAAGTAGTTTGATCCCCTGTTGCGTAAGTTGGAATCCAAAGAATCTAACTGCAGATTCTCCCCAGGCACATTTGGCAAGATTAATTAAAATTCCATATTGTTTTAAACGCTCAAACACTTGACGAAGATGATCATTGTGCTCTGTTTCTAAACTGGATGCGATTAAAACGTCGTCGATGTAAACGTATTTGAGATGTATTTTGTGAACGGTTGCGATTATTGTATCTTGATCGACTGCGAGAGCGAGATTGGTGTTGATTGCTCCTTGAAGAAACCTCTTGTAAGATTGCTGTTACTTTGGCGATTCTTGTTGTTAATATGGTTAATTGTTGAAACATGGCTTCCATGGGTGACGAAATTGTTGCTTCAGCAATGCTGTGTTGTGGAGATGTGTCCAGAATTTTGGCAATTGCCCGAGCCAGAGTGGTCGTAGTGCGTCGTCTGAAAAAATACTTCCGGCTAATCCCCGAAGGTGACGTAGGAATTGGAATGGTTTTCTGCCTCCAATCTCATTAGGCTTCAAAAGTCGGCGGGTCTTCTGGAGGCTTAGTTTTGAAATGTGTTAATATTTACCGCTAGCGGTATCCGTGTCGATATCTAAAAAGTGCAACCGGCGTTCATACATCATTCCATTATAATAAAAACCAATCACATTGCGTTTTGCACAATTTATTGGAATTACTTTTTAAGCTCTTAGCGCCATAGTGGTTAAAATGTCAACTACTGCATGTTGAAAAAAATATATGTGTTTGTCATATGATATATGATTTGTTTATTTATTTTACGTAATTTTTGCTTATATTAGGTTATATTAAATGTCATGTAAACAATACATGCCAATAAAATTGATTTGTATGAACACTGTGCAGACGTGACGTGAACATAGCAAAATTTCAACATCGGTTTGTTGACAAATTAAACGCGGGAATTTTAAATTTATTATTACAACATTTAAATTAAAAATTAATACATAATAAATATGTATACAAAAAATTAAAAACTAATGTATAAAATAACACTCCGGACATTTGGTACTTTTCATAAAATCTGAAATGTATTTAGTATATAACAAATTTATTTAGAAATTTAATGTAATAAATGTACTTTCTTTTAGCCATTTTTAGGGCTTTGAGCTCAAATAAAGATTTGATTCATTGCTTGGCAAGATAATTATTTATACCAAATGTACTAATTTGATTATAGCGTGCTGAGACATTAAGGCTGCAGCATCTTTGCCAACCAATAATTGATACCCAACTTGAGCATAAAATCGAAGAGTGTATTAGTCTAAAATTCTATTTGTTAGCATTATACAGTTTTACCAGTGTCAAGAACATCATTTTTGATACAACTTCATTGCTTCAGTGACAAGTATTGTCACAAAAATAGTGTAGTTACATATTATTTTTATAAGATTATAGACCAATCATTCTTTTTAAATTATCTGATTCTAAGAAGAAACAAATAAATACAAATAAAATTAATAATTTTAAATAAAAAACGTAGACAATTTTTATTTATTTTTTCTATAAAATTAGGTTTTTATTTTTATATTGTTTATCTAATAAAAAATCTAATTAACAATTTGTTGTATTGAGAAAATTAAATTGTGATTATTTAAACAGGCCATTTTATTTAGTTAAATTGAAAATACTGTCAAAAATATGACGATAACACGAGCAATTGGATAGTGTTATTTTTATGGCGGTATAATACCGATTTAACACGTGACGTCACAAACGTGATAAATTACCGCATGCGTTATAATATAACATATTTCAAAACTACCAATTTTTAAAAACGTGTAATAATGACAGGTGACGTTACGAAAGTGACGCAATGATTGGTTCCTATTATAATGGAATGATGTATGAACGCCGAGTAGCACTTTTTAGATACCGACAAGGATACCGCTAGCGGTAAAGATAACACATTTCAAAACTAAGCCTCCTGATCTTGTAAAACAGTTAACCGGCGTATCAATTCCATTTTTAATTTTGTATATTTTTGGTCATCTGGAGGGGAAGTCAAAACGTCACAAACTTCAAGTGCAAATTTTGAATCCAAGTTCCCGGCAATGTAATTAAAAAGTTTTAAATTACTGTTTTAAATATGAAATGTGTTAAACCGGTAATTTTTGAAAATAAACTCTTAAATCAATACGCAATTTTCAACTTCTTGATTTTAAATTTTGGTTAATTTGCATCTAAATGCCTGGTTACATAGTTCAAGCTAGCATCCGAGCTAGTTTAGTGAGTTACTTGCAGTGCAATCACACAGTCCAAGTAGCTGCACTACAGTAACTGATTAGGCCAGCTCGGATGCTAGCTTGCACTGTGTAACCGGGCTTTAAAGCATTGTTCTACAGTAGCGTTTTTTTAAACCTATCTACAATTTGTCATAAATTCTTTTATTTTATACTAGTTAGTAGTCACATTTTTAAAACTATTTAACAAACAAAAAGTAAAACTTTAAAGTTTTAAGACTTGACCAGCTTTATTTAAAATATTTTCTTGTATGTAATTTTTGTCTAATTTATCTTATAATTTATTTATCACAATATTTTTTGACAATATATATTTTTTGTTTTGAGTTTAATAAATGAATTTACAAAGTATGAAATGATTAAATTAATTATTTAACCTTAGTTTAACGCTCACAAAGGCCAAAAGTCAAACACAGACAAATGTTTTGATTCTACAAACTAGTGTGACTTGAATGACGGCATTGTATAATGGCATTAGATAAATTTAAATAATTTGTTTTGAATACTGGACTCTGAACTTGAAAAAAATGAAATCATTTTTATTACATTTAAACCTTATTAGGTTCTTTGTACTTGCTCTAGTGGTAAACCTTATTTTTTTGGCATACTAACCTGTGTTGATGTATGTTAGGACTTTGCATGCAGAAGTTTTCTTTATGCTGGTCATGCCAAATCAGCAGTTTTCTTACATGAAATCATTTGCTCAGGGCTAAGCAGGTCCTTGTAAGTGCTCGGTTGTCTTGTTGATTATTTCACATTTTCAACATATTGGACTGTTTACAATGCTCATTGCATGCATGTGTTTTTTTAATTAAGAGTGCCAGTGCCATGTTAGAGTTTTTATTATAATTTGCAATTTCTTTTTGATTAGTTGGAAGTAGTACTTGTCCATTTAAAAATTGGGACAATTATTGCTTTTTTTGTCTGTCTACAGTTTGAACTGTTATTCTCGTGCTATAAATGCATTGTGTGAGGTATATTGAGTATGGTGTTAAAGCTTTTTAGTTTTAGTGCGTTTCAGGGTTTAGGACTACACATTTTGTGGATTAATCTTTTTAGTTGCAACTGATCTGACTTAGAGTGCCCTATTACCCAGCTTTTCTGTGTATTTAAGTCTAGCTGCAGTCAGGCGCAGTGCTGCTGATTTTGTTACTTCTTTGACGTAGATGTCAAGTAATGACAAATACAAAATTACGTTTATTGTTGCAGTCAGCGTTATTTGCATGCCGCCGTTGGTTTGCTGACGTTCTTTTGCTTAGTTTCTGGCCACCAGACTAGTGTCCCATAGGTAAGCATATATTTTTTGACAGTTGCATATAGCCTAATACTATATTTAGAGACAGTGCCCATGTTTTTAAAACAACGTGTTTACTTTTTTACATTTTATGTTTAGATGTGGACATGTGCTTATAACAACAAAAAATTAGTGGTTTTTAATATTTTAAATTGTTTTATCATTTTAATATGCTATAAATATGTATTGCAATTTACTGCATTTAAAAATATGCTTTCTGGATTATTCAGGGTGATTCAGCGGAACCTGATGATTTTGAAATAATGAGCATTATAACATTTGTTACAGCAAATGGCATTTTTCTACTCTTTCAATGAGTTTGTCATTTTTACAGTAAAAAATTACAATTACATTGCCAAATTTTACAATAAACTCTTACCCTTGTGAATTATCCATTCTAAAAGTTTTTTTCTGCTATTCAGACCATTTTTTGCTAAATTAATTTTTTTTTTCTTTATTTTCTTTATTTTGTACTTGTATCTCTGAGCAATGGAGAGCATTATACCCTACCGTACTGGGTCTCAGCCAGAACATATTATTTCTTACAAGATAGGCTAACTTCCGCATTTTTTCTTGGATTGCGTCAATGACTATAGTTTACCAATTGCTATTTTTTTTAATAATAGATTAATTTAAACTAAAATTACTGTAGTTAATATTAATGGAATGAAAGCTAGACATTCTTCACTGCAATTATAATAAAGATTTTATTAATTTCTAGACGCATACATTTAAATTTATTGAAGATAAGTGATTCAACAATTTCTTTTCTCACAATATTGTTAAAAAAAAACTTTAGTTGTAATATAATGTTTTTATTTAAATAGTATAAATAATCAATAAATTATAAAAAAATATTTAAATGATTAGTTTAAGAACAGACAAAGTCGTATTTGCAACATTTTGGGAATGGTGCGTTTGGATCAGGCTCAACAAATTTGCAATTCTCAGGTAATCCAACAGAACCACATCTGTAAAATATAATAATTTATTAACAGTTTATACAGATAACAGAATTTACCCTTCATAAGAAATATGTCCTTTGCCCATACATCTGGCCATCATGCAAGATCCTCGAACTTGCTTTTCTTCGCCACTATTCATCGTACCCAAATCATGCGTTTTCGACAAACATTTGTTTGGAGCTAAAAAAATTATTTTTTTTAAATAATGTTTTTAATGGAATTGCTTAGTGTTGGACTTAATATTATGTAAATAAATAAATACTACGATGTATTGATAATAAACGATTATTAACTCGAGAGCGATTATAACTTTAAATAAATTGACCTACACTAACACAGTATTAATAAGTATTGGAAACAAAAATAAACTCAAAAGATTATAAATCATTAAAATTAAGATACAGCGTTTTAAAATATTAATATATTATTTATTTACATATTAATTATGTATAATATATAAAAATAAAATATAAATATAATCTTCCACCTTATAATCTATGCTCTGTTTGTCTTTCGGAATAGATATTATTTCAATATTTTTATTGAAATACACTGGGCTTCTCCATTTACTAATAATTTTTGCAATAAAAACGATTTAGCTGCCAATGTGACGAATATATACATTTATTTTTTTCAAAACATTTATACTTTTTTTATAATAGCAAAACGTAATAATATTTTACAATAAGTATCACCTAAATAATAAAACATTAAATTGCATTCTTATTATAATAATATCTAATGATAACTTAATAACAAAAAAGACGCGTTAAATTTATAGTTAAAATGAAATAAATAAATATTGAATTTGCAATACAGTAAACCTTCCTATTCTGTTGAGCTGATAAAACGTTAACTTCTATGTAACTAAATCCATTTAAGCCTTAATTGATTATATATAATAGTATAAACGTAACAACTAAAATGATTATATAGTCTGATTGATAACTTACGTGTTCCGGGTGAACTAGGCTCAATCATAACGTACCCGTACGAAACAACCAAGCAGCAGGAAATAAATATCAGGAACGTCTTCATTTTAGAGTAGATTTTTTATACTATTAAGTAATTAACGACACTCGCTATTTATACATTCTGATAAGTTAGTTTTTAATATACTCAATATATGACAAAGGTTACGATGTGTATGTGGCCTTAGCACGAATTATTGAAATGTCAATGATAAAATTATATAAAAACAACAAAAATATTTTGATTAAGAATCATACACTAAAAACTTATTTACATATAATTATTATCAATTCTTGATAACCATAATTGTTTCGATAGGTATAATTATGCAATTATGGTTAAATGTGGCTATCTAAATTGTTTTATTGATAGACCGACTTGAAATGAGTTCTACTAATTCTAATCAAATAAATTATATTTCCTATAATAGGAA
Source organism: Tachinus rufipes (assembly GCA_963932245.1). Lineage (NCBI taxonomy): Eukaryota > Metazoa > Arthropoda > Insecta > Coleoptera > Staphylinidae > Tachinus > Tachinus rufipes. Next base: position 41,070,581 of record OZ010741.1, on the reverse strand, counting down.
ATTAAGGCCATCATTTATTGCTCATGTTCTACACAAACAATGTTCTTTTGTTAAATATCAGTGACTAATTTTTTTTATAGAAAATATAATTGAAATTGCTTTGTGTTAACATATGACACAAGAAGGACAATCTTTTATTAATCTAAAATTTTTGCAAATCATTGTATATATTACACGTTTTTAAATTAAATTTGTTTATTTACTTGACAGTTTGAGATATCAACTGCTATCCAAGCTCTTATAATCAATATAACCTTAATATCTAAAAAAATATAGGACAGATTTTTGTCATTAATAATATTAAAACAAACAAAAAATTATTAAAATCTAATTTACTATTTTGTTGTAATCAATTTTGTTAAAACTATAATAATTTATCTCAATTGTGTTGACCAACAATTGCTCGAGAGGAACGCAACACTACATAATTTCTTATCAAATTGATTGATGATGACGGGAGTATATATTTTACAACCAAAATTTACCATTTTTGAGCAAAAGCAAAAAAACTTTTCAATTAATTGTACATACATGTAAGCTGACTGCAGTATTACGACCACCAACACATTATTACCGAAATTAGCAAATCATCAAACTTGTAAAACATGTTATTGGATAATATGAATATAACACAAATAAATGTGTTATTAAAATTAAAAACGTGAGATTTTATACGGAAATGTTAATCTAAATTTCACAAAAAAAAGTTAAAAACGAGTATTTAACTAATTTTAAAATATTACTTGAAATGAAACTTGTATTTAGAAAAAATATGTGGTTAAAATAGTTTGTTTTATTTATATAACCAGCATTTTCAAACAGTTTTGGGAGGATACGGCCTTGAAAGGAACGATTTACCGTCAATGCTTTGCTGTAAAACATTTTAATAATGTTATCTAAAATTTAATTAAAGTATGTGCATTTTGGTTAACATGCCAAACTACGCAATATAGTAATAATAATAATAATAATAATAATTTTATTTCAAAAAGACTGTACATTACATATTTTTACATACATAAGTTAGAGTAAAGTGACATACGTCATAAGTTTAAGTATTAAATTTGTTTACAATAATCAAAAAATTCTTCTATATTATATGGTTCACATTTCAAGATAAATGGATATAATTTTTTTTTATATTGTTTGTATCTGGGAGCTTGTTTAAATAAATTTGGTAAACAATTATACATTTTAAGTGACATATAAATTGGAGAATATTTTGTTATATCTAGTTTGTGTTTAGGATAAATATAAATATCCGATCTTGTATTATGTGACTGAGTCTTACAATGATCGGTATACTTATTTTTATTTTTAAATTTAAATAATAATAATTCGTATATACAGGGTGTCCGGAAAATACGTGTACAACGTTTGACGACAGACTCCTGACGTCAAAATAGGTTGATCTAAGCCGACTTAGTTATATCTAAAATTGTCTCGTTTAGCCGGTAGAGGGCGTCAAAAACACAAAAGTATAACAAAGTTGAAAGTATCTATTGTAAGAAACTAAGTAAAACAGAAACATTACTTAAGCAAATGTGTAAAATAACCGCCATCTTGCTGAATACACTTATTAACACTCTCTAAAAAATGATATTGGACCCTATCTAATGTCTCGGGATTATTAAAATGGTTGCCTGCATTTAAAATCCGCTGCAATAAATCATCGCGTGTGTTTACCGGAGTCTTGTAAACTTTTGTTTTAATAGCGCCCCACAAAAAGAAGTCACACATATTTAACTCAGGAGAACGTGGTGGCCATTTTACTGGTGCATCATTGCCTCTTCCAATCCATCGGTTGGGATATTGATGATGTAAGTATTGCCGAACGGCAACGGAAAAATGGGGCGGGGCACCATCATGCATATACCACATTTCCCTCCGAAGTAAAAGGGGCAAATTCTCTAGAAGAATTGGTAATGTGTCTTGCAAAAAATTTAAATAAATATTTCCATCTAACCTGTCTGGAATAACAATGGGACCAATAAGGTAGTGATCAATAATACCTGCCCAAATATTAATTTTAAATTGATGCTGATAATGTGCAACTTTAATGGCATGTGGATTTTTATCGGAATAAATATGTTCGTTGTGCAGATTGGTTACCCCAGATCTTGTAAAGCATGCCTCGTCAGTAAACATAATTTTTCTACAAAAATTTGGAACAAGGATTCTTTTGTTTCTAATAAATTGACAAAATGTAAGCCGCATGGGGGGATCAGTCGGTAAAAGTTCCTGGACTTTTTGTATGTGGTAAGGATGTAACAACTGTTCTCTTAAAACCTCATTGACAATCGTTTAAGGAACATTTAACTCACGTTCTAAGAGACGGGTACTGGTACTTGGTTCTTCTTCAACTCTTTCCAGAATCATCTCTTCTGTTTCCACAGTTCGAGTTGTTCGCATACGACCCCTGCCTTCAAACTTTTTCTCAAAACTGCCCGTTTCCCGAAGATGACGCTCAATATTGGCAAATGTTTGGTGGATTGGTATTCGACGGTTAGGAAACCTCTCCATGTAAACCCTAACACTCTGACGCCCATTTCCTTGACAAAACCCGTATACCAGGAGCATGTCAACTTTCTGAGAGTTTGTATAATTTTCCATTTTTAATGGTAAAATGAACTTGTAATTCAAGAATGTTGATCGTATACTTGAGTAAATTTCATAGACTGGTGACAATTTGTCAATAATTGTCAAATTATTAAACGCCATAGCAACAAGGTCACTTAAAAAAATATTGTTACAGGTAATTTCTTTTTAATATTTACAAATTTTTGACGCCCTTTACCGGCTAAACGAGACAATTTTGGATATAACTAAGTCGGCTTAGATCGACCTATTTTGACGTCAGGAGTCTGTCGTCAAACGTTGTACACGTATTTTCCGGACACCCTGTATATATTCGTAAACGGTTAAAATATTATTTTTTATAAAAATTCCTCTGCACGAATTTAGATACGGCATGCTACATATTATTCTAATTGCTTGTTTTTGATGAACAAAAATTTTATTTAAATTAGTACTGCTGCCCCACAATATTATCCCAAATGATAATAAAGATTGAAAAGATGCATAGTATACACATTTAAGTTGTTGAATATCTACACAATGTTTTAGTGATCTGAGCCCGTATATGATTGGTTGCAGTTTACTTGCCAGGTATATAATGTGTTCGTGCCAGTTTAACTTTTCATCAATTTGGATACCTAGGCATTTTGTTGATGTTGTAATTTCCAGTTTGAGATCATTAAAGTTGACATGATGTGGTGATGGGTTTTTTGATCGACTTGTTTTAAATACGGTGCTGTTAGTTTTACCTACATTTAAATGAAGTTTGTTGTCGTTTAGCCAGTTTTCCATTTTTGCAAAATATATTGCTCCTTCGGATTCTGTTTGTAGTATATTTTTTCCACGCAATAGCATAGTAGTGTCGTCAGCGTAACTTATTATATTATGTGGACTATTTAACAAAAAGTTTGATAAGTCATTTAGGTATATTATAAAAAGTAATGGATCCATAATACTACTTTGAGGAACACCCATTGTAACTGTTTTTTGTCTTGATTTAAATTTCTCTCCATTTACTTCAATATGTGTAGTTTGAGTTCTATTTGTGAGATATGAGCTTATCCATCTATGTGCAGATCCTCTTATTCCACATCTATATAACTTTATTAATAAAATTTCGTGACTTACACAATCGAAAGCTTTGGAAAGATCAACAAAAACACCACAGGGCGTCTCACCCATTTCCAAAGATTCCACAATATTTTGACACATTTTTTGCATTGCTGTTTCAACACTTCTGTTTCTTCTGAAACCGTGTTGATTATTTTTAAATATATTATATTTAGTAAAAAAAACGACTATTTTTTGATACATAACTTTCTCAAATATTTTTGAAAATGAGTTGAGAATGCTGATGGGCCTGTAGTTTTCAGGATCATTTAAATCACCTTTCTTATAAATTGGTTTTATGATGGCAGGTTTTAATTGTTCTGGAAATACACCATCTTTGAGCGATTTATTTATAATATGTGTCAAAGGAGTGATTATTATGTTTACATACTTAGATGTAGTTATAATGGTTTGTTCCCGGTTTTTTTTAATTCTGCAGGTAAAAATAGCTTTTCATTTTTATGTGCGGTTAAAAACCAAAATTTAGAACGGATTATTTAAAATACTGTTAACACAAGAGTTTTATGGAGACAGCGGCAATAATCTACGAGCAAAATACACAAAACTTAAATTTTGTTTTTTACAAGATGGGCGTACTTTTGCATTGTTAACGCAGCTACCAAAACTTGTTTAGGTAAATTTAGATTAGATAAAAAGATTAGGTTTTTTTTTTAATTGCATTAATCACTATAGTAATTTGGAACAAATCATCAAAAAGACTACTTACACAAGAGTTTTCTGGGAGTTTAAACCAAAAACAAACCAAAAAGGAACCGAAAACAAATCGAAAACAAACCGAAAACGAACCAAACCGAATGGAAACCAAATACGTGTGAAACGAGTCTAAATCACCTACAGCACATCTTATATTACAATTAAATTGGCAAAACATGGCCAAGAATATTTTTTAAACCACTTTAATAAACTAAACATTACTTTAATTTAATGTTTAAAAATTAATTTCTTTAATATTTAAGGTCTAAAAAAAAGTTTTCAAATTTTGTTGATCAACATCTTGAACATTATCAACCCCGTATTAGTTTCTTTTTGACTAAAAGCAAAGTAATCAATTAAGATTTAGATTTAACAAGCTTTTTTAAGGTAAACATAGAAAAACTGAAAACATTTTGTTTGAAGGTTGTAATAAACATAATTCTAAATGGTTAAATCATTTATCTTTTACAATACTATTCTAACATTTTATGATTTTTGCTATTTTTCATAACCTTATCTAACTTATTTAACAATTCACTTATTTTTTTGTAATAAATTTTAGGTAGTAAACTAATGCTCGTACTAATAGTCAGACATTAAATCTCGATTGATCCTGGATTTATGAATCCAAAACTCTTTTCTCTAATTGACCCTTTGAAAATCAGAGTGGTTTAAGTCACAAAAATTTTTTTGTTTTTTTTTTACCTATGTGGTAAAATTGCAAAAAAACAGTAATTAATTTTTATGAAAATTTAAGAGAGTTCTATTTAAAAACAAATATTGCAACAAAATGTTGACTTTTTATTTCACAATTTTTTGGCAACGTTTGAATTTTAGAATCTTGTATTTTAAACACAGTTTTTTTACTTAGACCAATTTGGCTCAATTATTGATTGGCTTTAAACCAATTCACAGATGTTGTGATAGCGACTTTAGACGCAACTGGCCATTGCATTTCTCGGTTAACTCTTGGATTGTTTGACATTTGGTAACAGGTTATGTTCAAATTTATAATGAATTTTAAGTTGGATAAATAATTAATAAAAATTAGGTTTTACAGGTACAAACAAGGTCTATAAAATATAATTTTTTAAAATTATATAAATTTAAAAAATTCTATACTTTATTTTATTTTAATTTTATAAACTAGTTTTGCTTTTTAAGGCATCATCAGTATAACTATAATTATAATTATTATTATTACATAAAAATTTAAAAAAAATTGTCAATCATTAAGTTAATATTATTTAAATATAATATTTTAATTTTAATTTAAAACCATTATAATTATAGTTATACTGATAATGCCATAAAATTCAAAATTAGTTTATAAAACAAAAATAAAATAAAGCATATTAAAGTATAATTTTTTTTAACTCTTATATGCAAAAGTAATAAAATATAAGTTTGCTACTATATACTCCACAAGCTTTGACAAAAATTCAAATAAATAAATTTAGAATTCATAAATCCAGGATCAATCTGAGATTTAATTTTTGATTATTAGTACGGGAATAAAGTTATTAGATTTGTAGTTTTCAATTATTTTAAAGTTGATTCAAAAAAATTCAATTATTTACTTATTGTTTCCGTTGTTAATTTTTTTTTGCTACTACACTTAAACCGCACATGATTTTATTATTATTCTAAGATAAACAAAGTAAAAATAAAACATTTTTTTAATAATTTTGATACCTTTTTACAAAAACTGTTCAAAACATTTTCAAAAAAAATGGTTAAATTTTCTGTTACAAAACAGCAGGTAATAAAAAGCAAAATTATTACAAAGAAGAAAAAGAAAAAATGAAAGTACTATAACATCTGAAATTCCTAACAAAATGCAAAAAACTAAATTTAATACTACTATTTGCAAAAATTAATTTTCACAATAACATCAGCCAACACACAAGAAACAGAATAACAAAAAACATCTTAAACAAAGAACTACATAACAAATATAATAAATTGAACAACATTGAAATTAAAAAATATAACATATTCCAAACCAGAGAAAAGATGTCCAGCTACAAAAAAAAAGAAATGAGGAAAACAAAGAAGAATATGGAGGACAACAACCCAGATAACTGAAGAGAACAGGAGGAAAAAATAGTATCACATAATGTATAAGTTTATACAAATAAACATAGGGAGGGGAAGAGAGGCTCACGATTTACTAATAGCAACAGCGGAGAGAGAGGAAATAGACCTTGTGCTAGTGAGTGAACCTAATAAAAACAAACTAAATGGTAAGTGGATAAGAGACAAAGGAACAGATGCAGCAATTTCAGCTAGGGGGAAGTGTAGGGACAAGGTGGAAAGATGGGGAACACCAAAAGAAGGAATAGTGTGGGCAGAAGTACAAAACATGATAGTATACAGCTGTTATATCAGCCCAAACTGCGATCTGGAATACTATCGAGAGTGGATAGAAGAATTAGAAAGAAGTTTAAGAAAACAGAAAAACAAAAAAAATTATTGTAGGAGGAGATTTCAACGCAAAATCACCGAGATGGGGAGGCTACAAGAACGATTTAAGAGGAAAAATCTTAGAGGAGATGATAGCAGGGTTAAATCTTACAATCTGCAACAAAGGAGACAAACCGACGTTTGTAAGAGGAAGCTCAAAATCACATATTGACATCACCATAGCAACGTGGGAAATGGCAAAAATAATAAATGAATGGACCGTGACTGAAGAAGAATCACTGAGTCTACACAAACATTTACAATACAATACAAAGGAGAAAGGAAAACAGAAGCACACGAGAGATGGTAAATGGAACGTAAGAAGAATGGACAAAGAAAGTCAAAGAGAGACATGGAAACAGAAGAAGTGACAGAAAACGAAAATATTGAGAAAAGATGCGAGAGGTACTCAGAAAAACTGAGAAAAGCGGCGGAGGAAGCAATTCCTAGGTACAGGAAAGGCGGACGAAAAAGACCATACTGGTGGTGAGAGGAAATAAAAGAATGCAGGAAAAACACAATACAAACAGGGAGGAAAATCAAAAGGCTGAGAAGAAGAGGAGAGAACACAGAGAAAATAGAAGAGAAACTAAAAAACGACAGAAAGAATTTAAAAAAGGCAATTAGGGATAGCAGAAAAAGATGCTGGAAAGAAATGAAAGAATCTATAGATGGGGATCCTTGAGGAAAACCGTACAAAATAGAGATGGACAAATTGGGTGAAAGAACAAAAAGAATCTGCTTAAAAGAAGACGAAGAAGAAGAAGTCATAATTAAAAAAAATTTCCCATGGGAGAACCAGTAGAAGAACCAGAAACAAAAGAAGAAGAAGCAACAGTTATGGCAACAGTGGAAGAGATCAAAGAGATCATAAAAGAATTGCCTAACAACAAAGCACCAGGTCCGGACGAAATAACAACAAAGATTGTTAAAGCAGCTTTAGACGGAAACGAGATAGAAATAACTCAAATAATCAACAGGTGCCTAAAAGAAGGAACTTTCCCAGGATGTTGGAAAGAAGCCACTCTGGTACTGATTGAGAAAAAAAAAAGATCCAGGAAAAGCAACATCATACAGACCAATATGCTTAATCAACACACTGGCTAAAATAATGGAGAAAGTTATTGTACGGAGAATAGAACAAGAAATAGAAGAAAAAGGAGGATGGAAAAAAGAACAATACGGATTTACCAAAGGAAAAACAACCTTAGGAGCTATGGAAAAAGTGAAAGCAATAGCAAAAGAAGCAAACAGCGGAACGCAGAGGAAAAGGCAACACTGTGTAATGATAGCGTTGGACATACAGAACGCGTTTAATAGCGTATCATGGGCAGCAATCATAGAGGCGGCAAAGAAGAAAGAACTGAACAGAAAAACAATCAAGATTATATAGAGCTACTTACAGGACAGAAACCTAGTGACCAAAAATGGAAGATTCAAACTTACTAGAGGGGTACCGCAGGGTTCAGCACTGAAACCAAAACTGTGGAACCTTGTCTATAACGAGTTACTTCGAATGAAGATGCCGGAAGGCGTGTCAATAACAGCATTTGCGGACGACATAGCAGTAGTAGGTAGAGACGTAGAAATAAAAGTACTAAAAGGAAGATTAGAGCTGGCAATTGATATGATACAAATATGGATGAGAAGTAAGGGCTTAAAACTAGCAACACAAAAACCTGAGGCGGCATGGCTATCGACTAAGAGGAATAATAGAAAAACAGGTAAGATACAGGTGGGAGATCAAGAGATAACCATAGGAAAAAAAATCAAATAACTTGAAGTGACACTCGAAGCAAAGGGATGGAATGAACAGGTTAAGGAAGCGGTCATTGGAGCAAAGGAAATTGAGAGAAAGCTTGGTAGACTTATGGAGGAGAAGAAAGCAGAAGGCTAATAGCAACGGCAGCAAGAAGCAAATTGCTGTACGCCGCAGAAACATGGGGAGAAGCCATGAAAACAAAAAAAAAACAGAAAGGAAGTAAGAGGAGCCACAAGAGCAAGCTCGCTAAGGATTTGTAGAGCTTACAGAACAGTGTCACAAGAGGCAGTAGAGGTAATTGCGGCAACACCTCCCGCGGATATGATGGTGGAGGAAAAAATAGAAATAAAAAAACTTGTAAAAGAAGGAACGAGTAAAAAAGAAGCAAAGATAAGAGCAAGAGAGAAGACTATGGAAAGATGGCAGAGAAAATGGGATACAGGAGAAAAGGGGAAATGGACGAGAGAATTAATCCCAGACATAAAAGAATGGGTAGAGAAAAAACCCAAGACGTGCTATTATACAACACAAATACTGACCGGGCACGGAGCATTTGGAAAATTTTTGCAAAAAATAAAAAAAATAAATGAAGAAGAAAGGTGTACATTTTGTCAGGAAGAAACACACAATAACGCAAAACACACTCTAGTAGAATGCAAGGCGTGAGAGGAAGATAGAAAAAAACTAGAATATATACTAGGAAGCAAAGTGGATAAAACAACAATCATTAACAAATGCTTAAAAGATGAAAATAAATGAAGGGCGTTAAAAAACTTTGCAACAAGTGTACTAAAAAAAAATGGAAGAGTTTGACAATAGAAGAATATAGAAAAACAAACAATGGAAACAAACACACAAACTAAAAGCCATAGAAGAGAAAGGAAAGAGATGAGAGAAGCTAAATAGAAACAAGAAAACAGAGAAAAAGATCAAAAAGAAAAAAATAAGAAAGGACATGACAATTGTCCATACCAAGAAACAGAAGAAAAAAGAAGAACATTTACAGAGACTACGATACCAAACGAAATTGCAGAAATAAGGAGAAGGAGAAAAGAAATATTGAAGGAAAGCAGAATAACAGAAATAACAAGGCAAATACCAAATGGTAGATATGCTATCTCGAGGATGACTGAGAACGCAACCTTTCAGATAGTCAGAATATACCTGGCAACAAGAGGACATGAAGAAATAATTCCTGATGGAGATACAAGGATATCACTGGAGGTAAAACTTACAAATCTAGGACTGCCAAAAGGAATATGGAACTGCATACATTATTCATGAAGGAGAGGGAATACGATAAAGAAGAAGTGAACGAAGACCTTAGTAAGCTAAGAGCACATCTGAGAACAAATTATATAATTAGAGTAAATAACACAAAGATGGGAGAAAGAAGAGAATGCAGAGGTAGATGCCAGTGCAGATAAGAAAAGGCAAAATGACAAAAGAGACAGACAAAGGTAGGAGCTATAGGGAGAGAGGGGCCGGGGATAGCATGCGTGCCGCAGATGATGCGTGAAAATCCGCGAAGCAAAAACCAGCCCGCCTCAAACTAGCACCAAATGTAGGTTAGTTTAGACAGGGACATTAAAACAACAGGATTTGCGCAGAGAAGAAAAACGGAAGGTATTACCATGCGTAAGTTATTCTTAAGGGCCACTTGTTGAGAGCAAACAACTCACTAAGTCCTAAAAAAAAAAAAAATTAAAAAAAAAATTCCAAACCATGACAAAAAACTTCCATTATTCAGAAATAGAGAACATAATAAATAAAATTAATAAAACTATTGCACCGATAAGAACAAAAAAGAAAGAAAAGAAAAAACTGAAAATTAAAAAGCTAATTAAATTAAAAAAAAAAAAGAAACACAAGAAAAAGTACAATCAACAGACAAATTCAACAACATACACAAGTTTCATAACAAATTCACAAACCTTAGCAACATTATACTAACCCCTAGTAAAATAAACCTTCTAAACAAAGGTTACAAATATGCAACAAAACCCAACAACAATAGTTTGCACCTACAAGCAATAGAATTTGACACTGCAATATATGGTCACCCAGCAACAAAATCAATAAAAAGAGAAGCAATTAAAATTCTTAAACAAAAAGAACATAAAGAAAAAAAAAATCTTTACACAACCTAACATCCGAAGAGAAAATAATAAAAGGACTGAAAAATAAAACAAAAAATAACAACATTACAGTAACAACAGCAGATAAAGGAGCAGGTTTAGTAATTCTACAAAAAGGAGAATATAACAACAAAGTAGAAGATTACATAAAGGCCAATAATTTTACAGAAATTGACATCAACACCAACACAACCCTCAACAAATTAATAAAACGCACTAAAGATACAATAGAAAACACTATAATAACAATTAACAAATATAATCCAAAATACAACACTTTAATTCCAATGAACCCTCAGTTACCTAAATTATATGGCCTTTCCAAACTACACAAACCAAACATCCCCATAAAACACATAGTATCTACAACTAATTCACCAACATATAAACTGGATGAATTATTTACTAACATATTAACAAAAAACTTACAAATTACACCTAAACACACAACTATCAACTCTATAGAACTAGCAAACACTCTAAAAAACATTAAAATAGAACCAATCGATTCAATGATCTCCTTCGACATCACCAACTTGTACACAAACATACCTATACCTAAAACTATTTCTGCATTACAAAATACATTATCAACACTAAACATAGACACTGCAGAAATAAAGAACATAATAGAAACTGCAAAATTTCTCACTTCAGAAACAATTTGTACATATAATGAAAAAACATATAGGTTAACCGATGAATTACTAATGGGAGCATCAAGCTCAACTATCCTAGCAAACTTTTTTCTCATTACAATTGAAGAAAAAATACTAACTAACAACAACCCACTACACAATAACATAATTTTATGGCGTAGATATATAGATGACATATTTTCTATATTTAGAGGGCAACCAAATGACATAAATAATTTACATTCATATACTAATAGCTTAACTAAAAACATTCAATTTATAATAGAAATAGGAAGTAACAATTAAATAAATTTTCTTGATCTGACAATAATCAAAAACAATTCAAACAAACTAGATTCCAAAATTTACAGAAATCCAACCAATTCAGGCATAATAATAATTTAACTCAAATCACAGTTTCAACAACAAATTTGCAGCTTTTCACTCCCTAATACATAGAGCACTATCACTTCCACTATCATCTACAGATCTACAGCTTGAATATAATACAATAAAACAGCTAGCTATATATAATATATATAATAATCAATTTCCCCTCAGCACAATATACAACATTATTAAGAAACATACACAAAAAAACACTACTTGACAACATAACACTACTTACACACAACACCAAAAACACAAACACCCAATACAGAAAGTTAACATATTACAACAACACAAGTAACAAAACACAAAAACTATTGTACGATCTTAAAGCTTTACTGTCTAACCCTAACACCATTAAAAATAACATCTGCAATCAAAAACATACATCAGACAAACTGACTAAATCAGGAATATACTAAATCAATTGTCAAGATTGCACAGCTTCATATATAGGACAAACTGATAGAGCACATAAATACAGACTCAAAGAACACACACACAAAAATCACAACTCCACTTTTTCTATACACTTACAAATACACAAACACACTTTTAATATCAAAAACAAAAATAATATAAAACTCCTACACCAATGTAAAAAAGGCTTAAAAATGACAATACTAGAATCATATGAATAGACAAATTAAAAAACAATAAAAACTACAGATGCCTAAAAGATCAAATCATTAACCCATACCAACATATCTATACAATAAAAAAAAAATAACACTACAGTTAATCACTCAACAACAATAACCACACTACACAATAACCAATCAATGTAACAGTAACCACAACAAATTCACACCACCCGCAACACACAACAACACCTGTGAAACGAAAAGTAAGTTTTGTTAATAAAATAATCTATGTAACACATATATTTTATAATTTATGTAATATTTTTAGAATTGATGATGGCCTAACAGCCGAAACCGTTCTTAATAAAAATTAAAATTAAAATCAGCACAATAAAGTATATATAAATTTTATTAAAATACCCTAATCTTAAAGTTATTAAATTTATTAGTATTCGTTGAAATTATATTAATCAGGTTCGTAAAGATTGTGAGTATCTAATTTAATCTTTAAAAGGTAAGATTTGATAGGATCAATCCAAATAAATTTTTCAGTTTTCTATAAACATTGTTGCAAAATTGTTAGAATTTTTATACATTTTATTCGAAATTATCAAAATAATTTCCAAAGAAAAATAGCAGATATTTATGCATCTAGTATGTCAATTAGTAGTAAAATAATTGATTTTGTTAATTTTTAAATTAAATACTAGAAGGTCATTAAAAATAGGTACACTTCTATTTATTATTTTTAAAACATTTGCTTACATTCTAACTAAAATGCTTTTTGGTATTTTGTTTTGTGCTTTTTTATACAAAAAAGAATTATTGCCAAAAAAACTGCTAATGTTCAACATATGTATTAAAGAAAGCAAAAATATTAATTTTTACTATCAAATATATCAAAATATTTTGAAAAATATATATTGTTCTAAGAACAAAATATTTTTTCTTAAATTTTTAATGTAGATTTTGATTAAAACATTTGACAACAGGATTTTTTGACATATGTCATAAAAATTATGTTTGTTTTTTCAAATTTCTCTGAAAAAAGCCGGAAAATTAGTAATATTACGGAAAATTCAAGAAAAATCGATTAAGTTTTTAGCAATTATGTGTTATATTTTACTCTAGCGCTAGCAAATCCAATTTTTTTAATTTTTGGAATCAAAAGTACTATGTTTCTAAAGTATCATATTCAATTTTCAAGTCTTCAGATGTAGCGGAATTAAACATATCAAATTTTTGATAAAATAGTAATTTTTCTATTTTCTGCAGGAAGTTTTGAAAAATTAAAAGCGGGATTGTGTTCTACGGAAAATTTTCTATAAGATACACCTTTTTGAATATGACTATTTTTTGCTTATTTACAGCACAAAAACTGAATAAGACAAAATATTTCTAAAAAAATAAAATGGCCGCATTTACACTGTACTGCACCTAGAGATCTAAAATTTTAGAAATAGTCATATTTTAGTACCCCAAACATGTGTACAAAATTTAAGCAAAATCGGTGAAGTCAATGTGGGGACGATTGTCCAAACCAGTGGTGTGGAGTCGGAGATGGAGTGGGAGTCGGAGTCTGGAGTCGGAGTCTGGAGTCGTGGAGTCTGCTAATATTTGAGGAGTCGGAGTCGGAGTCGACTGTAACTAATCCGACTCCGACTCCTTAATAATACAAAAATTAAGAAAAAGAATACACAAAAATTATACATATTAATAAGGTAATTTTTACAAAAAATAAAATAAAAAAAACTTCTCTTAAATCCGATTTTATTAGTTTTAAAGTTGAAAAAATTAGTTTCACTTTTACTTGTGTTGGTGGCAACGCAGTAACAGTCCACGCACTAATTTGCACAATTTTAAGATATTGAGTCGGAGTCGGTGTCGGAGCCGGAGTCGGAGTCGAACCAAGAAAATTAAGGTGTCGGAGTCGGAGTTGGTACAATTTTGTAACGACTCCACACTCCTGCCAAACTATAGTGGAATTACCTATTAATGTTTTCTAATTAAAGTGGATGTGTAAGCAATATATTACCAATAAGCAGTACGGTTTTATAGTAGGTCGATCAACAATAACAAAAGTTTTAGACTATTAATACAAAGTTATAAAATCTTTTAAAAATAAAATTTAATTAGATGTTATTTATACAGATTTTGTCAACGCGTTTAATTGAGTCAACCATAAAGTATTATTTGCCAACATAAAAAGAATAAATTTTTACGATACTACAATCATGTGGATTGAAAGTTTTCTTACCGGTTGTTTACAAACTATAAAGATAAAAAACAATTTGTCAAATATTGTAAATGTAACATCAGAGGTGCCACCAGGCTTACATTGCGGACCAATTTTATTTTTACTGTAGTTAAATGATTTGTGTAATTAGAAAAGTAATTTGAATTTTTTTATAATATTATGTCAGTTAATGATTGCATGTTATTATAAAAAAAACCTAAAAAGTATTAACCAATGGTGTCGTTTTTAAGTTTATCTAAATGTTATTCAGATTCTTTTACTAGAATAACATATCCAATTAAATTTGAATATGTTATAGATAATTTGACATTAAAATCGGTAAATAAAATAATGGATCTAGGAACAACATTTGGTTATAAACTTAATATTAATGTTCATCTTGATAAAATTAGTAATAAAACTAAGAAATGTTAGACTTTATATCACACACATCAAAAGATCTAAGTCTACTAGTATTTTATTTTTATATTCTTTTTTAATACAATCAATTTTACAATATAGTAACTTAATTTGGTTTTTATTAATTTAGTACGTTGCGTAAATTAATAAATGAAATCTTCTAAGCCTTACAATAACGTTCTTTAAAATTAAAGTTAGTTAACGGTTTCCACAATGTCACAAGCTTTTCAGTATAGTAGCTGATCAAATGTAACAAAAGCAGTTTTTTTATGACAACTCTTCTATTTCTTGACAGCTTTAAAAATTGTGTTGTAATTCGATAGTGAGACGTTCATAAAGAAAAGGCTGATAACTTTGAGCGTTAGTTGTTATTTTTGTTATAAAACTATTTCATCTTGAAATTGAGTAATAAAATAATGCTAAATTGTGCAACTTAGTGAACCTACAGTCAACAACAACAGAGTCTGAATAAGAAAAAAAAAATAGACAAACAGAAAAAATCCTAGTCGCGCAAAGAAGAAGAAGAAGAAATTTTGATAATATAAAGAATTACAATTTGATGTTTGGTGTTTGAAGTTACGAAATGTTTTTTTTAGTTTTTGTGCGGTGCGCAGAAAACTTAGATAAGGTTTTTTAGACAACATTTTTTATACTGAAAATTTCTGAAAATTATTTGTAGCGGGCAAAGAAACAAACAAGAACGTGCAGCTGTTATTATTGCGAGGTCTATTAATGTACACTTCTGTTTCTCATTCTTTGATGCACCATATTTATCTTTTGTAATAATTGCGGAAAAGAAAACGGTTTTAACATCTATCATAAATTTATACAACAAGGTGTAACTTCTTTATTGAGTTGTTTTTGCGAACAATTACTGCACTTTTTATTTGTACCATTTCTTAAAAAAAAAAAATTTACCAATAATCCGACAGCAAATTTTGCAATGCCGCCTTTGTTTATTGATAATCTTATGTCATGTTTGTAATTTAATTATATTTTTTACGGTTCTATTATCAGGAACAATTTTTTTTTAAATTTATTTCATCAAAACATTCATAGAGAATTTTTTATTAAAACACGTAGATATATGTACTCCCCTATCTCACTTTTCACTTTTTTTAACTACCAAAGGACATTACGGACATTTGGTTTGCAAGAGCATCGGTCGGAATCTAGTGCCTTTGCAACCGGAGCATCCGCGTGTCTGTCACTGAATTATGT
Organism: Tachinus rufipes; assembly: GCA_963932245.1. NCBI lineage: Eukaryota > Metazoa > Arthropoda > Insecta > Coleoptera > Staphylinidae > Tachinus > Tachinus rufipes. The sequence continues at coordinate 41,054,325 of OZ010741.1, read as the reverse complement.
TTGTTTCACATTTTTGCGTTATAAAAATACACCAAAAAAAGCTTTTAGTTAGAAGGTAAAATGTTGAAAATATCAACACGCCTATTCTGAAATTGTAATTAAAAGACCAAATTACTACAGAAACCAAAATAATTATTTTTATCTGCAATGAGAATTTTAATCTGTAGGTACAAGCTTGTGTGCGTACTAGCAATTAAACCAAACATTTAATTAATTACCAAAGGAAAACCCATTAACCACTTTTTTTTGTTTTTTTGTTAATATCTTGAGAACTGCAGGTTTTAGGTAAAAGTTAACTATATACAAAATGAAAGCTGATAAAATTTGAAATAAAAATAATTGTATACATTTTGCTAGTAACTAGAACGGCACAATATGTAATTTATTCCAGAGGTATGAAGAAATCCATATCATCAAGGTCATCAAAGTCTTCTTTAGGGGTGAAAGTAATGCCATTCAAGCATTTTTTATAGCAGTTATGGCAAATGTTTGTGCACATTATTCTTGCTTTTTAGCAACCACATCCAGTTATACATTTGCAAGAAATGAGATTGAAAACTGCCTCAGGTTTTGCTGCGTCTTCTGTAGTTACCGGGATCAACCAACTGGCTTAAACTTTTAATCCCACTGTTCTGGAAAAAGCTTATTTCTTAGCCAAACTTGGATTTGGAGGTATACACGAAAAACATGCTGCATTGCTGCTTCATCAAACCCGATTTGGTAAAAGCATTGTAACAATGCATGATAAAGGAAGTTTGCTTGTGGGGTGCATTGTACAATGCCAGGAATATTTTGTTTCCAGCTTTAGCTTTATTACATCAACAATACTTTGCAGTGTAGCTCGCTTCTTGAAAAAATTGTATTAGACAAGTTTATTTTTTTGATATGCAGAGGAAGTCGTATTACATCCGCTAAATGCATGCACAAGAAGTTGCAGTATTTTATTCCCATAATTTGCAATTGCTGACTCAAATATACCTTTTTTTAAATTCTGCCGTCGCTTGGTTTAACAAATTATATCTGTCTTTCAGATGGGTTAAAGCTATGAAGAAGACAATAAGATCAACATCTTTGCCAACTGTTGCTACTTTGTCACTAGTTAAGGATTTTATGACTCCTGTGCAGATGATCAATTTAACAGCGCTAGTAGATGCTTGTTCTGTTGTAATTTTATAGTTGTGAAGAACAGTTAAAAAAAATAAAATAAGTCTGAATTTATTGTGTTATTTACAAAGAAAATTACCTTGTTTGACAGTGATTTTTGTTTTGTGTTTAAAGTTTATGTCAACTGACCTCTCTAGCTTCTACTTCGGTTCTGTTCAGCTGTCTGTGTACTAGATGGTGTTGCTGAATAGCCATCAAACACAACGGTATAACTCTTGCCGATATAATGTTTAAGAACATAGGTGACATAACATTGGCAATTTGTTAAGATTAAAGATTTTTTAGGCCACACTACTTTGTGTAATAGTGATCTTCCATTCAAAACGATGTCAAAATTGAGAAGATTGGCTTCTTATTATAGTACAAGAAAAGTATCGTATAAGGCGGATTTTTTTTTGTTTTCCGCATTCCTGATTTCTCAAATAAAGATAAAGAGTAAGGAGGAAGCTTATGCTATAAGTAGTTGTTTAAATCCTCATCACTCTCCTTGTTAATAGCTATCTTTAAAAATATTGTTAAAAGGTTGATTACCATCTTTCTCTATGAACAAAGAAGGTAAAAGAGAGAAGGAAGGGCAGGTAGTTGAGAAAAAGGCAAAAAACCGTCAACATTTACAGAGGACCAAACAAAAGAAACCGGCTCCTTGACTCGTAACAGTACAAAAAACTTTTATTTCTATTCTTTAGCGGATTATATCTCTGTAACTGCTAAAAACACAAAAAAATGTATATAATTATTTTTATTGCATTTTTTATCAGCTTTCATTATGTATATAGTAAACTTTTACCTCTAACCTACAGTTTTTGAGATATTAACAAAAACCAAAAAAAGTCCCATTTTTGATTATTACCGCTACAGCCTGTGTCATATTTGTCAGGACTTTAGTATATTCTTTATTAGGTACCTGTAAATCAGTGTACACAATGTTAAAACTTTTGGATTTTTTTAGAGGTGAGATTATTATTTGAGCATATTTGACTGCGTTTAATTTATAATCAAAAATAAGCATATTCATGTTCATCTAGTTTAGTGAGTTTTTAGCTTAGGCTAATTTTGTGAAGATAAAAACGATGCTAGTTTTTTATTACCATATTTTTTGTAGCATGCACTATGAACACAACAAATTATACATTTTTGAAATCAGAATAAAATGAACTCATAGCCACGATTGCCATTTAAAAACAGTTTAGTTTATATCTTAAAAATTAAAAATGCCATGACTTTTATGTTAACTTATTTGAATTCTACACAAAAATATCTACAAAATACATTTTTTATTTTTGCTCTAGAGTAAACAAGCAAAAAGTGATTTAAGTTTGAACAAAACAACCGTTTTTAGTTTTTTTGGAATATTTAAAAAAGTTAAACTATGACAAATTTAAAAATGGCAGAACGTTTTTCTGGAACTTTTGCCCAAGTTTGCTAATTTAACCAACTTTGTAACATTTAAAATAACAAAGTTACCCATAGAACTCACATAGATTATTGACACCCTGTATATTAGAAGAAAAAAGAAAACCAGTTTCAGACTCTTAATTTTATACTTTTTTGTTTACTATCTTGACAAAACGAGAGACTTGCTATAATATCATATTTGGAAAGGAGATTTTTTATTGTATCACTGATGTTGTTGTAGTAATTTATTTTCCTGTATTGCTTATTAATGTTTGTTTTTGGTATGTTTGTCAAAGATAAGCTGTGGAGTTGTGATTTGATGATGTTTTTATGTATTAGTTTATTTAATAAGTTTAGTGGAAATTTGTTTTCTATTGCAAGTTGTTTGATAGTGTTAAGCTTTTTAGTTAAGTTGGGTTGAAAAAGAGGTATGTCTGTTGTTCTATGTATGAGTGAATAAAAGGCTAAATTACTACAACAACATCAGTGATACAATAAAAAATCTCCTTTTCAAATATGATATTATAGCAAGTCTCTCTACACAATCATCAATTAAACAAATTTTATGTAATCAAAAATAAAAAACTGACATCTTCTAAAAATCTAGAGTTTACCAAATCAAATGCAATAACTGCACTGCAACCTATATTGGACAAACAGGCAGAGCCTTAAAATACAAAAACACACAAAAAACCTTAAAATATTACATCAATGTGAAAAAGACTACAAAATGACCATATTAGAAAATATGGGAATTGACAAATTGAAAATTAACAAAAATGTTATATGTCTTAACACTCAATTAAATAGCCACACGAAACATCTATATACCTATCTAAAAGACTATAAACCACCATACAATAACCATTAGTACCAAACCCTTTCCTATTCACGCTAAAACATCTAAAACAAAATATACTTATATATTAAATATATATTCCACTTTTATAATTTTTTCATACAACCACAACACAACAGATGGCACCAGTATAATATTCACCACCTATAATATAATACAAAACTCCATCTACCATAAAAATTATCAAATAAAAACCACCACACATCTACATTAAAACAAAAATTGTAAGTAATAATCTCATATGTTATTATTAAATAATAAAAATGTTAATAAATTTAAGAATCCTGATGATGACTAAAAATATTAGTCAAAACTAGTCGAAAATAAATAAAATTTAAGCATACAAGTATATTTTATATTATTACTTTCCCAACATAACCTCAATGTATGCATCTCTGAATAACAACAATATAATTATATTAACTTTTAAATTTTTAAAGAAAATATACATGTGAACGCAATATGTACGGATTTTTCAAATAAAACTTGCCAAAAATGCAGTTGCTTGTCCGCGTTGGATTTAACTGTATTACAGCTCTCCTTTACACGTAAACAGTTCAACGTTTCTCCTAATTGCGTTACCACCTTTAACACATTGCTAAACATAATCTGTTTAATAGTTACTGTGATGTAAATTGTCTCTTTGGCCAGTGAGATGCTAGGCAGACTGATGATGGGTGCATAACTTGAAACACAAATGTATGTGTTTCTTACTGGATGAAACGCTAATTTACTTAAAATACAACATTTATTAATTTTAAATATAATATAATTGATAATTGTTACCTCTATTACCTGATAAATGTTTATGAAATAATAAAAAAAAATATTTTGTTTAAACTTACAAATATATCACTAGTTTAGGCTCAACTACTGTCTTCTAGAAATGTAATAAGGTAACTGAATTTAACAAATGAACAACGTTATACAATATATTTTTAAAAATTATTTTTAAAAAATCATTCTTGCTTTTAATAGTTTTTCTAACTCCGCAAGATAACTTTCTCACACACATTTCTAATATTTGAACTAAATTACAACAAAAATGTTTGTTGGATTGATACTCCTGGTTATATAAATTTGTTTTTTATATAAATAATGCAACGGACGCTTAACCTTCTTTCCACCATACCGTGCTTACATATACAGGGTGAGTTTTAACCTATGCGCATAAACTCGAAGAATTATAGTTTACAATCAATATTATTAATAAATGTTAAAAAAATGTAGTAAAAGTTTTATAATAAACGAGATAATGAATTATAAAGTTTCTAGAAAATTTAAATTTATTACTTAAAAAAAATCGGTGTGTCATTCCAAAATTAAAATAATGCACGTTGAAATCCTAGCAGTTGTTACAAAAAAAATTTAAAAAAAAAGCTAGGTGGCGCCTGTATGTGTGTAATAAATTTAAATTATGGCACAACATAACATGACCAATGCAGAATTTTTCTACTAAAATTTTTTGAGACAGATGAGACAACTTTTACTCGTAGCGGTGGGCACAATTTTCACAATACGCATTTATTATTATTAAACTTTTATCACAGATTTTTGGTGAATGTATGGGCTAAAATTGTAAACAGCCATCTAATTGGACCGATTTTGTTACCAAATCGTTTAACGGGTGCTGTTTATTTAATTTTTTTACAAGAGACCCTACTAGCACTACTGGAATAAGTTCCAATTAATGTTGGACAGCACATGTGGTATCTTCACGACGGAGCTCTACCACACTTTGCAATAGATGTGCGACAACATTTGAACAATGTGTTCTCGAAAAAGTGGATTAGTTGAGGAGGTCCAACTGCCTGGCCTGCTAGATTACCTGACTTAAATCCCCTAAGTTTTTTATGTTTGGGGGCATATAAAATATCTGGTATACGCTACCAAAATTCACAGTGTTGAAGAGTTGCGACATTGCATACTAGCTGCCGCTGACACAATTCAGCAACCACAGAGACTTCAACGTGCATGTAGCGCAACATGGCTTCGGCGGGCGCAGATGTGTTTGGAAAATAGAGGAAATAATTTTGAGCACTTATTATGATATTAAGTGTTCTAATAATTTTGCATTTTTGTTATTTGTTTATTATTTTGATAATTAGTTGATTACAAGCTTTACTACATTTTTATTATTTTTATTTTGGCATGGCACACCGATTTTTTTCAAGTAATAAATTTTAATTTTCCAGAAACTTTATAATTCAATATCTTGCTTATTATAAACTTTTACTACATTTTTTTAACATTGATCAATAAAATTGATTGTAAACTATAATTCTTTGAGTTTATGCACATAGGTTAAGAATCACCCTGTGTACGTCGGTTTTTAATTAATTTAACACTAATTTTATTTTTGAACGGTTTATTTCTAAACCGTCATTTGATGACAAATTATTTGACAGCATCACTTTGCTGAGCAAAACTTTTTTTGTACCGCTTTTTGTAGTTTTGTAGTTTACATTTATCGTTTCTTCTAATAGGGAGTATTGCATTATCACCTTTCTTATTAATATTTATTTATTTGAACATTACAATACATTTTTTTTGCATATTTTGAATTGATTTTGCCAGAGATGATTGTAAAACTCATCTAAAATAAGCACGAGCTTTACATTATGCATTTTCTACAACTATAAAATACTTGTCATAATATACCAGATGCATATGGTATTTTGTACGCATAATTCGTGCGAAATAAAACAAATGAAATATCATGTTACCTTAACAATAACTTAGTAACAGATACGTTACAGTAAGGAGTAGAAACATATAAAGGGTTTTCTAATAAGAAATTTCATTTTGAATAGCAGGCTATTTGAGCAGTTGTCAGTTTTGAAGGTATTATCTTTTGACATTTGACAAGTAAAAACTACGCTATTATTAAAAAATAGAACAATACACGCTTTAACAACGCATTGAAATTATTAAAATTCATTACAAAAATGGTGAAAATTTTTCAGTCACAGTTTGCAATACTAAAGCACTTCTTTGTCGTCGTAAAGCAACTTCTCGGCCGGCAAGAGTAAACCTGGTATAAAAATGTAAGCTCTTGGGACAAGTTTGTGATGTGTAGAATCGAAACCGTGTGCATTGCTCAAAAACACATGAGAATATTGCTGATGTAGCCCGTAGTGTTGAAGAAAACCCAGGTTTGTCGATTCCTCGTCAATCTTTGGAATTAGACATTCCACACACAACATTACACCGTATTTTGCATACAGACTAAAGTCTTAAGGTTTTTAAAGTTCAGTTAACAAAAGAACTCAAGCTTTTAAAGGCATCAAAATAATCCGGGATTTTATCGAAAAATCATATTCAGTGATAATGGTTCATTTTCACTTCGGAGGCTACGTTAATAAGCAGAATTGTCGCATATGGGGCTCAAAAAATCCAAGAATGATTGTTGAAAAGTTTTTGCATCCTCAACGTGTCACTGTTTGGTGCGGTTTTTGGGTTGGCGGTGTGATTAGACCCTATTTTTTTTTAAATGAGGCTGGTGCAACTGTTACGGTGAATGGATGGCGCTACCAAGCTATGATTAATAATTTTTTATGGCCGGAATTGAAAGATACTGATGTGAACGACGTTTATTTTCAGCAAGACGGCGCTACGTGCCACACAAACAACGAAACAATTCCATTTTTGCAAGAAAAGTTTCCTGACCGTGTTATTTCTCGAAGAGATGATCACAATTCGCCACCGAGATTTTGTGATTTAACACCTTAAGACTTTTTTTCTTTGGGGCTACGTAAAAGATAAGGTCTATGCTAATGATCCACAATTGATTCAAGACCTTAAAGATGAAATTCGTGAAGTTATCGAGGACATACAGCCGCAAATGTGCGAATTGGTCATAGAAAATTTTATGAAAAGAATGTGGTACTGCAACCGTAACCGTGGCGGCCATTTGACTGATATCGTTTTCAAATGTTAATGACATACCATCTTCCTTACAATGAAATAAACATTTATTGATTTCTCTTAAAAAATACCCGTTTTTTTTATATCAAAATGATTCATCTTATTGGAAAACTTTATATTTATACCGCACGTAATTCTTAGTAATTTACCCTTGATGAGCATCTGTCCATTGAATTAGTACATTTAAATTAATTTTATTAAATTAATATTAGTTTCCAGATGTATCTACATAATGTTATTAATCCAATAAACAATTTTCACTAATGTAATTAATAAAGTTTATCAACTAAATTAATATTGTATATATAAAGTTTATCCATAAAACTTTAAACATTCCATTCGCAAGATGTCACATTCATATTAATAACGGTATAATGAGCGCGTTATAAAAAAAATAATTGCGCGGCCCCGCTGGCAAGCATTTCGCGGAATTAAATTGATAAATGGGAGGAATCAACGAATATAATAGCGCAGTATGGCTTCATTAACTCATTATTTATTGGTAAACGTAGTTAATGATCCCTTCCCATTATTAGCCCCCTGATTTATTGCAACAATAATTCTACTAAGTGTCCGAGGAAACCGGTATACATCCATTGTTATCACAGTCCTTAACTTCTTCTTCGTCGGCCTCGCCGTAAATCATTTCGGAAATTTTCGAATTTATTTCCTGCAGGCGTCTGAATTATTCAGGCGCTATTTTTCCATGGTTGGGAATAGTTTTCGTAGCAGAATCAAACGTGTAGTGGTCACGGAATATGCCAGGGATGTATGAATAGTTTATGGACGCGTGTCGACAATGATTATGATGGTTGATGGTATAAATACACAATGTGGCGCACTTGTGGGTGATATGTCCTGAGAACTACAGGTCTGCACCTCCGATGATAATAGCTCTATCAATACATAGAACCCGCAATATTTACTATATTTACCGACAATGGGGTGATAAATATCAAGTTATTTTTTATACTCATGCTATCATTTTTCACCAACATAACAGTATAATAATATAAACTATATAAACCAAAACTCAATTAATAATAATATCAAAACTTATTGATAATTAAAATAAGTATTTAAAATGGAGAATAAATTAAATTAGATTGTTAAAATCAACTTTTAAATACATTATAATATATTTATAATAACGCATGATTTGCCATAATTGGATTGAATTCATTTTTATTTACAAAGTTAATTTTCGAAATGACTTTTAGTAAAATTTGAGTGGAGAGAGCAAGGAAGACTGTGAGTGAGAGAATTAGAGGTATGAATGACATTTAATTTATGAGAGTGCCAGACTATACCATATCACATAAACATACACGTTGATTGCATTAAATATTAATATATAGTATTTAGGCGGTGGGTTGCAAGAGTGGGGGCTGGGGGTGGTGGTCCCAGTGTTCGATTTGATCGGGCCGGAACAAAAATTCAATTAGCTCATTCCGAAATTAATGTTTAATTTAATTAGTTTAATTAATCGCCGTATTAATTTGGTAATTAATCTAAATAATGATCACAGGGTTTGTGTAGATTAATTAATTCACTTTTGATTGTTGGATTGTGTCTATCAAATTTAATTAATAATACCGATAAAAAAGAAACAGGTAGCTAGCTCCCCGTGCACGAGTTTATGCCCTCGCCCTGTACGTGTGTTGGAATTGTTTGTGTGTGCGTATTATAATCGCGATTTAATTAAATTGCATTCATATTTTACATTGCGCCATTATGAAGTCGATCATTATAAATAATTAATATTGTAACGGTATACAGATTAATGGAGTTCTAAGCTTTCAACAACTTCATCATGCAGAATTCAATTTCGGCCTCATTACATTTACGATTTTAATTCTTACCTTTTAAAATATATATGACATGCACGTTAATTTGCATGAATAACAAATTTTAATTAACTTATTCTCTTGCCAGAATTTAATTCATTATATTAACAGAGCTTAAATGGTTTTAATTTTGGTTTATTTTCATGGCAACATAAAATTGTGCTGAGGAATAATTAAATATACTTCTAAACCTCTAAGCCATTGTTCTGTGAATTATATTATTCCATATTTGCTAAATATATTCTGATAAAACATTAATAAATTAACAACAAAAATTATACGAAGTTTTAAAATATATAATAAAATAAAAAGGAGAAATAAATTAAATAAAGTAAAGCATAAAGTTAAAGAGTTGAAATTTTTGTATTCCTTTTTAATTCTGTACATAAATTATATATAAGATAATCTAAGTTTTCATAACCTTTTTACGCAAAGAAAAAAATATTCAACAAAAACACAGGATAAATTAATAATTATTTATTTTGTATCACATTAAATTATTTTACTCTCAATCGATTTTGATAATAAAATAATTTAATGTAAAACAAAATAAATAATTATTAACTTATATTTATAACAATGAAGAATATTAACTATATTAAAAGTAAAAATTTGCTTTATTTTATTATATTTTGTGTGTATTTTTCTTACTTGTATACAATTACTTACCGCACATGTGTTGTAAATATACATTACCGTCTTAAATATAGATTGCATGTTTTCTATTATCATAAAAACAATACATAATTTACTATGATAATACATTATTAAAAAATTGTTAAAGTAATGGTTTCAATGTTTATGCTAATTCTAAAAATGATTAAAGTTCAAGCAGCTACATCTTAAAAATAAGCAATAAAATAATTCATACAAGTATGTATACTAGACATAAATGAAAAAAAATTAACTTTATTTTTATAGCAAAATGAGTATATTGTGTATGAGTATGTTAAGTAAAGATGCGGCAAAAACTCAAAGAGTTATTTCTTGGCCTATTTTTAGAATTTAAGCTTAGAACACATTTTAGAGTTCTATGCTCAAGCGCTGTTCGATGGTCGGATCGCCGTTGAGGCCAAACACTTAGTTTGTTCTCACTTGACTTTCAAATGTCAAAACTTGAGTTGTAAACTTTTGCTTGTACATATATATATATTTTAGTAATATTGAAGTAATATTGAAGTATTAAACAGTTGTAGACTTTTTTGATTATTTAATTATCTGCAATCTCATAATAATACTTCTTATTACTTTAAGTAAACAACATGTTGCAGTTTACAAATAAAAATAATAAAAATGTTATTTTCCTATATGGTTTCTGCAATGGCAATGCAATGAAAACTTGTAAAAAACATTTAGTTATACTAGAAACTTAAGTATAAATGTTTGTGGAACAGGCAAGTTTTTTTTTGTTAATTTAATTGTATTGTAAACCATGTTTGATTTTTTGGGCGGTTTGCCTTGTGGATTAGTCATTTGCTCTAAAATTTACGGTAGACTAGGCTTTGTACACATTAGACTCAGTCTAGTGGTGTTGCCACTAGGGCATCCCCTTTTGTTGCGTAAACATTTTTTTTTAGTTGTTTGTCTCATCATATTATTCTAGGTTTTCCCAAAAAAGGTTTCATATTGATATTAAGGAAAAAAACGTGTATTAAAAAAAAAAAACTAATAAAAGTTTATTTTATTGTAAAGAGGAAGGTATGCCATTAACAATTTTCCATAACCAATTCGCACATTTGCGGCTGAATGTCCTCGATATTTTCACGAATTTCATCTTTAAGGTCTTGAATCGATTGTAGAGCATTGGCATAGACCTTATTATATACATGGCTCCAAAGAAAAAAATCTAAAAGTGTTAAATCACAAGATCTCGGTAGCCAATTGTGATCACACTGATCACCTCTTCGAGGAATAACACGGTCAAAAAACTTTTCTTGCAAAATTGCAATTGTTTTGTTGCTTCTGTGGCACGTAGCGCCGTCTTGCAGAAAATAAACGTCGTCCACATCAATATCGTCCAATTCCGGCCATAAAAATTCATTAATCATAGCTCGGTAGCGCCATTCATTTACCGTAACAGATGCACCAGCATCATTTTCAAAAAATGTAGGGTCTAATTACAACACTAGCCCAAAAAAACGCACCAAACAATGACACGTTGAAGATGCAAAAACTTTATAACAATTCTTGGATTTTCTGAGCCCCAAATGTAACAATTCTGCTTATTAACGTAGCCTCCGAGGTGAAAATGGGTTTCATTACTGAAGATGATTTTTCGATAAAATTTCGGACCATTTTGATGCATTTGAAGGACCCAATCAACGAAGATACGACGTTTATAGTGATCAACCGGTTTGAGTTCTTGTGTTAACTGAACTTTAAAAACCTTAAGACATAAGTTTTTATGCAAAATACAGTGTAATGTCGTTTGTGGAATGTCTAATTCCATAGATAGACGAGGAATTGACAAACCTGGGTATTCTTTAACACTACGGGCTACATCAGCAATATTCTTATGTGTTCTTAAGCGATGCACACGGTTTTGATTCTTCACATCACAAACTTGTCTCAACAGCTCAATTTTTTCTACCAGGTTTACTATTGCCGGCCGAGAAGATGCCTTACGACGACCAAAAAGTGCTTTAGTTTTTCGAAATGTGACTGAAAATTTTTCACCATTTTTGTAGGGAATTTTAATATTTCAATGCGTTGTTGAAGCATGTATTGTTCTATTTTTAATAATGACGTAGTTTTTACTTGTCAAATGTCAAAAGATAATAGCTTCAAAATTGACAGCTGCCCAAATAGCCTGCTATTCAAAATTAAATTTCTTATTGGAAAACCTTTTATAAGCTAAGGTTTGTCCATTTTATACCTATTTTTGTGGCTTGTCGTACACGGAATTTTATATCAAAAGATGAGGTAGGAGAGAGAAAGAATTGCATTGGTAAGAAAATAGCATAATTTTTACAAAACACAAAGTATTATGGCCCCGTGCAGAGAATTTGGGTGCGCATGGTCACCAGTTCTTAAAAGCTAAATTTAGCTTTTCTGCGTATGCTACACAACTTTTAAATTTTTAGGTTATTATTGTTTATAACTGAACAAAACATTTACAACCACCACAAAAAGTAGATAATTTAGAAATCATCTTTATTAAATAACAAAATTTATAACTGAGAACAAAAGTTTTTTATTATATTTACCAGTTTACACGCTAACAAGTTTATTAATTAAAATTTTGTTTTTAAATACCTAAAATACTTAAGATAATTAGTAATTAAAAAAAAATTATCTTTGGAGATAATTTTTTTTTTATATAAAAAAACTTAGTCTTACTGATAAAGCCACTTGACATTGGAAGGTAAAGAAGTATTGTTAATGCTGTTACAGTTTACTGTGGTGCAATAGTTGTAGACATTACGCATATAATCCATGAGCATGCTTTAAAAGCTATTTAGTCAAAAACGGGCAATAATTGCTATTGCATAGATATTGCCGTGGACGTGCAGCTGAGTGTAGGGTTATTATCTTTTTTTGTCAACAAAGAGCTGGATTAAATGGTTATAAAAACCATGTTTTATTAAATACAAGGCCGTAATTAAAGAGAGAAGAAGCAACTTTTCTAAAAAAAATGTTCGAATTCTTGCAAATCCGCAAAAAAAAAAGAAATCGAAACAAAACTCTCTAGTTTCAAAAAGAAATCTGCACTGTGGATAGTATTTGGCATCAAAACGTATCACGCCAAATTTGTAGCAAACATAAATAAAACGTATCAATCTCAAAAAAGTTTAAAAACCATTAAGCAAAACTTTTATTTTTTTCCCTTTTTAAACTGCAAAACCCTCCAAGCATCTAATGTAGTTTTATGGCAGTTGCTTGATGACATCGAACAGTTATTTATTATATTATTCTATAAACTTACATTTTTTTTTTTTACTTATTCAGGTAGGTTGTTGTCAACGGAGTTCCATAACAAAAAATGTGGTAGAAGAGAAAAAAGATAGCATAAGTAGAAAAATAGCATGGGTAGGAAAATAAGTAAAGAGGGGGGGCAAAGAGTTTGGGTGCGCAAGGATTTTCTGCGTATGCTAGAAAGTTTTATTACCTGTAAACACACAAACATTGTTTTTATTCAAAAGCAGAAAAATCTTTTGTAAAGTTTTAATTGATCTGTTGCAACCTACGATTTAAACAGTTTGCAAACCGTTTAAACTATGCACGCAAACAAATTAATGTGTATAAAAAATTGCATATAGATGACAAATATTTGTTTGTGTGTACAATTTAGAAAGATTGCAAACTGTCCAAATTGTAGGTTGGAACAGACTTATTAATTACACTTTTTTTTGTACTACTACCTAAAAGTACACAACAACGAGCTTTGAAAAACTTTGGTTATATAAATAAACAGTAAAAGCTGCAAAATAAACTCATAAAACTTGTCTCATTTACAAGATTATTGTAGAGAACCTTATAAAAATCATAAAAAAAATTAAAAATATATTTAATTAAATTAGTAGTTTTTTCTAGATTTTTGTTGCCTATTAAATTTTAAGATGAATAAATTAGAGCAAACAAACGAACAACCTTTGTTTGGTAGTTGCTCAAAAAATTTGATCAACAAATCAAGCATAAAAATTACATTTTTTTGTTTTTTTATTCAGTTTACTGTTCTATTAAACTCTTTAAAGCAGTAAAGTGCCTTTTTTATTAAAATAAAGTTTATTAAGCCAATTTGTTTTTATGTATACTATAAAAAGACTTTGAAAAGTTTTGAACTTTTTAAGATTGAAAAGTTCAAAGCTTTTACACATAAGTACAAGCAGGGAAACATTTTTGAAACATGTTGAGTAAAACAAAAAGAATTTTGTTTAGTTTACAACGTGTTTACAAAAAAAAGATTTGGTAGTTTTTTAAGAAGATACTATGTTAATTTAATAAAACTTGTTGCGGCACACAACATAGTATCAACAGTTTTTTTTGATCAGCAAATGCAATAAAAACTCATATAAAAAAAATAAAGATACTTATGAGTAAAAATAAAATTATGCAAGATTAATATATTCAGATTTATTTAATAAATTTAAATCTTAAGTATAAAAGTTGTACAGACCTAATGCAGTCTAACATATTGCGTAAGCTTTCAAGAATTTTTTATTTAGCATTTAAGTTCTAGCAAGGTCGTTTCAAAAAAATGATTAATAAACTCATTTCTGTATTATTCATGAATATAATATTACAAAGTATAAAACCATTTCTGTTTTTAAAAGCTTTAATTACTCTATTTCAATTATCGTTTTTAATAAACATTCTTTCCAGATACACAAATGCATTTACCTGCTCTAAGCGTTTACCGTTTAACTCGATTTTACAATTACTGCCTACTTTGTTCTTATTGAAGATCATGTATTTGGTTTTTGCTACGATTATACAAAAATTCATTTTTTTTGCTGCAACATTCAGTTGGTTTAGTGGATTTTGTAGGTTATTTTTATTTTTACACATTATCACAGCATTGTCAGCATACAACTGCACTTTTCTATTTACATTATCAATCCGTACGCATTTCTTACGCATTTATCCATAAATGTATTAAACAACCAAGAAGACATAACGCGTCCCGGCTTGACACCTTGTTATATGTTAAATGTTGGTGTAATATCCATAACCTAACCTAACCTAACCTAACACACTCTCTGCTGCCATCATATATAGCAATAATGGCATTATCTAAATATTCTTTTACCCCATATTTTTTTAAAACGTTTTATAACATACGTCTAATTACTATATCGTACGCTTTCTCTAGATCAACAAACGCACAGTACACATTCTTCTTTATTGCTATACATTTTTTAATCAATTTTTAAAATGTAAAAATTTGGTTCATGCAGCTCCTACCTGGCATAAAACCATACTGCACTCCCATATCTGCTCAGACGTTATTTTACGTAATTTTTTTCTGGCATACTCAACAAACTAATAGCACAATAATGTTTACTTTCAGTTTTATTTCTTTTACCTTAGTACAAAGAAACAATTAAAACATTTTTTTGATTATTCTAAAGCACAATTTGAATAAGCTAATCAGTCTATCAATAAGTGATATGCTCCCATATTTTAACATATTACCCGTAATTTTATCTACACTCGCGGCTTTACTGTTTTTTCATAGTTTTATAGGTCTTTGGTTAGACTATTTGCCATTTCCTCAGTCCTTCTTTTGTCTACAGTAAGATTCACACTGTTCATACAATTGCTCAAAATATTTTCTACAGCGCTCTCTAATACCGTTTTTATTTCAAATTCTTTCTCCACATTCTGAATGCCACAACTTTTTTTTTGCACCTATTGTTTTGCTCTTTTTACTCAAACAAATTTAAAATAAATTTTACTTTCTTCAAAATTATTTTGCATTTTTTTTTAATTTCTTGTCCATATTTGTTTGTTACTTTTATTTCCTACTACTACCTACTTTTTTCTATCTTATTTTTTCTGCAATCTATTTTTATATGCTTGTTTCTATTTATTCACTGCTAGTTTTACTTGTTTGTTCCACCATGCATTTTTTTTTATATTTTCAACCACCATCACTCCATATAAATGGTGGACCATCTCTTGGAATCTTTTTGAACTACCACTTTAGTTTTACTGATATGATATTTGACATCTGATATATGAAAGTTCTTTAGTATACAATACCCGGTTAACAAAATGGCACGCTCGATGATAGTTAGGAAATGTTAAAAATTTAAATAAAATGTCGTACAAAATTTGGTTGCGAATATACGCCAAATGCAAGTGTTCTAAAGAAATTTGTGAAACTGGTATGCTGGTGAACCGTTCCACACGCTCGTCTGGTTTGTACACCTGAGAATGTTGCTGCTGTAGCCCGTAGTGTGCAAGCCAACCCAAGAACATTGACTCGTCATCGCTCTCAGCAATTGAACATTAGTCGCACTACCTTGAGACGTATATTGCATCAAGACATCTGTTTATTTGCCTATAAGGTCCAAATAACACAGCAGTTGAAGAGACTTAACCATCCACTTTGCTAACTGGGCTTTAAAGTAGTTGAAAGTCGATAGTGAATTTTGGCAAAAAATTATCTTTTCCGATAAAGCGCATTTTTACCTCGGGGGCTATGTAAACAAGCAAAACTGCAAAGATTTGGGCATTGAAAAACCCACACGTAGTTGTTGAGCAGCCAATGCATCCCGAACGAGTGACTGTATGGTGCGGATTAGGGGCCGGCGGCATTATCGGCTCATTTTTCTTTAGATTTGGCAAAACGGTCAACGATAACCGCTATAGGACTATGATATCAAACTTTTTTTTAGAGCAAATTGCTGGTTTCGATGTGGGCAACATCTGGTTCCAACAAGATGGGGCAACATACCGCACTAGCAACGAAACTATTGACTATCAAAGTTTGAAAATTGTATAATCATTTTATGTATAACCGGATACTCTTGGCTACAAAATAAATTCAAAAATGAAATTCCATTTAGCCGTTTGTGTTTTATTAACATTTCAAAAAGGTTTCTTGTGATGACCCACCCTTTACATTTTGTGCACAATCAACTATTGTCACTTATAAATTATTTTAGACATTTCAATGTTTTCATTTATTATTTCTTCATTTTGATTTTTTTTTAATTTTACTATTAATTCTATCGTCTATGCTGCCAAAACTACATTTTTATCCTTATTTTTGAGACTGCTACTAAAAAAATGAACGGATGCCAATTTTTATACGCATTTATAAGATTATAGACAAAACCAATTCATACTTTCTTAAATGCTACTTGGTAGAAGGGTTTAAAATTATGCATACACTTTGACAATCACTTATCCATTTATCTACACCAGACTTTATAGCTAGACTACCGTCATTTGTAGTAAACACACATTTTTCTTTTTTGTTTTGTTTCACATACACATAAATTATCTTTTATTTATTTTGTTCAACAAGTTTTTTACATTCATCATTTGTCTATGTTTTTGCTAAAACGTTATCAAATGGGCCCTGTTCTTTTGACCTCAGCTGCTCACCATCGCTTTGGCTACCCGAGGCTATTGCACATGTGTTTTTTGTAGTTCTTAACTAATAGAGTAGACCAGGGTACTAATCTAATTGTATCCGTTCTCATACAGTATTTGCTGCTAACAGTAAGAGTGCAAACACCATCCAATGATGGCCAATTTAGTCTTATATAAGTCTTATTATTCAAAATAAGCCACTTTGTTTGTGAGCACATTTTAGACGGTTTGCAAACTGTCCAAATCGTATGTTGGAACAGACCTAATACTCGCGATTTTTATCCTGTACGCCTGTATACCGTCACTATCATTAAGAAGTAAGGCGATTCACCAAAACACATAAATATTTCAAATATAATTTAAAACGTGTTTAATATGTCAGTATTTTTTCATCTTAAATGTTTTTAAGCAATTATCAACATTAACAAAAAATGTTATTGATATTTATTAATAAACTCTAATGTGTTGACATACAATACGAAACTAAAAACTCTATTGATTCTATTATATAGTCTTATGTGTATTTTAAACAATTTTTTATTTACTAGGAACTGTCAGTGTTTGCACATTTGCGGCTGTATGTCCTCGATAACTTCATAAATTCCATCTGTAAGGTCTTGAATTGATTGTAGAGCATTGGCATAACCCTTATCTTTCACGTGGCTCCAAAGAAAAAAAGTGTTAAATCACAAGATGGCCAATTGTGATCAACTCTTCGAGAAATATCACAGTCAAGAACCTTTTCTTGCAAAATTGCGATTGTTTTGTTGCTTGTGTGGCACGTAGCGCTGTCTTGCTGAAAGTATACGTTATTCACATCAGTATCTTTTCCAATTCCGGTTATAAAAAATTATTAATCTTGGTAGAGCCATTCATTTACCGTAACAGTTGCACCAGCCTCATTATTTAAAAAGTAGTGTCTAATCACTCCGCCAGCCCAAAAACCGCACTAAACAATGACACGTTGAGGATGCAAAGACTTTTTAAGAATCATTCTTTAATTTTATGAGCCCCAAATGCGACAATTCTGCTTATTAACGTAGCCTCCGAGGTGAAAATGGGCTTAATCACTAAAGATGATTTTTTGTTGAAATTCCGGATCATTTGGATGCATTTGAAGGGCCCAATCAGCAAAGATACGACGTTTATGGTGATTGACAAGCTTGAGTTCTTGTGTTAAATAAACTTTAAAAGTTTTAAGACTTAAGTCTTTATGCAAAATACGGTGTAATGTTGTTTGTGGAATGTCTAATTCCAAAGATCAACAAGGAATCGACAAACCTTAGTTTTCTTCAACACTTCAATATTCTTATGTGTTCTTGAGCGATGCACACGGTTTCAATTCTTTACATCACAAACTTGTCCCAACAGCTAAAATTTTTCTATTGCCGGCCGAGAAGGTGCTTTACGACGACCAAAAAGTGTTATAGTATTGCGAACTGTGAAATTTTCACCATTTTTGTAGTGAATTTTAATAATTTCAATGCGTTGTTAAAGCGTGTATTTTTTCATTTTTAATAATGGCGTAATTTTTACTTGTCAAATGTCAAAAGATAATAGCTACAAAACTGACGGCTGCCCAAATAGCCTGCTATTCAAAATAAAAGTTCCTAATAGAAAACCCTTTATCTACTTTACTATTTCTGAATTTAATTATAATTTAAAATAAGAATAATTACACTAGAATGTGAAAAACTATTAACAGGTCATTTTGGTGATGAGTAATATTATGGTAATATAATTATATATATATTAACAAAATTAAATTTTATTAAATTAAATATTATTTATGAGCAATTGTATTTCAAACGAACCAGAGCAGGGAGGGGTGCATTAAGAAATTTGCTTTAGTATTTTTTTTAGTTTCTATAATTTATTAGTAGTCTTTTAATCGGTTCATAAAGAGTATGAAACCCATAAAAAAATACAAATACACATTTAGCAGTTTTTAGAAGAAATAAACTTGGAAAATAATCAAAAAATTGAGTTTTTTTTTAAGATTATTTGGCTTATATTGTTTATGCTCATTTCAAAAGTTTAACAAAGACATTTTTTGTCGCTTGAACCAATTTTGGGCCATTTTTCTCTTTGTTTGATAGTTTTTGCGCTTGCGGCATAAATTCAGACTCAATCTATTGGCGCCAAAATTTGAGAACATTATTATTTTTGGCATTCAATCATAAATCTGCTTGGCGCTTATCAAAGTTTGATAAAATAAAGTTTTAAACTACACCTTAGTTTGTTTATAATATTTTTTGTAAATATGAAAAAATTTTAACGCATTTATTGCCTGAAAATTTTGTATATATTTCTTTCTAGTTGGACTTTTCTACGGCCGATGAGTACAACACTGACTATTTTTTATGTAAAATTGTCTTGAGAATTTATATTTTTAATAATATTTGGTGTATTGTTCCTCTGAGAGCGGCTAAACTTGTATTTGTATTTATGTTAAAAAATAATCCTACTTTGCAGATTTTTTAAGTTTTAGACGTTTAAAATTAAATACACAGAACAAATTTAATTAAGTTAAAAAACGACAAAAAACTAAATTTTTGTTTAAAGGTTTTATACCCTCATAAACCGATCAAAAGACTACTAATAAGTTATAGAAACTGAAAAAAAAATACTAAAGTAAATTTTTCAATGCATCTGATCCGTTTGAAATGGAATTGTCTTTATATTATTGTTATAAGTATATATTTTTTTGTCAAATATTATTTTATTAAACAATTTGTATTAATTTTAGTGTTGTCAATTAGGGTATACAACTCGCATCAGCTTGCGGCAACACATCAACTAACCAATACGACCACTAAATATCCCGCAATTAATATATTCCTAATAAAACCTGAAATCGTGTAACTGCAAATTTCGTAATGCAAAATGGCGATACAATGCATCAACTTAATGTACGATTAAATCAGAACGATTGGTTATTCCATTTATGGCTCGTGAGGATTTACTCACAATACAGATGTAATTTAATTAAACATAAACGTTGTATGGAATAATTGAAATGCATTACTTCAGTTTTTGCATAATCTGCTCTGCTGAATAATATAAAGGAAATAATTATGCATTGAAAATTAAAATTGATTGTAATTAGAAGTTATATGTACATTGTATTATTTTGTTTCTTGCTTTTGTGCTGTCAGTTGATGAATAATTAATTGTCAAATCAAATTAACTAAATTGTAATATTATGTAAACAGTAATTATTATTTGGTATCAATTACTAAAATAACTAATTGTGTTTTAATTGAACATAAATAGGATTGTGAATTAATTTAAGTACGATAATTGTTTAGTTCTAAGAAACGATGTTGTAGAGTTAAAACAAAAGCTTTGTACAAATTAAAATTGATTTATTTTTTATTTGTTATTTTCAATTATATGTCTGTACTGTTTAGTTAAAACTAATTGTACGCAATTAGTTTTAACTAAAAAATGTATTGTTTTTATGTATTGTTGTAAATAATAGTACTTAAATAAATGTGTAAAATGTGTTACAAAAATACATTATAATGCCAAAGGTAGGATTTGGCCGTGTTTTCAAATCTTTGTTAAAAGAATCTAAGAATATACGATTATAAATAAACATGAATTGAGATTTCTTTATAAACAATATGTACATTTTAACTAAGTTAGATATTTCTAGCCCATGCGTATCCATATTATTAGTTAATTCATTTATTTTTATTTTAAAATGTGATATTTAGAAATTACTAAATATAAAATAAATCTCTGTGTTTGATTGTTTAATGCTTCCATACAATTAAGCTATAAGTTATATGATTTTGACAATTTATACAACATTATAGTTATTAATATTATTAATATATTAAAAAATAGATTAAAATGTATGAAATTATTATAAACCCTTTTATATATTTTTTTAAGCTTGACATAATAAGTTAAGTTCAACTGTCATCTATATAGTAAGTGCAACAGCTTCAATAAACCAATAATCCGTTTCTTCTGTTTGTGAGGTAAGATTAGTTGCTTTGCTTACTTTAGCTTACCTTACTTGGCAAAAAGAAAGCACTAAATTCTGTTTATTGTTTAAGTTTTAAATTATCCTGTCATTAGAAAACAATTTTAACATATTTGTTAAGTTAAATAAAAATCTCTGAATCAATTTGTCTATCTAAAGCACAAACATAAAACTACTTAATGTAAATACTTTTTATTATTACTTTCAATAACGAGTTCTTCAAAATATTGTTGCATTAAAAACTGATTGAACAACTAAATATTTTATATTTATATTTTGTATTTACTTATAAGTTGCGTCTGTTTTGCAATATTATGATATTTTTATCATGACCTCATATATTGTTTTATTTGGTGCACTTAAAAAACATATTTATCATAACTATATATTTTATTTCTCATCAAAAATAATAATTTAAATTTGTAAGTGACTATAGTAAGTGGCAAAGTAAAATTTAATAACTTTTATTTGATGGGTGATATGGCTGCATGGCACACCAAGTTATATTATCACCGATATTGATATATATTGACACATCATAATATTATTATGACTTTAAAGGAATAAACCATGTAACTTATAATATTTACTGCATAGTAGGATTAGTTGGTCATCTAATAATAAGCTGTAAAACTAAAGGTGCGTCCAAAAAATATAGTGTATTTAATGTGGATATTATTTGTAGTAGAAAAAACTTAATTTTTAAAAATTAAATTAATAATTTATATATAAGTAAAGAATTGACATCAAATAATTAAAAATGTCAGGCATACATTTTCTGGATCAGAAATTAATCTGCCTAAGATTTTTAATGATACAGCAAATCGCTGTGCTAATTCTAAAGTAATGCATTTTAGAAAAAATAATTTTATTATTATTTTAAAATTATTTGAATTTATTATTACACGAATACGTAAAAAATTGATGCTTAGTATAGTCACCAAATACCAACTTTGCAATTTTTAAGAGTTAATAAGAATAAAAAACCCTAATTTTTTTATAATCTATTGTGTTATGTGAACAATAGTATAATATGATCACATTCACATTTATACATTTTTTTCTTTTATTGTAAGTTAATTAATTATAAAAGTGTATAAAATTTAAAAAAAATGGTAAAAAAGTAGTAGACTAATTTACTGTTAAATTTTAATTATATCTACTAAACTATGCAAAATGCCTTTAAATGTGCAAACACATCAAAGGTTATCTCTTCAAACAAACAAACTAGACTTCAAAATTTACAAAAAACCAACCAATTCAGGCATAATAATCTCTTTCAACTCAAATCACAGTTTCAACAACAAATTTGCAGCTTTTTACTCCCTAATACATAGAGCACTATCACTTCCACTATTATCTACACATGTACAGCTTGAATATAATACAATAAAACAGCTAGCTATAAATAATCAATTTCCCCCCAGCGCAATAGACAAAATAATTAAGAAACATACACAAAAAACACTACTTGACAACATAACACTACTTACACACAACATCAAAAACACAAACACCCAATACAGAAAGTTAACATATTACAACAACACCAGTAGCAAAATACAAAAACTATTGTACAAATACGATCTTAAAGCTTCACTATCTAACCCTAACACCATCAAAAATAACATCTGCAATCAAAAACATACATCAGACAAAATGACTAAATCAGGAATATACCAAATCAATTGTCAAGATTGCACAGCTTCATATATAGGACAAACTGGTAGAGCACTTAAATACAGACTCAAAGAACACAAACATAAAAATCACAACTCCACTTTTTCCAAACACTTACAAATACACAAACACACTTATAATATCAAAAACAAAAATAACATAAAACTCTACACCAATGTAAAAAGGCTTAAAAATATTAGAATAATATGAAATAGACAAATTAAAAAACAATAAAAATTACAGATGCCTAAAGGATCAAATCAATAACCTATACCAACATATCTAAACATTAAAAAAAAAACAATAATTACACTACAGTTAATCACTCAACAACAATAACCACACTACACAATAACCAATTAATGTAACAGTAACCACAACAAATTCACACCACCCGCAACACACAACAACACCTGTGAAAAGAAAAGTAAGTTTTGTTAAAATCATCTATGTAACACATATATATTTATAATTTATGTAATATGTTTAGAACTGATGATGGCCTAATAACCAAAACCGGTCTTAATAAAAATTAAAATTAAAATCAGCACAATAAAGTATATATAAATTTTATTAAAATACCCTAACCTCAAACTATACATATAATTATTATTTTAGTGGATTTTTGAATTGATAAAAAATAAAAATTTAAAAGCTACTCCCCAAACTAAGTTAAAGATTTTACTTATTCCATGATAGTTGTTTTTTTTTAATGACAGTTGCAGTTATAAACTGCAAATTGTTTATTTTTTATTATGTGTGAAGAATTTTTGAAAATTGATCTTAATATTTTGCAGACTTGCTGAAAATATTTGTCATTGCAAAAATAGATTGCATATGTAAAGATAGTTCAATAAATGTTTGAACTAAACTGATTACATTATTTTTTAAATTTTAATTGATTGTTTTAAATTACTAAAAAAAAGTTTTTTTAAACAATTCTATGGTATATTTTTCTATTTATGTTTTGTTTTTTATATAGAAATTTATATTAAAAAACATGTTTGATCATTTAAAAAAAAATTATAATCAATTAACATTAACAGGTTCTTTGGTTTCTTGCTTACAAATTTATTAAAATGTTTAGTAGTAAACAGTTCATTTAATACAATATTTCTATTTTGATAATTATTTTGGTAATTATTTTAATGATTAGTTCTGTAAATCTCCTAAACTGTAACTGTGTTGTATTGTTGTTGTTATTGGCGAGGTTTATATTAAAGAGATACAATCAAACATTGTAATTACTTGAGCATTTTTGCCAAAAACTTGAAAATTTGTTGGAAATATTCAAATCGGTTGATTTTGTTTTTTGCTCATTATTTATATATTGCGACATTTTTTTTCTTGATATAACCTACAGATTTAAGTGGGTTTTGAACCACTAAAGAGATTATTAATCTACTTCGGACCAGAGAATAGTCTTAGTCATAAAACCCCGCTCTGACAAGAAGGGTTGCAAAATGAAGAAACAAATATACGTTTGAAATAATTTCAGTTTATATTAATGTATTTCTAGTTTAAAAACTTTTAACAATAGCACATTTTGTATGTTTTTATCAATACGATAAATTAAACTTAGATACTTTTTGTTATAGAAATTATTGAATTTAGAAATGTTTGATATATTCATATATTATTTTTATTTACATGAATATAACTGTTGATGTATTGATTATCTTTATTACTGTAGTCTTTGAATGTTTGAAATAAATTTTTTGTAGTTTTTGATAATATTGAAGATTGTAGGTAATCCGTCAAAGAGTTAACACTCACTAAAACCCTGAATAATTTTTTTACAATATACGTATTATATTTTAACACGATTATTAACTATAATATTTTTTTATTGAAAGACTCACTTAATTGGTAACAATTTATACTTTTAATAAAGTGCATGCGTAAACATTACAATACTTAAAATTAAAATAATTGCTGTCCGTGCATTGTGTCTTATATTAAGTGCTGCACGTGCAGGAATGTTGCGTCATATTCTGAAGATAACTTGATTTGTTCTAATTCTTAATTAAAAAAATTTCATTTACTGCTTTTTGTTCATTGCCATTTTTGTTGTTTTCTGTTGTCATATGTTGTTCTTGATTAGTATGTCTTTTATTACGTTTTTTTTTTAAATTTATTTGGAGGCTTTTTTCTTCTCTATGTTATAACGACTTTAGTTTTCACACTATTTTTGTGTGTCTATCGTTTGACATCCTAACCATGTGTCCATACCAACCCAGTTGCTTTCTCTTGATTTTTGTGTGAATGCTTGCTACTTCTAGTCTCCGTCGTATTTTATCATTTTTTATTTTGTCCAGTCTGGTGACTCCTTCAACCTTCCCAAGAAACTTCATTTTTGTAGATTGCAATTTGCTTATTGTTTTTTGTGTAAGCGTGCAAATCTCACTGCGGTGCAGGTCTGTAAATTGTTTTGTATAAAGTTATTTTTTTTAATAATTGTTTTTTTCATAATTATTGTTTTAATTGCAGGGTAACTCTTGTTTTCTGATTGTATTCTGGTATTAATTTCTTCTTTTAAGCTTACCTTACTATTTATGGTTACATTATGCAAGTATTTGAAGGTCTTAGTTTGCTCTATTCTTTTTCCATCTGTTTGTATGTCTGTTGTTATGTTATCCGTTGCTATAACCGTTATTTTTG
The DNA here is from genome assembly GCA_963932245.1 of Tachinus rufipes. Taxonomy (NCBI): domain Eukaryota; kingdom Metazoa; phylum Arthropoda; class Insecta; order Coleoptera; family Staphylinidae; genus Tachinus; species Tachinus rufipes. Next base: position 41,028,749 of record OZ010741.1, on the reverse strand, counting down.
ACTTCTCTACGTTTATTTTCATATTGTGCTTGGTTAGAGTTTTGTTCTAACTATGGATGTTTATTTGCATATTTTTTCTGTTTCGGCTAGTATTCCAAGGTCATCGGCACACAGTCCAACCTCAATTTTTTTCATATTTAGATGCGATGTGAATACATATGTACATACAAATATTAGTATGTATTCACATACATCCAAATATTATGTTGGGAAAGTAATAATATACAATGACACCACAGACACCACAGATGTCACCACCACACATCTACATTAAAACAAAATTAATCCTGAAGATGACTAAAAATATTAGTCGAAACTAGTCGAAAATAAATAAAGAACTTAAGCATACAAGTATATAAATTATATTATTACTTTCCCAACATAACCTCAATGTATGCATCTCTGAATAACAACATTATCCAAATATTAGTTATAAATTGTGTGATGGTAAATAAGTAAAGTTTTTCTATTCTGTAAAATTTAACTTTTACAAAAAAAAATTTGTTATTAAAAGTTTGAATTTACTAACAAAAATTAATTTTAAAACGATTGATCTTTGCAACAAACTTTGCTTTGCAGTGAGAGTAATCTTCTTAATCAAAAATTTTTTTTGCTTTTTAACATATTTTTACCGGCAAATCAAAACATTAAATTTTTAGTTGTTTTCTGTTTTTTAATTTAAAAACTTGCGCTTGAATGAATATAGAGTTAACACAGATTTCTGTGCATGTTTTTTTTTTCATTTTTGGAGGCATTTTTTGATTTGAGTCCGCCGCTTAAATTTATTTTTGAGACTTAAGTTTTGTACATAATAATAATAGGAAAAAGCACTAGCGTACTTTGCATGTAAGCGGCGGTTCTAAAAGCAGGTCTGCAGATTGGTTATACTTTTATATAATGAGGTTTACAACTAAGACTTGCAAGGCGTACTAATTGGTTTTAACAACCATAGTTGTTCTTTTTTAATGTACACTTATTTTTATTATGTGTCTTTACTAACAAATATTGTTATTTATCAAAAGCTAACACTTACTACTACAGCTAGACACAAATAGTGTGGCCGGTATAATAGGCAACTTAATTTACACAAAAATTATGTTGGCTGTGGTTAAACTCATGCCTTTGCCTGTTTTAGCATTTTTCAATCTCAAAACAACGTCGTCAATAGAATGTGCAAAATGTAAGTGCAAATGAACAATGCTAAAACGGTCAAAGGCATGAGTGCAACCACAGTTAACATAATTTTTGAGTATATTAAGTTGCCTATTATACCGGCCACACTATTTGTGTCTAGCTGTAACTAGTTCGTGATCGGTCGACTTTATGACGCGCTTTATTAAAAATAGCTAAAACTATTACAATTTAAATGATTATGTAGACCGCACAACGGCTACATCAAAGTTGATAAACAAATAAAAGAATAGACAAAATGAGAGAGGGTACTAAGCTAGGAGCTTCAGTATTCTCGAATTGAACAATCTTTTTTGTGTCTGCGGCGTAACAGCCTACTTTTTAAAATTTGTATTAAAAAAGTTTATTTGTTTTTAATTTTTTCATTATTGAACCTGAAATACTGAGCAAATAATTTTTTTGAAGTTAGTTAATAAGAATTTTCTATTTAAAATTTAATTCTCTATCAAATGCAATATATTTATACTTTTCTGGAACTAAAACGTTTTTTTTGTACAGCTGCGCGTATTTTTGGAAAACAAATTGATCTTATGTAACAGAATCTTATGTAGAAGCTGTTCAATTATAAGAGCAGGTAAAAAAATTAAAAAAAACATTGAGAGAATTAGCAAGTTTTGCTATGGTTTTGTGTTTTTAAATTATCTTTAAATTAACTAACCGCCTGTTTTTGTTTAAAATTATAGAATACATGTTAGAAAAATGACGCCATCAAGTACATATTTAACTCAAAAAATGGATAAACAAGTTTAGTTTCTACACGCTTCATATAATAATGTTTTTATTTGTTATAACAACAACAAAATAGTTTTACGTATAAATTAATCTATTTATTATATAGTATATACAAAAAGAAACAACTTCATCTTTAATAAAATTGAAATAAATTTTATGTCGGTTAACCTTAATAGGTAGAAATAATAAATAATTAATTTGATGTCCAACAATTCCTCCTTTCGTAATCATTTATAAAACAACAGGTAAGTTTCTCAAGTGGTTTCACCTTTGCGCATAATTCATCGTTACACGGCCACATTATTGAAATATTTAATAAATATCCCGAAAATGTTTGAGTTACTTCTAACGCCTCATTGAATAAGTAATGCGGGTGTCTCATTCGCTCTTTTTCATAAGCTTATCAAAATTTCATGAACCACTTCACCTTTCAACTGATGGGTGTATGAATGTAGCAAGTAACCGTATACAGCCAGTCGTTTTTAAAATTTATATATAATATATAAAGAGTAGTATATATATTCGTTGAATATTTTAAATGATACAAATTGAGAAGTTCATTTTCTGAAAACCATCAGCCTGAACTGGACGGCCGTGCATTATTAAAAGACCGCAAGGGATGCCGTGCCAAGGGGGAAATTACCCCTTATGAAATTTTCACTACATTATTTGTACTTTGCGACATGCACATGTTGTACGATTGATGGTTGCTTTATAAATATAATTAGCCCATTTAATTTTTTTAATTTTAATTTAAAAATTCTTAATTAAAAAAAAAGTTTAATGGCCTTAATTCAAGCGCACTTTATCATATTTTTTTGCTCTAATTACATAAACGGACGGAACAATTTCATTTGTAGTATATCTTTCTTATTTAGCGTTTCAATTTAATTAACAGAGTAATTTCTTATTTCTTCTGTTAATTAAATCGGGAACGCGGTTCCAATATTGTTCACAGACAGTCAGCTGCATCTGTTGGGAAAAGAGAAGAAGTTTCAGTATTTGAAAAGCCTCGATTTGTCTGAGAACGACATCTATGAATTGGAAACCGTGCTAAATGGTTTGACTAGTTTGCCGTCGTTGTTGGCTCTGCAATTGCAAGGAAATCCATGCTCGGTATGAAATAATTCTGTAATTTTACAGTTCATTATTTTATTTTTTATTAATATAACTATTTATTCATGTTTTTTTTTATTACATATGTTTAATAAGTATTTTTAATTCAGTTAATTTAAATTAAATTTATTAATTAAACAAATGATGCAAATACATTTATTTATTTTCAATTAAGTAATTACAATTTTGTTATATGCAATACATATATAATTTAGAGAACATATTTACCGATTAAATTAACTAAGTTATTAGTATATGAAACAAGAATTAAATAATTTGAATATGTTATCAAACAAATTTAGAAAAGTTTTTATTCAATTTTCAAAGAATATACTTTCTAGAGATTAGAATATTAATTATTTTGCAATAAAAGTTAGCGTAAAAAAAAACGATTGCATTGTTTTGAGTAAACCAACTTAACTAAAACATGAAAGTTTGTTTTATAATGTACGTTAGTAAAATGTAATTATGAATTAAACATCAATTTTTTTGCCAAAAAAGACATGAGAAAAAAGACTAAAATATTAATAATTTGCAAATATTTACAATTATGACTTAACTAAAGATTTTTATTTTACTTTACAAAATAAGACTTTTTTTGCATTGGTTAAACTAAATAACGTACATAATATTATTGTAACTTATTTCAAGATAAATCAATCAAAATTTTGCATGCAAATTATTTATTAAAACAACAAATATTTATTTATTGAATAATTTTGACAAAATTAACAAAGTTTGATAATCTCAATGAAATATATGGGCAATGAGCAATGGGCAATTTTGCTTTAGTATTTTTTTTTTTTCTATAATTCATTAGTAGTCTTTTGATCGGATTATGAAGGTACTAAACCTTTTAAAGAAAAATTACGATTTTTTTAGTTTTTTTTGTTGTTTTTTAGCTTAGATGCATTTTTGTCTCAAATTTAACTAAAAAAAAAAAATATTCTAAAGCCTATCTATAAGCCACAAAAGCCATAAAACCATGCTTTTGTTCTCAGTGAGCTGGGCAAAAAGCATTTTTTAAATTTTTTGTTGACGTATTTCGATGTAAATTAATAAGAAAATATAAGTTTGTTCTGTGTAATTGGGTTTTAAGGGTCTAAAGTTAAAAAAATCTGCAAAGTAGGCTTATTCTTCAACATAAACTCTTACAAATACAAGTTTAGCCGCTCTCAGAAAAACAATACACTAAATACTATTAGAAATTTGAATTCTGAAAACAGTTTACAAAACTTTCAGGCAAAAAATGCGTTAAAAATTAATTATTTTTTCATATTTGCAAATTATATCATAAACACACTAGGGTGTGGTTTAAAACTTTATTTTAACAAATTTTGATAAACGCCGGGCGGAATTATGTTTAAATGCCAAAAGTAATAATATTCTCAATTTTTGGCGCCAATAGATTGAATCTAAATTTGTGCCGCAATCGCAAAAACTATCAAACAAAGAGCAAAATGGCGACAAATGATTTGTTAAATTTCTTAAAAAAGCTTAAAAAAATTAAAAAAATGTTGTACATTTTTTTTTTCTAGGTAGGCTTTTCTACGTCATATAAGCACGACATTGACTATTTTCTATGTAGAATTGTAAATTTGCGACTTTTAAACAAAAAATGCGATTAAGTTAAAAAACAACAAAAATTGTAAAACTTTTTTTTAGAGTTTTATACCCTCATGAACCGATCAAAAGACTACTAATAAGTTATAGAAATTAAAAAAAAAATTACTAAAGCAAATTTTTCAATGCACCCTTCCCCTCCTGCACTGGTCCGTTTAACCCCCCTGCGCGAGGGGGTGGTGCAAAAGAGTACTTCCGCTAACCCCATTGCTGGTCGTAAAAGGCGACCAAAAACCCTCAGTTTGTCAGGGACAAGTCAAACTTAATTGTGAGTTTATTTTTGACAATTTTCAAATTGACAATTGTAAAACGGGAGGTTAAACCTAACTCATTTTTAATCAATCGGCTCTTTATCTAACTTAAGGGTGACGAATTATTTATGTGGTGATAGATAAAAGGTTCACAATGTGCTACGGCTGAAGCCCGATAGTATTTTTTGTGTTTGCGGAAATCTTTCATTAACATTTATGAAACCGATATTGCTCGATTAGCCCTTGCGACTGCATCAGTTTGTGATGTAGCGTCCCATATGTGGCTCCGTGCTGGGGGGTAGATTCTAAACCTCCAACCAAACGATCTCGCCCGTTTACGGACAAGAGAGCTAATAAAGATAGAAATAGTATAAGTAGTAAGTTTGTAAGATATTTGATTGTTAAATGTTCTGAAAATGGCCAGAGTCTAAAAAAGGTTTCTCCTTTCTTAATTCATAGGACCATTTCTAATCATATTAATGGAACTTTGCTTATTAAAGTAAAAGATAAATTGCAGAGCAGTAAAATGCAGGAATGCACGTCGTTAGGTAATATTGCGGTGACAATTGAGCTATATAATTTTTTAAATATTTTGAAAGGAGTAATTTTATGGTATGAGTTGTTATACACATCTGTTGACAAATGCAAACAAGAATTGGCGTCGCAAGGCGTTATCGATATTAAAAAACTAACCCGTAGAAAAGATGGTAAAGTCAGAGATACAACATCTATGATTTTAACATTCGATTCTAAACGGCTTCTAAATGAAGTTAAGATGGCATATGTTACTTGCCCGGTTTGCCCGTTTATTCCTAACCCAATGAGGTGTTTCAAATGCCAACGTTTTGAACACACTGCAATTAGGTGTCCAGGTGTTGCAACATGTGCAAAATGCAGTAAGGAGAAACATTACCCTGATCTATGCAACAGTTTACCTTTACGTGTAGATTGCAAAGGTAAGCATCCCGTCTATTCCCAAGATTACTTAAAAATAAAAGAGAAAAGAAAGGTAGCCAAGATCAGAGTAACAGACAACTCTTTTACTTTGATTTTCAAAAAAAGTATAGAGCAATTACGGCTTCTACCTTTTCAAAATCGTTTGCTTCAGTTGCTGAAACACCTAGTGTTCAACAAACACCAATTATGACATTTACCAAAACCACTCAAGATGGGGGCTCAATTAAAGCTTAAACCATCTAAGGTATTGGCTTGTATCGGGTCAAAACCAACTAAGGTGGCAACTTCCAAGTATACAGGCTAAGACTTGGCCTGAGTCAAAGTCTGCAGAGACGGCAGCTCAAACCAAATAACCGCTACCTGAAGTACAGGTTTTTACCCATCCTGCGCTCACAGACCCTAATATTGACTAGTCGTCAGAGTTTATGGATGTAAAAGTAATTCCCGCACAACCTACTCTGACAGATGAAATAATGTCAAATAGTGGGAGTATTTTTACTTCCCCAGATAATAATTCAGAAGAAAAACCAAAAGATGCTAATAAGCAAAGTTACGTTTTTAACGTAGCTTTAAAAATGGATTCAACCATTATGCAAAGGAACTGCAATGGATATAATGCACATTACAAATCTTTTAAAATTTTACTAATTGAAGTTTTACCTACCTGCGTTTCCTTACAGAAAACTAATTTTAAGGCTGGAAGTTCAGTTAATTTTTGTGGTTATACTATTCATCGAAAAGATCTTATAAATGTTGATCGTGCTCAGGGTGGAGCGGCATTAGTGGTTTGTGATACGGTTTTTAGCAAAGAATTTTCTGTCAACAATTCATTAGAAGCAGTAACCGTTCAATTACAACTTCCTTTCCCACTGACCGTTTGCTCAATCTATATTTTGCCGAACGTCAGTTTGGACATTTGTTTGAATGACCAATTACTTGAACAAATTCCGTTCCCATTTCTCCTTATGGGTGATTTTAAGGCTCATAACACTATGTGGAGCTCAAGTCAAACCGATGTCAGATGTCGTAACTTGGCCAATCTATTTTCAGAAACAGATTTAGTTATCTTAAATAAAGGTAACAATACCTACTTTTTCGTGGCCAATAGATCGTACTTGGCTATTGACCTTACTATTTGTTCTCCAAATAACGCAGCTTTGCTGGATTAGGAAGTTTCGGAACATCTTTATGATAGTGACCACTTTCCAATAGTCATTCGCGTGCTTGGTCATAAAATCTATGAAAACCGTCATCGAAATTGGAGAATAAAAAATGCTGATTGGGATAGTTTTGTTCAAGTATTTGATTATGATGACAGTGTCCAGGCCACTATTGACGAAGATGTTGAAATTTTTACCAATTCCATCATACAAGCAGCTCATGCCAGTATTCCTTTGTCTTCAGGGAAACCTTGCAGAGCCCGTTCCTTGGTGGAATTTTGATTGTGAACAAGCTAAATTAAACAAACGCCGTTTTTTTTGAAGGTTTAATCACTCTCCAACTAAAAAGAACCTGTTAGCTTATTTGAAGTATAAAGCTGTTGCGCGAAGAACTAGCAAAAAAACTAAAAAAGAATCATGGTCAAAATACGTTACTTCTATAAATTCGAGAACCCCATCGGAAAAGTGTGGGAAAAAGTCAGAAACATTTCTGGCCAAATCGCTTCTGTACCTATTAGTGGGTTATTGTCAGGTGATCAAATTACTACCAATCTTCTCAATATCTCAAATATTCTGGCCAATGTATATTTTAACGATTCCAGTGATAATAATTACAATAAAAAATTTCAAGAGATCAAAACTAACATGAAGAAGAAACATCTGTAATCTTATTCTGACGATGATCAAATATATAATGCATTGTTTAGGAATTTGACTCGGCATTATCTGAAGCGCACAATACTGCTCCAGGTGCCGATTTGATACACAATGCTATTGTTAAGCATTTAAGTTGCTCTGCCAAACTTTAGCTTTTAGTAGTTTATAACCGTGCATGGTCAGCAGGATACTGCTCTGAGTCATGAAAGCTGGCTATCATTGTACTAGTACTTAAACCTAGTAAAGATATAAAACTCGTTATAAGCCTATCTCTCTAACTAGCTGCTTATGCAAGTTATTAGAGAGAATGATCAATAAACGTCTTAAATCGTTATTAGGCTCAAGAAGTCTAATTGCTCGTTTACAATGTGGTTTAAGGCGTCATTGTTCTACGACTAATTACCTTGTTCGGCTGGATACAGCAATTAAAAATGCTTTTGTGCAAAATCAACATCTTGTTGCTGTATTCTTTGACATTGCAAAAGCATATGGCATGACGTGAAAATACAATGTTTTAGAAACGCTTTATTTGTGGTGTATTTGCAAAAGTATGGCATTGTTCATACATAGCTTTTTAACTTTCCATTTGTTTAAGGTACATGTAGGTGATAGCATCTCGGGCATACGTCAGCAACATAATGGTATTTTGCAAAAGTCCATTTTAAGCGTGACGCTATTTATGATAGCTATTAACGGCATAAGTCAGTTCATTAAGCATCTGGTAAACGGATGTACGTATGTTGATGACGTAGTTATCTACTGCGGTTTGAGAAACATGCCAACATTGGAACGTCAACTTCAAATAAATATCAACCGCATTTTGAACTAGGCTAATAGCAATGGATTTACTTTTTCTAGAAGCAAAACGTTGCTTATCCATTTTTGTAGAAGGCAAACCTCACACGGTGACCCTTTATTACATTTTGGGGTAGAACCAATTTTTGTACAGGAATGTGTTCAATTCCTCTGTGTCACATTTGACCTGCGTTAACTTGGCGTCCTCATTTAATAAATTTGAGATCAAGATGTGTTCCGGCACTAAACTTGCTCAGGTCGTTGAGTGGAAAGTCATGGGGAGGGGTTTGGAAAACAATGCTATTTTTGCATCGCGCTTTGGTGCGTTCAAAATTAGATTATGGTTCCATAATCTATGCCTCTGCAGCACCATCCACATTACGTATTGTAGATCTTGCCCACCATACAGGAGTTCGTTTAGCAACTGGCGCTTTTTGCACTAGCCCAATTGCTAGTGCTTTGTGTGAGGCAGCTGAACCATCACTCTGTCTCCGGCGTAAAATTTTGACTGTTAGGTACGACTCAAAACTAAAAGCTAAACGCTTGCATCCGACGTTTTCTGTCGTTTACAATAATAGTCTCAACAATCTATACAACATTAAGGTACGGTCCCAAAAACCGGTTGCTGTAAGAAATTGCAGTATATTTTGGGAACTGGATTTCCAACTCTCTGATGTATATCAACAGTCTTACTGTCGCGACCCTCCTTGGACTTTTTAACGTCTAAGGTTAAATTATGCATTATCGAAAATGAGCAAAGTTTCAACTTTACCAGTTGAACATCAAACTGAATTTGAAAAAATTCAAGCAAAGCACGTAAATGCTACTTGGATTTATACCAATAGTTGTGCTTTTCTGGTTGATGAGTTGCAGCTTACATTTGGCTTGCCAAGTGTTAACAGTGTTTATACTGCAGAATTGTATGCTATATACTAGGCTCTTCTCTACATCCAAGTAAGTGCAAGTACATTTTATGTTATATGTACAGACTTGTTGAGTGCATTAAATGCTATTGATTATCAATATTCTGATCATTACTTGCTGATGCAAATTTACTCAATTTTGTTTCAGGTGTCTGAATTAAATGTCACTGTTTACTTTGTCTGGATTTGCAGTCACGTAGGTATCAGTGGCAATAAAAAAGTTGATGCGCTTGCCAAATTTCCTTTAACTAGCTCTGATAATGTTACAGACAAAGCTTGTGTTAGGGATGTATGTAATTTTTTACAACAATTGATGTTGTCTAGCTGGCTGACGGAGTGGTTTGCTATTCAAGACAACAAGCTACGACGTACTAAAAGCGCTATTGCACCGTGGAGTTTGTCATGAAGGCCGAAGCGTAGAGAAGAGGTTATCTTCACGCGACTTTGCACCGGTCACTGTCGATGGACTCACAGGCATTTGTTGGCATCTGAGATGCCGCCAGTTTGTAATACTTGTAATGTTCTATTAACTGTTTGTCATATCTTATTGCATTGTAGGCAGTTTCTGGAACAAAAAGTTGCGTCTAAATTATCACCTAGTTTGTCGATTGACTTAGGCAATCAGATCGTTGAAGTCGATCGTCTGCTCAAATTTACTCGACAGAGCAAATTGGGTATTTGGATATAATTGTTAATTTATTGTGATTAATGTTTGTGTATCGTAAAATCCAGCAGTGTTTAGGACCTTTTATACCATAGACACTGTTGGAATTATTTAGTCATTTTTGCTATAGTCTTTAAAGTTTGTGAATGTTTATTTTATCTTTGTTATTTATTTATTTATTTAATTTTATTCTTTAATATGCCATTTTACAGCATATTATTTTACACTTTTTGTAGTTAGAGAAAAAAATCGGCGTTAATAAAAAATATAAACTAACTAACTAATCTGGTCCGTTTAATGGAATTGCCCACATATAAATAAAATACAAATAAATAATCATCAATAATGTGTCAGACCTCTACATTTACGCACTCATTCACTTGTGAAGCTATGCATTTGCCTGAGGTATTTTATATTGCACTTCTTGAATTTGACTTCAATTAGTGTTAGGTGGGCCTAACTAAGTTGCTTATTCTAATCTTATCGAACTTCTATCATTGATCAGATTTAAAGAACAAGGTAATTATAAGCATTATAACTTAACAATTTTATAAGAAAAACTGAAGTTGGCTCAAGCAGAGGGTAGTAGTTAGTAGAGAAAAAGTGTGGTTGCTAGCATATGCCAACAATCGTAATACTGGCAAAAGAAGCAAAAGAAATGAAAGAATGATAAAAAGTCTAGAAAAATAAGACTGGAATTGGAATGGGCAAAGTATTACGGAAGTAAAATCTTTTAAATATTTGATATATGTTTTTTGCACAAATAACAGCGAGAGCGAGCACATTAAAGAGATAGCTTGCAAATCAAACAAAGTAGTGGGACAAGTTTGGGAAACAAGTTAAAAAAAAATGTGAGTGTATGAGAATAAAAAGTCATGTTTGAACTAAGCTAAGTTAGGAGTATGATATTGTGTGGATTATTTCAGAAATATGGGGATGGAAGGAACAAGAAAAATTGGAAGTAATACATGTAAAGTATTAGAGATGGGTGCTAGGTTTAAACAGAAAAAACAATAAAAATGATTATGCTATCCAAAAAATTAAAAGAATGAGAGAATCTGGAAGATAAACATGGCACAAAATTATGGAAAAAGATAAAGATATACAAAAGCAAAAAAGGAGAATAAATACAAGTGAAATAGTCTAGGTCTAACGCAAAATATAAACATATTATGGAAAGTAAACTGACAATGTACCTAGAGGGCGATAGATATAGAAAAAATAATTTAAAAATTCAAATGTGGTAAAGAAAAGCAAGTGACAAAATTTTATGAAACATATGCTAAAAGAATGCAACAAACTGAGAGAAGTTTAAAAAAAATGTTTTAATAAATTATTGCCCCTATAGATATATTTTGCAACACTTTGATAACTTCTAAAAAAATTATCATTCTTTTTTGGAATGCTATTTCTATTACAAAATATTAAATAAATTCTATCATATCATCATCAAGTTTAAAAATATAAAAACTGAAGCAGGACAATGATTAGTTTAATTAATTCATTTTTTGCATTTTGCGTAAAATTAACCATTTATTAATTTTAAGATAACCACCAAACACATGGGTTTTTTGCGTTTTGAAAGGCAAAAAAGCTACTAAACGGTGAAAGGGAAAACACAATTGCTTTTAAGGGTAGCCAACACACCTAGTTAAATTCCCGCCAAACCGGAAGACCGTGGCTGTGAAGGATTTCTTTCGGCAATCAACAAAATGTCGGGTTTTACTGCCAGTACGTGCAAAAGCAAAAATTAATTAATTAAAATTATTTTATATGTATTTGATGCTGTTGATGCTGTTAATTTTTAAATTATGAGTTTCAAGCTCTTTCTTCTTGTTTTATCTGGTTTGTTTTTTTTCTATTTTGCGTTTTTTTCTATTTTTTAAAGCACTTTAGTTTTGATAATATTCTAACGTTGTCTGTTCACCGTACGCGTTTAAGAATAACATTTTTGTTAAACTTATGTAAGTAATCTGATTTTCTCTATGTTAAAGTTTTGTTTTTAGTTTGTTTACTTGTCATTTTTAACGCCACATTATGACACATGCGCAAACACTTTTAAATATTTTTTTTATAACGTCATAAATATAAAGGAAAATTATATTACGCAAACTCACTGTTAATAAAAAAACATTTTTTAGGTGCATATGAAACTAAGTGCTAAATATGTCTTTATGTTTTACGTTTAGAAATTACATTTTAGAAGTTGTAATAATAATCTTTTTACAAATTATTTAACAGAACAATCTACAAAAGTGATCTTCTAACATATACCTTCATTTTAAAAGTGTAGTTTTTTTTTTAATCAGTTTTGATCTCATACTAGCCAAAAGCTACATTAACTTTTTAATTTTATTTTTATAGTTGCATAAGATTTTATATTATAATTTTGTTGACAAAGTTAAATAAAACCGTGCTCTTGCATTTCATTTCAGTAAGCCAAAACAAAAAGTTAAAAAATATAAGTAGCAATAATGTTAAAAAATACTACATTTTACAAATAGTATTCAAGCCTTTTGCTTCATGTCTTATGCCAATGAACGCAACCGTTGCGTGAGTGCGATCTATGACATTTTCTACACAGTTCTCACTAGATACCCACCAAAAACAAATAATTAGAAAACAAAAAAACTGTTTATTTGTCTGAACTTAACAGTTTGGTGCAAACTAGATGTGAAAACACCATCAAATAAACTTTTTTTTTATTGTTATTTATTTACATTATTATAGTTAATATTTCATTTTGTTTTTTCCCCATTTGCTGCTCTACACCGTCTCCATATGAATGGCTGCAGAGCATCGTATTCGGGGCACCATTTTATGTTTCAATTCTTTCTATTTGTTGTTTATGTTGTTTGTATTATCTACTTTATTCATTTTTTTGTTTTGATCTTTGTAATATATAGTTTTCTTTTATTTTTATTTTGAATTCATTATAGCTCTTTATTTTCTTAATACTTTGAGGCAGTTGATTGTACGTGACTAGTCCATTGCCTAGTATTGTTTGTTTTGCCTTTTCTGTCCTTGTTGTATGTATATGTATATTGCTTCTTCTTCTAGTGTTATGTCCGTAAATTTCTTTGTTGGTTTTTATTTGGAGGTTGGTTTTAATTTATTTATTTTTAATTTTGTATATTAGTTTGCGTTTTTCTATTTGTATTTTTTTCTTTGTTTTGTTAATTATTTTGTATACTTCTTCTGTTGGTGTTAGTTTTGGTACTTTGTGTATTATTTTTAGAATTCTGTTCTGTTGTTTTGTTTTTTTTGTATGTTTGTTTTTGAAGTTTCTCCCCATATGTTTATCAAATAATTAATTTTTGCTAAAAATAGTGAATGATACTTAATGCAGTTTCTTTTGTTATGCATTCCCTGGTTCTATATACAGCTCCTATTGTTGCGGCGCTTTCTTTTAATATTTTGTTAATATGTGTTGAATTTCTCAGTTAATATTATTCTTAAGTATTTTGTCTGTTTTGTTCTAGTAATTGGTATGTTATTTATTTCAATTTTTATGTCAATATCATTTGAGTTTTTTGTCTTATTACCATAAAAGTTGTTTTTTCTTCATTTATTGTTTGTATGTTTTCGTCGTACTATTTAGTTAGTTTCTTAATGTCGCTTTTATTTTTCTTTCTATTGCTTTTTTATTTTTTACGTAATATTTTTGTTATAAGCAAATATTATAATGCAAATAATCAAGTAACCTAATTGGGAAATAAAATAGTTTTTATCATGTCTGTACAGCGTTTGTCATTGAAAGTAACATGCTGGCCAATTTCATTTTTGAAGAATGTTGCTCATTTGATTTTTTTGGAGAATTGCTTATGGATTATTTTTACTCTAAATGCGATCATTTTGCTTTGTGATATAACAATTAAACTAAAATTTTGGAAACAATGTCTCAACTTGCGTTTGATGCTCAGCTTAGTTGCCAAACAGATGATGCAAACGATGATCATCAGCATATGTATATATTTCACCAATCAAATTGATATTATATATATTATTTCTGTATAATATATATATATATATAGTATTGGTGCCAGCACTCCACCTTGTGGTACCCTATATTCTGCTTCCGTTGTTTTACTAAATATGTTGTTTATTTGTGTTCGTTGTGATCTGCTTCTAATATATGTTTTTAACAGAATCAATTTGTTTTTGTCGATGGTATCAAAAGCTTTCCTTATGTATATAAATATTGGTATAACATACTGTTTCTTGTCCAACTTTCCTGCTAATGTTATATTATTAAAAAGAAACAACAAATAAAGATATTATGGAAACCTTAAAAGACCTAAAAAAATCGGTGGAATACATGAGCAATAAATTCGATGAAGTTTTGAAAGAAAATAAAGAAATAAAAAAACAATTAAAAAAAGCAGAAAAATCAAATGAAGAACTAAAAGAAAGAGTTGAAATTGTAGAAATAACATTAGAAAAAACAGAAAAAAAAAAAAAATAAAAAACAATGTCATAATAGTTGGAGTTGACAAACAAGAAAAAAATGAAAAAACGGAAGAAGTTGTAATAAATATTATAAAAGGATTAAACACAAACATAAAGAAGGAACAGATAAAATCAGCCTATAGAAAAGATACTTTGAACGAAAAAAGTCCAATAATAGTTGAATTCAAAAACAAAGAAGATAAAGAAAATATACTAAAAACTCGAAAAACAATTGGATCAATTACTACGCTAGAATGCGAACTAAAAGAAAAATCCAAGGAAATATATATAAACAAACAATTAACAGCACAAACAAATATGCTGTTTTATAAAGCAAGAGAACAAAGAAAGGAGCTTAAATATAAATACTTATGGACTCGAGATGGAAACATATACATAAAAAAAACAGAAGCAAGTATAAAAATTAAAATTAAAAATCTTTCCGATATAGAAAGTTTAAAATAAAAACAAAAAAAAAAACCAATTGTAAACTAAATAAATAAATACAAAACTGAAATGTATACTATATATCTGCACAACGCAAGAAGTGTAAAAAACAAATATCACGAAATTGAACTTATACCTACCATACACAATAATCCTACAACAATTGCTATAACGGAAACTTGGCTTTAACCATATAACCAAGAAAAGTATATTTAAGAAAATTACAATGTAGAATACAACTCTAGAAACACAAAAGGAGCAGGAATTGCAATGTACATTAAAAAAGGTACAGAATATAAATTAATAACTAGTAAAACAATCAAAGACATACAAATATTAACAATACAACTAAAAGAGGAAAATACTGCAATAACTCTAATATACAAACCATCTAGAATAAACTTTAAAGATTTTAAAATTACATTAAAAAACAATATAAGAAACCACAAATAATAATAGACGATTTAAACGTCAACATTGCAGAAAATGATAATACAACAAAAGAGTACAAGAACATGTTATTAGAAAATGGATATAAAATAATAAATAAAACATCTATAAAATACTGCACAAGAAAGAATCTAGATCCAAATGGAAAAAATTCTATATTAGATCATGTTATTACAAACAACAAACAGGAAATAGTAGATTTAAAAATATTCTCTCAAACATATTAGATCATTGTGAATTAATAACCAAAATAAAAAGAAAACAAAAAACCAAACAAATATACCAGTACTTTTTGAGCACACACTCACAGATTACAAAAAAATAACAAAAGATATCAATACAAGTACACAAAAAATATAAATAACTATCAAAAAAACTGCAAACAATTATAGAAAACAACCAAACCAAAATAAGAATCAAACGAACAGAAAAAAGCCCATGGATCAACAAAGAAGTGTTGGACAATATTGAAAAAAAAAAACAAACTACAAAAAAATCACCTTAAATATCCAAATAATAAAACAACAAAAAATGAATACTACAAACAGAAGAAAAAAACTGCAAACATCATAAAGAATACTAAAATGTTATACTACAAAAGAAAATTTCTAAATAATAAAAATAACCCCACAAAAATATGGGAAATAATAAATAAACAATTTAACAAACAAACTCCAAAACAAAACAACATACAACACACATAATAACAACAAAGTATTCAACAGTCAAGTGCAACCAGATACTAACAACAGAAACAATAAAACAATATAACAGCCTACCAACATACATAAAAACTTTAAATAATGTACCATTTAAATTAAAAATAAAACATATGTTATTACATGACAAAATATAAAAAATAAACAAAAACAACAACAACCACGAGCCCTCAATACCGATAACTTGAGATGGGAATAAACCCGCAAACCTCAAGTGATGATAGAGGGAAGAATCAATTTTTATTTTTATTATTATTTATTATACATTCAGTATTGTTTTGTATTATATAAATTTTATTAATCTATATATATTGGTTGGTATGTCCATTGTGCTTGATTATTTTTAATGCGTATTGCTTTTTATTTATAATATTGTGTTTGTTTATGTGTGTCATTAGTCTGTTATATATTGTCTTTTCTGTAATTTTGCTAAGAACTGATATAAGTGATATTGGTCTATAGTTTTCAGATTTTGATTTTTCTCCTTTTTTGTATATTGGTTTTATAATTTGTTTTTTAAGTATTTGTGGATATTTACCTGTTTCTATAATTTTATTTATAAGTTTTTTAAATATTGGTGCTACTTCTTTTTTATGACTTTTATTACTTTATGGGTTATCTGATCTTCTCTTGGCGCGCTTCTTATTTTTAGTTGTTGGATTATATCTTCTATTTCTTCTTTTGATGTTTTGACGTCATATCCAACTTGCTCCAAACTATTTGGTTCAGACAATCAAACAAACATAAAATCTATATATTCAAAGCCGTATGTGGCGTTAATTTACTATTATAAAGAACCATTGTAGCAAATAATATGGGTAATAAACAAAATTAACTTTGGGTCAACATAAACCTCATAAGAGTTTATCTTTGTTTATTACGCATAAATTAAGTATTGAGTACAAAGTAATATGTGCCGAAATCTAACTTTATTGCTAGCGGATAATTAACTTACCTAATGTAGGCTCCTTTAACAAAATGCGTAAGTTACTTTATTCCATATTATAGTGTTAACAAATAGAGTACACAAAAATTTGTATTGTCAATAATTCTCTTGTCCTATTATTAATATTATTACATCTTATTGGCACGATTCCCGCTACTAAAGTAACTGTTTTGTGAATGTCTCGCTTGTTAGTTTTTACAAAACATCGCAGGTAAAATTTTGCAATTCTAAAAAATGTAGCTCACAAATCAAAAAGTTAGAATCTAGTTTTTACTTAACTAATATTCTGTTTGCTTAAAAATATTTATTTGTAAACTGCCACAGATTCTTAAGAATTTGAGCGGTGAGCGAGGGTCCAGGCTTAGAACAAATTTTATCGGAGCTAGGATTGCCGTTGTGTGCGCACCTTATGAAACGGTTTCCTATAATTAGTCTCAAGTGGAGCTACACTTTTAGGCAGTAGTTAGTAATCAGGTTTTCAGTTGGTACGCATACTACTGATGCGGATAGTTTGCATAATGCTTATAACTTTGTACATAGCTAATAGTCATTATTAGGCATTGACAATGTCTGCATATAAAAAAGTAATATACTACCTGCCAAATATCAATATAACAAATCTAAATTTGCTTGTATGTCTATGATCTGTCAGGCTACGATTAAAAAATTTATTTCTAGGCAAGTGAAAAAGCAACTCTTTATTGAAATTTAAAAAAAAACCTTTAGTTGAAATTTTAATCATTTCTTAGAGTGAATAATTTACATATTATATAAAGTTTTAATAAAAATTGAGCTACTAAGAACCTAGTGTTCTTGTACTTTTAACTGCCAGTGTCGTTGTACACTAAACTGCAAAGTTTTTCTTTTTGATTGGAAGTATCTAACCTTTCTACTGTCACCAAAAATATAAATTAATCAAAAAAGCATGGTCCTACTTTGCGATAATAGTTATGTGTAAAGCGTAAAAGACAAAATCTTAATCTTTCTACTGTAGATATACTTGCAAAACTAGTTAATTGTAAATAATATAATTACAGTGCAAATTAACTAATATAAACAAAAAATATATTGAACCCTAATGAAAAGAAAAAAAATATAATCACAATCAGTTAATACAATGTCAACTTGAAATAAGCTTTAAAATTCATTATTTCTCAATAGTTATAATTTGCAAGTACTTAAAATCAATTTAGTTACTAATCTAAATTGTTGGAAAATTGCAAATTTTCAACATATAGCTAAACAAGAAAAGAAGTCTGATGATTAGATCAGTGCTACAATCTACTGTAGACTGGGCTTCGTATGCATTAGACTAGTCTAAGCATCTAATGTAGTCTTACCATACCATATACCTATATACGGTGATGATCAAATCCATCATTATATACGGAGCACTCATATGGAATAAAAAAAAGAATGCAACTCTAGGCAAAGTACAGAAGTTCACATATTTGTTGATAATAGAGACAATAAAACAACGTTCACTGCAGTTTTAAAAATATTACTATCGCTAATAGTGCTAGCAAGAATAATACTCCTAATTGCAATAACCAAAGCAAGACAAACAGTGCCCAAGCTACAGATAAATAAACACAGTCTTCAATATCTCTAAGTAACCTTACCTCAAAGCTTCTACATACAAAAATAAAAACCAATAAAGACAAAAAACGCTATCTCTAGCCTGATGTCACATATGCTAACAAGAAAAACATGCATAGAATGGAATAATACAAATAAAGTTTGAATGACGATGATTTACCACTAACTACATTATTAAGTTCTGCTTCTTGCTAAATATTATCTAATCCTTATTGATCTTGTTCTTGTGATGACCCATTTTTAAACTAGTTGTTTGATAACAAAACACTAGTAGAAATTAATTGATTCTATAAATTCATATGTACTCAAATATTTTTATAAAATTAATTTAAAAGAGGAACACAAATAAACGTTCCAAATGATGCTGTACAAGCAGAACTTAACTACATTTTAAAATAAGTTCCAATTAATATTTCATGCAGCATTTATGTCTTTTAATTTTTCTTCTTCGAAATTATTTTTGTAAATATTTTAATAAATAATTAAAGTAAAAAAACTCGGCCTGGCCCAGTCGAATCAACCTTAAAGAATACACAGAATATTTTTTATAACATAAATATCACTACTAACTAAGTAAAAACAGTAACGCGTTTTAAGACAATACTTAAAAGAAAAAGTCCCTTTTTATGATTACAAAGTTAGCTGAATTATTTAAAATCTGCTGTTAGTTAAATAAATATTAGTAGCACACCATTTATTAGAAGCCATTCTAAAAGGAAGACTAGCGGTGGCTGTAATTAGTAGATGTAACTAACGATCTTTATATGCAGTTTTATATATTCAGGTTTGAATATCTGCTACAAATATTTTCTAGTTCAATACTTTATTTGTAGGTAGCAGCACCATGTACTATTTATGCTTTTAATGTATTTAATTATGCTTAAAAAACATGATAAATTAAATTATTAATATGTTTGCTTTAATCTGTACTAATTGTAATAAAAAACATTACTACTGTAATTGAATTAACCACACGTAATCACAATATTGTATTAAAATAATTAATTTTTAGGTATTAAACACATACAAAGACGATGTATTAAGAGCACTACCCGTACTATCTTATCTAGATAATATAGAAATTACAGAAGACGATAGAGAATTAAATCCTCATGACATAGAAACTTTTGGTGCTATTATATTCACCTGTCATAGGATCATCGGTCTTCCGGCGCCAACCAAAGAGGTAAACTATTAATTTTTAAATTAATTAAGTTTTAAGAGAGTATTTTACATTTTTTTACAATTATTAAAATATATTTTCATCTATGCACAAATACAAATTACTGTGTATAAAAGATTGGATAAGTATGACAAATATTTGAATGTCTCAGTACAATTTATGATATAATTATGAACAGTAATCTCAGTACAGGTTGGCTCATGGAATGTGTGCAATGGAAGTGCGAGAAAAAGATGCTAAAACGGGCAAAAGCATGAGTGTCACAGAGCAAATAACCGTTTTGTATATACTAAGTTGTCTTATACCGGCCAAACTGTATTGGAATTACTGTATATAAAGACTTAATTGAAACAATATATATGTAAAAAATGAATTAGTAGATTAGAAAATATGTTATTATTAATGTAAAACATTTTTTTTTAAATATTTACTATATTTTTTTAGAAAGGTATAACTCATGTGTTTCATTTTGAAATAAATATGTCACTACTGGAAGAAATAATTATTCCACCCGATCAGGTGCCATCAGATACAGAACATTTGTATACTGACAAGAGGAAAACAAAAGAAAAATCTGATAAAAAATCAAAAGCAAGTGGTAAGAAATCAAAAGCAAGTGGTAAGAAATCAAAGAAAGGAGGTTCTCCAAATCCATATGAAGCTCCTGACGAATGGCCAAATGAACAAAAGTTAAAAGTAATAAATACTTCTTTCAAAACGGAAAGATTTTCTTGGTCTAAAATTATTCAATTATCTGAAAACGCAATAATAATAAAATCAAAAGATGGAAATTTAACGGATATTAGAGATACATTTAGAAGCTGTGTTAATGTTAAACTTGTTTATCTAAAGGTACATTTTAATTAAGTTAAGTTTATATTATATTAAACATAAATAAGTTATAGGTTCTTCCACCACAAATTAACAAGAAAGGTAAGAAAGATAAAAAGAAAAAAAAGAAAAAAAAGAAAAACAAGAAAAACAAAAACAAAAAAGATAAAAAAACAGAAACAAAAACAGAGACAACAAATGAGATGGTAATAGAAGCAGAACCCACGGAAACTATTGTTAAAAAAGTAACTCTTGCAAATTTTTGGTGCGATTTGCATAGCATAAATTGGAGTGACAAATATTTAGACTTTTATTGGGCTCAACACACAAAATGTAAAAATAAAGCATTTGAAGTAGAAGGAAGTCTTAGAGTAAATTATAATTTTGTGTTGTAGTTATTTATTAATATAATGTAACATTAATAGGCTATACAGTATAGTTCCACCGGCGGGAACAAAAAAGGAAAAGAATCTGAAAAATCATCTGAAACAGAAAATGCGGGAGGTGATAAAATAAAAACTGTTTCCGTTCCACTGCCCAAAATATTTACAATTCAGGTTGGATTTGGACTTCAAAGAGATTTTTTGCAATAAACTTTGTATATTCGTATTAAGTTTTGTTTACAAAATGTGTTTTTAGTGCATGAAAATTGTCAATATTTTTAATTGAAAATGTTTTAGTGTTATACTGTAAAATAATAAAATATTATTAAATTGAATTATTAATTTAAATTGATTAACATTAGTTTAAGATAAGAAATATTTCTCTGTTTTGGGGTTATGGCAGGGTTTTCTGGTCTTATGGTATTTATGGCATCTGGTGCATTGGAGGGGTTGGGGAAAGAAAGGGAGAGATGCTTCTGCCCGGTGGACAGTTGAAAATAATTAAACCGTTTGCGAGTAAGAAGTCTATCGTATTTGAAGAGTGCGATATTACTCTAACAAGAGTGGTGAACTGGTCAGTGGCTCGCGATTTTATTCTTATTGCTTTTATCGCGTCAACTTTGAAGTCTACCAGAGCCTGGAATACTTCCGCGTCTGTGATGCTATGCAAAACGTTCTTTATTACGCAAGATTAGGTAATGGGTTTGGGGGGCGGTTGGGCGCGTGGAGTTCTGTGTGACCATAATTTTATATAAATTTGTTCTCCAATGTGAATAATAATAATAATAATAAGTTTGTTTCCCAACAGTAAATACATACTAATAACAGGGAAAATGTATAATAATATATTAAAGATTAAATAATAAATGACAAATTAATAGATATATAACATACATATGGTGCGCACTCTATATAAATAAAAAGAAAAGAAAAATGTAGTCAAATTTGGAAAACTAACATTATAACAATATAACAATAAAATAATAAGAAAAAAAAAAACTATGTTACAGTAATTCTAAAATTGTCGTTACAAATATAGACTGGCTACAATTAAATATATCAATGCAATATTGAACACTAGCATAAAGTCTACACATTGAATTAATCGTCAAATTATAGTGATGAGTGGTATTGCAACGGTTATCAAAAAATGTTACTGCGGTTCTACTTGTAATTTGGGGGACGTAGATATTAATTAATGTCAACAAATTAGGATCATCAATTTTGTTGTTTACTATCTGATGCAAATGTTTAAGTATAATGACATTTTGCCTTGTTGTTAGAGGTTTTGCATTAAACATTGATAACATGTCATTATACGTCACAGATTCATCTGGATAACAACCATTGGTTTTATAATACAGATATCTCTTAAAATATTTTTAAGTTTATGTATGTAAACAGCATACGATGGAAACCAAACCACTGCACCGTATTCTAACTTTGATCTAACATATGATTCGTACAATTTTTGGATTACAGCAGTCTTACTAAAAAGCTCACATGTTCTTCAAATAAAACCTAACATTTTAATTGGATCTTAACGCACATAATCGCAGTGCGGTACAAACGACAATGTTTGATCGAATAACACACCTAGGTCTTTAATAACTGCGACTCGTTCTAAACTGACGCTATCTAAAACATAATCATAAAGAATAGGTTGTAGCTTAAGATAAAAAGACATACATTTACATTTACTAATATTAAGTTTAAGACAGTTAATTTTGCTCCATTGCTAAATTTGCCTCAAATCTTCATGTAGAGCCAAACAATCATTTGTAGTATTAATGGATCTAAATATTTTAACATAATTTGCGTATATAAGAACTTGAGAAGATATGTTGGTTACTATATCATTCACAAATAACAAAAATAATAGAGGTCCCAGGTTTGACCCCTGAGGCACCCCACTAAAAAGGCAAAATGCTTCAGACCGGTAACCATTATACTCAACGTATTGAGATCTGTCTGATAAGTAATTATGTACTAAGCTAACTAAGCTACTACTAAAGCCCCAGCAATGTAACTTTGAAATGATTATTTTATGGTCTATTGAGTCGAAGGCTTTACGAAAATCGGTATATATTACATCAACCTGAAGACGCCGATCAAGTTGCTGAGATATATATTCTGTAAAGTTTAGAAGCTTGATTGAGGTTTGGGTCAATATGGCCGGAGCCGCTCGATTGATTGTTTATGATGCTTGGTTCGATAAGCATTCGGAACTGGTAGGACAATTTACATAAGATTACAGTAACTATTAAACAGTTTATGTTTAGTAATGTGTCAAAGGTGTTCACGCAATGCCCCTAATTAGGAGAAACGTTGTACTGTTTGGTCTTAAAACATCAAAGTATTGTCACTAGTATATGGTCTTATACTGTTAAAAATGCAAATTTCTATTAATGTAAAGCCAAAAATAGCCATATCCGGTCATAAAACATTGAAATGTTTTAAGATAAAATTAAAATCCCCTAAAATTGGTATAAAAATGAATTTTTTTATTCTCAACAGTTAAAAAATAGTAAAATCTAGTGTTCAAATTTAATATTTTTATAAACCATCACCAGCCGTATACTGAAATACCAAAGTTTGATCGTAAACTGAAAAGTGCAAAATTCTATTCATAAAAAGTTAAAAATAAAAATATCCGCTTATAAAATACAGCAATATCATAAAAAAACAGTTGAAAAGTGCAAAACTCTATTTATAATAAGTTAAAAATATAACTTTAAAACATGCAAGGTGCAAGATTCTATTTATAGTATGTGAAAAATAGCAATATTAGGCATAAAATATAAAAATATTGTAAGAAAGCATTAAATTTTAGTCATAAACTGTTAAAAATGCAAAATTTTATGTAGACTAAAGTCAATAATAGTAAAATGTGGTCATAAAATATTAAAACATTTTTAAAAAGAACAAAATTTTTTCCAAAAACAATTAAAAACAGCAAAGTTATGTCATTTGTTTATAAAATCTTATAAATAGCAAAACTCAGTAATAAACTATCAAATATATTATAAGATAGAATACGAATTCACAGAGAGAGGACGTGTTTTGGTTGCGGCCGATAATAATTTCGCAATAAACGGAACTTATCGCTAAGACCAAAAGTGAATTATTTAAAACAGTAAAGATAAAATAGTGTGAGCAGAAAATAAAGTCGAACAGTGAGAAAAAAAGTGGAAGATAAAGATAATATAAATTCCAATAGAATATATTTGCCAGTCAGTGAAGAACAGAGTGCGACATACACCAGGATACCGGGCTAGAGAGAGACGGATGCGAGTGGTACAACACGCTACGATATACAAATCAACGAAATCCAGAGGCGTACGCATTTTATTTTATTTTATTTTATTTAAATTACAAAATTAAAATTAAAACAACATAAAGAGCTTGAAACAAGTTAAATTGAAAACGGAAGTTTAAACAAAAATTTAATTACAACCAAATGAACAAAAGAACAAGAGAAATAGACGTCCAAGAATACCAAAGTATATCTAGCAGAAGTAAAAAAACCATACGATCACCAGAACAAAAAAAGAGAGTAGAAGAGTTTGGGAGTAAACAAGCAGTATATAAAATAGAAGAAGAGACTACTATCCAAAAAAAAGAAATGGAAGAATTAAAGGAAATGATCCAAGCAATGAAGCTTAAGATGGATGAAAATATGGAGGAAATAAAACAAGAAATAAGAACAATAAAAGTGGAAATGGTGAAAAAAGAAGAAACTTGGAAAAGAGAACTGAAGAGCCTAACAAATAGAATAGAAAATATCGAAAAAAAAAGCAGAAAAAGAAGAAAGAATAAAAAAGAAAAATAACATTATAATAAAGGGATTAAAAAGGTCACAGAATACAGAAGAAGAGATTAAACAATTTATGGAAGGAAAGCTACAAGTAAAAGTAGATATAAAGAATATAATATTATTAAAGAAAGATACCAAGAACGAAATCATTAAAGTGGAATTGCCAAACTGGGAACAGAAACAAAAGATAATGATAGCCAAAAATAAACTAAAAAACACAGAGATATATATAGACAATGACCTCACATGGGAAGAAAGGGGAATACAGAGGAAAATCAGAAGTATTGCAAGGGAAGCAAAGACAAAGGGAAAAAGAGTTAAAATTGGATACCAAAAAATAATAATCAACGAAGAAATTTATGTCTGGAATGAAGCTGAAAAGGGAGTCACAAGAAGGAAAAACAAGGATCGTCAAGGGACGACAAAAAACTATTAGGAAAGAAAACTACAACGGCAGACAAAACAAGGACGAACAAAGATAAGAAAAGGATTATTCAAATCGGCACATGGAACATAAGAAGTATAAGAGATAAAGAGACAGAACTAGTAGACAAATTTGAAAAAGCAAAATTGGACATTTTAGCCATAACAGAAACAAAAATGAAGGGACAAGGAATAACAAAGTTAAGAAATAGTCATATTTTAATATATAGCGGAGTAGAAAACAGTGAGAGAGCAAAAGCAGGAGTAGGATGCATAATAAATAAAAATATGGAAAAGGCTATCAAAGAATGGAAATGTGTGAATGAAAGGATAATGGTAATCAATTTAGAAGATAATACACTATCAGCAAACTTAATGATTATATATGGCCCAAGCGAAGATGGAATTAAAACAACAAAAGACAAATTCTGGGAAACAGTACAAATACAGTACGAAAACTTAAAAGAACCTATATACATAATGGGGGATTTCAATGCAAGAGTGGGAAATAGAAACAAGGGTTTTGAAGAAGTAATGGGCACACATGGTAAATCAACTAAAAATAACAATGGAAATAGACTGATAGAGTTCTGTATGATAAACGGACTGAAAATACTCAACACAATATTTGAACATAGAGAGATACATAAATACACAAGAGAAGTTAAAAGTAGAAAAATCAATAATTGACTATTTTGTAACCAATATCTCACAAATTAAAAACGTAAACGATGTAAGAGTGAAAAGAGGTAGTGAAATTGGAAGTGACCACTTCTTAACAATAACAAAGATAAAAGGAATGGAGCAGATAAAACAAACAACTCAAAAGACACATAAAGAGACAATGGTAAGGAAATTTAGAATTGACAGATTAAAGGACACACAGACGAGAGAAAAATACCAAAGCATTATAAGAAAACAAATAAACAGTACAGCAAAACCGAATATGGACAATATAGAAGAAATATGGAACAATTTTAAACACATTATAACGGAGGCAACGAAACAAACTTGTGGAATAACCAGAAGTACAGAAAATAGCAAACAAACACACTGGTGGAATGATGAAGTAAAAGAAGAAGTAAGGAAGAAAAAACAGTACTGGAAGAAGTTCATCAACACCAAGAAAGAAGAGGAATTCCAACACTATAAAAAACAAAGAAAAAAAGTAAAAGAAGTTATAAGAATAGCCAAGGATAGAAGCTGGGAAGAATTTGGGAATACTTTAGAGAAAAACTTTAAGGACAACCAGAAACTGTTCTACAAAACACTAAAGGGCTGCAAGAAAGGAAACCAAGTAAGGCTGAAACAACTACAAGACAAACAAGGAAAGGTATTAAAAGACAACAATGAAATAATGAATAGATGGAGAGAACATTTTAAAGAGCTATTAGAAGAAAATCAAACAATTAACGGAAATGAGGACGAAGAGAAACAATTCCACAAGAATAAAAGCAAGATCAAAGAGACAGAGAAAATAACAAAGGAAGAATTGGAAGAAGTATTGAAAAAACTGCGAAATGGAAAAGCACCTGGACATGACTTGATAAAATCGGAACAATTAAAATTTATGGGGGAAGCAGGAACAATGTTACTTTTGGAAATGCTAAACAGAATATGGAAATTAGGAACAATCCCAACAGATTGGGAGAAGGCAGTCATATTCCCAATTCACAAATAGGGTAACAGCAGGAACTGTAACAACTACAGAGGAATATCCTTAATATGCACAACAGGGAAAGTATATGAGGCAATAATAGAGAATAAACTCAGAGCAGTGATAGAACCAACATTGGAAAAAGAACAAAGCGGATTCAGAAGAGGACATTCAACACAGGACCATATATTTACAATAAGAAAGTTGATTGAAAAAACACTGAGACAAGACAACAAACTGTTTATAACATTTGTGGATCTTGAAAAAGCGTTTGACAGAGTGCCTCGAAAACAACTATGGAACATATTGGAAAAAAGAAAAATAAACGAACAACTAATTAGATCAATAAAAAGTGTATATAGAACCACAAGTAATTACATCAGAACCGGAAAAGAGACGTCGGATGAATTTATTACTACACAAGGTCTAAGACAAGGAGGAGCTTTAAGCCCACTGCTATTTATAATCTTTCTGGATGATATACTAAAGAACTTAAAAGGCAAAACAAAGAAATTGGAAATTGGATATCATAAGCTAGCAATAACAACAATAGCAGCATGTGCATTTGCAGATGATTTAGCAATAATTACCAAAAATGAGGATGATATGCAACATAACATAGACATATGGAACGAGGAATTAAGAAAGCATAACATGACAATAAACATAGACAAAACAAAAATCATGATTGTATCAAAAACAAACATTAAAACAAAAATTCAATTAAATGGAGTAGAAATAGAGCAAGTAGAATCATTTACGTACCTAGGAGTAACGCTAAGTAATAAAGGAAATATGGAACATGAAATTAACAAAAGAATCCAGGCAACAACCAGAAACTACCACGCAATAAACAAGGTGATTCTAAACAACAAGCAAATCTCAAAAGAAACAAAAATGACATTATATAAAACAATATACAGACCAACTTTAGTATACGGAAGTGAAACATGGGTATTGAATAACAGAGATAAAAGTAAAATACAGGCAACTGAAATGAAATACTTAAGAAGAGTAGAAGGAGTAACAAGAATGGACAAAATAAGAAATGAACGGATAAGAGAGAATCTTCAAATAGAAAGTATACACAACACAATAGACAAAAAACAATTAGCATGGTATGGACACCTAGAAAGAATGCCCGAAGAGAGACAAACAAAGCAAGTATGGAACTCAAGGATAATAAAAACAAAAAAAAGAGGAAGGCCTATGAAGACATGGGAAAACAACGTAGGAGAAATATTAAACAGAAACAATCTGAGCTGGCAAGAAGCAAGAACAATAGCAAAGAACAGAAGCAAATGGAAAGAGCAAATAAACAACTTAATTTAAGAACAAGAGATGAATCTCGACACCCGAAAGGGTAAAAGAGATGCAAAGGATAATATATACATATATATATATATATTATAAAAAAAATACAAAAACTGGTCATAAACTGTCAAAAAATGTCTATTTCTATTCACGGAAAGACAAAAATGCTACTCATCTAGATTTTGAAATAAACGTTGAGAAGACTCTGTATGTTTGTAGGTCTTTCTGGATTGCAAACCGTTGCTTACTGATAGCTACACTACTGTTCGTGTTTGTGAGACTTATTCCAGCAAATCTGTTTTCAATACTTTATTACCTTACATTTTGAGCATTTTTTTTGGCACATCCTTTACATCTACTTTAAATGTGTTTCTAACTCAACTATATTTCTGTATATGGACATTTTGTGAAATATATCTTTTCATTTTATTTTCAATGTTTTTCAAATATTCTAAAAATTATGCATGATCTCTACAAGAATATTGTTGTCATTAAAATCTTAAAAAAACTTGATATTTTGTTAATATATTTGATTTTTATTATTCTTTTTATAAGTTTATTGTTGTTTAAAAGATTTTCATTTCAACCATAACTTCAAGTTTTTAATTATTACTGCAAGAAAATGTATTGAGACGGATTTTGATTTTATATCCGGGATTGCAAATATTTAGCAAATTATTAATAAAACGTTAAGAAATAGTACTTTTTTTTTTAATATTAAGTTTGATATAATATATTGAATGTAATCTCATTTATATTATATTTATACATCAGTGTAATTTAAGCCCCTGATTTAATTGGCAATTTTCTCTTAAATAAATGATTCATCTTCATACTCGTAGTTCAATTATTCTTGATAGTATAATAGTGTGCGGTATGATATAAGATATTAGTTACTCCATGTAAGTGTAAAGTGAATGATGGCAGACAGGAGACCTTCCGTGCTCTCATTGAAAGGGGATATACGTGGAAACTGGGCAAGCAAAACTGAATTTCTCTTGTCATGTTTAGGTTATGCAATTGGTATTGGAAACGTGTGGAGGTTTCCATATCTATGTTACAGGAATGGAGGAGGTCTGTTAAATTTTAAAATGCAATAAACAAAATTCAATTTAATGTTTTTTACAGGTGCATTCCTAGTTCCCTATTTGATTATGTTAATATTTTGTGGAATTCCATTATTCTTTATGGAAACGTCTCTTGGACAATTTGCTAGTACTGGTTGTATTACAATATTTAAAATATCCCCATTATTTAAAGGTTATAAAAATTTATTAAGATAAATAATTAAAAGAATTATGTATTACAGTTTAACTCAATTATCTTTAGTTTATTAAGGTACTAATATAGTAAAAATAATTGTTAAATAAATGTTTTATTTTAGGTGCTGGATATGCAATAGTAATAGTAAATATTATCTGCACATGTTATTACAGTGTGGTAATATCGTACCCGTTGGCTTTTATTGCAAACTTGTTTCAATCGGAGTTACCTTGGTTTGATTGTAATAATTACTGGAATTCGGAATACTGTCTTAAGGTAAATACAATTTAAACAGCTTGTGTGAAAAATAATATAAAATATAAAAAGGTGGCAACAAACGGCTCAAGCTTATAAAAACATGTTTAGGTATAAATTAACTTTATGATTATTGTACAAAGTAGTTGCTTAACGCTAGAGAATTGCAGGGTTCAGCCGCCGCGTTCTGATAGGATGCCGCTAGTAGTATCGTTATGGAAAAATATAATAATAGTAATTGCAAACATTACATACTGAAATCTTATCACATCTATGAAAATATTGGTAAACTTGTTCTTGTAGATAACGTGGGACAAAACGCCAACTAACTCAATATCCAAACGATAATATTTTAGTCATCACTTATTTTATATGTTGAACTCCATACAATATTCTATGCTTTTATTTTTTGGGTTAAAAATTTGCAGTTATATTTAACGAGTAAAAAATTAATAGAAAAAAAAAAAAACTTAGAAGAAACGACAAATTGCATCATGTTTTTAACAGCTTAAGGGCACAGATTGGACTTTCTTCTATAATGTGATTTTTTTTTTCAATTATATTAAGGCGTTTTCTTGATGAGTTTGATTCTGTGAACTCTGAACGAGTGTTATCGTTAATTATTCTTAAAAAACATATTTTTTACTGCTTTTTGCACACTATTCTAGTTAAGCATTTATAAAAGACTGTAATGTTTTTCATAGCTATCTTATTTTTGTTATTACTTTGGATAAAAATAGATCTTACGAAGGCTACAATTACTTTGCAACACTAATTATTATCTAACTTTTGTTAAGAGCACTTAAATCAATTATACAAATCGAAAAGATGCACTGATGAGAATTTGTGAAAACCGAAACAATTGTTTGTATTTGGTTGGCCGCTTTAGAGTTGGGTTAGGTTTAAGCAATTGATTTTAAACTTTTGTTTTTTATTAAACTATATTTGATTGTTATGTTAACCTTTTTAGACATTGCAATTTGTTTGCCAGTTGTGATGCTGAAGTTTATCGATGATATTCGGTTTCTTTGGTTGAAGCAACACGATGGAGCTACAATTACTTACAATAATTTATATTAGGTTTTTAAAATATTTTTTTTAGTTAATTTTTAATAATATAGATTTTACATTTTGTTTGTTTTTTTTGCAGCTTGGAAAACACGATATTTTAAATGGAAATGCATCAATCAACTATAAAACACCTGCCGATGAATTTTTCCAGTAAGTAAATTAGCTTATTTATAAAGATTATTTACTTCAAGAATTATTTTGTTTTTATAAAATGTGTTATCAAATGTGTTTTTGTTGTTTTGTTGTAACTTTACATAATAATGCTCATGATTATTTATTATGTTAAGTGTCTCAAGCTAAACGGAGATGGTTAGAACACAGCTTTGTTTTTAATTTTTAAATTGAAATTAATACTTTCGTACTCAATTTCTGACGTTTATTATTTATTTATCAGTATATTTTTTGATGTTGTTTTTTAATAATGCCGGGTTTTGCAACTTGTTACAATTTAGAAAAAAAAACATAAATTAACTTTTCAGTTTTACTATAAATGTTCTCATCAAACTAAAAGTTTTTTTAAGTAAATTTGTTGTACTAAAGATGATGTATTTATTTTGGCTACGTGGTAATGATTAAATTAAAATAATGTGAGTAAGCATTTTTATTAAAATTGTATACTATTGAAGTGTTCTATAATGTACCACTACGTAATATTCTGTATAAGAGGTCTGTCTAAAAAGTATCTGACCTAGAATTTTTCCTGGACGTAGTAGTGATGCTAGGCCGGCGTCACCTTGCACATTGGAAGAAGACAGTTTAATGAGCATGCTTGGTTTTTTTCTCAGCGTTTCGGTGCGTTCGTTGTTGTCTACTATTGATTTTGATTTTGATTTATTTTAAAATGTATGAACAAGTTAAACAACGGAACAGCATAAAATTTTGTCAAAAGCTTGCTGATTTTTAAACAGAAACACAGTTGCCCAATGAAAGCATCTTTCCATGTTATGGCCAAAAATAAACGCAACAGGTAAAAAGGAAAATCAAAGTGATGCTAACAGTGTTTTTAATATCTGTGGAATTGTGTACCACTGACGTTGTAATGCAGTTCGGCGCAAAACACCAGACAGACTGGACGGCAAAACAGTGGCAGTTGCATCACGACAATAATCCTTCTCATTTATCGCACCTGATATAGACTTTTTTGGCAAAACATGGAATTTTGGCAGTTTGCCAACCTTCCTACTTTTCAGACATAGTTTTTTGCAATTTTTGGTTATTTTCAAAACTGAAGATGCCATTAAAGGGATTTCATTTTCAGAGTAAAAAAGAGATAACGCAGAACGCAATGGCAGAGTTGAACACTATTTAAAAAAAAACTTCCAGAATTGTTTTTGGCAGTAAAAGGAACGGTGGGCCAATCCCGTTATCTAAATAATAAATCCCGTTATCTAAATAATAAATTTTTTCTAACTAAACGTCGGATACTTTTTAGACAGGCCTTGTATGTATTTTCTTACACTTACTAAAATAGTATACTGTTATACAAAACTTATATTTATTATTTAGTTTCTTATTCAAGAAACGCACATTTGATCGTATGTATGTAATATGAAATATCATAATTAAATTAATTAAGTCCAACTGAACACTTTAATATACTTTACTAAACAATAAACTAAATACAGTACATTGGTAAACTAGTTTAACACTATTGTACACGTAAAAATACTCAAATGTCATTTTCTGATTTTTATTTGTTTTCAATTAATGCATATTGTTGACAATTTTAATAAAAATATTTTTATAAGACCGGAAAGCTTTCCTGTATTAATATTTGAACAAATTACTCAATAAGATTTAGAAAAATTAGATGATATGTGGGATGTAGTATCAGAAAATGCAACTATTAGCTGATAAAGAATTAGTGTTCAATTAAGCAAAGGTAATAAATACACTTCACATCAAGGCTTGCATCTGTACAACTGGAAGATTATCCTGAACGTATGGAGTTTTGTAGGTGGATAAATAATAATCCTAGTGTTGAATTGCGCATACTCTTTACAGATTAAACAACATTTATTTGTGACGGCATTAATAATACTCACAACTGTCATGTATGGTCAGACAAAAATCCCCACGCAACAGTCAAAAGTAATTTTTACCATATGTTTTTGCTAAACGTGTGGTTTAGTATAGTACATAGTTATTAGATTAGCTTTTTTATTTTGGTAAACCGCCTCATAGGTGACAACTGCTTATTTTTTTAAATATAATAAATTATACGGACTACTAGGAGGTTTCTTTAAACATCAGAATGCAAATGTACTACCAGCACGATGGAAGTCTTGCACATTTTGCTTGTCACATTTATCATACATCTACAACATACGAGAAAAACTATAACAAGAGTCTGCAGCTTAAACTTATCTTTTAGATAGTTAATTATTATTTTGGCTGTATTCAAATGTGTGATTGTCTAAAACACTTACTAGCGATTAACACAATATACATAATGTTAGGTCTACTTACAATTATAGAAAACATTAGCAAACTTATTGTTTTGCTATACGGAATTCTTTTTTTTTATTGTTTGCTATTTTTTTTTATTTGTGGGTATTAGAATCAGCTAAAATGCTGATGGAACTTGTCTCTGCAAAGTTAAATTTTATTATAATTTGGTTTATGTAATTTTGTTAATGTACAAATATTGACACATTTAATAAATTTTAGATTTTTTGAACCAATCTTTAAATTCTCTCATTGCTGTGCTTACATACAATGCCGGCTAGTAGAAAAATAATGAGTCCAATTCATTTGAGGCAACGCAAAGGGTTGTTAAAAGATATCTTCTTAAATTAAATACTAGAAAGGCATCAAGTATAGATAACATTCTACCTATTATTCATAAAATATTTCCAAATGAATTAATTTTCATTTTGACTAAAATATTTGCCTTATTATACAAAAACAAAACATACCCAAATTGTTGGAAAATTGCAAATGTTCAACCTATTCTTTAAAAAGAAGACAAGTCTGATTCTTTAAGTTATAGACCAATTGCATTATTGTCTAATCTGTATTTTTTTTTTAATATATTAATTTTTACTATGTCAAGTTTTTAGAACAAATTTTATTTTAGACAAATAAGGAGAAAATCTTGAACTAGCGCTAGATATTTCTAAAGCGTTTAATATGGTATGGCATCCCAATCTTGTTATAAAGATCTATTGTATAAGTCTTAATAAAATAACTGTAAATCTTATCAATAACTTTTTTGATAATAGAAAAATTATAGTTAGTATTGATGGTTTTAACTCTGACCTTAAAATTATATATGCTGGTGTTCCTCAAGGTTTTGTCCTTTTCCAACTTTATTTTTGATTTACATTAATAAACTTTTTTAAATAACTAAAAGTCATATTTATAGTTTTGCCAATGATAGCACCTTTCATACTTCATACTTTCCTAAGCCCATATCAACAAATAAAGCAGAGCGTTTTAAAATTGTCAATTTTAACTCTAACAACTCTAAACAACGAATCCATATCTAAGTCTTTTTTAATTTTTTTTCTAGGTGTCACAACCTTCCACAATTTTCTATAAAACAACCATGTTGTCAATATAGCTTTAAAAGTATCTAGACTTACTTACTTACTTACTTCTGTTCAACTTTTGCATATATATAAAACTTATATTTGTCTTTGAACTAAATATTGTTTTCAAGTATGGGGAGAAGCATTAGAAACTACACTATCTTTTTTAAACTCTATTTAGAAACAAGCTATTTGGATCATTGCCGATCCATAATTAACTAATTCATAACTAACTAATGCATCTTGCATTTTTTAGAGATATTTTAATAGACATTGTTCAAGCAAAATACAAGACATTTTGCCAACTAAACAAATATTTACACGTAGTACAAGCTTGCTAGGAATTCTAACAAATATTCTTTGACAGTACAGAGATGTAAAACCAAAATTTTAAAAAAATATTTTTTTCAACCGCAATATCGACAAATACAATAAATTTTTAAATTTAGTATTTTCTGAGATTTACAAGTCACAAATATTCAATTGTTTGAAACTAACAGTATATTGTCTACAAAATTACAAAAAACGTACCAGGTGTTTAGTACAAATCTAAAACTTAACGCTAGAGAATTGCCGGATTTAGTCGCCGCGTCCAGCTGGAGTGCCGCTAATAGTATTGTTATGGAAAAATATTAAATCCTATCACACCTATGAGAATATTGGTGAACCTTTCTCTCTAGACAAATATTGACACGTACAGCGCCGTTTTTATATTCAAATTGGTTCTTATAGGACAAAACGCCAACCAACTCAATATCCAAACGAAAAGATTTTAGTCATCACTCTTTTTATATGTTGAACTACATACAATGTTCTATGTTTTCATGTTTTTGGTTAAAGATTTAAAGTTATATTTAACAAGTAAAAAATTAATAAAAAACTAATTAAAAACGTCACTTTTTAAAATTTATTTGCAAAGAAAAAACTTATTGCATTAAGTTTCTACAAGTTTAAGGACACAGATTGGACTTTTTTCTACACTGTGTGAAAATTTTATTCAATTACATTCAGGCATTTTCTTGCTGAGTTGGATGCTGTAATCCCTTATAATAGTGCAACTATTCTCTCCCCTTAATTTAAAATTATTAAATAATTATTTTATATTTTAAAAATTTGTTTTAATCTAGTATTTAAACAGCAACAAACCTTCTCTGAAATTACATTTGACTAAAGAAAAAATTTCAAACAAGTTTCTTCATTCATTTTTCATGTAAGAAAACTGTCTTAATAGTATACTATTTTTATTCTTGGAAGCAATTGCTAGAAGTGTTTTGATAGTATCATACCTTGGTGTTAGTAAGATGTTTTTTCAAAGTCAATTTATTTAATTTGACTGCTACTTTTAGCTTTATTAGATTTTATTGCTGGTTGCTGGTTGATATATATTGATATGGAGTACAATATTTTGTTAGGTTTGTAAAAATTCAATTTAATATGTACACAGTAAGTTCTTTGTGTACAAAATTACTTTTGTATTTTCTACAATGATGCAATTGTTTTGTTTACTTTTTTTATTTTGTTGCGGTGTATTTTTTAGGTGCAATCGCAATCATTATAGTAATAAAGATTTTTAAAACAACTGCTTTAAATAGTTGGTTTGTGTTACAGTTGAACCAATCTCGCAGGTTCTTTAGAAATGCGTGGCGCTTCTGCCGATGCTTCTTTTTCTTTGTATTTTTCCTTATATTATTATTTGAAGTAGGTGATTTTTTTCTTGTTATGTGTCTTAGGTATTCTAGTTTTTGTGTTTTAGTGATAATTATTATTTATTTTTCTTTGTCATTCTTCTAATTACTCCTACATTGGTTATCTAGACAGACTGTCTATGGGATTTGTAGTATTCGTCTGTACGACTATAGTTCAAAAACTTCTTGCTTTTTGATGTCTTCTTTCTTTAGCGTCTATTGCTTTTGTTCTATATAATAGTGTGCTATGTACGTAGCAACTTGTTAGTCTCGTTTTTAGTTTTAGACTTCCACATAGTGGTTTTTTTTTCATTTTTATAAAAGTTGTTTTTGTTTTTGCTATTCTTGTTTTTATTTCCATTGAACAATTGATATTTTGGTTAATAATTGTTCTTAGATGGTTCAATTTTGTTACTTTTTTATGGGTCTGTTGTGTACATAGATGTTTTTGTTCTTTTATATTTATATTATAGGGATAGTCCTCATTTTTTGCTGGTTCTTGTTACTCTGTTAATTAATCTCTGAAGCTCTTTCGGGTTGTTTGCAATTATAGCTGTATTGTCGGCGTATCTTATGTTGTTGAGAGCTATGCCATTTATTTTTGCTTTTATTGTTTTGTCAAGTGTATTTTTTTCATGATTTTTTGCATATAGATTGACAGCATTGCTGATAACACACTCTGATTCTTTTTCTTATTTTAATCTTTTCTAATGTGTTGTTATTTATGTATAAACACAACTTTTTCAAATAAAATTATCATCATATTTGTTCAAAACACTGGCGCTGCGCTGCGGCTACAACGCGGCATTGCTGTATTGCCGCGAATTACGGTCGCGCCAGCGAAACTAGACGCTTTTTGATAAGATAACGTCTGCCGAGAAATTGTAACAACACCAACCACCTGCTGCGTAGCTCAGCAAAATGATTTATGTAAATGTAGAAGCACGTACTAGAATTAGTTAGTTAAATACTAGTTCTTTATCGGGTTATGACTTATATTCTCTTTTAATATTTAATGTTACTTTAATAATTAATAAAATATTACATTGAAATTAAAAAGTGTGTACATTAAAATTCATAATTGGCGCTGCAAACAGGATTCTTTGACTGTTCAGTAAGTGAAACGGATTGTTTTAACAATTTACGAAGAATTGAAAGGACACAAGAACATAATTTGAAAAGATTTTATCAGCAAGCCAGATTCGAAACAGCGTTGGACCGCATTCATTGAGGATAAATCCACCGATACGGATTACAATCTAATTGCCAAGGAAGCGATGAAAGTTACCGGAATAATATTCAGCATTATCCAGCAAGTTCAGTAATCCTTTCAATATATCTTTAAAATAAGTATAACAATTTGATTCTGTATCTTAGTGATGCAATTGATTAATTCAATTCATTATTAGGTCTGTTCCAACATACAATTTGGACAGTTTGCAAACCGTCCAAACTGTGCGCACAAACAAATATTTGTCTTTCTTAAGCAATCTTTTATACACAGTAATTTGTTTGTGTGCATAGTTTGAACGGTTTGCAAACTGTCCAAATCGTATATTGGAACAGACCTAATAATGAATTGAATTAATCAATTGCATCACAAAATAGAATTAATTAATAATAATAATAATAATAATAATAATTTATTTATTCATTTTGGCCAAATAGATGAATATGAACAGTCAATATACATAATACATAAAAATTAATAATACACATTGAAATAGACATATATAAACAAATAAGATAAAAATAATATTACATTATAATATAAGACACATATTAAAAGCATTTTATAAAGAATCAACTAAATATTCTTGCAAACTATAATAACATTTAGTAACTAGAAATGTATGTGTTTGAGTTTTAAACAGTTTGTAATTAGTAATTTCTTGCAAGTATGTAGGTAACTTGTTGTAGAGTCGCACGCATGCAAATATTGGAGATTTCTCGTATTTGGTTGATTTATGGTGTTTAACTCGCAAGTGATTAATATTACGTGTATTGTAACCATGTGTGGACGTTGTTGATTGAAACTTAGATATATTTTTTTAACATAGGTTACTGACTTATAAATATAGATAGATGGCAGCGTTAGCAAGTTATTGTTGATAAAATAGTCTTTGCAAGTCGCAAGTCTATCCGCTCCATATATTAAACGTATAATACGTTTTTGTTGCACAAATATCCGTTTTATGTTTGTTGCTTGGCCCCATACTAAGATATTGTAGGTCAAGTGTGAATATACCATAGCAAAATAAATCTTCATTAATGAATCTAAATTTAAAGTCAATCGCATTTGTAAGATTGCAAAAAAAGCTTTGTTAAGCTTTTCACAAACGCTGTCTACTTGACATGACCAATTCAGATTTTCATCAATTATGGTTCCTAGAAATTTTACATTTTTACTAAGATCATAATTGAATATTTTTATAAAATCGTCGGATAAACATTTTCTTTCATGAAAATTTATAAATGTAGTCTTATCTGTATTTAATATAAGTCTGTTCTTATAGCACCATTGATTAAAATCATTAATAGTGTTTGTCACACTTGCTACTAACTCTTCTTCTGTGTTTGCTGATATTGCAATAGAAGTATCGTCTGCAAACATTACTACTAACCCGTTTCTAATCGATGAAGGCAAATCATTCACGTACATTAAAAATATAAGAGGACCCAATACAGATCCTTGAGGAACACCTAAAGTTATTGGATAGTTTCCTGATAAATCTTTATTTATTTTTACAACTAAGTTACGATTTGTTAAGTAAGATCTAAGCCATTCAGAAAAATTTCCTTTGATCCCCATTGCACAAAGTTTAGCTATTACAAAATCCGGGTTTACTGTATCAAATGCTCTTGACAGGTCAAAAAAGAGACCAAGAACATATTTTTTTTATCCATTTCGTCGTAAACGTATTGTAGGAACTGAATAGATGCTGTTTCAACTTAAAAGTCTTTACGGAATCTATGTTGATTTTCAGTAAATAAGTTATTGTTATTTAGGTATAAAATAATTCTATTAAATATTATTCTTTCAAGTATTTTTGAAAAGACACTTAGCACTGAAATTGGTCGATAATTTTCAATATCCATAAAATCTTTCTTTTTATATACAGGTGTAACACATGCCGTTTTCAGTACACTAGGAAAAACTCCCAATGATAGTGAACGATTTATAAGTCTGACTAGAGGCAGTTCTATAGTGTAATATATTTTTTTTATAACCTTAACAGTAATTCCATCTATACCCGGAGATTTGTTATTATTGAGTTTATTTACAACTTCTAAAATTTCTGCCTTTTCAATTGGAAATATGTACATTGAATTACACTGATATTCCATATATGTACAGTTTGCTGATAAACTGCGGCTAAAGTGAGCGTTTAATGAATTATCAGCTATGTTAGCAAAGTAGTTGGCAAATATATCTGATAGCTCTTTAGAGCTGTTTTTGGTTTGGTTGTCTATCTTTAATTTAATTATTGGTTTTGTTTTTGAACGTCCTAAATTTTTGTTTATTAGCTTTGTAGCATCACGTTTCTGCCATAGGAGCCGGCGTTTCCTAAAACAAATAAAGTATATATTATAATTTAAGATAGGCAACCGAGGTAACTGTTGGAAGTTATTAGGGATGTAACGTAGGCAACCCAACATACACTATGGATAATCCGGTAGCCGGACATTGAGGATTGTGTTATGAATATTTATATTTGTACGCACACTAATTAAGTCAGTGTGGGGGTGTTACATGTTAGTTGATATATGTTCTAATTAACTTTTGTTAGTAATGGTTAACGTTTGAAAGAATGTTTGACACTTACCATGTGAGTTGATCCCGACGTATCATTTCGGCTATTCCTACCTCTGTGGGCCTTCTCTGGTGGTGTATTCTGAAATAAGAAATTATTAATATATATGTGGGACTATAATGGTGTGATTATTACAAGGATATAAGTGGAATTATGTGATGTTAGTATTGGCGGTTACGAGTAGGGTTATTTTCTCTCGGAGTAAGATTGAAACTAGTTTTTGAGTTAATTTTAGGGATAAATGTTGTTAGATCTTACTCGAGAAGTGGCTTTATTGCTATGTAGGGAATAGGGGGAATGTTTTAAGGGATTTTACGATTGAATGTTTTGTTTATTATTGGTTGGAAGTTATGTGGATTGGGAGAGTACAGGATGGATTGATTGAGTACTGGAAACTTACGAATGGTGATATTCTAAGCTCTCCAGTAATGTTACAAATACTATTATGATGGTACTTACTTGAATTTTAATTAATCCTAATGTTGACATCTGTCACTGTCACCCACCATGTTGTTTACACTTGGCACTTTTGGGAACATGTCATAATTTACGGTTGGCAGCACTGATTATTGGTTCAGGGTGTTCATGTGAAACTTTAACATGGAGGTTCTTTCTCATCCGGTGCTCGAAGTGTGGTGGTGTGTTTGCTGGTTATTGAATACCGACAGGAGGGTGTAACCTCATGGCTTGTGGCCATTTTATGGTATGTACCAGTGATCATTTGATGGATTAAGTGCTATATGGAAAGCACCCGCTAATTATTAGAGCGGAAAATTGATCCTACCGCGGTGCGGATTTTTCACCACCCACACCTCGTGGCAAATGTTATATGGGCGGCCGACGAAGCTCAACTTAGAATATATTGGAATATATGTGTGTATATACATAACCGGATAGAGGCTATCGAATTGCTTCTACTCAATCTCAGGTTTTCTTTATCAGGTTTTCTTTCTTACCATTAAACCTTTCTATTGTTGATGGTCATTGAGACTAACATGTGTACTGGTGTCATCAAGATGGAGTTCCGGCTCTAAGGACTTGATGTTGGACATTCCAGCCATACACCGAGGTATTCTGTCGGAACAGTCATCCCTGGGACAAAAAATATTTAGGGGTTCGGATGCCAAGGAGGACGTCCTGGAGGTGAGGAGCATCGCTGGAAGTCAAGGCTTGAAATTTTATATGTTTCCTTAACTTTTTAAATATTTATGTTGTGCTTCACACTACCTTATCATGCGTCACATGATATTTATATATGATATTTTTATATGATATTTTCAACTCTTTTTTTGTAAGAAGGTATTATTGCGTGTTTGTAAACCTCGTGCAAGTGGGCTTCGTTGCCTGCTTAAAAGTCTCAAATTTATGAATTAACGGAAATCGGGGTCGCTCGTAGCGCTACGCGTTTCACCGCTTTCACCTCGTCATTCGCGGGCCACAAGGCCATATATATATTTTTTTATATAAACTTGCATGTCCAGTTATTTATTACTTGTGATACCTTGGGCGTATGCCCCAAACAAAACGTATTTAAATGTTCGATGTTTAATGATTAAATATAGAGTGTGTGCCACACTTTTCAAAACAGACCATTGACCTGCGTTTAATTTATACTTTTGTTCTCTTGGGGAGGGATTTACAGGAACAGGTGGGTTCGAGCGTTTCCCACGGAGACCGGTATCGCCGAGAGTCCTCGACAGAAACAAGCTCGTGGCGCTCACAATTATACCCGCCCGTCTTCACTGAGTCGGCAGGCACTCTCTCGGTTGACCATACCACCCTAGCTCCCTCATCCTCTCCTAAGAAGTGAGAAATTACGTCACATTTTTGGCGCCCAACGTGGGGCCTTTAAATTAAATTTAGGGCATATTAAAATTTAAAAAAAATAAAAAATTTTGAGTTAAATAAAATTGGAAAAAAAAAAATTTTGAGTTAAATAAAATTGAAAAAAAAAATGTATAAGTCTTTGGTCTGATGAATAGGTGGCAAACACAATAAGTAAGGAAATTATTAGCAAACTGACTTTTATGCGATTATCTCTAGCTTGCAATTTTGGTAGTCGAGAGAAAACCTGGGATTGGTAATTACTTACCACTTGTGAAAATTTTGGATTTTTGTTTTATGATTGATTTTTTTTATTGGAATTCATATATTGGGAATTCTCTTTAGGGTGTGAGGACATTTTTTTTGACATATTTTGGGATAATTTTTAGGGTGTCCGAAAAATTGCTCCTCAAATATTTTGTGTAAATTTAGGTGGTACAAGTTTTAAATATATTTCGGAAAAAGTGTACTTTTCTATCAAAGTAGTGTTTTGTACATTATAGGTTAGGTTCGGTGTTCGGGAGTTTGGCTGTTATTAGTGTTTGTTTTTTTTTGTTGTTGGATCATTTTGATTGTGTATAATTCACGATGTCGAGGAAAATTGATGTAGGTAGGCTTGTCCAAGACGAGCTTACTTATGAACTGGCTATTCGTGGGCTACAGTCCGCTTCGTGCGAGGACAATTACTAAAGATGGAGAGGGATGTCGATAGTTTTTTTCGTCCTGAACATCCATTCACTTTTGAGGAAGACGTGAATGCAGCGACGACAAAATTGGCGGAAATACGTCAGTCCGTGGGTTTGCTATCTGAAGATCAGTATCAGCCGTTGGGCAGAAAAATTTCCAGCCAACTGGCACATTTATTAGGTAGGGTGGAAGTGACCAAAGCAGTGACTACAGAGGAAACTAAGATTCGATCCGATTTACTCCAGGGAGTGCTAGGCCTTATGGATTGTTTTGAGACAAGGATGGCAGAATTGACCAAGGATTCGAGAACCAAACCGTTGGATGTCCAAGTAATTTAACAAAGGTCACAACATTTTAGTATGCCTATTCATAGTACTCCCGCTGCTTCGTCAACCTTTGTTGAGGCAGGCCGTACCTATGTGAAGTCAGTACCAGTTAGTAAATGGGGAATTAAGTTTCAGGGACGTTCCGCCAAGGTATCGGTGAGTGCGTTTCTTCAGGAAGTAGAAGACCTTCGACAAGCTCGGAACATATCAAAGGAGCAACTGTTTGCTTCCGCGATAGATTTAATTGAGGGACAGGCTCTGTTATGGTACAGGGCACGGAGACATTTAGCGGACAGTTGGGAAGTTTTGGTCCGTCTTTTAAGGGAAGAATATCTGCCAGCCGATTATGACGATCGCTTGTACGACGAAATTAAACGGCGTACTCAGGGACCTACTGAGAATATGGGGACGTACTTGGTTGCGATGGAGAATTTATTTTCTCGCTTATGTCATCCGGTGACGGAGAACTTAAAGCTACAAATTTTGCTACGGAATATTGAACCTTTCTACCAACTTCATCTTGGTCTAACGGAGGTTACAAGAACGGAACAACTGCTAAAACTTGGTCGTCTTTTGGAGTCGAAGAGAATGAGTGTTGACAACTTTGTGCCTCCTCACAAGCGTAATTTTGATCTAGAACCTGATTTAGCCTACGTCCAAGTTACCGAGACGTGTAACACCGTGGATACCAGGACGTGTTTTAATTGTCGGAAAGCGGGACACATATCTAGATATTGTAAGGAAGCGCCCCGAAAACGCTGTTTTGGCTGTGGTAGAAAAGGTTTCACCAAGTTTAATTGCCCGGGTTGCAAAGGTAAATCTCCGGGAAACGGACCGACGAGGCGTTAAAAGGTTGCCTAACGTCTCCTAAAGCCTCAACATCAACTACCCCTGTCTTACTCGATTTCATCTTAGCTCATGCACTGGGAGATGAGCGTCCCTACCTACATGTAGACAATTTTGGAAGAACCTTTTTGGGATTGTTGGATTCTGGTGCCTCCAGAACCATTTTAGGACGTGAAGGGTGGAATTTGGTAAAGGATTTGGGATTGTCAGTAGACTCGAAGAATAGAATTAGGTGTACCGTTGCTGATGGAAAATCTTGTGAATGTTTGGGTGTTGTGAGTGTACCAATTAGATTAAGGGATAGAGTCAAGATAATAGAAGTGCTAATAGTTCCCGAACT
Source organism: Tachinus rufipes (assembly GCA_963932245.1). Lineage (NCBI taxonomy): Eukaryota > Metazoa > Arthropoda > Insecta > Coleoptera > Staphylinidae > Tachinus > Tachinus rufipes. The sequence continues at coordinate 40,984,817 of OZ010741.1, read as the reverse complement.
TCCTCACTTGCTCATTTTGGGTTTGGACTTCTGGAGATCGATGGGAATAGTTCCTAACCTTCGATCAGACGAGTGGAAATTTGTATCAGATAATGTAGTGTCGGAAGTAACAGTAGAAGGTCTGACTGATATTGAGAGAGACCGTTTGGAAAAAATCATTACAGACCAGTTTAAAGGGCAAGGGACGAGCCCTTTCCGTGAAACATGTTATTAAGACAAACTCTGAGCCCATAAAACAACGGTATTACCCCGTTTCACCGTATATGCAAAAGCACATAGACAAGGAGTTGGACGAAATGCTCGACCAAGGAGTAGTGGAACCATCGACGAGTGGATGGTCATCTCCAATTTTAATGGTAGCCAAAAAAGATGGAAAATACCGTTTTTGTGTCGATTTTAGGAAACTGAATAAAGTGACAGAGAGGGACGCGTACCCGCTGCCATACGTAAGTAACACGCTGGACAAACTTCGGAACTCCAAGATGTTAAATCAGCCTACTGGCAGATACCTTTAGACGACGATTCTAAGGCTCTTACGGCTTTTACGATCCCAAGCCGCGGCTTATTTCAGTTTACTCGAATGCCTTTCGGGCTACACAACGCACCCGCTACGTGGCAGCGTTTTATCGACCGTACGTTAGGTCCTAGTTTAGAGCCACATGTGTTCGTCTACCTTGACGATATAGTCATTGTGTCAAATGATTTTGTTAAGCATATGGAAGTGTTGGAAGAAGTATTCAGACGTCTACGCGAGGCGGGCATTACGTTGAGCCGAGATAAGTGCCAGTTCTGTAGGTCGGAGCTGAAATACCTAGGCTACATTGTCAATTCCCGAGGACTACATGTGGATCCCGACAAAGTCTAGACAATTTTGGGTTTGCCAACCCCCAAGAATGCGACGGACGTCAGAAGCGTCATCGGTGTTGCCTCTTGGTACAGGAAGTTTGTACCCAACTTTTTGACGCTCATGGCTCCACTGACCAATCTGACTCGTAAGAAGGTAAAATTCCTGTGGACAGTCGAGTGCGAAGATGCATTTAGGGAATTGAAAGATGCATTGATTTCGGCCCCGGTGTTATCCTGCTCGGATTTTAACCAGCCATTTGTGTTGCAAACCGACGCTTTGGGATTTGGGCTTGGAGCTGTACTGTCGCAAACCATTGATGGTGAAGAAAAAGTGCTTAGTTATTTCAGTAGATCTATGAGTAGGGCAGAGAGAAATTATGTTACTACGGAACGAGAGTGTCTGGTCGTCTTGTGGGCGATTGAGAAATGTCATCCGTATTTGGAAGGCGTCCCATTTCAGGTCATTACTGACCATCATTCCTTGGTCTGGCTCCATAATTTAAAGAATCCCAATGGACGTTTGGCACGCTGGGCTGTCAAACTACAACAGTACGATTTTGTGGTAACCCACCGGAAAGGTAGAGAACATGTGGTACCCGATGCTTTGTCCCGGTCTGTACCTGTATTGGATTATGTTATGTGTTGCGAAGTGGACGTTACGTCTGACAAGTGGTATGTAAAGATGGTTAGTTTGGTGTTGTCAAATCCGTTGAAGTACGCGGCGTGGCGTGTAGAGGATGGAAAACTGTTTAAATATGTTTCGGTGCGTTTTCCTGGACTAATGGAGGGTAGTGATAGTTGGAAGCGTGTCATATGTAAGAGGGAACGGTATGAGATTTTGCGGCAAGCTCACGATGTCCTGACTTCTGGACACGGAGGAGTGTATAAGACTTACTCAAGGGTAGCGGGAAAATTTTATTGGCCACGGATGAGAGCCGTTGTCAGTCGTTACGTTTCGCGATGTAAAATTTGTATCCAGCATAAGAGTGACAACCAAAGGCCGCAGGGTTTGATGGCAACTCGTCAGACGCCTGTACGACCTTGGCAGATAGTATCAACCGACTTAATGGGCCCGCTCCCGCGAACGACTCACGGAAACTCCTTCATACTGGTCATAACCGACAACTTTTCTAAATTTTCGTTATGTTATCCTTTAAGAAAGGCTACGGCCACGGCGGTCACCAAAAAAATGGAGGAAGAGGTTTTTCTTGTGTATGGAGCTCCGCACACAATCCTGTGCGATAACGGCGTGCAATACCAAAGTCGCGAATTTAAGAAGTTAGCGGAAGCGTATGGGGTTAAAATAACATATAATGCTTACTATCACCCACAAGCTAATCCGACAGAACGTGTTAACCGTACTTTAAAGACTATGCTGGCTTCTTTTGTGAGCAAAAATCATCGACTGTGGGACGATCTCTTACCTAAGGTTGCTTGTGCCATGAGGACTGCCAAGCACGAAGCGACTAAAGCCACACCCTCGTTCATTAATTTTGGTAGGGAAATAATTTTATCGGGACGCGATCACCGAACTGAGAAGGTACTTCCCGAATATGTAGATTACGGTAAACGATCTTCCGCTTTAGCTTCTTTGTTTAGGGATGTTTGTGAGAAACTAAAAGTTGCGGCTGAAAGGTCCAAGAAATCTTACGACCTACGACGTCGACATGTTGCTTTCTTACCCAATCAGTTAGTTTGGAGACGAAATAAGGCGTTGTCAGACGCTAATAAATTCTTTACTGCTAAATTTGCACCAAAGTTCATAGGTCCTTTTTATGTCGAAAGAAAAGTTTATCTGTGGACGTATGAGTTAAGGGATGAGAGTGGTAAATTTAAAGGAGTGTGGAACGTCAAAGACCTGAAAGGTTCAGCAGGCAATGACGATTCTTAACACGTTTTAGCTGTGTTGGCCCCGGCATGAGAATAGGGCATCCGTGATACTGCGTGGGGTAAGAGTCCCTTTAATGACCCAGGGTTGCGTTTACCAACAAGTCGATTTTCGATGGCAACGTGTGTATGTCCTTGTGGTTGTCTGTGTGTAAGTTCTTGTGGTTGTTCGTGTGTGTTTCCTATTCTTTGAATAGAAGCGTGGGGAGGGGCCCAGAGTTTTGTTTGGTCCGAGGGTACGGGGAGACACCCGCGTATCCTAGTATAACGACTTTGGCTTTTGATTATGGTTTTTGGATGGTTTTGGATTTGATTCGATGTATGGTAGTGGACATGGGCAGCACCCCTTACTTTTTTCTTTTCTTCCTTTTGCCGACCAACAATTCGCCGAGCTTCAGCCCCGAGGGAAGGTGTTAAAGAAGTCTTTAGGCTAGGGGATGAATGTTGGACTACGGTATTTTTTTGGTACTCTACTATAGGTACTCTTTCTTCGACTGTCTGTGGTCAACTCTTCTCTTTTTTTTTTTCTTTTGGGCTGTCCCATGTTTGCACTACTCGGGAATGATTGGTTCTTTTCTATATTTTTTTTTAGTTTTGATTATTTTGGGTTTCTTTTGTGGGGGATTGTTTGTTTGGGGATGCTTGATTGCGGAGTTTTTGGGGTCTGGGTAGACTCAGTTTCTTTTGTTTGTTTTTTATTGCTGTTTTAGGCAAACTATTAGGCATTGGCTTGGAAGCTTTGCGCAGACTCAGACTTCGTTCTGTTTCTTCGGAAGAAATTCTTTTGGAATTTTTCCTCGCGGGAGTAAAGGGGGAGTTTGTAGCATCACGTTTCTGCCATAGGAGCTGCCGGCTGGTTTCCTAAAACAAATAAAGTATATATTATAATTTAAGATAGGCAACCGAGGTAACTGTTGGAAGTTATTAGGGATGTAACGTAGGCAACCCAACATACACTATGGATAATCCGGTAGCCGGACATTGAGGATTGTGTTATGAATATTTATATTTGTACGCACACTAATTAAGTCAGTGTGGGGGTGTTACATGTTAGTTGCTATATGTTCTAATTAACTTTTGTTAGTAATGGTTAACGTTTGAAAGAATGTTTGACACTTACCATGTGAGTTGATCCCGACGTATCATTTCGGCTATTCCTACCTCTGTGGGCCTTCTCTGGTGGTGTATTATGAAATAAGAAATTATTAATATATATGTGGGACTATAATGGTGTGATTATTACAAGGATATAGGTGGAATTATGTGATGTTAGTATTTGCGGTTACGAGTAGGGTTATTTTCTCTCGGAGAAAGATTGAAACTAGTTTTTGAGTTAATTTTAGGGATAAATGTTGTTAGATCTTACTCGAGAAGTGGCTTTATTGCTATGTAGGGAATGGGGGGAATGTTTTAAGGGATTTTACGATTGAATGTTTTGTTTATTATTGGTTGGAGGTTATGTGGATTGGGAGAGTACAGGATGGATTGATTGAGTACTGGAAACTTACGAATGGTGATATTCTAAGCTCTCCAGTAATGTTACAATGACTATTATGATGGTACTTTCTTGAATTTTAATTAATCCTAATGTTGACATCTGTCACTGTCACCCACCATGTTGTTTACACTTGGCACTTTTGGGAACATGTCATAATTTACGGTTGGCAGCACTGATTATTGGTTCAGGGTGTTCATGTGAAACTTTAACATGGAGGTTCACCACACTTCGAGCACCGGATGAGTGCTCGAAGTGTAGTGGTGTGTTTGCTGGTTATTGAATACCGACAGGAGGGTGTAACCTCATGGCTTGTGGCCATTTTATGGTATGTACCAGTGATCATTTGATGGATTAAGTGCTATATGGAAAGCACCCGCTAATTATTGGAGCGGAAAATTGATCCTACCGCGGTGCGGATTTTTCACCACCCACACCTCGTGGCAAATGTTATATGGGCGGCCGACGAAGCTCAACTTGGAATATATTGGAATATATGTGTGTATATACATAACCGGATAGAGGCTATCGAATTGCTCCTACTCAATCTCAGGTTTTCTTTATCAGGTTTTCTTTCTTACCTTTAAACCTTTCTATTGTTGATGGTCATTGAGGCTAACATGTGTACTGGTGTCATTAAGATGGAGTTCCGGCTCTAAGGACTTGATGTTGGACATTCCAGCCATACACCGAGGTATTCTGTCGGAACAGTCATCCCTGGGACGAAATATATTTGGGGGTTCGGATGCCAAGGAGGACGTCCTGGAGGTGAGGAGCATCGCTGGAAGTCAAGGCTTGAAATTTTATATGTTTTCTTAACTTTTTAAATATTTATGTTGTGCTTCACACTACCTTATCATGCGTCACATGATATTTATATATGATATTTTCAACTCTTTTTTTGTAAGAAGGTATTATTGCGTGTTTGTAAACCTCGTGCAAGGGGGCTTTGTTGCCTGCTTAAAAGTCTCAAATTTATGAATTAACGGAAATCGGGGTCGCTCGTAGCGCTACGCGTTTCACCGCTTTCACCTCGTCATTCGCGGGCCACAAGGCCATATATTTTTTTTTATATATAAACTTGCATGTCCGGTTATTTATTACTTGTGATACCTTGGGCGTATGCCCCAAACAAAACGTATTTAAATGTTCGATGTTTAATGATTAAATATAGAGTGTGTGCCACACTTTTCAAAACAGACCATTGACCTGCGTTTAATTTATACTTTTGTTCTCTTGGGGAGGGATTTACAGGAACAGGTGGGTTCGAGCTTTTCCCACGGAGACCGGTGTCGCCGAGAGTCCTCGACAGAAACAAGCTCGTGGCGCTCACAATTATACCCGCCCGTCTTCACTGAGCCGGCAGACACTCTCTCGGTTGACCATACCACCCTAGCTCCCTCATCCTCTCCTAAAAAGTGAGAAATTACGTCACATTTTTGGCGCCCAACGTGGGGCCTTTAAATTAAATTTAGGGCATATTAAAATTAAGAAGTGAGAAATTACGTCACAGCTTCCAAGTTTCTTTAGTCTTATTTTCCGCATTTGTGATTTTTGACGAAAAATACTCTCGTTTTGCTTTATCAATGTTTAATTTATGTTTTGATTTTGTTACTTTATACTGCATGTTAAGTCTTTTGTCATTACTTTTTAAACACATCCAATATAGTTTTTTTAATTCTATGCTAGCTACTATAATGTCATTTGTAATCCACTGTTTTTTATCTGAATTAGGTTTACAAGACTTCAAAGGACATGTACTTTCTACTCCAGTTGTAATAATATTTATCATTGTCTTAAAGGCGTCTTCAATATTTAGATATATAATATCATCCCAGTTAACATTTTCTAGAAGAGATATTAAATGATTTATATTATCGTCAGACATACATCTATAGCTATAAATATTCTCTGGTAAATTAATGACATTTTTTGTGCATAATAAATATTCAAAAATTTGTGATTGATGATCAGCTATGGATGCATTTACTATAGAAGACTTATATTGCTGCATAGGTAGATCAGAAACCATATAATCGATAGCAGAATACGACGTTCTTCCATTAACATTAGTAAAAATATAGTATTGAATTAATTTTGCTATCAGAGATAATTAACATTGAAATCGAAATCGATCTGAAACTGCTACACTTACATTCTGTTGTAACTGTTATCAATTGGACAATCATCATTATTTTGATCATTTTGATAATGCCGGTGGTCTACATGATAATCAAGAAGAAAAAACAGGTTCATCACTTCCTGTCCCGAGTAAATTTACCGCAGAAAAACCTTGAGTAGCAATGGAGGAATTACGTTTGTACCAGCAAAACTAGACGCTTTCTGATAACATCTGATAAAAACGTCTGCCGAGATTGTAACAACACCAGCCACCTGCTGCTTAGCTCAGTAAAATGAATTATATAAATGTAGAAGCACGTACTAGAATTAGTTAGTTAAAAACTAGATCTTCATCGGGTTATAATCTATATTGTCGTTTAATATTTAATGTTATTTCAATAATTAATAAAATATTACATTGAAATTAAAAAGTGTGTACATTAATTATTGTAAATCCATAATTCGCTCGATTATTTAGCAAGCTGTTTGAGGTACGTTGCATTGCTGCCGCAGTGCGTGTTCGAAGACCCTGTCAAACGATCGAACACTACTCAAATCCTGCCCCAGCACAGCCGCGTTGCAGCCGCTGCAAGCTTGTCTGTCTGCGCCATAAACTATATTTTTTAAATTAAACACCAGAGGGGCATCAGGTATAGATGAACTTTCACCTATTATTTTTAAAACGTTTGCAAATAAATTAGCTCCTATTATATATAAATGAAACATTCCCAAATTGTTAGAAAATTGCAAATGTTTAACCTATACCTAAAAAAGAAGACAAGTAAATCTGATTCTTAAAAATATAGATCAATTGCGTTATTGTACAATCTGTCAAAAAAATTTGAAAAATATATTAGTTTTTACACTGTCAAGTTCTTAGAACAACATAACTCTATCTCAGATACTCAATATAAATTTTGATCAAAACGTTCAACAGCAGATCTTCTGACTTATATTAGTATAGAGTATAGAGTATAGAGTAGTATATTTCCAAAACAAATGTGTACATTCATGGGTGAGTCATAATAAGGTAAAAATAATGATAAAAATAGTGCAATTTGCAAAAAACTTAAGGTAAATATTAGTAAGTATAACTTAATCTAAATTAGTTTTAAAGATTTTTTATATCACTTTACAAGAATAATTAAACATATATATATATATATATAAAAAAAAATAACTTAATTAGTAAGAAACAAGTTAAAATTTGGTGTATATAACATAAAAAATAAAATATAGACATATACACAATTACAGACATAAAAATTAATTAGCCTAGATATAAAATAGTGTTTATTTACAAATTATCACAGACATACTCATACTCTTGAATAGTGTAAAAACAATGTTGGATCAAAAGTTGTTTTGTTCTCTTTAAAAATAATTTTATAGGCAAGTCTTTAATGTGAATAGGTAGCTTATTGTATAAATGTATGCATTGTACTATACACGAATTTTGGTAGTATGCGTGGTTATGTTTTGGCACTTTTAGTAATTTGTTTCGTATGTTGTAGCTATGCTGTGGTTGATGTATATTAAAAAGATTAATATTGTTCTTTATAAACTTTAATGATTCGTATAAATAAAGACTCACTATAGGCATAATTTTTAAGTTTTTAAATAGTTCACGGCAGCTTGTGTTTGGTTTTTTGTTACATATGGCTCTTATTAATCGTTTTTGTACTACAAATACTTTGTGGATGTTGATTTCTGTGGTGTTTCCCCAAAACATGATACCATAAGATAGTTGAGACTGACAATATGAAATATATACAGTTCGGGCGGCTTCTTGATGTACGTCATCTCTTGATGCATATATATGGTAAGCATATTTTGCTATTTTTGAGCACAATAATTGTATGTGGTTATCCCATTTTAAATTATTTTGAATTATTACTCCAAGAAACTTCACTTGTTCTGCTTCAGTTATTTTTTCACCATTTATGTTGACATCAGTTAAACTCAGTTGAGACCGAAAGTTGATGATATTAGTTTTTGATGCATTTAATGTAAGGTTATTCATATCTAGCCATGCACACACTTCATTTATTGTATTGTTTGCTACTACGTTAAGATGGTTTAAGCATTGGTTTTTTAAGCTAATTGTAGTATCATCTGCAAACATTGTTATATGTGCATTTATTGATAATGGCATATCATTAATAAAAAGTAGAAACAATAATGGGCCTAAGATACTGCCTTGAGGAACCCCTACGGTTGGGTGAGCAATATTTGACATATAACACTTTTGGTCAATGTGCATAGTTGTTATGTGCTTTCTTTCTGACATGTATGATGCTAGAAGTCGATAGCAATTTCCCCTAATTCCATAACTATTTAATTTATTAAGCATTAATTCGTGAGGTACACAGTCAAATGCCTTTGACAAATCTAAAAAAATTGAATAGACATTTATGTTTTTGTCTAAATGGTTATATATATAATTTAAAAAGTTATATATAGCATGAGTAGTTGTAAAGCCTTTTCTAAAACCGTACTGTTCATTGCACAATAAATTGTTTTGTCCAATAAAATCTGTTATTCTATTGTGAATTACTCTTTCATAGATTTTTGAAAACACAGGTAATATTGAAATTGGCCTATAATTGCTCATTTCATGTGGATCTCCTTTTTTAAAAATTGGAATAATTCTTCCAGTTTTTAGTTTTGTTGGAAATACACCCTCAACTAGTGACATATTAATAGCACGTGTTAATGGATTAACAATATATGTTACTGTGTGTTTGATCAGTACTACTGTTAAGTCATCAATATCTTTTGTGGTGGTTGATTTCATGTTTGCTATTATTGTTTTAATTTCTGATTCTGATGCAGCTTTGAGAAAGATCGATCCCATTACAATGCTATCTAAATTATAATTTAGGGAGTTAGTACTACTAGCTACGTTTCCAATTGTACAAAAATGGTTATTCATCACATCAACTATACTTTGGGGATTGTCTATTTTTGAGTTATTTGAATCAATTACATATTTTAAAGATTTATTAGCTTTGCTGTTGTTTTGTGTTTTTTCTTTAAGTATATTCCAGAGTTCTTTTGTTTTATTATTTGCATTTTGAATACGGTTTGAGTTGTAGTTTTTAATTTCGTTTTGCAATAAGATTCTATATTGTGTTTTTGTTGACTTATATATGCTGTTTACTTCTTTACTATTAGTTTGTAAGTATAGCTGATAAAAGAATTCCATTTCATTTTTAAGATTTTTTAAAGTATCTGTGTACCATTGATTTTTAGGTTTAAAATTATTTTTTACTTTGGTTTTTATTGGACAACATTTGTTAAAAGCTGTTGTAAAAATATTGTGAAATTTGTGAAATTCGTCACAAATAGAATTTTTTTTGACTTATAACACAACAATCAAAATTGTTTAAGGACCGTACATTTTATTATATTGGTTTCTTATATATATTTTTTAAATTTATTGTATTTTATTTTAAAACTTAACCATTAATTTTTTTAGAAAATGTTTGAATTGATCTACAAATTAAATGCTGCATATTAGGTATATAAAAAATAAATAAAAATAACACCAAATATTTTTATATATTTTATTATTATAATATTTTAAATGTCTAAATTAATAAGTTCCTGGAGCTGGGGCAGTGTTGATGTGGTGGCTGGCGGTGAATGGACCTTCTGGATGTGGGGCAATATGAAGAGATCCACGAGTTTGAGCTACGTATCTAAATGATTACAAAAATAGAATAATCTTTTAATAATTATATTTATGCCAACTTACCCAGATTGGATTGGGGCAACGGCAGCAACTGGAGCAGCATAGGCATGAGCAACTGGTGCAGCATAGGCATGAGCAACTGGTGCAGCATAGGCTAATGGGGAAGCATAAGCATGAGCCAATGGAGCGGCGTAAGCTCCAGCATATGGTAAAGCAGAGTAAGCCAATGGATTGTAAGCAGAGTATGCACCTGGTACTACTAATCCAGCAGATGCTACGGCTACAATGGCAAAGAGAGCTACGATGCACTATAAAACAAAAAAATAAAATAAAGTACAGATAGCTACTATATATATATATACATATATGTAAAAAAAATCTTATTCAAAAAATGTATGCACTAAGTGGGTTTTCATTGAGTTGTAGTGCGTACAAGGTTTTATATTTTGTTTGATAATGTAATTTTAATTTCACTAAAATTATTATTTTAATATTTTAGTGACATTTATAGAAACAGATCTACAATGCAACGAAGACATTATATTCTGAAGATTATGAATGATAATGTTTACTCATAATGTGCAGGCTGTTCATGTTTATATATTTTGTATGAAAGGCATTATTAACAAATTTAAGCAAATAATAATATCGAAACCATATTTATAATAGATGTAATAGAAAACAATTTATATATTTGTAAATTGCTGTATTAAATTGAACTGAATTACTTTGTAATATTTTTACAATATAATAATATTTACCTTCATGTTGAGTTGATTATTGCTTCTTCGGTGAAAATGCGATAGTGAATGAATTCTAGACATCAGTTTATATACCTAACAAATTTAAAAAAATTTAATACTCTCACTCCACAATTAGGCAGGTTTACAATAAAGATAACCTTGAAAGACAACACACTTGTGTGTATTGTTTGCTCTTTAAGAAGTGCACCTTTTAATTTATTAAATCGAGATTCCGCATACGCCCTAAAGTATTTAAATTAATATATGGATAAAACAACATACAAAAAACATATTTTATTAGAAATACGAACTGTATTTATGTATGCAAATTATCTTATGTAAATGTGTCAGTTATTAGTCAAATATAATTTAGTATTTGTATTAATAAAACTTAATTAAATAGCATTTATTACTACTGGTATTAGTTTTTTTTTTACTACGATGATTTAATTAAACAGAACTGCAAATTGTATGTGATGTAAAACTAATAATTTATTGTGATACTACAGGTATAACGAGGTTTTAATTTATTTTAGTTATAAAATATTGTATCACGTTTTTTGATTTTTGGATTAACAACGAAATTATTTAGTTTGTAACTAAAATACATTTTGAATATTGTAGACTCATAATATTGAAATAAGTTTACGATTTAATGAAAAATTAGCAAATTGTAATATTTACTCGATTGTACTTGAAAGGTTTTTGTATATGAAACTTTTTCAATTTGGATTTTAGTATCATAAGAAAATATTATGTTTGTAATATATTTTTCATAATTTTTATCTTTAATTTTATTAATTGTAAATATAGCATATCGGATTTTAATTTATTTTAACTTTTATAAATAATACATTACCACAACATAGAATTAGTTATCATAAAACCTTTTTTTAATCAACAATGCTTTATATAGTATGTTTGATTCAATTCCCATACTTCTACTTAAGATATCAATTACATGAATTGATTGGAAACAACATGTCATTCTGTCCTGTTCTGGGTTAATTTCCGTTTCTACAACCGCTCTTGTTTAGTCTATTCTCGGTGTTCTCTTGCATGTTTTAACGTCTGTCCTATCTTATATAAACTAATTTTCTATTGGCTAATGCTGTTTTAATACTGGTTCAAAACTTTTGCAATATTAAAGAAAATCTATAGAGTTTTGTTATTATTATTATTAGGTTGATGCATATTAGTAATTTAACGTAAATTTACAAATTAAGAGCCTTTATTCTCAAGAAATTTTGATACTGCGTTACGTCCTAGATTTTTTCTACTTAATGGATAATGTAACATTTTATTTATAAATTTATAATTATTAATACGTTAAAAACTAAACTATTTTCGAATAATACTGATGATGTCATCTCGAGAATTTAAAGCTTGTTAATAAAGATAGCGTCGTACTACAAAAATCTGTATTAGTATTAATGATAGTAAAAAATGCTACTTGAACTTGATCCTAATTTATAATTAACGGATAAAAAAACTTTGGATTTTAGACCATGGGTACTGAAAACACAGTTTTGCTTACATTGTTCTTTTTATATGGTATTAATTTCAGACATATTCGCATTCTTGATCATTCTACCGTAAAATAAATAATAAATAGTTGATTCTCAAATATATTGGTTGGTTTTTGGAATTTATTGAAAAAAGATATAAACGATCTAGTAGATATTTGAGTACAGTTTACAAAATAAAGAGTTAAAATAACAGCTTTATGGTGAAAGCTTCTTTAGGCAAGAAAATTGAGTATAAATATATTTTCTACTTCTTCTGGATAATTCCTATCGTTTTTAGACGTTTTTTCACTAAGAAATGACGTTAGATAATCAAAATTATTATTGGGACTATTAAAGAATTTACATATAGGTCTTGAATCCAAACAATCTCTATTTGAATTATTGTAGTGTTAAACTTTTTAAAAATCAGAATTTATTTTTCTATTAGACAAAAATCATGACTGAATTAAATTTTTTTGGAAAATATAGTGGCTAAAAAATCTATTTAATTTTCCTCTTTGCTAAATAATGCAACTTTCGTTTTGTTAGACATAACTTAAACCATTTTTCTTAATTTCTTGGCAGTACGAGAGACACTGCCAAAGTTTGCGGAAAATGTAAAGCAAAACACAAATTACGTTATGTAAATTGCTTTATAAGTTTTTAAAATATTCTTCTTTAAAATCTATACACTTTTGCATCCGATAAAACCAATCTTCAAAACAATTTTGCCACTCTGAGCTTCAACGGTTTCTTCAGGCGATGAAAAACGCTCGCCACGCATCTTTTTTTATATGTTGAATTAGGAAGAAGTCATTGGGCAATAAATCAGGCAAATATGAGGAATGAGTCATTAATCAGATGTTGTTACTTGTCAAAAACTCTACAGTTTGTCGTGCAGTGTGAGCGCCTGCATTGTCATGATGAATAATGATTTGCCGGTTTATGTTGTTTCTTCTGGATTTAGCGATAACTTCCGGCAAACAAATTGTAGTATATAAGTATACCAGTCAGCATTAACTGTCCTTCAATCCTATAATGCAACAGTTGCAGCATGACCCGTTTTTCTAAAAAAACAAGCAATCATTCTTTTGAAACGCTTCGTGAACGCACCACTTTTGTGGGTTTAAGTTTATTTTAAAACACCCATACAGTGAATTGCTGTTTAGTTATAGGCTCATATGAATAAATCCAAGATTTGTCACCTGTTACGATGTTATATACCAATATTGAACAACGCCCTTCAAATTTCTTTAGCATTTCTTTGCACCACTTGACACCTGCCTGTTTTTGTTTTTGTTCTTCTTTCAAATTGTGTGGAATCCAACAGCTGCAAAGCTTCCTGACATGCAAATGATTGTACAAAATCGTATGTATTTGTTTTGCTGCCTAAGGATGCCTCTAAGTCACTATAGGTCACATACCGATCTGACAAAATCATTTGACGCACAGCATCAATTTTTTTCGCAACAACAGAGGTGCATGGACGACTTTTGCAAAAATTGTCATCAAACGTTGGTCTTCCACGCTTGAATTCTGCGAACCATTTGTAAACCATAGTTTTGAATTGTGCTTCATCCCCAAATAACGAACTAAGTTTTTTCACACATTGTTGCAGTGTTAAACCGTATTGAAAATCATAAAAAATTATCACTCAGAAGTCACGATTTGAAATTTCCTTTTTTCACACAATTATTACTCTCGTTATATTTTGTTGAAATAAAACCGAGCAGTTTGAAATTGTACTGTCAACTAAATTATAGGTGAAAAATGTAAAATTTTACAAATATGACAATTGCAGAACGCTGGCAATACAGACAGTACTTCATTCCGCAAACTTTAGCAGTGAAATTAATTTTTGTGGTACGGGGGACCACAAAAATTAATTTCCCAAAACAATCTTAATGAGTAAACTTAGTCATTTCAAAAAACGTAAACAACTTTTTATTGTAAGACACATCCTATAAGGTCAACTTTAGTTACTAGACAAACAAATAAAGCTAAATAACTTTTAATATTTTTTTTTTAGTTTTTAAACAAAAAAGTTTAATTAGAAACAGATTTGCATAATCTATTTTAACATAATTAAAAGATTGAGAAGGCCTAATACAATCTGTCATATTTGATTAAATGGTTTTTGCCTTAAACCAATAGCAAACCAAACTACTATAAATAGATCTTTTGTCTAATTAAATTTCTATAAAAATTTAATTATTTTAAAATAGTAACGATTAAACTAATTTTGGACCCCCTTGACATCTAATAACAAATCCACCATCAGTTTACCAATATAATCAAGGTCCTTTCACTATAAATGTTAACTAAGTAGTTTAGAAGCGTATAAACTTCTGCATAAAAAATCAGCAAAATTTTATTTACTTGGAATACGTCTTCAATCATCTTTCAGTTTAAATTTTACACGATTTGCAATCAAACTTTTAAAAAAATATACAAACCACAGAATACCACAATCACTTGCGTCAGAAAAGTCTACAAGACGTAAATTTACAAAATCAACTGGAATAATAGTTTTATCAATTACATTTTTTTTTTCAATTGGTATATCTTTGTCATGATTTGTCTCATTTATTCAAAACATCTAAAAGCAACTTTTTATGTCAATTAACTTTTAATAACCACAATTATTCCTGTAGAACTTTTAATAAAACACAAAAGAGCTACAATTAAACAATGTGAACTGGCCATTTAGCCAATTTAAATCTTTCTGAAATTCAATTTACTACTTGTTTAAATTTAAAACTCAAATTCAAATTTGTTTGATATCATTAACATAAATTTCATTTTTCAAAGTTTCTGCTAGAAAAAAATGACTTTTTTCATTATCCACTAACTAACCAATGGTACAAGTTTGGACTTGGAAAAGCTCTAAAAATTACTCTGGTATGTTCCAGTTCAACAATTGGTTTATCTAAACTCACTCTTGAAACCGTTATCTTCTTCACTCATGATGAGTTAATATGTATAAGAGTCAATATTTAGCAAGTATTAAATGTCTTTAATTCAATTCAATTCAATTCAATTCAATTGATGAAAACGCTTTCAGGCATGTTTCCGATTAGAACCCAAATTTAAACAAATGTTATCTTTGAACGGTAATCTAGTGATATATTCTCTATCATTAATTCTTAAAACAGTTTAAAAATGGAATTGATCACATAAAAGCTCTTCAGATGACAAAATTGTAGATTGGGGTATTTTTTTAATTTCAAAAAACGCCCAAAGCGTTTAATCAAGAGGTTAAAAATATTTGTTATTTATTAACGGATATGGGTATTTTTTGTATTAAAAAACTACAAAAAGAGTTTTCATAAAATTGATTATGAATTGCTAGAGGTAGCATACGTCTGTAAAGTCTTTAATAAAAATTGCTACTTAGACACAAAAAGTACAAACTTTAAAAAATTGGAATGTAACAGAAAGAGCGTTTACACGAGATGAGTTCAATTGAACCTTCTTTTTTGCACTCTTAGGTTGTTGATTGTTAACAGAAACCTCAATAATACGAGCTAAGTTTAATTGAACGTACTTTTCTGCACTTATATGTTGTTGATTAGTGACAGAGGCCTTGAGAATACAAAACGAGTTCAATTGCACGTACTTTTCTGCACACAAAGATTGTTGATTGGTAACAGAAGCCTTGAAAACACAAAAGTTTAATTAAACGTATTCTATTGCACCCAAAGGTTATTAAATAGTGACAAAAGCTTCAACAATTTAATATGAGTTTAATTTAACGTACTCTTCTGCATCTAAAAAATGTGGTTTGACGTTAAATGCCTTGGTACAACAAGATAAGTTCTAATAAACGTATTCTTATACAACATGTTGAATTGGTTGGTCTTTTTTGATTTAAAAACATAATTTGTGAATTATGACTTTGTTTGGCGGTGATATGAATTCTACTTGAGTACACATAGAATTTGTAGCAAAATAAAAATAGTTTGTCTTTGATTAGGATAAACAAGTGTTATATCTAAAACAGCATCTACACCTGATAAAATATTGATGAGAAAAACCTTATTGAAATTGGAATCTGCTAAGGTTAAATTTAAAAATTGAGTTTAAATGTCATCGGTAATTGGTGCAGTTTGTAAATTAACAGTGAGTTTTGATAACACAATGGCATCAACGTTTAAACTAAAATCAGATTTATTACAAGCACGTAATTAAAAATTCTTCAAAGTTTTAAGACATCCTCTCGAAGATTGTCTCATTTCTTTAAAAAAAAATACACAATTCTTCTTAAGTAATCTTAATTTTTCAGCAAATTAATTTGTAATAAAATTGACTTAATTTCCGGAATTGACACTAAAACAACATCTTTATTGAAATTATTTGCATGTGCAAAACCTAATAGAGCATTATATTATATATTAATTTAAAAACTAAGAAATATAGAGTTAAAGGAACAGTTTTTAATACAATTCTTAGTTTTGTTTTAGATACATATCTTCTCCATGTAATATTCAACTTATGTAATTTTATTTTTAAAATTCAAAAATGCATTGTGTTCCTTTCTACTACAAAACTTGCAAGTATATTTCAAAATACATTTTAAAAAATGATGTAAACCTAAACACAAGAAACATTGTTTATGAGTTTAGGCAATTTCAAATCTAAAATTTAAATTTGCTGCCAAGAAAAATAGGACAATGTATTAGCCATTATATAATTTTGCATATTAGACACAAAACTTTTTCTGAATAATTATTGACATTAGAATGTTGAATATTGGATCTTAGAAGAGAAGTTAAAGTTTTTGCAATCAACTCAAAAACAGCTGATTGGTTAAAAAATCAATTAAATCATAAAAACTTTTCTTTAAATGTTGAGCCTTAATTTTTTTTGTAATTTAAAATCCAATAACCTTAGACTTAGTTTCAAAAATTAAATCTGGTAAATCATTTTAACTTAAAGATTTTGGAAAATTTAAATTTGTTTGCAAAGTATTTAAAAAAATGTACAAATTTCTGATTATTCAACTTTGCAGGTACTAGTTTTAAAATGTATAAAAGTTAATGATTGCCAACTATCGTTTATTGGTATAAGGTTTTAACATTAATTTTATATTTTGGCAAAGCATAATTGATCGTCTTGATTAATTGTAGAGTGATACTTATCACTTTCTAAATAACCCGACTAATAAAAAGATTTTTAAAAAATATTAAAATGTTAAAATCTTTTACGATAAAATTTCTTGCAATAAATTTTTCTTGTTATAAGTTGATTTGATTTCTAAAAGTATATATTAAACCCACAAAATAGTCAAAAATAAAATTGGAGCATTATATTTTTCTACTTCAAATTTAAAACAACTAAAAAATCAGGAATTTCTAATTAGTATTAGAATCTACATTTTTTATGTCTACGTTAATCTTACTAGCAATATTAAAAACAATATGTTTGTAAAAATTTTATAAAATTTCAAATTTAATTAATGTTGGTTGTTGTTTAATCTTAATCTTAGAATCCAGGATCTTTGACAATTCTTATTTTAAATTTTTCTAAAATATGGGATTTGAATATTTATGTTTAAAAATGATAATAATATTCAATCTTTGTTTTATTATTTAAAAATTACATTCAAAATTGATATCTAAGTTTATACAGTACACAAAGAATACAAAATTATCTTTCATAATCTTCTGCCGTTTGATTTTAATACTAATACTAGTTAACTATAAAATAAAAACATGTTTTAATTTTTTAGATTATATTTTAATAAATAACTTGCATTAAATCTGCTAATGTGGGCACAAAACAATTAGACTAACATTAGAACCAAAATCAGTTTTGTGTCAGATGGTTCTAAATGGACATTTTTTAGCAGCGCTTGAAGTCTTCTTTTCTTTCAACTTAGAATTGTCTACTTATTTGTTTTCATGTTAGTTTGTTTTGTGCCGTTTAGTGTTATTGTTTTTTTGCAATGGTTTTGGTTGGATTAAAACCATCACCTTTGTGGTCTTTTTACACTTTTTTTAGTTGTTTTTCTTAATAGGTTTTGTCTTGCAATATGTGCTACCTGGTTTTACCTTAGGTTAGCAATGCGGTGGATAACATCAGTAGTTTTACTCCGTCAGCGCATTTCTTTAATCCATATTCTATCTCTATACTAGCATTGCCCGTTCCAATGCTTTTTCTGTAATCTTAAGCTTTATAGCGTTTATCATGGTTATTGTTATTTTTTTTATACTATACGTTGTAATTAGTAACAAACTCAACTTGTAGACGTTAGAATTTAATAACTAAGGTGTTTTTTGTTTTTCAAGATATGTCCCAATTGTCCAAATGCAGTTCAGTTTTGTCTAGTACGTCTTTTAATTTCTGTTGTTTGATATTTTTGCCAAGTTTGTTGTGAATTGTGATTGGCTGGTTAGCTAGATGGTTTTTGAAAAGTTTATTATAAGACCAATATTTCTTGCGTTTTCTATAGATCTTAAATCTATGTCAAATTTTTTATTATCACTGATGAGGCTCACGTCTTCTACATACCTTAGGTGGTTCAAGTACTTTCTAACACTTTTAATGATTTTTGTCTTATTGTAGATGTTTTTCAGTAGGGTACAATATCTAGAGTCAATCCTAACTGTACTTTTTTATTTTTATAATGGTCTATATCTCTAGGGTATTAATAGTTTTTTTTATAGTCAGTAAAAGCCTGATACAAAAGGATATTGCAATTGTCACTTTTGTGATATTACGTAGTGTTTTTATGTATTTTATTGTATTAATAATAATAATAATCATAATAATATTTTTTATTTGCACAACAGAAATTTAATAAAAGAAAATATAATAAAATTAAAATAAATTAAATTAAATATAAAAAATAATAAAATAAATAGTACAATATTCATAATTATAAACTACATACAACGTGCATTAAAAAACTAAAAAAAGATTGTCAACATGTTTATTGCCATTTTGCGACATGTGCCAAATTGGCGACTTGCGTAAAATGTTTGTTTGTTTCTGGTCATTTTATCATAATCACAAGATCTGCGTCTCTAAACTTTATGAACTGCAAAAGAAAGTTTTGCATAGAGATGATAGATGCGCACTCAAGTTTGATGCAAATCAACGCAAAGTATAACACATTCAGTAAATTTAATTCTGAAATTTTTTTAGTTAATTGGATAAGAAATTCTAGTAACTTTAAATCTGTAAACAGTTAATATCATTTACACAATTAATAGCTTGATATATTTTTAAGTCATCGGCATTTGTCAGAACAGCATATGATAATGATGTAATCAAATTGTCTATGAACAAATAGTAGAGGACCTAGGCTTGAGCCTTGAAGTACGTCAGAACTAAACACAAAACAGCGCAACTTGAAACGATTTTAAAAAGTCATATTTCTTTTACTATAAAAAAAAAAAAAAAAAAAAAATTGATGCAATTTCATCAAGATATTGTGATCAATTGCATCAATTATACGCAAAAAATTAGTTTAAATCACATCAGTTTGCACATTGTTATCTATATTCTACAAGTATTGTATTAAAACTGTAAAATCAGTTAAGTTAAGAACCAATGTTGTTGAAGAGAAACACATTTCCGCACATGCTTGTAGATAATATCACAAATATTTTGGTAAGTTTTGGCACAATTGCAATATTGCGATAATTATCTAGCAATGACAAATCATTTTTTTTTTAAATACTAAATTTATAATAGCACATTTTTAGTTGTTAAGAAATACACCAGTTTTAAATAAACAAATTTAAATATTATGAAAAGCGTTTTGTCCAACTAATATTACAATCTTTAACCAACAAACTAAAAATTTAGACTTACCATCGTTCATTTTACCAGAAATTCAAGTGTTAAAAAATTTAAGACGTATATAGTTTCTAAAGATTTCTTAGGTTGTTTTTAACGTTGGTCTGGATTTCTTGTATGTATGAATTATAGGTTATCCAAATCTCTAACTTTGTTAATAATTTTGTCAGTTTGTGCTTTCAGAAGTTTTTTTTACTTTGGTTCATTGTAAATAGATTTTCTGAAACAGAAATTTAACTTAAGAATTTTTTTGCGATAGTATATTAAACTCCACTAGTAATATAATAATTATTCTTATTTTAGGTATAAGAATGCGGACCAAAAAAACTTTTGCGGCATTTTATTTCACAAGTCATACTTTAAAATCTGACAGTAAATAATTAAATTAAATTTTGAAATATCTTAAAACAGCAGTTTTTATTTAGGGCTGACAAAAAATATTAAGTGTAACTCAAAATGCTTTAGGCCTGTTTCACACGTATGCGGTTTCATTCGATTCGAATCGATTACGGTTGCAACCAAAAACGAATGAAACATATCAGTTCATATTAGGTTTTTTACACAGTCTCAGTAGTAATTATAATGGAGAGTAGTCAAGTTGTTGCTATGTTGTTTTTCTATAAAAAAAAACAAATACTAGAATTCATCACCAACCGACCGAATAAAAACCGAAAACTAACCAAACCGAATGAAACCAGCCTTAGCAGCCTATTTTAGTTGCTTTGTTTCACTATGCTTTGTGTATTTTAATCTATATAAGGTACACAAACAAATGCTTTTTTTTAGATTATTATCTTTAATTTTGAGTTTCTTTTTTTTTAATGGTACTATTATTTTACTACAACTTGTGCAGAAACAAACTGTCAACTTTTATATTTACTATTTATCAATTCCCGTTAGAGTAGGTTAAATATAAATTAAAATACTAAAATCATTTATGTTATTGAAGTTTAATGTGAGATTATAAATATTATTAATAATTTCCATCTGCAGCGGCAGTGTTGATGTTGTTAGTCAAAATACCTGGGTATGGTGCTATATTAAGAGATCCACCGTTAATAGAACTGTAACTAAACAAAAATAGTATTAAAAAAATTGCGATAACTGATAATGTTGAAATATATTAAAATATATTTAAAAACTGTATAAAATTCTACGTTAAGGACCTCTATCGAAGCCTGAATCAATACCAATACTATAGATAATATTACTATTAAATTTAGATTTATTTTATATTACTTACTCTGGTTGAATTGGAGCAATGGCGGCATTATATACAGGAACTATTGGGGAGGCATAAGTCAATGGTGCTGGAGAATATGGATAAGAAGAGTATCCGAAACTTGAGTAACCTGGCAGTACTCCTGCAGATGTTACAGCAAGTATAGTAATCACAACTATAATGAGCTGTAATAAAACAAACAAACAATGTAATCGGATAACTCTAAATAGGATTTAGATGGTAAATATTATTTGAATTTAAACAAACAAAATCTTATGCCTGTGAATAATTGCTTTAACAAATTAAATCGGTTATTAATAGATTTTTCTACAAATTCAATAAGAAAGACGGAATAGCATAAACATATTTCACAGCACCACACCCTCTTAGAAAGTGGTACAATTCATGCAATTGTAAAATTGCAATTTTGAACAAGTTATACACTTTTTATATGACAAAAATACGTCTAATTTATACAAAAAAAATTAAAATGTTTATTGAATATTAAAGTTTAAAAATTGACTCGTTTTTAGTTGATGGATTTGTGCTTAATAATCTTTTTTTATGCGTGCCTAATAAAACGTATAAAATAGCATACTTTTCTATATAGCAATAATTGATGCATAACGAACACATTACAATAAGAAGTAGAAAATAAAATATTGTACAAAGAACACAAAATAAGTAAATTTTTCTCAAGTATAAACATTGCACAAACCTTGGCGACTGCTCCATTTTATACAAGTAGAACTTGCGATTTTGTTCAAATTGTACAAGATTATTAAATTATTATTTGTTATTATTTTAAGTAATACGGCCAACGTCCAACAATATTCATTTTGTAATAACTATCGTATTACACAGGCTCATTGCGCACGGAGCATAATGAGTGTGAAATTGCAAAGTATTTTTGGTAGTAATAGCTACATAAATGGCTCTACAAAATGAAGTAGATAAGTAATATTGTAGAAATTTATGAAAATTATAGCTACAATGAAAACTAAACTACATATTATAGTATGTTAAATAGTAATTTGATTTTTTAAATTAAAAGTAAATATGTATATTTTTTCTACATCTTAATAGGATCAATATTTATTAATTTATTTAATTATTTAATATTTATTACCAACATATTAATAGAATATGATATTACTTTTTCAAATAGATTTTGTTATTATATAACTTACATTGCTTTTACATGTATTCCACATGTGACTTTTCAGCGATCAATATTTGGAATTTAAATATAAACTACCTACGTGCAGAAATATAAAGAAATAATACTAATTGTAAAATGTTTGACGTACCTTCATGTTTTCTTGATGCTTCTTTGGAGATACCAAAAAGGCAATGTTAATACAGTATGGATATGTAGCTTATATACCAGTAGATTAACTATGTCACTTAAAATATGATATATTTGTGTGTACACAAAATGTAAACCTTGATTGACCGCAAGTTCTTAGTTTACTATTACACAAATGTGAAATATAATCATAGGCCATGTTTAATTTTTTATTCTATTTAATAACGGCTGAATTGTAATTACAAATACATATTTACAAACAAAACATTTACATCATTATACAAGTTAGTGCTATAATACAACAAATATCTGACTCAAATCAAGATGATGATGATTTATCTAAGTTATATGTATGTATACTTGTTCATCGATTTGTTTTTTAACTAATTCGTCTAAAAAATATTCAACTATTTTTTGACAGTAATTTAGTCAAATATATATTTAGAAATAGCAACAAAAAATTCAAATGTAAAAACTTATGCATTTTTGGTACTCTTGTTTACATTAACAATATTTATAACTATATATACTAATCTTTTCTAAACGTACTAGTAAAGCAATAAATAATTTTTATAATGTTGAATCACGTGTTGTAATCAGGAAATATTTTTTTAATATTTCTTGATTGCAACACTACGTTAAATTTTGCGTACTATTGTATCAAAATATAAACGAATCTTTTTTGTTCACACACACGCGTGCAAATTGAATCAATATTGCGTAGTGGCAGTAAAAATTTTACATTTTTTTTATTGCTTTTATAATGACTGAATGTCAGGTTTATAAAAGCTTAGTACTTTCTAAGTGTAATAAAATTTTCCAACTATTAAACTTTTAAGTAATTAGAAAAATACCAAGTCTGATATAATTAGGTCGCAAACTCCAAGATTAACTATTAGGAATTATTTTATAGATTTAAAATGAAGTATTTACTCTCCAAAAAAACTAGGCATTTTAAAATTATGTTCAAAATGCATAGTTTTTAGAGTATAAATAGAAGTTTAACGAGCGTCAAACATTTATTGTAATACGCCGCCGGCGCTAACCTTATCGTCGTAACTTTAAATGTGGTTTGCGTTTGCCACTTTACTTCTTACATTTTACTGTGCAAGAGATCTTTTGCCAACAAAAATTTATGTTAGATCTAAATTTACTGGACCTTAATGCTGTGCTCATTTGTACTTTTTGATTTCTTTAGAATGCCGTTATGTTTGCAGTAGTACAGTGAGACCAAAAAGCTATTAAAAACTTTGTTGCTTTAGGCAAAATTTTTGAGCTGCACGTATAGCATTAAATTTTTTAATTGAGTTGCAGTTTAACTAGATTATCTTTACATTGTTTACTCTACTTTTGTCAAAAAATATATTTTGTCTTCCGGTTGCTATAAGAAAATGGATGTCAAAGCCCTTAGCACGGACAATTACTAAACCGCTATCTTTTTATAATTCGCTTAATTAAAAAAAAATTATTGTAAAATACAAGTAGTAGAAGCTATTGTTTATTGCATATAAAAGGAAATAAAATCAAAACGGATTTAACGTAAGTTTTCCATGCATTGTTTGTAGAAAGTGTGGTTATATAGGATTGGATTAGAAAAGTTTATTAAAAGTTTTAATCTTACTTGTTTCTATGAAAAGGTGTGACATTGTTTTGCAAAAACCAATAAATTTGTAAGAAAGATTTGCGGATTTTAGTTGTTGCTGGACTTCCATGTGCACTAAATTAATAGATTACGCAATATCCTCATCGACAAACGGTGACTTCATATCTGAGTCTGCAATAGCAGGGGCTAAGCGTTGGAGTTGATTGACATATAAAAGTTACTATTATCATATGTAATATCACTAGTGCATAGAATATTGCCGATAATTTATTGAAATCTCACGAATGCATTTTTGCGGACGGCAATCGGCACGAGCCGCAGGCGAGTGCCGATTGCTTATCGCGAAAAATGAGTGATATTCCAATAAAAAGCAATATTCTATGCACGAGGGATATTTAATAAGACTATTTCCTGAGCGACATTACATCTTTCAGAATGACATTTTAATATTAAAAAAATATAAAATTCAAATCGCGTATGCTTATGTCCATTGTTATGTTCATTTATTGTCATAGCAACTAAACAATTATGCAAAAAAATTAAACATTTTTTTTTAAATGTCAAGCAAACGTTTTGGTACGAATTCTATCGAGAATATAAATATATTATTTTATTATGTTGTCAATGACAACGTAACAATTATATCGGCAATTTTGCATTGAACAAGTTACAGCATCAATTTTTACGTCATTACTGACAATACCACAATAACAAGAATTGTCGCTAAATACGTACGTGATTGGTCGAATTTCTGATATTTGCTAAATGTGATTGTTTGCTTTGACGGACGGATGACGAGAGAGATATCGTCATTTTCTTTTTTTTTTTTTTTAATTGTATGCCTCTTTTTTTCCAGGTTGTCTTATTTCTTTCTACTTTATTTCTTAGCATTGTTTTATTCCTTTTTTTATTTAGTGCTTGTTCATTCTGCCATATAACTAAACCATCTCATTTGTTTTTCTGTTATTTTTTTTATTTATTGGTCCTTCTGATTGTATGTCTTGCTCGTTATTTTGTCTTTTTAGTTTTATTTTTTGACGGAACTTCCATTTTCATAAAGTTTATGTTTTTCTGTCATGGTCCACGATTTGCTGATGGATGTTAGCATGCAGTATTACACTTTTTACAATTTTTTTTCTGTTGTATTTTTTTTTTCTGTTAAAAGCTAGCTGTATGATATGTGTTGAACCACATATCACTGATGTCAAATCCATGCAATTTTGGCCAAAAATAGTTTTGCAACATGGCTCGATAGCAAACTCTATTCAAGGTAACATGGCGATTATTTTTATACACGTAAAAATTCAGTCCAGTCACACCTCCGGCATAAAATCTACAAAAATCTACACAAAGTCAATGCAATAGAGTTGCTTGATGCAGATGTGGGTTTGTTGGGGTCTTATAATTTTTTGATAAAATTTTCCAAACATTTACAATGCCGAATTAAAAAAAATTCTGGCGTTTTAAATGATTAAAAGATTTTAGTTCTTAAGTTTTTAAGCAAAAGTCTTTACTCAAAGTTTGCTACAATGTGAACTAAGAGATTACCAATTTCTGCGGATTCGACTAATTTTGCTCATTTTAAACTGAAGCACTTACGGTACTTTGATGGGTGCGTTGTCTTACTGGTACAGAAACATTCCATAGTAAATATGTTGACTTAAATTTATCCACTATAGCGACAGACAGACAGCCACAGACTCTAAATTTTGATAGTAATTTTTAATAATTTCTAAACGTTGCTTGTTCTTGAATATCACCATTGTAATGTTTTTTGTATTTTACTATTACGTTGTGTTTTTTTTTCTCTTGCAATTTCTCTTAGGTAACCTTGCATACTTTGTTTGTTTCTAGGAAGATCGTTGTCTATAAACATTTTTGTTATGTTTTTCTTTTCTTCTCAAATAATTCTGCTAATATCATTATATTTTTTTTAACGTTTTGAGTTGTTTTTATGTTACATTACAATTTATTTTTTTGGCATTTTATTACGAATGACAGAATAGGCGTCGGTTAGTCAGTCGGTGGGGGGTGATGAAATCCTAGGATTCTTTGATGTTGGTGATGGTGAAAGACGCCAAGCCACTATATTCGGTTAAACTATAGTTTATTATGATACACCAGTAGTAGTATTAGTAGATAAATTTATTTTATAATCTTATACAAAATCCTATGTAAAAATATATATTTATAATCTAAATCAAGGGTGGCCAACCCAAATGATCTTGCGGGCCTCTTTGGAAATGCATCAAAACACCGCGGGCCGCATATAAAATTATAAATTAGTCCCTTTAAATTAAACAAAAAGTTGACGTTTTAGAGAAATTTTACACACAGCTTAGTGACCTGTATATATACTTAGGTGTATTTGGACTATCTGAAGGTTATTTTCACTAGGCGCTTGCATAAAAAAGGTAGTATAGATCATTTAAATGTTCCTATAACTTTTCGGGTTTCTGCTAGAGTATTGGCCACTTAGATTTCTCAATAGTGAGCGCATTTTCCGCTAAAGAGCGTTGACAAATTTTGCAAATTGTGACTTTTTGCCGATTTTTTGGATTTTCCGCCAAAATTATGCATTTTCTAGAAAAATTATAAGACACTGAAGTTGTCTTAGGTTAGGTTAGCGGAAAAATGGGAAATTATAGAAAAAATCAAATATAGGTCATTTTGAAATTATTTGCTCTACAACATTTTATTAAAAAAATGTTTAACCAAAATGCATAGTTTTCGCTAAAAATGCAAAAACCAATCTTTTTTAAGAAAAATTATTTTTTAAAATTCTGCAAAATTTTTAAAATTTAAGGAAACAAATTTTGGCTGTAAAAAATTATTCTTTGAACAATTTTGAAAAAAAGTTCATTACAGTTTTTTTTCTAAAAATACAACCCTGAGAACGATCAAAAAATTAAAAAAAAACGATTTTTTCAAATTTTGATTCCTTATTACTCTAAATTGATTTATTGAAAAAATCTATAAAAAACTCACAAGATGAGGACTCATGTAGAAAAACGCATTTTCAGTGGTTTAATCAAAATTAAATTTATGTTCCGTACACTTGACTCAGACATGGCCATATGTATCTACTACTCCAAAACCAACCTTTTTCATGCGTGCGCTAGGTAATAATAGTCTTCAGACAGTCCAAATACACCTAAATGTACAGGTTGCTAACCTTTGGCTAAAAATTCTCTAAAAAATGTTTATTTGGAAGGAACTATATCTATATATTAGATTTAGACTCACTATAGACATTTTTTTTTTGAGTGAAGAATTGATACATAATGAGTTATTATTATTGTATTTATTATTATTCTGAAACTGAAAGTTTCTAAGGATGGTCACTGCGTCAATGAGGTCACTTAAGAATGAAACATAGAACCTGTTTTATTAGATTGAATGTTCCAAGATGCGCGCGCATCATAAGTTTTCAGAATATAATTCAATTATTCTGCGAGTTCATAACTGTAAACTCATAAATAAAACTGGCAATATCTGTCATATATGCGCACGATAATTATTTAAAAATTAAGTAAATTTTTTCTTATAATTTTTACAGTTAATTTTTGAATACAAGGGTGCACAAATAATGTATTTTTTATACAATGGTTTTTACTACTTTGGCTATTATAAAATAAATATATTTTGTAAAAGTGTGATAAATCTCGAGGGCCGCAAAAATATTCAAGGCCGCATGTGGCCCGCGGGCCGCGGGTTGGCCACCCCTGATCTTAATAAAGAATTTCATATGATAATAATAAAGTTTTTCTGCACATGAGTCCGGTTATGTTGGTGAAGGTGATTAGGTAACAATATAATATTAACAATTAAGAATTTAAAAAAAAACTGAACAGGTGGCATGATCGTCGTCTAGTCGGATAAATCTGAATTTTCAGTCATATTGGATAGTAAATGTATATGTTCAAAAATGGATTTAGTAGGAAATTTATATTTACAGTTTTTTCTGGGTATGGTGGTATAGCAAGTTTATCTATTATTTTTACGTTAGCAGTTCTATTACAAAAAAAATTTATCTAATACTGAGTGATGGTCGGGATGAGGTATTATCTGGGTTAGTTGGTACAAAGAATCGTTCGGGATATTGTGCAGAGGATTATTTGGATGTCCAATTTTAGTGATACTTCTAAGCAATGTTCGTTCGACAACGTGCAAGTTGTTTTGGGTTCTTTTGCGGCATTGAAAAAAAAAGTATTGCTGCATAATCTAGTAGAGGCCTGCATATTAATTTATAAATATATGTAGCTGTTTTCATATTAATTCTTTTGTCTTTGTAAGTTAAACATCAGAAATGTTTTGCTTGGGTTATGCATTTAGAATTTATGGATTAGGAATAGGATTTAAAGGAAAGTTTGTTATTAAAAAACACACCTAAATATTTGCATATTGGGGTTGGTTGAATTGTTGCATGATTAAGATTGATGTTTGGTGAGTTTTTCGATATACAGTAAAATAGTATAAGAAGTTGGGATTTATTGGGATTAGCATAAAACCTCCATGTGTTGAACCATGTTTGGATATGATCAGTTAAAGATTGTAGGTGTTGAACAGACCGATTAAGACTTTTTGCCTGCGATATCAGCACGGTGTTGTCAGTATATTATAGTATATATAATTTTGGGATAAAGTTCTGGCAGAATGTGTTCAACATATCACTGCAATAAATATTGTATATGAGAGGATAGATGATAGGTGACAAACAGTTCCTCACTCTGGCACGCAGTTGTCTGTTTTGAAGCAAACTCTTTATTGTGCGTATTAAGTACAAAGGCACTTGAAGAATTAAAAGTTTGTACAAGAAGCCCTTTAACCAAACCGAATCAAATGCTTTGTTCATGTCTAGAAGCAATGCTGACGTATATCCGCCCTCTAAGTGTGTTATTTGGATTTATATGGTTTAGTGGTATATGTTTAATATGGGATTCAATGATTTTATCTATTACTGGAAGGAGCGTTATAGGTCTGACCGTTGGATAGGAATGTTGCATTTGAGTCTCTTTTATACAAATTAGTTCTACACCTTTAAATTCAGTTGGAATATATTGATGAGTTAGACAAAAGTTTAAGATTTTAATTATATGGATGTGGATATTATTGTGTAGACGTTTGAGGATTTTTCGGGGAATATTGTTTAAACTAGGAGATACATTTTTACCAAATTTTAGGATTTGGAAATAGTTATCTTTAGTTAACAATTTATTGTCGGTAGTAACGTAATCATTTTTAAAATAATTGTTATACCAGTTCTCAACTTCAGTCCGTTTTTCTTCGTTGTAATCATCGTTTTCGCAAAAACTAAAAGTTTTGGCAAAATGTCTAGAAAATGTATCACATATGTTTTGTTCTTTTTTGTATATTGTGTTATATGATACACCATTACATAGTATAACTGTACTATTATTATATTACATAGACATTCCACTTCGGCAAACCGTACAATTATATACGCACTTACAATTAATTATAGTACAACGTTGATATCCGCGATGCCGCTACAAACAAAAGTATTATTTTAAAAATGTGTGACCGTTCAAAGCTCAGTCAAAACTCTTATTGTTTATTTATTTCATTTTCTTAGCAACCCCTACTAAAGCCATATGTATCCTTGATTCATATTTTGAGCTCTTTTCGGTATATGGTAGTAACTATGTTACAATTTGGTTGACTGTATTTTAATTTTATGTTTTGTTCTTTATTTTTTATTTACTATGATGTGTTTTATTATTTTTTTAAATTTTTTTTTAATTTTTTGTAATTGTATATTGTGTTTATTTTGGTCGTTTTTAATTTGTTTCTTCATATCTTCTATTATAGTCTTTAATTTGTGCGTATTAGAATTAACTAGTCTTTTTATTATAAATTTCTTGTTTTATTTTTAGTTTCTAGGCTTACTTTGCAACGGTTTCTTTTATTTTTTGTTATTTTTTATCTTGCTGCTTTTGCTATTTTTTTTCTAATTTATCTGGTCCGCATTTGTTTTCTATTTGCTTCTGTGTTGTATTGTATGTTGTCTTTATTATGTTTAACTGTCTTGATTTGATTTACTTCTATATTCATTTTTAGTTGTATATAAAATATAAGAGTTTCTCCATGGCCTTAGCTGTTTTGATAACACATCTGTCTTGTTCAACTAGCATCGCTCTATATTTCCGTATTTCTTCCACACTAACAGTCATTTTTATAATTAGAATTTGTTTTTTAATTTTTATTACTTATACACTTTTTAATTATATCTTTCTGAACGATGTGTTTGTATATGTATTTCTAGGGTATTACTTGTTTTTGGTTTAAGCGACAAGCTTTTTATGTAACAATATTCTTTGTCGGCCGCACAGTCAATAACTACCCTAATCAGTTCAATGTTGATGTCAAGTCTATGTTTTAATAATAGTTCCATTTTTGCATGCATGTCTTAATAAATGGTCTCATGGCTTTTAAACAATACTTTTAATTTAAGTATTGAAGTATGCATCAAATTTGACTAAGGCATCTATGAATTGATGTATTATATACACCTGCTCCATGGTAGATGATTTAATTAATTTGACTCGTTGTTTCAAGTATCACTTCTAGATATTATTTTAAAATTTTTGTTTATAGATGATACATATTTTAACTTAGAAATTTTAAAACTTTTTTTTTATATGTATTTCTAGAAAGTATAAAGTGTACTATTGTTTGCAAATCTATAAATTAAAAATAAAATTGGCAATAGAAGAAAACTTTGAGAAAACTAACAATTTTAATTTTGTAGTCAGAATTGAAATTATCTATTAATTTTAATTTTATTATTGTCATCAATGCTATCAAGGTTTGTGATTAAGAATCAAACAAAATAAGATTAAGATGGTAAAATAGTTCAGTAAAAAGCGTTAACGTAACACGCTAACTGTCTAGGGTATGATCTTTAAAATATGACTAATTAATCACTTGTTTTATATCTACTAAAGTGACCCAATAAACCGTTGATCTATCAATTTCCTTTAAACAAATTGAAATGTTTAGAGTCACTGATAGTTTTTTCATGTTTGACTAAAGTAGAATGTTTGAATCAAACGTTTTGATTAAAATCTATACTGAGTATCTGAAAAAATGTTAGTTATAAGGACTTGACAAAGTAAAGTATCTAAATTTGCAGATTTAGCTTTCTTTTTTAAGCATAAATTAATTGGTCAGCAAATGAATGCTTGAGACAATAAACAGAATCTACTTGATATAATACGGAACTGCTAATTTTGTCTCGACTTACAATACTATATTTTTGCTCTGCTTAATAATTTAAGTATAAAAATATTAGGAAAAATATAATACAAAATAAAGGGTTTTGTATACTTTTTATTGTTATGCTACAGATTTAAATTAATAGGTTCCTGGGGCTGGGGCAGTGTTGATGTGGTGGCTAGCGGTGAATGGACCTTCTGGATGTGGGGCAATATGAAGAGATCCACGAGTTTGAGCTACATATCTATACAAATAATTACAAAAATAAAATAATCATTTAATAATAATTATATTTATGCCAACTTACCCAGATTGGATTGGGGCAACGGCAGCAACTGGAGCGGCATAGGCATGAGCAACTGGTGCAGCATAGGCTAATGGGGAAGCATAAGCATGAGCTAATGGAGCGGCATAAGCTCCTGCATATGGTAAAGCAGAGTAGCCCAATGGATTGTAGGCGGAGTATGCACCAGGTACTACTAATCCAGCAGATGCTACGGCTACTATGGCGAAAAAGGCTACGATGCACTATAATAAAAAAATATATATTTGTTTAACATAATTTTGATTATTCACATAGAATTGATAAATACTGACATTTATGTTGTAACTAATATTAGTTTTATAAAATTATTTAAAATTCTCTATAGATTTTGATGTATTAATATTATTTATAAACGTTCTAAAATGAAATTATATGATTAATGTTTATAAATATTTCTTTGGCTGCTTGGTTCTACTAAATAACATTATTTTAACTGTAGTGAACAGTATTTATTGACTTCTTAACACAATTCTAAATTATATACTTATCGCTTAATTGCAAATAATGTTAATAATAGCATCCGGAATATATCAAAATCAATAATTTTAAATAGTTTTGTGAAACTAATAATTAATAATTATAAATAATGTGTTAATTATATTTTGTATTAACTTAAAAATAGATCAAATATCGTTCTCACCTTCATATTGAGTTGATTATGCTTCTTCTGTTAATCGAAAATGCGATGCTGATGAGTGGTGGCACAGAGTTTATATACTTGAGCAAATAAAAATGTTTACACGCACACTCTTTACAAAAAAACGTAAGTAACCTTGAAAGAATCTGGATTTCGTTTTTTATTGATATTTAAATAGGTGCACTAATAATTGATTCCAACAAAGTTCCGCATAGGCGACAACATATTTGACAACACAGGGTGTGACCAAATTGTTTTCATATGGTCATTTTTAGATTGTTTGTATTATAAATTATTATTCAATAAAATAATTATTAAAATTTAAATCAAATTTAAATCAGAATAATGATTCAAAAATATTGATAGAATTAATAAAAGTCTTAATTATATGGATTCCATTAAATGAGTTGCATTAAAAATATCTACTTTATAAATCTGTATAAACTTAATATTATAATAAAAATTAGTACAAGTATAATAAATAATATTTCTTAATTTTAAATTGTGGATTTAAGATTTACTTTACATGTCATGACAATGTTAAAAAATCTTTGAATTGCAATATTCATATGGGCAAAGTATATTACAATTTTAATTTAAAAAGATTGAAAAACTCATGCGAACTGTATACCATTTACATGTTGAAATTTAACTACTGCTTTTATAAAGCTTTGTTTTATCAGTTGTGGATTAATAATAAATGAATTGTATTCTTTAAACGTAATTTAACAAACTTTGACTGAAGTAGCTTGGAACCTAATTTTAATTACTTATATACGTTGACTTAAATAAAACAACTTTTTTTTTTTTAAACAGTTTTGTCTATAATTTAGTAATATTAAAATGATTATTGAATCTATCTTGATGAGCATAGGATTTTGCTGTTACACAAATTATGTTTTTTGTATACTAATTACACAAACAAATCAGAGCTCAGAAATAAAACCACGAAGATGTTTATTGAACTGCATCTTGCTTTTGGGATTTTATACGAGAGCGGTAAACAAATAATCCGTATAAAACTTGAGACGGAACACAACAACTTATGCTGCTAAGGAATTAAACACACAGGACTATTTCTAACAGGACCATCATATGCTGCCTAAACTGTGATAGCGCAATTGAGCTCAAAAGCTTACTGGACACTGTGGCTTAAACATACACATGTTTTATGCACAAGTTTGTTCAATCCAAAAAGACTCCTTATGAAGTAAATGCCTGGACAATAAAAAAACTTTACTACATTTGCTGAGCGAATGCAAAGCTTACAATGAGAAACGCATAGTTTTTTCATTAATTTATTCCGCAGTGCAGTGACGCTGGATAAACCACTTGAAAAGAAAAAAAAAGAACAATTTTTAAAACATGATTTGTTTGAAATAGCTTTGGTTGCACCGCAATTTTAACTATACATTTTATCCGGTATGCTTGGAAGTATTTAGCAGTTTGCAAAATGATTAATGTTTCAAACTTATTTAATAAATATCTAGTTTTTGCAAAAACGGTTAAAGTGAGCATTAACAAGTTGCCCAATATTATGATTTTGAGACAGTATACATGTATTTGTGAGTAGATTAGTTTTAAATTTTTAAATTAAAAGTGCAGAGTAGAGTTATATGATGAGTTTACTTAATTTGTTTTCTTCATTTAAAAATATAAGTTGACAAGAGATATACAGAGTGATTCTTAACCTATGCGCATAAACTCGAGGAATTATAGTTTACAATCAATATTATTGATAATTGTTAAAAAATGTAGTGTGGCGACTGTCGAGACATACTTTTATTAATTTAATCTTATCCAGGTGGACAGGGTTTGACCCTGTAATAAATATGCCTCAAAGCGTCCCTACATAATACTAATAAAATATTTATTATTGTATAAAATATACCTGTTGTTTGTATATAAGAGGAGAAAATAAACATGTATAGTCAGTTGATATTGGTTAGCGACAACTACCAGACTACGTTAATAAACATATACTTTTACCCTGCAAAGTTATTTATTATTACACCAAACACCCTACAACTGGTGACACCGACGTGATTTTTAAATACTTAGTGGTGTTTTGTGTTTTTTCACAACAACGTAATTTTTTTTTTTTTTTAACTCAGCATTGACATTTAAACAATGCCGGAAACTGAGCCGACATCAATTGACTGTGTAGCAATCCGAATACCACAATTCTGGCCAACAGACCCTGAGTTGTGGTTTGCCCAAGTTGAAACGCAAATCGCGCTTGCAGGCATCATCACGGAAGAGACAAAATTTAATTACATTGCCGGGAACTTGGAATCAAAATTTGCACTTGAAGTTTGTGACGTTTTGACTTCCCCACCAGATGACCAAAAATATACGAAATTAAAAATGGAATTGATACGCCGGTTAAGTGTTTCACAAGACCAGAAGACTCGCCAACTTTTGGAGCACGAAGAGATTGGAGACAGAAAACCATCCCAATTCTTACGTCACCTTTGGGGATTAGCCGGAAGTATTTTTTCAGACGACGCACTACGACCACTCTGGCTCGGGCGATTGCCAAAATCAGTGCAAGCCATTCTTGCCACACAAAAGAGTGAGCAGCTGGATAAGTTAGCTGATCTCGCCGACGCTATTCTGGACACATCTCCACAACACAGCATTGCTGAAGCAACAATTTCGTCACCCATGGAAGCCATGTTTCAACAATTAACCATATTAACAACAAGAATCGCCGAAGTTACAGGGGGCAGATTTTCTATCCCATTATGGACTCTTGCTAGACATCAAAAATCATCGTTTGATCAACGAACTTGCTACACTATCTATCTCGGAAATAGTTTCCTCCTGTCAGGATACTTTAAAAAGTAGTTGGGCATCTCCACTGCACATGGTACCTAAACAAGGTGGTAAATGGAGACCCTGTGGAGATTATAGAAGGCTAAATTCAAGAACCGTCCCCAACAAGTACTCAGTACCACACCTGCAGGATTTCGCTCATATTCTCTATGGGAAATTTTTTTTTTTTACCATTGATCTAGTTAGAGCCTACAACCAAATCCCGGTTACCAAAGAGGATATTCAAAAAACTGCAATCACAACACCTTTCGGTTTATTTGAGTTTTGTTTATGACTTTTGGACTCCAAAATGCAGCACAGACTTGTCAACGATTCATGGACGAAGTCCTCAGGAATTTAAATTTTAACTACGTTTACATCGACAACGTTGTAATTTCATCCAGTTCAGAAACAGAGCACAAAGATCATTTCGTCAAGTGTTTGAGCGTTTAAAACAATATGGAATTTTAATTAAACTCGCCAAATGTACCTGGGGAGAATCTGCAGTTAGATTCCTTGGATTCCAAATTACGCAACAGGGGATCAAACCACTTCATGAGAAGGTTGATGCCATTACAAATTTTGAATCTAGAGGCACAGATAGCTTTTGACAAATGTAAAAATAGTTTAGCCAAAGCTGCTTTGCTAACATATCCAGCAGTAGAAGCCCCACTCCCCCCAGATTTTGAAGTTGGAGCAGCCTTACTGCAAGAGAAGTTGACAATCTCGCAACAGAAATACAGTGCCTATGATCGAAACCTGCTGGCCATTTAGAAGGTAGAAATTTTTTCATATATACGGATCACAAGCCTATTACCTTTGCCTTTCAACAAAAAGCAGACAAGTGTTCACCTCGTCAATTTCGACATCTCGATCCTTTTATCGGGCAATTTACCACCGACATCAGGCACATTTCTGGGAGTGAAAACGTTGTGGCAGACACACTATCTAGAATTGAAGGAGTCTTCGAAGGGATAAACTTTGCAGCTTTAGCAAAATCCCAGACAACAGACGAGGAGCTTCAAAAATTCCTACAACCAGGATCAGTGCTTCAACTTAAAATAGTGACACTTCCAGGAACAAATACCAAACTATACTGCAACGTGTCTACCTTGATTGCTCGACCATTTGTCACAAAACCCTTTCGACAAACTATTTTCAATTCTTTACACAACTTAGCACATTCAGGCATCAAGACTACGGTAAAGTTAGTAGCTGAGCGATACGTACGGCCTTCTACAAAAACTCACATCAAGAGATGAGCACGCGTTTGTTTACAATGTCGGCGAGCAAAGATTTTTTGTCACGTTTCATCGCCAGTAGGAAGTTTCACACCACCATCGGGAAGATTTGAACATATTCACATTGATCTGGTAGGACCTTTACCTTCCTCAAACGGCTACCAGAATGTGCTTACAATCGTCGACCGTTTTTCACGATGGCCAGAAGCGTATCCTGTAGATAACACCTTGGCGGAAACAGTCGCCAGAACAATATTTGATAACTAGATTGCCAGATTTGGAGTACCGTTGCGGATTACTACTGACCAAGGCAAACAGTTTAAATCTAATCTGTTTAGGGAGCTGAACGTCCTTCTTGGAATAGAACATATCAATACGACGACATATCACCTCTCTTCCAATGGTATGGTAGAACGACTTCATCGTCAGATGAAGGCCGCAATTAAGTGTCATGCTGACGAAGCATGGACAGAAAGCCTTCCAATAATTCTTCTGGGTCTCAGAGCCGCTTGGCGCGACGACCTCAAATCTACCATTGCGGAACTCAACAAATTGCTTTTATACCAAGTTGCAAATTATCAAACATATTTAATTCTAAAGATAAAATTAATCCTTTAAGGAAATCGGATGTTTAAAAATTTCTTGTTCTGAATGCAATGGTATATATGTTGGGCAGACTGGACAAAGTTTTAAAACACGATATACAGAACATTTTAACGCATTTAGACTAAATCACGATTCAAGTTTATTTGCAAATTATATTATAAATTCTAATCATACATTCTCCAAAATTAATCAAATTAAAATGTTGACCAACTGTACAAAATGCACTAAGCTTAATATGTTAGAAGCCGCCAACATTTTCAAAAAACAATGTCATCTTTTTATTAATTTGTTGAGAGAGCATAGACTTACCACAATATAAATCATCATTTTTTAAATCTCTCTAGACCATCAGTAATGCAATTTATTTTTTTCTCAAATCAATTTCTATTTTAACGCTTCTGTATATATGTTTTTTTTAGTTTGTTTTTACTTGACAATGACATTTAAAAGCCAAAACTTTTGTTTGTATTGATATGAATTTTTTAGAAATATAAATTTATATCAATAAAGTATTTGTGGTAAAAAACTTTAGTTTAAAGTGTTTTATTTTATTATTATTATGGATTAACACATAATAGAGGTCTCAACCATCCTCTATATTTTGATGTAATTTTTGAAAGTATTAAATTTTTTACAAGATGATCTCTTAATTTGGTCTGGTTAGTTTTTTGTGGTAAAAAAATCTGGATTCAAAACTATTTTGACATTTTTAACATCATCGTCATTATCTATTAAATTTTTTTTTTTAATTTTTTGTCCTCAAAATAAAAAAAAACTCTTTAAACACTGGGAAAGTGTTTTTTAGAATGAAGTATAAGTTTTGGAAAAAGGGTTCAAAACATGTTAGAAAAAGAAAATAATTGAAAGTTAATAGCTATTATCAAACTAAATCCAATTGATCATTTGTAGGATAATATTATACAAACCATTTTAAACTAAAATTGTGTTTCCATCACTTTTTAAAAGCTAACATTAACTGCTCAAAATTAAAAAAAAAATAACGTACTAAAAGAAATCAATAATTTTCTTATTGTTTTAATGCACCCTGCATATTAAAAGAATTTTTATAAATAGTTTATTTAAAAACAAAAAACTTTTATTTGAAACTTTTTTTGAAATATTTTACGGTTAGAAAATTATTTAAGTTTCTCGGTAATTTTGACTAACCCTGTATATGCTTTTCTTTTTCCGGATAGCATAAGAATTTGTTATTCTTAGTCTTTCTCTAAAAAAGTATTTAATGATAATCACTAGATGTAGCCAAACTTCTATTATATTTAATGAAAAGTGCTGCATTAAACAAGTAAAGGTAGATTAAGGTAACAATAGTAGATTTTATATATTTTATTGTAATTCTATTTTAATTAAATTAATAAGTTCCTGGGGCTGGAGCAGTGTTGATATGGTGGCTGGCGGTAAATGGACCTTCTGGATGTGGGGCAATGTGAAGGGATCCTCTGGTTTGAGCTACATATCTAAAATTAAAAATGTTTTAATTTAGTACAAAAAAAAATATAAACAATAGATTTTTAACGTACCCAGATTGGATTGGAGCAACAGCAGCTACTGGGGCAGCATAGGCATGAGCAACTGGTGCAGCATAAGCTAATGGTGAGGCATAAGCATGGGCCAATGGAGCGGCATAAGCACCAGCATATGGTAAAGCTGAGTAAGCCAATGGATTGTATGCAGAGTATGCACCAGGTACTACTAATCCAGCAGATGCTACGGTTACGATGGCAAAAAGAGCTACAATGCACTATAATAAAAAAAAAATTATTAAATTTAAAGCAAAAAACTTAATTAACTATTATAATTATAACATGTTTTCTATTAAAACAATATAAATAAATCTTAAATATCACAATATTTTATATTGAATACATTTCATTTCTGATATAATACACTTTTTCAAAATAAATTACACGGTATAATAACTGCCCAGTTAAACTAAATGATAAATATATCTGTAATAATAAAGAAATTGTATGCCAATAAATACTGAACTTGTTTATGGTAAAATAATAAAATTAATCTTACAATTATATATTTATTGATTAAATTGAATTACCTTCATTTTGTGTTGATTATTGCTTCTTCTGTTAATCGAAAATGCGATGTTGATAAGTGGTGACATGGAGTTTATATACTCAAGCATATAAAAATGTTTGCACGCACACTCTTTACGAAAAAAATGTTACCTTGAGAGAATCTGGATTTTGCTTTTATTGGTATTTAATAAATAGGTGCACCAATTGAACCGAATAAAGTTCCGCATAGGCGTCAACACATTTGACAATCGTTTTATAATTATATCAGTTTTAGATGGT
This sequence comes from Tachinus rufipes, assembly GCA_963932245.1. Taxonomy (NCBI): domain Eukaryota; kingdom Metazoa; phylum Arthropoda; class Insecta; order Coleoptera; family Staphylinidae; genus Tachinus; species Tachinus rufipes. The sequence continues at coordinate 40,945,385 of OZ010741.1, read as the reverse complement.
TTCATTAATTATTATTTTATACTATTTAGTATAGATTATAATGAACAAACGTCATAATTTTATGACTTAATAGAAAAATTAATGATAATGATTAATTTTTTAATATGCAATCTATGTAATTATAAATATGTATTCTTTAATTTTTTTTTATATTCTATCTATATTTATTATTTTATTATGTTTTTATTCCATCCAAAACGTCACTAATTAAAAATAGTGTATTTAAATTAATTAGTAATGTATTATTGTTTATTAATATGAGCAAACTGTTATTTACATTTTTCATATGCTACTGTATTTACAATTTTCGTAGAACACTCGCTTCTCTGATTTTTAATCTCACACAAGTAATACATTTAAATAGGATGTTCACTGAATATATCCATTTCAAAACAGTGTTAAATTAAAATAATCAATATTATCTGTCCGCAGTTGAAACAAAAATATACTATTTTGAACAAAAATGTTTATGAAATGTGCTAATGGATATAGTTTTCAAATGCTTCTGGTTTATCTTGTGCTAAGATCGTAAAATCGTAAAATCTTTGCAACAGCTACCCTGTTATGCATACAATGTTTTGTTGCTAAACGTGTTCAAAACTTTAACTTATACTAAATTAATTTTATTTTTAGAATATGTACATTGCAGCATTTAATTAATTTATTTTATTTTGTTGTAGTTTATAGCAACACTAAAAAAATATACAATAGTATTCAGACTAAATTCGACGATAGTTCAGACAAATGTTCCCTCATCAACATCTCCGATTTGCTCCAATTTTGTATATAAGTTTGGGGTACCAAAATTTAAAAATTCTTAAAATTTTAGATCTCTAAGTGCAATACAGTGTAATTGGAATGCTTTTACTCAGTCCTTAAGTAAATTTTCTGAAAATCTTGTAAATTCATTACCAGCAACTAATTATGATTCATTTGATGTTTTAAATAAAATACGTATACATTTAGTTATTTCAAATTTGAAACAGCATAATAAAACTTAAAAATGTAATTACAAAATTTAAACCTTTTTATAGACGAGGCACATATTTAGTCCTTTGACTAAATTAATAAACTGTTGCATAACATTTAACACGTTTCTAACACGTTTACAATAAACCTTCATTATTCCAGTTTAGTTTAATATGATTAACTATCTTAAAACAAATAACTTTTTAAAATCTAGCAGTATGGTTTTTGCAATAAAAGTTTACTGGTAACGCAATAGCTGCTTTAACTGAAAAAGGAGTTTATTTTATTGAAATCTTTACAGACCTAACAGAAGCATTTAGTTGCGTTTCCCATAGCTTTTTTGTTTTTTTGCTTTTTTGGGGCTAGGAGGGGAATCTTCCTAAAAACTTGGCAAGAGTAGATTTATCCCCCCCCAAGTGACTGCCATATGGAAGTTTGACGCTTTACGGGCGTAATTACCTTCCCAACTAACTTAGAAATAAGTTACGGGTTTTGAAGTTACATAATGCAGTTAATGTGCCAGCCTGCAGCCCTTGAAGGGGCGGTTGTCTGCTGAAGTTTGGAAGGTGCCTTACTGTGGGCTTTGCCAAATCGACTAGCACGCAGTTTGACATAAACTGGCCAGCCTTTGTAGCTGGCAGTGTGCGACCCACCGCAACCGGCGCACGTAGCTACGTGTCCGGACTCCTTAGAAGAAGCGCAGGCGGAGCTTTGATTAGCCCCGGAGCACTTAACACACACATATGGTGCGTTGCATCGAGATGCCGTGTGACCAAACCGCTGGCAACGATGGCATTGTGTAATTTCTGCGGTCTTGCGTTTGTACTCAACCGTACAACGAAACCCGCAAATCTCATTGAGAAAGAGTATCTCCTTATTGTTGGCTCCCTGGGGAAGCTGAATGTAAAGCATTGGAAAGGATTTCCCGTTCCTTCCTTGTAGTGCACTATGTTAGCGGCAGTGCAGTGGTCAATAACAGCACGAAAATCATTAGAAGTGCAAGGATGCAAACGGATGCCATCTATTACGTTAATCGCTTTATTTATATTGATATTGCTAGACTTGAAAGTCTCCAACAGCCCAGGATACAGAGATTTCTCCCTTATCGTGATGGGGGGTGGGCGTCGGGTGCCAGCGCCCTCTGTGGGAACTGGCGGAGATGGAGGACGTAGAGGGCCTAGGGGTCAGGGGGCCAGCAGTCTGGCCCGAGGCGGCCGACTGAGCCATAGGGGCTGGCCGGGTTGATGACCCATTGGCCTTGGCTGATGGCCTAGTGTTCAAGGAGGTTGAGAAAGACTCACCCGGGTCCTTCCTGGCCTTCTTTGCCTTCTTCTTCTTTCTCTTCTTGCCCACGGTCTGAAACTCTTCCTCTGGGGTCGGTGCGTCAGGGTGGGTAGCGACGTTGCTTTCCGTTTCCATCTGCTCCTCATTGGATGGACTGGAGTCGATTGGATTCTCGGCCTGCATCTTGAGGGAGACCTGGACCTGGGGATCCGCTGTCTTGTTGGGCTGGTGCTTGGCTGAGGTCTTCGCCGGGATTTCTGCGGGATGGCTGGCAGTGTGGGCTGCTTCACAATGTCAGCAATCAATTTTTTTGTCTCTTTCGAGATGTCTTCGTGGAGGGTCTGGAGAGTAGAGCCAAGGTCGTATTTGGCCCTCTGGATCTTGTCAAAAGCGACGTCAATCTTTTCAGATTTGTCTTCGACCATCCTCACCAGACGTTCCTCCAAGTTCTTGATCTTGGCATCTTGCACTTTGATGTAATCAGTCATTTTCTGGACTTCTATGAGCAGTATGGAAAGTACCTCACTGTCAGAGAGGTCGGAGTCTATGCTGAAAAATTACGTTTAAGTTAGTTAAATATTAAATATTAAATATTGGATATTCAATCATTAATAAAAAGAGTGGACAAATGATTGAGTGACCAGTTCAATCAATTATCCGGATTTGTTGCAATTAAAATTGCAGTTATAGTCGTATCTAGAGCTCTTCAAATCGATGTTCACTTGGCGGCGGACAGGACTTGACTGATTTTTCATTCTCGATTTTTCAATTTTCTGTTTGTTTCCCATAGCATTCTTCTGCGAAAATTTTACTGTAATAACTTACATAAAAGTACCAATAATGTACTGGGCACTACAAAGATCAATCTAAGACCTACTTCTATTTATTTTATACATTAATGATTTTTTTAAATTCAACTGTAAAGTAAACACTATTTTAATTAAACACACCATGACGTTACAGAGATTTCCGCAACTAAAATTGCTTAAATTTTTGCTAACAACAAGTTCAACAACAAAGCAACTAACCGTAAATTAAAAAAAAACTGCAAATGTAATGTTTTTACTATAATCCAATGCCAAACTAACCAACGCAAAATTTTTGAGCACATACTTAAACAGTAAAATAACGTATTAAAAAAAACAAAGCGACAACATCTATCAAAAATATGCAAAAGCATATACCTGTTAAGAACATACCGACAGATAGCTTGATTTTCAGTATTGTAGTGATAGCTACCTTGGCGTCATTCTTATTTTTACATATAATTTGATAATTAATTATTTTTTTTACACGTACATTCAAAAAGGACACTATATTTTGTCAGTGTTTTGTGGTCAAATTATATTTGCAAATAACATTAAAGTGCATTTAAAAGTACCTAATAGAGCATTTATTTCTATATTTGGATTTATTTTTAGGCTATTTCCAATTATTATTTGACTAAAATACTATGAACAAATATAGTTTAATCTTTTCTGAATGTACTGGTGAATAAATAAATTGATTATTAAATTATATGTGGAAATGAGAATGATGCCAAAGTAGCAGTTTTTACTAAAATGTTGAAAATATAACTAAAATATCAACTTTATAAACACTACATTAAAATGACTTACTTTTTACTACTTGCTAATAACAGCTTACGTACGGATTATTATTTTAAGCCAATTTTAGCTTTTTAAGTAGGTTTTTGGGTAGCAACGTCGTGCAATAAGAATAATTAACTGTATTTCCTATACTGCAAATTGTTGTAACTCATTTTATATACTAAATGTTTTCACTCTTTCAAGTTTGTTTGCCGTGAAATGATTTATTTGTGTTCTAAAACATATTCAAAGTTGTACTGCATACTTCCGACTATTATCAACTTGGCACTAGATCTAGTAATCTTTTGTACTTTGGTTAGGTACGTTTAATAAAGTTTAAAAATGGCGTTAATTTCTACGGGCTAAAAGTTTTTAACATGCTGCCAAACCATATTAAAATAGTACATATATATATTAAAACGTTTAAAACTACAATAAAATTTTTATGAAAAAAAACTTTAGTTTAGTATAATGCTTGACAAATAAATTTGCTGACTAGTTTGTAACTGGTATTTGTATTTAGTTTTAAATTAAAAACTAATATTACATAACCTACTTACTAAGCTTGAAGGCCTGGTTACACAGTGCAAGCTTGAATTTAAGTTGGCCTAGTCAGTTACTGCAGTACAGCTACTTGTACCATGTGACCGCATTATACGAGTTTGTGTCCTTTGCCATTATTGTTTGTTGGAGTCACACGGTGAAAGTACCTTTACTTCAACTAACTGACTAGGCCAGCTTGGATGTTAACTCGCACTGTGTAACCAGGCCTTTACTTACTACAGCTGACACCAAAACTATAAAATGGTATATCACAACCTAACCTAATATTACATATGACTAAAGCTGTAAACCTGGCCAAGCAAAATACCAAAGTTTGTATGAGCTGTGCTAGCTAGATTTACCGAGTTTCGAGTATTTTATACTCAGGATAATTCTCAACAAATTCAAACATAAGAAAAACAAATTGTAAGATGACGACTCACAGATTGACATATAATTTTGGAGTGTATACGGTGGTTTTTTATTTTAATAACCATGAATGGCCCCGTACATCTAAGACAAAGACGCTTTTTACTTTCCGATCCGTTTTTGAACCGTTTGAATACAAACGTGCAGAGTCAGGGTATTTGGTTACAATTTTAAAAAACTTACTTTTCAAGACAAGTTTTTGTTTCCGGCATCAACTAGAGTAACTCTTTTTCAGCTTCTGCGCTTGGACACATAATATCTACTGACATTAGACTTAGTCTGTATTTGCGTTGTAGCGTTTTGTTGACGGTAAACATGAGATGGTTACGCCTTGTTGCTTGCATTACTGTAGCGTACGTGAGTACAAAGCAACTGCAACTAGTGGCTAACAGAAATACACAAAATACTTGTGGCGTATTTTATGTCTGAGTACACCGCAGCTGTAGTCAATTCTGGACAAAACCAAGGCATTGTACAACTGCTACAATACTCCTCTACATGCATTCTAGTTGATTTCGCCAAGCTCTTAATCAGGTTTAAAACTTTTTTTTCAATTTGTGACTAATTTATCAATTCGTGCCTAAATGGGAAGGGTCTAATTTAGCACAAGCTATAAACGGACTGAAAAGCGCGGAATTTATTGATTAGCTCGTTTAATATTTGCATGCTTCAAAGTACGTTAGTTTGTTCTTTGTTATTGTCTCTTTGATAACAATTTGTTTTTTATATTTTGGAAAACTACGTAATCTGTTGGAATGTTCTCTTCCGCAATAGATGCACGTAATTGGTTGTTTGCATTTGCTACTTTAATGCAAAGGTTTTCTACATGCGCAAAGCAAAGAACCGCTGTGTGACCAAAGCAAAACATTGGTGTCAAAATATATGCCCTGACTGAAAATCTATAAAAGAACAGGAAGCCGTGGACGCTTAAATGTCAAGATATGTTTAAGAATGTTTTGCGTTTTCTATCTTTCATGCTAGAGATGCAACGCGTTTTGATTACTACCTGACTATTCATGTTCTGGACTCATATCTTTCTATCATCATTTTAAGATGAACACAATAAAAATTAAACATTTTCTTGTTATTAAACCAAAGCAAAGTACTCGTACTCAATTCAGACAGACTAAACTGTTAATAAAAACGTAAAAAACATTTAACATGTTTATCAGTATTGTTTAAATAAATCTAGTCAGGGTTATAAAAAAACTTTTAACAAACTGAAAATTGCAAGAACACAAATTTTTCAGTTTACTATAAACAACAAATACTTTTATAAAATAATAAAATCATTGCATTGCTGTACTATATTAAAATCTTTGTATATTGTAAAAAAAATACAGGATATTGTCATCAAAATAATTATTTAATCGCAATTTAAAGCTTGCTAAAAAAATTGTAAATAACTTGTAGGATAAAAAATATTAAAAACAACTTCTAAACGGACTATTAACTAATGGAATAATAGAAGCTTATGACTGCTTTACAAGTATGGTTTTACTCGTTGAAGTTCAAAGATAATTTTATGTTATTGTAACATTTTGATTAATTTTTAAGTATCGCATTTTAAAACTGAAGAAAAATAATTTAGTTCTCCAATATACTTGACATATTTTTATTATAGTTTTTAAAACGAAAGAATTATTTATTATTGTTATCAGTATGAATTAGAACCTAAACTGCGCATTGTAGATAAATTATAATTAATAATGATGCCTAGCATGTATTACTTTAAGCTTTTTTTAAATTATATTATATCTTCTGTGATGATCATTAATTAATTTCAATTTAAATCTGTTACACTGTTATAATAAGTTTCTATGTGGTATTTTTAGAAAATTATTGATATCTACTCAATTCAATTAAAAATGCAATTATAGATTTTATATATTTTATTGTAATACTATTTTAAATAAATTAATAAGTTCCTGGAGCTGGGGCAGTGTTGATGTGATGGCTGGCGGTGAATGGGCCTTCTGGGTGTGGGGCAATGTGGAGAGATCCACGAGTTTGAGCTACATAACTAAAAATAATAATTTTATAGTGTAGTACATAATATACCTATTCAAAAGTTCTTTAACTTACCCAGATTGGATTGGGGCAACGGCAGCTACTGGGGCAGCATAAGCATGAGCAACTGGGGCGGCATAAGCTAATGGAGAAGCATAAGCATGAGCTAATGGAGCGGCGTAAGCTCCAGCATAAGCACCAGCGTATGGGTAAGCAGAGTAAGCCAATGAATTGTAGGCGGAGTATGCACCAGGTACTACTAATCCAGCAGATGCTACGGCGACAATGGCGAAAAGAGCTACGATGCACTAAAAACGGAAAAAAGTTATTATAAATCACCAGTTTATTTATTAAAAATTATAATTATAAACAACAATTTAAACTAACCTTCATGTTGAATGTGTTATTACTTCTTCGGTGATAACGAAAATGTGATGCTAATGTGTCGCAAACTTGGTCTTATATACCCTACCGACAAAATTTTCAGTAGTATAACTTATTGTGCGAATACGTTAGCCTTGAAAGAACTCTCACATTGTATTATTTAAAAGGCAATTGATCCGCAAACAAGATTCCGCATACGCCCAAAATATTTAAATAAACTTATAATAATAAAATTATATTAAACTTAAATAGAATTATATAGAAAGACTTTTTTAAAGACATTTTATATTAATAAATATTTGGTATCAATTAAAATCAGTAACAGCAATAAAAAAATTTATATTATAAAAAAAAATTACAGAATCTGCTATGCCTTTAGGCAATTTGGTAAATGCATCATTAATAAATGTTAATTTTTTTTTAAAATACCACACAAAATATATTAAAGTATTCGATATTACATGAACAAATTAGAATTATATTATGTTGTACGAGTCTAATATGTACTATCTGCAATTGTTTATGATTGTAAATCTATAAACCATAAATATTATTTAAAGTCTATTTGCAGATGCTATTTTTTAAAGAGCATTATTCTCAAGTTAAAAATTATCGGACAATATCATGATTAAGTATATTTTAAAAAACAATTGAATACATTTTTGTAGAACAAATAATCAGTTTTTATAATAAATGTAATTTATTTAATTTGATTTTTATAAGAGCAGGTTTACAATTAATGCAATAATTCAATTTTTAAATCAATTATACAGCAAAATTGTCTATGCTGTGCATTTGATATTTAGAATGAAAAAAATATTACTCAATAAACTGAATAGATATAAGGTAAAACTAAACAATGAAATTAGTTCATCAGGGTAATATTGTTGAGCCCATTTTGTTTATAATATACGTATTTACGTATATATAAAAATAAAAATATAAAACTGCCAAACTGTTTATTTATGCTTTTTTTTAATATCAGCGTCAAAATCATCAAATAAACATTTAAAAAATGCAAAAAGCTTATCTGATGTAAATGAGTAAAGTTACCTAAAACAATGTTATCATCATCTATTGTAGCCGTATAGTCTAGTCTACTGTTGAACATAGACCTTTTTCAACGTTTCTCTTCTTACGCATCTTAGATGATTCTTCTAAGGTTTCTAATTTTGCATTATTTATTCGAGCAAGATGGACAGCTCAATTTTATTTCAGCATTGTTATTGTTCTATTGTATCAGTGAGTTTAATTTTTTTCTTAGTTTTAATGTTTGGGATCAATGTCAAGCATTGCTCTATTTTTTACTTGTAGCTTGTTGATGATTTTCCTTGTTAATACAAAAGTTTTTGCTTCATAAGTAAAAACAATGAGTAACATTAGTTAAAAACTTTACGTTTTAAACAGTTTGGTATATCTACTTTAAACACATGCTTAAATTTTCTAAACAATCTGCAGTGAGCATTATATTGTTAGCAAAAAGCAAATACCTCAGTGTTTTGGCGTTTATATTTATACCTATGTTGTCTTGGTGTACTTTTTTAAAAATTTGTTTTAAAAATGTTATGAATAATTTTACAATCTTTTTTTCTATTCTAAATACGTACGTACGTATTTTTTTATGGAGTTGTACGCAGGTTGTAACGTGTTTATAGATATGGCAAAAAAAAATCTGTGTATTTGTCTATTCTTCATTTTGCAAGTAGTCATTAGTGGTCAATAGTGTCAAATGCTTTCACGTAATCAACAAAAGTCAAGACTAACAATTTATTATATTTTATGGATTTCTCAATTATGCTGGAATTCTTAAAAACCAGTTAAATAACGGTTTCTTAAATTTGACAACCGCAAAACTATATTTAACAATGCTATTGCAGAAACAAGTTTGGCATAGTAGATAACTATCAGAAATAAATAAAAATTAAGATTTAATGATAACGCAAAGTAAATAACATTTCTATTGATTTTATAAAAACAGTTTTGACACTTTATCGAATTGAGTGGTTAAGTTGTCACATTTAACTGTGATTAAATTTAATTAGATTTTATGAATTCCAGCATAAGTATCTTAATTAATTGTAGGTGATTGTCAGTACAAAAGCCCTAATAAAATTTAAATTTTGAGTTGAAGCGTTTTCTTAATAATTTATAAAGATTTGGAAGCAAGTTAATTGGTCTATAGTTTCGTAGGTCTTCAATGTTACTTTTTTTATGCATTACATTAATATTAACTTTTATTTAAGAAAACGGTGTTTTTTATAATACATTCTTGACTTCATTAGTAGACCTTTAAACTTTTAATGTCTGCATAAGCCAGCAACCACATTTTATTTCTGCCTACTACTACTCCACTTGTTTGCGCCATACATAGCATTTCTTCTACATCGGCAATGTGTGCTGCAATCAAACTAGGGTTAAGTAGGCATCCCTGTGTTACACCTTTTGTAGTCTATTTTTCTTTTTCTCAAATAGATCTACTATTTCTCTCTACTCACACTGCTATTTCTGCTATTCCTATTTCTACTATATGGTGTAGTATGTATCTATTATCCATGGTCTCTCTTCCTTTTTTAAACTTGGTCTGTCCGTCTGGCAATATTCAATTCGTCTCTAGATCTGTATTCAGTTTTTCTTCTAGTACCATGGCGTAGATCTTGTATGCTGTACTTAGTAAAAAATAAATAAAGATGGCAAACGAAAGTTGTATTATTGTAGATCTCCCGTCAAAAAAGTGCAAAAAGTGCCACAGTATGCCAGCTAATGGGCTCAAATGTGGTGTGTTAATGCATCCAGGATGCTTAAAATGTTATAAAGATATCCTGCAGATAGACAATAAACATAAGTGCTGTGAAGCTGTTGTCTCTATGGAAAATACCGACAAGGACAACATCTTTAACATTTTTAACAAAATTGTGATAAATCAACCAAAAAATTCAGGGAATTAATTGTCACAGATCTGATCAAAGAAAATGATCGATTAATATCAGAAAATAAACTTTTATATAAATTAGTTAGTGAAATAATAAAGAAAAATAAACTGCTACTTTTTAAAATTAATGTGTTGGAGGGAGATGCAAATCAATTGTTAAATTTACAAGAACACATATCCTTTAAACAAAATCAAGGACATCATTGAAAATAAAATGATAAACATAAAAAATGTAAACAATACATAAAAATCAACAAAAACGTTGCACAATTTTAACAATAATAAACAAATTGAAACAGAAACTGTTACAATAATTAGTAAAATACCATCTTCAGCAAAAAAAAAACCAAATGTGTCAGTAGCCGGATAAGTGTTTAATTGTTCATGCACTCCTCAAAGTACTCAAAATTTTCATTAAAAACAAACATCACCATTATAAAAGGAACTGGTGAAGATGATACATTTATGGCTGCAAAGAAAAAGAAATGGATATACGTGGAACGTTCTGCATCGGGAACGACTTGCAATACAATTACAAAACTATTTGCAACGCAAATGTACAAGAAAACATTTTATTGTTAAAAAGTTGGATAGTAAAAGTGCTAACCCAAATTTCAAAGTTGGAACCAGTATTAGTTTTGAACCTACATTATACGACACTAATTTCTGGCCTAAAGATATTTTAATTAAACTTTTTTTTTTTTTAGTACACAGAAATGGCTCTGAACCATAAACCATTTAATAATAATTTAACAGTACGTATAATTTGTTTAAATATGCAATGTTTGACTAATAAGTTAGATAACCTTAAAATCTTTGTTAATTTACAAGAACCAGGCTTTATTTGTTTAACTTAGCACTGGCGTAAAGAAGAAAATATTGATCTAATGAGTCTGAATCATTATTCTATTGCTGCTAGTTTTTACAGAACAAATTACAAACATGGTGATTCAGCTATATTTAAAAAAAAATAATTAATTAACAAAATAAAAGTAATTAAATTTAACAATGAAACAAGTAAACAATTCCACTTTGAATGTGTGGGCATCAAGGTCACATTTCCACTAAAATGTTTTATATTATATGTATTTATCACTTTTCAAAACCTAATGGAAACTTCAATATATATTTTTCCAAACTTTTTGAAGTTTTGCGACATTTTAGGAATATAGCTGAAAATATTTATTTGTGTGGTGATTTTAACATTAATTTTTTAGATAATACTATTGAAAAATATTTGTTGGAAGATATGCTACAAAGATTTAATTTAGTACGAACTAGTATAGAACCTACAAGAATTATTATAAATGCAAATAGAACAATTAGTAAATTTAAAATTGCTTATATTGCTGTGAATCAAAACAAAACATCTTACAAAACTACAGTAGATCAACCATTTGGTGACCACCTTGCATTAATACATGATTTAAATGACTCATTATACTACATTATTGAATACTGCAAAGCCTTCCAATTTAAAATTTTGTTAAATTTTGGATGACAATATTATGCAATTGTGCCTGTCATTAGAAAAAGTTAATTTTGTTACTGTTTATTCATCTTAAAATGCTACAGATCTAAAATTTTCTTTTCAATGTAAAAAATAACTAAAAATAAAAAATGGTTAACTCCTCAAATTATAAAAGAAGGAAAAGAGTTAAATCAATTGTTCTGAATTAATAAAAATTGTGTAGACATTAACCTAAACAAATTGTATACAAATAAAAAAAAATTATAATAAACTCATTTCTGAGACTAAAACTAAATATTACAGCAATATCATCAATAATGCAAATAATAAACATGCAAAAATATGGCAAATAATTAATAATAAATCTGAAAAAACAAAACAACATAATAATATCTTATTAAACATTAACAATAATGAAATATACAGTTCAGAAGATCTAGCTGATAAATTTGTAACACATTTTGCTAATGTCATTGAAATACATTTAAATCAAACTTTTGGACAAATTCGTTCCACAAATAGTTTGAAACCATCAATTTGTGTCAATTCTTGCTACTTTGCATATACCACAGAAAAAGAATTTTAAGACCTTATTAACAGTATGCAAAACACAAATAACGCGGAAACCATTAATTTATCAATCAAAGTTATTAAGAAAATTGCAAAAATAATAATAAAACCATTAGTATATATAATTAAGAAATGTTTTGCATCAGGTGATTGCCCTTCTATACTAAAAACTGCTCATGTTATTCCTATTCACAAAATAGATTATAAAAAAGATATTAATAATTATAGACTAATTTCTATCGATTTGTAAAAGCCGAAACAATTGTCTGTAGTTGGTTGGCCGCTTTGGAGTTGGATTGGGTTTGAGTAATTAATTTTAAACTTATGTTTTTCAATAAACTAATATAACGTTGTTGGAGCTTTTTAAGATAATCTGTGGATTACTTACAAAACTATTTTGTCTTTCAGTTATCTATATTCAGTTTTAATTAATATATTATTTTAAAAGTGATGTTTCGTTTGTACATTCAAAACATTGCACGGAGTTTTTGAAAAAAACAATGTATTTAAATTATTAAGAAAATTCTTTATGTTTTTTTTTCCAATCAATATAATTTTTTTACCATACGTATTTATTGTTTATTTTTTTATGTGTAACATTGTTTTTTAGTTTTCTTTCAATGAAAAATTATGTTTATTTCTCACAGTTATTGTTTAGAAAATTTTTATTTAACAAAAGATTTAAAAGTAAAATCTAATAAATTAATTTAAATCTGTTAATTAATTTATATTAAATTAAAGGTACAAATGTAGGTTTTTATATATTTTATTGTATTTGTATTATAAATTATTTAGTAAGTTCCTGGGGCTGGTGCGGTGTTGATGTGGTGGCTGGCGGTAAATGGTCCTTCTGGGTGTGGGGCAATATGAAGGGATCCACGGGTTTGTGCTACATATCTAAAAATAATAATTAAAATGTTTAATAATAATTAACGTTTTATAAATATGATTAAAAAAATATACATACCCTGATTGGATTGGGGCAACAGCAGCTACTGGTGCAGCATAAGCATGAGCAACTGGAGCAGCATATGCTAATGGAGAGGCATAAGCATGAGCTAATGGAGCGGCATAAGCACCAGCATATGGTAAAGCAGAGTAAGCCAATGGATTGTAAGCGGAGTATGCACCAGGTACTACCAATCCAGCAGATGCTACGGCGACTAGGGCAAAAAGAGCTACGATGCACTGAAATTCAAATAATAAATTAAAATCACTGATATTTATTTAAAATAATCATTTTAATGCTTATAGCCTACCTTCATGTTGAATTAAGTATTGATTCTTCGGTGATATCGAAAATACAATGCTAATAACTTGTAAATTCGTTCTTATATACTTCACCGGGTAAAATTTTGAGTCCACGTTTTAAAAAGTACGCCAACCTTGAAATAGCTAAAACTTTGTGATCTTAAAGCAATAATTGATCCGCAAACAGGATTTTGCATACGCCTAATATATTTAAATAAATTTATAGTAATAATATTTATAAGTTATCCAACCACATTAAGAAAAATATGAAATCATTATTAGCCAATTATAATTTACATATTTTTTTTGTATGTTTCAGTAATAAAGTTTTACAAATATCCAATGATGTGAACGATGTTGGATCAATTGTCTGGCCATTATTTACTTGCAACCTAATAACATGGATTGTGGTATACTTGTGCATAATGAAGGGTGTGGAAACTGTAGGAAAAGTTGTTTATTTTACAGCTACATTTCCATTTGTAATACTATTTATATTATTGATTCGAGGAATAACGTTACCAGGAGCAATTAATGGAATTACTTATTATTTGTATCCTGAATGGAACCAACTATTGAATTTAAAAGTAAGTTAAATACGTACAATATAGCTTATTTTAAAAGGTTATTAAATTTTATTGATTTTAATAGCTAATTAGTAAATATGTTGTCGAGTATTTAAACTTCTATTTCTGAGTTCAAACTATGTTATTTCTATTTAGATTACTACGTAAGGAAACTAAACCTAGTTTTTTAGATTTACAAATTGCATGGTAAAAAAGTAAGTTAAATATTAAACTATATGTGAAAATAGAAATGAATCCTAAGTAGCTGTTTTCACTAAAATACTGAAAATAAAAGTAGCGGTCGATATGCTCTTAATTTAGTAATATTTGTAAATTAAAAACAGTCAAACTTTTTTATTTAAAAAAATAGCAATTTGATCTAATAAAAATTTTAATTGTTATATTTGACGTTTTAAATATATAATAATTTCTTGAATTTTCAAACAGCTTATTTAAACAATGTAAAAAATACTTGTTTACGGTATATAATGTATGCTATAAATTTTTTGCAATCAATTTAATTTTTTTTTTTTTGGTTATCTTGTGTTTGCCAACAAAAGGCTGTTGTTGCATATTGTATGCCATGCACTCGATGAGCAAATGTAGCATTTTTTTTGCAAGATAGCAAGTGAGCGCAATTTACGGCGGCGTGCTTTTGCTAAATTAATTATTATTAATTAGAGAGTTGTGGTTTATTATTTTGTATAAATCATTTATTTAACATTAAAAAAATTTGATTGATTTCTGAAAAATGGCAAAATAAATGTAATAAATATTTAAAAAAATCTCATCACTCAAAATTGCTCTTGTCATCGTATTCTTCACTACTATTTTTTTATATCTGAGACTTTCAATATAAATAATAATCGTTTATTTTGTTGCCATTTGGCCTTGAAAAGTGTTTACATTTTACAATTTATACATCACTTAAACAAAATCAATATTTGATCAAACTTAACATATCATAATTTATAACTATCTACATTTACACTACACAATTTACAAAATATAATTACAATTTACACTATACAATCTCTGTCAATTTTCTGTCTTCTTTTAATGACGTTTCTTTCTTCCATCTTCTTTCAACACATCATTTCTTTTCATTTGTTCTTCTCTCATCAACACATTTTTGTAACATATGTTCTATTGTTTCATTAGCTTCTCCACACATTCTACACAATTTGCTTTCCTCATTCATCCAAATTTCACAAACTTTTTCATCATTTCCACATCTAAATCTTGTTAGTATTTTTTTTTTCTGTTTTTGTGTACTTTGCATTATTAAGGTATTTTAGGATATTATTTTCCATAATAATTGCATATTTCTCATTGTACCTTAATTCATTCACTCTAGTTTTTCTTTTTTGCATTTCTATATCTCTATCACGCATTGTTATTTCTTTTCATACAACTCTTCCACTATTTCTCATTCTTTCTACTTCTTTACTGTCATATCTCTTTCCATTATAATATTTCTTTCTCTCGACTTTTATTTTTTCAAATCTTTCATTTATTTTTCTTTCAGACATGCTTCATATTTTTTTTCTCAATCTTTCTTCAAATCATACCGTTTTTTTTCCTGCTTCTACTTTTATTTTATTTCTTTTTACTTCCTCTAATACAATGTATGCTGAAGTTTTTCTATTTAATTCTAGTACTTATCTCCAGTATTTTAGACTAACAAACATTGTCCCCTTTATTATTATACATTCAAACGTTCTATCATCTATTCCCCATATTTGTCCAACCACCGTGTTTGCCTTCCTTGTAAACTCTTGTATGTGCTCGTTTTCGCCGTTATTAGCACTGAATGCATATCCTAAATATTTAAATAATTTTACTTCTTCCTACCATTTCTAATCTTTTTTCTTATGTCTTTCTCTCCCTTTCTTAAACTTCAAAATGGAAAACTTAGCTTTTCTTCTATACCTGCAATATATGTAGCAAACAAACTTGGACTGAGTGAGCATCCCTGTTTCACACCTTTTGTTGTCCAAAAATGTTCACTCATTCTACCATTTGCACATACTCTGCTCACTGTTTCTGCATATATGAATAGTTAGAAAATAGCCAAAAAAAACCATCAAAATAGAAATAAATGCCTTTTTCTGTATTTTTGAATGCATTTTGTTGCTATTTGCAAATATAATTTCACAAAAAAGACTTTGACATATTATAGTTTAATTCTTTCTAAATGTACTGGTAAAAAAATAAATCAAATATCAAATTATTTGTAGAAGCAGCGATGAAGCCAAAGTTGCCGTTTTTGTTAAAATACTACAAATCAAGGTAGCGGTCGGTATGGTCTTAATGTGAACAAATTTTGCTATTATTAAATGTTGAAAAAATTTGTTTAACCCGAATTGAATGCTCTTGACTTGGACAACATGTAGTTTTAGCAAGACGGCTAACCAAACAACTCAATTTACTGAAAACAATATTTGATAAATTAATTATTTCAATAAATGGCCTGGTCAATTATCTTTGCTCATGCAATTTAACACTTATAGACTTTTGTGTAAGGTTATGTCTTTAGTTTACGCTAGCAACCCTATTATAGCTATTGCAACCTGAACATTTTTAATTTTGTTTAGTATTTTTTTGCTTTTGTCATTGATTTGCCTGTTTGTGCTTTCCAAGATGTCTTTTGTTTTGCTGCCCCTAAAAGATTTTTTTACAGTTGCTGTTGTATAATTGCTTTTCTAAAATCTAACAAGCTTATTATGCACTATTAGAGTTAATATTGTCCAAAACTTTATAGTTGTTTGTTAGCAATAGCGTACAGTCTTTTGATTATATAGGCTTTACCTAATAACATTGGTAGACGGAAATGTTAATTTAAACCACAGTTTTGCCAAGCAAGGACAAAATTTAATTTTTTTTATAAGTACTATATACTGTAATCTTTACAATGCATTTTCCAAATAATGAATAACTTTTAGATTTGAAAGTCTCTATAATAATAAGCAATTCCTACTAATTACTATAAAATTTAAAAAAATACATCATTTTTAAACTAAAACATAGAGTAAAAATAACCGTTTATATGTGCAAACCTTGTTGGCAAATAAAAATATTTTATTATCAAATCTACATAAATTATTGCAATCTTATTTAAATTCTGTGATCATATGACAAAAGAGAATAAGTCCACTTTTTGCAATTTTGAGTTATATACATCAATAAACTCTATTTTTAATGCTCTACAACTTGACAAAAGGGAATAAGTGTAATATATCATTATTTTACAATTTTTTGCATTTTGAACATTTTTTTGGCATACAAATTTATATGTGAACTTATTTTGAATCTTTGGTTGCTTTTGCTTCGTCTACTCTAAAGGAAATATGTATACATATCGGAACTTTATTTAATAACGAGTTGCAAAAAAACAGTATAAGTATACTTATTCCCTTCTGTCAAAACATTACGATTACTTATATATAATATTTATATGTAAAACTTATTTCTTTTTGTCATAAATTTCTTTGTAAAAAATTCTGACTTATCACCGTCATGCGTCTGAGCATTGCCGCCGCCGTTTTAATATCACCTAACCTAACCGAACCTAACCTATTAATTTGTGTAATAGTCTTGGTAACAGTCAACGGTGACATTGTGTTGTATGCAAACTTATTGTAATTTGTATTAGTGGTTATTGCTTCGAAATAAATCAAAGAACGCTCCATATTTTGGAAAAAGCAAAACAAAATAGATCATTCAAGTGAGAACTTTTTTGGTATTGTTTACCCTAGTGTTTACATGTTAAGTTTTGTTGTTTTGCAGTTGAACAGAATATCAGTTATTCTTTTGAAGTACAAACTTCAAGCAATAATGACATAACTGTAGAAAGTTCAGACAAATTTGCTAGCAGTGAATTTATTACACTATCTACAATAAGTAAACATAATTTGATTCAGATGGATGTTGAAATAACCAACACATTATTGCCTACATGTGATAAATATCAGTGTGATAGTGATGGCAATATGATACGTCATATAAACCAATCTATGTTGCAATTTTCTGAGCAATCTGTTTTTGGAGATACATGTATAAAAGATCTTGACATGCTTTTAGTTGAAGATTTTAACAACACTAATTTGGAATCAGTAAACTGCAGTGTTATTGAAGGGAATAAACATAAAATGCTATACGATAGAGATCAAATAGAAGAAGATTATGTTCTAGATCTAGATCATGGCAATACTAGTGATAGTGACACTGACAATAATGAATTAATTAAAAATGAAGATGTAGAAGATATGTCAAGTAGTGGAAACCAAAGCGATGAAACGAACAATAGTATTGTCAAGAAATCCAAATTAGCTGTAAAAAAAGGAAAAAACGCAAAAATTTTGGCAAAGAATATAGTACTCATAAAAACTTGAAGAAACGAAAGAGATGTTTGAGAGAATTAAAAAAATGTCGTAATCAATGCAAACAGAAAATAAACTTGAAACAAAAAAAAGTTATATTTCACGATTATTGGGCAATGGCGTCACATGACAACAAAGTGTCATTTATAGCAAATTGCATAAAGAAACATCCTAAAAAATTAGAACGATCAAAAGATCTGGACAAAAAACTAAAAGACAGGCAATTTACTTTTAAGTACACACTGCAAGTAGATGGATCTCCTCAAATTCTTTGCAAAGCATGTTTTCTTGCTATTTTAGATAAAACGCCCAAGTTTATTTACTATATATTGCAGAACAAAAATGCATCAATAAGCAATATTACGAGAGCTGATAGACGAGGAAAACATGTTCATGCTTTCAATTCTAATTAATAGACAAAATCAAAAATCACATTAAATCATTTCCGGCTTATAAATCACATTATTCTCGAAAACATATTAATAAACTCTGTTTGGCAGCGGATTTAAACTTATCCAAGATGTATAAGTTATATTGTCAAACTATAGATAATACAAAAAAAAAACAGTATCAATGTCCTCTTATGCCAAAGTATTTAACAAACTTGGTCTGGAATTCAAAAAACCGAAGCTGGACACTTGCTCAACTTGCGACATATTCAACATAAAACTTAAAATAACTGAAGCTGAAGAAAAGGCTGCAAACGAAAAAGAAAGGAATACACATCAAGAGGAAGCTGATGCAGCTTATGCGTCTAAATCTGCAGATAAAATGAAAAGTTAAGATAATTCAGCTATGCTGACTTTTACATTCAATCTTCAACAAGTTCTACAAACACCCCATCTTACAACTAGAACTATTTTCTACAAACGGCAGTTAGCAACTTACAATGTTACTATTTAAAATTGCGTAGATGGTAAATTAAAAAAATTAAAAAACTATATGTGGCATGAGTGCGTTGCAGGACGAGGCGCTAACGAAATCGCGTCCTGCCTGTATATGCATTTAATGGATATTCCTCCTGAAATAAAGCACGTAGTTTATTATTCAAATACTTGCGGCGGGCAAAACCGTAATTTGCACGTTACCACAATGTTCACATATGCTCCAAGTCAACATCCAACGTTAGAGACTATTGATCATAATTTTTTTGTGGCAGAACACACCCACATGGAATGTGATGTTGACCATTCTGCAATAGAACGACAAAAAAAGAAATATCAATTTCCAATTTACCACTCTTGAGATTGGTACCAGTTAGTCAGATCTACAGGTAATATTATCATAACGTAAAAACAGATTTTTATTAACTTCATCTTTTATTCTAGTGAATAGATAATTTGTTGAAATCGTAGATTAATCATCTGTTCTGTTATTTTCAAACCTTTTGAAAGGCCCGCTTCAAATAAAAAAAAATAAATGCTGAGGGCTATAAATTTATCTGAAGGGATGTGCACTAGTTTCAATATTGGTGTAGTGCAATACAAAAACACTACCAATAATGAAAGTGCATTTGCTACAATTGATTTTACCAGAAAAGAGCAATCAAAATCTTCAAAAAGCTGTCTAAAGCCTTGCTATGATAAACCCAAATGTATCAGTGCCAAAAAGAAAAAAAATCTGCTAAGTATTTTGAATTCAATTGATAAAGATGTTCACCAATTTTATATCAACCTGCCAACAAACAATAAATTAGAGGATACTGATGCTGATATTGATCGTTATTATAGCGATGCTGACGTCTTATGATTTTCTGAATGTTTTCTACAGTCTGATAACTTTAAATTTTGATTATAATGTATTGTTCATTCTATAATGTAATTATTTTTCATATTGACATAATTAAAAATAACACCTTTTTTTCCTTTTTTTATTACCAGATAAATATCTCGGAAAATGTCATTTGATTCATTGAACAGTAAAGATATAACCCTTATTTTGCAAATATAATAATATCCAATTTGTCATTTGTGCACTGTGATTTGTGAACAAGTACACCTATTTCGTTTTGTCAAAATTTATTTTGAAAAATTAAAATAACAAAGGGCATAAGTGTATAATGTCTCTCTTTTTCTTATTAACCCACAATATATTTTACTGTCATTGAAAAGAAAATGAAAAACGATATTAATTAGCTAAAATATTATTAATGTTCGACATTTTTGTGATACAAGTACATTTGTTTCTATTGGTTTTGGTTCTCCTAAAAATTCTTAAAACCGCTCTTACTCCCTTTTGTCATATGACCACAAAATTATTTCTTTGTCTAGCTTGAGATAGTGTTTTAGAGTATTTACTTTTCATTAACGTGCCTGCCTAAAACTACAATGAGAGTAATAGAAATTAACGTCAAAAAAAATTTATCAAATAGAAAACAAATACATATACGTCAAAAAATGTTGATATCTATAACTTCCACTTTCAATATTATCTTCCACTCACACTACTTTTACAATATCTGAAAACAACGTATATTTATTTTAGGAACTACTGTGTCAAGTTTTTTTATTAACAAAATATTTTGCAGTTTGCATTAATACATTAATTATTTTAATGTTTTTTTACAATATAATTTATTCACCTTTAAGTGAAACTTTACTCTATTATTATTAATTATATTTCTTTTTTTTATTTGACTTTATTTGCAACGCTTTCCGTTGATTAAATGTTTCTTTTTAATAATCAATGTAAATATATAATTGAGCAAATTTTATTAAATAATTGAATTTTTAGGTGTGGGCAGATGCTGCCGTTCAAATATTTTTCTCACTTGGTCCAGGATGGGGTGGTATCATCAATATGGCTAGTTATAATAAATTCGAGAATAACAATAAAAGGTATGAAATACTTGATTTTATTTACTTAGTGTACATAGATTGTAGTGTTATTTTATCAAATTTATTTATATTAGTTTAAATTTGACTTTATTCGGTCAGCATTTGATTCATATTATTTGTATAATTTATTATTTATTTCAGGGACTCGATATTGGTTCCTGTTCTAAATTGCGGCACGAGCATATTTGCAGGATTTGTGGTATTTTCCGTATTGGGTTTCATGTCCCACGAGACAGGTCTGCCGGTCTCATCTGTAGCCACAGGTGGACCAGGTCTTGCTTTTGTTACATATCCGGAAGCAATAAGCATGTTACCTTGGCCCCACCTATGGGCATTTCTCTTTTTTGTTATGCTTTTCCTGCTTGGTCTGGACAGTTGCGTACGTAAATAATTTTAATTATTTTTTTATAACTTTATTGGTTTTTGCTGTAACATTGTATTCAACATAAATATGATTCTAGACTAAAAATCTGAAGTTTTAAAGATGACGGTGATAATTTACTATTGATCCATATAGAAAGTCGATTAATGCAATTGAGTAGGATGCGAAATATGAGTCTCATTATATTTCAATTTTACGTAGGGGGTTATATAATGAAAGAGATGCATCTAACTATTAAGAAAATAATTTATAGAATAGTTTTTAGAGTTTTATAAAATATTTTAGAAATGTAACATATATAAATTGGTATTTTTATACATTTTTATTAGTTTACATTTTGTTAGTTAAATGTATGGATTAATTTGTAGGAGTTTCATTTAATATAAATTGTTTTCAATTGCAGTTTGTCCAAATAGAAGCAATTATCTCTAGTGTAATTGATGAATATCCTGAACTAAGGAAACAAAAAACGCTCGTTAGTTTCGTTTCATGTTTTCTTATGTTCCTTTGTTCTACAATATTTGTTACAAACGTAAGTGTTTATATTTCTAGAAACTTTTTATCACATAGTATAAGTAATATTAAAAATAAATATGAATTTATTTTTAGGGCGGAATGTACTACTTGCAATTATTCGATTGGTATGCAGCGTCAATATCAGTTATATTAATTTGTTTAGTAGAAGTTTTGATCGTAGGATGGACATATGGTGTTAAACATTTTGTAAGAGATATTGAATTCATGACTGGTGTACATGTACATTGGTGGTGGCCACTTTGTTGGAAGTTTATCACTCCAATAATATTAACAGTAAATATTATTTAATTTATCAACCTACCATAGTTATATTGATATGTTTTTATACACTTTAATCGAAATTTTTTTTATACACTTTTAATTATCTTTGATAAACATATTTTTTTAGTTTATCTTCTTTACAACAATTTGTTATAACACTAAAATTGTATATCATGGAATTGTTTATCCAGAGTGGTCTGTTACTTTGGGATGGAGTTCGTGCCTTGTATCCATTCTTTGTATCCCTGTTTATATGGGATATAAACTTTTATATGTTGCTGAAGGAGATTTATTTGAAGTATGTATTAAAACTTTAATATTATTAATTTATTGTGCATGCATGTATCAATGAATAAAGGTTTAGTGTCATATTAATTTTTATTAACAATTTAAAAAAAAAATGAAACCAGCAGCGACATTAATTATTGTAATAACAAATTGATACATAGGAAATAATGCAAACCTTGGATTAAAACGGATTGTTTTAAAGATTCTTAAATTATCAAACAAAATATAACATAGTAAACTATGAGTTATAATAACTATTTATTTTATGATAATAATAATCTGCTTTAAAAAATGAAACAAGTTGAAGTGATATATGTTGACATACAATTGATTAAAGTTTGAAGGTCACTTTTAAAAAAAAATCTTCATTTATTTCTTTTATATTATCTAAGAGTTTATTTTCTTATTATATCGCATTAGTATGCCTTTTCTTGTTTGATGTAATTGTTAATGCTTTAAAGAATACCGCGATTTAAAAGACGTAAGTGAACGTCCCAGAGTGACACAGGGACGTAATGAGACTTTTAAGAAAATCTGCAAGTCGAGATCCGGCAAAACTGACAAGCGATTGCAATAAATTGGGTGAGAGCATTTGGTTATAGGCAAATATGCTTTTTTAAATAGCGCTCTTTTTGTTCTTATTTTCGTCTCACTTTAACAATAAGGCCAACAGGTTTCAGTAGTGCCAAAACAAACAAGACTAGATGTATTGTACGATTAGATTTTTAATTATTGTTTACGTGATTTTATTCGCCTTAAGGGTTTTATTTTTATACATATACAGTTACAAATACATTCAAATGAATATAATAAAATTAAAAATGTTCTGTTTTTGACAAACTTCTTGTACCAGAGGATGTTTAAATGATTTAACTGTAGATTTCTATATTCCACCAAAGTGTAGATAGAAGGCTGGTGTGTATATTTGATTTTAATGTCTTTAAGATTATTTTTAGCACCAAAAAGTTAGAGCCGTTATCTAATTGTATTACTTTTGATTTGCAACGTCGTTTTACGTTTTATTTGCAATAAAACTCCAAGAAAAATTTTTGTTGCGTAGAGCGTTGTTTGGCCATAGGCATGTAAATTATGTTTTTGTGCTTGCTTGATTAACAAAATTGCAATGTGGTGATATTTTAGTAGTAAAATTTGATATAGTTTATCAAAAAAGATATTAAATTTCTAAAGTATCAATGTGTGGATTTAATGAAAGTAATTTGGTATTTTTTGATCGCAGGTCATTCTTGTTTTAATGTATAAATTTTTTGTGCAAAAATTTCTTGTTGTACAAACTGAATAAGTGCATTTTTGCCGGTTTAACAATTTAAAATAAATTTGTCATAACTTGTTTGTTTTGTAAAGTATGTGTAATAGATTGATGACAGTTTTTGTTTGTGGCTTAGAAGGAGTATCTTCTAAAGACTCCCCTAAATTGCTTGAAAGTTTGAGACCGTTATGCTCATAAACCTTTCGTTAGTAAGATATAAAAGACAAAAACCGGTGTCAAAACAGGGAACAGACGCGCACTATAGACTGAGGAAAGAATAAGTAGGTAATTAGGTGATGTTAATCAATTGATGGCTGGTTATTTGGCTCGACAAATTGGGCCAGATCAGGATTGGAGTGAACCGCTAGATTGTCAAAGTACTTTGCAGCCAAAACTACTGTCTGCGCAATAGAGAAATCCCAAGATTGCTTTAAGTTTTACGATTTTGGACAAACTATGAAGCTCCGAAAATTATCTGAAACGTCATACTTTGAAACGATTTGAATTTGTCAAGTTGCGTGTTTGCAGCGGTTTTCCAGATGGGACAGTCGTATGTCATCATGGGCTTTATGGTAAATGTGTAAATTTGGATTTTATTCCGGAGAGGTAAACCACTGTTTTGCTGCAGAATCAGAAGCAGAAGATTTTTTGCATTTTGCATTGTTGAAAATTGACTGCACATGCAACTTTTACGTAAGCTACTTGTCAGAGGTTATACCCAGATACTTGGCAGAATTAGACCACGGTATGGGAACGCTGTCAAAACGGACGTTCCCTTGAGGGGCGTTCTGTCGCCGTGTGAAAAAATTGGCTTTGTTTTTCTCCAGATTTACTTTGACTTGCCAGTCATCTAATAAGCATTCTAGATCGGTAGCTTTTTGTAGTCTGAAGGTAATCACCATAAGTGACCTTGACAAGTATTGTGCCATTTTAAACCCGTGTTTTCATCCTGAAGACATATCCGCAACGTAGAGGTTAAAAAAGACCATGCCTTTGGCATTCTAGAAACAGACTTAAAATAATGGATTTTTGGTAGCCATTACTGCTTTTGGAAAAACGTAGACATAATTTTCTTATAAAAAAAAATTGTTCAACAAGCTACTATTTTTTTGTTGTTGCTCATAACCAAGGGAGATGCCGGCGGAGCGACCGCTATTGCAAACAATTTGCCCGTAACTCCTAAAATCGGCAAAGTGCAGACTGAAAAACACCTTGGAGGCGTGTCCTTGGAGCAGGACATCGACTGATGGGTCTCCGAACAGACTCTACACGCCGGAATCTTAAAGAAATAACGTTTGGCCGTGTGGCCTAAACGTTGGCACTTGTGGCATTGAGGAATGCTACCCCCACGTTTTTTGGCTTCAACCGATACCTTAAACCCAACAAGTTTTTTTAACCTCATGATTTTGGATGACTTAATGCCTTTTAGTAGTTGCACTAACACCATGCTGAACCTAACGTGCTTGTTCCTTATACAAAGCACGTTAGAGGGAGAGTATCACAATTCAACTAAAGCCAAACCCCTCGTCTTGCTTGGTATAGTATTTTGAAAATGCCGCTTCAGAAGCTTTGGAGCGGATGGCACCGACCTGGTGTGAAAGCGCCGTAACCCTCGCGTCCTCTTTAGCCTTAGCTTTATCTTTCTTCTTGAGTCTTCCTTCCGCTAAACCCTGAGTGGATTCTTGCATTGCTGCCAGACTTTAAAATTATCATAATTACAATCTTTGCTGTAAACTACTTTCTAGTACTTTAAAGTTTTACTTTTTATTCTTGATACATAAATAACAACAATTAAGTTGTCAAATTGTTGTAATATACGTACATTAGAGTGGTTCTTAGATTTTTTATGGAATTTCTTTGTTTGCACCCTCAGAAAGTGACCTTTATGCAGAAAAAGTAACCCATGCCAAATTTCAGCTCTTAAAAATAAAAAAAATAAAACACGTGTCGCAATGTCTTTGAAGTTTTAAAAGTAAACCTATTACTTTTATTTCAAAAAACATTATAAGAATGTTACAAATTTTACAAAATTAAAAAAAAAACGTATACAGGGTGTCCGGAAAATACGTGTACAACGTTTGACGACAGACTCCTGACGTCAAAATAGGTCGATCTAAGCCGACTTAGTTATATCCAAAATTGTCTCGTTTAGCCGGTAGAGGGCGTCAAAAATTTGTAAATATTAAAAAGAAATTACCTGTAACAATAATTTTTTAAGTGACCTTGTTGCTATGGCGTTTAATAATTTGACAATTATTGACAAATTGTCACCAGTCTATGAAATTTACTCAAGTATATGATCAACATTCTTGAATTACAAGTTCATTTTACCATTAAAAATGGAAAATTATACAAACTCTCAGAAAGTTGACATGCTCCTGGTATACGGGTTTTGTCAAGGAAATGGGCGTCAGAGTGTTAGGGTTTACATGGAGAGGTTTCCTAACCGTCGAATACCAAACCACCAAACATTTGCCAATATTGAGCGTCATCTTCTTACATCATCATTATCCCAACCGATGGATTGGAAGAGGCAATGATGCACCAGTAAAATGGCCACCACGTTCTCCTGAGTTAAATATGTGTGACTTCTTTTTGTGGGGCGCCATTAAAACAGAAGTTTACAAGACTCCGGTAAACACACGCAATGATTTATTGCAGCGGATTTTAAATGCAGGCAACCATTTTAATAATCCCGAGACATTAGATAGGGTCCAATATCATTTTTTAAAGAGTGTTAATAAGTGTATTCAGCAAGATGGCGGTCATTTTACACATTTGCTTAAGTAATGTTTTTGTTTTACTTAGTTTCTTACAATAGATACTTTCAACTTTGTTATACTTTTGTTTTTTTTGACGCTCTCTACCGGCTAAACGAGACAATTTTGGATATAACTAAGTTGGCTTAGATCGACCTATTTTGACGTCAGGAGTCTGTCGTCAAACGTTGTACACGTATTTTCCGGACACCCTGTATAATACGCCATTTTAAAGGTTTTTTAAATTTAAAAAAAAATTATAGAAATAGAAATCTAATAATTTTTCTTTACGGGTTTAATTTTAATTTACGTAAAAATAAAAAAAAAATAAAAAAATGTTAGTTAAAAAAAACAGAGTATATTGACGTAAAGTTTTATGTGGAACCAAATTAGCAAGTACTCAATTGCTTTTTTGGAAACCCAGGGAAGGAAACCTTTCTGGAAGCTATGATACTTAATAAATATATTAATTTTGAAAAAAGGTAATGCGATACGTGTTTTTCTTTATCTTAAGGGCTGAAATGTTGCATGGCTTACTTTTTTTGTATAAACATTATTTTCTGAGGGTGCACACACAAAAATTGCACAACAAATGTTTAAAGAACCAGTCAAAAGTACATATTATATTTGAACGAAGTTGACGAAGTAAGTTACAAATCAATAATGTTTTTAGTTTAAGATAATTTTTTCATAAATTTAATTTTTTAATGTGAAATATATTAGTTTATCATTTTTTTAATTAATATGTTGATTACAATTATGCTTAAAATATTCAACAATATTTTACTGTACTCAAAACAACAAATCTGCACTTGATTGGTCTAATTATAATTTAAATTTATTTTAGAGAATTAGATTTGCTTGGAAACCTTCTAAAGATTGGGGTCCTGCTTCAGAGAAAATAAAAAGAGATTGGCTTTACCTAGTTTATTCAAAATATATTGATGGTAAGTATAAATAATATAAGGTAATGCTTTTAAAAGAATGAAGAGTACATATTTTAATAATGTGCGACATAAACAAAGTATAAAAATTTCTTCAATTCTTAAACCTTACAGAAAAATAGTTATAAAAGTGATTTTGCCAATCCCATTTGCGCATATTCTAAAACAAATTAAAACATTTAATAAAATAATATATATATAATTTAATATTTTTTATTAAAAAGTGTTTTTAAAATTTTACACATGCTGAACATAATATGCAACTATAAAATAAATAAGTTTTATTAACATTTTTTTATTTTAGAATTGTCTAAACCAATTGAAGAGCCTATAGATATTCTACATCAACAATTTGTCGAATTGGTTACTTCATAAGTATTATTTTTCTGTAAACTAAAATATTAAATAAAATTGTCTAGATAATTGTTATATTATTTGTTAGTTTGCAATAGATTCAAGAAATTTTGCGATTATAAAAAGTGCTTTTACAGCGTTTACAGAATACCGTCGACAGTTTCATATTTAGGATATCAAATTTGTGATTTTTATTTGTTTGTATTTAAGATTGATGTAGTATCTAGCAAATATATTGATTATTATGTAATTTAATTTTTGCTTTTTGGGGTATAGAAATCAGTATTATAAGAATTATGTTTGTGATTTTATCTTTCAGCTACTTTTAAATATGCATAAAAGTAAATTGAACACACATATATACTAAATTAGTTATTATAACATTTTGTTTAAATTTTAAATTGTTGTTTGTTAGAACTGTGGACCAAGTATCTGCAACAATTTTGTACCAAAGAACTGATCTACTACAGACTTAGTTACCACAAGAAGTAAGTGTTGAGAATCTTAAAATTAAAAGAAGGATTTTGATTGTGTATAAAACAACAATTGTGCTATAATTTGAGACGTCATATGCAACGTGTCTATGGGTTGTTTGCGCAACAGGTATTTTTCTAGCTAATGTTTGCTACACTTATCTAAAAACAGCTGAATGGAAATTATGTTTGCCAGAGTGCATTTTAGACTTCAATAAATATTTTAAGCAAATAATGTTTATAGGTAATTTTGTTTAAGAAATTCTAACTTTTACAAAATAGTGTTTGGTAAAACGGGCTATTATGGTGATCACAGTTGTTTTTTTAAGTATAGTTTCATTATGGTTAAAACCTTCTAACTAAATTATTTTAACTTTTTTATGATTACCTTGAAGAAGCTTGTAAAAACTTTTAGAAAGATCATCAACAAAATTTGGAATTGCCTTATTTGGAAAACGGTAAATGCCTATTACAAAAATATCAAGAAGATTTTGTTTAAGAAATATGCTATATTAACCAATGCCCTGAATTTTGTACGTCGTCTGTCTAGAATATGCTTGTTGTTTGTGGATGTAGACATAAAGTTTTTGTTGGTTAGCAAATAAATGTTTAAGATAAGAATTGAAATCTATCTAAAGCAATCTAGATCTTTATTGATTACTTTGGTTTCAGTCAAAAAAAGACTATGGGTTTTTTTTTATGTTTGAGATGCAGATGAATGAACTATTAGAAAAAATAACTTTTAACAAAACAGGCCAAGCCATATTCCGCCAATTTAGTCGTATTATTCATGTCTGAATTGGCTACAGATAGGCCCTGTCTTTTTGACCTTAGCTGCCTGCTATTGCCACCTGAGACTATAGAAACTACTGTTATTTATTTATTTATTTATTTACTAGTCAACGGAAGCCATTACAAAATAAGTATATATTTACAAATTAAAAAACATAAATTAAACATAAAACAACTAATATTAAAAAGAAGAATAAAACTTAAATAATTACAAAATATAAAAAAGGTCACGTATGGGTGACAAGTGCACGTCGCAGGGTATTAAAAGAATCTTTAAAAAAATCCACTTTAACTTCGTTGGCATGCCGCAAAATACGTGTAGATGCAGAGTGCACCGCATAATCAGTGCGTTTGAACGGTATATGAAATAAATAGTCATTGCGTAAAACTCGAGCTGGAACATGAATACCTATAGAGCTGAGCAAGTCAGGACAGTCAATAATCCCACGAAACACTTTAAAAACTAGTGTCACGTCAAAATTAAAACGTCTTTTTTCAAGACTAGTCATGTAGAGAACAGTTCCGTGTAGCTGCCTGCAATGTTGCATTTATACGCCAAAAAACGAACAAACTTTTTTTGAATCTGTTCAATTTTTCCTTTACTAACGGCGGTGTATGGTGACCACACATTAGAACAATACTCGAGATGGGGACGTACTAGAGCGTTGTAAAGGATAATTAGAGTACGATGGTCACAAAACTCCTTAGAGTTACGCTTGACAAATCCTAAAAGTTGATAAGCTTTAGCCACAACAGTATCAATATGTAGTGTAAATGAAAGGCTTGAATCAAACGTAATGCCTAAATCACAAATAGTGTTAACTCTTAACAACGTTACATTCATGAGAGAGTAACCATACATCACCGTAGACTGACGTCTAGAAAATGTCATCACTTTGCATTTATTTAAATTAAGTAGTAAGTTATTAGTCTGACACCAACTAGAAAAAATCTGTACTTCTTTATTAAGTAGTATAGCATCATCTAAAGACTGAATTTTCATAAAGATTTTTATATCGTCCGCAAATAATAAACAACGCGCATTAGAAAAACAATGTACCACATCATTGATAAAGATATTGAACAGTAAAGGTCCAAGATGTGACCCCTGTGGAACACCCGACGTAACATCAATATTACGAGAAACGCACTGACCAATGCGCACGAATTGAGATCTGTTAGATAAATAGGATTGAATCCACATTAACAAGGTGCCATTAACTCCATTACCACGTAGTTTCATAATTAGTATCTTGTGGTCAACGGTATCAAAAGCTTTTGAAAAGTCAGTGTAAACTGAATCTACCTGGAATCTGTTTTCGAGCGCATCTGTTATATAAGATTCATACAACAAAAGGTTGGAAGATGTCGATTTGCCCGTTCAAAAACCGTGTTGATTGAGAGCAATTACAGATTGCAGAATGGCTGTCAATTGAGAGATAACTAACTTTTCAAAAACTTTTGGAATAACTGATAAAATAGATATAGGTCTATAGTTTGTTACATCATTTATAGCCCCGGACTTATGAATCGGAGTGACATAAGCTTGTTTCCAGCAAGTAGAAAAAGTACCCATAAACAGAGATAAGTTAAATAAAAGCCATAAGGGCCGACAAAGGGCAAACGCACATTTGTTGAGAAAAAAAGCCGTTAATCTATCAGGCCCTGAACAGTTATTGGGTTTTAATAGTGATAGTTCGTTGACAACTTCTGATATTTTAAAACAAGATGCGATTCATTTATATGGGTAGGAACAGATGGTAGAGAATATGTGCTGTGTGCACTCATAGATGCCGTCAGCGGACTGTAAACTGGCCCAAAAAAATCAGCAAAGAGATTTACAATGCCATCAGTAGTGTCAATTTGAGAATTACCATTTGTGAAAGTAGATGGTATTTGATTACTGCTACGTTTAGATTTGACGTGCCCCCAAAAAGCTTTAGGATTAGATTTAATCTAATCTTCCACTTTCTTAATGTGATTAGAATAACACGTATTAGCCAATTGGTAACACTTATCACGTATTGAACTAAATTTGTGGTAGTCAGCTGCTGATCTAGACAACACATATGCTTTGTGTAACTTTTTTTTAGAAAACACAAGGTCTTTTAGCTCTCTTGTAAACCATATTGGAAATTTATAGGTTTTTTTATAACACTTATTTATTTTGGGAACATAATGGTCAATTGTGTCAAAAAGTAATAAATAAAAACGGTGACATGCTTCATCAATATTACAATCGACAAACATGTTATCCCACCTGGTGTTGAGAAAAACATCATTTAAGGAAACATAATCAGCATCTTTGAAATTATATTGCATCACGTTATCTTCTCCACACCATACGTTGTCAGGTGTATCCTGTAAAGAGTCAAGTTTTAAAACTACATCTAAAGCAGGATGTTGAAGATCGCATGGTACAATAGGAAACAACGATTCTGTAAGGCTCAAGTTTGAAGAAAATGCCAAAGGCGCAAACAATAAATCTAGCAAAACCAAATTTATGTTTAATATGTAGTTCAATTGATGCGAATTAATATACCCAAACGTGTTAGCAACTAAAGTACCTTTAGGACAAGTGGATTCCGTTCTTACACCAAATTCATCATTAATCCACAACGTTTGTGGCAAGTTGTAATCGCCAATAATATAAACAGTGTTGCATTCACTAATTAATTCTACACTTTCACAGTGACGTTGGTAAGTAGAGTACTCCGAACCAGGTGGAATATAAACAGTACCTAAAACTATTTTCATACTGCCGATATCAACACAAACATACAATTCCTCATAGACAGAGCAATGACTAAATATTTCATATGAATGGTACTTATTGGACACGGCAATGATTACGCCTCCGCCACGTAATTTTGATGTTGTAATATGGTTACGGTCACACTTGTACACTTTATAATTAAAAAATCCTAGTTCTAAGTCTGTAATAGAGCTTATAAGCCACGTTTCACTAAGAATAAAAATATCATGCTCCATTAATGGTATATTGGCATTTAAAGTAAACAATTTTGTCCGTAATCCGCGCACATTTTGTTAAAATATTTTCACATTTTCTAACTCGGTATATCAACCGAAGCGACCGAAATCCCGGTTATCCTGAAACAGGTTTATATACGGAACGCGGTTACCTGAAAAAGGTTACAAAGGTTGCGACCGCACTCACCATGAACTAACGTCGGTGAATTTCTATTAATCGTGGTTATACATGGCGGTAAATTTGAAATACAATCAAAAGTGAACAAAAGCGTCAAATGTTGCTCGTGTATTTTATTAAATTATTAATTATAGGTTATAATGAATATGTATGTTCCTGTCAATGCTAAAACGGGCAAAGGCATGAGTGCAACAGAGCAAACATTATTGTTGTGTGTAGTTGCCTGTTATACCTGCCAACCTCTACTGGGATTACTGTATTAGCAGGTAGATAAATACATACAATCATCTAATATTAAGCACTGAAATTTAAAAAAAATATAACACTAAAGCTAATAATAAATAAATTCATGAAGTTTGAGCCTATAATGTTTCAGTTTTGTATTTTGACGTTGCTATAACCGCTGTCGTTCCGTAAATCAACCAAGATTTTCAGCAACCGATCAAAGGCGTAACCTAACCGCTGGTTACTTCGGTTGATATACGGAACAAACTATAAGGCACGTGCAGACGATGTCGATGAAGATAGACGTTGAGAAGACGCTACATCGATGTCAAAGGTTTGGATGTTGTTGTTGATAAAAAATCAGTTTTTGGCAGTTTATGTTGTCGGCGGCAATTAGTAAATAAACGTACAGATACTCCTTTAGGCCATTTTTCTGCGTTTAATATACAATCATCATTTACGTTGTTAACATCAGCAACAATACCAACTTTAAAAGAACAATAAATGTTATTGTTTGTAAGTGGAATGCAAGCAAGGTCGCTTATTCCCACATTAAATTCAACATACTTCTTAATATCTTCAACACTGGTAGAAGGAGCACAGTTATTAATATGATAAAAAGTGCGTCGTTTAGCCGCTTGTATGCTTTGAATTTCGGCAGTCCCACGTACAATAGTTGGTTGTATTTGAGTTTTGGTTTTACTTTTTATCACAGTTTTGATTTGGGAAAAAAGCTTTGCAATAGGTTTTATAACTCTGGTTGTCGTAGAGTTGCTAGCTGCTGCGTCAATTGCAATAGTTGGTCGAATTGTGGTGGTATCATTACTTTGGATTATACCTGATGGATTCTTTGACGGCAAGGCCGTCGATTTAGTTACTGTAAGCTCTGGTAAGTGTTGAAAAAACGATTTAAATAAAGAATTAAGTTCGAAAGAAATCAATTTATTACTATCAGAAATTAACTTCTCCACAACCATCAAGCTTGGCAATGATTTGAGATCAAGTATATCGCGCTTAAGAGACTGAACCTCTTGTCTCAAAAAACGCAACTCAGTTTCAAGAGCGTTGCACTTGGTAGATTTGAAAGATAAAACTTCACACTCATTTGTTATTAAGTTGGGACTTAAAGGAGCAAGACCATTTAAGGATAAATTGTCATTGACATCAGAACGATTACAAATAGGACACATTAAAACAATGCTGATATTATCTGTAATAAGATCAGCAAAACCTTTGTAGCGCGTAATGCAACTATGACGCATCAAACCACTGCAAGTTTCACACGGCACTCCAGTTTGTACTGAAGATTTACATCTACAACAAATCATATTTTAAAATGTGTAATATAAAAAAGATTAAAAGATTAAAGGATTAAAATCAATATGAGTAGTAAAATATTTGCTTTTAAATAAATATTCACTATTTCTATTTATTTACGTTTTATTTGATAAAACAAAAAAACACAACAAAAAAACACGCTTCACGCCACAGGGTCTTTTGTGACGACTTATAAAACAAACAAGGAAGACCACGGATAAGGATTATTAATTAAAATTTAAATTTGTAAAATAAAATAAAATATAATAAATAAAAAGATAAGTCGTGAGAACTATAAAAAATGACAAATGAATTGAAAAATAATTTTAAAAATATGTGGAAGGTTTATGGGGTTTGAACTCGCTACCTTCAGTGTAGCATGCTGATGCTTTCACCACTGAGCTATTTAATAGAACGTTGTCGGAAATACTATATGCTTTGTTTACAGTTGATATTATACAAAAATAAACAACAATAATAGTTCAACAGTTCATAGGTTATGAAAAATATATAAATAAATTACTTAGTAAAATAATCAATTAAAACGATTTTGCTTACGTAATCGAACAGAATATTAAAAACAATTTTTCAAAATACACTTCACACACATTGACTAGTTTTAAGATCACTTTGAAACAAATATTAACGCAGATAAAAATATACATATACACGTGTTGACAATTGTAAAATTGGTTGGTAAAATTATGTGAAACCATGCTTAAGTGTTTTTTGCAAGTAAATTATCTCTTTAAAAACTAAATATATTTAATATTTCTACTCTATCTAGTTTTTTAACAATGTAAATG
Source organism: Tachinus rufipes (assembly GCA_963932245.1). Classification (NCBI taxonomy): domain Eukaryota; kingdom Metazoa; phylum Arthropoda; class Insecta; order Coleoptera; family Staphylinidae; genus Tachinus; species Tachinus rufipes. The sequence goes on along the minus strand of OZ010741.1, from coordinate 40,910,597 downwards.
CCATATCTTTTTCGTAAAAAAAAACAAATCTAAAATGATCCATTGGGACTTTTTAGCACAGCTGTGCAAACGTTAGATTTACAAAAATATCGTGATGTGGTTGTACATAGTTAAAAATAAATTGCATCTTAAACGGCATTGTCTATAATTACTTTGAGTAAAGTTTATTTATTTGCTTTTCTGTGTTGCTATATTTTTTGCAAGTGTTACGCTTAGTTAATTAACTTAATATTTTATATAACTAACGCAACAAACGATTAACTACCCATTCATTAGACTTTGCGTTAACGTACTTTATTTGTTATTGCTACGGCTTGCCATAGTTTTTGCGTGGTTTTGTATAAATTGAACTTGCACATAATTGTTAATATATTCTATGCAATTAGCTACTATAGATTCTTGTGTAAATATTTTTAACATATTCTAACTACATACATGTACGTAAAAATTAATGTATGGAGTACAGTATAACTATTATAAACAATGCTAATAAAAACTACTAACACAAGTATAGTGAAGCCGCTAAAATGTAACAATAGAGTTAATTACATATAAATTTGTTTTTGTTTGATTTTAATTTAGTAGAGTGAGCTACTGATTAACCGTGGCATAGATTTTGCTACTAGAAAATGCAAAACTGAACGCAACACTTTTGGGTGGTTTAAGATGTGTTTTAAAAATTGCTCCGTTGATTGATGGAATAACTATTCTCAGCATACCGACCACTACCTTAAAGGGTGAAATTAGTTTTACTAATTTAACACGTAAAATCTTAAATATAAGTTTTAAAAAAATGTTTTTACTAAATATTTCTAAAATACAATTTTACATTTCCGGTAGACTTATTTACATTTAATTTATATTGTTGTTTTTGTTTAATCAATCCGACTAATGCCATTGTTTTATTGACCTTGAAGGTATAAGGGACAAAAAAAATCTTTTGTTTTATGGGTACATAATTGCATTTATTTATATTTTTAAAGAATTCATTTTAAATATTTTTTATCTAAAAAATTACTATAATACTGCCTACGTTAAGGAAACAGAATTAGTTCAGATCAATTAATTAATACATACAATATTTTACCCACACTTCCTACTTAATGGTTTAATCATTTGCTATATAAGTTGTGGGACAAAGCGGCAGATAATAAAGTTGTTTTAGAAAAAATAATAAACGTCTAACTATAGTAATAATTTATTAGTGTTAATACAAAAAAAACTTTGATATTTTACCGCAAAAAATGTATAATGACGGCAACGGTAAGATTTTGCAAAAACGTGTAAGATATATTATATAAGGATGGTCCATTTAAAGGTATCTTTTTAATCAGTTGTTATTTTAACAGTGACATGTCTTTCTCGTAGGAAATCTTGACAGAAAGTCAATTGTATATCTTCGCGGAACAAAATGAACAACGTTGAAAAAGATTGCAAACTTATTTCCAAAGTCAATGTTGTGTACGCAAGCTTGTGCAAAAAGTTTGTAAGACTGGCATGCTAATAGTCAACACTTACAGTTGGCACTGACAAAATTGGACTGCCGTAGCCGAAAGTGTGCGACTCAGACCTGGAACATCGACTTGCCATCAATCTCAACAATTCAACATTTTACGCACCAGCCTGATGCGAGTTTTGCACAAGGACCTTGCATTATTTGCATATAAGGTCTAATTAACTCAGGAATTAAGAGCACACAACCATCCGGTTTGTTATTGCATTTCAGTTTGAGCCTTAGAGCAGCTCGAAATTGACAACAATGTTGCTTGAAAAATCTTTTTTTCTGACGAAGCGCATTTTTATCTTGGCGGCTATGTTAACAAGCAAAACTGTCACATTTGGGGATTGGAAAACCCGCACGTAATTGTCGAGAAGCTAATGCATCCTCAGAGAGTGACAGTTTGGTGCAAATTTTGGAGCGGTGGCATTATTGGTTAATTTTTCTCTAAAAATGTTGCTAAAAACGTAATTTTGGTCAACAGTAAGCGCTACAAAAGCATGATAAACAATTTTTTGTAGTCGGAAATTAAAAACATGGACAATTTTTGGTTTCAGCCATGTCACACAGCCCATGCCACAATCGATCTTTGGCGCGCCAAGTTTGGTAATCATGTTATTAGCAGTCTCGGCAATGTCAACTGGCCACCTCAGAGCTGCAATTTGACGCCGTTAGACTTTTTTTGTGGGGTACCGTGAAGGGCCGATGTTATGCATACAATCCATTAACGATTCAAGCCCTTAAGGCAAATATTGAGCAAGTCATTCTTGAAATAGAACCAGAAACCGTCACCAATGTTTTAGAAAACTGTGTTAACAAGATTCGCTACTGCAAAAGCCAGCCGAGGTAGCCACATGAATAAAAACGTGTTCTGTAAATAATGAAAATGTTTTCTTTTCTGAATAAACTAATAATATACCAAAAAAAAATTATTTTTGTTAATTTTTTTGGATTATTAAAAGGGGCCACTAAATAGACCACTCTTTATAAGCCAATAATGCTGCGCAACTAAAATACATTATATCAGCTCTCATCTCAGTTGACATTAAAATAGCCATTACAGACTAATAAAAATATTAAGTTATTTTTTTGAAAAATACATTTTTAAGAGTGTTGTATATGCTACGTTTAGTTTTTGTTCCGGGCACTATAGAAATAAACAACGCTTTTACTTTACTTTTGAACAAGTAATTTTTTTAGTTTCTTGACATAACGCACAAAATAAATTTTTACATGAGAATCATATAATAAATTTTTGAGTAAAGAAACAAAACCTGCAGCGGCGAGATGGGGAATAAAGTTTAATTGTAGCACACCAGTATACTCTTGAGTTACGTGATTGAGTATTTTGACAAAAAAACGGAATGTTTTTTGCCCATTCTTTTTGGTTATTAGAAAAATAAGTATTTTTTTTGCATAACCCGTTCTGCTGATTGCTTTGCGAGTTTTGAACAAATACAAAGAAACGGAATAATCTTTTGAAAACTGTTTCTAATATTTAGACGTAATCTGTTAGAATACATGCAAGTGTAGCAATTTTGAAAAATTAACGTTTTTTTAGCTAATTTATTATAGCCAAAGCTGTAGCTTTTGTTAACGGACAAAGTGTTTTTAAATGTATAAAACATAGCTGGCTATCATAAACACCATGTTTTATAAATTTCAAAATAAGTATTGTATTTATGGTATAATTTTATAAAGTTTGGAGAACACTTAGTAGCGGTCGCGATTTGTGTTGTGACGTAAATACCACAAGTTATCATGAAATAGAAAACAAGATGCTGGCTCAAGTGGAAATTTATTTATTATTTTATTAAGCCAAAGCTTTGCTATGTGGGCTTTAGGGAGTTTGGTTAGTAAGAGTTTAGCACGAGTATCAGCAATAAAAGTGATATGTAATCAAACTCGAAGGTTTTTTGATAGAACATCGGCAATAAAATTGTTTTATTTCGGAACGTTTTGGATAGAACAAGCGTACTTCTGCAACACAAACACTCATTTTTCTATGTTGAAAGAAAACAAGATACACTTTTTTTAAATAGACAAGAGCACGATGATTGGTTTACTAAGGAGTTACTTTACTCAGATACCAAATAGCGTGTTTCAAAATCTACCAATAATTTGCTAAAATAGCTAACTACTTGTTGTCTTTTTTTAATTGTTTAATACAAAACTGCTCTAATTCCGACATCACTGGCGTCACATTGCACTACGTACGAGGTGTCGGTACAAGGGTGATGTAATAAAATCACATTGGCTAAAGTGTTTTTAATAAAAAAACAGCTTAAACTTGCCTCTAAAATCACTTACAATTTTTCGGGAGTAATAATAAATAAATGTGTAAACAGTGCTAAAATAAACTTCAATAAATCCGCGGTCAAAATGATTGTGTGTTGCAATAAAAAACTGTGCAGGACTTAAACCTTATATGAGCTGAGACTGATGCTACCTGGATTTAACACATAACCCAAAATGTAAGCGTTCATTATAGTATATAGTGTATCAAGGGCCAAAAATAAGCAGCCAGCCGCTTTAAGCAGCACGAACGAGCAAAGCGAGTGAGGGCTGCTAAAGCAAAGGGTTGCTAAAGTCTTTTGGTACAAGTTACACTCAATATTTTTTTGCCTGTCCCAATTAAAAACATTGTTTTTAATGTTTAATATAATCTGTCACTACTCTCAGATTTTAAAGTATGACGTCATCATACAAAATTATGATTCACAGCCAATTAATTACCGCCAACAGTTTAGAGGTCCAAGAGCCAAAAAAACAATTTTTGATTTTTAGTAGAGGCCGGCAAAAAAATTAATTTCTGACAATTGTTTTATATTTGTCATTGTTTTTATCAGCGTGTTACAGACTTATGAAACTGCATCCATTTTGCTCTAATTCAAAACCTACATTTTGTTGTGGTTTTTTTACTTAAATTTTTTTTTTCTGCAAAACTTGTCATTAACACGGAATTCTGGACCAAAAGAACAAGGTCCTAGCAAAAAAAGTCACTACAAATAGAAATAACCGTTTTTTGCTGGCTACAAGTTTGCAGAATAGAACAGCTTCTGCAGTTTATCTACAAAATCAACTTTATAAAGTTAGAAATATAAATGTTAGTGAATGGACCGTTAGGAGAAAACTTTGGGCTTCTATATAGTTTTGTAGAAAGATGTCTACAGGTCTACCTTTACAACGCTGACATTGTGTTGCAAGATTGGCTTTTGCTCAAAATCACCAGCCATGGAATAATACAGATTGGAGTAGAGTACTGTTTTCAGATGAATCGCGTTTTTGCTTGAATAAATCAGACAGACGTTGGAAAGTGTAGAGAAGATGCGGAGAAAGATACGCTTCAGTTTGTATTGATGGGCGATTTTCATTTGGCTTTCTATCAAAACACGCACAAAGTTGGTTTTTATAAAGAATATCTTCCTGATAGCTCACAAATACATTATGGAGGTTCTCAAAAATCAAACCTTTTATGACAACTATAGGCAATAGTGTCATTTTTATGCAAGATAATGCTAGACCTTACGTAGCCAGAGTTGTCAGAAAGTATCTAGATTAAGTAAAAAATTTGAGGTTTAATTGGCCATTTAAGATGAGTTGGGACGATATACCCAAAAGCATACACTTGGTTCAAGAACTGCTCAGGAGCTAAGACAATTGCTATTGCAGGAATGGAATAATATTGACCAAAAATTGATCCTGATGCCGCCAAGGGGCGGAGCATCACCCACCAATCAGGGCGCAGCGCGTTAGTATAAAGCTAAAGCGTTCACGCGCAAACGGCAGTTCGATCCGAGACGTCAACAAGGACACAACGAATAGGCTACTTCCATTCTACGTTCCGCCGAGATGAATCCTTCCAATCGCAACAACCGAGACCTGATGACCACCGCTATGACACCTGACCACTCTACGATGATGACTTCAACACCAACGACTGCACCAGGGAGATACCACCTGCTCCCTGGCACCGATACCCTGGACGGCACTGCACCCTCCGCCTCCAGGTATCCAACACTCTGCGGCATTGCACACCCCGCCGCAGGGCCTCATCCGAACACGACGACCCCCGCTACGACCACGGACCGCTTCCTGGACTACTCCCTGACACCGACGCACCAGCCGGGTATGCGCCACGCATATCCGCACCACCAAGCAGTCGGTAGCATTGCACACATCGCTACCGACCCGCGCCCGAACCCTGGGGCTAGCTACGACCCGTGGGGTCCGCTACAGGAGGTGGTAATACACTCACCACCACCTCCACCACCAAAGAGAGAGGTCCCCATACCTGGGTACCAGCTACATGGCGTCACGCCTCACCAGGTGACCCCCTCTCCAGGGCATGCGTACTATACCATGCACCAGGTGGCCCCGACCCCTGGGGGACCACAGGCGGGTTATCAAACCCTCCCTACACACCAACAGTACTCACCGTACTCACCAGGCGGGTACCAATGCACGATACCCTCCGAACCGGCGGCGCCTCCACCACCTGCAGGTGCCTGGCCGGTAACAATTGGAGCCCAACGTGGGGCAAACTGGAAGCAAGGTGCTTCCACGCTCCTACAAACGACACCCGAAAGAAGAAGAGACCTGGAAGAACTACCGCAGCACAAAGCCGAGAGGGCAGAACTGTGGCGAGACGCGCACTCAGCACACGCTCCTGCATCAAATCAAATGATGCAAGAGCAGATAGATTTCATGAAGCGCCAACGGTTGGATCAGCTGTATCCACCCGAACCACCTAAGTTTGGGGGATCGGCGTATGAAGATCCACACCGATTCTTCGCAAGAATGGAGGACCATTTTGCGCAACACGGCGTGCCCCAGCACGCACACCACAGGTTGCTGGTGAGAAGCTTGAAGGACGACGCTCGCAACTTCGAAGCGAGACACAATCAAGAACCGGAACCAGCGTACGAGATAACCAAGGCCCGGCTGATACAAAGGTATACCGACCCCGGGATGAAGACTCAACTAGCGAACGAACTGCTCAACAAGCCTCACGACCCCCAAGAAGCAGTGGAAAGCTTCTTGAGGAGGCAAGCGGCAATCTATCGCCGCCTATGGCCGGAGCACTCCCCTACAGAGCTGACAAGTAATCTAGTCACGCTGGTGGAACCCCGCATTCAACAGTCCTTGGATACGCACGAGTTCGCAACGTTCGAACAGTTACTGGCCATGGCCAGCAAGGTCGAAGCGAACATTGCCCGCAGAAGGGCGTTCTCCGCAAAGCACAAGCCGAAGAACACCGCCAACTCGTCCCAGAAGTCGGGAAACGAGTAGAGGGCCGGCAAGGGACTAAAAGACGGAACCCCCCGGCCCACACACAGCAACCGGCAGAGAAGGAGAAGAAGAAGGAGAAGAAGAAGAAGGAGGAGAAGAAGAAGGAGGAGAAGAAGAAGAAGGAGGAGAAGAAGAAGAAGCAGGGAGAAGAAACGCAGAAGAAAGAATCCCCAAGGATTCAGGCTACCGTCGGGGCGATAGGGTCAGGCGACCTACCCCGGATCGCCATCTTGATAAACGGCCAATCCGTTCAAGCGCTGGTCGATAGCGGAGCCTCGCACAACTTCACGTCCATGAAATTCACAGAAGTAAGACCGCGGAACATTACGGTCAAGCAGGCAGACCCCAGTGCCACAATGAAAACCACCGGAGAAGTCAACACAATGGTGAATATAGGAGATCAAACCCAGCAGATCGCTTTCCTAGTCGCACCAACCTTGGGAGAGAAAATAATTCTTGGAAACCCATGGATGAACGACAACATAGCCACGATAGATTACGCTCGGAAATGCGTGCACTATGGCAGAGACCGCCGATCCACTGTGTATTGGGCAGCTTCGGCACCCGAACGAGTAGCACCGCACGAACCCGTGGCGCTACCCGAACACGCTTTTCCGGAACCGACCGAGTTCGAGAAGCTGGTAAGAGACTTTCCCATGGTCTTCGACGAAGGGGTGACCCCGACGACCACAAAGACCGTAAGCCACGCAATAGAAGTGGTCGACCAAACACCGATACGAACGGCCAGGTATACGTACAATGCCCACAAAAAGGCCCAAATCCTGACGCAAGTGGCCGAGCTACTAGCCAGCGGGATCATCGAGCGGAGCTCCAGCAGCTACTGTGCCCCAGTAGTGCTAATCAAAAAAAAGGACGGCCTACCACGCTTCTGCGTCGACTACCGCGAACTAAACAAAATCACGAGGAAGGAGGCAGCCCCGCTGCCCAAAATACACGAGACGCTGAAAGATTTCGGCCCCGCCAAGGTATTCAGCAAGATAGATTTGAAAACAGGATATTGGCAAATACCTAAGGTCGAAGGACACAAGCACCTCACAGCCTTTGCAGCCCCCGACGGCGGAACTTACCAGTTCAAGGTTATGCCGTTCGGACTCAAGAACGCCCCGGCCACCTTCCAAAAGTTAATGTCCAGGGTATTGGAGGGCTTACTAGGAAACAGCGTCCTAGTATACCTGGATGACATCCTAGTATATTCGAACGACTACGCGGAACACCTGGGGCACCTGCGACGAGTCCTGGAAAGACTCCAGGAATACGGCCTGAAGTGCCACATTAAAAAATGCTCGTTCGGCGTACAATCAGTGGAATACCTGGGACACATCATTAGCGCAGACGGAAATCGGCCACGGACGCACCACCTGAAGGGAATACAGGAACAGGCCCCCCCACATAACAAAAAACAGCTACGGAAGTTTTTGGGGTTGTGTACGTGGGTGAGAGAATACGTACCGGAGTACACCAAGATAGCCGCACCCCTGATGACGCTACAGGGAAGCAAGAAACCCTTCGCGTGGACCGAAGTGGAAGAAAAAGCCTTCGAAGCCATTAAGTCAGCCATGGCCAAACCCCTCAAGCTATCCAGACCACGACCAGGAGTGCCGTTCGTGCTACAGACAGACGCGTGCAATGTCGGAGTTGGGGCGGTCCTGTACCAGGAAATCGATAACCAGCGCCACATCATATCATTCGCAAGCTCAAAACTGAAACCATGCCAAACCCGCTTTCACTCCAATGAGCTAGAATGTATGGCCATAGTGTGGGCGATCGATCGGTACAGGCCGTACCTAGAGGACGAACGATTTATCCTCAGAACGGATAATAAAGCTCTGGTCTGGTTAGAAAATTCGACAGACGCGAAGGCCAAATTTACCCGCTGGTCGCTGATGCTGCAAGAACTAGATTTTACCATCGAACATACGCCTGGGGAGACAAACCAGCTACCAGACGCGCTGAGCCGATACCCAGGCACAGAAGAAATGACAGACGTGGCGGAGGAGACCGAGAGGTTGTTGCCACCGGAAGCTCCGGGAGAACAACAGACACCAACGCTAAACCACCTGTATACGCGCCTGGACCGATCATACAGGACAGACTTCGCCCGGCTATGTCTACTGGAAGGCGAAACATTAGCCGCGATGGTCCGACGCTCCCAAAACGAAAGCCAAAACATCCAGGACATAATCCTGAAATACCATGAAATGGTCGAAGACCCGGAGCGCCCAGAAGACGAAGATCTAGGGTACAAAATTGGCGAGCGAGGAGAACTCTTGAGAACAAGCGATGGACCCATCCAATTGGTAGTGCCAGTCCAAGCACAACAAGAGGTGATCAAGCACCACCACGCAACAACTATGGCAGGACACCCAGGCCGAGATGAAACCACGACGGCCATCCTGAAAGCCTATCACTGGCCAGGAGTCCGAAGAGACGTAAGAACGTTCATCCGGAGGTGCTTGACATGCGCAAGGGTAAAGGCCGGAGCGACGCCACCTAAAGCCCCGCTAAAATCGCAGCCGCCGGGAAAACCTTGGGAACGAGTGGCGATAGACTTTGTGGGCCCACTCGACACCACCAAGGCCGGGAATAAATACATACTCACCATGATGGACACTTGCACAAGGTGGTTAGAAGCCATTCCTGTAACGACTGCAACAAGCTAAACAACGGCAAGCCGCCTACAAGGCACGCAGATACCCTAAACGCGCTAACGTGCGAGCATATGAAGCCGGAGAAATGGTGATGGTACGTGGACGGGCCAAGGGCCTCAACAACAAATGGCTAGGCCCCAAAAGGGTCATCATGACAGCCGGGTCCCACTGCTATTGGGTGGAAGACAATCCGCACAGACCCCCGGCAAAACTCCACCTAGACGACCTGCGACCAGCTCCGCCAGCAGACACAACACCGCCAACACCCGACGACGCAGCCGCAGTCCAGGAAGTTGGAGGGGATTGATGCCGCCAAGGGGCGGAGCATCACCCACCAATCAGGGCGCAGCGCGTTAGTATAAAGCTAAAGCGTTCACGCGCAAACGGCAGTTCGATCCGAGACGTCAACAAGGACACAACGAATAGGCTACTTCCATTCTACGTTCCGCCGAGATGAATCCTTCCAATCGCAACAACCGAGACCTGATGACCACCGCTATGACACCTGACCACTCTACGATGATGACTTCAACACCAACGACTGCACCAGGGAGATACCACCTGCTCCCTGGCACCGATACCCTGGACGGCACTGCACCCTCCGCCTCCAGGTATCCAACACTCTGCGGCATTGCACACCCCGCCGCAGGGCCTCATCCGAACACGACGACCCCCGCTACGACCACGGACCGCTTCCTGGACTACTCCCTGACACCGACGCACCAGCCGGGTATGCGCCACGCATATCCGCACCACCAAGCAGTCGGTAGCATTGCACACATCGCTACCGACCCGCGCCCGAACCCTGGGGCTAGCTACGACCCGTGGGGTCCGCTACAGGAGGTGGTAATACACTCACCACCACCTCCACCACCAAAGAGAGAGGTCCCCATACCTGGGTACCAGCTACATGGCGTCACGCCTCACCAGGTGACCCCCTCTCCAGGGCATGCGTACTATACCATGCACCAGGTGGCCCCGACCCCTGGGGGACCACAGGCGGGTTATCAAACCCTCCCTACACACCAACAGTACTCACCGTACTCACCAGGCGGGTACCAATGCACGATACCCTCCGAACCGGCGGCGCCTCCACCACCTGCAGGTGCCTGGCCGGTAACAATCCTTAATTTAATTTAAGTGTTCATTGTCGACTTTAAGCAGTCTTTGATGAAAGAGGGGGTAACTCGTTATTAGTAAAGTTTTTTGTTTAATATTAGTTCTAGGAACAAAAATTTAAACTTTGTCTGAACTGTAAATTTGTGATACTTCCAAAATACGCAATAAAAATAATAAATATGCTTTACAATTTAACATTAAATTTTTAATTTAGTGTGCAAAATGCAGTACAATTGTTTACAATTTGCTAACATAAGGTTAAAACAATAAACACCAAAACTAAGTCACAATTTTAAAGTAACCTATTTTTTGCTCGCCAGTGTATGTATCTAACACGCGCGTACCAATAAAGCAAAATCTAAATTAGTTAAAACGATTTACACACTCATCTTGAAATAAAAAAAACAATCAATTTGTTTGAACATAATATATAACAAAACGTTTTTGTGATATTAATGTGTGCAGCATTGTGACACTTTATTTGTTTAGTGACATGAATTCAAATTAAGGAGATGTTACAAATAAAATGAAAGAAACACTGTTTTTAAATAAATAAAAGTGTGTGCGCAGCCAAAAATATTGCATAGTAATCAATACTTTTATTTTGACAATAATTTCTAACTAAGTTGTCATGGATAATTACTAATCAATGTCTAAATTTGTCATGTGTTAAATGTAAATTTGCTCAGTTCATTAAATTTTTTGTAAAACTTTAAAAATTAATAGTGAAAATGACTGGAAGTTTTGAAGATGACGAAAAAAAAATAAGGAAACAAACAAAATTTAATATCATTGCAGAAAAATCAAAGAAAAAGAAGAAGAAAAAGAAAGAAAAAACAGATACTGATGCAACAACAATCAGTCTTCCCACGCCTATTAAAAGAATTTTAAAATGGTGGGAAAGACCGCCAATCAAATATGCGTAAGTAATGTGATTATTAGATAAGCATATTTTATTGCTATTATTTATACCACAATTTGTTTGCGCAATAAATACATTAACTCAAACTTTACTTATTCGATCATTTGAATTTCATTCGTAGTAAATCTTATTTAAAAAACACTAACATAAATTTTGTTTATAAAATTTTAAAACAATAACAAAATTACATTTTTCAAAAAAACTTGTATTTTCAACTAGTAGATAATAGCCACTAGCTTTTTACCTTGTTTATTTTATGCGTAATATAAGTTACTATCAGTTTTTTTATTGCACTTTTTTAACCTATATATAAATTTATCTTTAATACCGTACTATTATTCAAAGAGATAATAAATATAAGCATATTTATTATGCTTAATAATTTGAAAATGGCACAATGTACGTCTTGCATGTACAAACAAATATAAATGCAATTGTATGATACATTTATGTATTTCAGTGATATCATTTAACATGACGTGCTCACCATTCATAATCTGATTGTATAGTCCCAAGCAAAAATTGGTACAAAGTTACATAAGCTAATTTATAACGTTTTGTATTCATTAGATAAATCAATCAATAATTATGTTGATTGCATTTCAAATGTAATATACATCTGATTAAATATAGTTTGGAATAACAATTATAGGTTTAAGCTAATTACGTACAAGCTTTAATATTGTGAAAACCGCTATTAATTATTGACCGTACTGAAAATTAATTTAATTAATTGGTACAACATTCATGTAAAATTAAGCCATCTATGTCATTTTCATATTTTAAATTAAGAAATCATACTTGTAACAATATTTACGCTTATTTTAATACAGGAACTTGTTTTTTGTAATAATAATTTTAATTTTGGACTGATAAACCTACCCATTTATTCTTGGTATTTGTGCGTCACAATTGCGCTAAATATTTACATACGTAGAAGTTATAATGTGGCCGGAGCTAGCAGGATTATAAAGGTAATCATAACTTTTCGCAAGTTTGCATAATTTAATTATAAATATTCAAAAACAGAAATTTTTGTTCAAGTAACACTTGCATACATACTGATTACAATAGATTTTTTATTTAAATAGTGATTATTTTATCATTCAAATAAATTAATTTAAATTTGTATATTAACGTGAATTTTTATAAGAATTATGTTTGATCAGTGATTTTCATAAATTGAGATATAGAATATGAACCATGAGAAAATACGCATTAATACTGTAAATTAAAAAAATCTATTTGAATAAGGTTGAATAAGGTGCAATCAGTGGTCATCTAAAAACGTTATTAGTTAATAACAACAAAAAAAAGGTAAATACGTGGTACGTATTATTTTTGCAATTCTCCTGCTTTGAGGTTAGGTTATACTAACGTTAGCAAACTATTAAACCTTTCAATCGCTAGTCACTACTACGCAACACTGTCAATGAAGTACAAAATGCAATAACATATAGAATTAAACATGTTTTTTAAAAAAACATAATAAAACAATTTTTATATTAATAAAACGGAATGACTTAGTCAAAAAGAATAAGACTACAAAAAAAAAGTTAAACAAAGATATTACCTCCTAGTGATAGTGAGAATTATGAATAACGGTAATTAGGCTTTATGGTCTAGTTTAGATAATTGGTTTTGTAGTAGTAAAATAATAGGCAAAACTTTAAATCCTACTGCCAAGCAATATGTAAAAAAGTATGAATTTGTATGTCTAAAATCTTATGAATACGTATAAAAATTAGCACCCGTAGATTTTTTTCTAGTAACAGCATATGCGCCGGTTAATAGTCAGAATGAGAATGTGGAGTTTTGGCAGAATCTCAATAAAATTTTGAGCGCCAGTAAACTTGGCAAAAGAAGTTTGGTGGGTATCCAAAGAGTAGAATCAGAAAGAGTTTTAGGAAAATTTGTACTTTCAATGAAAAATTAATTCTACAAGACAAAAAATTGAATAAAAAAATTATAAATAAAAATAGTTGATTGTGCCAAAGATGTGTGTGGCGTGACGATGGTTGGAAATATAAAGAGAAATAAATGAATCATGTCAAAATTGAATTGCAGAAAAAAATAAAGTAAAATATAAATAGGTTGCATAATGTTGACAAAGAAAAAAAATAAATGCAAAGAAAGTAGTAAATAAAAGTAAAAAAAACGGAAAAAATGCAAAATGAATTTGAAACAAATAAAAAATAAACTAGAAGTGAGTGAAGAATGCAAAACAAAAAACACAAGAAAAAGTTATGGCAATCACAATAACTGTGAAAAAATAATCTGAAAATAGAACGGCATTAGAGAGCGCTAGAAAACATATTTTGATTTAAACAATTTTATGGGGACAGTGTAAATTCTATTGCAGACAAAAGATAGACCTAGCCTAACTTAAAACAAAATGATAAAAGCTATAAAATTGTTAAAAAATGGTAAAATTGCAGGTGTAGATAAAACTACGGGTGAAATCTTAAAGTATAGAGCCATATTATTTATTGATAAATTGATTGGGTTATTCAATTTGTGTTTTAGAACAGCTACAGTGCTTAATAATTAGAAGAATGTTGTAATTATAAAAGCATTGCTATAAATGATATTAGCAGAGCTTGCTTTATTGTGGATGATACACTGAGGATTGGTGCAGCATAGTACAAACTATGAGGTAGAGCTACGTTATGTCTTATTGGTTCTTTAATATGCTAATAAAAATGTAAATATCAAGTTTTGTTGTATTTTGACAATGCTATCATAATGTGTAAAAATGAAAATGACCTACACCAAACCAACAGAATGGAGCAACAAATGAAATGGGTCTCTGTATAAATGTAGCAAAAACTAAAATGATGATTTTCAATAAAAACAAAGAATAGGGTTGAATGGTAAACGTTTAGAGCAAGTAATTGTTTTTGTGTATCTAAGAAGAATATTTAATAAAAATAGTAGTTTAAATAGAAAAATTGAGAGACGAGTAAATGCATTGCGGAAAGTAGTTGGAAGTGTGTGTATAATTGCAAAAAAAGTATTGTCTAAAGAATCAAAGATTGCAGTTTATAAAAGTGTGTTAACACCAACTCTGCTAGTTAGAGTTAGAAATAACCGAATAACTAATAGACCAGTACAAACGTAGTATTTTACTTGGTTTGGCCATGTTGAGAGAATGCGCAAAGATATAATAACAAAACAAATCTATGCAGAAGTAAATTAGATGATTGTGTGCAAAAAAAGAAGTAGAAAAAATAAGAAAACAAGCATGACCAGATGAATGAATATTGCAAAAACAAAAAAAGTTTGTAAGGAATAAAAACCGTAGAGACAAATAGTACAAAGAAAAAAAAATTAAAATGAATTTATTGTAAAACTAAATAAATAATATTATTTTGAGCAGCATTGTAGGTAAGTTACTTAAATGTTGCCTCTTATGCTGAGGGTTCTCTGTTCAACGCTTTAACAAATTTGCAAATAATTATCTTGCCTCATTTTATCACTCATACTCGAAAGGACCTTTGACTTGCTAGAAACAAGTTGGTAAAATTTACCGGCATGAAACTGACCATAAAAAAAGTCTCTAAAGTTGTACTATCTGGTAAGCATAAACTAAAGTTTTGTGTTTTTTTAAATATTCACTCTTCTACATTTTTGCATTTTTTATCAGAGTTTTAGTCTAAGTTGCTTTGCTATTGCATTTAGCAATATTAATATTTCTTTGTAAATTTGTGAGCTGATTTTTTCTTCTACTAATATGTAGGATTGACATTGCTTTTGTAGAAGTTGTCCTATATGCGCTGGTGATTTTTAAAGTCTAGTTTTATTTGTTGAATGGTGATTATTTTATCATACTCTTTAAGTTTTATTGTTTGTTTTGTACAGAATTACTAAGTGCGCCATTGATCTTAGTACTAATATTTTAAAGAAGAATAAACAACATTAGTTGGTTGCCGCAATTGTTATGTCTGGTTTTCTTATTTTTCTATGTGCATTATTATCTCCAAGTTAAAATTTAATCATACCCTTTGGTACTTGAATACTTTTGACTTTTGTATGGTATAATAGCTTTAGTTTTGATTTCTGCAGTTTGTAGGTTTTTTCCTTAAATTTTGTTTTTTATTTTGTTATAAGTTTGTATGTATAAATAGTTACAATTTTGTTTTGTTTTGGAGGTTTCAATTAGTGCCGTGTTGTTGTTAAAGCAAACTGTTTGCTCCTTTGGTTGTTTTGACAATTAACATATTGTTCTGGTAGAGATTTTACAGTTACACGCAGGTGATTTGATGACATTTTTGTTTTGTAGAAACCGGATTAGTGTTCAGGTAGCGTATTTTCAATTATGTGTTCTACAAGTGTTCTTATTATGTTAATTAGACAAAAGGGTTTGTAACTTGTTGCATTGTTTTTTTTATTTTTTCTATTAGTACTAATTTTGCAACTTTCGGGATATGTTCATTTTTAACCTTAGTAAAAGGTTCTTCATTTTTGTACATTGTCGTTTTTTATTCAATCGTTTTTTATTCAATGATCTGGTGGCAAGAAAGTTATCATATTGTTTGTTTTTTTTTTGTTTCCTGCTTCACTAGTACACTCTCCACTTTGTTGTTTAGTAGTTTATTGATTCTTGCTATTACTTATTTTATTTTAATTTTGGCGTTGTTTTTTATTGTGTTAAATTTTTTTAGTAGTTTTTCTGTGTATTGTAGAATATTTTTGCTGTTTATATTTTGTCTTTTTTATTACATACTTTTTAGTGGTCTTATTTTTGTTAGTATATACTAATAAGTTTTTTGTTTTTTAATTTTTTAATTTTATGTCTTAAGGTTTTTGAGCACATGGTTATGCCTGTCAGTTCCATTGTTTTATATGTTTAGATTTAAGCTATTGATTCACCTGTCACCTGTTATGATTACTTCCTTAATTTAAGTTTATATGGATATTTTCTTTATGTAAGCAACAATTTTTTAATTGTTTTTTTTGTTTTCCTATTGCATGAATAACATATTATTTTGTTTATTTTAGCCTAAGCAAAATAGTTTTTTGCGGCAGAATTTTTTTAGATTTAGGTTTTTGCTGAAAATTTTTATTGCTTTGTCTTGATCATTTATTTAGGGTTTTTCTGTTTATTGTTATGCCTGGTTTAGTAGATTAGGTTTATTGCCAACTTTCTCTTCTTATGTTTAATTGTAATACCTTCATTGTTCTTTGTGAGGATTTTTTTAAACTTTATTTTTCTAAATTCTTATCTTTTTTTATATTTTGATAATTTAATTTCAAATGCTTTAAGACACACCGCATATATTTGTTTGCAACAGTAGCAGTAATTTTTGTTATTGCATGTTTTGGCTGTGTGTAGCCGCTAGCAGCAAGTTTGAACAGGTTTTTGAGTTTAAGAACTCATTAATCCTTCCTTTCAACTATTTGGTTTTAATTTTGCTTTTGTTTTGCTTACAACGTGCGTTGGTAAAATTTTGATTGCATATTTTAGATTCAGTTTATTTTTCCTTACTTAAATTATTATTTAGCAGTTTTTAACCTTTTGCTTGGCGACCTAAAATACAATTATACTTAAAATCCGCAACCTTACCTATTTTATTTTAAAGCAAAATTTGATCATAAAATATTATAATATTGAGAATGTAAAATTTTACTCATAAAAATATTGTTAAAAAACACAAAAATTTGACTATAAAGTATTGAAAAGTGTAAAACTTTATTTATATAATATCAAAAATAACAAAATTCGATTATATAAAATTAGAGTTATGTAAGAAAAAATTAAATAAAAAAAATTGTTGAAAATTGCATAAAATTATTAATAAAAAATCAAAAATATCTTATAGTCAGAAAACACAAATTTGGTGATAAACTGTTTAAAAGTGCTAAAATCTACTTATAAAATATGTAAACTGCTAAATTCGATCTTGAAACATCAAAAAATTATCAAAATGCACCAAGATTTTGTCATAACTGTTAAAATAGCAAATTCCTATTTATAAAAATTCAAAAATAATTATATTTGCTCTATAACGTTAAAATATGTTCAGATAAAATCAAAATTAAAAACGGTTTAAAAATGCAAAAGTTTTATTCATAAAATGTCAAAAATAGCAATGCCTAGTCTTTAAACATAAAAATATTGTTATAAAGCACCAACATTTAGCCATAAACTATTAAAAAGAAAATTCTTAAAAGTTACAAAATTTGGTCATAAACTGTAAAGTGCAAAATTCAAATTAAAAAATGTTGTAAATAACAAAATCCGGTTATGAAATATTAAAATGATGTCTGAAAGAACTAAAAACCAGATTAAAAGTCTGGCCATAAACTGATGATATCCTTAAACTAGCCAAATCTAACCATAAAATATTGTTATAAATAGCAAAATTTAGTCAAAGCAAAATTCTATTTAAAAAAGTTAAACATTGTAAAATTTTATAAAATTACAAAAATAGCAGTCTGTCAAAAAATGACAAATTTTATTCACAAAATGTCAAAAATATTTTGCCCCTCAAGTTTTAAAATAAACGTCAAAAAAGCTCTGTATGGCGTAATCTGTTAGAACGGTAATGTTCTTTAAATCTAGTTTTATTTTTATTTTCTTGTTTGTCTGTACTTGTACATTATTATGTAAAATAACTTAAAACATTCACTACTGATGTTAAAATTGTATCTTGCAGATCATATTTTAGAAAATAGTCACACATTTCCAGATATCAATCAATTTAAAACCATTTACAACTGTTCTAAAGACAAAAAACTAAAATTGTCCAAAGCTCTTAAAATTACTAAATCAAAAAAATAATTTTTCCGTAAATTTGTTTAATGATCAAACAGACTTGTATTAATCTGTTTTCTTTGAAATAATTGAAAGGGAAACTTTTTGCAAAATTTTCTTTGTTTTAATTATCTTTAAGTAAAAACCGCTATTTATGAATCTTTACCTGTTTAATTTGTTTTTTTTTTGTATTATTGTAAAGGGTGAGCCATGTTACGTTTGGAATTTGAACTACCGTTTATTTTGTTTTTCAACGCTATAATAACATTTATGAGTTGACAGAAATTTTAGTTTTATATTTGACATTTACAAAATAGGACGCTTAACACTTGAACAAAGTAATATATATATATAACTTACTTCTAAAGTGATGAGTCTTCTACTCAAACAGAAAGAAATTTACGACACAAATTTGATAGAAAAGAAATGCCTTCAACGCAGTTTGTAGACCAATTAATGCTGTTGCTCAAAGTATGTTTAAACATGCTTCAACATCAACTCGTCATCGTTCTCAGGATCTGAACATTTTTTGCACATTTTTTAAAAGAATTTTGCATAAAGACTTTAGTTTGAAGGTCTACAAAGTTCAATTAGTCCAAGAAATAAAGCCTTATGACCATTTTTATCGATGAATTGTGTTTTCAAATAAAACTTATTTTTATCTCGAAGGCTATGTCAATAAGCAAAATTGTTGCATTTGGGAATTAGAGAATTGACTATTAAACATCTTATGCATCCACATCGAGTAACCGTTCGATGTGATTTTTGGTCCAGCTGTTAGCGTCAATAGCAAACGTTACTGTGCCATGCTAAACAAATTTTTGTTTCTAAAAATTGAATAGTATGAAATAGACATTTGGTTTCAACAAGCCATACAGCCTTCAATCTTTTGCGAACTGATTTTAGAAATTGAATAATCAACCAAAATGCTTATATTTATTGGCCACGTAGGAGCTGTGATTTGACCCCGTTGGATTTTTTTTTTGTGGTAAGACCTTAAGGATAAGTGTTACACTAACCATCCAGAGAAGATTGATGCCTTGAAACACAAAATCAAAGTTGCCATTTATGCGATTAGAGCCCAAACAAACAAAAATCTACAAATAAATTGAATTAATCGAATGGGTTACTGTCAAGCCAGCCATGGCAGTTATTTGAATGATGTTCTGTTTTATTCTTAAATAAAACTGTTCAACCTTTCTAAAAATTATCATTAGTTTTTTATTTATAGCCGATTCAAATTCCAAAAGTTAGATGTACTTTATGTATATGTATATATATACAGGGTGTCCGGAAAATACGTGTACAACGTTTGACGACAGACTCCTGACGTCAAAATAGGTCGATCTAAGCCGACTTAGTTATATCCAAAATTGTCTCGTTTAGCCGGTAGAGGGCGTCAAAAAAAACAAAAGTATAACAAAGTTGAAAGTATCTATTGTAAGAAACTAAGTAAAACAAAAACATTACTTAAGCAAATGTGTAAAATGACCGCCATCTTGCTAAATACACTTATTAACACTCTTTAAAGGTATTTTCCGGACACCCTGTATATATATAATCATTTTAATCATAATAATTTCTATGTAATTTTTCACCAGTCTGTACATTTTATGTATTACTGTTGTATTTATGTTTTGTAATTTTTTTTATATTTATACTTGTTTGTATCACCGTCCAATGATGGTCTTGTAAAGGTTAAAACCAGTTACGGTTTTTAAATATATTGGTGATATAGTACATAGTAAATGTGTTTTATTTATTTTATAATGAACTATCACATAGTAACAACCTCCACAATTCAATTCTTCAAATAATATTTACAAAATAAGCAAATGAACGTTGCAACAAAAAAATAAATCTTTGTTTAAATTTGGTAAAAATGTCATAGTAATTGATAACAATAAAATAAACAGTACTCTTTAGAATTGGTTTAATCAATAAAAATTATGTGAATGGTAAAGTAGAATTGTAATTAAATAGTGGAGAAGAAAACAAGCAAAGCAAACTAAAATTTGAAAACAAAATGGAGATATTTATTATTTAAACTATGTTGCTTGCATGTTATTGTTTTGGTTTCTTAGATAGTTGTGAATTATTAGACTTAGAACACATTAATAAAAAATTTATAATACTAATATAGAAAATAACTAGCATAATTTGCTGAAAAATATTTTTTTACACATAAACCATTTGTCATTCTGTACAACTTATAATATATGTATAATATATTAATAAAACATCACGCACCCCGACCGACCGCTACTAAGAATGAAATAATGTTTTAATAGAAAATTGGAAAATACATCAATATATATAAATTACCATTCTTGAAATGATTAAATATTAAATTAATCTAAATGTTAATCGCAATAAAGTAATTGATTTGATATTAATCAATTTAATTAACTGCCATTGTAAAGCTGACATTTTGTATTAATATCAAAATAATAATACAACATTTTAAAAACATATAATAAAACTTTTCATTCATACTATACACATAAAAGTTCATCGTACTTACACTTTTTATTTAGTTCTTTGACCCAGCTGCATCATTTATTTTGTCTGCGCTCTGGGGGCGGCGTTGCTCGGGACAGGTACAGGGGGTAACTTTTAATGCCTCTTGATTATATTATGCACCTGAAGACCAATTCATTCTCCACGTGGGGTGTATCATTTCGATTGAGAATGCTTGCCAAAAGGAGGCATTGTAGTGTCAACATCGTATACTTATGTGCGCTTTTAGCGCTTCCGTGATTCCGTGCGTATCTAACACCGCAAGCTTTCTGTATTAATGGGGAATCCGTAATTGGACCCGTCTGTATCTTGTTGTGTTTCATTTTCGACATGAAATTAAGTGAGCAAGCAATTAATATTTATGCACACCATGCGAGGTCCATACAATAATTAGTATTCAAGCTGAACGGTTCAAAACGTTTGAAATGGCTAAAGGCAATAGTGGCGAATTTTGGGCTACGATTGATCTGCTGTTGACTATTGAAAGCCACAGGTCGGAGAAGGATTTGAGAGACGAAGCGGATGATTGGGCCGATAAATTTATTGCTAGGAAAAGTGCTTTCAGAGATGAGACGCTGCCTACTGTATTGTATAGCGGAGTGTCTGTTGATAGTTCCACACGATCTTCAAAAATTGATGATGATATTGCTACGTTTATAGCCGGATTGAATCTTCCTCCAATTGAATGCAAGTGAGTAAATGATGACGTAATTATTTTCTTTCTTCGTTTTACATTAATTTATTTTTGAAGATTAAAATAAAATTGTTAACTATTCTGAATATAAATTTTAACAACAATTTGGTTGATCACAACCTCCTTATAATAAAACCAATGTGTAATTGGATTTCACATAAATATTTTTTTTTTAGTTTTTTCTTTAAACACTAATTTTATATACACAACATTCATTTTATAAAAACTATAGTAATAATTCACATCGGTATGCTTATTATATCTTTAATTTTAACTATATAACTTGTGTAAATATATCTTCAAGAAACTTAATAAATACTTGAAAGTAGCATTTATTGCAAATATATTTTTCTTTAAACAATAAAGAAATTAAAAAAAATTATATTAGACTTCAGAATAGTTAGTTATACTATACATATATAATATATAATCCAGAATGACATATTATTATTATTATAATAACCTAACCTAACCTTGAAATATCTAATCTGTTGCAAATTTTAAGTTAAGTTAAGAATAGATTTAAATTTTGTCAATAATTAATTCAACATATAATTATTAATTAATTAAGGTATTATTCATTTTCTAAATTTTACAAATCTTTATAGTAATATTATTATAAATTATAATTGCAGTTTCACATTTCTAGCAAAACTTTACAGTTTTTTAAATAAAAATATAATAAAAAAACATGCTAATGTTACATTATTTTTATTATAATTTTGTTTGTTAATGATTTTATAAAATTTTAATGTAGCATAAAGTATAATTATAAAATAGACCCTAAAACACATTAACATCATCTAATAAATGCAGTTGATGTCTTTTTAATATTGTTTGTCATTATAATTTGTTTTTCTTATATATAAAATGTATTGTTCCTTTGTTAATTTACTCATATATTGTCTGAAGAAGGTTGAGGTTCAGCCAAAGTTGCAGTCACAGTGTGGCTTAATAAATTGTGGTATAAAAACGTAGTAATTGTTTTATTTTATTTTCTATTATAAATTGCCACGTATTAACGGTCAGTTCCATTAACTTATTAAATTAATTTATTATTAAACTTACAAATTTTATAAATTTTAATATTTACATTCTTATAAATCATTATTTTTTTTCTTTTTTGTTTTCTTCTTCGTTAAGGTGTAGCAATGCCAGATATACTTTTTAGCAACTTTCTTGCAACAAATCTGTAAAAATAAACTTAATGATAAGGTCACAAAAATAAAATTAAGCATATTTAGATTATACCTTTATATAAGTAGTTAGAAAGTTTATTTATTTTTTTGAATATTTTTTATTGTTTTGCCTATAATGTCAGTAGATTATCAGGAGCTGAATAACTCACAAAAAAAATCAGCCTTGGATGTAAAATTTAGTTTCTTTAATTAATCGGATACGGACATTTTTTATACAGTGGCTTTAGATTCCAGGCTCTAAAATGACTTTGCAGTACTTTTTTAATAATAATTATAATAATAATAGCGTCTTTATTTCTCTATATTTATTACAAGAAAATTTCGAAGTTCAGCCTAAGACTGGTCTTCCATTTAACCTTTTGAACTTAATTACAAAAAATTGGTGTTAAAACAATTCAATTTTATATAATCACTGAGCTGCTATTTTGAAGTGTTTTGGCTCTTGACTTCAAATTGTTAAAATCAAAGTCTTTGCTGCACTCCACATGAAAATGGCCGCAAATGTAACACAGATAGCATCTATATTATTTTTTTTTTTTATTTTACATAGTGCAAAAAGCAAAACATTTTAGAGTTCTTATTCTGTCCTTATGAGTCATAAAATTTTTGAAGTTTTCTGACAATTTTATCTTAGTAGTTGTAGATGTAATGATGCAAAAACAAGCACACATTGAAAATTATGTTTTTGTCTACTGCTTCTTTATAAATATAGAAAATACTTTCATTTGAAGATAAAACATTTACATTAAAACTGTAGGTATAACAAAAGTGGTCTATAAAAATATAGATTGTTTATTAAGATATTTAGATTAGGTAAATTTTTGGCAAAATTTATACGTATAGTTTTTTTATATTTTTTTTTGTGATATAAAACGTAATGGCTTTTAATAGGTGTACCTTTTTCTCTACTTTAAATTTTCTTAAGTTTGTCTGATCAACTAAATGTCTCAAAATGTATGTTGAGATACTTATTCTGTAACATTCTGTACGTTTTTGATGTATTAACCTCTTCATATAAATAAGTTTTCTTTCTTTGTTTAACTGCAGCTCTGACTACTTGTTTAGATACTTTAAAAAGCCTATTTTGTATTTTTTTTTTAATTTTAAAATGTGATATAAATTTAGAAATTACATAATATGCCACAACAACATAAAAATACCTTTGAATTTCAACGAGAGAAACCACTTTTTTCTGAAAATATCAACATTGAAGACTAGAATTAAGCAGTCTTGGAAATTACTGAATTTGGAAGTTTATTCTATTTGTCAATAATACGGTTAAAAAAATCTCTCTTAAAAGTTTAGGTCTAACATCTCTAAACTGTCAGTGAATGTTTGTTATTATTCCTAGCAAAGTCTTGTATTACAAGTAAATATTTGTTTAATTGGTAAAATATTTTGTATTAAAATATCTATATAAAATGCAAAGCAATATTACGCCTGTGTTGTAAAGTATTTAAGTCATTAGTCATTTTTGGATCAAGAATAATCCAAATAGCTCGTTTCTAAATATAGTTTAGAAAAAATTGTGTAGTTTTTGATGCTCCTCCCTATACTTTAGAACAATATTCAATACAAAGTCGAATATAAGTTTTATATATATATGAAAAAGTTAAACAAAAGTAAAAAACTTTTTACATTGACTAAGAAATCCTAGTTTTCTAGATACTTTTGAAGTTATGTCGACAACATTGTCGTTCCAGATTTAAATTTTAAAACAGTAAAAAGTTGAGTTTTTATAGAGTTAAAATTGACTATGTTGGAAGTGCTTTATTCAGATATTGTTTTGAAGTTGATGTTTATAGATGCAACAGATTCTATCCTAGAAATTTCAAGACATTCTGCCATATTTGTCGATAGAAAGTGTAAAGGGTGCTATTATTTGCAATTTATAATATTGGGGTTAGAGTTAAAACCAGTTTTTTTAATCAAAATCTATTTTATAGAGCTTGTTAATAAGATTAGGATGCCTTACTCTATCAAACGCCTTAGAAATGTCTAGAGCTACTGCAAGATTTTTTCTTTGCTTGTATAGAGTATAATTTTATTTATGACTAACATAATGTCCGTATGACACTATGCATTTTTCTGTATAACTTTCTATACAGTCGATTGTAGAAATTGACCTTGAGTAGTTTCCATATAATTTTCTATACAGTTAATATTTTCCTGTATGATACTATGCAGTTTATTGTAGCCAAAATGCATGAAAGACGGCATTCTATTGGCTGCTTTCTGCGGATCGCGTCAGCTGTTCGAGATTGTTATGTTTATTTACCTATTTACGTCAATGTCGCTTTTAATCGATTTGACATAACCTTTCAAAATAACCCTTACAAAACTATATTTTGCTTTAATTTTGGTTATTGTTGTGGATGATTCGTAAGTTTCCTCTAATATTTCTTCTAATGCCTCATTCTTAGCATGCTTATTTTTATATTAAGTAAAATTAATAATTAAAATTAAAATCAGCTGATTACATGCGCCGCCATTATTGTTTACATATGTGAATTTGTGTTCTGCGCAGAAACTATACAATAAAATGATGTTACCATATATTTCTGTATAACAAACTATATAGAAAATTGTATTCGTGTATGACACTATACCTTTTTGGATTGTACAGACAACTATATAGAAAGTTATACAGAAAAATGCACAGTGTCAGACGGGCATAAGTCAGAAGATCTGTTGTTGAACGTTTTAATTAAAATCCATATTGAATATTTATTTTTTTAAATTATTTGACAGTCTGGACAATAATGCAATTAGTCTATAACTTGAAAAATCAGATTTGTCTCTCTTTTTAGGTATAGGTTGTACATATGCAGTTTTTTAAGAATTTGGGAATGATTTATTTTTGTATGATAAGGCAAATATTGAATTAGGAGTTAATTTATTTGCAAATGTTTTAAGAATAATAGGTGGAATTTTACCTACACCTGATATCTTTCTAGTATTTAATTTAAGAAGATATTTTTTGACAACCCGTTGCCTAAAATGAATTGGACCCATTATTTTTTCACTAACCGGATATTGTATTGTAGGTACAGCAATAAGAGGATTTATAATAGTAAAGTTAGATGCAAATTGTTTTGCAAAAATATCTGGTTTTTTTTTGGATTGATAACAAGATTGTTTTGATCAGTTACCTTGCAATAAATTTATTGTTTTATAAAAGTTTTTGATGTTTATAAAAAACTAAGAAATTTGATTAGCTATGTTTCTAATAATTTTATCTTTATCAAATTGTATTAGATTGTCACAATAATTGCGAGCTAACTTATAATCCTTTTTAGTCTGTTTGGAACAATTACTGATATTTTTTTAAAATAGTTTTTGCTTCTTATTAACTGCCCGTTTTGTCTGAATTGAAAACAAGTACTTTTGTTTTGGATTAATAACAGAGAACGAGACAAATTTTTTGATAAAATTTTGAAAAGTTTTTGTGATATTTTTTGCACAATATGTGGATCATTAGTTTTAACAATAGAAGTGAATAATCAGAATTTCCTAAAGCAGCCTCAACAATAGTTGTTAAAATCTCTGGAATAGTTGAAAGATACTAATCTGATAATCTTGGTTCACTAAGAAGTCCATCACAAAGAAAATTTGTGGGTTGCTGAAAATGTTGGGTAAAATTATGAGAAACAGCAAAAGTTATAGCTTGTTATCCGGATAGTGTTTTAGAGGATTACCTTTGAAATATTTAGGTAGACTTCTAGAAATATTAAAAAAAAAAAATTAATTGGATTATTAATGAGATTATCCCGTAAAACAATAAAAGTGCTTTTTTTGCATTTGCCTGTAAAATCACCAATTTCACTCATATTTGTATGACGATTGATTAAAGCTGCTTACTTTATTTTCTGTTTTTTTTAGTATCTTCTTTTAATGGGTATCAATGTAATAGGGCCTAATAAATACTACATAGCTTTGAGCTATATTGGAACACTGTAATCTTTTACATTTGCAATTATTGCCTGTTAATTTTTTTGAAAACGCAGTTTCTTTATTACATCACTGATTTAACGTCATAGAAAATTGTAGCCATTACTTATTGCGCAGAGAATTGCGTCTTTGTTATCTTAACTGGTAAAAAATCCTTATGAACCAATTACATAAACTCTTGTTTTATAAAAGGATTCTAGAGGTGTGTCTAAGTATCATCCTAAGTTACAATATAGCCGTAAAATATTTCTTGCAACACACATTGTGCCAACATTTTGTT
Source organism: Tachinus rufipes (assembly GCA_963932245.1). Taxonomy (NCBI): domain Eukaryota; kingdom Metazoa; phylum Arthropoda; class Insecta; order Coleoptera; family Staphylinidae; genus Tachinus; species Tachinus rufipes. The sequence continues at coordinate 40,883,696 of OZ010741.1, read as the reverse complement.
TATTTCCAAACTGTTAATTAAAATAATAGAAATAACTAAAACTTTTACTAGGCGGTCAATCAACACTATTTTTTTAATTTTATTAATGATTTAGTCAGTTTGTGCTTTCAGAAGTCTTCCATATCATGAATAGATTCTTTGTTCTATTTAAACTGCTTATACCAACATTTTACTTAAAAATGGGACAAGTTATTTTTTTATACACTTCTTTGGGCTATTGAATTTTATAAAAATACCATGATGCTTTTGTGTTCAAGTTTTAAATCACTTATTGGATTTATAATTTGCCATAAAAACTTGGTATAAAGCGGCCTCTAGACGTTCAATATTATAATCAATATATTGCACAATAATTGATACTATACAATAATATTAACCGTCTGTAGATTTTATTGAAATATAGCTCAATATATTGAGTCAATCAGAAAAAGTTTGATATTTATTGTACAATCTAACTTAAAAGTGTTTTTTTTTTAACAATTTTTCTATACATTTGCTTTTTTTCATACTTATTAATTTATTTATTTATTTATTTATCAACGGGATATTACCCAATTACAAATTCCTTAAAATTAAAAATAACATAAATATATAAGTGGTAATGACAAAATGATATACATTTACTAAATTATGTATATATACATACTTACATTCATTACCTAACAGTTTAAAAAATAATAACCAATTTATAAAAAAAAATAAAAAATATTTTAACAAAAGATCAATGGTTTAATTAATCAACACTTTTTTGAATTAATACTTTTTTTAGATAATCTCAATACTGCAATTAAATATGTCAACATTTGTTTCGTTTATAATATGATTTGAGTTAGTTGCCATACGAGTGATTGGATGGTTGGTGCCATAGTTTGTGCGGTGAAACTGAATACGCAACAGATTATAATTCTTGTGTTTCTGGCTGGTATATTTAAATGAAGTCTTTGTAGTAACTTGGGGGGGATATGATGAGTCCATTAAATATCTTAAATATTGTTATGATATCAATATTTTGTCTTCGATAAATTAATTGTAGATTAGTTTCTATATACATTGTTTCATACTGAATATGTTTAGACAATATTCCCATTTTAAAAGCGGCATATCTCAAAAACCGTCTTTGGACTCTTTCCAGTTTATCAATATGTACTTGATATTGCGGCGTCCATATTGGTGCTGCGTATTCCAAATGTGGTCGCACTAAAGAAACAAAAAGATTTCTTACGGTTTTTACATTTGTAAAATTATTAGCGTGCCTTTTTATAAACCACAGAATTCTCAAAGCTTTTTTAAAGCAATAACTAAAGCAATGGTCACACAACTTGCTTTATTTTATTCCACATATTGACTGCAGAAGTGCCAGTAATTAACAAAAAGTTTGCTCAATTATATTGCAATGTCTAGGTGGTGCTAGCAACATATTGTGCAATATATTGTTCAATATTATTGATGATAATATTGATCGTCTAAGAGCACCTTTTGAGTTTTGTAATAGCATATTGTATTTATAGATATGTATATAACATAAAAAAACTTTTATCATAAGTACAGATCTATGTAACAGGAATTTTCAAATTTCAAATTTGCGAAATTTTTACGGCAAATTAAACGTCTACAAAGACCATCTATTTAAAAATCATTTTTTGTAAAGAATCACAAATAGATACATTGTCATTAAAAGCTTTAACAGTTCACGGTGTGCATTATACATTTTTTAATTTTACTGTATAATTTATTTTAAGTTGTAGTGTAATGGAAACATAATCTTTTTAGTTAGGTTATTGCATTACTTAAGTCTGTTTTGAAAAAACATAAAAAGAAAAAAAATAGTTTTTTAATTAATAAAGCGGGTAAAGCTTTTATATCTACAATCTTTTACAATTTCTCCATATTTGGTAGATCTTTCCTGTCCTGCACTTTAAGTGAGTGTACCCCAGGACGAGTTGCTGTTTCAAGTAGCTTTGACCCGGAAGTAGTCCCAGCAACTTTGATTAGCTTCAATTTAAAGTGGATTCGGTTCTAAAGTGCCTGTAACTTAGTGTTAATTTTTAATAAACTTTTGTAGACATTTTTTTTTACAGCAAATTTTTTTTGTACCGCAATAAACTTAATCGTGGGGAAAACTTAAATTATTTAAAAAAACTAAGAGTTGCAAAAACTTTGTATTTTATTTGACCATTAAAGTAAAAAAGTTCTTGTTACATTGATCTAGATTTTTTTGTTATATCTGGGTAATTAGTTCAGTCATAATTGTTTTTCATCTCTGGAAAAATCCAAAAGTTTTAAAACTTTTTACACTGATTTGTAAGTACCTAGTAAAGGATATACTAAAAGTCCTGACGAATATGACACGAGCTCTAGCAGCAATCACCAAAAACTTTTTTCGGTTTTTTGTTAATACTTTGAGAACTGTAGATTAGAAATAAAAAATAACTATATACATATTGAAAGCTAATAAAATATGCAACAAAAATGATTATATACATTTTTCTAGTATTCTTAGCGGTTACAGAGTTATAGAGCGCTAATGATTGCGTTTTGAAAAAAAAAAGTTAGCACGGCACAATATGTAATTTATTGAAAATGCCAAAGCATCTACTTGAGCTGTAACACTTGCTGCCTAATCAACCGGCTGGTTTAAACTTTCAACTCCACTGTTTTGGAGAAAGTTCATTTTCTAGCTAAACTTGGATTTGGTGGTATACACAAAAACTGCTGCTCCATCTGTGGGCGACAGCGCAGAGAGGTCTTTACATCAGTAATACTTTGCAGTGTAACTTGCTTTTTGAACAAATTGAAACAGAGTTTCTTTTTTGAATATGCAGCGGAAGTCGTATCACATTTGCTGAATGTATGCATAAAAAATATGCATTTTATTATTTCTATAGTTTGCAAAAGTTTAAAAAATAATATTTGTCTTTTAGATGAGGTTAAAGTCATGAGGAGGACATCTTTGCCAACTATTGCTACTTTGTCATTAGTTAAAGATTTTATTACTCGTGTGCGGATAATCAATTTACCAGCGTTGCTAGATGCTTGATCTGTTTTAATTCTATGGTTGTGAAGAGCAGTTAAGAGGAATAAAATAAATCTGAATTTATTGTGTTCACTAGAAAGAAAATCATCCTGTTTGACTGTGATTTGTGTTTTGTGTTCAAAGTTTATGTCAACTGACCTTCACTTTGTGTAGCAGTAATCCTCCATCCAAAGCAATGTCAAAATCAAGAAGATTGGCTTCTTCTTGTAGTACGGGAAAAGTATCGTATAGGGCGGATTTTTTTGATTTCCGCATACCAGTTTCCTCAAATAAAGGTAAATGGTAATGAGCATGATGCTATAAGTAGTTGTTTAAGTCTTCATCATTTTGCTTGTTGATAACTATTTTTAGAAACATTGTTAAAGAGTTGATTACCACCTTTCTCCATAACAAAAAAGGTAAAAGAAAGACCGCACTAACACTACAATTTGACGCGTATCTCACGCGTTTCGTGAACGCTATGTAGAAGAAAGGGCAGGTTGTTAGGGGAGAGAGGGAGGAACGTTAAAATAAACGGAGGACCAAACAAAAAAAAACGGCTTCTTAGCTTGTAACAATACAAACAATTTTTTTTCTATCTTTAAGCGCTTTATAACTCTGTATTCGCTGGGAATACAAAAAAGTGTATATAATCATTTTTATTACAATTTTTAACAAATTTCATTATGTATATAGTCAACTTTAACTTTAACCTACAGTTCTTAGATATTAACAAAAAACCAAAAAAAGTGCTCTGTTTTTGGTCATTACCGCTAAAGCTCGTGTCATATACCTCAGGATTTTTAGTATATTCAAAGTTTCAAAACTTTTAGATTTTTTTAGAAGTGAGATCAATATTTGAGCATATTTGACTGAACTAAATCCCGGAAATACATAAGGTGTAATTTTACAATTTACACAAAAGATAACAAAAAACTGCAGATATTATTAAACTGGTTGCTTTCTAACATAAAAAAAGATGGAAAAAATAAATAATACAGATACAGTGGCTTTTTGCCGCAAGTAAAAAAAAAAAACAAATTAATTTAAAAAAATTATTTTATAAATATAAAGACAATAATAAAAAATTACTTCTTGTAGTGTATAAATGTAAACCAAACTTTGTACTATCCTCACAGAGTCAATATTAATATTTAAAAAAACATCAATTGCTCTGAAATTATATTTTTTGAGAATTTAATTTTCAGTATTTCAATTCATAACATGTTTTGTTTGTGCAAATAAAAAATCAAAATACAGCAATTTTTAGTGTACGTTTTCAGTTAAATTTGACTATATTTTGTGATTATTTTTTATGTGATGTTAGTACGGTACAATATCCAAACATAAACCAAAGCTTGTAATGTACTTGAATTAAGTTTTAGAAGCCATAATACGCATCAAAGTTTAAAAAAAAAATATTTACTCTGTTCTTAACTTTGTGCCAAACTATTAAAATGTATTAAGGTTTGGCAAACATTTTAGTTTTTATCTGTTTTATCTAGACACAGCTTTAGAATAAGTGCTTATGAAATGTGTAAAAATATATATTTTATAACTATTAAATCAAATACTGCAAAAATAGTTTTTAAATTGGATCTCTGGAAAAAAAATTTAAAAAGTAAAATGTAAAATTTAGAATGGTGCTGCAGTATAAACATGCAACTGCGGCATTAAAAATCATAGGTTTAAACTGAAATTATTTTAAACGTACTTGCGCTTTCCTCTTTTTCAATCCGCGTTGTCAGCTCAGAGTTTTACAACTATAATCTTCTCTGGATTGAAGTGGGTTAATAGTTTCTCTAGTGGTTCGGAATTTACTTGTAAGTAATTGCTAGCATTGCGGGCACTAGCAAGTATACGGCCAAAAAAAGAAAAAAGAGACAAAATAATAAATATTGCTACTACATCATAATTGTTAGAATTTTTAGCAAACTTTGTACTATAAGTAAATATTCAAATGGTAGCATGCCTTGTAATAATTTTGAACACTGTTCATCGATCTATAAAAAATACAAAGATATGCAACGCCAATGTTGCAGTATATCTAGATTAATTATATTTATATCGACAATGTATCAGATAGCTTGATTTTAAATCAAATTTAGAAGAAAAATATGTAGTTTTAGATGCTCATCCTTATACTGTAGTAAAAGTTTGTACTGTACTATGCCACGACAGTTTCCTAATAAATAATAAGGAAACATTTATTTTATTTATAGATTTTGAAACGGCAATGTTGTAGTTTCTGTGAGTGAGTACAAAAATTGTTTTTTTAAATAAAAAATATCCCTTGATGTGCGTCAACGTTATTGTGAATTAGGTTTGTTTTGGAATACTAAACAAAAAAAAAAACTGAAAAGAAAATCCAATTCAAGAGTTTTTTTTTTTGTAAGGGTTTTAAAATAAATTAGAACTTTATTTAGATTTTTTTGCATAAACTTTTATGAATAGATAAACTACATTTACAAGAACTGGAATTGGTAATTACCATAACCTTTATGTTTAGTCACATAAAAATCTGCATAAACCACAAACAAGTTTTTTTTAATGAATTTAGTGTACTATTTTTTGTTTGCTTCTACCAAAACCATTTGTTTCGGACTTAAAATGCGGGCCAAAGCGGCAATTTATTAGCTGTAAATCACAACTTTACATGATGACGACATACCTTAACCTTTCACTAGTGGCGCGCGGCCTGAGATGTCCGGCCAATTTGCATTTTATGATTACTTGAAAACTATATGCGTGACAGTATTACGCATTTCAGTACCTTTCCAGCTTTTGGTGTAGATGTACGTGCCGCATTAAGCGCATAAAACCGGTTTTGAACAATTGTGTTATTTGATGAAACGGCCTGAGAAGCCGAGCGCCACTACTTGTGTTTTGTTACTGTTAATTTAAAATCACTGTATTTTATTGTTTTTTTCATCAAATGTAAGTATTTTAACCAATTTATTTTTTGTATTATAATATAAATAATATAAATGATTTTATTATAATAAAAATTAGTATTTATTATTTTATTTTATTTTATTTTAAGAATTCGCAATGAATTATGAGGAGGAACAGGCAAGGTTTCAGCGGTTGTTGGATGAAGTAATGTCTTCTGAAGATGACGTGACTGACGATGAGTCAGAAGATGAAGAAGATGAAGAAGATGTTGTAGAAACGCGCAGTGAAAACAGTGATGCCGAGCAAAGTGAAGAAAAAATAGAAGATGAATCAACAGTTTTCAGAAATACTAGAGATCCATCATTTATTGCCAAGGATGGTGTAACTATTTGGAAAAAGCATATGCCACCAAGAAACGTACGTACCCGATTACAAGATATAGTTACGCATTTACCTGGTGTAAAGCCATTAGCTAAGGTAGCTAAAACACCAATCCAATGCTGGCAACTTTTTTTTTCTGATAAAATATTAGATATTATTGTGAACGAAACTAATAAATTCATTGAGTCATTGTCAGAAAATTTTACACGAAAAAGGTCAACGCGTAAAACAGATAAAATAGAAATTAAGGCTTTTTTTTGGACTTCTATATATGGCTGGAATATTAAAAAGCAGTCGTTTGAATGTTGAAGATTTATGGGATAGGAAAGGTTGCGGAGTAGAAATATTTTGGCTTGCTATGTTATTACAACGATTTTTGTTTCTATTGAGAAAAACCACTGATAAATTAGCTCCAATTAGGTTGTTATGTAAAAAGTTTGTTAATAATTGTAAAATAAATTACACCTTGGGTGAATTCACAACAATCGATGAAATGTTGTTGGGTTTTAGAGGCAGATGCTCCTTTAGACAATACATCCCAAGCAAGCCAAATAAATACGGCATTAAAATGTTCTCTCTAGTAGATTCAAAAATGTTTTATACACAGAACTTAGAAATCTATGTAGGTCGGCAACCGGAACGTCCATTCCAGGTAAACAATGATCCTGCAAGTATAGTTAAATGCTTGATTGAACCCATATCAGGGACAGGACGTAACCTCACTTGCGACAATTGGTTCACAAGTTTCAATTACGTGGGTACTATTCGAAAGAATAAAAGAGAAATTTCGGCTGAATTTCTAAACCTGAAAGGCAGACCTATAACAAGCAGTATGTTTGGATATCAAGCCAACGCCACTTTGCTGTCATATGTTCAAAAAAAAGGAAAAAACGTCCTTCTAGTTTCCAGTCTACACCATGACGATAATATTGATCCAAAATCGGGACATAAGAATAAACCGGAAATAATATCTTTTTATAACTCGACAAAGGAAGGCGTTGATACGGTAGATTTTTTATCATCTAATTATGATGTTGCGCGCAAAACAAGACGTTGGCCTATGGTTGTGCTTTATGCACTTATGAATGTGGCAGGAATAAATGCCCAAGTAATACATACTGCCAACAATATAAACTCTAACTTATTGAAACGAAAATTTTTGAAAACCATTGCAGTATCTTTAATGGATGATTATTTAAAACGGCGATCATTGGAAAAAAAATGTTCCAATAGCTGTACAACAAAGGCGCCTAGAAGTAGTTGGTACTTCCAACAATGCCAAAATACAAGAAATTCCTCCAGGAACCAGAAAAAGATGTTCCGAGTGCACAAAAGAACAAAAAACACGATTTTATTGCGCTACGTGCCACAATTTTTTATGTTTATCCCATGTCAAAGTTTCATGTTTGACTTGCATTCAAAATAATAATTCTTGTGAAAACATATAGATTAATACTTAAAGTTTAAAATTAAAGAGCATTTATTCATTTTTTTTTTTGATTATGATAGAAAAAAACCTTATTATTTTATTTTTGTCAGAAAATCCAACAGTCTTGGTAAGTTTACAATAAAGTTAAATTTAAAAATCTTAATTAAGTAAAACCCTATTTATTATATGCAATAGGTATATAACTATTCTTTAAAATTTAATAAGTGGAAAATTTAACTGTTTTAATCATAATTATTAATTGTTCTTATTGGAGGCCTGTTAGGCCTCGCGCCACTGGTTGCGTTAAGAAATAGGGCGCCACTAGTGAAGGGTTAAATCTAATAAAAGTGACAGATTATAATAAACTATTTAATTTTCTGAAACAATGTTTTTATTTAGAGCAGGCAAAAAAATATTTGAATTAATAATTCAAAAAAGGTTAAAGTGCAGGACCAGTGGTTTGGCGTCTAAAATTGCCAGATCTTAATTTCTAGATTTTTATGTTTAAGAAACTCTAACAGATAAAGTATATAGACGCCAGTATATGAACGAAATACCTTATCACGTTGCATGCTTCTTCAATCTTTAAAATTAATTGATTTCTTGTATATACTGGCGTCTATATACTTTATCTTTGAGAGTTCCCTAAACATAAAAATCTAACAAATTAAGATAGGCAATTTTAGACTAAAATATCAAGCGCAATTTAAACATATGTCATCTTTGATTAGAAGCATTTAAAACATTTGCTGAGTTGAATACAGTGTCTTAAGTTTTCCAAAAATAATCTAAACCACCCTGTTTAATGAACAAAACATTAGAAAATATAAAATTTACAAATACAAGATATAAAGCAAAAATCATTAAATGCTAGCAGTAAAACACTGTTCTTGCAATGTTTTTTTGCCAATAGGTTTTAAAATTAATCAAATTAAATATATAAAACATAATAATACAGCACATTTAGGGCCGGTATTATATAGACAAAATAAATCACCGAATAACAAATCTCAAATTAAATATATTCGACGAATAACTAAATTAACTATTTGTAGAATAAGGAATTGCAACGCCGCATTTATATGTTATTTTAATATTGTAGTTATTGATGTGTTGTATTGTAGCCTTTGTTATATTACAATAATTCCCTACAACATTTTGAAAGGCAGTTGCATAAAATTGTGGAACAATCAAAAGTTGATTTTCAACAGAAATTGGTTCACATTAAAAATAACCCAGGAAACATGACATGTGTTAAATTATTCATTGAATAAATTTTAATCCCTTGATTTTGGATGATTAATTTATTCCACAGATTTAGTTACCTACTTTTATTATTTGACGTGTATAATACCGAAATCAGCCAATTAAAATAGTTTACTTGGTTATATCTACAGATTTTAATGGTTTATAATACTGGCCCTTAATAATTGTTTAAAACTAAAAAAAATCTTAAAACTTTAAACTTACAAGATATAATGCAAGAAATATTTTTAATTTATAATATAATACTGAAATCAAAGGTTATATTTAAATACATGAATTTATATGTATTAATAAAAAATCCCAAACATTTATCGCATTTTTAACTTAGTTCTTCCAAAAGCAGTTAAAGTTTACAACTTGTAACAGATAAAGTCAGCACAGCAATAAACACACAATATAATTCTCAACATTAATGATTCTGAAATGAGATAATAAATTGTGGAGAACAGCTACTAAAATATATTTTGTGGGTTGTTAATTTGTTTATATTATATTATAACGAAACAAAATATTTATCATTTATGCCAGAAATATAAAACAAAACATCTTTTTTAGAATAATATTACAAAAATGTATGCTTTTTTCTTTTTCAGTAATAAAATTCAATTAGGACTCTTTATACAATTGAAATCCGAAATGAGATTTACATTGCAGCAATTACTCATAAAATATAAATATTTAAAATTACATTACATAAATTCTTCATACAATTACATGCAATTTATAATCTAATATTCAAATTCAAAATATTTATAGCAGCGATAGCAATCTCAAGTACTTGCTAACTTTGCGAATGATAAAACACGGCAATAACATTTCAGCATCGCCGAAGTGTTTTTTCACGTGTTTCCAATTTTAACTGCTGAAGGTATTATAAAGTGATTAGAACACATTTAGTGGGTAAGTGGAGACTTGATTTTCTGTACTAGGCTGAGACTAGAACGGATTGTTTTGTCGTGTTGAGCGCTCGAACAAGGGTGGTTTGCATCCACGCCGGGAACGGCGCCTGGCATCGTCCACTCGTACCTGATGCGATGCGGCTCTATTACATTACGACGCTATGACATATCGTTAGTATGACATGTTAAAATTATCTAATATACCTAATTGTAATTAAATACAAAACAATAAATATTTAGTTGTAGATTTTTTTAATCAAATCAATTAAAAAAGTTTTTTTTTTCACAAATGCATATTATAATAATATTTTAAATTTTTTTTCCAGCTTAATGTAATTACTAATACTCATCAATTATTAATCAGGCATAGTTATTTTAGATATATATTTAACTTAAATAAAAAAAAGATAAAATTATCTTAAGTCGCTGCTTAAAAATTTACTTAAAACAACATGATAAAATTCAAAGAAATTGATTAACAAAAGCAAAAAAAGCAATACCGCATTAGATCTTCTCAAAAAGTTTTTGGCAATGATTATAATATGTATACAATTTAGTAGGGAATACCAAGATTTGAACTGAATAATGTGTCTGTACACAATTTTAATTCAATATTGCCAGTTAGTGTTGTCATTCATTGCTTATAGCCAACTCAATTTTTTAGACGTCGTACTTCTCTAGCAGCTCTGTTTCTTCAGTAAAGTTTAAAATATTTTGTCAAAGGATCACGGAGTCCTTTTTTCTGCATATACCCCGGGTTTATTTTTTTTTATTCTATGCATGTGCTTGTTAAAACCAAGCTTGGTTATCAGTTTTGTAAGTTTTTGTACCCTAGTTTGACTTATTTGTGTTAGCAAAGTTTTGGTATTATGTGATAATCCTAATAGAAAAGTTCTTAAATATGTCATTCCTTTACAATTTTTCCAAAGGTTGCTGTGTTTTGCATCATTAAGTTTTGTATAAAATCCCAAACGCAAATTGAATTGCCATAAAGTTTTCTTTTGTTCCCTGGTCTTCTGGTATTTACACCAAACAAATTTTGCAAATTGTGGTTAATGTTTCTAAACTGATTATGCAAGCTATAACCACTTTAAGTTTTGTTATTAACAATTGCAGTACCTGCAATGCCGTATAAATTTTTGACATATGGTTATTGTTTTATGAGGGTACAGTCTTGTCTCAATAATGTCCCTGGTGCATCTCTTGATAAGAAAAATCTCCGCATAAAAACTCAAAAAATGTTTGTATAGCAAAGTTTGCTTTCTCTAGTATTTGTTTTTGTAGATTGTAATTTTGATGTTATTTTGGTCTTTGGTATTATCTGTGTACTAGATAGTTTTTTTGACTGTGTTTAAGTATTTTTTGTTTGTTTATTAGTCTTTTTGTGAAATTATTACATCAAATGTCTTTTTAATGCAAAGGCTTTTAATGAAGTTATTAGAAATTTTCTCATGCAACACATTTGTTATACTTAGTTAGGTCTCAAAGTTTATATGCATTTGTTTGTACGCTGCTTGTGCTTTTGTTTTTACAATCAATTGAAGTGGTGGTAACGATAGTAGTACTTCCATAACTGCTGCTTTTAAACTTACTTGGTAAGCCGTACTTATAAAGGTGAGTTTTTCCCAATAGGAGAGCTTCATATGTAATAATGAGTTTTACCAGCACCGTATGTTGTCAGCTGGTCTTATAAGATGTCAGTCCAAATGTGCTCAACTAACATTTTAGTTACAAAAAGCATCCAATAGCTTTTGTGGTTATATTGTCCAGATGAGTGTTTGCCTGGTGTCAAGCGTAAATTTAAGATATTATACTTTCTGTTTTCATCAGGAGTGTAACTTTTTTTAGGTCTGCGGTATTTTGCCATTTTGTGAAAGATACAAATTTGATTGGGCTTAAGTTCAGGCAAGCTATTGCTTTTTGTTTTGAACTACTTTTCTATAGTGTTTAGTGCACTTTGTAACGTGTTTAATAAAATTACCCCAAACTTCCTATGTATAAAAGTAATGAAAGCATTAGAGTAGCCTAAGACAAAAACGTCTATGTTGTTAAATATTTGAAGTAGTCCGTCTACAACAAAGCACCACAGCAAGGATAAATGAACACTTTCTTTTTGGCACTTTAGTTTCTACAGTCTTTTTATAAAACTTTATAGTTACAGTTTAGTTGACTATAGAATTGACATAGTGTCGGATAAAAAAGTCTATTCTTTGTGATAAAATAAACTCTTTTAGTTTTTGGCAACTTGAATGGTTTGATAGTGTTAATTTCCTATTTTTTTCAGGTTGCCTTGATTGATTATGGTCCCAGTTCTTTTTGTTTAACTTTTTATTTAGTAGTTTTAGGTCTTCTGAATTAGCGTTGATAGTGTATAGATTCTAGTTACTTTTACTTATATATTCCAGAAGAAGCGTTTTTCTGATTCAATATTAAACCGGATGAATGCATGATTAGACAACAAAGGCTCGTGTTTTGTTTTGTGATTTGCTAATGTGGGGTCAATCAATTTGCTACGCAACGCGTTGCAAAACGTTAACGCATTACTTTTATTTCTTAATTATATTTTGTTTACTATAACCTTGGCTGTTAGGGTAAGCGATATAGTAGTTGACACAGTAACAGTAATTGACACCCTACAAAACAAATTAGGGTATTAAGAATTCATAAAAGTTAGTTCCATTTTGTATTTACCAGATGACACCAGGTATGTTTCTTGATTGGCTAGTAAAATTTTGTTACTATGTGTTGACAATGAATATGTTTTGTGTGGTTCGCAGTAACAGCTTGTCGTGACTTTCGTGCTTCTATTGTAAGTATTACTGTTTTGCTAAGCAAGTAGCTAGTTTCAATAAGGTTTTAGGATAGCTTAAAATAATAAATTGGTGTATTATACGACTGTTTAGGCACTTGAACGTATAAACAGTGTTTTATTCTTAAAAAAGAATAGAAAAGCGTGGGTTTCTATTTATTGTGTGGTGTCAATAACTGTATTAAATAGTTGAGTAGTATAGTATTCACTTATTGGCACCGCGTGTCAATCACTATGAAAACGTAGTATATCGTATTTTAAACCTTATGCTTTTGTAAATTAATATTATAGTAATAAGTAAATAAAACAACTACTATGTTTTTACCACTAATTTTATTAGTGGTAAAAACATAGTAGTTGTTTTACTTACTTATTAAATATGAAGTACCACATAGTCACATAGTAACCGTCGCAACCATCTTGATAATATTATAGAGTAATAATTATGTATAAATAACTGCATATTCTGAAAACGACATTAATTCTGCTGTAAAACCGTAAGAAATGTAATGTCAAAGAAAAATGCAGCCAAAATATATGGAGTGCCTCGAACAACTATTATTTTTCGATTAAGTAATAAATTTACAAAAATATCGCATGGCCCAAATCCTATATTAACAACAGATGAAAAACAGGTTTTAGTCAACTGGATTACAACCTGCCAAAAGAACAAGTTTCCAAGGCGAAAAGAAGACGTACAGGAAAGTGTAAAACAATTTCTTGCTAAAGTACCACGGCAAAATTCTTTTTGAAATAGAATGCCTGGCGATGGCTGGTTGAAATCTTTTCTTTGTCGACATTTAATTATTGCAAGTAGAACATCTGAAGCAGTTACTTCTGCAAGTTCCGTCGTAAGTGAAACAGACATTAAAAGTTGGTTTTTGCAGATTGAAACCTACTTAATGGAACAAGGATATTTTTACATTCTAAATGATTCAAATCGCGTATTTAATAGTGACGAGACCAATTTCCAGCTATGTCCTAAAGGAAAAAAAGTTTTAACCCCGAGAGGTGCTAGAAATGTATATGATATTGATGTAGAAGAATCTAAATCTACATTAACTGTAATGTTTACTTTAGGTGCAAATGGACAAGTAACTCCACCAATGATTATCTATCCAAACAAAAGAAGAAGCACAGATATATCAAATGAAATGCCCGATGACTGGGGGTATGGTATTAGTGACAGCGGCTGGATGAAGGCCAAATTATTCTACGAGTATGTTAGTAATGTATTTTATCATGCTACAAAGGCAAAAGAAACCACATTTCCAATAATATTATTTGTTAATGGGCATACCACTCACTTAACGTATGACTTGAGCCAGCTGTGTACTAAATTGGAAAATATATTAATTTCGTTATATCTTAATGCAACTTGAATTCTACAACCTGCAGACGTAGCGGCATTTAAACCATTAAAAAATGCGTGGAAAAGGGGTGTATTAAACTGGAGAAGAGAGAACCCCACTGAAGTGTTAACAAAAGAAAAATTTGCGGCAATTTTCAAAATTGTAACTGATACATGTTTTGATCCAAATACTATCATAAACGAATTCCGGGCATGTAGGCTCTATCCGTGGAACCCCACTACAATCGATTACAGCAAATGCTTGGACAAAAACGCTAAATGTGCAGTAATAAGTTCTGGGGATCAAAAAGTAAGCACGCCGCACGGTATTGAAATAATCAGCATTTCAGGAGATTGTTGGCAACAATACCCTACTTCAATTTCAGGAAAATGATAAATTTGAAAAGCAGAATGAACATTATCACATGCTTTATTGGATATGGAAAACTTTTCAGCAAAAAGATAAAATCAACACACTACATATAGAAGAGAAGAGGTATAGTAAAAGAGAAGAAGAAATAAATTTAACAAATGAGGACTAAAATATACAGACAGAAATGAAAACATCAGAAAAAGTAGTAAAAATTGTAGCAAACTTAATTGAAGACATTTTACCAAAGGCGGTCGTTATCAACAATTTTTCAGATTTGCCTAATTTTGTTCAAAGCATAACCATGTATATCAAAAAATTTGACATAGTGAATATTCCAATCATCTTTAAAAACGCTCAATCTCTAGAAGAAACTAAAGAAATTCCACACAAAGAATTAAGTTTTTCTTCAATATCGGTAGAAGAGAATACAAAAATAGACGACATTTTACACTGTCCACAAACCCCTGAAAGGAAAGGTAAACAAAACATCGAACGAATGTCTTTTGTTGTAACATGCTCAAAATGAAAGGAAATAAAAAAGAATAAAGATGACAATGAAAAAAAAAAAAACAAAGTGATGCAGAAGAAAAACGATAGTTAGCAAAAGAAAAAAAGAAGCTGCAAAAGAAAGAAAAGAATGAGCTGCAGCGTAGAGAAATAAAAAAAAAATAATTAAAAAAGCAATAAAAAACAACCTTGCAAAGAGTAAACGAGGCTCTTGTAAGTTGCCAAAAAAGGTTACAAAGTCTAATACTTAAAAGCTAAACTTGACTATAATATGTAATAGCCAGGATACAGACAGTGAAGGTCAGAAAAGCAAAGTCCATATTATATCAAATCTAACAATCGTTCCAGAAGTTTTCACCCAGGAATTAATAAATAACATTCCTAGAAACGATCCCAGCTCTATGTGATAAGATCCAGGAATCATCTAATAATGTCTGTACGGATATAAATAAGATTTCAGGAATACTGTATGAAAATGCATTAAACTTTCCAAAAAACAGTTTCAGTGATAAGGGACTTTGTTATATGTGCAAAATATTTTACTATAAATAATAATGCAATAAAATGTATTACTTGTAAGCGACAATACCACATGGGCTGCCTTATCAAATATCAAACTAATATTTTTGATAATAATGTATTTAAATGTAAGATATGTTTACAGAAACACCTATA
Source organism: Tachinus rufipes (assembly GCA_963932245.1). NCBI lineage: Eukaryota > Metazoa > Arthropoda > Insecta > Coleoptera > Staphylinidae > Tachinus > Tachinus rufipes. The sequence goes on along the minus strand of OZ010741.1, from coordinate 40,868,098 downwards.
ATTGTAGGTAGTTCATATAGCTTTATCCTCGTACTAACTAATTTGTTGAGCAATTTTGAAACATTTTAATTTTTTGTTAGTTACCTACCTACCTATATGTTATTGCATTAAAATAAATTATTTTAAGCACATTTTTAGTATAATATTTATGTATTACCTATCTCATTTGGTCTGTTTTTATAGAACAAAAATCTCCAAACCAATAATGTCAATAACTATAACTTGGGATGGCGACAATAGATCGGAATATATCAATTACTATAATTTTGTTTAAGGGCAACTATGAGTAGTTTCTGAATTTGTTAAGTAAGACAAAACGCATTGCTAGCCATGTTTATGCTTTATAACAACTCTAAGGAAGCTGATTGTAAAGTAACATCAAGTTATACATAAAAATTAAAAAAAAAAACTAAGTTTTATGCGGAATAGGTTGCTTAAGGTGTCAATAACTATACCGCTTACCCTACTAGGTCTCTAAAACATAAATCCTATAATTGCATTTGATTAAATATATAGTTTGCTATGATGCATAATTTATAAGTTAGACTGTTAACAACAAATTAAGATAGCAATTAGGATACCTCTTTAGAATTATTGTTAATGCAATACCTTTATGCTGCACTTAAAATTCCTTTTTAAAGATCTTTTACTTCTGTTATTTTTTCTGCTACTGGACAGATTTTGCTTTTGCGTTTTTAATGTATCAAGAGTGTTTGTGCAAGTAGTGTGGAGTGTCACTGTTGCGTCCTTACCATATCACCTAAAGTTTTAGTTGCTTTTATTGCATAGCCCCCTTGAGCGTCTTTTAGCCTACAAAGCTTTTACCCAGCCACAGATACGTTCTTGGCTTTACTCTGGTCAAATTTAAGTTCTTCAAAAAGTATTCAATTTTTGTTTTGTTGTTTTGTTGTCAGTAATTATTGAGTAAAAATTCAGTGAGTATAACTACTACTACATTAATTTTTTTATATTTGCATTTTGATTTATGTCCAATTATTTTTAATTTTATGCAGGTTTGTTTTTGTTGTTGTAGTCAAGTCCGGTCAGTTTTCGATTTACGCCGAGTATTTAATTTCTACGGTTTTCTTCAAAAATAGCTTTTGAAATTAAATTAAATTATATTTTATTTATAGAACAACAAAAAGCAATTAAATAAAAATTAAATATTAGATAAAATTAATTTGTTTGATTATAGTGATCTGTTTTTTATTAAAACTTTTAAATTAAATACAATGTGCGCTTATAGTTTAATTTAAAATTTTGAAGTTTTGTAGGTATCTATCAGCTTAAAATTAATTTTGGTTAGTGAACATAAAATAATCAATTTTAGCTTATATAGAAAAAAAATGCATTTTTTTTTGTCAGCTACTTTAATTGTAAGATGCTAAAATCCGACTAAAGCTGGTAAACCAGGAATAGCAATAAAGGCTCATTAAGTTGTTTGTTATCTATGGATTTTCAGTGCTGCGTTTTCTATAGTAACAAAAATTAGTTATATTTTATAAAAACTACGTTGCAAATAAAAGTTTTGATATTATTAACAATTGTATCAGAAGTCAGCTGCCTACTTTTGCTCTATAGTTTTTATCAAATTGTTATCAAGTTGACATTCATACTTCCAACAAAATCTTTAGTTTTTTGCACATTACTTTTTTCTTTAATCAAAATAAAGTTTGAGTTTTCTATCTGGAAGGTCAATTTTCTTTCAGATAAGAAAAATTTTAGTAGGTTCCGTGTACTACCTCAATGTTGTGTGCATGTTAATAGATCGACTTTGAATAAATGAACTAACTGACAAATTTTTTTTGTTTAATTATTTAGATTAGCACAAATCTAGTTGTAGGCTTGTGATAAAATATTTTATTTAACTGGTAAATAGACATTGTTTGTTTATTCTGATTTTAGTAAAGTATGTCATTGGTAATTTTTTTATAAAAATAACGTAATATTTGTAAATTAAGACCAAATGCTACTTAGATTTTACTAAAATAATTTCTATGACAAAATTTACTGATGACTAAAATCACCAAAATCAAAATTGACCGCTGTTATTGCTGGGCAAAACAATCAGTACTATAACAAAATCAAATGCCCAAATAAAGTTTTTTTTATTGATTAGGTTGCAAACCTGTGTTTTAAGATGTTTTTTGCATAAAAAAGAAAAAATTGCTAAAAGACACTAAAAAACACGTACTGTTCAGTAGTGTTAAGTTTTTCCTTTTTTTACCTTGAGGTGGTTTGCTAGGCACCTCTTGCACTGCAGTCATGTTGGACTTGTTGTACACCTTTAATGTTTACTCTTAATAATAATAATAATAATTGACTTTATTTATAGTATAATATACATAAAAGAGCGAGGTTCAGTATTACACTGATCTACCACCTAACCTTAATTTTTACAAAAATTTTCTTTTAATATTGTTGATCAGCATATTTTTTCATGGTTGTGTAGTTTTTAATTCACCCAAAATGTAGTTTTCTTTACTTGTACAATTAGCAGATTTTGTTTTAATTTGTCTCTTTTGCTTCTATTTAGCAAGCTAATTTGCCATACAGTTTTTTTTTATTTCCTGATCAATTAAAAATTATACCAGGCAAACTCTGCAGGTTGAGGGTAGTGCTTCCAGACTGTTTTTGCAGGTTATAATCAATTTTATAACTGGCAATTGCAGGGCAGTTTGATTATTTGACATGAAGTTAGCAAAATTTGTTTTAGTATTTTTGTAAATAGTGTTTTTTTGGTCTTCAAGCTTGTCTGTGTACTAGATAGTTTATTTCACTGATTTTTGGTATTTTTTGTTTGTCCATTTGTGTATCGAAGTTTAGACTACTGTCAAGCGTTAGTCTCAGATATTTTACTTTTTATGACATTGGAAGCGTAGCTCCATACATCCTTAGGTTTTTTAAGTTGTGCTGTTTTGCAGTCTTGTAAATTGTACAATTGTCGTTTTGTTTAAGTTAACTGATAACCACCACCTTCCTACGGTACTTGTGCACTCTGTATCATGTTTGACATTGAGGGCTTGGCTGATATAATTTGTCGATAACCCGCTAAGCAACGCGTTGCAGAACGTTGTCTTGTCACCTTTGTTTATGAATTAAGCTTATATTCTACTATAAGTTCTAAAAAAATTTCACATTTTAGGTATATGTTTTTACTCCTTCCAGCTATGTGCTGGGTGTTGAGGTCGCATACAAAAATCAACCGTGCGACTGTGCGTCATTTCCGTTGATCATCAGCTGCAGTAACTTTTGCAGATGGTAGAAGTGGCTGATTGCAACCGCTAGGTTTCTGAATGATAAGTCCCATAATGACATTAGATAGATGCTTTGCTATGATGCATGTACGGGACTTGCAAATGGGTTGTGCTGCTAGCACCTATCTGGCCGGTATGCTTAACCCCTTTATTTCTCTTTTGTAGATCCAGATTCTTGGATAAAGGCGATGCCAATATTGTGTTTGACAATATACGCACTGACGCCTGCATAAGCTGTCCTACAGTGATCTAAATTGATTTGCACAATGTTTAACATTTACAATATTTCATACGCTGCTAGGTCAAACGACTTAATATACAACAATAATGTAAAATTAATTAATTAAAATAATCATTTTTTATTATGCTAAGTTGTGGTAAAATTGCATTTAGCAAAATTAATTAATACAAAACATTATGTTTATTGCAACAGTAACACTATATTTTATTAATAATATAATACATATGTATATCTACCTCATATTGCAGGATAATTTTAGCAAAACTGACATTTATTCACTTTAAGCTTTTTATATATTTGCATAAATCCATTTAATTTTTGCAGATTAAAGGGCGCTGAATTAATCTCGTTATAATATTTTCTTATCTTGTAGGATGCCAGAGACTAATTAAATCATATAACTTTATAAATTATTCAAATTACTTGCCGACAACCCAAAATATACTAACAAAAATAAATACATTGCTATGTCTCCTTTTTATATGACAATATAAAATTAGAAAAGAGTGGATAAATTTTATAAACAGTTTTTATTAAAATTATCATTATGATATTATATTTGATTCAAACATTTTATAAAAATGCAAACAATAGAAAAGATTTCTACTAGATTGATAAAGAAAGATTTAGTTAAGTTTACATTTGGTGTATTTTATTTTCTAAATAATAAGCAATTATTATTATTATTATTATTATTATTAGTAAAAATGCAATTAAATTATCTTTGACTTATAAATATCAACTTTTATTCTAAATTAGTATTCTATTATGTAAATTTATTCTTCCGAAATATATTATTATATTTCCTATTTAAAACTAAGCAAAAATCATTGTATGAGCATATATAAAATTGATCCTAAAAATTGCATAACCAGCCGTAATATTCTAGCATCCGAGTTAACATGCAAGTTATTAATTACAATCAATTCACTTTAATTATACAGTTTTTTGTAGCTAATTTTCCAGAGGTTATAATTAAACCTACAATACATTGTTTACTTTTATAAATGTGTATTAATTAAAGTTTTAATTAGTTTTATTTATTTAGGAAAAGCAGTTAAAAAGTTTTAATTCTTTGGTTAGCAATATAAACAGCTAAAAGTAGAGACAATGTCAGTGATATACATTTTTTATACGTTTACATTTGTTAAATAAGGATTTATTTCCAAGGAAAGCAGAAAAAATTAATGGACGAATTGTGTATAACACATTAATAAATTGAATTCAGTCGCAATACTCGCAATACTTTCATTACTTTTGTCAGCAGGTATCAATATAATGTTTGATACAGAAATAATGTCTGTAATAATAAACTACAGAACGCAAAATAATTTAATAATTACATAATTAATTTTTGTTTTAAGTGCGTAAAATTTGTGTTTTTATTTTAAAGGCAAATGAGAATAATTTTTAGCTAAAGCAACAAGTCGTTATTTATCCAAATGCACTATAAACAAAGAATAAATCTTGAATTTATTCTGGATGGCTCAGTCAATTCACAGAAATCGTTTTTATTTAAGTCGCAATCAGCCAGTGACAGTGCTTGGAAGAATTTTGCTGGCCATGACCAGCCAGTAGTCGTCGAACATGGATTTCCATTGTCTTATCAATTTTGCATTCACTACATGTTGAACTGTTTTTAATACCCAACATATGCATGTGTTTACTAAGTTAGCAATGCCTTGTCAAAACTCATTTTTTTTAGAGAATTTTAGGTAATAATTGACTATTTTATGGTTTGATTCATTTATTGCTTTTTTGCCTGTCTTAAAGTATGAAACCACGGTACTTTTAGAGCATAGTACGTATCAACTATTGTGTTGGAGAGGTTTTAGCACAAGTTAATGTATTTTCACGTGCTGCTAATGTGAAGGTAGAATAACATTCCAACAATAGATTGATGCAATCTTATGCTTGTTTATAGCTAGGCTTGCTGTTTTGATTTTTACTATTTTTAATACTTTGGAAATAATCCCGGTTGCTTTGGCTTGGAGAATAGTTGTGCATTCTTAAATATGACGATATTGATACATTTTTAACTCTAAATTTATTTTTTGCTGTAGAACCTTAGAACTTTTTAAAGTCATTATTATACCTTTGTACAAATTTATCCTTAAGAGAAATGACGGCGCATAAAATTTTACTTTAATGATTTGTGTATAATTGTGACGTTAACTTACATTGAATTCTAATGTTAACAAAAAAAAAAATTTTGAGTGTTTTTATTCTTGATTAATTTATTAATTAAAGCTATTTTGATATGATATTTTATTAATATAACTTTGCACACACATGTTTAATCTATATTGCTAATTATTAAATGCTTGAGAACACTCGGCACGGTCTTAACTACGTTTCGCTTGTTTTTGCATCCGGATACTGTAAGTGTTTTTTGTTTACATGGCCTGCAGTGTTGTTTGTATACTGCCTGTAATACTTAAATATACTATTTGTTAAAACTGATTTAGTCGGTTTGAGATATTTTTTGTTTGTATTTTGACTACTACAGTAATGCTCCGTAGGTATGCATTTACTTTAGTTGATGCCATTAAAAGGATGTTTAAGAGTTTTGATAGATTTAATGGTCAAATTTTTCTATCAATTTTAATTATATCAAAAACTTATTGCATCAAAACTTCTTAATTTTATCATTTAGCAGAGTTGCTAAGTCATTTGCGTAGCTAATTGTATAAAAACCACAGTTATTAAATAATCTAATAAATTTACCTATTGTCAAACTTTATAATACTCCAAAAGTTCACATTCTGTTTTGTTGCATTTTTTTAATTTAATCTGTCATAAGATGCAAAGCCAATTAGACAATTTTTTTCTAAGTGTGTGTGTTGTTTTGGGTGTATCGGCATAGACATAGCTGTTTCTTGACTTAATTTTCCGCAGCGTATTTCAAAAGTTTTAAAAAGAAAAAACGCAAGGCTTAGTGAGTAATAAGATTAAGTCTAGTTACTTTTACTTACATTATAAGACGTCTAGTTTGATAGTGTTTTTGAGTTTCATGTTCTGTTAGAGGATTTTTTAACGTTTGACTCAAAGTTGAGTTGAGTTCCTTACACTACTATGGTATGACCAAGGTAAAGACCTGCCTAAGTAAACAAGAATCGCTTGTGTTTTAAATTATTTATTTACATTTTTAAGTTGACTTAAAATTGTAAAGGCATCTAAACTGTGCAATAAGTTATTTCAGAAAACAACCTTTTATCAGTGTTTTGGCAAGACCTGTAGTTTGCTTTAAGTTTATGTTTTAATTTAAATTTGATTTATTTATGATGATTAAAGCTAACGTAGACACAATTTAATCTTGAATTTTATTTAAAATGTTTAAGGTTGTCAGTGTAGTATCTATTTCAGTTTAGCTACGCAAGGTAACAAACGTAGGTTTAATACTTTGAATCAGTATTTTTAAGGTATTACTAATAATAAACTTGTGTAGAAGATGTAAAAACCCCTGCAATTTGTGGTAAGCTTTGGAACGTGTAGCTCACGTTATTATTCTTTCCTACTTAGCTTTTCTACATTTTTTTACCTATTTATGGGAAAAAAGAGTCAATATTTTAGCTTATTTCTCTTAATTGTGTAAAACTAGTTTTAATTTTTGACGCAACATCTGGTGTTCCAAAAACCATAAATTACTTTTTGACGTTCTAATAATGCAAACAATTGATACAAAGCCTAACTTTTGATTCAGGCCATAGTTATTGTAGATTGCAAACCACTTTCTGTGATCGCTTAAAAAATGCATTATTATCACAGGTAATCTTAAAAATGGTTTTTATGTGTAACTATCTTCTAAATGTGCAAAAAGAGTGCTTTTTTGGGCTTCTAAGTGAAGGTTTTATACAGAGTGATTAGTGAGGAAACGGCCATACTCGAGGAACGTGTTTAGGAGATTAAAATAAACATAAAAGATTATACAAACATGTGTCCGACTTTTAACCGTTACTGAGATATTTAATATTAATAGTAAGCTCTTATTGTTAGAAATAATATTTGGCTTTTTTTTTGTGGCTGTCACATCTAACTGATATTGTTAGTTAGTGCTACACACTTTCGCAATGCCGGCGATATTTACACATCAAGAATATGCCGATATGATTTTCATTTATGGATACTGCAACGGGAACGCAGGCCGGGCCGTTGCTGAATACCAACACCGCTATACTAACAGAAAAGTCCCTCGCAGAAGTGTATTTTAATCAATTTTTGTCACTTTTCCTTAAAGCGGCATGTTTGCCAGTGCAAGAATCACATCGAAACGAAAAAATGGTTTGATGTGCGTGTGGAATAAAAGATTTTTGATGTTGCACAACGTATTCCAGGTGTAAATTCAAAGCGCACCCTTTCCATATTCAGCGTATCCAAAATCTTCAAAATGGTGACTTTGCCCTAAAACTGCAATTTTGCAATTGGGTAAATTAAAATTGTAAGCTATACCATTACATTTTGTTTACAGATAAATTCCACTTCACACGCAATGGAATTCAAAATTATCACAATAAACATTGATGGTCAGATGAGAATCCCCATGCCACGGTTAAAAGTAACTTTTTAGGGGTGGCTAAAATCTTTAGTTTATGCTACGACATTCAAACAAGAGAGGAATTATTAGTCCACATCGTAAATTCTGCTGCTGTTATAAGAAATTACCAAAAAGCACTTCAAAAAGCCACACGTGCAGTCCACAAACGAGCTAGTAATTACATCAAAGTTGGCGGTGGTATTTTTGAAAATATTTTACATTGAATAGTTTTTTCTGCACTTGTATAGCATTATAATAAATGATTTATTTCATCATTGATGTGCTGCAATAATTATTATTTTAAGTGATATCTCAGTGAAGGTTAAGAATTGGACACATGTTTATATCATGGATATACTGGATACCTGACTCGCGTTTATAAAGTGAAGCAAAATATTTTACGGCGGCCATTTTGTGAGTGATTTGATAATACTAAATATGTATTAAAAACATCTTACATTTTATCATTTTAGTTTTTTAAACATTTAAAATATGCATTATATGCTACTAACAATTAAAATGTTCCAGACATCAATTGGTTAATTGGATCTGAAGTTAGACCAATAATGCGTTTGTGATAAAAAATTAATATCTTCTAAACGAGTTTACCAACTTGAACCAAATTTGAAATCAACATTACTACACGTGTTGCTGACGTTTTACTATCATAGTTAAACTTTGTATGTACATGGGTTTTTGCGGTACAGTAATTAAAAAAAAAAAACTTGAAAACTCGTTTGAAAAATTAAACCCGTATAACTTTTTTACGCTAAACAATACAAAAATCGGCAACAATCGTAAAGCATCACCAAACATAGGCCATTTACGTAAAGCATTTAGAATTTTATTTGTAAACTTTATGTGCATGCCATCTGCAATGGAAGTGATTTTTTATATGTTAAATAAACTGAATTAATGTTTCTAGCGTAATTACTAATTAAAATATGTTTTAACATTATATACATTATATGATGATAACGTTGAAGTTTTGTAAAAGTTTTAAGAAAATTGGTGTGTACATAAATCTGTGGCGTGCAAAAGATAAAATAAAATTTAAATTTTAGAATAACAATTTTTGTTCTTTTGCACGTTACTGTTTTATTTGCAAAACAATTATTTTGAAATTTTCACAGAACTTTATCGTTATTACCATATACGTAATGCATATAATGTATACAATGTTAAAACTTATTTTAGTTAATAAATTACACTGGAGGAATTATTTCAGTATGCTGCGCATATAAAACATCACTTCGATTGTAGATGGCACGCTCAGAAAGTACACAAATAAAAATCTAATTATACTATGTAAATGGCTTATATTTTGTGCTAATTTACAGTTGTTGCCGGTGTTTGTACTGTTGCTCATAAAAAAGTTGTACAGGTTTACTTTATTTAGGAATTTTAAAGTGTTTTTTTTTTAAGTTACTTTACTGCAAAAACCACTGCATATACAAAGTATGTCTATGATAATAAAACGTCAGTAATACGTGTAATAATGTTGTTCAAAAATTTGGCTTAAGTTGGTAAGTTAATTTAAAATATATTAATTGTTTATTAAAAATAATTTTTTTATTTTAACTTCGGATTCAATTATCCAATTTTTGTCCGGATCATTATTAATGCCCGTACTAATAGTCAGAGATTAAATCTCGGATTAATCCTGGATTCATGAATCCGAGATTCATTTTGTTAATCGTTGATTGGCTCTAAGCCAATTCACGGATAGGTATCATTAGTCGCGATCGACCAATGCATTTTTCGCTAATTCTCGGATCAAGATGAAAACTATGCAACCGTCAATATAATCCTAAATTCAAATAATTTTGGGTCCACACAAGATTGTTTATAATGCCCGTACTAATAGTCAGAGATTAATTCTCGGATTCATAAATCCGAGATTCATTTTGCTAATTGTTGATTGGCTCTAAGCCAATTCACGGATATTGTGATGGTGAATATAGTTGCAATCGGCCAATGTATTTTATTGCCAAATGTCAGCATTATTATATTTTGTGCTAATTTACAGTTGTTGCCGGTGTTTGTACTGTTGCTCATAAAAAAGTTGTACAGGTTTACTTTATTTAGGAATTTTAAAGTGTTTTTTTTTAAGTTACTTTACTGCAAAAACCACTGCATATACAAAGTATGTCTATGATAATAAAACGTCAGTAATACGTGTAATAATGTTGTTCAAAAATTTGGCTTAAGTTGGTAAGTTAATTTAAAATATATTAATTGTTTATTAAAAATAATTTTTTTATTTTAACTTCGGATTCAATTATCCAATTTTTGTCCGGATCATTATTAATGCCCGTACTAATAGTCAGAGATTAAATCTCGGATTAATCCTGGATTCATGAATCCGAGATTCATTTTGTTAATCGTTGATTGGCTCTAAGCCAATTCACGGATAGGTATCATTAGTCGCGATCGACCAATGCATTTTTCGCTAATTCTCGGATCAAGTTGAAAACTATGCAACCGTCAATATAATCCTAAATTCAAATAATTTTGGGTCCACACAAGATTGTTTATAATGCCCGTACTAATAGTCAGAGATTAATTCTCGGATTCATAAATCCGAGATTCATTTTGCTAATTGTTGATTGGCTCTAAGCCAATTCACGGATATTGTGATGGTGAATATAGTTGCGATCGGCCAATGTATTTTATTGCCAAATGTCAGCATTAATATATGACACTAATAAACAATCTTGGGTGGACCCAAGATTATTTGAATCTAGGATTATATTGACGGTTGCATAGTTTTAATTTAGATTAAATCTCGGATTAATCCTAGATTCATGAATCCTAGATTTATTTTGCTAATTATTGATTGGCTGTAAGCCAATTTACGGATATTATTCGCAATTGACCAATGCATTGCTTGCTTAATTCTTGGATCAAGTTGAAAACTATGCAACCGTCAATAAAATCCTAAATTCATATAATCTTGGGTCCACCCAAGATTGTTTATTAGTGTGTCATATATTAATTTTGACGTTTGGTATTAAAATACATTGGCCGATCGCAACTATATTCACCATCACCATATCCGTGAATTGGCTTAGAGCCAATCAACGATTAGCGAAATAAATCTTGGATTTATGAATCCGAGATTTAGTTTTTGACTATGAGTACGGGCATTAGTGTGACATATTATAATTCTGACGTTTGGTAATAAAATACATTGGCCGATCGCAAATATATTCACCATCACAATATCCGTGAATTGGCTTAGAGCCAATCAACGATTAGCAAAAAGAATCTTGGATTCATGAATCCAAGATTTATTCTCTGACTATTAGTACGGGCATAAGTCACACATAAAATGGCCGCCGTAATATAATTTGCTTCACTATAGAAACGCATCAACATAGAGTCAGGTTTTCAGTTATATACAGGGTGTAGATTAATTGGCGGATAAACGCCAGGTAACTTTATAGACCGTGCCAAAAGAAAACGAAAATCTTAATTCCGAAATGCTGAAAAACTTTTCGTTTGGCCTCACGAGGTCCTCAAAGTTTTGTTACGCTTGGCAACGTTGCAAACTTTCTAAACTCAAACATATAATGTAGGCAACTTAATACACATAAAATAGGCAATTTAATATACACACCAAATTTTATTTTTTATTATAAACTACAAATGTTCAAATTGGCCACCGTTTACTTCTAAACACTTTACAGGACGTATCGATATCGAATTTATGACGTTCTCAAGCATCGCCGGCGTTAAATGTTAAATCTGTCAGAGTTGCTATTTCATGTCAATTATTTTAAATATATTTTCAAACAATAAATTGTGCATTGAAATAATTAATATTTTTATTTATGACAGAATCTAATAATTTATAATAGTTGTATCATCTGCAATGTACAAATTGTTCTATAATTCAATAACAATTATAGTACCTATTTGCTGGATTCACACATTTATTTTGAAAACGCATTTTAGCCGCATGGTGAAACGACAAAAGTCACCGATGGTTTTTGTCAAGGGTGGTCACGGGATTGACATGGCAACGTAGTTGTTAATTCGAGACAGACATAAGGCAGACCGCCGCATACTAGACGAACGCAACATAATATATTTCGCAAATGCATCAAAACACCATTCATAATTTAATAATGGGGTATGTGTCGTCAATGTGCAACCTCACACAATTTTAAATTAATGATTATCAAAAGAATAAAGTATATCATAATATTTAAATTGAAATTTATTTGATTTTAAAAGTCACTGATGACAAAAGTCACCGGAGATCAGAATTGACCTCCTGACATTTATTGCATTGCCTACTTTATAATTTGAATTTTATTAAAAACTTTGCTACGTTGCCAAGCGTATTTTTAATTTAAATTTAATTTATTCTTCAAACGTAATTTGCACATTTTTCATTGTTTTTTATTATTAAGTTTCAATAAACCTCGTAATTTTTATTATACTAAAAAAAGAAAGCAAATTGGTACATAATATACGCATTTAAAACAATATTTGCATTGACAAAATTGAAACTTTGAGGACCTCGTGAGGCCAAACGAAGAGTTTTTCAGCATTTTGGAATTAAGATTTTCGTTTTCTTTTGGCACGATCTATAAAGTTACCTGGCGTTTATCCGCCAATTAGTCTACACCCTGTATATATATATATCCATAGTTTATATGACTTTTTTAGATTATTTTATTCTTTTGAACACGTTCTTCTAGTATGGTCGTTTCCTCACCAAATCACCCTGTGTATTAACACAATTGTTTTTTTTTTTTAGTTTTTCTTAGAAAGTGGCTCATGTTGATTACGTTGACGTGCTTTTATATCGCTTTCTTGGTTAAGTTAAGTTTGGTATTTCAAGTTTGCATTTAAGAATTTTTATTTTTATTTATTTGCTAGCCCAACAAGTAAAGTGTTTGTCTTTCTAGAAAGAAGTTTTGTTCGCACCCAGTAGCAGCTTAACGAGTGTGTAAAGCTTTTGTAGCTAACTATGTAGTTGTGGTGTCCGAGAACTCACTCAAACTAGTTGTTTTTATGTTGTTGCGGTATTTGAAAACAAACACACGGGTTAAAGGTTTAAAAAAACTTTATTTTTCCTTTTTGTGAGATATATGAGCAAATACAACACCACAACTATTACAGTACATGACTTGTAATCTCCTCCTCAGCCAAAAACACACCTTGTCGGCCATCTGATTGAACAACGCAGCCGATTGAGACAAATTAATTTCAACCATCCGTTTAAAATAAATTCTAGGCTAAAATAAAATGTTGCCAATCTTTAGAGATATGTCTTTTGAATGATTGAACCCCCAAATTCTTATTATTTTTCTTTACAAGTTTCCACGCACTGTAAAACACGCAAGTGCAGTTCCAAAAACTTGCAAAGCAACAACTGCGTTACATAATATTAGTTATTAATCTAGAAATTTTCCTGCGGCCGTTTTTCAGCTTGATTCAATATAGAGATAGTTTTTTTTAACCAAAACCACCTATTAAGCTATCAAGGTTTATTAAAACACGCAAGTTGTTTGAATTTAACAATTAATGTATTTTATATAAATAGTTTTTTACCCAGTATAAAACACATACATACATAGTGTTTCAGAGTATGCACTCATTATCAGTGTGTTTGGCATCTCACTGGTTAGAGAACCAATTTACATAAAATCACAATAACTGTTGTACATTTTATGTAAAAAAATATAAATTTAAATGATTAACTGGTTTCGGTCATTTGATTTAAATAAAACGTGCCAAAATGCCGTTGCCTGGACCCCTATTTAGACACTTATTTTAATATTACGTTACATCACAGATTTTCTTTACAGGAGGAGAAATGCAACATTATTATTTATAAATTTATAATTAATAACTTAAAACTTGTTATTAAATGTATATTACCAAATGTGCTATAGTTAAAAAAAAATACAAGCAAACAGTGACGTGATTAAACTTAACGTTTTTGCAAATGTTGCTAAGTAATTTCTGTTAGTGTAAAAGTGCGTATAGATATGCAAGCCAACATGCTTAAAAAAATTATTTTTACAACAAACTCTACGCGATTGAAAAGAAACAAACCAACTCTGCAAACTAACAGTAGACCACATGTGTATGTGTATGTGTAGATATTACTAAAGATAAAACTTACAAACTTGGAACTCGTAAATAAATGATTTATGAAAGAAAAAAGATACGACAAAGAAGATGTGAACAAAGACCTAATAAAACTAAAAACGCATACAAAAACAAAGCTAATAATTAGAATAAACAGCATACGAATTGAAACTAGTTTACCTCGAACAAGTACCAATTCTACACTAAGGGCCGCTTTTACAACTGTCAGATAACTTATACCAGGAATAAATTTATTTATTTGTATATACCTGGTATAGCATTAGTTTTGCCCTTGTAAAAGTCTAGATAATCTATTGAAACGTCAATAATGACTTATAAACTGACTTATAAATCATTTATACGCAAATTTTTTATGCGCGTTACTTGGTTACTATACTAGAGAAAACTACTGCTTTCAGCACCGGATAAGTTATCCCTGGTATATTCTCCTCAAAACATACAAGTGAAGTTTTATGAAATTGCTAGGACTCTTAAAGTAATTGTGGCCATTGTAAAATTTCAATCACCCGCACACTCGACTAGAATCTTTATTCAATGAATCCCAAATTAGAACTAGAAATAAAGACAAACCATCTGAAGGTCCCAATAGTTATGTCAATCAAGAAAATAATGCTCGACAATTATCTATTTTCTTCTGTGCAAAAGTTTTAGCAACAAATCATACTTTAGCTGTAACACGTTTATGCATTTTCTAAAAAATCATTTATCACGAAGATGGCCGTTTCTGGAACTGACTTATAAATTGACGTATACGCTGTTTATACTCTATTTTGTTGTGCGCGTTACTTAGTTACTATACTAAATATAAGTTATAAGAGATTGTAAAAACGCATTTTTATATATTCCTTAGATAGCGCTATTCCTTGTCTAACCGACGATTGTAAAAGCGGCCCCAAATAGACAAAAACAGGATTTGCGCAAAAAAGAAAACCGGAAGGTATTGCTACACGTAACTCATTTTCAAGAACCGTTTACTAATGCTAAAGGTGCATCAATAATATATCAATATATTGCACAATATATTGCTGGACCACGTAGACGTTGTAATATAATGGCGCAAATTTTTTGTTAGTTACTGATACTTCTGCAGTTAACATGTGGAATAAAATAAAGCATGTTGTGTGACCATTGCATTAGTTATAGTTTTTAGAAAGAAGGAGAAGAAAAGCGCAGATAGATGAAGAAATGGTTAAAAAACATAAAATAAATACTTTTAGGTTAGATTGTACAATATAATAAATTGACTCAATATATTGTGCAATTTTTCAATATGATCTACAGACTGTCAATATTATTGTATAATATCAATTATTGTGCAATATATTGACTATAATATTGAACGTCTAGAGGCCGTTTAACATCTCACTACATAAAAAATAATAAAAATGCTTATTATTCAGTCCCTTCTGAATTCTCTTGTAATCAAAGCTATTCTAAAATATTTGATAATAGGTTAATTAAATAATAATAATAATAATAATAATAAAAATAAAAAAAAATTAAATAAGTCTTGTCAGTTTTTTGTGATTTTTAATAACAGAGTTTTAATTTAGTTGTAGTTATAGCTAAATGCGCTTGTTAAAACTCCAAATGAACTCAAAACTAAGTAGTTTTGGATATAAATGATTTTAAAGCTCTGGAGATTAAAAGTCAGATAGTAATAAATTTGATGTCTTATGCTTTACAGATCTTAAATAGTTAGATGTCAATTTTTTGTTAGTGTTGTTTTTAATATACTGTAGACTGTACAAATACTTACAGATACCGTATGAAGTACAAACGGATTTAATTATAATAACTGTCAACACTATGAATAACAATCTTAGTTAGAAATTAATGTATTAAATTTAAAGAATACAAAAACAAATCAAAGTTCGTTATAGTACGTATTGGAATGTAAACATAAATAACCTAAATAAATCAAATTAGTACTATAAATCATAGATAGTACAGATACTGTTGTTGTAAAAGGCTAATAGTAACCCATAATATTCGGAGGTCCCGGTGCTTAAAATAAATATATAGTTATTTATTACAACCCCTTGACATAGATTGCTGTTCACCACGGAATATTCTACATATGAAAGCAATAAATGTTACATCAATATATATCCACTCGGTATATTTCACATCCCGTGTCCAATGGAACATGCAGAACGTGTATCACCGTCGCCAAATATACTAGTTCCACCTGCCTTGCCCACACATTTCTTTATTCTTGTGGAAAATCATTAGCGTTCGATGTTCAAATGTGGCAAACACTATTGTATTATGTTCGGTCGCCTTCCGCCACCAGGGCCAGACTTATGAGGCCGGGGGTGGCAAGGCACCCTTAGTTTCCGCGCCGATCCAAGCACGAATCGCGGTTTTGTCATTCCACGAAACAATTATTGGCGACCCCCGTGGAAAGAAACTGTGATAAGACTATTTTATTTATTATGGTGTCTTTGCACATATGAACTGCAACCAAAATAGTAAACTGTAAGTTTAAAATTATTAATTGTTTACTTTTCATAGTTAGTATATAATGCAGTAGTATTGTAATAGTAATTGTTGCGCTTTAAAGTAATTAATTATTTTTTTCAATTGCTATAAAATTTTCAACGTCAGATTTATATTAATTTTGTATGAATATAAATATTTATAAAAATGTTTGTTATTGTGGTGTAATTATAATAACATTAATCCTAATTTTAATAATCGTTTAAAATTATTTGTGTGTATTATATAATAACTAAAGTTAATATTTATAAAAGTTATTTATAGTTCAATCAAATATTTTAATAAAAATAAATAAAACTTAATTTAAGAACGCAACTATTTTATGTTGTTTCCAAGGTTTATTTTTCTTTCCAAACAAGCATAGTGTATTTTTTTTTGTTTACATTAAAAGCATGATGGTTAAAACAATTATAAACTTATACAGGATGCTTAAAACAAATCACAAACAAATTTTAAGAGGTGAAAATTGGAAACGTTTTAATATAAAAATATTGATTTTATATTTTTTATAGTAGTAAAAAGGCGTTTATTTAGACACTGCGTATTAAAAGTATTTAGACGCTGTTATTTGTCCTGTAACCTTGACTAATGAATACATAATATATTCTTGTTTTACTCTTGTTTCTTATATATATTACAATATATTAATTATACAGGGATCTCAGAATAACAGTCCCTAATTTTTAGAAATAAAAAATGCATAAAAAATAACATTTGTCAATAATAAATTAAGTTATAGATCAATTTAATAATAATTCCACAAAAGTAGAATCACTATATAATATTGTTTTGGTTAATTATTTTTTGCATACTTTCTAAAATATGGTATTTGTTTAAATAATATACTAGAGTATGCTGCTGAGAGTATCTTAAACAACACGTTATGTTGCAAATACAACAACTACTTTAACAACAAAACAGTGTATATATACATACAGAGTGTTAGGTAAACATGCGGCAAAAAATCAAAGGGTTATTCCTTTGCCTATTCTAAGAATATTTTGTCCTATGAAAACTCCTTTGTTTTGAAGACTCAAGGAACAAAATTTGTAAAAGTACAAGTGAAGTTGCTAAATCTACAATAAATGTTTAAAATGATTTCCTCCAGCCTAGATACAAACATTTAATCTTCTTGTCATTGAGTGCCAAACTATTTCAAACACACCAGAGATGTTTCTAATTAAGTTAGACTCAGCAATTATTTGATTTTGCAAGTGGTCCAAATTCTTCACTGGAGTAGCGTAATCTAATGACTTCAGATAGCCCTATAAAAAATAATTCAAGGGGTTTAAGTCTAGTAGCCATGTGTGTAGCCCACTTTGACCAATCCAGCGATCTCCGTGTGTTGCTGTTAAATAATCACGAGCAACCAAACTAAAATGTGGTGGTGCAGCATTGTGCATAAACCACATTGCAATTCTTGTTGCCAATGGTACATCATACAGAAACTGAGGTACCATGTGTTTAAAAAAGTTGCGATACACCTTGCCGGTAAGTCTTCCTGGTAAAAATACTGGTCCAATTAGACAGTCGCTAACAATTCTATTACATTCAAGGAAAACTGATGATGAAAACAATCTTCACATTTTTTTTTTATTTATTCTATTGCCTTTCTACCTTTCGGTGTATGGTTGTACGGCGTATTATTAATTTTTATAATATTCACGCCATTTCTTCCTATCCTTGGCTATCTCCTTAATTTCTTCCTAAGTGTTTCTTTTTTTTTGTTGTCTCTTCTTTTATTGCGCTGTTCCATTCTTTTCTTGGTCTTTCTTTTTTTTGTTTTCTTGTTACTCTCGTCTCATATATTTTCTTGGTGTTTCTTTTTTTACTCATTCTTCTGATATGTCCATACCATCTCATTTGGCCATCCGTAATTTTTTTTTTAATTGGTTTTATTTGTAAATTCATTCTGTATGTCTCGTTCCTTATTTTATTTTTTCTTGTTTTGTTTTCAATCTTTCTACAAAATCTCATCTCCATTGTATTTATTCTTTCTACTTGTTTTCTTGCCATGGTCCATGTTTTACTACTATATGTTAATGTTGGTCTGATTACTTTTTCAACTATTTCTGTTTTATATAGTTTTCGTTATTTTCTTTTTGATAAAGAAAGTGTTTTTTAGCCTGTTATATATTTTTGCTGTTTTTTTCTATTTTGTCATCTATCTCTTTGTCGAATTTTCTGTTTCTCTGTATTATTGTTCCTAGGTATCTTTATTGTTCAACCTGTTTTATTATTCTTCCATTTATTTTTATTTTGTGATTCAGTTTTTTTCTCGCAATTATTATGGTCTTTGTTTTTTTATAGTTTATTTTCATGTTTATTTTCTCAAAATCAAATACAGTTTTAACACACAATCGTAAGGTAATGTATGAATAACAATCGTTTACAGCTTAACACAACCCTAACTCTGACAACGTACATAGTATGCTACAATTGTCAAGTAGCTTGATAACTTTAATGCCAATGTTCTTTGTATAATACACATCCAAGATTTCTTTGTCTATGTTTGAACAATCTCAAACAGTTATCAAGTGCTTCAATGACCTCATTGCCAACGCAGTTTGTCATATCATTAAGACACACTTGGTCTATGTGTGAATAACATTGACGCACTTTTATGTATACACTACATTCATTATTATAACTATCTTAACTAAAACTCATGTTAATACATTTTATTTTGTTTACTGTTTACTTTTGGTATTAATTTTAAAATAAAAAATAATTTTTTAAATCACTATTATTATTTTTGTAATACATAAGTTTAGTTGCAGTGAAGTGTAGAAGTGTATATTAGTTTTTAAGTTGTTTTTTTGTGAGTTTTTTTATACACCTTCAAAAACTGCAAATAGATAGTTTTATTTGTCTTTAGTAGTAAGGATATTAAGATGATAAGAGTTTGTCCTGCATGTTTGTATACTGTAGTCATTTAAATACAAAGTATGGTAACATGATATCAGTTTGCGCTTCTAGTAAAGGGTTTTTTTTGCAGTTTTTTTAGAAACGAACAATGTTTGCCGGCTTTTGCCGAAATGTACCCAAATCCGGTTGCATTTACGCACAATGCTATTGATGTTGCTACTTCCTCGACATACATGCTAAAGGGTGGCAGACACCGCATTGCTTCTATTGCTGCTGTTGGCGTTGTTTGAATGCTGCCTATTGCACTTGAGCATGTTATTTGTTGTAACTGAGATTGATGGTTTGCTGACATTTTCTGCTTGGTCACCAATAAGTAAGCATAAGTTTAATGACAGCTGTGTACATCCAAAGTATTATCTTTGAAAACAGTCTCTATGTTCTGTAAACAGTCTTATACTGATTATAAACAACAACAAATTTTTGTTTTTTGGGTCATTTTTATCTCAAAGGGTTTGTCAATAAACAGAACTGACACATTTAGAGTTTTTAAAATCTTAGAATAATTTCTTTATTCCCAACGAGTTACTGTTTGGTTAATTTTCTAGATATTAATCTTTACCATTTATAATGTCTACAATAACGAGATTTTATAAAACAAATAAAGAAAATATAAAACTCATATTTTATTTTCAAAACATACATAAAACATTTAACTGGCCAAGAGCTTTTAAAAATAATAAATGCTTTTGATTTTTATAAAACAGATAGCGATTGTAGTGGATCTGTCAAAAGATAATGTTGAAAATGAACCATTTGAAGATTCGATCTACAAATACAAACCAACAGATGATTATAGCGACTCAGATGAGGTTTGATAATACTAAAAACTTTATGTGGAATTGAATCAAAAAATATCTCAAAAAATCTTGCCAAATTTGTCTATTTAAAAAAAAGATGAATGACAACAAATTATTGCAACGTATGCATACGGCCAATCTGAGCGGAACATCGCACATGTATTTGCTCCATCTGTTGTCAATGATATTAAAATATATATATATATTTTGTATTACAGTGCTTAAATAAAGTTAATTATAATTAAATACGTAGTTCTTTTTGTTAAATGTTGAAAATTTTGAAAATGACAGGACTTGAAATTTAGAGTAGTAAAATTTAAGACAGGTTAGTCATCATGTGTCTTGAACCAAGGTTAGCGGCCTAGGGTTAAAGATTATAATTTATTATTTTGAAAAATTATGTACACTCAGATGCAAAAAACAGACCCATTGAGTATTTTTTGCAAAAAAACTATATTTTTTTTTTAATAAAACTTTTAGTGTTTTACAATCAAAGAGACATCAGGATGTAGAAAAAACAACAGATGATACTTAATATGGTAATAAGCAAAAATAAAATTTAAAAGTATGCGTTCTTCACACCTATTGCTCATTTGACATTATGCGCAAAGGATCAAGGTGGCTATTGGGTTGACAGCTGTGAGTATGTGGACAGTTCGTCGAAGGTTGCAAGAAGTTGGTTTAACATCTTGTAGACCAACAGCTGGACCAAAATTACTCCCAAATCACTGAGCGAACATTTGAATTGACACAATGAAAGACTGTACTATTTACTGACGAGTCTAAATTCTGCCTACATTTGCCAAATGAAAGAGAACAAATATAGAGACGAACGGGAGAACAATTTGCGGAGTGCACTTTTAAACCCCGCTTTGCCATGGTAGAAGTTCCCTGATGATATGGGCAGAAATTTCAATGGATGCCTGCACCAAATTAATTATTATTGTTGAAGGATTGCTTAGCGGTATATTGAGAAAATTTTAGAAAATTACGTAGTTTTATTTGCTCCATTTATTGACGATGGCTTTATTCTGATGCAGGATAACGCGAGACCGCATTCTGCGAGGTGAGTCACAGAATACTTTGTTGCAGTTGGAATAAGAAAATTCAACTGGCCTGCATGTACCCTAGATGGAAATCGTATAAAACATGTTTGGTACATGCTGGGAAGGCGTATTAGAAAACGTGCAGTTGCACCAACCACAATAAACAAGCTTTGTGTGGCACTTTAAGAAGAATGGCGGAATATTCTAAAAAATGATATTCGTGAGCTTATTAGAGGCATATTCCGCCGTATTCAGGCAGTCGTTAGGGTTTGAGAAGACGAAGTATTAAAATCTTATTTAACTAAAATTTTTATTATTAATTTCTGTTAAGTTTATTTTGCAAAAATGTTTTTTCTTTTGTGTATACGTACATTATCGTTTTTGTTTATTAATGTTTATTAAATAAACTGTACTTATCAGTTTATTTAATAAACATTAATAAATGTTGATTTTTTCTGCATTCTGATGATCTCTTTGATTGTAAAACACTAAAAGTTTTATAACAAAAATTTAATTTGTTTATTCCAAAAATCTACCCATCTGCATCTGATAAAAATAAGTTAAAAGTTATGTTTATCATGAAAAAATAAGCAAACGTGATAAATTAATTGTTTTTATTATGGTTAATAGAAATGGGGTCTTATGAACAACTGCAAACATCAAACAACATTTTTACTTGAACAGCAGCGTGCATTAGGCTTGCCAATTGGGTTATTAATTATTTTTTTAAAAATAATATTTTTATATGCAATGTTAATTTTATCAGAATTTAATAAATTAAATAATTTTTAACTGGATGTATCATTGAAAATTAAACTTTTTTTTGCTCAAAATGAACAATATTATATCATGACATTACAGTATGTTCATTTACTTCTAGAACACCTTGCATATACGTCCAAATAAGCAATAAAAAACAAACCTTTTCAATTGTCAAAAAACCTTCTTTGACCTACGTACTATTTGGTAACGCATCTGTTGAATTTGATGGGTCTATCTGCTTTACAAAGAAACACCTCTTTTCTGCCAAAAATAAGTCAATTTTACATAAACAAGTGCTTAATTAAAATAAAAATATTGCGGTACTAGTTCTAAAGTAAGTCGTTTAAAATAACCATTTTTTATTACAATGATTACATAGTTTTCAATTTTCAATCCAACTTTTCTAAAAATTACATTTAAAAAATGTTTTACTTTAAAACTAAGACAAGCAATATATTGAAACGTAATGTATTGTGCATTAAATTTTTTTCTTATTTTTTTTATATTGACGCGGTGAGAATTACTTTATTCTAACTAATGCTGTATGCTAACGTCCCGGCATCATAAATGCTTTAATATCAAACAAACAATAGCATTGTATATAGTTATGAAAAGTGTACTACGGAACTTTACTTTTATATTTGATTATATTTTAACACACCTCAATTTAAATTAATTTAATACATTTGCAGTTTTGTACACTTAGCTGTTATGTAATTCTGTCGCAGTTTATTGTCTCATAATGATTAAATATTTTTTTTAAGTTTTGGTCTTACATCTCTGACTAAATTTTATTTTTTTTATTTTTTTTAAGGGGAGAGAATAGCTGCTCTATTATAAGGGTTTACAGCATCAAACTCAGCAAGAAAACGCCTGAATATAATTGAATAAAATTTTCACAAATTGTAGGTAGAAGAAAGTCCAATCGGTGTCCTTAAATTTGTAGAAATTTGATGCGATAAGTCGTTTCTCCGCAATTAATTTTTAAAAAGTGACGTTTTTTATTAGTTTTTTGTTATTTGTTTACTCGCTAAATATAACTTCAAATCTTTAACCAATAACATAAAGACATAGAATATTGTATGTAGTTCAACATATAAAAAGAATGATGACTAAAATCTTATCGTTTGGATATTGAGTTGGATGGCGTTTCGTCTTATAAGAACCAATTTTAATTTAAAAACGGCGTTGTACGTGTCAATATTTAAAAAAAAAAGTTTACCAATATTTTTGTATATGTGATCGGATTTAATATGGTTCCATAACAATACTACTAGCGGCACCACAACAGGGCGGAACGGCTAAACCTGTCAATTCTCTAGCGTTAAGCTTTGTATTACGAGTAAATATTTATTTAGATGACAATATCTTGTATTTTGAATAATGATCCTAAAGATATTTATAAAAAATGTAAAGATCTACAATTACGTCTATGTTGTCACCAGTCATTAATTTTGGATAAGCAATGATTTAAATAACTCGTTATTTAATAAAATTTAAAAACTACATTAGTTAATATAGTTTTAGACGTACCTCTTTATACTTAAAATTAACAGTATAAATTGTACACAATTGTAAAGTTAAAACCTGTTTGCATCTATTAGGAAATTCTAGTTCACTAGCTATTATTGAAGTTATGTCAACAACATAGTCGTTACAGAGAAGATTATGACAGATTGTAACCTCTTGAAAACAAATTGAAAAAGGTTTTTAGACATACATATTTGACTTTAAGAAATAAAAAGTTTTTTTAGTTTCAAAGTCGCAATTTTAACGCAAAATAAAATTTGCTAGTAAAGTCAACCAAAAATTTTTTGTACAATTTAATTCTGTCGTCATTTTGAGTCCACACCCTTTTTATACGCGGCAAAACCCAAAAAATCAATTACGTTGGTCCCAATGGTCTGGACAAAAAGAAGCATTTTTGTAATTTTTTTTTAAGCGCCGTAGGTGAAACTCAGCTTTTTTGTCGTAGTTTATTAATATACAGGGGTGTTAGGTAATTATGCGGCAAAAAATTAGGGAGTTTTTTTTTGGCTTATTCTAAGAATATTTTGTTCTATTATGATTTCTAAAAAACTTTTTGTTTTGAAGATACAGAGTGAACAAAATTTGCGACAACTATATTTGATATTTGTTGAAATCATTTATGTTAATAAAAATATGGCGTACGCCAATGAGTATAAGAAGTACAAAAAATTAATGAGTTTATTAAGTACAAAAAAATTATTAACAAAAACTTGGAACGGCTGTTTTATCTACTAATGTACAAGTGGATTTTATTTGAATACGTCTTGTTATTGATCATCACATGTATCGGTCGCAGTTCTTTAGGTTGAGTGACGTTTGGCTGTTTGATGTGTCTTTAAAAGTTAGTGTATTCTTCTACCATGAACTCCAAAATGACTGACATGCATTTCATGTAACTAGACGATTGTATATTGAAAGGTTTCCTGGCCGTAATATCCCCAAGCAACCTTTGCAATCTTTGAAATCATTTATCGACGTCCTTGTGAAACAGGCACATTAAAACAAAATAGAGGGCCAGAAAGATCAATGACTGTTAGAACGGTACAACTGGAATATAATATGCTTCACATGATAGAAAAAGATCTAAGTACTTTTACGCAAAAAATTGCCTATAACTTGAATGTAAGTCATTGGACAGTTTGAAATTTTTTTAAAGGCAATTTGTTGTATCCATACTACATTCAGCGTGTTCAGGCACTATTACCTGCTGATTTTCCTTTACGTATTACGTTATGTCAATGGCTTTTACAAAACATTAGTTCTAATTCTTCAATTCTTGATACATATTTTTTTACCAATAAAGCCAGTTTCTTAAGAAATGCAGAAAATAATTTTTATAACAAGTATGTGTGGGGAGATAAAAATTTGCATAAGGTATGTGAAGATCGTTTTCAACATCAGATCTCCTTTAATGTTTGGGTTAGAATTGTGGGCGACTGTCTAATTGGACCAGTATTTCTACTAGGAAGACTTACCGGCGAGGTGTATTGCAACTTTTTGGAACACATGCTACTTCAATTTTTGGATAATGTACTAATGGCAACAATAAATGCAATGTGGTTTAAGAGCAATGGTTCATTACCTCATTTCAGTTTGGTTGCTTGTGATTATTAAACAGCAACATACGGAAATTGCTGGATGGGTCGAGGTGGGCCACACGCATGGCCTGCTCAATCCCTAGACTTAAACCCTTTGAATTATTTCTTATAAAGCTATCTGAAGTCATTAGTTTACGCTACTCCAGTGGAGAATTTGGATAACTTGCAAAATCGGATAATTGCTAGGTGTAACTCAATAAAGCAACAACCTTGTGCGTTTAAAAGAGTTTTGTACTTAATGACAAGAAGATCGAATGCTTGTATCCAGGCTAGAAAAAGTCATTTCAAACTTCTATTGTAGATTCAGCAACTTTACATGTGCTTTTTGATAATAAAATGTTGTAACTGTGGCAAATTTTGTTCAGAAATCATCATATTCTACATATATACAAAATATTTTTAGAATAAGTCAAAGAATAACCTTTAGAACTTTTGCCGCATGTTTACCTAACACCCTGTATAATCAATCTCTTTAAAATTAAAATAAATTTTAATAAAAATATTATTGAAAGTTCGGTTATAGATCAATGACATGTAAGAAAAACAAACATTTTGTTTTAAGTTCGTTTCTTAGCTGAAGTTGGTAAAACAAGTAGAGATTAAACAAACTTTAAGGTGTTTGGCCTCTAAAACCCAAATGTTTGCTTTTTATTTTATTGCTGAGACAAATGGTTGTTTTTTATATATTGCTGGTTTTATTAATTATAACCGACAAACAGATATGCAAACTATGCATAAAGTATTACCCAATATTTGTTGTAATAGTATGACTACTATCAAATTCAGTTAACTGTTTAACACTGCGTTTATGTCCTGTAAACTCAATATTTGTCGTATTTTCCAAATGAACTGACAAAAATAAAACACATTATAACAGCAGAGTGAGTTAGATGGTTAAGTGCTTAACATGGTGAGTTGGGCGTACTGAAATAAATCCTCCTCTGACGTAAATTATTTATTTATTACTTGCTTTGAGTTACATTGCATTGCATTCCTAAAACAACACAAAATGTGTGAAACTGCCTTTGGATACTTTGATACAGATTTACATTCTATTTCTAAAACTATGTATTTTGACTTTTGCGCAGTATATAAATATATCGCGTATCATAGCATATAATAAACACTTTCTATATTGTAGATAAATTATCTAGGTTATATATTTTATATTGTATAAGTTATAAAATAGTTTAGTAAACTGAGTAAACTATATTGCTTTTTATCTGATATAATTTTGGCACGAATACAAAACAAAATTTCTACCTTGCACTATATTGATATCGACCATATTACGTATTACTATTCAAATGCTTTAAATCATTAAATGAATGAATTTCATTTTAATACCACCATTGTAATACTAATTAAATTGTTATCTAGTTAAAATTATTTTGGTCAAGTATTCCTTTATTATTCCTCAATAATGCCGCTCTGAATAGCCCTTTCATGTTCGTATCTATTTGTTGGACATTACAATATGTAATGAAGGTATTTATTAATTAATTTACGCAAATCAATGCAGCAAAATAGCATCTTATAAATTTTGCTAGGCTTGTCTATATAGCGCCACAACCAATCATTTAATTTTAAATTAACATAACTTTATTTACAGTTAGTTATTTTTTTTAATAATGTTAGTATATCATATAATATAAATTATTATACATTCTTTTTTAAGAAGATAAAAAATTAAAATACATAATATTCTAACTATATTACTCAATAAATTTAAAGAATATATTTTTTGTACTTATGTGTATAAATTATTCACTTTCCAACATCTGCACGAACACTAAACACGAATATCAATTTATACTGCGTATGGTTTGAACATTATATGAATATTATGTTATATTTGAAGCCATAATAACTATTTGTAATTAGATTTTTTTAGTAATTATTTATAGTGCTAGTTAGTAAAAATAAATTTTATCTATCAACAAGAAGTTGAGTACACAAAGCAAGGCTAATTGCGTAAGTTTAATTAATCTTTTTTTTACCTTGCGTCTACACTATATAATATACAAATAATGTTAACATAAGATTTACATTTTAGTTCTCGTAGATTTGGCATTTCAAATTTTATATACCTACAAGATACTTTTGAAAGTATCATGTCATATATTATTATAAAAGGTTTTCCAATAAGAAGTTTCATTTTGAATAGCAGGCTATTAAGGCAGCTGTCAATTTTGAAGCTATTATCTTTTGACATTTGACAAGTAAAAACTACGCCATTATAAAAAATGGAACGATAAACGCTTCAACAGCGCATTGAAATTATTAAAATTTACTACAAAAATGGTAAAAAAAATCAGTCACAGTTCGCAAAACTAAAGCACTTTTTGGTCGTAGTAAAGCATCTTCTCGGCAGGCAATAGTAAACCTGGTAAAAAAATTTGAGCTGTTGGGACAAGTTTGTGATGTGAAGAATCGAAACCGTGTGCATGGCTCAAAAATACATGAGAATATTGCTGATGTAGCCCGTAGTATTGACGAAAACCCAGGTTTGTCGATTCTTTGTCGATCTTTAGAATTAGGCATTTCACAAACGACATTACACCGTTTTTTGCCTTGTCTTAAGGCTTTTAAAGTTCAGTTAACAGAAGAACTCAAGCCGGTCAATCACCATAAACGTCGTATCTTTGCTGATTGGGTCCTTCAAATGCATCAAAATGATCTGGAATTTTATTGAAAAATCATCTTTAGTGATGAGGCCCATTTTTATCTTGGAGGCTACGTTAATAAGCAGAATTGTTGCAATTGGGGCTCAAAAAATCCAAGAATGATTGTTGAAAAGTCTTCGCATCCTCAAGGTGCCACTGTTTGGTGCGGTTTTAGGGCTGGTTACTTTTTTGAAAATCAAGCTGGTGCAACTGTTACGGTGAATGGATAGCGCTACCGAGCTATGATTAATGATTTTTTATGGCCGGAATTGAAAGATATTGGTGTGAACGACGTTTATTTTCAGCAAGACGCCGCTACGTGCCACACAAGCAACGAAACAATTGCAATTTTGCAAGAAAAGTTTCCTGACCGTGTTATTTCTCAAAGAAATGATCACAATTGGCCACCGAGATCTTGTGATTTAACACTTACAATTTTTTCTTTGGGGCCACGTGAAAAATAAGGTCTATGCCAATGCTCCACAATTGATTCAAGACCTTAAAGATGGAATTCGTGAAGTTATCGAGGACATACAGCCCAAATGTGCGAATTGCTCATGGAAAATTTCATAAAAATAATGTGGTACTGCAACCGTAACCGTAGCGGCCATTTGACTGATATCGTTTTCAAATGTTAATGGCATACCTTTCTCTTTACTATGAAATAAACATTTATTGATTTATCTTAAAAAATACCCGTTTTTTTTTTAAATATCAAAATGAAACTTCTTACTGGAAAACCCTCGGAAAAACTCTATATTAAGGGCATGTAATGACAATGACAATGACATTGCCAGTGCTGCAATTAGGACTTATGCGGAGAGGTTTCCAAATTGTTGGTTTTAAAATCTATAAGACGAGTAAAACAAAGATTACTGGAAAAAGGTAATTTAAATCTTTCCAAAAATCAAGCAGGACGTCAACAGACACAAAACTTCTATCAAGAAGAGCAAATTTTTGAATTATTTGATTAGGATCCAAGTACAAGCGTTTGAATTCTATTGTCTCAAACTCATATCCAAAAAAACACTATTTTCAGATTATTGAGGAAAAATGGTTTGCATCCATTTAGGCCTCAAAAAGTTCAAGTTTTGCATGATAGAGACTTTTTATTGTGCTGTAAGTTTTTTTCCTAAAATAACAATTATTATAGTTTTTCCGTTTTGTAGAGAATCTATAATAAAATGTGAAATTGCCGGGTGTTTAAGCAAGTTGTAACCCAGAAAATGTCTGCTTTGATTAATAAGAAAAAAAATTACCGTTTTTTTTTTGACATTTTACCAAGCGGTTATCTTTCTGGTTTATGGCAGCTCTATTAAGCATAGCCAGTTTAAAACTAGAGTAAACGTATTATATACAGTCAGTCAATTTTTTAATTTGAATATTGTCGTGTTCTACAATAACGGAATACAAAAACTTAATGTGATAATAATTATTTTATTAAACAGTAGTGTTTGGTGTTAATAACTTTTTATATTATATTATCGACATAATAGACGGTGACTAACGTTTATAATTTCATAGTTTTTATTCAAGTGAGCAAAGCGAGTGAAGGCTGCTAAAGCATTTTGAAACAAGTAACACTCAATTTTTTTTTTGGCCAAAACAGATGGTTTTGGTAAAGGCAGGCAAAAAGCTTTTTTGGTTACCTTGTGTTTTATAATATTCCGCAACAATTGCATTTGCAATTGCTTTGGTGAATGACAATCTTTTAATAGATATATTTTAATAAAATATTTATATTTTGATTATTTTTAGTGTAAAATAACACCACAGATCTAATTTGCATGTTTATGAACTCTTTAGAATATTGCGCTAAAAATATCATCTTTTTTACATCTCATTGTAAATAATTATTTTGCATAAGTAAGTTATATAATATACATATAAAGGTAACAATATAAAAAACAAATACCTAAACGTTTAAAGATTGTGCATGATATATGTATACCTGTACTTGACCTACATTTTTTATTACATTTCTTATAAAATGAATATGAAATATTTTTTCTTGCAAAAATCTGTCAAATAATATGAAATTCAAATAATTCCATATTATTAAATTCAAATAAAATTTAAATTTTATAAAAAGCCCTACATATTAAAATAAATTATATTTATTTTTTTATAAAAAACTTTTTTATTTTATTATATAATTAAATATTTTACTAAACGTTATAAGTATTCCTTTATTGTATCGCTTTTCGCATTAATTATCTCAGCTGCAAAAAATAAACACTCTCGATTTTCGTGTAATGTATTATTAAGAAGAGTAGAGTTTACTTGTTTTGCACTCAATGCTATAGCAGAAAATCTGACGGCTATATTTGTATTTGCAAAGAAGCATTTTTGCGTTAAAATAAAAGTTTTAAACATGATAAATAATATTTAATAAATAATACACAATGTTTACTATGTATTATATCACAAATATATTTAAAAATCGTAACACGTTTCAACTTTTACAAGACCATCATCGGCAGTAAAACATAAAATGTACAGAGAGGTGGAAAATTATATTGAAAACATTATGATTAAAATTATTATGACAGATTAAGCAGGTAGAGAAAAAATGAATGAATAGTGGTTTTACTTCAAAGTAATAAAGACAAAGAATATTTTGCAAAAAAGGGAGAGAATTAAATTATTTCAAATAAAGGAGATTTATATAAGTCGGTTTGATTATTGAGCAAGTTTACGGTAGGATTTTTTAAATTAGTAATTTCAAGAGCTTCAAACAAATTTAATATTCTGATTTTAGAACAGAATGATTTTAAGTTTATCAATATCTGGGAATATGTGACTATTTTCTAAAATATGATTTGCAAACGTATTATCTGAATGGCGTAATCTGAAAAAGCAGCAATGTTCTTTAAATCTGGTTTCATTTTTTTTCTGGTTGCTCTATATATCGTGCATTACATGTGAGTTAACTTAACCCATACACTCGTGATGTTAAAATTGTATCTGTACAGTCTTTAAATTTACTGAGAATATTTTTTATTTTCTCGTATATGTTACTAAAATATGTAAATCAAATAATAATAATAATAATAATAATAATAATAATGTTTATTAGTGTTAGCAGAATACTTTACACACGTCATGGTACAAAATAACTAAAATTAAATATTACAAAACTTGATTTGTGAACAATATAGAACCTTATAAACACTTCATAAAAACACGTTAAAATGTATATATATATAAATAAGCTTGAGTGACAAGCAAAAAACAAAAAAAAATAAAAAAATAAAACATTTTGACAATAAAATTACTAATGAACATTGTTGGATGACAA
Source organism: Tachinus rufipes (assembly GCA_963932245.1). Lineage (NCBI taxonomy): Eukaryota > Metazoa > Arthropoda > Insecta > Coleoptera > Staphylinidae > Tachinus > Tachinus rufipes. Next base: position 40,836,804 of record OZ010741.1, on the reverse strand, counting down.
TATTGTAAAGTTCAACACCAACACTTACAAAATGGAGTAACTATCAGACAAACATTCTGTTAAATTATAAAATGCTCTACTAACAAGATAGTTTTTAACAAATGATTTAAAGCGTTTAATGTCTAATTGTTTTATAGATTCAGGTAGTAAATTAAAAAATTTAGGACCATAATAGTTTACTCCTTTCTGTGCTTTGACCAGACGTAAAGAGCGCAGACAGATGTTAGTGTTTTGTCTGGTATTATGATTGTGAATATGGTTATGCACAAGATACGTAGAAATATATTCTTTCGAACATGTAGTAAACACTCTAATACATACAGTGATGGCAAGGTTAAAATATTCAGTCTTAAAAACTCCTTCTACAACCTTCTCTATAATCTAAATTTGAAATTACTCTTAATGCACGTCGTAGAAGTCCAAAAAGCCAATTCATTATGGCTTAATGTCCTCATGCGAGAACACCGTATGTCAAATGTAATTGACATATTGCAAAATATACAGTACGTAAATCATTTCTAGGAAGGTTATTTTTAAGTTGTCGTAAAAGAAATATAGACCGACATATTTTTAATGTAATATTATCTCCATGATCCTGCCATTTTAATTTTGTATCCAAGCATATTCCTAAGAAAGTAGTTTTCAGTACATTATCGTTAAGCATTTTTAATGAGAATGTGAGATTAACCGTTTTGTTTGCATTTAATGTTAATTTATTAGCTGCAAACCATTTATTGGCATCAGATTGACAGTTTCGATTTGTATCTAGTGCTGTTGCAAGATCTTCGGATTTATTTATAAACGTGGTGTCATCAGCAAAAAGAAAAAAGTTTTTGTAGATATTAATGGAAGATCGTTTATGTATAATAAAAATAATAACGGCCCGATAATTGATCCTTGAGGTACACCATAATTTATAAATATTTCGTTAGATTTCTTGTTTTTTATTTGGACTAACTGCTGTCTTTCCTGTAAATAAAAATTAATCAGCCGACAACTACTGGGATGGAAATTGTAGAAATATAGCTTCTGTATAAGAACATTATGACAAATGCAGTCAAATGCCTTACTTAGGTCTAAAAAGGATGACACAGTATACATTCCTGTTTCAAACCCCTGAATGATTTCCTCAGTAAGAGCAACTATCGCATCCATCGTAGATCTTCCTTTACGAAAGCCGTATTGTGTAGATGATAAAATACCTTGATTTTCTAAAAAGTCTATTATTTGCTTAAACAAAATGTATTTTATGAGTTCTAAAACTTTTATTTTAAGATAAATTAACTGTATAGTTAAGCTTTTCTTTTTTTTAGTAATAATATTTTTAATTGTGTTTTTAGAAATCTGTTGTTATGACCTATAAACAATAAAAAAGCAGTCTGGCTTATCTCTGATGAAAGACAATAAGTCACTAACTTTAGTGTATAATATTATAATAATAAATTTGCTGATCAACAATCAGATCAATTTTTTGGAAACATTACCTTTAGGTTTACATGTTTGAGTTTTATTTTAACTTTTCAGTGGTAACGCCCGATGTGTGGCACCGCGCCAATTGTTATTTGAGTATTTTTTCTTTACCTAGAAAGAGTTGATTCTTGATATTTTAAGAGTTTGCACTTCTAATGTGTTTGCAAATGTAGTTTAAATTTGATTGGTAAATTTTAATCGTTGCGTCTAGTAGAAATTATTGCGGTGTTAGACACCGCTGTTACTACTCCCGTTCAAGTTCGGTGTCCTTGAATTTTTTTTTTTTTTAATTGAAATTTAATTAATAATTACATTTAGCTGAGAAAGTATTTTTTTATATAATTACCTTCTGTTAAAATTTAATTACATTATTTTCAGAATGTTAATTGAAAGAAATTAGTGTTAAGCTTTATTGTAATCTTTTAATTTTATGTTTTATATTATTTACTTCTAATTTTTCTATTCTGGTAAACTCTTTTTAGGAATTTCTGAATAGTGCATTTGATGTAGTTTACAGACTCTGTGAGCATATATATTTCTGGTTCAAACAGAAATGTCACCATAGACAATTGGTTCACATCAATGCCTCTGGTTCGAAGTCTATCTCAGGAACATAAACTCACCGTCATTGGCACTATCATAAAAAAGAAAAGAAAACTGTCTTTAGAATTTTCAAAACCTTTCCCTCGACCAGCTCGTACCAGCATGTTTGGGTATTCCAATAACTGTACTTTGGTTTCATATATACCAAAAAAAAAAGGAAAAATGTACTTTTGGTGTCTACTTTACATCATAATGATGAAATTGATATAGATAGTGGAATTCTGCAAAAACCAGCAATTATTATTGACTATAATAAAACCAAGGTAGACGTTGACACCGTTGATAAGCTTTGCGCCAGTTATAATTGTGCCAGAAATACACGAAGATGGCCGTTAGTAATTTTTTATTCTATGTTGAACATAGCTGAAATTAACTCGTCAATTATATATTCTGAAAATAACCCAGAAATAAGGATTTTAAGACAAACTGTTTTGATGGATTTAGCAAACGGCTTACCGCAACCACACTTGCAAGTTAAACCTGTATGACACTGTCTATAATTATGCCTTGAATTATATATATAATTATAGATCAGACTATTCACGCGTGTAAAACACACAAATTATCAAGGTCACAATTATATCTTGAAAAATTAGAATATGTTCTATTTTCCCCATCTATAATCGACGCAAACGTGATGTGCGCATAGCATTTTGTATTTTCTTATTTATTTTTATAGCAATTGCTACTACTTTTTTAATTTGTTCTGTTTCTATTTTTTATTATTTTCATTAATTGTATAACTAACAGTAACAATAATCATTTCAAAACAAATGACATAACCTGCAAAGTGAAGTAAACTTGAAACTTGATTTGACAGAGCATACATAAGGCGCATGCGTGGTTTTATAATTATATAAAGACTTATATACAGTGTCATACAGGATATAAATTTTATATATGGAATTATTGCACTAATTCTAATAAAAATTATATATATATATTTCAAGACATAATTATAGACAGTGTCAAACGGGTTTTAGAGCAAGTATGTTCAACCTTCCACAAGGCTTTACATTTAGGTTACAAAAAGTGTGCAATATTCAAACTCAATTTCTTCAATAGAATATTATTATTGTAGATGCTTTTATTGTGATAGAACAAAAAACGGTTTTCTTGTTTCAACTGTAGAAAACATATGTGTTTACAGCATATATCAGCAGTCTGCAAAAACTGCAGAGAAACTTCATTCTGTACCGAATAATTTAATGTTTGTTATTTATTTCAGTTATTAATAATTCAAATTACTAGGTTATGTTTTTTTTAAATTTATTATTGTAAATTTTTTGTTTTAAAATATTTGATTTGAAGCGTATTATAACATAATACAAATTTTTGGTTTTATTTTATTTTTTATTAAATATAATTTTTTAATTTTTATTGCAATTTAGTTTTTGTGTGTGTTATATTTACAACTATCATACTTATAGCAAAGTCAAAATGTAAGACACCGCCGACACCAAGCATTTCTAAACAAAAGGCATGGAAGGTTGTAAATTGACATTATTATGAAGTATAGTTAAAAACAAATGAATTAGTTATGAAATAAACAAATGAGTCTGGCGGTAAATTGAAATTTGCCAAAACAGAAAATTATTGCTTTTGTGAAAATATGTCACATGACAGTCTATACTATTATTAAAAAAATATAAAGTTGTTATTCAGTTTACGAGCACAAAAAATGTTAAAAAGATATATTTTATTATGAAGTTTTAACACAATTTAATTTAATTTACTTCCATATAGGCGACTGAACCGATAAACTATTAAAATCAATATCATGCAAGATTTGCTGTTAGTGAAATTATATGTTAAAATTACAAATTATCATTATCATTGTGTTACGTGTTTAGTCGATGAGGCTAATGGATTAACTGTTATTAAATGCTTTCAGAATAAATGTATATTTTATACATGTAAATTAACAAACTTTTTTTTACACAATACATTATTATCACTACAACATGCATTTGAGTTATGTTAAAATAACATATGCTAATAAAAAGGAAAATAAAGTTGTGTTGATGTTGTAGAAAACTTTATTTATTTGTATTTAAAATACAAAGCCTTATTCATTTTTGATTAGTCAGTGAGGATGTATAACTCTTGTAAACTGCAAAATTTGTGTATAGATAATAATAAGTAATAACATATGTAATAAAGCGTTTTTATTACTTATACAAGGTTAGTTAAAGTTACCGGAACACCTAAATTATACTTCAACCGTAAAAAAAATACAATAAAGTTTTATACAAAAGTTTTAAACTATTGATTAAAAATATTTTTAATATACAAGGTGTTTATTTTATTGTGAAAATTTGGTAAACTTTTTTTTAAATGGAACACACTGTATATTTTTAAACTTTTTGATTTTAAGATTTTGTAAAAATATTTTTTTTATTAAATGCATCATTTTTGAGTGTTATGCAAACTCATAAACTTCAAATAAACATATTTTACAAACATAGACATTTATTTTAACCAAAACAAATTAAAAAAATAATAACATTAAAAAAAAACCGAAACATTTGTCTATGCTTGACCCTTGGCCGCTGTGATTCGATTGACTGTTTTTGAATAAATTATTAATTTATTTCATAAATAACAAAACAATCATTAAATCATTAAAAATGAAAAAATATGGGTGTTTATTAAAAAAAAAAAAGTTTTTTAAAATTTAGAATTAATCTTAAATCTAACTTTAAAATTGCAAAAATGTAAAAAAATACAGGGTGTTTATTTTATTATAAAAATTTAATGATTTAATTGTTTTGTTATTTGTTTAGTTGAAATAAATGTGTTTGTTTGTGGGAAAATGTTCTTTATTTTTAGTTCAGGAGTTTACTTATAACTCAAAAATGCTGCATTTTATAAAAAAAAAAATTACAAAAAACACACAAAATTAATCTTAGAATCAAAAAATATAAAAATATACAGGGTGTTCTTTTTCTACAATAAAATGAATATTGAAAATATTTTTAATTAATAGTTTGTTGAAACTTTCTTTAGTTTTTTTTTACGGTTAGAAAATTATTTAGGTGTTCCGGTAATTTCAACTAATCTTGTATACTGATATATTTCTTCTATTGTGATTATAGATTTTGTCATCCACAAATTCGTACAAAGTTAGAAAAGCTGATGGGTTCCAACTTAGTCAGCCTGACGGACAGGGAGTACATGATGTATTTGCAGCAGAGGATTCTGCTGGATTATGCAGTCTGTATGAACAAGAGGATAGCTTTACGCCAGGTACGTAATTAGCTGCCTACTTTTACTATTATTTGTTAAGTTTTCTGTATATGTTTATTATTGTGTTTTTTATAGGTATAATTCTTATACTAATTGCAACTTAAACAATTCCATAACATAATTATACTTGTTATCTCTGTCAACAGAGTTGCTGAAGAAGCTATTTTAGATAAATTTACATAGTAAATAGTAAAATAAAAATAAAAAACATTGCATTTTAGTGGGATTAGTAGCTATTGTGAGTAGTTAGAGTATGGAGTATGTTTTATAACTAATAAAACTTTTTAGTCTTGGCGCAGGGAGTTTGGGTACACAAAATCACCAAAAGGTAGATGAAGTTTATCCGCATTAAAAAATGCATACAAAAATAAATATGAATTTGTGAGCGGCCAACCGTTTTAATAGAAGATTTATATACGTTTTTGCGCCTTAAATGTTTTGTGCCATTTTTAACATTTTTATGCAAAAAGCGGTTTTTTTTTTCATTAAATCATATTAGTTTTTTAAATCAATTTTGATAAACTGTAGACAATAGTATGTAAACGGTGTTTTTCTTAGAACACACAGAAAAATGTTTTTAATATCCTTGAAATTGGCTTTATTTGACGGATAATTTTGTGGCATTAATGTTTAATTATGATTTCGGGCATGTGACTGCTGCGGCTGAAGCGTACGTGGCGTAATCTAATTTTCAAACACTGTTTGCAGTAATTCAGGCTGTATTTCGGCAATAATGCGTCAAATGTTGCTCAATTGCTTCTGGTTTATTGGTGTAGACATGAGATTTTACATATTCAAAGAGAAAAAAATCTAATGGCGCAAAATCGCACGAACGACGTGGCCAGTTAACAAGTCCATTCATTTCGTGAAATGTTTCTTTCAGTAAATTAATTGTATTGCGCGCTGTGTGGCAACCAAAAAAGTGTTTTATTACCAAAAAAAAATTCAAATAAAATTGTGGATCAATAGCAATGTTTTTTTTGGCCTATATACCAAATGTACGAAGCAAACGATGATTGTGTGGCTACAATTCCTATTCAAGTTGAATCTTGTAACCTCGTAAACTAAGTTTTTTTCTAAAATTTTATAAAGTGGATAGACACAACTTTAATTGTTGAGCAGGATGACAAATTGACATATTTGGATCATTATTAACACTACGCTGCACACTATCAATTGATTTTTGTATGCGCACTGTACGACATTGTACTGGATGCTTATTATTGTTTAGATTAAAGGTATTGCAAAAATTAAGCACAGATTTTTAAATTAATCGTTCTGATAACGATTATGAGCATCATACAATGCACGTAATGACCGATGAGTTTTTCGAACTGAGCCATGTTTTTTAAAATAAATTTAAACAATTTGCAAACGTTGCTCCGGCGTGAGTTTATTAATGATAAACTGCCAAACTAAACTAACCTCAAAACAACCAAGAACTGTCAAATCAACTGTCACAGATAAAAGTGTTGCCAATTTAGACCCCTTTCACACGTAGATTCCGTCGCCCAGATTCTGAATCCGTATACGCATTCAGTCGCCCGGATTCATTTACGAGTGGATATTGTGCATGTCCTGTCCTATACTTTGCTCGAGTCTCAATGTGCGCCGACATATACAAGGTCAATCTCTTACGTTTTATGTTTATGTCTTCATGTTCCTAAATTGCTTTAATGTTTTAAAAATATTAAAATGTATTCAATTTAAAATTCTTAAATAAAAATAAGTAATAAAAATTACTTATATTAAATATTAATTGTAGAAACAATAAAAAATGTAACTAATATTATTTTTTTTGTAATTTTATAGAATATCTTTATATGTATTCATTTTATTTATTAATAATTTAAATATTCTACTTAAATATTTTTCTTTATTTTAAGCAAACTAGTTTCGCAAACTAAATTTGCATTATCAATGCTATTTATAATTAATCAATCAATTATAAATAATGCAAATTTAATTTGCAAAACGAGTTTGCTTAAAATAAAGAAAAATGTTTAAGGGCCGGTATTATAAACCATTAAAATCTGTAGATTTTATTTACTAACCAAGTAAATTATTTTACTTGGCTGATTTCGGTATTATAAACGTCAAATAATAAAAGTAGGCAACTAAATCTATGGAATAAATTAATCATCCAAAATCTAGGGATTAAAATTTATTCAATGAATAACTTGACACATGTCATGTTTCTTAGGTTATTTTTAATGTGGAGCAATTTCTGTTGAAAATCAACGTTTGATTGCTCTACGATGTAATGCAACTGACTTTCAAAATGTTGTAGGAGATTATTGTAATATAACAAAGGCTATAATACAACACATCAATAACTACAATATTAAAATAATATATAAATGCGGCGTTGCAATTCCTTATTTTACGAATAGTTAATTTAGTTTTATAATACCGGAATACGTTTATTCGTCAAATATATTTAATTTGAGATTTGTTATTCGGTGATTTATTTTGTCTTTATAATACCGGCCCTTAGTAGAATATTTTAATTATTAATAAATAAAATGAAAATAAAACATATATAATTATTTTTGTTAATATTTTTTATTAGTTTCTACAATTATATAAATAAAGAAAATCAATATGAGTAAATTAATAAACTCGCCGCCTATGGTATGAGAAGCCGTCGCTTGAAAAAGAATCCGCGTCTGAAAAGCTACATATAACGTAATGTATAGCGTGAATCTCAGATTAGGAATCGCTGGAGAATCCAGACAGAATCCAGACAGAATCGCGATTTGGAATCCACGTCTGAAAGGTCCCATTTAAACGCATGTATCACCGGAATCCGAGATTCTGAATCTGAGATTTTGAATCTACGTGTGAAAGGGGCCTTAAAGTTTGCCGCCTCTAAAAAACACCTTTTATTATGAACAGTTTTTACTGAATTTGTGTGAGGCCAAGTATAGACCGAGAGCTCGAAGTAAAAAAAAAAACTATGAAAGTATAAACGCTGGTTATTTAATATATCATTCTAGTAGTGGTCCAGATTAACAAACTACGGTCAGTCAAGTTCTTGTTGGAACAGGTGCCATTAGAGAGTCCTCAAATTTATTGTGAATACCGAGGTAGTAAAGTAAGTTTAATATATTTACGTTTAATGAAAAATTATAGTAGTCAGTTAGGTTTATATAAAGATGGAAATTGGTCAGTCGGGTTCTAAGTATAAAAAATTAACAAATGTGACACTAAAATTGTCAGTTTTGACATTCACGTAAATATTTTTTATAAATAATTGGGGCTAGACTGATCATCCATAAGCCTGACTGACTTCTATAATTTTTTATTATAAGTAATATTTAAATCAGTGCCCAAACTTTGAGTCTTTGTAGACTAATTTTTATACCCCGGTTTTCACGACATCTTTGAGGACGCACTAATGGCACCTGTCTCAACATGAGCTTAACTGAGCGTTCTTAGTTAATGTGTATCACTACTAGAATAATATATTAAAAAACTAGAGTTTATACTTTTATAGTGTTTTTGGCTCCAAGCTCTCGGTCTAGTAGTTGGTTGGGCGTTTTGTGGCAATTAAACTTAAACGGCTCCTCATCTATTATCACTCTAAGATAAACATATTAAAAATGACACTATTTTTTAATTATTTTGATATAGGTACTGATTTCTTATATTTGCCGATAAAAATCTCACAAAATCTATTTAAAATATTATCAAAACATGTGTTTTATTCTTTGTTATTAAACAAAAACAAAAATACTTGTACTCATTTTAAACAAAACAGGCAGTTACTAAAAAACAAAAACGTATTTAACAAATTTATCAGTAATTTATAAAAATTATATAAAAATTTAGTAAACATTGTGACAATCTAAAAAATAGAGAATTGATAGAAACTAAACTAATCAAATTTCTTAGCTTTGATTAGAACTTTGACAACAGAAAAATTATAGTTGAGTTGATGATTTTAACTATGATCCTATAATCATAAATAATGGTGTTCTATGAGGTTCTGCTTCTTTGCCAACTCTATTGTTGAAGTACATAGATAAATTTTTTTAAATAACCAAAATTATTATTCATAGCTTTGAAGATAGCACTTTTCATAACATATTACTTTCCAAAGATCATATTGTAAAATATGACAGAACACTTTAAAATTTTTAGGTTAGCAGTTAAATTGGTTAAATTTTATTAAAAAAAAATAAAATAGCAAATCCAAATAAATATTTTTAATTTGTTTTCTGGGGTTACAATCTCACATAATCTTTTCTGGAATGATTATGTTGCTGATATAACTTTAAAAACTAAGATTTTTAAATATGTGTAAAATAGTCACTGATAATTCAGAGATGTAAGACCAAAGTTTTTAAGAAAGATTTTTCTAACCAAACTATTGACACATATGTATATGGAATAAACTTTTAAATTTATTATTTTCCGAGACTCATTGTACTTTGCAAATCAAAGTAAATATTTACAAACTGTTTAAATCTCAATCAATCAGTCTTCAATGATAAAAAGTTTCAACAAATGATTTTATTTGATGAATTTCAAAGAAAAAGTTCAAAAGGGTTAGATCTGTCGACCGTGCAGGAAACTTGATGAGTTCTTTTTGTCCATGTGGCGACTGTCAAGACATACTTTTATTAATTTAATCTTATTCAGGTGGACAAGGATTGACCCTGTAAAAAATATGCTTCAAAGTGTCCCACATTAAGAGGATTACATTAAGGTATTTCAGGATACTTAATGGCCGGTTTTCCCTAATGTTATACTAATAAAATATTTATTATTGTATAAAATATACCTGTTGTTTGTATATAAAAGGAGAAAATAAACATGTATAGTCAGTTGATATTGGTTAGCGACAACTACATAACTACGTTAATAAACATATACTTTTACCCTGCAAAGTTATTTATTATTACACCAAACACCCTACAACTGATGACACAGACGTGATTTTTGAATACTTAGTGGTGTTTTAGGTTTTTTTACAACAGCGTACATTTTTTTTTTACACTCATCATCGACATTTAAACAATGCCGGAAACTGAACCGACATCAATTGACCGTGTAGCGGTCCGAATACCACCGTTCTGGCCAACAGACCCTAAGTTATGGTTTGCCCAAGTTGAAACGCAATTCGCGTTTGCAGGCATCATCACGGAAGAGACAAAATTTAATTACGTTGCCGGAAATTTGGATTCAAAATTTGCACTTGAAGTTCGTGACGTTTTGACTTCCCTACCAGATGACCAAAAATAAACGAAATTAAAAATGGAATTAATACGCCGGTTAAGTGTTTCACAAGACCAGAAGACTCGCCGACTTTTGGAGCACGAAGAGATTGGAGACAGAAAACCATCCCAATTCCTACGTCACCTTTAGGGATTAGCCGGAAGTATTTTTACAGACGACGCACTACGACCACTCTGGCTTGGGCTATTGCCAAAATCAATGCAAGCCATTCTCGCCACACAAAAGGGTGAGCAGCTGATCTCGCCGACGCTATTCTGGACACATCTCCACAACACAGCATTGCTGAAGCAACAAATTCGTCACCCATGGAAGCCATGTTCCAACAATTAACCATATTAACAACAAGAATTGCCGAAGTAACAGCAACTTTACAAGAGGTTACTTCAAAGAGCAATCATCACCAATCTCGCTCTCGCAGTCGATCAAGATACAATAATCGCAGCCGTTCACGAAATACATCTCAAAATCAATACAAGAGCCAATATCTGCGTGTTTCCACAGTCATTAACTCACGGACATACACCTAAAACAAACTATATTCTGCTAACTGCCAACAATTCTGCAATTGCAACGTATGGATTTGAATTGTCTTTGTTAGATTTGGGACTCAGGCGTGTGTTTAACTGGCGTTTTGTCATTGCCGACGTCAGCAAGCCAATTATCGGGGCAGATTTTCTATCCCATTATGGACTTTTGGTAGACACCAAAAATCATTGTTTGATCGACAAACTTACTACACTATCTATCTCGGAAATCCTTACCCCCTGTCAGGATACTTAGGTAGGAATCTAAGCATTCAACAAAACTTGCAATACTCGTCTCCTCTGGCCCACCTGTCACAGAAAAACCTTGAAGCATTGCTCCTGACAGATTGAAAGAAACAAAGAAAGAATTTTAAGACATGATTCACATGGGTATAGCAAGACCTTCAAAAAGTAGTTGGGCATCTCCACTGCATATGGTACCTAAACAAAGTAGTAAATAGAAACCCTGTGGAGATTATAGAAGCTTAAATTCACGAACCGTCCCCGACAAGTATCCAGTATCACACCTACCTCGTCACGTTTCATCGCCAGTAGGAAGTTTCACACCACCATCAGGAAGATTCGAACATATTCACATTGATCTGGTAGGACCTTTACCTTCCTCAAACGGCTACCAGAATGTGCTTACAATCGTCGACCGTTTTTTTACGATGGCTAGAAGCGTATCTTGTAGATAACACCTTGGCGGAAACAGTCGCCAGAACAATATTCGATAACTGGATTGCCAGACTTGGAGTACCGTCGCGGATTACTACTGACCAAGGCAAACAGTTTAAATCTAATCTGTTTAGGGAGCTTAACGCCCTTCTTGGAATAGAACATATCAACACGACGACATATCACCCCTCTTCCAATGGTATGGTAGAACGACTTCATCGTCAGATGAAGGCCGCAATTAAGTGTCATGCTGACGAAGCATGGATAAAAAGCCTTCCAATAATTCTTCTGGGTCTCAGAGCCGCTTGGTGCGACGACCTCAAATCTACCATTGCGGAACTGATGTATGGAGAACCTCTGCATTTACCAGGACATTTTTTGGTACCTAGTGTAAATGCGAATCTCAAAGCAACATCCCAGTTTGTCAACAATTTAAAGAAACATTTTGCAAACCTAAAACCAGTTTCGGGCTCAAACTACGGGAATAAACCTACTTTTCTGTTCAAAGACCTCAGTTTCTGTAATCAGGTTTTTGTGCAAATTGAGGGTATCAAGAAAGCCTTTCAAATGCCATACGAAGGTCCTTACCCAGTAGTCAGATGATCCGATAAGATATTTACCATTCCGACCATCCAAAAAATGAGCCATTGAACAACAAAACTCGATCAGAAAGGCGAGTACGATTTCCAGACCGACTGCAAGCCGGAGTTTTATAATCATTATTCTTATGTATATATTTATATTTTTTGTTTGTTTGTTTGTTTTCTTATGTTTATTTAACCACTAGCAGGGGGGTATCTGTGGCAACTGTCGAGACATACTTTTATTAATTTAATCTTATCCAGGTGGACAGGGTTTGACCCTGTAATAAATATGTCTCAAAGCGTCCCACATTAAGAGGATTACATTAAGGAATTCCAGGATACTTAATGGCCGGTATTCCCTAATGCGTATACTAATAAAATATTTATTATTGTATAAAATATACCTGTTGTTTGTATATAAAAGGAGAAAATAAACATGTATAGTCAGTTGATATTGGTTAGCGACAACTACCAGACTACGTTAATAAACATATACTTTTACCCTGCAATGTTATTTAATATTACACCAAACACCCTACAGTACAATCCAATGTTACTGCAAATTGTCATGTAGGAATGTTCGTACGGCTAAGTGGTAGTGTAGTAGCACCCCGTCTAGTTGGCAGAAGACTTTATCATCAGCTCTATAAACCGCATGTACACTTTGTTTAGTGACAGTAACATCACCGAAAAATTGTTTTAATAAGCTCCTAGATGATAGTCCTCACTACATATAAACCCCAGATAGATTGACTGTATTATCCACATAAACATGCAGGTTTTACGGTTCTAAACCATTTTAGAATGCATTTTTTGCTTTTTAAGCATCAAACGTATTTGAGCCAATTTATTTTTTCACTATTGTGCTAAGACAATCATCTGTTGAGCAAAGCAACATACACAAAATTCAAATCAATTGACTATCAATTTTTCAATATAGTTTGACAAAAACACTAAATTATAAGGTTTTATTTAATATATTTTATAATTGAAATAAAAAAAAAAACACGACAATTGCATATGTATTTATAGTTATTTATAAAAAAGATAAGGTGTCGCCTTTGCTGATCAAACGTACTTAACGTGCGTGCGCATATACTTTAATAAAAAACAAAGCTAAACCAAAGCTAACTTTAGCCACATCCATTAAATGTAAAGATAACTTAGTTTTTTGCTTTTATGTAATTATTATTGAATTACTATATTAATTTATTAATTAATACTACAAACAGTTTTGCAATTGATGCTTTGGGTGGAAAACAAACGTTAAACAATTAACGCTGTTTATTCTATTATATATATTTTTTAAATTCAAGCAAAAAATCTAAATAAATTTTTGTCTATTTTGTTTTGATTTTGAAATAATAAAAAAATACACATTATTTAGAAAACTTTTTATTTGGCAAAATATTACTAAAAAGAACAATTGTTCATAAAATAGCCACCATAGGCGTTGATGCAAGCTTATTAGTGCACTAAAAGAGAATGATAAACTGCTTTAATTTGTTGTGTTTTGATTTGGGGAGATATTATACAGGGAGATTTTTTATTTTTTTCTTATAAAGTTATAGTCTAAAGTGATTCCTTTTTGAAATACAAAGTTTTTTCCACAATTTTAAATTTAGAGGCATAAAATAGTTTTGATTGTATGTTTGAATGATGTTTGACATATTGTGGTGACGTTTGGTTTGGAGTTGATATTTAGTTGGAATTATGGTCAATTTTACAAATGAAGAATATGCACACTTACATTTTATGTACAGGATTGCAAAAGTTGTATCAACCAACAGCATTATTCTAATCATGTAATACATTTTTACGTTTCCACCATCGTCTATGTAAAATTAGAACTTTTAACCGAGCAACCTATCTAGCAGGAGCACTTGAAGATGTCTAGGCTCCAAAAATTGAGAAAGCAGTTTTTACTCTAATGGCAGTTACGCATGTTCTAGTATGAAAGTTTTAAAAGATTACTTATTATATCTTTATGGTACGGATATAATAAATATCATTAAATATTTTTGCGGTCTTTCAATGCTTTGATTGACATTTGTGGTCTGAAGAAAATTTAAACGTGAGCTGGCATAATAGGAGATATTTTGATAAAGCTATTTTTTTTGTAAAGAAGACTCAACGGACAATTGTATCTTGAATTATTCAAGAGTAATTTCTTGACAATACCGCACTTAACATGAGAAGTAAAAGCTGGTTTATGCACGACGGTGCACCTGCATATTTTAGTATCGAAGTTTATGAACAAAACATTCAACAATAACAAGGTAGATCTCAACCGTGGCCTATTAGGTCCCCTGGTCTAAACAGCCTTGCTTTTTTTTGGGACACCTAAAATGTTTGGTTTTAGACCCGCCAATAAACACAGACGAAGAGCTATGAAATAGAATTTTAGCTTTATTTTAGACTATTCAAAACACCTCAGGAATATTTCTAAGGGTTTGTCAATCTATGAGGAGAAGAATTGATGCATGTATTTTTTTTTTTTTTTAACTTTACATATATGCATCTTCATGTTTTTTTTACATTTTTGTTATTTATTATTAGTGTTATTAATAATAATTAATTATTGCACTATTACGATTTAATTTTTACTTTAAATATTTTGTTGTTATACAGCGCATCAAATTTTAATCTTGTAAATTTAAAACTGTGACTATAACTTTATAGGATTTTTTTGTGGTTAGGATTAGACAAGAAATCTTTCTGTGTAATATCTCACCGACATTAATATTGACAATAAAATCAAGGTACTAGGTAAAAGGACTATACGCGACATGGATTTTACTTAAACAGAATCGGTAAAATAAAGTTGTGTAACAACATTATGCAAATTTTGACTGAATGTGTTACCGCTGGGCCACGAGGCATGACGCTATGAGCGTAAACGCTCGGCGCTGCAAAAAGGAGCGTCAAGCGTCCAATTCAAATACATGGGTTTATACGTACCTGGCCACGAAACAGCGCTGCAAGACGCAGCGTCGTTCGCTTCTAGCGAAACAAACACGAGCGTTCGTTTCGCTTGACGCCCATCATATACGAGCGTTAAAAATAAATTCATACAAATAATCAAGTACGTACACAATAAAATTTGAATGTTTATATCGTTGGAGCGTATTATTTGAGCGACAGCGTCTGAAACAAATCGGTTTGTTTCAAACGCTCGAAAATATGGACGCTAGAAATTTTTTTTGCTCTGTACTTGCTTTATATATGTATATTGAATTAATTATATTATTATTGATTTTTTTTGTGCAAGTGTAAGATCAGCTTTATGTCAAACTTTTCCTTTTTCTATTACAAAACAAAGTCAAATATTATATTAATATCATTATAAAAGAAATTGCAAGTTTTACAAATTAATTTTGTGTAAATTTAAAAATTTACATTTAATTTTTTTTAATATTATTATTTACAAGTACAATATTATATTATTATTATTATTTTGGATGTTTATGTAGTTTTTCTTTGAGGTTTTCTATATACAGGATGTGCTACATAAAACACTACTATTTAATTTTTCCGATACTACAAAAGATATTTTAAATCTGTAAATTATGAAAGTAATAAATGATTTTTAAAGTATTTGTTGAATAACTTTTCTGTTTGTATATTATTATATTTATAATTTTGGATATATTAAAAAACAAGATTAATTTAATTTTCTTTAATTGATATATTGGTAAAATGAAGCAAATTTAAATTTAAAAAAGTATCAATTTTTTTATTTAAACAAATATAAATTTAATATACATAGTTTTACATACCATATTTCAATAAGTCAAATAACAAATACGTAAATAAAATTATTTTAAAAATTAATTAATTTAGTTTTTAAAATAAATTTTGTTTTCCCTCGTTTTGTAGTTTTTTATATAATATACTTTTTATATATTTAAAATTTTGTATATACATATTATATTGAAAAATAAGATTAATATAATTTACCTTTAAATGGTTTATTGGTAGAATAAATATAATTTGAATTAAAAAAATAATAAAATGTTTATATAAACAAATATAAATGTATCATAACCTTTAATAGAAACGTCAAATATAATACGGAATTGAGCTACTCGTGTTTAGACGCTATAAGCGGCAAGATTATTTTTGTTTTTTTCCGCATTCTATGATTTTTTGTTTATGTAAATAATTTACATTTTTAAAATTTTGTATATATTGAAAAGTAACATTAATATAATTTATCTTTAATGAATATATTGGCAGAATGAATATTTAAATTTAAAAAAGTGTTAAAAAGTTTATATAAATAAATATAAATGTATCATAACCCTAAAAAGAAATGTCAAAATAAACGCTCCAACAAAAATTGACAGGCTCGTGGCCTTGTTTTTGACGCTGCAAAATATACGCTTCCAGCGTCTTGACGCTACAAGCGGCGCGTCTGTTTCGTGGCCCAGCCATTGTCATGCAACTTCTTTACCTGTCAATGTAACTGCGCCTATTTTAAACGTTAGTACCTTAAACGCTTTGTCTACTAATGTTAATGTACCTATTCTAAATACTAGTGACGTAAATGCTTCTCCTATAAATGATGATGTACCTATTATAAATGTTAGTAACATAAATGATTTAACAAAATCTGATTTAAACTTTAACAGCCTTATGCATAGTTGTTTGGTTAATATGCTACTAAAGCGTTACTAACTAGTAGCTACTTATACTATACTAAATGTGTCTCATGCATAGTTGATTTTTAGTATAATTTAGTTAGTAGCTACTAACAATAAAATTATGCTTTCGCAACACAGCATTATGTGACATGAAGTTTGCGTCATGTCTCATTTTGCGCAGTAAAAACAAATAATGAAAAGTTTTGCACAAAAATTAAGATTCAATAATGATTACAACTTGTAAATAAAAACCTAATTAACAAATATGATTGAAAAAATTTATGCAAATGTAAAAATATATGTTTGTTTTATTTTAAAATGTAATTTATTGTTATCTAAAATAAATTATGCATTTATTGCAATTGAAGAGCTTGAAAAAATAAGACCACACACAATTAATTACTTTTAAGCTATAATAATTTTAAAGTATTATTAAAATAAACAAACAACCATTAGCTGTGTTCCATTTGACAAAATAGTCGCACTTGGTGGCACTAATGAAGTAATTTTTGAATTTAAACGCGTCTTACATTTTCGATAATTTTGAGTTAGAAAACTTCCTACAAACGCCAATTACTCTCTAGTTCAAGTTTATCAAATGTAAAACGCGATTTCTCGCAAAATTAAAAAAAAAATTCTAACACACCGGGTGCATGAAGCGCTCAAATAGAAAACATCTAATATGTTTAGTCGTAGTAAGTTTTAAAAGAGTGAAATGCACAGCAGATGTTTGCTGCTGCTATAATAATTTGTATAACTCTATTTTAGATGTGCTGCCATCTTACACAAAAACACTAATATAATTTAATTATTAAAATTAATAACATTAATTTATTTTATTAATTATGCTCGAAGCAACCACTTTGATGTTAATATTTAAATATTAATATCTATTGTAATAAGTAAAGCAATATGTCATAAAATGATGATAAATATCTCAATATTTGCAACTGACAGTTGTAGGTTATATTAACAATATATTTAATCACATGCAAAACAAGACAATCTGGCTACTAACCTTTTAGATAAAAACTAAGCTTAGTAATGTTTTAAATATCACTATGCATATGGTCAACAGTAATATCCAGCTAGTAGCACCTTAGTAGCTATTAAATATTACTATGCATAAGGGTGTTAGTGTCCGATAGCTTTTCTTGTTATTACCAGAACGTAAGTAGTATTAAAAATAAAATTGACTCATTTAATGCCGCCATAGCTGACATGGAATTTGATGTTATCGGTTTAACCGAAACATGGCTGTCATCAGATATTTTAATATCTGAATTGTTTTCACTAACGGAATACTCAGTCTTTAGAAGTGACCGCAATTTTGAGGCCACCAAGCAAACACGTAGAGGTGGTGTTCTCTTAGCTTTTATGAATGCCTTTATGATTAATTTGCTTGAAGTATCGCATATTACTTCTAAATTTTGTGACGTTGACATTTTAGCATGTAACTGTTCTTTCAAACTAAAAAGTTTTATTATTATTTTAAACTATATACCATCTACTCTTACTAATCAAAAAATTACTTGCATTTTAGATGATATTGAGCAACTTTGCGTTAATGCTGATAATTATTTAATTATGGGTGATTTTAATCTGCCTAGTTATAAAACAAGATATTATTAATAATTCCAGCAATATTTTTTCAATAATGTCAAATTTTTATAATATGCTTATGCCCGTATTCATAAAACATTTTTGTAACGATTCATTATCAAACGAATCATTATAATTTAATGAACATTAAAAATATAATGATATTCATAAATAAATTGTCAATAATTAAATTATTTAGTAACTTTTTAATTACTTTTGTTTTTTATAAGTTATTAATATGTTAAACTATACAATATAACCTCAAATACTATGAATTAATACAAATAATTAGACATTTTCAAATCAAACAGATGTGTCAATTTAATGATTCGTTTTGTTTTAATGGACCAAAAATAGTGCGTTAAATTTAATGAATAATTTATTGAACATTATTGCTAATGAGTGCTTATGAATACGAAAACTCGATTAAACGTTTCGTTATATTTTTAACAAATCATTATATATTTAATGACGTTTTATGAATACGGGCATTAATGTGGAGCAGTATAATGCTACAGTGAATTCCAATAATAGATTTTTAGATTTGGTGTTTTCTAATTGTTCTTGTAAAGTTATTTGAGATCCTAATCCATTTGTTAAAGAAGATAAATTACATCCTACTTTAGATATTTTAATAAGCTTTTCATCGTCCCCGATTAATAACTTTGCTTTTCAAACTAGTTTTACCAAAACCTACAATTTTAGAAAGGCTAATTTCCCTCTTCTTTTATGAAGATTTATGCAACCATAACTGGTCTGAGTTTAATAATTTTACTGATCCTGACATAGCACTTTCTCATTTTTATTCTTTAATTTTTAGTTATTTTAATAAACATATTCCTCTTTGTATACCTATTTCTAAGAGATATCCTATTTGGTTCACTAAAAATATTATTAATACTTTAAAAAATAAAAATGCATTACACTCTGTTTATAAGCGAGTTCAATCTATTGAATTATATAACAACTTTAAAGAAACTAGATCTTTACTAAAGAAAGAAATATCAATTGAATACAATAATTATATTTTGTTAACAGCAAATAATATTAAATCTAATCCTAAACAGTTTTGGTCGTTTGTCCGCTCAAAGAACAATCAAACTCGTATTCCTGGATTAATGAAACTTGATGGTGAAAGTTTTGATTCTCCTTTTAGTATTGTAGACGCTTTTGCTAATTATTTTAAGAGTACTTATACTCAACCATTTACTTTGTTTAATCCGGTTCATTTCACTAGCAATAACTTTCCTATTATAGATGTGTCTAACTTAAGCAAATCTGATGTTTTGACATAACTCAAAAAGTTAAAGAATTCAATGACGAACGGACATGATAGCATACCCAGCTTCATTATTAAAGACTGTGCTGGTATCTTTTGCGTTCTATTGTGCAAAATTTTTAATATTATTCTCAATCATCATAGTTTTCCTGATGTTTGGAAAAAAACAAAAATTTGCCGGGTTTTAAAATCTGGCGCTAGTGCTGACATTATGAATTATAGACCTATTGCCATTATTTATAATTTTGCAAAAGTTTTTGAAATAATTTTGTATTCTAACATTTATCCTAAAGTCAAACACTTGTTATCATCAAATCAGCATGGCTATATGGAAAAACGCTCTACAACTACTAATTTGTGCAATTTTGTTGACTTTACATCAAAGATAGTGGATAACAAAGGTCAAGTTGATTGAATATATTTTGATTTTAACAAGACATTTGACATAATAGACCATTCCGTTATATTACACACGCTGGATAAATTTGGTTTTAGTAACAATCTTTTACTATTATCATATTTAGATAACCGTAGTCAATATGTTTCTTACAATAATTGTAACTCTTCTGAATACTGTCCAACGTCAGTCGTGCCTCAAGGATCTAACCTAGGTCCATCACTGTTTTTACTTTTTATTAACGATTTGTCAAATATTTTAACTTGTAAACATTTACTTTTTGCTGACGATCTCAAATTTTTTTCCGCAATTAATTCTGTTGAAGACTGTGTTAATTTTCAATACAATATTACTTTAGTAAATAATTGGTGTAATACAAATTGCCTCTTTCTTAATGTAAGTAAATGCAAACTTGTAACATACACCAAGAAACTTAATCCAGTTGCAGCCCAATATTTAGCGGACGGATTGGCTATTGCGCGTGTTAATCAAACTACAGACTTAGGCATTATATTTTATGCTAAACTAACTTTTTTGGATCATTTAACGTCAGTAATATCTAGAGCGCAAAAACTAGTAGGTTTTATTTTGCGCAACAATAAAGAAACATTGAAGCAATAATTGTGTTATACTACACCCTAGGCAGGAGCGTTCTTGAGTATGGCTCAGTGATATGGAACCCAATTAACAGCTGCGATATTAATTCTCTTAAAGCGGTACAACGGATATTTTTTAAGTATTTATGGTTTAAATCTTTTAACTATTATCCGCCTCAAAGATTTGACCATGGTGAGCTCCTTAAGAAATTTGATGTAGTTCTACTGGCAGCAAGAAGATCGGTTTCACTATTGTCTTTTTTGCATAAAATTATACACAACACAGATGATTCTCCTGAGCTGCTATATAATTTAAATTTTTTAGTACCACGTGTCAATTCCAGGACCACAAACTGTTTTTATAATCCACCTGCAAAGACGTCGGCAATTGTGAAATCTCCGTCTTTTTCAATGTGCTCAACGTTCAATAGTGTTTTAAATAAATGTAATATTTTTAATGCTAATTCAAGTGTTTTTTTATGTATTCGTGAATTTTTTTCTATTAAAAAGTATGTTTTTTTTTTAAGTTTTCATTATTTATTTGTAATTTTATTGTACCTGTATTTACTGTAGTTTTTAATATGTTGTTCTGTAATATGGTTTTACCTGTTGGGCAATAAATTATTATTATTATTAATTAAACACCATGTATAACAAAAAACCAATATTTTTGATGTTAAACCAAGTTGTTTACATGTATATATATATGTAGATTTATTTATATGTAGATTCACATATTTAATTAAGAAATCTTTTTTTAGTTTTATTTGCTATTATATATATTTTTAAATTTTCAAGCTTTATTTAATGTTGTGTTTCTACCAAATGCTTCAATTTAAAAAATCAATAATACCATAATTAATATAATTGATGGTTGTCACTTTTACTACTTCTAAATTCATATTTATGAAATAATAACACAATTTACTATGTTTATTATCATAAATTTATTCTTATGAATACATTACTAGTTTTGGCTTTACTAAAGCCTTCTACAGATGTAACAAGTTAAAATTTTAACTTATTACGTAAAAAAAATAACTTATTACATCTGCAGAAGACTCTAGTAGAGCCGAAACTAGTACTGTATTCGTAAGAATAAATTCTTGATAAAAAACATACTAAATTATTTTATTATTTCATATCTTATTTACTATATTATTTATTATTGATAAATATACTTGTAATATTCATTCTTAAAATTTTAATTTTGATGTTTCAAGGTTAGATATTGCCATATTAACACTGCAAATACACAGAAAATGATTTAGTCATAGTGCTAACCAATGTTTTTATATAACCTTATCTAACATTGGATGAAAATGCGTCAAAATAATATATTATAAAACAGCTTACCTAAAATGAGCTTTTAAATATCCTAATAAATTAAGTTTCACATTAATTAATGGAACATTAACGTATAACTTATAAAATCGGTTATATAAACAATGTGTACAAATAAAACTGTTTTACGTTGTTTTATTTATCAAATAAAAAAACATTTTTGTTTATTTATCTAGTTTCAAATGTCATATGTACGTATAATTTTTTAGGTTACAAACTGTAGACAAGCAAAAAGTATAGAACAATTTTTTTGTTTTCCAAACTGAAAAATAATGTTTTGTTACACTTAAGATAGATAAGCAGGTTATACTACCTACAATTTGATTATAAAACTTTCTATTATATTTTACAGCTTATTAGCTTGTAAACTTCAATGGTAATTTTTAATAAGTAATAAAAATAAGATAAAAAACATTTTTTGCTTATTACTGATATTGATATTTTTTTTACCTATAAATAGTTGTAGGAACAAAATCTTTTATGTTTTTATGTTTCTAAATTGCCCCTGTGTTTGATACCGGTATACAAATTGTCAATACGCTCTCAATGAGATATACATAGAATATTGCAATTGGTTTAATTGTTTTGTGCCAATACACGGAATATATGCTTCATGTCAAGAATTGATTAAATTTCATGTAGGAGTTACTATATAGAAACCATGATGCATTTATTATTTACAGCTGCGTGTACGTATTTTTCTATCCGTAGGGAAATATAACTGAGGTTGAAATATGAGATATTCCGTTTTGTGAATTATGAATTATGATATGTGCATATATTTGTAAATGGTTATGAAATTACTTAATGTATTAATAGTGTAGATTAGTTACAAAGTTTACTCTATTTGTTTTTCGTTAAAAATAATATTATAATTTACCCCAATAATTAAAAAGTTAGTTATTTTTTGCACAAAATAATACAATGTTAATGTAAAATAATACCAAATAGTATTTTTATTTAAATTTGTTTGTAAAATTATTATAATGATAATTTATTAAATATTATGAATGAAATTAATAATTTATTTAAACTCAATTTAACGATCACAGCGGCCAAAAATCTCTAGTAATAATTAATGAACTTAACAAGTAAGAAACTTATTTCTTATATCTAATTTCTTTTTTTTTTACTTTAATTTATTCACTCTTGGATGTAAGTATCTTTAATAATTTTCCAGTACCTCTAGCTAATTTGCTTTATATTTCAAACTATCTCATTCAACGTTTTGTTTTGATTCTCGTGATCGCCATTTGACAATGCAAATTGTCACTTATTGGGGTTTTGCAACGTGTTATCACTTTACCACATGCTCGATTATGTCTTTTATCTTTGTCCCTTTTCTTATTATTGCATGCTGATAAAATATATATATTTTTTTTAATGTTAACTTGTAGTGTTGTATAGAATAAGCAGTTATATTGTTATATCTCTTCTCCAAACTCTCTTCTCTAAACGCGTCATGGACGTATGCCATTGAAAACCGTAAAGTATGCGCCGTTGTAGCAATCATTTTCTGGACAACACTTTTAGCAGGAACAGCAGTATGTAGATATTTTGTGGTGAACCTCTTATTTAACGTTACAAACGATTTACATCCGAAATAAGTTTCAACAATAAACATTCTTTGTTTGATTTAAAATTGCATCTGCATTCTGCAGAACTTATTGACAACCGTTATTAACACGTGATAACACAACACTGAGCAATACACAGTTAACACGATCAATATCACTTTCAGTACACGGGGTCTCTTTTATCCTGGCCCCAAGCGCTCAATATCACATTCAGTACACGGGGCCTCCTTTATCTTGGCCACACTGTAGCTCTTTAAAGTTTACTGAAATTTTTGATTTTTTTTAATTAACTGCTTTAATTTTTAATATTTTGTAACATTTTTTTGTTTACATTAGTTTATTTTTTATTTACACAAACTGTTAAAGTTTGAATAAAAAAACTTTTTAGGAAGATATTTTTTTAAGATTTTTTAGATGTTTTTGGAACTTTTTAGTTTTTAGGTAAATCTATTTTTTTTGTGGAAAAGTTAATTTGAAAACTTTTCTGTCTCTTGATAAATTTTGATCAGATACACAGTTTTTAAGAAAATCAAGTAAAACCAAAAGTCTTTATTTCTTAAAAATAATAAAAAATGTAAAAATATCACACTGTATAAGGTGTTATTTAGAACTTTGAACTGAAATAAAAATCATGTTAACGCCATTGTATTGGCTTTATTAGAAAGATAATTTTATGCCATTACTGCTTAAATATGATTTAGAGCATATGGGCGCCGCGGCTGATTCGAATGATAATCAATCTGAAAATCCAATTTTTGACCACTTTATCGAGCAGCCGGTGCCGTATATCAGCAATTACGCGACGAATGTTGGCTTCCAGCTGATCTAACGTCATTGATTTATTGGCGTACACTAGCGACTTTACATATCCCCACAGAAAGTAGTCCATAAATGTGACATCACACGACCGTGGAGGCCAATTCACAAGTCCGTTACGCGAGATTATGCAGTCAGCGAATGTTTCCTGCAATAAATTGAAGGTGTCGCGCGCTGGGTGGCATGTTGCGCCGTTTTGATGGAACCAAAGCTCCTCCACATTAACGCCATTCAACTGGAGAACACAAAAGTTAGTAATCATGAATTGATAAAGCTTTCCATTAACTGTTACGTGTTAGCCGGCAGCATCTTTAAAGAAATATGGGCCAATGATTCAACCAGCCGATAAAGCACACCAAACAGTGTGTTTTTGTGTATGTAAATAACAATGGTTTCTGGATCTTTTTTGTTTCAAATCCGGTAATTTTTTTTGTTTACGTAGCCATTGAGCCAAAAATTAGTCTCATTGCTGAACAATTTTTTTGGGTTAAAATGAGGATCAAGAACAATTTTGTTTTTGGCTCATTCTCCGATTGTACGGCGCATATAATGGTCACACGGCTTCAGCTCTTGCTCAAGCTGTATCTTGTAAGGCTTGTAAACGGAGATATTTTTGAAAAATCTTCTATAAGGTGGATGAACACAGCTCCAATTGCTGTGCACGATGGCAAATCGACTCATTCTAGTCCTTTTCAATACTACGCTCTACAGCTGCAACAACTTTTTAGGTGAACACTGTACAACGTCTCTGCGGATGCACATTATCAATCAGATTATGCGTAGTGCAAAAACAATTCATGGTTTTCCACAATTAAGTCGACCATAAAATGGACGTAGTGCACGGTAAGTTTTGCAAACTGAACCACAACTTTTGAAGTAAATTTGCACTATTTGCTGTCATCTATCAAATTAACTGTCAATAAAAACAGTGTTGCTAGCTGTGGTTATTGCGTTTTATAGATTTTGCTAGATAATACGTATTGTACAAAAGATTTTAAAGTGTCTGCAATTTTTAACATGAGACATTTTTTGAAATGTTTATTTGATTATCTATAACCTATTTTATTTCTAGCACAATTTTGACAAAAACAAATTTAAACAATATTATTAGCTTTCTATAAATAACAAACAAAGTTATAAAACTAAATAAATATATAATATAAATATAAATTTATTGCAAGGTAGTTCAAAATCTTTAATACATTTTTTTTAAATTAATCAAATCAATTTAGTTACTAATCCAAAGAAAAAGAGATATTTTTGCAAAACAATTTGAATTTTACTCTAGTATTTTAAATTCATTTACTGTTGTACCAACAATGTTGGTTAATGTTTGTTCATAAATATCTTTTTAAACTAAACACCAAAAAAAGTATCAGGTTTAGATAAAACTACACCTGTTACTTTAAAACATAAATTAACTTTCAATTTGAAAAATGAAGTTCTACTTTAGACAAACATTTGAAAAAATCTTTCAGTAACTCTAGACATTTTCAAAACATTTGATAAAGTATGTCATCCTTATTTTATTAAAAATTTCTATTGGTATTGATTACAAATCTGTAAATTTTATATTTATATTTTTTTGCCAAGAAAGCTATTAACTTTCTTGGCAAAAAAATATAGTTAAAGTTAATAGTTATAACTCTGACCAAAATATATAAATGTTGGTATTCTTCAAGGTTCTGCTCTTTTGCCAATTTTATTTTTAATTTACATTAATGAACTTCTTCAAATAATCAAAATTCTATTTATAGTTTTGCTGATGATAGCACTCAAGAAACTAGAAGTATTTAACATTTTTAAAATTATGCTTTTATATTAATGTTTTCATTTACTTTTTATTGTTTTATCAAAAACCTTATTTTAATATATAAAATGATGATGAAATAAGGTATTATAAGCAAAATAAATTTGTTTTATTCTATTCTACAAAATACTAAGATTTAAAACTGTGTTGTTTGGTTATAAACAAAACATTAAATAAATGATTTCAGGCTGAAGAAATGGAACGAGTGAAAGGACTAGTACTAACTGGTAAAATACCACTAAGTCAAGCACCACCAGAAATGGCTAAGCATCCTGTTATGTTGATTGATGAATATTGTAGAAACGTGTTGGCAGAGAGACGAGCTAAGGTTTGCAATAATTTTCAAGCAATGTGAATAAAATTAATTTATACATGCTTTTTTTTAGATCAAGATTTTGAAGGCTAATATACCTAAACATTTGTATTGGGATGATACACCCGATCCACCATCAGGTTTGTCAATTGAGTCCGGACATACGTTGAGAAAATCAAATGATAGGTTATGCGTCCCACCTGAATTATTATTAGCATCTGACGATATTGAAAATCTGGCAGACGGATATATGTTTGAAGAAGAAAGTTATGATTTAATGCACTATGAGAGTGAAATGATTAAAGAGTTCAGGAATTGCGAAGTAAGTATTTTTTATAAAAATTATTTTTTTTATACATTTAAAGTAATAAGTAAATTATGTTTAACGCTTTAGCAATAAATTAATTTATATTTATTGTAATCCAATGCCAGTTAGTCGGTTTTTTTAAAAGTAATAAATTCACGTTTATTTTATTATTACTTTATTACAGAAAACTGTAAATTCAAAAATTTTTTTGTTTTGTTTAAAAACTAAAAGATGTAAAGAGTGCATTGCATACATTAATGACTTTGTTTGTAGACGGTGGAGGAAATGTATACATTAGCCGATCGTATTATTGGATTTTTTGAAGAAATTGATGAAGCAGAAGAACAAGAACAGGAACAAGAACAAGAAGAAATTGCTGCAGCAACTAAAGTAAAGATTGAAGTTTGATTTATTTATTGTAATATTGTTTATTGTTTTTTGTTTAGTTTTGTATTTAGGCATAAAAATTTATTATTAAGCATACAGATTCTTAAAAAATGAATTAATAATAAATTAATTAAAATATTATATTAAATTTGATTTAATACATAGTTAAATTGCAAAATGCAAAATATTTAATTAGATTAATTATTTTTTTAATATTCAATTATTTATTTCTTAACACAAAAGTATTTTCGCAATTACATAGATATAACATTAAAAAGTATTTGTTGCTTTACTCAATCATAAAAACTATTTTATGATTTAAACTTAAACAGTTATTCTAAAAAAATTATAACGGATTTTTAAATAGTATAAACACTGTGTTTTTTTTTTAAATAAGACAAAAAAAAATATGTCAGCAATAATACTTCACTACTGATTTTTTTTTTTTTTTTAATTTGATAAATTTTGTATTTTTGTATATACAATAGCTGGATGGACGTTAAACCTATTGTTGTAAATATAGCTATATCCGCAAACATAATGAGCAATTTTTTTAGACTCATAGCATTATATAAATTTTATTATATTATTTTTAATACACATACTCTGTTGCTTGATATGAATGAATTAAAAATATATAAATTTTGTTTTATTAATTATGATAACATAGTTTTCTAATTGCACATGATAAGATTATTTTTAATTAATCTTATAAATTATTTTTTATAGAAGAAGCTTTACAATAATTTGAATTAATTTGATTTAAACATTTCAACCATCTTCAAGCTAAAAGATATATATCTATATTGACCGCTGAAAAAAAAAACACTAAGAACCTGTAACTCATTTTTATAGAAAAACACATATTGACCCTAAAAAATGACACAAATTTCAACAAAAAACTATAATAAGTCTTTCCACAATTTCTGGAGTATTCAGCAACTCGCCAGTAATATATTTGTTAATTTCAGCCTGAAGGAATAGTTAGAATCTTAGCTTCCTTAATACGTATCAAACTATCAGGTAAAGTGAGTTATTACAACTCACACGTATCTAATTTATAATAGGCCTGAAAAACGAGAATGCTATTTAAGTAAATCAACATTAGCTAGTTTCAGATATTTTTTAGTAACTCTAGCTATATACAGCTTTGCATTATCCTGGGAGTTTTCAACTTTTTTAAATATGGCATTAATATTGATTTTAAAACAATATTTATGTAGCAATTTGTGTTTAATGTTCCTGGAATGAACACTAGAAGAGACTTACTTTTATAAGCAATTGGTCTCCATACCATCAACTCGCGTTTAAAAGGTGTATGTTACCTCACCATAAAAATTACAATTTAAAACGGTACTTTTTATTATGAGAATTTAAGATTAAACAAAGGAATGCCTTACAATTTAAGATCAAATAATTAAATTTTTTGGTAAAGTAATCAAATAAAGATTCCTTGGTTAGTTAAGCCTTGTCAGACATCTCCATTTGTTGTTAAAAATCTGTCCAGGAGAAGCGATAAGCTAAAGAACTTGATCTTCATGTTCTGTAGTGTTTCTAAGATGTCTAGGTCGTAATCCATTGTTTCTGTCTCTTGACCTACCCACTCCAACGGGTTAGTTGACACGCCTGTCAATTTGTTGAGTGTTGTCATCAATTGCTTAATTGTTGAAAATACTACGCTGACAAACTCGAGGCTTATTTTGATTGAAAGAACTATTTAACTAGTATAGATAATAAAGTTGTTATGTCACTTAATCTAGAAAATTTGCAACTTTTTTAATATTTATACTTCAAGGAAAATTGATTAAAAACTTTACTACTTAATTACACATTATCTAAAATTTTGATAAAAATTGAGCTATAAAATAATTATTAATAATTGCTAACAAAAAAATATCAAATAATTAAACTGCATATTTATAAAAAGTATTATAAAAAAATCGAAATTGATCACCAGATTCTAAACAGCCAAAAATAGTGTCAAAAAGTAAGTTATTTAAAATGTCAAAAAATTACTTAAAATGTTAAACAGTTAACATCAGTGTAATAAAACGCATACAATGTTAAACAGTTTATCATATCATAATTTTGCATAAATGTATCAGATCTGTCAAATAATAATTAAAACTGTCGTACTGTTTGCAGTAGCGTATAAAAACATTATAAGTTTTGCAGATGTATAAACTTTATATTGTATTTGAAAAAACAATTTTGATATTTTTGAAAATTTTAGATTTTTTTAAAATTTTTGCGTTGTTTTTGATTCTGATATAAAATTTGTTGACAATTTAATAACGTTTTTAACATTTTTAGAACTTCATTGACAGTTTTAAAACTTAGCAACAGATTTGATAACCATAAATTTGTATTTTTTTTTACACTTTACTATTATTTTTGTTTATTTTGTAAAATTTTTGATAATATTAAAACGTTTGTCAATTTTTAAATATTTTTGATAATTTTGAAAAATATTAACAAACTTGAAAATAACTTTTGACATTTTTGGAAAAATGTTGACACTTTTGAAGCAATATTGATGTTTTAATTCAATTATTTCAAAAATGGCTTACAGTGCTATCGTGAAATCGCAATCTCTCTCGGAAAAGTGCAAGTGGTGTAAAAGTATACCACAAATCCATTTTGTGGTATACATGTACAAATTGTGGTACTAAAATGCATCCTGGGTGTGTTAAATATATGAAAAATGTTATTCAAATTGATAAAGACACTATTATGTGTTGTTCAGTAACTCAAGAGAACCAACACAACAATGAAAACGAAAATAGCGACGATCTCGATTCATCTTTTAGCAGTGGAAATACCGTGATACAAAAAAGCAAGTATGAATTAGAAACTAAATTAAAATACTTAAAGTGTCTACTTGATACAAAAGACATTATTATCAGCAACTTAAACGATAATTTGAAGTCCTTACAAGACTACATTAAAACGTATGACAAACTTATAATAATGCAAACAAATAATTTTATTAATCATAATAATTATAATTTAAACCATCAAGATAGTTTTAATTTTAATAACAATCTTCAAATACATTCATTCTGTCAAGACTGCTGTTTCTGATTGCATTGATACAATAAATTCCACACCGTCACAGATAACCTCTAATATCACGGCAAAAGACCGTGAAACAAAAATTCAAAAAATAACACTGAACCAAAGAAAAAGATTACCTGTAAAAATAATATTATACTGAAAAGTTCAACGGACGAAAATGTAAATAAACATTTAAAATATCAAACAAATACAAACAAAAATAATTACAACTCAGATGACAGATTCAAAATCAAATTCACAACATGTTATTACTGGTAGCAATACAGATAAGTCAAATGTAGTATACAAAGCTCAGAATAAAAAATGGTATCATGTTGGAAAATTCAATGCAGATTATACGGAAGAAAAACTAAATAAAATTTTAAAATCAAAATCTCCGAGTATTGTGTGCAGTATTGAAACAAATGACCGTTTAGACCGCATATCAAAAGATAAATATAAATGTTATAAAATAGGTGTTACTGAAGAATGGATAAATAAAATCACAAACCCTAATATATGGCCTGTAGGAATACAAGTTAGCGAGTACAATTTAAATTTTTTTCGAAGGAAGCCTTACCGCCACAATCCGAAGCAGAAGAAATACTAGAAAATAATGCTATTATAACAGTCATGCACCAAAACATACGAAGTATATTTAATAAAATAGATCAGTTATCAGTTATCTTAGATAACAATAAACCAAACGTTGTATGTTTAACAGAAACATGGTGCAACAAAGACAATATAAATTATGAACACCTAACAAGATATAGAAAAATTGCAGACTTAGACTTCACCCGTATAAAACGGGAACGTGGGGGATGCATGATTCTAGTTGATAATAAATTCAATTACAAAAAATTGAATAGCACTAAAAGTTATAGTATGGAAAGTGAAATTGAATGTGCTATATGTACAATTAAAACTAAAACATATAAAACTGCAATAATATGTGCGTATCGACCTCCATCCGGTAATATTAACGTGTTTTTTGACTTTTTAACTGACTTAATGACGGATCTTAACAAATCGCACAACTATATAATATTATGTGGCGACTTAAATGTTGACTTTCTCTCAGTTTCAATAGCAAAACAGCTTCTGAAAGATCTTTTTTCGTCATTTAGAATACTAAACAAAATTCACAAACCAACTAGAATTGAAATGACAGAATTGGGATGCAGTGCAACGCAAATAGACTATATGGTCACAAATATTCCAAGTAATGATTGGACGTGTACCAACACATATCTAAATCTATCGGATCATCATGCACAATTTATAAAAGTGTGTATTAAAGATTGTCGTAAAATATGTAATAAAACTATTACGCCTCAGAAAAAAAGGCAATTTAAGCCTCATAATCTAAATGAACTCAAATTTTATTTGGAAAAAAATAACTGGCAGTCTATCAGAACCGGTACCGTCAGTACCTCTTTTAAACTGTTTGTGGATGAGTTTTTACATTATTTTAATATATCTTGTCCTTTAAAAAATAAATGTCGTTCTTTAAAACACAACCAGTGGGTAAATAATGAAATAATAAAGTCAAGTAGCAATCTTAAAATTATGCACTCGTTGATGATAAGAGAAAAATCACTACCTCTTAAAAAACTATATAATGACAAATAAAGGAACATAGAACACTTATTGAATGTACCAAAAGAAATTATTATATTAAGAAAATAACAAACAGTAATAACAAACAACGGCAGATATGGAAACTAGTGCGAAAAGAACTTACTGGAAATAAATTGCAAGAGCCAATCATAATTCAAAACAATATAGGGCAAACAATAACCGAATCCACGGAAATTGCAAATAGTTTTGCTGATTATTTTTCTTCAATAACAGATAAGAAAATCAACGAGCATTTTGGAAACAACATATCAGATACCTGCACAACGTCCCCTTATAGACAGCATTCCTTATACCTAATGCCAGTAACCGAAACAGAAATATATAATGTTGTTATTGCTTTAAGAAACAATGCAAGCCCTGGTAAAGATGGTGTAAGCCCATACATAATTAAAAGTGTGATAAATGTTATCATGGAACCTTTACATTATATTATAAACTTATCATTTAGTAAAGGAGAATTTTCTGATATTTTAAAAACATCGAAAATAGGTAATTATCGTCCAATTGCTTTACTTGATGTATTTTCTAAAATTTTCGAAAAAATTATAGTAAATAAACTACAAAACTACATTCAGCACATCCATATAATTAACAAAGCCCAGCATGGATTCCGAAAAAATCATTCTACGGAAACAGCAAGTGTAGACCTGATAGAAGAAGTATCAAAAAGTGTTGATGCGGGCAAGTGCGTTGCAAGTCTATTCTATGACTTTTCGCGTGCGTTTGATACTGTCGAAGTGAAGTTTGTACGTGACAAACTATTTGCTCTTGGAATTCGTGGTACCGTGTTAGAACTGATCGAATCATTTTTAACCAACCGAAAACTATTTGTGCAAGTCGGACAAAACTCTTCCAAAATATGCCATTTAAACAAAGGTGTAGTGCAAGGATCAACATTAAGCCTACTATTGTTCTTATTGTACATTGTAACGATCTAAGTGAATTTATTAGCGCAGGTTATATGATCAATTTTGCTAATGATACCGCTATAGTCATTAGGCAGCAAGTCAAGATGATCTTTTGCTTAAAATAAATATTATCAACAGAGAAGTGAGTGATTAGTGCAATAAAAACAATTTAATTATCAATGCAGATAAAACAATTTCTATCCAGTTTTATAATCGTAAACCACCACAGAGTCCAATTGATTATAACTCACAATCTTTTAAATGTCTTGGTAGTTTTATTGATGAAAAACTAACGTTGGAGAAGCAGATTAATCATGTAACTTGCAAGCTAAATAGCGCATATTATGCCATTCTAAAACTAAAAGGCAAATTTTTATTCAAATCAGTAATTGATATGAATTATGCACTTGTCTACTCGCACTTATCATTTAACACACTAGTATGAGGCAGAAGCGACATAACCAGAGTGTTTACTGCCCAAAAACGTATTTTTAGGCTTATATTTGGCATAAGAAAAACTGAGTCGTGCCGACAAATATTTACTCAGAATAAAATACTTACTATTATAAATGTCTATATTTATAAATGCGCTGTATATGTATTTCAAAATAGCAACAAATTTGTTAAAAATAATGACATGCACAATTACTCAACGTGACATGGGTCTCCCATAGCAGCACTCTGTATGAGAAATCAACAATGTATACATGTCCGATGGTATATAACAAACTGCCAAAACTTGTAAAATGCTGTAACAACATAAAGCTATTCAAACTAAAATTGAAGGAATATCTAGTACAGAATTGCTTCTATACATTTAAAGAATTTGTGCAATCTAAAGCTATTGGGTGATATCTGTTTGATTGATTTATATTCTTTTAATCTGTTTGATTGTTTTGTTTCATATTATTTGATTGTTTATATTGTTTTAATTTTTGTTTTTTTAATATGTTTTAGTAATTAAGTTAGTTTTTAAATAATCTGACGTACACATTTGCTGCAATATATATGTATATCTGTTTAATTTTGTATTTTATAATTGTAAATGGTGGCCTAAGTGTAATAAACGTATTATTATTATTTATATTATTATAAAATATATAAAGAAGAGACGCAATGTCCTCAAATGAGACAGTTGTAAAAGCAATAATTTCGAATAAAGCCTAGGCTTTATTCGAAATTATTGCTTTTACAACTGTCTCATTTGAGGACATTGCGTCTCTTCTTTATATATTTTATATATGTTCTGATATACACGAAATTGTATAATAGTAATTATAATTTATGCAAAAAATTTATTCTATTTTTAATTTTCAAATTTCCTTTTAAATTCTTTCATGTCATTACCATCAGCTTAATATCCCGAAATAATTAGTTTATTTGTTCATTCTCAGAATGCTATTAACCATAGCCATTAAATAAAGTCATTAAGTCAGTTAGTATAAATAGTCAATACACTTTTTAAAATATTCACTTTGAATTGTGGTGGTGAACAATGTTGACGAAGTAAGTTAAAAATCAATTAGTTTAAATAAATAAAGCCATACTGATGAGAGGTAAACCTCGAAACGCGTCTATGGATGTTTTTTAGTTTAGAATATTTTTTCATAAATTTAATTTTTTAATGTTATTTATATTATTATTATTTAATAACATTTTTAACAAATTTAGAACAAGTTTGACAATTTTAAAACATATCAACAGATTTGAGGATTATTTCTAATAAGATTGTCAAAAATATTTTTGTTTTTAAAACGGTTTTATCAATTTTATAAAATTTTTAACAATGTTGAAATATTTTTAACAATTTTAAAAATATCAACAAACTTGAGGACACATTTCTGTTAATTATGAAATATTTTTGACTATTTTTAAAATTATGAATAGACTTTAGAAACATTTATGACAACTTAAAAACATTTTATTTAGATGTTGCAAAATTAATGACAATTTTAAAACATTTTCGACAATTTATGAGTTATGCAACAATCTTGAGGAACATTTTTGATAATATTGAAAAGTTTTTGACAATTTTATTACATTTATTAATTTTGGAATATCTTTGGTAATCATAATTATTTTTTTGAAAAAAATGTTTGACGGCTGTGTAAATATTTTTATAATTGTGGCTTGTTTTTAACAACTGTAGAACATATAAAACACACTTTAGAAATGTTTTTGATATTTGCCAATCAGTTTATACATTTGTGAAACATTTTTGACAGTTTTGAAATATGTTTGATAATTTTAGAACGTTTTATCGGCATATTCTAAAAATATTTTTGACAGTTTTAAAACAATTTTGACATCGGCAAAACATTTATTTTAAGATGGAACATTTTTTACTATAACTTGTTATATTTACTAGCCTATGGACAACTAAGGAACTTTATTTACAATTGTTTTAACATTTGAAGAAAAAAAATTTAACATTAAAAATTTAATTAGCTTACTTGTAGATTAATTTTGAGAATTAAGAGACCAGAGGGCAAATGATTATATTTAGCCCACCTGATTAGGTACCCTATTGTCGACTGCATTTTTATATTAAATTATGTATATATGTATAGGGTTTTCCAATAAAAGGTTTTATTTAGATATTAAAAAAAACGGGTATTTTTTAAGAGAAATTAATAAATGTTTATTTTATTGTAAAGAGGAAGTAATGCCATTAACATCTGAAACGATATCAGTCAAATGGCCGCCACAGTTACGGTTGTAGTACCACATTCTTTGCATGAAATTTTCTATGACTAATTCGCACATTTGCGGCTGTATGTTGTCGATAACTTCACAAATTCTATCTTTAAGGTCTTGAATCGATTGTAGAGCATTGGCATAAACTTTATCTTTCACGTGGTTCCAAAGAAAAAAGTCTAAAGCTGTTTAATCACAAGATCTTAGTGGCCAATTGTGATCAGCTCTTTGAGAAATAACACGGTCAAGAAACTTTTCTTGCAAAATTGCAATTGTTTTATTGCTTGTGTGGTACGTAGCACCGTCTTGGTGAACATTAACGTCGTCCATATTAATATCTTCTAATTCCGGCAATAGAAAATCATTAATCATAGCTCGGTAGCGCCATCCATTCACCGTAACAGTTGCACCAGCCTCAATTTTGAAAAAGTAGGGTCTAATTACATTGCCAGCCCAAAAACCGCATCAAACAGTGGCACGTTGAGGATGCAAAGACTTTCAACAATCATTCTTAAATTTTTTGAGCCCTAAATGCGACATTTCTGCTTATTAACGTGGCTTCCGAGGTGAAATTGGGCCTCAATGAAATTCCGGATTTTCGGATCATTTTGATGCATTGTGGTGCCACATTGCAAAATTACACTATAAATTATATTCAAGTGTTCTCAAAATGTTCTTTATTGCATACCCTTTCCAAATATTTAAAGTTTTTTTATGATCATTCACGTACTTCCGGACTTGAAATTCTAGGAAAATATTCTTCAAACATGTATAAATAAATTCTAAATGTATGGATATGGAATTCGGAGTTTGAAGTAGCTAATATGAGGTCCAAAAGTTTAAAAAATTTGTTCCTGTATCACATTGTTTTTTGAGATTTTGATCAAAAAGTATGCATTTTTTTCAAAATAAAAATTGTAGAACGGAAAATTTTCTGTTGATATGAACTGATGTGTTTTCTTCAAATTTTACGTAGTTTTATCGCTAGAGAGCACACAGAAAAGATAACAATAATTAATATTTATAATTAAATTGTTCATTAGGTCTGTTCCTACATACGATTTAGACAGTTTGCAAACCGTTCAAACTATGCACACAAACAAATTACTGTGTATAAAAGATTGCCAAAGGATGACAAATATTTGTTTGTGTGAACAGTTTGGACGGTTTGCAAACTGTCCAAATTGTATGATGACCTATTAA
The DNA here is from genome assembly GCA_963932245.1 of Tachinus rufipes. NCBI lineage: Eukaryota > Metazoa > Arthropoda > Insecta > Coleoptera > Staphylinidae > Tachinus > Tachinus rufipes. The sequence goes on along the minus strand of OZ010741.1, from coordinate 40,799,869 downwards.
TTCAAACAAGAAGAATTGAAATTTTACGTATCACATAAAATCAACTCAGACGGTAGAGCAGAACACTGCACAGTCGACAGAGATTAAAACATCGTTTGATTTATTACAACTATGTTTACATTATATAATATATTATATAAAATTAGACAGATGACAGATGACAGATGACAGATGACAGATGACAGATGACAGATGACAGATGGCAGATGACAGATGACAGATGACAGATGACAGATGACAGATGACAGATGACAGATGACAGATGACAGATGACAGATGACAGATGCCAGATGCCAGATGCCAGATGCCAGATGACAGATGGCAGATGGCAGATGGCAGATGACAGATGACAGATGACAGATGACAGATGACAGATGCCAGATGCCAGATGCCAGATGCCAGATGCCAGATGCCAGATGCCAGATGACAGATGACAGATGACAGATGACAGATGACAGATGACAGATGACAGATGGCAGATGGCAGATGACAGATGACAGATGACAGATGACAGATGCCAGATGCCAGATGCCAGATGCCAGATGCCAGATGCCAGATGCCAGATGCCAGATGACAGATGACAGATGACAGATGACAGATGACAGATGACAGATGACAGATGACAGATGACAGATGACAGATGACAGATGACAGATGACAGATGACAGATGACAGATGACAGATGACAGATGACAGATGACAGATGACAGATGACAGATGACAGATGACAGATGACAGATGACAGATGACAGATGACAGATGACAGATGACAGATGACAGATGACAGATGACAGATGACAGATGACAGATGACAGATGACAGATGACAGATGACAGATGACAGATGACAGATGACAGATGACAGATGACAGATGACAGATGACAGATGACAGATGACAGATGACAGATGACAGATGACAGATGACAGATGACAGATGACAGATGACAGATGACAGATGACAGATGACAGATGACAGATGACAGATGACAGATGACAGATGACAGATGACAGATGACAGATGACAGATGACAGATGACAGATGACAGATGACAGATGACAGATGACAGATGACAGATGACAGATGACAGATGACAGATGACAGATGACAGATGACAGATGACAGATGACAGATGACAGATGACAGATGACAGATGACAGATGACAGATGACAGATGACAGATGACAGATGACAGATGACAGATGACAGATGACAGATGACAGATGACAGATGACAGATGACAGATGACAGATGACAGATGACAGATGACAGATGACAGATGACAGATGACAGATGACAGATGACAGATGACAGATGACAGATGACAGATGACAGATGACAGATGACAGATGACAGATGACAGATGACAGATGACAGATGACAGATGACAGATGACAGATGACAGATGACAGATGACAGATGACAGATGACAGATGACAGATGACAGATGACAGATGACAGATGACAGATGACAGATGACAGATGACAGATGACAGATGACAGATGACAGATGACAGATGACAGATGACAGATGACAGATGACAGATGACAGATGACAGATGACAGATGACAGATGACAGATGACAGATGACAGATGACAGATGACAGATGACAGATGACAGATGACAGATGACAGATGACAGATGACAGATGACAGATGACAGATGACAGATGACAGATGACAGATGACAGATGACAGATGACAGATGACAGATGACAGATGACAGATGACAGATGACAGATGACAGATGACAGATGACAGATGACAGATGACAGATGACAGATGACAGATGACAGATGACAGATGACAGATGACAGATGACAGATGACAGATGACAGATGACAGATGACAGATGACAGATGACAGATGACAGATGACAGATGACAGATGACAGATGACAGATGACAGATGACAGATGACAGATGACAGATGACAGATGACAGATGACAGATGACAGATGACAGATGACAGATGACAGATGACAGATGACAGATGACAGATGACAGATGACAGATGACAGATGACAGATGACAGAGGACAGACGACAGACGACAGACGACAGACGACAGACGACAGACGACAGACGACAGACGACAGACGACAGACGACAGACGACAGACGACAGACGACAGACGACAGACGACAGACGACAGACGACAGACGACAGACGACAGACGACAGACGACAGACGACAGACGACAGACGACAGACGACAGACGACAGACGACAGACGACAGACGACAGACGACAGACGACAGACGACAGACGACAGACGACAGACGACAGACGACAGACGACAGACGACAGACGACAGACGACAGACGACAGACGACAGACGACAGACGACAGACGACAGACGACAGACGACAGACGACAGACGACAGACGACAGACGACAGACGACAGACGACAGACGACAGACGACAGACGACAGACGACAGACGACAGACGACAGACGACAGACGACAGACGACAGACGACAGACGACAGACGACAGACGACAGACGACAGACGACAGACGACAGACGACAGACGACAGACGACAGACGACAGACGACAGACGACAGACGACAGACGACAGACGACAGACGACAGACGACAGACGACAGACGACAGACGACAGACGACAGACGACAGACGACAGACGACAGACGACAGACGACAGACGACAGACGACAGACGACAGACGACAGACGACAGACGACAGACGACAGACGACAGACGACAGACGACAGACGACAGACGACAGACGACAGACGACAGACGACAGACGACAGACGACAGACGACAGACGACAGACGACAGACGACAGACGACAGACGACAGACGACAGACGACAGACGACAGACGACAGACGACAGACGACAGACGACAGACGACAGACGACAGACGACAGACGACAGACGACAGACGACAGACGACAGACGACAGACGACAGACGACAGACGACAGACGACAGACGACAGACGACAGACGACAGACGACAGACGACAGACGACAGACGACAGACGACAGACGACAGACGACAGACGACAGACGACAGACGACAGACGACAGACGACAGACGACAGAAGACAGAAGACAGATGACAGATGACAGATGACAGATGACAGATGACAGATGACAGATGACAGATGACAGATGACAGATGACAGATGACAGATGACAGATGACAGATGACAGATGACAGATGACAGATGACAGATGACAGATGACAGATGACAGATGACAGATGACAGATGACAGATGACAGATGACAGATGACAGATGACAGATGACAGATGACAGATGACAGATGACAGATGACAGATGACAGATGACAGATGACAGATGACAGATGACAGATGACAGATGACAGATGACAGATGACAGATGACAGATGACAGATGACAGATGACAGATGACAGATGACAGATGACAGATGACAGATGACAGATGACAGATGACAGATGACAGATGACAGATGACAGATGACAGATGACAGATGACAGATGACAGATGACAGATGACAGATGACAGATGACAGATGACAGATGACAGATGACAGATGACAGATGACAGATGACAGATGACAGATGACAGATGACAGATGACAGATGACAGATGACAGATGACAGATGACAGATGACAGATGACAGATGACAGATGACAGATGACAGATGACAGATGACAGATGACAGATGACAGATGACAGATGACAGATGACAGATGACAGATGACAGATGACAGATGACAGATGACAGATGACAGATGACAGATGACAGATGACAGATGACAGATGACAGATGACAGATGACAGATGACAGATGACAGATGACAGATGACAGATGACAGATGACAGATGACAGATGACAGATGACAGATGACAGATGACAGATGACAGATGACAGATGACAGATGACAGATGACAGATGACAGATGACAGATGACAGATGACAGATGACAGATGACAGATGACAGATGACAGATGACAGATGACAGATGACAGATGACAGATGACAGATGACAGATGACAGATGACAGATGACAGATGACAGATGACAGATGACAGATGACAGATGACAGATGACAGATGACAGATGACAGATGACAGATGACAGATGACAGATGACAGATGACAGATGACAGATGACAGATGACAGATGACAGATGACAGATGACAGATGACAGATGACAGATGACAGATGACAGATGACAGATGACAGATGACAGATGACAGATGACAGATGACAGATGACAGATGACAGATGACAGATGACAGATGACAGATGACAGAATGTGATGGTCTTGGTGGTACAGTCAAACAAAACGTTATGCGCCATTGTTTAAGATCTCTTTCAGAGAAGCAAATCAGTACCCCTCTTGAGATGTTTCAATTTCATTTTTTAGTTTATACCTTTATGTACTAAAATTTGGTGCAATTCATCGAGATTTTGAGAGTTGTACAAAAATAATAGAATTACCCATATACATATTACACAAAAATTTTGCAAACTCAAATAGCCCTGGCGCAGTTTTGCGTTTAATAATTGCACGTGGATATCAAATACCCCGTTTAAAAAAATATAAATTTAAATTCAAATTTAAATAATCAATGGTAACTAATATTTGATTGTGACCAATAGATACATAACTAAGTTAGTTGATTAAACATACAAGAATTTTATAACCATAAAATAAAACATGTGCTTAAGCATAAAAAATATGCATAGTCAATACGCATCAGTAGAACAAACATTTTTAACAAATAAACAAGTTTTTAAGACTCCAGATTAGTTATCCTACTCCGGTCTCGTCAGGTTACTTTACTCCGGGTTTCACTATTTAATTGAAAAAGAAATTTGATTTAATTCTTTAATAATGCTGCTTAATATATCAACACGGGGATTCATAGCTTTTTGAATCACATATATTTTTTATTATATTTTAAATTTGATATTTTAAAATATTTATTTAATTGCCATCTTAGAACAATTAATGAATGAATTTAAGTTTATATAATTATTTAAATTATTATCTTCGATGGAGTGTGGCTTTTAAAATTTAAAAATATATTACTTATTACTTAATAATATGTTAAACCAATTAAAATATCCGAGTAAAATTGAAAGAAAATTTGACAGATGACAGATGACAGATGACAGATGACAGATGACAGATGACAGATGACAGATGACAGATGACAGATGACAGATGACAGATGACAGAATGACAGATGACAGATGACAGATGACAGATGACAGATGACAGATGACAGATGACAGATGACAGATGACAGATGACAGATGACAGAATGACAGATGACAGATGACAGATGACAGATGACAGATGACAGATGACAGATGACAGATGACAGATGACAGATGACAGATGACAGATGACAGATGACAGATGACAGATGACAGATGACAGATGACAGATGACAGATGACAGATGACAGATGACAGATGACAGATGACAGATGACAGATGACAGATGACAGATGACAGATGACAGATGACAGATGACAGATGACAGATGACAGATGACAGATGACAGATGACAGATGACAGATGACAGATGACAGATGACAGATGACAGATGACAGATGACAGATGACAGATGACAGATGACAGATGACAGATGACAGATGACAGATGACAGATGACAGATGACAGATGACAGATGACAGATGACAGATGACAGATGACAGATGACAGATGACAGATGACAGATGACAGATGACAGATGACAGATGACAGATGACAGATGACAGATGACAGATGACAGATGACAGATGACAGATGACAGATGACAGATGACAGATGACAGATGACAGATGACAGATGACAGATGACAGATGACAGATGACAGATGACAGATGACAGATGACAGATGACAGATGACAGATGACAGATGACAGATGACAGATGACAGATGACAGATGACAGATGACAGATGACAGATGACAGATGACAGATGACAGATGACAGATGACAGATGACAGATGACAGATGACAGATGACAGATGACAGATGACAGATGACAGATGACAGATGACAGATGACAGATGACAGATGACAGATGACAGATGACAGATGACAGATGACAGATGACAGATGACAGATGACAGATGACAGATGACAGATGACAGATGACAGATGACAGATGACAGATGACAGATGACAGATGACAGATGACAGATGACAGATGACAGATGACAGATGACAGATGACAGATGACAGATGACAGATGACAGATGACAGATGACAGATGACAGATGACAGATGACAGATGACAGATGACAGATGACAGATGACAGATGACAGATGACAGATGACAGATGACAGATGACAGATGACAGATGACAGATGACAGATGACAGATGACAGATGACAGATGACAGATGACAGATGACAGATGACAGATGACAGATGACAGATGACAGATGACAGATGACAGATGACAGATGACAGATGACAGATGACAGATGACAGATGACAGATGACAGATGACAGATGACAGATGACAGATGACAGATGACAGATGACAGATGACAGATGACAGATGACAGATGACAGATGACAGATGACAGATGACAGATGACAGATGACAGATGACAGATGACAGATGACAGATGACAGATGACAGATGACAGATGACAGATGACAGATGACAGATGACAGATGACAGATGACAGATGACAGATGACAGATGACAGATGACAGATGACAGATGACAGATGACAGATGACAGATGACAGATGACAGATGACAGATGACAGATGACAGATGACAGATGACAGATGACAGATGACAGATGACAGATGACAGATGACAGATGACAGATGACAGATGACAGATGACAGATGACAGATGACAGATGACAGATGACAGATGACAGATGACAGATGACAGATGACAGATGACAGATGACAGATGACAGATGACAGATGACAGATGACAGATGACAGATGACAGATGACAGATGACAGATGACAGATGACAGATGACAGATGACAGATGACAGATGACAGATGACAGATGACAGATGACAGATGACAGATGACAGATGACAGATGACAGATGACAGATGACAGATGACAGATGACAGATGACAGATGACAGATGACAGATGACAGATGACAGATGACAGATGACAGATGACAGATGACAGATGACAGATGACAGATGACAGATGACAGATGACAGATGACAGATGACAGATGACAGATGACAGATGACAGATGACAGATGACAGATGACAGATGACAGATGACAGATGACAGATGACAGATGACAGATGACAGATGACAGATGACAGATGACAGATGACAGATGACAGATGACAGATGACAGATGACAGATGACAGATGACAGATGACAGATGACAGATGACAGATGACAGATGACAGATGACAGATGACAGATGACAGATGACAGATGACAGATGACAGATGACAGATGACAGATGACAGATGACAGATGACAGATGACAGATGACAGATGACAGATGACAGATGACAGATGACAGATGACAGATGACAGATGACAGATGACAGATGACAGATGACAGATGACAGATGACAGATGACAGATGACAGATGACAGATGACAGATGACAGATGACAGATGACAGATGACAGATGACAGATGACAGATGACAGATGACAGATGACAGATGACAGATGACAGATGACAGATGACAGATGACAGATGACAGATGACAGATGACAGATGACAGATGACAGATGACAGATGACAGATGACAGATGACAGATGACAGATGACAGATGACAGATGACAGATGACAGATGACAGATGACAGATGACAGATGACAGATGACAGATGACAGATGACAGATGACAGATGACAGATGACAGATGACAGATGACAGATGACAGATGACAGATGACAGATGACAGATGACAGATGACAGATGACAGATGACAGATGACAGATGACAGATGACAGATGACAGATGACAGATGACAGATGACAGATGACAGATGACAGATGACAGATGACAGATGACAGATGACAGATGACAGATGACAGATGACAGATGACAGATGACAGATGACAGATGACAGATGACAGATGACAGATGACAGATGACAGATGACAGATGACAGATGACAGATGACAGATGACAGATGACAGATGACAGATGACAGATGACAGATGACAGATGACAGATGACAGATGACAGATGACAGATGACAGATGACAGATGACAGATGACAGATGACAGATGACAGATGACAGATGACAGATGACAGATGACAGATGACAGATGACAGATGACAGATGACAGATGACAGATGACAGATGACAGATGACAGATGACAGATGACAGATGACAGATGACAGATGACAGATGACAGATGACAGATGACAGATGACAGATGACAGATGACAGATGACAGATGACAGATGACAGATGACAGATGACAGATGACAGATGACAGATGACAGATGACAGATGACAGATGACAGATGACAGATGACAGATGACAGATGACAGATGACAGATGACAGATGACAGATGACAGATGACAGATGACAGATGACAGATGACAGATGACAGATGACAGATGACAGATGACAGATGACAGATGACAGATGACAGATGACAGATGACAGATGACAGATGACAGATGACAGATGACAGATGACAGATGACAGATGACAGATGACAGATGACAGATGACAGATGACAGATGACAGATGACAGATGACAGATGACAGATGACAGATGACAGATGACAGATGACAGATGACAGATGACAGATGACAGATGACAGATGACAGATGACAGATGACAGATGACAGATGACAGATGACAGATGACAGATGACAGATGACAGATGACAGATGACAGATGACAGATGACAGATGACAGATGACAGATGACAGATGACAGAATGTGATGGTCTTGGTGGTACAGTCAAACAAAACGTTATGCGCCATTGTTTAAGATCTCTTTCAGAGAAGCAAATCAGTACCCCTCTTGAGATGTTTCAATTTCATTTTTTAGTTTATACCTTTATGTACTAAAATTTGGTGCAATTCATCGAGATTTTGAGAGTTGTACAAAAATAATAGAATTACCCATATACATATTACACAAAAATTTTGCAAACTCAAATAGCCCTGGCGCAGTTTTGCGTTTAATAATTGCACGTGGATATCAAATACCCCGTTTAAAAAAATATAAATTTAAATTCAAATTTAAATAATCAATGGTAACTAATATTTGATTGTGACCAATAGATACATAACTAAGTTAGTTGATTAAACATACAAGAATTTTATAACCATAAAATAAAACATGTGCTTAAGCATAAAAAATATGCATAGTCAATACGCATCAGTAGAACAAACATTTTTAACAAATAAACAAGTTTTTAAGACTCCAGATTAGTTATCCTACTCCGGTCTCGTCAGGTTACTTTACTCCGGGTTTCACTATTTAATTGAAAAAGAAATTTGATTTAATTCTTTAATAATGCTGCTTAATATATCAACACGGGGATTCATAGCTTTTTGAATCACATATATTTTTTATTATATTTTAAATTTGATATTTTAAAATATTTATTTAATTGCCATCTTAGAACAATTAATGAATGAATTTAAGTTTATATAATTATTTAAATTATTATCTTCGATGGAGTGTGGCTTTTAAAATTTAAAAATATATTACTTATTACTTAATAATATGTTAAACCAATTAAAATATCCGAGTAAAATTGAAAGAAAATTTTGGATTAAGTTTATTTTTTGCATTGCGCAAGGGATTATATGCATTTTTACATTTAAATAATTGTGCGGTCGGGGTTGCATGTGTTAAAGTACCGGTTGTTTAATTAAATAAATATTGATCATACACATTATTTTACTATTACATACTTTAACTAATTATCAATATTTGTTATATCATTTGTTGGGGTTATGGAAATTTATTTAGATCATTTTGAGTTTGTTTATACTTTATCAAGTTATTCATAAATGCAAAATATAATTGAAATTCAAATATACAACAGAATTGCTAGCTAATTTTCTTGTCCGCGGTTCCTTATTAATTTGACCGGAAGTACCGGAACGTCCACACGGTGCCTCTCCGCACATTGCATGTGCATAATAACACGTTTAAATAAATTTCTCATAAAACTTGCAACAATTTATTTAAAAACTTTAGGAATCTCAGGAAAAATACAAATTGTTCTACAGTTTTTAACGTTGTTTTTATTTTCTGATTTAAAAATTTGGGTTCTACACAAAACAATTTCTATAATGATTGAAATTTACTTTGAGCTAATAATAAGGAAAACAAAATATGTAATAAAATAAATGTAAAGTTACACAAATTAATTACTAGAGGTAGTATTTTGTTAGGCTAGGTCTAGACCTTTGTAGGAGTAATATTTAATTGAAATACACAAAAAACTGAATCAATTTTTAGATTGCAAAAAGATTTCGTTGACTAATGTAAACTAAAAAAAGTATGTTGCAAATACATTAGCAATTAATCTACCAATATTAAGTTTATCATTATCAAAATTACATAGTCAAGAATAGTTTACTTTATCCAGATTTTGATTTTACAAACTTTCAAAAATTATTCACGCCGGAACAAAGTTTACAATTTTTTTTTTTTTTAATATTTATTTTGAGAACCATGGTTTAGTTTGAGAAACTTATCGGGCATTACTTTTATTGTATGGTGTTCATAATTGTCCATCAAAGCAATTAATTCAAAAAACTATGCATCGTTTTTGAAATACGTTTAATCTAAACGATAATAAGCATCCAGTACAACGTTGTACAGTGCGCATACAAGAAGCAATTGATAGTGTGCAGCGTAGTGTTAATAATGATGTAAATGTGTCAATTTGTCATTGTGCTCAACAATTAAACTTGTGTTCATTAAAATTAAAAATTGCAAAAAAATCTTGGTTTTCAAGCCACACAGCGCGCGATACATTAATTTACTAAAAAAACATTTATAAACCATTAATTTCACAAAATGAACCTGTTAACTGGCCACCTTGTTTGTGGAATTTGACGCCATTAGATTATTTTCTCTAGGGATATGTAAATTCCCATGTCTACACCGATAAACCAGAAACAATTGAGCACTTGGAAGTTAACATTCAACAAGTGTGAGAGAAAAATTACATAATTGTTATAAAATAATCTGTCAAATATAGATAATTTCATGGATATTAAAAACATTTTTCTGTGTTTTATTTCAATTTAAATAAAATTGATTTTTAAGTAGTTATCTACTTTGCGTTTGAAAGTTTGAGTCCTTAACAAGGACTCTGAAAAAGCAGGTAGTAACTAGTTTTAGAAGTATCAACTAAGTAATTTTTTCTTGGAGGTAAAGTTTTAGGTAATGCTTTTTACTTAACAGCAGTTTTTTTATACATTAGTAAATGCTACATGAGGGTAGTTTCTGGCGCATGAACAGTGACGTTAACAAATCAATAATTTTCTGTTGGTGAATAAGCTATACGTGATTTTGCTTATTAATTAATTAACAGGTTAGAAAACGCTGAATAACAATTAAACTGCATTCATCATTATCATCAAGAAAAGTGCTTTGATTGCAATAAAAAAATTTTGATCAAAGCAATTGATTTAGCTTATAAAACCCCATGTCAAAATATAGATGTTGCAACAGCAAAAAATATTTGTTAGAAGTAATTGGTTAACACTAGCTTGTGTCTACATAACATCTGGAATTACTATTGAAAAATATAATATGTTCTTGATAATGCTCGATATACCATTTCTCATATAGATAACCTTTTTTTGTGCGTTTTGTGTATTTACTGAAATTTTGACTAAAATCAACATAGGGCGACAGCGCTTTTTTGAGACCTGAAAAGTACAAGTTTTGAAGATCGCAAAAACATGTGCATCTTCCTGCATCAAAATAGTGGTGTATACGTATTGATTCTATAAGTTTTGTGTGATCACTTTAAAAAGGAATAAAACACAAAAAAATCTAGACCTTGTGGATATAATTTTGTCAAGATTTGACAAAGTTAGAACGGTTTAAAAAAAGCAAAGTTTTGCGATTTTGCTAAAGTTACAGTTTTTTTTGGAATAATAAAACTTAATATATCAAAATGACTACCACAATTTTATACATAAAATATGGGTTTTAAAGTAGATGTAATAAGGAATAATTTGAGCCATCGTGGACCTTTTTATCTTTTTCCATAAGCCTAAAAATTGAGCTCCAAAATAAGCTAAAAATGACGTTTTAATTTGAAATTTATGACCTTCAAATGTGAGTCATTTTGAACAGGCAAAATTCTAAGGTCCAAAATTTTGGGAATTTAATTTTTTTCATCCATATTTTGATTCCTGAAAATTTGAGAGAAAAGTAATGGAATTACCCATATATAACATTTTGATTGTACAAATAATTTACAACACTATTAAATATAATACATAGAATGAAAAAAAAAATGTTTTGTACAAACGGTTATCGACCGTAGTCTTATTGCCATATTCTAATTAATACTTTTATATATTTTTAAGTATTTTTATGCATTTTTAATGTTAGTCAATTTTTTGTTATGTTTAATGTTAGTCTGTTGTTTGTTTTTTGTAATTATTAAAGATAAAATGGTTGTAAATTAATACTAAATTTTCCCTGTAATTGGATATTTCTGTTGGGAAATAAATACTATTACAACTATTACTACTATCAGCTTTTTTTCACGCCACTGCAAGCGCATTGGCTTCTTCTCAGCCTGTAATGCTGGCAACTTACATTACAGGTGAATTACTAAAGATATGATTAATTAACTCCGGACCAGAAAAGCGTATAAGTCAGAGCGTACAAATGTTTGAAAGAGTTTTTGTTGTGAGATAGGGGTTATACACAATCTTCGGTGCAGCAGTCTGGTGCCTAGACTACAGTGTCACGATCTTCTTAACTTTCTCTCAATAAAATGTAATTATGGTTACATAGATACTATTTATGTATTAGAATATGTTCTGAATTATTAAATGTCATAATTGCTTAAAAATATTAATTGCAATTAAAGCTGCGGCAATTTTACGCCGAGATTAGGTGCTGAACCCAACTAAACCACTTTCCGTTAGTTAGTTTAGCTTTAAATAAAAACAAACTAGTTATTATTTAAAGATAAGCTTTATACATCAACTAGTCATAAGCAGCTATTTTGCGTTGTTGTAAATAACAATTTTACTTCAAAGTTTTTGCAATTAGATTTATAAAAAAAATCTTTTAAACCAGACAAACTTTACCATCATGTACAAGACTCAAGTTTTGATCGGTATGCTTGCATCTATAATATAATTAATTATATTGTTAATGCTGGAATTCATGAAAACTGATTCAATTTAATCACAGTTAAATGTGACAACATAACCGCACAATTTGAAATAGTGTCAAAACAATTTTTTTATAAATTCAATAGAAATACTTGTTATATACTTTGCTTTATTATCAAATTTTATTTTCTATTTAATTCTGACAGTTATCTACTATGCGCAACTTGTTTTTGTGATAGCATTATTATAAACAGTTTTGCGGTTGTCAAATTTAACGAATCGTTAACTGGCTTTCATGAATTCCAGCATAAGTGTAATATAACAACTAGTTTGATTAATTATTATTAATAGTTAGTTTAATTACAAACGACAAATTTAAAAAATATATTTATAAAATTAATGGGAGTTATATTTAAAACAAAAATTAATAAAATTGACATTTCTAATTATTTAACTTACTCGATTAAATTATATTTTTAGACGTACATATATTATGTTGTAGACTTCTTACAGATTAGTTTCAATATTTTAATATCATTGTCAATGTAATATATTTATTGTTTAACTGACAACACAGCATACGTAATTAACAAGTATATGAATGGCTCCAAAACGTCAAGTTATGAATTATATTCTCAATATTAATACCTTAATAAATGTAATTTAAAAAAAAACAGTTATAGCTACAGAGTAGTTTTGTTTTTAAGATGCTATAACATATAATTCGTTAAAATTTTTGTGAGACATAATTTAATTACAATTTGTGTTTAAAGCATTTTTTAACTAAATTATGTTATAAAAAGATTCTATTAATAGGAATTTACAAAATGTATCAAGTGACATTGCAGTAGTCTTGACCGGCGATTGCTTTGACTGCTTTTTATTGAATTTTAAATAGCCTGTCTAATGCAGAAGTATTTTTCCAGCTATAATAAGATATTAATAACTGTGCTGTAAATAATGTTAAAAAAGTCAACTACTGCTTACTCACGTCGATAAACCTTATAATATTTGTAATATAATTATTATACATTTGTTTTATTTCATCAATCGGTTTTTTATGTTTTAAGGTTGTAACTTCCGATTTTGTTGAAGAATACAATATTATTTACAAATTTAATGCATTTATTGGTGTAATAATAGAATCGACTATTATCAAGACAACGCAGGCTGCTTGAGATTCCATACATATTTTCATGTCAATTATAAGTTACAATCGTTCTTTTGCGATGTCAATTATAAATATAGAATTCATATACTTTATCGCTCTTATATTACTAATTTACAGATATTCAAGATATTTGTGTATAAAATTGTTTTTTACTTTTCAAAGTATTCTTAATAACAAATAATATACAAAACAATTAAAAACTCAAGTTATAACAACGCAAATGGACAAATAAAAATTGTAGTTTTGATGGCAATTTTCTTTTTAGATGTACCTAATTTTTTTTCTTAATATTGTTAATTGTATTAGTTAACTTGATTTAATATTAGCTTTATTATATTTTTTTTATATATTTTTTTGTTATATTGTTAGTCAGCATTACTCGGGCACAATCAATGGAACCAGCTGGCATACAGATGAAGCAAATATTACAATGGCATCTCAATTATATTATTCTTGAGCAAATACGCTTTTGTTATTCAAGCGAAGCTGCTATTTAACGATGCGTTGGAAACATGACCGATTGGTCAGGCAATACAGATCAGCTTAAAAAGAAAAATGCAGAGACGGTCATTGATTTGGACAATCAATCTGTAGTGAACTTAAAACAAAACACAGTCATCTTTGGAGTAACTATAACAAAAATATTACACATTACTTATTACACATCACACATTATAATGCAGTTGAATCAAACAAAATTGCAAAAACTTACAAAACACTTACAACCGAACATTGTAGTCTAAACAAACACATGCATAAAATAAGAATCCAGACAAATTCTATTTTTTTTTTAATTTTAAAATTTGATATTTAGAAATTACATAAATAAATTACATGCCACAAAATCATAAAAATACCTTTGAATTTCAACGAGTGAAACCACTCTTGCTAAAACTATCACATTTAAGACTAAATTTAATCAGTCTGTGAACATTGATTTTGAATATTTGTGGCTTATAAGTTTAAGAAATAAAGAATTTGGAAGTTTATTTCATTTGTCGATAGTATGGTTTAAGAAATCTCTCTTAAAAGTTTTGGTTCTAGATCTCTGAACTGTCAGTAAATATTTGTTAGAATTTTAAGCAAGTCTTGTACTACCAGTAAATATTTGTTTAGATGACAAAATGTCTTGTATTTTGTTGATGCAATGTCCACTAAAACATTTACGATTGTGTTGTAAAGTCATTAGTCAACTTTGGATCGGTTATGATCCAAATAGTTTCTAAATAGAGTTTAAAAGAAATAATGTAGTTTTTGATGTTTGTCCCCATACTTGGAAACAATATTCAGAACAAAGACAAATATAAGTATTATATATATGCAAAAGTTAATCAAAAGTAATAAACTATTTATATCTATTAAAAAATCCTAGTTTTTAAGATACTTTCAAAGCTATGTCGACAACATGATTGTTCCAGAGAAGATTATGTGAGATTGTAACATCTATTAGACAAATTGAAGAAAATTTAGATATGGATTTGTTGTTTAGTTTAATATAGATTTAGATTGTGAAACAGAAAACAATTGCAAAATTTACAACACGTAACGCAGTGCTTAATTTGACAAGCACAAGTTAAATAAAAAAGAAATTTAGACTGATTCTTTAAAAAGAATCATAACATTTTGTAATTTTTTAAAATTTATTTTGTAACACTGCTTTTTTAAAATTCTTTTTCGCATTGCAGACCCTTCTTTAAATTAAATTTAAATTTGTACAGTAATAATTTTAATTTTTTAAATTTTTTTATAGTATAATCTACTAATTTAAAAAAATAAGTTTATTTTTTAACAACTAATGTCATTTTGTACATTTTTATGCAATAGTTATATTAAATTTTATAATAAATTCTTCTTTTCTTAATTACAAAATTTTATTAAAATACTGTCTTAAGTTTTTTTGTCAACATGTAAGCTTTGCATTTGCCTAACAGTCGTAGCTGAGTTTATTTTTTTGTTTTTCAGACATCCTCGGCATAACAGATTTGTATGGGTTTACATTTTTTTTTTGTAGGCCACAGTGTCTTATTATAAATCCTGTAAGCTTTTGCTTTTGTTAATCTGCGTCTTTATAGTTTAATAATATATATATTTTCTTAACAGGTTTGCACCTAATTACAAAGAAAAATAACTACAATATAAATAAAGTTTGCGTATAGATAAATTACAATACAAATTAAAAATTGATATGGATATTATATCCAATTACAACGTGGCATAAAAGATAATTAGTAAAATATATAAATATATAACATATAACGAAGTATTTATAAAATATACAAATAACTATAAAAAGAATTATAATACATAATACATAAAACAAAACATAATACCATTCATAATACAATTCATAACAGACACGACCTTAAGTCTTTTAAAAATTGGTTTCTATTAGTACAAAATATATCAACTCCATACTGGACACCGTGGTAATTTTTTAACATTAAAATGAGTGGAGAGAAAGTATGAAGATTTGTATGAGAAATTGCATATTGAAAAGATTCATTACTACGAGATGATAACCGTGGTACTAAAAAATTAATTTTAGAAAAAAAATCTCCATTATCAGTATGCCCGTGAATAATTTTGTAAAGTTCATATACATGCATATATTTGTGTCTATTTTGAACTGTAATAAAGCCAAACTCTTGTATAAGTTGATTATAAGACACAAATCTTTCAGGGTATGTACCATGCTTTCGAAAGTACAGGTATTTTAAAAATCGCCTTTAAATTTTCTCCATAACATTCATGTAGAGATGGTAACCAGGTGACCACACACAAGCGCAGTAATTAATTTTACTTATGACAAACGAATCAAAAAGTCTTACAGCGGTAGAAAGATTACTAAACTCGCGACTGTTACGTATTACAAACCCGATCAGTTTATAACACGACTTAGCTAAATTTTCAATATGCATGTTAAATGTGAGTTTTGAATCAAAGAAAATTCTTAAATCTTTAATTGAATCAGTTCTTTCTACAATAACTAGTGTATAGTCACCTAGTACTCTGTTACGTGATCTACTATAGGTTACAATACTGCACTTTGATACATTGATTGTAAGACCGTTTTCAGTACACCAAGCCGATAACCTATCCAAATTCCGCTGCAAATGTTGGCAGTCAGAAATTGTTTTGATTTCTTGATATAGTTTAATATCATCTGCGTACATGAGAAAATTGCAATCCAAATCATCTTCCACTTTGTTAATAAAGATTGTAAATAGTAGTGGTTGATTGTAAATAGTGGGTTAGACCCTTGAGGTACCCCTGATGTCGGTGAAAATGTTTTGGATTTGCAACCCCCATAATACACAAATAGCTGTCTGTTTACGAGATATGACTGCACTGTATCAATAATGTCCGATGGTATACCATATTGCATAAATAGGTCATCAGCTTGTCAAACGGCATACAATCAAAAGCTCGACTGATGTCGGTATATAAAACGTCAACTTGGCCACCTACATCAAGTTGGTTGGATATGTATTGTGTAACACACATTAAGTTTGTTTGCGTGTTTCGTTTTTCAACAAAACCATGTTGGTTAGGAGTTATTGAATTTTCAATGCAAGCATGTATATAGTCACAAAGGATACCTTCAAAGACCTTTGAAAAGTTTGAGACTAAGGCTATTGGTCTGTAATTGCCAATATCTGACCTGTCACCAGACTTAAAAATTGGACAAACTCTAGTTAACTTCCAAAGGACAGGAAAAGTACCCTCCGCCAAAATTAAATTAAAAATATGTTTAAGAATTACCACTAATTGAAGAGCACAATCTTTAACAATAAATCCAGGTATTTGGTCTGGGCCCATGGTAAAGTTGGGCTTGATTTTCTTTAAGGGCCGCAGGACTTCGTCTTCAGTAACCTTGATCTTTCCCATTACATTTGACTTAATACTGGCAAGTTGAGTCAAAGGATTGTTTTTGCAATAAACACCACTAAATTTTTCGGCAAATCCTTGAATGATATCCTGTGGATTATTTAGCGTCCTGTCTCCAAGTTTCATCAAACCGGGTATTCGTGACATCTTTTTTTTTATTAATAAACGACCAAAAATCCTTTGGCTCAGATATAATATTTTTCTCTGTCGTTTTAATAAAAGAACTATACGCTTTATCAATTTCTTTTTTAATTTCCTTGCGGAGTTGTTCGTATTTATTTTTAAGACTGGGTTGATTTGAAATTTTTAGTTGTTTCTGGTAATGTGTAATGGTTTTGTTAAATATAACTTTGTTTTTCTACAAACTGCAGTGTTCTATGTAAAGTTTACTACGGATTATTTGTTTAACAATTTGTTTTTTTGGTAAACTGGTCTGCTTTAAGGTTGTTTTTTATACTTTGTTTGGTTGTGGTTAATACTTTTACATTGATTATGCAGTTTCAATTTTACTGGCAAGAGTATTGCTGAAGTACAGCTTAGCTGTTTGAAGTGATGGTTATTGGTTTGTTAAAGTTTGTTATTTAAATTGTATTTCTTATTTGTTTATTTGTTTTGTAACGGTATTACCACATTAAATGACTTTTGTATGCAATAACAGAAAATCTTGCAAATCTTTAGAGTTTAACAAACAAGCTAAACGATGTTGGTTTACAATACGGTCTCAAGATGAATCTGAAAAAACGAAGTACATAGTTATAAAAAAAGGCAAAACACAACATCAAGACTTATACATTGACAACACGCGTATAGAAAAAGCATCTAAATATGAATATCTTGAAACATAGATAACCAGTATCATAGACCAAACACTAGAAATTAAAATCAGAATTAAAATGGCCAGAAGCACATTTCTTTAAATGGGTGTGTTTCTTTGTGATAGACAACTAAAACTTCGTACAAGAATGCTAAAAGGCTACGTGTTCTCCATTCTACTACATGGAATGAAAACATGGACTTTAAAGCAAACAGAAATAAAAAAGCTAGAAGTTTTTGAGATGTGGTATTATAGACAAATGCTAAAAATATCGTGGACGGACAAAGTAACAAATGTAAAACCATACTCACAATAAAAAAAAAAACCACCATATCTAGTCCATATATCCAGAGGAGAAAAGTATGAACTGCTTTAACTGATAATGCAATGAAAAGTAATAGGCAAGCAAAACATTGGTAGACGCAGATACTCATGACTGCGTAATCTGAGAGATTGGTATGATAACACATCTCAATAGTTATTTTGAGCTGCCGCTTCCAAGGACTAGATAGCAATGATGATTGCGAACCTCATGGAAGGAGATGCTATATAAAGAAGAAGAAGAATGCAATAACTTTTTATAAAATTTGATTTTATCTTTAGTGTATCTTTCTTATGTAACACATTTGTAATTCTTTGTCTGTAAACTTTAAAATTTATAATGTATTTAACTGTAGTCAATACGCAGTTTGTCTTATTATAACAACTAAATGCAGTGGCAATAACAAGATTAGTATTTTTAGTAAGTTGTTCTAATTACCTCCCTTATTAGCAAATATGATAATCTTTGTACAATACCTAGTTTGGCTTTTGCCAAGCTTTTGATAGCGTAAAACTTAAGAAATGAGACATATTTCTTAAGTTTTACGCAGAAGCTTTTGCAAATGTTTTTGAGCAATTTTGTGTAGTTTTTTTTTTGTTTGTCATTATCTTCAACTTTTTACTGCTTTTAGCCGTTTCACAATTTAACTTACTAATATTGTGTTATACAAATTCCAGTTAGTTTATGTTGAGTTCCTGCATTTTTGTAAAAACGTTATTTTAGATTTAATGTTAAGTTAGATGTATGCGTGGTTAGACAACAAATGCTCATTTGACACGTGCCACTTTTAAATCACTTTACTTGCTTTATAGTTTGCTAGTATTAGATTTATAACTATAACTCTGCGTCGCATTTCTAAACGTAGGCAATTTGTTTTTATGTATAATAAATATGTTAGTTTTTCACTTCTTAAGTCAATGTTGGTGTGTATATTGTTTTTGCCAGAAATCAGTTTTTGTTTTTTCTAGAAACCCTGCTAGTCGTGGAAAAAAAGCCGGATCTGGTTTTATCCTTTCTATTATAGATACTTTAGTGTTATAAAGCAATAACAGTATATAGTACAGGCATGAAAAACACTAGGCAAAAGTTAGAAACGTTAATACTAGAAACTGAAAAAGGAAAACTGATTATAAGAGAGGACTTTAACGCAAAAATTTGGAAAAAAAAAGAAAAATTCAAACACGAGGACACGAAAAACATAGAATCAAAGAATACCACAAAAAATAAAGAAAGAAAGGAAATGATAAAAATGATAGAAGAGAGGGGTTGGGTCATTTTAAATGGAAACATCACAAGAGATGAAGAGGAAATATTTACTTATATAGGGACAAATGGGCAATCAGTAATAGACTACGTAGTTGTAAATGATGAAGAGTGGGAAGAGATATACAATTTTAAATTAGGAATAAGAGTTGAATCAGACCACCAGCCATTAGAACTCAGCTTAACTAGAGAAACTGTGAGAAGACAGGAAAATGGAAAAAAAAGTAAAGAGAGGATAATATGGACGGAAGAAAGTGTGATAAAGTACAAAAAAATATGAAAAAATTAGAGAAAACGAAAGAAATGTCGAAAAGATAATGATGGAATTAGAAGAAACAATCGGAGAAGCGGTAGTAAAAAAAAACATATAGAAGAAAAGACAGAAAAATTAAAAAAAAGCAATTAGTGGAACAAAAAATCTACTAAAAAAAAAACTAGAAGCCAGAAAGATGTTAAGGCACTAGAGAAACAACAAAAGCACAAAAGAAGAATATATGAAAGAACAGAAGGCATACAAAAATCAGTGTAAAAAAGCTAAAATTGAATTTATAAGAAAACAAGAAATAGAAAATAAAAAAATAAAGACAGAAGCAGAAGCATAAAAATACATAAACAAAAAAACAAAAATAAAACAGGGAGATATTGAGGCAATACCAATTAAAGCGTGGAAAGAACAATTTTTAAGTTTGTTTGAAAAAAAAAATAGACAGACAAGAGCCAATCCAGCAAACGGAAGAAATTTCAAAAGAAGCAATATGGGAGAAGATAAAAAAATTAAAGGAAAGGAAATCGCCTGATATGGATGGGATACAGAATGAAACGTGGTTATATGGTACGGAAGAGCTGATTGAGAGATTGAGTAAGTTAATAAACATAATATAGAAGAGAAAAAGGTTTCTAAGTCAATGAAAAAAAGGTTTAATACACTACTGAGTATTTTATGGCATACAAGATCTACGCTATGATATTAGAAAAAAAGTTAAATGAGGAACTGAGTATAAAATTAGATAATTCTAGATGGGCTGGCTTTAGGAAAAAAAAAGGTACCATGGATAACATATATATATTTGACACCATATTGTAGAAAAAAAATAGCAGAAGAAGGGGAAAAAGTATATGCGTTATTACTGGATTTAAAAGTAGTTGTTGATAGTGTGGATAAAAAAAAACTGTAAAATTGTATAAGAAAAAAAAAGAATTAGCAAGCACCTGCTAAGAAAAATAGACAACGTGTATGAGGAAACAGCAAGCAGGGTATGGGTTAACGGAAAAATGAGTGAAAGAATTTGGACAACAAAAGAAGTAAGACAGTGCTGTTCATTAAATCCTACTTTATTTGCAACCTACATAGCAGATGAAGAAACAAAATTGAGGTTGGTTCAAGCAGGAGGAGTAGTGGTTTTTAGAAAAAAAAGTGAAGTCGCTAGCATATACAAACGACATGGTAATACTAGCAAAAAAAGCAAAAGAAATGAAAGAAATAATAAAAAGTTTAGAAAAATATTTTATAAAAAAAAGTTTAGAAGTTAATATAGAAAAAACAAAAATTATGATGTTCAGAAAGGGAAGTGGGAGAAAAAAGTTAAAGGACTATAAATGGAATGAGCAAGGTATTACGGAAGTAAAATCTTTTAAATATAAGGAATATGTTTTTTGCACAAATAACACCAAGAGCAAGCACATTAAAGACAAATAAAGTAGTGAGACAAGTTTGAGGATTAAGTGAAAGAAAATTTGAATGTATAAAAATAAAAGGATATTGTATAAGTCAAAAATATAGGGATAGAAAGAACAAGAAAAATTAGAAACAATACATATGTAAAATTCTACAATTTTTTTTTTTTGACTTCTTCCAGCACAATATATGCTGGGGTTTCTCTAATTAAAGCTAACACCCATTGTTTTTCCTAATTCTACTTTTAACTTATCTTTTTTGACTTCCTCTAGCGCAATACATACAAAAATCCCAGCATATATTGTGCTGGACTAAGTAGAAAAAAATAAGTTAAAAGTAGAAACAGGAAAAAGAGTAATGAAGTATAAAAAAAACACAAATGTAAAATCTTACAAGAATGCATGAAAAAGAAAAAAAAACAGGAAATGAAAAGTCTGGAGAGATTAGAGAAAATTATTACAATAGAAATGGGTATTCTAGCCAAGAAATTGCAAAAATGAGAGAATCTGAGAAGGAGACATGGTACGAAATTATGAAAAGAGATAGAGATATACAAAGGCAAAAAAGAAGAATACGAGTGAAAGAGTCTAGGCACAACGCAAGTTATGAACATATTACAGAAAGTGAACTGCCAATGTACTTAGAGAGCAATAGATATAGTAAAGATGATAAAAGATGATTGCAAGATTTAGATGTGGTAATGAAGAGTAAGTGACAAGATTTTAGATAAAAAAAGATTTGAAAACGTGCAGAATGTGTGTAACAAAAGAAAGAAAGAGTGTAACGAAACAAAAAAAGTACAGATGGGAAAAAATGAAATAATGAAAGGAGACGGAAGAGGGATAGATTGGATGAGGGCAGTTAAAAAACAAAGAAAAGTTTTAATTGTGTTAATTTTATATGGATTAGGTTTCATTATTTTGGGAAGTTATAAATGTATTTGTAAATGTAATTTTCAAGACTGAAAAGCAAGAAATAAACGTATTATTTTTTACTTTATCTGTTATTTGGTCTCTGAAATAAAAAACTAATAATGGCATTAGGTTTAATGTATGTTCTGCTATGATACATGTACGGAAATTGCATAAGAGTTTGACTAATAAAATTATTTTTTGCATATAAATCCAGTATTTCTAGATAATGGCAATGTAAATGTCATGTTTTATAGATTGTCTCGCAGTGATGTACTTTGATCTGCACAACATTTTCATTCTGCATTAGTTTTTTTTTTGTTGTTTAGCAAACTCAGCTTTACCATTGCCTTTTTGTTAAGATGCGTTTTTTTTTTAGTTTGAAGTTTTTTTTAATAGGACAAGGCCCCGAGGAATATTTTGGTAAAATCTAGATGCAGTTTTCTTTCCAGATTTTTAATTTTCTTCAGATTGAATTATACAAAAGTAGAACGTGTTGAGTTTATGCAATAATTAAAATTTAATCTGTTTTAATAATCAGTATATCAAATTCAATTGTCCAACACAAGCAAAACACGGTATAAAGATGTTATGATGTTTTTTTTTTAATACTCCTTAATAATACTTTGTGTTTGTAATGATTCTTTGCACAAATTAACTCAAACGCATTACTTTTGTTTTAATTAATTGACAAAATTTATAGTAGAGCAATTAATGTTAAAACAAAACACAAAAAAATAAAAAATACTGTTTTATTTTGTTACTATTACTATAACTTTAATTAGTATTTTTTGTTAACATTTCAGACATCAGACATGCAGACAGATCTTTTATAACGATTTTATTAACTCAATTTGGATGCGGTTTTCTAAACTAATAAAATTTATTTTTCTGACCAATTCTTTTAAGTAGTTTGTAATGAAAATTGTTTCTATTTAAAAAAAATAAAAATAAATCATTTTTTACTCACAATTGATGTGCCAAAATGCAATTTCTATAGACTTGCTTTTGTTTAAAAACAATGTAAAAGATTGACAAAACAATTTTGTAGATACTGAGACTTGCTATAACATATTTTCCAGAAATTGATAAATAAAATAATATTTAGTTAATGCTAAAACTAATTTGATATGACATTAAAAAAATCTATGATAAAATATCATTAATTATAAACATATTATTGACGCTACAAAAATTAAGTTTATTAAAATAATAACTGATTAAATTTTTAGACGCTGCAATAAACATATTGAGCCGATTGAAATCAATTTCATAGAGATGCAAAGCATGCTCTCGGCTTTCTAAAGGTACGTACGTTAAATTTATTCTATGTGCTTTATATAAAATTAACTAATTAATTTACAGTGGTATAAATACATTTTAGCAACGTTAGAAATGGATTTTAATGGTATGTTTAAATTTTAAACTATTTTGATTTCATTTAGTAATTAAATTTGTGTAAATGTTGACTAAACGTGATAATTCCATTTAAATATTTGTATATACACCAACAAAAAAAAATTATATTTACAAAAAATACATTATGCATTCTAAAAATATTAACCATACTAATAAAAAATAACAATATTAGCTCTAAATTTTATTTTTAGATTAACCCTTGTAATAACTACCCACTCATATACTTAATGACATACTATTGTTAAATATAAAACAGGCGCAAAAAATATCTTGAATAGTACGTCATACCCATATGGACATGAAAAGTCAGTTGGACTTCAATGGAAGTTTAGTGGAGTTATATAGAACAGTTTAGTAGTATATGAAATTCGTGTATATGTACACCCACACACCAATCTGCGCACTTCGGGGGAGGTTTTGCTGTATAAAAGCGCATGGTGGCAAAGCCATGCAATCATATCATCGCGAAAGTTGTACGCGAGCAAAGAGTGCGAATATTGCAATAACAGAAGCATTTTGTACGAAGAGATTATAAAACTTCGGTGTGTATCTAAGGTAGGATGCAATTTTATTAACATAAACATTATTTAATTAATTTTATTTGCATAGGTAATATAAACATGAAATTGAATTAGCATGCTAAAATTAAAATAATAATTAGTTTTAAAGCTAGTAACTTAACAAGACAATAAAAGCTAAATGATTTCGGGTTATTAAAAGCACGCTTGCTTGTTTGTTTTTATTTATTTAAACGAAAATTATTTATTGCTTTATTAAATAAAAAATTATATAATGTAATATTCAAAACTTATTATTGTAAATTAATATATGTAATACAAACAAAACAATAATAGCTAAATTATTTCGGATGGTTAATGGGACGCTTGCTTGCTTGTTTTTAATTATTTAAATAAAATGTATTTATAGCTTTATTTAATAAAAAAATATTTAATGTAATGTACAAAACTTATTATTGAAATTTAATATAATAATTGACTGGGCTATTATTATTCGTACAACCAAAGAAAACGACAGACATACAATATATTTTTTTTACATTATATTTGTAACAATTATTTAGTGTTAAATATCATAACATTTAAGTCTGCATTTAGTACAATCAAAAATTTAACATAAAAATTAAATTATTCTAAGTTATGTAGTAACAGATAGACTTTTCAGAAAGTTAAATAACCGAAACATTTTTACGATTTGTAATAAACAAAACAAACTAATAATAACTCATCATTGAAAAAGCAATTTGTTATTTATTCATAATAAAATTGCAAATAAATTGATATATTTCATATAACTGTATATAACGAAATAAAATCCAATTTCAATAAAAATATTCTTTTATAGGTACCTATATAACATAAAATCAAATTCTAGTTCATTCACTCGCAAATACAATAAAAGTGTCGTCAATAAATGGAATATTCAGAAATACTCATTGCATTGCTGCATATTTGATATTGCCATTCTAATATAGAAGCACTTACAACATACTTTTATAAAAGAATTTTATTTATCTTGTTTTGTCATTTACTCATCTTTGTATTCTGCATCAATAATCACATTCAACTTTATTTTATAAATGGCAACTATTCATTGAATTGTTTGTATAATAATATAGTATATACAATTTCATATAAAAGAATTAAACACTTGATATTTAAGAATTTGGAGAACAAGATACAAGTTTTTGTATTAGCAAACCATAAAGCTGAAACTACACTGCTGAACACTTTTTGTTACATCATGCCGGTGCTGAGTAAACAATTAAATATTAATCAAAGGATAACAAAAAAAAAATGCAACTTGAACATTTTATATTAAATATTATAGGTGTACTGCTAACGTACTGAATCTAATTAGCAAAACAAGTTTAATACTGTTGTTTCCATTATTTGCTTAAAATAAAATTAACATAGTAGAATATTTGAATTTCAAAACGATATTTAATGTAATTGTCACATTAAACAACGTTTTAAAATTAAAATATTGTAGAAAAAAATAAATTAAAATGCTTGAATTGCCAACGCCTTGTATTAATTAGCACTTTTGATTAAATTTTTACAACTAATGTAATTTTTTTTACAAAATTTTTTTTCCCTATAAATAAACCATTTTTGACACTTATTTTATTTTGTTTGTTCTATTTCTCTTATCTTATGTCAATCGGTCTTCAAATTGTTTGAAAGTTTAATTTTGCATATATCCATTTCTTCATATTAATTTGAAATTTAGTTTATATTCTTTATCTTTATGTAATTTTTCTATGATAAATAAATCTTTAGGTTGCATGCATGCGTGCGTTTTTTTAGTTATTTTGTTTTTCCTGGGTTTTTTAGTTTTAGTTTTTTAACATATTTTTATGATTTTTTATGTGTATAGTACATACTTCTTTTGGTGTAAGCAACGGTTTTTACACGATCTAGTTTTTGTAAAGTTTTTTTTTTTTTTTAATTTATAATTTTTGCAATAATATTTGTTATATAGATTGCATATTAAAATATTTGCATTATTAGTTAAATTGTTAGTAACATTAAGTAAATGATCATGTAATTTAGTTCATTTTATTTTGGCATAAACATTGTATACTTTTTTTTAAAGAATTTCAAATTGTTTATTTTTTTTTAATCAGATTACAACTATTTTTATGTTTTTCTTAAGTAGCTTTGCTTTTTGTTTTATTTTTTATTTTTGGTGATAACTTCTCAAAATCTTAATAAGTTTTGACAGTTTGTTTTTATATTAAATATCTAGCTGCTGTGTTCTTTGCAAAGTCTCTCAGTTGTTAATATATTTATGCAAATGGTGGTTTTTGCATTTCACTTTTTAAACTTTACTTTATATTCTGCGTATAGATATTTTTGTAGGTGCTTTTTACATACCTTTCAAAAAGTATCTGGTTTCATGCTAGAGAATGATGCTGTGGCATTTTTGTAGCGTTTGTGATTTCATTATTTTTTTTAATTTCTCATGCTTACATATAGAGCAAAACTAATTTTGGAGTTTAAAAAACTTTACTATTGATTTATTTGACCTGTATGAGTTTTGTTCAAGAACCATCACAAACAACTTTGATAAGTAAATTCATTTTAAAAAAGGTCTATATAGCTATTTTGCTCTCTTCATTTGCAGCATAAGTCATTGACCCAACAACAATTTTTTGTCATGCATGAAAGAAAATTTATCATAAACTTTTTTTATATTTAGTATTTGACATTGATGGCAAATCTAATAAGACACATAATTTTCATTATCTTACGTAACATTTTTTTAATGGTAGTAATATGAGTTGTAAAATGGGGGCCATCTTTAAGTTGAAACTTTAATTATATAGAATAAAGAACAAACGGTTTATTTTTAGATAGTTTTTATTTTATTTCAGAGAGTGTATATTACGATTAAGTATAAAGTATGATTTTATTTAGATGGCCCCCGCGGCAAGCTTGGCAGTAGGCTATTCTCAAAGAACTCAAATCGGCTAATAACACTGTTCTTAAATTTGGTGTGCAGAAGATTGATGGTGACATGTGCATTATGGGTGTTGCCCCATCTTTTTGAAACCAGAGCTGCTGTAGATTAAGTTCCTCCAATTTGGGCCACAAAAAATCAGTGATCATGCTTCTATAACGACCACCGTTAACAGTAACGTTGGCTCTATCATCATTTTCAAAGAAAAATGGCTTGCAATGGAAGCATTGGTTTTTCAAGTATAGCATGCGGAATTTTTGTTCCCCAAAAACGGGCACCAAGGTCGGTTATTTTAATTTCTTAAACAAGTTGCACTTTGTACGCAAACATACCGAGATCTTTGTAAAAAATCAGTCTCAAACTGGTTTTGCCAAATATTGAGTTGCCAGTCAATATGCTGGTCTTTTTGCGGCATTTACATCTGAGCCTCAAACACATTGTTATGTTGTAACCGAAGTTTCACCTGCTTTTGCCGTTTGATTCAATTTTAGATATTTAATGTTAACTTATAAGAGCAATTTTGGGTAAACTTTTTTAGTTTTTTTAAACAGTGCAGAACTTTTTTAAATTGTTTGATATTGAGTTTATGATAAAATATAAATGTGTTTGAAGAAATTAAAATTTTTATTTTTGTGAAAATGTTTGATGGCTTAATTAATTTGGTTTATGTAGATTGTGGAGCAGTCAATACAGTTGATTTTGTATTTTATATATTTAAAAAAAAAGAGGTTTTTGCTTCTTATTGTTTTTTTTTTAAGTGCCAAGTTTAATCAGAACCTTAGTTACTAACGTAACTATTTTAACTGTGTTGACGGCGAATTCTTGAATATACTTCATACTAATCGCGCAGGTTTTTCAGCAAAAATTTGGCCTTTGTTTACTATCTATTTTTTCTTGTACGGTGTTCTGCAATAAACCGTATTTTTGGCTTTTCATAACATGTCTAAAATATTCTAGTTATTGTCTTTTGATAATAATAAAAATATAAATGAATTAAATTAGTCGTTGAGTATTTCACTGTTGGTAACTTTTTTTGTTTATAAAACTATTTGCATTTTTTTGTAAACTTTCAGTTAAAGTATATTTTTTTGTATTTGTTTATTCTCTTAGCTTTTATACTATACAATAGAGTAGAGAACACAAAACTACTCAAGAGAAAAAAAAATAGAGTTAATTTTAGTTCTCTACTGCGCAAGGCTTTGTTTATGCTATTAAATGTCTATTTTGAGATTTTATTTTTGTTTTACTGTGCGTTGGTTGTTATTGTGCTATCAAGATATTTGAATTAATTTACTAACTCTATGCTTAATTGTTATGTTAACTACGACATTACTCTGCTTGCTAATTATTGCTTATTTTTTTACAACCGTGTCTATCTTATGCAATTCTTCTTGAATAAAAGCTAGCAAAAATTATATACAGTTTTAGAATGTATAATAATGCCGGTTAGTTTGCAGATAGTGTCTCTATGAATATTCTTTTGAAGTAAACATTAAAGAGCTGTGGCAATAAGATGTCTTACACCGCGTTTGATATTTACTGATGGTGTGTCAATTCTATCTATTCTGACTACAAAAGTTTAATTTTAGTATAAATTAGCAATTACTCTAATATCTTTTTTGTCCAATCCTATATTTATTAGTCTCCACCAAAACATTGTGCTTGACACTTTCAAATGTTTTTTAAAAGTTTATGAAACATATATCTATATATTGCAGTTTTTTTTAAACAAGGACGTGTATGCCAGTTCATGCCTTCCTTATGACAAAGCCGTTGCAAAACTCAAATTATAATTTGCTGAAATATCCTTAGCGTCTTACATTTTTTTTAAATCCCTTGTTAACAAAAATATTTATAGCTTCCTTCAAAGAAAAGGTTTTTCTTTTTAAGTTCAGACTTTGCTAAGAAACAAATGTCTATTTGGTATTGATACGTTGACAATATCTTAGCTTGCTTTAAAGGTACCTCACGCCAATTAGACCCTTTTCTTACTTTTATCAATAGTATTCACCTCAATATTAAGTTTACAGTAGAGACCAAAATAAATATTATTACTAAGAATTAGAATACTTTTCTGTTGTATATATGCTTTGTAAATTCTCTTTTATATTCTTATTTGTTTGTATTACCGTCAGATGATGGCTTTGTAAAAGATTGAAACTAGTCACGGTTTAAATATATTTGTGATATAGTACATAGTAAATGTGTTTTATTTATTTTAAATCATTACGTTTTTTTATTATGTGATATTGATGATGTTATTTACGATAATAATATAAAATAACGTTAAGATGGATCAGATTTAGAGCGTTAGCTTAACACGCTAACAGTCCGGGGTTTGACTGAAATAATAACTTGCTCTTTATCCACCACCCCACCCCGATTTGGAAGTCACCTAATAAATATTGGTCCTATCAATCCCTTTCAAACAAGTCGTAAGACTTCTGGGGCAATGTTAAATAGCTGTAAAACGCACAATAAAAGTAGAATAAAATTTAAAATTCTTCAAATCATAAAATGTTTAAATTAAAATTAGTTAATATTTATTTAATGAGCCCTGCGAGTAATATTAGGTATTAATTATTTTGTTTATTACACTGAGTTTAGAGTTTATTAATTGTTATATATTGATATTGAGACACATTATTATGTCTATTATAAGAGTTAACTTTAGAGTTTATTGAAATATTATTTGATTAAATTAAATGTATAGCGGCCAATTAATTCATAACTGATATCAACATTTCTAAGTATAGGGTTTATTGCTAATGTTTATAGAAATCTAAACATTTATCGAAATGTTTTTAAAATGCTCTAAACAAATTTTTACGGTAAAAAACCCGCTGTTTAGTTAGCAATTCCTAGCAATAATGTGTCGTTTGGTATAAAAACATAATAAGCATAAGTTTGCAAAAAGTTATTTGTAATCTTCTCATTGCAAGCTTTTCAATGATGCCAAACAACTAATTGAAATGACTAATTAATTTTATTTAAGAAATACAACATAACCTCAAAAAAATTGTAAATATTTAATAAATACTTTTTTATTTAATGTGAATAATATTGGAAAATAATCAATTGCAACAAATTATTATATATTAGGTTTAAGTTTAAATATTTATTTAGTAAATTGTAATACTTCATAAATTTAATAAAAAAATATTAAGTAACGACTATTTCTGTAAAAAAATATATCATATTTTAATATAATATATATAATATAATATAAAATATACAATTATATTGTGTTACATAATAAACACAAACATAATTAAATTGCTTATGTCTTAAAAATTCAATCATGTAATAATTAATTGTTTTTGTAATTGTACTTTATTTGATAATGTTTTTGTTTGAGTATTAATAATGAAGGTTATAAAAAATGTATTATTTTTCAAATATATTATAGATAGCTTTAAATCTGCCAATAATACAATCCAAAACATATGTAATCATTTAACATTTTCTTTATTAATTTTGTAGAAAATCTTTATATTCATTTTATTTATTAATAATAAAATATTCTACTAATATTAAAGCAGAATATTTGATTATTAATAAATAAAATAAATATGTTATCAAAATTTACTCGACTGAAATCTTATTTAATTAAATGAGCAGTTTAATTGTGCATAATAATTTTATTAATAAAGTGAATATTTTAAAATTTATAAACTAATATATATATATAAAAATTATTAACTCTTCGTTAGTGTTGTAACTCTCAACTAAAAACTATAACATCTAGAAACCTTTAGAGCTTATTAACTGTAGTTTATAGGTAATTTAAGAGAATCTCTTTATTACCTACTTTTTATGAACGTTCAGTTACCTATCAGATCTTGTTAAAGTCGGTTGGAGAATGGAATACCTCAGAACACCAGTGACATTGTTTTTGCAGAAAAATTCTTTTGTAATTTTTTTAATGAAAAATTATAGTTCTTGTTTTTTATTTTGTTTGTTTTCTAATTTCAATTTGAGGTTGTTATGTAGAATAAAACATTTTTATTTATGTTAATGTTGGAACATGTTTTTTTCAAACTAAATTGAAGTTGTCTTTAATTTATGGAATTATTAAAATAATAAATATTGATAAGGACATTTTTTTGTTTTATTTGACAAACATATTAGCAAATAAATATGATTTAATAGTAAAAAATCCTGCTTTAAAATTTTAATTTGTTTAGGTGGGTAGAGTTTGGTTCTTGGGTATATCAAACCCCACAACACTAACTATGTAATTTTTTTTCAACCACACTAACAAATGTTTAATAAACAAATAACTAAATATCTTCTTGGATAATCAAGGCATTAAACCTAATTCTTTGAGTTAATTTACTACTTATTACCATAAATTAGTTTTACTAAACATACAATATTATAGATATAATAGAAAAATTATTAATTAACTTAAAATAACAAATTTATTTTAAAATTTAATTAAAACAGTTTGTGAGGTTATGTTGTAGTGAATGTTTTTGATGATAATAATTAAACGATTTTTTTCAATTTCAACTCCGCAAATTTATGAAAAAAGTTATTTAGAATCTTCTCGTTGTCAGCTTTCTAATGATACCACACAAATTTGTTCAAACTTAAATCGTTACGCTAGGAATAAGTAATTAATTTTTTTTGTTAGCAATAATTAAATTTTTTTTTAATTGATCAATTTTAACTCCACTAAATTATGCAAAAATTTATTTGAAACCCTCTCATTGTTAGCTTTCTAATGATACTCAAACTTAAATCGAAATACTACACATGTTTGCTACAATATTATAAACTGTTATGCCTAGCAATATCAATTTATTGTGTGGAAAATTTGAAATTCAATTACATATATTATTAGTTTCTTTACTACCGCTAATTAAGACTGGCAATATTTTTGATAATTTTAAACAATTATAGGTGTTGTTGGCTTTTTATATCTCAAACAAGACTACGTTCTATTGTCGCACAATGACTAAATCATTTTTATTTTTTATATAATTAGATATTTTTAATTAATTTATATTAACTTGTTTAATTCGTAAAGTACTCATAAAGATCTATTTATCTAATTAGTTTTAGATATCATTATTTTTGGAATCAGCGTTTTTTTCAGCAAACCAAATCTGTTTTTATTTTTCTTCTAGCTTGCTTTATAACAAAGTTATGAGTATTTTTATACCAAACGACACATTATTGCTACTAATTGCTAACTAAACAACGGTTAAAAAAACTATCAGTTTACATACTACATTAAATATTTAAATTATTGTACGTTAATATTTTATTGTCTGTTCAAATTAAATTATGTTTCTTGTTCTTCTGCCACTTATTTGTACGGAAAGAAAACATTCTAATTCATTACTTTTACGTGGGCCGCTTCTAATTTATTTTATATAACCCACAATTGCCAACTTTATTACTGTTCTCTCTTGCCGGTTAACGGTTCATAACATTTAATATCTTCAAATCAATAAAAGCTTATATTTCAAGTTTGATTGTAATTTATATTAGTTATAATTACAAAATCTAATAAATAAAGAAATTATTATTTTAACCATGGTAAGAAACAATACAAATTTTAACAAGATTAGATTAATCAAATTGCTATACAAAATAATACTAAAATTATTAGAAAACAAATAAAACACTTAACAAATATAATATATTCGCAATATAGTACATTGTAAATGTATTTTATTTATTTTATAATAAACTATCACATAGTAAAGGCCACCATCATTCAATTTTTAAAAATTATAATTGATTTTTTTATTATTTTAACATTATTTACTTGTTCGTCATTTTATAAACATTTAAGCTTAATTTCTCTTAGTTGATTTAAAAAATGACACATATTCAAAAATTGTTGTTAAATGAGTGATTTTGAATGGAATTTCTCGACGAGAATCTATAATTTTATTTTGTTAGTAAAGATAAACAAAAACACATGAGAAACAACAACGGTTAAGGCCTAGACGTCCTAAAAGCACATTTTCTTTTTTTTGAGTTTCAAAATGTGTTATTTAAAAATTACTTAATGTAATATGTCACAACAACATAAAAATACCTTTAAATTTCAACAAGTGAAACTACACTTGCTGAAACTATATATACTATATTTTTGGTTTATAAGTCATAAATAATACTAAATTTAGAAGTTTATTGTATACTGTTTACATCTATAAAGAAATCCAAGTTTTCTAGATATTTTCAAAGCTATGCCAACAACATGGCCATTCCAGAGAATATCATGTGAGATTGTAATCTTTAAAAGACAAATAGAAAAAGATTTAGATATGGATTTGTTGTTTAGTTTAATATTTAGTAATAATGATACATCAGATTTTGATTTTAAAACAGTATGAAGTTGAGTTTTTGTAGAGTTAACATTGACCATGTTTGGAATACCCCATTTAAAAAATGTTTTAAGGTTTTTATTTATAAATGCTACAGATTCTAACATAGAAAATTTGTTCTGCTATAATTGTCAAAATGGTCTTTGGAAAGTATGTAGTACGAAGGGTGCTAACATCTGCAAAACTATGAATAAGACTTTTAGTTATTTAATAAAAATCATTAATGTAAATCAAAAATAAAGTTGGTAAACCAGCATTTATGATTTTGTGGTCAGAGTTAAAACCATCAATTCTAATTATAGTTTTTCTATTGTCAAGAAAACTATCAATAAGATTTACAGATTTATTATCAAGACCTATCCAATAAAGCTTGTATACTTTACTAAATGCTTTGGAATTAATTAGTTTTATTGCAAGGTTTTTTCTACGATTGTCTAAATTTGAGTCAGTCAGAAGTCAGAAGGTCTGTTGTCAAATATTTTGATTAAAATCCATACTGAGTATCTGAGGTGAAGTTATTTTGTTAGTACTTGTCAATGTTAAAATTATTATATTTTTTATTTATTTTTTTTAAACATTTGCAAGCTTTCAACAGTTTGGAAATGGTTGTTTTTTGTATGATGAAGCAAATACGTTAGTCAAAATGAAAGCTAATTTATTTGCAAATGTTTTTAAGAAATTTACGAAACAAATTTGATAGAAAAAAAATGCTTTCAACTCAGTTTGTGGTTCAATTTGTAAAGCGAGTTTGCAAAACTGGATTGTTAGTGGAAAATAACAACACGTTTACGTTTACGTCGAGTGCGCTTAGCAAAAATATTAAGGCTGTTGCTCAAAGTGTGCGTAAACATGCATCAACATCAACTCGTCATCGTTCTAAGGAATTGAACATTTTTCCCACTTTTCTGAGGAGAATTTTGCAAAATGACCTTAGTTTGAAGGTGTACAAAGTTCAATCAGTCCAAGAAATAAAGCTTCATGACCATCCAATGCGTTTTTTGTTTGCCGAATAGGCTAAATATTGTTTGCCAATTATGAGAATTTTGATTGAAAAATCGTGTTTTTCGATTTAGCTTATTGTTATCTCGGAGGCTATGTCAATAAGCAAAGTTGTCGCATTTGGGGATCAAAGAATCCACACATGACTATTGAACAGCTTATGCATCAGTCCGGTGGCATTATTGGATCATTTTTCTTCGAAAGAGCCGCCGATACCGTGAATAGAGAACGTTACGGTGCTATGCTAAACAAATTTTTGTTTTCAAAAATTGAAGAGTTAGAAATGGAAGACATTTGGTTTCAACAGGACGGGGCCACTTGTCATACATACAACGTAACCATCAATCTTTTGTGTACTAAATAATTAGGTTAATCGGATGAGTTACTGTCAAGCCAGCTGTGGCAGTCATTTGAATGATGTGTATCATTCTTAAATGAAATGTTCAATCTTTGTAATAAACTCATAAGTTTGAAAAAATAGTTAGTTTTTTATTTATAACCGAATCAAATTTCAAAAGTTAGATGGTCCACTCTTTAGTATGTCCACTTATTGCCGTTTTCTATTAATTATTTTATTTATTTTTAGATTTGGTTTCCGCCAATAATGTACATTGGAATGTTATGTTTTAAAAAAAGCCATTTTTATTGTTAGTCATTTTATGTATTTTTATACGTTTATTAAATTCAGTCTTATTCACTTAATATTTTAATATTTATATACTGTGCATTTATTTCAGTATATATAATAAATTGAATAAAGTTAACGAAAATCATAATCAAACAACAAATTGTGTAGCTAAACATATAACACACACATTGCTTATTTGGTATCTATTGTTAGATTAAAGATTAAATGTACTATATAACTTAGCAATTAAATCAAATTAATTTTTTTAAGTCAATTTTACAAAATATTTAGGTTGAAATATTACAATACTTTTATCATTTACTTTTTCAAATTTTACGAACTAAGTTTCTAGTTATATAAAATATATTTTAGAAATAACATGTTTGACGTAGATGTTGCTACTACTTCCTTTACACCTACGCTATGTTCTATTTAATGCTTTATTATTTATAAATCTTGACCTCATATCCCACATATTTTCATTCATTTTTTATTTCTGCAATAAAACGTTTTGTTAATCTTTATCTCTCATATAGTTTTACTTGTTTAAATTTTATTGTAATACAAAGCATGTATTCTGTTATACAGTGTGAATGATAAAAACTGAGGTTTGCCATGTAGACAACTAAATATACACAATTTAAAAATATTTAAAAAACCTATACCATCACCATAAGCGTAACACAAAAATATGTTTTGCTAATGAATGTAGTTATAAACAATTAAAATACAAAGCATATAATACACGATGATGAATTATTTAAGAACTTTATAAAAAATATTTAATGATTAGAAGATTAATATATGAACAAATAAATAGACTTAAATAAAATGTTTTTATTTTTTAATTAATGTTTGTATACAATCATTATTTCAAATATTAATTCTCAATTCAATATAATATAAATATGTAATTATAAAGGAGTGAAAATTGAATGATTAAATTATATGTACAATAGACTGCTTCTTAAAAAGCTTTTAGTGGAATTTTTTTGTGTGCATCATCAGAAAGTGATCTTTATGCATAAAAAGTAACCCATGCCAAATTTCAGCCTTTAATAATCAAATGAACACGTGTCGCACTGCTTTTAAAGTTTTAAAAGTAAGCCCATTAACTTACTTAAGAAAAACATTATTAGAATGTTACAAACTTGACAAAACAAAAAAATTACGTACATTACGTCATTTCTTGCCTCAAATTCTAATAATTTTTGTTTACGAGTCTAATTTTATAGTCAAAATTTAAAATATAATAAAAATATATTAATAAAATAAAATTTGTTAAAAGTTATTGATGTAAAGTTTCATGTAGAATCTAATTAGCAAGTACTTAATTGCTTTCTTGAGAGCTCAGGGTATGCATCTGACTCAAATCTGAAAGCTATGGTACTTATTAAGTATATTAATTTTGAAAATTCGAAGATAGTGCGACACGTGTTCTTTTTAATTTTAATGGTTGAAATTTGGCATGGCTTACTTTTTTTGCATAAAGATCCTTTCTGAGGGTGCACACACAAAAATTGCACACATTTTTTTTTAAGAACCAGTCTAATGTACACTAGTGTTAACACAAAAACAATATACTTTTATAGTAAATATTTATTATTAGACTAGATTTTTAGATGCATTTCTTTATCAAGTACACAATAATAAATTGCAGACAAGCTAAATTTAACAAGACGGAGTTTGACATATATGTTTGTCATTGTTAAGGTTAATTTAATAAACATATTTTAATATTGATTAAATATAAATTTATGAATTGTATAGTGTGAACTATGTGTTATTAAAAATGTATAAATTTTTAGTATATAAGTGTGAATCATGTTTATACAAGAACAGAATGCTCTTATAGCAAATATTCAATATTGCAGTGGAATAATTAATAAAGATAGCACTCTATTACTTTTATTCTCTTCAATTGTGCCTGAATTAATTTAATAAAGCTTTTCCTAATGCAGGAATTTTTAATTAAACGTTTTAAAATCACAAATTATTGAACGGTTTGAAGGAAAGAACTGTACATACCAGCAGAAGAAAGAAATCACTTTGAATCAATTTGAACTAAAAAAGTTACAGTTATAATCACAAAGCAAAGTCTACAAAAATCAATGAGAAAACTATTTGCCAAACTGGAATTTTATATAGAAGTTGCAAAGAAAATTCTGCACTCGTATAAAAAAAATGTTAATTAAATTACTTTTATTTGATTAAAAACAAGTCACATATTGCAACAAACATTTAAATAACGATGAACTAATAGATTTAACTTTTAGCAGTCTTGCTGAAAATAACCAGTCTGCAATTTATTGTTGTGTATCTAATTGTTGATTCATCTAAAATTATAGTGTGGTATCTAATATTTTATCATTATTTATATTGTAAACAACTTCTTTAATTATGGCATGTCAGATGGTTTATTTTTACAGGTGTCATTCCTTTGTTCTAAACAGTTCAATAAATTGTAATTTGTAATTCACAAAAGTTTACTGAATAACATATAATTAACACAATTTAAAATTTGGACATAACTTTACAATACACTTTTTATTTTTTAAATTAATCTTTAAATTATTTTTAGTTAACAACTGTACTTAAAAAGTGACAAACTTTTATAAAAATTGACGTTAATTAGTGACATTAAAAATTATTGTTTAATAGAAACAAGGCCAATTGATCTACCGTTCAGCAACAATATTGCAAGTTTATTCTGCAAGAACTCCAAATATCTAACCTGGGCATCTGGGTTGTTGTCGGACTATCAATGAATACTGCGCATATTATTAATGCTATTGTGGATAAAAGTGACTTGATCAGTAGATAATATCAGTGAAACTAATTGACGATTGGTATTTATTTTTCTACAAAACTTTAATCATCTTAGTTTAGTGTTGCACTTATTAGAAATGATATGAATACAAGCTTTATTTGCGCAATGTTTGCCATACATAAGGAACACACGTGCAGAAAGTCTTATTGTATATGGGCATAATTTATCTCAACGGATTATTTCATTAGCAACCAATTATGGTTGTGTTATATACCTAGAACCCGAGGTAATTTTTAAGGGTGAAAATATTGTATATTTATAAAATATTTTCACTCTTAAACATCGAGGTATTATAAGCTATTTATGGTCTTAGACCGGTTTCGGCTGTTATGCCATCCATCGGTGTTACTATAAGAGACATTTTACAAATATATACAAGAATGAGAAAGAATTATATTATACTTGCATATATTTACATGTTATAATATATTAATGTAAAAATTAGTGGGAGGTGTTATACTAGTTGCATAGGTTGGTGGTGGATGCTACAATTAAGGCAGTTATATTTTTAATTTAATTTTTATTTGCTAGATCAAATTTGTTT
The DNA here is from genome assembly GCA_963932245.1 of Tachinus rufipes. Classification (NCBI taxonomy): domain Eukaryota; kingdom Metazoa; phylum Arthropoda; class Insecta; order Coleoptera; family Staphylinidae; genus Tachinus; species Tachinus rufipes. The sequence goes on along the minus strand of OZ010741.1, from coordinate 40,760,275 downwards.
TATAACTATGGTTTTTATGATCTGTTTATTTATATCTAGTGTAATATTTGTGTACAACTTTAAAATTTATTTTTTTTTTATTTTTTTTTAATTCTTGCTTTATTTGTTTTACAATATCATTCTGATGGCATGAGCATTAAAAACTTTTTGTTTCTTTGTTTTTTTTACTATCGCAGCCCATCTTTCAATTTAAAAATAAATATTAAGAAAACAATGAAATGTTATTTGAACGTAAATATTCATATTTAAATTTAAAATAACATTTGCCTTGTCAGTTGTTTTGTTAGTATCTCTTTTGATCAGTGACGTTCTTAGTATTTTTATTTAAAGAGTATTGATTAAATTATATTTATACCATTAAATTAATTTTTATTTTATTTATTTTATTTAAAAATATAATATAATTCTAAATATTTATAGAAAAAAGACTTTAAACTAAAATTTAAAAAAAATATGTACTTGTAATTGTTTCTGAGGCATTAACTATAGTAAATGTCGCACTACTAGAAATAACATTATAGACATCATTCACTGATACACAAGTTATTTCATTTGTAAGGTGAGGTGGACCAGGTAGGAGATGTTTTTGTTGCATATCAACAGCCTAATTTTTCGTATATGTAAATATATTAACTTTTTAATGCTACGGTATTAAAATTATTTATGAAGTTAAAAAATAAGTGTAAATAGGTTTATCATACAATACAATACAATACAATACAATACAAATGTTTAAAAAGTTTGTTAAAATTTCATCTTGCCATTTTATAGGCCGATATAACGCGTATATCATTTATCATACAAAACACGGGCATTTTTTTTGGCTTTAAACTAACTCTTCAGATAATTATCTGTAAATAAAGGTTTTCAATGCAGAAGGGTCCACAAGCATACAGTTCTCTCTGACTTCTATTATAGCCGGATTTTACTAATTTTGACATTTTATGAATAAGTTTATTTCAAAGTTTAGTTCTTTTTATGAAAATTTGTATACTTTTTAACAGTTTATAGACGGATTTTGCAATTTTTGACATTGTATAAAAAGAATTTTCCAATTTTTAACTGGTATTACCGGTTTTTAGAGTTTTTTAAAAATATTTAAACATTATTGGATCAAATTGTGTCACTTTTAATTTTTTATGATTAGATATTTTTAAGTTTATTGTGTACTTTTGTACTTTCTAAAAATATGTTTATGCTTTATGACCAGATTTTGCTATTTTTGACTTTTTAATAATAATTTTGTACATTTTTTGACAGTTTTTGACCAAATTTTAATTTTTTTTTTACAATATTGTAATATTTCATAGACGGATTTAACTATGTTTAAGATTTCATAAAAACATTTAAATTTTTAACAGTTTATAGCTAAACTTTTGTGTTTTCCAACAGTATTGTGATGTTTTAATGCAAAAATTACTTACTTTGACATTTTATGAAAGAAATCTTAAACTTTTCTACTGTTTTTGGTCAAATGTTTTATTTGAAAATATTTAAATTTCTCAAAGTTTAATTATTAATTTTTAAATTTTAATATTAAATTTTAGTGCTTTCTGATAATATTTTTATGTCTCAAAGCTTTCCGTTTTTTTAAACAATATGCATATTATTATTTTATGACCAAAATTTGTAATTTTTTATTATTCATAATTTGAATGCTGCAGATTTTAACCCTTAACTAGGCGCACGGAGTCAAAAACGACCCCAAGGGGTATAAAACCATGTATAACTTCGTGAAATTTTTAAGCTGAAATTCCATACCACAAGTAATCATCAAAAAGGTCTAGTTTTACATGAATATCAATTCATAATTCTAATATGTAAACAAGTTTTCTATTTACAAGCGTTTTTATATGCAAAAATGCAGAAATGACACCATGCGTCTACTAACGTCAGTCGATTTTTTCCGGATGACCCCATGCGCCCACCGACGTTTGTTTAAAATTTGCTAAATGACCCCACCCCATGCGCCAATAACTTAAAGACATTTTTATCAAGAAATTTCTATTGATTGAAATTATTTATAATAATTTGATCGGTTTTACATTCTCTTGATTTCATTCACGCTGATTCTTTGTCCTTTGTAAAATTAGTTATATTTACATGCAAAATTGATTGTTGGAAAATATCAAAAGGCTTAACTGAAATTGGTTGCGGTTTGCGGTTTTTGCATAAAAATAAGAGCAAATTATCTTGAGAAATCTGCTCTAATTACACCAACGGTTTTCTACGATATTTGCTATAAAAAGGCAGAAATATCGAAAATGATTTACTGATTTTTTTTTTCGATCAACCGTTATATTACGTGACGAGAATGGCAAAATTTGTAAAATATTTGATTCCGGCGGAGTTGGAAAGAGAAGCTAGTCTGGAAGGACGACGACAAAAACTGCGTTATAGAAAATTTGGATGCTGATGCGGTTGCTCTGGGTGTTGCTGCTGTGGCGGATAACAACTATAATTCTAATGCTGATGGCGACGATCACAGCCATCTTATCGATCCCAAGAATCCACCGGATAAACATCATGATTTTTGCAGTGAAATTGAAACCAACAGTGACAATAAAAACAACAAAGTTCAGAGTGGTACCAAATACTTTTTTGGTAAAGATCAATGTAAATAGTATGAGAAACCAGTCCACAAGCCAACCAGAACTCGTGCTATAAATATCGTGAAGAAGAAAAGCGGTCCAACTCAATAGTGCATTAACGCAACCCAGCTGAAAAGATTTTGAGTTGTTTCTTCAACAATCGAGCACTCCAAATTCTTGTAGATTGCACCAACATCCTTATTCAGAAGATTCAACCAAAATTTGGAAGACAACGCGAGATTTACAACAGTCAAAAAAATGCAAGCATTCCTAGGACTCCTGTACATGGCAGGCGTTCTTTGATTTTCTCATCTGAACTACTTGGATTTGTGGGCTACAGATAATACCGGTGTCACCATCTTTCAAGATACCATACTTTTGGTTTTTGTAGCTCCAATTACGTGCCAATTCAAGTATTCTAGTATGCACACTTAGAAAAAACAAGCAAGAGATACCACCATCATTTTAACCCTGCAATGTACGTCAAGTCAAAAGCCGCATATATGGTTACCAAGAAAACATGACCATGGTTTTCTACGTTACACGAAAGAGGAAGGCTGTCGTGTTACTTCCAACAATGCATCTAGAAGGCAAATATATCATCAACGACGAAGAAAAACTAGAAATCATCAGATATTATAACTCGACAAAAGGTGGAGTGGACACCATGGATCAGATGTACGCATCCTACGATGTTTGTCGCCGAACAAGAAGATGGCCCTTAGCAATTTTTTTCCACTTGATGAATGTTACGACAATCAATGCGAACGTCATTTTTAAGAAAAAAAAAACAGCAGAAAAAAATTTACAGACGCCATTTCTTAAAACAACTTGTGTTACAGATGGTAAAACCATTCTAGATAAGTAGACTAAATACTGTCGCCACTTCAAAAGACATCAGAAGCCGGATCAAACTGAAATTTAGAATGACACTTCAGGCAATATCGGAGAATCAAAGGAAAGCATAATGTAAGTGCTGCAATTACTGTCAGCAAAACAATGACAAAAAATACCAAGAATGGTGTTGTTTGTGCAAAAAAACTTTGTGCCCAATTCATAAAAAAATCGTATGTGAAAATTGTTTGAATTTTTCAAATATAGATTAATCATTTGTTAACAAACAACAATATTTACTGTAAATGTTTTTCTATTTTTTTTTTCTTTTAATTTTAAAGTTTTTAGATTGGGATCGTAAGACACCCCATGCGCCCACTAAAGTAAGTATATAGGCGCGCCTAGCTAAGGGTTAATGAGGCTGTGGTAAATTATGATACTTGCACTTGGCTGAAGTTTTGTTAATTTTCAAAATATTTAAGATTTGATTTTGTTCTTTATGACTATTTATAAATAGAATCATGGCGTACAGATTACGTCTTATTTACGTTCTAAAATAATATTGACGTTCTAAATCTAAATAGTAGTAGTAAATTAAATATATTTATTTTATAATATATACAAACAATTAATTTTATATAAATATTACATTGTGACAATAGTTAAATATGAAAAGATCTTTCTGCCCTAAATCTAAATATAAAACTAAAATATATAAAATGTTTCATCTTTAAAATTTTTATTTTATTTTTAAGTTTAAACATTTATCCAAAAATTCATTACATTTTATTATAATTATATCATGTAAATAATAATTATAACAAAAAAAAACGGAAGTACTGCATCATCTTAAGCGTGCGCGTTGTTGACGATAAATTATTGTCAAATGCTTACCAAATACTAGAATATCTTCTTAAATTAAATTCCAGAAAAGCGTTAAGTATAGATGAAATACCACGTATTATTCTTAAAATTTTTGCAAATGAATTAACATTTATGTTGACTAGAATATTTGCTTTATCATACAAAAAAAAACATTCTCAAACTGTTGAAAAATTGCAAATGTTTAACCTATTCTTATAAAAAAAGCAAGTTTGATTCTTCAAATTATAGACAAAATTTTTTGACAGATTTGATGATAATGCAATTATCAATGGTTTGACCTAATAATCATAAATGCTGGTGTTTTTCAAGGTTCTGTTCTTTTGCCAACTATATTTTTGATTTACATCAATAAACTTCTTCAACTAAGTAAAAGTTTTGTTTATACTTTTGCAGATGATGGCACCCTTAATATTTTATATTTCCCAAGGACCATACCAACAATTACGGCAGAACGTCTTAAATATTTTAGGTTAGAATCTATAGAATCTATAAACAAAAACAAATTTGAATAAAAAAAAATAAAAAACTTAACTTTTTACTGTTTCAAAACCAAAACCCAAAGTATCATCAGTACTAAATATTAAACTAAACAACAAATCTATATTTAATCTTCTGCAATTTGTCTTTTAAGGGTTACTATATTACATAATATTTTTTTGTTGTACAATCATATAGATGACATAGCTTTGAAAGTATCTACAAAAATTTTTTTTAAAATGTAACAAATTCATATCTAAATCTTTTTTGGTACGACTATACAATTGTTTAATAGATGTGTACAGTTTTTTTATTTTTGTTCAATATTTTTTTAACTACTTTAAGAAACATTAAAAATTAATTACACTATCATTGCCGATTCAAAATTGACTAATGATTTGAATACTTCACAATACCATTGTAATGTTTCAGAGTTTTGCATTTTATATAAATATTTTTATGTTTTCTAAAGAAATACTTTTTCGTAGTACACGGTTTGCTAGAAATTGCAACAAATATTCACTGACAAATAGAGATGTAAGACCAAAACTTTATAGAATTTTTTTTTTAACCGTACTATCTATTCATGAAATTAATTTTAAAACTTAGTATTTTTCAAAACTTATAAGCCACATTGTGGCTGCCACAAATGTTTAAGGTCAATATTTACAGACTGCTTAAATTTAGTTAGCAGCTTGTCATAATTTTTGATAATATTCCTGTATAAAGATGGCTTAATACTGGTAACTTTGAACTGAGTTTGTTGTTTTAGTTTTGCAATAGTCTTCGATTTATTTCTGTAAACTCTACTGTTTAAATATCCCCAACAAAGAAATCTAAAGAATTGATATTGCCCGATCTCGGCGGCTGGATTTTGCCTTTCTTTGAGATGACGCAGTCTAGATTTTTTTTTGTAGTTAAAATATTGTTTCTGATGATGTGTGACTGGTGGCATTAGTTCGTCAAAACCAATTATCTTTGATATCATTATTTTTCAACTAACCTCATACAAATTCTGTAATCAACCAAACTGAATTGATTGTAAACAAAAGTTTTGAATTTTTGAATTTTTAAACGCGTTAATTCTGCTTGTTTAGTAGCAGCTTAGATAAAAATGCGCCTCATTACAAAAGAAATTTTGCAAAAATATGTTTTCTTGTTACTGCATCTACTTGGCAAACACACAACGGTGTAAATAATCTCTGGGTTTTAGTTCTTTTGATATTTAGACTATGTAAAGATGTAAGTGTAAATCATTAACATTTTTTGCGTTGTGGAACATGTAAGGGCCAATTGTTGCAATCAATAATGGTTCTTGATTTTGCAGTTACACTTTATCAAACATTAACAATATTTTGCTCAGAACAACCGCTACAAGTATGTTGAAGTAGTTTTGCTTACTTATGGGCCCAGTTTGTTCAAACTTTGGAAATAAACTACACATTGCGTACAAAATGCACTTTTTTTAATCTCCCGTTTTTATTATAGAACAATTTTAATGCATTGTTCTGTTGTGTATTAGTACATTACTAAGATTGTTTATGTTGTTAAAATACAAAACAACGTTTAATACGATGCTTTGAAAATATTTATGTGTCATGTAGAAACTCAACCTTTTATAAAATTTAATTTTTTTTGCCAATTTTAAAATCTTAGACTTATTAAACAAAATTGGCATTTTACATCATAAAAAAATGTCTACAAAAAAAGTCACTTTAATTACAGTCTTTGATAGTTTTTCTAAAATTATGAAACAATAATTTAAAATAATTTTTCAATGAACAATCCGTTTTTTCTAATCTTTTTCTTTGCCCGACGGATTTTGATATTTCATTATTGAAGTACCAGACAAAAAAAGAAGAATTGTTTCTTTTAAAAGAAGATATATAAATATCTTTTTCTTATTAAAATTATTTTTAAGTTTACTTAAATAAAGCTATTAGAAATTTTGTCATTAAAATAGTAGTAGTTTAACTGGAATCCAATGTTAAAAAGATAAAAACATAATATAAGGTTGATGCATAATTACCCGCTGTTTTAGGATTGTGCTCAGTTTTCTGAAATAAATCACTAACAATTATTAAGAAACCCATCTTCCACACCACGACAAGTTTTTTGAGAAGACAAACAAAGTTGTTTTTTTAAGAAACTAAAGTTTTATATTATTTATATTATAAAAACTTAAAAAAATGTTAATAAAACATTTGTTTTTATCTTTTCAACAAGTTAAGAAATTAAATAAGCAATTCTATTAATTACTAGAAATGTGGCTGCAAAGCAATAAGGTTTTTTTAGATGTTTGACTAAATGTTACAATTATTGTTAAATAAAGTTTGTTAATACAACTAAGTTAATCATCATTCATCAATAAATTTGTCAAGTACAAATACGGCTTTGCTTATAGATCATTTTTTTCAGTGTTTATTATCTTTCGGATTAGTAAACTCAATTATCGTTTTAACAAAATGTTTATTTTCAATTCTATTGCCATTTGCAGCGTATAATCAATCAATATTTTTCTTCCATTTCTATATTTCTTCATTAGTATTTTTATCAACAAAAATTCAATTTAACTATACTTGATTGTAAGCATAATATAGAATTGTTATTGGTTACAAGTTTATTTTGATAAGCATAATAATTCCACAGCAAAAAAATTGTTATTCGTACATGTCAATTTCCAACGTATACATTATGTATGCATAGAGGGGCCTGTTCGTAATTAATTCAATTTAATTGAACAGTGTTACTTTGGCCAAATTATGTATTATCAGCTTATTCAAATTTGAGATGGGACAGGCTTATGAATAAAATGATATGATGATAATTAAAACCTAATGAATATATAATAAATAAAGCTGTTTTAACAGAATACGATATGTGCAATACAGTTATTAAAATTGACTTCAAAGGTGAATAAACTAATAGTTGTTAATTAGTTATATGTGTAAACTTGTCTTGTTAGTTAGCTAACAGCAATTAGTAGTTAATAGTGACATAAGTATATCAATATAAAATGAATATATACATACATGGTTGATTTTGAAAGCTTAGATCAAAGTAAAATTAAATTAAATATATACATATATAAAACACACAAAGAAAAAGTATATGTTTACATGCATACGAGTTACCCCTACATAAAATGTCATTTTATTTATGATAAAGAAACAACCTATTCTTAAAGAAAATATTTCTTATATATTATAATATAAAAGAACTCTGTTGAACTTATATTAAATTTGATATTCTGATGCGTAGTTAATTCAATGTAATATATTCTTTATAATACCATAATATACTGTTTTTTGTTGTAGGAAATAAAACAAAGATGAAGTGGGTCATAAGTCTTGTGGTCGTCGTAAAACTACTATGTCTAATTTATCCTGCGTGTGCTGATGTCCCATATAGTATGCAATTAGTTCCCGTTAATGAAAATTATCATCAATATGCTGGTGGTATAGATGATGATGCCACAGGTGAGTGTTTGTAATTCAATTACTTTAATTATATTTACCGAATTCACATAAGACGCACGTTGCATTAGTGTGATTAGAAATGATATTTAAAATTATTAATCATAATTTAATCAATTATCAATCTTCTTTTATAATAACTACAATTAAATAGTGTGTTTGGTGTTAAAAATATTTATAGTTATATCAACCTAGTTTAGTATTAAAAAGTTTGATTTTCTCAATTATATTATTTTTTAATATGTGATACAATATGGGTATAAATGAAATTTTACGCGTACTTAATCAAATAAAATAAGTTATGGTGATAGAAACTGTTTAAACCCACGCAACATTATAATTCGACAAACGGTTATTGTCCAACTTAATGTTTACTCTTTTATTACCTGACGATAACATTATATAGTAATCAATAAATTTTTGATAATTTCAAATTAAGATGTACAATCAAACACAATTAATTAAGAGAAAGTAGGAAAACAAATTGTTTATAATAAAATATCTAATAATTTAACACAATTACAACATGCAAATATACACATTTGTTGAAATTCTGTGAGCCACATGACATGCTTCTGTAATGCTAACAATGAACTATTATTAATTCTAAAATGTATGTTTAACTTAAAACAATATACATATTGTTAAATTGTGGACTGATATATGCCAAAGCAATAAACAAGAGAACATCATGAAAAGGTTTTAATTTGCATTTTCTTCTACTTAAATGGATAGAAACAATTGATTTTGATGGTCACAAGTTAAATCTGTATTATTAGTCTTAAACATTTTAACTTAATTTGGAGATATAACTATATCATTTAACATGTATGCAATTGGCAACCATTTTGACCATGTGCTTAATAAGTTTGAGAACTACTGCATTACACTATTATATTATTAGTTTATATACGGTTCATAAACATTAACATCTCAATAACAACTAAAATCAATTTTCAAAACGGATACAGCTGCTATTGATTTTTCTACCAATCATGAGTCAAGACTGCACTCAAGATTCATTTTGATAGTCGTTGATTAGCTCCAAGCTAATTCACGGATATTGTGACGGCGCGGAACGAGTTGAAAACTATGCAATCGTAAATATCATCCTAAATTCAATCAATCTTGGGACCACAGATCACTTTAAAGATGCAGCGTTTTCATATAAATTATAGGCAACACATTAGGCAGATATCGCCGTCTATGCTTCACAGATGTCGCGCTTGTCAGAACAACCCGGCGAGCGGGAGATTTAAATTTAACAAGTAATTGAAATTAAATTTTAACTTTATAAAATACACACAAAAATGAATACATAATTAATATATTATATTTTTACATAAATATAAATACATTAAGTACTCATATTTATGTGTAAGGGTAGTTTTACATGTACAATAAATAAAAAAAAATGTTTAAGTAATAATAAAAATTTAATGTTTTTATAACAAATACAGTAATAAAATAAATTTTTAATACATAATAAATTATAAATTTCTTATTTTTTCGGGTATCCATAATTTGACATCCTTCGAAACTAAAAATAAATATGAATTAGTACAATAAATATTATTTTTTATTATGAAAATATATTTTGTAATGTAATATCAACTAGATATAATGATGTCGTGACAGTTCAACTTTTCTAAAAAATGAAATTGTCAAAGTTAACAAACAAATTAAATTTGAAATTTGATTTAATTTAGCCTTTCATAGTTATTTATAAAGTGCTATTAAAATTGTTTGTACTAACAGCATTGCTCGTAGTACAAATAAAAAATTTAACAAACAAAATTTACTTACAATTGTACGAGTAATAGAAGTAATCTCCTTTTTGTCGTTCATCTGATCAGCAGCAGCTCCCATTTGCAATCTTTGGCAACTTCTTGAAGATTCGATGATGATTATTATTAAAGCGAATATGAAATAATAAAACAATAATATTAATAACAGATAACAATTTGTAACAAAAATTAAATTATAATTAATATTTTTACTAATTGTTTATATAGAAAAATATAAAAATATAGATTCTAGTAAAAGACATATGATATATTTTGTTTTACAATTATTTATTAATTTTTTCCGATTTAAAAAAAGATGACTAAACAAAGATAATTATTTGGCAGTAGAATCTACATTTATCAAATCCGGAACAACGTTAGAATTCACCGAACAATCTAAACTACTTATAACCTGAACCTGAACAATTGGATTAACAGAGTCATGACCCGACAAATCAATGCTATCTACACTTTTGAATATAATTGGTACAGCATTACGATTTAATGATTTGTTGTCAGAATTACGGAAACAATCAATCGAAATATGTTTTGTACAAAATGAAATATGTTTTCAGATGGAACTCTAAAAAAGTATATTTTTCCCATTGTTCAGCAACTTGAGATAATAAACGCTATCACACATAGGTGCTTTACACATATACCCAAATAGCCCTTTCTCTGACATCTTATATTATCATAATTTAAGAAAACTTAGCTGAATAAATGCACCTGTACACAAAACACACGATACACACACTTTAGTCGGCTAGCTGCGTCATAACTTAAAATGGCGGACTAAAACATAAACAAGTCCCGTCCTTGGCTGCTTGGCTCTTATTGCTCGAATTTAAAATACAAATGTGGCGGCAATTTATAATTTAATAAGCGTTGTTCTATGCTCCATTTGAAAAGCTTCAACGGTCCTAAATTGGCGGTGCCAGTCGCTGCATATCTTTCACCCACCCCTGCTTGGGACTACCCAAAATTATTTGAATATTGATGGTTGCATAGTTTTCAACTCGATCCGAGAATTAAGCGAGGAATACATTAGCCAAATGCCGTCACAATATCCGTGAATTGGCTTAGAGCCTATCAACAAAAAATAGCAAAATGAATCTTGGATTCATGAATTCAGGATCAATTTCTCTGACTATTAGTACGGGCATTAAACAGGCCAATAACAACGCTTGCCAATAATAAAATTTAATTTTGTATAATAAACGTTTGTTTCTTGCCTTTCGGCCTTGAAAATTCTACAACTTAACATAACATTTACCATATAAACTTAATTTACTTCAAATATAACAAATAATCTCAATTACCCTAAACCTTGTTTTTAATTAATTATTTATTAGTTCCGTTTCAATTTGTTTTCTTCTTTCCGTTACCGCTGTCATCCATTTTATTTCTTCTCTACCTTCTTTCAGTACCTCATTTCTTCTCATTTGCTCTTCTCTCATCTCATTGCATGTCAGCATGTGTTCTATGTTTTCCCTCGCTTTTCCAAAACATCCTACACACTTTCTTTTTCTCGTCCATCCAAAATTTACACACTTTCTCTTTATTTCCACATCTGAATCTTGTGATCATTTTTTTTCCATTTTTTTATACTTTACACTTTTTAGGTACTTTGGTAGTGCATCCGTTATAATACGTACATAATTTGAATTGTACCTAGATTTATTTATCCGTATTCTACGCTCTTGCACTTGTATATCTCCATCTCTTATCAAAATTTTATTCCACATACTTCTATCTATTCTCAATCTATTAACTTCTTCACTATCATATCCATTCCTGTTAAAATATTTTTCTCTGTTTGTTCTCATTTTTCTGCATTTTTCTTTAATTTTCTCCTTTAAGCACTCTTGTAATATTTTACATTCATTTCTTTCTGTCACTCTTTCTTCATACCTCATTGTTCGCTTTCATGCTTCTACTCTTAATTTGTTTATTTTAACTTCTTCCATTACAATGTATGCTGGGGTCTCTTTGTTTACTCCTAATACCCATATCCAGTATTTTATTTGAATAGTCTTTAATTTTTCCTGCTCTTTCCACCCCAGATTTCTGCTCCGTACAATAACATACTTTTTACTAAACTTTCAAACATCATTCTCTTTATTCTCATCCATTCAAATTTTCTTTTACCAATTCCCCATACTTGTCCTACCGCTTTATTAGTTTTTTTTGTCATATTTTTTATATGTTCATTTTTATTATTGTTTGTACAAAAAACATATCCTAGATATTTAAATGACTTTACTTCTTCAATTTCTTTTCCATCCCATTTCCAGTTTTCTACTCTTCGTCTTCCTTTCTGAACATCATCATTTTTGTTTTATTTACATTCACTTCCAACTTTTTTTTTCTAAAATATTTATCCAGACATCTAATCAATTCATTCATTTCATTTGCTTGTTTTGCTACAATCATCATGTCGTCTGCATAAGCCAGCGACCACACCTTTTTTCTGTCCATCACCACCTCACTCATCTGCGCCCTACATAGCATCTCTTATACATCTGCAATGTATGCTGCAAACATACTAGGGCTGAGTGGGCATCCCTGTCTCACACCTTTTGTAGTTCAAAATTTATCATTGATTTTGTCATTCATACAGACCCTGCTAACTGTTTCTTTCTTTCTACTCACACTGTCAAATGCCGCGTTTAGGTCCAAGAATAATGCATACAACTTTTCTCCCTTTTCTGCTATTTTCTTTTCTATTATATGGTGTAGTATGTATACATTATCTATGGTTCTTCTTTCTTTTCTAAACCCGGCAAGTCCGTCTGGCAATATCCCATACATCTCTAGTTCTTCACTCAGTTTTTCTTCTATGGCGTAGATCTTGTATGCCGTACTTAGTAACGTTATACTTCTATAATATTCTGCAAGCTCTTTATTTCATTTTTTGTGTATCGGACATACAAGACCTACTCTCCACTATCTAAGAAACCTTTTTCCCTTCTATACTTTATTTATTATCTCACTAAGTTTCTCGATCAAATCTTTCGTACCATACATCCATGCTTTATTTTGTATTCCATCCACCCCTGGAGTTTTTTGTTTTTTTTAGTCTATTTATTTGCTTCTATATTATTTCTTTTGTTATTTCATCTACATTTTGTTGCAGCTGTTGTGTTGTTATTGGTTGTCTATCGGTTTTTTTGTTAAATCCTTCATACAATTTTAAAAAGTGCATCCTCTAGTTTTCCATTAAAATTTGTTTGTTTTCTCCTTTTCTTATTTTTTTTCTTTGGTTATGTATTTCTATGCATCTTTCTCAGAACGTATTTCTTTTATCTCAAATTCCGTTTTTTATACATTGCCTTGGCTTCTTTGCATTTTTTTTTTGTATACCTTTTGCGCCTTCTGATATTGTTGTTTAGTTGCTTTATCATTTTTTCAATATTGTAGTACTTTTCTGGCTCTTTTTTTTTCTGTGTGCATTTTGTGTTCCATCATTTGCTCATTCCAAACGTTTCTTCTGTTTGTATAAACGTTTTCTTTATTGTTGCGTCTGCGATTGTGTTTTCTAATTCTGCCATTTGTTGTTTTACTCAATTTTCTCGGAAATGTTTTTTATATAAATTTTGCTTGTACATTTCTACGTTTTCTTGTGTCCATACAATTTTTGTTACTATATTCTTTTCTTTTTTTTTGGTTCTTTGTTTATACTTCCATTTATATACACTTCTAGTGGCTGATGATCCGACTCTACTCTTTCTCCAATCTTAAATTTGTCTATCTTTTGCCACGCTTCTTCATTAACCATTACGTAATCAATTACCAATTGTCCCTTTGCTCCTATGTAGGTATATTCTTCCTCTTCATCTTCTTTCATATTTCCATTTAATATGTCCCAGCCATTTCAATCATTTCCATCATATCTTTTCTTTCTTTATTTTCTAGTTTATATTTTGACTCTCTTTTGCATTTCTGTCCGTTTTTTAATCTTTTTTCTTAAATTTCGGTCCTAGCCTTGAAATCTCCTCCTACTATCAGTTTTTTCTCTGTTGTTCTTTGTATTGAGTTTTCTAGCGTTGTTCTATTTTTTTTTATCCCTCTGCTTTACACTATAACCATCTTGTATTTTGTTCCACACAGTATAAAATTTTGTTGCACTAACCCCACCATTTCCAATTTTACATCATCTTCTTATGGTATTTCATTTCTTATTCCTGTTATGATACCTCCTTTTGCTCTTCTCATTTTTTTTTCTTTAATAGCTGGCTGGCATTTCCATCTAAATTCTTTAGGCATTTGATCTTCCATGTCTCTCCATCTTTTTTTATCTATCTATGTTTCCACCATTCCAATTAAATAATTTTTTTTTATATATTTCCAAAAATCTTCATCTTTGTTGTTTAATCCTGCTACATTCCAAAATACTATGTTTATTTTATTGCTGGTGTCATCTATTTTTGGTCTATTATTGTTAACTTCCAATTTGTTGTTCTTTTTTTCTTCTCAACTTTTTCTATTAACAAAGTTTGGTTTAATTCTTTGTTGTTTGTTTTTACTTCCTTCCCTCCCCCCGTTTATTACTGCTACTAGTTTTTTCTGCCGTTTCTTTCATTGTAACAGTATTTCTCTCTATTTACCATAATCTTCATATATTCTACAATTGCCGTCTTGCCTTTTGTTTTCTTTTCTTTTGCCATATTTCTCAGTTTTTTTTTTTAATTCTTCTTTCTTTCTTTGTGAGGTCATTGTTGATAAATATATCGTTTTCCTTTAATACGCTTTTTTTCATTATAATTTTTCGTTTATCTTCCCAATTATCTAACTATACAAAAATACTTTCTAGTTTACTTTTGTTTTTTATTTTATATGCTATTCTCACATTTACACCTTCTTTTAATTTAGATCTAAACCAGTTTTCTACTTTATCTTTTAAAGTTGTTTCTTCCATTATACCTTCAATTAATCACTGAATGATGATTACATTATTTTTTTTTCATTTTGTTTTTGTTTTTCTAATTTCTGTTTTAGTTTGGCGACATTATTTTGTAAACTTTCTATTTTAGTTGTTTCTAGTGCGTTGATCCTATTGTTTAATTTTTCATTTTCTTTTCTCAATTATTCTGATTATTTTAAGATAACAGTTTAAGTTTCATTTATTATTTATAGCTGTTTGTCCAATTTTGTAATAGATTGCATAACCAATCTATAGGCATTGGCTACATACATCAAAGTACGCCTGATCCGGGTATTTAAAGATTAGGGTATAAAAAGAAATTTTAAAGTTTGCTAAAAGTAGAATTACAATCATGTTTCTCTTCTTCTTCTTAATCAGCCGTTTTTTATCCTTTGGATATATACGTCCGGACTATTCCCATTTTAACTTTGCCACTTGTTTGGCTATATTCTGCACTTTTGTTTAATCCATGTGTTGGTCTTATAGTCTCTAAGTGATAAACCTTTCTATAGTAGTGTACTAGCATTTTATTAATTATTCTTTTTGTAAATACCCAGGTCTCCGCTCCGTATGTTTGCACCGGCAGTATGCATTGGTTGTTTAGTTCAGTTTTTAACCCTAGTGCTATTTTCATTTTGAAAACATCTCTTAATTTTCTAAAAGCAGTCTATCTTAATCTTATTTGTCTGTCTATTTCTAGCTCTTGATTTGTTATTGTTTGCCAGAGGTATACATAGCTCTCTACTTTAAATATATTATTATTTTCAATTTGTATGGTTGTGTCGTTTTTGTTTTCTTCTTTGTAGTTTGGTTTTGACGCATTTTTTACATCCTGCACCATACTTGTTAATTCTTTTTTTGTTTTTGCAAAGAGTACGATATCGTCCGCAAATCTTAGATGGTGAAGCATCTCACTACAGATATGTAAGCTCTCTCCAGTCTATATTTTTAAATGCATCTTGCAGTGCTAGTGTAAACAATTTAGATGACATAGGATCTCCTTATCGTACTTTTTTTTCTATTTGTACTTTATCGGTGTTTTTTTGTGTAATTGTATTTGGTGTGTTGCGTTGTTATATATGTGTTTGATTAGGTTTTCATATCTGTGATCAACTCTGGTATTTTTTAGTGCTTGTAATACTGCCCACATTTCTACTGTGTCGGAGACTATTTTATAATCTATAAATGCGATCCAAACGTTAATGTTGTATTCCGTAATCTTTTCGATAACGGTTTTCATAGTTTGTAGATGTTCTATGGTACTAAAGGCTTGCCTAAAACCAATTTGTTCTTATGGCTGATAAAAATCTAGTTTGTTTGTTAATCGATTTATTACTACTCCTGTGACAAGTTTGTATATTTGGTTTAGTAATTCTAAACTTAAAACTTGGTTTTGGAATATTATACAAAATCAAAAAACAGAGAACAAAACACCCAAAACTATTTCTAAAAAAACTATCACACACTACCCAAACCGTGGCAATACAGATAAGCCAAAAAAAGTGCAAAAGCAAAACTGATAATTATCAGTGGTACAAATAAACACATACATAAAATGAGAATGCAAACGGATCCGCGGATCACAACCTGTTACATATGTTGAGTAAGTAAAAAACTTACAATATGTAATGCATAGCTTTTTTTGTTTTTTTGGTAACAAAAAGTTAAATAAAAACAAACTTGAAACAATTTCTTTAGCAAAACCAAAATTGCAAAACAAATTTAAAAAAAAATTCATATTAGGTTTAAAATAGCTTAAAACGGACAATTAAACAAGGAATAATTTTATTTTGTGCACATGTAGCATCTTGAGATTGGGTTACTACAATAAAATAAAATACTATAATGGCAAAGTTACAACTATAGATAAAACTTTGTTTAAATATTTCATAACCTTACACTATTTTGAGTCCAAACTGATGTTTTATAAGAAAATTAGTTTGCCAAAGACGCGTTTTCTTTCTTATTATTTGATCATGATTTAATTCTGCGGCTTTAATTGCTCATTTTAGCAAAATAGTTATTAAATTGTTAACAGTGTTATTTGTAAACATTATTTATAATAGTTAATGTATTATAAAAGTTGTTATTTGCGTGCAGCTAAAGCGTTTGAGGTTATGTTAAGGGTGGGCAACAGTGGACTAGTTGTAAATTGTTATAATATTTGTTTATGGAAGGTATTAGTAAATCTTTACCTTACAAGTTCTATGAGAAATAAATTTAATTACAAAATAGCTAGAGAAACTTTTAAGAGTAGGAATACATTGGCAGTAACGTCAATGAGTTGCTGATAGCTGTAGTATGCTTGGAGGTCTGTAAAAGATTGTTATTTTCATACTGTATCTGGCAGTAAGGTTTTATGAGTCCATGAGTCACATTTGAGACTTTTTTGTAATAGTTTTTGTGTAAAAGATTCTAGAAGTTTTGATATAATTTATATGTTTCTATGAGAATTGACATAACCTTTTCTGACTATTTCATCGTTATGGTTGAAGCTGTACACGAAACAATCATAAATAAAGAAATTTTTAATTAAAAAAATTCTTTGCACGAGCGCGTTTAGAACCACAAACAAGCCAACCGAACATGGCAGATTTCTTTGTGTTTGACCAAAAAACCGACAAAAAGCTGGTCGCAGCAAACTGTTTGAGGTACGTTGCATTGCTGTTGCAGCCCGTGTTCAAAAACTCTGCCAAACGATCTAACACAACTCAAATCCTGTTTCAGTACTAGCGCGCTTGTTTTTCTGTGCCATTACATTAGTAAGGAGCAGTTATAAACACACTGGTATTAGAGACTTTGAAGTTGTGTTAATTAAATGACAAGTGTTTTGGTGTATTACGTTTTGATGTTATGATGGGGATTCTAGCATTATGGTCTATTGAGTCTTATGCTAGAAAAAAACTCTATGTTTGTTATTTTTACAGTTAAAGTAACAACACCTCTAACATTTTGTGGTAAGCAGCTATTTGATGTTAGGTTGAAATAACGTAAGCGTTAGTACCTACGTTGAAATAAAGTACAACTCAACAATTCAAAACCGAATGCTGCTATATCCTGCAGACTATTAGTAAATTTTACTAATTTATTGTTTTGTGCTTGAGAGCGCTCTAGGTGGTTTTGCAATCAACTATCAGAATTAATATTTTGTATTCTAATCAATAAATTACGTTGTTTGCGCTCAAGCAATAGTTTGCATTAATAATACTTTATATACGGTATAAAAACTTACCATTTACATCTACATCAAATATACATAATTAATAATGTTTTACAAAAATATATAAAAATTAAAAATACAAAAAATAACATATACTAAAAATTGCACATATTTTACAAAACATTAGTCAGACTTCAAAACGTAGACTTAGAGACACAAAATAAATGGTAAAGTGTTTGCAAATCTACACATTCTACTCAGTGAACTATTAAAACCATAATTAGTAAAATGGGTAGACTCACGGAATAAGGAAAAATGCCTGCTGCGTCTATTATTAGGTGCTGTATGGAATGGAAGAGTACCAAGTAGCTCCAGACTTTTTTTAGCAAAGCTTTAACGACGGTAGATTATTGAATGAGGCAATGTAACTGTAATTATAATTTACAGACGGTATGCTCTATTTATAGGACAATAAACGACAATTTTTTTTTTAACTTGTTTAACGGAGCGTACTCAAAATACGAACGCACCAACGCACAATATAAAAGTTTTAGTGTACTGGGTGATAAATCCGTTGCACATGATGTTAATATGTTCAACAAATGTAAGTTAATGATCCAAAATTATGCCTAAATCTTTTATTTGTGTGACTTTGTCCAATACTTTAGTGTCAATTACATAGTTATAAGAAATTTTACTTAAAGTTCTATAAAAACTTATTGAAAAATATTTATTAGCATTGAAGAACAATTTATTAATAAAACACCAATTGTTTATAGTCTAAATCCAGTTGTAAAAGATGGCAGTCATTAAGAGAAGATATTCTTCTGTACATTTTTAAATCATCCGCAAATAAAAAAAATGACGACGAATTAATATACTGGGGAAGATCATTAATGAAAAGCACAAATAAAATTGGTCCACAATGAGATCCTTGAGGAACACCTGATGAAACACAAATGGGCTGTGACAGAAAATGATTAATTTTTACACACTGCGTGCGATTTTTCAAAAAGCTTAATAACTAGGAAATCACATCATGATGAAAACCCAGAGCTTTGAGCTTAGCAATCAAAATATTGTGGTTCACACAATCAAGCGCCTATAGTTAGAATCAACTTGTACTTTAGATTCAAATGCATTTAAAATATCATTTTCATAACAAAGTAAATTAGTAAGTGTGGAACGTCTTTCACAAAATTCGTGCTGCTCTTCCACTAAAATGCTTTTGTACATCCATTGTAACTAACCAGTTACAATTTTATCAAACAATTTAGGGATGGCAGATTGAATGCATATGCCTCTATAGTTAGTGATATCCTTTTTGACTCCAGATTTAAACAAAGGCGTAATATAGCTTTGTTTCTATATTTGAGAAAACTTTCTTTTATTCAAAGAATAGAATAAAACAATGCACCTTTTTAACAGCATAAATAGAATGCCGTTGGGTCCAACGCTTAAATTACATTTCGAATACGAAGCTCTGCAGCCATCCACAGGGAAAAGATGTAGAGCAGCAAGTGGGGAGAAAAAAAACAAATAATATAAACTGTAAATATGTAAATATTTTATAATAAAAAACTAAATATATGTAGTAAAAAAATAAAAAAAAAAAAACGTCAACAATTTATCAAAAATGTCATACAATTGTTATTGAGTCATGATAAATGACATAAAATCTTTATTAGCTGTCACAAATGTTATCAAATATTCGCATATTGTTTAAAAATCTTGTAAAAAGTCATAAAATTGTTTTTGAGTCATAATAGATACAATAAAATGTTTCAAATTTAAAAAAAAAAAAAAAAAAGGTTCTCAATTCCCTTAAAAATATAAAACAAACTAATTGAAAATTTTGACTAAATTACGTTATCTTTAAACTCAAACACTGCAGTTGGATGGATTTTGTTGTCATAGACTAAAAAAAAAATCTGCAAAACTATTAAGAAAGGCGTTCCCATTATTACAGGTTTGATTCTTATAATACATTGTGGCCAAAAAACCATTAGTTTTTTTAGTCTCATTAAGAAATCTCCAAAAATGTTTTGGATTATTTTGAATTTTACTTTCAGTTTGTAATATATATTGCTTGTATTGATGTTTACTAAGATTTTTACACGTAGTACGGTTGGATTGAAATTCATTATAATCCAACAACAGATGTGAAGATTATAAATCTATAAATTTTTAAATATTAAAAATTTCATGATATTGCCCGATATACCATTTGTCATATGAATAACCTTTTTTCTTGTATTCTAAAGAGTATTTACTGAAATTTTGACTAAAATCGACATAGCGTGACAGCGCTTTTTCGGGACCTGAAAATTACAAGTTTTGAAGATCGCGAAAACATGTGCAACTTTCTGCATCAAAATAATGGTGTATACGTATTGATTTTATAAGTATTGTGTGATCACTTCAAAAAGAGATTAAACATGAGGATATTTAGACCTTGCGAATCAAATTTTGTTAAGATTTGACAAAGTTAGAACGGTTTAAAGAAAGCAAAGTTTGGCGATTTTGCTAAATTTACGGGTTTTTTGGAATAATGTTTGAAGCTTAATATATCAAAATGACTGCCACGATATTAAACATAATAATATGGGTTTAAAAGTACATGTAATAAGGAATAATTTGAGCTATCGTAGACCTTTTTGTCATTTTCCAGAAGCCTAAAAATTGAGATACAAATTAAGCTAAAAATTACGTTTTATTGTAAAATTTCTGGCTTTCAAATGTGTGTCATTTTGAACAGGCAATATTCTAAGGTCCAAAATTTTGGAAATCTCATTTTTTTTATCTATATTTTGATCCCTGAAAATTTGAGCAAAATCAAAGAGGTCGACTTTTTCAAATTGGTCGAAAAGTAATAGAATTACCCATATACATTGTACACAGTTTAAAAACCTAAACAAATTAGCAACTTAATGAGCAGGGTAACTATCGTTACAAATTACTTCTATACCTAAATCATCCTTAATCCAAGACGCTGCAGATAGATTGTTATCGCCCAATAATATTAACTTAATGCTTGGAAACTCGTCGGCAATAAATTCGACAGAATACGTGGGATAAAGTAACACAGATTTAAATTTAGTCTTAATAGCAATTAAAACACCACCTCCACCTTGTTTGGAGCTTGTTAAGGTAGAGCGATCACATCTAAATAAATAATTTAATTCCGAGTCACCGATGTCAGGAAAAAGCCAAGTTTCTGTAAGAGCAATAACATCTTATGAGAAATCGGTACTATTTTTAAAAATGGGTCTAAGCTATTGACAGGATTCATGCTCCAAAAGTTCATTGGAGATGAAGCAGGAGCATTTTGTGGACGACCATAACTCACAAATCGTTTGACAGGAATTTTAGCTGGCCAAAAGTATTTACAAAGAACAGCCTGAGCATGGTCAGCTGGAACGAAGACTTTAAAACTACAGTAATTTCTAGATTTTACAGCTAGTTCTACAGCGTTAATTGAAATATTAGGGTATTTTAATTAAACATAGTTTATCACATCTGATTTATTAGTGCCGCGCTTAAGTTTGGAGACATGTATATATGAGGTAGGTACTTAAGCCTGAAACTTATTGTCACTTGGACCACAACCAAAAATTGTTGAGGTTTTAGGTTGATGTAGTGGCGTAATTGCTGCTCTTTCTCCAAGGTCATAAAATGTAATACAATTTAACATAACATTAGAATTATGAATGCTCACCTTGCAACGGAAGCACATTCCAGCAGTGTTTATAAACACAGCTGACATTGAATGTGGTTCCGGGGCAACGCCTGTAGGTATATAACCATAGGTGTGGATGAGCTCTGTATACAGTCGTTCAGTCTTTTAGTCAGATCTTAAGTCTGTACTTAAATAAGATTAAAGTATGAGTTATACCTTATTGAATATACTTGTAATCAATATAATATTTAAATAAATGAAACAATAAACACACATAAAGCTGTATCCATTCAACATACCATTTCACTAAACTTTCTGCTTAGGTTTTGATGGAGCAGTAAGGGTCGCAAAAGAAGCAGAGTTATTATTGCTTGAAGAATTAATTGCAGGTGGAAGCAAATAAACTTCTTCATTCATAATTGTTGGTGTAACTATACAAGGCATAGATACTTGAATACGTGCTTTATATTCAAGAATAACCTTATCCTTGTCAGCAATCTTTTCTTCAATGTACAATACATTATCTAATAGTAGTTTATTGTTAGACCGAACTTCATCTAAAAATATTTGATGTAGCCTGGGAAGTACCACAGTGGAACTTTTTATAACGAATGGCGCAACTATTATGAAATATGATTTTACAACTAATACATGTTACGCCAGATTGTGCAACACTTTTGCATTTGCACGCTTGACTGAACATGGCAATAAATTAAAATTTAAAATATAAAAATGTTTCTATAAAAGTGATTTAATAATAAAGAATAAAAATAATACAAGGATAATACAAGGATACACAATTCACACCGGTGCGGTCGTTTACTTAGTAACTAACTATAAAACAAACAAAAGCAAACTACGATTGGATAACACAAGAAAACAAAGGAATTTTTAAACAAAATTAAAATATTAAATCACAAATTAAAAAAACTCAGATTACGCCATTGGTAAAAATATTGCTTTGAACGCGGATGAGAATGCGCGGACGGCTGTAAATTTAGCTTAAATTTCAATATGCAAACTTTACCATAAATTATACAGAATATTCTTTATAACTTATAACACAAACAATCACAAATATAATTACCAGTACTTTAGGTAAAACTTCACAATTAAAAACACTTGTAAACAAATGAAAACAAATGAAATTGTAAAAGTAAAATAACAGTGCAGTGCGAGTAAAAAAATAACAATTGCAAAGAAAGACAATTCTTATTGGTTGGGAGGATTTGTAGTGGTGTAAAAACTTATATTAAGCAAATTAATATTTATATTAACAGCTTTAAAATACAATAATTTGTTTTTTTGTAGTTATTTTTTTCTTTTTTCATTTAAAAATTTAAGCAGCTACCCTTTTGCAGTGTGTTTTACTTTGTAATTGTTGCACGTAACTAACTGTTGTTATTTGGTTGCTGCGATGAACACCAAACTTGTTAAAATATTGCACTTATGCCAAAATATACAGCTTGACTTTAAGGCTATAGTTTGAATTGAAAGTAGTAATTAGTATATGCTTAAGGGTTTATTTGGGAAAGATGCAATACATTTTAATTACCCTTTAACATACATTAAAACATTGTTCTTTAGAGTATTTGTTTCTGATTATTGCACAGTTTAAAATAATTGAGGTTAGGGTATTTTAATAAAAAATTTATACTTTATTGTGCTGACTTTATTTTTATATATTAAGACCGGTTTCGGCGGTTAGGCCATCATCAGTTTTTTCTTTCCTTTTTTCCTGTGAAAAGAAAAGAAGAAACTGATCATCATTTTATTTCATACAAAAAGACTGACAGTACGCAACATCATAAACTCTAATTTAAGTATTTAGCTGAGAGTTAAGTAAGAATGTTTTTTTCTTATTGAATGCACTTTATGCTTTTTTAATTTGGCTTTTTATGTTTTAAAAATAATCTTGTTCTTCTTTTAGAGTATTACTTAAATAATTAATTGGTAGAATTGTTCTGTTGCCGGTAAAACGGAATTTGCGTTTTTGCAATTCAACTTTAAACTATATTGTTTAATTGCCAATGGTATGCAGTCTATTGGTCTCTGAAATTCCTTAGCAGTATCAGCTACAAGAACAGTGTTAATTGCATATCAGATTATTTATTATATTACCGTTTATTATAAGACTTATTTTTATCTAGTGTCTTTTTACATATTTTTTAGGTATTTTATAATCCGTTCTTCTCAAGCCAAAGTTGCTAAAGTTGCCAATGTTCTGCGGCTGTTTGTTTTTTTTTTTGCAAGTTTGACATTAAAGATGCCTATAACAATTGAGAATTGCGCTTTTTTATCTTTTCTTGCAGCGGTGATGTTATCGGCTTTTATGATTTAGAGATTTTACCAGTTGGAAATCTTTATAATGATATAGATTATTTGCTTTAAAACTCCTTAGCAGTATTAGCTATAAGAACAGTGTTAACTGCATATCACAGATTATTTATTATATTACCGTTTATTATAATACCTATTTTTATCTACTGTCTTTTTACATATTTTTTTAGGTATTATATAATCCGTTCTTCTCAAACCAAAGTTGCTAAAGTTGCCAAGTTCTGCGGCTGCTTGTTTTTTGTTTGGCAAGTTTGGCATTGAAGTTGCCTATAACAGTTAAGAATTGTTATTTTTTATCTTTTCTTGCGGGGGTGATGTTTTCGGCTTTTATGATTTAGAAATTTTACCAGTTGGAAATCTTTATAATGATATAGATTACTTGCTTTGATATAGCTTGTTTATTTATTATTTGTTGTTTTAGTTTTTTTATATACTAAGCTTTTGACTTCGCCAATGCCAATGCGCATTGCTTTTGAAATTATTCTTGTAGAGTATGTGCACTGAATTTAGTATGGTACATTTCTTTTAGTCTTCAATTTTATTATACCTGCTTTTGCTCTTTTTCTAGTTCTAGTAGTCGTCCTTTGCTTTTTTATAGTTGTGTTGTACGCAGCAACCAATAATTTGGTCGTGTGGAAATTAAGTATTTGCCTTGGTTTAAAAGGTTGTTTGTCTTCCATAGAATCTTTAAGGCAGCCTGATATGTCAGTGTGGGATTTTACCCATCTTTATGAATTATATTTCTTTTGGCATTTCTGTTTAAAAAATTAAGTAAGTATAACTTCTGACTGACGCCAAAACAATAACTAGATTTTGAAAGTTTTGGTAACGGAATTGTACTCTAGATATAAAACATAAAATAAGCCTACCTGAAATAATGATTTTCACACGATAGAAACATAATAATAGTATTTGAGTTAGAGATAAAAAAAATAATTAAGAAACTCTTATAATATTATAAATGTTTAACAAAAACATTGTCATAAACCATTATTATTTATAATAACATTAAACTAAAACAACATGAACTAGTAGATTGGATTTATGCATTGATCTTGTATAATCGTGTTAAACATATTCAGTTATAGAATTTTTTTAATAAATTTATTTTATAATTAAAAAAAATGTTTAAAAAAGATTAGCATAAACATAATTATTTATATTTTTTTATTTAAAGATTATGAAAATAATGAAATGAATATGGATTTGCAAGGTGAAGAAATTGATCAAATTGGAAACTATTTAGCAAAATTACTAGTTATGCCTTGGAATCATAGAGGAATGCCATTAATATATGTTGAAGAAAAAAATGCCAATACTTACAATGAACCTAACTACGATTATGATACATCAGGCATCGCTAATGCACCTATAAAGCGATCAAGATATTTCAGAATGTACCCATTCAAGAGGCAAAATATTAAACAAGGGTGAGTATCAAAAGAATTATAGATTTTTTTATAGTAAAGAGAGATTTTATTTAATCAATTATTGTTATAATAAGTTTTACTTCTAACTGGCTCATTTGTGTATTTTTTAAACACAAAAATATAAATTTTTAATGTTATATATAATTATACTTTTGTTTTGTAGTTATCATTGATTAATTATTTCAGATATGACAATGAGAATATCTACATGTGCCAGCCAACCAAGGAAGAAGTTTTTAAGTTATTAATGGCTTTACAAGATGCTCGTCAACGGAATACAAAAGGAAGCACTATTAATTTCTGCAAGCGAAAAAGACCAACCTCTGCAATTTTTGCCAATATACGTTTCCTTAGTTAAAGTGATTTAAAGACTACAAATAGCTCAAATTATATGTCGTGCTGTATAAATAATAAAGCATATCATTATTTTTAAGAATATATGTATTAATATTCTATTTATATTAAACTGAATGGATCCACATTAGAAAAGAATGAGACTGAGAGATACATTTGAGAACAAAGGATTCAGTAAATAAATTTCAACTAAAAATATATACTTGTATTATCTGCATATAAACTGAAGTAAGTAAATTATACAAAACTTATCAAATATAGTAAAAAAATTAAAAATATATTTAGTTATTATATACATCATATTATTATATCATATAAAATTATGCTACCTTGTATTACATTGCGGTATTTAATTAAACAATAAATTTGTTATCACAAGTGACTTCTTTAAACTCAATATCTTGTACAATTTCTGAATTCTTAAACATTAATTCTAATTTATCCGTTTCATTATATGGCACATCTGTAATAAATTGTTATTTGTTGTTAGTTGAAACATGTTGCCCTATTATTTCTCATTACTTACAGACAGTATTCTCCGACAGAGGATTACAATCGAAGTTCCTTTTATTATTTAATATAACATTGCAGAGGGAGTCTTTCAGGTAAGAAGCGTTTACGCTCATAACTATCCCGCATACTTCTATAATTCAACAAATTTAATTACATAGTTACAAAATCTATAATACATAAAATATTACCTTTATATTTTCGTTTTAAATATACTGAAACGTTCCGGTTGATTGTTGATTCATCCTTTAATTCCGAACTTCTGTCTTTTGCAATTCTCGGATTTACAGCTAATATTCTTTCAGCCGGAGGTATTTTAACTTGAAAAGATATTTAAATTTATAATACAGTTTCATTAATTGGTTTAACTTAATTACCACAATCTTTACTAATTTGACGCCCTACTAAATGTAATTTTAGTCCATAACCAGGATTGATTTGTGAATGCAGTCGGTGGTAAATAATTGGAATTTCATCGTTATTAAAGTTGAAATTAACTGAAAATTACTTTTTTTATAAAGAAATATGTATACGATGTCTAAATCTGTTATTATTATTAGTTGAGATTAATTAAAACTTAAAATTTTAGTAAATTAAAAGTGTATATGATACACACCCTATTAATAAACACGATGAATAACATAGGAAGTTGCACTATTTTTATTTGATGTTATCTATCAGTCAATATGTATCTAATTTTCTAATTATATCAGTTTCGGTATCCTTAATTGCATACATATATAAAGTTTGATAATAAAACTTACATTGTTTATATAATTAGTAATTTTAATATTTACCCATTTGTTGTTGTAATTCTCCACAAAATTTATCATTGTTGACTAATAAATATTCTGTTTCACAAGGAAAGTTAAACGTTACAAAACTTAACTCCAGTCGACATACATCCTGAAACAATATTAATTAATATGAAACTTTAATAATTAAAATATTGATTATATTGTAGTGAAATAATCTACTACTAATGTTAAAATAAATATAATTAATCTTCAATAACACTTTTCTAGATTGATTTAGAACGCCTAACACGCCAAACAAAATGTTTTATTTATGTTAAGAAAAGTTGTACGTTTCATCCGGTATTGATTTCAAAGAAAACAAAATAAAATTCATCAATCATTATAGTCACAATGTAATAAAAACAAACAACGTGGATTGTTTTTCTGCTGAAATAGCTTATACATATGTATTGCATTTTAAAATATTTGGTTGTCAGTATTATATATCTACATATTATACAGGGTGCTAATTAGGTACGTAGACAAACTTAAAGAGGTTATTCCTTAATCAATGCTAATATAAAAAGTTTATACGAACATGGGGTAGTTTTTTAAAATATTAATTTGTTTGTTTGAAATTTTTAACAACAAAGTTGTTAAAATAGTGGGTATTTGTAGTTGTCTGATAGTGTAAATGATAGATTTAATTAATTGTCGTTTGTATAAAACAGTTAAGTTCACCAACAACAAAATAGCAGACATACACTTTCTGTATGAAAAAAAACTCACTGCGTCCTGTGCCAAACACACAAACTTTTATTAATATCAAGCAGTGCCAAAAAGACTGGCAACAATAAAAATTGTTCGGATGGAAGAAGCTGTTTTTAATGAAATTAAAGAAATTCTGATAGACGTACCCAGAAAATTTCACTCTTACTAAATATCAATCATGTTACAGTATAGCAAATTTTAGAGACAAGCAGCTGTATCTCTATCATATTCAATGTATACAAACTCTTTTGTCAAGGGTTTGCCTCAACTGTTAGATTTTGCACTTGCTTACAAAATAATATAGCAATAAATTCAAATCTAAGGTTTTTAACCCAGGCCAAAATGAAATCATAAACTTTTATAATAATCACGTAGCGTGTTTGATATCAACATGCTATAAGTGAAACTAATAATAAGTTTCACTTATTCTTATTCTAGTAATTATTACTAGAATTACTTTTCTATAAAAGTTTGCAACCAATATTGACGGTTTTTAAAAGACGTCTTGAACTCTTAGAAGAAAGGCTACTGTTATGGTTAATACGTAATAGTGCGCCACAGTAGCAGAGCTAAGATTTCTGGATTCTGGATTCTGGATTGAAAGTTGGAGGGTAAACCAAAGTCTACTGCACGTATGCCTCATTAGGCCCTTTGTATTTATTAATACGTTTATTTCTTGCTTTTTGGCCTTGAAAATTACATTTACAAATACATTTTTAACTTCCCAAAATTATACAACCTAATCCTTATAAAATTAATACAACTAAAAGTATTTTCTTCTCTGTTCCTCTACTTCTTTTCTTCGTTTTTTTAATTGCCCTCATCCATTCTATCCCTCTTCCGTCCCCTTTCAATATTTCATTTTTTCCCATCTGTTCTTCGCTCATTTTGTTACACTTTTTTAACATATGTTCCATAGTTTCTTTAGTTTCTCCGCACATTCTGCACATTTTCAAATCTTCTTCCATCCAAAATTTTGTCACTCGCTCTTTATTACCACATCTGAATCTTGCAATCATTTTTTTATTATTTTTACTATATCTATCGCTCACTAGGTACATTGGCAGTTCGCTTTCTATAATATGTTTATAATTTGCGTTGTACCTAGACTCTTTCACTCGTATTCTCCTTTCTTGCCTTTGTATATCTCTATCTCTTTCCATAATTTTGTACCATGTCTCCCTCCCAGATTCTCTCATTCTTTCAATTTCTTGGCTAGCATACTCATTCCTATTGTAATAATTTTCCCTAATCTCTTCTATCTTTCCATATCTTCCTTTCATTTTCTCTTTCATGCATTCTTGTAAGATTTTACATTCGTGTCTCTGTCTCATTCTTTCTTTATACTTCATTGCTCTTATTCCTGCTTCTAAGCTTAACTTATCTTTTTTGACTTCCTCCAGCACAATATATGCTGGAGTTTCCCTATTTAAACCTAGCACCCATCTCTAATATTTCACATGTATTGCTTCTAATGTTTCTTGTTCATTCCATTCCCATATTTCTGACATACAATACAATATCATACTCTTAACTAAACTATCAAACATAAGTCCTTTTATTCTCATACATTCAAATTTTCTTTCACTTATCCCCCAAACTTGTCCCACTACTTTGTTTGCTTTTCGAGCCATCTCTTTAATGGGTTTGCTCTCAGTGTTGTTCGTGCAAAAAACATTTCCCAAATATTTAAAAGATTTTACTTCCTTATTACCTTGCCCATTCCATTTCCAGTCCTTAATTTTTTTTCTTTCACCCCCTTTTCTGAACACCATAATTTTTGTTTTAGCTACATTAACTTCTAAACTTTTTTTTCTAAAATATTTTTCTAAATTTTTAATTATTTCTTTTATTTCCTTCGCTTCTTTTACTATAATTACCATATCGTCTGCATATGCTAGCGACCACACTTTTTCTATGCCGACTACTACCCCTCCTGCTTGAGCTAACTTCATTTTTTTTTTCTACATCTGCTATGTAGGTTACAAACAAAGAGGGACTCAATGGACATCCCTGTCTTACTCCTTTTGTTGTTCAAAATCTTTCACTTAATTTCCCGTTCACCCACACTCTGCTTGATGTCTCCTCATACACTTTTTCTCTCTCATACACTTCCACAGTTTCTCTCTATCCACACTATCAAATGCCGCCTTTAGATCCAGGAATAACGCATATACTTTTCCTTCTTTTTCTGCAATTTCTTTTTCCACAATATGGTGTAAATAATATACGTTATCCATGGTACCTCTTCCCTTCCTAAAGCCGGCCTGCCCGTCTGGAATTATTTCTTTCATACCCAGTTCCTCATTCAATTTTTCTTCTAATATCATGGCGTAGATCTTGTATGCCGTACTCAGTAGTGTAATGCCCTTGTAGTTATTTACTAGCTTTTTGGTTCCACTTTTGTGTATAAGGCATATAAGACCTTCTCTCCATTGATTTGGAAACTTTTCCATACTCTATTTATTAACTCACTCAATCTCTCAATCAACTATTCCGTATCATACAACCACGTTTTATTCTGTATCCCATCCATACCTGGCGCTTTTCTTTTCTTTAATTTTTTTATTTTCTCCCATATTGCTTCCTTTAAAATTCCTTCCGCTTGTAGGATTGGCTCTTGTCTGACTAGTTTTTTTTTTTTTTTCACAACCTTCAAACAAACTCGAAAAGTGTTCTTTCCACGCTTCTATTGGTATTGCCTCAATATCTCGCTGTTTTTTCTTAGTTCTTTGTTTATGTATTTCCATGCTTCTGCTTCTGACTTTATTTTTTTAATTTCTATTTCTTCTTTTTTTATAAATTTGCTTTTAGCTTTTTTACACTGGTTTTTGTATGCCGTCTGATCGTTTAGATATTCTTCTTTTGTGCATTTGTTGTTTTTCCAGCGCCTTAACATCTTTCTGGCTTCTACTTTTTTCTAAGTAAATTCGCTGCTCCACCATTTGCTCTTTTTCATTTTTTCTTCTTTTCTTCTACATGTTTTCTTTACTACCGCTTTTCTGATTGTTTTTTTTAAATCCCTCATTATCTCTTCGACATTGCTTCCGTATTTTCTAATTTCTCTCAGATTTTGTTTGTACATTATAACACTTTCTTCCGTCCATATTATCCTCTCTTCACTTTTTTTTTCATTTTCCTGTCTCTTCAGAGTTTCTCCATTTAAGCTGAGTTCTAAAGGCTGGTGGTCTGATTCAACTTTTATTCCTACTTTAAAATTGTCAATCTCTTCCCACGCTTCCTCATTTACAACTACGTAGTCTATTACCGATTGTCCGTTTGTCCCTATATAAGTAAATTCTCCCTCTTCATCTCCAGTGATGTTTCCATTTAAAATGTCCTAGCCCCTCTCTTCTATCATTTTTATCATTTCCTTTCCTTCTCTATTTTCTGTGGTATCCTTTGATTCTCTGTTTCTTGTGTCATCTTGTTTGATTTTTTCTCCCTTCTTTCCAATTCTTCAATTCAATTCGGCCCTTTGTACCTCCTCCGTTGTCTTGGCATTCGACCACCCTATGTGACTGATGTATGCAAGTACAGCACTTAGAGGGGTCTCTCTTATACTAGCCATGTCAAGCCAGCAGCTCCCCAACATGGACTCTCTATCGTATGAGAGGACAGGGCACGTGCATAGCAAGTGCTCGATCGTCTCATAGCCCATTTCACACTTCTACACGTTGAATTGTCTTCAATACCAATCGTGTGCATGTGTTTCTTTAGTTGGCAGTGTCCTGTCAAGATTTCTGTCATAATTTGCAAGTTCTTTCTGGACAGTCGCAAGTAGTAATCGGCTGTCTTAGCGTTAGAAGCAGTCATTGCTTCCTTTGCCTGTCTGCAGCCCGGAGTGTCATCCCAAAGTCTTATTGTATTGTGTGAATTAATTTTTAGTAAATTATTTAAACATTGCTTGTTAACGCGGTCCAGAGTTCAAGACCACACGCCAAGAAAGTTGACTCTTTACGCGCCAGCTTGTCCGCTTCAATGTTACCACGATGACATTCAAAAATTAGCTTTGATGTGATTTTAGGTTTGTTTACAGCAATTAGAACCGCTCTACTATTCGTTAAAATTTGGACATTCTTGCCAGTTATTTTGCGGTTCACAATTTCCATAACCCCATAGGTTATCCCGACCATTTCTGCATGAAAAGTGTGAGTTCCTAGTGGTAATGATATTTTGAGGTCTAGGTCTTGCGAGAAAATTACCACTCCTGAATTTTTATTGGTTTTTGAGACATCCCTGTAGATTCTAATCGAATAATTAATCACGTTCTGATCTTCTTGTTCATGTGTGCGCACGTTGTAGGGTCTTTAAAACACAAAGAAAAATGACATGTTATCTGTATACGCTCCTAACAGAGGTGTTTTCTTAACAGCCTCTTCCAAGAGAGTACAATGTTTGCCAGCCCTCTCTGCAGTGTACCAAAGTCCAGCTGCATTTAGACGCAAAGTTTCCAATGTCGCCATCTCCTCGACGTAAATGTCAAAGGGCGGCAGACACAATATTGCCTCCATAGCAGCAGTTGGTGTTGTTCGTATGCCACCTGTTATACTTAGGCATGCCATTTGTTGCAACTGATTTAGTTACAGCCATAGCACTATCTTTGAAGACAGTTCCCATGTTTTCCCCACTGCTCGTCTGCATTGCAAAAAAGACATATAAACATTATTGCATCTCATATTTAAATGTGGTCCCCATGTGAGCTTATTGTCAAAAACCACCGCAAGATATTTTACCTCAATTGATAGCGGTAGTGGGATATTTGAGAGTTTTGGTAAGTTTAGATTTCCAATTTTCTTCTTTTTTGTGAAGAGAATCAGTTCGGTTTTTAGAGGGTTAACCGTAAGAGCTTGGTCTTTGCACCAATTCTTGATTAATTTTAAAGCCTTTTGCATTAAGTTGTAGAGTATGCTTTCAAATTTACCGCTTAGTAGAATTGTTATGTCATCTGCATAACCAATTGTATAGAAGCCATGATCATTGAGTAGCCGTATAAAGCTGTCGACTACTATATTCTATAGTAGTGGAGATAATACACCTCCCGGGAGACATCTTTTAGCAACGACTTTCCTGATCGTCAAATCCCCTACACTAACAATAACGGCTCTTTTCTCAAACATGTGTTTTATTCATCCACTGATTGTGGAGTTTACACCATGTGTTGCAAGAGTAGTTTCTATTTTTAAAAGCGCCTTTATTATCTATAAACACGCCCATGGTAGACATTTTGTCTCTTAATGAACTTTTGATTCGGTCTGTTACAAGATGTAGGGCCGATTCGGTAAACCTTTCTTAGGTGTATGCATGTTGGTTCGGGTGTATTGGCTTAGTATAAAAGCCGTTTCCTAAACTGACCTTTTGCACAATCGTTGTAATGTCTTCAGGAAAAAAGGCGTGAGGCTGATTGGGCGATGTAATCGTTACGCCCTGGTTTTGGTATAAATACAATTTTTATTTCCCTCTATGCTATAGGTATGTATCGAAAAGCAATGCATGCACTATAGATTGTTGGCAAGTGAGTTAGTATGATATCTTCGCCCCATTGTAGAAAATCCGGAAAAACTTTATCTAATCCTGGCGCTTTATATAGAGAGAAGTTTTTAATTGCCCATGCTATACGCACCTTTTCAACAAGCTGGTGAGCAGCTACCCAGCCTTCCTCTGATCGAGCTAGAATTGTAGTGTCGGACCAGACTTGTTCTGGGGCGGTACAACCTGGGATGTGAGTTCCGATAGATTGGCTGTGTATGAGCCGTCAATTCGTTTCAGGCAACCTAGTTGCTGTTGGGAGTCTTTGGATAAGATTTTTTTTTCAGCCTTACAGCAGTTGAAGTGTTTTCAACATCCTCACAAAAAGATTTTCAAGTTTTCCGTTGACGTTGACGTATGCGTATTTTAAAATCTATCTGGACATTTTTGTATAACATCTAGTCTGATTGGTTTTTTGAGTTTTTTGCTCTATTGAAGAATCTCCTTGCAGCTTAGATAGATTGTCTCGAAAAGTAGCCTTATCGGTCTGCCTCGGGTTTCAGTAAAGCCTGATTATTGTTTAGATAGGATTTTTAAACCACATCTCAAAATATTAAAAAAGACACCTTTAGAAACAATTTTGGAAAAAAAAACATACAATTTTGCAGTTTATAGACGTGTGAAAAGAATTATAGGTTGAAAAATCTGTACTAAATTAGTCAAATTGTATATTAAACTGTCAAAAAACTTACTACGTCTATCAAAAAGACTTTAACTAAAACTATAAAATAATTTACATAAATAATTTATGTTAACAGAAATATAGCAAATCTGTCAAATAGTACTCTAATCTGTTATAAAACTAGAAGATTTTTAATGTAAATTACTGTAATTTGTAAAAATTACATAAGTTAAGCAAATGTATTGCATCTGTCAAAAATTGTATTCTATTTTGTTAAAAATGTCAAATAGTCCAAAAAATTACAATTGTCAAAAAATTTATAAGAGTTTCAAATTTATTTCATCAATGTTATAAGTCAGCATAAATCTTCCAAATCTGTTAAATTGTTCTTTAAACTCTTAAAAATGTTACTACATCTGTCAAAAAATACTAAAAATTCCAAAAAGTTACTCAATCAATTTACAGCAATTTTATAAAATGCGTACTATCTGCCAAATGTATCAAATTGTATTTAAAACTTTTAAACGGTGAAAAATATTACCAGATTTTTCAAAAATTAACTCCGAATTAAAAAAAAAAATATACATCTGTTGTTTAGTTTACAGTAATAATTTATATAAAAAAAATATATATCAAACCTGTCAATCAGTAACTGCCAAAAAAATATATACATTTGTCAAAAATTAATTAAACTATCATCAATATTACAACATACGCAAAAAGGTTGATATGTTGTTATAAATCTGCTAGATAAGGTAATAAAGATTTTAAACTGTTCAAAATGTTACTACACCTCTAAAAAAAACTACCAAAACTTTTAAAAAGTAACTAAAATTCCCAAACAATTTTCGGTGATGTGTAAATATACCATATTTCATCATGATGTGATTTTCTGGTTATTCAGAGTACAAATTAAAAACTTTTTGTCACAGCCCATTCTTGTTTCATCAGGTGAATGGATCAAGGATCTCATAGTAAACCAATTTTATTTTTGCTTTTCATTAATGATATATCATCTTTCAATGACTGCCATCTTTTACAACTGGACTTAGATTATAAATATAAATAATTAATAAATAAATAATTGGTGTTTTATTAATAAATTATTCTTTAATGCTGATAAATGTTTTTCAATAAGTTTTCATAGAACTTTAAGTAAAATTTCTTTTAACTATATAATTGACACTAAAGTGTTGGACAAAATCACACAAATAAAAGCTTTAGGCGTTATTTTTGATCATAAACTTACATTTGTTAAACATATTAACATCATGTGCAATCGTGCCATAAAAATGTTAGGATTTGTATATAGAATGTCCGCGGATTTATCAACCAGTACACTAAAACTTTTATATTGTGCTTTGGTGCGTTTGCATTTAGAGTATGCTCCGTCAGTTTGGAATCCTGTTTATGAAATTCATAATCGTAGTATTAAACAAATTCAAAAAAAAAAATTGTCGTTTATTGTCTTATAAATCGGGCATATTATCTGTAAATTATGATTACTGCTACATTGTTTCATTGTACAACTTACCACCATTGAAGATTCGCCGCAAAAGAGCTGATTTGTCGTTCTTGCGTAATTTAATTATGTCTGAGATTGATTGTTCGGAGCTACTTGGTACTCTTCCATTCCATGTAGCACCTAATAACAGACACAGCAGGCATTCTTCTTTACTCCGTGAGTCTACCCATTCTATTAATTATAGTTTCAACAATCCACTGGGTAGAATGTGTAGATTTGCAAAATTTACCAACTGATATTAATGTATTTTGTTTCTCCAAATCTACGTTTAGAAGTCATCTGAGTCATGCTGACTAATGTTTAATATGAGCGCTTTTATGTATGTTATTTTTTGTATTCATTATTTTTGTATTGTAAAATATCATTGTTTATGTATATTTGATGTAGATGTAAATGGTAAGATTATACCGTAAATAAAGTATTATTATTATTATTATTATTATTATTATTATTATTATTATTATTATTATTATTATTATTATTATTATTATTATTATTATTATTATTATTATTATTATTATTATTATTATTATTATTATTATTATTATTATTATTATTATTATTATTATTATTATTATTATTATTATTATTATTATTATTATTATTATTATTATTATTATTATTATTATTATTATTATTATTATTATTATTATAATTATTATTATTATTATTATTATCATCATCTGTTAGAAGCAATTTTCCAGATTAGTCAAATTGTATTCGAAACTGTTACTAAAACTAAAACTATCAAACTTTTTACTATAGCTGTTAAAAACTATTAAAAAAGTTACTAAACTGTTGAACATTTTACAGTAATGTGATAGAACTCATAGAATCTACAAGATGTCTAAAATTTTATTTAAAATTGTCAAATACGTTACTACATCTGTCAAAACGTTATAAAACTGTTAACTATTTACAATATTATCACAATTTTGCAAAAATGTACCAGATCTGTTAAATAGTATTTTAAACTATCAAATTGTTTGCAGTAAAGTATAAAACATTATAAGTTTTGGGTCTGTACAATATTTGTCAAATTATATTTCAAATTGTCAAAAAAATTAATTTATTTTTTAAAGAAATCATTAAAACTATCAACTTGTTTACATGTTTAATGTATATGTATAAACATTATAAGATGGCAAAAAATGTACTAGATTTATAAAATTTATTCTAACCTGTCAAAAAAGTGACTACATTTCAATCAATAGGTTACAAAAACTGCCAAATTTTGTACAGTATTTTGTATAAACTTTTTAAGTTAAAAGAAAAACCTGATTTGTCAATAAGCTAACCTTTATTAAAAACTTGCCAGATTTGTTACTAATACTGTCAAACAGTGTTTAAAAATATTATAAGTAATCGCAAATTTGCCACACACGTTGAATTGTATTATAAATTATTTGAAAAGTTACTACGTTGGCTAAAAGTTACAAATTTTTTTAAACAGTAATGTATTTAATTGTATTTTAAAACATATGTGACCTAAAGCATTAAAAATAACTATAGTTTTTAAAAAAATCTATGTTGGACATTCTTGAATAATTTTAAAATGTTGTGCCAGAACTATTAAAATTAGTTTTAAAACTGTCAACATCAAAACTATCAAGTTATGTTTTAAACCTGAAAAAATATATCAAAAAATGTACAAACTTTATATGTTAAAAATTGGTGGTTTTCTTCCAAATTTGTAGCAATACAACAAAATTATTATATCGTGTAATTGTATAAATGTCCAAAGTTACTAAAATTGCAAAAAAACTGCTAGAACTTTAAAGTTGAATTAAATAACTAAAATCTGTTAGTCATTCTGCAAACTGTCAAAAATGTTACACAAAAACAGTCAAAAAAGTTAAAAAAGATATAACCAAAAAAGTCAAAATAATATGATTTGCTTATAAAAGTTAGCAGCAAAGCATCAAAACTGATAAATTCTACTCTAAAACTAATAAAAGTTACTAAAATGATCAACAAATAAACCAAAACTGTTAAAAATAAACCGATTTAATTTAAAACTGAACCGAAAATACCACGCGGGGTGCGCAGCATCTATCCACGTTTAATAAAATCTCTATCAATCATAGGTCTTAAGTAAAGTCAAACCGGGAATCCATTTTGAGTAGTTTAAATTTAGTGGTGAAAATAGTTGTGTCACTAAAATCCAATCACTGCTTACGGTTATTGTCACTAGACTTTTGTGATAGCTTGATGAGCGTGCATTTAGGTTTTGGTGAAGTATATCTTCTACGTGGAAAAATGATTTTTAAACAGTAGATGCAAATGTTGGAATGTTTACGTTAAATTTTAATTCACTAATAGGGTTTGGTGATGAGATTTGCTTTTTCTGATAATAAAGTGTTTTATTCAGCCATATGTTTTAGGTTGATAGTTTTTTGCTCAAAGCTTTTTTTCTTTTTTGCTTTCTATGATGTGATCAACAAGTTGTATAGTCTCCTGTTGAAGTTTGTGTGGAATTCTCTAAAAAAATTTCTTAAGTAAAATATCTCCAAGTAACCTCAAACTGTATTGATAAATCTGATAAAGATTCCATGTGTAACTTTGATTTTTAAAATATTAAAAATGCCTCTCGGAGACTGTTTTAGAAAAAACGTACAACTTTAACTTGTAACATTCCCTCTCTGTCTTACGCTTGTGGGCCTTTCTGCATTGTAGACCTTTGCTTACAGTTAGCTCCGTTATAGGGCCACAGCACTTTAACTTAGTTGCGCGTCAATATTTATACCAAAATTATGCTGCTTGCTAAATCAGACACGCCGGACCACAATTACAACTACTTGATTTTTAAGCCCCACCGCCAAACATTGAAAAGGGCCTATAAACATAGACAATTTTGAAAAAAAAAAGTATAGTTTTGTCGTTTATTTAACTTTAATTTTGTAAATGTTGAGTTTTAAGAGAGCCCTAGGTTTTTAAATAATTGTCGGAAGGCCCCCTATGCTTGTGAGCCTTTTCGCATTGCAGACCCTTGCTTACAGGTAGTTCTGCCTTTGCTACTTAGGTTACACAATAAGAACTCTTTAGAATTATTTATTTGCGAGTACTCAAAATTAATCGTTAGAATACACAACTCTAATTAATAACGTTAGTTGTATTTAAAAAAATCATTTCATTAAGTTTTTATAACGCAAAAAAAAATTAATGATATTTTTCTTAAATTGTGAAATGCATTAACATTTATTACTGATAAACAATATAATAATTTTATCTAGCATTTTAAGGTATATTGCAATAATCATAATGTTTCTTAATATATTTAAAATTAATTTTGTAATTAAGCGTCCATACACTGTGTTAATACTAAGTCATTTACACTACCGAACCTGTTAATTGAAAGAATGGAGCGCGCTGTGGATACTGACGATGCCTAGTATCTGGTCCACCCACACACAATGTAATTATGGTTACATAGATACTAATCATTTATTAGACTAATGCCTTAAATTAATAAATGCCATAACTTCTTAAAAATGCTCTGCTGAGGCAATTTATGCGTCGAGATTCGGCGCGTTATCCAACTGAACTCTCTTAGTTTTAATTTTTGATTTACCATTAAAATTATGACGGAGTCTTAACCGCATTGTTAAATTAAAAATATGTAAAGTGAATTGGTAGAAGAAGTGCATTGACACTAACGGTAAATAAATATTATTAAAAATATATGATTCTGTAGAAATCAAATAATTGTTTTTATAATAATTAACCAAAAGCACTAGGTCAGTAAGTAAAAAAATAACATTTATTCATTTTAACTACATCAACAATCAGTATGCAAATCTCAAAAATTAAAAAAAGTTGACTTTGTGGGTCTTGTAATAAGCACTTACCGACCTTGTATTGCAATTGAATATTATCGATCACTTTTTGTCACCAAAAAATTTAAAGAAAATTGTGAATGCAAATATTTTAGGGTTGGCTCTCTAGCTAGTTTTAATATTTTTTTAATTGAAAAAGTTGTTTGTTGTAAACAGATTTAATTGCCATTTTTGGGTAAGTGTCACATTGCTATAAGATCTAAAAAGTATTAAAAAAAAAAATGAAAATTTGCTGTCTTTGTTGTGAGCGGTTGTGTATTTGTTTATTGCCTGATATTGTGCTTGCGTTTTTAATTAATAAACTAATTTTTATCAATCGTGTTATTACAAAAGAATGTGATCTTTAAGTATTGTGTGTAAGTTCAGTTGTTGTTTAAAAACTTTTAAATAATACAATCATTATATAATTTAATTTGCGGAATTTAGTACTATTTATTCAATGTTAGTTTATTTTTATTTACAGTAATCATCAAAAAACATATAATAGCTTAGAAGAATTATAGAATATTTGTATTATATAGCTAGCTGGTTGGGTATTTATTCCTGTTCTTGTTTCAATAGCCTCATCTATAATAATACACAACCGTACATATAAATCCGAATTGATAGATTCGGCAAATTAATCAAACTTTTTTTTAAATTTTATGATTAGTCAATTAACCCACTACTACAAAAACAAAACATCATCTATCGCATTGTTTATAAAGTTTTTTTACTATATAAAAAATTAGTAATTGAAATTAAAAAATCTATTTATAAAGTTTATTCTGATAGTATTCTTCTCGTCCTTCAATTTAATAAATGTAGAGGAAGTTTATTTTGTTGGTAAAAACAAAAACGCCAATAGGACTTATATTATAATTTAATTAGTTATTATTTAATCATCGAACGTTTCGACAGAAAACACCTGTCTTCATCAGCACTGCAAAGACATTTTTTAACATTATAAAAAATAATTTTATGACACAGATACAAATACAAATTACAAAAAACATTAATATTATTAAAATCTTACCTTAATTAAAAATAAAATAAAATTGTTTATGTTTGGATCACCAATGTGCAATCATCAAAATGGAAATTTTCGATTATCCAGTACATAGTAGTAACACTTACAAGATTAAAAACTAACACATTAAAATTAACACATTAAAATCATTAAACACAAAAGTTAAAATTAAGCGGGTGAAATACCATTATTCAAGTGTATATGTATTGTTGTGTGAGTGTTCTAGTTGGAATATGAATATTAATATGAAAGAGCGACTATTATTTGCTCTCGATGTCCTTTACTTTTTTGTGAATTATTTAGAAAAAATATTTTTATTGGAATATTTCTAACATATTTTCTAATAATCTTATAATTATTTTTTATAATGTTAAAAAATGTCTTTGCAGTGCTGATGAAGACAGGTGTTTTCTGTCGAAACGTTCGATGATTAAATAATAACTAATTAAATTATAATATAAGTCCTATTGGCGTTTTTGTTTTTACCAACAAAATAAACTTCCTCTACATCTATTTATAAAGTTTTGCATTTACAAGAGTTTTAAATAAATTGATA
The DNA here is from genome assembly GCA_963932245.1 of Tachinus rufipes. Taxonomy (NCBI): domain Eukaryota; kingdom Metazoa; phylum Arthropoda; class Insecta; order Coleoptera; family Staphylinidae; genus Tachinus; species Tachinus rufipes. The sequence goes on along the minus strand of OZ010741.1, from coordinate 40,719,240 downwards.
GCTCGTACTAATAATATTAAATGCCCTCATTTTTTCTCTTTTACGCTGTAGATAAGCACTGATTTAATGTTCATCATTACATATGATACCTTCATGCAACAGCTATATCCCTTGAGATAATTTGGCAAGATTTATGAGGCAATTAGATTATCCGTCCCAGCAAATGCAAATTTAATTAGGTAATCAATACTGTTAATTACATCTCTCCTATAACATTATCTTGCAATGTGTTTATATAAATACCAACAATAAAAATTGAACTGAAAGAAAATTAAATTAATTCCATGCTTAACAAAATTGTTCTCAGACCGTTCGTTTCGCTGCGTAAATGTCTTTTCTGAGATAAAAATATTTTAACAAATAATCTAAGTGAACAAATAAAACCATCACATAAAAAATTTGCAACGTAAAATTTATTTGCAAATTATTAATTTTACAATATTGATGTACGTATTTATTTAAATAAATAAAAAAGATGTAGCCTAAATTAAAAAATTGGAAATAAATTAAGAATTAATACAAATAGAAAGAGCACTTTGCAATTAACCTTCAAACTCTTCAAATAAATTAATTTACCCATGAATTATTGCAATACAACATTCATAAAGAATCACTTGTTTAAAATTTAAATTTTTTTAATCAGTACCAGTTCAATTATTGGTTCATCGGACACACCGCTCTTAGGGACTTATAATTTGTTTTACTATAAAATATATTTGTATATAAGTTTTATGTCTCTCAGAACTTCGAGCCGATTCTAAAGATACAAATAGAGGTGAAAGAAAGTGTTTGAAATTTTATACAATTTATCTATCACTTTGCGATTGCCAGTTGTACAGGAACGCGATTTTAATTTATAATTATATTATTATACATTTTTATTAAAAATAAAATTTTAAAAGACCGCTTCATTAGATTTATGTTAAAACAATTTTATTTAAACTTATTTTTTTAAGAAACCTTTTCACTGTGTGTGATGTGTTATCGCAAATAAAAACAGCCGTGTTTACCATATTCAACGTCTAGCTCGTACCTAGAATTCGGTTTTTTGTTTATTACAGAAAATCAGCAGTGTATAACATTTGTGCGCCATCGAGTACAATAAGTATTTAAAATGTTTTTATTTCCAAGAATCATTCTTCTCGCTTTATATATTATTGTCAACTGTTTGTAGTTGTATTATATCATGCAGCGAGTACTTGTGACCTGCGAGTTTTTTGTGTAGGTGTGCACTGGATGTACAGAATGTCGGATTGAAAAACCACACATTTGTCTTTTGCTCAATATAAACAACAATAAGTTAACCAATAAAAAGTACTCGGGATCATTGCCAAATTATGTAGTAGTTGAAAACGACAATAATATAAGTGAATTAATTAAACACAATGACAATGACAATTTGTTTACAATTAATAAAAAGTGCGTTTGGTGGGTTTGCAAAAATAAAGCAACTGTTTAAAATGTTAAGTTTTCTTTCCCGGCAAGAAATCAAAAAAAATATTGAAAAAGAATGTGTGGAATCAAATTTAAACACAAAATAGAACTTGCAGAACTTAATACAAATAAGGTAAACATGACTCTTCTTTCAAACGTATCTGCTGAATTGCCAACACAATTAAATGCTAAAGATATTCAGTTTTTTCGAAACATTATCCAATGCAAGTTAAAAATATTATTTCACAAAGGATGTTAATAGTAAAAAAAAATTAAATCTTATTTTTATCGCACAGCAAGTTATGGTGAAAAAGTATATCAACAATGGCATCAGATACAGCAAATTTTGAGTTTTGTTGTCACTGCAAACTACATACTTGTAGACTCTTTGAAGTCTGATATTATTTCTAGTAAAAATGGTGTCAACAACTGGGAACATTTTTTCAATCATTTTTAAATGGCATGAGTACTCGTATATTAACAATATATCAAAATAACGTCAGAATTTTTAACTGCTTTAAAAAACAGATGAACATTAGATACAACTCAGCAAAGGCCATATGACTGTGAAAGAAAACATTAGCATTCAGTTATAAAACGAATCAATAAAATTATCTTGATAGTATCTAGCAATGTACGAAATACCATTTCCGTATGTCTTTATGATACAACAACCAATAATGGAAACTTTTTACAACTAACAGAAATGCTATTAAAGTTTGATACTGTATTGGCAGAATACTTGCGCAGAATACAGTCTGGTTGTAAAAATATGCTTTGTATGGTTTGATTTTAATTAATGTAGTAGCGCAGTTGGGTAAACTGTAAAAAATAAACACAGGCGGAAATTTCAAATTCAATTCAAGCTTTGTGTTAGAATGGTAAGATGCTACATATTACTAATTATATATACTGTATGGTATGGAAGCATAGACACTGAACCAACACCTCAGCAACAAACTCCAAGCTATTGAGATGTGGACGTATCGGAGAATCCTGAAGATCTCATGGACGGACAAAACCCCGGTTCTCACAAGTATAGAAAAAGACTTAGAAATCCTTCACATGATAAAGATCAGAAAACTGAAATATTTTGGGACATACCATGCGAAGAGATAAATTTAATGTACTGCAGCTGATTATGCAGGGAAAAATAGCAGGCAAGAGAAGTGTGGGAGGACGCAGAATGTCCTGGATGCGGAACCTAGGAAACTGGTTTGGCTGCACCTCTAAAGATCTCTTCCGAGCTGCTGTTTTAAAAATCAGAATAGCTACGATGATAGCTAACCTCCGAGTAGGAGATGGCACGTGAAAAAGAAGATCAAATTTTGCACCAGTTTTACTTTATTAAACATTAATCCATCAACCCGTATGCGGAAAGTGCGTACCGAGAAGAAAACTGCTGCTGTATTGGCCAGTGTTAGTGAAGATTGCAATAAGTCAATTTGTCGCCGTTCTCAACAATTGGGTTTGTGTTATTCGACCACCTGGAAGATTTTACGTAAGGACTTCCGTATGAAATCATACAAAATACAGCTGCTGCAAAAACTGAAGCCGGGTGACCTACTACAACGTTGTTTGTTTGCTGAATGGGCCTTAGAAAAATTGGATGAAGATCCACTTTTTTATCAAAAAATTATCTTTAGCGAAGAAGCTCATTTTTAACTCAAAGGGTACGTCAACAAACAAAATTGCCGAATTTGGTCTAACGAGCAACCAGAAGCAATTTAAGAGCTGTCAATGCACTCTGAAAAATGCACTGTTTGGTGCAGTTTGTGGGCCGGCGGAATCATTAACCCGTATTTTTTTCAAAATAATAAAAATTGCAACGTTACAGTCAATGGAGTAAGGTACCGTACCGTACTTTTTTTGCCCAAAATGAAAGAATTGAACTTGGTTAACATGTGGTTTCAACAAGACGGTGCCACAGCCCACACGGCACGCAATACCATAGACCAATTGAGAGGCGAGTTTGATGAGCAATTAATCTTAAGTTTTCTAACAGTCCATTGGCCGCCAAGATTATGCGATCTGATCCCACTAGACTATTTTTTGTGGAGCTACGTGAAGTCTCTTGTGTACAGAGACAAAGCAGCTACAATTGCAGCACTGGAAGACAACATTACAGCTGCCGTTGGTGAGATACCAGCCGAAGTGCTGGAAAAAGTATGCCAAAATTGGAGCTTACGGATGGACCACCTCAGGCGTAGCCGCGGGCAACATTTACATGAATAATATTTAAAAAGTAAATAACATTAATGTATCGCTCCAAATAAATATTTCATTTATTATTGAAATTTTTGTTTTTTTTTAATTTTTAAAATCCAAACGCTTAAAAAATCACCCTTTAGTTTGACAAAAATTCACGATTTAATTTCAAAAATAATTGATTTTACAAATAATACGATATTCATGGCACTATCTTGCATTTGCTTTTTTAGAGATTGTTACAAACGTTGATGATATTAGCTATTCTTTAGGTAGTACTCAAGTTTTCTAAATTTTGTTGAGTAAATCTAATATGATATAAGAATTATATTAGTATCTGGTTTTGTGGCTTTGGTTTTATTTATGTTTACTTTATTTTTTGTTATTTCTAGTCTAGTCTCACAATCTGTATTTTTGTTATTTGTTTCTTATTTTTGATCATTCAATCATTGTTTTATGTAGTCTTTTTATTCAATAGTATAGTTTTTTTTTTTAATTTCAATATGTGACATTTACGAATTACTTAATATGTCACGAAGTTTAAGCAGTCTGTAAACTTAAACATTTGTGCCTCGGGAAATACTAAATTTGGAAGTTTATTCCATTTGCCAATATTACGGTTAAACAAATCTTTTTACAACTATTAAGAAATCCTAGTATTCTAGTATTCTAGACACTTTCAAAGTCACGTAAACAACATGGTCGTTTAAGAGAAGATGATAAGAGATTGTAACCTTTAGAAGACAAATTGAAGAAGATTTAGATATGGATTTATTGTTTAGATTAATATTTGGTACTGATGTTATATCAGCTTTTGATTTTGAAACAGTTAGAAGTTAAGTTTTTTTAGAGTTAAAATTTAACATGTTGGGAGTGCCCCATGCAGCTAATGTTTTGAAGTCTTTATTTATAGATGCTACAAATTCTAACCAAGAAGATTCAAGACGTTCTGCCAAATTTGTCGATATGATCTTTAGAAAGTATGTATGAAGTATAAAGTGTGCTATAATCTGCAAAACTATGAATAGGACTTTTAAATATTTAAAGAAGTTCATTGATGTAAATCAAAAATAAAGTTGGCAAACGAGCAGTACCTCGAAGAACACCAACATTTATAGTTTTGGGGTCAGAGTTAAAACTATCAATTCTAACTATAATTTTTCTATTGTCAAGAAAACTATTGATGAGATTTACAGTTTTTTTATCAAAACCTTTGCATTGGTTTGAAAATATCTAAAACTACTGCAAGATATTCTTCTTGTTTGTTTAAAGTATAATTCCATTTGTGACTAACATAAATCAAAAGATCTGTTGTTGGACGTGATCAAAATCCGTATTAAAATTATTTTGTTCTAAGAACAACAATGTGAATATTAATATATTTCTCAAATTTGTTTGACAGATTAGACAATAATACAATTGGTATATAATTTAAAGAATTAGATTTGTAATTTTTCAACAATTTAAAAATGTTTTTTTTTGTATAATAAGGCAAATATTTTAGTCAAAATGAGAGTTAATTTATTTGCAAATGTTTTAAGAATAATAGGTAGAACTTTATCAATAGCTGATTTTTTTTTTGGTATTTAATTTAAGAGAATATTTTTTCACAACCCGTTGCTTAAAATGAATTGGACCTATTATATTACCACTACCCGGCATTGTATGTGCAGCAATAAAAGGATTTATAATAGTAGAGTTTGATGCAAATTGGTTTGCAAAAATATCTGCTTTTTTATAATTAGTAACTAGATTGTTTTAATCATTTCGAAGAAAAGGTATTGAAAATTTTGTACTATTTTGCAATAAATTTATTGTTTAAAAAAAATATTGTTGTTTATAGATAACTGGTCATTCTTGTTTTTTCAGATTGTAATAGATCGTCACAATGTTTACAAGCTTTCTTATAATCCTGTTTAGTCTGTTGAAAACGATTACTGATATGTTTCCTAAATGTTTTTTGCTTCTTAATAACTCCTTGTTTTGCTTGAATTGAAAACAAGTACTTTTCTTTTCGTTTAATAACAGAGAGTAGAACAGTTTTTTGATAACATTTTGAATAGTATTTTGTAAGATTTTCTGCTGCAATATGTGGATTTTTAAAAAAATAAACCATGAGTATAAAAATCTTTGATTTTTACTATGTTCATCTTACAATAGTGATAGATGAGGCACGGTTTAGGTTTGGTAGTAATTGGAAGAGAAGTTTTAACAACCGAAGTTATAAGTGATTGATCAGAATTTTCTAAAGCAGCCTCAACAGTAGTTATTTGAATTTCTGAAATAGTTGAAAGATACAAATCTAATAATCTTGGTTCATCAAGAAGTTCATCAAACGGAAAATATGTGGGTTGTTGAATAAGTTGGCTGAGATTATGAGAAGCAGAAAAAAATATATCCTGTTGTTCAGATAGTGTTGTAGAAGATGAATGACTTAACGATTCAGTATTATGTACTTTAAGCTTGTCTTAGAAAAGTCATAAAAAAAGTTTGAAGCTGTTTTATTTGGAAAACTGTATATGCCTATTACAATAACAGTCTTATTGGGAAGATTTAGTTTAAGAAATACGGTGTTTTATCCAATCTCTTAAATTGACGTTGTCAATCTAAAATATGCTTGTTGATATTCAGTTGGTCAGCAAATAAATATTCAAGATAATAATTGGAGTCTACTAGATTTAGGGATTCTAAATCTTTATTATTCACTTTGGTTTTAGTCAAAAAGACGATATGGGGTTTAGTCCACAAATATTAAAAAAAAATTGTTTTAAACCACAAACTAAGTCAGTGTTTTGTTGATTAACTTGGTTAGTAGAACAGGCAAAGCCATGTTCCGCCAAATGAATTGTATCGTTATTCTTCTTTGTTGTTTTTATTCTTTTTCTTCTTGCGTTAGTATTACTTTTGATGACTTGTTCCAAATCTACGGCGCCTGCCTGCACATCCAAATAGGAGTCTGTTTTACGTGCGGAATAATTAGATTTAGAACAAACTATCATAATATAATTGGTTTATATCTACCGCCAGGTCGAGATTAATAGTGGTTAATTGGTTAATTCTCTAAATTTTCTGTATGTATTAAAACTATCATGTTGATTTTGTAATCTTTTGATTTTTTTAAAGTTTTTTTTGACGCGTTTGTTTTTGTGTTTTCTTCTTAAATTCAAATTTTACTTTATTTTTTATCATACATTTTTTCCTTTTTTCTTAGTTTTCAAACAACTTTTTGAATAATTTTATTAATATTGTTCTAAATTTTGTTTAGCTATTGTTAATGTTAATGTTATCCATGTTTGTTTGTTTTTTATCTGATTCCTTGACTGTTCTAGTATTTAAAACATCGCAGGTTTTATTTACAGATTTCTTTTACTTTTAGGACTTGTAATTTGTTGAGTTTTATCCTTTGTATGTGGGTGTTTGAACTTTTTTAGTTTTAATCTTATTTGTGCAATCAAAGGATTGTAGTGTCGGAGCAGATGTAGCGTCCTCTACATCTGGTCCAATACTTTTCGTTAATTATTAGTAATTTTATCTGATTCTTGACTATATGTTGTCCGCTATATTGTAATGATCACCATGTATATAAGAGTCTATTAAGAAGTTTAAGTAGTGTATTTTTGAGGACCATGTTATTTTCATGGCAGATTTGTATGAGTCTTTTGCCTCTCTTGTTTTAGTTTCTTAAACCAAACTTTTTTTCGACAGTATATTTGTCTTTTTTTTCAATTTTAATGTTAAAGACTTTCAGTACTACTGTTATATATATATATCTCTTTGTTTGGTCAGTTTTAAAACTTTATTGATATGTTTGTAAAATATTTCCATTTAGATTATGTTCATTCTTCCAATGTTTTTCTTTAATTATATTAGCATCATTTGTTTTGATAAGGGAATGAAATGTAGGAAATATTGGGAGGAATTTTTTATCATTATGCCTACTCCGTGCCGGTGCTTAAACTCACTGCTGCCGGAGTAATACAGCATGTAATTTCTTATTCGACATTTTTTGATCATCGAGTTTCTCTTATGCCTAATATATCTATTCATACTTTGCGTTTTTTGTGTAATATTATGTGCTTTTCCTGGTTCGTACATATTAGTGACGTTCTATATTCTGATCTTTAATTTTTGATTGGTATTCATTCATCAATTATCTAGTTAAACGCAATTAAAATATATATATATATATATGTTGAAGATGTCAGCACAAGTTTAAAGTAACAATTAGTAAACATTTTAATCATTGTTCTGCAATGAGTTTTTTACTTTGTGGAATTGAGTGTTTTAATCAAACCGTATAACTTTGGGGCAACTGAATTTATTTAAACAAATTTGAGTTTTTTATGATTAGGGCTGTAATATCCAACTCCTAATAAACCACATAATAAACTATTAGCTGAATAACCTAACTTTTTATTTTATTTATTTTATTAAAACCTATGAACACCCAATTAAATATACGCTTAGGTGTAACAAAAATAAATCAAATTAAAGTTTGAAAAAAGTTAGGTTATTCAGTTAATAGTTTATTAGGTGCTTTATTAGGAGTTGGATATTACAGGCCTTAGTCTTAAAGTAACTATCTGTTTCCTCCAGAAATTGATTTAATTATTGTTGAAAAGTACTTGTTGGATCTTTTTGTGTATTTCTAATTCAAATTTAGTACAGCAACTAAAAAATAAAAACGTACCAAAGGTTGCAAATTAGTCTCATTGACGTTTGCAGTTTGTTTTCTAATATATCTCCACAAGAAAAAAATGCTTTTAAAATATGTCAAATATGTCAATAATCAACATTATTTTTAATTTAATAAAGTATTTCATAAACAAAATGCTGGACTGTCAATGTGATCACCGCTTAGCCCCTTTTTAGCAGACATTTTCATGGACTTGGAAAAGAAAATACTATCATTTCGGTTAGCTAAACTACATATTAATTTATTACTTTTGGTATAGATACGTGGATGATATTTTGGCTAGCTTCAAAGGAACACAAAAACAACTCACAAATGACATGCATCTTAAATTTCAATTTACTGTAGAATTAGAAGTCATGATGCAATTATTTTTTTGGATTTTACAACTCAATAATTTTAAGATGGCGGCGTACAATTCAACGATATATAAAACAATTCCAATGGCACAACAAGATCAAGATATAGAACTAAAGAAAATTAAACAAATTGCACGCAACAATAGCTTTCCCATTAATGCCATAGACAAGTTAATAACAAAGAAAATTTAAAAATAAACCATTAAAAACGTATATTCTTAAATAAAAGCTGAAGCTGTTTTTACATTTGTCAATTTATTGTTTAATTTTAATAACTTATTTTATCTGATTAAATGCCGTCAATTTTACTAAAATTTATTGCAGATTTGTTTACACTCAGCAATTTATTGTTCAATTTTCAATACTACTAACTGTATAATAATTAATAATTGTGTTGATCTTTTGCATAATAATTATAGCAAGTATGTGTGTATGTACTTATCAACATAAAACAGAGACTATGCTACACTGAATCAACAAAAAACACTTAAAATAATTGATAAATAAATTGAGGTTGGCACTTAAGACCATACCAACCGCTAACTTGATTTGTAGTATTTCAACGAAAACGGCAACTTTGGCGATATTGCTGTTTCTACATATAATTTGATAATCGGTTTATTTTTTTACCTGTACATTCAGAAAGGATTAAACTATAGTATGTCGAAGTGTTTTCTGTTAAATTATATTTGCAAATTGCATTCAAAAATACATAAAAACGCATTTATTTCTATACTTTATGAGTTTTTTTGGCTATTTCCTAACTATTATTTGACTAAAACACTTTGACATATCACGTTTGATTCTTTTTAAATGTATTAGTGAAAAAATAAATTGATTATCAAATTATATGTAGACAAAGCAATGACGCCAAAGTTGCCGTTTTTGTTAAAATACTACAAATCAACGTAGCGGTCGGAATGGTCTTAACACTTAACTACATCAATAAATTAAAGCAAAATGGAACATGGTCAGTAAGTCCTTAAAATTGAACAATAAATTGACATATGAAAAAACAGCTATATTCAAGATTTACTTGTCTCACATATTTTGCCTAGTTTCTAAATTCGTATTAAATGTTCTTTCTAAACTTAACATAAAAATTAATTTTAGATCAACGTCAAAATTATACAACAATTTAATGCAAAAAAACAATTTGATAATTGTTGGTATATAAATTAACATGTGGAGATTATGCAAGTGTATACAGAAGACAAACAAACAGGATTTTTATTACCCGATACAAAAAACATGAAAGATTATTTAAAAATAATAAAACAGATTCAACTTTGAGAAACCGAACGGTCACGGCAGTTTATGTAAACATAAGTGAGTGGACAGTTAGGAGGCAACTTTATGGTGCTGGATTATCTTCTCAAATTAGAACTTTCCCGAATACACTGGATTGCAAGGTTGAATTTTGCACGAGAACACTTGGCTTGGACAATAGCAAATTAGAGTGGCGTATTGTTTTCCGATAATCCGCGATTCTGTCTTACGGGTTCAGATAGACGTGCAAAAGTGTAGCGACGACAAGGCAAAAGATATGCTCAAGCATGTATTGTTGGGTTTTATATGATGAAGGATCAGTCATCTTTTGACACTTGCACAGAGTTAGTCTGACAGAGGTTCTAGAAGACCATGTTTTACCGTTTATAGTTATTATTGGTGACAAGGCAATATTTATGCATGGTAACGCACGGCCCCACGCTGCTCGGATAGTTACTGAGTATCTTGACGAGCGTCAAATCACGCGATTTGTTTGGCCTGCTCGCAGTCCCAATTTAAATCTAATTAAGCATGTTTGAGAAAAAACGGAACAATGGACATGTGCTGGCTCCCAGATTTTTCTAGAGAGCTTTGCAACATACTGGTGCAGGAATAGAATAATCTTCCCCAGAATATAATCCAAAATCTGATTTAGAGATGCTTTGTCATTTGCAAGCTGTTATTACTGCCACAGCAGGAAATATTCACTACTGAAGCCCTTAAACTTTTTTTTTTTTTCAACAGAAGCATATGAAAGTAAACTTGTTCATTTTTATTACTTAGCATATCAAATTGAAATTGTTTATTTTTATTAATTTCAATAAACTGTGAACAACAAAAACTTTTTTTTGTTCAAACAATCAGTTAGTAGACTGTTACAACCAAAAAAAAAAAAAGTAAAAAACTAAAAGATTCTAAAAAAAACAAATTACAAAGTGACCCTAGTTTTATGATTGGCAATGTATTATACCTTAACTTCGACACTAAACTAATATTTCTTTTACTGTAATCTTAGCTTAAATTAACTCAATATACTAATATTAAAAAAATCAATCTTGCCGCATTCCTACTTGACGGAACGCAATTATTTTTTTTTTATTAAAAATGCGTATTAAGTAGTTAATAAGATTTCAAATCGAAAAATTATCGGCTAATTTAAAATATATTGATGCTTTTCTAATATAATAGCAATCAAAGTGCAAGTCAATTATTAAATCGCGAGTGACAACTAGTATAAGTTATTTAATTGTTTTTTTGCAAGATCAATTTTGTTTAACTTTTTTATGAGTTCATTCATAATTATACGGTTGTAATTTGAATAATAGTATTTTTTAAATTAATTAATATTAAACAACATTTAATGTTTATGTAGGATATCTCACAATAAAAGATTATAATTATTTAAAACTATATTTACCTGTGAGCTTTTCTTAACGTTAAAATTACAGACATTCGTTCCATAATCGTAGATATCAATTGTAAAATAATCATCACTTATTTCTCTTATGCAAGGCAAAGTCACAGGAGGTTTAAATGTTGTGGTTGTAGTCGTAGTGCTAGTTGTTGTAGCCGTAGTTGCGGGTGGCCTGGGTGGTGGTAAATGTGTAGTTGATGGTATAGGTGGCAAAATGTGCCCAGAACATGGAATTTGCTCATAAACTCCTCGAAAACCTCTGCCTGAATTAAAACCATCCGTTTTAAAGCGAATCTCTTCATAATTTCTATTGTTAACATCAAATTGAGCTGTAAAAGTAAACAATAATAGCGGATACAATCTTATATACTATTTTAAAAACTTACTAAAAGTATTTGATAAAGCATGTCCGCAATAACGAAATTTTCCACTAAATAACAAATAATCATTTCTGCAGCCCAAACAATCTTCCAAATCAAAATCTAATATTACCAAACGAATACTACAAAATCCTCTCTGCTTTGAAAATCTTAAAATTAATAAAATTTTAGTTAAAAATTTAATTAGTGTTGTAGATAAATACCTATAACATATATTTAAATTGTTTGGGTAGTAATGCGGATATCCTGGACTTTGAAAATATCCTTTAATAAAATTATACTCTTTACAAGAAGACATAACTGGATTATTGGTTATTTCATTGCATTTAGGCATTCTGTTCCAGAAATGATCTTTACGCAACATTGACAATTGATTAATTCCCCACATATGACATTTATTATTATTATCCTGAGGATACATTGAAGTTAAATCGGTGGTTTCAAAATATGTACTTTCTTCAACATCTCTACGCTTGTTAAAATTAAAATTTGTATCTACATTGTCATTAAAATCCGGACTTTCAAAAAAGTAAACATGTTTTACAACACGTGGTTTGTAACCTAAATCAATTGGTTCAAATATTTCAGTTCTGTCAGCTTTATAGAATCCGGAAGAGTTTGGCCATGTTATTCTGTTAAATTGATCATTGTAATAACTAAAACTACTAGTACTTAAATCTTTTGGCGAGTACCTTTTAGGGCATTCATCTTGAACTATTTCAATAGCAAATCCATTGAATTGGCCTCGAAGAACACCAAGATTTTTTAATCTTAGTACTTTGGTGTTGCCTAGATGTTTATCAAAAGGCGAAACAAGATTTAAACCGGTATGACATCCACATATTAATTTACCGTCAATTTGTAAGTATCCATCTTTACAATTTATATTTTGATTTCCAATCCAGAAATAATGAAAATTTATTCTCATTCTGCAAACGTTTGGATTTGCTCTATATATTGTAAATGTACATTCTGTAGGATTATGATGGCTGTATGGAAACCCAGGGCTTGTTAGAAAAAATCGTTTGTCGCTATATGTAGCTGCACAGCATGCCTGTCCTTTTACAACTTGAGGATTAAATCCAGTTGGCAAATAAGATGTTAATTGAGTAGATGTTCTACTATTAGAAGGATATAATATTTCTCCACCTAATGGACGTATACCAGTTGGTGCATATGGTGCTTGAATACCAGGTTTATCTGTAGTTGGTTGATAATTATCAGCTGGAGGATATGGTAATTGAGATGTAGACATTGTAAACATATTATTTGGAGTTGTTGTAGTTGTTTGATCTGTTAAAATATTTGGTGTAATTGTATGCGTAATATCCGGATTATTAGGATCACTAACGTATATATATGTTGGTAATAAAGATTGCGGTTTAGGGGTAACATCAACTTTATTTAAAATTGGGCATTGCGTTCGTGTTACCAATATTCTAAATCCACGTGCACCCATATCAGAATTTGTTATAAAATTTAATTCCAAAGTTCCGGTTTTTGACGTATAATTTTTCTTTCCTATATGTATACCACACAATGCATCTTTATATTTAATTTCTAATCTATCATCTACGCAACCCAAACTATCCTTAACATTAAAATCCAGAAAATTTAATGTATAATTTGTAAGGCAATATGGCCCTTTAAATATAAACAAACAATTTAAATCATGAGAATAATTGTTAGGATAGTTTGGAGTTTCAATTAAAAATTGCGGTTCGTTATAAATTCCTCCGCATGTATTTATAGTATCTGATATATTTAAATCATGTGATTTGTTTATATTTCTAGTTACATTAACTCCAGGATATCCTTCATGATTTTTAGTAAACGATGGTATTTCTTTACCAACCGGTAAATAAGCATGAGGTAATGCAGACGATGGATAAACAATATCAACACGTTCTGTTGTTGTAGTTCTATTATCATCTTGACTATCAATTAATGGAATACAAATTGATCGTGAAACTAATATTCTAAACCCTCGACCTGATGAAAATTTAGCTGTTATAAATTTTAAGTTTAGGGTTCCGGTTTTTGTATAATACATTTTAATTCCATTTTCAACTCCACATAATGTTTCTTTTGTACCGATCATTAAACGATCTTCGATGCATCCTTTCGTTTCGTGCAGATTAAAATCCAAAAATTGCAATGTATAGTTACTGGGACAATATGGTCCTCTAAATATAAAAGTGCAATCCAATTCATTAGGATAGAAGCTGGGATAATTAGGGGATTCAATTAGAAATTGAGGTAGTGTATAAATTCCACCACAAGTATTGGCCGTTTCACTATCACTTTCATTATAAGCATTTTTGTTAACTCGATTTTCAGTGTCTTTTATTATACCGGTAACATTAATTATATCATTTCGTTGTCTTATTGTACGCACATTAAACCCAATCACTTGAATAATAATTAAGTTAATCACCAATAACACTTTTAGCGGCATTTTGCTAGAACATTACTTGTGGGATATTTTTAAAGAACTGCATTAAACGTTTATTTCAAGTTGTATTTAACATTTTCGGATATGTCACAAGTAAATATATTTCTGCAGAAAAATAACAAAGGTGCGTCGAGATGCCACATCCACGGGAAGTATGTATTTGACGATGATTTCAGAGATAAACAGAAGAATAACCATGACCCATAAAGTCACGACAACTTTGCACTCGGTTGATATGCAAGTGTTGTGTTAATTACACGCTTCCGTGTATTTAGTTAATTTTTTAAATATATTGTTTTAAATATTTATTATATTATGTAAGTATTGCATATATTTACAAGGAACTATGTCATTTGGTTGGATTTCCAGCTTGTTTTCGCTGAATATAGAAATGTAGACTTTTTAAATAATGTTTAAATATAATTTTATACAGAGGTTATTCAAAAAATATATTTGTATTTTGTAATTGTCGGTAAGATTTTATGAAAATAATATCATAAATAATTGTTTTTGTATTGGTTAATGCATACAACTAATTAAACCAATTATTAGCAAATAAAATTTAAATATTTGTCAACAGCAATCAAATTACATATACTACTAATTGCATAGAAACAATGATCATGAATTAATTTGTAATGTATGTGCTGTTGGTACTTGATACATTATTTTAAGAATTTAATTATTTAATTATTAATTTAAAAATTTTATAAAGCAAGCTTATTGTGTTAATGATTTATTTATAAATGATCCCTGGGTAACTTTTTTATTTAATTGAAAAAAATAATAGTTCTTGTAGTGTTATTATATAATTATTGTTGATATTGCTTCACTATTAGATTTGAAATTAAACAAGTATTCTCATACCTAATAATAAAACTTTTCCAATTAAAACAATAACAGTTCAACAATAAAGTTAACTCACTGTATTTTGGTTCAGATTACTTTTTCAAAACAATGATAAATTAACACAAAGAACAAGGCATTTAAAATATAAATAAAATAAATATATTTTAAACTAAAGTCTTACTGCCCAAAATAATGTTTATGGATTATTTTTATTATTATTTATAAAAAAAAAAACAATATTTTAGTAAAGATAAAATAATAAGTACTTACTTTTAGTGGAATTTTTTTTGATTATTAATTTTGTTTTTACAATTTTTAATATGTATCGTAGTCGGTTATACATGTTGACATCTACTCTGGCATTACCACAAATTTATATCCCAAAAAAAGACTGTTTCACATATTCTGAACTCAAGTTATAATTACTATATTCTGTGTATTGTTTTAAGTATGTGCTTTTAACCTTATGAACAGTTAACCGCGGTAACAAATGGCACCCAACAGTGGCGTAGATATCTGTAAGCGATGGTCTGCAATGTGGAAAGGCCCACAAGCATACAGAGTATTTTCGGCGTTTATTTCAAAACCTGGAAATAAAAATGGATTTTACTATTTTTAATGTTTTGTAAATAGAATTTGGCACATTTTGACAGTTTATGGCCGGTTTTTAGTACATTCTGATAACTGGTTAAAATTTTAAAGCGGGATTTTGCAGTTTTTGACATTTTGTAAACAGAGTTTTGCAGTTTTCAACTGCTTTTGACCGGATTTGTGTTTTTCTAAAACAATAAATTTTTACATTTTTACATTAATAACCGTTTATGTCCAAGCTTTGGTGTTTTCTGACAATATTTTTATATTTTAAAATCATAGTGACAAGCATAACATAAACAAACCAAACTATCTAATAAAACATCAATAAAATGGACGTTTGCGGTGGCATTTGCGGTAAAACTGTTAGAGATACTAATAAGTGTAATACCTGTGAAAAACTACTACATCCAGGATGTGTTTAAAATCATAAATGTGAAATTAATGGAAGTGATCAAATTAAGGTTATAAACATACCGGATGATAATACTCAACAACTCACCACCCAAAAAAAAGAAATTGCTCGTTTAAATGAAGTAATTTCTTGCAAAAAGAACGAAATGTTTAACGGACTAAAAGAACAAATTAAATGTTACACATTTATTAAACATTTAATTAACAAACAACCCCCGACATCTAATGTCGACAACGTGCAACCACTGGTAGAAAAGAAATATATACCAAATAAAATAAACATGAACGACAAAATCACCAAAGAAATTGGAGTCAATAAACCGCTACAAAAGAAGGACGCCAATACAACAAAAGAGAAGGAACAAATAAAGCTACAAAAAGTGACAATAAAATTAAAAATGCAAAATTTAAAAAAACTAAAACAACTGATTCAGAAAAACAATCGAATGTCGAGGGGGATTTTATCATGCCGAGACAGCGCAGGTGCAGTAACTGCAATATCCAGCGAAGATGCTTCTTTTTTGGAGGTAGGAAAAATGATTCTACAAAGAAAAAAATATGGTTATGTTTATCTAGGATAAACAATAACGTATCACAAGAAACAATAATAAAATATATTTTAAACAAACTAAACTGTTTATCCGACAAAGTAGTTGTTTTACCGATTGAAACTAAATTTATTAAGAAAAACAACAATTGCTTTGAAGTGGGTGTTGAACTCGAATATATAGAGAACGTCTATTCTAATGATTTTTGCCAGAAAGTGAAGAATACAATAGATATAATTTTCCAAAAAAATATTTTTTAGGAGACCCTCAACAACAAAAAAGAGTCTAATTTAACTGCAAGTCTTATTCATAATAATATACGTTCAATTTATTCTAATACATTTAAAATTGAAGCTATGATAGAAGACCATCCCGACTGTCAGGTGTTAACGTTAACAGAGCACTGGCAGACTAAAGATGTAGCTTTAGGCGGATTAGCTATATATGTACGAAATAACTTGTTATGTACTCCACGCAATGACTTACAAATCTGATTGCTTTGAAATGGCGGCAATAGAATGGGCACATGCAGGAAGAAATTATTTATGTGTAGTTGTATATAGAACACCAGTCAGATACTAATACATTCTTTCAACACCTAGATTCCCTGCTAGATAATCTAACTTCAGAAAATAAAATATTTTTTATATTAGAAGATTTCAATATTAATGCATTAAATGTAAACTGCAACATATATAGAGAGTTTGTTAATATTCTAGACACATATAATGCTAAACTTACTATCAAACACGGATAACAAAAACTAGTAAAACGCTAATTGATAACGTTATTACAAACATGGTAGATAGTTACAATACTGAAGTCTTTCCATCACATTTAGCAGACTACCTTGCACAAAAAATAACATTAAATTTGAACAAAACAAATATACCTTAACAAATATTTTATACTCGCATCTACAGCAAGCATAATACAAAACACTTTATTGACAAGTTACATCAAATGGACTGGGCTCCCGCATTTCAAGAATACCATGACATAAACATAAATTGGAACATTTTTATGAATATAGTAACACTACATTTTAATGAATGTTTTCCCAAAATTCCTTGCAAGCAAAAATTTAAATTAAACAAAAATTTACAACTCACCTGAAATTGAAAATTGCAATAATACCTTAAATGTACTATGTGTTTTGAGGCATTACAATGACACTTGTGCCGAGCTGTACAAAGAAGCTAACAACAAGTATAAACTCTTACTTCAAGAAACTAATAAACAAATAATAAGTAATCGAATCAGAGCAACTGATAATATTATTCAAATATCTTGGAAAATCATCTCAGAATATACTGGAAGAAACAATACACCATTAATTACACCAGACGGTACTGCTAATAATATAAATGTATTTTTCATTGAATCAATACAAACATTAATATCGACTATGCCAAATATAAACACCAGAACAGTATTATAATTTAATAATAATACGTTATATCTTAATCCTACTACTGAAAGTAAAATATATAATATTATCAAAAGACTTAAAAACAAAATTAGCACAGGCTATGATGAAATTAGTACAAAATTACTAAAATCTTGTACAGAAATAATGATTTGCCCACTCACATTTCATTTTAATTTGTGCATAAGTAGCGGAATGTTTCCGGATAATCTAAAAATAGCTGTGGTAAAACTTATATTCAAAGGTGATCCAAACTTTTTTTCAAATTACAGACCAATCAGTTTGCTAACATCATTATCAAAATTTTTTGAAAAATTAATCAATAATAGATTGGTAAAATTCTTAGAGCAATATGATATCATAAACTCATCGCAACACGGTTTTATTAAAAACAAATCAACAACAACGGCGAACTTTGAATATATGAACCAGATTTTAAAATCTTTTGAACAAAAAATGTACCCACTAGGCATTAGCATAAATTTGTCAAAAGCTTTTGACAGTGTAAACCAACAAATATTGTATTATATATCTATGGAGTCATAGGTGTAGGATTATAATTAATAAAATCTTATTTGAGTAACAGAAAACATTAAAAGATGTAGAATCAAAATTGTTAGACATAAAAACGGGGGTACCTCAAGAAAGCATTTTAAGACCAACGTTATTTATCATTTATATAAATGACCTAGTATGCAGAATAGACAACAACAATGTTATTACTTAAAATTATGCAGACAATACTAATTTTATTATTGCTGAAAAATCTAACGAACATTCCATTTTCTCTGAAACCAACACGTTCATCAAAGCAGAATCATGGTTTGTAAAAATAAACTAATTTTAAATGCTGAGAAAACACAAATAATCTGGTTTACTCCTAACCACTTTAAAACAGAAATGCCAAAAGAAATATTACTTAGAGATAGAAGTTTAATGTTAATAATAAACTAAAAAGAACGTGTTACATGATAAAAATATTAAAATGAATAGTAGAACTAAGAACATTGAATCTCATCTTAGATATGGCCTTATTTTTTATGGTAGCAGTCCACACATTAATGACTTTTTAAAACACAAAAACGTATTTTACGATCAATGAGTGGTCTTAAATATAATAACAGTTGTAGAGGTGTGTTTAGAGCACATAACATATTGACAGTTACTGGGCTGTTACTGTGTGTACGAGTTGTTAATTTTTAACCATAAAAATAAACATTTATTTGAAGAAAACCAAGTCTGCCATCACTACAGTACGAGAAATGCAAATTTTACATACAATTATCCAATGCATCGCTTTCAAGCAAGTGAAAAAGGACCATGGTACGCAGCAATGAAATGTTTCAACCACTTACCTAACCATCTCAAGAAAAAAAAACTTAATGAACTTAAAACCAAAGTTTTTGAATATTTATGTTATAAAAAATTATATACTATAGAAGAATATTTTAATTAATATGTACACTTGCATTGTTTGACTCACTTACGTATTTATATGTGTTTATGCTGTTTTGTTATATGTACGTATATTTACAGAAATAAAGCTTATTATTATTATTATTATTATTATTACTTTATAGCCAAATTTTGCTGTTTTTAACATTCTGCAAATTGAATTTTGTACCTTTCTACTGTTTATGGCTGGATTTTGTTTGTTTCTAAAAATATTTTTGATATTTTATGGCTGTTTTTTGCTATATTTTTAATATTTATGGTTAAATTTTAGTTTATTCTAACAATTACTTAAAATTTCAAAGCCAAATTTTGGTATTTTTGACATTTTATAAACAGAATTTTGTAGTTTTTAACCGTTTTATGTCCGATTTTGGTTTTTTGAAATTATTTAAATATTTTAGGATCTAATTTTGACTTTTATCTTTTTATAAATAGTTTTAATATTTTTAACAGTTTATTATGACCAATATTTAATGTGATTTTACAATATTTTTAAAACTAAATTTTGTTATTTCTATTATAATTTTGATGTTTCATATCTAGATTTAATAGTTATTACTAAAATATTGCCATTTCTAACAATATTTTGATATTTTATAGCCAGGTTTTGCTACTTCTGGAATTTTGATTTTAGATTTTTTAATAGTTTATGACCAGATTTTGGTGTACTCTAACGATAGAAAAGCGGATTTTGTTATTTAACTACATTTTTGCACTTTAAAACATTTTACGTCAAATTTTGTTTTTTTTTTTAGCAATATTTTGATAGTTTAATACCGAATTTTGCTGTTTTTGATATTTTAACTGTTTTATAGCCGGATCTAAAAAAAATGTTTTCTAAAAATATAATTTTTGATTTTGCTATTTTTTTACTATTTATAAATGAAGTTTTGCACTATTGTTGGTGTTTCTTAATTTTGATATTTTAAGATAATATTTACATTTGATATGAAAACAAAGTTTGGCAGTTTTAGGCCAATTTTTATGTTTTCTGGCAAATTTTTAATATTCTATAACTGGATTTTACTATTCTTAACTCTTTCTAAATTGTTATTGTACACTTTTTAACAGTTTATTTATATTTTAATGTTTCAAAGCTGGAGTTTGCTATTTTTGACATTTTATGAATGAAAATTTGCATTTTTTATCAGTTTTTGTTTTCTAACAATATTTTTATATTTTATGGCGGGAATTTGCTGTTTTACATTTTATAAATATAATTTTGCATTTATAGTTTATGACAAAATTTTGCTATTTTTGGTGTCTTATAAAACAAAAATGTGCACTTTTCAAAATTCTGATTTTAGAGTTTTATACCTCAATTTTGCTATTTTTGACGTTATGAATATAATTTCACATTTTTAACAGTTTTATGGCCAGATTTTAATGCTTTTTAACAATGGTGTTATTTTATAAGTAGATTTTTACATTTTTAACTGTTTTATGGTCAGAGTTTGGTATCTTTTAAACATATTTTAAGATTTTATGACTTTAACTATTTTTTAACGTTTTATGATTTTTTTTAACAGTTATGATCTGTACCGGTTTTTACTATTCTTAAAATACATACATTTATACAGACATACTTAGTCACGCCGTTCCCTTTTGGAGTAGGTAGTAATACTTATAGCAATACTTAACATACATTATGTACAAATAAAGTTATTATTATTATTATTATTATTATTATTAACCTACTTTAGTTATTAAACTTTACTTTGAACAATTTGTTTCCATTTTATTTTATCTTTACTAGCTTTTTTTGTGTTAGCAATATCTATACATCTAGTTTTGCACGCTTCTTTATTCTTTCCACAATTAATTTTTTTTGCACGCATTTATCTAAAACATTGTTCCAACTTTTTATTTAATCATAGATTAGTTTTGTTATTCTATTTTTACTCATTCTCTTGACATGGCCAAACCAACGGAGAATACTACATACATACTGGTCTATCGGTGATACTTTCAAATCACATTTGTTCATTATCCACTCATTTTTAACACTGTTTATACACCTACACTTTTTAAGTACCACATTTCAACCGCATTTGTTTTATTTTTGTGTTTTTTTGACATATCCATGCTTCATAGCTATATAGCAAAGTTGGTGTCAACACACTTTTATAACTGCTATCTTTGCCTCCTTGGATAATACTTCATTCTTTACAATCATACTGTTCCGACTACTTTTTGCGATTTACTTATCTTTTAATTTTTTAATTTAGAATACCTGACACCTTTTTCTATGTTAAGCCAATTGCTTAGTGTACTATTCATCCTAACGCACACTCTGCTACTATAGTATATACATTTACCAAACATTTATTTACCCTATACTGTTTTAAAACGTTCCATAACATACGTCTGTTTACTCGATCATATACTTTTTCTAGATCAACAATTGCACCGAACATTTTCTTCTTTACTGTCATACATTTCTTAATCAATGGTTGAAGTGCAAAAATTTGGTCCATGCAACCCCAACTTGGCATAAAACTACACTGCACTCTCCAAATTTTCTCAATTGCTATTTTACGCACATTTTTAATCAATACAATTGCAGACACCTGTTTTGGCATTTTTAATTTAATTTTGCTGCCGTTATTTTTGTACAGAAAAACATACTTCCAATCATTTGGTACTGCAGATTTTCTAAAGCGCTACTACAACTAATCAAGCCAATCAGTCTATCAATAAATGATATGCTCCCATATTTAAACACTGCTTTACTAATTTTTAATAATTTTATAGTTTTTATTACCTTGTGTTATGTTAGACAATCCGATCTCTTTTGTTTCTGAATGCCACAACTATTCTTTCGCACTCCTTGTTTTGCTTTACTCACTTGTTCTTTATTTTCAGTGACTACTTTCTTTGCATTTAGCTTTTTTACTTTGTTTATATCATGTAACGTAATTTATTTTCCCTTATTATTCTCTTTTTTTTTGTGTTTATGATTTATGATTTAGGATTTATGATTTATGATTTATGATTTATGATTTATGATTTATGATTTATGATTTATGATTTATGATTTATGATTTATGATTTATGATTTATGATTTATGATTTATGATTTATGATTTATGATTTATGATTTATGATTTATGATTTATGATTTATGATTTATGATTTATGATTTATGATTTATGATTTATGATTTATGATTTATGATTTATGATTTATGATTTATGATTTATGATTTATGATTTATGATTTATGATTTATGATTTATGATTTATGATTTATGATTTATGATTTATGATTTATGATTTATGATTTATGATTTATGATTTATGATTTATGATTTATGATTTATGATTTATGATTTATGATTTATGATTTATGATTTATGATTTATGATTTATGATTTATGATTTATGATTTATGATTTATGATTTATGATTTATGATTTATGATTTATGATTTATGATTTATGATTTATGATTTATGATTTATGATTTATGATTTATGATTTATGATTTATGATTTATGATTTATGATTTATGATTTATGATTTATGATTTATGATTTATGATTTATGATTTATGATTTATGATTTATGATTTATGATTTATGATTTATGATTTATGATTTATGATTTATGATTTATGATTTATGATTTATGATTTATGATTTATGATTTATGATTTATGATTTATGATTTATGATTTATGATTTATGATTTATGATTTATGATTTATGATTTATGATTTATGATTTATGATTTATGATTTATGATTTATGATTTATGATTTATGATTTATGATTTATGATTTATGATTTATGATTACTGTACTGTCATTTTGAAAATTTGTCACTTTTACCTTTAACTGTTTTTTTTGCCTTTTTTTAATAAATTTACGACTAAGATTCACTTTTGATATGACAAGATAATTCTCTCAATATTTTATTATACACCACAAAGTCATCATCAGTTTTGGATTTACCGCTATGCCATGTATACATGTAGATAAGTTTGTGCATAAACTATGTGTTCAACCCACAAACTTACCAATTTTTGCCCATTTTTGTTCACTGATTTAATTCTTTGGGTCCTCACTTAACAATTCAAATTTCTCAATAAAATAATTCTTTTGCCAGGTTTACTAACACTTAATATTTTATTCAGATGCTGCCAAAACTTTACATTCTCATCTTCACAATTAACAAGCGCATACACTAAAAAAAATTTACTGATGCCAATTTTCATACGTATTTATAAGATTCTAAACAAAATTAATTCATGCTTTCTTACATGTTGTTTGGTAGATGAATTCAAAATTATGCCTACATCTTAACATCCACACATCCAATTATCTATACAAACCACAAAGTTAGATTACAGTCATTTTAGTGCCGACATGATTCTTTTTTTTCTTCTTAGTTTTACACACACGCATAAAATATCAACTTTTCTCTTATTTATTTTTTCAACAATTTATTTTTCTTGCCAAATATTTTTTTTACATTTCAAGTAAGCTCTGTTCTTTTGATCACTGTCGCTTTGTCTTTCCGAGTCTATTGCACATGTATTGTTTGTAATACTCAATTATAGAGTAGATCAGAGTAGTAATCTGATTATACCCGTCCCAACACAGTATTTGCTGCTAACAATATGGCTGCAAATACCGACTAATATACAACAAATTGTAGTGTAGAGCAAGCTTGTACTATTACAACAAGCCAGTATCATTAATTATATTAGCAAGTTTTGCATTGTAGACCATAGCCCGTGACACTACCACTAAGAGGTAAGGCAATTCACCGAATAACCAAGACATCTATTTTTGACATTTTATAAATAATAATAATTTCACGATAGTTCGGACAATCGTCCCCACATCGACATCTCCAATTTTGCTCAAATTTTGTACTCAGCTTTGCTACTGCGTTGAATTATTGGTTGCATCTATAAAAAGAACAATTTTGGTATTGTAGGCTTGTCATCGTTGATTCACCTATTGGTTCAAGTTTATCTAGTTTGTCATACTGTTTTATAACGTAACTGTGGACACTTGTCCAGCACCGGTCTATTGGTGTTGTGTCACTTAGCTGTGGTTTTAAAGAGGTTGTGTGTTTTAAATAGTATAAAGAAGTGCAATAAACAAAAATATTTATCCTCTAGAGTTGTTGATGAGAAATAAATTTGTGAATTATCTTGAGCGCAAATTGTTTTTTTTTTTTTGGTCTTAATTAATTCTTTTGCTTTTGGTTTATTTTTGTTTTTCATTAACAGGCCGTAGAAATAAAAAAAAGGTTTTATAAATGAAGTTAGTAAAAGTACCTCTGCTAATAAAAAAACCACGTACAACGAGTTTTGTTAGCTAAATAAACTGAACGGAATGAATTACACAAAAACTACAATTTTTAGCAAAAGCATTGTCATACGTACTTTTGGTTTCAAAAAAACTATTTAATATGTAGAGATATTTGCGGTAGGATTGCAAAGCCAATTCACTTGATTTAAATATTTAAAATCATTAAAACAGTATATAACATGTTAAGAAAGTATCAACATTAGCAACACTGCGCTTGAATGCAACTAGACTTTGGCGCACTGCAGGAAGGGTCAGCTAACATTGTTTTTTTCCATTAAAAAGCCTTAACTTCATACTTAAAGCAAACACACACAATGCATTTAACTCACAATAATATAACTACCCAGGCTGTAATAGGCAAAACTTGCGATTATCCAAAAAGATCTTGTAAATCATAACGGGAATATCAATTAAAAAAACTCATATAAACACTCAATATGCAAAAAATGTAAAATTGAAAACAAGACAACTAAGCATGTTAAGAAATTTTTAGCCTGACATAGCCAGCATAAAGAAAACTTCTCCAAGCAACATTTTAGCATACATCAACTACATAAGTTAACTGTGTGTAAGAACAAAGAAATAAAGTTTACTACAGAAAAGTGTACAAAGGGCCTAATAAGGCCAAAGTGTAGTAAAAATAGTATTACATATTTACTTGAACCCAAAACAGTATATAAATCATATACAACTTCTAAAGTTTAGTAAGTCAAAAAATAATTTAGTTAAGCGATATAAACTTATAAATAGAATAAATCTAATCTAAAACAAGCATCTCAGACAAGTAGTGACTATCGCACTTTTATGTTAAACGTGATCTTAACGTTGCTGTCACCGTTGCAAAACGTAAAAAATATGTGAGATACATACGAGAATAACCACTTTTAAATTATTACAGAAATCAAAACTTTTTTAATATATTTTTTTAAGTCATAATAATTTAGCAGTTCTGTGCAGTTTCCACTACTATCTATTTGTATCCAAAAATAAAACAGGTTCCTTTTGGTTTTGCTTTATGACAGGTTTAGGTTCTAGTTTTAAAATTAAGTAATTGATTTGCTATTCATTTTATACAATAACTACAAATTGCAAATAGTTTTATGTCTACTCCACTCATGTGTTAGTTATATACTTTTGTATTATTTGAAAAACGTATATCATTTCTTTCATTTTCAGATTTTAAAAACCTGACAATTTTATTGTCAATCCAAAAAACTGTATTTACTTTGATGTCATTGATAACAGTGCTCTTTTCTATTAAAGAACCTTTTTTGTAACTTTTTATTTCTTTTTCCAATGGCGTTTAGCAGTTTTTTAGTGAATTTAAAAAAATCTAAGTGTTACTGCAAAATGATTACTTTGTTTTTCTAGGTATGACAGCAAAGGCAAACTGCTAAAATAATTAACATAAAACAATTTATGAATAAATTGCCTTGCTTAGTCTTACTAACACTACTGGGAGTTCCTAAATTAAGAGCTCGGTTAAAAAAAAATTCCAGATTGTAATTAAATCTATTAATTCCAACTAGGACCTACATTTTGGATTAAAATACTGCTCATAAATGGAATTAATTGCTTATCCACAAATAGATTTTCTTTTATAGGTATTGATTGAAACTTTTTGTTTAGATAATTTATAACTGGATAATTTTTGTTCAATTTAGAATTTATATTTAGATTGTCATTGAAATGAAAAAAACGTTATATCTTTTGAAATAGATTTGTTAGCACAACTTTAGCCATTTGTGATGCGTACGTTTGTGAAGGTCAGTATAGTCAAGTAGTAGTAATAGTAGTCATCTACATCATTACTCCTATAAAATATTTTTCTGTTGCAGTTGTTACTATGGAGTTTTCAGGATTTACTTAAACCCTATATAAAGTTATTATATCTACTATGCTTTGTATAAAAACATCATAAAAAAAATATTTGAAATTGCAACTAGAGTTGATCAGTTATACTATCAGCTAAACTCGAGTTATCTGTAAATTTTATAAATTTATTATCAGTGGAACTAACTGTTGCTGTATGTTTTAGAACTGTAGTTTTATTATTATGTTTTTGTATGTAGTGGTTGTACATTGTTGTATCAAACTAATAATAAAAAAGGAATTTATCTTCACTATCTCAGTTTATG
This sequence comes from Tachinus rufipes, assembly GCA_963932245.1. NCBI lineage: Eukaryota > Metazoa > Arthropoda > Insecta > Coleoptera > Staphylinidae > Tachinus > Tachinus rufipes. The sequence continues at coordinate 40,692,280 of OZ010741.1, read as the reverse complement.
TCTTGATCAACATCCTCTACTCCAAAATTGAATGATTTTTTTTTTAGTTTCATAAATCCTGCGTGTGCATTTATATTTTTTCGCTCTGAAAATTTAAAAAATATAACTACTATATAGACACTGTCCCCACATGGAAACACTACTTGTATAATAAAAAATGTTATACTTATTAATACATTATAATAATTCTTTATTTGCGGTAAAAGTAAAACCATTTACATCTACAATATAATGTATAAATAAACATATTACACAAACTAAAATAATATACATAAAATACAAAAAATACACAAAAACAAGTTTAATCTAAAATACAATTTAGGTACACAATTTAATCAATACGATTTAATTTCGACTAAACTGCGATTTGGTACAAAACCAATTAAAATTATTTGGCAAACAATTTTCCAGTTTACACATCCTAACAAGTGGATTGTTGCATCCATAATTTGTAGAATGTGTAAACTCTCTAAACAATAGCATCTGCCTGGTACGTCGATTGCTAATAGGAATACAGAATGGTAGAGATGCAAGAAGGCCAGGACAGTCTACTTCAGACATCACTAGTCCACGCAAAAACAAAAGATAAGCCCTTTTGCAACGAAGTTTTAGTTTCGACAAATTGTACAAAGGTGTAATGTAATTGCGATCAAAATCAACCGCTAAAATCCCCGATTTATAAAAAAAAACATATTTTTAATTCGTTCAATACTTTGAATATAAATTTCGTAAGACGGGCACCAGACTGGCGGAGCATATTCTAAATGAAAGCGCACCAAAAAACAATAATGTAATTTGAGCGTACTTGCTGATAAATCTGTAAACAAAACCCAGCATTTTTATAGCCCGGTTAGACATATAGTTAATATGCTCAACAAATGTGAGTTTGTGATTAAAGATTACGCCCAAGTCTTTTATTTGAGAAACTTGTTTTAACGGTTTATGATTAATCTCATAACCGAATAACCGGAAGGAATTTTATTCAGTGTTTTATTAAAACTAATTGAAAAACATTTGTTAACGTTAATAAAAAGATAATTATTATGACAACAAGCATTTACGGAATATAAATCTCGTTGTAACAGATAACAAACATTAACAGATGATATTTTACTGTAAAGCTTTAGATCATCAGCAAATAAAAGAAAAGACGATGAATGAATACACTGAGAAATATCATTGATAAACAGCGGGAACAGAATTGGACCGCAGTGTGATCCCTGGGGAACACCTGAAGATACAAGAATTGGCTGTGAAAGAAAATTATTAATTTTTACACATTGAGTACAATTTTCCAAAAAACTAGATATCCATGAAACCACAGCAAAATGAAAACCTAAAGCATAAAGCATAAAGCTCAGCTAACAAAATACTGTGGCTCACACAATCAAAAATTGAAAAATTGGTGTAAATAGAATCAATTTGTACTTTTGATTCAAAAGCTTTCAAAACATAATTTTTGTAGCACAATAAGTTAGTAAGTGTGGAACGACTCTCACGAAAACCATGCTGTTTATTAATTATAATACTTTTGAAGTTACAAGTTGATCAAATAATTTAGGAATGGCAGATTAAATGCATACACCTCTATAGTTAGTTATGTCTTCCTTAGCCCTAGATTTAAAAAAAAGGCATAATGTAGCTTTGTTTCCACATATCAGAAAGTTTAGATTTACTTAAGGAAGCATTAAAAAGTAGATGTAACGGCGTAGAAATGGAATAAATGCATTCTTTCAACATCATAGAAAGGATGCCGTCTGGGCTAGTGCTAAGATTACTTTGAAGGTATTCAATATCTTTAAAATCATAAAACAAACTAATTGAAAAATTTGAATGTATTTTGTTGTTTTGAAACTCAAACGTTGGCGCTGTATGAACTTCAGATAGAAGTTCTAAAGATTTAAAACGTTTATGAAAAACTTTTTTTTAATTTAGTAAGTGACATCAGTTCCTTGCTAAACCAAATAGGAAAGATGTTTTCACGCCACAGTTTTTTAGGTACGTAACAATCAATTGCATAATACAAAACAAAATAAAATAAATTAACATGTACATTAATATCACAGTTATAAAAAAGTAAAGACTAATCAACAATCAATAAAAAAACATTGATAGAGCTGAAGTCTGCAAATTTAAAAACATTAAAAGCATACTTACACTTTAAAATATTACAGTTGGTATCCCATTTAACATATATCCCATTGATTGTAAATATACAGAGTTGGGATTCCGATAGCTGTCAACCGGCCGCCGATTCGAAAAATATTTGCTTTTTAATGGTGGCGTTCACACATCATTGTATTATAGTAGTAACCAATCACATCGTATTTATGCGTAGGCGTCCACAAACTGTAAACGCGGGAATTTTGAATTTGAGCAAAACTTAATGTAAAAAATAACAAAACAATAATTAAAATATAAATATTAATTAAAAATTAACTCTATAAATAATTACTCCATATTAACACAGCTTTTTTGTTATTATAAATATGATGATTTTGAAATAACTATGTGTGATATATTTGATGTTTATTTTAACCTACAAATTAAATGTTTGGTAGATAGATAATTTAAAATGGTCGATAAAAATATAACTTGCACAAAAAAGATAAATGCTAATAATCATAAATAGACATAACTTATTTCAAATGCTGGATAAATATAGTTTTAAAAATATGAAACGCTTGATAAAATTTATAAACGTTTGATAAAAAAAGTAATTGTTCGGTAAAAAGTAAAAGTTCAATAAAAAGTGCAAATGCTTATTAAAAATATGAATCGTTTAATAAAACTAGTAAATGCTAGGTCTAAAATAATAGATTCTTGCTATAAAATGATGAATAAAACAAAAACAGTATAAATATACTGGATGAACGATTAAAATATATAAAATCATATTTTTTAACTAATAAATGCCTAGAACATATCGGTAACAGTAATAATAATTATAATAAATATATTAAAGAATAAACTATGTTAAACTAAGCAATAATAATAATAATAATAAGAATGCTATGCTATGTACGGTAAACAGCATCGATAAAGTAATTGGTGTTTCTAAGGCTTCTAGTGCAAATTTATCTAGCTGCTATTTTTCTACTATATTATTAAAATAATAACTAGCCATTTAAATAACAAACATTTGAACTCTTAGATTTCATGTTGTTTTTAAGATACAAAATGTTTATCAATTTGTACAATTTTTAATCGAAATATTGTATTTCGATTAAAAATTGTAGTTGCAGATTATTAAATGCTTATTAAAATTAAATTTTAGTTAAAAATGTTTGCCTGCAACAAAGAAATGCTAATAGTCTTAAATGGTTCATAAATGATTTTAAATGCTAAGTAACTGTTAATGCGTTTTAAAAATAAGGAACGCTTGATAAAATTTATAAACATTTGATACATATTATACTTTATATGTTTCATAGAAAGAGTAAATGTTCAATAAAAAATGCAAAAACTAAATGAAAACATGAAACGAATAAAAAATCAGTAAAATGTTGGTAAAAATCATAGGTTCTTGCTACAAAATAAATATATTTAATAAACTATTTAAAAAAAATCATATTTTTCTCACTAATAAATACCTAGAATATAATAACAATATTTATAATAAACATATTAAAGAATGTACTATGTTAAACTAAACAAACAATAAGAATAACCACAAGATTGCTATGAACGGTAGACAGCATCGATGAATATATTGGTGTTTCTTTGAAACTGCTTTGGCTTCTATTACAAATTTATGAAGCTTTTCCTCTATTTACTCTGCAAAACTGACTCAAATTTATCTGGCAGATATTTTTCCAACATTCTAATATTATTACATTAACAAGCGTTAATTGCGTTTGAAATATGTAGTTTGTCGAGCATCACAAAATTTTAATTTTTCCAAATTGGGCTTCATTAAAATTGTAATATTATACAATAAGAACAAACCTTTTCTACTTATCTTAATTTTTCTCTTAATAAATTATAAACTTAAATAAATAGTAATAAAAAATAAACTATAGATTACTTATTAATAATGAATATATTCACATAAGCAAAATATACAATTAATATAAAATATTAATGTATGCACAATTCACATTTAACACTAGCATTACATTTAACACAATAGATACAACACAACATCTACAACACTTTAGTTTGTACACAACATAAAAGTCACTTTGACAAGTAGATAACCTAAAAATAATTAATGTCATCAAAAAGTAAATCACGATTTAGATGAATTGACGACTAAATTTTCGCTTCCCCCACCACCAATTTTTACGGCATTTAAAGCATCTCTCTCACACTTGATAAATCGTCGTATATATTCTTACACATTGATTTAACATTTTTTGTCGCTTTTTTCTCTGAATTTAAGCTTATTTGAACAAACTTGCTACAATTTTAGCACCGTTCTATCGGAATCGCACCTCAGATAAATTTGTTGAGCGGTATTTACATTTTTAAATTAATTTAAACTAAAATATTTTTGACCTGTGTAAACACTTTTGAAGGTTAGAATATCACGTATTAATTATTTATTCACCGAAAAAGGTTTTTTCCTGATTACAGTCAATTCAAGACTAGGCTGATAGATGCCTTATTACATCGTAATGCTGGATAAAACTCTAGTCTGCAGTGGAACAGAGTATGCACCATAGCAGTAAATAGTAAACAAAAGAAAATAGTTTCTTACAATATTTAAAAAAAATAATAAAAGCTCTGCCACTTAGTTACGACAAAAAAAACTATTGCGGATGATAAAAAGTTGTTGCTTTCTTACACATGGACAACCATCAACCATAAAAAGATTTTTTAGAACTTTTAAGTCCTACCCGGCTACTGTAGACGAGGTGTGGGCAACAAAATGTTTATAAAAACCTGCTATTTTTTTACACTCTTTGGTGGTAACACTGATGACGACAAGGCCATACTGCAGTTTGAATTAGACTATGTTTTAGATGTTTTAGAAGGTAGGAAGGACTTTGCTGCTGAATACGACAACATTTTATACCCTATGATACAAAAATCTTTTTGTTTTTTCAAATCCTATATAGTGCAAATAGTTAATGTTTGTTTAAAACATCTATACTAAAAACAAACTATATTCAAACCTAGATATTGCTTTTTGTTTTATTTTAATTTTGTTTTGTGTTTGAAAAACCTTTAAAAACATCTTAGAAGTACGACTAGAGAAATGATAAAAAATTAACTCAATTTTTGTTTCTTTCTGGTGTTACTGGATTAATAAAGGGTTACAAATATATAATAATAAATCTTTATTTACGGTATAAGTAAAACCATTTACATCTACATAAAAATACAATGAATATAAACAATATAATACATATATAAAATTATCATTATAAAAACAGAAGCAAAAGATCGACAAAAAAATAATAATATAATATAATATAAAATGCATAACATTTAATCAATATGACTCAATTGAATCTTAAACATAGATCTACAAATTCTACCAAATCCATAATTAGTAGAATGTGTAAATTCTCTAAATAATGAAGTCTGCCTGGTACGTCGTTCACTAATAGAAATGTAGAATAAAAAAAATACAAGTAACTCAGGACAGTCTACTTCAGACATCACTAGACCACGCAAAAATGAGAGATCTAATCTTTTGCGCCGATGTTTTAGTGACAATAAATTATATAGTAAAGCAATGAAATTGCGATCAAAATTAACCGACAATATAACAGATCTATAGGACAACATACAAAAAAATTTGTTTGAACACGTTCAATATTCTGACTATGGATATTATAAAAAGGGCACCAGACTGACGGAACGTACTCTAAATGAGAGCGCATCAAAGCACAGTATAGTAATGAGTACTTGGAGAAAGATCATCTGACATCCTATATACAAACTTCAGCATTTTTATAGCACGATTATACATGTGGCTAAAATGCTCAACAAACGTAAGTTTAAAATAAAAAAATACACCCAAGTCTTTAATTTGTGTCACTTTTTGTAGCAACTTGTTATCGATAAAATAATCGTACGAAATTTTGCTTAGCGTTTTATTAAAACTGATTGCAAAACATTTATTAACATTGAACAAAAGGTTATTAATAAAACACCAAGCATTAATAAAGTCTAAATCTTGTTGTAAAAGATTAGAATCATCGATAGATAAAATATTTCTATAAATTTTCAAATTATCTGCAAATAATAGAAATGCTAATGAACTAATACAGTCAGAAAGATTGGTCCGCAGTGAGATCCCTGAGGAACACCTGATGGAACTAAAATAGGTTGTGAAAGAAAGTTATTGATTTTTACACACTGCGTTCGGTTTTTCAAAAAGCATAATAACCAAAAAACCACTGCATTATGAAAACCCAAGGCACGAAGCTTAGCAATCAAAATATTGTGGCTCACAAAATCAAAGGCTTTTGAAAAGTCGGTATAAATAGAGTCAACTTGAGTTTTGCATTCAAATGCGTTTAAAATTTTAGAAAGTAGATTGGTAAATGTAGATCGACCCTCACGAAACCCATGCTGTTCTTCTACTAAAATACTTTTGCACATTCAATGTATTTGACCAGTTATAATTTGATCAAACAATTTTGGGATAACAGATAGAATGCAAATGCCTCTATAGTTTGTAATATTTTCTTTAGGACCAGATTTATGCAACAGCATAATATAAGTTTGTTTTCAGACATCAGGAAATTTAGTTTAATTTAATGAAGCGTTGAAAAGTAAATGTAATGGTTTTGAAATTGAATAAATACAATTCTTTAAGAGTATAGAAGGAATGCCGTCAGGTCCAGTGCTAAAATTAGATTTAAGGCTTGTAATTCCATTTAAAATATCTAGTAAACTGACTGAAAAATTTGTATAAATTATGTTTTTATTAAACTTTAACAACGAAGGTAGATGAATTTGAGAATTATAAACGGAAGAGAAAAAATCCGCAAATTTGTTTACAAGATCGTCACCATTAATACAGGTTTGATCACCATAATACATAGTAGCTGGAAAAGCATTAATTTTCTTAGCTTTATTTACAAGTCTCCAAAAATGTTTTAGATTAGACCAAGTGTTATTCTCGGTGCGTCCGAAGAGAATCAAATTCATTGTAATCAGAAAGAAGTTCTGAAGATTTGCGCTGAAGTTGGCACATTTAAAATGATTAAAAACGTAGTTACAGTTTAAAATATCACAAGAAGTATCACATTTAACATCTACCACATAGGCATTATGATGTTGATTTATATCTAATAAAACATCTACAGCATTTATCACAGTAATATTATCACAATCATTACTAAAACACAAATCCCAAAATACATCCATACTATTTGGTATGGTTATACATTAAACACAGTTTAAAAACCCAAATGAGTTAGCAATTAAATGTTGAGGGTAGTTTACGTTACAAGTAGCTCTAGTTCTAAAATTATCATTTAGCCACGTTGCTTCTGGTAAATTGTAATCTCCCAGTAGAATTACTTTACTATTAGGAAATACATCAGCAAAAGATTTGACGGAGTAGCAGTGGTCAGCATATTTATCGATAAGCGAACAAGGGGGTAAATAAACTGCACCAATTATGTACGACAAAAAATTAAAGTTGACAATTACAAACACATGTTTAACATTTAAATATGGCGGATGTAATAATGTACACTTTAGATGACTTCTACCCGCAATTATTACGCCACCTCCGCTTAATTTAGGACTAGTTAAATTAGACCGATCATATCTAAATAGGTTTTAGCCAGTTAGTCTTAGTTTTGAGTCAGTGATGTCTTCAGATAGCCAAGTTTTGGTTAAAACAATAATGTCATAACATGACAAAGCTACAGCTAACAAAAGTTTTTATAGTTTGGTTTTTATACCTCCTACGTTTTGGTAGTAAATTGAAAGGCCGTTGATGTTCCTGAAGACGGGTCCAAACTGTTGAGCAGATTTAACGTTCGAAAGTCCCCTGCGGAACTTGCTGGTAAATTTCGTGGTCGGCCATAGTTAATAAATTTCTAGCCGGCTAAAAGTTTTTAGAAAGAACTAAACCTGCTTGATTGGCTGGAATAGATACTTTAAAGCTGCTGTAGTTTCCAGATCTCACTACAAACTCAACAACATAAATCAAAACAGATGGTAGTTTAGCTTTGATATAGTTTGCAATTTCAGTTTTATTAAGTTTTGTCACATAAACATATAAAGGGAAAACGTAGGCTTGTAGCTGGTCATTGTCTGGACCACATCTAAAAATCGTTGGAGTTTTGTGCTTTACTCTAGGTTTAATTGATTGGGAACTACTAGTAGTGGTAGAAGTACTGGATAGAATTGTTTTTGCCGCCATTAAATTGAATCCGTGTTAATAACAAACCTAATAGAAGCAGGTTTAAGTAGACGGCAAGATTTTATGTCTAAAATTTCAAAATCTTTTTGAGCTATCTCCTCAAATAAAAAATTTTGTCAGTTAAAAGTTTATTGTTAGAGCAAACTTCATCTAACAATACTTGATACAACATGATGTTTTCTTTGTATAGTTTGCATAGATTAGATTAAAATTTAAAATCAAATAAAACACCACAATGACATTTTTTATAGCGAATAGTACAGCTATTATAAAAAATAACTCCACAACCACTACAAGTAATTCCAGATTGTGCTATACTGTTACACTTGCAACGGCCAGTCATAGTAAAACATGTAAATATAAATGTGAATAAAATAAAATCTGTAGGAAAAGGTTCATAACAAGGAGACAAATTTTACACCGGTACGGTCTATCACCTGGTGACATGGATAGACTACGGATAGGTTACAGTAGAGACAACTGGATAATTAAAAAAAACTTTAAAATAAAATTATAATATAAAATCACAAATTAAAACTCTATGTTACGCCACTGGTACGAATAGTAAGAAAATGTGCCGCAAACGGCGTGGATGTTGCAACAATAATTAAAGGTTAATTTATTAACAACAATGCACATCAAGAATATCGCTGCTATAAGAAGTTAATAACCAGCCTATATAACTACATACACAGTCAACACAAAATGTGTCAAGAAATTTTTAATTAAATAAATTTAATAACACACAAAATCACAATAGCACCAAAATAATAACAACACACGACACAGTGGCGTTCTAAAAACAACAAAATTAGTTTGCTATACAATATTATTATCTCAACATTGACTTAAAAACATGTTTTGTGTGTATGTTTTTTACATATAAAAAAAACTTATGATAATGTATGTATTGCTTATGTCAAAGCGGTCATTGTTAGCTTGAATTGATATTTATAAACATCATAATAAAGTTTTATTGTTGTTATTATACAGAGTCATTGTAAAAGTTTGGGATTATGTAACCATCTAATATACGTTTGTGCTCCTCTAGTGAAATAGTTCAGTGTGCGTAAATAAAGTCCTATCTTAGGATTCAATAATAAAAATATTATTTTAATATGTTGTCGAAACTCTCAAACACAATTTGGAATGGAATAGAGCAATTCCCTATTATTAAACTGCCTATTCCTAAAGTAGAATTCAATAATAAAAATATTCTCTTAATCTGTATACATTCTTATAATCTTGCTTGACAGTTGAATTGTCAGAACACAGCAAATAGTTTGGTGCACAATTTTAAAAAAGCGGCATATTTAGTGACTACCATAGAAGCCATAGTTGTGCTCCTTTGTGAGAGTTACTTGAACTAATTTGGGTCGAGCAGTAAATTTGAAACTCACAACCTGGGGGTATCAATAGGTATAGCGGATATGGCCACACGTATAATTCACAAACTGCACTGACCCAGGAGCCAAGCAGTGGTTCGAATAAAGGTTTTATTTTATTTTCGTCAAGGTTCAACAGCTGTTTATATAGACGCACAATTTCATGCGCATCATGCCATGAATGCCGGCATAACGGGCATAACCCATTCGCGTTCATTTTGATGTTTCCATAGTTTTTAGTTATTATTGTTATTAGTTTTGTAGTTTAAATTTAAGGATTGCCTCAAAGGTTTTAAAAAGTCACCACCAGGTGGTTGCAAATATAAATGAAAAGTGTCATTTTGTAATAATATATATTATAGTTCTATAACTAATAGCAGTTATAGGATATAATAATGTATTATTATTTATTTTTACAGAATTTATATTTTGTTTATTTTAAAAAATTATTATTTATTTTAATAGAATTTTTATTTTTTTGCAAATTCTGTGTGGATTTGCCATTTTTAACTCTGCCGTTGTCAGTTCCCAGCCCGAAAATAAAGAGGGAAAATGGCAAGTTTTAAAAATAACGCCTTTTATTGACAAAAACGTAACTCAGCGCCGCTAGGCGTCCGTTTTACGAACTTAATGTTTCTTCCCAGGAGCGAAGAGGCACTAAAACTCGTGGCGAAATATTTATAGGGAATTGACTTATCTTCTATTGTATGATCTGTGCTCACAACGAATTGAAATTTTACTTAATAAAAATAAATTTTAATGTTTTATAACAATAGACATGTTAGCGTTTCTTCTTATGTTTATTGTCATACATTATTTTAGCTTTTTTATAAAATTTGTCATAATTTATATTAATTCTTTGATCTTTTCCTAACAATATTCTATTTACACCTTTAATATAATTAAAAAAAAAAAATTATGAAATGATTTACAATTTAAAATATTATGTTGTCTTTATGTTGACATATAAAAATAAATTTGTACTAACAAAAGCAATCGTAATTGACTGGTCGATCGCGAGAGGTTTTTAAATTGATCACCTTTTATCAAATATTTTTGAAATTGAAAATTGTATAAAAGTACACTAAATATTTATTTTTTAACAATTATTTTTGTCTAGTGTTTAGGTTTTATTAGGACTTAGTGACATAGTTGATTGTTAGCCGCCTAATACTTTTATGGTAGATTGCCGATGCTTTAAGTCTGAGCGCCATTGCAATACACAATTGTAAACAAAACACTTAAAATTGTCTATAGTAATAACGCACTAATAACAGTAGATTGTCTAATTTCACAAATTAAACTGATATGTATATAAGATGAACGTAAAAAAAACAAACAATTTAACAAACACAACAACGAACAATTAATAAAAAAAACAAATGGAACTATGGAACCGATAGTGACAGGTATATATACAACAGCCTCTCACTTAGAGATGGGCACAAAACATCGATATCGCAAAACATCAATATTTCAGTAAAAAACATCGATTTAAAAACATCGAAATTCGAAATTAATAAACATCGATATAACATCGATGTTTTGTAAACTTTAAATCGATTTTATTTGTCATAAACATTAAATTGAATCTATGCATAAAATTATTTTAATAAAGTTATATTCTTTTCTATTCGTATTATGCGGATGGCGCCGGCAACATCGCAACTTTGCCCGGCCGACAGTTAGATTTCAATATTTTCTAGCTTATTATAACTGGCATCAAAGCAGTCACGTGATTTGTTTTGAATGCTTAACGGTTATTTTGGTAGTTTTTAAACAATAAAATATAGCATATAATTTATACAAACATAAGCTAACCTATGAATGTAATTTTATTATTGTTAATTTTTTTGTATGGCATTTTGTATATGTGTTTTCTTTAGTTTTTTATTGAATTAATATATTTATTATTTCTGCGGCAGAAGCGCCGCTGACAAACATCGATATTGCAAAACATCGATGTTTTTTTAGCTGAAACCATCCAATTCGATATTGGATGGTTTTTTAACATCGATGTTTGTAACATCGATGTTTCTGTTCGATGTGCCCATCCCTACTCTCACTCATGCAGCCGATTTTAACGACTGCAACACCGCGTAGTGAGGGTTACTGACCCTTTCTCAATAAAGAATCAGCTGGTTGTAAGGAAGTGAACGTACCATGGTGATTACATAATCCTAGATATTTATAGACGCTGTAGAATATTAACAGGTAAATCGTAGGTTTGGTAGTTGGCATTTGAAACTAAAAAAATAAACAAAAATAAAATAAAAACTTTTACCAACAAAAGTAATAAGTAAATGATTGGAAAGTATCATCATCAACAGTACTTGTTTTAATCTTTAAAATAATTGAAAAATAAATACTTTAGTTCACCAAGAAATCCATCACAAAAAAGTATGAGTTGCTAAATAACTTGAGTTCTTATGAAAAGCTTGTTGATAGTGTTATAGAAATTAAGAGAGTTAACCATTTAGTATAAAATTATTTTCTTAGAAAATTTTAATGTAAATGTAAAAGAACCGTTAAAACTTTTGAGTTTTTTTATTTGAAGAGCAATAAATGCTTATTACATAATTGGTCTTAGGTAATTTAAGAAATATGCTATTATAACCAATACTTTAAACTATTGTTAGTCTAAAGTGTATGTTAATATTTTGTTTGTTAATATAGGCGCAAACACTTTGTTGTTGGTTAGGAAATAAATGTTTGAGTTAATATTTGAAAATGTTAATCAACAAAATATTTTTTTAACTTTAAATTTAGAGATATTAATTTTTAAATTATAAACTAAGTTAATGTTTGGTTGATTAAGTAACTCTGTAAACGGTTTACTCTGTAGAATAGTGCCACTTCCTCCAAAATCCACACTAGACTGAACTTTATACGTCCCAGAGCAGAGTTTGGGTACGCAAGGTCACAAATTTTAAAAGCTATTTTTAGCTTACATGCTTATAGATTAAATAAAAATAAAATACTTTGAAACCAAAATTTGTGTTAATGTATCTGTTCACTGAAAGCCAATTTACAAAATTACAGATTCAGCTCTTTTGCGTTTTTTTATACTTAGTACAAGTAAAAACCTATATTTAATAGCTTCAAAATACTGCTGCTGCTAATACCAACAAAATCACAAATGTGTTCGTGTTAAAATAAAATATAATTTTAACATCACAGCATACTAAGTGTGTATATAAACAGTCTTACAAATACTATATTAATTTCTAACATTTTTTCTTAGTACAACAAATATGCAAAAAAAATTGTAAAATGTTTAAAGAGGTAGCAGTATGAACCAAAATTAACAAAAAAGTTTTAATAAACATGAGTCCGCAAAGTAACGGCTTTAGAGATATAAAAAAACTAATAAAAATTACGTTTGAAGGAATTTACTAAAAATTGCGTGATACTGGTTTATTTATTAAAACAGTGCCATTTATCCGGAAGATTCCTAGATCAGAAAAAACAATTCTAGCACGTATTGAGCATAATCCGACGACGAGAGTGCAGAGAATATCAGTTAAGGTAGGAATTAATGCTTTTTTTGTTTGGAAAACCTTCCACAAGCAGTTGCTGTATCTGTACCATGTACAACAAGCGCAGGTCTTTAATCCACTTGATCATTAAGCACGTATGGTTTTTTGTTGCTGGTTTCTAAGCAATGATGCTGAAAACCTCCGTTTTTTTGCCAATATTCTTTTTACGAATGAAGCCGGGTTCACGCAAAATAGAGTTGTTAATACGCATGTTTGAGACAACAAAAATCCTTATGCTCTAATGGAATCTAGTTTTTAGGTTCTGTTGTTTTACCAAACCGATTAACAGGCGCTGCTTACCAAAACTTTTTGCAGAACTTAATGTATGATATTTTTGACAACATATCATTGACCAAATGCAACAAATGTCGTTTCCCCAAAGAGCTGAAGCTATTAACTAATCAGAAAAGTTTTAGAAACAGTTTGAGTTGTCGTCCCTGTTTGTAAATAGAAGAAAGGCACTTTGAAACATCTTATGTAACTTTGTTTTTTTGTTTTTGCTAGAAAAAAAGAATAAACTTACTATATAAGTATTTTACAATCTTTTTTAAACACCTTGTATATGTGCAACAAAAAAAACATTTTGTCTATTAAAACAAATATAGAAAAAGGTTGTATGTTTTGAGCATTTTATTAGTTTACAAAATTAATATAGAGTTTAAATAAGTTGAGTAAAACTACTAAATCACAAATTAAAACAACTTCTTCTAAGCAGATACTGTTAAGAATTTAATTAGATTTTACTTCTTAAGAATGCAACCAACTGACATTTTTTAATTCTTAAAATTTCATTTGTTTTTTATATCAATGCAGTTTTATTGTACTAATGCATAACTCTTTATCCATAATAACTTCTATAAAAAAAATAATTCGGAAACAAGAAGAAGCATTTATATTATTGCTTATTAATATCTAATTATATATATATTATATCATTCACTTATTTATTTTGTTTATTAGAATTTAAAATATTGATTATAGTAAGCACGTGATGTAATCTTTATCCAAAAACAATACGCACATTGATCCACTATGATGTTTGTGTCTACTACAAAACTCTTATCACAGTTTTTATAATTTATGTCAATTATATTAAAATGCAGCACAGATAATCGCTTATAAATTCAGACGAGGAAAGAAATTATTACTAATATTTATTCATTCGTGTAGAGTGCCTAGTAGTGAAAATATTTAAATGGTAGATAACATGGAAAATAACTCTCTAAGGTAAAGCATATTTATTATTAATACAATAAAAATTTAAATAACCTATATTACAAAGTGATATAAATATTCTAAATAATACGTCTAATATTTGTCATATAATTTCTAAAAAAAATATTTAAGTAAGTTTATTTGTATTTAATAAGAAACTTTCAGAAATAGAATATAATTACTAAAAAAAATATTTAAGTAAGTTTATTCTATTTCTGAAAGTTTCTTATTAAATACAAATAAATATAAATAGTTAATGTTAATCTTGAAAAACGAAATAATCGTTGGGCTTGTGCATACGCGTCTTACAAAGACGAAAACAAGTTACTTAGAAAATAAAAGTAACTTGCACATTACAGTTAGTACTGCTAATACTGCAACATTGAAAAAATAAAATTGAAAAATGTGGTTAAAATTTAAAAAAAAAAACAAAAATAATAATAAAAATAAAATTAAAATTAAACAAAAAAGAAATATTTTGAAAATAAATTATAGATAAAGGGAAAAATGCATTGTTGCATAGTCTAGATATTAATTGATTTCCAATTCATTTTTTTTATGTTCTAATGTTTAAAATGAGTTAATGACTAAAGATTTACCAAGCACTTTGAAATTACAAACTCTTATTCTAGTAAAAGATCCCATATAGACAGTCAGTTACAAAATAAAAAAGTAGGCATAGTTAAAAATTCGATAGTACACAAATACACATATGATTAAATAGAAAATTTTAATAATCAATATCTTATATTTTGATATTTATGTCCTTAGTGTTTCTAATAGATATCAAGAAATAACATTTATTCAAATATTAGAAAAAAATTATTTACTAAAAAACATTATAGTGTCTAATGGCTTCTAATCAGCATTAGTTTAAATAAGAAAAGGGGATATATAAATTGTAAACCGTACAATTTGTGGTATTTTTGTGGACCAGTGTGTCACAAGTTGCTACTTTAAATTGTATTGTAATATATATATATATATATATATATATATATATATATATTTACATCAACCTAACTATAGAGCGTCCATACATTGTCCTTTTACGCACTTTGAAGCGTCCGAGAAGAATAGAGCGTCCGTATACGGACGCCAAAAGGAAACCTTTATAAATTGATTCTGCGCATCAAGGCGAGTCGAAAGATACATATAAAAAAAATTCAGTCCAAGACGCTCTATATGGCGATTTGTGTAAAAATGTATATTTTTGTGCATATTTTTAGTTCACACCATTTGCCGCAAGGAGGCGGTAAAGAGCTTGGCGTATATTTACAAGTATATTTTTCTGTACAAAAAATGCATTACTAAGCGTCCGCGTAATATGGCAACACCGCATTTAAAATATCGATCGCAAATTAAAATTAGAATTACTTTTTCTATTTATAGACACGTCGGCATATATTATCTAACGGACGCCAAATTGTATATTTACAGATAAAAAAGCTTTGGCCGTTGGGATAATCATTACAATAATTTATTTATATAATAATTACTAAAGAATTGAAAACTCCCGGTTACAATAATAATATAAGATTTTGAATATTTAAAGTGGCGTTGTAAAAATTTTAATAATTAAAACACAGGTGGTTTTGGATTTTAAAGATTTATTTGAAAATGAAAATGAATTGTTTGTTGTTTGCCCGGTGCTGTGTTGGACCGGGTTTTGAGTAATCTCCCATAAAAAGTTTCCCGTTGAGAAGTTATCCTCGGTTTAATATAGCATGGCTTGGATTGTCTGGTTGAGCTTCCCGTTGGTCGGAAACTTCCAGATGTGGGTGCAACCAAGAGTTCCGTGGTCGAGCGGCGTTGAGACGGCATAATGTCCGTGTAAGTGGCCGTTCAGAAACACAGCAGCGGGGGCTGAGTTTGCAATATAATTAGTTTCTTACCTTGATAGATGATTAGTTCCTATGTAAAACCGGCGGGCGGAAGCCTGTGCTGCTCGATCTAGTTACAGACTAACCAATTTTTATGCCTAAAAGCCTAGCGAGTTAAAGACTGTAAATCCCTGCTAGTTGCAAGATAAATTTGACGGGCAAAATTTGCTTGGCTTGGTTGCTAGTTAATGCCGGGCGAGCAAAGTCATGTGTTGGATAACTATGGATTTAAATAAAATTCAGTAAACTGAGTTTGCCAACTGTAATGGTAATATCAAAATTTATTAATGAAGTACCAAACTCAACGGTGTTAAAAAATTACATAATTGCAAAAGTGCAAAATTTTAACATTTATCAATAATATTTGGGTTTAAATAATAATGTAATAAACATCAGTCTAATTTTGGCATAAAAAAGAAATGGTGGAAATCGCATCGTTCTGGGACGTTCAAAAAAGATTCTGATTTGTTCAGTAAGTTCTAACTTTTTTGTCCAAAACTGTAAAGCAATTTTGAGGCAGCAATAAATTTGCAAGGCTCGAATAAGCCAGAATAGTCTCTACACTAAAAATCAAAAGTGATCCAACCGAGCTGTGACGGTCAAAACGCATCCGTTCAATTCAATGCGTCGCGTTTAAAACTCCAAAAAGTGACCCGTCTGACTTGGATAGACGAAGATTGGTAACGGTTGCAGCTAGATAGTTTGTTTGTTGAAAAGTTAATAAACTAACTATTTTCAATTTTTTTTTTTAATTAACTGCCCAAATTTTGTCTAAATTTTTTGATCAAAAAAAATCTTAAACATGGTTTTCAAAAAATAAAAAAACTTCAACAAAATTTTTGTTCTAATTGGAGTTTTCCCGATTCAATTTGCCCAGCCAAGCCCAGACCCCGTTGCAAGGCCCAAGTTAACTAAAATATTTCTGACACTAAAAATCAGAAGTGATCCGACCAAGCAGTAACGGTTAAAGCACCTCTGTGCAATTCAAATGCGTCGCGCTCAAAACGATCCCAAAAGGCGACCCGTCCGATTTGGATCGAAGTAGCTAAGTAACGGTTGCAACTAGATACTTTGTTCTAATCGGAACCGTCGGATTTTTGGCCATGTCTTCTTGCCTCAATGCTCAGTCAAGTCCAATCGGGACTGGGCGAGGCTCTAATATTTTAACGCCTTGTGCGTATAGACATAATTTTCTTGTCTTAAGTTGCAGAGCAAACCCGAAAACACCATTGAATTTGAAAGACAAGTTAGCAAAAATATTTCTGATACTAAAAATTGGAAGTGTTCCGACTGCTGTGTCAAAGCGCCTCAGTGCAATTTAAATGCGTCCCACTCAAAGTAACTCCAAAATCGTGATTTTCCCGACTTGGACCAACGTAGTTCGGTAAGGGTTTTAGCTAAGTTCTTTTTTTTTTGTCGAATAGCTAATAAACGCAGCATCTTTATGATTTTTTTTTATATAAGTTGCCCAAATTTTGTTTTAAATGTTGCTCCAAATTTAATCCAAAAAAGTCTCTTTTTGCACTTTTGACCAAAAATCTGGGCCCAATTAAAATACTAAAAAAAATGTTTTGATTGGAGCCGTCGGATTTTTGGTCTTGGCCACCACCGTATAGTCATAACTTTCTTGTTCAACGTCGCGAAGCAAATTAGTGTCTTAAATTAAAAAAAAAAATTATTAAAAATAACGCTGGAACTCATCATTTCAGGGTAGCTTCGGTAGATTACAAAATGCAAAATAATAAAATTGTATTTGCTCTTTCTTGGAAACAGTACCGCCCAAAAGTTTAGAAATTATAAAATTTATCAAAAAATTGGTCCCAAATCGAAATAATTAAAAAATTAAAATGACGTCACTAAATCTCTTCTCTAATGATTAGAGTAGCATGCAAAGATAAAAAAAATACTGAATACAAATATTGTATTTGCTCCTTCTTGAAGCACAGTGGTGCCCAAAAGTTTATAAAATTTAAATTTCACAAAATGTCTGACTTAAGTTAGCATAAATAAAAAATTCAACAACAATACGATTATTGTTCTAAGTAGGCTGATACGATACAAATTAAAAAATTATATTTGTTTTTATGAGGATTTTGTTGTTGTATTTTAGTTTTACTTGATTCCATAAGCAGTCAGTTGTACTTTCTGATCTGAAGGATTTGGCTGATGTGAATAGTTTTAAATATTAACAATTTGATTTTTTAAAATTAAATATTTATGATCAAAAAATTACTTTAGTGAGTATATTGTCAAAGTGTTGACTTATTTGTGATAAAGAATTTGTGAAAATGGTTTCTCATACTACTACTATTAATAATAGTCAGTTTAAATTATATGTATTGTGGATTTTTTTTACACATAGAATAGGATTTTTTTTCCATGTTAATAAAAACACAGCTGAATTAATAAGACATTCAAATCTTAAATTTAATACTTAAGATTTACATTTTCCAAAAATTATATGTACCACTTGTTGTTTAGCGCTAAAAGATAGAAAGAATGATAATCCTAAAAGAAACATTTCTACAATACCAAATATTGAAAAAAATGTTTTTCTTAAAGGAACTCGAAATAAAATTGATTGTAATTGCTAAATAAGTATAACTGCAAGAAAGAACTTTAGATCTGCAGTAATGAAAGGTAGAGAACATATAAAAGTATATAAACAAATTAAGTTTGGTAGGATAGCATCAGTAAATTATGAAAAATCAGTTCAGAAAATGATGAAAAAAAAATCCTAAACCCAACACTGCAACAATTGTCTGTACAAAATGTTTCTCAACCATAGAAAAAAAAAACAATATTATTAATGTTATTAAAAAAAAAAGCAACCAGTAACATAACAAACAATATGGTTGCGGAACTGTCTGATCAGAAAAGAATTGCATCATACAGCAGCTCTAAAAAAAGAATGAAGAGAATTGTTATCAATCCCAAACAAATTAAAAAGATTCAGATCAGTTTGGAGAAATTATTGAATTATAAATCTATCATGAATGTGTCTGCGTTATATATACAAAAATCGAACTAACTTTTTTTGGTCACCAACTGGTCAACGCAAATGAATTCTTGCCCATTTCTCTGAAGATATGAAGAATAGGAAATTAGAATTTGATTTCATTATAAAAATCGATTTCCTAGGTTTGATGTTGTAATGGAAGTTCAACCAAAACAATTAAAAGACCAATAGTGTGGGGTAACGTTTCTGAAATATTTGATATGGTAATTAATAAAAGTGGAGAAAATGGTAATGTTGACATTAAAATTAGGACAGACGGCATTTTTTTTTAAATATGTCTTAGCATATTACCTGAGCTAGAATATAACACAAATGAAAGATTGTTGAGATCTACGTATAAGAACAGTGCGGACTTGAAAAATTTGGTAAAGCTACAAATGTGAAAAAGATTATTTTGTTATGTATTGTTCTCGATGTAAAGGAAAGTTATAGGAATCTAAATTCTTGTAATTTTGAATGATTTCTCATTCAAGTTCATCGGCGATTTAAAAATAAATTTTATTGTAAACGGTCAACAAATTGCTTCTGCAAAAAACTACGCCGTTATTAAAAATGAAACAATACACGCTTCAACAACGCATTGAAATTATTAAAATTTACTACAAAAATAGTGAAAATTTTTCAGTCACAGTTCGCAAAACTAAAACACTTTTTGGTCGTCGTAAAGCACCTTCTCGGCCGGCAATAGTAAACCTAGTGGAAAAATTTAAGCTGTTGGAACAAGTTTGTGATGTAAAGAATCAAAAGCGTGTGCATCGCTTAAGAACACATGAGAACATTGCTGATGTAGCCCGTAGTGTTGAAAAAAACCCAGGTTTGTCGATTCCTTGTTGATCTTTGGAATTAGACATTTCACAAACGACATTGAATTGTATTTTGCACTTTTGACTTAAGTTTTAAGGCTTTTAAAATTCAGTTACCAGAAGAACTCAAGTTGGTCGATCACCATAAACGTCGTTTCTTTGCTGGTTGGGTCCTTCAAATGCATCAAAATGATCTAAAATTTTATCAAAAAATTATCTTCAGTAATGAGGCCCATTTTTACCTCGGAGGCTACGTTAATAAGCAGAATTGTCGCATTTGTAGCTCAGAAAATCCAAGAATGATTGTAGAAAAGTCTTTGCATCCTCAACGTGTCACTGTTTGATGCGGTTTTTAGGCTGGCGGTGTGATTGGACCCTACTTTTTTAAATATGAGGCTGGTGCAACTGTTACGGTGAATGGATGAAAGCTATGATTAATGATTTTTGATGGCCGGAATTGAAAGATATTGATGTGTACAACGTTTATTTTCAGCAAGACGGCGCTACGTGCCACACAAGCAACAAAACAATTGCAATTTTGCAAGAAAAGTTTCCTGGCCGTGTTTTTCTCAAAAAAGTGATCACAATTGACCACCGAGATCTTGTGATTCAACATCTTTAGACTTTTTTCTTTGTGGTCACATAAAAAACAAGGTTTATGCCAATGCTTCACAATCGATTCAAGACCTTAAAGATGGAATGTGTGAAGTTATCGAGGACATACAGCTTCAAATGTGCAAATTGGTCATAAAAAATTTCATAAAAAGAATGTGGTACTGCAGCCGTAGCCGTGGCGGCAATTTGACTGATATTGTTTTTAAATGTTAATGGCATACCTTTCTCTTTACAATGAAATAAACATTTATTAATTTTTCTTATATGAAAAAGAAAAAGCAGATACAATTTTAATATTTTGCATTTTGTAGTTTACAAAAACTACCCTGATCAGAAACAATAAGTTCTAACGTCGTAATTTGTATCAAACTTTTTTTCAATTCAGGACACCTGTTAGAGAGCATCGTTGGATTTGCAAAGCCTAAGTTATTCAAAATGTTTCCGACACTAAAAATGCAGTAAATTTTATATTATTTTTTACTTAAATCTAAAAACCAAAAGAGTTACTCAATCAGTACTAAGTGGGTATATTATTGTTTATTTTTTGTTGGACGCCGTATAGTTAATTTACTACAGATATTCTATAAATAGACAGGTCAAACTGGTTTGGACGCTTTATAGTATGCACAATCCGTGTCAAATATGTATATCTACAATAGAAAACATGTTGCAACACTGCCGGACGCTTTAAGGTAGCAAACAGGACGCTCTATAACACATATTCATGTTTTTTTGTGTATATGTAAGACGCTCAAAAACAGAAAAATGTACGGACGCTAAAAGGTAGTTTTATGTACAATAGAAAAATGTTTTAGTTTGTATTTAATAAGAAAACCGCGTTAATCTTTTTGAGCTCGAGTATATTCACCTGCGAGCACTAGAAGTACGTTTTTTTTTAAGGGACGCCCAATGACAGTTTCTCATAGCGGACGCTTTATAGATACCGAGATGTAAATATATATATATATATATATATATATATATATATATATATATATATATATATATATATATATATAAGTTAAAAATAATTTGTATAACCGTTTTGGTTTTCTTATCTTTTACTGAGTTTGTGTACAATTTTACTCAAAACTCACGTTTCCGGTTTATTACTGATTTTTGATTGTAGAGTTAGACTAAATAATTATATTTGAACTAACTTTTTTTATAAATATTTGTAAATATAATAACGTGCACACTAGAATACGCAAAAATATATTAACGTTGCGCTTTTTTCTAATTTTAATTTACTTATGTATTACACATTTATTTTGCATTTCCGCTTTATTTATCTTATCTCAGTTTTATTGTTACATACATAATTACCATCATCACATATTTGTCTCTTTTTATGAAATACTTATAAACTTACTGCCTATCCACATATCGCATGCAACTATTTTTTTATTATACTAATGTGGTACATGTATTTAACAATAAATACATTGAATAGTAATAGAGGCATTAAATTATGCAAATTAATTAAAAAAAATTGCTTCTTTTTAACACGCTACTATTTTTTTGTTGTTTGTTATCACTTTTTAATTCTAATAAATAAAAAGACTTTTGCATAAGTTTCTGCTACCACCTTGTTGTTTTAGCTTTTAAGATTGTTTTAGCACTGTGTTTGATTGACGTTTGTGGTTATCGATGTTGAGTTGTTTTGGAGCTGAGAACCTTTTGCTCAACTCACAAGTAGTGCCTGCATTTGAGTATAGCTAAGACTTTACAATTTATATGCTAAAAACAACAACCAGATACTTTGATAGACACAAAATAATTAAATTAACTAGCCTGTCTGAGTTTGAGCTGTGCTTAATAACATCATCATCAACCCTTTAAATAATTTAATAATATATAAAGTATACTGGCCGCCAAAAGTAAAAAAACAGCACAAACCTGTAACTCATTTTTTATGTAAAAATCTGATAATTTTTAAATAATTCACACTAAGAAATGATTAAAATTTCAACAATAAATCATGATACAAGCTTTTTTTTTAATTTCAATAATGAGTTGTCCTCCTACAATTTCTGATGCAACTTACCTAGGCATGCTAAAAATCAAATTATTTATCTCAGCCTAAGAGCTTAAATCTCTCTGCGTAGAATCTTGACTGTATCTGTATGGTCTTTTTATGCCAATCTTTTCCAAAATTTTGATCATTTTATAGTGTTGTACTTTGTTGAAGGTTTCTCCTGTCTGGCAGTAGAAATAAACCGACGTTAAATGAATGAATTAACTAATTAACTAGTTGCTGGTGTTCGGCTATTGAATTGGCGTAGTTGGAACTAAAAAAATCTTCTACTTCGTCTTCATTGTTTTTTCAAGTGGTTTTTTATTGCAGGTATGGTAATTGTGGACAAGAGTTTTTATTTGCTATTGAGCGCCAATTGTTGTCGGTCGGTTTCTGTAGCTCAGACAAAGACAATTCAGCATCTCTTGCGTTTGTACTTTGTTATGGAGAGTTTAGAGAAGTTTTTTTTGAGTTAAACTTCACTTGCTTTTCTGAGGCTACCATAGACATTTTAGTTTTAGAAGTTTTTCTCTAGCAATGGTTCTAGTAAGAGCGGTGATTCAAGTTCACTGTAGTGGCCACATCGCCATGGTGGTTTCTTTTATATAGAACGCCGGTATCAGTATGTGTCTCAACATAAATAAAGTTTATCTTCATTGGCTTTTAGGTATGAATACAGTAGGCGAGTAGACTTGTTTAAGCTACAAATTTAGTGCCCAAGTTTTTGTCATCTTTATCCAATATATATAAATATCTTTTTTTTCTGTTTTTTTGCTAATCTCCTTGCATCTTGCCAGCTTAAATTGTGTCTGCTTAGTATTTTTCCTACAATGGTTTCTTATGTTATCAAAAGTTTATTTTTGGTTTTGTTATCTTTGCATTACATACATGCTTTGTTTGTCTATTTTTTAGATGTCTATACTATGCTAACTTTTTCATCTATAGTGTTGTGTATACTTTTGATTTAAATATTTTTTCTTATTTGTTTGTTTCTTATTTTGTTCATTATTGTTACACTTTCTACTTTCTTTGGATATTTTATCTTTGTTCTCTGTATTTTATTTTAATTTTTTTTTATTCATTATCCTTATTTTGCTTTGGTATGTTAGTATTGTAGTGTAGCTTTGTTCAAGATATTTAATGTTTGTTTTCTAAAATTTGTTTTTTATGAAATTATCACGTTTGTGGTTTGTAGAAAAATATAACATGAATCAATTAGAGTTAATGCCATCTATTGTTTTTGAAACAAGTATTTTTTACCTTAACCTTTCATTTCATGATTTTTAAAATATCAAAATTAAAAATTATTTTACTGATTTTTTAGGAACCTAAGGTCAAAATAAAATATGTTTTCAAGAAAAAAAAAATTTATTACAACTTAAAAAAAAATACAGTATGTTGCAAATGTGCAACATTATGTAACTAAACCTAAACAGAAATTAATTTGAATGAAATCTATAAAAACAGTTCTTATCCTTTGTTAGACAAAGATGAACACTACATTTTTCACATTTGAAATGCGTATATCCTTTGCAACCTTGCAGTTTGCATCTTTGTCTTGTTTCATCGTACTGAGTCCAATGTGCTACTTGGTCTATTCGGACATTTTTAGGAGGAGCGTACACTGCAGGCCCTTTACATCGTTTAGCATTTATTGCTAACTCAATCTCATTACTTGGTCTAATTCTCTTTTTTGCTTTCTTGAGTATCAATAAGACACAAAGTTTCTGCAAGTTTCAAGCGATATTGCTATAAAGTTAGCTCAAAAGCAAGATTATTTTTCTGTCTTTTTGTTCTTTTAGATAAGAGCCATGAATTGATTACTGCAACATTCAGCAAATGGTAAAATAATCTCATGTACCATTTTTTAGATTTTATACATATCTTGTGACGCCCAACATGACTGTCAAGCATATCCACACCCCTCATATGTATATTGTACTGCCGGATAACGTTAGGACAGTCAATTATAATTTTCTTTTTTTCTTTATCTGTTCACAGGATGATGTAGCAATTTGCCAAAACAAGACGATAACAATGTTACTACTTTGTTGTCATTCTAACTTACAACACTGAGGTCAACGCCATCAATATTACTAACAAATTCTTCCGATGTTCCTCTTGGAGTTTTTTTGAATTTTTTCTCAATGGTTAGTTTATTACATGGAATTCTATTTCGTCGTATAGTTCCTAACATATGTATTCCTTGGTTTGACAAATATGAAAACAAAGGTATTGATGAATAATAGTTGTCACAATAAAATTGGTAGTTCATATTATTCTTGCTAAGCGAACTACAACGTTAGCACTGGCACCTAAATCTGATTCATCAGCATTTACTTGGGTAAAATGATTAGATGCACCACTATAAATCTCAAAGCAGTAGGAAAAACCAAAAGTATCACACATCATAAAAACCTTGAAACCCCATTTATGAGGTTTCATCGGGTTGTATTGCTTCAAGTGATGCCTCGGTTTTGTGGAACAAATTTGTTCATCTACAGATAATTTGGACTCGATGGGTATTGTAGAAAATAGTTGATTGAGATGAGTCAACAGTGGTCTAATTTTATGGAGATTGTCATAACAAGGGTTTTCTTTTTCAAGCATTTTATTGTTGTCATTGAAATGAATTATGCTTTTCATTCGCTTAAACTCATTTATACTCATTGCATTTCTGATGTTTAAAATGCCTATGTCCGACCTCCAATAACAACGATTTCTTGGCAGTTTTGATACAGACATATATATACAAATTCCCATAAATTTTTCTATATCTTTTGCGTTTATATGAGCTGGACGGTTTGGATTTTTTTGAACACTGTATAAATTAGTTTCGTTTACTATTATTGTAATCAGCTCGTCAGTAAAGAAGTATTTGAAAAAATTATATGGCGTATCTATGTCTAAAATGTTATTTGGAAGATATGCATTACCTTTGAACCTTATAGCATCATCGTCAATGATAACAAATTTTTTGTGCCATAAAATATTTTCTTTAACTTTTTTCTTACTTGATGTAGATGCTCTAGATGTAATTTCTTCAACTGGATCTTCTGGCTGCTCTCTATTGGCTTTTTCATTTTCTATCAAATTATTTTCAAATGGAAGTTCAATATCACTACCTTCGGATTCAAAAGCGGGTTCAAAAGTTGGATCTGTTATACTATCGGTATCTGAGAAATCGACAAAATCATCCTCACTCTCACTATTCCAATCTTTCCAAATATCTGTTAATTCTTGGTCTGTAAATGGTTCTTTAGGACCTTTTTTCGGTAAGACATTTTCTATAAAAATTATAATATTTATACGTTATGTTCATAATGTTGCAAATTTGCAACATAGTTCTAATGTCAGTTTATATAATATCTAACAAACAAAATATTTCAATTCTTGTGTAAAAATACATTTATACATACTTTTTATGTGCCTTTTATAAAACAAGAAAACCATGCAAATATTTTACTACAAAAGTATTTTGGTTTATTTGGCATGTAATTGCAATGCCTATATAATTTATAAACGTCAAGCTTAATTTAACCACTAAATCTCAATAAGTGTGACATCTTTTGAACACAAATAATACTAAATTTTAATAGTAACATATGTTGCATACATGCAATGTCACGTAACCACGCCTCATTCAAATCAAACTTTTAAAATACAGTGTCATATATCTATGTTGCAAATTTGCAAACGTATGAAATGAAGGGCTAAATAAAACTACTTAAAACTAGTAAGTAGATGCACACAATAGTTTTTATAAATTGTGTGTGTGTTTTTTAACCTAAAAATTGCTTTTTTAAAAGGACGTCCAACATATTGGTTATGAAAGCCATGTTTAACCTTTCATATAATTGATAAATGAAAGTATATTTAACACTACTTTTGTTTAATTAACTTTTCCAATTCTATTTAATGCTTTATTTCTTTGTATTTGCTTTTGTCGTTGTTTTTCCAAAATTTGCACAGTTTTTGCTCATACCTAAATTTTGCAATTGCCTTTCTGTTGTTTTTTTTTGCTTGTTTACTTGTTATCAAAAAAGGTTTTATCATTATTCCAATCTATGTATATATCTTTTTTAACGTTATAGTGCCTAATTAAATATTTAAATTATAATTTGCATTTAAAATGATGACTAATATGTATATGAGTAATTTCATTACAAAGTCGACCTCTTTGATTTTGCTCAAATTTTGAGGGATTGAAAATGGATAAAAAATAGAGATTTTCAAAATTTTAAACTTTAGAATATTGTTTGTTCAAAATGACACACATATGAAAATCAGAAGTTTTACAATAAAACGTATTTTTAGCTTATTTTGTTTTTCAGTTTTGGGCTTTTGGAAAAAGATAAAAAGGTCCACAAAGATTTAAACTATTACTCTTACATGTACTTTAAAACCCTTATTTGTATGTTTATAAAGTTTTTTTGAATAATACGCCGATTTTGACAATTTTTGAATACAAAATTTTTTACTAAAATTGACATAGTGTGACAAAGCTTTTTTGGAACCTAAAAATTACAAGTTTTAAAGATCGAAAAAACATGTGCAACTTCCTGCATCAAAATATTGATGTATACGTGTTCAGTCTTGTGTGATCACTTTAAAGAAAGATTTAATACAAAAAAATGTAGATCTAGTGGAACAAATTTTGTTAAGATTTGAAAAAGTTAGAAAAAAGCATACTTTTGCAATTTTTTAGAATAATGTTTGTGGCTTGGTACATTAAAATGACTGCTCTAACATTAAATTAGGAATATGGGTTTTAACGTACATGTAGTAAGGAACAATTTGAGCCATTGTGGACCTTCTTATCATTTTCCAGAGACCCAAAAATTTAAATACAAAAAGCTAAATAAAAAAACGTTTTATTGTAGCAAATCCCAAAAGATCGACTTTTCTAAATTAGTCGAAAAGTAATGGAATTACCCATATATAAAATCTCACATATACATATTATAATATTTGACAAAATTTATAAAATTATTTTAATTTATTAATAATAAAATATTTTACTTTGATATATTTTTATTTATGGCAAACTAGTTTTACAAAATAATTTGCATTTCTATTTATTATTAATAAATAAAAATGAATATAAAGACTTTTTACAAAATTAATAAAGAAAATATTAATATTAATAAAATATAATATTAGATTACAGTATGATAGTAAAAATCATGAAAATTACGAGTTTGGTGGATATGGTTATGGCAAAAATAATGTAAAAATTCTCCACGTTCTACGACATGGAACAGTTCATACCATCCGAGAATATGAAGTAGATATACAATTAACACTTTGTACAAAGAAGGATTATTTAGAAGGCGACAACAAAGATATAATAGCAACTGATTCACAGAAAAATACAGTGTACGTACTTGCAAAGAAATATGGAATAAAAACCCCTGAAGAGTTTGGATTATTATTATGTAAACATTTCCTAAACACTTACCAACACATTATAAAAGTAAATATAAAGATAGAAGAGTACCCATGGAAAAGACTCAAGCGTCATGGCAAACCACACAATCACGCATTTGTTTTTACTCCGAACGCAATACGATGTGCACAAGTTACGCATAAAAGGAACGGTAATTAAAAGAACAAAAGGTGTTAATTTTACATTTTTCATCAACATTTTTTCTATTTCAGAACCGGTGACAATACGTGCGGGACTATGCAATTTCCGTGTGTTAAAAACGACACAATCATCGTTTAAGGATTTCATCCAGGATAGTTTTAGAACACTGCCGGATGTAAACGACAGGATTTTTAGTACAATTGTATCATGTACGTGGGAATATTCCACTATACAAGGTGTTGATTTTGACATAGTCTGGTATATTATTAAAGATTCTATACTAGATGAATTTGCTGGACATCATGAAAAAGGGATATTTTCACCATCAGTGCAGAACACGTTATATTTAACTGAACGATCTGTATTGGATAAAATTCCACAGGTATGAAGCACATTAAATAATATAATAACATAATTTATTCAACATTTACAAAAGAGGGATTAAAGTTCAGTTTAGTCACGAGTATTTATTTATCAGACAGTCCACACTATTAAAGATACCATATCATCATAATAAAGCTGATTTTAACAATGTCGTTTGTATTATTACTTATTACAAGCATTACTATGAAATATATCATTTTAATTAAGATACATAAAATAAACAAACAATAAATTCACATTCCATTCCATTGTAAATTGATAGATTTTATTATTTATTTTATTAACAGATTGCTGTTCATTCTTCGACTTTTTTGATCTTTGTTTATTTTAAATCTATTAAGTAATGTAAAAATTCCAATAAAACTAATTTATTTTTAAACATTATTTTTGTTTTAGATATCCAAAATTGAAATGCACATGCCCAATAAACATTATTTTCCAGTTGATATGAGTAAATTTACTGAAATGGTAAACGATAGCGAGAATAATGACGTTTATCTGCCAGTTGATAAACCGTCTGGGATCATCTACGCTGAACTCTGTCGAAAAGATTTACTCTCAAAATTGTAATAATTACTTCACTACACTACTTGTTGTATTCATACATTATGAATGAATTGTATGTTTGTTTATTAATTAATAATTCACTCTTTATCAAGTGCAAATTAATTAATTATAACAGACAGACTGATTGATTCTAGTTTTGTTGTTAATTCAATTAAAAAATAAATGCATAATATGTAATATTTTGATTTATTTTGTTATATATGGTATGTGTTTTTAACTTTAAGATTCTAATTAATTTAAAATAAAAGTTTAATTTTTTTATCCGAAAAACAAATAATAATTTGTTAAATACATAGAAACATGTCAGACAAAACAAATATTTTAAAATTTATATGTAATATGGAACATGTACGCCATCTAGACATAGAATGCTCAACGACAACATGTACAGAGATATTTTTTCTTAACTAAAAGAAACTTACAGTAAAAAAAGTATTCAACTAATTTATATCATTTATATAAAAATATATCTATACTAATTATTAATTAATTATTAAAACTAAAATATAATATATTCAATGTTTTCTTTTTTTACTCTATGAAACTATACTTGAAAATGTCATCATTATAACAAAACTAGTTGTAATAATATATTAATTATTAAAAATAAAAATAACATTATATGAAACAATATAAATTTAAAAATAATAAATATCAAATATATTACATAAATGTATAGTTTAAATATAGTTTCCTTTTAAAATAGCATGTTAAGTATGGCCAGATCTACTAGATGTCACTACCAACAATATTTTAAAAATAATTTTTTTAATTTTTATATACAATAGATGCTTTCCTTTCACTGTTCTGGACGGTTCCGAACAATTCTGTGCGTGACGCCCCATGTACCTTTCACAGAGAGCGCGACGCCCCAACTTGTTCTGAGTGTCCTTCCCCTCACCCCTCATGCACCACCATCAACAACGGTGCATCAAGCCCTTTTCAAGTGCCAACACCAAATAACTAAATATATCTAATATTTACTACCAACTTATTAACAAAGTTACTAGTATTTTCATTTGTCGCCAGTAATAAATTTAATTTTACAACTTAAAATATAGAAATATTTTGTAATTTAGAATCTATATTGTGCATAATAAAAATAATGTAATAAAACGTTTTTTTAATTATACAATTAATTAACAAAATGACAAGTTGAGTAAATAATTATTTGTTGGTTATGTCGTTAGTTAACGCATAATAATATATGCTAGTAAATAATGTTCCTTTCAGAATAGTTCAGAACGGTTCTGTGCGTCAAGCCGCGGGAGCGTGTTGCTCTTGAAAGGAAAGCAGTAAATGTACTTCGTAAATAATGTGCTGGTGTCTGGTGATAACAACTTTTTTTGTTCAAAGAATTAAAATAGCATAATTTTATCAAAAAAAAAGTTATAATAATACTCGACAGCACATATTTATTACAATATTACCATAAACAATGACCAGCTTTCATTTTTGTTTGAGAAAGAATTGTAATATCAGTGGCGTAGCTACCTATAAGCAAATATCTGCAATGTTAAAAGACCCTTCCTTCCACGTTTATTTCAAAACAAACAAAGTGTATTAAGAATGTTGAACTGCAATGACTTAGAGTTGTTTAATTTCAATGGTAGGATTTACTACCTTTACACCTTTACTCAAATTTATAACCAGTTTTGATGCATGAGCATCATCGTCAGACTTAATTGAATTAATAAACTAGTTATTATAGTTGAGATACAAGATATTGATTCTGTTGTGTGTGACAAGATTGTTACGTAGTATCTTTAAACAAACAAAATTAATTAATTAATATAATTAATTTATATAAAAATTGGTGGCCGACCAGCTGACAGTGGGATAGGGAGTGAGTATGAAAAAGGGCGCCACATAATTGTATCAATTTTTATAACGATGGAGGATTCAATTTATCTCCAACTATGAAAGAGACAAATCTAATAGTTACACCAAAACCGACATAAAACAAAACATTGAAAACAGATTAAGGTTTGATAAACAACAAAGACTAATTTAAATTAACATTTAATAAAAATAAAATAAATTAATGCATTGACATCAACAATCTAAATGTAAACATGTTCTGATGATTCTGGAGATCTTTGGACTTTTCGATTTGTGGTAGAATAATTAATTATTGCTATAGCACATGTTAATACATACAATGTGAATATATTAATCGTCACTTATAATATCCAAATATAATTACGAAATTTGAAGAATAAACAAGGAAAAAGAAGGCCTTAGTTGTAATTAGGCCTTATAGTAATATCTTATTGTGTCCCTTGTATCCGTCTAATTGGATTCACAAAACTATTTTTTTTTTGTCGATATTCAACTAACTAATATTTCCTTGCGGTTTCAAATATCCGGCATTGTAAGTACCGATGAAAACTAACATACCGCATAGGAAACCGGGACTAAAAGAGACAGTTTTCGCAGTCGCAATTTAATTTATTAAACATCTAAGGCATAAAAAATAAGTATGAATAAAAATGATTTATGAACATTGTTGATATAGCAATAAACCAACAAACCCGCAAATCTCAAGAGAAAAGAACCACATTGACAATGCGTACCAATACGCAATAAGGGTTGCATACCATAAGAATATAAAATTAGGAGACTTACTCAAAGAATTATTGTACACTTAGTAGCAATTTTGTTTAGTATTTTTTCATGCTCTGATAGTAATACTAACTCAAGTAATTTATAGTATTTGTTTCTGATTATTGCACAGTTTAAAATAATTGAGGTTAGGGTATTTTAATAAAAATTTATATACTTTATTGTGCTGATTTTACTTTTTTATATATTAAGACCGGTTTCGGCTGTTAGGCCATCATCAGTTCAAAAATATAACATAAGTTATAAATATATATGTGTTACATAGATGATTTTAACAAAACTTACTTTTCTTTTCACAGGTGATGTTGTGTATTGCGGGTGGTGTGAATTTGTTCTGGTTACTGTTACATTAATTGGTTATTGTGTATTGTGGTTATTTTTGTCGAATGATTAATTGTAGTGTGTTAAAAATGTATAGATATGTTAGTATGGGTTATTGATTTGTTTGTTTAGGCATTTGTGGTTTTAATTATTTTTTAATTTGTCTATTTCATATGATTCTAGTATTGTCATTTTTAAGCCTTTTTTACATTGGTGTAGGAGTTTTATATTATTTTTGTTTTTGATGTTGAAAGTGTGTTTGTGTATTTGTAAGAGTTTGGAAAAAGTGGAGTGATTTTTGTGAGTGTGTTCTTTGAGTCTGTATTTAAGTGCTCTAGCAGTTTGTCCTATATATGAAGCTGTGCAATCTTGACAATTGATTTGGTAAATAAATGTTTTTACGCCATTGCTCAAAAAATTGTGAGCAGAACTATCTAGAAAGTTTTGTTGTTATTTCCAACTATTGTGTTTGTATTTGTGTAAAGCAAAATTTTTCTGTTTTGCTGTCATAATCTGGAAAAATATTCTCAACATGGCATGCTGTGTACACTTTTTATAAATTTAATACTTTGTATATGTCTTTTTTGCTCAAACATACAACACCAGAATAATCAAAAATAATGCTGATACTGATAATAATTTTTTTGTTTTTGCTTTTTTTGTTTTTTAGCGTCGACTACTAAGGTCATTAGCTATTTATTTTGTTTAAATAATAATAACCACAGGTTATAGACCTGAAAAAGACAAAACAACACATTAAAATGGTTAAATAAATAAATAAATAAATAGATAAATAGTAAATCTAATATCACAGTTGCTAAAATTTAAAACTAAATTTAAAACTAATATCACAGAACGTACTATCATAAATGACAACAAAGTTGTAAAAAAACTTTGATGCCAGTACCTATCCAATAACCTAACCTAATATCATAGATGACACCGAAACTGTAAAAGGCTTCGATGCCAGACCCTAGAAACTAAAGTAACTAAACCTAATATCAACAACTTAACCTAATATCACAACCTAACTTAATATCACAGATGACATCGAAGCTGTAAAATGCTTCGATGCCAGACTCTAAAAACTAACTAAACCTAATATCACAGATTGCACCAAAGTTGTAAAAGACTACGATGCTTTAAACAACTCAACTGATAATAATTAAAATGTTAACTAAAAAAGTTATTTTTATACTAAAGCACAATTGTTTTAATTTTTAGTTTTACATTATAGATATAAATTTTGTTAACATAAATTTTATACTTTATCTATCTGTTTTATTTTATACTATAAAACAAAACAGATAGGGTCGCGAGTTTTAAATATAATTGTACTTTGGGCCAAAAAAGTTAAGAACCGCTAACCTACCGTCTAAAAAAGTAAGTGACGTTGCATCTAGATGATGTAGCTACTGAACAAGCTTGAGTGAAAACATTTTGCCGTTCTTACATGTACCAATTATATATGTTTTGTTTTTTGAGCACAAACAGTTTGTTTACAAATGTTGCCTACAATTAAACTAACTTTAGTTATGACTAACAAGCGCATGTCTCACTTACAAACTAATTGTTTGAAGTATTCAAGGTATTTACTTCAAAACCAACATTGTAACGTATTACCAAATTGCCAAAAAACGCTGGTTAATTTAGCGGTGTAAGAGCCAATTTTTGTCGTATTTAACTTTTGGCTTTAAATTACAATTTTGTGTTATATCTTTGCTTTGCTCTTTGTGTTGTTAAAAGCAAGTCATAAAAGTTGTTTGTGGCAAAAGTCATGCGGTAAAAAAAGGATATTTTTTGACCCATTCTAAGAATTTTTTGTTCTATAATGATTTCTGAAAAACCCGTTTGTCTTGAAGATCTAGAGTGAACAAAATTTGCGACAGTTACAACAATTTATTATCTAAAAGTACATGTAATGTAAATTTAGAATATATGTTTAAAATAACTTCTTCTAGTCAGATATAAGCATTCAATCTTCTCGGCTTTGAATTCCAAACTCTTTCAATCACACCAGAGTTGTTTCTAATTGAGTACACCTAGCAATTAACCAATTTTGCAAGTCGTTCAAACTCTCCATTGGGGTAGCGTAAACTTATAACTTTAGATAGTCTCATATGAAATAACCTAGGTGGTTTAAATCTGGGGGTAGAACAGGCCATGCGTGTCTCCTACTTTGACCAATCCAGCAATCTTTGTATGTTGCTGTAAAATAATCACAAGCAACCAAACTGAATTGTAGAGGTGCACCATCGTGTATAAACCACATTACAATTCATAATGGCAATGGTACATCATCCAGAAACTGAGGGAGCATATATTCCAAAAAATTGTAAGTCTTCCTGGTAGAATAACTGGTTCACCTACAATTCCAACCCAAACATTCAAGAAGAACTAATGTTGAAAACAATCATCACATAATTGATAAACAAATTTATCTGCCCACATGGTTGTTATGAAATTTTTTTATTGCATTTCTTGAGAAACTGGCTTTAATGGTGGAACTAATGTTTGCAAAAGCCATTGACATAACGCAATACGTGATGAAATATTAGAAGGTAGTACTGCCTGAACACGCTAAATGTGGTATGGATACAACAGATTGCTCTTAAAAAATTTCTAAACTGTCCAATGACATAAATTTAAATGGTTGGCAATTTTTTACATAAAACTACTTGGATCTTCCTCTATCATGTCCAGCACATTCTGTTTCAGTTGTATCATGCTTACTGTTATTGATCTTCTTGGTCCTTTATTTCGTTTCAATGTGCTTTTTTCACAAAAACTTTTATCTCTCAATTCTTTTAGTTTCGAATAAACTACCAATATACAGTACACGCACATAAACATATAAAAGTGGTAAACAGATTAAGGTCGAATATCTAAAAAATAATTTAGTCATAAACAAGAAAAGTAGAAATTTTTACAATTTGAGGCAACTACAATTTTTTTTACAGATATTTTCTTAAATTTCAAACTTTAAATAATATTTGTAAATAAGTTGTATTTACTACAAAGTGTTTACTTAACAACCATACAAACGATCTGAATTTTTCTGAAACATTTCTATATGAAATACAGTTAGTTTTCAAGAAATATAGATCACATCTGTTTTTTATTTAAGCAGTACCTATTCCGCGCATATTAGTATGATGTTTCAGGTTGGTAGTGATTTAAAGTATAACCTGATAACCATGGCAGTTGTACTTTATATCTTTTTGATAACTTACGGTAACTTTTTGCAAAATATTTCTTTTAATTTAATTGTTCGCCTGGATTTTCTTTTCTCAAGTTCTCTAATGTTATTAATTTTCAACATCCACAAATCTGGAAGCTTAGTTTTGAAATGTGTTAAGTCATAACGCATGCGGTGTTTTATCACTTTCGTGTAGTCACGTGTCATTTTAACACGTTTTTAAAAATTGGTAGTTTTGAAATAGGTTATATTATAACGCATGCGGTAACTTATCACGTTTGTGACGTCACGTGTTAAAATACCGCATTTGTAAAAGTCCTTAGTTTTGAAATGTGTTACGTCAAAATAGACGTGCTAATAATAACGCATCGGTATTATACCGCCGAAAAATAACACTATTGAATTGCTAGTGTTATCGTCATACTTTGACAGATTTGTTCATTTAATTAAATAAAATGGCTCATTTACACAATTTTAATTTAATTTTGTTGATAGAACAACGTGACGCGCGCCAATTAAATCGAAGTAGAATATTTAGAGATCAAAATATTCCTTTTGGTTATAATGACATATTTTTTATTAAACTATTTAGGTTAAATAAACAGTGTGTTCATAATTTAATTAACAATTTAAGGAATTATATCCCTCCAGGCTCTAGAAAATCTAGTTTGACTTGTGAACATCGAGTAAAAATCGTTTTAGGTTATATTGTATTGTTAACAAATAGAATTATAGATATTTGCCACTCTTCGATTTTATGCCCAAGGTGGGTACCAATTATCAGTTGGTGAAGATGCTGCAGCCCCAATGTCTCAGCATGCTGTATGTGAATCTGTCAAATTGGTTACAAATGTCATCAATGATAATCTTGCCAGGCGATGGATAAAATTTCCATCTGAGCCCAACGAACTAAATATGGCCAGAAGAAAGTATATTTATTACGTTAAATTTCTAAATAAATTTATTATGAATAGGAATATATTTCAGATTTTATGAAAAATACCGAATGTCTGGAGTTATAGGTGTGATTGACGGCACACATATTGCAATTGTTGCTCCTCCTCAACATGACCCGATCTATCCAGAGCAAATATATTTAAACCAGAAATCTTTTCATTTAATTAATACACAAAAAGTAAGTGAAAAGTTAAGTTATTGCCAAATTTCTATTATTATATTTCTAGATAACAGAATAATACATTTTTTTTTATTTCTAAGTGTTACTATATGTAGTATAGTGTGCAGTTTCATGATGCAGCGTTTGACTCCTCTCGATCAGTTGGAAGTAATAAAAAAATATTACCAAAGTGGTAGCTCAGTTGTAGGTACTCAACGTTTATTCACTCGAAAATTGGGTCGCCGTCATTGGTACTCTGCGCAGGTTATACGCCGCACTGTGAAAAAGTTTGAAAGTGAGTTAACTTTACAAGACAATAAGCCACCAAAAAGACAACAAAACGTGCGAAGTGATGAAAACATTGCAGCTACAGCGGCCAGTGTTGTCGATGAGCCAAATTTGTCGATTTCACGACGATCGCAACAACTGGGGCTATCTCAGACATCAACTTGGAGAATATTGCGTAAGGATCTGGGATTGCATCCTTATAAAGTTGTATTGACTCAAGAACTAAAGCCAAATGATCATAGATTGCGCCGAGAATTTGTTGACTGGGCCCTTGAGCACTTGGAACACGATCCTAATTTTGACCAAAAAATCATCTTCTCAGACGAGGCACATTTTTGGTTGAACGGCTTTGTTAATAAGTTATTAGTGCGAGGACAACCCAGAAGTGTTACATGAAGTTCCGTTGCATTCCGAAAAACTCACTGTCTGGTGCGGTTTATGGTATGGCGGCGTCATCGGACCTTATTTCTTTAGAAATGAGAATGGAACAGCCGTAACGGTGAATGGTGATCGCTATAGGACCATGTTACTTGAATTTCTATGGCCAGAACTTGAGAACATCAATATTGAAGAGATGTGGTTCCAGCAAGATGGCGCTACGTGTCATACAGCTGAAGCTACTCTTGCTTTGCTGAGGGAAAAGTTTGGCGATTGGATCATCTCACAACGAGGATTTGTGAATTGGCCGCCAAGGTCATGTGATTTGACACCCCTGGATTCTTTTCTTTGAGGCTATGTGAAATCACAAGTCTATGCCAACAAGCCACAGTCTTTGGATCACTTAGAAGAGAATATTCGTCAAGTTATTGGCGAAATACAGCCGGAATTATTGCACAGAGTGATCAGAAATTGGAGCGATCGGTTGCGTCAGTGTCAACGAGCCCGTGGTGGACATTTGAACAATATCTTATTTCACACATAACTGCATTGTCCAAGCTTCAAAATAAAGCAGGAATGAAGTTGATATGTCAAACCTTTGTTGTTTTATTCAAAATTAAAATCCTATCATTCCTAATGAAAGACCCTTTATGTACAATGATGGTCAATAGAATAACATATGGTTATTAGGTTGAAATTATACATTTTAAATTATTAATATGATTAACTAATTGCTTCATTTAGGAGATAGCGGTTATCCATTGGAGCCTTGGCTAATGACACCTTATGCAAATGCTGTAGATGGAACACCACAAATGCGTTACAACATCAACCAAAAACGAACACGAGCATGTGTAGAACGCACCATTGGTTTATTAAAATCAACACCGACACCGAACTTTACATTATGCTCCTCCAAAAGCTACAAAAATCATCAATGCTTGTGCGGTTTTACATAATATATGCGTAGAAAATAACATACGTTTTGAAGAAGAACTCGAACACGAAGACAACTTTGGAGAAGTAATTGAAAGCAACAATCCTATTGAACAAAATTTACAAGCGGCTGGGGCAATAATACGCAACAGAATTATTAATAATTATTAATTTTATTTGTTATTGAAAGCTGTAACTAAATTTTCAACAGCTTTTACAATTTTTTTTTGCCAAAACAGTTTTTGTTTTCTTATTTTCAACTCCTCATTAAGCAGGCTGATTTTTTTTCTTTTAATTTTGTTAGCTTCTTCCATCGCATTTGCTTGTCGTTTTAAGTATTGGTTGGCTTCTTCTTGAATTTCTACGAGGGACCTTTTTCGTACTATTTTCTTTCTATTTACTAAAAATTAAATATATTAAATCAATTAAAAAAAATCACATGCATACATACTTTTCTTTGCTTTTATTTCAGATACTTGTTGAGTTGTTTCTGGTTGAACAGAAACTAAAATTAAAAAACAAAATTATTTATTGTATTAAAATATGACTAACTTTGTATAATCCTTTATTTAAAAATTAAATAATACTGCAATATTTGGTTCAATTGTGTTTATGGTTATTTCTTCAATTTCAGCTTCATTGTCATTTGCCTAAAAAATATTTTTTCTATTAAACTTAATGTATAATAATAATTTTAAAACGTACATCCGTAATCACTACTTCACTAAATCCAAATTCCTGGCACGTGGAATGTCCTACTATTGCTGTTGCACCGATTATGGAGCAAATCCTCTGTTTTAATGGGCTTAAATCATTGAAAGTAATATTGGCTTCACCACCACCTGTCTTAATTATCTCTCGTTGTACGATACTAGCTTTCTTCTTCGCCATCCGCTTCATGTCTTGCCATGTCGAAAATTTAAAGACGTGGGAAATATAAACTGTAAATGACCATCGTATATGGCTTACCTTTTTCCACTTATCTATGCTTTTCCCATGAGCTCCATCTCCACACGCCTCCACATTTTCTTTCAACTGCCCCCACAGCTTCCTACTTTCTTCAAAAGTGAAGGTTGCTGTGTATTTTTGTAAAAGTTGTGGGTTTTCTTCTATAAATTGAATAATAATATTCTTTTGCTCTTTACTGACTTTCTTCGATTTTTTAGACATTTTAAATGCTATAATAAAATAAAATTGTACTTTACAACCCCAAATAAATAATTAATATAATTAATACTTACATTGGAAATACAATTACCTTAAATTTCAACATTTAACAATTGATAGCCAAGGCAATCTTTGATCTTACCAATCTTAGAGAAACAACACATGCCACAGAAACTGTAATATATGTATCTATCATATATTTTATTTCTAATATTTTATAAATATAACATTTATTTTATACATTAGTTTTTAATTTATTTGTATAAATTTTTATTATACATTAATTTTTAATGTAATAATAAATTTAAAATTCTTGCGTTTATCTCCAATATTGTATAAAAATAACATTTATTTTATACATTAGTTAATTTCTTTGTATAAATTTTTATTATATATTAATTTTTAATGTAATAATAAATTTAAAATTCCCGCGGTTAAGTACATTTGCGACGCAATGTGATTGGTTACTATTACAATAGAATGATGTATGAACGCCGAGTGGCACTTTTAGATACCGACACGGATACCGCTGGCGGTAAACATTGAAACGTCACATTTCAAAACTTGCATTTGTCACATAACGACAGACAAACGTGGTATCCTAGAAAGTGATAAAATAACGCCAGTCGGTAAAGCGGTATAAATAACACATTTCAAAACTAAGCCTCCTGCTGTTAGTTTTTAAAAGTGCTGCACCGTTATTGTTTTACAGCGTTTTATTATCTGGTACTCTGCGTATTAACCTATCCAAATAACACATTTGTTGCTACTAACCACAATGCAGAATTTGTTTTAGTAAAAACTATTAACACTAACATACTTAGTTTAAAGTTTTGATTGTAACGATATGACTTTGAAAACTAAAATTTCTTAATAATTCTGAAAAATACAACTTTCCAGCGTTTTTCAAAGGTGTCAGTAAATAAAAAACAACGTATTCTTAAGTATTTTTTTGTATTTAAAAAAAATTATAGTCACAATGAATGAGGTCGAGATTGTAAAAAAGTTGTTGTAACTTTTTAAGCTGCTTATATCAACTATTTCTTTGTAAATTTTTATTTTATGCTGCAGTTGTTTTTTTTAACATAATTGTGTGGTTTTTTTGTGTATAGCCGGTTTTAAGTTTTTAATTGTGTTTTTATTGACATTCCTCCTATTGTAGTCTCTTTTGGCATATACTTAACTAAGATAATCTGTTTAGCATCTCAGAAAACTGTGTTTTTTTTGGATGGAAAGCTCTTATAAATGAAGCTTCTGTTTTTATTTTTAAAAATCCCAGTGATGTACTTAAGCTTTATCAACATAAGTAACAGTTTTACTTTACAATTTTTGTTTGAAACTGAGGAAATTTCAATTTCTATCATGCCGATACTTTGCTTATTCCCTAACTACAGAATTTTTATAGGTTCAGTTAAACGATATACACTGGCAAGCAAAAAATAAAGGTAATTTTAAAGTTATGTTATGTTAGCAAATTGTAAATTAAAGTAAGCGTTTAATAATTTATTTCTTGACAAATGTTATCTATTTGTCAGTTATTATCACGTGTTGCAGATTTTTATAAAACAGCATCCATTTTGCTCTAATGGAAAACCTACATTTTGTTGTGGGATTTTTACTAAGTGTTGATTTTTCTCTGCGAAACTTTTCATTTACACGGTGACTTGTACTTAACAGGTCATAATACCTTTAGACCCTATTGTTGAGGAAGAACTATAGCGTTGATTGAAGATGGACAAGAAAAATGTGAATCTGCAAAGATTGTTGGTAAAAGCTTTTGTGCTGTACAAAAGGTGTATCAGCGTTATTTGGATATTGGCCTAATAACCAGAAGATCAAGATCCGAGCAAGAAAAAGTCACCACAAACAATAATGACCACCGTTATTTGGTGTCTACAAGCTTGCGGAATAGAACAGCTTCTGCAGATTATCTACGAAATCAACTCCATGAAGTTAAATGTAAATGTTATTGAATGGACTGTTAGGAGAAGGCTTTGGGCTGCTGGATTGTCTTGTAGAAAAATGTCTACAAGTCCACCTTTACGACGCCGACACCGTGTTGACTTTTGTCTGAAATCACCGGGCGTGGAATAATAAGAACTGGAGCAAAGTACAGTTTTCAAATGAGTCGCGCTTTTGCTTCAATAGATCAGACGGACGTTGAAAAATGGGGAAAAGACACGGAGAAAGATACGCTTTAGTTTGTATTGATGAACGATTTCTATTTGGCGGTAGGTCGGCTATAGTTTAGGCAGAAACTTTTACCGAAACACGCACAGAGTTGGTTTTTATAAAGAATGGTTTCTTGACAGTTCACAGATATATTATGAAGGTTTTTAAAGATTATAACATAATCTTTAAAAACCTTCATAATTTCTTGACAGCTATAGGCAAGCGCGGCAATTTTATGCAAGATAATGCTAGACCTCACGTAGCTAGAGTTTTCAGAAATTATTTGGATAAAGTGGGAATTTTGCGGTTTGATTGGCCAGCTTTCAGCCTAGACATAAGTTGGGACATTGTATCTAAAAGCATGCACCTGATCCAAGAACTGCTCAAGAGCTAAGACAGTTGTTATTGCAGAAATGAAATAGTATTGTCTAAAATGTGATCCTTGGTTTAATTCAAAGTTGCCCTTGGCGTCTTTAAGCAGTCATTAATGCAAAAGGGGGTAATACTCGTTATTAGTTATAAGTTTATTTCATCTTTTTGTTTCATATTAGTTCTAGGAACAAACATTCAAACTTTGTCTAAACTGTAAATTTGTGATATTTTCAAAATACGCAATAAAAACAATAAATGTGCAAAACACAGTACAATCGTTTACAATTTGTTAACATAAGGTTAAAACAAAAAATTCCAAAACTAAGTCATAATTTTAAAGTGACCTCTATTTTTTGCTCGTACACAAAGTGGTATAGAGTCCCATCGCTTGTAAGTTTTATGCCGTCGGGTTAAAGAAATGTTACGTGGCAATATTGCAGCTTTCTAAACAATTTAGTACAACAGGGCGCAAGAACACGGCGCAGCAAGGCATTGCGCTGCAAAAATATGTTACGCGACGTTAAAATTATTTAGTTTATCTATTAAAAAAATGGAATAAACAGAACAAAAAACATGTTAAGAATTGAATAATAAGCCGTAACAACAAATCAACAATCTTTTTAATAATATTTATAATGTTAAATATTTGTTTTAAAATTTAATACAATTTTAATTTAACTATTTCTGTCTATAGCATGCACTGCGGGGACAATAACATCTATTTATATACATGCAAATTCGGCGCTACCCAGAAATAAATATATTTATATTGTGTAACAGTTTGTATCTTAGAGTGTATTGTTTTTTCTTTCTTGCATTTTGCATCCTTTATTCTGGCTATATGTTTCTTTCTTTCTAAATGCGCGGAAACTCTTACCACCGGTCACACAGTTATGGGTGTACTGTACGTTGTTACGGCTTACCTAACAATTGTAAAATTTGATTAAACAGAGACCTAGAGTTGTTAAAACTAAAATATTTTAAGCAAGCAAATATAACAAACTCAACTAAAAAAAAAAAGATTAAAAGGTTACAAGCTTCAGTTGATTTATCAGCTGAAGCAAAACTAATCACTAAGAACATTACACATTTGTTCAGATTCTTTTGTAATTTATTAAAAAAACAAAGATTTCAAGACTTTTTATGATAAAAATATACAATACAAACTAAAAAAAAATTAATAGAAAATGTCCCGGTTTTATTATTTTTTATCATATGATAGGTTACAAAAAAATCAAAAAGGTCTATAAACTTGACTTAAATTGCCACATAGATAGTAATAGAAAGAAATACAAAATTGCAGCTTATGTTTATTATAAATCTAGTAAAATAATAGAAATATAAGAAGCATTCTTAAAACACGGTTTTTTGTTTTTACTTTTTGTAAATTTTAGTAATCAATGCTAACAATTAGTATTAAAACAATAATAAAGTAAAATTCCATTTTTAGTTTTAAGAAATTAAATATACTCGTAATATAATATATACGTATAGAAGTTGTAGAAGATAAAACAATACATATTATTTTAAACGCATATTGATTATTAATTAATAAAATTGAGTGGTGTCGTTGCTTCGAAAGTTTAAAACAGACAACAATGCAAAATCAGCTGGGTTGAATTCAGCTCAATATACCACTCTGCTGTATTGAAGCATCGTCTTTGTAGTCTAGTCGCCTTGTTAGCGTTTGACCGGCTAGCCGAGAAAAAAATATAATTCCTCTATTACACATATTTTAACAATAGTGCTTAGTTAAAACCGTTTTGTAAATATATGTAATTCTCTTTGTCTAACAGGAAGCTTTGTTAAAAGTTGTTTTTTAATATTTAAATTAAAACCAAATTGCATGAAAACTTGCTTTATATTAACAATTATTAATCTAACGTACTTCATAAATATTTGGATCTAAATTTTGTTCAATTATTTATAATGTTTATATTAAATGAAACAAACTAAACTATACTAAATTATTATTTACTTTTTAGTGAAAAGAAAGGCTATTTGTTAGATTAAATTTTAAGCTCAAATATGAAACTACTCTGTTCTGATATGAATTAATAATTTATTTAAAAACAGTGAATCAAATCACAGCGGCCAAGGGTTTTAGATGGCGACACTAGTCTTTCGTTTCATTATTCACTCTGTTCTGATTAAATTTTGATTTTAAATATAGAGTTTATACTAAAACGATAATTAGTAAACCATATTTTACATCTACTGTCACTTGCATATGTACAAGCGAGGCAATGTGAAGGAAAAACTTTATCATTTTAAATTTGAATTGCATCATTCATACTATCTTGGTTATAATAAACTTTTAAAGCTGTTTGTTAAAAAATTTAAAGTTTAATATTAAGCATTTATTCCAAAGAGTTCAAAGAGAAAAACTTAATGACTTATTTCAGTTACCATTAATGATTTAACAAATAAATTTACATTTACATTATGCAAACTTCATTATTTATATTAATTATTATAATTAAAAATAATACATTACTGTTATATAATATCACTAATGTTTATTATGTTCGCAATTTACGATTAGTTCTGCATATTAACTGAAG
The DNA here is from genome assembly GCA_963932245.1 of Tachinus rufipes. Lineage (NCBI taxonomy): Eukaryota > Metazoa > Arthropoda > Insecta > Coleoptera > Staphylinidae > Tachinus > Tachinus rufipes. The sequence continues at coordinate 40,647,786 of OZ010741.1, read as the reverse complement.
TCGTGATACTATAATAATAATAATAGAAGTACCTGCATAGTGCACAAAAGTACGTAATATTTAGAAAAGAATTATAAAACTTTATCTTTAAGCAACAACGGAAGGTACTGTTGTGATAACTTTCCCTCTTTGATTGTTTACATATTATGCACAATGCTGGCAATGTAGAAACAAATACAAATTACAGTGCATTCTTAATTATAATATATACATATCATTACCAATTGGTCAATTATAATATAAATTATAATAAACAAAAGGTGTATTACGATATCATTACAGAAAATTAATTTATATTTTAATTGATAGAATGATATCAGCATTTATTAATTAAGTTATGTATGATACAATAGATACATTTTATAACATAATGATTCAAAATAAGTTAGTAATCAATATTTAAATATAATGATATTTAAGTAAACTTATAATACTATTAATAGCAATAAGAATGAATGAATAAAACACAGATAAAATTTGCAATAAATTATATATCCTAATAATTTAAAACATTTAGCTATTACTGTGGATTATTTTCTTAAATCATCTTTAGTAACACTAAAGATGATCACTTTCAAACAATTCGAAGCCCAGTCAACAAACAAACAGCGTTGTCTATGGTTATGAACTTTGAGCTCCTGGGTTAATTGGATCTTGTACGGGTGTAGACTTAAGTCCCGACGCAGAATTTGCTAAATTAAAGTGTGCAAAAGCCCAAGTTCTTGTACACGTCAAGGAATTGACTGCTTCGGGTTCTGCTGAGCACTTTTACGGACAGCGGCGTGTTCTCCGCCAATCTTACGTTCTTTGAACGTACAGGTGTTGGTTGATTATTTATCAAACCCGTCGGCCCAAATTTGGCCACCAAACGTTGAAGAGTCAACTGTAAAAGACCAACATGTCTACCGTAAAATGGAAAAAATGCGCGCAACTTTTGCACTAACAAACACTCATTTTTTATAATACAGTTTTATTATTTTAACGTGCTGTTCAATTGTGTAACTGGCCAAGTAACTAAATAATAAACAAAAGATTTGATAAATGTCACAAAAACAAAATGGCCGCTACAGGCTGCCAAAGTCTACCCGCGCCAACTGAAAAACCTTTTATTTATCTAAACACCTTATCACTGAGCAAAACAAAAATCTTTTGACTGAATAAGTGAGTTTTAATTTCAGCTACAGTGTTTCTGTGCCATTAAATTTGTTTGGTATAATATGTGATAGATGACAAAAAAAATTAGACAGAGCCTTAGTTATATTCGTTTTTTTGTCAATGTGTACATAAAAATCTTATATACAATATGCTTTTTTCAAGATAAACCTTCACGATTTACTTTGTTACCGTTGTTAGAACCTAGAAAGAAATTGCAAAAAAAATAAATTATTTTTAAGGGTGTCGTTGATACACTAAATTGGCCAATAGTACTTGCTTTAATGCTCAAAAACTTTTTGAATTTGCTTTCATGATTGTGACTAATTAATAATATTTCTTACATCTTGTTTTTGACATCTGCACTAGGCTATGCTTCTGAATTTATCTGTATGTGATGGAGAATCATTGCGGCGTTGCCGTGTGATATTTTTGCAGATAATTTTGACTTTACTGGAATACAGGGCAGATGATGTTTAATCTTGTTGGAACGCTAACAAGTAAAAGAGCTACTTTAACGTTTGTCTACTGGTGCAACTAATATATGAATTGGTTGCAGACTTTTTTGAACACGGATCTACACTCTGGTTTAGTTGATGTCTGTTTGGTGTTGCTGTTATCTTATCTGGCGGTTTGCTTTGACTTCACCAACTTTATGTAGTTTGGAAGGAGAATCTTTTAAAGTCTAATTTACTCTCTATCCTGAGTCATGCCTAGAAGTTTTTTTAAAATTGTAAAGCTTATATGTATCTTTTGTTTAGAGATTGCATTAAAAAAAAAGTAGGTTAAGTTGCCTTATAAATTGTATGGAATGTCATTTTGAAGTAAGCTACTTTAAGAAGTAATAATATTGGCTCAGCAAGTTTAGCAAGATCCGGGTTGGGGTAAACCGCAAACTTATTAAAGTATTTTTGGCCAAAATGTATTGTTTTATACTAAAAAGATCTGAGTGTTCTGTTTAGAATTCTATCAAAGCCAGGAACAGATTTAGTTCTGATCATTTTTTTGATTTAAAAACGCTATTTAACAGTTTGTCTCTGTCAATGTCTTTTAAAAGGTTACTGACTTTGTGGAGGACTCTTTTGACATGCTTCAGATTAGTGTTCTTAATCATCAAACGTATTAGAGTTTGCTGTCAACAAATGATCGACTAGTAAAAAATTGTTTTTTTTATTCATAATAATTTGGATGAGCTTCCGCCTTGTTGATTGGCTAACTCTAATGTCCAACATGCAGGTCTAATGCATGATGACGTAACTGCGCAATAGACATTACGATTACATAAAATGAAGCTGATTATAAATGTAATTTTGACTTTCTTTCTATTTTCTTTGCTCTGATTGCTTTTAACGTCATCATTAATTTATTTTTTTGTAGTACAGGAGCATCTAGTGTAAGCTCAATACCAAGTTTTAAGTTATATGCATTTTTAAACGTCCATATGTATTATTAATTATTAAAATTTATGAATTAAATGTCATCTTTCTCTTCTTGTAGGGGAAATCTATGACGTGAATAGAATAGGAGTCCAGTTTGAATATTAACTATTTTTAATATTTTAAAATAAATTTAAAAACGTTATAAATTTAAGTATACTTATGTATTTTAACACTTTAAAAGGGTAACGTATTTGAAATGTTAAAAAGCAAAAATTATACGTTAACTCATTTTTGCAAAAATTTAAAAATGCTGGTTTTGCATCTACAACCCTAAAATTATGTGTATTATATGTATAAGACGACAATAAAATGCAATTATGCTTATTTTAAAATGATTTATTTTTAACAATTTTTATTTCAAATACAAAACAATTTTTCTTGCAAATTATGAAGAAATTTTACTCTAATGCTATTATATAAAACGTGCAAGTTTTTTGCCTACCTACCCTGAGAAACAGTTTTTTCTCTCTAAAAGTGATCTGAGAATTTTAAAATAATATTTTTTTTTAAATAATAGTAATAAAGTTGTAAAATGTTATTGTCACCTTGCAAAAGGTAAGAAAGAAATAGTTTTACCATCAAAATAGTTCGATGCCCTAAAAATGACATTTTGAATTTTTATCTGATAAACAAATTGAATAGCCTTAACATTTTTTTTGTATTAGCTAGCAAAAAAAATGTTATAAGCATCACAGCTAAGAAAGCATTTGCAGTACATTGTGCCCTCGGTTTGCTCGGTCGGCCAAACATCAGCGTGCAAATAGTGTTTTCCTGTTTGTTATACTTCTTTCAATATTATTTAATCATTTTCCATAACAAACACATACATATTTAATTTAAAATAAATTATTTATAAATCTGTTATGTTACAGTTGGAAGCAACTTAAAATGTAGGAATAAAATTTTGCAAATTATATCACAGTAAAGTGAAAATAATAAAATAATTTACTATGTTTTTTATCACAAATTTATTTTAACAAATACATGACTAGTTTTGGCTTTACTAAAGCCTTCTACAGATGAAATAAGTTATTGCTATTGCTAGTGCATTAGCCTCATCTCTAATTGTAATGCTGGACTTACAGTTTTCAGTAGATTCTAAAGAAAGATCTTAGTCATGAAACTCTACGCAGACAAGACGAGTTGGGGAATGGGAAAACGTATAAACGACTGATAATTTAAGGCTAATAGTCTAATATATAATTAATGTTTATGTAACTATAATTATATTTAATACGAGAGAGTGGGTAGATCAAATATTAGGCCTTGTCAGTATCTACACCACCTCTACTTTCTTAACTAACACATTTGTTAGTATAAATTATGTAATGAATGCACAGGTAAAGTAGTAGCGTATGCATAAAAAATAAAATAATAACCCATGTACCTAAAAAAAATGTTTGCTGATCTGTGCAACGGCAAAATTATATGTTTTCTCTGATATTTCTGGTAAACGCCACGTTTTTATGTCAATTTGTAAATTTTTAGAAACTGTTCTATTTTGCGTTAAAAAACCTGTTGCATAATTCAATAATGCAGATTTGCAGTAAAAAAAAAAATAACAAAATTAAAGCAAAGATTAAAAAAAAGCAAATAAAAAAAGTTGTTTTTATATTATTTATAATATATTGTTGGCTGTAATTTATTGAAGCAAATTGTTTTTTAGTTTATCTGCAATTTGACATTTTGCTCGTTGCAATATAAATAATTTCCTAATACATTGCTTCCTTTTTTTAGATTTAAGTAATCGGCGTAATTGTTGACAAGTAGTTCTTTCATAATTTCTGTTGGCTTTTAAAAATACTTAAATACAAAACTGCGCATTTAGTAGATGTTTTTCTGCGTTGGGGTTTTCTTAAGACAATTGTGTGCTTACTTTTTGTATTTAACCTTTGGATTGGTTTTGGGCAATTTAGTTTAATTTTAAGTGTTATTGACTCAGCCAACATTAGTTTAATTTCTACAACAACGTAACAAGTTGTAAAAGTACTGAGACAATGTAAAATAGTATGTAAAACGCACAATAATTAAGAGTGTAATAGTAATAGTAAGATCTTATCTTATTTTGTTCAATAAAGCATAAAAATGGTTTGTATACTAAATATACTAAAACGCTTAAATAAATTCTTAGCGTAATTAAGAGCCAATAATTATTTAAGTTATTCATATCGTATTTTTGCCATAACCATTCTAACTTAACATAATTCATTTTCACAGCCTCTGTTGACACGCTAAGTATACTAACCAAATCGGCCGCATCTACAAATTCATACTTTCTATAAATAGAATTTTTGACCAACGGCACTACCTTAATAGCATAGTTGATTGCTACTTACATTAGATTGAGCATTTTATTGCTAAACCAATATGAATAAATTTTTTTAGACTTATTCAATTGATGTTTAAGTTAACCATAAAACTATTATGAATTGTTTTAGTTAAATTAGCCTTATTTTTAAGTTAGAGTATCTTTATTTGATGAATTTGATTTTTGAGAAACGTCTTTTTTATGTTTCAAACTTACTTATTTTAAGGAATTGGTAGAAACATAAACGTAAAGTCCCGTGCATTGATTTCAGATTTGTATACATAAAGAACAAAATTGGTTCTACAAAATTTTTATGCGGCATATTAGATTTCTGGTTGTTAATAACATCTACCACTACATAAATAATTTTGTACTAGATATAAAGTAAAAGTGTTCCATGCCATACTTTATAAAACGCGTTATATAGAAAAATAAATGCAACAATTTGCAACATTACGCCGGTGATGTAAAGTATCTAAGTCAATAGTCAATTTTAAATCGGCAATAATCTGAATAGTTTGTTTTTTAGTAGAAAAGATTATGTAAAATTATAACTTCTAAACGACAAAATTAAAGAAGATTTAGATATGAATTCGTTGGTTAGTTTAATATTTGGTACCGAGGATACTTTGGACTTTGATTTGAAATCTATAAAAAATTAAATTAAAATTGACCAAGTTGAGAATACCTCATTTAAATAATAATTTAAAGTTTTTGTTTACAAAAGTTATAGATTTTAAAAATTTAGAAATTTTTAAAAAGTTAGAAATTTTAAGACCATATGTCTGTCATATTTGTAGAAATGATCTTTAGAAAGTATACTGTATAGGCTGCTATCATCTGTAAAATAATTATGAATTATACTTTTGTTATTTAAAGCAGTATTTTTATCCTTATTGTGCGTTTTACAGCTTTTTACATTACTTTAGAAGTTTTAAGACTTGTTTGAAGAGATTTGATAGGACCAACAACTTATTAAGTGACTTCCAAATCACCCCGGTGGATAAAGAGCAAGTTTTCAGTCACATTTCGGGGATCAAATCCCGGACTGAAGAACTGAAGACTTGAAGAACACTAACATTTATGTTTTTAAAGTCAGAGTTAAAACTATTAATTTTATCTATATTTTTTCTAGTGTCAAGAAAGCTATTGAAAATACTACAGATTTGTGATGAGATTTATATAATAAAGCTTTTTAATAAGATTTGGATGACATACCTTATCAAATATTTGAAGAGATATTATTATTATTATTATTATTATTATTAACTATGTAGAAATTAATATATTTTATATTATAAGTATGCTTTATTGTGTATTTCCAAAAACTTTATTAAACAATATAAAACGCCTAAGTTTTTATATATTTTGTTAATTTGAAAGGTTGGTTTCATAAACAAATTAATCTATAAATAACATTTTTTTGACAAATAACGATAATTAATAAATTTAATAATAAAAATGTATAGGATAATATAAACATAATTATTTTTGATCTGATTAAATAATAATAATAATATAAATACTCACCAAACATGTCTGTTTAATCAATTTTATTTTATTGGTATCTTTTATATCTAATGAATTGTTATCTGATATAACGGATAATAAATTTGATAATAATCCACAAAAATTGGCAAGATTATTTTGTGATAGGAATAATCCATTTAAGATGTACGATAATAATAATTTCAAGATAAGTTTTGGATTATCTAAACAGTGTGTTGATAATGTATTGGAACAAATTAAAGAAAACATTAAACCTATAACGCTAAGAAATAAATCTATAACAGCAATAAATTAACTATTGATTGCTTTAAAACTTTATGGTCATTTCAAATTGTTATTGGTGATTATTTTAATATGGCAAAACCTACAGTATGATGTATAATCTATGTTACTCATTAAATTATTAAAAAACAAGTACATATATTAAAATGCCAGATACAATTAAGAAACGTAATAAAACCATAAAACCTGTAATTTTTTTAACATTGATGAGTTTTAAAATATATGTTGTGGTGCTATTGATGTTGTGCATGTAAAAATTTATTCACCAAAAATAAAACTTGCTGAAATATTTTAAAATTAAAAAAGGATTTTTTGATAAATATACTGTCAGTTTGTAATGGAAACCAATTAAAGAATAGTTAAATTTCTTGTGTATGAAAGAAAGCATCTTTGCCTAGTGTGAGACATATACACTAGTGTTTTACGGTATGCACCTGTCATCAGTGTGTCGAGCATCACACTGGTTGCAGAAACAATTTACAAAAAATTACAGTAATTATCAAATAGTTTATGTTTAGTTTAGTTATTACCTCTGATATATTTTTACATTTGGGTATTTTTTTTCAATTAATTTTGTTAATTAGGTTTCTATTCACAAGTATTACAATGATTATTAAATCTTTATTTTTGTGCAAAATCTTTTCATTTTGTTTGTACCGCAAAAAATGTAAGATAAAGTTTGATAATGCTGTGTTGCTAAAGCACAATGTTATTGCTAGTAGCTTCTAACTAAATTATACTAAGTAAATAGCTTTTAGTTAGTAACGTTTTAATAGCATACCAACTAAACAACTATGTACAGGGTCATTATAGAAGTTTGGGGTTATGTAACCATTTAATATACGTTTGTGCCGCTCTAATAAATTAGTTCGGTGTTCGTACACAGTTAAAGTTAAACAGTCAAAACAAAGTAAATTGTTTGGTAAACATTTAAAGTGAATACATAATACCAGACATTTATAGAGACCCTGTATAAGGCTGCAGTTTCTATCTATTTTTTTTAAGAGCTGGTTTCATAAAACAAGCTAATCTAAACTAAATTAATTTAATTGGGGATGTTTTATAGGTAAATATAAACATAATTATTTTTGATTTGATCAAATATTAATATAAGATCTGTTCCAACTTACAATTTTAGCAGTTTGCAAACCGTTCAAACTATGCACACAACCAATTTACTGTGTATAAAAGATTGCTTAAAGATGACAAATATTTGTTTGTGTGCACAGTTTGGACAATTTGCAAACAAAAAAAAAAGGAATACAGTTATAAAACGTTTAGTATACTTAAGCAAAAATTTCCATGTTTATAATTTTTACGCATTGACAGCTCCTTGTGGTTTAGTCAATTTTTCTATGGGTGCATCTTGTGGGAATCGGGAAACTCTCGCCGGCTTGCCGGAAGGAACCAGGGAAATAAAATACCCGTCGTAAAGCAAAAACTGACCGGACTGGAAATACAATAACAACACCCGCTAAACGCCTGCCAAGAGGTTGAAAATGAAAGAACTTGAGATAGATCAATTATTATAAATATCTCAAAAGAAGATAACATACCCTAGGAAGGAAGGATTTTGGATGGAGCATACCAATGACAAATGAAGAAAAAACGACAACAAACACAATTGGGAATTCTTTGGAGAATTTAAACTTGGCTAGCAAAGGCAGGGTCAAAATTGCAAAACCTAGGCTTTTAAAAACGGCCAGGCGTAAGCTCCAAAAACAAAGAGATGCACAGGGGGCTCAGGCAACTAAAACATCCGGTAATGCAACGAGGACACATCAGCGATATTTTACACTACCTGCACAAATCACCCCGGGATCATCAGGGACGCAAAAAAAAAACCTATTCAGTTGTAGCAATAATTCCAAAAGGGTTCTTTGAATGTGACTTCAATTTGCAGAGGCAGTAAAATTGACTATTTTGGGCAAGATAGACAAAATAGAAAATTACCAAGTATCACCTCGTTTTTAGGAATGCTTTTTTAAAGAGGGATTTCTAAAAATTGTATGTATGACGAGCTACTAAACAATGGCTTCTTAGCACATTGAAGAGTAGAGAACTTCAGATCATGTACCTAAACTAATAATGGTGATGACATGGGTACCAGGACCACAATTTAAACCAGTTATTTTTCTAAAAAAGTTAGCAGTGCAGAATACTTTAAACACCGAGACCTGGCAAGTGGTCAGTTCCAAACCAAATTTTAAGAGGACTCAACATATCCTACTTATAAATAGCTTAAAAGAAGATAGCAAACCTAGGAGGAAAACCCAGACCGCCAAGAAGGCGGTTGATGAAAATCCACTGCCGATTGCCAAAAAACAATAACGGTAAGTTCAATGTTAAACATTGTGCAAACAATCTATATCACTGCAAAGCAGCTTCCGCGGCACTCAATGCGTATATTGTCAAACACAATATTGACATCTTCATTATTCAAGATCTTTAGATTTATAAGGAAAAAATTAAGGGGTTAAGCATACCGGGCAGGTGGCTGCTAGCAGCACAACCCATATGCAAGCCATCTTAGCAAAGCATGTACTTAATTTAATGCCATTCTAGAACTTAAGTTTCAGAGACCTAGTGACAACCAAGGTAGTGGAAGTAGGAATGGAAACCAAAAAAAAAATGATAATTTTTGGATATGGATACCTTTCATACGATAAGCAGGGACCTCCACTACCTGCAGAACTACTGCATCTGACGAGCAGCGGGAACGACGCAGCGCTGATCCTTATCACGTAGCTTGGGGAAGCAAGGACATAAACATAAGAAGTGAGAAACTCTTAGAATTTATAGTAGAATCTAAGTTAAATATTATAAGCAAAGGTAACGTGCCGACGTTTTGTAATGTGACGCGTAGCAAGGTTATTGACCTAATATTAGCTAATCATAAGTAAAATGATAAAAAACGTGGTACGTGTCGGACAAACTTTTGTTGTCTGATCATGCATACATTCGATTCAATATTGAATCTGAAAAAACGCTCCTTTTGAAATACAGAAACTGGAGAAAAACTAACTGGGATCTATACAACAAAATATTAGTTAGCCAAATTGGGGTCTGTCCAAAGACAGCAAAAACATCACAAAAGCTGGAAACAATGACAATCATGTTTGTCAACTCCATCAAAACCGTCTTTGAAGAAAGCTGCGCTAGCACTATCAAGCACTCCTCCAATAAGATTACTTGGTAGAACAAAGAGCTGGACAGAACAAGGACGGCTACTAAAAAACTGTTTATCAAAGCTAAGAAGAACGGTGACTAGGCCGTATATAGAACCAGTCCCACGGCATATAATAAAATTATAAAAAAAAACAAAAAAAATCGTGGAAAAAATATTGTAAAGACGTTCAAATTGGTCTCACATGCTCATGTCCCCAAAAAACCCAAAGCAAAAATTAAAACTGGGAACATTGGTTTCCTGCGGACCAAAAACGGGAAACACACAGTTGGTCAATAGCACTCTGCAAAAGCAGCTGCAAACACACTTTTTGGGCTTTGTGCTAACGGAATTCCCAAACCAAAAAAATCTAGATCTGCCAAACAAAAAAACTGAAAAACAGCAAAAACCATAATGCTGTGCTGACGGAATTTCCAAACCAAAAAAACCTAGAACTGCCAAACAAAAAAACAGACAAAAAAACTGTAAAAAACAAAAACCCTAATCAATCAATGCAACTTAAAATGGGGAATCAACTCATTCAAACCATTCAAATTGCCAAGAGCTAATGGAATCTATCTCATCATGCTACAGAAAAGGTACGCAGTGCTAAAAAATCTTTTATGCGAGCTTAGCACTTTCACAAATACCAAATAGCTGGAGAGCGGTAAAGGTGGTATTTATACCAAAACCGGGGGCGACTTACGTATGCCTTAGCTAAGTTCTACAGACCAATCAACTTGACATACTTTATGCAAACACTATTAGAAAAAATCGTAACATAAAAACAAAGTACTAAAGACCCGACCGCTGCATCAACATCAGTTTGCCTACCAAACAAGTAAATGTAAACTTTTCCTACATCAATGCGCTGGACGCAATCCGTTAACTGTTTTAAGGCATTAGCAAAGTTTTTTTTTGGTACCTTATTCAGCTCCCTTGTCACAGATTATTGAAAAGTTGAAATATTTTCAAAATGATGGCTTTTTAAATGCAACTTAATTTTTAGAAATAAGAAATAGTTGGCCGGAGCCAAGTTAAGTGAGTACGGCAAATGGTGCAACACAAAAACTTTTGATTTACATAAAAAACTGTTTAACAATGATGGCGTTATAAGCTGGCCAGTATCGTGTAACAGAACTTAGTCCATGAACACTTCTGGGTAAACGCGTGCAATTCTCTTGAGCAAACGGTCTAACACACCTTTATAAAAGTTTTGACAAGGTAAAACAATTTTCTTATAGATTATTCCTAGGTGGTCAAAAAAAGTAACATAGTTTTGACATGCAATTTTTAAAAACAAAGTTTTTTTAGTTTTGGAGATCTATTGTCCTTCCATTCAGCACTCTGTCTTTTAGTCTCAGTGTCATACGCAAAGCAACACAATTTATCACAGATTACAATTATTTTAAAAAATCTTGGATTGTTTCTGTGTGATTTGAGCAGATCTGCACACAAGGTCACACAATCTTTTTTCTGCTCAGCGGGTAATGCGGAACAAAGCGGGCACACATTTTTTTTTTTTGTTTTTTGATTCATCTTTGACGGACAATTTTTTTATTCATATTTAAGTTGTCTGCTATCATTTTGATTCTGATGACTTTGTTCTTTTATTGTCTTTCACACTAACTTGGTCACCACTAAATTTTCTGAACTACAAAAACGCAGTTGGACGTGATATGTACTCCTCACCCTAAGCCGTTTGTAACAGTTGATACGTTTCCGTGGGTGTTTTGCCGATTTTAAAACATAAGATGGAGCTACTCAATTCCCCACATAAAATTAGTCTTAAAACGTTTTAGCCACACTATGTATAAATTGCTTCTACGGCTATGCAATGTTTGCTCGAGTGCCTGTTATTAACTAATTTGGTAATATTTGTTCCTTTTTGAACATAATAACTTCTAACGTTTACAAAAAAAATTAACTTCTAACCTTTTGTTAACAAACACTTAGGCGAGTAGGTGGGCACTCCAGTTTAAACTATTTGTCTGTAATCATGTTCTGGAGAGCACTTACTACCCATAAAGTATCTGTTATTAAGAAATTAAATGTTACTATTACCTTTTTTGATATAGACATTTTTAACGCTTGCTAAAAAAAGAAACTTTCAATTTCTTGATAGTTAATGATTGGATAGGTAAGCAAAAACTTTAGTTTAAACCATTTGTCTGTAATCATGTTTTAGAGTGACCTATCCACCCGCTCAAGTGTGTCATCAAAAGATTAAATGCCACCGTCACCTTCTTTAACATAGAAACTATTTACGCTTGTAGAAAAGAAAAATTCTATTTTTTTTAAGGTTAAAGACAAAAGTAGGTAAATTTAAACTCTAGTTTAAATTACTTATCCGTAATTATTAATTAAATAATTTTCTTGATAAGTAACACTTGAGCGGGAACTGCAGTTTAAATTATTTGTCCGTACTCATGTTTTGAAGTGCCCAACTACTTGCCCAAGTGTCTGTTATCAAAAAATTAGATTAAAAAAAAATTTAATGGGAAAAAACTGAAATTATATTTAAATTAAAATAAATAATTTAATTTACTTTTCAATTAGTTAATTTGAAATAAATTTTATGTTTACTAAACAAGCCCTAAGAGATATTGAAAAATATGAAACTTGAGTTATATTATAACCTGTTACTTTATTAGATATAATAATGAATTTTAATAGTTTAAGTAGGTAAATAAAATTATTCTCTTAATGTTAATTAATTTTTGCAATTCAAGCGTAATCTTTGTATAAAATGAAAAATACAGTGCTAAAACAAGCAGAAAGCAAACATATCAATATTAACAATCTGTATACATAATATTAATATTGTATTGATATTATACATCATATAAAAACACACATAAGATCTTTGACCTAAAGCCATTTACTGCATCAACGATTTGTTAAATAGCACAACATGAATGAGCAACTTTCTTCAAATTTGGATAAAATATTCTATTACTCAATTCATACATATTTTATTGTTAATAACGTCTATTCAGATAAATTTTATGAAATTATATTGCATCATTTACATTCAATTTATGCATTTCATAATATTTACAAATCGGCAAATTTTATAGAACATATGTGCAAATGTCAATAACATAGTTCTAGCATTTTTTTAATCACCAATTAACTATTAACCGTTTTTTATATTTATAAAATAAGTAAAATTTAGGTCACACATATAATTGTTTTTAAATTAATAATAATATCAATAAAAATATTTTTATTATCACTACAAACTACTGTTCATCGTAAGCACTAAATTTTCACCTATTAAGACTTTCGTTTTTAATCCTCATTATAAAAATGTCTTTGCTTTAGGTTATATATTTATTAAAATTAACAACTCAATTATTATCTAGTGAGAGTTTTAGTTATTTTAAAGTCGCAAATTAAAAGTATGTCATAGTAGTACTTAAAATATTATAAATAATGGCTTAAGAAAAAATTCTTAAATTTTGATAGGTATTTTTTTAAATTAAAAGATGATGATTATTAAATTTATAATTAATATATTAATAATTATCAAACTATGACTGAAATAAAAATAAAATAAAATGAGAAGATAATTTGTTTCAGAATATATTTTGTCATAAAATTTTATAATGAAAAAATACACTAAAATACAAAATAAATTATAAATTAAATAACCTTGTTATGCACATATGGTGGCAATGTTTTTGATTGATTATCCAAGTAAAACTACAAACTTTGGGAAAAATAATTAATTGATGATAAGATAGTGCTTCAAGTTGATGAATAAGTTTTCCCAATGTGATGAGTTACTTATTTTTGTTAACACAACCTTATAATAGTTCTTGTTCATTTTTTTTTTTTATTAAAGCTATTATAAATTGTTTAAAATAATTGTTTAGAAAACTTTTTGTTAAAACAAAGAAAACAATGTGAAGTACTTTATCAAACTGATACAGACACAATACCACTTTGCTAAAACGTAGAGAAACTGAACACTGCAAAATGCTAAACCAGCAACGTTACAAAATTTTTAAATATTTATCTTAGTCTACAGTAAGTCTACAACATTTTTTTTTTCTAAACTATCAACAATTTTACAACGTAATTAAAAAGATACCTAAAATTGATAACCTTAAGAAATGCTTAAAGTTTTTGTGCGCAAGTACAACAGAAGTTTTAGAAATGTTGTTTTCTGTTTCTTAACTCTTGGAGAGTACCAACGATAGTTGAATAATGCTGCTTGGAGTAATGGTAAACTCTTTTGACTCTTTTGTTGATAGTAAATAAACTGTTTGAAACTTAACGGTTAGGTTAAATTGAGTGGAAAAACTAGTTGTAACTGTTTCATTAAAATAGTATCCACGGCAGTAATAAAATATATTGTATTAAACTAATTCGAGTTGTTCCTGTAAACACACATAAATATCTCATTATTAAATAAAGTTTAACAGTGAGTAACAAAAAAAAAAAAAAAAAAAACTAATTCGAGTTGTTTCTTAAAGCATATAACAAGATCATTAGATTATTAAGTCAAGTTATTCATCTACATTCCCACAGTGAAAAGTTCTAGATTACTTTTCTTTGGTAACTCTGTCTTTTAACCAATGTAGTGGCAGCACATTATTTTGTTAGTACTAAATCACCATTTTTTTAATTGTAATAATAATAATAATAATAATAATATCTTTATTTCACTTTAGCCACACTACATGGATATGAAACGTCATACATTAGAATATAAAAATTAAAAACAATAATACACATTAAAATTTAAATCTATATAGAAATACACATTAAAAATTAAACTAAAATCTAAATAGACAAGAAACATAGTAAAAACAACATATAAATCATAAACATATTTATTTATCACAGAAAAAAATCATCAATAGAATAGTAACATTAGTCACTTAAAAATGAATGCAATTCATTTTTAAAATTTTTATAGTTATTAATATTTTTTAAATTTATAGGCAAATTATTATATAAAGCAACGCCGGAGTACTCAGGGGATTTCTTGTAATAATAATAATACTTTATTTCATTTAAGCCACATGTGTGGATATGAATGGTCAATTACATATTACAGGTATAAAAATAGTGTAGATAATAAAACAATAAATAAAAGTAGTAAACATACATACAAAAGTTACATATTACAATAATATAAAACACAATTAATATTCAAATTCGTTATCACATAAATAATCACAAGTTTTATAGTACGATTTTTTTATAAGATTTTTTCTTATTGTTGATTTAAAAACATCAAAAGACTGTATTTCTTTTATATTTGAGGGTAGTTTATTATAAAATTTAATAGACGCATATTTAGGAGATTTTTCAAATTTTGACGTTTTATGGACGGCAGTTCTAAGATGATACTTATTTCTCGTTTCATATGCGTGAAGAGATGACGTTCTTTCAAAATTTGATAAATTTTTCCTAACATATAAAATACATTTGTAAATATATACTGATGGTACAGTTAATAAATTATTATTGACAAAATGTATTTTACAAGATTCTAATTTAGGTACAGAAAATATAAGCCTTATTATGCGCTTTTGCAATATTAATACTCTATCTATTTCACTTGAGCCTCCCCACAGTATAATATTATAAGACACAGCGGAATAAACCATGGCGTAATATAAACTCATTACTGTTTCTGTTGGTAACGAAGCTTTAATTTGTAAAATTGCGTAAAATGATTTGTTTAATTTATTGCACACAACTTGAATATGATCGTGCCATTGTAACTTTGTATCAATTATTGTGCCAAGATACTTATAATTTTTTTCAAAATTGTAGTTGTCGCTATTTATGTTAAGTGAGATATTATTAAATAAAGTTTATTGTTGATAGATTGGGAGTATTGCCGTTTTATCTGTATTTAAAATTAGACTATTTTTTTTACACCATATAGTAAATTCGTTTACAACAAGATTAAATTTATACTCTAATTCTGCTTCATTTGTTGCGGAAATAGATATGGCCGTATCATCTGCAAACATTACAATGTGTCCGGTGCTGATGTTTTGGTTTAAGTCATTCACATACATTATAAACAAAAGTGGCCCTAACACTGATCCTTGTGGTACCCCCAGAGATATTTCATGTTTGTTTGATATGGTACTATTTGCTTTAACAACCAGTTTACGGTGAGTGAGATATGTCTTTAACCAATCAGAAATAGGACATCGAATACCTAAGTTATTAATTTTTTCAATAATAAATTTAGGATTAATTGTGCCAAAAGCCCGTGATAAATCAAAGAAAATGCACAAAATAAGTTTATTTTTTTCCAATTCTTCATGAATAAATTGACATAATTCAATGGAAGCCGTTTCAATAGACTTGTTTTTTCTAAAACCATGTTGATGATTTGCTAATAAATTGAAATGATTTAAGTAAGAACATATTCTGTTATGAATCAACGTTTCAAAAATTTTAGAAAAAATACTTAACAAGGAAATGGGTCTGTAGTTATCAATATTTAAACTATCGCCTTTTTTATATAAGGGAATAACCATAGCAGTTTTTAAAGCATCTGGGAAAGTGCCAGTTTCTATTGACAAGTTGAAGATGTAAGTTAAAGGTTCTTTTATTAGGTCTATACTTGATTTAATAACATTTGTTGAAATATTGTCCAATCCGGCAGATTTTTTATTTTTTAGAGACAATACAATTTTAGAAATTTCCTTATTATCGGTCGGGGTAAAATAGAATGAATTTGAATTTAAGAGGTTTGTAGCAGTGCATTCATCCGATACTCTGTTGTTATAGTGCTTTAGCAACTGCAGATTAGCAACCGTTGAAAAATAAATTCCAAATTCTTCGCATATTTTATTTGGGTCATTAGTATTGTTGTTTTTTAATCTTAGTGTTATGTTCTGTTGCGTCTTTGAATTTGAATTTCCTAGTGTAGAATTTATAAGGTTCCATGTTGTTTTGGTTTTGTTGTCGGAGTTATTAATTATGTTACTAAAATAATGTTTTTTAGCGCTATCAATGTTTTTTAAATGATTTTGTTTCACTAACTTATAATATTGTATCATATTAACATCGTTTGTATTCAATGTGTGGAATGAGGTATTGCAGTTCTAAGATGATCACAATGTCTTGTATTATACGAATGATTTGCGCTATTAGTATTGAGTTTTTTTTTCGCATGTGTTACGGTTTTAAAAATATAAATGGAAGACATTGTTAAAATTTTATGTGTCTTAAAAATATGCATGTATTGGGAATTTTAATGTTAAAAATTAATCGTATTATCCTCTTTTGTTGAATAAATATTCTATTATTATCAGTCGCTCTACCCCAAATGTACTTTATTGTTTTCTTAGTACGTGTTTAAAGTATTCTTTTATCTAACGATTAAGCTGATTTTCAATTAAAAAATGACTTAGGATTTATACTTCTTTATCTGTTGGGTATTCCGCCATGAGTGTTCTTTGTAAATAAAATTTTATAAATTTCACGGCTGCTCCCATAATCTCCCAAAGTGTAGAACTGTAGGTAGTATAAAATGCCATTTCAAATATTTTTTTTAATTCTTGTAATTTTCAATTGGATCGTATAAAATTGGTTTTGTACAGGCTGCTAATACTTTTTTGTTGCGCAATAAATCTTTAAAACTGCCAAGAAGTTAATCGTGTTGTTGTTAACTCTAAGCATATAAACTTTGTAGCTAAGCATACAAACACTGCAAAGTATAATTTTTGGTGTTTTCTAGCTTTTTGCAGTTTTTTTCTTTATATTTATAATTGACCGGCTTTGTTGTACTTGATGATTTGGCAATATTCTCATTTTGATTTCACACATTGGTTTAGCATGGAAACACAATATACACTTTTTAACAACATTTTGTATAAACTTTCTTTCTTCAAGAATCCAATATTAGCACCAAAGTGTAGTTAACACTAATTGGACTTCAGCATAACGTTGCCGTTGGTGGGTATTATAAACTATAATAAAAACAACCGGTGGTTTTGTGAATCTAATATTAGATGTTTTTGATTGAAACGGATCAGTGATTTTTGAGAACGGTTGTATAATGCTATTCTTGCTTAAGAATGGACCTATTGTATAATTTGCAATTTTTCTTAACACTTTTCTTTGTCTTTAATGCTATTATTTTATAATTCTGTTAAGTAATTTTAATAATAATTTTTAATGATTTGGTTTATTCTATAATATTTAGTAGTTTATATTAGCAATATGAACAAGTACATTTTTTAACAAATTGTAAACAGAATGTGTAGGCATTTTGTTATCTTTAAATATTCGTTCAAATGTAGAGTCTGGTTGATAACATTACTAGTTGTATTTCTTTCTGCTTTTTAGTAAAAATTCAGTTTAATCAAATTAGCTTGTAAGCTAGTGATTTTGGTTTTTGACAAGGCATGAAAGACCATTCTACTTTAGCTCATTACATATGAGGTTGGAAATACTGCTAGCTTATAATATAAGACCTGTTAAATTGTCCAGATACATGTCTCCAGTTATTAGAATTTGTTATTTTTCTGATTGCAGCAACAATGAATAAATCAGTTTAGTATGTAACATTTTTTGCTTTTTTTATTAATCCGGATTATTTTTTTCATTAGTTTTGCTAATAGAAGTGCTTACATAGTTCTAGCCATAGAATAGTGCTACTCAAAATTTTGGAAACCGTAACTTTATTAATAACCCTTTTATAAAATAATTACAATTATTGTCAAAAATGTGTTTTGAAATTGTTAACTAGTGTAATAGTTTCAGCTTGTTTTGAAAGATTGTTCAGTTTGTATAAATGTGAGTAGAAACTGATTTGTCCTATGATAACTGCTGCAACTGCTACAACTTTTGCATGAAGATTTTTGCTGTTAAGATCACAGCTCTAATTAGACCTAAAAATAAAATAATTGGGCAATTTGTGAGTAGGTTTTAACTTATTGGTGTGTTCAAATTGGTAATGTTTTGGTTATACAATAATCAAAATCCATAATGTCGTTAGTATGTAAATCAAGTAAAAGCAAATGATTAGATTTCTATTTCTTTAATGCAAACCTTGCACACTGTAACACTTGCTTCTTAGTCTGTTTTAAAACTTTTATTTTGTCAGCGCCTGTTATTAGGTTGTTGTGTTTTAAAATTACTTTAGTCGCTATTGGGTGTTGGACTTTGGATTCTATCGCTACTGTTTGCAAACATTTGATAGTTAATAAAGCTAAAGCTTATAGAGCCAAAGATGTTCCATAAGTAACAGTTTTGTAACAGCGATTTCTATTAATTCGGCAATATTTTGAGTCATTAGGTTGAAGTAATAACTGCTGATACATTTTGGCAGTATCTGCAAATGTTAAATAGGTCATCTAATAACAGTCGACCAATCAACATTTTATTGTTAAGTGAAATTTTTAAATTAGTTTTAATTATTACTATAAATTTTAAAATGCTTTTTACAATATTGTTTTACTGGTAATTACAATATTGTAAGATTGGTCAGCTTTTGCAATTTTTTTATTTTTTAGAATTTAGACATTGAACAAGTCAAACAACCAAACGTTATTCAATCTAAACAACTGTCACTGATAAATGCGTTAATTAATGACAAAACGAATTCAAATAAAATCCACTTGTACATTAATATATAAAATAGCCGTTCTAAGTTATCGTTAACAATTTTTTGTACTTGATAAACTTATTGGTTTTTACTACTTGATATACTTATTAGCATACGTCATTCAACAATTATTATAAACATGGTTGTCGCAAATTTTGTTCACCCTGTATCTTTGAAACAAAGCAATTTTTCAGAAATTATTATAGGACAAAATAATCTTAGAATAAGCTAAGAAATAACTCCTTGAATTTTTATTGCATGTTTACTTAACACCCTGTTTACATATCAAACAATTAAAACTACGTATACTCTAACTACATCCTACAAACTAATTGGTCTAACATTTTTTATATTAAAGTTATTAGAAAAGTATCATGTTAAGACTATGTTTTTACAAAAAATCTGCTTTTTCACCAATTCCATTAAACATTATAATTAAAAAAATCTTTTAAAATTATTTTTTTATTATTTTATAATTAATTTATTCACATGATTTTACTGATTTACATGAACTGAATACTAAATTTTTAAGTAAAATGTAAAAAACATTTTGAAAATCAGTATATAGTCTATATCTACTTGAAAAATAAAAATTATTTTTTTAGGATAAAACTAACGTTTGAAAGTTTAATAAAAAAATGCGTTACTTATTTTTACTAAATTTTTAAAGAAAATGTAAAAACTGTAAAAAATTTGGCATTTTGTTTTGTTTTTGTAGAGAATGTCTTGTAAAGATGAAATTTTGTTTTATTGAAACTTCAGGTATCCGTTTATAGCAAAACGTAATCTAAACAAAAAGTTTAGGTGTTAATTGAATGAACTTGTCTGTAACTTTAAATGTTCTAATTGCTATCCAACTTTTCCAATTTTGTTTAAATTTTAGGTAGTGATAGCAGTAAGTGCTAGTGGAGCATATCAACCAGAAGAATTAATTCTTTTCAAACGTCAAAAACAAAAGCTTATTTATTTTGATTAAAATTCTCAACACAAAGACTAATGTGAAAAAAAGATTACTATTTTCAGCGGAAGAGTCAGCAAATGACCAACGGCATGTGGATGCAGAAAGCCACGGAAAACCACTGCATTAAAAATCTCTATAGATATTTCCTAGTAAAACCATATGTATGACACAAATTAAAGGAAATAATATGCCAATATACTAATAAGATGCTCAGAAGACGATAAAAACCACCGACACGGAATAGGAATAATCGTAAGCAAAAAAAAAGTATGTAAAGAACTTTATAACATTCGCTGAGAGATGCATGTTGATACAACTAAATTCTAAACCTGTTAACATTAACATAATACAGGTATATGCACCGACAGCCAATAAACCGGAGGGAAAAATTGAGCAGCTATATAACCAGATTGTACATATAATGAAGTCTCTTAAGAAACTAGACATTACCTTCATAATATGCGATTTCAATGCAAAGATAGGAAAAGGCACATTTGAAGACATAGTCGGAGACTTTGGATAAGGTCAGAGGAACGATTGTGGAGATAGATTGCTGCAGTACTGCCAAGAACAAAATATGATGATTAGTAACACCTGGTACCAACATCCAACAAGACGCCTATACACGTGGAGGTCGCCACAGGACACAGAGGATCATGTAGTCAGGAACCAGATCGATTACATTATAATTAATAAATAATTTCGTAGCACAATAAAAAATGTAAAAACATATCTAGAGGCAGACATCGGCTCCGACCATAATCCGGTAGTTGCTAACATACGACTTTCTCTGAAAATTTCACAAGCAAAAAATATATCAAGGAAGATAGATTGCAACAAACTTAAGGACCCAGAAACTTCAAAAACTTATACTGACCAACTAAACACTAAAATAAAGGATATATCACCAACCAACACCACATCGGTAGAAAAAACATGGCAACAATTAGTGAACATAATAAAGACTAAGGCACAACAAACATTAGGCTGGTGCCAACAAGAAAACAAACAAGAATGGATAAACAATAACATCTTACTTCTGAAAGAAGAAAGAAGAAAACATAAAAACCATCCAAGGGAATACAAAATGCTAAACAGACAAATTAAAAATGAAATACGAATAGCAAAAGAAGCATAGCTCCGGGAAAAATGTTTGAAAATAGAAAAATGCCACGTTAAACACGACTACTTCAACATGCACAAAAGAATAAAGAAAATAACACATACATATAAGAAAAACTAGTATGGAAAACTAATAGACAATAACAACAGACTAATGGTGGAGCAGGAAGATCAAATAAAACGTGGAAGGAATATACAAAGAAAATGATTAGTGATGACAGACCAACCATATCCGGTGATACGGATATTACGATGGAAGGCCCGACCATTCTAAAGAAAGAACTCCGGAAAGCAATTCAAGACACAAAAAGCAGAAAAACCTTTGGACCAGACAAATTAAATGCCAAACTCTTTAAGGCAATGAACGATAAAAGCTTGACATGTCTGCTGACTGTACAATAAGATTTACAACACAGAATACATCCCTAAAGAGTGGCTAAAATCTACTTTCATTACCCTCCCAAAAAAAAATTAAACGTTAAAAGGTGTAGAAAATATTGTCTCATTAGTGATTAATAATTATTAGCAAGAACAACGACGCAAACAATGCTGCAATAACTATTAACGGTAATCCAATTGAGCGCGTACAAAGATTCAAGTACTTGGGCAGCTGGCTCAATGAACGGTGGGACCCGATCCATGACAAAAAACACAAATTGAAATAGCCAGAAATACTTTTTAAAAACTCCGACCCTTATTGCGTAACAGGGACCTATCACTAAATATTAGATGGAGAACCGTTAAGTGCTACGTCTTCTCGGTCCTATTGTATGGAGTCGAGGGATGGACACTGAATGTATCTTCCATGAATATACTTGAAGCCTTCGAAATGTGGCTATATCGAAGAATGTTGAAAATCCCGTAGATGAATAAAATAACAAATAATGAGGTACTCATGCGAATGGACAAAAACACAAAACTACTTACGACGGTGAAACGTAGAAAAACAGGATATTTTGGGCACACCTTTCAAAATGACAAATACTAATTTCTGCAATTAATCATGGAACGAAAAATAGAAGGTAAACGAAAAATCGGAAGGAAAAGATTCTCATGGTTACAAAATCTCCGACAATGGTTCGGAATCAGAGATGACCCTACATTAATAAGACTTGCACAAGATCGGGACGAATTCAAACATATGGTCGCCAACCTCCTATGAGGAAAAGGCACTGAAAGAAAAAAATTTTCAGCAAAAATATTAAAAAAAATTGTTTTCAATTAAAAATTTAAATTTTTTCTTGAAATATCTTTAAAAGACACTAGGCATCTTATAATGTACAGTAGTACCAAGTTTTTACTGACTAAACAGGCAATTTGTGGTTTACTTGGTGCCCCTTGCACTGCGTTTCTATTAGACTTGTTGTACATCTCTGATGTTTTACTTCTTTAGCAGCCCTAGTCTTTTCAATAAAGTTCAGTATCTTTTGACAATACTTTTTCAACTTTTTTAGCTTAGCGTTGGTTAGGTTTGCAAAAATTACTAAACGTTGCTGTTTGTAAGAGTCTCATTTTCTTCTATACACTTGCGGCGTAGAAGGTTTATTTCTTTTTTATTTTATGCTAGTGCTTATTAAGACCACAGTGTCCGGTCATTAGTCATGTGAGCCTTAACAGTCTAATACGACTCATTTGTATAATTATTGTTTTGATATCATGCAATGGTCTTGTTAGAATTTTTTTTAATGTGTCAATCTTTTACTGATTTTTCACAAGTTGCATGTTTTGCTTTAAGTTTGTTGCAAATTATTTTTTTTTGGTCTTGTATTGTACCTCAAAAACAAGTTTTAATTTAGTGATTGTGTTTTTCTCCTTGTTTAGTAAGCTGAATTTTATGAAGAATGTTTTAAACTGTATGTGCAAGTTTGTTTGCAAAATGTTTTATATATGATAGTTTTAGGAATTAGTTTTAAAGGTAAATTATAGTGATATAACAGATTTTTGTGTTTAGATATGTTTTTTTAATTTGTTCATTAATAGTGTCTTTTGACAATTTTATATTTATTGTAACTATTTTATACAATGTAATGTAAAAAAATCTAGACACAGTTTACTCCCTGAATAAACCACCTTTTCTTAAACGCTATTATCTATAAGTAAGATGTGTTGAGTTTTGGTTTAACGTACAGCTAATTTTTTAGGAGGGTTGCTGCTTCTAACTGTGTTCCGGTACCCATGTCATTACTTTTTTTAGTTCAAATAAACTTTTTAGATCTATGATTTAAAGTTTTTTGCTGGTTGGTGTTTCTGAAAACAAAGTTAAGCTTGTTTTACATTTTGTTGATTTTGCTTAAGATAATTGACTTTTTTGTTTTTTCTTTTCTTAAGTTAAGGTAACAATCTGGA
Organism: Tachinus rufipes; assembly: GCA_963932245.1. Lineage (NCBI taxonomy): Eukaryota > Metazoa > Arthropoda > Insecta > Coleoptera > Staphylinidae > Tachinus > Tachinus rufipes. The sequence goes on along the minus strand of OZ010741.1, from coordinate 40,623,906 downwards.
AACCATTTGTGTTTATTGCTAGTATGATGCCCTTTTTTGCAATTCTGGAATGCTGTTTTAGAATAGGTTTTGCTTTTGCGTTCCTGATGTACCCAAAGTGTTTTGTGCAGGTAGTATGTTAAATAAGTTATTATTATGCAATTAAAATTAAATTATCATAGTTAATAACATTAATTATAAAGTACATGATTAATAATTTATTCAAACTCAATTTTACGACCCATAATAATTATAATACAATCAAACTAAATTATAATTATTACATAATTTCAAACCTTGTAAGAACTAATAATTTATAACAATGTAGTTATTTAAAATTACCAACCAGAATAATTTAAGCAATTAATGTTTTTATTTTAAATTAAAAAAAGTCTACGCAAATGCATTTCAATTTAACCTTGCAACTCTTATTTTACCTTATTGACCCCGAAAGTGTATATAATTTCCTTCGCCACATGCAACATAATAATTAGCAAGTTCAATGTATACAATTGACACGTAATTTTTAATATATATAATATATTAAATGTTATAATTAAGAAAACTAAAATCGGAAGCAAATAATAGAATATAGTCAACAAGTGAGTATCAAAATGTTTCAATAAGTTGTTTTTGTTTTTCTAAAGAATTATTTTAGAGCTTTATTGTAGTTTTGAATTATTTTTAGTTGAAAGTGGAGTTTTAGAAATATTTATTCTTATTTCTTCCAAAACTTGGACAAACTTAAATAAATCAACTCATTCTATGTATTTTCATATTAAGGTTCACAGAATCAATTGAATATAATTTAATAATAAATTTTCACACATTATAGAAGAATGTCCAATTTGTGCCTTCAAACTTCAACTTTAAAATAATTCAATAAGTCGTTTCTCCACAACTAATTTAAAAAAATATAGTTTTTGTTTAGTGCTTTATATGAAAGGATAGAATATTGTATGTAGTTAAACATATAAAATAAGTAAACATTTGACAAAAATAGTTTTAGTTTGTATTATATTATAGCACTTTAAGCAATCTATCTGATTGATGACTCAATAAAAAAACAAATATTAAAATATAGTTAGAAAACTATGTTAAAGTAACATGTAATGTAGACATAAAACAAATGTTAAACTAAAAAACTTGTTCTGCAAAAACAGATTTATTAATTCCTAATCAGATTAGCTGTGACTGTTTTGCCATCTCTCAGAATAATCCATATTCCAGCATGGACCCCGACGGCAAGATGTCGGACCGGGAAATACTGGAGCTAATGTATGCCGTGGTGGAGAAGAATGAGATGATCATCGAAAACCAGGCGAAGAAGATCCACTCGCTGGAGTCCCAACTCAGGGCAATGATAGATTGCCAGACGAAAAGGATGACCGAGCAGGACGCCTAGGTTAAAGCGATCCGAAAAAATGCTAAGGAGGCGAAGGCCGCCATTAGCAAAATGGAAACCTCCATCAAATCCACTCTCGCCGAGCTGCCCATCCAGCTCACACCTTCTCCAACGGCACCAGCCTCGACCACCACCAAAGAGGCCCCAATGAAAACCTGCAACCAGGTACCAAGCGCGACAGCGGCCCCCCAGGCCTCCCTCAAGAGACCTGCCGCCGGACCGCCCGACTCCATCTCCTCCGAGGAGGAAGAAATGGAGACCATCCAAAGCGAGGTCGACCTTCACCAAGAGGACCCGTCCAAGAGGGGCGGATTCATTTTGGTCGAAGGGAAGAAAGCAAAGTCGAAGAAGATGAGGAAGGAACTAGGTGAGCCCTCTCAACCTTATTGTTCAAATAGGCTTTCAGCTGGCCCCACACGTCAGGTGCCTTCAGCACCATCAAGGCCATCAACCAAAGGGTCTTCAACCCGGCCCGCCCCTAAGGCGAAGCCGACCAACTCTGGTCCGGCTACTTGCACCTTACTCCAGTCAACTCAGCCGGCGCCCACAGTGGGAGCCGGTGCACGCCGCCCTCCTCCTATTACCATCCATGATAAGGATGTGTATCTAGGGCTAAAGGCGACCTTCGAGTCGTTAAATATCACCATTGATCGCGCAATAAACGTGGTCGATGGCATTCGCCTGCACCCCCTAACGCAGGATGACTTCAGGGCGGTGATCGATTATTGCACAGAGCATGACATCTTCCACCACACCTACCAACTAGGGTCCGAAAAGACTTTAAAATATGTTATTCGGGGTGTGCCCACCTGCATTAAGGTTGAAATAGTGCAGGCTGAGCTCATCGCTCAGGGGTACACTCCAAAATCGACTACACGAATGGGAAGGATCGGGAAAGACTTTCCATTGGTGTACGTCCAGCTTCCCCAGGAAGCCAAAAACAGAGAAATCTTGTCTCTATCTAAGTTGCTCGGGCTTTGCGTGACCACAGAGGTCAAACGCAAAGGCCCCGAGATTGCACAATGTCACCGTTGCCAACGTTATGGCCACGGGGCATCCCGGTGCAACGCACCATATCGGTGCGTCAAGTGCGCCGGAGCTCATCCGAGCGCAGGTTGCACTCTTACCAAAGAGAGCGGCCATTCAGCAAAATGCGTCGCGTGTGGTGGGGACCACACGGCAAGTTATAAGGGCTGCCTGGTTTACCAGAAACTAAAGGCTAGCCGCAACAGCCAGGCCACCGGTAAGACACCTGCTCCCCGTAAGCAGTCTCGTGCTCCTCCACGGAGCGGTCCCAACGCAAGCGGGGAGAAATCCTTCGCACAAGCTGCGGGACCGGCGCCAAGCGCCACACTTCTATCAGCTAAAGATCAGCTGTTACTTCGCTTATCGCAAGCAAATAATGATGACTTTGTCAAGCTACTAAAAGCATCTAAAGTTCTATTAGACGACTAGACGTCTAATAATTTCAGACCCGGCCCGTCAGTCTGAAACTCAGACCTAGAAGTGTAACCATATCCCCCTCATTCTAGGCACACCTATATGGTTGGCACACATGTGCATTACGCAAATATTTCCCGTGTTGAACACACAACCATTCAGGAAGGCAATGTCCACTTAAGGACGAACTTCCATCAGTCAAAGTCGGGGGGAGTTTAGTCGGTAGGCGCCCGCGAGGGTGAATCCGACACTTTGCGAGTCTTTAGGAAGATTCTCCTCCTAGCACCAAAAAAAAAAAAAAAGAAAAAAGTATAATCCAACTATTTCATATAAAAATATAAAACTGATTGTAATTGTTAAACTTTGGGATCAATACATATATAATTAAAGAAATTTTACTTTCTAAAAATAGAAATGTTTGAATGACAGCCATATTGTTGTACAGTTTTTGGTTCTGGGTTTGGTTTCAATAAAATATTTTGAACAAAATTTGGTTTTGATTCCAATTATTTAAAACAAACAAAAAAAGTTTAGATTCACACGCCATAAGGATTAACCTTTTACGCACTAGCCCTTTCACCTTAATGTAATTTTTTTTGTTGGAATGTTCTTTTACCCAGAGCAACTCAATATTATTTCTACAGGCTGCTAAAAAAAAATCACGGTGACATTCAAAAATTAACTTTAATGTAATTTGATCTACTTTCCGTTAGTATTTGGACATTTTTTTTGGTACTTTGCAGTTTATTATTCCCATAATTCTATAGATTATTTTAACAGTTTTTGCTTAGAAAATTGTCGTGTGAGTTCCTAGTGATAAAAATAATTTGAAGCTTTATTTTGCTTTTCTTGTTTATGTGCACAGACGTTGTAGGTTTTTAAAATACAAAAAAAGGTGACATATCATCTGTTTGCGCTTCTAAAAAAAGTTTTTTTTTTATTAATAGTTTCCTTTAGGAATGTACAGTATTTGCCTTTTTTTTTACAGTATGGCAAACTGCATTAATACTTAAAATTGTCATTGTTGCCATTTTTTTTAAATAAATGTCAAAAAGCAAAAAACACATAATTGACCCCATAACTGCAGCATAGGTTTTTAAGCGGCTGTGTACAACCAAAAAACTATCTTTGGAGACAAACCCCAAATTTTGTATACAGTTTGTCTGCATTGCAAAAAAGATCTATAAACTGTTTTTGCATCTTATATTCAGATGTTGTCCCCATATTAATTTATTAATTAATAGCTGTAGTGAGGCATTTTGGCAGATTTAGTTTTCTAATTTTCTTTTTTTAATAAAGAAAACTTGTTTAATTTTTAAAAGGTTAACGGTAAGAACTCAGTTTTTGCACCAATTTAAATTATTTTAAGAGTTTTTTGCATTTAGTTGCAAAATATGATCTCAAATTTATCGCTTAGTAAAATTGTTATATCATTTGCATTACTATTTGTATAAAAACTACAATAATTGACTATCTGCATAAGGCTGTCAACTACTATATTTTATAGTAGTGAAAATAATACACTTATCTGAGGACATCCTTTAACAACAACTTTTTTGACCGTCAATTTTTTATAGTAACTGTCACGTTTTTTTTTCATAGTGTATTTTATCTATTCACTAATTTTGAGATTTACAACATGTGCTGCAAAAGCAATTTTTATTTTATTAAGATGGTTTTATCAAAAGCTCTTTTAATAGCTATAAATACCCAACGTAGACATTTTGTCTCTTAGTGATTTTCTGATTCCGTCTATTACAAGACGTAGGGAATGATTTAGTAAATCTTCTTTGGGTTTTTGCATGTTGGTTTGGGTGTATTGGCTTAGTGATAAAAACCATTCCCCATTAATCTTTTGCACAATTGCTCTAATATCTTTAACAAAATAGACGTGATCGCTAATTCGTCAACTGTATTTTGCTATGGTGTAATCGGTGGTTTTGACGAACACTACTTTTTTTTATGTTATAAATATGTATTGAAGCTTTATAGGTTTTTACCAGGTGAGTTAAAATTATATTTTTGCTCCATTATAGAAGGACGGAAAAGACCTAGATAAGATTAGATAATTTTACCGGTTTGTATAAAGAGAAATTTTAATTGTACATGCTACACGTATTTTTTTAAGAAGATGACAAACAGCTTTCAGTCTTCCTCTGACAAGTTTGGGGTTGCAACGTTGAGCAAGATTTGTGCCGGGGCGATACAGCCTGGAAGTGGGTTTTAGAAAGTATTTTTGTTGATTTTGATATATTTGCTTTTTTTCAATAAATGTGTGTTTGTTCTTTATCGGCCTTTATGGCTTTTATTTAACTTATCTCTGGTTATGGATACTTTTCTTACTTGCTGGAATCAAGCTTATGTTACTCCGATTCATAAGTCCGGTTCTAAAAATAATGTAACAAACTATAGACCCACTATTTTATCAGTTATTCCAAAAAAGTTTGTAAAAAGTTAGTTACCTGTCAATTAACTGCCACTCTGCAATCTGAAACTATTCTCAATCAACACGGTTTTTGAACTGGCAAATCAACATCTTCTAACCTATTGTTGTATAAATTTTATATAACAGATGCGCTCGAAAACAGATTCCAGGTAGATTTAATTTACCTTGACTTTTTAAAAGCATTTGATATTGTTGACCACAAGATACTAATTATAAAACTACGTGGTATTGGAGTTAATGGCACTTTGTTACTGTGGATTCAATCTTATTTATCTAACAGATCTCAATTTGTGCGCATCGGTTAGTGCGTTTTTTGTAATATTGATGTTGGTGTTCCACAGGGTCACATCTTAGACCTCTACTGTTCAATATCTTTATTAATGATGTGGTACACTGTTTTTCTAATGTGCGTTGTTTATTATTTGCGGACAACATAAAAATCTTTATGAAAATACAGTTTTTGTATGATGCTGTACTACTTAATAAAGAAGTACAGATTTTTTCTAATTGGTGTCAGTTTATTAACTTACTACTTAATTTAAATAAGTGCAAAGTGATAACATTTTCTAGATGTCAGTCTACGGTGATGTATAGTTATTCTCTCATAAATGTAATGTTGTTAAGAGTTAACAGTATTCGTGATTTAGGCATTACGTTTGATTCAAGCCTTTCATTTACACTTCATATCGATACTGTCGTGGCTAAAGCTTATCAACTTTTAAGATTTGTCAAGCGTTACTCTAAAGAGTTTTGTAACCCTTGTACTTTAATTATTTTTTACAACGCTCTAGTACGCCCCATCTCAAGTATTGTTCAAATGTGTGGTCTCCAAACACCGCCGTCAGTAAAGGAAAAATCAAACAGATTTAAAAAAAGTTTGTTTGTTTTTTGGCGTATAAATGCAACATTGCAGGCAGCTACACAGAACTGCTCTCTACATTTAATATGACCAGTCTTTTTTTAATTTTTTTTTTAATATTTGCGGCGTGCACTTGTCACCTATATGTAACCTTTTTTTTTTTTAATTGTGAAGAAGTTGTGGTGGATTCAACATCTTCACCATAGCTTTCCGAGTTTTTGGTTGTCGTTAATGTATGCGTTTTATAATGTAATATTAATTTTTGAGCAATTTTGTATAGCATTCAGTCGGATTGAAATTGAGGATTTTTGTTTTCTAAAGCCAGTCAGTTGTAGAATTAAGTAAGCAGCTTAAGTAGGTACTAGTTTTTGTACATTAATTCTTTAACTTACTTACATAGTTATCTATTTTATCTACACTAATGGGTTCATTTAAATGTGCACAAGTAGTTAACTCCGCAAAAATTGTTTAAAAAAACCGCCTTATTAGTCAACCTTGGATTTTGGTAAGATTTAATTTTTTTTGTGTTCATGTCCCAGACAATATAAGTTGGCGTCACATCCAACTATAAGGTCAACATTTCTTTGGGTACAATAATGCACCAAGTTTTCCAGTTGTGTTGTTGGAGGTAATATGTTGTGCGCGAAGTATGCAGACGCCACAATAGTGTTTGACTTCTGCTTGCCTGCTAAACTGACAATTGTGAGATCACTTCCGCAAAGCTGTGACATAAGTTATGTGCATAAATATGTAATTACAAGTTTTTAGCTTACAATTTACGGTTTTTAAATTAGGGCTATTGTGCTCTGCATCATCTCGAATTTGCAAGTTGCATTGGATAAATTTAATGTGTCACGGTATTAGTCAGTTTTGGAGACAGTAGTGTAGTGTATTTTTTTGTTAATTTGATAGTGGGTTTGCAAACATATAGATTAGCAGATTTTCCTTACCAGTTAGTGTGTTTACGTTTTATCACGTATTTCTAGAACAAGAGCTTTCCGGTTCCTTAGACCTGGCAATATGGACGGTGCACCACTTTTTTACTTTAAATCACTAGTTCAGTTTTTCCATGCGCCTCATAACTAACTTTACAAAAAATAATTTTTTGAAAAAAAGTAACTCAGTGGCACAAAACCTAGTTGTAATTTAAGCTAAAAAGGTTGTAGACCAAAAATCACTTTTTGTAGTAGCCGTTAGCATCACAGGTAATTCTAAGGATGTCTACTGAGTGTGACAACTCACTAAAAGTGGAAGGTGTTTTGACTGGAGGCCTGGGTAAAAACGTCGTTTATCAAATTAGTTTGCTCATTGGTAGTGTTTTTTCCCCAAAGGTTTCAAATCTTGTTTTTTTTTTAAGGGCTTTTGGTTTGGTTTTGACGCACTCTGTTTTGGGTTAGCAGCTGCTAGTACAGCACATAAAGTATCGGTCTTGCCAAAAAATGTTGTTTGCATTTTAGCAGCTTTTCTTGTCTTTTTGCTTTAGCCCCGCTGATTCTGTGTTTTATTACACCGATTTGTAAAATGTGGTTCAAAGAAAAAATAGTTTTGGACGTCGTTGAATTATTTGTAGATGCACTTACCAAGCTTGTAGTTTTTAGTATATCCATAAATTTACTTGATAAATTTTGAAATTTTTGTTCTTCATAGTAAAAATTAAAATTCAGTTTTTTTAGTTTCCATAAAATTTATTGCCAAGATTTCCAGAGAAATAAAGCCCCAAAGATAATTTGTATGCAAACAAGTAACGTATGCTAATCCAATAAATGTGCTGCCCGCTGCATACAAAGACACATCTTGTCGGTCATCTGACTGGACTACGTAGCGAATTGATTGAGATAGGTTAATCTCGTCTCTCCTTAAAAAAAAAATTAAACTTGGCCAAAGTAGAGTCTCAGAAACACATCTATAAAGTGACTTTATCACCAGATCCTCTTTATTCTTCCTTGCGGGTTTCCACTCACGACACAGACACGTGAGTCAGCGCAACTACTAAGTTGCGGAGTGATTGTAATTAGTACGGAGTACCTCTGGTTGCTTTACAACTTGTCCGATACAAGAAAACTTTCTTCTTGACCGGATTTACTGACCACATAAAAGGGGGAACACGGAAACCTAAAACCACGAAAGATTGCAATCTTCGAAAGAAGAAGAGCGTTGCGTTTGGTTACCTATTGTTCTTCCCGTATAAGGTGTCTAGACATAATTATTTCATAGTTACTCACAATAAATATTTTTTTTTTTGAATTACTTATTCTGTTTAAAGTGAATTTTTGATAGTTGCAAAATACAAATTGCAATCAAAATGAACAAATGTTATGAGTATTTTATAATCAAATCTGTATCTACCTGTTGTCAAATTATTAATTAACATTATTATACATTACAATTATGATAAAATAATTTCTATTATTCATATACTTTGCATAATATTCTATATATGGGTTAAATTACTAACATTGTGTATACATATATTAAAAACGCGTTTAATAGATATTTAACAATATTGTGTGATATAATTAATATAATATAAAATTAATCAACAGTAACAAGAAAAATGTTGCAAAATGAAAATAAACTGAACAGTAAAAGTAATAACCTTCACAATAATCAGTTCTATAAATGCAAATGTATACATTGTTATTCGAGCTCATTTGAATAAGAATATTTCCAGAAATGATTCGTCAATTTCTCCAGAATCCAATCGTATAATACAATCGAAACATAATTTTTATTAGGAAAATTCGTAATAACTTTCCCTACAAATTTCGTGCGTGCTTATTTTTTTAAACTTGTCGTTGATATAATTTCAAAAGCAACGATGGCACGAACAGTAATATATGTTTAGTAAGACGTCAGGTATATATTTTTTTATCTGGAAATCAATAAAAAAGTGAAACGGCAAGAGAAAACTTGTGAAACCTTACATAAATAAAAACACTGCGTGAACAAATCAGCGCTTAATCTTGTTAGTGAAGTTTTTTACTATGTATATAACAGTTATAATAGATATACACTGCAAAATTAAATTTACCAAGTTTAATGTTATTTAAATAAATTTTAGATTTGAAAATAAATATACGGTTAAACTGTTTGATTATTTAGCAATTTATAAACAAGAAAATTTTTTACATTATTTAGAGATAACTTAAATAATACAACTTGCTGTTTTTTTTATTAAATATTTTATTAATATAAATAATTGTGTTATTTTTTTGAACAACATTTATCAATTAATTTATCTATATTTGTTTGCGATTTATTAATTTGCACCGTTTCTTTCTTAACATTATCACTATGCCTAAGACTAATTTGTTCTGCTAAATTAACAAATGTGTTTTCTATATTTACATCTTCTTTACATGACACTTCTAAGTAGCTCAATCCATATACTTTTGCTTCTAATTTAGCTTTATCAAACTGTACTACTCTATTTAAAACATCATCGATTTGGTTTCCAACCATAATAACGACTACATCATCGGGAGCATAACTTCTAATCTGTCGAATCCATTTAACAATATTTTTGAATGATTGTAAATTAGTCACATCATACACTAATAAAATGCCATGAGCGCCACGATAAAGTGAAGGTGTTAAGCTATCAAAACGTTCTTGGCCAGCTGTATCCCATATTTGCAGTTGTATTGGTACCTCATTAACAGTTAGAATTTTTTTATTGAAATCTATTCCTACGGTGGCAGAATAGACGTCGTATTTGTTGTGACAAAAACGATTAATTAGGCTAGTTTTTCCAGTATTTCCATCTCCAACTACCAAGATTTTATATTGGACTCCCATTTCAAACACAATAAATTTAACGCACACACTATTCACTATTTTAAATTATTGATACCATCTTATTTGGCTACTTTATTTTTAGTGATGTTTATATGAATAGATACAAAATCCGACAATAGTACTTGAAATTATCAAACAGGTTCTCCGAAACTAGTCGAAAAACCCCGTATTATGTTTTTAAATTTTTATTATCTATACATATAATTCATACAAATTAATCTTTTGCACTCAACAAGATAATATAAATATTATTTTGCTTATCTTATACAAATTCATAATTAAATTTAACTCTACAGCACTGTTTGCACGTTGTTTTTTTTAAATAATAAAAACAAATAAAGTATTTGCAACTTTTTTTTTTCAATTTTATCTATCCAAAATTCAGTATTTGTCAATATAACGGACGTTTATTTAATCGGGTGCACAATAACATGGCAATTAGGAAAGAGCAGTTTAACCAACCAAATTATGTCTTATATAAATTTAGGATTCTTTCAAAAGCGTTCTTGAATGTTAAACAACGCTAGTTCAGAGTTTAAACTTGTTTGAAAAAAAGTAATAAACATTAAAAAAAAATTAAATGATATTTAAGATAGAGAATTAAGAAGCAAAAATCTAACATCCAATGTTGCACCAAATCAACCTCATTGTAACATAGAAAGCTATAATTTATTTATTGTTAGACAAATTAAAACAAAAAGTTGTAAAAAAAGTAAAAACATATCTTAAACTTTTTCTTTTTCAAGGCCAAACAAAGACCGCTTGACTGGTTAAATCCACCTTCAGTCAAGCCATTCCGTTAATACTCACAGGTTGACCCAATAACCTTAGACATCGACAAACTGCAACATAAACTATCACTATTTGCCCCGGTTTTACCATAAACTAAAGTAAAAGTCACAAAGAACTTGGCCGCAAATAAGCTTCAGAATCTTACGACGTCAACATGGGTTGACTTAAAAATCAAGACAGCACATTTTGTTTTATTTAAAAAAAAAACTTTTACTGGAAAAATCAACTTTTCTCCTAAAGCCTTTCGTATAGGACTGAGATTGCCCAAAGATAGGGTTCGCTCAACTGCACTAAAAAAAAACATTTTTTGTTTTCCTTTGCCGGCGTAACGGGATTGCTTTAGCATTACTTTATTACGTTTGCCTTGTGATAATTACTTTTTTATTAGTTACTAAGTTAGTTTGCTGTTTGTGTATTTTTTTTTTTTTTTTTTGATAATGTTTCTGAATATTTTGTCATTTTGCTCTACAATTATTTGCTTATTAGCGTTATTTTAATCATTAAGTTTTTTTTAGTTTTATCTGGTGTGGATACATAGAATGCATCCAATTCCGTTTGACGTGCTTGACCGTATACTTCCCCACAGTGCTGACGTAAGTATCTTTCCTTAATTTGAAATCTTTAGAAGAAACTACCAAAGCATCCATGCCCCACCCCACAAAACTTGGGTAAAGTGATAATAGTTTGCTTTCAGTGACTTAGTCTAACTAGTTTTACTTTTCATCTATTTGCCCATTTTTTACATTTTTTTTTTCTAATTTTGTGCACTTTTTTTGCGTCTCTGTTATTTACTTAAAGATGTTAATAGGCGTTACTCTTGAAATTACTTGCACCGCTTTCAGGAAAGTAGTACGGTATTCACTGCATACTTTTAGTTCAACTTTTTTTAGATTTTGATAAGAATTTGTAGTTTTTTCTTCTCCTGGATTGCTTCACTACATATAAAAGCTGCGTGCAGGATTATAGAGTTTACGACCGAGCAAAATAGTCTTTTTTGTTGAATCTGGAACCGTCAACGTTGAGCAATGGCCCTACTAGCGCCATGAGTGCTTTTTCTGCTTTTGCACTTGCCCATTTCAGGTGCTGTCCCTGATTATTGTTTCTACTAATGATGACTCTTAGATATTAAATCATTTTGAGGCAATTCTTATCCACCAATTCTATTTTTTTTGTTGACCAGTTTAAGCTTCTGGTTAGTTTAGTTATGTTCTTGATAGTTTGGTTAATTTTGTACTTAATATTGTTTTTTGTTTGTTTTTTGGCGTGCAACTATTGCAGTGTCATCCGCATAGTCAAAGATTTTTACTTTTATTCTGGTTTTAATTTTTAGGACTTAGAACTGAATCTTTCAATACACCGCAGCTGACACTTATTTTTTTTTTTTAATTAATATTGATTATGTTGTTTTTTTTTGTTATTGCGTTGAGTTTCATTTTTATTTTCTGGTTTATTGTTTTTGTCGTCATTAGATAAGTTTATAGATGTTTAAAGTGTTGGGTTCTGCTGTATGAAAAATATTTTAAATTTGTTTTGGTTAGGTTAGGTTAAGTTAGATATTTAGGTTACTAGGCCCTCAATACCTAATAGCGTTGGTAACCAGAAAGTGAGTCAAGAAACACCAATAGGTTATCCAAAAAGGTACGGTTTAAAAAACAAAAACAAAACAAAAATAATAGTTTTATTACTAAGGCAATGGCTACCGTGCAATAGTGTTGGTCCGCGTGTACAATTTCTGTTCGCCGTAGGGGACAGTTTACCTAGATCGTTGTACTTATTGCACACAATAAAAACGGAAGATGTGCACCAGGTAGCTGCCTACTTCAAATCAACACCTTGTAAGGACGAACCAAAAACTTAGACTACGTGTGGACTGCACACTGCCTTGTGTGGTTCAGGCTATGCCATCTCTAAAAGTACAAAAAAGATTTACCAACGTTTGGAAAGGAGACGCACAAAGACTCCAAAGAATTTCTAAAAACGCTAGAAGACTACTTTTGCCGACATTGGCTTACTACAAGGCATACTTACAAAACCTGCGCAACAAAGCAAAAACCTTTGAATACCAGCTTAAGCAAAATAGGCTGGGCATAATTTATATGGCAGGGAGATTGATGATCAATGCTCATCAATCTAAAAAGCTGGTCAAACCATATCTTTGTTGACAACACATTGAATCCTGTATCTAGCAGTCAATTGATACAAGTCAATTTGGCTTTTTTGAGAAATTAGTAGAAGTAGCCACGTAATGTTGCAATCAAAAAATGATCTTTCTTGAAAATAAAAACCGCACGGAACATACATAGGCTTGGGGAAACAAGCGCCGGGTCGGTCTATGCAAAACACCGCCGACCAACACAGAAACAAAGCTAGACATAAAAATGATTGGGGTAACAGAAAACGTTAACCGCTATTGATGCATGAATAGATAACCGGAGGATTAGTAACCAAAAATAAGGTGACATCACACTCCCTAAGATGAAGGAAATCTTTAAAGACTTTGGATAAGCCAAGCTATTTACCAAAATCAATCTCACCACCAAATACTGACTGATATCCATGCACAAAGGACACAACAGGTATCTCACCGCTCAGCGCAAATAATAATAATATATTTATTTATGTTAAATATACAATACGTTTTTACATTTGGCATTATACAAAAAGTTAATAGTCAATTACATACAATATAAAAATTAAACATCTAAAGCAAAACAATACAGTTTTTAAAACGGTAGGGATACCAAGGAGGCCAACTCGACAAATTATATTGTACCGGCTGGTCTTATCACTAATCGCTCTGAAAAAGCTATTGAAGCAATTTTACTCGTCCAATACGGCGGGCCACCTAGAACGAGACAAGACAGCAACTCTTCTCTTCCGCCAATAATATTGGCCGGGAGTCCGCACATTTGTGCAAGGGTGCTTTACGTGCGCACGCACTAATACTGGCGCACAACATCCAACCGCTTCTATAATACCACAAAGCAAAAAGACTATCGAAAAAGATTGCCATTGACTTTATTGGTTCTTTGAACGTAACTCCCAGAGAAAACAAAGTGATGCTCCGCTAATACAAAGACTACAGTCCGCATACTAGAAGAAAAGCTATTTCATAATTTTGAGTACTCCAAGACAATATTAGTTGACAATAAGCTCCAATTGACTAGCACACATTTTGCAGACGCAATCCAACGCTAGAATTGCGCTCACTTTACCACGGCTATCTACTACTTCTAGACGAATCTGCTAAAACGCCGACACGCTGAATTGAATAAGAGTATCTGAACATTAGCCTGAGACGTGGTGTGAGTATATAGGTGTAGCAATGCGCATTATTTTATCTATCTTTCTCTAGACCGTGACGTCAAGTGGGTGATAAGCAGTATTGCCAATGTGCTGGTAATTTACCCATAAAGCAAAAATTGAAAATATTTAATGTCAGTTTCTTTGGTTTTTTGAGTATGATTTGTGCATACACAGAACAAGATGGCATAATGAAGTTTTTGATAATTATAATTTGTTTGGTTTTTTATTTTTAAAGCAAAGCATATATTTAATAACTCATTGACAAATTTCTCTATTGATTTTATATATTTTATATTATTGATCTAAAAGCAATTTTAATAATAAGTGTGTGAATTGCGCGTTGCCATAGTTTCTATCACCCACTTGACGTCATGCGCAAACTGGATCAAAATGCATTCTCGAGACGGACACACCATTATACTCACACCACGGCCTGAGATAAGCTATTGTTGCTAACATAGTAATAGTAAGACCAACTCAGCTACCGGACAATGTTCAAGTTATATGCTCTTAAGGTAAATCTTGCCAGGAAGTTAGAACACAACTGCACAATAGCGTTAAACCTTAGACTGCCATTTCAAGCTGGCTAAATACTGGCAGGCAACTTACCGGGACTAACATTATCTTTGGAAACCAAAGTTTTTTACAAACTCCAACCAGGAAAAAAGGTGATAGTACGTAAACAAAGATTTAATCACTAGTGAATAAGCCCAATAATTTTGATTACGGAAAAAGGAGTTAATTATTTTTGGGTTAAAAACGTGTCTCACCGCATTCAAACTACTGTATCGCACAGAGGTTTGGACCAAGGTCATACTAGCCGCTTCCGGATTTACTAGACCCAGGCACCTACCACGTTCTGAACAATACTTGGCATTGCACTCCGGACGGCTGGCATACATTCATACTAAGCGTCATTGCACCAAGCTGCTATCTACACAAACCAAAAATTTTAAAGTGGCACCCAATTTTTCAACGAGACTACTAACTGGCGCCATTCTAATTTCTTGAGAACCGGCGCCTGTGACAAAAGTATCTAAGATGGTACGTTTTTCATTAAATGTCATAGTGTTTTATAAAAAAAATTATTAATGCTTATAGAAGTCGTAAAAAACTTATTTAATAAATATAAAGTGTAAGATACAATGTTTTATTTATATATTTTAATTCCTGAAAAGTGTTACATAGTTATAAATCAGAGCAAAAGTTGAGTGAGAAAATATTACACTATGTGCCGTTTTTTTACAAAGTAAATATGTTTTGTTATCTCCTTAGCTATGAAAACAAAAAGCTAAAAAATAAAAATAAAAAATTTAATAAGTTTTAAAAACGCAAAGGATTTGTATTAATAATTTTGAAAAACAGAGCAGAGTCTTTTAAATCGCCATTTAAATATGCTAGTTGTTTGTGGATTTAAGCACAAAAATTTTATTGATCAGCAAATAAATATTTAATCGTATCATTCATGTCCAAAAACAATGCTGAGTCATCAAATGGAGGGCCTTGTCCTTCTGACCTTAGATACCCATCACATCTTTGGTCACCTAAGGCTATTGCATATGTATTTTGCATAGTACTCAACTACTACTAAGTAGATCAAAGTATTAACTTGATTGTGTCTACTACTACAAGGTAAGGCAACTTACCGGAACACTAAGACACATATAGTTTGATACTTATTTGCAATTTTACTTCACAATAAATTCGTGCACTTTTAACAATAAATCACATTTTGGCTTTTGTTTAAATCTTTTTTATAAATACTAAAAGCAGAAATTGTTTATTTAAACGTTTACATTTAAATTATCATATTACCAACTTAACATTTATACTAATTATAAATTAATAACAATAACAAACAATATAAAGTATATGGAACAATACATTAAATAAGATTGCATATAAAAGTTTTTTTTTTTAATCATCAGTTTTGTACATTTTCAAATCTTTTCAGCTAAATATAGAAATGATTTATCAATATTTATGTTATTTTTACATAAAACTTCAATGTAATTAATCCAAATAAATTTGCTTCTAATTAACCTCTACTTTTATCTATCACTCTATTAGCTTCATCGCATTTATTGCCGACAAAAAATACTATTACATCAACCGGAGCATTTTTCTTAATATTTCTCATCCAGTTTATAATATTTGTCAAAGTTGTTAAATTATTTAGATCAAATAATAAAAAAATTGCTTTGGTGTTACGATAAAATGACATCGTTGTGCTGTGGTAACGTTCATGGTCAGATATATCCCAAATGTTTAGTTTTAAAAAAACATCGTTAAGAGTAACAGCTTTTTTTTTTAAACTGAACTCCTATAGTAGTCTAGATCACTATTAAATTTATTATAGCAGATGCAATAAATTAAAGTGGTTTTTTCGGTACCAGAATCTCCCAACCTAACACTTTATAATTATTATTTACAGACATATTTAATTTCTAATTAATTAAATATTGTTTAGTAAACGCATATATGTTGAACATTCGGTTATCTAAAGTATCTGTTACTTATCTTATCTGCATTTATTTCAAATTATCAAAATAATGAGTAGCCTAGTGCAGTTAATTTGTAAAAAACAAGTAAGATAAGACTTAAAATTGATATTTATGACCGTATAACATTTTTAAAATAATAGAGTTTAAAAATCTTTTTATTCAAAACATACTGATTGGTTATGAACAATGATGTAGACTTGCAGTTTTTTAAGAAGTGTGTTTTATGGTGAATAAATTTATTACTTTAATTGTATATAAAAAATAAATTTAATTTTAATTTTACGTACCCAATGCGTAGATATTACTTAAAGTATGACTATGTTGCAAGTTCTTATGAAGATAAAAATAATATAACAAAATGAGTTGGGAGGAACAAACAAAATTTCAGAATAGTATTGTACAGGTAAAAATAATGTAAAAGTACACAAGTGTTATCATTCAAATTTTATTTTATTTTAAGTTACAACGTAACTATAAATAAAAAAATGTATACATTAACTTTTTGTATAGCCTTCTTATAATAATTGTTCAAAAATACCGCCATTTAAACATTTTTTGCTTTGTGCTCTCCTGATTAAATTATGTCTTTCTTTAAAAATGGCTGCAGCATTTCTAAATGTTTATTTTTATGTTGTACACTTTATTTACAAACTATCCAATAATATAGTGCTGTGAGGTCTGGAGATTTTAAAAGTCAACTACTAGGACCACCGCGTCTAGTTGCTTTGGAAACTTTTTAGAATATTGCTTGAGCTGACAAGCAAAGTTTGCAGAATTTTAATTGTGCTGGTAGTACATTTGCTTTGTAACGTTTAAAGCTTTTTTGTAAAAAAATAAGTCTTCTGTAAGACAATTTTTCATAATAAAAAGCCATTAAAATAACTATCTACTATACCACACCACACGTTTACCAAAAATGTATGTTAAAAATTACTATTAACTGATTTTTTTAAGGGGGTAGAATAGTTGCGCTATTATAAAGGTTTACAACATCCAACTCAGCAAGAAATCGCCTGAATATAATTGAATAAAATTTTCACACATTGTAGAAGAAAGTCCAATCTGTGTCCTCAAATTTGTAGAAATTTGATGCAATAAATCGTTTCTTTGCAATTAATTTTTAAAAAGTGACGTTTTTAATCAGTTTTTTATTAATTTTTTATTCGTTAAATGTAACTTTAAATCTCTAACCAAAAACATAAAGACATAAAATATTGTATGTAGTTCAACATATAAAAAGAGTGATGACTAAAATCTTATTGTTTGGATATTGAGTTGGTTGGCGTTTTGTCGTATAAGAACTAATTTTAATTTAAAAACGGCGCTGTACGTGTCAATATTTTTCTAGAGAGAAAGGTTCACAGATATTTTTGTAGATGTGTGTGACCACAACAAGACGGGGCGACTAAACCCGGCAATTCTCTAGCGTTAAAGGTTTTATTTAAAAATTACTTAATTTGTCATAAGAACATAAAAATATCTTTAAATTTTAAAAACCACACTTGCTGAAACTATATCATTAAAAACAAGATTTAAGCCGTTTGTGAACATTGATCTTGAATGTTTGTGGTTTACAGGTTTTGTG
Organism: Tachinus rufipes; assembly: GCA_963932245.1. NCBI lineage: Eukaryota > Metazoa > Arthropoda > Insecta > Coleoptera > Staphylinidae > Tachinus > Tachinus rufipes. Next base: position 40,605,792 of record OZ010741.1, on the reverse strand, counting down.
TGTCAATAGTATGGTTAAAAAAATCTTTGTTAAAAGTTTTGGTCTTACATCTCTAAACTGTCAATAAACATTTGTTAGTATTTGTAGCAAGCCTTGTACGACAAATAAATATTTGTTGGTTTTGTTTGAACAATATTTATAAAAATATCTATAGATCTGCAACATTACGCCGGTGTTGTTAAGTATCTTTCGGTCGGCAATGACCCAAACAGCTTGTTTTTGAATGGAATTTAAAAGAGATTGTTTAATTTTTGATAATTTTCTCTATTCCTAAAAACAATATTCAATACAAAGACGAATATAAAATTTATATATATGCAAAAACTCTGTTATAATTTTATAAATATTTTTGAAACTATGTTAACAACTTGGTCAAAAAACATTATGTGAGATAGAAGACAAATTGAAGAAAATTTAGATATGGATTTGTTGTTTAGCTAGATATTTAGTATTTATGATACTTACAGATTGCAAGTTTTGATTTTAAAACCGTAAAATGTTAAGTTTTTTTAGAGTTATTATTGATCATGTTAGGAGTACTCCATTTAGATATTGTTTTTAGGTCTTTGCTTATTGATGCTACAAATTTTAAACAAAAAATTTTATAGAGCTTTGCCAAGTTGTCAATATGTTTTTGGAAAGTATAAAGTATTAAAAATGCTGCAAAACTACAAATAAGACTGTTAGTTATTTAAAAAAGTTTATTAATATAATTCAAAAATAAAGTTAGCAATAAAGCAAAACCTTAAGGAACACCAGCATTTATGATTTTGGGCTAAAACCATCAATTTTAACAATAAGTTTTCTATTGTCAAAAAAACGACTAATAAGATTCACAAATTTAAAAAATTTGTTGATAAGATTAGGATGCCATACCCTTTCAAATGTTTTGGAAATGACTAGAACTACTGCAAAAAAATTTCTATGTTTGTCTAAAGAAGAATTCCATTTATAACTAACATGAATTAGATCTGTTCTGTCAAACGTTTTGATTAAAATATATACTGAGTATCTGAAATAAAGTTATTTTGTTCTAAGAACTTCACAATATGGAAACTAATTTACTTTTTTAAATTTTTTGACAGTTTGTACAATAATGCTATTGGTCTATAATTTGAAAAATTAGATTTGTTTTCCTTTTTAGGTTGAACATTTACAATTTTTTAACTATTTGGGATTGTTTTTTTTTGTAGAATAAAAAAAATATTTTTGTCAGATAGTGAGCTAATGACTTTTGTCTATCATTTTACTACTACTCGGCATTATAAGTACAACAGTAAGAAGATTTAAAATAATATTATAATAACATTTGGATTAGTAACTTTGGTCATTTTAAAAGGAACAAGAACAACTTTGCAATAAATTTATTGTTATATAAAAATGTTTGTTTTATTTTTTTTAGTTTGTATTTTATTGTCACAATGTTTATAATCTTTTTATAAATCCCATTATATTGTTTGAAACAAAACTGCCTGTTTTACCTGAAGTGAGTACAAGTATTTTTGTTTTGGTTTATTAACAGAAAATGGAACAATTTATAATAACATGTTAAATAATTTTTATAAGTTCTTATGCTGTAATATGTGGATTTTTAAGTTATAAACAAGAAGTATCAAAATAAAATATTTAAAAAAAATATTTTTATTATTATTTCGCGTTTTACATCGCTTCAGAAGTCTTACGACTTGTTTGAAAGGAGTTGATGGGACCAACGGCTTATAAGGTGACTTCCAAATCATTCCGGTAAATAAAGAGCAAGTTATTATTTAGTCATATTTTAGGGATCAAACCCCGGACTGTTAACACTAACGCTCTATAACTGAGCTATCACACCGTTTTTTGTTTTATTTTTACAATTTCTTAAAATATTTATAGACGAAGCGCGGTTAAAGTTTGGTTGTAATAAGAAGAGAAGTTTTAACAACAAAATCAAAAAATGTTTACTTCATTGTTAAGAAGTATGCCATTAACATTTGAAAACGATATCAGTCAAATGGCCGCCACGGTTACGGTTGCAGTAACACATTCTTTTCGTAAAATTTTCCATGACTAATTCACACATTTGCGACTGTATGTCTTCGATTTCATCTTTAAGGTGCTTGAATCGTTTGTGAAGCATTAGAATAGACCTTATCTTTCACGTGGCCCCAAAGAAAAAAGTTTATTGGCAATCTTTTTCAGTTATTGTGCAACTCAAAAGTTTTTAATCTCAATGCACAAAGCATGCCATCAAAGGCTCCTACGTAAAAAACTTTAATGGCAAATACGATGTTAACATACAACCCCATGGCACCATGCCAGTGTATGAATAACAATCTTTTACAGTCTAGTATAACTCCAACTCTGGCAGCGTATCTGACATCTTACAACTGTCAAGTACCTCAATGACTCTAATGCCAATGTACTTTATTTTACACGCCTTTAAAACTCTCTTCGGCCAATGACCACTTGTCAATATTATATAGTATTTTTTCACACCGCAAAGACTCACATAACTTATATGTGAATAACCCTAACGGATTTTTAGACACTACCTGAACGTAAATAATATTATATGCAGTACATTTTATATTATAAACGATACCAACAAAAACTCTGTTATAACATACAAAATAATGAATTCCATTCAAGATTCAAAAATTAGAAGAACACATCGTTAAAAAGTGAAAGATAATTTCAAAATTAAATAAAAACAAAAAACAATATTATTAAGTTAATTTATTAAGTATCAATATAAATTAAACAATATTTTTAATTTAGATACAATGTATAATAACGTTAAAAAGATCCCAACTGCCACATTAATTTCAAAATTAACTAGTTCTAAGTTAAAAAAACATTTTTTCATTTCTAAACAAAAAATTAAACAATTTTTTATCAAAGTTATTTAGTCAAATTGTATTTGCAAATAGCATTTAAATTTATTTAAAAGTACATAAAATGCATTTATTTCAATATTTTGGGCTATTTGTAACTATAATTTTTCTGATGTTAAATTTATTAAAAATTTCTAAATACTTATTATGTTAACTTTGATGATAACAATTGCATCTTGAAGCTGTTGCAATATTTTGGCGTCCAACATTTAATAAAGAAGTAGTACCTTCTTCTTCTTCTAGTTCTTCCCTTTGTGTTTTTCATAAATACGTTTTGCTAAACTCAGAAACATTTGATCAATATTTATGTTATTTTTACATGAAACTTCATTGTAAGTTAATCCAAATACGTTTGCTTCTAATTTACCTCTACTTGTATCTATCACTCTATTATCGTTATCGCATTTATTGCCAACTAAAAATACTATTACATCATCCTGAGCATTTTTCTTAATATTTCTTATCTAATTTACAGTATTTGTTAAAGTTGTTAAATTATTTAAATCAAATAATAAAATAATTGCTTTGGTGTCACGATAAAATGACGTCGTTATGCTTTGGTAACGGTAACGTTCTTGGCCAGCTGTATCCCAAATATTTAATTTTAAAGAAACTCCGTTTAGATTAACAGTTTTTTCATGAAATTGAACTCCTATAGTAGTCACTATCAAATTTATTATAGCAGATTCGATGAATTAAAGTGGTTTTTCCGGTACCAGAATCTCCCAACACTAACACTTTATAATTATTATTTACAGACATATTAATTTCTAATTAATTAAATACTGATTAGTGAACGCATTTATGTTAAACTTTTGGTTAAAGTATCAGTTACTTATCTTATCTGTATTTATTTCAAACTATTGAACAAAATAAGTAAACTACCTACAGTTGATTAGTACAAACAAGTAAGATAAAATTTAAAATTCATATCATACCAGATAACATTTTTAAAATAATAGAGCTTAAAATGTTTATAGATTATGAATAATCGTGTAGACATACAGTATTTTAGAACGTGTGTGTTATGATGAATAAATTAATTAATTCAATGTATTTATAACTTAAATTTAATTTTAATTTTAAAATACGCAATGTGGAAAAATTACTATAAGTGTGATTCTGTTTCATGTTTCTATGAAGATAAAAATAAAATAACAAATATATAGATAACTGTAATCATAAGTTATTATATTTATTATAAGATGGCACTAACATGTTAATAAAGTAGTCTATATAATGTATTTACATGGTGGTCGTATTTGATGTGCTGACACAAGTATATTACAACTTTGGAAATAATCTAGTTACAACTCGGAAGCCACCTGATATTAGATTTAATATTTATTTTTAAAACTTTAATGTGTTGTGTTCTGATTTATGCCTGAGCACATCCAGCCTTAGTAATTAAAGTGTAGTTTTAGATTATCATACTCATATTTATTACAAGAGTGTATATAAATGTTATACAGGCTGTTAGACAAAAACTTCGTTATTTTGTAACCGATTTGAATGATCAAAAACCATTTTAAATAGTTTTTTAAGTACTATAAAGCTAAAAACGAGCTATTTAATATTATAAACTTGCTGACAAAACTCCGACCACATAGTATAAAAAAGCAAAAACACAAACGATAAAAGTAAGTTTTAACACAATCTTATGATCTACTAATCTAAAAATACTAATTTGAGGTGCAGCAAGACTGCAACAGATATTACACTAGCAAGTATAACCATTTCAAACACAAAATCTAGACATGTGTTAACATCGACTTCAATGTCAGACGACATATAGAAAATTTAAGTTGAAACTCAAAATAAAGCACATGTGCAAAAACACTTTTGCATCTGCAAGAATAAACAATTATATTAAAAAAACCTCAACTTAATACACTCAAATGGCATATATTTTTTTTATTTATGTTAAAACCAAAACTACATCTTGGCTAAATCTTACCCTCCAAAATCTTTTATTTTAAAAACTGCACTTACGACAACGCCATTACATCCAAACCAATACGCATATACTAAAAAAAACTAGATAATTGTGTAACAAACCAAATAAAAAAATGACTACAGTATAAGATGTTTATTTTTGTTATATTTATAGATATCAAGCGTTCATTTGATAAAACCACTTATCACAAAATAAAAATAGCCGAAGACGTATTCAAAAACTTAAAAATAATAGACAATTAGTGCAAATACTAAGCTCTTACGGTTAACCTTTAAAAAACCAAATTGTTACTCTTAAAAAAAACAATTGGCAAACTCAATCTACTAATACTCCTACGCACCATACTAACACTGTAACATAAGATAATCCAAATATACGTTTTGGCAATGTAAACGAGCTGTTGGCAAAACATGAGAATTGTTTCCAAAAATAAAATTATAGCTATACATAACTGTCAAGACCTATGCTCACCTATAGAGTAGTAGTCTGGATTCAAGAACTAAGCTAATAAACAAAAAACCGTTGGAGTTTTGTTACTCTTCGAAAAACAATTGAGGGTTTAGGCAACTGAGCTAACTAAGGCATCCTGTAATGCAAGAAAAACACAACAGCAATATTTAATAATAATAATAATAAACATTTGATTCTATACTACACATCTGGCTTATCCATGTGTTGGAAATATATAAAATTTACCCACAAATAATTAAATTTTTAACTGCAACCATAAAAACCTGGAAAACCCGACTTCATATAAAAACTGCTACCAATAAAGTTGAAACAGAAGCAATAAAAATCCAAAGAAGCATATTTCAAAAAAACTCTTTAAGTGCTTTATGGTTCTGCCTAGCACTCAATCTAGTATTCCGTACATTAAATAGAAGCAAATATCGCTATAAACTAAACGAACATACAAAAATCAACCACCTACTATACATGGATAACGTAAAAATTTATGCAGCCAACCAAAATCAATTGTTTTAAACCACTGATCTACAACATCAAATTTGCAAAGACATCCACATGACAATTGGAAACTACATATTAAAAAGAGCAAATGGGCACATACGGATAACATAGAATTGAGTGGCAATTTAACTATTGAAGCAATGGAGGAAAAAGTATCTTATAAATATCTAGAAATGGCACATAATACCAAAACAGACAACAAACTATTGAAGAAACAATTCTTTAATAAATATGAACAACGATTGAAACTAACACTTAAAACTAAACTCAACAAAAAAAAATATTGTAAATGCTGTCAACAACTATGCTATTCCATCTATTACGTACTCTTTTGGTGTAATCAAATGGTATAACACAGAATTAGATAAACTTGATAAAAAAACCAGAACTATGCTAACAAAACAAAACATGCATCATCCAAAAGCATGCAAACAACGTGTAAACATACCCAGACTTAGGGGAGGACGCGGTATACTAAAAATTAAACAACTCCACAAAAACCAAATACCAACTTACTTCAAATCTCAACCGGAGAACACACTACAAAGAACATTAATTCAAATTGACAACAACTACATCGCACTAAAACTAAATAAAGACCTAGATCCACAAAAAAACACATAACGACCTAATTAAAAAACAAGAACGAGAGTGGTAAGATAAACAAATACATGGTAAGCACCACTATGAAATACACAAAGAAAACTCTAATCTAGAGTGGTCAAACAAGTGGCTGTCATCCGGATATTTAATGCCTAAACTGAAAGATTTGTAATAGCCATTCAAGACCAGGTTATTAAAACCAAAAAGTATTTAAAATATATACTTAAAGAGGAAAATATTAAAAATTGATGCAGAAAATGCAATAAACTTAACAAAACAATCACACACATTATATCACAATGTGAAAAGCTGGCACTAACAAAATACACAAACAGACACAATAAAGTAGCTGGTATTATGCACCAACAACTTGCAAATCAAATACTACCTACAAATAAAAATAATGAACAATACTATATCTATAAACCTAAAACAATAATAGAATCAGACAAATACACACTACAATGAGACTTACCTGTTCAAACTGATCAAACTATCATCAATAACAGGCCAGATTTAATATTTAAAAACAAGGAACAAAAACATTTGTACCTCATAGACATCGCAGTTCCAGTTACAAAAATATTGCTAAAGTAATTTTATCTTTAACAAAAAGACTGGTATCTTGCATCAAAATCTTAATGTCATTTTTGTTAGACTTGTTTTGACTTAAATTACTTTTTATTATGTGCCATAATAATACCTTCAAACACTCCGAATACATCAAAGACGCAAAACTAAAACCCGTCTAGCAGCAGCACGCACAGAGTGTAATAATACCTCAAGGACATTGTACTACCAATAATCTCAAAAAAGTTTTCTGATTGCTACATCAACTCTGAAAAATTAGAAACCGTAAAACAATTCTTTTAAGAAGTAAGACCGACAAATTAAAGATAGAGCAAACATCACTCTGTTTTTAGGAATGCTTCTTTAAGACGGAATTTTAAAAATTACATGTATGAACGACAGAACCAAAAAATTGTTTCTCATCACATTGGCCAAAAAAAAACCTATTGAAAGTTAAATAACTTTAGATAATAAATTTGAAAGACCTAAACCATAAAGGGTAATGGTATAAGTACCAAGACCACAGTTGGAACTAGCAACCGTTCTAAAAAAGTTGAAGCAAAACTTTTAAAAAAAGAGGGGTCAACTTTAAATCAGAACTCAACGGAACCCAACACATCTTGTTTATAGAATAGAGCGCTTGGGAGAAGGTAGCTAACTTAAGGGGTAAATTTTACCCTTAAGTTTTTTTTAATAACTTAGAAGAGAAAGAAACCTAAAAAAGATAACTCTCGGATCTGAGTACTTTTCTTTACAATCAGCAGGGATTTCCACCTGCAAAGTTACTGCAGCTGATAAGCAGCAAAAATGACGTAGCGTTGATCCTTGAATGCAACGCCAACGCCCACTATGTAACTTGGGAGAACAAGGACATAAACCTAAAAGATGAGAAAATCTAAAAACTTATAGTAAAATTTTAGTTTAGTATTATGAACTAAAATAACGCACCAACGTTTTGCAATGCTTTGAGTAGTAAAGTTATTGACCTTACAAGTAAAGTGATTAAAAAGTAGATCTAAAGAAACAATATTTTTGAATTACAAAAACCCTAAAAAAACTAACTGGGATCTATACAACAAAATACTAGTAAGCCAAAACGGGGTCTGCACAAAAGCAGCAAAATTATTACAAGAGTTGGAGATAATGACAGATATATTTGTCAACTTACAATTAAACCGCTTTTGAAAAAACTTGATTTTGGCACACATTCAACAAGATTACTTGATAGAACAGAAACTTGACATGGCAATACAAACAATAGAATATTGTTTAACACAACAAAAAAAAAACGGTAACTAGTATACATATAAAACCAGTCTTAAGACATATAATAATGTCATAAAGAAATCTGTAGAAGAAATACTTTCAAAACAATCTTTTGTCTCTAAACAATCTCAAGCAAAGACGTTACTAGAAACATTGGATCTCTGCAAACCAAAAAACAAGAAATACACAAAGTCCGGCCTTCACGCTGACAAAATTCTTAATCAAGAAGACTTAAAATTGGTAAACAAAAGGGATATTAACAGGTACTAGGAAAGAGCAAAAATTATAATTAATCAAAACAACTTAAAATGAGAAATTAACACAATGAAACTATTCAAATCTCCAGGAACCAGGAACTACTGCACCAACACTAGTATGTTTATTAAACGGGAAAGTTCTGCAAACTAACTATACACCAGCTAGTAAGCAAGTGCAAAAAGACCATCTAGCTTTGAGTGTTTTCCTGAATATTGGTAGACCATTTAACAATACTACTTTCAAATTCATTGCAATGGCAATAAAGAACCAAGGAATCAACTCTTTTGTCCAACAATGAGTCAACTATATGCTCAAAAATCAAACTGTAAACATAATATTATATAAAAAACTGTAAAAGCTAAAGTCGTCTACGAGTGCTCAGAAAAAAAAATTCTTATTGTGGTGCTTAATCATGGACGACTTACTACAGATAATTAAAGACATGAGCAATTTTGCTCTGACTACGCAGATGCTTGCACTATTATTGCACACAAGAAGTTTGGAGTAATCTTTTCAAACATAATACAAAGTGGACTAAAAAAAAGTAATCAGTAAATCTAAAAAAATGTCAATTGTACCGTTAACAAGACGGCAATATTAAAAATTAGTAAAATATTTAGGACTAAAGCTTGACACTAAACCAAACTTCAACCTACACTTGACTAATAGACTAATATAAGTAATATAACTACAAAAGCTATTTGGGTGCAATTTCCAACCAAAATGATAGGTTAGTTAGTTAGTTCATATTTTTGTCATATCAGCCTAAAAAGACTATTAATGCCGATTTTTTTTTCTAACTATAAAAAAGTGTGAAATAATATGCTGTAAAATGGCATATTGAAAAATAAAATATATATAAATAAATAAATAGCAACAATAAAATAAACTTTCACAAATTATTAAAACAATAGCAAAAAATGACTAGATAATTCCAACAGTTTCTAGGCTGTGAAAGTCCTAGTAACTCATACTAAATAAATAATCATATCCATATACCCAGTCTGCTCCGTCAAACAAATTCGAGCAAACGATCGACATCAGCAATTTGATCGCCCAAGACAATCGACAAACTGGGTGATAATTCAGACGCAATTCTTTGTTCCGCAAACTGCCAACAATCCAATAAGATATAACAAACAGTTAATGGGACGTTACAAATATTACAAACTGGGGGCATCTCAGATGCCAACAAATGCTTGTGAGTCTATTGACAGTGACCGATGCAAAGCCGCGTTTCGGCCTATATGACGAACTCCACGGTGTAGTAACGCTTTTGGTACATTGCAGCTTGTTGTCTTGAATAGCAAACCACTTAGTTTGCCAGCTGGACAGCAGCTTTAGATTTAAAAAATTGCAAATATCCCTAACACAAACTTTAATTGAAACATATTCAGCGCTAGTTATTGCCAATTTGGCAAGCGCATCAGCTTTTTCATTGCCACTGATACCTACGTGACTGGGAATCCAGACAAAGTTAACAGTGACATTTATCTGAGACACCTGAAGCAAAATTGAATAAAAATGCCTTAGCAAGTAATGATCAAGATATTGGTCATCTATGGCGTTTAATGCACTCAACGAGTCTGTACATATAACATAATTTGTACCTGCGCTTAGTTGGATGTAGAGAAGAGCCTCATAGATAGCATACAGTTCTGCAGTATAAACGCTGCTAACACTTGGTAAGCCAAATGTAAACTGCAGCTCATCTAACAAAAAAGCACAACCCACACCGGCGTTACTTTTTGAGCCATCGGTATAAATCCAAGTGGCATTTACGTTCTTTGCTTGAATTTTTGCAAATTCAGATCAATATTTGACTGGTAAAGTTGAAGCTTTGCTCATTCTTGATAATGCAGTATTTAACCTTGGACGTTGAAAAGTCCAAGAAGGATTGCGACAGTAAGACAGTTGGTATACATCAGGGAGTTGGAAATTCAGTTCCTGAAGTATAGTGTAATTTCTTACGGCAACCGGTTTTTGTGACCGTATTCTGATGTTGTAAAGATCGTTGAGACCATTATTGTACACGACAAGAAACGTCGGATGCAAGCGTTTAGCTTTTAATTTTGCGGCATACCTAACAGTCAAGATTTTACGCCGAAGACAGAGTGATAGTTCTGCTGCCTCACTCAAAACACTAGCAATAAGGCTAGTGCGGAATGCGTCAGTTGCTAAACGAATTCTAGTATGGTGAGCAGGATCAACAACACGTAGTGTGGATGGAGCTGCGGAAGCATAGATTATGAAACCATAATCTAGTTTTGAGCGCACTAAAGCGCGATGCAAAACTAGCATTGTTTTCCGGTCCGCTCCCCATGACTTTCCACTCAACGACCTGAGCAAGTTCAGTGCCGGAACACATCTTGATCTCAGATTTATTAAATGGGGACGCCAAGTTAACGCACGGTCAAATGTGACACCACCAAAAAATCAAACACATTCCTGTACAGGAATAGGATCTCTCCCAAGGTATAATAAAGTGTCACCGTGTGGGGTTTGCCTTCTACAAAAATGGATAAACAACGTTTTACTAGTTGAAAAAGTGAATCTATTATTAGCCCAGTTCAAAATGCGATTGATTGTTAACTGAAGTTGACGTTCCAATGTTGGCATGTTTCTCGAGACGCAATAGGTAGCTACGTCATCAGCATACATACATCCGCTTACCGGATGCTTGATGAACTTACTTATGCCGATAATAGCTATCATAAATATTGTCACGCTTAAAATAGACCCCTGAAGAATACCATTCTGTTGCTAACGTATGCCCCAGATGCTGTCACCTACACGTACCTTAACTGAACGGCAAGTTAAAAAGCTTTGTATAAACAATGCCATGCTTCCGCAAATACCCCATGAATGAAGCGTTTGTAGAACATTGTACTTCCACGTCATGTCATATGCTTTCGCAATGTCAAAGAATACTGCGACAAAATGTCAATTCTGTACAAAAGAATTTTTAATTGCTGTATCCAACCGAACAAGATAATCAGTCGCAGAACGATGACGCCTTGAACCACATTATATGTCAGCAATTGAACCTCTTAAATCTAATAAACGCTTATTGATCATTCTTTCTAGTAAGTTGCATAAGCAGCTAGTTAAAGAGATAGGCCTATAACTTGTCGGGAGCTTTTTATCTTTACCAGGTTTAAGTACTGGTACTATGATAGCAAATTTCCACGACTCAGGACAATACCTAGCTGACCATATCCGGTTATAGAGTGCAAACAATTGAAGTTTGGCAGAGCTACTTAATTGCTTAAGCATTGCATTGTGTATCGAATCGACACCTGGAGCAGTATTGTGTGCTTTGGATAATGCCAAGTCAAACTCTCAAACACTAAACGGTGCGTTGTATAATTTATCTTCAGCAGAGACAAATGACAAACCGTTTTTCTTCATGTTAACTTTAATATCTCGAAAATTTTTATCGTAATTATTATCGCTGGAAGCTTCAAAATAAACATATAAACTGCCAGGATATTCAAAATCTCAAGGAGATTGATAATAATTTGATCACCAGACAATAACCCACTAATTCGAGCAACAGTTTTGTACTTCAAATAAAGTAATAGGTTCTCTTTTGTTGGAGAGTGGTTAAATCTACGAAATGAACGGCGCTTGTTCAGTTTAGCTTGCTCACATTCAAAATTCCACCAGAGAGCCCTTGGTTTTCCGGAAAATAACGGAATATTCGCATGTGCTGCCTGTATGATGGAGTCGGTATAGATTTCAATATCTTTGTCAATAGAGGCTTGGACACTGTTATCGTAATCAAACACTTAAACAATCATATTCCAATCGGCATCTTTTATTCTCCAATTTCGATGACGGTTTTCATTAATTTTATGACCAAGCACGCAAATGAATATGGGAAAGTGGTCACTATCATAAAAATATTCCGAGACTTCCCAATCCAGCAATGCTGCAATACTTGGAGAACAAATGGTAAGGTCAATAGCAAAGAATGATCTATTAGCTACGGAAAAGTAGGTATTGTTACCTTTATTTAAGATAACTAAATCCGTTTCTGAAAAAAGATTAGTCTCGCACATGAGTTCGACTTGAGCCCCACATAGTGTTATGAGCATTAAAATCGACCATTAGCAGGAATGGGGACGGAAGTTGTTCAAGTAATTGATCAATCAAACAAATGTCCAACCTGAGATATGGCGGAATATAAATTGAGCAAATGGTCAGTGAGAAAGGGATATGTAGTTGAACAGCTACAGCTTCTAATGCAGTGTTGACACGGAGTTTTTTACTGAAAACGATATCACAAACCAATAAAGCCGTTCTACCCTGAACATAATCAACATTTGCACAATCTTTTTTATAAATAGTATAACCACGAAGATTAACAGTACATTCAAACTTAAAATTTGTTTCCTGTAAGAAAACGCAGATAGGTGAATTTTTGGCTAATAATATTTTAAAGGATTTGTAGTGTGAATTATATCCGTTGCAGTTCTATTGTATAATGGTTGAAACCTTTTTTAGAGTTATGTTGCGAACGTAATTTTAACTCTTTGTTTATTAGTTTTTTTTTTGTTTAACTTTTGAACTATCATCTGGGGAAGTAGAACTCTCACAAATTGGAATGATTTTATCTGTCAGAGTAGATGGCGTGGAAAGAACATCCACATCCATCGACTCTAACGACACGTCAATATCTGTGGGCGCAAGATTGCTAGAAACATGCACCTCAGGTGGCGGTAGCCTAGATTGAGCTGCCGTCTTTGCAAGCTTTGACTTGGACTGAGCCTTAGCCTGTTTAGGCTTTGATTTGGAAGTCGCTACCTTAATTGGTTTTGGCCCGATATGAGACAATACCTTAGATAGTTTAAGCTTTAAATAAGCCCCCATCTTAAGTGGTTTTGCTTGAAGTCCCACTTGTTGTGACTTTGGTCCGGATTGGACCGTAGTCAGTTTTGGTTTTGAGCCTGATGGGCACTCAACCTGTTTTTGACCTTTTACATTAGAGTCCTTGTCTTTATTTAAAGAAGTTTCTGCAATAGCAGTAAATTTTATAATTTTTGGTTGTTGAACAATAGACGTTTCAACAACTGCAGCAAACAATCTAGAAAAGGTAGGAGCCGTAATTGCTCTATACCTTTTTTGAGCATCAAAGTAAGAAAGTTTGTCTGTTACTCTGATCTCGGCTATCTTCCTTTCCTCTTTCATTTTTGAACAATCTTGGAAACAGACAGGATGCTTACCACCACAATTTTCACATAAAGGTGTATTGTTGCATGGATTGGAGTCATGTTTCTCCTTACTGCATTTTGCACATGTTGCAAAACCTGGACACCTAACTGCAGTGTCCAAAACGTTGGCATTGAAAACACCTCATTAGGTTAGGAATAAACGGGCAAATCGAGCGAGTAACATATGCCACCTTAACTTCATCTGGGAGCCGTTCGGAATCAAATGTTAAAATTATAGATTTAGTATCTCTGACTTCACCATCCTTTCTACAGGTTAGTTTTTTGATATCGATAACGCATTGCGACGCCTGTTCTTGTTTGCATTTTTCAACAGTTGTGTATAACAACTCATACCATGAAATAACTCCCTTAGAAATATTTATGGATTTATGCGGCTCAACTGTCACCACAATATTACCTAACGACGTGCATTCCTGCATTTTACTGATCTGCAGTTTATCTTTTACTTCAATAAGCAAAGTAATTATTTTGAGCAGCAAAAAAAAATAAATACAAAAAAAAATAAAAAAGCGATTTTCTGAAGACAGAAGTAATAATAATAGCAAAAAAAGTGCAAAGTGTATAGAACAATTACCTTGGTAAAACACTCAGCAATTGGTATAATAAGAACAATAATTGAAGAAACATGTTTAGAGAAAGGCAAAAAATAACTGTTTTGTAGCTTTAGTAAAAACATTTTACTGTTTTCGGTAAAAAATCTTGTTAGAAATTTTAAAAGTATAAGAAACAGATTGAAAAGATAAAAGACAGATAAGCGATTAAAAAGGTAAAAAAATAGTCGTGTAAGTAATTGGAGATAAATTGTAGAAAGTGGAAAAGTATAAGTACTTTAGTACTGTAATTACAGAAAATTTGAAAAACAAGAAAAAAATAAGAGTACTTATAGAAATGGCAAAAGATGCTAAGTAGTTGAGTATAAACCTGCAAAAATATATTGTGAAATGATTTAATTATAATAATAATATTAATTTTTTATTAGTGCTAAGCACAATATCTTAAACAGATTACAAATTAATTAGTCTAGTCAAATATGCTCAAATATTGATCTCATCTCTAAAAAAAATAAAAAGTTTTAAAACTTTTTACACTATTTATAGGTACCAAATGAAAAATATACTAAAAGTTCTAACAAATATGACACAAGCTTTATTGGTAATGACCAAAAACAGGGCACTTTTTGTTAATATCTCGAGAACTGTAGGTTGGAAGTAAAAGTTGACACAATGAATGCTGCTAAAATTTGCAATAAAAATCGAATACATTTTGTTTGTCTTCCCAACGGTTAAAGAGTACTTTTGTTATGAGCCAAGAAGCCGGTCTCTTTTGGTTGGTCCCCCGTTCATTTTAATCATTTTTCTTTTCTCCTCTAACTACCTACCCTTTTTTTTTCTACATAGCGTTTACAATACGCGTGGAATAGGCGTCAAACTGTAGTGTTAGTGCGGTCTTTCATTTACTTTCTTTGTTCATGGAAAAAGTGTGGTAATTACAAATTTAACGATGTTTCTAAAGATAACTATCAACATGCAGAGTGATAAAGGACTTAAAAAAGCTATTTGTAGCATAAGCTTGCTTTTTATCCTTTATCTTTATTTGAGAAATCTAAAATTCGGAAAACAAAAAAGTCCGCCTTATACGATACTTTTCCTGTACTACAAGAAGAAGTCAACCTTCTCAATTTTGCTATTGTTTTGGATGGAGAATTACTGTTGCACAAGGTGGTGTGGTTCAAAAAATCCTTAATCTCAATGTTATGTCGCCTATGTTCTCAAGCATTATGCCGGCAAGAGCAGTACCATTGTGTTTGATGGCTATTCAGCGGCACCATCTAGTACAAAGACATCTGAACAGAACCGAAGTACAAGCTAAAGAGGTCAGTTGACATAAACAGAAATCACAAATTACAGTCAAACAGGATGGTTTTCTTTCTAATGAACACAATAAATCCAGACTTATTTTATTCCTTTTAACTGCTCATCACGACTATGGAATTAAAACAAAACAAGCATCTAATTACGCTGATAAATCGTCATAAAATCTTTAACTAGTGACAAACTAGAAATAGTTGGCACAGATGATGATCTTGTTGTCCTCCTCATGGCGTTAATTCTACCAGATATTATTTGTTAAACCTAGCTACGGCAAAATAGAAAAGAAGGTATATTCGAATCAGCAAATGCAAACTATGGGAATAAAAAACTGCGTACTTCTTGTGCATGCATTCATATAACTTCCAATGCATATCAAAAAAGAAAACTTATCTGTTTTGTTCAAGAGTTATACGTTGGAAACTTCTGTAAAAACTTTGAATGTGACACGCAATCAAAAGCTGCAAAAACTAGACAACCAATGATTATGAACATTTTTTTTAATTTGAGTTGACTCATTTATTGATTAATTAAATATTATAATTCATAAATTAAATTATTTATTTATGTTATGAGAAACTGTAATATTAGTTTTATTAAATATTAAAAATAAATATATGATTTAAGTAACTATCGTGATACGTTGCAAAGACATTGTTCATATAAACATAATGACAACTGGCAAAGAGGTTTTTCAAACTGTAATGCTTTTGCTTTTTCCAGAATAAAACCCAACAACATATTACTAAATGTAACTAGCACAAACTTTAGATCTGTTTTTGATAGATGTTTATTACTGTTTAGATAAGGTTTATGTTTATAAAAAAATAAACGTAAGTATTTGACATAAAAAATTGTAAACTGTAGTATGATAATCAGAAATGAACCAAGCGCCAAATTAAAACAAGTCAGAAACTTATTTTATAATAATGTTTTATTTATAATTATAAAAAATATATATATTATAGACATCTAATTCAATAGCGCCAAAATAACCAAAATATTTATTAAAGGTCATCCGATGTTTTTTTTTTCTTAAATTATACTTAAATATAAATGAGATTGATTACAAGCACAACAATAAAAAAACTGCATAATTAGATTTTACTGTATTGTAATACTATTAAATACTTAGAATAAATACATTTTCTTCTTGCTGTCTATAAATAAATAATAATATTACACGCGACTACTTCATTATATCTGTAGGGCTTCACACTAAAATAAATAATACTTGTGCCAATTTTCTATATAGATAAAACCCAACCGACAATTGGAGATAAAGAAAAGTTTCCAATGTGGTGAGGTGAAAACATTAGTTACTGTAAATAAGGAGTAGTAGTAGTAGCAAGGTGATTCCGGGGGAATCTCTACTTCCACTGTGCTAATCGGATATCGCGTTAGCTGAGTTAGTACCGCTTCGGCGATGGTGTCCAATAGACGCAAACTTCGAATCGTTGTATAAACGTGTGTTCCCTCAGTGTGCGTACAGTGTTATGAATTGTTAAACATTAACGCGCTTCTTTGGATTTTATTTTACTTCAACCAGATATTTGATTATTTTTATTTGTTCGTGGAGACGATATACAACCGCTGCAAGATGCTCGTCTTTGAGGTGAGTTTTTTAAAATTTATATTAATAGATACTTTATATTTAAATTCTAAATGCCCGCAATTTCGGGAGCGGATATTGCTGTGTTATTGACTTAGGTTAGTTCAAAAATATTTTTATATAATAATATTAAATTTAGAATTGTGTAAATAAAAATAGTTTAACCCCAGCTGATTTGGCTAACAGGTGATGTTTACTTCAGAAACCAATTATAATTTACCCAGCCTCATTTATAAAAATATATGTAATTAGTTTAAAAATTATTTAATTTGCTTAAATGAGTATATGTGCTTCAAGTTTTGATTGTTTTATTTTTACACATGATATGATAACAATAGATTACAATGCAGTGCATGTATCTTAACCTACAAAAATATAAGATAAAGTATTTAATCAAATTAAACAATAATAAAACAGACCATATTGTAGCAGTTTGGGATTATATATTAAATATTTTATTTAAAATTATTGTATAGATTAACATTGAACTTTATTTATTCATTAATTGATTTAATATAATGTAATATAATTGATTGTTTAATATATCATTGATCACTTGAGTTTTAGTATTTATTAACTTCAATAGGTTTTGCTGTATTGTTTGATTATATATCTTAATATGTCGCATACGTCAATAAGTGAGTTTGTTTGGGTAAAATTTGGTTTTAATGTGTTTATAGTTCACAGATAAAAAAATACATTCTTATCTATGTTTTATCCTGACTATAATTATGATGTTTACAATACTGGGTGAATTTTTAAACATACTGCAAGTATATATGCACTTGAGGCACATATGGTTCACACAAAATTCGGAATATATTCAACATATTAATGATATAAATGATTGATTTATTAAATAATAATAACGTTTGTAAATTTTATATTTATATTACCCATCGGTTAAAATATTATATTGCATTCGTTAATTTTTTTTACATTCATTATAATATTTTCCACGCAGCAGTTTGCCATTATCCAATTACCCATTCTCACTAAAAACAGTCATTACCGCAGAAAGTTTTTGAATTCTTGGAAAATTGCAAATGTTTTTTTTGTTAATTTAGAAACGAGACTTTATAATTTTATGTTATAACAAAAAATACCTCGTTTTAACTATCAAAGTAGCATATCATATAATATTTCGATAATAACAAATTAGGGAGGTTTTTTACTTCAGCTTTAACCTTTGAGTAGTTATACAATAATTATATTTTAGAAATCCTCTCTATTTAGTTATCTATACGCAATATGTAGGACACATTGCAAGGTTATTAGTCAATATCGATTCTTGAGCAGGCAATCATTTGAATAAGCATAAGTAAATTTTGATGCAAGTCCTTAATTCTCAATGTTTTAGCAATAGGAATGTAGAACTAAGATTATATATACATAGTTTGTAATTGTCAAATGTGAAAGATTGAACATGTAGAAATCTAAATCTTATGGATCAAATTTCTTAAAAATTTGACAAAGTTAGAACGGTTTAAACGAAGCATAATTTTGCAGTTTTGCTAAATTTACGGGTTTTTTTGAAATAATGTTTGATGCTTGATATATCAAAATGACTGCCACAACATTAAATAAACAAATACGAGTTTTAAAGTAAATGCAATAAGGAATATTTTGAGTCATCGTGGACTTATCTTTTTCTAAAGGCTCAAAAATTAAGATACAAAAATGTGCGGTTTGCCGATTTTGACAATTTTTGAATATTAAATTTTTTTTGATAATGCCCGATATACCATTTTTCATATATATATATAACCTTTTTTATTGTGCTCTAAAGAGTATTTGCTGAAATTTTGACTAAAATTGACATAGGGTGACAGCGCTTTTTTGAGACCTGAAAAATACAAGTTTTGAAGATCGCGAAAATATGTGCAAATTCCTTCATCAAAATAGTGGTGTATACGTATTGATTCTATAAGTCTTGTATAATCATTTTAAAAAAGATTAAACACGAAGAAATCTAGACCTCGTGAACCAAATTTTGGTTTAAAGAAAGCAAAATTTTGCAATTCTGCTGAATTTACGGTTTTTTTTTTTAATAATGTTTGAAGCTTAATATATCAAAATGACTGCCACGATATTAAACATAAAAATATGGGTTTTAAAGTACATGTAATAAGGAATAATTTGAGCTGTCATGGACCTTTTTATCTTTTTCCAGAAGCCGAAAAATTGAGATACAAAATAAGCTAAAAAAAAACGTTTTATTGTGAAATTTCTGACCTTCAAATGTGTGTCATTTTGAACAGGCAAAATTTTGGAAATTTTATTTTTTTCATTCATATTTTGATTACTGAAAATTTGAGCAAAATATTAGTTTTATTTTTGTTTGAAATAATGAATAATAAATATTAAATAAATAATAAATAATATTAAATATTAAATAAATATATCATATTATTTTATGAACTATTATAATTAGTTTGCATCGGCATTATAAGATGTTTAATATCACGATTTTGTGTTTTCCTTAATGCTTCTGCGGCGTGGGTTAATTGCAAAGCACAATCTGGATGTGCACTACCGGGTAGTTGAGTACATTCTTGTTCAAAAATAAATGCCAGACCTGACAACAATTCTAAAAACCCCAATTGAATTGCACCTTATCTCAAACGATTCAACTCCTTATAAAACTGTTGAGTTTTTTCGGGTAATTTCTTTGCATGCCGTAGAATTTTTTGAATGTCTGATTGTAAGCCAGCTATTGCTTGGAATTTACAAATAGGTCACAATATGCATGTAATTATTAATCATAATTAACTATAACACATAGGATAAGTATTTATTATTTATCACACAATTATAAATTCTTAAATGAATCACTAAATACTTACGTAAAACATTACAAATTCTTGTGTACAAAATGACGAGTTTTGTTAATTATTAAATAATTAAAATAATTTTGTAATAATTTGTTTACTGTTTGTCAATTTATTAAAAGTATTTTTTTTTAAGTTTATTATTTGTTAGAAATTCCTACTTAAACGAGTGTATCTGGATTGTATATTTGGATCGTGAATCTACTTCCTATTGCGATTAGCTCGTCACAGGAAGTGGCTTCCCGTAGTTATACCGTCACTCCGTGGATGGACTCCAGATAAAATCAAATAAAAACTGTGTTATAAGCAATTATTTTTTTTACTAATGTCATAATTGTTTTTATGTGCGAATTCATAATCTTTTGCTACATAAAAGTGGAATAAAGAAAATGTCAGTGAATTCCGTGCACGAGGTAACATTACACATATTCATTAAACAGGATGATTTAGAAACATAGCTTAAAATATGTTCTGAATAGAATTTCTGAATGTCAAAAGTATTATAAATTTTATTTTTTTGAATATTAAAAATAAATCATTAAAGGTTAAAGCATATTAGTATCAAATTGAAACTTGGTGATATTTATTTTTTATGAATAATTGATTAACGCGTTCTAATGTTCTTTTTGTAAGACAATCGAATATCGAATATTTGGTCACAAAAATCACATTTTTGATTTTTTTTTAAATTATTTAAATCAAAATTAGATGCTGATGTTCTACTATGAGCGGTAAGTGGGCGTCTCTTGATGCGTGAGTCACATTACGTGTGAAAATGTCTAAGAGTTTATGCATATTAAATTTTAAAAAAAAATTATATGGAGGTTTGAAGAGGAAATTACGCACTATACAGTTCAGAAAATAATGTAAAATATTCAAGGGGGTGGTAGTAACCACAACAAACAAAAAATAATATAATATGGTTGAAATTATATATTACACAAAGAGTTTAAAAAAGAATGTAAAAACTTTAAGGGGGTGATAGTACAAACCCCAACAAACAAAAAAGTCTTCATAAACATGGGTTGTTATAGCAACGGTTTCGGAGATATGGAACATTATTTATTTTTATTAGTCTATTTTTATCCATTTTTTATTTTGCAATAACGTGCATTTTCTTATCATAGTTTGCTGATTTTTTTTTATTTACGGAAATTCCTTTTGTTACAATATTACAAAAATAAGTAAAACAAACAATAACATAAGTACTTTAAAATAAACATATAACAAATATAAAATATTTATGCACATAAAAGAAATAAAGAAAAACAATCTAAATCAAAATGATTCAAAATATATGTTAAAATTAATACGCAAACAATGATATCGAAAAGAAGTTGTAGATAAAACAAATAAATCAAAGCGATTGTGATCCTTCAAAACATTACATTCCCTCATTAATCTTGACAATGGACTGTGAAATCCCTAATTTGTCCTATGTATCTTAACTTTAAACAAGTTAATATTACGGGTAAGTTTAATTTGGTTAAAGTTGAAATCAAATTTTATGTATGGTCGTGCTAATGGGATTGCTACAAAAACGCGACGTCTTTGGGTAGAAGCTTATCCAAATCACCAGATTTCTTCACATCATATGTTTTTAAGAATTCACCAGAGATTGAGAAATACCGGTTCACTTCGAAAACAGTGCTATTTTTATGGCAGACCAAGGTCGGTATCTACTTCTAGAACAGAAATTATAGCACGGATAGAGCATAATCCAGGGACGAGTGTGTGGAGAATATTAGACAAGGTAGGAATTGGTGCTTCTCTTGTTTGGAGAACCTTCTACGAGCAGCTGCTCTATCCATACCATGTACAACGAGTACAGGCGTTACATTTAACTGATCATCAGGCACGTTTGGTTTTTTGTTGCTGGTTTTTACGCAAGGATGCTGAAGACCCGCAGTTTTTTGCCAACATTCTTTTTACGGATGAAGCCGAGTTCACACAAAATGGAGTTGTTAATTTTTATAATGCACTTTGTTGGGCCGACGAAAATCTTCATGTTGTATTTGAATGTGGACATCAGACACGTTTTTCATTAAACATTAGGATGGGTATTGTAGGCGACAGGTTTCTAGGTGATGTTTTACCAAACCGATTAACAGGCGCTTACTTCAACTTTCTGTAGAACACAATGTATGAACATCTGCTATAACTTTGTTTTTTGTAAAAGTATATAAAAAATATAATGTTCCATATCTCCGAAACCGTTGCTATGACAACCCATGTTTATGAAGACTTTTTTGTTTGTTGGGGTTTGTACTATCACCCCCTTAAATTTTTTACATTCTTTTATAAACACTTTGTGTAATATATAATTTCAACCATACATTTAAAGAAAACTACTGTGGAAATTTTTGTTCATAATAATGTGAAGATTTTCTTGATTTGACATGATTATTATGAAAGTTTATTATTGAAATTCAGAAAACAAATGTTTTATTAGTACCCAATTTGGAATACAAATTTTAGAAATCTTATTATTAGCAAAATAACAAACAAGTTAATATAAATAATCAACACTGTGGCTCCAGCAATGCCGCAATTATACAAAGCACACTGACGAGGTATTTGGGACCGAAACAATAGTCTTGTGCTAGATTGAGTTTGAATAAGTTATTAATTTATTTCCTAATAAGTTAATAATCTATAAGAACCTGCCATAAAGATTCTGTTATTTAATATATTCTTAAATGACATTAATACATAATTAAAACGAAATATTGAATAATTACTTAAAAATAAATCTAAATTTTGTAGAGCTAACTATTTACATTTTATTTAAATGTATACATATTATTTAATGGTAGTAATTTTATTTTGGCAAAATAAGTATTTATTCTAAAAATTATGAAAATCTCAGTGCTAATAACAAATGCATTGGTGGCAAAAAAAAACCAGCAGATGCAAATTAGCTGTCAGCGATGTAAGAGTGGAACGAGTAATGTCATTTAAGTATCTTGGAGTAGAAGACAGATCAGCTGAAGTACAGAGTCAAACCAACAAACTCACAAGAGTGCTTAAGAGATCTAAAATGGAGAAACCCAACACGCTAAAATCAAAATATATGAACTTATTCTACTAATGACCTATGTCAATAAGACCAGATCAGAAACTAGTAAAACAAAACACAGTGCACGAACAACCAAAATGAAAATACTCAGGAATATAACGAAAAATTCCTTTAAAACATAATTTACAACACCGAGATAAAAAAACGCTGCGTTATAAAAGACATAGTCCAAAATAAAATACAGAGTTGCCAAGCATGAAATAAACACGTATCTCAAATGACAGACACTAGAATAGCTAAGCAAGCGAGAGAAGAAAGCCAACCTCCAGACGGCCTCTGCAGAGATTACCATAACAATGTAGGGATAGCAGTATAAATAATAATAAACAGTATTAATTTTAACAGCATACAATTTTTTTTATATGTTTGCACAGATAAAGTTTTGATTTAAATTGAGGAACTTAGGAGGGCTTCTTGGAGTGCCTAGGGAGCTGTTGGCTGTACCAGAGTTGATTGTCTTGGCATTACTGGCCGGCCAGTTTGTGGACTTTTTGATTTTGTTTGCTGATAATTTTGGTGGCGCTGAAGTCTATTAGCGACAGAAACTAAAAGGGACTTACTTGTGTCTTTCTTATGCTTCTTTGCCGTCACCGCTACGGTGAATCTTTCCTCTAGAGGTGGGGTTTGTTTGTTTTGGGGGACTTTTATTACATCCTCTACTTTGAAGGCGGTGTCGGATTTGACCGGGTTTTTTGCATGCCTCTTTTAGGAGGACTAGACAATAGACAACCTGGTAAGGGCTTATTTCTGGACGTTTCATAGTTTATTTGTAACATATTTATTCTTTGTTTTATGTTTTTTTAATAAATAATTATTTTTATTGTCTACTAAAAAACGTTATATTTATTGTTTGAAATTGATGTAGGATATATTTTATTGTTATCCAGCTGCGACAGAACACTCTGTATATTTAGTTCCATGTGTGTTTTAATTTGGGTCACAGATTACCTTATTAAATAAGCGTTTCTTACTACGTTAAAAATATACGCTGGTCGAACTATGTTTGTCTTTTTAATGCAAGGTTGCGTGAGGTGTATAGAGTTTAAATCAACTTTCTTTTTTTAGATATCATCTATGTAATTTAATTCATTAATCTAATCTAATTTGATTGGCAATAAGTTCGAATATTAAAAATAAGATAAGATTAAGTGCTTCCATGTGTGTAACTGAATTGCAAACTTAATGCAAGTACATGAATTAATTTATTTCAAATCTTTTATTTAAACTCAATTGATTAACATTAACAAAAAAACAGTAAAAAATCTTCAAATAACTTATGTTTCATGGATTAAAATGTTAATAAAACAATTAATACGGATTCGGTAATTTAATAATAATTACAAAACTAACAATTATCAAATATTTGCTATTATATTATTTCGACAGGTGTAAAACATGGTTTAATACAAACCTACTGGCGTTACGGATATGAAAAAGTCATAACAGTTATTTCACTGCGCCAATTTATGGTAGCAATTTCATTTTTTGTCATCTGTCAAAATCTAGTTTAATCTCTTAATATGCTTAATTTAATATCTAACACAAACGAACCTGGTGTGCCAATTCCTACTTGATTTATGGTTGTTTTTATTTGTTTGTCGACTCCAAATATGATATTTATTACATGCCATTGCAATATCTGTGTTATAAAATTATATAAATGAAAGAATCAATATAATATTATAGTTTATTTTTAACAGTACAATTATAACTACTGTATAATGATTAACATGATAACATGTAAATAATACAATAGATATTCATTTAATAACACTAAAGCTAATTCCTTTGATTCTGTCTAGTGTTAGATGCATTTAATAATGTAACTTTACATTAATTTATTCTATAATTTCTGAAAGCAAAGCAATGCACATTTTATTAATATAACTCGATTTTACTAATGTTATAAACCAGTATTACGTTAATCAAAATGTCCCTTTGGGGAATTTCTTGATTCTAGAATAAGACATGACACAATTGAATTAGAGAGCGAACGCTAGCAACATCTTAGTTCTAAGAAATTCATTAAATATCTTTAAAGTTTGATTTTTCATTCATAAAAATGCTATGTGTCATATCATAATTTCCTAAAACAATTTACAACTTCATTCATTTACGATGATGTAATTAGTGATAAACCTGTTAGTAATGTTAATAAGAATTTTCATCTTAATGAGTATTATATTGAGCATTACTTAATACTATAAATAGTTGAAATTGTCCTTCGACTTTGATTTTAGCATAAGTAAGTGCCAAAACATGCAAGTTGGATAATTGCACACATAAAATCAGATTATAATTAGATTATTATACGAGGTGGGTTGTAGTAGTACGCTGTTTATATTTAGATTTATTGTTTGTGAAATTCGTTACAATAAAAGATGTGCTTCGGAAATAATAAGCAGTAAAATATTACAGACCTTGAACGTTTTATTGACAGAAAAATTGTATAATATTTTAACAAATCCGTTTACATTACTAATCTAATAAATAATTTATAGTGGGTTATATTCAATCAATGTTGTTTTAATTTAATAATTCATATAATTCGGATTAGGAAGAAAAGGCAGGTCAAGGTTTACCTTGATTTGACAACAAATTCAATTAATAAAAGCATATTATTAAGTAACGTACGTTAAATTTATTGCGGAAGTGGAGATAAGTAGAAAAATCGTAAACTCATCATCATACATATTAAAACATTAAAAAATGCATTAATTGAATTGTTCGCGTGTTTTAAACACATGTTTAGAATACATTTACGATAAACAAAGGCGCACGTTTATTGTAGATAAATTTCGTGCAGCGCATTTCCGCAACAGCAATGCGTATGAATAACAAAAAATACATAAGAGAATTTATCATTTGTTGAAATGAAAGTGCATATGGCTTTGTAGACGTGCATTTTATCTTGACACAGTTGTATATCAAGATTCGCATGTATGTACATTTTATGTCTAGAAAAAGTGGCATTTTATGCAAGCATCAGTTGTGATTGTTCTAAAATGGATTGCAGGTTTACACTTCCTTGAACACTAGCCGTTAGAATTAACGAGGTGGATTGCTATTTTGTCAAGTATGGTTTATAGTCGACTTACTATCAATTAGTATAGAGGTTAACACTTTTATCCTGCAACTTAAGACTGTAACATGATTACATGGCTTACAATGGCTTCTTATCTCTCAACCTAATTTGCTTGTTTTATAGAAAAGTATTTTGCAGTAAAATGTATATCATTTATGTTAGCAAAGTTTGTAAAACTATTATTTTTAATTAGTCTGAAGTATTAATGTTAATTATGTCGGAATCGTGCGCATTGGTGTTATTCATGGAAAGGTTATTATAGATTAAAATAGATACCATTATAGAATTATCATCAAATGAGGCTATAATTATCAGGAAAATTTATTTCTTTATGTTGTATGCCGAATAATGCCTATGATTATATTATCTCAAATTAGCTTTACAAGTTAATTTATATTTTATGTGGTCATGGAATAGTTGGCAAAATCTGGTAATATTTAAAACTTTATAATATATGAATGAAAAACGTTTCTTAAAACTTTTCTAAATTGTTTTTGTCTTGTGACTTTAATATTAAGAACTAATAATTATCGACTAATGTTCACCTCATTCTATTCAATAGCAGTACCAATTTGCTATAACTTATGCTGCTTAATAGATTTGAGATATTTTAAATTGCTTCAAACACTTACGGTTTTTTTCAACAGAGGCATAGCTACTTATAAGCAAAGCGGAAGGGCCCACAGGATTAAGCAGTCCCGCGACGTTTGTTTTAACCTGGCGGGAGGGTAACAAAGAAAAGTAAAAAATATTTTCAGAACCTATTCTGAGGGTTCTCTTAATATTTTTTGTTAAATCGCAACTGATTTAAGCATACGCTCTAAGTTTCTGAAAATTGCAGTTTGTTTAATTTCGCCTTAAATAGTGTTGTGGAAAAAGATTTTGGACAGGTACCAGCTGAAGCCAGTGTTGCATCTTGATGTTTTAATTGGTCTTTGATTTCTCTGAAGGAAATCATGTTGTCAGTCAAGATTGTGAAGTGAATTATCAGAAAATACAATAGTGTTTTGCTATTTTTATCTAAGGTGGCTATGATCTGGACAGTCTAGTTGACATTCCTGAAGACTGATTGATTGTATCTGTAACCAACTTATGTCCGCCATTGTTTCTGTGGCATAGATAGTTGCTTAATCAAAATATTGCTTGTGTTATTTTGGATTTGTTTTGTTGTATATAGCTTTTTTTTTTAGCTCTCCACCGGACCGGCATTAGTCTTTTAGTTGTTTAAAATAGAGGTTAACTAAGGCTCAGTGGTGGTTGGACTTTGTTGCTAGTGAGTTGTAGTCATTAGAAGTACAGTTGGCTAAGGTTAGGTAAATAATGTGGTTTGATGGTGGTATGCAAAAAGGCATTTTTGTTAACACTTTGACGTAGTAGGTTTCTGCGACTATTATTATTGTTAGACATATTTATAGCGCAGTTGATAGGTATATTATTTTGTTTTTGAAGTATATTATGTTTGATGTATTTTGGTCAGGTACCAACATTATGTTGGCTAAAATGCACGAAAGTTGCGCAGTCGGTAACTTCCTTTGGCATTTAGTAAGGATAGCAAATACTATTCTGTATTTTAACCGATGTATAGTTTATGGTTGATTGTTGTATCTCGGTTTTATAGTGAGCACGAAATAATTTTTTTCAACGGCTGTTTGCAGTGATCTTGTCATGTTGACGTAGTTTTAGCTTGTACTAGTTATACTAACTTTTGTGAGTATATATACAGCATTGCAATTAATGTTAACGAAAAAAGTTTTACTCATTATCGTAATATGCGGTCAAGCGTATCGGCTTGTTACGGTAGATCGGGCAAAAACACTGTTCAGTAGATGTTTATGAAGGTTGAAATTTTTCCTGTGATAAAAATCTGTCATTAATCGCGTGTTATTATTGCTTATACCGTTTTGCGACAATCCGTGGTAGTGTGATCAAAAAGGACAGTGTAATTTGTAGCTGGTTTCTTGTTTAGCGGTTTGACAATTGTTACTATTAATATAAATTACATTTTACACACGAAATATATTTAATGAAAACAGCTTTGGGCAAGTATGCTATTGGAGCTTTGTTTTTACTACCTTGGAGACTTTTATGGCAGAAAAACGGTGATTATTCTTGTTTTGGGTCCATTCTAGTTAGACCTAATCATATCAAACATTAGGAGCACTGTCAGGTAAAGTTTTATAACTTTGCCACTAAAAGCAGTTGTGTATATATATTATAGTTAATCACTGCTCAGTTTAGATTAGTTGGGTGTTAGTCTTCAAATACCGTAGTTTATACTGTTGAACATATTTTGGTGGCACTGTCAATACAATAATTGGCTATTGCTTAGTATAGATTTGTCCGAGGACATATCCGCCGGTGAGCAGTTTTTTGATTAGCGTTGTTCAATTTTATTTTTAATAGAAATATTACTGAGATTGTGTTGCATTTTGTTATATTTAAGCTGATGTCATTTTTGATGAAAATATCCGGCAAATTTCTATAGACACTGTTTTTATTTCATTTTTGTAAGTTAAATAACTGTTGTTACAGTTGGACACATTTTGATGGCATTGCGCAGTTTAGATTTGTCCAAGAACACATCTCTAACTGCCATTGTTTAGTTTTATTTCTAATAAAAATAATGAGTAGACGTTTTATCTGTTGACGAGGATATATAGCGTCTATGTATCTGCATACAATAAAAGATTGTTTCAGTTTAATGGATGTAACGTAGTTTTCATTTTCTCAATAAGTGTGGACTGGCGTCAAGTACTTACCTTTATCTTACTTGTTATTGCAATATAAGGTGTCAAGACTCTTGGTTTGCACTGGTAGGTCATGAAAAATTGAAAATTGGAATGCCTTTTTTTAACGTTGTTTTTTGTAATTTTGGTTAAGTTTGACAAAAACAAATTTGAGTTTTATGTAGGTGTTTTACAATTTTATTTGTTTATTTGTTGCACTTTTTTCTGGGTTTTATTAAATATTCTTAAAATTCTGAAAAACAAATTTAAGTTTTTTTTATGATTTTACTCGTAGCATAGTACTTTGGTGTATCCTGCTGTAACGATGAATAGAAATATTGCACTGAAATTGTAAATAAATACTTTTTGATTATTTTCATAGAAGATCTTAGTGTTAAGGCTGTTTTCCTGTCTTGGAAAGATGATAATACTTTGAATATTTTTTATTTGGATTTTAGTGGGTGAGAAATTTGACGGTTATTGAAGGAGATTCATCAATAATATTACAGTATGCGCGTAAAATTTGTCGAAGCTTGTTTCATTGATGCGAGAGAAAAGTAAAAGCTGCTTAGAACGTTTTTCTAAAATTGCAAACTTATGTAATATTTGTCATATTTGACAAACCTAACTTAAAATCTTGTATACATGCTGGTAATCACATCTTTGAATATGTGCGTTTGTTTATAGGCATCTTTAGGATAAAAAAGTACATGAGATTATGAATTTCTAGTGTTTTATTTTAGAATTAAATATACTATTAACCCCCCCCCCCCTGCTCTCCTTGAACGAACCCAAAAACCTTAAAGGTATAGAAGTGAGAAAAGAATGCAGCAATGGAATTGTCCACATGTTCATTCAATGTCTGTTGTTTATCCGTGCTACTTCTTAAAACTGAATATACTATAGTGAGGATCTTCTCTTGAATAGAATATTCATATTTAGTGGCGAAGCTACCTGAAAGGTCTGCAATGCGGAAGGGTCTACAAGTGCAGTAGCAAGTAACGAAGCTGTTTCCAATCACGTTTCTGAGGGGGCCTTACTTAATATTTTGCGGTCCTTAAGCCAGGATTGTTATAAGAATGGCTAGCATTGAAGAGTATTTTAGGACTAACTTACATTTTTATTAATATTGTTATTAATTTAATTTAAATCGCATAATTATTTTTTATTTTAACTTTGACAATTAAAAAAAATGTTTTTTTTTATTTGTGTTTTGTCAATTAGTATTGATATCAACAATTACATTGTAATGTAATACTAGTAGTACATATTATTTAAATTCAAATTCTATTTTATTAAATACGTCGAATTATGTGGAACATTAAACATTTTCAAATTAGAAAGCAATAGAAATTTATTTATTTAATTAATTAATTAATAACAAAATTAATAAACGTTTAAAAATAATTACATGAAACAATTTGTAGAATAAACACTTCTATAAAAAGCTTAAACGGTCGTTATTTTATTTGTGTCTACTGGACCACGTATCAGGTAATATAATCATTGCTGGTGCCTTGTTACGACCACAGAAAAGGTGTATAAGAAACCACAAACACAGGAATTTAATAAGTTGAAATTTTATTTAATCATGTTTATTTATTAATTACAATTTTACTTAAACAAATTTCAAACAAACTTTAAACAAGATTTTGGAACAAAAAATACGGATTTTCAATATTAGTCAATATCTAAATACTTAAATTTTTTAAATGTATATCAGTGCTCTTTGGCATCATCAGCCAGATGATTAACTAGAGATAATGGCTTAACGCCGTATGTGGCTACCAGTATGATGCATGTTTTGTATACCTTTCTTTTTAGGTTGATTAGAATCCGCTAGTCTTTTAGTATGTGTTTTGAATTCTAAAATACGAGACATATTTGTCAACTTGTTCGATTATTTGGTAATCCACTAGAACCTCTTATTTTGCTGCCATCCATAATTTTGTTCATTTTTAAACCTATAGCTTAACAAGAATTATTTAGTTGTTCAAACTACCATCTATCTTAATGCCTTTATTTGTCTATATTAGTTGTTTGAATACATTTTCTAGCGCTAGAATGAACAATTTTGGGAATGTAGGATCTCTTGTCTTATTACTCGATTTACAGGAATTTTGTTTGTTATTCGTTTTTTATTTATTTTGATATGTGAAGATAAATTTTTGTAGATGTTTTCTAGATCTTAGAAATGACTAAGTCTAGATCTTAGAAATGACCAAGTTTCTTTAGTATACTTTTTGTGAAAGTCTATGAAAGCTAGGTGTATAGGAACGATGTACTTGGTGGTTTTTTTATAAGTAGTTATAGTGTTTGTATATGATCCGTTATGTTATACTTTTTTTGAAACACTGTTTGTTCTACCGGCTGGTAGTTATTTAGTTTTCTTTGTCAAACAATTCATGATTATTCAGGTGTATAGTTTATAGAGTTGTGATGTTGTTTTTTTTATATAATACAATATTATTATATTCTGCGTTATGCTATTCCTTTGATTTTTTTTTTCATACATAAATTTGTTTTTTATTGTTTTTTTTTTCATTTTTTGCATTCTTAATGTTAAGTGGTCTTGCTATTGCTTTTTTATTTTGGTTACCATAATTTTGATATATCTTCTGAATCTATAATATTTGTTTCAGAACTTGCCGTAGTCATATTTAGAAGGTTTTGATATTAAAACGTGGGCTTGTCGTGCGTGTTGGCAAGTTTTGTAGTTTTTTTGACATCTACGTTGTTGAGACTCTTTTGTTTTTAGAGTTGTTGACAGGCTTTTAACTGTACCGCAGGTGCTCTTATTGGGTGTTATCAGCCGGAGCCAGCCGAACCTATGTTTTTAAGAATGGTGTAACTCATTGATCACTTTTTCTTTTTTATTTGGGTTTGTAAGCGACATTGGCGACATTTGGTCATCAAACTTTTCACTTTTTGATGATATACTAAAAGTTTTTAAATAGCATCTGGTTTTTTTGATTTTCAAATTTGCTGTTGTTGTTTGTTGACAATTGAGATGGAAGTTTAGATTATCTAATGATAATTTTGTTATAGAATCATCAAATTGCTGTTGTTACTAGTTATGAAAGTTTTTGCGTTGTACATGGTTCTTGAGTCAACTGGTTTTTGTACGCATGGAAATGCAAGTTTTTCTTCATAATTTATTGGAGGGTACTGCAAATGATATTTGGGCACAATGCCAGGTCTGATTGTTCTGTGATACTTGCATTCATGGCGTTGTTCAATAAAAAGCGGTACTTTTTTAAGTGTTTCTTGAGTTTTGAAGAGAAACAATAGTTACAAGGGGAAAGGTTGGGACTGAAAAGTAGATATTGTAATACCTTGAAGCCGCATTTATTGACTACTTTTTGATTAATATGTGCTTTATACAATACGGTTTGTTGTGTTTTTGTGTATAGCCGGTTTAAGTTTTTAATTGTGTTTTTGTAGACATTCTTTGTTATTATTGTTCTTTTTGGCATATACTATACAGAGAATGCCTTCAGAGTTTCAGAAAACTGTGGCCATTAGTTTGCGTCTTTGTCTTCTTAGGTAGAGGAGCTGTTATGAAGGAAGGTGCACCTTAGTCTCACCTCTAGTTACAATTTTATAGAACAAATTTTTATTTTGAAATAAAGCAGTCAAACTTTCTTTACAGATTTGTTGTCTACACAGACTTTGTTTGGATTGAGCAACTTAGGAATCCATCGTACCAACATTTTGCTTATTCTTAATTATCAAGAAGATTTTTAAAAGCACTTTTTTATATGCTTATAAATAGGTTGGGGTATTTTTGCCATACACTGCCAACATTTTCTCATAAATATTTTTTGGTCTACTTTTTTATTTTAGTTTTGAAAACTTATGATGCTGTTGTGTTGTTGCAAAAGAGTTGCAAATCACTTATTTTTGCCTTTGACTAATATGAAGCAATTAGAATCAAACTTTGAAACTACACCAAAGAATGCCACAGAAGCTTGATATAATTCTTTTTGCGATAGCATATTATTTGTATGGCTAAGTAGATATCATACAAAAACAAAAACATTCTTGTTCATGCTTATGTATGCATATTTTATAAAGTAAAGTTGCAAAAAAAGATAATTATGTAATAAAATTTAGTACTGAAACATATAATAATATTTATTAATTTGTCTTATCTGTCTTATCTTTATCTCTGTATTTGTCTATTGCATTTAACTTTTAATAGCCCGTTTAAACAAATATAATGACAAAAAAAATGATTTAAAATTTCCGATAGATACAACAATGATTAAAACTTCTTTTGAAATCTAAAAATTGCGAACTAGGCTCACTTTTCTCAAATTAATGTAAGGTCGCATGTTTGCCCTCCGATATTCAGTGAAGTGGTATCATATAACTTATCTAACGGCTGTGGCACTTGTTACGTTTTTTTAGATCCATACCTAGTCATGGGATTACATTAAAACCTGAAGTTAGGTATTTAAATCTAAAATGGTTTGGAATTTTTTTTTTGTTTATTAAATTTTGTTCAGGTTTTTAAGATCCATAAAACTGTCATTAGCATAAATGTCGAATTACTTATACATATCAATCAATATAGAAGAATACAATAAATATTTTTCAAATTATTAATGACTTATGCGCGTGGTCTTAAATCGTAGACACCAACTTTTTTATCTTATTGCTATTGAAGTTTTTTTGTGCATGTGTAGCTGTCGATAACATTTTACATTTATTTTTTGCTATGTTAAGTACAATGTATGATAATGGTACTACAAGTTTTGTAAACTTAAATGAGACTTGTTTACGTTTGTAGACTACTGGTGTTGCTATTGCAAATGATATGTTTATTTTATGACAAAAAATTGATTGATATGGAAGCAAGCATAATATTTTTAGTTTGGGAAAACTCTTTCCCAACCTTGTAGTGATTTTAAATATTAA
Organism: Tachinus rufipes; assembly: GCA_963932245.1. Taxonomy (NCBI): domain Eukaryota; kingdom Metazoa; phylum Arthropoda; class Insecta; order Coleoptera; family Staphylinidae; genus Tachinus; species Tachinus rufipes. The sequence goes on along the minus strand of OZ010741.1, from coordinate 40,571,932 downwards.
TTTACTTATTCTGTTATGTATGCGATATGTAATAAACTAACTAGAATACAAGATATAAAGGTTGTACTAGCATTATTTTGAAATTCTTTAACATAGCTTCGAGTATTCGTAATTATTCAATATTAAAATTTGTTTGTACATTCTGTCTATTCATAATCCACAAAATAGAGCACAACGTGTTATCAAAACAATTAAAATTTTATTTGAAACAATTGTTAGATAACTCATAAAATTTATTAATCGTTATCAATTATAATTATCATAAAAAACTACTTAAACGATAAATATATGATCAAATTGTTTAATTGAATTGTAAACATCAAACAAAAACTGTTGGTATCATTTAAACACAATGTATGAAATAATATGTGTTATAAATCCTTATATAACTTAAATTATTATAGAAACTAAAATAGATAGATACGTCGAGTATGTCTAAAGCTAAGTACAAATCAGAACGTTATATAATATAATTAATGAATAATTTGTATATTTGTTGCATATAGTTACAAACATGTTCATTTTGATTATTAATTATATCTGGGTTTATATATATTACTTCTAATTATGTATTATATTCCAAAAGAGGATTATATCTAGTATGTTTGTTTGAAGCTAATTTGATTAACTAATTAAGTTTAAGTGTTACGTATTATGATTTATGAAACCCTTTTCATAATCACCTTGAATTATTAAAAGGGTTTATACGTACTATATTTAAATAATTTAGTTAGCATATTCAATAGCTGCTACTTTTACTAACAGATTTTATTCGTTAGTGATTCTATCTTGAGTATTTTGATTACGACAATAAATTAATTTTTTTAAGAGCTTGCATTTATTGTTCAACATACGTTCTTTATGGAGCAATAAGAGTCACCGACCGTTACAATCCGAATCTAACATGATTCTTATTAGATAGCTGATCTAGCAATTTTATTCGGGGAATTGAGAGGAATTCGTCATCTTATATAACGCCCGATTCCATAAATTCATTTCAGGCAGGATGTCGGATTATTTTATATTAAAAATGCACATATTTGCATGCTAAACTTGCATAGTGCATATTGGAATATTACAAATATTTCATAATATTGAGATAGACATTGTCGATTATTTGCTTTAATAATTAAATATGTAAATATGTAGTAGAAGCTAATTTATTAATGTACAGGGTGTTAGGTAAACATGCGGCAAAAATTGAATGGGTTATTTTTGGTCTATTTTTTAGAAAATTTTGTTCTATGATGATTTCTGAAAAACTCCTTTGTTTTGAAGATACAGGGTGAACAAAATTTGGAAGATTCAAGTAGTTCTACGCAAAAAATTGCCAATACTTTGAATGTAAGTCATTAAACAGTTGTATCTATACCACATTCAGCGTGTTCAGCTATTACAACCTGCTGATTTTTCTTTACGTATTGTTTTATGTCAATGGCTGTTGCAAACATTAGTTCTAATCCTTTAATTTTTGACTGAAGCCAGTTTCTCAAGAAATGCAAAGCTGAAAATCCGCATCAGGTATGTGAAGATCGTTTTCAACATCAGTTTTCTTTGAATGTTTAGGTTGGAATTGTGAGCGAGTATTTCTACAAGGAAGACTTACCGGCGAGAAGTATTGCAACTTTTTGGATTACATGCTATCTCAGTTTCTTATGGTGCTATCTGAGGTAACTAGTTACGCTACTGCAGTGGAGAATTTGGACGACTTTCGAAATCGGATAAGTGCCGGGTGTAACTCAATTAGAAACAACCCTGGTGTGTTTAAAACAGTTTGGCACTCAATGACAAGAAGATTGAATGCTTGCACCCAGGCTGACGGAAATCATTTCGAACATTTATTATAGATTCAGCAATTTTACATGTACTTTTTGATATTAAAATTGGTAACTGTCGCAAATTTTGTTCACCATGTATTTTTGAAACAAAGAGATTTTTTAGAAATCATCATAGGACAAATTATTCTTAAACCAGGCCAAGAAATAACTCCTTGAATTTTTGTTGCATGTTTACCTAAATTATAAAAAGTAATATTTTCAGAATAATACTTTCAAACTAGTTTAGTAAAAAAATAGCAATTTTTGGTTTGGCATTTTAAAAAATACAGTCTTTGATTAGTTGATGAACAGTTTTTAACATTGCAACGACATGCAAAGGTAGGCGATATGTACTTTCAACTACTTTTGTTATTATACAAACTTCAAATGCGAGTTTTATTTACATATTAACATTTACATAACTTCTTAATAAATTTACATTAAAATAAACGTATTAATGAAATACGTGATTTTTGTTTGGATATATACATTTTTGCAGATTAATCTAAAAAACTATTCACTACTTATGACATGCAACTTTTTTTACCGTTGTCTAACTAATTGATCTAGTTTTAAATAAAAACATGGAAAGTCAAATTAATAAAAATTGCAATGAAAGTGAAAATGTGACAAACAGTGGGATCAGTGGTTTATGATATTAGGCCGGTAGTAAAACATTTAAGGCTAAAATAGTACAGTGGTACATATTGAGCTTATTGGAACAAAAACCATAAACTAGCAAAGCCATAAATGCAGCTGCCGTTAGCTGCATTTATGGCTTTGCTAGTTTTATTACACGCCGTTGTGTATAGTATTTTTTGTATGTTGATTTAACCATTTAGGAAACATTTATTTAATGTAAAACAATTTATTTAATAATTAAGAGTCACATAACAGTAAAGATAGCTATAATCTTTTGTATAACGAATACATATTAAAGAGAACTAATGACAGTAATCAGCCCTGTTTAACCTACGAGAAATCTTTATCTACTTGCGGGGTTTTGTCAAATAATTAAATTATCACCGAGCCTCTTAGAATTTTAATTATTTTACCTGACGTTTATATTAACACTTGCATGATAATAACGAGAAGAATCTCTGAGTGATTAAAATTAACTCTGAGAAGTTTGACGTTGATAGAGAGTAAATACATAACACACAATTTAATTTTTGGCAATTAGACTCGGCATTATCTGAAGCGCACAATATGTTTAAGCATTTAAATTGGTTTGCTAAACGTCAATTACTGGCACTCTATAATCGGACTTAATTAGCAGAATATTGTCCTGAGTTGGAGAAACTTGCTGAACTGGATTTTTAACTTAGTGTTGGCACAGCCTCTTCTTTGCTGGCAATTTACATAACGGATGAACTTATAGTTTTGAATAAATTGCAAACTATTTGAAAGATTATTAATTAATACTGATGCGCTTGTTAAGCTGGCAATAAGTAGCGGTGAAAATAGTACAGATAAAGTTTGTGTTAGGGATATTTATAATTCATAATTCTACAACAATTGATGTTGCTGTCAAACGGAATGGTTTGCTACTTAAGATAAATAATGTATTAAAATCGTAATTATACCGTAGAGTTTGACACGCAGGCTGAAACGTAAAGAAGAGGTTTTCTCACGCGGCTTTACATTGGTCACAAGATTTATTGAGATGCTTCTTGTTTCTGATGTTTGCAATGTTCTATTAACTGTTTGTCATATTTTAATGGATTGGTGACAATTATTAGAACAAAGAGCTGCATCCGAGTTATCACGCAGTTTACCGATTGTCTTGGGCAAGCAGATTGCTTTTGTCAATCGCCTGGTCAAATTTGTTTGATGGAGCAGTGTTTAGGACCATTTACACCCTACACTGTTGAAATTATTTAGTCATTTTTTTGTTTTTAATAGTAATAGTAATAGTATTTATTAGTGTTAATATACATACAGGGAGTTTATAAATGATTAGGATTATGTAATCATTTTAAATATGCCGCCTTTTTAAAATTGTTCACTATACTACATGTATATGTTTTCATATGTTTGCTTGACAGCTGTCAAAGTTAATCTGTCAAAATAAATAGTATAGTGGACAATTTAAAAAAAGCGGCATATTTAAAGTGATTACATAATCCCATTCATTTATAAACTTCCTGTAGTATTTACACACGTCATAAAAAAATAATACATATCATAAACTAATCTAAGAAATTAAAAGTTAAGTATTCTGAAAAATTATAAAAAGCATTTTTGGTTATCAATTTTTTTATTCTTATTTTAAATTGCAATAGATTAAGAGTTTGAATGATAAGCGGTAGTACATTAAAAAAATTTATTCCATGGTAATTGGCCCTATTGCGCGTTTTGTTTATGCGTTTGAAATCAAAGCGTATATTGTTTCCTTGTCGTGTAGGGTAAGAATGAAGTGAGCTTTGTAATTGGTAGCTGTCTATATTAGTCCTTATATATATATTAAACACTCGAGGATGTATATGCAAGGAACAGTTAAAATTTCATATTCTACAAATTTATGTTTGCAGTCCGCAGAGTAATTTAAATTACTGATAACACGAATTATCTTTGTTATTTTATTATTATGTTATTTCACAACATTATTTTACACATTTTATTATTAGAAGTTTTTTTTTTAGGCTAGATGGTAAAATATTCTAAAAGATTGGCAAAGTGTCGGATTCATTTACTCTCAGCTTGAAATGCCTACCGACTAAAAACCGCCCATTAGTGAGTGCCTACGGAAGTTTGAGATCTTTTGACTCATGTACTTTTCTTTTAAAGATTAATAGTTTGGAGATAGTTAGACTACGTTGTATATAGGCTTGTGCGTAAGTGAGGATGGGTCTAATGATAGACGTGTCTCTTCTCAAGATTAACCCCCAGATACTTGGCAGAATCGGACCATGGTATTGGAACGTCATTAAGGAAAACGTTCTCATAAGGTTTGATTCGTTACTTTGTGAAGAGTACAGCTTTGCTTTTCTCTGGATTAATAGTGATTTGCCACTTGTCCAACTATTTTTCGAGGTTGTGGGTGGCCTTTTGAAGCCTTATAACCATCTCGGGCGACCTGAAAGAGTATTGAAGAGCCGTATCGTCGGCGAATTGTGCCATTTTGACCCTGTGCTTACAACCCAAAAGCATGTCAGCAACATATAGGTTCAATAGCAGCGGAGAGAAAATGGAGCCTTAAGGAATTTCTGCCTTTATTTCTTGAGGGATAGATATGTGATTTCTGAGCTTTACTTTCAAAGTTTTGCTGTCTAAAAATGAGGCTATTAGCATTACAAGTAGAAGAGGATAGTTGGCTTTATACAATTTGAAGATAAGTCCCTCGTGCCAGACCTTGTCAAAGGCTTTGTCTAAACCTTTGACTATAAGGTCCGTCACGCGGTTTAGTTGGTGAACTGACGAGTTTAATATTATAATTAGAAGAAAAATTGGCATTAATAGTCTATTTAGGTTGATATGTCAAATATATAAACTGACAACGTTGCTAATCTGGTGAATATATACCAGTTTAAAGCATAAAAATATAAGGGGTGGAGAAATTTTCTTAAGCAAATATTTTTAGACATTTAAAATAAAGAAAAACAACAAATAATGCAGCTTTAATAAGTATTTGATTAATTAATATGACCTCAAATGGGTGCAAAAGTAATGTTGTACGAAGATATAATTATTTACAATATTTCATTTCCTATATGAAATATTACTTAATTTTATACACAATATGCACTGATTCGCGACTATTTTTCAAATGATTTCTAAGATTTCTTATAGAATTAACATAATTAATTTATAGAAAACTATATTATATGTCATAGTGAAGTAACTCTTACTTACGTATACATAACAGCATAAATAATAACATAATAAAGAACTAACAAAATGAACTTAATCCAATACAATAATTTATGTATAGCACATAATAAGTTAACATGTTTGCGTAGGAAATGATATATAAAGTAGATAGAGAAATCGTGAAATTTTAATCATTTAAAGTTTACATTATATTCTATTGATGCTTTATCTGCTGAATAAACAGATTTATAATCCAATATTGAGTAAAAGAAACTTAAAACTTTATAACAAAATAATAGGTTTTAACTTATTTTGAGATCAAATACAATGTATGGGATGAAAATATAAGTGTTGTTTAATATCCCAGCACTATTCTTCTGGTATATTATAATAAAAGCTTAAAGGAAAGTTAGCGCATTAATAAATGTCATCTGCCATAAATTTTATTATTTATAACATCAATATAGGTGCATAAAATGTAAGATTTGAATCACTAATCTCTGTCAATAATAGTATTTTTATACAAAAAGCAAATTAATTATTAAAGATTATTTACTAGTTTTATTAATATTTATGAATACTAATGTCTATTATTTTTTTGTTTCAGGTAAGCTATGGCATTCTAAATACTACATGACATGTGTAGGTTTGGTATTTAAAGTTGTAAGTTATTTTCTATAATATCTTATTTATAATCGAAAAAAGACAAGCATGTAATTTAATATTAAATAGTTATTTCTATAACATTATGTAAATATAAAGTAATTTTTATATTTGAAAATTTATTTAAACTCTTTGAAATTTGTATGCCAACGATGTAAATTATTATTTATAATCTTATCTTTATAATTGTTTTTTAAAGTAATTCTACTGGTAGTATAACACCAAAACATTCTGATGTAAAAATAAATGCAATTAGTTATATATAGAGAAAATGAATATCTGCAAGGAAAATGGTACAACTTACAAAAAATAATTAGAACTAATGGCGGCATTCATCTGCAATAGGTTTCAATTTTTTTTTTTATTACAAAATTTTGTTACTTAATAAATTTGGTTTGTAATTAAAAAAGGTATTCAGGGTGTTTATGGTTTTGTGGTTTTATTTTTAAGAAGTGATTAAATATTTTAAAAGTATTTATAAGGAAATACGCCAAAATTTTGTTATGCTTGTTTTACAAAAATTTACAGTTTTAGTACTAAAGCCATATGAACTTTTTTGCATCTTGTTGTCCAAAATTACTTCAAGATATTTTAGTTTGCTTGATATCCATAGTGGGGAAATTGGGAGTTTTGGTAGATTTAGAGAACCAGTTTAGTTTTGGGGGGTAAACGCATGATTTAGCACTAAATTCTGATAAATAATTGTATAAAATTCACGGTTATTCAGTAGTTGTATGAGGCTATCAACTACTATATTTCATAGTAGTTGAGATAATACACCTCTCCGGCGACAACCTTTGGCAACGACTTTTTTGACCGTCAAATTTTTAACGATAACTGTCACGGTTTTTTTTTTCTAACATGCAGTTTTTATTTGTTTGAATTCAATATCTATAAATACTCCTAAGATGGACATTTTGTGATTGGTCAATTACAAGATATAGAAGTTAGCATTTTGGTTTGGTTGTATTGGCGTAGTGATAAGGGTTGTTTTTAAAATATTTTTTTTGTACATTTGCTCTAATGTTTTCAGGAGAAAAGACGTGAGACTGATGGTTGTTAGGATTTTGCAAGGATTTAATCGTTACGCATTGGTTTTGATATGAATGCAACTTTTACTTTTCTCTGTATTATAGGTAGGTATAGAAAAGCAGAGCATGCTCTATACATTATTGTCTGATGAGTTAGAATGATATCTTTGCCTCATTGTAGAAGGAGAGACCCTATTTAATTCTGACTCTTTGTATGGAGAGAAGTTTTTAATTTTTCCTAACGCATCTATTCAACAAGTTGTTTCCTAGTTTTTCTCTAACGGGGTTGGAGTTGCAGCGTTGGAGCATACTTGTACCGGGGCGGTACAGACCGGGAAGTGGGTTTTTAGAAGTATCTCCGTTGCTTCTAATAGATTGACTGTGTATGAGCCGTAGGTTTTGGTAGGGCCTAATTTTTGTTTAATGTTTGTGTTCTAAATTGAATTTTATCTACCTGTGATTTGCCATTAATACCGACTTAGATACGTTTCAGTCGTGGATTTTGTTTGAAATTTTAAGGGTTACTAGTCTGATATCTATGAAATGAGACTTAGCGTTCAACAACGGGCAATAGTTTTGAACAACTGGTGCAATTCTGTGTTTGTTATTGTAGTTTTTTAACGTCAATAACGTTTTTTTAAGGTGTTTAATTGACCCTTAAAAATACAATTACAACATCCAGTGTATCATACGGTGTGGTTTTACTCGTTGAAATTCAGAGGTATTTTTATGTTATTGTGACATATTAAGTAATTCCTAAATTTTGAAATAAAAAAAAAATTGATAAATTTGATGCTAAATAATATCTAGTATATATTAAAAATTTTGATCTTATTTTAACAATTTTATTTCTTTATACCATACGTTTGTAGATACAAGGCTTCGGTAAAAGTATTAATTTGCTTTAGCTGCTAATTGTACATAACAAACAAAGTCATTTTTATTTTGAATCATAAAAATAAATATTTTTTGCAAATTTTAAATATTTGCAAATATAAACCTTGAAACTAAACGCGACAACTCTCAAAATTAATAGTATTGGATATTTGAGTAGGTTATTTTATGGACTAAAACACTATTTAAACGATTAGGAACACAAATACAATAAATAAATAAAATGGTTTTAATTATTCAAAATCAACAATGAACATTATGTCAATATATAAATAAAAATTCTTGTAGCACTGCTATCATAATATTTGATTTTAATCAATCAATTTTTACATTACTTGTTTCATGGGACTTGAAAACAAATAAACTTCTCTCATATGTTGAATTTTTGAACTAAATAAATAGAGAATATATTGGTCGTAATACACACATGTACTACATAACTGCTAATAAAATATACATTCTTGTTCTTAACTATATTTACATAAATAAGTGTTAAATAAAAATATCCATTAAACTGATGCTACTTGTCTTAGCTGTGAAGTGGTCTCAAGGGATTAAATGAAGTGGTGGCATTTCAATAGTTATTTTATATGTACATATGGGTCACTGTAACTGCAGCAGCATCTAACAAGCTTCGTTTCTTAGAATTGTGTCTACATTACATTATAAAATATATCGTATATGGATTTATACAAAAAAATTAAAATAGTAGCAGCAAATTACAAATACGTGGTCGGAAAACACAATTGTTCTCATTTCTTTAAGTGTTTAATTTTGATTTTATAAAGTTTTACATTTAGATTAATTCAGGACGAAAAAATCAAATGAAATATAAAATTTAAAATGCATATTGATTACAACAACATATTATAATAATCATTCTAAAATGACATTGGGTAACTTTTAGAACTAGAACTTGTACAAATATAATATTATATATAATTATTTAGGTTAACCTACATGCATTTGTTTAACTACAAGATTTAGATAATATATGTAACGATGAAATAATGTATTAAAAACTTTAACATAGAAATATTAAATAAACAAATATGTTATACTTTAGAAATTTACTAATATGCGTAAACGGTCATTGCTGTAATAGTTAATAAAATGTTGACACAATAATGAGTAAATATAAAATTAATCTAATATACAAAAATTACATAACAATTTAAATATATTATTTATTTTATATTATTAGTAATACAAAAATCAGCATTTATAAATTGTCTTATCTATTTTTTAAGTAAATTTGGTTCAATATTTAATGTTTTGTTATTTTATTAAATATGTGTTTTTCTTACAAATAATAACAATATTTATTGGTGTCTAAATGTATATGTTTTATAAAAGTAACAAAATACATAATAATATAAAAATAACACATAGCAATATAAAAAGCAATTAAAAACTAAAAATAATACATATTTTAGGATAAATGTTCATCTGTCAAATAAATTTGAAAATTTTATTAATTTTTACATTGTTCTTCGAACAAAATTACTTCATCTCAGTTAATCAATATGGATTTTGATCAAAACGTTTGACAACAGATCTTCTGACTTATGTTAACCACAAATGAAATTCTATTTTAGACAAACATGGAGGTCTTCAGGTCTCAAACCTATTTTTGAAATCAAACTTTTTTTTTTTCTAACTTTATGGATATTCTGTTACGGATTATTTTAAGGAATATTGGTAGTGTACGACTTATTAAGTTAATTGTTTGGCAGTCACTGCATTTTCTAGTATTTACTTTTTTGGTAGTGTTATAAAGGTAGATTTTATCTACTTTTTTAGGTATTATTTTAGTATACTTCATTAAAAAATATATAATATAACGTCTATCTAGTCTATTAATTTTAGAAGTTTGGATGGAATTTTGTTTGGCTAACTGTGTTACTTCTTTGTGATCATTTTATTGCAATTTGCTTATGAAAAAGAAAATCTTTAAAAGATACCGTTTAGTAGTATCAGGGTTTTACTGACTAAAAACTTCATCTTTCTTCTTGCTTTTTTCGAAGCGGTTTGCTTGGCGCCTCTTACACTATGGTTCCGCACATCTTTCTTTGTTACTTCTCTGGTAGTTTTGTTTATTTTTGATGAATTGAGGAGATTGTCTTAAGTTCGTCTTTAGAAAGCTTGGTTTAAAAAAAAAATGACATTTTTTATTTTAAGAGTTACATTTGCTAAGCAGATGTAGCGGAGTTTCTTTTTCCTTTTCCAGTGACTAGTTATCAGTCTTGTAATTTTTTGCAGTTTTGTTTGGTTCATTTGCATTACCATTTGGGTAGTGTATGATGGTTCTGTTAAGAATTGCTTTGTTTGTTTTATTCCTTGACAGTTTTGGTACAGGTTGCGCATTATTTGTTTACTAGTTTTGTATGAAATCCCGAAAGCAAGTTCAACGAACGTTTTTATGGTTTTATATGCTCTGATATCTTTGTGTCTGTCATCAGATTAGATTTTATAACCTGTGATTGTATTGTTTATAATTCATTGTCTGCAGTTTGCCGGCCATAAGAAATCATCATAGTAGTGGTGATAACACACTGCCTGGCCAGCAACTTTGGCTTACCATATAATGTGATTGTTCTTGAGCATACAGTTAGTGAAGTATTGAACGAGAGACAAAATGCAAACAAATTTCCTGATTGGTATGCATAATGGCATCGGCGCAGAGGCAGAGTTTTTAGTGCTCCGTCCCGTATATACCTATCAACTATTTTTGTTTCAAATAGTTTTAGCATGAAGATGTCAGACTAATTGGTCAGTAAAATTTAGTTAGAGCATATTCTTTTGGTTGTTTTTTGTTTGTCATATCAGGATTCTTTTGGTTGGAGTGGGTTGGGTGTTTATTAAGAGAAATCAATAAATGTTTATTTAATTTAAAAACGAAACCAGTCAAATGGCCGTCACGGTTACCGGTGCAGTACCACATTTTTTTCATGAATTTTTTTATGACCAATTCGCACATTTACGGCTATATGTCATTGATAACTTCACGAATTTTATCTTTAAGGTCTGGAATTAATTGTAGAGCATTGGCATAGATCTTATCTTTTACGTGGCCCCAAAGTAAAAGTCTAAAGGTGTTAAATCACAAGATCTTGGTGGCCAATTGTGATCACCTTTTCGAAAAATAACACGGTCAGGAAATTTTTCTTGCAAAATTGCGATTGTTTCGTTGCTTGCGTGGCACGTCGTCCACATCAATATCTTCCAATTCCGGCCATAAAAAATCATTAATTATAGCTCGGTAGCGCCATCTATTCACCGTAACAGCTGCACCAGCCTCATTTTCAAAAAGTAGGGTCTAATTACACCGCCAGCCTAAAAACCGCACCAAACAGTGACACGTTGAGGATGCAAAGACTGTTCAACAATCATTCTTGGATTTTCTAAGCTTCAAATGAGACCATTCTGCTTATTAACGTAGCTTTCGAGGTGAAAATGGGTCTCATCACTGAAAATAATTTTTTGATGAAATTCCAGATCATTTTGATGCATTTGAAGGACCCAATTAGCGAAGGTACGACGTTTATGGTGATCGACCGGCTTGAGTCCTTGTGTTAACTGAACTTTAAAAGCTTTAAGACTTAAGTCTTTATGCAAAATACGGTGTAATGTCGTTTGTGGAATGTCTAATTCCAAAGATCGACGAGGAATCGACAAACCTGGGTTTTCTTCAACACTACGGGCTACATCAGCAATATTTTCATGTGTTCTTGAGCGATGCACACGGTTTCGATTCATCACATCACAAACTTGTCCGAATTTTTCTACCAGGTTTACTATTGCCGGCCGAGAAGGTGATTTACGACGACCAAAAAGTGCTTTCGTTTTGCGAACTGTGACTGATAAATTTTTGTAGTAAATTTTAATAATTTCAATGCGTTGTTGAAGCGTGTATCGTTCCATTTTTAATAATGGCGTAGTTATTACTTGTCAAATGTCAAAAGATAATAACTTTAAATTTGACAGCTGCCCAAAAGCATGTTATTCAAAATTAAACTTCTTATTGGAAAACATTTAGAAAGTGTGTATGCAGTAGCTTTTTCAAAGTGTTTTGCTGAAAAGATCATGTAGGTTTGATTTGTGGCGTACAAATCAAACCTACATGATCTTTTCAGCAAAACACTTTGAAAAAGCTAAGGCGTTTAAGTAATCTTGTTGGAGGTGTATTTTACGTTTTTTTGGAGTTAACAAACCTGTATTCTATTATTTTGTTTCAGCTAGTAACCTGTTTTGCTACCTTAGGATAGCCCTAAATTGACCAATTGGTATGTACATAACAACATATTTGATATGTACATCTCAGTCAGTTTTTCTTGGTTTTTTTATAATTCAGTGGGAGCGTTTTTCTGATTTAATATTTAATTGAATGTATGTGTGGTTTGACATTGAAGGTTTATTCGACATATGCCATTTTTTAATTATTTGTTTTGTCATTTGCTAATGTTAGGTCAATAAGTTTATTTTACGTCGCGTTTCTGAATGTGGGCAAGTTACATTTGTTTATAATGTTAATATTAGTTTTTAAAATGTATTCTAAATGTTTGGGTTAATGTCAATGGTCCCTCACGAATTGTGTTGCAATTGCATTGCACTCAAGGATAAGCGGTTTTTTAAGCTCGCTACTGATCAGCTTTTGGAATTCCTGTGGCTAATGACCTTTTGATCGTAGGGATGGCATCCTTATGCGAGAATCATCTTTCTCTGGGCTCTACTATAGCCATTTTGGCTGCCACTTGTCTTTGGCTTAAAGGTCCTATAATGGCATTAAGTTGAGTTTATTTATTGCATGAGATGAGGGTTGGCTAATAAGAGCCATTTACCCGTAATGCATGGCTTTTGTATCTTATTCTTATTTATCCAATGTTTTTGTTTGGTTTTTTGTTGCTAATTTGATTTGTTCTTGTGCTTCTAGGGTTTTAAAAACGTTTTTCTATATATTCTTTCTGTTTTAAAAGTTTTTGTGGTTGTTTTATCAATTTGTTTTTGCTTATATCTTTAATAGTACAACTCTTTGATTCCTTTATGCATGTTATGGTTATCTATTTTTTATGCAGTTTTCTCTATATATGTTTTTCTTTGTAGTTATTTAGATTGTTTATATAGAAAGAAAATGCTGGTTAAGTATTTGGAATATATAAAGGGATTTTCAATAAGGGCGGATGAAATAAAACAAGCTGTGAGGTATTAACAAAATTCTTTTTTTTATTTGAAAGGCCTATGTGTGCCATTAAGTGTGGAATATGACATTGTTCCATTGCTTGCCTTGGCTTTTTATGGTAACACGGATCCGAGTGGTTCAATTTTCAATGATTCTTCCGCTTAGATTCTGCTGAATATGAGCGATGGCCTGTGTTATGTTCAACTTTAGGGCATCGGTCGATTGTGCTTTATTTTCATAGATCTGCGACTTTAAGAAACCCCACAAGAATAAGTCTAGCGGGGTCAAATTGCATGACCTTGGTGGCCAATTCAAATTACCACTGCGAATGATAACCTTACCTTCAAAACGTTTATGCAGAATGTCAATTGTGGCTAGAACCACATGTCGTCTAGATCCATATGGTTCAATTGGATCAACTTGGGCTATAAGATATTGGTTATCATTGTTTTGTAGCGTTTGCCGTTGACGGTGACCGCCTTACCAACGTCATTTTCGAAAAAGTACGGACTAATGACGCCACCGGCTCAAAATCCACACCAATCGGTAACTTTTTGTAGATGCATTATCACTTGGTGAACCTTGTGTGGATTGGTATCGTTCCATATACGGCAATTTTGCTTGTTAATATGCGCTTCGTCACTAAAGATGAATTTTTTGCCAAAATTGGGGCTCTCTTCCTAACGATTTGAAGTCCAGTCGGAAAACAAACAGCGTTTTCTATGGTCAAAAACTTTAAGCTGCTGGATCAATTAGGTCTTGTACGGGTGTAGGCCTAAGTCCTGACGCAATATTTGCCAAATTGAAGTCTACAAAAGTCCGAGTTCTTGTGCACGGCGAAGAATTTACTGCTTTAGGTTCTGCTGTACACATTCAAAGATTGCGGAGATGTTCTCCGCTGATCTTGCGTTCTTTAAACGTACAGGTGTTGGCTGATTGTTTACCGAACCTGTCGTCTCAAATTTGGATACCAAACGTTGAAGAGTCGACTGTGAAGGGCCACAACGTCTACAGTAAAATGAGCGCAATACGCTCAACGTTTGCACTAACAAACACTCATTTTGTTAATAAAGTTTTCTCATTTTAACGTGCTATTCAATTGTGTAACTTGCTATGGTGATTTGGCATAAGTAACTGAATAATAAACAAAAGGTTTCATAGATGTCACAAAATTAAAATGGCCGCCACGGGCCGCTAAAATCTACTATATTTAATATATTTATTTTTTAGAAGTGCTTTTTATAACGTCATACTAGTTTTTTTGGAAAGAATATGTCATTGTACAGAAAATTATTTTTTAAGCTGTTTTACTTTAGAACTAGAACGTCATTTAATGCAGCTACCTAAAGCAATGAATAACGAAAAATTCGGTCAATTACAATAATTTGGAATTTGTTGGTATGTTAATTGACAAATTAAGATATCTGATAATATCATACAAAAACAGAAACATTTCACATTTTATCCAAGAAATGCTTGGTGCATATATTGTGTAAGGAACAATTAATTTGTATGAAGCGGTTTATAGTACTTACAGACCGAAAATAGCTCATGCAGTGAGGTATTTTCCAGATTACTAATTTAATACTTTACGAGCGGTAGTCTCTATATTCCAAATGAAAAATATGTAGTCATTTTTATATTATCAAAATATACTTCAGAAAGTTGTTTACAACATCAATCTTAAAAGATTTAAAATGGTTAGGTTTGATGAGTTTTAAATAAGTTATTTTGCTTGTTTTATTGTTTGTCATTAAGTGATTTTACCATTCGCTCCTACTTAAAAAGAATTTATTGAGAGATGTCCGGAAGCTAAGGTCCGCCTGAAGCTCATTTTTTTTTCTTTTTTAATATATGACATTGACTGCCAAGTCGATTGACTCTTTGCTTCAAAAACTTCAGATGAAAATACTTTTAGTACATTTTTAATTAAGTAATTTATTGAGTATTATTTAATACTAACAAATCTTACATAATTATTTTTTTTATAAAAGTTTTGTTGTGTTTGCATTAAATATAATATTAAATATATAATTATTTTTAATCTTAATATCATAGTAATATTTTTTAAATTTTGCTGTTGAAACATAGTCTATTAAATTGGTATCTATGTCAATATATTAGGATTCATAATTATATAAATAGAAAGAAAATATTTGCACGGAAATAGAAATAAGTTCACGGCACATTTCCGTAACAATTAGTGAAACGTAGGAATAAATTTTATAAGCACCGTTGATTTAAGCCAACAGTCCTAACAAGCAATAAAATAATTAAATTACAGAAAACTAACAAGCTAATAAAAAAAAAATATACACAAATCAATTCAATGATTATAATCCTTACATACTTTATAAATTTTATTGATATAATAAATACATTAAACTAATTTCAGAAGGCAATTAATATGTGGGACATCTGTTAATTACTTTCTTTATAAATAAAAAAAATGTCCAATTGAAAAGTAAAACCATCTCCGTAA
Organism: Tachinus rufipes; assembly: GCA_963932245.1. Classification (NCBI taxonomy): domain Eukaryota; kingdom Metazoa; phylum Arthropoda; class Insecta; order Coleoptera; family Staphylinidae; genus Tachinus; species Tachinus rufipes. Next base: position 40,556,053 of record OZ010741.1, on the reverse strand, counting down.
AATAGTCCAAGTTGGACAACTCAATGCCAAGGTCTTTTATAGTAAATAAATAATAAACTAAAGGAGAAAGTGCATGCAGGTTTAGATGATTAGCATATTTGGTAGCGTGCTATTTATTACAAATCGATGATCGTGTGGAATTATCACGAGAAAACGGAATGAACAATCGGCGACTAAAATAACGACCATTAAGGGGTATTCATTCCGCCAATATGGATGTAATAACTTTCTGGAAAATGAATACCATACATAAATATAGTCGGTGTAATTGAATTAAGTTATTGGCTCTTCTCACGCGTACTCTATATATATTTTATATAATGCCAATAAATTGCAAATCAGAATTGTCATGGGAAAATTGTAAATGATATCATGATTTTACATTAACATTTGGAGCGATGCTATATTATAATAAATGTTATATATTGACTATTTATTGCATTGCCTAAAATGCAATCAAATCTGTGGGAAATTAATTTTGATGAGTTACATGAATATTTTATTGAGCGGAAATTAAAATTACCATAAACATGTAAACCGCAAATATACATAATATGTTATTAAAACATATGTTTTATGTCAAATAGGATAGAACATTATAAATTGTTAAAATTTATGTAGTGTTTATAATAAATTAATTAATTTAAACGGCTATCGATTAGAAGAAATTTAATTAAATTATAATAACATATGTTGTATGAAAAAAAATCTATTTTGCATGTTAAAAACTATTAAATTTACTCTTACTTTTAGCTTTCATTTTATAAATGAACTTAATCAATTCCATGTGGTTTATTAATTTAAATTAATATGAATATGATGTAAGTTGTTAGAAAATCAATATTGCGGAGGAATTTAATTTTTTTTTTCTCATTACAATTTCTAATCTAAGAGTAATTGTTAAGGTGTAACGTACATCTGTTGTTTGTACATGCAAACGGTGGCAGCAGAGGATTTTGTGCTTGGTGGGTAGTCATGTGGGTAAATATTTGTAGGCTCACCAAATGATTTGCATTTACTGTAATTGATATCACAATTTCTAATTTAATAATAGTCTTAATAGGTTGCACAAATTACAGAATCGATGTAAGTACTATGTAAATTGGAAAGTTACTGTGTTTAGGGAACTCCTTTAAATCTAATACAATCATATTTAAGTAACGGAATACAATAAAGAAATGATGTATGCAGATGATACCGGATGTGTCTACAAATAACCTCGATTTAAGAATTATGTCGATAATGCCTAAGAGTACTTGAAACATATTGTGTTACAAATTACATCAGTCATATAAATGTAATATTCTACTTGCAAGTAATAGTTTATTATATTAATCAAAACCACAATTATCCGCTAATTGGATAATATATTTTATGTTAATTTTAAAAACCTATTTTCTTATATGATGAAGTGAAGTATAACAAGTCCCTTCTGGTTGTGTCATAATATGGTCAATATGCTCTAATTTTTGTTTTTTTTATTGGCTTGGTCATTCGTTGCATGTGGTGCTTTGCGTTACTTTCAGATGCTTTGGCAATGATCTGTAATGGTGGTTAATTGCATTTTCAGTTGTTTTTTTGGCACGCGGGGGTAACGTTCATAGACTTATATTTACTCAGTTTTTATAGAAACACGTATATTCTGTTATATTTAACTAATGAAAATAAACATCTACTTTATAAAATAAAAGTTTTGGATAATTGTAGAAGTTGTAAAGACTCGGTTGAGAGTCGTATAACGATGGTAACAAAAAGGAAAGTTGCAGTGAATTTTATTAGATGTAAGCAAATTAGAATTTCAATTAGAATGAATTTAAATGATAAATATTTTGAATTAATAAATGGTGTATTTTATGTAAATTGCCTTTTATTCAATAAAGGAAACATACACTCGTGTTTCAGGGTATGCATCCATCATTAGTGTGCCTAGCATCTCTCACTGGTTGAAGAAACAATTTACATATAATCACAGTAACTATTAAACAGTTGAAGTTTAGTAATGTGTCGAAGGTGGCAACGCAATGTCCCCTATTAGGAGAAACGTTGAACTGTTTGTGTGTGAAGGAGAGCTGTAATACAGTTAAATTTTACACGGATCGGCAACGGCATTTTTGGCGCGTTTTATTTGAATCAGATATTAGAATTTATAAAAAGTCAAAAATAGCAATATCTGGCCTTAAAACATTAAAATAATGCCAGAAAATCCAGCAATAAACTGTTGAAGAATGTAAAAAAATTATAAAACCCTAAAAATAGAATCATTTATCTAAAAATTATTGAAAAATGTTGATTATTAAATTACAAAACAGCCTTAAAATTTTAAGTAATGGTCAGAAAACAGCTTTGAAATATGAAAAGTGCAAAACTCGAACATACGAGTCGAAAATCAACAAAATTTCTTGAAAATCTTTATGAAATCTCAAAAATAGCAAAATCCAACAATAAAATATAAAACATATTGTTAAAAATACTAAATTATATTTACGAATTGTTTAAAATAGCAAAATCCGGCCACCCAGGTTTTGAAATAGACGTCGCTAGGGCTCTATATGCTTGTAGACCTTTCCGAGTTGCAAGCTCTTGCTTAATGACAGCTACACCACTGTTTATAAGACTCATTTTGGTAATAATTTTTTTTAATACTTTATCTTGCATTTTGGTCATTTTTTCTTATAATCTATCTAAATTTTGTTTACTTAATTATTTTTAAATTGGTATCATCCTATAAAATCACATTTGCTAAAAGTGCAAAAGTGGTTTTATAGGTTTTATTGCGGCTTACAATATATTTTTAAATATAATTTTTAATTTTATTGAATTTATTGGTATCTTTGGACAAATTTGAATAATATGTTTATCCATTAGCTTGCAGGATGTAGTTGCTTCATGATATCACTAGGTTATTTTACATAAAAGTTAGTTTGATAATTTTTTTTAATAAAAAGTTTTAAAACAGTTTTTATTAAACTTAATACACAATCTAACATTACAAGTCTTACATTTTTAAAATTGTTTGGTTGACGTTGGTTTTGGAACTGCAAACATCTTAGCGGTGTACTTCTTTGTGGCTTGTGACACGCATTTGATATCTAAACTTTTAACGGCAGTGTTCTTGAACTTGTTGAGTTGATTTTTGCCAATGGTCTGCTTTGTTTAAGAGTTTTTGGTACTCTAATAAGTCCTATTATCAAGTTCATGCAAAATTGTTTTAGTGTGAGATTGAAAAAAAATGTTGGCTTACAGAACACACGCATCGAGGAAATAGAAATAAGAACCGGGTTTTGATGATTTACTAAAAATAGCACACTTTGCGATTTAATCATTCTAAGGCTACCGCTATCAATTGAAAATACTAAATTTTATATCATTTTGTTTTATAGATTTGTTTTACAGAAAAAAAAAACTTTTTTGAGTTGAAGGAGACACTTTTTAACTTAATTTTTCGCGCACACTACTACTCTTATTACAAAAGTTTAGGATTATGTAACTATCTAATGTATGATTGTGCCACTCTAGTGAAATAGTGAATTCACATTAGGTGTGCGTAAATACAGCTGAAGTTGAACTGTCAAATTAAAGTAAATAGTTTGGTGCACATTTTAAAAAGGCGGCATATTTAAAGTGATTACATAATCCCTGACATTTATAAAGACCGAGTATATCTTCTATGTCATCAAAGATTGTTGTAACTCAATGGAATTAAAATAATTATCAAAAAAAATTAGTTTCCAACTAATGATTTTGTGAGATTTTATATCACTGGTTAGCAGAACCAAGTTTTTCTCTCTAAAACTGCTCACATTTTCAATGTAAATTTAAAACTTACACGTGAACTTACTAGAATTAGCTCTAACCCACACTTTATAGCTACAAGTTATTGGTTTATTTGGCGTATATTGCATACGGCGTTGCTACGCTTGTTGAAAAGAATTATCGGTTTGTCAACTGATTGGCACTCAGTTGGCTTGAGTACTGTCTGAAATGTCTTAATGAGCTTAGAAAAAAAAGGCGTTCTATTCTGTTTCAATACTGTTATCATTCAAATGAATGTTTGAAAATTACTAAGTGATCCTTGTTCTTGAGATTGCCTTGCTAATGTAAGTGTTGCGAAGTACCTTGGAAGATGACCAGTAATACCTGTAGTTAGCATTTTCTTTAAGCCATCAATAAATTTACTCCAAAAAATGTTTCTTTGTCTGTTGGGATATTATTCAGCGTCATCTTCATGTTTTTGTATATAATACAAATTTTTTTTTAAAACAATATTATTTTTTATGTTTTTAGAAAAAAGTTAAAGAAATACGTCTACGTAATACATTAGGCTACACAACTAATAAACTGGTAGTGCGAAATAATCACTAGAGCAATACAAATTATAAATAATATTGGTGGTATTCTTACACGACCACTAACCCGCAATGGGTTAAATTAAAAATATTTGAAGTTTAAGTACGAAACTTTGGGAAACATTGAACTGTACTTCCTTCTTAAAATTCAGATTTAGTATCCTTGGTTTTTATTAGATATTTACGATTATTCAGATAGAAAGTTATCATTTGGTAAATTTTTAGTAAAATATTATACATGGTAGCAGTTGTGATTTTAACTATTAGTAACTTTAGTTTTTTTATTTTTTTGTTACAAAATATAAGCAATTCAATTAAGATTTTATTAAGACACCTGTGAAAAAAAATTGCACGTTTAACAATCTGTTATTGGAAACATTCCAAATTGTATGCCTACATTTGCAGAATATTGAAGAAAATTCGGAAACTTACACTTGCACTTTTTTATATCATTTGAAATAAAAACAAACATTACTGCTAAAAATGTTGATAAAATTGCGAACGTTTCTATATAAAGTGAACTAAAACTAAATGACCAACAAGCAGGCTATAATTATACGGTACATTTTTAACAACACTGCTAACGAAAATTTAGTTCTTAACCTGATTATGAGCTCATTTCCAACTTAAAGGTTTAAATTACTCAACAGCTATAATTACTACTAAATTGTTTGTCTGGTGCAGAATTACAACGTTAAAAAATTATTGATTGATATTTCTTTGAAAACTAACTTGGAGAAAAATTTAATACTTGCTTTTAAAAACTATTCGGAATTATGGTTTCAGCAAGATGGGGCCACAACACGTACGTCTCGAGTCACTATGGCAGTTCTAAGAATTATTTGTGGCAAACGCTTTGTTTTCAAAATGGCAATTAAATTATATTTTCTAAAGATAAAAAAATTAAAAAATATTTACAAACTAAAAAGTTATTAATACTTAAAATCATAGCACGGCATATGGGCAACCGTGTATATGTAAAGTTTTTGGATTAAAACACTATGCTCTATTCAATCAAAGACGTTTCTGAGATTAAAAAAACTAGCTGTAGTTTGTTTATTTCTTTTCAACTGAATAAAACTGTCTTACTAAATTTAATATTGCAATAATTATTTTAAAAAAATTAATAATTGATAAGCTATCATCTTTTGGACTTTCTTGAGATTATTGGAAGTAAACTAATTGGTCTATAATTTCGGTTTTTTTTTTCTCTATTGTTAAATAGAAATGACAGTAGCAATTTTAAAATAGTCTGGAAACTGTTATTTTTTTTCATAGTGGTTCAAACAAACTTTTTTTATTGTTTAACAATTCAGCTGATAATCTAAGCATTTTATTAGTATTTATTTCTGTCACTATTACATAGTAAATTGGGAGAAAAAGGTTGTATTGTTCTTCCATATAATTTTTTTTACATTATTTTAAACCTTAAGTATATTACAATATATTATTAAATTTTACTTTTTAACCTTTCTAGTTTACGCTGTAATTATATACATACGTATACATTACAGTTTATAGACAATAATAACAATTTTTAATTAATATTGTTTAGCAGTTCAGATTTATTTCAAATTCACGCAGACAAAAGTAAACAACTTTATTAAAAATATTTCGAACTAGCTAACGAATGCAAACATATTTTATAGAAGTTTGTAGACATACAAATTTTCTACCAGACAATTGTCAGCAAAATTGATCTAGTATTTATATTGTTTTTACAATTTTAATTTATTTAACTCAATATTATATTAAATGTAAATATAACAAACAATAGTGAAATGTATTTGCTTCTTATTTATAGATTTATCATGTATGAAGGATAGTTGCAATAATATATTATATGAAATTTTTATGGCATTCTTAGAAATTCTCCGGAAGCGCTATTGAAATATCATAAAATGCAGCAAATAATAAGGTCGCTGTATATTAACAAGCCCTTGCACAGTAATATGTATGTGCATTTCTCACCCAATCATTTTTATTGTTGTCTTGCTCTGAAATTGGCTGTAATCTTCTCTTCTACCGTATCGATTCTAACAAAGTATTCTGTCACAATACATTATTATCGCCAATTATTATTTATTTGGAGCTATATTTTTTTCTATATGTTTTGTTGTAACCGCAGATTATATTTAATTGTTTCTATCAGTACAGATTAAGATTACACAGTTAATATAATAAAGTGTTAATAACTCCGAGAAGTTGACTAACCTTCTTGTATATTTGTTCATTTTAAGAATTTATTAGTGGGCGCACTGTAATGCTTTCTTGCACTGCTCGTAAATAAAGTAATTTTAGATGTTTTACAACTATCAAATATTATTCACATCTAAGAAGATCAAATAATCAAACTGCAATGATCTGCTATAAAATGGTTGTAATTATTTAATGTATACTGAAATTAGACAAGAAAAATGTCTGCTCAAAATAAATAAGTTTTATTTAGTTAGATAAGCGAATTATAAGCTATAACGTTTAATTTACATGATAGCTTCTCTATTTGGGTGGTGCTATTGTCGTAATTAATTATTAATAAATCTCGATTAATTGGAAATTAAGGCGTTCTGACATAACGTGGGCACCGGCGGTGACTAAGAAAGTTCAAGGTTTGCATAACACTTTTATTCACAAAATTATTCCAAATTTGCATAAGATAGAAAAAATGTACATAAATTTACGCTAGTTTTTTTATATATGTACGCGTTGAGTTGTGTAAGTGAAAATTGTAATTTTATTAGTTTTTTATTCTAATACTTTGCATAACAGTTACTTTTCTTAATTTTAAATTTTAATTTTTAAAATTATAAGTATATTGTATAATTAATTTGAGAATACATTATAGGATAACGTCCTTGTTTACTGGGTCATAACCTAATGTCCTTCAGAGTAAGGTGCATCTGCAATTAATGGAGTTATGTCTATGCGATAATCGCTGGTGTAAAATTTATTGCAATTATTATAGAATTAATAGTCTATGCCTATGGCATTTATGTTAAAGTTCATTGCTATTTACACAATAATGCAAAATTATCTCAACAATTTATAATGTAATATAATGTAAAGTGTTGAATTTTAATGATCTGGTGTGTTTTATTGAAATCTATTAAATTGACATAAAGTGGTTAACAAAGAAAGTGTAAGTGAAATATTTTTATGTTTTTTATGAATGAATGTTAGAAGTATGGTGAGCGATAATGATTTATGTAAATATGTACAATAAAATTATTATTGTGTTAAACTATAATGTTGCGATATATCGAAAAACTTAATAGATTTTCATAAGCTTTTTGAATGAATCAAAATTTGATATTTAAAATTTAATAGATTGCTCATGGGCTGCAATAGTGGCACAACTCAAAAAATCACGTTTTGAGATAATTGGGCTTAAAGTTTTCATTGCTATGAAAATACATAAAACTTGCCTTAATTTAATTAAATAAAGATTACCTTCAAACTGGTATCTTTTCCAAATGGTCAGTTAATAATAGTAGTAGTAAGTGTATATAATTTTGTCTTTTTTTTTTAATTTGTTTTCTATATCCCGTTTTTGAGATAATGTTATGAGTTGTGCTACTATTGCTGCAAAGTTTTATTTTTAGTAACAACAAAAACTACAAACTCGAAATTAAATTTTATGTAATAAGGAAATTAAAATATCTTTATTTTAAACATTTAAACATGTTTGCTAACATAGTAATACCTATGTCACTATATACATTTAATTACGTCGTTTTAAACGTTAAATAATAAAAACATGGAATATTACCATTGTGCAAAAAATACTGCGAAAAACAACAAAATAGTTTTGATGGGTGAAACGTTTTCTATTTAGATTAAAGTCACGACTGTTGTAGTAAATTTGAGTGACACCTTGGTATTGCATTGCTGGCTATTAGGATTTGTAGATAAAGTTGTTGTTAAAGAATAGTGTTTTAGTTTCTAGAAGTAGCCTGGTTTGTAAGATCTTATATATCATAGAAGTCGTCATATCGCATATTCGCAGAGTTTGAAAGGGTTGCCTTTTTTTTGTTGTCTTAATTAAAGTGGATTATTGCGGTGGAATGTAAATTGGGCCTGATTTTAATAATCTTTTTGTTTTATTTTATTTCAATTATAGAGTGGGCTCTGTCATTCTTATTTTGGGTGTTTTCAACAATAATTGAGGTGTAAGAGATAGATTTAACTTTTAATTTAGCAACAGCGTAAAGGTAACAATAATAACAAATTTTTTTTTGTCCACAGATATTATTAGAATTGGAATTTTATTTTTAATTCATCTATATTACAACAAGTTTTGTCGTTTAACAGTTTTGCAACATGTCTTAATCTCAGTTGAACCTTTGCTTCTCTCACCTTCACGCCATTCTTTTTATTTTCTAACTCACAAATTGTAAAATTGTAAAATTGATGATAAGTTGATAGTTTGGACTTTTGCTTGTAAATCAAAACAAAGTATTTGAAATACGCTACTATTGAAATTTTTATCTGTTTTTTTTTTTTTTTTACAAAGTTTTATTTTTTTCAAGTGACTACAATACTCGGTTTTAGCTTTCTTTTAGTCATATAAACTGAAGTTTATGTAACATGCATACTATATACCTTTTTGGGATTGAAAAATTTATAATTAATTTTGTAGTTAAATATCCTAGTGTACATTGTTAAATTTCTAAAAGGCATTTTTTACCCAGCTTCTTGTAATGTTTATAGAATCCTAAGCAATTGGCTGTTTACACTTTTCTAGCATTTTAGTTAAAAAGCATGCTAAACATGTTTGACAACAATATTTTGTTGTGTGCGGTAATTTATGTAGTTTAATTGGTCATGGATTAGTTTCTAATTATTCAATCTGTATAAGTGGTTAAAAGCTTCATGCGAAGTCAATCAGTAGTAAACACTTAAAAACAGTTTTGTTGCAAGTTTAATGTTGAAAGACACGAACGATTTCTAACATAATAAACAATAATGATGTTGGTGCAAGACTTTGAAGGGAACGTTGGCTCAAAATTTATTTGAGGTTTACCTACTAGTAATAACACCCAAAAATATTGAACGCGTGAGACAAGCTGAAGGAAGAAATCTGAGACGATCGGCAACAAGGCATTCAATTATATAACAATTCCAAAAAAAGCCTTAAGAATTTTGAATTTATATAAAATTTAAGTCGTTTGCAAACTAGAATATCTCGATAAACTAGTTTGTGTGGCTTTTTGTATACGGTTTTCGCAAATTTTAAAAAATGATAAAAATTAAATAAATATTTTATTGATGTCAGATGAAGCTTATTTTCATCTTAGTTAACAAGCAAAACTTCCGCTAATTGAAGAAATATTACACCAGTTTTATGAAAATCCACTTCATGATCGTCACCGTCATTGTTTGGTGCGGTGTTTCAATATTTGGAATTGTAGGATATTTTTAAAGAAAGTTATTAAACGGTTATCATTAATTCATTCGCTGGAAATATTTTTCAGATCGGAATTACGCAGACTAGGGCAAAACTAAGTAAGATTTTAACAAGACGCTAACACTACACATACAGCATAGCAACTATGTTTCTTAGTCACTTAGTTTTGAGGCTTGGTGACATAACTTTTTACGGCTTCCGATTTTTTTAATGAGGATATTTGCAAGCAAAAGGTCTATGAGAGGCGTTTTAAAAAATGCAAGACCTTAAAATGCGTATTCCAGAAGAAATAGAGAGTATTGGACCAGAATTGTTGAGAAGAGTAATGCAAAACTTTAGACAAAGATTGGAGTAATGCATTGGGGCTTAAGGCCATTTAAATAAATAGTGTTTAGGAGCTAAAATTGCACATAATAAAATTGATATTTAAGTCAAATTTGTTTTAATTTATTATGTTGTATACTTACGGCAAATCTTGGAAAATAGGTGGTACCAGCTGCCAAATTTATAAAAATTATAAGATGACAGTACTGGTTTAAGACAACTTAAGTATAACTTATTTAAAGTTTTTTGTTCTCAAGAGAAATACAACAACAAAGGGTAACGATCATTATGTAAACTAGAGTTACAATTTTGCATTTCAATATTTAACATAAAAGACAAATCTAATTACACATTAAAGTGCCGACGTCTTTATAAGATGCCAAATGTGAAATAACTAAAAAACGGAAACAAATCTCCACAAAACGAAGGAAATCAAAAACATATTCTCTACAAAAAACAACAATGGTTGTGAAGACCGACTAATATAAAAAAAAAACTGTACACTTGAAAATCTTTTCATGGTATTGCGTATGAGTAAAAGTTTTTTTAATCCTATTTAAAAAAAAATAAGTTTGTTTTCAAAAAAAAATTTACAAATTTAGGTTGTAGGAAAGAATGTGAATCATATTGCGTACGCAGTAATTGGTGTTGCAGTAAATAATAAAATTGTATATTATTTTACTTTACTTAACACTTTATTTAAATGGTTTTATTTAAAAATAAGTTTTCTACATTAAACGCAATGGCACAACTGCTTTTTTTTAAGGACGTAGTGAGGTGTTGGCTTCAACAAATGGCCCTTGAGAATAACTAACGCATAGCAATACCTTTCGGTTTTTTTCTCTGCGTAAGTCCTGCTGTTAGTTTGTCCTAGTCATTGTCTCTAATGTGGTACTAGTTAGAGGTGGGCTGGTTTTGGCCTTGCGGAATTTACGCAGTCTGCTGCGGCAACACATGCTGTCCCCGGCCCATCTTTCCATATACTCTATTTTTTTGCTCTACTTCCTACACTGGCATTCTTCTCTCTTTTTTCCTTAGGTATTTTCTTAGTTGTATCCTCTTTCTTTCATAAATATTTTGTGCAGCTCCAAAAATGCATCCCTTTTGAGATTAGTTCTTTGTGTCCCCTGGTTGCCAGATATACTCTGACCATTTCGAAAGTTGCATTTTCTGTCAACCTTGAGATGACGTATCTTCCGTTTGGAAATTGTTTAGTCAATTTTGTCAATTTATTTTCCTTGAGCAGTTTTCTCCTTTTTCTCCATATTTCTCTCTCCATTTGTTTTCGTCACTCAGGCATATTTTAATAATTGTTGATTTGTCTACTTTGTTTTCTAATATTTTTTAGCGTTTTCCTATCTTTCTCCCACGCTTTGCACTCTACTAGCGTATGTTCTGAGTTGTCATGCGTGTCTTCTAGACAAAATATCCATTTTTTCTCTTTCTTTATTTTATTTATTTTTTGTAAGCACTTTCCAAACGCTCAATGTCCGGTAAGTAGTTGTGTTGTATAGTAACACGTCCCCGGTTTTTTCTCTACCTTTTCTTTTATTTTTGGTATTAGTTCCCTTGTCCATTCTCCTCTCCACTGTCTTTGCCATCTTTTTATCATATTTTCTCTTGCTTGTCTCTTTGCTTCTTGCTTACTAGTTCTTTCATTTATCATTTTCTTTATACTTACTCTTTCTTCCACCATCAAATCTGCGGGTAGTGTCACCGCAATTACTTCTAGTGCCTCTTGCGACACTGTCCTGTAGGCCCTGCAGATCCTTACCGAACATGCTTTCATAGCGCCTCTTACTTTTTTTTTGTTTTTTTTTTGTCTTCAAAGCTTCTCCCTATGTTTCTGCGGCATACAATAGTTTACTTCTAGCTCCAGTTGCTATTAGTTTTTTTGTCCCTTTTCCTGGTCTTCCTTTGTTCGGCATAAGCCTACTAAGCATTCTTTTTATCTTTTTTTGTTTCTCTTACCGCTTCTTTAATCTGTTCATTTTATTACTTTGCTTCAATGTTACTCTAAGGTAATTAATTTTTTTGCCTATTGTTATTATTTGTTTACCTACTTGTATTTTTCCGTTTCTTCTGTTTGTCCTCTTTGTCGATAGTCATGCCGCCTCGATTTTCTGTGGATCCAGATCTAACCCTTTATTTCTCATCCATCTCTTGATCATCTCTATTGCCAACTCTAACCTTTCATATAGTACTTCTATGTCTATATTCCTACCTACCAGAGCTACGTCATCCGCAAATGCCGTTATTGTCACTTTTTCTGGCAGCCGCATTCTGAGTAGCTGATTATAAACTAAATTCCATAATTTAGGACTTAGTGCAGAACCCTGTGGTACTTCTCTAGCACAACAGCTTGCCTTGAAAGATTTAACCCAACTCTATTGAATAACAATTTTTAGCTATTTATATGAAATATAATGATAGACAAGAGCTTGTGTAAATTATTCAGGGTTGCGAGTCAGCAATATTGCAATTTATAAGGAAAATAATTAGAATAGATAACATGAAGATTCTTGGGATGCGAAATTAGCGTTGTTAAGGAATTTACAAGTTATCCGCAGGTGTTATCTGCAGGTGTAAAGTTTTCTTTTTTTAGGTTCAGCTAAGGATTGGGACGAGTTTGTTTTACTTTTTGGGTTGCTGACATTTTGGAAAACTGTTGTTGTTTTAGATACTATATTCTGAAAATAGCAATGAATAAGATAAATTTGGCTAGCTGGTTTTGAGTTTTGTTTAATCCATCTAAATGTAAATTATTTAATCTTTAATGAGGTTGTTTTGCTGGTAGTACAGTCAAGTTTATTAGCATTAGGTGAATTTGTCAATCCATAAAATGACTTGATGAGGTTTGCAAAATTTTGTGTCATATATTTAAAAAACATTCCGATGTTAATTAGATTAACAAATTGCTTTGTAGTTTTTGATTTTTTGTTGATGATTACATTATACAACTATAACAGACTAGATAACCTGGAGTAGAATCCAGTCAGAGTTAGTCAAATGGGTTATTTTGGCATCTAATTGAGACCATCTGGTGTAGGTGCAGGCTGTTATTGATAGGTGTCTTTACAACTGATGTTTATAAGAGGTGTGTTTGCAGCATCTAAACTGATGGCTGTACACAAATATTTTTGATGTAATAATTTTTATTTTTTCTGACATAGCAATGTACTTATCATTATTTTCTGATAACTAAAGTTAAGAAATATTTTATTCACGGTTCAGGATTTTGCTTGATAAGCAAATTAGCTTATGATATTGATAAATAGATTTCAACTGTACAATTAATTTCAGTTATCCGTCCAGGCAATTGGGTCCAAATAACAAAGAATTAAAATTTACCGTGCACTTATGTATTTCGTATATTGTCCCGATTTTAAGCACTACACAAAATGAATACACACGTTTATTAAATTCTACGACGACTGGTCCATTTGACGCTTTATTCAAAAAGTTGTATATAAAAATAAGTTTTTACATTAAACGCGACGGCACAACAGTTTGCCTTTAAAGATTCAAAGATTCAACCCAACTTTCTTTTGAATAATAATTTTAGTTATTTATATGAAATATAGTTATACTCAAAATAGCAGAGTTTTTGTAAAGTATTTAAAGTTTTGCGTCAGCAACATTGCAATTTGTAAGGAACATAATTAGATAACATGAAGATTTTTGGGATGCGGAATCTGCAAGTGTTAATTCTATGTGCATCTTGATTTCATGTAAATACATGCACCTATGATTAATTCAGCTAAATAAAATCTTATCTATGGCTGTATATTAGACTAAAGCAAATCAGATCAGATCAGATTTGCAAGCTTATATAACTAATATACAGGTATGTATAAATGTTGGTTTTCACGCTCAAACAATTTGCTTAAATTGATTTGTGCAAGCCAATTTGTTGAAATTTTATTTTTGTGTGTATTCATTTTTATGCTCAATTTAATTTGCACATATTTGTGTACCAGTACAGTTGAGATTGTTGTTATGTGTGCAAAATTTAACGATGGACTACAAAGACGAATAATTAGCATCAGCTGGTGTTTGTTTAATTAAAAATATAAACTACTAAAAAAAATAAAAATAAGGAGATTGAAGAAATGTTGAATTACAAATTTACAAAACACACAAACTAATTATATAAACCGGTTTTGGCACAAATTATAGTAGATAACACCTTAAACACATGCCACGGGCTGGTCAGGACAAGTTGCTGTTTACTATTACGCTTGCGTCAAGTTGGAGTGTTCTTTACACGTTTATGCATTTGCGCTAACTATTTGCTTAAGCTCTTGAAAACCGACTTTAATATAAGAACAACGCTTAACATTGCGGACAAATTAACATTTTGGGATACATAATGTTTATAATAAAACTAGAACCTTTATAAATAATAAAGCAACTTTATGATATTGATATTGATAAAAATGCTGTCCAATAACGGAGAATACGCAGTTATCATTTTTGTTTACGGATTTTGTAATGGTAATGCCTTTGCTGCATGTCGCAAGTATCAATTAAGATTTTCATACAGAAGGCAATTTTCTTGTCGAATATTTTTGGACGCATCTCGAATGCTTTGTGAATTTGGAATTGGAAATTGCCGTAGTGAAAGTTTACATCAACAGCACATCGTGGCAGAAGAGGAACAAATTGTTGACACAGTTTTTGATGAACCAGGGGTCAGCGTTAGGCGACTTTCCGATTGTGTACAACTATTTAAGAACTTAGTCTGGAAAACCTTAAATTGGGATATTGGTTATACCATTATCAAAAAGTTGCATTTTCTTAATGGCTTCTTGAACGACATCAACAAGATCCTAACTTTTTTAGTTCAATATTGTAGAGCGATGAATCTATGTTTACGAGAAATGGCATTAACAATATACATAATGATCATATTTGGTCATTAGGAAATCGTTACAAAGTACGAGCTTACCATTTTCAGTTAACACATGGTGTGGGGGTTTTTGGATTTAAATGAGCAACTACTGCCAATTCAAATTTTACCACTTTGTTTAAATGCTGGTTTATATGCAGAATTTTTCAAAAATTAGATGGAAAATTTGTTGGATAACAATGTCCTTTCTTACGTAACAGGATGTGGTACCAGCACAATGGAGTTCCGCTCCATGTTGGGCGGTGTGTAGTTTGGTGGCTCAACGATAATTTTAATAATAGGTGGATTGGTAGAAAAGGTCCAGTGAGCTGGCCTGCAAGATTTCCTGATCTAAATCTATTGGACTTTTATGTGTAGGGTTTATGCGGAGCTAATGAACAACGTGGAGCAGCTACAAGAAAGAATTGCGAATATTGCATTGTACATTTAAAATATATTTTAAATAGTTTATCATTTTCTTTTAATAAGTTGTCAAGCTTAAATCAACGCTTTTGGTAGCCATTTTGAGAACTTATTAAAGTAATATTGTTTTGTTTGTTGTTACCATTGTTGCAAATGTTTTTTTTACTTAAATTTTGCTAAATAATAAGTTTTCTAAATAATGTGTTTTTGTTTGAAATTATAAAACGTACCTAATGTTTTATTTTTTGTCTCCAGTTAGGAAACACTCTGTATAAGAAGTCGGAGAATATTAGGAAAAATATATGGTTTTGCGTACTTGTGTACGACACTTTTATAAATGTATGTTTCCAAAATTTAGGAATAGACAAAAGTATATTAGCGATTCCTCTCTTTTTGATATTTTCTTACTCAAAGTTATTATGTCATAATATTTGTTAAAAATTAAAATTAAGTAATTCAATTAATACAATTTTGCAACCACCACTATTGTTTCAATATATTATAAAAAGAAATATAATTATTGATTCAATAAACTATTTCTATTCTACACTATTTTTCAGTAATAAAACCGTTCAAAACATATTATATACCATTTGAAACAATCATGTAATTTTATCAATTGCAATGAAACAATAATTGGAATTGATTTTCTACAATACAAATATTATACATTTTTTCCTTGAATTCAAGTTTCATAGAAACTGTAAATCAATAATTCTGCTTTAAAATTGATTTAAACCATAACTGTTCATATTATATAAATACCATAGTCAATTTAATGCCAATTTTAAACATATAGCCACACATTATATTAAATTAATCATAAGAAAATTACCACTAATGCGAGTATTAAGTCGGAATCAAATTTACCTACACTCATACTAATGATAATAAATCACATCTTTTTTATAATGAACTTGAAACAGGAAGAGGCGGATATGCCAATAAATTGCAACCTACTTTGCGTCTAAGTAATACTTATTAAATATATTAACCGCAAACTGGTATTTAGTTTTTCTTGTCATTAAGAACTTTCATTGTTATTTTATTTACAATGGTTATATTTTAATCAAATGTTTTGTAATAATTAATTGGTTGGTTCATATGAAAGGATTCTATTCAGTCTTTTCTTATAATATCTCTATTAAGTAATTATATTTCTAATATATAAAGTAGCAGAAAATTACAGTTCATTTAATAATAACTCAATATGAAGCAGAAATAAAATTTACAAGCTTCTATAATTTATTTTTTAATAACTTAAACTGACTGATTTTATATTACATAAATAATTGTAAATGGATAAGAATGCAATATCTAATAATTGATTTAAATGATCCTAAATTAAATAAAAAGTGAGTATGTTAACATACTTAACTGCTTTCCCACAAATTGGACATTTTTAGACATTTTATCAATATGCTTTAAAAAAATACAATTTGCATCTGAGTACACCTAATACGCAAGCATTTTAATTTTGTTTGATTGGAAGCTGTTCACATTTTATTATTAATCCGTAGTAAGGACGCTTCACTTTTCTAATTCCGTTTGTTATCCAGTGATTTTTATTATCTTGACAGTTTCTGTTTTTCAGAAGAAATGCAGATTCAAAAAAATTATGTAAATTATTCATAAGCATTTGACATTTGAAACAAGTTTGATATAGTTTTTGCGGTTTATGACGTTTCTAAAATATTCAAATGTAAATTATTTGTGAATCATTTTATCACTCATACTCGGAAGGGCCTTCGGCCTCTTAGAACCTGATTAGTGAGGTTGATAAGGTCCTAAATACGGAGAATAATATCTTATGAATTTAAAAAATTTGTTAACACAATAACAATAACTAAGCTAAAAAGGAGCTCGGCTATTCAAGACGTAAGGATGTATATAGGGGTAACAAGTATTAAGTTTCCAGAATCTAAGAAACAGACCACAACACAAGCACGGAAGATAAAGACAGACTTAGATAATGAGAGTTCCCAAAACCTAATCAAATCAAGATTAGACAAAAACTAACAACCTAAGAACAACGAAGAACACTACAAACGAAACCTACCCTACATAATCTAACCTTTAACACCTATAAAAAAGTAGCCGTTTGTGACATGCCACACCAACCTAATGCTTAAAACAAAATTAGCAAAAAACATTCTCAGGTGCAAATTTATAAAAAGATTTATATCACTTAACATATACCACAAGTAAAATGTTTCTAAAGAAAAATAATAATATAATAATAATAAATAATAATAATATAATGGATAATGCTTCAAGGTATCACTACTCAATCCTAATATACTTGGACAGTCACAGATGTCACAATTTCAATTTATCTGAAGAGAAATAGAACTGCTTTTTATCATACTATCTCACTCAGATTGCTACATAATCACACTGGTGCACCTTGTAACAGCGCTGAATGTACTAAATAAAATCACTACTTGTTAATGCTTGAGTAGACTTTTGATGTTGATCCAAAAAGATCTACTGCTCGTTATGAGGTAGGTTTTTCTTCACTTTTAAGACTTGGTAGTGGTTAGGTAGGAGAGAAAGCAACAGCAACAAACAAATTCTTTCGGTTAAATTTTTCATCCAAATCTTAGTTATGGCAATTTTTGTAGGTCCTTAGTAAATAGCATCAGCTCTTCACTAATCACTAATCAACAGGGTCTACTGATAACTCCAAAGAAATTTGTTATCTCTGAAAATACATATAGATAGAAAACCATAATTAAGTATTCTTGGTTACGGACAGACAAACAGACACATATACGAAGCACTTCTAGTTTTAACAGTGTTCAGTGCTTTAGAAGAAATAAAATTACTATGCCGCATTGCAGGGACAGACTACAAGCGCCTGGTGGGACAAGGAAACAGAAGAAGATATAAAAAAGAGGGAAAGGTACTAAGCATACTTAACTAATTGGTCAAATAAACCCAAAATACTATACAAGGTGATTTATACCAGAAAGCAAAAAAATTAAATTTGTGTTTGAGATTGGATTTTAAACAAAATATACAAAATAATTCCCGATCGGAAAAAAAGTTTTTTTGTAATTTGTGTTTAGAATTCAATCTGGAATACATTTTTTTTTTCTTCTTGTATAAATCACTTTGTATAAGCAAACACAAGCAAAAATCTAAAAGAAAATTAGTCAGAAGAAAAATAAGGCATAAGAAAAATGATGCGGCAAAATAAACACAATTATTGGAGAGCAAAAAAGCAGCAAAAGTTGGAAATTACAAGAGACAACTAAAAATATTTTTAATTACTTTAGAAAAACGAGAATGTTTTTAAAAATTACTAAAGAAGATAGAATACACTTCTAGGAGAACACAGAACATGGAAAAAAAAACATATGTACAACGGTATCACTTATTAATATAGTTATAGCGGACATAAAACAATCTTGTAAATCATTAAAGTATAGATAGGCATCTGTACCTGGAAACATTCCAGCAGAATTTATCAAAAACTTTACCAAGAAGTAACGACACTACTTCAGCACTACTTGAATTAAAAACCAACTCCAGAAGAATGGAATGCCGCACTCGTATCCACGATACACAAAAAAAGAGACAATTTAAACTGCGATAATGACATAAAGATAGCAGTAGCAAGTATACAGGCTTGGTTGCTGCGATTAATGACGAATCGGTATTTATTTATGTCATGTGGAAGCTCAACATAAAACACCCTTTATTTATTAAATGTGCAAAAACAAATCATACATTTAGTAATTTAATTATCCTATCAAAACTTCTTGTAAATTTATTATATTTTTTGATTTTATGATACTAATGTTTATATTTTTGTTTCAGGTAAGAAATCATCAAGCATTTCATGAGATGATTATATATTATGTTCAATATTTGGGTATGTAATCAAATTTATATTTTATCACAATGTTCTCATTACAAAAATATGTTTAATAATTATTATAAGATTTATTGATAATACTTTCAATACGAAATAAATAAACAAGTCCATAATAAATCATAACAGAGATCGTTAGTATCGTTCAGTAAAGAAATAGTAAAATGAGGCGGAACGCTAATATATTTTTAAGTATTTCTTAATATTCTTTCACTAAACGATTTATAAAAATTAGATTTATAACCAAAATAAACAAATTTGATTCTACTTCTACTATTAATTATTCATGTTTATGGTAATTTTTCTTGTTTTTTTTTTGTTATAAATATGCAATATGTAGTAGAAAACAATGTGTTTTAAATTAGTATACACTGAGACAAAAGAAACCGTAAATTAATATTTATGCAATTTTTGTTTATTAATTTTATTAAAAACTTATTTAGAAACTAAATTTTATAATAATACAATAATACAAATTAAAATGACAACATTTATTATTGCAACACTTGCATAAATAATTATTAACCATCTAAGGATGGTTGCAAATCATTTACTGCCAAGCAAGGCTATAAATGCAGCTTATTGTTATGTGTTGAATTATATTTTTGTATACTGTACATGTAATCATTTAGAACGCATTTATTTAATTTAAAATAGTTTATTTAATAATTAAACGTTAAAAGTCATATTTGTATAATGTTTTAAGTTAAATATGATGTAAAAGTAAGGAAAATTGTCGCTTTGACCAATCATTTCCACTACAAGATATTGTTAAAGGAGTTGTGTCGTTGTTAACAGTTACAAAAATATTAAATAAATTAAAAAAAAAACTGTTGCTGTTTGGCTAGTTGCATCTTGCTTGATAAAGCTGTAAATTAATACAAATGCAAAACACATATTACAAAGTATTCATTTAGTATTTATTAATGCATAAAACCAATTAAAAGCAAGCAAAATGTAAATATTGACCAATAGCAATCGTTTAACACTGATTAATTCTCCGGACAAATAATGGCTTATTTAAACGGCACAAACGTGTTTTAATTATTTAATTGTCGGCCTACTTTAAAAAAAAATTATATTTGATATTTGATAATAAATTAGTTTAAGAATGTTAAAGAGCAACATAATTGGATTTATGATGTAATTACAGATCAATAATTTATAATAACAGAAATTGTTTTATAAATAAATTGTAAAATAAATAGTTTTGAACTATAATTTATTAAGGTCGGTGATTGGTGATTGGTGATACAAAATTTAATATTAAGTATATATTGAAAACATTATTTGTTTATTTACACAGCGCATGTGCAGTAAATAAAGTACTTGTTTTAATGGTTAAGATTTTTACTATGTGTATACTTTATTGATATAAATATGTATTAATAATGAATATATACTAATACAAACAAAAGTTTACGACTTAAGTTTTGACTTTTGAAGGCCATTGTCAAGTGAGAACAGTTCGTTTTGTGGTTGGAGAATTTATAAAAGACTTATTGTGTCGGATTCAACTTCTAAAAGTATGGAAGCGGTATTAACCGAATATCAGGTACAGATCTGATGCTTTCTTCTAGGATGTGAGAAAACAGGGACCCCAGTCCGTCTGGCAGACTAACTTAACTCTTTCCTCACACCACCCATAAAGATCTAAGACTACTGGGCTGTGGTCTGAGCTGATGCCGTTAAAAACCGAATAGCAGTTTGAGCGCAATATTCTTGAGTAAAGCGATGTCAAAACAGGAACATTAATTGCAATTAAATAAATCTCTAATTCAAGAGTTGCAGGCGTAGAGATTTCCGAGTCAGCTGATTGTATGACGAGGATTGTGCTTCCACGTCTGTGTGCTCCATACGCATTTCCCAAATATGTAAAGTTGGATGTTGTTAGTTTTTTCAAGAGTTGGGGGGGTTTTATATAATAACATCACATCAATGTTATTTTGGAAAAGAACGCATCTGATTTTTCTTTTTTATGATTTATGCCATTCTAAAAGCAGATACGAAGTAGAATGACTTTATTGGGCGTATCATACATTATGAAATTGTAACACTAATTGGTTTTATTTTTTTATTTTTTTTTATTTTTTTTTTTAGCTGCTATCAATTTTGTCAGGAGTTTGCTGATAATTTACTAGCCTTGCGCTGTTTTATGTGGTTTTTATTAAACATACAAATTTTACTTTAAAATAACTTGTTTAAAAAAACAGTTTAAAGAAACAAAGCTTGTGAATCAAGTTTTTTAAACTATTTTGCTACTTTGCAAATTTTATTTGATACAATAAACAATTAATATTAGAAATTCAGTAGTGCCATTTCACTTATTCAAAAAGAACATCAAAGACTATACAATTATTGAAGTTTAGATCTATTTATTTAATTGTTTTTATTGTTACCAATCTTTTAAGAATAAACAATTTTTGTATTGTAATTACGTTACTCGTTGCACGATAAGCTCATTTTTACGATACGTGGTACACACTGAAATTCTGTTTAGTAGTAATAGTATATTTAATTGAGTTTTATAATAAATTTTTATAAACGTAAAATAAAAATAACATTTAATTAAATTACAAAAAATAAACAAATATTTTAAATGTTATGTAGTTAATAAATATTAGATGTATTTTAATTAATTATTAATTAAATTCCATTATTTCAAATTTTAAGGGGAATATTTTACAGTAGAATTTTTGAAATGCTCTGCTAAGATGGAAATGTAATATACATATGTAGAAAATAATTTAATTTTTTTAATTATTAAATTATAAAACGTTATTAAGAAAGTTTGTAGTCTTATGGTTTTAACTATAAATAACTACATTACTCCACTTTTTAAGGAACTTTAGCATGCATATTATAAAAATTAAAATATTATGGAGTAGTAGTATTATCTCGACTAGACAAGATAATAAATACCTACGAACAATGTACAAACGTTATCTCTGTTTTCCTTTACGCGATCAACCGTTTGGTACATATTCGGCAATATATCATAGTTAATCAATTCCGTAAAATGAGGCAATGACTTGTGAATCGAACTGATTCAGCTAATTGAAAACGCATTTGTTGAAATTAACACGCTGGGGATATTTCAATTGAACCAGCTAATCTCGACAATGTGTCGTGAAGTGTTACTAGTTCAATTAATTCAATTACATACTTCGATGAAAAATAATTGATATCATAAACTAGGGCATTTATTGTTTCATTTAATGGGGCTAAATATAACATGTATTAAAATAATAATTTCCACAATACAATGCAGTAGGTAGGATGTGAATTAATTATTCAGTATGAATTAACCAGTAGTGATATACGGCACGCGTTATTAAACATTATATGTGCAGCACGAGTAGAAAGTCTAATTAAAACGTAATATTGCTCCAAATCTCCATAGGAATGATCGTCTACTTCCACTTTAAAATTTACAGACTACAATGCAATTTGCAATTAGTGTTGTGAATATTAATTGCACGTAAACATTTCTTGTTTATAGATGCCTTAATCTGTTTAAATATTATTTAACACCAGCGTGCTACATAGTATGTATTGCAATTACAAAGTATAAGATTTATTGGCTATTGCTTTCCTTCTTTTTGCTTAAGATACATAGTTGCACTTCAATATTTCCCGCATCACCAAATTTTGCAAAATTTGACAAATATATTAGAGTTGAATCATTATTCCGTTGGAAAGCTGTTGCAAGAAGGTAAAGAGTCCTTAAACATAATCAAGATTTAATTCTGTCATTTCAAGATAGCTTAGTTTAATTAAATTTACTATAGATTCTTTATAATATTTGTTCAGTATTGTGAAAATAATTTTTAGGCAAAACATTAAATGCACGTTCTACTCTTAGTGGCATATACTTATCTTTAAGTGTTGAATTGATTGTGATGTGGCAACATATTGGATTTTTGGGATTATATTATTATTATTTAAGTTAAGTAATTGTTTTAAATAGAAATTTATTATTTTTTTAATAAGTAACAAAATTTAAAAATAATAATTAAAAAAGTTGAATGTTGGTTTCGAGGACTTTCCGTGGGACTACCAAAGACGTCAATGCTGGCATCGAAAATTTTGTGGCCTAAAACGGGTCACTGGAGGTAGTTGGAGAAACACTGGCTTGGAAAATCTAGTTTGTTAACATCATTAAAATGGTAAAATTTTAAAAACATATTTAAGTTTTTAAAGCAATTTATTAAACAAATATGATTAACAATTTTACGCATTCATTCATAATTAAATTTCCATCGTAAACCATTATACATACACATAATAATCAAATAATAATTACAACATTAAATTCAGTTTTAATACTGTGACATTTAAATATTTATACATAAAACTTTTAATACTATCACACATTTAATGTTGGTCATAAATCAATCACTATTTTTTTAATGTCAGAAACGATGCTTCCAAGAGAGAAAATCAGAAGGTGATTCTGATTCATTTATGCAATCCTTTTCCTTTCAATGAATTATCTCTTTTATATAAATTGCGATTTTCTAATATTCAAAGAAAAAAAGGCAATTTGAAGCGCTTCGAGACTACATTAACTCGTTGAAAGTTTGCAATAATTTTCTTTTATTTCACTGAAGATTACGTTAAAAGTTATTTTAGATTGTGTTCATGCTGAGACAAATGCGATTATTGTAATAATGGTATTGTTATGCATCAAAGTCGGACAATATGCAAAATATGTAATGCTTTGTTTTATTTGTTGAAATCATTCAAAATGTAATATATTTTAAATTGAGATGTAATGATAAAATATAGTGTTATATAGTTGCTGAAAATTATGACTAATGCATTATAGTTGTCACGGAAACTAAACTAAAAATTTAATTATATCATGTAAATTTAAAACAAAAAAATATTTTTCCATTAATTATTAAACAGCTATGCTTTTTTACCTAGAAATATTAAAAATATTTGATGTAATTATATTTTTGTCATGTTATAGTAACATAAATTTGTTGATTACGGGCCGATTTATTCACCTTTCTATAAAGTGCTCTATAGCATTACTGATAAGATTGCCATGAATTAATGTTTATTCATCTGTCAATAGTGACAACCTGTCATCATATTAAATTTACAAGACAGATAAATTATATAGATCACTTTGGCTCGTTAGTAAAAAAATTACTAAAAGAACATAACCTTATGCCATTTTGTTTCACATGAATGTAACCAAAAACAAATAACAACACGCAGTAGTACCACACTCGTTTTCTTTTTAGTAAGTCTATCTCTGTCTTTCTTACAGATATGTATATAGATATCTTTTTCTATTAAGTTGTACTAGCCGTATAAAAACTTTATAAGCGTTCAGTAATTATTTGTCATATAAAATGGGATGAATACACCCAAATTTTATATAAGTGACCTATAAGTTTATTGAACACGTAACTAATCAATAACTTACAGAACAGATGAATAAACCGGCCCTACGTTTAATACTGTATTAGTAATAACTTCATTTATTCATTGGCTTATTATTAATTATGACAATTTTATATTAACCCAGTTTGTACGATACATTTCAATCGTATTCTAAAAACTTTGTAAACTCATATAAAACAAATATTGACTTTATACTTTCACTCTTATTTTGTTGCCTTACCAGCTATAAACCATTGTTTAACCAAATGTTTACTTCTTTTTTTGACCTGGACATATGCTTTTTTTATATTATTTCAGTTGTCTCTGTTTTTTGCTGTTTGATACCATTTTTCCTCAGCTATGATTTTTACATTATCTAACCATTGCTTTTGTGGTCTTTCCACGCTGCGTTTATTGAACGATTTTGTTGGTTTATTTTGTGGGATCTTGCCTTGAGAAGTTCTCTACCCAATTCTATTTGAAATTAGCTACTCGTTGCATATTGGTAGAATTGGCAGAAAATGTATCGTACATTTGCTTTTTTTTTAATTCATTGAGGATTTTTTGATTTTTTAGAATATATCCTAGGTTTCCGAACGCGGGTTGCATCTAAATTTTTTTGGAAAAGTTTTACCTAGTTTGATAATTTGACCTAAGTATATATTAATCTACTATTTCTAAGATGTTGTGGTTTATATCTGTCTCGATACTTTTTTGTGTACTGATATTTGTTTTAGCCAAGTTTATTTTCAGATTTACCGCGCTTACATTTTCTATGAGTTTTTGTAGCATTGTTTTTAGTTCCACGATTATCACAGCTTATAAGAACTACATTGTACTCAAAGCGGGGATTGCGAAAGTAAGCTAAATCTATGTTGACACCTTTGCTTTTCCAAGTTAAAGTTTTGAGGATGTTTTATATGGCAAGGCTGAATATATTGTGTCTTTTTATTGTACCCCTCTTCTGATGTTGATTTTGTTTGGTGTAGTATCTAGTTTTATTTAAAGTGTAACCTTTTTAAATATATTTTTTAACAAGTTTGTATATCTTGAGTTAATTCTTGCTTTGTTTAATGCTGTGGTCAAAAATCTTTTTATAGTTCACAAAATTAAGGTGTATAGGTATATTGTATGCAGTGCTTTTTTAAATCAGGTTGCATAGTGTTTGAGTTGAACTGTATTTTTTTTTTTTTTTTAATTTTGCTTTCTCTGCTGGTTGGTAAAAATTCAGTTTTATGTTAGTCAGTTTGTAAATTATTTTTGAGAAAAATTTGTACAGGTGGAGTAATCACATTTCTTAAATAGTAGCATCACTTTAGCGTTCTGCCATGTAGTTGGTATTTGTTTAGTAGGACTCCTAAATTCTAACAGAGTTTTACCCAATATTTAATGATTTTGCAGCTAATTTGATTTTAGTGTTTGTTTGTTCTTTATTTACAGTCTGGTAAGTTTTTTGATCTATTATTTATTAACTCGATTTTGCCGTTGGTTGTAGCCGGTACTAGTATGACCAAAGTGAATAGTTTTAAGAATGCTTCTATTGTGTTTTTGATTTTTGCTTTGTTGGTCTTTATCTCTAATTTTTTATTATATTTTTTGAGATTTGTTTGTTTGGAATTGGAGAGTCTCTGCTTGTGGCATTCTTTGCTCTTATTAATTTAATGGTATTTGCGGTGGGTTTTTTATTTTCATTTATTTTTGTTACATGTCTTTTAGTACACATTTTTACTGCTTTGGTAATTTTTTTCTGCTAGTTTGTTTATTATATAGTGGCCTTAGCTTTTCTATATATTTTTTTTTAGTTTAGCTTGGTATGCTTTTTTGTTTTGCTGTATGAGGTTGGCAAGTTTGCCAGATACAGTGGTACTACCAAAACCTCAATGTCTCAACTGCCAGTGTTTAAATAACAATCTTTTACAGCCCTAGAAGCATGCTACAGCTATCAGGGCTTTAATAGTCTTTGGAAATGTACTTTGTATTACAAGATCTTTCTAACCACTGATAGCTGAATTACTGGTTGAAGCATATGCCTGGATTACTTGTAGTTAGTATCTTTTTGAGGTTTATTGTTAGTATATCACCCTGTTTGAAATAGTTTGTATTTTTGTTACTTATAATTTGATATTTCTGTTAATTAGAAAACCTACTTCTTTATTATTGTGTCCGAAGTCTTTTAGTGCAACACATGCCTTGATGTTAGTGTTGTGCACTTCTTTCTTGGTAGCCTGGTTTTGCTTATTCCAAATTTGATATTTTTTAGAGCGTTTTTTAATTCTTTCAGTTGTTCCTTATACAATGAGGTATCCGGGGTAAGGATCACTTTATTAAATTCGGGGAGAACAAATAATCTTACTTAACTTAATTCTTTATTTAATATGGATGGAACCAATGCTGAAGATAGACTGGCTTAAATATATAAATGTAATAAAATAATGTATAACAAAAAATAGATCGATACAAAAAATATAGAAAATACCTATAAATAAAATACATTCATTTTAACATATAAATTTAATATAAATATTTATGAGTATATTACATCATCCCCCCCTAATTATGAAATAATTATACATTATAACAAAATAGAAAACAAACAATATATAAATTAACAAAATTCGTCTTCTTATAAATTGAAATAAAATAAACAATTATTAATGATAACTAAGACGCTTAGGCTTTTTCCTAATTCTTTTAGGTCGTTGTGCCCAAGGTACAGTTGCATCACTCGATTCAGGCAAAGTGTTGTTAACAGGGATATGATTATAAAACTTAAGCATTTGATTACTATGGCGCTTCCATACCAAATTAGCATCCCCAATAATATTAACTTTATAAACACAATGTCCAAGTTTTTCAATTACCTTAGCCTTTACCCAGTTCTTTTTGTTCTGTGAGCGATGGTCGGTAACAAAAACTAACTCGCCTAATTCAAATAATACTTTTCTGCGACCTTTATAATACTTTTTCTGTTTATTTAATTTTAAATTGACATATTCTTTCACTTCTTCTTGAACTCTACCTTCGCTATTGATTTTTTCACGCAATAAATCAAACCTTGTTTTAATATTTCTGCTAAACATTAAATATGCGGGCGCTACTCCTGTTGTTAAATGAGGCGTAGTGCGATAATCAATTAAAAAATTATTTAAAATCAAATTAATATCTGAATTTCTTTCGTCACTCAAAGCATTTTTTAATGCATTCTTTGTTGTTTTTACACTGTTTTCTGCAGCTCCGTTAGATGCTGGATTGAATGGAGGTGAAGTAATGAATTTAACGCCGTTGCTTTTCAAAAAATCTTTAAACTCATACGATTTTTGAAAAGCTGTTGCATTATCTGAAATTAATAAATCAGGAAGACCAAATCTTGCAAAACATGTACGTAACACTTGAATTGTTGTTTTTGCGTTCATGAAACTGGTTGGAAAAACCTCTAACCATTTTGAATGCGCGTCAATAATTATTAAATAATATTTGCTCGCATGTTCCATGTAGTCAATATGTATACGTGACCATGGCATTTCCGGCCATTTCCATGATTGTAATTCGGTTTTTGGGGGATTATTTTTGTTTCTTAAACAACTCTCACACGATTTGCATATTTTTTCTATGTCCTGTCCAATACCAGGCCACCAAAAATATGAACGAGCAAGACTTTTCATTTTTACTACCCCCATGTGAGATTTATGTAAATCATTTAAAATATCTTGTTGAATACTATTAGGTATGATAATGCGATTATTCCAAACCAAGCATTTATTTTCAATTGATAATTCCTGTCTATAAGGATAATATCTTTTAATGTCATTGTTTGAAATTGAGTGTTTGTTTGGCCAACCGGATTTTACATATTTCATAATTTTGATGAAATTTTGATCTTTACCAGACTCTTCCTGAATACATTTAGCATCAATTATACAATGCGGATTATTTTGAAAATAATTAATGTAATCTACATCTACTTTATTGAAATTATCTTCAGAATCATACAATGGAAGTCTTGATAGAGAATCTGCTTGATTTTTCTCCGATTTAATATATTCTATATTGTAGGTAAATGTGCTTAAAATAATTGCCCAACGTCTGAGTCGATTGGCAGAGTATTGAGGTATTCCCTTTGTTGGATTAAATATAGTAATCAATGGCTTATTATCCGTCACCAACGTAAACATCCGACCGTACAAGTATTGATAAAATTTGCATACGCAAAATATTATGCTTAAACCTTCTCTTTCAATTTGAGAATATCGTTGTTCGGTAGCATTTAGTGTTCGGGATACAAAAGCTATTGGTTTCTCTGAACCGTCAGACATAATATGTGTTATAACACCACCTATACCATAGGGTGATGCATCCGTTGTTAACTTCAAAGGCAATTTTGGGTTATAATGTACCAAAACTTGAGATGAAATTAACATTTCTTTTACAATATTAAATGCATTTTGGTGTTCTTTGTTCCAAGTCCATTTTATATTTTTGTGTAATAAAGAATACAATGGATGTAATATTGTAGATAAATTATTTAAAAATTTAGCATAATAATTAACTAATCCTAAGAAAGATTTTAGCTGTGTTATATTAGTTGGTATTGGTGCATTTTTAACAGCAATTATCTTTTCTTCAGTTGCATGTAAACCATCCTGATCAATGCGAAAACCTAAGAAACTAATTTCTTTTACAAATAGGTTACATTTATCACTTGACAACTTAAAACCTACCTCTTGCAATTTGTTCAAAACTGATTCTAGCCTGATCATATGTTCATTAATGTCTTTCCCTGCAATTAATATATCATCTAGAAAAACTATGCAACCTGGAATATTGCTCAATAATGATTCCATTATTTTCTGAAATTTTGCTGGTGCTGATGCAATTCCAAAAGGAAGTCTATTGTAAACAAATAGTCCCTTATGCGTTGATATTGTTACCAACTCTTTTGATTTTTCATCGAGCAATAACTGTTGGTAAGCTCGCGATAAATCTAATTTTGAAAAAATCACACCTCCTTCTAACCTCGCAAATAAATCTTCAATTCGAGGTAGTGGAAATTGATCGATTTCTAAAATAGGGTTTATTGTTACTTTAAAATCACCGCATATTCTTACTGTCTGATCTTTCTTTAATATCGGTACAATTGGTGTACCCCAAGAACTAAAATCAACCGGTGATATAATGTTTAATTCTTGTAACCGTTCTAACTCGGCCTCAACTTTTTCACGCATTGCATAAGCCAAAGGTCTAGCCCTAAAAAATTTTGGAGTAACAGTATTGTCTTTAATTTTTAAATTAATTGTTCCTTTATTAAATAACCCTAAATTGTCATTAAATAGTTTTTTATATTTATTAAATATATTATTTGCATTTGCAAAATTTACTTCTGAAAATATTAATTTGAATACTTCCATAAAATCTCTCCCCAAAATAGATGTCATTGCATTTTTTATAACATACAAGTGCATCGTACATTGTTTATTATTATATTTTATTTGAACTTCTATAAATCCATTTGGTTGAATTTTATCACCATTATAAAATTGTAAAATTTTATCCGATTTATTTAATTTCAAATTATTAAAATTTTTATTATAATTATCTAACGAAATTGCAGAAATACTAGCTCCCGTGTCTAGTTGGAAATTCATATTAATATCATTTACGCAAAGATTTATTATAATAGGCTTATTATTGCTTGAATGTTCAATAGCATATTGCGTGCAAGTATCAATAGAAAATAAACAAGAATCTGATTCCAGAAAATTACATAAAGATTTATTTCTATTAAAAGAATTTGAATTGTTTTTGTTACCTTCATTGCGACACATGGGCGCAAGATGTCCTTTTCGATTACATCGATTGCAAAATTTATTGCGATAAAAACATTTATCCGCTTCATGGTTACCTCTGCCGCATACAGTACATTTGCGCGTGCTTGACTTAGCTCCTCCTGGGGGTGACTTAACGAATTTCTTACTGCCACTAGCGCCAACCTGATGAACGGGCTCCAACTTAACTCTGGATGATGATGATTGATTCGCCGCCATTTTCGCTGTTGCAATATCCACCGCTTCGGAAAATTTCACTGTCTTTTTTTCTTCTAACAATCTATCTTGTACTGGACCCTTGTCGTAACCAATAATGAAATGATCACGTAACACCATTTCCACTTCTGTAGCTTCAAATTCACAATTCGATGCAAATGATCGAAGTCTAGCCGACCATTCTTTTGCTGTTTCATGGACATTTTTTGTTGATGTATAAAATTTATACCTTGCCGAAAAAACTGAATTTTGCGGCTTAAAATGTCCTGTTAATATAGTTAACAATTCTTGGTAACTTTTTGCTTCTGGACACATTGGCATACATAGATTGTATACTAATCTATATGCTTCCTCACTCAGCACGTTTAATAAAATAGCACGTTTTTTTTCATTTTCCACAATTTCATTTGCAATAAAATAATTTTCGAGTCGTGGTTTATATAATGACCACTCCGAAATTTGCGGATCAAACTCTCTTAAATGCCCCAACGTTTCACTTTTGTTTGCTGGCATTTTTACACACGTGTTTTTCGTTTATTTAAAATCACAATTTTTATTGTTCTATTTATTATATTATTAATTTTGTAATAATATAATTACACTAATTTTCCTCGTCGCCACTGAGGTATCCGGGGTAAGGATCACTTTATTAAATTCGGGGAGAACAAATAATCTTACTTAACTTAATTCTTTATTTAATATGGATGGAACCAATGCTGAAGATAGACTGGCTTAAATATATAAATGTAATAAAATAATGTATAACAAAAAATAGATCGATACAAAAAATATAGAAAATACCTATAAATAAAATACATTCATTTTAACATATAAATTTAATATAAATATTTATGAGTATATTACATACAATATACGCATATTACAACTATTATTGATTTTTGCATTGGTATAAAATAGTATTATAACTTCAGAGCATACCGACCGCTACCTTAATTTCCTGTTTTTTTTTTAACGAAAACTGCAATTTTGGTGTCTTTCCTATTTCTACAAATAATATGATAACCAATTATTTTTTTTACTAATACATTCAGAAAGTATTAAACTATATTTTGTCAGAGTATCGTGGTAAAACTATAGTTGGAAATAGCCGAAAAGTATATCCAAATATAGAAATAAATACGTTTTTAGGTACTTTTTAATGCATATCAAGGTACCGGTTAAATTGGTCATCAAATTAATATAATCTATTATTATTTTCTACTACACACATTTATTAAATTAATTATTATATTAAGATACTTGACTAAAAGATTCTATGTGCCTTATAATTGTTTGAAAGAAAATTAATATCTATATATTAATGTCTTATAAATTACAATTATATTCTATTATAAATCTCAATTTTCTTCTAAGAAACCTTTCTCATGCGATTTGCCCTACTATCCATGTTTACGAATTACAATATCCAATATAATCAATTACGGTGTATAAACTTTCGCTTAAATATTTTAATTTATTTACTATATATTATATTTCTCTACAATATGTGGACATGCCCTACATTCTACACGATTATTTACTATTAACCTCTCTTTGTTCTAAAACATAACAGATAACGTGCATACAATTCAGTGACAAATATATGTATATGTATAATTAAAGACTTTATACTAATACATGTATATATAATACATAATTGATTCAAACAATATGTGGAATACGTTTGCGTGCAGTAAAATCGGATAAATTATACTATTAATATGTAGATCAAAGAGTGTTGATATGGCTATAAAAATAATAGGATAGTTTATTATATTAGAATTAAAATATGGAAACCATATAAAAAATTGATCAATAAAATGGCATTACGTGTAGTTTGGTTGTTATTGAAGGTCATCTTTAATAGTGCAGATTGCTGTGATACACAGTAACTGGGAGTAATCCAGAGACAAATCAATTTCTTTGTCACAAAATTGTATATTTTGTTTTATAAAGAATTGAATTTGATTCTCTATGCGTATTTAAACTAAGAACAAAACTTGATTTAGTCAAACAATGTCTGTATTAACAAATATTATAATATTATTATATTATTCTTAAGAAGAGTTAATAGGGATTTTAAGTAATTTTACATTATTTATTCTATCAAAACTATGCATTAGGTATGAACATTTATTATCTATAAAAAAAACTGTTAAATGATGGATTAATGCGGATTGGTAGAAACTTGAGAAACAAGTAGTAGTGTTTAGTTCGGTGTACTATTAAGTGTTGCTGCACTAACAATACAAAGTAATCATTGGACGCTGGCCTAATTACTTATTACTAATTTTCTAATGCTGTTTGGATTATGGGGTAATAACTTTTTGAGCAGCTATATTTTTAATATATGCACCAATAGTTGACAAATATAATACTGAAATAGAAAAGATTTGTTGATAATTAACAATTTGAGTATCTTTGTTATGTTAGATTTTGTTACCAATGTTAGCAATCATTTAAACTATAAGCCTAACCGAATTGAAGACTCGAACGAAAGAAATGTTTAATTAATCAAATTCTAGTCAGAAAACTATCAAATTGTGGCTTAGTTGCAGAATTAATAATATTACAAGAGGTTTTGACTACTAAGACGTGTTAATGGTCAATCTAAATATTGAAATTTATGTTTTAAATATGATTGTAGTTGATAATTACATTCAGAACAGATCTAAAAAAATATCGACAAATAAAAATGTCGCGTGTTAATAAAACTATTATTATTAAGATTGAGTACTTACTAAAGACTGAGAGAAACTTGGTGAGAACTCGTTGTTGGTTGACGTGTATATTTATATTTTTATAATGGGTGATTCTAGTTGCATTATATTGGTGCATAAGTAAAGTTAAAAACTCCGTTCTTGAGTGTATTTTTTTTGTAAGTGTTTCAATTTTTGTTGTTTCCTCTTTTTTGGCAGTTAGTTGGTGTAGGTGTTGCTGGCTTTTTTTTACAACTACTGTGTTCTATATCACAGTTCCTATAGTATACGAGATGTGGCTATTAAATAACGAGACTACGATCGCATAAGGCGTGCTAGATGGTAGATGGTGTTTACTATTCCAGTACGAAAATTTGTTTTTGTCGCTGCAGTAGTATCTTTTCTATAAAGGTTAGAAACAAACGTGTTTTTATCTTGTGCCGATAAAAATGTGAGACGAAATACACGAGCAACGGATTAATGTAAAATTTCTTGTTAAATTAAAAAAAACTCCGACTGAGTACTATGAATTGTTGAAAGAAGCCTATGGTGAGAATTTTCTATTTTGTGTGCGTGTTTTCCAATGGTATAAACGGTTTTTTAAAGGCCGAGAGAGCACCGAAGATGACCAACGTCCAGGTTGACCTGTCTCTGTTTCAACTCCGCAAACAGTGACCAAAACACAATCATAATGACTGAATGGGTTCTAGAGGGTCAAACTGTAATTCAAATTTACTATTTGAAAGTTTTGGCACTACTGCGAGAGCAAGTTTGTAAGAAACGGCCGAAGTTGTGGAAAAACGCTCTGTCTGTGAAACGTTATTTAGTCGCTAGAGGCACTTCAGTGTTTGAACATGCGCTGTACTTGTACCATGTGACTTTTTTCTGTTTCTTAAGATCAAGTCTGCATTAAAAGGAACCTAATTTGAATTCATGCAAAAGAAGACATACAGCATTGCATTCACCAATGGAAAATACGAATGGAACGGTGTGGGGCAAGGGGAAAGGAATACATTGAAGGCAAGGATTGGGGAGCATTTGATTGTAGAATAATTTTTAAAATAAAACTTATTTTCATAAGCAGTTTTGTTATTTAATAGCCAAACTTTGTATAGTGTATCAAGGGCAAAAACTAGGCTTTAGCAGCCCGCCGCTATTAGCAGCACAAAGAAGCGAAGCAAAAAGTTAGAAACTCTAATACGAAAAACTGAAGAAAGAAAGTTTTGATTGTATGCCCCCCACCCCCCCCCCACACAATCAATTTTCTTTTTGAATGCATAAATCGAAAAAAGGTAAGAAAGAATTAGATAATTGGAACACACAAAAAATAGAAAACAAAAAGATACTACAGAAAATAAAGAAGGATAAGAACTCATAGATATGAAGAAATGAGTTGGGACGTTTTAAATGGAAACTTCACAGGAGATGAAATTTATGAAATTTACTTACGTAGGGGCAATCGCACAATCTGTAAGTGAGCATAACTAAAGAAACAATAAGATGATAGGAAAATGGAGAAAAGGTAGTTTGAATGGAAGAAAGTGTGCTAAGGTATAAGAAAATTGGAAAAGTTTTAGGGTAAAGCTAAAAGTCTGAAGAATGTTAAGACGCTGGAGAAAGAACAAAGACACAAAAGAAGAAAATGATCAGAAGGATTACAAAAAACTTAAAAAGGCTAAAAGTGACTTTTTATAAGAAAAACAGGGAAATATTGAGTCAATGCCGATGGAGGTGTGGAAAGAAAACTTTTAAAGTTTGTTTGAAAAAGAAAAGAAAACAGAAGAAAAATCCAACAGACAAGAGCCATTCCAGCAAGCAAAAAAAATTTAAAAAAAAAATCAATATAAAGGAAGATCCAAAAAACTAAGAAACTGGAAACCTCCGGGTATAAATGGGGTACAAAATGAAGCGCAGTTGTATGGTACGGAAGAGTTGATTAAGAAATTGAGTGAGTTAATAAATGGAGTATAGAAAGGAGAAAGGTTTTTGAGTTAATAGTGAGAAGGTTTTGTACGTCTTATACACAAGAGTGGAAGTAAAAATCAATCTCGGGATGCTCATGGGTTAAGCAGTGCAATATTAAAAACCGTAAAACATATTATTTATATTCCTTTAACCAAAATCTTAAATATATGTATCTTGAATGGCGTTTATCCAGACGCTCTAAAGATTTCTGCAGTCACTCCAGTATACAAGAAAGGCGACAAAACAAAACCTGGTAATTATAGACCAATTTCAGTTGTCCCAATAATTTCTAAATTATTTGAGAAATTACTCAGTTCCCAGCTACACGAACATTTTGAAAACAATAATCTATTTGCTCCAGAACAAAATGGATTTAGGAAACAAAGGTCATCCGTAGATGCTATAATTAATTTCACAAATTTTATAACAACATGCTTTGAAGATGCAAAATATTGCTGGGGCATCTGCTTAGATATGAGCAAAGCATTTGATTGTGTCTCACATAGTTTATTATTAGATAAATTAAAATTATATAAAGTAAACGACTTGAGCTGTAATTTAATTAAATCGTATTTACAAAACAGAAATCGATTTGTCAAAATAAATAACAAATTTTCAGACACCTTACCAATAAACCAGGGTGTTCCTCAAGGATCTGTACTTGGCCCATTATTATTTTTGATATACATTAACAATCTTCCGTCACATATATTTAACAACTGCAACGTACCTTCTAAAATAAGCTTATTTGCTGACGACATAGCAATATTCTTAAATTCTCAGGATTTAAACAAATTGCACAACAATGACAACATCGTAATAGATCTGGTTAAACAATGGACTAAAATGAATCACCTAGTACTGAACGAAGAAAAAACTGAGCACATTATTTTAACCTTGAAAACAAATAATTTTGATCATAAGGAGCCTATAAAATGTTTAGAGGTTTACATTGACCCATTATTAAAATGGGACAAACATACGTCTTTTATAGCCAACAAACTAAACATTAACATATTTTTACTACGTAGTCTATCAAAGTGGGTATCAATGGAAACACTAAAAATAGCTTATTACGCATTAATTCAATCACATCTGCAGTATGCTATATTATGTTGGGGACATAGTCCATCAGCTGTCAGATTGTTTAAACTACAAAGAAGAGCAATCAGATTAATCAGTAGATTAAAGTATCGTGAAGACTGTTTAAATGTATTTGTAAACTTAAAGATATTAACTCTACCATGTATCTATATATTAAACTCTTTAACATATGTATATGAAAACACACAGAACAGAATTTAACACCATGCAAGATTTACATCAACACAACACCAGAAGTAAAAACCTCATCTGTACTTCATACTGTAGGATAAATAAAAGTAGAAACGTTACTTATTTTGGAAACAAATTATTTAATAAACTACCTACGCATATTAAAGATTTACCACTAAATATATTTAAATTAAAAATGAAGGAATATTTGTTAAATAAAGCATTTTATACAATAGAATCATTTTTAAATGCTTCTGATAATGTTCTTTAAATGTTAATTCAACTTGTGTGATTCAACAATCTTTTAAACTGTATTTGGTAATTTTAAACTGTATTTTGTAATTTTAAACTGTATTTTGTAATTTTAAATTGTTCTTATGTTATGTATATTGACATGTGTTAAGATGTATTTTATCTATCTATTTACACAAAATAAACATTATTATTAATAAGTAAATAACTACACGGGAATAAGGCTACTGTGATATTAGAAGAAAAGTTGAATGAAGAACTGGGTATGAATGAGATAATTTCAGTGAGCTGATTTTTGGAAGGGTAAATATATATTCAACATTATATTGTTAAAAAAGAAATAGCAGAAAAAGGTAGAAAAATATATGAATTATTTCTAGATTTATAGGCGGCATTTGACTGAGTGGATAGAGAGAAACTGTAGAATAAGTGTATGAGGAGACAGCATGCAGGGTATCGGTTAAAGAAAAATGGAGTAAAAGGTTTTGGACAATAAAAGGACTAAGATTAGGCTGCCCATTGAGTTTTTTTTTTTTGCAACTTACATTCAGATGTAGAAAAGAAATTAAAATAGGCTTAAACAGGGGATATAGTAGCGGGTAGAGAAAATATCATAGATTTATTTAATATTGACAGTTTGAATTTAGCCAGGTTGTAGCAGAGTTTCTTCTGCAATGACATATAGAAGGGAATTTTTGCCATCAACTTAAAAAAAATAATTCGGAAACAATTGATATTTTGCAACAAATTTGGACGGATTGACAACCACTTGATAATCCGGTTGCTATCTCTAAAAAAAATTAGCATTGAATTGAACAGGCATGTTACATAATTTTAATTTATTTGACAGCCAAAACTTTCAATCAAATTCTAAGAAACTTCATACTTATCAGCTAGTTTACGAGCGTAATATAGTAGATTTCGGTGGTAAAATAGTTGATTTGATTGCAAATATTACGTCTGTTGAGGCATAAACCTAGCAAATATGGAAGTCCTAAGGTAATGCTAGTGGAAAATTATTGATTCCATTTGACAAACTCAATGAAATTTATTAACTTATTTCTCAAGAAGACATCGATAGGGCAATGGAAACAAACAGTTTTAAAATAAATAGAGTTTTTATAGGTGTTTGATTATAAAGGCTTACATATTGCATAGGTATACTTGCAAATGTGAAGAAACAAAACAATGTTTATCTCTGAAATTAATGGTACTTTGAGTTTCTAATTAGCTTTGGACTAAAAGCGTTTTTATACTCTATCGATCTTGCCAACCTGATTCTAGCAGGCCGAAAATTCTCCCGCCTATGATTGATGAAATGAGGCGAGATGATTATTATTTGTAAATTTGTTTTTTGCTGAAACTATGAATGCTGAGGCGGTTAAAGCGGTGAACAAATTTACAAATAATATATAGGATAGTTGGATTTGAACTCTGGATCCCCAGCATGAGAGGGAAGCAACTAACTCACCTATCAATACTTTTAATTTTTTTTAAACACGCATTTAAGGTCTTATTTTTTTTTTTTTTTTAATCTGGAGTCGATAAATTGGGAAAATTGTGTTGTCACCAAACCTTGAAATCAAGTGGCAAGGAAACATATTTTGCAATGCAATTCGAGTTTGCGGTGCGGTGGCACCGTCTTGTTGAAACCATACTTGGTTTTCCCCAAGCGTAATTCCGGCTTATAATATAAACATTTCTAAAATATAAATGTATTATTCAAAATTAATGGTAACTGTTTGATAATTTTCTTTAAAAATATATAGTCGTACGATTGCTAATATGAAAACACCGCACCAACCGATGACTTTGCGATCATGAAGTGGTTATTTATGAAGCTGGTATGAATATTTCTTAGCCTAGTACCGGAAATTTTGCTTATTGTTAACATATCCACTAAGACAGAAGTGACCTTCATCTGACATCAATAAAAAAACTATTTGATTTTCATTATTTTTTAAAATGTGCAAAAACCGCATGTAGAAAGTTACACAAACTGGATTATTTTATATGGATAAAGTTCAAATCAGATGCAAACTCTTAGTATGCTTTTTCGGAAATTTGGAATTTAATTGAATGTTTTGTTGCTGATTGTCTTTGACTTCTTCCTATAGCTTGACTGACGCGTTTGATATTTTTGCGTTCTAACTAATAATAATATCTAACAAGTTTGCTCAATCAAATAAACAAGCTTATTATAAGAGATTATGTTTTATTTATGTATATCTTTTAATTTATTAGAAAAACTTACAGGTCATCTATTATATCCTTATTATATCTGTAATTACTGAAATGTTGCTAAATTTTAAATAATGATGCTTTCAAACTAAGGTGTTGAGATTTTCAATGGAAACGTAGTGGCTCTAACAAAAAAAAAATTGTGATAATTTTATAATATAATCTATATCTCGTTATGATTTTACTTTATTTATTTTAAATTAATACTTTTTTAATTCATCAACAAAGATGAGAGTATATTCTTATATTTAGATTAATTAAAAATTGATTGTTTTTTCATTATTACTTAAAATTCAATAACTAAATCTATCGAAAAACCTTTAATATATTTGAACCATAACGCGAGAAATTTAATAATACCCAGAAAATTGGAGAACTGGAGCATCTCACCGCCAATTTCGTATGTCTTACTTTTTTTAGGGAAACCATACAATTTAATGTTTTTTATACGACGTTGTATAGAATTTCATATGCTCCAGTTGCATCGTTTTGCACGGAATTTACATTTTGCACATTCAAAACCAGTTTGAATTGACTTAACTAGTGTGTTGTCAGCATGTTAATGTACAATACAAATATGAAAAGAGATATCAAAGCATAATATGGATCCTTAAATATAAATATAAGAAAATTTTGTTGCTATATAAATAATAAATTATTAAGTACAAAAATATTACATTATTGCTAGCACTTAACTTTAATTCATAATTAATTACTGAGATTCCTAAACCTAAAAAAGTCATACAAATTTACTAGTTGAAAGAATTATACTTAAAAACTTGTATTTTGCTAAAAAGGCATATTTAGTAGCTACATTAAAAACATCCTTTAAAAGCTTAACTTATAATAGAAATAGTTTCAAGTTAAACATAATTACCTAACAAAAAAGTTTGCAAATTGAAAATATATTACAAGTACTCAGCCATTAACTTTTTTATACGGTATTATAAAATTAATAATTAGTTTTTAAAACATTTTATCATAAAACTTTATAATTGTTGTTAATAATAAAACAATCCGGATTAATCTAATCATCTTTAATTAGACTTATTTACAGTTACCAATTTATGACTAATTCTACTCCCGGAATCATTATTGTTAAAATTATTTTCTCATTAATTACGTGATTAATATGATTATTTCTAATAAACAGACTATTTTATACTTATTAAACAATAATTAATAAAAAATGTACAGATATAATCAATACCTCGCACGCATTTGGCCACCGTGGGATTTGCGTGCCACAACCATTTCATAAAATAATTATCAATATTTAATCAATTAATGCTGTGCATATGATGATGATGACTAACAGTAAATTTACGTACCGTTTCATTATTTTGCAATTGTAAGAAACTGTGTCACATGGTTCCGCAAAATAAATAGAAGCAGTTATGCAAAGTGAAAATGAAAATGTAATAAAAATTTAATGGCTTTTAGATAGATAAATATGTGCGGTTTTATGTAGGATATAAAAATTTATTTAATGTTATAATCTGATTTGATATTGTTATGAAGGCATAATCGAATTGTATATTGCATGGTTGATGACTATTATTAGCTGCCATTCGCCCCCAAACAAACAATAAACTACCCTTGTGAAGGGGTCGTTATGCCTATGACATTTTGATGCACAGTTTTCATTTTTGGCATAATCAGAATACAAACAAATCAATAAATGTGACAGAAAGTAAACATAACATTTATGTGACTGCATGTTTAATTTTATTATAAATAGTGATTGTTTTATATAAATAATATTGTTTGTGAAAGTAACATATAAATAAATAATATTACCTCATTGTTACTATGATATAGAGAACGTCTATAAAATCATTGTTAACATTTATGTGTTTGGTTAACTAAATGTATTAGTTACGTATTAGTATTGTTAACAATTTAACTCTTTCGATTATAAGAAATGTTTTACAACAAATAACATTATTTAAAGTCAACAAGGTGGTTACGTTGAATATATACGCACATTTTAGTAACAATAAATAAAAATCTGTTACTGAGAATATACACTGCCAACCATAAAATTAGGGTCACTTCGTAGTTTGATTTTTTTTGATTTTTAGTTTAGATAAGTGTTTTTCGGTTGTAATAGTTTTCTTACAACTGATTGCTTGATGAAGTTTATTGAAAGAACAACTTCAATTTGATGTGCTAAGTAATGAAAATGATCAAGTTTACTTTCATATGCTTTTGTTGAAACAAACAAGCAGTTTTTGTTTTTGTGATAATATTTGTTGCAAATTGTTTGTGTATTGTTATTACTAATAGTGTTTTGCAACGAGTCTGCTCACTCAATGACCTGGTTCAGGGCGAAGCAACACTACAACAGCTAGAGATGACCGCTTTCTTGTTTCTAGTGCTTTGAAAAACCAAACGGTCACGGCAGTTTCCCTTCGAAATCATCTGCTAGAAGTGAGAAATGTTATCATAAGTGAGTGAACAGTTATAGGAGGCGATTTTATGGAGTCGGATTATCTTCTCGAACTACAGCTACTGGACCGCCGCTTTCTCGTGAACACCCAATTGCGAGGTTGAATTTTGCACGAGAACACTTGGCTTGGACAATAGCGGATTGGAGTTGCGTATTATTTTCCGATGAATTGCGATTTTGTCTTACGGGCTCAGATAGACGTGTAAAAGTGTGGCAACGACAAGGCGAGAGATATGCTCAATCATGTATTGTCGAGCGACTTTCAGTTGGTGGCTTGATTTTTGAGTTAGTCTTTATCGAGAATGGGACTTTGACTGCGCATAGATATCTGACAGAGGTTCTAGAAGACCATGTTTTACCGTTGATGGTTATTTTTGGCGACAACGCAACATTTATGCATGATAACGCACGGTCCTACACTGCTCCGATAGTTACTGAGTATCTTTACGAGTGTTAGTTAAATCACGCGATTTGTTTGGCCAGCTTGCAGTCCAGATTTAAATCCAGTTGAACATGTTTGGAAAGAGATGGAAAAACGTTCACGAAGATATGAGCCGGCTCCCAGAAATTCTAGAGAGCTTCGCAACATACTGGTGCAGGAATAAGACAATCTTTTGCAGAATGTGTTCCAAAATATGATCCAGAGCATGCCTTGTCGTTTGCAAGCTGTTATCACTGCCAGAGGAGAAAATACTCGCTACTGAAGTTCTTAATCTTTTTTTTGTTTTAATATAAGCATATGAAAGTGAACTTGTTCATTTTTATTACTTAGCATATCAAATTGAAATTGTTCGGTTTCATTACTTTCAATAAACTTTAAACAACAAAAACTTTTTTTTACAACCAAAAAAATTATCAAACATATCATAATTTTATTAATAACATTGCCAATTAATGCTTTAATAATTTGTTGCTGATGGTAAAATGATTTCAGTCTATTCTAATTGGTTAGATACTTTCTTATTCGGTTTACTTCAAATGTTTAAGAAACTATTTGAATTTTTAGCACATAATAGCTTTTATCAGTTTCTAGTTTGATTTCTATTTTTCTCAATTAAAGATTATATGTTTCAGAGATTATTTGGTTTTGCAGTATACACTGTGTTTAGTTTAAATTTGTTAAAGTATGCGTTAAAACAACTATGTCTACTTACGAATTGGATAAGTTTGTAATCCACTACACTATATGCCTACTCACTGGCCAATCTTTTATTTTATTTTGTCCATATAGCCTTTTTTGTATCTTTTTCCTACATACTTTGTCATTTTGTTATCAATTTGTTATGGACTGCAATTTTTTGTTTTAAACATTTATTTTGGAAATTTTTTTCAGTGAGTCATTTTTGAGTAATAAGCAATGTAAATTTGAAAAAATTGAGGTTTTTGAATTTTTTTACATTTTTTGATCATTTGTGACTTTTCAGCATTGCATTTTTGGGAAAAATTATAAGAAATTAAAATTGAAATTGAAATTGGAATTGTCCAAGAATGAGTTTTCAAAAATTCTTTTCCTTGATTTTTGAAAATTTTGCAGAACTTTATAAGACAGCTTTTAAAAAAAAATGACGGGTATTATTTTTTTTTTTTTAAAATATGTATGAAAACTTACTTTTATATGTGCAAAAGATACTCCGAAAATTTCAAGAAGTGCCGTGTTCTACGTTCCGGGGTTTAGGATTGCGTTTTTAGGAAAAAGTTATAACAATTTTTTTTCTTCAAAATTGTCTAAAGAATAAGTTTTTACAAACAAAAATTTTTTTCTTTGATTTTTGAAAATTTTGAAGAATTTCACATGACAGTTATTCTTAAAAAAAATCTCATCTTATTTGGGTCATTCTCATAATTTTTAATTATTCTTTTAGACAAAATGACTTTATTCCTTTGGGTTAACTTTTTTACCACAGTATTTTTTTTTAAATTTTAACCTTTAGTAGTTGAGCCTGTTTATTGCTTCTTTGATTTTAGTTTTGCTTACTTACCAGATTTGATTTATGATCCATACAAGGTCTATTATGAAAGCGCATTTTCTGTGAAAAATAGATTTATTGACCGTATTGGAACAAACGCTTAAAATTCTTTCAGATACTTTCTCCCTGCGTTTATACACTTTTGAAGACTTGTCTGCCACGCCTGGGAGGCACTCTAAAACTTTTCGACTAGAATGTCTTTTAATAACCTTGTAACATGTTTTTGGATATTTTCTACGGACTCCCAATGTTTTCCTTTCAGCTCTCTTCAGTCGGGGAAACAAAAAAAAGTTGCTCGGAGCCAAGTCGGGATTGTAAAGGGGCTGCGGGACCACCAACGTGATGTTTCCAGCCAGAAAGTTGGAAACGATAAATGCCGTGTGGCTGGGGGCATTGCCATGGTGGAGCTTGTCAGTGTCTTTGATGTCCCTCACGCTTGCGATGCGGCGTTTTAATGTTTTGAGCAACTTGAGGTAAAAGGCTGAGTTGACAGTTTTTCTTTGCACAAACTCAAAATGGACGAACTCTTAGACGTTAAAGAAGATAATGAGAATTATTTTGATGCGAGATTTGCTCATTTGCGCTTTCTTTAGGCGGGGGATGA
This sequence comes from Tachinus rufipes, assembly GCA_963932245.1. Lineage (NCBI taxonomy): Eukaryota > Metazoa > Arthropoda > Insecta > Coleoptera > Staphylinidae > Tachinus > Tachinus rufipes. Next base: position 40,511,889 of record OZ010741.1, on the reverse strand, counting down.
TTTTGTGTGCCACGCGCTGCTCTGCTTTTTTGATGAAGTCGTACTTAAACATCATTTTTGTCCGGTTATGACAGATTTGAGAAAATTAGGCTTATTTTGAATCAAATTCAAAAGTTTTGACAGCGCAAAATTGCGCCTTGTTTAAAAAAAAAAAAAAACATTTTACGCGGAGACAAGTCTTGCCGCTCAGACAGTCGGAGCAAATTGGCGGACCAGTTGCGTTGGAAGGGCAGATCCCTGACCACATTTTCCGACCGGTTTTACTGAGTTGGGATGGATAGTTGCGTCACAATAAAATCATGTGCATTACTTTCATAATGTATCATGTATGATTATATTATTTAACTTGGTTAAGTATCCCAACCATCTTCCTTTGTTGTTACTATCTCTGCTTCATTTGCTACTAACGGATCCATCTTCTTTTTTTTATTGATTTTGGTTTTTTTTACCTTTAAGCATTTTTATATCTGAGGTTATTGATTTTTCTATCCACGTTACCAAATTAATCACGTTTTTTAATGATCATTTTGAATTTTAAAGTGTTTGTTATAAGTCTAAGAATAAATCAATTTTTGACATTTGGCAGTACTTTCATTTACTGTTTTATTTTTTAGTTGACTTTTTTTGTACCTTTGGTTTCTAAGTTCTTTATTCGTTATTGAATTCAACAGTTTTATTTCATAATTAATAAGGTTTATTTGTTTGGAATCACAAACTAGGGTAACCGACTCGGACTTGTCTACCACCGTGTCGTCATGTTTGTTAACTCTATCTAGAATCTATGGAACAGCCCGGTGATTTCCGAGAAGTGATTCCCGATTTAGTACCGCAATCTATGTCTAAAAGTTTGAGGGTATCTTTTATTTTAGATACCCTTGCAGAAATAAATGAGGAGTCGTTAATGGACGGTTATATTATATCACCAAACCCCAGAATTAGGTTACTTAATTCCAAAAAAAAACATATTTTGCAACACAATTCAAATTTGCCGTGCTGAAGCATTGCACGCTCTTGTTGAAACCAAACTTGGTTTTGCCCAATTCTGCGTAATTCCAGCCTTAAAAATATTTCCGATATATAAGTTTAACCTTTAGAATTATTGGTAACTGTTTCACCATTTTCTTTAAAAAAATATTGACTTACGTTTTCAAATATTGTAACACCGCACCAATCGGTGACTTTGCCGTCATGAAATTGTTTTTCATAAAGCTAGTATGGATTTTTATCATTCCAGTAATGGAAGTTTTGCTTGTTAACGTATCCACTAAGATAAGACTGAGCTTTATCTGACATAAATAAAAAACATATTTAATTCTTATCGTTTTCCAAAATTTGCAAAATTCTCCTGCATAAAGCTACACAAACTGGTTTATCGGAATCTTTTAGCTTGTGTACGATTTGGATTTTATATGAGTAGAATCAAATTCTTTGTATGCTTTTTTGGAAATATGTTATGCAATTGTTGCCAATCGTCTTGTACTTTTTTCTTACAGCTTGTTAGACGCATTTGATATGTTTATCGTCTTACTGTACGTAGGTCTCCTCTTTATTGTTTGTTGTGTTGGAAATCGTCCGTGTCGTGTGAGTGTTCACAACTTTCGTATAAAGCTTTTAACAACGTATACGCGTTGATTAATTGCAAAACTTATATTTAATAAACTGCATAAATTAACGCACACAAATCTGACAGAAATATTAATAACAAAATATTGTTTTTGTAACAGTCTTCTAAAAATAAGTGATAGCAGTTGCCGGACTCTGTAGATGTACAACTTGAATCTACCTAAGCTGTTATTCAATTGTGAACTACGCATTTATAATATTCCTGAAAGGTAGCATCCACACTCAACCACCTATACGTAGATGTAATGTTTTTCAGTAAGAATTGTATAACGTTCTGGAATTATTTCAAAATTAGTGCACATCCTGCTTTATTTTTAAGATTAAATTTTTTTATAGACTTTATTAAATATTATATTATACAACAAAAAAAAAAAATCAAATGTTAAAAAGCATTTCTATATTTATTACTAAAATTCCTCATTCTATGAACACATTCAGATTATGTTTTTATTTAAGCTCAGAATGGTACTCAGTTGATTGGTACTAATTATTCAGAACACTTACAAGTTGATCTTATCCATAATAATTGAAATTATTGGGCTTATAAATGAGATTTTGTGAGAAGACATGCACTCACACATCAAAATAAATTATCTGCCGCACATGTAATTCACTTGTTTTTACTTCACTTAAAGTATTTATTTCTCAAAGCTCAAAAACTTCTTGATGCAGATAAATAAAATAACGACTAACTTTTAAATTGTAAAATAGTGCTTGTTTGTTACTAAATTAATTTGTTTTAGAGGGTTTACAAGTGCTTTACTTAGTTAAGAACGATTGAGTACAATCACATCATTTATTATTCTTTTTACATAACAAAACTTAAATTATTTATAATTAAATATATGTATACTTTGAACAATTCAATTAATTTAGCACAAGTTCATTTTTATATATTAAAAGGATTTTATCGAAATTATCTAGTTCAACCCTATTAATTACTTTCATAATACTGTAAGTGCAATAATAAACTAACCAAGAAAGGAAAATAACTTTAAAGGAAAAACGCATAATTACATTAGATGATATTAATTGCCCTTTCCCAGATTCAATTAGCATAACTGAAGAGTCTTCAAATCTCAACTCGGATTTAATTAAATCAAGGAGTATTTCCGAGCATAAATCATAGCAAAAGATAATATATATCTGACCGAATCATAATATAAAAGATAAGCTGTCGACATCTGGACCTATATGGATTATTCCTGCATTTGAAATATCGTTACATCTCAATACTCACAAGATATGTGTAAAACGTTAACCATTTATATTTTATATTACTATTACATTCTAGATTAAATTTAAATATGTGGGGTAAATAATATACGTAGAAAGTTTTAATTAATCTGATTTGTGCACAATAAGGACTGTTAAGTGAAAACTTTGTTGACTGTTTGAATGATATCAGTATCGTATTGGTAATTTAAAATTTATAATAGATTGAAAGGCAAACAAAAGAATAGTCCTTATGCGTATAATGTAGATTTATAATGTGTTTACACAAGTATATTATTAATTTTCAATCTTAAATTATCGTAATATATTTAATTTTATGATGAATTTTGTATGCTTTTTATGCTTGCTTATTTTAAATAAAAGAACATTTATATATAAAAATATCTATTTAATAATCAATAGTTAATTGCTGTTATTAAAATAAGAATTTTATAATCAATGAAATGTTAATTTCAGGAACGTATGTTAGAAGAATTAGTAATATAAAAACCAATTATAATTTATAGTATCTAACAAATGTTCATCATTAAAAAAAAATATGTCTAAACATTAGTTGCTAACTTTGAAATAGTAAGTATCAGAAGATGAATAGTAGTAAAATGTGTCACAAAGTATTATATTAAAATGAACCGTTGTTTTAAACCTACAAATAAATAATTTGATCTAATTAATGTAATTATCTAGATTCTAGACAATCAAAAATATAATTTAATTGTATAGACAAATACGAAGATTAAATTCTGATCTGAATAACATAATAATTAGTCCATCTAAACGAGGCAAAATATTTGTTAAATATTGGTCATGAGAATACTAACAGTAAATCATCAATATCATGTTGGACAGTCACAATTTAATTGGAGTTATTTCATTAATTAGTGCAGCGTATAATTTGCGGAAGCATAAAGGATTGCGGAATCAATATTCATAAACCTTTGACATTTCAAATGGAATTGAAATAAATACCTACGTATATTGATATTGAATATTAATATTATAATTGAGAAAATTTATAAATGCAAGCTTTAATAATGAATCATGCAGGTGTATATTTTTTTCTTATTATGTTAATATATGTTTGTTTATAAAACGCATTATTATTATCAATATTATTACAATAATAAGCAGGTCTAGTCTGTATTAACTGTAGTATTTGATTAGGCATCTTTATTTAAAATTAGCATAGCGTTGAAATAAAAAGCAAAAATCCTATAATAAAACACTTGCTACTATTTCTAATTAATTAAATTGAAAACTAATCTATTATAAAACTGAAGATTTGACTTATTGGAGTTTTAACAAAGTTTATAAACTCTAGTATTGAATAAGTTTGATACGCTACATTCTAAACATAAAATGAGTAAATCATTGAAGTTACATAACTTGCAATACTGTTGAAATGATGGATATATATTTTAATTACGAGTATTCAGACATAAGTTAATCCAAATACTGCAGTTTTCTATGAAATACAAAACTATGCTAAAGTCTAATAAATTTTAAAGGACAAACACTGAATGACTAACTAACACGTTTAAAAAAGATTTAGGTCATAAATACTTTGTTTTGCTTTCACAATATTGGTTTGCATTAACCAATTATTCCAATATTTTGAGAAAGCCGTATTTCCATCAGAGTTTTTCTTTTTTACCTCCAACTTCTCGACAAATCTGTTCATTTTTTTTATTTAGGTCGTTCTACCAGTTTGACTGCGGGCTTGATTCTTCTATTGTGCAATATTGTGTAAATGTAAAAGTCCAAGAGCTTATTTTTTAGTTAGCTTGTGCTTGCCAAAGTGATAATTTATTTGGTATTAGGCCATTTTAAAAATGGATATAAATCTCATACATTCATAATCTTTAAAATATACAAAATACGTAATATAAAAATTACAAACAATATCATAAGATAGAAACAGCTAGAACAAAAACTAAAATATATATTATTAATTTTTAGATGCTGCTTTTCAAAGGACGACGTTATATGCTAGATGAGTAAATGAATAGTATGCATTAAGTAGACCTGTTTTTGCGTACATGTTAAAGGTGAATTTGAATTTTGCGTTGTATATTATATGCAACTCACATTTACTTAGCAGATTTAATGGAGCCTTCTTGATCTTTAAACATCCGTGGCATAGAGGACTTTCTTTTTTGCTACTCTATCTTTACTCTGGTCATTGTCCGGTTATTAGTTCTATAAGCCTTTGTAGTTTGATTTGCCTCATCTTTGATACCGCTATTTTGGTATTTTGTGTTAGTTTTGTTAAAGATAATTTTCTAACGGGTGATTCATTTAGAGGTACATATTTCAAAAATCAAAAAAATTTATAGAAATTTACTTGGTAATATTTATTATCACACAAAAGAATCATTATTTGCATTTATTTTTAAACAATTTTTTTTATGTATTAGCCGTAACATTTTGAATGGTATTTAGCAAATGACGCCAGTACTGTTGGGTTCTAATTTCTTAATTGTAGCTGGTTTATCTATGTAGACTTTAGACTTTGCGTAGCCCTAAAGAAAAAAGTCTAGAGGTGTGATATCACATGTTCTAAGTGGCCAACTTATTGGTCCAAATCTTGAAATTAACTGTTTACAAATTGTTCTTGCATAAAGTCATGGTTTCACGAGCTTTGTGTAACGCCCGTCTTGTTAGAACCAAATTTTGTCAAGATTACAAATTTCAATTTCTAGCAGCAAATAGTTATATATGTAGTTACGTTCAGGCCGACCTAATTTTTAAAGAAATATAGACCAATGATTCCACCAGCTCGTAAACCACAGAATGCCGTTGTTTTTTATATAATAGCAGCTCTTGAACTTCTTTTGCTCTTTATCTCAAAAAAGGAGTTATTGCCTATTGACTTAGCCATTAAGTCAGAAATGGTCCCAAATGACTAAAACGGTTTCAATTATTGCAAGAGTTGAATTTTTGTTTGATTATAAATCAAGATCTTTACGTAAAATACTCAAAGTTGTTCTATATGACAAGCTAAGCTATTGTATATAAACATGGTTATCGGTTCATTATATTATACAAAAAAAAGCGCACCGACAGAATGTACAAATTACAGAACACTGTCCCTAATATCCCATAGTAAAGTAATGTTGACCATTATCCACAAGAGATTAAAACTACTCTTTATGACAAACATCGGAAAAGAACAAGCAGGTTTTGTCTTAGGAAAAAGGACAAGGGAGCAAATTTTAAACGCAAGACAGTTTATTGAAAAAAACAGAGAATATAACGTTACTATGCTTTTCTGTTTTGTAGATTACTTAAAAACGTTTGACACCGTCTAATGGAACTTGGTATAGAGCATACTTATTGAAATGGGTGTACCAGGACGTATCTTAGACGGTTGGAATGGCGGTGTGTCTGTGGGCGGCACATTGATAATTACCTCAAGCGTAGAACAAATAGAGCAAATAATGCAGAAACGTTCATGAAATAGCGGTTTTAAAAGTTGTAGACAACTTCAATTACTTTGGATCTATGCTAACCAATAACAGAGGCAGCGAGACCAAAATACGGAGAAGAATAGCCATTGCCACCACCAAACTCACAAAACTATGGGGAGACACCAACATCACAAAGAACACAAAGCTAAAACTAGTTGAGACACTAATTTTCCTTATTGCAATAATGCCGCCAAAACATGGACCCTAAAAAAAGCAGACATAAACCGGATTGAAGCTTTTGAAATGTGGGTATATATATATATATTTGGACAGAATATTGCACCAACAAATTCGTTCTAGAAAAACTACAAAAAGCTCATGATAGAATTAACTGGAGAGCCGTTGTCGACTCTATTCAACCTGATTAATTGATGTCACTAAATTTCCACGGAGGGTAAATGGGAGCTTTTGTTTGAGTATTTTATTTGTGCGGTATTGTTATATTAAATGATTTTTTGATGAGATAATCTTTTATAAACTCTAGTTGCCTCTGTCTGTGAGTCCCGAGATTTACCATATTTTTGGTTGCAAAGAGCACTTGAATGGCCTAGTTACAATTTCTAGATGAGAGTTGTTTTTTTTTTTTTATAGTGCGATACCTACTATGAACGTCGGCACTCCTCTCGTATGTTTGTGGTGTGCGATAATAGTTCCACACAAACATACGGGACAGTTTAAAATAGAATTTGAAATACACCACTAGAAGGGTTTACTAGGCAAATATTTCGCTGGTTTGACATTGCCAATTTCGACCGCATCGAAATATATATGACAAATTTGATATTGCCGCTGCCTGAAATTGAACCCGGGCTGCCTGCACAACAGTCCTTGCACTAGACCGTGGTGCTACGGTCGAGTGTTGTTTAGTCGTCTTTTAAAAGAGACGGTTACCATTTTTTTGTTTTTTAGTTAACTAATAGCTAATATTTTTTAAAGAATAGTGAGATTGCCCGCTCTCATAGTCTTTCTACATTGTGCTATAGTTACAGTTCAGTTCTTGGGATTTTATTGCCATTGAAATGGGTTTAATGGCTATAAATACTACATTAATTGTTATTTAGCTGCCCAGTATATGTGAAAGCTCTTTCAGAGCTGATAACCTTTTTTGTAACATGATAAGATATCGTTTTAGCTATTTGAATGGTTTAAACTTGTTGATTTTTGATTCTAAGTTGCTGTGGTTAATTATGGCGATTGTCCTTTTGTATGCTTTCTTGTTTGACAATTCAAGGTTTTCTGCATTAGGAGCTTCAATCAACGTAGAACCCGGAAAGTGTGTCTGCAGAGTACCTTTGACTGATTTTAAATATTTTATTTAATAATAGTTATTTAAAGATTTGACTTGTTCTATTCGCTAATAGCTGATAGACCTGTAGTTTAGCTCAAATGTTTGTTTTGTTTAAGACCAGCTTTAAAGTTTTTTTATACAATAACATTATTTTATGAGATGCGGTCTTTAGTATTGCTTGGAAAAGCATTACTTTATTCAAGTTTGCAAACCTGCCCGGGTTATATCGAATCACGGTACTCAATTATCGCTGGGTTAGTTTTCTGACAGAAAACTCAATACAGTTTATATTTTCCTCAGTTTGCCATTCGCAGGGTAACTCTGTTGAACGAATGTAGCACGAGTTGGGAAGATTTTGTTGTGTGTATCATAGGGAAAAGCATACTACGTGGGTCAGAGATACCAAAGTTTGTAAAACTGTTAAATTTAGTTATCAACAAGTCAACGGGTTTTGCTGCTCCTGTGGAAATTCATTTTGGTAAGGTCCCCGAATTACCCATTTGCGACTTGCATTTTTTTCCTACCTCTGAAGTTTTTGATTTTCAAATTAGTTTTATTCTAGCCAAGGAAAATTTGACCAAGAAAGTGGTCTTTCGAAGGAGGCTTCTTACTTCTACGTGAATGATATGATGATATGCAAGTTTTAGTTTCATTTGCGATTTTTTACCAGACTAAAAAGTTCTTACCACTTTTTTAAGAGGCCTATTGAATTGCAATTAAAATGTAAGTCTTAACTGCTATTGGTTTTGATAAAATTGATTTATTTTCTGTTTTATCTAGGAGAACTTTTTTTCTAATTTTAGAAGTTTTATTTGCGGTGTTACAGGCTATTCTGCGTTGGCGGTACAGATTATTCTCTCTTTTTTATTGTTTAGCTTTTTTGATTATCCCATCTTTGGGCATAAGTCTCCATATATTTCTTCAAGTTTTTTTCTGTTTGCCGTGTCTATTGTAATTCTGCCACTTTATTACTTTATTGTTCATTATAACCAGAATGCATTTAGCATTGTAAAGAAATCATAATAATGAAATGAAAAATTATTATTGTTTATTTTTACTGGTAGCCGCTTTTGATTGCAACAGAGTAAAAACGTAACATTATTTCCATAAATAACGTTGCCATGAGTTCAGCATCATATTGGTATATGGTCAATGCTATGAGGAGGTTGGTGGTTACCATGTTTGAGCTAATATAAATGTGGTCGCCACATGCCACAATTTCGTACTTCTACTAAGAAAAACAGAATTTGAAGAGTGCGTTTCAAATTCTGTTTTTCTTAGTAGAAGTACGAAATTTGTATTATTTTTTTGTTTGTAAAGTTTGTACTTTAGTTGGTTTTTAATTTTGAATAAATAAGAAACTAAAAAAATATTTAAAAGCTTCACAGTAGTTTCTAAACTAAATATATAAACTTTGAACAGTACAAAGTTGTCTGATCAGGAAGATATATACAAGATTTGCAAATGTACAAGCGAAATAAACTAGTTATGCAAACTATTCTCTATTAAAGTGGAAATGTGCCGAACAGTTTGAATGAGTTTAATAATTCATCATAATTATAGTACAAAGTAAGGATTTATCCTTTATTGCACAGTCACTACTTTGTTAACAAAAATGGTTATTAATCAATCATCATAAATAGAATTAACAATTGGATGGTTTATTTAATGAAAATAAACTAAACGAATTTTAATAGATTGCATATAAATTTTAGTTGAATAGTATTTTTCTTGAATAAATTATTAAATTAATACTACTCTATTTATGAAAATGCAAATGAATAATATTATCAACATAAAATTAAATTATGTGACATACTATTTTACATTTAATATGTACATCACGCTAGATTATAACATATACTCGTTGTTTGTTATCATTAATTTGTAAAGTGAAAAGGTTAAAAATTGCATTTAATATCTCTCCGCAATGCAGAGGGAAAATAAATGTGATCTTTACGTGGCCGCAGTCACTACCCTATTTTAGTACTATGCTTAAAATAATCTCTTGTATAACAAATTGCTTTAACAAATTGTAATGTGTATAAACATGTGCTTAATATTTACATTAACCAAACAAAAAAACCTATTTTTTATTACTACTTGACCTACTTCCATCTATTTTTATAATTGATTATTATAGTCAAATGAAAGTATCTTTATTTAAGATTTGTTTGAATAATATGAAATAATAAAGAATCTATCAGAAACTGAGATGGCAACAGGAAACCGATAATCTGTCCAAACTATCTAAAATTAGGTCAATGCTTTAAATACAGCAGTTAATTAAGTTTGTTACTTTCTTATACATTTTAAGTAGTAATAACTGTCCATAAAATAATCACTTTATTAAGTAAAATTTATAACAAAACTTTTAATAAATATGTTCATTCCAGTTGCGAGAATGGAAACAATGCTTAATAAAGTATTGTGTCGTTGAACATCAATTTGTTAGCGAATCTACTTAACAAAACAATGAACATTTTACATAATTTTTACAAGTTGCATTATTTAATCGCATTATGAAATGTTTTAATTATTAAAAGAATAATATAACTGGGTTATATCACGCACAAGTGTATATATTTTGGTCGCAATAAATTAACGATGCATTAATAATAACTATAACCAGGGGCATCGCTCGATAAGGTTGTCTAGTCTTGGATCTAACCAAATTTAAATGGAATTTGCGACGCTCCCGACGTTGATATTATCAGAAAAGCACACGGCATTGTACTAGCGACGACCTTTTTATGTTACGAAAACTACGTGCTTCTTATGCTAGCCAGCATGTTCTATAGTCTAAAAAATGTGTATATTTATTTAACCCAATCGTCTTTTAGTTGTTATTTAATCGACAAAAAATATCATTAAAATATTATTATTTTGAGCACGGAATAATACAATTATTGCATCATAATATTATCAATTAAAAAGTAAATATTTACATATGGAATATAACGTATTTTCAGCAATTTTATTAGTCGTGACTAGACAAGAGGTTTTTTTTTCAATTCATCAATTTTATCGAGCTTTTGGAGCCTTGATGTTAGGTTGTAACTTATTCTAGCCAAACTTGATGATGTAGCACAACGCACATGATAAACTGCAGAAAATAACAAAAAGCTATTTTAGTATACTATTTATCTTCATAATACTAAAAACATTTATTAAAATAATTAAAAGAAAATAAATACAATAGAAAAAACATCAAAATGTTATGCAACATGCTGTCGTCCGTTATCCGTACACTTTTAGACCATGCACCATCGTCAATGGCCTTCCAGATTAAGAAATTAAATTTTATAGGTAAACAATTTTATTATTGTAATACGAGGTTAGTGGTCATTATTGTTAATGAGAGTTGATATATTATTATAGTATAACAGCAATTTAAAATGTTTAGATTTAACAGTTTGAACATTCTATTTTTATTTCTAAGTTACTATTGGATTTAAAATGTCATACTTTGAATTTTGTTTGCAACTAATAATTTAATACATCATAAATAATACAACATTAAATAATTTTTACGATAAAGTATGGTTCAAAAATTATGGTAAATAATATGTTTAAAGCAAAATGAGCTTTATAGAAAGACATATTTGATTCTTGTTGAACTAATTGATGTACCTAAATGAGTTAGTATATGTGCACACACAGAAATTTGATTTTTATATATTAAAAATAAAATGAAAACTATGGATACAATTCAAAATAAAAATATAGATATATTATAGTCTGTCCGCGTTAAGACTGCATTTGTAGTTGTTATAGAGACTGGGAAACAATGCTTTGATTAGCTTAGAGGCTCTCCCAATTTACAATAGAATATATGCTGGGTTAACACAAAGTTATTTAAATACATTAAAATAAATTGAGTTAACGTTTAGTACTTTATATTATTTATAAATGTTTATAGTAAGGTTAAAGTGTTTATAAATATATTTATAATATATGTATTGTAATTTTAAAATACAAATTGTTATCGGTGACGTACAGTATAATCTTAAAAAGTCTGATGTAAAAGACTAAACGTCATGCAATTCTAGGGATGAATTAGTAAACAAATAAAAGTTACTTATATAAATTAACTCAAATACTATTATCAATATATATGTATATATTAACTATTGTTTTAACCAAAGTTTTTAAATCATTTAAAACCATTTTGTTTATTATTTTTTTGACAATTTTATAATATAATATAATAAACAAAGTTAGGTATATTATAATACCAATGAAAATAAACAATTTGTAGATGTTGCTTTTAGTTGTGTGATACTGACTTAATAAATCACTCCCATCACTGCAGTCTTAACGCGGACAAATTATAGTACAAACTTATAATAAAAGATTAAAAACAAAAAGAAGGAAAGTTAATTGAATTAAAAAAAGACATGTTAACTTATATTACAGTTTTGATATGTTTTATTAGAGGTAAGATAGAAATGTTAATAATGTACATGTATAAAGCACAGAAAAGCGGAAACTAGACAACAGCAATTTTTTAAGCAAATAATAGGTGAAGCAAACAAATATGCAGAAATGACTACAAATTAGAAAGTGCGTACAATATTGTAAATAAATGAGACAAACAACTAACTGATGGGCTCACTTTACAAGACAAGCTAAAAGTGGTGCGTAGTCTAACTCTAAAGACATTTATTATGTATTAAAAATTAGTTTTGAGATTGCATATAGATCTCAAAATTAACTAAAAAGGAGCTTTGAAGAAATTCTAACATCTAAACTTCCTGATGATGAGGCTATATAAAAAGTTCCGAAACCGATAAAAAAATAAAAATTAAAAAGCACTTAAGAATTAAAGAAAAAAATATGTTTTCTACACATAACCTATAAAAACATAAAGAGCAAAATTGATTGAACAAATAAAAATAAAAAAGAGCTGTTACTTTGCTGAAAAAGATACGCTACTTAGAAGATTTTCTTACAACAGACTAATTACAAACAGGCTATTTTCATACAAAAAACAAAGTAACGGTGTTCTATAATAATCAACTATTGATGCCATACTAAAAGTACGCATGGTTGGGATACAGTAAAGTTAAAGAAATCCAGCATAATTAAAGCATTAGACTTAAAAAATTATTTGTCAACCAAAACGTTACTGAGTTACCGAAGAAAATTGTAAAAAGATGCAACCAAAAAACAGAATTGTGCTGGTGACATACAAAGTCAGTGAGTCTTTTAGCTAGATAAAGAGCTTGCGTTTACGACACACATCTTAAAAACGAAAGTAAAATCAATCAAAATTAATGCTTTACCAAGTAAACCAACGATTGTTATCACTACAAAAATGACTGGATGGATGCAAGAATATGATGCGTTACATAGGCTTTAATGTAACATTTTTGGTAATCCACGGTAGATTTTTTTATATTGAAGAAAATAATAACTTTAAGATGTAAAGAGTTGAAGCGGCAAACTACAAATTGTGTGTGGCAGCAAAGACTGAGCAAAAAAAAATTCTTGTAATATATAATTTTAAAGCGTACTTAAAGGGGTTTAAACTGTCATAGACGCATAAATGTTGGTTTTGTAAAAAGGTGGATTTGACAAAAAATACATTTGATAGGGTCTAGAAAAAACACACGCAAAATGACAAGTGGGGTATAAATCAACCCTGACAGTGTTATCTTACTAATGTTGATGATATGTTAAATATGGTGACAAGTTTTGCACATTCTGCGATAAGTTGCACCCTTTGGACTTGTTGTACAGCTCTGATGTTTTACACTTTTAGCAGGTTTATTTTTTTGATGAAGTCTAGTACCTTTTACCAATGGGCTACTTTCAGCTCTGTTTTGCTAAGGTTGTGCTTACCAAAAATGGCTGTGCGTTACTGTTTTACTCAAGTGTTTGTTAAGACCACAGTATCCGGTCTAGTGAGCCCAAGATTTAATTTATTTTTATTTTTTGCTTGTAATAGAATATATGCACATTTATAGCTAGAACATAAAATATAAAACAGCGTGGCCGCGACAGAGAATAGAATAGGCTGCAAAGATGTTTTTCTTTCTGTATTTTTATTTTTGGAGCAACCTCAACCGCGCAGACTTGCTGTGTTTAGCGTCAAGTCTGTTACGTTCTTTTTTGGTCTTGTATTGGACCCTGAAAGCAGGTTCTGGTCCAGTAAATGGCTTATTTGCTTTTTTTTGGCGCGCTGACTTACATGAGGTTTTTTTATATCGCCTGGTTTTTTGGTATTCATTCCAGGCAAACTGCAGTGGCTACTGTTTGTAGATTATTTGCGCAAGTAATAACTAGTTTGGATTTTATTACTGAAGATTGCAGGGTTTAGAATACTGTTTATTTATTTGACATAATGGCTATTGGTTTGTCAGGCTTTAGTTTCTTTTTGATCATGTCCCTGGCTCACTACTAGATGGCAGTCACCGCATATTTGCCTAAGTAATGCAAAGTTTGTTTTTTTTTTGGTATTTGTCCTCATAGTTTTTTTTCGGTGCTTTTTTGTTTTTTGACCTTATACCAAATAGTATTTTTTTACTATTTCCAGGTATTTTTTGTTTATCCATTTGTTTTGCTGTGGTATTTTCACATGAAATATCTTACTGATACAATGGTTTTTTTTATGAAATTCGACTTTGTCACTAGAGTTTTATTTTTATGCAACACATTAATATGGTAGGTTTGTGGGTCTTAAGGTTTACAATGTGTTTATATATTTGCAGTCTGCACGCTGCTTGTATTGCACCCACTATTACCATTAGGTAAAGGAAGTGGCGGTAACGATAATAGTATTTTTATAGCTGCTGTGGGCATCGCTCTCATTCCCCTGTTATCAGCAGACATGTTAACTTCTAACTTTTGTTTAGTTTTTTGTCTGTACACTTGAAAGCGGTTTTTCCTCATACAGGCGCTTTTGTATGTAATTATGGATCTTAACGACTACTAGACATATTAGGTGTTAGTTTCCATGAACGTCCAATCATTTTGGTTGCAATGAGCATCAAAATGGCTTTTATATTTATATTAGTCAGGCTGTCTTAAAGTTTAGCTTAGTGTCAAGCATTAGTTTTAGACATCGGGAGAGTAACTTCATACATCTTTAGGTTTTTTAGGTCTATGGTGTTTTGCTGTCTGTGAGCAATAGTTTTTTTGTTTTAGTTTACTGATAATCTTTCTTTTTTGCACCACTGGTATTTAGTAAACTTTATATCATGTTTGACGTTTGCTCTAAAATTTTTATGCGCATGGATAGTAAGAATATTTTCGTTGCCTAGTGCATAGATGTTCATGTTGTTGAGTATCTGTAGTAAGTTGTTTATGATTAAACACTACAGTAAGAGTTAAAGTACACTTTCTGTAGTCACCTGCCGGCCACTTTAGCTCTTACAGTTTTTACATAGAATTTTATGGTTACAGTCCGGTTTTTGAGCATAGAGTTAACCTATTGTTGATTGAGAGTGTTTATTTTTTTGGCTTTCTATTGCTTTTACGATGGCATAGAAGGTAGTATTAATGAATGCCCCTTCAGTTACTATATTGTATCGTGTTTTTGCTCTGGCTGATTAGCTGGTTTATAGCTAGTTTGCAGAATTTTTCTATTTGGTATGCATACTGATGCTAGTGCAGTGGTTGGGCTTTTAGCACCCATTTTTGTATGTATCTATTTTTTTCCAATAGTTTTTACAAGCTCATTGGTCTGTAGGATATAACCACGGCATACGTGGGTTTTTCCGGTTTTGGTGCTCTGAGGTTCTCGCATAGAAGCTCTTTTAGCACTGCAACTCTTTTGTGTAGCATGATGAGATATATTTCATTGAGTAATAAGGGTGGGAGTACTGGATAATATGCGCTATTTAGCGTTTATTTGAACTAAAATTAACAATGTAGTAAATAAATATATATAAATTATATAATAACGTGTACGTCTTCCCATAGCGTGAATAACGCCACCATCTTGGCATGCTTTGCAAAAATCTTTGAAGGTTTTTCTGAGGTAAAGAATTTTATTTTTTAATAAGAGCCACCGTCAGCTGCTAGGTTGGGCATATTCCAAAAATTTTCTATAGGATTTAAGTCAATTCAGTTAAGGGTTTATAAATAAAAGAGAAATATTTGTCATACGTTATGAAAGTTAGTATCCCAGATCATTTATTTTTCTGGTAAACAAAGGACTAATAAAACTTCATATTAGAAGGAATTAACTGCTCAATATTATTTAAATACCTTTTTTAATACAACAAAGTTTTAGATTTACATGCCATGCATGTATTCAAAGTTATTACAAGATAATATCTTTTTTATTACTTTTTTTTGTTTTGATTTTATTATATTAACTCTTTTTAGAAAACCCAATATTGTAATTTACACTTTTTTTTGGTACAAAGAAATTTATAGCAAAATAAATGATGTCATAAAATATTTGGGTAGCATTGTTAATATCGGGACTATTTTTGCAAGTAGATTAGTTAACAGATGTTAAAAAGTTATTAATTTGATCATAATTAGCACACTTAAAATTAGATTTATACCATACTGTCAAAAGTTTCTAAATTAATATACGCATTAAGTGATGGGTGGTACACATTATATAGAATTATTTAGTTACTGGCAGATCATCACTATTTGAGAAAAATAAATCTAAAACTATTTTATAACTATTTGGAATAGAATTAAACTGATTAAAGCTGATAGATCACATGCTATCACAAAAAGATATTGTTAGTTTGCGGCTTATTACTATTGACCCAGTTAATATTTGCTAAGTTGAAGTCTCTAACAATAACAGTTTAGTGATTAGATTGACGCGTTACCAACTCTTCAAACATTTTGCAATGGTTTTCATAAAGTTTCTAGAATATTTGGGGGAACAGCATATACTTGTTTTTATAGATTTAATGATAATATTAACACAAATTCCAAAGTATTATTTGTCAGTATTTTGATAGACTTTAACCAATTTTTGATTGCTATAAGCACTCCAACAATTTTTTTTGTGCTGGTTGCAGTTGAGTGGTCGGTCAGTAAACCGTAAATTGACAATCACTCAAATCAATATTTATTATTGAGCAATACAACCCTTTTTCGGTAAGAGCAAAAGTTTTGTTTGTAAACCTCTTACATTTTGATAGTATAGAGAGACTATCTGTTTAGTAATGTTTAATTTGATTAATTTGATTGGTTATTTGGAGGATGATGCTTTTTGTAAGGGAAGTAGTATTTTTATTTTTATATTATTGTTTGAAGTCTTTTTATAATGCAAAAGGAAACTATCCGATATAGGCTAAACAAAAAATCTGAGGAAAGCAGTGAATTATTTAAGAGTCTAAACTTATTATTCTTAAGTGTTTTAATATATGCAAAACCAATTAATCTTGGCCAAATACTATTACATTCAACTGTAAATTTTGAAAAACGCTTTAAATGCTACAATAAATTACCTGATGAGATGAAGCTGTGTAATATAAATACGCTTAAGCATATTACAAAAAAAAAATAATGGCCATTATTATAGTCCGTGATAAATTTAAAAATGTTTTTAATTTTATATTTTAGTGCAATTAGTAAAATTATAAGTTGTAGTACGTTTCTTATATCTGTACCGATCAACAGGAATAAAATATTATCATTATTATTACGTTTCTCAGACGTTTGTTTAATACTTAAAGTTTAATACTTTAACTATAGAAGATGCAATTGGGTGCAGTTATATAAACTGAATTAAAAGAATAAGTAAAATATAATTTTTAAATGCACATATGTAAAGTATTGTGCGTCAATCCTAAGCACAAAAATACAGAAAATTGTGTCATTATAGACCTTTAAGTAAAAAATTCTAGAAGTTTATATGTAAATTTTACAACATGGCTTAGTTTTTATCTGAAATTTCTGACAGGAATTTTATTTAAACTTTAGCTACAACTGATTAAATTCAGTTATTCCGTAGCACGTCAATTTTATACTGCATGTGTATCTGAGTGTTTCCTATAGTAGACTCGGTCTTGAATACTAATATTTTATAATTTCCATTTATCGAGTTTTTTTCCTACTGGACAAGCATGTTTCCATCTTTTATGTAATATATTCTATCAGATATTGATATAGTTTATTAACCCTGAACAGAATTTTTAAATTATTTATTACAATAAAATATAAAACAAATCTTTATCACTTATCACACTTGCGTTAGTAATTTATGCACTATATAATTGTTATAATAATAAATAATAGCTTAGCTATAATACTATGTGAATTTTATTTAACTATTTAAATCAATTTGTGTTTGCAATTGTTTGCTAAGAAACCTTTATGATGTGCAAAGTCAACAAAACTTTGTTTATTCACTTGATAAATTCAATAATTTGTCACTGTCAGATATATTTTTAATTTATATAATTACAATTCTTATATCATTTTTATTTTATATCATAAAAAATGGATTCAGATAAAAACGAATTAAATGCTACAAACAAGAAAAATCTTTTGCGAAAGTCTGTTTCTACGTTTGGATTCACATATGGTAATTGCAATACAAATCTACGTGAATCCAAATCCTTTACTGGTGTTGTACATGAATTAAAATCAAACAAACTAATATCATCTCATCAGCACGATCCTAATTATTACATGAAGAAATTTACTGACCAAACACCCACAAAAGATGTTGAATATATAACTAAAGAAGTATCGTCTGATAAAATTTTTGTTGTGGGTAATGCTATGTTGAATTATAGAGGAAAGCAGTATTCTGTAAGTGATATAGCTACAAGATGGAAGAAGGATTGTAGAATGTGGCTTTGGAAAGGATCGTGGAACAAGAAAACTAAATCAGTGTCTGAAATACGTGATAGACTTGAAATATTACGATTGTCTAATACAGAGTCAGAAAGAATGTAACCTTCGACAACCATTCAAACGTTTTAGGGATGTTTTCAAGCACATATTAATACTATCACAAGAGTATTAAATCAAGATTTTTACGTTTTCATTATTTTACATTTTTTTATAATTATTACTGAAATAATATTATATAATCTTATTACAACTTGTTATAGAACAATAAAGCAGATTATTTAAAATCTATTTTTTTATAAGTAAGTTTTTTATACTAATTATGAAACTACATTCAATGTTGTATAGATAATCTGGTAGAACCTATCTAAAAACTAAACAAATAATATGTATATGTTGAGTTTAACTCATGTTTATGAATATAGCTAAAGATCACAACGGTAGCTTAGGCGGAGATGTGTCTAGTTTCTTAAAGCCTCTTTTCACATGTAAGTCCAGCATAGGCATTGCATTGCATTGCATACTACACATTTCTAGTATAGTACCGTAGATTATTATATACTTATAATATATAAAAATAATTGATAAATTAGATTCTTACCGCTATACCTACACGAGTACTCAAATCTTCTTAATACTGGTTTGTTTAATGGTATAACTTTTATTTTAAATACAGATTTTTTTGGAATATTGATTAGCAATATGTACAGTATTTCGATACAGAATGCTTTGCAAGGTTTTATTTAAATGTATGCATAAGCGGTAAGACGGCTAAAGTGTGGAATTGTCAGTTTAGATATGGTTACTACTGAGAAAATTAAAGACTTTCGAACACAATGTACGAAGGTAACAATGTGCCGCCTGCACATATCGTAGATGTTGTGCAGCTCTTTGAGTGGTTTATACTCTTTTTCGGGTATTTTACACAATGTCTGCACACTCCTCGTTCTTTTTTTCACGATTGCATATAAATTTAACTTGTTGTAATTAAATATATTGGAACTTGGTAGGTTTTTTTAGTTTGTTTTTAAAGTTGTTATAAAACGTTTCTAGCGTTTTTCTTGGTACTGCTGCTCTTGCTTGTTGTATATTGGTGGCCAGTTTTTGTCCAAACGATTGTTTGTGT
The DNA here is from genome assembly GCA_963932245.1 of Tachinus rufipes. NCBI lineage: Eukaryota > Metazoa > Arthropoda > Insecta > Coleoptera > Staphylinidae > Tachinus > Tachinus rufipes. Next base: position 40,492,367 of record OZ010741.1, on the reverse strand, counting down.
CTATTGAGAAGGCTATGTGTCCAATCAACTCTAGGAACATGTTTATTGTTTTACCTTTTCCGTCCAAATAATATTTTGCCATCATCTTTACGTTCATAAAATTTGATGAAAAGGGCTGTTCCATGTTTTTTTTTAATATTTATTGTAAAATGCTCTGAAGTTTTGTGAACTGACAAAGAACTTTCAACCACTACTCGCAGTACTCTAATTTCTCAGGGGTATAATTTTGATATCGACAACAACAACATATTAATTGTTTTTGTATTTGTTCAACAATATTTAGGCAATGGGATAACATTGTTGACCCGATCTTACGTTAGTTACTTTAGGTCTTGCTCAAAGTTACTCTTTGAACTAAATTCACTCTCACAAAATTTGTTTATAATAATTTTAAGTGGATATTTATGGATATTACTCTCAAATACGTGTCTCACACAATACAAGTAGTTTAAGTTTTACAACCCAACAAATACGTGCAACCTAAAAGTTTTTGCGAGGTTATGCGTCTTGGCTTGTTTTTTGCAACGACGCCACTGAACGCTATGCTGCCACCTACGTGAATGAGGTTTGAATTTAATAGAAAAATTGAGGGAAACATGTTTTACTACATAAAACTGACTGGCTAAAGATTATGAGCAGTCTGACATAATATTTAATTTTTAAAGTATAAATATCTGATATCACTGATTTCTATTTTTAATCAGTTTTGTTTTATTGCAATTTGCTATCAACTGTTTTTGTAGTTCTTCTCTAGTAATTACTGTGTACATTATACATACTGTCCAACTCTATTGATCAAGTAATACGAATTTAATATAATATAGTAGAAATGCCAACACCGTGTTATAAAATAAGTGCATGTATAAGCAAAAAATATCTAATCGACGATTCATGGCCCTTGAAAGGGCTAACATCTTAAAGTGAATAGAATGTCAGATATTTTTAAACTTTTATAATTAAAAATCAATTTAGCATCGGCAACGACATTATAATAAGATCTTTAAAATAGTAACAATAGAAAAAATTATTTCTAAATTAACATCATAACTTATCTAAAAAAAACGGATTTATTTATAAAACTTATATCAACATTATAGTTTTTTTTTTATATATAAATACTATAAATTTAAATAAACATAAAGGTAGTTTATAAGAACAAAATACACAATGTTATTTATAGTAAGAAACATTAATTTATAAATAAACTGTTCTTTTTATTTAGGTTAAGGATAAATCAAGTATTTATATTTCGTTTTCTTGATTCTATAAGATTTTCAATTGATTGGATGAATAAAGCGCAATTGAAGCACAAATTTAGCCCCATTGAAATGATTTATTAGGTCGCATTATACACATTTATGAATGCGCATGGAAGCTATTTACTATTGAAAGGGGATGTTAAAGTGGGATATTAATTAACTACTAGTAATGAATACATGCTCAATAATTTGATCTACCACTAAAATCTTTTGTTTTAATTGAACAAACCTCATTATAAAATAAATTATTGAATTTTATTTTTATATTATATTATTAACAGTTTGTCCTAGAAGATTAGTTAAGCATAGCACAAGTAAATAAATGCAATCTTTTGTTGGCATAATTTACAATATTAATAAATAAAAGCTTAAGGACGTTGCTCCCGTATGATATTACTTTGTATTACAATAATTTAATTTTAATCACATAAATCATGCCGGGGTCTGTCGTGTCTACGGCATGTGTCATTTGCATTACTTTATGAAACTTATGCATGTGTTTATAGGTATTTAACATTTCTCAGTCTATAATAATATAAAATATAATAATAAATCAATTCAACTTATACCCAATCTCATATTCCAATCAATTATCTATGAGTTTCTAATTAAATATTTATATTATATTTACTAGGTGTAGATAATTAACACATTCCACTGTGTGACCTAAACGACATTAACATTAATAACGACATGACACATTCTATTGAAGAATTTGCCATTATATCTTTAACTAATTAAATAAATAGTTAAGCGTTTTTATTTATATAAATCTATTATTGATTTCTGTAGATTTTTTACAATTTTTACTTATTAAGTGATTTTAACTTTTTGTTTTTTTTTTTAAGCAAAGATTGGTTTAAAAAAGTGAGTGATTAGGTATAATTGGACAATAAACCAAATAAGAGATTCAACTAAGCTGGCTATTTTGAGATTTATAGAAGTAGTTTTGAATATGCAACGTTGTTTGCAGCTCTGATGGCCTACACAATCTGAAGATAAATCACGCAGAAAAAAAAATTCTTGTGTTTGCTGCTACGGAATGATCTTTGTATTTTAGAAACTGGATACTTGTTTTGAGGGAGTAGTTATAAAGTCTTTAGACTTTAGAAAAACTACTATAAATCACACTTGAGTTTTTGTTTTTCTTAACATACCTTTCTCCAATTGCCACTTACTGTACCATTCATATCCCTTGCAATTGTTCTTCTATCTTCTTCTTACAAGTTTTTTTAATTATTACCTTTAACAAGATTTTTTCTTCAGGAAATTGCTCTACCACTCTCCGCTTTTAGATATATATCTTTACACAATGATGTTAGCTGTTGTATTTTTATTTTCTACCGACATTTTAACAACTCCAGCGGTATTTTATTCACCCAAAGCTTTTCAAACTTTTATATTTCTTATAACTGGTATTAGTTCCTCTATCATAATGCTTTCACTTATACTGTCTGACTTTATCCGTTTCTTTTCTAAGTTCTGCATTAAGACTTTTTCCTTTATGTGTGTTTTGTGTTTTAAATTTCTTTCTTACTTCCATTTTAGTTCATCATCTCGTGTGTTACTCATGATTTTTTTCTTTCTTTACTTTCTTATACTCAATAATTTGTTTTGCTGATTTTTTTTCTTTTTTCTTCTATTTCTGCTTTATTTTGTGCTACCTTAAGTTTACATATCTGTTTGTTTTTTCAAATTTTTTTTTAGTTTTTTTTAATTATTTGTGCTCTCTTTACTTTTTTTAGTCTTATCTAACTCTGCTATCACAAGTATTTGGTCGCTGTGTATATCTACTTCTGGTAACCCACATACTTTTTTTACTTTATTTCTAAACCTCTTTTTAATCATGATAAAATTTATTTGATTTTGGTGCATTCCAAGTACAGTCTCCTCTTGAAGTTTGCAAACCACGTCTTTGTTCCTTCTTTCTCAGCATTTCACGTCTTAAGTTTTCTAGGTTTCTAAGTTCCAATTTTCATTGTTGTTCTTTCTAATTTCTTATGCTTTTTTTCATACTGTCTCCCGAAGATCCGATTAAGGGGAACTATTTTAACTCCGATATTCAATTTAGTTTTAGAAAAGTTTTTTTTTCCGTTTTTTCTAGGCTGTTGTTTTTGGGAATCTATGAAGTTTTATAATGAAATGGAACTCCTGGCGTATTTTTTTAACCTTGGGGCAAAGAGGTGCTTTCTTGTCCCGGAAGTTGCTCGGTTGCCATTGCTTTAATATTAGTAACAAGATGCACCACAATTAAGTGGGAAATTTTAATTTTGAAACTCTTTGCATCCCTACTTATACTATTGTGTTTTATTTTTTCTTTTGTATGGCTGCAGCTCTTGGCTGGTTTATTGGTAATATCTAACCAGAAATCTACAGAGTAATCTATTTATCAAGAGTTAGCTGTTAACTTTTCTATCAGAAGTCAAGTTATTTTTTTTATAAAATCTTGTTTTTGGTATTTTAAAAATAGTGAGGTTTTTTAGAACGCTTTTTTTATTTGTTTATGGAATTTGTTTTCTTGAAAAGGCTTTAGTTATTTCTTGAAAGTTGACTTCTAGACCAAGATCAATATATTTAGTAGCTGTTTTATCGGATTCTATTTTAATTTTATCTTTTTGGTTTTTATATGGTGTCAACATAGGTTGCTGTGGATTTCATGATTGTAAATGCAAACAGTATGTTAATTAAACTAAGAATTTTATGGATACATGGATCTATTATTTTCAAAGTTTTGCAACTTTGGTGACGTCTAAATTGTGGATTAATGTTTGATTTTTGTTTTATTAGGTTTAATCGGTTAGTTATTAACATCAAGAATTGTTAGCAATAATGCACCCCGTTATAATTTTCTAGGAAAATAAATTGTATTGTGGTATTTGAAACATTATTGCTTATCTTCAAAACAACATTGATACGTAAGTCTGAGGGGATTGTTTGTTGTTTCTGTGGGATAGCTGGAATTAGATTTCCTATTATGTTTGCTATTTTATTTTATTTTATTTGTTATTTTATAATTATTATATTTAAGAAATGGTTTACAAAGTGAGTAGAAATTCAATTTATCAAAAATATTTGGTTGATTTATAATTATTTGTCATTTGATTTTTTTTGGGACAAATTTTGTTTTTGATTTTTTTACCAATGTTGGTGGTTATAATTGTCACCAGTAGCAGTTCAAGATCTTCAAGTTTTTTTTTATATGAAATACAACGTTTTGAAATACGTTTAAAAGTTTGATCACAAATTTTTGTTTTGTTTTTTCCGTGTTTGAAAACGATTCAAAACTTATCTCTTATGACGAGTTTGAAACAGGTGTTGTTTACTTTTCTGGACCAAATTGGAAAAAAATTGGATCTGATAATTTTTTTGTGAGATTGTGCGCAGGACCTATCCTAACCTAACCTAACCTTTTTGAGGCGGTGGTCAATTGTAAATTGATCAAAGTTTGAAGGTTTTAGCACTGATTGTTGTTTCGTTGATATATTTGTTGAGATTGCAAAATAATTTCAGCTTTTCTTTGATTCATTCTTCTTTTTCTTCTTTTCTTCTTTTTTTTTCTTTTTCTTTTGAAAGTCTAATAGTTTGTGTTTGCTAAACTATTTGCATAGGTTTTGTTTTTGTGATATTGACACCCAGCTGAATTTCTGTCTCTTTATTGGTTTACCGAGCGGACGTGTTCTGTTTCTCTTGCCTTCTCGCACCGTCCTGGCAATCTTGACATTATTTTTTTTTTCTTCTGCTGGAATCTTACTTTACAATGTTTGAAGTTGTACTGTATTTCTACGTTAGTTTTTTTTTGTCCATAAGTGAGTGACCGATGATAGTTTTAAGGGTACTCATTTGTTTGCTCTTTAGTCGTCGTTTCGTCTCGATAATGGTATTATTTTTGACTAGCTTACACCTTGTTGGGCATTTTGCAATGTCCAAATTTTTGCTGTGGTTATTGTCATGTTGATTGTTTTGCTTTCCATTTTTAAGGTATTGAGGCTGTTTTCTGAGTATGCAATTAAAACGGTGGCGTCTGCGCAGCCCGCTGATTTAAGTAGTAGTTGACTAATGAGTGTTTATAGTGCGTACAGGTATGAAAGCCGGATTCTATCAAACGTCTTCTCCAGGTTTACGAAACAGAGTCTGTGGATGACCAATTTTTTTTTTAATCTTTGTTGTTTTTTTTTTAAGTAGTCTTTTCAGATATAACGTCTTTTGGTGGTTTGTGAATGCCTTTATTGATGTGTCCAGCAGGGAGATGCATACAGTTTTTTTAATCGTTTTTTTTTTCTTTTTTTGTATAGTGCTATGCTTACGCTCTCTTTCCGGTCCTGTGTTGTTTGTGTTGTTGACAGAACTATGTTCTATAGCTTGCCAATGGTTGTGTTTTGTATTTCTGTAGCTTGTTGTTAATGCGCTTCAATGTCTTCAGTTGTTACTTTTTCTAATGGTTTTTGACATTTATTGTTGTCACATTCTGTAGATTTTTATCTTTGTGTGAATAGAGTTCGGTGAAGAAGTGTTTTAACTTGTCAATGCTTAAGATGTTTATTCGTACTGTTTTGTTCATTTTTTTCTTAGTCCCCAATGTTCTTATTTAATAGTGCGGGTTCTGTTATTAGTTACGTTTCTTTTCTTTCAATATGTATCATAGTCTTTTTGTAACTTTTTTGTTTTGTATAATAGATGGGCTTATTTCTTCTTCTGTGCTAAGGCTTTGACTCTCTGTGAACTAAGGCATCTTCTTAAGTGGGTCGGTGTCTTGTTTATGGTTTTCTTTCGCGATGCTTCTGTGACAGCTTGGTTTCATTCATTTTTTCTATGCTTCTTGAGATGAGTCACTTTCTAATATGGTTATGCCTTATCTTTTGAGCCAGCTTTTGTTGGTATAACATTATTGTACTTTCATTTTTAAATTGCTTCTGTTTTGCTGCTACTGGGTGTGTTCTGCATTGTGGTCGCCCTAGTACAAACTTACCTACGATCACATTGTGGTCGGTATGTTTTTATTAATGATAATATAATCCATGATTGATTTCTTTCTTGCATTTGAAAAAGTTATCTTATGCTCAGCGCCTTGTGTTCTTTTTTAATACAATACGACGTAATATCACTAATATGTTTAATATATAAAATTTCTTATTTTTAATCAATCATGTAATATTATTAAAGAACTATATTATGGCAGATATCAACTAAGCATCAAATTTATTAGAGACAAATCAGTCACCCAACTAATTACTACGACATAGTAAAAAATTTCTTTAAAAAAATATTAAAGTAATTAAATAAAGACGTTGTTCTTGTTTTTAATTAATTAAAAACTTCAGTATCAACATTGCTTATTAGCTATTCAAAACTAGTTCCATACTTGAGCAAGCTTTTCATATTTACCTTCTTCACACGGACTGAAATAATTTATATTTAAATCTGAAATAAATATGCTTGTAGTAAGCTTTACTACAATAAACATAATCGATAGGATTCGCAGGAAAATGTACGTATTCCCCTTCAGTGTCGCATCTGGTGGATGGGCGATTTGACTCAAAATCAATAGCAACTATCCTTACGAACTTAAACATACAATTCGTGTGATTATGTTTAACCCCTATGGAATATTTTTACCACGGACACATATACGTTAATATACAGAACGATGAATTACTTTTATTCACGATAAGATACTATTTTTAAGAGAAATTATAAATTATTAGTATTAATTGCTTTATTTTTGATTTTTCTTTAAATATATTAATATTTTCATCTAACCAGATATTTCAAAATATTTAATATTAAATTATCTTTATAAGTCATCAATCATGTTGACAACCTTTAAGACAGAATATTAATTCTAATTTAATATATAATTTAAAATACACATCCCTTATATTTTTGTAAGAAGTTATTTGAAATTAAATCAGTTTGTGTTGAAATGCTGTATGGTTCATAAATCGATTCTCTACACACAATTTCGCCGTCTAGCCGGGACATTTAACTGTACTCAACTTAAATTCGCATCTTCATTTTGTCTCCACAGGGGAAACGAACTCGAACTGCTTTTTTCTTAAAACATATATAGCATGAATGATTAAACTTGTTAAGTTTAGAAGCAAATACAGATTTAATATTCATGCACTAACTTCCTAATGGTTTTTGTTATGCATCAATGAACTGCAAGGTACATTCTAATCTATACTTGAACCGTGAAGCCGGAGTTCTGCCAAAATATTTATAACGCATTACCAGTTTATTAACCATTAACTATTTCCGAGAAAATTATTGTTGTTTTAATTATCCTATCGGTCATTTAAGACATGTGTGAAATATTTTTTAGTCGTGAATAAAGCAGATAAACTTGGAAATATGAGAAGTGTAAAATTATATTTATCCTGAAATACTTTTATTGTTGCTGTGCTTTAGTTTATTATAAGACAGCACAAAATACATCTAAGGATTGAATAAAACAGTCTAGTTTTTTAACTAAACAAACAAATAATAAATATATTCTCTGTGCGGTAATGAGAAAAGTTAATCTAAAGTAAGTTCAACTGAGCTAATGCATAAACCGACCCTCCCTTTCTTTGATAAGAAAATAAACAGAAGGATATTTTAATTAATCGAGTATAAAACTGATTGATTGATGACATATTTTAACAATATTATTAATTAATTTTCCCACCCAACTAATAAATTAAAACGTGGATTCATACAGTTTAAATCTTGAGATTTTGGGATTGTGAAATGGATAACATAGATGAAATAGATACTAAGTAATAACTATGAATACGTTTTTATTGGTGGTCACCAATTGGAAAATAAAGAGATATTTGTACAGAGAGTTATAGAGAAGCCGAGTAAAAAATCCATGAAAACCAATTATACAAAAATAAATTTTTCATTTTTAATTACGAATCGGATAACAAATTCAAATAAAATCCGACTCTATGTTTGCAAATAATTTTGTTGTGCTGTTATTTTCCTACAAATAATTTACATCAATTTAACAATGAACAATGTACTCTAATTAAATTATTTGCTTAATACAGTTAAAGTTTTATGATAAACTAATTTATAAAAAACTAAGCTATAATTATTAGAAAAATACAAAGATTTTTTATAAATACAAAGTATTTAATGGTATATAGAAATATGAAATATTTGAAAATTTCTGTTGGGCATAGGAACTTAAATTAAATGTTTTTTGCTTTACTAATTTTTGCGCATGCTAGACTTTGTTAATAGAAATATTATGTTACTTCTACCAAACTATTATATGTTCTCAATACAAACCGTATCCAAGATGTTGCAAAAAGCACATGTGTGATAAGTATAACTTAAATTATACACTCAATGCGATTTTATTATTATGTTTAAATTATAAGAAACTATTTTAATTTGCAAAAAAAAATTAAAATATTTATATTTCAGAATTGCACGGTAATATTTTAGGGATGTTTTTAGCACGAAAGAAACAAAAAGTTTATACAAACAGTTTTTTCTTCTTTTTGTTCAGATTTTTTGATTATCTTATTGTCTCGTAACATTTTCTTTGATCCGACGGCAGAAAACCGACAAGCGATGGGACGCTGTTGCGGGGTGATGTTGCGCGAGGATGTTACGCAACGGTGTTGCGTTACGGCAGATTGTTGCAAGTGTGTACGCAGTATTAAGTTTGAGGATGTTGTTTCTCCACCGCATATTTAGTCTGCCAACGCTTTGCTTTGCTTTACTTTGCTTTCTTTATGGGTATCCTTTTGTCTTTTGCTCTTATTACATGGCTCGCATATTGCGGATCTTATATTGAGTGGTTCATTTGGAGATACTTTTTTTAGTAAGAATTTTATGACAGACAGATAGACAAGCTTGCGCTGAGTCAAACTGATATAGTATTTTTGTTTAGTATTGTTTGACATTTCATTATGGAAAAACTTAGCCCGGCACAGTGTCTAATTTTAAACCCAATTTTTATTATTGGATAATACGTGACCAAATAGACTACATTCAGCATGTAGTAAAAAAATATAACGGCGGTAGCTGAGAGTGTATGCGATGACCGTGATGAATTGATTCGGCGCCGTCCTCGAGAGCTTGGCTTGTCGTTTGGAACAACTTAGCATATTTTACGAAAAAATCATAGTTTAAAACTTTACAAAATTCAACTCATTTAAGAATTGAAACCGACCGACCTTTCGAATGGTCACCGTCTTTGAGTTTTTGAAAAACAGTATTTTTTTTTATTGATTGCTAAATTGTGCCAAATGCAACGGGAAACAATTCTGTTTGACGGCTAAATGTTCATGAAATTATACATGCTTGTCATACTAATGCCCAGGGATGCCTAAATTTAACGATAGGTCACATGACGATCTTGCATTATTAGTTTGTTTACAGTATCAAAGTTCTGGCACAACAACCGTTTTTTGACAACCTTCTTTAAATTTGTTCACCCTTGGTTGGATTGAGGTAATCTACAAAACATTCTAATTACGTATACTGTCAAAAATGTCAAACTTTGCAATGATGCAGTCGGATTACACCAGCAGCAAAAGTGTTGCCAATTCTTAATATATAAATAGCAATCTTTGTGTATAAGTATAACTTGAATATGAGTGGCGTCTTTTTCCAACTCTTTTTCTTCCCTGTATTTTCCCCTGTATTATTATTTAGAGCAGATGGTACTTTTTCCTTCTAGTCACGTGTCCCAGGTATTGTATTTTTGCGTTTTAATGATGTTTACAATTTTCTTTTCTTTTTAATCCTTCTAATTACTTCTGTGTTTGTTACCACAGTTTAGGCTTTTAACCTTTTGATGTCCGCATTTTTAAGTGTGCATGCATCTGTTTCATACAATAGAATTGGTTGTATATAACACGCCGTTAATCTTGTTTTTAATTCTAGGCTTAGATCTTTTTCGTTATTTTGTGGTGTTTTTGTCATTACTATGAATTTGATCTTCTTTGCATTTAGAGATAGTCTACATTTTTTGCTTGCCTCTGTCACTTTGTTGAGAATTTTCTGAAGGTTTTCTAAGTTAGTTGCAATTAGAGCTGTGTTGTCAGCATATCTTATGTTATTTACCGGTATGCCGTTCACTTTTACCACTATTGTTTTGCCATCTAGTGCTTTCTTCATGATTTTATCGTGTAGTATTCTATCAAATGCTTTGTTGTAATTGATAAAACATATATATATATAGGTTTTGATTGACATCTAAGCATTGCTGCATCAGGACGTATAAAGCAAAAAGTGTTACTCGCGTACTGAGGCCGTTTTAGAACCCGAATTGTGATTTGCTTATTTCTTGTTCCAGTTTACTGTGTATTTTGTATTGTATCACCTTCAGGAATGTCTTTAATGTGTGGCTCATAATGCTTATGGTGCAGTGGTCCGCACATAGTTTTGCGTTCGTCTTTTTGGGAAGCGTTATAAAGGTTGATGTCAGCCATTTGTTTGGTATTATTCCTGTGAGTAGAGTATATAGCGTTAAATAGGTTTACCATGATGTGGATGTGGTTTTCCTCAATTAACTTGAGTACTTTGGCTGGTAACTTGTCAGAGCCTGATGACTTTTTGTTTTTTAGATTTCCTATGGAACGCATTACTTCTTCTTTGGTTATATCAGGTTGATTGTTTTCTGGTTTATTGCTTTTTTGTTGTTCTACTGTGATGTTACTGAGCCTTTTGTTTTTGAACAGTTCTTTAATATACGTTTTCCACAGTAGTAATTTATCCGTGGTCTTTATGACAATTTTACCATCTTCATCTGTCAGAATACTTGGTTGTCTCTGTTTTTGTGTCCTTGTGAGTTCTCTGACTTTCTTATGTATATTAAATAAGTCATGCTTTACTTGCAGTTTCTCTATCTCCTTGCATTTGTGTTTGTACCATACTTCTTGTGCTTTTCTTATGAGTGTGTGTTTATTTTTGTATCTTTTTGTATTTGTGTACGTTGTTTTTTAAACTTCGGCGTTTGTCTATTAGTTTTAGTATTTTGGAAATCATCTGTTGGTGTTTTGCATTTTGGAGTTGTTTTTTGAGTACTGTCTTGCTCGGTTCCATTATAGATTGTTTTAGAGATTTCCAATTATTTATGCGTGTTTTTGCTTTGCTAACTTGTGTGATTTGTATAGTGTTGAGGTTTTTGTTGATTTTATTTTGTAGATCTCGTCTCGTCTCGTCTCTATTTTGTTTAATCTGGGTATGTCTATGCTGCAGTCTTTTTCTTTAACTTCCTTTTTTTTTAATTTGATGTTGACTCGAGCTATTACAGGATTATGATCCGATGATACATCAGCATCTGAGTATGCTTTTACGTGTTTAATTACGTTTCAGTATCTGTTATTAATTAGGATATATTATCCTGTGGTTATTTCTATGTATATTGTCGTTTTTTTGAAAGTTCAAAGAAGGTGTTTGTTACGATAAAGTCTTCCTCTTGGGTAAATTGTTTCAGTCGATCTCTTTCTCCGTTTCTCGATTCGAGTCCGTATTTGCATATGTGTTTGCCGCTTTCTTCCCTGGAAATTTTAGCGTTGAAATCGCCTAGAATAGTTGTGATGTCTTGTGATTTGATTGATTTTAAGATATTAGAAATGTGCTTGTAGAAAGTCTTTATTTCTTTGTCTGGATTGTCTGCGGTGGGGGCGTACACTTAAATTATATTGAGTTTGCAGTGCTTTGTTTGTAATTGAAGTAGCATTACGCAATCTGATACTGGCGTGAAATTGATTACTAATTTATTTGTATATTCTGATACTATCACTGCCATTCCATATCTATGGTGAGGTTTGTTGTTTCCTGAGTAGTAGATAGACCCATCCGTTGTACTGTGTTGGCCGCTGTTGGCCATCTTGTGTCGCTGATGCCTAAGATGTTTAGGTTTATTCTTTCCGATTGGGGGGGTTTTTAGCTCCGGAATATTTTTGTGTGAAATTAGTCATGGTAATGATTTGTACAAGGGATGTCTTCTTGTTTAGATCTTTAATGCAGTGGTTTCCGCTTACCTTCTGCATCCCCATGCCGTTGACATTGGTTGATTCGTTTGCTTTCAGGATGATTTCACCCGAGGCTGTTGGCTGTCAAGAGGGGACTACTTATACAGGTAGTCATTCGGTCGACATTGCTTCGTTGGTTATCTAGCAGGGTGCGCCGCAACCAGGTGAGGTTCTCATTGGGGTTGGCTATTGCCATCACCCCTTACACCCCAGCTATAAAGATTGTTAATTGAGATGAATAACCAGAGATTGGGTAAAACTAACAATTTATATATAAAGAAAATCAAATATATTTAAAATGGGAATATCCATGATATAATAATGAACTTGTTCAAATTACTAGTAAATGAGTTTCTATATTAATAATAACAATATATTAACTATTGTATTAATAACTATTGTTGATTTGTATTCATAAACATTTTATTTTAGGTCAAGTTAATAATAAACAATAAAACATACTTAATTATTGTTTATAAATATTGTATTATAATTATAAGATTTACAATTTTTAGTAATATTATTAACTCATCTTGAATGCTATTACAATACTATTTCTTTTTTTAGGTGAGTTTCAACATCATTTCAATTCGATTGGTTTCTACTAATAATGTCTGTGAGTATTACTAACTAATTGAATGAACGTAAATCCTTTTTGAACAATGTTTAATGCTATTGTATCATACATTTTATTATGGAAATTAAATTAGGATATGAGTCTAATTTTATTTACATCAAGTTATGTGTCCGCTTGTAAGCTGGAAAACTGATTGACCACCACGACCGATTTTCCGTTCTGCATAAATGAGGTTTATTTTGTCACCTGAGCGCCATCAGATTTGAATATTGTTCTGACTATTGTCAGTAAGAGAATGTTTTGTAACAATATTGAAAATTTATTCCGCAGAAACATTAAATACCTGGCTCTTGCGTTAGACGCTCCTGTGGTGTAAATAGTCCTGTCACTATGTACCTTTGAAAATGCAAAAGAATCAAAGGTATAATTTTTTTTATATTGTGTAGGTGTGGTTACAATAGCTTAACTTTAAGTTGTCGACCAAGATTTTCTTTAAGCTTTTTCCGTCATCTTGAATAACAAAAAAGCGTTTTTTGCGATAAACTGGCTTTCCAACGTGATACAAAAGCGCGACTATATAATTTTTTGTTGTTCTTTTACGTTTTACAGTTAAGGTTATAAGACTTATTAAACAAGAAAGAAAAACAAAAAAATTGTCCACACTACCATGAAGGTTGAGTTTAAGACAGCTTTTTTTTATGTAACGTGTGACAAAACCGGAGCAGATAAAGCTCTTGAATACGCATAATACCGATTGTTATATGGAATCTTCCGAACCTTACAAATACTTTCTTCAAATTTGATGTTGGGTCAGCGCACCCAGAATGTCACGGGCTTTTTTATTGCGACGTTTGCAGTTTTTTAGAACGGAGTAAAAATATTGTCGTAATTTGATGACAGGGCATTGATAAATAGAAGGTAGATAACTTTTAACATTGCATATTATTAGCTGTTACTTTTTCTATGAAGTTATTGCATTTCGGAATTCCGGCAGAGCAGCACCTTAAAGCCTAATTAAAATTACGATTGTAGGTTGCGTCAAAAGTAACAACCAAAGACGTTGACGTTTATGTACTACAAACCCGTGGATTTATGTTTGGAGTATGTAATATAACCATACGGAAATGTGCCACTTCTGAGGCTAATTTAGGTTTAACAATACTCAGAATTATGGTTTTACGTTTAATATCGGTATTCGGAGTTACGCAATGTATTTCTTGTAATAGGAGAATGTTTTATGACCGTCGACGGTGTTAACGTTAAAGTCTGCAACGTCAAACACAAATTAAGAAAACATTTTTTTTTTTATGGAAATGAAAATTTTGTGTCAGGAACAACGGCGACAATTGCTGCAGCTTTGTAAATTATTTGTAGTCTTTTTTCTTGAGAATCCTTATTTTTTGTATGTACCGTTTCTCCAAAAGAATCTTGTAATTTCTTTGTAAATTTTGTTTTTGGTTCTAACATTAGGAACATTTTTTTTTTGTTTTATCATATCATTTATAAAATATTGACATGTGCTGTAATTATCTATTAGAAAAGAGTACATTTTCTCAATAGCGTCATTTACTTTGTTTTCTCTAAGTCAAACACAAATTGCATTCTTGGTGGTACTGAATTTTTGCTGTGATGAGATTGGGTACATACTGAATACGCTCTAAAATGAGAAAAGCTAAATCATTGTTGATTTTACCAAGGTGTTGCTTGCAAATACTTTGTTTACTTGACTTTTACAAAATTGAAGAATTTTTTTTGTCTGGTTATTGGCAACCCCAAGCTTTGATGCAAAGGACGCTAGGCTTTTATTTCCATATTTTGTAACACGGACTGTGAACACTTACTGAATTGACAGTTTCTAACATACACTGATGTTTCTGATGTTTTTCTTTACGCTCGCTTCTAAAAGAGTCGAGAGAACAACTTTTTTTTGGCCACGTAAATGCTTTTGATCTAAGGTTTTTGAAAATTAATCAATTGTTTTGAAATACGTAAAATTATTTTAAAACTCTCAAAACAGCTGCCCAAAATGCTCACTGATCTTGAACATTGCACGTATGTTAATACTATACGGGTAAAACTAATCGACAATTGGTATTTATCCATTCACAAAATTCCAATCATTTGGCATGATTTCTAGATTTGAGGTGTTGTTGGACATAATACGGAACAAGCTTTGCTTGCACAAGGTTTGCCATACTTTTACTCAATTGCACGTTTAGAATGAAAACGACAACTTGGAACAACTTTAGATTGCTGAATGTTCGAGTAAATGTTCTTTCAGCTGGTATAGCTTGAGTAGGAAACCGTCTCTTGAATACTCTGCTTTTTTATTGCAAAACTTGTAACAAAACATTATGTTAGTGCATTTGGCGTTAGATACATGTTTATATGATTTTTTTGCTCAAGATGGACGATATTATAACATATTACATTATGTACTGTTCTTACTAAAACACCTAGTATTATCTAATAACGATCTGCAAATGGTTGAAGTATTTATGCATCATTATAATGTAGTGATTGGATATGATTGTTTAAATTTAATAAATCTTGTATTTTATGTAAATTGCTTCTCCACTCAGTGTGAGACACATACACTGGTGTTTGAGTTACAATTTACATATAATCACAGATACTAAACAGCTTATGTTATATGTGAGAGGTGGTAACGAATATGATTGATATATTTATTTTATTTAGTTTTTACACCCATACTATGAGTCATTATTAGATGGCGCCGCAGTAGTCACTTATTTTGGATTTTTTAGATTTATTTTGGCAATTTTACATAAAACCGACGATAGCATATAATATTTGGCATCTAAATTAGAGAAATTTTAAAATAAAAATAATCTACTCTTCATTGGGTGCATTCAAGAAGGCGGAGCAATGAAATGTCATCTCACCGCAACCGATTTGTAATGTTAGATCTTTATTTCTAGAAGCGTACTTTTTACACTTATTTGGTAACAGACATGATAATTTCACATTCAATATTGTTTTTATGTTACGATGACATGCTCATAATTTTAATTTAAACGGCAGCTTTATTAATTTTATCTAATATAAAAGGTTGAAAATAAAATTAAAATTTGTTCAGAGAGGCAAAAAAAAATTAAATTGACTAGACTTTGACTAAAAAAATATTTTTATATCATACAAATACTAAAACTTTAATAAGGGTGCGTTTAAAGCTCAAGAATTTATTTTAACTGTTATAGAGGTTGACAAAAAGACGAATTGTTCTCTCAACTAAGAGCAGTTTATTTGCATGTTTAATAATTATATTATATAATATATTCGACAATAGAATAAAGATTCTGCAAGTACTAAATAGAATAATAATAATCAAAATATTATCCACTACAACTCAAATATTTTGTTGCAATGTAAATTTAATAATAATAAATTTATATTCGTTATTGTTATTGATAAGGCTTAAGAAAATAAAGTAGAACACTATTTATAGATGTACATAACTTTAAATTTGTACGGTAGTAGTGATGAATGTCGATGTGTTTGGATGTATTTATTGGTCCATCTAGTGATGTTTGGTGGATATTAAAATATTTTGTGTAAGATAGTTTTTGGCAAACCATAACTTATATGTAATTTTAGATATGTATTTCACGTATTGATGCTATTAGCAAAACTACAAAATGCTTTCAGCGCTGAATATTTAAGGTGCACATAAAAATGTTTCTTTTTTTTTTGGTCCCAACTAATAAAAACAAGTTGTGTACCGAGAGGGATGCGTGAAATAGTAATTTTTCCGATTCCTGCCCTGTGTGTGCGTCATGCGCGATATGCCACAGGTATTGATCTGAAATGCGGGCCGAGCTCCAGAGACTCCGGAGGCGGTATTTGGCGGCATTCAGTGCGCGACATCATCCCCGTATAGTCCGGGAGTCGAACCGGTCTCCTGGTGAAATAACGTGGCATGGGCCCGGGCCCTCGCGTGGCCCTCGGGCCTAAATGAGTGCAGATGAGCGCTTACCACACATACCCCAGTCGTGGATCGCGGACCATGGGCTGGACCCGCGCCAACGATCCGGTATTCAGCACAATTGTTAGCACCCCTTCACAGATAGATCTAGATGTAGTGTTGTAATAGATGCTGTACCACCCCCTATATATTAAAAAAACATTTGCTTATTATTTCAACCGCACATTATTTTTGTTTTGCTCAATTAAACCGCTTTATGTGTTTTTGGTGATTGTTTACTATAATTCCATTCGTTTTATTTTGACTGGCACAGCGCGTACATGCGCTTTGCTCCATACGGATGCTGTATCGTATATCCAATTTATTTAGGGCATACATTTACGAGCTCAAATATTAGCTTTTCTAGAATAAATTGGGTCATCCAGTTTCACCACCTTTATAAGCCTTACTAATTATTTCATCTCGCCGAAAACATGCATTTTCATAATTTCATGTTTTTAAACGCTTTCTTGATGTCTTTTTATTATGTTTATTTTTAATCTCTAAGTCCATAAAAATCCAATTTGTACTATTAGAAAATAATGATTAAGGCAAAATTAGATTCTGGTGTCGTAAAATCTGGAGTGCACATATAAATAGCTCCGTTAATTTTGTAGGAAACTGCAGTTATGAAATAAAATAAATGTTTAGTATTGATAATTTGTTATATTATTTATTGGAAATGGAATATGTTTATTGAACTATGAATACGTAAAAGTATATTTACTTTAGGCTATTTTATGTGAAAATGTATAAATATCATATTCTGTATACAATAATATACATAGTTTGCTAAAAATAAGGAATGCTTGCACCTGCATATCAATTACAAATTTAATGTTTAAATTTTGTAAACCAATCTTTTTCTTAAATTTATTACCGTCCGTGTCAATACATAAATTGATAAATAATTGCAAAGTAATATAATCATTTATGTAATAACAATTAAATTTTAATAACAATTTGGCAATAATTTAATTAGTTTATTTGAGATTACATTCTCCAATTACCAGACTAAATAATTTTTTTTACGTGCGTTCTGACTAATTACTGAGTTTTATTTTTTTCAATAATGTATAAACAAAATTATGCGAATAGATTCTGATAGGATTTTTTGATATTTTATTTATTATTACAATAAATTTACGGTTGAACAATTGAATTATACTAATAGTTATATGTATATATATATATATATATATATATATGTGTAATCATAATAGTTATTTAACTTCCATTATAATTACAGTTAAAATATTAAATTATCTACATATCTTTCTCTATTCCGCAGAATATACTAAGATCAAGTAACTCACGTCTGCTAAAACTGTAAAAGGAAATGAAGGTTTGAGTCCGTCGGTATCATTTGCCCGATCTTTTCCAGTCTGGAGACCCTTCAGAACGTTGGGTAACCTAATCTACCTTAACCGTTCTGATAATGTTGCCATTTCTTATTCATACCAATATCCAACTACTTTAGCCATCCGGTAATTTAAATCTGCTTTTAATAAATTGACAATGTTTTTTAGTATTTTTGTTTATTTAAAAAAAAAAATTGTATATTGACTAACAATATATTAAAATAGTATTTATTTTGAAATACAAATTTAAAGTGTCTAAAAATATTAAAAAAAACTAATTTAAATACAAATATGCGAGCAGTGATGTACAATATGTACTACACATTTCCAAAAACAAATAAATAGTTTACAAAACAATATCTTTTGGATATTTTTATGGCAATGAAATGAATTATGTTGATTTATACCAATACCATGACCTCGCACAAGTCAAAGAATGGGTAAATGTGGTGTTATGAGTTAAAAGACGCTATTAGAATTTGTTTTAATTGTTATTATTAAGCAATCAATATTGTATAGCATAGTGCTATATTAATGTTATAAACTAGATTGTCTATGCATACTCAAACAAAATTATAGAACAATATATTAAACCATTTTTATGCTAATGTGTAAATATTTTGTTTAGCATTTAAAATATTTTACAGTAGCTTATTACTGTTATTGAGAAACATTTTATAAAAATTTTATATTTTTGAAAATATGTTTTAAATTGTTATAAAAGGTTAAAATATATTTATTAAAATTTGCTCAAGTATAAAATGTTATATATTATTATGAAATAGTCATGGATAAAGTATAATATTCTACTTGCGTGTAATGGTTTATTTACTTAAATGGTTACAAACCTAACCTACAACTTCCGTTACAAACTTTATCGATTTAAATAATACACTATTCATACTATTTGCTCGTTAAACAATATACTTTTATTGCGGCTTTAGGGTAGGATAATTTTTTGCAGCAGTCCTACGGTTATATATAAGATGTCAATAAAAATATTTCAGTTTTAATTTTGTATAATTAAATACAGCGTTAGCGTTAGCAAAACTAATTCTTGTCTCTCGCTCGAAAAATCTAGCTTTAATCATTGTTTTGTCTAGTTACCTATTGATACGTTACAACGCTTTTTAGCCAAGCAGATTTTTTTTTGCTTTATAAAAAAAGTTTTTGTTTATTACTTGTTTAGTAAGGATAATTATGTTTTGGGTAATAACGTTGTTTTTTGTGAACTTAAATAAGATAAAATAGGGTTTCCCAATAAGAGGTTTCATTTTAATATTTAAAAAAACAGGTATTTTTTAAGAGAAATCAATAAATGTTTGTTTCATTGTAAAGAGGAAGGTATGCCATTAACATTTGAAAACGATATCAGTCAAATGGCCGCCACGGTAACGGTTGCAGTACCACATTCTTTTCATGAAATTTCTATGATCAATTTGCACATTTGCGGCTGTATGTTCTTAATAACTTTACGAATTCCATCTTTAAGGTCTTGAATCGATTGTGGAGCATTGGCATAGACCTTATCTTTTACGTGGCTCCAAAGAAAAAAGTCTAAAGGTGTTAAATTACAAGATTTTGGTGGCCAATTGTGATCACCTCTTTGAGAAATAACACAGTCGGAAAACTTATCTTGCAAAATTGCGATTGTTTTGTTGCTTGTGTGGCACGTAGCGCCGTTTTTCTAAAAATAAAGTTGTCCACATCAATATTTTTTAACTCCGGCCATAAAAAATCATTAATCCATTCACCGTAACAGTTGCACTAGCCTCATGTTTAAAAAGTAGGGTCCAATCACACCGCCAGCCCAAAAGCCGCACTAAACAGTGACACGTTGAGGATACAAAGACTTTTCAACAATCATTCTTGGATTTTTTCTTGAGCCCCAAATGCGACAGTTCTGCTTATTAACGTAGCTTCTAAGGTGAAAATGGGCCTCATCACTGAAGATGATTTTTTTATGAAATTCCGGATTATTTTTATGCATTTGAAGGACCCAATCAGCGAGGATACGACGTTTTTGGTGATCGACCGGCTTGAGTTCTTGTGTTAACTGAACTTTAAAAGTCATAAGATTTAAGTCTTTATGCAAAATACGGTGTAATGTTGTTTGTAGAATGTCTAATTCTAAAGATCGAGGAGGAATTAACAAACCTGGGTTTTCTTCAACACTAAGAGCTACATCAGCAATATTCTTATGTGTTTTTGAGCGATGCACACGGTTTTGATTCTTCACATCACAAACTTGTCCTAACAGCTCAAATTTTTTCACCAGGTTTACTATTGCCAGCCGAGAAGGCGCTTTACGACGACCAAAAAGTGCTTTAGTTTTGCAAACTGTGACTGAATTTTTTTTATCATTTTTATAGTGAATTTTTATAATTTCAATGCTTTGTTGAAGCGTGTATCGTTCCATTTTTAATAATAGCTTAGTTTTTACTTGTCAAATCTCAAAAGATAATAGCTTCAAAATTGACAGCTGC
Source organism: Tachinus rufipes (assembly GCA_963932245.1). Taxonomy (NCBI): domain Eukaryota; kingdom Metazoa; phylum Arthropoda; class Insecta; order Coleoptera; family Staphylinidae; genus Tachinus; species Tachinus rufipes. The sequence goes on along the minus strand of OZ010741.1, from coordinate 40,471,717 downwards.
CCAAATAGCCTGATATTCAAAATGAAACTTTCTATTTAGAAAACTTTTTATATAAGCTGACGAGAATATCAGATTGCTACATTTTTTAAACCTTCCTTGCACGATGCAGTTATATAAAACCTAGTATTGTCTTTATTGTCTTTTTTTGCAATATAGAATTTCTACGGTCTGTACTTGGTTTGCTTCAAGCTTGAGTAACATAAATCATAATTGAGTAAAATAATGTGAAATACGCTACTCGAGCTGCATTTTTTCTATATATTAAGCGCGTTTTCCGTATGGCATATATTGCTTTTCTTAGCTTGGCATATTATTTATATGGATATCTCAGCGAAGTTTAAAATCCACAGTAACTCTTAAAAACTTAACATGTTGAGTTGCTTTACTATGTAGACTTGAGAAAATATCACGTTTGTTTTTGGATTGGTTTAAAATTAGTTTGTTAGAGACAAACTATTCATCAGTTTGTTTTCAATTTTTTTATATGTTTTAAATCTTCTAAAGTTTTGTTGGAAGAAGAATGCTTATATTGTCTGCGTATATTATTATGTAATCTGGTAAGTGCAGAGGAATGTCTTTAACAAATATTATAAACAACAAATTTCCCAGAATTGACCTCTGAGCTACCCCTACTTTTATAGCGAATATAATACTAAATATAATGTTGTGGAACACTGTTTGTGATCTGTCCAAAAGATAAGATTTAATTTGACTAACAGACGCCTTTCTAACTCTATAAAAATCTAACTTTGATAATAGTAGATTATGATTTATACAGTCAAATTTTGGACAGATCACAAAATATGCCCATTACTTTTTTGGATTTCTCAAGCTCCTCTATAAGTTTATAACAGAAATCTACTACAGCATCTGTTGTACCAAGATTTTTCCTAAAGCCAAATTGATTTTTTTTAAATAGTTATATTTGTTAAAATAAACTACCAAATAATGGTTCAAAGTAAGTTTTCTAAGATTTTAGAAAAAAACTGGTAGGTAATATAGCAATTCGTCTATAATTATTACAAACTTTTTTATCACCAGACTTGTAAATGGGTATAATTTTAGTTAGTTTTTGATGGAAGTATGCTAAAAGTAAAACAAGAATTAAAAATATGTTAAAGGTATTTAGCAGTTATTGTAATTATTTCTTTTATAATCTACATATTAATGTCATACACATCTATTGTTTCTGTCGTTTTAAAAGAATTTGATACATCTACTATTTTGATTTCTAGTTCTTGCGTTTATGTTTTTACTGAGAAAAATTATAGGGTCAGTTGCATTTGTATCATTTGTATATATCTCCATTAGTTGATGGTTTTTTACTAGATAACAATAAATTTGAATTAAAATCATCAGCACTGCTACTCTAAATGGTTCATGAAAAAAAACTTGTTTTATGGAAAACAAGGTTGCCTACGTGGGTATGAAATTTGACCATAAGAAATATTGAAAAATTGAGCTTAGGCAGCACTAATATTTTTATATAATAATACAAAAAACAGAAATAATCGATTAACGCTTGTTTTCTACCAAATTCATCAATAAGTATGCTACGGAATTGCATGTAGTTGTTAGTAGAATTGGTCTATATTTCTGAAATCTCTCTCTATATGTTTTAATATTGTTTTGTGGTATCTGTTACAATGTTTGCAACGTTTTTACAATTAAAATCATTTATGCAAAAAGTACGGTAGATAATGTAGTTTTGGTAGATGATATATCTTTAAATGAAGCAAGTAGCACTTACATATAGATGTTGTGTAATTGCTAATAGATATATAGTTGTTGAATATATTGCAAACTATCTATTTTTGTTTTTTTTTTCAATTTTCTAAACACACAATATAAAAGCTTAAACTTTTTTTTTCTTGTCACACTTATCCGTAAACAACAGCTATGCGCCTAACATAACAAAGACTTACTTATTTTGTTAGACTTTGTGCTAACATATTTGTATATATATATTTTATAAATATTGTTTCAAAACATTTACAATAAGCAGAACCTATTTTCACACATTTATTCAGACAGATTCAGATTAAAACATAACACATAATTGTGAGTAAGTTATTTCATTTAGTCATTACTTACACAAGTTTTGTATATTATTAAATATTATATCAGTTCATACATACAGTCACTATCTTATTTATAAAACTTGCCATCACTAAACATAATTTTTGTAATTTTTTATATGAAAAAAAAGGTTTTTATTTTAATTAGAATTTTTGTTTATTAAATTGTAAATAAAACTACCGGTTTCGAAAAATATTTTTTATACCGAAATAAGTATGAGAGGAATATTATTGGATATCAAGAAACTGAATTGAACTATCGTTTCACTTTAATGATTAATTTGAAAATATTGTTTGTTAATTATAAACAGCAATGGTAGAGTTTATTAATTAATTAAAAATTAATTTTCATTCTCTCACGATTAATGTCTATATGTATTGGAAACAAAAAATACTTATATGTTTTTTTTTTAACTTCTTTGATTAATAGTTTAATGAAAATATACTGTTATACATTCAGAAATAACTTTTACATTTTAATATTAAACGCTTCGATTTACCAAAGCTTTAAAACTACTTTGCATGCGCATTTATTACTTTCAGAAAGTGCTGTATAAACCCGGCTTAACTTTAACAGATGTTAAATATCATAAAAATTTTAATTTTACTTTTAATATAAATCATGACTGTTCTACATCTAAGTCTCATTTTATATTTCATCAGTTCACACATATTATAATTTAACTACGTATAAATTAATATTAATACAATAAAATTATTATGGCTATTATTTTATTAAAAAATATGAATAATTATACGTTTTTATCAAGCTGGATTAGATCCAGGACCTCTAGTATAGAAGTCAAGCTCATGAAATATGAATATTATGGTTCCTACAGGGATTACATTAATTACATTACATTTTGGACATTAAACAAATTTGCAAGAATTATTTTACAAGACCTAAAAATGCACATATTAACAAAGTAGCAGGATATTAGTTTTGTTTGTTTTATAGTCGATATAATTATTAGTAAAATATATGTATAATACTTTATTATTTAACACATTAGATATTAAATACTCCAGCATAATTATTATTCTGTGGTTAGCAATTGGGATCCACGACATTAATTCACATAACAAAAGTTAATTTGAAAACCCATTTATTCATAATATTGCCTCGTTTCTAGAACCGTTGACAATTATCCGCAAAACCGGCTTACAGTATTATCCGGAATTATATTAAAATTAAGCTTAAAGACCGTTTACTTATAAAACCTCTAATTTTCATGACAAACCAGCACTCTCACTAAGTGAAAACGCGTGATGAAACAAGCAAGTAACCCTAATTTCCTAACGTTTTATTATATATACACATTTACTTAATGATTTCCATTGCATTTAAATTAACTTCAAATCTAACTTGACACTATAAAATTAATCTAATAAAACATTCGTGTCGTGACAAAAAGTAAAAACAGGAATGATAAACGCCCATAAAAGTGGAATTATGAATAACTATCAAGGAGAAAATTTATTAGTGGCAATTTAGATGTTAAATCAAAAAAAGTAATAATAATAGCGCGATAAATATCCGATAGATAGGAAAGCAATAAATTCTACCGCTGTGAAGTTATCCATAACTATATCCATAAAGGTGATGTCAGTCAAAGTGCATTTTCTCGCTTATAATGCATCGGAGAGCAATTATATTTATACCGCTGGATAGCCGGAAGAACAGCGCTTTCAATGGTATATAACATGTTAATGCGCGCAATTAATTACCTAATTAAAAATAGTAATTATCATTAATTAGCAACGGGTCACTCCGAAATTGTTAATTTTTTCTGAAAATATGCGCGTTAGTGAGATAAATCGATTCGTAAAAAAAAATTTGTTTGGGCCCATCATTTGCTCCTTCTACAGCTAATTGAAAATAGATAAAAAAAGTAAATTATCGTTAATTAATCGCTTATTAAGCGTCGCATGGCAACGATACCAATACCATTGAAAAGACAATAAAATTCTGCATCGGTATCATATAACACATGCCATAAAAATGCAGCAAATTGCTAATTGCATTTATTATGCAGTTTGTTGTAACTGCACTTTATGCACTTTTTGGATCAATTTCAATATTATGGATGGGTGCAAAACAACATAATAAATCAGTTAAAACAATAATATGACTTTTGGACCCACTTAGTTTTCGAGATATATCGGTTTAAAGATAAATGCAAGCGTTATGCAGTTCCTGTTATAGCACTTTTTGCATCACCTTAGATCAGTTTTAAGGCTTTGTATGCATTGGAAATAACGTAATAAAGAATTTAAAACTAACATTAGCTTTTTAGCGAAGTTTTTGAACAAGATATTGCAATTTAACGATAAATACCAAAATGCATTTATCTATTGCCGCGTAACCATAAATGTAGCGCCAGTTAAAGTGCGTTTTCTCGCTTATAGTGCATCGGAGAGCAATTATATTTATATCGCTGGATAGCCTAAAGAACAGCGCTTTCAATGGCATATAAGATGATAATGCGCGCAATTAATTATCTAATTAAAAATAATGATTATCAATAATTAGCAAAGGGTCACTCAAAAATAGTTATTTTTTCTGAAATGATGTGCGTTAGTGAGATAAATTGATTCGTAAAAAAAATTGTTTGGGCTCATTATTTGCACTTTCTACAGCTAATTGAAAATAGATAAAAAAAGTGAATTATCCGTAATTAATCGCTTATTAAGCGTCGCATGGCAACGATACCGACACCATTGAAAAGGCAATAAAATTCTGCACCGATGTCATATAAAAAATGCTAGAAATGCAGCGCGTCGTTAAATGCAATTATTATGCAGTTTTTTGTAAATGCACTTTGTGCACATTTTGGAGCAATTTTGACGTCATGGATAGATGTAGAATAACATATTAGATCAGTTTAAACAATAATATGACTTCTGGACCCACTTAGTTTTCGAGATATTTTCGTTTAAAGATAAATGCATTTATTACGCAGTTGATTGAAATTGCACTTTATGAACTTCGGGATCAATTTTGACATCGCGGAATGTTGTAGAATACCATGATACATCGTTAAAGTTGAAGTTTTAAAATATTTTGATTTAAAGATAAATGCATTTATTATGCAGTTGATTAGAACTGCTTTTTATGCATTTTGTGCAATTTTTGTATCAAGTTTGACTTTATAAATAGATGTAGAATAACATGATAGATCAGTTAAAACTATAATATGACTTTTGGACCCACTTAGTTTTCGAGATATTTCGGTTTAAAGATGAATGCATTTATTATGCAGTTGATTGTAACTGCTTTTTACGCACTTTAGGCACTTTACGGATCAATTTTGATATCACCCATAGACGTAGAACAACATAACACATTAGTTTATGTTGTTATTAGACCTTTGGACCCACTTAGTTTTTGAGATATTGCGGTTTAAAGTGCAAAATGCGTTTATCTATTGCCGTGTATCCATAAAGGTAGGGTCAGATAAGTAGCATTTTCTCGCTTATTACGCATCGGAGAACAATTATATTTATACCGCTGGATAGCCCGAAGAACAGCGCTTTCAATGGTATATAACATGTTAATGCGCGCAATTAATTACCTAATTAAAAATAGTAATTATCATTAATTAGCAAAGGGACACTCAAAAATTGTTAATTTTTTTCAGAAAATGAGCGCGTTAGTGAGATAAATTGATTGGTAAAAAAAAATTTGTTTGGGCCCATTATTTGCACTTTCTACAGCTAATTGAAAATAGATAAAAAAAGGGAATTATCTTTAATTAATCGCTTATTGAGCGTCGCATGGCAACGATACCAACAGCATTGAAAAGACAATAAAATTCTGCTCCGGTATCATATAACAAATGCAATAGAAAGGCAGCGCGTCGTTAAATGCATTTATTATGCAGTTTTTTGTAAATGCACTTTGTGCACATTTTGGAGCAATTTTGACGTCATGGATAGATGTAGAATATCATATTAGATCAGTTTAAACAATAATATGACTTTTGGACCCACTTAGTTTTCGAGATATTACCGTTTAAAGATAAATGCATTTATTACGCAGTTGATTGAAATTGTACTTTATGAACTTTCGGGATGAATTTTGACATCGCGGAATGTTGTAGAATAACATGATACATCGTTAAAGTTAAAGTTTCAAAATATTTTGATTTATAGATAAATGCATTTATTATGCAGTTGATTAGAACTGCTTTTTATGCATTTTGTGCAATTTTTGTATCAAGTTTGACTTTATAAATAGATGTAGAATAACATGATAGATCAGTTAAAACTATAATATGACTTTTGGACCTACTTAGTTTTCGAGATATTACGGTTTAAAGATGAATGCATTTATTATGCAGTTGATTGTAACTGCTTTTTGTGCACTTTAGGCACGTTATGGATCAATTTTGAAATCACCCATAGACGTAGAACAACATAACACATCAGTTAATGTTGTTATTAGACCTTTGGACCCACTTAGTTTTTGAGATATTGTGGTTTAAAGTGCAAAATGCATTTCTCTATTGCCGTGTATCCATAAAGGTAGGGTCAGATAAGTAGCATTTTCTCGCTTATTATGCATCGGAGAACAATTATATTTATACCGCTGGATAGCCCGAAGAACAGCGCTTTCAATGGTATATAACATGTTAATGCGCGCAATTAATTAACTAATTAAAAATAGTGATTATCAGTAATTAGCAACGGGTCACTCCGAAATTGTTAATTTTTTCTGAAAATATGCGCGTTAGTGAGATAAATAGATTCGTAAAAAAAAATTTGTTTTGGCTCATCATTTGCTCCTCCTACAGCTAATTGAAACTAGATAAAAAAAGTAAATTATTGTTAATTAATCGCTTATTAAGCGTCGCATGGCAACAATACCAATACCATTGAAAAGACAATAAAATTCTGCATCGGTATCATATAACACATGTCATAAAAATGCAGCGAGTCGCTAATTGCATTTATTATGCAGTTTGTTGTAACTGCACTTTGCGCACATTTTGGAGCAAAATTGACGTCATGGATTGATGTAGAATAACATATTAGATCAGTTTAAACAATAATATGACTTTTGGACCCACTTAGTTTTCGAGATATTACCGTTTAAAGATAAATGCATTTATTACGCAGTTGATTGAAATTGTACTTTATGAACTTTCGGGATGAATTTTGACATCGCGGAATGTTGTAGAATAACATGATACATCGTTAAAGTTAAAGTTTCAAAATATTTTGATTTATAGATAAATGCATTTATTATGCAGTTGATTAGAACTGCTTTTTATGCATTTTGTGCAATTTTTGTATCAAGTTTGACTTTATAAATAGATGTAGAATAACATGATAGATCAGTTAAAACTATAATATGACTTTTGGACCTACTTAGTTTTCGAGATATTACGGTTTAAAGATGAATGCATTTATTATGCAGTTGATTGTAACTGCTTTTTGTGCACTTTAGGCACGTTATGGATCAATTTTGATATCACCCATAGACGTAGAACAACATAACACATCAGTTAATGTTGTTATTAGACCTTTGGACCCACTTAGTTTTTGAGATATTGTGGTTTAAAGTGCAAAATGCATTTCTCTATTGCCGTGTATCCATAAAGGTAGGGTCAGATTAATAGCATTTTCTCGTTTATTATGCATCGGAGAGCAATTATATTTATACCGCCGGATAGCCCGAAGAACAGCGCTTTTAATGGTATATAACATGTTGATGCGCGCAATTAATTGCCTAATTAACAATAGTGATTATCAGTAATTAGCAAAGGGTAACTCAAAAATTGTTAATTTTTTCTGTAAATATGCGCGTTAGTGAGATAAATCGATTCGTAAAAAAAAATTTGTTTAGGCTCATCATTTGCTCCTTCTACAGCTAATTGAAAATAGATAAAAAAAGTAAATTATTGTTAATTAGTCGCTTATTAAGCGTCGCATGGCAACAATACCAATACCATTGAAAAGACAATAAAATTCTGCATCGGTATCATATAACACATGCCATAAAAATGCAGCAAATTGCTAATTGCATTTATTATGCAGTTTGTTGTAACTGCACTTTATGCACTTTTTGGATCAATTTCAATATTATGGATGGGTGCAAAACAACATAATAAATCAGTTAAAACAATAATATGACTTTTGGACCCACTTAGTTTTCGAGATATAACGGTTTAAAGATAAATGCAAGCGTTATGCAGTTTCCTGTTATAGCACTTTTTGCATCACCTTAGATCAGTTTTAAGGCTTTGTATGCATTGGAAATAACGTAATAAAGAGATTAAAACTAACATTAGCTTTTTAGCAAAGTTTTTGAACAAGATATTGCAATCTAACGATAAATACCAAAATGCATTTATCTATTGCCGCGTAACCTTAGATGTAGCGCCAGTTAAAGTGCGTTTTCTCGCTTATAGTGCATCGGAGAGCAATTATATTTATATCGCTGGATAGCCTAAAGAACAGCGCTTTCAATGGCATATAACATGTTAATGCGCGCAATTAATTACCTAATTAAAAATATTGATTATCAATAATTAGCAAAGGGTCATTCAAAAATAGTTATTTTTTTCTGAAATGATGTGCGTTAGTGAGATAAATTGATTCGTAAAAAAAAATTGTTAGGGCTCATTATTTGCACTTTCTACAGCTAATTGAAAATAGATAAAATCCGTAATTAATCGCTTATTAAGCGTCGCATGGCAACGATACCGATACCATTGAAAAAGCAATCAAATTCTGCACGGATGTCATATAAAAAATGCTAGAAATGCAGCGCGTCGTTAAATGCAATTATTATGCAGTTTTTTGTAAATGCACTTTGTGCACATTTTGGAGCAATTTTGACGTCATGGATAGATGTAGAATATCATATTAGATCAGTTTAAACAATAATATGACTTTTGGACCCACTTAGTTTTCGAGATATTACCGTTTAAAGATAAATGCATTTATTACGCAGTTGATTGAAATTGCACTTTATGAACTTTCGGGATGAATTTTGACATCGCGGAATGTTGTAGAATAACATCATACATCGTTAAAGTTAAAATTTTGAAATATTTTGATTTATAGATAAATGCATTTATTATGCAGTTGGTTAGAACTGCTTTTTATGCACTTTGTGCACTTTTTGTATCAAACTTGACTTCATAAATAGAGGAAGAATATCAGGATAGATCAGTTAAAACTATAATATGGCTTTTGGACCCACTTAGTTTTCGAGATATTTCGGTTTAAAGATGAATGCATTTATTATGCAGTTGATTGTAACTGCTTTTTGTGCACTTTAGGCACGTTATGGATCAATTTTGATATCACCCAAAGACGTAGAACAACATAACACATCAGTTAATGTTGTTATTAGACCTTTGGACCCACTTAGTTTTCGAGATATTGCGGTTTAAAGTGCAAAATGCATTTATATATTGCCGTGTATCCATAAAGGTAGGGTCAGATAAGTAGCATTTTCTCGCTTATTACGCATCGGAGAACAATTATATTTATACCGCTGGATAGCCCGATGAACAGCGCTTTCAATGGTATATAACATGTTAATGCGCGCAATTAATTACCTAATTAAAAATAGTAATTATCATTAATTAGCAAAGGGTCACTCAAAAATTGTTAATTTTTTCTGTAAATATGCGCGTTAGTGAGATAAATTAATTCGTAAAAAAAAAATTTGTTTGGACCCATTATTTGCATCTTCTACAGCTAATTAAAAATAGATAAAAAAAGTGAATTATCTTTAATTAATCGCTAATTAAGCGTCGCATGGCAACGATACCGACATCATTGAAAAGACAATAAAATTCTGCACCAAAATCATATAACAAATGCAATAGAATTGCAGCGCGTCGTTAAATGCAATTTTTATGCAGTTTTTTGTAAATGCACTTTGTGCACATTTTGGAGCAATTTTGACGTCATGGATAGATGTAGAATATCATATTAGATCAGTTTAAACAATAATATGACTTTTGGACCCACTTAGTTTTCGAGATATTTCGGTTTAAAGATAAATGCATTTATTACGCAGTTGATTGAAATTGCACTTTATGAACTTTCGAAATCAATTTTGACATCGCGGAATGTTGTAGAATAACATGATACATCGTTAAAGTTGAAGTTTTGAAATATTTTGGTTTAAAGATAAATGCATTTATTATGCAGTTGATTAGAACTGCTTTTTATGCATTTTGTGCAATTTTTGTATCAAGTTTGACTTTATAAATAGATGTAGAATAACATGATAGATCAGTTAAAACTATAATATGACTTTAGGAGCCACTTAGTTTTCAAGATATTACGGTTTAAAGATGAATGCATTTATTATGTAGTTGATTGTAACTGCTTTTTGTGCACTTTAGGCATTTTATGGATCAATTTTGATATCACCCATAGACGTAGAACAACATAACACATCAGATTATGTTGTTATTAGACCTTTGGACCCACTTAGTTTTCGAGATATTGCGGTTTAAAGTGCAAAATGCATTTATCTATTGCCGTGTATCCATAAAGGTAGGGTCAGATTAATTGCATTTCCTCGCTTATTATGCATCGGAGAACAATTTTATTTATACCGCTGGATAGCCCGAAGAACAGCGCTTTCAATGGTATATAACATGTTAATGCGCGCAATTAATTACCTAATTAAAAATAGAAATTATCATTAATTAGCAAAAGGTCACTCAAAAATTGTTAATTTTTTTAGAAAATATTTGCGTTAGTGAGATCAATTGATTGGTAAAAAAAATTTGTTTGAGCCCATTATTTGCACTTTCTACAGCTAATTGAAAATAGATAAAAAAAGGAAATTATCTCTAATTAATCGCTTATTGAGCGTCGCATGGTAACGATACCGACACCATTGAAAAGACAATAAAATTCTGCACCGATGCCATATAACAAATGCAATAGAAATGCAGCGCGTCGTTAAATGCAATTATTATGCAGTTTTTTGTAACTGCACTTTGTGCACATTTTGGAGCAATTTTGACGTCATGGATAGATGTAGAATAACATATTCGATCAGTTTAAACAATAATATGACTTTCGGACCCTCTTAGTTTTACTGCTGCGAAGTTGGAAACAAATTTTAAAAAACCTAGCAACAAATATACTCTCAGAAAAAAGGCATTATCTCCCTTATTATGAGAGTTAGGTCAATTATAAATACACCGTTAGATCGGCAAGAAAAAAACACATATTTCTATAGCAAATGCAAGCAATAATTAATAATTTTTGGGTGTAAACAATAAGCCCACCGATGGCTCCGCCCATTACGTTCGGTACTGTTTTTATTACACAATTGGTAGTTTGATTTTATTGGGTGATCGGCGTCATGGGCGGTATTTTACTACAGTGCGAGTGAAGCGCTCCCGGTGGTTTATCACGAAACCATTCCAGACAATTCTGTCCTTAAGGGAATTTATGACTTTACCTGACCCTTAACTTAAGCCGTCAATATTGTTGGCTTAGTAAAAACTTAACTTAAAAATATAATTCAACGTCAAGATTTATTTTTTTGCAATGGTATTCTGGCTTTATTTCACCTAGCAACAAAATGAGCGTGCGATGACTGTTTTATATTAGCGCGCTCTTTATCCGTTCATATCTCAGTTATTAATTAAATTTGATTTCTGTCATTGATATATGATCATTTCACATGTTTTATCTATGGAATCCATTTTTCAAAATTCCATTTTTTTAATATCTACTACCCTTAAATCATCTAGTAACAAAATGAGCGTGGGATGACGCGCGCTAATAGGCGCGCACTTCATCCGCTCATATCTCAGTAATTAATTTAATTTTAATTCTGTCATTGATATATGATCATTTCACATATTTTATCTAAGGAATCCATTTTTCAAAATTCCATTTTTTCAATATCTACTACCCTTAAATCACCTAGCAACGAAATGAACGTGCGATGACTGTTTTATATTAGCGCGCACTTTATCCGTTCATATCTCAGTAATTAATTAAATTTGATTTCTGTCATTGATATATGATCATTTTACATGTTTTATCTATGGAATCTAATTATCAAAATTCAATTTTTTTAATATCTACTACCCTTAAATCACCTGGCAACAAAATGAGCGTGGGATGACGCGCGCTAATAAGCGTGCACTTTGTCTGTTCATATCTCAGTAATTAATTAAATCTGATTTGCGTCTTTGATATGTGATCATTTTACATGTTTTATCTATCGAATGCAGTTTTCAAAATTTAATTTTATCAATTTCTATTACCCTTAAATAACCTGGCAACAAAAGTAGCGACTATTTTATATTAGCGAGCACTTTATCGGTTCATATGTCGGTAATTAATTAAATCTGATTTCTGTCATTGATATATGTTTAAGGTACTTGTTTTATCATTCAAAATTGATTTTCAAATTTAAAATAAATTGATAAATAACCGAATTAACACTTGTTTGTCTATTTACTTGAATTAGTCTAATCTCGGTAATTAATTATTTTAATGATCTGTCATTTCGGCGCGTTCAATCTATGTGAAAAACTATTTAAATGCCGTATTCAAAACTTAGATTTGACCTTGGGTAAGAGCTGTGCTAAACAATTACTGTTAATTAATAAATTACTCAATTAGTTAGTTAATGCTCATTAATTATTGCTTGCATTTGCTATAGAAATATGTGTTTTTTTCTTGCCGATCTAACGGTGTATTTATAATTGACCTAGCTCTCATAATAAGGGAGATAATGCCTTTTTTCTGAGAGTATATTTGTTGCTAGGTTTTTTAAACTTTGTTTCCAACTTTGCAGCAGTAAAACTAAGAGGGTCCAAAAGTCATATTATTGTTTAAACTGATCAAATATGTTATTCTACATCTATCCATGACGTCAAAATTGCTCCAAAATGTGCACAAAGTGCAGTTACAAAAAACTGCATAATAATTGCATTTAACGACGCGCTGCATTTCTATTGCATTTGTTATGTGGTATCGGTGCAGAATTTTATTGTCTTTTCAATGGTGTCGGTATCGTTGCCATGCGACGCTCAATAAGCGATTAATTAAAGATAATTCCCTTTTTTTATCTATTTTCAATTAGCTGTAGAAAGTGCAAATAATGGGCTCAAACAAATTTTTTTTACCAATCAATTGATCTCACTAACGCAAATATTTTCTAAAAAAATTAACAATTTTTGAGTGACCTTTTGCTAATTAATGATAATTTCTATTTTTAATTAGGTAATTAATTGCGCGCATTAACATGTTATATACCATTGAAAGCGCTGTTCTTCGGGCTATCCAGCGGTATAAATAAAATTGTTCTCCGATGCATAATAAGCGAGGAAATGCAATTAATCTGACCCTACCTTTATGGATACACGGCAATAGATAAATGCATTTTGCACTTTAAACCGCAATATCTCGAAAACTAAGTGGGTCCAAAGGTCTAATAACAACATAATCTGATGTGTTATGTTGTTCTACGTCTATGGGTGATATCAAAATTGATCCATAAAACGCCTAAAGTGCACAAAAAGCAGTTACAATCAACTGCATAATAAATGCATTCATCTTTAAACCGTAATATCTTGAAAACTAAGTGGCTCCTAAAGTCATATTATAGTTTTAACTGATCTATCATGTTATTCTACATCTATTTATAAAGTCAAACTTGATACAAAAATTGCACAAAATGCATAAAAAGCAGTTCTAATCAACTGCATAATAAATGCATTTATCTTTAAACCAAAATATTTCAAAACTTCAACTTTAACGATGTATCATGTTATTCTACAACATTCCGCGATGTCAAAATTGATTTCGAAAGTTCATAAAGTGCAATTTCAATCAACTGCGTAATAAATGCATTTATCTTTAAACGGTAATATCTCGAAAACTAAGTGGGTCCAAAAGTCATATTATTGTTTAAACTGATCTAATATGATATTCTACATCTATCCATGATGTCAAAATTGCTCCAAAATGTGCACAAAGTGCATTTACAAAAAACTGCATAAAAATTGCATTTAACGACGCGCTGCAATTCTATTGCATTTGTTATATGATTTTGGTGCAGAATTTTATTGTCTTTTCAATGATGTCGGTATCGTTGCCATGCGACGCTTAATTAGCGATTAATTAAAGATAATTCACTTTTTTTATCTATTTTTAATTAGCTGTAGAAGGTGCAAATAATGGGTCCAAACAAATTTTTTTTTTACGAATTAATTTATCTCACTAACGCGCATATTTACAGAAAAAATTAACAATTTTTGAGTGACCCTTTGCTAATTAATGATAATTACTATTTTTAATTAGGTAATTAATTGCGCGCATTAACATGTTATATACTATTGAAAGCGTTGTTCATCGGGCTATCCAGCGGTATAAATATAATTGTTCTCCGATGCGTAATAAGCGAGAAAATGCTACTTATCTGACCCTACCTTTATGGATACACGGCAATATATAAATGCATTTTGCACTTTAAACCGCAATATCTCGAAAACTAAGTGGGTCCAAAGGTCTAATAACAACATTAACTGATGTGTTATGTTGTTCTACGTCTTTGGGTGATATCAAAATTGATCCATAACGTGCCTAAAGTGCACAAAAAGCAGTTACAATCAACTGCATAATAAATGCATTCATCTTTAAACCGAAATATCTCGAAAACTAAGTGGGTCCAAAAGCCATATTATAGTTTTAACTGATCTATCCTGATATTCTTCCTCTATTTATGAAGTCAAGTTTGATACAAAAAGTGCACAAAGTGCATAAAAAGCAGTTCTAACCAACTGCATAATAAATGCATTTAACTATAAATCAAAATATTTCAAAATTTTAACTTTAACGATGTATGATGTTATTCTACAACATTCCGCGATGTCAAAATTCATCCCGAAAGTTCATAAAGTGCAATTTCAATCAACTGCGTAATAAATGCATTTATCTTTAAACGGTAATATCTCGAAAACTAAGTGGGTCCAAAAGTCATATTATTGTTTAAACTGATCTAATATGATATTCTACATCTATCCATGACGTCAAATTTGCTCCAAAATGTGCGCAAAGTGCAGTTACAACAAACTGCATAATAAATGCAATTAGCGACTCGCTGCATTTTTATGGCATGTGTTATATGATACCGATGCAGAATTTTATTGTCTTTTTAATGGTATTGGTATTGTTGCCATGCGGCGCTTAATAAGCGATTAATTAACAATAATTTACTTTTTTTATCTATTTTCAATTAGCTGTAGGAGGAGCAAATGATGAGCCCAAACAAATTTTTTTTTACGAATCGATTTATCTCACTAACGCGCATATTTTCAGAAAAAATTAACAATTTCGGAGTGACCCGTTGCTAATTACTGATAATCACTATTTTTAATTAGTTAATTAATTGCGCGCATTAACATGTTATATACCATTGAAAGCGCTGTTCTTCGGGCTATCCAGCGGTATAAATATAATTGTTCTCCGATGCATAATAAGCGAGAAAATGCTACTTATCTGACCCTACCTTTATGGATACACGGCAATAGAGAAATGCATTTTGCACTTTAAACCACAATATCTCAAAAACTTAGTGGGTCCAAAGGTCTAATAACAACATTAACTGATGTGTTATGTTGTTCCACGTCAATGGATAATATCAAAATTGATCCATAACGTGCCTAAAGTGCACAAAAAGCAGTTACAATCAACTGCATAATAAATGCATTCATCTTTAAACCGTAATATCTCGAAAACTAAGTAGGTCCAAAAGTCATATTATAGTTTTAACTGATCTATCCTGATATTCTACCTCTATTTATGAAGTCAAGTTTGATACAAATAGTGCACAAAGTGCATAAAAAGCAGTTCTAACCAACTGCATAATAAATGCATTTATCTATAAATCAAAATATTTTAAAACTTGAACTTTAACGATGTATCATGTTATTCTACAACATTCCGCGATGTCAAAATTCATCCCGAAAGTTCATAAAGTGCAATTTCAATCAACTGCGTAATAAATGCATTTATCTTTAAACGGTAATATCTCGAAAACTAAGTGGGTCCAAAAGTCATATTATTGTTTAAACTGATCTAATATGATATTCTACATCTATCCATGACGTCAAAATTGCTCCAAAATGTGCACAAAGTGCATTTACAAAAAACTGCATAATAATTGCATTTAACGACGCGCTGCATTTCTAGCATTTTTTATATGACATCCGTGCAGAATTTGATTGCCTTTTCAATGGTATCGGTATCGTTGCCATGCGACGCTTAATAAGCGATTAATTACGGATTTTATCTATTTTCAATTAGCTGTAGAAAGTGCAAATAATGAGCCCTAACAATTTTTTTTTACGAATCAATTTATCTCACTAACGCACATCATTTCAGAAAAAAATAACTATTTTTGAATGACCCTTTGCTAATTATTGATAATCAATATTTTTAATTAGGTAATTAATTGCGCGCATTAACATGTTATATGCCATTGAAAGCGCTGTTCTTTAGGCTATCCAGCGATATAAATATAATTGCTCTCCGATGCACTATAAGCGAGAAAACGCACTTTAACTGGCGCTACATCTAAGGTTACGCGGCAATAGATAAATGCATTTTGGTATTTATCGTTAGATTGCAATATCTTGTTCAAAAACTTTGCTAAAAAGCTAATGTTAGTTTTAATCTCTTTATTACGTTATTTCCAATGCATACAAAGCCTTAAAACTGATCTAAGGTGATGCAAAAAGTGCTATAACAGGAAACTGCATAACGCTTGAAAATATCTTTAAACCGATATATCTCGAAAACTAAGTGGGTCCAAAAGTCATATTATTGTTTTAACTGATTTATTATGTTGTTTTGCACCCATCCATAATATTGAAATTGATCCAAAAAGTGCATAAAGTGCAGTTACAACAAACTGCATAATAAATGCAATTAGCAATTTGCTGCATTTTTATGGCATGTGTTATATGATACCGATGCAGAATTTTATTGTCTTTTCAATGGTATTGGTATCGTTGCCATGCGACGCTTAATAAGCGATTAATTAACGATAATTTACTTTTTTTATCTATTTTCAATTAGCTGTAGAAGGAGCAAATGATGGGCCCAAACAAATTTTTTTTTACGAATCGATTTATCTCACTAACGCGCATATTTTCAGAAAAAATTAACAATTTCGGAGTGACCCGTTGCTAATTACTGCTAATCAATATTTTTAATTAGGTAATTAATTGCGCGCATTAACATGTTATATACCATTGAAAGCGCTGTTTTTCGGGCTATCCAGCGGTATAATAATAATTGTTCTCCGATGCATAATAAGCGAGAAAATGCTACTTATCTGACCCTACCTTTATGGATACACGGCAATAGATAAATGCATATTGCACTTTAAACCGCAATATCTCAAAAACTAAGTGGGTCCAAAGGTCTAATAACAACATTAACTGAAGTGTTATGTTGTTCCACGTCTATGGGTGATATCAAAATTGATCCATAGCGTGCCTAAAGTGCACAAAAAGCAGTTACAATCAACTGCATAATAAATGCATTCATCTTTAAACCGTAATATCTCGAAAACTAAGTGGGTCCAAAAGTCATATTATAGTTTTAACTGATTTATCATGATATTCTACATCTATTTATGAAGTTAAACTTGATACAAAAAGTGTACAAAGTGCATAAAAAGCAGTTCTAACTAATTGCATAATAAATGCATTTATCTTTAAATCAAAATATTTCAAAATTTTAACTTAAACGATGTATGATGTTATTATACAACATTTCGCGATGTCAAAATTGATCCCGAAAGTTCATAAAGTGCAATTTCAATCAACTGCGTATTAAATGCATTTATCTTTAAACGGTAATATCTCGAAAACTAAAAGGTCCAAAAGTCATATTATTGTTTAAACTGATCTAATATGTTATTCTACATCAATCCATGACGTCAATTTTGCTCCAAAATGTGCGCAAAGTGCAGTTACAACAAACTGCATAATAAATGCAATTAGCGACTCGCTGCATTTTTATGGCATGTGTTATATGATACCGATGCAGAATTTTATTGTCTTTTCAATGGTATTGGTATTGTTGCCATGCGACGATTAATAAGCGATTAATTAACAATAATTTACTTTTTTTATCTATTTTCAATTAGCTGTAGAAGGAGCAAATGATGAGCCTAAACAAATTTTTTTTTACGAATCGATTTATCTCACTAACGCGCATATTTACAGAAAAAATTAACAATTTTTGAGTGACCCTTTGCTAATTACTGATAATCACTATTGTTAATTAGGCAATTAATTGCGCGCATCAACATGTTATATACCATTAAAAGCGCTGTTCTTCGGGCTATCCGGCGGTATAAATATAATTGCTCTCCGATGCATAATAAACGAGAAAATGCTATTAATCTGACCCTACCTTTATGGATACACGGCAATAGAGAAATGCATTTTGCACTTTAAACCACAATATCTCAAAAACTAAGTGGGTCCAAAGGTCTAATAACAACATTAACTGATGTGTTATGTTGTTCTACGTCTATGGGTGATATCAAAATTGATCCATAACGTGCCTAAAGTGCACAAAAAGCAGTTACAATCAACTGCATAATAAATGCATTCATCTTTAAACCGTAATATCTCGAAAACTAAGTAGGTCCAAAAGTCATATTATAGTTTTAACTGATCTATCATGTTATTCTACATCTATTTATAAAGTCAAACTTGATACAAAAATTGCACAAAATGCATAAAAAGCAGTTCTAATCAACTGCATAATAAATGCATTTATCTATAAATCAAAATATTTTGAAACTTTAACTTTAACGATGTATCATGTTATTCTACAACATTCCGCGATGTCAAAATTCATCCCGAAAGTTCATAAAGTACAATTTCAATCAACTGCGTAATAAATGCATTTATCTTTAAACGGTAATATCTCGAAAACTAAGTGGGTCCAAAAGTCATATTATTGTTTAAACTGATCTAATATGTTATTCTACATCAATCCATGACGTCAATTTTGCTCCAAAATGTGCGCAAAGTGCAGTTACAACAAACTGCATAATAAATGCAATTAGCGACTCGCTGCATTTTTATGGCATGTGTTATATGATACCGATGCAGAATTTTATTGTCTTTTCAATGGTATTGGTATTGTTGCCATGCGACGCTTAATAAGCGATTAATTAACAATAATTTACTTTTTTTATCTAGTTTCAATTAGCTGTAGGAGGAGCAAATGATGAGCCAAAACAAATTTTTTTTTACAAATCGATTTATCTCACTAACGCGCATATTTTCAGAAAAAATTAACAATTTCGGAGTGACCCGTTGCTAATTACTGATAATCACTATTTTTAATTAGTTAATTAATTGCGCGCATTAACATGTTATATACCATTGAAAGCGCTGTTCTTCGGGCTATCCAGCGGTATAAATATAATTGTTCTCCGATGCATAATAAGCGAGAAAATGCTACTTATCTGACCCTACCTTTATGGATACACGGCAATAGAGAAATGCATTTTGCACTTTAAACCACAATATCTCAAAAACTAAGTGGGTCCAAAGGTCTAATAACAACATTAACTGATGTGTTATGTTGTTCTACGTCTATGGGTGATATCAAAATTGATCCATAACGTGCCTAAAGTGCACAAAAAGCAGTTACAATCAACTGCATAATAAATGCATTCATCTTTAAACGGTAATATCTCGAAAACTAAGTAGGTCCAAAAGTCATATTATAGTTTTAACTGATCTATCATGTTATTCTACATCTATTTATAAAGTCAAACTTGATACAAAAATTGCACAAAATGCATAAAAAGCAGTTCTAATCAACTGCATAATAAATGCATTTATCTATAAATCAAAATATTTTGAAACTTTAACTTTAACGATGTATCATGTTATTCTACAACATTCCGCGATGTCAAAATTCATCCCGAAAGTTCATAAAGTACAATTTCAATCAACTGCGTAATAAATGCATTTATCTTTAAACGGTAATATCTCGAAAACTAAGTGGGTCCAAAAGTCATATTATTGTTTAAACTGATCTAATATGATATTCTACATCTATCCATGACGTCAAAATTGCTCCAAAATGTGCACAAAGTGCATTTACAAAAAACTGCATAATAAATGCATTTAACGACGCGCTGCCTTTCTATTGCATTTGTTATATGATACCGGAGCAGAATTTTATTGTCTTTTCAATGCTGTTGGTATCGTTGCCATGCGACGCTCAATAAGCGATTAATTAAAGATAATTCCCTTTTTTTATCTATTTTCAATTAGCTGTAGAAAGTGCAAATAATGGGCCCAAACAAATTTTTTTTTTACCAATCAATTTATCTCACTAACGCGCTCATTTTCTGAAAAAATTAACAATTTTTGAGTGTCCCTTTGCTAATTAATGATAATTACTATTTTTAATTAGGTAATTAATTGCGCGCATTAACATGTTATATACCATTGAAAGCGCTGTTCTTCGGGCTATCCAGCGGTATAAATATAATTGTTCTCCGATGCATAATAAGCGAGAAAATGCTACTTATCTGACCCTACCTTTATGGATACACGGCAATAGATAAATGCATTTTGCACTTTAAACCGCAATATCTCAAAAACTAAGTGGGTCCAAAGGTCTAATAACAACATAAACTAATGTGTTATGTTGTTCTACGTCTATGGGTGATATCAAAATTGATCCGTAAAGTGCCTAAAGTGCGTAAAAAGCAGTTACAATCAACTGCATAATAAATGCATTCATCTTTAAACCGAAATATCTCGAAAACTAAGTGGGTCCAAAAGTCATATTATAGTTTTAACTGATCTATCATGTTATTCTACATCTATTTATAAAGTCAAACTTGATACAAAAATTGCACAAAATGCATAAAAAGCAGTTCTAATCAACTGCATAATAAATGCATTTATCTTTAAATCAAAATATTTTAAAACTTCAACTTTAACGATGTATCATGTTATTCTACAACATTCCGCGATGTCAAAATTGATCCCGAAGTTCATAAAGTGCAATTTCAATCAACTGCGTAATAAATGCATTTATCTTTAAACGAAAATATCTCGAAAACTAAGTGAGTCCAAAAGTCATATTATTGTTTAAACTGATCTAATATGTTATTCTACATCTATCCATGACGTCAAAATTGCTCCAAAATGTGCACAAAGTGCATTTACAAAAAACTGCATAATAATTGCATTTAACGACGCGCTGCATTTCTAGCATTTTTTATATGACATCGGTGCAGAATTTTATTGCCTTTTCAATGGTGTCGGTATCGTTGCCATGCGACGCTTAATAAGCGATTAATTACGGATAATTCACTTTTTTTATCTATTTTCAATTAGCTGTAGAAAGTGCAAATAATGAGCCCAAACAATTTTTTTTTACGATTCAATTTATCTCACTAACGCACATCATTTCAGAAAAAATAACTATTTTTGAGTGACCCTTTGCTAATTATTGATAATCATTATTTTTAATTAGATAATTAATTGCGCGCATTATCATCTTATATGCCATTGAAAGCGCTGTTCTTTAGGCTATCCAGCGATATAAATATAATTGCTCTCCGATGCACTATAAGCGAGAAAACGCACTTTAACTGGCGCTACATTTATGGTTACGCGGCAATAGTTAAATGCATTTTGGTATTTATCGTTAAATTGCAATATCTTGTTCAAAAACTTCGCTAAAAAGCTAATGTTAGTTTTAAATTCTTTATTACGTTATTTCCAATGCATACAAAGCCTTAAAACTGATCTAAGGTGATGCAAAAAGTGCTATAACAGGAAACTGCATAACGCTTGCATTTATCTTTAAACCGATATATCTCGAAAACTAAGTGGGTCCAAAAGTCATATTATTGTTTTAACTGATTTATTATGTTGTTTTGCACCCATCCATAATATTGAAATTGATCCAAAAAGTGCATAAAGTGCAGTTACAACAAACTGCATAATAAATGCAATTAGCAATTTGCTGCATTTTTATGGCATGTGTTATATGATACCGATGCAGAATTTTATTGTCTTTTCAATGGTATTGGTATCGTTGCCATGCGACGCTTAATAAGCGATTAATTAACGATAATTTACTTTTTTTATCTATTTTCAATTAGCTGTAGAAGGAGCAAATGATGGGCCCAAACAAATTTTTTTTTACGAATCGATTTATCTCACTAACGCGCATATTTTCAGAAAAAATTAACAATTTCGGAGTGACCCGTTGCTAATTACTGCTAATCACTATTTTTAATTAGGCAATTAATTGCGCGCATTAACATGTTATATACCATTGAAAGCGCTGTTCTTCCGGCTATCCAGCGGTATAAATATAATTGCTCACCGATGCATTATAAGCGAGAAAATGCACTTTGACTGACATCACCTTTATGGATATAGTTATGGATAACTTCACAGCGGTATAAATTCTCTCGGATGAAATAAATCAATTTCTACAATTCTTCTGAATTTTAATTGTGCATTACGTTTTAATGATTAGAAAACATATGTATCTAGAGCAATTATTGAAATAGAAAATATCGTGCGTATTATACGTTTCATCTTTTATTGAATATTTCTTTTGTGAATTACTGTCTTGTGGATTAACATCAACTCAGTAATAATATGAAAGGATTTAAATTATTTCTATATTCTGTTGACCTGTTAAAATATAATATATAAAGATATCTAGGAAAATATAAGTTTGGATTTTTTGTACTTTATCCAACCTGTTTTAAGCAGTTCGAATGTCTTTCTGAGTATGAAGTGTGAAATGAGACGATGATTAATGTTTCTAAATTTGTTTGTTACTAAAACTATGATGCCATGATACAAGGCGTTTACCGCAGTGAACAAATTCATTCTAATTAATTTTGGGGTCTTTCATATAAGATCCAAGCACGTTAACGACTAGCCTACTCTATCGCTGATATTGAGAGTTTGTGACACAAAATTAACAAAAAATTGGAACATTAATCTAACGACATTCACGTGCAAATGTTTTTGATTAGAGAACTGGGAGGTGTTTTTTTTCATTGTTAAATTAAGAAGATGTGGCGTTTTCTGAGAAGTACATATTAATAATTAAATGTTGGGAAAGGTTTAATGTTTTTTATTTGGCTTCTCAATTACTCCTTCTATTAAGTTAGTGTGTTGTTGTTGTAATTTTTGAAGTTGAAGTTTATTTGTTTTGTTCGTTGTTTTGAGTTTTTCTTTAACGGATTAAGCTTAACCAATCAAGTTATATTGGTCAAATTTTTCTTTATTTTTTAGGAGATTAAGTTTAAACTGAAACTTTCTACTAACGAGAAATTATTTACTACACGCATTATAAAGAAATAAAAATTAAACTGTTGACGATATCATACAACAGGGGTCGGCAAATTACGACCCGCTGGTCAAATCCGGCCCGCCATATGTTTTACATTCGGCCTGCAAAGTCTTCATTTTCAAAAAAAGTAGTGCAGTTACAACAACGTTTCTTTGGATTTTGATGCAAGTACAAAAGAAATATCTTTATTTAAATCTTAATACTTTTACGATATGGCCCGTTCTAAAATAAGTTTGCCGATCCCTGTCATACAAGATATGTAAAGTTTGCTACAGAATGTGATTCAATCTGGAAAAATAATAGATTTGAGTGGGAGGTTTAAACCATTTTTGCTGCACTAATGTCTTATTAGGCTTTTAGTGTTTCTTCCAGTGGCAACTTCTGTCTTAAGTCAAATGAGTGGTTCCTTAACATGGACTTAGAAGAGTGGTTAGTTAGTTTGTTATTAATATCACATCTTTTGCATATTGGGATGTTTGCAAAGAAAGATAGAATATTTTATGGCGTTAAGTATGGTATATAACGTCGTTCAAATATCCGCTGCGGCTTTGCTTGGTGGAACGTATTTGGGAGGTATAATTGTGATGACTTTGTCGTATAAATCTAGCTGAGTTTGCTGGATAGCTTTTGTTATGTTAACATTGAGGACATTAATTATTTGCTGTTTATAGACCTTGAATTTAAAATAGCCCCTAATGAGTTAAACTGTACGATCTTGATAGTTAATCGTTTCCGCCGCGCGATAACCTTTAAATTGCTCATGCAGAAAGTACATAGTGGCATGCGCTGTTAGACACGTAGCGCCGTCCTGTTGGAACCATATGTTGTCGGTATCTATATCATCCAGTTTATGCCACAAGACAATTGACCTGTAGCGTTTGACGTTGACGATTATGGCAATGCCAGTTTTGTTTTGGAAGAAGAAGTAGGGATCGATAATCCAGACCAAAATCCGCATTAAACAGTAATTTTATCGGGTTTCAATTTGTGCTGGTTTAACTTGTGTGGATTGGTATCGCTTCAAATCTGACAGTTTTGCTTATTCACATATCTATTAATCCAAAAATGGCCTTTGTCACTAAAGATGATTTTTTTAACTACTCCAGAGCCCAATCAGCGAACACACGGCGTTGTCTATGGTTGTTTATTATACATTTCTTGGTCAGTTGGATTTTATACGGGTGCAGACCCAAGTCGCAAAACAATATCATCCAAATTGAAAGACCACGTTCTTGCAAACGACAATAAATTGACTGCCTCGGAGTACTATTTGAACAATCAAGATTTACTAGGCGGCAACTGAGACGTAAACTGCAGTTTAGTAGCTGGATATTTAAATAGATAGAAATTTTTTGGATTGTAGTGGCAACAATTTTCTAATCAAATCGGCATTCGGGAAGAAGAAATTTCTGATCATCAAATGTATAATGGGAGGAAATGCAAAACAAAAATGAAAAACATGACTGAAGAATTGAAAAATGAACAATAGTAAAGAACAGATTATTGTAAAAGGCACATGCAAAAGAATCAGAAAATTAACTATAAAGATGATAAAACTAGTGAATCAAAAACGCTTTTTTTAGTTTTTTATAGTTTTTTATTGGCTATACCTGCTACGATAAGTCATGTTATTGGCTATTGTAAAATTAATTTTCATTACAACGTGTAGTGGTTTGATCAAAATTAACGATACTACAACATATTACAGTATGTACCATTCCCTTTTATGTTCAGAACGCCATTCTAAGAAATTGTTATAGCTTGGCAACTAAGAGGCTGATGCAGTGGTCTTTGTACATTTTTAGCTGTTACGGTGGTGCTATAAATACTATATATGTAAAGAAATGCATAAATAATTGACTTGAACATTTATAGTGTTTTGATAATACAATAGAATTGACTATTACGTCTTTTTTAAACTAAACTAACACCAATCCCACATGAAATTTTTGATTTTTTGAATAATTGGCAATCAGACAGGCTGTTGATATTTACTCACAGACACACAGTTAACGCCGGTTTGTCAAAATTTGAACCTTTCTTGTGTTTATAGTGCTGAAAATAGACTAATAAGAGTATGTGTGTGCCTACCAGTATATATCCCACACCATATTTAGATTTAATTTGCAATTTAAAATGGTATCCTATTTGATATTCAATTGATAACATTAATAAATTATCAATTTAATCAATATAAAAAATGATATATGTTGTTATACTTGCATCTTCATCAGAGTTCAATAAACTAACATGTGTAATGACTGGTTATTTCTCACGATACTAATATAATTAGTATGTATTGCCAATTGATAGATTTATTATTCCAAATAAATAATGTATACCAATTAATTAAGTATCCAATTAAACTAAAGCATTGAGTTAATTGGCAAAAACTAGTAATTCCATTAATTCAGTATCAATCATAAAAACCGGGCGGTGATACTTGATGAAATATTGAGCCATCAATTAACTCCGTATATTTGGTTATTTGAAACGGATTTATTTCATGAATTCCAAATTATAAAAATCAAATACAATAAATCTCATTAATTACTGTTTGTTGCATTTTTTATTAGTTAAAAAACAGTGTCTGTAATTTCATTTTGTTTGAATACTTTCCAGACGGTTTCTTTTATGATGAAATTTAATATAAGAAGAATATTATATACAAATTGGGATTTATAAGCACAAAAGAAAATAACAAGAGTTGGCGGGTATGGGAAAATATAATTTCGGTAATTGTCATAGGATTATGGATGTGATGCTATAAAGTTTTCATTCTTTTTTTCTTTTGATTGTAGAAAGTGTCGTGATAATTGAGCGTGTAGTATAATTTTATTTAATGTTTATTACATTAAACACAATTAAATAATGGTAATTAAGCAACTTTAATTGATATTACTCTCTCAACTACAATTTATTATATCAATATCTTAGTTATATGTTTTAGCAATATCATAACATAAAGGATTACTTGCTTCTATATTATAGTTACATAAGTTCAAATATTAACTAATTAATATAATTATGACTATGATTTAAAGCTGTTTACATCGACACACCTGTTTACCATTACACAATTAGTGTTATTACTAAATTTACATTTATGCAAAATACATACATTTTCTCGTGTAAGTAGAAATATAGGCCAAATAAAATGCAATCGGTAACCATAAGGTATGAAACTGTTGTATAATTTCATCTTATTATTTATACGTCAAGGATTTTAAGCATCCCGTTCGAGGTGTTTCCGAGTACAAACTAACAACGAAATACCAGACAATGGTCTAACGCGAGACAGGATATGTGTTTAAATAATAACTCCTTTGTTATGGTGCCCGTGACAAATTATAGAGCCGTTGTATGTACATATACTCAAGAAAATCAACATTATGATCTTTAAATTGATGTGTTTATTTACACTCATTACATCTTCACATTGAAAATGATTAAAATTAGCATTATAAGAAGGGGAAATATCATTGAACCTATGTTTAAACTTCTACTGACATTGATTGACTGCTTTTTAGTAAATGATTTGATACTACCACGAAATTAAACAATCAAAGAAGCGGAACAAAATATCCATTTCCTTATTTATTTAAACAATTGGAATCGGCAAATCTTTACTAAACTAATTTTATTTCTAGCTATTTATATAAGAATGCAATCGTATAAAAGTGAAACTCTTACAATAACAATGAAAGTTGTATTTGTAATCAATACTGCTTCTTTAAACTTGCAAACTTTTTCGAATAAAAAATGCAATAAAACTAATATCAACTAAACCAATCTCCTAAAAAAGCACATAACTGAACCTACAACACATAAAACCCTCCTCCCTGGTAACCTTGAAGCACGAAACAAATCAAGAACTACTGGAGAAGCAACAATCTGGCAATTGAATTATACAATCCCCATATCAACCCAGATCAATACAAAATGAATAAATGTAACGACCCATACACAATCACTGCATACAATTCAACGAATTTCGTGTTATTGGACGTACATTATTGCCACTAAGAAAATCGAACCATAACTATTGTTTTTTCTTTCTTCTTCTTCAGTAATACACATTTCAAAGCAAACCGCTGCAACTTATGCAATATTTATTTACAGTCAACAAGAGCTAAAGGCGACCGGAAAATAATGCGGAATAGAAATGTGCTTTTGTTTTATGACTGTGGCCGGAAAACAACCTCCCTTTCGTCAATATTCAGATTGAGATAGGGGATGCTCATTGAAATTCATAACACAAAAACGCTATCCGCGTAGCGACAGAAAAAATCGATGACTGCATTAGGGAAGAAGTTACAAATTAGCACGGTCGTTATCGGTCTTTGTGTATTGTTCTCTTTTGTAGTTGTAATCATCATTATTATTAGCATGTGTAGTATAGCAGTTCAGTCTATTAGTATTATCGTAGATAGTTACTTTTTAATAATTATTATGTAAGTACGAAACAATATAGTTATGTATGTTCTAAAATCTACTTTTATTTAAAAGTGCAGAGAGTTGTATAAAATCGTTAAAGGGCGCGATTAAATCCTTTGGCAATGCTCCAACCACCAAATATATTATTGAAAACTACAATCCGCTTGAGGTAGCAGAATTGCATTTGATGTAAAATTTAAAGTCTGATGAAACTGTCACATCTCATACGGATTTTAATGAAAATCATTACTATTAATTTATAAAACGTTTTAACCATTAAATTTTAAAAGTTACTTATGATATTATTTTATAAATATATGTAAATATCACATTTCAATTTTTATGTGAATACTTCAATATTTTATCACATGTATAGTTTATTGCTATAAATATTTTATTGCTCGCATTTTATATGCATCTATGAAATATTTTCAAACATTTCTTCAAACTTGCAACCAATACTTGCTCATTTTTATTTTATAAATAAGTAGTGAATCCGCAAATTAATGGAAAGTTTTAAGACCAGTTGATTGATTCGTGGGACGATTTGTGGGAATACCTGTTCATGATTTATTATTAGCGTTTGATATTATTGGCATGTTTATTTAATTCACTGCTACTGATGTGAATGTTGTGTGGTGTGGTCATGGTTGGATAAAATGTATAAAATAATTAATTATTTTTTTTTATAATAAAAGTTACGGAAATGTACAATTTCAAACTTAACAGTTAAAATTAATATAATATAAAAATATCATATGCTTCAGTTTGGCGTTTGTTGTTCATCCTGACTTTATACTAAGACCTGAAACTTACGAATTTTAGAAAATTATTGAGTTCCGGCACGATTAAGCAGTATTTACAAACATTTAGTTTGTGTAATACATTAAAAGGTTGTCTACCGCGCGTGTAAATTGAAAATTCGATAATAAATGGCCAATGCGACTCGTTATAACGCCATTATTTTCACAATATATTTTATTACTATTTTTGGAACGTTGAATCCCTGTTTTTAAATTGTAGGTCAATGAATTACAATTGCCACAAAAATGTTTGTACTTTTGTATACATTTTAACACTATTTTCAATTATACAGGGTGATTTTGGAGGAAACGGCCATACTTGATGAACGTGTTCAGGATAAACCAATAATCCTATAAACATCAGTTCGATTCTTAACTCTTATGAATATAACACTATATAATAAACGCTGCACCACAATTACAGAACATATGGTTTATTTTAATGTCTCTTAGCCAAACAGGGCGGGTTTTAGAAAAAAACAGTACCGTTAATCATTTAATTTACCTAGGAAAACTCCATACAAGACGCCTTCCTAGCAAGAAAACACCTTGTGTGTTTTGACTTGGAGAAGGCGTATGACATGACTTGTCGTTATGGAGTTTTGCAGAAGCCTTCATTTATTTATGCATGATCGCAAGTTTAAAATAAGGGTAGGAACCGCTAACTTTGATAAATACCTGCACGTCGACGTTTTGGTGATCTACATGGCGGGAAATACCATACCTTCTATAACACATCATTTCCAGAGAGGTTTTCGTTTTCCACAACAAAAACCTTGTGCTTGCATTTTTGCCGCCTCAAAAGACCTTACCCGAACCCCAAGCTTGTCTTGCGGGGTTCCAGAATCACGTGCGTCAAAACAGTTTGTTTCTTTGGGCTTGTATTTGATAGGATTCTTTCCTTTTGAGTACATGTTGATGAATTGGTCACAAAGTGCAAACAAATTTTGAATATGATTAAGTGCTTGGCTAATATTAATTGAAGTACGCGGAGAGAGGTACTGTTGCGGTTGTACAAAACCCTGGTTTTGTCCAAGATTGAATACCGCTGCGAAGTTTCCTCAATCGCCAGAAAATTAAAAGTTCTAGACGCGGTCTACAACGCAGGCATTAGATACGCCACGGGAGCATTTTTGACGAGTTTTTGCTGCGAGTCGGGTTCCTTCCCGCTAACCGTTTGTCGCAGTTGCTTTATACTCACGTATGCCGTAATGCGAGCAAAAAAGGGTCAGAAGAAGTTAATGGGCGGGTGAGCGTTCGAGCACAGGAGCTGGAGGAAAGTTTCTGGCGAGTTTCTACCCTGGTTGATGTCGGAGGTAAAAACTCGTCAAATCGTTGCCGAATACAAAGGCTCTCCAACCAACAACCAACCAAAACTAAAAACGCAATTCAATCGTTGGTAAAAATTCAAATACTCAAAAAGATGCCATCTTTTCTTCAAATTTTTTTTCAAAAGTTGCCTAGTTTATAGGGCAGCACCTACTGAATTTGTTTACTAAGCTGGTAAGTAGATACTACCAGTTTTTTTTAGACTACAAAATTGACAATAATGACAATTGTAAATGTTGAATAAATGTTGAATAAATGTTGAATAAATGTTTTTGTTTGCTACTAAATTAAGTACTTTTTTAAATTTTAGTTAGCAATTAAAGTCGTGATATTACCTATTAGAAAAACAGCAAAGTTAAAAAGTTGGATACTGTATGACAAAACGCTAAGAATAAAAGCGCGAATGATTTATAATTCATTCAGAGTAGGGGCACTTCTATTTAGTGGTTGATGTACATCCTAGATAAGTTCAAAATTTTTGTCAAAAAATGTCAAGTTATTAGACAGCGGTTTCTGTTTTAGTTTTGGTTTTTTTAAATATATATAATTTATGAACTGTAGAATACCAATCTAATAATAACAAAACTGTTCAACTTTTTTCTTGCGTACTGAGGTCTATGGAGACCACACATTAGAGCAATATTTGAGTTGTGGTCGTATTAAGGCGTTGTAAAGAATAACAATGGTTTTAGGATTAGGTAACTCCTTGAAATTGCGCTTGACAAAGCCTAACAGCTGATATATTTTAGCCACAATGATATAGATATGCAAAGTAAATGATAAGTTATAGTCAAACGTCACACCTAAATCACTTGACAGCGGTTCATCCATCAGGGAATATCTATACACTACCGTAGACTTACGTCTAGAAAATGTCATTATTTTGCATTTATTCAAGTTAAGTGATAAGCAATTAGTCTGACACCAACTAGAAAAGGTCTGCACCTTTTTATGAAGTAGTGCGGCATTGTCTGATGTATAAATTCTTATAAAGATTTTTATGTTGTCAGCAAATAATAAACAGCGCGCAACAGTAGAGGTCCTAGGTGTGATCCCTGAGGAACCCCTGACATAACGTCTATATTACGCGAAACGCATTGACCAATGCAAACAAGTTGGAATCTGTTTGATAAATAAGATTGAATCCACTGTAATAGGATGCCATCAATGCCAATACAACGCAGTTTACTAAACAGTATTTTGTGATCAACGGTATCAAAAGCTTTTGAAAAGTCAGTATAAATTGAATCTACCTGAAATCAGTAATATAAGCTTTATACAATAAGAGGTTGGAAGATGTTAATTTACCAGTTTAAAAACCGTGTTGGTTGAGGGCAATTTCAGATTGCAGAGCGGTAGACAAGTGTCTTGTTACTAACATTTTAAAAACTTGTTTGCAGCAAATAGGAAAAGTACTAGTGGTTAGAGATAAATTAAATAAAAGCCACATAGGTCGGCTTAGGGCAAATGCACACTTGTTAAGGAATGAAGCAGTCAATCTATCAGTCCCCGGATAGTTGTTGGATTTCAATGCTAATAGTTTGTCAAGTTCGTCAAATATTTTTAGAACAAGACGTAATTCATTTATATGAGTATGAATAGGTTGTAAGGTAGTTATTGAGAAAACCCGTAAATGTAGATAGCGGTCTATAAACAGATCCAAAAAAATTTGCAAAGAGATCCACTATACTATCACTAGCGTCAATACAAAGTGATTTGGAAGGAAACAGCAACACTCAATGAACGTGTTCAGAAAAGAATGTTCTATAAACGTGTCCGATTCTTAACCGTTCCTTAGATATGTTTTTTTTTTTATTTATTTCTTATAATAAAATGAATAGCACAGAATTTACTAACTAAGCCTAACCTACTATCACAGTTGACATCGAAGTTCTAAAATGCTTCGATGCCAAACCCTAAAAACTAACTAAACCTAATATCACAGATTGCACCAAAGTTGTAAAGAACTATAGTGCTTTAAACGACTCATTAAAAGACAACACAAAACTTGGTTACATCTGTTTTCTTTCAAAAATTGAACGCACCTTCCCATGGAGCACGTTGTTACGGAGCTCAAGCCGATTAGGTAGAAAAGATAGGCTTGGCATTCCTCCAAATGTGCTTCACCGTTAGAGGGTT
Organism: Tachinus rufipes; assembly: GCA_963932245.1. Taxonomy (NCBI): domain Eukaryota; kingdom Metazoa; phylum Arthropoda; class Insecta; order Coleoptera; family Staphylinidae; genus Tachinus; species Tachinus rufipes. The sequence goes on along the minus strand of OZ010741.1, from coordinate 40,439,544 downwards.
GTAACATGTTTGTCATGAGGGTTGTTTGTCGCCGGTCAAGAAACAAAGAGTCGTATGATCTATGCGCAAACAACATAGGGCAACTACTTCTTTTCTGTTGAAACCTACTGGCGACTTCTATGTCGTCATGCAAAGCTCGGATTTATTTATTTTGCTCACAAAACCATTTCATACTCTTTGCCAAACCTCAACGACCTTTGAAATGACGTACCCTTTAAGGTAATTGGCGTCGGCCACCTGACGGGCGGCTTTATTGGTCAGCTTGTTGCCTTTGTTACCTAAATGACGAGGACATAGACTTTATAATCTTTAGAATGACACTCAATCAGACCGAATAAAAGAAAAACAAGCTGCGAGCTTTTGCAATGCATAAAGACTATGAATGAGACGTTGTGGTTCATGCTTGTTGTTGCTGGTAGTGTAACTGTTTGTTGCTGTTCCAGAAACAATGTTGCTTTCATTATTTTGTTGTACTGATTGACAAATCGGTAGCGTATCAGATTTAATATCATAAGTTGATGTTGTTGGCGGAATGGCTTGCAATCACTTAAGAGTTAGTTTGTCTGCACATTTGCAGTACAGTACGTCGTAGTGGTTAGTAGAGGTCAGCCTTGTAATCATGTCGCCGGTGTTTGCGGTAGTAGTGTGGCACTGCTTTGATTTTATGTGCTTGGCCGTTGTCGACCTGCTTTGCCAATTCTTTTTTAAAATTTGAAGGGCATTAATAAGTCATTTATTTCTTTCTAGCCTGTGTTGATAATGTTCTTGACTTTAGTGTTTCTAACCTGTGTTGATAAAGATTTTGAGTTCTTTCTATGATTTAAAAGGAATTATTTTTTTTTAGTGCATAATCAATGGGGTTTTTGACAAAGAAAATACGTTTAAGCTTGCAACATCTTTTTATATATTTAGAAAAGTTTTATTTGATTTGGTAGAGAGATATTTGGTACACAGTCGTTGGTTTTTGTTTTTTTGAAATCTGTCGTTTACAATTTAAAACTTTTTTAAGGTGTTACGTGTCTTGGTAGAGCTCATCTAAAAGTTCTTGGATAGGGTCTCATGCTGTTACCATCTTTTGTCTTCTTTTAAATTTTTAGTGTTTTTTTTTTGTTTGCGATGCCGTAGACTTTTTCAATAAACAAAAAAAACATTTTTATTACTGAAGTATTTACGAGGACAAACTATAGCTTTAAAAATATACAAATATAGTTAGTTTATTTTTTTACAGTTTATTATGGAACTTAATAATGTGATAGTTGTGTTCAGCCCTTAAAACTTAAAAGAACTCTTGTCGCAACAGTCATTGAAGTTACAAGGTAACGAGTTACTTAAAAAAATAATATTAAAATGTATCACTACAAATTTGAATAAAATGAAAAATACAATGCGTCATTTTGAAGGTTTTTTTGAATTTTTAGAAACATTTAGGTCTATAATGTTTCTAAATACTTTTCAAAACCTAATGATTTTTATCTGCGAGCCTAGTTTTAGGCTTAAAATATAAAATATGATAAAAATTTGTTAAATAAAAAAAAACTTTACACAGAATATATCGATGTAAATTTTTTTGTAGAATCTAAGTAGTAAGTGGACTAATCTGCTTTTTTGGAAATCCAGGGTATGTACTTAACTCAAATCTGGAAGTTATGATATTTATAATGTTTATTATCTCTGTGGCTTCAAATGCGAAAATGTGTTATCTTGAATCTAAAGATTTGAAATTTTGCATGTCTTACTTTTTTTTCATAAAGATTACTTTCTTGTATTATTAAGAGCGAGTCTAATATGTACATATAATGTAGCTAATGTAAGTATAAATGTATCTGTCTTACTAGGAACTATTCGCTATCTCCGAATCTCAAGAATAACAAAACCGAATCAGTCCCGAGATTTGCAGATGAGCGATATACGATGTGAACGGGTTAGATAAGTTTGTAGTTTGCATACACTAGTTCGACTTTTAGTAATATTGTTTTACTCAACGGTAGGTTTGATGACTTGGTTTATGTAATAATAATTTCAATACGGTTTTTGAATCATCTAAAATTCTAGTTGTTAAGGAAAATATTATTTTAATATTGAAACATATTAACTATAAATAATTAGACTAGTTTATGAAGTTGTTAAATTGTTTTTGAACCGAACAATGCTCTCACATGTTCTAATTGGTATCTATATTTCCAATGTTAATAATTTATATCTTCGGACTTAAGTAACTTCATATTCTATTTATGTATGCATTTATAGAAACTTTTATAACTAATGAAGAAAGTTAAAAAAAGAGAAACCCGTATTAAAAATAATAATATGTTATTAATCAAACTCAAATAAACACAGCAAATCATAAATAATTATGATTATCTGATAACACAACGTTTATTTTTAGAAAATGTTTAGCTTATTTACATTTAGGAAAATTTTATTGCATAATTACTAATTATACTTGAAAATAATAAGCAATACAACAAAACAAATGATTGTTAATAAATTATAAACTAATCAGGTGCACAAACCCACATATATTTTCAAAGCTATTATTTATATTCAGATTAATAAATCACCAAAACTGTATCAAATAACAATTGAGTCAGCAAACAGTTCCAACACCAGTTGGTAGATAGGACAAGGAGGTCGACTAATTTTAGTTATCATTTATTCGTGCTAAAGTATATACTTAGATGTACTGAACCTAATGTATATAATTACCAATAATAAGAAGATGCTCGCACAAAAGATTACTGGAATTGCCTAATGCCCACGGATTCCCGAAATGAAAGCCTTTTGTTGTCGGACCCATCGTCCTACGCGGATAATATTATTAAGAGGGAAAAAATACACCGCAATTAATCACTGGGAATTTGAATGATTCAAAAAAACAAGAGACAATGGAAAGAAAGGAATATATCTGTGGTATTGTCACGTATATGGAAGATAAAGTGCATTGAAACTTTCCACGAATGTCGAGAATTTTACGTGTGTTGCAATTAACAATAAATATCGCTCTAACGAGATATATTTATCTATATATTCTGTAGTGACACATATATTCACGTTTTAATTCTCTGATGTCTATTAACAGTAACTGTTATTAATGAATCTTTGTTAGAGGAAATAGAATGCCAGAAGTGCATGCTTAGAATAATCACATTGTTAACTGTACAGCGATTGCTCCGCAAGAAATTAATAATTGTTTGACCCAGTCGGTTTTTGCAATAATGCGCACTTTCATTTGTATGTGATCGATGATTGGAGACTGTAACAAGGGATTATTATCATCATTAGGAATTAATTTATTGTGTAAAAAGCTCCGTCTAAATGGCATACGACGGGTTTTCTTACACAAACACAATTTATGTGTAATTGCTTGTCAAACAAGCACTTCTTGTTTGTAGAAGTAATAACTGCTGTTTGATATAAAAGAAATTCTTAGACTAATTATATGTTTGTTCCTATCACTTTATGTTTGTTAGTTATTATTATTATTAATTATAGCAGTATTAAATTATTCTACTAAACAATACTCGTTTATATCAATATTAATTCCGATTTGACCTAGATTCAATGCGTTTAATATAATTATAAAATCATACGGTGATAGATTGAAGTAAAACGATTACATTTACCTCTCATTAGGTCTTCCGTGATGTTAGCAATTATATGTTTAAATAGCATAAAATATTAATGCGGCATTTGTAGAACATCTATTTTTGTAATGAATTTAAAGCCAATTAACACAAATTTGGAATCTCGTCTAAAGTTTACGCGTTTTGCTCTGGACACTGATTAAATTTCATGCAAAAAAGTTTTCTGTACACGGATTTTCAATTACACTTCCATATATACATAAGTTAATAATTTAAATTAAAACTATTTACGTTGGAGTGTAATATAATTATCAAATCCGAAGTAACAAAATATAAAAATGTAATAATTATTATTGCCTTTATACTTATTTGAATTAGATACATTGGTAATCGTGATCTACTTTTTATTATATACCAATTAAAATAAAATGTAATTAAGCATAACTGTTGATTGAGAAATCTATCAATGTTCATATATTTATTACTGTAAAACAATTGGCGAGTAATTATTGTTAATCAGTGTTATTCATTACAACAGCATACAATTACTAAAATTAACATAATATAAAAGTTTATAAATTTGCATCTAAACGCCAGTAGCCGGCATTTTATTACGGTTGCTCATCTAAATTTTTCAATTAAAAGTACAACAATGTTTGCTAACTACTGTTAATTAAAATATATATTATAATTAATGTTTACTTATGGATTTTAAAATAGAATTATTTTTGTTTTATTTTTACTTTATATGAATATTTATGTTTAAAATTCTGGAAGTAAAACAGTTAAATAAGACAAAATGTGCTTGAATAGCAATATACAAAATATTATCATTTCATCTTTTTAAAGTCTTTTTGTACAATTTCTCAAAATTATAACTTCTTAAGTTTAAGTTTTTCGAGCGCCATTGGTTAAAGTAAGTTTCAATTTGCAAATTTTAATTTTGAAATTGGAATATATGATGAATTGTGACAAATCAACTATTGGACAACATTTGCACAAAATGTGCAAAATTGAAATTTATAAATTGGGTATGTGTACTACTATGTTTGCTGGTCATTCTATAGTTCCTCAAAAACATTGATCGTTTTTGTTCCAAATTGTTACTCGTAACAAAAATAGTGTTTTTACATCAACATCAAGACCAGAAAAGAAAGGCTGAGCCTTAACAAACAACCGTTTCTCATGCTACCGTTGGGTACCGTATTACAACCGTATTACAAATTGTTATAAACTAATACTTTTAAAGTTTATTGCCAACTTTTTAATTGCTTAAAAGCCGTAAATCAAGTCTGCATACTGTTAACATTACAAAAGCGGCTATTGTTAAGCTTAGTTGGAACGTTATTTATTTGCCATATTCTTCTGATTTTGTTTTAACAGATTTTTACTTTTGTTGCTCTTTATTTAACAAGTAACATAAAAATAAGGATACTGCTATTTAAAGCTTTTTTGGACTACTTTTTCATCTCCAAATGTTCAAGCGTGAAATCAAAAAACTGTCAAAACATTTAAAATTAAGCGTAAACCATACATATAGTATATTATGTTAATTATTAAATAGTTTATGTTTTTTTGGGTTTAAAAAAATTGTCCGCTAATGCTACTTTCTCTCTCGTTTTTTTTTTCTTATTGGCTTGTAGTTGACCTCTGCTGCCTATGTTATATTGTTTTATAACTGTTTTATAACTGTTTTTTTTTTGTGGTCATGATCTTATCCTAGTATTGCTCGTTTCATTTCTTTCTAGTGGGTTTTCAGTTTGTTTGCATTTTTTATCATCCATCTCCAACCCGTATGTAGTAAATGGCAGTATGCAAAAATTGTAGACTTTATATTTAAGTCAGATTGGAGTGTCTTGTTCTTTTTTATGTTTATTTTGAGATCCACTAACTTGGATGCTACATTTAGTGTTTTAAGCTTGTTCGATAGGTCTTTAAGGTCTGAGCTGATCAAGACTATGTTCTCGGCAAATCGCAGATGGGTAACATATTTGCCGTTTTTGATTATTATTTTCTTTGTCATTTTATGTTTTTGAAAATATCTTCTAGGACACGCGTAAATAGCTTGGGTGAGATTGTGTCTTTCTGTTTACCTAGTTCTGTATTTCGGTTGTTGTCTACAGTCACTGGGAAGATGCAGAGACGGCGCTAGGCGGTAAGCAAGGTAAGCGCCGCTTCGGAACGCAATACGGCAGGGGCGCCTTGGCTGGCCTGCGATAGTTCACATTTGCATTATATTATTGTAATTATTTTTTGTACTTACTGCAATTATTGCAGAGTTAAAAAAGTGTTTTATTTGCTTTTAAAAATATAAAGAATCATAATATTACTATGACTAATAAGATATTATTCATATTATCGAAGTTAATGATTTTATTTAATTATTTATTTTATTTAAACATACATGTTTCGATGAATAATCATCATTATCAATGTATTAATGTAATATAATATTTCAAACTGATAAGTGATTAATATTAATGTATGTTTAAATAAAATAAATAATTAAATAAAATCTTTAACTTTGATAATATGAATAAAATACAAGGATTTTATAAAATAAATAGAGAAAATATAAAATAATAAGATATTAGACAACAATTTACTTTATTACACTAAATTCCACCAGGTCTTGGGCAACTTCTTGAAGACGTTTTTTTTTTTTGGTGTAGAATCTTCGGGACTGTTGTGGTGGTTTCTTATTTTAAGGATTTCTAGATGCAACCTAAGATTGGTGACTCGTCGTTGAGTCCGAAGAAGTGGCCGCCTAAATTACAACTTTATGGCCGGCGTCTGCAAAGCGCATATGGTCTACGTGGTGGTAGTAAAAAGCTCATTTGGCGTGAGAGGGGGGCGTTAATTAAAGTACAAGTAATTTTCATTTCTCTTGTTAGCAAGTTTAGAGGTCGTTGTTGTGATTCTGTTGCTGTGTTGTGGACTTAATCCATTGTTTCTTAATTTAGTCTTAATTTTCAATTGGAATACTTAGAATTTCTTTTACGGAGCTGCTTCCGTGGTTGTCACTGACTAGTGTACTGTCTGTAATCCCGTTTTTGCTACCAATACAATTGTGCATTGGTGATCGACTTTTCTAAAATTGGATATTATCTGGTCCTTGTTCTAGTTTGGTTTATGTCTGTTTGGTGTTGTTGTAATCTTGGCTGGTGGTCTGCCTTGATTGCACCGTTTTTTTTTTTAGTTCAGGAAGAGAATCTTTTAAAGACTGCTTGATTCACCCTTTGAAGGAGAATGCCTATAAACTAAACTTTTTTCCGAATTATGCCTAAAAGTTTAAGACCGCAAGGGTCATCATATACTTTCTGTTTGAAAATTGAATTTTAGAAGAAGAATAGTTAGGACGTCCTATAGGCTGCGGGGTGAGATTGTGGGGTAAATCACTTTAGGAAGTAATGATATTGATTGGTTTCTTATAAGAATATTCATATTTGTATGGCTTAGCAAATCTGGCTAGATCAGGTTTGGGATAAACCACGAGTTTTCAAAGAACTTTTTGGTCAATGTTTTGATGTGTTAGCGCAGCTAGAGAATACCTAGATTGTTATTTTTTTTTTTTAACTGACCATATCTTATACCATCTTATTTTTTTAGAAACTCGTTGTACCCCACGAGCTTCTAAAAAATAAGATTTTAAAAGTCACATACACGATTGAGGTACGTGTTTGCAACTGTTGTTTAGATTTAAGACTCTAAAGTTATTTTCGGTCTGGTTTAATGATGGTGTACATTCGGATTTTGTTCTAAAGCAGCATGCCGCTGTTCTGCCAAAGAATTAAAATTTGCAGATTTGTTTAGGATGGACTGTACGTGTAATTTAACGTAAGTCCTTTATCGAAAGTAATATAAAGATACTTAACAGCATTTGACCACGGTATAAAAACATTGTTTAGAAGTTTAACACCAAAGTTTTGCGGTTTAGATATGAAGCTATCAGCTCTATAAGACACAAAGAAAATTTTAGTATGTGCAGTTTTAAAAGTAAATTTTTGTGTCAAGCCTTGTCAAAGATTTTTATAAATCTGAAACCTGTGACAATGTGGTCAATCACTTGGAGTTACAGATGGGTTTCTTCAAAAACTAAAACGGTGGGCAAGGAGAAAATTGTTAGATTCCGTGTGGTCTTGGAAGAGCAGGTCAAGTTTTCAATTTTGAAATTATTTTTCTGATTCGAGAAGGTCAAACGCTACGTAACGCTATGTTGTCGTCAGTGTCTTTTAAGAAGTCATCGACTTCTTGGTAGACCGACGTGCTCCAGATTAGTGTTCAATCATTGAGGAGGAGCATTAAAGTTTTACGCTATTAGCAAATGACTGCACAAGCTGGTAAATTTCTAATGTCCAACGTGCAGCCTTATACGTAGGTTCAATACATGACAAAACTGCGTAACGGCGACACAATAGCATAAAATGAAGCCGGCTATATATGCAATCTCAAATCTTGTTTGGTGTCTGTTACTGATGCAAGATGCATTTACAATTTTAATATTTTTTTTACTATTGTAAAATGAATTTAAAAAAGTATAATTTTTTTAGTAATATTTATTTGTTGTACTTGAAAGACGGGGGTGATATATTTGAAATTTCCTGAAGGGCGTCATAGTACGTAGCGCCGCCCCTGGGAAGATGATATTGTGTATATCTGTTTGAACAGGTTGGTGTATCTTGAATGGATTCTGGTTTTGTTGACCGACGTTTTAGAAACTATGCTTTTGTTACCACCTCACAGCTGCTTTTAAATATATTCCTGTAAATTAACTACTCAATATATAATCTGAACCCGTTAATTGAAAGAATGAAGGCGCTATATTGACAAAGGTTAGTATTTGGTCCATCCACATTCTCGAATTAAATGTAACTATGGTTACATATACACCAATTATGTATTAGTCTTAAACTATCCATAGCTATAGTTTCTTTAAAAATTCTGCTGGAGCTAAGGCTTGAACCTTCGACAAATTATGGGCCGAAAGAATTAGGCGCTTTACCCAAGTTGTATAGTAGAACAAGAAGACGGTATTTTTTGTTTTGCTAAATGATACAAAACGATCAGTTTAATTAGGACACTGATCTTATCATTGACAACCTATATAGGAAAATAGTTGCAAAACTAGGATCATGGCAAAATATATAAAAAGTTTTTCAACATTGTTTTAATGCTCTAGACTAACTCCAAAATGCAATAGTGACTTTTTACAAGCTACAATAATTTGGGTAGCAGCAAAGTTTGATTGATATTGTATTTTAGGATTGTAAAAAAAGGCATATACTGAACAAACTTTTTGTAGAGCAATTAAAATTAGTCTTGGAGTAAGTGTCTTATATTGGAAATTTGGCAATCTATCCTACTTGTAACGACAGTTCAAGATGTAAACTTCAAAGGTCTCGCGTTGCGTTGTTTGTGTAGGAAGGGTGAATGAGTTTTATGCCAAATTTTTTTTTTGCGCGTTTTTTTACCGGATGTTGCTTGTTTGCGCATTAAGGAACAAATCTGCAGTTTTTGTATCGAACTACGTTTTGCTTTTTTGCTGCAGTAATACTGCATTGAAGTGTTTATATTTCTTTTGGTGTCTCATAATGTAGGTGCTAACTCCGCTTCTACACCCAATCTTGTCAGTCCTTTATCTTTGGTTACTTTATTAGACTGAAAATGTCGAAGAAAGATCTAAACATTTTTAGAAAATTTGATTATTATTGTATGAACAATACTTTATTTCATCTAATAGTAGTAGTGGCAATACCAAGAATTTTTGCAAGTTGCGGATCAAATGAATGTTACCAATGTACCAATGTAAAATGTTGTTTTTAACTCCACCGATCAGGAAAACCCTACAAACTAGCTATACACCATAGTCAGCAGGTGCAAAAAGACTAGACACTACAAAGAAATTGCTTATTTATATATTGAATGCACTAAACATTATAACAAGTGGTGCAAAAGAGAGGGACTATCAATAAATTCAAGCAATGAGACAATTGTCTCTTTTAGAAAACTACAAAATTAACCTTTTGTAATAATCTGAATAATATGAGTACGAAGGCTATTCTAGTGCTGTTTACAACTAAACCAATAACTGGATGAATATTGGAACTAACACCCGATCAGACCCATCATACATTATTGCTTAAGTGTACGGCAACCAAACTAAGTGAAGTACAAACATTAGCATGTTTGTTGACAACGGAAGCAATGACAACAATTCCTTGGCAGCCATCTTGCTATCACAACTGTACTTAGTTGTAAGCAGCGTACTTACTACAGATAAATTAACATATTTTAAACCTTAGGTCTTAAAGACCGGTAATAATAATTGTTTTACATGAAAGAGACACTGTAGATGAGTTCAGATTATGAAAGGTTAATGCATACAGAAGTCATTTTTTTTATGTACTAACCATCTGATAACCAAAGGATGTAGATCATTTTATGCCCAGGCAAACATGCCTTAGCATTTTAAAAATAATTTAAAGATTGCTGCTAGTGCATGATGGGCTAGAAACGTAATTGAATATACCGATAACCATTATGTTGGACAGCCAAGTAGCGCTACAGGCGATACGATTACCAATCATAAAATCCAAACTGGTAATGCACTGCATAACTAGTCTGGAGGCATTAACTAAACAACAAGGTACGCCTGATCTGGATACCAAAGAATGAGGAAATAGAAGGAAATCTTAAGACGGCGCAGTTTGCCAAAAAAGACCAAAAGAACTACACAGACGATTTTGGATCCCGAATGAGACCGGTAAACAAATAATCCGCAGTAAACTTGTCAGCAACTTGTGAAAGAAGTTTCAGAAAATGAAGCACACAATAACCTTGTGTGCTGCATTCTCTAGCATTTAACTTAATCGGACTATTTCATATTACTTAAACCATGGTAATGCAGATGAACAGAACAAATATAAGAAAGCTTACAGAACTTATGACTGGATACTGTGTCCTAAACAAACACATGCATATAAAATCCAGATAGAATTTGACATTAGCTGAGCAAGTGCAAAGCTTACAATACGCAACGTATTGCCTTCTTTGGTAAAACACAAGCTAACCAAAGAAGATAGTTCTTGGGAAAAGTTTTTAGACTTTATTGAAAAAACATAACTACTAGAGGTGTAACAACCAAAGATCACAATAAGACCAACGTATCAGACGTACCACTTTAATAGGAAAAAATTGATTTGACAAACTTTAAAGCGAGATAGTTGAGGTCGAATTAAACCGATATAAAGTATGAGTTTATTGTTTTGACTTATTGCTTGCTTTTAATTTCCGATTAACTAGCCATACCATTATTCTGATGATTTGACTACATACGTATATAAACTAATACACCGAATAATTAAAATATATAATAAATTAAACTTGTTTAATTCTTGCTTTTCTATATTAAATTTTAACAAAATAATATGTATTTAATCAAATATTATTTTATACATAAAATAAACATAATTCATATATATTAAGTTATCAATTTGTAAATGCTTAAGTTAATTTAAGCATAAAAAACTTTCATTATATTTTATGTGTATATAAAATTTATTAATATGATTTAACGTTTAATCTGTCTAGAAGGCGCTCCTTAATCCCACAAATACTCATAAGGTATTGCACAATGCAACTGTATTTAAAAGAAAATGATTACAAAACTAGATGATATGGATATTTGCATATAATTTATATAAACTGCATACATAATCTGATTAAAGGCGTTCATAATTAATGACATCTAGATGAATAAACATATATCATAACAATTTCTAACGTTACTTTACTCAATCAAATTTTTATGTAAGATTTATAAATAGAGAACTATAATTTATGAAAACAATTTAATGTAAAAGAAAAATACTTCAAAATGATGTCAATTAGTATTCAAAAGTGGAATAATTTATTTACTTGTTTTGATAAAATTTCAAAATTCGATCATTATTGTATTTACCGACAGTAGATTACTAAACGACATAGGAAGTCAGATGTCGATGTAAACTATGTGGATGTGTTTATGCTAACAACGTGCCTATTGCAAACATATATCACGTCCCATTTATCACACGGATGGCTTCTCATCACGTATTTGCATCAATATTGTATGATACCAATCGTTCTAAAACTGTCCAAACTAATATGTATTAGATACATCATTAATAATTATTGCAATTATTCAAATATTCAACAATGCGCATTTAATTTTACGATTGCATTGCATCGTTTTGCTTACCATTAAACAACAAATACTTGACATTCTTAGTGTGTTTTGTTCGCTTATGCTTCCTATCCATTATGCACAATACATCTTAACATAAATCCTGCTATGCTACAATCATTTTTAAAAAATGTAGTAAATCAACACAAATTACTTTGAAGTGTCGGATAAAAAACACTTTATACACAACAAGTCAACATTCACCTTATTAATTGAATGAAAATTGCTAACGATGTCTGTATATGATATAATGCACCTATTGATATCTATAAATAGATATTTCACACACGGATTGGCACACTTCTGCCTAGTTGGATTTCAGTTCCACCTACCATCCGTCCATTAAACTTTGTATGGTGTAACGCCTACAGCTGCAATTTATCTATATTTAGTCTATACAATTTCAATAATTACACAAGGAATGAAAAAGATATTATATTATTATATGTACTTGACACTGAAGACTACGTCACTGCAATATTAAGATACCAAAAAATAACAATTGAATAAATTACTTGAAGTAAACAGATGTCTTTATTATTTAATGATTGGTTTTGTGTTTATTTGTAATATAATAATACAATTATAAGAGCTTTAAGATTAATGGAAAATTTAAAAATGTTTTAGATAATAATGTTATTTAATAAATTACATTAATTATGTCCCAAAAGAACCATTATATTATTTATTAATCTTGTGCATGTACATTGTACGCTGTTATATGATGCTAATGTAATTAATTAATGCTTGTTACTTTATAATTTGATTTGCAACTAAAGATAAAGAAAACATATTATAAATTAATTTAAAAAAACCAAATATGAAAAAATAAAATGGTTGAAAACATATAAAGTAAACAATATATCAATTGAGCAATTCCAATTAACAACAAAACAAACTGGTGTGCTTCCCGCACTGATAATAAAAGCGATTATTAACTACACACGCGCTAATGAACAATATTATATTATGTTTTCCATATAGAATATTTTTATTCTGATTCATCTGGTAAACAGCGAGCAGCAGTCAAACAATGCCAATCACTACAGTGGTATGTATGCAAGTGACAACACGCACAAATCATAAATAAATAAAGCAAGTATCTAAAACGCAAAGCGGCAACCAACAGTTGCTTAACCGCGTCGGAGTGAGCAGTGCTTTTAATTAAACTTTCATTCATAAATCGCCGTGAAACGATAAGTGGCATGCGAGCCCATATTTTCAGTGAAATGGTATGAAAAAAGTGGTGTGATGATGTGCTTCAGCATTCACGCAATAACAGAATTCATTATCAATCTTCATTGCGTTATGAAGGTTAGAATATATTTTCACAAGTATGGCTGATTGTATTGTATTTATGCTTATGTCTATATTATAACTATTGTTATTCTATATTTTTATTTGATTCTTGTATAAATTGTTCTAAAAATAAATATACAACAACAATGAGTGTTTATACTTTATATATCAAAGTAATCTTTACTTTATTTGAAAAAAATATACTTCTTAATTAAGTAGGGTAATTTTAATGCAAATATCTTTACAAATATTGATTTTGCTTTACAACTGCATAAAATTAAATGCCAGAAACTTCAAACTTAAAATAATATTTACATAAAATTGGAAGGTCAGGTTAAAATTATTAATTATAAATCTTTTTGCACAAATCCTAGATGTTATTATGATATATTTCTTAAATCTTTATAAAATGCATTTTATAGAATAATATAAATGTTGCACTTGACCCTAAATTGTATAAACATATCAAATTATAGATTTAGTTAGAATTTATCTTGGTTAATAAATATTTCATTTATAAACTTCATATAGATATTGATTTTAATATTAATTGATAATGTAATTGTTTAGACTGCTTACTGTAATGTAATGAAATATCATTTTTTTATTACATGGTTTATTTAATCTATAATGCAGTATCATAGTAAAGTCCACGGCCATCCAATGTTAATACAGTGATTATTTTAAATATTATAGTACACAAGTTTTATAATCAGTTATAATTTCATTTTACAGGTTGAAATTTAGCTGCAAATATTTTTATTTGTTTTTTAATTACAAATGTGAGAAATTACTTAAAATGTTATAACAATTTGAATTTTAAAAAGTGTTACCAAACTAGAACGCGATACTTATATTACATTATAAAATTTCAAAGCTTGTGTAATAAGGAACTTTAAAAATAAATATTTTTGTTTTTGAGAAAATGTAAAATCAAAACCAAAAATATAGATGTTGGTATCCATACGATGACCGGGTACAAGAATATTTATTGGATCAGAGAAGCAACAGTTGATAAAGTTTTTAATGTTATCGTTAAGTGTTCTTGAATACAGGGTCCTATGTCTAAATCAAAAATATAGATGTTGTCCTATATACGATTACTCGGTAAAGAAATTAATATCGGGGCAGATAAGCCCTTGTTTTATTAAATACGCAATAGTTGATACAGTTTTTATTGCCTGTACCCGAGGGGCTAGTTAGTTGGAGCACTCATTTTCCAGTAAATACCTTAAAATTTGTTGGAGAGTGTTTTGAAATAATTTTCTAGTAACTGGAAGTTTGTTGAGGAGTACTTTAGAATTTTGGATTGATATGGATAGTGTTTTTTGCTTGTTTTTGCGGGGCTGGATTGTTGAGAGAGGGTGGAGTGATGCGCTTGTCTCTACGGGACTAGTTTGTTGGGGGGAAGGAGTTAAGAAGACAGTCAATTTTGGGTTGCATATGCTTAGTGGTTTTTGCTTCTTCCTGTGGTGTTAGAAGAGGGTGGAGTGATACGTCTATCGGTGATCCGCTCCGCACCTACAAGGCTTCCGTTTGGACACATTTTCTTCTAATATGGATAAAGTTTTTTGTTTGCTCCTGCGGGAATAGTTTTTTAAAGAAGAGTTTTTAGATTATTTTTCAGTATCTAAAATTATCGAGGAGGAAATTGGAGTTAAATGTTTTCAACAAAATATTAATTAGATTACACCCTTTTGGAGATGATGAAATTTGTCCGGTGTCTTTACCACCAACCCAGTAGCGTAGTTTTAGAAAAAAAGCCATTTTTTTACTTTATTTTCTATCAGGTTTTGAAATAAACTTTAGGGAGATGTGATGTGATGTAAGTGGTTGGATGTTTTAAGTTGTTCATTAGTTAACTGAGGTTGTTAATGTTTATCTGAATGGTTTTCAACTGTGCTAGATCTGTTGAAAGTTGCAAGTAAACTGTTCCAAGCTGTTTCAATTAACATTGATTTGTTTTAAATCACATTTGAGTATCACTTAAGTGTTCTCAATTGTTTTTAAACTGTTTTCAACTATACCTCAGATGTTTTGAAGTATTGCTTTTTTAACTGCACCTAAAATGTTTCGAAGTGTTTCAGAGTCTACTGAGCTGCTAGGAGTTGGTCTAAATTGTGCACTTAAAGTATATCAAGCAGTTCCTAATTTGAACTGAGCTATTTAAAATTAACCTGTTGCAATGTAGTTTAAGTTTTTTTCAAGTATTCCCAGTTGCACTTAAACTGTTCTCAAATGTTTCCAAACAGTTTCCACGTACAATGAGAAATTTCTAATTTATCTTAAACTTTTTTTAATGTATTTGGAAATGTTCAAAAATAAGCAAATTGTTTTGTTTTGTTTGTTTTTCGCATTTTTCTTCAATGGCCAAAAATTGCGTTTTTTTTTTAATTTTGACAAACCTGGTTAGTTTTTATAAATATCAAAATAATAAAAATGATCATTTGTAGACGCAAAATAGATCATTTAAGATTAGGTACAGCGGACTTTCTAATGTCAATTTTGTTTAAAAACAAAAACTTAATTGAAAATTGGTTTTTGTAAGATTAATTTTGAATTCTTAAACTTAACTTAACTTATAAAGTTTTTGCATCGGATAATCAATAAGCTCAAACGATGGTTAGCCAATTTTGATTTTAGCAAACAATTTTTTTAGTGTGTTCAAGAAAAATTGTTGGTGAAGCTATTGGAATATTTTAACTAAAATGATGAAGTTATTTTTGAACAATTGTTTTTTCTGTTAAAAATGCTAATGTGGCATTGAGAAATCCCAAAAAACTCCCGCTTTGGTAAAAGAATAAAGTCGGTTTTTTTAATTAAAAAAGCGCAAATAAAAGTTTAAGTTTTATCAAATGCAAAAAAAAATGCAGATGTTTGTTTTTCGTTTTGCCGCTTAAAAAACTTCCACTCCACTGGCCGCGAATCTGCACATTGCAACAATCTGTCTTGCATACAAGTACTAGTGTGCCTTTGGCACAAAAAAGTTACGATTATTATTTTTTTTTTTAATCTTATTTTGTGAAGATAAACCTAAAATTACGGCGGTAAAGATGCGAGCGTGGGACTTTTTGAACCTTATACGCCAATATTGTTTTTGAAGTCGATGGAGTGCAGTTTTTCCTAAACTCAAATAGTATAAAACAGTGAACAGTCATCACATTGAAGACTAGATTTAAACAGCTTAACAACAGATTTGTCCTGTGCCCGCATGAAGCTACAATCTGCTGTTACTTTGTCTACTATTTTGAATATTTTTTATATAATACATATATGAAATAACCATGTTTATAATACTCAATCCACTTGTTATCTACTGGTTTCTGTTTTTGATTGCAGATTGCAGAGGTTAGTACTCGGCAATACTTTTTTTTGATTAAGACTAGACTTGTTTATTGTAGCTTGATAATCTTTATCTAATTTAGATGCATTTTTCAATAGTTATTGTAAATTTGGTATATGTAACCTAACCTCAACTGTCAAAATCACATGTGTTTTATACTTAAAAGCAACCTGTATTTACTCTCTATTTTAGTAATCTTATCAGCCTACGCTTGTAGTTACTTTTGTCATTAATACTATAAAATGATTTGGACAGACTTTACGTATTTTGGTTTTATTGTGATTGTAGAGTTGAAAGTTTGCATGCAATATAGTTTTACTTGTTTGTTGCTAAGCTTGTAATGATTCTGTTTAACAGACAGTCAAAATATTTTTTACAATTGTAATTTAAAAACTTTAGCAATTTCGAATCAGAATCAAAAAAATTTGCAAGACAAACATGTGATTCAGCGTTATGTATGTTAATCTACTGCTAAGAGTTTTTTTTTCTGAATAGACAAACAATTTTTTTTTTGTTTTATGATTTTGAAAACTCCATACTTAAGCTGCTTAAAAACTGTGTTGATAATTTGCTAAAAACAGTTGCAACATTCTTTAGAAGATTTTGAGCTTCCATCTTCTAATCTATATAACAAAGATAGCGTTTAGCATTTTGTTGCTCAAAATTATTGTGCACTATTGCTATAACATTCTTAGTTTTGGTCAAATTTATGATTATCTATTCTTTTCCTTGTAGTATTTTGGCACGTTTAATAATCAAATGACCAAAACAAATATATTAAAATACAAATCGACATATTGGATTGAATTAGAATTTATCTAATCGTTAAAAATAACCTGCTAATTATGATTCTTAATAAGTTAATATATTGTCAAAGTCAACAATGGACTTTTCTCTCATGTGTTAGCATTGTCGAATGGTTTAAAACTTAAAATTATTATATCTTCATATTGATTAATTATTCAAAATATAGGTTGCAGGAATTCAACTTTAAATATCTAAATTAAAATTATATGTATTAAACAAATTCTCAAGTTCTCGTAAGAATAATTTACCTGAATAAATTCTTTGTTTTTCATGGTTACATTACAAATTACAAAGTAATTAAAACAAACTAAGATGTCATATTTATTTAAGGTAGTGCTATTATACAAAATCATATATTCTTATCTATTATATTCTAAGAAACTAGTATGGGTCAATGATTATCAAAAACATTTTAAAAGTGAATCCTAAACAAATAGATCTATCTAATCAAAGATTTTTTTTAGAATACAAAAAAACACATTTACACAAAGCAGATATGACCAATATTTATTTTAATTTACATTTGTGTATTTCCTTTATGTAAACTTTATATTTAGAACAATGAAATCTTATAAATAGAATCATTTACGATTGCATCAGGTGCCAATTGTAATAGGTGCATTCACTCCCATCATACCCAAACATATTTAACATGAGAGACCAAGGTGAATGTCATCATGATTCAAATCTATTGTTTGCTTTTATATTAATTATTTCCAAGTAAAATATATTTTTATTATAATTGACTCCTTTGTATAAAAAATGTCTGTCATTTTTATTTAGTATAATATATACGTATATTTAACACCGTGGTCGGGTAGTCCACACAAGGTTAATAGTACTAGGTCGTTGGACCATGATTCACATTTATAGTTTAATATAATTTGATATATGTACCTATATTAAAAATTTATTTTAAATAATCTATTCTATTTTATTATATACAATTTTCAATTTTACATTTTAGTAATTCATTTCTATACCAATTAGCTGAAGCTATAAACATAATAGATTCTAAATTAAGATATTTTGTTGAATAAATAGTAAAACTACATCAATGTATCATTAAATATTCTTGACATGACTACATACTTTTCCATTAATGTTTAATTATTTCACCTTGTTATTACCAATTATAGTTTCACTCATTTGTTACTATAAGAAACTCTTAATTAAGTAGTAATCATTGTTTTCCAAACAAGTAATCTCTAATCATATTTTAGAATTAATTAATTTTACTTGAAATTGTTGTTAGTTCTAATAGTAATAATGTATACATAGATTAATATTTATATTTATACATTTATTTATCTATAAAAATAAATTGTTGTTTGTGTATCAAATATTTGAATTCAGATTTGATATGCTATTGCAATAGATATCAATTGTTATATTTGTCTAATTCTAAGTAGAATTGATTTAATTATTAAAATGTGAAATTGAAGCAATTTACTATTTTGTCAGATAGTTTTTTAAATATAAAATTTTAGTATCAGTAGTTTTCTTTCTTCTAAATATATAATAAAAGTCAAGATAGTCTAAAATGGGAGTTATATCTATATGGATAATAGCAAGATTACGTTTATTAAAATCTCTGTTATTTTTATACATCTCTAACTTTTTGCGCTATATAATAGCACAACTAACCAGTCTAAAATAACATTTTAGAATACAAATAATTATTTAAAAAAACAGTAAATGTTTTTACACATTTTCATTCAAAATAATACATTTTAGGTATCATTAATAGGAAAATGAGTAAACTAACGTACCTGCATAGATACAGTACTGAAATAAAAGTTGTTCTTGCATTTTATGACGCATCATTGTTTCTACTCTACTACTATGTTCTTCTATGTATTTCTTTGCATTTCTTAATTATCCATTTGTGTTTTGATTTCTTGTATTCCTATTTGATCCTTGATTTTTTTTTTCTATTTAGATGTCCTAACTGTTTTTTTTTTTCTTATACCTTTGAATAGCTTCCAACTTAGAAGAAAGGTTTACTTTGTTGGTTTTATTGTACCAGTTCATTTTCCAATCATCTTTTATAATCAAATTTTGTATTTTTGGGTTTTCTACAGTTTCTTGTATTCAATTACAGTTTTTCCAAAACTGGAGTTACAGCTTTTTTCATAAAGACAGCAGTTGTTTTTCGGGAATGGCAAATCTGTAATAGATAAACACTGGAACTCAATTTTAAAAAGCCTTAAAGCAAGAATCTGGCCGGCCAGTTCAAATTGCCAAAACGGGTGATCACACGGCTCGGAAATTGATGTTTCATAAAGACGGCAGTTGTTTTCCGGGAATGGTAAATCTGTAATAGATAAACACTGGAACTTAATTTTTAAAAACCTTAAAGAAAGAATTTGGTCGGCCAGTTCAAATTGCCAAAACGGGTAATCACACGGCTCGGAAATTGATGTTTCAAAATCTCTATAGTTGTGTTATCGGTTGCTTCGTCATGTTAGAGCCAACAACAACTTGCGGCAAGAAGACTCGTTTAAAATGTCTCTGTAGCGCTCACCAGCTACGGTTACAATGTGTCGACAGCTTCCTAAAAAAAATAAGGCCAATCACTTTTTTACTGCAAATGCCTCACCAAACAGTCACTTTGAGGGGATGCAACGGCTCTTTGTACATCATGTAGATTCTCCCTGCCCCAGAAACGCAAATTTTTTTGTTAACATATCAAGTTAAGTGGAAATAGGTTTAGTCGCTTATTATGGTTTTGAATACAAAATTATCATCTTCTTGCACCAAGTTTAGTAGAACATGGGAGTAAGTTATCCCTACTTGGCGGTCAGCAGGCAACATACGGTTTGCACTTTGTAAGTGAACATCTTCAGGTCTTTTATTAAAATTGATGCAACGAACGTCTTCTGAAGCCAAATTGTGTGCATCGTTGCTTTGTCGATGTTTGTGGATTCTCTCAGACGTCCTCGGTCACAGCAGCGGTATTTTTGATCCAACGAGCAATACGGGAACGGCCGCTTTTTGCGACATCTCTGGATCCAGTTTGCAAAAAGCCAAACGCTAAATTGTTTGTTGTTAAATCCGCGTTCTTTGAGTGTCAAGGAGTCAGACAAAATACGGAAAGAGGAAGCAGAAGATGTTTTAACTCTTTAGCTGCTAACTAATTTTTGGCTGTATATAACAACACAGTGCGCCGACGCACCGTATGCGTCGGTAGCAGCGAAACTGTTAAAGAAAGGAGAGAGGTACAGTGAAATAAAGAAGTAGACGGACGACAGAGAAAACTGAGGGAGAGGCACGTAGGACTTGCAAAAAGCAGAACATCAATGATGATAATCTTATGATATTTTTCTTGTAATTTTATAATCTTTTGTCTTATTGGCTATCAATCGTAAATTTTAGACTATGGGTATTTTTTTGTATATGGATGCCACAGCCTTTCTGAATATTTTGTTGACATACAGTAAGAAGAAGACAAAGAAGTATTCAAGTTGAAAAAGATAATAAGTCAGAGATGATTATTTATCTAGACACAGAAATTAGTCTATTAACTGTTTTTTTTTTAACTAGTTACATACTTTACAAATTTTGTTAACACGTTGTTATTGTAGTACTTACGCAAAATAATAATTTAAAATAATAAATAGTCCAATTTAATTTTGAAGATTTTATATTATTGCGGAGCTTAGTTAACATCACTTTTAATTTAACAATATTTTAATATTTTTTTAAATCAATAGTATTGATTATTACAATGTTTGTTTATCAAACATAGATAATTCAACATTTTTTGTTATGTGTTCAATGTAGCCATGAGAATTGCTGTGCAACTACTATATTACATTTACCTTATTGTATATATAGTTCTAATTAAACTACTTACTATTGTAAAGTTTCATGTATATTTTTGTGTAGTACGTAAAATTTGTGAGACTACATTTCTTAGAAATTTATTGGACGTAGGCCTCATTAGGCTCATTGTACCTTCTCTATCGGTGACCTCACTCCTTACTGATGTTTGCAAGTACAACGCTTGGAGAGTAGTAATTGGCTTGTTGTTTGGCTCAGTTCAGGTTCACATGAGGGTTGACTTTTTACGAAGGAGCCTGTTTACCTAAATATTACCTACTCTGTTTAAATAACCTCTTACCCAGTGCAATTTGAAATTATTTCCACAGGCTGCTAAAGTAATATTTTTCTACTATCAATTAGAATTTGGACGTTCTTGTCAGATATTTTGCTATTTTCATAACCCTAAAGGTTGCTCCAACTACTTTTGCTTAGAAGCTAGTCTTGTGCATTCCTAGTGCTAAAGATATTTTGAAATCCAGGTCTTGCAAGAAGATTTTTACTTCAGAACTTTTACTGGTTTTTTAGTCATACGTGTGGACTTTAATTGGATTATTGACTACATTCTGCTCTTTTTATTTATGTTGTAGAGTTTTTTAAACACAAAGACGGGTGACGTGTTATCAGTTTGCGCTCCAAACGGAGGTGTTTCTTAACAGCTTTTTCCAAGAGGGTACAGTGTTTAAATGTTGAATGACGGCTGGCACAACATTGCATCTATAGCAGTTGGTGTTGTCTACATTCTACCTGTTATACTTAGGCATGCTATTGCAACTGTGTTTGCTTGCAGACGTTTTTTGTCTAGCTTTTGGCCAGTATATTAGTGGTCGAAGGTTAGCAGCAAGAGCCTAGTCTTTGTACCAGTTTTTGATTATTCTTATTAAGTTGCACAGTATGTCCTCGAATTTACCGCTTAACAAGATTGTTATGTCATCTGCATAACTCCGATTCTTGAGGCTGTCAACTACTATATTATTTCTTAGTAGCATTTCAAACAATGGAAACACGAAATGTATACTTACGGTTTCAAATATATTTAAAGATATTACACAGTAAATGTGTTTTATATAATTTGTTAACAGTCTTATTTATTATCATTATTTGTGCACTATTTACATTCCTATTTACGTACAGAGAGATTATATTAAGAGTAGATTAGTAATGAACTAGTTAAAAATTGTTATAATATTTATTGATGGCAACTATTGGTGAATAAATAAATTGTTAACCTTACAATAACAGAATACACAGTTGCAGTGGACGACGGTTAATAAAATTTGGCGACAAGTGGCAATGGCCGTTCTATAAGTTAGTGTTTAATTAATTAATATACGACGTAGATGCATGGTGGGTTGTTGAGGCAGAACATTTAAAAACAAAAAAAAAAACGGGTATAACAAATTTATAATTGAATAGCACATAAGTATATTCATTACTATCTGCGTGAAATAAAACAATTTCATATTGAGTCACGTATTAGGCAAAATGTTTACTACTTTAACATAAATACAGCTAACTACATCAAAATATTGAAATTCCTTTGGTGAAAAAATGGTTAATTTATTTACTAAATGATCTTCTCTGTCTAATTAAATAATTAAAATACTGCACGTGTTATTAATTATCAATTATTATTAACATGAATTTATAATTATTATAATAAGAAAACATTGTCCATGAAAGGATGTAATTAGCTTATATTAACATTGATTAATCCAAGCTCGTCGTAATAACTGCCATATAAGACCCTGCCAAGTTACTTCACACTAGTGATGTAATTTTATAAACGAAAATGCACACTTAAAACCTCCTTTCAAAGCGAAACGTGGTGAAAATGAGAGTTAATTCCGTCAGCTTTATATTAGAAAATTGGATAAGGTTATTAGCTCCATTATATTTCCTATATGTTCTTCCTGGTTATCCAATTTCAATTTTTCAACAGTAATATATGGCATGCTCAATTTTAGTCGCAATATTACAATAGTTCCTTGAAAATATAAATTAAAATAAATAAGAATGCAAAGTTACTCGTATAATAAATTTTTCCGAAGGTAAAATGTGCGTGTGGAATAAAAACATCGATAAATATCTTTGTTGATACGTGCAATAAAAACGAAATCAGAGGAAGTGTATACTCATGCTGGTGGCAGCGGTATTTCCCAAACAAAACAAAGTTTATTTTAACTGAGGTTAACCATCCACAAAACAAAGTTAAAATCAAATTTAACCAGTTATGGGATTATATGATGTAGTTTTGTAAATTATTTCTATATAATATTGTTTATATTAATAAATAAAATTTATATTCGAAATGTATAATTTTGAAATAATAAAAGAAATTTAATAAAATAGCCTCCGATTTTAAATTAATTTTTTTTTTAGATAAACATATGGTTTTAATAAAAAGTGTTTTAATGTATACAGGATTTGGCAAAATATTTTTTTAAGTAGGTAATAAAATAGTACTTGAAAATTTGAATATTATTAGCCTAAACTTAACTAATGCTGCATTAATTCTTTTATTTAAAATATTTCTTAATGATAAAATTGTAAACATAATTACACATATTTTATTAATGAATCATGTTAATCAGTTATATTTCCAGTATTTATTTGTTTTGTATTATATAGAACTTCATTGCAGTAAAATTTATACAATGATTTCATAATTGGTTTATAGCAATTGCATGTGCACTTAATTTATTCATAATATTTCCATGCATACGAAGCCAAGCACATATTAATATTCCAAATGGCAGACATGCGATCTAATGTAAAATGATATCCATGTTTGATAAATAAATCATGTCATTCTATACAACAAAATAAAATAAATTCAAGTTCACTATGGATTGGATTAAACTATAGCTTCAAGAAAATTATGATTGGTTGTGAAGCTTCGTATTTATTTTAATGTAGAAGAAAATACATTTAAATAGGAAGGCTATGAAATTACCGTGATGCATTTTTGTGGTCGCATAAAGTGTGCAATCATAATTTACGAGGAAGTTTTTAAAGTCGACTTTTAATTTAAATGCTTTTACTTAATTATGCTTGTTATATGTGCCCGCTAAGTGCTTTCTAACAAGTGGAGGGAAGCAATAAGCACGGTAATAAAACGATAATATAACTGGCCAATAATTAGTTTATAAACGTTTAAATCTTAGTTTATATTATAATAAAAAGTAAAATATTAAGGATATTATTATTCTTGTGTACATAATGAAACTAATTGACTTGGAATAAATGATTAATTATCTCATAAATAATGATTATGGTAGAATTATAACTTTGTCAACATTACACGTCAACGATTTGATATAAGATAAGAATTGATACTAATACAATTAACATCAAATAATGAAAATTAGTTCTGATAAAATCAGATTCTAAAAGCACGCTATTTTATTGCTTTAGTTTTATACTGTCAACAATGCCCTGTAAAACAATTTACTTATAATCTTATAATTTACTTCAAACCAATCATAACATATCATAACTTTGGTGTAAATAGCTAATCATTTGTTTATTGTGATAAAAATGTTTAAAAACTTTAACATTTGCACAGTTTCATTATGTGTTAACATTATTAGACTAAACCGAAAGGAGAGTCAAAACACCTGCTATCTAATATTATAGGAAATTTGAATTTTTACTCAAAATTAAATAAATACAGAAACTTTTAATATACGTTGATGACACACCAAACCACCCATAATTAGTGCACCGGACTATTAGATTAGACAGATATACAAAGTACATACTTTACGATTAAACATGAAATACGTATTTTGTAAGTGATGGTTGCAATTTCGCCGACAAATGTACTTAATACATTAAGTTTTCACACTGTTGCGGCTGAAGTAACAATTGTGATATTATTTTTAAGTGCTGGAACCATTTGTAAATTTTGCGCCTTATACAATAAAATTGGATAAATGCCGTATAGTTAACGTATTCCCAAGTTAATCAAATTAAAAATAGTGATAGAATCTCCAATAATTTTGCC
Source organism: Tachinus rufipes (assembly GCA_963932245.1). Classification (NCBI taxonomy): domain Eukaryota; kingdom Metazoa; phylum Arthropoda; class Insecta; order Coleoptera; family Staphylinidae; genus Tachinus; species Tachinus rufipes. The sequence continues at coordinate 40,414,453 of OZ010741.1, read as the reverse complement.
CAATAATGCAATTATTTTAGAGCTGTGACTTCATTTTATTAGTAATAAATCTAGATAAAAATATTAAGTTTTATGTGCTGTGTGGTTTAACAACATTAATGCCTTATCTGTATAGGTTGAAAACTTTTATTTTTTAACAAAAGCCGCATACAGCTAGGGTTGCTATGGAACTCCTACAACTAGCAAATATAGATTTACTTCTTTGGCTTTCTTGTTCTCAGACCTATCATCTATTGAACACGTATCATCTTCAGCCATCTCCAGTCACTTTACCAAATATTTAGATGCGCATTTGGGAACGGGGCGAAACTGTCATTCTGATTCACCTAACAAGAATCTGTGGAGCATGTATTGCTTATAGCTACATTTTCATAGCATGTAAAAAAGTGTTCATACCAAAACCAGGACGTAGTGACTAACTCAGGCAACATCTTATTACCAAATAAACCGTATCTCTTTTTTCTGGAAAACACTTTAGAGTTTGTCTCAAAGATTAATTTGGGAAACGGCACTAATAACCACGCCGATACACCCGAATGCATACACTTAGGGAAAATCTACTGCATCGGCTGTAGCTGTTGTGGTAGATCGAATTGAGAAATCCCTATAAGACAAAATGTCTACTCTGGGAGTATTTGTAGACATTAAAAGGGCGTTTGACAAAACCACTATTACTGAAATAGAAACTGCAATTTTAACACATGGTGTTAACCTCAAAATTAATTGATGGGTAAAACAAATGCCAAAGAAAAGTGCTGTGATAGTTACTGTAGGAGACACGGTGGTTGAGAGGGTTGTTTCCCTCAGGGAGGTACTATAACTGCTACTATGGAACATACTAGTAAAACTTCTTACAATTGGCTATGCATATGATATCGATCTTGCTGAGTGGCAAATTTAAAGGTAAGGTAGGTGTGATTTCAGGTTCACATGGGCACCGCATCTAATGTCTCCAAAGATAGACCTATCATACAAAGAATAAGTGTGGTGGGCTAGAACTAAGCAACATCTGCTAACAAATTTAATCAGTTACAACAAACGGCATGCCTAAGTACAATAGGCAGAATGCTAACAACAATAACTGCAGCCATGGAGGCAATACTGTGGTTGCCACTTCTTAACATCTACATTGAGGAGGTAGCGAGAGAATTGCGCCTGAATGCAACTGACACTGAAAGTACAGTGGTACAGTCCAAACCTCAATATAGTCAACTATTACCTACGACTCTCTAGAAAGAACCTGCAAATTTGATTCAACTTAGGAAACACATGTAAAAAATGCAAAATTGATAATGAGACAACTAAGCACTATGCACATACTAGGCTTTTTCTTACGCAAAAGAGTCCATGTTGGGGGAGAGCTAGCTAGACATGGTCATACATCAACCGTATGTTGGTTGTGCATCAGGGCAAAGAAGTGAGATTATTACTGGAGGAGGTACAAAAGGCCTATTGAAGCTTAAGTTGAGTGAAGTTGTTTATACTCCAACCAATCTAGAAAATCCAGAAGATGGTAAATAGAGCCAATAAGAACAAATACATTTTTTTTTAATATACTTAAAAAATGAAATAATACTGGAATGTACTTGTTCAGAAATATTAAGAAAATATTTTCAATATTACGCAATCAAAACTGTAAACTTGGAAAAGCAGTAGAACCTGACAAAGTGCCTGCTGGTCTATTAAAGCTTATTGGAAACGACTTCCCAGAGGTTCCATAAAAATTTTATGAAATTCTAGCAACAGCTTAGGCTAGCCCTTAGACCTCTAAACTAATTACGGCATTTGATTGGCTGTAAATCACAATTTTACATGATGACTTCATACTTTAAATCTGACAGATTATAATAAACAATGTTTTTATTTGGGGCAAATTGAGTATTATTGTATCAAGAGTAAACTTTAACATTTGTACAGTTTTAATAAAAGTTTATTATTATTATTAGTTTAAACCAAGAGAATCAAATTTTGTCATAGGTTTTACTGTGCGCCGGGTTTGTGTTTGCAGGTTCTAATATTTTAAAAGTTTTTCAGAAAATTACTGATGGCATAGGTCGCCCGGCATTCTCACTTTGCTGTGGTCATGCCAGAGCTTCATTATTGTAAAGTTGAATTAATAAAATGATCTTAGCTATATTTTACACTAATGTTAGTAACGTTTTGATTTACATTAAAAGTTTAATTTAATATTAAAACGTTCTCGCGCTGGTTTGAACCTGCCGTTTGATTCATACGCTACCAAATGTTTGCTTACGGCTGTAAATAACTACATCTACCGGCATTCATAGTTTTAGCTAAATAGACTACCATTTCTATTTATTTTTATTTTTACATTTAAATTTGCATTTATATATTTCTTTGTTGAAGTTAATTGGCTCTATAATTGAAAAGTTGAAAGTTGATATGTAAGAGTAATTCATTTATAAAACATGTCTATTTTAAACTAAATTTTGAATTAATAATGAAATAAAAATGCGATGAATACATTTAATTTCAGTAGAAACATTTCTTGAATCAAGTTTATGTTGAATGATGCCTTTTATATACGTTTTAATACAATTTTATATCTCGTAAATCTTTTTCATCTGCAATATACTCGTAGTCCTTCTTCATTATACTAAATGGCTGCATTTAAAAGCTTGCCTATTATGCAAACATACTCACGACGACTTAGTTACGGCATACACAGAAAAGATCCCTATTTTTTGTGGCAAAACTGTTCTTTGCGTCCCACATAATGGAACGCTAGTATATAGGTCAAATGTTAGCGCTCGTATTAGTGCCATCGACTTTGCCTTTTTGCTATGTCTTTTTTTGTCGGTTTTAATTAAAAGCTACGTGTTTGTCAAGGGATTTATTGTGTCCAATAATCATGAAAAATACGATTAATTAATTTGATGGAGGACAAAAACAAATAAAATTATTGGCTTTTATTAAAAGATATTAATTTGAATGTCACATGATAAAATTATGATATTATAATTTAATGTTTGTTGAAGTGAAATTAATGACCAAATAGAAGGTAATATGAATAGATATGTGAGCTGTAACTGGCTATTGCTATCCCCATGATATACATTTTTCATATTTCTCTGTATTGAGTGGCAATCATGCATATTCCTTTATTCATGTTTGAAAACATAAATATTATTTCAATATACAACTTTTTAGAAGTACGTTGATGAATTACTTATTTTGTATGGTTGCGTGTGTCTGATGAAATTTTTGTCTAAGAGTATAAATAAGGTTCTCATGAATATTTGTCAGATTGTGAGGAGGATCTCGACTACAAAAAGGAATGCGCACATATAGGTAGCTATTTTTTATTTACGAAACAAAAGTCTATGTCGCATACTATATACTTAGGGTCAGACCCGTATGGAATTGAAAAAGAAATATTGCTGAAATTTGTTAATAAAGTGTCATCTACAAGATTTTTCTTGTAATAAGATAGTTTAAAGTTGAATAGAAAAGATGATTTAGATGTCACTTGTTAACTTTTGTAAAACATAAAAATTATTTTCGATTAGTAAATAAAAACATTGTAAAAAAAAATTTAACCCCACAAATGCTTACTATGGCTAGCAATCAATTATTTGTTTAGCTTATCTTTTACAAAATACTCACAACTTAATAACAAATAGATAAATCAAAGGTAAACAGTTTATTTTAATATTGGTTTATACTTCTATTTTACATGATGGTTTAGTTATGTTTGCATTAAACAAATTTAGTAAATTTAATCAGTTGTTGCAACCTTTGACATTTTTTTTTAAGTTGTAATTTACAATTTATTATTAAATTATGTACAAGTAAAGTTGTTAGACCAGTGGTTCTCAGTCAAGGTTTGAATACTGTCAGTTAAATGTAGATTTTTTAAATAAAAGTTTTTCAAAATTTCAAAAAATAAAATATATAACTAGAAACAATTTTGTTGGTTCTAAACAAGTTAAGTTCTTTCTTTTTATACGTATCCTTTTTTCAAATTTATTTACTTAATTTCAGATTTTATGCTCAATTCATTAACTAAAAAGTCTTAAAACTCTAAATAATACGCCAGAAAAGTGTACTTTTGTACGTTTGATGCTAGATTTTGTATTTTTTTTTTTCAATTTTATTGTCAAATTTTTTGTAACAATTTCTAATAATAAAACAGATCTAAAGCTTGTTTTATAGTATATAACTTTTTTTAATATAGTACGGCCACTTTAGCTTAGCCTCCATAGTAGACAGCTTATTATGCGCAGAGATAATCGTTTACACTGTTGTACTTATGTCATCGCGCGTCTAATTATATCATTCAATCTTCTTCTTGTTGTTTTTCTCCTATCGGAGGTTGGACACCATCATAATAATTTTGATCTTGTTAGCTGCAGCCCTGAACAACTCAACACTGCTGCAGTTAAACCAATCACGCAAGTTCTTTAGTCAGGAGACTCGATGCCTACCAATCTGCGCTTTTTTTAAACTTTCCCTGCATAATGAGTTTATATCTAGAGCCTCTCATGACGTGACCTAGATATTCCAGTTTTTTTTTTTTCAGAGATGTCATAACTTTTCATCTTGCAAAGAAATTCAATGTTGTCTCTTTAGCTCTAGTTGTTTTAGAGCCCAGGCGTCAACTTTGTACAGCAGGGTGGGAAAGACGTTGCAGCGAAGCACTCTTGTTCTGAGTTCTATACTGGCATCTCTCCAACACAAAAACTTCCTCATTTTTATGAAAGCCGCTTTTGCTATCTCTACTTTTTTCCTAATTTCACTTGCTTGGTCACCCGTCTTACGAAGCACAGTCCCAAGATATTTATACGAATCAACCCTTTCTATTACAGTGTCACTATGTTTCAGTTGAACCTGTTGGATAATATGTGTTTTTGAAATTATCATATATTTAGTTTTTGTTAGGTTCATCTGTAGTCTATACTCATTACATTTATTGTTCATTCTTTCCATCATGAGCTGAAGTTTTGTTATACTACTTGCCAGTAACACTGTATCATCCGCATATCTGATGATGTTTAGTACTTCTCCATTTATGATTATACCCATGGGTTTCCCAGACAAAGTTTCATCAAATATGGCCTTACTATACATGTTAAACAAGAGCGGAGACAGTATGCAGCCCTGCCTGACTTCCCTGCAAATTTCAATCTCCTCTGTCAGCTCATTCTCGACCTTCACACTTGCAGATTGAACCCAGTAATCAAAAGCCTTTTGAAACAGCGTTGAAAAAGAACATTAACTTCAAAAAGAGCCTCCCTCGTTCCAAAGCCTTCTCTGAACCCAAATTGTGTGTTACTTATGTCCTCTTTTAGTTTTCTGTATATTTTTTATGTATAATTTTTAGGAAAAGCTTCAGTATATGATTCATAGTCCCATAATCTGTGCATTCTCTAACATTTGTATTTTTGGGGGGGAATCAGTACAAATGTCGATACGAGCCATTGTCGTGGTATAATGCCTGTGTCATATATTGTGTTAAAGAGATCCAGCAATCTATCTGTTAGTTCTTTATCAAACAGTTGCAGCATCTCTACTGGTATCTGATCTGGGCCAGTGGCTCAAGTTTATGTTTCATAATTTTAGGTACTTCATCTTCTACTTTCAAAATAATTTGTGATTGTCTTTTGTTGTTAAACATTATTATTCAATATTAAATAGAATAAAAAGAAAACCCAAGAGATTTAGCGAAGTTGGTTTGTTTACGTTTGTTTAAGCCAATGTGTTTAGCTATCATTTCAGTAAACTTTAGCTTATCTTCAATATAACTGTTTGGGCAGTATGTAATAAATTTTTAGGAACAAAATATTAATACGTATTTTGTTGCAAATTTACTACGCATTATTTGTTTTTTGGTCTTGTATAGGATCCCAAAAATAAGTTTAGGTCTAGTAAACGTTCTTGTTTTTTTTTGCAAGCTGGTTTGCTTTGATGTTACTTTTGATGCCTTGATTTTTTAGTAATCAGATTAGATGTACAATGATATTTGAGGCAATTCTGGCTGGTTATGCAGTCTATTGTCAGGATTTTGTACTGGCGTTGTATATGATGGTTAAAATGTTGTGGTATTTAGCTCTGTTTGTATATGAGGTGGTTCCTATGACTATTTCGCGAAGGTATTGCATAAAATGACTGCTGTTTTGTTTCTATCGTTACAACTAGGTACAGTGGCATTTATAAGAGTGTATTTGTGACTATTTGAGTGGAAGGGTGAAACCATTTTTACTGCACTTAAGCTTATTAGACCCGTTGTAACTCCTTCAATGGTAATCCTTACTCCTCCGTCCTAACGCACAGCCAATCCATGTGGTTGATGTATGTTAAGACATTGTTTGGAGTGGTTTTTTTATGCTGGCTATGTCAAGCTTACAATTTCCTAACATTTTTTGCGCACGAAAGTCCCGGGCTTGTACATAGTACGTGCTAGGTTGTCTCGTCTTCTTAATGTGGAAGTTCTTCTTAATGCTTATATTTTTATTAGATTTGTTGGTTTTTGTTGATTTTTTAATTTATACAAGCTGTAATTACTACAGTATCTAACTATGTGGTTATATTGTGTTTTAGTTGTACTTTTTTTTATCAAGAGTGTCAAATACTTTTTTTTTATTTTTGGTTTTTCTTTTGTCTTTTGAAACAAGCAATTCCTTTTATCACTATTTTTGACGGTTTAGTGCAATCTGCATCATATTAGATTAAGGGCCAATCTTATAATGCTAGATTAAACTTAAGTTTACTCAAACGAAGATTGATTTGAAAACTTGGTTTTGCTTAAACGGTTTTATTTAAAAAAATTACCGTAATATACTTTTTAGACTCATACTTCTGAAATTTTAAAGTTATAATAAGGCCGCTAAAAGTCGTTAAAGATTTATCATCCAAAACTTTAAAAAGAAACTAAGAGGAAAGGACAGGAACAGTTGAAGCTTGTGTGATTAAATTACTTATTGGTTTATCCACCACTGACCACTGTAACCGCTTACATTAATTAGTTATTTTGTTTAATGTTGCTTCTCATACTTTAAAAGATTTTATTGTTTAAGCCAGGTTTGGTAAGGTCGATAGAGTGCATATACGCATTTTGTTTTTCAGAAGACGACAAACAAATTATTATATTGCTGTTGAGTTTTACTAACCAAAAATGAACCGCAATAGTTCTGCAAACACGTATATAAATAACAAAATAAGTAGTTACTGTATTTTTTTTAATCTTCTGCTGATATTCTTTAGTAAATGAAATTGCTTATTTAAAGTATAGAATTTTAAAAAGACACTGCGCAGTAGTGTCAGGTTTCTACTGATTAACTTTTCTTTTTTCTTTCTATAAAGCGGTTTCAGTCCTGTGAGCTTTTTTAATTTGATTTGACTCATTTGTGTTACCAAGGTTTTGATAATATGCGATGATCCTGTTAGAAATATTTTTGAGTGTGCCAATTTTGCTTTTTTTTGTTTTGTTTTGGACCCCAAAAGCAGGTTCTGGTCCAGTAAATGTCTTCTTTGGCGATATAATTTGCCACGAGTTTTTTTTTTATTTTTTGATCTTTTGATATCTAGACCAGGCTGACTTTGCAAATTGTGACCACTGTTTTCAGACTGTTTATGAAAACCATAACCAAGTTGGATTTTATTACTGGCGATTATTACAATGCCGCTTGACTATTTGGCAAGATGGATATCAGTTTGTCATGTTCCTGGCGTACCACTCGATGGCAGCTACCTCTGCCTAGAAAACCTAGGCATGTTTGCTCAACGGTAGTGAAGTTTGCCTTTCATGGTCTTTGTCTTTGTAGATTGCAGCCGCGGTGTCGTTCTGTTCTTTAACCTTACTTGTGTAACAGATAGTTCACTTGACCCTTCTCAGGTATCTTTTGATGATCCATTTGTTACGCTGCAGTATTTGATGTGACTCAAATGTCTTTTGATGCAATAATTTTTTAAGGTACTATCTCATTATTAGAGTTTTTTGTCATGCAAAACATTTGCTATGCTAGGTCTGTGGGTTTACAGTGTGTTCATTCATCCGCAGTCTGCTTGTTTTGCCATTATTATCAGGTAAAATGGCGGTAACGATAATAATACTTCTATAGCTGTTGGCATCGTTCGCATTGCTTTCATTATCAGCAGATATATTAGCCTCTGAATTTTACCTAGTTTGTTGGCTGTACACTTGAAGGTGGTTTTTGCATCTGTTCATATTAGTTTGAAAGAGCTCCCGAATGCGTAGCTTTATACATCCTCAGGTTTTTTAGGTATGTGGTGCTCCGTCGTCTTGTAAACTGTACAATTGCCGTTTTGCTTCGGTATTTAGTGCAATCTATATCATATTTGACACAGTTGCCCCAAACTTCCCGTGTACAAGGATGATGAGATCATCGGCGTGGCCTAAGGCAAAGACGCCTATGTCGTTGAGTATATGTAGTAGGTGGTCTATACTAAGCACCACAGTAATGGTGAAAGTACACAAAAAAATTTAAAAGGCTGATTAAATTTACTATGTATTATTTCAAAATAACATAACGTTGAATGGTAGTAATAAATATGAATTTATCCACTTTATCAATCTTAACAATTAACTTTTAAATATTTTATTTAAACTAATTTAAGCCATATACGCAATTTGCATTTATTTACAACAGTTCTTGACTTATGTGGATTGTTTAGAAAACTTTCTTTACTTATCTAAACATAATATTGAAGTAAATAAACTACTACCTAAATAGTATTTGAATTAATGATAAGAAAACATTTAGAAAAATCACGTTAGAAAGTAGAAATCTACGACAAAATGTTGTTAATTAGTATAAATCGCATGATGAGCCGATCATTAGTAGGCATAACTTGTCGAAGATTAATAATGCTAATTCATTATATATAACAATTTACATTTTTTATTGTATCCATGCGTAAAACATTCACGTTGTATCAAAAGTTGAGGATCAATGAGAAACAAAAATTTATTTTATAGACTACGTCAATGATGTTATTATGACTATGATTAGAATAAATAAAAAACAATATATCAATAGTTAATAAAAATTCAATCAGAAATATAGTTCAGGACTATTAGAAAGTAGAGAAATAATGGACGGTAATAAATTACAGAAATTATATGCAATTATAAATTGAACATTGTTTCAATAATTAAATTTTAAATTACCATAATTTAAATCCAATAATACACCAAATTATTTTGGAATATTTCAATTTCACATGGGATGATTAAATATTTGCATGTACTCCAAGCGTATATCAAACCTCAAGCAAACATAATTACATTTTTTTTAAACGGATTATCGCGTAAGTGTAAAAATAAATTATTTATATGTATATGGTAGATTTCAATCAGTAAGGTAGTATATAACTACTAACTTAAATGTTTACACATGCCAAGAAGTAAGCAGAAAAAGATAAATTATATTTGAACAAGCAAATCGCAAAGAAATTTTGTTTACTATTTACATTTTTTCTTGTAATTGTATTTATATAGTATAGATAATGACACATTGTGATATTGAGCTTGTGTAATTTTAATCTCTGTTGGTTTATAATTAGATAATATGTGGTAGCAGATAATACTAATAAAATTTGTTATTCATGAACACTATTCTTCGAATAATTAACTGCAGTTAATAGATTAAAAATGCAATTTGATATTGAATATGAAATATCATACTTAATTCGTATTTTTACGCTTGATTAGAATGTTTATATTAATTAACATTATTATCTCAATATCATTTATTGCAGAAATTAAATACACATTTTCGTTTTGTATTTATTATTTTTATTAAAATATATTACACTATAGTACATTAAATACATTATTTTATGTAAATATATGCATATGCATCCACATAAAATAGAGCCATGGTCGGCTTAAGCTTAACACAGCACATTAAGCTGGCGGCTTTCGGTATTTTTATGGAAGTAAACAGTAAGATATATTTTGTTGAACTTGTAAAATAAAAATACAAATCCAACAGTGAACGTTAAAAGATATTAAATCTTGAAAACAAAATATTCTCATAAATTGACAAATGACAATATCCGGTTACGAGTAAATAATATAGTTATTAAAAGTCTGTGAAATGCACAAATAATTATCGATTTTATTGTAGACATTTTAAGAACTGAATATTTTAGTTTTTTTTTGATAATTGAAGCATAAAATATGAAAATAGCATTTAAAATAATATTATATTATAACCCAACTATTTTGTTAAAATCCGTACATTTTTGCCGTCAATTATACAGAAAAACTTTTTTAAATGGTAAGGAGTCTGTAGTATAGTTAAATCCTTGTACGGGCAGGCAACGACATTTATTGGCAAGTTTTATTTGAATCAGATCAGAATAACATAAAATCATTTAACAAATTCTTTTTTTTTTTGTTGTCATACACCCATGCGCGTTGGAGAATTGGTTTCTACTCGACAATAGCTAAGGTTCTGTTTATTGCTGCTTGACGTAGTTTTTTTAAATTTTATTTGTCCGTCCAGTTTCTTATATTCCGGAGCTATGAGAGCTGTTTACGCCAATTATTTTTCTGCTTTTTATCTTCCTTTCAAGGTTCAGGGGTATTTGGTACTTTGGCCCTCTTAATATATGGCCCAGGTAGCTGACCAGACAATGTTTTATGTGGTTGAATACTTGTAGTAATTTGTCTACTCCCGCTTTTTTTAGCACTTCTTTATTGCTGATGTGGTCACTCCAGATTTGAAACATTTTTTTCGAAGTCCACATTTTGCGGGTCTCGATCTTATTGATGGATGCTGCTTTTATCGTCCAGATTTTGATTTTATCAATAGTACTGGCCGGTTGTAGAGCACTTATTTATTCTGAGGCGGATTTCTAAGTTCAGATTCTTGTCACATATAAGGAAGCGTAGTTCTATCCTACATTTGATTGCCTGTTGAAGATCCCATTTGTTATTCACTAGTGAATTTAGGTATATCGTCTTTTCTCTTAGCGACTGAAGCTTTTGCCTGGTTATTACGACTTATGACAATTTTGTTTTTGCTCTGTTTAATTTTAGTCTAGTTTTTGTTTCTTGTTTTATTATATTATTTATTAGCAGTTTTGCTGATTGCTTGCTATGATTACAGTGTCGTCCGCGTATCTAATATTGTTGATTGTGGTTTTGAACACTTTTATACTAACTTTCACATCATCGAAGGCTTTTGAGAACATTTATTTGTTTGTAGAAGTTAAATAAGATTGGTGACAAAACGCACCTTTGCAGTACCCCCTTTTTTTTAATTTTGAGTTTTTTTGTTATGGTTATTAATGACTGACATTAACCGCTAGTTGTCAGTACAGATTCAATATTATTACTGGCACTTTTCAAGTATTTGATGAGACGTTCGTAGTTGATGCTGTCGAAGGCTTTTTTGTAGTCGATGAAGCTTAGAAAGGTGTCCTTCCTTTGGTCATAGCAGTTTTGTATTATATTTTTTACACTAAATTTGTTGCTTCACGTGTACCGGATCTACTCTTGGATCAGAACTTTTGTCTTTGCTTAGTCTTTTAAGTTTCTTTAATAGTCTGGTACGTAAAATGCGTAAGAATGTTATTAGGACGTGGCTGATCACAAAATTGGTTTATGTTTACTGGAAGTTGTTTGGTGTTGTAAGTCTATGTTTTCCTTCTGTGTTTGTTTAAGGTATTCCCTGTAGATGATGTCCGGCCTTGGAGTTTTGTTGGTTTTTTAGATCCTTATAGCATGGATTAGTAGGGTTGGCCATGTGATCTTAGATTGCGTTGAGCTGTTTGGTATTTCCGGTCGGTTATATTTCTTACAAAGATTTTTGTTGTTTGTTTTGGTCATTTGTGATATGCGTCATAATTTTCTTTCTCCGAACGAATTAAATTCTTGAAATGATAAATTTGTATTGGTGATAAGGATTTAACTGTTGCTATTTTAATTGATTTATATGCCAAAAGCGATTTGTAACAAGCGATCTTTTGCAAACGATTAGGACATTTATAGAAAATCCAATAGAATACAATATCGTTAAGACTTGGTTTTTCTTGGCAGCCTTGGAAGACGCCCAAAATGATTTGAGATACACTACATTAATGAAGGATATATATATTAAGACGCAACTTTTTACATAAAAATAAACGACGATCTGTACATCAATAATAACTTTTGGCAAAGGTGTTCTTCAAGGTGGCATCATTTCTCCCAAACTTTTCAACTAGAAACACTGTTCAATCAAGTGGGTTGATGAGAAAGGTATGAATATTGATAGCATATATCAAAGTCACTTGAAATTTGCCGGACTTTGAAATGCTACAAGAGTTAAACAAAGTATCAAACAAGATAAGGTAAAGATGAAACTAAATAAAACAAAAAAAAAATAAGTAGTAGTGAACAAAACGTGGCTGTAGATGGCATTAAAATAGAATTTTTTTAAGATAATCAAACGGCAGAAGTAGTACGTAGAGTCCAACTAGCATGGGCTGCTTTGATAGATTTGAAATTTATCCTGAAAGACAAAAAGTCCTTGCTGTACTTAAAACGAAAGGTATATGATAGCTGTACTTTGCTCGTTGTTACCTTAGAAACCATGGAAATAACCAAACAATAATCAGAACAACTGAGAATTACCCAAAGAACGTTGGAAAGTGCAATGCAAGGGATAACTCTAAGAGACATAATGCGGAATAACAACATTCGAGCTACAACAATGGTACAAGACATCATGCAGCACAAGACGAGCCTCAAATAGAAATGGGCTGGACATGTGGCACGACAAAGCAAAAAACGATGGATAACATTTTGGAGATCCTGCGAAAGTAAAAGGAGCTTGGGAAGATCCCAAATGAGATGGACCGATGACATCAAGACCATAGCGGGAAGAAAATGGATAAGAACTACAAAGGACAAACAAACATGAAAAGAAATGGAAGAGTTCTATATATTCAACACTGGAGTAACTGAAGGTTAAGAAGACGTTGCAGGTTTTAACAGAATCAACTTATTATAAAGATGAGTTTTTTAAACAGTTATCTACCACTAATAGAATGATTTATTGTTATGTTGAAATCTCAACCTGCATAGGAACTCTGTTTCGAAAGATTTTTATCTATCTTTGTTTTGTAATAATTTATAATACAAAGTTTAAATGAAACGATGTTGGTGATTTTATATTATCACAATTTGGCCACACAGTTGCAACTGAACCTAAATTATTATTAAACTTAACAAGACTAAATTGTAGTATAACATTATAAGCTTTTTATATTTTATATAAAAAGAAATTGTTACATTTAAACTAATGTTTGATGATTTGATTTAATAGAAAAACTGATTTTTCATAATAAAATCATAAATATAATGCTTTGTAGAAAAAATTGAATACATTTATATTTACTTATATCTAACTCAAAATAAATAGTCCATCATTTAATAAATTATAGCAATCATGTTATATCTATCGTTTGATTTCATTCAATTATGTTATCGTGTTCTGCTATTATATGGAGAAACGGTACAAAGTCGATAGCGAAATGTGCGTATTGATCTTCGGTTACGTGTTGCAAGCTACTAGACGACACATCTTATCCCATCGTAAAATTTAGTTATCTAATATAAGACGTGATGTGGTTCTTCGTAGAAGGCAGGATGTTTAGTGGAATTGGAAAGAAACAGCATGCACAAATCTAAACTGTCACCGGTGTATAGTAAATTGGATACGATTTGTCTCCGCTGATATTAACAAGCTTCACTGAAATCGCATTTTATTATATTCAGTTTTATATTTTTATGCAGGATTTCTTTTATATCTATATATTTTATATTAAAGTTTGCTTTTAGAAATTAAATTTTGTATTTTATATTAAAGTTAAAGCGTCATATATTTAATAAATTGTTAACGGTAACATGTGTTGGTTATGGAAAAGCTTCATACATGTCGTTGCAGTAGAAATAATAGTGTTTTTCAACGTTACATCGTCATGGGGACATGTAACACGTTTGCTTATCTTGAGAAAGTTCGTACACACGAAAGGGTACATATAGAATGTGCTAATAAATTAAGTACGTGCTAGACTATTTATTTCTTATATATATATAAAATAAATGATAAAGATTTAGATTTATAATAATTAAAATCTTATATAATACCAATTAGTAGAACTGATTTCTATTATTTGCTTTATTATCAAATTTATAGAGGCTTCCTAGTTATAATATATAATTGATAGATACAAAAAACACACTTATTCCAATATTATTGTGAATAATGAACAATAAAATAACTCGTTGGAAATACCGTTTTATTTTTTCAATAGAAAAGTATTAATACAATTTATGTGATTGGCGATAGCAATAAACTGTGGTTATATTTACTACTAGTTGACATGTGTTTAGTTCTTAATTGCATGATAACTACTGCCAATTTTCAACTGGACGCAGAACTTTAGCAGTTAGATGCTGGATAATAATGCGGAGTGAAAATATTTATGTGAATCCTAAGCTGCTAATTTGGAGTAATCGACCGTACAGTAGTAATTGAGATTTTCTTTAAAATTATGCATACATTTGAATAATTTTAACAGATTTTATCGTAACAATTTTAATTTTAATTAAATGTTGGGCACCATCAGAAAATTACAGAAAATGTAATGATGTCTTTTCTGTGTTAAGTAAACTCAAACTAAACTTTGAGAATTGGTAGTAAAATTTACAATAATAGCACTTTACTATTTTAGCTTACAATAAAATTAGCGAGACGGTTCTTCCGAGTATGAAAAGTGAATTGAAGCGTGACGATTAATGTTTGTGAGTTTGTTTGTTGCTAAAACCATGATGCAACCGTACGGTCACTTCGGTGAACAAATTATTTAATAATTTATGTCAGAGTAGGGGAATCGATCTCAAAACTACCACTGTAAGAGCCAAGAACGTTAACCACTAGCCTACTCTGTTTTTATTAACTTACAAAATACTACTTTTTAATGATTTTTTAGCAGCTGTAGTTTTATAATTCATTTGGTTGCAATCTTATCTTTGTAACTATAGTCTGAAAAACACTAAATTTTCTGGTAAACAGCCGCAATAAACATAGTTTTACTACCTTGGAATTGAATATACTATATTAAAAGTTTTTGCTCAGGCTCAGAGTATTGTAACATTCTGCTAAGGTATAGAAGCAGGTAGAGGTTGAATTAAAATAAAAGATTTTTTTATTTACTTTTAACTACTGATTAACACACTCATAATACATAATTGCATTGCATGAAATGTCAAATATTCACATAAAACATAAAAATAAAATTTGTTATATTGGATTTTTTAGATTTATGGCATGTCAGACTAAAAAGACTAATAATGTTGGTGTATTGGAGTATAAACTATTAATCAATTGTTGATGTTGCAGAAACGACATATGAGCTCAATATGCCGCATCTAGTCGATATTGATATAGCCAAGTAGCGCGCTTTAACAATAAAGAAAGAGGGACGAACAACAGCAGCAGCTGTTCAGTACAATGTTTTAAAGAAAATAATACTTGATTAAAACGTTTTTAACGTTTAATTTTTTTAAAGTGATTATAAACTGTTATATGATTGACGATCTATTTTGTCAAAGCTCTTAAATTGTTGGGCAAGATTTTTATTCAACCAATTATTTCAGTTGGTTGTTATTGGCTAAAAACAGCGCTAGCAACATTCTGCATCATCAAAGATCTTGTCTTTGCTTTAGTACCTTTTTTAAAACCTGTTCAAAAATGTTTGTTTTAATCTATACTTAATACAAGCAAAATTTTAATGAAAACTGTTTTCATATGATACTTGAAATTTTGCTGAAGTCTACGGAATTTCTTCCAAGTTGGCTTGTGATAGTAGACAATTTATGCCGTAAAGTGAATTGTTTGAAGGCTGTTTTTGTGGGTTTGTTGAAAACATGTAGGTTGTAGTTTTCTATTTTTTTTGTAATCAAGTTTGATCTTGTTTTTAGATTAGTGGACGACTGAAGAGTGTATTTTTTGTGTAGGGTTTTGTGCGGATCTTTTCTTATAGAAAAAATGTTTTTTTTTATACTTTATGTTCTTATTAAATTGATTGATTATATTAATTAATACATTCTGCATGTCAAAGTTGATAAAATACCGCAACTCTAGGACACAATGGTTTAACAGTATTGTTATATACAGATGTCATTTTTTATTTGGAGTTGTTTTTGATTGATTTATTAATTCACTGAGTTGTTTAATTTTTTTTAACTGTTTTTAGTAAATAATAATTTTTGATATTATCTAGCATTTTACGTACAATACATAGTGTAAGAAAACTATGGTGTGATCGATATTGTTCTCAATTTTTTTCCATTTTGCCCATGACGTCATGAAGATCATTTTGTTGTCACTCCTACAGAGAAATTCATATTCTATCTTGTGACAAAGAGTTAATGAATTTAATATATAAGAAATTTACCGTTTATTTGCATTGGCTGTGAACAATATTTTATCCAAGTGTCAAATCAGACGTCAATCTCCTAATGTGCAGAAAAGATTTAATTAACATCAATAACAATACGTAGTATTTTTTTTGTAGTTGACATACAGTTTGCAGTTGATATTTAGTGGTTAGTGCGCCATTTTACGAATTTTTGCACATTGAAATAGCCTACATGTCGTGCTAATGAAAATGCATGAGAAGCGCATCGTCTTTATGCTGAAGTCTATTTAATTGCTAGATTCTTTTAGTTGGTTTGTTTTTTTGTAAAAGTTCACCAATGATTTTGATTTATTTTGAAAACAATTCCAGGCAGAAAAGGCAATTTTGGCAAGGGTAGTGCAAAATTCGAAAAAGAGTTTGCGGAGAATATAATAATTGCTGCTTTTGTTTAAAGAACATTCTGACTTTAATGTTGCTGGTAATGTTTTGTTTACTGATGAAGCCGAGATTACAGAAAATGAATTTTTCAATTTCAACAATAGTTGAAAACAATGCCTTCTAAATGCGTGCGGAATTTGGACAGACCATACATTCTTATTGTGATAGTTATTTTTACTGTTTTTGGTGTAAGTAGTAAGATCCTAATTTTATTTGATGTAAAATTAAGATCTTGCCCGTGCTGTTTAAAAAGCCATCGCGACAATGCTATATTTACTTCATTCCTTGGTTGTATGTGATGGACCTGCTGATAATGGTTAGGATGCAACACTTTTCTGTTTAAGTCGTACAAAGAAAGTTTTGATAAACTGCATCAATTACTTTTTTTGCTTGCAGTTTTGCGTCGTAGATTTACACTACTAGTATGATAATTTTCAATTGTTGCAGTTTTTTTTAATGTTTTTGACTACTTTTCAAATCATTGCGGTTGCATTAACGGCAAACAAAACCAATCTCAAACACAAATATTTATTTGTTGCCTACTGGTGTAAATCACCTTTTATATCATATTCAAGGTGTGTAGTAACAAGTGATTTGGTCTTTAAACTTGTTTGCGAGATTGGTGGTGTACTTAGTTAAAAACATTTTTAACAAGTTTTTTGAATTGACTAAACTTGGATTTTGTATATTGTTTTGTTAACTATCTCTATTTTTATTATCTTATCTTGTCTCCGAAACATCAGGTGGTGCTACTTTATGATGGATTTGACAAGATAAATTTACTTCATCTTTACTTTTCATTATCGTGGAGTACTTTAACGTTTCTTTTTTTTATTGTTTATGTCGTACTTTGAGTGTTGCTTTTCATGTTTGAAATTTTTTATTTGTTCTCAAACTCTATCCTATGTAGAGCGACTGTAGACAAACGCCGTTATTGGAGTGTCACAAACATTACTGTACAAATCTGTAATGAAAAATTACCAAATGTGGAATGTTCTTAGTCCAAGAAAAGCGTATAAACTGTGACTGAGTAATTACTAGTTTTTGTGTTTAGTATAGACAAATTTCAAATATTCTAAATTGCAATTACTACGGATCGATGTAGATTAATGAAATAATAACATTAATTTATTTCTAAACAAGTTTTATTTATTGATAATTTAGTTACTAAAACGGGTATTGTACTGCTGAAAATCACTCACAATATATTTTTATTGCATTAGTTCCAACAATAAAATTAGATGTTTAGATTAGAATTTTATGATGCGAAAGAAAAAATATTATTTCAAGTATTTAAAACATTATTTTGATACCTTGCAAAGTTTCTCCCTCACTATAGCAACGTAAAATTTTCTCGCTAATTTACTCAGCGCTTACGGTTGGCTACGGATGCGTTTACTAAACGCCGTCATTTATTTGCTATATCAACTTCTATAAAACTTCGCATAGATTCCGAAACTGGAATTTAATATAAATTATTTTGTTTTACACTTTGATATCAAGTTCTTACATACAAGTTCATATTCATTCCTATTTAAGATATAAAATACTCATAAAAATATTATTTGTATGCAACGTATAAAAGCTTTCTGAACATGATTGATTTCTCCCTTAACGCCATTCAATCTTCGTTATACTTTTTAGTGGCTTATATTACTGATAATATTGAGTTTTCTCTTAAATTTGTATTCCCAAAACAAACAACTCTCGCATCCTAAAGAGATTATCAATATACATATAAAATAGATGATTTGGCTCAACAAAGATTATTTATCAACCTTCAACCCAGTTTCCAACTCGTTTATCTTTCACAATCTAAATTTACTCTACAAAATCTATACCATGGTGCTTAATTTAAATATACATAATTTTTTATTATCATTTTTTTTTCATTTAGTATCATTTATCAAAATGAGATTACCCGTTAGTGACAACAAGCTGGTTGTACGAGGATCAGGTTATTATCTCAACCCAGGGCATTTAATCTCGTACAGTAATGTGGGTGGATCCTCGAATTTTAATGGCACTCGTAGCCACACACGTGCATGTACACAATGTGATGCTTTGCATTAATCAACATGAGAATGTTTAACACGTGCAAAAATTGCGTCTGTTTTGTGTTCAGTGATGAGAAATAATTATAAATAAGCGGAAATTGATTATTTTCATTATGCAAGTGTTGAATAAAATATTAAATATTAGTTAAAGTTAAATAATGCAGAATGCAATTCCGTGTTGTTTATTTTATAGAAGTCAATAGCCTTATTATTGAATGTTAACAAGTGTGAAATTATTCAATGTTATTAAACAAACATATTTTTATTGTTTAAATAAAAGCTATAAATTATTTTAATCAAATTGCTTTCACGTATCTGCTTATATTTAATTAATTTAATGTATAAAATGAAATAATAATATTTATATTACAACTAATTTTTTTTAATTTTTATTACAGAGTCCAGCCTCCCACCATCATAAAGATGTGCTGTCAAAATATGGTACGAAGCCGCCAAGTTCATCAGGAAAACACTTGAAAGTCTCATCGAGAAATGGACTTTCCGCTTCAAAATCATCACTTATCAACTCGGAAGTGAGTAACATCATAATCACTTAACTGTTTTTAACCAAAACACGAAACGTAAACAATTGAAAGTACGCTGACGAATATATTCCGAAGCAAGGTTATAAAAACGAAATTCTTTCTTGTATATATTTTGATGATTTTGCGAATCCCACTTGTAAAAAAAATGTGAGACAAGGCCTCTTGATGCAAGGTTGCTACTTCCTACACAATTCGCATTTTTTTGTTGTACTAATTAAACGTACAAAATTCTTCTAGGTCTTGTTCATTGAAATTTTTTATAATTACATAATAACGATACATTTTTGCCGGAAGTTTTAAACATGCATGGTATGATTAAAAATCAATTTTGATTTTATCTGAATCAACCAAATTTGATATATAGGTCATACAAATTTAAACAAAAAGATTAACTAGGCTTGTAATATATTAAAACAATGTGTAATAGAAACTTCAAGGTTTATTTTTGTATAGGTCTTCAATTAGAATTAATTTCGTTTGTAAATATTTACATAACTGATTTTAATTTGATTAAATTATAGATTTTTAAAATTGTATGTAAATATTTACATTCATATGCATTATTATTATTAATAAATTTAATAATCAAATATGCATTTAGCTAATATTAGGTCAAGTATAATTTGACAGTTCGCATGTGCTGCTGCAATTAACAATTATATTGTGTAATAAATTCAATTTAATGGATGTAAAATTGTTTGTATGACAGTGGTACATTTATGTGTGTTTTATTAATTTGTAGTATAGCTTTAGTTGACATATATTATTCTTGGTCATAATTAGCTTAATAATTTATAAAACGAGAAATTGCTTTTTGAATGTACATCACAACATAACAAAACATTTGCGCTTGGGGTTAGTACATTTTTTGGGTCAAATACCAATTAATAACCAATTTATTTTCTAGTTATAGGACTCGAAAACTATTATGGCTGTGCAAAAGTTTATTAAGGTAATCCCGTGCACTAACTTCTGTTACATTTGGATTAAAATTATTGACAACAATGTTTACTGAAATAGAGAAATTGTTTCAAACAATATCTTAGTGTGACTATATTAAGTACAGGGTGATTATATATGTTTGGGATTATGTAACCATCTAATATACGTTTGTGCCGCTCTAGTGAAAATACGTAAATAAAGTTGCTTATCTAACATAAAATATTTTCATATGTTTACATGTTTATAATTATCAGTTGTAAACCAAATAATGACAACAGAACACAATCCGGAATAGAATATAGAAATTTCCCATTATAAAACCGCCCATTCCTAAAGTAGGATTCAATAATAAAAATATTCTCTTTATTTGTATACATTCTTATTGCTTGACAGCTGTCAAAGTTGAACTGTCAAAACAAATAGTATAGTGGACCATTTTAAAAAGGCGGCATATTTAAAGTGATTACATAATTCCATTTATTTATAAACTTCCTGTATGTTTGCTTGCTATTAGGAACAGTATTATTTACTTAAAACAAATATTTTCTAATGAAGTACTATAATCATGTTTTAAACTTCTATTGCATTTAAAGAAATAAAGAATAGTGAAGAATTCAAACCCGAATTGAAATAATTAAATTGCTTAGTATGAATGTATTTTTAGTAAAATAATACACACAATTTTAGTGATGCAGTTAATGAAGAGTTTATAAAAAAAGCTTTTTTGTAAGTACGTTAGTAAATTGATTTTTTTATGAAATAGAAGACTGTACATCAGCAAAAGATTTTATTTAAATTAAACTTAAAAAATATCTCTATTCTTTATAAAACAAGATTTTATACTTTTTTAAGTTATTTTAGAGAGATAATTTCCAACTTATTTCAAATAAAAGCAGCGAGTACATTTTACAGAAGACATATACTAATTTTCTAGAATACATTCTAAAATCAGTTGAAGTACATATTTGAGATATGATTTTAAAACGTGAATGCGTAGTTTCTAACTTTAAACGTTTTCTGCAACTTTGTTCTTAATAAAATGCTTGTGGTAATTGTCAGATAAATTTCATTTTGATTTTTAGATTTTATTATTAATGATTCATTATTTGCCTAAAATTTTATTTTGAATAGCTTCAACTATAATAATTCTTGAATATAATGCAATGGTTTGTTGTAGTTGGTTTCTCTTTGATATGGCTCTACCATTTTTGATAAAAACATATCCCGTACATGAATGTTGCTTATTCATATCACTTGCCCAATCTGCACCAAAGTAACCAATCAGTTTTGATTGTGTCTGCTTTATGCTTGTTTTAAATTGTACATTGACACGAACAGCGCCGTTTTTAAATTAAAATTGGTTCTTATGGGAAAAAACGCCAACCAACTCACTATCTAAACGATAAGATTTCAGTCATCACTTATTTTATATGTTGAATTACATACAATATTCTATGCCTTCATTCTTTGGGTAAAAGATTTGCAGTTATATTTAACGAGTAAAAAAATAATAAAGAACTAAATAAAAACTCCACTTTTTAAAAACTAATTGCGGAGAAACAACTTATTGCATCATTTTTTTTTTGTTTGATAGGACAGATTGTAGAAGAAATTTTATTTCTTCTACCATGTGTGAAACTTTTTTGCTTTTTTGCTGATTCTGCAAACTCTTATAATAGCTACTATTATACTCTCCCCTTAAGCTTTCACACTTGGTTTAGATAGATAGATAGATGTTTATTAATCCAGTATGCAACTACATAAGTCGATAGGACATGTCATTAAAATAAGGTTCAATACAAGAATTACAAATAAACATTACAAAACATTTTAAAAATATAAACAGTATAAGCACAAGGTATATAAAACTTAAAAATATAATAACTAAATATAAAAACATACGCAAACACTTATTTATGATTACAAAACTCTTCAATTGTATAAAAACACTGTTCAATTAAGAAGTTTTTTAAGTTATTTTTAAATATTTTTATGTTAGTCCAGTTTTTTAGTGGGTCGTTTAATAAATTATAAAAATGTGCCCCTGCATACTTTGGCGACTTTTTAAAACTTGTGGTTCGAGTTTTGTCAGTTCGTAGCTTGCTGCATTACCTCGTATCATAAGGATGTACATCCTTGGCTGACATGAATGTATTCCTATTAGTAAAAACGTAACACAGAAGTTTGAACAAATAAATTGAAGTAACAGTTAAAAGGCGGTTGGTTTTAAATGTGTTGCGACAAGATTCAGTAGGTTTTAGATTGAACATCAGTCGGATTACTCGTTTTTGTTGGATAAACACTCTATTAATGTCTGAAGCAAGACCCCACACTATGATATTGTAACTGATTATAGAGTATGTTAATCCATAATAAACATTGATAATAGCTTCAGTTGGAAGTGAGTTTATTAAGTTTTTAATGGCAAAATAAAAGCTACTAATTTTAGAACACACAGTTTCAATATGTGATGACCAGTTTAAGTGTGAGTCTGAGGTTACACCTAGAAATTTGGCTTCAGATTGAATGGATAATTCGTTATTTAAAAAACTGTAACTTTTTGATAGAAATGTAGCATTATAGTTTCTAAAATTAACAATTACTGTCTTGTTTATGTTTAATATAAGATTGTTACAACTGCACCAATCTAAAAATTCCATTAATACACTTCTAACTAGGTGGTTTACTTTTTCCACTGAATCCACTGATACTAAAATAGATGTATCATCTGCATAGAGAAAACATTATCCGCTTTTAATAAAATGTGGTAAATCATTTATAAACATTAAAAATATTAATGGTCCGGTGACACTACCTTCAGGCACTCCCATATTCATGTGATACTGGTCTGAAGTAACGTCATTGACTCGAACACAAAGTTTCTAAGTAATTTTTTAGAACCTCTAGCATATTTCCTCGTATTCCTAATCTGGACATTTTATACGCGACAAACTGTAAATTCAGACTATCAAATGCACTTGTTAAGTCAAAAAATATACCTACAACAATTTTCTTTGCATTTAAGTTGTCCAAAGTTGAACAAAGTCAATTCTTGCTGTTTCGGTGGATTTGTTCTGCCTAAACCCATACTGTTCTTTTGCAAACAGTTTATGTTTTTCCATAAAATCAACCAAACGCTGATTTAAGGCGGTTTCTATTATTTTGGAAATGACATTTAGAAGCGCAATTGGACTGTAATTGTTCATGTTTTGTTTATCACCTTTTTTATAAATGGGTACAACTTTGCTTTGTTTGGGTATATCGGGAAATTGGCCTAATAATACTGTTTTATTAATAATGAAGCATAAATTACTCGACAATATGTCTACCGCAAATTTAACAAGTTTTATAGGAATATTGTCGAGTCCACTTGAACTTTTGTTCTTTAGAGATAAAATAATTTTTGTAATTTCATATGGCGTTGTTTCATAAAAATAGAAAGAATCTTGAAACGATTCGACGGTATTGCATAAGCTGTTTGTAAACAAGTTTTTGATTTTATTTGAAACAATTGTAGCATAGTGATTAGACAATACATTGGATAAGACTTCGTTATCAATTATTAAGTTGGCGTTAACCTTAATTACAATGTTGCTTTTGAGTTTTGTTCGTCCAATTTGATTATTGACCACAGTCCAGATTGTTTTGTTTTTGTTTGCAGAATTATAAATTTTGTTTATGTTACATTGTTGTTTTCTTTTAATGATATTTTTATTGTAATTTGATTTTCTTTTTTGTATATGATATCCATGATTGGATTGTTTGTACTTTTTTTCAAATAGTGCAGTTCTTTTAATTTTTCACCTTGATTTCGTAAATCGTCTGTGATCCAATGATTATGACGTTGTGTAATAAATTGTTTTTTATTTGGACATGTTGAACTAAATGATCTAACAAGTGTGCCGTAGAAAGCATCCATATATTCATTAATGCTGTTGCTTGTAATTGTTGTCAAATCAGTACGATATTCGTTAAAATCTTTGACAAAGTTAGTCATGGTATCATTATTCAAAATAATTTAATTAATTATTTTTTTGGGAGTTGAAACAACCTTTTCAGAAAATGAGCATTCTAAAAACTGCGTTGTGTGGTCAGAGAATCCGGCTTCTATTACAGTGCTTTTGAAACCATGGCTATTCTGCAAGTTCACATTGATATAATCAACTGCCGTAGCTGATGTTTTTGTTATTCTAGTTGGACTAGTGATGGTCGATGTAAGATTAAAACTGTTTAATATGTCATTAAGCTGCCGGGTATTATTTGAATTCTCAAGTGCGTTTATGTTGAAATCACCACATAAAATAACGTTTTCATATTTAGTAGATATTTTGTTCAGAATTGTGCAAAGATTCAAAAAGAAAATATTAATATCACTATGAGGTGACCTATATACGTTTATTACACACAATTTATTTTTTAAAGATACCGCGGAACACTCAAAACTTTTCGATACAGTAGTTTTTTAACCATAGTATTTCACGGTACTCTTCAGTTGCATGCGTTTTAACAAATATTGCTACTCCACCGTGAATATATATGTGTCGGCAGAAACTAGTTATTAATTTGAAATTATTTATTTTACAACATTTAAGATGATCGATTGATGTGATGTGATGTTCACTTATACACAGAACGTCGCATTTCAATTTATCTAAAAATATGTCTAGCATATCAATTTTGTTGCTAAGTGATTGTACATTGAAATGAAGGAGTTTAAAATCAGTCTTTACATTTAAATTTAAACTTATAATCTGACTGGTAGTATTTTGCGTCTTTATCAAATTATTCCGGTTGTCTCATATACATATATTTTTATGCAGATCATCTTGTAGAAAGGCAGTACCAGCATATATCTGAATGATTGCAAGTTGAATATAACTGCAATTGTTTGCTGATTGAGGTGTATCTCACCACTGGCGAATATGTCTCTTGATAATCGATTCTTGTTGCCACTAGTATTGCTTTGAATTTGTTTATTTTTCCATTATTTTCTGTTTTAGTTTTAAAAACCCACTTATACTTTATGACATTACAACTTTTTGGTTTTGTAACCATAGTTTGGTTTTGAATCAGCGATTTATATTTTTTATTCATTGCACTTCCAATTTTTGCTTTTCATAGCTTCCAGTGTGTCTGGATCAGTTAGTGATTCCATGTTACTTAAATAAGTAAAATAATTTTTAATTCTTTTGGTTTTTTAGCACGATTTGTTTGTCTAAGTACTGGGTTCATTTCTTCTGAAACTTTTCTCTTGGGTACATATTCTGAAACAACATCTTTCAAATTGTCAAAACCGTCACATTAAGAGATTGCAATAGATGTATTTAACTCAACTCATTTATTTCATGTTTAAAATCACAAATGTGGTATACATAAGTCAATAACAGATACATTTACATTTAGTTTGATACAACAAAGTAAAAACTTATTTAATGCATAAACCCAATTTTTAATTAAGAGTGCTTACTTAACTTTTAAATACTTTTGAAGTTATTGAAGTAATTTGGCTCAGTAGTTTATTATATAATGTACTACCAACGTACAGCAGAGATTTTCTGTTTTTTTTCAAGTTTTATTTGAGGCTTGCAGGCTTACGTCTAAGTTAGTTAATATATTGTGTTTTAAAATAAATTTTCGGCAAGAGTTAATGTTCAATTTCAATTATAGAAAGATGGAACATTAATCTTATTACAGCAGTACAAATATTTGGATCCTAAGATAAGTCTATTGTAACTCAAAGAAACAGTTTTTGAAATGTTTAAAATCAAATTGTTACGTTTATACTAAAGTTGCAATAACAACACAGTTTTTTGCCGGATTTGGCACTTATACATATTGATGTATTGTCAGCAAACAAACATATTTTGTTTGTAAATATAATCTTGAAAAACATTAACAATCAATAAAAACAACATATGACCATACACACTACTTTGTCACCTGTTTTCTAAGTGAGACTTTATCCAGTTATCAATGAACCTCTTATCCTTAGCACTTCAATCTTGTTTAATAAAAAATCATTAAATCTATAAAACGCTCGAGATAAGTAAAAAAATCTTAAAACGTACTTATGGTTATTTATTTTGGTTATATATGTTCATTTTGACTTTTTTGTTATATCCTTTTTAATTGGTTTGATTAATATAGTTTAGAAATAAGATATTTCCAAACTTGATTAATATAGTTTGGAAATATCTTATTTCTAAACTATATTAATCAAACCAGTTATATATGTTGTACAAAGTCTTCTATAGCAGTTGAGTGTCTAGCTCTAAAGTCTGTACTGTACTTATTCGGTTATACTTATTAATAATTACTTTTAATATGAGAGTGGGTGGACTAGATACTAAGATTCGGCAGTATCTACAGCGCCTCCGTTCTCTCAATTAATGGATTTGGTAATATATATTACATAATTAATTTACAGGTAGATTACACACATTAAAAGGTAGCTGTGAGGTAGTAATACAATCATGCTCGGAGCAGAGCTGGTGCGAGTTAGCTACTGGATAGCGCCGACAATTTTATGCTCGAGCTGGTCGTTTTCCACTGATGCAAATTTTTTGCTCTTGCTCCCTGAGAGCTTGAATTTTTAGAACCTTGATCATACTACGGTGCAACTTGACATAACCTATATTGACATTGAGGTTTGATTATTTTGATACATTCTGTAATAATGGATTCCAGTATTCTATCAGCTATTGTCGTTGAGATAATTTTTGAATTGTCAGATAGTAGCGACGATGAATTAATTGAAATTCGAAAACATTTAAATGAGGTTAGAATTTATGGCGCGCTTTTTTGTAGCAAAACAGCACAAAACGCTTTTATTTTACTTGTTCCACTGCTTCGAGCAGGTGCGGCCCAAAAACGTGCGAATGCTAGTTTGAGCTTGCTCGGTACCAGCTCGAGCCGATATTTTAGAATCTTTTAACATATTAGAAAATTATTCAGTTTTAATAGACAGATTGACTATTTCTGCAAAAATTGTAGATATCTTGTCGGCACATTCTTTTACTAGCAAAAAAAAAACCGGCACATCTTCAAATCCAACCGAAACTTTTTAAATTATACACTTAATTTCAAATGGCTTGCATAAAAAATCAATGATTAATTTTGATGCTGCTTATAAGCAGTACAGCTTTGGGGTAATCGTAAAATGATTAGATATTTTTTTACTTTCTGTGGTAGTTTGACAATTTTCCATATAAATGTTTGTATATTTTTAGAATCATTCAACTTATTTTGCTAATATTGTTTGGTAACTGTTTGCAGAATCTGTAATTGCTTTATAGTGGGTTTTTTAATTGTTCATAAACATTGCCTCATTTAATTTTTTTAGCCAATTTAGATTTTTGAGATTATTTTAAATTATTTGCATTTTTAGAAGGTTTGGTTTTTTGGAGTGGAGGTATGGAGAGGTAATTTTATGATTATTTTTTTGGACTTAACTAATCAATTGAGTTGAAATATATTTTTATTTATTCCCGGGAACTTGCTAAAACTGTAGTTAGTGATGCAACATTTGGTTTTTGACGGCTGTAGACAAAACTAGGTTTTTCATCATCAAGATTCAATTATTTTATAAAGTTTTTGCTTTTTTTATTCAGTAGCAGATAAGAACAGCACCACTACCGGCTTACCATCTCTTGAATTGAATCTTTTATTATGTGTGTCTAAAATAGGTTTATTTAGTTTAGTTTAGACATATGAATTTAGTTGAATGTAGCTGAACTGGTGAGTCATATTGCCGTTCTTAACATCTTTGATAGTTTTTTTTATCCTCTTCAAAGTTTTTTGATATATATTAAAAAAATGACAATAACGATGATAATTAATGCGCTTTTGGTAACTTTGTTTTTGAGAAATGAAACTGACAATCAACAAATAACAAACATTTATTCCAAGCATATACGCTGACATTTTGTGTCGCACATTTTATGCGTACGCACTTGACCCTTGTCACTCACACCTGTAATTTAACGCACATATTATTTGCTCGTCCACTCAAACTTTTATTACAGTTCTAAGAAAAAATACAATGTACTCACTTTAAACATTTCATAGAGTTAATTCTGCATTAATATTTTGCATAACTCATCAAATGCATACATTTAAAACCAAAAATAGATAGTATATTGATAGAAAGTGTTGAAGATATAAAATTTAATTTTTGATTCGATTTATTTAAATTAACTGAAATCTAGTGGGTATTTTTCTACTATGTGTAAAAAAATCTTTGATTATCAGTTTTGGGCAATACATTTTCTTTATGAATGTCTATATTCAAATAAATCTTCTCAGTTATATTAATAGTTCACAATTTACTATGAAAATCCAATAAGTCTGAAGATATTAAGTAGAATAAGTTTTCTGTATTCAAATTTATATATTATTTTACTTTACAGTTGACAATCTACGACTAAAAAATTGAAAAATATATGCAATCTTTACTACTAAACAATGAATTTAAATTAATACTTTATGGTACAATTGTTTGAAATGCAAACCAATATTACTCACTGGCGGAAAGTTTAACAGACGATGCTACAGTTGGATGTGTAAGTGAATAAAATCATTTTATTTTCTTATATCAAATACTTGCGTTTTAATATTTTTATAGAGAAATACCTACGCAAGTTTATTATTTTATATTTAGATAGCAGTTGAAATCTGATTGTGGTACACTTATGTATGTAGTTGCTATGGCATGATTGTAATTTTTATTTTTTAATAAATGATTCACTCAATCTCCATCATTAAAATATATACATATTAGGTCAAAATATTTATATTTGAAATGTACAAACAACTTTTTTATTAAACATTTCCTGACATCCATATTAGTAATACAAATCTTACTACCGCAATAATAATGTTTGTTATTGTTTCAATACATAAATTTCTGATATAGTAATTTCCTGATGTCACCTAATGAAATCGAAACGGATACAATAAGATCAGACGATCACATTAATGAAACAACACCTTTGTCGACCTTGATTATCAGCCATATAAGCAAGAATACAATTTATATGACAGTATGCAAAACACAGCTGCTATTGCACTTGAGGATATTTACATAAAGCGGCCAACACAACCCACATGTTATAAATATTGTAATCAGATAAACCAAATGAACAACGATACGTGATTATTCTCTTTACAGGCCTAAAATTTCACAAGACATTAATAAATCTGGATTCATTTTGTTTTGCGGCTTTGTTTAAGATAAACGCTCCCGTAGAAAAAAATGTGGGTGTTATATTGAAATAGATTAAATAGCATGTTCTGTAATAATATTTCTAAAATGTCACCGCAACGAAAGTGGGACACATATCCTATAAGTGCATTCTCTGATAAATTATCACTGTACGCGTTTCTAAAACACAAAGACATTGATAATTGGTATTTAGTAATGAATAACCTACATAATATATAGAATAAGACATTACGTTTGTTTGTATGTCTGCTACTATGTAATTAAGGTAAGGTAATTATTTTCGATGCGCGGAGGCAAAATTCAATTTCATCATTGCATATATGTATTATTTATACTTCATAATGTCAATGTTAAGTATCCATTCGACAAATGTTTACGGCAAGAAGAAATTTATTATTTATTATATATATTTACTAATAATAATCTGTCTATTCTTTCATTAATCGATCGATGATTTATTTGTTACTATGAATGTAATTAACTCTTGATGCTAGAGGAGAGATTTGGGTTAAGCCTATTCGCATTTATAATTAATAGACAGATTTTCTAAGGGAAAATAATATCTAACTTTCATATTGGTTATTTCACTTATTACTATTACATTAATAGAAAGAAAACGCGTAATAATTAATATCTAATTTTTACATTAGTAAATTACACAGGATCTATTGGGCTTAGTATATAAAATTGTGTTAAATGATTGTAAGCTTAATTTAAACGATTAAAAGTAATTGCAGTAATAGCGAATATTAATATTTAGAAAATGTATACAACTTTGTGTGGTTATTAAGAGCATACCGACCGCTACCTTGATTTGTAGTATTTTAACAAAAACGGCAACTTCCCCTTCATCGCTGCTTCTACAAATAATTTGATAATCGATTTATTTTTTTACCAGTACGTTTAGAAAGGATTAAACTATAATATGTCGAAGTCTTTTAGTCAAATAATAGTTAGGAAATAGCCGAAAAAAACCATCAAATATAGAAATAAATGCGTTTTTTTGTATTTTTGAATGCATGTTGTTGCTATTTGCAAATATAATTTCATTAAAAAGACTTCGACATATCATAGTTTAATCCTTACTGAATGTACTTTTAAAAAATAAATCGATTATCAAATTATTTGTAGAAGCAGCGATGAAGGGGAAGTTGCCGTTTTTGTAAAAATACTACAAATCAAGGTAGCGGTCTTAAGAGGCCTCTATACCCTCGGTCAGTATATGAAATTACATGTATACGGGCGCCAAGATAACTAATGCATTTAACATAATTGCAACACGAGACCGGATTTATAAAACTTTTATCCACAATTGGATCGAGGGGTTTTAAGAATAATGTTGTCATTAATTTGTTATAATGGATAAAGCTTGCTTACATTTTAAAATTTATTAAAACTTATAAAATTAAGAAAGTATGCAAGCTTTATCCATCATAATATTAAATTAATAACAACATTCATTAAACTTTTTGATCCAATCGTAGAAAAATGTTTAAGTTTTCTAAATTTGGTCGCGGATTGTAATTATGTTAACCAATGCATTAGTTATCTTGGCCCCCGTATACATGTTATTCTCTATACTGGCCGAGGGTATAGAGAGTCTTTTTAAGTTTGGAGACATAGTTTAAAGATTTGCCTTTTTATGGATATTTTTTTATATGTATTTTTTATTTTGATTAAACATCCATTAATGGTAGACAATACTTACTTTAACGTGAGATTTAAATTATTACCAAGTTCTTCTAATTTTATAACATTTTTTTTTTTAAGGAAAAAAATTTCAGCTAAGACTGATAGCTAATGTTACACAGTAGTGCCGAGTTTCTACCTGCTAAAACCACTTCTTGTGCATTGCTAGAATAAGCGGGATCCATATCTCGGCATTTTTTTTCCGGCCGATAGCCTAAGCTTCATTAGGTATTACCTTCTATCTTACTTCTGTTTTTTTACTTTTCCTCTCTTCTTTTTTGTTTCTTATAATCTTTTATATTACATTTGAGATCAAGTTTGCTTAGCGTATGCACCCTCAGTCCTGACTTTGTTATTGCGGCTCATCTTCGAATTTTAGGATTGTGTATTTTGGGGTTCTCCGCAGTAGATGCAATTAAAGTTTTATCTCACATGTGGCAAGAGATTTCTACCAGGCCTTGAATTTGTCTGTCATTTAGATTTCTCCTGGGGAGTAGGATCTTTCCCTGGCAAAAAGATGTATTGGAATAACTTTTGCCACTACTTGCATAGCCCATGTAGAGACGGTTTGGTAAGCTACTTTATCTATTCTAAGCCTCAGTGCACTGTCATAGTATATTTTCCATAGAATTGGGCCGAAAATCGTTCCTTGCAAAGCACCACACGTTATTTACATAGTTTGGTTTTTGTCTGTTATGGTCGAATTTTTCAGGTTTGCCTTAATTATATTAATGAGGTACTTTTTTTCTCAAGTTTTTGTAACTTCTTGTCATGGTATAGTTAAAGGAATTTATTTTTCTAATCAACCGTGACAATGTCTTTCACACGCTTTATGGCATCTATCGTCGATCTGTGCTTGCATGGCTTTTGCAAGCACAGATTGACGATTGTTTTTTGGATTCTATTTTTCTCTATTTTCTCTAGGAGCCTGTTATTTAGAATATGCAAACATATTGGTCTATATGGTCAGTTATCCATTTTTGTTTATTTTTTTTAATTAGGTATTGCTTATCTTCAGCAGCAACACCCATGCTTTAACCATCTCTGTAGGGATCTGGTCCACGCTTGCAGCTTTCTTAGCTTTTTATTTTTTCACTATGCAAATCTGAATATCCTTTTATCATACAAACTTAATCTACAAATGGGTGGCTTGGATACAGATTTTGTACCGTCTCGTATAGCATTTCTGTCAGGATTTTGACGGGATTTGGAGTGCCCAGTTTATTTTTGACAGTTTTATAATCTGTGCCACATATATTTGCGTCAGTTTGGCATCAATGTTTCAGCCAGCACTCTTTTTTGCCTTATTAATATCCATTTTTTCTATCAAAAGACAGGATATTTGTTTGGTTAACATTTTTTTTTTTAAAAGGTATTGCAAACTTTTAGGTTGAATTCTTACTTGCGCTTTGCTGGGCAATTTGTTTTAGTTTTTTTTTTTCAATTTTTTTATTTTGTTTTTTCTGATGTATCATCAGATGGACTAAGTTTTTCTTTTTCTTTTGGACGCGTTTTACGAGAAAAAGCTAAAACAAATTTTCATCGCGATGTTTCTGTGATTGATTAGATTGACGGTTTTGCTTACTGCCTATACTATGTGAGCACATTGTAATGTGAATAGACTTTTTACCATTGCATTTGTAGGTCGGGAAACCATTTTTGTTGAGGACATAAATATACATGTAAAGGAGCAATTAGAGTAAAATAATGTCAATAGTATTTAAAAAATGACAATGATTCTTTTTACACTGACTCTTAGTGCGACTTAATCTATTGGTTGGACGACTTCGAACTCTATAAGTCTATTAAAAAATATGTTATATAGTTATATTATTTTGAGTATTTTCTTTTTGTAGCTTTAAATTCACACGTTATAAGAGTTAACAGTCGTTTCCTTTACTCAGTTTAATAATATTATCGCACTGTGATATTCTAGTATTTGCTTTGATGTAATCTTGCACTAAGCATTCATGTGGGTTCCCACGTTTCCGTATAATTTAGTTTATATTGGTGTGATTTCATTATGTTACATAAATTTAATGTTTGCATGTAGAGTTGATCTTATGTAGAGACAAATCACACTTTTATGAAGTATATGGTTATATGAACCAATTTTATAACCATATTGTTTTTGATTTATAGATATTTTATAGATAAATATGTAGTATCTATTATTGATAACTTTAAACTGCAGTTAAAATGCGATCAAAATTTTTCTCTACCAAACTAATTTAAATTTTAATTTTTAGGGAAACTTGAGTTAAATGGTCGAATAACCCAGCATTGGTAGTAATACTGATCTCAAACAATTTATTTAAAGAAAAATTAACAAATTAATTTGTAACTAATTTTTATTAATTTTTTTTTCAATTATTTTTTTTAAACAAATTTGATTTTTAAAATAAAACATTAATGTAAACAATCTTTGTAGGTGTATACGTATAATCTAAAGATTGTAGGTAGTTTATTTAAACTATCGCTATAAACAAGTTATTTAAAAATTACTGATTTTTTACCAAATGTTACTTTACAAAAGATATTGTTATTAAAATTTGTATTTTATATAACTGAAGCAAAACAAACGCTAAACCTCCCATCCACCACACCGTGTGTTTATTAAAACTTAAAAACTAATTTTACTTGAGAGTGGCTTCTTGTTAAATCGCCATTTGTTGTCAATTCATCCGGCCGCATTACTTTGCTGCGGAAAAGTTACTAACACTCTTAACACTCTTTTCTTTGTCCCGATGTTGTCCTACTGCACTGCGCTTGAGTTAGTTTAATCTCGACCTATTGCATCAGCTTGTCACCGCTACGACCCGCCATTGTTGACGTGCGCTACTTTATAAATTGTAGCTGCACACAATTACCAATATATTCTGTAAATTAGGAGAACATAGAATCTCTTTCTAGCATAGGACATTATGCCAGAATCTCCATCATAACATCAATACATGGTAAATAGTATAGCCATAGATATAATGTTTTCTTAAATTATTATTGTATTATATACTTGGAAGCTATTTAACACCTTGGTATTTAAGGGTTGAATACTACCTTGGGTTATAAAGGGTTTTCCAATAAGAAGTTTCATTTTGAATAAAAGGCTATTTGGGCAGCTGTCAATTTTGAAGCTATTATCTTTTGACATTTGACAAGTAAAAATTACTCCATTATTAAAAATGGAATGATACACGATTCAACAACGCATTGAAATTATTAAAGTTCACTACAAAAATTGTGACAATTTTTCAGTCACAGTTTGCAAAACTAAAGCACTTTTTGGTCGTCGTAAAGCTTCTTCTCGGCCGGCAATAGTAAACCTGGTGGAAAAATTTGAGCTGTTGGGACAAGTTTGTGATGTGAAGAATTGAAACCGTGTGCATCGCTCAAAAACACATGAGAATATTGCTGATGTAGCCCGTAGTGTTGAAGAAAACCCAGGTTTGTTATTACCTAGTCGATCTTTGGAATTAGACATTTTACAAACGACATTAAACCGTATTTTGCATAAAGACTTAAGTCTTAAGGTTTTTAAAGTTCAGTTAACATAAGAACTCAAGCCGATCGATCACCATTAACGTCGTATCTTCGCTGATTGGGCCTTTCAAATGCATCAAAATGATCCGGAGTTTTGTCTAAAAATCACCTTCAATGATGAGGCCCATTTTCACCTCGGAGGCTACGTTAATAAGCAGAATTGTCGCATTTGGGGCTTAGAAATTTTAAGAATGATTGTTAAAAAGTCTTTGCATCATCAACGTGTCACTGTTTGGTGCGGTTTTTGGGCCGGCGGTGTGATTTGACCCTACTTTTAGAAAATGAGGCTGGTGCAACTGTTACGGTGAATGGATGGTGCTACCGAGCTATGATTAATGATTTTTTGCTGTTTGCATTATGGTTTTATTGATTTTAATAGCGTATTTTTGCATATTATGATAATTTATTGACTTGCACCTAAAGTTACTATATAAAATTAAAGATAAAAGACTGTTTAGTTTCATTAAAATATAACAATAGATATTAACAATCTGAAGCAACTTCTATTTTAAAAATCTATACTCTAAGTGCTACTGTTGTACACTATAAATATCAAATTATAATTTTAAATTATTACATTTCTAAGCTTCGACTTTGATAAATTTCAACACCAGCATTAATATAAATATAAAAGCAATCCATCACATAGCATGATGAATCTAGTAACATTTTAAAGTAATGTATATCTTAATGAAACTAGATGTGAATGGGTTTATTTGTTTATGGACTTATACAAGTTTTCTATTTATTTTAAATAAAGAGATATTCTACGAGACGTTCTGAAATATTTTATTTCAAATTGTAAATCATCCACAGCTCAAAGTTTAATTATAAATGGTTATACAACTTTACTTATGTATAAATTATATATGTACAATGCCAGCGGAATATTATTTGGTAGTGTGCCAATTTTGCCATTTGTGTACATGATTGACATCGACATGAAATAATTTTGAAGCAGTTAAAAGTTGCAATAGTTTCCTTGTTGAAGCATTACGTTAATAAATAGTCCGTAGGGATTACTTTTTACATTCGAACTAAGCTAGCTATCTAATTAATTACATTTGAGAAAATAGTAAAAGCTCAGCTTATAATACATTCCACCCTTTCCATTAATTAGATTATTTTCTAATCATTATTCCACGCATAGTTGGATGCGCACATAACAATTGCTTGGATATAGCAAGGACAAACTGTATATTTAACTTGATTAACTTTAATAAAATTAATGGAAACTAAATGTAAATTTGATTATTCTATTCAATGCCAGCTATTTTATTCATTTCAATCAATAACAAAAATTAACTTTGTTTTGTTGAATTTATACAATATCGAAACACTAAGTATGAAGATAAAACTTTTCCTTATTCTCTATATGGTAAGATAACAATCTTGTACAAAACTAATTATAATTCCACGCGTAACACAACCCCTCAGCTCTATCTGCCCTATGAGGCAATTACGCCTCCAACTTTGTAGTCAGTCCCATTTCGCACTTTGTAGTCAGAACAAATTGTTGGTTTAACTTGTAAAATCTTCTTGTTTATATTTTACATAAACACCTTATTCTCTTCGTAAACATGTAATAAGAAAGTACATTTATAAGTAATTTATTAATTTGTTATAAGATTAAAATTATTTTATACAAAATTATTTTATCTTATTTGTAATATTACAAATATAATTTAATTTTATGTTTGATATTATATTACATTTCATAAATATCTTTATTTGCATACTTTATAAAAATAAATAATATACATAATTATATTTTTTATTTTATCATATTTGTTTCATACTTTGTTAAATTAATTTATTAAAATGTCGGCAATGATTTTGTTAAAATATTTATGATATTAAATATGACTTTGTATGCTATTATGATTAATATTCATTACATTATTAAATTCGATAACTACTAGGATTTTCCATTAAATGAAGATGCACAGCATAAACGGATACTAAAACCGACACAACGCTTAATCCAATTAAGTTCCCCAGAGTGAAAATGCACTGGCAAAATAGTATTCAAGTTAACGACGTAGTTATCAGACTTATATTAATTTACTAACGATGATTAAAAATATGGTTTTATGTACCAATTAATAACACAAAGAAATCAATAACAATAATAATAATATTACTCATGGATTATTATATTGGTATTACTCATGGATTATTATATTGGTAAAAAGTAATGAAATACGTTCAATGAAAACAAATTGCAACAAAAAATCTCATTTCCGCATAAAGTAGATGACCCTGTCTTATATTTTATTCCGAATGGGATAATATTTATATAAATTATAAAGTCCTTGAAGTTTTAGTATGCAATTTCATTTCATAAGTAATGATGATTGAACTAATTTAATTTAGCATTGTAACCATAATAATATAGATAAATTTATTGTGTTTTATTATTAGTGCAAAAAACTGGGGCACCCCCACTGCACCGAGAGCCTACACATTTGTTTATTGAACTTCAAAATATAATTTTTAATGATAAGCTGCGATCTAACGTGTTTAATTTCATTGAAATGCTTATATGGTATGAACTACTATTTAAAATAGTCTAGCAACATTATTTTTTATATAAAATGACATAAGGAATTAATAAATTCATTCTATAAATAATATTGCAGGCGCCTCAGTATTAGACAACTTTCTTATAAAATATAATAAAAGCGAAGAATGATTACGGAATATAAAGAAATATTATAAGTAAATATTCTATATCTTTATTGTTTTGATGAATACCACTTACTCACTATAAAGTTATGGGAGTCTACGATCTTGCATTCGTTGGGCATGAGTATACAAGACGAGTTTAGATAATGTTATTATTTACTTATAATTGTTTTTATTTTTACAGCAGCAATCTTCTTTGTTTAAATGTTTTTACTATCTTTTATATCTATAATTTGATTATTATGAAAAGATATTACTGTTAACTGTGCTTTTTTTTCAGTTTTAGTTTTTACAAGTGACTAATTATTGGTGATTTATTTTTATATGTATTGGAATAAACGTAAATGGTGCATATTTGTAGAACAGAGATGAATTTGTTGTTGACGCCATTTATAGTGAAGTGATCAAATTTAAAGGCCAGATTTGCAAAAAACCTACCGAAAATGGAGATTTATTTTCTTTCGGATGTTTTTGCCTAAAAATATGCTATGTTGTGCAGTTATTTGAAAGAACACAATTTTGATTATGATCGCTAAATAAGTATTAGTAGCGCAAGACTCAGTTTGAATTAAAAAAAAAAGAACTAAAGAAGTAGAAAGGTATATATTTTTCATAATAATTGCAAAAGTAAAGGTTTTAAATTCTTAATTGTGTTTTTGTAGACATTCCCCGTTATTGTAGTTCCTTTTGGCATATAGTCAATTAAGAGAATGCCCTCAATTGCTGGTGGAGAGGCTTTATAAAGCCATTGCATAGGCATATTGGTGTACGAAGGTCTTATCACCAGTTACAACTCTATAAAAGAAGTTTTTATCTTGGGATAAAGCAATCGAATTCTTTTTGCAAATCAGTCGTCTACAAAGTTTTAGTTTGCTCATTCCAAATTTCTATTTTTTTATGTAGAATTAAAAAAAACACTTATTTCTGATAATCTTATTTCTATGGCAATAACTAAAACTTTTACTCAGTGGTCAATTAACACTAAATCTTTAACTTTGTTGATAATTTTGTCAGTTCATGCTTCAGCAGCTTGAACTTGCGACAAATTATGCGTTGATTACTTTGGTTTTAACGTAAAAAAACTGTTATTTGTCTGACAAAGTTGTTTTCTTCCGATTACTCTGTGATCACGTAACAAAAAATTTACTCCTACTCTACTTTTACTTCGAATTAATAGCAGAATAGCTGCTAATGACTAAATAAGATTTTGGATTAAAAAAAATGCTATGGTTGTAGTTTACTTCTATGTTTACTGATGTAGTTTTGGAGAAGAGTATTAAAAATGTTAAGTTGCCATACATATAAAAACACGGCGGAGAACACTACTACATACAGTTATAACAAAAAATAAAACCTGGAAGGGACAAGCGTTAAAAAGAGATTGCTTGTTGCTATCGAAGGCATGGTAAATTGACAAGATAGTAGAAGATAAAATATAAAAATACACAGTAAAATGAAGAGAAGACCAGAAAATAAGACAAAAAGCAGATCAATAAAATTTAATTGTCGTTGGTGATGACAATTTTAAGGTGGTACAAATCTTGGTGATTACGCATGTAATGCTAAAAACCAACCACAAGTTTTCCTGTTTCTAGAACCACATAAACTCTTTTTTTGACTACATAGCTGAGTTACTTACCATTAGAATAAAATGCGTTATATGTATAAAATATATAAAAACGAAAAAGTGATTAATTTGTTAATTTAAATATAATATATTTCAATTTGTAGTTTAGCAAATTATTAAATATACATTCTAGGAAATAGTAATTTAGCTTATAGATATAATGAAAAAAAAAATACGACAATGAAACAAAGCTATAAAAAAGAGTGTAAATAGACTAATAACAACACATGGAGCTATCGAACGCTCAATGCTCGGAATCTTGTTAAGTGACAGAATCCGGATCGAGGAATTTCTATTTAGTTTTATTTACTTAGTGAAATGATTAGCACAACTAAAATGAAGCTGGGTAAGATATGGGTTGATTATTGACTGCAGCTCGGAATAGTTAAATGTTGCTACAATCAAATCAACCCCTTGGTTTTTTGAGCCACGATACCCGACGTCTACCAATATTTTTCTTTTCATTAATCTTTTCCTGTACTATCAGTTGGAGAATTTTGTATTTGGGACCTTTTATTATGTGGCCTAAATATTGAAGCTTTATCTTTTTTATGTTGTTAGTAATTTCACATTACTTTTGCATGTTATTTAATACTTCAATGTTTGTGAGCCTATCCGTCCAAGGGGTATGTCGGTATAATTCTTCCACGTTTCAAAACATACAAAATTGTAAAAAGTTCGTAGCAACGTAGTATACTCATCTTGAGCTTTATAATGATATTACAATTATTTTTTTTTAGATATTGTTCTGGAAATTTCTATTTTTGTTCTTATATTTGTTTACCTGTTTTGTTTTATCCTTCTATGACGATATTTGTTATTACCAAATTTGCCTGGTTCTGAATCTGTGGTGACTTTGTAGTTACCATTAGCTTAGTTTTATTAAAGTTTATTTTTAAGTTGTATTTGTTTCATTGATTGTTCATTAGAATACTTAATGTTATTAACTAGTACTCCATTTATAATTAATTCTACCGATTCCTTTTCCAAGGTTTTGTTAAAAATAGTTTCACTGTAAAGGTTAAATAAAAATGGCAATAGGATTCATCTTTGCCTCACGCTACGAGGGATTTCCATTTCTTCTGTTGGTTGATTTCAAAGTTTTGTCCCAATTTAAATTACTGACTATTTGTCGAAGCCTTTTTGCGGATTATCACTTTGACGTGGTGAGAAGGCTCAGTACGTTCAGTGATCCTGAGAGCAATGCCAGCCGGAGCAAATGTTTCTGGTAGGGCCATAAGTGGCTGGTAAGGTCAAAGTGGAGAATGGAAGCTAAGATAATCTACAACCGCAGCATCTGTACCTAGAATGGGCGGCTGATTTAAAACCTGGAATCAGGACTCGCCAACTCGCAGGGCACGCGCGGCGTTTTAATTTGCCAAAACTTCCATACACAACCGTACAAAACCATGAAAATGACGAATTCTACAACAAAAATACCCCAGGTGAGTAGAGGGTTACATTCGAAATCTTCTGCCCTACGGATTCTGGGGAGGGCAAACATTTGAAAAATCTAACACCAACAAAAATCAGAAAAAATGTTTATTTATTACGACCTACAACATACGAACAATGAGATCCGAAGAATATGTAATAGAACTGGAAAGAGAGCTGGCTGGCATCAAGTGGGATATCATTGGATTATCCGAAACACGACTAACCGGTGAAAAAACGACCACATTAAGGTCAAGACATGTACTATACCAAAAAACTCTGATACTTACAACCACTTTGGAGGTGTAGGATTTTTTGTCAACCAGAATATTAAACATAATGTAACCAAATACAACTCGGTGTCCAGCCGTGTAATACATATCACAGTAAAACTAAACAAACGATACTCGATGCAAATTATTAACGTCTACGCCTTACTAGCACTTCCGAAGATGAAAAAGTGGAACAAGTATACGAAGATATAACGAAAGCAATGGAATTGGAAAAATTACACTTCAGAATTGTTATAGGTGACTTTAACGCAAAAACTGGAAAGAAGTCTAATACGAACACGGAATATATTGGGCACTATGGACTAGGATTAAGAAACAACAGAGGCGAATTTCTTGTAAACTTTTTGGAGAAGGAAAACCTATACTGCCTAAACACGTTTTTTAAGAAACTACTTTAACGCAGATGGACATGGAGAAGTTCAGACAATTGGTAAAAAACGAAATCGACTTCATTCTAGCAAATAGTCGTAAAACATGCAAAGATGCAGGGTGCTGAGCCGGTTCGATACAAGGAGCGATCATAGGATTGTCCGAGCATGTCTGCAAATTGATTTAAGACTGGAAAGAAATAAGCTGATAAAAAAAACCAGATTTCCAACTATCGACAAGTTAGCAAAGCAAAGAAGAATACCAGAGAGAAGTAGAGAAATATCTAAAATCGAGGGATATAATAGATATGAACGTAGATCAGCTGGCTGAGAGAATAAAAACAGGTATCCAAACAACTACAAAGAAAATATGCTCGAGAGCAAAACGTCCAGTAGACCCTAAAATAAACGCAAACACAGTGGAAATGATGGAAGAAAGAAGTCACATGAAAAGTGGAACAGTGGAGAATAAGGCATTAAAAAGACTAATAAAGAAAAACATACGGCGAGACATACGAAGATATAAGACCAAAACAATTCAAACAACAATCGAAAATAACTAATATGAAAGTCCTAAGTTCAAAACTTTTAGCTGGAAAAACACGAATAAACAAGCTTA
Organism: Tachinus rufipes; assembly: GCA_963932245.1. Lineage (NCBI taxonomy): Eukaryota > Metazoa > Arthropoda > Insecta > Coleoptera > Staphylinidae > Tachinus > Tachinus rufipes. The sequence continues at coordinate 40,372,589 of OZ010741.1, read as the reverse complement.
AGAACAAGTAAGAAATTGTAATCTTAAACTTAAAACAAATATCCCAAATAGTCGAAGACTTCTATACTGACTTATATGCATCAAAAACATTAGATAGGGAACCGGGAACCTAAGGTAGAGTATTAAACGTGAGATCAGATTATATGCCGGAAATATCAATACAGGAAATTAGATCTTCTCTGAGTAAGATGAAAAATTGCAAATGTCCCGAAGATCGTGTTACAGCTGAGATGCTAAAGCTGGGTGGAGCACGGTGGAAACATTGATACAAACCTTGTTGAATCATCATCCTTTTTAAAAAAGAAGACACAACAAACATTGAAAACTATTGTCTTATCAGTTTACTATTCAGTACAATTGAACACTTTACAAACACAACGCACCGGAATAGAGAAAGCTACCGAGTATAACGTACCAATCCACCTGGCATTTATTGATTTCCACAAAGCGTTTGACTCGGTAGGAACGTGAGCAATCCTAAAATCTATGAGGAATGCAAAAATAGACTCAAGATATGCTGCCATCATTAAAAATATCTATAAAAGTGCTACATTACACGTCAAGATCGAAGAAGAACTAACCACCAACAAAATAAAGGAAGAGGAGTGCGTCAAGGGGATACTATCTCACTAAAGCTATTCACCTTAAGCTTAGAAAACTTTAGTGGGCTAAAAATGGATTAAGATCGATGGAACATACCTCAATCACCTCCGTTTCGCGGATGATATAGTCCTAATATCAAACGATCCCGTGAAGCTGGGAGAGATGCTACAACAACTAAATGCAGCATTCAAAAGTATATCTAAAAATGACCATCCATTATACATACTTTGGTCACGTCAGTAAACTTGGAAAGAAGAATCAAACAGCAGAAGTCTCAAGACGAATAGGTTTTACGATATATATTAGCAAACAATGACAAACCAATAAATCTCAAAAAAAAAGTTTACTGCCAGTGGCTACATATGGCTTACAAACAATGAGTCTTACAAAAAAGAGCACAAACTGACTAAGAACAACACAGTGAGCAATGGAACGCTCTATGCTTGGGATCAAATCAGGAACGAGGTAATCAGAGAGAGAGAGAGAGAGAGAGATCAATGGTGACTGATATTATTGAACGCATAGCTCAGCTAAAATGGCGCTGGGTAGGACACGTCGATAGACAAAACATTAACAGGTGAACAGTCAGAGTCACTCATTGGCGGACGAGGAAAACAAAAAGGAGCAGAGGCAGGCCACAAAGGAGATGGTTGAACGATATCAAGTCGGCTATCGGTAACGACTGGTTTCAAAAATATACGGAGAGGCCTATGTTCAGGATTGGACGTTAGAAGGCTAAGATAAAGAAGAAGAGAAGATTTGTCCGAGTCCATGCTCTTGCTGAGAAGTAACTGATACAATTTATCATGTTTCACTTTATCAAAGCCTTTTCAAAATCAAAGTAGCGTGCAATCATCATCTGATTTATATCTAAACTGTATTGAAAAAGATCGTTAACTCCGAAGAGTTTGTCCAGAGTTTTTTGCGGAAACCAAACTTTGTATTGCTTATGTTTTCTTTAAGCTTTTTGTATATTCTTTAGTGTATGATCTTCAAGAAGAGCTTTAAGGTGTGACTCATAAGATCAATATTTTGATAATCTGCGCATTCTCTTGGATTTGGTATCTTGGGAATAAGCACAAAGATGGATGATTGCCATTATTTTTTTTTTGTATATGTTATTGAATACGTTCAAATGAATATCAATTACGTTGTTATCAAAGATTTTTATAAGCTTTGTAGCCAACATAGTTTTTAAGGCATATTTTATTTCTGTTCTCTTTGTTTGTTATTTGCTTTTATGGTTTGTTTTGGAGGTCTTTTATAATCTGAGAGGTACGCTTTCCACCTCTTTAGTTTGTCGTTCACGTCAGTTATTATGCACTTTTTTAAGTTCTTTACTGCTGCTTTGTTTTTATTGCATGTGGAAGTAGTCAAAACATTATTCTAGCAATTCTATTTCTTTGTTGCGTCTTGCATCTACCCAAAAGTTAAAAAAAAAATGTGTTTTTAAGACGAATGTGCAAATATGATCAATTTGTTTATATGGAAAAGACATTAATTTATTAAAACCAGCTAAAAACAGAATTATTTGAAGAAAAAAATATAATCAGTTTTTTGTGACATATTTATCTTATTTGGCTGTTTGTTTTGACGTTGATTGTTTGGAGGATCTTGCTGAGAAATGTCATAATTTATTTAGGTCACATAATATATAATATTGTAAGACGAACACAGTTAATATTGGCCTGACACATGTTTCTTGTACTTACTTAGTTTGGGAATGTTGATAGAATACCGTATATTCAGAATCCAAACAAAATTTAAAATAATAGCAAAATATTAAGTTCACAAAAAGTTTAGAAGGGATTGTTTAAAACAAAATGTTTTTAACAATAGATTTCAAATTGATGTGACGTATTGATATATTTTAGTGAAACTTAATGTTTAATTTTAATGGATTTGGTGAATCGGATGTATTTTAGGGCGGTTGGTTTTGATACAGAAAACTTATTTTTATGTATAATTAATCTCACTCTACAATTTACTCTATATGATTATCTGTCAATATAATGGAGAAGAGAATATAGTATTGATATTGTGACAAAACTCTTGCTCATTGCTTTGTTAAAAAATATTTACGAATTAAAATTTATTAATCGTTAACCTAGGTTTGAAAGATTGAGTTGTTTCAAAGTTTAAAATTTTTGTAGGAAAAAAATTAAACGTCTAAACAATGCCAAACTTTGTACAAACAAAATCTTAAAATTCAGTTATCTAAGTTTAAGTTTATTAAAATTACTGATCATTGGCATCATTTTTGATAGGTAAATGATTATTTTAAGTTGAAAACTAAGAAAAAATTGTGAATAGTTTGCTATTTACGATAATAAATTGATATAAATACTCATTTTTGGATGACGTTATAAAAATTAACTGTAACGAATTTAAATCTTCTAGAAACAACCTGCTATAAATAATAGACGTATGTTTATTTTCTATATTCTATTAAGGCATATAATTATGTAAAATGCATACATACTTATAAAATAAATCATTATTTCAATATATACAATGCATTCAGTATAAATCTCGTTTAGTCTGATCACCACATAAAATAAACATGCACCATCTTCGGAGCAAATTATGAAGGAATAAACGAGCGAGCTTCCATATTAGGCAAACAAACACAAATTTAAATAAATCCATTTCTATAACAATCCCCTTGAAATCTAGTCGATGTCTATCAGCGTAACATAAATTTCCATACCGTACCGACATTTATCCGGCTCTTTACTTAAATATATCTAACAAACGACCAGATAAGAAAAAAATGAGAATCCCATTACGGTCATGCCTTAATATAAAATATGACGCTATAAAAGGGAAAGAATATTCTCCCGTTTCCTGCAAAATCTGCACCGTGATCGAAACGACCTTAAAATTTGCATCGGCATTACAATATATAATTTAAAAAATTTCAAGGCCAAGTGGGATGGCTAATAATAATAATGCAAGGCTTCTGTCAGAATTAGTCACGAAATTGTTAATTATAATCTTGGTCTTTTTTGTTACAGCTGCCCCATTTGGAACATGGAAAACCATCGAAGTTGAATTTGCAAGTTCAAGGCAAGACGGCAACAACCCCCGTATCGCCATCTAGGGAATGTTTTCCGGCCATCAATAACAATTCCAGGAGTCAGATGAACCTGTCCAACAATAATAAAGACGACGATCACAACAACTCTCCACTCACACCCATCGGTAAATATAAATCATTGACTTTTCCAACAATTAACTGATTCATATGTTTTAGTATGCAATTACATTATTATTATTAATGTATCGTTGTATCAATCAAACCGTATAATTATTCAAATCAGGTTGACTACAATAGTAAATTATTTGTTATTGTTTAGTAATTTAGTTAATTACAGTGAATGACAGGTCAATAAACTAATAGTATAATTGGTTATTAATTTGCCTATCGATTTCTGTTAATGCATGTACAACACCTATCGAATATAATTAAATACGATTGAATAACAGTATAGGCGTATCATGAAGGTTATATTTATAATGTGCATAACATGTTTGCATCAAAATTAGACTTTCATTTCAAATCTTATTGTTTATATGCTACTTGGCATTTAAAAAGTTCATTTTATTTGTATGAATGGAGTAAGTCATCAACTAAATATAACGAATACCTACGTGTAGTTGTATGTCTAATAATAATAAAACAATTAAAACTGATATATTCTGTTATAAATGTTGTAAAAATATTATTAAATAATAGTATTTATGTATCTGACTATTGCACAATTTATTAATATTTAACCTTAAAAATTATTAAATAAATTTGATTTTATATTTTTAGCTTAAATATAATTTTTGATATTATAATTTAATTAACAAACGAGTTAGTAATAGTAGTTAGAATATAGTCAGTTAAAGTAAATACATATATAACTATACTACTGCTGCCGTAAAACTACGTTCATTCAAAAATAAATATGCCGTATTCTAGAAAAATAGTGTATCCTTCAAATCCAGAAGAGCAAAAACACTTTCCAAAAGTTAGCACTGACATTATTTGTTTAACACATATCAGCTATCAATAATGAATTTGCACGATTATTTGTTTAATTACTAGATAAGTTGGACATATTAATTATTATTTCAAAATCATTATTCTAGTGTATAACGTTTGTCTCTGTAAATCTATAAAAGATCGGCACTTCACGCAAAAGCTTTGGAAATGATTGCAAATGTAATGACTGGTCATGAAAAATAAACTAATAAAATATTGCAGTTTTATTTATTTAGTAAAAAAATGCTTTTTTTAACAGAAATAAATTTATAGAAAATGCATAGTAATAGTGATAGCAACTATTCGAAGTTTTTTTGTAAAATTTCTGACGCACAAATGTGCTTACCGAATCCATGAGCTTACACATGAGCGATCTAAACCAGGCTGCTTTTGCAATTTTTTGATGTTAACTTTGTTAATGAATAACATTGTTTTTATATGGCTCCAAAAATAAAAATTGAGTTATTAAGGACTGGCAATTTTAGAGGCCAGGTAATTGAAACACCTCGACCAATCCACCTTCTGGGTAAAACAAATATTGTTTGATAAGGTACACTTAGCAAGACATCATTGTTAGAAACAAATATCTTGTTTGGGCTGAATTATCTATAAAGTAATATCAGCTATCATTTTGTATGAATAATCTTTGAGACTTTTTGCATTTTTTTAAATACGTAACGTAATGAAATCAAAGATTATTAAGTTTATGTAGTTAATTTTTATTTTGGATACCGAATTCATTTTTACTTCCATTTAAAGCAGCGGGTTGTCAAAAGATATTTTTTTTAAATTAAATATTTTTTACAGTGTCAAGTTTTTAGAAGAAAATAACTCAAATATTCAATATATATTTTGATAAAAAGACATATTAGTCACAAACGGAATTCTACTTTAGACACACATAAAGAAAATTTTGCAGTAGTTCTTGACATTTCCAAAGAATTTGCCATACATCTTAATCTTATTAACAAACTTCATTGTATATGTTTTGATAACAAATTTTTAAATCTTATTAATAGCTTTTTTGACAACAAAAAAATTATTGATAGAATTGATGGTTTTAAATCTGACCCTAAAATCATAATTGCTGGTGTTTCTCAAGGTTCTGCTTTTGTGCCTACAATATTTTTGATTTATATTAAGGAACTTCTTCAAATAAACAAAAGTCCTATTTATAGTATTGCGGATGATAGCACTTTTCATACTTTATATTTTTTTAAAACCATATCAACAAGTATGACAGAGCGACTTGAAATTTCTAGGTTAGAATCTGTAGCTTTGATAAACAAACCTTCAATAAATATCTGATTGGGATACTCACAACTTGGTCAATTTTAACTTTAAAAACTTAATTTCTTACTGTTTCAAAATTGAAGTATTATCAGTAAGTACTAATTATTAAACTAAACAACGAATCTATATATAAATTTTCTTCAATCTGTCTTCTAGCGGTTACAATCTTACAAAATCTTCTTTAGAACGACTATGTTATTGACATAGCTTAGAAAGTATCTAAAAAATTAGAATTTTTGATAGATGTAAACAGTTTTTTGCATCTGTACAACTTTTGCATATTTAAAAAAAACTATATCTGCCTTAGTATTGAATACTGTTTCTAAGTATAGGAAAAGCATCTGAAACTACATTATCTCATTATCTATTCTATTCAAAAACTAGCTATTTGAATCATTGCCGATCTAAAATTGACTAATGACCTAGGTATTTTACAACGTATGTTGCAGATATTTGCATCTTCTACAGACATTGTTCAAATGAAATAAGGACATATTGCCTTTAAATAAATATTACTCGTAGTACAAAGCTTGTTAAGAATTCTAACAAATAATTACTGACAATACTGATAAAATAACGATTTACTTGCGAATAGCAATAAAAATATTGTGTTTTTGTGTTTTTGGTTTTGTAAACGTAACACTTTTCCTTAGCAATAATTGCACTTAAATAGAACATCGCAAAAAAAGTTTTCGTTTTTCAAAGTGTGTCGGAAATTTAAACATGATAGTTATAACAGACAAATAAAATAAAAATTTAAACTTGTTAAAGTGCAATACATTTTTTAAAATTATTTCAAATCAAATTCATAAGCCGCTGATACTATTTTTTTCTTTTTGTACGTCATATCTAGAATGTAAATTTTAGTACTAATAGTGCAATTCATATGGAATAAAATTTACATCTTTCTTCTACTAAATTCAATATGTTCAATTACTGAAAAATATTAGCTGATAACAATGATGTATGTTTAGTTTTGTTGTTATAACATTTTAGTTAATTTTCTGGATTCTGGATTTAAAAGTTGGAGGGTAAACCAAAGTCTACCGCTCGTAAGCTTTATTAGCTTTTTCGACGTCTTTTAGTGATGACTTTACGTTGTTGTCCTGGCATCTCATATGTAGATGTGGTCCTCATGTAAGCTTATTGTCAAAAACCACCGCAAGATATTTTACCTCGGTTGATAGCGGTAGTGGAGTATTTAGGAGTATTGGTAAGTTTAGATTTCCATTTTTTTTTTTATAAAGAGAACCAATTTGGTTTTCAGAGGGCTAACCGTAAAATCCTTGTCTTTGCACCAATTTCTACTTATTCTTAAAGCCTCTTGCATTTAGTTTCAGTGTATGCTTTTGAATTTAAAGCTTGCAGTTAATTCATAAGCCGCTGATAATTTTTTTCTTTTTCACGTCAGATCTAAAGGATTATAGTGCAATTCATATGGAATGAAGTTTACATCTTTATTCTACTGAACTATTATTTTCAATTGATTGCAATAGGTTAGTTTTAGAACGTCAAGCTTCTACTTTTACTTTTTACAATTTTTTTTTTTTTAAATTTTGGATCTTTGTGATTATAAAGAGTGGTTCTTGTGCATTTGAACTTTAGACATTTATCCGGCGCAGCTATTTTTGAGACAAATTAATTTCCGACTACTTTTTCAAGCAATTAGGGTTTTATGTTTCCAATTATTGTCTGAGTTATGTTTACTTCTAAGGCGTCAGTAGTTGCTGGTTTATCGGCATGGATCAAAGATTTAACATAACGCTTAATTCAAGTTCTGAATTAAATAATTATTGATAATTGCTCTGTAAAGATTATCATTAACGGTAATGCGTTTTTCATCTTGAATTTAAAGAAACACAACCTAATGAAGCTACCGGCGTACAATCCACACTACACGTTGCATTTTGCTGTATGCAGCGGCTATTGTTGGATCACTTGCAGATTTTTTTTTTTTAAGAGCTAGTTCTGTTTAATAAAGTAATTATTTAGCAAACGATGATCTTGTTGCTTGAGTTCTTGGACAAACTGGTTTTTGCAAAGCATTGGACCAAGATCTTTATGAATTTTTTTTCACGTAGTCCAATAGTAGAGCCCAAGTTTCTGCAAACATCAACGAATTGACACACGTGGGTCTGCACTTTCAGCAACAACGGTGGTAATTTCTTGTGAACTCACAGTTTATTTTATTTTTGTTTTAATATTGAGCATCTTGAAATGCATTTGCAATTGGTTGATAATTTGGAAAGTGCATTGTTTGGTTGGGCGATTATGTGCACTATAAAATTTGCAAAGTATACTAAAAGTTTGGAGCACAGAACACTGGTTTTGATAATAAATTTTGACAAGATTTGCTCTCGTGCCAAACTATACTGAATAATGTTGACACTTTGTTTGGAAGCGATCTCTATCGAAAGTTTGGACACAACAATCAGTTTATTAGCAATTTTTGTTTAATTTATTATAAGAAAAACGGTATCGTATGTTTTATTTTTCTCCTACAAAAATTGTTAATTTCAGACACACATTTTTTGACTGTATTACATCTGTTGTTGAAGGCAATTGAAGAGCATTCTGCAAATCGAAAGTAATAGTTTGAAAGTTTTTGACTGAATTGGTTTTTATTTTATTTTTTTGGTTTAGCTTTCTAGCAATTTTCTTTTCTGGCAAGATGATCCTTGTTAATTTGCCCCAAGAAGACATTACTTACTATGATTTTTACCTTTAAACCGACGATGGTAAGAATATATAGCTTTTTCTAAAAACTATCAGCTTTTCACCACTTGAAAAATGTCTTATAGAATGTGTTTTGCTATGACTAGTTGTTCTACTGATTTTTTTTTCTTATAGAATTCTAGAAGTTTAGAGAACGGAGGTCTGTCCGGAAATTTTTTGACCGTGAATTTCTTTACAACAGAATAGTATTTACCGGTTTTAAAAACTCGACTTTTTTTCGCTCAGAGATGTGACGTATTATTATTTAATAAAATCTTCACTAGCCGTAATTTTTGTTTGGACTGCGATGCTAAAATAAAATAATCAGGCGTTAAAATACCGTCAGGTAGTTTGTTTTTTATTTGTGTTTTTGTAATTTTTTTGTATTGTTTTTATTGAAAATGTATTGTGTGCTACGATAACAGGTTATAAGCGATTGAGAAGGTTTATTCTGTGCTGGCTTAATATACGGAAGCTCAATTTGCTTATAGTTCAAACTGGATTTGTGGGGCGGCAGCTTGTGATAGTGAATAATGTATGTTATCAACTTCATTGTCCATTCTTGCCGATTCAGTAAAAATGTAACTTGTTAGTGTTTTGAAAAATTTCAAAGAGTTTGTTTAATGTTTTGACGAATTTGCTGACTATAATACAACAGCTAACAATTTTTGCCCATTCTGTATTGAATCTTGTGCGGGTGTTTTCTGATCTTTTACTTGTACTTCAGCTTCTCTTTGACTTGAAGTTAACATATATACCGACTGAGGCTATAAAATATTAAATAAATCACCAAGTTTTATTTACATTTACCGAAAAAAAAAATTGAAGATGTTTCTTAAAATTTAAGTTCAGTAGTTCTATTAGTCCACTAGTTTAGACTATAGTCTCACAATAAAACACATATTTTTAAAGTGAACGACAAAGTAACTTTTGAATTAAAGTAAATTAAATGTTAGGAAACAAATTTGTTGACTTTATGATTTGCTTTCATCGTAATTTTTCTGTGCAGTATCAGATACTTTAATTTACTTTTAAAACAACCAGCCGAAGCTTAAATCATCTATTTTCTTTTAGAAAACACCAATTGTGCCTTTGTTATGAATGCTCATATAATATGCACACATTTTTGGTGTACTTACATAAATAATTATCTTAGACTTTTCGCGCAAAAGTTCAATCTTAAGAAACATGTCTTAGGCTGAATATATTATATTTTTAATTAAAATGATAATGAAAATGTTTCATATTAATGAAATTGCTTTCATATATAATTAAAATTATTTTTTTAATAATGAGTTATGAATAAGGAATCTACATGACATGACAATCTGCTCTTTGCATATATTTACCAAGCAATATGTTCAACTACTTTAAATTGATACATTCAAGAATGCTGAACATGTGGGTCGTACTATATCTTATAATTATACAAAGAAAAAAATTAATTACACTCCTAATGCACTGCTTCCATAAATGCTGCACTTAAGCTTGTCAACATTTAGTATTAACTTAATTATGCATGTCTACATTATGAGCGGCCAATTGAGCAGACAATATTTCTAATCATATCATTCAAGGTAAACGTAATATAAACACCATAAATTAATTGAAAATTTATAGCATCTTAAGTGGCTTTCATGTTCATAATAGACAGAATGTATCCCTATTATTAAATTATCGTAGTTTATGCATTATAAATAGCCTTTTGTTGTGTTTGTAGGTATTTGATAAAAGCAAATTGCTTTTAACCTAGATATTTATGCAATTATCGTTTTACAACATATTGACCTCAATTATTCATGGGGTTTAAGTAAAATTTATCAAACCTTTTTAAACTAATTTGATTCTGAATTTTAAATATTATATAAGTATAGTGGCAAATAAGTTCTTAACTTACGATTTAATACTATTTGGTTTATTGAGCACATACCGTGTAATGTTTTATTCTACACTGCTAATTTAGATTGTTTCAATTTCATTACATTTATTTCAACGGATTGCGCGAATCTTCAACAATAATATAGGTTTTGTTTGTTCCAATTAACACCAGCTTTTATCATTTCAGAGGCTTTGCGTCTTTACGGTAGCAGGCTCACTGAATTCGAGCGTACAGAAATCGAGAAATACTCCAAGATTTGGTATCTCGGTCTCGACGCCTGCAAAATCCATGGGGAACAAGGAGGATCACAGAATGGTGGATACGACGACGACAGTGGAAGTTACAACAAGGTGAGAACTAATCCCATCTCTCAATATGATATTTTTCTCACAAATTGCTTTAATAAACTTTGCCAGCGATAACTCAAGACTTTATCTTGCACGTATAATTATTAATCCCTCTGGTAATAAGAAGCGGTTCTATACCGCTTCTTTGGCGTCAAACACTGCAGTGAATTTACGGCCTGTACATTTTATAATTAATTAGTGAGTACGAGAGATTTAATTAATGTTGAAAGAATTGAATGGGATAATTATTACAAGTGTTTTGTATGGTTGTCTGAAACCATATATAATTTCTGTAAAGATAAATTGCGGGGCAAATTAATTTATCTCTCGCAATTTTTTTTTATGAAAATTTCAACGAATTTAATTAAGGACAAGTCATTATTTATTGCAATGTTTCAAGTAATATTGCCTTGTTTTGAATCAGCCTTTCATTAAAGATTAATGTTTCGGTAAATAATTTTCATTAATATTATAATGTTATTTTATATCTTTAATATATATTAAAATATGCATTGAGTTTGTTGATGATCCATATTTATGACACAAAACCAAATGTTAGCTAACTAGCAATTACTGCCACAAAAGCGTCACCGTAATTGACTTATAATCGCCGTTTGCAGGCGATTACGTCTGATTTGAGGTTAATTATGGAACCCTTTAAAACGGAACGCGCTCACGCACGGTGCTTTATGTGGGTCCATATGTGTATTTTAATAGCCAACATCCTTCTGCTATGGATAAGTTAACTATTTTACAAGATCATATAATATTAATTAATAGCGAAACTAATGCAATGACACGTGAAACGCGAAGCATAAAATACTAATAAACTTAATCGTTTGGCCTATAAACAACACGCGATTGATATTATAAACATAGTGAATAAAATAGTAGTTACTGTGTGTACATAGATAAAGTTACTGATAAAGGCTGTGGAAAAGTTTGTTATTTCCATCAACTTTCTCGTAAATGTGTAATATTTAATTTGATCATAAGAAAAAATAATGTGATTGTACATATAAGGTTATTTTGTTAAGGGTTGGTGGCATTAATAAAAACTTTTTTTTACTTTTTATGCCATTAGTGCTATATATAACAAATAGCATAAATAAATTTAGAAGAATAAATTATACAAATATTGTACGCTGATAATTTGATATTGAAATTTGCAGGAAGCTAGAAACACGATAATAGTTATTACTTCCAATATTTTGTAAATGTTATGAATTTCCAAATCACTAGCTAAACAAGGTCGTGTTAAACCGAAACTATTGTGTTACAATTGATAGTATTATAAATTCTTTATACACAAATTAAACGAAACTAAAATTTACTCTCTAGTCTTATTATCCAACTAATTTAGAACATGTATTGGAATAATAAAACAATTTACTATGTTTTTATCACAAGTTTATCTTACCAATACATTACTATTTTTATCACGACTAGAGCCTCTTTAATAAGTTAATTTATTACATCTGTAGAAGGCTTTACTTGAGTTGAAACTAGTAATGTATTTTTAAAAATAAACTTGTGATAAAAACGTAGTAAAGTATTTCATAAACGTGAATTATCACGTAGTAGCGGTCACAACCATCAATTTTTATAATCTCAAATTCTAATATGTACTTTTTATCGGTTTCTCAAATTGAGTATTTAACACTTAAGTGTACTTTGGCAATGTTGCTCATAGATATACATACTTTTTTAAATGATAATCCATTTTAAGTTAATTCAGAAACTAACTGATAAATTGTCAAGTCAGTAGGTTTAAATTCTTACGGGACTGCCGACTGTGCCGATTCAGTTTTCTCAAATTAGTTTTTAAATAGTGGCATATTTGATTTATTTTCTCTTCCAACAATTCCACGTAGTTTGCAAAGTAATGTATCTCCGCAAAACATTCACCAAATTTATAACAAATTTAAATTTTAGTTGCAAAGGTTAAGTTCTGCTAGTTTGTGGTCATCAATTGCTGGGTAGAGGTATTTTTTGTCTTATGGTAAAACGTTTGGCGTCCCTGCACTGCGGTTGCATGGTTTCCGATTTTTTATTGTAGTCCTGTTACTTTTGCCAATGAAGTATTTTCTTTGCTTAGATTGTGTTTTCCGAAGAAGGCAGATGTTCGACATGATGGTTATCAGTCTGTTAAAATAATGTCCTAATTTTATCGTGTTTCTAGCACACCATTAATCGAAAGACTAAGCCGCAGGGATAAGGTGGTTGACGTTTGTCAATTTGTCTTGCAACTATATGATCACATTAAATGAGTTCTGTGTATAATAACTTTTTGTGAAGTCTCATCTTATTTTTAGTGTTTTTTTTTTCATGTAACACATTTGTTATTCCCTGTCCGTGAACCCAAGATTTATGTTCATTTATCTGTAGTCGGTACGCTGCTTGTCTCGTTTCCATCAGAATAACTAAGCGCAGTGGTGGTAACAAGAGTAATATTTTCATGGATGTTGTTGAAGTTGTTCTCATTGCTTCTATTATCAGCAAACATGTTAATCTTTGTACTTTATCTAGTTTGGTTGTCGTACTCTTGAGCACTCCATATGTGATTGGATTTCTACAGTGTAAAACCATTTGGTCATATCAAATATTAGTCTCTATGTTTGTCCTATCATCGATTTGGTTGCAAACAGCACCCGGATAGCCTTCATAGTCAGATTATTCAGATGAGTATGAAATGTTCATCAAGAATGTGGGTTCGTAAATTTGCAGATGTTATACATTTTCGGAGTTTTGTCGTCTTGTAAAAGGGATGATTGCCATTTTGCTTGAGTTTACTGATAGCTTTTTCTTCTTGCACCACTTTTCTGCATCAAGTTAGATACAGTTGCTCCAGTTACGCAATATCTGACAATAGGTGGTATGCCTTGGTTTTTTATTGCAGTGGCAATGGATGCAGGTATTTTTGTCAAGGTGGGGGTTAGATTGTGGTTTGTTTGAAAGCGATATGGTGATATAAAAACTTGCTTGTAAGTGTTTTTATTGTTGACGTTCACTTAGTTAGATAATTAGGTTTCAAAAACGCTTTTGTGTGTTCCTGATTGGTCTTTGCAGTCAGTAGATAGGTGTAAATACTTATGGGATTGTTTTCTCAAACTTTCCTAGTCTATCTACTTTAGTCGAACAATATTACAGCGAGTATTGAAGCTTGAGACCTTATGGTCGAATAGTACAAACTAAAAGTGGATCTGCTTCTATGGCTTGGCATGGAACTAGTACATTATGAAAGTAATGCGCATGATTTTATTGTGACGCGACCGGTAAAACCGGTCGGGAAATATGGTGAATACGCGTGAAGTGTGTTCTTTTACTTTGTAACACGGCGCAATTTTGCGCTGTCAAGAACTTTTGGATTCGATTCATAATGAGCCGGATTTTCTTAACTTTCTTGTAAACAGAGACGAATCCTGAATGTTTGAGTACAACTCGGAACCAAAAATGCAGAGCAGCACGTGCCACACAAAATCATCCTCCCCGCCCCAAGAAAGCGCGAACGAGCAAATTTTGCATTAAAACGTTGCTCATTATCTTCTTTGACGATTATTTTGAGTTTGTACCGCAAAGAAAACTGTCAACTCAACCTTTTACCTCAAGGTGCTCAAAAGATTAAAACGCCGGATTGCGCGCGTGAGAACTGACATCAAAGACAAGGTCAAGCTCTACCATGACAATGCCCCCAGTCAAACAGCCGTCATTGTTACCAACTTCTTGGCCCAAAGCAACACTTCGGTAGTCCCCTGCTCCCTTACAGTCCCGACTTGGCTCTATGCGACTTTTTCTTGTTTCCCCGACTGAAGAGAGAGCTGAAAGAAAAGCATTGGGAGTCTGTAGAAAGCATCCAAAAGCATGTTACAAGGTTATTAAAAGACATTCCTGTCCAGGAGTTTCAGAGTGCCTTCCAGGCGTAGCAGACACGTCTTCAAAAGTGTATTGATGCAGGGGAAGAGTATTTCGAAGAATTTTAAGCGTTTGTACAAGTACGATCAATAAATCTATTTTTCATAGAAAATGCACATTACTTTTATAATGGATTCTGTATAATGGTGGTAGTGATGCTTAGTCAAGTAGACTTTCTACAGGTCTAGGATTTTGTTCGATAGTACTACTTATAAAAAACATGTTTTTAAAGTTTTTTACAGAACAGCGGAAACTTCTTGTTTTTACATCTCACCGCATATATTTTATGTACATGCAGTTTTGTTTGCTAAGACTCTAATTGCTTTATTAGAACGACTAAAAGTCGATGGAACACTATATTTCAAGAGTCGACTGTTCAATTTTCTGCATTTGTGCATTAAAGCAGTTATTTAAATGCAGACGGTCATTGAGTTTTTGTGATTGCAGTTTCTCTACGGTTGTGACGTAATGCAAATTCTACGTATATAAGACTGAGATTTTTATGTTATGTTTATGTTTATGTTTTTTGTAAAATTATGTGGACATGGAATAGTCCGGTTCTGTTGGTTTTTCTATACACATTTTTTGTTTACTTGTTTATAATTCACATGTACCGGAGAGTGGCTCAGCCAAGTTCGAGCCCCAGCTGCGGCAAAACATTTTAAGAAATTGTGGCATTTATTAATTCAAGACATAGTCTAATACATGATTAGTGTCTATGTAACCATAACTACATATAATATGAAAGAGTGGGTGGACCAGATACTAGGCCTCGTCAGTATCTACAGCGCCTCCATTCTCTCAATTAACGGGTTCAGTAGTATAAATTATGTCGTTAATTTAAAGGTATATATTCAAAGGCAGCTGTGAGGTAATAACACAAGCATAAATCCTAACATATGGGCTTTGTACCTGGAAAAAAATTAAGGTTTATGTAATCAGTAAAATATATCTTTACTTTATTTCTTAATTCAAAGTACTGTTGAACAACTTAAATACATGCGTTGCGACTGCGGTCAAACTTAACAAAAATAGCATTTTGATTATTTTTTTTACTTGTTAGGCCGCGTCAGTGTGTGATACACTGACGCATTTGTTTATTAAATTTAGTTAATAGTAAAATATAATTTTTCAATATTTTAGAAACTAGAAATGTTGCCTTTATGATTATTTTTAAGATTGTGCTCACAAAATTTTGTGAAATTTGTATGAAGTATAAGTTTCTACAAATACTCTTCACCTTGGAGCTCTACCTAACATTGTTTTAAAACTTCTGTATAGATATGTGTATTCCTAATCGATCTTCGTAGATTTTACTAAGTTTTTGAGTTTTATAGTCTGCAAAATATTGAGTAATATAATGTATTAAGTATAATAATTTATATTAGTTTTTAATTATTTTATAAAAATTTGTTCAATTTCTTTTGCATTCTATGTTATGTCGTCAGTACCTGTAGTAACGTCCAATTTAAAGATTTGTTGTGAAGTTTTGTAATCATCTTGTTCGGTAGCGTTAAATTCACAAACTCAATTAAAGTTTTATTATTTTATGGAATTTTTATTACTATTTACTCGACCTTCTTGATCTTATAATGCTAGTATATAAGAAATTACAAACGAACTTATTTTATTGAGGAAATGTTTTGCAATTTTTTTATATGTATTTAGTTAACAAAAGGTTATAGATACTAAATTAATTTTAAAATAAATAAATCACAGTTAGTATGTACTATATCACGAATATATTTAAAAACTGTAACATGTTTCAATCTTTACATGGCCATCATCGGATGGTGTTAAAACAAATATGAATGTAAAAGAAAAATTACAAAGGAGATATACGACAGTAAAACATAAAATGTACAGAGAAGTAGAAAATTACATTGAAATTATTATGATTGAATGTTTGTTTTGACGGCATTCTAACAATTAAAGAAAATTTAAAACTATAGTATGACACAAAACTGTGAACTAAACATCAATTAGATTATATTGTGTCAAACGCAACTTTGGTTTATTGTTTTAATTGAGTTTTTAAGCTAAGCCAACTTAGTTCAAATTACAATTGCATGAAGTGACCCTAGTTGGGCACAAAAACTTATTGCAAAAAAAAAGAGTTGCCTGAGACGCAAAAATTTGTTTAAGCAAGATCTCTAGCTGTTGTATGCCCGATTTCTTCAGAACAACATTTTGTCCCACCTACAGCATTTTAGGGTTTGTTTGTTTTTGAATTGAGTTACAGCGATTTTGTTGAATCGAAGCTATTCAAGATTTTGCGGTGATGTTTCAAATTACCACTTTGACGGATTTCTCGCCAAGCGTTTGGAGCATATAAGTCAAAAATATTTTTTGTTTTTGGAAATCAACTAAGTTGCTGAAATAAAAGTGAATACCGTGGTTAGCTACAAAATAAAATATTGTTAATTAAATGTGATAAATCTCTAATAATTAACAATATTGAGATTAGTAATAATAGTAATAAATAGCGATGAAAATATTATTGGACTGATTAAAGCTTTTTGCTGACAAGGTTCACAAGAGAATGATTTTAAACAATTACAAATTGCGGCAAGGAAACTTGCCGATTTAAATTGGGCGCTAATGACCAAAACATGGTCAAAAAGGGGTGGGGAGGGTTTCATTCAAAAAAGGGGTCTTTAAGTTTTGATACCGCTCAAGCCAACTGTTGTCATGCGTTGGACAATGGCCGGCAGTCCATCGTTTCTTTGGTGGACGCATTCAGCAAAAGTGACAGTGTGGCAAAAAAGGGCCTGGAGTTAACGGACTTCCAGAACCCCAGAAAACAATTCGGCGCGCAAACAGGCAAGTGCTCTGGGGATTTCTGATTGCAGTGTGAGACAAATTCTTTACAACGAAATCATGTTTTATCCCTACAAACTTGTTGTGGTGCAAGAGCTCAGTGAACGCAATTTTGTTTCTTGCCAAACTGTATGTGAAGCGCTCCTTAACTTGCTTCACGACGCCCTTGTGTGTTTCAATGATGAGCCTATTTTCACTTTTCCGGCTGCATAAACAAACAAAACATGCGTTATTGGAGCGGTGCTAATCCCCCTGAACTTCATAAGAAGCCACTTTATTGTGAACGTGTTACTGCGTAGTGTGCATTGTCGAGAGTTGCGATAATTGGGACTTACTTTATTGAGGAAGAAGAACACATTGTTACTGTGATTGCAGTTTGCTACAGAGAAATTATTGAGGCATTTTTTCTCCCAAAACTTGAAGAAATGGAACTTGGGGACGTATAGTTCCAGCAGGACAAAGCCACGGCACCACAGCGAGAACAGGAACTTTTGAGGGAACATTTTCTCGAGCGCCTTGATGGGTGACGTACTGTGGCCGACGCGCTCCCCGATTTGGCTTCCTGTGACTTCTTTTTATGGGGATATCTCAAATCCATTATTTACAATGATAAACCACGGACCCTGCAACACCTGAAAGACAACATTTGCCAAGCTTTAGCCAACATTCCCGTCGATATGCTCGAAAGAGTAGAGCGAAACTTCAAAAAGCAGGTGGCTTAGTGTATTGCTAATGAAGGCCGCCATTTGTCCGATTTTTTTTTTAAATCACTTAAAACAAAAATTCAGGATGTGTACAATACGATAAAAAAGAATTAAATTGATATGTGAAATACTTCAGTAAGTAAGTTTCCCTGCCGCACCCTGTAGAAGTATGGATATAGACTCAAAAAGGATTGTTTATTATTAAGTGTGTTTTGCAACAGTTTATAAAGGTGTTTTGTTTTTTAATCTTTATTCATTCTTTCAAATAGTTGACTACACCTTGGCACAGTGCCAAAAATAGTTAGGTTGGATTTATTGATTGACTATATTGTCGTAATGAATCAAGATTTAGTTTTTATCAAAATTGTAGTCGTAAGACACGGTATTATTAAAGAATAAGTCAAAATTTGCATATTAGTTAAATACGCTGCACAATCTTATTTTATGGTTTGCTGCATGCAGATATACATATCTAAAAAGATCACCTCTCTCATTTATCGAAGTCATTCCTTTTGTGCAGATATTACTAAATGTTGTAGCACCAGATTCTTAAGCTGACCTGGCGATTTAGATCTTGCTACAAAAAGTTAACTGTTGCATTATTTTACGGGGTGTACATCACCTTTTTTTATGTTTCTTTTTACAAATACTGTGATAATTTTATATATTAAAATTATATATTAAACTTCATGTTGGAAAGTACTTATTTTACTTGCTTATTTAGTTATCAAATTCATATTCATATCATCATTCATAATCAATTAAAACATTACATCAAAAAGCAATCAATTTAACATAATTAATAATGAATGACTTAAGTTAATATAACTTAGTAGAGAGAAAAGATTTAAACTGTTAAATACTTCCTCATCTGATACAGGGTTCATTAATTGATATTAAAAGTATAATCCGAGCGGCAACCTTCTCATGTTGAATAATTATGTAAAAAATAAGAAAAAACGATGTGGGCATAATTTAACTTTATCTATATTAACCACAAATTTACTATTAATGAGATGTTAATTTTAACACAACTTCATGATTTACCATTTTAATAATTAAACTATATTTATGATATTCGTATCTTTGGGATTTTATTATGCTATAAAATTAATTTAATAAATTAATTACATGATGAAAACTTGATTACCCTTTTACAATTCAATGATACATGAGATTTAATAATAGTCTATTTAACATAATTATAATTTAAAATTTGTTATTATTTATATTATAACCTAACCTAAACTAACGACATATTGAAAAAAAAAACATGCAGTAAAAATTGCAAATATTATTTGGAACCTTGTCAAAATCATGGAATATAACACGGATACTTTCTACATTTATATTTAGACATTGCTACTTCACAAATGTACTGAATATATCATTCACTTAAATTTATATCCTGTCAAAGTTGTAGGTAATATTTTTAAATTCACCTTTTTAAATTTCCTTCAATCTAAATACTCTGCTTCGTATTATTTCATCGATAAAATCAACTGGAAATAAAATGGGTAATAAAATTAGTTGTCCTCGCACATCTATCCAAATATTGAAAACTTGACATTTTCATCGGGGCTGCTCACGCCACGCATCCTTAAATTGGAACCGCTTATGTATAGCTTAGTGAAATTCATGGCTATTTATAGTTTTATTAATAGTTGCTAATAAGTTTATAGACCTTTTGTAAAATAAATGTTATAAATATAACAGCAATTTTATATTTATTGATTTATTATTCCAGAATATTCATGCTATAAATAATGATTTTTTTGATTATAAGGAGTTATTAATTATCTTCTGGTTGACACCCAAAATTATATATTTATTGATTTATTGTTTAAAAACAAAATAATTATTTAATAATTCATTGCGTTGCATGTACTATCAATAAAGTTTAATATATACAATAATTGTTGCTACCGAAAATGTTTACTAACATTTTATTTTGTTATGATTATATTTCTATGTAAATTTGTTACACTTGGTTTAAATATACATGACATATTGACATTGACATTTAAATGTTAAAATAAGGCCGCACAAAGATCCTGGAAGTCGCTTGCATTCTTAATTATAGTGCAATTAAAGCGTAACGTTAACAATTATCGCGTTCATTGTGATCCATTTTAAGCACATTAATGCGTTTGTATAATTGAAATAATTAGTAAGTCAACTGTGTCACATGTGTTGTGATTATATATAAAAGCACAACAATACAACAATCCACATGTAATGATAATTTTATGTTTCCTACCACAATCCATCATCTGTGCTGATGTGTTTTAATTGGCGCTATTGTTATTAAAACGGGCTCACTTATTAAAAGTAAGTTAACAGTATTGTGTAATATAAAATACTCATAGATTTTATAAATTTTATATCACAATGTAGCAATTGGGGTGGGGACTATAAACAATTCCAAACTGATGCATAAAATTATTATCTGTTTTATAGACCTACATCAGGAATTAATACACATAATCATAATCAAGCATATGCTATTACATATATATGGATATTTATTATTCAGAGAAGAGTAAAGAAGAGCACAGAAACTGAATAATTTAATACTTGTCACCAGCAGATATATTTATCATAGTATAAAAAGTAACTGACAAGTTCCATTAACATTTTTTCATATGAATTCTACTGCAATATTCATCATAAAATGAACATTAGCAACATACTTAGTTAGAAGTTGCCTTTGAATTTTATATGTAATATAGGGTTGACCTGGTACATGTCTTGGCTTTGCAATTAATATTAGCATCAGATGTTTAAAAAAAATCTCATTACAGTAGTAGTTTGATGTATGTTTAGCTATAGGACTACATACAGCTTACTAATGTTAATAAAATTGTTCAAATTTTGCCACTTTGCCTTTTTAATTGTAAATGATAATTTTGTTGTTGTTTACTCTTTTATGGATATTAATTGAGTTTGCCTAAATAAGTCTATAACTAACTTCATTTTTTGTCCTTAATATATTCAATAATAACAAATATTTAAAAAACCAGTAAAACTAATAGCAAATTGAAATTTGCATTAAACAAAATATATTGGTATAGCAATGCAAATAAAATTCCAGTCAATGTAAGAAATAAATTGATCGCTAAATCTTATAAAAATGTAGATGTAAGTTTTTGCAATAATTTAAATACTGTAAAATATAGACTCATTCACAAATTAAGAAATATGTTGCAACTTATAAAAAGTATAGATTTATTTATCAATATTCGTGCACTGAAAATATTATTCACATTTTATGCTTTATTATTTTGTGTATACGAGCTTGCTGCATGCTAGGTCGTTGTTAAATAAAATGTTATTGCCTCTTATCCGCGCCGTAATATCCACTTGATTCTATATTCCAAAACATAAATTATTTACATGCGCTGGTAATAAGAACTTAATTGTTACAATAACCAAATGAATGAAAATTTACATTTAAATTGCAAACACATAGTACACACTAAATGGTAGTCAGGAAATTATAGTGCAGGTAAAATCCTAATTTAAACATTCAAATGATTTCTATTTATATTAAAGCTTAGATTCAACCTGGGATTTATCGTTTCATATTTTATTTAGATATACAATTGATCTGCTATGTTAAGTAGCTTACAAACACATAAAACATATCTAAACTGCTGTTTAAACTGAATTTCATCAGACATAACTTGAACCTATTTGAACTCAACATCAACTTTACTTTAACTTTATTATAAAGTTATTTGATGTCATTAATTTGGTCATAATGTACACTACAGCAACGCAGCTTGGCCACTGGAATATGAGCACAATGGACCGAACGATATTTTTGTGTAATTTAAGTTGCCTGGTATGACGGCCAAGCTAAAGTGGCTACGCTATATATTATATCAGTAACAACTTTTATTTTATACAATTTTTGAATTGTTTTTATAATAATTTTAAGTTTTCATCTTTTCAATCGTTTCATAAACCATGCAAATTGGATGAAGAGCTACTAAGCCAATTAATTAATTAATTAGCATTAAATAATAAAACTAAATCAAAACAGTAAGGGTGGTATTCATAGACAAAACTCAAGCTCCTACTGAGCGCGTTCTCAGTCAAATACTTTTTATTTTTAACCGTACTCAAAAATATATAACTTTACCATAAAATAATATTTTTGAGTAAGGTTAAGAATAAAAAGTTGTTGTAATAAAGGGTTATAATTTAAACAGATGATGGGTGCATACATTTCAAATAAAATAATGAGAAGGGAGGAAAGGTGGGTATGGAACCAAAATCTACATCTTAGCAAAGGCTTCGAAAAAACATATGGGTTAGACGTATGACTTTTTTGTATCAACCAGAAGGTAGTAATGAAAAAATTACGTTTATCTGTACACGTATTTGACTGAGAACGTGTTCAGTTTGAGATTGAGTTTTGTCTATAAATACCACCCTACGTGTAGTGATTATTTAGTTGTACATCAAATAGAAACTTTGTATAGAATAAGTTCCAAAATATATACAACTTTTTTATGCTTCTCTATTTTGCTCTGTTGGTGGTCTTTACATCTTTTGTGACAAATTTTTTGTTAAAAAACATGGTTATTCTGTTAATATACCAGCTCTTTTCTTGTCTAGCATCAAAAATGAAAACAAGGATCATTTTTTTGGCAAAAAAACAATTCATTTTTTAACGTGCCTTTTAGTTTGATATATTTAGTCCAACGTTTTTTCAATTTTTCGATCTCTTTTAAATAATACGATTTTTTCAGCTTTTTGGCGATTGTTGCATCGATGACCTCTTCATTAGAGCCGAGCTATTTCTACAATTTTGGAAAGAGGAAATAGTTGTAGGGTGTTAAGTCATGAGAATATGGTGGATGTGAAAGCAAATTAAATTCTAATTCATTGATTTTGGCTATGGCAACTGTTCACTTGTGCATCCGTGCATTGTCTTAATGGAAAAGAACATTATTTTTGCCGAACGCGGTCGTTTTGAAACGTTGTTGAAACGGTTTGATAAGTTGCAGTAATTTTTTTTTTTTAAGTTAATTGATTTCGATCATGCTGAGTGCAGTTCAAAAAACCGTGGCTGTAACTTTGTTGGCCGATACAGCAGTCTTAACCTTTTTCGGCTTAGGTTTGGCAGTAGAAATCCACTCTTTAGACTGTTTCTTGGTCTTTGTATAGTGATGGATTTATGTTTTGTCTACAGTTATGGAACTATTTTCATTGCGTTTGAAAATTGCCAAATCGGTTTCTGTAATTGTCACTCGTGTTCGATTTTGTTTGTGTAATATATTTTGCATACGGTTATCTGAGATGCGAACTATCTCAACTGTGTCGCGTACTTTTGTTTGTGGTCTTGCAATACGATATCATGGATTTTGTCAATTATTTCTGGTGTAGTAACGTAATGTCGTTTGGGCGTTCTGAACATTTGGCATTAGTTGTGCTTGTACGACCACAACAAAAATCAGTAAAATACTTGTAAATCATTTTAATCGATAGTGACAAGTTCTGATAATATTTATCAAACTTTGTTTTGGTTTGCATAATGGTTTTTTCATGTAAAAGATAATGTTGAATTAGGCACATGAAATTTATTTCTTACGTTATTTTGTCCGATTTTTGCATAGCAACCTGCAATGACTAATGTCTTCTGATAGTAGAGTTGTTGGTAATTATTACTGAATCCACTTATTGTTGATCAAATACTGAGTTTATTTGTAGCTTTGTAGTTTAATGAGAGTATTTTTAAATTTATTTTATGGAAAGTATGATGTTTTTCTTCATTAGTCTGTATTTGTCCAACTTTTTTTTGTAATACACGCTTTTAGCAGATTCTTGCAGTTCCTTTAAGATTGTTGTTCCATCTCATTATGGGTCTTTCGAGATCTTGCTTGAGGAGCTAGTGTTTTCACTGTTCGCTATTTCTTTGTTTTTTTTTATTTGCTTTGCATTGTGTACTGCGACTGCGAGTTCTATTTGAGCTTTTTCACCTACTCTGCTCCGATTATAACTTTTTGGTCTTTTGCATAATCCATGTGGTTCTCTTTCGATCTCTCAGAATAATGTACATTATTGAGCTCTAACAATTGTCTATATGTTTCTTTGTAAGGGTCTATGTCTGTGCATTATATGTCATTACTGGTAGGATGCATTGGTTGAATGCTTGTGTTTTAAGGTATTGCGGTAGTTTCTTGATTTTTAATACAAAACTTAGATTTCCAAATGCCACCTTTGGCAATCTTGTTTTTGTATAAATTTTAGTCGTTTAGGTTTCTTTGTGAATTCTCATTATTTGGCTAAGGTAGATGCAGTGGAACACTTTTTCAAGTTTTTGTTTTAGATTTATTTATGTTTAGATTTATTTTTTTCAAAAGCTTCTACTAGTCATTGTTTTAAATTGTTTGTGATTATCTGTCACTCTGTTTTTTTTTCTTTACAGTGAAGAGTTTTGGAAATCTTTTTCAGAGCTAACGTGAACAGTTTTGGTGATATGACGTCTTTTTATCTAACTGTGCGTTTTATGCGTATTGGCTCTGAGGTGTCTGCCAATTAGATTTTTATTGTGGCGTGACTGTATATTGTTTTGTAGATTAAGCTTATTGCCTTTTTTGTTCTAGTTGTTTAAGATACATTCTGTTTGCAGGCATTACATAAATATGCTTTTCAGTATTCTAAGAATAGCGTTTCCACTTTTGATTAGGGTTTTTCTTAAGATTTTGTTGTTTTTGGGTGATTTATTGTATTTCGTTGCGGTAAATGAGTTTTTAATTTTGTTTATACTTATGTTGGTCTTCTGAGTTAATGTTTTTAGTTTTCATGCTTAGGATTTGCTTGGTTTCTTGATTTAAGTATATTTTGGTGTTATAATGATTCTGATATAATGTTTTGGTTTTTTTGGCTATATTTGGTTTGTTTCTTATTTACTACTAAAGTTGGTCTTAAGTTTTTTGTTTTCTAATTATTTTTGATTGTTTTCTTTATCCTCTTATATTTGCTGTTTATTAGTGTTTTGTTTTGTTTGTATTGCGTTTATTAAATATTTTTTCGTTTCTTTTGGTCTATTGATGTTGAGATTTAAATCTATCTTTTTTATAATTAAGGGATAAATTATACTTGTACCTTACTGTGGTCACCACCGGTTGAGAAACGTTTTAATACTGTGACGAATATTGATTTGTAGTCCAGTCAAAGTAGCTTTTTCCAAAAAAATCTAAAAGTTTTGATTTTTTTTAACTAGGTGAAGTTCTGACAAATATGACACGAGCTCTAGCGGCAATGACCGAAAACAAGGCACTTTTTTCGGTTTTTTGTTAATATCTCAAGAACTGTAGGTCGGAGGTGAAAGTTAATTATATACATAATGAAAGCTGATAACTTGCAATAAAAATGATCATAAACATTTTCTTTTTATTCCCAGCGGTTACAGAGATATAAGGAGCTAAAAACAAAAAAGTTAGCACGGCACAATATGTAATTTATAAACATTACTAATTACCACTGCTAAGCTGCACGTAATCAGTGAAGAATAAGAAAGTGCTATCTCATTTGATTTCTGGTTATAGGTCCAGTAAACTCAGCATTTTGATCCTTATTTACAAGTCTTTTTGCCGACTTTTGTGTTTCTTCCAGAGGTATGAAGAAATGCCATTCAGACATTCTTCATAGCAGTTGTGGCAAATGTTTGTGCACATTATTCCTGCTTTTTGGCAACCAAATCTGTTTTCACATCTAGTTATAGAAGAAGACGTTGAGGACTGCCTCAGGTTTTGCTGCGTCTTCTGTAGTTACTGGGATCAACCGGCCGACTCAAACTTTCAACTCTACTGTTCTGGAGAAAGTTCATTTTGTAGCCAAACTTTGATTTGGTGTTATACACAAAAAACATGCTGCATTGCTGCTCCTTTTGTGGGCAACAACACAGAGAGGTCTGGTTTAGCATTTAAAACCAATTTGGTGAAAGCATTGTAACAATGCATGTTTAGGAAAGTTTGCTTGTGGGGTGCATTCTACAAAGCCAGGAATATTTTGTTTCCAGTTTTAGCTTTATTACATCAGTAATTTTTTGCAGTGATTTGTGTTTTGTGTTCAAAGTTTATGTCATCTGTTTTTTTTAGTTTGTACTTCGGTTCTGTTCAGTTGTCTTCGTACTGAATGGTGTCGCTGAATAACCATCAAACACAACGGTTCAGGTCTTGCCGGCATAATGCTTGAGAACATAGGCGACATAACATTGGCAAATTGTTGAGATTCAGGATTTTTGGAGCCACATCATCTTGTGTAACAGTAATCTTCTATCCAAAACGATGTCAAAATCAAGGAGATTGGCTTTTTCTTGTAGTACAGAAAAAGTATCGTATAAAGTGGATTTTGTTTTGTTTTCCGCATTCCAGTATCCTCAAATAAAAATAAAAGGTAAGGAACAAGCTCATGCTATAAGTAGTTCTTTAAGTGCTCATCACTCTGTTTGTTGATAGTTATCTTTAGAAACATTGTTATAGGGTTGATTACTACACTTTCTCCACAAACAAAAAAGGTTGCTTTCATGGCTTTGCCCGTTTTAGCATCCTTTGTTGGTGCTTACATTTCACACACTTCATGGGCCTCGATATTCTGAGATTACTATAGTTTAGGTTGTGTTATATTTAATTATCTCTTTGTTTGTGGTAATCTTTTCTATTTGTTTTGTAGTACATTAGATCATTGCATTTGCTGCTACCATTTTATTTAGCTGATATTGGTGGACTATTGGTAGTTTTTAGTGTTTTTGACGCCCTCTTATTATACTAATAAGTTGCTTCTTGATTTATATTGCTTCATGTATTATTGTTTTGCTTGCAAAACCATTATTCTACGAACACAAATTTGCACAAAACACAGCATTTGTCGGGCATGCGTTCGAACTGTGGTATAAGTTGCATTATTTCTGACAAACAGGAGGCGGACCAGATGAGATCGCGGCGAGTCGAGTTTATTTTGTGTTTGAGCAGGTTTGGCAAGATAGAATAAAAACAATGCTGATATCTTAATTTTAAAAAAATGCCAAATTAATACAGTACATTGTAATCAACTAAAATTATTATTAATTTCTATTGGTCTTCGTAGTTTCAGATTGTTTGTCGCGGCATTCCCCCCCCCCCTCGCTTAGTGTGGCTGGACCTTTAAAAATAATAATAATAATATTAATAAACGTTTTTATTTATTATTTAAATATTAATAAAAAAAGACACATTCTTTGGAATAACGAAATTCAAATGGACTTCACATCTTAAACCAGCTGTATTGTCCCCTGTTCTTCTTTGGTCATAAAGTAGTAGAAATTTCATACCGTAATATTAGAAAACATTACAATTTTATTTTGAGTTAAATTTAATTTTTATAATTCAATTGAATATTCAGGCATAGCAAATAATGAAACATTAATTGCATCTGCAACTGCATAAGCATCAAAGTAACAATGCTGACAAATTAAACTCACCATCTACTACCAAATTTATGTTCATTAAAAGCGCCAAAAAGTAATTAATCGTGTACAATTAAAATCGGATGATCGCTATTCCGGCCGTCAGTCCGTTGTTGAGCTTTGCGTAAAAGCACACTAAATCCACGAATCGAATTAATGCCAGTTTTGTGTTCAACATTGATAATTTTAATTGAAACAAGATTTTAATTAATACACACAAAATGTGATAAATTGCTTGTATATTTAATTCAACATAATCTTTTACTTGTAAAAAGAATTTACTAAAGTTATGTAAAACAGCTATTGTTATTCCGCATGCAGAAATTGTATTAAGCCAGTTTACGATGCCGCTTGCATAATTAATAAGCACCACAGAACAAATTTATTTGATGTTGATTTAATTATATTATTATTGTGATTATTAATTATTAAACAACATTGTTTAAAGTACAGTAAATAATTTTTAATAAATATTTATATTCCATGTCTAAATTTTAATTATGGATATAATTACAACCTATAAATATCCGCCTGCTTACGTCTTTAACTATGTCAAAGCTCGGATTTTATGTTAAAATTGATTGTCTTCATAATAATTGTAAATATGTGTTATCGATTCTCGATTATCGAAACCAATTTTATACTCATTATACTCAAACTGATTAAATGAATTATGGAAATTTCTAGCATGTAATGCAAAGCCGTTGTTTTCCTTCCAATCATGACATTCAAAATTAATAACAAAGTGTGTAAATGTTATTTTCGGTAATAATTAGTTCGAGTTTATTCAAAGGACTGGATTGAGCGCTTCCTTTAATTATAGCTTGATACACTGGCATGCAAACCAATTCCTAATCGTTTGATCTCGATTAGTTAAGCTAACGCCCTACTTGATCGAACTGAAATTAACAGATTATTGCAGTTTCCAGGTCAATTTAGGAAGCTATAGCGACAATAAACAAACATTATTTGTTGTGGTTACAGTTACTTTTAATTTTTATATAAATATACTCTTTGAGTTGAAAATCTAATTTGGAATATACTGTTAAGTATTATATTATAGACTTACAAAGTACTTAAAAAAATCTATTATATAAACACGAGTTTTATAACATATTTAAATGCATACGTGCCAGTTTAAAAAACAAGGTTTTTTTAAGGATAAATCAAAATGATTTTGTGAATCGAGCTTCTTATGCATGTTTTCTATTTTACAACTTACTTTTTAAATCAAATTAAGTGCGATATTCAGTATTGTCTATTTTTTTAAAGAATTTTCTATCTAAATTATACTTGTGTTTTAAGGCAACATTACGATAATGTTTATTGCTTTTATTGATGTCATGTTCCAGTGCACTTTTAAACATTAATATGTATACTACCTGCCAAAAGTAAAAGAACTTATAGCATATTTTTTCAGATAATATTTAAACTATTGCCACTAAAAAAATGATTAAAGTTTCAACAAAAAATCATGATAAGTTTTGGATTGATTTATCTTGAAAGTATAATTAAGAAAAAAGAAGTTTTATTGCTATTTTTTAGATTCACTGTGCAGTGATATCACGATTTTATCATGCAAATCAGTTGATTAATTCTTCATTTAATCAAAATATTACCTGGATGAGGTTTGTTAATTTATGATATTTTCTCAACGAATTGGAAAAGTATCAGTACAATATTGGATTTTGGGCAACTTCCGGGGAATATCCTCCAGGGGTGGAAAAGCCTTGAGGCTGTTGTGGTGGCTCTTTGTTTCTGGGACTTTTAGATGCAACCTGGAGTTGTTTGGTGAATCGGCGTTGAGGCGGTGCTAGGTCTGTTTAAGTGGTGTGCAATACCACCAAGTGCGTGTGGTTCACGTAATGATGGTAAACCCTTCTTTTGGCATGAGAGGAAGCGTTTGTTAGTGTGCAGTTAGTTCTATTATTTTTGTTAGCTAGTTCATTGCAGGAGTCGTTGTTGTGATTCTGTTTTGATGCTGTGTTGCGATCTTGGTTAGTTGCTTCACAATTTAATTTTGATCTTTAATTGAAACTTTGTTGGCAGTATAGATAATGCTTTGTCCTGTACGCACTCTGGAGTTTGTCTGTCGGTGCAGCTAATACGTACGTTGGTAATAGACTTTTCTAGACTAGGTTATTAGCTGGTCTGATGCACCGTGGTTTGGGAGGCTACCTGATTCACCTTTTGAAGGAAAGTGCCTACAGACTAAACTTTCCTTGGATCATACTTGGAAGTTCGAAACCGTAAGGCTCATATAACTTCTGCTTGGAGATTGTATTTTAGGAGAAGGTTGGTTAGGTGGGGAAAAGATTGTTGGATATCACCCTATCTATGACTTTACTTAAGGTGCATAGACTACTGATTGGCCGGTAGTTTTAAGAAAACTTTCTTTGCAGGTTTTGCAATGTTTATAACATTGCAGTGCAAAAGATCACATGAGCTGTTATTATTTTATGCAAGAAAGATTTGAGTTCTCTGAATTCTAGAAGCAAATTGAGTTTTCAGTTTTGAGATAATTTTTCTGATTTAAGAATTTGAGATTTTGTGTCGTTGTTAGTGTCCTTTAAGAAGTCATGACTTCTTAATGAACTCTTTCGACGTTTTATAGATAATTGTCCTCAGTTATTGAGGGGAAACATTGAAGTTCAAATGACTGCACCGACGTCTGCTGAAAAATAGTCTTTTTATAGTAGTCTGGATGAACTTTCACCTCGTTGATTGGCTAATTTTGTTTCTTTTGCTGAAACGCGCACTACTGACTCCTATTATCATTTTAATACAAAAATGTAATCATTAACCAATGTTATGAGCAGGAAACTAGAAGCATTTGAAATGTAGTTATATTGAAGGATGTTGAGAGTTTTGTGGAAGGATCGCATAACCAACACTGAGATCCTTCATAGAATGCAGACGGAGAAAGAGGCCCTCAACACAATAAAATGCAGAAAACTCCAATACCTGCAAAAAAACTGCAAGGGAAAGTAGCAGGAAAAAGAGTTGTCGGAAGAAGAAGGATGTCATGGCTGAAAAATGGTTTGGCATGACCACCACCGAGCTTTGCCAAGCAGCAGTAAATAATGTGATGATTGCAAGAATGGTTACCAAAGTTGGGAGAGGATAAGGAACTATAAGAAGAGATGAAAAATTATTGTTTTAGTAATATTTATGTTTTTTAACACTTTAAATGACTCTTCACGATATATTTGAAATTGGAGCGGGGCCCTAGTAGGTAGCCCTGCCCCGGTTTTTGAAGATGCAACAAACTTGAGCAGCGTTCCAAACAAATGTTATATCTTACTACACTTACGTAGATAAATAGCACTGTTTATCTTTAGTTACATTTGTTTTATATAACTTTACGTACAATTAAATTAGAGAAAAATGTCAATTTTTTTTAAGTAGTGAGCTGTTGGCCTTAGCAAGTGGCTTTTAAGAATGACTTACGCATGGCAACACCTTCCTTATCAAACTAGTCTAGATTTGGTACTAGTTCGGATTTTCACTCAGCATCTGTAGCACGCATGCTGTCTCCGGCCTTCTCTTTTTACAGCCTTTATCTGTTTGTCTTTTTTGCCTTTTTGTATCTTTTTATCTGCACTGACATCTAACTTTGTATTATTTTCTTTCTCCAATCTGTGTGTTATTTATTCTAATTATTTGGTTTATCCTCAGATGCGTTCTTAGTTTTCTTAGGTCTTTGTTTACTTTGTCTTTATCGTATCTTCTTTCTTTCATGAATAGTTTATGCAGTTCCATTAGTTGTATTCCTTTTGTCAGTCCTAAATTTGTAAGTTTTACCTCCAGTGATACCCTTGTATCTCTATCTGGAGTTACTTCTTTGTGTCTTCTCGTTGCCAGGTTAATTCTAACTATCTCAAAGATTGCAATATCCGTCAACTTCGAAATAGCGTATCTACCATTTGGTATTTGCTTCGTTATTTCTGTTATTCTGATTTTTTTCAACATTTCTTTTTTCTTTCTCTTTACCTTTGCAATTTTGTTTGGTAGTCTTTGTAAATGTTCTTTTTTCTTCTATTTCTTGGTATGCGTAATTTTTCTGTCCTTCCTTATTTCTTTCTTTATGGTAATTTTCTCTGTTTTTTGTATCTATTTTGCTTTTCTCGTTTCTTTCCTTCCTCTTTTAAGGCTTTTATTCCCTATGTATGCTTATATTCTTCCATTGTCAAACTCATCAATTTCCTTTCTTAATGTTGCAAAATTAGTTAAACTATATGATTTTAAGGAATTTTAATACACCAAAACATTGCCGAAGTCTACATGCAAATACCAAAAAAGAATTGATAATTAACATTAACGATTGGGTATGCCGTCAGAAAAGTTGTGAGATAGGCACTTTGTCGTAATTATAAATCACCAATTTTCATTAAGTTCAAAGCATAGTAATGGGAAGACGCTTTGTCGGGCCAAATGATGTAACTTTTGGTTGAATTTCTTTTTTTTTACATATATTTTACATCAGAACTTTTCTTTGAAATGTTGTTTGGGTAAAATATGTTATTTCTAGACATTTGCAAACGACTAAACGGGAAATAACCTCTGTCGTCCAAAATAAACTTTTTCCTTAATAATTACTTAATTTATTTAACCATTGTGATCTGTTCTTCCGTGTAATCTGCAGACCTTTGCTTCTTTTTGCATTAATAATAACTCTTTCAATTGTCTTATAGACAAAAAAATAGACACGCAATTTAAATTTCTTGCACATTTTCTTTACAAATTTTGGAAGCTTTTCTGCAGTTACCAACTTTCATAACAGTTGTCTGTTTGTCTAAAATATTGTAGGTTGTGCTTCTAGATATTTTCTCCTCCAAAAATGTCTGATTGTATACAATTTTTCTATATTTTAATTTTCATTATAAAATTTCATAATCCTTTCCTGCACAAGTTCTTGTTTTGACGGCATTCTAACAATTATCGAAAATTTGAATTTGAAACTTGACACAGAATTTTGAACTAAGCATTAATTACATTGTTTTGTGTCATAGACAACGTTGGTTTATTGTTTTAATTGAGTTTACAAGCTAGACTCGGTCCAAATTTGTTACTTCATCATCCGTCACTTATACTATTATAGTGCTATAGTGCAGTTGTGTAATCTACCATTATGCTTTGGATTCATTTTAAATACCCCCGGTGTACGGGATTACAGGTAGAAACACTACATACCTAC
Source organism: Tachinus rufipes (assembly GCA_963932245.1). Taxonomy (NCBI): domain Eukaryota; kingdom Metazoa; phylum Arthropoda; class Insecta; order Coleoptera; family Staphylinidae; genus Tachinus; species Tachinus rufipes. Next base: position 40,339,626 of record OZ010741.1, on the reverse strand, counting down.
TATACGGTGCATTAATTTATGTAAGAAGGAACATATAAAAAATACGTTTTGCAAACTTTAAAAAAAAAAAAATACTTATAATATAAACATTTTTGGTGTATTCAAATCTAAAAGTTCGCTTATTTTGCCGTTTTTTACCTTTTTGTAGACTCAATGTTCTGTGTCTATATTTGAGCTTATTTTTACGTCCTTTTGCGTAAGTTACATTACTAATGGTTTACAGCATCGTGGAAAGCTGGTGTAATTTTTTAAGATAAATAACAATTATCAGTTGGGGTTTGAACCCGAGATCTTCAGTAAGTGAGTTGATTAATTGTTTTACTACTTAACTTTTGCAGCATTGTAATTAATATCGTTTTCAAAAGAAATAGGTAGTATGAAATGTATTAACAATATTGGTGAGTACTAATATTGTGTCTATGTTTTGTTATTAAATGAACCTACCAAAAAAAAACAATTACAATGGAAGTTTTTTATGTTATATATCTAGCTATGGAAATAAGGAGGTATAGATATAGGACAAACAAAATTTTATTTATCAACGTAAGAACCATTAACACTAACACACTTATTCCAATGTTTTTCTAATATTCTTGCTTTTGACAAATTTTGTTTGAAAATTACTGCAAAATATGACACTACACCGTTTTCCAAGTCGTCATTTGATAAAAAGCAACGTTCTCTTAAGTATTTTTTTTTTTTTAATTTTGGAAAGAGATAATAGTCACGATGTTATAATTCTATAAAGCCGCGTTTATTGGTTAATTTTAGACAACTTATGCTTGCAGTTGTTGTGCAGTAACAGAATTTTTTGAGCATAATTATGGTTTTTTTTTGTTTGTGTATACCCTTTTCCAAGTTTTTAATTGTGTGTTTGGAAACATTCTGTGTTTTTGTAGTCTTTTTTGGAATATACTTAATTAAGAAAATCCTCTCGGCGTCTTAGAAAACTGTGGTTCTCACATTTTCTGCAAAAAAGGTGCATTTTTGTTTTCTTAGGTAGTGGAGAGCTCTTATGAGATATTATATGGACTCTTGTTTTGTGGGAAGATCTGAGTATTGCACTCAGGTCTGATTCCCAGTTACAATTCTATAGAAGAAGTTTTTATTGTGGGATAAAACAGTCAAGGTCTCTTTGCAAATTTGTCGTCTACACTGTTTTTGTTTGGAACTGAGCAACTTAGAACTTCATCCTGCCGTGCTTATCCCCAAATCTTTTCTAGCATAACTGAAACTTTGTTGTCTTTCACACTATGGTTTATCATAAATAGATTCCTGTCCCATTTGAATTGCTTGTACCAATAATTGACTTGAAAATTGAACGTGTTATTTTCTCCATACACTGCCACAATAGTCTTATGAATATTCTTTGGACTGCTTTCTTTTTATAAAAATTGCATAACGCTTCTTGTGTTCAAGTTGCAAATCACTCATTTTGGACTCTTTAAACTGATATCAAAATATTCAGCGATTGGAACCAAACTTATAGATGACACCTTAAAATGTAATAGAAACAAGACATAAGAACTTCTTGCGATAGCAATTGATTTCATAGCTAGGAGATAACATAAAAAACTCCTCTCGTACTACGTAAATTTATTAAAAAAATATAAGATATATTTTCAGTCAATTATGTAAAGTTGGCAAATACTAATATTATTTATATAACATGTTGATGTATCAATCATTTATTTTCTTTTTCTTTCATCTGTATATAGCTATATTCTAATCGTTTACTTACAAAACATGAGGGAGAATACGTATATATTGCATAGTCCACTCTAAATATGAATGAGTAAATATAATTAAAGATATTATGAATGTATTATATTCTGTCCTTATAATATTAAATAGCCTAATAGTAATTTTATTTAGATTAGCTACTAACAGGCCGCTATAAATGTCTTCATCGGTTAAGGAATTTATTTCATATCTAAAATTAAACTTTTTTTCTAAACCAGATAACTTCATACATTTTTGTGAGTTTTAAGATAAAAATTAAATTACCATACTGAGATTATTTCCAAACGAAAATATAAGGTAACGACTTTTGTGTGAATGCAATAACCATAAAATACTTATCCCTTTAATGGCCATGGCATAAAAAAAAATTAAATTATAGATTTAATTTTATGATTATATTTTATTTATATCCTTAAAATTATACCTACAATATTTTTTCAATACTTAAATGAAATAAACCTTCGAAGGAAATAGTCTGGTAAGCATACCTTTCCTTAAATAGAAGTATCAACAACTTTATCAATTAAAATTATCCTTATGGTTATATAGATAATCTTAATCAGTCTGGAGGTACTAAATACTCCAACATTTCATAAATGTCAATGCCCCATGAGAATAATTAATATACGTAATAAATGTATGAAATAAATTTAGACCGACAATACAACCCACATTGCCGCGACCTTTTGGCCCCTCGCTACCTCCTATAAACATCACAACATTTATCGGTAATAATTACACCCAACTAACATAATAAACATAATTACGACCTTACAAAGAATCGACATGATTTTTAAAACTAACTATTAAATCGGGTAAGGTTAATATAGATATCAGAATGAGGTCATGCAGATACAAAAATTACAGGCCTCTTTTTGTTTATTGTTAGAGTAATTGCATCTTGAGTGTGTCCTTAAAAATTAAATAGACTTGCGCCCACCTGGGCGCATAAAGTAGGTCTAGGTGTACCTCGAAAAGTTTATGATTTATTAATTTTTATATTTGAGTCATCGTTTATGCAATTTGAATGCAATGACATGAGCACGTAATGGTTGGCTTGAATAATATAACATAAGTTTTCCAATTTCTTGTTATGATATTTATATTGTATGCTTATTATGGTAGTTGGCAACTTCTTGAAAGTTCAATGTAATATAAAATTGTAAATTAGAAAAATGCGCTTGATTAAATTGATCAGACTATCTTTATTGATTGTAAATTAATCTTGTTAAATTATATGCTATTTCCTATTCACTATTAAAAATGATATATTTCCATTTGTAAACACTTCTGCTTTCATCGGTCGTTTATTTGAGGTTTTCGTGAGTGCATGATAAGGTAAATGTTTCCTGTGTTAAATTAGTAACGACTTTATTAATGAGTATTCTGCCTGCCATTGTGATTTAGTATGTTACATGAATAGAATTGTTCACCTATAATCCACATTGAAAAGATTTCATTGAAATAAATGGCTCAAAGCACTGCCTTAAATTTAAATTTCAGAAACTAACTTTTAATAAAAAAAGTCTGTCAATCTCAGGATGACAGAAAACCATTTGTTTACAAACACAAATGAAAAAAGTAGTCTATTTTTCATCCTTCATGAGCGAAGGCAATTAATTTCGGAGGAAAAAACACGAGGCGCGATCTTTCCGCGCGTGATTTCCCCAAATATACTAAAAGTTTCCCCCTATTATAGAATTTATTTATATCACAACAAAAGCCGTGGGGAAAACACACCGCTATTATACGAATGGATAAAAATAGCTTCTGTACTATAAATATCTATTTTACTATAAAACTGCAGTACATCTAAATATACGTTTCGAGGATTGCTTCACACAATCAATGGTGGCGTTTTCGCACGATTTCTTCCAATTACCGCAATGATCATTATTTACGCTAATCACTCAAAGCAAATTACATATTCGATCGATAAGTAAATTACCGCACTCACTCGGCACTTCTCTTCAACGAATCGTATCCAATTAGCTATAAATCATACCACACATATGTTATTATATTATGAAATTAATCAATTAATCTTAATAGATATATTAATATAATCTTTATTTTTTAGGTGCTCCATGATCACATAAGCTACCGTTATGAAATTCTAGAAGTAATAGGAAAGGGTAGTTTCGGCCAAGTAATTAAAGCACTAGACCACCAAACCAACAAACCAGTTGCCATTAAAATCATACGGAACAAGAAGAGATTCCACCATCAGGCATTAGTCGAGGTCAGAATTCTTGACCATCTAAGGAAGAGAGATAAAGACGGAAGCCACAACGTAATACACATGTTGGAATATTTCTATTTCCGCAACCATCTGTGTATCACGTTTGAATTGATGAGGTAAGCATATATAAATCCAACACTTTCCCTTATCTAATATAAATTTAATTTCACAGCATAAATCTCTATGAGCTGATCAAAAAGAACAACTACCAGGGCTTCAGTCTGAATCTAATCCGCAGATTTGCGAATTCCCTGTTGAAATGTCTACGTTTGCTACAGAAAGAGAACATCATCCATTGCGATCTCAAACCGGTAAGAGATTTTCAATTTGCTTTATTTTTCTGCAATAAGTCACACTGTTCCGCAACCGGGCAATTTGCCAACTGGATGCAGTTTCTAGCATCTACGGATCGAACATAATTGGATCCCCTTTAAACTATTCATTGCTGTATATCCTTTTTGTGGCTCGTTCTATTGAGCGGCTTAATATTTAATCATGGACTATTGCAATTAGAGCTGACATTATCGATTTTGAATTAGTTGACCGGGCTTAGTTGAAAACATTGCTCCATGTATGGTGCGCTGCGTTTAATAAATTCAATGAAAACTACACATCATAGATATACGTTTGTGGTTAATTATCAGGGTATTATTACAAAACCCGAATGCATATGTCATGTTTTATTTTTTTGTAATTTGTGCGCCTAGTTTTTTATCATTTCAAACGTCATTGATAGACAGGTATTATTCAATAAATATTGCATGAGTACGTATAAATAAACAACTGGCCTCAACTCGAGCAGTTTGAAATTTTCAATTCATTATTTTTGCTATTTAAATTAAAGAGTTTATATGCAAATTGATATTTCAAATAGACACAATTCACAAATATTGTACATTTGATAAGATAAATTCATAATTATAATAAAATTAAACAATAAATTTAATTAATAATAATTAAGCAAGAAATGAACAGGCCTTAAATAATGAAAAACAGAGAGCCCCTTTTTATAACCCTGCTTAGCATCGCACAATGTATAACTAATGTATGTGTTAATATGAAATAAATATATTTACTGCTACAGCTTGGTCCATGTGAGAAATATGAGCGAGGGAAAAGGATGCTAAAACGCGCTAATTCATAAGTGCGATAGAGCCAACAATATTTTTGTGTATATTATGTTGCCTATTATAGCGGCCAATTTATGCTTGGAGTAGTGTACCACTCAATAGCCATATCATAATCTATTATTTCAATAGGATTAAATTATTATTGCAAATGCTCACGCATCCAATTTACAATTCATCTGTTACTTGGTCTATTTAATTATTGCTCATGTAATGTACATTAAAATTGTAATTCATACATATTTATTAGTTAATAAGGGTGCAACAAATTATAAAACAAAAGCAGTTGACTATGATTTGGAATGAATTTATTAATTCAAAACCTATCTAAATATTGCACACACAAAAATTAATTTATACTATTGTTTTTAAGTTTTCTCGTATATAAAGTAATTTCGTTTCAAAACAAATGTAAAAATATATTTAATTTGACGTTCAAAAGCCGTATTCTGCAACATTACGATAACGTTTATCATAAAATGAATAGCATGCTTTAAGTCATTTTTAAACACCAATATGTATTTTTAGTTATAAATTTGTGAATAAACTGTAAATTTTTTTGATATGAAAAATCTATGACATGCTGCAATATCGAAATCTGTTGCAGAATAAGGGATAGGTTGTGACATGTCATGTAGTTAAAGTTTGCTATATTTAATTTGATGTTTATACTTACCTGTGTACAATTAAGGCAGTGGCGGAGCTAGGATTTTTTGGGCCCCAGTGAAAACATTAAAAAGGGCCTATAGGCATAGATAATTTTAAAAAAAGTACAGTTTTGTCATTTATTTAATTTTTATTTTGTAAATTAATTGGGAGGCCCGAGGTTTTGAAATAATTGTGGGAGGGCCCCTTATGCTTGTGGGCTCCTGAACTAAGGTAACAAGTGATAAGGCAATTCATTATGCATACAAGGAATAGTGTTGTCCTTAAAATAGATCTTAGCTTAGGGCGCTCTATTAATTACTGTCAGATAGAGATACTGCAGTTATGAAAGTAAAGCTTTTGATAAAGAATTTGGCAAGTGGGACAATTGCATTCTGCGCCTGTAGATTGTAGTAAGCAATAATAATTCTACGCAAACATTCTTGACCAGAAGTAGCCAAAATTTGTTTTAGCTCGTCCCTTAAGTGCTTTGTTGGGTTTAAGTTAAGAAAAACAACTTTTATAATGTAATCTTTTAAAATAGTTTCTAATAAAATTGATGTACGGTAAACATTTTTTTTATAACCACGGCCTTTCCTAGCAAGGAAAACAGGGTGTGTTCTGATATAGAAATTTCACTCTAGGTTATGCATGAACTGTCACCATAACTCAATGGAAAAATCTGCAAATTATTTTCCGGTTCTACGGTTTACTTTCTTTCTTTAGTAGCTGACGTATAGGCATGTCTTGATCTTATCGGAGAACAGTACTGATCTCTACTGCTTCAGTGCAATACAAAGCCGTTCTTGACAACGAGCTGAAGTAAGTTTTAGACTAGTGGCGAGTTTCTTACTGACAAGAATTTGTTGAGCAATTTTCATCTTACTGTCTACTGTTTACGTAGTTGTTATTGCACTTGTACTGCATAAAAACGACAGTTTTTTATTATCGTTTACACAATAAAGCTCCGATATAAATCGCTGTCTGCCTCTTTATGGTTAAAATAATTTCTTGGGCAGCAATGACTGTAGTAATATGCATTTAACTAACACACTTATAACCTGATAAAATTGTGAAAAACGAATTATCTTTCAAAAGATTGTTATACTTGTTTTAGCAACCATGTAACCAACCATGCGCCCATTTTGTTATCGGTTTCTGCATTTAATAAACAATAAGCATTTTTGATCAATTTAAGTTTATGTTAAAGCTTATTAAATCTTTCGAACAACAGAAGTTTTTATTTTGATCTGACATTTAGTTTAAAAAACATCAATTAAAGTTGAAAGTACCAAGTGGATTGAGTTCTAGTAATTAGGCCAAACGCATAATTGTTGTGTAGGTTATGTTTATTGTTTTTCTTTCTTACATTTGCCTTGCATTCTGTGGTTTGTGTTTGGTTTTATGTACATGCTTAAAATATCATGGACGGACAAAGTGACAAACATTAAAGTGATAGAACGTATGAACAAAGAACAAGAAATCATACAAACAATAAAAAGAAGAAAGCTGCAATATCTAGGGCACATAACCAGAGAAGCAAAATACGAACTACTCCAACTGATAATGCAGGGGAAGATAATAGGCAAGCGGAACATTGGTAGGCGCAGATGTTCATGGCAGCGTAACCTAAGAGAATGGTATAACACCACATCCCAAGAGTTATTCCGTGCTGCTGCTTCCAAGACGAAGATAGCGATGATGGTTACAAATCTCATGAAAGGAGATGCCACATAAAGAAGAAGAAGAAGTTAATAATGTAAACAGTTAAAGTTTACTAAAAGTCAAGTGTATTAAGTTATGCGAATGATATCGATCAACAATAAACTGTTTTGGGACAGTTTTATCTCAGTTTACAAACTTGTAACTCTGAATTACTAGCTTGGCAAAACACCACATCACACATATCTTACCAGCATCTTGGGAAAGAGTCAGGCCATATAAGAAAGTTGAAAAGATGTAACATCAAAGATGCGCTTTTTGTTAAATACGCCTAATTTTTTGTGAGTGATCCTAGTTCTTTGACTTTGACTTTGTCGGTTTTTGGTAGGGTGATGTTATTATTGATAGTTGTTGTTATTGTTGTTTCTACTGACAATTAGCATTTGCGTTTTTTTATAAATTAGTTTCATATCGTACTGTTCACTCACCCCTGCTACCCGGTCTATTAGTCGTTAAAGGCCTTTGGCGCTGTTGGCTATTAATACGGTGTCATCGGCATATCTCATATTATTTATTATCTCGCTTTTGATCTTTGCCCCGTCCTCAAATTTATGCAAGAACAACATTTTGGAGTACGCGTTACAGTATACTGCCTTGATTGACTTTCTTTTTTAATTAAATTTATTGAGGTTATTATGTGGACAGCTGCTGTCTAATCCTGCTTCTCATAGTATTTCCAAAAGTTTTAAATGGTGGACTTTATTAAAGGCTTTTTTGAAGTGATGATACGTGCGAAGTTGTCTTAGTTGGCGTCGGGTACTTACTTGCCGTATTAAAACCTGAGAGCTAAATAATGCCACAGAATTTGTTGAAGAACTGTATAGATCTATAAAATATTTTATTGCATACTGATTTTGGACAAATAAATATTATCAACTTTTGTTTAATATTGGTGGAGACTTTTGCAAGAACTGCCTTATTCTCTTTCATATTTGTTGCTGCAGCCACACCCACTAGCTCTTTGTTCAGCGGGTGCTTGTATACAGATGGTCGGGACTCCGGGCAATGCGGTTACTTCTCGTGTTGTGTAAGCCGATGCCCCATCATGCTGAATTCAAAGTTTCTGCCTGGTTTTTAATGGCTCAGCCTCTTCAAATAATAATTTGTCCAATAACTACGAAATTAAAAGTTGGAACTAAAAGTTGTTGGTTTTAAAGAGTTTTAACTGCCATTCGGTGTAACATAATTGGTCGCAACATAATGCACAAATTTAGATGAATTTGCAAGTATTTGTTTTCCCGCACTCTATCTTGTGCATCATCTCAGACTGTTCTTAATTTAATTGTATTCTGCTACAAGTTTAGATGTATCTATATTTAAAGTGAATTCATCTCGTATGTTCGTAATGAACAGAAAAGTACAAAATCAAATTTAAAATCTATAGAAATGTTTTTACTTGGCATTTAACATTTTCTATATTATCTTTGACTACTTCCATCTACTTTTATATTTACGCAGTGCATTAATAAAATTGAGTATGTTCGAATAATGTTTACCCTTGCTAACTAACAAGATATAAAACGAACCAAAATAGCAAAAGAATTCCCTGCAGAGAGCGCGCGTAAAACTGGCTCCACTATTTGAAAGGGTTTCGTCCAATTTTTATAGCGGTTATAAAGAATTCCAAACACGAATTCGAAATATACGTAGGCTTCATTTTATTTACCAACAGTATATTTCTCCCTGTGCTTTGTGTAAAATAAAAATAGAAAAGTACGGTGCCGCGAAGGAGTAAAGACAATTTTATTGTGAAATATTGAAGGAATGCTTTGAATCGTTGAAAAAGAATTTGTAATTTATCTGATGTTGAATATATATCACATAGTTTATATTTCTTTTTCGGTTGCATTCTATTTAAAGGTAATAACGATGCAAACTAAAAATAAAATTCATTGTTGTTTTAATTATTTTTATTATATAATAAATGTTTACTTTGATAAATTTTCAATTAATTTTGTCTTTACTGTTACCCTAACTTTTTTTAAATCTTTTAGAAAATGCGTTAAAGTTACTATTGTCGAAATCTGAGAAAGCTATTATACCGTTTGAAAAATAGTAACATTAAGGAAGAAATGGTGCCTCAGAGTAGGATCCATTAGATTTTATCAATTCACATTGTAATTAGATACCTTCTCATTATGTTGACTAAGGAAAGTGAATAGCTGTATAATAAGAAATAATGAGCATCCTTGAATATTCTCTTGCTAAATTTTACTTTAATATCCATTAAGAATAAATAATAACAACCGAAACAATTAAAATATAATGGATGCTTAAATTGTGTACCAGATTAATGCCAGTGTTCATAAACATTTTTGTAACGATTCATTATCAAACGAATCATTATAATTTAATGAACATTAAAAATATAACGATATTCATAAATAAATCTTTAGTTAATTTTTTTAGTAACTTTTTAGTTACTGTTGTTTTTAACCTATAATATATAACTTTAAATATATATCTAGATAATTAGACATTTTCAAGTCAAACAGATGTGTCAATTGAATTGTTTGTTACGAATAATTTAATAAACGTCATTACAAATGAGTACAAAAATTTGATTAAACGGTACGTTATGTTTTTAACGAATTATTATACGTTATATAATTTTTTTATCATTCCAACTGCTTTTGTCATATTAATTGATTAAAGTAAAACATGTTTTCAATATAATTTTAACTTATATTTCAAGTTTAAGCAATAGTTATAAGTCAAGTTTGAATAATTGTCTGCAATTGTATAAATTAGTTCTAAAAGTTTTCCGTACAAGATTGTTGCAACATTTAGCCAAAAATTAATAAAGATAATGGTGCTACAATTTCAAATAAACAACTCATAATCTGGAAACAATATATACATGGAGTGTCAAATTAATGTTTTTGTTATTATCACCTGCAAGTAAGATAAATTAGGAAGAGCAAAGTTCTTTGGAACATTGTTGAAGCCTACAAAACCTTATCAAAACTATAAAAAATACAAATTTGTTGTAGAGAATAATTAGGATATGATTCTGCTTTAGTGTTGTTTGTTGCTTATTTGTCTTTGTTTTTTGTAATTTGTTATAGATACTACAAACGGTGCAGATTTGATCTTACACTGTTTCTTATGCTCTGCTGATGCGCTACTATGGAAACCGTTACTTCTAATTCTCTTGAAGAGCCACTGATTCAACATTTATTAAAGTTTTTACTAGTATTACTTCTGGATTCTGGATTTGAGTAGGAGGATGAAACCAATTTCACTGCACTTAGGCCTGATTAGGCTTTTTACCATACCTCCTCCAGTGGTATACCGTACTCCTTCGTTTCAACACTCATCTAATCTATGTGGTTGATGTATACAAAGACGTTGCTTGGAGGTTTTCTTTATGCTAGCCATGTCAAGCCAGCAATTTTCTAACATGGACTCTCTTACGTTGTCTCGTCTTACATTTTACATTGATTGCATATCGGGAGGTCAGTATGCATGTGTTTTCTTAATTGAAAGTGTCCTGTAAAGATTCCTGTTATGGTTTGCAGGTTCTTTCTGGACAGTCTCAAGTAATAGTCGGCCGTTTCGGGGTTTGGGTCATTGCCTCCTTTGCCTGTCAACAACCCGCGTTGTTATACCATCGTGCTTTAAATGCATTGTGTGTTTTTGCTTTTATTATGGTGAGAGTTGATCTTTTGCTTGCCAATCCATCAGCTTTAACATTACATATTGTGTCAGAATGTCCTTTTACCCAGGATAGCTCAATGCTGTTTAAGCGAGCTGCCAATGTGACGGCATTTTAGTATTAGCCTTGATGTGATTTTAGGCTTTTTTATAGCTAAAATTTCGAACGGACAAAAATATCTCGTAAAAACGTGCATATCCTAACAGACGCACGTTTTTACTAGATATTTTTCATGTTACTATTTTCATCACGCCATGGGTTATCTCTGCCTGGAAGATAGTCGTATGTGTTTTTAGTGGTAAGGATATTGAGAAGTCTAGATCTTAGGAGTAAATTTCCGCTTGAGAACTTGTCTTTACCCACTTTTTGCTTACGTAAACAACGTATGTGTACACTGTAGGGTCTTTTAAATATAAAATAGGGTGAATGATATCTGTTTTCGCTTTTAGTGAAGGTGTTTTTCTCTTTTTTCAGGAGAGAACAGAGCTGACTTTTTTTGCAATGTACCAAAATCCAGTTGTAATTAGGCGCAGTGCTTCTGATGTTGCTACTTACTTGACATAGATGTCGAGGGGTGGCAGACACAGCACTTAGGCATGCCATTTGTTACAACTCTTTCATAGCTGTGATTGGAGGTGGTGTATTGTGGGATAAGTATGCTGATGCCACAATGATGTGCGTTTTTCGTCTCGTGCCGAGCTAATCCTTGCAGTTGTAACGTTGCTGGTGGAGAGCTGGAGGATAAGAAAAGCTGTTATATGTTTAGGTGTGTAAATGGACGTCTTTAGTTACCGTTTATCTTAGATGGCTACTTTAATGGGTGGTTTGATGAACATGTAGCTTACTAGACTGCTTTTTCTACTTAACTTTTTGACGTCTTCCTTCTCTATATCTAGATATCTTTTATGCCGAGCTTGTGATTTTGCTGCTCTAAATAACTTAATACTGCCTCAATGGCATCCGAAAATTTCTCCTGTTCAATTGTGGTGTCCGACGTAAATGTTCCCGTACTGCTTTTAGCAGTTAACAGAGTTTCCAAAGACGCACTTGGGAGAGTGTGTTTTTGAGATTTCATCCTCCATGTATTATGAGAATTATTTGCACTTTGCTGGCTCTCCACTCTCCATGTAGCCCGCAATAATAGGGACGTTGAAAATTTATCGCAAGGGCTACCATAGAAGTATAGTCCCCGGAAATGAGTTGTACACGAACAAATACTACATACAAAATTATTGATCGAGGTGGGTTAGTCTTGACTACTCGTTCAAAAAAAAATCCTAGTCAAAGTAGAGTGTTGCCAGGCCTCATTTCTTGGGTTACTCAGCTATCAGGTATCCTTTATCCTCCCTTACAGGTTTCCACGCACGGCAAAAATTGCGGGTAGCTCTTCCACGGTCTCTCAACGCGACTACTACGCTGCGGGGTGATTGTAATTAGTTTGGAACCTTGCTTTCTGCCACTTACTAACTTTTATTTTAGTTAGTTTATTGGAACTTGCAAGCCCTATAACCACGGCAACGATACGGTTGTCAACGGAGAAAATATGTTAAGAAATACTACCTTTCTCCTATGGAGAAGGTGTTCATGTTTGCAGTCACTCGATGTGTATGCAGAGTTGCAAGTTTTTTTGTGGACAATCTGGAGTTGTTGTTTTCAATTTAACTTAAAAGCTTACTTTTTCAGTCCAAATTATTAGAATCAAATGCGTGCAAGTTCTGAAATTGCAACTTAGATATATCACTTGCCTAAGATGAAAATTATGGTACTGTCAAAGCAATTGCTTTGTATGCCTTCTGTAGAAAACAACGATACTGCTAAAATAGACAAACAGATTGAAAATGTCTAAACAGCGAGCGCAACCTTTAACAGGAACGTTGGTTTACTGATGCAGATGATTTCTCATAAAATAAGTCTATTTTTGTTATTTTTTTCTCTTTATATTAGTAACAAAAATAACTTTCTGGTGTACAGTTTAAACTTCATAACAGTGTTCAGTTAATTCTTATCTTCAGTTGTATCATGAATCACAAGGATTGGGTGAAATTAAAACACCGCTCTGTCTTGTATTGGTCTTCCTTTGCATAGTTTTTTGTCCTGTCTTCAATAATTGGTATTATTTCTCCTTGTTTAAGAATATGTCCTATCATTCTGTCTTTCCGTTGTTGTAACATTTTTTCTTTTCATTCAATTAATTGTAATACTTTACTTTGTTACTTTATCTTACCAGATAATTTTATTTAATTATTCTTCTGTAACGCTTTTATTTTTTGTCTTTTTTTCTGGTTTGAGCCGCGAATCTACACATCGCTACACTCTACACGCATGTCTTTAATCTTATTATTAAATTTAATGTTTTTTTCTAATTCATAAGTCAATATTAGACCAAAATATTATTAAACTTTTTACATACCATTTGATACTTACGGCTATATTGTTTGCATACCCCTTTGTTACAGTTTTTCTATTGTATTGTATGCATTTTATATATATATATATAAGTTGAACAGTAAGTGCAATAGCCTTGTCTAACTCCTTTTTCAACTCCTGCTTTTACTTCTTCTTAACGTGCCGCTTTTCAGCCAAAGAGGTTTAGAAATCAAGATATTCTTTTATTTCTTTTTTCTGTATTTTCCTTTAATATTGAGTCTTAGCAGTTTGTATCTCTCTACATTCATAACGTTTCCAAAGTATTTGAGCATTCTGTTTATGATGCTTTTAGTTCTGCTTACTTTATTAAGCAAGTCTCTACTTCACATAATAACTTTGAGGAGATGTAGCAACGCAGCATCCTTACTCTCAGTTTTAAGTTTAGGTATTTATTACATACACATTTTTCTGGATATTTTGATGCGTGCTCTTATTTGCATTATTTATCATGTCATGTATCTAGGTATATACCTGTATATTTATCTACACTTTTTATTTCTACGTTATTTATGCTCAACTTTGATTTGTTTGTTGTTTTTAGATATTATCATAAATTTTGTCTTTTTTGTATTTATTTTTATACCATACTCATATTTGTTGTTTAATCGTTGTAATTTTTGAAACCAAAAATAGTAGCAGTTTACGTCTAGGTCTAAAAAATCTAATCAGAACGAGTCTCAAACCAATAATTCCGTACATACAAAGTTATTTCACTTTTTGTGCAGTTCAATTTGTTTGTGTGTATGTATTCAACTCCGTTGTGTATTTGAACAAAAACTTTGCTGAGTGAAAATGGTACTGAATAAATAATGTGTTGAATGACGTATTACTCGGCTCTTTAAATGATTTCATTTCATAAGATGATGACTGTGGAAACAAGGGTTAAAATTAGAAAATTAAAAGTCAGTTGAGAAACATTACCATAATTCCATCCATAATCATATGCATGAATGAACTAACGATTAATGTTGATGTATGTAACTGAATTAGTCTCAATAGATTTAGAAAATTTCTATTTATTATACATTTTGTGTTGCAAGATAATTAAATTATATAAAACCAAAGTGTTTTTCTATCAATTTTAACTAAGTACAATAATAACGTGTTGTGTTTCCATCTATACAAACACGTACTTACGTATCTACAACGAGATACACTAGTATTAAGATTACTACGAGCAGTGAAAACTTATTTCTTTATACTGTAAAAATAACAAGATACTTGAGAGTGCTTTAAAAATAAATGGAAAAGAAATATACACCGAAAAATAAAATCAAGAATTCTCTTTCACGACGAAATGCAACTAAATTGAATACAATTTGCAACAGACGGTTCAATTTTACTTGTTATAACAAGAAAATTGATTTCAAGAATTTATTTGAAAAGATGCGAACATGTATATAAAGTTGTTTGCTCTAGTAAATTAAATTTAGTAATATATAATAGGATTGTAATCAACAGAAGCGAGCAACGGTAGTAACTATTTACAAAAGTTAACTATAAAGAAAACTAAACGTATTCTTTTTGCTATGAAAACTAAGTCAAATAATGATTAAAGTTTAGATTGAACTGGCTGGTTTAAATTTAGTGAGTATTGTGCTTACTATTTTTTATAGTCACCTGTTCAAAGGCAGCAGACAATAGATATTTATTTAATTGTGAATACACTTTGAACTTCTTACAATGCATTCCGAAGCTGGTGTAGTTAGTTTGAAAATGTTTCATTAATGGTTTTATTGAAACATTACTACTAAACAACAATTGGAAAACATAGTAAGTTTTTATTTAATAAACCTTACTTTAGCTCGACTATTAATGTAATTTACAGATTGTTGATACTTTAATTTATTTAAAACATGCAGTCGTTTTGATTAAATTTTCTGTTGCTTATTCTGATAACATTTGTCTCTAATTACCATTTTAAGTAAAACAAATTTAAACCTATGTAATTAATTCATAAAGAAAAACCTTATATAACCTGACATCCTTATTAAAACATATACAGCTAGCTTCACTTTCTCATCATGCACGCGCAAATAATTAACAATAATATTATTTTAATTGAGTATTATCGGATGGCACATGATAACATATTATGATCTTGCATAGAATTGGAGCATAACAAAACTTTTCCTTTTTGTTTTCGAATAATTAACCCGTCATGACTAATATACTACACGTTATAAGCATACAATAATTTCATACATGTCCGATTTGATCACTTCCCTAAACCATTATAAACACATTTTATTTTGTACAATTACTAAATGTGACACATGTCAAACAATATAGATAATTTCTGGTAAATTTGATAAAGTTAATACATACCAATGTGTGCTTATTTATATAGCAAAATGGAGTATTTATGGGTAATAAAATAGAAATGAATTGATAGTGCATGCGACATTAATATTGATCCCGATAGATTTCAGAATGAAAACTTTATAAATATCCTTTGAAAACGTATATTTAGACAAGATTTTGTTGTAAATAAACTCTGTGATCACGTTATATATTATGATGAGCGATATGAAAATATTTACGAATTATTTTTAGTCAAAATGTTTTCATAGTCTCGAAATAAATTTTATTAATCAAAAAGCCCAATGTTTGTCTAAAGTGCAATTATCACCAAGACATTTTATTATGTGTTCAGCTGCTTTGCGTGTATATTTTATCGTAGGTGATGATATTTCATGCAATAATTTAAGTTTTATTGTAGATTAGTTGCATGCTTTTCACATCATCCCTAAAATAATTATAATCCTATATCGACTTAACTGCGTGCAACTATTTTTAGATTTTTACTTTGTTATTGTCACACGGAACAAAAACAATATATTGCGCTTTCATGTCATGGCATTAAACAATTCTTATGCAACGATTATTAGAGCCTTGCATTATTTACTGGAATAAATCACGCTTTTTTAATTTTTTCTTTCTATATCTACGTTATGCATATATAATTCCTTGGTAAGCAGTCATGCAGTCTATTGCTTTGCAAATTCAGTGCATATTTATTAATAAAAACAATAGGGTAGATTAAATACAATGTGGTTGAATTTTATTACATTCATTATAATTTTACGATCATTTTATTAAATTTTATACTAATTTAAATTCTTCTTTTTGTTAATGATATGCTGATGATGTGAATTTTAT
Organism: Tachinus rufipes; assembly: GCA_963932245.1. NCBI lineage: Eukaryota > Metazoa > Arthropoda > Insecta > Coleoptera > Staphylinidae > Tachinus > Tachinus rufipes. The sequence continues at coordinate 40,322,900 of OZ010741.1, read as the reverse complement.
AAATAAATTAGTTTTTGTAACTAGTAATTTATTAGGGTGAACGATAATTTTAGCATGCCTATTTTGTTTGTCTACAACTTTAAAGAGGAATATACTTTTCAAAATTGTTCCCTGTTAATAAATTGCAAAGAGTTTTGTGTTCATAATTAAAAAAAAGAACTTTCTTATGAAACCTTATTCCTTAACGTTTAATTATTCTAATCCAATTTCTTTTGTTCTCTGTTGAACAATAATGATATTTGTGATAAACCTTAATTAATTAAATTAACATAAACTTTAAACAAATAATGTATGGCCGCGATTTCAACCCAGTGTAAACCGGTTGAATTGTTAGTCGATAAGTTGGTTATGTTTTTTTGGGCATGTTCCATGGTGAAGTCGTTAAAACATTGCTGCGGCGTTTTGAGCCCAAAATCACCCCAATTTAGTAGTGGCTTCTGTCAGTTGTACCAGTTGGTTACTACTGTTACGTTTTTCAGATCTCGTAATGCTTACTGTATTATAGCCGTTAGCGTTGAATCGGATCACGTAACGCCGTTGGTTTTGCGGTAATCTATGCTAAAGTATGGATTTCCGTTTTCTTGTCAATACGATGAGACAAATATGGGCTGATGAAAGCTTCAATAATTTCCTGTCCGAGAAGTTCCCGTAATTGGTCGTTTTTTAGCTGTTTTTTTATCAATTATTTGGTAGTGGTGGTAGGCGCGTTGCTATGAGTTGGTCATATTGTGTGCTCCACGTTTCTTGGAACGCGGGGAAATTGATCGTTTGGTGCAAACATCTTTTAAAATTGGTCTAATAGTCGTTTCAATCGAGGGTTGTAGACAGTCGTAAATTCGTTGAGAACTACGTTGTCTTTGGTGTTTTTCTCTGGAGTTTTGATATACGTCAAATTGTTGTTCCTATAGCATAAGCCAGTTGCTTTCATTTGATCTTGAAATTTGGCTATTTTTCTAATGTAATATGTAACAGTCTTGATGTCTTGTGTTCCTCGTGGACATGACATTCTGAAAACTGTGCTTTTTATATTTCCCTGTGTTTTGCTTTAGATAGTATGGATTGGGGAACAAAATGCTTTGCGTGTGAATTGTTTTCAAGACGTACTATCTTCCATGGCTAATTAGGGTTTCTTGCAGCTGCGGTTGGCTACTAGCATCCAATTTTTTTGGTGTACCCCATGTGCCGATGAGCTTGTAAATTCTAGCCAGCACAACAACTTACCTTGGCGATTTTGTAATACTCAGGTCAGTTTACAATGGATTCTTGTTTGGTTTGTGGTGTTGTTCAGTGTATGGATCATATGCGGGCGGTACACTGGCTTGTATTGGTTTGATACGAGTTGTACTGGGCGTGTTTAGTTCCGTACTTATTTATTCATTGTTGAGTTGTTTTGTGTTTTTTTTTTAATTTTTTTTTTAATTGTTTCTAGTAGTGGGTTGTTTGTTCACTGGCTAGCTAATAGAGGTAGGGTTTGATAGATAGAGACGGTTTCTTTTCTGCCTAGGTCTGTATGTGGTTTGCTAATAATGTGCTTGTGTCGTTAAAGCTGTTTGGCTCTATTATATTTTCTAGGTGCAATTGAATGGAGGATCAAGGATCAAGTATCAAGTAACTTTTTTTAGAGAAAGTTGAGCGTTTGTGTTGTTAATGCTGTATTCAGTTGGTGGGAGACTTTGAATCCGCCTTAAATTTCTTTTCGCTGGTGTATGTGGTATTGATAGTGTAATGTGGCCAAGCGGCTAGGTAAAGTTTTTATTTCCTTTTTGTTGATGCAGTTTTTTGCTCAAAGTGCAGTTTTTTTCAGGCTAAAATTGAGAGCAACGGGTGAATTATTCAAGCAAAAACTTGAAAACACTTGGCCACATTTTGGTTTTTTCAATAATATTTTGATATTTTATGGGAGGACTTTGCTTTTTGACATTGTATGAATAGAATATTACATTTTTCAAGAACTTTACGGCCGGACTTTAGTGTTTTTTAACAATATTTGATATTTTATAGCCAGGTTTTACTATTATTTAGATTTTATGAATTTTTAATAAACTTTTCATCAGTTTGTGGCTGAATTTTGATAATATTTTGATATCCAAAATATTTCGGTAATAATTTCTACAACTTACCACGTACGTTTTCTCGGCTTCTGACCGAAAAAACGGTGGCGAGTTTTGAGTATGAATGCCACCGTCCGCAGTCGCCTGCGGGCAGTGGTTGAGTGAAGATTGTGTTTAACGTTAAGTGAGTTACCATAGAGGTGGGTGAAGCATTGGAAAATGTACACCGAATCAAGAAGGAGAGTACTTTAAAAAAGACATTTTAAATTTATGTTTAATAAAAGATTAAAAAAATTACCGGATTAAACAAAAAACTTGGTGCAGTTTTTATAAAATATTAAATAATTTATTTTTTGTATTTTATTGTTTGAGGCTTAGCAACAATGCTAAGTGGTTTGGAAAGAGCTCAAAGATTATTTGAAAAAGTAACACAAAATGACAAACAATCATGAATTATGGTATAAGATTCAGAATATAAACATTCAGCTCCTAATCTGACCTTTGTAAAGTATTTTTTGCTTCAGCGTATTTAGTACATTGTATAAAAATATAATAAAATGACGTTATATTCTTAAAAAGCCTAAAAAATGAAAAGCAAGTAAACCAGAAAAATGTAGAGAGAAGATATAGGCAAAAAAACAAAAGGGGAGGATTAAGAGACATTGATGGAATTTAAAAGAATTGACGGAAGATAGCTGCGGAATAAGTATAATAACAAATTAAACGGCAATGAAAAGTAGATGGTGGAATGAAGAATTAAAAAGAGAAACAAATAGAAGATAAATGGAAAACATACATATAATCAGGAAAGGAAAAAGATTACAAGGAATGTAGCAAAGCAAGAGTAAGAAGTAAAACACACGTCAAAGCAGAAAACATGGACAGAATTTGGCAATAAAATTTTAAAAAAACTTTTACGAGAACCAAAAAATGTTCTACAAGATAATCAAACAAATGCGAAACAAGATGAGCTTAAAACAAACAATTTAAAGAACAAGAATGGAAAATTAATAGAGTAATAGAAAGAATACTTCAACGAATTGACAGAAACAATAAGAGGGGGACAAAAAAGAAACAAAACAAAAGAAGCAAACAAAGAAACTATTAAAAAATTATTACAGAAAAAAACGAAAAAACAGCAGATATAATGATGTACATAGAAGAAAAAAGAAAGGATATATTCCTAGAAATAATAAATGAATACAAAAGAAATACACGAGGATTGGAACTGAGGGATAACTCTAACCATACATTAAAAAAGGAGAGATATGCGACAAATACAGATGAACTACACCCATTATTATACCAAGAAAAGTATTCACAAGAATAATACAAGAAAAACTAGAGCTTCTGCTAAGAAGAACAGCATGGATACAGGAAAAACAGAAGCACGCAGAACTTTATACACATAATGAGAAAACCAATGGACAAGACATTCAAAAAAATGAACTACATATATGCTTTATTGACCTGAAAAAAGCTTTTGATAGAGTAAGGAGGAGCACTCTGGAGAAGAGAAGAATAGAAAAAAGATGATAGACATAATATCTGAACTATATAGAAACATAAATAAGACTACAACATAGATGAATTTTAATCCCAATACTTTTTGCAACACTAATAGACTAGACTATAAAGAAAAGTAAAGAAAGAGCCAAAGACATACAAAAAAATGAAACAAGTAGGAATCCAAATACTCATGTTTGCAGACGATATTATATTAATAGCAGACAGAAATTAAAACAAAATATAAAAATATTTGAGAAAAAACTAAATAAGATAAACATCAAAATAAACACTAGCAAATTAAACACAATGATAATAGCGGCAAAACTAAAGAAACACAATATAGAATTAGAAGGGCAACAAATAGAGCAAATTGAATATTACAACTAACTCGGCACAATAATATAGAAGATTGGGAAGAGATACAACTAAAGATCTACAATGCACTAAATTATTCATTCTTGGGAAAGAAGGAAGTAATAATGACAGAAATATGTAAGTAGAATAAGACCAACTTTAATATACGCAAGTAAATTATGGACAATAATAGAAGAAATCACAAGAAAAGAGAGAGTAAGAAACACAGAAGCAAGAAGAGAACTAAACTCAAAACAAATAAAAATTGTCATAGAAGAAAGGCAATTAGGATGGTTAGGACATACACACAGAGTAGAAAAAAACCGTATATCAAAGAAACAGTATAAGGGGAGTTGATAAATAAATAAATGCCTAAAACCAAAACTTAATCTAAAAATGTCCATACAGTTTCAAATAGTGGTCTATTTATTGTAGGCACATTTTATAATCGTGTTCCGGTTCGGAGTTCAGGCACACCATTTTTATTCAAGTATTCTTTAACTTACTTAATATGATCTGTGTTGTTTTACTCTAAGATATGTAATGAAACTGCAGTTTCTGCAAAGTCTCAAAAAATATTAAATATATAACAAGATTTTGTGTTATAATAAAATTATATTGGTCTCTGAGTATTTTATTCAAAATATTGATAGTAAATATTCATCAATTGCATTTATTTTTATCTGTATTAAATTTATTATTTATTATTCCTCCAATCGCTACAAAAAAATTCATATAACATCCGATTAAACGGGATGTGAGATTCATGTTTGCATTCTGTTTTGTTGAACATATGTATTGGAAAAATTTATTTCAATAAATGTTTACACAGGTATGAGTAATCAATTTATAGCTATGACCAAATTCTAGTTACAGTTCATTAATATAATATTTGTATTTAACGTATTACTTTTATTTATTATCGATATTACAAAAAATTGTTTGTACTGTTATAAATTTATTTTACACTTAATATTTTTATTCCATTTATACATATAAACACGCAACTATAATATGTTTTATTTCTTTATTAGTAAATTGACTTGTTTGATTTTTATAAAGTTATATTCATGTACATATCAATCAATAAAAGCAGTGGATTAATCAGAAGATATTATTTGCATTTTTATAGACATGCTATTATATTTACATTGTAATAATGTACAATCTTGTATATCTTAATTGCATTTTTCATATTAATCTCTCATTATATAGAAACTGCATTAGTTTAGAACAAAACAAACAAAATATATGCGTACTATGTAGACTTATGTATCGTAAAATGAAGTTATCCTAGTTTTAACTTACAAAATTAATTGTATTAAGGCTATGCATACATAGTGGAAGCCATAAAACGAGCATCGCGTGTCGCTTTACCTAAAGCTCATTCTGAAACTGTTCACTTTAGGAAATGAACTTTGTTGGACACTTCCTTTGCCAAACAAACAGATCCTTATCATCCGGGAAATCTAAAAACTCGCAGCGCTTCATTATCATTGGATTAAACACACGCATACCTTTAATTTACGCATTGTTGTAATTTTTTTTTATCTTTCAGGAAAACGTGCTGCTGCAACAGAGGGGTAGCTGTTCCATCAAGGTGATAGACTTTGGAAGTTCATGTTATTCAAACCAACGCGTGTACACATATATACAGTCGCGATTTTATCGTTCCCCAGAAGTCATATTGGGATTAACATACGGGACGCCTATAGATATGTGGAGTTTAGGTAAGTTAACCGATGCATACAATTTTGATTATGTACTAATTTGCTTGTATTAGGGTGTATACTGGCGGAATTGTATACCGGCTATCCTCTATTCCCCGGTGAAAATGAAGTTGAGCAACTGGCTTGTCTGATGGAAGTGCTTGGGCCGCCTGGGGAAGAAATCATAAATAATGCAACAAGAAGGAGGCTATTTTTCGGTAAGTAAATTGAAAAAAGAAAGTATATTCATTTGAATTAACCTTAAATTTGCTTTTTTATAGATTCTAGAGGGAATCCTCGTTGTTTAACGAATACTAAGGGACGTAAAAGGAAGCCAGGATCCAAGAACTTGGCTATAGCACTGAGATGCAACGATACCCTCTTCATTGATTTTATATCAAGATGCCTCGAGTAAGTTGCTTTACATTTTATTTGTATTTACTGCGGCTTTGTTCCACTTTGTGAGAATGACGTCATTTCAATTAACAACATCCTTTCTTAAAGCATAAGTTTTCCAAACTTTTAATATTATACAAGAACACCATTAAACAGGAATAATCCTGAAATTCATTTTAATAAAGTATATTTATAAATAATTCTACTAGCGCATACTTCTACACGCAATCAATAAATAGCATATGGTTATATATCAATTAGTTACAACGTCTTAATTGCTAATAAATAAGCAATAAATTTAGATTAGCTATAGATAAAAACAGTAATTTTAATTTTGCAAGATAAATTTATTGTTCTAGTTAGTCACATGTATGCTAATATTTTTGCAATATTTAATATCGTATATGTTAATAAATTGTAATTTCCTCATACTGTTGCGCTTGAAAATGACATCATTTTTCAATCAGATAGATTAAATTAAATTTATCGGTTAACCAATATTAACCATTTATCATAGCATAAAATGACAAGAAATAGGATAACATTGTACGTTTATTTCAATTTCATATCATTGGAGTTTAGAACTACAGTCAAAGTTCTGTGAACTAGTACACAAGTTGCAAGAACAACTCGAATGAATCTTTGTCCATTTATCTTGATTAAATATGAGATGTTTGTTGATAACAAAAATAATAAATTACGACCCTCTTCACAATAAATAATAAATTTAAAAAATTATACCATTTAAAGCAAATTCTTATCTCCTCTTATTATTTAATTCCATTGAAATGAGTTTTAGGAAAAGATAAATTGGGATTTTCCTAAACTCGCTAGGCGTTTTTTGTGAAATCAGGATTTATGGTTAGATGCGAGTTTAAAATGTAAAAAACTTTTTTATTATGATGGATGCTGCAGAGATGATTAAAATTTGTCGGTTGTAATTGTAGAAAGGAACTAAATATTTTACGAGAGCAATTAAAACAACGCTACTACTCACAATTATGCGATTTAATTAAGAATGAAAATTTCAGTAGGCAAAACACAGGTTTTTGTTGGTTAAAAAAAAATATTAAAATTTGAATTTTAATTATTGTTATGGTATATAACATAACAATCATTATGTTATAGATATAATGCAATATTTTTTATAATTGTTTTGGCCAAATTCATATTAATTTCATAAATCTGAACGGGAAATATTATTTTGCACATTGTTGTAACTAATCATAACGGCGAAGCCCACAAGCGACATTTATTTCAATATTTGCGGGAGGATGGGTTATGAAGTGAAATAAAAGCTCGGTAATATGTTTTTTCCAGAGAGCCTACAAATCATATCTTCGCCACACTTTTTGCATTAAACCATTATAGGTATTTTTTGTTTGGTTATCTCGTAGTAATGTAGAGGAGTAAAGCTTGTGCAGCCTAGCCAACGCTCTCTGTGTTTAGGATCTTTGGTAGCATTGACAGTAATTTATCAGCCAGCACAACATTTCAACATGGAGGCCCTGTTGTAAGAAACTGTCAGGCAAATACATTGCTAATCGTCTCGTCATCCACTTTATCAATAAGGCAACTTAGTACACCTTTTCTGACTTTCTAATTTATATACGAGGGGAGTTTTAAGTTATAAACCTAGATATGAAAATAATGAGTTAAGGACTACCAAAATTAAATAAAAACTCATTGGGTATTTCTGAAAAATACGACTCCACGGCATTTTCCAAGTCGCCTTTTGATAAAAAAAAGATTGTTTATTTCAGCTTTAGGAAGAAAATAGGCACGGGGACAAGGTCGGGACTTTAAGTTGGATGTTATAATTCCTCAAAGACGCATTCATCGACTACTTTTTGAAGTCTAGTGCAAGGACTATTGAGTATGCAGCCTGGGCTCTATTTCCAGCAGCGGCAATCAATATCTAGCTAGTCGATGCAGTCGTCTTTTTTTCAAGGCAATGGCAAACCAGCGAAGTATCTGCTTAGTAAACACACCCCTGGTGTGGTTCGGATTTTTCCTTAAACTGTAGGTCCTGCATGTTTATGTAAAGTTATTATTGCACACCACAAACATACCAGAGAGGGCCGTACGCTCGTAGCAAGCACCGGCACTATAAGAAGAAGAAGTTGTCGAGCAAAACCACAGTTCTTTGAAAACATAATTGTGGTTTTTTTGTATATATACGCTTTCTAGTTCTTAATTTTGTTAGACATTCTTCGTTATAGTAGTCTTTTTTAGCATATTCTCGGTTAAGAGAATCTAGTTTTGTGAGAGGATTCCACTGGTTCGCCCAGATCTCACCTCCAGTTGAAATTCTATGGAAGGAGGCTTTATCTTACGACAAAGCAGTCTCATCTACACAGTTTTTGTTTGGTATTATGCAGTTTGCTCGTAACGAAGAAGAACTGGTGGAATTAATCGAATGGCTAATAAACAATAGCATGGTGTACGGTTTAGAAATAAACTTACTCAAAACCAAAACTATCGATTGTAGACCGTGCGAACGACAACTGGCTGAACAAAATTCGAATTGGCAAGTATGAAGTAGTGGACCACTTTATCTACCTAGGCACCGTTGTCAACAATAGAGGTTGCTGCGAAGCGGAAATACGCCGTCGAATCCAATTGGGAAGAACAGCAATGTTTCAACTAACACCTATATGGAAAAACCGCAACATAACAAATCATACCAAAACTAAACTGGTGCAAACGTTTGTGTTCTGTGTTTATATACGGAGCGGAGCTGGAGAAGAATGCTAAGAATATCATAGACGGCCTTGCTAACAAACATATCAGTGCTTAACTAGATTGAGCCTAAGCAACGACTTTCCAGCATGGTCTACAGTCGAATTCTAAAACTCTTTGGGCATATTACAATTGGAAATAATATGGAGAAGCTGGTCGTGCAAGGTAAACCAGATGGCAGGTGAAGAAGAGGAAGATTTCCGACCCGATGGACTGACACAATCCAACACTTCTCCACACCAACATTGAGACTGCAGTCCGCAAAACAGCGAATCGGAGTAGATGGCGGAGCACCGTAAGAAGAGTAATAGCTCTGGGTGATGAATAGGACAAGAATGAGACATACATCATGCCACCACACGTATGTCAAGGCGTTGGACTAAGAAGAAGATGCAGTTTGCTCACACCCAAATCTTCATGTAGAATTTTAAAAACATGATGATATTTTTATTTCTCTAACAATAACTAAAACATTTACTTTACAGTCTACGAACACTAAATCTTGTTTATGATTTTATCAGTTTGAACTTTTAGAGGATTTTTATACTTTGGTCATTTGAACTGCTATTTTCATTTACAACATCCTCTCATAGATATTCTTCGGGCTACTGCCTTCTGTCAATAATAATAAGTAAAAATTGGAAGTTATTCATTTTGCCGTAAATTGATATAAAAATGACAAATGTTAAGCGATTGAAACCAAACACAATATTTTTAATAATAATTTTTGCAATAACGTATTACTTTCATAGCTAAGTAGATAACATACAAAACTTTCCTCGTAACAACCAAGGCTATTTATCAATATTTATCCATCTATGGTGCGGTTAAAACTACTGGAATTGATTTTTTGAACAATTTATCATATTCTTACAAAATAAAAGAAAAAGATTTTTTAGGTAGATTAGTATAATGCCCAAGCAACTTTTTATGAAAGAAATATCTAAGTTGTTCACTTATATTCTATAAGGTGAGGGTGCCTTCCAAATAATTTTATTATTGAAGTAAGTGTTTCTAACATTGTCACCAAACGAATGTCATATTTTGTTTTGATCCTGAAATTTTTGCTGTATTGAAGCATTTACTATAATAGCTGTTTTAAGTTTTACATTATCAGTGTATGGTGTTGTTGACACTGATAACCGATTAAGTAGCAGATGTCGTAGAATCTTCTTCTTCTTCTTCTTCCTCAGTCCTTCTTTATCCATTCCCGGATATAGGCCTTTGGTGTCGTTGACTCTTCTATCAAGACTTATTAGTATGTCCTAGAAAACAGCCTATAATATAAATAAGTGTTGGATTTTACTTGAAAAGTCGGTATTCACTAGTTTTGTGTTCCTATACGGATGTGAAGAATTTTAAATGTGGTTCTAAAGAATATTAAGAAGTGTTTCAAAGAGCAGGAGAGGAATAGTGAATGCAAATCCGAAAAGAAGAAGGAGAAGAAGCGAAGATGGTTAATGTTCTAAGAAAAAGAGAAAAGTACATTAAAATAAAGAAAACCTTTGACCGGGAAAACTGGAGGAGAGGCATGTAGGACCTGGGAAAAGCAAAACACAATGATGATGGCTAGTGTAACGTCTACTAGAGTCTGCTGGATGTAACAAACATTTGTGTAATGTTTTTGTTTAATATTTCTATATTAGTGGTGATAGTTTTTTTAATCAATTTTTAAATATGATATTTGGGCATTTCATAATATGTCATAATAACATAATAATATGTTTGAATTCCAACGAGTGAAACCACACTTGATGAAACTCTCAGATTGATTTGATGATGATGGATCTTGGATAATTGGTAATTATAAATATTGGTAAAATACAAACTATTCTATTTGTCGATAATCTAGTTAAAAGAATCTCTCAAAATATTTTGGTTCTACATCACATTGTCAGTGATAAATTGTTAAAATTGTATTATTAAAGTCAAGTCAAGTTTATAGTCTCTTTAGCATAATGCTGTATTGCTGAATGTCTATAAGGAATCGCTCTTTTTTCTTTGGTGATGTGGAAACGCTTAAATGTTAAATATTGATCTACTTGCTATCAAAGCAATTCATACACATATACCTTGCAATGACACTCGAAGCAAAAAGATGGAACAAACAGATTAAAGAAGTGGTCAAGAGAACAAAGGAAATGGAGACACAGCTTGTTAAACTTATGCCAAACAACGGAGGTCCATGAGAAGAAGCCAGAACGCAAATAGCAACGGCATGGCAGCGAGAATCAAGTTGTTATACGTGTAGATAAAACAACAATCAGAGATAAAACACTTTGCAACAAGAGTACCAAGAAATAAAATTGAGGAATTTGACAACAAAAGAATATAGAAAAATTTGTTTTTGGAATGAAAGCAAACACACAAAATAAAAGCTATAGAAAACGAGAGAACCAAAATGGAAACAAAAAAACAGGGAAAAGACCACAAAAAAAGAAATAAGGAAAGACAATTATGCATATCAAAAAATTTAAAAAAGAATTTTATTTACAGAGACTACGTACTCAACAAAATTGCAGAAATTAAGAGAAGGAGAAAAGAAATGTGGAATGTGTTCAGCATGCGTGTTTCATGAAAATTTGCAAGGCAATAACCAGTGCCAAACGCTACAATTTCTTATGTTTATGATGTTTATGTCGGGGGTGATTGCATCAACAATTTTACGTCAACATTCAATATTACAAGCTGTACCCAACTAAGTGACTTCGGGTATTATGAGTTATGAGTATTGTTATTTCTGCATTGTCTTATTATTATTCATTTTTTCAATTTTATTTTTATTTTGTTGATTTTATCCGAGTGAATCAACTGCAACTTTCATATATTCATTGTTTTTTTCTTAACTTTTATCATATCGTGAAATATTATCATAATGGTATTGAGGAATAAGTCATTTATTCCTCAATACCATTATGATAGTATTTCCTGATATGATTCTTTGGTCAATTAGTATTTGATTATTTTTTTATACTCCTAGAACAAAAATTGCCTTTTCTTTAAGAAGCTCTAAATTGTAACTAAGCTACTGGATATTCTTTTCTCGCAAACTGTGGAAGAAGGATGCAATAGTTGCTTATGCAAGTCTAGATCTATAAAACCTAATTGTAATATTGGCCATTTTTAACCAGGCAAAGACTGAGATAAAGAATTGTTTTTTAGTTTGCGGTTTAGAATCTGTTTTTTAAGTATCTTTCAAAGTAGACAGGATATCAATCATAGTTGTATTATATTATATTTTTTTTGTGTTATTTTTCTAGTTACTTACATTCATTCCGTATATTAGTAAGTAAGAGTTTCATAGAAATGTAGGCTGAGATTAGTAGCTTGTCTGTTTAAGGCTAGGTTTTTTAATAAAACATCTAAGCTTTACAAAACCTTGACAATCGTCAATGGAGAAAATTAATACAATTTTTTTGCTTACAGATTGTGAACGTCGATTTTTTTCTTTTCAATATGTCATGTTGTGTTTTAATTTTAATTGTTTATTATCTCAAAGGAGAAAAGAAGGAAACTCTCAGATGTACTTCAAATGTTTTGAGATTTTTGCATCAATTGCGAATAACTGAAATGAGTTTTTTTCTGAAATACACGATTCAGTTATTTTGATCGGAAAATAATCTGGAATTAGTATGGCATTACACAGCGATAGACAGAGAATTATGAACTGTATGGGGCAGAATTAACTCTATAGCTTGAAAATGAGAAAATGGAAATATGCGTGAAAGCATTAAAGTGTTAAAAGTTATAAAACCTGTGGGTTAATATAGAATTACGATTAAAAATTTATGTCACTTATTAGATTCAGTGTGCTTGTTAGGATATCGAACTGGAAAAATTAGGTCGTTATTTTTTGTTTCTACAAACTCTAAAACACAAAGAGGATTGTAAGAATTGTTGTAAAATCAACTTGTTTTAATATTCCAAGAAAGTGTTTGGAAGATGCATGAAAAATGGCTAAGAATATCTGGGATGTTGAGGGAAACATCGCAATTATAAAATTCTAATTTATTTCATAAAAAGACATTTTACGTCAGTTATATTAGTTCAAGTAATTAAATTAGGTAAATGTTCAATTCCATTAACAGATTTCATTAACGTCTTCATTATTTCAGATATCGATCGTTACTGCGTGATAATACAAAGTTTAAATTACACGATTTCTATGTTTTATGTCACAACTTAAAATGATTTAATAATAAAGTCATCATCATCTAAACTTTAAATTTAAATTAAGTTTCAACTAATCCAATAGTAATGCTAAATGACTGGCTTTATTTCGTTATTCGCTGTAATTACAGTTCCATTACTTTAATTAACTTTATACATTTCCAATATACACGCCTGCAAATGTCAATCCATTCACACTTAAATCAATTAGTGAAATTGCTAACATTATGCTGTCAAATAGTAATAAAAATGTACCCAATTGATTAAAAGTTAAACATACAAAATTGTATTGCGGTACGTGGAACTTTTCAAGAACTCAATTTCTAACTCCTATAAACGGTATTACTAAAGTTTTTTTAAACATAGAAATTAAATTAAGAATTATGGAAGTTAGGTATAATAATATAAAGTTGATATTGAAAATATATTCCAAGAGTACAATGTTTATTTATGCCGCAATAAAACAGATTACAGCCTATAAATTGTCCTGAACATTTTTACAATTTGGGTGAAATCACTAAAATCGATAAAACCCATTCTCGCCTTCTCTTTTATGTCTGTGCAAAATATTAATCGATACAACCTAAGACCTTGTATTTTATAATTGATTGAAATACAAAATAACATAAGAAACAGGATATAATATTTGTATAAAATGTTTCATAAAAAAAGTAATAGAAATGAAATTGCTTATTAAAATTAATCGAAATCATGTTTGCATTTTGAAATCAAATGAACTAGTTAATTGAACTATTTAGTTAAAACCTTTAAAGCTACTGTTTGACAAACGTTCATGATAAACAGATTTGTTTGGACGGACCCTCATGCACCATCAAATTTGCATGTCGAGAGAAGATTGGAAATCAGCACGTCATGATTTAACATTCAACTGCAAATTTGCTCGTATTGTTTGATCGACCTTAAACACCATTCATTATTAACTTGTATATAGACATTTTATAAGCAATAAAGTCTAAACAATTGATACAAACAGAAACTTGAAATGATCATCTGTTGAATTTTCATGTGACCTTTTCTGCCTCTGATTTGAGTAATGATATTTGCGACTCGAACACTAACAAAGAATTATTTATTGAGTGAGAATATTGAATTCAAAGTAATGGTAAATCTTGCTTGAAATGTGATTTATTTTGCAATAATATCCAGATGGAAATATTGACAATTACGATTATGAAGGTTTTATATATTTAAAATATTGATAAGAATAGATAATGACTATTACATTAATTATTGAAGGTGTGATATTATTAAATTAAATAAATTGGTGGAGGCTAAATCCAATGGTCATAGGTTCGAATGCTGCTTAGTGTGGATTTTTTTCAAATAGTTTTTGAAATAAAATAAAGTTGCATAGTTATTAATTTAATTTATACTTAATGCTTAGCATATGATATTTGTTACATTGTAAAAATTTAATATTATTTCAACTCACATCAATCAGTACAATATTATTATTATAATATCGATTATACAAAAATAAATAATTACCTTTTTTTACCATAGAAATATATTTTTAATGAAACATTATTTACATTGCTCACGTATTCGAGCTTAGCGACCCAACTGAATTTACAATGCCACATAAGTATTTTATAAACAAAAGAAGATACTGCTGATATTTTCTTTAATAATTAAACAAGAACGATAATATCCATAGGATGTCAGAATACGAGGACCTTAAAGTGAACAAAACGCTCTGTTCTCTTGCTAGACTATAAATGGGCTTTTAAACTGAGCTTCTTATAACTGGTTCGCATACTGTACATTACGCTCCTATATAGATTATTTACTGTATGCTATAGAAATTTTGAGTTTTAAATTTATATTGGATTAATGTTTGTCTATTAAATTTATAGATGTAGTTAAATTCTAGTTACAAAATTTTGTTACATTTTGATAATAGGGTACTGCAGGATATGTAATAGTTTCTTGGCAATTTAATAATTCTACATAAATATAAAAAAAGTCATATAAAACTATTATTAAATTAAATATCCCTTCCAGTAAGATTAGAAGATTAATGCTTGTTTTACATAATCTGTCAAGTTAATATACCTGAATATTCTAATGGAGGACCAGTAATTGCGTACGAAAAGATTTTCCGCTGTTAGTATGCCTGATCTATAAATAACCTCATCCGTACTACATCTCTTAACAAACATGTTGGAACATCCATTGTTAAATTATTTATCTGTTTTGTTTTACAGACAGAACCTACAAAGATTGTTCTAAAGTATTTTAGCAACTTAAGATAACCAATTCTAGTTAATAATAATTGATACAAAATTAGGATAAGACGGGTTGGTTTAGACCAGGTTGGATTAGGATAGGTTAGACTTACTAGCTGGTATTAAACCCTAAAAAATAAATGGACAATATCAGATAATACACAATGAAAAATATATAACTGGAGGACGAGAATAGAAACACATAGATAATGTAAACAAGTGCTAGACAACGAACATCTAAATGACCATCGACACATTGTATATACTATACAAATACAAGAAAACCCAAAATCCAAACAAACTCACAAGAGAATTACGGCAGAGTGAAAAGTGAATCCAAGCCTTATGAAAAGCTTTGACCGTTACCTAAACAGTACACTACACCACATAACGAGACAAATGGCTGGCGAGTGCTGGGATGAGGCCATCAAAGCAGTCTGTAACAAAATGTTTCCTAAAAAAGCAAATTATGGCAAAAGAGAGAAGATGATCCAAGAAATAGCAGAATGCTTTAAGAAGCGAAGGGTTATGACGCAAGCCAACAAGAACAACAACCAAATTAGGGAGCAAAGAGAACCTGGTATGACGCACAAAAAATAATTCTGAAGAAAGAAATTCAAAAAGCTAATAGTCTTTTTTCTCTTACGGGTAGAAACTTTCAACTGAGAATGTTTAAAATCCATCAAAAGCTACGTGTAGGATTTGGCTTGTCCATAGTTAGGGTTTACCAGACCGCACTAAAAAAGCCGTTCTGCCCTTCTTCATGGGCGTAGCGGTACTGCTGTATGCTTCACTACGCCTGGTTTGTGTTTAACTTACATTTTCTGTTTTTTATTCCTTCTCTTTCAACGCTTTTCAGTATTGTATTTATTATGTAATCAATGCAGTCCTACTTTGGTTCGCTTTGGGCAACAAGGCTTGGAAGGACATATGCAATGATCTCAAAAATGACCTATGAGGCAACGTTTACAAAATAGTCTGCGAAAAAATAAAAAAGTTACCGCGTATATCAGTGACGAGGATATTCTGAAAGTAACGGAGGATCTTTGCTCACAAAAGAAAAGATAATAAATGATCATGACATGATCTCTTTCAATGGAAATCAGCAAATTTTAAGGTAATTAAAAAACAAATTTACCAACTTAAGTAATAATAAATGCGGCTGGCAAACTTCCAAACTAAACGAAGAACTTTAAGCGAAAGGAAGAATTGCAACAAAATTTCATAAGTTATTTAGCAAACCGCAACATTAAATAGTCCTTATAAAAGTTTCAGACGACTTTCGAATGAATGAAACATATATTATAAAGTCCTAAGCTAAATGTGCCCTCAGGCAGGCTATGATGTTAGCTATAGTCGTCACAGCAAAACCGGCAGATACGCTGAAGGTAAAAACCAAAATCGCTATACAGTCTATCACCAAATGACTCAAGGGAAAAAAACTGCAGCTGGCCTTGCAATATATCGATGATTGAGAAATATCAACAGCAAAAACGCTTTTGCATAAAGATCTTTTTCTAAGTGTGCACACAAAAAATATTTTAGAACTAATCTAATGAGCATATATCTCAACCACAACATTTAAATGTTAGACCATTTCACAAAGGTGGCTAGAGGAAAACCAGGCCAGAAAACCCTAGGAAGTGTTATGCTAAGTGTAGGTGGACCCAAGGCCAGCCAAAGACGTATACACTCGATTATATTGTATGACACTACAATATAGCAGGATATCATGGAAAAGGTAAAACAAAAAAGCATCGCAAAAGCACAGAGAAAATTAGTTTTTTGTGTGTGGAGCGCATAAAACACACTGCTCTTACAGACTACCTACTAGTCATAGGTGGTGATTGACCTTTTAATTAAAGAAAGATGGGAAATATACAGAGAACGAAACCACGATGAATGCCATGCTGAAGTAACTTCTAAGTGGCAAACAGGTGGGACAGAAAGATGAAGACTGCACAAAGAACAAACATTTTCATATCAGCAAATGAACCAGTAAGTAACTATTGGATCTGGATGTAGACTTCATTAGACTATTTGTATCTCCTCCAATGGCGACCTCACTCCATTATCCTAGCATTCAACCATCTTATGTGGCTGATGTATTCAAGTAGAATGCTTGGAGGGTTTTTTTTTATACTGTCCGTATCAAGCCAGCAGCTTTTCAACTCTTTTTTGTATTTGAGCGCCGGCCATAAACATAGCACGTGCTCGATTGTTTTGTCATCCATTTTACATTTGGCAGTATCCTGTCAAGATGTTATGATTTGCAAGTTTTTTCTGGACTGTTGAAAGTAGTATTGGCTGTGTTATTGTTTGGAGCAGTCATTGTTTTTTTTGCCAGTCTGCACCCGGAATGTTATCCCAACCTCTTCTCAGTGCGTTGAGTATGTTAATTTTTAGTAGATTATGAAGTTTTTAGTGATAATGCGGTCCTGGGTTTAGGTCTATACGCCTCAATGTTTTCTACTTTGTTGAAATATCCTTTCACCCAGAGCAGCTCAAAGTAAACTACTATGTTATCCACATCTTGACAGGGCGGGGTGCTTCCAGTAGTATTTAAAAAGATTCAAAACCACACTCTATATATTTACATGTGGGGCAATCAATTAGGAACTAGCAAGATCCAGAAATGCAAAAAACTAGCGGAGCTATATTTGTTTTGAAGCAGAGAAAATGGAAAGTAATAAAGAACTCCCATAAACAACTAAAGTTACACAAAATCAAAAACCAAACTAGAAAAGGAGGTCCAAGCGACAGATGCGCAAAAAGAATTAAGTAGTACTGCAAAAAGAACAACTAAAAACACATGCGAAAATGAAAAAAACTATGTCTGAGTACTATATATTATATTGTTACAAAAATGTGTCGTCTGATAGAATGAACTTTTCAGGGCAAAATTATCACCCAAATCTAACAAACAGACTAAATATGAAATAACACGCTCGGATAACTGCTGAAGATTATTATAGCAAAAAGACTAGCTAAGAAAGTTATAGCTTGTAACTTTGGACATCAAAAGAAAAAATATTAATATTTATGAAAAACATGCTCGGAACACTGCTGAAGACCATTATATCAGAAAGACTAGCAAAAGAAGCTACTCTTGGTAACACTGGACATCAAAAGAAAGATATTATTGTATATATGAAATAGAAAAATTGAGGTAGATAAGGGCGATGAAGCAGAAATAATTGAAGGTATGCCATAATATAATATAATGATAGATTGAAACTCGGTAAAGGAATTTGAAACTGTATACTCAGGTTAACTGACGATAATTGGCAAAGAATTAACAAAATTTAAAAAAAACGGCCAGAAAAATAATAGATAACATTCCAGATAGAAGTCACAATTAATTGATATGTTCTAAAACGTTCTTCAATAAAAACAAATGAGAAGTTGATAACCAAATAAACTAGCTCGGCCATCACAAAGTTTTATGCAGCAAAGAAGACAACAAACTTGGACAAGACTAAACCACAAAAGAGAGAGGCCACGAGAAGTAGAAACGATGTAACTTGCGATTTTAATAAAAAGTAAAGACAGCCAGGAGATTGTTAAAAAATACAATTTTTGTATTACTATTAGTGTGTACTTGTAAAACTATACTTAATTAACACGGGGAATATATGCAATTGCAACTATTATCACAATAATGAATTGGTTTCAGTGGATTACTTGTTAAAAAGCAAATCTAAAATAAAATTATATAGTTTAAAATGACTTGTTGGAAAAACATGTTTGCACAAATAAAAAGTAAACTAAGGGGTAATGTCACCTGTAATCTAAAATAATTCTTAAGCGGACACGGATGCTGTAATCAGTACTTAAAGAAATTCCACTTTATTCAAAGCGACAGTTATGAATAGGTAGATTGGCAGTGCAGCGAGAGTTTTCTTCTCTTGCGATATAAAACAAACAGTATAAACATTGTGTTTGTAAGCATCAATTTATTTAATGAAATTTGTAATTTGGCATAATTCCATAGTTATAAAAGGCACTCTGGCGAGGTTAGCAAAATCAAAACAATAATCCGTGCTTTCAGGTTCTTGCCCACTAGAGTCTTGGCGATTATTATCTATCAAAACATTGTGGAACAACACTAACTAGGGTCAAAACAAATCTTTTCATTGTTGTTTTGTAACAGTCTCCTCAGCGCGCTTCACTCTAGTGAGCGTTTGCCATTAATATTGAGGCTGAAAAATTGAATGTATCTAGCTTTTACTTATTTATATCGAACGCTTTATTGAATAAAATGTTTATTACAAATTCGATAAGAACAAAGTTTCTTACTCATATGAAATATTAAATAAAACGCATTATTAGATAATTATAAATAAATTATTAAAAAAACAAATATATTTTGTTTGAGCATAGTAATAAATGCAAGTTTCTTTATAGGATGATGGACTATATTATAAATTCTGTTTATATTTTTTAATTAATATATAAAATCATATCTTTTATATTTAAAACAGTTAAAAAAAATAATGAACATGCAAAATCACGATGATGAAATTTCATTATTATCAATTTATGCATGTACAAAAATAAATTAAAAATTGCATTATGCAACTTTATTTAAAAATATGATAAAATGTGCAGAACTTTGCAAGGGAGCAGAAAGACCTTTACGTGCATTTTATACTTCGTGTTGCTTGCTTGTTTGTTTACTTTATAGCATTGAACGGGAAATTCTTAATTTATGCACGAAATAAAATCGTACCTGAAAGAGAATTTCCTACAGAAAACGCATATAAAATATTCAACCCACTCGTAAAATTTATCAAATATTGTTCATTATTTCCTCCTATACTAAACATCTCGAAAAAAAAGAGATTTATCATTAAATCTATATTTTTTACAGATGGAACCCCAGGAAACGAATGACCCCAGACGAAGCACTCAGACACGAATGGATCCAGTCTGCAATGTCCCACAAGTCCGGTGATTTGCGACACAGTCAATCAGAGGCGAGTGTCAATCAGGAGTCCTCAAGCCACTCTAGCAGCGGCACTTCCAGTAGTTACTCCAGACAGCATTACAAGTGCGTCGTAGTAAAAAGTGATAAAGTATTAAAGGCCAAAATAGTAGACAGTAGTAAACTAAATGAAAGTAGCACATCAGTAGATTCGAATCTAAACGATTCCGGAACATTTCTTCCACCGATCCTTTAGTTCTAATCGTGGGCCAACGACAGGACGACCAATTACTATGAACCATTACTAGATATATTAATTAATCACAGAATACGTTACCCCTTAAGTTTAGTACAATCATATTAATGATGATACATAGCGTGAAGAATCATTTTTTGTAGTGCTCTCTAATACTTATACAAAATATGGGGATCGATTAGATCCTCGAAACTGAAGCCAAGTTTTTGTCTTAGATAGAAGATTGTTGTTGTGACTGATTGCCTGTTCAAGTTGAGAATCAAATATTTCAAGTATTGCTTGTTAAGATTAAAAAAATAAATATCAAAATAGATATTTTAGCATAATTATATATTAAATATTAAAAAAGAAATAATTTGTATTATTAAAGAATATTTATAACGCCTTGAATATATTTAATTGCAATTTTATTAATTATAAAAGTGTTGTAATAATGTTTAACAAACATCAGATTTGGTTTACAATTTCAGCAGAAATAAAATAAATTACAACTAAATTAACAACGAAAATTCTTATTAAAGAATTTTAAACGAAATTCTAGATAGGATTTTAGAGCAAAATCTACATATCGCAATGGGCGCAACTAAAATTAAATATATAACGAACATAATCAGTATTAGACAAAATTAAACTCCAATTCGGTGTTGTCAAATATTTCATTTATATTTTTAAAATTTGCATCGAAATTAACTAAAAATCAAATCCATCCACAGAATTGAATTATGCAATTTGTTTTAATATTCTGCATAACATAATACTGGAACCAAATCTGATTAGCATACTCGTTCAATTAAGTCTTTTTCAGAGAAATTATTAAAACCAAATGATTTAATTTATTACATGCTGCCTTAAGGACCAGTATTTATCGTGATTTTTATTTTGGAGAGAATTATTACGTTCCGCATTGTGTTCTCTGAAATAGGCTTTTATTATTAACATTAATTAAAAAGCGGCTTTTCTTAGCCAGAAAAAATGAAAAATATATAAAATACTGTATGATCCCTATTGTGATATCAACTGATAATATTATATTGTAAATGTAGTACCCTGGCCTAGAAATAAAATAACTGTTTACAGGTTTATTACATAATCAAACTATTGTAAGCTGTAGATACGTTTGATTTTTTTAATTGTTTCTGCCAGCGTGTAATTGCACTTTGATATGAAATTAAAGAGGAATTTAAAATTAAAAAATAAAGAGGAGACATATTGTACTTTTTACACGAGATACTTTATAAGGGTTTTTATTTTCTTTTTACTTCACTTAAGAAACTATCGCTTCATTGTAAGATATCGTAGTAAGATCGTGAAATAAGACTGAAACAGTAATTCAGTAAGTCTTTATTTATTGTACAACCATACTCCATTTTATGTACTTTTGTTTTTCATTTTAGTCCCTAATTATTTCATCATGTTCATAATATTTGTGTAATCTATATGAAATAAATAATTTAATAGTGGCCTACTTTACTTATTTACTTCAAGATCCTTAGTTAAATAATACTGTAATGAATCAACAATTTTGAGAGATCCCTTCGTTACCGTGCCGGATTTCCAAGATATCCGGGACGGGTCTGCTATTAAAACTGGTAAGACATTAATCTACTGGATTTTCTCAAAGTGAATTGTCAGTGGTAAAAGATTAGTATACGCACTTCCTGTATGTATAAGCAGCAAAGAATAAACGTCGAATCTTTTATCGATTTTCATTATTAAAAAAGTTTTTAGAAATTAATAATGTGCTCTGCAATATTTACAATTCTTATTATGTGGATAAAACAGTTTCAGCAATACTGCTTTTAAGCGCACCGAAAGCCTTTATAGATTCTAACAAAAAAATCTTTGAAGTTTGCTACATAAAATTAATTGTGGATGGTAACAATAATATACTGTCTATATAACATGGAGTTGTAAACAAAATACAGAATAAATAATATTTTTTAGATTCATATGCATAATTTGTATAATTAATTAAATAATGTATAATTTACATAACATTCGAAGTTATATTGGTAGCTCCTATATTTTACAATATTGAATTTTGTTTACTGCCATGCAAGAACTGAACAGGAGTCGGGAGGATCAATTCAGCAAGAGAGCAGCCCTTCTGAATTGATCCTACCAACTCGGGTTCATTTGATAGCTGGAATTCCCTATTCAGAACGTGAGACGTCAACTCGATACTTCGACCGATATCAAACACTACACATTAAATAGACCAAAATATAGCAATCTACGCTAGGGGAAAATTGTCAGGTGAACAATGATTATTTAAATTAAATTATAAATAATTAAATTGCTGAATAAATAAAACACATTAACAATGTACTATATCACAAATATATTTAAAAAAAATTACAAAGCATATACAGTAAAACTTAAAATGTACAGAGAGGTGGAAATTACATTGAATATATAATTTGCTATTTTTATTTTATATTCATAATTGTTTGTATCACCGCCCGATGATGGTCCCGTAAAGGTTGAAACATGTTACGGATTTTAAATATATTCGTGATACAGTACATAGTGTATGTGTTTTATTAATTTTATAATAAACTATCACACTGTAACGGCAACAACCATTCAATTTTTAATTAACCATTAAGAAAAAAGTATAATATAATATGAAATGAATTAATAATTTATTCAAAATCAGTCAATCGAATCACAGCGGCCAAGGGTCAAGCATAGACAATTGTTTCGGTTCTACAAACCTCGTCAGTATGCCTTGTACGACCACGACATCGCATGATAGCGAAGACAATTTTAAATAAATATTTCTGTTCTTATGAACACAATTGATATTATAAATAATCAAACGAAAGACTGATTCGATTGACTGATTTTGAATAAATTATTAATTCATTTCATAATTTATTGGCGATTCAAAATCGTTATAGCCGCGAAATGACTGCCAATTGCATAAATGCTAAAATGATACCGATTAATGCGGACATTTTAGTATTAAAAATTGCAACTAGATGGCAAACCAGTACTTCGTTTGATTATTTATAATATAATATAATTAATTAAAAATAAAATTAACTTGTTTGACTTTGCAGAACCTGCTTGTACATGAGCAAATTTTTATGTTTTTATACAAAGTTTTTAACATCCAAAAGCTAAAATGATATCTTAGGATCAAACCGTCTTTTTGTAAGTACAATTTAATTTCTCTCATCTTATCTTGTAACTTTTAATAGTTATAATAAATATATTATTATACTAAAAGTCTTATTCATAGTTTTGCAGATGTTAGCACCATTCATACTTCAAACTTTCCAAAGACCATATCGACAAAAATATTTTTTTTATCAAAAGAAGGTAGCAGACCAAGAAAAATGCATTAGAGAATAGTGACAGTGTATAGAGAAAATTGCCCGTCAAACATTGGTGCAAGCAGTTCAAATAGGGCAAGAAATCTATTCATAATTACACAAATTGTGGATGACCTCTGGAAGCACGAGGAATTGGTGTTGATTGACCGTCAAGTAAAAATTTTAGTTATTTCTATAAAAATAATTTTAAATTCTACTTAAAGATTTGGAAATTTGCAATTGATTCAGTTCCAAACAAAGACTGTGTAGATGACAAATTTGGTAGAAAACACTCGTATCCTCCCATAAAACAAGAGTCTATGCATTAGGTTTCTGCGCAAAAAGTGATGGCGACAGTTTTTTTTTGGGGCGCTGTAAAGATTTTCTTAATTGAGTATATGACAAAATGGACTATAATAACGGGGAATGTCTACAAAAACACAATTAGACCTTAAGGTGGCGGTGATAGTATTGAAAGAAACTGTAGATGTGGCTGAAAGAATACGGTAAGCATATGGTAAAAAGAATAAAAAGAATAAAAGACATATATGTAAAAACTGTATGTATTTGAATCACTAGAGGTGTGAGACAAAAACGCCCACTAAACCCCAGTTTGTTTGCTGTATATATTGCAGAAGTAAGAAAAAAGAAAAGATTAACGCAGAGCAGTAGTGAGTAGAGAAAAAATAATGTTGTTTGCATATGCAGATAATATCGTGATTATTATATGTTTAAGCTGAAGACAAAAAGAAGGGCCTTGTTCCAATCATAGCATTATACCCTTGCTTATTGCTCAACGCTCCAACTCTGGAACACTAATGCTTTAATTCTAGAAATATATAAATACAAGGATCAAAGCATACATAACATAATATAAGAATAATAAGCTAAGTTCAAAGCTCCAGTGTTCCAGAGTCCAATTGCTGTGAGCAATGTGCAAAAGTACAATACTATAGTCTGAGCAAGGGTTGTGTCCGCACACGAAGTGCAACAATGAATGAAAACGAGAAGCAGGGATATAGAAAAAAAGGAGAACGTGTGTAAACAATTTAAGGTACACCTTTATTGTAAAAAAAAACAAATTGCCCAAATTATATTAAAAAAAAATTATAGCAAGGTTTAGATGTAAAAACAAAAAAAAAATATGTACATTTTAATTCTAGATTCTGGATTTAGAATTGGATGGTAAACTAAAGTTTTTCTTTGTTCTTCTTCCAGTGGGGACCTTACTCCGTTGTCCTAGCATCCAAGCATCCTATGTAGCTGATGTAAGCAAGTAGAACGCTTTAAGAGATTTGTCTTATATTCCTTATACTGACCATGTCAAGCCAGCAACTCCTCAACTCTCTATTGTATAAAAGAGCCGAGAATGTCTTCTTTTTGGTGCCGTATCCGCTAGCGAATATTGGCGATCCATCTGGCTATAATGGTTTTATTGACGGCGGCGCGGAACAATTCCACGGAAGTCTTCCCGAACCACTGTCGCAGATTTTTTAACCAGGAGGTACGTCTTCTTCCCGGTCCCCTATTTCCGGCGATTTTCCCTTGCATAATCAGCTGTAGTAGTTGATATTTTGAGTTGCGCATGATATGTCCTAGATAAGAAAGTTTTCTTTTCTTGATGTTTGACATTACTTCTTTATCTTTGTGTATTCTTATCAGGACTTCCTCGTTAGTTACTCGATCTACCCAGCTGATCTGTAATATTCTACGGTAAACCCACATCTCAAACTATTTTTCTCGATGATGCTTCTGTAAGAGTCCACGCCTCCATTCCGTAAAGTAACACCAAAAAAACGTAACATCTAACCATGCGTATTCTGAGCTTTAAGCTGAGACTGTGACTACATAGCAAGGATCTCATCTTCCGGAAGGCTTCCCGAGCAAGTGCAATTCTGATTTTAATTTCTGTCGAGTGATCCCAGTTCTCATTCATATTGCAGCCCAGATAAGTAATGCGTTGCATTCTTTCAATAGCCGTGTTGTTTGCGTGGAGACCAGTATCGATTGGATTTGTGTCTTTGCTTACGATCATGTATTTTGTTTTGGCTGCATTTAGTTTAAGTCCGTAGTCCTCTCCAGCATCAGATACTCTGCTTAGTCTTTGAAGTCCATCAGGCGTATCAGCGATTAACAAGGTGTCGTCCGCGTACCGTATGTTATTAATTGCTACGCCGTTCACTTGAATGCCCTCATCCACATCTTCTAGAGTCTCTTTAAAAAGTTCTTCGGAGTAAACATTAAAGAGAAGTGGTGATAAGATGCAACCTTGTCGTACTCCCCTTTGTATTTCTATTTCGTCGCTGAGGCTGTCCTCTACTCTCACCGTCGCTTTCTGTTGCCAGTACAGGTTAGCAATTATTCTGACGTCCTGATCATCTAAGCCGGTGCTTTTAAGTATATCAAGCATTTTCTGATGTTTTACTTTGTCAAAGGCTTTTTCAAAATCGATGAAGCATGCGTATACAGTTTTATTGACATCTCTGCATCGCTGAATAAGAACCTGTACTGAAAACAAAGCTTCTCTGGTTCCAAGGCCGCTTGTAAATCCAAACTGTGTGTGTCCTATTCGTTCTTCCAACTTGCGAGAATGTACATAACACGAACTCAATCGTCTTGTCATCAATTTCACATTCTCTACACGTTGGGTTGTCTCTAATAGCAATCGTGTGAATGTGTTTTCTTAGTTGAAGTGTCCTGTCAAGATTTCTGTCATATTTTGCAAGTTCTTTCTGGACAGTCGCAAGTAGTACTCGGCTGTTTTAGCATTTAGAGCAGGCATTGCATTCTTTGTTGTTTTCATGCCACATGTTATACTTAAGAATGCCATTTGTTGCAACTGATTTAGTTTACTTGCAGACGTTTTTTGTCTAGTTTTCGGCCATCATATTACTGCCCTGTATGTGAGCATAGTTCTTATAACGGCTGTATAAATCCATAACACTATCTTTAAAGACAGTCCCTATTTTATCCGTTTGCATTTCCAAAAAAACATATGAACTTTTTTGCGTCTCATATTTAGATGTGATTCCCATGTACGCTGTTCAAAAATCACTCTAAAATATTTTACCTTTGGTTGATAGCGGTAGTGGGGTATTTAGGAGCTTTAGTAAGTATAGTTTTTCAGTTATCTTTTTTTTTTTTCTATAGTAAACCAGTTTTTTTTTTTTAAAGGTTTACCGTAAGAACCTGGTTTTTGATTATTCTTAGGGCCTCTTGCATTAAGTTGCAGATTATGCACTCAAATTTATTGCATAGCAAGATTGTTATGTCATCTGCATAACCAATTGTATAGAAAGAACAATGATTGAGTAGTTGTCTGAAGCTGTCAACTACTATATTCCATAAAAGTGGAGATAACACACCTCTCTAAAGACAACCTTTAACAACAACTTTCCTGATCATTAAATTCTTTACAGTAACAGTCAAGACTTTTTCTCAAACATGTGTTTTATTTATTCATTAAGTTTACACCATGTCCTGCAAGAACAGCTTTTATTTTATTGAAGGTGATTTTATCAATAACGCTTTCAATATCTATAAATACGTTCAAAGTAAACATTTTGTCTCTTCTGATTCAATAGATCTTCCTAGGATAGTATGCTTGTTAGATCGGGTGTATTACTTTAGTGATAAGGTAGGTTTTCCAAATTAATTTTTTGTACAATTGTTCTAATGTTTTCAAAAGAAAAGATCGATAGGATTTTGTAAGGATGTAATTATTTGTCCTGGTTTTGGTATAAATACAACTTTTACTTCTCTCTACTCTATAGGTATTCATCGAAAAGCAATGCATGCCGTATAGATTTTTACCAGGTAAGTTAGAATGGTATTTTTGTTTCATTATAGAAGAGCAGGAAAACGCCATTTCATCTTAGCGCTTTGTATGGAAAAAAGTTTTTAATTGCACTTCTATGATCTGACAATCAGATCAGAGTTGCCAATGTGATATCTATCACAGTCTGGCTGCGGGACATAACAAACGTTGGTTCAACGCTTTGGTTTATTATATCTAGTTTAGTACTAATAATAATATTGTAAAGTTACCCCAACAATAAGGTTATTTCCTTGCGTACAATCAATATTGTACTCAGCAAAGTCACCAACTGTGTTGTTGGAAGTGGTATGTCGTGCGCGAGGTATGCCGACGCCACAAAGGTGTCTGGCTTTCGTTTGACAGTCACTGTCGGAAAGCAGTGGCATAAAAATGCTGTTATGAGCTTGAGTATATAAATACACGTTTGGTAGAGTTTGAAAACATACCTTAGTTTGTACAATCCATGATTCTTGGATTAGAGTTATTTACTGCTTTCCTTTCAAGAGCAACACGCTCCCGGGGCTTGACGCACAGAACAGTTCTGATGCACCTTCGTGGTAGGTTGTGCATGAGGGGAGAAAAAAAGGAAACTCTGAACAAGTCGTGCTCTCTGTGAAAGGTACATGGGGCGTTAAGCACAGAATTGTTCGGAACCTTCCAGAACAGTGAAAGGAAAGCATCTATTGTGTCCTGCATCACCTCTAGTTTGCGACTTAGTGTTGCTACGGCCGCTCGACAGGTTGCGTTGTATAACTTTAATGCGGCAGCACATTTTTTGTCATGTTAATGGCTGCAGACCTAAAACCTTTTTGAAGCTAGAAAAATTCAGAATGCGTTTAGAAAGTAAAAAAACTATAGAGCATATGTTAAAAGATTGTTGTGAGATGAGAGAAAAACAAATGAAAAGTATGTATTAAATGCAGATGGCAAAATGATAAGTGTAACAAAAAAGAAAATAATTAAAAAAAGATAATTAAACGTAAAGTGCAAAATTACAAAATAAATTTTATTGTAATGTTATATTATGTTAAACTTACAATTTGTGATTGTAGTAGTAAAAGTATTAGCGATCTTCAACATATCTTTTTTGAGTACATCAAATATAGAAAATCACAATTTATTAATGATCTACTTGACGTTCAGTTCCCACAACCATTCTCTATTTCTAATGTATTAGTAAACTCCAAAAAGTTATACAATGCTATTTCAAGACCCACATACACGTATAATTAAACTGTGATAGATATAACTAGCAACATTTTTTCATGCTATATTCATATCACTTTATAATAATAATATTATGAACAGTTACTGAATAATAAAGTCAATAATCAAAATTATTAAAGTAATTATTAGGGTACATAATTAATCATTCTAAAATATCAGATCAAAAATTCAATATACTAGTAAACAAATCAAGTAGACAAAATATTATTGACAAAACTGCCTGTTTGAATTGATGATAGTAGACTCATAAATAAATCTATTAGCGTGGAGACTGCGGGTCCGATTAGTCCCTTTTGTGAGAGATAATGTCTTTATATACAAATATATTTCAAAGGATAATAATTTAGATGTTTTTCTACTACTCAACGCTTGTCTGCTCATTTTCACAACAAATAGTTATTATATAATAAAACAGAAATCCGTAATAATTGAAGTAAGTAGAAATATATATGACAAATCCTAAATAATTAATTAAATTAATAAAATAAAAATAGGATAAACAAAACACAAATCATATAAAACATATGAATGATTAACCTAAAAAAATCTTATTTGTTTTGAAATAAAATTTAATAGAAATAAAACATTATTATCGCAAATTGATAAACATATTTAAACAAAAATTCGATTCCATCATCTTCATATTTGCATATAGTGCAGAGACATTTTTATTTAGTACAACTCCACTTTGATAAGAGTTTTACGGCTCATAAAACTGTGTAATAATTATTGTAAAGATATCTAAATTGGGAGTGAAGTTCAGTTACTCGTCGTACGCGGAACGAAAATGACAGCACGCGTGTTCTCCCGGACGTTTTTATTAAAAATAACGAATGGTACTAATAAAATAACAAGATTAACATACTGTAAAGTAGCAAATCGATTAAAAATAGAACGTGAAATCAAAAAAATGCGCGAGAAAGCATTAAATGGTGGAGGAAAGGAAAAAATTGATGAACAACATCGGAAGGTATATTTATAACTTGAATTAAGATAAATGTTCGGTTTTTAAGCATAAATTTAAAGTAGAATGTAACCCCACACTTGTATTTATTTTTAAACTGAAGATCAAGGTTATAAATAAATGTGTCAGCTTGTTGAGACAACGTTAAAACAATCTCAATATATTTTGGTACTACACATAAAAGAGTTTTATTAATTACAGTAATACTTTTTTACAGGGGAAATTAACAGCAAGGGAAAGAATTAATTTATTTTGCGATCCTGAAAGTTTTGTCGAATATGATACATTTATGGAGCATACATGTACCGATTTTGGTATGGATAACAAAAAGGTACAACTATTAATATAATATAATTTGATATATTACCAATAATATCAAAGTTTCCAGGTGATTCGGTAGTTACTGGGCATGGTTTAGTAAATGGAAGAACCGTATTTTTATTTAGTCAAGACTTCACAGTATTTGGTGGCAGCTTGTCAAGCACACATTCTAAAAAGATTTGTAAAATTATGGATCAAGCTATGCTAGTAGGAGCACCAGTTGTTGGTCTAAATGATTCAGGAGGTGCTAGAATTCAAGAAGGTTTAGATTCACTAGCAGGTTATGCAGATATTTTTCAAAGAAACGTGTTAGCTTCAGGTGTTATACCACAGGTAAATAATATAATTAAAGAAAATATTATTATTGGTGTGATAGCTTAATGGTAGAGCCCTTGCATATCATGCGAGCAGTCCGGGGTTCGATCCCTGAAAATGACTGAAATAATAACTTACTCTTTATCCACCAGGGTGGTTTGGAAGTTACCTAATAAACTGTTGGTCCCATCAAACCTCTTTAAACAAGTCGTAGACTTATGATTCGTTAAAAATATAACGGAACGTTTAATCAAGTTTTCGTATTTATATGGCCGTATTCATAAAACGTCATTAAACATATAATGATTCGTTAAAAATATAACGGAATTAAATTTTCGTATTCATAAACAATCATTAGCACTATTTTTGGTCCATTAAAGCGTAACGGATCATTAAATTGACACATCTGTTTGACTTAAAAATGTCTAATTATCTGTATTAATTTACAGTATTTAAGGTTAGATAGTATAGGATAACATATTAATAACTTATAAAAAACAAAAGTAACTAAAAAGTTACTAAATAATTTAATTAATGACAATTTATTTATGAATATTATTATATCTTTAATGTTCATTAAATAATAATGATCCGTTTATGAATACGGGCATTACTGTGGCGATGTAAAATAGCCGTAAAAAGCACAATATAAAAAATTATAGTTCCCGAGTACAAAATTTAACCAATTAGCTAAAAATTTTACTTATTTTAGTATTTTTACTTCCCTACAAAAGTACAACTTATTTTACTGATATTCATCCCTATTGTACATGACGGCTTGTTTTCTCATTGGTGTATGCTGAGCAAGTAATCAAAAATACTAATATAAACATTATTGGCCCTTGTGAATGAATGTGTGCATTAGTCAAACAAAGTGAAAGAATGATACCGCTTAAAACAATTTTTGTGACTCGGTTCTCCCTAGTGGTTTATTTTAGCCCTAAAATGAAAGAAAATCAATTATGTAACAGTTTACTACTATGCTTTTTTTTATGTAAGGAAGAAATTTCTGTGTTTGAAGTAGATCAGTCTTTTGAAGCAAATATTTTATAAAAAAATTGATCATTTAAATTTAATAAATGATGAATTTTATGTAAATTGCTTCTCCACCCAGTGTGAGACACATACACTAGTGTTTCAGTGTATGCACGCATTATCAGTGTAACTAGCAAAATACATCATTTATTAAATTTAAATAATCAACTCTTTTTTTAATTTTTTTTATAAAATATTTGTTCCAAAAGACCAATTTACTTTAATCATCCGCTGTTGCCTGTCCGTGTATGATTTAACAGTACTACAGCTCTCTTTTACACACAAGCAGTTTATCGTTTCTCCTAATAGGGGCCATTGCGTTACCACCTCTCAAAAAATTGATCTGTTAAAAAAAATGAGCATATGAGTCATACTCTATGTCAAATATGCGCAGAAAAACATTACAGATGTCAATTCAAAATATATTCGGTACCAAGCTAAAACTGTTTTCAAGCTTTACTAAATTGTAAATGAAACAGCAAAAATCTTGTATAAAACAGTTTAGAATTATGCGTTTTTTTTGGCTTCTACAAAAAAAAATTAAAGGTTATAAAAAACTTTTGTAGTTAAATATAAAACCATTAAGCAGTGCAAGTAAAATAATTGACGCAATAAAACCTTTCAAAACTTTATTTAGAAGCAATACCTAATTCCATAAAAGATTCTATTTTACAAATCAAAACACAAACATTACAAACATTGTTAAAATGTGCATTGTTCAACTCAAAATAGTAGATAAAGTAATATTTTAACAGCAAGGGTAGATAAAGTAAAATGAAACACATTATTAAATTAATTACTTACATATTATATTTGTTGAGAGTTTATTTATACAATATCTTGCAATTGTTTATTAATGTTACCAAAAACATTTATATTTGGCAGAGAACTTACTTTTTTATTGTGGCAATTGTATAATAATAACAGTAACAATATACTATATCAACTTTATTTATAGTAATAGTACATATATAGTTTTTCTGCAATTTTCTTACTGTCTCACTATTCACATTCTAATCAAACTACAGCCTACAATCACCATTGTGCATTTCTTTATTGCATATTCCTTGTCAATAATACAAAACGACTGATTTTTCTGCGTTTTGGTACCAATTAGAGAAACAACAATGACCAATTTTTGATAACAAGTTCTAATTTGTACAATTTATCTGAACGGCACACCCATACAAACTAATAGCCGTATTCTGAACATTTTTTACAGCGATGTTATTTAGCATATTGAACGTTGCAAGGTAATATTTAAAAAAACTCGATACCTGATTGGTTAAAAACTAATTTCTACAGCGATGTTAGCTAACATCGATGTTAAAATATGTTCAGAATAGGCCCATTATTATAGCAACGACATGTAATTCCAAACTCCAAAAACTATTCAAACCTATCAATATAAAATTCTTAACTTCATAAACAGAAAGACATTTGAAGCTTGTTTTAAAAATTTAATCACATTATTTGATTTTTAACTTTTTAGATCCATCGTCCAATTTCTTCAGTTTGCTGTATCTGCAAGTATCCAATAATATTATTTTTACAAGAACTTGACTAGATTTATTGCTTACTTTGAAATGTCACAATTTTCATTCACCAGCAGCGTACACTTTAACATTGAGTAGTAGGACCATAATGTTGACATCGGCACTTTTTTGAACTTTTCAGAAAAATATGTTAAAGCAGCTTTTTACTCACGCTATTAATATTTTTCGTATTTTTCCATTTTTGGGAAAAACAATTTTGTTTTTGTAAATTATTCAAGATTTTAGAAGTAATAATTTACTTACTGTTTTGGACGCTCCTTTTTCTAAATCTGATTTGCATAATATTTTCTTGGTTTTTACACATTTCTGTATCAACTTTCTGTTTACTTGAGCAAAATGGAACAATACAGAATGAAAACAAACATCATAACAACCCATTACAATCAATATTTCTGAGATTTAATTGTGCTTAATTTAATATTGATTTTGTGGATTATTTATATTTTATAATTAGTAATTGAATTTTCTTGTTTTTCTAGTATTTGTTATAGAAGAAGACTTTTACACACCACAATAAATACAACAGATGTTTCGCATCATTAAAATCAATGTATTTTTAACAAAATTCTTTGTGGTTAGTGCCAGTGATTGTTTTTTTTGCATATTTGTTTTATAAAGAATTGTAATATGGTTTGAGAATTATAAGTGTTGACCACGCCAGTACTAAACGATTGATACTATTACTATACTATGTAGCAGAGAATAAATATTAAAGCACCTGTACACAATGCACTTTAAAGTTGTGATTGATTAAAGTTATTCTTAAGGGTGCAAAAGTAAAAACAAAACAAAAAACAATTCCATGCAAAATTAGTAATAAAAAAATGTAAAAATATGTTACTGGCAGAATCAATCATGCTACATTGTTGTAGAAGCGGAATGCAGAATGTACGGCATAATATATAATAGTTACGATGTAATTCTTACATGACATAGAATAATTTATTGTGCAACAAACACGGTTTGATGCTCATTTTCTTGAACGTTGTACACGGTCCTTGGCGAGTGATACAATTCATAAGCACTTTGTACGAGTTGCACACTATGTTCTTTTGTAGATTGTGAAGAGAATCTTCCCAATCTCTTCCATTTCTAATTGTATTGACCAATTTGGTTAATCTTAATGTGGACAAATTAATAATCCACCTAGTGTGCCAGCCTTATTGGCGTTATATAAAGTTGGGAGCAAATTTCTACCACAACTATGACTAATCAGACTGTGTGACAAATAGTCTGTCTCTAGCTTTTTAAGCTAGGCATCCATTAAAAATAAATATTTCTCCTTAAAATCAGCTTTGCCCGCTTGAGCCAAACAGAAGAGAAACTGATTTTTAACGGACAGGTTTGCATTTTGCGCCTGATTTCCCGTTGCTTGTGTATAGAATTTTACCTTGCGAGCGTTGAGTGCGCTCCAAAAAAGACCTGAAGTGTGTCTTTGAGAAGCAGGTTCATTGATTTAGGCCTTTGATGAATTGTTGCTTTCAGCTTCAGATAAGCTGGGCAACTTTTATAGGTTGCAGTGTGCGGTCCTTTACACTCGTCTTTTTCTACATGCCCTGACTTTTTCGTCGCGTTGCATATGGAGCTGTGATAGACTCCGCCGCACCTTAATGCCGTGTGGCCATAACGCTGACAATGGTGGCATTGTGCAATGTCCACCGATTTGCGTTTGTATTTAACGCAGACAATGAGTTTACACAACTTGGTGAGACACATAACTTTCTACTTTTAGCGTTCTGCTTAAACTGAACATAGAGCATGAGGAAGGGATTTCCATTATTTCACATTTGCTTTATACATAAGGGGCGTACCGTAGAGCAGTTAACACTACCTGCCCGCAATGCAGTCAGGTACATTCCTTATGATATATTTGAGTGTCTTTTAGAACCCAATTAAAAATCAGAAAGAAAAAAAGTAAAAAAGTTCTAAACAGACAAAACAATAAATAATGACGTTTAGAAGAAAAAAGTAAAGTAAAGCATCACAACTGTTTAGAATAACAATTAAAATTTTAAAAAAAATTCCAAGTTTTCAAGCATACTTTCTGGATAAAGAAAGACAAATAAAAACAGATACAGCATTTTGTAAGCTTCTTAATAACAAAATATTAGAAATAACGGATATAAAAGTGTTAAATTAAAACTTTTAAAAGATTTATCTAATTAATTTAAATTAATCGTTGAAATTAAAATTAATCAAAATCTAAGACAAAGATATTTGAGATATCACTCTCGGACATTTATAATTATTTCAAATGAAGCATACAGAATTGGAGAATTGAGATAGAAATGAATTGTCTTCAATACACTACTTTTGTTGAAAATAGTGTTTTAGATTCCATTAATCTTTGTAGTTTTATGTTTAATTTTTTGTAGCT
This sequence comes from Tachinus rufipes, assembly GCA_963932245.1. NCBI lineage: Eukaryota > Metazoa > Arthropoda > Insecta > Coleoptera > Staphylinidae > Tachinus > Tachinus rufipes. The sequence goes on along the minus strand of OZ010741.1, from coordinate 40,287,605 downwards.
TCTCTGTACATTTTCTTTAAGGTAGTTAAGTTTTTAAGATTTGTTTGTAGGTTTATAAACATTTTTTTTTAATTTAAAAAAATGTATGGTATCATTTTTTTAAAACGTCATAAAAGAGTTAGAGACTATCTAGTTTTTATAATACTCTTTTTTAGATAATTTTGGTTTAAGTTGTAAATATAAAAAATCAAATTACGTTTATACTCATTCCATTTGAAAAATATATGCATGGTTCTTCAATGATTGTTAACAATAAAACTGTTTTAGGACCAAGACCTAAAATATTAAGGTCTATTTAGAGTTGGAACAAACATATTATGTCATTGAATTATTTTTCCCAGTCTTTAACAAATAACGTAAAGTAACTCTACAAAATTTAAATAAAAAATGTATCTAAAATTTTGCAAATTCAATTTCAAACTTTAATAAATATTTGAAAGTTTTGGATTCTCTTGTATTTAATGGCACCAAATAATTTAAAACCAGATTTTAAAATGAACTTAAAATGGGCCAGTTTTACTTGATGTTTTAATATATTCAAACTTTAATACAATAAATATAGGTTCATTTTGATATTTAAAAAAAAGGGTATTTTTTAAAAGAAATCAATAAATGTTTATTTCATTGTAAAGAGGAAAGTATGCCATTAACATTTGAAAACGATATCAGTCAAATGGCCGCCACGGTTACGGTTGCAGTACCACATTCTTTTCATGAAATTTCCATGACCAATTCGCACATTTGCGGCTGTATGTCCTCGATAACTTCACGAATTCCATCTTTAAGGTCTTGAATCGATTGTGGAGCATTGGCATAGACCTTATCTTTCACGTGGCCCCAAAGAAAAAAAATCTAAAGGTATTAAATCACAAGATCACCAACTGTGATCACCAATTGTGATCACCTCTTCGAGAAATAACACGGTCAGGAAACTTTTCTTGCAAAATTGCAATTGTTTCGTTGCTTGTGAGGCACGTAGCGCCGTCTTGCTGAAAATAAACGTCTTCCACATCAATATCTTTCAATTTCGGCCATAAAAAATCATTAATCATAGCTTGGTAGCGCCATCCATTCACCGTAACAGTTGCACCAGCCTCATTTTTGAAAAAGTAGGGTCCAATCACACTGACAGACCAAAAACCGTATCAAACAGTGACACGTTGAGGATGCAAAGTCTTTTCAACAATCATTCTTGGATTTTCTGAGCCCTAAATGAGACAATTCTGCTTATTAACGTAGCCTCCGAGATGAAAATAGGCCTCATCACTGAAGATAATTTTTCGATGAAATTCCGGATCATTTTGATGCATTTGAAGAACCCAATCAGCAAAGATTTGACGTTTATGGTGATCGACCGGCTTGAGTTCTTGTGTTAACTGAACTTTAAAAGCCTTAAGACTTTAGTCTTTATGCAAAATACGTTGTATTGTCGTTTGTGGAATGTCTAATTCCAAAGATCGACGAGGAATCGACAAACCTGGGTTTTTTTCAACACTACGGGCTACATCAGCAATATTCTTACGTGTTCTTGAGAGATGCACACAGTTTCGATTCTTTAAATCACAAATTTGTCCTAACAGCTCAAGTTTTTCCACCAGGTTTACTATTGCCGGCCAAGAAGGTGCTTTACAACGACCAAAAAGTGCTTTAGTTTTGCAAACTGTGACTGAATTTTTTTTTACTATTTTTGTAGTGAATTTTAATAAATTCAATGCGTTGAATGTTGAAAATTAAACACATCAGTTCATATCGACAAGAAATTTTCCGTTCTACAACTTTGTTTTCTTATAAGTTTTGATAAAAATGCATACTTCTTGATCAAAACCTCAAAAAACAATGTGATGCAAGAACGAGTTTTTAAATTTTTTAGATCTCATATTAGGTACTTTAAACTCCTAGTTCCATATCCAAACTTTCAGAATTTATTTATAAATGTTTGAAGAATATTTTGCCAGAATTTCAAGTAATTTCATTTTGATAGAAAAATGTTACGCCTGTTTGAAAATTTGTCATAAATGGTCAACTTTGAAACACTATACCTCCGGAAGTACAGTGATCATAAAAAACCTTCAACATTCGGAAAGGGTATTAAATAAAGAACATTTTGAGCCTTCGTGAATCTAATTATATTGTGATTTTGCAATGTGGCACTATTTTGAAGTCAGGTCAAATTTCAGGAAATGTGTTTACAATCGGAGCCGCTATATATCAATGTATCTACAAGATACCTCAATATGCCAAGCCCAAAGTACATAAAATAACAAATCATTTGCCGCCGGGTATGAATGAATCAGTACCTATTTCCAGGGCTGAGAAAACGGAAATAAAAAAATAGCGTTTATTAAGCCATTTTTCGGTTCTTTTAAGCGTCTAAAAAGAGCAAAATAAGGACTAGAAGGCAAATCTTTGGGAATCCATTTTTTTTTCATACATTCATGTGCTAAAATTTGGGGCAATTATGAGACATCAAGTTTTTGAGAATTGTACAAAAGTAATGGAATTACGCATGATTAAAGTATTTGTTGTAAAAACTTAGATATTGTTCTAATTTATTGATAAAAACACTGATGAAATTGTTTATTTGTTCAAATAGTGCAGCTGTACAACACTCAAAATTCAGGTTGAATGTAGGAAATGAACATGCTTTCACAAAACAATCAGTACACGTGATTTAAGCAAAAGATAGTGGTACTTCTCATATCAAGGAACGCCATTTAATAAAAGCAAGATTGTATTTGGGTTTAAAAGATTGTCAAATCTTACGACATATTATTTTTGTGGTACTACCTAATAAACACCAATAATTTAATTAACTAAAAAAAACTAATTAAAAAAAATACCTTTTCAAGATTACTAAAAAAGCTTACAGCCTCATTACTATACAATAGGCGCTTTGTTGGCAACTGCCGTTGCTTCAAAACCATCCTAAACGAATAAAAAACAAAAATAAAAAACAATTGTCTATGCTTGACCTTTGGCCGTTGTGATCGTTAGATTGAGTTTGAATAAATTATTTAATACATTTCATAAATATATTCTCATTTTAATGATACTTTAAATTATACAAACAACAACAAAGTGCAAATGTTATATATTTACAAAGTGCTTACTTACGTTAGACAACACCATATAATTTATACAAACTATTCCATTGATTAAACACAATCATACATTATGTATACCTGTAGATAGCTATGATCAGCAAATCAATTTTTATAATTTTAGATATCGTTAATTATGGGTCCATGTGCTGGCGGTGCAGTATATTCTCCAGCATTAACAGATTTTACCTTTATGGTCGAGAATACATCTTTCTTATTTGTCACAGGTCCAGATGTTATTAAGGTACATACAAATATAGGTATTGTAGTTTACACCAACATATAATTTTAGTCCGTTACCAATGAAGATGTAACTCAAGAAGAATTAGGTGGTGCCCATACTCACACAAAACTATCAGGAGTTTCTCATAAATCTTTTAAAAACGACGTAGAAGCACTTATTCAGCTGAGATATTTTATGGGATTTTTACCACAATGTAATAATCAAGGATCACCAATAATTACCTGCGATGATGAATGGTAACTAAACAATTATTTGAAAAACAAAATAATACATTATTGTTTTAGCCATAAAGATATTCCTTTATTAGATTCTATAATTCCATTAGAAACTACAGATCCGTATGATATGCTTGATATTATTTATAGTTTAGTAGATGAAAGAGATTTTTTTGAAATTATGCCTGAATATGCTAATAATATAATTATTGGTTTTGGAAGAATGAAAGGAAGAACTGTTGGCTTAGTAGGAAATCAACCAAAAGTAGCAGCTGGTTGTTTAGATATAAATGCATCGGTAAAAGCAGCACGATTTGTTAGATTTTGTGATGCATTTAATATTCCGTTAGTTACCTTAGTCGATGTTCCTGGATTTTTACCGGGAACACAACAAGAAATTTCTGGTATTATTAGACACGGAGCTAAATTATTATATGCATATGCTGAAGCCACAGTGCCTAAACTTACAGTTATAACACGAAAGGTAAAAAATATAAATTATAATAATATTATTTATTAAAATTCAAATTTTGTAGGGTTATGGAGGTGCTTATGATGTAATGTCGTCGAAACATTTAAGAGGCGATGTGAATTATGCTTGGCCTACAGCAGAGTTAGCTGTGATGGGAGCAAAAGGGGCTGTAGCAGTTCTTTATAGAGGCAAATCGGATGTAGAGAAATACGAAGCGGAATATATAGAGAAGTTTCGAAACCCGTACACTGCTGCGAAAAGGGGGTTTGTTGACGATATAATCGAACCGCGCACGACTAGATGGAGACTTTGCAGAGATCTGGATTTATTATCTACAAAAAATCTTAAGAATCCGCCTAAAAAACATGGAAATATTCCTCTATAATATAAACAAAATGTTTATTAAAATACGTATTTTACAAACTTGATGAATCACATTTTAATTAAAAGTTAATTATAAACTTATTTAAAATCATTTCAATACATAATTATTATATTATAATTCGTTTAATTTCAATTTAAAAAAACTATACACATTTCACATTACAAAATAGGACAATGGAATGTTATTTCCACATATCTTTTGCGTGAAGTAACATTGAAAATGCTTGATTTAAGATCATGAATGCCTGTTTATTCAATCGTTTAGATAGTAAGCTAGAATAAAGTATATATTGCCAGAATACGGGAATTCTTGTATTTCTTATCAGTGGATATAAATTTCTTAAAATGTTTCAATAAAACAATTTGTAAAGATATTTTATCTTAACTATACAAGCAACTAATAGTAGTAATAGAATAATGTACATGCTTTTTCATGTTTTGTGTAAGTTGTATTTACAGCGCTAATCACAATTGAAAAGAATATTTTTAATTAAATTTGATTAAATTAAAAATATACGCTATATTATATATGAGACTGACATAAACTATATCAAATTTAATATATAATATAATATAATATAATCTGGCCTTATATTATAATAAGTATAATTATTATACTCTGAATAATTTAAAACTTTTTAACAAAAATAAGAAAATTAAATAAATTAATTTAAAATTAGAAACACAAGCAAAACACTGTATTATTTCAGATTTCTGTTATATTAAAGTAGATTGATTAATTTTCAAACAAAAGTACAGTATTACAACTTAAGTTTGGTTATTTGAGAAAATTTTTCAACCTTTTAATTTTTATGATTTGTAATATTTAACCACAAGACCTAAATTATACCACAATTTCACATAGAGTTTGAGAAGAAAAAGAATCACAACAAAGAAAAGAGAACATTGAATCTCGACGTAGAAATGTCGCAGGTCCGGTACAATTTTTTTAAGCGATATATATATATATTAATGTAACAATAATTACATTTAATATAACATTCTGAATTGATAAAATACTAAGCCAGTTTTTTAAAAACCACAAGCCAATTGAGGTAGGGGCATTCTTGTAAAATGTATTTTACTGTTCAAAGGTAGTGACATGTTTGACATGTAGACTGTTAGTCGTCCATTTAAGTTAGTATTTAGAACTACTGGCAACATCTATGCCGTCACAAAGAACATAATAATAAAAATATAATTCTCTCTAATAAAGCGACTAAAACGAGCTGCTAGCGGAGATATACCAAACTCCCACCCAAAAATTTGTTTGGATGTTCCAGTGCAAATCAAATGCCTACTATTGTGTACCACGTTTAAACTTTTAACCAAAATTGTATGACTATACCGTGCAGTAGTAGTCAACAAAAATACATCTCTCTTCATACCCGTTATTGTTGGCCAAGATCTTCATCACGTTCTATTCTTTTTTCATCTTGTGACTAGTTCATTGATATGTGCTAAAAAAAAGAATTTTATCAAGCATGAACTCTAAGAAACGAGCTATTTTAAGGAACGTGATTTTGAATACCCATAAGACAAGCGCTGGGTTTTGTTGAAGTATTATTTTCTTCTTTTATAGTTTTCTGAAGGTGACATGTTATAACCAAGTATATCCCAAATTGTCAAGTATCAGCATTTATTAGCAAGTACAGAGTGATTATAAATGTTTGGGATTACTTAACCATCTAATATACATTTGTGTCGCTCTAGTGAAAATGCGTAAATAAATATTTTCATGTTTACATTGTTTACATGTTTATAATTATCAGTTGTAAACTCTCGAACACGATCCGGAATAGAATATAGCCATTCCCCATTATCAAACCGCCCATTCCTAAAGTAGGATTTGATAATAAAAATATTCTCTTTATTTGTATACATTCTTATAACCTTGCTTGCTTGACAGCTGTCAAAGTTGAACTGTCAAAACAAATAGTATAGTGGGCAATTTTAAAAAGACGGCATATTAAATGTAATTACATAATCCCATTCATATATAAACTCCCTGTAGAATATCGTTCACAACAATGTAAAAAAAAATCTAAACGGTAGTTCACCAATACTTTAAATTTGCAATCTCGCTTAAAGAATTCATTATATGTCAAATTATGTAAGGTGTACTCCAGGTCAAGAAACACATGGAAAAATATCCAATATATTGGGTGAACACCGCAAATTGCAAAATTAAAAAAAATAATAAGACTAATTTACGGAAGAAGAAAAAAAAGCGGCTAAAACATCATAACAAGCCGCAAGTTCGGGTCCTAGCAATAAGCATACTACAGAAAGTTTGTAGTTTCATGAATTCTCCTCAGCTATTGTTCGATTATTAGAATAACCCTTTGCGTCCATTAAAAACTGCATGCATGCTATGCGCAGTAACACACCAAAATTCTTAATGTTGCCTCGATCTGAGCTAGGACCCTGAAACACAATATTTTTACTGCTACTGAAAGTGCAGAAAAGGATATAAACCTAAGAAACGCATACCAAACTGTGCTCACTACCGCAATCTTATAGGCGGACATGCCACTTATAGACATTATTTTCAGCAGAAAAGCAAAATTAGGGATAACACTTTAAGGAAATAGTAAAATCGGTAAGAGGAAATAAATAATGTAGATCAAAGTATAACAGCGCTAAAAGTTCTCTCTAGGAAGGCGTCTAAATTTTTTTCTAAATATACCATCTAATCAACAGTACTATGGTTTTATCTAAAACCCGCCTGGTGATTAGCAAGAAAATCTCAACTTTTCAGTATCTACACTAAACTGATTATCTTCTCCAAAACATTACTGAGACAATATTTAAGCAAATCTGTTGTTATTATCTGTTATTTGGATCTTTGCCCGGCTTCAGGATCGTTCAATTTTTAAGCTAAGTCAGTTAGTAGTAAGTTAGTACTGGTGTAAAAGCAGTCTCCATGCCCTTGATAAAAGTTAGTAGAAAATTTGTATTAGAAGGTTGCCTGGTTTTAGCAAAGGGGCGGAGTCGTTTGCACGGGTCTCCTATTTACACAATCGAACAATATGTTACTTGGTTACAGTAAACAAACATTGCTATTAAATATTAGACGTGTTCTTTAAATATAAAAATGTAATTAAATTAATTATTTTTTACACATATTTCATATAATAAGTTAGTGGATATTAGCGGGCAGTGGTGTACTTCAATAACTACAAAAAAAAATAAGATTTTGTTTGCTTTATTAAGTTTAACTTAATTTGGAACAACCATTTATGTAAAAAGAACACATCCAAAGCAAGACTTTGGTCTCCCCATACGTCATCAAACAATTTTATAGGCAAAACCAGGCAACCTTTTATATACGTTTTTCCACCAACCTTGGCCCTTGATATCCAAGTTGTGGTGCAAATTTTCTGAGAAGCAGAAATCAAATGAAAGTTTTAACTATTCTTCATAAAGCAGGAATTGCTGACTGTAATTCTGAGAGCAAACTAAGTTGCCAGAGTGCTTTGGCTGGTTCGGTGACTATATTTTATTTATTTGTCTTGTTCTTCCACTTAACTATATTTAATATGTATTACAAAAATAGCCTGCTTATTAACTCCCAACAGTATGCAGTAGGTAGTAGGCTGCCATATTCCATATCAAGGTGTTATTTTAGCTATAAAGACTGCATACTTTTTACATACTATACAATTTATGTTATGATAATATCAAAAATAACTGTACCGATCTGTAAAACTTAGTCAATTGTGTGGTTCCATCTCTACCTCACAAAGTGATGTTTTCACACAACGCAATCGGAATGGTCGGCGTGATGGTAGCAACGCGTTTATGCCTAAGTAAGTACATCATTCATCTCTGGTCCGGAGTAGATAAATAAGAATGTCTCCCAAGTTTCGGGATCTACTTAAAATCTTGGTCCACCCGTAATGTAAGTTGCCAGCATTACAAGCAGCAGTGGCGTGTATACGACTAAGTACATTACGAGCTGTTAGGCCAACACGTAAACTAGCCAAGTCACAAATGCTGCCAAAGGCGGCCTGTCTTATTAAATGTTTTCAAAGTATGAACAAGCTAGAACATTACGGAGCCAGCATGTTAGAACAACACACGTAAACCAGCAAGACTATAAATAAAGCTAACTACCCTTTGTCGTATTATATTTTTTTCTATACTAAAAACCATTTAATTTAAACGTCAAGTTTCATTTAAGTGGTCCGTTAAGTTTGCTATGATCCTTTGTAAAAGTGCCAATCAACGCTTTAAGAAGGTCCTCCGTTCTGTTTTCAAGATTTTCAAGCGTTTTTTTAATTGTATTGGATCATTTTTGAATTATAAACATAAATTTTTGAAATCATTTGTTAAACCTTAGATGACTTTGTCTGCGCCGTTGTCAAAAGGATAAAGTCAAACAATAGCCACAAATGAGCATTTCAGGTTCGCCTAAAAAAATCTTAATTGAGTGTTATTGAAAGATGTGAAAAGAAAACAAAATTATTAAATGATGAACGATCCAACAAAAGCTACATGTGAGGTGGAAAAAAAACATTTAGATTCATAGAATACATTTTTCAAAATCGTGATTTTCATGTGAAAAAAACATTACGTTTGGAAAAACGCATTTAAAGATTTTAAACGTAATAAAATGTGACTAACGAGACCATTCAATTAATCTTCGTTGCCTGCTCCGATACCCTTCCTGGTGAAGGATTATTATATATTATATCGAGCATCAAGCCATTCGTGGAACGAAATACCCCGAGGCCCGCGAAGAAACTGCGAGTTAGTCGTATTTGACGAGCCAGAACTAAAAAAACTACTAGGAACAGTTTTACAACCCCTTTTTAAAGTAACATTTATATATAACATAAGCAGAAGACCTTATTAACCAATAATTTTTTGTGACCTATCGTCTTCAAGAACGTTGCCACTCTGAAGAAAATACAATCACTAACACTTGGGCGAATAGAAAAGAACTCCAGTTAAAACTATTCTCAAAATCAATAATCCTAGTGCCGCGCCCACCCATCCGACTGTTTATTATCAAGAGATTAGATCAGTAACTTTGAAGAGATTTCAATTTCTGAACCACTAACACTTGGTTGTGTGAGAACTCCAGAAACTTTTGCCCTAAAATCATTAAACTGGGTAAACGCCCATCCACCCAATTGTTTCTTAATAAGAGGTTAGATATCACTTTCAAAAATCAATTTCTGGATCACTAACACTTGGTCGGGTGGGCGAGAACTCCAGTTTAAACTACTATCTACAAATTATTGACTTAGGTAACCCGTTCATTGATTACAAATCAGTAGTTTCAACTGCAGGCCGATTTCTAGCACGCCTCTACGCATTCCAGTCATACATTTCACTAGGTATATCAAAATTGATGCAATATAGACAAGTTATCTCTTTACGGTTTAATCAGAATATGCAAGCTAGCTTTGTTAACAAGATGTTCTCAATAGAATGTTTTGCTGCCAATTACAATGTTGCCTATCCATAGAAAATCTTCAATTAAAATATAGTGCATTTTTAATTATCAAGAAAAACAGATTATTGTCCAAATTGTCTCCATACCAAGACTTTCCACATTTGAATACACCATAACTATATTTGACCTCTAAATAAACAAAAACCATTCTCGGGGAGTCGTAATAATCAAGTCAAGTTCAGCTCATTAAAAATCCTTAATACTGCATATTGCTAATAAATATATTGTAAAAATTTATTTTTAAACTTAAATTCAATTCATATCATTTTTAATAAATAAAGTTTAATAACCCTTTACATCAACTTCTTTCTTCTCAAAAAACCAATCAGGATATAGGTTTCGCCTTTGCTGCTCATAAGATTCTAGTACATCCAAGCCACTAAAAAAATAATTAATTACCATTTCTAACAAACTACAATTACAAAAAATATTCATAAACTTAAAACGAATACATACGGTATTGATTTACCGCGCTCCCTTTTTAACTTCTCGAAATATTCCTCTTCTGAAAGAAAACTTTTCTCAAACACTTTGGGTTTATCTAAAATTTCTGATAAAGGTGCTACAGGTCCTCTCAAAGTATCAGTAACTGAAATATATTCTCCAGGTATTAAACTTTTAACCATATAAGGCCCTTCCAATTCGTATCCCAATTTCTTGTAATAATTCCTAGTACCAACACCAGAGATAACTACTATCTTTTTAGATTTCATTTCATTAATAGCAATTATTTCAGCCCTTTCAACTAACAAAGCACCATAACCTTGATGTTGAAATTTATCTTGACTTTTATCATTGACGGCAACTACACTACCATAAACATGAAGTTCTCTAATTATTGCAGCTCCACCTTTTAATTCTGGTCGGAAAGTATACTTTTCCGTACATTTACGTAGACGTAATAAGCCTACCAGAATATCTTGTTCTGGGTCTTCATAAGAGAGGAAGATTTCATGACCTCCATTTGCGGTGTAATCACGTCTAATGAATTCAACACTGTTTGGGCGGATTTTTTGATGAATTTCAGTGATACCTACTTCACGTGTTCGTATATCACGGCATTTTAAGCCGTGGTCTTTCATTCGAGCTAATGCTAACTCACGGAGATTACCATGTTCTACTCCAGAACTACAATTAGATAACAAATATGTAATACAATATGTAACTGAAAAAAATTTAAAAATACCTGACAAGAGGCATGGGAATATCTCTTTGCACTCTATACACTCGTGTCCAAGGTGGAATAAGAGCAAGAATATTTGCTATTAAATCGACTAGTACAGATGGGGGATAACTCTTATATCTACCAGTTTTCCAAAGCTCATATAATCCTGTACCTCTAATAACTAATGTGGGATAAATTTTTAACCCATCTGCTCTAAAAGCTGGATCCTCAAAAAATCTCTAAAAATTAAAGAATTAAATTTAATTTTTACTTGAAGCATAACTTACAATAAATTGTTCAACGTCACGTTCCAAATCAACATTAGGTAAATTAGGCATCATATGTACAACAACTTTAAATCCTGAATCTTTAGCCAAGCAAAAAGTATCACAGACTGCAGCTACTGTATGTCCACGATTTGTATCTCTTGCTACGTCCTCGTGAACTGATTGTACTCCTATAAATTATTGTAGTTATTCAGATTCATAATATTTGGTTAAAAATCTCACCTATTTCTAACCTAGTGCAACCATAATTTAACATATCAGTTAAATGTCGTTCCAAACAATAATCGGGTCGAGTTTCTATTGTAATTCCAATACATTTAGAATTTGCACGTTCAGAATATCGGACTGCTTCACCAACTGAACTACTTTTGTGTCCAGATAGTGCATCGTGTAAATTTCTAATAAAATAATCTCTATAGTCATCTGGAAGACTCATAAATGTACCTCCCATTATAATAAATTCTACTTTATCTACACTATGTCCTAATTGCTTCAACTGTAAAATACATTATTAAACATTCAAGTAGATAAAGATATGTTATGTTAATATACCTGATCTACACGATGTCTGGTCTGCAAATATGGATCATATCTGGCTCTAATTGCTCTCATTGAAGTTGGTTCATATCCTGTATAACTCTGAGTAGAATATTCAAAATCAGAGTCAGGTCCGCCTGGACAATATACACAAATGTTTCCTGTTACATTTATATGAGGACATCGATGTGGTTTACACATGACTGCTACTACAGCAATCTAAAATACAATAGCACTGATAACATAAATAATTACTAATAGATTCTCAAAGTGAATGCAATTATATTTGTTAATCTAAATCCAATAAAACTGAACACATCAGATGATGCAAGGAATTGTACCAAGTGCAGCCCTGTCAGATTTTCCAACAATGTGAACCGGACATGATTGAGTGTCATAAATATTCGAGCATAACTCGCGCAATTTAGAAAATAAAATTTCCGTGATATATAAAAATCCAAAACTTCGTTAAAATTTTTGTCTGAACTTTAAGAGTATTACTTCATTACATCACACATTTAGTATTTCTTATTGTGCTATAAGTTATTTTTCTAAAAGAAAAATTAGTTTTAATCTCTTCTATTAAATTTACTAATTGGCGTTTATGCCTTTTTGGCTTAACAGCGTCAAAATATTAAAAATTCATCTTCAATTACCACATCAGCATACGGTACAAAGCTTATTTAATAATTTAAAAACTACATAGATCCCAAAACATATCATCGTTTCGCTAGCCAAATTCTGTATGTGAAGTTTTTTATTATTCAATTATTGTATTCTATTTATTATTATTAGTACTATTAGTAATTGTTTTTTAAATAAATTTTCTTATTATGGCAACAAATTTATGTAGTTTCTATTTAGTTCACTGGCATTTTAGTAGAATGCGTTTGATGAGATATAATCAATTAAAATCAAATTGGAGCTACCAGCCGACATCATTTTATGAAAAATTTCACTTACTCCACTAGCAGTACGAATCGGTTTGGCTAAAAGCTTAGGAACAAGAGTTTTCTTATGAGAACTCGGTACCATAGCAATAATATCAACCAATCGAGGTGATGTGTGCATTCCATATTTAGATGAGATTTGTGTCTTCAATGAATTTAAATTAACATCTTTGTTTTTCTCTTGGGCAGATACCAACTCTTGCACTATTTCAGATATAGCGTAAACCTTTTTTTCTTCAAGAGTAAGATGATTGTATCCTGAAATGTGTGCATTTAGAGGTTATATGGAATATTTTTATAGTACTTACCATTCTTGTTCTTCTTTGGTTTAGACATGGCTAAACCTCACATGTGTATTGTACAGTACAGTATAGTTAATTTCTTGATTTTATTTTTAAATCCTATTTGCTGCGTATTAACTACTAAATATATCTACTACTGCATTGACTGCATGTAGCAAATATTTTTATTATTTCACCACACAAGTGAGAAATGTCAAATGTGTCATTACTGTCATTGGTTTCGATTCGAAAGATACTTGCTTTCAAGCGGCGTTCACACAAGATTGCAATTCTATTATAATAGTACGACGTAAATGCAAATTATGCATAGATGAAAAAATGTAATTGTTCAGAAAAGGCAATTGAAAAATTGTGTCATCATTGTTTAAACAATGTCTACAGCATGGATAACGTCTATTGAAATATGTATAGTAAATGCAAAGATTTAATACATTACGCCTATATTGTAAAGTATCTAAGCCATTAGACAATTTTGAATTTGCAATAAAATGAAACACTTGTTTTTGAAAAAAAATAGATAAAATAGTGTAGTGCAAACAATATTTAATACAAAGACGTATATAAGTTTCATAAATGTATTACTGGTATGCATATAAGTTGCACAAAAGTAAGAAACTGTTTACATCTATTAAGAAATAAATATATACTTTCAAAGCTATGTCAACATCATTGTTATTCTAGAAAATATGTGAAAGGTTTGTTGTATAGTTTAATATTTGGTACTGATGACACCTCGGATTTTGTTTTTAGAAAACAATAGGTGTGTTCCATTTGCGCACTTTATGCACCCGGTGCATTTTTACATTTTTCAATATTGCGAGCAACAGCGTCTCACACTTGACAAACGCAAAGAAAATATTTGGCGTTTGTGGGACGTTCTCTATCTTAAAAAACACATAAAAAATGTAAAAAGCGTTTGACAAATAAATTCAAAAATTAATGAATTAGTGCCACCAAGTGCGACTATTTTGTCAAATGGAAAATCTCTAATAGGTACTTTCCTCTTGCCAGTGAAGTAAGTCAAAATACTCACTTTACCTAACCTAACCTAGAAATATAATTGTTCTGTTTTTAATTAAAATTCACTTGTTATTGGTTACAATTTTATACACTTACTGCTTTCCTTTCAAGAGTAACTCGCTCCGGGGTTTGACGCACAGAACCGTACGTTGAGCAAACTTCACAATTTTTAAAGTCTAGATTAACACAACATAAGAGTGATTCTAAATTAAAGATAGAAGATTGTGCACTAGCAACTCATGTTCAAACAACAAATCATCAAATTAATTATAATAAAGTTAAAATTTAAAAAGATTTTTTCCTGAAATGAATTATATTAAAAAACAAACTAATCCTATGAATAAACAAACAGATATTATCAGTTGCAGCAATTGGTATTTCTCTCCTCGCATGATGTGTTTCATATACTGCAAAACTTCTTTGTCTTGGTAGGCAAGAACTCTTTGTCTTTGTTGAGTTTGTTGAGTACTTCCTGATTAGTCTATTTAAACATTGTTTATTAATGGCTTTTTTGCGCACTGAGGTGCCCTTGGTGCATATTTTTGTGTTCGACTGTCAATGCCCTTTTTCACATCAAAATAGTAAACGACTTTGATGCCAGTATCTAAACATAAACCTAACCTAATATCTCAGATGACACCGAAGCTGTAAAATGTTTCAATGCCAGACCCTAAAAATTAACTGAACCTAATATCACAGATTGCACCAAAGTTGTAAAGGACTATGATGCTGTATACAATTCAACAACACAAATTGAACAATAAAAACAAATAAATAAATTAACATCAAAATCATCAAAAGACAACACATGAAATTGGTTACATCTGTTTGAGGAGTCTTGAGTCTTTCAATCATTGGACGCACTTTCCCACGGCTGCTCTTTATTTAATAAAATAGACGCCACGTTGTTGGTGAGCTCAAGCCGGGTACGATGAGAAAGATAGGTTCGGCATTCCTCTAAAATGTGCTTCACCGTTAGAGGGTCGTAACATGTTATGCGCAAATGCCATAGAGCGGTCTCCTCTCTCCTAATGAAATCAACTAGCAATTTACATGCCGTCACGAAAAACATGATTTTTTTTAATTTGCTCTTGAAGCCGTTTCATACTCTTTGCCAATCCTCGATGACCTTTTGAAAGTCTTACAGGAACGTTGTCCGTAGAATCCGCATCGGTTAGAAACAAATTTACAACTTATTTCGTGGTGTAATTGATATCATATCCGCTAAGACACAAAAGGTCCCCGGTTCGATCTCGGGCTGTCCCTTGTCCGACGATACTGACGAAATATATTTGACGTTGTCAGATTAATTATTTAAATGAAAAGAACAGTGCCAAGCTATAAATCAATTAACCAGAAAGCAGTACCTATGTTTGTTGCCCTGAAGGAGACCGGAGACTCTCACAAAAAGACATTAAATTTTTGACAATTTGTCAATTTTATTTATCTAATTAAATAAATTTATCTTTTGGACCCTTTTGAAATAGATAGTAAAATCAAAAGTAATAAAGTAAGTGCATATAAAACTCTCAAGAAAAAAATCAGCGTATGGAAAACATGGTAAGGTTCTCACTAGAACAGATTTGATGATGATGAATGATGAATCAATTGTGAGTGAGTATCTAACTTTAAACACTTAGCTTGTAAAGTCAAATTTAGAAAAAAATATGACCTTTAATCACAAAATTCTATTTCAAATGCAACAAACAAAATTAAAAACCCACCAATTGTCCTGCAAACAGAGCTTGACAATCTAAAGACCTTTTTAATTTTATTAAAAAACACAAATGGTAAATTCCATGTGAAACACGGTTACAATAACCGTGTATCAATATATATAAGCTATCTTTTGAAAGAAGCCTGCAAATTTGATAAACATTTCCATACGTTCACTCAGTGAGATAAGAAAACTCATACCTTCGTGATGATAGAGCTCCAGGTAGAAATCATTGCAGATAAACTTATAAATAAGAAAAAATGTACAAAATTAAAATTTTTATGTTATAAAATAAAGTGCACACAATTCCTAGTTTGCGTCTTCATCACTTCAATCCAAATTACATTGGTAATGAACTGAACAACAAAGTTTATTACGTTCATCATACGTCTGTCAGATTTGATCGTTATATTAATAATAAAGGGTTTAAGTCAGTGCCACCGTTGTCAAGAGTGGTCCCACGCAACGATAAACTGTTACATAAATCCTTGCTGTTTAAAGTGTGCTGGCTTAACCCATACTTGTACTAAGAGCAAAACAAATTCTATAAGCTGTAAAATTTACAAAAATAGAATTGCAGCAATAGAAACGCAAAGGTAAACAGAGCTCTTCTTGTCGGGGATTTGAATGTCAGACACAATACCTGGAACTGCCACCTAAATAAACACAATGGTACTTGTTTGCACAACATGTCCATTGCACATAACCTACATATTATCCACTATCACACACTTACTATCAATCAAATGGTATGACACCGACCATAATAGATTTAGTTGTCAACAAAAACTTATTGACAATGAACAAACTGAGTTCGTACAATTATTAACAAAAATGATACAAACCGTTTTCAAGAAAAGCGTCAAAATGAAGACGATTGACCTTATGGGGTTACATCAAAATTCAATACAAAAATAGAATTACACAAACAAGAAACAACATGGCCAAACTAAATAGACAAATTAAACCTGACATTAGTTGGTACAGCAACAAATCTTGGTGAACCTCGATGAAACGTAAGACCGTAACGATACCAACGTTGACAAGTGAAGACGGTATTAATACCGCCTTTACTGACGTTAACAAAGCAGGAATTTTGAGATAACAAAATTTCAAAAAATATGTGAATGACAAGCAGAAACTAATTACTGCCGAAGTAAAAAAATAGTATCAACCTCTTCCAAAAGAGATTTGAGAAACAATCAGAAAACTTCCACCCCTTAAAGCAGCAGAACATAACAAAACTAGCATTACATTAAACACGATACACTACATTATAAATAGTCATCAAGTTGAGTTATTTTCCGAAGTAGCCCACGTGATGCCCATATATAAATCTGGCCAGACAGCTACATCACTCGACTCATATCGACCAATATCCTTACTACAACGCAAAGTAAGATTTCTTTTGAATTGGACAACCAACTGACGACTGACAATCAGTTTAGTTTTAAAAGCGGACATTAAACAGTTCAGCAAATAACTAAAATTGGCAATGACATTATCATCAAATTCAACAAAAATAAAATTACAGATATAATCTTGCTCGATGTCAAAAAAGCATTTAACCAAGTATGGACTGACGAACTGATTCATAAAATGAAGTCCATATACTATCTACGATACTTAATTAAACTAATACACAATTATTTAATAAGCAGGCAACATGCTGCAACATTTTTTTAATCTTTGAAAAATCAAAATTAACATCAAAAAATCTAAAAAAACATTATTTACAAAAACTCACAAACATAAAAACGTTTACACCAACAAACTTCGACAAAGATATTATACCAACTAAACAACACGTTAAATATCTGGGAGTTTCTCTAAACTCCCTTATAAACTATCAGCAACATTTAACGCACACATTACACAAAACAAATCAGGCTCCCGTGTGGTGCGGCGTAAGTAGATTCAACCTGAATAGATTGCAAATGTTACAAAACAAGTGCCTAGAGGCAAATTATTTAAATAAAAAATAATTACAAATTTAAATTAGAAAATAAAGCCCATCTATTAGGATTAAAACTAGTTGAACTATTTGAAATCTTTGCTTAGTTTTAAAATATAACTTATTTATATTTCCAATTGATCTATTTGATTCGTTTTGAACGACTTATCACTGCCATCAATGATGATTGCTAACTTTACGTTACCGCTCCGTTGTAAAGTGAGCTCTTACTAAAATTTAGGAAGCGTGCATACAGGAAGGCGATTTGCTGCCCTCTACATTTGTAGCAGTCTTCGCTACATTGTTAGCACTCGCTCTTGATTCATCAATCCTAAATTTATTTATTTGAATTTATGTCAAAGTTTGTAGAGTATATAGTTGTATACATATACTTCATAGATCTTATTTATACTTGTAAAACATAATTGTCATTAATTATTATGTCAGTTTTACTTATCATTTATTTAAAATTTATTATAAATTAGAACATTGTTTATTTTTGCTTCCGTCTTTCTGAAAGAATTGTGTTAATGTACCCTAAAATCTCCCCTATTTAATCGTAACACGGATTTCCAGTACTTTTTCTGTATTGCCTCTAGTTTTTAGTAATCTTCAAACCCCATATTTTAGCCAACACATTATTTTACTATAGTTTGTTCGCGTTAAGACTGCAGTAGTAGTTGTTATGGAAACTCGGAAACAATGCTCTGATTGGCTTAGAGACCTACCCAATTTACAATAAAATATCTACAAGATTAAAACAAAGCTACTTGTAATTGAATAAATTTAGTTACCAATTTTTACTATTTAATATTTATCAGTTTTTTGCGTTATTGTGACTAGGTTAACGCATTTGTAAATAATTATATGTATTTCAACTGTAAATTAAATTTTTTTGTAGCTGACGTACGGTATAACCTCAAAAACTTAAATATGAGTAAACGTCATGCAATTCTAGGAATTCTTTTTAATAAATTTTAGTATTAAAAGTGACTAAGAGCCGTCTTACACGAGACTGATTTAAAAAACTATCAAAAAAACATCATTGTTTTTAATTGTAACTAACGAATCTTGACAGAAAACTTCATAATGTATTTGAGTAAAATCAGACAAAAAATTTAAAATAAATATATCTAATATAACGAACACGACTATGTATACTACCCTCCTTATAATAATAAAATCATGGTTTCAACAGTACCTTCAGATATTCTAATTTGAATATAAGCAGTATAAAATTAGAAAAACTTTGCAAGTATTCATTTTCCATCATAGTATAATATATTAATACAAAAAATAAAGGAATCTAATTTTTATGTATGTTTACATAATATTTAAATCACACTTTTATAATGACATCCTTCAGAATATGAACGTGACAATCTAAATTGACAAATAACAAATACCTTTTTTTAATTAAGTGGTGATGTATGAAGTAGAAGAAATTAAGCAGTTGCAGGTATTTCTTATGCGTCTAAATATTTTCCGTTTTTTGTATTTACATATATACTAAATAGGCATTAACTGAAGAAGATAAGCAGTATGAAACATTTATGAAAGAAACACAAAATTATTTTGAACTTGGTTTTACCGATAAAGGTAAAAAGTTCAATGCTCAAGTCTCGGATTTTGACGCTTTATGCAAATTGGGCGCAGGAGCTTTTGGAAAAGTGGTATATATTAATAATTCCATATACGATATGTAATGTCTTGTTTGTTTTAAACCTAGTTATAATGTTTAGAAACTTATTGATTAAATGTGCTTTGAGGTATTAGTTAGACATAAGAAAACTCAGGAATTGCATGCAATGAAAGTTCTAAAAAAAACTCACATAATAAAAAATAAACAAATACAGCACACGTTGACTGAAAAAAGAGCGTTGCAGTCTTTCGGAAAACACCCGTTACTTATGTATTTAGATTATTTTGGATCAGGAAATGGAAATCTGTATTTTATTCTACCATTTATACAAGGTGGCGATTTGTTCAACATATTATGTAAGTAAGTAGGTAACAACTTGTATGCTATTTATTAATCTGTAATTTTTAACATGTTTTTAGATATAAGCGGTTTGAAGAAAAAGTATCCAAATTTTACGCAGCACAAGTTTTGATGGCTTTAGAATTTATGCATTTTGTAGATATAATTTATAGAGACTTAAAACCAGAAAATATTTTATTAGACAATAGTGGTTATATAAAGCTTACTGATTTTGGTTTCTGCAAGGTATAATGCCAATCTGTAAATAAACTAAAATATCAACACAAATTTACTTTTTTAGAAGCTCAAAACTAGAACGTACACTATTTGTGGTACACCAGAATACATTGCACCAGAAATTATTTTAATGAAAGGTTATGGACATTCTGCCGACTGGTGGTCTTTTGGTATACTTATTTTTGAAATGACAGCTGGCATTGTACCATTTAAAGATTCCGGAGATCATTTAAAATTATATAATAGTATTGTTAGCGGCAAATTTCGAATGAATCCCAGTTTTAGTCGGGAATTAAAAGATTTGATAACAGGACTCTTACAAGTTAATATTACAAGAAGGTAGGTTGAAATTACTATTTCAAAAAGTGTTTACACCAAACATTGCCAATTATAAAGGTGTGCAGGTCCCGTAAACAGAGTAACAATTTAATTTTTCAAAATCTTGGTGATCTTAAGACCAACTTTTAAATTTTGCCGCAAATCACTGGAAATTGTTTCTTA
Organism: Tachinus rufipes; assembly: GCA_963932245.1. Classification (NCBI taxonomy): domain Eukaryota; kingdom Metazoa; phylum Arthropoda; class Insecta; order Coleoptera; family Staphylinidae; genus Tachinus; species Tachinus rufipes. The sequence goes on along the minus strand of OZ010741.1, from coordinate 40,267,071 downwards.
CATTTGTTTCATTTTTTAAACTTATACAAAAACACAAAAATTATACAGTTCACAACTAAATTCTTTTGCATAGAAATAATAAAATTAATAGAAATATAATGAAAAAATAGAAGTAAAAACACTTAATTAACAATGACCAATATCAGTTATAGCAGAATGATCGATTATGTTTGCAATTACTCAAAGTACGATTGTCGTTATAAAAAAAATTTAATACATTTATTTATACATACATATATACATTTAATTATAAAAAAATATATATTTATGTAATATTCCAGCAGTACCGCCATCTATCCATAAATTTATTTAATTGCCCTGTTTGTAATGTGTATTGGTTCATATTTGTTTATAGTGCATATACTTTTGATTTCTTCCGGTATGTTATTAAATTCTATAATGCCTTTGACAGTTAAGCTTTGATTTTTTTTCCTTTTTTTCGTGTGTTGTGTATGAATTTATAAAAAATAAACAAAATTTTCCTGATAAGAGTTTGCACTGTCCCAATTGCTTCTTCACAACAAAATCAATCATTGTTTTTGTTGGTGTTTAAAGCATGTGTTTTATACAAATAATCCTATTTCTACAAATAAACTCGCCAATCCTTACCATTGTTGTTAACTTTATTATCACCGTGCTCCCCTAATTCTCTCCCCAATTCATCTTTTTGAGTACATACTCAATCACTTGCCTAAAAGAATAATTCTTTAATGAGGTTCGCTTTCACTTTTTAGTGATTTCTTTCAAAACATGGTCAACATGGATCAATTTAGCTAACATAATACTATGAGCACGCTTGTACTGTTTATATCAAACCGGTACCCCAAAAACATTAAAGATGCCTTATCTCTCAAGATTTTTTTTGTGGCCTATGAAGGGATTCTTCAAAAGACTAAATGTGTCGGATTCACTCTCACGAGGAAAGTGCTTACCGACTATACTCTATCTCGGTATCGTTTAGTTATAAGTTCTCGTATGGCGTAGTTGTTTTTCTAGAAAAAAAGTACCGCTTTACTTTTCTCTGGATTAACTTGGATGCGCCAGAGGTTCATCCAATTCTCGTATTCGAGAGTTGCTGTCTGTAGTCTTAATGTGACTCGTCGGCGTATTGCGCAATTTTCACACCCTATGTGTTCATTTTTAAATCGGAAACAAATAAACTGAGTAATTGAAACTTGCCGTGGTACCGTGGTAATCATAATCGGACGGACGAAAAAGATGCATATTAACTTTTCAGCCCTACAGCTGCTAAATCGTCGATTCAACCCGCATTTTAGAACCGAAAGAGATGATTTCGGTAAAGGCAAGCAAAAATACATTTTATGTAATAGTCCCCAAGTTCAGACCGGTGAAGTAGAGTGCATTGTGTATTAATGTGTATTATATGTTTTCTTTTTTACTTTTTTACCGTTACATTATTGTAATTTTATCAATGTTAATTTAAACAAACACGCTTATATTTTGAACATGATTGACCTTTTACACACTGTGCATTTAATTATGCTTGATTGTGTGAATAATAAATCTATCTATCTATAGACAGCTGATCGAGCGTTGCCAGATGACCATAATTACGATATCTGACTATCAAGTTTTCCACATAGAGTGCATGTGGAAAAACCTTCTTTCTCTGTATCTTTCACCAACAAACATAACAATATATATGTTCTGGGCTATCGGCTTCAACGTAGTAGTACACACCTATCTGTTTCGGTATGTACGTTCATTCGCTTCGTGTAAGTTCCCAAAGTTCCGTGTCCCACCAGAAATCGAGGTTTCTGTGATCGCATTTCACCCATTCCTTCAAACTTGGTATAACCTCTTGGTCCATTGTTCCTTCTCAATATTTTCAGACCACCTCTCTTGCCACAGTTTAACAGACTCTCTTTCAAATTTATTTTTGATACCACTTTATCTGAGTTCGTGCACGGGTGTATCTCTTTTCTTTCTACCAACAGATCTATTGGAGGTATTCCCGTAACAAAATATAATGCCACTGTCAATACTCGTAACAGCATTTTCCTTGGTATACCAATTCAAACAAATGGTACCAAATCAGTGAACCATACAAAATAATATTTACTTTTGAGCCTGGTCCTTCATATCTTATCAGTTCAGCAAAGTCTCGTTTCTCTCACTCCAAAGTCTCACAACGGTTTATTCTATGTAGACACTCGTCTGTACCAGATGATCTGCTGTCACAATCAATAGACCATGCATTATTTGTGACAGCAAAGAATCTGCAAATGGATAACATTCCCCATTAGTGGCACTTTCAAGATGCCGTATTTCATACGCGACATTCCAAGGGGGACTCCCAGGACCGATTATTCCGGGACAGCCGCTATATCCATTCTATATTTTAGGTACGTAGATACTACATTTAGCAGATATGGTAGTATATTTCTTCGTCATAGTTCCTGTATTATTAGACAATGACTTAAGGTGTTAAATACATTTCTTATAGCCAGGAGTATCAATACACCACTCTGTATTATTCCTGCTCGCAATTCCATAGATCTTCTCTAGCTCTCGAATGGTGGACCTACCTCTCCTAAACCCATACTGCTTTTTATGTCCTTCGCCGGTTTCGATTTCCACTATCACTCTGTCTCTTATTGATGTTGCTCTAAACCAGTGGTCGGCAAAGTTTTTTAGAAAGAACCAGATCGTAAAAATTTTAAGTTTAAAGTATGGAAATTTCTTTTCTAACAAAATCTAAAAAACGTTGTTGTAACTGTAGTTTTAAGTTCAGAAAATATATCTACCGCAAATTTTTTTAAACCATATTTGATCCGCGGGCCGTAGTTTGCCAATAAGTTTTGCAACTTCCTATTTCAACAAATTTTTGCTGCACTAGAAGTCCGTTTAGCACATCTAAAATTCATTTCGGCCACTGTTTACCACCTATTTTTCAAGACCTCTACTGGTATTCTATCTTAGCAGGGCGTTTTCTTGTTCTTCATTTTACTTGATAGAGGGTGTTTGTTACAGGCTTCCTCTGACCTTGACTCTTTGTGTTTAAATCTAGTTCGCACCATGAAATCATCGCCTCCCCAAATGTCAATTTCAAGTTCGTTACATAAATTCCTCCAGTATTCTTTTGAATACCCGAATCAGTTTTCTAAGTTCTTTCCTTGATTCTTCTATTCTGTTCAGGTATTTTTTGTCTAGTAGTCTAGATAAGTTTCTTCCGATCTGATTGCACTCTTCATGTTTTTTTTTAAATATATATTAGAATTCCACCAGTAGAATAATGAGTTTTTTAGCGTATTTGTAGTGCTATCCTTAAATGCTCTTTTTTTATTGAAGTTACTTTTCGTAACGCGTTTTCTTGTTCTTCATTTTACTTGATAGAGGGTGTTTGTTACAGGCTTCCTCTGACCTTGACTCTTTGTGTTTAAATCTAGTTCGCACCATGAAATCATCGCCTCCCCAAATGTCAATTTCAAGTTCGTTACATAAATTCCTCCAGTATTCTTTTGAATACCCGAATCAGTTTTCTAAGTTCTTTCCTTGATTCTTCTATTCTGTTCAGGTATTTTTTGTCTAGTAGTCTAGATAAGTTTCTTCCGATCTGATTGCACTCTTCATGTTTTTTTTTAAATATATATTAGAATTCCACCAGTAGAATAATGAGTTTTTTAGCGTATTTGTAGTGCTATCCTTAAATGCTCTTTTTTTATTGAAGTTACTTTTCCCTCGTCACAACCGATTCTCAATTCCATAGTATGCCTCCTGTTTTTCCGCGAGCTTTCTCGAAACATATAAATTTGTGTTGTATGTCGAGAACTTCCCATTTATTTATGTAATTAGTATTTTACTAGTTGACACAGTCACATCTATGTGTGATTTACTGAAACCTCTGACAAAAGTGGGATTCATGCCGCATTTATGAACACCATATCGCACGCAGAAAAGTAGTCTCCATTTACGCCTGTGTGTGTGGTGCGGCCCACACGGATGATTTTGCGTATATGTCTCCTGCTAGAATAGTTGCAACTAAGTCTTGATCTCATTCATAATCGCATCCACTTCCTTATTGTATGTCACTACAAGAATATTTTGTGAAATATAACATTCCAGCAGGTTACACTGGCTCGAACTCACGCACACGTATCCCTCTTCCGTAACTATAGATAAATAATAGTGTAGAGTGTAGACCTACACTATTAAAAATATCACTACCACATCACTTCTAATACCTATTATCTTTTTTTTTTATTTGGTTCACATAACACAACAAGTATGTCCACCTGCATCTGCATTGGCGTGCAATATGCTAAATCATGTGTTGCCCTAAAAAAGTTATTATTTGTTTATGCTTTTTCGTCTTTCCCTAAAAATTTTGTCCATGACCTTTTCTATCTCTCGGACTAATTTTCTAAAGTTCGGGCAACTAAAATAGTCCGCCAAACCCTGTGATTTTGCAAGTAGTGCACAAAGCAGTGTTTTTACACTCCTTTCTATTATGACCCTCTTCGTCATAATTTAGGCACTTCTGCAATTTGTCCTCTCCTTTCCATTCGTCTTTCCGATGTCCAAAATCCAGGCTTTTGACTACCATTCTGCTTTTGTCTTATTGCCGCTATCTGAATGTGTTACTAGCTACTTTAATTATAACCTTTTCAGTGAGTTTCTTTTCCATGTAGGATTTGTCTTATTTGAAGTGAGTACACGTTTAAATCTTTGTTCTTTTGAAGGTGGTTATTTCTATCCCTGGATCTTGAAAAATAAATTCAAAGCATTTCCTTCAAATTTGTGTATGGACCTCTCATTTTTCAGATTTTGTAGTACACAAAACAGTGTTTTGATATTAACTAAATCATTGGGATAACGTATAGTATATTTGAATTTTCAACTTTTTCCCCTTGCTTGCGATTATCTCCATACTTGTTTCCACTATCAGTGTCTCAATACTCCTGATCTCTGTTACTGCTCTGTCTTCTAAGGTAGCTTTCAGATACACGATAATCATAGCGTCCCCAATTTTTTGTTGGAAGCGGTGTTGTGATTCATATCTCGTTTCCATGTTGTGTTCTTTTCTCTTCTATTTTTGTTACTCGACATTGTAGATGCTCTGCATCTGCTTTGATGCCCATGCTTCAATTACTAGAATCTACCTCTTAGCATTTCTGCAATGAGTCTAAAGCCCGTTGCATCTTTTTTCCTCTCTTGTTCTTTAGATTGTTGCGTTACAGTCCCCGACCTTGAGCCTAGGTTCCCAGTCGAGTCAGACCTATCGCTAAACTAGTTTTGCTCTACATGATTCAGTTTAGTTAGTGATCTCGCTATCGAGCTCCTTTTTAGGAACGATATGAAGTTTGGGTCTTCACGTCATTACTTTTTGTAGCCAATGTCGTCATTGTTTTTCGTTCGCTGTTTATCAAATCGTTGCTCCCCCAGAATCCATAAAGCAAAGTTTCTTAGCAGTAGAAGATTGTCAGTTTCCAGTTTTATTTTCATTTTCCGATGTTTCTACATTTCCAAATTGCAGAAGTCCGTCCATTCCGGCAGGTTTGTTGTCGTCGTAGTTTCTCCAGTATATTTAGAGAAGAAGGAAAAAAGACGGTTCCCGACGCGTCGGGGAACGAAAGTAACCTCCTTTCGGTTCTCGAGCGTTGGGGAACGAAAGTGACCACCTTTAGGTTCCCGACGATATGGGTTATCTCGTTAACATATCGTACAAGGTCATTATAAAAGATTTTTGCCTGTCTCTACCGAAAGCATCTTTTTCGGCCCGCATATGCACATTGGCCTTTTCGGCTATTCGCGGTATTTGATTGGCTGTGAATTACAATTTCATATGTAGACATCATGTGTGACAAATTATAATAAACTTTGAAAATGGTGTTTTTAATTGGGGCAGGCAAAAAAATATCGAGTGTATTTCGTGCCAAAAGTCTTTAGAAAAAGCTTGTTTACTACGGTCGAAACTCTCGAACACAATCTTGAATGGAATAGAGCCATTCCCCATTACCAAACCGCCCACTCATAATAAGATTCAATAATAAAAATATTCTCTTCATCTGTATACATCCTTATAACCTTGCTTGACATTTGAACTGTCAAAACAAAGTAAATAATTTGGTGCACAATTTTAAAAAGGCGGCATATTTAAAGTGATTACTTAATCCCAGACATTTATAGAGACCCTGTAGTAGACTGCCAGATTTTTATTAATATGGCAATGATTGAATATTTTAATTCAATCATTTTGCCAGATTTATTATTAATATTTTCATAGCAATCATAAACAGTTTATGTTTTAGGATTTCATATTTCATTAATAACACCTTGTCCGAATTTTGCATTATAAGCCAGAACAATTAATGCATAAAAATGCAAAGATTATTTTCAATGTTACTTCATAAAAACTATAGCCAGTATTCAGCTCCCTTATTAAAATTGTTGTTAACTAATAGCTTTTCTGAAATCCATGCATGCAGTGCTTTTTTATTCATACATTATTGATTTAATATTAATGAGAAATACATGATTAATGTTTAAATTGTTACTAAAAACTCCCATAAAATATATTTTTTATAGTTTTGTTTGTTTATAGAATTGGTTGTCTAAAATTAGGAATAAAAGATATCAAAGATCACTCTTGGTTCAAAGATGCAAATTGGTGGAAGATATTAAATAAATTAGAAAGAGCACCAATAAAACCAACAATAAAAGATTTAGCTAAAGATTATGAAAACACTCCATATAGGATAACAGAAACGGAGGAATCAGAATTGTATGACAATCTATTTCAAGATTTCTGACATAATATGGAAAAGAGAAACTTTAGTATATATGTCAAACTCCAGTATTTATTTAAATTAAATAAAACTTGATTACAGTCTTAATTTATTAATTAAAAAAAATATCTAAGTGGTAGAACAATAATCTTTAAACATACATATATCATAAAATTAGTAATATCTAATAGTTTAAATAACTTAAGGGTTAGGTTGTGGTGGATAGTTGTATCCTCCATATTGTCCTTGCGGCGGAGGAGCTGCTTGTCCACCAGGAGGTCGAGGATATTGATAACCTTGAGGTTGGCCAGCATATTGAGGTTGTGGTGGATACCCAGGTTGTGGAGGATATCCATAATTAGCACCAGGTGGTGGTTGCGGAGGGTAACCTTGATTAGGTGGTGGTGTATATCCAGCATTAGGATTTGATGGTTGCGAATTTGGTGGATAAGGTGGTTGGTAAGGTTGTTGTGGTGAGGATGGAGTAGCTGATGTTACTGTTGGGCTTTGCGTACTTGGTGCTGCTGAAAATGGTGGAGATTGAGCATTGGCTGGGGCATAAGTTGATGGATTAGGACTGGGAACCTGATTAGTGTATGCAGGAGTATTCTGCGGTTGATTAGCTGGAGGCGGCGGATAAGCCTGTTGTGGTGGGTAAGGTTGTTGTGGTGGATAATTTTGTGGTGGTGTTGAGTTTGGATATGGAGCTGCATTAGGTGGAGGATTATAGTTACTTGGAGGATTTTGTGGCGGTGCTCCAGGTGGTGGATACGGCGCCGGTTGTGGAGGGGCTCCTGTTGGTGGTGGTGTACCATATCCTGGTTGTGGATAGTTATTATGAGAAGTTGTTGGGGCTGGTTGGCCGTAAGTACCTTGACTATTTGCTGGATAACCTGGTGGCTGATTGGGTGGTGGATATTGACCTTGTTGAGGATACTGTCCCTGTGGTGGGTATTGACCAGGATATTGTCCTTGTTGGTACCCTCGTTGTGGATACGGTTGTGGTGGTGCTCCTGGCCTTTGAGGAACCAATGGTTGCCTATACCCTGGTTGCTGCTGATGGTTATAATTGTTCAGATGTTGTTGTTCTGGAGGTGTTTGACCAGGTGGTTGTCCATGCGGTGGTGGGCCATTTTGTGGAGGCTGCAACATCTAACATAAGTATTTGTAAATTGAAGTATTTCCTTCACCAAATAAAACAAGAAAGCGAGAGGAATATTAGTTAGAAAGCTTATTGTACCTAGCAAGTTTAATAATTTAATATTGTCATGCTGGAACTCATAAAAACATATTAACTTTATAAGCTGCAAAAATAAACAGGTCAAGTTGCCAAATTCAACAAGTCACTTACATGAATTCCAGCATTATTTGATAAAATAATACATGCAGTTCTATATTTTACAGCATGCAGTAAGTATTGGATAGATTACAGATCAACATCAAATGTTTTGATTATGATGATAAAACCAAAAGTTGGTGCTAAAAAGGTTATTATAAAAAAAGATCCAGTACCAGTGATTAAATCAAAATTCAGTCAAATCTATATAAATTCCCAATCCAATATACAAAAAAAAAACATGTAGGTGGTTGTTGATAAAAATTATAGTGTCCCCATCCCAGATGAAGATACCGCACTTTTATTCTCATTTTTATGCATAGTATTTCTTTATCAAAATTTGCTGTACTGAAAAGTCTACAGGATGTTCAAAAACGTAAATTTGTGTCCAGTTATTTACTTCAAAATGAAAAACGTTATACGAAAAAGTTGTTCCTATTGTAAGTTCAGATATAAAACTTGAATATTGTATGTAATCTTTATTTTCCCATACTAATATTAATTAATTAAAAAAAAAAAAAAAACATGATGGCAGAAATGGCTCAGTAAAATTCAGATGCAATATTCAAACTTTACATTAACAATAGAACACCTTTTTTCTATAATAAATTTTTTTTTTGTCAAATAACTTATTCTAATTACAGTTTTGTTTTAACTAAAAAATAATGAGCTGTTAAATGATTCAAGTAGATCAAAAATCGCTATTTTTGTGTAATGACATAATCATTTTTATAATCACGTAATTATTATCACGTATTCAATGGTTAATCATGTAGTTATTATGTATTCATTAAATAATCATGTAATCATTAGGTATTCTTTAAAATCTTTAAATAATCACTTAATCATTGCGTATTCATTAAATAGTAATGTAATCAATTCATAATCATAATCATGTAATCATTACATAATCATGTAATAAATACATGTCAAAAAATTTCAAAATACTGTGACCCAAATCCGGCTTTGTAACAACAAAATATTGTTAGAAAGCATCAAAATCCGGCCCTGAAACTGTTGAAATGTGCAAAATTCTATTAATAGCATCAAAATTTAGTCTTAAAACTGTTAAAAACGCAAATCTATTAATAAATTGTCAAAAATAGCAAAATCGGTCTTTCAACATCAAAATATTGCCATAAACCACCAAAATTAAATTTATGGTTAAGTTGTAAAATTAAATTTATGGTTAAGTTGTTAAAAATGTAAAAAATTTCATAAAATTCCATATATTGTTAGAAATATTTGTCATAAACTGTTAAAAAATGCAAAATTCTATTTATGAAAGTAATAAATAACAATATCTGGTCATAACTAAAAACAGTTGAAAAGTAAAAAACTCTATTTATAAAAAGTCAAAAATAGCAAAACCCAGCATTGAAACATCAAAATAATGTCAGAAAGCACCAAAATAGGCCATAAACTGTTAAAAATGCAAAATTAAATTTTAAAAAGTTAAAAATAGTAAAATCCAATCATCAAATATTAAAATATTTTTAAAAAGAACAAAACTTGGTTAAAAAATTATAGAAATTCTGTTCATAAAATTCATAAAAACTACAATGTTTTTAATAAAATCCAGCTTTGAAATATTGTTAGAAAAAACCAAAAACTGTTAAAAAGTGCAAAATCCGACCATAACTATGTAAAAATCTTCGTAAAATATCAAAAATAGCAACAACCAGCTATAAAATATGAAAAATATTGTTAAAATTCGGTCATAAACTGTCAAAAAATGCAGTCTATTCAAGAAATGTCAAAAATAGCAAAATCTGGCCCCTTAGGTTTTGAAACAGACTTCGAGAAGGTTCTTGCTTATAGATAGATATCTTCGCCACTGTTCATGAAGCTCATTCTGGCAAATCTAATGGTATATTGCCCGGTTTCACCAACGTCTAATAAAACTTATTCGTCGAATAAATGCCTTATTCGCTCAATAAACGTTTCACCAACGTTAAATAGCGTTATTCGTCAAATAAATCTCCTAATAAACTAACCGGCCAAAATGCATCAAATAACTCGACAAATAACCTCAAAACATCTAGGTGTGACATTTATATATTGTAAATAATGAATGTCATGTTCAATTCATTTGATAATGTTGATTTCAAAAATCGTTTTTGATTAGATAAAAAATCTACGCAATCACTATTGGAAATAATTACAATTTGGATTCTCAAAATCAGCGGAACAATCTCATTTAAAAGTATGTCAAATTCACAGTAGATCATCAATTTTATTGTAGATTGAAAATGTACTCATTAGCAGTTTAACAAAATAGTTGGGTTTATACAAGGTGACTCAGAGGAGATTTCAGTTTTTAACACGTTATAATAACAGTATAAAAAGTGTTGGAATAATTTTAATATTAAATTAAGAAAGTACAGAGATGCGGATTTCATTTTTTAAACACAATGTTGTCCAAATGTCCTTCTCATAGCACTCCTCCAATACTGCTCTTAAATGTTTAAATACCCGCCGACACATTTCAATAAGAATATTGTTAATGGCCTCTCGAATGTTGATTTTTAACTGCTCCGTAGTGGCTGGAGGATAACAGTTCCTGGAAACAATTCACGTACAGTGTCCAATGATGCTGCTGCAGTGTGTGCCGTCGCCCCATATTTAAACATTTAAGAGCAGTATTGGAGGAGTGCTATGAGAAGTATGGTCGACATTTGGACAACATTGTGTTTAAAAAATGAAATCCGCATCTCTGTACTTTCTTAATTTAATATTAAAATTATTCCAACACTTTTTATACTGTTATTATAACGTGTTAAAAACTGAAATCTACTCTGAGTCACGCAGTATTATAAATTCTTTTCTCACATATAAAGAAAAACAAAAAATGTACTTAAAATTTCAATCTACAATAAAATTGATGACAATTTGTGCATTGACTTTTAAAGTTTTATTTGTAATTATATACTGCCAGTGTAATACAATCATAGCAACAAATATTTTTAATTTTGTGTTGATATATTCTTACTTCACTAATAATTCGAGGTTATGCATGCATAAATACTGGTTTACTTGAACTTATTTGGCAAATTTTCTGTCTACTATATTATCAACTTGATAAAAATCACGGAATAGTTATTTAATCTCTGAGATACCTTGGTGAAACGTAAAATGACTTATTTGATGAATAAATTTTATTCGACAAATAGTTATTTGACAATTTATTAGGCGTTGGTGAAACCGGGCATATATCAGGCAAATAGATTATATTCAAATAGCAAAAAAAATAACATTCTCAAATTTTTATGTTTCCAAATCAATGAGATATAAGACGTGATAAGACTGACAGTAATCATTTTTGTTGTAAATTTTGAGCAGAAATTTTGTTGTGAATATCAAAATTGAATTCAATATATTTAGAAAACAGTCAATTCTAAATTCCATTCAAATCCAACCATGCCATGTCACGTAAGCTAGTAGCTTATCATGCTATGGCACATTATATTAACAGTGCAAGCAAAATTTGTTAAGTTTTTCTTAGTAAGATTTTGGAGGAAATGAATAAATTATCTTATTTATATAACCTTGAAGTTTGTTTTAAATATTTATGAGAATGACGCATAGACATTCATTTTAATCTAAGTCTTTAATTGCAATTAAAAAAAAACAAAGGCATCATATTACATTATTAATAACAGATATAAAATGTAAATTGATATAGAACATATTTGCACCATGATTAACAATTACTTTACACTTTTGTAAACAACATAAAACAATTATACTTTATATATAAAGGTTTTACAATGATTTGGAAAAGTTTGATAGAGGTAGCTAAATCCTTAGTCCAAATGTATAATAAATACATGGGCCTTAATATCCAACTCCTAATAAGGCACCTAATAAACAATTAACTAAATATAAACATTAAGAATATAATTTATTGGCCACTCGAGGTGTTAATAAAATAAATCAAATTAAAGTTAAAAAAAAGTTAGGTTATTCAGCTAACAGTTTATTAGGTGCTATATTAGGAGTTGGATATTATATTATATTCATATTATCTAATTTAAATATCTACTTCTTTAGACACATTCATATATGCATACATTGTAACAACTTTGTACAAATTGAAATTTTCAGAATATTTGTTTATAGCAGTTTTATTAAAAAATATAACCTACCTATACTACCAATCAAATTAAAATTAATCACTAGAATATTTAATAGTCACATTCAAAACAACTATGCTATGATAGCACTACACTGCTCCGCAAAATGTCAACAAAACTTACTACTGCTAATCGTACTACATGTGAAGCTCTACAACAACAAATCCAAAATATAAAAAAGAATAAAATGTCAAAATTATTACTCTTTATATTAAAGTTAAAAATATTATTTAGCTTGTAATAAAACTTATTAAGAATTAAAGCGTCGGCTTAAATAACTTAGTAACTTACATTGTTTCAACTTTTCAAGAAGCACATAAATCGATAAACTCAATTATTGGCCGTTTAAAATGGGAAACACGTTGTTAAAACATTATTTCATGCTATATGCATTCATTTTAGGCAATTTTTCTATAGTTTACCCTGCAGAGCGTTTTACATTAAAAAAAATTGAAATAACATTGTAACTGCTTTGTAACTTACAAAGTTTTTCCAATAAATTGCACATTTTTCAAGATATTATAAAGTGTGTCATGTACAAATTAAATAACGTGTTGTATTATTAATGTTTTTTATCTTAGACAGTTGTATTATGTGTCATACAACGTTATTCCACAAAAAACTTGATTTGTAAAACAAGCCAGTTACAACGTTCTTTAAGCCAAAGCTTCAATAAGATAAAATTTATCATTTGAACTTTGAAAAATATTAGTATTTGTTGCAGTTTATTGTTTTAAGATACATTTATTCCAATCAACTTATTAAAGTGAAGTCAACAAAAACAGCTCTGCGATTGAAAAGCATTTACCGAGTTATTTGATTCACTTTGATGTTTTATATTTTACCAATGTGTCAAACGTTTTTTGTACATACAACTAAACTAAAAATAGTAATATGATAGTACATAATGTATATCCATCATGTATGCAATGAAGCAATACTAATAAAGTTTGGAAATATTTCAACAACAAAATTATAATTTTATTTCAAAACTTAATAAACAATTGAAGATTGTTGATTCTCATATACAGTCAACTCCAGTTAAATCTAGGGAGCCACTTAATTGAGCCAAAACATCCATTATCGATTTTTAAAACGTAACAAATTTTATGAGTGAAATGTAAAATATTACATTAATAACATTATTGCAACTAAATTAACTCCAAAGGGTATTCCAAAAATAATGAATTAACCAAGACACGAAGCAAACTTAATATAAAACTTTGTTAAAAAATGATAGAAATTCTGTTCATAAAATGTCAAAACAGCAAAATCAAGCTTTTAAAAACTGCAATTTTTTTAATAAAATCCAGCTTTGAAATATTATTAGAAAAAACCAAAACCCGGCATAAACGTTTAAAAAGTGCAAAATCCGACCATAAACTTTATGTAAAAATCTTCATAAAATAGCAAAAACCAGCTACAAAATATGAAAAATATTGTTAAAATTCGGTCATAAGAAATGTCAAAAATAGCAAAATCCGGCCCGTTAGGTTTTGAAACAGACTTCGAGAAGGTCCTTGCTTATAGATAGATAACTTCGCCACTGTTCATGAGGCTCATGGTATCTAATATAATAATAATATATCAGGCATCTAGATTATATTCAAATAGCAAAAAAAATAACATTCTCAAATTTTTATGTTTCCAAATCAATGAGATAAGACGTGATAAGACTGACAGTAATCATTTTTGTTGTAAATTTTGTGCAGAAATTTTGTTGTGAATATCAAAATTGAATTCAATATATTTAGAAAACAGTCAATTCTAAATTCCATTCAAATCCAACCATGCCATGTCACGTAAGCTTACTAGCTTATCATGCTATAGCACATTATATAACAGTGCAAGCAAAATTTGTTAAGAAAAATAGTAAGATTATGGAGGAAATGAATAAATTATCTTATTTATATAACCTTGTAGTTTGTTTTAAATATTTATGAGAATGACGCATAGACATTCATTTTAATCTAAGTCTTTAATCGCAATTAAAAAAAAACAAAGGCATCATATTACATTATTAATAACAGATATAAAATGTAAATTGATATAGAACATATTTGCACCATGATTAACAATTACTTTACACTTTTGTAAACAACATAAAACAATTATACTTTATATATAAAGGTTTTACAATGATTTGGAAAAGTTTGATAGAGGTAGCTAAATCCTTAGTCCAAATGTATAATAAATACATGGGCCTTAATATCCAACTCCTAATAAGGCACCTAATAAACAATTAACTAAATATAAACATTAAGAATATAATTTATTGGCCACTCGAGGTGTTAATAAAATAAATCAAATTAAAGTTAAAAAAAGTGGTTATTCAGCTAATAGTTTATTAGGTGCTTTATTAGGAGTTGGATATTATATTATATTCATATTATCTAATTTAAATATCTACTTCTTTAGACACATTCATATATGCATACATTGTAACAACTTTGTACAAATTGAAATTTTCAGAATATTTGTTTATAGCAGTTTTATTAAAAAATATAACCTACCTATACTACCAATCAAATTAAAATTAATCACTAGAATATTTAATATATATACAGGGTGTCCGGAAAATACGTGTACAACGTTTGACGACAGACTCCAGACGTCAAAATAGGTCGATCTAAGCCGACTTAGTTATATCCAAAATTGTCTCGTTTAGCCGGTAGAGGGCGTCAAAAAAAACAAAAGTATAACAAAAAATACGTGTACAACGTTTGACGACAGACTCCTGACGTCAAAATAGGTCGATCTAAGCCGACTTAGTTATATCCAAAATTGTCTCGTTTAGCCGGTAGAGGGCGTAAAAAAAAACAAAAGTATAAAAAAAAAAAAAAAAAAAAACGTATACCAGGAGCATGTCAACTTTCTGAGAGTTTGTATAATTTTCCATTTTTAATGGTAAAATGAACTTGTAATTCAAGAATGTTGATCGTATACTTGAGTAAATTTCATAGACTGGTGACAATTTGTCAATAATTGTCAAATTATTAAACGCCATAGCAACAAGGTCACTTAAAAAATTATTGTTACAGGTAATTTCTTTTTAATATTTCCAAATTTTTGACGCCCTCTACCGGCTAAACGAGACAATTTTGGATATAACTAAGTCGGCTTAGATCGACCTATTTTGACGTCAGGAGTCTGTCGTCAAACGTTGTACACGTATTTTCCGGACACCCTGTATATATTCAATAACCTCTTAATACCGTTAGGTGTCGAGGTGTCGGACACACCGAGCCACAGAGAAGACATGTATGGATGCTTATTTGAGGTAACGGACCCATATTGGGAAGAACGCTACGCTCAGCATCACTTTGGGTTCACCCATCCAAGTAGTGACCAGAGCGGCCGTTGCTTAACTTTCGTTAGCGCTGGTATTTGTACATGCCCTCTCTGCCGTACTGCCGACCTAGAATATTTAGAATATTTAATAGTCACATTCAAAACAACTATGCTATGATAGCACTACACTGCTCAGCAAAATGTCAACAAAACTTACTACTGCTAATCGTACTACATGTGAAGCTCTACAACAACAAATCCAAAATATAAAAAAGAATAAAATGTTAAAATTATTACTCTTTATATTAAAGTTAAAAATATTATTTAGCTTGTAATAAAACTTATTAAGAATTAAAGCGTCGGCTCAAATAACTTAGTAACTTACATTGTTTCAACTTTTCAAGAAGCACATAAATCGATAAACTCAATTATTGGCTGATTAAAATGGGAAAAACGTTGTTAAAACATTATTTCATGCTATCCATTTTACGCAATTTTTCTATAGTTTACCCTGCAGAGCGTTTTACATTAAACAAAATTGAAATAACGTAACTGCTTTGTAACTTACAATGTTTTTCCAATAAATTGCACATTTTTCAAGATATTAGGTTTGTTCCAACCGACATCGCTTGGTAGTTTGCAAACTGGTTGCGACTAATACATGGATTATTTTTGCACAAGCGCCAACTTTGTACTGGTCCCCGACTGAATACAAATTGCTTGTCAGTTGGAACGCGCCACAACCAAGTTTTTGACTAAATTCAAACATGAAATAATAAAACAATTTACTACGTTTTTATCACAAATTTGTGATCACAATCATTAACATGAGTTATCACGTAGTAGAGGTCACAACCATCAATTATATTAAATTCAAACAGTTTTAAAAAGTGAGGTTATGTAATGTAAACAAATATTAAAAACTAAAATTGTTTAACATATCATACCTGACGTTGTGTATCACATTATTCTATTACTATTTTTATACAAATAAATATATTATTTAAACAGTTACTCATCTTTAAAAAACTATTTTACAATAAACTTTATTGCTTTATTTTTCACTAAAACTATAATTAAGTTTCAGATAAATAAATTACTGTTATTATTATTAAATTTAAATTCTACTAATTAAATAAATTGCGGTAGATGCGGCAGGAAGTATTTCAATTTCATTAATTTCAATAGCGGCAACATTTTTACTCTTTGCGCATGACTGGGGCGGTTCCGAATTTTTAGTACATGCTTCTGATCGCTGACTGTTTCTGACAGTCCACAACTTGGTTGTGGACGATTTGGGGTCAGGTTGAAACGCCCGACTTCTAGTCAGAGTCATGGTTTGTGTACGGTTGGAACGCAAAAGTTCAACTGCACACAATCCTGACAATCCCAAACCGCGTTTAGTGTCGGTTGGAACAAACCTATTATAAAGTACATCATGTACAAATTAAATAACGTGTTGTATTATTAATGTTTTTTATCTTAGACAGTTGTATTATGTGCCATACAACGTTATTCCACAAAAAACTTGATTTGTAAAACATGCCAGTTACAATGTTCTTTAAGCCAAAGCTTCAATTAGATAAAATTTATGATTTGAACTTTGAAAAATATTAGTATTTGTTGCAGTTTATTGTTTTAAGATACATTTATTCCAATCAACTTATTAAAGTGAAGTCAACAGCTCTGCGATTGAGAAGCATTTACCGAGTTATTTGATTCACTTTGACGTTTTATATTTTACCAATGTGTCAAACTTTTTTTGTACACACAACTAAACTAAAAATAGTGATATGATAGTACATAATGTATATCCATCACATATGCAATGAAGCAATAATAATAAAGTTTGGAAATATTTCAACAACAAAATTATAATTTATGTGTCTATTCTGAACATATTTTAACATCGCTGTAGAAATTAATTTTTAACCAATCAGGTATCGAGTTATTTAAATATTGCCTAGCAACGTTCAAAATGTTAATTAACATCGCTATAAAAAATGTTCAGAATACGGCTATTAATTTCAAAACTTAATAAACAATTGAAGATTGCTGATTCTCATATTCAGTCAACTCCAGTTAAATAGGTCTCTTTTTAATCGAAGAAGCCACTTAATTGAGCCAAAACATCCATTTTTAAAACGTAACAAATTTTATGTGTAAAATTAATAACATTATCGCAACTAAATTAACTCCAAAGGATATTCCAAAATTAACCAAGACACAAAGCAAACTTAATATAAAACATGAAAAAAAAAAGAAATTCTACGATGCCCTAGAAATCACAAGTATTATCTTGTGCAAATTTGTGCAATCTTACCCAAGCAGGTTTAAACCAAGCCAATAGCCATAAGATAAAAATGTAATCATAGTTGTTAAAGAGTAAAAAAAGCATAACACATTATTTTAAATAATTATAATGACAACTAACTACTAAACTACCATAGAATGAACAAGAATAATAAGTAATAGTTGTTAAATGTGTTAAGGCAACATTACAACAATCATGAAACTCAAATATCATCAACATTCAACATTACTATATATATATATATGTATATATATATAGCTAACTGGAAATATATTTACTTACTGGTAATAAGGAATGCATATTTTGAGAAGAATCTGCAAGACTGGCAAGATACACCAAGTTTCTATGCAACACCTGCTGATATTGCATGCATTCTTGACTTTTTCCTTTACTTTGGTACTCTTGAATGGTTTGTATCAAATGGCCATTTTCATCTAGCATCTTTTGAACCTGCTGTGGAGTCGGCGGCGGTCTTTGGCCCCTTTGTGCAAAAGTTAAAGACATTTTCTCAGTTTGTTATGCACCTATTTTCATGTAGGCCGAGTGATGCAAAAACGCCGGGAAACAAAAATGCTAAACCACAAATTCACAGTTATTGCAGGGACTCGAGACTGAACGTGGTTGGTTAATGTTGTGCGAGGTCAATAAACGCCATCTACTTGATTATTTATGAACGAAGTACGGTAAAAATAAAATAAATTAGTATGTCCGAAAGTTTTGTCTGGTAAAATTACACATGGCGGTCAAGCAAAACAAGCGTTTTTTATATTTTTTTAATAATAGCGTTTTTTGATTATGTGTACACAAGAATTCTGATATTGCTAGTTGTTGCATTTTATTGATTATAACCCAAATACAAAAAAGATTTCAGTGCAGCGCCTTGAGCGGTTAAAAACGCTAAAAACTTAGAAAATATAGAATTCTAGTTGAATTAGTAAACGTATAATTATAATTTTTAATTAAAAAGAATATAATCAAAATTTTGAATTTTATTTATTAGTTATTTAATTCTATTAACTACAAATTGTCTAGATATTTCACAACAAAATATTAATTATATTTTTATTAATCTATTTTTGTTTTGTTTTATTGTAAACAGTCATAACAGAGTAATCAATAACTTAGGAAAGGTAGTCCGCGCAGGGAAACTAGATCAGGGAATCAAGGCCGGGATTCTGGATAGATCCAGCTTTCAAAGAGAGTGTCATTTTTACGTACCCGAAAAATCGTGTCAAACATACTTTATTTCTACATATTAACTCTGAACGCATCGAAAATAAATCTAGCTTTTAAGGACTAGTGACTTTGCGTTTGCAAATCCAAACAATTGTTTTTCTAATCTTAATAAAACGCTTTTAAGTGTAGAGAGAGGCATCTGAAACAACACTATATTTTTTAAGTTTTATTCAATACAAGCTATTTACATCATTGTCGATCCGAAATTGACTAATGACTTAAATACAACATCAGCATAATGTTGCAGATTGAGCATTTTTATAAATATTTCTATTCCATACATTGTTAAAAAATACAAAACATTGCAACTAATTAACACGTAGTACAAGATTTTTTAGAGATTTAAAAAATGACGAAAATGAAATAATTTTTTAAATTTAATATCCCAAAATTTATAATCTGTAACTTTTCAATGTTAATGTTTACATACTATTTAAATCTAGTCTTCAATGTGATAGTTTCAACAAAATTCAATGATATTTTTATGTTGTTGTGATACATTAGGTAATCTATTTATACATTTAAAAAAAATCTATAAAAAATAATATTAATAATTGATTAATAAGTTATAAATTATTATTTTAAACTTTTCACATACTTACATTTAATACTCAGCTATTTTGTTATAAATTGCACTAAAAGTTGTACTACCTCATGTAGCTCGTAACTACATAAATTTTAAATTATTTGCGTGTTTTGCAATAAATCGAACACAAGACACAATTTCCAGTATAAAGAACTGCAAAGCTTGATTATAAACCAAACACTTCAACTTTTTAGAACTATGTTGGTTTTACAATCAACTGTTTTAAAACTGAGTGTTATCTTTAATAAAAACCTTACATTTTAAGATCAAAATAATTCAACCAAATAGTAAAATTTATAATCTGTTTTAGTGAAAGATTCTCAATAAAAACAATTAAATCATAAAGCATATCATTAAAAAATTAAATTTATGAAAAAATATTCTAAACTAAAAACATCCATAGACGCGTTTCGAGGTTTACCTCTCATCAGTATGGCTTTATTTATTTAAACTTAATAATTGATTTTTAACTTACTTCGTCAACATTGTTCACCACCACAATTCAAAGTGAATATTTTAAAGGGTGTATTGACTATTTATACTAACTGACAATGACTTTATTTAATGGCTATGGTTAATAGCATTCTGAGAAACTAATTATTTCGGGATATTTAGCTGATGGTAATGACATAAAAGAATTAAAAAGGAAATTTGAAAATTAAAAATAGAATAAATTTTTTGCATAAATTATAATTACTATTATACAATTTCGTGTATATCAGAACATATATAAAATATATAAAGAAGAGACGCAATGTCCTCAAATGAGACAGTTGTAAAATTATTGCTTTTACAACTGTCTCATTTGAGGACATTGCGTCTCTTCTTTATATATTTCAAAAAGCATATATCTTTAGTTTGATCCAAATTTCAGTATGCCAATTCTTTGTTTCACTTTGTTTATACAGCAATAAAATTACATTAATCGTTGTTAAAGCTATTTAACATATTTTGCTTCAAAATGTAAAAAAACATATCAACATCAGAATTTTTTTTTATAAAGTTCCTGTAGTACATGAGTAAGCACCCAATTTAATTACAATAATCAGAATTTAAAAAATAAGCCAATGAAATTGTAATTAAAGATTAAAGGTATGTAGAAAGATTTTGGAATGCGGTTTAGACCAAGAGTACAAAATATTTTTAATAAATAATAGTTAATTACACAAATAGATTGTTTTATAACAACCACAACATGGCGCAGTCAGGCAAGCTATAAATGTAAAAAAAAGTAAAGAAAAGTGAATAGATCGCTAAAATTAGTGAAAAAAATCTAACCTAAGAAAAATGGATGCTAGAATACCACAACCCATGGTGTTTGAAAGGAATGTTGCAGACAATTTTTGTCGTTTCAAGCAAATATTTGAAATATATCTTGTTGCATCAGACAAGGAGAGCAAAGCAAGTTCAGTAAAAGTAACCATATTTTTAAACATTATTGGCGAAGAAGGCGTATAAATTTACAATAATTTCTAGCTGATGTACAGAAAAAAGATTATGATTTAGTTATGGCTGAATTTGGGACGCATATGAATCCAAAAAGGAATCCTTGTTATGAAAGATTTATATTCGGAAGCGGAAATCAACAAGAAGGAGAAACGTTTAAAAAATAAAAAAACTTGTAAAAACTTGCAAATACAGAGATCCAGATGAAATGGTTAGAGACAAGATAGTTCTAGGGATAAATGATAAAGAGCTACAAGGAAAACTAATACACAAACAAGAATTAACACTTGATATATGTGTTAAAATGTGTAGAATGCATGAGATAACAAAAAATTAAATAAAAAATATACAAAATACTGATAAGGTAGTAGATTTTCTAAGAAATAAGAAGAGAGAAAAAAAAAAAAAAATGAAAAAGAGTCATTCTTCTATAGGCAATGCCATACAAATCATGGTTATCGATGCTGCCCCGCATTTGGAAAGAAGTGTTCAAATTGTAATATGATGAATCACCTAAGAATTGCATGCAGACGTAATACAACAAAGAAGAAAGTTGCTGAAGTCAATCAGCAAGAACCCACATCAAAAGAAGAGATAGAAGAAGAATTATTTGTGAATACAATTATTGCAATAAACGAAATAAATACAAAGCAGTCTAAACATGAATGGAATCAATTGAAGTTGAAAACGTGAAGGTATCATTGAAAATTGATTCTGGATCTGAGGTAAATATTTTAGGTATGAAAGATTATAAAAAAATTCTAATAAAAAACCCGAATATAAACAATAAGTTGAAAACCACAAATATAATATTAGAAGCTTATGGAGAAGAGAAGTTGCAACCGTTTGGAGTAGTCAAACTACAAACTGTTGTTATAAAGGTAGACATTATAATACTGAATTTGTTATTGTAAATAGTAAATATAGATCATTATTAGGATTATCTGATTCTGTATCTTTTGGCATAATTAAAAAAATAGACGCTGTAGAGTATAGATATATTGATAAAGATGATTTTATAAAAAAAAATAATGCTATGTTTGGAGGTATTGGAAAATTTAGAAAAAAATGTAATATTAAGCTAAAAAAAATGTTAAACCAGAGAAAGGATAAAGCAGAAACTTGATGATCTTGAACGAAAGGGTATAATATCCAATTTGCAAAAGCCAACTGAATGGTTGAACAATATAGTAATAATTGAAAAATCTGATAAGTCACTTAGGTTATGTTTAGAACCTCAAGAGCTAAATAAAGCTATTGAAAAAGAACACTATTTAATTCCCACATTGGATGACATCGCGGTAAACCTGAAAGGAAAATCAATTTATACTGTGCTTGATTTAAATGATGGTTTTTACCATGCAGAACTTGATGATGAATCTAGTTTGCGTTGTGCATTTAACAGCCCGTACGGATCGTACAAATTTAATAGATTACCATTCGGTTTGTCACTAGCAAGAGTGGTTTCAAAAAGTAAATCAAAATAACTTTGGTGACATAAGTGGAATCACAGTATATTTCGATGATCTAATCATTTCAGCTAATTCAGAGTCTGAACATGACAAAATTTTAAACAAAGTAATTAAAAAAGCTTTGGACAGAAATATAAAGTTTAACAAAAACAAATTTCAATTTCGAAGTAATAGTGCTAAGTATATGGGACAAATATTTGATTCTCAATGTATGTCCCCTGATGAAAGTAAAGTTAAAGCTATTACAAATCTTGCAAATCCAAAAAATAAAAAAGAACTTCAAAGCATACTTGGTATGATTAACTATCTAAGATTGTATATTCCAAATATGGCTAAACTTACAGCACCGCTGAGAGTATTATTAAAAAATAAATTTCAGTTCACTTGGCTGGATAGTCATTCAAGGCTTTAGAAAATATAAATAATATTATTACAAAAGCACCGGTACTAGCGGCATTTGATGAAAAGTTGTTAACAAAAATACAAACAGACGCGAGTAAAGATGAAATCAGGTGTGTGCTTTTACAAAATGGTAGACCGGTTGGCTTTGCGTCGCAAAGTCTCACGAATACTGAAAAAGATTATGCACAGATTGAAAAGGAATTTCTTGCTGTAGTATTTGCAGTAAAAATGTTTCATTATTATATATATAGGAGAAAAATTTGTGTAGTTTCGGATCACAAGCCACTTGTTCTATAATGTTGAAGCCAATATCAAAAATAAGTAATACTAGGTTACAACGATTAAAACTAAAATCAGTTAAGTATGAAATTGATTTGGTGTTTTTACCTGGCAAAAACATGCATATAGCTGACTTGTTATTACGCAATTATTTAAAACATCCGGTAAAGGACGATGACACTTTCAGTGAAATGGTTCATTTTGTTGCAATAAATTTAAGAAGTGAAATGCGTAAAACGGAATTCAAACAGGCATCACTGGTAGATAGTGATCTCATAAAAATCAGAAGTTATTATCAACGCGGTTGGCCTGTCTGTAAAAAAAATGTTTCTTTGCATTTGAAAAGTTATTGGAATTTACAGAATGACATTCATGTAGAAGATGAACTTGTGTTTTATAAAAATAAAGTCATAGTACCTTTAATTTTAATACCTAACATGTTAAAAAATTTGCATAAAATACATTTTGGGATTACAAAAACAAAATTGAGAGCTGCTAAAATTATGTTTTGGCCTAAAATAAATAATGATATTGAGGTTATGATATCAAATTGTCAAATATGTGAAAAATATAGGCAGGCAAATATTAAAGAAAAATTTTTACCTCATGAAATTCCAAAGTATCCTTTTCAAAAAGTAGCATCTGATATATTGGATTTGGAGATAAAAGTTATATTGTTATTGTTGATTATTATTTAAAGTGGATTGAATTGTTATGCCTTAAGAAAAAAAAAGCAAAAGATGTAATTCAAGCGTTCAAAAAAACATTTGCTACTAATGGCATACCCAGTGTAATAGTTGCAGACAATATGCCTTTTGCATCTAACGAATGTATACAGTTTGCTGATGATTGGGATATTCAGATAATAACCTCTAGCCCACACCATCATCAGTCTAACGGATAAGCAGAAAGTGCTGTACAAACTGCAAAAAATATTTTGAAAAAGAGTAAGGATGTATATTTAAGTTTATTAGAATATAGAAGTACACCGTTACCTATTTTAAATGTATCTCCTGCGCAATTATTATTTAGTAAACGTTTAAAAACTAAATTACCTATTAGTGATTCATTATTAGATCCTAAAATTACAAATAGAAAAAATATTGCAAAAGCTTTAGATAGGAAACAACAATTGTATAAGCATTCTTATGATAGAACTGCTACAAGCCATAATAATTTGAATGTTGGTGATAAAGTATTAGTTAACATAGACACCAAACAGGCAAAAGAATGGCAAAGTGGTAAAACTGTTGGAAAGGCTAAAGAGCCTAGATCTTATATAGTTCAAAATGATAACAATGGTAGAATTGTAAGGCGGAATAAAATTTATTTAAGAAAAACAATAAATGATCATAATAACTCATTTTTAAATGAATAAAATGATAGTAATTTTATTGAACTGCAAAGTAAACCGCAATCAGAATTTCAATCTGTTAATAATGATAATAATACTAGAAAAGCTAGAATTAAGATATTACCTGTTAAATATAAGAATTATGTTCTGTATTAGTTTTAGTGTATTTAGTTGTATAATATGTTTATTATATGAATTATTAGTTTAAGTTGAATATTATTGTTTTATTTACTTGCATTAAAAAAAATAAGGGAGATGTTATACATTTGAATATTTAGTATTAGTAGCGCTACCTATTGGATTATATATAAAAGACACCACTTGTCACATTAAACCTACACGCTGTTATACGTTGTAATATTTTTAATAAATAATAGTTAATTCGACAAATAGATTGTTTTAATAACAACCACAACAAAATCTGCAATTGAAAAAAGAAAGAACAGCAAAAAAGGAAACAAATAAATGTAAGATGGCTTATATTCTAAAGAATTGATAAATCAATCTTGTACAAAAACATCTAGTTTAATTACAGTACACGAATAGTACTACTATAAAACTAAAATAGATAGGTTGTTGAGCTATGTGTAAAACTACCATTGTCTCAATTTTGCCACCACTTATATGGTTGTTGCACTTTCAAAGATTTATAAAACATTAAAAATGTAGAAAGTACAATGTAAGTTATATAGTTATTTTGAAACATACTGTAGTGTAAGCCCAGAACAGCGTGGCCCAATTTAAGCGCAAATAAAAGATGCTAAAACGGACAAAGGCATGAGTGCA
The DNA here is from genome assembly GCA_963932245.1 of Tachinus rufipes. Taxonomy (NCBI): domain Eukaryota; kingdom Metazoa; phylum Arthropoda; class Insecta; order Coleoptera; family Staphylinidae; genus Tachinus; species Tachinus rufipes. Next base: position 40,241,684 of record OZ010741.1, on the reverse strand, counting down.
ACAGAGCAAACAAATTTTGTATGAATATTAAGTTGCCTATTATACCGGCCAATCTTTTCTTGGATTACTATACCTTTAGCTGATTTGGACTGACTACTTTTTAAGCTTTCCGCTTAATAAGTAAGTATATGAACAAGTTTTTGTAAAAATTTAAAACTTCAAAATTTTCCTACAAGGTAAACAAAATTTATTAATCAAAAAGTATATCCGCTGTAATAAGGAACTGTGTCAGCAGCACGAGTTGTTACCTGTTCTTCAACATATGCTTCCGGGTCTGAAATTAACAAATAAAACAACTAAAAAAATCTAGTAATTGCCTATATTTAGTCTCAAGTAGAGTAACACTTTTAGAGGGGAAACTATTAACAGTAACAGTAAAAATATAACAAATTAAAGCCAACCTTCAATTGCCTATCAATTAATATAAATATTGTTACCCACCCTTATTAAGCAAATCCGGCTAAAAGATTACATGAGGAAAAATGAAAAAACACACTGGTGGTTTGTGATGCAAACGTTTGTTGCTATGTAGCCAATCCATCTTGTTGATGCCGTAATATGTGTATTTATCATTTTCTGTTTGCAGTTATTTGATAACCGAATCTCACAACAATCTTTGGTTAAAAATTTATTTAAAAAAATGTTTCAAAATTGTGGGTAACAATACATCACTCGTTTTTAAAGATATTGTCAAAACGTGACTTGGAATGGTGATTCGTAACTTATATAATATATAAAAAAATTCTTGCAAAATAGGTAGTAGTAGGTTACAATACAAAACTCGTTTTTAAAGATATTGTCAAGGCATGACTCGGAATGGTGCTTAGTAACTTATACATATTATAAAGCGTCAATTAGAAGTTATACAAAAAAGGTAACAACAATCAACGCAAAAAGCAACACTACGTCTGATGACAATAAAATGACTACTGCAAAAAAAGAATACAATATTCTTTAGCTGCAACCTCCAATAGTTTATTTTTATAATGCAAAACATTGTTTTTGATTATTTTTATCAGTAATCATAAGCAAAAAAACATACAATTATGCTAATGGCAATGTATTATTTAAACAAATAAATTAAATAAAGAAATTGAGTAAGTGTTTAACAAAACTTTTATTTTGATATTTGCATTGGCTTAGATATTTTTGTCATTTTATCAATAATGTAACTATCTAATACAAGGTGATTATAAATGTTTGGGATTATGTAACCATCCTAATGTACGTTTGTGCCGCTCTAGTGAAATGCGTAAATAAAGTTACCTGTCTTAGGATTAAATAATAAAAATATTTTCATACGTTTACATTGTTTACATGCTTATAGTTATCAGTTGTCAACTCTCGAACTTAATCCGGAATAGAATAGAGCCATTCCCCATTATCAAACCTCCCATTCCTAAAGTAGGATTCAATAATAAAAATATTTTCTTCATTTGTGTACTTTTTTATAACCTTGCTTGCTTGACAGTTGTCAAAGTTGAACTGTCAAAACAAATAGTATAGTGGACAATTTTAAAAAGGCGGCATATTTAAAGTGATTGCATAATCCCATTCATTTATAGAGACCCTGTATAAGTAAGTACTAAAAACAAAAATTTATTTTTTGTCAGATTAATTGTTTTTGTTAAACAAAAAAGTTGTGAGTGAAGTAATATATATATATATATACTTACTTTAACAGTTTTTTAATTGTTTAGTATTGTTCTCAATTAAATTGAATTTAGTTAACTAGTGCTTTTACAATTAAAATATTCTTTTAAATGTTACCGACTCTACTAGAGCAGAGCTATTGCTCAATACGCAATATAGGCGATTACAGGTGGATTTTTCAGAATGACTACTGTCTGACCATACCCGTCTTGAAATATTTACGTACTCTTGCAGTAAATATGCGGAACAAGTTGCAAGAAGTACAAAGTGTAATAATTAATAAAAGAACTCTAAAAAAAAGTTAGAGAAATACGGATAATGTCCAAGAAAACCTGCAAATACCCCACAATTGAACAAGAAACAAGTAGAGCGTTTTGGCTTTGCTTGCAAACACCAAAACTGGGGTATTAAAGGATGGAGCAAAATCCTGTTTACTGCCAAGTTAAAATTATGCTTAAAGACCGCAAGTGATCTTTATTAAAAAAATTTACAAGGGAATATTGTGTCAAGACTTAGTTTTGGTGGTGGTTTGGTAATGATGTAAGGTAGCATTACTATAAAAGTTTGCACCTAATTAGTGCTTGTTAATGGAGGAACAATGACTGCAGACAAGTACGTTAAAAAACTCTTGCTTATTGTTCAATTTATTGACAATAATTCTATGCTAATGCATGCTAGTGCCCATTCTCATATTGCCAGAATAGTCAATAAATACTTGAACAAGTTTTAAACCCACACTGCAAATTAGTCTACAAAAAGTACTGATCTATATCCGATCAAACATGATACGGACATTGTGAGAAGAAAAATTAAAGCTTAGATTCTTGTTCCTGCAAAATGTAAAAGTGCAGAGCTATTACGTAAATAAAAAGAAATAAAGGAAAACATATTTGACACTTTATTAAAAAAATGCTAAAAAGAATAAAAGCTTTAACTTGAGCTCGGGGAGCTATGTGTTGCTAAATGTACATTTACATTGATTTGTATGCTTTATAAACAAATAACATTATTCAAAGTAACTGTTTCAAAATTAAACTTGTTTTTCTATCATAGTTAATTTTGAATTTATTGCTTGAACAAGTTCAACGTTAAACTTAAGTTGTACTATCTTTATGAACTCGTTTACCTCGAGGTTAAGTTAAACAGACGCCATCGGACAGTTAACTACAAATTTTGCTATTAAACATTACTATTTGTTGACATTTACGGGAATTTATTTTAGGCGTATTTAGGCATTTTTAGGCGTTTCTGAATTGTCCTAGTTACGGGCACCAGACATACCAAAAGTAAACTAATTTTATTTGAGCTGTCAACTTGTCGTTTTATGCTTCATAGCATGGTTGGACTAGTTTTCTATACCTGCGGACCCTGCTTCTCTTTCGAATTGTCGTTTCTCACTCTAACAAATTAACTTGGTGGTAGTACAAATATATTTTTTAAAATTAATTTCTAATTATTTGAATGTTTCTAAACGGGAGGTTAACTGAATATAAAAAAGATAAGTTTATAAGTTTTCTACGTACAAAACTGTAAAATAAATTAAAATCAAACTGAAAATATATTTTATATTTTGTTTAAATTGATTTTTTTATTTATATAACATGTAAAATATCCTAATAGTGTAAAAAACTCGGTTAAACCTATATCAAAACTCAAAGACATTAATGTTTATCAAAATTGCAAATTAGTATCATTTGATGTGTGCAAAGAATGCATACAAATTATTTAAGACATCTTTAATAAATCTTTAATCAACATTTTCGTTAAGTCAGAACCAAGGGCGTTTCCAGCCAACTAGTCTAAGAAGGGTAATTAAAAAAAAGATAAATATATATTTTATTTCGTAAGTACAACAAACTAACAACATAAAATGGACCTTCATGTTATTTGTTTGGAATACGGAATATTGGTAATTTTTAACAATAAATATTGATAAGCAAATAAATCTTAGGGTGGTAAAAACCGCCTCTGGTCAAAACTTATGCAATTTTTTGAAATATGCATTAAACACAATTATTTTAAATTCAATTCTAAATTGTACCAACAAAACTCTGTTTTGTTTATGGGTGGACTAAGTGGTGAGTCCACTTCTTGCCGACATCTTCATGACAAATATAGAGTAAAAATTCTTTATTCAAACCCCGCAAAAACACATAAAATTTTAGTACAGATATGTAGATAAGATTTTAGCAGGTTTTACAGGTTTTTGTAGAGTTTATAAATACCATTCATCTGTGCATTCAGTTTACAGTAGAATCTGAAACTAATAACCAAATTAACTTTTTAGACCTCACTATAACAAGAGAAAATAGCAAAATATCATTATATATTTATATATATATTTAAGAAACCGTAAATCGTATATTTTGGCCCAATTTCAAAAAAAATAGAAAATATTCTCAAAAACAAAAATTAATAGTAGCCTTAAATAAAACATTAATTTAATTTAATTTAAAAAAATAAGCAATTTTCTCTATAACGCCAAGGAAAAAAATAATAAACTAAGGGGATCTAATTTCGACTATCTGAATAATGCTTAATGCTTTAGAAAGGATTTTACAGATTTCTATAATCCAAAAATAAATGAGCGGTGTGTCAACACCGACATAACCTAAATCTGTTTAACAAACGTTAATTTTATTAATTATTTATAAGTACTATACGAACATAATGCCGATTTCAAATGGAGAACCTATGGAAATTGTTTTTGTAAGTTACCATAATAATTACATTAATAATATATAATTAATAATAAATTTCTAGACTGATGATGATTTACCTTATGAAGAAGAAATCCTTCGAAATCCATACTCAGTCAAGCATTGGTTAAGATATATCGAACACAAAAAGAATGCTTCAAAAGAATCAATCAATATATTATATGAACGAGCTTTGAAGGAATTACCCGGATCTTACAAACTTTGGTATAATTACTTGAAATTACGAAGACGTCAAATTAAAGGCAGATGCATAATTGACCCATCATATGAATCAGTTAATAATGCATTTGAAAGATCATTAGTTTTTATGCATAAAATGCCTCGTATTTGGATGGACTATTGCACTTTTTTAACAGATCAATGTAAAATTACAAGGACACGTAAAGTTTTTGATCGTGCACTGAGAGCCTTACCAATAACACAACATCATCGAATATGGCCATTATATTTAACATTTGTTCAAAAACATGATATACCTGAAACAGCTGTAAGAGTGTTTCGTAGATATTTAAAATTATGTCCTGAAAATGCTGAAGAGTATGTTGAATATTTATCGAATATTGATAGATTAGATGAAGCTGCACTGGTTTTAGCTAAGATTGTGAATGATGAGAATTTTGCATCTCAACATGGAAAATCAAATCATCAACTTTGGAACGAATTGTGTGAATTGATATCAAAGAATCCAGCTAAAGTCAGATCTTTGAATGTTGATGCTATTATTAGGGGTGGTTTGAGACGATATACAGATCAATTGGGACATTTATGGAATTCACTGGCTGATTATTATGTACGAAGTGGGTTATTCGATAGGGCTAGAGATATTTATGAGGAAGCTATACAAACTGTTACTACTGTGCGGGATTTTACTCAAGTTTTTGATGCTTATGCTCAATTTGAAGAGATTAGTTTAAATAAACGAATGGAGGAGGTAGCTAAAATACCAAATCCAACTGAAGAAGATGATATTGATTTGGAGCTTCGATTAGCAAGGTTTGAGAATTTAATGGAGAGACGATTGCTCTTGCTTAATTCCGTTTTACTAAGGCAAAATCCACATAATGTACAGGAATGGCATAATAGAATAAAGTTATATGAAGGTAAACCACATGACATAATAAATACGTATACGGAAGCTGTGCAAACCGTAGAACCTAAATTGGCTGTGGGTAAATTGCATACTTTATGGGTTGAATTTGCGAAATTTTATGAAAAAAATAGTCAGATCGATGATGCTCGACTAATTTTTGAAAAGGGAACACAAGTGAGTTATTTAAAAGTAGAAGACTTAGCAGCCGTTTGGTGTGAGTGGACGGAAATGGAAGTACGGCATGAAAATTTCGATGAGGCTTTAAAATTAATGCACCGTGCCACTGTAATACCTTCCCGTAAAGTGTCATATCATGATGAAAAGGAAACTGTTCAAGCCCGATTATATAAAAGTTTAAAAGTGTGGTCATTATATGCGGATTTGGAAGAAAGTTTTGGAACTTTTAAATCATGCAAAGCTGTATATGATCGAATCATTGATTTAAAAATAGCCACTCCGCAAATTATTATTAATTATGGATTATTTTTGGAAGAAAATAACTATTTTGAAGAGGCTTTTAGAGCTTATGAAAAAGGAATTTCATTATTTAAATGGCCTAATGTGTACGACATTTGGAATACTTATTTAAAGAAATTTTTAAATCGTTATGGTGGGACTAAATTGGAAAGAGCACGTGATTTATTCGAACAATGTCTTGAAAATTCTCCCGCTAAATTTGCAAAACCACTATATTTATTATATGCAAAATTGGAAGAAGAGCATGGCATGGCTAGGCATGCAATGGCTGTTTATGAACGTGCAACCAGTGCTGTATTACCTGAAGAAATGTTTGAGGTATTTAATATATACATTAAAAGAGCAGCTGAAATTTACGGTGTACCTAAAACAAGACAAATCTATGAAAAAGCAATTGAGGCATTGCCTGAAGATAAAACACGAGAAATGTGTTTAAGATTTTCTGAAATGGAAACTAAGCTTGGTGAAATTGATAGAGCTCGTGCTATTTATGCACATTGCAGTCAAGTATGTGATCCAAGAGTCACCAGTGAATTTTGGCAAGTATGGAAAGAATTTGAAGTTCGTCATGGTAATGAGGATACAATGAGGGAAATGTTAAGAATTAAACGCAGCGTACAAGCTATGTACAACACACAAGTCAACATGATGTCAGCACAAATGTTAAATTCAGCTGGCAGTGTAGCTGGAACAGTAGCAGATTTAGCTCCTGGTGTTAAAGACGGCATGCGAATGTTGGAAGCCAAAGCTGCTGAAATGTCAGGATCAGTTGTTAAAGGAGGCAACATTATGTTTGTCCGAGGTGAAACGCAGGGCGAAAATAGAGGTGTCGATAAAGTCGTCAATCCAGATGAGATCAATATTGATGATGATGACGACGATGATGATAATGAAGACGGGAACGAAGAGGATGAAGTTGAAGTTCCAGTTACCAAACAAACAATCCCAAGTGAAGTTTTTGGTAGTTTAAAAGTAACCAGTAAGAAAAATGATGAGGATGATGAAGATTTTTAATATAAAATAAATTGATTGGAGATTCTTAAATTGGTTTTATTCATGAAATACATCTATTATAACAATTAGTACTATTGAGTATGTAATTTCTTTAAATAAAAAAATAAAAGTAAATATGACACAAATAAAAGTGTAAATTAAATCTATAGAAAAAAAATGGTAATGGCAAATAATATATATATATATATATTTTTTTTTATAGCAATCATTATTTTTTTTAAATAACATAACTTGGTGCTGTGATGAAATGCAATGAATTTGAAACTTGATTGCTTAAATTAGCAGAGGTAGCTAAAGAATTTGCATCTTTTCTTAAACCACCAAACATTATTAATTCAGATTTTCCTTTAACAAGTGTATACAATACTGTCTCTTCTGGTCCTTCGGAATTAACACCATTATTTTTTACTGGTAACCATGTAACATACGGCTTATCTTCTAAAGCGTGTGTGATATCCAGTACATACATTCCTAATACATTTCGCTTTGGTTTTATTGGTCGACTAATAGGAGCTTGTAGTTTGAATTTATGTTTTAATGCTTCTTCAGCTTTCTTCATTCTTTCTTGACGTTTTTGTCTTCGGGCGTCTGCTAGCGTAGGTGGTGGTTTTGTTGTATCTGTGTTGAACGCTGCTAAGCTTAGATTTCTTTCAACTTCCTAAAAAGAAGTTTTATTAAATTTTATATAATTTCAATTTCCAAATGTGAATAATATTACCAAAACAGTAAACTATAGTACAAAATTGGTAATTAGACCTACAAATTTCGAAATACTTGCAAAAACGTCTACAAATAATTACAAAAGTATAAAAATAATATATGTATTTAATAATACGATGTTTATAGAAATAGATACTTATGGCCACTTGCACCTTTTCTGCTTTTAAGATTTACTTGATAAAGCTTGCTTTTGGCAAGGTTATGAGTTATCGACTTGCATCATTCTGTTATGTTAATTGCATAAGTATTGGGATATTAGGCATTGTTGACAAACATATTGTCATCGGAGGTTATTTTGAGGCAATACAATATATGTAATTATGTGAAAGAAAACCCATTACAATAGCCTTGCAGTAACCTACAGCAGCATTTATATTTATGACAGTGCAATGTGCGCCATTAGCGAGTGTGTCTAGTGTTGACAGATCAAGGCTGCATCTATAACAAAATTTGGGGGGTTTGAAGGACAATGAAAAAGCTTTCCACCTAATTTCCACAACAATTGCATTTTAATTACAATAAGTGGCACCTCCAAATGACATATTTTGTAGTCATCTTCAATCTTCTCTTTAAAATTGAACAATAAACCTTAATGAAGCCAATCATATCAAATACTCTGTATTGTAGTACACCAATAGACTTGTCATTACAACCCGAAAAAAGGCAGAAGTCCATGCTGAAATTTTTTACGATTGGAGAGTGCTTCCATTAGTTTAGTTGATTTATGAAACTCACTATTCAACTAACATGTGTGGCATTATGCAGCTGACAAGGTGAAGCACAATATTAAAAGCACCTTACAATATCTGTATTTACTTCAATCCCCCTTCAATATTAATCAACCTTAGACAATGATTTCATATTGACAGTATTTTTTAGTATCGTCACAGACTTCAAGCCATTGACTAGTGCAGTATCATTTATATATAATATGGATAATCAAGAAAAAGTTCTTAAGGTCTGTTAATTCATCATCTCCTTCTTGATTATTTATTTCTAATGGTCTGAGAGAATGCTTTTAATTCGGCCCTCATTTCCAAAAAAAATCGCAAAGATATAATTTCTAAAGTTAAACTACAGTTACAACGTTTTTTGGATTTTGTTGCTAGTACAAAAGAAATTTCCTTATTTAAAACTTAAATTTTTTACAATCTTGCCAATTTCAAAATAAGTTGGCCGATCCCTGGTCTGAGGTATTGAAATACTGATGCTTGAATTACAAATTATCCGGATAACCATCAATTAATTGGTTGAGTATTTTGTGAGTAAATTTTAAGCAATCCACCAAGAAAGAAATTACACAATAAATACTATGTAATTACCTTCTGAAAATAGTATTAATAATGACTGTGCAGATTTATAAAATTGGAATGATGCTTGGTGATGATGTGCTAGCCATAAGAATTTCACTTTTGTAATGACTGAAAATATTGCATGACAATGTATAAAAAATAAATAAAACTTAAAAATACCTCTAATTAATAGAGATCATGTAATGAAGAAAACGAAAATTGTACATACATTTATAAACTCCCTTCAAATACTATTAATTTAATAATTGTATTATTTCAGCCTTGATTATATATTTACTATGTTGTTATTAATTTTGTTGGTCTTAAAACTATAAATTTGCTATAAGTTTTCAAAATACTTTTAACACACTGAAACAAGTCTCTTTTTTACAAAATGCCACACTTTGACACACTGGTGGCAGAATATGAAAAATTCCAATACATGGAAAATCAACCTATTATTTGCATTTTAAGTTAAAAATCAATTTTATATATATATAAAATACAAGGATTTTATAAAATAAATATATTTTATAAAATCCTTGTATTTTATTCATATTATCGAAGTTAATAATTTTATTTAATTATTTATTTTATTTAAACATACATATTTCGATGAATAATCATCATTATCAATGTATTAAATATTAATCAGTTTGAAATATTATATTATATTAATACATTGATAATGATGATTATTCATCAAAACATGAATGTTTAAATAAAATCATTAACTTCGATAATATTATTAAAAATCAACCAATTTTATTTGTTTATACTGCCATAAACATCACGACAAACTTCAATCATGCAACCTCATATCAGCTGTTTATTAAAAAAGAGCTCCATTTATGTTTTGCTGAATGTCTCAATATTTTTTAATATGTTTCATTCAAAAATGCATATAATTTGCACTGATTAAAGTTTTGGATTTGTGTTATATACTCACATTAGTTACCCCACTAGGTCCAGCTCTAGATTCATCTAGCTTATCTAATGTATTATCTGAAATATTCCTTTTGACACCTTTCAAAGTTCCTCTTCTTCCATTTACATTTTCATCTCTATCTACCTGTCTATGAGCTAAATCTATCCTGTGTTGATTCCTCTGGTTTGGTTCCTCCACATTTTCTCTAGGAGGTACCCAAACACCTTTCGATATAAACAAGAAGGGTGGTATTGTGCTTTGCTTTGTTCTACTAATCATAATTACTCTATCGCCAACCTACAATTTGATTAATTAACAAAAAAAATAATATAACAAGCATTAATAAATTACTTTGCAAACTGGATTACTCCATAAACTTGTAGGAGCATCTGGTTTATTTTTTACATCCACTTGAATCCATTTCCATATATCTCCAGTCATATTCAAAACCCATGCATCTGTGTAATAAATTGAAGGGCCTCCTGATCCTCCCATTATTAAAATATTTTTCTCATCAAGAACAGTTTGAGATTGTCCATATCTTTCTAATGGCTTCACATGCCCTATTATTTAATAAATTAATTAAGCGATTAAGATTAATATAGACCTCACCTATAGTTTCCTGTTTGTACCAATTCCAAGTTTCTAAATCAAGTTTCCATAAGTCATTAGTTTTTGTTGAATGAACTACATTGCTTGCCCTTTGTAGACCACCAAATATAACCATCCATTTGCCATGTACTGAAACTGAATGTCCAGCTGTAGGTGGAGGTGTAATCGTTGTTGTAATACTAGTCCATCTATTTCCTGGAATATCGTATGTGTGCAATTCGTTGAATAAATACCAGCTCTGATGCAATGGGTAAGCAGGTGGATATGTCCAACCACCAAATAGCACTAAAAAAATTAATTTATCATATTTTTAATTATGATGTAGATTTGTTATTACCTAAGCATTCTTTGTAGCATACCATAGTACTACATGCCTTCGGAGATGGATATGTTCCCATGGTTAATGGTCGTACCCATTGTCGTTTAGATAGGTCCAGTCTCCAAAGATCATTGAATGTAGTCATTGAGCAAGTGCAACCGCCAAACACGTACATAGAATTGTCGCTAATTGTGGCCGCATGTGAATATCGTTTTGTTATTGTTGGGGCCATTGCGGCTGGGGTTATTGATTTCCATTGTATATCAAATTCTGCTATTGCTTTATTTAAATTCCTATTTTTTGTTCTAGTTACATCTACAAAATTAAAAATAAATTATAATTACAATTTTAGTTAATAATAATATCCATAAATCTTATTTTGTTATGTTTTTAATTAATAAATTTAACATTAACTCTTTCAATTGAAGTTTTACTTAAAATTGAAACAACAAGGTAATAAATTATCGCTAATATTAGTACACAGAATTAAAACAAAAACAAAGTATGCAGTATTTTGCCAAATATTTTAATAAATATGGAGGAACATTACGAACAAAGAAAAACCTATCTAAAAATAACTTGTTTATATGAAACTCAGTACTTTAACCCCTACATTATATGCTTCTAACCCTGTGGAAACTAATAATACTTAATAATATTAATGAACTTACTTAAAACACAACGTCTCCACCTTTTAGAAACCATCATACAATCATGTATATCCTTGTAAGGGGGTAGAAACCCCAAAATGAATTCTAAAACTTCATCGGGTAAATCTTCTATAGTCAACCCATTCTCTGATGGTTTACATTGGGACATGTTCCAAATTAATGTCGAATATTTACTGTTCATTTAAAAGGAAATACCAAATTTCCACCAAACCAAACTTTTTGGATGTTTAGACTGATTTTGACAGCTACCAATGTTTATTTTCTTTTGTTATGTTGGTTTAATAAATCTTTAAAGTAAATATAAAATCACTGTATTATTATTTAAAATACGTATTTAATATCAATAATTAATAATAATTTGTCTAAATTGGATTAATCTTTAATAAAAAAAACTATTTCAAATAAAAAAAAGTTATTTTTTAAATTAGGTTGGTATGCTTTAGTTAAACTTACACCTAATAGATGTCGCAACTAAGACACTAGTTAGATAAACCAGATCCGGCTCTAGGCAGTATTGAAAATTATGTCTATTATGTAAGTATCTCTCTGGTTTAAACTTAATATTTACACTAGTGTTTCTCAACAATTTTTTATAATACATTATCACAAGGTCAATTTATACGAGTGAAAAAATTGCACTGCGTGCTTTTTGTACAACTGAAACCTATAATTGGATATTGATATTGTGCACCAAGTATACTACATACATGTTTTTTATACAACTACAATATCTATAATAAATATAAAAGACGTAATATCCAACATCTAATAAAGTATAGAATAACCTATTATTTGTGCATTGTAACTCACGAACAGCTAATTAAATACATAAAATTTATAACAAATAATAACTTTGAGCATATATATTTTTAGCTGCTCAGGGATGCAGTTCTGATTGATGTGATTTTTGTCATTGATAACTTTTCATATAGAAATAACATAAGGTTGGTAAAATGAGACCAAATGCTATTTAGATTTTACTAAAATAACTTAATTTCTATGGCAAAATATACCGATGACAAAAGTCATCTTTATATCTGTTAATAAAATAAAATAATAATAATAAAATAAACCAACAAATTAAATTAAATTATAAGTTAGTTATTTTGTTAATAGTTACTAGTACTCTTTATACGTTTTATTGCGCATAGAACTTATAAAAAGTACGTAGTTTACAGTTTTATATATGACACATTACAAATTGCAATACATTCATTTCCTATGATTTACTCATTAACGCCTAGTTTCTCCAGGATGCTGTTAGACCTAATTTGATCTTAAACTACGTTTTAAGACCCAAGCCAGTTTATTATATTGCACCAAAATCTCATTTTTATTTGCGTCAAGTAAAGCTCTAGTATAAGATGCCGTTTTTGAAAACTCAAGCTTTAAAACGTAACTTTCTGTCAATATTATTTTATTAAGTTATAAATAAGTTTACTAGTATTTGCTATAGATATCAGTTAAACTAACATTTAGCAACTTATCACAACTTTTGCTTCAAGTACTCTAAAATGCGCATTGTGTAGCAAAAATTTTAAAATAATTTTTAGTATTAACTAATTTTTTTTTAGAACAATAATACAATAGATTATAATATTTAATTAAAATTTGAAATTAATACTTGAACTCATTTTATAGTACAATTTGAGAACAGTGATATATTCAGGGCTATTCTCTTGTACATTTCTAGAATGTAAGCAAGATAGCTAACAATATGAACTGTCATTTTAACAAATTTTGATTACTAACTATATAAACTGTCGCTTCAACAAAATAAATTTTAATATATATTATTATTATTATTTTATCTAAAAATTGGCCACGCTTCCTGGTGTGATGACCGCTTCTATTTTTAACAAACAAGATTTGTTAACAAATCAAGGACAGTTCATATTAGCTTGCAAGATTTGTTAAAATAACAGTTTATATTGTTAGCTAGCAATATAAATCTTGCTTACATTCTTGCAATATGCATAGAGAATAGCGTATTTTAATAAAAGTGTTATGCTAGGTTGCACCAACGCAACTTAAGCTGCAGCTAAAGCTTAAAGCTTGCTTACATATTAAAGTCTCATTAAAACGTTGCATCAACACAAAATTATTATTCATATTGATCATCTCAAGTAGTTGGTTTGTATGACTTAAGCTTTATTTTATTGGGTATGTTTATTAAAAATAAAAACATTGATGACATATGTATGAATAATAATGTATATAAAAATAAATTATTTTAAAATAATAATATAAGTGAAACTAACTTTGATAGTTAATACAATATTAGAGTAAGTAATTAAATAATTATAAAATAATGTTATTACACATTATTTTTGTTGCGTTTTAGGACTTTTAAGATGTATTTGTCTGTGTCGACATCTATTGTTAGTTTGTTGAATTGCATTTTGCGCAGTTGTCAAACGTATTTTAATGCTAAGGTAAGGCGGTGTCGCATTTAATTGGTACAACAAATTGTAAAACTTAAGACGCCCTTATTGCAAAACCGCATTAGCTGAGCTGCACCTTAAATTGCGTCGGTGCAACCGGGCATAAGTCTGTTTTTTCATATAGTATTATATAGTTACAGTCTAATTCTTAAACTTAGAACTAACCAAATGTCGGACAGTTTAAATGGCTCAAACGTGTTGATTTCCCATTCAAGATCTTTTGGGTAATGTGATGTTTTTGCCGCTTTTAGACAGACTTTAGTTTGACTAACTAGTATTTTCAGATTTTTTTTAATTGTTTATCACTTACTAGCTTTCCAGTTTGTTAATATGTAAATGTGCTGAAAATATATCTTGCAAGGCTTGTTTCTTTCCTACTTGTTGTTTTTTCTTTAGAAATTGCATAATGAGTTATCATAAAAAAAAAACCTAAAAGCAGTATGTTTGAATTTTCTACTTTTTCTAAAAACTCCATGAGTAATACATGTTGGGTCTTTTTAAAACTTGGTTTAGAGTTTACAATTTGTCAGATCTTGGTGCGAACCTGATTTGACACCGCTAACCTATTTAACAAGATGTCTAGTTCCAATTGTAGCTCCGGTACGCATGTAATTAACTTTTCTTGGATCTGGTAGTTTTTGTAGGCTAATCTGAAGGTTGTTACCTTTTAAAAAAATGTTTTGGGTTTATGTGCTGAATAGCTATTTTTTGTTTGGTTTCACTGTGTACATGATTTTTAAGAATATCTTTATTATTTATTCTTAAAAACGCTGTAATGCTTAATTTGTCAAAGTTTATCATTTTCTTCAGACCAACGTTCTGAAGAAAATGATTTAAAATTGAGGTAAAACTTAGCGTACTACATCAAAGCTATTGTTAATGCAATACTTTTAAGTTTGTCTTTTCTTGTTTTATTATGTGCTTGTGTAACATAACAAAAGCAAACATTGGTTTGCGCTAACCGTATTAGATATGTGAACATGGTAGACCACAACCTTCAGTTTTTAGCTGACTCTGATGCTAACTACGGTAAAAATTTATTTGTTGTACAAAATTAGCAAAAGGACAAGAACAAACTCCACAAACTCCACAAACCCAACAATAACTCAACAACTCAACAGACAAAAAACCACTTCATTAAGAAAAGTTGTTTTGTGGTGCTTACTAAGCGACGGTTTTGAAATCATTTTATTGTTGAACATTATGATTGTGTTCCAAAATGAGATACCATTATGCAAGGTAAGTACTTTTTAATTAACAGGATTTTTAAAACCAGGAAGATGTTTGAACTGCACAGATTGCATAACACGTTTGTACAACAAACAGTAGACAGAAATCTTTGCTGTACGGCTATATGTCACGTTTTTTAAATTTAGACATGTCTGCGTGCAGAATCTTATACTTACATCCACATTCTTATCCGTATAAGGTGCTTGGTGTTTGACATCGAGAAAAACCTGTATTATTTTTTTTTATGTTTTGTATGTATTCTTAAATGGCAATTTACAAAAAAAATAACTTTGAAATAACACCATACTTCTATGCCGGAACCTGTGTAAGACCAATACAAGACGGAGAAGTACTGCACTAAATACGCTAGCGTCACAAAACCCATGGATGTCTACACAAGTTTGTAATTTACCAATGTTTACTAAGCGAGGCACTTGTAGTTTTTTACATTTCTTTAGTTATTTAGATTTTTTGTTTAGGCAACAGTAACTTTATGTGGTATAACTTCATCCCATCTTAGTTTTGATGTTCATAGTTTTTGCATTAATATTTTTGCTGTTACTACTACTGGGCATACTATCCCTAACGGATAAAATAACTTTGCAATAGTCGATAAAGAGTTTGTTTTGTTGCAAATTCTTGTTTGCCAGTAGATAAGCTAGGATAGTTTGGTGACAAATTCTCATAAAGTTTACATAGGGGGTCTGAAACATTTTTTACCTGCCCATCACTGAGTTCAGACCTGGATTTATCTAGAGGCCGAGTGCTTAATTGGATTTTGCACACCTGGGTTCATTCTTCAATCTTGTCATTGCTCATCCTATCTTGTCATTAGAGGTAGGGCTTACTTGTGCTTCTATCTTGTCATTATGTTTAGCTGCGCTTATCCTATATACTATGACGTAAGGGTGGGAGAAGCACAAAGCCAAAGCCAAAAAGGCACTACAGATGGTGAAATGAGAAAGTGCCAAATCGGCACTATGTCATAAAGGTGGAGATGAAGGAAGCGTAAAGCTAAATCCAAAAAAACATTATAACAGATGAGATACAAGAAAGAACAAGAAGGTGCCAAAACGGCATTACGATAGGGTGAAGGAAGCAAAAATTATTAGGGTTGTAAAAAATCAAATCCGGGGTCAGAACGACTCTATCATGCACCCTAAGAGAGTTACCGTTTGACCGCCACCCTCCCAGTAGGTGACGTCATCCGCACGCCGCATCTCTGCGTTGAAGGTCGCGCTCAAACTATGAAAACTATGACACATTTAAAAGAATTTAGCAAACGAAAAGATCTTAATGTAGCCAGATTTGGCTCTTCTCTTAGTGGCAATTTTATTACAAATCGTCTTTTGTCGTTACGCTGATGAGTTTGCTAAAAATGTTTTTTGCATTTTTTTGTTTTTGTCAAATACTTGACTACTTTTACTTTTTCAATCTTACAACATCTTTTCATAATATTTTGTAGCTTCATTAGTCTTACATTGCACTAAACTTTTTTTTGTTGGCCAATGTTACTTCCTCAAACTATTCTGTCTAGTTTTGTTTTTTGAGAAAGGAGACTTTTTTGACACCTAATAAGGCCATCACACCATAATACAGAAAGCACACCTGCTCCTAAAATGCCATTTATGTTTCTACTGGTATTAAAGTTTGGGTCAGCAAGTGGAATATTTTTAGGTAAACCTACAATAGCGCGTTCAAAGCTATTAGAAGGCAAGTTTTTTGTGCACTGTAATAATACTAAACATATTGTTGATAGTAAAAAATTATTAAATTGTGATTCAAACTCAATAATACGGGTCTGTTTCTTGATGTTGTGTCTAACTTGTTTGATGCCCATTACTAAAATATCAATTTTCTTACATTTTAAACCTAACTGGTTTACAAACTTGCTTAAAAAATTAGTTTGGGCGCTTGTATCTAATATCACTCTTGCCTGTATGTATTGCCCTGGTTCATTTTTGATTTCAATAACAGCCGTAGCCAATACTGTTTGGTCAGCTAATGACTCTGCGTCTGCTGTTATAGTGTTCTCAAGGTGTATATGTTTCCTACTGCACTTGAAATATTCGCAAGCTTTACATTTCTCTACCATATGTGTTTGAGAGAAGCAATTGTAACATAACTTCTTTTTTTGCACTGTATCTCCATACCTAAACCTAACCTAACCTAGCCATTTCTAAAAGGTCCAAGATGCACATGCTTTTGTATTATAATTTTTTTATTTTTATAACAATTTTGCAACATATCTACAGGATTTGATAATTTGATGCAGTTGTTGTAATTGAGCTGCCTAACTAACTTCCTTCTCTACTCAATGATGACTTTAAATATTGCAGTTTATTCATACCTACAATTCTGTTGTTTGCGTGGATTATAGTGATTCAAAAGAATCTTTGAATTCAAATCATTGTTTAACATTGCTATTAAACTTTGTAATTTCTAACGGTTGTAACTTGCAAATTTGTGTCATACCTACTATAGAAAGCGGTTCTCTAGAACTATTATAGTTAATCGATTTAGTACATACACTTGTTTGGTTTTCAGTTGGTCTGCTTAATTTTTCATGGTGAAGGGTCGGTAATGGTTTGGAGATCCATGGCGGTATCTGGAGTGGGAAATTTAGTTTTTATTATTGGTATTATAGACCACAGACAACATTTGAAAATATTGCGAGACAATTTGAGTACATCAGCAAAACGCTTAGGACTTGGAAATTGTTGGGTCTTCCAGCAAGACAACGACTCTAAACATACAACACATGTTGTCAGAGAATGGATACTCTATAATGTACCCAAACAACTACATTCACTACCCCAATTGTCAGATCTCAACCTTATTGAACACATTTGGGACGAGATGGAACAAAAGATACAAAAATGCAGGGTAACAAATAAGCAATCTTTAAAAGAAGCGTTAAACAAGGTTTGGGCTGAAATACCAGTAAGTATAACTGAAAATCTTGTGCTTTTAATCTCAAGACAACTTCAGGCAGTCCTGGATTTGCAGGCAAGACTTACAAAATATTAACATTTTTGTTTTTAATGTTTAATTTACTAATCTAGTTATATTTTGTAATATCTAATGTATGTTTGTAGACTTTTGTGAGCTGTTAATTCTAGTATATATAATTTTTCTTCTGATTATGTTATGATAATATGGTTATATATTTTTTTAAGGTAATACATATTGTAATAAAACATTGTTAAATAAATATCAGAGTGATTTTCTTTGGTGTATGTAGACTTTTGTGACACTGTATAGATGCTTTCCTTTCACTGTTCTGTGCTTGACGCACCATGTACCTTTCACAGAGAGCACGACGCCCAAACTTGTTTCGAGTTTCCTTCCCATCTCCCCTCATGCACCACCTATCACGACGGTGCATCAGAACGGTTCTGTGGTCAAGCCGTCAAGCCCCGGGAGCGTGTTGCTCTTGAAAGGAAAGCAGTAAATATGGCCTAAAGCCGGTCCTGTCAATTACATTTTAATTTTGCAAAAATAGAGTTTAATTATCTTATAATTAATTAAATTATTTATTTATTTAAAACAATTTGAAACTCATCGTAAATTATATAAATTAATTACGCCAGAAATAAACAAATAAATAATTACTGATTCTGTAATCTGTATTGCCGGCTTCTACATTTTTATGTTATTCTGTGACGTGCCGCGACATTTAAATACCCGTCAAGCTTAAAAAAATCAAAATAAACAAATAATTTTACATAACAATCGTGAGTGGTATGTGGAAGTACCTTGAACATAAATAAGTTATAATAATAAGTAAAGTTAGTTTTGCTCTTAATAATTAAGCATAACAACGTTTATCGCATATATAACCTACAAATTTAACAATTTCTAGTTAAAACTTAAAAACATGTCTTTATTAGTGCATTTAAGTCCTGTGCTTGAACATTTAAAGAACTTGAAGCAATTTGTTCCTGGAAGAATAAGTTTATCTACCACCCAAAAGGTATTATTTGTAAAAAAATGATTTATAACCTGTTTATTATTTGTTTATGTGTTTATTATGATTATTGTTTATTTATAATTGAAGCAATGTGGTGATATGAATAATTCATTGATGTTTAAATAGTTCAGATTAAAATTTTTCTTTATTAATACGAGTTTGTAGATTTTGTACGATCTAATATATGTCCCTGAAAATGTTGTTAATAATGATTATGTAACAATTACTTAATATAAAGATTATAATAAAGACATAGATTAAAATGCAATATCTTATTTATATTAAATGAAATAATTTAAGTTTGTCTTTTATCTTCAAACGTAAGAAAAACTGATTCAAATGTTTCTGTATAAATCAATATTTATTTTCAATGTGGTATTTTTTATTATTATTATTGTTTTATTTTGTTGATTCAATAATACTTTATTTAGATATTGAATTAATAAAATATTTTTTTTAATTTTAGGTTGTTGTAGTATCGGTAACTGCAAGCGTAGCTTTACTGGGTGCTTTGGCTAGATATATGAGACGCCGGAAGCAAGTTGTTGATCCTAAGAAATTAAGACGTAATTTGGTTAAACGTACAAGAGGTTCAGGAATTAGAAGTCCAAATGCAGGTGAGAATTATTTTAATATTAAATTCAGTTCTATTGTATTATATCATATTTGCTTTTTTTTTGTTATAAAGTTTACTAATTTTTAATTTTAACAAACAAAATATGTTTTTCAAGTAATATAATTAATTTATTTCTAGATCTGAATTGCATATCAAATGTTTAATATAATTATTTCTAGTTAGTATTGTAGAAATCATCATTTGTAATTGCACAACTATACATAATTAATTATAGTTTAATTAAAAGAAAATTGGCATTGATAATTGATTTGCTGCACACACATTAAATAATTATTATGCATGTTATCATGTTCATATCAAAATTAGAATTAAATTTCTTTATTGGTCTTATCAAGATCAGTTGTAATTTTGATGTTATATAAAGGTAATATTTGCTGGCATATGATTCTTTTTGAAGAAGGGGTATAATCGTTTTTTGATCTCAAAATTTGTTAAGGGATTCTTTTTAATTTTTTAGTGAAATATTACTGTGTACATTGAGAGAAAATTCTGGCCGAAAAATCATGGTGTATGTTTGGTTGCCTATATTAATATACCGCGTAGAAAGTCGGTCGATATCTTCAAATAAATGGAAGGAAGTATGCAACTAAACAAGCATATTTAATATTACAGTTTTCTATACTAGCAAGTTTCGTTCACATAAGAGTAATTGTAGTAGACATAACAGATTGTTAAGACGAATATTTTGTTCATAACAAATAATATATGCTTTAAAATATTATTAATTTACCATTAAATATTGAACAATAGGAACCCACTTATTTGCTATTTCAAATGATTTAAGTTTACACTTATTTGCTATTTGATTGGTAAGGACAATTTATTTATGTGCATTAAAAAAAAAAACAGCTTTTAAATAAATTTTGCCGCTAGTTTTTTATTTTAAAATTTTATGTAGTTAATAAATATACATGATGAAATATTAAGTACAGTTTAGTCTATTAAGTAAGTAGTTTGCATTACAAACTTGTATTATTTCGGTATTGAAGTCCAGATACTATGACTATTAAGATATGATCAAGCGCAGGTTTCTCACACACAATGACGTACCTTGGTGGTCGCACAGAAATAGACCAACGTCAAATAAATAAATTAAAAAATCTTAACGTTGGTCCAGATGGTGAACTTAAAAACCAATAAAGATAAATGGCTGAAAAATAAACGTTTGATGCATTAAAATTGTTATTTTAGTTAATGTTTTTTTTTTGCTAGAATTTAAAATGATTTGTTTGCACATATGCACATTGATATATTTTGATTTTTCTCATCGGATGAGTGTTTATTATCTTTGAAACATGTTTGTTCAGAATCTCCGAGGAGGAATAGTAAATATTTTAAGAAGTTTTTTTAAATAAAAAAAGTTATATTTACATGTGTTTTATTATTATTAATGGTTAAAATTGGTGCAAAAATATTGATGAAATAAAAATGACTAGCAAGTGAAAGTTGTAACCTGATGCTTGCGGTGTCTAGCTTTTCTAACTGAAATATTCTGCTGCTTGTAGTGAATACCGTGAACAATTTCTTAACCTTAGAGTATCAGAATCAATTCTAAAATAACCATAACAATTGAGAATTGGACTCATATTTTAATCAACGAACGGCTATTGCCATCTGCATCACTTTACTGCGCAATGCTAAGTGTAAGACTTCAATGACAAACACGGTATTAACAAACAAGAAGACCCGTTTGGTCTATGTGTGAGTAAGGTCTACACATTTTCAGACAATATCTGCTACGTAAATAACATCGTATACAGTGAACAACTCAACAAATACAGATTAATATTTAATTAATTGCGGCTATTTTTGTTTGTAAAACAGCCTACATTTTATTTGGAAATTATTCGAAAAGTCTTCCGATAAAGTCTTGATCTATAGCGTTCTATTCTTCAATAACTTTGCTTCTTAAGACATTTAGGCTAGTTAATGGTGCGCGATTAGTTTGCAGATTCCAACCGGTACGATTCTGGACATGTTCAATGATGTTTAAGTTAAGACTTCTAGCAAGCTAATCTAAAATTTACAATATGATCTCATTAGTGTATTCTCGTACTATATGAGTTGCATGATGCATTGTCTGACTATTAACTTCTAATGCTGCAGCCACATATCTTTGACTAAACGTTTTTTGTTTTCGAGCAGGCAGAATCTTCAGCGTTCATTTTGAAACCAAAAAATAATAGAAATTTAATATAAATAACTATTTAGATGTTTTGAAAAATCTATATAAAATTACTCACAACACAAACACAAAATTGAAGGTATATTTAGTAAGATGCAAATAACGTAGGTGATGCGATAAATGTTTAGCGGAGTGTATATAATTAATACTAAATCAATAATATTTTAACGCTTATTATTTATTTTAATGCACGAAATGTTTGTTTTAATGCACGTATTTCCTTAAATAGTTCTCAGTTAAATAGCAGCCGAAGTTAAAATTTAAAAAAAAAGTTATTTGCTAAATAAATGCCAGTATAGATAGTTTCCAACTGCAGTTTTAAATTTACCTTGCTCTGGTTGGTACATTTGGAGTCAAAAGTAAATAACTTGTCGCGACTTACGCAACGGTTTAAAACTATTTGATACCACAACATCAACAGTATCTCACGGCAAAATGCTTATTATTTCAGTAAAAAGTCTGTCAAAAAAATGTTTGTTTGTCTGAATAGATTACATTACCCGTTTGATTTAGACAAACAAATAGACTCAATTATAGTTTTTATGACGTAATTTAGAACCAGTCAAAGAAGTAGTTTTATAACTATCAGCTGCAATACTTATTAAATATTACATAATGTGTTCATATCACTTAAAATGATCAATATCAGTGAAATTGTACGTTCATTTTCGATAAGTTGTAAGTTGTTTTAAAGAGTTTTTCTTAAGTGGCGGGATATCTGGGATGTTTTTAATTGTAGTTATTATTTTTGAAAGAGAAGGACTTGTGCGGAAATTTAAGAAAATATTTTCAGCATTTGCACTAGTAGTTTTTTAAGGTTATAGTTTTGTCAGTGGATTAGTGAAAACAGGGGAATGCTTAAATACATTTTATTTACGGAGCAGTTTACACGTAATGAAGTTAACAATTGTCATAATGAACATTGATGATCGGACTTAGCATTAATGTATAGTGGCATGATCAATGATTAGTTACTTCATTTGTTTGTATTAGGTGGGCATCTTACGGGTGACAGATATTTACACACTTTTTGGAAGACTGTTTGCCAGAAATTTTATACGAAGTCTCTTTAAATATTTGAATACGAATGTATTTTGAACATGATGGAGCGCATGTGAAGTTAACGTTGTACAAAATTTTTATGTAATGTAATGTTAAATCATATGATAAATGACAGAACCTATAAGATATCTTTTTAAATTAATTGTTGGAAAATTGCAACTGTTTAACTTATGCTTAAAAAGGGAAACAAGTTTTTGAAATTATAGATCAACTGCATTACTGTGCAATCTATCGGTATTTTTTTGAAAAATATATTAATTTCCACATTACTAAGTTCTTAGAACAAAATAACTTAATCTAACCTAACTTAACTTAATCTTATTAAACAGCCCTATTGTATATGTTTGGATCACAAATCTGTAAGTCCCATCAATAACTTTCATGATAATAGAAAAATATAGTTAGAATGGTTTTAACTTTAACTCTAAAATTATAAATGCTGTTGTTTTTTAAGGTTCTGCTCTTTTGCCGACTTTATTTTTGAATTACATTAATGAAGATTGCAGATGATAGCACTCTTTATACTTCATACTTTTTAAAGACCAAATCTACAAACATGACAGAGCGTCTTGAAATTTTTAAGTTAGAATTTGTAGCATTTATAAACAAGGACTTCAAAACCATATCTGAACGAGGTTGGGAGTACTCGGTCAATTTTAACTCTAAAAACTCAACTTCTTAATGTTTTAAAATCAAAATTTGAGGTAATAGCAAGTATTAAACTAATCAACAAATGCATATCTAAATCTTCTTTGATTTGTATTTTAGGGATTACAATCTTACATAATCTTCTCTGGAACGATCATATTGTTTATATACTTTTGAAAGTATCTACAAAACTAGGATTTCGTAATAGATGTAAACAGTTTTTTACTTCTGCTCAACTTTTGCGTATATATAAAATTTATATTTGTTTTTGTATTGCATATTGTTTTAAAGTATGGGGAGGAGCATCCGAAACTACACTATCTCTTCTAAATTCTATTAAAAAAAACGAGTTTATTGCCGATCCAAAACTGACTAATGACTTCGATACTTTACAACACCGGCGTAATGTTGCAAATCTTTGCATTTTCTATAGATATTTCCATGGACATTGCTGAAACAAGACATATTGCTATCTAAAAAAAATACAAGGTTTGCTAAGAATTAAGACAAATTTAATTTTAGTTTTCACAAATCTTAGATTATCTGGCAAAGAATTTAAAGTTTTTACAATGTTGTATGAAAAGCAACGTGTATAAATAGCTGTTTTATAAAGTGGTGGAGATAAGCGCCCTCTGTAGCGAATATTTACATTGTGCACACTTGATCTGTATATAATTTTATTAACTAAATATGCTGGTTTATTCAATTCAATTATTTTTTTATAAAAGCAGGCTGCGTGCAACAGTTGCCTGTTAGCCATATTTAGCCAGTTTAAATCTTGCAATTTTGCACTTATTCTAGGTTTATTTCGTTTGATACCATATATTAGTCGTATACACGAGTTTTGCACTTTTTGTATACGTTTATTATCTAGCGAGTCAATACAGTTACCGTATACAGAGTTTAAGTAATTAAATTGTGACAATACCATGGTTTCGCATAACCTGACCTTAGTTTTTTTGTTGAGATATATACGATTATTATAAATAAGTTTTAAATTCATATAAGCTTTTTGAATCATCTTTGTTACGTGAAGTTTGCACCTAAGATCTGTATCAAGATGTAACCCAAGATTTTTTTGCATATTGACAACTGGAAGATCACTGGAATTAATGTGTATTTGAAGTTTATCCTGAAACTTTATTTTATCACATTTTCTACCAAATCATAACTGACGACTTACTGGCATTGATTGCTAAGCCATGCTCATTTGAGAATTTTACTAACGCATTAAGATCGTCGTTGATGCATTGATTAGCTGTTTGATATAAGTTGGGAGGAAATGAGTAAGTCAACTGCGAATCGTCCGCATACATGTGAAATATTAAGTAATTCCTAAATATGAAATTGAAAAAAAAAATTTACAAGTGTAGTTTAAAGTTGTGGCATTTACGAAAATTATTTATAAAATTAGTATTAATAATAAATTAATTTATTTTGAGTATGTACTAGTTAGTGTAATTAACACTTTTTTTGAAATATCTCACGAAACACAGGTTGTTACATTAAATGGAATTACGTATTTGTTAAGGAAATCAATTGCAAATACAGTAACAGATCATTCTATTTCTGAATATACTATTGTACCATTTAAGCAAAACGTGACAGCAAATAAATTGATTTTTTTTTTAATTTCAAAATATGTTAATTATTACCTTTCAATTTTAACGAGTGGATACTATCACATTGAAGACTAGATTTAAGCAGTCTGTGAACATTGACCTTCAATGTTTATGGCTTATAAGTCTCAGGAAATAGAAAATATGAATATCTATCTCATTAGACATTTATTGGCTGACATTGATAACATCTGCATGTACAAATAGAAGTTACTTTTTATTGTTTACTTTTATCATTATTAACAATTTAATTTTAATAATATAATTACAATAATTTCCTATAAATTAATGAATTTAAACTTTTCTTCACTCATTCCAAAGTACTATTTGGAGCTGCATCAATAAATAATTCCATTTTTGTAACATTATTAGAAATGTTTGAAGCTATAAGTTTGGCACTATCAATTTAAAGTTATCAGTTGTGTGAAAACCCTAATGATTATGAAATTATGAAAATATAAACTTGGAATAAAAATTTAATACAATGCTGTGTAGAAAATAATATGTTAGGAACATGTTATTGCTTTTAGTTTTATAGAATTTTTTTATAGTTAATTGAAATGTAATTTTATGAATAACGATAGAGATAAGTTAATTTAAAATTGATATTATAATTTGATCCATCGTACATAATATTTGCTAGTTTTTACCAAATATTTAATAATACTTAAGACGGGATTAGAATGTATTTTCTTTTACAATACTCCGAATATACCTAAGTGTAGTGGCCATAAAAGAAATGCCTTCCCCTGACCTATATAAACGTATTTTGTTGGTCCATTAATCGCGTTATTGCGTAATAACACGGCCCCCATAGGGATTTTACTCTGCGACATGAGGGAACCATCAACAAGTAATTATTCTATAAAATATAGATTGGTGGGTCTTAATAAAATAAATGGCACACTGTCTAAAAATACAAACATTATCAGTTGCCCTTGCTTACTACTGCGTGACATTGAAAGATTAAAGTTGCGCAATAATTGATGCAATTATGTGTTTGAATTTAATAATATTAAAGTTTAGTTGTGTGTGTAGTTAGAATAACATCATAACATCATTATAACTTGTTAACAAAAATATGATTTGAGATAAAATAATATTGTATTTATTCTACTTTGCTTAAACATAAATAAATAAAGGGCGAACATTTCTTAATATTTTTATGAAAAGATATCAGTGTGCAATCGAAGAAGCAAAAACTCAAAACATCATATAACTTGTGATGATTTTAACATATTTTTTTTGCTAATACAACAACGAATATTTACAGCATATGCCTAATGTAGATTCCATATGGGAATCTCAAATTAATACTAACTCTAATTGTTTTTTTTTCAAATCTTAAAAAACTACAAATTTATTAATGTTTGAGAAGCAATTAATAATTTAAAGTCTAGTAAAAGCACCGATGCGTTTGGACTAACAGCCGAACTTAATAAAACGTGTATCCAAAATTTTAGAGAAAATGCTGAAAGCTCAATTATTAAATTAATTTGAAGAAAATATTTTTTTTTCTAATCATCAGTACGTCTTTATTGCTATTGATTGCTTTGAAAACAAAAAATACGCAATGTCTACTTTTTTAGATTTATCCAAAGCTTTTGACTGCTTTTAGAGAAATTGCCAAAGTACAACATATATTTATCTAGCGTCTTTCTTATAAAGTCCTACTTAACTGGTAGACGCTAAAAAGTCTGTGTACATGGAAAAGAATCTTATTACGTACGTACTATTCTAGGTTTTCTATTATATTTAATTTATACAAATGACTTTCTTGCTAGTATATCTACGGTGCAAGTATTATCATTTGTTTTGTTTAAATGATACGAAAACTCTCTAATGCTGTTAACTTACTTCCTTACTCTTAACCAATAACGAAAAGCCATAAGGATTTTTTTCGGTTTGTCATATAGCGAGGACTGCAGAACGTATTTCAGACATCTAGGAATATTATCATACCCCTGTATGTACATTTTCGAATGTCTTTTACATATTAAGAGAAATTCTAATAGTTATAGCAATCATGACCACCACGATTATGCAATAAGAAATGAAAATAATATCTACCAAAACAGATTAAGGCTTAACATTTTACAGCCTTTACAATAAGTTATGTTGCGAAACTAACATTTTATTTTTGATGTCTAAATAAAAATTATACTACTAATCATACTAAAATTCTTTTTTAATTGCACGTGCTTTTTATAGCATTAATGAATTTTTACAAAATGATTTTAATATATGAATAAGTTTTTTTATTTAATTTGCTAGGCCAACGCTCTATAACTGAGCTATCTTATTGTAGATAAACACACTTCAACGCCACTGCGTCAGATATCAATATTGATACTATAATAGTCAGCGAACTAAACAAAAATATTGTAAAAAATCTAGGCTGGATAGCAGACGAGAGGGGAAACAGAGCTAAAAAATGGAAAGATACCAAGGACACCATAGGTTTGTTCCAACCGACACCAAACGCGGTTTGGGACCGTCAGGATTGTGCGCAGTTGAACTTTCGCGTTCCAACCGTATCGTTCCAACCTGACCCCAAATCGTCCGCAACCAAGTTGTGGACCGTCAGAAACAGTCAGCGATCAGAAGCATGTATTAAAAATCCGGAACCGTCCCAGTCATGCGCAGAGAGTAAAAATGTTGCCGCTATTGAAATTATTGAAATTGAAATACCTCCTGCAGCATCTACCAGAATTAATTTAATTAGTAGAATTTAAATTTAATGATAATAACAGTAATTTATTTATCTGAAACTTAATTATAGTTTTAGTGAAAAACAAAGGAATAAAGTTCATTGTAAAATAGTTTTTTAAAGATGAGTAACTGTTTAACTATATATTTATTTGTATAAAAATAGTAATAGAATAATGTGATACACAACGTCAGGTGTGATATGTTAAACAATTTTAGTTTTTAATATTTGTTTACATTACATAACCTCACTTTTTAAAACTGTTTGAATTTAATATAATTGATGGTGGCGACCTCTACTACGTGATAATTCATGTTAATGAAATAATAAAACGATTTATCACAAATTTGTGATAAAAAAACGTAGTAAATTGTTTTATTGATTCATGTTTGAATTTAGTCAAAAACTTAGTTGTGGTGCGTTCCAACCGGCAAGCAATTTGTGTTCAGTTTGGGGTCAGTACAAAGTCGGCGCGTGCGCAAAAATAATCCATGTATTAGTCGCAACCAGTTTGCAAACTGCCGAGCGATGTCGGTTGGAACAAACCTCATGTCATATAGCTTGAGAAACTTACTTTGTATTGCTGCTACGTATCTCCAAACATAACCTTTGAAGAGCACACAACAGATCTAGATTATAATGGGTGTTTTTCTTAGAGGTTTGTTTTTTGACTTGGCTACACTGTTTCTAGTGACAGTCAAATTGATAGTTGACAGCTGATTTCTGCTCAGTATGTTTTGTTATTTTATCATGAATAGACTTAACATCAAACTGAAAGTTAGACTAGTTAAGTGTTATGTCTTTCCGGTACTCTTATATGGAGTGGAGTCTTGGACCTTGACAGAGGCTTCAATAAACAAGATAAACGCGTTTGAAATGTGGACATACAGAAGGATTCTTAGAATCCCATGGACAGCCCATGTTTCTAACGAGGAGGTTTTAAGGAGGTTGAAAGGAGAAAGAGAAGTGGTAAAAATGATAAAACAAAGAAAGCTGGAATACTTGGGACACATCATGAGACACCCAGAGAAATATGAGCTTTTACAGCTTATACTACAAGGAAAGGTAGAGGGAAGGAGAGGACCAGGGCGAAGGAGGATTTTGTGGTTGAAGAACCTACGAACGTGGTTCAATACAACAACCACAGAACTATTTCGTACTGCCGCGAATAAAGTAAAGATTGCGTTGTGGATAGCCAACATCCGGTAACGGATAGGCACGCTAAGAAGAAGAAGACTTACGCCAGAACAACGTTTGCAAATTGTGCAAATTTACTTCGATTTATGGGCTGGTGGAATTATTGGTTCATATTTCTTTAAAGATGATGCCGGCCAACACGTGACGGTTAATGGAGATCGTTATCAATCCATGATTACTGACTTTTTTGTTACCTAGCTGAATGGCGTTAATGTGGAGGAGCTTTGGTTCTAACAAGACGACGCAACATGTCACACAGCGCGCGGCACTATCAATTTATTGCAGGAAACATTTGCTGACCGCATAATCTTGCTTAAGGGACCCGTGAATTGGCCTCCACGGTCGTGTAATATCACACCTATGAACTACTTTCTGTGGGGATATGTGAAGTCGCTAGTGTACGCCAATAAACCAACAACCTTCGATTAGCTGAAACGTTTGCCGCGTTATTACCGAAAATTGGACTTCCAGATTGCACTTCATTCGAACTAGCCGGGGCGCCCATATGCCTTAAATCATATTTAAGCAGTAAATGCATAAAATTATCTTTCTAATAAACCCAATATCATTAACATGATTTTTATGAGTTTTATTTTAGTTCAAGGTTCTATACCTCTAAAAAATCACTCTTTATAATGCAGAAATCGCAAACCTCTTGTAATACTAACAAATAACATAAAAAATTACAATACAATAATATAAATATTAAAAAAATAAATACATAATACAATCACTTAAAATAGAAAAATAAAATGGGGCGCATTAGTTAAACTAGATATTGTAAATGTTCTTAACATCATCTCCAGGAAAGAAATTATGAGGAAAATGCGTAGTAGAGCAATTTCTCAATAATTGAAAAGCAATGTATCAATCCTCTCAATGGAAAAAACTACAGGTTGAAACACATTTGGTTAGAGACAATACAACTGGTGTTTCTTAGGGATCAGCCCTATGATCATTATTATGGAACCTAGTATATGACGGGGTTCTTAGAAGAAAATTGCAGAATGGAGTTATAGCAATAGTCTTTGCAGATGATTTTGCCTTAATAATTAAAGTGAAGGATCAGTATGCATTGGTTAATAAAACAAACGAATGCAGTTGAAATGCTAGATGTGTGGCTAACTACGCTCTGATTAGAGCCACTTCTACAAAAAATATAGGTGATGATATTGAAGGGTCTACGGAACGGTCTTACGCATTAGGTTACTTTTAGCACATTAAGAAAATGGTGGAAAAAGTAAAAAAAATAGAGCAGCAAATCTGGCAAGAATAATTTTGAACATAGGCGGACCGTCAACTGTTGACCTCAGTTGCCTAGTTAACATTTTTATACGGAGCACCGATATGGCACAAAGCCATGGAATTGAAAACCTACAAAAACCTATTGACCAGGTTTAAATGAAAACGTTATTGAGAGTAGCAAGTGCATCTAAAACCTTAGCAGCGGAAGCACTACAATAATAATAATAATAATAATAATAAATAAAAAAGAAGAAAAGATTGGTTGAGAAGGCAGACGCAACAAGAACAAAATGAAGTAAAGAGACGAAATCATAAACCAATTGCAAAATAGATTGTAAGTCTTAAATCTATTATCAAGTTCGTTCTGTTTTTTGCCGCTGGTTTCTACGGATTGATGTTGAATCCAATTTTGTTGCCAATATTACACGAAATTGAGTTTATAAGCTAATTAAAATTTCTACAGAACACAATTGGTAGTTTAAACCAACACGGGAATTTTTGAAAGAGTTTGATGGTTTGGTTGCTGTGAAATGGAATATTTAACATTTTATTTGAATTTTTGCATTTGTTTTTTATTTATGAATATTGTTTGTTTATTTGTACGTAAATTATAAAAACGATTGTTGTAAAAGCAACATGTTTTGTATCTCCGCAATAGTCCATTTGCGGATCTATGTTAATTAAGACTAATCTGTTTATTGGCATACTACCTACACTCAAGGATTGTTGAAACACTTTTTTAACACTTTAATGCCATTAGGACATAACAACTGTTAATAAATTTACAAATAATATACGGCTGAGATAATAAAACTTGGAATCTTCCGTATAAAGTAAATTGCAATACAAATGAATTAAGTGCTGGTTGCACTATTGTAGTTGAGTTTTTGAAATTTTACTTTTTGTTCTTTAGTATAATAACCAAAATTGTTCACAAATTTGTCTATAATTGCCCAAAAGTTGAAGTTCAAGAATATGTGTTTTGTGTACCAATTCATTATACTTTTTTATATTATGAAAACTTACAGCTAGACACGAATAGTGTGGCCTGTATAATAGGCAACTTAGTATAATAACTAATGCCTTATCCCGTTTTAGCATTTTTCATTTGCGCTTTACGAGTGACGTTGTTCTGGGATTGAAAGATGCTAAAACGGGCAAAAGCATGAGTTTAACTACATTCAACATTATTTTTGTGTATACCAAGTTACCTATTATACAGGCCACACTATTCGTGTCTAGCTATAAGAAGTTTTTGATAAGACAAAACTGCACTCGTTACTGTTTGATATGGCATTGTGGCTACATAAAAACTAGAACTAATTAGCTTACTCTTATTGAATCAGAAGCGCACTATTGTGTTATACTTATTGGTTTTTTAAGTAATCTTATTGATTGTTTTATTCTATTTGAAATTTTAAGTTTTTTTATAGTTAACGTATAATGAATTATATTCTTCCACAATTGTTTTTTTCAGATTTAGTCAGCACAGCAAGTAGTGGACGAAGAAGTAACGCGTATAGTAGTTATAGTGATAGGGTAACAGTTAGACAAGGTTCAATATTGGGAGTTACAAGTGAACGGGCATCTATAGCATCGGGTAGTTTAGCAAGTGGAGGAATTCTTCCAGAAGGAGGTGACGCAGTCCAGCTGACACCGCAACAATTAGGAGTAATGGGTAAGTGTAATATATATTTTTTTAAATATTGTTTTTGGATTGTTAGTATTTTCTGAAATTATGTTGTATAATTTTTTTGTTATAACAGAAAAACAAGTTTAAAAGTTGAAATGTGTAAATATTTTTTTAGCTCAATCAAATTGCTAATCGTTACTCCAACTATGAGTGATAATTTTTTCCAGTAATTGCATTGGTGTTATTACCAGTTATCATATGGAAATGTATTTGGTATGTTTATTTATCACTGTTTGAATAAATTTTTTGAAAGGTAAGTAAATTTGTAATAAATCGATGGTTGCGACTTCTACTACGTGATAATTTATGTTTATGAAACAATAAAACAATTTACTATGTATTTTATATTTTCTATTTTTATTTTATAAAATCCTTTTATATTATTCATATTATTGAAGTAATGATTTTATTTTATTTATTTATTTTATTTTATTTTTACATACATGTTTCGATGAGTTATCATCATTTTCAATGTATTTATATTATATAATATTTCAATATTATATAATATAAAAATATTAAATCAGTTTGAAATATTATATAATATAAATACATTGAAAATGATGATAACTCATCGAAACATGTATGTAAAAATAAAATAAAATAAATAAATAAAATAAAATCATTACTTCAATAATATGAATAATTTACTATGTTTTATAACAAGTTTATGCTTATGAATAGATTATTAGTTTTGGCTCGACTAGAACTAAAAGTTATTGCATTTGTAGAATGCTCTAGTCGAGTCGAAACTAGTAATGTATTTGTAAGAATTAACTAATGATAAAAAAAATAGTAAATTGCTTTATTATTTTATAAATAAAATGATATCAACATATTTTGATTATATGTAGTAGTTATACACTCAATTTTGTTATGTAATAAAAATGTATATAATAATATCTTTATTCTACATCACGACATTGTATTTCGATTACCTAAACTAATGTATATTAGTAGCGAAGTATGATACTTGTTTATTTTAACCGGAACTAGACTTTTCCCTCATCGCATTATTGATTAACTCAATTACGTGTCAAATTTAATTTTGCACCAACTAGGACGCAAATTCATATAATATTGAACTTTATGACTTTTGTGTAATTTCGACGTGCCATAAATGTGAATTAGTTATTAGCACAGGGACAATTCTTAACTTGGAGCTAATAAATGTGTGGAATAATTCATGCCCTAATCACGCAAACTGTAAGTGGTACAGCAGGGCGAATAAAATAGGACGGCGCCCGATAGACTAGGACCAGGACCTAGTTTATCATAGAAAACAGTGTGCGACTCGTAAAACCAAGTTCATTCGCTTTTATGCACGAATGTCATGATATAAAAATATTATTCCTGGAATATTCCAGTTTTTATATTTATATTTATATTTGTATGTCAGTTATATTGTGTTAATGATTTTAATGTGATAACAGTTTTGTTGTCAGGTTTTTTTTATAAACTTTATTAAAGCTTTACAGGATAATCCTAAAATCAACACTTTTGATTTGTACATTAAAAAAAAATGCAGTACCTACGTGCCAAACTTCGGCAAGTAAAAATTCTAATGCTTATTTGACACTATCTATAATTATATCTTGAATTATAGATATTAATATAGATCCAACTTTAAAAGTGTATAAAACATACTTATTTAAATCTAGAATTATAGCTTTGAAAAATTACATGTTTTATTTTTCTTTTATAATCGACACTAAGAACGTGTGCAATTGCATTCGTAACTCAACTTTTGAAATATGACGAATTATCGAAATGTATGAGGTTGGTTTAGGATTTTGTGAAATTGGCAGACGTGCAGGTCGACCACACGCTAGTGTAAGTTGAATTTGGAGAGGTTTACAGGAAGCTTAATAAAAGCTCGCCGTAGAGGCAGTGGACGTCTAGAGTGACAAGATTGACTTTTAAAGAGAAGTCCAATTTGAGATTGGGCAGAAATTGTCTTCAGCAACGAATCTAGATTTTATTTATAGCACTTTATAGAAAGCTGATGCCCGAATAATGTTTATGAGAGAATGGTGGCAGTGTATGGAGAAAATAGCCCGTTCTGTTTTTAAGTGAAGCAGTTCAAATAGGGCATTGTTATATCATAAAATGAAGATTTTTTCTGTAGATTTGTAACTGGGATGAGATCTAGGTACATGATCCTATTACAAAACAAGAGTTCATGCAATGATGGCTACTGTGTGGAACGCAGAAGGGATTCTCTTAACTAAAATGCGAAAAGAGACTACAATAACGGGAAAGTCAACACAATTGAGAACTTTAAATGGTGTTTAGGAAAAAAGTCCTCACAATACTCCTGACTTTGGCCTCTGTGACTATTATCTTTTTACAGAATTTTTGTTTTGTTTGTTACTGCTAATGATTTTTAAGTTGAAATATTATATTTTGTTGGTCTTGTTTTTATTGCTAGGTAGGTAATATAAAAAAAAAAAATTTGTATATAAATATATCAACAAGCGCCTAACTTAAATTGCGGCGCATAAATTAATAATAATAATAATAATAATATTTATTATTTTAATATACAGGATTAGTCAAAATTACCGGAACACCTAAATAATTTTCCAAAAGTTTCAAACAGAAGTTGTTTGGTTTTAAACAAATTATTGATTAAAAACATTTTTAATGTACAAGGTATTTTATTGTGGAAACTTTTTTGTTTAAATATTTTGTATATTTTTATATTTTTTGATTCTAAGATTAATTTTGAGTGTTTTTTGTAGATTTTTTTTTTTAATGTATTGCTCAATTTTTGAATTATAAGTTTTAGTTGAAATAGTTGATGTTGCTTTTATACGGAGTAAGGAAAGTTAAATGTGTAGCGGGGCGGGGTGTTGAGCTAACGTTGTTTCCGAATAAGGTTTGCGTCCATACGTCTGCAATATCTTTTTCTTGCCTTTTTGATACACTGTTTTTTAGAAAAGGACTAGGAACTAGTGAGACATTATTTGCCATACAAGTCCTTATTCAAAGAGCACGCGACATAAACGCAGATGTATTTACATGCTTTATTGGTTTTGAGAAATCATTCGATAAAGTCAACATAGCAAACTTATTGCAATTCTACGGGAAAGCGGAATCGACAACAGAAACATAAGACATAATATCCAATCCAATCCAATCTGTACCTACAGCAAAAGGCCATGGTGCGGGTAGAAGACCAAATATCCGAGGAGTTTAGAGGTTGTGTACTATCACTACTGACTGCTGTTCAACGCATATTTAGAACAGCTATTCAAAGAAGCACTAGACAACGTAGAGGAAGGTCTAGTAATAAACGGCGAAACAATAAACAACCTCAGATATGCGGACGACACTGTTCTGATTGCTGATACTGCCGAAGGACAGAGACTGATAGACTGCATAACAAACGCGAGCGATCGATACGGAATTAAGTTGAACTGCAAGAAAACGCAAATCCTAATCATCAGCAAAAACCGCATACATAACTTTTGGTTTACTGCCAACAATACAACGTGACCAATCGCTGAAACAATTACATACTTGGTATGAAATAAGATGCCGAATTGAGAAGGCTAGAGGCGCATTCAACAAAATGAGGGACATACTATGTAACATGTCGCTCAGCATACATACTCGACTTATAGTTCTTAGATGCTATATACTATCAGTCCTGCTGTACGGGGCAGAAGCATGGACACTCACCAAAGCTTCCTGCAAACGCATCAACGCCTTTGAGACGTAGTGTTATTGTCGCATGCTCAGGGTTTTATGGGTTTATCACGTGACAAACGAAACGGTACTACGGCATTGCGAAAGAACTTGATTTCCTAACAAATGTCAAACCTAGGAAAATGGGGTTCTTTGGACATATTATCAGGAATGAAAAATACCATCCACTGCAACTAATTCTGCAAGGAAAAATAGAAGGAAGAAGATCAGCAGGTTGCTGCAGAATATCATGGCCAAAGAATATAAGACATGGCATAGACCCGAATGACATCAACGGCTTTATTTAGAACAGCAATAAACAGATTAAAGTGGATTAATGTGGTTGCCAACATTCATAGAGGATAGGCACTTAAAGAAGAAGAAGAACATGGCGTTGTGATTTACTTTCATTTACCTGGTTTATACTGATTAGTTTACTGTTCGTGCGTTGTTGGTATGGAAGATTACTGTAGTTTAGTTTTGTATTATCCGGTACTAGAGTTATGTGAACATATTCCGGTCTGAGTTTTACTGGAAATTAAGCTGGCGGATTCCTTTATGGCGATTGTACTTCAGTATGCGGCAGGTTTGGTTTGTTGGTTTTTTGCTTTACTTTAGACGTTGTCGACTTTGACGAACATAGACATCTATGCAGTTTGGTCAGTTATGTGCAGGGCTGGCTTGTTGGATTTTCTATGTTAAATTTTGTTCTTAACAAAGACTATTCTGGTTTGTTTCTTCTGATTTTTATACTTGTTTGGTTGTGCCTAGTGCAGTGTATTAATTGATATTGCTGGTCATGGATTAGATGGATTTTGAATCCTTGGATTTTGCATACTTACGTGGTAAGTTGGGTTAATTTGGATTTCTCTACATTGGCTGATAGTTTTAGAGATAAGGTATGGACGAGGGAGACATCTTTGAGTATTGTAGGAGGATGGTATTTTTATTTTGTGGTCACAGTTGATACAGTTTATTAGATGACATTACTGTTAGGTTTATCAGACGTTTCTTAAAAGTGGTAGAATTTAGGGTATTTAGATAGGTTGTTTTTTCTTTCTTGAGGTGGTATGTCTAGGGTTCTTGCAGTGCGGATTTTTGGTCTTATTGTGCATCTCTAGTAGCTCCTTTTTTTAATGAAAGCCACAAACTTGTGCCGAGGGACTGTCTTACTTTTTTTTTGTTAGCTTGTGTCTGCCGAAGAAAATACTACGTTGTGTATTTTAAGCATTGCACTTGCTTCTAGACGTCCGCGGCATAGGTGAACCTTCTGTACTCATACGAATAGATAATTAGAAATGATTCTTTTTTTATTGTACCCGGGTATTTTTTATATCTCGATTTGTTTTAATATGGTATTATTACACCAAATGACTTCTTTCTGTATCTTTTTTTTTTCTATGTATAGGGTTTTCCAAAAAGAGGTTTCATTTTGATATTAAAAAAAAACGGGTATTTTTTAAGAGAAATCAATAAATGTTTATTTCATTACACAGACCTTATCTTTTACGAAAATCTAAAGAAAAAAGTCTAAATGTGTTTAATTACAAGATCTCGGTGGCCAATTGTGATCACCTTTTCGAGTAATAACACGGTCAGCAAACTTTTCTTGCAAAATTGCGATTGTTTTGTTGCTTGTGTGGCACGTAGCGCCGTCTTGCTAAAAATAAACGTCGTCCATATCAATATCTTCTAATTTCGGCCATAAAAAATTATTAATCATAGCTCGGTAGCGCCATACATTCACCGTAACAGTTGCACCAGCCTTATTTTTGAAAAAGTTGGGTCCAATTACACCGCCAGCCAAAAACCGCATCAAATAGTGACACGTTGAGGATGCAAAGACTTTTTAACAAACATTCTTGATTTTCTCAACCAAAAATGCGACAATTCTGCTTATTAACGCAGCTTCCGACGTGAAAATGGGGCTCATCACTGAAGATGATTTTTCGATAAAATTCTGGATCATTTTGATGCATTTGAAGGACCCAATCAGCGAAGATAGGACGTTTATGACGATCGACCGGCTTGAATTCTTGTGTTAACTGAACTTTAAAAACCTTAAGACTTAAGTTTTTATGCAACATACGGTGTAATGTCGTTTGTGGAATGTCTAATTCCAAAGATCGACAAGAAATTGACAAACTTGGGTTTTCATCAACAATAAGGGCTACATCAGCAATATTCTCATGTGTTCTTGAGCGATGCACACGCTTTTGATTTTTTATATCACAAACTTCTCCCAACAGCTCAAATTTTTCCACCAGGTTTACTATTGCCGGCCGAGAAGGTGCTTTACGACGACCAAAACGTGCTTTAGTTTTGCGAACTGTGACTGAAAAATTTTCACCATTTTTGTAGTGAATTTTATTAATTTCAATGCGTTGTTGAAGCGTGTATTGTTCCATTTTAGTTTTTACTTGTCAAATATCAAAAGATAATAGCTGCAAAATTGACAGCTGCCCAAATAATGAAAAAAATCAAATTTCTTATTGGAAAACCCTTTACAAAGAGTTCATTTTTTAATATACTACGTTATATTGGGCGGCCTTGTTCAATAATACATACGGCGTAAAACTGTCTGTGTCTATTTATATCACTAGTAATTGGTTGAGGTATTCTGTAAGGGCCTTTAGGTGTTTTTGTGTATATTTTAATACGTCATTAACTGTCTGTTTGTTGTATTTAATTGAGTATTTATGCTATTCAGATGAATATGAAAGGTTAGGTTAGGTGTTAACGCAATGCTTCTTATTAGGATTTTATGTAAATTGTCTCTTTGACCAGTGAGATGCTAGGCACACTGATGATGGGTGCATACCCTGAAACACGAGTGTATGTGTCTCTTTCTGGATGAAAAGACAATTGACATAAAATACATCATTTATTAATTTTAAATGATAAATTTGTTTCGGTCAGATGATTCAATTAATACGCGCCAAAAATGCCGTTTCCTGTCCGTGTAGGATTTAACTGTATTATGCCCGTACTAATAGTCAGAGATTAAATCTCGGATTGATCCTGGATTCATGAATCCAGATTCATTTTAATAGTCGTTGATTGGCTCTAAGCTAATTCACGGATATTGTGACGGTGCGGAACAAGTTGAAAACTATGCAACCGTCAATATAATCCTAGATTCAAATAATCTTGGGACCACCTAAGATTATCCGAGAATTACACGAGGAATACATTGGCCAAATGCAACTAAAATTGCCTTGAACTGGCTTAGAACCAATCAACGAATAGCAAAATAAATCTCGGATTTATGAATCCACTCTGACTATTAGTACAGGCATTACAGTCTCCTTCACACACAAACAGTTCAACGTTTTTCCTAATAGGGGCGTTAACACCTAAAAACAGTATATCTTATTTTGTTACACTTACATTTTATTTTTAATATTGAATCTGATTATAAACGTAACATGAGATGTCAATAGATTAAATTTAACTCGCAAGTAATTACTTGCATACGATCGATGATTTAAATACTATATTAAGTAATAATTAAATGTCTTGCGAATTATATGTAATTTTTACTTTTAAATTATGCGAATAAAACAAATTTACGTTATAATATTTTAGCTTTTTTATAATGAATATTTCAAATTCAATTATTTTATGGAATATCAAAACGCATGCAGAAAATCAATGTTTACAATAAATATTAATGCTTTATGCAAAACAGATAGAAAAACCTTATCTGTACACACAACACAGTGTATACGTTCGACCTCAAAGTTCATTATTCATAGCCGCATCTGTTTTAAAAAAATGTGGGAGCATTACAAGCAATGTAAAGCCCACTTCATAAAACCGCGAGACGTGAAGCCGTATTTTATGCAGTTCATGCAGACTTAGAATTAACTCTGTACTAGATTTGATATACATACGTATATAAAACGGCTTTAAAAAGCACATGGGAAAACAATTTTACAATGTTCCTGGAAATAATAATAATGTGTTATCACTGGAGGATGTTTGCTGTATTGTGTAAATTTACAAGGGTCTGAAATGTGTACACTTGAGGTTGTTGACTAAACTCAAAAGTAGAGCGTAACTAAACATAATACACAACAGGTTTCAGTGTCGTCTTTTGTAATTATTTATCATTGTGATGAATATTATTATTAGAAAGTCGATTTTGTTTTACATCAGATTGTTCATTAGATGTAGTAGTAAAATGAATATTACAACTATTTATAACAAAGAATGTTTACAGTTATTGTTGTTTGAAAGCATTTTGAACATGGAGCAATTATGTAGATACTTAATGGATTATCAGATCGGAAATGAATCATAAATTTTAATTAACTAATAATTATTCAATCTTTATCAAAACTGTGACTTAATAGTTGAAGAATGCTGTAAAAAATATGCGTATACATTATTTTGTTCTATTATAATTAATGTATTTGTTAAATTGATACAGAAAGAATTTCAAACTAGTAGGAATCGTATATGTTGGCAATATTTATTTTGCAAAAATGACATTATATCAGAATTTTACTCTAATTTTTCTAAAACCTAATATTTGGAAAGGGAATATAAGCAGATATGTTTTTTTAGAAAAATTAATTTGAGTTTATTATTATAGCTTTTGTTGTGCTACTTAGAGGCTTCTAAACAATTTAACTTGTTATTAGCTGTTTGATTACATAATTTTATTATAGGAAAGTTGAAAGGTTTGATCGCAGTATTATGTTGTACTACTTGTACTCAGATGCCAAATTTGTACAAATGTCGCAATAAAAAAATGTTTTTTGTTGTTTTGTAGCTAACAGGTAGATGCCGAACATTATTTTAGTTTAGGCAATAGGATATATTTTATTAATCATTATGTCAGCTATTCAAAAATATAGTGTAATGTTGGCAATGATTTCTGTTTATTTAGCAAAGGTTTTTTTTGTAAGAAATTATTGGAATTATTGGAAGTGGAGCGCATGGCAATACTTTTCGGTTTTTTTCTCTGCGTTGGTCCTGCTGTTAATTTGTCTTTGTCACTAATGTGGTACTAGTTTGCTGCGGCAACACATGTTGGCCCGAGCCTACTTCTTGCTATACTGTTTTTATCTGTTCTACTTCCTATACTGACATCTATCTCTCCTTTCTCCTATTCTTGCCTTATTCAGCCTAGATATTTGATTTGTCCTTAGGTATCTTCTT
Source organism: Tachinus rufipes (assembly GCA_963932245.1). NCBI lineage: Eukaryota > Metazoa > Arthropoda > Insecta > Coleoptera > Staphylinidae > Tachinus > Tachinus rufipes. Next base: position 40,200,683 of record OZ010741.1, on the reverse strand, counting down.
AATATTTTGTGTAACTTTATTAAGTGTATTTCTTTTGGTAGTCTTAGATTTGCCAGTTTAACTTCTAGTGCGATTCTAAATAGAATCTCTTAGTTAGTTCTTTGTGTCCCTTGGTTGCCAGATATACTCTGATTATTTTGAATGTTGCATTGTCTGCCAACTTTGAGATGGCGTACCTGCTGTTTGGAAATTGCTTAGTCAATTTATTCAGTTTGCTTTTCTTGAGCAGTTCTTTTTTTTAATCTTTATCTCTGCAATTTTGGTTGGTACTAATGTTTCAGTAAATGTTCTTCCTTTGTCTATCCTTTTACCGTCCATTCCTTGGTAGGCATAGTTGTCTTGGTTTTTTCTTTGTCTTCTGTGGCCTTTTATCGGTGTGTTTTTTATTTTGGTTTATCTAAACTTTAAAGCTTCAAATTTCTCTTTCTTTTTCTTCAGTTTTATCGTTGCATAGTTTCTTTGTGTTTTCCATTTGTTTTTGTCACTCAGGCATATATCAATGATTTATTTTCTACTTATTTTTTTAAATTTTGGTATTAGTTTCTTTATCCATTTTTTCTTTTCCCCTTTTTTACTGTTTCTGCTATCTTTCCATCGTATTATCTTGTCCGCCTCTTTGCTTCTTGTTTACTAGTTTCTTTATTTACCACTTTCTTTCACTATCTTTATCATATCTATTGCCTAGTTCAACTATTCTTTTAATACTTTTATGTATATATTTCTGCCTACCAGAGCTACGTCATCCGCGAATGTCGTTATTGTCACTTCCGGCAGCCGCATCTTGAGTAGGTCATTATAGACTAGATTCTACAGTTTAGGTCTAAGTGCAAAGCCCTGTTCTACTCCTCTGATCAGTCTATATTTTCCATTCTTAGTCAGTAGATTTTTCCCTTGAAGATAACTTCATGTTATCCTGATAGTTTTATTTGTTAATTTGTTTTTGCTATATATATATATCTATATCTATAATTGCTTCTCTCAGTATATCTAGCGCTATTATGACACAGTGTTGTTTTATTTTTGTGGTCTAGTGTTTGCTTCTTTTGCTATGTCTTTTACCTTTTCAATGGCTTCTAGAGTCGATCTTCTTTTTGTAAATCCATATTGCTCCTCTTTCTATCCTCTTCCCATTCTCTTGTTTCTTTTATTTCTTGTTCAATTTTCTTTACGATAACTTTTTTCATAACTTTTGCTAATCAGGCATATTGCCTTTGATTTGCCGGCTCCCTTCTTTTTCTCAATTAACACTAGGTTTGCCTCCTTCTAGCAAGCTAGAAATGTTTCTCTTTTCAGACATCTGTTTATTATTTGAGTTATTTCTATCTCATTTCTTTCTAACGCTGCTTTCACTATCTTTGTTGTTATCTTGTCCGGTCCTGAAGTCTTGTTATTAGGTAGTTCTCTTATAATTTGTTTTATCTTCTTTACTGTTGCTGGGATTGCTTTGGTTTTGTCAGCTATTTCTGTTGGTGCTTTTACAATTCTTCTAGTGGGAAACAATTTCTTAATTATTACTTCCTCACTCTCTTTTTTTTAAGCAAACTGCTTTTATTCCTCCTAATTTATTTATTACTATTTTGTAAGGCTTTCCCAGGGATTCTCTTCTATGGATTCTAACATTTTGTTTCATCATCTTTTTTTACTGTCCTTGATTTCTTCTTTCAAACCCTTTCTGTCCTTTTTTAGATTTTGATTAGTTTTGTCAGAATCTTCTTCCCATCTTCTCTGTTTTTTGACCTTTTTTGATGTTTGTGTTGATTTCTTTCTGTTTTCCTTGATCTCTTTGCACCACCAGTACGGTCCTTTTTTTTCCTTCTTTGTACTTGGGGATTGATTTTGCTGCTGTCTTCCTCAACTTTTTTGAGTACTTTTTGCATCTTTCCTCTATGTTCTTGTTTTTTTTTCTCTTTGTTGTTTGTACTATATTGTACGTACTTATGTAGGCTTTTGAGGCGACCGTTGCACAATGGTTTAGTGCGAGGACTGTTGTGCAGACAGCCCGGGTTTGATTTTCGGCAGCGTCAAGATATAATTTGTTGAATGTATTTCGATGCGGTTGTCTCCTTTGCAAGGCAATGGCAAACCAGCGAAGTATTTGCCTAGTAAACTCCTCTAGTGGTGTTTAGATTCCACGTTAAACTGTAGGTCCCGTATGTTTGTGTGGAACTATTATCGCACACCACAAACATACGAGAGGGGTGCCGACGTTTGTAGCGAGCACGGCATTACAAGAAGATGTAGGCTTAGCGATTCTTCTTCTGTCACTGTTTAACCAACCTACTAATCCAGCCGTTTTCTACGTTGCTACAGTAATGTATGATTTGGATCTTTCTATACTGTCCTTGTCAAGTTAGTCTAGATTGAGATGGGCTGGATTTTGCATTGTGGGTTTTTATGCAATATCTGCGGCACGTATGCTATACCTGGCTCTTTTTTCTCTTTAGTCCAATCTTTGTTTGTCTCTTTTGCTTTTGTATCTGTTTATCTGCACTTACATCTACTTCTGCATTCTCTTATTTTTTAAATCCGTGTGCTCTAATTATTAGGTTTGTCTTCAGATGCGTTCTTAAATTTTTTAGTTTTTTTTTTCTTTGTCGTATCTTTTCTCTTTTATGAAGAGTTCCATGCCTTTTGTAGACCTAAGTTTGTAAGTTTTACTTTCAGTGATATCCTTGTGTTTTCATCTGGGGTTACTTATTTGTGTCCTTTTGTTGCCAGGTATATTCTGACTATCTCAATGGTTGCGTCATCTTTTTTTTCTGGTTCTTCCTTGTGAAACAATTTTTCAATTATGACTTTTTTTCATTTGTCTTCTTTTAGGTAGATTTTTTTGCTCTTCTTTTCAATTTGTTTATAACTATTTTAAGGATTTTTGTTTATAGATCTATCAATTATTTTCAGCATTTTTTTCTGATATTCTTGGTTGATTTCTGTAGTTAACGGAGCTAGTTGCATTACATGATGAGAAGCTATTGAATTATCAAATTTTATTTGGTTTGGCAGTTAATTGAATTATACTTTTGTAACAACAAACTGGCAGTTTTGATTGGAGGAGCGGAAACAATCGTTCTAGAGTGATTGATGCAAATTTTACACATTGGAATGGAAAGATAACGGTCACTGTTGTTTGAAGTAATTTCCAAAGAACGTAAACGAGAACAGTTTCTACAACCACTAATTAAAGAAGGTTTATGGCGCCAATTAATGGTCTAGAAGACCTATGAGAGTACCTATGGAAGAACATATTACATGAAATTAATTTTCTTATTGTTTCAATGCAGAGATGGGACATATATTGCTGAAAAGTAGAGAAGGATACTCCGCACTGCATTTAATTTTTTTTCCTATCTACAAAAATGCAAACTTAATGTGCTGAATGTTTGAAGTTTATTTTTTTGAAAAATTAAAAGGGTTTTACAGTGTTGGTGCCAGGTTAGAGAGTAAGTTTTATAAAGAAAAAAAGTCACCAATCTTTGAAAGCTGGATTTGGATCTATGGAGTTTTTTTTACATATTAGCGTTTTTAATTCGTTTTTTTGCTCTAGTTCTGTATAAGAGATTGTTGGTGCAAACCTATTCCTGCCAAGATAATATGATACTATTAGTTTTAATTTACCGACTACAACTTTGCTTCTAGGAAGAATAGAAAATTGATTTCTTAATAAAAAGCAGTCGGCAGTACGGCAGAGAGGACATACATAATTAAGACTTTGATGGGTAACAAACAAAGTGATGCAGAGCGTAGCGTTCTTTCCAATGGATTCGTTACCTCATATAGGCATGCAAACATACTCATGTTTTTTTTTGTGGTTTGGTGTGCAAGACACTTTGAAAGAGATTGTAGATTATTATACAGGGTGTTAAAAATAGATTGTAAAATATTTAAAGAGGTAGTAGTATGAACGAAAACAACCAAAAAAGTCCTAATAAAGTAACGGTTTTGGAGATAAGGAAGTTTATTCTTTTTTTTAGCAAAAACAAAAAACAAAGTTACATAAGATGTTTGAAGTGCCCTTTCTTCATTTTCAAGCAGGCACGACATTTTAGTCTGAAGGACATTCAAACTTTTTCTAAAACTTTGGATTTGTTGGCATTTTTGAATTTGTAGCTGCTCTTGGAGGATGTATCTCCAAAGAAAGAAATGTAGAGGGTTTAAATCAGGCGATCTTGCAGGCCATAAAACAGGTCCGCCTCTTCCTACCCGAAAAATGAGCTGGAGCACCATTATACTAGAACCACATTTGTAGTTTTTGGTCAATAGTAATGTTGTCAAAAAGATCATAAATTGTGTTCTGCAGAAAGTTTAAGTAAGCAGCGCCTGTTAATCGGTTTGATAAAACAGGATCTAGAAACATGTTGCCTAAAATCCAAATGCAAATGTTTAATGAAAAACTTGTCTGAGTCTAGATTCCATTAGAGTATGGGGTTTTTGTCGGTCCAAACATGCGTATTGTGAAAATTAACAACTCCATTTCGTGTGAACCCGGCTTCATTTGTAAAAAGAATATTGGCAAGAAAGCGGGGAAATTTAGCATCATTGCGTAGATACCAGCGACAAAGCCATACGTGTTTGATAAAAAAGAATAACATTCCATTTCTCTGAAACCATATTTATTAAGACTTTTTTGCTAATTTTGGTTTAAATTTTTTTTTTCGTTTTTTTAACACCGGACATAAAGGGTGGTTAAAAAAAAGTAATATATTTAAGGGGGTGGTAGTACGAACCACAGCAAACAAATGTCTTAATAAACATGGGTTGTCATAGGAACGGTTTCGGTTTTTATTTCCAAACAGGTACATCTTTGTACTCTTTCTAAAACCCCCTTATTGGCTCGCGTTTTTTAGCACTTTTCATTAATGTTTAACTATCCCCAAAGAAAAAAATCAAAAAACCCTCAGGCGATCTTTCTGGCTATAAAACTGGTCCGCTTCTTCCTACTCACATATGTGGAAAAGTTTGGTCTAAATGCTCTCTAACGGTAATCTAAAAATGAGCTGGAGCACCATCATGCTGGAACCACATTTGTTGCCTGTAGGCTAAAGGAATGTCATCCAAAAGATCATACATTGTGTTTTGCAGAAACTTGAGGTAAGCAGCGCCTGTTAATCGGTTTGGTAAAACAACAGGTCCTAGAAACCTGTCGCCTACAATACTTATTCAAATGTTTAGGGGTTTTCTAAACAAGAGTAGCACCAATTCCTACTTCGGCTAATATTCTCCGCACACTCGTCTCTGGATTATGCTCTATCCATGCTATAATTTCTTGTTCTACTCTAGGAGTAGATACCGACCTTGGTCTGCCGGAAAGATAGCACTGTTTTCGAAGTGAACCGGTATCTCTCAATCTCTGGTGAATTCTTCTAAACATACGATGTGAAGGAATCTGGAGATTTGGATAAGCTTCTACATAAAGACGTTGCGCTTTGTTGGCAATCCCATTAGCACGACCATACATGTCGGCTAGTTCTGCATCAGAGTAATCACCCATAGCAATGAAAACTTGAGCACTAACAACAACTGTCAAATACTGAATGTTTATTTCACAAAACATGAACCAACTATGATAAAAAAATACACGTTTTTGCAAAATAAAAAATGGAGAGAAAAAGAATAATAAAAATAAATAATGTTCTACAGACCGTCTCAATGTAAGCGGTCTTATGGGAAAACAATCGGCAATCTCCTCCGCCGGCAAAAAAATTAACACGTGCGCATTCTGCGTGCGAGCGTATGAATACTGATTGAAGACATAATATTTATGTTATTTACGTTATTCGAGTAGAGAGTAGAGAACGGTGACGACTGTGTGTTCGGATCTCCCTCCTTTATTGCGTTTGCATGTCGTACGGCGGAGATTGCCGATTGTTTTCTCATAAGACCGCTTACATTGAGACGGTCTGTATATCTCTGAAACCGTTGCTATGACAACCCATGTTTATTAAGACTTTTTTGTTTGTTGTGGTTTGTACTACCCTCTTAAATATTTTGTATTTGTTTTTGAACACCTTGTATAATAAAATGCAGTTTAAGTTTATTTAATGAATTACCAGAAGATGTTTTGTATATTGACGATGAGACTATGACACAGTGTTATGCTTATTTTAGAGAACTTTTGACCAACTTGAGAACGGCTAACTTTTTTTTTTGTTAGGAGTAGGTGGGGAATCTTCTAAAGATTTCGCTCTCAGGACGTGTCGGATTCACCTTTCTAAACTAAACCCCACCCATCTGAGAATGGCTTGGAAGTTTGAGACCTTTTGGCTCATGTATCTTCCGTTTGGAGATGTGTATGTAGGAGATTGTTTAGGAGTCGCCTTATAGGCCGGATTGGGGTTTTGTTTTTGGATGTGGTTTTACCCACGCTATGTAAGAAGTAACTCGGCTACTATTGAGTTCACCGGTCGTTTGTGGACAAAATCTTTCCGATCTGGTTCAGCGAGTCTTTCCAGAATGGGATCTCTTCTTCCTATTATATCAAAGGTTTTTGAAAAAATTCTTTTTAATCAGATTATTGACTTTTTAGAAAGCAATTTACTATTATCTAATAGCCAATATGGTTTTCGCAGAGGAAGGTCTACGAGGGATGCAATAGTTGCGTTTACCACTGAGATCCTGGAAGGATTTGAATCAGGTATGCACTCGGTTGGAACCTTCTTAGATCTTAGTAAAGCATTTGATTGTGTTCCTCATGATGTTCTTCTTCGAAAATTATATTTTTATAATTTTCATCCTACAGCATGCAGACTGATAAACTCTTATATTTCTTGCAGACAACAGCGAGTAAAAGTTGATAAAAAAGTATCAAAAACTTCTAATATATTATATGGTGTACCGCAGGGGTCTATACTTGGTCCTCTGTTATTTCTTATATATATTAATGATTTGCCAAACTTACACAGATCCAAAGATAGTATAATACTATTTGCTGATGACACCAGTCTAGTGAATAGAGGAAACGAGATTGGTTTAGTAATATCTAACAACAAGTTATTAGAAAATAAAGTTGAAAATTGGCTAGTATCGAATAAACTAACTTTAAATAAAAATAAGTCAGTAAAAGTCACCTTTTCTTTAAAGAGATCTGCTGAAATTACTAACGGAAGTACCAAATTCTTAGGAATTCATTTAGATTCTAGGTTAAACTGGCATAAGCATGGAGAGGAAGTGTCATTAGCTTTGTCACGCACAACATATTTACTGAGACACTTAACACATACTCTTCCAAAAACATCATTACTGACTGCTTATTTTGCACTATTTCAGTCTAAGGTGACATATGGCATTTTAGTATGGGGTCACTCGTCTATTATGCATAGACTTTTTGGCCTGCAAAGACGAGCTGTAAGAGTAATCACATCAGTTGCATATAGAGATGATTGTGGAAGCGCCTTTGTTGACAATGGACTCCTGACTTTGCCATGTTTGTACGCATTGGAGTGTCTGGTCTATATTAGAGAAAACATTCAGAATTATCCAATGCACCAATCTAAACACAATCATCATACCAGAACTAAACTTGATATTTATCCAAAATGTCTGCGACTTTGCATTTCACAAAACGGAATTAGTTATTATGGAATCAAATTTTATAATGCTCTACCACAACATATTAAAAATCTTTCAATACTGAAATACAAAACCGAAATTAAAAAATATTTTTTGATCAAGGCTTTTTATAGTCTGCAAGAAATTTTATCAAATAGCTTTTTAGATATATAATTTTTAAACTGTTGTAATTCTGTCTACCTATTTATGTACCTGTATTGCCATTTTTTAAATTTAATATTATTCTGTTTTTTGACATTTGTTCTACCACTATGTATTAGCAAGAAATAAATTACTTACTACTTACTTACTACTTATTGGAATGAACCGCGAGGTTTTTGTAATACAAAGCTTCAAAATGTTGACGAAGTGGAAGAATCTCTAGGTCTGTTTGAATATCCAGATTTTGAACGTACCATGGAGCTCTTGTGAGCATCCGGAGAGTTTTGCTTTGGAAAGCTTCTAAGCGATTTAGGAGGCTACTTGCCGCCGTTCCCCAAATGGGGGAAGCGTATGTGATCATCGGTCTGATGGTAGAGGTGTAATGCCGGATTTTATTCCGGAGCGACATGCCGTTGTTCCGACGCAACATTGGGTAGAGAAGAGATTTAGCCATTTTTGAATTGTCCAGAATGGATTGACCCTGAGGCTTGTAATAGAGACCCTTGTCCAAGATTACTCCAAGATACATGGCAGTGTCGGACCACGGTATGGGAACGTCATTGAAGGTGACGTTCTCATGCGGTTTAAGTGACCAACGCCGAGTGAAGAGTACGGCCTTGCTTTTCTCTGGGTTTACTCCAACGTGCCATTTATCCATCCAATCTTTCATTTTAACCTTGTGTACGCTCTCTGAAGGCATGTTGGCTACGTACAAGTTAAATAGGTGCGGCGAGAGAATAGAGCTTTGAGGAACTTCGGCTTCTATCTGCCGAGAAGTAGAGATGTGGTTATCAAGTTTGACTGCCAGTTTTCTGCGTTTTAGATATATAGCAGACTTATAATACGCAGAGAAAATCGTTGTCTGATTAGCTTTAGAAGCAGTCCCTTGTGCCAGACTTTGTCGAAGGCTTTTTTGACGTCTTTTTCTGTCTGAGTTGATGTACGCTCGAGTGTCCCCATCTGAACTCATGTTGATGGGAGGGGAGAAGGTTGTTCATATCCGTGTGCTCTTGAATGATATGCAAGATCACCTTCTCTATGACCTTGCTTAAGGTGCCTAGTAGGTTTATAGGCCGATAATTTTGGGGAAACAACTTGTTTTTTCCAACTTTAGCGATGTTTACCACGTGCGAGCTGACGGGAAATGCCTAGTGCGAAGAATAGCATTTGCAATATTGGTTAGAGCCATAATTGCTTTATGAGAGAACGATTTTACAGTTTTGTTAGATATTTTGTCCGGGCCAGGAGCAGAACGCGATTTGAATCTTTTAATGATTTTTCTGATTTGAGAAGGTCTAACGCTGTCTAGTGTAGTGTCATCGTCAGCGGTTCTCAGAAAGTCTTTGACTTCCCTGCGAACCCTTTCCATGTGCTCCAAATCTGTATAATCGGTATACAGATCGGCGCATTGGAGTTCCAGGTTGTCTGCCAATGCTTCGGCCTTTTCCTCAGTAGTGTATTGCATCCATCTCTCATCATGAATGGCGGGAATGGGAACCCGTCTGTTCCTAAGGGCTTTAGACATCCTCTACATCGGATGTTTATCCTCCGTGAAAGATTTTAGCGTATTTTTCCAGCATTGGTTTTTATGCTACTTTATGGCCGTTTGAACTTCATTGTGAAGTCAATTTAAGATCTCTCGATCTCTGGGGTCGCGATGCTTTTGCCATTGATGTTTGGCGGCGTTTCTTGTTCGGATCAACGCCTTTGTTTCTCGTGATAATCTTAGAGGATTATCGACGCGAACCTGAAAGGTTTTAGAAGCTTTTTCCGAGGCTTGTTGGACTTTAGTAGTCAACAGTGCGACGGCTCTTTTGAAATCCTCAGCCGTTCGTACTGGGGTCAGGCTAACAATGCTATCTTCCACGCATCGAGAGAAGAGAGTCCAATCCGTCTGTGTGACGAATTTTTCTTTTTCTCCGGACCCCATTTCGAGTAGCTCCAGTAGTACTGGGATGTGGTCAGAGCTTAGGCCGTTGAACGTAGTTACCACAAGTTGACGTTCTTTAGTATTGCTACGTCAAGAACGTCCCCACTGTGGCCCGCGGCGCTGTGAAAAGTGGGTTTGACCGGACCTAGGACCTGCAAATCTTTTTGCTCAACGTAGTCGAATAGAGCTTGCTTCTTGGCGTTAGTTACTTGACTATTCTACGACCCGTGCTTCAAATTGAAGTCTCCCGCAATTATTGTGGGATGTGGATTATCAAAAACTCTACCAAAATCCGCTGTTTCGATAAGGTTTTGCGGACGGATGTAACCGGAAGCGATCCTGACCGTGCCATGCCTTGGAAGGAGATTAGGTCGGGGGTATCCACTTCAGAATGGTCCAATGATTTCTTTACAAAGATCAAAGTTCCACGCTTTGTGGGTACCACCGGTAGGTAAACGTATTTGGAATTCTTAATGCCTGATTGAGTTTGTGGACTGACTCTGACACCAGCAAGATGTCTAAGTTCTGATTAAAGAAGAACTTTTTCACTTCTCCCATTTTTTCTATCAGCATTCCAGAAGCAGACTCGGAGTAATACTACGTCTGGTGTATTATCCATTTTAGTCGATGAGCGTAGACAAGAGGTTGGCCATGAACCTCTTTTGAGATTTGCCCATCTCTTTTAAGATTTCGGTTATTTTTGCAGCATTTGGCTTTTGTTGTGGTGGAGGAGCAACAGCTGTTGCAAAAGATCTGGCGTTTTCTACAGGATTGCGGGGACCTGTAGGCTGAGATGAAAAAGAAGCTGTCGGTCTGGATTTAGCTACCTTTCTGTGAGCGGCCATCGCTCTCAGGTATGCTTTGCATCTCTTGTAGTTGGCTGGGTGTGGGTGTGAACATAGAACGCATATTGGCGCTGATTTGTTAGGGCAGTCCACCGATCGGTCGGGCCCTGAACATATTCTGCAGACCTGGTCTGCGCTGCATCTGTTGGCAGTATGTCCGTGCCTCTGGCAAAGCTGACATTGTGGGATGCCGTTAGAGTTTTTTTTTTGTGCTCTACAGTGACTTTCAAGCCGAGTAGATCAGTTAGGTTTAGGATTTCCGTGCTCTTAGCTCCTTTTGGGAGTTGGATGGATACCATGGAGAACATGGATGAATGGGTTCCCTATTCGATGTTTGTTTGTCGGTTTAAAGCTCAGTTCCTCCAACGCTTTTCCGACGTCCTCCTCGGTGAGGTAGGTCGGCACCTTGAGGATTACCACCTCCAGGCTGCGTTCATCGGAAGTAGCGAAGTGTCGCGGGTTGGATGCGTATACCTTCGTAGGTATGCATGGCAGACAAATAATTGATATTATTTGCCTTGAAGTCGCTGGAGATTTCCGGAAATCTTTCTTTTTGTTTTAGGATGATTGCGGGGGGACGCGATGTTGAGGAGACAACTGCCGGTGGATTTTCGGTTTTGGAATCGTCACCTCAGTGATATTTTTCCCCTTCTTGGCGGGGGCGGCGCCCATGGTGGCGGAAGCTTTTGTTGCCTTTTGGCCTGAAGGGCTGGCAGGATTAGCCGCTGATGGCTTTTTATACGCAGCTGCTGATGGCAGCTGGGGGTGGCTGATTGCCCTTTTATTAATTTTAGAGGTGGTAAATCACTCCTGGAATTTTTCCGCTTCCTTCCTCTTGCCAGCTGGTATCCATCGGCGACGAAGATGGGTCCCTTGGAGTTGGAGTAGGAGGGTGCAGCTGGAGCCTCGATGGTGAGGTTCATGGCGGCTGGAAGTACGGTGGTTGTCACGGCGGACCGAGTGCTGCAGGTGACGTCTTTGTCGTCGCTGCTGACCTCTTCCGTCAGTTCCATTTTCTTTTCGCTTTCCGCTGGTGAGGCGGGGGCGGGGAGAGGTGCGGTTGTTGCTGTTTGGGAAGAAAGTAAATTATAAGTTTTCTTCTTTTTTGATTTGCCCTTCTTCTTGAGGGACTTCTTGGAGGCGGCGGGCAGATCTAGGTCTTTGTCTGGTTAGTGACGCGATCGTCTCCTGCAGCGCTTCGAACTTCTCCCCGAAGTTTTTTGCCATGGTCTTCAGCTGCTGCTGGAGCTCCGTCAGCTGGCCTTCGAACATCTTGACTTTGGCACTGGAGTTGGAGTAGCTCCGCTCGAGCGACGTCTCCCTGGAGCGGTGGTCGCTCCTGGTTCTTTTCTGCCGGTCTATCTTCAGTTGCTGGGACGCGGCGCTGTCGTCCATTGCGATGGTGACGTTCCTGGAAGAAATTATTTTCTGTTTTTCCAAGCTTTACCGATCGGCATTAATAATCATTAACACGAAGTGCAATAATAATTGTAGTAGAGTAGATCGTTGTGGCTGGCTGGTAGCTGACGTCTCGGATCTAGATGCTTCTATCTCGGCTGCTGGCAGTCGAATCTGTTAAAAACTGCTAACTTGACTACAAGCGTAGAAGATGTTGATAGGAAAACATTGAAAATGTTTTGTCTCAATGGCGCAGTCAACGATTATTACAAAAACTTTATAATAATATACAATGATATATTCAAAATATACTATGTTATTAGATTCTAATGATGGGAGGCTTATTATCAATTTGGTAATTATGTAATTAAAAAAAAAACTTATAATATATCTAAATGTACGATTTATTACAAATAATTAACTGCAATTAATGTCAGTTAATAGATACTCTATTTTTTACTATTTTTAATTGAAATTAGGTGAAAATACTTTATAATATTCCTAGTATCCGTTGCAAATGGAATACAAGCAATTGGTTTTATAATAATTTGCTCACAATGCAAAAATTCTTTTATCTCGATTTGTTCACTTTTGCAACGGGAGTTTCAACCATAAACAAATTAACATAGAATAAAATAATCTTATCATATCTAATCATTTACTTTATGAAAGACTTTTAGCCTACTGAAGACATTTAATTTTTTTACTTATATTTTGTAGTTTTCACTATATGAAGTATGTTTATCATATAAGAAATATGCGTAGCACATTTCATAGATAAGATTAGAAAAACGTTTAATGTTTCTGTTGCGTACACTACTATGAATCGTAGATTGTTGACAGCGGGGTTTCCCTACCAATAAAATATAATTACATCAATTGCAGTGTGGGTTGTCCTATTATTTTTTATAAGTAAACACTTCAAACAAAATAAGTAAACAGACCATTTACCACTCGGGGCACATACACACACATACAGCTGCGTAATAATATGTAATAAAAGCGCAATAGCCCGTCTGCGGCGTTGTAATAAATTTATTGAATTTGTAACAGTCACGGAGTTGATGTATTCGTTGTGTTCATATTACACGACTTGTAATATGACACGCTTATGTAAGGAGTGAGTCTTATATGGTGGATTCCGTTTACGATGCGAACATAATTTCTAAAGCAACGTTAATATAAATGAAATTTTGAAGGGATGTTATATACCGGCACTCGCCGCTGTTTACTTAACATTGTTTAATCAAAGAGTGTTAGTAATGAAAGGGTACGATTAACGTACTGCACCCAGTTAGTCACTGTGTATTGGTATGATTAGTTGAATAGTAGATATAGATATAACAGCTTATGTAAACGCTGTCAAATTTAATTTATGTGTTCGAATTCGAGTAAATTTGGATATGATTTGAATAGTGAGGAATTAATATTGATATCTAATGGATTGAGATTGCTATACAAACTGGGCCAATGAATTAATCTTGTTGAAAGATGTGATCGATAATGTGACTCGGCTTTTGATTCTTTGATGCTACCGATATTATTTATTTTAAAATAAGATTTATACAGGGTGTTAAAATATTGTAAAATATTTAAAGAGGTAGTAGTGTAGTATGAACCAATATGAGCATAAAAGTCTTAATAAACATGGGTCCGCAAAGTAACGTTTTGGAGATATGGATTGTCATTTTTTAATTTTTTTTTTTAAACTAGCAGTTTTTTATCATAGTTAGCTGATGGTTTGTGAAATAAACATTAATTATTTGACTGTTGTTGTCACTGCACAAGTTTTTGTTTGCTTTGGCTGTTTACTTTTTATGTTGATGCCAATTCGCCAGATTCCTTCACATTGTATGTTTGGAAGAATTCAATTCCAAGGTTGGTATCTATTCTTAGAGCAAAAAAAAAATCAATGTATGATCTTTTAGACTATATTACTATTGATCAAAGGCAAAAAAATGGTTCTAGCATGATGTTGATCCAGCTCATATTTCTACTGTTATAGAGCATTCATATCAAACTTTTCTACGTAGGTGGGTAAGAAGGGGCGGACCGTCTTTATGGCTTGAAATATCGCCTGATTTAACCCTCTAGATTTTTTTATTTGGGATTTTTTGAAAACATTGGTCTATGTTACTGTATGTATTTTTAATATTTTGCATATAATTCTTCTAATTTTTGGTCTTTATATTCTCATATTTTTGACCCATACAACATACTTCTAACTTTACTATTAAACATAAGTTCTTTTATTCTCATACAATCAATTTTTTTTTAGTTTTCATACTTGTCCCTTAACTTTATTTGCTTTTCGAACCGTCTCCTTAATGTGCTTGCTCTCGTTGTTGTTCGTACAAAATATATATATATTAAATATTTAAAATATTTTTTTTTTATATTTTGCAGCTTGCACATTCCATTTGCAGTTTTTCATTTTTAATTTTACCTTCCTTTCTGAACATTGTTATTTGCGTTTTTTCTACTTTAACTTTTAATTTGTTTCATTACACTTTTTCTGTACTTCTGTTTGAGCCAACCTCAGTTTTTCTTCTACATCTGGTATGTAAGTTGCAAACGAAGTGGGACTTAATGGGCAGCCTTGTCTCACTTCTTTTGTTGCCTAAAACTTTCACTTATTTTTGTTATTCCACACCCTGCTTACTGCCTTCTCATACACTTCTTCTATTATTTTTACTAGATGGGAAAACGCAATTTTCTTGAGTTTGATCAAAGTTTATTTCTAAAATATTCTTTCTAAACCATTTAACGGACGTGGGGAGCCTTTATTGGAGAACAGGATTTTGGCAGGAGCTGTTTTGAGCTTTATTTTTTTCGGACGTCTTAAAAAAGAAATTTTGCAGAGGTGGAGTAAGCATCTTTGTCTGCAAACATTTTTTTAAATCAAGTTGTGGCTCTTTTTGTTATGAAACCTGGGGCAGCAGCTCTTCTTGGTCTTTCTTCTAAAAGACTCTGGGCAAATAATGCGACATCAAATTAAGATTTGGAAACATTTAAGAGTTAACTTTGTTTTAAACTTTGGACTAAAAATCTAATATAGATTTTGAAGAAACAATTAAGAAACTTTTTGTAGGAACACAGTAGAAATATTGAACAAAAGGAAACTAATAGACGTTAAACATACTTTTATTTATGATATAAGAAAAATTACTGACTAGAGTATATTAATATTTAGAGAAAGCTGAAGCCAAAAAAAGAAGCGAATAGGAAGATATGGAAATTTGATATTAGTAGTAAAAGCAGAAGCTTTTATTTAATGTTTATTATAAAAAACATCTCAACAATAAAAAGAAATTGAAAAAATTAAAATAAATTAGTAGTTTTTTAAAAAGATGTGTCTAGAAAACAAACTAAAAAAATTAATTAGTATTAAAAATTTTTGAGAAACAAATAAAGAATTTTCTATAAAAAAACATCTATTTAAAGAAACAATGACATATTATGGATTATCAAAAGAAACTGTTTTTTGCCATCCTGCTAACAAATGGACCGAAAAACGTTTGCTCAAGAACCTCAACAACCAAGACTACTAGTAGATAAATATTAATTGTTTCTTGCTACAACAATCCAATTGGTAAGACATATACAACATTGTCTAAGAATAGACATGTAAAAAACTTTGGCGCCTACATCCGTCATCTTAGCCTAGTTAGTAGAAACAACCGACCATACTGTTGTAACAAGAAGAGATGAACAGCAAACCAAGCTTTAAATTGCGAAAGTTTTTGCTAGTTTTTAACTAAAAAAGACATAAGCTACAACACTTAATTTATCTGCATTTTTGTATTACGTAGTACAGCATCATCCAAAGACTGATTTTTTATAAAGATTATTATATTGTCAGCAAACAATAAACAACGCGCATTAGAACAACAGTGTACCATATTTTTGATAAAGTTATTGAACAGTTGAGGTCTAAGATGTGACCTTTGTGGAACACCCGACGTAACATCAATATTACGAAAAACGCACTGACCGATGCGCACAATGATCATTGGGACTTCATTATTGATTTAAACTTTTTTGACCTAGATTGAGAAGACGACAATCAGAAAGAAACCGGAAAATAGAAGACACTTTGACAAAAAAGTGGAGACTGAGAAACCAACTACAACACTGACTACAAAGATAAACAAGAAGAAATATAAAGCTGGGCTAAAGGACACTGTTACAGTATTAACAGGATGACAAAATTTGGTTGGGAAATGCGACTACTAACCTAATGAACCTTTACGGTAGTTTTGTCGCAACTTTAGGAGTTACCGAGGATTTTTCTAGATCGGCAAGAAACACTGCAGAAACTATGCAAACAAATTTTGGCAATCATACAATCCAAGTACACACAAACCAGTAAGCAAACAGTTAGTGTGTAGGATGTAGCTTTAGTCAGCTTCAAATGACTCCACATGTTTGACGACCGCTGTCAATCAGGATAGAGAATATTTCTAAAGAGTTTTTGCAAGCTGATTGAAGGAAGCGTTCTTTGCAGCAAGTAAACGTAAAATGTAGAGAACAAGAGTTTGGTTAGGGCCACCAATGAATGTAACAGTCTGATAAAATTGAAAAGAAATTTACTTTAGAAGAAAACGTTAATAAAGGTCTTAAGAAAAATACTCCAGTGTCCTGAGATACCCAGACGTGACTTGACCAATGTTGTCACAATCCACAACTTTCTGACGGAAAGAAAGATTTGCAAAAGCTGGGCTTAACTTTTACTCTATCTCAAAACAAGCGCTCACTGCCGTTTTGATTATAGTTTATTAAATTTAAATTTACAAGCAGGTTTCTATTGCAAACCATCAGAAATCTTTTGCTTCAGGGACAACACCACTAGTTTTTACATTTAATTAATGGTTACTAAATAGGCGTCTGCAAAAGCTTAAAATATTATCAACAATTAAACACAACGCGACCTGTAGATTTTAGTATAAAAAATGAATTTGCAACACCATCACAAACACAATAACAGTTAATTGTTGCTTTGGAAAGAAAATTTGTGCATTTTCACCAACAACAATGTCTTGCTGAATTAAACTTTTTATCTACATTAAAATTAAAATTAAATTCCAGACTTACTACATTTCTAAAAACTTTAGTCTAAATGTCAAATATTGTCAGTGAAGTGTGATCATTTATTAACGTAAATGTGCAATTTTAAGCTTCTACTTTAATTAGTTTTGTAGTGATGTCCAGACACTCATCGTTAGGTTTCAACTATGCCAGATTTACGAAAAATTGAGTACTGGTCATCTAATTCTTCACATTGGAAAGTCTTACCCTTTTTTAAATTAAATAAAGATTGGATGGCGTATATAGGGCGAAGATTCATTTTTTTATTCCAAAGAATGGTCTAAAAGGTTTAAGATGGGTTAGGAGTCTTAAGAAGATGACTAACGTTCTGGTCAACCAGTTGAAGTGATTACAGAAGAGTTGATTTATTGAAAATGATGACTTATAAGTCATAAGTAGAAATCTATTGTTACGGTGGATGAAACTATGGTATTGTATCATGAGTCTCTGTCCAAAAGGGAACCTTTGGAAAAGAAAATCCAGAGTATCCTAGTCAACCAAAAATATTATGGTCACAATCCAATCTTTTGCAATTGTGAGAGCATCTTGATGATTTTAAAGAAAGAAATACTACGGTATTATTACATAGGTTGAGGGAAAATATTTGGGCAAAGCGTCGAGGAAAATTAACAAAATGAGTCAGGTTGTTGCACGACAACGCACCTGTGCACACTGCTGACCTTTAGCGACTGTTTTGAGTTGCACTGTTGCTTGGTTGCGCGATGTACTATTTTAATTTTTAGGATACAAAATGACATTTGATTTTATTTAACTTTTTTCTTTTACATCTTTTTGACAGTTTTTTTTAATGATATAAATAACAAGTAACTATGACAACATTTATATATGCAAACTAGATTATAAATTAACTGATTTGGCTGCGCCTAAACAGAGGGTATTAAATAATAGCTGCACAAATTAATAGTAAATTTGTGGAACAACATGCCGCACACATCCGCACCAATAAAGGATTAAATACGTCGAGTAACAAGCCGCGCCAGTTGAAAGAATTGCCTTTCAAGTATACTATGATTCAGTTGGCAGAAAACTTGACCTGGGCAACTCGAACGACTCTATCGTTGCCAGGAAATATCTTAGTTATGCGGCCAGTTGGTCAGTGTAGAGGATAAACTCCTTGTTCTTGGATGAATACCAATTTGCCGATGCTGATGTGGTTGATGTAGTTATCTGTCCATTTGTTCCTTCTTTGAAGCTGCTGGATGTATTCACTATTCTATCGCTTCCAAAAATGCTTTCGTAATTTCTGTACATATTCCGAACGTGATAACCGGTTGTCAGGATGACTCATATTTTGATTTGGTAATTTGGTAATGGCTGCACCAATTAAAAAGTTTGCAGGGGTAAGCGCTGTATAATCATCAAGATCATCGCTGATGGCCTTAAGTGGTCTGGAGTTTACCACTCCTTCCACTTGTATAATAAAAGTGTTGAATTCTTCAAATGTAAGAAACGCCTTACCTATTACTCTTGGAATGTGATGCTTTACATTTCTTACGGCTGCCTCCTATATACCGCCAAAGTGAGGTGACTTCACCGGGATAAACTTCCAATTAATACTTTTCTTGTTTATTTCGGCAGCTAATTCCGTGTTGGCTTTTGCTTGGAACAACTGATGCAACCGCTTAATTTCGTTGTTTGATCCAATAAAGTTTGTAGCGCTATCTGACCATAGCGTCTTGATTTGTCCGCGTCTAGATATCTTTTGACGCAGAGCACCAATGCAAGCTTCAGACGTGAGATCGGATACCACCTCTAAATGAACTGCTTTAGTAACAAAGCATATAAAAACGGTTATATAGATTTTTATACGTTTTTTTGAGCGACGTCCCCTTCTTCAATTTGGATTGGACTTGCAAAATTAAAATCGCAAATCTCAAATGGCTTAGCCGGAATAACATGATCTGGGGGCAAGTCACCCATCTATATTTAGTTAATACAGGCGGAGCCTTAAAACATAATACACATTGGCGTACTTCATTATTGATAGGATTGCGACCCCCAAGAATCTAATATTGTCTTAGAATTGACGCTAGTGTTGTTTGAATTCCCGCATGTAGCAGACGCTGATGTTCTCCTCGGATTAGTATAGTCGTGAAGTGGGATGAACGAGGTAATCGTATATCTGATGTTTGCTAACATAATCTAGAGTTGTGTGCTTTAAACGGCCACCTACTCGTAGTATGCCTTCTTTATCAAGAAATGGCTTTAGTGGCAGTAGTTTGCTTTTCTTGTGCAATGCTATTGCATTTTGGAGCGTGTTAATTGCCGTAGGGAACGATTCTCTTTGTACTATGCGGAGGATGACATATTTTGCTTCTGTCATTTCATCGGCAGTTAATACTCCGGTTGTTTTTAGCATTGAACTACTGTTTTTTTATAAATCTACGGCAGTATGCAATTACTTGTGTCATTGTATGAATATTAGAGAAACGTTCTAAAAGTGTAGTATCATACGAAAGACAAGTGGTCGTCATAGTTGTGGTTCTAGATTTTGGTCGGCTTTGGTCTGTGTTTGGCCAGCTGTGTTCCTATTGATTAATTGATCTGGCGTTGCTCCTCGAGATAGAATTTCCGCCGGATTTGAGTAGGAGTCAACATGGCTTCATTGATTGATGTCGGTGTTTTCTTGAATTTTTGCAATTCTGTGAGCCACAAACACCTTTAAGGTACGCGAGGCAGCCTTGATCCAGGCCAATACTATTGATGAGTCAGTCCAGTAGGTAGTGTGATCTGATGGTGTTCGAAGTGGTTGGCTGACCGTATCTATTAATCGAGTGAGCAGAACAGCAGCGCATAGTTCCAATCTGGGAATTGTTGTGGTTTTTAATGGTGCTACCTTTGATTTTGCACACATAAGACGTACTATAATGCTTTCATTTTCTATTTGTGAGCGAATATAAATACATGCACCATATGCGCATTTCCTGGCATCGCAGAAACTATGAAGCTCAAACCCTATTGGTGGTGGTTGCAAATCTTCAGATCTCATTGTGTATTGAGGTATGGAAATGTTTTGTAAATTTGTAAGACCATCTTGAAATAATAGCCATTCCGTATGAATATCTTGTGGTACAGATTTGTCCCAACCAATTTGCAGTTCTCACAACCGTTGAATTATAATTTTGGCGACAATTATGATTGGCCCAAGTAAACCAAGAGGATCAAACATAGATGCGATGTTGGATAAGATACTTCTTTTTGACACGGGATTGATACTAAACTGTATATCCGACGTGTATTTTAGTTGATTGTTTATGACATTCCAATGGATGCCCAATGTTTTTGTATTAGCTTCCTTGTCTAGAATCAACATGGTTGTACTTTGTCCATCTGAGTTATTGCATATTGTTTTGAGTAAGGACGCGCTATTTGATGCCTATTTCCTCAGTTCAAATCCGCCGGATCGCAAAAGTTTGGTTATTTCTTTGGTGATCATTTCGATTCCTTTAAGAGTATCATGACCTTTCAATTAGTCATCGACATAAAAATGTTGATGAGTTATCTCAGATTTTATAGGATATTGCTTGGCATTTGTTTGCGCTAGTACACGCAAGCATTTTGTCGCCAAGTATGAGGCTGACGTGGTACCGTATGTTACTGTTGTTAGTTCATACGTTGGGAGAATTGAGTTGTTGCGCCATAATATTTGTTGGTATTTTGTGTCATTTTTGTGAACATTAGTTTGCCGGTACATTTTTGCAACGTCAGCGGAGACCACGTATCGATACATTCGAAATCGTATTAATATGGGAAATAAGTCATCTTGTTGTTTTGGTCCCGTCATCAATATGTCATTTAGGTACACGCCAGAGGAGCTTTTTGCATAGCCATCAAACACTACTCTTAATTTTGTTGTTATGCTTGAAGATTTGATGATTGCATGGTGAGGTAGGTATAATGTTCGGCATTGTGACTGTCTGGCAATGGTGGATCGGTTACACGTTCCATGTATGTGACCTAACTGTATGTATTCTTGCATGAAACTTACATAGTCATTTTTTAATTGGGGATGTATGCTTAATCTACGCTCCATTGCCAGGAAGCGTTTCTCTGCTCCGCTCTTTGATTGGCCAAGAATTGTGGCGTTAGTCTTAAATGGCAATCTTACCACAAACCTGCCATCTACTCGTCTATTATAAGTTTGCTCAAAATGATCGTCGCATTCAACTGACAGTGGTTGGCGCCGTAGCACATCATCTAGCTTCCAGAAATTGGAAATTAATTTATTGGTCGAATTACATTTATTTCCTTTGTGGTTGTCTTGTAGATTCTCGCTACTCTCTGTATTAGAGCTACAGCTGTCAGTTATTAGCCAGCCTAATTGGGTTTTTTGTAGCAATGGATGATAGATTGTTTCGTGTATTTGTCCTACGCACATTATGGAAAAGAAATGACGATTTTCAATTAAAATGTCTATATCTGTTGCCGCATTAAAAGTAGGATCTGCAAGCACAATGTTTTTTGGAAACTTAAAATGTTTGGTATTCACTCGTATATGTGGTGTTCTTGTTATTGTTTTGATAAGATACCAATTAGTTGATAACTTAAATTTACTCGTTCGCGATTTTAATTTAAAGTTTGATTCGTGTGTAATGTTTTTCTTGTTAGCGTTAATTCCATCGACTGTCACTTTGATCGCACTTAACTTTAGTTTTAGTCTTTCTGCACATGAGTTGCTTATGAAGTTGGATTGAGCTCCGGTATCTAATAGAGCTCGACATTCTTGCTATTGCTTGTCGGAGTCTAATACCAGCACTATGGCAGTGGCAAAAAAACAGTGATTTCTACTTGCAATCGTATTTTGGAACACTACAGTTTCTTCCTGGTTGGAATTATTGATTGTTTCGGATTCATTTATATGAAGTAACGTGTTGTGCTTCTCTCTACATTTCTTGCAATTTTCGACCCGGTGGTAGGGGCGGAAACAATTTTTTGCATAATTTTGCCCGATTTATGGCTTCAGTTTGCTTATGTGTTGTCATCTTTAAAAAAGTTTTACATTGATTGACATAATGCTGTCCTTTACATACTGGACACTCAATTTGCTTGGCTGTAGCAATGTTGGCACTTGTTGTTTGGAATTTTTTGCATGTACTATTTGTTGAACTCTTCATAGGTTGGACGGTTTCTAAATATTGGCATTTATCGAATATGAATTTTTTTATATCTTGAAATGCTGGGTTTGGTATTGCGCAGCGTGTTTTTCCCACTCACGTTGCGTCGCTGGATCGAGTTTGGTTGCCGTTAAATAGACCACCAGACGATTCCAAAGATCTACGGGATCTATTAGGATACGTAGTGCTTCAATTTGTGTTGTGACTTGATTGATTAATTGATGAAGAGCGTTGTTTGATTCTCTTTGAATTTGGGTTGCTTCAAATAGATCACGCACGTGGCTTGTTGCAATTAATTTGATATTTTTGTACCTTGCCTTTAAAATGTCCCATGCGGCTAGATAATTGTCTGCTGACATTGGTAGCGATTTTATCTCCGTTCTGCCTCTCCTCGAAGCAATGATGACAAATAATGATACTTCTGCATGTTGTCTAAATTGACATTGTCGTGTATTAATGAGATGAACCTTTCTCGGGACGGTATCATCCATTCTTCAAACTGCTCGTTTAATTTTGATGGTCGGTAAACGGATTTGAATATCACGGTGTTGTTGTTGATTATTTGACATCGTTTGATTATTGGATATAATATAATTTGTTTGCTTTGGTAATGGTTGTGTAGTATTTATTTTGAAACTCGATCGAATCACTTTCATTGTCTTTGGGATCAATTTTCAATAATTCAAGTTTGATGTCATTGTATGTCTGGATTAACGGTCGAACGTTTTCTAATCTGTATCTTAAATTTTCGATTGTTTTCTGGTTTGTGTGTGATACCGTATCCATGAACGCTATGAATTTTGTTAATGTTGATTTGATGTGACCACGCTTGATACGTAGCTTGTCTGTCATCTTGATATCGTGTTTGATTTGTATTTACTGATGTCCGGTTCGAAGGACCAATGTTTCGAGGTGCACCGTCGCTCAAAATTATATTCGACTTTATTTAACTTTCTTCTTTTTACATCTTTTTGACAATTTTTTTTTAATTATATAAATAACAAGTAACTATGACAACATTCATATATGCAAACTAGATTATAAATTAACTGATTTGGCTGCGCCTAAACAGAGGGTATTAAATAATAGCTGCACAAATAAATAGTAAATTTGTCGAACAACTTGCCGCACACATCCGCATCAATAAAGGATTAAATACGTTGAGTAACAGCGACTATTTCTTGTTTTCAAAATAATTTAAAAAAATTTCGTAGCCGATTTCTTCACTATGAAGAGGTGAAAATTGCTGTTTTGGAGCATTTTGACTACAATTCTTCAGTGCATTTTTATGAGGGGAATGTTTGTAATAGATTAATCTGAATGCTTTCTTTGTTCAGGTAACAACAAATTTTTTTGTAAGGAATTATAAATTTGTGATTACATGTGTATTAGGTTTTAGTGCGATTACGAACAATACATAGACTTACTTTAATTTTTCTGAAAAATAGTGTAGTTATTAGGAATGATGGTCAGATGGTCATACACATCACGCAGACTTTGTAGTTTTTTGTAAGAATGTGTAAGAATGTCTACAAAAAAATGGTATAATTTGCTTTAAAAAATAAGGCGTTGAATATTAAGATTTTAGTTGTTTGATGTGACAACAATGCCAATTTTCTGCAAAAATACTATGACTAAATTTGCTTTATTTTGCATTATATAAATTTTTGTCTTTTCTAAAAACTATGAACAAATATAGATTTGAATCTATGGATATTATTATAGAGCGCCCAAAACAAAACAAAATGATTAGAGATGATTTTCAGACCTATTTTATTAGCATTCAACGTTTTTAGGAGAGAATAATGTTTTCTATAATTCATTGTACACAGTTTTATTATATTAACGTTTACTGCGTAATGCGTTTTTAAACTCTACCTTATTAATTGCAGAAACAATTTTTGTTATGTTATTTTGCAGGTTTATCTGCCCTAATTTTGTATTTTAGATCAACGTCATTACTTTAATACTTCAATTTACAAAGCGTGTTTACTCCCAATTGACTTTAGGTAGTCGCGTGGTACATTATACCCATTAGGACACAATTTTAGGTGAACAATTTCGACACATTTAATAAGCTAATCTTTAACACTTTGCTTTAATAAAAACTGGCCGACCTGACGCAAGACTACGAAAATAGTAATCATGCAAATTGCCGAATATCATTTTAGTTGATCGAACGCATCGCCCACAACTCGCCAAGAACATTGTCGCCCGCCCGCATTACCATACAAAGATAAAATTAATGAATAAGCGGTGTACTATGCTAATTAAAAAGAAACATCGTGGTCGATACGGGAATTAATTATTATTCTATTATTATAGGCAAATGTTTAATGTTTTACGATTGGCGCCTAGCTATTATTTTCATTTTTTATTGATTTAATTGTATAATTATAAAGATTATCTAAGACTGTATTATTATTATATATTAATTTGTCAATCATTGCTAATTTAATCAGTGTCTTTAATTTTGATTTATTTTTTGTAAACTTTATTATACAAACACAAAACAATTATTGTATTATATATACCGTAATAGAAATAATTACATAGTTATTAGTCAATTTCGTATTAATGTTATCTAACAATTTCAATTATGGACACGTTAATTAATAAATTATATGCTAGAATAGTTAACAATAATAAGAAAATTGTTAATCATTGTTTTATACTATGCAGTGGGATGTGATTAGATATATTTTGGTTGTCATTTAATTGTAAAACGAAAATGCCGACTAAAGCTCAAATTAAAGTGTCAAAAATGATGAATTTAATTGGGCAATTGAACATATTTGTTTCTGAATACTAGAATAATGATTAATGGCCACCTTATTGATAAATAACAATATAATAGAGATTAATTATACTTATTAATATTCTTTCAATAATTTAATGGTTGTTTTTTTAATATCATTTATTGATGAAACTAAATTGTTATATGTAATGATATTAATATCTATCATTTGCATATACACTGTACATACATACATACAACAAATATCGATAAACTTCAAGGTCTAGTTTAGGCCAACAGTTTCCGGGCCACATTAAAAAATATTTTTTACATAATGTATAGGGTTTTCCAATAGGAAATCCTATTTTAATTATAATTAAAACATTTATTTATTCACTTGACTCTGTCTGCAAAGGGCCATTCTTTTAAGGACGTTTTGCAAAACATTTTTTACAACTGAGGCTTTATTTGGCGAATAACAACTCGAATATTGTTTTTGCAATAAGAATTGTATAAGTCTAAGTTTTTTGCAGCACAGTAACTTGTTGGGAATAAAGACTATTCATTTAGGATTTTTGGAACTTCAGATACGACAGTTCTGTCTATTGACTAACTCACTAAGATGGAAGTGGGCTTTCTGCAACACTGTTTTGGGCTGACCTATCAGTACGAGTTTGAACTGGCAATTTTACATCAGTAACTTGATTATTTTGCTAAAATATTGCCATTAGTTTTGTAACGACTTTGCAGGAAGGTGATTCATATTGACCAAAAACATTACAAATTCTGCGAACCGTCTCGGCAAAATTTTATTGTGTCTATAATGAATTTTCATTATTTCTATACGTTGTTGGAGCGCACAATATACCATTTTTTAAATTGTATATTTTTAATGACAAATGTTAAGGATTTAAGGTTTGCTATTCAACAGATTAAAAATGCCGCAAAATTTCATTTTTTGTCTCCAGTTAGGAAAGACCTTGTATGTCTTGACCGAATTCGATGTGATGTGATGTGATTGTGACTGCTTGGCTGATGACTAGATGGGTTTAATAGGCGGTTTTTGTCGAGATTGTTACTGATTTGAAATAGTGATATTTATGCCTTTTTATACATATTTCAAGCAAACTAAGTGGAATTATTGCTTTTTTTAGAGTTATGGCATTTCAAAGGACTTTTAAGGGTGCGTGGTTTATCAATGTAGACCTTAGTTTTAACGTGTCCTATTAGAAATAATTGCAAAGCAATGAAAGGATTGGTGAGCTACACTACATGCGCTCAGGAAAATATTTTCTTAAAAAAGTTATAGAAACAAACTAATATCTTTTTAAAGTCACAATTATATCTAAACTTTTTCTAAGTTGTCTTATTGGGGTTACACATAATTTTTTTTGGAACGACGATAAAACTAGCATATGCTTAAAGGGGAGTAGCATCTAAAACTATCTTTTCCAAATTTTGTTTAAAAATATAATTTGAATTATTTTTGATCTAAAATTGATTGATGTTGCAGAATAAGCTTTCAAATTCTCAATGTTTATAGACTGCTTATATTTAGTCTTTAATATGATAGTTTTAACGAGTGTGGTTTTACTTTCAAATTTAAAGGTATTTTTATGTTGTGACATTTTAAATCATTCTTGAATATCACGTTTAAAAAAAAACAGTTGTGATACAAGCTATTTACAAACAGGGCATATTGTTTGGGAGCCAGCGTCCGAAGTAAGGAAATGACTTTTAGCTGGTGCACTTGTGGTGCGTATAGCTGAGGCAGCGTTCTACATGCTCGGGATTATGCCTGCTCAAGATTACTAACTCTAAACTAATTATCACTTCATGTTATCAACCTAAGTTAACATTTTTGGTTAAATGAATGACAGCAATTATTTTTTGGCTATTACGGACAGTGTTGCCAATCTCAGCGATATAAAAATCTTTAAAAAATTTAAAAAAATTACCAAAAATTTTTTTTACCAAATAATCTTTTTTTTATCAGTCTTTTAACCTATCATAAAACTGGAGGAGGGATGTTATTTTATTTTCAACTTTTATAATGTGTTTTACTATTGTAATTGTAAAAAGTAAAGGAAGGAATTTGCACTATTTAGAGCTTGAGGTTGGGAGGGATAAAGCCGTTAACTGAATAGTCGGTAAAATAATAAACTGATTGCTCTGCGCTGTGCTATGATGGCCAGTACGTCAAAAAATAGGTTTTGTAATAAATAACCATAATTAATTTTAATGTTATAATTTCTAATTTTTTTAATTAAAATTTGATTTAATCAAATAATCTTTTTTTTAAGCAAATTTTTTTTAATCTTAAAGAAATCCCTAAACAGGAGAAAATTCCTTGAGTTGGCATCACTGATTACGTATATATATATATATATATATATATATATATATACAAAATATAATACGTTTATTTCTTGCTTTTTGGCCTTGAAAATTACATTTACAAATACATTTTTAACTTCCCAAAATTATATAACGTAATCCTTATAAAATTAACACAACTAAAAGAATTTTTTTCTCTCTTTATCTACTTCTTTTCTTCGTTTTTTAATTGCCCTCATCCATTCTATCCTTCTTCCGTCCCCTTTTAATATTTCATTTTCTTCTATCTGTTTTTCTCTCATTTTGTTACACTCTTTCATCATATGTTCATAGTTTTTTAGTCTTTCCGCACATTCTGCACATTTTCAAATCTTCTTCTATCTAAAATTTTGTCAGTCGCTCTTCATTACCACATCTGAATCTTGCAATCATCTTTTTATTATTTTTACTTTATCTATCGCTCTCTAGGTACATTGGCAGTTTGCTTTCTATAATATGTTCATAATTTGCGTTGTACCTAGACTCTTTCACTCGTATTCTCTATCTCTTTCCATAATTTTGTACCATGTCTCCCTCTCAGATTCTCTTATTTTTTTTATTTTTTGGCTAGCATACCCATTCCTATTGTAATAATTTTCCTTAATCTTTCCTAGCTTTACATTTCTTGCTTTCATTTTCTCTTTCATGCATTCTTGTAAGATTTTACATTCGTGTCTCTGTCTCATTCTTTCTTTATACTTCATTGCTTTTTTTCCTGCTTCTACTCTAACTTATTTTTTTTACTTCCTCCAGCACAACATATGCTGGAGTTTTCCTATTTAAGCACCTTTCTTCAATACTTTACATGTATTGCTTCTAATTTTTTTTTGTTCTTTCCATCCCCATATAACTGACCTATACAATATCATACTCCTAACTAAACTATCAAACATAAATCCTTTTATTCTCATACGTTCAAATTTTCTTTCACTTATTCCTAAACTTGTTCCACTACTTTATTTGCTTTAATGTGTTTGCTCTCAGTGTTGTTCGTGCAAAAAACATATCCCAAATATTTATAAGATTTTAATTCCGTAATACCTTGCCCATTTCATTACCATATTGCTTCTTTTGAAATTTTTTCCGCTTGTAGATTTGGCTCTTGTCTGTCTAGTTTTTCTTCTTTTTCCTTTCGTCCGCTAAACAAACCCGAAAAGTGATTCTTCCACGCTTTCATTGGTATTGCCTCAATATCTTTCTTTTTTTTAGTTCTTTGTTTATGTATTTCCATGCTTCTGCTTCTGACTTTATTTTTTTAATTTCTATTTCTTCTTTTTTTATAAATTTGCTTTTAGCTTTTTTACACTGATTTTTGTATGCTTTCTGTTTGTTTAGATATTCTTCTTTTGTGCATTTGTTGTTTCTCCAGTGCTTTAACATCTTTTTGGCTTCTAGTTTTTTCTTAGTACATTCGCTGTTCCACCATTTGCTCTTTTTATTTTTTTTTTAATTTTCTTTTACATGTTTATTTACCGCTTTCCTGATTGTTTCCTCTAAATTCCTCATTATCTCTTCGACATTTTTTTTGTTTTTTCTAATTTCTCCCAGATTTTGTTTGTACATTATCACACTTTCTTCCGTCTATATTATCCTCTCTTCACTTTTCTTTTTATTTTCCTGTCTTCTCACAGTTTCCCCATTTAAGCTGAGTTCTAAAGGCTGGTGGTCTGATTCAACTCATATTTCTACTTTAATTGTCTATCTCTTCCCACGCATCCTCATTTACAACTACGTAGTCTATTACCGATTGTCTATTTGTCCCTATATAAGTAAATTCTCCCTCTTCATCTCCAGTGATGTTTCCATTTAAAATGTAACAACCCCTCTTTTCTATCATTTCCTTTCCTTCTCTATTTTCTGTGGTACCCTTTGATTTTCTGTTTCTTGTGTCATCTTGTTTGATTTTTTTCCCCTCTTTCCAATTCTTGCGTTGAAGTCCCCTCCTATAATCAATTTTCTTCTTTCAGTTTCTGGTATTAGCGTTTCTAACTTTGCCTAGTGCTTTTTATGCCTCTGCTATATACTGTTATTGCTTTATATTTTTCTCCTCCCCTTAAAAAGTTTCGTTCTTGTATACCTTCATTTTTAATAACCTTTTTCTTTTTTACTTATTTTTTTTATGCCAGTAATTATGCCTCCTTTGGCTCTTCTTTTTTTTTTAAATCTTTGATAGCTCGTTGGCATTTCCAGATGTATTCGGCTGGCATGTTAAGCTTTAACTTTTCCCATTTCTTGTCATCTATCCACGTCTCTACCATTTCAATTATGTCAAAGGTTTTATGTACTTCTAGAACTCGTGATCTTTGTTGTAGATCCTAGCTACGTTCCAAAACAAAATTCTGCTTGTCTGTTTTTCACTGCCTTTGTTTTTTTATTATTTTTTGTTTTTTTTTTTCTATCTCGTGTAACTAAGTCATGTCCTTTGTCCTTGCATGCGTTGTCTACTTTTTTTGTGTTAATGCTACTAATTACTTTTTTGCTTTGCGTTTGCTCTTTTTTTCTTTTCCTGCCTGTACTTCTATTCTTCTTATTACAAACTTGTTTCTTCTTTCTTCTCTTTCTTTTTGTTCTAGCTTGTCTTCAATTGCTCTTATTTTGCTTTTTAGTTCTTTTTTCTCTACTTTCCATTTTTTTTCTCTTTTTATCATCTCCTCCTTCATATTTTTCATTTCAATTTTTATTTCTTCTGTGTTTTTTTTTTCATTTCCGCTCTCATCTGTTTCATCATTTTTTTAATTTCCTTCATTTCTTTATCTTTTCCTGAACAACGTTTTTCTGGCTCGTTTCTTGTCACCTCTATTTTTATCAAATTTAGGATTTTTTGATAGCAAATAGGGTGTGATGCCAGAGTTCTTATAATTACGAGGGACACTGCCATAGTTCCCGAAAAATGTAAAGCAAAACACAAATTACGTTATGAAAATTGCTTTATTGCTTCTCAAAATATTTTTTAAAATCTATACACTTTTGCATCCGATGAAACCAATCTTGAAAACAATTTTGCCACTCTGAGCGGGGTACCTCCAAAACAAGTGATTAAAATGCTTCAACGGCCTCTTCAGGCGATGAAAAGCGCTTGCCACGCATTTTATTTTTGATATATCGAAATAAGAAGAAGTCATTGGGCGATAAATCAGGCGAATGTGGGCAATGAGTCATTAATTGGATGTTGTTACTGGTCAAAACTCTACAGTTTGTCTTGCTGTGTGAGCATGAGCATGCATTGTCATGATGAACAATGATTTGCCGGTTTATGTCAGCATTAACTGTCCTTCGATCCTCTAATGTTTAGTTTTAGGCTTTTTTGAATATATCCAAGATTTGTCACCTGTTACGATGTTATATACCTAATTTGAATGACTTCCTTCGAATTAATTTAGCATTTCCTTGCACCACTTGACACGTGCCTGTTTTTGTTCTTCTTTCAAATTGTGTGGGATCCAACGACTGCAAAGCTTCCTGACATGCAAATGATCGTATAAAATCGTATGTATTTGTTTTGCTGCAATGCCTAAGGATGCCTCTATCTCACTATAGGTCACATGCCGATCTGACAAAATCATTTCACGCACAGCATCAATATTTTTTGCGACAACAGAGGTGCATGGACGACCTTCGCGAAGATTGTCATCAAACGTTGGTCTTCCACGCTTGAATTCTGCGAACCATTTGTAAACCATAGTTTTTGACTTGTCTTCAAATAACGAACTAAGTTTTTCCACACATTGCTGCAGTGTTAAACCGTATCGAAAATTATAAAAAATCATCACTCGGAAGTCACGATTTGAAATTTCTATTTTTTACACAATTATTACTCTCGTTAAACGAAACCGAGCAGTTTGAAATCGAACTGTCAACTGAATTATAGGTGAAAAACGTCTAGTTTTATGAATATGACAATCGCAGAACGCTGGCAATACAGGCAGTACTTGATTCCGCGAACTTTATCAGTGCTCTTCGTACATCAATACATAGTATATTATGTAGTATAATGTACTCTGCATACAACCTCCAGGCACAATGCAAGCTAGACAATTATTTGCAGTTATTGTGCAACCCAAAGGTAAATGCCAATGCACACACCATGCTTTTAACGGATGTTACGTATAAGACTTTAATGACAGATACGGTGTTAACACACTACCACGTGGCCTCAAATGTCAATGTATGAATAACAATATTTTTTCTAGCTTAGTACAACCCCATTTTTGGCAAGTACTTCGATTACTCTAATGTACTCTGTTTTACACATCTCCTAGACCTCCTCGTTCTATGAGTGAATAACCTCTTTGTCATACACTTAAGACTCACTTGGTCAATGTGTGAACAACACACTTTCAGACACTACATGTACATAAGTATCTATTATATAAACAATGCTACCAAAAACCACTGCTAACAATCAATCTAATTCTTAGAATACAGTTTTTATAAGCTGTAAATATTGTTCTTTAAAAACATTATTTTCTTTTCAATATAATGTTTTATTATGACAAATAACTACCTGGCGAATCAGAGACGGATCTGACAGACTCCGTTAGCGTTGACATGACATAAAATCGACTTTAACTCTACTTTTACTTTGGATTATTGGCTGAACTCAGTTTTAGTTAAGGTAGCATTTTTTTTTAGTAAAGACATTTTTAAAGTTAGAAATCATGTAGGGAGCTGCTCAAATGTTGGGTTTTTGCGCGATTTTTGATTAATTTTAGGGAATAATTTGTGATTTAGTTTCTATTTTATTTATAAGTGGGGCTTCTGAACAATGTATTGATAAATGATTTTTTTTAAGAAGTTTTTATTTTAAATGGAAATTTTGTACAATTTTTAATAAATTTTTAACAACAAATGGGTTTTACGCACGGTTTTTTGTGAACTTGAAGTAAATTGGTTTTTACATTTTAATTTTTTGTCTTAAGGTCTTTACGAATTTTTTTACCAAGAATTGAAATTTCGAAAATTATTTTGATACATTTTTAGCATTAAATTGGCTTTATATCAATTTTTAACGAAGAATTTTTGTTTTTTTGCAAATTTTATGAAAATATAATAAGATAAATTGGTTTTCAGGCGGTTTTAGGTTTTTTATTATAAATTAGTTTTCTGAGCAACTTTTGTTGTGTTTTCAAGAAGAAATTTATTTTATAAGCTTTACGCAATAAATGTTTTTGTGCGGTTTGATATCTCCGTCAATTTTTGATAAATTTTATGCTTGTATTGTATACTTGTGTAAATTTTGTTGCAATATTTAATTTTTTTTTTTGTATAAGTTGGTTTTCTCTGTGCAGATTTTCTATAAACAGAGTTTTGATATTAAAGAAAGAAATCAGTTTATAAATATATTCAAAGAACTGCAGGTTCCGACGCCTGAGTTGCGGCTAGATGTAAAAAAATCATTTAAATCGTACGCTGATATTCTTCTACAATCGTACAAATTTTACACTACACCAAAACTTTTATGTTTAATCTATTTGGGCTAATATTATGACAGTATCAAGAGCTGGAAAGCAGTTTTTACAGCGCTCCGCTGTTTGGTCGCACGAGCGAAGCTAACGAACATACACTCAGTTTCAAATGAAATGCACCATTTAGTGAACATTGTGGTACGATTTTAAAAACTTTAAAAAACAAAGTTGTTACTGTTTTTCAGCAATTATTGTCAAAAATGGACAGTTTTTTACTTAAAGAATTTTGACTTGATAGATGTCAGTTTAGTGCTTTTCAACCAAAATTAACACCTTAGAATGCCTATAGTAAAAAATTGAAGATTTTATTCTCATATTTTGGATTTTGACAGAGAACAAGTTATAGGCATGAAAGAAGCAGGTATGTCCTTTTGTGAAATTGGTAGAAAGCTACATTGAAATAACACTACAGTTGCTAGAAAATGGTTTGCATTGACTGAGGAAGGTATACAGCGACATCGTTCAACTAGAAGACGACCTAGAAGCAGTAATATTTGTGAAGTTTGACGGAAACCGCCTGAATCAAAGACTTCTATTAACTGCAGACTTCCAGACTTGTATGGTGGCAACGAGTCTGGTGTCACCTTAGACCATTTACACATATAGACACGCCGTCTGGCGACACAGCGTACCCAACAAGATCGGGGAGTGTGACGTAACGCGTGGGTAAAAACACACAGATAGATATAGCTGCATTAGGCTTGTTATTGAAAGCGTGAGTGAAATAACTTATTTAATCATTCAAACTGAAATATTGATAAATCCTTTAATTAACTATGACTAACTAATTACTCTGTAATTAATTAATATTCTTTATTTTACACAATATTGATAATTTTACAAACAAATTAAAATATATAAAATTTTACTTTCTTACCTTGTTCTTAATCCTATTCAAAAATAACCACCATTAAAGCATTACATACAAATTTATTCTATCAAAATAAATAATTATTTAAAAAATAATAAATAATTTTATTAATTTTATTAATTTATAAATTTAACATAATTTATTAGGTATATTATATATTATTATATATAAAGCTTCAAGTAGGTCACGTGGTAAAATAAATATTTAACAAATATTGTTTGTACAACACAATTTTACAGTTTGTGTAACAAATAAGAATACTTCCAGTAAAAATCAGATAATAATTTTGACAGACATATTTATTGTACAAAATTGTTTTTGTTAATTTACTCTTTATTTTGTTCAAATTTTTATTCTGTTATAATACTATATAATATTTGTTGCTTTTATTTTTGCTTCAAATTAATTTATTATTAGTTTTTATTCAAATAATCACATATTTATTGACAGATAATTATGATTAAAAAAATAAATTGTGTCAATTAAAATAACTTGTTACAAGTTTAATTTATTATCTTATGCCGAACATTATTTATATTAAATCAATCAATAAAAATATAAAGACAATCAATAATAAATAACATTGAAATATAAATTTATGGTTGATCTTATCAAAGTTATCTTATAATTGATTTAATTAATAGCAAAATAAAGACTTACAAGTGAATTGATATATCAGACATATCGTTCTACACAATTATATGCACAGCATGATTGAAAATTGTAAAATTAAACGGCTAGATTTAAGATTCAAACCTTATTGTACCTGTAACGGCATTCTCATTCTGCTAGCCATTCCCACGCTACACGTCATGTACTTGCTTGGTGTTGGCTTCCCTTCTATACTAGTGAGATATACTACAGGGCGTGTCTATAAGTGTTTATGGTCTAAGGGTGTCACCAATGGAATGAAACTTTTTTTAGTGATGAATCCAAGTTTTGTTTGTGGCTAAATGATGGTTTTGCCGGTATAGAACCACGAAATTTGCAGTTTGCTGAAATACGCCACACACCATTAACGATATATATTGGTGGAAGATTACTTTTGTGTATATCCCAGGCACTCTGAATGCACATTGTTTTATCCATAATGTATTGAAAGCAAAATTGGTGCAGATACCTCATGGCATTTAAATGGTTTTTTTAGAGGCGAACTTTAAATTGAATTAAAGAAATTGGCTTTATTAGACAGATAATTTTATGGCATTAATGTGAGAATATGATTTCGAGCATATGACCGCCGCGGCTGAAGTGTTCTTGGCGTAATCTGGAGATCTAATTGTGTGTGAACAGTTTGCACTAATTCAGGCTGTATTTTGGCAATAATGCGTCGAATGTTGGCTTCCCAGTGCTCAATTGTAATTTAATGGCGACAAATTGCACGAATGAGGTGGCCAGTTAACAAGTTTATTTCGTGAAATTAATTGTTTGTGAAATGTTTCTTTTAGTAAATTAATTGAATGCGCGCTGTGTGGCATGACATTAATGTTGTCCAATTGAGGCACGTAATGGTGTTTCGACAATGGCTTGTGGATTATTATCGCTCCAAATGCGACAATTTTGTTTGTTGACGTAGCCATTTAAACAAAAGTGTGCTTCATCACTGAACAAAATTTTCAAATGAAATTGTGGATCAATAGCAATGTTTTCCTTGGCCCATTTATCAAATGTACGACGCGAAAGATCGTGTGGCTTCAATTCCTGTACAAGTTAAATCTTGTAAGCTTGTAATCCAAGATTTTTTTGCAAAATTTTTCATAAAGTGGATAGACACAAGTTTAATTGTTGAGCACGATAACGAATTGACACATTTGGATCATCATTAACACTACGCTCCACACTATCAATTGCTTCTTGTGTGCGCACTATACGACGTTGTACTGGATGCTTATTATTATTTAGATTAAACGTATTGCGAAAACGATGCACAGTTTCTCGACAATTTGGACGACCTGTGGCACCGACCTTCAGGTTGCATGGAACGAGGTATCCTAGAAAGACATCGATCATCTTTTATGTGTTAATTGTTATTTTGTATGTTAATGATTGTTTTTAGTGAGATTGATTGATTTATAGTTAAACATAAAGCATTATTTTACCAAGCAAATCATGCACAATGTTCACTGGGATGTGCATTTTATTTGAAACTGAGGGTATTTGGTCACCTACTTCTACATTTTTGCTCACTCTTTATTTGGTAATAATATTTCATATTTTTGTCGTGACTAAAGTGATAATAACATAATATGCGTACATATTCACAGCATAAATATATCTACTTGTTTCTTGGTGCTAATATTACAGTTATTACAGTATTTTATATGTAATTTTATTAATATTAGCTTATTGAATTTCCTGTTAATTATCAGCAGTAGTGAATATGTAAATTATACATTATTCAACCCATTTACAATATTATCCAACAAATAACAATGTAAATAATTCTAGAACCAATTTACCGTATCTGATTTCACACAATACGCGTTCATTTTCATTTAATTCTTACATTTAAGTAGTTTGTTAGAACAATAACTGATTCAAATGCTGTTGTTAAAAAAAACAAATGGCCGTAGGCTTATCTTATAAAATAAAGTATTTCTGTCTAGACATTTATCGTATGTTCAGCTTGAGTTAGGTACGGATATCGTGCTGAAATGTAATCCTATTATTCTCACCTTGATCAACGAAGAAGCCGCAAAGACATGTCAATTTGCATATGACACGTTGCTGCGATAAGCGAATTTAACAAGTTTAATCATCGTGTTTGAGTAAGAAGCATGCCAAGATTAGAGTAGTGTAACATATTTGCGCATGGATAATTTTATTGAAATATTTCATTACGATTTGAGATGTGATCAATCAGTGAGCTGTGAACATTTGAAAGGATACATGTTATTTTTATTTGTACTTATTTAATATGATAATTTATATTTTTATACATATATTTTTATACATTTTGGTATGTTAGGATCTAAATTGAAATTATTATAACTATAGTTGTAATCGATATTTAGGCTTCATGTCTTATGGCTTTGCGAATCTGGTTGTCTACGCGCTGTACGTTACAACAAATTTGAACTTCTATTACTTGCATCGGCTCGTTGGTCTAGGGGTATGATTTTCGCTTAGGGTGCGAGAGGTCCCGGGTTCAAATCCCGGACGAGCCCACTATATTTTTTTTTAATTTTTAGATATAAAATTTTAAGATTCTGTTTCAATAAATATCATTTAATTCAAATAAACTGTATATATGAATCATTCATACTTGAGGCGAGTAAGTAAACAAACCGAGAGAGAAAAATTAAAATAATAATAAATGTAGAAACAGCTATCTTTGGTGACTGCATAATACGACATAATGTAAACACTTGATAGCCACTGACTTTGAAATAAAAAAATCCTAAATTATATTAAAATATTCAGTTACACTACTTCATACCACTAGAGATTTATCAAAGTGCTTACATTGTCTAAAAATAACATTTAATAATAAAATTTATTACCCATCCGCTGTGAGGTTAAGGTTAAACTCAGCTAAGATGAAAGACACTCCTCGACGGTGTCTGATATGAACACCCGATATGGTTGGTTATGCTCTTCAGAAACACTCTTTAAACACCCACATTGCATATCTTATCCCATTGTCTCATTATACTGATAGACACGCTTGTGTGAGATGATGCACGAGTAATTAGTGTCTTTACGTAAAAGGGCAATTGCGAGTGTTCAATTAAAAATTGCCTGCTGTAACTTTAATTATGTTAATGTAATGTAATGAAATGTAACTTAACGAAATTGTCTTGACATGCGTTATATTAAGAAATATTACTGACGTAATTGCTATATTTGAATTAATTTTATAAATAAAGTTTTGATACATAAAGGTGAAAAAAATTTCACAAATTTTTTTATAACAAAATTACTCACCTAAAATACATTAGTTAAAATTAACAAAAAAAATGGTATGGTAATCTACTTCTGAGACATTTTAATTAATTACTTTCTAAATGTAACAAGACGTAAAAGGGTGGCAAAGTACAATCATTTCTAATAGGTGGAAATAATTTGATTATTTCGATATAACTACTACGGCTTCAGCTTTATTAAGCGAAAGAAGCATAGATTTTGCTGTTTTTGTTTTGTTATATTTTGAGTTTTATACTATTGACACGTTTTTGCAAACTGGTTCGTAGTAATCTATACCGGAATTTCCTATGATTAACTAATGATTGTGAACGAAATTGTTTGTTTGCTCTAATTATAGGCAGCAGCTTTGATTAGGGCTGGCGCAAAAATTTGATTTTACATAGTTACGTTCATTTCTTAATTACTATAAAATTGTTTATAATTCAATGTAACCGCAAAATGATTTTAATTTTATTCTGAAAATAAATTATTTAATATGAGTAGTAATAGTATTTTGTTACACATACAAATATATATATATATATATATATATACAGGGTGTCCGGATAATACGTGTACAACGTTTGACGGCAGACTCCTGACGTCAAAATAGGTCGATCTAAGCCGACTTAGTTATATCCAAAATTGTCTCGTTTAGCCGGTAGAGGGCGTCAAAAATTTGTAAATATTAAAAAGAAATTACCTGTAACAATAATTTTTTAAGTGACTTTGTTGCTATGGCGTTTAATAATTTGACAATTATTGACAAATTGTCACCAGTCTATAAAATTTACTCAAGTATACGATCAACACTCTTGAATTACAAGTTCATTTTACCATTAAAAATGGAAAATTATACAAACTCTCAGAAAGTTGACATGCTCCTGGTATACGGGTTTTGTCAAGGAAATGGGCGTCAGAGTGTTAGGGTTTACATGGAGAGGTTTCCTAACCGTCGAACACCAAACCACTAAACATTTGCCAATATTGAGCGTCATCTTCGGGAAACGGGCAGTTTTGAGAAAAAGTTTGAAGGCAGGGGTCGTATGCGAACAACTCGAACTGTGGAAACAGAAGAGATGATTCTGGAAAGAGTTGAAGAAGAACCAAGTACCAGTACCCGTCTCTTAGAACGTGAGTTAAATGTTCCTAAAACGATTGTCAATGAGGTTTTAAGAGAACAGTTGTTACATCTTTACCACATACAAAAAGTCCAGGAACTTTTACCGACTGATCCCCCCATGCGGCTTACATTTTGTCAATTTATTAGAAACAAAAGAATCCTTGTTCCAAATTTTTGTAGAAAAATTATGTTTACTGACGAGGCATGCTTTACAAGATCTGGGGTAACCAATCTGCACAACGAACATATTTATTCCGATGAAAATCCACATGCCATTAAAGTTGCACATCATCAGCATCAATTTAAAATTAATATTTGGGCAGGTATTATTGATCACTACCTTATTGGTCCCATTGTTATTCCAGACAGGTTAGATGGAAATATTTATTTAAATTTTTTGCAAGACACATTACCAATTCTTCTGGAGAATTTGCCCTTTTTACTTCGGATGTGGTATATGCATGATGGTGCCCCGCCCCATTTTTCGGTTGCCGTTCGGCAATACTTACATCATCAATATCCCAACCGATGGATTGGAAGAGGCAATGATGCACCAGTAAAATAGCCACTACGTTCTCCTGAGTTAAATATGTGTGACTTCTTTTTGTGGGGCGCTATTAAAACAGAAGTTTACAAGACTCCGGTAAACACACGCGATGATTTATTGCAGCGGATTTTAAATGCAGGCAACCATTTTAATAATCCCGAGACATTAGATAGGGTCCAATATCATTTTTTAAAGAGTGTTAATAAGTGTATTCAGCAAGATGGCGGTCATTTTACACATTTGCTTAAGTAATGTTTTTGTTTTACTTAGTTTCTTACAATAGATACTTTTAACTTTGTTATACTTTTGTTTTTTTTTGACGCCCTCTACCGGCTAAACGAGACAATTTTGGATATAACTAAGTCGGCTTAGATCGACCTATTTTGACGTCAGGAGTCTGTCGTCAAACGTTGTACACGTATTTTCCGGACACCCTGTATATATATATATATATATGTAAGAATAACAACGGCTACTTAGGAATTTGCAACAAGAACCAAATCTCCTGTTTGAAACAGAATTGCTTTATAACGAGCAGTATCAAACTTTTTCTTTTGAGCTAGACGACTGCTAACCATACGCTCATTGGCTTTCTTGATTAGAGCATCATGGTCATTGATGGAGTTTATCGTATCAACTCCAGTCAGGAAATTTTCTGTTGCAGGCAAATGTGAGCTTGTACCATACATCAACTCCTGAGGTGTTGAACCAGTCACTTTGCTTATTGTTTTATTCAAATTTTCCTCAACACCTTTCAGAACCTCAATCCACTTACTTCCATCTTGTGCACAAAGTGTAGCACGCATTAAATTGAATATTGTTTGCATCTCTCTTTTAACCTGGCCGTTTTCTTTTGGCATTCCTGTTGCTATTAAATGCAATACTACATTATTTTTGCAAAATATTTTAAATTGCTGACCTTTGAATGAAGCAGCTTGAAATAATGCCTGTAGTGCAACAATTGAATTGAAAGTTTTTTTACTAGGAACTGGTAGGAGTTTGCAGTACTTTGAAAATTGATTTATTACTACGAGGATTTGTGCCATTCTCTGAGATCTCTCCAAAGGCTTTGCATGATCAATGTGCCATGTATGAAATGGTTTATGAGCTTTAATGCCAATTTGCATATATCCGGCCTTTCTTCCAGTATGTGATTTATCAATTGCACAAGGACGGCAATTTGAAACAAACTTTTTGAAACATTTTCCCA
Source organism: Tachinus rufipes (assembly GCA_963932245.1). Lineage (NCBI taxonomy): Eukaryota > Metazoa > Arthropoda > Insecta > Coleoptera > Staphylinidae > Tachinus > Tachinus rufipes. The sequence goes on along the minus strand of OZ010741.1, from coordinate 40,160,345 downwards.
TTTTTGGCCAAAATAAAGTTTTACGCATCTTTGTAATCTCTTTGTCTCATCCAATATGAGAAGCTTTGTCATGAAATAATTGCAATGCATGTAACCTGGCTGTTACAGGTACAAACCAACGATAACAACGTTTTTCATCAGGTTTTTGTTGAATTTTTTTGTAGACCACTCCACTTTGAACAACGTATCCTTCAGTTGTTTTCTCATCAGCTTCTCTATTTACTAGTTTTTTTGCACCAATTATCTTGTAATTGATACTCGATTATCGTAGTTGGTTGCTCGTTCTCTTCTGCTCTACAATGAACCATTTGAAGCTTGATCCACCATCGTACAACTCGTGGATTTAATTCCTTTTTTAACGCAGTTGCTTTCATGGAATTACAATCAGTTACTATAATGAACTGAATTCTATATAAGTACACTCGAAAGTGTTGCGTTGCTTCAACAATGGTTTCCAAAGTTTCCAAATCATATTAGTGTAATTTTGCTTCAGCAATAGTTGTTTTTTTACTAAAATACGCAACTGGGCGCAGTAGTCCATTTTCGCGCTGCATCAATGCTGCGCCCAACCCAACACTACTGGCATCAATAAGTAGCTCTGTTTGAAGATCTGGGTTAAAAATTCTTAAAACAGGTTGGTTCAATATCTTTTCAATTAATGATAGGAGCAGCTATGGACGCAAAATTACGGATTACGGATTACGGAACCCATTAGTTGACGGACGCCTTTGATATTTTTGGGTGGTTTGGAATTTACCAGAGCTCTAATCTTATAAAGATTGCGTGTTATTTCACTATTATTTATCATGACTCCTAAATATTTAATATGTTTTTCAAAGAAACGACATTTGTCATAATTCAACTTAAAGCCAGCTTCTGATAAAACTTTTAACACTTTTTCTAAATTAATAAATCCTTTTTTGATCGACCCGGAAATAATCAACACATCATCCATCCATTTTTGATAAGTGGTCGGTGCATTAATGAACCCAAATGGCATGCAATTAAATTCAAAATGTTCATCCGGTGTCTAAACGCAGTTATGTGCTTTGATGCTTTGTTAACTGGCACTTGATGAAATCCTGCCTTCATATCTAGTAGCGTAAAATATTTTGCGTTACGCAGAGCGTCAATTTGGTCAGAGATTAAGGGCAATGGATAACATACCTTTTCCACACGTTTTTTTCTTAACAAGTACAATTGGACTTGCATACGAAGATTCACTTGGACGAATAATTCTCTCTTGTAACATTTTATTGACAATTTTCCTAAGTTGTACTCTCTCACTGTAAGATAATCTCTGCGGTCGATACGTCACTGGGGTCTCATCTTTTAATTTAATTATTAATTTGCCAGTGTTAACGACATTTGGCGTAAGCTTCTGATATTTCCTTAGCATTCCTTTCAATTTCTTTTGTTGCTTCACCTCAGCCAATCCTGACTTTATTTCAATCTTTTCTTGTGTTATACAAATCCGCGGCAAGTGACTTTAATGCAGTTCTAAACTATGTTTGCCCACTTTTGTCTGCAAATTCTTTTGGCTAATAATGTCCCATCCGATTAAAGCATCTACGTCAGAGCCAGGTGAGATATAACCACCATGACAACGCTCGCTGCTTTGCTAATTAGCCTTTTAGCATTAATACCAACTAATAATTTCTTTATTGTATTCTGCTTTATGTTTAATTGTTTTTCAACACTTTTGTGCAAAATTGATACTTCTGCTTCACTATCAATTATATAACAAAAGTTTTAGCATCTTTGTAATTTTTAACCTTTCCAACTGCTGATACCAGCATATCTTTTTTTTGTTTTTTGTCGTGTCCCTTTCGGTTACAATGAGTACATCTTATTATGATGTCGTCTGATTTATTTCTGGGATGTGTAATTGCTTGTCGACAATCAACAGAACGATGTTCTATTTTTCCACATTTAAAACATGCGCCGGTAAACGTACATGGTACGGAGTGCCCAGTATATTGAGGTCTTTTCGTTTTAATTAATGCGATAGGAGCTAGGCTTGGTTTTCTGTCTGGCTCAATATATATTAGTGCTTGTAACAATTCTATTTGAGTTTTAGGGCTCTTTGCATGCAGTAGTTCTCGTATAGGACCGCTGGTAATATTGCTTTCTACCCAGCTGACTATGGTTTCTCAGGGCAATTTATCATCAAAAGCTTTGATGTGTTTAATTTTATCAGAACCGTAAAAGTACATTTTCTTCTGCACGGCGGCGTTTATTTCCAGGCTTTTCGGAATCACTCATTTTAACACAAGTTAAAATAAACAAAAACTATAGGTTCAACGCAAGTTTGTATTCCACTTCAAATGTAAGAATAAATAATAAATAATTAACTTTCAAATTCAACTCAATTTATTTTAATTACGAATGACAATTCGAATTATAACAAAAAAAAAAACATGAAATGAATTAATAATTTATTCAAAATTAGTCAATCGAGTCACAGCGGCCAAGGGTCAAGCATAGACAATTGTTTCGGTTCTACAAACCTCGTCAGTATGCCTTGTACGACCACGGCATCGCATGATAGCGAAGACAATTTTGAATAAATATTTCTGTTCTTATAATCACAATTGATATTATAAATAATCAAACGAAAGACTGGTTTGTCATCTAGTTGCAATACCGATTAATGCGGACATTTTAGTATTAAAAATTGCAACTAGATGGCAAACCAGTCTTTCGTTTGATTATTTATAATATCAATTGTGTTTATAAGAACAGAAATATTTATTCAAAATTGTCTTCGCTATCATGCGATGCCGTGGTCGTACAAGGCATACTGACGAGGTTTGTAGAACCGAAACAATTGTCTATGCTTGACCCTTGGCCGCTGTGATTCGATTGACTAATTTTGAATAAATTATTAATTCATTTCATAATTTATTGGCGATTCAAAATCGTTAAAGCCGCGATATGACTGCCAATTGCATAAATGCTAAAATGATACCGATTAATGCGGACATTTTAGTATTAAAAATTGCAACTAGATGTCAAACCAGTCTTTCGTTTGATTATTTATTATTTATAAAAAAAAACAATCAAGGCTTACTGCCCAAAATATAATATTTTGTAGCGCAGCACTTCCCAAATTGACTGAGGGCTACGCTTTAGTAATTGCTAACATACATATACACGGTGTCTTAAAAGTGACGCTTGAGTTCTTGAAATCCGATTCAGTAGGCCAAAACAACTCGAAAATTAATAGTGGTTTTTTTCCAATTTTGACTTGTTAACGAATGACTAAAAAACTATACTATTTATACTCCTCCTTTCTCTTCTCCATGAGAGGACATAAGAATCTTATAGACTAACGTACGTTATTAAAGATGTGCTCACCAGCATGTATACAAAGTCTTAGTTATGTTTGTCGAAAATGACAGATATAACAGGAGTAATTTTAGGAAAACTTTTTAATCAGTTTCTTTTTTGCATTGATGAAACAACAGACGCAACTTGTAAGCTTTTCTACTCATCGAAGTCCTAAGAAGTTGGAGGGTTATCTTTCTATAAAGTCAGCAGAACAGCCTGAGCAATAAGACCCTCTATGTACTACAGGGCACACTAAGAGTTTGCTGATAAACAATAATAGATAAGAAAAGTAAAACTATCACAAGGAACTAACAAGCAGTCTTGAATATCTACATAATTTTAGGAATGTTGAATAAAACCTAGAAAAAGGTGCAAAAAGTGAAATAATAAGGTTGTAAAACAGCTTTATGGAACTCTAATCAAAATTCACAGAAGGAGAAAAGGCATTCTAATTCTTGATAGTTGCACGATCTTCTAGAGCGAGCCGAGACTCCTGTCGACATATGTTACAATAACAAGTAAAAGTATTTGATGCTCTGTTCACACTAATTTGAAAATGTGTAGGATCTTTATTAACAAAGGTTAAAGAACGTACATACAGTTTCCTGGGACACGCTGTTCAATTAGCATCGATTAATATCACTGTCGTTAACTTTTATTTAACTTACGAAAATGACATGAAAACCGTTTTATCGACAACACCTACTCACTGGGCCAATTTGGTGTCTTACAAAAGTTTTCCAGGTATTTACTTTAAAGAAGATATAGCTAATGTTGCAACATGTGCCATATCGGCTAAGGTTTTTATTAAAGATGGAATTTACAACGGCAATGCACCGAGATATATCTAACAATAACAACTGCGGCATTTGAAGACTGGCACTCGATAAACCTAAACTAATAATCAATGTATCAACAACTTTTATAAACGAACTGCTTTTTGCTGACTTATATCAAGAAAAATGACTTAGCTTGCCTAAAGCTGTTTATTATAAAATGATTTTTTTTCTTATTAATAGTAGCAACTGTCAAACCACAAAATAGCCGTCCAACAAGAAATGAGCAAACAAACTACGGTGCCAAGCAGCATAGTGTTCAATATAAATTGTCGCTTATGCTATTTTGCGACAATGACACGTCATAAATGCTAGACCTATTAATAAATTGTTTTTATCAAAAGACGTTACTTAATCACTGGGAGAAACTGCAATTTTTATCTACTGAACTGCTATCTTTTGTGAAAAGATAACCTGAAGCAATATTTGATGAAATGGAGGACAAAAAGAATTCCAATTTTTAAAATTTCCGTGACAAATATTGTAGAACGGAATGCAATACTACTATACTATACAACTGCTGTACGTACTAAATCAAGAATACATTTACTATATTGTACAATTTGCGCACTACGCATGGATGTTAAACGATACCGTTTATTGTAGCTAGTTATGTGTAAATTTTGTGTATTTTATACGCCGCCAAACTTTAGTTCCAGGAACCAGGCGCTAAAAGCGGAAAACTGTGGCAAAAGTTGAAACCTACTGACTGCGACAATTTTTGAATAATATCATTAAAGAAGATATTGAAGACAATCTGCCCAATATAACATAGGTGTGATGATTATATGAACATATTTTTGCAACTTTGATCGCATATTCAAAACGAGTAAAACGTTTTACCATTGACGTCGATGATGTATACCAGGTATGTGAATCTGAAACAGAAATTTTTGTATAGAAAATACACGTTTATTGTTTGATAATAATAAAAAAAATATTTTATTTGAAGTATTGCCCATTACTATCTATACATTTTTCTCACCTGTCTGATAATTTGTAGATGGCACGCCAAAAACTGTTGCTTCATTGACGCATTTTTGTACATTTTTCTAAGAAGTGCTCAGCAAATGCGTGTCCTATCGATGAAAATAAGTAGTTATCGGACGGAGCTAAGTCTGGTTAGTAAACCGCATTGTTTCCTTGGCCAGTTGTAAGCTAAAGCTTGATTCACATTGATCATTTGTTGTCGGCAGCGTTCAGTGTTAACGGTTTTGCCAGGTTTTATTAACTCATACAACTTATAACAACTTTTATTATTTCAAACTTTTTTGGTGGTTTTTTATGTTCTTCGTTTCTCATGTCAAAATTACCACTTTTGATTTTTTTAAACCACTCAAAGCATTGTGATTTACCAAGAGCATGCTCACCGTAAGCTACGACAAGCATTCATTGTGAATCTGCAGCAAAAAAGCAAGTGAGTAAAAAAGCAAGAGTACATTAACATGCTAAGGTTACTGCAAAAACTATTATTACGAGCTCACTATGGAACCGAGGATTTTTTTTTACTCAATCCAAATGCCGAAAAGAAAAAAAAAACTGTTTACTTACCGAATGCGCTATTTTGGTGCATATGGCAAACGTGCCGAGAAAAACACTAGTTTTAGCCAACATTTTTTTAGTACTTGTCCAAATTGCAGCAGACATGATATCCATCGAAGGCAAAATATTCCACCTACTGACTGCACCATTTTGATTCTTATGCCGGGGACAAGATTCTCTTTAACAAGCAATTATATCAGCTTGAATAAATCAGAAAGACAACATTTTATCTACCAACTGCGTCATTTTGATTTCTATGCCAAAAACAATCTTTTTCAATGAACAACTCGAAGAATGTCCGCTTAAACGTACTAGGACGCAACACTTAAGGCAACATAATTTTTGACCAATATGTACTCAGCCATGATTTGTATAGTTGCATTAAGTTTTTACTTACAGACTGTGCTTTCTATATATTTTTTTTCAAATATCAAATAGGAACATACTTTTGCGCAATAATATCTTTAGCTAACATAACGTATCTAACTAAATTGTAGCAAGTATGATGTTTATTAAAGACGACTGAAATGAACATTAAGTGTTATAGGTTGCATATTTCGATGAACAGTGAAGCGACTAATCACAGTATTCAGTAAGTATCAATAGCGACAGACGCAGAAACCTACTACGTTACAGTGTGAACAACGTTATCAAAATGTGTTTATTTGCATACTATTTTCTAGAAACAACAATTATCAACAATCTAACCACTATTGAGTCAAGTTAGTTAGTTTAAATTTAAGACATATTTACCTAAAAAGTCTATCAATGCCGCTACTATGGAGCGAAGAAGGAGATTGTTATCTACAACGGAGCAAACCCATAAAGCAAGCCACAAGAACAATGGCATGACATAACTTGCTTACAGATACTAACAACACCATCTTTAGCAACAGACGCAACCTTATCAGCTTTCAGGATGTTGACTGGACAACCAGTTTGAGATTATAGGCTACTTTGGTTAAGAGTGCCATGAAACAGTCTCATTTTTTGATGATTTCTTCGGAGGGCCACAATAATGCAAAAAATCAGACTGTAGGTTATTACAAAGCATATGGCTCACTTACTTCACAACCTTGACTGTCAACCTGATTTTTTTTAAAGATATCAAAGATTAATTAGAACACCATTATGCAACACTGGCTTCAATTGGTATCTGGCGAAACTCTTCTTCCACAACACTATTTAAGGCAGAATTATATGACTGTGATCTAGAAAAACTTATAGAGCGTATAGTGAAACCGTAGCTCACAGTGGGTTTAAAAAAGGTTTTTTTAACTTTACTTTGTAATTATTGGTATTTTTATAAGTAAATCTAGCCCAATATTTAATTTAAATACATGTTTGACCGCTTTATTTATTTGTTTGTGCGCCGCACACAACGCTTAATAAGTTGCGACTGCCTAGCAAGTCATAACATAATTTTGTTACTAACGAAGTGCTTGCAATGTCGCTTGGTCATTGGATATGATGGTTATTTTTTTTTTACTTTGTTTGGAAATCCGAGATATGTTTGACCAGGAACATTGTAATTTCTTTTTTTCGGTTATTGGTTTTGTACATACCAGCTATGCTGTCATTTTGGTTTTTCTGTGGCGTTGTCACATCAAATGATTTTCTTTTATGCGATAATCTTTTATAAAGTCTGACTTTATCATTAGATTTTTTTTAATACAACATGTTTATTGTTTTTGGAATGGTTCTGTACTCTATACGTTGCTTGTTTATCTTTAGCTATTACAACTAAGTGCAGTGGTGATAGCGAGAATAATATAATAATATGCCTGCGGAGGGAGTTGTTTTTATTGCCTCCTTATTAGCAAACATGCCAAACTACGTACTTTGTCTAGTTTAGTAGTCGTACTCTTGAGTGTGGTGTTTTTGCCTAATACCAAAGTACTATATGTAATGGTGGGTCAGTTCACTACCGAATACAGTTATCTGGTCATTTGACTAAGTTTTTTTGGTTTCAAAGAGCACTCAAATGGCATTTTCTAAGCGAGTGTTGAAGTCTGGAAGCGTAGCTTTATATATCTTAAAGTTTTTTAGGTTTTTAGTGTTTTGTCGTTTTGTGAAAGAGATAATCGCTTATTTGCGTGGGTTTACTGTCACTTTTGTTTGCACTATTTTTCTACGATGTTTATCCTGACTTGTGCAAACTGTATTGTATTAGCATGTTAAATAAATTGAATTGAATGCACTCTGCATCTTGTTTGATACAGCACAAAACGTTTTGAACTCGTAGCCTAAGGCAAAAACCTACTACAGTAAAAGTGAAAGCACACGGTCCTTTCTATATAGTAATATAGTTACAGTCCGATCTATAATTTGCTCTTTATTGCTGTTGTATTGAATTGTACTTGTATGTGAGGGTAGTGTTATCAAATGTCTTTTTTATGCTCACTTGCCGACTAGCTGGCGTATAGCTATTTTGCAAGTTTTTACTGTATCTTTAGGCATACTGATGCTCTTGTGCCGTGGGAAAGAGGCACGAGTTATACATTATTGGAGTCACAAGTCTTTTTTTTTTATTCGTATTTTGACTAGTTGAGTTTAGTTGGCTAGTTAGAAGGTACATAGCTTTGTATGGTTATATAGTACAGATTAAAAAAAAAGAATATTTGAATTTTGGAGCATACACATTTGTGTATGTTCTAATTTTATGGTTATTATGTTGACTGGCTAAAGCAAGATCATGTGAAATTTTATACGTAAATAAAGTTTCCTTTAAAAATCTTGCAGAGAGGCATTTTCAGAGCTGCTAACTCTTTCTGTATTCTATCTATTTTCTATTGCAGGCCTGCATTTTGGTAAATTATGGTGTTACTCTAATATAAGTTTTCTTGCGTACTTTTTTGTTTGGCAGTTAAAGGTTTTTTAGATTACGAGCTTTTATTACCCTATCTGCAGTAGCATCTTCAGAGTACTTTTGACTGACAGTGTTTTTACCAAGGATCTGATGATTTAGTGCGATTTTTACTTAAAACTGTTTGGAGACGAGAAAACCTTTATAATATCTTTTCTAATAGTTTTCGTTGGCTTTCTTTATGACATTGTAATATGCTATGAGACTGGTTTTCTACGTAACTCAGTCAACTTTTTTTTTTGCTGTTTCTTTGTAAAGTTTCTTGTTCATTCAAGTGACTTTGTGAAGGTGTGATTAGCAGTGTTTGGGCAGCTTTTTTTTTAAACGGTTGTTATCGATAATTTTGTACTACAGAATGTGGCGTGTTGTTGTCTTTTTTCATTATTCTGAAGTTTTATTATAAATTTTTTATGTTTGTGTCTTTGCTTCGCTAGGCTATGTGGCGGGTCTTTCTATTGCACCCACTGATTAGCTAGCAGTACGTTAGCTCTGCTGCTTGTAAGTTGTTGGATTTTGGCAGGTGGTGGATGTTCTTGTTGGCCGTAGGGAAGGTACCTTGATCCGAGAATGATTTTCTTTCTGATTCTCTTTCCTGTTATTGCCACCGTTGTCACTAAGTCTCTGACACATAGGTTTTAGGATGACAATAGATTCATTACTATGATACATATGTGTGGGTTGCATGAGGGTTGGGCTGCAAACAGCTTTTTGTCCTAAATGCATGTATTATAGTATCATATTACAAAAATATTAGACAAAGTTAGGTATTTTAAAAATTTAAAGTAAAGCTAACTTATAAAATGAAAATATATATACACTTACACTTATAACGTTATTTTAGGGTCCTGCAAAATATTAGCTTATTATAAAAGTTTTTGACATTTGTTGTATTGTGTTAAACAGTTTTGTTGAGTGCATGTAGCTAACTTATTCTAAATCTATTGTCTCTAATTTGTCGATTTCCGATTGCTAGTTGAGTCAAGGTATGCATAATTTCTTCTGTCATTCTGTAATCAACTGATGCATAGTTTATCAAAAAATGACACTTGACTCATGCACTTGACGGTTAAGTGCTATTTTTTTTTTAATTATTAGAACAAAGCAAGTGTTAAGATGAAAAAAAATGACTCATGCTAGGTCAAAACCTGGTCTCTAACAAAAGAAACCAAGCGGATTGTAGCTGAGAACGTACAATTTCTGATTGCATATACGTTTTACATATTTAAAAAAAAAAATTATATGGTTGAGTTATTTTGGACGACGAGTATAAAATTTAAAAAGAAATTGTCATTTTGAAGAAAAACTGGAGAAGTTTCTCTAGAAAATCAATAATTGTAGAGAGTCTGGGATGTGTATTCGTTTGCCCGCATTTTGATTTTGATTTGACATTATACGTTTACAAATATTAATAAAATGTAATAATATATTTTCTATTTGTTTCAGGTGAGTGAACAGCGACACGCATAATGTACATACCTATTATTGTTTCTCAAAGTAAGTGGATATTTATTATTTTATTAAATACATACTATATAAAGTTTAGCGAAGCAATATACATATTTGCAATTTGCTTGTTTGATTGTGCAGCTTTTTTAATTTTTATAGTTAGTTTTTTATTAAAATGTAGTTTTACCGTCTTCATAAGGTTTTTAGATTGACCAAATTACACAAAAGCAGTAAATTTGAACTATTTCTGTTTTTTTTTAAGTTTCAGTTTTACAAAATCTTGTTTATGATAATTCGAGATTGGGGTACTATTTTACAGTTATTCATAGTTTGTTTAAAATTGAACTCATCTGTAAATTAAATAATTGGCATATGAAAAATATTTATACTTTTATTTTTTTTGTGATTATAAAAGCTTGATGCCAAACTTTTATAATTAGAAAATAACTATAATGCAATAAATAAGTTATTTTAAAATTTACTACCATTAAGATTTTTATGTATTAGCATACACCGCATCATGATTTCATATACTAAAACTTTCTATCGTGCAATAGAAAACCATTTTTTACCATCACCTTTCGTTAAATACACAGAATTAACCAATATAAGTATCGTGCTTTTACATCGGCATGCTTCTATTATGGATGGACGATATTCTATGAGACTTTCCTTATTTATTTTACACGTTGGTGCCCACATAAAATGTTGAAATGCTTCTGAAAAGAAAACTACACGCACTTTCCTTTTATGTTTACCTTCACTTTTAAAGCTACATCCTTTTGATGTTAGCGAAATAAGAGAGCAGGTTTTTCTTTTTTACTACGGGGTGAAATCTAATTAACTTAAGTTCTTTGAAATATATCATAAGAAAAATTTAGATTATTTTATTTTTTTATATATACTTTGTTATATAATAGTGATGTATTGAAAATAAATATAAAATTAAATAGTTTGAAGATGTATATAAACAATTAAATTGATAAGATACATTTTGTAAATAATTAATTAATCAATTATTTTTTTTTATTATTGATTTGGTGAATGTGAAACAAAATAAATAATTATTATTTTATGTTTATAAGAATGAAGAATAATGAGTTAATAGCTTTGTGTAAATTTACAATATATACAGGGTGTTAGACAAAAAACGTACGGCTCAATAAATCCGTTATTTTTTAACATATTTATGTGATTCAAAAACCAAATTAAATGGTTTTTTGAGTATTATAAAGGCAGGTACACACATGTATGTATTTATTTTTAGTATACTTGCTATGGCAACCAACTTTATTTTTTTAAGTGGCAACATGTACATTTTTTTTTTTTTAATCTTTATGATATTGTTAATACAACGATGTAAAATAATAATATAATTTTATTACAAAATTTTTTGAAAAATTAAAAAACATAATATTTGTTTTTTATTTAAAATGATCTTAATTGAATAGTTGGCATTGAAAATAACCAATGTTTATTTTTTAAGTGTTTTTATATTATTATGCATAATATAGTAACTTAAAAAAATGCTATTTTAAAATTAAAAAAAAAAAAAATTTTAATTAAATTTTTGTTTTTGAATTTTTAAATTTGTCAATTTTGATGTTACTATGTTATGCGTAATAATATAAAAACATCCCAAATAATAAACGTTATTTATTTTCTATGCCAGCTATTCAATTACAATCATTTTAAATAAAAAACAAGAATTATGTTTTTTAAATTTATCAGAAAGTTTTGTTATAAAAGCATATTATTATTTTATATGGTTGTATTAAGAATAAAATAAAGATTCTAAAAAAAATTGAAAATGTATGTTGTTAATTAAAAAAATAAAGTTGATTGCCATAGCAACTATACTGAAAATAGATACATACATGTGTGTACCTGCCTTTATAATATTCAAAAACTATTTAAAATGGTTTTGAAATCATATAAATCGGTTAAAAAATAGCGGAGTTATACAGTCGTTTGTTTTTTGTCTAACACTCTGTATAATACTCAATAAATATATATATGGGTGCGTTTTTAAATGACGCGAACAGCGGTTCGAGCACTCGATTAATAAAATGGGCGTTTTTAAATACAACCCGAACAAGTGTTCGAACATCATTTGCATGCACCTTGCATGACGGGCATGTACAGTGTTGCCACATAGCAAAAATAAAATAATATATTTATCATGGTTATATCAGAACATGGGTACGGTTTTATATACATTATAAAAATATAAGGTATACAAGAAATATGCGCTCATACAAACTATGTGTGAATCTAGAATAATAAGATTTTAAATATTTTACTTGATGCAGATTTGAATTGTATTAATTGACAACACTGGGAATGTAAGCAAAACAAACAACATAACCTCAGAAAACATGTTTTTGACGTTTGAGTGCTATATGCTGTTTTTAAATTACCTTGCACGAACAAACAAAAAAGTTGTTCGTGCAAAAATTGTTCGAACAAGCAAGAGCACTTTAAAAACGCACCCAAAATGTATATATAAATATATATACAGGGTGTTTCAAAACATGTGTCGGAAAATAAAGGGTAGGATTGGTTGGCTAATTATAAGAAAAAAAGTTCTCATTAACATGGTTCCGCAAACGCATCGTTTTCAAGATACAGGGTGTAATAAAATTGTTTTTATTTTATTTTTTGACGATATCTTAGGAACCGTTTGAGATACAAAACTCAGCTTTTGTACACATTTTAGCATTAATATTAGCTACTTTTTAAGCGCTTATTCAATTTTTTTCAAGTGCAATTGTCGGAGGTTTTAGGGTTGCGTGAGATTTTTATGGTTTTAATTTCTATGACACTTGGAAAATTTCCATTCTGAAAGCACATTGTGAACCACCAATATTTTCTACACAAAAAGGTACTCCTAGTCAAAAGCTCTAACGTAAACCGTTTTAGAGAAATACGGCATTTTATACTGGAAAACACGAAAAAAGTAGCAACATGTTTTGTTGTTGATAAAAACATTTGTTTTTGATCTAGTTGTCAGCGTTCATGCATTTGTTTCATGCATTTGAGTTATTGACAATTGTCGTTTATTTGTTAAATATTGTTTTTTTAAAAGGAGTCAATATTGCGGGAACTTATTATCTTTATTACCCAATTAATTTGCCCATTCTTAGTATTTTGCTTGCGTGGTGATAGCAAAATGAATGATTACAGTGATAGCGAGATGTGCGATATGCATTTTGTTTATGGCGTTGCCGATGGAAATGCAGCAAAAGCTTGTCGAATTTATCAAGAAAGGTTTCCAAACCGACAGGTACCAAATGAATGAACATTCATTCGTATTTACGAACGTCTACATCAATCTGGAAATGTACATAAAAGAGCTGCAGGAAATGGGAAACCTGCTACCTCCGCAAATTGAAGAATATGTTCTTCAAGAAATCGAAGACGATCTATAAACTAGCACCAGAAGAATAGCTTTAAACCTAAACCACCTTAGTCACGTTACAGTGTGGAGGATAATAAAAAGCAAGATGTTATATAGTTATCACACACAGCAAGTACAAGCCCTTTTACTAGCGGATTTTCCGCAAAGATTGGCTATGTGTCAATGGTTTCAAGAAATAATTGCGCAAAGTCCTCGATTCTTAGAACAAGTTTTATTTACGGACAAAGCAAATTTTTCTCACGATGCAATTATGAACTTCCATAATAATCATGTATGGGTCGACGAAAATCCACATGCCATAATGGAAGGATATCATCGGCAAACATTTTCTGTTAATGTTTGGGCTGGTGTTGTAGGAGACCATTTAATAGGTCCATATTTTTTGCCGTTTAAGCTAAATGGTCAATCATATCGTAATTTTTATGAAGAAGAGCATCAGTTAATACTGATGAAGAACTAAGAAATTGCATTATTGCATCTTGCAATACATATGAACTACCCCAGGCATTTTTGAACGGGTACGTAAGTTACTAAGACGTAGGTTGGAAGCCTGCGTTACCGTAGGAGGAGGTCATTTTCAACAATTTTTGTGATTTTTCTTATTTTCATGTTATTGCTTAGTTTTGTAAAATAAAGGTTTTGTGATCATGTTCCTACTTTTTCTTTCCGTTTCTGAGATATCGTCAAAAAATTTAAATAAATATTTTTTTACACACTGTATCTCGAAAACGGTGCGTTTGCGGAACCATGTTAATAGGATTTTTTTTTTCTTATAATTAGCCAAGAAATCCCATTCTTTATTTTCCGACACATGTTTTGAAACACCCTGTATATATATTAATTTTCACATTGTCAAAAAATTTTGAAACTATAATAAATTTTAGATACTCAATATAGGTTTTGATCAAAATGATTGACAACAGATTTTCTGATATATGTTAGTCACAAATTTAACTTTTGACAAAGTAGATCTAGACATTTCCAAAGCATTTGATAGTATTTAGCATTTTAAACTTATATTGATTTTTATGTGTTTTTTTATAATTAAATGGTAATTTGAAATATGTGTTTGTTATCCCAAAATCATATTATTGGCAAAACTGAACTGAAGAAGTTTCTTATTATGTTGTGACAGCGTGTGTGACCTACATTGGCATTAAAATAGCTCATAACTATATTTTTTGGTTTTTGTAAGATCAAGGGTACCATCGAAGTCTCTAGATCTTTTTCACTACTGATGGATGTTGCGGCGTAAACTTAGATTATATTAATATTGATTGGTTTAGAGTTGAGTACTAAAAGAATTATTCTGTCTGATATTGGTGTGACAGTTTTAGCCGATTTGCAATGTGTTTTGGCATTGTCATTGTTGCTAGCATAGTACACCTGGTATCCGTCTATATTACACTTTCCTGATTTAGACCACCAAATTTTGCTAAATCCTAGAACGTCTACCTGCATTAGTTTTGTTTCTTGTATGGCATTGTGTATTTTGCCTGCTTTGTACATACGTTTGACGTTGCATGTAGCTATCTTCATTATGTTGTTACGTCTTTTTTGTACTATTTTGATTTTCTTCAATATATTTTTTTTTGGAGAACCGATTGGGAGTGTAGGTGATAGGGGTGTCTTTAGTGGTTTTTAATACAGTGGTTTTCCGTTGTATTTTATATTCTTATGCCATTAACTATTTTGAATGGTTTTTATGTCTTTGATTTAACGGTTATTTTGTTGTTACTCGGTTGTCAAAGCTTTCTGTGTTGTTTAGCAGTGGATACTACGTGCATGAGAGTTTGACATTTGGGCAAGTCGTCCATCTCAAAATTATAAACGCTGGTGTTTCTCGAATGTGGCAGAGCGTCTTGAAATTTTTAGATTTTCTCAGCTTTCCATAAACAACAACAAAATATATAACAGATTAAATTTATTGCAAGGTAGTATAAGATTTCTAATACCCCTTTTTTGAAATGATCAAAACAATCTAGTTACTGGTAAAATAATGAGTTCAATTCATTTCAGGCAACGGGTTGTCAAAAGATATTTTCTTAAATTATATACCAGAAAGGCATCAGGTATAGAATTCACCTATTATTCTTAAAACATTTGCAATTAAATTAGCTTCCATTATGACTAAACTATTTGCCTTATTATACAATAATGAAACATTCTCAAATTGTTGGAAAATTGCAAATGTTTAACCTATATCTAAAAAGGAAGACAAGTCAATTTTTTTAAATTATAGACCAACTGCATTATTGTCAAATCTGTTGAAAATAATTGCAAAATATATAAAATTTTCACATTGTCAAGTTCTTAGAACAAAATAACTTTATCTCAGATACTTAATATGGTCAAAACGTTTGACAACAGATTTTTTGACTTATGTCAGTCACAAATGGAGTTCTACTGTAGACAAACATGGAGAAAATCTTGCAATAGTTCTAGACATTTCCAAAGCATTTGATGTGGTATGGCATTTTAATGTTATCAACAAGCTATATTGTATAGGTCTTGATCATAAATCTGTAAATCATCTTAATAGTTTTCTTGACAATAGAACTATTATAGTTGGAATTGATGGTTTTAACTCTGATTCTTCATACTTTCTAAAGACCATATTGACAAGTATGGCAGAGTGTCTTGAATTTTCTAAGTTAGAATCTGTAGCACCTATAAACAAAGACTTCAAAACAATATCTGGGGCACTTCTAACATGGTAAATTTTAACTCTAAAATAACACAACTTTTTACTTTTTTAAAATCAAAATCCGAGGTATCATTAGTACTAACTATTAAACTAAACAACGAATCCATATCTATTTTTGTTTTCAATTTGTTTTCTAACGGTTACAATCTCACATAATCTTTTCTGGAACGACCATGTTGTTGACATAGCTTCAAAAGTATCTAGAAAATTAGGGTTTTTTAATAGATGTAAAGTTTTTAACTTTACATTAAATTTTTGTTAAGTAAACATGCGACAAAAATTTACGGGGTTGTTTCTGGGCCTATTCTAAGAATATTGTGTCCTATGATAATTTCTGAAAAACTTTTTTTTTTAGATACAGGGTAAACAAAATTTGCGACAGTTACAACATTTTATTATGAAAAGTACATGTAAAGTTGCTGAATCTACATTAAATGCTCGAAATGATTTCCTCCAGCCTGGATACAAGCATTAAATCTTTTTGTCATTGAGTGCCGAACTCTTTCAAACACACTTGGGTAGTTTCTAATTGAAAATTATTAATTTTGCAAGTCGTCCAAATTCTCCACTGGAGTAGCGTAAACTAATGATTTCAGATAGCTCTATAAGAAATAATCCAGGGGTTTAAGTCTGGGGAACGAGAAAGTCATGCGTGTGGCCCACCTTGCCCCTGTGAAAACAACATGTGTCAGGAATTGAGGGATTAGGACTAATGTTTGCAAAAGCTATTGACACAACGCACTACTGAAGGAAAATTAGCAGATATTAGTGACTGAACACGCTGAATGTGGTATGGATACAAAAAATTGCACTTAAGAATTTTTCAAACTGTCCAATCACTTACATTCAAATTAAAAAAATTTTGCGTAGTATTACTTGGATTTTTCTCTATTATGTCCACCACATTCTGTTTCAGTTATACCGTTCTTACTGTCATTGATCTTCTTGGCCTTTCATTTCATTTCAATGTGTCTATTTTACGAAGATGTCGATGAATGTTTTTGAAGATTTTTTGGACGGGGATATTACGGCCAGGAAACTGTTCAATGTACAATTGTCTAGCTTGTAACGAATTTCCATCAGCAAGTCCATACATGAAATGTATGTCATTCATCTCGGCGTTATAGTGATTTATGGCAGAGGGATTCACTAAATATTAAAGACACGTCAAACAGCCAAACGTCACTCAATCTAAACAACTGCGACCGATACATGTGATGATCAATGACGAGACGTCAGTAGATTAAACAGCCGTTCCAAGTTATCGTTAACAATTTTTTGTACTTGATAAACTTATTAATATTTTGTACTTGATATACTCATTGGCGTACGCTATACTTTTATTTACATTAATGATTTTAACAAATATCGAATATGGTTGTTACAAATTTTGTCCATCATGTATATTCAAAACAAAGGGGTTTTTCAGTAATCATCATAGAACAAAATATTCTTAGAATAGGCCAAGGAATATCCTCTTGAGTTTTTGCCGTATGTTTACCTAACCCTGTTCATATAAAACTTATTTTTGTTTTTTTTTATTGAATATTGTTTCTATGGGGAGATGCATTGAAAACTACACTATCTCTTCTAAACGCAAAAACAAGCTATTCGGATCATTGCCTATCTAAAATTGACCAATGACTTAGATACTTTACATCACAGGCGCAATGTAGTAGATTTTTGCATTTTTTATAAATATTTCAATTACCATTGTTTAAACGAAATACAAGACATACTGCCATCTAAACAAATACTTACTCATAGTACAAGGCTTGCTAGGAGTTCTAACAAATATTCACTGACAGTTCAGAGATGTAGTGCCGAAACTTTTAAGAGAGATTTTTTAACTGTACTATTGACAAATGGAATAAAATTCAGTATTTCCCGAGACTTATAAGCCACAAATATTAAAAGTCAATGTTCACAGTCTGCTAAAATAAAGCAAAATTATTGTGTTGGTTATTTGCGATGTTTCATATAATTAAATTGTGGACAGTTTCTAACAGCACCTGAATCATAATATTTTTGGAATGACGACTAATTATTATTGGCTGAAATTCAGTATGCTAAATTGATTTAAAGATAATGGTAAATTATCTAATATAACTTTAGTTTATATAGTTTTATATAATATATTTATTATTATTATGATTATAAAATAAATATATATTGCAATATGTCCTGTAAATATAAACGCTGAAATAATAATACTGTTCTTACTAATCAAACTAAACATTCTCCTTTACAATATATAAGACAAATTGTAATCCTTTTGTTGGTTTACCTACAAAGCTTCATAATGTATAAATATCCAACTGCTGATAACATTTAATTACATCTTAAACATATTTGAACAAGAGAAACTACGCAATATGCTTACCATGCACACCCTTAAATAGCAGACGATAATTTACAAATTGCTTAGCCAACCCTTAAAGAAACTCTGACTTCAATGGAAACATCATAATCAAGGGGTATATTAGCGTGATGAGACGTATAGGTTAACAATATGGTGGGGGGCACAGACTAGTCGGCACCTTGCCAGTGTCCCGACGCTTGGGGGAGACCTCCGCCCTTGGGCGCTCACATCCCTTCTGCCCCCCAGCACACAGCGCTCTACACACTTCCGACCTACGATCGATACCGAAATGTAGACCGGAGCAATTCTGGAACGACGCACCTCCATCGATGTATATATCGCTTCATGCGTCATCAGATACAAGAGAAAATAATGAAATGTGATTTTTATCAGGATTTTCAATTTTCCGAGAAGGATGTGACCCGGGGGATGTATGTATATGCAAGAAATAACATTAAGAATAATATAATAATAAATTTGTTGCGGAAATGTCCTTCAGTGAAATCAAATTTATTTCAGCTGAAATGTACGTTTCATTTGATATTTTTTTATTTGATGCAACGCTGTCCAATTTCTTGAAATTGGATGAAGGAATAAAAAGAATTTTAATAAAATTAATTATAATATGCAATTTCTTATGGTAGTATATTTGCTTATATGGAAGTTATATTTTAATTTAGTGTCTAGTGATAAATACTGAAGCAACTTATGTTTACAATGTGTGATATTTAGGAATTACTTAATTCACATTACATTGAAGGCGAAATTCAATTAGTCTGCGGCCTTGAATAGTTTCGGATAAAAAATTTTGACAAAAAAAATAACAAGAATTAATTAATAAGTTTTCCTTATCAATTTATTAGCTTTTAGTAGTAGTTTTATTAGAAAAGCGAATGTTTAATGTAAAAATAGAAAACAAACTCGAGTACATCAAAACCATACTTTTTATTATTAAAAAGTTTATCTAAATTATAAGAGTAAGTACTTAATAATGTTTGTTGTCATATATCACTACAAAACAAACAACTATTAAGTTTAACGGATTTTTCAAATAGTCAAAACACCTTGGACATCAAGTATTGTAGCGCAAGATACAAAATCTTTTTACACTTTTTTTACTAATAATTTTTTTAAAATAATTTTATTTATCCTGATTTTTCTTGTATTTAATGTCTTTCTATTTATTTTTTTTTTGTATATTTTTAACTGTTACAGACCCAGTTGAGACGCTGAGCTCTGGCTTTTATACTAGTGTATTGATGGTCTTTCTGGAGGTTTCTTGATATTGGGACTTCTTCTTTGGCAATTTTTGGTAGTCTAGTGTAATTCATTCTGTCGACATGGTTTACGAGCTTATCTCAACATTTTGTATATTGCACTGTGCTACAATTCTTTTGCTTCTTATGTGATATCGTATGCTGCAGCTTAATATGGATCTTTAAATTTTTATCTCTGTTGTTCTGATGAGTCGCTTTGTTGTAGAGTTTTCCGCTCTGGTTTTTAATGCGTGTGTCATGATAGCTCTAACGCAGGTTTTGTAAATGTTTGCCTTGTATTTGTTTTGATGTATTATATCTCCCAAGTAACCAGATATTAACGTTGCTCTTGTTGTTTGTGCTTTTACTTCTTTTTCTAGGTTCTTATTAATTGTTATATTTGCGTCGTTGTAAATTGTTTTTGTTTTTGGATATCAAAATAGCGTTGTCAGCATAGCACACCACGTTTGATCTCTTTGTTTTTTATTTGATATTTTTTCCCCACTTTTTTTATCTTTGTAATTATTTTGTCCATTATGATGTAGAATAAGGCAGGATTTAAATTGTCTCCCTGTCATATTCTAATTGATATGGGTACTTTACTGGGTAATTTGTCTGCTATTCTTATAAAAATGTATTGCAGTGTTCAGTTAAGTGATGTTGGTTATTATACTTGAATGTATATTTTTTTGCACAATGTCATTTAGCCTTACTCTTTCAAAGGCTTGGATAAGGTCGATGAAATATATTAAAGTTGGTTTGTTGATTTTTTTGGTTTTCTTGGTTATTATATAGTGGACGTGTTCTTTCTGAATTCTTGTCGCATATTTCAGAGGAAGCCACTTCTTCCTGAAAGATCATTGTGAGGAGTTTGAATATCGTACTTAGCAGACCGATTCTCTTATAGTTAGTTTGGTTTGTGATTGCTCTTTTTTTGTATATTGGTATAGCTATACTGCACATCTGAATGAGAAGCTTTATATACTCCAGAACAAGTTATCATACCAGGTCTATACTTGCCGCCATGTTGCGATAGTTTCATTATTAGTGGTTACTGAGTTAGTTTTATAAAGGATAAGGTATTATGGTTCCGAAGCAGAGAGTTTGGTTTGCGGAATACCAGTTTTTGAATGCTAGATATCTTGCATTTGGAATTTATAGAATAGAATGGAGATATTTTTGACTTGAAAGCTGAGTTTGAAGACTAATATACTAAAATGTTAAGTATAGTTTTTAGTTGCTTTTAAAATAGACTCTTAAAGATATATTAACAACTTTTTTGTGAGATTTTTCAAAATTGGGAATATAAATGTTTTCTGAAAACTCTAGAGAACAAGTTTAAAAATACTGTGTTTGACACAATTGTACATAAGCCGGGAATACACATGCCATGAAATTTGGGAAGTAGCTTGCATGCTCAAAAACGGCATGTGCCAATTAATGACACACTGAGAATACATGTGCAATTAAAATTGCATGCAAGCTGCTTATGGCACGGTTGCTGAGGCAAGTAGTTGGCAAGCGGGGATACACATGCTATTTGTTTGTCAAACTATAATAATTTATTTTTTCTTATATTTTTTTGTAAGCATTGTTACAGGTTATTTTATTTTTCATTCAAATTTTTTATATAAACTAATAAACTTAATAGTTTTTTCATCTCTCTATCTACTCATTTTGAAAATAAAATGTAGAAAAAAAATACAAATTACCACCTCCGTGCCAGCTACTGTCTACTTGCATGCTAGTACCTGTCGTGTGCGTTCATATATGCCAGGTGAGTTTAGACATGCATGGATTTAGTGGCGCCAGTAGTCGCGCAAGTTTTAATTGCACGCCAGTAAAGGTTTACTACATGTGCGAATACAAAACTAAGTGACACGCCAGTTTAATTTTTAAATTTTTATTTTACAGTGCGCAATAAATATGTTGAGTGAACTTTCCGAAGCATGCAAAACAGTCGCTAAACTTCAGTGGAAAGAAAGAAAAAAAAAATACGGAAAAAGAAACGACGAAAAGGTCGTGTCTGGGTTAAACCATGAATTATCGACCTACTTTGGGAGCTTTTGCAAAACTTCTAGGAGAACTTTCAGCAGAAGATTCTGCAAGCTACACAAACCATCTACGAATGACAAAGCAAAATTTTGATACTCTTCTAGATTATGTGACGCAAAGTATTATAAAAATGGATAACCACATGAGAGATGCGTTAACACCACAATTAAAATTGGAAGTGACATTAAGATATCTTGCAACAGGAGAAACGGAAGAATTATTGCAATATTTGTATTGTGTTTTAAAATGCACAATTTCAAATTTTATTCTTGAAGTTTGCCAAGCCATTTATGATAAAAGACTTTATTAAAGTAAGTAGATACATAATAATATACGTTTGTAATTTAGGTTAAATAATGCTAACAAATACAAACATTTTTTAATTATTGTCGTTATACAATGAAGCATTTATTGCCTGTGAAAGCAGATCTGACTGTTCTTTCTGATGATTGAAACGTAAATTTTAATCAGTATTAGTGTTGTAGTAAGAATGGGGTTGGACTGAAGAATTATTTTTTTCTGAAAGCAGATCTGACTGGTCTTGTTGATTATTAGCAGCATTGTAAGAACGGTTTGAACATGGGTTTGCAGCATATTCATAACTACTTGATGAGGCAGATGAGGAAGGGCGTGATATTTGCTGGGAATGCTTTGTATTTGATAACGGTTGTCGTACAAGATAAGATTGTATGTACACTATTCATTCTAAAGCGACTGATTTAGTTATCTTCTTCAACGAAAATGCCACTGACTTGCCAAAACAATCAAACTCATTGTCCTCTTCTCTCTTAGACTTTTTATCTAATTTTTGTGCAATTTGCTGTAGCCTTTGTATAGCCCTATAGGTGCTACTTGTTCTTTTTAGAAACTCTTTTTGGGACTGCGAAGTTTAAAGTTAGCTTTTGTGCGATTGGTTTTCTGGCCACGGATGACTCATTCGGGAAAGACGGCAGTATCTCGATAGTTGCTGATTTCGTATTTTCTAGAGAATCGTTCTGTTCAGATTGTGATTCAATTTCCTAAAAATAAATAAAAAGATACTTACTAAAGTAATTTAAGTTAGGATTTTCAGGTGGCAAGCTCTAAACAAGAATGGAAGAATATTATTTAAGGCTCAGAATTTTACAACTACAAGGGAACGTTCAGTATTATACTGCTAGCATTAGTCGATGACTGTTTTGAATATATAGATGTGCAAACGGAAGAGCATCTGATGGAGGGGTATTTTTAAAAAGCAGTTTGTAGATTGCAATAGAAAATAATTTACTGAAGCTTCCCTCAAATACCGTGTTTGTAGGTGATCGTCACCTTTGTTCTTAAAGAATATTTACTAAAACCGTGTTCACACTATGGTCGTCTAATATAAAAAGAAAAAAAGTCTCTGCTTTCTCGTGCTTGGCGTATTGGAGAAAACGCAGGTTATGGACCTGAGGAAAACAAAACAACATATTAAAATGGTTAAATAATTAAATAAATAAATAAATACTAAATCTAATATCACAGTTGCTAAAATTTAAAACTAAATTTAAAACTAATATCACAAAACCAACTATCACAAATGACAACAAAGTTGTAAAAGACTTTGATGCTAGTACCTATTCATTAACCTAACCTAATATCACAGATGTAATGCTCTAGTGCAAGTTACACAATACTTATTTCGAACATCTAAATACAAAAGTTTTGTTGTCTCTTTTTCAATAATTTTTGCAATTCCAGACGAAAAATTAGAATTATGACCGGTTTGCCCAACCACCATCCAAATACGCTTCAATCCTTGTTTTTGTTGCTTGTTTTTCAGTTTTGTATATTTGAAAAACTTGTTGCGTTATCTCCCGAAAAAGCTGATATTCTTGTGCGTTACATAACTGGTTGCGTAAAACATCTGATGGATATATAACCCGAAACAGTGTAGACGTTGAAGGTTTTGAAAAAGGTATACTAGTAGAAGGTCTGTGAGTACACGAAATTTAAAGTCAAGGACTCACAGATTTAAGATTAGCCGCCGAGAGCCGTAATTATTTTAAAAATGCTGCAGAGTTCAGAAATAAGTTAGCTGATTAGTTTATAGGTGACGGAGCTGTCCCTTGGCAAATGAAAATGATAAATAATCCATCTCTTATTTGTACAACATGCTTTAAAATTCTGTCCGCTACCGCAAACCATAGCACTTTTGGTTTGTATAATTGCTCCGTACCTGCTCCGGAATGTTGACTTTTCTTAATTTTTGCTAATTCTAAAGTATACGCATTTCTAATAGAACGTATTTTTTCCTTTTACTTCAGCAATTTCAAAGCTTTCAATATCTATTAATTTGCAAAGTTTTTGATAAGCGTTTTCTTGCCTATCTTTGTTTTTATAAGCACTACTATGTACATCCCATAAGTTCTGTTAACCACTTTTCTTTAGCCATAATAAACTATATAAACAACAATAAACACCAATTAGGACCTCAACCAAAACTTAATTCTAACTAAAAACTGGCGAGCTGATGTACAAGCATTTGTTGACCCACGCAAATTTTGTTTTGCTGCTCGTATTTGTCATCACTGGCGTCAGTGATTTCAGAAGGGTGCAGACTTTTCCGATCCATGCATGCATGATTTAAACTTGCATGCCAGTTGATGTTTACACATGCAATTTAATTTAACTGGTGCACCAGTTTTTAATGGCGCCACTAAATCCATGCATGTCTAAACTCAACATTGTATGCCAAAAAATCAATTTTTTTTTATTTTGTGCAATCGACTTGCATGCCAGCTAAAGGCATGCCATTTGACAGAATACACGTGCTAGTAGCTGACATGTGCAAGTAGCTGGTATGCATGTGTATTTCCAGCTATACTATTTGCAACACACCTGTAAATTATTATCAATAAATATGTGAAGGAAAATTTAGCTTTAAGTCAGAGGAAGCTTTTTTAACTTAGAGGACTGTAAGTGACGTAATTAGAAACTTGACAGATTATAAAACCAGTTTTTGTTTGAACTTTCAAAACATAGGACTACTAGTAATTTGAACACGATGGACTTTAAATGTGTCACTTTACTAGATATTTAGAGCAGGGTATTAACGGTATAAGTTTATTAGTATTAGAAGTTAAACGAATAGAATCCAGAATAAACATTGACAAGATTACATCTGATGAGTAGGTAAATTACACTAATCGACTAAATTTACTAAGTTATAGGTTATAGTTATTTACCAAAATCATATATGAAGTAAAACGAATCAAACATTTTCACTGTTAGTGGAACTGAGTCTGTAACAAATGTTGCACAACGTTGCAAACTCAATAAGGAGCCCTGGGGTTACATAGCTAGGATTGTTGGGCATCACCGCAACATATTGAGAAGGGCTTCTTTAGACAGTTTTAGAAAAAAGTTTACACAATTCTGTATTTTTTTAAGTTTTTGTTATTAACAATTGAAAGGTGCAAAATTCTATTCATAAAAGTCAAAAATAACAAAATCTGGTCATAGATATTAAAATATTTTTAGAACGAACTAAAGTCCCGTTAAACAGCGTAAAATTCTATTCATTAAATGTTAAAAATAACAAAATTTTCTATTGAAACTTTAAAATATGACCAGAAAGCACAAGTGATTTTTTTAATGAAATCTTATAAGTAGCAAAGTCCGGCTTTGAAATGTTAAAATATTGTTAGAAATAGCAAAATGCAATAAACTGCAGAAAAGTTCTATACAATAATTTTTTCAGAAAGCACTAAAATACGGCCAGAAACTGTTGAAAACATTTAAACATCAAAATATTGTTAGAAAGCAGCAAAATCCGTTTAATATGTAAAATTGTAATTTTTAAAATGTCAAAAGTAGTAAAATTAGGCATTGAAGCATCAAAATATTGTAAAAAAATTACAAAATCTTGCTATAAATTATTGAAAAGTGCAAAATTTTTTTTATAAAAAGTCAAAAATAGTAATAGACGGATATAAAGTATTAAAATATCAAAAAAATTTAATCTAAAATTTAGTCAAATCTATGAAAAAGTAAAAATTTCTAATTATAGAATGTTATAAATAGCAAAATCCCTATTAAATCAGAAAGTACTAAAATTTTTTTATAAAATACTAAATTTTTTTTTAAATCACTAAATTTGGGCCAAAAACGTTGCAAATTTTATTCATAAAATGTCAAAAATAGCAAAATTTGCTCATGAAACATCAACATATTGTTAGAGAGCACCAAGATCTGGCTATAAGCTGAAATTCCAAAAATAGCAAAATTTAGCTAAAAAAAATATCAAACATTTTGCTAAAAAAAAGCAAAAAAAAAATTTTTTTTTTTAAATGTCAAAAATAGAAAAATTTGCTATTGAAACATTAAAATTTTGTCAGGCAGCTCCAGAATTTGGCTATAAACTATTGAAAGTGCAAACATTTTTAGTTAGAATCAAAATACGGTTAGAACGTCCAAAGTTTTATTCATAAGATGTCAAAAATAACAGAATCCGGTTATGAAATTTTATAAACTATCAAAATGTGTAAAATTCTATTTATAGAATGTTAAAGTAGCAAAATTTGGTCATAAAGTATAAAAATGTTGTTAGAAAGTAAACTGTTAAAAAGTATATAATATACATTTTCATGAAAAAAAGCAATATCCAGCTATGAGAAAATATTATTAGAAAGCACCAAAATCTGGCATAAACTATTAAAAAGTTCAACATTTTATTTATGATATGTTAAAAATAGCAGACTTTTGCCACTGGTTGTGAAAATGTTTAACATATCTTTTTGATTGAGTTCAACCGATTGCTCGGTTTACGATAGAATACTATCTTAGAAAAGGCAGCATACAAATGTTGTTGTTTTAAAAGGCATTTTTACATTAATGATTTTTCATGTTTAAGGAAAGACTATCCGATTTTGATGAAAACAGATCCTATGCCTTGATTTTCAATGATCCACATCAATCGACTCAATTGACCAATATGATCAATTGTGACCAATTAACTATTAGTCCAGTAACTTTATACATCACAGCATGCGTCAAATCCGGTAGTTCTGATTTTTTGCAGACTTGTTTATGATGTTGGCCTAATGAATATTGGATTATTCATTAGGCCTCATTTGTGACCTCGAGCGCCGAACACAAAAATCGAAAAAACCACGAAATAACTTTTTTTTCCAATTTTGGCGATTATATCCCCAAAGGATTAGTTTTTGAAAAAACTTTTTTAGAACGTTTATAAAGTAGACTAAATTTGCTACAATATGATACTAGAACTGTCGCTGTAGACCCAATAGTTTCCGAGATTAAGCCTTTCAAAGTTTATAATTTTTTTCGAATTTTGCAATTTTTTTTCTTCTGTTGCTTCCTCCATGAACCCATTCCATCCCGGGATGTTCAACTTTTTTTGAACTTGTCCATATAACCATAAGATATCTGAAGGTAGTGGTACAATTTCTTCAGGTAGCGAATGAATATTGTCTAAGTTAACAATATTAATTGCCGACAAACCCTGATTGGATGGCAATTTTTGGAAGGTTTCCAGCTGAGTAAGAGGATTTCTCGGTACAAGTTCAGAAACAGTGCACTTCGTCAAACGGAATATTTTTTTCTCGGGACATGAGGAATTATGGGGAGTCAAAATCATTATATTTCCCATTGCGTGAAAAGTACCCGTCTACCATCTAAAGTGTTGACATTAAAGTCGGCGTTATCAGAAGAAAATTGCACAAACGACATTGAAGGGTTCTGCAACATGAGTTGGTCTAGTTGCATGATGACCGAGGTTTCCAAAAGCATAATATTCTTGTAACTAGCTGATAATCCAAACGTTAACAATAACTCAACCATATGTTTTGACCTGAACTTGTGATACAAGAATACACCTATTCTATGCAGTAAAGAAGAGATGAACGAGCGAAGCCTGATATTATTGAATATGCAAAAGCAACGCACTTCTTTCTATAGGAATCTAAGCAGTTTTGTTTTGTTTTTTTAAATTACTGTTTCGAGCAACAGTTTCAAAGAATCAGGGATAACTGAATTTACACTCTGGAAGAAGTCGGATGATGTGAATAGTGTTGTGTCGTACACTTACCGTATATTCTCTCGTATGACTTCAGCAGCTGCTTTCACTACGCGTAGTTTTTCTGCTTGAGGATCTGAACTTCTACTGTCGCACCATGTACTGGTGAGAGTTTTGAGACCAGTGTTTTTAAAACAAACAGTCGTGTGTTTGAAGGGTTTCTTAACGATCAAAATGTCTACCCCATACTTTGCAAACAAGCGATTTTTGACTGTTTGTAGTTGAGTTTGTTATTCTTTTGGTCCATGAGTTTATCTAGAGAGAGCTGACATTCGTCAGCGTTCTCTTCCAGAAATGAATAAATCTTTTCCATGGCCTCATCAACTGTGGGGTGCTTACGAATTTTCCTGGACTTTCTTGTTGATAGTGCCTGGTAGAGCTTTGTTTGGCAAAACCGATGATATCTGGCATCAAGGGCTACCAAATCTGTGTTCTCAGATATACACTCTTTTATTTTAAGAGCCCATTCACCATGTTTCTCAGCTGCTTTCAAGATTGTTGCACTGAGAGACAACTTTTCCGCAGTAAAGACATTGTTCTGTTTTTTTGGCTTTTTTTTCCTTTCTGCCACAAGGAACTCTTCAGTTATTTTGTCTCTACATAGACAACAGTATTCTCTGAAATTGAACTGCTCAGAGACTGATTTCGTGGCCCTTGATGATGTAATATTTGATTTTCTACTGCTAACAGTTGCTTTGATTAACTTTGGATTGTTGTATTTTATCTGACAAGCACTGTGCACATTTATCTCATTTACACCCTTCAATTAATGCTGATTTTCTATGTTCTTAAGGGAAATACTCGACGCAAGAAGGGTTTTTACACTTCTTTCCTTCACGAAGCGCACTTGACCTTCACTTAAAGTCTCTTTACATATAAAACACAAACCCACGCTGCGACTGGGATCAGACATTCTTTAGATTTTGAGTTCAAACAGCATTCACGTTATGGGCAGCAGGCCAGTCAACAAATGATATGAAAAAAAAAAAAAATTTGGAAAGGTTAAAAACGTGCTCCAGGTGGGTCACATTTGTGACTTCACACGAGCAATACTAGCACAGTCCGTCGGAGGTAATTGGAACTTCATCCCGCTAGAGTTATTCGAGTGACGTCTAAAATATTGCAAAAAATTGCGAAGTTAAAAAAAAAATGGTAAACCTTAAAAGGCTTAATCTCGGAAACTATTGGGTCTACAGAGACAAATTTAGTATCATATTGTAGCAAATTTAGTCTACTTTAAAAACGTCCTAAGAAAGTTTTATCAAAAACTAGTCCTTTAGGGTTATAATCGCCAAAATTGGAAAAAAGGTTTTTTTTGCGGTTTTTTCGATTTTTGACAAAGTTGCGTTTGGCTCTCGAGGTCACAAACTTGGGTTATTCATTAAGCCAACATCATAAACAAGTCTGCAAAAAATCAGATTTACCGGATTTGATGCATACTACTCCATACTTTCAGGCGACTAAGTTACTGGACTATATTATATGGCGTATTCTATGAGCAAAGTTTAAAGAGTATGTGTTTGGATACTATACATTTTGAACAAATATTATAAAAATTATTGTGTTACTATGATTGTGATTCTTTGCTTGCTTGTAAATGTTGAGTTGTTAACTACATTCACTGATTATGGCCTAAATTGTTACTGGTGACGAAAAACAACATCAAGAACAAGAAACAGAATTGCTGAATCTAAACAAGTAATTCTTTGTGTAATAGTTGGAGCTTATTTACGTAAGGTAATTTTGTACATCCGGTGGACAAGCTAAAATGAATTGTTTTTTGATAAGTTTAACTATTATATCTAAGGTATGTTCTCTTCAACTCTGTCGCCTGATAAACTAATTAAAGAAATAGAACTATTTGGAAGACAGGCATTAAATGATTTTTTTGGGATGTTCTTTCACATCTGTTTTATTAGGTTTTTTTTGTTATATGCAGCATCTTACAATAAGTTTTGTTGAGATGTTTTGAAGATTTTTTTTTCTCTAAACTATTGATTTTCTTGAGACGTGGAGAAATATAGTTTATTAAACTAAGTACAAGTATTCTACATGCTAACAGTGTGTGTTAGCAAGTAACTATGTACACGATTAGCTTACTTGAGAATGTTCAACTTCACATGAAACAATAATTGAATTAAAAAGACCTCTTTTGCAAAGAACATGATGTGATTAAACATTTCTCTGAAGTAAAACGGTGGAATTTGCATGATTTATTATTCTAACAATCTTTATCTTCTGAACCGAGTTTATTCTGTGCAACAGTTTTAAATTTTAACGATTTTTCCATATTGCGCTAAAATTAAAGTTTAATGAATAATATAATTAAAATAATGTTTTATACATTATTTTAATAAATTAACTAACTTGAGTTTATGAAAGCCAGTTAGAGTAACGCTTTATTAAATTTTAAAACTAATCAACTATTTATAATATTGTTACTACAAAAATAAGTTTGCCAAATGCATAACTATCAGCAATGAAAATAAAATAAAATTTGAAAATAAAGCAATGTAAATAATAAGTTATTAATAAAATTAATTTTGACTCTTTCGAATTAATTTTTTTTCTTATGTTATCACATTTAACGGTCATTAACGTTAATTATATTTCGTATGTCAAACATTGGAAGTTGGTGTGTGACTAAAGTATTAAATTTAATACATCAACATTGGGTTATTATTAAAGAACCCAGACTAAAACTAGCAAACTATATTATTACTGAGGCTGGGTCCATGGATCATTTAACACTAGCGACGTGTTACCTTCTGGGATATCTACTCAAGTTTCCCTAAGTAATTATAATGTGTTTCGTTTAAAGCATAAGCATACTTCGATAGTCTAGGAGTAAACTTAAAGATAATATTTTAGAATATAACAACTCATTTAATTATTATCAACTGTGACTCTTTTAGTGCAAACATAATATTTATCTGCATTATTATATAAATAAATATATTTTATTTATTCTATAAACATCCTGTATTATTATGTAATATTTAGCTGTTACAATGATGGAGTTCTTATTAATTAATTTTGGATCAAATTATTATTTGCGTTATTTCAGCTTGGGCTTTGCAGCATTGGCACTATGTATTAATTTTGTAAACAAAAAATGTTGGTCGTATTTTTTTCTAAAATGTCATGTGCATTGCACAGAATTAAAAAAAAAACGAGAGATAATTGAAGAGAAAATTTGCTTAGATTTGCCGATGTTTACGTTACCTGTATTTATATCACACAATCTCAATATATGGCAAAAAAGAAAATCTTAAAACTGACAGTAATTTACACTATTTTATATTCCTTGAATATATACTAAATTGAACTTGATTAAAACTTTAATAGCTTGGTTATATTTATTGTTATCGTTGTTATTGCTTTAATTGTTTTTGTAATTTCAGAGGCAATCTTCAATGCGAACAAAACTAGACAGGGTGAGCAGAAGCTGGTTTTCTGCTTATTCTAATTAGCTATATATTATATGCTCTTAATTGTGTATGTAATGAGCTACTAACTATTATAACAGCATTATCATACAAACTAATTAAAATACTTATTTATAGTCTCGAATTCTTTTACATTTGATTTTATCATTTATGCTAATGAGCATATATTTTAAAATCTAATTGTGGAGTTAGAAACGTATTTTAAAGATATTTAACAATAAAATTGTTTCAAACTTTAAGTAAAGTACTTTTAAATATTATTTTTATGTCGAAATTTAATTTGAGCAAATAAATCTGGGACAGTTTGATATTTTTAATCTAAAAAAAAAAACAAGCATTTCATGTTGAAAGATAACCTGTAAGAGTTAATTATGTTGGAAAAGTTATTTTTCAATTATATTTTAATATGCCGAGCAAATTAACAATGGTTGAAAAATATCTATTATTTTAAAAAGGGGATGTTTGGTCAAGATTAACAGATGCATTTTTGTTTGTTTTTTTTAAGTGTTCCATATTTTCTCTAACAGCATCTATTTAATATTATACTAGATGACGTAACAAAAGAAGTAGACAGAAAAACTGAAAAAATGTATGTAGGTTATAGAAATATGAAATCAATATTTCTGACGGAATGCAGAAGATAGAACTTTAGGAAAACTTAAACAGAAAAATTTAAAAATATATTTAGAAAAAACAAAAACAATGGTAATAAGGAAAGACGATACAATCAAATCAACGTCAATCAAAATAAACAACGAAGATACAGTACAGATAACATAATAACAAATATCTAGGGGTAAAAATACAAAAGCAATGAAAATAATGCTGAAATAAATAGCTGAATACAAAACACAACAAAATTGTACTACTTACTGAACAATGAGTTTATAAGGAAAAAAGAAATAACAAAGAAAGCGAAAGTAACACTAGATAAAATAATAAACAAACTAATATTAATGTACGAAAATGAAAGCTGGATACTTACAAAGCAGTAGAAAAGCAAAATACAAACAATGAAATAGCTAAAAGGAGTTAAAGGAATTACAAGAAGAAACATAATTCGCAATGATACAGTAAGGAATGAACTAGAAGTGGAACCAATACTAGATTTCTATCTACTACTAGAACGTTGAGGGTTTCAAAACTAAACTCAGGAAACTCTTGCTAGCTGTAGCCGTATCAGACTACGATGTGATTGTTTTCACTGAAACCTGGCTTTCTCCAGACATCACTGACTCTGAATTAAATCTAAAAGGCTATAATTTATTTAGGTGTGATCGCTCGGCCCTTACAAGCCCTAAACAAAGCGGAGGTGGTGTTTTAATTGCTATCAAAACTTACCTCAAATCTGTATTACTTTACCCCACGTTTATTAGTGTTGAACATTTGTTTGTAGTTGTTAAGTTTAATCTTGTGTCTTATATAATTTGTGCGGTATATTTACCACCTAATTCAACTAGTGACAAATATCTTGACCATTGTTATTCCGTCGAATCTATTGCCGACGAGTTTCCAAGCAGTAAACTAGTTTTATTGGGCGATTACAATCTACCTGCAGCATCTTGGGTTAACGATGATTTAGGTATAGGAGTAATTTGTAATGATAGTTACCCTGCTCATTTAGTAGTTAATTCATTTGGGTTCTTAAACTGCGTACAATGCATTTCTATTCCTAATAGTGAGGGTGTGTTTTTAGATTTATGTTTTACTAACGATCGTGATATTTCTGTGATGAAGCTGTAGATGTTTTGTTAAATTTAAGCCAACACCATACTGCGTACTTGTTATCTATAAAATCTGATACTACTACTAAATTGTAATTATGTTTTTAAAGATTTTAAACTTGCCGACTACAACGCAATCAATAATTATTTGTTGAATGTTGATTGGACTGCACTATTTTATAACTGTGGTATTGATATGTGTCTTGATGTATTTTACTCTGTAATCGATTATGTTATTGATTGTTTTGTCCCTAAAAAACTGTGGCGTGAAAGCAATTTTTCTATTTGGTTCAACAAAGAATTGATATTACTTACTAAACTCAAGAAAACTGTACACAAACGTTATAAATCTTCAAAACTATTGTCGGACTATAATGAATTCCAATCTATTTGTACTACGTGCAAAAATCTCAGTGCACATCAATACGAGCAATATATTTTACAAACAGAAAGTAAAATTCAAAATAATCCAAAACATTTTTGAAGATTTGTTATTGAGAACAAAAAAACTAATGGTTTTCCAGCCACAATGCATTATAAAGATCAAACTTGTAATAATGGGAACGACTTTGTAACTAATTTTGCAGATTTTTTTTTTCAGTCTCATAAACGAAACTCATCCAAATCCATTGTTTAATTTTTATAATAACGTAATTCATTCAAAATTTTCTATTAGTTTGTGTGATGTTTTTAAGGGAATTGAAAACCTTAAATGTAATTTAAGCGTTGGACCCGACGGCATTTCTTCTTTACTGTTAAAAAAGTGCATTCTATTGCAAAGCCATTGCACTTACTTTTCAATGCTTCATTGAATGAAACTAAATTTTCTCAAATATGGAAACAAAGCTATATTACGCTTTTGTTTAAATCTGGAGCCAAAGAGAATATCACTAACTATAGAGGCATTTGCATTCAATCTGCTATACCTAAATTTTTCGATAAAATTGTAACTGGTCAGTTGCAATGGATGTGCAAAAGCATCTTAATAGAAGAGCAGCATGGATTTTGTGAAGGGCGTTCCACACTTACTAATTTACTCTGTTATGAAAATGATATTTTAAATGCATTTGAATCTAAAGTACAAGTTGACTCAATCTACACCGATTTTTCAAAGGCGTTTAATCGTGTGAGTCATAATATTTTGATTGCCAAGCTCAGTGCTCTTTGATTTCATCATGATGTGACATCCTGGTTATTGAGCTTTTTGAAAAATCGCACGCAGTGTGTAAAAATTAATAACTTTTTGTCACAGCCCATTCTTGTTTCATCTTGTGTTCCTCAAGGATCTCATTGTGGACCAATTTTATTTGATATCCCACAGTATATCAATTCATCGTTATTTCTTTTATTTGCGGATGATTTAAAAATGTATAGAAGAATATCATCTCTCAATGACCATCTTTTACAACTGGACTTAGATTCTATAAATACTTTATTAATAAATTATTTTTTAATGCTGATAAATGTTTTTCAATAAGTTTCCATAGAACTTTAAGTAAAATTTCTTTTAACTATATAATTGACACTAAAGTGTTAAACAAA
This sequence comes from Tachinus rufipes, assembly GCA_963932245.1. Classification (NCBI taxonomy): domain Eukaryota; kingdom Metazoa; phylum Arthropoda; class Insecta; order Coleoptera; family Staphylinidae; genus Tachinus; species Tachinus rufipes. Next base: position 40,125,748 of record OZ010741.1, on the reverse strand, counting down.
GTCACACAAATAAACGATTTAGGCGTTATTTTTGATTATAAACTTACATTTGTTGAACATATAAACATCATGTGCAATCGTGCCATAAAAATGTTAGAATTTGTATATAGAATGTCCGCGGATTTATCAGCCAGTACAATAAAACTTTTATATTGTGCTTTAGTGCGTTTGCATTTAGAGTATGCTTCGTCAGTTTGTAGTCTTGTCTATGAAATTCATAACCGTAGTATTGAACAAATTCAAAAAAAAGTTTTGTTGTTTATTGTCTTATAAATCCGGCATATTATCTGTAAATTATGATTACTGCTACATTGCTTCATTGTACAACCTACCGCCATTGAAGATTCGCCGCAAAAGAGCTGATTTGTTGTTCTTGCGTAATTTCATTATGTCTAAGATTGATTGTCCGGAGCTACTTGGTACTCTTCCATTCCATGTAGCACCTAATAATAGACATAGCAGACATTCTTCTTTATTTTGCGAATCTACCCATTCTACTAATTATGGTTTCAACAATCCACTCGGTAGAATGTGTAGATTTGCAAATAGTTTACCAACTGATCTTAATGTATTTTGTGTCTCTAAATCTACGTTCAGAAGTCAGCTAAGTCATGCTGACTAATGTTTAATATGTGCGCTTTTATGAATGTTATTTTTTGTATTCTTTATTTTTGTATTGTAAAACATCATTGTTTATGTATATTTGATGTAGATGTAAATGGTAAGATTATACCGTGAATAAAGTATTATTATTAGATAGTATAGAGCGGCAACAGCTGCAATGATTTGGACATCAGGTGAGGATAGAAGAAGACAGACAGACAGACGAAAAAGGTGTGGTAAGCAAAGACAATACACAGGCAGACCGAAGGAAAACATGGAACGACGTGATTATTGTTATAGTAATAATAATAATAATAATAATAACCAATTATACCAATAATTATTTCCGCTACAGGAGTAATCCCCAATGAAACTATTGAAATTAAAAAAAAAATAATGCTGATGTAGTAAACCTTATCATCATCCAGAAAGCTCAAATTTTGGACACTGCCAATATCACCAGAGCCTTTATGGTTTCATAATGTGTACCCTTGGGCAACCCGCGTACACATTCAAACGACATAATGACTGATTAAAATAATAATAACAATAATAATAATAATAATAATAATAGGTATTTATTGCCTTACAGGAAACAATTCCCAATTTCAAGACAACATACAAAAAAAGTACCATATACAAATAAAATAAAATAATAAAAATACATATTTAAACTAAACAATTTAAAATAAGATTTAAATTTGCAAAAAAAAAAAATCTAAGTAACTTGATCAATTAAATACTTAAGACTATCATTAAAAATTTCACAGCAGGGTGGGTGGCAAATTATTTAAATTACTACAAACATTATCGATTGGCGACTTAAGACCATAACTAGTACGTATCGTTGGTAAACTAAAGGTTGGTTTTTGTTGACTGTTAAAAGATGGTATATAACTGAGGTTATCAAAGCCTCTGATAGGATAATGTCCTTCAATTTTAAAAAATAAATATTTTAAAAACCTGCGTTGCGCACTTTCAATTTGTAGTGTTTGATGTTGGTTCTGTGGATACCATATTAAAGAAGCGTATTCCGGTTTAGAACGTACAAAAGAATTATATAAAGCTTTTAAGGCACTAAGATTTTGAAAACTATTGGTGTTACGATGAATAAATCTTATAGCTTTTATAGAACTCTGTACAACGTTTTCAATGTGATAGTTAAACGTTGGTTTAGTATCAAAGTGAACATCTAGGTCTTTAAAATACTAACATACTTAACTGAACGGCTATTAATAAGATAATTAAACTTTATGGCATTAGTTTTTTGTGTAAATGACAGAAACTTACACTTGTTAATGTTTAAATCTAATCGATTAGCAACACACCATGTGAAAATTTGGTTTAACATGTTCTGCAGCTGAAAACAGTCATTGATGCTGTTGATCTTTGAATAGATTTTAAGATCATTTGCATATAGAAGATGCTGACAACCTAGTGATGTGGAATGGTCATTAATAAATAAATTGAACAGCATGGGCCCCAATATTGATCCTTGCGGAACACCAGATGTTAGAAAATAAGAATTAGATTTATAGTAATTGAAAGTGACATACGACTCACTCTTTTTGAGATAAGATGACATCAGTACAATGGATGAACTGCAAAAATCAAAATCTTTAAGCTTAGCTAAGAGAATATTATGTTCAACTTTATCGAAAGCATTTGACATATTTGTATAAATAACGTCAATTTGCTCAGAAGTGTCAAGAGTTTTTGCTATTTTGTGTGTAATAACACACAGATTTGTTACAGTTGAACGTCCTGGAACCAAACCATGTTGATTAGTGGAGATATAAGATTTAACATAGTTGTATATTTGATTATAGAGGATATGCTCAAAGACTTTGGCAATGTGTGGTAGGATTGCAATAGGGCGATAGTTATCAATGTTGTGAAGATTGATATTAGTTTTAGTTATTGGACAAACAGAAGTTATTTTCAGATTATTAGGGAAAGTATGTAGAGGTAGTAATGGATAAATTGAATCAAATTGTGAGAGGATGACAAAACAGAATAGCGCAATCTTTCAATAAAAAGCAGGTAAATTACCGTTGCCAGCAGAATTTTTATTTAGAAGGGCTTTAAGAATCTTTAACACAGCATCTTCTGAAACATGAGAAAATGTAAAGTTATGTATATAGCTGCAGTTATCAAGGTTGACGTTAGTAGACGGGAGAATGTGTACGGATTCAAAAAACTTAGAAAAGCCATTAGCAATGTCCTTAAGATTATCAAATACTTTATTATCACTAATTAAAGTAGAAGGAATTCTAGATGAGTTGGATTTCTTAGAGTTGATGTATGTCCAAAACTGTTTTGGGTTAGAGTCAACTTCATTTTCAATTGAGGATATAAATACTGTAAGCAGATTTAGTTTTACGTTTAATTAAAGTTCTAAGTTGTTTAAACTCCGTTATTGTCGGAGAGTTGAACTTAAGCTTTTTTTGTCTGACTGAAGCTTTTTTTTAATAAGCTTTATAATTTCTACATTATACCAAAGTGGCTATTTTCTTTTTTGTTTAATTTTGCAAGATGGAATAAACTTATGCAGCTCACTATTTAATATATTATAAAATTCAACAAAAGCTAAATTTACATCAAAAAAATTTAAAAGTGTACTCCACTCAATATTGCTCAGACACGCATACAGTGCCGGGTAGTTACCTCTTTTATAGTTAAGTTTGACAGCATTCTTATTAACTGGAGACAAATCCCGAAAACATTGTAAAGCAAAAGTAAGTGCTGGATGGTGAATATCTTCAGAAACTAGAGGAAATGTTTCTCTAAATACTTGACATTTGATGTTAGAGTATACTAAGTCCAGAATATTATTTAAAGAATTCTTAATTGAATTATATTGCCTAAGACCCAAGAAAGAAAATTTTTTTTGATATAATAGGAGTTTGGCTAGATAAACTATTCTGTGTAAGAGTTATTTCTGGTTATAGTATTTTGTCATGTTTTTTTAATGATTGTACGTAATATCAATATTTTCTTTGGGTTTTTTGCGTAGGACGGGAAATTTTTTCAAAAGACACTATGCAATTTGTACTAACTAATTGTATCGGGTTTTTACTGATTAAAAACACTACCTTTCTTCTTTCTTTTATTAAGGCAGTTTGCTTGACGTTCTTTTTACACCGTGAGCCTGCTAGTTCTATTGTGCATATCTGACGTCTTACTCTTTTAGCAGCTTTATCTCTTTGAAGCAGTCCAGAATCTATTGCCAAGTGAGTACCTTATTTTTTTTTAGTTAGGGTATGTCTACCAAAGGAGGCTGTGCGTTGCAGATTATAAAATTTGGATTCACTTAGCAAGTGTATCGGCATTTTTAATTTTTATATGCATGTGCTGGTTATGACACAGGGTCCGGTTATCAGTCTTGTGAGTCTTTGTAGTTTGGTTTGACTCATACGTGTTACTAAAGTTTTGTCATTATATGATGGTTCTTTTAGGAATAGTCTTGAGTGTGTAATTCTTTTACAGTGTTTACTGTTTGCTGTGTTCCGAATTAGTTTTGATGCGGATCATTTTTTTTCTGTTTTTGTTTAGGACTCCAAAAGCAGGTTCGGGTCTACTAAATGTCGCTTTTGCTTCTTCTTTCCCTCTTTGCCAAGCTGATTTTATGCAGGGCATAACCAGTTTGGATTTTATTACTGACGACTGCAATATTAGCAATGACGCTTGACTATTTGAGATGATGGTTATTGGTCTGTTGGAGTACAGGCCTTTTCCGATTATTTCCCTGGCGCACTATGTCAGCCATCTCCGCCTGGAAATCCAAGTCATGTTTGCCCATTGGTTGCGAAGTTTGCTTTTTTGTTTTTGTTTTGGAGATGCTAGCTCCGGTGTTATTTTGATTTTTGGTTGCATCTGTATACCAGATAGTTCTTTTGACTGTGCTTAGGTATCTTTTGTTTGTCCATTTGCATCGATTTGGCCTTTTATGAAATTTGACTGAGTTTTTTTGTCATGCATTTGTTATACTAGGTCTGTGGATCCCGTTTGCAATGTTTTTATTTATCTGTAGTCTGTACGTTTTTTGTACATTCAACTCCATTACATTAAGTAAAGTAGCGCTAACGATAGTAGTACTTCTATAGCATCTGTGGTAGTGCGTAGCTTTATACATTCGTTGGTATTTTAGGTCTGTGTTGTGGTGTTTTGCTGTCTTCTTATTTTGCTTAGGTTTACTGATTTTCTTTTTGCACCACTTTTCTAGGTGTTGAATGCACTTTTTATTATGTTTGATATAGTTATCCCAAACTTTCCGTGTACGAAGATGGTGAGATCATCGGCGTAGCCTAATGCAAAGACGCTTGTGTTGTTGAGTGTCTGTAGTAGGCCGTTCATAAGATTTTTTTGCATGTTAGTAGTTAGTAGTTTGACCGTGATTTATATGTTGAGAAGTTTTAATTCTCTACAAAGTTTTGAAATTTAATATACGAGGGCAGATTGAGTCTGGTAAAAATAAAACAAAGAATTTTTTTTAAATTTTTCAACGTGGCGACTAATTTAAAAAAATTAAAAAAAAATTTTAGTTCGATACACTTAGTCCAACGTTTTTCTAATTTTTTGATAATACTATTCCTCTGACCCTTCAAAATAGGCGTTAGTTGCATCGATAATCTTCTTATTGGAGTCGAAATAGGAAATAGTCGGAACGTAATTTATTGATTTTGGCAATGGCAACTACACACGTGTGCACTCGTTCATTGTCTTGATGGAAGAGAACTTTTTTCTTTGCCAAATGCGGTCATTTTTCTTTCAAAAAGTCGTTGAAACGGTCCAATAAGTTACAGTATTTTTTTCTTTTTGAGGTAATTGATGTAGATTATGCCTCATGCATCTCAAAAAACTGTGGTCATGACCTTGTTGGCCGATAAAATTGCCTTAGCCTTCTTTGGCGCAGATTCGCTAGTAGAAATTTACTGTTTAGACTGTTTCGTGGTCTTCGGTGTATAGTGGTGGATCTATGGATCCATGTTTCATCCACAGTTATGAAACGACGCAAAAAATCCTTTTTATTGCACTTGAACATTGCAAAACCTGCCTGTGTTGTTGTCACACGTGTGCATTTTTGGTCGGCACCTATTGCGCGGATAGCTTTTTTATATTTAAATATTTTGGTTTTTGTAATGGTTTTTCCACCCAAAAATTATGTTTAATTAACACACGAAATTCATTTTTTTTATGTTTGCAAAAATACTATGAGTTGTCTAGTTTCAATAGTTGTCAAAACTGAACTAAATGACAGATCTGTCTGAAAGTTTTAATTTGGCTTGGTGACGGATGGTATTGACAAATTATATTTGGGATTTGCGATGGTGGCGCCCTCTGTGGCAATTTTATCATACACCGCCCTCGTAGCAACACACAGACAACATAATATTAAATTATAATTCTGCAGGTTTAAGTTTGAATCTTTGTAATTTTCTTAATGTAAAGTATTTACCAAACGTATACTAACAGTTTTGCTCAGCAGAGATATGATTAAGTGACCAACTTTTTTCCCAATACACAATTTAGTTTAACTTTATAAAGTTCCTGGTTTGAACTAGAAAGCAGATGATTATAACACCGTAACATTATTATATAAAACTTTGTGAAATATCTATACAATTTCAAACAGTCAAAGAATCTAAATAGAAATATATAATTTCTCCCATATATAGAAGTAAATTAATTTTAATGTTGTAGTAAAGACATTAATCCGGAGTTATTAAGTTGAGTTATGTTGTATTAAAATTAATCTTCTGCGGGCAAATATAAAACTGTAATTGCAATTATGAAATGAATTATGTTTATTACTAATTAAATTAGTTTATTATTATTATTAAATAAATCTAAATATAGAAAAACTATCATAGTTAATAGAAATAGCACAAAATGTTTATTGCACCTTCCCTTTTACTGGATAATATTAACTAATGGCTCATAAATTTAATAGGTAATATTGACAAGACAATCTTATATGTCTTATTTGGATTTTATTACTTAATACAAATTTATTACAGCAAAATTTAGCTCATGTTTCTAAGAGAATATAATGGGTTTTTAACTATTCGTCTATCACTATATTTAGAATATCATAATAATATTTACGAAATTATTTTTGTTATATGTATTATTTCTTTATAATATTAGGATATACGAGTAGGTATAATAGTTTCTAATTGAAAACATTGAGAGCATTGGAGAACTAAATATCTAAACTATCATAAGTGCTATGTTCTACACTGCCTAAACAATAATAATCATTATTGTGGTCACTGATATTTTTTTACAGAATAGGTACATGTACAATATTTACAAAATAACGGAAATTGTAAGATTAAATTAATTATGGTATTGTTCGATTATCTGGTTTTATTATTTTAAAATTAATTATTAACTCTATGATCTGTGGGAGCATTTTTCAGGTCGGATAGGGTTTTTGAAATACTTTCTTGTTGCTTGAAACATTAACGTTTACGCGTTCATTAAAATAAATGTGTTTTAATGTGAAGTGGTACTTAGCATGATTTAACCAAGATGTTTTATACTAAAGCTAACCTTTTGTTTTTCTTGGAATAGAAGTACTTAGTGAACTATTTATGGTCTTTAGAGGAAGCCAGATATTATTATTATTAAAGAAACTTCTGTTCTGAGAGATATAGGTAATAATTGGGTATTTTAGGGTTTTTGGCATTTATTATTTCTTCTGCCTGGGTATTTAACTACCGAATTTTTAGTTTGCTTTTAGTAGAATGGTAAGGTTTGTGAACGGTGGTGTGGTCGAAGGTTCAGGTTTACACATTTTGGTGGTTGATTCTTTGCGCGCCAGCTCATTAGTATTTGATGTAATCTTGGGTTTGTTTATAGCCCGAATTTCTACTTTGCTGTCTACATGAGATTTTTTTTTGTTATTGTTATCATCTCAGAAATGATTCCGGCTTGGAGGATATTTGTGTGCATTTTTTGGGATTAAGATCTTGAGGCAATTATGTCTTGTAAGAAGTTTCCGTTCCAGAGTCTTAAGATGTTTTAGAGTCAGTGGTGCAGATTTAAAGGATTTTATTCTAATACGTTTTGTTGTTGCTATTTCTGCATTCATACATTGTATTGTCTTTCCAATACAAAGTAGGGTGGAATATCTGTTTGTACTCATAGCAGAGGTGTTTTTTAACAGTCTCTTTTGGAAGAGAACGGTTTTTGCCAGCCTTTCTTGCAGTATACTAAAGTCCAGTAGCATTCAGGCGCAATGCTGTTGCAACCTTCTCAAGTTGTCAAGTTGAGCATTGCTTTTATGGTTGCAGTTGTTGTTTGCATGTTTTCTTAAAAGTTTTTGTAGATTTAGTTTGCTATTTTTTCTTTTTTTTTGTAAAATTGTGAAAAAGTGAAATAGTTTGGTTTTTAGAGGATTAACGTGAAGAGTCTGGTTTTTTCACAAGTTTTAATTATATTGATGGTTTATTGCATTAAATTACATAGTATTCTTTTAAATTTACTACTAAACAAGATTGTTATACTATTTGCGTAGCCAAAATTTTCTAAATTGTAATTTTGATTGTTTAGAAACTTTTCATTCACCTGCGTAAAGTCAATTATTTGACTTTGCCGTTATAAAGCTTAGGTGGACCTAACTTATCTTTTACAATCCAATATATAACCTTATGCAAATTTCTATGTTTTTGGTTTAATGAGTTCTGGGAGCTTTTAAGTGAAAGCCTGATAAGGTTAGTCATCAACTAATGCTTTTATTTACTATTGGTAAATGAAACTTAAATTTTGAATTTCTAGTAGTCGAAAATTTTTGATATCTAATAATTATAGACATTGATCTTATTAGAGAACTAACATTTAACTTCCTACATTTATTATTGCTGCATTTAGAAGTGCACCATCGTCTAGCGACCCTACCTAGCAGTTATACGTTGACGTCTTTATGTAGAAGCTTATCTAAATCGCCAGATTCCTTTACATCGTATGTTTGGAAGAATTCACCAGAAGTAAATAAGTATATAGTTTATTGATGTTTTAACAAAAGTTTTACACAGGTCAATAACTCTATTGCTAAACATGCATAGTGTTGATAAACAAATTAGTATAAAAGAAACAATTAAAATTATTCAGACAGTAAAAATAAAAATACGTTGTAGCTAAAAATAATGAAGATATGACTAGATTATAAAATAATGCAAAAAACAGACATAATATAAAAATGTTTAAAAGCTATAAATATAAAATAATTTTACAGATCAAAATAAGCAGAAAAATTAAAATTTATATATTCATTCCAATCGTAGAAAGACTGTTCAATTAATAAAGTTTTTATTTTATTTTTAAAACGTAGCAGTGGTAAACGTTTAATTTCTTGTGGTAGTACATTAAAGAATTTAATTGAATGATTCCGTTGACTTGTTTGGGACCTAGCTAGTCTTAAAGTATTTGGGCAAATATTTGTCCGATGGCGTGAGTCTTAAAATACTCTTTGCAATCCTCCCTGTATCCGATACCAGCTATGATTCGTAAAGCTCTCCGTTGCAAAGAAAATATTTAGTGTTTACAACTTGAATGATCCCAAATTAAAACTCCATAGAGAATATGACTTTGAAATACTGAAAAGTAAGCACTCCGAAGTACTTCATTTGAGCTCTGCTCAAGTTTGTTAGCAAGAAAATGTTTTTACTCAATGTTTTTGATAATTCATCACCATGGTTTGTCCATGTTAATTTATCATCTAGCTGCATGCCCAAAACTTTGTCGTGTTTGCTAAATTTGACTCTTTATTTCTTAATGTAAATAATAACTCACAGAGATTGAGAGATACCGGTTTACTTTGAGCACGGATAGAGCGCAATCCAGGACGAGTGCTACTACTTGGTGCACGTTTGGTTTTTTGTTGTTGGTTTCTACTCAAGGATGCTGAAGACTCGCAGTTTCTTGCCAAAAAATTTTTTACGGGTGAAGCCGGGTTTACACGAAATTCTTAATTTTTGTAATGCACATCGTTGGGCCGACCAAAATTTTCATTCTGTAATTGAATGTGGACATCAGACACGTTTTTCATTAAACATTTGGATGGGTATTGTAGACGACAGGTTTCTAGGTTCTGTTGTTTTACCAAACTGATCAACAGGCGCTGCTTACTTCAACTTTCTGCTGAACACAATGTGTGATCTTTTGGATGACATTCTTTTGGCTTACAGGCAACAAATGTGGTTCCAGGATAATGGTGCTCCAGCTTATTTTTCGATTGCCGTTAGAGAGCATTTTGACCAAACTTTTTCACACAGGTGGGTAGGAAAAGACGAACCAGTTTTATGGCCAGCAAGATCGCCTGATTCAAACCCTCTTGGTTTTTTCTTTGGGGATATTTGAAATCATTAGTGTATGCTATTGCTGTAAATAGCCTAGAGGAGTTGCAGTTAAAAATTAATGAATAGTGACAACAAATTTAAGCCAATGCGTGGGTTTTAGATAAAGTATGAATGTCCTTCATACAAAGATGTCGTGCCTGTTTAGAAATAAAAACTATCACCCTCTTAAATATTTTACATCCTTTTTTGAACACCTTCTATAATAGTAGCGAATCAAATTGCCACCAAATTTTTTGTATTGAACTTTCTGGATTTAGAAGTTATGCGTAGCATTCAATGTTGGGGGATTTTTTTTTAGTGTATGCATGTTGGTTTGGGTGTACCGGCGTGGTGGTGAGGGCAGTTTCTCAAATTGATCTTTCAAGTGTTTATAGAAGAAACGACGTGAGGTTTATTGGATGATAGGATTTTTTTTGGGTGTGCCTTCTACAAGGTGGTGAGTAGCGGCCGTATCGTCTCCTGGTGGGGTTGTGCTTACAGCATTGGACTACTTTTTTAACAGAGTGGTTTAGCCTAGGTTTTGTGAAGTATTTCAGTTAGCAATCAAGTTGTTGTTGGGAGTCTTTTCAAAAAATATTTTTTAGTTTTACCGGTAGTAAAGGTGTTTTAAAAATCTTTACAAAAATATTACCAAGTTTTTCTTTGTCTCTGAAGTATAAGTTTTGTGTAGTTATTTTGGACGTTTGGACGTTTTATGAGACGTCGAGTTTGTTTGCTTGTTTGTTGTTTTTGATTTTTTTTTCTCTCTTAGCTTTAAGGCGCATTTTTAACTTGATGAGTTTTAAACAAACATTATTGTGAACTATGAATGGAATTGTTTATACAACATGATAAACAACTAGATGGCATGGATATTAAGCAGGTGTTGTTTAAACAAGATAACACCACTACTAATCTAAGTCATTGTGTACGTTTTCCATTTTTTACTTGGTAGGATTTACCCACACGTCACGCAGCTAGATTGTAATAGACATTACACTGGCAAGCATAAGCATTTCAAACAAAATTTAAGACTATCTATAAACATGGATAAAATTTAAAACATAAACACGAAATAAAACGTAGGTTCTACCGAAACTTTAAGTGGACCGACAAGGGTGCTTTTTGAAACAACCTATTTCATAATTTAAATACCTATAAATTTTTATGAACTTAAACTTGTGTTGATGATTACGTACTGATGGCACATACACAGCTAACCAATTGGATGCAACTGAAATACTTTTAGAAAGTCAAGAGTGGTCTGGTTCTGCAATCCTAACCGCATCGGGTAGACACCAGGGTTGGATGGGAACGTTCCAGCTCTTTTACCTGGTAAGAATCTATTGAGCATATATTGATTTTTGCTACATTCTCATAGCTGGAGAGTATAATGACTGCACCTAGGCAAAATTTTATTGCTCTATAAGCCTTATCTCTTTTTGCTTGACATAGAAATTGTGCGAAAAATTAGTTTGGAAATTAATGAATAGGCAGTAATAATTACGCCGATACACCCTATGCATACACTCGGAAAAGATTCACTAAATTGACTTTAAATCTTGGCAGATTGATTTGAGAGGTCACTTTTGTACAAAATGTTTAGTCTGGTATTTACAGACATTAAAGGAGCGTTTGATAAAATCATCTTTAAAAAATAAAAAGAGCTGTGGCAGCTACTTTGGGACACCCGGTGGTCAGGAAGGTTGTTGCCTAATGCTGCTTTCAGAGAGGTGTACTATTACCGCTACTATGGAACAGTAGTATTATTAGACAACTCAATTGGCAAAATTGAAGGGATACTTTGTAATTTAATACAAGAAGTTCTCATTATAGTTGATAATTTGTGCAAAGACCAACTGTTGGCAAAACATGGAGATTATTTTTAAAGATAGTATTAGGATTATACGCAGCTGTTAGAAGACCTATGCTTACGTACAGAGCATTACTGTGGTGGCTAAAATTTAATCAGAAAACATCGGCAAACTAACTTAATCAGTTGCAACGAATGGAATGCTTAATTACAACAGGCGGCATGCGAAGAACACTAACTACAGTCAAGGAGACAATGCCGTGCTTGCCGCTCTTTGACATTTACGTTGAGGAGGTAGCAACAACTGCAGCATTGCGCCTGAATTTAACTGGACTTTGGTACGCTGCAAGGAGGATCGTCATACACTGTTTCTCTTAGAAGAGGCTCTTAATAAACATCTCTGCTAGGAGTGCAAACAGACACAATGTCTCTCTACTTTGTATTTTACAATGTACGAATGCAGGAACAACAAGAGCAAAATGTAGTTAAAGATAAACTCCTAGAAATCTATAGCGATGACTTCAACACATCCCATGGCTCCGAAGCGGGAATCTACTCACAAGATATTCCATAATATTTTTACTTCTGGGAATACACACGGCTATCTTTTAAGCAGAGGTAGATAGGATTATTTCTGAGGCAATGGCAATAGTAACTCGCAAAGGGTCTACGAACAAAATGTATGGATTTAAACCATGGACCGCTCCACTACTCCCTACCACGGTAATACAGTTCCCCAGGCTGTAGGCAGGCAAATGTGTCAATGAATACCTCAAACCTTAAGATAGCCAACTATTACTTACGACTTTCTAGAAAGAACTGTCAAATATTAACAGTGGTATTGACAGGGCATTTTCAACTTTAAACACATGCATACGTTGGAAATTGAAAATATGCTAACATGTAGAGGATGCAAAATTAAATGACGAGACGATTGAGCATGTATTATGCACATGCCCGGCCCTTTCCTACTCGAGGAAACAGTGTTCTGGCTAACGGAGTGAAATTGCCACTGGAGGGGGTACAAAGGGCTTATTGAGGCCTAAGGGCAGTGAAATTTGTATTACTCTTCATCCGAAATCCAGAAACCCAGATTTGTATCACTTGCCAATACTTGAGTGCAACATTTATAAATTATAGTATTTGTGAAGAAAGTATAGTATATAACTCGCACATAATGCCTATTTGTGAAAAATTATAATACCGTGCTGGTCACACATTATACTATTACTAATCTGCATTAAAATTGCGTAGTAATCGATATTTAAGATTATTTTGATTTTAATTTGTCTAATACTTCATTATCTAAATATAAGAAAAATAGAAAATCATTCTCTCGGGAATGTATTATTTTTTAACATTAAACTACACGATCATAGTATATGAATGGATTTTTTCAATATTTTGTATTTATAACTTTTTATTATGATAACTGATTACTCAAATTGAATACGGAATAAATCAAATTTATTGCAGAACAAATCCAAGTTTTTTTATATTACGTTTTATTTAATAAAACATTTATTTCATTTGCATTGTCAGTAGATCCGTGAAATAAATTGGATTGAAAAAAATCCTCACAATTAAAAGGAAATACGAAGTAGATAAAAGTGTAGTGAAGCGAAAACTGATATTTTTTTCGTCTCTTTCGGATGGATTACTCATTTCCCAGGCATCCGATTCTGAATTACCGTTGCGTCTAAAGAATTTGTATGCAAGCTTTGTTGCTAGGATTTCCCCTGACATACGGGAAATCTGGTCCTTCACCCCACCACCAGCTTAACATCACAAATTTTAGGGTAATTTAACCCCGTTTGTCCTTTGCGCACGTTTTAATGCTATGGGTAATAAACGTTCATCCAGTAGGGTTATACCAAACACCATCAACTCTCAAATGTATTAATAGAATTAAGGAGTAAACTTAGTATATTATAATAATTAATGGTATCTTGTCTTTTGGCATTGATTTTCTTATATAACAAATACTATTGATAATAATTATAATAAAACATGTCTATTAGGTAAATTTATTAAGTGATTTAAAAGTATCCACCTATCCATCAGGACTAAAGAGCAATTTCTAAAAGTAATAAAAGAGATATTATGTAGATTGAATGTGTTTTTCAACTGCTTTTTTAGTTCTTATCATAAAATTCAACTCTTCAAATCCTAAAAATGTCGAATGGGTACATTAAAACAAATAAATGTAATGTAGACATGATTAAGAAGACATTGCACTCATATTAAATCTCATTAATAGCACTATTCAATAAATTGTATTCAGATTCTTAATAACCTTGCAATTTATATTCCAATTTATGTACTGCTCTTTGTTAGTGACTGCCGCGTTCTCATTTGCTATAGATAATTATTTTCCTATTGCAACTCGATCGGAACGATAATAAAAAGAAAAAATCACTGCCCAACGATAATAAATTTGTGTAACCGTTAGCTATCGATTTAAATGGTCAGGTGCATCCTGGATCATTTCAGATCCTTACAAACGGATAGAAAGATATGCATACACACAGGTGCATAAGCCGGAAACCTCAAGATGTACGCGAGAGCATTTCAAGCGTAAATCGAACTTAATCCAAACTAACACTTCACACTAGTTTAACCTTAAGACTCGATTACTTCAGAAAGCGGGGTAGATCGTGCTGTTCGACTTTAATTAAAGGAAGGGCGTAATTATGCACGGAGATGCTTTAATTACACATCCTCGATTTGCTTTTAGTGAATTTATGTTAAAAAAGGTATTGTAAAAGTAGCAAACAGGAAATGAAAATTACTTTTCACAAACAGATAAAATAAAAAGATGTAAACTGGCGACAATAATTATTCTGGTCATGTTTTAGTATAATATAAGATATTTTTATCCATATTTATCAGATTGGAGAGTGTTTGAAATTTATCATTGGAAATAGAAAATACATCATGTTTCTAGTATAAATTGATTAAAATATGTTGTTTTTTATGTATATATTTTAAAATTATATTTAAGTAAAATGAAAATATTAATATGTACTTTCCAATTTAATATCTGGTAATGTCGAGAACAATCACACAATTAATCACAGTGCGAAAAGCCAGGTGAGAGGTCATGTCAACTGCATTTTAAAAAGAAATCTATACTAGTCAGCAATCAACTGTACTTTTATACATCGCTCAAAATACATTACGTAATGTATTGTTCAACAAATATATTAAGTCAATTGTAAAATGTAGCTTGTCCAGTATTACATGATCTCAAAATTTGAATAATATGGAGACATTCCAGAAAGTGCACATATTATATTGTAAACTTTGGCAAATAATTTCAAACAGAACTAGTATAATACATAAAATAACCGAATTTATTAAACGTGTGTATGGATTATTGATATATAATTTCTATTGCTAAGCGTTTTATAAGTCACATCTAGTTTTAAATAATGGTGGTTATGAGTTTTATTATTTTTTGTTTTAAAATTGGAAGCTATTCAAAATTGTACAGTTCCTAATAGGATATACGAGGGCTGTCTGAAATTTGTTGAGCCTAACATAGACACAAGTATTTTTTCTATCAAATTTATTTTTATTTTTCAACATTATCTTCTTTTTCCACGCTTTATTTTTTTTTTAATTTGTTAAAATATTAGTTGGTCTGCAAAATAGATGACTACGGTTGCGATGACCTTCTTGTTTGATGAAAATGATTTCTGAGAACAATTGTTTTTGCGTTGAAAGGGAAAATTTTCAAACCCCACCTTTCTCCATTCTTTCTACGAGGTGGTTTGCGCCCTTTGCACTGCGGTCTTCTTGGTTTTGTTGTACACCTATGATCTCTCTCGCTCTTTTAGCAGCTTTGTCACTTTGTTGAAGTCCAGAATATTTCGCCAAGTAATTACTTTTAGCTCTACTTCGGTTAGTTTATGTTTGCTTGGGGGGGCTGTTTAGAGGGCTGTGCATTGCAGTTTATAAGCATAGCATTCACTCAGCAAGCGTAGCGGAGTTTTTTTTTTCCATACACTTGCTGCCCAGGGGATTCATTTCTATTCCCATTTCATGAAGACCAGTGTGTAACAACTTTAATCTTAAGAAACAGGAAATTGTTGCTAGGTGGTCAATCAATTTAAACTGAAATTTGCGAATTTTGGTTATGGCCTTGATGGAAGATTTTTTTTGTTGCTTTTTTTTGCAATTGCTGCATCATTGTTGTGGTCTAATATAATTTTGTTAGGAATAGCATTGTGTACTTCAAGTTTCCGGTCTTGTATATTATCTTGAAGGCATATTTAGGTCCAATCAACGTCTCTGTTGTTTTTTACCGAACTGGTTTGTCTTAAGGTTCCCTTTTATAGTCAATTTTTTTGGAATTCAGATTAGAGCTACCCTGTTGTTTTTCTATAATGCCTTTAGACTGGTTATGCTGTCTATTACCAGTTTGGATTTTATTACTGGCGAGCGTGTTACCTGTTGTCCGATATGATGGTTATTGGTCTGTTGAAGTATTGTTCCGATTTGATTATGTTTTTAGCGCACCATCTAATGAAAGGTATCTTTGATTAAGGCATATTTGCAACGTAACCGACTTTTCTCGGTTTTTGCTTTCATATATTCCAGCTCCGGTGCTATTGTGATTTTTGGTTTTATTTGTATACTAGATGGTTTTGTTGATTGTGGTTAGGTTTTTTTATGGGTGATGTGGGAGTTGTTTTTATTGCTCTCGTTATTAACAAACATACCAATCTTTGCAATCTTTGTAGTTTGTCTAGTTTGGTTGTTGTTTTGAGAGTGTGATTTTATATGAGCACTTTGTTTGTGATGATGGGTCTGATCATTTTGGCATATAACTTTATTTTGCCATATTGGGTGTTACTCTCTATGTTTGTCCGATCATTAATTTGATTTCAAAAAGCACCCGAATGATTTTTGTAGTTATACTATTCAGATGAGTATAAAAGGTTAGATTGGTATCAAGCGTGAGTTGCAGTTATTTTACTTCCTTTGTCATTGGGGGTGTGGTTTTATACATTTCCAGATTTTTTAAGTTGTCTTGTAAAATAGACGATTGCAGTTTTGTTTGGATTCACTAATAGTGAACCTTTTTGGTTATAAGCTTTTGCTAGCATAAAGCTTGAGATGTGCGTTTGCAGTAGTTCCTACAGAAGTTTTTTGGCCGAATTTTTGTAATCTTTTTTTTGTCAATAGGAATTTTTTTTAAATTTATTTATTTTGCAGCAAATTTAGGAATGTCATCTTAAATTATTGGGTTTTATAACGTGCACGCAACATTGATGCAGAACATTTTTTATCTGGAGGAAGGCGTACTTACTACAACACCACATTTTTTCTTAACCTGAAAAACTGACTTTCCATATAGGGAACTTGAACTGTGTAGCAGTCTAGTGCGCTAACTACTACAACACCTGCGGTATTTTATCGAAGGTGTTATTATTATACGTTTTTAAAAATTGATAATTTTGAACCGCATTTGTAAAATTTAAAACATTAATGAATTGCGTGTGTTATCGTCAGACTTTTGATAGATTGTTTCGATTTAATTAAATAAAATGGCCTATTTAAATACTTTCAATTTCATTTTGTTAATACAACAACATGAAGCATACCAATTAAATTAAAATAGAATTTTTGGGGCAGAATGACCTTTCTGATTTGTCGGGTGAATTGTGAGTAAAGGCTAAAAGATAAAAACAAGTTGAGGCGTTCCACGAAGTTTTTGTCCACTTTTGCCAGCACATCTTGAGCGATACTGGGGATTGCGTCTTTGATTGCATCCTTCAAAGCTTTTAGGGTTTGAGGTCGAGCTTTGTAAACCTCATTTTTGATCTTTTTACAGAAAAAAAAAAAAAATGCAGGGAGTAAAATCCGGGGATTTAGGGGGTCATGGAATATCTGCCGGGAAACAGCTCCTGCAGAAGATTACGTCAACGCAAGTGTGGGCCGTAACTCTATCTTGCTGAAGGTTTCTGCATTATGTTTTTCCTTTTTTGAACGAAAAAAACATTTTGCAATAGCGAGCAAAATTTATTGTTAAGTCTTCCGCTTATAAAAAAAGGCTTAATAATGCCTATAGACTGTCACTTTAGTGTTGTGAAGTGGCTTTTGGTGAATTTTTCAAGGGTTTTTAGTTGGCTAGTAACAAAAGTTTTGTTTTACAACAGCGCCGGGTGGTTAGGATTGCATTGCAAGCATCTGTACGTCTTACGCAGTTTTGTGGGCTTAATTCCTGGGCAATCATCATCTTATAGGGGTGTAACTTAAGGCCTGTGTGTAAAATTTGCCGAATTGTTCTGCGCAAAAACTTAAGGGCAGCGGCATGTTTTTGCGCAGAACGCGTCAGAGACTGTTTAATAGACGCTCTAACTGCCGCAATGTTTTTGAGTGTTTTCACACTGTTGGGTTGTCGAACTGCTTTATTACGAAGTGCAGATCCCGTTTTTCTTACAGTACTGATCCATTTCTTAATAGTATTAGGGTCAGGTACTCTGTTGTGATGAGATATATTGAACCGCCTGCGAAAGACTCTTTGCGTTCTTACCACGCTTTATCCGCTTTTAAATAAAGTCTCAACACAAAATCAGCGTGGTTGCCCCGATCTAACCGCACTTTTCTTATCTTTTTACTTGCTTTGTGACTTTTTAGTGATTGGTTGAAACTAGGGAGATTATTATGCCCCATCTTGTACTTTCAGTTTTTAGAAGATTGTGTTAGACTTGTGTATATAAAGTAAGAAACTTTTGGTATAATGCTAACAAATAAAATTTTATACATTTGATACTTTTCGATTTTATGCCCAAAGTGGGTATTAATGGTTGGCAAATTTGCCTCATATGTTTATTATACATTAATATTTAATTTAAATGTAATAACAAATTTAAAATTCCCGCGTTTACATATTATATAAGAAGCAAAACACAATGTGATTGGTTTCTAATGAAATGATGTATGAATGCCGAGTTGCACTTTTAGACGGATTTTTTTAGACGACACGGATACCGCTGGCTACGTCACATTTCAAAACTTGCGTTTTTGACATAAATTCAGACAAACGTGCTAAAATAACGCTAGTTCGCAAAGCAGTATACAAATAACACATTTCAAAACTAAGCTTATTTTATAATATAATAGGAGTTGATGTGAGACTAGTTTTGTATTATGCACAGTAGGGTGTCCGTTATTTCTGATTTGCGAAGTTTTTTGAAAGGACCAGTTAAATATTTTCTTTTCATGGTAAATAACTATTTTCAAATAGAAAACTCATTGGTAATCGTATTTTCGCGTGCCTTCAGGCAAATCAAATTTCCCATTTAATTAACATGGGAAAATCGTCATTAAACGATCAAAATTTTTTTTACAATTTGTCTTTATATATGTCAACATACCGTGGCAAAACTTTAAAAACAGTGTATTGAATACAAGGAAAACAAATTTGCAACAATAAAACCATTTCTGGTTGCAAAGTTTACGTCTGTTACACTTAAAAACAAAAAAAAAACAGATTAATGAAATTGCCAATCATTTTTATCCATTTTTTGATCGATTACGTGTTCTCTGACATTTTTCTACGTCAAAATGACGTTTTTTGATAGCAAATATTGGCACAACGCAATTCGAAGTCGCCAGCAGCTGCCATCTACCAACAGCTTCAGACACATGTCGCTACTAGATAACGTCAAAAATTTGCTGTTTCAAACTAACTCTGATTCTGACGGATGTCAAAACAAACAATTTCTAACCTGACAAAAGTCACTTCAACAAAGTTTTAGTTTATTGTTTGTGCATATTGTGTTTTAAACCCTACTTCTTATATTGGTGATGAGTATTGATGTAAGATTTATTATTGCTTAAATAATATTGTGATCTGACTCTCTTACAGATGTTAACAGTCTTTGGTTGTAGAAACACAAATTAATAGGTGTATTTTAATATTGTCTGATCAAGTTTTTACAGGGAGTTTATAAATATGTGGGATTATGTAATCACTTTAAATGTGCCGCTTTTTTTAAATTGTTAACTAAACTATTTGTTTTGACAGATCAACTTTGACAGCTGTCAAGCAAACATATGAAAACATATGTAGTATAGTGGACGATTTTAAAAAGGCGGCATATTTAAAGTGATTACATAATCCCATTCATTTATAAACTCCCTGTATTTATTTAATTGGTAATATAAGCCTGTATCCCCATCTCGAGAGTTTCAAATTACCATCCAATAAAAAAGTGTTGCAGATTTTATTTTATAAAACAAGAACATCAGCATCAATTCAACAGTCCAAGAAGTCATTGTGTATTGGAATCGATTTCAAATTCCGGTAGTGATAGTTAAAGTTTGTAAACAAAGACTATCGACGTTGTATGAAGAATACAGAAATGTTCAAAAAAACCAGCAAGGCCGGAAAAGTTCGAGAACTAAAATTCCAAGAAAGACAAAAGAACAAGGAGCTTAATATTCAAGTAAACTCAATGAAATATTATATTCTTACGCTGTAAAAAAATTACACTCAGAAAATTATATACAAAAGTATACATTTTTATTCAAAAGTAGAAATTTTTGCAAGGGGAAATTTTTACGGACGGGAAAATTTCACCAGTAAACAAAATCTGAACAGAGTACAAATTTTTACTTGTAGAAATTTTTACAAAACGGTAAAAAAATTTAGTTGCTTCATCGGAATTAGAACAAATTTTAAATGAAGAGCACAGTTTATAGAATAGAATGAAATAGGAATAAGATTCCCGTACTCTTCTAATAAGTATCTGTTCTGGAATTATTAACTTTCTATTTTCATTACTTTTATTTATACCAATTGTGAATTTTACTCACAAAAGTTTGGTAAAAAGGCTGGTAAAATTTTCTAATTTTTAGTGAAATCAACTCGTAAAATTTTTAATGTAAATTTTTTACATTGTACATTTGAAGTACAGTAGTATTATAATATTTTCTCAACACTTTAAATTGTTTTAGAAGCGTTTCCAGGACAAAGGGATGAGTTATTTGGCACCGAAGTCGAAACAAGTGATGCAGAAAATTTTGTTGCGGACAACTTGAAATGCTATGAAGGTTTGCTTCAAATTTTTCTTAAAATTACAAAAATTTATCTCAACGAAATTTCTTCTTTTATCCAATACTTCATCAAATGTTTATTTTTAAAAACACTTGTTTGAAAAATAACATTTGTGACAAAAAAAACACTATCGGTTTTTTGCGTTAAAAATGCCACCTTAAACCACAATTTTTTTTAAATTTATTTTAAACTCTCATAACCCTAAAAAGTTTATTTCCAGAATAAAAACAATAAAAAAATTGTGTTTTAAGGCGGAATTTTCAAGGGTAAAAACCAATCGTGTTTTTTAGCCACAAATGCGGAAACGCGTATTGCTATTTAAAAACATTGTTATCAAGCAAGGTTGCTTAGCAATTTAGTACAAAAAACGTAAGAATTACACAACCTTCTTCGATAACGATATTTGTTAGGTAGCAATATGCATACAGAATAGAGCTAATTATATGATTTGTGGTGATCGATCTATAAGACCCAATTCTATTTAGAGATTTTTATCATAGCATTTTTCTAAATTCTATAGAACAACGTGGTTGACTATTATACTTTTGTTATAAAAATATGAAATGCACAAAAATTGGTTATAAAAAATCGATACGTTTTAATTTGTACTATATAATCGATTAATCAAATATCCCAATTTTTACGTTGTGTTACAGCCAGAGAGAACGACCCGCGCTTAAATGACAAAAATTCCTCTGTAGAAATTTTGAGCTATCCGTCAACTCAGAGCTCAGGTTTGGCATTTGTCCATCTGGGCGAGATTATAAAAATCAAAATATTCGAGCTACCGTAAATGTTCTTACGGGAAAAGTTGTTGCCACATTAGATAAATGCAAAGTTTCGTACCAAAATTCCACTCGTATAATTTGTACAGTAGCAGAAGCTTTGGGTTTTGACGTTTAATCTTTAATCATGAATAAAACTTCAATAAACAAAACACGAAAAAATAAAATCGTGAAAGAGAATCTGAAAGAATCAAAAAGTTGTTCAACGATCAAGAAATTAATAGACCAATAATTGTTCATTGGGATGGAAAACTCATGCCCGATTTTGTATACTGCCAAAAGAAAGATAGAATGCCTATAATAACAACATATGGAAAAACTGAAAAGATTTTAAACGTACCGGCATTGCCAAATGGAAAAGGTTGCACCCAAGCCGAATATGTTTATAAAGTTTTGAAACAGTGGGGATTGACCGATGTTGTAGAAATTTTATGTTGTGATACCACAAATTCAAATTTAGGTAACATTAAAAGGGCTGCAGTTATTCTTGAGCAATTATTAGAACGAGATATTATGTAGGTTATGTAGGTGTATTAAAATACTTTTATATGCTGTGAGTTGTTTATTGTACAGACCGGTTTCGGCTGAATACATCGATATTATGTATTTACCTTGTCGCCATCATATTGATGAGATAGTTAGTTAGAGTGGAGTTTTTGCACTAAAATTTAAGAAAAAGAATGGTCCAGAAATAGAGTTTTTCTTGAAATTCAAAGCTTATTGGCCTAATATACATAAAAAAATATTTCAAAACTGGTTTCGAAGATAAAGTATTAGATAAATTGCTTAGATAAAAAATAAAAGATATTGACAAACATACTAAAGAATTACTTAATAGCAAACTTCCTCGAGATGATTACAAGGAGCTTCTCAATCTTGCTCGAGTTTTTTTAGGTTTAGTCCCAAGACATGAAGTTACCTTTAAAAAACCCATTGGGTGCTCTCATGCACGGTGGTTGTTGAAGGCATCATATAGCATTTTGATGTACTTTTTCAGGGATTTTGCCCTTTATTAGATGATAAAAAGACAAGTTGTTGGACATTTGTTTATTTGTAATATTCGTTTATTTAAAACATTGGTTCACCGCTCCTTTGGCGCTGAATGCACTGAAAAATTACATGGAATTTATAAAAGATTTATTTGAATACAGAAAAATTGATCCGGAAGTCGCAAATGAATTTCTACGGAAATTTAAAAATCACCTGTGGTATTTAAGCCCAGAAGTCAGCGTTTTTAGGCTGTTTGATAAAAGAGTTTCAAAAAACACCAAATCAAAAATTGTGAAGAAATTGAGCCGAAGTTGATTTTCCAAACGATGCAAGCAAACAATATTATGTAAAATCTGTAGAAGAAATGGAAAATTTAAAAGATGTCGATATCGATCATTTCATACTACCATCGTCCATCAAGCTATTTGATAGATTTAAAATTAATAAAGATTTTCTTGCCCTTGATATTGATGAATGGGAGAATAATGATCATTACAAAAACGGTAGACAAAAAATAAAAGAACTACGTGTTGTCAACGATGACGCAGGTAAAACTTACCCAAGATTATATAAATGCATTGGCAAAAAAAGAAAATCAAAGACAATACCTGATTCAACTTGTAGAAGAATATAATAAGTAGAGACCGGATAAAAAAGCATTAAAAATACGAAAAAAAGCGCTTAAAAAGGCATGAAAATATAACTAAAAAAGCATTAAAAAAGCACCAAAAATGTATTTATTTATTTATTTATTTATTCAATTGCCTTTTTTACCTTTCGGTGTCAGGCGTAACCAAAAATGTAAAAAAGCATTAAAAAGGCATGAAACAATTGAAAAAAAAAAGAAAACTTGAAAAATCCAAAATATGATATTTTAATAAAGGTTTTATGACATTTATATTTACAACAGTTTGATTGATGATATTTTTTACACACATTTTAAATAATATAAAAAAACTTTTAAATAACTAAAAAAAACTATCTACGAAAACAGTTAATAATTAAATGTCTAAGTGTAAAATTCTGTCTTCAATCACTTAAAATGTTTTTGAAGGGGAAAGATTTCTTTCGACATGCACACTTGCACACTTGCACATTAGTGCATGTTTAAATTTTGCTTTAAAGCTAGATTCATATCAAAATCTGGAACATTCTCTCCACTCAAAATACAGTTTATTTTATTTAATGTAGACATACATCTATTTTTCAAAAATACATCTTCGGATTTTGATTTCACTGTTTGCCTAATACAGCCTCGTACTTTTAAAATTGCATCTTTGAATTCTCTAATTATACTTAGACTTCTATTTAACGTATTTTCTTGTTTTCCTAGCAATTTTATGGCATGACTCACAAAACCGAAAGCTAAATTATATTGAAGTTTCTTATTTTTTAGAACTGCTTGGAAGTTTTTCACTGATTTACTTGCAGGATCCAAAAATTGTATTACAACGATTTAAATTTTTTTTAAATTGAGAGAATCTCCGACCTACCGGTCATATTCGGTTAGGATTTATAAAATACAGTTATTTGACTTGCTTGAAGAGGAGGCATTAAAATACGCTATGAGCTCAGTTGGTATATACAGAATTATATTAAACTTGTCTAAATAATAATATAAAAAGTATGCAAGATCTTGATACGTAAATTTTGCTCTACGTTTTCTAAATAATAAAATAATATTCGCTTTTTTTTACATTTCAATCCACTACATTTCATAGAATAGATTTATTAAAAAAAAAATTGTACCAAAACTAAAAAAAAAGTTTAAAAATAAGCACAAAATCTTAAAATAAGCACCAAATTCAAAAAAAGTACTAAAAAAGCAAAAAAAAGCGTAAAAAACTTAGTGCCAAATGATTACATTCTTCACAATTCGTGCACATATTTAGACATATTTTCGATGCTTTAACTATTTAGCGTAAGCATAATAGCTAGGAATCCGGTCTCTAATAATAAGATATAAACAAATGTAAACAAACAAACACTCGTAAATTTTTTTTTAAATTAAGCAAAACAATTTCATACATATTCTATGTATCAAACTATATCAAATTAAAGGAGCTTGATTGACTTGTGCACTCGGCAAGTAGAAAAGAATTTTGAAGAATGTAATTTGATACCTGTAATAAAAAAATTGAATAAAAAGTATAAGCTATACCAACCCTGTGAATTCTTCGTTATTTACTTAAAATTATTTACTGTAGGAACCTAATTTGAAGTATATTCTTTTTTTATTAAAAGAATGGATACGGTCAACAGATTTCAACCTTTGACCATTTTTTAAATCTTATTCAAAAACAAACCATTTTATGGAAATTTAGAAATACATTGAATTTTTTTATATATATATTGGTTTTAACAAATTTTTTCAGTTTCTACATTATTTTTGCAGTTCTTTTACGGTATTTGTAAATATACAGACCGTCTAAAAAGTTTTGATGTTTTTTTTTTTCAAAAAATTAGAAATACCATATTTGCTCTCAAAAATTCTCATTTTGACGTAGAAAAATGTCAGAGAGCACGTAATCGATTGTAAATTTTACATATAACACAAATTTTGACGTTATTTTATGACTTTCGCATTGAAAAATGGATAAAGGTGCATAGCAAATTTATCTGTTTTTTTTTTTTGGTTTTTTCAGTTTTTTCAGTGTAACAGACCTAAATTTTGCAACAAAAATGGTTTGCTTGTTGCAAAAAAAAAATTCTTGTATTCAATACACGGTTTTTGAAGTTTTGCCACGGTATGTTGACATATATAAAGATCTACAAATTGTAAAAAAAAATTTAATCGTTTAATGACGATTTTCCCATGTTAATCAAATGGGAAATTTGATTTGCCTGAAGGCACGCGAAAATACGATTACTTATGAGTTTTTTATTTCAAAATAGTTATTTACTATGAAAAAAAGACATTTAACTGGTCCTTTCAAAAAAATTCGCAAATTGGGAAATTACGGACACCCTAATGCACAGTCACAATTTTTTTTGGCATTTGTTGAGTTGTTTTGTAGTGTTTATCCTTGTTCTTGCTGCCTTTGGACAATGCCCGGTTTGACTAACTAGCATTTTCAGTTAGTATTTCTCGAGTTTTTGTATTTCTGTATGCCATTTTTGCAAATTTAATATTAAATTGGATGTATACATGGCCAGGCAGCTCAGCTGACACGTGCCACTTAACTTGCTTTAAATTTGCTATTGTTAAGTCTATAACTTTACTTTTACTGTTGTGTCTTTCAACCTGGTCGAGTTACTTTTATTCATAATGATTATATTAGTTTCTAATAGAAAGTTTTTTACCATTTGCGTTGATGTCGGTGCTCCCCTATGCAGTTGGTATGCATTGGGATTGCAACCAAGGATTAGTGGGGCATTGTTTCCGCTATTGATCAGCTTTTAGATTTTTCTTTTGGTTGGTTTCTTGTTGATTAGGGGAAGGTATGCGGGTCCGGATGGTCGCTTACTACAGCGTTATACAATTTTACTAGGCTGTACTACCAGTACCTATATAATTTACAGAAAATCCAGGCAATTTTTATCCCTACTTGCGACTTATAGTCCAGTCAAATATGCTCAAATATTAATCTCACCTTTAAAAAAATCCAAAAGTTTTGAAACTTTGTACATTGATTTATAGGGACTTAATAAAGAGTATGACACGAGCTTTAGCGATAATGACGGAAAACAGGGCACTTTTTCGGGTTTTTGTTAATATCTCAAGAACTGTAGGTTGGAGATAAAAGTTGACTATATACATAATGAAAGCTGATAAAATTGCAATAAAAATGATCATATACATTTTTTTGTATTCCCAGCGGTTACAGAGTTATAGGGCGCTAAAAATTGAAAAAAGTTTTTTGTATTGTTACGAGTTAAGGAGCCGGTCTCTTTTGTTTGGTTTTCCGTCTATTTTGACAATCCTCCCCCTTTCCCCCAACTACCTGCCCTTTTTTCCACATAGCGTTCACGATACGCGTCAAATTGTAGTGTTAGTGCGGGCTCTCTTTTACTTTCTTTGTTCATGGAAAAGGGGGTAATCAACCCTTTAACAATGTTTCTAAACATAGCTATCAACAGGCAGAATGATGAGGACTTAAACTACTACATATAGCATAAGCTTGCTCCTTACTCTTTATCTTTATTTGAGGAAACTGGAATGCGGAAAACAAAAAATCCGACTTATTCAATATCTTTTCGATTTTGACATAGTTGTGGATGGAGGGTTACTGTTACACAAGGTGGTGTGGCTCAAAAAATTCTTAATCTCAACAATTTGCCAATGTTATGTCACCTATGTTCTCAAGCATTATGCCGGCAAGAGCTGTACCATTGTGATGGCTATTCAGCGGCACCATCTAGTACGTAGTCAGCTGAACAGAACCGAAGTACAAGCTAAAAAGGTCAGTTGACATAAATTTTGAATACAAAACACAAATCACAGTCAAACAAGATGATTTTTTTTTCTTTACGACCATGGAATTAAAGCAAAACAAGCATGTAATGACGTTGGTAAATCATCTGCACAAGAGTAATAAAATCTTTAACTAGTGACAAAGTAGCAATAGTTGGCAAAGATGTTGGTCCTACTCATGGCTTTAACTCCATTTGAAGGACAGATATTATTTGTTAAACCAAGCCACGGCAGAGTAGAAAGAAAGGTATATTTGAGTCAGCAATAGCAAACTATGGGAATAAAAAACATGCTTTTACTAAATTGGTTTTGAATGTGACTTCTTTGCGCTGTCGCCCTGAGATGAAGCAGCAATGCAGCATGCTTTATGTGTATACCAAATCCAAGTTGGGCTAGGAAATGAGCTTCTTTAAGAATAGTGGGGTTGGAAGTTTGAGCCAGCCAGTTGATCCCATTAACTACAGAAGACGCAACAGAACCTGAGGCAGTCCTCAATCTCATTTCTTGCAAATGTATAACTAGATGTGGAAACAGATACGGTTGCTTAAAAAGTGTTCTGTTTTTGGTACCGCTAGAGCTCGTGTCATATTTGTCTCATAGCTACTTTGACTGGATTTATTATACTAACGCTTTTTTTGAAAGTGATGCGATTGAATATTTTGAATCAGGTTATAAAACGTAAAATGTGTTTACTTTACTATTTTGGGCTAAAATTCTTATAAATAGTTTGAAGGTGTTTCAAAGTTTCAACGTTTAGAATTAATGGTAATTGTTTCATTATTTTTTTTTGAAAAAATATGGTCTTACGGTTTTGAATATTGAAACACCGCACCAAACGATGACTTTACCATCATAAAGTGGTTTTCATTAAACTGGTGTGGAATTCCTTTAGCCGAGTCTTGTTAACATATTACTTAAATGGAAATGCTTTTGTCTGACATAAAAAAAATTGTGGTTTTTATTGTTTTCAAAAATGTTCATAAACCGTCTGCACAAATCTAAACAAACTGGTTTATGAGACCTTTTAGCTTGTGAAAGACTTGAATTTTATATGGGTGGAAGTGCAAATCAGAATGCAAAATTCTTAGTAATCTTTTTTTGGAAATTTGCAATGCAACTGAATAAAATATTCTGAAGATTTGTTCTCAAAATGCTACAAAACAGCAGTTTTATCACCCTGAATAGTCTACCACGAAGGTTTTGTTTTTTTTTTTTAATTTTGAAAACAGGAAGTAGTCCCTATGGGTCAAGTCTGGGCTGTAGGGGAATGATTGATTTTTGAAAATAGCAAGTTTTTATTTTAAGTTAAGCAATTTCAGCGGTATGCACAGGTGCATTATCGTGTTGCACGGCAACGCACCTTACTCTTTGTTAATTTTTCTCAACGCTTTGCCATGATGTTTTTGGTTGACGGGGATACCCTGGCTTTTTTTGGTGGTGGTTTACTTACATGCCGTCATTATAGGTTTTCTTTAAGGCAGAGGATTATAATACAAGACTATAGTTTCATCTCCAGTAACAATAGATTGCAGAACTTCTTGTTGACTTTGTCACAGAGCTTCAAACAGCTGACAGAAGTTTTGGTACTCATCTTGCACTCACTTTATTTATACTCAAAAGTTTATTGAGTTTTTGGCGAATTGATGTTTGACAGCTCTGATATTGCTGTTAATTCTTTCATTTTTAGTTGGCGGTTACTTTGGACCAGTTCTTTAATAAAGGCAATAGATTTTTTTGTGATCACTTCAACTGTTTGACTAGAACGGGTGCATCTTCTTAAGACTCATAGCTCATTTTAAGCCTTATGGCTTATTCTTTCACGGTGGAATAGAAGGTCAATCTTTACTGTATACGTCATCCAATCATTTTTTAGTTTGATGAGTGGTAATACTTTCCAATGTGAAGAATTTGATGACTCCTTTTTGCAAAACTGGCATAGTGAAACCTAACGATGTCTGTCTGGATATTACTACAAGACTAATTAAAGTAGAAGGTTGAAATTGCACATGTAAGTTAATAAAGCATCACACTTTACTGAGAGTATTTGACATTTGGTTTAAAGCTTTTAGAAATGTAGTGTACCAGGAATTTATGGCGGTTACGTCGTAAGCTGGTTAAGTCTTTCTTTAATAAAGTCCGGTTCAATTACTCCACAATTCTAATGGACCAACATCTAAAATTTTGTGAGGAAGTTACATTATTGGTAAATAAAAAGTAGTTTTTTTTAAGTTTTTAGTATATTATGTATACTTTTCAGTTTTTTTTAACCAAACCAGTGTGGGTTCTGTATATTGTATATATATATTGTACCAACACTGTGTTTGGTAACTTTAGAATTAAGTTAGTCTAATAACCGCTAAAGATAGTTCCCCAATACCATAACACTGAATTACGTAGAACCGTTTTAAGAGAGTACGTACAGCTTTGCATTTTCGAAATTTGATCAATTAGAAAGCACATAAAATTGTAATTAACTATTTTTGACAAGTGTCATAACTTTACTAGTGGGAACAATAACTTGTTTGTAAATTTTCCGGATATTAGAGTAATCGCAGTACAGCGTGGCCGGTATAATACGCAGTTTAATATACACGAAAATATTGTTTGCTGTGTTCCTCTCATGCCTTCACTCGTTTCAGCTTCCTTTTCTCGCGCTGACATTTAACACATTCTACGGAACACTGTAGTTTTTCTATTCAAGCAGTTTAAATTTTAACTTAAAAATGTTAACTTTTTTTACCGTTTTCACTTTTAATAAACCTAACTTATATTTTTATATTTATATTTATTATTACATTTATATATAGGCCTAACATTACTATTTATCATTAAAAAATTAAATTTATGAAAAAATATTCTAAACTAAAATCATCCATAGACGCGTTTCGAGGTTTACCTCTCATCAGTATGGCTTTATTTATTTAAACTTAATAATTGATACAACTGTCTCATTTGAGGACATTGCGTCTCTTCTTTATATATTTTACTATTTATCGTTTATTAATCGTTTTAAAATTGCTTTACTTATTTTAATAATATGTTATAATTGCTTTATATTTTAAATGCAATGCGATGTTGATATGACTATCTAGATATTATTGAATGATTGGATAATATTCTCAATATTTATAGTCTATTGGGGATTGAATTCAGACGGATTACAATCGATACATCAATACAAATATAATATTTCATTTGTACAGCAATTGCCAGTATATATAGAAAATATAATGTAATAAAGTCATATCTCTATCAAAACTCCATTAATATTAGATCGAACGGAGGTCTTTAGCCCTGGACAAATCCTTACACATAAAAATAAAGTTTCTTGGGACTTCATACAAACTTTTATCGGACTTGAATAAAACTACCACTACTAACTTTTTACTTTGTAGCGAATCATATTTATCAATATACGGTAATCTGTAGCAATTTATAGTAGTAATGTATGTATATTGTAGTTAGTTTGAGTATTATTGGGGCCATTAAGTCTATCTTAGTGTAGTTAAAGTTAGTCATTAAGAACGTTTTGCAGCGCTATGTTAATTTCACGATAGCTGGAATAAAGGATAAAGCAGTAAATTTATTAGGAAGAACGGATAAATTTGTCACGACCATTATTTATGTTGTTGTGTAACCGGGAAGCGGCATACTTGAATAATCGATGTACAATAATTTTACGTTCGCTTTGTCACTTTTTTCACTTTTGTCACAATGAAGCAAATATTTTAAATTTATAATATCATTACGATCGAAATGAGTTCATTAAGTAGCACTGAAATATTCATTCATATCGTCTTAATTGCCCAATTATAGAATATTGGCTTGAAATTTAATGATTCAGTTATGTGCGAAGTCGTAAATAAGTTTATTTTCTTACATTTCTAACGGATGTGTACCTCGTAAAATTTAACTATATGTTTGAAACAACATATTAATACGACATAAATAATTGAATTGGATTGGTTCTATGTCTAACATACAACACATTTTACTAATGTAATCTTTATTTTTTTAATTGAATTAAGTTATTAATTAAAGAAAAATAATATGATTTATACCATTAGTAAAACAAAGAATACTAAATTGTATAACTACATAAGGAAATACTGTATACATACATCAATTATTTTACATATTTTACACTACTATAATAATGCATATGAACTATTAAATAATTTTTTTTATCAAATTAATATTATATTTGAGTTCTTGAACAGTTTTTACCAAGAAATTTACTTTTTAATGTTACTTACAGTGTGAAAAACAGTTTGGTAACTATATTAACTAACTATTTGTGAGAAAATAATCTGACCGATCTACATTTTATTTGCAGATTGTAAAAGCAAATACAAGGCTGTATCTATGAGGTTTTTTTTTGTTAGGCGTAGGTGGGGATTCTTCTAAAGACTTCGCTCCCAGGACGTGTCGGATTCACCTTTCTAAGGGTGCATACCGACTAAACCCCACTCATCTGGGAATTGCCTGGAAGTTCGAGACCTTCCGGCTCATGTATCTTCCGTTTGGAGATGTGTATGTAGGAAGTTGTTTAGGAGTCGTCTCCGGGTTGGAGTTTTTGTTTTTGGATGTGGTTTTACCCACGCTATGTAAGAAGCAACTTGGCTACTATGTAGTTCACCGGTCGTTTGTGGACAAAATATTCCCGATCTGGTTCGGCGAGTCTTGTTAGATTGGGATTGGAATGAACCGCGAGGTTTTTGAAATACTTTTTGGCCAAAGCTTCAAAATGTTGACGAAGTGGTGGAATCTCTAGGTCTGTCCGAATGTCTAGATTTCGAACGTACCATGGAGCTTCTGTGTGAGCATTCGGGGAGTTTTGGAAAGCTTTTAAGCGATTTAGGTGGCTACTTACTTGCCGCTGTTCTCCAAATGGGGGAAGCGTATGTGATTATCGGTGTAATGGTCGAGGTGTAAAGCCGGATTTTATTCCGGAGCGACATGCCGCTGTTTCGACGCAACATCGGGTAGATAAGTGACTTAGCCATTTTTGATTTGTCCAGAATGGATTGAACCTGAGGCTTGTAATAGAGATAGAGACCCTTGTCCAAGATTACTCTAAGATACTTGGCAGTGTTGGACCACGCTATGGGAACGTCATTGAAGGTGACGTTCTCATGCGGTTTAAGTTACCAACGCCGAGTGAAGAGTTCGGCCTTGCTTTTCTCTGAGTTTACTCCAAAGTACCATTTATTCATCCAATCTTAAGTAAGGTGATTATTTTGGTCGACCTTGAGTAGATAAGTGCTGTATAGTCAGCGTATTGAGTCATTTTAACCCCGTGCATGCTTTCTGAAGGCATGTCGGTTTCGTACAAGTTAAAAAGGTGCGACGAGAGAATAGAGCCTTAAGGAACTACGGCCTCTATCTGCCAAGAAGTAAAGATGTGGTTATCGAGTTTGACTGCTATATTTCTGCGTTTTAGATATGAGGCTAGCAGCCTTATAATACGCAGAGGAAATTGTTGTGATTAGCTTTAGAAGCAGTCCCTTGTGCCAGACTTTGTTGATGGCTTTTTCGACGTCGAAAAAGACTACTCCCGTGGCTTTTTTTGTCTGAAACCTTCGACAATGTGGTCCGCCACTCGGTATAGTTGATGTACGCTCGAGTGTCCTCATCTGAACCCATCTTGATGGGAGGGGAGAAGATTGTTCATATCCGTGTGCTCTTGAATGATATCCAAGATCACCCTCTCTACGGCTTTGCTTAACATATTCTGCAGACCTGGTCAGTGCTGCATCTATTGGCAGTATGACCGTGCCTCTGGCAAGGCTGATATTGTGGGATGCTGTTAGATTTCTTTTTGTGCTCTACAGCGACTTTCAAGCCGAGTAGATGAGTTAGGTTTAGGATCTCCGCGCTCTTAGCTCCCTTTGGGAGTTGTACGGATACCATGGAGAACCTGATAAATGGGTTTCCCATTCTATGTACTTTTGTGTGCTGATGGCTTTTCTATCAAAGTCATACAAAACATAATCAAACCTCGGCTGTCGCATGCGGTACAATACGCAATCAATAATGTTAAATTTAAATTGAAAAAATATGAATCGATAAATTGAGGAGCAGAAGTAACAAAGGGGCTAAGTGCCAAAATTGTTAAACAGAGAAGTTGAAACAGCAAAACAAAAGACTTTTCAAATAATTACTTATCTACCTGATTGTTTACTGATTTGTTGAAATTCTGTTACTTTACCGTCTGATATAATAGAGTCGATGGCACAGAACCTATCTTTAGGAAATATTTAATGTTTTGGCAAATTTGCACTTTTTGCTCTTTTTGTTACTTCTGCTCCTCAATTGATAATAATGTTACTGTAATGGTTATAATTGCATTTTACAAAGAAAAGAATGGTTCACCAGACAAGTTATTTGAAATAAAGATGTCATTGCATATTTTCAAGATTTAACACTGACCACAAATTAGGTATTTCATCTTGGTACTTCTAAACCTGCGCTTCCAGTTTAATTAAACATCACTTCAACACTGTTGTGTAACAACAAACAACTTAAAACTGTATTGGCTAACACAACTAAAAGCCCGTGCACATTATGGTTGATAAAAAATAAATAAAATGAATAAAATAATAAATCATGCTTTTTAAAATACACTTTGCGAACTATATTCACGCATTCGGGTAGCCTCGGGCGTACGAACATCAAAAACAGAATTGGTCGGCAAACCAAACGCTGAAATAATAAACGTTAAATATAGGTAGATACATGCAGGTTGACGGTGAAAAAAAAAAGGAAAATATTAACGTATAATATACATATCTTACGTGTACAAGAAATGTATATTATACGAATACACACTTACCATATACGCTTTTTACACCATATATACGTGTAATAAACTTATATTATCTAAACTTGTGTTTACTGGGTGCAATTGTTGTAATGACATTATCAAAAAAAAAAATAGTTTTGGAATATTAGCAATCGCAAATAATTACATCTATTGGGAACGATTAAATAGTAAAGGTAATTCTAAGGATGTTTCAACAAAAAAACTGAAGGTTGGAGAAACTTTTGGTAAAAAACATGTTTGTGGCTTTTGTGTTTTGACGTGGCAAGATGTGCTTATCGTAAACAGACGAAAGGGTTTTGTTAATAAACCAGTAGCTGTTGTAGACTACAGCACTGCCAAATGTTTTATTGACTTGTCAGATCAAATGGCAAGTTACAATACTGCGCTTTGGAAAACCATAAAATGGTACAAAAAAACTGCAATGTAACAACTTTTAGGACCTACTACCATAGTAGGTCCTAAAAGTTGTTGCCCATTTTAATTAGATTTTAGAGAACAAGTGTTCGAAGAATTATTATTTTCTAAGCAAACAACAAACGAAAATGATTAAGATCAAGATGTTGCGTAAACGTCAGGTTTAACTCCAAAACGACACAAAACAAGAAAATATGGTAAAACTTGTTTAGAATGTTTTACAAATATACTTAACAAATTTGTTTCTTTTTACATTTTTTATTTTAACGCTTATCCAGTGTTTACGATGAAAATTTTTATGAGATCAAAACTAACATGGAGAAGAAACATCTGTCATTTGTTTTCGACGATGATGAAATATATAATGCATCGTTTTGTGTTTGGGAATTTGACTCGGCATTATCTGAAGCGCACAATACTGCTCCAGGTGCCGATTTGATACACAATGCTATGCTTTAGCGTTTAAGTCGCTCTGCCAAACTTCAGCTTTTGGTAGTTTATAACCGTGCATGGTCAGCAGGGTACTGCCCTGATTCATGGAAGCTAGCTATCACAGTACCAGTACTTAAACCTGGCAAAGATAAAAAAACTTTTGACAAGTTATAGACTTATCTCTCTAGCTGCTTATGCAAGTTATTAGAGAGAATGATCAATAAGCCTCTTACTTGGTTATTAGACTCAAGAGGTCTAATTGCTGATATACAATGTGGTTCAAGGCGTTATTGTTGTACGACTGATCACTTTGTTCGGCTGGATACAACAATTAAAAATGTATGTGTACAGAATCAGTATCTTGTTGCTGTATTCTTTGACATTGAAAAAGCATATGACATGATGTGGAAATACAATGTTCTACGGTATTTGCGGATACATGGCATACAAAGTTTTTTAACTTCCCGTTTGTTTAAGGTACGTGTAGGTGATAGCATCTCGGGCATACGTCAGCAACAAAATGGTATTCCGCAAGGGTCTATTTTAAGCGTGACGTTATTTATGATATTTATTGATGGCATAAGTCAGTTCATCAAGAATCCGGTGAGCGGATGTATGTATGTTGATGACGTAGCTATCTATTGCGTTTCGAGAAACATGCCAACATTGGAATGTCAACTTCAAATAACTATCAACCGCATTTTGAACTGAGCAATAGCAATGGATTTACTTTTTCTACAAGCAAAACGTTGCTTATCTATTTTTATAGAAGGCAAACTTTACACGGTGACTCTTTGGACTCACAAGTCACAGGCATTTGTTGGCATCTGAGATTCTGAATTATCACCCAGTTGGCCGATAGTCTTTGGCAATCAGATTGTTGAAATCAATTGTCTGCTCGAATTTATTCAACGGAGCAGACTTAGTATATGGAAATAATTGTTAATTTATTGTGATTAATGTTTGTGTATTGTAAAATCTAGCAGTGTTTAGGATCTTTTACACCCTAGACACTGTTGGAATTATGTTTCATTTTTGCTATAGTTTCTAATAGTATGTAAATGTTTATTTTATCTTTATTTATTATTTATTTAAAAAAATTCTAGCATCATAGAAAAAAGAATAAGAGACAAGATTGAACCATGCGGATTCAGAAGAGAGAGAACCACTCAAGATTTTATATTCATAATAAGACATCTAAGCGAGAAATTTTTAAATAAGAAAAGGGACATCCATATCTTCTTCATCGATCTAGAGAAGGCATTTGACCGGATAAGAAGAGAATATATATGGAAAGTACTTCAAAAGAGAGGCATAGACGGAAAAACTTTAAACCTATCAAAAGCTTTATACAAAGAAAATAAGAACATTGTTAGAACTAACAATGAAGAATCTCCAGAGTTTGAACCCAAGATCGGGCTAAAACAACGGTGTGTACTGAGTCCAATATTATTTACAATAGTGATAGATGAAGCCATAAAAAAAGCAAAGAAAAGTATGAAGACTCTAAAAGTAGGATATTGGAAGATGGAAGCAATAAAGATTATGGAATTACTATTTGCAGACGATATGGCAATAATGGCGGAAACGGAGGAAGATTTACAACACAACATCAACATAATAGACATGGAGTTAATAAAAATAAACATGAAGATCAACATAGACAAATCCAAAACAATGATAATATCAAGAAAAAACAAAACCTATAGAATAACACTACATAGAAAAAAGATTGAACAAGTTGAAAACTTTAAGTACTTAGGAACCATAATTAACAATAAAGGAAAGATAGACAATGAAATAAATGAAAGAATGGGAAAAACCGGGAAAATATTCAACATGATGAAAAATACATTTTTTGGAAGAAAAGAAATACCAAAGAACATAAAAACAGATATAGTAAAGAAGGTAATAAGACCAACAATAATGTATTCCAGCGAAACATGGACATTGTCAGAAAAAAACAAAACGAGAATAAATGCAACAGAAATGAGATTCTTAAGAAAGATAGAAAATAAAACAAGAAGAGACAGAATAAGAAACGATGTACACAGACAAAATTTACAAATAAAACCCATAAATTAAAAAATAATGGAGGGAAAACTAAGATGGTTTGGACATGTATGCAGAATGAAAGATACGCGAATAACGAAAAGAAATATATGAAACAAGAGAAATGGGAAAAAACCCCCGAGGAAGACCGAGAAAAACTTGGAACGACAATGTAAAAGAAGAAGCGGAAAGAAAGGGAATACCGTGGGAAGGAATCAAACAAACAACTCAGGACAGGAAAAAATGGAGAGAACTATATCAAACGACATAATGCAAAATGCCATACACCGAAAGGTAGAATGGCATATGTTTAAATAAATAAATGTTTAAATAAATAAATAATTTATTTATTTACTTAATTTTATTCTTTAATATGTCATTTTACAGCATATTATTTTGCACTTTTTATAGTTAGAGAAAAAAATCAGCATTATCAGTCTTTTTAGGCTGATATGCCAAAAATCTATACTAACTAACTAATCTTTTTACATTTTTCATGTTTAATTTATATATTTTCTTAATATTAGCGGTCCTGTAGCAACTAGAGAAGTATGCTTTATCGACTATCCAGCGGTTCATATTTGGCAATAGTCTCTAGTAATTCAAAAGAGGCTTGAGTAGTAAAGATTAGCAAGCATTCAGCTTATATGCACAATCTTCATTTACTTTTACCACCTAATAACTTGTAACCTTTGCAGATGGTGACTTATGAACTGATCCTATTGTTTACCAAGCCATAGAACAAACTTACGTTGAAAGAAAAGCTGTTAGGCAAGTGGCCTGCTGTCCATCAGTGCGCACTAGTTTTAAGTCAATAGATCAACAAGCGAATTATTCTACTTGATCATTATTTTACTATTGTATTAATCTGAAACTAAAATCTTGCTGCCAGAAAGGTGTGCCAAAAGTGCGTGTTATAATAACAACGCTTGGTATAGTTTTTTTTTTCATTTTCAGTGGGTTAAATACGTCGATAGGAGAATATTATTACTTTTTCTAGTCTATAGTATATTTATTCTGAATTCTAAAATATTTAAGATTTTTGCGGCTTTATACCAAGTTTGGTGTCTTTGAGAATACAAAATGTATGGTTTCTACTGAGTGTTGTAAATGTTTGTAAGGGGTATTAATTTTTTAATAAGGGTGGTTTCTTTATACAATTAAGTTACATTATTCAACTTGGCATGCAGGAATGTCATGATTGTGTAATTTTAGATTTTTATATTGATTTTATAGGGTTAAAAAATTATTGTATTATTTTATATAATTATAAATGATTTACGGGTTAAAAATAATTGCAGAATTTGTCATACAACAAATTATTGTTAATTATAATTTTGCTATTTTAATTCGAATGTATTTAATTTGTGTATAGGGATTAGTCGAACAAGTTGCATGCAAATAATTATTATATTTACTGTTAGTACGTCACTATAAAACATTAGTAGTAAAATATTC
The DNA here is from genome assembly GCA_963932245.1 of Tachinus rufipes. Lineage (NCBI taxonomy): Eukaryota > Metazoa > Arthropoda > Insecta > Coleoptera > Staphylinidae > Tachinus > Tachinus rufipes. The sequence goes on along the minus strand of OZ010741.1, from coordinate 40,087,544 downwards.
CGATACCGGGAATCGAACCCGAGCCTTCTGGGTGAAAGCCAGATATCCTAGCCACTAGACCATATCGGATACTTGTTAAACTTAGTGGTGTAATAAACCGCGATAAAGACTTTTTCTATATTAATATAACTACGTCACAGGTTAAAACGCAAAGTAATTCATTTGAAAATTAACATTGTGCAATTGTGATTACGTTATACATATATATGGAATAATCTATTTTGGTAATTTGCTATGCAACGTATAATTATGTTGAATTTTCCATATTTAATTTAATAATAAAATATTTATTTATTTTAGCGGAGGATTTATCATAATTGATTCAATGTTTTGCTATTTTTTCTATTGGATACACAAGCGTTAATGCGACAATGATTTGCATAGATTGTGTTTTAATGTAATTAGAAAAAATACTTTTACTTTTTTTATGGTGCGGTTGATGATGTTGGGATGACAGATTTTTGATCAATTTATAATTATTTTTAAATTTTTTAGCAACATCAAGGTTGTTAAATTAGCGGAACAGGGCTAGTGTGTTTTACTATTCAATTTAATTAACCGATCATGACTTAATTTGTAGCTTAAAAGTTACTTACTCTAATGTTTGTGGTCTAAAAAACAATTTAAATTCTGTTTATCAGCATCTTAAACATAGAAAACACAATGTTCTTTTTTTGACTGAAACCAAAGCAAACAATAAAGATCCAGATCTCTTTAATCTAGTAGATTCCGATTATTGTCTTGAACATTCATTTGCTGACCAACAAAGTGTTTGTGCCTACATTCACAAACAACAAGCGTATTATAGACTGACAAAGTACGAAATTACGGGCATTAGTTATAATAGCATATTTCGTAAAGTCAATCTTTCCGATAAAAGACTATTTTTGTAAAGCCTATACCGTTCTTCAAATAAGGTAACTCCAAACTTTTTTGATGATATTTTTGAAAGATTTGACAAGCTTCTTCTAGGTAATCATAAAAAAAGCTGAAATAATTTTGTTAGGAGGTTTCAATGTACGTAATAATAAATGGTAAATTCATTTTCTACACCACTAACCGGACAACAAGCTATGATTTTTGCTGTTTTTTTATTATCTTACTTAACTTATTCAGTAACCCACATTTTTTTTTGTGGTGAGCTTCTTGATGAGCTAAGATTATTAGATCTGTATCTTTTACTATCAGTACGCCACTAAAAAATATTAGTAGCAAAATATTCCGATACCGGGAATCGAACCCGAGCCTTCTGGGTGAAAGCCAGATATCCTAGCCACTAGACCATATCGGATACTTGCTAAACTTACTGGTGTAATAAACCGCGATATAGTCGTTTTTTATATTAAATTAAAACGCAAAGTAATTAATTTAAAAATCAACATTGTGCAATTGTGATTACATAAAATATATAAAGAATAATCTATTTTGGTAATTTGATATGCTCATAATTATGTTGAATTTTCTATATTTAATTTAATAAATCATAATTGATTGAATGTGTAGCTAATTTTCTTTGTTGGATATAATAAAGGGTGGGCTATCTAACTTTTGGAATTTGAATCGGAATTTTTTTTTTTTTTCAAAATTGTGAGTTTATTAGAAAGATTAGACATTTTAATTTAAGAATAAAACACAACATCATTCAAATAATTGCCACGGCTGGCTTGACAGTAACAGATCCAATTAACTTGGATTTCGTATGTTAAGGCATCAATCGTCTCTGGATGCCAATTCTAGGCGGCCAATTGACATTAGCATTTTGGCGGATTATTCGTTATGTTGGCTGTATGGCAAGTGGCCTTGTCCTGTTGAAACCAAATGTCATCCATTTCATACTTTTCAATTTTTGGAAACAAAAATTTGTTTAGCATGACACGGTAATGTTTGCTATTGACAGTAACGACTGCTCATTTTTTAAGAAAAATGGCCCATTAATGCTGCCGGACCAAAAACCACAACAAACGGTTACTTGTTGTGGAGGCATAGGCTGTTCAATAGTCATATGTGGATTCCTTGATATGCGACAATTTTGCTTATTGACATAGCTTTTGAGTTGAAATTGAGCTTAATCGAAAAACACGATTTTTTTATAAAAATGCTCATTTTTGGCCAAATCTTTAGGCTATTGGGCTAATTGAACATTGTATGATTTTAAACCGAGGTTTTTATGCAAAATTTTCCTTAGAGAAGTGCAAGAAATGTTCAGTTTTTGAGAACGATGACGAGTTGATGTAGATGCACTCACACTCTGAGCAACATCATTAATTTTTTTGGCTGATCGAACTTGACGAGAATGTGAACGATCCAGTTTTGCGAACTCGCTTCACAAATTGGTTTACAAACTGCGTTGAAGGCTCTTCATTTTTATCAAATTTCTTTCGTAAATTTTTTACCGTTTGAGTAGAAGACTCACTACTTTGGAAGTAAGTTTTTATTATTTCCCAACTTTGTTCAAGTGTAAAGCGTCTCATTTCGTAAATGTTAAACATAAAACTAAATTTCTGTCAACTCATAATTGTCATTATACCTATAAAAACAAAATAAACGGTAGTTTAAATTCCAAACGTTACATGGCCCACCCTGTAGTTAATGCGATGATTTGCGTAGTAGTTTTTTAATGTAATTAGAAGGAATATTATTATTATATTTTTTATGGCGCATTTAAGTTTGTCATTAAACTTATTTAGTTATATATAATCTCGAAAGCAAGTTAAGCTTCAATGAACGTCTTTGTGGTTTTTTTTTTGCAAGTTGTTTATGGCTAATGATTTTATTACTGGCTAACGTATGCGTAGTGTCGTTTGGCTGTCTGACATGATGGTTATTGGCCTGTTGAAGTGTTGTCCCGATGTTTTTGGGAGACTATTATTTTACTTGAAAGACTGAGGCATGTTTATTTAGGGATAATACTGAATGCTTATTTGATTTGATCACTTCACTTCTTTTATACTTTGCTAGTGTTCTATTGCTAGATCTATAACTATAAAGTGAGTCACCTTTATTTATAATAACTATGTTTACTTTTAAAAATATTTTAGTAGTTTCTCACTTCTTAAGTTGATGTTGGTGCTTCTCCATGTCATGTGCTAGCGATCAGTTTTTGGATTCTTTTTAGTGGCGTAGGATGATACATAAACGGGGATTGCATAAGGGTTTGCTAACAAGAGCTCTGCTCAGGTTTTTGGATAACGGCGATGTTGATGTCATGTTTCTTAATATACGCGGAGGCTGCCCTTCAGTGATCTGCACAGACTTTTCTTTTTCTCTGTTGGAAAACCCTACTGCATCATTGTCTTTTTGGCGAGACGCGTTTTTTTGGTTTGTTGCCATATTTTTTTGTGATGGGACAGTGTTCTGTAGCGTTCTAATTTTTTGTCAGGCGCTTTTTTTATAGGTAGGACGTGTTATGTTTATTTAAGGTCTAGTTTTGAGTTTACTACTTGTTAGGTTATATTAAGACTTTTTTGGGTTGCAGTATTTTTAGACGTTTAGAGAAAACTTGTTTCAACAAATGTGATATGGGGCCACTCTCTGAGGAGCTTGTCTGTTCTGAAAACGCATGGTTTTTTGTTTTTGGCATTTCGGGCATTTTTTTGGTATTATTACTAATGCAATTCTTGTAAGATTGTTTCTGAAGGTTAGTTAAGTATCTCTTAATTTTTTGCCGGTCGTTTTTGTGACGCTGGTTTACCGTTGCAGGACAGCTTTTGCTTTTTGTAACTGATGTGCCTGCAGCTGATGAAGGAGGTGTTGAGTTCTGCTATTGCAATCTTGGTTCTTTACCCACATTTGTGTTTGAGGGTTTTTTTGGTTTTCTTGATTACCTGAGCTGTGTTTCTTCAGTTTCTACTGGCCTTTGAAAGCATCTGTTTTTTTTTTAAATTTTTATGTAAGCAAGAACCTACAAAACCAAAAAAAAATGGGTGACGGTTATATGGTACAAGTTGGTTTCTTTATTATAATTTGGCGTCGCTAACGCAACAGTTAATAGGTGGACATCATAGTCTGCTGGCAAGTGTTTTCACGCAGAAGTTAAACCAGTCTTTTAACAATTTAATTGCCGAAATAAACAATTGGTTTTAGATGTACATTGAGCCAGCCGAAAGTTTTGTTACAAGAAAACGTTTATGGACATTTTGGCCGAGTCATTACTAAACTTCATATCATTACAAACTGGAGGAACCTATTGGTTTATTTTATGGCTATTTTTTTATCTGCTTATTAAGATTTACAGACTTGAAGCAAAAAGTCTTGCGACGCATGGTGTGTTCTTTGTTAAAAGCGAGACTTGACCCGATCAAGAAAACCTAAGCAGTTGCCCAATTATTTACAACGATTTACTACTTACAACGATTTGACACCAGAACTTGATGATCAGCTGACAAAGTTAAAAGTATGACTTGATTTCTGTCAATGGGAAGACGATCAACTTCAAGGACACACAAACACAATGGGTAATTTTATATTTGAGCTGCTACACATCAGGAGAGAATAAAAATGTGAACTTGGACTAACCATGGCAAAGTTGTCTTACTACTCATGCTCATGGGAGCAAACTAGACACTAGCCAGATCATAAAGAAAGACTTAAGCAACGACACGGAAAGGCAAACTCGTACGTGTTTTGGTTGTCCGTGTTTTTCAGAACTAACTACGTTACTTATTTGGAAATATTTGAAGAGGAGTTTCAACCCCGTTACTAGGAAACTCTTTTGTTTCAGGGTCGTTGTCATTGCATATGGAAATGGCCACAAATTTCCGATTTCTGATACAAAGCTTGACGTTGGTCATGAAGGACTTTCGCTCTTACTTCATTCAAGCTAATAAAATTAATTTGAAAGTTTGTTTTGACTGAACATGTTTGTTGTAATTGTCAGGCTTTACATGAATATTTTATAGATAATAATTTTATTGTAGATAAAATATTTTCTGACACATCATGATATGGAATATTGCCCAAATTATATTCTCGTATTGCTACGGATGTACGAGTATAATCATCAATTTTAATATTAATTAAATAGTACATTAATTACATAATACAATTTATCTTTAACATTAATGTTCTTAGTTTGTATATATAATATATTATTAAAATTAAGTGTTTTTAATTTTTCAAAATACTTTACAGTATGAGCCAATTTTACTGCACATATTTTGTTGAATAAGAATATTTAAAATCGCTGCTTATAGAGAAATATGTTTTTAGCGACAATCCAGAAATATATAAATAAATAATGAAAAAACAACGTATGTATGTATGATAAGTTCAAGAGCGTCGCACAAGCTGCATTGTTTGGTGCAGAACAATGGCGAAATATCTCACATAACACTGGCATTATATGGTGTCAAGGGCGTTTCAATAGACTGTTAGATACGGGCCTATTTCTATGCTAGCCCTGGTCGCCCTATATTTAGTAATTCAATTTTCATTCATTACGTTTACACTAGTCAGACGCATTATCATTTTATATGGAGTTTAATAACACACATGGATACAACGAGGAAACTCGAAAAGCGTGTATATCCGGAAATATCAAATGTAAATCGTTATAATTTCCGTTAATATAATGCGTTTTTAAATTATGAATTATATTTTTTTGTATTTTTTAATGATTTACCGCACAATTTGCAAAATTGCTAACAATAATATTTATTTAAATTTGAATTAAATTATAATTATGTACTCAATAGCACATAAGTACTGGATAAACTTGAACAAAAACTGCATTGCTATCAACTCAATCCATATTGCGCACAACTAGTGAGAAGTTTTCTATAAACAATGTCAAACTAATAGTAATGTTAGCATTTAAATATTTATAAGCAATATTGGGGACGAAAGTTGTTCAATTAATTGATGACTTTTGAAGCTGACATTTGACGGTATATATATTGAGCAAACGGTCAGTTTTAAGACAGAAAACCTCATTTATTAGTATACCAATCAGCAAAGCTGTCCTATCTTTTGCATAATAAACATTTGCACAATGGTAAAACGGGAGGTTAAACCTAACCCAGTTTTAATCAATCGGTTTGTTTTGTTTAACGTTAGGGTGAGGAATTATTTATGTGGTGATAGATGAAAGGTTTATACTGTGCTACGGTTGGAGCCCGATAGTATTCTGTGTGTTTGCGGAAGTTTTTCATGTGGCTCCGTGGTGGGTGGGGAGATTGAGCGATGAAATTGACGGAGTTTATTATGGTAGATTCTAAACTTCCAACTAAACGATCTTGCCCTTTTACGGACGAGAGAGCTAAAGAAGATAGTATGAGTACAAGTAGAAAGTTTGTTAGGTATTTATTTATTAAATGTTCTGAAAATGGCCAGAGTCTAAAGGAGGTATCTCTCTTCTTCTTCAAACAAGAACTGGCTTTGCAAGGCGTTATCGATATTAAAAAACTAACCCGTAGAAAGGATGGTGAAGTCAGAGATATAACATCTATGATTTTAACATTTGATTCTGAACGACTACCAAATGAAGTTAAGGTGGCATATGTTACTCGCCCGGTTTGCCCGTTTATTCCTAACCCAATGAGGTGTTTCCAATGCCAACGTTTTGGACACACTCGGTTAGGTGTCTATGCAACTGTTCACCGTTATGTGTGAATTGCAAAGGTAAGCATCCCGTTTATTCCCGAGATTGCCCAAAAATAAAAGAGGAAAGGAAGATAGCCGAGATCAGAGTAACAGACAAACTCTCTTACTTTGATGCTCATAAGAAGTATAGAGCAATTACGGCTCCTACCTTTTCTAGTTTGTTTGCTTCAGTTGCTGAAACACCTATTGTTCAACAAACACCGATTTTGACATTTACTGCTATTGCAGAAACTTCTTCAAGTAAGAACTATGACTCTAGTGTGAAGGGTCAAAAACCGGTTGCGGGCCCATCAGGCTCAAATCCAAACGTGACTACGGTCCAATCTGGACCAAGGTCACTACGAGTTGGACTTCAACCAAAACTACTTAAGATGGGGGCTCATTTAAAGCCTAAACCATCTAAGGTATTGGCTCGTATTGGGTCAAAACCAACTAAGGTGTTGACTTCCAAGTTAAAGCTTAAACAGGCTAAGACTCAGTCAAAGTCAAAGTTACCGCCAACTGAGGTGCAGGTTTCTAGCGATCCTGCGCCCTCAGACCCTAAAATTGACAAGTCGTCAGAGTTGATGGATGTGGAATTCTGACAGATGAAATGATGTCAAACAGTGGGAGTTCTTCTACTCCCCCAGATGATAATTCAGAAGAAAAACCAAAAAACGCTAATAAGCAAAGAGTTAAAACTACTTTTTCAACGTAGCTTTAAAAATGGCTTCAACCATTATACAATGGAACTGCAATGGATATAATGCACATTACGAATCTTTTAAAATTTTACTAGCTAAAATGTCACCTATTTGAGTTTCTTTACAGGAAACTAATTTTAAGGTTGGAAGTTCAGTTAATCTTTGTGGTTATACTATTTATTGGAAAGATCGTATAAATGTTGATCGTGCTCAGGGTGGAGCGGCATTAGTGGTTTGTGATTTGGTTTTCAGCAAAGAACTCCGTGTCAACACTTCATTAGAAGCAGTAGCCGTTCAATTACAACTCTTTTTCTCACTGGCCGTTTGCTCAATCTATATTTCGCCGAACGTCAGTTTGGACATTCGTTTGATTGATCAATTACTTGAACAACTTCCGTCCCCATTCCTCCTTATGAGTGATTTTAATGCTTATTTATAACACTATGTGGGGCCCAAGTCGAACTGATGTCAGAGGTCGCAACTTGGCCAATCTATTTTCAGAAACGGATTTAGTTATCTTAAATAAAGGTGGTCGTACAAGGCATACTGACGAGGTTTGTAGAACCGAAACAATTGTCTATGCTTGACCCTTGGCCGCTGTGATTCGATTGACTGATTTTGAATAAATTATTAATTCATTTTAAATAAAGGTAACAATACCTACTTTTCCGTGGCCAATAGATTCCAAGTATCGCAGCATTGCTGGATTGGTAATACTTGGAATATCTTTATGATAGTGACCATTTTCCAATACTTATTCGCGTGTTTGGCCATAAAATCCATGAAAACCGTCATCGGAATTGGAGAATAAAAGATGCTGATTGGGATTGTTTTGTTCAAGTATTTGATTATGATGACAGTGTCCAGGCCACTATTGACAAAGATGTTGAAACTTTCACCGATTCCATCATACAAGCAGCTCATTCCTCTGTCTTCAGGCAAACCTTGCTGAAAGCCCGTTCCTTGGTGGAATTTTGATTGGGAACAAGCTAAATTGAACAAACGCCGTTCTTTTCAAAGGTTTAATCAATCTGTAATTGAAGAGAACCTGTTAGCTTATTTGAAGTATAAAGCTGTTACGCGAAGAACTTGCAGAAAAGCAAAAAAGAGAATTATGGTCAGAATACGCTACTTCTATAAATTTGAGAACCTCCATCGGGAAGGTGTGGGAAAAAGTCAGAAAAATTCCTGGCCGAACCGCCTCTGTACCTATTAGTGGGTTATTGTCAGGTGATCAAATTATTACCGTTCCTCTCGATATCTCGAATATTCTGGCCGATGTTTATTTTCATGCTTCCAGTGATGATAATTACAATGAAAATTTTCAAGAGATTAAAACTAACATGGAGAAGAAACATCTGTCATTTGTTTTCGACGATGATGAAATATATAATGCACCTTTTAGTGTTTGGGAATTTGACTCGGCATTATCTGAAGCACACAATACTGCTCCAGGTGCCGATTTGATACACAATGCTATGCCTAAGCATTTAAGTCGCTCTGCCAAACTTCAGCTTTAGGCAGTTTATAACCGTGCATGGTCAGCATGGTACTGCCTTGAGTCATGGAAGCTGGCTATCATTGTACCAGTACTTAAACCTGGTAAAAATAAAAAGCTCCCGACAAGTTATAGGCCTCTCTTTCTAACTAGCTGCTTATGCAAGTTATTAGAGAGAATGATCAATAAGCGTCTTACTTGGTTATTAGACTGAAGAGGTCTAATTGCTGATATACAATGTGGTTCAAGGCGTCATCGTTCTACGACTGATCACCTTGTTCGGCTGGATACAGCAATTAAAAACACTTTTGTGCAAAATCAACATCTTGTCGCTGTATTGTTTGACATTGCAAAAGCATATGACATGACGTGGAAATACAATGTTCTACAAACGCTTCATTTGTGGGGTATTTGCGGCAGTATGGCATTGTTCATACATAGTTTTTTAACTTCCCGTTTGTTTAAGGTACGTGTAGGTGATAGCATCTCGGGCATACGTCAGCAACAGAATGGTATTCCGCAAGGGTCCATTTTAAGCGTGACGCTATTTATGATAGCTATTAACGGCATAAGTCAGTTCATCAAGCATCCGGTGAACGGATGTTGATGACGTAGCTATCTATTGCGCTTCGAGAAACATGCCAACATTGGAACGTCAACTTCAAATAACTATCAACCGCATTTTGAACTGGGCTAATATCAATGGATTTACTTTTTCTACAAGCAAAACGTTGCTTATCCATTTTTGTAGAATGCGAACCCCACACGGTGACCTTTTATTATATTTTGGGGAAGAACCCATTCCTGTACAGGAATGTGTGCGATTCTTCGGTGTCACATTTGAGCGTGCGTTAACTTGGCGTCCCCATTTAATAAATCTGAGATCAAGATGTGTTCCGGCACTAAACTTGCTCAGGTCGTTGAGTGGAAAGTCGTGGGGAGCGGATCGGAAAACAATGCTACTTTTGCATTGCGCTTTGGTGCGTTCAAAATTAGATTATGGTTCCATAATCTATGCCTCTGCAGCACTATCCAGATTACGTATTGTTGATCCTGTCTACCATACCGGAATTCGTTTAGCAACTGGCGCTTTCCGCACTAGCCCTATTGCTAATGTTTTGTGTGAGGCAGCTGAACCATCACTCTGTCTCCGACGTAAAGTTTTGACTGTATGGTATGCCGCGAAATTAAAAGCTAAACGCTTGCATCCGACGTTTTCTGTAGTGTACAATAATGGTCTTAAGGATCTATACAACATCAGGATACGGTCCTAAAAACCGGTTGCTGTAAGAAATTGCAGTATACTTCGGGAACTGGATATCTAACTTTCTGATGTATATCAACTGTCTTAGTGTTGCGACCCTCCGTGGACTTTTTAAATTCCAAGGTTAAATACTGCATTATCGAGAATGAGCAAACTTTACCAGTTGAATACCAAACTGAATTTGCAAAAATTAAGCAAGGCACGTAAATGCCTCTTGGATTTATACAGATGGCTTAAAAAGTAACGACGGTGTGAATTGTGCTTTTCTGGTTGATGAGTTGCAGTTTACATTTGGCTTGCCAAGTGTTAGCAGTGTTTATACTGCAGAATTGTATGCTATATACTAGGCTCTTCTCTACATCTACAACTAAGTGCAAGTACATTTTGTGTTATATGTACAGACTCGTTGAGTGCATTAAATGGTTTTGATTATCAATATCTTGATCATTATTTGCTGAGGCAAATTCACTTGATTTTATTTAGTGGCAATGAAAAAGTTGATGCGCTTGCCAAATTGGCTATAACTAGCGCTGATAATATTACAGACAAAGCTTGTGTTAGGGATGTTTGTAATTTTTTACAACAATTGATGTTGTTTAGCTGGCAGACGGAGTGGTTTGCTATTCAAGACAACAAGCTACGATGTACTAAAAGCGCCATTACACCTTGGAGTTTGTCATGCAGGCCGAAGCGTAGGGAAGAGGTTATCATCACGCGAATTCGCATCATTCACTGTCGATGGACTCACAGGCATTTGTTGGCATCTGAGGTGCGCCAGTTTGTGATACTTGTAATGTTCCATTAACTGTTTGTCATATCTTATTGGATTGTCGGCTGTTTTTGGAACAAAGAGTTGCGTCTGAATTATCATCCAGTTTGTCGATTGTCTTAGGGGATCAGATGCTCGAATTTATTCGAAGGAGCAAATTGGGTATATGGATATAATTATTAATTTATTGTGATTAATGTTTGTGTATTGTAAAATCCAGCAGTGTTTAGGATCTTTTTCACCATAGACACTGTTGGAATTATCTAGTCATTTTTGCTATAGTCTTTAAAGTTTGTGGATGTTTATTTTATGATTGTTTTACCGCATATTGTTTTACACTTTTTATAGTTAGAGAAAAGAATCGGCGTTAATAGTCTTCTTAGGCTGATACGCCAAAAATCTAAACTAATTAACTGTGGAAGGCAGTATTTACGAAACTGGCACGACAACCTCTTCTTATTATAATAAATGTATTTGTCAGAAATGAGTTAATTGATCTTGTGTAAAATTTTCAGAACTTTGCGAAATAATCGATAAGTTTTTTTACAAATTGTGCAAATAAGCTTATAGTAGCGAGGCTGTAAATGCGCAAGTATACTAAAATGTAGGACTTGGTGAGGTCTTTGGCCCTAGAGTTTAATATTATCATCAATATATTGCACAATAATTGATATTATACAATAATATTGACCGTCTGCAGATCATATTGAAAAATTGAACAATATATTGAGTCAATCAGAAAGAGTTTGATTTTTATTGTACAATTTCATCTAAAACTCTTATTTATTTTTTTGGATAATTTTTTCATCTATCTGCTCTTTATTTCTTTTTTTTTTTTAAGCTATAACTAAAGCAATGGTCACACAACTTGCTTTATTTTATTCCACATGTTGACTGCAGAAGCGTCAGTAACTAACAAAAATTTTGCGCAATTATATAGGTGGTCCTAGCATATATTGTGCAATAGATTGATCGTCTAGGGGCACCTTAAGGGTATATATTTGTTTTTTGCGAAACTTTATATTTATGAAAAAAAAAAACAATGAAAATGTAAAATTTTAGTAAAGACCAAATATTATAGTACCGCATTACTACTCGCAAAAGCATAATTCTGTAGTACTTAATTAAATCATTCAGTGGCGCCAATTATGTTAACAATACATAATGGTTTTAAATATGAAATTTGATTATTTTAATAATAATATTATAAATTAATAGTTGCTTCTCGTTCCCTCACAGTTCAATATCTATAATTGACAATTATAACATGCTGTTACGTTTACTAACAAGCTGCTCTGAAATTAATCGTGTTTCACTAAAATGATGTAATTTTTTTTACAATACTGTATAATTTAATGTTAAATAAAAAGATATATAAATCTCGTAATTTTTGTTTTAACTACACTTTCTTCTTCCAACTTTCAATTGGAAATTCCGTGCACGTTTTGTGGACTAATAGACGACAATTATCTCGTTTCATAAGATGAAGGTTTTGAATGGAATACTAAAAAAACGTGAATGTTCAGAAAGCGGAAATAAAATTCACTTTAAATGTTGAAAATTGCTTAAGATAAATAATTTTTGTAATTTTTTTTCCTATATTTAATAATTACAGCTTTTTTTAATATAAATTAAAAATTTTATTTTTTTTTTGTACGATAAGATAATGCATAATATCGATCTATACGTTTAACTTTTTAATTTAATTACGCAAATCCAATTTATTTCGATTAATGCAATCGGAAAATGCGAATATGAAATTAAATTTCTTGAGCGCAATAAGCTTTCGATCAATAAGCTTCCCTGAAACTGAAGGGAAATAAATATAAATATCCGTTGTAGGAAGAGGTTAAACCGACTTAACATTTTGTTATAAAAGAAAAGTTGTATTAATCTAGTTTCTTTTTGATGTTACAAAATATAAATCTTCTTTATAAAGTTTTAATGGCTTTTTAATATCTAATATATCATATAACGTTTATGTTGTGTAGATAGATAATTGATATGTCTAGTCAGTATACAATTTCATCTTATCGATTTGTGTGTATTTATTTTCAGAATTGCAATCTGTAAAAATAGAAGAAATTTCTCGCTCAGGTTCCCGGTCAATTAGGACAGCAATTTTGTCTACTTATTTCCGGTCAATCGCACTTTTTCCTCAATTTCTGTCAACATCCGGACTAATCTGTACACTGGTTGTTAAATTTGATTGATTCTATGATGTCGCATGCCAAATAGCCAATTGTAACTTAATGGGTTGATTAAATATAGATTAGCGAATTTAAACGGCAAATCATTATTATAAATCAATTTCGGGGAGATTTATATTGCGTATCTACGTAATATTATTTTATGGAAAATATTGAATTATGGGCTATTGGTAAATATTATACTGGTTGAATTTGCCAATAGAACAGTAAATGCATTTTTAATACATTAATTATATTAAAAATAGTAAAGGGATTTTCAATAGGAATATAACAATTTTGTATTTAAATACGGAACGCACTAAACTATTTTCTGATCTGTCAATGTCGAAACGTCAGTTTAGGCTTATATTTTTATCATGGTGAAGTTCACGAACGAACAACGTTTGGTAATTAAGTCTGTGGTCTCAACTTTAAGAGCTCTTATTCCAATTTTTGGTCGTATAATTGTCCCACCAGACAGGCTGTGCTGGATAAATTCAAGTCTTGCGGATTAACAAACTTAAGTTTAAATTTAAGCCTTATGTTAATGTGGTCTTATGCGAGAATTGAGAATGTGATGGCGGGTTGGTTTGTGTCGTAAATTAACGTTGGACACGACACGCTATTATGTACTAAGCTCAATTTTTGAGATACGAATTTGTTGATGTCATTCAAGAATTATTTGTGGCGATATTGATTTCTTATTTATGAAAATTATTGTTAACAAATTTTACGTCTGCACGATACCAAACTGTAACATTTTTGAAATACTATTAATAGAACGGGTATTGTGGGATTTTACAGTGGAGAAAAAGACTAGTGTTGTCAATGCTACGGTTTTTTGTTTTAATATTTTTATTTACTTTAGTGATTTACGATCTATGGCAACTTGCCTACATTTTTTATGTGAAGTTTTTAAATATATGATAACTTACTGTAAGTTTTATATTAGAAAGCGAATGCGAACATGAGGTACAACAAAATAACGAAGAAGAAGCACAAGTCGCAGTGAAATATTGGTAACTTGGCACCCTTAACTAGGTGAGCAGTGAGATGCTAAAATATGAACCCAATCTAATTTGTTTTATAGAAGGGGGAATGCGTTTACGCACGTCTAGTTTACTTGGGATCTGTGTGACTCCTTCCATTTTTTAAAAGGGATTCTACTCATTAAACCTACTTTCCTGTTGCTCCTCATCTGGATGGTATTACTTTTGCATTCTTGTTCCAGTGAGGTTTTGTTGATGTTCTTTTTTTCTCTTATTTTTTTGTTTCTTTTTTGCCATAATTTGACTTACCATTCCATTTATGACTTCCCAGTTCTTTTTGTTTTTAAGCATTAAGTCTACCGTATTATTTGCTGTCAGCTTTATCTGCAGGGCTTCTTCTCTACCACTTTTTTTGACATCTGCAATAAGCTTATGTTGTGCAGTGTCAACCTCTAAGCAGTACACTCATTTATTATCTGTTATTTTTTTTTAATCTTTTTCAGGTAGCTTTGGAAGCTACTACTTTACTTTTTTATGTTGGGTGTCAGCTTGTGGGTCTATGTTCCTTTACATCTTTTGCTTACATGTGTGCCACTTGTTTAATGTTTTGTTTCTAGCTTGTTCTGTTTTTTGTTTTTTTTTTCTTTTGTGCTACTCCTTTCTCCAGCTAACAGAGTAAAAGGAACCATGCGTGCCAAGGTCATTGCACTCATTGTCGGGATTATTTTATATGCCCTACTGACTCTGATTGCCAAATTTTTCTGCAGACTGTTCAGCGTCTTTACGTTTTTATCAAATTTGAGAGCATCACTCTATATTGGCGCAGCGTATAGCACGATTGACGCGGCCACTAAAGCTAAAAGTCTTTTCTTACTTTTGATGATTTTTTCAATCTTGGCTACCACTTATTTTACGTGTTTCCCAAACCTTAAGTTTTTGTTCATTACCACTCTTAGAACTTAATACTCTTTTTTGGCTTTATGGTGTTTTTCCAAATACAAAATTTATGTCTCCGCATTTTATTTTTTTATCAGCATTACCGTTTTTGTTTTTTTAATTGCCAGTTCTACTCTGTGTTTTTTTTTTCAAACACCACCATTGTCAAATCATTTGCATATGTTTATAGCGCTACTTCTTTAGGTGTGTTTATCTCAACAGTTAGTTCATCAAGTAAAAACATTCCAGAGATGAAGACCCAAAACTGACTTCTGTGTTACCCCTCTTGTAACTTTGTGCTCTTTTTTTTTCTCATCTACTATAATTTGATCTGAAAAGTAATCCTTTATCATTTTTACTAGATGACTTGGTATATTTAATTTTTCCATAGTCTTTACTGTTACGTCCTATTATTTTCTCTACTGTTTTTAGAGGTTTAAGGTTGATCTTTTTTTCCTAAAGCCGTGCTGCGTTTCTGGCAGGTTGCGCCACTTTTTCTGTTTTTTTTTTATTCTTGCCATTATGATGTGCTCATATAGCTTTCTCTATGTGTCATTTGGTGTGATCTTGGATCTTGGATTTTTTTTTCTTTATTTTTTTGGCTTGTTTTTTTAGCTCTTTTGCTGAAGAGTGCTTTTCTTACTTCTTCTTGAAACTAGTCCTCTATTTTATTCTGTCGGTCTTTTATTATTTAGTTATAATTTTATACTCATATTTCCATACGTTGTCCACAAGTTTTTTATTGAGTTTTTTTTTAGCTTTAATGATTTCAATTTTCAGGTCTTTTTTAGTCTTTTTATACTCTTTTTCTCTATGTTTGACTTTTATTATGCTTGGTATATTTTTTCTTATTCTTGTTAGTTTTTGTCTTTTCTGTGTGCAAAACTTTCTTTTTTTCCTCAATAGTTTTGTTCTACCAAAAAACCTGTTTTTATTGGGTGTTCAAGTTTATGTTCTGTGGCCTTCGTAATTCTGGCTTATAATTTTTTTAATCTTTTTTTTGTCTAGTTTGCAAAGCCAGTAAAGAATGGCTTGTTATATTTTGGCATTGGTTTTGGTGTTTTGCCGTATCTCATGCATTGTGTAGGCTAAGAGTTTTGAGGTCTATCACATGTTTATTTTTTTATAATGCTTTCCGTACACATTGTGAGGTCAATAAAAGATGTTAACTCTCTTTGTACTTGGTGGCGCAAAAGTTGTTACCCGATGTTGTTAGACTGTAATTTTTCTAATAAATGAAAAACTTTAGTTTTGCTTTTGGATTGTGTTTATTTAATGTTTAATTTTTTTTTAAGTAGAAAAAATGATATTGTCCTAGTGATTGCCGTTAGAATAGATGACCATACGGGCTTGATTTATGACATTTTCCATCATTCTTGCCAAAACTTCCGGCGATAGGTTCTCGCATTCCTGAAGGATATTTTTTTTGAGGGCTTCAAGAGTCTGAGGCTTGTTTACATAGACTCGTGACTTTAAGAAACCTCAAAATCGAGCGATCTTGCCGGCCAAGGCAAATCACCAAAACGAGAGATTAGGCGACCCGGAAATGCAGCCTTCAGAATTTTGGTTGTAGGTCGTGCAGTATGCGCCGTTGCTCCATCCTGTTGGAACCACATGTTCTCCAGTCCAAATTCGTCTAGTTGAGGTAGAAGAAAGTTGAGCATGGCTTTGTAGCGTTTACTATTTACAGTTGCCGTTTGGTTCGCGGCTTTTTTTGTGGTCGGGAATCAGGATGGCTTGAGCTTACGTTACACGCACTTGGAGGTCAACGATTAGCAGCTGATGCACTGTCTGCATTTTGTAAGGGAACATTTTTAAGTCTTACACCAAAATTCTCTGTAAAGACCGCCGACTGATGTCCAATTGCGTGGCACGTCGTCTAGTCGATACTCCGGGGTCCTGCGACATTTTTAGCTACAGCCGCGATATTCTCAGCAGAACGGCTGCTCCGGGGCTGCTCAGACTTAACAGCATCTCGTGTTGACCCACACTCTTCTAGGCTAGCAGCTAAACGCCGTAGTGTTTGTCCAGTTGGTGTCGGACAACACCACCGACGAGTTTTTACGCAAAAAAATCGAAACAATTATTTTGCGTTCTTGAGGAGTATAGCGATTCATGTCTTATTGACGAGTATTTTGTATCTGTTTACTTCACAAATGTCAAAGCAGAACTGACATTTACCGTCATTTGCAAAAATTATAGCATCTTCTGACTTTTGCGTCACTTAGTACAAAAGTCGGCTTTTTATCATCATTTAAAATTATTATTTTATTCCCAGTTATACATTCCGTGAGTATTTCTCCTCTCTTGTTTTTTACTTTTGAGCCCCATTCTGGTGATTTGGAAATAGAATTGCCTGCAATTAAAATATTCTTATTTGTTTGCCTATTTTGAGTTCAATGTATTCTAATATTGTACAGCCAGGCAAAGTCAAAATCTGAAATTTTTTTGTTGAGTACTTTAATATCTGCATCTAGGTTTTTATCGAAAACTGTTCGACCTTTCTTATTTTCTGTTTTGTTATTTGGTTTGTTTATTAGTAAGACGTCTATTTTTTTATCACTCGCGGTAACTTTGACTATATTATGGGCAGCTACTGCTCTTCCTACATTAATTTGTATTACTTCCATTAATATTATTATTTTCTGTCTTTTTCTTTCCTGGCTGGTCCGATATGTCAGTTTTTTGCCGCAATTTTTCTTTTATTTTTTTGATTTGATTTTTTATACATAGCTCCTAATTGAATTTAAGTTACAACTCTCTTTATACACGTAAACATAGAACAAATGTCCATTAATACATGACACAAGTGATTAAATATTAATCTTGAAAAACGATTTCAAGATTAACTCTCTTTATCTTCATTGTCTGTACCGCACTTATAGTACTTTTTTCTTACCTGTTATTTTACCTTGCAATGATGTGCCTTGTACCCATATCTCTGACATCAAAACCCACTTTGGTGAGCTTAGTAATTTCTCCAGTCTTTACGCTTCCCATTTGTTGTTTACATGCTTTCTTTTACAAAAAGTTTTGCGTTGTTGCGTGATAACGTGACCATTGCTGCACACCTTTGCTATTCGGTTTTTTGGACGTTGTAATATTATTGCTGTTTACGTCTATTTTTGTTGTGTTTTTTATAGCTAGTCTCATCTTGTTTTTAGTAATACTCTTATCAATGTCTTTTACACATACGGTTGTCTACATTGCTACAATATTTTTTTCGAGTCCTGTCTTCTTTATCTTTTTTTTAAGAATAGCACTACTCTTTTTGCTCTTGTTTGTGACTACAAGCTTGGATACTTTGTTTATTTTGGCACCAGTTTTCTCTACATTGATGTTACTTTTTAGGCTTTGTACCATGTCCGCAAGTGATTTTTTTTTGGCTTCTTTGTTGCGTATATCAGGTTTATGTCTGTCTGTTTGTTAACGTGGGCGCTATATATCCTACCTTCTAATTTTGTGTTTATAAAAGCGCAACTTAACTTAACCTAACCTAACTAGATGAGCAGTAAGATGCTAAAATACTAAGCTGGTTTTTTAATACAAGTGATCTCTTAACTTTTTGAGAATTTGTTAACAATACTTAGAATACTACACAACTATCTTTATCAAGAAAAGAAACGTAAATATGTAAAACTGAAGCGAAACAAATTTTAAGAAACTGTGGGTTGTGTTACGGTATGGTGTACTACAACCGACAGTTAATACCGTTATTTGATAATAATCTAGGAGATTTTTATGACTGCTCCTGAATAAATGGAACTGGACAATGCGCAGAATTAGAAAGATGAGGAAATAAAAATGGAATAAAACTGATTGTAATTATTATTTTTTGGTCCAATACAAACATAATATTTTTTTATTAGATTGTTTAAATTATGGTTATCTCTTTTCTGATGTTATTTTTTAAAAGCTATTATATTATATTTACAATATTTGCTTGCATAATTGGTTAATATGTTAAGTATTTTATTTTAGTGAATTAAAATACGTTATCAAGGTCGTACAACGTTATCTTTAAATAATATAACCGTTATTCTCATACACAATCTTTTATTTTATTATGCAATTTTTAGTATTTGATTTTTATATTGTTTGAACTAGCTTCTTTATTAAGATTCTTAAATTCTATTTTACTACGCTATTCCTATTAAAAGAAAGACTGAAATATTTAATTTACTGTATTATTTCTATTAATAGAAAAAAAAGAAATATTTAATTTTAGATTGTTATTTACGAAATGTTTTTGTACGTATCCGATATGGTCTAGTGGTTAGGATATCTGGCTTTCACCCAGAAGGCTCGGGTTCAATTCCCGGTATCGGAATTTTTTTCACTTTTTTTAGTTTTTGTTGTACGGTGTTATCTTATAAATATTCAAACATTTTTAGATATGATTTAATTAAGATGACTTGTCTGAAAGTAATTACAAACAGTATAGTTAAATGTTAATATTTTTATAAAAAAAAACATTTAAGTTTTTATAAGATAAGCTTGTTCATATTCTGCTCCATTTCTTTGTAGACTAGTATTTTGTAATTTTAGTTACAATGACAAACAAAATTAAAATGTCAGAACAGAATATTTATGATCAATATGCTCATTTTAGTTGTTTTAACATGTGGTGCGCTGTGTCATTCGGGATTTTATTGTTTTTTTTGCAATGTTACCACGTTTTACATATTCATTTTGTAGCCGTTCTTGCCATTGAGACATAGCAATGGATGTGTCGAAGATGTAGCGGGTTTTCCACATTCTGTTAGTATGTGCCTAATGTGGTGCAGAATAGAACAATGTATATGCCACTGACGAGAAATATCTAATTTGAGTTGTCAAATTAAATAATTAAAATTTTGTGGAATAAAGTGTTTTTTAAATATTTCGATTAGTACTAAACGATAAAGGAAATTGCAAGTAAGAAGAGTAAAGTGAAAGTTACCCCGAGGGAGACCGGAGGCCCTCCTATAAGAACATTTAATTTTTGACAACGTCAAAAATAATTTGTCATTTAATTAATTAATTTAATTAAATAATTTCTGGACTTTTTTGAATTGAAATTGGATATTGTTATCTACATGGCATCTGGATTAGACAAAGCAATGGCCCCTGGGGCAGCGGTAAGCGTTAAATCTAATACCCTTAAACGTAAATTACCTGTTGCACCTGACAAGTTAGGTGCTAAAAGGAGTGTGGATGTACCCACTCACAATCGATTTGAGGTGCTCACTCCGATGAGCATCGATGATGATGTGGTTGTGAGAGATAATCCCGCTCCTGCTTTGTCAGTCAGCCCAAATGTGTCCGCTTCTTTAGACCCGAATCCAAAATTAATAAATTCATCAAAATTAATCAAGCCTCCGCCTATAATCTTGCATACGGAACTTGAAAGTGTTAAAGATCTGTTTAGTTTTATTAAAAAAAACATTAATGATAATTTTTTTGTTAAACACGGTTATAAAAACCGTGTTTCAATACAAACAAGTTCTGTAGCAGATTATAGGCTATTGAAAGAGGCTTTTCAAGTAGAGGAACTGGAGTTCCATACATTTACACGAAAAGATGAGAAAACTAATAGTTTCGTAATGTATGGACTCCAGGTAAATCTAACATCAGAAGAAATTATTTCGGAATTTTTAGAGTTTTATAATATCCAAATTTTGAAATGTTCGAAAATGAAAGAAACAAAATTCCCAGTTTATATTTTGACTACAACAAATAAAATTACTGTAAAAGAGCTGACTGACAAAGTCAAGTACATTTATCACACGACTGTCAGGTTTGACAGGTATATTAACAAGAAGTTTATTAGCCAGTGCCACCGCTGCCAAGAGTGGGGCCATGCTACGACCAACTGCTTTGTTAGTCCAAAGTGTCTAAAGTGTGCGGGTGCACATTTAACCCACACTTGTACGAAAGTGAAGGAAATTGCTGCGGTCTGTGCGAACTGTAGCGGTGCTCATCCGGCCAATTCTATTGAATGCCCGGTTTATTTAAAAAAACTCCAAGGCATGCAGAGAATGAGAAGGCCAAAAACTATGCAGACATCAGAACGCATACCTGTAAGGTATATCGATGCTCCAGTGCCAACCACTAATGCCTGGACGCAAAGAAGAAGTATGCAGAGACAGGGATTGCACAACAGTCAGCAACAACAGCAGACGCAGCAGACGCAGCAGATGCAACAGCAGCAGCAGCAGCAACATCAGCATCTACAACAACAGCGACAACGGACGAACTTCACTTCTAATAACTTCATTTTTGAGGATAATGACTATAACCGCTGGGCCACGAGCCATGACGCTATGAGCGTAAACGCTCGGCGCTGCAAAAAGTAGCGTCAAGCGTCCAATTCAAATACATTAGTTTATACGTGCCAGGCCACGAAATAGCGCTGCAAGATGCAGCGTCGTTTGCTTCTAGCGAAACAAACACGAGCGTTCGTTACGCTTGACGCTCATCTTATATGCCTCTTAAAAGCAAATAATCAAGTACGTACACAAAAATATTTGACTGTTTATACAGTTGGAGCGTATTATTTGAGCATCAGCGTCTGAAACAAATCGGTTTGTTCCAAACGCTCCTAAATATGGACGCCAGAACGTTTTTTTTTTTAATTATTTTGTCTAAATTGTAATTATAAAAAAATGAAATTTGTATTTTATCAATATTATGATTTAACTTATAGAACTATATTGAATTAAATAAATTATTATTAATTTTTTTTTTGTAAAATTATTAGTTAAGTAAGAAGAATAATGTATAATTTGATGATGTTTGTATAAGTTTTGCACTACATAAAACACATTTTGTCAGTTTTCAAAATTTTATATTAATAGTACTGGCAGATAAAGAATTTAAACTGGCATAATTTTTAAATAGATGAAACCTACATTGTTTGATAGATTATATTCTATTATCAAGTTTAATTATTGGCCAAAACCAATTCTGCCAAGATTTTGGGTTTTTAATTATTAAATTTGAAGAAATGAAATTTAAATTAAAATTTTATTATTTTTTATCATTAACGTAAAATGATGGGAGAACAAAGCTAGATAGTAACAAAAATTACATAGTTTTACATGTCATATTTCAATAAATCAAATGACAAATACGTAGATAAAATTATTTTAAAAATTAATTAATTTGGTTTTTAAAATAAATGTTGTTTTCCCGCGGTTTGTAGTTTTTTGTATATATACTTTTTATATATTTAAAATTTTGTATATACTTATTATAATGAAAAGTAAGATTAATATAATTTACTTTTAAATGGTTTATTGGTAGAATAAATAAAATTTGAATCAAAAAAATAATAAAATGTTTATATAAACAAATATAAATGTATCATAACCTTAAATAGAAATGTCAAATATAATACGGAATTGAGCTACTCGTGTTTAGACGCTATAAGCGGCAGGATTATTTTTGTTTTTTTTTCCGCATTCTATGATTTTTTGTTTATGTAAATAATTTACATTTTTAAAATTTTGTATATATTAAAAAGTAACATTAATATAATTTATCTTTAATGAATATATTGGCAGAATGAATATTTAAATTTAAAAAAAAGTGTTAAAAAGTTTATATAAATAAATATAAATGTATCATAACCCTAAATAGAAATGTCAAAATAAACGCTCCAACAAAAATTGACAGGCTCGTGGCCTTGTTTTTGACGCTGCTAAAATACGCTCCCAGCGTCCTTGACGCTACAAGCGGCGCGTTTGTTTCGTGGCCCAGCGGTCGGTGTTATGAATGAAATTAAAAGGTTAAAAGGTATGGTGGACCTTTCAAAAATGTTTAGTCTCTTACGAGACATGATCGATAGGCTTGAGTGCTGCAACTCCGAAGCTCAAAAGTTTCAAACAATAATATCGTTCATGTCTCAATTAGACTGAAATGGCAGGTAGACTAAACATTTTTGAATGGAATTCAAACAGTATCAAATCGAAAATTGGCGAACTTATAGAGTTTCTTGCAAGATCAGATGTAGATATTTTGATCATAACGGAAACCAAATTAGATCCCACCGTTAAGTTCAATGTGAAGGGGTACCGCATTGAACGACAAGACCGAAATATAGCCGGTGGTGGGGTTGCTGTTCTTGTGAGAAACTCCATAAGTTACATGCGAATAGATTGCGTAAGCAATCTTGAGCATGTTGCCATTAGATTGGAGGATGGCATGACATTGGTAGGTGTTTATTGCCGTCCAAATTTTCAGTTTGGGGAGGACGATGTCCTAAACCTACTCGACAAGGGGAATAGAGTTCTCCTTGTCGGGGACTTTAATGCCAGGCATGGTACCTGGAATTGTCACCGAAACAACACCAATGGCACATGTCTCTATAACATGTCCATTGCACACAACTTACACATTATGTATCCACCATCCCACACTCACTACCCATCGAATGGAATGACACCTACAACTATAGATTTGGTAGTAAACAAAAACGTAACTAACGTGACGGACCTTAAGACATTGGACGAATTGAGTTCGGACCACACACTTATTACATGTACACTGCATAACACTATCAACAGACCAAGACAGATTGTCCGGAGACTTGATTACAAGAGTGCCAATTGGTTGCTCTTTAGGAGGCTCTTAGACAGAGACATCATCATTGACAGAAACATAAATACTCCCGAAGACATTGACAGACATGTTGAAAAATTGACAAACATTTTACAAAACGCCATTAAAAAGAGCGTTAAATTTAAAACGATTGACCTTTTGGCAGACCGACTACCACAAAATATTGTGGACAAAATTCAATCCCGTAACAGGGTTCGAAAAATTTGGCAAAGGACAGGAGACATGACCGAAAAAGACAATATGACTGAATTAAATAGACAGATTAAATTTGACATCAAGGAATTTCGAAACAAATCCTGGAACGACAAAATTGAGAGACTTTCGCACAGGGACAACTCAGTTTGGGCCCTGGTGAAGTCAATCAAACGAAAAACTGTGACAATACCGACGTTGACAAGTGAAGACGGTGTTACTACCGCCTTCACTGACGTTGACAAAGCAGAAATGCTAGGGGCGACTTTAGAAAAAGTACATGTTTTAGGCGAAGACGAAACTGACGAACAAAAACAAATTACTGCAGGCGTGGAGCGTTTTCTATCGGAGTATCGACCTCTTCGAGAAACTATGTTTTTAACAAGTCCGAAAGAGGTTCGAGAAACGATAAGAAAGCTTCCTCCACTTAAAGCAGCAGGACAAGACGGAATACAAAATATTATTTTAAAACACATTACACGCAAGACAGTAGTGCAACTGCACTACATTATAAATGGGGTCATCACTTTGGGTTACTTTCCAAAATCTTGGAAAGTCGCTCAAGTGATGCCCATCCATAAACCTGGACAGACAGCCACATCACCCAACTCATATCGTCCAATTTCTTTACTTACTACGTTAAGTAAAGTGACGGAGAAAATTTTAATGATAAGACTAGATTCATTCGATTCGGACAATCAAGTGACGACCGACCATCAATTTGGATTCAGAAGTGGACACGGGACGGTTCAGCAAATTGCTCGAATCGTCAACGACATTAAAATCAATTATAATAAAGATAAAGTGACTGACATGGTCCTGCTCGACGTCAAAAAAGCATTTGACCGAGTTTGGACCGACGGACTGATCCATAAGATGATCTCACTACACTACCTACAATATCTCATTAAACTAATACACAATTACTTAAACGGTAGACATTTCCAGGTACGGGTAAATGATACTCTGTCCTCCCTCAAAAATATTGGTGCTGGTGTACCGCAAGGTTCTATTTTGGCTCCAAAATTATTTAATTTGTACATTAACGACATGCCTGTCTTTGCAAAGACCAATCTAGCGTTATACGCAGATGACACGGCAATTTATTCAAGTTCGTTTTATGCAGTGGCCGCGCAAAAACAAAATCAAATTCATCTAAACACGCTGCACAAATTTTTTAAACATTGGAAAATTCAAATTAACGCTAAAAAGTCAGAACGCATTTTGTTTACACGTAAATTCACGAATATCAAAACCTTTACACACACAAAGTTTGACCAAGACACGATACCAGCAAAGCAGCATGTTAGGTATCTGGGAGTCCATCTGGACTCCAGGCTAAATTTCCAACAACAACTCACGCACACTTTACACAAAACAAATCAGGCCATTAAACAAATTTATCCTTTTATTAACAAAAATAGCGCTCTTTCGGCTGAAACTAAAATTCACCTTTATAAAACAATTATTCGACCATCTTTAACCTACGCGGCACCAGTTTGGTGTTGCGTAGGTAAAACAAACTTGAATAAATTGCATGTTATGCAAAATAAGTGTCTGCATATGGCTCTGCGCAAAGATAGGTATGTAAAAATCAGAGATTTGCACGAAGAAGCAAAAGTACCCCTCATTTCGGACCATATTATGGAAATTTCCCAAAAATTTTATAAATTTAAATTAGAAAACAATGCCCTTTTAACTGGGCTCACCAGCATCAGATCCTTTAATGCACCATTCAGAATCAAACATAAACTGAGCTACCAGTGTCTGCCAATCTTCAATCAACGCGATTGAAACTGTTTTTCCACCATACCTGTTAACTTTGTATATATTGTACAATAACTGTAAATAGTAGGTTAGTTTAGGTTTAGTTTTGTATATATTAGTGTAAATAGTTAGATTAGGGTAGTTAGTTTTAAGTCTAAACAAAAAATTGTTATAAATTAGTGCCTTACGTTTTAGAGGGTCTTCTATTATTAATAATCATAATTTTTAAACAACTGTTTTTAAACCTGAGTGAAAGGAGTATGTATGAGTGTGTGAAAGAAGAATGACTCTGTGAGTGAATGTGAGATAAGTAGCAAGTTTTTATCAAAAATGTTTTTAATGTATAATGTATTGATCTTAATTATTGTAGTCTTGTAGATAAGAAATAGTTATTTAGTTTTAGATGTTTACACATTTGAATATGTTCTCATGTATTTGATTTATTATTTTCAATAAAAATTTATTAAATTGGAAAAAATTGGAATTGGCTTTCACCCAGAAGGCTCGGGTTCGATTCCCGGTATCGGAATTTTTTTCACGGTTTTTAGGTTTTGTTGTACGGTGTTATCTTATAAATATTCAATCATTTTTAGATATGATTTAATTAAGATGACTTAATTACAAACAGTATAGTTAAATGTTAATATTTTTATTTAAAAAAAACATTTTAGTTTTTATAAGATAAGCTTTATTGTTGTTGTTCATATTCTGCGCCATTTCTTTGTAGACTAGTATTTTGTAATTTTAGTTACAATGACAAACAAAATTAAAATGTCAGAACAGAATATTTATGATCAATATGCTCATTTTAGTTGTTTTAACATGTGGTGCGCTGTGTCATTTGGGATTTTATTGTTTTTGCACTGTTACCACGTTTTACATATCCATTTTGTAGCCGTTCTTGCCATTGAGACATGGCAATAGATGTGTCGAAGATGTAGCGGGTTTTCCACTTTCTGTTAGTATGTGCCTAATGTGGTGATTTATTTGTTAGACAACGTGACTACAAGTTTTGGAAAAATCCAGACATTGAATTTCCGCCGTTTGCAACAACTTGCCATTTTGACAAGTACTTAGAGTTTTAAGGAAAGATCTTTGTCTGCATCTTTATGATGTTTAAATTTGGGGAGCTGAGAATTCATTGTTGTTTATGAGAATACAATGCATCCATAATGAGCTGGTGGAGGGGTTGTGCCTTTTTTTTTCTAAGGGCGATGCCGGTGATGTAGTTTTAGCAGGACGTCACAATCTGACATACTGCACAAGAGATAATGCAGTTGTTGCATGAGAGATTCTCTGGCCACTGTCGACTAGAGCTGGTCAACGAGATTGTGCAACTTAACGTTGTGCGATTTTTTCCTGTGGAGAAAAATAAGCGCACCAAAATTTGGGAAAAGCGGATTACGTTACTCTAGGCAAACATACAATGGTTTTTCAAGCAAATTAGTGTGTTGGTAACATGATTGAGTTAGTACTTTATTCTAATAAATAAGTAACTATTGTGTCTGATAGCGGCGTTACATACGTCAGTAATAAAATCTAAACTGGCTTTGGCATAAACAGTCACACTGCAAGCATTGGAAATAAATAATAGTGTTTTCTGGATACCAAAATGCCAAGGTATAAAGATAAACATGAAGGGGTGGATCAGTTTGCCAAAAACGGAAGAGCGAGGAATGTATATTTTCTAAACCTGAACCTGCTGTCAAAGTCCTATACGAGACTGGAAAACTGGAAAAGAAATAATTTGAAGCAAACATAGCAACATGCGGAAAAACCATAGATGGAAAAACAGAGAGGGAATGAAACACACAAGACTATTTCTATCAGGTTTATTACAAAATAACAAGGAATATAATATGCAACACACTTATTTTCTAGCACAAGGTTATTAAAGATGAGCTCAATATAATCCGTTGGTAAAAATTTTTGGACTTGAAGAATCAGATTTGCTAAAAGATTAAAACGTTAGAAGTGCACAATAACGCAATCACAATTAAAAAAAAAAAAAAAAATGTGACACCTTAATGATCTTTTATTGAAAAAATTGAAATTTTGGTCTGAATAAGCACATACATAGAATGTTAATGAAAACGAACTTTTTATACTGCGGATGTTAGGAAGACAAAGAGATTCAATTAGATCTGCTCAGTGAATGTGAGGCTTATAATATCCATATAACATTCAGCTCATTTTGTCAAGCGCGAGGTAAGTAAAGAAAAGCTGAAGATAATTTTTTGGCGAAAGCTTTTGGACTTTATTGATTAAAAAGAACTGCTAAAGGAGGCAGAGGCTAACTTAAAAAAATGTGTTGACATCTTAAAGTTGTTTTATTGAAAAATTAAATCTTGCTTTTATTTTGAAACACCCTTTATGAAGAATTGAAATATTTAATAGATGTTTCAACGTACACACACGTGTCCCTCAAAAACTACACATTTCAACTTTTTGACGTGAATAATCACAGTTTAATTTGGTTGTTATCATGATTTCAACAAATCACGTTTATTATTTGGGTGTTTTGATGTCATATAAAACTAATTCTTGACTATAAAACATATTGTATGATTTATTGTCACTAACCAATTATAATAATGCGCTCATTAATTTTCTATGACTGGGTATACATTTGCAAAAACTAGAGTGCAAGAAGTCATTAACTCCTGTTTTATTACATGTGATTATATCTTAACGGCACGCACTCTCTACTTCAATTAATAATTTTCTCTCTTTTGTTTCAGGTGAGTCTTTTGATCATTTACAAGCGGCGTGCAACAAGTAAGCCGGTAAGATTATAATTAAGTGGTAGATTATAAAATAGGGAGGCAATTGATAGAGAGAGATAGGAGGTGAAAATTAAATGAATATAAATTGCACCGATAATTATTTCTTGACGGGTAATTGTTTCTAACGCTCTGTGCAGCGGAGCTTGTTGTTTGCTTTCATGTACAGGAATTCAATAAGATGGTATTAGTAAATGTTCACATTCTCGTTTATATGATAAGTCACGCAACAAAATTACACTCATATCTTTTTATATTGGGTGCTTTTTAAAAATAGGCGAATTGATTTTTATTATTATACTCGTATGAAGATTTAGGTATGCAATTGTTTTTTAACTTTAGTTATGATTATCCTCTATGGACAAAGACCGCTTTGTTTATAATAAAATGATATATAGTATGATATAATTGTCTGAAAAAGAATTGTTTTACTTCAACTGTAAATAATTTCTTTATTAAATTACTTAATTTTATTATAAAATGGAACCATTAAAAATTTATATCATTTTATTTGTTTTATAAGATGTTCCACAGAGAACTAAACTAACATTGTTTTAATCAGGCGAATCAGATAAACGATATTGCCTTGACCGAAATCATTAATAAGCTTTACAGCTTCTTCTGTTGTGACAAATTTAATTTTTATGAAATAATTAAATCTATGGCTTGGTTCTAAAAAGGTCAATGTCATATTTTTAGTAATCTGCAATTAATAAAAAAATTTATGTGTTGAAAGTACTAATGTCTATTCACAATCACATTTTTTTAATTATAGATATAGATCCAATGTATACATAGACCTGATGATGTGTTCATAAATCAAAGTCAAGATGAACAAAATAAGGTTTTTTGCCATATAAAGCAAAAACTTTAAACGCGATTACTCAAACATTATGATGTTCTTTTTTTTATTTTGAGGATTTATTTGTGGAAATTTTTAAATCACCAGTTAATATAAATCTATAATATATGCCTGGTACATGCCTCATTGAGCAGTTAGGAGAAGTACCCGTTCTATATCCATGTTAGTGAACAAATGAACAGGGGTAGACTTTTTTAATTAATTAATATCAGCTCAAATCTATTAGAATTTTTGATCAATAATCTACTAAAATATTTACTGTGCCTATCTTATACTATAGGCATATAAAGGGTTTTTCATTAAGGACATAACAATTTTGTATTTAAATAAAACACAGAATAATTGAGATATCGGGCTGAAATTTATTCCAGGTATAGTACACATGTATGAAATTTGATGTATATGACCACCACGAGCACGATGGCAATTTTTCACCTATTCTACATATATCGGGCGAAATGTTGGCAATTTTGCGTTTGATATTGTTTTTGAGTTTTTCTAACGTTGTTGGCATCAACCAACGACTTAACATGATTCCATAAAAATAAATCCAAATGCGTTAAATTGCATGAGCGGGGTAGCCATTTGACCGGACTATTTCTTGAGATTACACGATTATCCTTTATTATAGATCAATTGTTTAGCCTGCTGTGTGGCATGTGGCGCCGTCTTGTTGAAACTATCTCACTGATGTCAAGTCTATCCAATTCTGGCCTAAAATACTCTTGCAACATGGCACTATAGTGACCGATGGCGATTATTTATATCTACGAAAAAATACGGTCCAACCACACTTCTGGCGTGAAATCCACATTACATTGTCACTTTTTGTGGATCCAATGGAGTTTCTTGAAGCACATGTGGGTTTGTTGCGGTTCAATAATGCATATTTTGATTATTTCCCAAGAAAGTGATTAAGACGCAGTATTATCTGGTCCTTTAGGAGCACCGATTTAATGCTTTTTGATTATTTTTTGTGGGGTTACCTTAAAAATAGGTTTACGCGAATAATCCAGCTAATATAAATTAATTAATTATCACAGAAATTTTAAGTTTTATTTACACACAATCATAGTGCTTTTTTTTTGGTCACTCTGTATATCCTGATATTTTTTGGATGACTATTTTTATCACAAAAATTATCCTGGCTTGAAGGATGTATATATTCTTAGGGATAAGAGTATTTAGACATCTAGGTTTTGTGAGTAAATTGTTTATCTTTGTTTTGCTGTAACTGTTTCTGCATACATACATTGTAGTGTTTTTAAAATACAAAATAGGGTGGCGTTGTGCCTTTTGCATTCTAAGCAGAAGTGTTTTTTTAGAGCAGTATTTGTTTGCCTACCTTGCAGTATACCACAGTACAGTTGGGTACATGTGAAGGAGTGGCAGGTACATTATTTCTTATATGGCTGCAGTTGGTGTTGTTTATATTTAGACATGCCATTTGTTGCAATTGGTTTAGTTAATTTCCAGATGATTTCTGTTAGGTTATTGGCCAACACACTATGTTCTGTAGGTGAGCATAAGTCTTACGACAGTTATGTATGGTTATAATATTTTTCAAGACAGTCTATGTTTTGCTAACAGCGTGTGCGTAGTCGATGAAGACCATGTGTAGCGGGATGTTGTATTCCACACTCTAGTTTATTTGTAATTTTGTTGGTGATAATTGATATTACTTGTGTATTCTTTTTTGTGTATAATAATTATGTTTGTTTTTTGTCATGTTTTATGAATTATGTCTTCTTGCAGACAGGATTTTAAAATTTTGTAGGTTATTTGATCTAGTTTTGGTGCTCTTCCGTTTTTTATGTGATTTAATGCTTTTCTGATCTTTGGGATTGTTATGTTTGGCAAGTTTTTTGAATTGGCATTGTTTTTGCGTGGTTATCTGGTAGTTTTAGATTTGCCGAATATGAGTACAGATCCGTGTAAAATTCTTTGACAGCGTTAATTATTTTTATCTTATCTTTTACTATATCATTGTGTTTATCGGTAACTTTGATCATTTTTGCTTTTCCATTTACTTTTTTTTTTAACTTTTATATTCTTGTTGTTTTGAACTTTTTGACTGATTTCTTTTTTTAACAGTTTATACTTGCGACTAGTTGTTTTTTGTTTGTCTATGAGCTGTATGGTGCTATTGCTTATTTTCTTGTTCTTTCTCCTAATTACTTTTTTGTTTGTATTTACATTGTTTTTTTTTTCGAAATTGTATCTAGATCCAGTTTGGCTAGTTTATGGGTGGGTCTTGATTTCATTGACATCTCTATTGCGTATTTTTCTGCATTTTTTTGTATTTGCTGGGTGTTTGGTTGGTGTTTTTGTTGTATAACTTCCGTCTTTTTGATCTGGTGTTTATAGTTATTTTTATAAATCAGTTTAAGACTGATACATCTGAGATAATATATCTTTTGTTAGCTATCACGTAGTCTATTTCGATTGACATTACCGTTGGGCCTTATCATTGTCTATCTTCTTTGATCAGGTTTTTGGAAGAACGTATTTATACAATATAATTCTTTGTTTTGTAGGTAGTTTATAAGCCGTTCCCTTTGCTTTTGCCAAGTTTAGTCGTCTATATCAATTGAGAATTGTGTTTTTTTTTGCTCTTTTTGCGGTGGTGATGTCATTGTAGAGTTTTATTTTTGCGGTGCGTTTGTGGGGGCCTAGTCTTGTATAATTTGGAGATTGCATTGGTTGGAAATCATTATAATGATGTAGATTAGTTGTTTTGATATGGTCTGTATTTTTCTTATTTGGTGTATCAGTTTTTTTGTTGACCAAGATATTTACAGTATTTCTTCAAACTACTTAGCGGGATTGTTATATTATCTGCGTGGCTAGCTGTGTAGTTGTGAGTTGTCTAAGAAGGCTGTCTACTAATATGTTTTACAGTAGCGGTGATAGTATATTTCTCCGAGGGCAGCCGTTGGCAATCTGTGTCTTCTAAAGTGACTATTACAAATCTTTTCTTCAGCATGTGTTTTATCTATCTGCGGATTGTTGGGTTGGGTTTTTTGTTTTTTTTTGACGTTTTTGTAAGACTTCTAGCCTGATTGTGTTTGTAGCTCTGTTGAAATATTTTTAAGTCGTTTTTTACTCTACCATAGTATGGCAGAGCGGAGGATCGATCTTACTGGGCAAACGTCTTTGTACGCTTGTGTTGTTAGAGATTTTTTTTAATTTTAAATAAGTAGTTTTCTATTGTATCTACAATAAAAGGTTTACTTAAAACTATATATACACCTAATTTCTGTAGATAGGTTATTTCTAATAGCAGCCTTGGTCAACCTAGGGTTTTTGTAGGACTTTTGTTTTATTTTGTGTTTATATTTTATTTTAATTTTAATTTTTCTTTGATCGGACACTGAGCGTAATGCATGGCAGTTTTGTATTTTATTTGAAATGCTTATGGTGCAGTTTTGCTGCTTGAGGGCTACTACGTAGGTTTGATGCTTTGGTTTTCTAAGGCTATGGCTGAAGATGGTGTATTCATCAAGCTAAGTAGCAATGTTTTTACACTCTATTGATCTTACCAATGTGGTTTACTGCTTGAAAATTTTTTGAAGCATAAAAGTTTAACCGAAGCGAGATGATTAATGTTTTTAATTTGTTTTTTTGGTGAATCCATGATGCCACCAGGTTGTTTATTGAACAACTTTACAAATAATTGACGGCAGCTTAGGAGAATCGATTCCTTCGTATAATTGCAGGTTATTTTTTATTAATATTATTTTGGGCAAACAACAACTTTTTTTTTGTTAACTTTTTGTCATTCATTGTTGGATCTTCTAAATCTTTAAATGTTTTTTTGCTTTGTGCTTTTTTACCCATTGTTTTCGGGCAATTTTTTTGTCTTTGTGGTCCAATTGAATTGTTTTGTGTGTCTACCTTTTTGTTGTTTGTCTTGCGACGTGTCCGGCCCATTTCTGACTTGCAATATGCTCCATGATGTCTGGTATGTTTGTTTTTCTCGAATTTCTGTATTCCTAATTCGATTTTTTAGAGATTTATTTTCTTTCCATAGGTCTGTGTTGTTCGTAACTCGTGTTTTTTTTTGTTATGGTCATTGTTTCTAGCCCATAGGTGCATACTGGTAATATACAAGTGTCGTACACTTTTTCTTAGGCTTCTGGAAATGTCTTTATCTTTGAGTATATAGATTAACTTGCCGAAGGCGGGCCGCGCTAGTTGTATTTGATGTGTTACTTCCTCCCTTTGGTTTTTGTTATCAACTTAAGTTGTGTGGCTAAGATAGATGTAGTTTACAACATTTTTTATTTTATCATCCATCTTATATGGTATTAGTTTGGTCTCACTTTTATTACGTACTTTGCTGCAGATCTTTTGTGTGGCTGTTTGTATACCTGTTGTTATATGTTTTGCTTTAGATCTATATGTACATTTTGTGTATTTATTTTAAATTTTAGTATTAGTGTGTCTGACGTTGGGAATTTAGTTTTTTTAATCATCTTTATTTTTTTGTGTTGTTGTATTGAGTTTAAGGTTGCACGCATCAGTTGATGATTGCTTCTGGTGTTAAATCTGTTTAGTTTGTTTGTACTGTTTTGTCGTTTTGGGTGTCTTCACCACCATCTTCTCTGTTTCTGTTTCTTAAAGAAGGTATTTAAGCAGAATACTTGTTCTTTAGTTAGGAAGTTGGTCATTGTAATCTCTCTTTTGTTTCTAGTTCTTAGCCCAAAAGTTTTCTATGTGTTTGGAGTCTTGTATCTTTCTTTTTTTTTCTGTTTTAATACGGTGTAAGTTGTGTTTTCTTGATTTTTGGCGGCATAAATTGAATGCAAATTATGAATTGGTTTTTCAGAAGATTACGTTTGACATAGATTGCACTATTTTCTGCTACTACTACGTTACGTATGGTTGCTACTGATAAAAAAATATGATTTTATGATTGACAATGTAAGTGGCTACACAAAGCTGGTTTTTTTTGTTATGTACGTTGTTATGTATATGATTTTTGCCTATATTTTGAAACGTTGAATACGTATAAGATGTTTTTTTAGTGTTATTTTTTGACCTGGCAATACTGTTTCTAGTGACAGTCAATATGATGATTTTTGTTCAGTATGTTTTGCCATTTTATCATGAATACACTTACGCCAGAACAACGCTTGCAAATTGTGCAAGTTTACTTCCAATGGTTCAGTTTGCGATACTTACCGTGTCTATTGTAGGTCGACATAATCGTCTATCCGAGCAAGTTATTCAGAAAACCATGGATTGTTTTCTTACTACTCATAGTCTGATTGATAATGTGTATCTGCAGAGACGAAAAGATTACGGTTTACGAGCTTACAAGATACAGCTCGTGCAAGAGCTGAAGCCGCGTGGCCATTATATGCGTTGTACGTTTGGAGAACGGGCC
This sequence comes from Tachinus rufipes, assembly GCA_963932245.1. Classification (NCBI taxonomy): domain Eukaryota; kingdom Metazoa; phylum Arthropoda; class Insecta; order Coleoptera; family Staphylinidae; genus Tachinus; species Tachinus rufipes. The sequence continues at coordinate 40,053,016 of OZ010741.1, read as the reverse complement.
GAAAACAAGATTGTTCTTGATCCTCATTTTTACCAAAAAATTTTGTTCAGCGATAAGCTTCATTTTTGGCTCAATGGTTACGTAAACAACCAAAGAAAATTTCCGGATTTGGAGCAAGGAAAATTCACTAAAACACACTGTTTGGTGTGCTTTATGGAGCTGGTGGAATCATTGGCCCATATTTTTTTAAAGATTATGCCGGTCAACACGTGACAGTCAATGGAGAGCGCTATCGGTCTATGATTACTGATTTTTTTGTTCCCCAGTTGAATGGCGTTAATGTAGAGGAGCTTTGGTTTCAACAAGACGCCGCAACATGCCAAAAAGCGCGCGACACAATCAATTTATTGCAGGAAACATTTGCTGACAGCTTAATCTCGCGTAACGGACCCGTGAATTGGCCTATACGGTCGTGTGGTATCATATCTATGGACTACTTTCTGTGGGGGTATGTGAAGTCGCTAGTGTACGCCAATAAACCAACGACGTTGGATCAGCTTGAAGCCAACATTCGCCGAGTTATTGCCGGTATACGGCACTGTGGTGGTCAAAAATTGAACTTTATTCGAACCACCTGCGGCGCTCATATTTAAGCAGTTTTTTTTAATTGGAAATTTAATAGTGTATTAATCTTATCTTTTTACAATAAAGATGATATTTATGTATTCACTTTTTTAAATATATCGAACTTAATAATAAAACAATGGCTGCGTTCAGAACAACTCATCATGCGAACTGAGCGCCGTTGTTGACTATCGCTGAGTCTACGTTTGCTGGCAGCGTTTGTTATTTTATTCATAATACATTTAGGTATGCTTGGTTGCTGACAAATCAATTCAGCAGTCACCAGCTGTAGTTAATCGACGCATATAAATTTACATATTCTTAAAAAAAACTATTAACTATTTAAGTAATTTATTTTAATTTAAAACTTAGGAGCTTTTTGTTTTTGTAGTTGGTAAAAGTTTACACGGTTGGCAACAGTCTATAATAAACCGTTCAGAGGTGCTCAGCGCTTATCTCCGATTGATGACTCAGCGCTTGCAACTGATGAGTTGTTCTGAACGCAGCCAATTACTTTGACGTTTTAAACAATCGTAAAATTAAGACATGGGGATAAAACAGATCTTAAAACATTTAATTTAAAATCCATTATAAGACATCTAAAATTACTACTTCTAGTATCAATAATTTTGAATGCATAATGGTAACTACAGTTTGGATATTCGATTCCAATTTCTTATCCATCTAACTTTTGTCTTATTACATTACTTCTTGTTGTTGAAAAGCTATTTGAATCAATTGTTTATCAACTCAAGTATTCTTATATTTTACTAAAATTACACTAAAATTTCATCTTGAATATTGATTTGATTTGTATCACTGAAAACAGTGAAAAAAATACTTTTATTTACAAATTAAAAAAGTCACAATTGATGTATGTTTATGCATACCAGGGAGTAATTTGGTTGAATATGCATGAATGAATATTTTCATTTTACGGTTGCAACAACATTGATTGGCAGTACATTTTAAAACAATATTATTTTTGATAAATCATTTACATCATGATTGCTTTAATTTAATTATTTTCTTAATATAGTAATATTTGGTTCATTTTAAATATCGCTTGTGCAAATATTTAACTTAATAATCATTGAAATTCAGATGAATTGCGTAATAAAAGGCCTTAGTAACATTTAGATGTAAATAATATCTTAATATTCTGATTTTCAAGGTTGTATTATATCAAAGCTAAGCAAATAATTAGATGAAATGCATGTTTTATATAAGGTTTCACGGTTGAAAGTAATTTTCTTTGATCTTAACGGTCATTGACCGTAATTTCTAACCCCTACTACAAATATGAATGCAATTCTAATTAATTATTAAATCGCTTGAAAACAGGTAAAATTTCTTTACTTCCCCTATACTTTTATTAAGGGCTATATTATGGAATATAATAACACAATATTGAAACACTAGCACAATTTCAAGGGTGAGTTATAAGAAGATGATAATTTACATTGATTTTATAAGCAGATATTTTATAAACTATAATAAATATGTTTAGATAGCTGAAATCCTAAGTTAAATCTTGCAATTCGTATTCAGCTCTATAAGATATGGTCCAATCCATCGATATTATAATAGTGTCATCCCTATCGTTTAAATTGCTATGCGGGATTGAAGCCACTGTGTGTGGGAGTGAGAAATTGCCTCACATGACTTCTTTATAGGTTTTTCCAATTGAAATTATAATACAGGGTGCACTATAAAAAATAAGTTATATTTTAAAGCGTTATAATTTAAGAACATTTAAAATGTTATTTATTAGTTGTAAATAAAATTAGTTTATATTTAATTTGTTTATAATAGCTTGATTATGAAAGTTTATAACAACCGAGGTATAATGATTGGTCATTGTAATTCATAACGTCTATTATATTGCGAATGTAACAACAGTTATAGAATTACAGAAAATATCTGGAATGGACATTCCTGAACTCTAAGAATCTCTGAATAATCTACGCTATGGAAATAGAAAATAAGAAATATTTAGAGAAAATGTGCAAAATTTAACGAACTTATAGCGGCAATACTAGCTAAAAGCATGCCAAAATCATTGAAACTAATATTAGAAAATTAATGCAATTTGCATTAGAGGATATTGGATTAACCCACATGATGCGTAGACTGCATTACTACGCTTTAACGTCAAGACAACTGCACGATGCACATCTAATGTGAGGGTTACTGACAGTCGATTTCTTGATGCATGATATGATGGGTATTAGAAACCCGTGTATCAAGTAAACTATGTGAAATGCTATACTCGTTGGTAACTGGATATCTATTGAGATAAGGTTGTGCTATAACATAGATTGTGCCATAGTGAATCGAGAGCCTTTAAAAAATAAATGATAGGTAGTGTCTGCTTTACCACAGACGCAGAGTGGGTTATTCACAAAATTGATTTTGAATAAATGCCAAGGGGATTGTAAATGACTAGATCTAAGGCGACTTATAAGACATACATCTATCTTAGAGTGGAAGGGAAATATCTTAAACCAGGGCTTTTAGTTTGTCACTTGATTAATCTGGTTGAAGTGGGTAGTTCCTTTGCTTTGGCTAACGAGATTGAAATATTGTTGCCAAGAATTTAAGTCCTGCAGAAAGCTGGCATAGAGGTCGGTGTAATTGATAGTGATATCATTACACCGCTTTTCATGTCTCATCCAACAAAATTGAGTTACCAGGCCTTTGCTTTTGTAAGTCAAGGATAATGTGCTAGATGCATAAGATCTTATAGCATCAACGGAACTTTGGGAGTTAGAGAATATTATAGTTTATGGGAAGGAATAGATGATACAAATAATTTGGAAAAAGAATTTTTGTTAATTAGTCATATTGAGAGATCTCATTAAATGCCGAAATTATGAGAGGGCAACATTTTGCTGGCCAAAAGGGATGGTTGCCAAAAATGTTACATGTTTGTGACATGACCTCATATGCCATGCCAAATTGTTTGGAAACATATCTTTTGCTAAGTAGATTTCTTTTTATTTGTAGTAGCATAAGACCGGTTATTCTAAGACAATTTGTTGTCAAATGTGACATCAAGAAATTAGAGTGTACTAGGTCATGTATGTATGTACACGTTAAAAAGCTAGGGGCTGAGAGGGCTGCTTTGTGGGAATGTGATAAAGAAACAGCCCTTCTTCCGCGGTAGTTCCTGACAAGTACAGTCGTTTTTTTAGACACCAGCTTAATGTTGATGAAAAAAAGGGGACAGTTTATGGTTAACTAATACAGGTTTTAAGTAGGCTATGCACACGTTATCATAAGCTTTTTTTTATATTTAGAAATGTAACACATAGACATTTTATTTCCTTCAATGCGGAAATAACATTATAATATAGAGTATAGACGTTCTTGTTTATACTGTGGCTTTTTCTGAAGCCTGTGATAGAGCTTGCAAATATGAGTTCATCTTACACCATTTCTCCAATCGCACTTTGATAATATTTTCAAAGGGTTTCCGAACACAAGAGGAAATGTCAATTGGTCTGAAACTAGGTTTTATGTCCAGGGAAGGTTTACCTTTTGGTATAGGTAAAGTTTAATCTTTGATTGTAGTGACAGGTCTAGGGATTCTAGAATGTTTTTAATTATAATTTATCATATCCAAAACTAATTAAAAATCAATTGATAAATCATGCTTTTTGTATTTTGCTGTAAAAGTATATATTTTTAAATAACAAAAATAAGTTTAAATCAGGTTAATAACTTCTATGAATTTAAATACAAACTAAAAAAAGTGATCTTGATTCTCATCAAATACCTACTATTTTGGGAAGTGGCAATTTAAAGTTTTTTTTTTTAATCTAACATTTAAATAACAGTTTTCATGGGAAGTAAAAAAAAAGTTTTTTCTCTACAAGCATACAGCTTCGAGAACAAAATGCTCTAATTGTATTATTAAAGACACGGATTGACGTTTATTTATGTATTTTCTTTAATGTTAAATTTGTATAATATTACTATGTAAAATATTAAATAAATGATTTATTTATTATTCATTTATTTATTGACTATATGTACGGTGGGGAAGTTTAGTTAAGAGAACTGCAAAAGTTTTAAAACTTTTTTCTTTTTGCGGAGCTTAAGTCTTTTTGTTTGGGACAGCCTTTTGAGCCGCATCAAGATGAGCTAGTTTTTCTGTACGGCGGAATGTAGTGAGGAAGCGTTTTCTTTTGTCGACCGTCTCAAAAAATTTTTTGACCTACTAAGACCAAGAAGTTCTTTTAGCTTTTTAAGGCAAAGTTAGGAGCTTTGCGGAGGATGTTTTGGCAGTATCTACAAAGCAGGTGACAAGTTTTTGGTAGAGATAATTTCTCTTTATGAAACTCAATCTAGTTTTTGGACTGATTTGTTTGTATTGAGTATACAAAGCAGACTGAGATTGATTGAAGTGAATTTGATAATAAGAAAGTGAATACTTCTATACGTGTCTTGCAGTGTTTTTGAATGACAATTTGAACCAATGTATCTTGAAGCTGTAAATGGTTTAACTTTTACCGTGAATAAAGAATTATTATTATTATCGATTACGTTTATGTGGGTATTTGTTGATGACTCATCATTTAAAATAATAAGATCTGAAGAATTTACAGCAGCTTTTAAATTCAATCTATTACGGTTGTGATAATGATCATCATTATCATAACCGGAGAAGGATGGTGAACGTTAAAGTTGCCAACAATTATATTAGGAGTTAGAGAGATATTACTGCTAAAAAAGATAAAACATACTCTTTCATAACTATTTTCTCTTATGTTGTTGAAAGAGCTGAACTGACAAAAGGTTTATTTGGACGTATCTAAGTCACAGTTTTTGTTATTTCCAGATTGGATATTTAAACTAACCAGCCGTATTGGCGCATGATTTATTATTAGATTAACATATTAAGTTGTCAAGGGACGTGAGAAGGTAAGACATAGACGGGTTTGATTTCTTGGGTTGTGCATAGAGAAATGTTTGAGAGCCTTGACTAAGATTTCTACCAGGTTATAAGTAAACGTTGCATTGATATACGGGGGGGTCTATTATGAAAATAATGCGCATGATTTTATTGTGACGCGACTATCCATCCAAATCCGGTATAACCGGTTGTGAAATGTGGTGGGGTATCTGCTCTTTCAACGACAATTTGCTCCGAATATTTGAGCGGAAAGACGTGTCTCCGCGTGAAGTGTGTTTTTTGACTTTGTAACAAACTTTTGGATTTGATTCAAAATGAACTGGACTTTCTTAACTCCGTCGTAACCGGAGACGAATTTTGGATGTTTGAGTACGACCTAGAATCGAAAAAGCAGAGCAGAGCGTGGCACACAAAATTATTTCCCCGCACTAAGAAAGCGCGAATGAGCAAGTCTTGCATCAAAACGATGTTCATTATTTTTTTAGGAATTATTAATTTTTAGTTTGTTCCGCAAAGAGAAACTTTTTTTATCTCCAGTTGCTCAAAAGATTGAAACGCAGGATCGCGCGCGTGAGGGCTGACATCAAAGACACGGCCAAGTTCCACTATGACCAAATCACACTGCCTTCATTGATACCAACTTCCTGGCCTATAACAACACCTCGGTGATTCCTCAGCCTACTTACAGTCTTGACTTGGCGACTTTTTTTGTTTTCTCGACTGAAGAGAGAGCTGAAAAGAAAGCATTAGGAGTCCGTGGAAAACATCCAAAAGTATGTTACAAAGTTTTTAAATGACATTCCTGCCGAGTAGTTTTAGGGTGCTTTCTAGGCGTGGCAGACACGTCTCCGAAAGTGTATTGATGCAGGGGGAGAGTATTTTGAAGACTTTTAAGCGTTTGTACCAGTACGATTAGATTTATTTTTTATAGAAAATGCCACATGGGGAATCAAGTTTGCTACAATTTTTAAATGTGTGTTGATTAGAGCACGAATGACTTTTAACACTGCTTTTGCACACCTTGAAAGTATGGCCATACTGCATGCAGTTAAAACATTGAATAACTTTTGTAATATGTAAGGAAGTTTTAATAATAAACTTGTTTTGGTGATTTGGTTTAAAAAATACTGTTGCCTGTTCGTATAAGGATTTAACTGTACTAAAGACTTCTCATACAGTTGAACTTAATTGATTGCGATAGCACTTTTCTCATATATTTTTATACATAAAAGGTTTAGTTATTGTAATTTTATGTAAATAGTCTTTCTGACTAGTGAGATGTTAGTCACACTAATGAAAGGTGCATAGCTTGAAGCATTAGTATATGTGTCTCACACTGGATAAAGAGGCAATTTACCTAAAATACATTGTTTATTAAATTTAAACAAAAAAATTAATGAAACACAAAAAAAAGTGTTGTTTTCTTTCATATGGCGCAATTTAATTTTTTAACTAATTTAATATTGTTTCATGAGCGTAGTTTAAACATATAAGTAAAAAATTCCGATACCGGGAATCGAACCCGAGCCTTCTGGGTGAAAGCCAGATATCCTAGCCACTAGACCATATCGGATACTTATAAATCCTATTTTCAAATATAAATCTAAAATTATTTTGTGTTGTGTTTGCAATTCTAGAAATCTTGGGGTCAAAGGTGAAATACATTAATGAAAGTTATAAATCTTATATTATCAAATAATTATTAATTATACTCTTATTTAACACGTTATCAACAAATGTGTTAAATGATTTTACATGCAACTAACAACAACTACAGCAGTCTTTAGTTATATTACATTTAAAGATTTTTAACTAACTTATTAACTATTTGTGTATATTGGCTTTTGTTTTATAATTAAGGAGGGGTGTGAGGTGAGATGTTTTTATAGTTTCTACTAAGAAAATAAAAAAATATACAGTTTAAAGTAGAAAATAAGTATATTACTTTTAACAGCAGAATTGCAAAATGTAAATAATTAATTGATTGATTGCATGATTTCCAATATTCTACCAAAAATCTTGCCATATATTTTGTTCATCAATTCTTATTGGTATGTATTAAGGCTGGTGACAGTCCTTTTGGATTATGATGAGTCGTCTTTAATGCATTATTCAGTCAGCGTTACAACTATTGGCAACAAACAAATATGGTTTCCTAAACGCGCCTCTTATTAAATAAGTTTATGAAAAATCAGCATGCTATTATTAACAAAAAATTCCGGTACCGGGAATCGAACCCGAGCCTCCTGGGTGAGAGCCAGGTATCCTAGCCACTAGACAATACCGGATGATACATATTATAGTTTCAAATAGCAAATTTTATTTTATTTATAAACAATTTAATTTTGGGACAGTTTCAATTCTGCAGTGAGCTTCTTTAAAAAAAAAATGTATTAGTTTTACTGTTAAATAAATGAGCACTCTGAAAATGATAAGCAAAAGTAATAAATGCATTTATTTTATTTGTACAAAACAAATCTAATCAACCATGTCATAATTTAGATTTAGTTGTTTCGGTAAAAGTATTGAATTATTTCAACAAATTTACAAATTAATTGTTATTAAAAAAGATAATTATGAAATTAGCAATTATTTGCAAACAGACCTTTACTGAAATTGAGTTAAAGATAATACGTGCTTTAGTGGACTTTACTGAACTTAGAATAGACCATCTAAAAATAGCAGATCTATAGCGGGGTTTGTATCATTTGACGTCATAATATTAATCTGCACCTTTCACAACAACAACAAAATTCTGAGATCGGAAATTGAATACGAGTTTTCTGGTTGAGAGCCAGGTACCTTATACTACATACCGAGTGTATATAATCTGTAATTGATCGTTGAGGTGTAAAAAATGGGACATTTAGTACATGTCCATTTTTTTACTAAAATATACATATTGTGGAATTGTATTGTAAACTTTTTGTATGACTATTCTACAGGGAGTTTATAAATGAATGGGATTATGTAATCACTTTAAATATGCTGCCTTTTTAAAATTGTCCACTATACTACATATGTTTTCATATGTTTGCTTGACAGCTGTCAAAGTGGATCTGTCAAAACAAATAGTTTAGTGAACAATTTAAAAAAAGCGGCACATTTAAAGTGATTACTTAATCCCATTCATTTACAAACTCCCTGTACAATACATTTAAAATAAATAGGAAATTACACGTTTTTGTCGCAATAAAACTTTTATAAATATAGAAAAAGGTTTAAATTAATAGGAACTAAGCTAAAAAATATACTAAATAAGTTTTTACTTTTTATTCTGGATTATAATATAGAGAAATAAATAAAATATTTAAGAAATTAGAATTAACACTGCAGCTTTATGCAATTTTATTTATGCTCTTGAGAGTTTTTTTCTTGCTAGGTGCTTTCTGGGTACTTTCAATAATAAATATAGACAAAAGTAACTCTTAAATGGAACAAGCAGTGAGTAGCTGTCGATAGTTATTTGTTTTACTAATCTAAGCTTAGTTTAATGAAAAAACTATTTTTGTTTCAACAAAAATTCCGGTACCGGGAATCGAACCCGAGCCTCCTGGGTGAGAGCCAGGTATCCTAGCCACTAGACAATACCGGATGATAATAACAACAGTTTTTAAAGCAATACTTTAGGTGAATATAATTTAATAATAAATTGAGTTTATTGCGGTATACATACTCGCATATTTGCCAGCTTCTTTTAAACACATTTCAAGAAATCTTTACCGAACTAAAACTTTCTGATCGATGTGTTTCAAATGCGATTTGTTAGAGATTTCTTGTTTTTTATTTATTGGCTCTTTTAAATCTTCCAAGAGATTCAATTTTGATCCAATTTTTGATTAATAACTCTCGTTTTTTTAAACGTCGTCGTTTTTTTTTATATTATTGCAAAATAAAACGGTTTTTACAAATTTTACTCTATATATATATATGGGTAATTCCATTACTTTTCGACCAATTTGAAAAAGTCGACCTCTTTGATTTTGCTCAAATTTTCAGGGATCAAAATATAGATGAAAAAAATGAGATTCCCAAAATTTTGGACCTTAGAATAATGCCTGTTCAAAATGACACACATTTGAAGGTCAGAAATTTTACAATAAAACTTTTTTATTAGCTTATTTTCTATCTCAATTTTTAGGCTTCTGGAAAAAGATAAAAAGGTCCACGATGTCTCAAATTATTTCTTATTACATGTACTTTAAAACCCATATTTTTATGTTTAATATCGTGGCAGTCATTTTGATATATTAAGCTTCAAACATTATTCCAAAAAAACCCGTAAATTTAGCAGAATTGCAAAACTTTGCTTTCTTTAAACCGTTCTAACTTTGTCAATTCTTTACAAAATTTAATCCACAAGGTCTAGATTTCTTTGTGTTTAATCTCTTTTTAAAGTGATCACACAAGACTTATAGAATCAATACGTATACACCACTATTTTTATGCAGGAAGTTGCACATATTTTTGCGATCTTCAAAACTTGTAATTTTCAGGTCCCAAAAAAGCGTTGTCACCCTATGTCGATTTTAGTCAAAATTTCAGTAAATACTCTTTGGAGCACAAGAAAAAAGGGTATCTATATGAGAAATGGTATATCGGGCATTATCAAGAATTTTTTAATATTCAAAAATTGGCAAAATTGGCAAACCGCACCTTTTTGTATCTCAGTTTTTGGGCCTTTAGAAAAAGATAAGAAGGTCCACAATGGCTCAAAATATTCCTTGTTACATGTGCTTTAAATCCCATATTTGTCTATTTAATGTTAGGGCAGTCATTTTGATACATCAAGCTTCAAACATTATTCCAAAAAAAACCGTAAATTAAGCAAAACTGCAAATTTATGCTTTGTTTAAACCGTTCTAACTTTGTAAAATTTTAAAGAAATTTGATCCACGAGGTCTATATTTCTTTGTGTTCAATCTTTCTTTAAAATGATTTCATAAGACTCATAAATTCTATACATATTCACCACTAATTTGATGCAGGAAGTTGCACATGTTTTTGCGATCTTCAAAACTTGTAATTTTTAGGTCTCGAAAAACCGCTGTCACTTTATGTCGATTTTAGTCAAAATTTCAGTAAATACTGTTCAGACCACAAATAAAAGGTTATTTATATGAAAAATGGTATATTGGGCATTATCAAGAATTTTTTTATCATCAAAAATCGTCAAATTTCAGAAAATCTAAATCACTTTTTGTCTATCTTGCTTTGTTTTTGAGATAGTCAATAAATACAAAATATTTAAAAAACTTTTTATTTAGCAAAAAAACACAAACAAAACAACATTACTTTAACAAGTGAGCATTAATGCAAGTTTTTGATACTTGTTTAAACAGTTTTCTTTGGTTCGGTTAGTGAAATTTGATAAAAATGCTGTTCAACATAGAGAATACGCAAATATCATTTTTGTTTACGGACTCTGTAATGGTAATGCCCTAGCAATTGAGATTTCCTGACAGAAAACAACTTTTTTGACGCGTTTTTTAGTAAAAATGTTCACCCATATTATTATCAAAAGTAAAACACCTACAACCAGGCAACGCAGCACAACAACTTGCATTTTCTCAATGGCTTCTTGATAATACCCAATATATCATTTTTCATATAAATAACCTTTTTTCTTGTAGTCTGAAGAGTATTTACTGAAATTTTGACTAAAATCGACATAGGGTGACAGCGTTTTTTCGTGACCTGAAAATTACGTGTTTTGAAAATAGCGAAAACATGTGCAACTTCCTGCATCAAAATAGTGGTGAATATAAATTCATTCTATAAGTCTAGTGTAATTACTTTAAAGAAAGATTGAACACAAAGAAATCTAGACCTCGTGGATCAATTTTCTTTAAGATTTGACAAAGTTAGAACGGTTTAAACAAAGCATAATTTAGCAATTTTTCAAAATTTACGTTTTTTGTTTAATTAATGGTTAAAGCTTGATATATCAAAATGACTGCCCCAACATTAAATATACAAATGTGGGTTTTAAAGTACATGCAATAAGGAATATTTTAAGCCAACGTAGACCTTCTTTTTCCAGAGACCCAAAAATTGAGATACAAAAATGTGCGGTTTGCCGATTTTGACAATTTTTGAATATTAAATTTTTTTTTGATAATGCCCGATATACCATTTCTCATATGAATAATCTTTTTTCTTGTGTTCTAAAGAGTATTTACTGAAATTTTGACTAAAATCGGCATAGGGTGACAGCGCTATTTTGGGACCTGAAAATTACAAGTTTTGAAGATCGCAAAAACATGTGCAACTTCCTGCATCAAAATAATGGTGTATACGTATTGATTCTATGAGTATTGTGTGATCACTTTAAAAAAAGAATAAACACGAGGAAATTTAGACCTTGCGAATCAAATTTTGTTAAGATTTGACAAAGTTAGAACGGTTTAAAGAAAGCAAAGTTTTGCTATTTTGCTAAATTTACGTTTTTTTTTGGAATAATGTTTAAAGCTTAATATATCAAAATGACTTCCACGATATTATACATAATACTATGGGTTTTAAAGTACATGTACTAAGGAATCATTTGAGCTATCGTAGACCTTTTTATCATTTTCCAGAAGCCCAAAAATTGAGATACAAATTAAGCTAAAAATGACGTTTTTTGTAAAATTTCTGACCTTCAAATGTGTGTCATTTTGAACAGGCAATATTCTAAGGAAAATTTTGGAAATCTCATTTTTTTCATCTATATTTTGATCTCTGAAAATTTGAGCAAAATCAAAGAGGTCAACTTTTTCAAATTGGTCGAAAAGTAATGGAATTACCCATATATATATATCAATTTTTATATACACTGCTCAAAATAATTAGAGGAAACCCATATTTAGGTCTTAATTTTTTTTTTTATTTTTAATAATATGCAAATCTAATAAGGCTTAGTTTAAGACCAAACCGGCTTTATCGCTGCTACGAAACCCATTCTGTTCTTCTACTAAAATACTTTTGCACATCCAATGTATTTGACCAGTTATAATTTGATCAAATAATTTCGGAATAGCAGATTAAATGCAAATGCCTCTATAGTTTGTAATATTTTCTTTAGCACCAGATTTATGCAACAGCATAATATAAATGTGTTTCCATACATCAGTAAATTTAGTTTCATTTAATGAAGCGTTGAAAAGTAAATGTAACGGTTTTGAAATTGAATAAATACAATTCTTTAAGAGCATAGATGGAATGCCGTCAGGTCCAGTGCTAAGATTAGATTTAAGGCTTGTAATTCCATTACAAATATCTAGTAAACTGACTTGAAAAATTTGTATGAATTACATTTTTACCAAACTCAAACAATGGAGTTGGATGAATTTGAGAATTACAAACGGAAGAGAAAAAAACTGCATATTTGTTTACAAGATTGTCACCATTAATACAGCTTCATTTACAAATCTCCAAAAATGTTTTGGATGTTATTCTCGGTGCGTAAAATGTACTGCTTGTAAAGACGTGCGTTAAGAATTTTACATGAAGTCCGAAGAGAATCAAATTTATTGTAATCAGAAAAAATTTAAATCGTTTATGTGCTATTTTATTTAGTTTAGTAAGTGAAATTAATTCTTTGCTAAACCAAATAGGAAAGTTGTTGTCATGTCACACTCTTTTAGGTACATAACAATCAATTGCATAATACAAAACAGAATAAAATAAATCAACACATACATTAATATCACAGTTGTTAAAAAGAACAGACCAATCAACGTTCAACAAAAAATCATTGATTGCGCTGATATCACATTTGACATCTATCACATAGGCATTATGATGTTGACTTATATATAATAAAACATCTACAGCATTTATCACAGTAATATTATCACAATCATTAGTAAAACACAAATCCAAAATTACATCTATACTATTTGGTATATACATTGAACACTGCTTAAAAATCCAAATGAGCAACTAAATCTTCAGGGTAGTTTTTGTTACAAGTAACTCCAGTTCCAAATTTATCATTTAGCCACGCTGTTTTTGGTAAATTGTAATCTCCCTGTAGAATTAATTTACTATTAGGAAAGACATCAACAAAAGATTTAATATTTAACGATAATCGAACGAGGGGGTAAATAAACTGCACAAATTATGTACGACACAAACTTAAACTTGACAATTACAAACACATGTTCAACACTTAAATACGGCGGATGTAGTAATGTACACTTTAGATTACTTCTAATCGCAATTAATACGTCACCTCCGCTTAATTTAGGGCTAGTTAAATTAGACCGGTCGCATCTAAATAGGTTATAGCCAGTTAGTTTTACTTCTGAGTCGGAGTCTTTAGATAGCCAAGTTTTGGTTAAAACAATAATGTCATAACTTGACAAAGCTACAACTAACAAAAGATTTTTAGTTTGGTTTTTATACCTCCAACGTTTTGGTAGTAAATTGAGAGGCCGTTGGTATTCCTGGAGACGGGTCCAAACTGTTGAGCATGTTTAGGGTCCGAAAATTGATGGTCAATTTTGTGGTCCGCCATAAATAATAAATTTCTTGACTTCTTGAATGTTTGCCGGCCAAACATTTTTAGAAAGAACTAAACTAGCTTGATCGGCTGGAATAGATACTTTGAAACATCAATCAAAACAGATGGTAGTTTAGCTTTGATATAGTTTGCAATTTTAGTTTTATTTGTTCCACGCTTAAGTTTTGACACATGAACATATTATGAAGGGGGAACGTAGGCTTGTAGCTGGTCATTGTCTGGACCACATTCAAAAATCGTTGGAGTTTTGTGCTGCACTCTAGGTTTAATTGATTGTGAACTACTAGTAGTGGTAGAAGTACTGGATAGAATTGTTTTTGCCGGTAGCAATTGAATTGAATCACTATTAATAACAGACCTAATAAATGCAGGTTTAAGTAGACGGCAAGATTTAAGTCTAAAATTTCCATGCCTTCCTGTGCTATCTTCTCCTTCAAATAAGAAATTTAGACAGTTGTTAGAGCGAACTTTATCTAACAGTTCTTGATACAACATGATGTTTTCTTTGTATAGTCTGCATAGATCAGATTTCGATTTAAAATCAAATAAAACACCACACTATACTGTTACACTTGCAAAGGCCAGTCATAGTAAAATAATGTAAATGTAAATATAAATGTGAATAAAATAAAATATGCAGAAAAAGGTTTAAAACAAGGATACAAATTTCACACCGGTACGGTCTATCACCTGGTGACTTACTTTAAAACAAACACGGATAGACCACGGAAAGGTTACAGTAGAGACAACGGGATAATTAAAAACAAACTTTAAAATAAAATTATAATATAAAATCACAAATTTTAACTCTATGTTATGCTACTGGTACGAATAGTAAGTAAATAAACCCCAAACGGCGTGGATGTTGCAAAATAAATGAAGATTAATTTATTAACAACAATGCACATCAAGAATATCCCCGTTACTATAAGTATTAGCATATGTAACTACTTACACAGCCAACACAAGATGTGCCAAGAAGTTTTTAATTAAATAAACTTAATAATACACAAAAACACAATAGCACCAAAATAATAACACACGACACAGTGGCGTTACATACAATACACATCTTGATTGAGTCTACCAATCTACCAGAGAAGAGGTAAAATCTCTCAAAATCGAAGTCAAACTTTTGAAATGATTTTTTTAAGAAAGAAAGAATTTAAGGTGATACAAAATTATTAATGTTCTGAACTGATAATATTTGAGATTTTAAGTGACAAGACTGACAACAGTACTCATTTTTGTTGTAAATTTTGTGCAGAAAATTTTTCAAAATATTAAATATTTTTAAGATTATTTGATATATCTTTTTTTCTACGCATTGTATGTTCTTCTAGTTGGTGACATTCAATTTGGAAACATAAAATCTAGTAGAAAACCACATGGTATAATAAAAAATGCTTATTTCAGAAGATCTTTTGTCGCTTGAACCGATTTTATCTCTTGTTTGGTATTTTTTGCACTTGCGGCATCATTTGGACTTAATCACAATCGGCGCCAAGTTTTTAGAAACATAATTTTTTGGTATTCGAGCGTAATTACGCCTGGCGCTCTTAAAAAATTGACAAAATAAATTAACTGAATTTGCGAATTTGTGAAAGGTATCAAATAATAGTCACGATATATAGAAACTATCGAGGAAAGTATATTTTTACGTTTTTCTATATTTTTTATACAATAATAATTAGTAAAATTATATTTATAATTTATAATACACGTTATATTATGTAAAATATTTTTTTGTTTAAACTATTTTTGAAAATTGATTTTAATTAATTATTTTGTATATTTAAATATAATTAATACCATAAGCTTTACTGAGATGGAATCTTACTCTGCCGTAAATTATTTGTGAGATTGTTTACCGCTGTAACCGCAGGTTGGTAAGCTCGATAGAGTTTAAACACCTCAATTTGATTTTTAATCACATTAACTTGAATAATAGTTTTTTTTTTAATTTACTGCTAAATTTTTAAAAATAAAATATATATTAACTCTAATTATGTATACTACAATACATCTAAAATAACTCATACTTGGCCGTATTCTGTATATTTTTAACGCTCATGTTAATTCATAATAAGAACGTTGCTAGGTAACATTTAAAAAACTCGGCAACTGATTGGCTAAACATAGATTTTAACAGCAATTTTAACTAACATCGATGTTAAAATTATACAGAATAGACCCGAATATAATAATAAGAATCGTATTAAAATGTTTAAATTGGAAGTGGTTTTACACAATTTTTAATAATAAAACTCTATTTTGCTGTATATGTGATCAGTTCGCTATTTTACTATAAAATGCCACTGACAGGACTCAATATAAAAAAATCTATATTCAATATTAAAATATGCTGGAATATATTTGATATTGTAGAAAAACACTTTGATTTTGGATCTCCAAAAGGGGTCGCAATCGAGAAGTCAGTTTATATAAAACCTTTTTCTATCAGCATTATTAGATAGGGGCGTGTATATTTTCTTGTTTATTCAAGGGAGTAAAATAATAAAAAATAGTAACAGCTTCCGTCGAATTCATTCATAAATATTTATATAGTTATCAAATTTGATTTCATATTTTTATAAATCAGGATATACTTTCAAGTTTGCTGAGTTTTTTTTTTCTGTAGTTTTTATAGTTTTTTAACAGAAGCAATGCTTTATTGTTTATAATATGTTAAAATTTACCACCCCAATATTTTTTACACAAGGAATTGGATTTATTAATTTTTAGCATACTTTTGGTTAATATTTACATGAATTTGTTATTGATTTTTGGCATAGAAAAAATCTTTAGGTTTATTGTAAATATTGTTTCAAAGTATACAAAACTTATTTTAACAACAAAACTTGAATATTTTTTTAACAGTTAGATTTTTGATTTTTTGCAGACCTAAGCTGTTTCAGACAGTTTTTTAAATTTTATTATTTTTTCAACTTTATCTAGTAAAGCTTCAACAGTGCTGTAGCAAATATAAGAATAATATGATGTTTAGCTCAAACGATCAATGTCATAAGGCGATTATAACAGAGACCGATTCCGTAATTTATGGCTGGATACAAGAATCGCATTCTTCTTCATTGTTTTTGTTTGATTGAGTAATATAATATGTTTCAAACAATCTAAACCCTACATTAATTTACGTTACATATTTAAACCTTTTGTAATATAATATTAATTTAATTTATTGCGATCGATAAATTCCGAACATCTAATTAAAATTGCTTTGTTAAAGGCACATTGCGTAAAATGTAATTAATAATATTACGTCTTATATTTAATTCCATCTATTTGACATTAAATATTTGGAATATAATATTTGAAGATATTTTTCATTTCAATAACTCCACGTTTCTTATCTGATTAAATTCATACAAAATCAATAGAATTCTTGTACATCTCTCAAATTACTGTCTAGAATTTATTATAAATATAAATTTCTTACTAGATATGAATATCTTTCATTTAATTTTTTTAATCAATTTGTTGACGCAATGCATGGATACGCTTCATATTCATTCATTAACGATGTTGTGTAATAAGCCAATTCGCATGGCTTTATTTTATGACTTCTTTAATTAAATCGAATGTAAACATGCTACGGCTATATTACAAATATATTTTCTTTTATATTTTGTTTTCTTGGGTATTAATTACTGCGCAAATGGATTATAAAGTACATAACATTTCTTCGCTTAGAGATTTCCTTAATAAATTCAAGTTCAATGTTTAGTTTTAATTAATTGAACTTAATTTGAATACAAAATTGATTAAATGTATAATGGTTATAGTGAGTATAGATAAGTATTTCTTGATAACCTGTTTATTAATTATATTTTCTACTTTGTTAAAATAATTTGTTTGTTATTTAAACTACGATGTTGCGTTATTTGATATGTTATCATGATTATTTATTTAAAAGACTTAACAACGGTTGTATTCATAGTCGCCTACATTACACCCGTTATTGTCATCATAGTTTTTAGATTAATAAAACTGATATAACATATACTTTTGACTATGGTCAGCGATGAGGGATAATAGTTAATAGTTTGATAATAAATAAGGGTTTTTTATTGTGTTTGCTATTTCGGATCATTTGATTGTGTTTTCACTTCTATGGTGTGTAGTGGCAAATTCACATTTACCCATATTTAATATTTATTCTTAATACTTGTTACAACCAGTTATTAAAATTTAGTATAATTTTTTTATATAACTGACGCAAGAACGTTAAACCTATCAACCACCACACCGTGCATTTATACCGGTCTGGTCGATCTCGTCTTCTTGCATCATTAATTTAATAGATTAATTATACTCTAATACCATTGTTTATAGCTGCTCATAACTAGTGTAATGTGCCTTGCTTACAACTTTAAAGCTGCAACTCCAAAGGCTCAAAAACTTTTTTTTTTATTTTTCTTAAAAGTTTTGATTTTACATCTCTGAACTGTCAGTGATTTTTTGTAAGAATTTCTAGCAAGCTTTGTATTTTGAGTAAATATTTGTTTAGATGTCAAAATATCTTGTATTTTGTTTGAACAATGTCCATTAATCATTAGTCAATTTTGGATCGGCAATGATCCGAATAGCTCGTTTCTGAATAGAGTTTAGAAGAGATAGTGTAGTTTCCGATGCCCCTTCTTATACTTGTGAATAATATTCAATACAACTAATATAAGTTTTATATATACATACATGCAAAAGTTGAACAGAAGTAAAAAACTTTTTACATCTATTAAGAAATTGAAAATTGAAAACAACATGGTCGTTCCAGAGAAGATTATGTGAGATTGTAACACCTAGAAGACAAATTGAAAAAGATTTAGATATAGATTTGATGTTTAGTTTACTATTTGGTACTGATGACGGATTTGGATTTTGAAACATTAAGAAGTTGAGTTTTTTTAGAGTTAACATTGACCATGTTGGGAGTGCCCCATTTAGATATTGTTTTGAGGTCTTTGTTTATTGAATCTAACCTAGAAATTTCAAGACGTTCTGCTATATTTGTTGTCTATGGTCTTTGGAATGTAAGAAGTATGTACAAAACTATGAATAGGATTTTTAGTTATTTGAAGATTGTTATTAATGTAAATTAAAAAAAAAGTTTGTAGAACACCAGCATTTATGATTTTGGGGTCAGAGTTAAAACTATCAATTCTGACTATAATTTTTCTATTGCCAAGAAAACTATTGAAGAAATGTACGGTTTTTTTATTAAGATCTATACAATGGAGCTTGTTGAAAAGATTAGGATGTCATACTCTATCAAACGCTTTGGAAATGTCTAGAGTTACTGCAAAATTTTCTCTTTGTTTGTCTAAAGTAGAATTCTATTTGTGACTGTGACTAACATAAGTCAGAAGATCTGTTGTTGAACGTTTTGATCGAAATCCATATTGAGTATCTGAGATGAAGTTATTTTGTTCTAAAAACTTGACAATGTGAAAATTAATATATTTTTTAAACATGCAATTGGTCTATAATTTGAAGAATCCGACTTGTCTCCCTTTTTATGAATAAGTTGATTATTTGCAATTTTCCAACAATTTGAGAATATTTCATTTTTGTATGATAAGGCAAATATTTTGGTCAAAAGCTAATTCATTTGCAAATGTTTTAAGAATGATAGGTGGAATTTTATTTATACTTGATGCCTTTTTGGTATTTAATTTATAAGATATGTTTTGAGAACCCGTTGCTTAAAATGAATTGGACCCTTTATTTTTTCATTAGCTGGCATTGTAGGTACAGCAACAGGTAGATTTATAATAGTAAAGTAACTAGATTGTTTTGATTATTTTGAAGATATTGATATCTATTTTGCAATGAATTTATTGTTTTATATTTTGTTTTGTTTTTTAAAGCTAGGAAATTTGATTGGCTATGTTTCTGTCAATCTTTTTTTTTTCAGATTTTATTAGATTTTCATAATAATTAATATTTAGTCTATTTGGAACGATTACTGATGTGTTTCTTAAATGCTTTTTGCTTCTTTTTTGCTGCCTGTTTTGTCTGAATTGAAAACGAATACTTTTGTTTTGGTTTAATAACAGAGAACGGAACAAATTTTTTGATAAAATTTTGAATCGTTTTTGTGAGCTGTTATATGAATTATGAGAATTTATGCAATGAGTATCAAAAATCGAAATTATTAAGAAATTCTTCCTTTTTATTATGTTATATGTATGGCGCGGTTTAAGTTTGGTAGTAATAGGAAGAGAGTTACCTAAAGCAGCCTTAGCGTTAGTTTCTCTTGAATTAGTAATCTCTGGAATAGTTGAAAGATACAAATCTAATAATCTTGGTTCACTAAGATGTCCATTACGAGGAAAGTATGTGAGTTACTGAATAAGTTGGGTAAGATTAAGAGAAGCATCAAAAATCATAGCTCGTTGTGCGGATAGTGTTGTAGACGATAAGTGGCTTAACTATTCAGTATTCTATACATTAAAATTTCCTAACAAAATTATTTTAGTTTTTCTATGATTACCCTGTACAAAAGTTTAGAGTTTCTTTTTTTGGAGCAAGTTATAAGCCAATTACAAAAATAGTCTTAAGAGATATGTTATTATAACCAATGCCTTGAATTTTGTACTATTTCAGTCTAAAGCATGCTTGTTATTTGTGGATGTAGTTAACACAAACATCTTGTTGGTCAGCAAATGAATATTTTAAATTCTTATTTTGACCTCAAATATTAGAGAAGTTAACTTTTAAGCCACAAACTAAGTTAATGTCAATAGTTTATGTCTTTGCTTTGCGTTATTAGATGGGGCCTGAAAATTTAGCTTCAGCTTCCTACTATCGCATCGCCTATTTGATTGATGTTGTACTTTTGATGTTACGCGTTTTGCAAGTAATATGGGTTTGTTTATGCACCTATATTGGCTTTGTTAGTTACAGCTTTACGGTCAATGTCTTTCTTTTCAGATAGGAACTAATAAGTTTGATCTTGGATTGAACTTGAAACGCTGGAGTTTCAAGAGTAGACTTTGGTGCCAAATTAAGGGTGTTTTTAATATTGAAGAATATGGCACTACTTACACTTGTTTACTACGAAAACACCAGCATTGGATTTGATCTGTAACTGCGGAAATTTTGTGGAAAACTACATTAGACTTTTAGCATTGCATTTTTAATGTTTCTAAGGAACATTACAGCTTTGTGAGAAAAGCTTTGTTTAAAATGCAATCCGGACGTAGTGCTCATTTAGATTTGAGATACTGAACCGACACCGTATTACTTATAACTTATAAGTTTTTGTTGTAGACCGGTGTGCTTCGGAAATTAAAGCTGTCAGGAAATGCTTTGGCCTTGCTTTCCAAAGTGTATTCAAGGCTTCTTTTTCCGTCAACAAAAGGAAGCGGTGTACTCTTATTTTAAAGAGTTTTAGCTAACTTACATACCAGATTATCAGATTATTATTATTGGAGAGCGGATTTTTTGCACTGAGTTTTGTGCTTTTTGATTGCCTCAGCTTGGTTTGGTCAGTTGGGTTTTGTGACCTTTACTTTTTTATGTTTTGCGCGATTTTGACATTGTATGATTTCTCTAGTTTTCTATTGCTAGCGAGATGAAGCTAGTTTTTTTAAGATATGAGAAAACAAAGACAAGTCAGTTTTGTAGATTGTCTTGATTTTTTCTTATAGTACCCACATAGATCTAAGACTAGTGGGTTGTGGTTTGAGCTGAAGTCGTTAATGACTAAAATAGCAGTTTGGGCTGTGATGCTTTTGAGTAAAGCGATGTCAAGTACATTCGCAGGGAACCGCTGGAAACTATGATAAGTTGGCATGTTTGGCAGTAGTACGGTAAAGTTCTTACTATGGGCATACTTGAACAATACTTTGGATTTAGCATTTGTTAGTTTGTTGTGCCAAGATTGATGTTTAGGCTAAAGTTTTTTGCAACAATTTTTCCAAGGTGGCCATCTAGTATAGCATCAAGGTTTGCTGTTATTAGGTACTTAAGGCCTGGTTACTCAGTGCGAGCTAGCATTCGAGCTGACCTAGTCAGTTACTGCAGTAAAGCTACTTGCACCGTGTGATTCCATCATAGTTATGTGCGAGTCAGTCAATACTTGCATCCTAGTTACTATAGCAATGTTTGTTTTTACTTGCCTCTCGCAGTAGCTGTCCACTGTCAGGTCAGTAACTCGTATTGTGTAACCAGGCCATTAGTTGGCGACTTATATGCTAAGATCAATTTTATCAGTTCCAGGCTAGAAAATTAATTGCAATTGAATTTGCTTCCAGTTTAACAGCTGGGGGTGTAGGGACTTCCGAGTGATTAGCTGGTTGTTTGACAAAGATTGCAGTTCCAGATCCCAGTGCATCAAACATGTTACGTAAAAGTGTTTGGGATGAGGTAATTTTTTCCAGGAGCTAAGAAGGACTTTCTTAGCTGTATTGATTGGACCAATCAATGTTATTTTTAAAGAAGAACGAAGCAGAATGTCTTTATTATACCAACTACTATACTGACTTGACTGATTTGAGATACAGTAAAAAAAAAAAAAAATTATTATCAATATTGTCAGGTTTTTGCGGGCATCTGCTGATAGTTTACTAGCTTTTTTCTCTTTTGAGACAAGGATATTACTCGTGGTCTTACTTAACGCTGTTTTTTGAGGTGCTGACATTTTGTTTTGCTGCTGATACTAGTTTGAACCGATGTTTGTATGGGTGCTGAAGCTTGTAGTGCAAGCTTCCTGACATAGAGCACACTTTGGAAGAGTGGGTTTATTTTTACCATTTGTTCTGGAACAACCTTGCGCTTTTTAACAAACGTAATGGGCGTTGCAATTATTAATAATAGCCTATTTACGTTTAACCTCTACTTTAATTTTGAGGTTGCAGGGATATTTTATTGAGAAAATTTTATGGCTTTTTGCTGTATTGTCGAGTAAGATATACAACATAGGAAAGTCTTGTTCTTTTCTCTTCACTGAATATTTAATAAGTTTTAAAACCCTTAATGGCAAGTTGATCTTTAACATCTTTGACCGTAAAAAAGTCGGGAATGCCCACATTGAGGGTTTTTTAGACTCAGTTTTATAAGAGAAATGATAAATCTTTTTTCTAATTAAATATGCGAGTATGAAACTTTTGCAATAGATTTTGAACTGAAGGACTTGCAGCAGAGGCTAAGTTGAACTAATTTTTGCTTTACATTTTATGCTTGCATGGTGCACAGTATTTATGATTTACAATCAAGATTGTACACTGAGGAGTACACCGTGCAGCCGTAGTCAAACCTTGACTAGACCAAGACGTTACTTAGCCGCTACAGTACTTTTCTACTAGCTTTCATGTTTGTACTAGGTACGTTGAGCACTTTTTGGAACGTGCGACTAGTTTTTCTACGAAAATTTATTTACACTAAAAAAAGATTAAAGTTTAAGTTTTTCTTTTATTTCAATAATGAGTTGAGTTTGAGACTAGCTATGCTAGAAAGCAAATTGTCAATCTTAGTCTGAGGGTTTAAATCCCAAGCTTTCTGAATACGCATTATTAAGGTAAAAGAAATTAGGGTGGTTGAAGATGGCCCAGTGTTTTACTGATTGTATCTCACACGTATTGAAAAGAATAGATCTAGAGAACGAAAAGGACAAGGATTTACTCAACGTTAACTAGTTTTAGAAATTTCATAGTATCACTAGCTGTATGAATTATCTTGTTGGAAAATGGGGATTTTCAACCTTCTCAGATAGGGTATTAATGTTGGTTCTAGAACCGTGTTGAAGTAGCGGTTTGCGATTAATGTTCTTGGAATGAACATTAAAGGAGAGTTACTTTTATAAGCAATTGCTTCTCATACCATCTTTTTGCGTGTAAGAGCTATATATCGTTTCAGAGCAAACTGTAAATTGTTTTGTTTCTCTCGGCGACGTCTGACTATTTATGACCATATACAAACAAAATTTCGATTTGTTGCTAAAGATGACTTACTTTGATGCATTGTAGTCTTTTATTGCATCTTTCTAGACTGCACCTCTTATGGTGAGTTAAGGGCAAACAAAGGAAAGGGCGGTACGAATTGAGATTAAATTATTGAATTCTTTGATAAACTGATCGAACGGAGATTTCTTGGTTAATTAAGCCTCTCTAGACATCTCCAATTGCTCTTGTTGTTGAAATGGTTTTCGGAGAGAGACTAGCCGAAGAGCTCGATCTTCACATTATGTAGTATTTCTAGGGAGTCCACATTGTAATCTCCGTCGTTGTTCTTGTTCTTTGATCTATCTACGCTAACATCAAGCTATTGTACACTTTTGCCAGTTTGTTTGGTTTGAAATTGCATAATTGTTGAAAAGCTTTTTTTTTATGATTTTTTGTTGAAATTTTATTTATATTTTATTGTGTTGTTGTTCTTTTACTTTTGGCGGGTAGTATACTATAAATATTTAATTCTTAAATGCAAATATTTTCTTAGAATATACAGATTATGTGAGTAAGTAAAGATTGTGTTAATTCAATACTAATTGCAAATATACATACATATTTGTTTGCACCATTCGTTTTTAGAAAACAAGTTACGTACTGGAAAATATAGTGTCAACAATAAATGTTGTGTATGTATGTTACAATAATAAAATCACGTTCCGAGACGTATTACAGTAGCATTACCTGACGGAGACCACTTTATTCTCCAACAAAAACCGGTGTACATAAAGAAAACTGAGTGGATAGATATAATGTACTTGATGTAAAAAAATACAATTGAATTAATTGTAATTGTTAAAAAGTGATGAATTAGAATCAGCGTGAATGCTTGAAATATTAATTAAGTAGGAAAGCATTTAAAACCATAAATGTTATCTTGTTATGATTTTTTAATATTTTATATTTACTATATTTTGTTGCAATGGACAGTAATAATTTATATGGTATTGTTATTTTCACCCACATATATATTATGTGATTACTATGGTTAATACATTGTTTATCGTCTATACAGCCTATAATATGCTCAGCAATCGACAAAAAGTATAAAGCTATTGTACTGATTAAACATTTTAACTTACAAACAAAATTTTTTATATATTTAACAAACATAATTGATTTCTCGTATAAGTATTATATAGCTGGCTGATAATAATAAGCATTTATATTTTGTGGTTGAAATTATAATTCGTTTTAAACTTAACGAACGCTGCTTTGTCCTTTATCGAGTAGTAAAACGAAGTTATAAATAGGTACAATGTAGTCTTAATCATAACTAATAAATTATGTGAATTTTGCAAACGTTTTACTTTGAAAGTAATTTTATTTTTGTAAAAAATAACCTATTGTTTGCCTGTGTAGGTCAATATTTTAAACTTGTCATATTGTATTAACAAAATCAAACAAACCTCTTAGTACCGGGCATCACTTAGGTGGGGAGAGGGTACGAAGAGTCCCCCGGTCATCCAAAGATGTAATGTTTAATGTTAATTCTGTGTTTCATATCTTTTCTAATTTGACAACCTACCTTTAAAGTCTATTGAAAATACATTTACTGTACATATATCTGTAATACAACAACAAACAACATATTTTTAAATGCTTTATTTTAAAAAATAACAATGCTTAACAATCAGTATCTTATTTTGGAATATGAGCACCTTCTGGTTGGTAACCATTTTCATCAGCAACGTAGTTAACGGTGTAAGTAACACCATCAGCTCCTGTGTATGTGAATTGGCCTCTAACAGAGATTGATTCATTTTCAGATCCGGCATTGTTTAAAGTTCCTTGTTCACTGGCAGAGATTCCATTGCTGGTTTCGTAACTGGAACATTACATATTTATTAATTAATATTTTAATACATTTCTTATGCATTTATTGCAAGCGTGAGAATTTGCATCATACTTACGCCCAGTTAAATCCATCGACTCCAATATTTTCCAATTCGCTTTTCAAGACAGTAGCGCTGCCATCCTTATCTCCTTGTGGAGCGGCAACAGCTAAAGCTAAAACGGCGACGAAGACAATGATCTATAAAATACATTAATTCAAATACAACAATATTATAATTTAATGAGACATAGACATGTTAATGTTTTATAATAAAAATAGATATTAATTAAATAAAGCTTTAAATCTATTCAATATATAATTAAGTTTGCACAGTTGTGACTAGAAAATAATTAAATACTAACCAATTTCATGTTTGCTGGTTTACTGTTATCACAGAACTATGATCATTACCATCTTTGCACAAACTTTATATACCATTTTGCAATCAAAAAAGTTAACATAAAACTCGCTATTCTTGTTGTATGTTTTATGTTATTGATAGGTTGAAGATGACACTCTCTAATTAACAAATCATAACCTTTCGGAACTTGTTTGGAAGGTACACCTCTTGTGCAATTTTATAGATGAGGATATGCGCTCACTTAACCGTGAACTTGAATTTATGTTCTATTCAGAGATTAGGGTAGCTTATTTGCGCAATGCTTATATATTTGGTATGTTAATAGACGCATATCAAATATATTATTATTATTTTGGAAAAATAATAAATGTTATATAAATAATAAGTTATTAATTGACACATTGCAAATAAAATTAAAAAAAAAAATAAATCACAAAAAAGTTTTTTTTTTACTAATTAAAGATTATTCTGTTACGCAATAAAATCTTAAATGTTATGTGCTTTAATCATTAATATTTGAATATCAAGGTAAATGACTTTTTTATTATCATATTGCTCAATGTCGATAAAAATTAGGAATGTTTCATTAGATAGGGAATTTATTTCTTATAAATATGTGTTATTTTTGCTTATTTTATTCTTCAAATTTATTCTTTCTCCAGTTGCATTACATTTTAAAATATTCTGAAGGGTTGTGTAATGACCATATAATTTTATAGCTTTTAAGACTTTCCGAGAGTCATAGGGTATTTTTGTCTAGTAAGGTAATCTATTCCGTTTAGTTTTTATTCCGGTGTAGTGGTTGCAGGTATTTAACAGGGTGCGTCATCATCATACGTGACCTCAAGGATATTTTTTTGTATTTAATTGCTTTTTTTAAGTTATTATTCATTGGGTTGGATCAGATTTAAAACTTAGCTTCCGAGTGAGGGTATACAGTATTAGGTTTGTTTTTATCTGATGTTTGAACGCGTACATGGAAGATGATTTGGGACGGTGGTTTTGTAACTTTTTTTGACGTTTTGATATCGATTTTTTACTCTATTTTTAAGTTGCCGAAGTCCAAAGGTTAAAAACTTTTTTTTAAGAAGGTTTTGGCTAACTTAACCTAACCTAACTCAGTGTGAGCAGATTTTTCCGATGCTTTGCAACATTCAAATTTGTATTATTCCCATTATATGCATGTGTTTCTTGTAAGTATATGTGACATCAGGTCAGAGATAGCGTTTTTTACCTTCTTTGGTTTTTACTTTTTTGTATGTAGAAGTTTTGGGGTCAGGTTATTTGGAGATTTGAAGACTGTGTTTATTTATCTGTAGCGTGTACGCTGTTTGTCTTGCTTTAATTAGTATTGCAATTTTAGGCTGATATGCCAAAAATATTAACTATCTGACTAAGTATTGCAATTAGGTCTATTATTCTTGCTACTACCACTAGCGAGAGTAATATTTTTAAAGCTGCAGTGGGCGTTGTTTTGTTGTTTCTATTATCAACAAATATGTGAACTTTTGTACTTTGCCTATAGTATCATTTTTTTTAATTCCATATGAGTGCTTCGTATGTTATGATGGATTTGATTATCACTGTGTATAGGTTTATGGTATGTTTTTGCGTAAGTTTTGCTGTTAATTTGTCCTAGACATTGTCTCAAATGTGGTACTAGTTTGAGGTGGCTTGGTTTTTTAGCTTCGCGGAATTTACGCAGTCTGCTGCGGCAACACAGGCTGTCTCCAGCCCATTTCTCTCTATACTCTATTTTTATGCCCTACTTTCTACACTGGCATTGTTCTCTCCTTTTTCCCATTCTTGAGTTATTCAGTCTAGATATTGGCATTGTTCTTCTATATCTTCATTAACTTCTTCTTCGTCGTATTCTCTTTCTTTTATAAATATTTTGAGCAGCTCCATTAAGTGCATTCATTTTGGTAGTCCTACATTTGCCAGTTTAACTTCTAGTGAGATTTTTGAATTTTTATTTGGGATTAGTTTTTTGTGTCTTTTTTCTAACAACCTCGAGATGGCGTATCTTTTGTTTGGAAATTGTTTAGTCAATTCCGTTAACTTATTTTTCTTGAGCAGTGCTCTCCTTTTCCTCCTTATTTCTACAATTTCTGTTGGTACTAATGTTTCGGTATATGTTTTTCTCTTGTCTTTCTGTACCTTCCTTGGCAGGCATAGTTGTTTGTTTCTCTTTTCTTTGTTTTCTGTGGCTTTTAATTTGTGTGTTTTCTTCTATTTTGGTTTACTTAAATCTTAAAGCTCAAACTCCTTTATCTTTTTCTTCAGTACTGTTGTTGCATAGTTTTTTAGTGTTTTTTATTTGTTTTTGTCTCTTGGGTATATTTTAATGATTGTAAATTTATCTATTTTGTTCTTCATTACCTTTTCTAGCGTTTTCCTATCTTCCTCCCACGCTTTGCACTCTACGAGCGTATGTTCTGCGTCGTCATGCGTGTTTTCTTGACAAAATATACATTTTTTCTCTTTCTTCATCTTATTTATTTTTTGTAAGTATTTTTTAAAGGCTCCATGTCCGGTGAGTTGTTGTGTTGTATGGTAATACGTTTCCGGTCTTTTCTCTACCTATTTTTTTATTTTTAGTATTAGTTTTCTTGTCCATTTACCCTTTCCTTCTTCTTTTCACTGCCTTTGCCATTTTTTTATCATATTCTCTCTCGTTCGTCTTTTTGCTTCTTGCTTACTAGTTCTTTCATTTACTATTTTTTTTTATACCTAATCTTTTTTTCACTATTAAATCTGCGGATAGTGTTGCCGCAATTACTTCTAGTGCCTCCAGCGGCATCGTCCTGTAGGCTCTGCAGATTCTTAACGAACTTGCTCTCATAGCTTCTCTTACTTTTTTTCTGTTTTTTTTTTTGTCTTCAAATCTTTTCCCCATGTTTCTGTGGCATACAATAGCTTACTTCTAGCCGCAGTTGCAATTAGCCTTTTTACCTCATGGTCTTCTTGTTTGGCATAAGCCTACTAAGCATTCCTTCCATTTTTTTGTTCTTCTTACCGCTTTCTTAACCTGTTTATTTCATCTCTTTGCTTAAAGTGTAACTCCAAGGTATTTAATTTTTTTTCTTATGGTTATTACTTGTTAACCTACTTGTATTGCTTTATTTTCCCTGTTGGTTTTCTTTGTCGATAGTTATGCCGTATTGTTTTTTTTGCGAAGCCAGAACTAACTCTTTATTTTTCATCCATTTTTTTCAACTTCAACCTTTCATATAGTACTTCTATATTTATATCTCTACCTACCAGAGCCACGTCATCTGCAAATGCCGTTATTGTCACTTTTTCCGGCAGCCGCACTTTGAGCATCTAATTATAAACTAAATTCTATAGTTTAGGACCTACTGCAGAACCCCGTGATACTTCTCTAGATAACTAAAATATTCTATTTTTGGTTAGTAGATTTCTCTTCTGAAGGTAGCTCCATATTATCTTGGTAGTTTTATTTGTTAGTTTTTTTTTGCTGCTTCTATAATTGCTTCCCATAGTATGCTGTTGAACGTATTTTGAATATCTAGCGCTATTATGACACAGTGTTTTTTTTTCTGTATGGTCCACTGTTAGCTTCTTTTGCTATGGCTTTTACTTTTTCAATGGCTCTTAGAGTCGTTTTTTTCTTTGTAAATCCATATTGTATTTGTTTCCATCCTTTTTGTCTTCTATTTTCTGTTGAATTCTTCTCACGATAAATTTTTCCATATTTTTTTTATCGGGCATATCGGTTCTCTTTTTTTTCTTTGTTTTTTGAACTTTCTTGCTATTTGTATTGCTTTCTTCCTGCTTTTTTCGACCTTTTCGCACCACCAGTACGGTCCTTTTCTTCCTTCTTCTCTGTATCTGGGAATTCCGCTGCCTTCTTCAACTTTTTTGAGTACCTTTTGCATCTTTTCTCTATGTTCTCGTTTTCAGTCACTTCCTCTGCTTCCATAACATTTTTTTCCGTTTGTGCTGTATTGTATGTTCTTATGTAAACTCAGCGATTCTTCTTTTGTTACTGTCCTGCTCCTTACTACTCCAGCCGTTTTCTATGTTGCTATAGTAATGTCAATGTATAATTTGGACCTTTCTCTTACAAACGTTGGTTTATCTCCTTGGTCAGACCTCCTATATTGGCCCACACTATTCCCATCTTTCTACATTATCTCTACATTTACCCTTTGGGTAGGAGTCCTTATCTTTTAACCACTCCCATTTAGTTTGATTTTATTTGGTTCACACACTATTACTATGTCTATTTTTTTCTTACCGATGTTGACATTAATAGGTCTTGCGCCTCTCTTCCTTTGCCTATATTTGTTTGGATGATGTTATACGTTTTTGTTTGTGTCCTCATTCTTGAGTTGTCTCCAATTATCTGGACTCTTGTCTTCCACGTTCTTTCTTGGTATTCTCATTTTTTTTTTGTATGTGATTGGGCATTTTTTTGCTCCTGTTCTGTGTTCTGTTACTTTACACTCTATACAATATTCCCTATTATTGCATTTGGCTATCTGATGTCCCTTTTCTCATCATTTTATGCATAATTTCGATCTGTCTTTCCTTTTACAGTTCGACGCTATGTGGCCTTTCAGGCAGCATTTATAACATTCCTTATTTGTTACACTCCCTGTTCTGCATCTTATAAGCCTTATATTTATGCTTCCCTCTCTTATTAGTTTTTCCATATAGTATGGTAAAACTACATTAGATGCTTGGACTGGTCTAATGCATAATCTACAGTGGATTGTAGCACTAATCTTCGGGGCAAACCACCCACAAAGTCGAACATGGCTTATGATATGATTAAATTGGCAGAAAAAGGCCTTACCACATTTACTAACTAGTTTAACCATGCAAATATTGACTTAGTTTGTGGCTTAAAAATTAATTTTTCTAATATTTGTGGTCCAAAACAAAATTTAAATTCAGTTTATCAGCTTGATAAAAAAAAGTTTTTAAATTAATGATTTTACTTTTGGAATAGTTGATAAAATAATTAAAAACTAAATTATTAAAGCACACATTTTATAATAAAATAAATTTAATTTACATTTACTAATAAAAATATTTCTAACATAAATATTAGAAACTTCTAGAACAAATCTATAAACATATAAATAGCAGAACACTATCAATTTTATTTTAAATTTGTACTCGCATTTAATGCATAAACAATTTTTTTACCAATCGGCTTATCTCGACTTTGTTCTTTGTGCGCAAGGTGATATCGCTCAGTCATACTTCTCTTACACAGTACTGTGAGTCATCTGCATTGATCGAACGCATTCAATTAAGTGAACATTGGCTGCTTTATAATAATATAATGAATTAAAATTAAAAATTAGTGCGTTGGAATACACGGAAAAGTGGAGATTTTAAAGGTATGAAAATGTAATATTTTGAACTAATATTTGTTAAATGATTTACTTGTGCATTTCATTGATAAGATACAAACAATTGCTATTAACTAATTATTAAATTAAAACTAAAAAACAGGATTGTATTTATGTTAACTTAATGACAATGTATTAAAGTAAATACGTTTTAGATATTTTTTAAGACCTGTTGTTGAACGTTTTGATCTATATCCATATTGAGTATTTGAGATAAAGTTATTTTGTTAGAACTTTGCAATGTGGAAATTAATATATTTTTCAATTTTTTTTGACAGTACTGCAATTGGTCTATAGTTTGAAACATCAGACTTGTTTTATTTTTTAGTTATATGTTGAATATTTGCAAATTTCCAACAATTTTTATTAGTAGCTAGATTGTTTTGATTATTTTGTTAGGGGTACTAAAGATTTTGTACTACCTTACACTGAATTTATTGTTTTATAGAATTTTTTGTTGTTTGTGGTAAGCTGAGAAATTTGATTAGCTTTGAGTCTGTCAATTCTATCTTTTTTAGATTGCATTAGATTGTCACAATGTTTAAGCTTTCTTATAATTCTGCTTAGTCTATTCGGAACATTTACTATCAAATTGAAGATTAGATTTAGGCAGTCTGTGGGCATTGATTTTAAGTAGTCGTGGATTATAACTATCTAGAAATAATGAATTTGGAAGCTTATTTTATAGTCTGGTTAAAATGAGTTGTCTATTTTAACCAGACTATAGAAGATAAATGTTAAAACTGATCTTATTGGTATGTGTTTGACTATGAGGTTGGTATTCATTTACATCTTGCAAACACAGCAGAGCGTATATGCATGACAGGGTAAGTAGTTAAACAACATTACTGGGTTTACTGACCGCTCTATATAGTAAGTTGCATATAGCCTTATTAGCTTTTTGTTGAAGATCAAATATTCTTTATTTAGCTTCTTATTGTACTTGCTAACATGTTTTTAAGTTTATACCAAAAGTACTTTGAATCCAAATGAACTTTTAAAAATGTTGAGTAATGTCATGTCATTAACTGAACAAGAGATTTGAAAGTAGTACCGATCGGAAATATGCTTGTCAGAAACTTTTGATTTTCAAAGTTTTTAAAAATTATTGAAATTGACATTCTATTAACTGATTTTTAATAAAAGATATTTTTTTTATTAGTGTACAATTATATTTTTTGTTTAAATTGGTTAATTTGCACTGTAATTATATTATTTACAATTAACTGGCTTTGCAAGTATATCTATACTAGAGAGATTGAGATTTTATCTTTTACGCTTTACACATAACTTCTACGCTTAAATAACTAATGTCGCAGATTTAGACCATACTTTTTTGATTGATTTATGTTCTTGGTGACAGTAGAAAGGTTAGATATTTCTAAGCAAAAAGAAAAAAAATACAGTTTAGGTACAACGACACTGGCAGCCAAAAGTACAAAACACTAAGAACCTGTAGCTCAATTTTTAATAAAACTTTACATAATATGAAAATTAAATGATTAAAATTTCAACATAAGATTTTTTTAAATTTCAATTAAGAGTTGCTTTTTCACTTGCCTAGGCATGCTAGAAATCAAATTGTCCATCTTAGCCTGAGGGATCAAATCTCAAGTATCTACCGATTGTGTCCTACACGAGTTTAATAGGTGATAGGTCTGGAGAACAAGAAGGCTATGGAAGTAAATCAACATTAGCTAGTTTTATGAATTCTAGTAACTCTAGCGTATGCGGCTATGCAATGATAATGACTATTAGTTGTGTACAAAGTTATGCGCATTATGCAAACTATACGGATCAGTAGTATCAAAAATAGTATATGACACAGCTTGTTGATTGATAATAAGTTATTAGCGACATTTTATTCTCTTGCGAAAAAGACTTGTTTTTAATAACACTCAAGTG
Organism: Tachinus rufipes; assembly: GCA_963932245.1. NCBI lineage: Eukaryota > Metazoa > Arthropoda > Insecta > Coleoptera > Staphylinidae > Tachinus > Tachinus rufipes. The sequence continues at coordinate 40,019,564 of OZ010741.1, read as the reverse complement.
GAACAGCACATTTATTAGTTATGAGATTACTATCAAAAAGTATCCCAGCAGGATTTTTTTATTGAAATTTATACTGCTCCAGAAGACAGTTTTTATGATACGATCTACTGAGGCATTAGAAGGTCTGGTATTACTAGGGGGTTTGCAAATTTATTTCCAATAAGAAAGTGCAAATGCAAATTTTATGTATATTGATCTCAATTATTTTTTGGAAGATATTCTCGTGCTTTATATATTGCATATTTAAGAGAATTGTTTTTGCAAGTTTTATGAATATATTGGTTTTATTTAAAATCTTTTAGACTTTTGTTGTAAATCTTATTGGCTTTGAAGATATAGATTTTAGGTTTGTTTGATTGTCTGAACCGAATAGTTGAATATGTCGTTAAAAGTTGAAAATAAATTTATCAACTGCGTACAAACATAATCTGTGCAAGTTATGTATACATTATATTATTAAAATAATGTCATTGTAATATTACTGGTGATACAAAAACATAGTAATTGTTTTATTTAATCTTGTATTATGAATTATCACGTAGTAACGGTCAACTCCATCAACTATATTAAAGAATGTATGTCGTACAAAGCTTTTTGCTTGTTTTCTCCAACTCTCAGTTGTCCTGCGATACTCTCTTCATCTCTTTGGTGGTCTGCCGAGTTGTCTTTGTGTTCCTGGTCTTCCGTGTCTTGCTAACTTGATCTTCTATTCTTTGTTACTGTTGTATTTTAGTATTTGGTATTTGGTCCTTTAGAGGCCCCAATCCTACAAAGGGGGGGGGGGGGGGGGGGTAGAAAAAGTATAAAATATAATATTTTAACTCAAGGTTGGCCCTTTTTAATATCCGCGTATGTCATTACTGGACGGACACATGTTTTGTATATTTGTACCTTGGCTTCCTTGATCATGTATATGTTCTTCCAGATTATATTCTTTTGATACATTTTCTTGCAGCTTTGGTAGCTTGATCTCTTATCTCTTCTGTTCGATTTTGATTTGCGGTTATTTTTACTCTGAAATATTTGAAACTTATGACTTGTTCGATTACTTGATTGTTAACTGTTACTTTTTTTTTACATCGGATTGTTTCTTTGGCTATGACTAGTGATTTGGTCTTCTGGGTCGAGTTTTCCATATTAAGCCGGGAATACACATGCCTGCTACTTGCACAATTTTATACCAGCTTCTAGCACGTGTCAAATGCCTTTCGCTGGCATGCAAGTCGATTGCACCAAATCAAAAAGATTTGTTGTTTTGGCATGCAATGTGCAAGTAAAGTGTTGGGGGATGGCAAAAGGCATGCCATAAGTCATGTATGAACGCACACGACAGGTACTGGCATGCCAGTAGACAGTAGCTGGATTCTGGATTCAGGATTGAAAGTTGGAGGGTAAACCAAAGTCTACCGCACGTAGGTCTCATTAGGTCTTTTGTACCATATCCAGTGGTGACCACACTCCGTTGTCCTGACACCCTATGTGGCTGAAGTATGCAAGTACAACGTTTGGAGGGGTCTTTTTTATACTGGCCATGTCAAGCTAGCACCTCCCAACATAAACTCTCTATCGTATGAGAGGGTCGGGCATGTGCAGAGCACGTGCTTGATTGTCTTGTCATCCATTTCACATCCTCTACACGTTGGATTGTTTCCAATATGCATATGTTTTTTAGTTGGCAGTGTCCTGTCATGATTTCTGTCATAATTTACAAGTTCTTTCTGGAAAGTCGCAAGTAGTGCAGGCGTACCTGGAGCAGCTTACATGCAATTTTACTTGCACATGTATTCTCACTGTGCATTAATTGGCACATGCCATTTTTGGGCATTTAAGCTACTTCCTAAATTTGATGGCATGTGTATTCCCGGTTTTATATTGAGTGGCTGACAGATAGAACACATGTAGCATTATCTGTAGGTTGTTTTTGATTTCTGCTATTATCACAGCGTCACCAGCGTAGTATATTATCATCATCATCTTTTTGTTTATCCTAAACCGTTGGCCGGATTTTTTTATTTCATTTATTATCTGATTTATAATGATATTAAATAGGAGAGGGCTTAGTGAATTTCCATGTCTAATTCAATTTGATGGGTAGGTTTTTGATTCTATTGTTATTGACTATCATATGTGTCGTTGTGTTAGCGTTTACTTCTTCGATTATGTTAACTAATTCTGTGGGTATGTTATAGCTATATCTTGGAGTACTTTTTACGACATTTAATTTGACTTGAGCAGTTTATTTGGTATTTCATCCAGGCCTGGCGCTTTTTTGTTTTTAAGCTTTTTGATGTTTTTTTTTTCACAAGTGCTTTGATAGTTTCAGTGCATCTTTCTTTTTAAGTGGTGGAGTGTGATTTACAGTGTTCTTTTGCTCTTGGGACACGTTTTTAAAGTATGCCACTCAGGTGTTTTTACTAATTGCTTGTGACTGTGCACTTTGTTGGTTTTTTGTTTTCTGCGCTAGTAGACCCCATATCTTTAAAAAATAAAAAATCCAAATTTCCAAAATAAAATAAACACTCAGTATATTTTTACATTTTCTAATTTTAAGATTAGTTTTAAGATTAATTCTAAGAATTTAAAAATATTAAACTATACAGGGTGTTTATTTTATCATGAATTTTTTTTAATGTTTTTTAAATGGAACACCCTGTATATTTTTACATTTTTAATGATTTAATGATTGTTTTGTTATTTGTTTTTGATGTTATTGTTTTTTATTTGTTTGGTTAAAATAAATGTGTATGTTTAAGGGAAAATGTTCTTTGTTTGAAGTTCAGGAGTTTGCTTATAACTCAAAAATGGTGCATTTGAAAAAAAAGTTTACCAAATTTCCATAATAAAATTAAAGTATTTTCAATCAATAGTTTGTTTAAAATCAAACAACTTTTTGTTGACACGTTTTTTTGAAATTTTGTACGGTTGGAGAATTATATATAATAGGGGTTCTGGTAATTTTGAGTAACCCTGTATAGAATATAAAGCTTGTAGATATTGTAGCAATCCATTCATGTTTTTGTTGATAAACTACTTGTTTTATTGCATAATTTACTATTTAAGGAAAAGATCTATATTTATTGTGTAAATATACGATTTTTTTGTTCTATTATACTTAATTTAATTTTTATTTATTTATTGCAATAATTATTACAATTTTAGCTATATAGTGTATTTTACTTTATTTTTTTTTTCCAGGTAAGCTTCTGCTCTAGATAAATTACATAAGTTTAATTTATATTATTTATAAAGCTTATTTTCTTTATTGGATATTATTTATTTACTAAAATGTTTTTTACTTCTCGTACCACACGCTGGGCTGTGTGTGTGTGTGTGTGTGTGTGTGTGTGGGATGTATCGATTGAAATAAGAAACTCTATATGGAGCCTAATTGATTGCTTTAGTCCCGTATAAGATCGAAAACTATGACAGTTAATATTGAGTTGCAACTACTCATTTGTGAAACATGTTAATTACATCCCTTACCACTGTCATATTGTTTTGTCGTTTTACTAATGATGCACTCGACAGAAATTACATGCAAATATACTAAGGGTGAACTTGATGTAAATGTGTTATATTAACAAACGCTCGAATGTATTATTTAAAATAAATCATAAAATTTTGATTCAATATTTATAATGTCCTAAAACAACACCATCTAAAATGTTAATTTAGGATATTTTATTAAAATTAACCCAATTAGTTCCATCCTATGAGTACAAACAGCGTTAATATTTGATTAGCAGTATACGTTTTTAAGAAATTGCACTTATCTCTATAAACTAGACCTCGCAACCTGGTTATATTTAACTACATTATTGATACACCCACGTACAAAATTGATGAATCAATTAGAAATTTAATTATTAGCTCATATTGCTACAGCGATAATAGAATTAATGAGGAAATTATTAATTTCTTTTTTTAATTAATATGTACGAGTATATAAATTAGATTTGGTTTCTGGATTGCAGTACGTTGGTTGGTTCATTATACAGTTACCAATGATTTAATTCAAACCATTTCTAATTAACTTAACTAATTAAATAAACCGCACACCTCTTCGGAGCTGCCTTGGACATGCCGTTCGTAGTTATTCAGGGATTGTTATCTGTTTCCTATGTTGTTTAATAACAAATTGATTAGTAAATGAATTATTATATTGAACAAAAAATAAATTAAAACTTATTTTTTAAGTTTATATCATAAGGTTTTATCCACTTATCAAAGAAGTAAAAAAAAAATAACAAATAGTTTTAGGTAGGTAAATCCTTAGTTCAAATGTATAAATGTATAAATATATATCATAATATATAAAATATAGCAAATATTTTTGAGATTTAATAAAAAAATTACATTTTTAACAGTTTATGGGATTTCAGTCTTTCTGACAATATTTTCATGTTTCTAGGCTGGATTTTGTTGTTTTTGATATTTAATATATAGAGTTTTCCACTTTCAAACCGTTTTTAGCCGGATTTTAGTTCTAGACAATCCTTCCAAATTTAGTCGTAAGTCCAACCAGAACAATTATAAAATGTAATAAAAACTAATTTATCTGTTTAGTATGTAGAACATATTCATAGTTTAATTTCTATCTACTAAAATAATTAATTATTTCTGTTACTTAAAACAAATTATTTTTAATACATAAAAAGAGACAGGCATAAAACGTGTTTGCTTATTAGAATAAAACACAAATCATAAATTTCTTCAAATAGATAAACATTCAATTAATTAAAATGTAACAAAGCACATTATTCAATCGCGATAAAAACCAAATTAAATTTTATTACATAAATGCGATTTTAATCTCATTAATTGAATAATATTAAGCAATGTATTTATCTTTATAAATATTGCCGTTAACACAACCATTTTGGTAATTAAATTTGATAAAACTCATTTTTACGAGTGATTCTTTAATTCCAGTTACAAATTGAAATTTAATCATTTTATTCTCTACACCCAACCTACTAAATAAAATCAAATATGTAAGTAGTTGCATTTTATAGAGTTACGAAAGACTGGAAACTTTTATATTCAAGTTTAAAGCCATAACAGGCTGGTCTCCGTGATAAGTATGCTAGAGCGTAGGCGAATACTTTTAATTTAAAAATGTTATTTTAAATATTTTTTTATGGAATTACTGTTAATATTACGGAAATAAAAATCTGATGGATTCAATCTAAATCAACCAGGTCAAAATCGATTGCTGTAATTTCATTTGATAAAAAAATGTATATTAAATATTTTACATCAGTAAATAAAATAATATTAAATTCGTAAATATGGTTTTATTAAATATTTTAAAATAATAAAAATATTCGATGATTTGATATATTGACATATTACCAAAAGTAATATCGTAAACCGGGTGTTGAAAGTGACAATAAATTCAAATAATCGATAAGAGCTATTCATTACAAGAACGACATGTAGTATCCATAAAATAGACAATGGTGTATTACTGAACTTGTGATTTAAAGACTGGAGAGGATCTGTTAGGGGAGGCATGAAGAATCAATTGGGTTGCCCTTCTCCGTAAGTATACGCCAAATTGGTGATTTATACGAATTTATTTTACACATATGTGTCAACAGACACCAAAAACAGTTTTAATTTAGCATTTTACAGATGCTATAGATATGTTACATTAACCAATCAAGTTGTAATGCAAAAATATTAATTATAAATGGTTAATAGATTTTGAATGGTTTATTCTATTGGTATATAGAATAAATAAATAAATAAAGTTAAGAAATTATTCTGTGGCAAAGAAAATTAAATTAATATCTGCTGCGTAGCAATCAAGATTTTGTTGCTCACTGGATCATTTTTCTATAACTAGTAAATGGCAAACAAAATGTTAAAAATCATCAAAAACATTGAAGTAAAAGACAAGAACAAACAATCTTTTCTGAAATAAACCAGCGCATTTAAAGTGAAAGAAAGTGCTCAGAAAAAGTACTGATTCAACATGGGAGCAAAACCGTGTTCAGTAGAATAAAAAAAAATAGAACAGTAATAAAAAGAAAGCGACTAAAACTAAAAAAAAAAAATCAACAAATAACACTAATCTGGCTCATAGTGAACCAAAAACACGTTCAATGAGTCAATAAATACCCTAAGATCTAAGATGTTCAGTCAATGACCAGCAAGATCACTCTCAAAAGATAAAATGCAGTGTAGAAAAAGTTATAGAATATACATTAAAACGGCCTCTCTATCAACTATCAACATAATACTAGTACAATGTTAAGTTTCTACAGCAAAATTATTATTTTTTTTTTTTATTTTTTGTTATTTTTTTTTTAGGACGTAGTGAGTTGTTGGCTCTCAACAAGTGGCCCTTAAGAATAACTTACGCATGGTAATACCTTCCGGTTTTCTTCTCTGCGCAAATACTGTTGTTTTAATGTCCCTGTCTAAACTAACCTACATTTGGTGCTAGTTTGAGGCGGGCTGGTTTTTGCTTCGCGGATTTTCACGCATTATCTGCGGCACGCATGCTGTCCCCGGCCCCTCTCTCCCTATAGCCCCTACCTTTGTCTGTCTCTTTTGTCATTTTGCTTTTTCTTATCTGCACTGGCATCTATCTCTGCATTCTCTTCTTTCTCCCATCTTTGTGTTATTTACTCTAATTATATAATTTGTTCTCAGATGTGCTCTTAGCTTACTAAGGTCTTCGTTCACTTTTTCTTTATCGTATCCCCTCTCCTTCATGAATAATTTATGCAGTTCCATCAGTTGTATTCCTTTTGGCAGTCCTAGATTTGTAAGTTTTACCTCCAGTGATATCCTTGTATCTCCATCAGGAATTACTTCTTCATGTCCTCTCGTTGCCAGGTATATTCTGACTATCTGAAAGGTTGCGTTCTCAGTCATCCTTGAGATAGCATATCTACCATTTGGTATTTGCCTTGTTATTTCTGTTATTCTGCTTTCCTTCAATATTTCTTTTCTCCTTCTCATTATCTCTGCAATTTTGTTAGGTATCGTAGTCTCTGTAAATGTTCTTCTTTTTTCTTCTGTTTCTTGGTATGCACAATTGTCATGTCCTTTCTTATTTTTTTCTTTTTGATCTTTTTCTCTATTTTCTTGTTTCCATTTAGCTTCTCTCATCTCTTTCCTTTCTCTTCTATGGCTTTTAGTTTGTGTGTTTGTTTCCATTGTTTGTTTTTCTATATTCTTCTATTGTCAAACTCTTCAATTTTTTTTTTAGTACATTTGTTGCAAAGTTTTTTAACGCCCTCCATTTATTTTCATCTTTTAAGCATTTGTTAATGATTGTTGTTTTATCCACTTTGCTTCCTAGTATATATTCTAGTTTTTTTCTATCTTCCTCCTACGCCTCGCATTCTACTAGAGTGTGTTCTGCGTTATCGTGTGTTTCTTTCTGACAAAATGTACACCTTTCTTCTTCATTTATTTTTTTAATTTTTTGCAAGAATTTTCCAAATGCTCCGTGCCCGGTCAGTATTTGTGTTGTATAATAGCACGTCTCGGGTTTCTTCTCTACCCATTCTTTTATGTCTGGGATTAATTCTCTCGTCCATTTCCCCTTTTCTCCCGTATCCCATTTTCTCTGCCATCTTTCCATAGTCTTCTCTCTTGCTCTTATCTTTGCTTCTTTTTTACTCGTTCCTTCTTTTACAAGTTTTTTTATTTCTATGTTGCCGCAATTACCTCTACTGCCTCTTGTGACACTGTTCTGTAAGCTCTACAAATCCTTAGCGAGCTTGCTCTTGTGGCTCCTCTTACTTCCTTTCTGTTTTTTTTTTGTTTTCATGGCTTCTCCTCATGTTTCTGCGGCGTACAGCAATTTGCTTCTTGCTGCCGTTGCTATTAGCCTTCTGCTTTCTTCTCCTGGACCTCCGTTGTTTGGCATAAGTCTACCAAGCTTTCTCTCAATTTCCTTTGTTCCAATGACCGCTTCCATAACCTGTTCATTCCATCCCTTTGCTTCGAGAGTCACTCCAAGGTATTTGATTTTTGTTCTTATGGTTATCTCTTGATCTCCCACCTGTATCTTACCTGTTCCTCTATTATTTCTCTTAGTCGATAGCCATGCCGCCTCAGTTTTTTGTGTTGCTAGTTTTAAGCCCTTACTTCTCATCCATATTTGTATCATATCAATTGCCACCTCTAATCTTCCTTTTAGTACTTCTATTTCTACGTCTCTACCTACTACTGCTATGTCGTCCGCAAATGCTGTTATTGACACGCTTTCCGGCATCTCCATTCGAAGTAACTCGTTATAGACAAGGTTCTACAGTTTTGGTCCAAGTGCTGAGCCCTGCGGTACCCCTCTAGTAAGTTTGAATCCTCCATTTTTGGTCACTAGGTTTCTGTCCTGTAAGTAACTCCATATAATCTTGATTGTTTTTCTGTTCGGTTCTTTCTTCTTTGCCGCCTCTATGATTGCTGCCCATGATACGCTATTAAACGCGTTCTGTATGTCCAACGCTATCATTACACAGTGTTGCCTTTTCCGCTGTTTGCTTCTTTTGCTATTGCTTTCACTTTTTCAATAGCTCCTAAGGTTGTTTTTCCTATGGTAAATCCGTATTGTTCTTTTTCCCATCCTCCTTTTTCTTCTATTTCTTGTTCTATTCTCCGTACAATAACTTTCTCCATTATTTTAGCCAGTGTGTTGATTAAGCATATTGGTCTGTATGTTGTTGCTTTTCCTGCTTCTTTTTTTTCTCAATCAGTACCAGAGTGGCTTCTTTCCAACATCCTAGGAAAGTTCCTTCTTTTAGGCACCTGTTGATTATTTGAGTTATTTCTATCTCGTTTCCGTCTAAAGCTGCTTTAACAATCTCTGTTGTTATTTTGTCCGGACCTGGTGCTTTGTTGTTAGGCAATTCTTTTATGATCTCTTTGATCTTTTCCACTGTTGCCATAACTGTTGCTTCTTCTTCTTTTGTTTCTGGTTCTTCTACTGGTTCTCCCTTGGGAAATAGTTTTTTTAATTATGACTTCTTCTTCTTCGTCTTCTTTTAAGCAGATTCCTTTTGTTCTTCCACCCAATTTGTCCATCACTATTTTGTACGGTTTTTCCCAAGGATCCCTATCTATAGATTCTATCATTTAATAATAATAATAATAATAATAAACTTTATTTCTATTTAATACAAATTATACAAATTATTCAAGCATCTTTTTCTGCTATCTCTAATTGCCTTTTTTAAGATTTTTCTGTTGTTTTTTAGTTTCTCTTCTTTTTCCTCTGTGTTTTCTCCTCTTCTTCTCTGCCTTTTGACTTTCCTCCTTGTTTGTATTGTGTTTTTCCTGCATTCTTTTATTTCCTCACACCACCAGTATGGTCCTTTTCGTCTGCCTTCCCTGTACCTAGGAATTGCTTCCTCCGCCGCTTTTCTCAGTTTTTCTGAGTACCTCTCGCATCTTTTCTCAATATTTTTGTTTTCTGTCACTTCTTCTGTTTCCATGTCTCTCTTTATCTTTTCTTTGTCCATTCTTTTTACGTTCCATTTACCTTCTCTCGTGTGCTCCTGTTTTCCTTTCTCCTTTGTATTGTATTGTATTGTATATGTTTGTGTAGACTCAGTGATTCTTCTTCAGTCACGGTCCATTCATTTATTATTTTTGCCATTTCCCATGTTGCTATGGTGACGTCAATATGTGATTTTGAGCTTCCTCTTACAAACGTCGGTTTGTCTCCTTTGTTGCAGATTGTAAGATTTAACCCTGCTATCATCTCCTCTAAGATTTTTCCTCTTAAATCGTTCTTGTAGCCTCCCCATCTCGGTAATTTTGCGTTGAAATCTCCTTCTACAATAAATTTTTTGTTTTTCTGTTTTCTTAAACTTCTTTCTAATTCTTCTATCCACTCTCGATTGTATTCCAGATCGCAGTTTGGGCTGATATAACAGCTGTATACTATCATGTTTTGTACTTCTGCCCACACTATTCCTTCTTTTGATGTTCCCCATCTTTCCACCTTGTCCCTACACTTCCCCTTAGCTAAAATTGCTGCATCTGTTCCTTATCTCCTTGTCTCTTATCCACTTACCATTTAGTTTGTTTTTATTAGGTTCACTCACTAGCACTAGGTCTATTTTCTCTCTCTTCGCTGTTGCTATTAGTAAATCGTGAGCCTCTCTTCCCCTCCCTATGTTTATTTGTATAAACTTATACATTATGTGATACTATTTTTTCCTCCTGTTCTCTCCAGTTATCTGGGTTGTTGTCCTCCATATTCTTCTTTGTTTTCCTCATTTCTTTTTTCTTTGTAGCTGGACATCTTTTCTCTCCCGTTCTGTGTCCTAATACTTTGCATTCAATGCAGTACTCTTTGTTTTTGCATTCGGCAACCTGATGTCCCTCCTTTCCGCATTTTATACATAGCGAAGACCTGTCTTCCCCATTGCATTCTGCCGCTACATGTTCTTTCCTCCAGCATTTATAACATTTTCTTTCATTTGCTTTAACTTTCTCTACTCTGCATCTTATGAGTCCTATGTTTATTCTTCCATCTCCTATTATCTGTTCTGCTATTTTTTGTCCATTTTGACTATAGCGGTTTGTTTTTCTCTATAACCTTTCTTTATGGAAATTATTGTACTTCCTTCTGTGTTCACTTTGTTCATAATTTCTTCCAGTATTTCTTCTATCTTAATTTCCGGGCTAATATCTTTGATTATCACCAGTTCTGTAGTTTTGTTGTTGGCTTTTCGTACATTGCAGCCTTCCATTCCATTTTTAATTTTTTCTATCTTTTTCTCCGTCTCATTACCCTTTGTAATTAGTAACAACTCCCCTTTTTTTGTTTCTCTTACCTCCTTGAACGTAGATCCTTTTATCTGGGTCTTTGCCTGTCTCGGCAAATCTGCATATGTGACACCTTGTTTGCTCACTACTATAGCACCTGTTTCCGTACCTGTTTTTTTTTTCTCTATTTGTCTCCGCTATCTGTCCCTGTGTTGGCACGCACAGTCTTATTTTTGTGTTAGTTCTTCTTCCTGCTATTTCCATAATTTTTTTTGCATCTCTTGCCGTAATTCCCGTTGGTATTGGTATATTTATTTCTTCAATACTTTTTGTTTTGATAAGCATTTTTTCGATAGCTATTAGTATCTCCTTATTCCCTGCCGTTTCGATTTTCTGCTTAATGATGTGTACTTTTCCTACATTTTTTCCGCTTAGATTTTTAACTATTTCTATATATGGCGTTTCATCTTCTCCTTCTTCCTCCATTAGTTCAGGGTATTTTATTTTTGCTTGTTGTTAGATACCACTTTCTTTGCCTATTTCATCTTTTCCCATTATTGGTTTTTTTTTCCACGTTTACATATTTATAGTCTGTATCTCTCCATTCTTTATTTATAATATTTTTTATATCCTCTTCATTAGCCACTTTTAATATCTCCTCGTCCGAGATGAAATGGTTTTTACGGTTTTCTTTCCTATTATCTCCAGTTTCCATTGTCTGTGTCGACATTTCTATACCTATTTTTGTTTTATTTTCTTTCTCCTGTTCTTTTTTTTGGATTTCTTCAAATTCCATTCTCTCCATATTTGTTTCTAGTTGATTCGCCACCTTTTTAATTTCTAGTTTAGTGGTTGTACACTCACTGGTTAAGTTTTTTAACTCTCTAATTAATTTCCCCATTATTTGGATTGTTGTGGGGTTATTTGCTCTCTTCGCCTCGTTGTTACCTCCTGGCGAATCTATTTCTCTCCCTCTTTTTTGATTGGTTTGACCTAATTCTTTATCTTTTTTTTTATCCGGCGGTGTTCTTTGCAACATCCCGCTTTTTAAAAATGAATCCATCTTATTACGTTTTTTGACCCTTGGCCTAGTTTCACTTTTAATTAATATCAAATTGCTGTTTCCGCGTTTATGTTTTATTATGTAAGACGTGTCGCGCGTCACGACACGAGTGTGTTTTAAAACACGACCGCACCTTTATTTTTTAGTGTGTCCAGTTTTACACTTTTTTGAACTTTCACAATAAACTTTTCACCTTTCCACTGTTTGTTCTAATTCACAGAATTTTTAATTTTTTAAATAACGTAGATTATTCACCATTATTTAAATCGCCTTTATGCACATTCGCGAGCGCGTCCGTTCTCCGTCGGACATTGACCGCGACTACAGCAAAATTATTAGAAGCTCATAAAACTCCTAAGACTAATTAATTTATAAAAAAAAAATACAAAAGAAGGCATATCGGGAAAAATAATAAAATAGAACATTTGTTTGCAGTACCTACCATAAAAATATACAAAACATCAAAAAAGTAAAAAGGTGCCATCTTAAAGAAGATCAAAAATCAAAACAAACCAAAACATAATTTAACAAAAAAACAAAATAAAAACTTTCAAAATTTGCCTTACAAAAAAAAAATTTAATCGTACTGGTGTCATTGTTTAGTTATAACAATAGATAAAACTTCAAATCTTTAAACTTATCAATGTTAGTTTATTCGTTTTTGAAAAACATACCAAAGAATGTTGGCTCCTTAAGTTGGTATAAATAACGCAGATAAAAATAATACAAATACTTGTAAATTTCTCTCAAGACTTAAGTATTGAAGCTTATGTTCAATTGTTTCCAAAATGTTTACGAATGACGTTATACCAGTTTACAAAAAGGTTATGCTAACAACATAAACTATTACAGCTCAATCTCATTCCACTCAGAATTTTCAGAACATTATTTTACATAATTGTTAATTATAATTATAATAAGATAAATATCACGGCTTTGCAGAAGAAAGTCTCCTCAAGATGCAACCAGTGTCTTTATTGTGCAATATGTAATATAATAATATGCAGTAAGTGTTTAAATTTTTATTCAACAAATTCAAAAACGGTTTAGCTTTTGTAGCTAATTCTCACCGACATAGTAAAGTTCATCAAGTTAGTTTTAAATATGAGCCATTGTTCTAAACAACACATCATTCAGTTTCATATAGTATGCAAGGTAGATGCCAAAGCAATAGACCACAGCACTGAAACAATGGCATATTGATGCTTGTGAAAAAAAAATTCGTCAGTATGAAGCAGAAAAAGATGGCTTTTGGCAAGGAATGTGACTAATGATGAACCTTGAGTGCGTTTCACTTCTACGCCAAAACCCCAAAAAAAGCACATAGAACTCGGCAGGAAAAGTTATGCTAATCCGTCTTTGGAACAGAAACAGAATATTTATATAAAACCACAGGCTACTTGGGGTTACTGTTATTAGTTGCACAACACCTAAATAGTATATAGTGTATCAACGGCCAAAAATTTCAGTGAAGGCTGCTATTTTTCCGCCTGACACATTTTCAATGTTTATTATAATTTGTCACTACTGTCAGATTTTAAAGTATGACGTCTACATATGACATTGTGATTCACAGCCAATGAAATACTGCAAATAATTTAGAGCATATGCGGGCTAAAAATTGCCTTTTTGGACAGCATATGAGAGCTGAAAAAGAACCTTTCGGTAGAGACAGGCGAAAAAAATCATAGTATTATATTGCAATGCGTGTAGACATACGGGTTATGCAATAGCGGCTATCGTATAAGAGTTGAAGCTTGTATGTCCGCACACTCCTTATTCCCCTTACCTTACCTTACCAGCCCAAACAATAATTATATATTTGGTACATCAAGTAAGAACTAATGATAAAGTAATTCAAGCGATACATTATTCGTGCACTTTAAAAACGGTGAAGAAGGTGTCTAGAACGTAGTTTACAGTGAATCTGATGTAAAACTAAATCAAAAGTTCATGCACGTGAGATTTGCTCTTGGAGTTTCTTAATTCAGCATTACTTTAAGACAAAAGTAATAAAAAGCAGTAGAGAACTTTCAGTAAAAAGTCACTTTATGTTTTTGCTAAATGCTTTTTGAGTTTTCTAGTGGAGCCATATAGCGACCGTAGCACAATGGTCTAGTGCGACGACTGTTGAGCAGGCAGCCCGGGTTCAATTTTCGTCAGCGGCAATATCTAATTTGTCAAATATATTTCGATGCGGTAGTCTCCTTTGCAAAGCAACGGCAAACCAGCAAAGTATTTGCCTAGTAAACTTTTCTAGTGGTGTGGTTCGAATTCAACGTTAAACTGTAGGTCCCGCATTGTTATAAAATATTACAATATTTTCAGAAAGAATTAAAATCCGACTAAAAACGGTTTGAAAGTGGAAAACTCTATATATAAAATATCAAAAACAACAAAATCTAGCCTAGAAACATGAAAATATTGTCAGAAAGACTGAAATCCTATAAACTGTTAAAAATGTAATTTTTCATTAAATCTCAAAAATATTTGCTATATTTTATATATGATATATCATAATATATGCAGCATCATAACTTGGCCATACAATTATTGAAAAACGTGAAATTTTATTAATAAAATATTTAAATCCGGTTAGGAAATATCAAAATATTTTTGGAAAAAAAAACAAAATCTGGCCATAAACTATTGAAAAGATTAAATTTTTGATATAAAATGCCAAAGATTGTTTGAAACGTGCAAAAAAAATTAAATGTCAAAAATAGTATGTAATGTAATATAATATTACAATATTAACAATTAAAAATAGCAAAAATGGAATGTTAAAAATAGCAAAATCTTGCCATAATGTATATAAATTTTGTAAGAAAGCTTCAAAATTTACCCAAAATTAATTGAAAACTGGAAAATTTTGTTTATAAAAACAGAAAAATCTGGCGTTGGAATTTTAAACAATAATTGTCAAATAGCACTAAAATCCGAGCATAAACTATAATTTTTTTTATAAAGTTTTAGAAATAGCCCCACATGCTTGCGTCTCCAAAAAGCCTTAAGCAAATACCGTACTGGGAACATTGGATCCTTGCGTTATAAAAAACGGAAAATACACAGAGTTCGTCGAGGGCATTCTGCAATAGCTGACGCAGACACACTTTTTGGGTTCTATGCTAACGGAAGTACGTAATCAAGAGGACCTGCATTTGCCAAATAAAACGGCAAACGAAAGGGACTGTAAAAAGCAAAGGCTATAATAAATTAGGTCAACCTGAAATGGGGGATCAACACATTCGAACCATTTAAGCCGCCAGAAGCCGATGAAATTTATCCCATCATGCTACAGAAAGGGTTTGCAGTACTGAAAGAGCTTTTATGCGAAATCCTCAGAGCGAGCCTAGCACTTTCACAAATACCAAGCAGCTGGAGAGTGATCAAGGTGGTATTTATACCAAAGCCGGGGAGACCTACGAATGCCCTGGTTAAATCCTACAGACCAATAAGCTTCAAATCCTGCGAACTAGCCATACACCAACTAGTCAGCAAATGCGAAAACACAATTCAAAGCAAAGAAATAGCTTTGGGTGCTTTTTTGGATATTGAGGGGGCATTTGACAATATTATTCTCAGATTCATTGCAAAGGCAATGGAAAGCCGAGGAATAGACTCTCTTGTCCAACAATGCTTCAACTCCATGTTCAAGTACTCTCATCCCTACTGTGGTGCTTAGTCATGGACGAATTACTACAGATACTCAACAACATGGGCATTTTTTTCCTAGGCTATGAAGATAATCTCACAATCCTTGCATGCGGGAAGTTTGGAGCAACCGTGTCAGACATGACACAGAGTGCGCTAAATACCGTAGAAAGGTGGTGCAAAAAGGAGAAACACCACAGACCTAAAAAACTTGAGGGTGTATAGAGCCAAGCTCTTGATGTCAAAGGAGGTAACATATTTGGGATGATGGTCGGACGTACATGGGGACTAACACCTAGTATGACCAAATGGTTATAGATGGTGGTGGTAAGGCCCATTATTACATATGGAGCGCTTGTAAGGGGAGAAAAAAACACTCTCAAGTGC
This sequence comes from Tachinus rufipes, assembly GCA_963932245.1. Classification (NCBI taxonomy): domain Eukaryota; kingdom Metazoa; phylum Arthropoda; class Insecta; order Coleoptera; family Staphylinidae; genus Tachinus; species Tachinus rufipes. The sequence goes on along the minus strand of OZ010741.1, from coordinate 40,003,723 downwards.
ACAGCCAAAAAACTAGACAAAGTTCAGAGGCTAGCATGTCTGCTGATATGGAAGTACTATTATCATTACTACCACTTTACCTGATGGCAATGACGGAGGCAAGACAAGCAGCATACAGACTGCGGATAAACAAATACAATGTAAACCTCGGGACCCACAGACCAGCAAAAAAATTAACGTGATAATACTACAGCAAAACGAATGGATGGAGCACAAGAACCTGTGGAAAAGCTGTAAGGGATTGACACATTTAAGAATATTCCTAGCAGGACCATCGTATGATACCAAAACAATGGTAACACAAATGAGTTATATTAGACTCTGAAGGCTCACAGGTCTGATAACCGGACACTGCAGACTTGTACACTTGTATAGAATGGGAATAGGAACGGGTGTTCCATGCCGCGGGTGTATGAAAGAAGATGAGACTCCGATACATTTGCTGAATGCATGCGAAGCTTACAAACAGCAACGTGGAGCTATTTTTGACAAACACAACCTAAACGAAAACTTGCTAAAAGCAACCAACTGGCTATAGGTACTGGATTTCATAGAAGAGACGGAGCTGTTTGAGAAGTAAAATACCAGAGGTATACAACAGGTTCAATAGGACCGCAGTGCAAGGGGCGCCAAGCGAACAACCTTAAGGTAAGAAAGGTAAAAGGTGTTTTTTTTTTTAGTCAGTAAAAAACCTGACACTACTGGACTGCACGGGCTGCCCTTTGCCTTTTGAAGATTTTTTCCTTCTTACGCAAAAAAAAATAAAATTTACATCTAAGCTAGCTATGCTATATTAAGCTTTGTATAGTATTTTTTTTAAATTTTTAAAGGTTCTTATTAAACAAACCTATGTTTATTTTTTCTTTAATCCGTAGAAGCTTCTATGTCTCACTAGGTTTTTGCTTTTATAGACCATCTTAGGCTATTTTAAGCTATAGGTAGTTTAGGTTGATGCTTTTTTAAGGCAGTTTTACTGTTTGCAACGTCTTAAGAGGAAATTACGGTGACAATATTTATAATATATACAGCTGTAAGGAGCATATTTTACTTGGTGTTGGCTTGGTTGTTTAACTAGCAAGAATCTGTCTCCAAGATTTGACTGGTGAATGAACTTATCAGAAAATTTTTGATAATCACAAAGCTTTATTTGAAATACATTAGATAAATTAAACTTAAATTGCATAGGTAATTTATAGTAAACAGCTTGTTAGAACAGATATTTATATAGGGTATAGGTTTTTCAATTTTTTTATTTGCAAGAGCCGATATTTTAGGGCTTAAACTTATGCTACTACCACACACACTGGTTTTGAATATGTACCTGAAAATAAAACAAATATATACTATTGCACCCGTTAATTAAGAATGGAGGCGCTGTAGATTCTGACCAGGCCTAGTATCTGGTCTACCCATACTCTTATTAAATGTAATTATGGTTAAATGGACATCAATCATTAGACTAACGTCCTGAATTAATAAATGCCATAATTTCTTAAAATTCGAACCTACGACAAACTATTTGCTGAAATTTGAGTTAAGAAAATGGTACGATACACTCTTCAATAACGTATAAAAATAATGTAAATTTATTATAGACACGGTGAAGTTTTGCCGAGACAGTTCACATAGTTCGTGGTGTTTTTGGTCGGTATGAATCATCTTTCCGCAAAGCCAATGTAAAGCTAATCAGCAGTTCGAATTTGTACTGTCGGGTTAGCTTAAAAGATTGCCGGTATCGCTAACAGTGTTGTAGATATCTCAGGTTTATCTATCTCAAGACCTTTACAGCAATTAAGGCTCTCACAGTCCAGCTTTTATTGCATATTGCATAAAGATCTTAACCTACATGCTTATAAAGTGCAGCTGACTTAGGAATTGAAGCCGGCTTAACATGAACAACGCTGAACTTTTGATTCTTGGGTGCTGGAAATGCAAACAAACAACACAAGCTATAAAACATTTGCAGTGCTTCACGAAAAATGTCTTGGGCGCATATTTTGCGAAATTAAATTGGCATCCAGATTGTAGGATTTAACTCCGCTAGACTTATTTCTTTGAGGTTACGTGAAGGAAAGAGTCTACGCTAATGCTTCGCAAATAATTTCAGCCCTCAAAAGCAATATTTGAGCTGTTATTCTACAGATACTTTTTCATTTGTGCGAAAATGTCTTGAAAACTTACTCAAAAGAATGACTTTTTGCAGATATAGTCAATGTGGGCGTTTACTAAATATCATTTTCTAGTGTTTGCAGAGTTTTTACTTAGAATTTAAATTTAAAAAAAATTTAAATTTAAAAATAATTTTTTATAATTAAAATGGGATTTTTTATTGGAAAACTCATACATTGCTCTAAATAGTTAGAGGAACATATATTTAGGTCATGATAGTTTTTTAATTTTAACATTATACAAATCTAACAACATTTAATTCAAAGACTTATGTTTTGTCAGAATAAATTTGCAAAAACCAATCTAATTTTATATATCACTTTTAAGATAACAATAAGAATTTAAAGAAACTACAAGAAACTAAGTGTTTGTATTGTAAATAGCATTTTTTTACATATATCTATATAAACTTTTACTTAAAATGAACTTATTTACATTATTAATTTACATAAATTGGTGTAGAAATTATTGTAGAGATACAGCGGGTTCACATATATTTTTTTTTGGAATTATATTCATATCTTTTAACTCAGTTTAAATCAGCACTTGGTATGTAAACACAAATCTATTAACTACATAGAAAGTACTAAAAAGGACAGTAATCCATTAAAATAATTTAATAGAATACAAAACTACTTGCCAGCAATCGATAACTTGGAGACGCCGGGTCTAGCATATATTCTGCTAGAGGAATATCTTACAAATTTCTATTGATGTTATTTAAACTTTCTGAGAAACTCCTTTAATTGTAATAAAAGTAGAGAAGTTATAAAATTGATTTGTGGAATGTTCAGTATTATAATTACAGTCGATGCAAAACTAAATAGAACTTTTTAATTAACAGTTTCATTTTGGAGCTTCTTTGTATTTACGTTCGTGCGGTAGATCAGGGGAGAGATACTTAATCAAGGATAATGAGATAGTCAGCGTTTTTGGTGAACTTTTTCGCAACTTCATAAACCCCTCTGAAAAATGTTGTGGTCGCTTTTCATGTGCAGGTTGTAAAGGATGTGGTTGGAGTTTAAATTAAATATTGCCTAGAAAGTTATTTATGTTGTAAAATAGGAGCTAAATGAAATGTAGTTATTTACACACAAAAAGTGTATAATGAATATTAGTTAGTAAGCCGTCTTTATACACAAAAAAACGAATTCTGTATAATTCATAATTAAAAATATATTTATTACATGTATAATTCTAATTATTACTGTATATTTAAAAATTGTCACGAAACCATAATAATGTACTGAATAAAACATTTCTATCTAGAGGTATAATATTATATAATTAGTAGGGCAACCAAAAATATGCATATGCATATTTTTTTTCATGCATCTGATAGAGAAGTGGAATAAACAGAAATTTGTTTCAGATTAAACTGTAAAATTTAAGCCCTATTTGTTTGGGCATATTTTTGCATATTTCATCTATAAGGGCATATTTTTGCATATTTTATCTATAAGAGCATATATTGCATATTGGGGAGTTATATGGCATTTTTAGAAAAAAACTGCATATTTTTAATGCATATTTTCGATATTTTTGTTTTTATAAATTTAATGATTTGGTAAAAGTTTGAATTACATAAATAATTGTTTTGGAAATAGTTATATTTGGTTATTTAAAAAATAAAAAATATGTAGTGCAAATGAAGAAAAACAAAATAGTGAATATGACGATTGCGGCAGTAAGAGAGGAAAAAAGTAGAGTGTGCGACGTGCGTACCGTTTTGTCGCCAGACTTGCCAGGTGGTTCCCCGATTTCTATTTGCCGGCCAATGTTCCGTTCCGACCGTTCCGTTAGTCACGCGTAAACTCTGAAAGATTGTGTGCTCTTCTCTTTGCTCGCGTGAATAAAACATATTTAAACTACAGCGTAATTGAAAAAGTAGTAAGTATAAAAATTTATTTAAAATGATAATATTTACTATAACTTAAAAATTATTTAAAGATTATGCCGAAAGTAAAGACGTCGATGTCAGAAAAATTATCTCAATATGTGCGTGAATATCCGGTATTTAAAACTGATGGCAAGGTGCTATTTTGCAAAGTGTGCAATAAATCAGTGACAGCCGAGAAAATATTTATGGTAAAACAGCATTTAACAACTACAAAACATATCGAACTTGACAACAGGAATAATGCAAAAAAAACTACGCAGGCTTTCTTTGGCGAATGTAGCACATCTATATCAAACGATGCTGAATTTGCAGAAGATTTATGTAACGCTCTCGTTTCCGCTGATATACCATTATATAAAATGCGTAACAAAAAATTAGTGTTGTTCCTAGAAAAGTATGCGGAATACAAAGTACCATCAGAAACCACTCTTCGAACCAATTACGTTAAAAAGCTTTACAAAAATACTGTAGATCATATACGCAGTTGCATCAAAGATCGCTTCGTATGGGTTTCAATCGATGAAACAACCGATGCAACTGGAAGATATGTAGCAAATGTTATTATTGGGATTTTAGATGACGATGAGCTAATTGCTAAACAATTTTTTTTGTTAAATACTGCAGTACTAGACAAGGCAAATCATAGCACAATTGCAAGACTATTTGATGCTTCAATTAAGATTTTGGGTGAAAATTTTAATCGAGATTTGATTCTACTTTTTATATCAGATGCTGCTCCATACATGGTAAAAGCAGCACAGGCCATACAAATATTTTACCCAAAAATAACACATCTAACTTGTCTTGCACATGGACTTCATAGAGTATGTGAGCAAATTCGAGGCATCTATACTAACGTAGATCGCCTTATAGCAAATGTAAAAAAAGTGTTTTTAAAAACGCCATCAAGGGTACAAATTTTCAACGACAATGCACCTGGTCTAGCACTTCCTCCGCAACCAGTAACTACTCGATGGGGAACATGGATGGACGCCGCAAACTACTATGCCACCAACTTTGAAAAAATTGTGAGAGTATTTGATTTATTGGACGAAGAAGATGCCGCCTCAGTTAAGATTTCAAAGGACCTCTTAAGTGACGATACAATAAAATTAGATTTAATTTTTATCGCATCAAGTTATGGATTCCTAAGCGCATCAATAAAAACATTAGAATCGTCTGGGTTACCACTTTCTGTACAGATTGGGGTGGTAACACATGTTCAGGAAGTAATTAACAGCAATAACGTAAATAGTGAATCAGCTAACTTGGTAAAAAAAAAACTTGCCACAATCATTTAAAAAAATCATGGTTTTTTAACTTTGAAAGAAATTTCGGCGTGTTTGGCTGGAAGATCTACAACAACAAATCAAAAATACAGTGTTAGTGAAACAATGTCATTTAAATTTGCACCCATAACATCGGTTGATGTGGAGAGAAGTTTTTCGATGTATAAAAATCTCTTCCGCACAAACAGACAAAGTTTCCTATTTGACAATTTAAGTGAGATATTTGTCATTTATTGCAATCAAAATTTAAATTAAAGCTATTTATGTTTTATAGTTTTTATTCTAAATAAAAATAATAAACAATTTTGATTTATTTTATTTTGTTATTATCCTTACCTATAGATTTAACAGGATATACATTTTAAATTTTTTAAAGAGCATATTTTTATTTTTATAAAGCATATTTTCATTTTTATAGAGCATTTTTTAAGCGCTTAAAGTAGATTTTTTAGAGCATATTTTTGGTTGCCCTAATAATTAGTAATGGCTGTTGAATCATTTAAATATAGAAAGTATATCAAATATTTTCTTCTTTATAGCTTTTATCTTTGTAATTTATTTGTGACTTCTACGGACGCGAAGTAATAATTATTACAAAAGAAATAATTTTAGTTTTTGTGTTGGCCTATAATAAAAGATGATTTTTTCCATATACTATGTTATTATTTTTAACGTAGCTTGTCTGGCCGGAATGACAGTACATCCTGTGGTTTTTTGCTCTATTTCCGAAGCATTTATAAATCAATTAGCAGTGTTAGCACTCTTGCTTGATATAAATGCAATAATAAGACAAGGCGCATCCGATAATATGTTTGTTATAACGATTGAAACACATTTTTTTAAATAAAATTACTATGAAATTAAAAGAAAGAAAGTTTGGCTTAAATTAAGAATAATACTCAATTATTATTGTATCGATACAAACTAGTATAGTTATGTTTATTTTAAATAAGTTTTAAATATTAATGCGAGGTATTAATTTTTATATTTATTTATTCAGACCGGTTTCGGTTGCTACGCCATCATCAGTTAATTTCTATAACAAGTGTATATTGCAGGTAGTCTAAAATTTTTAAATAAATATAAAAATAAAATTAGTATTTAAAATAAACATAACTTTAAAGCGTGCAAAAATTAGATTCAAACACTTTATTTGGGTTTATATACCAAAAAATCTCATTATTTGGTTTTAGTTGTTTAGTTTTTTCTTGAGCTTCTTTTATTAATTACATACTAACAACACAACAACATGCAGAATTTGATCTGGTATCTAGACGAAGAAAAGGTAAATGGCATCGAAGATAAGGGCAGTAGGTATTTTTAGAGCATTTTGATTTTTTCTCATTACTTTGATAATTGCCTTTAAGATATTTTCTAGGTGTTGTTGGTTGGTTTTATTTTCTCTTTTAACTCATGGTTATGTCTATGAGGAACTTTATGATGAAATTTTAATGTGTCGAATCCAGGCTAGATTAGAAAGAACCCACCACCATCCAGGTGGTGGGTTAGCGGTAGGTTGTAGCTATGTATGTATACCGTATGAGGAAAAAGTAATGCAACATGGCCATACTGTTGTTATTATTGATCTTAAAAAAAATGTTTTAGACATAAGTTATATGGTAAAAAATGCTTCATATATTTCTCGTACGTCATCCCGAGCATGTCCGTATTTTTAACATAATAAAATTTGAAAGAAAAATTAGCTCAAAATTTTGGTATTTAATTAAAGCTTGAGGAATAATCAGATTATTTTTGTTTGATGGACCAAGTGACTAAAATCATTTTCGTAATTTTGTATGTCTGATTATATCTTATTATAAACAACGCATTGATTCTTTTGGGATTTGATAAGAAATCGGCTGTCTGATTTATTTATTTATTTATTTATTAAATTATTATACTTTATTCAAACAGAATTATTAGTTAAAGTGAAGATAATATGCAGACAATATAAGGTAAAAAAATGATCATAACATTATAATATGATTGCAAGGTTAACGTGGTTATTGAATATATGAAATTATATTAATAATTAACATACAGGTGGTCTTAGGTTTTTGATGATACCACTGAAACTTGTGTTTCAATTTTTAATAATTAATTAATATTTAAATGTTACGCTGCTACGTTTTTTCAACACTAATGTACGGCGTTGAATCCTGGACCCTATCAAAGGATACAGAAAAAAAAACTGGAGGCCTTCGAACTATGGACATATTGTCGTATCCTAAATATCTCATGGAAAGAGCACATTAGTAATGAGGAGGTTCTGCAGAGAATAGGCAAAGAACAGGAAGTGTTGAAAGCTGTGAATGTTAGGAAATTGGAATATCTCGGGCACGTAATGAGATATAGTGATAGATACAGAATACTCCAACTGATTCTGGAAGAAAGGTGATGGGAAGAAGATGCCCGAGAAGATGCCGAATTTCATGGCTTATAAATCTCCGCCAGTGGTTTGACATGACATTGCTAAAACTTTTTTGCAGTGCAGTGGACAAGGAGAAGATTATGATGATCATCGTTTATATCCGGAGCGGATAAAGCACCCCAAGAAGAAGAAGAATTAATATGAAGTTTCAACATGTATTCGCAGCTTTAATTCATTATATGAAATTATGCAAAATGATGTTACGCCTAGTTTTTTTTTTAACAATTGACTTAACAAATGTTTACTACTCAACTACCACACCGAGCGTTATCTCATATTAGTTGCATTTTAATTACACTATTGTTGTCATTTGCCAATTTAATTCACTACATTGTTTTATTTTGAAAAGTGTACTGTACAGTTCTCACCGCGAGCTAATCGAACTTGTCCCATCGCTGACCGTTTGATTTTGTTCGGCCTATTTTTGTATTGCTTGCTTTTTCATTTATTAAACCTACATTGTGGTGCTAGAATAACATAAACCATAACTTCAATGTGCTTATAAGAATTCAACTCACTGCTTCTTTTTAGTGGGTGTTTGTAGGACCCAACTGCTAGTGTAAACTTAACAATCTGTTGGCGTTTCAAAGGTCAATACACAACATGCTCTCTATGGCGATTACGTGCAAGATTTCAAATGTCAGTACATGAACAGTACATAACATTTTACAGCCTAGTACAACTCCAAATGCGTACCTAGCATGCTGCAGTTATTAAGAACCGTAATGGTTTCAATGCTAATGTACTTTGTTCTAAACACTTTCAAGATTCCTTATGTCTATTTGTGAATAACCTCAGATGTCTGTGGAGTACCTTAATGATTTCAATTTCAATGTGAATGTACTTTGTCACACCTCTGTTATACGGGTCTATTTTGTAAAATTTTAACATGGATGTTTTGTTAAATTTGTCAATGTCAAAATGATTAAAGAGGACATTGCAATCTGTAAGACCGCATAGCGGGTAGTAGCCATCTTCTTGGTAGCACATTTACTGTAATTTGAACTTTCTTAAGAGCATTGGAATTTGTTGCTCAATTTGAAGACTATACCGCACTATAATATATTGTTGACCTGACATTTATGCCGCATTAACGATGTTGTATATGTAATTAATAAAAGTTACTAATAAACAGCACATTGCGATAAAGGTTACTTTTAATGGTATATTCAAAACCTATATTTTTTGTGAGAGTATGTAGTCTTTTCAAATTACACATTTTTTTGAGAAATTTTACTCACAGCTTAGCGGTGTATTTGGACTCTCTGAAGACTATTTTCACCGCACGCATGAAAAAGGGTGGTTTTGGAGTAAAAGACAAATATATCAGTATTTGCGTTTTTATTGGCTTTTTGCATTTTTGGCCAAAACTTATCTCTATTATAAGTTGTATAGCAAAAACTATGCATTTTGGTAAAAAATTACAAGAGATTAAAGTTGTAGAGCAAAAATGTTTTGATTTTTTGTCTAATTTGACTAATGATATTGTGCAGCATTTTGATATATTTAGTTGCAAGTTATTGGTTTTATATTACATAGATATCATTTGAATGACAGATTGTAGTCAGGCATAATTTTTTGGGAAACTTATTTATTTATTTATGCTTTTTACGGCTATTTTACATCGCCACAGTAAGTCTACGACTTGTTTAAAGTGGTTTGATGGGACCAACAGCTTAAAACGTGACTTCCGAACCACGCTGGTGGATAAAGAGCAAGTTATCATTTCAGTCATATTTCGGGGATCGAACCCCGGACTGCTCGCATGATATGCAAGTGCTCTACCATTGAGCTATCACACCATATATTAATCAGTGTATTCAATTTATTAAATGGAACAAAAGAATTTCTATAAACATGTATCTTTAAATGCTTCATAACGAAGATGTTGCATGGTAAAGTTTTAATATTGACAGTTCAACTAACAAAACAAAAGTGTTATTTTATTTGCATCACTAGAGTTAGTAAATTAATTATCAAATAATTAAAAAAACTATTTTAGCAAATCATAATAAAATCCGATCACATCAATACATTTTTTGCAAAGCCGTATTGACGCATCAATTGAGCTTGATATTTCTATTTGATTTTGCTTCCAATTCAAATCTATTTTACAAAAATGTTGGTGCACATCAATTAATACTTGTTAAAAATGTTAATATACTTTTAACATAAGTTTTTTTTTGTTTGTCCTATTTGGCCACCGTTAACCTACCTATATTATAATATTAAAAATGTTAATGCAAATTGCTTTAAATGAATTCTCCAAACAAACCTTGAAACTCTATTAGAAAATATTAAAATATATTGCAGCCGGTTATAATGGGATTAATCAAGTTATTACATTGAATTTATTAGCAATAAATATTAATACATATTTGAAATTTAATATTATGCAACAAATAAATAGAAGCTAGCGGCTATGATATATGTATAATTGGATCATCCATTATTGAAATTACTAATTATTTAGTAAATAAAATACATATTATACAAGGTAAATTATTTTTCATTTACATACATTACATACATACAAAATAGTTTAATTAACTTTAAATTTATCTCCAGTTAGTCCAGTTTCTTTGTACTCGTATGTCAACAGGAAAGTACAAGCTTTATGAACAGCATTAAATTACTACTACTAAAAAATGCACAAAGGAAACTAATTATAAGTTCTAAAACCCAATGTTATAAATTTCTATTACGACTTTATAATTGCAAATTTATGAGGTTGTTGAAAATATTAACTTGGGATGCAATTAGAGCATTTTTTACAATATAGTGACAAATTGCAACTAATTGAAATAAAATATTACTTACTATAGTATACCTTAGAGCAACAGTATATTAAGTCGAATTGTCAATGTTCAGCGGAATTTGCTTTCATATTTATAAAATTTATATTTTAAATATTCAATTGACTCTATTGCTTTGAGTTGCAGAATTGAAACTGAATGTTTTTATGCAACCCAGCGGTTGTAGTATGGAGGATGAAATAACGATATGTATGTGAATCTGTTTTATGTTAAAGCAAATGTTGTTAGGCAATCCCGTATAAATTACGGCTGAGTTGGGAATCGAAGCGGGACTCGTAGGGAGCGTTGTATATGGTATTGCAAAATTAATTTTAATTTATACAAGTTTTGGCTTATCTATCACTCATTTAAACTGAAATTAGGCTTGCTTGATAGATAAATATTTCTTACTCATAACATACTTCATTGTACGGGATAACACGGCGTTTGTTACTGATGAAGAATTACCTGCTACAATTATAAACTTAAACATTTAATGAAATGTTATAAGCTTAATGAACTAATTAATGCAATAAAATATTGTACCGTCCTCTTGATGTTGTAGACTTTCCGTCGATATTCAGTCTGCTTAAAAGCAAATCATATAAGGCCGATTTTTTTTTCTTGTTATTCCCGCAAATCCCTTATCATATATTATATTAAAGCGTAACGCAAATTTAAGTACCGGTTTTGTGTGATTATGTGATTTATGATTTACCAAGTTGATTCTAATCCGTGAATAATTTTAGAAATTTAATTAAATAGTTAATGGAATAATAAAGATGCTAATCAATTATTATGTTCCTAATTATATGATGATTATGTTGCTTGTTAATTGCTTGAATTATTGCAATCTTGAATGATGCTGACATAACATAAAATTTTTCTCACAAAAAAATATTTGGCTCTCAAATATTTTAATGAGTGTTCCCAATTATGCAGACAGGAAATTGTTCTTAATTGTTTCAAATATTTAGAAATCATCTGATTATAAGCATTGAATATGTCACAGAGTATCTGAATTGGTGAAATCTCATGCAAGCTGATCCGAGTTCGAGCCACATACATAAATGCTTACGTCGAAAGGAGTTTTAAGTTTCATTTTGAATAAATCATTATGAAAAGGAAAATAAATGTGAATGAATAAACTCAAATGAGTCATACAGTATTATGTTTTATACTACTGGTATAGGAAAATATTGCAAAAATAATTATTCCGTTTTGATTTGACTGAAGTTTCAAAAATAACAGAAAAAAAATAGTTGAAGAGGAACCTTATGTAATGTGCAATTGTATGATTAAGACAAGTAAATATTATTATTTCTTTTATACATATAATTCCTAAATAAGTGCGAAAATTATCACTTAGGTTGTTCTAAAAAAAAGTTTCTATAAATATATGTTCGGAATTAGTTTGTTAAAGAGTTACAAATATTTAAAAATTGAGAGATTAACAAATTTATTTACAAAAAATATGTTGGAAATAACTTCCCTCGGCGGTAACACATGATTCTGTCTTTTATCTTATTGATTGGCGAACACGTTCAAAAATCGCAGGTATAATTTTTGATTTCAATTGGAATAAAATAAACCAAAGATTACAGGTGTTCTTAGAGATAAAAATTGAAAGGATTTAAGTTTGGGGACTGAAGAGACCAAGGTTATGGACCTGGTCGACCTATCCAACAATTAGGATAAACAGCATCTAAGCCACATTGCTTTCGAATCTGGAGTGCACATCTTTCAGAAGTATTGGCAGCTCTTCTTCAAGAAAATGGTAGTGTGTGTCACCAGTTAGTCTACCCGGTAAAAGTGCGGTTCAATTAAGAAGTCACCGATGATTTCAATCTACACGATTAGCGAAAATCGATGTTGATAAAGAGTTTTTATTGTTGCGTGTGGGTTGTCTTCAGTTCACAGATTATTATAATGAAAATTAGTATTGGCTCCCTTATCAACAAACCAATTCCGGACATATGTTTATAGAAACTTTTTGAGAATAACCTAAAGCACTTATTTAGGTTATAGATTAATTGCCTTGTACACTCATCTTATAATTGATATTCGGCAACATTCGAAACTATATTTAATTAAATATTAAGATTTAGATTTTGACCTTGCCGTACTTGTTGGAATTGTCCGGGGAACATATGAAATATAAAGTTGCTTTTTTGTATAAATCTTTACATGTTTCAGTATTCTTTTATATTTTTTTGCTTTTTCATTCTGAATATTGATGATTCTAAATAATTGCAGTGATAATATTTCAAGAAACTGGCCTAGATTTGTAAGAAAGTAAATTGTCTTCCACTTTTCCATCCAGAACATTTTGAAATATTATATATTTACTTGTGCTTTGTAACATAACTTTTTCACTTTCTTTAGATTTAGATCTTTTTTATGCCGATAAAAATGTGTTTATGTAAATTACAATTAAAAGGTAGACTAATGGTGTTTTAGAAAAGATTCAACATATTTTTGTTTGAATGTTATCATTATTGATCCTATCATGTCCGTTATCTTCTACCACTCTTATTAGAAGATAATTTGTCATTAGTTCATTTAGTTGTTATAAGGCCGGTCGTTCAGTATTGAACAACGCTTTCTCTTTCTGAAAACTTTTTACAAAAATGGGGACTGTTATTCAAAAACTTTACCCAATTTTTGAAAGTGACCACGCCCCTAACGCAACAAGTAATGAAGTTAGTACAGATATTTGTAGAATCTGGGTTAGTTGCGATAGTGCAAGACAGAGTAATTGTGAGCCACTTGAAGTCGCTTTAACATCTTTGGTGCACTTTATACAAAATTCAGTTGACGCAGCAACAGCTGAAAAGAGAAGATTGGGCCAAATGATTTTTCGGCTGGATTTTAAGTAGACAACATGAAGACGAGCATGTTAACAAAAACAATGATTTAACGAAAATCCCAAAGTGATCCAACAGTTGCAAATACATTTTGAATGTACATAATGAAATGAATATTTTGAAATTTGTTTCTATTTTGCCTGACATTAAAAAAAAAGCGTCTTTTTTATAACAACAGAACAGAACAATTCATTGATGAGATAGGATGTCATAGTCAATCAAATGTTTTTAATACGTCAACTGTAAATGTTATGTCCAAATCATTGCAAGGCAAGGTTTTTAATTGATTTGATTAGGGATTAATCTTTAACATAGGCACAGGTTCTATTTACAACTTTCGGAAATAATTCTTGTCACACACCCGCATCTTTACCGCTATTATTTAAAAAGTTATTAAATTCTAAAGTTTGGACTAAAAAACGTCACATCTCAAAATTGACATGAAAGATTTGTGTGATTTTTTTACTGGAGGTGAAAAATTTAATTTCAAAATGTATAGCAGTTCAAATTTTACGTCGTTGATTTTGTTTCGGAGATATAATCATATCGAAATAAGATTTTTATAATAAAAAAAGTACATGGCAATAAATATAATAATAATATATAATATACATGGAGATAATGGCAAAAAAGTTAGCTCCGAGTTGATATCAACGAGGCACGGTGACGGATATACAAGTACTTTATCTCCTGCATGGATTTTTCTAATGTGCAGATTTGTGGTTTTTTTTTTAAACGGCTAAATGCATCTCCGCAGTTTATGAAAATTTTTATTTGAGTTTGGTAGTTCTTTTCCTAAAATCGGTCGGTAAATAAGGTCGCTTTAAATTTGTAAGATTGAATTTCTTAGACCATTTTTCATTAATCATTCCGGATACAGTGGCGATTTCCCATTCTCTTAAGTAGTTTTCTGCCCCAAGTTGGTAAATTATTTCATTATTTTTATTTTAAAAACTTCTTACTCCCTCCACCACCACAAGTATAGGTTTTTCGATTGTCATTTGTTGAATTTTTAGTTTTATTTTTTTATTTTTTTTTTAATTATGATTTTTTTTTACAAAAAAAAACAACTTTGTACTCTTACAACTTTGGTGTTTTGACAAGAGGAGGTAGATAGATAGATGTTTATTAATCCAATATACAACTACATAAGTCGATAGGACATGTCATTTAAATAAGGTTCAATACAAGAGTTACAAGGTCGCGCAATAAACCAAATTGTTTTGAATTTAACAGAGACTATCTTTCTCCGATTTCCTGGATTCAAATTTGTTAATAATAAAAATTCGCTTTCGAGATCTAATACCGATACTTTGCCTAGCAAAAGCGAATTTTTGGTTTGGGCTTTTGTTCTTAACCAGTGGTGTCCCAAATGTAGCGATTAAAGGTACTTTTTGAAATTGGGCCATAGGCTAACCCGGACACGTATGGCACTGTGCATAGTCTTAAAGAAATGATCCGCTATTTGTCTACAAATTTTAGTAATAATTTAAATTATTTGAAGAAATAAACCAGCGACGGTTCGTGATAGGTCGATTGCAATGCTTTCCTGCCTTTCATACTATTACTGAAATAATTTGTGTGAATATTTTACATACAATACAAAGTTTTTTTGTACATTGCCTGCAGCATTAACGACCTGAATCCGTAATCTGAGATCGAACTGGCAACAACGTAAATTAATTACGTACTACTCCAAGCTCGCCCAATTCATCTCTTGGATAAATAATAGTCTTTGTACTGGGCAAACGATAATCCTTCATGCACTTCCGTTATTAGTAAATGTTCATCCGCGATCAAATCGGGCCATAGACAAGCGCTATTGCAATGTGAATTGATCTAGTGAGCGAGCTCCGCACTGCCTACGTTTGAATCCGCCAACATATTTTAAAATTATCGGCATGATTTGGCACTGTATTTATATCAAACTGATATTTCAAAATAATTAGTATTTTTTTTGCACATATTTCTATATTTTTATTTTGAAAGAATTCGTTTGCATAAAATTTTAAATAAATTTATTCTGTTTCGTTTTCTTACAGTTTGTCACCATTAAACTTCAGAAACAATGTTATCTTCTTCAATATATGGATCAATATCAGTGCATCTTGAAATGATATAATACAATCTTACCTTATGTGAAGCAGTAGCAGCAGATGAAATCAAGCATTTTATAGGTGCGACGAAGTTCTAGGATGTTCTTGACTGCTAACAATAGTTCTTTTTATTAACTTTCATTTTGTATTAAAATTTTGTCGAAATTCAGTTTGAACAAGAGATTCAGAAGCTGCAAAGATCGTATTTTGTTGAGCGGATAGTCTTCCAAAAAATATTAGTTTGCTTTACTGTGATTACTTTGAATAAGCCTTTTAAAACATTGAGTATTATCAAACAAATGTTTTGTTAAGCCTTTGCGCTATAATACTATAATTTATACATGAAGTTGTGTTGCACGTCAAGTAATAATACAGTGACAACAAAATTTTATTCCATTTCATAATGATAACAAAAAACTGCACATACTGATATTTATGATTATACAATAGAATGGGCATCGTAATTGAATTACTGTTAGTATGTACGCACATAAATAACGTTATTGCTATATTGGCCTTGCTTTTCAATAAGTGATAAAGTACAGTTACACATAAATGATACATATTGCTATTGGTTTACTAATTATATAAATAAGTGCAATGAGCTCTACTCAAGTATTCCAATCGTTAACAGTTCTTCATATAATAAAAGCTGCATAACTATTTAGATTAATAATCGGAAATAATATGGTTATTTTAAATAACATTTATTTACAATAATATTAAATAATTTGGATAAAATAATGAAACAAATAATAGAAGGTTCTATATTAAGTATATTTTAAAATATCTACAATACATGAAATATACATTTAAAAACAAATATCTCTACATATCAGTCCATAGATTACATGTCCATATGCACATGGGGTACATCTCATAATCATTATCAAAATATGTACTACCACATGTGCTCACAACCCAACCAAAAAAAAATCGCACATATTACACTCACCGATACTAATTAATTAAAGTGAACTAGAAGAAAGAACATAATATATACAATATATATCTCACTTTATTAATAATAATAATAATAATAATAATTTTTTTTTTTGAACATTCATGGTAGGTTTATAATATGAACGGCTAAGGATTTACTGTCGGCCGTGTTTAGGCTCTTTGATCTCTTCATTTAAATCAGCATGAATTTTATACTCGATATGCTTTTATGTATTGTAATTTCAATGCTATTCGAAGAAATATATAGAATTCATATACATTAAATAGGCGCATAGCTGCGATTTGCCTGTTAGAAAGGCGACTTTTTATATTTTAATATGTAAAGATGTAACATTTAAGAAGAATTTCTAAGCTATTGTAATCATTGGATCTTTAGGTAAAGCTTTCTCTTCATTGTTAATGCATGCATGTATATATTTTTTTCTTGTGACATTCTCAAGAAATTCTATATCTAAACACGTATATTAAATTATGTGTATCAATTTTTAAATCAAATTAATATGCGATTTTATAAATATTGGTAACGTTTAATTAATAGCTATTTGTTCACGCCGTTTCATAAATAATAATTTTGTTTTTATGATGTTGAGATAAACTAAATAGCAGTATCCAATGTCATTTAATATTAATGAGTATTGATTTTACTTATTCTGACCTAGTTTAGTAGTATATGGTCGTGACAGTGGCATTATAACCATCAATGATTTATCTGCGACAGCCTTGTCAATGTTTTGCAATATTTATTTTCATTCGATTACATTTGCAATGATTCCGTAATATTTCCTGTATTTGAAAAATAAATTAATATTTGTAACAATATTGTTGATTCAATATTAGTGATCTTTGAATTTACTCTTTGTAATAATTTATTACATTTTAGCTAGAATTAAAAACAAACAGGATAAAAATAAATAGTAAATGAATTTAACATAACATCTATTAATTACAAATTTATACATAAATAAAATAATAATGGTTTTAAGATTTGGAAAACATAGATTTGATTTAAAACATTGATACATTTTTGTCCCCTTGGTTTGTTAATTAGCGCCCTCAGTCAATTTGTACCATTCTCAATTAATAATAAATACTGTAGACATTTATAATCCTAAACATTACAAGTTGCAAAAATATATGCCACACGCTACAATTTGTCACTACAGCAGAAAAATATGCGTCGCTCCGTTTTGTCGCGGTACTAATTTTGTTACTCTTTCCCAATTGTAATTTTGTTTTGGATAAAACCATCACACCTACGGCTACAAACATGGACGTACAAATCGCGATTATTAAAATATCACCTTGCCCTTGCAAATAATCAGCCCCGGGCTTCTCCACTCCTATTTTACCCTTGTATTTACAGTCTATTTACACTTGTGGTGGAACGGCTACTTGGGGTTTGAGTTATGGGGAAAAACACTGGGAATAAACAGAACGTCCTTACTTTCCTGGGAGTTTTCCTATTTTTTAAACTACGGTAATTAATGAATACATATCAAGCTGGAATATATACACTTGGTAGAACACACGCGCATTTTCCCTCTATTTTTCACATTCCGCACACTATTATTACATTTGCAAGCCAAGCAAGCTCGCCCTAACAAAAACACTTGTTTCTGTTTACGTGACCTTGCGAACCACAAACAACGCTGCTAGTATTATGGACAGACTGGTTATTGCTACACTGCCAGAAGAGCGTGTGGTTGTTTCATCTTTCTTCTTCAACGAATGCGCTTCGCCATCAGACATCATACTATTTTCGTGCTTTCCACTGCTTGATACCTCATTAACCTTTTTCTTTTCAAGCGATGTTTCAACATCCGGGGATGTAATTGGAACTACCTCTTCCGTAGTAGTTGTTCTTAATGTCGTGCTTGTAGTAGTTGTTGTCGTTGTCGTCGTAGTTGTAGTCGTCGTGGTTGTTGGCACAAATGTATTATTATGCAAGAAGTATACAGGTCCAAATTCAGGAAGTACGTCTTTCATGCCCATTTCAATCTTGCTATCCTTGATTAAACGTTCCTTTTTCTCGCCATCTTTATAAAACGCTGTTACAGTTGCTGTGTAAGGAATATCTGATTCAACATAATCACCACGTAGAGTTACATTAACAGCAGTTCCAGGGGCTAAATACGCTTCAATTTGCGATACTTCAACAACCTCTTTTGTTTCTTTAAGACCCCAGCGACCTTCTTCAATTTTAGTTCCATTTGCTAGGTAAACATCAAATGGCAACCCATTTAATAAACCATGTCCATGTCCCCAGTTCAAATTAAAAGTGTAATTGTAACTAATTACAGTATCGACCCTGTTAGTATCGTCATCTTCATTTTCATTTTTTAACACTGTTTGTCCCAATACTCTTGGTTGCGAACGTACTCTCTTTCTAAAGTTATCAAATTTAATTTTTCCAAGTTCGTATTTAATCGGTTCCGTTTCAACCAGTACTTCACCCTCCTCAAATTCTAATTCTTTACTGCTTTCATCGATGACAGTAAATTTACCAAGGTTTTGAGATGGGTCCAATTTACCCAAAAAGTAGGTCAAAGTTCCTTCATCTTTAGCATGTTTGTTACTTTTACGTGCAACGAAATTGCGATAAGGATCGTCACCGCCTGTCACTGCTCCTGCCGGATACAAGCTGTATTTATCCTTGCGGACCCAGCTTAATCTAGCGCTGTCCTCGATATTGATCAAAATTTCATACGCATTTTTTTCATGAACACGGCCGTGTAAAGAAGCTATACATTTACGTTCGTTAGGTCTCACTTGGCCAGCCACCCAAATACCGTTTACTTTCGTCCTGCATATATACACGGGGTGTCCGGAAACGGTGTTCGGGGTTCCATTATCTTCGGTGCCCTCATCTGTAACAAGAGATAACATTGTTGTAGCGATAAATTCAAATGTGACACATTTTTAAATAAATGTCTTGACACAATCCTAATTTTCAAAGCATTAAATTTAATCTATATATTGATCTAGAATAATTTATAACATCCTTATTCGGTAGGTGTCGACTGCTTTTAATACCCGTATATGTTTTTACTGATTTTTAATAGACCTTGACATTTAAACAAGTTATGACCGTTATACAAAAAATAAATTATTGATTAAAAAAATCATTGCTGAATCATTTCTAAAATAATAAATTGTTTTATTATTAAACAGTTTACTTTCACTTTAATTATTAAAAGGTTAAATTAATTTTTGGTATAGCGGAAACTAGTAATTTGAATTTATAAAAAGAAATTCGTCATAGTTTTGAAAAGTGGCATAATTATAAAAATAATCTCGATTACAAATCTAACATGTTAAGTAGATGTTAATTATAATGATTGAGGTTTGGTCGTGAGGATTATATTATATTTTTTATATAATGAATATAATTTGTTTTAATTGATGAAATGAATTAATAAATTGTATTGACATTGGGGGTCATTTGCTCTGGAACATATTTCGATATTTTAATTTTGTGTTTACAAGATGATGGGCTATATGATAAACAAAACAATAAGTATAAATTGTAATGAACCATTTTCATTAAAAGTTCTCTGAACTTGCTACATTTATGTCTTGTAGCATTTTGCATGGATTGGAACTTTTTGCACGTGCTTGCCACTTGCGGTTGCAATGCATAATTATAATGCTAATTGCTTGAGCTATCTGTGCTTATTTAATATATCAGTTGTAATGTAACCACAACCACTTATTGCCACAGGCGTAATATATACATTAGTTTTTATTGGGTTATAAGCAATTCAATATTTATGTGTCGGTACTTTTATATATGACAATTCGTTATACATCTCAGTTATCGCAAAACCGGAATTAAATCTTTAAATTGTATTTAACTAGCAATAATCGTTGAATGAAAGAATATTAGAAAGAGGCGCAATGCTAATTAATACATGTGTGCGTACTCGTGTATACCGCTCCTATAGTGTATGTATCAGTCTCGGGAACCCTCCCCGAGATTTGGAGATGGCAGATACATAGTTAGTATGTGAGAAGGATAGATACATCTGTAGGAGCGGTATACACGAGTACGCACAAATGTATTATCATCTTTCTAATATTCATTGACTTAACGCTAATATACTTAAATCTTAAGTTCATTATAGATGATACACATATTTTTAAACATAAAAGGTATAACTGTAATTGTTATTTTATGTAAATTGTCTCTTATTTTATGTAAATTGTCTCTCTGACCGGTGATGCTAGGTATACTGATAAAAGATGGATACCCTGAAACACTAACGTATGTATGTGTTTTACACTGAATGGAGAATCAGTTATTAATTTATTAAATTTAAATTCATTATAGTTTATTCAATGTCAAGGTAGAATGTGTAAAAAGAAATAGATTCGAATGCCGATGGATGTTGATTAATATGTTTCCCGCGCTCTACTTTGGGATTGAATAGACTATAATCAGTAATCCATATTCAAGATGCTAGGCTCACTGACGAAGGGTGATTTTCCTGAAACACTATTGTATGTGTCTTTGTAGAGCTGTAGGCAAATCATTGTTTAAGATTTGGTTAAGAAACCTTAGACAATCTTGTGCGGAGTAGGGAGTAATTTTCCCTCCTCATGACATGTCCAAGGTACTTTAATTTGCTTCTCTTAATGGTATTAATTATCTCCCTTGTATTGTTCATTCGACGTAATACTTCTTCGTTGGTTACCTTGTCTACCCATGATATTCTTAGAATCCTGCGTTAGCACCACATTTTGAATACAGTTAGATATTTTATGTTCAGTTCCTCATAACAAGCTGGAGAAGATGTAACAGCGTATGAGTCTAGTTTTAAGTTACATGTTCAAGTCTCGGTTGCAAAGTATCTTTTTCATTCTGATGAATGCGTTTCTCGCCATTTCAATGCGGCATTTTATTTCCTGGCACAGCTCAAGCTGATTTCGATATTATCATAAATTTAGCCTTGTTGTAGTTGATTGTAGACCGCCTAAATAACAACCGGCCCGACATTACACATATTGGACAATCGCAAGTGGTTAATTAATTTATATATTTGGGTGCAGTAATTACGAATGGGGGTGGCTGTTTTGTAGAAATACGACGAAGGTGTGAGATTGCAAAAAGAACCGTATGAGAGCTACAAAGATCATGGGTAGATAACACTGAATACGAAGAAACAAATAATTACAACACTCATATTCCCCGTCGAACTATAAGGTGCAGAAGTCTGAACACTTGAAGCACTAGACAGGAAGAAAATCGATGCCTGCGAAATGTGGTGTTGGAGGCGCATACTCCGGAAAGACGAACAAACGTGTCCATCCTCAACGAGATCAAAGAACCGCAGCGACTTTCACAAATTGTATACTCTCGAATTCTGAGATACTTTGGGCACGTAACAAGGAGAGAAGAAGAGAACTTCGAAAGACTGATAGTCCAGTGAAAAATGAAAGGCACAAGACCAAGAGGACGTTCCCCAAAAAGATGGTCGGACCAAATAAAAGATTTAACGAGCTCCACTCTAAATAAAGCTACCAAGGACGCAAAACATAGGAGCCGCTGGCATGATATATTTCGCAGAGCCACTGCTCTTACTCAATAGCAAAACATGACCACGACTCCTCTGCCAAGAGCAAACCGAAGAAGAAGAAGAAGAAGAAAAAGTCTTTTTCAGGTTTATTTTTAGTCCATATTATTCACTTTGAGTATTTACTTTCTCGATTATGCATTGTAGGTCCATTATATTATCTGCTAGTATCACCGTATCATCGGCATAGTAATATCAGTGCTCTTCTATCGTCCGTGAATTCATTTTCAACTCTTGAGCATTTCAATGGCGGCCTTTGTCGAATGCTTTTTCAAAGTTAATGACACACGCGAATACTTCCTGATTCATATTGAAGCAGCGTTGTAATAGCACATTTATTCCAAATAGGACTTCGCGTATGTCAGAACCACTTTGAAATCTAAACTGGGAGTCACTCACTCCTTCAATCTTTTTGAATATTCTGTTATGGTTATTTCTTGCAAAAACCTTAGTGTGTGGCTCATGAGCGCTGTGATTCTATGGTTATTAATTTTTGGTGTTGGTATAATCGTTGAGAAAGTTGAATAGATGAAAATGGTAATTGTGTCTTCATCTACGAGTTTTAGAAATTCCACAGATATTTTATCTGGACTCTATAGTTTAGATCAATTCTTTAATGTATTCTTTCCAGCGTTGCGGTTTTTGTTTCATGTCCGTTATTAAATTATTGTTCTTGTCCTTTATTGTCCCTGCGTGAGTTTTATTTCTTGGTTCTACCATTGCCTTCTTTATTTTTTTGTGGACGTTCTCTATTTTATTATTTTGTTAATCAGGTTTCTTTTGCTATTTTGATTTTGTTGTTGCAATATTTATTTCATCCATTGCTGCATTTAAAATTTATTCTTCTTCGTCTTAAGACATGTTTTTTTTTTTCGTAGCCTTTTTATGTCTATCTGGGGAAAACGTTAACACACCTCCTTATTCTCCTGACATTTCGCCAAGTGATACCACATTTTCTTGGCCCATGACAATTGTATGTGGATTAGGCAATTCGAGCATTTAAACTGTTGAAGTCTGATGAATAAATTGAATGAAAACATCTCCCAGTTAACTCCTAGGAGTGTTTTCTGAGTAGACTGTGTTTTAGCGGTATTATGATCAAGTTTCTATTTTTGTTTGATTGCTAATCTAGTCGATATGATTAGTTAATTAAAATGCGCATCCAAAACCATACACATATAGGCCACATTATGCTGTACTAAATGGTGGGCCATCTAACTTTTGGAATTTGAACCGGCTATAAATAAAAATAAATGAATATTTTTTTCAAAATTATGAGTTTATTAGAAAGATTGGACATTTTCATTTAAGAAGGAAACACATCATCATTCAAATGACTGCCACGGCTAGCTTGACAGTAACCCATCCGATTAACCCAAATTTAAGTACATTTAAGATTGTTTGGGCAACTTCGATTTCGTGTTTCAAGGCATCCGTCTCTGGATGGTTAGCGTAACACTTATCCTTAAGGTCTCCCCACAAAAAAAAATCCATTGACATCAGTATTTCGGCTGATTATTCGATTTATAAAACCAGTGCGCAAAAGATCGATGGTTACGTTGGCTGTATGTTAAGTGTTAAAACGAAATGTCATCCATTTCATACACTTCAATTTTTGGAAACAATAATTCATTTAGCATGGCGCAGTAACGTTCGCTATTGACGGTAACGGCGGCTCCTTGCTCATTTTAGAAGAAAAATGGCTCAATAATGCCGCCGGACCAAAAACCATACCAAACTTTTACTCGTTGTGGATGCATAGGCATGTGTGGATTCTCTGATCCCCAAATGCGACAATTTTGCTTATTGACATAGCCTCCGACATGAAAATGAGCTTCATAGGAAAACACCATTTTTCGATAAAAATGTTTAGCTCAGTGGGCGAACGCATCGGATGGTCATGAGACTTCATTTCTTGCACTAATTGAACTTTATAGGCCCTCAAACCGAGGTCTTTATGCAAAATAAGTGCGATAAATGTTTAGTTCCTGAGAACGATGAGTTGATTTTGATGCATATTCACGCACACTCTGAGCAACACCATTATTTTTTTCGGCTGAGCGCACTGGACAAGAACGTGAACGTGTTGTTCGATCCACTAACGATCCAGTTTTGCGAACTTGCTTCACAAATTGGTTCACAAACTGCGTCGAAGACACTTCTTTTCTATCAAATTTGTTTCGTAATTTTTCTTACCGTTTGAGTAGAAGACTCACCACTTTGGAAGTAAGTTTTAATTATTTCCCAACTTTGTTCAAGTGTAAAGCGTCCACTTTCGTAAATGTCAAACATAAAACTAAATTTCTATCAACTCATAAATGTCATTATACCTTTGAAAAACAAAATAAGTAGTAGTTTAAATTCCAAACGTTACATGGCCCACCCTTTATTTGGCTGCTTTCGGCAGCTGAGTCATTTTCTCGACAAAAGGGGATGCTGATAGTGGTTTATTCGCTTCAAAGATAGTGATACCTGCTTAGACAACAAGTCAGGAAGGGGTCGATGTTTGGATTCGGATTGCATAACCAGGACACTGGTCGAGAACTTCAACACGTTAGTCTACTCAGAAAACTCGACAGGGTGTGAAAATTGCCCGAGACATTCATGAGTTTAAATTTTTACGGCAAATAATAATAATGCATTATCACTACGAATTTGTACAATTAATACTCAAAACTGGTCAAAATGGAGCTGTTCATCATACTTATACCACAATCTCTTCGGCTTGGTATTGGCATATACTACTCTTAATCGTTATTGGTCATTTTTGTTTTGATCGGTGATCCAATGCTGCGCGTTCAAAAACGAAAACGTTTTTTTTTTATCATTTAGTTGAATAATTCTTGATAATGCCGCAAAGCATCGTTCATCTATATATTATATATTATATGTATTTTAAACAAAGTCTAAATCTATAAAAAAAAGAGAGGGAGAGTGACGCAATAGTCTAGGCATCAGAGAAAACTGTAGATCCACCGGTAATGTAAGTTGCCAGCACGGGTACGGGTAGAGAAGCGGCTAGACAGCATTTACTTTACATATAATGTGATCTTTTTTTTTTAATTAATACTTTTACTCAGTCTATTTACTATTACATAGTTAATTAAGTCAGAAAGAAGCCATAACGCTTTTTGTTTGGCCAAGATTAATTATTGTCGAGATGATATTAAACCATTATTTAATTTAAAATACATGATACAGAATGTATGATGTATTGACTATCTTTTATTCCACAAAATTAATATCTCCCTATTTTCTTATTTCCATAATTTAAACTCCTGTTTGAGGATTTTTGTTGCAATAAATTAAAATTTATACAGAATTTTATCGTATCTACTAAATTAGATAAGTAAAATAGGTTAATTTTATTGAAAATCGATTAGACATAATTGAACGTTAACTCCTGGAAACAAGATTAGACGCAAGCCCTTCAAAATACATCCATCAATATTCCTGGAAGTGGTCCCTGTTTAGGAATGATTCGATTTAGTTAATTTTGTTAAGTTGATTGGAAATAAATTCAATTGGAATATTAGTTCATGAATAATAACAACGTTTTAATATCAATCATTTAGCGTAAAATATTAATTTTAATTGGTATAATAATGAAACATGCTTTCTTAGCAATGTGATTTTAGAAGCGATTTGTCGCAAGCAAATTAATATTATTATTTACTTTGCACATATTTTGTAAACAAAAATACTAAATTTCTGACATATTAGCAAAATAAAGTTATAAAAACATTTCTATCGTGAAAAATGTCAGAAATGTAGTATAAGAACATTTGGATTAGTATAATTACCTTGCATATTTTGGTAGGCTCCAACAACGGCATTATCAAATTTATCAGTGTTTTGATTAGCAGATACCCATTGCAGCGCAGTTGATGTGAGAACTTGCTGAAAGTTCTCGGACAGAATATACACGGCAGACTCGGCCCTGATTATTTGCAGGAAGCCGCAGGAGATTACCAGAATCAACAGAGACAGCTTCATCTTCCTGCAACAAAAAAAGCACAAATAACGCGATTAATAGTTTGTCGAAAAATAGAAGAATAGTAGAGAGAGTGAGAGGGAGAGGGAGGACCAATGCGTGGGCGGATTATCGATT
Source organism: Tachinus rufipes (assembly GCA_963932245.1). Lineage (NCBI taxonomy): Eukaryota > Metazoa > Arthropoda > Insecta > Coleoptera > Staphylinidae > Tachinus > Tachinus rufipes. Next base: position 39,977,529 of record OZ010741.1, on the reverse strand, counting down.
CGATGATCGCTTTCCGCGCGCCGCCACACGAATTATTATTTGCATTGTTCGCGAGTAACTGTAAATAATTGTAGACATCGCGTTTCCTTATTGCCGCATGAGGTACAGGCAAATAGATCACGGCTTTGCGATAAATCTTTACATGGAGTTTATGGCGGGGGATGGGAGAAGAATGACAGGAACAGAACAACGTTTTAATCAAATCCCTTTATGTACATAGAAAATGATTTACTTTCATTGTGATTGAACTATTGTTGAACAACTTCATTATAATTTCTTATAGAATATATTAAATGATGCTGAATATAAGGACAAACAATTTCAGTAGCTTTTACAATGACGACAGTTCTAGTTTATAATAACGAGAAGTTATTGTTGATATTATTTAAAATAATGCCACTCATTGTATTATAATATTAGCATAGTGCACATACTTTAGATATCAAGAAAATATTTACTTTCTTATCAGTATCATATCACTTTATTATGTTTAAGGTAAAAGATTTATCTGAATATATTTATTAAACATACATATATGAAATCTTTAAAGCTGATATAAACCGACAGCAATACAATTCTCTGATTACTTAAACCCCATTTGTAAACTCCTTGTATCTTTATCGTTACGAAATCCATTATGTTCCCACTCTGAATTAAATTGAACAATCACTGGATTCCTACCCGCTTTGTCACTTTCAAATTACAATAATAATTGTATAAAAATAAAAGGCTGATATGGCTTTGTATAATGCCATGTTCTATTTATAAACATGAGGTACAGTTAGCCGTTAAAAAAATAATTTCAATTTATGCAGAGTGGTTATGACCTGTTACATCAATGAGCATTAAATTATTGTTACAATAGATGTATTAAGTATTTGATTCATTGTGGTTTTTTGTGTTTATAATTATCCACGGTTAAAGGCGATTTTGTTTGGTGTATAGATATTTTCTTATGTATTAAGTTAGAAAATAACAAAAATGTTAATTGTTATTTCATTCAAGAAAATAATTACAATTGTATTAGGTCGATAAACTTACTAGTAATTGCTGTTATTGTTTAACATAATGATTTATTATTATGAGAAAAAGTTGTTCGCTGTGTTAGACGATTATCGTAAACCAATAAGTGATGCTGTATGAGACAAACAGTCTTCGTAAAAGTTTGAATTTATGTTTGACAAATAACACAAAAAAGTTATCATTAATGTTGGTTAACTAGATGATTAAGAAAAATGCATAATGCAGTACCAACTACGGTGCCTACAGCAAAATTCAAATACGTTGCCCCATCTTTTTAAATGTTAAAAAAAAACATAAATATTACTAAAAATATGCGTCAGTTTGTGCTCACTTGCTTCAACAAAGGAATCGGAAACATAATCGAGATATATCTCTCAAAATGAGACTTCGTTATGCAGTTACGTTCTAGGCTGGTGTAGATAGGAATTAATGTAGATTTTTGGCTATTTTTTCCTTGGAAATTGCCACTGGAAGTTACAAACGTTGCGGGGGTAGCTGATGGGTGCATCGGTTACCATCTAGGGTAGGCCTTGTCTGAGGTCTCAAAGATACCTTTCGGGTTATGCGTCTTGGAATGGGGTGGGTTTTGGACCATCGCAGCAGGTAAATTTCTCTCAGTGGTTGATTGATGATGCAGAGTTGAATGTTATAATAACCTTGAAGCTGGCTAGATGGTATGCCAAAAATCTAAACTAATTGGCTGTGGAGTTTTGGCACGGCGTTTTGTTGACTTTAAAGCTACGCCCCTTGCGAAATTGTGCCTGCAACATTTCTCTCTCCTCCTAACACTAACACACTAATCCCAACATTTTCTAGTAAAGTGTAAAGCTATGCTTTCGAAAAGAAAACTAGAGATATCGAGATAATAGTCGCAGGAGGCGAGGTCGGGACTATAAGGTGGATGTTATGATTCCTCAAAGCCGCATTCATCGACTAGTTCTTGAACAATTTGTGCTTTGTGCACCCTACAGTTGTCGTGCAGAAGCAGAAATGTGTTTTTTGTCATACCCAATTAAGAGAATCTAATGCTTTTTAGGAGGTCTTAGGAGGTGGAGAGATTTTTTAAAACCATTGCTTTGTTTTGTGGGAGGATCCTAGTGGTGTACCCAGTTGTAATTATATAGAAAGTCTTTATCTTGGGATAAGGCAGTCAAATTCTCCTGGCAAATTTGTCTTCTACACAGTTTTTGTTCGGGACTGAGCAGCTTGGGAATCCATAGTATCGACACTTTGCTCATTCCCAAACCTTCATGTAGTATTTAAAAAAACACGTTTCCGCCAGATTTTTTTCTAGCTATACTATAACACAAAGTTTTACTCGGCGGCCAATGAACACCAAATATTCAACTTTGTTGTGCTTCCAATCGTTTTCCACACTTTAGGTCCATTTGAATTGCTTGCATCAATATTTGACTTGAAAATAGGACTGGAAATTTTTCAGGCTACTAACTACCTTCTATTATTTATGAGTTTTGGAAAGATATAACAGTCACGGAGGATGGGGTCGGGACTGTAAGGGGGATGTTGTAATTTTCTCAAAGCCGCATTCATTGACTACTTGTTGAACAATTCGTGCTTTTGCACTTTGGAGTTGTGGTGCAGAAGCAGAGTTTTCTGAGCATAATTTTTTTCGTTTCCCGTTATTGTAATCCGTTTTGGCATATACTCGATTCAGTGAATTCCCTTAAAGTCCATCAGAAAATTGTCTTGGCCTTTTTAGGTGGTGGAGAGCCCTCATGAAACCATAGCATGCACTTTTGTTTTGTGGGAATATTCCAGTAGTGTAGCCAGGTCTCATCTCAGTTATACTTCTACAAATTTGTTATCTACACAGTTTTTGTTCGGGACTGAGCAGCTTGGGACTGGATATTCTTCAGACACTCATTTTTATTGATAATACGTGTGACATGCTACAGGACTCGAAAATTAGCAAAGCTCTGTCTTGCTACATTATTATCTCGACCTGCACTATGCATCGTAAAAAACGATTTTAACAGCAGAGTAGAAAATAAGACTGATGGCTACAAGAAAATATTAGAAAGTCAAAGAGAAAAATATTAATAGAAAAAATAATGTTGGGGTTTAATAGTTTCAATTAATAAGGTAATAACAAATTTTTGGTTTGACACAATACAAGAACAAAACAGAAATAAGAAGACGAAAGTTTACTACAAAAATTAAAAACAAAAAAGATTAACATTAACAAAGAACAAGCGAATGAAGAAAAACTGAAGATAATGGATAGGAGACGAGAAAATGGTAACAAAACAAATGAAATATGAATAGAACTAGAAATAAAAACAGTGTAGTCAGCAACTAACAAAAATCGAACAAACTAGGGAAAAATTCAAAGCATCATAAAAATTGCGGAAAATCTTGCTTTACTTCAATTCCCGGCAACACCAGCAATCAAAGAAATGGTGAAGCCAAAAACTGGCAAAATATGAAAAGTGGAGATTATATCCACATAGAGGGTCAAGAACAAGTATATTTGAATATAGAAGAAACTAGAGAAAAAATATACAGATGAAGGAGGCGAAAGAAAATATTAGTGAGCAGACACCGATGAATGAAAATGAGTTATGCGGTCGGACAACTTTAGCAGAAACTTTATTACTGCTAAGGTCAAAAACAAATATAACAATTACAGTAGTAAAACACTGTTTAGCATAACCGAAATTAAGAAAAATAGCTGTGCGATTTCCAAAATGGGCTTAGACAGTGCAAAAGATCAAACATTTATTATAATTTAAATAAAAAGAGAACATTACTAACATCTTTCTGTATTGAATACCTGGAAAAGGTTCATCAAAGAGTCAGGATGATAATTCAGAACAAGAAGGGAATAAAAGCATCTAGGAATACTTATCCCACTACTGTGTACATCCTTAGATACACAATAAAAAAAGTCAAATTTGAAATGGCTTATGATTGTACAGTGTGTCTCAGAACGATTTAAGTATTTCAGTTGAAAATTAAAAAAAACATAAAATTGATGATATTTTTTGGTAGATAATATAAAAACTTTACTTAAATGATGGCCATCTCGTTGGCGGCACTTCTTAAACTTTTCTAAGAAGTTGTTTGGGAATCACAAGAAAAAAATTCAACTCAATGTCTTCTCTTCGTGAAATCACCTTTTCGGGGAACAAGTCGTACAATGTCGCTAAGGAATCGTTAGTGGTATGACTCCGCAGCTGATTGTAATGCTCACATTTCTGTTGTTGACTAGTAAAATTTCGTATATTGCGCAATATATCGAGCAGAAATTACTGGTCTTCAAAAAAATAAGGTCCAATGCAATTAGCTAACATTGCGACATACACGGTTATTTTAAGTCTGTGCAACGGGCGTTGATCAAACATGGCTCGTCACTAAAGAAACAGTTCTCAAAATTGTTGGAACTCTCAAACATTCCATTCACATAATTCAGCCTCCTAAACTAATTATTATCGTTTAGAGTGCACAATTTGAATTTTGTAGGCCTTAAAATGCACATCAGGTTGCATTATGCAGTGAATCGTTGCTCTAGATAATTCCAATTAAGACTCACACTTCCTGAGACTGACTCGAGGCTATGGCTTACAGAATTTGCAACTAACTCGATGTTTCCAGTGGTTCTTGGACGGTCATGACGCATGTCACCTATATTGTTTCCAGTAGCGTTGAATGTCTGGATCTACGCAAGAACGGGGTTTCTCCAATGTTGCGTAATTGACAATGACGTAGGAATAAACGATAGGCAGAAAACGATGCATTGGCAGTTTTAATGGATCGAAAAAAGGAAGGAGGTTCTTACAAAATTTGTTAGAAAACTTGGTGTTGAAAGCAAACATCTCCAGACATCAGAAGTAAATGTCTAGTACACGTTCAAGTGTATGTATATAACGTGGAGTACTTCGTTGACGTTTATTCATGGTTGAGAAATCATGGTTGTGAATCCCCAAAGACTTGGAGTGTTAACTTATGATATTATATAATTGGCAACAAAAATATTCCGCCCATTGCAACGTTTTTGGTATTTTGTAACGTATCTTCTTATATACCAAACCATAAGTAATTTTATATATTTAACATAATTTCAGTCCAGTAACGAATCTAACGTGTTAAAATCTTTATATTTTTAAAATTTAAATCGATTGTCCAATACCGTCATAAATTTTACAACACTAAATTTTTATGGACTATTAAAAATATGAAACACATGCAACTAGAGGGAGTGGTTATATCCACATCCATCTTAACAGACTTATCGTTTATCAGTTTTTCAGACTCATAAATTTATAATTAGCACCGCACCGCGGCTCGTAATGTTTAACTCGGAGACAAGAAACCCGTTAGAGAATTAATTTTCAAACGATACTTACTGCTCGCTGAAACTGGTCCCGATCGGTGTTCACTTTCATTTTCCACGAATATAAAAAAGCGATATAACCGTTATAGGACCTAATTAGAAACCCGTTCTTCCCGTATGTTGTCATCGCTTTAAAACGACATCATTTCACAATTCGATGAATGAGTAATAAAAGAAAAACTGTTTGTTGTTTAGTATTAATTAATTTTGTAACAAATTGATTGTTGACAAAACAAAGTTAATGTCACATTAAATTAGGATAAAACGTATTGGGGAATTTTGGTATGATTATTTATTTATCTTCAGTCGGGAGCAATAAGCAGTATATCAATCAATTTTAAAGTCAAGTTGCATTTATATATCTTTTCTCGTAAATTTGTCACGTAACAGCTTCATTTTTTTATTGAAACTGTCACTGTAATAAATTACAATTTTCTATTAGCCACCTAAAACATATAAAGGTATAGAACACCTGCTTGTAACATGTATAAATAATTGCCTTACATAGTTGAAGGTATGTGGGAGGCTTAAAATGTGACTTTTTATCAAACAATATTGAGCATTATATAACGTATATTTTTCCTGGCTGCTGCCTGCAACATTATAATTATAGAGACCAGAGTGCATACAATATGGGAAATGTGCACGTATATGAATGCACTCATGGGACAATGCATAAAAATCGGGTGGGGAATTAATAAATTCTGAAAGCAATATGCGATAAAAGCCAATCGGATATTCCGCTATGAGGCAGTTAATGGGAAAGATTGGTAGATGTAATAATACTATAAATCACAAATCATGTTCATCGACACTACGTTATTCCAGTTCCAAATGTTATGTAGATAGGGTTCATAATTAAAAAAAGTTACTAGCTAAAATAAATAATTAAAAAATATCTTCACTAAGCCAATCCATCCGATTATATGATATGCGTTGTGTCATAATAAGTTTCCAATTACGTTATTTGAATATTTGTTTAAAACAACACGTTAAAAATATTTTTTTAATTTATGATAATTAATGCGATTGTGTTGGATTTCGAACGGGAAATTTGGTGTGTTGCGTAACAGTTTGATGCGACTCACACAGGAGTTTAATTAATTTTATGCGTCCGCAATTAAAAATGCAATTATCGCGTTTTAAGTTGGTAATTATGAACATTATTACGATATCGGAATGGAATTCGACGGAATAACAAATGGTTAGGAATCATTTGAAAGGTAATGACGAGCATCCTTTATAATATTCACGTTTCTTTCAAGAAAACAATGTAATACAATGTCATAATACTTAAGGGTGTCAATGTCAAAAGTTTATTCAAAATTCCACAAGTTTCAAATCAAGGTGAATGTTGATTTCAATACTAAGCGGATAATACATATCCTTGAATGGCATGGTTGAGTCAATTAAGTTTATAGCTAGTTAAATAAATTGATACATATATTATATATTTAAATAGTAATCAATTATGAAGTTCAATCGAAATTAGTATGTTTTTTAAAAAAATAATTACTATGGCGTTATTTATTTTTAAATCTGAGAAATCAATCAAATAGTATTAAGTTAATGAGTCTTCTTATATATCAGTTTTAGGATGTTAGTTCTTGGTGATAATTAACATGATATGTAAGATGACGACATTATTATTATACTTTAATTAAATGTTTAGATTGAATTAGGATTTTCAATCAATTTTTTCTTCCAATCTGACGAGTCCGCATTTAAAAGCTATAGAAATGTGTATGTAAATCGTCGAAAGCTATTAAGATGTTACATATTTATACGGAGTGGAGTCCTGGACTCTGACAGCGGCTACCAAAAAGAGTCTGTAGAGAATGGACAAAGAAATAACTATATTAATATCAATAAAGACAAGGAAACTGGAAAAGCTTGGCCATATAATGAGGAACGATCAACAACATGGAATGTTGCAGTTTATACTACAAGGAAAAGTAAATGAAAAAAGAACACCAGTTAAAAAGAGAACATCTTGGCTCAATACAACAACAACTACAACAACAACGGGTCTTTTCAGAATTGCAGCAAATAAAGCCTACATTTCCATAATGACCGCCAACATTCGAAGCGGATGAATGTAATAGTGGAAGTGGTAAATATCGCCCATTCATGCTATGTATGACGATCTGAATAAAGAGAAACTAACTAGTGACTGTTCTAAAAGACTTGCAGGACCAGCTTGACAACAAAATTTGGAATTTGTGCAAAAACAAACTGAATTTTTGACGGGAATTGTTTATCTATATGGAAATCAAGATCATAGTGTCAAGACCTTCACATCAAGTAAGAAAGCATTATCTGATAATCTGCCTTGTTTAGATTATAAATCTTGTTTTTGCTTCTTTCATTCATGTTAGCGTGAATCCTCATGGGTCGTATAGACTTACAGCAGAATATAAATTTAAATCGCGGTTTTGCCTACCTCTGCGTTAAATTACATGGGCATCTTGGTACCAAGTACGATTTAATAAATTTATTAGAACATTTTCTAATTATTCTTAGTATACCAACCAGGGATTGGATGGATACAATTGGAAATTAAAACACACTGAACACGTCAGTGTTTTCCATTACCAATTATGTTGGTATCGATCATTAGTTTAAATATCATACTTGATCAATTTGTTACAATAGTTGACTAGTGCACTTGAATATTTTTCAAACAAATGAGTACATTCCAACATTGTTTAAATCTACAACTAGTTCAATGTCGGCAGTATGTGTTGAAACACTAGACCTCTTAGATTTCTCGTAATCTTTAAAATATTACTCCTACGGCCGTTTGTGCCTTTTAGGAAATCGTTATTGCCTTCAAGCTGTTTCTATCTCAAAATTCGTAAATAAAGACGATATCATCCTAGTCAGAAAGGTTGAAAGTGTTAACACTAAGCTTAATATCACAGATTCCTTTAAACAACTTAACAAGGAAAAAGCGAGAGAAACCACACTGTCTAAATATCACCAAACAAAACCCTGCAAGTAGCGTTACCAGAGGAAGTTTATTGATGCCTTATTGAATTACTGCATTTTTGTAATTATTCTTGAATAGTGGAATGTTTTACCTTGTCTTGACTAAGCTTAGTCATGAACGACTTACTACAGATACTCAACAACATGGGCATGATAATCTCACTATCCTTGCACACAGGAAGTTTGGAGCAACCGTGTCAAACATTATACAGAGTGCACTAAATACCCCAGAAAGGTGGTGCGAAAAGGAATGGTTATCAGTGATCCCAAGCAAAACGACGATTATACCGTTCACAAGACAGTGAAACATGATTAGATGATTATACACGGTAGTAGTAATACCCATTATCACATACGGAACGCTTGCATGGGGTGAAAATCTACTCTCAAGTTTAAGGCCAAACAAATAGACAAAGTTCAGAGCTTAGCGTGTCTGCTGATAACGGGGGCAATACGAACGACGCCCACAGCAGCTTCGAAAATACAATTATCGTTACAATTACCATCAGGTGAAGGAGGCCCGACAAGTAGCATACAGGACCCGTATTCTGGTACTCATTGCGATCTCGCACTACGTCATAGATTTCCCCTACCGGAGGGGAAGTGTGACATTTAAATCATAAATTTGTAATTAATAATACATATTGACGTTTAAAAATGCAAATAACTTGAAGCTTGGTATTGAATTTATATTACTAGATAGTCCTGTAGTACGAAAAGAGATCACCAGCAGATTTTTTTAATTAATGATGACGTCATTAATTGCGATAAGCGATACGAGATACATGCCAGAATAACCCCCCAGACGATGGATAAATGAACACATTGTAAACCTCGGGACTCGTAGACCTATCTTAACAAATGTGTGTGTTTCCTGAGAAAGCAACTCTTATGATCGGACTTCAAGAACCGTTGCATTTTAAGAAATTTGATGTGATAATATCGCAGTGCTACGAATGGATAAACAAAAGATACCTGGGAATAGTCAAAGGAGCAGTAACCAGAACTTGTAGCGAACTTGTTTTCGGGGTCCCATACGAGACCGGAAAGGAAATAATTTAGCAGACTTGAGGCGGAACACAGCAATCTGTGGAAGAGCTGTAACAGATTGACACATTCATCAAGACTATTCTTAACAGGACCATCGCATGATATGAACGCAAAGCTTATAACCAGCAATGCATAGCCTTCTTTGAAAAACACAACCAAACCGAAGCAGAGCTGAAAGTAACTCATTGGCAAAAGATACTGGACTTCATCAAAGACAGCTGCTAAATGAGCAAAACATAAGAGGTGTACAACAGGTCCAACAGGTAAGTAAGAAGAAATGTTGGGTTTTTAGTTAGTAAAATTCTGACACTATTAAAGCAGAGCGCTTAAAACTCCGATGTGACTAAAAAGGAAAGTCCACTGATCAATGTAATTTACCTGTCCTTACAAAAAAAAACTTAAAATAATAATAAAGATCAATGCTTGGAGAAAAACCAAAGTGGTAGATGTAGGTAGTTGAACGAATAACAAAACTCAAGTAGAGATGGGCTGGCCACATAAGTCGAATGAAGGACGGAAGATGGACGAAGAAACTATGTAGAGTGGACCTTAGTAAAATGAACTCGGCAGGTTTAAGTATAGGTTCTACATCTCTTTGACACTTACTCATATCTCGTAATAAGTAGAGTATCCATTAAAAACTAAATATCTTACAAGTTCTAAATAATAATAATACATTCTATGTATCTACTTGTACAGAAGTTGATTATCCATATTAGTAGTAAAGACTAATATCAAATTGAGTAAAATTAACTCAAACATAATGAATTTATCACAATTACTATTTTTCTGCTTTATTATCTACTTGTAAAGTAAATGAAGCTTTACTTCAAAATGTATTTTCTAAATATAATTTGAATCAATTGTGAAATAAAATTGAGCCTATTCACGGCCCAATATACCACGAAGAAATTATTTTATAGGTGTGCCTTTCAAATCATAAATGAAAATTTATCATAAACCTTTATTATCTTTAATATTTACAACCAAGTACCATCATAAATAATACTTAGCGTTCGTAAAGATCAATACTAAATATTGATGTATATTACACAATGCCGATTTATTATAGCAAACAATAGTCAAGCAGTAAAATATACATTTATTTATGTGTTTATTTAGATTAATAGGTATCTGACTAATAATCTCAAATATTTTTATTGCTATTTAGGACTGTGATTAGTTTACGTATTGAAACAGGTTATAACCTTAGAATTGATTATGGTGAAACATATTTTTTTTGCTTTACTACTATGATGTAATACAATCTGAATCATGCATAGTGTTTACTCAGTGCATTAAATTAAATCATGAGTAAGTTAGTTATTCATTATGTGGGTGTCAACGGTACTACAGAGCGGTGTATTCAGATTAAGGTCACCTGCTACATTTAATTAATCAATCAAAGGTCAACATAGATTTATTAACTAAGAAAGATGATGCACATATGTGGGAATCTTATTTATATCATTGAATTTGAATACATTACAAGAACTAGTTTAAAGCGTTAGCTGCAATAATATTATGCCATACCCAGGACAATATTACCCATATGTTTGTATCGCATATATCACTCAACGAGGGTAAATCATCACACACCAATTAATCACCCTACAGGATGTCTGTAGTGTGGCTGTGCTCCACACTTATCTTAGTGATAAGGAGCGTAATAAAGTCGGTAGGCAATGAGGCAACGACCTGTCTCAATGAACAATTGCAAACGTATTTATTATCCGTTGTCGTATTCATAAGTGCCTAACAAGTATGCGATTCCTGTATTTCTTTTATGGGGTAGAAATAAAAATGTTTGAAGAGATAATTATCTCGATGCATACAACTAGATACTAGAGGATAAATTGGACTCGGCATTGATTGTGATTTAACTACTTGTTTCCAATAATGTTGGAACAGATAGGCGATCAACATGATCATTCAAATTTAATTAATGCTACAAATTTATAATCAGATATCGGTGCATTCTTATATGAAAATGCTTGTTCTATACATTAAAATCAATAGACTATCTACTATTTTCTCTGTTCAAACTAAAATGGAATTACTCGTTTCTTTCTTTGGAACGTTTCCCAAGCTCAACCCGGGGGGAGCTTTGTGCGCGCTTGATTATAGATAAACACATTCTCTTGGCGAAGTTATTTATTATCATTTTTATCGACTTCCACTGGCAGTCAGCAAACAGGACTTTCTGTAAAGCCTTATGTATAAGAAAGACCCTATAGTGGAGGGTGAGGGAAAATGAGTTGGAAAATGAGTTGGAAAAGTTGGTAGAAATTTCCAGATGCAAAGAAGATATTCAAATGATGTTTGACAAAGTTATGCAGGCGACTGTTTAATGTAAAAGTAAATCTAAGTTTAAACTGCTATTTATTGCGAGATACAATAATGTTATTTCATTGTAAACTTTAAGAAAACGCTTTAAAAGACATATAAATTTATTATTACTTCAAACGTATTTTTATTTTTGCAAACTATTAATTGTGTTTTCTATTTGTTTCAGGTGAGTGAACTAATCAGTATGCGGTTATAAAACCACTGAAAGTAAGTGATTATTTATTGCTGGAGACATCGCTTTGCGGTTACAGGTTTAGTACGTTAAAGAGATTATTTATGAATAATGAATTGATGACATTAGTAAATCCGATTTCGCTAGTTTGGCTGTGTAACGTACTGATCAAAACTAAGCAAACATTACAACCACGTTTGATATACTCGATTTGAAGATGCACTCTGCACACACTTTGAGATCAAACATGATAGCGTATTTGCCACCGTTCCGTTTACTGTATGGATTTAGTGAGGTGGAATAATTCAATGTTGGTGATCGATATGTGAACATTTTTATAATGTGTGCATATCGTACATGCAGTATTCAATTGTGAAATAATTAGAGAAGAAAATGTATCTAATTATTCAATTCAAGGTATCAGTCTCAATATTTCAATATCTATATTCCTATAAAATAATATTTAATTGCTAATTACTTTTATCGCATTTGCTAATTAATGTAAATGTTACTTTGTATGATCAGGATTACCAAACATTGCAGGGATAGCACTTCTAGATTAAAAACAGAGATAGATTATGATCAATTTTTCTCTAGCCAACGTTCAGATGATTGAAGTTAGATTTTCTGGTTGTCCTTTGTCTAGTGCGGTTATTAATTGCCCGATATCATCTTTTTATTTGTTACTTTTGGTAGTTCCGTCTTACCTTCATCTTTTTGTTCTTCCTATCGGAAATTGGAAATCATCAATGCTATCTTCACATTGTTCACTGCTATTCTATATAGTTTTGTTGTACTGCATCCGTATCATTGTGCATTTTGGTCCCCTAGCTACCACTGTATTAGTACGTTCCACGAGTCGAGGTCTTCTATGTTAGTGGTCAAAATAACCGTATTGTCGGCGTAGCATATGTTATGTAGTGTTTTGATATTTATTACTACTCTCTCTTCTTCTACGGCTTCTCTAAAGATCACCTCGCTGTATAAATTAAATAACAGTAGGGACAAGACACACCTTGAGGGGTGCACCCTCTGCATATTTTGATATCATTAGTGGTTTCACTATCTACTCTGATATTTGCTGTTTGGATAGTACAGTAGTTTTTGATGGCGGACTTTATTAACCGCTTCTTCAAAATCTATAAAGCATATGTATATGTCAACATTCATATCGAGACATCTCTGGATCAATACATTTATCCCGTATAAGGCTTTTCTTGTTCCGAATCAATTTTTGAACCCGAACGGAGTGTCCCCTAAATCCTCTTCTAGTCTTTTATACATTCTGTTGTGGATCATTTTTAGTAAGATTTTAAGAGTATGACTCTGATCTGATCGTTCTATACTCTGAGCATTCTGTGGCATTCTCCTTCTTTGGTATGGTTATAAAAGTCAAAAGAAGCTATTCTCGGGGTATGAAGCCAGTGGTGTATATAGTGTTCAAGAGTTGACACCAGCTACGGACCTTGTGTGGGTTCTGAAAACCGCATTTTAAAAAGTAGAGATCTCTTGGATAAACGCCTAATGCTCAATCAGAACCACAAACATATTGCATTGTATGAAGCATAATACATTTTTAAGACTGTCGTATATCCAGTATTTAAAAGACAAGCACTGAGGTAGTAGTTAATGTACCACCTCGATGTTTTGTTTAGGCTACTACCTTAGCAGACTGTGTCGACTTTTTTGGAAAATTGCATATACAAAATTTTCCGCCATTCTCGCCAGCATATCTTGAAAGGATTCTAGTCATTGCGTCCTCAATTGCATCCTTCAAAGCTTCCAGATTTCGAGGTTGTGCTTTGTAAACCTCACCATTGAAGTATCCCCATAGAAAATAAATTCTTCAACATCTCGCAATATCGAGCAGAATTAGCTGGCACAGTGTAGCTTCACTCTTAAAAAAAATAAGGTCCAATAATGCCTATTGAGGATACAGCGCACCAAACTCACATTAAGGCTGTGAAGTGGCCTTTGGTGAATTTCCCAAGGGTTTTCAGTTACACGTTACTGGGTAATTTGTTCACTGTGCGAAAAAGTTGAAAATGCGCTAGTGCACACTATAGCACCGGGCATTCTTGTGGGCTCAATTCTTGGGTAATCATCATCTTATAGGGTGTAACTTAAGGTCTTTGTTTGTTTTTTTTCGAAAATCTAAGGATGCGGCACGTTTCCGCGCAGAACGTGTCAGAAAGACGCTTGCCGCGATGTTTTCAGGTTTTCTCAAACTTTTGGGTCGCCCATCTGGTTTATTATAAAATGCAGATCCCGTCTCACTTACATTTACTGATCCATTTCCGAATGGTTTTAGGGTCAAGAACACTATCGTGACGAGCTAAATCAAACCGCCTGTGAAAGGCTCTCTGCGTCGCTACCACACTTTCCTCGCATTTGAAAAATGTCTTAACAACAAATCCGCGATGCTCTCCCGACATGGTCACTACTGAAATTGGCGTTGTTGCCCCGATCTGAACGCACCTCTCCCACTCTTCTGCCTTCTCTGTGGACCCTATAGTGATTGTTTGAAGTGAAACTAGGTAAGTCATCTGTCCCACACTGTACATTGATTGACGCTAATGGCATTGCTCCATAGACCAAATAATTTAGTGACCACAAAGCAACTAAGCGTTCGCTGTTGTCAAGTATAACATAACAAATTTTCTGCACCACTGCTATTTCATCAAGAGCCTCAAAGTCAACGTCAAGTAGCCATTCCCCTAATTGCAATCTGTAATGTTAATAAAATGACAAAAAATAACCGCTTATCTTATTTGAAAGACCACTCTGTGCTAACGAGAGAATGATCGCGCCATGGTCGATTAATTTTGTAAATCTCCAGCGTACGATTGGCTCCATAGCACTCCATAACGTACAAGATCTCGACAAAATGCGGAGGATGTTGTTGTGGGTCAGTACTAATTGACTGCGTCAGCGAACACTGATACGTTAAACTCCTCTGCGGAACAGCACTTCATAAAAACGTGTCTAGTAGCGTGCATGTCTTAATTAATTTACTGACTCGACCACCATATTCAGAGCAGTCCGGGGTTTGATCTCCAAAATATAACTAAATAAAAACTTGCTTTGATCCACCATGATTTGTCAGCTAATAAGACGTTGGTCCATTCAACCCCCATCAAACAAATTGGAAGACCATGTAAAATAGCTGTAAAACGCACAAAAAACGACCGCGCCACCGTGTTCCACGACGTATAATGTCTCAGCAAAATTACGGATTAGAGGCAAACATGAATCGACTGAAGCAACGAACGATAAATCTCATATAGGTAGGCTAATAATAAGCCTAATAGACCGGTAATTACTACAAGAAACACCACACACCTACTGACAATAAAACTAATCTAAATAATATAATCAATACAATAGTGTGATCTTTAAATTATGAAAAAAAACGAGGAAACTACCTTTTAAGGAATGAGAACAAAACGTAAAGAACTATCCATCTGTAGCACATTACACAGTTTTATAATTTTTAATATACAAAACTTACTAACTTTTGTCTGAAATGCCTTCCGTTTATTAAATTACAGACACAGCAATTCTATTTGATTAAATTTACGGAATTTATTTATTATATTATCACATTTCAACAAATTTTAATTTATAATACAATTCTCCAAATTTGCAGCTGCAGACATTCAACGCAATTAACAAACACCAACCCTTTTAAAATTATTTATCGGTTCGCTGGGCATTTTGCGCTCGCTTTAAATCATCTTAATTTCGCTCTGCGTATATATTTTCATCCGAAATTGTGAATACTTTTGTTTCATAATGACGTCGTGACACGATTACGAGTGGAACGTTCTTGAAATGCCCAGATAAATTTTACAGGGGAAAAACGAATTTAATTTTGGAGCAGACCGACTTTACGACTCTCATCTCTGGAAATCGATACTTGAAAATGGCACTAGTGCAGTATTTAAACGAAACTGCTACGATATGTCACATCGTCCGCAATTTCACACTGTAGAGATTTATTTGCTGGATTTTATATTATTGCGAATATAAATATGTTTTTCCGTATTTTACGGAACGCATGCATTACATTTTATATCAACGCCAATAAAACAAATATAATTTATAGCTGCATTTTTTTTACTGCTTCTAATAATTGCCATTAAAATTTTATTGACGTGAGCTTGTTACGAGATTGATATTGAATTACACGCTTTGTTTGTATAGTAACCCTTTGGTTTAAAGAGATTTTTCAATTATAAATTTATTTTGATCCACCCTATGCGTTTCATCTACCTGAACCCCTGCAAATCAAACAGGCTATGATATTTTAATATATCTGAGGCAATTGGAAATTAACCAGATTTGTTGAAAGTTTTGACTGGAAGCGGACTCTCGGAGATGACTTAATATGAGTAATTAAATTCTAGTTATACCATTGACCTTCCACATTGGTATTGAACTGGGATTAGAGGGATGAAATGAAGTGACATGAAACAATGTGACCATGATCCCATTAGGCGATTACAACTATAAATAATTTCGGTTTTATTCGCTGGCTAAAATTGTAGTTTAATTTGATTAGAATCGATTGGATTAGTGAAAGAATTTTCACATAAGATTACTGCTACAAAATCATTTTGTATATTTCAATATACCGTTTGCCTTTTCTCGTGCTCGAGGGGTTAGTTTATAAGACGTGTTCTCCTTTGTGCGCACTTGTAAGGTCTCTTTTGTGATTCATCTCGCTCACAATTGTGGGGCTGTTAAGGGTGCAATCGGGCAGATAGTCTCCTGAATTATTTGAACACATAGCGGGGCAGTTAAATTAAGTAATGCGGTTTTCATGTACGATTTTTCTAAGTGGTAATATTTTAATATGCACTAATGGAGGGGTGGAAATTGAATTTTACACGTGTTTCGTTTTCATCTACTTCACTTGATTATTTTGGAAGCAGTTTTCCGCTGGGGGTGGAACGAATGTAAAGTAGCTATTAAATAGTAGACATTAAAATGAAAATTGGGTAATATTTTGCAGATTTTATTTTTATATAAGGTCGTTTATTTAATGTTGTTCCATCTGCTGAAAATTGATTTTTATAAGATTGCTAAATTGGTTCAGGATAGGTGAAGGATAGGTGAAAGATATGAAAAGTTTTAACTAAACATACCTAAGTAGTTTTCAGATTTTATTTGGAGGTGCTTTAATCCTATAATCCAATTTACCTGAAAAAGAAAATTCGAACTAATTGGAATAATTTTTAACATGTTAATTTAGTTAGGAGTTATGTTATGTTATGGTTTCAGTGAGCTATGAAATCATCTAAACGATTTTTTTTTTTTAATATAAACAGAAAAGATTGTTTCACATAATTAAATAATCAAGCAAACGATTGTAGCTCCATCTAGTGAAATTTAATACTAAAGCACATAAATATTTATTAAAATTTGTCTTACCAAGGCACACTGACGAGGTTTGTAGAATCGAAACAATTGTCTGTGCTTGACCCTTATATTGAGTTTGAATAAATTATTAATTCGTTTCATAATTATTTCACAGAATTGTCATGAGCTTTCTCATAGATCTACTGCTAATATTATACATTCAGAAACATAGTTGACATTTGGCGCTCTTGAACACATGCAAATATCCGGACAGTTAATGATAAAAAATAAACTACATGCTATTTAAGCCGCGTTGATGTGGGTCGTGAATCATTAATCTCGGTCATAATTTTCAATTACTTCCACAAAAAACTTTTGGTGGTCGGTTCGTAAAAAAATAAATTCGTATCTCACGAATTGGTAGTTTACCTCAAGAAAGTATAGCCCACGTTTGTGATTTACGATCCACGAAAACACTATTTTATAGTTGACTTTGTTGGGAGTTCATAAATAAATAGAAGTAGGAGGAGCTCCAAACCAATAGGCAACCCAAGAAGCCAGACAAAAGAAAGAAAATGCTAAATTTTTCAACGTAAGAAGCGAGATGATAATAGGATGAGTGTTAAATCAGGGTATTTAAAAAAAAGAAATTTAGTTGATCACATGTCTGAATTGAAGAAAAATTTCATCACAACCACACTTGTGTATTACGCTACATAGGAACATGTTATAGATTTTAAAAGCAGCTTTGTGATGACAACACTCGTAAGACCTAAATACCGGCAATTGAAAGAAAAAAAGAGCCTGGACATAATAAATCAAAAAAGGAGAATTTACTGATAATTGAAAAGAAGTGAGTCTACTTCTGTTCTGAAACCTTAAAACGAGAACAGTTAGAGTAGACCAGCATACCTTCAATAATGATTCAATAAACTAATTAGAATGTCTAAAAATCGTCTATTTTAGCAGTAGCAGATGACATGATGCTAATACAATAAAGTCATTAAGAGAAAATATTGGTATGTGTGTGAAAGAAAAAGGAGAATACACTGATTCTTGGAAAGCCTCGAGCTTGGTTTAGTTTAGAACCCCAAACAAAAAAGTGAAGATAGGTTGGCAATGATGATGCGATTTAGTGGTTTTAAAAGTTTAATTAAAAAAGAGGAAACTATGATTGAGCAGGAAAAACGATAGGGCAATTTATCTTCAAAGCATCTTAGTTCTCACCTTTGAGTTTAGAGCCATCTCTATGGAATATGTTTTACGATATGCAAAAAATCATATAGTCTTAGAAGCATGAAGAATTTGGACCAGAATGAATATCGAAAAAGAGGACGAGTACCCATTAAAAAGTTTAAATGATTTGTGTACTACGCTAAATAGGAACATGAGAATGACGAGACATATTCTAAAAGCAGCTGTGAGGGTACACCACTAGTAAAACTTAAAAACCGTAATTTAAAGCAAAAAAGAAACCAGAGAAGCTGAAAGAAGAATCTAGCATCAGATGTCATAGCTCGTGAATCGATAAAAGCGTTGGCAAAATTATCAAAAAGGAAAATTTAATAATTATTGAAATCGACGAGAATAATCTTCTAAGCGCCACGAAGTCTTTTGAAAAAGTATCAGTTAAAGTAGACTTCCTATTCCTGTACTACATTTTATTTGAGTAAGTAACTGTCCAATATACAACTCCAAGAAGTGCTATTCATTCCCATACTTGTCAACAGGTACCCAAAACTACTCATTTAAAATTCATGGTTTGGGCTTAAAAGTAATTTAAATGTATTTTTCTTATACTTAACTCTGATATGAAATAAGAAAAAAACTTTTAATAATAAATCAATAATTATTACAGTATAACATTTCATCAATGTTATAGTAACATTAAACTCAGTTGCAAATGGTATTTTAATAAGAGCCAATTAGTTGTCCACATTTAGTTTTAAAGTAATTTTAATAGAGACAATTGGTTCCCAACCCCACTGAAAATGTGTTAAAAGGAAATAGCAAAATGTATAGGAAGCACTATTCATGTAGCTTTACCCACTTTCCACAAAATTGGCTGTTTTCATTAAACCCATTCAACACGAACTCTTATTATACACGTTTTCATTAATACAAGAGATAATCATAACATCATGTAAATTATGTTTATCTAGATCAAACAGCTGGGTATTTCCACTCATCCCATACAAACTTATAAAATAACCCTCCAAAATATGAAGTTATTATTTCAGATTAGAATGTATACAATGGTGTTATTATTTTCTTACGAATAAATTTATTATCCGAAATGATTTTTATTATTAAAAAATTGGTATAAAAAGTTTTTCATGAAGAAAACGAAAACGTAAACGCACAACACCCTCGCTTCGATATAGATATAATGGATAATTGCACCCTGTTATCCTTTTAGATGATTTTTATCCTAGTAGTAAAAGCATCATATGAAAGTGGTGTACGGAGATTCGTTCCACCCGGACGCGTTACACGTGCTACGGTTATCATAAGAGACCTGCAGGTCCTTGCAACCTCGTGCAGGATTGCGCGTGTTTATGGTTGCACCGCAGGGGGGTTGTCATGGATACGTCGCGACTAGTAGCTAAATCGCCCCCATCAGACAGTGGCGCTATCAACTTTTCTCGTTCTGAGAGCCCCCAACAAAATAAGATTAACCTAATTGGGCAAATTTTTGAACAACATTACCTAATTGTGATATCTCCCCGTAAAATTCCTAAAAAAGTTTAGCCTTTATTACAAGAAGAATTTAAGGAAGCTATTAATTATTTCTATGTTTGGGTTAAGTATTCGGTACGCCACTGTGTGTGGTCTCGTACGGTTTTTATTCCACCTGTATACTAATAAAACCGTGTGCACACGTGAGGTAGGGAAATAAGTTGAACTTCACCCCTCACAGTTGTGTATAATAAATTTTTAAATCTCTCCGGCGGGTTCTTAGTGTATATGGGGGAGAAGTTTTGGAATGAGGAACAAAAAAGGCGTGCAATTTCGATGCGGGTGGATGTGTCCATTTCGGGATTGATACAAGCACTTAATGGGGTCATAATGATGAGATATGATTCAGTTTCAATGGGATATAAATTTGGAGACACGTTAGTTTTGTTATTTCCCCCTTATCTTAAAAATTTAGGTGTCACATTTTATGGGATATATATTTCCCAAAATGATTTATATATTTAATAATAAAAATTTATGGAATTTATTTTAGATTATACAATTTGTAATAAAAGTTTAAGAATTTGTATTCAGTGTTTTGGAAAAGAATTTCTTAAGAAGATTTTTTGATTAAAATTTTACTATTTATGAGACACTAATATGATAAACTTTTGTTAATTAAATCAGAACGAATTCGATCGTACGTTCGGTCGCTCCGTTTAAATTCACCGTTTATATATCCACATTAACACTTTGGACATCATATTTTGGCTATTTTAGGGGTCCAGAATCCTTTTCCATGAATTTATAATAGCTAACGGCAATACCACGTATCATTTTTAATAATATTCGTTTTTATCATCTTCAGCATTAATAATGAAAGAAGCTCGTGTTCCTACCGCGTAACATACGAACCAATAAAAAATGAATTATTTAAAGTTTTTAATAGTACGCATAATAATTAAGTTACTGATAAACAGGGCCGACGATTTTTTATTCATATTATTACATCCTATTTCTATTTCTAAATCCATTTTTAATCATCCGAATCATTGATCGATTGATTATAAAATATTCAGTAATCAATCATATTCATAAATATTGCAAAATGTTGCATAGACTAATCACCCAAAACGGATTCAAATACCTATTTACTACCATCTACCATATACGTGCACCTGTCATATTTATTTTAAAATATTTATATTCCATTGAGCGCATGAATCATTACCAAATAGAATAAATACATTTAATATATACTTCCTCGTATAATCAGTGTTTACCTTTAATTAATACTGATTTACGACCAATTTCCTTCTTGGGATCTCTCGCCGAGTATTTCGCAATAATTTATCCTCGTAGTCATATTTGAAGTTATGGCTTTCTGCATTTATTAGTGAACGCTTTTTAATAGAGGTAAATATATATATATATATATATATATATATATATATATTTTGTTGATATACTTACTACAATAAATGACGTACCATGACCTCATGTTATTAACTAGTTTAGATCGTAAATGTTTTATATTCATAGGGGAATGTGCTTTTTACTCTTGGATTTTGTTGTTGGTCCAATTAGAGATAGGAAATAAATATAATGACATGCATGTTTATATGGATATAATATTATATAGCGGGCATATATTAGATTATGTATGTACAAAGTAGTTTACAGAGAATGTACTATATTCTTACAATTTTCTTTAAATTTTGATTAGCTTATAAATAATGCGAGTTTTATATGATTATTAGTAACGGATGCAATTTATTGGAAAGAAGCTTAAATGTATATGGTATCCATAACAGAATTGCAATCCCACATTTTTAGGTTTAATCATTTGATTAGTCATGTTTATATTATAACTGATAAACCATATTTATAACTCGAGTTCCGGGAGTATTTAATTTAATTGGTTGATTTAAATGTTGTCCAAGTCACTTTATTGGTCATTGGTCAAAATGAGATTTTTTTTCATTTCTACCGGAAAAGTTTCTGGAGGCGCAGTTAGTTTTATAATGTCCCAATCTAGCTCATTATATAAGTGTTTGATTGCATTAAGATCAGGTCTAACAGGAAGAACTCTTGTTTTTACTGGGTTTTTGCGTCAGAATTGTAAAAATAAGAGTATATCGGGCAAAATTTGTCTTTCTAAGTTCTATCCCCTTTTATAAAGTACTGGTTGAAGGGATATAAATTTGAAAGAGAAATTGTGTGTTACCCGAAACATATGGACTAATTAATTGAGATCACCGTTAATAGTGCTTCCATTTGTTTCTACTTTCTTATTGACCTCAGACTGGATTCTCCGCTTCTTTTTCTTCTGGTCTCCGTATAAATGAGGCCGGATGTGCGCAAAATCTGCATTTTTGAAAGTTTTGCGAACATTTTCAACCCTGGCCAACTTTTCCATCTTCAATCAGACCTGGATGTTCTATTAAGCGTTAAACTAGTGACTTATTTATCACTCTAAATAGTAGCCTGTAACCTGTACTCGTCTTTCGTGTTATCGTATATCGAACTGGTCTTTTCCTACCTAGGTAAAATTTTTGTAAGCTAACATCGCTTTCAAAAATTAATCAGCAATGTCTAAATTATTATTATCATCTTTGTTATAACACATTCAGAATACATAAGCATGATATATGGTTTCAAAATTAAATAGTAATAAAGTATGTCTTACTTTAGACGAGTTTGTTGACAAAACTCAACAGATCTTAAATCGATCCGATGGACCAATTATCCGAAATAAAAAACTATATAGCGTTAGTTGGATAAATCTGGCACAGGTCACCGCGATGCAGTCGAAGGACAGAGAAACTGTCAAGAAAACCATTAGTAAATCCATTACTCTTATAAGATTTTTCTGCCCAATTAATCGTTAGTGATCAAAAGTTTCAAAGTCTTCGATTGGGTTAACTGCTCACTATTCGGCCAGAGCTTGTTTCAACACATTTCTGCAATGTTCCGTCTTTTATAGCCGTTATAATCAGAAGATTTCATCAACCTTTCGTGTTATAGTGTAGTTCTATATGGTCCTATGGTCCACTTGCGTTACGAATCTGACAACTAGTTGACTAAACGATCTAGTCAAAGCACACATCCGCTTCGGTCCTGGAACATATCAACCAGCTAAGGTAGAACACAACGGTGCCTATTAATTAATTAATTCTGATCTGATTGAACCTATCTCCACCCAACGCGTACTAGCGCATGCTGCATGCGCTGCATATCTTTTAATTTAGTTTACTAGGAAGTAGGAATCCGCGTCAGTCTGCTTCAACTCTTTCAAGAAGGAGCGAGTGTACACTGGTACATTAAGAATTTGACCTTGACCTGTTATGCCTAGTCGCCTACTAGTAAGTAAGACGTTTCCAAATGCAGTATCGGCAGTTGCAATCAAGAGCGATTACATCCGATAATTTATTATTTATTTAAAATTTTATATATAATTTTAGACAGTCATCTCGGATTTCGAACGGGGATTCTCGAATCGGACAGTGGACAATCGAGGTATAAATGCTTGTTAGGGCAATGCCAATACTGTTGCTATTATTCAATCTTGTGTATTTGCTGTATCAAAAACTCTTTATTCGTGAGAATTAAATTAATGCATTTTCATAAAAATCACCCATTTCATACAGTTAATGAAGATTGGCCATTATTTGGAGCTTTAGGAGCTATAGTTACTATAATTTGAATAGTATTTAAGAGCAATCGTAAGTATTTTGAAACAAGTCTGTTGCGAAAATGGGCGATTGTTTTATTTACAAAAATATTTTGATCGAAGACATTTACGAGGCCAAGAAGAGTGGTGTTCAGACTCTATAAGTGGCGAAGGTTAAGAGAAATCGTGAAAAACATCAGCGTATGTTAGAAATTGTCGATTCACTGTGCGTGCTTTCCCTAGAGTCTTGCACCACAACTTCTTCTTTACTTTAAAAGTGTCGGAAATGGTAATCAATGTTTATGAAATGGTTATCCAGTAACTTTCTTCCAGCATGATGAGCCGGTTGCTGGAAATCTACAACTTGGTATGGAAAAGCGGCGTCTACCCGGAATGTTGGAAAGAGATAATTATCTTGCTATTACTGAAGCTGGATAATGATCCGAATTACATAAACAACTACTCCAACCAATCTCACTAACTTGCTGTCTCAGTAAATGATTATAGAAAATGATCAACAACCGTCTGATGTGGATGCTGTTGATTTTCGACCTGGAGAAGGCATATGACATGACATTACTGGAGTTTTGTTGAAGCTGCACGCATGGGGTTTCAGGCTCCGTATGCCAATTTTTCTTGAATCTTTCACAGTCGATTGCAAATTTAAAGTAAAGGTGGGAACCGCTAACTCGAAGACGATGTCTGGAGAACGATGTCGATGATTAGAGTCACCCTTTTTTGCGATCGCGGTAAACGATATTGCGGCTTCAGTGGTTACACCTGTAGTTAAATGTCTCTACACCATAGACACAGCTTCTCTACAACAAAAACCTCGTATCATGGAATGTCGACTTTGATAAAGAACTTCATAGATTATTCCTATTAGGGATACCACATAAAAGATGCCCCTTAAACTCTACTTCTACAGTGGTATGGAAAAGAGTTTTTTCTTTCTCGTTCAATATCTTGACAACAATCAATAGTTCTTGAAACCAACCTAAATTGTAGAGCAACAAAAAAAATTTTCAGTCGACTTATAGCAGAATAACGCTTTTTCAAGATGATGAAGAAAGCTCATAGGAAATCTTGGTCGACAACTTTTCTATTATCTCCCTACACAATATAAAAAAACGGAACTTTTGATTTTCAAATGTACATAGTGACTGAACTAAAAGATTTCACAAGTCACAAATATAAATGTCGAGGAATAACATGCTTCTATAAGTGATTTTTGGCAACAACTTATCGCAATTTCAAATTGCGAAAGAGTTATTTAAGGTGGTAATGACTCTTTCCTCCTAACTATCGATTCCAATACCTTGATACAACAGAAAAGCTTAAAACGAAGGTTGTATTACAACGTGACAATAACTACGGCTTTTTCAATTAATACACTTAGAACTTGATCGAGATTCTTCATTTTAGTATCGAACGCTCTTCGACAATTCATTAATCTCATTTGATTTAAATAATGTCATATTTATTACTCAATTTGTAATGGATGATGCCATGTGAAACTATCTGTTGTGATTTTAATTATAATTTTTATAAATTATTTGTTTATTCAACTTCGTCTAACAAGATGTATTAAAATTTTAATAGTTTCCATCATGTATTCTTTGTAAACATGTGCGACACACAAATATTATTTAGGTTTATGGATGAGATTTCCGTCTATTTTAACATTGAACTAATTTCATATCATATTTAATTATTCGAGTGTAATATTTCATAACCCTGCAAGATAGCTTTGTAAGTCATCTATAATTTAATTATAGCTTGAAATTTAAAAAATCAAAAATATGCAATACGAATATATTTAAATAAATTAATGCAAAACAAAATTGGTATTTAGGTATGAAAATTTAGTACACAAACAAATAAAACCCTCCTGCTGTAACAGCTGCCCCCAAGCAAGCCGACTTCCTAAAAACCCCTCGGCATAGTCAAAAGACATCGTTGACAACGTTGTAAAGTTTTAACAATATTTCATTCTAATTAATTAGCTCTGTTAAAATTCGTAAACATGTAGAAACTTAAATAAAAATAAAATTAATTATTCCGTTTATTGTTGCTAATTAATGAACAAATATATTTTATTATTTAAGCCAATTTGCATATTAATTAAAGTTGAAAAATTACATCATAGTTGAAATATTTTTATAGATATAGAAATAAATTTTCTATATTTGATCAAAAACTGGGTGCAACTGAAATACATTTCATCAATCAATGACATTGATTGATGTTACATTTACCATATCTCGTTAATAATGTATAATAAAACAAGCCACTTCCTAGTGCTCTCTATTAAATTAAAATGTATGTGTCCTTGATAATTAATTGTTTTGGATTACCCAGTTTTTTATGTCTATTAAAATTGTTTTATTAACACTTAAGCGCGCACACGATACAATACTATTATCACAACGGGAAATATTGATTCAAATGGCATTGAGAAAAATTGGTTTATTTTTGGAAACAATCGAATCAATTGTATTATGAAATACTGTTCTATTTATAATATTTTAATTTTAGGATTTAGACGTCAATTCTTAAAATATTCTATTGATTTTATAAATCTTGACGCATATAATTTTTATATTTTAGACATTTTCACATCATCTTTGTTGTACCGATCTCACAGACACGATGCTGCTTGCATTAATCAATTTCCTCTCTGTTGACAATGTAATTATGGGAAGTGCACTAGCAACTAGTCATTATTATTCTCGGCATAAACCCGTTCCTCTCTACCTAATCTCATTCACTAAGGCAGATAACTGTTTATTGTATTCGTGTGTTTCAAGGCGTAACCATATAAATGCATCATCATAAGTTTCTGGAGCATTATGAATAAATCACCGTTTCAAATAAGATTGTAGTACAGGTAAAATATGATGGTGAAATATTAGAATTTAATTGCCTTAGAGCACAAATTAATTGCTGGTGTTGGTTTAACGTTCAGCATAAATATAATCTTTTCTTTGGGCTATGTTGAAAACGGTATTAATATAACTTATAAATACACAAAGAGGTATATAATTTATATTACTATTTATCTTCAGTTATGATTTCAAAATAAAATATATTAATACTTTGCTAAGAAATTTAGAACATGTTCACAATTTGTTTGGTTATGTGACGAATTTAATGAATATGAAGTATGATATGAATAAATTGGCGAAGGAAGTCTGGTTTATATAATCTACAAACCACTTCACTAAAATAATAATAGTTTATAAAATTAATTCAGTTTATCAACATCTTGAATATACAGAAACCAACGCCAAACTTCGATGAACTTCATCAAAGTTTTAATGGGTTTGTTTCAGGTAATAGGAAATTTGAAATCATCTAGTCAGAATATTTCAATGTACATAACACTGAATGGCAATGAGTTCTATCCGACGGAATAGCTATGATTGTTACCGCTTATCATACACAACGGCCCGGCCCCACTTCATGTTCCTGTGTACTAATACTATCAGACCTCAATATTACAACTAAAGTGGCAGAGTAAGGGTTATAGCCCACTAATAATTATAAATTATTATTTTTTCGTCCGTAAAAAAAATTGCAGAAATAAAAAGCTTGCGAAAAGCTAATGGAAATAAGAAGTAATATATTGCCAGTATTGTAGTCTTTACGTTTCAAGTACAACGGGACATATTTATTTTTTAGAATGTAGCTGAGCGGCCCATGCCAGATGAGTTCTGCGTTTGATTTCGGCAGTTTGGTTTTCTTTGCTTATTTTGCTGTTATATAGCCACTACCTGCGGAGTGCTCGTCATGATTTTTGTTTTATTTAGGTTCATTTTTAATCCTATTTGCTTTTACTTCTTCTACCATACTTTCGAGCTCTTGAATGTTGGTGCTTAGTAGTATTATGTCGTCTGCAAATCTTAAATGGGTTACGTATACTCCGTCGATCTTTATCCTTTTGTTGCCCCAGTTGAGATTTTTTGAAAACCTTTTCTATATTTTGTTGAGATTTATTTTTTCCGTAAGTAAGTCCTCATTTATTTTTAAGAAGACTTTTTGTAGATGTAGAGTTTATTCTTGCATTGTCCAGTACCATCAAGAAGGCCCAAAACTAAACACTTTCGAATGCTTTATGGTAGTCATTAAATGCTAAGTGTATTGAGATGTTGTATGTATTATGAGTGTTCGAGTTCGGTGGCTGATGTGCCAAAACCTTCGCTGAAGCCCGCTTGTACCACTGGTTGATAGGAATCCAGTTTTGTTGTGAGACGGTTTGTAATTATGCTCTTATATAGGTGCGATAATAATCTTATTGGGTGTTCGTTTTCTATGTTTCTAGTGTCTCCTTTTTTGTGTAGAATGATGACCTCCTCGTTTTCCATTGTTTTGGTGTTTTTCCATCGAACCTACATTTGTTCCTCAATATTCGAAGAGTTTCTAGTAATGTGCTGCCTCCCATTTTTAACATTTCTTATGTTATCTGGTCCTCTCCTGGGGTAATTTTTAAGCGTCTCATTGGATTTCGTATAGATGATGTGCATATGTTTTCATAAAATTTCCACAACGATGTCTGTTTTGTTGATAAGGACATTGCCTTGAAGATCTTCTTATTGTTTTTTGTTGGAGAGCTTTAATTTGAGTACTCCTCTCATATTTTTGTTCACTTCTATGGTTTCGATGATTTGTTATGTTTTATAAGTTCTAATGCCTGCGCGAATTTTTTTTTAAATTTTTTATTTATGGTGCTGTAATTAATTGGGCGAGTCAAGGCAAGTTTCGCATCTTTCTGTATTTGTTGTTTTATTAGCAAAATACTTCTGAGCAAATGCTTCATATAATAAACCTACAAATTTTAGATGTAGCTTCTAAAAGTACTTTTAATACACTTATCTTTCTGATTAGTTATTAAAGACGGCATTGTCTTAAAACTATATCAAGGCTTTATTAGACATTTATCTTTACTAATTAGACACTGTTCAAATCATATTTAAGATAAGATCTGATGAAAGACTTCAAGCATGTCGATAGTTTAAAGTGTGGATACAAAGAGAACTTATGGCCGAAGCGCGATTTACGTTGTTTAACGCGTAAGACACACAATTTTGTTTGTGACCAATAATTAGTCTGCTAGTGTTTATTTTTTTCATTTCTATAGTTTTGGTTCTTCTTCTTTTCTTCCTCAGCCCTCGTTTATCCACTCCTGGATAGGCCTCTTCCATCGTATTCCTATTTAGCGCAGTTTGGTGCCAGTTTTTCCCGCAGTTTGTTTTATATCATAAAGCCATCTTTTTGAGGTCTTCCTACGCTTCTCTTCGTTAGTCGTGGACGCTATTTAACTGTTCTCATATTCCACTTATTATGATCTTGTCTTGCTACATGTTCCACTCATCCCTACTTGAGTGTTGTGTATCTTGTCTCTTAGCTAATTCTCAGCATAGACATTTCCATTGCTCTTTGTGATGTTCTGCGGCGTTTTGCACTTTTTTGAGTTAAGGTTGCAGTCTATAGTCCATATGTGGTTACAGGTAAGATGGAGGTATCATACTTATCGGTATGTTCGTATCTTTAACTATATGACCTAACTTCTTATATGCCGCTCCACTTAATCGTATCCTCCTAGTAATCTCGGCCGTTTAGTTTTCATTGCCTTATTTAATGGTTGGATCGAGGTAGACATGTATGTATTTTATAAGGTTAGAGTATCTCGAGTCTATCCTGACAGCGTTTATTGAAACGAATGCCTTATGATAATCGATGAATGCCAAATGGAGGGGTATGTTATATTCAGTACTTTTTTTCTGAACCCTGCCTTTTCGAGTTTCGGTAAAATCTTCTTATTATTAATGTCTTTGCTTTGGTTTGTTTCATAGCTCAAATGATGTAAGTTAGCAAGAAAATAATTCTAAAAGTATTTTTCTATGATATAATTGGAAAATTTGCGGTATAATTTAATCAATATTCGATCAGTTATATTTCTGATGTATTAAGTAAGACTAGGAATGGGTGTAAGGTGTAGGTTTACTTGAAATTGAATAGATAGATTCCATCCATTTCTAATATTAAGTTTGAAGTAAAGTTAATTGATCATTGTGCCTAAGTGGAATTGGTTTTCTTGCGAGATTGGTATTAAAATAATAATCATTATTATTTATTCATAAAGAGAAACTTTGACAAATATGGTGTCATCAATCATAAAGTAAATATGAAATTAAATATAAACAAAAAATGTTTTTCGTATTTGCTAATAAAAATATCTAAGTATATTGAAATTGCTTTTCAAACATATTTCTATTTCAATAAATAATGTAGTCATTGCATAAAAATAATTAATCAATTTAAATTAAATCTGATTTCA
This sequence comes from Tachinus rufipes, assembly GCA_963932245.1. Taxonomy (NCBI): domain Eukaryota; kingdom Metazoa; phylum Arthropoda; class Insecta; order Coleoptera; family Staphylinidae; genus Tachinus; species Tachinus rufipes. The sequence continues at coordinate 39,947,534 of OZ010741.1, read as the reverse complement.
CATTCAATAATAATTAAAATCCAATTATGTGATGCATATTATATTTAATGTAACTTAAATTGAGACGTTCAGTAAATTGCTATAATTATCTTGGAGATTCCAATAAAATCGAATACATATAAATTAACTTTATTGATTGATAATCACCAAACGGTGCACCAAACATATCATCAATACCATCTTAACATGTAATTAATCTCCGATAAACAAACTACCTATCTAATTAATAATTAAAATAAATGAATTGAAACTAATTAAAAATTCCCACCATCTCGTTAAGCAAAATTTTATATTTTTTCTCAATACTATCACGACATAATTACCTAACCAGTTAATTAATTTTAATAATTACTGCAACTATATTCAATGGAATATTAGCTTAAAACATGAAATTAAAAATGAAGTGTGAATTAATAACTTTATTAATGTTACGAATTAAAATTATATACTATCTTGATTGAGTTTTAATCTGAATCGATGTACATACGTATTATTAAGTAATAAAATTTAAATTTACGTCAAACAATTGCAATGTATAAAAAAAATATTAACAAGGCGTGATCATATTTTCGTGACTTCAAAAAAAATATCGCTGCTCAAAAATTCCGTTCTCATGCATATAAAAAAGCGTAATTTTCTCCACAACCATTTGTAGTCGTTGCCGTCAAGTGTTTGACCCCTCATATTCCACGTTTTTCATGTAAATATATACTCTCGAGTACAAACAAACGTGCTTTTTAGATGTGTATCTAGCTTATCACAAGAAGTGGCGTAATGTTGGGTTTCTTCGAGAAAAAAGTTACTATTTAATCTAACGGAAACAAACGGAAAAAGCGGACGACTCCTTAATTCCCCGAAGAACTGCAGTAATTACGGTTAATTATAATACACGGTTGGTTGTGGCTGCGGGATATACAACGTTTAATTTTAATCTATTTTATGTTTAATATTATTAAAAAAAATGATTTAAATTACTGGTTTCGGGCATGAGGTAAACGGTCAAAGTGTTTGATATTAACGCGCTAGTTGCTACTGAGTAATTGAATTTGTGTATGAGAAAATCAATAAAAAATAAATATATTTTTCCATGTAATATAAAAATGAGTTCATATAGACACAACTTTTGTGTTATAATAATATACTATCGAGATAATTATAGTTGAAATTTTGAATTATTAAGTCATAGAATTCTGTGTCGAAATAGCCATAATATAATTTGTTCATTTAAATGTATGGCATGAAATGTTAACAATAAACACGATGTTGAATTTTCAATTGTGTTTAATATATGTATGATTGGTAAGTGGTTTTTCAGAAGAAAAAAAATGTTGCTCTAATATTTCATTAACCTTATTTTTGTCTGTATAAATATCATTCATCATATTATAATAATAATAATAATAATAACACATGCTTTGGATATGTATAAGTACTACAACATTGTGAACTTTTTACAAAATTGTAGTAAATTATTATATTCAATTGTCTCCTTACATTACGCTATGCTGCATTATAATTGGTGAAAAGAGAAGACAAAACTAATGTATATTTGGGATTACATTTGTAATCCAGACTATAAGATTTATCTTGCAAATCATAATTAACATTCACATGCGTACACATTGCGCATAATAATTGCATATGAACAGCAAAATAACAGTAATAGTAGTTCTATTTCCTTTTCATAGCAATTTGTTATTGTATTGTTTCTAATTTTAATAGGAAAATATTTTCAAGGCTGCATAAATAATTGCGTTAAGTAGTTAGCTATGTTAAAGAACAAAAAGTGAAACGAAAAATCATTTAATTATTATGTTCACCAATTTATTACTACAAAAATCTACAATTGGTGCAGATAACCGAACTGAAAATGTTATTAAAACACTCTACGACTGCCAAACAAAACTAGAACAGAACTATTCAGCGCCCTCCAACTATGATGCATAACATAGATCAATAAAAATACTTCCATATTATTCTACCTTAATTATAGAAAGTACAGGTCTTATGTAAAGACCGTAGCAGGAAGCACAGATATTCATTCAGGCTATAGCATCGAAATCAAATAGAATTAAAAATTCAAAAATTCGCAATGAAAAACGACTTTGCATAAATTTTATTGATGGGCCAGTGTACAGCTGCGACACTCGCATCTCCTAACTTCCGAAGAAACAGTGATGTACCAGTGTCCGCTGGACAAATCAAGCACCCGAAGCAGGGGCGGGCCTATCTACTATGGCGCCCACTGCAAATATGCCGTGCGCGCTTTTGTAAAGAAAACAGAAAGATTAGAGATTACATATATAGCCGGCTTCATTATAAGCGAAGTTACGTCATCATAAATTAGACCTACGTATAGGAACATCGAAAAAGACTATTTTTCACCAGTCGGTGCAGTCATTTGCTGATAGCCTCGAACTCCAATGCCCCCACTCAATGTCTAAGGACACTGATCTGGAGCACGTTGAAAAGGTCCATCGAGAATTCAATGACTTCTTATGACGGCGACACACAGTTAAATACTCACATTTTTCTCGAATAAAGCGAGCCCTCAACAATATTAGTAAAGCGATTCTTCGCACCGTGCACTTCCCAAAAGCTTGGAAAGGCTCTCACGTCATAAACCGAAAGTTTCCTCAATGCTATCAGTCTTCTATCCTTAAGTAAGGTCATAGAAAGGATGATCATAGACATTGGACATAATCCAAGATCACGTGGAAGAAGCCTTTGACAAAGTCTGACACAAAGGTCTACTTTTAAAACTGCACAGACTAACATTTCCTCTGCGTCTTATGAAGCTGTTAGCTTCATATCTAAACCGCAGAACTCTGGAAGTTAAACTTATGAACGTCGTTCCTATTCCGTGGTGCAATGCTGCAAAGTCTGGGTATCACCTTCGATAAAGAACTGACAAAAAACCTACTAGTTCCAATTTTTCGGCGGAACAGCGGCACGTTGCTCTTTCTTGCTCCTGGCATACTCAAAGTAGCAGTCGTGACGATATTTTAATAAGATTTTGTAATCTTCTAAAGCTTTATGATAAACTGATGAACACTGACAAGTAAGTCGGAAGTACGTAATAGAACAAACCTGGACACCAAAATCAAACTTTCGAGTAAGGAAACTGTGCTTTGCTTTAATGAGCTCCAAGTTTGACTAAAAACCTAACGTTGGACGCCAAATTGTTACGTGGTTCTTCCTGCCATACATATGTAGCAGTCGTGACAATGGCCCACTAGAGACTCGCATAGCCCTAGCAGTAAATGTTGTTATTGAAACGTCCAAGTTTTGCGGCATAACTAACTGAACAATAGTAAATGCTTGCTTAAGATTCTTTTTCTTGAGTAATGCGCACTCGATAAGCTTCTTTCGACACTTTTGCTTAAGGAAATTTGATGGCAAAAGCGCCATTTTAATGCTGTATTCGACTTTTCACCTTTTGGTTTGATGCAATTAAAGGTTTTTCAACCAAGTATGTGAAGCGGTCATTATCCATCAGATTGGCCTATCACTGTCGATTCGGAAACAAAACGCTTTTCCAGAGTAGAAAAAGGAATAGGAGTTTAATCGTAAGCATGCTCCTTTAGAGGTTGGATCAGACAGTCTTTAGAATATTCTCCTCCCAAACCACAAAAAAGTCGATGTAATCGAGGTAGACCACCAGCCAAATAAACATCAACGACTCCATAGTGAGGACCAGTTAATATCCGTGTTCAGAAAAGTCTATTACTAACGCACATATTAGTCCCATTGGCAGGCAAACTCCTAAATAGCCCTTTTGCCTGCCAGCGTGCCAACAAAACCAAGCAATATCTGCCCTACAGCCCAGTGAAGTTGAGTCACAACAACGAAAGCAATGAACGCCACACGGACCTATCGCCACCTCAACGCCGATTCTCCAATCAATTTCAGGTTGCATCTGGAAGTCCCCGAAACAAGGAACCACCACAACAGCCCCAAGGCTTCTCCACATCTGAGGACATCTCCCAGGGAGTAGCCCAAGCCCCGGTAGACAACAAAACACAAAAAATGCGTGCTTTGAAGCTGGGACATATCGGTTAGATTTGGTGTATGAACGGAACATATCTGTTTATTTATTAAATTATGATTCTTTATATTTTTAACAGAAAATCTCTGCAATAATTACAGTAAGTTACAGGAAATGTTTTAAAATAATTAAATGCAAATGTGGATCATCGCGGGCCCCAGCGCCCCGAAAAATGGTACACGAAAAAGCCTTTTAGACTTGCAAAAATGGCCCAGAAATTGCCTAAAACCTCATTTCGTTAAACAATCATGGTCCAAGTAAGAGGAAAAATCTCCCAGAAAGTTACTGAACCTCCTGAGCCACTCAAAAGGACCATTATCTTATAGTCTTACCACAGTAGTGGAAAAGTACCCAAAGAAACAATGAACTTGCTCACCCGGTACAATACACCACTAACACACACTCATCCACCATTATGAGGCACACAGTAGGGTACGTAGAACGAGTCAAAAGACCTTACCACCTGGGTATACATAAGAAGATAATTGGACGCACCTTTACGTTGTTTGAGAAGCGGGTCTGAAACAATGTTAAGAAGAAGACCATGAATACAAGCTTACTCATAACCTCGCGCGTTGGATGCAATATCGTGTGTTGTGAGCTCACACTTTTGGAAGTAAATACAAAATCAATTCTTTTTCTGGTGGAGTCACAAACTACGTTCAGCGTTTGTAGTTAGAGCTATAAGTTTTTCCATTTTGAAGCCTTTTGAATACCTATTGATATTGTTGCAGACACGTTCAGCTTTCTGGATATATTCGTTCGTCGTATGCTGTCCCAATTATTCATTTAGAAAACATCTATTTTCTTTCTTTGCAATAAGATGCAATCCAACTTCTGCCGTTACTTTACAATATTCCAGTTTCAAATTGGCGACATATGAATATAACCATTTGATTATACAAACGAACATACTTGTTAAAAAATAATCCGGCTACACATAAGAATATTTGGCTACTCAAATGAGCATTCGGCTAGATACTCGAACGACAAACATTTGGGTAGAACTGTTTTAAGTAGATGCAGAGTCGACAAAAATCCGGCTCCACACATAAACAAAAAATATTTGACCACTCAAACAAACATTCGATGCGCTGATGAGCAGTGCAGTGGGAAGTGAAAATGATTTTGCATTTCCACTCGAGTCCCCACATATAGACATTCGGCTACACATACGACAATTTGGCTACACACACGAACATTTATCTGCACTTTCCTTACTATGCTCAACATTTTAATATTAATAATATTTAAAAATTTATTTCAGTATAAAAACGTTACAAAAATAAAAAAAAGTTTTTTTTTTGTTTTATATAAGTTGATTTACTTTTTTAGTATACTCTTATAAGATAACCCAAGACTCATTTATATCCATTTTGATTGATTTCGTTAATTTAAATGAATCTGAGTAATTTCAAATGGTTTAAACTTGTGTATGTTTCGGTAAAAGCCCGGAAAATCTAGTACTTAAATGTTCTGCAAGCTTTGCTTTGAAACAGAATTCAGTTAGCTAGCTACAAAGGTTTGATTATGTTCTGCATAATTAACGAGCTTTTGTAACTTAATCCAATATGTTCTTGATATTTTTTATTTATTAAGTTCCATAGTGCTAAAATATTTTTAGAAACCTATAAGAACCGTTCTATTTTTTATATCAAAAATCATTTTGACATTGATGAAAATTTATTACTGTTTCATATATCATATGCATGCAAATATTTAGAGAAACATAAAGCACCGAAAGAAGGTATGCTTTAATAAATATGATAAAATATGTTAATATCACCCGTCCCTGCAACGCAACCCCCAGTTTGATAACTTCCCATACGAAATAACATTTCCTGAACTTCTCCCCGACAACACTACCCTTAATCCTAAATTAAATATTTATAATCATCGGAAATATCACCCCCAAAAAGTAATTTGCCAAACCACCCCCAAATCGACATTATCTATTTACTTTCCCACCATCTATCGTAGAAATAATTAGAATCGACAAGATTAGCTACCTTATTGCTACGTGTCGTTTTATAAGCGCCCCTAAATCTCGGGTGCGAAATACATTCAACATCCCCTTTTGCGGTCATTAGAATGCCGTCCAAGCATCTAATAAATAACGACAAAGCCCGTCAAAGAGCCGGTAATGAGAAACGGGGATATGGAAAGAGCTGACAATGGAGAGTTAATTTAGTGTATCCTAAAATCCCAGGAAATAAAATACATAATGTTATGAATATTTTTTTAAATAAATAATAAAATTCAATTTAATTATGCCACATATAATACAAGGGCGACGAATAATTAATACTACTACATATGTATTAAAATTTAATATACTGCATTAATAATTATGCGGCAATTAAAGTCGGGTTTCTTTGAATGTAATGAATGTGCAAAAAGCTTTTATTTTATTTTCCACCGCATGTGGCGCCAGCAACAATATCATTTTCTATGCAATTTAGAACTTCCTAAGTAATAAATTTAATCGACCTCATCTAGTATTTTTATATAACCGAATAGAAAGTACACACACACTTTGTAAAAATGCAACTGTAATTATATGAGAAGTATTTAGAACACAAAATATAATCATTTATTTATACCACTTCCTATAACCCAGAACTATCATTAATATTATTTATACTTTTACCTTGAACTTTTATTAAATATTTTCAAATTATAATTACTCATCAGACTAGTGGGTGTTAAAAATATGCTAGCCATTAGCATAGAAAAAATATTTCTATCATCTCCTGCATTTAATTAACAGCACGAAAATAGTTGTACCCACTCGTGATGAAAACTATCAACAGAATCAACCCACCATAAAATATGGATTATAATTTAAATCCGCCATAATTTACATAAGCAATCAAAATATTTGTCAGTGTTTAACGGTGTTGTATAATTACTTAAATTGTAATTTATTGAAGTGTTTGATTTACAATTGTTATTTAACATGCAAGTAAGATTGCGCATATATGTTGTGTTGACTATGGAAATTATCTTGACCTTCGCATGTCGATTATTGCAAATAATTAGGTGGCATATTAAAGGTCATCAATGTTTTGACTTAATGAAAAATTGGAACACATATTTGATAAGGAGTTGAGATAGTGCTTTTCAAATCTTAATCACAACATGTTTTGGTAACCGCTTGTTTTTTTTTTTAATTATGCAAATGTCTGGATAATTATTAGCACGTTTGTAGTTTTATTTTATATGCAAATTTTTATGTAAATCTAGATAAATTATCAGTATTCTATGATGTTATAGTATAATAATAATTTGGGGACCAATTTAAAGTAAATTTGAATTAATAAATAATAATTGGAATTGGACTCTTTATCTATGACTATTAAATTAAATAATTGTTCAATTATTTTACTGAAATTAATTAAATAATGGTTATCTTTATTGAAATCAGTGAATAATGGCAATTTATTGAATAATGTCACGCCGCCTCATCGATACTATTTGTTATCGATGAAATAATGTGACTCACCGATAAAATCTACTCATATTAGGTAAGCGATATTTGTCATAATATATCGTAATTTGTCAACTCTGTATACAATGTTACGTTTTATTATGAAAGTGTCATAGATAAAGTATCGTATTCTACTCGCTTGTAATAATTTATTTGCTCAAATAGTTACGGCACTTGAGTGCGTATTGCATCACAAGCTTCGCACTCGTAATAAATATCTACTATTAGCCGCTTCTGGAACAATAATCTTAAAGAACGTCTACCAAAATCCATGACCGATTGGCTCATTAACAAAGATGTAAATTTAAATTGATCACGATGTTCAATACTTTGATCTACTTAAAAGTAAAAAGATAATGCCATCAATTTAAGCTTTATGTGAAAAAAATGGCATTTTTATAGTATATCGACCTCACCAACCTGGTTTTAGCAGGCCGAAAGTTCTTTAGAGTATGAGTGGTGAAATGAGGCGAGACGATTAATGTTTGTAAATTTGTTTGTTGCTGAAACCAAGAATGCCGAAGCGGTTAAAGCGTTGAACAAATTTACAAATAATATACGGCCTAGTAGGATTTAGAACTTAGCATGAGAGGCAAGCTCGTAAGCAACTAACCCACCAGATTTTGGTTTATATGTACTTATCGTATCCAAAGAGCAAGAAACTGAACAGCAATGGCTTTGCGAGTTTTGTTAACTTTGAAAAGGCGTTCGACAGAGTTAACCACGACAAGCTAGTACAAATTATACTCATATCAATCAGAAATAAAAGACACCAGGGATGCATGTATCATATCAAATCTGTACAGCCAACACACACTACATATTCGCATAGAGAGCAGATTGTCGGAACAATTCCCAGTACAGCAAGAGAACACAAGTTGTTCTCTTGCGTGATATCTACGCAATAGTTTAGCCAATATAGAGAGAATTTTTTTAGAGTTCCACTAAAATAAGATCATGGAATGGTCAGGTCATCAACAATCGCCGACGGATTACAAAAGATAATAGATAGAGTAGTCGACGTCTGTCTGAATATATCAAAAACAAAAATAATGTGTATCAGCAAAAACAACGAGAACAGCGCACAATTTTATGTGAACGAGCTCCCCAGACAGTACCATCTATTGATAGTACAAACTTAGTAACAAACCAATAATGACAAATGGCATCATAGTCAGAAGGTAACAATAAGGATCGAAAAAACACGATCAGCTTTCAATCAAAAGAAGAGTATATTATACAATAATATGGAGTAAAAGGATGGACACTGTCAACAAGCGATTAGAAAGTTTCGAGATATGTTGCTACCGCCGCATGCGTAAGGTTTCATGGACACACCGAGTAATTAATAAAACTATACTTATACGCATGCAAAAAGACAAAGAACTACTTAAAACCATAAAGCAGAGTAAAATTGTCATATTTCGGTCATATCATATGCAACAGCAAAAAGTACAAGATCAGTTATTTATGCAGAGCAAAATAGAAGGGAAAATACCACCAGGAAGACGACGAAAGTCTTGGCTTAAGAACTTGCAATAATGGACCGGCAAGACTTCAATAGAGCTAGATATTTAGAACTAGTATACCGCATTAGATGACCCAGATTGATCGCCAACGTCATTTTAGCTATAACTCAAGAATTAAAACCTCGCAACTCATCAAGATCTAAGATTTTTTAGACTGCCTTCCAAGAAATTTAGAATGATTCTTTGGATATTCAATCAAGGTTTGCTCTTATTTGGGCCTACATCAACATACATTGCATAGAAGCCTCATATTTTTACTGCCTACATCGATTTTATTTAAACTTTTGGTTTTCGTAGTTTTCGAATCCACATATGTAAATAAAAATTGTTTGGACTAATGTTCTCTATTATTACCGTTCTGACACTAATTGAAGCCAAAAAATACTGTACAGCGAGTGCTTGTCACTATGTTCTTAAAGATTTAGTACAGTTATTAAGAACAAAATATTCATTTGTTGCAGTCAATACTGAACAATCTCTCATTAATTTTGAATATTATCGGACTTCAAAAACATTTTCCGCTCACTCTAAATTGACACCAATTGCTTTCTGTTTTAGAAGATAAAACAATTTGGCAAATTTCCTTTATTGTTTACATTATACGTAACACGTTTTATTAGCTAATTTATTAAATATATTTTAACTTGTCTTTTCCCAAATTTATAAAAAAAAAACAATAAATCCGTAATTTAGTATAGAAATGCCACAAGAATTAATAATAATTGCAACATTAAGAGAATAATATAATAAAACAATAAAATTCAAGGACTAAACCACCAACTTAACTTAAATACATTAAAATACATAAAAGCCGACCGCATACTTCATCTAACACATCATTTATTACAATTATAATTTCAGCTATGAAAATACCAATCAACACAAAACCAAGAGAACTATTTCAAATATGTAGGCCACAATCAAAATTGATAGACAGCACAAACAACTTCAATTGAGACCAAATTAAGCGATCCGACATGCTTTTTATGCAAAATTGTCATCGATTAACTTATTCGGTTGCAATAGAATTAAAAATCAATACAGCAAACTTGTTAACATAATTACTGTTCGGTGTAGCTGAAACATATTTTCCAGTTGAACAATCATATCATTAATATTCATGCATAAAGCGGGTTCTCCATGCCTATTGGATTAATGTCGCAAATGGGGATTAATGTAAATAATATCAAATTGAAATCAAATGGCATATCACGAAGGGTTCGTTTTTTTCTTCTTTTACCATCAACAAGTGAAAGGGGTCCAGGTTTTTTTTCCTTTAATTTCCGCATATGGGTAGGGCTTGGAATACATACAAGTATACATGCTGTTTAATAATTAAACACATGCGGAAAAACAAATTTGTATTTTCATCATGCTTGGTGGTTATATGTAGGTTCAATAATGCTCAATAAAAATATATTCGTAGATGATTTTTAAATATTTATATAACATGTAGGGAATGAAAAGGAATATTTTATTTTATTTGTTTTTGAATATATAATACGAAGGGGCATGAGCTGCTTTATATCGTGTTTTGAATCGAGAATCAGAATAAAATAAATTGATCCATTTTTTGCTTCTTGAATGAATACAATTATATTAAAATAATACTGTTTGTATTTAATAAATGTGGAAAATAATATATTTATCAATGACCAATAATTGAACATGAACTTATAACTATATAAATAAAGCTTGTCGCCCACTAGAGCGAAGCGTATCCGATTTTTATTAATCAAAACTCATTCTTGCTTATGCAGTAACGCCTACTATGCAGGGGCGCAGCGAAAAAGTTGCTTTCAGTAGCTTCCCATAGGAATCAATGTATTTTATAATGTTTAGCGATGGTCTCATTGCCGTGTTTTACAAGGCTGACTTATCAATATTGAAATAGTGAATAATGGTAATGTAATTTCACGCCACAATTTTTAATTATAAGTTTCTATTAAATTAACCACAGTGATTGGTAAGTTTATAAATTAGTCAACTTTGCATCTAAAAATGTAACATTTCTTCTATCACATACTCTAGTTGTGTAGTTGCAGTTCACCTATAAAATGTTGCATAAAATCGTATAATCTATCATTTCAAATGACAATAGAATAACCTGACCTTGACCTAAAATTTTGCATTAAATCGCAATTGATAGTTGACAAAAAAAAATTATTTGTATTCTATCGCTTACCGATTGACAATTAGCAGGCCTAGCTATTGACAAGGTTTCAGAAGCCTAAAAATGTCTTACAATCTTCCAACATCCAATGGGCAAACCAGTAAAAAACTTACTGAAAGAGTATAAAAGTGGTGTAGCGGTTTGTGAGATCGTGATCGATTATGCTTGAATCTTCGGAAGGCAGATCAAAGGAATAATGTCCTGGGCCATTAACTTCCCTGTCATTCACGTCGTTTGACGATGGCCTCGAATTCTCGACAGCTTCAAGTCCTCCGAAGTGTGGGGCACGTGGGGAATAAAATACCAAATGATTTTATTTTTTATTAGCTCTGTTTCAGAAAATCTTCTCAATTTGTCGTTACTCCAACAAAGTTAGTTTCATTATCAAAACAGTTGTGTTCTGCTATTTCGCGTCTTGCAACAAAAGGATTCAACCAAAGCACACAAAAACACATTTATAAGCATTTTTTATTCGTTTCTGACTTTGATTCTTCCTTATTTGAATTGGTAGTCGATTCCGGATCGACAAAAATGTTTGCTTAGAGTAACTCTGTTTTAGGGAAGACCCATTGATGGACTAGACGCTATTGGATTATTTTGGAAGCAGATGATGCATTTTCGCAGCTGTGATCGTAACACCGATCATCCACATATTGGCCAGTATTTTCTGCGTATGTATAGCCAATAACTTAAGTTTAATTCCACCATGACAATTTCTAAGGTGCTATGCGTGGATTATGAAGTTGGTTAATGGATGTTTATTTGGAACTAGTGACGGGTATTTATGATCTTCTTTTAGTTTTTCATTTTCCAAACGTCCCCTTACTCTCAAGATACCATTCTCATCAAGGAATCGACGGAATGCGACGAGCTTCTTTTGCTCTTGTTTGAAAAGGTCTTTTCCTGAATTACCATTCTTCTGTTCAGCAACAATGAGTTCATCTTTATGTAATATTCCCTTGACGGTTCTGACGACAACCAATTTAAAACTATGCAGGAGTCTAACAGTAAATGTTCTTTATTGCCATCCGTAAGGCTTTGGTTGTTTTTTTTTTAGAAGTTTGTATAACAAAACGGCTGCTCAGAGTTCTAACCCGAGGTATTGTTGTAAGTTTTATTGGTGCTACTCGTGATTTGCTACAGATTAAACTTATATCTGTGTGCGTACTAACAGGGTTACACGCTGAATAAGCTCTTTCGCGAAACCCATGGATGTCTACACAAGTGTGCAATTCATCTATGATTACTATGCGAAGCATTTCTTCAAACTTCTTAAGTCATTTAGATATTTCTGCCAGAGAACAGTAACTTCATGGTATAATTTGATCCCATCTTAATTTCAATGTCCATAGTTTTTGCATTGATATTTTTGCTATTACTACCACTTACTATGGCCAAACGGATCGAATAATTTTGCAATAGTTAATAAAATAGTTCGTTTTATTGCAAATTCTTGTTGCGTATATCGTAGATTATGCTAAACTGAAGTATGTCTTGTTCAGCCAGTTTTTGTTGTGCCTTCCTTATCTAGTTTCAATATTTTATTTTCCTTTGCAAGGAATGATGACAATAACGTTATGTCATTGCTTGTCTGCTAAAATCTCGCATACAACTGGCTATTTTTTAACGTCTCTTGTGCTTCTTCTGCTAGTTGTCGAAAGACATTTTGTTGCTATGTATGATGCAGAGTCTGTGCCGTGTGTCAGCGTTTGGACTTCATATTCTTGAATTAGTTTGCTTGTGTCATACCTCCATAGTATTCGATGTAGGTTCTTCTGATCTCCCAGCAGTAGAATTTGTTGATATATTTTTGAAATGTTACCAACTATATTTGTTGGTTTTGAATCTTACGAGGATCTCGAATAAAGATTGCTCTAATACTGGTACAATCTTTAAAATATCATTGAGAAACACCTTAATGGTGGTGTGGGCAGAAGCATCGAAGATTACACGTAAGCTATTCTTCATAACTGCAAAATGTGGTAAATAAAAACGACCATCTCCTATGCTTGGCCTGCTTCATGAGTCTTCAATCGTCCTTTGTCGTTACGCTGATGAGTTTGATGGAAATATTTTTCGCATTTTCTTTCTTCTTTGATTATATGATTGACTTCCTCCACCTCCTCGATCTTCCAAAACCTTTCCATGGTATTTTGTAACTTCATTAGTCCTGAATTGAACTGAACTTACTTCTTTTTGTTGGCTAATGTAACCTTCTGAAAGTAACCATCCGAGTTTCGTCACACCATAATGCAGAGAACACTACTGCTCCTGGAATTCCACTTATATTAAAGTTTGGGTATGCATGTCGAATATTTTCATGTAAACCTACAATCAACGCTATTGGAAGGTAACTAGTTCGTGCGCTGTGATAACACTAAGAATGTTGATAATAAAAAATCATTAAAAGGTGATTCAAACTCAATGCACGTCTGTTTCTTAATATTTTGTCTGACTTGCTCTATCTATCTGGTTTAAAAATTTGCTACTTAGAAAGTTACGTTTGTACGCCTGAATACAGTATAATTGTTGCCTGTATGTAATGTTCATCTTTGATTTCGATTATGGCCGTGTCCTCAAATCGATATGAATTTGTCAATTCGCGATTTATAAATATTTATCCTAATTATATTATAAATCAATTATTATGTAGATGCTTACAGGATGACAACAATAAAAATGTTAATATTACAAATTGTTTCTAATTTTAAGTCAAAGTATACCGAATCGATTGGTTGTTACCTCCCTCGGTTGTTTCTACCATCAATAATGTTGATGCATTCTTATAATTAAATATCGATTGAATCGAATTCACATTTTTACCAAAATACAATCCACACCCAATAAATAATATAAAAGTTTCCCTGAATATTTATTTGCAAAGTTTCCCATTGTATGCAATATATAAACTTGACCTTAAAATAAAAGTGACTTTTGCTTTCTTACGCCATAAACCAGAGGCGGCTGGAACCCACGCAACGTGCATGAAAACTGAATGAAACTCGAAAGACATCGATTGATCGTTTTCCGGGAAAATTGTTCAATGCACGCACATGTTTAGGGAAATTTTACATTATACTTTATTATTTACAAGCTGAACGAACTCGAGTTGCGTGGACAACGAATACATTACATTTTTCGGTTCTACTAACATGAAACCAATTTATTTCAGCATACATAAAAGCGTCTAGCCGGAATATACAAATTATCAATATGCACGCCCCTCTTGCGTTGAGAATTTAGCACCCTGTTCATCCACGTGCTGTATCGAGGAAGTGACCAGCAGCTGCAAAACCATTCGGCGGCTAACCTCTTGATGAAATTTTCCCTTAAAAGCATTTACAAAAGAAGATGCGTTCAAATCGCTGCCTAGGGATCGATATAAACGTGGCCCCTACACGATCTAGTGCAGCTGGGTTACAAGAAAAGAAACTACAAGAAGCCCATGACCGTTAGCGAAATATAGGCGTGCATCTACCTGGGACCCTAAACGATACCAAAAGAATTCCACTCGGGGATAAAAAGCGCCAAGTTTTATTATGCTCTGTTATTACGCATCGTAAAAATTCATCCTGTTATTGTATTAATTTTTAAATTATGCAACGGTAATAAAACAAAGTTTATATTACTAAATTATCTCAAGTGAGTTAATTAATTACATCTAATAGTTTTTGATTTATTAAATATAATAATCTTGGTAATTTATCGGATTCCCCCAGTGACGGTTGAGCACGGTAGCAGATAAATGTGCAGAGGAATTTGAACAAGAACAAGCACTCCATCAAGGGACCTAAAACCCATATATCATTCACTGCCGAAAACGTTCTATGTTGTTTAGATGCGAAATATTTTCAAAAAGAATGCCTTTAATATTGCAACAAAGCGAATATAATGAAATTAAACAACAAGATAAATGATGATTTTAATGGACTTTGTATTGATTTATTTCAATTTAATTGTGTAATTATGCTTAGTATGTCACAACATTAAATTTCGCTCTACATTAAGAACGTTTACATTGCATTTTGTTGGATTGTATTTGTTCTAATTCGTTTGTGGCCCAATTTTTTAACACGCAATTTGTGCAAGGAAACCATTCTAACAATGATGATTACAGTAATTACTTCATTTTGTGATATATGTTTTAGTTTCATGTTGGAGGCCGATTCAATTAAGTTTAAAGTACCCTTTAAAGTTTCAACAAGACCACCAACGGTTTGTTTTGTTCCGGTTTAAAAAAAAATATCACTAAAAGCAATTAACAGCTCAATTCAATTGTGTGGATTTACACGAATAGATTTAATTAAACTGCAATATATTTAGTCAAAATAAAAACAATGCAATAAAAAAAATTAATTTAAAGCATCTCTATAAATAGTCGAGCAGTTTGTTTTATATTAAAAGCTGAATTTATAATTTAAGAACGTCGCAACTAACCCCAAGGACATTATTATTGTTCCTCAGCAATTTTTAAAATTATAATTTAAATTCTAGTCGCAAACTTTATAACACCATACTCGTTTCGCATTTTAATAATAACTTTCTTTCTATGGAAAAATTATTAAATACCTAAAATCAACTTTAATCCAAAAGGGTCAACATATTTTTTATTCCCTAAACACCTTAGACTATTTATCTTTGAAATCCTGATCCCTTATTTTCTCAAAGAGAAGATTTTTCGTGTGGAAACTGGATATATATTTCCCATGTATTTTCTTTCGCGACAGCTAGCTACAACCAACTTTCACCAAATCAAATATTTACCCTTTAAAGTTACACCCGGCCATTAGGGGATGGTATTTTGAATAACGGCTTCAAGGGAAAGTTGCATGTATATTGAGGTCGGAAGGTAATTGACATTCAGATGCGTTGCTTATTAAAAATTCATCGATTTATGGAAAAGCAGTTGCAATAAAGGACTCCCCTCATCTAGCTGCATTAATCATTCATTGTGGGGTATTTATGAAAGCCTTTTTAAGTGATAAAAAGTTGAAGCTTGGCGGTATTTCAATGAGAATGGTGGGGCGGTTACTAAAAAGGGGTCGCTTTAAAATCCTAATTGAATGATTTTTTTTTTGTAATGAACGATTGTTGTAAAACAATGTTGGCTATTCAATACTATTATAATACAAGTGGTTTTAGAATTGGGTAATCAATGTTTTTTAAATTGGGGTTTGATTATAATTGTTAAGCACATTTGATAAGTTATTGTATTTTTGTATCCTCATATGAATATGAAACGATAATGCTATTTTAAATTATCACAAATGATGTAGTGTTGGAAAATAATAATATAATATACTTATGCTTTTTTTTTATTGTTGAAAAACAACAATATCACGAATTTATAAAATTGCTTTTTAATTTTTGACTTTGTGGTTATATTACGCTCTATTGGCATTGTGCACTCTGGTATTAAGCAAAGCAGGTACTTAGTATAATTCAATACAAAATTTTGAAAATTATCTTTTTTTTTAAAACGTCTAAAATCTAGCACGTCTGGAAAGAAGAATATAAAGTTATTTTAATGTTTTATATTTAGTTTGGTTGGTTATAGGTCTATTTTGTCAAGGAAATTAAAAAAAACATACAATAGGTCATTTAAATGATATGATTGATTCGAGAAAAGTTAGAGCTTTCGGAGAAAGAAATTTAAGATTAAAACTTTTATGAAATTAAAAATGTTTAATTTTTTAGGTCCTTTAATCAGTAAAAGTGAAATGGAAAAAGCTTTACAAACTGCAACATCAAATAATGCAACAGGTCCAGATACAATTCCTTCAAAACTTGAGCAATGAAAAAGGTATTTCCGTTTTACACAAAATCTTCAATAAAATATATGTTACGGGTGCATATCATGTCCAATGGTGCATGTCAACTTTTATCCATTTGTAGAAAAAACAAAACCATGAAAAAATATGAGGAACATTGACTCATTTACTTATGGGCCAAACCTTGAAAGGGTTCCTCAAAATTATACACCAAAGATTTTACAGAAAATGCTATGATATGATCAGGCAAGGTCTGGGCACAAGGGAAGCAATAATCGCAACGCAAAACTATATACCTCTGCTTCATTGACTACAAGAATGCGTTTGACCAAGTACATCACAAGTTCATCGAGATCTTTAAAATTTTGGACATTGGCCAAAAATACATCAGATGAATTGAGAATTTATACCAAAACCAGGCAACACAATATTAATAGCCGAAAGTATACAAGATCTACAACAACAGAGTGGTGGTGCATAGTAAACAAATTAATATCGGGAAAACAAAGTTTATGGTTACGGATAAGCAAGTTCAAATATTTGGGAGCATGGCTTTCAGAGAAATAGACATCACACCGTCTTTACCCACACTGGCTTTAATATCAACCTTAAGCTTCGATTCATGAAATGCTATATATGGTATGGAAGGATGGGCTTTGAAAACGGCATCAATAAACAAAATTGCCTTTGAGATCCCCTAGACAGCAAGAATTACAATAGAAGAAGTGCTTAAACAAGTTAGCAGAGAACGCGACCTATTGGTTACAATAAAAAAAAAAAATTGCATACCTGGGACATTAAATGAGGAGTATCGTATATTGCAACTGATGCTTGAGGCAAAATTGATGAAAAAGAGGGAATAAGAAGAAGTCTTGGCTGCAAAATATAAGACAATAGGACTTCGTAATATAGGATGTTTCTAGCTAGGAATCAAGTAGTCAAAAAGAGAAGAGCTAAACGCTTCATATGTACCAGTAAACCCAAATATATACTATCGAACCGGGTGGTTGAGAGAATGGAGGCGCTGTACTGACAAGGTCTAGTACACCCACACTAATCATGTATAGTCTAATGTCCAGAATTAATAAATGCCATAATTTCTTAAAATGTTTTGCTTGGGGCTAAAACTTGCAACAAATTATAGACCGAGATACGAGGCTTCAAGCAACTAAGCCACTGTCACTCTCCGACCGACAATAGCCAGTGCAGTCCTACATATTGCGAAGGCAGAACTGTATAAAGTACGTTTTACAAATAGCTTAGAAAATTTAAGCCAAAGAATTCAAAATGATATTTTTTGTCGGTTTTGTCGGCTGTTGATATTTGTGGACCTACGCTTATGTTACACCTTACAGCTGCCTTTGGATATGTATCTGCAAATTATTAGGAAATTTATAATGAGTTTAGAAAAGGGCAATTTTCTTCTTTACAAACATATCGGGCGGTTTTGATTCTCAAGAGAAATGCTGCTTTTGGAGGAGGTATTATTGTTAAATTTTTATTCCAAAAAAAACCAAAAAGCTACTAACCACCACGACCCAGCTAAAGGCCCCTCATTAGCTTCCATTGTCCATTTGGGGGCTTTAAAAACAAGAATAGAACACAAAATAATTTAGAATAGTATATCTTAAAGCACTACCCGAAAGATATACTAATATAGCATCCCAAAAAGTTTTGGAAACTAACTATAAATTAAAATTAAAAACATGCACAATCCATGCTTAAAAAAAACTTTTAGATCTTCGATCAGGGATTTCAAACATTATTAAGATCTAATCATCTAATTTAAATGTTGTTTGAAACAATGCAGCTAGTACAAGACATTCGTTCTATATCAAAATCTGTTGCAATAATATTCAATGAGGAAACAGATAACATGTATCCAACGTCAGATAATTAAAAAAATATTATTTTATATTTTTATCTATAAACAAGAATCTTAAAAAAAAAAATCTGACTACAAGCCAAATTTTAAACAAAAAATGACTTCTCAATGTTTGTTTCAATTTCCAAACCAAACCGAAAACCACCGTACGTTAAACTGTATTTTTGGAATAACAATATAACACAACCTTCTATGGAATGCGAATATTGTCTAGATGGCTTCAAAAGTTTCTAGAAAATAGATTTTTTATGATGCCGACATTTTCTTCCGAAGAGTATCGATCTCGGTACCAAAATATACTTGGACTTTTTGTACACATGATCAATATTGGTAGCGGTTCATGTCAATATGATATAATTTTTGAAAATAATATTTAGAATATCATTAAATTGAGTCCAAATACAATCGTGTGTATTGGTAATCGAAATATTTCCAGAAAAATGTTAAGCAACACCAAGAAATACTTTAAATAATTAAAGGCACGAAAAAAGGGATTCAGTATGTTGTTGGAAGTACTAAAACTCATTCATTAGCAAGTTTGATGCTAAGACCGTGGTGTTTTGTTAATTTCACATATGTTCTTAAATGAGGCAATACTGAGAAATTTGATAGTAGACGTTTGTTAGATGATGAACTAACTGAATAAAAGTATTTGTCTAAATTTCAAATTGATTGCGAAAAAAGAAGACAATATTATAATCGATTTAGAATTTCATACTTACATTTGTTGGTTATATTGCATCATGTTGCAAAATTGATTAATTATAATTATCTGTTGGTAACGATTTATTTTGGTCTCGCGTTAAGCAAATCTTTCTTAGTATTTTTATCAAATTTGGTTTAATACGTTTTGCATTTCCATATAATTATGTAAATTGTGATATCTGTGTAATAATGTTTTATTGTTTTAACAGTTTATTTATATATTGTATGTCATATTTGTTCACTGTATTGTAATACTTATTGTCTATGACGATCATCATTAGTACTTTGAGGTCAACCATCTTTCTAAATTTATTTCTGGTTTTTATTATAAGAAAAAGCAACATTATTTAATTAAATTGTTAATACATATTTGTCGAGAGTAAGAAAAGTTTTGTAATATGAATGAATAGAAAAGTGCAATAAAATAATATTCCAATCATTGATTTTCTAGGTCGGTTTTTCATTCAATTCCATTACTTTTTAATACACCTTGAATATTTTCAAGGTTTTCTATGTTGTTGACTTGATTATAACAACAATGACAATTAAATAAACATATTATATTATTTATACATCAAATAAATTTCAAACACATCAACCCTATTAAACCCTCATTAAGCAGGCACAAGGTCCTACTAAATAAATGATTTACCGATGAACTAAATCTATTTTTTAGATAAAAATTCCATAATATACTTTTCATTTAATTTGTTCATATTTCACAACTTATTTCGTATGCAAATATGAAATCAACATATTTACTAGCATTATGTAATTTCAATATATACCAATGTAAATTATTTAATTTTTATAATTCATTAGTTAATTGTGTTACTATCCAAATTTATTAAATTATTCCAAAAAGGTTTGTTTTTTTTAAATGAAATCTGTTTCTAATATATAATTTACTCTTACATATTTTAAGCTAGGAATAGATAATTTTAATAAATATTATTATCGATCGCTGTGTTATTATCCTTGACATAAGGAACAACTTTCCGAGTAGTTCCCTAAATATTCAGTTATCGACCCATCATCAGTCCCAGAACTACATTGCACCATATTATATCATCAAATTAATATTAATAATAACATAACTTGCATTTGTAGACTTGATAGAATGCAAAATATGTTTTAAACAATAATAAAAATGTCATTGAAGAAATATTTCAGAAACATTTAAAATATTCACAATAATGATAACATATAATCACCATAACATAATAAATGGGTAGGGATTAAAGGTTTTTAATTTATTTATACCTATATTAAATATATTATCCTCTTTTAAATCGCACAACAATGGAACTTTTAACAATTTCCTTCACTCACTTTCTTCGACTCACATACACTTTACATTTAACATAACACAAGTTTCGGTTGAACTTTCGCACCCACAATAATGCGATTTTGTGCCGGTTTTCGCGACTAATGTGCGGAACGAACGAGTTGTCCTTTCGGTTGGCGCTGTATGAACGCACTGAATAGACTAAGCGCGGAATCGCGTCTAGAGGGCCCGAGAGAGAGCTAACTGAACGTGCGCTGCACGCTTCTCCGTCGTCGAAAAATTGAGTTTTGTTGCATTCGGAAAGGTGTAGAAATTCACCTGGATAAGGTTTAATGGAGGGGAGGTGATATACATCGTGCCCTATTGTAAGAGGGAAATGTATTTTATGTGAGTGTTTTGAATTGAGTCATTTGAATAAGGCCAATGTCCAATAACCTGGATATGGATAGGCATGTGGAATATGAACGATTTACAATTGCGGATTTATAGTTGAATGTTGGATGTGGTCATGGTCGATGGAATAAGGAAAATACTTAGTAATACCTCTTTACGTATTTGGTATAATTCATTAACACCTAGACGGATCTAGCAATGTTTAGGCATATGTGAGTTTTGATATTGTTTCATTTTACCAAAACGAGTTATATGTACTACAAATACTTATTTTAATATACGTGTAAACATTTCTTGATATATTGAACAGAATCGATGTGCAATCTACTCTGACATTAACATTCTTGACTACGATTGAGGTTAATTAGATTAACTTTAATAATGCCAAAGAAGCACTTATATAATTATATTGAAACTTTCAATAATTTTCTTCACTTTTTATTAATAATAAATATAAATAAATTAAAAAATATGGAAAATAAATTTGAATTGTATGTAACAAAATTTACACTGTTTTATTTTTTTATTTTTGGATGTTTGAATGTTTTAATTATTAATAATGTTTTAAAAAATTCCTATCAAAATACTAATAACGTAGAATTTTCAATCAATAAATCTACATTTACTATAACTGCGTAGTGGTGAAAATGAAACAAGTAATATTTTTTTTTTTAGTAAAAAACATTATAATTTTTTTACGTAGTCACCTTTTATCTCGATTTTTTGTACAATAATGTTATATATATACTTATATGGCAAAGCATAGTAAGGTAACAAAGAACAGGCCCGTATTAAATAAAATTAAATAAATTAAATATATTTAAATATAAAAATAAATATATTCTGAATAACAAATAAATGAAGGAAGTTGAAGAAGATATAACTAAAAGGAAAAGAGAGGAAGAAATAATGAACAAAGAGGGAGAAAATCACTTTAGAAAATCTAAAAAGATACTGAGATCACCAGAGCAAAGAAAAAGAGAAGAGAATAAAAGAGTGGATTTTGGAAAGGATAATAAAGAAGTAAAAGTGGAAAATACAAATAAGGAAATGGATGAACTTAAAGAAATGATGAAAGAAATGATAAAGGAAGTCAAAAAAGGGACAGAAGAACTAAAAGAAGAGATACAAAGCGTGAAAAACGAGTTAAAACAAATGAAAAAAGAACATGAAGAGAAGGAAGAGGAATGGAAAACGGTGAAGATGGAAATGATGAGAAGAATTGATTTATTAGAAACAAAAGAAAACGAAAAAGAGAAAAGAGAGAGGAAGAATAATATAATAATAACAGGAAGAGAAGAACAGACAGAAAACACGATTGAAGACATTGAAAAGTTCATAAAAGAAGAGTTGAAAGTGAACGTGAAAATTAAGAAGGCATACAAGACAAATAAAGAAGGGAAGGTAAAAGTAGTGGTAGCTGAAATTGAAACATGGGAAAAAAAACAAGAAATCATGAAAGCAAAAAGCAACTTAAGAGGGAAAAAAATCTACATAGATAACGACCTAACAATAGAAGAAAGAAATGTTCAAAAACAAATAAGAAATATTGCCAAAGAAGAGAGAGAAAAGGGAAATAGAGTAAAAGCAGGATACAGAAAAATGGAAATGAATGGAATACAATACACATGGGACGAGAAAGAAAAAGGATTGATAGAAAGGGGGGAACAGGGTGCAAAAAATTCAAAAAACTATTAGAAGAAAAAAGAAAAATATCGGCCAAAGAAAAAAGAAACAGAGGAAATGCTATGGAAAAGGAAACGAAAAAGGATACTGAATACGAAAACAAAATTAGAATAGGAACATGGAATGTAAGAAGCGTAAAAGGAAAAGAGGAAGAAATAGTCGAAGAAATGATAAAACATAAAACAGCAATACTAGGAATTACGGAAACAAAAAAGAAAGGAAGGGGGATAAATACGATACACAAGGGTTACATGCTGATATGGTCAGGGACAGAAGATAAAAATAGAGCAAAAGGAGGAAGAATGAGTGAAGAAAGAAATACTAAGAAAATTTATGAGACAAGAGTAACAGGAGAACAAAAAAGAGGAAGACCCAGAAAAGAATGGAACAGCGCAATAAAGGAAGAAGCTACAAGAAAAGGAAACACGTGGGAAGAAATAAAAGAGATAGCCAAGGATAGGAAGAAATGGAGAAAATATTACACAAACTAATAATGTATACGCCTGACACCGAAAGGTAAAAAAGGCAATTGAATAAATAAATAAAATAAATAAATATACTTATATACATATATATATATATATATCTGTCTGAGTCAAGTGTACGGAACAAAAATTTGATTTTGCTCAAACCACTGAAAATGAATTTTTCTACATTTTAAGATTTTTTCAATAAGCCATTTTAGAGTAATAAGCAATCAAAATTTGAAAAAATCGATTTTTTTGCATTTGTTTACATTTTTTGATTGTTTGTAACTTTTCAGGGTTGCATTTTTAAGAAAAAAAACTGTAATGATCTCATTTTTTACATCCAAAATTTTATTTCCTTAAATTTTGAAAATTTTGCAGAATTTTAAAAAACAGTTTTTCTTAAAAAATTATGACGGGTATTTTTTTTTTTTTCAAATATGGATAAAAACGTGCTTTTATATGTGCAAATAATAGCTTGAAAAATTTAGGAACCTTTAAAATAGGCGTTTTTGTATCGATGATTTTTTCATTTGAGTTTTTTAGAATTTCTTTCTGCCGAGCCATTTATTTAAGTTAGAAAACAGGAAATAGTCGCTGAGATTTAAGCCATGGTACCTGATGGAGGAGCACTTTTTTTCAAATGTAGTAGCTTCTCTTTTAATTTTTTAGAGAAACCTTTTACTAATATTTTAGTTAGCTGCAAAACTAACTCTTATACTGTGTTCACTTTTTAGGTTATAATCAGTAAAGTCTGACATATCATCATGGTTACAGTCATGCTTGTTGAACAACTCTTCCAATTTATTAAAGTTTACTTTGAAAATCAGATATCGATTTGAACAATTTGTAGTGGTTTGTGGTTTTGGCGTACATTTTCATAATTTCTTACCACATACATGAAGAAAATATTGTAGCTATAAATGAAAAGGAGGAAGAAGATCTAGATTTATCAATTTGTTGTTGGTCGCAGCAATTGGGCGCTTTGTTTTTCAACTACGTGGAAAATTTTGCGCAAAGATCTTACCCTATATTATTTTATATAAGATATAGATGAAGCATTAATTAAAACCACTAAATAATCATATGCGTCGTTGGAAACTGACGGCAAGCACAACAATCGACTTATTGAAATCAAAATTTGGCGATAATTTTGATTTTAAGAAATGGATCTGTAAATTGGACTTTAAAAAGATGTGATGTTACACGTAAAGTCATTGGTTTATACTATTAAACTAGCAACAACTGAGGCCTTGCATTAAAGCAAGTTTTTGCGGAGTTGGGTTTAAAAATTTGCGCGGAACTAAAAGAAATTAGTTTTTTTAGCAGCAATATCAAACAACACAACACAAGTAACAAAGCAACACAACTCATTAACAAATCAATTAAGTAATGTCAAATGCAACTTGCAATGATAGTGAATGCATTTACGTATACAAAATCTGTTTAATTGCATATTATACTGACTGTTGTAACGTCATATATTCTATTTTACTTTACAAACCACGGGGCCGGTTGTGACATACGGCCAGCTGTGCTTGAAATAGTGATCCAAAATCGGACGATAAGAAAGCTCTAAAATAGTTTTTAAATATTTATGTCTATTATTTAACTTTTGAAAAAAGATTTTTTTCTAATTTGAAGTTCTATTGGGCTTAAACATACATTCATTATTTTTAAGGTAATCAATATGGAATATATTGTGTGCTTCTTAAAAAACTGTGGCCATGACTTTGTTGGCTGATAAAACCTATATAAGATGTATCCGTCATAAATTCTTGGATTAACCAAAAAAATCATGCACTTATGAGAAAGATATTAATTATTTTTCAATATAATCTCAACACACTTAATACATTGGTAATTTTATCCTCTCATAAAAATATTCTGAAGATTCAAATGCTCCAAAACAGCAGTTTTCACATTTTGGTCGATTTTTTGAAAGTTGCATTTTTTTATGGCAAGTTGAGCAACCTTATCGGTGTGCACAGGTGCGTTGTTGTGCAACAACCTGACTCTTTTTATTAAAGTTTCTTGACGCTTTGCCCGAATTTTTTTTTTCAACTTATGTAATAAGGTTACATAATAAGCATAATCAATCATCAATGACGGCGTGCAGGTGAACCAATATCAAGAAAAGCCATCATCTTTTTGGTTGACGGGGATACGTTGGTTTTTTTTGGTGGTGGTTTCCCTTACGCCGCTATTTCACAAATTCTTCTTTGGACAGAGGATCGTTATTCAAGACCATAGATTCATCCCCCGTAACAATAGATTGCAGAACTTCTTTTAGTTTACAATCAAATTGATGCTGTTTTTGAAGAGCAGACAGAAGTTTTGGGACTCATTTTGCACTCACTTTATTCATACCCAAATGGTCATGGAGTATTTGGCGAATTGATGTATTTGACAGCTCTGAAATTGTTGATAACTTATTCAGTTTTATTAGGCTATCACTATGGACCAGTTCTTTAATAAAGGCGATTGATTCTTTTGTGATTACACAACTGGTCGAGCAGAACCTGGGTCATCTTCTAAAGACTTATAACCCATCTTAAACTTTTTGGCTAATTCTTTCACGCTAGAATAAGAAGGTGAATCTTTATGACGGTTAAGACCTTTCAATATAAAGAATTTGATGACCGTTCGTCACTAATTTTTTTTCAAAACTGGCATAGTTGTAGTAGATATTACTACAAGACTAATTAAAGTAGATGGTTGAAATTGCATATGTACTTTAATAAAGCATTACACTTTACTGACAATATTTGACATTTGGTCTGAAGTTTTTAGAACTGTAGTAGGCTAGGAATTTATGGCGGTTATTTTCTACTTTAGCATTTTTTGGAGCAGATTTGCATGTTTTCTATGTCTTGTTTATAGTTATGAAACCACTCAAAAACTCACTTTTGTTGCTTTTGAACATTGTCAAACTTGCATCTGAAATTGCATTTTTGGTCGATTGTAAGTAAACACGGCAAATATCGCACTTTTACTATTAATTTTATCAATCAATTCTGACGGTGGTGACTTTACCTAGGCATCCTCAACGTTCCGCATTGCGTGTGATTGTACAAATATAACGAAAATTATTAAACCATGTTTGAATTATTTTAATTGGTTTACATAATGGTGATCAACACACGAACATTTATTTTTTACATATTTTATATGAGAGCTTTTCTGCTAAAACACTTTGACGTAAGTTCTTAAATCAACAACATTTTTATTACTTTTGAAAGCTTGCAAAATGTTTTTTAAACTTTATTTATTTTTAAAATCTTGATTTGTTTTTTTTTATTTTGCAATTTTTATTTATGTTCTGAAAGCTACTATTGTGTTTTGAAAGCTTTTTTGTTATCTGAAAACTTTATTTATGTTTATAGCATTAAGCATAAGTATTAAAAATTCAACTTTATTGCTTCAAAAAGCTTGCAAAATACTCTGTAAAGACTTTTTTTTTACATTTTTTTCATGTACCAAGTTTTTATTATGGGCATTTGCATTTTAATCAAAAAAAATTCTTTAAGGGCGCGGTTTAGGGAGTGTCATAAAACTACGAGCAGAACTCACGCAATTTAACTCATCATAGCATGACCTACCAAAGTTTAAAATTTTATTAATTTGTGATTTGTTTGAGATGTTGGTTACAACCATTATTGGCGTTAGTATTTATTTTAGCTATATTGAATACATTGGCAAAATTGTTATTTTTGAAATGTTTCATAAATTTAATTTAATTGAACCTTGTAAAGTCATTTTTTGATAATGTTAACTGTCTTACGTGTTGATTCTTTATTGATCTAATTAAAATTAAATTTAAATATGCTAAACTATTGCATATTTTTATTACTAATTTTCTTTTTCTTGTTTCAGGTAAGTTTTGCCTGGACTTTTTTGTCAACTTTTAATATTGTAAGTTTTATTAATTGTAAAATAATCAAATTTAAATGAATACTATAATAATAGGGCTACAAAATAAACTTGTTTTCTTTTCAACTAGGAATCTATCTACCTCTACTATCCTAATACTTTTTATGTAAAATATGCCCATAGATATAGTGTCTTTACGACATCGGCTTAATTTATCTCAGCGGATTATTTTATTACCAATCGCCTTGGAGAGGCAATTATGTTAGTATTATATACCATAAATAGATTATAACACCTTTTTGTTTAAGGGTAAAAATATTATATAAATATACAATATTTTTACCCTTGAATAATAATTTCGGGTTTCAAGTATAAAATACAAACATAATTGTTAGGTAATGAAATAACCAGCCAAAATAATTTTAGATCATGTCGTAATGATACTATATCTATGGGCATACCATACGTACATATAATACACTGATTTATTTTGTTATCAAAATGTAGATGGATAAATATAGATTTTATCAGTATGTTTTATTTAATTTTTTGGGGTAGTAGTTTGTGAGGTGTATTAAATTGAAATTAAGTATTCAATTGTTATCAGTTTGTTTAGAACTAAAATACAGGCGTTTTAACTTTAAAAAGAAACTATTTCCATAAAAGATTGCATTTTTTAAATTGATTAAAATTTTATGTTTGAGTTATTATATTTTTGTGGAAACTAAAAAAAATAGCTTGAATATCTTGAAAATATCATGGTATCAATTTAAGATCTACAAAAATAACTATTTTATTTTCAATTAAAGCGTCAAATATAGTGAAGGTAAATTATAATAAATAATTTTGATAGTGATAATATATTTATACTTTGTCGAAGCAGCCTGTTTTACATGATTAATCCGTATTCTCAGTAATAATCTGCGTTCTGATTTTGCCCAATGGCAACGATTTAGATTGGGTTGGTTTTAGCTAATTTTACAATTTATTTGCAAATTTGATAACCAAAAGTGTTGTGATTTTGATGAATTTTTATTAGGTTTTTATTGCTACTATTTTTTTGCGAAAATCTAAGAACGCATAAACTCATAGAACACCAAAATATCACTTTATTTCAGAAATTATTTTGCCAAACTTTGTTTTTACAAAACTTTTTGTTATATTGCTAAATTGAGATTGCAACTGCTATCTAACAGATACTCGGTGGTTGGTACGCTGTATACAAGTTTTTAGAATCTATTTCAATTAACTCAAAGTCTTAGTCATAATTTTGCAGATGATACCACCCTTCATACTTCATACTTTCTAAATACAATATCGACAAGTATGGCGGAGCGTCTTGAAATTTCTAGGTTAGAATCTGTAGCATCTATAAACAAAGACAACAAAGACCTCAAAACAATATCTGAATGGGGCACTACCAACATGGTCAATTTTAACTCTAAAAAAACTTTTACTGTTTTAAAATCTAAATCCGAGGTACCATCAGTACCAAATATTAAACTAAACAACGAATCCATATCTGAATATTTTTTAATTTGTCTTTTAGGTGTTACAATCTTACATAATCTTCTCTGGAACGACCATGTTGTCAACTTATGCTTTGAAAGTATCTAGAAAACTAGGATTTCTTAATAGATGTAAAAAGTTTTTTTCTTTTGTTCAACTTTTGCATTGATATACAACTTATATTCGTTTTTGTATTTAATATTGGTCTCAATTATGGGGAGGAGCATTGGAAACTACACTATCTCTTCTAAACTATATTCAGAAAAAAGCTATTTGGATCATTGCTGATTCAAAATTGACTAATGACTTAGATACTTTACAATACAGGCGTAATGTTACAGATCTTTGAATTGTCTATAGATATTTTAATGGACATTGTTCAAACGAAATACAATACATGTTGCCATCTAAACAATTATTAACTCCTAGGCTTGCTAGGAGTCTTCACAAATATTCACTGACAGTTCAAAGATGAAGGACCGAAACTTTTAAGAGAGATTTTTAACAGTACTATCTACCACAAGAAACCAAGAAGTACCCATTTATTAGTTTTTATTTTATGTGATGAACTTTGCTTTTTTTGTAATTTTGCAAAATAAAGATGATGATGATGATGATTATTATTATTATTATTATTATTATTAATATTATTATTATTGACAAATGGAATGAACTTTTAATTTTAGTATGTCTCGAGACTTAAAAGCCACAAATATTGAAAGTCAATGTGATAGTTTCAGCAAGTGTGGTTTCACGCGTTGAAATTCAAAGATATTTTTATTTTGTTTGTGACATATTATGTTATCTTTAAATATCACATTTTGAAAAAAAATGGCATATTTGTAATTTGTATATGAAAATTTGTGAAAATTAATGCTGAGATGTTTATTTTTAATTTATTTGAAAAAGATCATTTTTTGTATTGAAATTTCAAAGTTCTCAATATTCAATTTTTTAGAAATTTAAGTTGACTGTTACTAGTGATGATTTATTTTTATAATTTAAATTAAACAATTACTTTTTACTACAATAAGTTACTTTTATTATCATTTTGAAAATGTTTCTAGTTTTGAATCTACCAGAGCCTTCAACAGGCGTTACATAATATATCTTTTTATTAAGTTTCACTAGAAGGATCCAGTAGCCACCAAGTTTGCAACGAATTCGAAATAATAATAAACTTAATAAAAACTTTTAATTATTTTATATTATAATGACAGAAATGTTGACCTATCAATGGAAAAAAAAAATAATTTAAATTTAATTTGTTGTTTTTTTTTGTTGTCGATGTTTAAGGTTTGGTAAACGGTTTGATGTGATAGTACAGGATTATCTTTATTATCAAAAAAATTATTTATTAACATTTTAATTTTATTCGTTAGTATTGGTATATTATTGCTAGTATTCAAAGATAAAAAACCGAGGTGCGATGCATTATTTTAACCGCATTCTTAGTTATTGCATGACGATTTTTGTTATGATAGTTTGATAGAATTGACAATCTCGGTTTTGGTTAGATATCATAAGTTTAAAAAATAAAGGTTTGCAATGAAAACATAAACAACAGAGAGTTAAAAACAATTTTAAGTTTAATATGATGAATACTTTTTCAATATCTTCAATCATTTTTTTGGGTTTCTCTGTTTTTTACATAATTTATTTTGCACTTAGGGCTTTAGGTTCTATTATGCACTTCTTGTTGTTACTTTTTTAATAGTTTTGTTTTTTTAATAAATTTTAGAAATGTTCAGCTTTTCTTTGATTATATTGTGTTTGCCGAAGAAGGCACTATGTTGCGTATTGTAAGCTTTGTACGTGCTTAGCAGATGTAGCGGAGTTATTATCTTTTTATCGCAACCTAGGAAATCTGTCTGGATTTTTTCTATGCATGTGTTTATTTGGACCACGTCTAGTTATCAAGTAAGCTTTTGCAGATTATACAGTCCATCACTAATTTGGGTTTTATTACTAGCAAGTTTATTGTCTGTAGGGCCCATTGGTTGTCCGGCATAATAGTTATTGGTCTGATAAATTGTTTTCCTGATTTGATGAACACAATGGTGGTTATCCTTGAAGGCAACATTGCCAAACCCCTTTGCACCTGTTAACTAGCTGATGTATGTTAAGTTTGTAAGATTTTTTATATTGGTATGCATATTAATAATGTGCAGAAGCAGAGACTTAGTGTCCCATTCCGTATATAATTGTTGTTTAGTAACTTCTAGCTTCTTTGGCATGGTGGGAGCATTTTCCATACAATTTCTGTAAAATTGATTTTTTTAATTTTTTGTGTTTTTTTTTGTTTTTTTTGCAACACCGGCTAATGCTGCTGAACAGGTTTAGCTTTTGCGTTCTTGTTGTGCCTGCATGCAGCTGACGAAGGTGATGGTAACGGCGAGTTGCGCTTTTGTTGTGTCCATTTTTGGTTGTTGTTTTGGAACATTTTTTTGCCCTGCCGTTAAGGTTGCTTGCGGTCTTTGGCTGATTTTTGCTTTTGTTTGGCGTCCCCGATATCTTCTAATGCTTTTTGGTTGCTGCCGGCTAATTGGTTTTCTTTGAATTTTTGGTGTAATTTGTTATTAATTTTTGACATGATTTATTTTGTCTATTTTACGGTTGTTTTTTAAGCTTTTGTTACCTAAAAGCATTGGTGGTCATAAATGAGGCACGGAAAATAAGTTTGACAAAAGAAGTTCACAAAGGAAAGCATCACAAGTTATTGCTGAAACATTGTTATTGTGCACTTGTGTTGGTCTGCGTGTGCAATTATTCTATCTGTCACTTGGGTGACGTTTTTACCATCTTTTATTTTTAATTTATAGAGTCCAGTAGTTACAAAAGTATTATTGGTTGTTTGAGACCAAGGTTGGTAGAAAAAAGTATATAAAGGTTGCCTGGTTTTGCCTCTAAATGATGTAGGTGCGGGTAGTGGTGCGGAGTAATATTGTTTGATGACGTAGGGGGAGACCCAAGTCTCGCTTTAGATATGTTCTTTTTACATAAATGATTGTTTTAAATCAAGTTAAGCTTAATAAAACAAGCAAAATCTTTATTTGATTTGTAGTTATAGAAGTACACCACTGCCTGCTAATATCCGCTAACATATTATATGAATTATATGTAAAAAATAATGAATTAATTTAATTACATTTTTATATTTAAATAAGACATCTAATATTTAATAGCAATGTTTGTTTACTGTAACTAGATAACATATTGTTCGATTGTGTAAATAGGAGACCCGTGCAAACGACTCCGCCCCTATGCTAAAACCAGGCAATCTTCTAAATACAAATTTTCTACTAACCTTGGTTTGAGCCAAGTTATGTAAAATAAAAAAAAAGAAAATTACACATAGATACAAATCAAAGTTTGATGCTGTTAATATTTTAACTAGACCGACGCTAATTCACTCGCAATAATAACACAGTCCAGACATTATTAATTATTGTTTTGCTACGGTTTTGATCTGGTAAAAACTTTAAATGTTTGTGTTATTCTTCTAATTAGTATTACGTTTATTTATAGCTTTTTGCGTATTTTGTATTAAATAAGTTTTATTTTTTATTTGTTATTTGTTTATTTTCTAGTAACCATAACGTTTTAAAGATTTTTTCTTTCCGTACACATGTTTAAAAGAACTTGGTCATAGTATTAAAACTGTTCATAGATATAATAGAGTAACTAAGCTGACAGACCGGTGTTGTTCACAGCTTATCAGATACGAAAACAACAAATATAACAAATTCTATTATAACTTTCATATGCTTCATGTGATCAACAATAATCATTTATTCTAATAAGCACATTTTTTAGTTTTTACTAGTTTACGACATATACAATTTTTATTGAAACTCATACTATTCATTCGTTTACACATACAGGTTATAAATTTTATATTTTTGGCTATATTAGGTTACATTGAATCATATTTTTAAATAACGATGAAATCATCTCGGCGTTCAACTTGGGTGACATCTACTTTCTCTAGTTATAAGATCTTACATTATGCAAATTCTGTCATATTTATTTAAAAAAATGGATACTCTTAGCTTAGGGAAAAAATACAGCTGTTAACTATTAATATATTTTGCATATACCATTTGCAAATTTTTGTTTCATTTTGTTTCCTGAAAACTACAGGTGTGTTGTTATCATTAATTAATATTTTTA
This sequence comes from Tachinus rufipes, assembly GCA_963932245.1. Classification (NCBI taxonomy): domain Eukaryota; kingdom Metazoa; phylum Arthropoda; class Insecta; order Coleoptera; family Staphylinidae; genus Tachinus; species Tachinus rufipes. The sequence goes on along the minus strand of OZ010741.1, from coordinate 39,914,544 downwards.
TGTTTTATAGTGATTTAATTAGTTATTACGATGTAGCTAGACATACTTAATTAACGTTGTTGTATTTAATTTTGAAATTGTAATTGAATTAAATTATGTAGACGTAAACATACAAAAACTTAATTAATATTAAAGTTGTATTATATCAATTTCTTATTGAAACGTTGTGGATTATTAAATTACCTTACGCTGAGTGTATCACATCATCAAACAAAATTTAATATATTCATATGATAAATCTCGGGTGTCGTAAATAACCTGTCAAACCAAAACGAAATAATTCCAATCTCTCTTTTCCCCATCAAACCTCAAACGGAAATATTCATCATCTATATTTCATCCATTTGATTAAAACTTGCATAATCCTATGGAGGTGTTGAAAGATCCGGAGAACTTTTCAACAGATAATTCTCTATTCACAATGGGGTTAATTTACTATGGCAAGAGGTCCCACCCGAGAAAATCAAGTGTCATCCTGTTTAAATCACTGACGCCATATATAGGGGGTGTTTAATAAATTGATGTATGCGTTACAAATTGGGTTTATTGAATTTAATAAAGTCAACGCAGATTATGGTGGGCACATAAATTACAGCAGACATAAACATACGTGTGGGTTTTGAATAGTTAGATTGAATTAAAAAAAAACTTATAGTGGTGTTTGGGTATTCAAATTTAATGATTATTTCACACCGTAAAAGTCAAATAAAGTATGAATAAGGAGTTAATATTTCAAGAAAAAGTTTTCCAGCAGCACCAAAGTTTTTGTAAATAATGCACACCGCATTAAACCATATTTAATAATAATTCATTTTGTATAGTTAAATAATGTTGACGGTAATCATCCATGGGTTCAGATAATATCCAGTTACACTCTGTGCACACTATAAATGCCGATGCAAAATAGCATTATTGAGATAAATGATAATTACAAATATATAAAGCTAATGTAATCAAAACGACGATTAATCTTGCTTGTGCTCTCAAGATAAGAAAAATATCAGTTTACATTCTTGCAAGGGAAATTGTTTAGCTCGTGGATATACAGTAGTAGTTAGCATTGAAGTATTTATTATACACTTCAAGACATTTTAGCATGTGTAAATATATGTATTATTTGTTTGAGTAATGCGATTTGATTGATGATATTCACCGTTGTATGTTTTGTGGTTTTTGTTAAACGATTGACGTGATGCGTTTAAGTACTAAAGAGAATATTTTGTTTAACCGCAATGCATACTGTAAATGCATAAACATTATTACATAATTTTTATTACTTTATATAAATGTCTTTTCTTATGCTATTATGAATATTGTTTATTAACTAACAGTATAAAACTTAAAAGTATTTTTAATATTACAAAGTTAGCAGTCAAAACATTTAATTGGTGAAATCGTTAGAGGTTTGCGGCAGCGTTTATTTGCGGTTTCTGCACATATTGTCTTTTTATTTTCATATGCTGGACTTTTAGACTGGTTTAAGATTAGATTGGATAGAGTATATATTTATAGCAATAAATGTTGTTTATTTTTTTTTTTTTGCTATGTATGTTTCTCAATGCACCTACTTGTTACATAGAGACGAATCCTAATTTGTATTATTAACACATTGTGGATAAAGATAGAAAGAACTTTATAGAATATTTTTATTAAGTTGCTAGCTTGCAAGTTTATTAATAGTTCAGTTTATTCCTTTTGACCACTGCAGTATGGCAGATGAAGGATCCGTGCCGGTAATTAGTTACCCTTTATGCTTATTGTTCTGCACGTTTGCTACTGTTTCTTTATATAATCAATTGTCGTCAATGAGCTTTTACCAAAAGTTTTATTTATCTTCTTTAAGTGACAGTAGGTAGATGATGGCTTTATACTCAATTTGCCGATTGTCTTTGATCTGGAATTTGTACGTCATTTGGGTTCTTGTTCTTCCAGAATGTTTTGAAATCTTATACATATGGCTCACAAGGGAGTGTTGGTGTTTTCTGAATTTTGGGTGGAGGGTGGAGGGTGGAGGGTAAAACAAATTTTACTGCATTAAGAACTCAATAGACTCACTTTGTTGTCTTGACGCATAGCCAACCTATATTGTTGTCCTTTATGCTGGCCAGCTTTTCTCCAACATGGACTCCCTTGCGTATGCATGTGTTTTCTAAGTTGACAATGCTCAGCCAAGGTTCCTGTTAATATTTGCAGGTTCTTTTAAGAGAGTTGTTGATAAAAATTAGTTATCTTAGGGTTTGGGGTATTCATTGCCTCTTTTGTCTGTCTACAGCCTGGAGTGTTGTGGTGAGGCTTTTGGGTGGTGAAACGGTCCATGGTTCAGGTTCACATTTTGGAGGTTGACCGTTTTGCGCCAAACTATTAGCTATAGTATTTCCTACTAAATTGGTGTGTTTTTTATTTAGCACAGCTTGATGTTATTTTGCGTGCTGCTTTGCTGTCCATTAGGATTTGCACATGTTTGTCAGATATGTTTTGGATTATTATTTTCATTTCTAGAGATGATCCCGGTTACTTCAGCTTGGAAGACAGTTGTGTGTATTAACAGTTTCTTTTAGGAGGGAACAATATCTGCCAATCCTCGTTGCAGTGTACCAAAGTTTAGTTACTGGCGAAATTTTATTACCTTATCAACGTAGATGTCAATGGGTGCACAGCATTTTTTCTATGGTTGCAGTCGGTGATGTTTGCATGCTGCTTGATGTATTTAGACATGCATTTTGTTGCATTTTCTGCTTAGTTCTTGGCCACAGAACTATTGCTCCTTAGGTGAGCATAGGTCCTATTACAGTTGTGTATAGAGCTAGAGTACTATCTTTGGAGACAGTCTCTATGTTTTGCTAACAGCTTGTCTATACTGCTAGAACGGCATATATACTTTTTGAATTTTACATTTAGATGTGGTGTGAGCTTGTTGTCGATCACATTTAGGTATTTTACTTTGGTTGACAGCGTTAATGGGATGTTTGGTTTTTTGAGCATTGACCGTAAAAACCTTACTTTGCTTTAATTTTCAATTATAATGAAGATTTCTATCATGAAATTACAGAATATTGATTTGGTGGATCTTTTCTGAATGTATGCATGTTGGTGTATTGGTTACTAGTGCCTTTTTTTGAATTGGTCTTTTGCACAGTCTCTTGACTGTTTTAAAGAAGTATTGGGCGATAAAATTTTGCAGCGGCTCAGTCATTTCACTTGCCTTCGATAGGTTGGTTATGTATCACTACATTTTAAGCAACTAAGATGTTGGGACTTTTTTGGAAGAATATTTTTTATAAAAAGATTTAGTTTACTTTCTTTGTCGATGTATAAGTTTTTATTGTCTTTTTGCACGTTTTTCAAAAACGTCCAGTATGATTGCATTTTTAAATTTTTTGCTTTGTTGAAGAATTTACTATTATCATTTGTATCTTTCTCAAACGATTTGGTAGAAATTGGCATCACATCCGACTAGGACGGTGTTTCCCAACGTGGGGCCCACGCCCCACAGGGGGGCAATTTGATTGTTAAGGGTGGCAATTTGAAAATGGACTTGACACAAGTTTAACCCTTTTGCTCCGGGCCATTTAAATGCAATACTAGATTTTGGTGTCAAAATTGAAAGAAAAAAGCAAATTCTTAAATAATTGCGGCCAATAAATATTATAAATTTGTTTGAGGAGACCAAAATATCAACTGGGTTTTTGGAGTCATCAAGTTAAAAGTCGATTTGTGAGTTATTTAGCCGATATCTTTGAAAAACTAAATATATTAAATAAGCAACTTTAAGGAACAAATAAAACTCTTGTCAATACAAAAGCAAAGATATATAGTTTTATTACCGTTATTGAGTTATATCAGAAATATATTAACAACAAAAACTTTGAACTCTAAAAATGTGAAGCGGCATGGCTTTGTAAGAAAACAGAAATTAAATACCCAAAGTCAACAAAATGTGGAAGAAAACTATTGTTACCATTTTCATCTTTATATTTAGCTGAATGTAGATTTAGTGCTGTAAATGATTTACTGGTAAAAAATAAAAATTGTTTGGATATAACACAACGGGGAGACTTGAGACTGAAGCTAACCAAATTGGAACCTAACAAAAATCTTTATTAAAATTATTTCGTATTTGAATTTCAGTTTTTCATTATATGTTTTGAAAATTTACTTACTATGTTTTGTTAACAATTTTCTAGTGATTTCTTCTTAAAACCTATTATTTAAGTATCTTAAGTAAACAATTCAATTTTTTAGTACTAAAAATTAAGCATATGTTACATAGGGGGTATAAAAATTTTAGAAAGGCTTAGGTAGGGCATGGCACAAAAAAGGTTGGTAAACACTGGACTAGGAGGTTTTTTTGCTTCTTGTGCAATACTGCACCAAGTCCTCAATAGCTGTAGTAGGGGTGGTTCATTATAAGGCAGGTGTACGCACAGTTGTGGACTGGATTAGTGCACTCATTCTGGAGATTAACAACTTTTTGAGAACATTGTTTTTCTCTAAGATTTGGGAGCGTGGAACAATTTGTCATTTCCAATGGACCACACGTTAACACACACACACTTCGTATTAAGAAGTAAACGTCATTTAACATCAATTTTAAGCACTACAGTTTCTGTAATGATGATGTGACCTGCAGACGTTCTATTGCAATGCAATTACTTTTATGAGACAAGTGATTGCTTAATATTTGTAAGCATACAGATGTTTACATTTTACAAGTTTTTTTTTGTACTTGCAGTGGAATTGCACTTTCAACGGTGTAATGTATTATCCAAAATAGGCATATAAATCACTTAAAAATTAAACTAAACATAACTTATAATACTAAAATGAGAAGATATAGTGTTGAGCAGATCCTCAGCGTATGAATTTAGAGTTGGATGGTAAACCGAAGCTTACTGCACGTAGGTCTCATTAGGCTTTTTGTACCTTTTTTAGTGGTCATCTCACTCTGTTGCTTTGGCATTTAATTACCATATGAAACTGATGTATGCGAGGACAAAGTTTGGAGGATTTTTTTATACTGGCTATGCCAGTAGCTCCCCAACAGGCCGGACATGTACATAACACGTGCTCAATTGTCTTGTTATCTATTTTACATACTCTACACGTTGGACTATTTCTAATATTAATTGTGTGTATGTGTTTTTTTAGTTGGCAGTGTCTTGTCAAGATCCCTGTCATTATTTGGAATTTGCAACTAGTAATTGGTTGTTTTGGCGTTTGGGGCAGTCATTGTCTCTTTTGCCTGTTTGCAGCCCGGAGTGTTATTTCAACGTTTTCTCAGTACGTAGTGTGTGTTGGTTTTTTGTAAGTTGTTGAAGCTTTTGAGTGGTAAAGTGGTCTAGGGTTGAGGTCAACACACTCTGAGCCTGTATCAACAGGCAAAAAATTTGAAATTTACAAAACTAGTCCAAATTATGCTTGTGATTACGAAAAAAATGATAAAAAAATTCTATTCATAAATTGGGGTAGTTTTTAAGGGATGGAAGTAGAAATGGCTTAATAAAATTCTGAAACTTTGGATTCGTATAGACTTTGACCTACAATTTAACAAAAAAATAGTGAAACAAATCTCTTAGATAAAATATTGTAGTTTTTAGGGTGGCGAAAACCAAAAAACATGATAAAAATCCTACAACATTCCGTTGTTATGAGCTTAGTGCGCCCATTACTTTCTTGATAAGCACCGTTTTTTCTCCAATTACTATATTTCATATCAAATCTAGCTTTTGATTTTCTTACATTCATTCATCCTGACTTGAATTTAAACTTAAGAGGTATATTTTGGTATATAGATCGTTCCTCAAAACACAATGACATTTCTTAAATTTGGTATGTTAATAAATGAACTGATATTCAATTTAATTTATAAATTCTTTTTAAGTTATATACTTATTACCAGAAGTCGTTGAAACCAAGAAAGATAATCATTTGTAAAATATGATAAAATAAAAAAAGACAGCTATATAGTTAAAACGATTCCGACCGGTACCTTGATTTATAGTATTTTAACAAAAATGGCAACTTTGGCGTCATTGTTGTTTTTGCATATTATTATATAATCAATTTATTTTTTCACCAGTACATTCAGAATGGATCAAACAGTGTCATCAAAAATAGAAAAAAGTACGTTTTTATGTACTTTTTAATGCATTTTGTTCCTATTCGCAAATATAATTGGACAAAAAATACTCCGACATATTATAGTTTGATCCTTTCCTAGTAAAAAATAAATTGATTATCTAATAATATGTAAAAACAGCAATGACGCCAAAGTTGCCTTTGTGTTAAAATACTACAAATCAAGGCAGTGGTCGGAATGCTTTTAACTGTTAAAACTAAAATCGCAAAAAATCGCAAAATTTTAAAATGTACCTTAATTCTACTATGATTATACATTTTAACCATGTAAACAAAAGTGCTCGATCTAGCTCGATACACAACTAAAAGTTTACTTATCTCAGCAAACACACTATTTTGCAGAACAATATGCAATGATAACTTCTAAACGTTTTTATTTAAGTGTTACTACTTTTTCACAAAACAAAAATTACTGAAAATATAATACGTATCTGAGGTTGACAGTTTTGTAACAAAAAAGTTAAATTTAGAGCGATTTAAAAAAGAAACACAGTCTTCAAAATTCACTCGACAAATTGTTTTGAATACAACGCTAAGCGCAATCTTTAAAACTTATTTTTCTTAACTGTAGCAAAGGCCAAGAAAAGCGTTATTAGTTCTGACACACGCACATTTTTACAGGCCCAAGTGTTGGCTACACTAGGCCATAAAGACAAATATGTTAATTGCACTTTAATTTTTGAATTAATACCAGCTTTTAGAGTAACTGACCCCACTGTGCGGCACTGCGTTTGGTAATGATGATTGAGAACCCAGTTGTTTGAGGCGACGGTATTTCTCTCCCCTTTTGATAGTCTATTTTTTTTTTATTTTGCGTCCTTATTGCTTTGGACTGGCTAACAAAGTGGGATTTAAACGTGTTTTCAAAGTGATTGACGATGAAGGCGTTTGTTGCGTTGTTGCCGATTTAGGTGGTTGTACTATTCCATTATTGACCCGTTTGTCCCCTTCTTTTTTATTTTGGTTTTCTCTTTTTTTGTTTTTTTTTACATTTTTGGAAGATTTAAGGTTTTTCTTTTATTGGTTTTAGGCAGTTTATGAAATTTTTGTTTTCTTGTTTTGATTAAATTTTTGCTCCGTAGTGTGTTTTTTCGTTTGCTGTTTGGCATGGGGTGGTGCCGTTTGGCATGGGATGAAATTGCAATGTTTGTGTTATTTGGTTGCCGTTTCTTATACTGTCTTGAAGAAGACTTTACTGGGAGTTACGTTTCAGGTCTTGGGAGGTTTTAGTGTAGACTCTAAGCATTCTTCTGTTGTTGTGGAAATTTCTTTCATGGTTGTAGTTTTGATGTTGAGATGGAAGTTGATTGCAGACGTTGTAGTACCGAACAGCGTTAGTTGCTAGGTTTGGTTAACAGAAGAGTTATGGGTTCTTGACAGTTTAATTATTTTGTGTAGGTTTGCGACCATGTCAGTTAAATTTCTCTAGAAGTTGGTCCATTTCTTCGAGCTGTGCAATAAAAAAAGTTTTTTTGCATAGCATGGTTTTTGACTTACTTACTTGGGGGCATTAGTAATAATAATAATAATAATAATAATAATAATAATAATAATAATAATAATAATAAACACTACACCTGAGCCAGCATGAGCATGAACATGAACCGTATGAAATTGAAAGCAAACTGCAAAGATGGAAACAGAAGGAAATCCACGGTGCTCACCCGCATCAACTATTATCTGATACAAACGATATTAGCGCCTCTAACATATGGCTAAAACAAGGAGGTTTGTACGCTGAGACAACGGGATTCATGCGAGCCATCCAAGATAGGGTTATATTAACCAAAAACTATCAAAAATACATTATTAAAGAAACATCAATAATTGATAAATGCCGAAGATGCGGAAAACCAAATGAAACCAATGAACACATCACTGGCGGATGCTCGATGTTAGCGAATATGGACTACACGCAGAGACAACAACATGGCCAAGATTATCCATCAACAGATAGCCAGAGATCTTATGCTTCTCCCATCTGATACCCCGTACTATAAGTATGAACCAACAGATGTACTTGAAAATGATAGGTATAAACTATACTGGGACCGCGAAATAAGAACAGACGTTAAAATAAAATCAAACAGACCTGACATAGTGGTATATAACAAAGAACAGCAGGAAGTGTCAATCATAGACATTGCAGTACCACTAAACCACAACTTACAATCAACGTATGCTACAAAAATAAATAAATATTTAGAACTGTCTGCAGAAATAAAACAAATGTGGCGATTGAAAGGAGTACGTATATTCCTACTGGTTATCTCAACTACAGGAGTCGTTCCGAAAACCTTGCTCACTGAACTCGATGCTTTAAAATTACAACACCTGCTTCCAGCAATTAGCAAGACAATCGTACTGGATACATGCCATATTGTCAGACGTTTTCTAAATAACAATTAGGTATGGCTTGATAACAATCCGCCTTGCCTAAATCCCAGCCTTTCAAAGAATGAGATTTTTTTTTTTAGATGAAATAATAATAATAATAATAATAATAATATATTGATGCTTATATACAGCGGTATTTACACAAGTCATATACAGTAATTAAAAAATACAATACATATTTACATAAAATCGTTAACAAGAAAATCATTCCAATCATAGAATGCCTTTTTTATGAGAAACTGTTTTAATTTATCTTTAAATTGAGTAAAGTCGGGCATTTTTAGGAAATTGCAGGTCGACGAGAAAATTCTATTTTTGCAGTTTTTTCCACGTTTATGTGAAGCATATTATTATTGAACCAGCTCATTGCAGTTTGTAATGCCGCTTCACTGAGACTATTTACTTCATGGAATGACTTTGCTTGAGTGTAAATAGTAGTGTCATCTGCAAACTCTAAATCCATGCTGACAACGATCAAAAATATTATTTGCTTCCATGTGATCAGCAAGTTGAGTTTTTAAAAGTTTTTCAAATATTTTTGAAAATATGGGCCTATAGTTGCAAACATCATTTTTATTTCCTTTTTTAAAAACAGGTACAATTTGGGCTATTTTAGTGATTCAGGAAATACACCTGCATTTATACAATTGTTAAATATGCTTGCTAAGGGTTCAATGATTAGCCATTTGATGTTTTTAATTACATCAACCGTTAATCCATAGTGATCACTTGATTTGCTATTTTTTAAACTATCGATTGTGTCTCTTACTTCTACACTTGTTACATTTTTAAAATTAAAATACTACATTATTCGATACATCTAACGTTCGTATGATATTTTCCGCCACACTTACAAAATACTCATTAAAATCATTTACATTTATATCACAGTCATTATCACAATTATTATCACATTTTTTACTTTGGGATTTTATCAATTTCCACATAGCCCGAGTGTTGTTAGGCTGAGACCTTTAACTTTTGCAAATTTAAGTGCTTGATTGTACTCTTTCTTTAAAATGTTGTATTCGGTTTTTAACCTAAAATGACCATTTATCTTGTAATCAATATACAACAGATGTAAGTTATTTCTCATATTTTTAAGGTTGTTTGTGTACCAGTTAACATTAATTTGTTTACGACTTATACATTGTTTGGTTGGGAAGCAATCATTAGCCGCATCCACAATAATTTAATGGAATTGATTAAATTTAGTTTCTGGACTTAATTCGGTTTTAATAAATCCCTAGGTTTCAGTTTGTAAAATGTGATACATTTGTATCTGTCCAGCATTTGTTATGGGACGGTACATGTTTTTCTCTACATTGTTTGTATAAGTATATGGACAATTAAGTGAGATTTGAACACCTATGTGGTCTGATATCTCAGTATCTATCGGAGATGTTATTACTTTTGTAATATTGCTAAAAATATTATCTATACAATTATTTTTCCGAGTTGGAAAATTAACATGTGGAATTAGTCCAAAACTATGCATAAGATCAATTAAAACAGTGGTTACCCATACTTTAGTTAAAAATTGTACGTTAAAGTCTCTAGTAACAACAACTTATTGTTGCAAGTATTGACAACATTTAAAAGCTTTGTTAAAATTAATAAAAAATCATTAAAATTTCCACTGGGAGAACGATACAGACAATGACAATGACGATGTCTTCCACGTTGATTATTGGTGGGTGTTCGGCTAGGTCTTTATAGTTATCTTCTCAATCATCTACTTTGTACATATTTGTACATATCTTCAGAGTTTTTAAAACGTCTTTTTTTGTCAGCCACTATCGTGTTTGTTTTTATCTATTTTTGACTTGGCTAGTTTATCAGGTGATTTTTATTTATTTTTGCAAATTTTTCTTTTCTTTTGGGGATTTTGTGTGTTTAGCCATTAAGTGCTTTAAGAGAGGTTGACACATGGTGACGAAACGTGGACTGCAAGCGGTTTCAAATAGCATTCGACGTTAGTGATACGTTGAGAGCCGGTTTTTATTGGAGGTTTTCTGGGGTAGTCTTCTAGGTGCAACTAGAGGTAGAGGAGTTTAACGACATTGAACTAGTCTAGAAACTAGAGAATTGGCATTTGTGGAATGCGTTGGTGGTCGGAGGTGCAATACCATGAAGCTTTGTGACCCTGATGAGAATGTCTTTTTTTTTGGGGCGGGGGTTGTTCTTCTCCGTTAGTTTTTTGTTAGCGGGGGCCGTAGTTTAAGTCCGTCGTGGGTGGTTGCGGTACGGCACGGCAAGTAGCAGTGGTAGTGGCTGGTCCAAACTTTTAGAGTAGGCCTAGCGCGGACCGCATACGAAACGTCAATTCAAAGTCTTTTTTGATAGTGGAAGATCTTGTTTTTTTTATCCTAGATGCTACATAAGTGTTACCGGTTTTGTAGGAGAAGATTCTAACTACTACAAGTCCTAGGAGTACGTCTTTTGTGTTACAGAATCAAAAAGTTTAGAAACTTGTTGTTTTTATTCTAAACTTACATTCCAGGTTTTGGTGGTGGCTTTGTTTGCAAACGTTTACTATGAGGATGTTTTTGGTTGGTCACAGCCGACTGCGTGTTGGCAGCGGTTTTGACTTGTGGTTAGACACTTATCCGTTGTTTTTCTTGCTCAGGCGTAGTTATGGTGTGACTCTACATGCAACCTTGAGGTGTGTTGATCTGGTTGTCATAGTCCGGCTTAGGGTATTCTTGATTGTGTTTAAACTGCAACTACAGGTGATCCAGATCATCTTAGTATGGCTAATAAATGTCTGTCAGGGTTTACTTGCCGTTTCTGTATTGTGCGTGGTCTACGGTTTCTGTTGCGTCCAGGAGTCTTGATAGTTTGTGGGGTACTTGAACGTCGTTTGGGGTTTTTTAGAGAAAGATCTCGACAGTCACAAGTCTCAGGAATTGGTGAAGCTGTCTTTGGTTGTCGACTTAGGTGATGGAGATCAGAGTTTCACTCAAGGCAGTCGACTCTCATGCAAGTTGAAATTTGTTTGGACGTATCTGTGTCGTAAGCTTGTATCGGTAATGTTTCAATACCAAGTTGCTATCCAAGTGGGTGTTTATTTTATTTTTATTGTTTTGCATGGAACTAGCGGGGAGTGGTTGTAGCTGCACAGTGTTAGTTTAAGATGGACTTCTGGACTCTAGTAACGATGTTTTGATCTTTTTATTTACTTTGCTTGCTTGAGATTGGTCAAGCACTTTGCGCATTGGGCGTGAGAAGTCAAAGACGCCTGGCGGTCATAACAAAAACGTTGTTTTTGGACTCAGTCACGTTGCTCTCAATTGGCCAACATTAGTATTAATTGGCATGTACGCCAATGCGCATAATTTCATTCAATAGATTATGCAACGAAATCGATCAATTAATTAATTTACGGAAAAAATGCAAACATTGGTTTACTGTACAAGTGGATTTAGCGTCTCAGATTCCGTATACGAGAAGGAATTTACGGTAAAAGTAAGTATCGTCGTTGCTGAATGCAACGTAATGCATCTTTAATGCGGAATTGCTGGAGTGTGCAGATATTTTGTGTCGTAGAATTTGTTACTCAAATACGTCTAAAAAATCTTATTTAAACCTATGTATCAGCTGTATGCGAAGTAAGGAATCTGGCACATGGAATATGCGTATAAAAGTGTTCATCTTCTGAAATATTGTTTAATGATATTGTTTTTCTGGTTAATCTTAGATGCATTTAAACTTTTGTGAGTATTTTTTACAATACAATTATAGTTTAAAACTGTGAAACAATGTAAAATATATTGATAATTAAATTAACATAATTTCATAATTATTCCATGCCTACACCGGATAATTGATCAATCAAACATGTGATAATAAATCATAAAGCCACGATTTTGCCATGAGAGTTTTTCGTGCAGTCAATCAAGTATTCGAGTCGGTAACATCTGTATCGAATGGTAATTACGATAGGTATAAACAGGACGACAAGACACGTACTAAAAGTTTCAATTAAGTACGTGTTGAAAATGAATAATGCGCCATCTTATATGACTGCGCTTTATAATATGAATATACGTACAGGCCTGTTCAAGTATTCTGCAATGTAATCACCCGATTTACATAAAATAACGTACACCCATGTAACTGACGAAATTGATGTAGAAAAAACAACGAATCAGTGTCCCCAGCACGAGACCACGATGTATGTCAGTCATGTCATTGAGTTCATTATGCATCAGTAACCAAACAATGCTATCTCTTTATAAAATTCGCTGTATAAAAACAAAGGTAGGGTTTTTTAATTGGGATAATGGGAGGCTTTTGATGATTGATAAAATTAAACGCATAAATCTGCTACGACTTGGAACATGTTTTCCGGAACAATATCAAGAGGTTACACTGGATGATCGGTAAATTTTGTAATATTTAAAACATTTTTTTAACAATGGCAATGAATTATATAAAATTAAATTGATATTTAAGACTGGTTACTATAATATGCTTATATGCTCTATTTATATTTTAATATCATGCATGGTTAAGTCTGTTATTATAAAACAAAAGTCAATTGAGATTCACAAAATTTTAAATATTAATATTATACTACTATTATAAATTTCTATGGATATTATAAGGATATCCTATGGTAGTATTTGGTTAGTATGTTAAAATTTGCTGCTAAAATTAGAAGAAAATACTATATCTTATAAATGAATTTCTTATCAGTAGAAAATGACAAAATATATCACAACAGCAATACAATTTTAATGATTGGTTGTTTAAAGAAAATTATATGTCTGGCTTGGTTGTTTTTCAATCTACGAATGGAAAATTTGAATTTGTTTAACTACCTAATTTTTTTTTTTAATATTTTGAATTGGAGCAATAAATCAAAATACGTAATCATTATTGAACAATTTCAATTCGTATTTGAATATTATTTTATATGATTAATGTTGAGTATTACTTACTAATTTGTATTGCATGCAGTGACTAAGTCTCTTTAACATAAAAGAGCGACATTTTTGTTATGGTCACACACGCCAACTACGCGAGACGCATAAAATTAAAAAAATGTGTATTGCAGGCAGTCCACATTGTTACTAGAGACCGACAAAAGCTTTACCAACTTAGATGGCAACTTGGTACTGAAACATTACCAACTGCTACAGACAAGTCCAAAAACAAGTTTAACTCGACGGCTTTGAGTCATATTTACAAAAGTAGCAAAACCTGGTTTCCATTACATACAGCTTCACCGACTCTTGGGATTTTTGACCGTCGAAAATTTTCTCTACGAAACTTCGAACCAGTAACAAATGACGCTCCAGCAAAGGGCATAACTGAAGCAAATGTGGTTCAACTACTATACAAACAATCATGGTTTCCGGACGCAACAGGAAGCGTAGATCAGATTATGTACGATACAGTCAGGTAAAATATTGGGTGAAAAATGTCTCTGTCAGGGTGTCAGAGACATTTATCACCCATTATCTACGACGGTTTTGGTAATAGAAGCAGCAACCAGAATCACTCTGATAACAAACGGTTGTCAACGAAGTCTTTACCGAACTTGCAGTGTAAGTTTCAAAAGCCATATAGTGGAACCTTTTAACCTTAAAAAAGTTGCAAATTCTGATCTACATCACTAAGCTCGACATCCAAGTGCAGTCATGGGGCTTGTGACAGTTGAGATCTTTTTCTACATAATCTTGGCAACATTTATGTTACCGGCACGAAGGCGGCATCCAGGACTTTTAATTGGCGTTCCGTACATAGTCGGCGCACTTCATTTCAAACTCAGACGTCAAAGCAGCAATGTACAAACCAAGTTAGGTGGCATTATTGTAAATATTATTTCTTTTTTTGTTGTTGCAATTGTTACAAGTGTGATGATAAAACGTAGTTTTTAACTTATTGAAAAATAATTATTAACGAGATACAACTGATGGGTGATTCATTTAGAGGTACTTTTCTTAGTAGGTGTTTTATGTTAGATAAAGCGTGCGTTTAGTCAAACTGTTATGGTATTTTTGTTCAGTAATGTTTAACATTTTATCCTGAAAAGAATTAGCCGGTGCAGCGTCTACAAATTATTCATCTGTATTACAAAAATCAGCGCTCTATGAGAAACGTGTTTTGTACGCTTAGAGGAACTTATAGTTTACATAATCGGCCTACCAAACGCACTATTTGCTATACCATTAAAAAATTTGAAGCTCAATATTTATTATTAGATAATACGCAACTAAGTAGACCACATCCAGCACGTATTGAAAAAAATATAGCGGCGGTAGCTGAGAGTGTACGCGATGACCTTGATTAATCAATTTGGCGCCATTCTCAACAGTTTGGCTTGTCGTATGGAACAACTTGGCATATTTTACGTAAGAATCTTGGGTTAAAAGCCTACAAAATTTATCTTATGCAAGAATTGAAGCCGGCTGACCTTCTAAATTGTCACTGTTTCAGAACGATTCGGTGAACGGTTAATTTCACGCTTCGGACCGGTGAATTGTCCGCTTAGATCATGTAATATCGCTTTTCTAGACTTTTTTTTTGGGACTACGTATAGTCTAAATTCTAAATGGATAAGCCAACTTTGATTGGGGAATTGGAGACCAACATTACTTCCGCCATTTGCCAAATACTACTCAAAATGTTTGAATGCGTCAACGAAAATTACAACTTTTGAATGGACCATGTTACCCGTAGTTACAGTCACCATTTGAAAAAAATAATTTTAAAACATAAATGTCCAAAATGGTTCTTTTGTTTAATTATAAAGATTACCCGATAAAAATGATTTTTTTGTTTTTTTTTTAATATTTAAAAAAGTACCTTTAAATGAATCACTCTTTATAACAAGCTTCTCTTGACCGCCTTATTACGATTTAGCTCTTAGTCTTAACTGCAGTTGTTATTACTTTGTTTTTCTTCTTCCTTGGCTTGTGTTAATCCACAGCTGGACGTATGCTTTTTTCAAACTGTTTCATCGATTTTGATCTTGTGCAACTTGGTACCATCTCTTTCCTGCAATTTTTTTATGTTGTCTTTCCGCTTGTTTTGTTATTTTCTTCTATCACTTTACTTCTTCATCTTTATATTACCAGTTTTTGTGTCAATTTTTCTTTTTTCTTTTTTACTATGGTTTGCCTAGTTTCACTTAAATTCAGATGTTTATTGGATTGTGTTCTTGATTCTAGTTTTTTTTATATATTATTGTTTATTTTTTCTTTTTCTTGGACGCCTAACATGTCACGTTTTATTGCACGCTGGCAGATTTGTAGTCAGTTAGCAATTTTCACCGTCAGTGTTATAGTTTCTAGGCTATAAGTTGTGTGAGGTAGTATGCACATATCGTATAGTTTCTATTTAAGACTATTTAGTATGTTGGTGTTTCTGATTATGTAATCGAGTATACCGAACGCCGCCCAACTCTGTCTAATCTATCGAGTAGTTTTTGCAGCTTGGTTTGCTTTACCAAGTTATACATATTTGTTTACTTGATCTATAATCTGGTTTTTGGTGTTGAGGAGCTGATGGTTTTGTTCTTGGAGAAGTTTATTTTTAGGCACACCCGGTTCGAAATTATATTCACCTGCTTTAGCATGTCTATTAGGTCTTTTGTGTATGGACTGATTAAAACTATATAATCAGTAAAACGCCATGTTTGACGAGCGTATTGGCTTTTTTTAAGGTTATAACTCAGTCGCCTATTTTTGATACAGACCCTGTTTCTAGTTGACCAGTCTGGGACAGACGCTGCGGTTTTGGATTTATTTTAGTTTCAGTTCTCATTACCAACAAGGGTGGCCCTGCCAGTAGCGTTTGCTTTGGCTGGCATTGCTCGCGGGATTGTGGAACGTACTGAGCTTTTTTGTTGCGGCATGGTGAAACTCCCTAATTAAGAATTGCATTTGTGTAAGATATAATCTAGAGGTGATCCTACGCTCGTAACAAGTACGGCACTATAAGAAGAAGAAGATATAATCCAAAGCTTTTATGAAAATGAAAGAGACCTTTTTCTTATAGATAATCCAGACCTTATTGTAACTAAATTAGACAAAGGTAACGACACAGTTATCCTTAACAATTTTTTTTAAACGAACGAACAACTTTTAACTTAACGTATCTTAACTACAGGCCACACAACAAGGTTTTTCTTCTCTAAATACTATTGTTGAGTGAAGGAATCTATTCCTTCATTCAACGATATTATTCTTTTTGTCTTCATTAGGTTGGCGACCACTTCACCATATTGCTTCCTATCTCTGGCCATGTGAAACACAACGCCCATACCAGTCCAGTTTTGGATGTTACGTAGCCATGAAAGGGTTTTTTGCCTATTGATATTTTGCTTTTGATACGCCTTTCCATTATTAGCCGTAGTATGCGGTATTTTTGGTTACGTAGTATGTGACCGAGATATGGAGTTATTTTTTCTTTATTATTAGCTCTCTTTCTTTATTCATTTTCTGTAGAACTATTTCATTTCATACTTTTTCTGTCTAAGGTATTTTTAGTATTTGCCGGTATAACCACATCTCAAATGCCTCCATTTTATTCATAGTGTTTGTTTTTAGGGTCCGCGTCTCCGCTCCGTACAGTAGCACCGCCCAGATGTAACATAGAGCTGTACAGCATTTTGTCTTTAAGTTTAATGTTCCGTCACACAGTAAATGTTTCCATTTTATAAATACGCTTCTAGCTTATTTTATTCTGGCTTTTATCTCTTGTTTGGGGTCCCACTTTTCATTTAGGATTGTTCTTGGTATTTAAATGTTTTTACTTGTTTGATTTTGCTGTTGTTTAGTTTTATGTTTATGGTTCTGAGATTTTGTGCAATTTTGCTTACTTTTATTACTTTAGTTTTTGATATTTTTATAGTTAGGCCTGAGGCGGTGCTTTTTTTGTGGACTTGGTCCAGAATGTGTTGTAGGTTTTTTTCATTTTCAGAGAGGATACAGGAAGCATTTGCAAAGCGTTTATTGTTTATTTATCGACCATTTATCTTTATACCCATTTCTAAGTTTTCTAGGGCGTTCTTGAAAATGTTCTCTGAGTAAGCATTAAAGAGCATGGGGGAAAAGATACAGTTTTGGCGGACTACTTACTTTATGTTTAGATTGCTTGTTTTCTTTTGTTTGAGTTTTAGTATAGCTTTTTTAGCTTTTTGATTTCAATAAAGGTTCTGGATGATGCGGATGTTTTTGCCATCCAGCTCCAATTTGTTTAGGTCTACGATTAGTTCTTTGAGTCGTACCTTATCAAATGCTTTTTGGTAGTGAATAAAGCATATGTATATCTCTTTTTGGTGATCTAAGCATTTTTGTACTAGGATTTGGAATGCAAAAAGTGCTTTGCGTGTTTCCAGGCCGTTACGAAATCCGATATGTACATCGCTGTTCTCCATTTTGCACTTTTTGTATATACTATTTTTAATAATATTCAGAAATACTTTTAGGGTATGACTCATTAAGCTAATGAGCCTGAAGTTTTCACAAGATTTTGCGTTAGCTTTTTTGGGTATTGAAATGAAGGCGGATTTCAGCCATTCCGTTGGTATTTTGCCCGAATCATAAATTCAGTTGAATAGGTTTACAAAGAAATTGATGTTTTCTTTGTCTATTAGTTTTAATATTTTTGCGTGGATTTTGTCTGGTCCACTGGCTTTGCCTGATTTTGCCGATTTAATTGCATATTCCACTTCTGTTCGTAAGATTTTAGGGTCTCTTATTTTTGGTGTTTTTACTGGGTTGTTACGATTGTTCTTGAAGAGTTTGTTTATGTAGTTTTCCCATGTTTTCAGTCTGATTTTTTTATCCAGTATTATTTTCTTGTTCTCGTCTATCAGGGTTGGTATGGGTCTCTCTCTGTATATGCAGCTAGCCTCTTTTAGTTTTTTATGGATGTTAAAGCTATCTTGTTTTTGTTCCAGTTCTTCAATTTCGCTACATCTTTCCGCTAACCAATTTTCCTTTGCTGACTTTATGTTTTTTTGGATCTGTGTATGTATTTTTCTTTTGCTCATCAGTTCTAGGGTTTTGGTTGTCATCCATTTCTTTTTTGTTAGTCTTTTTTGTGTTTTCAAATATTTGCTCTTTACCTCTTGAGTGGTATAAGATATAGTCGTCTAGTTTAGTTTTTCCTGTTCCGGGCCATTTGACTTTGGTCAGTCCTAGAATATCTATTTGGATTTGATTCATTTCATGTGTTAGGTTTGCAGTTTTTCCTGGAGCTAGTAGGCTTCTTACATTTCATGTTCCGATTGTTGTGACAAAACCGGTGATTCTTTGCACCCTTGTCTCATTTAAGAGAAGCCGTTGTTGATTTGTCTTGTCATAGTGAAGTGGTCTTCTTGGAAATTTTGGAACCCAGATAGTTTTCCGTTGTTTTTTTGAATCTGTAGTTTTCCTACCTTACTGAGGATTTTAGACGCCGCCGTTGGCTACTATGGTAGTTCTTTTCCGCCGTCTGTGAATACTATCCTACAGTGATAGCATCTGACCTGAACCATCTATCCTCGGAGTATGTCCGAGTGGCCAGCTCAGGTTCTCACACTTAGTTTAGTCGGTTGACCAGAACCGTTGCCCGGGGGTGGCGCTTGGAGCCATAAGTGTGAGTTCAGTTCTGGGTGAAGACCAGTGGTTGTGCACTATTCTTGTAACAGGGATGTGGCCGTGAACAAATAAAGGTGCTACTTCTACTCAGAGATCTATCCCCTTGGATATTATGGATTACCAAAAATACAATTTAAAGTATCTCTCAAGAGAATTGTTTCTGCTATTTACGGTTCTACTAAACTTGATTTTAACATAACTGTTGTAATACATTTATTGATAGAAGTACACAATTTAAACGTATTCTTTAAATAAATTAACATCAAATTAATATATTAAATTTTTTATTATTTTTCTTAGGTGGTCTCCCATTCGATTTATATTCTAACACATATTTTGAGTAGTAGTTTTGTGCAAGTTTTAAACCATTTTAATAGCAAAAGAAATCTAGTTTAGAATTCAAAGTTGTCGATACAGTTAGTGACAATAGTTTGAGGTTTTTCAAAATTACGTTCTATCATCACTTTTGTAATAATAAAAAAAATGGAAAAAACATTAACAATGATGCTATCTAATTTGACTGTGTTATTTATGATATAATTATTGTAGGCTCGAAGATACTAACAAATATCTGGCGAAACGTCTTGTTTTAAAACTAAAAAATAGTCTATTGACATTTTTTATCTAATTGTCACCTATCTTATGAATTATATATTATGTACGTTAATATCTTATAAAAATAATGTAAATTTTTTTGTGGTTACCTTCTTGAAGAAGCCTTTCAAAACTTTTAGAAAGGTTATTGGAAAAGTTTGGAGTTATTTTAATTGGAGAGCAATAAAATGCTTATTATCAAATTGATCTTAATTTTGGAAGTTGTCATTCTATAGTATGTTTTTTGTTTGTGGATGACAAACGCTTTGTTGGTTAGCAAATTTATGTATAAGATGATAATTGGAATATACTTGATTAAAACGAGTTGGATCTTAATTATTTATGTATTTTGGTTTCAATTAAAAAGAGAATATGAGCGTTCCTATGTACAATATGCTGAACAATATTTTTTTATAAGCACAAATTTTAATTTTCAAACCAAAAATTAAATCCAGGTTGATTAAATTGGTTTGTGTAACAGACTATGCCAGTTTATTTGTATTATATACTGTGTTGGGCTTGTCGTGTCGTCGATTAGTGCCACTTGCTTTACTATCTACGGGACATCAAACCAAATTGGCCTTTGCCCACATGTCCGAAAGAGAGGCTTTTTTACGTGCGGAATTACATAATTTAAAACAAGCCATCATATAATGTTAGTGTGTTTTATACCTACCACCTGGTCGAGATCAGTTTATTTGTTAGTAAGTGAGCACCGTGGAGTTTCTCTAAGGTTAAATTTAGTTCCTTTGCGTTTGGAGTGAATAGGAATAAAGTATTCTAGACTCCTGACACCTAAGTTTGAGTACGCGAGGACACAACTTCTCGAAAGCTGGTACTTGTCACAAATATTCAGAATCCCGGTCTCCAGTACTTTATCGAGCTTTCCTACGCTAAAACATATAAGACAAGAGAATGTGAATCAGTAGTTCAATTTGTGTGTGCTAAGGAACATAAATTTTCAATGTGTGAGTTGGCATTGTTAGAGATTACTGGTTGGCTCATTCTTTTTACCGTGGAGGCTAACTGATGAAGCTTATCACAAATTTCTGCAAAATGAGTTGCCGATATTAATGGAATACTTCAATTAAGACGCCAATAGTATTTTATGCACGATGGGGCGCTACCACGTTTTAGATTAGTTGGGCGTTAGTACTTGGATGAAGTTTACCCGCATTGTTTTATTGGTCGAGCAGGATCACAGCATTGGTCTCCACGGTCTCTTGATTTAAATTTATTAGATTTTTTTATTGGGCTATTTGAAACAACTGGTTTGTAGCACTCCAATAAAAATGTAGACGAATTAAAGAATCACATTGTGTGAATCAATTTGGCACACCTTTGGTATTTTTGAATGTGTTCGGCATTCAGTGCGTCGTAGAATTGAAGCATGTATTGAGACATTAGAGGTGATCACTTGTAACAATTTTTATAACTTTATTTCTTTGCTGGCTTTGGTTAGTTCCACCAGTTTAATTATTCAACTTATTCTAATAGTTTATTTATTAGCTCACTGATGTATATTAATGCCCAGAATAAAATGATTGCATAGCAAATGTTATTTGGTTTTTCTCGAAAACTTAGTACGACTTGAATATAGTACGTTTTTTTGATTATTGATTATTTTTAACCAAAGTCTTTAAATTTGTTTGCAATATTAAAGAATCACTCTGTATATTAAAACTTAAATAATTCAACAATTTTCTTAAAAAAAAACAACTTCTCACAAGAACTCTAGTACATTGTTTTAATTGCATTCTCGACTAAAATTTAAAAATGCCTCACCTGAGGCTGTATATTCATAATATTTTTAAGAATTGTCCAGGAATTATTTATTTTATTTTAATATGCTTCTTTAGTATTCAAAAAAGTTCCTTAACTATTTAATACTTGTTTTATTTTTGTTGCAATCGATCAATCACGCAACACTTGAAAATTGCCGGTATTATTATAACCACTTTGCAGCATGAATGTGCAAATAATATTTAATGGAAGAGTAGTAATGGATTGGTCAATAACAGTAAAATAAAAATATCGTAAAACAGTAATATTATTAATGATAATAAACCGTTGTGTCAAGAAATGTGTAATTGCTTAAAGCTAGAGCAATATTGAATTTATTCAATCTTTCACGATATGTATGTAATATTGAAGGACGTAAATAATAACATATATTTATGCAAAAGCAATATTTTAACAATAATAAATATATAATTTTCATAGAAAATGTAAAACAACATATCTAATAAATTACATATCAAATCAACTTTATCATTGAGATAATTAAGGCATTCATTCTACACTTTCAACACTGATTTATTCCTATGATCTTGGCATTAATACGGAAAAAAACTAAGCATTTGTAATTGCTAGTTTTCATTACCCATAATTCACATAACACTAATAATTGACGGTAATCCCATTCCATAAACATACCAACGTTAATTCTAATCCTATAATCGGCGCTGCTAAAGCCGTACAATAAACAAACAATAAATTCCATCCGGCAACAAAAATAAAAGGATAACTCGTGCGAATACCAAGAATAACCGATGTGAGTCATTTATCCACTTAGAAAACGTTAATTGCGCTTATCGGTGAAAAATTCCGTACAAAAAGTAAGACCTCGTTCATTCCGTGTCTAAACGAGAAAGAGCTATATGGTGCATCGGCATAAATAAATCGTAATTGTATGAGGTTATGTTATGTAACGGTGAGACTGCAAGAGCGCTATGAAACTTGTTACCCTGTTATTCCACAGTCATTATTTGACTTGTATGTAGTACTTTCTTGCAGGGAACTAAACAGAGTAACAGTACAAGAACCATCTCTTATTGATGGCTTCACATTAACATTTAACAGACTCGGTAGCTAGCAACTCGTCACACAAAAAACTTCATTTCATAATGTAGGTGGTAAATGGCAGGAAGCCTTTCATACATCGATTAAAAAAATGAGACAGATTATAATTGGATTGCTTAAATTTTTTTTATTGTATCATTCTGGAAAATGGGCGGGATAATTAATTCCACTATCGTTTATTGTAATCTGATGATGTAAATTGCTTTATATTATCAATATATGGTAACTTTTTTACTTGTAATAAACGAGTTGTCTAATTTATTCATTTATTACTGCGTTCATTGTTTATTAATAAAATTGTGATGTAATAATATCAATAACTTTGTTACCTATTTTATGAAAATAAAAATTTAATCTATATAAAAATACTGAATAATGTGTTATAATACTAAATAAACAAGTTTTGTTTATGATTTATTTGTTTATTGTTATAGAAATAAAAATACAAATCATAAACATATGTACATAAATATTTATTTATTTTTTATATATTGCTCATTGCTGATTTTTTATGCACATTTGTGTAGCAAATACATGTTATTGAAGTATTTGCACAAAATTAGCACATACACGTTCAAGTTCACTTGATCAACCTTCAATCTTATGTATACTTTTTAAGTACGTATGTGACAGACATTAATTTCATTACTTCTTTCTCAATGGATTAATCTTATTCATTTCTTGCTTATTTCCTATTTAGTTCACATACTTTGTGTTTATACAATACCTAAACGGACCACACGCAGCTCACCAAACTACTTTCAACTTATTTGTTACAGTACTCTCAGTTGAATTTTTTTGTTACTGTTTCCGATTATATAGTGTTTCTTATAAAGTTTGGATAGTACAAGCATACACCTATGTATGAACGGAAAAATATAAAAATATGTTGCTGTGAAACATTTTTCTTATGTATTACTATAACAATATTACAAAAGCTTTTGTTTAAACGATTTTAGGTACTAAACTGTGTTTCTTAGTTGCTTCGCAGTTTTTGGCTTGCTTCTTAGTACCTAATTGCCCTATTTTATGACTGGGTAATTGTTCACTACGCATTTTAAGTTGGTTTTTTACGGTGTTGGCATTGACTGATTTTGTTCTACAGTGTCATTCAAGGCAGAGTTTGTGTTTGTTTGAGTTTCAAAGTTTGCGTTTACCGATACAGTATTTTTAGAGATTTTCTGGCATATTTTAGTTGTTGCATTTGTTTTCCTCTATACTTTTGTATGATGTCATATCCAGAAAGTCCTAGGCTGGAGCCGATATTACGGACGGTAATGTAAACTGATCCTAACATGTTTCTTTTGGTTTTGGAACTTGTATTTATGTTTTTGTTTGACGATGATCATGTCTATTAGTATTGGTTGCGTTTATCAATTTTCTTAATTTTATGAAATTTTGGGCATATTGCTTCTAAAGCTATGCGTATAGGATAGGATTGTGGTGGTGCGTTTTGACACGAAATTATAATTATTTTTAAATATCGGTTATGACTTGCAACACTATTAAAAATAATTGGTCTAAAAAAGTTTCTACTTTTTCTTATTTTATGTGTTATACTAAGTCAGAGTTTTATTACTTAAAAGTGACAGTGATAGTGTCGCGGTAGCTTTTAGTTTTGTCCATGTTTGGTACGAATGTCTACAATACGCTACTTCTAATAGCATTAGCATTTGTACGATTTTGTATTGTTGGATGGTTTTTCTGTATAATTATTATCAGTGAAATCTTGTTTGTGGTTACTTTTTGACTAAAGTAGTTGGAATTTTTCTTCATAAACAGTATACTGGCTGCACTGAAAGCTTTGTAGAGTTTTGGTTGATGTCGTCGATGAGGTCTTGATTTGGATTTTACGAGTACATCGAGCAAGTTAATCATTTTGCTATTGTTTGCATCGTTAAGTGGTAAATCTTTTGATGTGCTCTAGGGTTAAGGAAAGAAAGTTACACTTTTAGGTGTTGTAACTATGGGATTGGTATTTGCGGGAAATTTGTTGGAGAGCTATTATTGTGCCAGGGTGTTCTCAATTGACTTTACTGAAGTGGTTTTGATTTTGAGGGATGCTCCAGATGAGGTTAGATTCTAAATTGTACGTTTTTTTTTTTCTGGCGGATAATTAAGTTATTTTGGACAAGTGCATTATTGTTTATTTCAAAATAAGTGTATGGAGGTATTATAGTTTTAATGAGTTTTTGAATTTCTTCTTCTTCGTCATCATCTTGTACTAAACTTATGATTTTTTTCTCCAAATCTACTTCTTAGTTGTTTTGCGATACTGACGTCTAGCACTCTTTTCATCTCTTTGGTGGTCTGCCGAGTGGTCTTTGTGTTCTTTCCCGTCTTTTGCTATCTTGACTCTCCGGTAATATTCTATTCTTGTTACGTGCTCATTTCATGCTTTTCTTTTTTGCCTTATCCATCTAACTATATTTTGTGTGCCGCATATTGTGTCTTTCAGCGTATGTCCGGTTATATTTTATCTCTGTTGTTCTAAGTATAGCTTTTATTCTTGTGGTTTTTGCTTGGGCTTTTGCCGCGTATGTTATTACTTAGTGGATACAAGATTTGTATATTTTGTACCTTCTTGTTCATGTATTTGTTATTTCAGATTATATCTCTCAGACCTCCTTATATATTTAGCGCTTTGGGGGCTTGGTCTTTTAGTTCTCCTGTTTGATCTATCTTGATTGCAGTTACTTTTACTCTAAAATATTTGAAGGTCATGACTTGTTTGATTATTTGATTGTTTACTGCTAATTTACAGGATTGGTTCTTTGGCTAAAGGGCTTAGAGAATCTTCTTGTCTAATTCAAGTTGATATGGCTAGGTTTTTGGTTTTGTTGTTATTGACTAGTATTTGTGACATTGTGTTAGTATTTAATTTTTTGATTTAATTTTACTTATTGCTATATATTCTAGCAGGTTTGATACAATGATTTGGGTGAATAGTTTTAAGATACTGTTTAGTAGTGTTATTTTTCTATAGTTTCATGTCACTCTTTTTCAAAATTGGAATGGTTATGTTTTTTTTTTTCATTTTTTTGGAACGGTGTTGAGGATTTTTTAGTAGAGGATTGCTAATTGTGTGCTTATTCTTGGCCACCATACATTTTTTTTTTTTATTTGCAAGGCCCGATTTTTAGGCCCGATATTTTAAGGCTTACGCTTATATTACTACCATACAATCTGCCTTTGAATGCATACCTGGAATTAAAGCACAAATATATACTATCGCACCCATTAATACATGAGCAGTTCATTTGGTATCTCATTTAGGCTTGGCGCATTTATGTTTTTAAGCTTTTTGATGGTTTCTCCTACAAGTGTTGTGTTAATTTCAGTGTTTCCTCTTTCTGGGGGTGGGGTGTGACTTACAGTGTTTTTTGTTTTTTGGTACAAGTTCTTAAAGTTTATTGTCTGATGTTCTTCCTGTTATTTTTCCATCTGGGAGGGGTGTACATTTTTGTTTGATATTATGTAGTCTATCATAGACGATTGTCTTCTAGAGTCAGACCAAGTTGTTTTGTGTTGAGGTTTATGGTTTGAAATTTTGTCTAATTTATGTTGAAGTTGTTTATAGAATTTTGCAGTCACATCTTTAGGTTTTCCAAAGCAGGGCGCATA
This sequence comes from Tachinus rufipes, assembly GCA_963932245.1. Classification (NCBI taxonomy): domain Eukaryota; kingdom Metazoa; phylum Arthropoda; class Insecta; order Coleoptera; family Staphylinidae; genus Tachinus; species Tachinus rufipes. The sequence continues at coordinate 39,888,331 of OZ010741.1, read as the reverse complement.
TGCCACAGTCTAGGACTCTTATGATTCTTTTGTAAATGTAGTGCGTGTTTTGTATGTTTTGTTTGCATTTGCTATTTATATGGCATGGAGTCAAACAGAAGAAACTTATCTATTGCTTGAAATTCTTTAAAAATTGCAAACAAAATACCAATCTATAGAATACTTATTAAATTGTATAATACTACTTGCATAAACTACTACGCGGAAATTATTAATTTTGTTTTTAAAATTCTAGCAATCCTTTCTGAATTTTTATAGAAATCTAAGAGACAGCGGTTTCTGTTCAGTAGGTGGCAAGAAGGATTGACTTTGTTCGATCTAAAGATCCAGCAGTAGAGATTTCAGGCTCTATTTTGCATTGCAGTTTTTGTGGTGACAACCATAATCCTTTCTAATTTCTTGTAAGTGGGCTTCGTTTTTTTAGACATTTTAGGGCAAAAGGAACGTTACTGGTTTTGACAAACAGAACTAAGCTACAATGTTTTTTTTTTGTTTGTGCAGTTATTGGGTTTTTTGATGGGCTGTCTAGCAGTTGGATTCAGTGGCAGGCATTTGGGAATATTAATAAGTGGATTTGCCCCTGGCCCTAAGGTGGATTTCAGTTAACTTCAAAGCTTAATGATCTTGTTTGTTCTCTAAGCGGTAGGACGACATTGGCACTTGTTATGGTTAGAATAGATTTTCCATCTGTTTTTTGAAATTGATTATATTGGACATCTTGAGTTGGAATACTGGTATGCTGCAGTTTGGATATGAGGTTGTTATTCATTTTGTGTTTTTATAGGTCTTCTCATCGAGTCGGGATTGTGTTTTTTGTTTTTTTGAACTTTGTTGAAGTTGATTATGTTTTTGATCTCAAGTTTTGGGGTTTGAACATTGTGGCGTTTTGGTTAACGCTTATTGCAAATAGCTTTCTTGAAGTTTTTTAGCCGGAATTGAATTTTGTTTTTCACATCTTTTGTTAATGTCTTAGTTGGTGTTGACATCCAAACATTCTCAATGTTTTATTAGGCTGATTTTGATTTTGTTTGGTTGCTACTCCCATGGTAATTAGAATGGTAGTATTAGGATATGTATAGTTTATTTATTTGTCAATGCAAGTGTTTAAAATGCCCGAAAACGTGATGAAACCTTTATTTGCATTTCAATTTTTATGGCAAGTGATTGAGGCTTTTGAAATTGATATTATGTAAACAAAACGGCTGAAGAATATAGGCGATTGGAATGTTGGTATATTAAATTATTTATGAAGTAGCCACAAACAATCCAAATATAGAAATAATTGCATTTATAGATAGTTTTGTATGCATTTTAACGTTATTTCCAAATATAATTAACAGAATCCAACTTTAACAATAGATTTGGTGTACTACAAAACACAAAGTAAATGCTTAAAACAAGCGTTATTATTTATGGAACTGAATTGACGTTTGGACTAATACATGGGGCATAAAAAGTTTCTAAATCAAAACTTTTGGCTACGTTTTTGAGCATTATTGGCGCAAATTTAGAAGGAAATTGAGAAAAGAGAGAAATTTTGATTTTAGAATTTTGTGAATGGAGTCAAAGCTATCCAACCCATACACTTACAGGTGGAAGAAAACAGTCTTAAAGTTTTTTGTTCTCAATCGCATCTGTGTCAGTGTTGTTGGGAAATGTATTAGTAGCTTTTTCTAGTATTATCTAAAAAATCAAGTTTTGTTAAAGTGGTGCTTGCTTGTTTAGTGGCTACTTGGCCAAAATGTTTGTAAATGCGTGTTTTTAACAAGTACAGTATTACAACGATGGACACCTTGGAGGTGGCCTGGCTAGTATGAGAGAGCATTGAGGCATTGACAAGGGTGGGATAAGGTGCCAGTTTGTGGAATACCACACATTTCCTCAACTTAACTTCACAATATCACACTTTTAGATTGGTTTTTACTTTAGCTTAATCAAATAATTAGGCATAGCCAAGCAAAATATTTAAATAGCCAACTTTAAGAACATTGAGCTGTGTTAATAACTGGTTCTGTTATGGTTTAGGGCTTGTCAACACTTGGTTTTTGACTGGTCCGACTTATGCGTGAAAAACACTTGCAATCAGTCTATAACATCTGTTGGTAAGACAAAATAAAACATAAATATAAGGTTTTGCAAAAGAATATGTAAGTTTATACGGTAGCCATGAAAAAGATATTCGTGCGCTCCGTTTGGAGATCTTCAAACATAGATTCTTCTTAAGAGTATAGATAATTTTGCCAATTGCAGTTGGTTGTTTAAGATCACATCCACCGACTAATTATTGCGTTTGAAATGTCAAATTAAAACAAAGAAGCCAACTTTGTACATTTTGTATACCCTAACCATTATCTATTTGATTTAAAACCAGTCCTGGTGTATGAATAGGGTACGGGTCGTAGTGCAGTGCTGTAGAGACAACTAGGTTTTATATTTGTTGCAAACTGGTCACTGGTTTAAAATGTTCAAAGTTTGAAGTTTTGGAAGACGCTAAAGCCAAGTGATTCTCGAGAATTTAAAACAGTAAATTAATTTATTTTGGTAAATATATCAAAAATTTTAATTAAAAAAATAAGAAATTAGGAAAAAGAATTGTGCAAATTACACAATAAAATTTGTGCGGCTATCTAAGCGTTTTCAACACTCTTCTCTAAAAAGATTGCTGAACATTGGTTGAAACAATTAAGTTAGCTAAAACTACAACGTTTGATCTTAAATTTTTTATTTTTATTAAATAACTAACCAACAAACTTAGAAACATTAAATTAATTTATTGTTTTGATTCATATTGTTTCTATTAATTAAAATTAATTTAGTTCAGGCGTCTCTTACAATACTATTATAGAAAAATGAACTAAAATTATGGTATGATGCTAACTGCCAAAATAACACTTTAAGCATCACAGATTATTAAAGAATGTTTTAATATCTCTCAAATAAAGTCTCTATATTAGCTGACAAAGACTATTATTTATAACATTATCAACGATTATAATGATATTTTATTTAACAAAATTAACTTTTAAAATACGCAATTTTAATTGCAAGGTATTGAACATGAATATTATAATCTGCATACATATTTAGTTTATTAAAATAATAGAATATTAAAGTGTAAGTCTATTTAAATTTAAAAAAAAATGCTAGAATTGAGTGGAGGAACAATATTTCTATTATTGTCAAATAAAAAGCCTTCACTTGCAAATTGCGTTTTCAATATGTACTTATGTAAATCAGTCTGATTTTGCTTATCGCTTGCTTTTCCACGTCCATATCATATTATATTATTTTTTTTTTTACTTTTCATTCTCTTTGCGTCGTGCTGTGTGAATTATGAGTATTATTTCTATACGTCTGAACGAAGCATGCACATCCTTAAATCGCGCTTATGAACTACCGGTGTTTATTTATCTAAAGAATTGCGGCAACATGGCTATAAATCCCTGCAAGGTATTAATATAACCGACCCCCTTCCTTTACGGTTTGTAATTTGTGGTTTAATAGTGGGCAATACTTGTTGTTTATTATGTAACTTTTAATAGGGAGGGTCGTGAAGTGGAGATTAATTCGTGGGCCACACACCTCATTTTAATGGTGTGTCGGTGGAATTTTGGGAATGTATTAGGGGAGGATAGAGTTGATTGGGCCAATAAATTGTTTTAGATAATGTTTTATATAGATGTATATGATTGTGTATTAATCTAATGAATTTATATTTAATTTTTATGTAATGTACTAAAAATAATATATATGTATGTATAGTACAAATATGAAAATAGTTTAGAGAAAATATAGCGCAAGGACTAATTTGTCAACACGTATCTTTTACACAATAAGGAATGTATTAGAATTATAATTGGAGTACATTTTTGAATTTAAGAATCTAGTTTAGATGCATATTGTTGTCGTAGACCGTCGTTGTTGTCAACCATTTATACGCCACTGCTGGCGTTGTAGCCTCTTTTCTACCCGTAATGCTGATAACTTACATTACAAGGGACTTACAGTTTTAAGTGGATTCCGAACCACTGGAAAGATTTCATCACTTCATCAGAGAAGGTTTTTTAGATGCAAATACATAAAATTAAATGATTTTTCTACAATTAAATTGATTAATTAGTTACCTTTTTTTATTATAGAGATGGAAAACACATTCAATAAAGCGAAGCTCCTTGACGGTATTTGGGCAACAGTGTGGGATTGAATTCATGTAAGCAGACTAGCCGCACTAAAACAACCACCTCTCTCTCTTCCTCAGTGTAAAGGTTGTCACTTTCAACATTGACTGTGTCTTCTTTGTTTGTATGGTTTTACGTACTGTGGTGTACGCATGTGTGCAGGTATTTTCCTACGCCCTCCATCATATGTGTAGCAGTCTTTTTGGATAAGGGTGTGATTTGCGTCATTAACTTCCTGGCAGTAAATGCATTTGCTTGTTTTTGCTCTCTTGCGGCCGTGTAGGTATTTTCTGGAACACTAGTGTCCTGAAAGTGCTTTTGTGATAAATATCTACTTCTCCATAGGGTCTGCTGAGCCACTTTTGGATGTCAGGTCCGTATGCCTTGTTGTCTCATTTGTCTTGCCATTTGGCTGTTTGGATTTTTTGGTAGTATTTCTTGGTGCTTCACTATATGTTTCAGTTATTTTTTTAATTAGGAATTTAATAGGCGGAGTTCCGCCAGTAACCTACACAGCTTTTACCGATATTGATCTGTATGCACTGTATACTGTGGTGGACATTGCTTTCTGTATCCTAATTAGTTTTTAAGACAGCATTTTATTGTAGTTTATTGCATGCCATGCTGGTGCCCTATACAGCAACTCCGACTGAACAACACTTGCGAGCGTTTTTGTTTTTGATGCACTTTAGGTTCTCTAACTTTAGACATCAGACTACTTAAGTCAGATACCGTTTTTTTCTGCTTTTCAATTGTCTTTTTGACCCGTTTTGCAAACGTTAGTTTGTTATCGAATCATACGCTCAGGTATTTAACTGCTCAGCGTAACTACTGTACCAAGGATGTTAAACTGAATTGGATCTATTTTTATTTTTTTTTTTGACGTCAAAAGTACCGTCTTTTTTGTAATTCCTTTTTGTCTATCTAATTTATCACACGCAGAAGTCCAGTGTTGACTATGTTTATTAGCGTTTTTAACGTTTTACTGTCGTAGCCAGGTTGTCCGTAAATCCAATCAAAGTTAGAAAACTGTATACCTAGAGTTTGGATATTAATAAGACCAGTGTGGTTTTTAATGCAGAACTTGTTATTTGTTAGTTGCAACTCGTATAGGGTTGTTAGTGGATGGAGTAATGTTTATCACATATGTTAGGCTGCGGATGCAGAAAGTATGAGGTAGAAAAAATCTTGAATGAGCAGCCGCATGTCTGGGAGTGCCTGCAGCTGTATGGTAGTTATGCTTTTTATAACGTACTAATTAGAAGTGATTGTTAAAACTTGTCGATTTATTGAATTTAGCTTTGTGTCAAAGTGTTGACGAACCTCATCTAAGATATTATTGGTCTGTACTTTAGGTGTATTACTTTTAATTTATCATTTATAATTTATAAGTATTTATGACTTATCCCACCACTTTATTTAATTGCTACAGGTCAAATAAATTATCTATTTATAATTGTGGTTATCGTAATTATTTTTGCATAAAAGCTGAAGTCTATGATTTAAAAATAGAAGAAAATACAAAACAATTACAGAGACCTTAACAAGATGTACGACAATCTATACATTTATTATTGGAAACTTTGTCGCAAAACTTGAGAAGAAGCTAGAAAACTCAGAAATGTTGGTCACGGAATAGCCGAGCTGACGAATTAATGAATTATATGGAATATAATAAATATCTTTTTTTTAAGTAGAAGCTACAAACGAAATGGGTCTGGATATCATCCGATGGTAGAACAAAGAACTAAATAGATTATATACTGACCATATAAAAAAACATAGTAATAAACGTAACATTAATAAACTCAATTTCCGTGGATAGCAACTATAGAATAGTTAGAACAAAAACGAAAATCTTATTAAAACCGGACTGAAAAAATTCTACAACAAACTCTAAACAGTGGATACGAATCTTCTGAAGAAATGTAGTATATTGTACAGAGAGGAACTGGAGATAACCAAGATCCAAAATAAAAATGGGTTTAGATGATCTAAATTTGGCAATAACAGATCAACCACAAAAATCTACGACAAATAGAAAACAAAAAATTTTAAACTAAGCAGACATTGCAACTATGCTACAAGAAACGCAAGATGCTATACGAACACAAAAGAAGTTGTGCTGAGTTTTAAAAACTAATTAAATGACGCCTGATTTTTTTGTACAAGACTTTAAAGATTATCAAAAAGAGCACATAAAAAAGGTAATAGAAGTGAATTGAGTAATGAAGGCTCTGAGATCAAAGCTGGGTAAGAAGAAGATAATTATATTGAAATAATAATAATAAGTGAATCATTCTTCAACAACCTGTATAGTTCAAACAGAGAAACACCCAGCAAACCAAACAAAACTTTTTATAACGAATCACCTACGTCCATTCGGAAGTTTTACCAGAAATAACCATGCATGAAATAGAACAGACAAATAAAAAGAAACAAGTCTCTGTGGGAGAGACAGCATCCTTGTAGAAAGGATTAAGAAGAATAAATGTGGGTTAAAGAATATCTAAAAATACTCTACAATAAATGTTTGTTTGAAAGAAAGATATTACAAAAATGAAACTGTGCAAAGACTATATTAATACACAAAAAGGGAATCAAAAAAATTATAGAACAATATCTTTCTTATTCTACATGTACAAAATATTTACGAAACTAATTACTAACAGGCTAATCAATAAATTCGATAAATATCAACCACCCGAACAAGCGGGTTTTATCAAAGGGTTTGGTACGACTGACCTCTTACATACTTTAAAAATTCTTATAGAAACAAAAAACATACAATCTTTTTCTGTATCTAGCATTTATAGATTGCAAGAAAGACTTCGATAGCATTGAGTTATGGGCGGTGGAAGAATATAATAGATTTAAGGTATAAAATTCTTATACAAACATATACGAAAAGGCGAAAATGGTGGTCCTAATAGACAATCAATTCAAAAAAAACCTAATCAACATCAAACGAAGAGTAAGCACTTTTCATGGCTTTGGAAGACAGTTTTAAAGGCTTAAATTGGAAAAAAGAAGTCATATTGGTGAACGGAAGATACTTTAACTACCTACGATTTGCAGATGCTATTTTGCTAGTGGAATGAACTACAGACAATGATTAGCGAACTACAAAGGGAAAGCTAATTGAAAAGTTAAAATGAACTTAATAAAACAAAAGTGATGTCCAACACCTTGTTCGTCGGTGTTGGACATCACATTATATGTAAATAACAAAAACATTGAAGAAACAGATGAATACATGTGTTTGGAATAAGTAGTAAAAATCAATAGAGAAAACCAAACTTCAAAGATAAGTAGAAGAATACTAATGGATGGGCGGCTTTTGGGAAAATTTTCTATCTGCTTAAAAACAATAACATGTCACTACGCTAATAAATTCATCACGTACGTGGATCAAATTTACGCAAGCAAGCAATAACTCTTGACAGCTAAAAACGAACGAATTGACTAAAGTAAAAACAAACTCTACAGACATAATACAGCCCGCAGCCTAATTAAAATTAAAATGGGCCGAACATAAGGAGCGGCTTCAAAAAAGGTGCAACAAAGAAATGGGAAATTGGTGCTGAAATACATCAGTCAAAGAAAGCGGAAAAGACCACAAATGCGGTGAAGAGATGATATAAAGAAAAAAACGGACCTAAGATGGAATCGGATATCTCAAGACAAGAGACCGTTGAAGAGAGTTGAGGGAGAGTTACTTTCACACATATGGAGTAAATAGATAATAATCTAAAAGAAAAAAGTGTGAGTATATAAGTTTATAGGTTTGGCACATAGAATTGACAATAGCAGGAGGAGTTTTTTGCTTATTTCTGTAGAGTAGTTTAAGTTGCTTTTGAGGTAGTTTTTTACAAGAGCAAACCTGTATTTGTCGTGGAATGAGGTGCCGTGATGGGGAAAGAAAAGGATGCTAAAACGTGCAATGGTATGAGTGAAACAGTGCTAATGGTATTTTTGTGTATCTTAAGTTGTTTATTATGGCAGTCTAGCTAAAGTAGCTACACTATAATAGCTGATAAGGATTATTTGAGGAATTTATATTTTTGTTAGTCTATTAAGAGCACTGAACTTTTAGTTGATTTTTGCATCGCCACTACACGTCTGGTGCATCACAGTAAATTTTTTTACTAAATTTTTGCCTTTTTTAGAATCTTGGAGGCAGATTGACGTTATGTCAATGTGGGATTTTGAGCTATTTGCTTCACCTACCTTGGGTATCTTTGTTTATCACATTTGCTGACTCTTTCCGTATGTTGTAATAATCATTTCTGACATATAGATGTTTTTCCGCCTTTGGGAACATTAGGTGTTTTTATATCCTCCGTTCCTGCCGTTGTTGTTCAACCGTATCCCTGGGCAGAGGCTCTTACGAGGTACTATCAGCCGGGCTTGCTGAACCAAGTTTTGTTAAAAAGGTGTTACTTTTTTACACCTTTTCTTTTTGCATCCGGACCTGGGATTGGCAATGGCGTAGTTTTTGTATTAAATGCATCATAATTAGCCAATATAGGAATTCTCTCTAGCATAAAATTGATAGGTTGTGATGCCAGAATTTTTTTCTTCTTCTTCCTTGAGCTCTACAACCCTAAGTGGGTTTTGGATTCCTCTGCAACTTTGTTCCAGCTCTTCCGGTTAAGGTCTTTTTCTACCGCAGAAATTTATTTTCTGCTAGGCTTTTCTCTGGGTTTCGCTTCCATTGGTCTCCATTCTGTTATTACTTTGGCGCTTCTTTCCTTATCCATTCTGATTACGTGTCATAACCAACGAATTCTTTGGGTTTTAATGAAGCTAACTATATCTGTTTTGTTCATTAAATGTGCCAACTCGTAATTTGTTTTTATGTGCCAGCTTCCATCTTTGTTCTGCGTTAACCCAAAGATTTTTTGCAGAATTTTTCTTTTAAAGTTTCTGAGGGAGTTTTTTTCTTTTTGATTTATTGTTCAAGTGTATTCCTAGCGTATGTGATCACAGGTCTAATGAGGGTCTTGTAAATTTTAAGCTTGCACGTTTTGCTCAGGATCCGCGTGCATTTTATGATCTTTATTTTGACCTTTCTTTAATGTTTGTTTTTTTGGTTTAGTTGCGTCTTCAGGTATGTAAAATTGGTGACACCTGCGAACTTGAAGTTTTCAACAGACAGCTGCTGCTGGTTTTGACCATCTCTAGTGAAATTTATAACTTTGGTCTTGTTTTTATTTATTCGAAGCCCTGCTTTTATGTACTCTTGATTCAGTTCTTGAAACGTTTTGGCAAGTGTATTTTCAGACCTACTTATAATTATTATGTTGTCAGCGTAAGCGCATACTTGCTGTAGTTTTGTGTTTATCGCTCATTTGCAGTTGACTTTGTGATGCCAGAATCCCCATCATTATACTAAAATATTTTTAAGAACTTACAGTTACCTAGTTAACACCAATTTTGTGTACTTTTGTCGGTATGCTTACTACTGTTGTACTTTGCTCAAGGTTTTACTAGCCACTGTTGTTGTTGTCCAAACCCAAGATCTCAAATGTCAGTGCATAGCACGCTCTCAATGGCTGTTACGTATAATGCTTCAATATGTGAGTCAATACTGTATTTACACATAAGTCTTAGGTATCAAAAACATTGTGTAAAGTACCCCAATGACCTAAATCTTAATCTCAATGCACTTTGGTTATTACACCACCACTCAAGTCTATGTGTGAATAATTCATTTCCAGACACTGTATCTGTACGTAACTAACAATGTAAATAGTACATTAACTATTTTAAACAATGCTATAAAATAACACTGGTCCGCATTCATTGTCTTTGTTGAAATCGAAATTAACTAATAAAATTTTGGATGCCAACGGTAGCTGCACAGTTTCCAATATTAACGTTATTAATTTTTTTACGGTTTATGTTCGAATTGTCAGTGATTGTCATAAAATGACAAATGCAATATAAACAAGTTAATACTGTAAATTAAAAAAATATTTGAATATGGTTGCACTAAGTGCAACTAGTGTTGTCATCCAAAATCGTTAATAAATATATTATTTTAATTCAGGATCGACACTTTCACTACTGCAATTTCATAACTAATATTTAAATACATGATTATAAAATTGCAATAGATGCGTAAGTTAATATTTTTATGTACTTTTCAAATGACCTTTAAAGGTTATGCTATATCTATGGGTTACTAGGTTTTAATAATAAAGATGACTGTGCCACCATACAAGGTGATAAGATTTCCTTGAACCCATAGTATACGAAATAAAAGTTAATCATTGCTAATGTTTTAACATTATTTTATATGAGCATGAACTGCATCACGCAGCTATTAATAGAATGAATTTCTTATCGGTCTGAACGCTTTATGCATTTAACACCTCATATATGAACATGAAATGCAAATATAAACAATAATGAAAGTAGTACAAATAAAATAAATTTTAATAAATAAACAAGCAAACAGAAATTTCGACATGTCATTTCTATATTAATAACTTAAGTACATAATATTCTTTTGTATGTCATTTGCTTGTAAATCAGTCTTCATTTGCATGGAGATAATATATTTCCACATGCAATAGTTGATAAGAACAAAACGTAGCTTAATATTATATTTACCTACCACGGCGATCTTAGTGATTTGTTTATATGCTATATATATTAAATTGTATAAATATTCATACAAAATATTAATTTCATTTCCATATGAGGAATTCATTATTTACTTGTCATTCGCACAAGTGCGCTAACTTTTTCTAAATCAATCACTCTTCAGTCAATTGCTATCAATCACCCTTTCAATTTATCGACGTTATAAATAATTGTTGTTTTGATGCGATTTATCTTAAATTTGTTTTTTTAATTAAATTGAACAATGTTATAGATTATTTTTACAAGAGTTGTTATCATTTTGATAATGTTATATAATTAGCCACACTACAGAGCCGGCTTATTGTATTTTAAGGTGAAATACTGAACTTATTTTTAAAATTATAAACGATATTACAACTTCGATTAATTTAAGTATAAAAATATAAAGTTTTCTTCCAAAAACTATAATTTTATTTATAATTAAATTTAAAAAAAAGTTTAATTTGCTTTGTTTATTAGTTACGGCATCAGTGATTTTTAGAACAGAAGTAGTTTTACTTGAAAAGTAAAAAGTTACTATTATACTCTTGGCCACTTTATCACGTCACGCTCACTTGAATTTAATATTGCCCATAACTTTATAACTATTGAGTTTTGAATAAAAGTGCATAAGGCATTTTTGACTTAAAATTGTCCAAGGAATAAGCTATTAAGCTATGCGCATTGAGTCACGGGACACCCTGTATATGGAGTAATAATAATCACAGCTTAGTATTTGAGGTTGTATGTAGGAATAATTATACAATGTGTCCAGAAAGGGTATTTGTAAATTTAATAAAAACGAAAATATAAGTTTTAATTTTTTTTAAATTTTTTAGACAAAGTTGTTTAAAATGTTGACCTTAGCGCTGCTGGTACTCTTCTAATCAAAAAGCATCGATACATTTCTCTGGAAACGGCTTCCATTTTAATGCGGTTGTTGTGTTTCAATTGCAGTAGAGTTAGTGGTTTGTTATTATAAACTTTTTCTTTAAGGTACCTCATAAGAAATAATCAAGGGGTGTAAGATTGGAGCTTCTAGGACGCCAGTTGATTGTGCCTCGACGAGAGATTACTTTTTTTGGAAAAAGTTGATAAACAATCTTAAGTGATTGGTTGGATGTGGCAAGTAGCCTCATCTTGTTGAAATCATGTTTCCACATTAAAACCTTCAAACACCTGCAGTTCTGGAACCAAAAAGTTCCTTAACATGTCGTAATACCGTTTGATGATGCCTTTAGCAGACATGGCAGCCCACATAATAATTTGTTTACTATGTAGTGGTTATTCATGTTTTTGTTCAAAGAGATGTGTCGACGCGTGACGACTAATTTCCGTTTTTGGTTAGAAGAGTGCCGCAGCGCTAGGGTCAACATTTGGACAACATAATTTTTGGCACTTAATTTTCCAATACTTTGCCTAATAAATAAAAAATAAACAAAAAATGTTGACTTGTATTTTTGATTTTATTGAATTTGCAAATACCCCCAATACTTTCTGGACATTAAATGAAGTACGGGGTCATTTAATTTTACGGGATTTGCGGGAAATAACTATTAGCGCTAAACCTGCTGTACATACTGGGTTAAGAGTACATGTACCATTGCACATTATTGCATCTTTTGCATACTATGCATGAAAACTAAATAATACCTTGTTTATTGTAGATGTAGTGTGGATTGTGTGTATTTTGTTTCGGCGCTCTATCGTAGAACTGAATGGACTATAATAGGATATGGAACGCAATACTGCCTTTATGTTAAGTAAATTGATGATTATTTGTGCATTTTACAGACTTTTAAAGTTTTATCTATAATTATATATATATATATATATATATATATATATATATATATATATACGGACATTCGCCTATTTACGGGCGATACATTTTCTACCTTTTAGAGGCGATCAAAATTTTTAGTTAAATAACAGCATCACGCTATTCAGCGATACTTATTATAACATGAAGCAGTAATATATTTTTGATCCAACCATTACATTCACAGATATTTACAAAATAAATTTAAAAATTGAAGACGAGGTTTATTTTTTGGCCGAGAGAGTTTTATTTGCTGCCGATTATTTGTGGTTTGTGTCTTAATAACTGTGACCATGCTAAAATGCAGTAGGAAAAGGTTCAACTAAATGCCACCAGAATTAAGATAAATTGCAGTATTGTATAGCTATTATAAAATGTGTGTAAAAGACCACTAGGCGCCTTGAAGTGAGCGTTTATGTGCGCTTGGAGCGTGCGGTTGCCTCAAAAGTTTTAACGCCTGCATCAGGTTAAAAGTATGCGCAAAAACGCCTCCATTAGGGATTTAACATTTGTTTATTCTATAAAACAATAAACATTTTATCTAGTTTATGTTAACTAAAGTTTTGCATCTACTTTCAACCACTTTTTTTGCCTGACTCTACTGAAACCGTTGTTTTGGCCCAAAAATGCGGGCCAAAACGACAAAGGCTTGTAAATTATTTGCGGTATTTAATTAGCTGTAAATCACGATTTCGCATGATGACGCCATACTTTAAAATCTGACAGTAGTGACAGATTAAAATTAATCTTGAAACTTCCTGAAAAATGTATTTATTTGGGGCAGGCAAAAAAATATTGAGTGTAATTCGTACCAAAGTGCTTAAGCAGCCCTTCGCTTTTAGCAACATGAAGAAGCAAAGCAATAGCAAACTGCTAAAGCCTATTTTCAACCCTTGATACACGATTCACTACATACTATAGGCGTTTTAGCTTTTAGTTTGATGATTGTTTGTGTAGAAAATATATATTTCACAGCTAATTTTAAACACACACTTTTAACTTGTTCGAGGCGTCTAAACTCTAACACATTGTTTATATGCCTCTGATGCAACTATGATATTTGTATTACAAAAAAGAACAAACAATAATTGCTTATAAATTAACAACAAACAAAATGTGTACTAAGGTCAATAAGTACCTGTAATAATAATAATAATGCACATTATTGTGATAACTACTACTGTCGCGTTAAACCGGCAATTTATACTCATTTTTTGGTAGTTGTTTTATGTACGTCATATATCTTGTTATAATTTTATCAAGTTGTCATATATTATGTTATTTTGTTAACAAGAATGTTATAATGTTATAATGTTATCCTGTAATCGTGTTATCGTGTTATCAAGTAATCGAGTTATTATGATATTAGGTTATCATGTCTTAATGTTTTTTTGATAACATGTTTTCACATTGTCAAGTTTTCATGTTAGTATGTTATCATGTTATCAAGTTATAATGTTAACAAGTTATCATGTTATCATAATATCATGTTATCATGTTATCATGTTATAATGTTATCATGTTATTATGCTATTATGTTATCTTGTTATCTTGTTATCTTGTTATCTTGTTATCTGGTTATCTTGTTAACTTGTTATCTTGTTATCTTGTTATCTTGTTATCTTGTTATCTTGTTAGCTTTTTATCTAGTTATCTTGTTATCTTGTTATCTTGTTATCTTGTTATCTTGTTATCTTGTTATCTTGTTAGCTTGTTATCTAGCTATCTTGTTATCTTGTTATCTTGTTAGCTTGTTATCTAGTTATCTTGTTATCTTGTTATCTTGTTATCTTGTTATCATGTTAGCTTGTTATCTTGTTATCTTGTTATCTTGTTATCATGTTATCATGTTATCATGTTATCATGTTATCATGTTATCATGTTATCATGTTATCATGTTATCATGTTATTAAAATGTCTTGTTATTGTGTTATCAAGTAATCATGTTATTATGTTATTATGTAATCATGTTATCATGTTATTATGTTGTCATGATATCATGTTATCATGTTATCATTTTATTATGTTATTATGTTATCATGTTATCTTGTTATCTTGTTATCATGTTATCATGTTATCATGTTATCATGTTATCAAAATATCATGTTATCATGTTAAGATGTTATCATGTTGTTATGTTATCATGTTATCATGTTATTATATTATCTTGTTATTGTGTTATCAAGTAATCACGTTATTATGTTATCATGTTATTTTGTTATTATGTTATCATGTTATCATGTTATCATGTTATCATGTTATCATGTTATCATGTTATCATGTTATCATGTTATCATGTTATCATGTTATCATGTTATCATGATATCATGTTATCATGTTATCATGTTATCATGTTAATAAAATGTCTTGTTATTGTGATATCAAGTAATCATGTTATTATGTAATCATGTTATTATGTTATCATGTTATCATGTTATTATGTTATCATGTTATCATGATATCAAGTTATCATGTTATCATTTTATCATTTCATCATGTTATCATGTTATCATGTTATCAAAATAGCATGTTATCATGTAAAGATGTTATCATGTTATCATGTGGTCATGTTGTTATGTTATCATGTTATCATGTCATTATATTATCTTGTTTTTGTGTTATCAAGTAATCACGTTATTATGTTATCATGTTATCATGTTATTTTGTTATTATGTTATCATGTTATCATGTTATCATGTTATCATGTTATCATGTTATCATGTTATCATGTTATCATGTTATCATGTTATCATGTTATCATGTTATCAAGTTATCATGTTATAATGTTATCATGTTATCATAATATCATGTTATCATGTTATCATGTTATCATGTTATCATGTTATCATGTTATCATGTTATCATGTTATTATGTTATCATGTTATCATGATATCATGTTATGATGATATCATGTTATCATGATATCAAGTTATCATGTTATCATGTTATCATGTTATCATGTTATCAAGTTATCATGTTATCATGTTATAATGTTATCATGTTATCATAATATCATGTTTGCATGTTATCATGTTATCTTGTTATCATGTTATCTTGTTATCATGTTATTATGTTATCATGTTATCATGATATCAAATTATCAGTTATCATGTTATCATTTTATCATGTTATCATGTTATCTTGTTATCATGTTATCAAAATATCATGTTATCATGTTAAGATGTAATCATGTTATCATGGGGTCATGTTGTTATGTTATCATGTTATCATGTTATTATATTATCTTGTTATTGTGTTATCACGTAATCACGTTATTATGTTATCATGTTATTTTGTTATTTTGTTATCATGTTATCATGTTATCATGTAATCATGTTATTATGTTATCAAGTTATCATGTTATGATGTTATCATGTTATCATAATATCATGTTATCATGTTATCATGTTATCATGTTATCTTGTTATCATGTTATCATGTTAACATGTTATCACGTTATCATGTTATCATGTTATCATGTTATCATGTTATCATGTTATCATGTTATCATGTTATCATGATATTATGTTTTCATGTTATCATGTGGTCATGTTGTTATGTTATCATGTTATCATGTTATCATGTTATCATGTTATCATGTTATCATGTTATCATGTTATCATGTTATCATGTTATCATGTTATCATGTTATCATGTTATCATGTTATCATGTTATCATGTTATCATGTTATCATGTTATCATGTTATCATGTTATCATGTTATCATGTTATCATGTCAACATGTTATCATGTTCATATGTTATCATATTATCATGTTATCATGGTATTATGTTATCATGTTATCATGTTGTCATGTTATCATTTTATCATGTTATCATGTTATCTTGTTATCATATTATCAAGTTTTTACGTTTTCATGTTTTCATGTTTTTATGTTTTTATGTTATCATGTTATCATGTTATCATGTTATCATGTTATCATATTATCATGTTATCATGTTATCATGTTATCATGTTATAAGGTTATCATGTTATCATGTTACTATGTTATCATGTTATCATGTTATCATATTATCATGTTATCATGTAATCATATTATCATGTTATCATGTTTTCATGCTATTATGTTATTATGTTATCATGTTATCATGGTATCATGTTATCATGTTATGATGTTACCATGTCATCATGTTATCACGTTATCATGTTATCATGTTATCATGTTATTATGTTATCATGTTATCATATTATCATGTTATCATGTTTTTATGTTATTATGTTATTATGTTATCATGTTACCATGTGATCATGTTATCATGTAATGATGTTATCATGTTATCATGTTATCACGTTATTATGTTATCATGTTATCATGTTATCATGGTATCATGTTATCATGTTATCATGTTAACATGTTATCATTTTATCATGTTATCATGTTATCATGATATCATGTTATCATATTATCATATTATTATATTATTATATTATCATGTTGATATGTTATCATGATATCATGTTTTCATGTTATCATGTTATCATGTTATCATGTTATCATGTTATCATGTTATCATGTTATCATGTTATCATGTTATCATGTTATCATGTTATCATGTTATCATGTTGTGATGTTATCATGTTATTATGTTATCATGTTATCATGTTATCATGTTATAATGTTTTCATGTTATTATGTTACCATGATATCATGTTATCTTGTTATCATGTTATCATGTAATCATGTAATCATATTATCATGTTATCATGTTTTCATGTTATTATGTTATCATGTTACCATGTTATCATGTAATCATGTTATGATGTTACCATGTTATCACGTTATCATGTTATCATGTTATCATGTTTTCATGTTATCATTTTATCATTTTATCATGTTATCATGTTATCATGTTATCTTGATATCATGTTATTATGTTATCATGTTATCATATTATCATGTTATCATATTATTATGTTATCATGTTATCATGTTATCATGTAATCATGTTATCATTTTATCATGTTATCATGTTATCATATTATCATGTTATCGTGTTATTTTGTTATTATGTTATCATGTTATCATTATATCAAGTCATCGTGTCATTATGTTTACATGTAATCAAGTTATAGTGTTATCATGTTATTGTGTTATTAACTTACTAAATTATTATGTAATTATGTTATCAAATTATTATGTATTATTTCTGTTTTTAGGTTATCATGTTATCTAGTTATCATGTTATCATGTTATCATGTTATCATGTTATCATGTTATCATGTTATCATGTTATCATGTTATCATGTTATCATGTTATCATGTTATCATGTTATCATGTTATCATGTTATTATGTTATCATGTTATCATGTTATCATGTTATCATGTTATCATGTTATCATGTTATCATGTTATCTTGTTATCATGTTATCATGTTATCATGTTATCATGTTATCATGTTATCATGTTATCATGTTATCATGTTATCATGTTATCATGTTATCATGTTATCATGTTATCATGTTATCATGTTATCATGTTATCATGTTATCATGTTATCATGTTATCATGTTATCATGTTATCTTGTTATCGTGTTATCATGTTATCATGTTATTATGTTATCATGTTATCATGTTATCATGTTATCATGTTATCATGTTATTATGTTATCATGTTACTATGTTATCAAATTATCATGTTATCAAGTTATCATGGTAATATAGTTTCATGTTATCAAGCTTGCATGTTATTATGTTATTATGTTATCAAGTTATGATGTTATTATGAAATCATGTTATCAAGTTAGAATGTTATTATGATATCATGTTGTCATGTTATATTATGTTATGCTATTAAGTTACCACATAATCGTATTGTCCTACTATTATTTAGTATGTCATTATGATTATTATCATAACATTAATACACAATACATGATAACATGGTTTACATAATAACATGATAAAGTATTACATAATAACATGACATCACATATTGACAACATTATAATAATTTTATTATGTTTTGCATTGTGTCAATCTTATGTTTACTTCTTGTTGTATAATACAAACCTGAAACTATTGGTTTTATATTTATTTGATTTTAATCCAGATATGATTACAATACTTTAAATTTGTTTAATTTATATAATTAATAAGTTAATTGTTATACTTTGGTACTTATTAACATCGAAACTACAATTGTTTCTATGCATAAATGACACGTTACATAATTTAAATTCCTTAGTTAAATAAATAAAAAAATTATAAACCACAAAATATTATTTATCTTAATTCCATTATTATACGAGTTCATTGAAAGTAAACAGACAAAAGGTTGAAAAGCCATAAATGGGCAAGGTCATTCAACACGTGAGGGAAATATTTTAAAACTACTTGCTGTTATATTTTACTACTCGTTTTTTGCATATAATTTTTTCTATAATCTGTCTTTTTCAAGATTTATAAAAAAATGAATTGGTAATATTTTTGCTAGTATTTATATACTTTAATTTGTTTACATAAAACAATTTTGAAAATACCAATAAAAAAACTAAACGCTATAATTATATTTATGTCATTGTCTATTCTTCTGCTTTTAACTACAAATTTACAGGTAACAATACTAAATATATTGATAAATATTAAGCACTGGTTATGTCATGTTTGTGTAATATTCATCACTTTACCAGGTAATTTCAACAAGGTTTTGCTTAGGATTGTAATAGTAGCGGCGATGTTTAAAAAATATATGTTGTTGACATGATACTTCAATTTTGTTACATCGACGAAGAATTAACTACCTGAATATCGCATTGCTAAGTAAAAAGAATTTATCGTAATCTTTAAAGATATTATTTTATAATAATTGCTTAAAATGTATTATAACATTTTATTAGATCAAATATAATTGATTTGAATAAAAAATGCAATCATGACATACATAGCGACACTGAAATTTGCTTCAATTGACATTTGCATAAAAAGACAGGAAAATATTTTACACAGTAGACATGTGTAACTGTGTGTTGCCTTTTCTTATATCACCAATCGTCAATTCTCTATTCTAATAAAACTATTCTAAAAAGTAAAAAATTAATCTATATATTTTTACCTGCTCTTTTATTACGGTAATTATAGAGATTTTGTATATGTAGACATAATTAAGCCAAGAAAAACCGGAAGATTAGTATTTCCCTTTATGACAGAATCATGCAGTTGCGGGTCACAAGAAAGAAACAATCACCTGCTCATAAATCAATCAGTTTAATTATATTAATCATATTATCATCAAAAATATGTTTTGTTGTTAATGAATTGAGAAGTAAACACAACTTTGAAAATGAACGATCTTCTTTTCCAGAATGATATCATTTTACATTAAATCAAAGTGAATCAAATAATAATTAAGACATTATAAATAAAATAATATCGAATAATAATACTTTTAGTTACTTGGAATAAAAAATAACTAAAACCTCTTATATTTTTTTTAATTATTGCATATTTCTTTATCATATTTGCTAAAACAACATCAATCCAAAAATAAACTAATATTATTTCAGAGAACTAGTAATTACGAATCTTATGATGACGATCGCACGTTATAAACTTGTAGTGAAAAGAGAACGCACATGGCTTAAATTTTAATTATGGCGATGGAACCAATATATAATTTTTCAAAAAATTCTAATTTGTGCTAAAAACGGCATACGCGCACAATAGCGACCGCCATCTGGTCACTTATTTAATAATCTAACTAAATTATATATTTTTTTAATTTGATTATAAAGTTTTTAGTAATAGATTTTGTTTAATTTATTGTAAAATCATTATGTTTATTAGTTTTAACTAAAGAAATAGGTAATATCAAGATTTTTTATTTAGCAATATAACCTTATTTGTAACATAATACTATGATAATAAATCATTTTAGAAAAGATGAAACAAATGTTTATTAAAATCTCATTAGAAAGCATTAATTCTAATCCGGATGCGACTGAAAGGATATAATAATACGAAAAATAGCATTTATTGCTTTACTCCTACCCTTTTTCATTAACTATTAGGATATATATATATTGTAATTTAAGAAAAAGTGTTTACTGTTTAGTAAATTTGCGATAGAGTGGAGAATATAATTTAGCGATGTTTTATTTAGTAAAGTTTTTAGAAGATGGATTGTATTACATTTGTAATCAACGGCAAATGGATCGTAACGAGAACAATTCTGTAAAGAAAGTTTGCTACAAAAATTTGGGAACGTATGACGCGAAAGTATTATTTCGCGGTGGTAAGTAATATCAAATTATTTAAAATAATAACTTAATAATTTACTAATTTATTTAATAATAAATTCTGTAATATTATTTTTAGAAAAAGATGAGATGGTGCTGAAAATGAATGAGATAGAAGCAGCTACGTCCCAGGAAGACGAAATTATTCCAAATCGACAAGGTAATTTATAATTTTATAAATATATTTAATTTTTTTTAAATTATTGTGTTATTTCTATTGTAGAAGATGATTCTCAGGAAAGTTTGGAAAACGTAAACGCCACAAATAAAATTAACATTTTACAAAATATATATATATATATATCAAAAGAAATATTACCAACAGAAAAGAATATTGAAATTTACGAAGAAAGAAATATTGACATTGTTAAAAAAATTAAATACTAATTATAATATTGATATTTCTAAAGAAGGAGTTATATACAGTAAGTTCCCAGAGGAAAGTGTGTGACAATGTAGTCAAAGATGCAACTATTTCTATTTCCGTAGAACACACATCTGCCCAATTATATGCATTTATAAATAATACAAATAAAAAATAATAATTAATAATTAATACTGTTTTTCTATAAACCACCCACTATTTAGCTACACTAAAATTAAATTTTATTAATTTAAGTATTTTATAATAATTATTATTTATTTATTTATTTATTTATTTTATTATTTATAAAAAACAAATAAGTTATCCATTTATAAACAAAATAAATTTATTATCCAATGGTATACATTTTTTTAAATTAATTATTAAGTGCTATTACGCATATAAACAATGTATAAAAACTTCAAACTCCTGAAACTGATCAAAAGTGTGCAAGATGCTACAAAAACTATTTCTATAAAGAAAGATAAAGTAAGGGACATTTATAAAACACAAATAATTTGTGTTGTAGTCATGGTCAAGGTCATGTAACACCTTAATGTGCGTGAATGACCGCTATAGACGCCTCAAACTAGATGTTTATGTGCGCCTGAAGCGGGAGCTTAGCTTACCTTAAATTTTAACGGTAAAATGTGCATAAAATTTTGCTTTTACGAGATAGTTAATGCGGTTATTGTATAAATGTATAATTATTACTATGGTTACAGATACACATTGACTATTTAAATATGTTATAAACCGCAAAATATAAGGTTTGCATTTTATAATATTAATTATTTTTTCTAAAATATCTGTATGTTTCAGACATAAACATGTACAAAAATGTAAAACTGTGGATATTTTATAAAACTGATGACAATATTCATTGACAACTATATTTTTTATAAAATATTTTTTTTGTGATTAAAAAAAAGTTATTAACATTTTTGTTAAAATAACATTGTTACTGTTGTTTCAAATAATTATGTATATTAAATAATTCTAAATCTAATTAGAGCTTCTTATAATCATTTACAAATAATATTCAAACAATGATTTTGATTTGTGGATGCCTACTGATGCGTCTAGCTGCGCATACAAACAACTTATTAGAAGCTTAGACGCCTCGAACCAGTCAAAAATAAGCGTGAAAAATCGCTAGAAGCCTCAAACTGGGTGTTTTTGTGCGCCTGGACCGGGCGCTTTTATCAAAAACTTCAACGCCTCGATCAGGTTAAAAGTATGCGCAAAACGACTCTATAAAAAAGTTTGAAAGTGATAGGAATGTAAGATTGTTTGTTTTTATGCATAATAGTTATCGGCAGAGGTAGTAACGCAATGCCCCCTATTTATTTATTAAATTTAAATAATAATAGTTATGTTTTATTAAATTTATTATATTATTAATAATCAAAACAACTGACATTGTAACGTAAGTAAGTAATTTTTGGAATTAGCAATTTTTTGTTTTTTTATTAAACAATTTTTAATAAAATATTCAATATTTATTCATTTTTTTTTAATTCAATATATAGCAGTTGTTTCAGTACAATTGAGTAATTATTTATTTCTAATAACTAAATCGTTTGCATCAAACTACTTTTTGATTGTACTTTACTATTTATTATTTTGTTTATTAATCAATTGAATTATTTATAAACAAACATTTTTATTTAGAAAAAATATATAATATTACGAAATATTTATTTACGCTGCAACTCCCAAGATTTAATGAAAACAACATATGTTATCGAGATTTGTGCATATTTCTTAAAACCTGCTGCAGTAGCCATCTAGTCGAGCAAAATTAGTACTAACCGCTAGACGCCTCGAACTGGTTGTTTATGTGCGCTGGTGCGAGCGCTCGCTTCTAAAATTTCAACGCCTCGATCAGGTTAAAATTGTGCGCGAAAACGCCTCTATAAGGGAGTTAACATCTCTATATATATATATATATATATATATATATATATATATAAACAAGTATAATTTGCTTTAATCGACTGGTATCAATTAGTTATTTTTACGAAAAATCATACAATACGTTATCAATCAAACATTTTATAATACTGTACTAACCAAATACTAATATAGAAGTATTTATTTTATTAAATACGTATTTTATAACTATAAAACTTGAATTTTGTATATTCTTTAACACAGAGCATTATAAATAAATATTTTTTACAAAAGTTTGAAAATGCATTATGTAAGAAATAATTATTAATTGTAAGATTTTAATTTTTAATATACATATTTGAAAAGGTTTTTTTATTGCATTTGCAACAAAAGCTTTCTGAAATCCACTTTTTGTGTAAGACGTGTCGGTTTAAATCTCTACTTAATTATTCTTGTGGTCCCATCTCCAAAATGTTATGTTAGGAAAAGTCTTTGTTGGAGAATATTAGGGTAGTAGACCTTTTTAGAAATTGATAAAATTCACATTGTTGTGTATAAAGCGGAATCTTTGACGTGAGTGAGAATTTCTATAACAAATCCCTTTTTATATACTCGACATGACAATTTAGAAAAAAAAACGAATTGAAAATATACGGTTCTTATTGTGTTTAGACACAACAAAAATTACATATTGTTGACAAAATGAGGTAAAATATATTGTTGTTGTATTAACGAATTCACATGAGATTTTTTTTTATAAAATTTTTTTATTGAAATTTTATTTTTGATATAATGGTCATCTAAACATGTAAATATTTGACTAAAATTATAAGTTACTTATATTATACAGGGTGTTACAAAAATAAATTACTTCTTTAGGCAATCTTTATTTCTTTCTCGGTGAGGTTCAGCAAGATAAATGTGACAAATATCTTTTTAAAGACAATTGTCTGTATACATTTGGGATGGATTAAACAATCTGTTTACAGGTTTTGTCAAATTGACATATTTTGGAGGTATGTTATGCATTTTCAAAAGGTTTGCAGTAGCCGATTTTTATATTTTATATGGTTTGTACAATTTGAAGCACTGTTTGGACATAATTATCATTTTTATGCACGATGGATTATTAGAGGCAAACTAATTTGATTGATCTTTAAGAACAAAATCTAAATATTTTGAATGTCCAGTTTAGTTGTCTTCATATAGCTGTGACTTTAAATGTACAGTGAATTAAAGCATTTTTAAATGCACAATCTTATGCTTTGTTCAAAATTATTTTCCGCAGCTTTAATACAAAGTCTGTCTCTGCGTAAAATTGATGGAACAACTAATCTCACAATGAAAAAATTCTTATTTGCGCTGTAGCATTCATAATTTGGTTTACAAGTTCATCTATATTGCGAGATTTTGCATAAGAAATTGACTTTATATTCCCCAAAGAAAGTAGTTAAAGGGTGACCTTGGAAGTCAGGGACTGGATATTTCTTCTAAATTGAATTGTGATATATATTGTTTAAAAACGTAGTTACCTGCTTACTAAAATGAGGCGGTGCGCCGTTTTTCTGGAACCACATGTGATGTGTTTTGAAGAAAAATGTTTAGCATCAAAATGAGCAGTTTTTTTTTTGTAAAACACGAAGAGGCAAAGTTTGCTTGTTAAACGTCTTTCTATAATTAAAGGCTCAACAAATTGATCGTTAATAATTCCACACTAAATGTTTACCACAAACTGATGCTGAAAATGTTTTCTGTTGGTTTTGTGAGAGTAAAATGGACTAGAAACGTGAATTTTAGTTGTTATTGATGTCATATCTACTGAAGGTAGCTTATTGGTGATTAAAATGTTGTCTAGAAGGTGCTGATGTTTAATGAGTGAACAGACAGAACTTCATCCGCAAATCAAAAGCCGATGGTAACAAAGTCTGCACTTGTTGGATATGACATGGGTATAAGCCAAGGTTGCTTAACTGTGTACAACCTTTCCTTCTGACTGTGCCTTATAGGTGAAGTTTTTGAGAGGTCATTAAAAGTGCGCATTTTGCGACAGCCTTGTAGGCGTTGATATAGTATAGTGGCGGTTGAAGAGGTACGGGTTTTGCATATACAGCGAGCATGTTGATTGGTCGCTTGTATGTGGAATTCTGTTTGCTTGTACAGCAATAGAGATGATTCTGAGAGATTTGCGATTTGATTGAAGAAGTTTTTTGCTAAAACCAACATGTGATCTCTGATTGCTCGAATCCCGTATTAGCTCTCAGTTGGGTGTTACGAACGTAGTAAGGTGCTTTGAGGATCATTCTCAGAGTTTTACTTTGAAATTATTCTATCTTTTTTGGATAACAATAAGCAGCCATATCTCATGCAGGACATGCGTATATAAGTATTGGGCGAATGACTGTTTTGAACAGTTGCAACTTGTTGCTAGTATTCATATTTCTGTCTCAGCGCCTGCAGTGGAGTTAGCAAATTGCTTGCTATTTTGGCCTTTGCCAAGATGGCTAACTTTATTTTTAGATACTTTGCAGTACTTATTTATGGAATTGGAACTTCAATGAGATGAACGTTCTTATGCGAAGTTAGCTTATAATTCTTGGAGAAAAGTATAGCCTTGCTATTTTTAGGATTGATTTTTACTCTTCAGTACTGTAGCCAAGTTTTAAGTGCCTCACATGCCGCTTAAAGTCTTACCGTGATGATTTTTATTGTCAACATACTGAGCGATTTTGACACCGGGAATTATGTTTAAGATTATAGTTTCTGTCTTGTTACTTGGGATCTACAAAAGAACAATTTTGTGGAAAATGAGACGTCCTTAGCGTACCTTGTAATGTTTGTAAGGAACATTATGAATGCTCTGAAAACTTTGGTTGGAATGTAATCAAGATCAGGTACCGATTTGGGTTGAGATGAGTGATGATATCTTTTACCCTAGACGGCTTAATCGATTCTAGAATTGAAGCGGTGTAAGTGTGCTATAAACACTGTTTTACTTTTTTGTGGACCCCTTCTACGTGGTCTTCATCGTAGACCGGCGTGCATTGGAGTTTAAAGCTGTTAGCAAGTGTTTTGGCTTTGCTTTTTAAAGTGTATTTAAAGCTTCTTTTGCGATAAATGAAAAGAAGCGGTGTCCGCTTATTTTGAAGGGCTTTAGCTATTCTTTATATCAGATTATCATCTTTGTTAGAGGACTTGAGAGCGAATTTTCAGCACTGATTTTTCTTTACTTCACCGTTGAGCCGGTTAACTCGGTTTAGTCAGTCGGGTCGTGAGATTTTTGTCATTTATGTCTGGCACGGTTTTTGGCATGGTTGAGCGCGCTTCAGTTTTTGATAAAGCCTTAGTAGACTTTTTTATTGCTAGCGAGATGAGGCTAGTGCAACGATCTTACTGTCAACTCCTTTAGCCGTTTGAATGTCAAGTAGTGATCTGATTTTCTCTTCTAGAATATAAGAAAACAGGGACCAGTCAGTCTTGCAGACCGACTTGACCTAAGATCTAAGATTACTGCTGTTTATTTGGCGACTGATATGCTGAAATCAACTTTATCAGTTCTAGGTTAGGATCAGATTGCCATTTGAAGATGGTAGTTTAGTGTCAGAATCCGTTGTCTGTGCAAACGGTTTTTTTTTTGTAACGCGGCGGTTACTCTTGGCTTTATTCAAGGCTGGTTTTTGAAGAACTGGTGTATTTTCTACTGTTAGCAGCACGAGCCCATGCTTTGTTTGTACACATGGTTTCCTCTGCAGCTGGCAGTGCGAGCTCTCTTACATAACGCACATTTAGGAGGAGTGGATTTATTTTTACTTTTTTTTCTAGAACACTTTGTTATGTACGCTACCTAATAGATCGGACCGGCTCCCTCTATCAGCTTTGTGAAAGTACTAGTTATTGGTGACAAAATTGAAAATGTTATAGCAAAAATATGTTTCTAATGTTATTGTATATTTAGTTTAAATTTGAACATTGTATCTGAAAGTTATAATAAATTATTATTGCATAAAATATCACAAAATGGTGGATGGTAAAAATTGTAAAATACTGATTAATTTATGTTTACTGTAGAACCGAAGAGTCTATTTACTCCAAAGTTTAAATTAAATTTTTCATTACAATGAACTCAATTAAACAATAAAATATCAATTTGGTTATCTCATCTGAGGACGCACTGTATATATGTATATGTAATTCTTTTGTACAGGGTTGCTTTGATATACAGTACTTTGTATTTTGTTTTCAATATTCTTCTATGATTTTATCTTTGTTATATAAATATTATGCAGAACGAACTTAAATTTAATAATTTTACACAGATTATTAATTTTATTATGTAAATTACTTAATAGCAAAAGTAGGTTAGCAAGTTAATTCCCACAATTACTCATGACGGTTTAAATTTCTAATATTAAGTTTTGCTAAGAATTACTAAATATATCGTAACTCTTCAACTTCTTGATCCTTTCCGGGACGACATGCACATAACTTGTTGTTTAATTTAGATTTATACTGGCATTTGATTCTTGTTATAAACCATGTGAAACGTTGGCTATTTTACTTGAAAACAAAGTATCTTTGAAATATGCATAAGGACACGTACGACACATAACACTTAAGAGAACAGTTTACAAGTACAGAAAGATGTATGAAAATTAGTTATGTGTGTAGGAGTTGTGTTGTTGAATTATGCACTTGCAAAAATCTGCATACAATAGCTTTCCGTTTTTATTTTGTTCCAAAACAAAACGTCTGTAAAAGGGAAAACATGAACTACTTAAATTAACATTTAATTATAACCTATAGAGTGGTTACACAATGCAATCAATCAAATCTCGACAACATTATATAATATATTCATGATGATGCATAAATTTAAAAAACGCATTAAATTTATTGTTTATGTCCTTGGACTTGACATTCATGCATACTAACTTCTACTTTTCATGATTTACTTTGTCTGTGGTCTTAAAACTTGGGTTATAAAATTGTAATGTTATTAGACACGCAGACTTGTTCCGTACAGATTTTCAAATAAAAAGGAAAACTTTAAGTAGCTTTATCTAGTGGAAATCTTAATACCTAACATTGTGATATTAAAATTCGAAATAAAATGTTTCATGAACAAAAAAGTTTATTTTTTTCTTTGCTTTAAGTGTGTTTGTTGTACATTTATATTATTACTTTACTTTTAATTATTTATTTCTTAAGGCTTCTACAATTTTTTCAAATATGCAATCAAACAATTTAGTTTTACTAATTATATTGTTTTAAATGTTTTTGGTGCACAACTCGATGGCATTGCTGGTTTCAGTTTTTAAATTAAACTCTTTCATAAATTGTACCAAAGGAGGAAATGCACCCGAAGACTCCAGAGACCAGTGAGTGTATCGAGGCGGAAAGCTGCAATTATTATAACAGTGAATAGCTTGGTATAATATACTTGCGGCATTAATCCGTCGAATCCCCATATCTCGTAATTAATGACATAGAAAATTACGCTAAATAATAATAGTAATAAGTCAGCGAGCATTAATTAACACAGTATGCCTAATTAACCATGTCGCCATTAAACATACAAACTGCCGGTGGACGAGTAATGAATTAGACATAAATATGTCGCCGAGCCAATTCATAATTTTAATTTATAATCCTTGAGGATACAGAATTTGCATTTACATCGCAATGAGTTAATCCAACAGCTTAAATATTTCAATAATACTGTATTTGATCCATGTTTGTTAATCCGCGCAACGTTTGCTTTTAATAAATAATAATTAGTTTGATTTAGATTGCAAATAAATGATCATCTGTGATTATATTTATGTTTATGTTTGAGTTTAGCGGCAGTATTTTTACAAACGTAGCATAATTAAGCGTACTTGCATACTGTACTGCAATTCATGTAAATATACAACACATAACATAAGCAGTTTAATTGATATCTGGTGCTGTTTTATTTAATAAATATTTACATTTACATTATAAAACAGGCTAAGAATTTTTTTTCTTTAAATCAATGTTTTTATTATATAAATATAATATAATAATTAAATAAAGTTTTTATTAATTGTTAATGTATATGAAATGAGTTTCCTATTAAACTTACAATAGGAAGAACTACTAAGATTTTTCATTTATTACTTTCCTATTTTTTGTGGGATAATTAATTAATCTTTTTTTGTTCTTCAAATCAATTATTTTAAATAATAATTGGCCGCTTTGAAAAGAAAAAAGTTTTATTAAAAATAATATAATTAATCTTGTTGTATTATTACACCATTATCAAAATAATAAAAATTAAACTTTTTTGTAAAAATTACATTTGTTTGTTAATTCCCAAACCATTCGTAAGGCTTATTCAGATAGAGTAATTTAGTCGAAAAGCGAGCAATTTAGCAACTGCATACCGTGTACAAACATCGAAATTTATTCGAGTTGTTTAGTAAAATAAGTTTAATTTGTTAACGCTAGAGAATTGCCAGATTTGGTCCTATCAGGACGCGGCGTCCTGATGGGGTGCTGCTTGTAGTATTGTTATTGAAAAATATTATTAGTAGACATTACATACTGATATCCTATCACTTTTAGAAAAATGTTGTCATGTAAATTGCCGATTTTAAATTAACATTGGTTCTTATGGGACAAAAAGCCAACGTCAAATACAATATTCTATGCCTTTATTCTTTCTGTTAAAGAATTGCAGTTATAAACTCAGATGCAAAAAACCGGGTAATTTTTTTTAAATAAAACTTTTAGTGTTTTACAATCAAAAAGACCATCAAGATGTAGGACAAAACAACATATGGTACTTATCAGTTGATTTAATGAACATTAATAAGCGAAAATAAAATTTAAATGTATACGTTTTTTACTATCTATTATTCATTTGACATATGCACAGAGGATCAAGGTGGCTACTGGGTTGACTTGTTTGTTTTCGATTAACTGTCATCCTCAGGGCAGATTGGTGTGTTGATTATGGTTCTAAGTGCTGAAGATTGTGCAAAAGCTGTTGTTTTTATGGCAGATGGATTTTTTTTTTTTTTTTTGGGCTAGGCGGTAAAATCTTCTAAAGTCTGGCAAAGTGTCGGATTCATTTCCTCTCAGCTTGAAATGCCTACCGACTAAAAACCGCCCTTCCTTTTGGAGATTAGTAGTTTTCGATTTTCGAAGTACTTTGCGACCAAAGCTTTGATGTGTTGACGTATCGGGGGTAGTCCTAGGTCCGCCCGAATCTCTCTGTTTCGAACAAACCACGGAGCCCTGTGGAACGACCTCAGAGTTTTGTTTTGAAAAATTTCTAACTTATTTAGATAACAGTTAGCTGCTGTTCCCCATACTGAAGACGCGTAAGTTAGGATGGGCCTAATGATAGACGTGTAGAGCCGGGTTCGATTCCGGGTCGACAGACCGCTATTCCGACGCGTCATCGAAGTAAGAGCGTTTTTAGCCATTTTGGCTTTGTCGAGAACGGACTGCACGTGGAGATTGTACGTGAGTCCCTTGTCAAGATTAACCCCCAGATACTTGGCAGAATTGGACCACGGTATAGGGATGCCGTTAAGATAGACGTTTTCGTCGGGTTTGATTTGCCGCTTTGTGAAGAGTACAGCTTTGCTTTTCTCTGGGTTAATAGTGACTTGCCACTTGTCCAACCATTCTTCGAGGTCGTTGGTGGCCCTTTGAAGCCTCAAAGAGACCATCTCGAGCGACCTGGAAGAGTATAGAAGAGCCGTATCATCGGCGAATTGTGCCATTTTGACCCCGTGTCTACATCCCGAAGGCATGTCGGCCACGTATAGGTTAAACAGCAGCGGAGAAAGAATGGAGCCTTGAGGAACTTCTGCCGTTATCTCCCGAGGGGTAGAATTGTGATTACCCAGCTTAACTTTCAAAGTTCTGCTGTCTAGAAATGAAGCTATCAACCTTACAAGTCGAGGAGGATAATTAGCTCTATGCAATTTAAAGATAAGTCCTTCCTGCCAGACCTTGTCGAAGGCTTTGTCGACGTCGAAAAAGACCACCTCTGTGACCTTTTTGACTCTAAAACCCTCAACTATAAGGTCCGTCACGTGGTTTAGTTGATGAACTGACGAGTGCCCCCATCTGAACCCGTGCTGGTGACGGGGGAGAATGTTGATCGATTCAGTGTGATCCTGGAGTCTGTCCAAGACCACCCTCTCAATAACCTTGCTTATTGTGCTGAGAAGACTGATGGGCCGATAGTTTTGAGGAAACGTACGGACTTTACCTGGCTTTGGAATATTAATTACCAAGGAGCTTTTCCAATCTGAAGGAAAATGCCCAGTTCGAAGAATCGCATTAGCAATGTTGGTGAGCGCCATTATTGCTTTATGCGAGAACGCTTTAAGAGCCTTGTTAGAAATATTGTCAGGGCCGGGGGCCGTGCGAGATTTGAAACGTTTGATGATTTATCTGATGCGAGAAGGTCTCACGTTTTCCAGCGGCTCGTCTTCGTCAGAGTCATCCAACAAGTCCTTAACCACTTGTTCGACCCTTTCGACGTGCTCTGTCTCCGACGGGGAGCATTGGTGTTCCAGGCTGTCGGCAAATGCTTCGGCCTTTCCCACGATATTGAATTGAAGCCCATTTTCGCCGAGAATGGCTGGAATGGGGGTTTGTTTGTTCCGTGACGCTTTGGAGATCTTCCACATCAGATTATCATCGTCTGTGGTCGATTCCAGGCTGGTTTGCCAACAAAAGTTTTTGTGCAACCTTATAGCCCTCCTAACTTCGCCATGAAGCGAGTTTAGGGTTTCGCGATCTCGGGGGTCGCGGTGCCTCTGCCATTGGCGTTTGGCGGCATTTTTTGTGCGAATCAGTGCCTTAATTTTGCGTGATAGTCCTAGTGGATTATCTACCCGGACCTGATGGGTCTTAGAAGCCCTTTCCGTGGCTTGGTGGATTTGGTGCGTGAAATTTTTGACGGCTCTTTCGATGTCGTCAGCTGTTCGTACTGGAGCAAGTCTGCCAATGCTCTCTTCCAGGGATCGAGAGAAGAGGGTCCAATCCGTATGTGTTACGAATTTTTCTCCCTCCCCGTGAGGCCCCCTTCCGTAGAGCTCCAGTATTACTGGGCTGTGGTCGGAGCTAAGGCCTTCGGCGACGGATATGGTATACTGGTAGTTGACGTTTTTTAGTATTGCTACGTCTAGAACGTCCCCTAGATCCGTCTAGATTCCTTCATGTCAGTCTTTCTACCGTCCACTTGAACGATTTAGGGAGACCGGCAGAAATACTCGGAGGCTGGGATGTGGCAGGAAACGAAAAACGAATGCTATTGATGATCGATTTATCGTTTGTACTACTCTACGGAATCGTCATGTGACTTCAGTAGAAGTCAGAAATCAACTACATCTTTTACCTTATAATATACATACATACATAGAATAAAGGTGACTATTAAAAATAAAATGTATACGTAAGATATGAAATGTTTTTACATATTTTCCAGTTCTCTAGTGGAAAATGGTTAACTGCATAGTATTAAGAGCATATCGACCGCTAACTTGATTTTCAGAATTGTAGTGAAAACAGCTACGGCTCTGACAAAATATAATTTAATCCTTTCTGAATGTACTGGTGAAAAAATAAATTGATAATCAAATTATATATGAAAATAGGAATGACTCTAAAGTAGTAGTTTTCACTACAGTTCTGGAAATCAAGGTAGCGGTCGGTATGCCTCTTAAAATGGATCATTTTAGCGCAGAAAACGGCACATGTAATGCGTTTATATCTTTCAGGATGTTCTTCTTCTTCTTATAGTGCCATACTCGCTACGAGCGTCGGCACCCCTCACGTATGTTTGTGGTGCGCGATAATAGTTCCACACAAACATACGGGACCTACAGTTTAACGTGGAATCCGAACCACACCACTAGAGGGGTTTACTAGGCAAATACTTTGCTGGTTTGCCATTGCCTTGCAAAGGAGACGACCGCATCGAAATATATTTGACAAATTAGATATTGCCGCTGCCGGGAATCGAACCCGGGCTGCCTGCACAACAGTCTTTGCACTAGATCATTGTGCTACGGTCGCCTTCAGGATGTTAAACAGTTATAACACTTACAACAACAACAAATTAAATGAAGAGAAAGCTAGGTAGCCTTGTCCAAACAACGGAGGACCAGGAGAAGAAGCCAATTGTTGTACGCTGCAGAAACATAGGGAAAACCCATGAGGACAAAAACCGGAATTAAATAAGAGGAACTACTAGAGCAAGCTTGTTAAGGATCAGCAGGGCGGTGTCACAAGAGGCAGTAGAGGTGATTGCGGCTGGCAACACCTCCTCCGGGTATGATGGTGGAAGAAAGGCTAGCAATAAAAAACTAGTAAAAGAAACAACTAGTAAAAAGAAAGTGGCAATAAGAGCAAGATAGAAGACGATGGAAAGATGGCAGAGACATTGGAGTAGAAGAGAATAGCGGAATGGACGAGAGAATAAATCTCGGAGATAAAAGTATGGGTAGAAGATCATTCATCAGATCTGCTAAAACGCGATTATCAACTTCTAATGTGTGAATTTGCTATAAAATATAAAGCATGCAAAAGAACAAAAGCTACAAATGAAAGAAAATTCACAGAGTTTAACAGCGGCGTTATTACAAATCTCGAAACAAAATCTTCCGAGAACGAAGACCCTGAAACTACATGAACACACTTTAAACAGGCAATGCTAGAATCCTTAGCGGAGCAATCCACAGATGCACAGACTCACCAAAAATAGCTATGGCTATCAACAGAAACTCTCAACCTAATTGCAGTAAGAAGAGTGCTTAAAGCCATTAGCCTATCTTAATACAACGCACTCAGCCACAACATCCAATCCAACTCTATACGAAACAAGAATGCCTACTACATGAATATATGTATTGAACTGCAAAGATATGCCGAAAGTAATAACACAAAAGATATATTCTCAAAGATTTGTTGTATAACTTGTATACCCAAACCTTGAAACTGAGCTATTAGGGACACAAGGGACAACCTTGTTGCGGAGTTGGAAAAAACAGCTGAGGTATGGAGATACTACTACTATATGCCGATGATACGGAAACTGAAACCACGCATACTGACGACGACGAGGAAGAACCGAGCATTCTACTTGATGAAATAGAAGCTGCAATCAGAAGAATGAAGGAAGGAAAAGCAGCTGGAATTGATGGTATAACGACGGAAATCACCAAAGCGTTGGACAAAAGGGGACACAATCTGGTGCTTGAACTGTGCCAAAATGTATGAAAGTCGTACACATGGCCCGGGGACTGGTTTACCTCTGTAATAGTACCCTTACACAAAAAAGGATCAACGAGCATATGCAACAACTACCGTCTAATAGCTCTCACGTCATACACGAGCAAGATAATGCTGTACATCCTACAAGCACGACTGAACGCATTTCTATCACATCAAGTTGTCCCGGAGCAGGCTGATAGCTAATACCGTTGAAGAACTTACCGCCTTACTCAGTAGACTCAAAGCAATAAGCAAAGAATATGTGTTGGACATAAATTACAACAAAACCAAAGTCATGATTGTCGATCGAGAGACAGAACATTTGCAACAGCTTGCTCAAGTTGGGAACTGCGAAGTTGTGGAGAGATTTATATATCTTTTGGCGCAACAATCCACAGATGCGGCTCCTGCGCGTTTGAGATAACAAGAGCTCTAGTATTTTCTGTTTTTATGTTTGCTTCCGAAACATGGGTCATTAAAGAATACCCTGGACGTCCAGACGCACAAATATCTTAGTTCCGGCCAAAATTAAACCAAAGCAGCGACTTTCAAGTATGACGTATGCGCGTATCCAGAAATTCTTCAGACATATCACACGCCACGACAACATAGAAAAGCTCATCATTCAAGACAAACCCGAAGGCAAACGTAAGCGCGGGCGCTCCCCCACTCAATGAACCGATATAATATTACAAGTGACGGACCTGAACTTGGGGACAGCAACCCGCAGAGCAAACAACCGACAAAACTGGCGCGGTACCATAGAAATTGTCATGCACAACCTGGAAGGGGATTAGTCAATATAACCACTACACATTTTACACGATGTTAGGCGAAGAAGAAGAAGAGAATAAACCCAAGACGTGTTATTGTACAACACAAATACTGATCGAAGAACGGAGTTTTTTCTGCTAAACCATACTCTAGTGTTCTACTAGGGACGTTGGGGAAAGCAACAATTAAGGTGCTAAGAAACTTAAGAATATAGAAACATAAACAATAGAAGCAAACACCCAAAATAAAAGCGACAGAAAAGAAAGGAAAGATACGAGAGAATCACAAAAGAGAGACAAATGGAAGGGTTATAGGAGGACAGTAAGCAGTCTACCTCAAACTAGTTCCAAATCTAGATTAGGTCGACAAGGATATTACAACAACAAGATTTACTCAGAAAAGAAAACTGGAGAATATTCTCAAGAGCTATTTGCTGAGGCCAACACTTTACTACGTAAAAAAAAGAGGGCCTTTTGTATCAATTTTTCTTATAAAATTTTTAGATTATTGTCAAATAGAAATATTGCGTTAATCTTATCTATATGTACAAACTTTTGACATAATACTGTTGTACAATTATGGGTTGATTGTGGCAATATCTCTGCAGGTTTGTTGCAAAGTTTTTGCAAGTATTTTTTCTAGATGCTAAGTGTGAGATCCACGACTTCTTCAGTTATGTGGCGGTCTTAAACAACTGGACTGGAGAAGACGGGAAAACATAAATCTGGGCCTGATACTGCAATTTAATGACGCGATTAACCGGTAGCAGCGCACAAAGATGTTTACCGAAAGGAATCAACGCGTGGATTTGAGTTTTTTAAATCCAATCGCGGTTGGGTTTTAGGTTGTCAGAAGGAATTAATCATTACATTTATATGTGCAATCAGCTAGTAAACACCGACGGCGTGTCCCCAAAAGAGCCAAGACGCGAGTATTTTTTGTTGGTCGGTTAATTTTTGGTTGGCTTAAGTAAGCTTTGTTATTGCACCCCAACGCTAAAATTGAGTTTACCTCAAAAGCGCTTTTATAAATGGATTTGTAAGAACTTGTGCGGATTGAACTAAAAATCAACAGTTTCTGTTGTAAAGCAATGCTTAAGATATGTTGTTTTTATGATTTAGGGTTTAGAAAATTTGCTCTTTTTCAGGATTTTTTTTTTATTTTCAATCTTTTCCGATAAACCTGTTTGTCTAAATTTGGCTTTGCTTGGTGATGGTTTACCTGCGTGCCGCCATTCTATTATTCCTTTTTAGACAGAAGATCATGATACAAAACCATAGTTTTATCTCCCGTAACAATAGATTGCAGATTTTTTTTTGTCCCCCCTCACAGAGCTTCTAAATAGATTGAGCACAATTAACTCGATGCTGTTTCTGAAGTTTTTGGACCCATCTTGCACTTACTTTATTTATACCCAATTGGTCATGGAGTATTTGGCGATTGGCGAATTGATGTATCTGACAGCCATGACATTGCTGTTAATTCTTTCACTTTTAGTCGGAGATCACTTTGGACTTGTTCTTCAATAAAGGCGATTGACTGATCGACCAGAACGTCAGTCAGTTTCTAAAGACTCATAGCCCATCTTAACCTTTTGGCCTATTCTTTCACGTTGGAATATGAAGGTGAATCTTTACCGTTTGTTTAATTTGATTAGGGATAAAACTTTGATGACCGCTTGGTACTCAGTTTTTTGCAAATTTGGCATAGTTGAAAATTAACTATGTCTATCTGGATTTGACATTTGATCTGAAACGGTTACCTCGTGTACAATATGTTGATAGTTTCAATTTTGTAATAACAATATTAAATGAAAATAATACAACTTTTGGATTATTTTCAGTAAAGCTTGGTTTTTACTTTATAATGTACTTTTTGTGTTAATTTGGTCATTTAGTTCTCATTTTTTTTTTTAATTTATTAATCAAAACGCTGAATGGGTGAAACTTGTACGTAATGTTTCTGGATTATTTTATCAATTTTGGACACGTTGTATATCAACATAACGTAGCTTTTCTAAAGAACAAAAATATGTCTATTATGTTTATAACCACAGAATTATTTATTCAAATTTGTCATTTGCTAATATGCGATGCCGTAGGCACAGTGGCCAGGTTTGAAGAACCGAAACAGTTATCTGTGCTTGACTCTTGGCCGATGTGATTGTTGGATTGAGTTAATTGTTTATTAGTAAAGTAATTTTTGATGCGTACTTTTTATAATTTTGAATATCTTAAATTTTATTAGTTTGGACACGTCGTACTACAAGAATTAAGCGGACAACTGTATATTGCTATAAATAATATAGCCGTTATGCGGACAAGTAGAATAAAATTGTAATACAGCAAATCTGTAATGTCAACATTTTATTTGTTGTTATTATGTTATGTCATAACGATCTATTTTTTTAACTAGTATCAAAATGGAGTTAAGAAGGTACTTTTTCACTTGCAAAAAATTATTATTTACGACTAGACAAAATTAATTATTTTGAAACATAAATAATTACTCCTAACAATATTGGAATTGAATAACGGATTATTAGTATACATAAAAAGTTCATACAAATTAAACTTGTTATTTTAATAGGAATACGAGATGAAACTATAAAACAAATAGGTAAATCTCTAAAGCAATAAGAAATAAAACCGATGTAACAAAAATCAATCTTCACACTCTACGTTGTTATACTTCAATACTTCTTACATCGAGGTCGTCCATCCTCTTGTTTTATTTTATATCGGATTTACAACTGGGCATGAATCACTCAACTTTTTTTCCCTGTGCTACAAACATTGTCTCAGCGAACAATATAATTTATAGTTAATTGAATATAAAGTACATCCAATCAATAGGATCGGTAAAAAAGACGAATGATTCTCGTGTGAATTCTTCTGTATAACGGAATTCCAACGTTGCGTAATTGAATGTGGAGACGTGCAACAATTTCGGCACATGC
This sequence comes from Tachinus rufipes, assembly GCA_963932245.1. Lineage (NCBI taxonomy): Eukaryota > Metazoa > Arthropoda > Insecta > Coleoptera > Staphylinidae > Tachinus > Tachinus rufipes. The sequence goes on along the minus strand of OZ010741.1, from coordinate 39,850,188 downwards.
GGTGACCTTGCTACAATTGGGTGGTGGGATGACGTTTTAATCAATGAATGTCCTTCAACCGTGCGGAAAACGACATGTTAAAGGTGCTTATAAGTTGTATCAGCTGCCATCAGACAGATGGTATGCGTGTATTTTGGTAGATATCCGATTACGAGTATATTATCATCGGCTTGTTATACTAGAATTTGGTTTTAACCAGATTAAACTAAACGCGTTAATGTAACACGAAATCCGGCCAGGGCTATAATATTTGAAACTCATCCCGCAATAGATTCAAACTCCCTTTTGCCATTTAATGACGGATTAAATATCGTAGATAGGGAGCAATGTCTGAAAACTTGGCTTAGACAATGGGTGAAAGCTTTCAACTTAAATAAACAGAGATGTGATTCAGGAATACTGCATTGTGGGGGGAGATTTATCCCCCATGGCATCACAATTTGACATCGATTCAATCAACCAATCCGGATGGAAACGTGTGAATTTTAATATAAACAATGTTGTTGTCGTGTTTGGTGCCATAGGGTTGTTTCTATTCTATTTAAAACTGGTGCATTGCGGGGTTGAATCAGGTGAATATTCCGGACACGATGGTAGTAGGGGATTTGCAGGATCGATGCTCGGCTTTTGTATAATTTCGATAGCGGAAATATTTTTAAACGTTGTCGGGTTTATGATTAAACCTTGCATAAGGTATTTCACAAGTTCAAGTTCAACATGCAAGTTACGCGACGCGGCCTTTGCTTTACAATTCTATCCGTCATAATTCGACTGCAACATCTGCATCGATTTACTTTGATTATGATGTTCTGTCGGATTACGCCGTGAGCTGTGTCCAATTAACATCTGCAGACATGTGCGCAATAAATTACATATGGATGCGGTTTAGCGCATACTTTCAAACATTAATTTATTTTCTTGGCGACGACGAGTTCAAAGGCATGAATGAATCTGTTTACAGATTTTACTGTGATGTTTATTTCGTAATCTCAAATACTGAAGCTTGATATTTCAAAATGTTCATTAATTAGCTAAACGTATTAAGTAATATTATTAGTGTAGCGGTAACTTACAATTGTTCTGAAATCTTTGATGACGAATGCCGAAACGTTATATTAATATTACTGATAGGGTTTGTTTGCATGTTATATATTTTGAGCTATATTTTAAATGTAATTAGTATCAGTCAGTTTATATTCTATAAAATCGATAAGCTTGATATTGTAATTACACAAATCTTATATACTTAAATTATGGAGTTGAGTGATAATGACCTAATGGCTGTTACATTGTAAATTCTTGGTTTGATATAATGACGGTAAATTGATGGCTGACTTGACATTATACATTAAGAATATATAGCCTCAAAGCATATATAACAACACATTTTGTGCAAGGGATTAATTTGCGGCATAGACAAAGACATTGACGATACAGAAATTGTTGCTAGGGATAAAAATTCTTTGGACTTTCAGATCCTAAGAACCGTCTGATACGATACTGATTGTAATATTACATTTAATATTAAATTATGCGCGCGCCGAGTTAATATAGGTTTGAATGCTATGCTAAATAAAGCATGTTCTAATTTCTTGGACGAACCAATTAGCGCGCGCATCATTTAACCCTTAGCTGCACCTGTGGGGTCGTTTACGACCCCAGCTTTTGAAAAAACCATATTTTTGATTGAAAATGAAGTATTATATATTTATCGTCATACAAAATTTGAGTAGTCTACTATTGCGAACTATAATAAATATAGTTTTTGAGAGGAATCTTTATACTTTTTATTTCTGATATGATTATTTCTCAAAATATAGTATATAATTGGATAAATTCTGAATTTTGAGGTCTTAATATTGAAAATTAAAAAAAAAAAATACTTTTTTACTAAAATGAGCATTTTTGTAACTATATATCATAATATTAAATTTACATTCTAAATATTGAATTGTATAGTTGTATCAAGTGTTGAGATAAACTATATAAAACATTATTGAACAGCTATAATAATAAAAATCTTTAAATTCAAGCATTTTTTGATATTGGGTCATAGGTTGTTACAAAATAAGGGTGGTGCAGCAAACGGTTAATATTTAATTTATTTTATGTAATATTACAATTAGTATCGTGTCAGATGACTCTAAAAGCCGAGCGTTTTAGTAGAAAGTTTGAGAGTGCAGAAGGCTTTTGATTATATGTATATATATATTATATATATATATATATAATACCGTATTGATAATCTTTTGAGGTCAAGTTTTTATCTCAAACTTTAACTTTCATCCAGTGACTTTATACATATCAAAAGTTGTTTAGTGTTTTAATTGCATGAGATATGGTCACATCTCTAAGGTTTGTAAAAGTTTCTAAATACTCATCATATTCAGTCTGATTGCACATACTGAAAAGTTGCCCTACGTTTCTTTTTTTATGTTGTTTGGCTATCAGGATTTGTTCTAAATTTTTACGACAATCTAAAATTAAATGGCTTGTTACGATTACTCATTTTATGAAGCGTCGTTGAACTCACTATTGTTTCGCACTTTTCGATATTCCCAACTTTTTTCTTCAGCAGTTAGGGTATCAGTCTCTAATGCAGACAATTCTTACGCTTGCAATCACAAAGGGTCTATTGGCAAAATATCAAGAAGTAAGTTTTATAAAAGAAAGAGAACTAGCAATAGAAATAGCAAACTTTTTTCAATCCTACCGTTTTCTTTTTTTCGAAGCAAGCCGCTTCTTACTTAGCTTTTTCATCTCGTTCCATAGCATTTTACCTTCTGTTGATGCAAGATTTAATTAGCTTCTTGTGGAGTCATTAATCACGGCAAATAAGGTAGTATTTTTCTTAAAACCCACAAGGTTTGCCGCTTTTATTTCTAATATTTTCAAGTTTCTGAATGACGATCAAACCATGGATCTGGCTTTGATTTGTCTATTTACGTGGAATTTCCAGTCAGGATACAACAAAAAGGCCTAATTGTCGCGATTGGCGCATGATTTAAGTATAAACGCGGTCCTATTAAGTACTCTGTATTTGTATTGTATGTATATATCTCTGCAATGTTGGATGAGACTTCTCTTTGTAATAGGACAGAGATTGCACTGAAACAGTAAACAAGATAAAACTGCAGGAAGGCTCACACATGTGGTTGCGGTGAAGAAGGCTATGGTGGAAACCAATAAGTTTCTTCTGTGCAAGAAGAGGGAAAGTTTCAAAAATGTTTGCGTTTTTTTGAACAGAAATTTGTTACCTTCTTACATATGAGCAACCATAAAAAGAGTTTCTATAGTTTGTAGGCTTTGACCCACTCATAGAGGATGGGGTCTGGGCGACAAAATTTGTATTAATACTTTCACCTTTTTTTGTTCAACGTTCTTTGGTGGTAACACTGATGACGGTAAATAACGATGTATGTTTATAACCTGTAGCTCAATGTTTATGAAAATTGAATTAGTGTTTTTGTGGTGTAATTCTATAAGTGCAAACATATTAACGATACTGTGTGCTTCATTGAGTTTAACTTAATTTAAAATAACTATTTATGTAAAAAGAACATACCCCAATAGAGATTTAAGCCTCTCTCAACCTTATCTAATCATTTTACTTTGCTTCTACTTTTTGCACCTATATTATTTAAAGGCAAAAGCAGGCATATCTTCTTTTTACACAAACAACGTACAAAGTGTCCGAGGAGGAACAATATATATTTTGGGTAGTTATTAGTTAATAGTATGTTTTTAATGTTTATGGAGATAAGCTGTTTGCTACTCGTACAGAGTCCTAGAAAATATAATCACATTTGACTGCATTTATAAAGGATGTTGCGTTACCACCTCTGACATATATTTATACATAAAAGGTGAGATGCTAGGCACATAAATGGAAAAGCATTTGATTAAAATAAAAAACGCTAAAAATAGCATTATTTATCTGTGTAAGGAGTTAACTATACTACAGATTCTTTACACATATTTACAGTTATATATACCTTTTTTACGTATATTTATACATGAAAGATATAATAGTTATTGTGATTTTATCTAAATTGTGAAAAGATCTGATATGATTTTGTTAGCACATTGACCTGTTCAGACAAGTCAAAACTTGTCCAAAGTATAAACTATAAAGTGAGTCTAATGCTATAAACAGACAAACAATTAATTCAACTGCGGGCAGCACCAAGCACCTGCAGTTCACGGATAACATCTCATGCTGATTAAAAAAGAAGACGACACCATGCAGTTTTTTTGACGAAAAAACTGATCCTGAGCTGAAACTTATACACCAATATAAGAGAAAATTAAAGCAATTTTAAAAGCTTATAAATAGAAATGAATAATGGTTTTCAACTTATGACAACACAAATGAGCACAGTCAACCATACTAACATGAAACTACAATATAAAAAGAAGAAAGAGGACCGTCTACGTACAGGAAAAGACACAAATTGGCGTTTTTCAAACACAAAGAACTCTGAAAGTGATTTAGACATTGACGATAAAGAATCTCAACACTAACAAAACTTAAAATCAAAAGTTTTTTACTTATCATAATTAAAGACAAGTTAAAACAGATGCAGATACAAAATGACTTTAAAGAATTAAAATTGGAATTATTAAACATTACAACAACGATGATATAATGCTATTGAAAACATTACTAGGACTAAAAATAAAAGTGAAAGAATTCAAATTGGGAGAACCCACTCACTGCCACCGATGCCAAGCTTATGGTATGGATACTCAGCTAGTATGTGCACCATCAAATTTATATGCGTTAGGTGCGCCAAAAACTTTCAGCCCACTGCAATTTAACATCAGAAGACAGAGATCAAGTCATATGTGCAAAGTACCATGAAACCATCCAGCCTAACGTATGATTCTGGCAAAGTGTGAGGCTATTTTTTAATCTTTTTGGCTTTTTATTTTATCTGTTTTGAGAAGGTAAGAGCATTGGCGATTAGTATTTGATTTTTTTTTTGTTGTGTATTGTCATGCTTTTGTATTTGAGGGTAACAGCGCTCTTGGGACATCTCATTTGTGGGCCTTTTAGTATGACCGTTTTTGTTTTTTTTGGGTTAGTCAAATATTTACCATTTCTATTGCATCGTTAGTTTTGTTAACCAGTTTGTATTTATCTTTGGCTAATATTGTTAGAAATTGTTAGAAAGAGGTTGTCTGCAAAGGCAATTGCTTTTATTTTAGTTTGCCACTTTATTCTTATTATACCGTCATATACTAAGTTTTAGAGTAGTGGCCTTAGAACCAATCCCTGACGGACTTCTGTAGTTACGTTCATTACAACATCTTTGTTGACTTGCAGTTTCTGTTCACTTAGGTAATTTGCAACGATATTTTGCAAATACTGTGTACTGTGTACTCTTTTGTCCAATACCTGTTTAGTTTTTTTTTTTATGATGGGCGGTTAAAAGCACGTTTGATGTCGAGAATGACTAGTGCTTTTTGTTTGTTTTTGCTTTCTTCTGTAGTTTTGATGGTTTCTTTGACAGCTATTAACGTATATCTTTCTTTTACAAAGCCGTACTGATGATCTGATAGCAGTTTTGCTTTATTGATATTTACTTTCATTTTTTTTTATCATGAACTTGTAAACTTTGCTGGTGGTGTTTAGGAGGTATATAGGTCTGAATTTTATTTTTTTTAGTTTTGGAGTTTTTCTTGGGTATTAGTATTAGCTTGGCTGTTTTCGACTTGGCAGGAAAGGTCTGCTACTTTAGCATTTTTAGTAACCATATATTAATTATAAACCCTACGTTTGTTAAGGCTTCTGGTGGTATGTTATCCATACACGGTTATTTTCCAAATTTTAAAATCTGGAGGGTTTGTGCCAGTTAATCTTTCACAAAGATTTTTAAGTTTTTTACTACTTTAGCAGGTTCTCTTAGGTGCTTTCTTTGAGGCACCTGCACCTTACTTTTAGCTTGTTCTCCGAGGTTAGCATGTACGATCTTGTAAGTGGATTCTCCCATACGTCCTTGATTAACTCGCTAACAACTATTTTAAACTTTTTTTATTCAAAAATAAGATGTTCTTTTTTGCTATAATAACGTGAAACTGTAAGTATAATATATCATACCTTCTTGTAAAAGTGCCGATTTTAGAAACTACGAAGAAAATTATTTTCAGGAATCAAAAAGCTGGATAATTTTTTTTTTGAGTGGATAGAAAACTAAAATATAACTTGAATCTATTTTTTATTGCTATGACTATGTTTATGATTTATTCTAAAGCTTACAATTTAATATTCAAATTAAACAAGAAGAAATTTACTTGAAACTACTATTATTAGATTTAAGTACATTTCTTCTCCACATATACTATTGAATTTGGTTATTCAAGGCTACTATTACTGATGGTCTTTGAATCTCATCGATTAAGGAGATAAATTGCATAAAATGACATTTACTTTACACCTTTAATATATACGAGAATGTAATATTATGAAACGCAATGTCCTGTATTAAGTTAATCTATAGGTCACTGCACCAGATATGCATGCGTGTTCTCCAAAAATATCACGCTTATACGTCTTCTTTTTTAATTAATTAAACATTATGTTAGTTGAATAATTAGAAACGTCAGATTTTTATTAATATTTATTATATTCTCTTCCTACTCGGTTTATTACGGATCTTTGGAAAATACCTCGGAAAATACTCATTTTATTTATTTATTGGTAATAAAATTTTTTTTTTGCAATTTTTTATAATAACAATTCACTTCTCATTTTACTCAATTCAATTAGCAACTTGATGATCAGTTTTATTTACGTTATGGTATATTGTCTACTAATATTTTTTATTTGTTTTAGGTGAGTCCACTTAGAATTCTAACAGTAAGTTTTACAATGTTTTATTAAAAAATTACATCGTATTTTCAGGAATATGTATTCAAGCAGCGCATTAGCATTGTTATGTCAAAACGTAGATATTATAAAATATTTCTTCATGCACCAATAAATAATAGAAGACATGATTTATAATAGCTGGCTTAAGGACCAGTTTGGTTGGGATTTAATATTTTCAATTCAATGGCATTATAAATTCAAATTGTATATTCGCGTATTACATTGAACTTCAATCATTTATAAATATCTTATGATAATCTAAAACGTATCCATTTCTTTACACATCATTAAATATGCCGCATGTTTGATATTATTCAATTCATTTATGATTGAAGGAAATTATTGTCATAATCTGACATAATCGAACTTGTATTGATATTTAAATTATGCTATTGTAGGTTATATGTATTATATTATTATTGAAGCGTCTGTAGAGTTTAATCCATATAGTCTGATGTACTGATTAAGAATCAAATATTATTGTGCTTTTTGCAGTATAATATCGAACATTCTAAAGATGTAATATAATATACAAGCAAAATCATACCAACTTAGTAAACTGTATTTATTTTACATTAATGCTATCAAAATTTAGAAACTGGCAAATTAACGAAAACATTTATTGAAATCAGTACCATAAGGTTGTCGATGCTTTTTTTGTTATATGCGAGAGTGATTTAAAATGTTTTGAGTCTTAACTAAAGAAGTCTCTACTCATCAAACCCATTCTGTTACTGCAATCGTACATGCTTTGAAATATAACTTTCAGCTATTTTGGATGCTTAGTTGGTTTGTATATTGATTGTATCTGATGATGTTAGTTGTGTATGCAAATTAAACAGTTTGACGCCGTTTACGTGGACTGTATCTTAGCTTAGGGCTCCACGTGCTACAAATTGAAGCTAGCAGCAGCAGTAAAATTACCACGGCAGTGCAGCAGTAAAATCATAGCTCCACCAGAGCAGCAGTTTACAGCGTGGATAGCGCCGCGTCTTGGTCTTGTCGTGGCTTCATGAGCTTTAGTATGACGTGTCTACAATCAGTATACGATTGTATCTTCTTGTGTGTAAATAAAAAAAGATCCCTGTGAATAGTAGTAGGTAAATTCATACCGATAATATAGTATAGATAATTTAGCATTTCAACAAAAAGTTGCCTTAGTTAATATTGGTATTGCGCCGTCGGCGTTGGCTTAAGAAGCAACGGAAATGGTAAATTCACTTTGTGCTATTACATAGAAGAACAGAGGGGAAATTTGTTCTTTTACATAACAAACTAAAAGAATATCCTGACAAGTTTTTTCAGTATTACAGGATGTCAGTATCTTTTTTAATTTTCTACTATGTGAAACAGAAGATGTCATGTCAAGTAAACAAGACACATCAATGCGTGTTAACACATAAGCAGCACAAAACTGCCTGTGGAGCCAGGAACGAGCTGTATATAAATGCCAAGAAATAGGTCCGTACCTATCCGTCCGCGACATAACCTTGACGACGCGCTTCTTCTCTCTCTGGAGCGACATTCTACAGCTCAGTGTAGCCACCTACTGCAGTCCCCGTTGGGTTCATTTATTACGCTTCATTTTTTGCTGCTGCTAGCGACAATTTGTAGCCCGTGGAGCCCTAGCCCTTATTATTAAAAATTGGGCAGCTGAATGAGTGAAGGTTTGAGACGGCCAACCAAAAACATAACAAAAATGTACTAAATGGTACTAATGATTGTTGAACTAAGGTGAGACAGATAGTAGAAGGTGTGAGCTTATGGAGCGGGAGAAAGTGCTCTTCCATCAATACAACGCATCGACTCACATTTTGGCGGTTGCCATAAAATTTACGAATTGCAGTTTGAATTGATTGACTATTTTCTGTTTACAATGTTCAAAATTTGGCTCGGAAGACTTTGCAACCGCAGACCCATATTTTTAAGAGCTTTTGCTACAAACTAGTTGGATCATTGCTGGAAAAGTATATAGACTTAAAAAAGAAACATAAAAAAACAAAATGTTATTGAATTCAATATTGTATATGGGCTGTTAAGGGTTTTACTTTGTTTGGTCTTGTAAAAAGTGTTTTGTTGTAAAAGGTAGCCAGCAGGCGGAACAGAATCAATGATCATTTATATTGTTTAGTTTGTCTTGTTGGTTTACAAACTTTTATTCAGAAATTGAAACGGAAAGAAATTTTTACGACGAGGTGTTTTGGGTTTATATTGGTCAACAAGGTTTTTGATTAGCGGTCTGTGATTTTGTTTAAGACTGATTGGTTTTTACACAGACCAACGGTGCACATTGAGATTTTTTGCGATGATCGTCTAAACTTGGTTATTTTTTGTTTGGACTATATTTGTCTGAAAGGTAGTTAGAATTTGAGCAGCCGCTAGTGGTAGTTAATTTTTAACAGGTTGTTGGTACTTGGTACTTGGACATACGTAAGGGATAAGAACAAAATACTAAGCTTTATTGGTGATTGTTTTTAGATAAATGTTTTTATTTTATTGTAACTTTGAAAGAGTTGTTTTTTATAACAATTAGAAATAAATAGATAAAATAAATGTTGCATTTTCTGGCAATTTTTTTTTTCTACTCAGATTTATTGGAATCTAGATTAGGCTTACTTTGCTGTTTATGGTTAATGCTTCTAGACTAGTCGTGCAGTCTATTATTAGTTTTGATTTCATTAGTGGCAAACGTATTGCCTGTAGTGTAGTTTTGGCTAAGGTGTTTTTCCAATTCGATTATGTTTCTAACACACCATTTAATGGTAGTTGTCTTGAAAAACTGATGCATGTTTGCCTAGTGATAACATAATCGACGTCCCCGGGCTTCTGTTTATATATATATTTTGCCTTTTGTGTCATTGTGATCTTTGGCTTATTTGAATATCAGATGTTTATTTGATTGTTTCCGGGTATTTTTTAATTGTTTATTTATCTTGCGACGGTATTACATAAAACGACTTCTATATACAATAACCTTTTATAAAGATTTTTCTCATTTTTAGTGTTTTTTCTTTATGTAACACATTATTAATTTTCGGTTTGTGAGGTTTATAGGTTTGTTTATTAGTAGTTGGTACACTATTGCATCTATCATCACAACTGTGTTAGTAGCGAGATTAGTGTTTTCATAGCCGCACTTCCTCTTTTTTTCGTTACAGTTGTTTGGAGAAGGATATTATTAATGGCGGACGCAGTTCTAGTTCAAGGTGGTTGCGGTGGTTTATGTGGTGGATTTGGTGGTGTTTGTGGTGGAGCCGATGGTGGACATGGAGGTCTCAGAGGTAGAGGACGTGGTAAAAACAAATGGATCCCTGTAACTAAATTGGGTCGCTTAGTACGTGATGTACATTTGAAGAAATGTATCTATTCCCACTTTTCATCAAGAAGTTTGAAATTATCGACTTTTTTATTGGTTCCAATCTTAAGGATGAGGTTTAGAAGTTTATGCCTATACAGAAGCAAACCCGTGCTGGTCACGTACACGTTTTAAGGCATTTGTTGATATTGGTGATAGTGATGGTCATATTGGACTTGGCGTTAAGTTCAGCAAGGAAGTAGCAACTGCCGTTTGTGGTGTTATGAATTTTTTCTAAACTTTCAGTCGTACGTAGAGGTTATTGGCTTAACAAGATCGGCAAACTTTACAGCGTCACATGCAATGTAACTGGTAAATGCGTATCTGTAACTGTATGTTTAATTTCTGCTTATTGTGGTTTTGGAATTGAATTTGTTCCAGTTCTAAAGAAGCTTCTCCAGTTGGCCGGTATTGAGGATTGTTATACTTTATCTTGTGGTTCTTCTGATACTTTTGGCAATTTTTGCTAAGGCAACTTATGCTGCTATTGCTAAGACTTATGCCTGTTTGAGCTTTGATTTGTGGGAGGAGATGCCTCTTACAAAGACATCTTATTTATTTTTTATTTTAAACTTTTAATCATTTATTTCTAATGCTCTTGTTATTAGCAAATATGTTAATGTATGTATTTTACCTAGTTTGGATTCCGTATTCTTGAGAGAAGTTTTATTTAATTTATACGAGCGTTTTATACATAGTGATGGGTTTGATCTGCATATCAAATATTGGTTTTTATGTCTGTCTGTTGATTTGTTTGCAAAAAGCACGCGGATGGCTTTTGTAGACACGTTTTTCAGATGAGTATGAAAGTTTAGTTTGGTATCAATCTTGAGTCTCTGATATTTTACTTTTTTGTTATTGGGACTGTGGCTCTATACATTTCAAATTTTTTAAATTCTTTTGTATTTTGTTGTTTTGTAAAAAGGACGATTGCTGTTTTGCTTGTGTGACAACCACAAAAATCTCACAATGACATGAAATTTAGCGCATGTTTGCTATAGGTACAGGGATTGTATGAGGGTTTGGCTTATAAGAGCTATCCGCTTCCCTGCTTCGTCTCTGTCTATTTTTTTTTGTGAATCTAGGCTTTTTGAATTTCTCATTGGTTTTCTTGTGGTCATTCCGCAAATTTGTTTTGCGTGAAAGACGTGCTTTTCTGTGTTTTTGCCTCTTTTAAGATAGGACGTGTCTGGGGGGTTATTCTGGAGAAACATAGGTGCAGTTTACTTTTTATGTTTTATTTTCCTTCAGGTGCTTTTGCTTATGAGTAGGATATAAAACATATCCTACTCATAAGCAAAAGCACCTGAAGGAAAATAAAACATAAAAAGTAAACTGCACCTATGTTTCTCCAGAATTTTGTTTTTGCGCTTGACACCACCTTCAAGTTGCGTTCTTGCCTTGTTTATCTTTGTGGTTTTGTAAAGTTACTTAGCTTTGTTCGGTTGCTTGTTCTTACTAGGATGCTTTTTACTTTTTTTAGATTTGGTGTGACTGCCCCTAAAAGCTTATGCTTTTTGGTTGCTGTCGAGTATTTGTTTTCTCTAGAATCCTGAAACCTGCTTGGTTTTTAACCGGTGTGAAATTCTGAACTATTAGTGTTACCTTGGTAATCTGTAGCTAACCTAACTTAATCTAACCTAACCTTACCTAATAGCTTTGAGAGTAATGGCAGTTTTATTGCCAAAACAACTTTTGTATTTTCTACAACATTAGAAAATGGTTTGCCGAATAAAAATATATTTTGGTGCTGCAATATGTATTAAAAAAATGGTTGTTGTACTAATGTTTTTACGCAAATTTTATCGATTGTCTTTGTTGTTGTTTAATATTTTGTACTTGACAGTGCTCATACAAATAGAATAGTATTACGTTTTGCGATACGTTGTTATTGTAAATTGGTTTATGAGTTGTTGAGTCTACATAATAGTCTTTAGTCTGATAAGAAGTTTTTTTTGGTATGGTGTGTGATGGTTATGATCAAAAACATATTGTGACAAGGGGTATATTCTAGTTTGTCCGAGAGCTGTCTCTCTTTGGAGGTGAAATCTGCAAATGGGATCAAAAACTAATTGTATCACACAAATAAATCTTAAAAACTTGTAATGTAATGTAATATTATTACTATATAAAAATACATAATTGGTACATTATATTTTAAAAATACAAAAAAATTACTGTAATCATAAATATTAATTTAGTTTAATAATAAAATGATAACAATGAAACACAGAATTTAATTAATTAACAATCCGATTGAGACTTGAAATTCTTATTTTTTGTTGTTTCTTTTAATTATTAAGAAGTATTAATTAAATTTTACCCGTCTTTGGGAAAAAGAAAGGAATAATTGCCTAATTTACAGACGAAATTAAATTCCTTAGTTATTTTTTAGTGGAGCTTCCCTCTTATATTACAAGTGCTATTCTGTGCTCAGTACTCGAATTTTAATTACATAAAAGGATCGTTTCCTTTGGCGTAGATATACGTATGTATAATCATTATTGCAAAATACTTTAATAAACGCATAGATTGAAAGAATGTTGGTTGATGTTTAAACAACAATAAACACATTTTTTTCTCAGAATGTTGGTATTTTTTGTTGTTTAGTTTATAACATTTTTTTTTAATTTAATTAACGCCATATGCAGTCATTAGTTTGCATACGTTATTTATAATTTATTACAAACAATAATATTTTCAGACATATGCTATAAATGATTAAATTATGCATATTAAAATCTTATTAACAAATGATTAACAAATAGATATTACTTTAAAACAAACACTTAACTATCGTTTATATCATTTTTAAGATTTGACACTTTTTATTGTGGTATATGTATTTAATTTTGTGTTATCTATAACTTTGTTATTTTAAAACTTGAAATTCAGTCTATAGGACACATTGTTTTCAGAAAATAAAATTTTAGAGAGATTTAATAATCTTGAAATTTAATACTTTTTAAATATTTATATACAGGGTGTCTCAAAAGTGACGCTTGTGCTCTATAAAACTCTTGAATATTCATCATTGAAACAATATTAATTAAAAAATGATAAAATTTCTATACGATCTGTGTATTGTAGAATTGAACGTTTTGGCTTTTAAACGTATTGGCTATTTTTTTGTTTATCTCTAACTTTCTAACTATGGTGGTATATCGAAAGGTTGCATTGAAATGAGGAATAGAATAGAATTATCTTTAGTGATGAATTTTGATTTTGTTTATGTGTTTTGGTTGGTTGCAGAATGGTCAAAAATCGTCTTGGATTAAAAAAAATATTTAGTTATTTATAGCACAAGGAAGGTGTGGGAAGCTATCTTCTATGGAAGTAGGTTTTGTTTAGTAATTATTCTGGGAACCGGTAAATTTAATTTTTCTACAAGACAATACTTGGCCACGTACTAATGAGTTCTTGAATAATGCTAATGATGATTTGCTTCTAAGGCCTTTACTTTTGCCGGACTTAAATCTTATCGAGTATGTGTGAGATGTGGTAGGATGCAGGTTGAACAATTTGCAGTCACACTTAAATGGTATATATGATCTCCAGCGATTTTTTTTTTTACATTTGGGATAGCATACTACTGGACAGCTGCCTATGATCTCAAGCTTGGCAACATTCCTGCAGGCTGATGAGGTTGCGTTTGTTGGTAGAGGTCCCGTCATTTGTATCTGTGAGTAAGTTGTATTTGCCATTGTTCTTGTAGCATAGATAGTAGCTTTATCAAAATATTTTATATGTTGTTTTAAGCTTCTTTCGTTGTAAATCGCATTTTTCTTTTTGACTTCATAGTATTGGCATCAATAAACCTTTTAGGCTGATATCTGTCCAATGCCGCTCAGCGCGTATGGTTTAAGTAATAGTGGTAAATTGTTATTTTGGTGATATTGGAATCTCTATCTGCACTAGGCTATACTCCTGGATCTATCTGTGTGCTGCGTTTTTGTGTGATATTTTTTCAGTCACAGCTTGGCTATACTGGGTTGCAGGGCAAATGATGCTTAGTGCTGTTGTCACGCTGGCAGGTAAAAGGGCTTTGGCGTTAGTAATAGATTTTTCTGGTCTTGGATATAGCTGGTCTTCAGTTTGGTTGCACCGACTTTTTAGTAGATTTGGGAGGAAAATGTTCTAATGACTGTTTAATTTACCATCTGAATACCTAAAGATTAAATTCTTTTAGATCATACCTGGAAGTTTGAGACCGTAGGCTCATATACTTTTTGTTTGGAGATTATATTATATTTTAGGAGAAGGTTGGTTAGGACGTATTTATTTGGCTCAGCAAGTTGGTGTTGGGGTGAACCGCGAGGTTATTGAAGTACTTTTTGGCCAAAGTTTTGATATGTTCGCGTAGCGGGGATACTAAGATTGTTTCGATTTTTTTTGTTTTTAACATATCATAAAGTAAGATTTTGCAAAGCCTCGAGACGACCGAGGTGTTTGTTTGCAGCCGTTCCATAGGCTAAAGACGCGTCTAGAGTGGACTGTACGTGAAATACTCAAAATACTTAGCAGCATTGGATTACAAAATAGTAACGTTGTTCAGAAGTTTTAGAGTTCTGAGGTTTAGATTGAAGCTATCAACTTTATAAGACGCAAAGGATATTTTAGTCTATGCAGCTTTAAAAGTAGACCTTTGTTATTTTGTACGTTGTAAGAATAGAATAGTACATTTATTTGTAGAAATAAAACATAATACAATGTATATACAAAGCATCAGTCTTAATTAGTAATATTGATTAATACAAATTTACAACATTAATTTAAAAAGTAACATTAAAAATATTATTCCAATCGTACAATTCTTCTATAGTAAGCTTTTCTTTAACAAACAGTTTAAATTGTTTTACTGGCAGTTCTCTTACATGTATTGGCAAGTGGTTATACATTTTAATTGAGAGGTAATTATAAGACTTTATTGTTTTACTTAACCTACAATAAGGTAAACAAATGTTTGTGTTGCACTTAGTCTGGTAAGAATGATGTTGTGATTGATATTTGTATATATTAAGTGCAACCCCTTCTCTCACCTGCATTAGACATGACAAAACTTTTTTTTTTATGTGCCGTCTTCTACTCGGAGGTTGGCAATCAACATGACAATCTTTATTTTCGATACTGCAGCACAGATCGTTTGATGTACATCGAAACCAGTCTCGAAGGTTTTTCAGCCAGGAAATTCTGCGCCTTCCCGCACTGCAATCTTTCCTTGCATTATTAGCTTCAGTATCTTATATTTGTCACCTCGCATAGTGTGACCCAAATACTCTAGTTTCCTAGATTTTATGGTATGGATCATTTCCATTTCCCTTTTTATTCTTCTTAACACCTCGACATTTGTGATTTTGTCCTTCCATGAAATTTTTAAGATTCTCCTATACATCTACATTTCAAAAGCCTGGAGTTTGTTGGTGAGTTATTGGTTTAGTGTCCATGCTTCTATGCCATACAATAATATGGGTAACAAGTAGCATCTCACCATCCTAGTTCTTAGTTCCAGCTTTAGATCGCGGTTGCAGAAGAAGTCTCTTATTTTAAGAAAAGCAGTTCTGGCGCTCTCTATTCTGCTTTTGATTTCTATTTCTTGGTCGTTACTATTTGTTATCCAAGTACCTAGATATTTGTACTTGGTTACCTTTTCAATACGGGTGTTGTTAATGAATAAGTCGACATTAGTTGTTACTGTTTTGGAAATGATCATATATTTGGTTTTCTTCAGGTTCATTTTTAATCCATATTGCAGGCTAATAGCATTTGTTCTTTCCACCATTCTTTGTAGATCAACTATATTGTCTGCTACTATCACCGTATCGTCCGCATATCAACAACTAGTCCTGCTTGTTCTTCTTCAGGTATTACTTTTTGGAATATAGCTTCGGAGTATAGGTTAAAGAGCATCGGTGATAGTATGCACCCTTGACTCACGCCTCTTTGGATATTTATGTTTTCTGTGTATTCTCCACCCACTCTGACTGTCGCTGTTTGGTTCCAGTATAGATTTTCAATGATGCGTATATCTCCTTTGTCAATATTTTTTTGTTTTCAGTAAATTTATTAGTTGCTCGTACTGGACTTTATCGAACGCTTTCTCATAATCTATAAAACAAGCATGTACTTTGATATTCATGTCCATACATCTTTGTGACAATACATTAATGCTAAATAGTGCTTCACGTGTGCCCAATCCATTTCTAAAACCAAATTGGGTATCACTAATACCTTCTTCAAGTTTATTGTAAAGTCTTTTGTGTGTTATTTTCAGAAATGCTTTAAGGGTATGGCTCATGAGACTTATGGTTCTGTAATCACTACATTCTCTAGCATTTGGCTTCTTTGGTATTGTTATAAGTGTTGATCTTAGTCATTCTTTTGGTATTATTTCTGTTTTATATACGGTATTATACAGATCCGTTATGACATTATTTTGTTCATTCTCTACAAGTTTTAATAACTGGACTGGTACTTCATCTGGACCAACAGCTTTGCATCCTCTCATGTTTTCGATGGCGTACTGTACTTCTTCTTTTGTTATTTGATGCCAATTACTGTCTTCTTGTATGCTGTTTTGAGGGCCTCTGATGTCGTAGAAGAGTTCCTTTATGTGTTCTTTCCACCTCAGCAGTTTTTGTGATTGCTCGGTTATAATTTTCCCTTCTTTGGTTTTTATAATTGAAGGTGTACACTTTTTCTTTATTCCAGTTAGTTCTTTAACTTTCTTATTTAAACAAAACATATAGACTAGGAACAGTTATAATGCCCAGTTTTTTGAAATGATATCTACAAGAATCGTTGTTTTTGCTGTATAAAAATTTGTATACTGTGGTGGGAGCTACTTCATAACAGAATACCATACTCAAAATAAGCCATTTGTGTAACCGCCGTTTTTACATTTTGTGCAATTTTTTTAATATAATAAATGTTTGAGCATAGTTTATTTAAAAGTACTTGCACGTGTTGTTCCCATGACAGTTTGCTATCTAGATAAATGCTTAAAAACTTAACGTTTTTATTGATTTTGTTAGAATGAAGTAAAGTAAAAATCATATGCTCTGTTTTAGTTTCGTTTAATGTCAGATTATTGGATTAAACCAAATTTTAGCTTCTTTCAGAGCACTCACTTCATCTGTCTGGGCAACTGTTTGCCTATGAATTAGAGTAGTATCGTCGGCATATAAATATGTCTGTGCCAATGTTACATTACTCTCAAGAACATTAACTTAACACAGAAATAACAAGAGTCCTAATACAGACTTCTGCGGTACACCGTAGTACATTTTCTTACTCTCAGACTATGTTCCATTAGCCCTATTACTTAAATAACTTTTAATGAGAGGCAAACCTCTTATACCATAGAGCTTTAATTTATACAGTAGCTTTTTCGGACTTACCGAGTCAAATGCCTTGCTGAGATTTACAAAGCATGCTGACATTGAACTAAAAGATTACCCGCGTGGCAAGTCACTTGGTTTATTTGCTGGACTACAGAGTAATCCCGTCAAAACACATGTTGGTGGGCTGAGAGAAGATTGTGGTCTTGGATTATGTTCAAGATCACTTTCTCTATGATTTTTTTTAAGGTGCATAGAAGATTAATTGGTCAGTAGTTTTGAGGAAACTTTCAGTTCTTTCCAGGTTTTGGAATGTTTATAACGTTTATAAAGACTCTCGTTAGCAATATTGGAGAGGGACATTATTGCTTTATGCGAGAATGATTTGAGAGTTCTGTTCGGAATTCTGTCAGGGTCAGGAGCAGTTTGAGTTTTCAGTTTTGAGATATTTTTTTTGATTTGATAAGGTCGAACGCTACTTAACGGTGGATTTTTTTCTAGATCAGTGTTCTCAGTTATTGATGAGCTTTTTTCCACCTCGTTGATTGGTTAATTTCAACGTATTATACATAGGTCTAATACATGATGACGTAACTTTGTAACATAGAATGAAGCCTGCTATATAAACAATCTTAACTCTTTTTTTGTTTCCTTAGCAAACTTACTATTAAAATGAATTTAACACTTTAACGAACATATTTGAAATTGCAGGTGCTTGGTGGCACCGTCCATACGGTGATTGACTATTGCGCAGTTTTAGATTTATCCGTTATTCAATTACATCTTTGATAAAAATTTTACTGGTATAATATTGGACTTTGGTAAGTGGGAAATCATTTAGCAAATGGCGCAACTGCGTGCGCTTGAAAATTTTTGTAGTTTTTCTTTAATTGATGCTAGAGAAAAGTAAGAGCTACTTGAAACGTTTTGCTGAAGCTGCAAACTTATGTCATTTTTGTCATGTTCAACAAACTAAAATTTTGTGTACATGCTGATGATCACATCTTTGAATATGTTTGTCTATAGACATCTTTAGAATTTGTTCGAATTCTCTCATGGGGGTGGATTTAGACATTAATTTCAATCGTAAGATATACTAATGTGTATGTGTAATGTACTAATATACTCTCCTATAGTGTATAAAAGTGAGAAAAGAATGCAATACAATAATCCACGTAAATATCGCCAATGTCCGTGATTTTTTTTAAAGTTGAATTTATTAAAAAAGAGCATTTTGTTCTCGAATAGACTACTGATATTCAGAACTACATAAAAGCATGAGTATGTAATGAAGAAGGGCTCACAAACACAATTTAAAAAAAAAAATACAAAATGGTACGCTTTTTTGACATGCTTAATGCAATTGAACGGAATTAAATCCGGCTATGTAACATACCCATAGAGACATTTATTACTACTTACGTATACAATTTATATGGAAAAAATCAATTGAATTGTTGTTCATAGCTTATTTATTTATACAAAATTAACAATTAAGCCTCTTTAAATGATTTGTATTATTGGTGATTAGAATTGAAATTTATTAATCATACCTATTTAATAGTATAAAATAAATATGTTTGTAACATTCAGTCTAGTCAAGATTAAAACTTACATAAATATTTATAAATATAAATGACTATATGACATGTTCTGTCAATATTTATGCGATCGCCCTATTAAATACACATTTGCTGATATATGGATATAATTAGTATCAATCAATTCAGGTTGTTCAGCCGGCAATGCGCTACTGCTCATGTCAAATGGGTGGCATCAATTAAGCAAACGCATCGGGCGCCTGGTAATCAATTAAAATATTATGCAGAAACAGATCGACCCTTTGTTCAACCACATCGACATTTTTTTTTTCAAATAGATGCAGTTATTAAATGAGGTATAAGTGCGTGAAAGAATCACACGCAACGGGGAGCACGGCCCGGTGGTTTTGATGTATGTAATCGTGTGCAATCAATTTGATTTATAAAATTTTATTAGGACGCACGGAGTATTAACAGGCAATAATTACAAACGTGATTTAATCTCGATAGATTTACAGTTTTAAAGCGGAAATTTATGTGCAATCAAACGTTTAATTTCTTTGTATTTATTAACCAGATGCAATGACTCAGATTTAGTGTTCTTTTCATCGTGAGGCCAATATTTTATTGACTGTCCTATTTTTGTAATTTATTAGATAGTAAACGTTTATTATCACTTCCATTGACATTAATACATTTGAATTGCTAATTTGTTGAAAAATAAATTATTATGTAAATAGTATTGATGAAACATCTTGATGTTTTTGAAATGATAAGAATATTGTTGTTGATGTCTAGATAACAAGAACTCTTCCGTTGTGTTAATTTCTAAGGAGGTCCCTGCTTGGGCGTCACAATTTATATATTGATGATTTCACAGTTGTGTACATCCGTTTTAATATAAATTGGTCTTTCGAACTGAATTACGAACATCTAATCCAATTATCGTCAGTGCTAAAACAGTGTTAATAAGTCTGATATAATAACTACTACCCCAGAAGATATTGCATCAGCCACGGCAGTATCAAGGCTACGGACTCATGTAATGGCAATGTTAACGAGATTTCAAATATTTCAAAGTTTTCTGGAAACTATGAAGAACGGCTGCACTTTTATGATACTAGACATAAAACAAATGTGCACATACGAGGGGCACTGCTAAAGTTTGCAGAATCAAGTACTGCCTGTATTGCCAGCGTTCTGAGATTGTCATATTTGTAAATTTTGTCGTTTTTCACCTTTAATTCAGTTGACAGTTCGATTTCAAACTTCTCGGTTTTGTTTCAACAAAATTTAACGAGAGTAATAATTGTGTGAAAAATGGAAATTTTGAATCGTGACTTTTGAGTGATTTTTTATAATTTTCGATACGGTTTAAATCTTCGGCGTGGCCAATTCGGCGCGGCCGATTCGGCGCGAGGACACCTCGGCGCTGGCCGTTTCGGCGCCGGCCGTTTCCGCGCCAGAACTTTTCAAATAAAACAAAAGTATACATATTCTAATAAAGAATGATTTGTTTTATGAGGCATAATAAATAATGTATGATAAATAAAATATAGAATACATATAAATTAATTACATAACATACCAAACAGAAATTACAGATAAAAAACATAATATATGTACGTACATATTCAAATTGACAAATATACTAAATACAATTTTGACCCGCAAATAATTTATGGGTGATTAATTATCACTTTTTAATTAAATGATATGACCTGAAAAGTCTAAAGGATAATAAATAGTCTATTAAACTAAATAACAAAAAGAATGAAAAATATAAAATAATGAAAAATACCATATTAAAGATTTTATTTATCATACATTATTTATTACGTATATAGAACAAATAAATGTTTATGATTAAAATATTGATGTATATACTTATTTTATTTAAAAAGTTCTGGCGCCGAAATGGCCGGCGCCCAAACGGCCGGCGCCGATGTGTCCCCGCGCCGAATTGGCCGCGCCGAAGTGTCCTAGACCCGTTAAACACCGCAGCAATTTGTGGAAAAACTTAGTTTGTTATTTGGGGATGAAGCATTATCCAAAACTATGGTTTACAAATGGTTTGCAGAATTCAAGCGTGGAAGACTAACGTTTGATGACGATCTTTGCGCAGGTCGTCCATGCACCTCTGTTGTCGCGAAAAATATTAATGCTGTGCGTGAAATGATTTTGTCAGATCGGCATCTGACCTATAGTGAGATAGAGGCATCCTTAGACATTGCAGCGAAACAAATACATACGATTTTGCACGATCATTTGCATGTAAGGAAGCTTTGCATTTGTTGGATCCTACACAATTTGAAAGAAGAACAAAAACAGGTACGTGTCAAGTGGTGCAAGTAAATGCTAAATAAACTCGAAGGTTGTTGTTCAAATTCGGTATATAAAATCGAAACTGGTGACGAATCTTGGATATATTCATATGAGCCTGAAACTAAACAGCAATCGACTGTATGGGTGTTTCAAAATGAACCTAAACCCACAAAAGTGGTGCGTTCACGAAGCGTTTAAAAAAAATGATTGCATGTTTCTTCGGAAAAACAAGTCATGTTGCAACTGTTGCATTCGAGGATTGAAGGACAGTTAATGCCGACTTTTATACTTCAATTTGTTTGCCGGAAGTTATCGCTATTTTTTTAGTTTTTGACCAGTAACAACATCCAATTAATGACCCATATTTGCTTGATTTATTGCCTAATGACATCTTCCTATTTCGTAATTTGTGTTTTGTTTTACATTTTCCGCGAACTTTGGCAGTGTCCCTCGTATTTACTCAACAAGCTACATGTTTTTTGCAAGTGATTTAATCAAGAATCAACGCTTGCATAACTAATGTGAATTGTTTTATACTAGAGCAGATAACAAAATTTTATTCATTTTATTTTTCACCTTTAAACAAGAATTCATACAGTATCCCAAATAGCATTTTTAAAATATCATTATCAATTGATCTACTAATCGGCGCATAGCTTTTCTATTTCCTGATGTGCGTAGGACTAATCAGATCTACAAACCATTACTTGCAGTTGCAGAAAATATATTTTGACTGGATACTATCCTGAAACGCTTACAATCTACAAACAAATTTAAAAACTACGTCGTGCAACTTAACGGACGTATTACTTCATGAGTCTTTAGCAAACTTTTGGAAGTTAGAAGAATTTTCAAATGAGGCATACTGTACATCTGACGAGAAAAAGTGAGAAAACATTTTTGAACGTACACATCACCGCACATCAGAAATTTGCTATATTGTAGAACTACCATTTCAACAATCCACGGTATCTCTAGGCAATTTAAAGGCAATGTGTATTAAGCGCTTCTACTTAGCTGAACGACGACTAAGTAAATATACCTCACTAAAAGACAAATACAAAACATTTATGAATGAATACATTAAACAAGGTCACATGAAACCAATCTCAGCGACAGATGATATAAATAATTACTACAGGTACATTGCTAAATCAATTTGTAATGGTAGGCTGTACGATACAAGACAACTTAGTGGTCATCGTTGTGAGATTTAGGCTACTCCACATAATAGTTACCCGCTGAGGGTATTAAACAAATGTATCGACAGATTGGCGTACCAAAGGATCATCATCATAGTATCAGCATATATTATACAGGCTGGCCAGAAACTACAATCAAATTGAGTAATATTGACCTAAGTATTATATTATTTTTAATAAATTTGGAGTTATAGCTCTTTAAAGTTTACAGAAATTTTTGATTTTTTTTTAATTAACTACTTTAATGTTTAATATTTTGTAACCATTTTTTGTTTACATTAGTTTATTTCTTATTTACACAAACTGTTAAAGTTTGAATAAAAAAAGTCTTCAGGAAGATAGCTTTTTAAGATTATTTAGATGCTAAATCTTCTAGAACTTTCTAATTTTTAGGTAGATTTACTTTTTTTTGTTATTTTTTGTGGAAAATTTAATTTGAAAATTTTTCTGTCTCTTGATAAATTTTGATCAGGTACACGGTTTTTGAGAAAACCAACTAAAACCAGAGGTCATTATTTTTTAAAAATAGTAAAAATGTAAAAATATATTTAGCCGTGGAAGTCAAATTAAATTCCATAAACGTCACAAATTGTTTGAGTGTCTTAAATAGGACAGGTATGCAAAGAATATTCGGTTTTGTCATAATGAAACTACTTAAAATCGGAACTTGGAACGTAAGAACTTTACTAGCTTTTAGGGCTAACATAACAGTTTACACACCCATCGCCTATAAAAGTTAGGATGAAATTGAAGAATAACCTAACCTAACTTTTTTCCAATCTGAAGGAGGAGTTATCTTCAAAAGATACTCGCATTTAGCGGGTTTCTACTTTATTGTACTATTTTCTTCTTCTTTCTTTCTTAATATTGACTTCTTCCCATCTGTTGCATTTGAAAAAGGCATGTTCTGGAGTGTCTTCTTCTTTACACTAAGTGCAGCTGTCTTTATCTCTTAGGTTGAATCTCTTCAGATATGAACCAAACGCCCCGTGTTCACTAAGGAATCGGCACAGGTAGTAGTCAATTTTGCCATGTTTTTGCGCGGTCTATGTATCAAGGTTAACCTTTTTATCCAATTGTTTACTCTAATTTTTTGGTTAATTCCTTCAGTCTCAATGGCCGTTCTTTGTAGGAAACTTTTTTTTTGAGGGTATGCCAGTGATGGCTTGTATTGCCTCGTTTGATATAGTTTTGCAGCCCTGGCCAACTCTTATGAGCACTTTTCTACTTTGTGCTTTTGTCTACTATTTGCTTGTATTTAGCAATTTTTATCGACATCTACCAGATAGGAGTGCCATACAAAAGTGTCGAGTGGGTCACCGAGCTTAGGAGTTTTCTTGTTATTAGAGGTTGGGCATTATTCTAGCCATGCTCATGGCATTTTTGTCCGCTCTGGCGGCTGCTTCTTTGAGGTGAATTCATATTGAGTTGTTTTGCCCTATTTTAATGACTAGAATTTAATGGTTTTTTGGTTGTTATTATTTGGTCTTTTACCGTGATCTGCATCTTCTTTAACTTGAAGTTTCTGTAAAATATTACAGCTTCTGTCTTTCGCGGAGCAATTGCCAGTCCTTGCTCTTTTATCTTTTGGGTGGTTTTGTCTACCGCCGTTTGTGTCGTTTCTTTCAATATTTCTTTTTATTTTAGCAGTGACAATAATAGCGGTGTGATCTGCGTACTCGACTAGCTTTACCTCTTTTAGCATTTTTATGCTTATTACGTCGTTGTACAAAATATTCCATAGCAGTGGTCGCAGTACCGACCCCTGTGGAACACCACACGTTACTTGTCTACTGTGGCTATTGTCTACTATTAGTTACCTGCCTTCTAGGTAATTGCTAATAATGCTTTTTAGGTATTTTTCTATATTTTTTCTTTCGTTTCCAATTTGCCGTATTAAATTCGTTCTTTATATCCAGTGTGATGAGCATGCAATAGCTCCGGTTTTTGTAGACATTCTTTCTGGCTGCATTCCTCGCCTGGCATACTTCTTCCAATGCGTCCGTTGTGCTTTTGCATTTGCAGAAACCATATTGGTTTGGGGCAGTTTTTCTTTCTTCTTTTAGTCTGCTAACTAGCAGCTAACCTAACTTAACATAATCTAACCTGTTTTTTTGGAGAGGAGGGAGAATCTTCAGCTATGACTCCGGCAGATAATGCTGCACGGTAGTGCCGTGTTTCTACCGGCTAAAAAACCTTCTCAGATCTCTGCGACATGACCGGAATCGCCTAATAGACATTTCTTCAGTCATGGAACTGCTTTTTTACTATTTACCACTTTTTTGCAGGGTTGGTTTATCTTTTTCTTTTTTTTTAAATAATATTTTTAATAAGGGAATTTATGGCTACTTATTGCTCTTCACTTTCTAGCATTTTTTCCACCATATTTTCTGGTGTGACCTTGCTGTTAAGTTTATCTTCTGTTTCTTTCCTTATCTGTTCCCATTCTTGGCACTCGAACAGCGTGTGTTCTGCCGAGTCTATTGGGTTGTCACAGTTAGCGCTTGAGACAAATAAAAATCTATGTCACCGTGCTTTCTGAAGTACCAGCTACTCAGATCTGGTAGCAGTCGGTGCAACCAGACACTTTTTCCGTCTTTATCCCATTTCTTTTGCCATGCTCTTATGGTTTTTTTTCTTTCCGTTTTTTTTCTCAGTTGCGGTTTATTCTCTTGTTCTTATTCTTTCCTCCAGGAGTAGTGTAAGCGGCACTGTTCTGGCTAGCACCAAGTTGCTATCTGTAGATGTTGTGCTGTAGGCCCTTGTAATTTTCAGCGTTTGTTTTCTCTGGGCAGTGTGTATTTTTTTTGTTTTTTTCTAATTGCAGGCCGTCTTTCTATATAGATGAAGCATACATGATTGAGCTGCCGAGCTGAGTATCCTTTTTTTGGATTTTCCAGCACCGCCTAAATATAACCTAACCTAACCTATCCTAACCTTACCAACGAAAAAACACCATATAAACATTAACATTGGTGACTTAAACGTAAAAATAGGGAAAGGCAAGGTAAACGATGTAGTAGGCTACTACAGCTTAGGAACACGAAACGAAAAGGGACATCGCTTACTACAATTCTGCAATGAAAAAGTATACGTGATCTAATACTAATATCTGGTTTAAACCATAGAAGATCATTGGGGCAATACTCGAAGTCACACAAAATTTAATTAATTACACAAAATAAAACAACGTACGAAATGGATGACAGTTGAGATTCTTAAAATGATGAACAGAAGAAGGGCGTTTAAAAACGTGGAGAAAAATACGTGGTTATAAAAAAAGCAGAGAAATTAGAGAGGTAGACAGACATGTTCAAAAAATTGAAAAAAGCTAGCGATGTATAAAAAAAACCGATACCAACCTTGATAGATGAAAACAAGAAAATAATTCTAAACAAAAAAGCAAGAGGAAGAACATGGGAGTGCTTTATAACCAAACTTGTTGAAGTCACACGTAATAACCTAAAAAACAATTGAAGTTATTAGAGGAGGAATATTTTTGAAAACCTGTTTATTAAAATCTGTGACACAGGAAAAATATTAACTAAATGGCTAAAATCTACCTTTATTACTATACCAAATAAAGCAAATGTCAAATATTGTAAAGATTTCCATGCTCATAAGCTCGATGGAAAGGACATACGCATCATTCAGAATTTTTACTGGTATCAAAAAACAATATTAAAACTTGAAGGAGAGGAAAAAAAAAACTGAAACTAATAAGAAGTGTCCCTTAAGGTTGTATTAAATGCGTATTCAGAGAAAATGTAGAAATAGGCATAAAGATGGACGGCCGATGGTTAAACAACATACCCTTTGCAAATGATTCCTGCATCCTTGTTGACAACGAATCAGACCTGCAACATATGCTAGGCCAAATGCATGCAGAAAGTACCGTGTCAGGCTTATCCATAAACATAACAAAAACTAAAATATTGTTAGTCATCAGAATTACACATCATTTTGGTACTATAGATATAACACTAAACAACATAAAGATTAACCAAATTAAGACATATATGTAAGTGCATAGGAACAAGTCTTAACAAAAAGTAGGACTCAAAGCAAGAAATAAATAGCAGAATTGAACAAGCCAGAAGCACATTTATGAAGTGGAAAACCTACTTTGTGACGGCAAATTAAACCTAAAAACAAGATGCCGCACTGTCAAATGCTTTATTTGGTCAGTATTACTGTACTGAACTGAGTCATGAACCTTAAAATCAAATTTTATGAACAAGATAAAGGCTCTCGAAATGTGGATATACCGACGTATACTAAATATAACTTAGACGAAGCTTAATAATGGAGGGGCGAAGATCAATTGGCAGAAGAATTATGGTTATGCAATATTTGAAACTGGACAGGTATTGGCGTGGGACAACTGTTCCACATGGCCTCCGATAGAAAAAAATATGCTGAAGTGGTCGTCAACCTTCAGTAATGAAGAAGCATATAAAGAAAAAGAATTTTAAATGTTGAACAAATATAGACAGACTAAGAAGAAAATACCATTTAATCATTACCTATTACATTAATTTAGTAACCAATATGAACAAGAATCCATGTTTGCTTAGAAGACACTAACTAATTATTATTTATCTTTTTATTTGTTACTTTTTTCTCGGTCCAGATTTAAACTCCGGTTCAGATATGTGTTCTACACTATAACAATTCCAAACTGTTGATAGATAAAAATAAATGCAATAATTTTGTCTGCATTTTTATTACTCATTATAACATTTTTCTTATTTATACAATAATATTTGTACAAGTTTGAATATGAAAGTACTTACACAGCGTTTCAACTTGAGTCTCAAAATACACGTTTAGTTTTCATTTTCTAATTTAAACTTCTTGCCATTTAAGATGCATACTATATAAACATTTTAAAGTTTCCGTTCATAAATATGCATTCTCATTGCAAGTTGGCTTTATTTATGTTGCGTCGAGTATGACTGTGGCCTCGTATCTCATTTTCATAAAATAATAAATTTTAAGTAGGCATATTAATGAGAAAATATTTAAAAAAGTGCGGGCAATATATACACAGATAGACTGATTCTTTACGTGCATGTCATAATTTGATCAATCCAAATATGAAAGCGGAATTAATATCCATAGTAATTAGTTGACGTAACTAAATATATCTTTGGAAAAAACTGTATATTTTTTCTTAGAATAATATTTCATAGCACGCTCGAAATGTCTCTAATCGATGTAATTTATTGTTTTAGTGAAATATAAAACTAGTGTGTAATTGTACCATTTGTGGATATAAATGAAAATCATTACTTATTTTGTCGCAATTTGTTAATTCATGTTTACATCCGATAAGTAGAGCGTGTAGATTTCACAAAACCCTGACTCTGATGCTGTGTATAATATTTCTGCCATGGTAAAAAGATTTATTCACCATAATATTGCTATTTGATAACATGTACGACTGTCATGAAATACTATTATTGCATGCATTACATTAAGTGTAATGAATATCTCTACAGAATAATATTATTTTATAACAGAAATAAAATAAACAAGAATTAGTAATTAATATTTAATTAAGTTGGGCGCGTGTCAAAGCGCGATAAAATAATATACTTCCACTTTTATTTAATCAGCTTTATGCATGTGTGCTTCCTTTCTTTAATTTTTGAATGAGGGGGGATTCGAATTTAAATTAAAGGGAAGTTAATTAAATCTCTCCCAATTTTTCACGCCTGGCGATTTAATTATGAAATTTTAATCACCAGTTGCATTCAATAGCTTAAATTGTGGCGGTTAGGACCATAAACATTGTTTGAAAATAATACTAATTATTTCTATGGAAAACACGAAACTTTGTATGTTAAATAAAATTTTATGATACTATAAATCATTGAAATAAGTTGAGTAATAATGACTTGTTCATTAAATTAATTTATTCTTTAAAGTGAATTTGTTAACATTCGCTATGATCTAATAAAACTATAAATCTATGTTTTGATTTGTTTTAAAATAATGACCATCGACCATAACCAACGTGGGAATTACATGCGGCGAGATGAATTAATTGGTGTGAAGTTATTTTTGATAGAATGAAACAATACGGCTACATCAAACAATTAAACTTTTGGCTCTTTTTATTAAGTTCTTGTGGAAATAAATACGGGCTACGGATGTTAGTCTAGGATCTTAACCACGTAAGAGTTATAATATTTATGAAGAGTATTTATCGACTAACTTTGTTATTTGAATAAATAGGCTGTACAAAATAAATTAGATAAAAACCACATAGTTTAAGAAAATTGTAACATTTATCGAACAAATTTATATTCATAATATTGCCTTATTCTCTTCACATTCCAAAATACTACTTTTGTCATTAGTTGTGTTAGGAGTCAATGTATGTATTATTATTAAATTCAAATCAAACAACGGAATTGTTTATTTATGTTTTTTGAAGTGATCTGTTAGAAATTTGAAACGATAATTGAGAAGGTTTTTGTTTACATAACGCGGATTAGATCATAGTAGCGAAGTCGTAAAGCGCAACTGACTATTGTAGATTGGCTCATAGTGGCTAGGCCGTAAAGGTGCCCAGTATATTAAACTGTAAATCAGAGTGAGATCTTAGATATATATATATCTATGTTTGTTGCAAAACGGGTTGTTTTTGTCAGCGGCCGGTTTGCGAGAATCTAACACATCAATTTGTCGCTGTTTGCATACTTTTAAAAAAGTTTTTAAATTACACTTTGAAAAAAAAAATCAAAATTGTTTGATCATTTTATTTAAATTTTTAAAAAATCTATATTAATTCAGCATTTGAAAGGCACTATTATCAATTTACTGACTTATAATTTGCAGCCGTATAATTATTTAAAACTGAATCACAGCAAGAACAAAACTTTTGTATGTAAATTAAATTAAGTAATATTTTTTATAAGGTGTGAATTAATCACCATCTAATAATACTCAGGTATTTATTATATCATACACATCTCGAAACACACTATAGCTGTATACATAAAACTATATTTTATGAATATCTGTGAAATACAAATTTTTTTTATTAAATTAACATCTTAATCTAGTCTGATTGTTTCTTGTCGTCGCAAGGTGTGCGATAGGGTGTGTTGCTTACAATGCATACATTTCATGCTAAATTTATTAAGTTAATTCATATTTAAATTTTGCTCTGAAGTTGGTGATAATGTATTTTGCAATTTTACTTTAATCAAACTCAAGATTATTCTAGAAAAATTGCAAATCGAAGAATTGTTATGAAGTATAATAAGTAACATTATATTATATTTATATTATATAACACAGAAATATGAACCAGTCTTTCTTACATGAAAACCTTTTAAAACAAAAAGAAAACTATATTGATCTTTTATTACTTTGATTTTTAATAGTTTAAAAATACTGTTAGAAAGCTCATTGAGAAAAATAAATGGATTTATATGCCTTTCATATTTTAAAGATGATCCTTAACGAGTTTTTGGTTAAAATTTAAGAGAAAGTTAAAACAAAGATTAAATTAAAATTAAAATACTGTCAATAAAATACATGATTTTATTGAATTATCAGTTGCGGTACTATACAACGACTACAGCACATATTTTTCTTAAAATAAATGATTAAATGCAAAATTTCTAATTTGCAAATGGAATTAAATGATTTTTAACAATGCTCTTATGCCAGAAATTTATTAATAAATTAAATTAACGATTGCATTGTATATTTTACATTCTTAGTGTTGAACATGCAATTAAACTACTGAAATACAACAAAAATCCCGGAACTGATGATATGTATTCAGAAATTCTAAAAAATATCTACGAAGAAAACATTGATCTTTTAGGATCTACGACTCGGGAATCATCCGATAGGAATGGCTCAAACCTACCTTCATACCAATTCCAAAGAAGAGAAATCTCAAAATGTGCAGTGATTATAGGCTAATATGTTTAATGAGCTAGGCCCTTAAACAATTTTTAAAGTGATCTATAATAGAACATATCAGAAATGCAAGTTAAACATGGCTCAGATTAATTTAGCTTTTAAGCGAGCATGGGTACAAGAGAGTTAGTATTCACTTACAAATGCTTCTACAGAAATGTTACGATGAAAACAATGACATCTTCATATGGTTTATCGATTTTGAAAAAGCATTTGATAAAGTGGACTATGTTAAACTAAACAAGGTATTGGAAAAACGTACAACTTGGAATTCAAATTAATGGAATTAACATACTCAGCTTATAATATGTTGATGACACTATTATAACAGCAGATGTAGAGCTGACGCCTTAACAAAACACCATTAAAGAATTCGATATGGGAATAACTGAACTTTGCCTTTTTCTGTATAAATTATATTAGAAATAAAGACGCTATTATTATTATAAACGCCACCAAAACAAAATTAATGAAAATATCTATATCTCAGAACTTATTGATATCCATTCATTACATTCAATGGACAAGACAAGTTGACAAAATAAATTATTTTGGGTGCTGGATCAACAACAAACTCAATCGAAACTACGAAATAAAATGTTGAATTGAACAGGCAAGAAGTGGGTTTATAAAACTTAAAGGATTGCTTTGCGACTCTTGCTTCAATTTAAATTTTAGACTTAAAGTGTTGTTTGGTCAGTTCTATTGTAATTATGGAACAGAATCTTGGACGCTTACGACATCAGCTATGAATTGGTTAGAAGCATTCGAAATGTGGACGTACGAAGAATTCTTAAAATTCTATGGACCGATCACACCATAAATTTACTTACATACTTACATACGATACTACTGGTTTCCATTTAAAAAGAATACACTTGCACAGCAGGGTTTTGTGCAGTAGAAACTTTAGACTGTTTTTGAGAATAAATATTTAATGTAGTGCTGCGGACTGCATAATGATCTAGTTTGGTAGTAAGTTAGTATCATATTTAACACAATCGAATGCTTTACTTAATCACATTAATAGTCTTCTTAGGCTGATATGTCATAAATCTTTAATTAATCAATCAATAAATGTTGCTTACATTTATGGTTTCTCTTACGTACTACAAACTATCTGTTGAGAACGTACTAACTCTAATAAGCAGCAAACTTGCTATAAATAAAATTACTCAAAAGCTAATACTAAATTTGTAAACATTTGAAATCTATGACAGACAATTATTTTAACTGTAAACAGAAACACAAATAACAAGACTGGTATTAGCGTTGGTCAAAAGTATTCATTTAGAAGGCCAGTTTTGGCAGTTATTATAGTAACCTATTGAATATTATTAGTTAAATTAAATTAACTAAATTTAAAATTACGTATGCAGCTATAAAAAAAAGAGTTTAAATAAACTATTAAGTTTATACATAATTATCTGCCGTTTTTTTTATTGAGTAATTAAGTATTACGTGTAATTGAGATTTGACACGTTATAAATTGTTTGTTTGTTATAAACTTTATGCTGTACCCATCTAAATAATCTATCTGTTATAATCCATAGTAATGATACCACCACAATTCGACCAACTATTGCAATTGACGCAGCAGCTACCAACTCTACGACAACCAGAGTTATAAAACCTACTGCAAAACCTACTTCCCAAATCAAAACTGTGATGACAAAAAGTAAAACTAAAAATCAAACACTGCTGAAATTCAAGGCATACAAGCGGCTAAACGACGCACTTTTATCATATTAATAACTGTGCTCCTTCTACTAGTGTTGAAGATATTAAGAAGTATGTTGAACTTAATATGGGAAAAAGTGAACTTGCCTGCATTCTACTTACAAACAATAACATTTATTGTTCTTTTAAAGTTGGTATTGTTGCTGATGTTAACAACGTAAATGATGATTGTATAATATACACGCAGAAAAATGGCCTAAAGGAGTATTTGTACGTTTATTTACTAATCGCCGCCGCCTACATAAACTGCCAAAAACTGACTTTTTATCAACAACAACATCCAAAACTTCGACATCGATGTAGCGTCTTCTCAACGTCTATTTTCATCGACATCGTTTGCACGTGCCTTAGATGTAACCTCTAGCTGTACCGAGTTAAATAATGTGAGAATATTTTATCAAAATGTGCGCGGATTACGCACAAAATTAGCTACTTTAAATGCCAATATACCAATAATGGAGCATGATATTTTTATTCTTAGTGAAACGTGGCTTATAAGCTCTATTACAGACTTAGAACTAGGATTTTTTAATTATAAAGTGTACAGGTGTGACCGTAACCATATTGCAACATCAAAATTATGTGGCGGAGGCGTACTTATTGCCGTGTCCAATAAGTACCATTCATATGAAATATTTAGTCATTGCTCTGTTTATGAGGAATTGTATGTTTGTGTTTATATCGGCAGTATTAAAATAGTTTTAGGTACTGTTTATATTCCACCTGGTTCGGATTACTCTACTTACCAACGTCACTGTGAAAGTGTAGAATTAATTAGGATTACAACTTGCCACAAACGTTGTGGATTAATGATGGATTTGGTGTAAGAACGGAATCCACTTGTCTTAAAGGTACTTTAGTTGCCAACACGTTTGGGTATATCTGTAAATGATGTTTTTTTCAATACTAAGTGGGATAATATGTTTGTCGATTGTAATATTGATGAAGCATGTCACCGTTTTTGACTATTATGTGCCTAAAATAAATAAGTGTTATAAAAAAACTTATAAATTTCCAATATGGTTTACTTGAGAGCTAAAAGACCTTGTGTTTTCTAAAAAAAAGTTACACAAAGCATATGAGTTGTCTAGATCAGCAGCTGACTACCACAAATTTAGTTCAATACGTGATAAGTGTTAGCAATAGGCTAATACGTGTTATTCTAATCACATTAAGAAAGTGGACGATTTGATTAAATCTAACTCTAAAGCTTTTTGGGGCACCTCAAATTTAAACGTAGCAGTAATCAAATACCATCTCCTTTTACAAATGGTAATTCTCAAATTGACATTACTAATGGCATTGTAAATCTCTTTGCTGATTTTTTTGGGTCAGTTTACAATCCGCTGACGGCATCTATAAGTCCACACAGCACATATTCTCCACCATCCATTTCTACCCATATAAATGAATTGCATCTTAAAATTATATAATTAAATAAAAAATATCTTATGTTGTCAACGAACTATCACTATTAAAACCCAATAACTGTCCAGGGCCTGATAGATTAACTGCTTTCTTTCTCAACAAATGTGCGTTTGCCCTTTATCGGCTCTTATGGCTTTTATTTAACTTATCTCTGGTTATAGGTACTTTTCCTACTTGTTGGAAACAAGCTTATGTCACTCCGATTCATAAGTCCGGTGTTACAAATGATGTAACAAACTATAGACCTATATCTATTTTATCATATATTCCAAAAGTTTTTGAAAAGTTAGTTAGCTGTCAATTCACAGCCATTCTACAATCTGAAATTACTCTCAATCAACACGTTTCGAACTGGCAAATTGACATCTTCCAACCTTTTGTTGTATGATTCTTATATAACAGATGCGAAAACAGATTCCAGGTAGATTCAGTTTACACTGACTTTTCAAAAGCTTTTGATACCGTTGACCACAAGATACTCATTATGAAACTACGTGGTATTGGAGTTAATGGCACCTTGTTACTGTGGATTCAATCCTATTTATCTAACAGATCTCAATTTGTGCGCATCGTTCAGTGCGTTTCTCGTAATATTGAAGTTACGTTGGGTGTTCTACAGGGGTCACATCTTGGACCTTTACTGTTTAATATTTTTATCAATG
The DNA here is from genome assembly GCA_963932245.1 of Tachinus rufipes. Taxonomy (NCBI): domain Eukaryota; kingdom Metazoa; phylum Arthropoda; class Insecta; order Coleoptera; family Staphylinidae; genus Tachinus; species Tachinus rufipes. Next base: position 39,815,777 of record OZ010741.1, on the reverse strand, counting down.
ATGTGGTACACTGTTTTTCTAATGCGCGTTGTTTATTATTTGCGGACGATATAAAAATCTTTATGAAAATTCAGTCTTTGGATGATGCTGTACTACTTAATGAAGAAGTACAGATTTTTTCTAGTTGGTGTCAGACTAATAACTTAATACTTAATTTAAATAAATGCAAAGTGATGACATTTTCTAGTCGTCAGTCTACGGTGATGTATGGTTACTCTCTCATGAATGTAATGTTGTTAAGAGTTAACACTATTTGTGATTTAGGCATTACGTTTGATTCAAGCTTTTCATTTACACTACATATCGATACTGTTGTGGCTTAAGCTTATCAACTTTTAGGATTTGTCAAGCGTAACTCTAAGGAGTTTTGTGACCATCGTACTCTAATTATCCTTTACAACGCTCTAGTACGCCCCCATCTCGAGTATTGTTCAAATGTGTGGTCATCATACACCTCCGTTAGTAAAGGAAAAATTGAACAGATTCAAAAAAAGTTTGTTCGTTTTTTGGCGTATAAATGCAACATTGCAGGCAGCTACACGGAACTGCTCTCTACATTTAACATGACAGGTCTTGAAAAAAGACGTTTCAATTTTGACGTGACACTAGTTTTTAAAGTGCTTTGTGGGATTATTGACTATCCTGACTTGCTTAGCTCTATAGGTATTCATGTCCCAGCTCGAGTTTTACGCAATGAGTATTTATTTCATATACCGTTCAAACGCACTGATTATGCGGTGCACTCTGCATCTACACGTATTTTTCAAACTTGACTAATTTTAATCACTATGTGTCATGTTCTTTAGATAGTAGATTGCAAGTGAATGTAGTATATACCGGTTTCAGCAAAGCGTTTGACCGAATACAACATAGTGTAGTGCTGAACAAAATTAAAAAAATTGGATTACATGATAATCTCATAAGACTTACTTATTTGAAAGAAAGCAGTATGTGGTATATATATATGGTGCTAAATCAAATATCTTTGTTGCTTCCAGTGGCATTGTTCAGGGTTCAAATCTTGGTCCTTTGATATTTTCTATGTTTGTAAATGATCTCACAAATTGTATTAGTTCCGAGTGTTTATTGTACGCTGATGACCTTAAAATTTTGTGTGCAATAAAATGTGTGTGAGACTGTGAATCTCTTCAACGTAATATTGATGCACTTTAGGAATGGTGTAACTTAAACAAGCTTTATTTAAATGTTGGTAAATGTTATACAATGTGTTACAGCCGTAAAAGGTCTACTTTATCTTTTGAATACTCGTTAAATAATACTGTTGATAAAGTGTGTGAGTTATGTGTAATATTTGATTGTAAATTGTCTTTTGTACCCCATATTGATAGTGTTGTTAATTCTTGTCATAAAATTGTAGGCTTATTGTAAGATTATATAAAAACTTGAATTCAATTGAAACACTAGTGTTATTATATAACGCGATTATTAGAAGTAAATTTGAATATTGCAGTTTTGTATGGTCTCCACATTATGCAAATCATATCAATACACTTGAACGTGTGCAAAAAAAAGTTTTAAAATATTTGTATTTTAAAAAACAATAATGTGTATCCAGAACATGATACTGTTTCATATAAAGATTTACTTTTAATATTTAATTAATTATTTATTTATATAAACTAGTCAATAACATCTGTGATAATCCTAAATTACTTAATGAAATCAAGTTTCTTCTACCACGTACATGTTCAAGAAATCATCTGTCTTTTTCGTACAGTAGAACAAACACAAATCAATACATGAACAAGTATGTTATGTTAAGATTGTATAATTAAATCAATCATTTAGTTGATTTATTTGGAGATAATTATTCGTATTTTGTTAAGGGGGGAGAATAGTTGCGCTATTATAAAGGTATACAGCATCCAACTCAGCAAGAAAACGCCTGAATATAATTGAATCAAATTTTCACACATTGAAGAATGAAGTCTAATCTGTGTCCTCAAACTTGTAGAAATTTTATGCAATAAGTCATTTCTTTGCAATTAATTTTTAAAAAGTGACGTATTTAATCAATTCTTTATTAATTTTTTACTCGTTAAATGTAACTTTAAATCTTTAACCAAAAACATGAAGACATAGAATATTGTATGTAGTTCAACATATAAAAAGAGGGATGACTAAAATCTTATCGTTTCTATATTGAGTTGGTTGCCGTTTTGTCGTATAAGAACCAATTTTATTTTAAAAACGGCGCTGTACGTGTCAATGTTTTTCTAGAGAGAAAGGTTCACCGATATTCTCGTAGATGTGATGGGATTTAATATTTTTCCATAACAATAATACTAGTGGCACCACAACAGGACTGAGCGACTAAACCAGCAATTCTCTAGCGTTAAGGTTGTCAAGAGTTTGTAAATATTATTTTTGAATTTAGTGTATTTTTCATTGTGTTTTTTTTTTATTTATGTTAAATAATTAATAGTAATATACTATTATTGTTATATTTTTATCCTTTATAATTGGACAATTATGTCTGTTGGATAAATAAATAAATAAACAACTAAATAAATAAATGTGAGGAGTTTTTTGATAACAGATAACATTTAAGACAACGCAATGTTTACAAATTTGTTTTGAAAGAAATGAATAAAATTTCAAAATGGCTGATAATTATGCATCAAACTAATATAATATTTATATGCTCTATACTTGATCAAACAGTTTGCGCGACAAAGCAACAATTTGAATCAAAACAGAGAATTAAAATTTGTAGTTTATAGAAGTTAAAAGTAGGATAATTCATGATGATTAATACAATTGTTTGATACAGGCATATATTATCAGTTTGCGCAAATTGTTTATGGATTTTATTAGTTTGAATTTCTAATTAATTAATACTTATGTTAGTTAACAGTGGTTTTTCATAGTATTATCTTGGAAGTGTGCAAAACAAAGTACATTAGTATTGAGGTCATCTAACTACTTTATAGTTGTGGCATGCTAGATATGCTCTTAGAGTTAAGGGTGCACTAGGTTATAAAAGATTGTCACTCATACACTGGTTTTGAGGCATTGAGGTTGTGTTACGCCATATCTGGAATTGAGGTTTTGTATGTGGCAGCCGTTGAGAGCATGCTGTGTGCTCTGGCATTTGTGACCTATAATTGCAAATGCTTCCAGCCTTGAGTTAAGCCTTGAGGTTGTATGCAGGACACATTTTACTAATAAGGAGCTGTTATAAACATACCAGTGTTAGAGTTTACTTTGAGATTGTATTAATTACGTGGCTGTGTGCGGGTTTTATATAAATACTACTATTATGGTATGTTATGTAATTTATGTATTGGTAATAATTGTTAAATAATCATTATTTACATTATCAATTGTGTTTATAAACACAGAAATATTTATTTAAATTTGTTTTTGGTATCATGCAATTTTGTGGTCATACAAGGCACACTGACGAGGTTTGAAGAACCGAATCAATTGTATGTGCTTGGCCATGGGCCGCTGTGATTAGATTGAGTTTGAATAAATTATTAATTTATTTTATGTATTGGTGTTATGAAGGGAATTCTGGCATCACGACCTATTGGCCTTATGCTAGAGAGATATTTTATATTTGTTAATTGCATAGTATACATTAATAATTATGAACAGGTTAAATTTATAGAAATGCATAGCAGTAGTGCGCTGATGCTAAAAAATAAATTTAAACAATTTGTTATAATTATTTTAATGACATTATTTATTATATGTATTTATAACTGTGACATGCATAAACAATTTTTTAAGGGCCGATTTCATAAGTTGCTTATTAATGTTCTATTAATAAATGTGACAATTAATTTCTTGGAAGATTTAAAAACCTTTTATATTTGATTTCATAATACTATTTTGAAGTTTCAATAATGGATATAATTTTTATCAATAATCAGTACAACATGTAATTAATTAAGTTGTTATTGACTTGTTCAATAATAATTACATTATAAAAGTATAATAAATAATATTATTAAAAATCATAAATTGTAATTTTATGTTCAAGCATTTTTTTTATTAAGTTTGACAATAGTTAAATGAATTTATTTTATTATTAATTCAAATTAAAATCATATTAAGATATGATTTAAAATGTACCTTCTTATGCCTTTCAAATGTTAAGGGTAAATAACCTATTAAAAAATAACGGTTCAATTTTTGGGGAACGTACTAGACTAAGCCAAAAGTTGAACAAGCATAAAAGGCGTAACTTTTAAAAATAGTTGAATTCAGGTGATTGAATTCTCATAATGGGCTTTTCAATAGCAGATATTTTTCATTTTATTGAATTTCCCCTTTGAATTCTTTTGTTATATTTTAAATTTATGTGTGTCGGGTGAGTAAGGGCAATTGCACACTTGAACTCTGGCGTAACTAGTTACACCTTTCTCTGAATACAACAATAAATCATGTCAAATAATAAGATAAATATTAGTTGCATGAACTAGTTTTCAGGTAAAATAAAAAAGCCAGCATCCGAACACTTTTAGATGCATAAAGAGATCGAAGAATTTATTATTAATACATCTTCATATAAAACATGAATGGATAAGAAATTTCGTAATTTAGTTTTGTTTAATAATATATTTTACGGGTGCCATGAAACAAACAACAAACATAAATGTATTTGTCTAACATTCTCTTGGGGTCTTGTCAAAATTAAAATGCTCGTATTTATTATTTGAAAATTCTTGTCATCATGACAAGAATATTTAAACATAAATGTATTGTTCTCATGGGAAGATAAATAATTTGTGACAATATAAAAATATTTTTGCTAATAATAGTTTTAATTGTAAATGCAATATTCTTTGTTAAATTTTAAATATGCACAAAACATTTTATTTAAATTTTTATTATTTATAATTTATCTTTGCTTAGCTAGAGTTTTTTGCTATAATCTTTACATATACCCCGATTATTTATTTCTAAATCATTAAATAAAGAAACAAACTATTCTGTTGTGTCGATGACAATCTAGTTGAAATCAGGATTATATATAATAGAACCCAAAGAATATACCATATATCTATAGTGGTATTGGGTAAGCGTCCAAATTACATCACTTATTTAATCATTTAATCAATACCATTATTTCGGAGTATTTCTTTCTTTCTTTCTTATTCTTCAGAGCGCTACAATAGACAATACAAGTACAATTGTGATTTATAAAAAGTAAAGTTAAAGTAAAAGAAACAACGGACCATGATAGTGTTTGTTTTTTATTCTATAATATATTCTTTTCTTCTTTTTTATTTTATTTTATATAAATTCCATTTACTCGTGTATTCTACAATTCTATTTTAGTTTTTTGTTATATATTATTTATGGGCTTTGGTAATTACGTCCACCGCTAAAGGGAATACATTAAAAGCATATAAATAAAATTTAAAAGACAAGCAAACGGGCACATTATGAAGCATCATTTTTCATTTCAAATATTATGTTTGTGATTTATTATGATTTTGTATGTACGATTATAATATATTATAAAATATAAATGACATTTAAAAAATCGAATTAAAATAAGTAAATCAATAAAAATATCAGTAGCAATGAATCCAATATTCACGAGAACTATCTTAATTTCTGCATTTTTATTTAAAAAACGTCATATTTACAAATTGTGCAATTGTGTATTATTTGGTTACTTTTGAGACTATTGATTCTATACTATCGCTAACTGATACGTGTTAATGCTATTTATTTATAGAATTGGACTGGTTACTAAACAGTGTAATGAGATTTTTTGCGCGAAAACTATGTAGGTTGGGTTAGGTGTTTATATCCAGACTTGTTCTTCTGAGTTAGACTACTTTGACATAATATATCCGACCAGTTTCTAAGTGTATTATGAAATTAGGTTGAATAAGCTCTTAAGTAGCTAACTAACTAACTAATTGAATCCACGGTGCATGAGTTGCGGGTTTTTGATTGAAGGTTACGTTATAGCTTTGGTACGACCTGATTGGTAATATTTTTTACTTTTAACAGAAGATCTTGTATCTTTCCTAGTTGGTAGCATTTTGAGGTTTGTTTAAGGTGTGAAGTTTTTTTGATTGCAAAGTTGATAGTTTGTTTTTTGCGTCCTTCGACACTTTAAGAACTACAGCAAAAGCTTATGCGGAAATTGAAGACTGGCTGAAGTAACTTGGTCATAGATGGTAGTTTGAAAAACTGCTATAAAAGGTTATAAAGCTGATCATCATCATTATATTACTTTCTTAGGTAGCGGGAAAATGTAGTCGATGCAATATCATTGGCTTTAAAATAAGCTGTTTTTTGATACATACTACTAAAAGCAATACAATACTTTTAAAATTAATTGATGGATTTCCCATTGTAATTGAAACTAAATGACATAACATCTATGTACAGCAGTGCTCAATTATTAGGAATTGAGATAGAAAGTGAATTAAAGTGGACAAATATCTTTGCAACAATTCAAAGAATGTTTTATATACATTTGTGATGTGAAAACATTAAAAAACTGTTTTTATACAAAGTGAGGCGGACTGGAAGGGCGTTTTTGGAACGGGTAGTACACGCGAAGGGGAAGGGTAGAGGCTTGAAGCTGATGTTATACAAGTGTTTACCGTTTGTTAGTTACAATGGTTATCTGGACAAGTAAGAATAGTGCGTTAGCAGTTCAGGAGCTTTTACAATCTGGCGAGTCTATAGTTGTTGTTCAGGGGCGGTTTTGCCAACGCTTCAATATTGGTCTTAACGACGTAACACAGTCAAGAGAGGGGTGTGGAATTTTAGAACGACGTCATGAGCATTTAATTTAAAACGTCGAGGCTGTTTCCAAAGTGTAAGGTCATCAGTTTCCGTAGAACTGGTAAGACAAGCAGTAATTCAAAGTCTAGAGCGTTATGTTCAAAAAACGAGCTACAGCAATTTGAATGAGTAGTCGAACACTGTTATTGTAGTTTTCATTGGCTTTTATTATTTGCTGGTGATTAAACTTGAATAATATTGCATTTAATTTTTGCATACAATTTTTATTTACTTAAAGAATATTGATGTTAATTCTACGCAATTTCGAAGTTATGTTTTGTAACTTTCTTGATTCCAATTTAATATTTTTATTGTGATTTTTTGTATGATGATGACTTCTATACTTGTTATATTTCATTATTTTTTAGTTTTTTTTTATAGAGATTTGCATATTAAATTGTTTTGCTATTATGTTGAGCTTATGGAGCTGTAGGTTGTGTCCATTTTTTGCCAAGATTATTGCGTTGTTTGCGTAGCATATAATATTGAATTTGTTTATGTCTAGTGTATATCCGATATGCATGGCTTATATAGTTTCAATGATTTTGTCCATGATTGTGCTAAAGAGTGTTTTACCGACCGGTATTTTCTGGGTTGGTCTTTGATTTATTATAATAATTGTTTTGTTGTATTCAGAGCTTTAATTATTTTGATGGGTTTGGAGTTAATACTTCTTGTTTCTGAATTGAATTGAATTGAACGCTTGTGTTGTGCATTCAATCTGCTTAACGATCTTGTCTGCAAGGATTTTGGTCAATAATTTTATTGTTTCTAGAAGGCATATTTCTCGGTAATTGTTAGGGTATTTTTTTTTAAATATAGGCATATTGGTTCTGGTTTTTTACTGTTTTGGTATTGTCCCCGTACTCAGTATTTTTTAAAGAGAGTTGTTATTTTTTTTGTTAGTTTTGTTTCTCCATATTTTATTATTTTGTTTGTGATACCGTCGGCGCTCTGATACTTTTTATCTTTAGTTTCTTGATTGCTTTCTTTAACATGTCTTTATCTACCTCTGTTTTGTTATCAAAATTTTTATTGTATGAGCTTGTTAATCAGTTTTTTTCTGTATCTGATCATATTCCACATCTTCTTTTGCCACCATATAGATTGTGTTCCATGACTTTTAAGAATTTCTTCCAGAAGCTACAATTTATTTTTGTTATTTTGGTGTTGATTCTGTTTATTATTGGGGTGAGTTTTCAATAGCTGTCTGGTGTTTTCTGACTTTTTTATGTTAGGTAGGCTTTTTATTTTTTAGCTGCTAGTTTTTTGACGTCTACAGTAAACCAGGGCTTTTTAGAGCATGTGACGGAGTTTGCATAGCACTAGGTACTGTAGTACATGCGGAGTTTGCATAGCACTAGGTTATGGTCGTTGCTTATACTGGCTGATGTTAGTGATCGAACTACTAGTATTTGGAAAGGGTGTTCTAATTATGATAAAGTATTTGATTATTGATTATTGTTCTTTATTGTTAGACCACATTACTTTGTGCTGTTGTTTATGTGAGTACAAGGTGCGGCAGGGAAACTTACTGATTTGAATTGGGCGCCAATGAGCGAGACGTTGTCAGAAAGGGGTAGGGAGGGACTTATTCGAAAGAGGGGGTTTTGAAGTTTTGTTACCGCTTAAGCCAGTTGTTGTCATGCGTTGGACAAAGGAGGAGCGTACGTTGCCACCCAACGTGCCTTCCGAATTTGGTTCAATATTCATCCTGGCAATCGATCGTTTTGTGGGTGGACGCATTCAGGGAAAGTGGCAGTGTGGCAAAAAAGGGCTTGGAGGTAATCGGACTTCCAGAACCCCAGAAAACGTCGAGAGGATGAGGCTGTCGTTTTTGCACTCTCCTCGGCATTCAGCGCGCAAACAGGCAGGTGCACCGGGGATTTCTGATTACAGTGTAAGACGAATTCTTTACAACAAACTCAGAACGCGATTTTGTTTCTTGCCAAACTGCATGTGAAGCGCTCCTTAACTTGCCTCACAACGCCCTCGTGTTTTTCAGTGATGAGGCTCATTTCTACTTTTCCGGCTGCGTAAACAAACAAAACATACTTTATTGGAGTGCTACCAAACCTCGTGAACTTCATGAGAAGCTACTTCATTGTGAACGTGTTACTGTGGGGTGTGCATTGTCGAGAGTTGCGATAATTTGGCCTTACTTTTTTGAGGAAGAAGAACACACTGTTCGTGTGAATGCAGTTTGCTACAGAGAAATGAGGCATTTTTTTCCCAAAACTTGAAGAAGTTGAACTTAGGGACGTATGGTTCCAGCAGGACGGAGCCACGGCGCACACAGCTAATCTTTTTGAGGGGTGACGTACTGTGGCCGGCTTGCTCCCCCAATTTGGCTCCCTGTGTTTTTTTTTTATAGGGATTCTTAAATTCATTGTTTACAATGACAAACCACAGACCCTGCAAAACCTGAAGCCCAAGCTCCATACCAACATTTCCGTCGATATGCTCGAAAGAGTGAAACGAAACTTAAAAATGCAAGTGGATCAGTGTATTGCTATTAAGGGCCACCATTTGTTTGATGTCATTTTTAAAACCACTTGAAACAAAAATTCAGGATGTGTACAATACGATAAAAAAATAATTAAATCGATATGTGAAATACTTTTTTTTTTATTGACCTTTCAAATCAGCAAGTTTTCCTGTAGAAGGTCTTTGTTTAATGTTATCTATTGCTTTGTTTTGAATCTGTGTAATCACCCAATAGGCACACCTGGTCTGTTGCTGTCATTTTATCTCTTGTTTCTTGTAGGTTTGCATAGAACTGTTTTTTCTTTTGTTTTGGTTTATTGATATCTGGGGCGTATACTTTTATCATATGGACGGGGCCCTTTTCTGAAGTATAGTGGGGTTTTTAATATTTGGGTTTAGTATGTGTTGTTGGAATTTTTCATTCATTTGGTGTTGTTCTTGCTCTCCTTAGTTTCAGAGATAGCTCAGATGTCAATTAAGCTGATGCTTAAAGGGTTAACCTTTATGACGTGTGTACCTTTACCACTTAAAAGCTTTAATAACTTACTAAAAATAAACGCTTTGGAATGACACTCCAGGCTGCACCAAACGACAAGACAGCCGATTACTACTTGCAACTGTCTTGAAAGAACTTGCAAATTATGACAAGGGTTTTGACAAGACACTGCTTAGTTACCACAAGAAAACACATGCACACGATTGATGTTGCAGACAGTCCAACGTGAAGAGGATGTGAAATGGATGACGAGACGCAGGCAGTTGCTGGCTTAACATGGCCAGTGTAAGGGAGGCCTTTCCAAACGTTGTACTTGCATACATCAGCCACATAGGGTGATTTAATACCACAACGGTGTGATGTTACCACAGGAGGAGGAGGATGAGGCCCGAGGCCTACGTGCAATAAACTTTGGTTTACCATCTAATCCAGTATCCAGAATGTAAGCAGAACAAAAAAATTACCTGTATATAATATCTCAAGAATAACAACGAATAAATGTTTTTGTTCAGCACAAAAAAATCTATTTTCAGTTTTGCCTATTTGTTGTCGAATGTTTATAATTCTGTGTTTATTGAGATTAAATCCAAATTAACGACAGTGTGATAGTTTAATGGTAAAGCAAACATGACTAAATAAGATCTTGTTTTTCATGTACTCATAAAACCACTCCAAACAAAGCCTCAGACTTACTGGGGCAAAGTAAAATATCCTAAAAAAACACAATAATGAAATAAATATATAATAATAATATGATTTAGGGTTACGTAAAAAATTTAGATACTGGTTACGAATAATCGAATAATTTCGAATGATGCACCCAGTCGTTGCGACTGTTTACTGCTGGTGTGGACACACATGCTTCATTTCTATTAAAATCTCTGAATTGAAGATATGCTTGTGCATTGTGTTTTTTGCACGCCGTTTTATTTTAATAAAAACTTACAATAATTCTAGTATGCAATGTAAATACTTCATATATCATAAGAGTCTAGACTAGCATGTTTTATCGGGTAGAATAATCATTTTCATATAACACACTTGTGACTGCGACACGCGATTACCCAACACATGTAGAAATTTATTGAAATGCATCCAGGCTTTCTCAATAAAATGTAAACTTATATCTAATGATAATCGTAAATATTCTTTATGCTTTTAATAATTTATAACAAACTAGTTTTTTACAATAAGTTGCCAAATGTCTAATTATTTGTTTTGTTTCAGGTAAAGATGATATTCATTAATTTAATTATAATGTAAGTTATTTTTAATTATAATTTTTTATATAATAATTGGTGCATTATATTTGAAATTTAGATGGAAAATTAAATTATGGTCGCGGCTTGGCTTTATTTTCAAAATATATGCACCCCAAAAAAATAATTACATTTTATTCATTATTTCACCACATAAATCTAAATACCAGCTTTATTCATGGAAATTTATGAAAATTGTAATATAGACATTATAACTAATTTCATATACATATTTGCTAAAACGCCGACAAACTTTACTTAACAATATTTATATTGTAAAACAGTATTATGAACAAAACGTAATAATAAAATGTACAAAACGAAGTACTCTTAAAAAGGCATTTAAAAAATGTTTTTTGTCTTCAGTCTTCATGCAGATAATCTTCACGACATTTCTCAACGGTAAAAGTTTTCTATATACGGTTTGATGAATGTCAATTTTGTCGCTTTATTCTGCGCCTACATCCCGATATAAATAATGCAAATATTTACAGCGCTTTACTAGAATTTATTTTCATTTACCTAACTCAAAGCAGCTTCATTAATACGAAATTCACCTGCGACGTCGCGTAAAATGTCAACGTCAATTTACATATAATTCGTGCACTTCTCGCATACTTATTAATTTTATTCAATGCATATATAAATAGTAATAACGTTTTTGTTTATATTGAATATTTAAATGTCGAGATTCTATCGAATAGCTTTCCCCTAGGCGAGTGTTCTATTTACACATGAATGTGTCAATTATTGAAGAATGTTTCAGCAAATTATTTGGTTTGCTACAGGGAAAACAATATTAAATTCAAATGCAATCCGTACGCAACACGTTAAAGTAACAATAGAAGTTATTTTATATTGTTTATTAAATTGTTGAAACAGTGTTACTTTATTTATGTTGTTAATTAATTTCACACATTTATTACATTTTATTATACTGTTATAATAAAAAATATTTACTAGTTGTTTCAAAATAATAGAAGCAAGTGGATGAATATGTTATATTACAATTCGCAAAATGAGATTTAAGTAAATTACTTTGTGAATTTTTACGCAGTACTAAAAAAACTTTGTAACTAGCATATTCATCCATTCGATAACTTTTGAAATAATGAATGTACGACTTTGAAAGATCTAGTCATGATAAAGTGGCATAAAACATGTTCTTTCATCGAAAAATCTCACTTTTCGAAAAATGTAACATAACGTATTCATCCACTTGCCTCTTCAATAGGTTTGACAGAAAATCAACTTTTGATTGATTACCGACCAAACAACAAAACAAAACACAGAGACATTTATTTTATTAAATACAAAAACTATCTAAGTATCGATATTTTTTTATGTACGGGGTTTTACCAAAAGATTGCATTACGATGAAAGCAAAGAATATCATTCTTTTTTGCCTGCTCATTATGAAAAACAGTTTTTTCGTTCGTATTTTGGATCGGGAAGTAATGCTTTGGCGTCCAAATCTTTTGCCGTCCGTCATAACAATACATTAAAAATTCTGAGACAAAAAAAGAAAACGCAATCTCACTGTGTTCCGCCGTACAGGGAAAATAACTTATCTTGACTTGGCCAGAATGGCTATGGCCCAAGCAATGAGTATTTTGCTTTGCAAAATGTGAGAAAGTTTTAAATTTGTTTGCAGTTTTTTTTTACTGAACCTCCTCACCGATTTGCGTATGGTCAACGATTAAAATTTAGTATTCCTAGTAACCTATTACTACTATCAAAGATGAGACTTTTTAGGTTTTAGAATTTATGTCAAAACTATCCCTTTATACGTTTTATATGTTTGTTCTAATGTTAACAATAATCCTAATGTTTGAGTACCGATTTATAAATTTTTTGGTATGACATTTGACAACAAGTTCTCTTGAAGTAACTACGTCAATGGATGGACTTCAAATTTTGAGATGTGTTGCACGCATTTACTAGGGAGAGCTCTCAGAAATTCTTCTTGTTTTTTATCAAACTTTTGTTAGATCTCGCATTGATTTTTCTCACATAGTATATCTTTTTGCAGTAAATTTAACTTGACAATTTTGAACAGAATTTAAAACATGGCAATAAGAGTTTGTATGGGAACTATGAATTTTACTCTTATTGACGTCATGCAAGTAAGAAAAAAGTTATTTACCAAGAGATATGTTGCCAAACTATTTGGCATGGCATATGATGTCATGTCACAAACAACTAACTCTTATGACTATCAAAAGGTTGTTCTTTCATAATTTTTGCATTTAATGAGGTCTTTTAATATGACCGATTGATTAACAAACATTTCTTTTTTCTAAATTGTTTGTATCTCTTATCCAATCCTTATCCATACAAGTTAGATACGATTCCTTCTTTTATAAATCATTATCTCTATTTGTGATTGCTATAATGTTTTCTGATTTACAAAGTTTCCTTGATGCTATATGTTTTTCTGCATTCAACATTAAATGCTACATTTGGGCTACACACATGTTCTTTTAATACATTATGTTTGACTTGCAAAGCATAGGTCTAGTATGTTAATTTTGTTGGGTGCTAAGCTATGAAGGGATACGTGGCAGGCATATTACTATCAATTACACTGACTTATATTCCAGCTTTCTGCAGGATAGCTTAAATTCTTGATTACAACACTTCAATCTTATTAATTAAAGCAATGGAACAACCTACTTTAACTAGATTAATGAAGTAGCCAAAAGCCCTGGTTTAATTTTTTTTTTAATTTTATTTAAGATAGATATATGTCTTCTGACTTGTCTTAGATTTGGACATTTTGCGATTTTCTTGGCGTCTATTCAAAGTTAACATTGTGGATAATCTACTCTACGTCTGTGGTGTACAACCCATTATATCATATAAAAAAACCTTTATTTAATTTTAAGTAGTACACATTTTTTTATTTAAATTCAATCTACAAACTCCGCGATTACTTGTGGAAAATAAAATCCAGTAAATGCTCACCTCGACTTTGCCAATCTTTTGAGAAAGAACACTTTTTCTTTACGTAACCTCAAAGAATAAAGTCTAGCGGATTTAAATTGTACGACCTGGAGGGCTAATTTATGTCCGATCCGCATTGACAATCGAAGCACTTTTGTAGTTTTTGAAAAAGTATAGTCCCATGACTTTGTCGATCCAAAAACCCGGAATACAGTAACTTGTTGGGGATAAAGAGGTTTTTCGAGTACTGTTCTAAGATTTTTGGAACTCCAGATGCGGCTTTTTTGCCAATTTACGAACCTACTGGAAATGGGTTTTATTGCTGATGATTTCTAAAAGAGTCAGGATTTTTTGCCTGCATTCTCAGCCTTCAAGGAACGAAAGTTTGGCGTTGTTTATGATTCAATTTGTGCGTCAACTGCATTTTATAAGCATGTAGGCTAAGATTTTTATGCAGTATGCAATGAAGACTGGACTATCTGATCTTTAATTGCTGTGAACGTCTTGGGATATACAAACGTGGGTTTTCTTTGACACTGTTAGTGACAACGGCAATGTTTTGGGTTGATCCGACCGCACGAGTTTGAACTGGCAATTTTACATCGGCATGGGCATTTGCACAAGTTTTGCGATGACCTTCCGAATTCTGCGAACTGTTCTGGCGAAATTTTACCGTGTCTATAATGAATTTTCAATATTCCTCTAAGTTGTTGGAGCGCGTTAAAGTGGGACTGTGTATTGGAAAACTCTTTATTAACTCATCTCGACCGAGGTTTCCCTTTGTGTAGTGACACAGTACTTATCTTATTTTTTTTTTCTCTGTTTTTAGTGCAATTACTGGCACTTGCAAATATACGTAATTGTAAATGTGGCAGTGATCTGTATATTTTTAGTGTGTAGTAAAGGCGGGTTTTGGCAACAATATACGAAAGGGTGAAGCGAACGGACGTGGCAAGTTTTATTGTGAGCTTACCTTACAACAAAGCTGCCACGTCAATTTAACAACAACAACAAAAAAACATAGAAACTTGAAGTTTTAAATAAAGTTTTTAATAAAGTTTTTCTTAAATAATAGTAATATATCGGTCCTTACAACTAAATAAAAATTTATATTACCTTACAAGAGCAAGCAAAAAATAGTTATAAGCATCACGAACAAAAAAACGTTTGCAGTTTTTTTGCTACCTGCCGCTTGTGCTGTCAAATAGCAGCGTGTTGTAATTAGTGCACTACTGGTCTTGATACTTGTTATTTGTTAGCATTGTTTATAATAGTTATTGTACTATATACATTGTTTGAGATTATGATAGACATGCATTAAATTAGTATAGATTGAATACATTGGTGAATCTTTATCTTACAAGTTTTAAGAGAAAGAGAATTAATTACACAATGGCAAGGGATATTTTTATGGGTGTAATTCAGTTGTTAGAGGTTTTACACACATATACCGAGTGGGTCTTAGTGGTGTGTAATACAAAACACAATGGCAGTGTGGCTATAGAGGTATTTTACAGCTGTAGCATGCTTGAAGCTGGACTTTAAATAATTGTTATGCACACACTGGCAATTGAGGCTTTGGTGTTGTGTGTTAACACTGTTTTTGTCATTGAGATCATATACATAATAGCCATGAGCATGCTGTGTGCACTGGCAGTTGATCACTTGCGGTTGCAAAATATTTGCAAAAGATGGTCAAGCTTATATAGGCCGGTTGGGTTTTAAGGTTGTATGCAAGATACATTACATTAGTAAAATGCAGTTATAAACAAACTTATCACACAACCACTTTTTACGCCACTGCTGGTGCATTAACTTCTTCTTTGCCCGTACTGCTGGCAACTTACATTGCGGGTGGAAAGGTTATTAATCTACTTTAGACCAGAGAAGGGCCTTATTTATCAAACCCCATGTTGTTGACCAGGCGGGCTGGGGAGTGAGATAGAGTACAAACGTTTAAAATGGTTTCTGTTGTATGATTTGAAACCAGGATTTTTGGTGCAGTAGTCGGAAGTATACCTTGTTAATTAGGTGACTGGTATAGTATATTATGTATTGATGTATTTATAGGAATTCCGTCGTTAATTTTTTATCTATCAAAATGTTAAATCCTATATACATATATTAACTCAAATAGGGTGAACAAAAAACTTAAATAAACTTATGTTCTATTTTTACCCGTTTTTTTAGTTACAGTTAATTCAAGTGATTTAGGAAGTAAGTGAAACAAACGCTTTATATCATTGATGAACCATTTTTGTACGTAAGCGTTTTGTCTATGGCAATTGTAATGGTAATGCTTGTGTGATAGTGGTAGAATATTTAAACGATTGCACCGAAATTTGTGTGAATCAGGTAAGAAATATTGTGGACAATAATGTTGGTTTGGTTTGTTACTTCACTTGCTGCGAATGGAGTTGACTTCTTCCGCGGTGTCTATCCGGGATCCGTTTAGCGTTGACTAATGCGGCTTCATTGGATCTTGGTCTTTACACACACCAGTTACACAACTCGACAAAGTATTCTTTTTTCTTTGCTTGATCTTACTATTTTACACATACCGGGTGTTCAATATATATTTGTTTCTCTCTTTTTCAGTATTCTTGGTGTTTTGACTGGATACTCCTCTCTTGCGATCGGAGTTTTTGATGCAAGCTCTTCTCACGGTCGACTTGGGTGCCTACTGGGTTGCCGAAGGTTTGTGTCGACCGGCTGGGGTTTGTTCCAGTTCTTTATCGTGACATGTTAGCTCTCAGCAGAAGCGGTGCTTTGTTTGCACTGATACTTTTTCTTTCTTTCTCTTTTGCCGTTTTTCTCTCTCTTTTTACTGTTTGTCTTTGGCTATTATTGATGACCGATTGATCACAGAATATTCCTATGTGCCTGACATTGTCCGCACTTTAGATTGTATTTTTCATAAATATATTGCGAGAGTGCATTTTGATATGATAGATGATTGCGTGGTGAATTTATTAGACCGGTTAGCCGCGTGTGACAGATTGCGTCAGTTGCAAGGGTGCCGATACACGCTTTTGGTTTGGCTGGTTTTGTTTTTATTCCTATGTACGGGTTATTCCTATACTCCCATTACATTATTCTTGTTATTTCTATACGCGATTATTCCCATACTCGGTTATTGTTCTGATAGACGGGTTATTCCTATACGCGGTGCCGATACGAAAGGTGTAGTTAGTGCATCGTAGTTACGCCTACGGGCGGTTTTATTAAATAAACAAACAGTTTTTTTATAGAACCACGCCCACTGTTTTAGTGAACGATAACCTTAAGTATTGATAAATTTTCATAGACAACGGTGCAAAGTATTTGACCATCTTTGCTGTTTTTATATTGCGACCTACTAATTTAAATTAATGCCGTTTGGTTTAAAACACGCCATCTCAAAACAATATTTTTGTTTGCAGACGTGTTTTTGAGAAAGATAACCTTAAACATGGCTGAAGGCAAGCTGTCTCTTGACACTTATCTGACATGTGGTGAATACTCGTTTCCTAACACTAAACTAATGGGAAGCAGATATGAAAAGATGATGTACATTGATGTACAAAATCTCAGTTTAGTTGTTGGAATCTATTCTAATCAATTTTCTTAATAAAAATGTTAACTAAATAACAATTTTCCATTCATAATTTAATTAAAAATTAATTAATGATTTATGCATATTTATTTCAACTATAATTATTTATAATGCTGCATGCAACATAAGTGATGTGATCGGATTTTGAATTAGATAATCATTCAAAACAGCACTAAAAGCATCGATGATGCTTATTATTAGCAATTTATGTTTCGACAAACACGTACGAAAATGGATAGACAATATATAATAGTAATAATAAGTTTTTAAGACCAATTTTCGGGCTTACCATTTTTCGAACGTAGTTTAAACTAAAATAGTTATTTATGACATCAGCACAAATGAAGCAATGTAAAATATGTTTATTTCTTTTACTTTACTTTATTTGGAAAATTATAATAGGAAAAGTAAATTTACAATATTTATGTTATGTTACAATATTTTGACATTTATATTTACATTTACATACATTTATAAAGATTTATGAAATAATAATAAAATTGATGAACAAAAAGTTTGTTAATTAAAAATAATAATAAAAAATAACAATGTACATTTCCGTTCTTTACGCATGGAGAATTGGGGATATGATATGACAACATAAAACTGTTGGTTCATGAAAGACATATACGGAGAAAAAGTTGTTTACAATCACAAAGGAATGAATGAAGTTAAATGCAAAATTATGAAATTAAGACTTCCGTAACACCGGAGGTACTTCATATAAACTCTTGTTTCCTCATAATTTACATAATAAACTTGGTAACTAATATTAATAATAAAATGAGTGGTAGTTTAGAAAATTAAGTTTTATTTACTATTATTATATTATGAATGTTTATTAATAACAATAGGTTATAATATTGCTATTTCAACATTATAGAAATAATAATAATAGTCTAGAGCAAAGCAAATAAATGAATAAATCAATATATTCTTCAACATATTTCTATTGAAAGTCGTCTATCTAACCCTTTTATAATAAATATAACTGTGAACCAACGTTATAATAATCCATAATTTATTGAACAATTTTATGGGTTACATCATCAACTGTGCAAACTTTTGTTCGGCTATAATGAATTCTTGCAATTAAAACTTGTTTCATATCATTTTTACGGCGGTTTAATATCGTAAATTAAAATATGCGTCGGCCGCATAGGGCATGACCAGACATAATTCTGTTAAAGTGCAAATGAGTTGAACAAAATTAACGGACATAACAGGAAAAGATCAGTCACCTGCTTGTTCTCGCGTGCTATACCAAATGTAATAGTATAGTATAAATAAATAAACCACACTAATTTACTCTTTGCCCAGACAGACAGTATCAATTATACATTTAAAATTTAAATGGAATGATGTTATCAGTTATTATTATTTATTTTGTGATAATTAGTCTAATACTAAATATGATGATTTAAAAACCTATTAGCTTTAAAATATGCGACTTCCATAATAAGAACGTAAAAAATAATTAAATGAGATTTTATTTATACTCTATTGATTTTGTTTTAAGGTGGAGATTATTCGAAATACAAAGTTAAAATGCATTACATACATTGTGTGAGGCTTCCTGTTGCCCTTATGCCCACTAAAACCCTGAACTTCTATATTCTCCTGGACTTGCGGAAACACCGTTGTTTACTAGCCCAAGACACATTTTATTTTTGGTTTCCAAGGGTAATCCTCTCATCTTCTTTTTTTGTTGTTATTATTTTCTCCCTCCCTCCAGTTGCTTGCAATTTTGACTATAAGTGGGGTTAGATTGCTGATGGTTATCTCCTTCTCGCCGTCATGCACCGCAAAACACATTTTCTTTAGATATCACCCAAAGCATCCATGTCTTGTAAGATGGTAGTTTAGATTTTCATTTTCCCTGTTTACCTTTGGTGTCACCAAGGGTATAAAAGTCTGCGTCTATTTGGCTACATCTTTCTTGATCTGCCAATTTTCTGTCATTTTTTTATCGGTTTGTTATATTGTCGGCTTACTTTTGGACAAGAAAGTCTGTGGGGTTTGTTCCTGTTATCACCTGTATAATTTTAGTTGCGACTGTTCTGTATGCACGTGTTATTTTGATTGCTAGTTTTTTTCTGCTTGTTTCTAAAATTTTGTATTTTTTTTATTTTGCAGGATTCTTTCGATAAAGGCGCAGCGTACAACAGTATTGAGTCCATTGTCGCCCCTATTACTCTACGCTTATCTGCTCTCAGGCTTCCCACTTTTGGCATGATTTGTGCCAGAGCCATTACTAGTTTTTCTGCTTTTTGTTTGATCTCAGTTTTATGGGGTCCTATGTTTCAGTTTTTTTCCCTATCTTCATCCTTGCTATATTTATTGCTACTTTGGGATTTGATTGTAGTGTCTCTTAGATTGATTTTGACTATGATGTTTTTTTGTGTTGCCATATAGGACTTCTATTTTGCGTCCGTTTAGGCTATTATGGTAATTCTATGAATTATATAGAATATGTACCTTCAATAGACCGTAGTAGTAAATGATTTACAGGCTGGGGCTTAACGCTTAACGATACATTTTCCTTCTCTCTAGTTTTCTTATTAGCTCCTTCCATAGCACCGAGTTGAAAGCGTTTTATATCATAGGTGATCAGTACGGCGTATTTTTGTGTATGGTGCGCAGTTACTGGTTCTTGCTAAGGCTTTCATTCCTATCGAATTCTTCTATAAGCTTTTTGTTGTGCTCATAGTGAGTTCAGAATGCAAATTGGTCGATAAGTGGCATTTGTCCGTTTTGGTATGTTTCTCGATTATACTAGTTTTGTCTTTTTCCAGTCCATGGGAAAGATGCCTTACTTGATAAGTTTGTTGAATACTCGAATACTTTTACAGAAAGCTGGTGTTGCTTTGATCACCTCCGGCGGGATCATGTCTATGGCTTTCTTCCTGTTAATTTTTCTACCTATTATTTGTATTTTTACTTTTGTACATTTTGGTATTATAGACACGCCTACTCTTAGCTTTTTTCGTGTTGTTTTATCTTGATTTAGAAATAGTTTCGTTGTTTTGGGCATTACTTTATCCCCTGTCAGTGTTAGCGGGGATTTTTAGCTTATTTTATTAGTGAGAATGTTGTACCCATTGCCTCATATGTTTGAGTTTAGATCTTTGCATAGTTTCTTTTATGCCATAATTTTGGATTTTATTGTTGCCTTTTTACAGTTTTTTTTTGCATATGTTATTTATTTTTGTCACAGTCCTTTTACCAATACATTGTTTTGTAATTTACCTTCTTTTCCTTCCTCCTTTATTGTTTTTGTCTTTTTGCAGGTTTTAATTCTTTCAGATTGTCTGCGGTGTGAATTGTTTCACTTATGTTTTGGACTAAGTTTTCAAGGAATTCCTTCTATTGGCCATTGCGGAAGACCCAGCCTTTGTTACTTTTTTAGAACCTAATCTAACATTTTCTTTTGAAAAAAGAAGGAAATGTTAGATTTTTGCCAACTAAAAACAATTTACTTTTTTATAAGTTATACCGCAACTGCTTTCTTTGCTTTTATTTATGGTGGTTGTTTTTTATTTTTTATAGATTTTTTTTTCAATTTTATTATGTTTTCATTTCACGCATAGTATATTATATTGTTATTTTCTCTACACTACAGGCAATGTTTTAACCATGTTCAGATTTATATCAAAACGCTTGTTATCCATTCTAGACTGAATGATTAACAAAACTTTGTAGCACAGCGTTACACTACAGAGTATCATGACGTATCATGTTTTCGATTCACTTCAAAAGGTTGGAATGCACTTCATTATTCTCTCTTTCTATTTTCTAGCTAGCAATTGATGTGAATTTATTTTGTGGTACGGAGTTTTTCTTGTAATAGGTATCTTCGGGAACCGCAAATGCCGTTCTTATAGACACGCTCTTCTGTTTACTGCAGATTTATAGGTCTACTACTTGCCTGTAGCTTTTTTTCTGCAATCACTCGCATATTTAAAAGATTGAATAATTTCTTGTTATTATGAATTTAAATTGGTTTTGTAATAAAAAACTATGTGTTTGAAATTAGTACACATGGCTATGTTACCTATCATTAAGGGGGCGGTTTTTTGAGTGTCTTAAAACTTTGAGTTTAATTAACTCTCTTTTATTTAAAATCGGTTTTTTGGAACGTGTATAGAATGAAATTTTCAGTGTCATAAAATATATGAAAATCCAAAATTTTTAATTGTTTATTAAGTTTTGAAATAAAATTGTAATTTTTTTGTTAAAATATTTAAGTATTATAGTAACCCCAGTATAGATTGACCGGTATAAGAGGCAACTTAATATACACAAAAGTTATATTTGCTTTGTTGCACTCATGCCGTTTTAGCATCCTTCATTTGCGCTTACATTTTAGTAGCCTTTTTATTTATTTTTTTAAAACAGTTGTTATAGTTCTGATGGAAGTTGCGTCCCCTTGATTAAGTTTTACGAAATTTTTATTTATTAATTTTAACTTTGAAATGCACAAGCGTTATCCGCTATGTAATTCCGTGGATGGATGCTAATACAATAGACAAAATGATATATTATTGTAATAAGATTTTAGTTTCAAGTAATTTATTAATAGCAAAATAAATTACTCGTATACGTCGCACATCTAAAGCGAGCACTGGCATTTACATCTCATTACATTTTCCACTTTCAATTTTGTTAAACGCCATATGCACTAATTACTAGGATTCCATTGTCTGGTCCTTATCTGTTTTGGTCTAATGACAGCGTTCCGTGTCTTGGGTGTTTTAACCCTGACTATCGATTTTCCCGAGCTTCCAGTGTCTGCGTGTAAAAATAACCCGGCATAGAAACAGCAGGAAATCAAGGTCGCACTTTAATGACAACCACACCGCAATTATTTTGATTCAGTTTTACGAATGCGACAGCAATTACATTACAGATGAAATATATGACTGTACATTGTATAAATGGTTATAGGTAACCGTCATGCGGTTGGAATTTTGTTGAAATGTACATATGAATGAAAGAATAGTATGAATTACGTATGGAATTATTTTAATAGGAAAAATTAATAATAATTATCAATAATAATAACAAAATAGTATAAAATGCAAATATATAATAATATATTTTTTTATTAAAATAAAATAAAATTTTATCATAATATTCCAAGCGACTCTATATAATACATATGAATGACTCCAATACCTTGGATTTGATTTCCACTCAGCAATAAGTTATTTCTTCAGCGCCTTGCGACTTTAATTACATTACATTCAACGTAAAACAAGTTCAATTACATTACGATTTTGCCAAATTAAGTCAAAGTAATTTTCTAAAAAAGAAGATACATCAATATTAACATTTAAAATAAGTATGTGCTTGGTTTGTCGCGAGCATTGGAAATGGCAAACTCCAAATTTGTGATAAACAAACTACATTCAATGGGAAATATGCAAAAATTCTATTTTTAAAACTTAAAAACTATTAAGCACCAAAATCGGACTACTGTTGAAACTGTTGAATAGCAACAAAAGTTTTATAAAATGTCAAGAATAGCAAAATCCGGTCATGAAATATCAAAATATTGTAAAAATGTACAAAAATCCGACCCTGTTAAAAAATGTAAAATTCTACTCATAAAATGTCAAAATTAGCGAAATCCGGTCACAAAGTATTAAAATTATGTCAGAAAGTACAAAAATCCGGCTAAAACGTGCAAAATTCTATTAATAAAGAATCAAAAATATCTTATTATCAGGAAGCACTCAAATCCGGCCATAAACTGTCAAAATGTGCGTAATCAGAAACAGCAACACCCACAATAAAGTAAATAGAGCATTGGCGTGAAGGCTTTAATTTACGAATACGAAGCTTTGCGGCCTGCCATAATGTGGAAACGGTGTAAAGCGACAAGTAGGGAGAAAAAAAATATATAATGTTGTAAATATGTAAATATATTATAATAAATTTAGTTAATAAAAAAAAAAAAAAAAAAAAAAAATAGACAAGGAGATAGTCTAAGCCCAATTTTTTTTATTATCCTTTTGAACGAAATAATTAAAGAAATTAAAGAACTGAAAATAGGTTTTAGAATTTTATGTTACGCGAACGACGTACTAATACCAGAAAACGAAGATGATCTGCAACGGCTTCTGTTTAGATTCAAGACAGTAGCAGATAAAGAAACATGATTATATCAACGGAAAAACTAATTCAATGGTAATTTTGAAGGATCCCATCCGGTGCAAACTAATTGTGGGCAATAAATCTATACAAATAAGTAATGAAATTTAATTATCTTGAGTTGCAGATATTATGAGCCAGGAATTTGATAGAAGAAGCAGCGCCGTAGCGATCGGCCTACAAATCCTAGCTACGCCACTGAGAAGAAGTAATAATAAACGCCATTAAAGCCTTACAATATCTGGCTGGCTAAGAGATATGGTACGGAAAAACAAATATATGTTCAGACAAGGCAAAGTTAGAGTTTATAAAACATGTGTACGGCCGGTCTTAACCTACGCCGCTGAAACTCGGTCAGAAATATTTAAAATCAAAGGGTTAATGAAGTGCACGGAAATAAAAACTTTCACAACAATAAAAGGTGTAACGTGATAGAATCAGAAGCAGAATTATCAGAGAAGAACTAGATACTGAAGACGTAGTTAGATGGGTCAGATCACGAAGAAAACATTGGAGAGACCTTGTGGATAGAATGGCCATCATGCATAGATTGCCTGCTCTGTTTGCACTACTTGCACCATTGTTTGACTTGTAAAATAAAACGAATTATATTCTATATACACTACTACCATTTTCTCATAGATATTATTTGGACTACTGTGACGTACTAAGGTAATAAGTTTATCAGGCAGTAAAGTTTTACACTATCTGCACTCGAGATGATTAGAACAAAATAAAATGCGTTGAACCGGTAAAAACATTGGAAGATGTCGACGAACCAAAAACTGTAGCTATTATATATCTCTTTTAGAATATTGGTTGAAAGGAAATTAGTAGTTTGTCTCTAATTGAATCAATTTTTGTTGAGTCTCCAAACACGTATTGACGAACTGAAAACATTGACATTCTAAACCAAAATATGCAGACATGAAAGGAATTTAGTTTGTCCCAAATTGAATCAACATCAACACAGGAACTTGTCCCACACATGTTCAATGAGCAAAAAATCCGGTCTAGTTGGCCAAGGCAACATATTATTGTGATCTTTTTTAAAGAATTTCTGCGAAATTTTAGCAATATGCAAACGGGTTTTATCTGGCTGAAAAAAGGGGATTTGCGCTTTAAGTAGGGTTGCACTTGGGGTCTCAACCCCTTATACACATATCTCCGGGTGGTCAAAGTTTTGTCGAATGAATGCTAGAGGGTATTTACTTACTCTCCTGATTATGCTATTGTTGCACATAATCATTTTTGCACTAACACTAACTTATGGTCTGGGATTTTAGAAATCATTTTGTAATTAAATTATAGAGTAATATAAATTCTATTTGAGTTTAATAGTTGCATCACCAAGCAATATTTGATTTTTGATTTTATAAGCACTTCAATTATTCTTTGTCAGAGTAAGACCTTTGGTAAGATTGTAATTTTTTTGGGATAATGAAAGAATGAAAAATTACAAAAAGAAGCGTAGACACAGTAGGTGTCAAATGATTTAATCATCTACCCGAAGTTATCAAGAAGTGTTCAATAAATATTTATAAACAAAAGATAAAAAAGCTTTTTATTGAAAAAGCTTATTATTCAATACATGAGTATGAAAATGAAATGTGGCAATAGCATCTGTATCTGGTTAATTTTAATTCTGTTTTTAATTTGTTTTTTTGTTTATCAGTCATAGTTTATAGTTTACTTTTTACATATAGTTTTATACTTTTAAATGTTTATATTGTTCTATAATTTAATATAAATTTTATTTATTGTATTTTATACCTGTGTGTGTGTGTTTAAACTATTATTTGACTAACGTATTATGATTATTGATTTATTAATATTTTATTGACGTACTTGAGCTGGTAAGTAAGTAGACTGAAAATTGTTACGAGTAATGAAATAAAAAGAGTCTACTGCATAACAAATTGAAGATTATTGTTTGAGACTTGATATAGCTGGTCTACAGTTTAATAAATGTTTGAAGCGTCGGTTTACTTTTTTTACATAGATATTTAATAAAATACTGTTATAAAATATATTTATTTTAAATATAGATATATTATGGAAAGAAGTAGTAACTACAATCAAATTATAATTGCATTACTATTTTTTATTTTCTTTATCATCTATCAGCATTAATTTATTGGGATGTTATTTATATATTTAAATTAAACCATTAATCACCATCATTAATAACAATTATAAGTGCATAATAATTTTTCAGTAGTATATGACAAATACTATATCCTGTATACACTGAATTATATTTATAATCGTCTTCCTCTGTTAGTCATTTAAATTGAGTTGTTTTAATTACATTATTTACCATATTTTAAGTATGTCTCATTTAATAACAAATAATAAACTTTTTAATAAAATAAATGCAACGGAACATTTTTTAAACGAAATAGCTATTACTCTAGAGGAATTTTGAAGCTCGGTTCAGAGTAAGTGCTTTTCCTGATACACTCTGAATTCACTTCAGCAATAATAATTAAATGGAACTTTATGTACGTTATAATTAATTAATAAACATCCTGCATCACAAAAGGCATTTTTGGTATATTTTTTTTTTATTTATTTATAAATATTACAAAATAATTGTATCGGCTTTAGTAGGCATGCATAAATATAAATCTAACGTTATGATATTTTTATTCTATAGCACATAAATACAATTAAATCATTTTTATAGACAATTCCGTATGCAATTACATCTGATAGTAAATTGCAAAATGTCGTTCGCATACATAATTAATGTATTCTTGATATATTCCAACGCATATAAACTTGAATTATAACACCATAAACTCAACAATTCTAAAGAAACTTGGTTTTATTGGTTAATGATATTACAATGAATTTAATATAATTAATTATTTAAACGAAACCTTGACACTAAATCATATATTAGAAATGGCATTTTAAACGGCATTTTGTAATAAGTTTAATTCACGTTTTTATTACATCAATTAATATTAGATATGTTCAGTTTAATGATGTAAACTAAATTTATACTATAAAAACAGTATATTTAGTTTAATTTTCTTTCATATGGCTTCCAAAACACAAATTAATATTCTTTTTTATGTAATATTAAATTTAATAGTCAGTAATTTATTATCCCACAATATATGTAGGATATAATTTTAATGTTATATGATTATAACATTATTCTATTAAGAGAGGCCGACATATTCATATGTAATGTTTGATGTATGTATTTTATTTAATATAACATATGACTACAACAAAAACGATTGTATTGATGATTGCATTTTTAGGTCAGATATTTAAATTGGTAATGTTAGCATTTGCATATTTTATTTGTAGGATTAGTTAAAGAGTGTTTTGTTTTGGTTATATTACATAACGGTATATTTTTTGCTTTTGTGAAACTTTTACGGTATTTTATGGAAATACAATATGATGCACACTGTGTTAAAATAATGAAACTTATTTATTTTCTACATAATTAGCTCATTTGTATGTTGAAATTGACTCGAGATCGTTTTTGTTAAAGCATTTTCTATAAATAACCATAATTTAACAACGGTGCATTTTCAGTATCATGTCCATTTTATACTCCACAGACCTTATTTGTCATTGGCATGGTGATCTTTGATTTAAGGTACAAGGTTAAGAGTCAAATTATAATATGAGTCAACAGTCTCCATTATGTTAATCTCTATTATTTATAGTTAGTTAATAGTAATAAAAACCATATATACTATATACAGGGTGTTATACAAAAATCGTACCAATTTCAATGGTTCAAAAACCATTTTAGTATTAATATTAATGAGCTCTTTAAAGTAAAATGTTTATTAGAATAAACATATAGAGTAAATTAAGATTGAGCTATAGATGGTTTGCGTTAAGGCTGCAATTGTAGTTTTAATAGTAACTGGGAAACAATGTTCTTATTGGTTTAGAGGCCCACTGAATTTACAATAGAATATCTACCGGGTTAAGACAAATTATCAACTATATTGTTTCTGCTTTAAAGTTTTTAAATTATTTTGTTATAATATAATAAACAAAGCGAAGTTGTATTACAATATTAATGAGAACTTGTTGCAATTGTAGTTGTCTGACAATGACTTTATAAACTACTTACATCACTGCAATCTTAACGCGGACCAACTATAGCACTTATGGTGCAAAACTAATCTACAATAAACAAAATTGCTTAGAGAGTTAAGTTAGTTATTTAATACCAAATTAAAGTTTTTTATTGCATATTTAGTTTTCTATTTTTATTACGCATCCAAAGGACATACTGTCGATACTGCGCGCACAGTAGACGTCAATAAAATGCATCAATTCATATCAGATATCGATGGCAATGCTTACTTCTGCAAATATACTTCTACGACATGTTATATGCTTTTGCAGTATTAAAGAGTACTGCGACAACACGTTAATAATTGCTGTATCTAACAGACCAGTTGTAGAAGGATGAACTTTACCTTATCTATCTAATAAGCAAGTAAGTTTATTGATTTCTTTTTCTATTAACTTCCATAAGCATTTATCTTTACCTGGTATTAAGATCACCGTATCTGGTTATAGTTACATCACATATTTTTCTTGTGATAGACTTTGTGAAGATATAAGTTTATTAAAGAGATGATAACAACTATTGTTGAGGCTGCATTTGGAAATCCAAAATTGTTCTCTATTATTTATCCACAACAAAAGTGTCTTAGAAATTATCAAAATAATCTAGTTACTAATTAAAATAAAAAAGCTGATATTTATGCAAATCAGTTCTTAAATTGTTTTATTGTTGTAATTACAACAAATATCGGTTAGTAGTTTCTCAATTCTTTTGAGGCAACGGGTCATCAAAAGATATCTTTTTAAACTAAATACGTTTCAATTCCTTTGAGGCAACGGGATATCAAAAGATATCTTTTTAAACTAAATACTAGAAAGCAAACATTTTTAAATTATTAGAAAATTACAAACAAGTGCGATTCTTAAAATTATATGCCAATTGCATTACTGTCAATCCAAATCTATCTAAAATGTTTAAAAAAATCTGTTAGATTTTACATTGTTAAATTCTTATAACAAAAAATGTTTATCTCAGGTACTTCATATGAATTTTGATCAAAACGTTACACAACAGATTTTTTGACATGATACATCAGTCATAAATGTAGTTGTTGATATTTTTAAAGCATTTGATAGGATATGGTATTCTAATTTGTAGTATAAGTTTTAATCCTTTATGGTGATTTGTAATTTGAACACATTTTACATGGTGTGCTCGAAAAATATCCACGAGAGAAGTATGTGAATGAGTATAAAGAAAATAACCTGTTCTATATTTAAATCAAATATTGATGCTAGCAGTTGGAATGGGACAGGGAATAAAATAAATTCATGATGATAACTCAACGTGAAGAAGATTTCTTGAAGTATGAACTGACAAAATTATGAATAAAGTTGAAGAGTTTGTTGATTGACCGCCGAGTAAAAGTTTCAGTTATTTCTAGAGAAGTAGAAATATTAGAAACGAGTTTTTTTACCACTCGGATTTTTTCATAAAACAGAAGTACATGCAAAGGGTTTATGGGAGCTCCTCAAAACCCAAGAAGGTGAAGAGGCATTTTTGCGCAAAAGGCTTGTTTGTATCACCGTCCGATGATGGCCTTGTAAAAGTTGAAACATGTTATGGTTTTTTAAATATATTAGTGATATGGTACATTGTAAATGTGTTTTATTTATCTTAAAATGAACTATCACATAGTAACGGCCACCACCATTCAATTTTTAAATAAAATTATTGTATGTTTTAATTGGCAAAATAACCATTGTGAAAAATAGCAAATGTAGAATAAAAAAATGATTTTATGGTAAAGATTCATTATTGCAGTAGCACAATCAATTGCAAATTATTGAACAGTTTGAAGGAAGGAACTGCACATGTAAAAGAAACTAGCTGACAGATTATCTATTTTAACTGAAGAGGATGTTTAGAATATACAGCACCGACTAGAGCAAACTCCACAAAAATCAATAAGAAAACTATAATAATAATAATAATAATAATAATAATAATAATATTTATTATCCAACAGTTACAAAAAAACTAATCACAGGATAATATTAAATATAAAACTAATACAATATCTGCTGAAACTAAAGTTTCATATGAAAGTTGTAAAGAAAATCCTGCATTTGCACCCGTATAAGGAGTTGTTAGATTAATTACTTTTACTTGATAATGAACTACATTTGGTAAACGTAAAGAAAATTGCGTTCCGTAACTATAAAAGAAAACAAACAGCTAAGTCTCGAGAAGATTATGTAAGAATGAGAAACAGTGTAAACTAAGAAATATACAACATTAAGAAAGAACACTGGGAGAAATCCACAAAGGATATGGAATACGACTTATATCCAAAGAAAGTCTGGACAATGGTTAGCAGACAAATAAAAGACATGAACGAGTTTATAACAACAATGGACTGAACAGGTTACCAACTTATATGGAGAAACCGAGGAAGATACCTGTATACGAAGAAACAACGAAGAAGATAATGATGAGTGAGAGGGTCTAAATAACACAAGAAGAAGTAAACATAAGAATAAAAAAGTTAAAAAACAGAAAGATGGCAGGACTTGATGGCAGGACTTGATGGAATCTACAATGAGCTTATAAAATATGGAAGAACAACACTACCCATATGGTTACTAATTTTTTTTCAAATATAATAAAAATAGGAACATGTAAAGATAGTCTACTACTGCCAATTTTTAAGAAAAGAGACAGGAAGAAACCGGAAAACTATTGGGGCATTAGCTTTATAAACGGCTGTCCCATTCTGTAACCTTCTTGTTTTATCCAAAAACGTACAATATGAAAATACCAAAGTCCTACAAAGATGCAAATTAGAAGTTGACGGCACAAGTATTGAACAGGTGTTGTCAATTAAGTACTTTGGGATTGATATTACCAGTGATAGAATCATATCAGAGGAAGTATAAAGACAGACAACGAAAGCACTGAAAGTTAGTGGCTGCCTAAAGGAATCCATAGGGAAAATAAATATATGACTACTGAGAGCAAAATAAAAGTATATAAGACAGCTTTAAGACCCGAGCAGATACAAAAAGAACAAAACAAATAGTAAACAACGTAGGAATGAAGACATTATAGTTAATAAAGAACATAACACTCAGAGACAAACAAACAAATACGAATATTTGAGAAGAATGCAACAAATGGATTAAAACAAAAAGAATGAGGTGACTACGTAAATAGAATGAGATTGGATAGATTACCTAAAATCTGCAAGATTAACAAACCATACAGCAGAAGACTAAAGAAGAGGTGGTTATGTAACCTATTAACTACAACAACAACAGAGACAGAATGAGAGGAGAGCAAACAGGAGTATTTCTAGTTGACAAGAGAAGAAGAAGATAATGAATAAGTTTTGTATTGCATCTGGTTCAACAAACATTTAAATAATAAGGAAATATTGGACACAACTTCAATTTACTGAAAATAACCAATTTGCAATTTATTGTAGTGTAATTGTTTAAGAAATCCATCAAAAATTATAATGCGTTGCCGTTCTGCATTGTTTCATCAAATATAGGTTTATTTATTCTTCGCCTTAGATGTGCAACCCAAATACCAATTGAGTGTGTGAGTTGTTTTGTGTAAGTTATAAGGATTGGCAAAAAGGTGTTATCCAATATTTCTTCATTATTAATATCGTAAACAACTTCTTCAGTTTTAATGAATAGCCTGTCATGTGGTTTCTTCTTAAAAGTGCATAATTTGTGATTCATAACCGTTTTATTAGAAATTTTGAAAACTGAAGAGAGTACGACCAGATGCCATCTTCACTGATAGTTCCACTGCGATAATGAACCTACACAATTTTTTTTAATGTGATATTTACAAATTACTTAATATGTTACAACAACATAAAATACCTTTGAATTTTAACGAGTGAAACCACACTTACTGAAACTATGTGTCTTGTATTTTGTTTGAACAATATCTATGGAAATTTCTATAGAAAATGAACAGATCTGCATCATTACGTCGATATTGTAAATTATCTAAGTCATTAGTCAGTTTTGGGTTGGTACTGTTCCAAATAGCACGTTTTTGAATAGGTTTTATATATTTATTTTAACTACTGTTTTTGTAGAGAAAACTGTTGCTAAGATTTACAGATTTATGATTAAGACCATAATAATGAAGCTTGATGATATGATTAGGATGCTATACCCTATCGAATGCTTTATAAATGTCTAGAGTCATTACAAGATTTTCTACATGTTTGTAGAGTAGAATTCTGTTTGTGACTAACATGAGTCAGATCTGTTGTTGATTGTTTTGATTGAAATTTATATTGAGTAGTTGAGATGAAGTTATTTTGTTCTAAGAACTTGACAATGTGGAAATTAATATATTTTTCAAAATTTTTGACAGATTGGATAACAATGCAATTGGATTATAATTTGAAGAATTAGACTTGTCTTCCTTTTTAGATATAGGTTGAACATTTGCTGTTTTCTAACAATTTTGGAATGTTTTTTTTTGTATAATAAGGCAAATATTTTAGTCAAAATGGGAGCTAATTCATTTGCAAATGTTTTAAGAATAATATATGGAACTTCATCTATACCTAATGCCTTCTTGGTATTTAATTTAAGAAGATATATTTTGACAATCCGTTGTCTAAAATAAATTGAACCCATTATTTTACCACTAGCAGGCATTGTACAGCAATAGGGAGATTTATAATTGATTTGCAAAAATATCTGCATTTCTTTTAATTAGGAATTAAATTGTTTTGATTATTGAAAATTTTCTTAAATTTTGAAAACAAGTTTAATAACAGAGAGTAGGACAAATTTTTTATGACGTTTTGAATAGTTTTTGTGAGACTTTCTGCTGCAATCGGCGCGGTTTAGAAGAAGTCCATCACGAGAAAAATATGTGGGTTGCTGACTAAGTTTAGTAAGATTATGAGAAACAGACAATTTTATAGCTTTTTGTCTGGATAGTGGTGTAGAAGATGAGTGACTTAACTATTTAGTATTATGTACATTCAGCTTTTCTATGGTTATATTAAAGAAGCTTGTCAAAACTTTCAGAAAGTTTATCAAAAAAGTTTGGAGTTGCTTTATTTGGAGAACGGTCTATGGCAATTACAAAATAGTTTTATCGGGAAAAATTTGTTTAAGAAATATGCTATTATAACCAATGCTTTGAGTTTCGTACATTGTCAGTCTAGAATATGATTGTTGTTTGTGAATGTAGGCACTAACATCCTGTTGGACAGCAAATGAATGTTTAAGATGAGAGATTAAATGGATATTTATTATTTACTTTGGTTTTAGTCAAAAAGAGGATACGGGGTTTTCTTTGTTCAAGATGTTGATGAACAGAGTTTAAATTCTTTTTTAGATCACAAATATTAGTGACATAAAACTTTAAGTCACAAACTAAGTTAATGTTTGGTTGATTAAATTGAGATATTGGCAGTTGCGAGGCCTTCCGCCAATTTAATCGTATTATAAACCATGTTAGACCTTTTTTTGAGGTTTAGTCCCGTGGGTTAGTGCCACTTGCTTCACAATCTACAATAGACTGCGCTGAGTACACATTAGACTTTGTTCAAGCGTCTAATAAAGTTTTTTAACTTTAACATCAAACTCACAGTTTGCATAACTTACACTGCGTTTTTTTTTTAATTTGACCTAAACATATTTAAAAACTTTTACCTTATTTAAACAATGTATACCATTATATAATTTAAATATTTAATTAACAATTCCGTTCAATCACAGTTTGTGCATAACACACTTCAGACTATTTAAAATTTAATACTATATACATTAACTTTACTTAAAAAGTGAGGAACGTCTATGAAAATTGACGTTTATTCTGCTGACTTTTAGGATTATTTGTTTTTTTTAGGAATATTTGAAAACTTTACTCTTTGTTGTTCACAAAGTATAATTATACAGGGTGTTAGGTAAACACGCGGCAAAAATTTAAGAGGATATTTCTTGGCTTATTCTAAGAATATTTTGTCCTTGATGATTTCTGAAAAAGATACAGGGTGAACAAAATTTGCGGCAGTTACAACGTTTTATTATCAAAAAGTACATGTAAAGTTGCTGAATCTACAATAAATGTTTGAAATGACTTACTGCAGTCTTGATACAAGCATTCAATCTTCTCGTCATTGAGTGTCAAACTCTTTTGAACACACCAGGGTTGTTTCTAATTGAGTTACACCCAGCAGTTATCTGATTTTGCAAGTTGTCTAAATTCTCTACTGGAGTAACGTAAACTAATGACTTCAGATAGCTCTATAAGAAATATTCGAGGGGATTTAAGTCTGGGAATTGAGATGCGTATAGCTCACCTTGACCAATTCAGCGATCTCCGTATGTTGCTGTTAAATAATCACGAGCAACTAAACTAAGTTGTGGTGGTGCACCATCATGCATAAACCACATTGCAGTTTTTTGTTTGCCAATGGTACATCATCTAGAAACTAAGGTAGCATGTGTTCAAAAAAGTTGCGATACACCTTGCCGGTAA
This sequence comes from Tachinus rufipes, assembly GCA_963932245.1. Classification (NCBI taxonomy): domain Eukaryota; kingdom Metazoa; phylum Arthropoda; class Insecta; order Coleoptera; family Staphylinidae; genus Tachinus; species Tachinus rufipes. The sequence continues at coordinate 39,781,464 of OZ010741.1, read as the reverse complement.
GTTTTTCTGGTAGAAATACTGGTTCAATTACACATATATGTTTTTGAAGGTTTTTTGGTCTACGGCCAGGAAACCGTTAAATGTATTATCGTCTAGCTTGTAATGTATTGCTATTAGCAAGTCCATACATGATATGCATGTCAGTCATCTCGGCGTTTGTATAGTAATTCATAGTAGAGGAATTCATTAACTATTAAAAATTTGTCAAACAGCCAAACGTCACTCAATCTAATCAACTGCAACTGATAATGAAAATGAAATCCACTTGTACTTTAGTAGATAAAACAGCCGCTAAGTTATTGTTAACAATTTTTTGTACTTGATAAACTTATTAGTTTTTTGTACTTGGTATACTCATTGGCGTACCCCATACTTTTATTTACATTAATGATTTCAACAAATATTGAATATGGTTGTCGCAAATTTTGTTCACCCTGTTTCTTCTAAACAAAGGGGTTTTTCAAAAATTATCATAGGACAAAATATTTAATAACTTTTTGAATTTTTGCCGCATGTTTACTTAACACCCTGTATATTAAAACTATTATAATACAAATTATGATTACGTTTAATTTATTTTCATATTTAAATTAAAATAAAATTGAAGGATTTACTGTGTAATAATTATAACAAAAATCTAACTGAAATAAAATATTTAAAAAAAAATTGAACGCATTTTAATATTTAATATTAAAGATCACATATCCACTCATAAAATTTGAAATAACATTGAAAACTCTCTTTAATATTTACTTTATAGTATATTGATTTTTCAAAATGATACAAAGCATTCACTTCCTGTCACAGTCTGTATGTAGTATTTCAAGCTCTTTATTTGCTTTCCTCTTTCAAAGGTTTCCGTTTGTATTACACATAAAAATTCACTTGCAGGTAAACCAAACATTGGCTTGAAATATATTGAGTGTGTAGTGCAAACGTAGATACTGTAGAGAGGAATAAATTTAATATTTTAACAAACATAATTTAAAGTTTAAATACTAACATGTTTTATTTGCACATATTTTTACATTCAACTAAAGTTATTTGTTTTGTATTATAATTCAATAATTTTAAATTAATGCTATAAACAATTACAGTCATTTTTTACTTAATATAAGCTGCTTGCATTCTTTTGTTACAGACTGATCCGGAATCCTCTTTTCCTCTCTGCATCGTTAAATTTTTATGATTGGATAAACGAATTGCGCTCTGTTTGCGGTTTACGTGGTATATGCACGTATACCGCTAACTTTGTTTACGTTATAGTTTTATGTAATTGAACAATTTAGAAAAAAGTCTTAACATAAATCTATAAATATTTGAGAGTTTGTTTACTTCTTTTTTATAAAACCCTACATTATGTTAATTGTTTAATAAATAATGACGTTACATTTTCTATCCATAAAGGTTTGATTGCATATGCTGCTTACATAACGTCTGTTATTTATTTTTTTATTTTTGTTCTCTGACAAATAGACAAAGAAGCCGAGACTGTTCTAACACGGACGGTTTGCAAAGTTTCAAACTATTCACATAAACAATTTACAGTGCATAAAACATTGCGTTGGAACAGATATTTTGTGTACGATATATGGTCAAATTGAAGTAAAATTATCAAATCGTTTTTATACTTCCATTTGGCAAAAAGTAAATAAAGAAGAAAGCACTGTTCTCTGGTGCAATTAACTTTTGTCGATGTCTTAGTCGATATTTACATTTATATTTTTTTAGCGGCAGTTAATAAGTAACAGTTTTCAGTTTCCACAGGCTGGTACGACGATTGTTTGTGACCTTATTCACGTGATTGAAGATTTTTCTTTGGTTTGATATTTGCCCATCACTTGATCTTTATGCGTGAATACGTCTGTAACATCGTGAATACTTTCTTTACGGTAGACTGCTTATAGATTTAGAGCAGGTCAAAAAACATTTTGTTTTTAATTTCTAGTGTTTAAATCATAACTAAAAGTAAAGTTGAACCAAATTTGCATTTCAACTTTGGCATATTTGAAAAATCTATGGTAGTAGGAAAAGTGACGCAACTTAAGCGCTGGTTGCTTTTACGACAGTAGTGAATAAACTTATGAATTTGTTTACATTTACGTTGAGGTTCTGCGAGCGATTTTTTGGTTAGTTGTTGTAGGTGAACCGTCATTCTTTTTTGGGTTAATACTTATGACGTAACTTTCTCAGAATTGGTTTCAACTCGACTTATGGGGCAGCTGTTAGTGAGATCTGTATCGAGCAATGTGAAAAGTAAAGTATATGCAGTGGTATACTAGTCCCGCTAGTCTTATTAGTCCGGTGGTGTCGATTTTGTAACATAGTGGTTCTGGATGCATCTAGGTGTCAAGTTTTTAGTTTAACTTCTGGGCTTGGTTTTGGCTTATGGACTTTTGACAAAGCCTACAAGTTTTGGCTTATGGAACAAGGCCCACAAATTCAAACTTGAGTGGGGTTTTATAAGTTGTAAGACACCACTGACTATAAGAGCTATACCAGAAGAAAAATAACAACATTTTGATAGAACTGGTTGTTCTGGATGCATCCGGTGTCAAATTTTGAGTTTTAAACTTTAGGGCTTGGTTCTGGTTCGTGGACTTGTGACAGGAATCAGGATTTTTATACTACTAGTGTGAAAAGGGGCAATAGAAATTTAAAGGGAGGAAAGGTAGTAAACATTGGATGCTGCGAAACTAAAATGTAAAATATTAACATATCAAAACAGTTGCTGGGATAATAGAAAATATAAAACTCGAAACAAATTTAGAAAATAGAAGATACTGCGGAGCACTTGGTTTTACTGAATTGTATCCAGAAGTCTGGTATGTCATGATTCATCATTATATTTAGTAATTAACATCTGAACTATTAGATTTAACTTATTTACCAAAGTAGTTTATTGTTGTAAGTGTTGATGCGTGCACTACAGCTTTATAAAACTAATGTTCAACACTAGTGAATGTTACTAAAGTTCTGTTGCTCAACTGCTGGCAAAGTTTTGCCATATTATTTGCATTTTGGAGACTTGGAGCTAAAGTGAATAAGCTCTAATGCAGTAAATGGAAGTAAGCCTTTAAGTATTATTTTTACAAGTAGTTTAAATAGGGTTATTTTGTGTGGTGCAGGAATTGTTTTTTATGACGTTTACTGTTGTTAGGAGACAACAAAATATGGTAATTAAAGTTAGTATGTATCAAAAAAGGAAAAACATGGCATAAACGTTTAAGTTATGGACATATTATTAAAATTTTAATTAAAAAAAAAATCTTTTTTTTTATTAGCTCTTAGACCGTCCACTGCTGAACATAGAACTTCTCTATGAATGCATCCAGTTTTTCCCGGTTAGCAGCCAAAGATCATCCGGCCATCTTGTCTGTGCTTTGTGTCTTTTTGTTTTTCTGGGTTTTCATTGTCCATTCCTTGGTTCAATTTACATTGTTTTGGGCAAAGAGGGGCAAGAGTTTTCGAATTTCTGTATTACGGATACTGTTTTTTAGACTGATACTTAGTATTGTTCTCTGACACTTAACTGGTTTGTGCTGTAAACCGTGAAAGTTGTCGTTTCTAAGCCATACGTTGCGATGGAGAGAATGCGCGAATTGTATACTTTTCTTTTGAAGCAGATTGAACTTTACGGTCCTTTAGGATATAGTTTATTTTTTCAAAAGCTGTATTGGGCGTATTTGTTTTGTAATTGTAACTGTTGTTTGGTTGTTGCCACCCAGCTTAACATTATGTTCCAGATCAACATATTGTTAAAAAATTTTAAGGAGTGGTTGTATAGTATTATTTTGGCCATTATCGGAAGAGAGTATTTTAGTTTTTTGGAAGTTTATTTTTAGAGCAATTTTCTTAAGTTTGTTTGTAATTTATTCAGGTAATTTAGGTATTTTTCATCATCCAATTTTTTGTTTTGACTTAAAGTTTTTAAAGACGTTTTGCTAGTGCCGGAATGAAGAGCTTTGGCTTTAGCTACAAACCTTTTGTTTTATACTTGGATTGAAATGAAACAAAAAAGTTTTGATAAAAATGTACCTGTTAGTGAGAATTCATTAGATGGTTTGACACGTATATTGCACCATGCCAAAGCAGATCACTAATGAAGAATGTGCAAACATTCATTTTTCTAAACAGCAGGCTTTCAAGTGCGTAAGTATTGATGTGCACCGACGATTTTATGAATTTGGTTTGAATTGGAATAATGAGCCATACATAAATAAAAATCCAATTCAAAGGATAAATAATAACTACATTTTTTTGTTTATTTGATTTAAATCTCAGGTTTAGCACCTAAGGACATCTCAACAACTTAAATCCTGGGTATTACGTACATTACATAAAGATAGAGATATATCTTATCATTTGCCACCTATTCAACATTTTTCATCATAGAGATCCAAAAAAATATTTTTTTTTGTGAATGACTTTTAAATGAATATAAAGCTAATCTAGATTTTTTTGTATAAAATTCTGTGAACCACAACCTTCATATTTGGCCATTGGCACAACCACGTTCTTTTTGTGTTAATGTTTGGATTGGTATAATACATAATACTACTTCAGTCACTATATCCGAAAAATAGGCAAATAAAGATTTTTCGAATCGTTAACCAAGATTTTTTGTGATCTTTATAAAAACAAAAAAAGCGATTTTTGTAATAACTCGGTTCTTCAAGGTGATACAAAAATTGTAGCTATATATTTTTTATTTCGTTTTTACGCTTTACAGTTTAAGTTATTGAGTTTTTTTACATATTACTGATCTTTGTTGGTATATCAAATAAGAAAGTAAAAATTTGAGATGTTAAAACCTGTTTTGTTTTTATTTTTTTCAATGCATTTTTTTAACGTTTTATGGACAAAATTAACGCAGCACTTAATTAAACTTGTATAATTACAATACTGAAATTAATATTAATAAATTTTCATGAATGCTTGATGTTAGGTACTGTCTAGTAGTTTCTAAATGAAATCAGCAAAACATGGCGTTATTTCTAATCTTTTTTGATTAAAAAACCTTTTTTTCTTGAAAACAACGCAAACGTGCAAACAAAAACAAACGAAAACAATAGAATTTAGAAACTATTCTAATATTGTGTATGTCCTCCTCTACTCTTAATTACTTCTTCCATGCGTCTTTGCATACTAGAGTTTAAATTGTGAATAACTTTTTGAGGAGTATTTTTCCATTCTTGAATTGCTGCGTTTACCAGTTGATTGTGGTTGGCAGATGCTCTATTAGGTTCATGTCAGCACTATTTGCTGGCCATTCCATGAACGGAATAGCAACAGCATTTAAGTAACGAATAACTTGCCCAGACACGTGAGGCCGAGCATTATACTTCATAAACAAGAATTTTGGCCTACAAAACCAGCAGATGGCATTACATGGGCAACAACGTGTTCAAGATAATAATCCGAATTTATTGACCTAACACGTATAGGGACCAACCTGTGCGAAACAGATGTTTTCCCAAAACATTACAGAGCCACCACCAAACGGGATTCTTCTATCAGGAGATTTAAGGCTAATCTTTGTTTCAACTGAAATCATCTTCCAATTATTAAGAGTCCAATCTTGATGATTTTTTTCCAAACGCAAACTTTGAATTTTGTGTTCTTTGGTAATCAGGGGTTTCTTAGCCAATTTTTTACTGTCCAATTCAGCTTTATTTAAGCGTTTTCTAATTGTTGGGGAGGATACCAGAAGGTTGTGAGCAGCTACGAACTCATTTTTAGGATGTTACTAGTGACCTAGTTGTTGTTTCTTAGAGCTAAGAAAACGCTCATCTATTCGATTAGTACACCGTTTTTGCTTTTGAACTGTCCTTCGACTTATGCTGGAATGGTTTCTTTCTATCACATTAGCAACATGACGCACCAAATATCCCTCATCCAGCAAAGTTGATGCTTATACTGCTTTCTCCACTGACAAATTTGTTTTGTGATTTATTACTAAAATGTATTACACCAGCACTGATACTATTAATAACAAAAAAAATTGGTGATTAAAGACAATTAATCTTAATAAGTAAAAATTTTTGAATCAGATATTAAATTAATTTTTGACAGCATTTACTTGAGTTGTTCAACCTACTTGTAATATAGCTAGAAAACTAAAAATCATCATTATTTTGGAATACCACAAAATATATGCGGTGGTGCGTTAATTCTGTCTATGGGTTTATTCGTAGTTTTATTTGCAAAGTTTTGTGCAATAAAGATTTTTAAATAAATAATAAAATTAAAAAAATAGCATTTTGCAATAGGAGAATTATTTAGTTAAAATTAATTTGAACATCTAATGAATAAGAAAAATGGCATGGATTATTTTTTAATAACGTGTGTTGCTTCCACTAGCCTTTATGACTGCAGTCATCTGTCTTCCCATACTTACGATGGCGTTGTAGATCAATTTTTGAGTTATTTTATTCTTTATTATTCTTCATGTTCCAGTTATGTTCAATTGAATTCAGAACATGCTGGCTAATTTAATTTTGTACGAAAAGTACATAGTTTTGCAAAACGTCTCGAATGTAACTATTAAAATTAAATTGTGCATTTTGTTCTCCTTGACGTCGATATATTTTTTCCTTACCGTCAATTGAGTTTACGCAGAAACGGCTTTCATCGGTAAACAAAGTTTTAGTTCATTGACCATAATTCAATTCTGGTATTCTCGAGCAGTTGTATGTTTCTAAGCGTTTGCAATGTAATAAATCGGTCAGTGGTAGTGGTTGAGCGTTTTTTATTTTGACTTCGTCTTCTCACATACAATCTGTTTCCAATGTAGCATTACGATGGATTTTCGATATTGATTTAACAAACATTCGGGCAATCTCTTTGTTTGTTCTACCATTTTCAATCATTACTGTAGCTCTAGCAATACCAGTCGGCGGTAATCACTCATTATAAACTGGTTTATAACAAAATTGACATTATCAAACAGAAAAATCCAAATTTAAACGATTACTTATTAATGAATTGAAACTTACATCAGGAGAAAACACGCGTTTTAAATATAAAGCAACACTTAACACAATACAATAAAACTTAAAGAGATTTTAACATGTAATTACAAGTTGCAAGTTTTGGCAAAATTCAACGCTGTCTAGATATAAGCAGTAAAAAAGAAATTTCAAATTTCACATTTTATCATACATTTACAACTTCGAGCAGAACTATAATTGTATTTTAGAAAAATGACTAACAGCACAATAAAAAATCTACTAAATTTGGGGTGTAATGAAGTAATATTTCCACAAAAAGATTACAATTTAATTTTAAAATTTACTAAACAATTGAAGATTTTGGATTCTCATATACACTGGCAAGCAAAAAATAAGGGTTAAAGAGAACTTTAAAATTATTACTTAATTTTGGAATTTTTTGTTTTATTTAACCTTATGTTAGCAAATGGTAAACAATTGTACTGTATGTTTCATAAAATTAAAAATTGAATGTTGAATCGTAAAGCATATTTATTGTTTTTATTGCGTGCTTAGGAAATATCACAAATTTACAGTTTAGACGAAGTTTTGAATTTTTGTTCCTAGGACTAATATGAAACAAAAAATATAAAAAAAACTTATTACTAATAACGAGTAGTAAGAGGGGATTTTGCATTAATGACTGCTGCTGAAGTCGACGAGCAACACTTTGAATTAAATTAAGAATCACATTTTGGTCGATTATATTCCATTTCTGCAATAGCAACTGTCCTAGTTCCTGAGCAGTTCTTGGAGCAGGTGTATGCTTTCGGATACGTCGTCTCAACTCATCCCAGACATGTTCTATGATATTCATGTTTGGGCTGAGAGCTGGCTAATCGAACCGCGAAATTTCCACTTTATCCAGATAATCTCTGAAAACTCTGGCTACGTGAGATCTAGCATTATCTTTTATGAAAATGTCGTGCTCGCTCATAGTTGTCATAAAGAGCATAATATGATCTTTGAGAACTTCTATAATGTATCTGTGAGCTGTCAGGGAGCCATTCTCTATAAAGATCTTAGAAAGCGAATTTTCTGTCCAAACCATAATCGCCAAAAGCGCGACTTATCTGAAAACCCTCCTCCAGTCCTCATTATTCTATGTCCGGTAATTTCGGCCAAAAGCCAATCTTGCAACACGATGTCGGCGTTGTAAAGGTGGACCTGTAGCCATCTTTCTACAAAACAATTCAGCAGCCCGAAGCATATTTCTAAAGGTCCATTCACTAACATTTACATCTCTAACTTTATGGACTTAATTTTGTAGATAAACTGCAGAAGCTGTTCTATTCCGCAAACTTGTAGACATCAAAAAACGACCATCTCTGTTTGTGGTGACTTTTTTTGCCCTGATCCTGATCTTCTGGTTATCAGGCCAGTATCCAAGTAACGCTGATACACCTTGTGTACAGCACAAAGGCTTTTACAACAATCTTTGCAGTTTTACGTTTTCCTGGCTCATTTTTAATCGAGAAAAATCAACACTAAGTAAAAAAACTACAACGAAATGTAGGTTTTCAATTAGTGCGAAATGGATGCTGTTTTATAAAAGTCTGTAACACGGTGATAATAACTGACAGATAGATAACATTTGTCAGGAAATGAATTATTAAACGCTTACTTTGGTTTACAATTTGCAAACATAAAATCAAAACAGCAAACATAAAGTTAAAACAAAAAATTCCAAAAATAAGTCATAATTTTAAAGTGACCTCTATTTTTTGCTCACCAGTGTATTTTATAACACTGGAAATGTCATTCTCTTACCGCAAAGTTTTTTGATATCAAGATTAGTCAATAATCTTCAAACAGTTGTCAGTTGTCAAGAACAACTTTGTTGTATTATTAGTTAAATTTGATCAAAAACGCCAAATAGGATTTGTCAAAATGTTAATTTAACGCTCAATAAATATAAAATCTTTTTTTTTTCAAAATTAAATAATGTTCAGTTTTAGTACGTTCCCAAATTTCAACAATTTTTGCTTAATTAAATTGGATTTTTATAACTTTGTGGTTTGAGAAAACTATTAGGTTCTGTAGTTAAATTGAAAATAATAAGCTTAAATCCAGGTTTTTAAACCTGCTTTGTATATTTTAATTAAGTTAGTAAAAAGTCTGGGTGTTATAAAATATTATGTCTACACAAAGAAGGAAGTGAGAAAACACTTTCGTATAATTATATCATAATTTATTTATGAATAATTGCATGTTGTTAAATCAAAATAAAAACATTCATAGGGGAAATAAACTATAAGTAATAATATTGTATCAGTCAATGGTTTGATGGGTGTTATTATGAAAATGAAATCTAAGCTTTTAAATAATAATTACTTAATTATAGAATATATTTATTTACTACTTCCTAGACAGTATTTTTTATTAGATTGCTAAGTGATGGGCTTTAATTATGTGTCACTATAAACAGGTGGTGAAAGTATATTATTTCTCGCCTAATGCATAAAACTTTATGTTAGTTTTTTTATTTGTACTCAAACGTGCGTTTACTTTATTATTACGTAGATTTCCAATTATTTTAAAATTAATATTTTTTTAAACACGTTTTATTTACCGGATTATTTTTATTACTAAAATATAAAAGAATTTACATATTTTTTATTTTATCACTTGCAATCATAGAGGTTTTTTTATAGATTACATGTTCTTATTCTGATAATAAAAATTACAAAGCATTGCACAACATTTTCTAATGGGAAATATAATTTAACAATAATAATCATTATAATAAATATTGATATTGATTGCAGGATAGGAAGTACATAATTTTTATTTATTTTATTCAACAAACATCCTGCCTTTCTCCAAAATTAAATCTCGACAACTTCCTATATGGGCTAATATTTATATCCTGATAACTACGGAGATTTATTGCGAAACATTAGAAAAACCCACGAAAATCTGTACTGTTCACCTTGAGCACAGCACAGATTAAGCGCAGTGAAATGATCCGGTTTGTCAGTTCCGGCCGTTCCGGGGCTCGCACATTTATCGGCGGCGTCATACGCCACCTCATTGGCCGCCGTCTAGTTACGTCAGAGAATTCTGGTCGATTCACAGAACCGAGATGTGAATTACAAGTATGCACGAGATGGTTGGTATGATTCAGGCATGACACTGATCGGTTAAACTTCCTCCGGGTTTCTAGAACGAAACGTCACAAGGAACTATTGTCTGGCATAAAAAAATAACGTACAAGTAGCTTGTTATATTATAGCGGAGAGATGAATTAGGTGGTTTAATCATGCCGATTATTATATTTTATGCAGATAATTAAATAATAACCGGGTTGTGGTAGTCTCATAATATTGTTGTTTTCATTGTTTTATCGCCTGTGACACATAACGTATTTATCAAGAAGGTCATGTTTCATGCGCTTCTTGTAGTAGTTTTATCTCGTGGAAACTCGCTTGCATCATTAAACTTCATCAGTTTGGAAATAAAAAAAGAAGTTTTGTTCATCGATCAATCGTGCCGCTTACACTCTTCGAATTTCAACGTCCCAGTATCTTAATTTAATTTAATTTAATTTTTTTTTGCTGCAATAATTAACTTTATATACTTATTCATTTTATTATCAAACATGACGTTAACAGTGGATGCATTGCGGTAGGCTATATAATACTTACATATATACTTTTATTCATTCTGTGATTTCCGAAAGAGTTTAATTTGATTTGAACTGATTTTATTATTTCCGTAGTGGTATTGTAACGAATGATATAATAAGGTTTTGGAGATGAGGTCATATTTGTAATGAGCAATCTAATGTTTTTGACTGGAACTTTTAGTTTATTCAATATATTATTATGAGAAAGAAATATCAAAGATTAATAAAAATAGGAAACTTTGAAGAAACTAAAAAGGATTAGAAATTTTTTGTGAAAATTTAAGAACCACTTTTAGAAACAACTAAAATGGTGGAGACAGAAGAATATATTAATATCAGATAACAGACACCGAACAAGCTTTAAAGAAACTGAAATGGATTAGAAAGTTTTTTTAGTATTACCTTTAGAAACAACCGAAATAGTGAAGGCAGGAGAAGTTTTACAGAAAATGAAATGTGGCAGTATTACTTGCAAAAGGTCAGCTAGTCATACAAGGTATTTAGTACAAGTACAAAGAAAGAAACTGAAAAAGTAGTAAGTAAATAGAGGAAGTACTTTAATAGAGAAGGAATACAGTAAAGAGACAGAGAGGAGAGAGTAACAGAAAAAGAACAAACTAAAATTTTAACATTAATAAATGAATAATAGTCTGCAAGCGGCATCTGGTCCATTTGCCGTTTTGTGGTAGTTTGATAGGCCACGTCTAAATTATTTGCAACTTACATTACTCAAGTTTTTTTTTTGCAACAATACATTGAACAGTAACAGTGTTTTTGCAAAGTCTGGGTCTTATAATGTTTTTTTGGGAAATTCAACCATTGAAATTTATTAAGTTAGGTTGTTGTCTTGGGTATGACTTGGGTTCCGAGGCAGATTACAAACTATTAAGGTGGGTTTTCATTACTGTTTGATGCTGATGGTTTTTCATCCAATAACAATGCTCATCCGTTTGTTGTTGGCCATAAGCTTTATAAGTTTATCTCTTGCTATTCAGTCAATTTAATTTATGTAAATGCGCCGGAGAGCATTAACAGTTTCGGAGAATGTAATGTTATTTTTTTTACATTTTTTTTTTTTATTCTTAAAAAGCTTTCGGTTTTTTATCATAGTTAGCTGATGGTTTTTGACTGTTGTTGACATGCATTTTATGTATGGTATGCGACGACTATCAGCCGAGGTAGGAGTTAGTGTTTCTTTTGTGTGAAGAATCCTCCTCGAGCAGCTACTTTATCTGTACAATGTACATTGCTGCTGGTTTCTACGCAATGATGCTGAAGACCTTTTTTACGGATGAAGCTTGGTTTACACGAAATGGAGATGTTAGGAAAACCTCCATGTTCTAATGGAATCTAGACATCAGACACGTATTTTATTAAATATTTGGATTGTTATTGGTTGTTTCTAGGTCTTGTTGTTTTACCAAACCGATTAACAGGCGTTGTTTATCTATCTTTTCTGCAGAACACATATGATCTTTTTGATGGCATTGATATTGACCAAGGGCATCAAATGTAGTTCCAGCATGATGGTGCTCCAGCTCATTTTTTGATTGCCGTTAGAAAGCATTTACATGAAACTGCAAGATGCAACATTGCCTGATTTAAACTCTCTATATATCTTTCTTTGAGGATATTGAAAACATTGGTATCCTGTAAATAGCCTCGAGGAGCTGCAGCTACGAATAAATAAAAATTGCCAACAAAACCGAGCAAATGAGGGGGTTTTAGAAAGAGTTCGAATATCCTTTTGAATAAAATGTAGTTTTGTTTTTTGTTTTTACTAGAAAAAAATAATAAACTTTCTTATCTCCGAATTTAATTTTTTTTTATATATATATAAAACTTTTAGTATTTTACAATCAAAGAGAACATTAGGATGTAGAAAAAAACAACAACACACCGAGGCACAGAGAAGACATGTGTGCGTTTGGATACCTATATGAGAACGGATCAAATTGGAAAGAACGCTACGCTCAGCATACATTTATAAAATATAAATACATAAGAATATATATTTTTTTTACAGAGTTCTTGAAAATTATATAGTTTTCTTATTTCCAATAAAACTGCAAACAGTTAATTTTTATATAATTTAGTTGTTTTTGAAATTTTAATAGTTTCTAGTAAAGCATTATATAGTTTTATAGACATATATAAGGGTCTTTTTTCAAATAAAGTTAGCATGTTTTTTTGCGTGGGAATGGGAAAAACTTCAAAAGACATTGGGCAGCTGTTCAATAGTGTATGACTATATTCCGCTTTCTATCTTTTTTTTACGGGTTTTGTTTGGCAAGGTTTTTACTGCGGTCTTGCTGGTTCTGTTGTGCACCTCTTAGTCTTACTCTTTTAGCAGCTCTGTATCTTTGATGAAGTTTAGAATCTTTTACCAGGGGATTGATTACCTTCAACTTAAAAAAAAAATGTTTGTTTCCGCCTTGACGAACTGTTTATGCATAACCAGTTTGCATTTTATTACTGGCAATTGCAATGCCGCTTGACTATTTGACATGATGGTTATTGATCTGTTGCGGTATAGTCTTGTCCAAATTATGCCCACCACTCGATGGAAGCTACCTCTGCTGGAAATACGAGGCATCTTTGTCAAAAGGTAGCGATGTTTGCTTTTCCTAATTTTTGTTCTAGTAGATTTTAGCTTCTGTGCCTTTCTGATCGTTAGCCTCAACTGTGTATCATTTTTTGACTTTGTCCAGGTATATTTTGTTTGTCTTGTGGTGCTATTATTACATCAAAGGTTTTTTTGTGCAACGACTTTTTGTGAAATTCGACTTCATTATTAGAGCTTTTCTTCATACAACACATTTGTTATATAAGGCCTGTGGGTCTTGAGGTTTACAATGGGTTCATTTATCTTTAGTCAGTAACGCTACTTGTATCACCTCCACCATTACAATTATGTAAAGTGGTGGTAACGATAATAGTATTTTTTATAGCTGCTGTGGACGTTGTTCTTATGCTAGTCTCTGAACTGTCACTTTGTTTGTTAGCTATATTATTGGTTTTTCCCGCATACGAGCATTCCATATGTAATGATATGTCTTACCATCACTGTATATAGCCGTCTAGTCATATTAGGTGTCAGCCGCCATGTGTGTCCAACCATTTATTTGGTTTGCAAAGAGCACCCGAATGTCTTTTGTGGTTATGTTATCTAGATGAACGTGGATTTTTAGCCTGGTGTTAAGCGTGTGATGTTTCAAACAAATTAAAATATTTGTTTAATTGAAGCAGATTGCATGTTCTCATCATAGGTGACTCTGGATTAAAATGTGCGTAGTTTGTTGCATGGATGTTTCATCTAAATATATTTATGTAACGCGTAATTTTTTGTTGATTAAAATTAGTAGTTGTTTATCAATTTGTGAATCTAATTATTATCACCTAAAAAACGACTCTTTTCTAAGATTCTCTCTTCTTTAGATTGTGGGTTTCTGATATTATTTTATAATTTATATTTTGTACTCATAAATAATTTGTATGAGAAAAATTTTGTTGTACTTTTTCTATCTTATCATAATACCTATTTGATAAGGAGACCAAATTGATGCTCTATACTCAAGCATTGGGCGTACCAAGGACCTGTAAAGTGTTATACAAGCTTCATTATGTAACTCATATGCTATTTATGTGGTTATTAAAATTTAATTTTAAATCAAGCATGACACCCAAATCAGATATCTTCTTAACACTTTTAAAGAATATGAAGTAATTGGATTGTTTATTCTACTGAATGACATTGAATAACATTGACTAGCATATCGATGAAAGATAATATTGAGTGAATACATCTTATACCAAGAACCAAAAAACTCCTATATTAATATATATGCGCCGAACTGTAGAAAAACCGTCTACCAATTACATATTGTGAAATTTAATCACTAATATACTGAATTTTTCATATTTTCGTTTGTTTCATATCTTTGTAAGATATGGTCAGTCATATTGAATGATTTTTTATACAATGTCTGTTCTTGTTGTATGTTTAAAGATTAACTAGGGGTGGTTCAAATGGGGCACTACACGACTACACTTAACATCACATAAGATGAACAATTGGATTGTTTTTTCCCCTCTGTTTGTCGGCATCGATCTTTCATTGTCATTTTACGCCAGATCTAAAGAAACGCAATACAATTGTTTATTTAAAAGAAACCAAAAGAATTATTTTAGGAATTATTATTTGCTGCAATCTATTTTTATAAACATTTTTAAAGTGGTTAGTTATTATTATCATTTATTATTTTAATAATATTTATTTTATTATTATGTAAGTAAACTAATATATTAGTCAACAAAAGTAACGCAAATGAGTAATTCCATAAAATTGTAAATAACACTGATTCATAATTTGTTTATCTTTTCTTAAACAAATATATTTACCACATTGCAAATTGCGTTTTATTTATTTGTAATAAATTTTAATTAATGTCATTGAGGACGCAACGGAATTTAACATAATTTGTATTGTATATGTGCAAAAGATCGTAGTTTTTTTTTATATAATTTACGAGAAAATATTTTTATTGAAATTATGTTTTTATGAAACAGAAACGATTATTAAATTTAATAGAAAAACCAAAATTGCTTTCTGGAAATAATTTAATTTAAACGAAAAGCGATTTTTGATGGAAATGCACCGGAACGTCGCGCCTGAAACCCTTTAAAAAACATAAACCTGCTGCTTCCTGGATTTTTTTTATTACAAATTGTAAAACGAAATTAAATAATGTGTTTTTGACTGTTATACTATTAAGTATTGATTGATATTCTTTTTTTTTGTATTAAAATTGTAACTTAGAGTAACAATAATTTGTCAAGTACAAAAAGCTTGGGCAAGGTCGCAAAATTTACTTTTACCACAAATATCTTTTTTTAATTTAAAAATTGGTAATAGTTGCTACAGGCTAGAATTAGATTATAAGGAAGACGATGAATTTTCTCTTAGCTGCATAATCTTATTGCGGCTGTTGCTAACTATTACTTTGTGTTGCGTTTTGATAATATTTATGAATATAATTTTTTTAAGAATATACCGACCGCTATATTGATTTCCAGTATTGTAGTGAAAACTACTTTGACGTCATTCTTATTACATATAATTTGATAATCATTTTATTTTTATAATACTACATTCAGAAGGGATCAGAGTATTTTAGTCAAATATTAACTGGAAATAGCCGAAAAATGTATCTAAAAATAGAAATAAATGCGTTTTTAGGTACTTTTAAATGCAATTTAATGCTTTTTGCAAATATCGATAGTTACGTTCATTGATTTGAACTTTGCTAGCACCCCTTGATATTGGGAGTTGATTTGGAGCGCCCTCTGTGGGTGCTGGCGGGTTAGTTGGCTTGCGAGAGGACCCTAGGGGCTGACAGGGTTGAGGATTATTTGGCCTTGGTGGCTGATTGAATATCTGTCGCTGAAGGCACTTTACTGGCTGATGGCCTGTAATTAAAAGGAGGACCCGATTCCTTCCTTAGTTTTTTTGACTTTTTTTCCTTGATCAGGATGAATTCTTCTCTGGAGGAGTTGTCTTAGTAGACTTCCATTTTCTCTTTGTAGTCGGAGGCGGTGTGGAAATCGATCGGACGATCTGCAGGTCTTTTGAGGGAGGCCTGAGCCGCGGGTTTAGCTGTCTTGCTTTTTTGGATCTGAGACTTTTTGATTTGTTGTTTTATAGTCTCTGTGGTAGAGGTTGAGGCTGGCGTTAGGGGCTGGTTTTGATCTTGGTGACGGTAGCCCTTGCATTCTTTGCGTCTTTACAAATTTGCTTCATCATGTTATCTTACTTGGAGATCTTCTTTGACTGTTTTTCATCTAGAGACAAGATGTACAATTTCAAGGCGTTAATCTTTTTTGATAGCCTATGGAGTTAACGTTCAATTAACTTTGGAATTAAAGTATATAGGGTGACGTGATGTTACAACTTTAATTAATTAAATCTAATCTCTACCAAGTAAATTAACTACCAAATCCTCGTGGAGTGTTTTTAGATTTGGTGTTTGCAAGTAACAAGGATATCATAGTGGATGCAGCAATATACCCTATACTTAGTGAAAGTATACACCATTTATCGTACTGCATAAATATTAAGATTGCTCGCCCTATTTCTTATATGGACTATTTAGAAGATGTTCCAGATTTTATGAAGGGCGATTATGTTGAAATTAATAATTTGTTATCTTACATTAATTGGGATAGGTTATTAATAGGCCATAATATTAACCAACTGGTGGATATATTTTATAATATACAGAGTGTTTCAAAACATGTGTCGGAAAGTAAAGGGTGAGATTTCTTGGCTAATTATAAGAAAAAAAGTTCCTATTAACATGGTTCTGCAAACGCACTGTTTTTGAGATACAGGGTGTAAAAAAATCATCATTTTTTTTATTTTTTGACGATATCTCGGAAACGGAAAGAAAAAATAGCAACATGATCACAAAACCTTTATTTTACAAAACTAAGCAATAACAAAAATCACAAAATTGTTGAAAATTACCTCCTCCTACGGTAACGCAGGCTTCAACCTACGTCTTAGTGACTGACGTAGTGTTTCGTATCGTATTGCAGGATGCAATAATGCGATTTTTTAGTTCTTCATCAGTATTAACTGATGTAGTGTAAACTTAACATTTTAAGTAACCCCACAAAAAAAAATCCAAAACATTTAGATCTGGAGACCGAGGAGACCAAGCCTGTGGGCCTCCTCGACCTATCCAACGGTTTCTATACTGTTTATTTAAGATTTTTTAAGAAATGTGCAAGAGCACCATTGTGCATGAATCACATTTCGTTTCTTAATTGATCCGGAATGTTTTCTAAAAATCCTGGCAGCTCTTCTTGAAAAAAATTACGATATGATTGACCATTTAGCCTAAACGGCAAAAAATATGGACCTATTAAATGGTCTTCTACAACACCTGCCCAAACATTAAAGGAAAATGTTTGCTGATGATGGCCTTCCATTATGGCATGTGGATTTTTGTCGGCCTATACATGATTATTATGGAAGTTCAAAATCGCATCGCGAGAAAAATTTGCTTCGTCCGTAAATAAAACTTGTTCTAAGAATCGAGGATTTTGCGCAATTCTTTCTTGAAACCATTGACACATAGCCTATTTTTTCGTAAAATCAGCTGGTGAAAGGGCTTGTAGTCGTTGTATATGATAAGGATATAACATCTAGCTTTTTATTATCCTCTACACTGTAACGTTTGTATTCTTCTAGTGCTAGTTGATGGATAGTCTTTGATTTCTTGAAATACATCTTCTTCAATTTGCAGAGGTAGCACCCGAGGTTTCCCATTTCCTGCAGCTCTTTTATGTACATTCCCAGTTTGATGTAGACGTTTGTGAATACGAATGAATGTTCTTTCATTTGGTACCTGTTGGTTTGGAAACCTTTCTTGATAAATTCGACGAGCTTTTGCTGCATTTCCATCAGCAACGCCATGAACAAAATGCATATCGCACATCTTGCTATCACTGTAATTATTCATTTTGCTATTACCACGTAAGCAAAATACTAAGAATGGGCAAATTAATTGGGTAATAAAGATAATAAGTTCCCGCGATATTGACTCCTTTTGAAAAACAACTAAACGACAATTGTCAATAGCTCAAATGCATGAACGCTGACGACTAGATCAAAAACAAATGTTTTTATCAACAACAACATGTTGCTACTTTTTTTCCATCATAAAATGCCGTATTTCTCTAAAACGGTTTACGTTAGAGCTTTTGACTAGGAGTACCTTTTTTGTGTAGAAAATATTGGTGGTTCACAATGTGCTTTCAGAATGCCAATTTCTCAAGTGTCATAGAAATTAGAGCCATAAAAACCTCACGCAACCCTAAAATCTCCGTCAATGGCACTTAAAAAAAACTGAATAAGCGCTTAAAAAGTAGCTAATATTAATGCTAAGATCTGTACAAAGCTGAGTTTTGTATCTCAAACGGTTCCTGAAAGATCATAAAAAAATTTAAAAAAATTAATAAATTTACACCTTGTATAATTAACAGTTATAACCTTGACGGGTATCGATTATCTCGTGTAAATGAAATTAAAGGTTTTGGTATTTTATTAGATAATAAGCTAACTTTTTCTAAACACATCTCCAATAGTTGTACAAGAGCATGAGAAATGTTGGGATTTATTAATAGATCGGCATACAAATTAAATGACAGTGCAATTATTTCAACATATCTCTTGTGAGATCAATATTAGAGTATGGATCAGTTTGGTCATCATACCAAAAAGGCCACCAACGTCAAATTGAAACTGTGCAACACAAATTTTCTATTCAGAGATTAGATGTATTTGATCATAATCATATAAGGATTAACGTTAGAGAATTGCCAGGTTTAATTGCCTCGTCCTGTTGGGTTGCCACTAGTAGTATTGTTATGGAAAAATATTAAATCCTATCATATCTACGAGAACATCGGTGAACATTTCTCTATAAAAAATATTGACATTGACGTTTTTAAATTAAAATTGGTTCTTATGGGACAAATCGCCAATCAACTCAATATTCAAACAATAAGACTTTAGTCATCACTCTTTTTATTTTTATGTTTTCATATTTTTGGTTAAAGATTTGAAGTTATATTTAACGAGTAAAAAATTAATAAAGAACTAATTAAAAACGCCACTTTTTAAAAGTTAATTGCGAAAAAACGACTTATAGCATCAAATTTCTACAAATTTGTGGTCACAGATTGGACTTTCTTCTACAATGTGTGAAAATTTTATTTAATTATATTCAGGCGTTTTCTTGCTGAGTTTGATTCTGTGAACCCTTATAATAGCGCAACTATTCTCCCCCTTAAACATGTTTGTTATAGATTAAATAATATAATGTCATTTTATAATACAATGTAAATGTTTTTAAATTTTGTGGCGTATTATACACATATGTATTTTTAATTGTGTGTATTTTGTTATTGGCTGCGTTTAGAACGACTTATCATGTGAACTGAACGCGTTTGCTGATCACCGCTGAGTCATCGTTTGCTGGCAGCGCTTGTCATTTTACTCATCATACATTTAGGTTTGCTTGCTTGCTGACAAATCAACTCAGCAGTTAATGGGCGCATATAAATTTACATAATATTAAAAAAATCGAGAAAAGAGGTAGTATAGGTAATTAATAAATATATGCGATTACAACGTACAACACTTGGGTGAAGGAATTAAAAAATATAAAAAAAATAAAAAATAAACAAAATAATCAAACCTAAAAACATTACAAGTAGAATTAAATGGCATTACATATTGAGAACATATTATATCTCGTTAAGTAACGGCTTCATAAACTAATTAAACTATTTATTTAAATTCAAAACTTTAAGCTTTTTGATAAAAGTTTACACGGTTGGCAACAGTCTAAAATATGCCGTTCAGACGGGCTCAGCGCTTATTGATTGATTGATGAGTCAGCGCTGGCAACTGATGAGTTGTTCTGAACGCATAATAATAATTTACTCAATATAGGCATAGGACCGAAACGTTTAAGAAAGATTTTGTTAACAAGTCAATCGATAATTATAGTTAAATTAAATATAGTTCAATCATTATTTTTAGGTTATTGTGACAAAGATATAAAGTAAATAATAAATATCAAATATGAAGTATAATTTTTTTTTTTTTTTAATTTAAATAAATCAAATTGGCAGTAATTAATAATAAACTTTCTTTAACCAAACCCATCAAAGAAAGATGTAGCAATCAAATTATTAGACTACCTTATTTAAGATTTATCATCAATTGTCTATCCATAACTTTACTATACAGTCATATAAATTCAACTCCATATTTTTCAATTTGCAATAAGTTTCTAAATAAATAGTTTTTATTATCAGCGCCCTTGCATCTGGTTTGAATTACATAAGTAATACGATATATAAAATACAACTGCATATAATTTTACAACGACAATATTACAGTATATCAACAACAGATATTTTTATTCTTTTTAGCAGCTTAATATGTCTCATAAGAAACAGTATTTATGAACACAATCAGTACATACACATAACTTTCATAAACTTATGCAATTACGCTCCAATATTTATTTTTCATCTAACTAAAATAAAAGAAATAAGCTCACAACTCATTGAGCAATTCACCCACAATTTACTCTGCTTCTTAAATGTCAACCGAGTTCCAATATTAGTTGAGAGTTTCAAAACCTTTACATCAAAGGAAAATAACTGACATGGAAAAAATATCATACTTTTCATAGAAGCAAAACCAATAGCTTTCATATTCCTTGAAAATGAAAAGGTGACATAAAAGCACAGTTTTTAAATATTACATTATAGAATTTTAAATAAATAACATTACACTTTACATGTTATAAATTATAAGAATAGTTTAATGAGATAAAAGCACAGTTTTTAAATATTTTATAATGGAATTTAAAATAAACAACACTACACTCAACATTGATATATTTTTTATAGTTAATTGCATAGCTTGTTTGCAAATATCAGAAATGATATAAAACAACTAAATGAGTTGTAATGGTGTACTAAACTTGTCTACTCGCATTATCTAACTTCATCAAGTTCATAGAACGTTCACTGCTCCTGCAATCCTTTAACATTAACCCCTCGGCTTAAAATGTCAGCAAATTTCCAATTTTGTTCGTAGATGTCTGGCTGTTATATTAACACGTTCAAAGAAAAATGTCTGACCCGCAAAAAATAATTTCAGTTTCAAACGCGATCAACCACTAATAAACATTGGCGTTAGGAGAATTGAAACCTGACCTAAGCTTCCAGCAGAATCGAAAGGAAAGCACGCACCGTCGTGACGATAAGTCGTTAGACTACTATTGTGGCGATAAAATTTTACTACCGTCGTCTACACGGCATGTCCGTATTGTCGCAAAACATAGTTTCTTCTGGGTTTTAAAATATATTATGTGTGACATAATATGTCTGGATAATTCGTTCCATATTACTGTATATGGAATAATACAACTTAAAACTTTAAATTATAATTGTCGATCAATTAAAAGTGCTTCACCATGCGGGTGAATTATTACATAGCCGTTCGGCTTTATTGTTTTAATATACATTAACGATGGTTGTAATAGGTGCACGGTACGATGATTTGCGATCACGTTTTGTCACAGTAGAATTGCAATTGTCGACTTCCTAATAACGGCGATGAAATTCGTTCCACATTATAATGTTAAAGGTACATCAAACGTTTAAATTGCAAAATTGTAGTGGCGATGCAACATTGCTCTAATGCGTAATAATATTTATTTTATGCGCATTTGAGATGAATTTATTCAAGTACGTGTTGCGTACAAGAATTGGTAGTTACCAAGAGGCATATGGGTTTAAAATAATGATCACACATTCTTCTTTTAATGCATTAAATCGTGTTAGGATTTTATTATAGATAAGTTCTTATGTTTCATTGCCATCCATGTGTAAATTGGATTATTCTTGCATGATATTTTTCATTAGTAAATAAATTTATTAAGTGAGTTTATAACTAGAATGAGTGGTTAATGATTTTTAGATTAAAATAGATTGAATTTTTACAAGCATAATGTTTACCTAACTGTGGCTGCTTTATATAAAAGCGATGATTAAAAAATTTAATGAGCAATAAATGCAATAGCTATGAAACTACTACTTAATGCACCACTTATTTCTTGAAAAATTAAATTGTAATTTATTAAGTTACTCTTTCTGTCATTTATCAAAATAATAAAATGTTTTTAAATATTAAAATCTTTCACATGCACTTGTCTAAAATTTATATGATGGCAAACATCTGAATTCAGTAATGAACTATGAACATTGATCGGATTGTAACTCTTATCCTCGTGGTTCATCCAAAATAAAATTAATTGTAAATTAGAGCGATAAATACGTTACGTGAGTGTTGCAACTGTGGCTAACGTTTGATTTATTACATCGTTTTCTCATGCAAGCATATCTTTTTATATAGATAAATCTATGTGAAGAAACTAATGATCATGAGAGGCGTCCAGATCAATTTTGTAGTAAAAAATGTGCATTGCGAGAAAGAAGCTTTTAACGCAAATGATTAGTTTGTATGCACGAATATTATTTATAAAACATTTAATTGACATAATTACATTTTAATATACTGTGTATGTAATAACGAGTTTGAAATAATAACTAAACGCGGGGTCATTTAATTTTTATCTAATTTATTGTGTATTTATGATTATGTTATACCTTAGCTTAGACTCTTATAGATGCGCCCTGTGCTATTTCCCCTCTTGTGATGAAACTAACATAATAACGTTCTATGCCCACTATTGACGTCTCACATGTTGTAGAAATAAGCTATTAAATTAGTTAAATAACTCAACTTTTCAACAATTTTTTTTATTTCAACTTTTTTCAGTTTAACTTCAATAAATTCAAAATCATTTTTTATAAATTTTGTAGTAATAACTTTTTTCTAACTTTTATAACTTTCAAAATTAACTTAATTGTTCAAAATATTGCTGTCCGGAAATTAACATTCAAATGGCTGTTAAAAAAATAGGCTGTGCATGCGTTATAGCCACATGTAATCTTTATTTGTTTGGTGTGTCAAACGATAAAACATAGATTATACCATTGCCACAGACGTAATGCCATCAATTGTCATGTCTTTAAAAAAAAGTTGGTTTTTAATTTGCCAAGGTGTTGTAAAACTAGCAGTGTATTTTTTGTTGTTGGAATTTGTGGCACTAAAATGTTTCTGCAAAACGTTGAATCAAAAAATGATTGCAGTGACAAGAAAGCTACCAAAGAATTAAGGGAAAACATTAAACTATAAAACAATTGCAGCGTCACAAGTATCACTAAAAGTTTGTGGAAAATAAACAAGTAAGTTTGGTTGATTAAATTGGATTGTGGTTTGCTCCACAATCCATGGTAGACTGAGCTTTGTACTCATTCGATTCTGTCCAAACATATAATGAAACGCTTGTATTATTAAACTTTTAGTTTTATGGCAGTCGTTTGATGGCGATTGGGCGAATATTGATGCAGCCTGACTGGGCATGCTAGGTGACATCAGAATCAACCAATTAGAGCTTAGAAGAATGCGATAACCGACTAAAAGGAAGTTTACTAATAAGAACACTTTGAAAGGAAAACTGCTGGACGCGCGTTGCTAGAAAAGCCGGACGTTTTTATCTGATCTAGGTTTTATTGGCGGTTGATGACGGCGGTTTTTTGGTTGGTGTTATGTCTGAGTTAGTTATTAATGAAAATAATGAGGTTAGTACTGTTTGGGCTTTGTTCTTCTTTGGAAATGCTTCAGGGACTGGAACAAAGTTATGGGGTCTGCTTGTCCAGGGAATTACGTTATGGAGATGGAACAGGGTAATTCTCCAGAAGATTAAATAAAACAACTACTATGTTTTTATATCACTATTTATTTTGTCACACTGTGACTGCAGTTTCGGTTGAACCTCAGCCTTCTTCAGACAATACATTCATTCCATCAAGAAGGCTGAGCTTCAGCCGAAACTGCAGTCACAGTGTGACAAAATAAATAGTGATATAAAAACATAGTAGTTGTTTTATTTAATCTTGTATTATGAATTATCACGTAGTAACGGTCAACTCCATCAACTATATTAATTCTCCAGAGTCTAACAAGTTCTAGGTGGAAGTTAACGAAAAGGTTCTTTCAGATAATGCCGGGACTAAGCTATCTAAGGCTTTTTGCGGCCGATATCTCAATAGTGTGAGTATACTGCTGGGTTTTTGCGAAGGCCATCGGAGTCACTCTCTAGACAATGGGCGATGTTGGCTCAGATGACTTGACGAAGTTCACAAACTAGGTTGAGATTTTTGGGGATGTCTCCTAGGTGGTAGGTGGTATGGAAGTTGTTCCGGTATTGTAGAACCAGAAGGTTGAATTTTAGGGATAAAATTTCTCCAATGTTTTGGGGAAGCTCTTCAAGGTGGTAGGGTAGAGGTTTCGAGCGCATTTACTTCAAATCGCTTCATGTTGGGGGTCAATTGTCACAGTCTAGGTTTTGTTGGAGGCGGTTGATGACGGGGGTTTTTTAGATGGTGTTATGCCTGAGTTAACTATTAGTGAAAATAATGAGGTTAGAGCTGTTTGGGCTTTGTTCCCCTTTGGGAAATACCGTAGAGAGTAGAACGACGTTATGTGGTCTGACTGTCCAGAGAATTACGTTTTGGGGATAGGACAGGGTATCACGAGTTCGGAGGTGGTCGAAAAAGATGTTTGTCCGGTTAATGCCAGGACTAACTATCTAAAGCCCATTGCGGCCAATAGTTTAATGATGCGAATATACTGCTTGGTCTTGGCGGAGGTCTTCAGAGTCACCCTCTAGAGAATGGGCCATCCTGGTTTAGATGATTAGGCCAATTGCGACCAGTAGATTTATTTAAGCAGTATATGATCCTGGGTGATATTCTTAGTGGGAGCAGAATTGATGTTGTCTTGAAGCTTTTGGTGGAACTGGTTGGACAGTTCTAGCGTATTACCGGCTTGCCGCCCATGTAGCAATGGTTGAATAGAAAGCGGCGTTGCTCTTATTGATGTGATGATACTTTTGAGACTTCTGGTCTTGGTTTTCTACTTGGTGTGGTGGTAGGTTGCTATCTTGTTTGCCAGGAGGTTATCAGTGGGATACAACTCGTGGTTCTCCTGGTGAATGTGGGCCGCTTAGTGCGGTCTTTTGTGTTTATGCACCGCGGGGGTTAGTGCAACCTGGTGTTGTCAAAGTTTTGTCAAGGTTTGGAAATTGTCCTACGGCGTGGTGTGCAATGCCGTGGGTGCAGATGGAACCTAGTGGTAGGTAACTCATCTCTAAGGCATTTCTTGATATATGTTGGTATCCAGAGTGTATCGGATGTTTAGCGGTGGTCGGCGTTGAAAGAGAGTATGCAGGAGATACAACCGTCATATCTTAAAGTTTCGAGAAGCGACTTTCAGTCCGAGTTCTTGAGGTATGAAAAGTCGAAGTTCCCTAAGAGTAAGGGGCATTGCAGGGCTGAAATTACTTTGGGTAGTGTTGTTTAAGGTTGCATGTTGAGGTTGCAGGAAGACGGTTAGAATTCAGTCTATAGTTTTTGCAGTGACTGGCGTTTGCTTATGTCTGATTTACATACTAAAAGTTTGGAAGCGCCTACCGACTGTATATACTGTATAACTGTATATCTACCTGAATGGGTTCCTACTAACACTAGAAACAGCATAAATAGTCTTCTAGGAAGATACAGCCCAGTTTCATTCCGCACTGGGAAGTTATTCTAGCATGTGGCGGTATCTCTGATTGCTTTTAATGACTTGGTTTTTAATTTAAAAAATCTGCCGGTTATGTTTTTTTGTACTACAGGACCATTTAGTAATATAAACTCAATACCAAGCTTTAAGTCAACTGCATTTTTAAACGTCAACGTATTATTAATTATAAATTTATGTATTAAATGTCACCATTGTGTATGGTATCCTTAATTTAAAAGTTTGAGAATTGCTTTTGTTGTTGATTTTTTTGCATTTACATTTTTCAATGTTTACATCTTGTAACAAATACTTGTGTATACCGTCTGACGTAGCATCTTTCTTTTTTATAAAGTCAAGCAATTTTTTCAACTCTACTTAACACTCTTTTGGAACGATCATCTGCGGCAGTTTTTATAGGTATTTTCTTTCTGTGATGCTTAGATAAATGCACATCAATTTAGTTGTTTTTGTTAGTATTATTTTCC
Organism: Tachinus rufipes; assembly: GCA_963932245.1. Classification (NCBI taxonomy): domain Eukaryota; kingdom Metazoa; phylum Arthropoda; class Insecta; order Coleoptera; family Staphylinidae; genus Tachinus; species Tachinus rufipes. Next base: position 39,755,076 of record OZ010741.1, on the reverse strand, counting down.
AAATATATAAGATCTTGAAGTTTGGCAGTTGTTTGGGCATTTATAACGGCATCATGCATTTGCTCGGTGTTAATTTGTTGCTGGTTATTGGAATCAGTGTTTGTTGTTATTATGTTTGAAGGCTGCTTAGTTACATGGGGTGGTTGTGAGTTGCGCATATGAATTGCATTATGTGCGTTTAAGAGCCGTCTGACATGAGACTGATTTTAATACAAGTGTCAGTACAATAATTTTACGCGCCAATTATTTAAAAATTTAATTTTATAATCCAGTGTTTTTGGCGACATATATATATATACATTGACGGATGTATGTGTCAATTATTTAGTAAGATTTTATCCAAAAAAATAGAACCTGTTCTAAATTCTTGCTTAAAAGCTTGCTAAATATTTGAAAAACTGGCGCGCAAAATTATTGTACTGACACTTGTATTAAAATCAGTCTCGTGTAAGACGGCTCTAAGGCGTGTTTAGCTAGTGCGCTTGACTCGCCACGCACACAATCTGGTTTTAGCACTAAGGAAGGAAGCAGAACGGCTTCCGAACCAATTACATTAGAGAGTTGTTTTTAACAACGTTTTTAACATTGCATGAAGGACAATCTAATTAATTTCAATTAGTAATTTTAAGATGTGAACAAATGCTAGGAAAGGATATTTAGCTTTACTTTATTATTTAATGTGTTAATTTTTTATAATACGAAATTGGATTTTTGGTTCAATAGCGAATATATTTACGAAGAGTATTTTAAGACATGAGCTTTGAAGTTTAATCGTTTTTCAAGAATTGTTTACTTTTTTCTTTTTTTTTCCATTCCCAAGCATATTAATACCACATAGGTGGTTATTTAAATGTTCAAGTAGCTTTGAAGTTTAGCAGATGCGTTTGCATTCTCTAAAACCACATTACAAACTTTTTTCTAAAATTTTCCAAATTACACCAAACCTTAATCTTAAAAACTAAACCATTTGAAATGTAGTTTAAAAAATAATTTAGGTGTTTTTTTTAAATATGTAGGTTATTCAACCTGGTATTGTTGGTAAGTGTTTTTGATTGTACATTTTATTAAAGATTTATTTATTAACTCCTTAAAAGTCTATGTTGATATGCTAAAAATAAAACTAAAAATCAACTAATCAAAAGATTAACATTGCTAAAGTTTGTGATGCAAGGTATCTTTTGAAGAACTAAATATTGACAGTTTCTGCAACTCATTGTGGTTTTGAGAAAAATTGATTGTGATAAACTGCCATCTATGCCCGTAACTACCAAACGGTTTTACGACCAATATTCAGAGTAGAATTGTAAAATCTACACTACTAAATAATACATATTAAATTTTAAATAAATAAGTACGTACAATTTCAACAAACATTGCAAAATAATACAACTTCTTATAATTTCTGACATTCTTTTTATTGTATTTCTTTGAATATTATAGTTACGTTTCCCGAAGTACTAGCTTTACTCCTTCCAACACACAATTTATTTTAAAACAAAAACATGAAACTCATAAATCAAATCTCTCACACATTTTGACATATTCATTACATTCTCACTCCAAAGCAAATTAACTAATTTATAACTAGTATTCTACCCCACGTTCAGGCATTTTATTTACAAGCTATTAAGACCGATACGTTTCTAGCGCCACCGGATATAAAGCCATATAATTATTTTAATTTAAAATTACATATGCTTCAAGAGTATAGTGCACACGCCCCGCCATAATGCCGGCACGTATTCAGTATTAAACGAATCAAGAGTTAAATGTGTCTTTGTATGTAAAACCGCAAACAAATTGCAAAATAATTGAGCGTCAACGGAATGCATAAGGTCCCAATGAGGTGTGCAGATATTTTCTTGTTTATTTTTTGCCATAAATTATAAGTGCATGTAGTAAATTACTAATTGCATTATACGGACATATGTTGCTGAATGGAGCTGGAGTTGTATTATTAATAGATGATGTATTGGCCAGCAAATTACTATGAATGAGGAAAACGCAAATCGTTTGTAAATAATGGATAATGTACATTCAAAATATTTTACTTTGTTTAATACATATCTATTTTGTCAATAGTATTTCAAATGTGAGTTTTTGTTGATGATTTTCAAGTTTTTGTTTGTTTGGCAATATTACAATTTTGTTATTAGTTCCTTTGTTGAAAAAACAAGTTGCTAACGAGTTCAATTTGAATGCATGGTTTCTGCGTGAAGTTAACATATGAACCAGTGTGGTTTTAATACCAGCTTTAGTATTACCCTATAAATACTCTTATGCGTTGACATTTTGGTTTATGCAATGATATTTTCTACACCTATCGACAAATAGAGGACAAGTGACTAGAAAGGGGTAACAAGTTTTTTAATACATATTCTTCTAATATGCTTTGCAATAAATATAAAAATTTGGCGTTATGAAATCGAGCCTGAATCTTGGATATTAACATCACTTTCTTTAACATATCTTGTAATAACAAACACTTGGAATAGTGGACGGAAACTCCAGCTTATAATTACTACTGATAAGTAGTTTTTACTGGAGTGCTTTGCCCACCCGCCTAAAAGACTGGATATCAACATTTTTTTCTTTAACTTTAATGTATTTACTGACGTTTGCAGCGACAAAGAATAACCAATTCTTTAATAACAAAGATTTGGGTGGGTGGGCTTTTGTCCCAACTTATGATTACGGATAAATAGTTTAAACTGGAGTGCTCCGCTCACCCGCCCAAGTGATTATTATCAAAAGACTGGATATTAACATTTCTTCTTTTAACATAGTATTTTCTTACGTTTGCAACTCTTGGAATGATGGGAGGGAAAGAATAACCTTTTGTCGCATAACAATTTGAAATATAGAAAATTTGAAAACAAACGCATGTAAATTTCTTTAACAAAAGAAAAAGGTTAAAAAAATGTATGGACTTCAGTGAATTATGTTGTTTTAGGTTGTTTATGGTAAGTAGTTTGGGCTATTCAGTGGTGGAGACGGTGTTCTAGGTTAATACAGGTTCTTTTACTTTCAACCAGTCCTTATTAGAGCAACATACCAAACATGGACTAGTATTGTTGCATATAAAAAATGAATGAGATTTGCAGGTTAGTTTAAATACGAGTTTTATTTACAAGATAATAAAATTTTTGAATGTTGGTGCATAATCTTAAAAAAGCTTTTTTTTACGATATGTATGTCTGGATTTTGGATTTAGAGTTGGAGAGCAAACCGAAGTTTATTACACGTAGGTCTTATTGTACTTCCTTCAGTGGTGACCTCACTCCGTTGTCCTAGCATTCAACCACCCTATGTGGCTGATGTATGGAAGTAAAACGCTTGGAGTTTTTTTTATACTGGTCATGTCAAGCTAGTAGCTCCCCAACATGGAGTGTATTGTATGAGAGGGTCAAGAATGTACTTGTCATCTATTTCACATTTTTTACACATTGGATTCTCTACAGTATCAATTGCTTAGAGTTTGGGGCTGCCATTGCTTTCTTTGCCTGTCTGCAGCCGGGATTGTCATTTCAGCACCTTCTCAGTGCATTATATCTGTTAATTTTTAATAGGTTATTGAAGCTTTTGAGTGGTAAAACGGTTCAGGGTTTAGGTCTACACGCCATAATGGTTGATTTTTTTTGCACCAGTCCGTCCAAATTAATACCTATTTTGTTGGAATGTTCTTCCCTGAGCAGCTTGATGTTATTTTCACTAAACTAAGAGCACGGTAACAATAAAAAATAGCTTTGAAGTAGTTTTAGGCATATTATTCGTTAGAATTTGGACATTTTTGCCAAATAATTTTTGGTTTACTATTTTTATAACCATATTCTTTATCCCTAACTACTTTTCCTTAGAAGATAGTCAGTCGTCTATGTTCCTAGTGGTACAGATATTTTGAGATTCAAGTCTTGCATGAAGATCGAATCATTGACGACATTCTGCTCTTTTTGTTTATAAGTGCACACGTTGTAAGGTCTTTGAAACATAAATAAGGTTGACATGTTATTTGTTTTTGTTTTGTCCAGCGTTTGGCTATCATATTAGAGCGCTGTATGTGAGCATAGGTCTTAAGACGGCTGCGTACAACCATAACACTATCTTTGGAGACAGTATCCATGTTTTTTCCACAGCTTATCTGAATTGCTAAAAATACATGAACTTTTTTGCATTTCATATTTAGATGTGGTCTCCATGTAAACTTGTCAAAAATCATTTCAAGATATTTTACTTTGGTTGATAGCGGCAGTGGGGTATTTAGGAGTTTTGGTAAGTTTAGTTTTCCAATTTTTTTTTTGTGAAGAGAACCAGTTTGGTTTCCAGAGAGTCAACCGTAAGAGCCTTTGACATCAACTTTCTTGAACGTTGAATCTATGTATTGCGAGAGATTTTTTTATTTTTTTCAAGGTGGTTTTATTGAAAGCGCTTTTAATATCTATAAATAAGGTGGACATTTTGTCTTTTAGTGATCTTTTGATTTGGTTTGTTCCAAGATGTATAGCTGATTTGATGGATCTTCTTTGGGTGTATACATGTTGGTTTGGGTGAATTGGCTTAGTGATGAGGGTCTTTCCCGAATTGATCTTTTGCACAATTACTCTAATGTTTTTAGGAGAAAAGACGCTGATTGGTTGATAGGATTTTGCAAGGGTGTAATTAATACGCCCCGGTTTTGGTATAAGTACCATTTTATGCATGCATGCTTTATAGATTCTTCCCAGGTGAGTTAGGATGATATTTTTGGCCTACTGTAGAAGAGCAGGAAAGATTCTAATTTCTAATACATCTAATCCTGTCGCTTTATATGGAGAAAAAATTTTAATTGCAGCTCAGGAAGGTAGGCTTTTAGAAGTATCTTTGTTGTTTCCGATAGATTGGCTGTGTATGAGCCGTTGATTCGTCTCAGCCAAGCCAGTTTTTTTGGGAGTCTTTGGAAAAGATTTTTTTTAGCCTTGCAGCAGTTGAGGTGTTTTCAACATTCTTACAAAAAGATCTCTAAGTTTTTTGTTGACGTTGACGTATGCGTCTTTTATAATCTTTTTGTCCATTTTTGTATAACATCCAAATCTAATTGATTTTTTGAGTGTTTTGCTCTGTTGATGAATAGTCGTGCAGCCTCATTCCTTGCACCATCAAAGTATGGTGTTGTCGGATTTGGTAGCCATCCTAAGTGACCACAAGTTCTTGTACGCTTAAGCGTGTTTAAGAATTATCCAACTTACATAGTACTTAAACTCCGCGGTAATTTGTATTGAAAGGCAGGCTTATCAGTTAGCTTCGGGTTTTGGTAGAGCCTAATTTTTGTTTTGTGTTCATGTTCTTAATTGAATTTTATCCATCTGTGATTTTTTGTTCAGGCTGACGTAGATACATGCCAGTCGTGGATTTTGCTTGGAATGCTAAGAGTTTCCGTTGTGATATCTAACAGTCTGGCTGCAGGACGTAACGAACGTTGGTTCAACGACTCGATTTAGTATTTCTAGGTTAGTACTGATAATAAAATTGTGAAGTCTTTTTACCTCCTCAGACAATATGTTGGAAGTTGGAGTCACGTCCAACTAGGTTAACATTTGTTTTAACATGTGTTGTTTGAGGTAGTATGTCAAGTGGTGAGCAAGGTATGCCGACGCTACAATGGTGTCAGGCTTTTGCTTGTCTGTCGAGCTGATCCTGACGATTGTGAGGTCATTCTCGGAAAGCTGTGGAATAAGAAACTCCTGAGGTGGATAAAGTATTATCCAGCTTCCGGGTAAGAGGTAAGAGGTGGTTTTACCCAGGGGTCAGCCAATCTGGTAACCGCCGCATGAAGGTGCGATGAAGCAACCTTCTTGTAGCTCTGTTTCTCCTTATTTCTCGTAGGGGGGATTTTGTTGGGTGATGGCTTAGACTTGAAGGAGCAATATTGGTGGTTAGACTTTTCTTTACTAAAAGTTAGTTTTTTTTTGTATGGTTTATTTGATTTACGGGATCTGGTAAGTGATGCTTTATGGTGGTACGTTGACTAGCTAAGTGAGTGTTGTTGTCAAGTTGAATAATGCTATGAAGTATTTTGTGTTTTAGCAATTAAAATTGAATTGCTGGTATATTTTAAGCACGCTGCCTACTTTCAGGGATTTAATTGCAGTATTTCCATTCTACTTTACTTTACAAGTCATTTTATTTTCACTGCCAAATATAAGTTTTGACACCGAACTCATGTATTCTATCTACGCTAACTGGAGAAACCCTCCATGGAAAATTTAGTAATCTTTGCACTAAAATATTTTTTGACCAACGACACGTAATTTTGCTAATTATGTCAGTACGGTTAAGATTATTTATTGCTATTTTAGGTACTTTTACATAAGATTTACACATTGTAAATGTTTTGTTTATGAATATAAAAAGTTACACTTTGTTGGTTGTGTATGTGTTTGATGCAATTTTCCAGTGGTGGTTAGTTGTCAAACAGTTAGATGGTGTGGGTTATGGCCTTTGAGGCTACTATTCTAGAAGGGCGGGCCATCTCTTTCAAATAAGAGCTATATTTAAGAATATATTTTTAGCTAATTGTTTTGCAGAAAATTGCTCTGGGAATTTAAATATTTCATTTTGTAACCCGATGAGCATTTTGATACCAATTTTATTGTAAAACAAAAAGAGTTTAAAAAAGTTCTTACAAAGCCATGTTTGGTAGTAAGCCAAAAAACTGGATTGGCAGATTTTAAATTGGAAATAGTTTTTGAAAGTGAAGAAGATTTAGAAAAGTTTTTGCATGGAATAAGCCTAATCAAGCAACAAGATTCTGAAGTAAAAGAAAATTGATCCGATGAAATTTTGTGTGTCATATTCAAGTGTTATGGAATACTACATTCATGTAGCAAATACAGTTTTAAGATTCACTTAATGTATGGAATTAATAATTAAGATAAAGTAGTAATAATAATAATACGTTTATTTCTTGCCTTTCGGCCTTGAAAATTACATTTACAAATACATTTACAACTTCCCAAAATAATAAAACTTAATCCTTATAAAATTAACACAAATAAGAATATTTTCTTCTCTGTTCGTCTATTTCTTTTCTTCGTTTTTTAACTGCCCTCATCCATTCTACCCCTCTTCCGTCCCCTTTCAATATCTCATTTTTTTCCATCTGTTCTTCTCTCATTTCGTTACACTCTTTCAACATATGTTCTATAGTTTCCTTAGTCTCTCCGCACATTCTGCACATTTTCAAATCCTCTTCCATCCAAAATCTTGTCACTTGCTCTTCATTACCACATCTGAATCTTGCAATCATCTTTTTGTCATCTTTACTATATCTTTCGCTCACTAAGTACATTGGCAATTCATTTTCTATAATATGTTCATAGTTTGCGTTGTACCTAGACTCTTTCACTCGCATTCTCCTTTCTTGCCTTTGTATATCTCTATCTCTTTCCATAATTTCGTACCATGTCTCTCTCCCAGATTCTCTCATTCTTTCAATTTCTTGGCTCGCATACCCATTTCTATTGTAATAATTTTCCCTAATCTCCCCTAGCTTTTCATTTCTTGCTCTCATTTTCTCTTTCATGCATTCTTGTAATATTTTGCATTCGTGTCTCTGTCTCATTCTTTCTTCATACTTCATTGCTCTTTTTCCTGCTTCTACTCTTAACTTATCTTTTTTGATTTCCTCCAGCACAATATATGCTGGAGTTTCTCTATTTAAACCTAGCACCCATCTCCAATATTTTACATGTATTGCTTCTAATTTTTCTTGTTCCTTCCATCCCCATATTTCTGACCCATACAATATCATACTCTTAACTAAACTATCAAACATAAGCCCTTTTATTCTCATACATTCAAATTTTCTTTCACTTATTCCCCAAACTTGTCCCACTACTTTATTTGCTTTTCGAGCAATCTCTTTAATGTGCTCGCTCTCGGTGTTACTCGTACAAAAAACATATCCCAAATATTTAAAAGATTTTACTTCCGTAATACCTTGCCCATTCCATTTCCAGTCCTCTACTTTTTTTCTCCCACCCCCTTTTTTAAACACCATAATTTTTGTTTTTTCTACGTTAACTTCTAAGCTTTTTTTTCTAAAATATTTTTCTAAACTTTTCATCATCTCTTTCATTTCCTTCGCTTCTTTTGCTAGTATTACCATGTCGTCTGCGTATGCTAGCGACCACACTTTTTCTCTACCAACTATTACCCCTCCTGCTTGAGCCAACTTCAATTTTTTTTCTACATCTGCTATGTAGATTGCAAATAAAGTAGGACTCAATGGGCAGCCCTGTCTTACTCCTTTTGTTGTCCAAAATCTTTCACTCATTTTTCCGTTAACACATACTCTACTTGCTGTCTCCTCATACACGTCTTCTATTCTTCTTACCAGGTGCTCGCTAATTCCTTTCTCTCTCATACACTTCCACAGTTTCTCTCTATCCACACTATCAAATGCCGCCTTTAGATCTAGAAATAACGCATATACTTTCCCCCCTTTCTCTGCTATTTCTTTTTCCACAATATGATGTAAAATATATACGTTATCTATGGTACCTCTTCCCTTCCTGAAGCCGGCTTGCCCATCTGGAATTATCTCATTCATACTTAGTTCCTCATTCAACTTTTCTTCTAATATCATGGCGTAGATCTTGTATGCCGTACCCAGTAGTGTTATTCCTCTGTAGTTATTTACTTGCTTTTTGGATCCACTTTTGTGTATAGGGCATACAAGACCTTCTCTCCATTGACTCGGAAACCCTTCTCCCTTCCATACTCTGTTTATTAACTCACTCAATCTCTCAGTCAGTTCTTCCGTACCATACAACCACGCTTCATTCTGTATCCCATCCATACCTGGCGCTTTCTTTTTTTTAGTTTTTTTATCTTCTCCCATATTGCCTCCTTTGAAATTTCTTCCGCTTGGTGGATTGGCTTTTGTCTTTCTAGTTTTTTTTCTTTTTTCTTTTCTCCTCCAAACAAACTTGAAAAATGTTCCTTCCACGCTTCCATTGGTATTTCCTCAATATCTCCCTGTTTTCTTCTTATTTCTTTGTTTATGTATTTCCATGCTTCTGCTTCTGTCTTTATTTTTTTAATTTCTATTTCTTCTTTTTTTATAAATTCATTTTTAGCTTTTTTACATTGATTTTTGTAAGCTTTCTGTTTTTTCATATATTCTTCTTTTGTGCTTTTGTTGTTTCTCCAGTGCCTTAACATCTTTCTGGCTTCTTGTTTTTTCTTAGTACATTCGCTGTTCCACCATTTGCTCTTTTTCATTTTTTCTTCTTTTCTTCTATATGGTTTTTTTACTACCGCATCTCCAATTGTTTCCTCTAATTCCTTCATTATCTCTTCGACATTTCTTCCGTTTTCTCTAATTTTTCTCAGATTTTTTTTGTACTTTATCACACTTTCTTCCGTCCATGTTATCTTTTCTTCACTTTTTTCTTCATTTTCCTGTCTTCTTACAGTTTCCCCAGTTAAGTTGAGTTCTAATGGCTGGTGGTCTGATTCAACTCTTATTCCTACTTTAAGATTATCTATCTCTTCCCAGGCCTCCTCATTTACAACTACGTAGTCTATTACTGATTGCCCGTTTGTCCCTATATAAGTAAATTCTCCCTCTTCATCTCCTGTGATGTTTCCATTTAAAATGTCCCAACCTCTCTCTTCTATCATTTCTATCATTTCTTTTCCTTCTCTATTTTCTGTGGTATCTTTTGATTCTCTGTTTCTTGTGTCCTCGTGTTTGATTTTTTCTCCCTTCTTTCCAATTCTTGCGTTGAAGTCCCCTCCTATAATCAATTTTCTTTCTTCAGTTTCTGGTATTAGCGTATCTAACTTTTGTCTAGTGTTTTTCATGCCTCTACTATATACTGTTATTGCTTTATATTTTTCTCCGCTCCTCAAAAAGTTTCGTTCTTGTATTCCCTCCATTTCAATAACATCATCCTCTTCTTGACTCATTTCTTTTTTTATGCCGGTAATTATGCCTCCTTTAGCTCTTCCTTTTTTTTTCTCTTTTATAGCTGGTTGGCATTTCCAGAAGTATTCGGCTGGCATGTTGAGCTTCAACTTTTCCCATTTCTTGTCATCTATCCACGTCTCTACCATTCCAATTATGTCAAAAGTTTTTATGTACTCCCAGAACTCGTGATCTTTGTTGTCTATCCCAGCTACGTTCCAAAACAAAATTCGGCTTGTTTGTTTTTTTGCACTGTCTTTATTTTTTACTGTTTTTTGTTTTTTTCTGTTTTCTGTATCTAAGTCATGTCCTTGGTCCTTGCATGCGTTGTCTACTTTTTTTGTGTTGATGCTACAAATTACTTTTTTGATTTGCGTTCGCTCTCTTTTGAAACTCCTTGATCTTGATCACTCCAATTGTATATCTCTCCATCTATTTCCAATTTTCTGTACCGTACCCATACTCTTTTGCCCTTTGATTTTTCGTCCCTTGCTATATCTCTTAATTCTTTCTGAACTCGTCTTTCTTCCAAGGTCAAGTCATTTTCAATGTATATGTTTGTGCCTCTCAGTTTGTTTTTGTTCTTCATAATATATTGTTTTTGTACCCATGATTTTGTTTCTGCTATTATTGTTTGTTTTTCTTCATTTTTCACAGAATAGGCAGAAATTATTTCCGTCTCTATTTTTAAGTTTTTTTCTATCATTTTTTCTATGGTTTCTTTTTCTTTTCCTGCCTGTACCTCTACTCCTCTTACTACAAACTTGTTTCTTCTCTCTTCTCTTTCTTTTCGTTCCAGCGTGTCTTCAATTGCTTTTATTTTACTCTTTAGTTCTTTTTTCTCTACTTCCCACTTTTCTTCTCTTTTTATCATTTCTTCCTTCATATTTCTCATTTCCATTTTTATTTCTTCTGTGTTTTTTTTCATTTCCACTATCATCTGTTGCATCATTTCTTTTATTTCCTCCATTTCCTTATCTTCTCCGGAACAATGTTTTTCTTGCTCGTTAGTGCTTACTTTTCTTATCACTTCTATTTTTCTTTGCTCCGGTGACCTGAGAACTTTTTTGCTTCTTTGAAATATTTCCGGTTTTTCAGCACTATCTCTATTTCTTTTTCCTTCTCTGTCCATTTAATTTAGTTGAATTAAATTAACTAATTATATTAAATAATTAAACCAGCTAATTAAATTAATTTATAGTTTTTAAATTTAAAAACACACAAAAAACAAAAAAAAAAGTTTAATTGTTCTCGGGGCTCGAACCTATGACGCGACTTGCCGGTTGTTGAGTTTACGCGCACTGCCCGCTACACCACGGAGTACTGTCTAATTATTAGCTCTTACGTTCGTCTCTTTTTCACAATTGTTTTAGTTATTATTATTGTCCTCGTGTTTGTTGTGTTAGGTTAATGTTTCTGCCTGCACTTAAATATTAAGTTTGTTGTAGACACAACACTTTCCGCGGCTAAACTGCACTTTCCGCACACACACCACACTGTTCCCACCTTTTTCAACTAACACTAGTTTATTATTATGACTGTTTTTCACACGTAAATTCAGCATAAATTACTCGATGTTTCTATCTCTCTCTATTCTTCTACCAATTTTTTTTTCTCAAGATAAAGTAGTATGTAGTAGTTGGAGCAGACCAGAGCAGACCTGAAGCAATTAAAGATCAAAAACGCTAAAGCAGAATTAGAAATACAAGCTTCAAAAATGTTTGATTTATTTCTCCAAAAATTTTCTTCTGTTGAAGCGGGTCAAAATGTAGTCAAAGCTCCGAACGTTGACAGGAAACAACTTGCTAAAAAAAGTGTTGGCTGTAGTTCTAAGTTGCAATGAATCTGGTTTAGATAAACTGGGAACTAAGAAGGACAGTTGAACGGAATTTATAATCAAAATAAATTTACTTTAACCGATTCAATTATTTTTTTTTTATATATTTTGAAAATTCTAAAAAAAAAGAAATTATTATTATATCTTTAATTGTTACTTTATTGATGAACTTGATCGAATGTTTATTAATACAACTATACGCGCTAAGTATAAATAACTTTTAAAATTGAATTAAACACATCTCAAACATATAAATGATCATAGCAGTTAGTTACTTACTAGTATTACATTAAGTATTTTATTGTATAAATAATTATATCTAATGCACAGTAAATATAAAATTGTATTTTATTTTATAAAACATTAGTAATATTATATTTTATGTCCATAATTTCTCACAATAAATATTAAATAAAACATAACAACGATAAATTTATCAAATTTAATATAGAAATAATAATAATAATAATCATAAATTCAGAAATCCAGGAAACATTCATTAACAGACATTAATTATATATTATACTAAACTAAAATAATGTATGTACTAATATTAACATTTAATTATATATACTCATCTTTAATTTAACATTTCAACATTTTGCTATTCACTACTCATTTTATTTTCAGTCATAAACTGGTAATCTTGAGAAATTAAGATTATTACATATTTGATATTCATGCTTACATTAACCTGATTATAAAAGGGCAATTAAAGCTTGAAGGATTGGCTACATATACGTTAATCTTTCTTTTGTGATATAAAACTGGTTAATATTTATTATTTCATTTAGATTGTTTTTATTTCATAATATATAATTAAAAAATAAAGATGATTTCCTATCATATGACATCATTTATTTGTTTCTATGTAGCTTATTAGTCCTTATTGATTACAGGAAGTCGTTGCTTGTCTCGCTGATGTATGTCCGTTTAATAGAGTTTATTAATTTAGCGGTGCGAGCATCATGCCGTCGCCCACCTTCGTCCAACATACTTAATGTTCATCTTTTATGTGGCAACTGCACGATATCTTGGATCTTAAGCTTAATTGCCACCGGGACACACACTGATAGCGAAGATGAATATTAAGGACATTGCATAATTCATCTCGTACAAGAGCTGCAATAATATCTTTTATAATTAATTAATTACCCAATACTCGGGCTGCAATTAAATCTCAGTAACATTGTAAGTGTGATTAAGAATGTAGTTGTAATTTATCACTTTGTATGAAATTCATTTATTATGCTAAATAATATTTCCATTTATTATAATTATGTAATGTCTAGATGGATGATTTATTTAGTATGAATAATTTAAATTTATCATAAAAACAATTCTTTATTTTTTGCAATTCAATTTTATTTAATGAGTAAGATTTTATTAAAATTTCGTTTAACTTAAAAGTGTTAAACATTTTAGACATACGTTATTCTTTAGCTATTTTTTTCCTAAAATTAATATTAAAATTAATTCTTTTGTCTCGAGAATACTCTTGAGAAATCTCGTTGGAGTACTTTGTTTATCTAAAATGCAATTAAGTTCTACTTTTGCTTAATGCTACAACTCTTTAAAAAAAATGTACATAAAAATTCAAATTACATTTTAAAAAGTTAATATCTATAAGTTTTTATCATTATTATTTTAACTAAACTTTTGCAGCGAACTTATTTGTGATTACTGTATCAGTTAAACTAGTTAATGAAATTCAATGTTTTTTTCTATAATGTTATAATAATAACAATACGTCAGTACTCAATAATAATAGGCATTTAAACAATCAACAGAAAACACAGCTTATTGTGCAATAAATTGCTTATAATTGATTGTCCGAATGGATATATTCTATTTATTGTTATTTGAAAGTAGATTTAAAGTTATTGCATCTTTATATGTACTTTTAGTGCCCGCCTTAATTGCGACATTTACCACACATTATAATTTAAACTTTTTTATTCTAAATAAAAACATGGTTAATTGTTATAATTAAATGAAACAACGTTTTATCAATACCAATTACCAAAATAGCTATTTAGTCATTAATGCTGTCATTGCATGCATGGTATTCAAAGGAAACAATTAATAAGTGGAAATATAAAGAGAGAAAATTTAATCAAGACCAAGGAAATGAATCATATCAATAAAATAAAAATGAAATGATTAAATGTATATTACATCTTAGCAAATAGAATTGGATAACGATTGAAATATAAAAGAAGATTAGATATCAGAACCAGACGGAAATGAAAAATATGTATTTACATACAACTCTATATATTTACAAAAAAGTAACTTGCTAATTATAAATAATTTATTATGTCTTCGATCCAATTATGTTAAGAATTTTTCTTTTTCTGGAAACATCCGTTCCAGTCCCTTGAGTCAAACATTTGTCTGTTTTCTCGGTCAAATGCCGGGGACTAAAGTCGTATTTGGTCTTAAAATGTACGGTTAGTTTTCGGAATGCCTTTGATAATAGTAGTGTTTCCAGCACGTTTATCTTGGGGGCGGGTTGACAGGAGGCGGTTTTATTTCGCGCCCTACGTTTCTACGTTTAATATAAAAAGTAACAATCGTACAGGGAATAGGCAGAGATTTAGTGCATTCGCCGAGTTACTTTACATTTACAAGCTATAAAAAATCGTATCACTTATTTTTACAATACATAAAATAATGATCCATAATAAACGTGATATTGCTACAGTTTTTAGAGTTTTTGTAGGTTTATATTACAACAGTAACGTTTCTTTAAAATGAAATAAGTTTAATAAAAAATCTTTTTTTGTTTATGAAGTGTTAATCAAATTAAGTATACATTGTTGATTTAAAAAAATGTATTCAATAAGGATAAATTTAATAATCTTACTTTTTTTTACAAAATGTACATTTTTGTTAGTATTAATATTATTTAATATACACACACATATTATATATACAGTGTGAACGAGAAACCCCGTGGTTTACTATGTAGGCAGCCAAATATACACTTATTGTAAATATTGAAAAAAACCAACTAAGGCTAAAGGGCGAGTTGGGTATTTTTTGCCCGAAATTGGTCGATAAAAACGTATCTTTTTAGACCATTTTTTATTAATTTATCATTTTTGACACAGAGGTTGCATCTACTTCCGGTTTTCACCATTCTCTTTAAAGTACTTGCCCCATAGCTGGTAAATTATTTCATTAATTTATTTTAACATCTACTTACCCCTTCACCACCTAATATGCAAATACAGGTTTTGAATGCCATTTGTTGAAGTTTGCCATTTATTAGTTTTCTTTTTGATGATTTTTGACAAAAAAAAACTCACCCTGTACTGTTAGCATGACCGGAGTTATTTTTTTTACGACTTCTTAAGAATACATTTTGACAGGAGAAGGTTGCGGCTTAAACCAAATTATTTAAAAATCAACTTTTTTTTTTTTTCAAAAGTATCAAAATATGTCAGTGGCGTCACCAAACAATTTTTTTTCAAAGTCAAAATAATTAAACAAGTTCAGAAAACTTTATGCCTCGATATCTTCAAGACAAAAGCAGAACGGGAAAAAAGTTATTTTGTATTTTTTGTTTATAATCCATCTCGAACACAGAATTTTTATTGTTGGTATCAGACTGTATATGTGGCTGAGCAACTGATTTTGTACACGGCTGACTTGTTTAGATTGTAATGATTAAAGAGGGTTTATGTCATATTTTATTAATAATTTGCTAAGAATTTTGCTAGTGTGGCTGTGGTGGGTAAGTTTTCTGTGTTGTATGTGATGGCGTTTTTTTGGATGGAGATATCATTGTTTAATTCTGAGCGATGAGAGGTTTTGTGTATGTGTATTATTTTCTTTGTTGTAATTAAATAGGGTATTTGTTGTCTATTTCAATTTGTTGTATAATATTGATTTTTTTAAAGAAATAAAATTTATGGGGATATGAATGATTAGAGTTAAATGCTGTTTGGTTTCTGGGTTGTTGTTAAATTTTAAAGTTTGCGTCTAATACAGCAAGTACTAGACAATGACGACAACATACTGCGAGAATTTGATAATAATCCCGGCGTTTTTGTTTGTCGTGCATCTGCATAGTTTAATGAACGACGAATACAAGTTTAGAGATATTAAAACGCTATGACTTATATCCAGTCTGCTCGAACTTTTTTACCTACAGATTTTGCTAGTCGTATGGAGTTTTACCACTGGATCATTAGCAACATTTACAAGGAATGTATGAATGAACAGAATGAACAGCCACTTTTAGTATTTGGAGGATTCACACAAAATTATCTTTATTGGTGCATTTGGTTTTAAAAACCATTTAACCACGGACACACTATTAGAGACTTTTGGAGATCTCAGTAGACGCATTTTTGAGGCAGCAGAACTAATTTGGATTAACAATGATGTTAAGTAGGGCAACAAGATTTTTCTTAAGAAAAACCAGAACGTCTTTCAAGCAATTTTATACATTTTTTTATAAAAACATAAAAAATTATATTGGATGTTCTGAAATTGTATTTCAAGTTTATTTTTCGCTTGCATCAAGATTCGAAAAACGTTGTTGTAACTGTAGTTTAAGTTCAGAAAAGATATCCGCCGTCATTTTTTTTAGAAATTGTTTTGCGGGCCGGATTAAAACAAGTGGCAAGCTGTAGTTTGCCGATCCCTGATTTAATCAATAATTGTTTAATTATTTTTATTACTTTGTATTTTGTAAACGGTTTACTTTAGAGCATAACTTTATTAGACATTTTAACTATGTTTGTTCTAAAGATTACTTACACGAACTTGTGACCTGACGGCACTTTGTATAAATATAAAGTTTGCATAAAATGTGTGCGTCCAGGAAAGCAGAAGCAAACCGCTACATTGGTAACGCTTGTTCCTGATTAGTTTTGCTTTGTAAACCGGTAGCGGGAAGGTGACATTTCATTGTTTATTTTTTATTTGTACCCCAATATTTTTTATTAACTCTAGTATGGATTTGAGATCGTTGATTAGGCTAAGCTTACTTAAAAAGATCTATTGGATCTGTTCTTTAAAGAAAGAAAGTATAACGATGAAGTCTTGTGCAGATTTAAGCACTGCCATCATCATTGAAACGTCATCATCGAAAATTTAAACATGTATGAATCATTTGTTGACGACAGTCTTATTGGTTTACTGTTAACTACCAGTCACTTATCCATTGGCAAAGAAAAGTGTGGAGAGAATACAAAAGTATAAAGTTTCTACAAGAACTAGGTATTTTAATTATTAATGCAAACAACCAATTAAAAGCAAGAAGCAACATTTAAATAATGACCAACAGCAATCTAATTACACTAATAATTACATATAAACATTTATTACTTATTAATTGGGCATGCATGAGTTTATATCATTTCATTATGAAATGAATTAATAATTTATTCAAACTCAATCTAACGATCACAGCGGCCAAGGGCCAAACACAGATAATTGTTTTGGTTCTACAAACCTTGTCAGTGTGCCTTGCACGACCACGACATTGCATGATAACGAAAGACAAATTTGAATAAATATTTCTGTGCTTACAAACACAATTGATGATGTAAATAATCAAACGAACAACTGTGGCTTGAGCTAGTGCAATTTAATATAAAATGTCCGCATTAATCGGCATTATTTAGCATTTATGCAGTTGGCAGTCACATGTGTGAATGGCATGAGTACATCATTTTTGTGTATATTAATTTGTCTATTATATCGGACACGCCATAGTAATGCTCGTGGTACATACAATATTGTATATTTTTTTAAGAAAATGTAATATTAGGCAACTCTTTTGAAGACAGCGAATGAAGTTTGAATGGTAAGATAATGAGATAGAGGGCCAACTTATAAAAAAAAATGTATAAACAAAGCAGTTCGAAATTGTTTTGTTGAAACTTCCTACGAGCTTGTTTTTTGATGAATAAAAGAAAAAGCTTTTGTTATTGACACTTTATTGTTAGAAGTTTTATGTTGTAATCTTTGTAATTTTGTTTTAAAATCCATAGTGGTTTTGGTTATTATTATTATTTTGTATAAGTTTAAAGGGGAGTCCATTTAGTGGTCCATTTTTAACAATTCAAAAAAATGAACAAAAATCTTTTTTTTTTTAGTATATTATTGGTTTATTTGAAAGAGCAAACATTCCCATTATTTATGGAACACGGTTTCATTTATGTGGCTACCTCGGCTGGCTTCACAGTAGCGCATCCTGTTAACCCACTTTTCCAAAACCTTGGTGAGGGTTTTTGGCTCTATCTCACGAATGGTTTGCTTGATATTTGCCTTAAAGGCCTGAATCGTTAATAGATTGTTTGCATAACATTGGTCCTTCACGGTACCCCACAAAAAAAAAGTCTAACGGCGTCAAATCGCAGCTCCGAGGTGGCCAATTGACATCGCCGAGACGGCTGATAACAAACTTGGCGCGCAAAAAATTTATTGTGGCATGGGCTGTGTGGCATGGCGCGTCATCCTGCTGAAACCAAAGATTGTCCAAGTCCATGTTTTCAATTTTCGGCCACAAAAAATTGTTTATTATGCCTCTGTAGCGCTTACTGTTGACCGAAATGTCGTTTCCAGCAGCATTTTTAAAGAAAAATGGGCCAATGATGCCACCGCTCCAAAACCCGCACCAAACTGTCACTCTCTGAGGATGCATTAGCTTCTCGACAATTACGTGCGGGTTTTCCGATTTCCAGATGCGACAGTTTTGATTGTTAACATAGCCGCCGAGATGAAAATACGCTTTGTCAGAAAATATATTTTTCGAGCAAAATCGTTGTTCATTTTGAGCTGTTCTAAGGCCCAAACTGAGAATCGATAACGAACCGGATGGTCGTGTGCTTTCAATTGCTGAGAATCAGTGCGCACCGTACGATGGCGGGGACCGTGTTGGCCACTAGCATGCCAGTGTCACGAACTTTTTGCACAAGCTTTCGTACAGCAACATTGACTTTGGAAATAAGTTTGCAATATTTTCCAACGTTGTTCAAGCGTAAAACGATTCATTTTGTTCCGCGGAGATATGATACTGACTTTCTGTCAAGATTTCTTACGGGAAAGACCTGTCACTGTCAAAATAACAAATGATAAAAAATATACCACTAGATGGACCATCCCACCACGTTCATATGTATATGTACAGTACGGCCAATTTTGGGCGAGATAGGAAACGCACTATAGCATGAGTGCAACAGAGTGAACTATATTTTTTGCATATTAAGTTGCCTTATGGTAGCCAATTTAAAGTTTTTCAAAAAAAAAACTTGTTTTTTATTATTATTGATGTTTTATTTTGTTGTTTAAATCTAATTTAAAACATGTTTTAAACAGTTAAGTATTTTTTTATTTTTTTATTTTGTTTTTGCAAGAGATTAATGACACGGCTGCAGCATGTTTATTTTAAAATAGTCGAATCAAATCAAAACAAACCAAAATTCTATTTATGCTTCACATTTTTCATAGATGAATAAAAATACAATGTCTTAAACTGTTTAAAACAATGTTTTTTTTTGTTTTAAACGATAAGAAAAATTTAAAACAATTTATTTTAAACATAACAACTCTGTTCATTTCATATATTATTTTATTTTTGTTTTGTATTCGTATACAGGATGTTTGATTTGATCTTTAAATTCTATTAAATCGATAAGGATGCGGTTTTTGCTGGCTATTTATTTGTTTTGTGAACAATAATGATTACATATGCTATTAATAATAAATTCTATGATTACGTCCCTTTGTTGAGTTCTACAAAGCTACTCATATTATCTGCCTCTGGTATCATGAACCATCTTCATCAGTGATGAATCGCAGTTATTTGCATCTGCTCATTGTAGTACGTATTCAATTTATCCTACAAAGTAAAAACTGCTTAATTACTACCATTACTACTTTACTTTAATGTATTTATGTTAGTCATTAATTAAATATTAGTTTAGAGATTCAAAATTTTATTATTTTTATACAACTTGTTTTTGTTTTCTAAATAAATTTATAACTGTGCACTATAAACGATCATTTATCAACACACAAAATATATTTATTTTTTATTGTGACTAATAGATTAAGGGCCGTAATATCCAACTCCTAATAAAGCGCCTAATAAACTATTAGCTGAATAACCTAACTTTTTTCAAACTTTAATTTGATTTATTTTTGTTACACCTCTGAGCAGTTAAGAAATTATATGCTTAACGTTTTTATTTGTTATAAATGTATATATTAAGCATACATTTAATTGTTTGTCCATACGTTTTAATAAAATAAATAAAATTAAAAGTGAGGTTATTCAGCTAATAGTTTATTAGGTGCTTTATTAGGAGTTGGATATTACAGCCCTAAGTTGTTTATAAATTTTAAATTATCTATAATTCCAGGCAAGTTTTTTCAATAATTATCAAAATATTTACATAATTACTGGTAAATTAAAACAAAATAAATGAAACTGTTTACCACAACGATATCAAAATAATGTTATCAATATTATAAAGTTCGTTATGTCTCTTTATCAATAGGTCAACAGTCTGCAAAATTAATTTGATCACCCGATTTTTTGCAATTAGTACAGCATGATAAAATTGATTATCTAGAAAATTCCACATGATGACATGTTTATGCTATTTTAATTATTAATTAAAACACAAATATAAAACTTCTACTTTAATTTTACTAATTAATCAATACGATTAATTAAACGCAATTATTTAAATTTAATACTAATCTCTATATACCAAGATGATTTATATTATTTCATTCCAACTCATCCAAGATAGCAAATGTTAAAAAAATAAATTATGTATACAATGACATTCTGGTTTGTACGCATATTCTTGCATGCAGTATATCTTCATCTTGGCTATATTAATATTTTTTATGTTTCTTTGGCTGAGTCATAATGAATACAAGAGTCTTCAGTTGTTGAAACAGATGACGACATAACCTGCTTCTCCTTGACGTTCATTGTGTTATAACCCTTTACACTTGCAAATATAATGGGCACTTGCTATATTTGGAAGACAAGTTAAATAAAATCCTACAAGCTTGTTTTACATGACATTAATATTTTACAAACAAATGCTATATTTATCTATTATAATTAAAAATAATGTTTTGTAATTATTTAAATTATTTTTATAGCCTATTAAAACATACATAGTTCATTTAATAAAATTAATGTTTTTTTTTATATTTAATAAATTGACAAACTAATTTAAAATATTAATAGAATATTATAAAATGAATATAAATTTGTTCTTTAAAATTCATACTATAATTATTAAATTAAGTAATCTTTAACATAATAACTATTTATTTTTTCATTTCAGGGATGGAAGCATTAGAAACAAGTATAAATTATTGGGAAGATGCATTGGCGGCATATCGATCAGCAGGTGGCAATGGACCACTTGCAGTTCTTGGTCCGGAAGAAGCTAGTTTTTGTAGGGATTTACAGCAACTATTGGAAGCTGCAATTGAATTACAGGAGCACTCTGAAATGTTATTTTTGGATGAACGATCCGTCCTATTCAGACCTGGTAGTAGAGATAAGCAATCTGATAATGGATTGGATGCTGATTTATCAGGTGCTGAAAGTTTTGCCTCTGCACAGGATCAGGTAAAAAGCATTTCATTGGAAATCTTTAAAGAAATGTGCACTAGGTGTACTGTTTCAAAACACTTTGTTTATTATATATTCAATGAATGGGTTACATATAAAGAAAACAATTGATTATTATTATTTTATTTGTTTATGCATTACTAATTTTAATGTTGCAATTAGTGGCGTATTTGTACACAACCACTAATAAGTAAAACAGATGGATTTAGGGTCCTACGCAATTATTTATTTATTAGGGTAGCTAGATTTTGTATTATTAATTTTATTTTTAGCTTACTTTAATAAATTAAATTATTAATTTAAATATTTTGTAATTTATTGTATATTATAATTGTTAATTTGGTACTAGTTCAGTAGGTAGTTTTAATTAAACAGTGGGATTTTGTATTTGTATTCACGATTTTGATAAACTTAGTCTATAAAAAGTAGCATATTGACAATTTATGACCACGTTTTTGTATTTTGTAGTGCAATTAATTTTAAAACCGAACTTTTTTAGTTCAAAGTATTTTAAAGACTTGTTTTTTAGCAAACAATGTTTTGCAACACCAGATTTTCAAACACTGATTGATTTGATTTATATATATCATCTTATTTTTATTTTAATTGTGAATATGTAGAGTATGTTTTTGTGTATGGTAGGAAACTGCACCTAACGATGTGTAAAAAAGAGGAGCAGTTTTTGATTCTTTTTTAATCGGAATGGGTAATATCTCAGTACCAGTTGTTTCTTACAGAGAGTAGGGTTGCAACATTGGAACAATTTTGTGCCAGAATGATAAAGCATTGGAAATGAGTTTCAAAGTATCTTAGTTGCTTACAATAGATTAGTTATGTATATGTTGATTGTACTTTTTAGTTTTTATTTCATCTTTTTGACAGTGAAGGTATTTTTTTTTGTAATACATTTATTTTGATCAAGTTTTACGTCTTGCTGAAAAAAATGTTTTACAGTTATGGTGTTGTTGCGCACCGACTTTGTTGAGACAAGAATTATATTAAATTTGATTGATTTGTTGTTTGGTAGTTTTATCTACTAATGGTTGAACTATATTGATTATAGCTATGTTGAGCGGCTATCTCTTTTTAATGTACTTCTTTTCTCAGTTTGTTTTTATCATTTTTATACATACATACTTTTGAATTCCTTAGTAATTTTTTTTTACTTTACATTTGTTTACAAAGTCTTGCAGTCATACATTAAGAATCTTCCTTCTGTGTCTGGTGTTATTTGCTTTTGTTTGCTTTTCTTGTATTTTAGCCACATTTACGCATAATCTTTTTAATTTCCGGATTTTGGATTTAAATGGGAAGATGAAACCATTTTCACTGCACTTAGGCCTTATTAGGCCCTTTGTACTTCCTTCAATGGTAAACCTTACTCCTCCGTCTAAACACTTAGTCAGTGGTTAATGAATGCTAGAACATTGCTTGGAGGGGTTTCTCTTATGTTATCCATATCAAGCCAGTAATTTCCTAACTTGGATTCTCTTATGTAGAAGAGCAGAGTAGATAGTACGTGTTATTTTGTTTTTTATTTTACATTTTCTGCATATCGGGTTCTCTACAATGTCCATAGCATGCATGTGTTTTCTTAATTGATAGTGATCTGTCAGGATTCCTGTTATATATTGCAGTTGCAAGTAGTAGTCGGCTGTTTTGGGATTTGGATTCTTTGCCTCTCTACAACCCAGGTTGTTATACCATCCTGATTTAAATACATTATGTGTATTTGCTTTTAGTATGGTGTTAAGATTTTTAGTGGTAGTCAGGTCTACGCATCTTAAGGGTTGATTTTTTGCGCGCCAATCTACGAGTCTTAACGTTATCTATTGTGTTAGAGTGCCAGAACAGCTCAATGCTATTTGCGCGAGCTGCCTTTGTAAGGGCTCTATGGCGTTCTAGTATTAGCTTTGTTGTGATTTTAGGATTTTTTCCTCATGTATTATTCTAGTTAGTTAGTTGCTTGGGTATAGTCGTATGTGTCATTGGTTGTAAGGATGTTAAGACGTCTAGATCTTAGGAGTAAAATTCCGCTTTAGAGCCTCAAAGAGTTTTTGAGCCATTGATGAAGTTTTGAAGGAGTTTTTTGTATTTATCCGCTTTTATTGCTTTTGTTGTTTATGTGTGTGTACACTGTAGGGTCTTTTAAATACAAAGTAGGGTGACATGATATCTGCTTACGCTCCTAGTAGACGTTTTTTATACAGTTTTTTTCGGAGGAAATCAATGTTTTCCGACTCTTCCAGCAGTGTACCAAAGTCCGATACTTTTTTGACATATATGGCGAGGGGTGGCAGGCACAGCATTGCTTTCAATGTTGCAGTCAACGTTGTTTGCATACCGCCTGTTGCACTTAGGCATGCCATTTGCTGCAACTGGTTTAGTTGGTTTGCTGACGTTTTCTGCTTGGTTCTTGGTCACCACACTAGTGCCTCATAGGTGAGCATAGGTTTTATGACAATTGTGCATAACTATAGTACGATCTTTGGAGACAGTCTCCATGTTTTGCCATAACGAGATATAGACTTTTACATTTTATGTTTAGCTGTAGTTCCGCATGTGATCTTGGTTTAAAAATCACAACTCCGATATTTTACCTTAGTTAACATTGTTAATGGGGTTTTTAGGAATTTTGGTATATTTAATTGGCCATTTGTTTTTTTTTTTTCTGAAGAGAACCGGTTTGGTTTATTTGAGGGTTAACCGTAAGAGCCTAGTCTTTGCACCAACTTTTTAATATTTATAAAGATTTTTGCTTTAGGCTGCAGAGGATGCCCTCAGCAGAATTGTTATATTATCTGCGTAGCCAATTGTGAAGAAACAGAGGTTATTGATTCCTTGAATTAGGCTGTCTACTACTGGTAGACTCTTTTCTTTATCATGTGATTTATTTATGCACTGATTGTTGGATTATCACCATGTGTCAAGAGTGCTTTTATTTTATAGAATGTCTATGAATACTCTTAGGGTGGACAAGACAAGAGTCTTGTAATAATTTTTTAATTTGATCTGTTAAAACCGATTTCGAATTTCAGAATTGATCTTTTGCACAGTTTTTGAAGTGTCCTCAGAAGAAAAAACGTAAGATTTATTGGGCAATAGGATTTTGCCAGTCTGTAATCACAATATCCTGATTTTGTTATAAATACAACTTATGCTTTCATGTTATGGGGATGTAATGGAAGGCGATATATGCTTTATAGATTTTCACTAGGTGGACTAGAATGATAAACTTGTCCTATTGAAAAAGAGCCGGGAAAATTTTGTTCAGTTGTGATGCCTTGTATGGTGAGAAGTTTCTGATTGAACAGGTTATACGCGAATTTTCTATAAGGTGGTGTATACACACCAGTACTCACAAATGTATTAGCTTTGCACTTTTTAATATACTTTTACTCAACGGTAAAAGCTTACCCCTGTTATTTGTCTATAATTTCTTTATTTTGTTACTCCAATTGGCAAGCCCAGATTGTCTGCGTAAGCTAATGACTATACTTATCAACAACACTGATTTTATTTGTAATAGTTTTCCGCTGTATATATGTTAAAAGCAAAGGCGGGCAACTTTACTAACCAGAAATTTCTCAAACTTTTTTACACCCACTTTCACTTGTGATCAATGTGAAATTTATTGATGTAATGCCTCTATAACTTCCATCTTTTCTGTTTCATTTTTTTAATTAAAACCACATCATCTTATTTTTACCTTTCAGGACTTCCTTTTTCTTAACCATATTTTGTTTATTTTGCATAACAGCTTTTCTATTCTGGCATTGTTTTTTTACATTTTCCATTCCTATACTGCATTTTAGATTTTGAAATCTTAATGGTTTCTTTTATAAAATTCATTTTTTTTAATTATTTGTCCGTTTCTCAGCAGTTATATAAAGTACTTTCTTTATTCCGTTAGCTAGTATACTCTAGCAGTGCATCTTCTACCTTGCATTTTTTAAATATTTTGTTACCATATCTTTTCTCCCACTCTCAACAAATTTTACAATTTTTTTATTTATTTTATGAATTCTATGAACGTTGTTCTAAGTATTGTTGCCTAAAGTAGAATTGAGTAGTGTAGTAGACGTTATGTTTTTATTTGGACCTTTTATTTTTTCTTGTGGTAGCAATATTATTATAATATATTACTTTTGAACAGCAATTACAAAATTTCTGTGCATAATTTTATTTTACTCAAAATTTTTTAGCCATTTACTTTTTTGTAGAAAATTGTACTGTAGCTTTATTGTATATTTTCTTTTTTAGAAGAAATGCCAACATATATTCAAGTTTTGTCTTTTGAAATATTTAAATATATATTTTTGTGTAGTATTTTGTACATATTTGTTGAGTAATATTTTTAAAACGTGTGGGATTTTTATAAAAATCAAAATTTTATTGAAACGTTTATTTAATATCTCACCAATTGCACTTTGCATATGTTTGTGTACAAAATGATCTGAGTTTTTATCTACGCCACTGATTGCAATATTGAAGTACATGTACCACCAACAACTCATAACAATCCTGGTGATTGTGATTATATCAGTTTTATTTTATCTGTCATTTTGTCATTTTAGTAATGTAATTTCTAGATTACCGAAATTTTGCATGTATATCTATTTTTTGGCTTTATAACCACTTTATAAATTGTAGCTTGGATGTTAATCGGATGGAACTGGGGGTTTTTAGGTCGCCGACCTGAGGGAATTCGAAGAGTTCACAGAGCTTTTCCCCGACCTGGAGACTTTGCCGCTATATCAGGAAGCCTTGCGGCAATTGGAAAATGGTGGTATACCTTGTCGAACCTTAAGAACAGAATTGGTGAAATGCGGTTCCGATGGTGAATATCTTGCAAAACTGCACTGTCTTAGGCTAGCCTTTCAACACATGCTAAAGGAACCTGCAAATTATGCTTGGTTTGTAGACGCCGGTCGTCAAATATTAGCTGATTTATTATTATATGCAGACAAAGATCCTAAAGATTTTTTAATAGGTTATGAGGAAATGCTCAGATATCTTCAAGACAATGGCAACTGGAGAGATATTGAAGAAGAGCTGAGCAATAAAGGGGTTAAAGCTTTAACATTCTATGATGTAGTTATGGATTATATTTTAATGGATGCTTTTGAAGATTTGGACACACCACCATCATCAGTAACAGCTGTCGTACAAAACAGGTGGTTATCAAATGGCTTTAAAGAAACAGCGCTAACAACGGCAGTTTGGTCTGTTTTGAAAGCTAAACGAAAAATGTTAAAGTTTCCTACAGGTTTCATGGCACATTTTTATACAATCTCCGAACAATTATCACCATTGATGGCATGGGGCTTCTTAGGTCCAGATGAATCTCTCAAGGAAACTTGCGCTTATTTTAAAGAACAAGTTATGGGTTTTTTAGCAGATATATTTAATTTTCAAAGATGTAAATTTACATGTATAGAAGAATTGGCAAATGATGTATTTGCAGCGTTGAAAATTCGTGTGGATAATATTTGCCAGAGATTAGCAGCTCAAGCATAAGTGCCAAAACAGCTACCCAAAATCACATATTTTCTGTATTAAGTTAGATAAGTGAGTTGATCGCTCTAAAAATAATTTTAAAGAAATTGTTGCATGACTTTTTTAACTGTCTAATTCAATATTGTAACTATATAGAAAACATTCCTTTTTGTCCATATTTATATATATAAGTAAAATATATAACGTCTATGTAGTTGATCTATTATTTAGGAAAGTGGTTGAATGCCATTCGTTTTAATTCAACGACAGATATTTAAATAATTTAGTAATTGTGATTTTTAATTAAATCAGTTAAATGAGTATTGAGATAAGTTCAGTAAACATCACGCACATGATATTTGATTAGTGATGATACTTGCTTATATAATCAAATATCTGCAATTTAATATGAAATATTTTAAACTAATTTATTTATGAAATAATTGTAATAAGTACCTACGTAGAAACTGGCTAAACATTTTTATACGTAATTTTCTGATGAGCTGTATATATTATATAAAATAATCTTATAGATGAGAATAATAAAAAGTAACTTTGACTAGCTAGATTTTAATACCACCTGCATTTTATATTGTTTTGTTTTATATCAAATAAAGCATTGTTTTATGTATTTTGTATTTTTTTTTTTATTATATCTACTTTGATTGGAGGAGAAGAAATATATTCTACATGTTTCCTAGATAAGAAAAAATACATACTCTGTTATATTGTTGAATTGAATATCAAATCTAATGAGAAACTTATCTAAGAAATAACATCGTTGACTAGATGACGCCTTGAAGGTAGATATGTATTTTTATATCAATGAAACTGTAAGAGCAGACATAAACATTGACGTATGAACATGTTTTCTAGAAAATAGAAGAAATAAATTTTGGACTCTAAAAAAGAATTTGAATTTAAATTTTCATTAGCATCTTGATCATAAAATGTTTATGCTTGTTTTTGACTAAAACAAAGGTAAACAATAAAGATCCAGATTGCTTTAATCTAGTAGATTCCGATTATTATCTTGTACATTCATTGGCTAACCAACTAGTGTGTGAGGCAAACGAACTTCAAAAGGCTCCAATTGATTTCGTGGCTAGTAATAACGTTTAATTTTATTTTTTTTAATTAGTTATTTTAAAGTATTAGAGCTATTAAAGTTTTCTAAAATTCTCTTGGGTAACTCTCAAAGAGAGGTTTTTCAGTGGTTTGCAAAGTCCTAATAAAATTTGTCCAAGAACTTTGTAATTTCTTGAAGACTCTTTTAATATGTTAGGAAAGTAATAATATTATTATTGTGATTGACACACCACAGATGTCACCACCACACATCTACATTATAACAAATAAATTATAAGAATCCTGATGATGACTAAAAAATTTTAGTCGAAACAAGTTGAAAATAAAGAACTAAACAAAGCGTACAAGTATATTATATTATTACTTTCCCAACATAACCTCAATGTATGCATCTCTGAAAAACAACAATACTTTCTTAATAGTTTTTAAAATCATTTTTTTTACTGTTCTGTTGAATTTCTTTGCACTCTTTCTTACATTCTTTTATTCAACGCTATGACAAAGGCTTGCGTCTGTAGGAGCCTTACGTGAACGAATATTTGAAAGAGGCGCAATGCTAATATATTTTATTCTACTTCCTCCTATAAATATATCTGTTTTACTCACACGCAACCTATTCTCCATATCCCACTATCCTCCATATCCGAATCAGAAACTGAATAAAATTTTGAGTGCAAGGAAACCTAGTCTACTATGCTATTATGCAAATAGTTGGGTAAGTAAGTACACAAAAAGATGAGTCAAATATGTTAAGGAAGTATGGTGATAACAGGGTGAATAAGAATAATAAGGAACTAGTTAGTTTATTTATAGAAAGTAGATTATTTGTATCATGGCAGAAATCTACAGTGAAATAGGCGATTAATATATCCTTGACTTGTGATGTGAACTAAAAAAATATATAGGCCTTGCCTAATCCATATAGAACTTGCGTCGTTGGGTAGCTTGAGAAAAAGATTCAAAATTGTACAGAGGCAACATTGCAAACTATTGGCGTTTTTGGCTGTGTTCGATTAATAATTATAAAAGAATGTGTTGTAATCTTTCAAAAAAAAGTGATATAATAAGTACCATTGGTGTCTAGTATTTTGACATATTTGCTGTCAATAGTATTTCATCTTCATAAAAACAGGTCGGTTTTTAAAGCGATAGTTTTCTCGCTTCCACTTTTTGATGGCCATTAATTAAAATATCAGATTAGAGAAATTAATAAACAAAAATTTATTTAAATAAAAAGTGATGGGTAGGTAAGTATGAAACGAAATGTAAACACTCACCGTCTTTGATGCAACCACAGAAGTATTTTGTGGAGCACATTTTTAAGTTTTCTTTATAATTAACACATAAAATTTGAGCATTTATAATATAACCCAACTATCTTTTTTTAACATGCGTACACTTTTAGCGCTAATTATAAAAAAAAAATATTTTTAAAATTTTAATTTACAATCAAATTGATGATCATTTGTCTGTAAACTTTAAAGTTCCATCTATAATTATATAATAATTCAATAGAGAATTATAGATAGTGGTGTCATAAGGGTATAACGCAGAACAACTATAAGAGAATTTATTAATGTTATGTGTAAGACTGACGTTTCACACTTCATCTTTTTTTTTTGTTTTATACTAATTGTACCTATTATGTATTTGATTAAGATCCAGGCTGAAAGACTACGATCGATGGCCATTTCACAAGATTTCTTTTTTTTTTTCGTAATTGTAGCTATATGTATACTTTTTGTAATGTTTCTTTTTGTGAATAAAAATGTTGTATATATAATGTTATGTGAATGTAACTTATTCTTACTCACTCGTTTTTTTGCTAGATGGCGCAGTATGTATCAAATTCAAATTGTCAAACTTAACATAACCCTAATTTTTCATGTTGTTATTTTTTTAGATAATATTTGTTTATATATTAATATTTAATCAACATCATGAATAATGAACAAATTAACAAGGAACCCAATAAAGAAACATCAAATTGTTCTAACACAATAAACTGTTCTCCGAAACTAGTATGCATTCAATACCCAGGTATTGTAAATAATGTAGATAAAGCTTTGGCAACTTTAGGAGGAATTCAAGATATTGAAATTGTAAGTATTCCAAGATACAATAATCAAATTATAGTTTGTTATTTTGCAGGCTACATGCAATGTAAAAACGAATCTTGAATTAAGATTTAGTCCAAAGGATTTATATCGCAAACCAACAATAGGTGATAGAGATAGAAAACCTAATTTATTAGTAAAAGTGAAAATACGGAAAACAATTAAAGATGGTCAAGTCATTGAGAGAAAGGTTACTGATTATAACCTAGTTGGAATAAGTGCTTTAACGTTTAAATTTAATAGTAAGTGAATTAGCTATTTAATGATAAATACTAACTTTTATTTATAGAATTATGTGATTTTCAATATTTACCATTAATACCAAAAACACCTCAAGAGGTAGAAGATGAAGTCGATTTCATGTATAATAAAATCATTCCTGATGATATACCACCAGCTGATTGGTTCTCGTAATTTTAGCAAACAATTTTAAGTAAATCTATATTAATAATATTATTTTAGAAATGAAGATGCTGAGTTGATGCCATTTTATTTTCCTCCTAGTTCTTTTTCAAAATTTAATTCTTCTAATAATCAACTATATTTTGATAGAAGTAAGTTCTATGAAGGTCGTTTTACACCTGAATATTACCAAAAATTTAAGGAACAAGAAATTCAGCAAAAAATCTATAGAAAAGATAAAGGGAAATCGATAAGCCAAGGTGGATTCTTTTGTAATTTTGAAGATGATACTCCTACATCAGCTACAAAGACAGCAATTGATGCTTTATCTGTTAAATATACCAGTCAGGGTTCATTGGGAAAGGTTCAAGCGGTAATTTATATTCTTTGATAATATTGTTGCAATTTTCAATTAAATATAAACTATTGTAGTTATTTGAAGAAAGACCAATTTGGTCAAAACAAGCATTATTATACAGTACAGGGATATCAGTGGAACAAATGAAATATCTTCTGCCAACTGTAGCTTATTATTATGTAGGTGGACCATGGAGAATTATGTGGGTAAAATTTGGGTATGATCCTAGGAAGGATCCATCTTCGCGAATTTATCAGACTTTTGACTACCGGGTGAGAGCGACAGGTATGTTCCCTACATTTAATTATCAAATTTAACAACAGATTAAGTTATTTTTTGTAAATTTATTATATAAAATGAGTTCTACCTGCACATCTGAATGATGCTCTTTTATGTGTGTAATTAGTTATTCCATAATAATAAATAAGCTCAGATAAGAATATATTGAATGTTATTTGAGTTCTCTGTGAATTGCTTTACTACAGTTCTAATATTCTACCCATTCTACAGGATTCAAATTGAAAGTTAAACCAAAGAGATCTTATACAAAAGGCACAACATATGGGAAAACTGGTAACAAATTTTCATTAAAAGATGACTACAATAGTTCAACTAATAAAGGAGTCCAGGAAAATGCGTTTCTATTGAAACCTGGCATGATTCCATCTGCTAGGCAAATGTTTTATCAGGTAATAGAATATTTTTCATAAAATTAATACTACACAATAAGATATTTAATTTTTGTAATAGTAAGTTAAAATTATTTCTTTGTTATAGTATTGTGATGTTCACCTACCTGAAGTCAAAGCTATGTTGGCTCGTTTACCTCCAGTTCTTCCTGGAACTAAATGTCATAAAAAGAACGGTTGGTTGCCAAGTGGTTTTACTGAACAATGTCGAGAAATTGCAAATAAATATATTGGTACTCAAGTTAAAAAAGAATTAAGAGAAGAGAGAGAAGATGTTGAGGGTGATGAAGCAGAGGAAAGTGTGGACAATAAAGAAGCTGGCCAATCTGAACAGGATGAATATTTAGAGATTTCAGATTCGAGTGGTGAGAGCTCCGATTCAGAAGGTACACAAATAATTAAAGTGCTTGCAAAACAGCATTCGTAGCTAGTAATATAAAGAATTGCTCTAAGCAATGTACATTTTCTATCTAATCAGTTGACGTGACACAAATACATTGAAAATTTAATTTTTTGTATTTATATTCCAGATGAGTCAAATGCAACAAAAAGGAAAGAGGATGATTCTGATAATGAAATTGATATGGAAACGGTAGAAGAAGTAAATCGTATAATTGATTTGTCTATGAAATCTAAAAGCAATTCAGATATTCTTGCTCAGCCAGGGCCAAGTAGTAGACCTTGAGAGAAAGTATCAAGCTGTATGTTAACCGAAGTACGATAGTGGAATATTGTTTATAATCTACATACATCGGTGTCCTGGTACTTTTACTGTTTCAAGAAAAAATTGTTAACAAGAGTTTTGTTTCTATATGTCTCAAATATGAATACAAATGCCTCATTGTGCAGTGTTTTCCACACTATAATATACTATATTGTGTTGTTCCACTTGAAATATGCCCTTCTGGTTTTATAGCAAAAGTGTTGCACAACAGTTTAAATAAATTCAAATGTATTTGATATTATTTTTACATCAGTAGTTGTTTAAAAGTTTGACATGTGATATAGCTGGGCTGCTTATAGTATTTTTCAATAAATTTTTACTTAAATATTGACTTGTTTAAGTTGGTACAGTTTTTTTCTTGTATGGCACATGCATTTGATTATATTTTTTATGCTACTACGGCTCTGATAGCTTCTATAACCTAGTTTATTGCTAAATACTCTGTCACACTGAGGGTATGTTAGTTCACCATTTTTGTTATAGATAAATATGGTGATTTTTTTCTGTTTCGGAAGTTTTTTACTTAAAAGTATCTAGATTTTATAGGCGTCTTTGTTCAAAAGCATCTACTCTAGTCTTGATTTGATGTCTCTATAGGCTCCGATTTTGTGTATGAGTTTGGGGGTATATTACATCTGTCCATGTGCTTTTTGTAAGAAGTTCTTGTATGTGAGAATATGTCTTCCCCTTCTATGATCACCATAAAACAACTCAGAATACATGATTTGCTTGGGAAGCCGTTGGTTGAGCACATGTCCACTTCATCGCAGCTGAGTACATTAGCAGAGATTCTAAAAGCTTTTGGAATTTCTTACATAGTTGCTGCATTTTATGTGTAATATTACTAAGAAAAAAATATTGTACACGAGTTATTCAGTCTAGTAAACAACTCGTGCATAGCTTCTAACAAATTAGCCACTAAGCAGACATAATTTTTGCAAGTTGAACCCCGCTCAATGCTTTGAGTCTGTATAAATAGTCCACCTGGGTACCTATATTTTATATGTACTGCACCGAAGCTTGTTTTATGACAACAAAGAAGTATAGAGCAAATAGCGTCGAAGCCAGTACCTTTTTCTTCAGTAAGCTAACCCTTATCTGGGCTACTATTGCTGTTTTCCAATCATGCATTTCTTGTATTATCCTGCAGTATGTGCAGATTCCAAGCAGCAAACTTACTGTTGGGTTTAAATAGTTTATTTGTTTATTTTATTTTTGTTATCTGTTTGACCACGTTCAGAACAATGCACAAGCAACCGTGATTATCACTCGTTGTAGAGTTGAGGTAAGCACCTTTTCTAGCCCCCTCATCTAATTAAAGAAAACAGTGCGCGCCTGAATAAGGCAGCTTTGTCGTCATGAGTGCTGCCGAGTTTGCATTCTTATCTCGGTAAATGTTTCAGTAAAGCATCAGAACTTGGCCGACCGGCTTCAGTCCATCGCCAAAGGACTTCGGTTCCTACGGTTAATGTTATTGATATTTTATGAGTGGGTGAATGCATAATCAGAAACTCACTCTTTAGTCCTAAAGTAGCTGTATCCAGTTGATCTACATGAGCTACAACTGAAGCAACTTTTGGATGTAGTCCATGACCACTCTTCTAGTCTGTTGCTAGGCATTTGCAACTATTGCGTTTTCTTATTGAAATTGGTGTTGTTGTCAAATTTATAATTTTAAAAATATGGAGAACAATGATTATTAAAATTAGTTTTTGTGCATAAGACTGCAATAATTTGATTTAAATTCCATACTCCTGTATAAAAAAGATAAAAACAATTGACTGATTGTACTAATACATTTATTAACAATAACCAATAAACTATATATGTATGTATTATACAGACATGTAGAAATGTTACAAAAATATCTTTTTGTTGGAACTAACAGTACACATCAAAACATGGAATTTTTAATTTCCTTTTATTATAAAGTAAAGTGTATATTAAAAAATAAAAGATCTTAACTTGCTGGAAATGTTAAATTAATAATATTGTATTTCTTATAAATTAAACTTAAAATATATTATATATGTATTACATCTGTGGTAATTGGTCGATTGGTGTAGCAAATTTGAAATCTGCTTGGAACAGTTTCGAGGCGTGTGGGTACATTAATTTATAAGATTGTCTAATTGTCACATCAGCAGCTCCAGCAATATCTCCAATTTCTTTCTGGCTCCTTTTATCTTCTGAAGCCTAATATGAAAAACAAAACGTAATTAACAGTTACATTACAAAACATTTTAATTAAATTATTATTATTGTAAGATGACAGAATAATAAGTGTGGACAAACTGTAACAGAAGTCCTTACAAAGCCACGTTTGGTGCAAAGTGTTAAGCAAAGAATTGAATTGGCAAATTCTACATATATAAGATACAAACTCTTAGAAACTTGAAAAAATTTAGAAAAGCTCTTCATAGAATGAGCGTAATCAAACTACAAGATTCTGAAGTAGAAGAAAATCGAACCAATAAAATTTCTTGTGCCATATGCAAAATGTATGGAACTGCTTTCATGTAGCAAATTTAATGCAGTCTTAAGGTTCACTTGATGTGTGGAATTAAAAATCAAGATAAAGTAGTATGCAGTCATTGTTGCTGCAGAACCAAAGTAATTAAAGATCAACGCAAAGAGTTGGAAACTTCAAAAATGTTAGCTTTATCCCTCCAAAAATTGCGGGTCAAAATGTTGTAGGCAAAGTTCGGAATGTTGACAGGAAATGACTTGCTCCAAGAAACGTGTTGGCCTTAGTTCTAAGTTGCAACAAATCTGTTTTATATAAAGTGGGAACTAAAGAAAAACAGCTGAACAAAATTTTTAGTCAAAATAAATTAACTTCAGCTCTTTTATCTGATCACAAGAATTTATTGTGTGCCATTGCAAGCAACAAGAAGTGTAACTGTTGGCCTAAGAAGATGCTATGCAATTTAAAATAGCAATGCTTGCAAGAATAAATAATTAATTTTGTTTGTATTTTTTAATAAATAATTTAAAGTTATTGTTCTTAATCCTACTGATTCTCAATAAAATCGATTGGTCGCACTTTTACTTCACCCAGATCGTGGCATTGTGGCCATTCTTAATAGTACACAATTATGTAACATAAACAATTTTAAGACCAAACTAAAACAACATTTGATGAAAAAAAACAAATATAAAAGTTAAAATTAAAACATAAAACACAGCATAATACCACAGTTACTGCAAGAATATTATATATATATAGATAAAATTTGCATTTAGTATTTATTATGTAAATGTTACGCATTATTTCATTTCAATTGAACAAAGAGTAGAATCTCTAGTGATTTAAAACTCTTCTTCTGACAACCTGACAATATACGCCATATGTTTTATAGATAGTTTATAGATGATAGTCGTTGAATACAGCAAATGTAATTATTGGTTTTCGCTAATACTGACTGTGAAAGTAGCTACATTTATATATAATATTTTCTTCTGTAATTATATATGTATCTTTTTAAATATAATAAACAATATAGCTAGCTGGCTTCTAATAAGTCAGCTGTTAAGGTTAATAAAACCTCCATTAATTAAGATAAACATATGTTTAGAGCTAGTAACAGTTTGCCTTGTAGCCAAGTATGTGAAATGTCTTATTGGAATTCTGATGAGCCAACTTGTAATTGCTTTGGTTAGCCAGGAATATAACTGATTTAATAATAGCAAATAATTGCAAAGAAATTAAAAGTAGCAATATTAGTACAGTAAAAAATCAACAAAAAAGTTTGTTGAAAGACATTGATTTGACTATGCTTTTGTGTTGTGGCATTTAACACTATTAGAAATAAATATGCATAAAAGTAGTTTAAAACCCAAATAAATTGCTAACTAAATGAGCAGTCTATCATACTCCTATATATAATGTAATCACCCAATAAAATTAGAATACTTTTTGAAAACTCATTGGTAATAGATTCGAAGAAATAGCAACAATGATCAACATATTTATTACTAGTTGAATTAGGAGGTAAAACAAGATAAAGCTTAACAATTAAAAACAACACTAATAAATGTAGTGTAAAGTAATATAGATTTAAGTTATCTTTTAAAAGCAATTAAAACACCACCTCAGTCACAGAGCAGCGCAATCACACCTAAATAAATTATAAATTTTACTCAAGTTACTGATGTCGAGATAAAGCCAGGTTTCAGTAAAGACAAAAGTTATAAACTGGCACTGGCAGATTAATAATTAAAAAAAAAGCCTTAACACATCAAAATTATTTGTAATATTATAATTGCTTCAATATTTTATCTTGTAACACATTTTGTTTTGTTTACTTATATTTGTTATATTGAAATAAAGTATATTAGTCTTTGTAAACAGAATTTTGATTTAAAAGCAGGATCAAAATTACATATAATGTTTGCGCATCTTTATAATATTTCAATCAATGGTTATAGGATATAGAAGTAGAATTATGAGAAGTAGTATTTAGAATGATGAAAGTACTTATTGTATACTTTATTTTTTCTAAATAAATAAAAATAGAATATTATAAGTTAATATATTTCTTACTTGTGAAGCCATATAAATAGCAGCTGCAGCAACAGAAATCGGTGAACGTCCAGGCACAATATCCAATTCAACAGCCTTACGAGCAATATGTGTAGCAGCTCGTTGTACCATATTTGGCAATCCCAAATTCGAACAAAAACGTGACATAAAATCACCAGTTGTAATAAGATCAACTGAAGTTTCGAGAGCTTTCAATATCAACTTAAAGCACCTACCAATTTCTTTTTTACTTATCTTGCTTACTGCACAAATTTCTTTAAATGTACGAGGTACACCCTCCTGTCTGCAAGCAATATATAAGCATGCTGAAGCAATGGCATCATTGGAACGACCTAAAATTTATAATTGTTATTAATACAAAGAAAAATTATGTCAACATTTTAAAATAAATTATTACACAACTTACCTTTTAGATTTCTGCCATCATGCACTTGTTTAAATAAATTATTTGCCCTATCTACTATTGTACGTGGTAAATTAATTCGATCTGCCATTGAACCTATTTCTTTAAAAGCATTAACAAGAGCCCTATCTGAACTGCTCATTGTACGTCTATTTTGATATCTAGAAACTCCGAATGAATCGAATGATGCATCTCCCCTTCCGGGTCCTATCATTGTCGTTAAATCTGATCCTCCAAGAAGAGGATTTTCTGGACCACCCACACGAGATGGGTCAACCCCGGATTTCTCATTGCTGAATGTTCTCCATTCTGAACCCACATCTATTACTCTAAAATTACAAGTAAGCATTTTATTTTGCAAATGTTAATTTATATTTACCTGTCGCCAACAACTAGGCCGCATTCTGAACATATTTGATCTCCCGCCCTGTAATCTTCAATTAAGGGTGCATCTGGATGTGAGGAACAGCATACCGTGTTAGCATTATATCTACAAGTTATTTTAATTTTAAATAACAATATAAATCATTGTAATAACGGCAATTTAATTGTAAAACTTTGGAAAACCTACCTAGACGAACTCGCCATTTTTTATTGTACTAATTTATGTTTTCTTTCAGTCGGACAGGTTTGGATTGTCAGTTATTGCAATGTTGCCAAAATGAACATTTAATTTTTGAGCAATCATTTCTAACTTCAGGCTTTTAATTTTTTTTCTATATGACACAAGGCTGCGTTCAGAACAACTTTAATATGAATGAGTTTTTTTAAATTTTATTATGTTATATTTATTATTTATGTCGATGTTTTGCGAGATACTATTTTACCATTGGTATGTTGTGTTAAGAGTAAGTAAATTAAACAATTTTGTTAACAAATTTATTTTTTTTCTATAAAATTTCGTTTTTATTTTTATATTGTTATCTAATGCCCGTGAATTATATATATAATTGTGGATGGAATTTTAAAAAGTCTGTAAAATGCACAAATGATCATCAATTTTATTGCAGATTAAAATTTTAAAAATGTTTTTAGTTTTTCTTTATAATTGACGCAAAAAATTTACGAATTAACAGTTTAAAAAAAATTGTTAGGTTATATTATAAATGTCATTTCTCACATTTTATGTGTTAATTATAAAGAAAACCTAAAAATATTCTTAAAATTTCAATCTACAATAAGATTGATGATATTTGGTGCATTTTACAGACGTTTTAAGATTTAAATATTTTTATTGTGTACATACTAAGCATCAATTTAGAAATGAATGTTTACATATTATAATTAAAGTAATTTAGTGAAACATTCACCAAATTTAATTATAATCTAAATCGTATAATATAAGCATAAGCAGTAACCTGCATTCATTTCTCTTTCTTTACTAAATATTTGCCAAATGCTGTGGTATGTCTGTCAACACAAGTATATTTTAAAAAATTCTGTTCATAAAAAGTGAAAAACAAAAAAATCCTGTCATAAAATATTAAAATATTTTCAGAAAGAACTTAATCCGGCAAAAAACAGTTGAAAAGTGGAATTTCTTCTTGAAATCATAAAAATAGCAAAATCTAGTAATATATGTAATAACCAAATTCCGCTATAAACTGTTAAAATGTGCAAAATTATTTTAATGAAATTCAATAATACATAATTTTTTTTTTATAAAATCTCAAAAATAGTAAAAAGCCAAAAATATAAACGTATTGTTAAAAGGCGAGTTACTAACTGTTAAAAAGTGCAAAAATAGCTAAACTCGGTAATTTTAAAATTTGACCAAAAACAGTTTAAAACCTAAAATTTTATGTCAAACAGCAAATTCTGCTCATAAAACATCAAAATATTGTTGGAAAGCGGCTATTAACTTTTCTTTTTAAATTGTCAAAAGTTTAGTCATTGACTATTAAAAGTGCAAAATTTTATCATATCTCAAAATTCACTGCAAAATTATATTTTAAAAAGCCATAAATGACAAAAGTTTTTTGATAAAATATTTTCAAAAAGAACTATAATAAAGCAAAAAACGGTTAAAAAGTGCAACATTCACATCTTAGATTAAGTATTTTTGACTGTTGATCTTTTATTGGTTATATTTTGATAGTCAATGCTGTGCAAGTATTGCGTATATTTTTGGTCAAATTATGGAGATATGCATTCAAAAATGTCAATCATCTTAAAAAAATGCGTCGCGAAAAATTTAAACTAGCGACAAAGTATAAAAAAGTAGTTTAAAAATAAAAATTGCATAACTGTAAGTGTAACTTCAAACAAATCATATTGAATTCAAGAGTTTTATAGTTTCTGTCCTTACTTTTTTGTTTTATATTTACACAAGTACAAATGTTTAAAAATACAACATAAAAGATTCATTTATTAAATAATAAGCATTTTGTAATATTTCAGTAATTTTTTTATTTTTAAATTGATTTAGATTCAATTGTTTTATTTTTGCTGGTAATTTATATATATTTTCTGCCAACATACCTTGAGCATTTTTCATAAATTGACAATTTATGAATTATATACAGTCAAAACTCTATTTTCAACAAATAAGGTTTTGCAGTGAGAATTGTATTTTAAATTTAGCATTATTTAAAGTATTTTTTTTTATAATTTGTTCAAAGTAATACATTTTTAGTATACAAATATCTACAAATTTTGTACATAATACAACGTAGTACCAAGTACATTTTTTAGCAATCTTAACAATCAAATTTATCTACATCTGCCTTAAAATTACAGCTCTATCAACAACAGAAAAAAAGTGTTGGTATATTATATAATAAAGATTGAAAAATTGGAACAGTTAAATAATAATAGATACCTACAAATAGTTTTTATAATTTATTTATTTACATTTATTAGATTAAAATTCTTTTTTTATAGATTTCATATATAATTTTGGTAACCAAAACCATCCACGATTTATTAAGCTTGGGTGATATATATTATGATGCACTTTTTGCAATCTTGTTAAATAATTATCCACAGCTACTGCAGGTAATAAAACAGCACGACCTTCTATAGGCACATCTTTCAGAAGATTCCGTGCTTTGACTAGATGCTGATGTGCTCTACTAGCTACTTCGAATGCACATTCATTCAAATTATCACTTTCTTTAATACGTATAATATCTTCGTGGCTTACTTTATGCTTAGTTAAAACCTCTTGAGGAATCCCTATAAAATTTATTTGTTTCGCAAATGGTATACTCCTAAAATAATTAAGTAATACATATTAATTAATTAATTTGTTATGAAAAATACCTTAATTGTTGTATAATTCCCTGTGCTTTTCCTAAATGTGAAGCTGCATGATCTGCCTGCATATTTTTAACTCCACTTCCTTCTAATATTAAATAATATATATTTGATACTGATCCTTCTGAATATTTTTCTAGGTCTTCTAATGTTGGATGAATTGTAGTACTTATATTATCCACTCGAGCTTTTATTAAATTATCTAAATATCTTTTCGTTAATTTTTGAGCAGTTATGGCCTGAAATTGATATTGTCAATTACATTAATTTTTAATTTGCAATTCTCTGGTTGATAATTTATTGCATTCCATCGATTTAGATTATTCTACTATCTAAATTACTTGCCTTAAATAATTCAATAGCTACAGGATGTTGTGGCACTTTATTTGCATCTTTTAAAAAACATTTAGCCACAGTCTCCTCCCAAAATTTCAATCGCATTAATCCTATTGTAGATTGGGATACATTTTCCGCTACTCTACCTACTTCAACATTAAATCCTCGCACTGCTAGTGCCACAGATCTGGGGTTATCTTTTAAAAGTAAGGTACAAATAAAATTTTCATAATCATGTTTTCTAAAAGAGTATTAATGATATGAACACATATAATTAGTTAATTATTTCATACTTTACTGATTGTAAACAGTAATTACTACTTTTTTCTTGACTGTGGTTTCTTACAAAATTTATTGTATTAAATGAAATTTTCTTCCAGTATATTTTTGTGATAATCATTTTACATAACGTATTATATTTATACAATTTTTCATAAGTAAAATACTTATAATTTAAAGGTTATGTTTACTGTCAAATAGTACGGAATTTTCAAACAGTATCAACAACTCTTGTAATTATAATGAACTAAAAATATAGAAAAGCCACTTTAGTTTACATTACATTTTTATTGTGTTTTTTTATTATCGCTAGTCAAAAAATCAGCAGTTAAGTTCTTTATTATAAGTTAAAAGTTAAAAATACAGTTAATTTTGTTTGTTTGCAAGATTATAATTATTTTAATGACATCTGCCAGTTATTCTCTTATGTTTGTTAAGGTGTCCTTAGACGATCAATATAAGAGATTTTCCATTTGACAAAATAGTCGCACTTGGTGGCACTAATTCATTGATTTTTGAATTTATTTGTCAAACGCTTTTTACATTTTTTATGTGTTTTTCAAGATAGAGAACGTCCCACAAACGCCAAATATTTTCTTTGCGTTTGTCAAGTGTGAGACGCTGTTGCTCGTAATATTGAAAAATGTAAAAATGCACCAGGTGCATAAAGTGCGCAAATGGAACACACCTATAATATCATCAATAATTTCAATTGAACAATTTATTATACAATATATTGCTAGAACTACCCCACTTTGCAATATAATTGCGCAAAGATTTAGTTAGTTACTGTCACTTCTGCAGGCAACATCAGTAAAAATAAAGCAAGTTGTGTGACTATTGCTTTAGTATAGCTTTAAAAATTCAAAAATCAAAATCTTTCTGATTTACTCAATATATTGTGCAATCTTTCAATATGATCTACACACGGTCAATATTATTGTGCAATATATTGACTATAATATTGAACGTCTAGGGGCCGCTTAAGCTGCTGCAACGCGGCAAAAGAAAATAACATTCAATTTCTTAATGGTTAACACTTGTTAACAGTTGAGCTGAAACATCTTTTTAAATCACCCGTTCGCATTTCATAATCTAAATCAGAGGTGGCCAACCCAAATGATCTTGCGGGCCACTTTGGAAATGCATCATAACTCCGCGGGCCGCATGTAAAATTATATATCTATATATTAGATTAGACTCACTATAGATTTTTTTTTTAAGTGAAATATTGAAACATAGAATATAATTTAATTATTCTGCAAACTCCAAGTTCTATAATCTTTGCAACATTAATAGACGAGGCTATAAAAAAAGTAAAAAAAGAGCAAAAGACACGACGGTAGGTTACAGAAAAATGGAACAAGTTGGTATTCAAATCCTAATGTTTGCGGATGATATGATATTAATAGCAGACAAAAAAGAGAAACTACAAGAAAACATAAGAATATACGAAGAAGAACTAAAGAAGATAGGCATGGAAATAAAAACAAAACAAGTAAAACAAAGACAATGGTAGTAGCGACAAAACCTAAGAGGCACAAGATTGGATCAAAAATTAATTAAACAAGTAAAATATTACAACTACTTTGGTACAATAATAGAAGAAATAGGAAATATAGACATGAAAATAGATGCAAGAATTAAAAA
This sequence comes from Tachinus rufipes, assembly GCA_963932245.1. Lineage (NCBI taxonomy): Eukaryota > Metazoa > Arthropoda > Insecta > Coleoptera > Staphylinidae > Tachinus > Tachinus rufipes. Next base: position 39,712,315 of record OZ010741.1, on the reverse strand, counting down.
AGAAGGAAGAATATTCAATGCACTCAAAAGACAATTCTTGATTAAGAAAGAAATAACAAAGACAATAAAAACAGAAATACAAAAGGTAGTAATACCAGCCCTAATATACTTGAGCAAATCTTGGACAATACAAATATATAAAGGAGTTATAAAATAATACAGTCCGACACCTGAAAAGGGTATTAAGGATTAAAAATAAATAATTATAATATTTTGTGAATTCATAACTGCAAAACTCATAAATAAAACAGGCAATATCTGTCATATATGCTGAAGGATATTATTTTAAAATCAAAGTAAATTTTTTCTTATAATTTTTACAGTTAATTTTTGAATATATGGATGCTCAAATAATGTATTTTATGAATAAATTAGTTTTCACTACTTTGGCCATTATAAAATAAACATATTTTGTAACAGTGTTATAAATTTTGCGGGCCGCAAAATTTTTCGAAGCGGGCCGCATGCGGCCCGCGGGCCGCGGTTGCCACCCCTGATCTAAATGCTTTGGCCGCTTATCCAAGTGTTGGTTATTAAGGAACTAGTTCAGTCCGTTTCTTTTTATAACTTGATGACATCTGTTCTTCTGTCACTCTTTATGCACTAGGGCGCATATTTTTGCGTTGGGTTGACAACAATCTTTTTTGGAACACCATATTATTAGAATAGACAGAGATGCATCGGCAAATTTTTACGTCAAATTTCGGGGCGTTTCAGGGCAACTTCAAATGTCACAGCTGAAAACGCTATTAGTCAAGACCGTACTAAAGGTTTTTGCTATTTTGATTGCCTTTTTTCTGAAGCTTTTTAAAAGTACCCTGTATTTTCATGTTACAGCGTACAATAATATTGAGTCTACCGTAGCCTATATTACTCCACGCTCGGCTTCTTACGTTTGGCATCATTCGTGCCAGAGCTGTTACGAGTTTCTCTGCTTTTTGCTTGACCTCAGTTATTTGTGGTTCCATGTTCCAGTTTTTTTTCTTATTTTTATTCCTAAAGGGGGCATCAAGTGTACAGTGACTTTTTCTGGCTTTGAGTTGGTTCTTGCTGAAGCTTTTATTCCTATCTAATTCCTCTATAAGGTTTTTGTTAAAGATGTGTTTATAAAGCTTTTCAGTAGGCAAATAAATCGGTATGTTTTGTCTTTGTCCATTTTGTTAAGTTTCTTGATTAATATTAGTTTTGTCTGTTTCTAGTCTGTGGGAAAGATGCCTTGCTTGATAATTTTGTCAAATACTTTTACACAAAACTGCGGTCTTTGTGTTGCTATCGCGCTGATCACTTTCAAGAGAATTATGTCTGTGCTGTGGGATTTCTTTGCTACGTACCATATTTTCTGAATATTTAATATTTGATTTAAAAATAATTTTATTGCTTTGACTATTACTTCAGTGTTAGCGGGGTGCTTTGGCTTATTTTATTAGTGACAATTTTGTACTCTTTGCCCTACATGTCCGAGTTTAATTCTTTGCATAGTTTTTTTCCATGACTTTCTTTTAGAGTTTATTATTGTTTTTTTAATAGTTTTTCTCTCTCTTCGCATATGCCTTTTGAGCCCGTTGCAGAAGCTTGACGTTTCTTGTTTATTTTTGCCATTTATTCTGGTCACAGTTTTTTTTGGTTTTTATACGGCACCTTCTCTTGCTTGCGATATATTCACTCTACTAATACATTGCTTTCTAATTTACCTTTCCTCCTTTATTGTTTAGTGTCTTTTTGCAGATTTTAATTATAGTTTTTTTCAGCTTGTTTGCGATGTGAATCTTGTGATTTGGTCCAGGTTTGTCAAAAATTCTTTTTTCTTTTAGTCACTGCAAAGAAAACAACTTTTGTTTTCTTTTTTTTGTTTTTTATTTCTAAACTTGATTTCTAATTATATGTTTACGTAGTTGCCCAGATTTTTTTCCTTGCCCACGTGTCAGTTTCTAGTTTTTGTTACCATCTTAGACAAACTCAAAGTGACATTTATGTATTACTCTATTTTGTTTTTTGGTATTTTCCCCCTATTCTACTTTCTCTACATCTGCTTAGGTTATTCTGAATTTTTTTATTGTCTGGCTCTTGCAGCTTGTTTTTTTTTCTTTTGTGCTTGCACTAGTTTCTTAAAAACACGCATTTTATGTTTTCTACTTTTTACTGCATACTATTGTTAACTACTGTCTGCTTCAAAGGTGGCGTTTGTTTGTTTGCGTTTTGAGAATAAATTTTTTGGCTAGTCTATGCTTACCAATTTTTGTATTTTCTTGACATCTTTTGATCTTGTTCTTGTATTTTCTCTTCTGCCTAAGTTGGCTTAGATTGCTCTGCATTATTATAAGTTATTGTTCAAGAATGGTCGATAGTTCATAATCGAAAAGTAAAAAAAAAAAAAAAAAAAAAAGAGCGGAAGATAAAAAGTTGGTAGTTTTATTGCAAAGGCAAAGCTACCGTGCAATAATGAATGGTAGTTTTTTAATTTTTAGTAGCCTTCACTCACTTTGCTTGTTTGTGCTGCTAAAAACGGAAAGCTGTTAAAGTCTATTTTTAGTTTTTGACACACTTTGATACTTTTTTTTATAACAATTGACGGTGTCACGCTTACGGATCATTGACTTTTTTCATTTTATACTCACTCTCTAATTTTGTATTATTATTGCTAAACTCGGCAATAACTTGTCTTGCCAGAATACTAACCACATTGCGCAACTTGATGCTGTTGCGTATAGCTTTAAAAAGATTGTTACAAGTATCCACAACAAGTAAAGTGTTCTGAATTGCTCTTTTTTCCACCAGAACTAATTTAGTCAGATAGTTGAGTTCAGATACTAATTATTGGATTTATTATAAGTGAAAGAGGTATGGATTGTTTTAGCGGGATAGTTGTTTGTGTACATGAAACGCCGGCAGGATTTGGATTGTGTAGAATATGACCAACTAGTTGTTTGAAAGATAGTAGAGCTGTTTTAATAAATATGGTTACTATCTACCTCCAAATTAGATAAGAATGATTAAATAAATAACCGTTTAAGTTTATCCACGGCAAAAAAAAGTTAGGTAATGTAACTTAACTGCCAAATACTAGCGCTAGTAATAAAAAAAGTATGCAGTACTCTGGTTTATCCTAGTCTTTAGAAAGAAAGGTAACTTTGTCAGTGTCAACTCTTCTAATGAGTAAATAATTGTACGGTTGGAGTAGTAAAACTAAATCTATCGAGAAGCTATGACATGACGTTTTTGTAAAATCTGTGTCAGTCTCTTACTCAAGAAGTTTTTATTATGCGCACGGTTTGCAAATATTAATGTAAAAGCTATCTAAACACAAGTAGAAACATTTTTTATTGCAAAAAACATATGAAGAGTTAAAAAGTGACTAACCCGCGCTTTTATTCTAGTATGCAAAAGGGCAACTGAAAAAACAAACCATATATTCCGGCATTCAAATATCAAATATAGGTTTGCTCACAAAGTTTTACGTTGCTATAACAAGCAAATATGCGTTTGCATGAATGCACATAATCCCAACAGCTAATTACGTGTATCAACTGTGGAAGAGAACAATTTGCAAAGTTGCTCAACAACTCATAATATAAAAAGAAATTTGTAATTTAAAAGATAATGATAAGTAGAAATTATTGTATTTTTAAGCACGCAAATTGGTAACCAAAATATCATACGCCAATGCAACAACTGCATTGAAAAGTTTAGTAGATATATACAAGTAAATAGGTATTTGTTGCATTTTATTCCGTAAAAACTAAAAGATAGTTGTCAGTTGTAAACCAAACAACTTTTGCCAAACTTCAAGAACGGATGAAGAGTCTCCTCAAACAAAAATGAGGAAGGAACAACTTCTACGCCTTCTTGGTCTGCCCACAATTAAAAAACAATCTATTAGTTATTGATACTTTAAAACAGTATCAGGTTTTTCTCTATCTCAAAATTGATAATTTATAGTCAATACCTAGCATCAGTACGTCGCTGACAGAACGCTAGCAAAAATTATGCATTGTATTATAAATTATAAAAACGTTAACTTTGACGTCGTTACGTTAAACTTAAATTATTTATTATTCTTTTGTAAAATGCATTTAATCCTGTGATTAATTATTAAATAATTATATTAAATTAATATTAAATATAATAATTTTGAAGGATAGTTAAGTTTTACTTTCATCATTTCATGAGCTGACACTGTGCCATACCATCAAAATGACGTGGATACAACATTACATCTATTTATATAAAATAACAGTAAATAAACCTCAAATTGAAGTCTGATTAGAACCGTAGTGTTGTTTATTATTTTTCTAGTTAACATGTTTATGGTTAATTTTGTAATACAATAAATTGCAAACGCAGTATATTTATAGTCTTTAAAAATTTAATGGCTGTACATAATAAAAATAAATCACAACCTAACGTTAATAAATATTATAACGTAAGTATGAATAAATAAAGTCTAAAACGGTGGCAACTGTTCATCGGGACAGACTCTCATAATTTTATCAGCTAATATCATCTTATTAATCATTTCACGTTCTTGCGAACCACCACCAATTTTAGCCAACATAAATGCCTTTTCTAGCATGTTTTTACTGGCTTTTGGTAAATATGGAGGATATGTAACATTAAAACGTATTATTAAATCACCCTTTTCTCCAGGTTTATCAACAATAGGCATCCCTTCATTAGGAACAACCTTTTCATAACCAGGCCTAAAAATAATTTACATAAAATACACAACATAATTAATTAATTATAACATACAAAACAATATCGGTTATTGGTATTCTTATAATTCGATGATCAATTGTATTTACTGTAACAGTAGTACCAAGTAACGATTCCTGAAGAGTTATTTGTGCCTGCGTTATTAAATTATTATCAACCCTAGCAAAATATTCATGAGATCTATCTTCCACAATAAAAATAATGTCAGCTAAATTATAATTATGTTATTATAAAGTTATTATTATGCTTTTTCTTTTACCAGGAATTTGTGTAGGATTTTGATCACCTTCTTCAGGCATAACAATTTCTGTTCTGGCCGGAATTCCGGGTTTTATAGGAATGCTGAGTATTTTTTCTCTAATTTCTGTTCTATCTTGTTCAGGTTCGACATATTCTAATCTTTGTATTTTCATTTTTTTTACTCCTCCAAAATATATTTCATGTAAAGTTAAAAATAATGTATGGTATATAGGTGATTGCTTTTTTTTAAAACCTCGTCCTTCATCTATGTCATAAATAGGTTTTGGATTTTTATAATAATCTAATAAATCGGCGTATGGAGAACTGGTACCAAAGAAATCTCTATAAATAGAATTAATTATTTATTTTTATTAAAACTTAATTTTTTTGATGTACTTATAAGTTTGCATAGGGTCCCCATGATAATGGTATGGTGGAATGTAGTCAGTTGGACTGGGTACTCCACGTTTTAAGCCTTCTTCGCCATACTGATCAAAAACAGCTCGTTTTAATGGATCTCCTAGAACGTCATATGCTTCCGATATTAATTTAAATATTTGTTCAACGCGTTCATCTTTCAGTCGCTCTTGATTAAATCCTAATGCTAAATTTCTGTAACTATAATTTGTGTATTTAGTAGGTACAAGCCTGGAAAATTAAAATGCTTGATTTGCCTGTTAGTAAACTGCATTTTCAACAGAATATTGGAGTTTATATGGAGCACTTTACGAACGTTTTAAAAACGCTTGTATAGAACTAAGAAAATGTTTTTTTATTTCAAAGACAATAAATTAGCAATATTGTAAACGTTTGCGTATCAGCAATAAAACACAAACAAAAAATATCTAATCTAAGATGATCTTTACTGAACAACGGTCTTTTTATATAAGATAATTGTGCTAAGCAGATCTTGCAAGTACAAAAACTCTTAGACCAGAAAATACTACAGTACGAACATTAGTGTGCAAATGATAATTTAGAAAAAACATCATCAGTGATGAGATCAAGTAATTAATAACTTTAGCATGTGCTGGATAGATGGCAAAAAATGTGTCCGTCTATTGCTAGCCATAGACGAACACATTTCTCGGCACATTTGCATGCGGCAAGCCAAAGTGATAGAAAATTTGTGCATTTATAGCTGACTTAGCGTGAAATATCACGAATCATGCATATGAGGCAACATACCTCAACTTGCACGCCACATGGTTTAAAAGTTTTAGCTAGCCATAGACAAACACATTTGCATGCGGCGAGCCAAAGTGATAGAAAATCCGTGCAGTTGGCACGGCTTGTGACCTTTTGTAATTGTCAAAGAGCAAAAAGCCACGCTAATCCGTCGTGCAAATCATCACAAACGTCCATAAACAAGCGGATTTACTTGTGACACAACAGAACGACAGATAAATCGTTTGCTTGGCGTGGACGTTTATGGTGTAGGTCGTAATAATGCTCGCCACAAGTAAATGTGCCACTTTACTCGCTGCATGCAAATGTGCCAAAAAATGTGTTCCACCTTGGATGATAGCTTGCACTGTGCTACATTTACGAATTCTATAATGGCTACAAAAGCCAAAGAAATGATCACAACATACAAAAAAAGCACAAAGTTTAGAGTCAACCAGTTTACAAATTTTTTTTTTTTTAATTTCACAGGGAGGTGCATAAAACTATCTACAGAGAATGTGCCAACCAACCCGAGTGCAAAACAACAACACATGCAGAATTCAGAATATAATATATTCTGCAAAACAACAGCACAACATTTGCAGAATATATTATAGTCGTGTTGTAAAAACATATTATGTCTATTATTTACGTTAATTATATATAAAAAGAATCTCAAACATCTGACTGTGTTGAGTTCATCGAGTTTTAACCCTCTTCAGTATGTATTCTACACTGTATGTAGATTATTTTATACAAACGCTAACAATTCTTTTTTTGATTTCATTTTTAAATTTGTATAACTCGACCATCTTATTATAAAATTTATTATAAGCATTATGCAAAATGTTTATGAAGCAAAGCCAAAAATATAATAGAATATTTACGCCTTTTTAATTTCCAAATCTGTAGTATTTCGTTTAATCTGTAAAATTCCATAATAATCAATTCCCATTTTGTTCAATCTCTTGTCAATAAATGCGTCAATTAATTTAAATTAATAATTGAATACTTTTCAAGCGATATTCTTTTTTTTTCTACTTATGGCAACATTGACCACCATAAGTTGGGTACACTGACAAAGCATTAGGGCGACCATCTTTAAAAAATACGTCTACTTGTCAAACGTTCGTTTGCGGTTTCTTGGCGTGTTCATAGTTTGTAAATATACATTAAAAACTGTGAAAAATGAGTAGCTTGTTGTTTGCGTGTTCGAGGTGTTTTTCGAGACATCCTTTCGAAGAACTTTCGCCCGGCCAACAGCTGTGCAAAGTAAGTTTGATCTTGAGATTATTCATAGGTTATGATGCTATACAGAAATATACAGAGAGTTTGGTCGGTTTGGTCAAATAGCGACACCAAACAATTCTTTTAAATAAAATAAGATACTGTAATTGGTTAAGAGAAGATTGGATTAAAATAAAATGTATTATAAGCATTTTTTCATGAATCAGTATTTCAATGAAGTGAATACAGGAACATAGAGCAATTGTTAAGTTTTTTAAATAAATACTTTCACTTGGTAATAAAAACTAAATTATCTTACTATAAATATACATAAACATCATACATTATTGCATAAGATAATCCATAACAAATATTTTCTTTGTGTGTTCAATCATAATTATTTGAAAGATATTGTTGCAAACACTTGCTGAATTCAATTTTAAAATGCATTTATAACATTTTTCATCTTTTCTCTTGAGAAGATATTAAAGACTTTATATAATTTTTAGAATAAGCTAAAATTATCTGTGCTTAATAATTTGACACACTTTCAATATTATGCCAGATTGCATTTTCTCCAATTGCAATGTCGTTGCGGAGTAATGTTTTATAGGCAGTTTAAAATTTAAATTTAGTGAAACAAATGCTGTGCAGTAACATAACGAGATAAAAAGGACCATGCTTAATAGTATATAATTAAAAAATACAATGATTTTTAGAACTCCTTTTGATTTAAGTTTTAATATTACAATTAGATTTTCTATAAAATGTGTGTACACTTATAATGTTGATCAAATTATGCATACATGGATAAATATAAGTACATTTTATTTAAAATATTAACATGCTCATTGTGTAAGAAGACTATGGTGTGATCATTTGCATGTTCAGTGATGTCACGTAGATCACTATACTTTATGCAACTGAATTTTCTTGTGTTCTAATTACACTATCTAACAAAGAAAATATATTTTATAATGGTAAAACAGTATAAAATATTACTGTGATGTGATGATTAAAATATATTATATTTCAATCAAATATATTCAGTGAAACATAGATGGAGCCGTTTTTAGTAAACAGCTGGTATTATAAATATTTAAGAGTATTTTGTTTAAATATAACCTGATATGAAAATAAACTGTGTTTTTTTTTTCATATTGAAATCATTTATATTTTATACCAGATGGGATTTGAATATATTTGGCATTTTTGAGTGGAACTTTTGGTAGAGTAGACTTATGCGTCATGTTTACTATAGCAATTTCTTTTTGCTTTTTGGTAAATTTCAAAAATTTGGTGTTAAATGAATGACTGTCATGTTAATAACCTTGAAGTTTGTTTGTTTACATTTTTATAATAAAAAATATTTAGTTTTATTTTAATTTATTTAATTTTGTAAGTCCCAAATTAAAAAACTTCTCTTTATTTTTAATACAAATCAGCTTAATTGTGCTTTGAGCAGGGTACAAATAGTTGACAGCGTATGTTTACTATGATTATTTCCTACTTTAATAGGTCAGTTTACTTTGGTATGTCTGGTATGCCTAACCGGAACTACTCATAAATGCCTATAATTTTCTGTGAGATAAAAAGTGCAATATACTATTGGGAATTGCAGCTAAGCAATACGCTACCTGGCGGCAGATTAGTTAACGAGCTGTTGTTGACACTTTGCAATGTTCACATTTGTTTATATACATATCAATTCGAATGTCATGTTTTGTCTACATTTGATTTAACCTGAAAATTGTTTTTAAATTCAGTTGATTCCGTTTAATCGGACCACATCGGGAACGGCTTGTTTTGGTTTGTTTAAGTGGCTGGTTCGATTATGCAAAATTAACACAAAAAACTTAATTCAGAACCTCAATTTTATTTAAAAGTCATTAAATCGTTCCTCAGTATTTTAAATTCTACAGCATATAAACACAAACATATCAATCATATGATATAAGCATGTGTAGCAACATGCATTAATTCACATTTCAACTACCATGGCGCTAAAAGCTTAAAAAGTAATTCCACATATGAATGGCAATACCGGCACATGCAATAGTTATCATTCCAGCCAAAGTGGCGCTAAGAGCTTAAAAAGTGATTCCACATATGAATGGCAACACCGGCACATGCATTAGTCACATCATAGTCTCCTTACATCATGAGTAAGCTGAATTCTTTTGTTTATTATTTGTTGGTTTACGTTTATTTAAAGTTATTTTTAGAATGATGTTATGATAATAATTTTTTTTTAACATATTTCTGGGTGTTGTTATTTGTGTATTCTTTATTAATTCAGTTAGTTTTAAATTGTCAGATTATGGTTCATTATGATGTAAATAATAAAATGTAGGACAGAATTGATGTTCTGATGGTGCCATCAATGGCTCTAATGCAGTTTAGAAAATTATTATAGTGTTCTAACAAATAATTATAAATAATGTTTGTAATAATAATAATAAATTTTATTTCTTATACATATATACATACGTCTAGAAAACGGCGAAGTTCAGACTAAGTCTGTTCTTCGACTTAATTTTCACAAAAAAAAATTAAAATTTAATTCTAAATTGGCTTCAAACTTCTTTTTCTTCTATCTTTTATTTTATGCAGTACTCTATTCAATACATATTTAATTAATATTACTACTGTAGGTGTTATTCACTTTCCAAAAACTAAATAATTTTAATAGCAAAAAATTGACAATTGATATTATTATTTCCAGAACAAACTTGTTTTGATACATTTACATCTTTGCTGAATCCAAGTTGCTAAATACCAAACCATGTCTATGAGTATACATAGTACATACTCTTTCAAAGAATTTGTTTGTGCAGTTTTTTTTTTCTGCTGAAGTTACAGTAAACTTGTTTATACACAACATTAAAAAAGTATAATTTGGCATCAAATACTTATCGCTCATAAACGTAATTTGTAATATCTATAAAATATAAAAAAAATCAAAACTTTATCCTGAAGATGACATAAAATAAAAAGTGAAACCAGTCTATAATAATCAAAATATTACATCTTTACTTAAAAGTTGTAAATGTAATTTACAATACAAAATGATCTTACCTCTGGTATCTATCTTATCTATCTATAGAAAAGTTTGATTGAAGTCCGAAACAAAATAATGTTCAAATTTAAAAACATATTGTTTATGTATTAGGTTATTATAAACGATTATTAAAGTATTAGTTATTCCAAATTCTTATTCTATCTAAATTAACAAATAGTAAATAATTTCTTATAATACATGGTATAACATGTCTGACATGTATGGTGTAACATCTCAGACATAGACACTTTAACACAGACACAGATTGTTTTATTTGTTATATTACTGATTGCTTGAACATATCAGGATGTAATGGAAATGTCTCAGTCCCAAAAACTTACTCATTTAGTTAACATGTCTGTCTTTTGTGAGTGCAATCAATCTAAAAACAATATTCTAAATAAAATCATCATTTTTTATTAAACAAAAATTTATAATTAAATATATTCAGAAATTGCATGAGATTTGGTCTCATATGAGTGAGGCTAGTTGATTGATTGTTTTAAACCTTTTCTTTCATAAAGGTACTAATAATGATGTGGAATTTAGTTTGAAGTTGTAGTTACAATTATTTGTTGAATATGTTCTTTAAAAATCAGGCTCCAGTAAATGAAATTTTAAAATATTTAGTATTTTCAAGATGTTATGTAAATATATAACAATATAAAATTAATTCAAAATAAAATATATATGTGTATGATTGATTTGATCTTCGATTTTTATCACATAGGAATGTCGTGGAGCATTTCCAGTGGTGAAATGCACATATTGTCGCTCAGAATTCCAACAAACATCTAAGGGAAGCACAAGTACTATTTGTAAAAAGTGTGAACAGAATGTAAAAGCTTACGGAAAACCTACGGCATGTGAGTACTGTAATATAATTGCTGCATTCATAGGGAATAAATGTCAGCGTTGCACAAACTCTGAAATTAAATATGGACCACCAGTCAACTGTGAACAGTGTAAGCAGAAGTGCGCATTCGACAGACATGATGATGATAAGAAGGTAATGGAAGAATCTATCCTTAAAAGGGAATGGATGGATTGAATTAATTTTTTTGTGATTTTAGGTGGACGGTAAATTGTTGTGTTGGCTTTGCACATTGTCTTATAAAAGAGCACTTGCTAAAACTAAGCAGGGTGATGCCGATCGAAGACATATTAAAATGTCACAATTGCGAAGTAAACATAAAGAGGGAAAGTAAGTTTACTACAGTTATTTGTTATATTTTTTGTGATAAATTATTAATATGACAAAAATGATTTAATATGAAAATTAAATTATTCCTAATATTCTTAGAATTTTATGATTAACTCATTATTACTATAATCTGGGATAACGAATACTTAATATTATAGTAACCCAGCAATAAAATTAAATCTTTTAACAATGGTTTATGGTTATATGAACAACATTTACATCATTTATCTTAGCTGGATAATATAGGATTATTTATCACTTTGAGAGTGATTTCCATCTAATAATTTGATGATGCAGTCACAATTTTTTTGTTGTATATTTGACTTTGGCAGTCAGAATTTCAGTCCATAATTGCATCATTTATATGTCATATTAATAATTTTAGCTTAGCTTACAAAAGCTGTTCTAAAAATGTTAATTGTCACATTTTAGTGTCATAATTTAGTTTGAAATGTTAAGAAATTTATAGGATAAATTATTTGATGAATATTATTTTCTCTTGCTACATCTTGCTTATAGAAACAAATTACTTAGTTTTGGTGTTTTATCAGTTGCTTGTATAACATTGAGAAAATATCTTTGTCTTCTGTGTTAATGCTGGATCAGGTTTTGATGAAAAGTAAATCATGGCAGAAGTTTTCTTCAATAAATAATCTGAAAATGTATACATAAGTTTTATAATAAAAAACATTTGAAATAAGAACTTGCAAGATCTCCCAATAAGTGATCATCTAAAAAAAAATCTAAAGTAATTAACAAATAAGTGGAGCCTATTCTCAACAGTAGCTAGGAAAAACGTTTTCATTTATACAGGGTAAACTAAAGTATTACAATAAAACCTATACTAAATGACACAAGCTAGTTGATATTTAGGATAAGAAGTTTATAAGCGTGGTCAATAATCATTGAGGTTTTTTAAATTGCTCATCCAAAATTCTAGTGATTTTAGTGCTTTTAGGTTACTCTTCAACAAAATTTTATCTGAACCAACTTCAGGACATTTTGCTATAGACATTCATCACAGTTTAAATAGAAAATGTTTATTAAAAAGTTTAAAACATATCAGTATTTAACATAATAAATTGTAAATTGAATGATGTTAATTAGAAATTGACCAAGCACCAAATTAAAACAAATTAGAGAATCACTTTAAATAAAGGATGGTTTTATAATTTTTAATTGTTTATAATAATGTTAAACATAGGCCTACAATTTTGTTTAAATGTGTACACAGCTTTATATAAAATGCAAATTTTGATATACAAAGAGACGCCAACTTCTATTTTTTTGCTAAAGTAAAAGACACGCCCTTATGTATAGTTGTTTGGTTAGTATGCTACTATAACGTTACTAACTAGTAGCTACTTACACCATACTAAATGTGTCCTATGCATAGTTGATTTTTAGTATAATTTAGTTAGTTACAACTAACATTAACATTATGCTTTGACAACACAGCATTATGTGACATGAAGTTTCCTTTATGTTACATTTTTGCACGGTAAAAACAAAAAATGAAGGTTTTGCACAAAAACTTTTAAATAAAAACCTAATTAACAAAATTGATTCAAACAAAATATGGATATCTAAAATAAATTATGCATTTATTGCAATTGAAGAGCTTGAAAAAATAAGGGCACACACAATTAATTACTTTTAAGCTATAATAATTTTAAAATATTGTTAAAATTAATGTACAACTATTGTTTAGTCAGAGTAAGTTTTAAAAAGTCAAAATGCACACCATCAAATGTGTTTGCTGCTGGGCTATATCAATTTTTATAACTCGATTTTAGATGTGCTGCTATCTTACAGAAAAACACTAAACTAATTTAATTATTAAAATGAGTAACATTAATTAATTGTATTAATTATATTTGACGCAACCACTACATTTTGGTGCTAATATTTAAATATTACATACATTGCAATAAATAAAGCAATATGTTATTAAATGATGATAAATATCTCAATATTTACAACTGACATTTGTAGGTTATGTTTTACAATGTATTAGGTTTGTTCCAACCGACACCAAACGAGGATTGTGCGCATTTGAACTTTCGCGTTCCAACCGTACACAAACCATGACTCTGACTAGAAGTCGGGCGTTCCAACCTGACCCCAAATCGTCCACAACCAAGTTGTGGACCGTCAGAAACAGTCAGCGATCAGAAGCATGTACTAAAAATCCGGAACCGTCCCAGTCATGCGCAAAGAGTAAAAATGTTGCCGCTATTGAAACTAATGAAATTGAAATACTTCCTGCCGCATCTACCGCAATTTATTTAATTAGTAGAATTTAAATTTAATGATAATAACAGTAATTTATTTATCTGAAACTTAATTATAGTTTTAGTGAAAAATAAAGGAATAAAGTTCATTGTAAAATAGTTTTTTAAAGATGAGTAACTGTTTAATTATATATTTATTTGTATAAAAATAGTAATAGAATAATGTGATACACAACGTCAGGTGTGATATGTTAAACAATTTTAGTTTTTAATATTTGTTTACATTGCATAACCTCACTTTTTAAAACTGTTTGAATTTAATATAATTGATGGTTGTGACCTCTACTACGTGATAACAAATTTGTGATAAAAAACGTAGTAAATTGTTTTATTATTTCATGTTTGAATTTAGTCAAAAACTTGGTTGTGTCGCGTTCCAACCGACAAGCAATTTGTATTCAGTCGGGGACCAGTACAAAGTCGGCGCTTGCGCAAAAATAATCCATGTATTAGTCGCAACCAGTTTGCAAACTGCCGAGCGATGTCGGTTGGAACAAACCTATTAAATCACATACAAAACAAGACAATCTGGCTAATAATGTTGTAGTTGACAACTAGACTTAGTAGCGTTTTAAAAATCACTATGCATACGTCCAACAGTAATATTCAGCTAGTAGCACCTTAGTAGCTACTAATATGATTATGCATAAGGGTGTAATAGTTTTTGTGTTAAAAAATAAAGGGCTATGACATATATGTTAAATATTTAAGTTATTCCTGATGAAAAAATTTACATTATTTAAATTTACTGACTGACGGCTTAGTGCTGTGATCCTTCTCGACTCAGCTTAACTGGATAAATAAATAAATTTAGTTTATTGTTGAATCAGCTTAATCATTTATTCCACTAAATAATCAAAACTTGAATGACGAAGTATATACAATAAAACAAATTGCAAAAAATAATGGATATACTAGGTCTGTTCCAACCTACGGTTTGGACAGTTTGCAAACCGTTCACACAAACAAATATTTGTCATCTTTAGGCAATCTTTTATACACATAGTTTAAACGGTTTGCAAACTGTCTAAATTGTAGGTTGGAACAGACCTAATGAATCAACTATATATAAAATTTTAAGTAAAAAACAGTTTAAAATTTGCGTAAATCAAATATATCCATTTAAGAAAGAAGTAAATAAGTAATATAGCTCGATAACATATTTTGGCAATTTATCTGAAAAAGTTTCTGAATATTTAAACAAAAACTTTAAAATTACTGTTACATTAAAACACATGAATTTAAAATTAAAATTAATAAATGCTAAAGAAAAGCTAGATAATTGGAATAAAAGTGGAATTTATAAATTAAATTGTAGTAATTGCAATGCAACATACAGGGTGTTTACTAACACAAGGCGAAAAATGAAACTTTAGGTACATTTGTTAATTTCAAACAGGAAATCTAAATAACTTTTTTATTAGATATAATTGATATTAGAAATTAAGATAACATAAGAGCTTTAAAATATAAAGACATAGACAAATCTAATTTTGCTAAACATTTATTAATGACTAAACATACAATTTCAAACCAAAAAGCCTATTCTACATATTTCGGATATAAAATGAACTTTTTTGGAAAGCTTAGAAATTAAAAAAACATGTAAAAAATCCAAATTATATAGTAGTTAATGAACAATTACATATTTATAATTCACCTTTTAAAATTGAATGTAAATATTTATTATTATATATATTTGACAACTTAAAAAGTTTACAATGTTAAGAAGTAAAGAAATTTGAGTTGGCGGGAAAGAACAATTTTGAATTAAAAAACAGGAAATCTGGATGGCGGGAAGGAAACGAATTTTTAAAATATCAATCATAATTTGAATTATATATTTTTGTATACATTGACAATGATGATTATTTATCGAAATTGTTATATATTAGCTTCGTACTACCGAGTGGGGTACAAACGGACCACAAAACTAGATTTTTTTGTTATAGTTTCCTTCATAATTTTTTTAGTTTCAAATTTTTTTGACTTTATTTATTTATTATATATGCAACTAAAAAATATAATTTTATAAATTTTTAATTCTTTTTATTGTTGTTAATAATTAATTAATTAGTGACTTATGCTTGTTAGTAACTTGTGTTGCAATTTTTTGTAATCATAATAATATTTAATAATAATAATAATTTTGTCAAAAATATTTTTTTAATCTTATTTTTGGTTGGGCAGGCAAAAAATAATCATAAGCACCACAGGAAAGAAAGAAATTGAAGCACTTCAATTACTGCCAGGGTTGCTTTGTTTGTGTGGTCAAATATCAGTGTTGCGCAAACATGCTTTCCTGTTCTTGATACTTAATATACTATTATTTTTATAAGCTAAACAAATATTACTTCAAAAATAAATATTATTATGATTACAAAAAACTACAATTTAGCTATAAAAGTTTGTTTGGACCTCTGTTGGTGGAATACCACGTTATTTATCTATAACTGTATTATGAAGGTTAAAATACCGAACATAATAAATATTAAAAATAAAATCATTTATCCTATAAAATGTCTACAATCAAAAGATTTTATAAAATATAAAATTATAAATATGTTGAATATAGTAAAAACAAATGCAAATTGCAAACAATGCACTATAAATCAATCACTCTTCAATAACATTTTTGGAGATTAAATTAAACCACATTTATGTACTCCGGGCCGGTTTTATAAATATAAAATAATTAATAATTATGATTTTAATGTTTTAGAATTTTTACTTTTTTGAATTTGAAGAAATGGTGCAATTATAATGATAATTCTAGTGCTAAGCAAACTTTACTTCCTGCTGATACTATAATATTACAAAAATATTTTTTAGTAAGTTTTGTTCTTTGACGACAGATTTTAAGTAGATTAAATTAATTTATGTAACTGCTTTTATAAGTTTCTGAAAAAAACATAATTATTATACTAATCTTAAAAATTTATTAGTTTTTCTATTTGAATACTAAATCATTTCTAAGAAAATAATAAAAAACATTTGATTTCAAAATTAGTTTACCGTATTATTGCAATTGGTAAATTGACATATACTATAATTTTATCACTTACATTTATAATCTATTCTCTATGCAAATTGCTAGAAGTAAGCAAGATATGAACTGTCATTTTAACAAATGTTGATTGCTAACAATATGAACTGTAATTTTAACAAATGTTGATTGCTTGAACTTTTACTTTAACAAAATAGATTTTTGTATATATTATTATTATTTTATCTAGAGATTTCCCACCCCTTCTGATGTTATAGTCGTTTATAAATGTACAAAGTAATATTTTTGCCAAAAACTTTAAATTTTATACAGGGAGTTTATAAATGAATGGGATTATGTAATCACTTTAAATATGCCGCCTTTTTAAAATCGTCCACTATACTACAAATGTTTTCATGTTTGCTTGACAGCTGTCAAAGTTGATCTGTCAAAACAAATAGTTTAGTGAACAATTTAACAAAAGCGGCACATTTAAAGTGATTACATAATCCCATTCATTTATAAACTCCCTGTATTTGTGTATGTATAGTTAATTTTTTGTTTCTAATTCTTATAAAAACAATGACTCAAGGAACAAGTGTATTTAGTCAGGAGGAGCAGGGCTAATTAGATTAGATAAAAGACCTATTTAATACCGAAATCTGCAGTTAAATTAATTTAGTTGTCAACTAAATCATAGATTTTATAAAACCGACTCTTAATATTTTAACTCTCAATATTCATTGTAGATGCATGCATATTTCCCAAAAAAATTCATGTTTTTAGATGTCATAAACGGCTAACACTCTAAAAGAAGTGGTAAAATGCTCATTGAAAGAAATTGTCCACATTGATAATATAACTGAAAAAAAAAAACTTTATTATGCACTTTATCAAAAATGTTGCTTATACTTTATACACAATAAGTTTCATAAATGACTATTTCCTTACATTTTTTTTTTCAATATCAAAAACTAGCTTTTCAAAATATTGCTTTTTTTCTGTGTTTTGGTTAAAGTAATATGTAATAGATTGTCATCATTATTGCTGTTGTGTTTTCAATTTGTTGGTTGATTTTATTACTTATTGCCAAAACTTTTCTTAATGCCTCCACATTAAAAAAAGTTTTCCATCGTGCTTTAAAAGTTATAATCAAGAAAAATAAAATAAAACATGTTTTCAATAATAAAAATTTAATTAGTTTTAAAAAGTAACAACATTTTATATTCTTAACATTATGTATTTGACTTTCGCCCGGCGTTCAAAAAATGTTGACAAAAAAAATTTAAACCCCACCGTAATATACATGTAATACACATTTGTGGTGTCTACCATAATGATAATAATGCTACTATCACTTTTATTTTTAAATGAAAATAGCGGAAACTACATCATACTTGTAAAGTATTATTAACTATGAATCTACGAAACTATACATTTTGAGACATGTTTATATTCTTTTTTTTTTAATTTTGACTCAAATAATATTTTCCTAGAAGATAGTACTTTACCATGATAATATGATGGGACATGGTACTGTTTCCTCCTGGCTAGTTGGCTTATATTATTTCCTTAGTGTAAAAATTATAAAATAAATATAGTTTGAGAATATTGACTATAGATTATACTTCTTCTTAAAGATTAAGGTCCCACAACAAAAGACCACAACGAGTAGATGTGACAAAACAACCACCTCCAGATGCAGACAATGGACCACAAAACAAAATGGCTAGAAACAATTCAGGGCCTGCATTAGCACGTGCAGATTTAGATCCAAATAGCTCGGATCACATGGTGGCTATGACACAATTGAAGGAACAGATTGCGAGTTTAAAGAAGCAAATTAGTTTAAAAGACTCTCAACTGCTCGGCAAAGATAAAATGGTAACAAAATTCAATCAATTTAAAATCTCAATGTTTATTTAATTTTTTTTTAGATAACTGAGTTAAAAGCAACTCATTTTACAAATGAAAATGAACTGCGTAATAAAATGAAAACTGCACAAAAAGAGTTTGATAATAAAGCTGATATGTTTAATTCACGTATTCAAAGTTTATTGAAGGAGGTGGCTGCACTTTCAAAGAGCACTAAACGAGATCGTGTAATTGCTGCGAAGGAAAATTCGAATAACAGTGGAAGTGGAACAGACAGCCCCAGCACTCAGTAGTAATTGTAAAAATAAACTTTTTTTAGGTATATACTGTAATTTTTTATGTTGACTGTGTGTGAGTGTTGTATGCAACGAGATTATTTTCAATTGTATAGTTTAAATTGATAATTTTTTAATTTAATTTAATAGACAAAATTGATACGTATGAATGTTTGAAGTAAGAAGTAGTAAATAATTGCAAACGCATGATGGCATATATATATTTTTTTTATTTTTATTTTGTAATTTATTATGTTCTCTGAGAAGACTAATTTAATAATTTGTGATTTCATATATTTACATATATAATGCTAAATATCTAAGAACTGCTAAAAGTATATACGGCGTGGAATTCCTTGTTTGGTGATAGTGTTATATATGTAATATGATTATAAAAGTATGTTTCAGTTTGTATATAATTCTTTGCTACTTGTAAAAATTATGAAAATTAGTATTAGGGTACCTATTTAATTATCAGCTTAATCAGAATTTTTAGTAATTGCATAGAACTCCATAATTACTATAATCACTTGTGCCGACAACTTAATTAAGAAATAATTTTTGTAGATTGGTGTATTCTATACAATCATTTTATGACAATTCGTTTTGTTTGTATTAGTTGTTAAATGTATTTAATATTAGTTATATTCTTTGTATTACGCATAGAAAAAGTGGGATTTAATTTTAATTAATAAGATGGCTAATTATATTCTTGAATTAAATAAATTTAATTAAACTGAATTGTTGTTTTTATTATTACATACCATTATGGCAAGATCTCATGATTATTTTATTATACAATATAAACAATGTAGATTTATATTGATAAAAATTAATAAAATGAAAAAAAGTTGTGGGATCATGTCGTTAGATTCTGAAGCATATATGAAGACTTAAGACAGTCAGAATTATTCATTTAGTTAAAGAAAATTTCTAATTCAATTCATATTTTGTTACTGTAAATAAGAGTTAATAATAACTATAAAAGTTAAGTAAATATGTGGTATATTATTTACATAATTATGAAATAAATATCCACAAAAAATATGATATAGATATTACAATAATAGATTTTATTGAATGATAAATAATAAAACATATATTGCTTCTGAACATATGATGTGTATGTATTAATAATGACAATCAATTTAGATGTGGTCAATTTTCCAAAAGCACAATTAAATCATCACTTGCTACACAACAATTGAGAATCGGCCTAAAACTCGTTTAGTTCCGATTAGTAACAAAGGTTGTATAGTTGCTGAACAAGGCCCACTGTTTTTATACAATTTACAAACAAAATATTCACATTTTGCAAAAAATAAAATTGTACTTAACAAATTAAAACTGCAGGTTGGTTAATATTTGTTTAAGTACAAAGCTATACCAAACTTTTTAGAACTATTTGCTGTTTAGAAGCAAATTAGTAGTGCAAAATCTCAACAGTCTATAACTATTTTGTTTGCTGTTCCATTGCAAATGAAATTTTAGTGCAGATGTTATTTTCAAAACTATAATTTAAAAACATGCATTGTACTACTGTAACTTTTAAATAAGGAAACTTCACCATAATTGAAATAAATTTTTGCGTACAAAATTGGCTGTTAGATAAATTATTACATTATAATTTATCAATAAAAAATTATTCTGAAATTGAGCTTTTGTGAGACTTTATAGCAGGTCAGGACGGACAGATTAATTGACAAAGAATTAAAATATTGTTGATATATAATCTTAAATATCAATCGAGAGTGATTTAGAATAAGGTTCATACATACAGGGTGTCATTGGTATATCATCATAATTTTGAGGACTTGCTTTGTTTTGTGAATATCAATCAAAATATATTTTATTTTTTTTATATTATTGAACAAAATTCTTTATAGAACAAAATAAATAGTAAATGTATATTTCAGAATAAAAAAAAGGCTATAAGCGAGTTAATTGGGTGTCAGAGATTGTGTCATAGCTGTGTTTGTTGTACGTCTGACTAACTCTAATAAGAGTATTTATTAGTATTTTAATTATGGGTACAGCTATCAAATTTTCATTGGAAATAAAGCTAGACTAACCCTATAGAACTCTATACAGGTGCTGGAGCGATGTTAAGGGACCCTCGGTGTGTATTGGAAAAATAGCTAAAAAGATCTATTTCTTATATTTTCCAAGAAGCATGTTTTTAAAGTAATATACTTGGCAATGTTATTTCCAATATTTGCTCGTTTAAATTAGAATGCCTAGATTTGTGTAGTAGCATGATTCTATAACTAAGATATGATTGTTTAACAGAGGCATTTGCTTCTCCCCCAGTGTGAGACAGATACACTAGTGTTTCAGGGTATGCATACTTCATCAGTGTGCCAGCACCTTACTGGTTAGAGAGACAATTTAGATAAAATCATAACTATTGTACGTTTTATGTATAAGAATGTGTGAGAAAAAGCAATGTCTTCCATTAATAGGGGGCATTGTGTTATCAAAAAAAAATGTAGTTTTCATGTAAATGTTGCGCACTTTGCATGATCGCACATTTATCTCACCAAAGCACATATTTTTAGGTAGGGTCTTCATTGGTGCCTGTGGAAATGTTTTATTATTACTTTAACAAAGATTTTTTTGTAAATCGAACTCGACTATCTCTCAACCAGGCGTACACTTCTCTTGTTTTTCTTCTTCGTATTTCTTAAAAGTTTCAGTAGTATTTTGCAAAATCCTGTGATAGATTTTTACATCAAGATAATACGAGGTCATTGAGTTGAATATGATGTTTTGATTATTAGCCTATTAAAGCGTATTATTTACTATAACAGAAATATCTAAAGACTGACATATCTTTAAAGTATTTTATTCATATATGTTGCATCAAAAAACGAATATATAATTTTAATGTATGTTAGGATTTTCATACATATTATGCAATGAATAAATATCCTTATCACACAAGTTTATGAAACTGTGTAATCAGTTACCAGTATAACACTTGATGTATTTTTGTCATAATTTATTCAAATGATATATGTTTAGAACGTAGCAAAAAGACTTGCATTCATTGTTCAGTGTACATACATGTAATTATTGGTATAAATGATTAATAAATACTATCATGTGAATATAAATATTATTTATGCTAATAGATTATGTTGATGTTTACCCAAAAAGTAATGACTCGATACTAAATTGGGAAACATTTTTATTTTGTTAAATTGACTATCTGACTTAAATGTCATAATAAATACAAAATGACAAAATTAATATACTGGGTTGCTGGGTGATTCAAAATTGGAATTGGATCCTAGGAACTTGTTAGTTCGGTCAAAATAAGAATTTATTTTAATTAAACCCAATGAAGTCTAAAAGTTTGCTGGGCAGTTTTGAATAGCCCTAATGCAATCAATTTGACGAGAGATATAAATAGTATGGTCAAGTCAAGGTGGCTAATGAATAATAAATGTACATTTCTCATTAAAGCACGCACACAAATTATGTTAGCACTGAATTATTTGAGTACAAATTGATTACCTTCTACGTGCACAAAAACTGAATTTAAAATTTTCGCATAGTTCTATACATTAAACTTGAGAAATAATAAAAATTAACATATTAGTGTTTTTACACGTTAAAATATCCTGAACATGCATTTAATATGCTAAACCTTGAAGGATTTACTATAATGACTTAAAAGTGGAATCAAATATTTTTTTACATTGATTAAATATAATGAAAGTATTCAGTGCCGTAATTAATGTGACAATTAATTTATTGTGAAATTTAAAAGCTCTTTTAATGTAGGCAATTTCATATCACTTAACTTATTAGATAAAAAAGATTAAGTTGAATCTTTTTGTTTTTTTTTTGTCGCGATTTCTAACCTTGATTTATCAAATCTGTTGCAAGTTTCAAGAATGGATCATAATTTTATCAATAATCATTGCAGCATGTAGTTTATTAATTAATATTGAAGCATTTCTTACAGAATTTTATAGTTTTTTTATAAAATAAGTCTAAAATAAAAAACTAGATCATGTTTACATGAATGTGCCATTAAATTAAAATTATTCTTCTGTTACATAATTTTTGTTGATTTCATTAAATTTTAATGTAGTTTAAGTTTGATCATGAAATCGGGCCTTACAGTTATAAGTTTTATTGGGCATGCAGTTTTATTACTCTCTTGTCAAATTATTATTTTTGCATATATGAGGTATTTTCACATTAAAAATATATAACTTTTGATTTTATACTTATTAATTGAAATTAACATTGAGCATTTTCTATGTACAGCTTAAATTTTGCTCCATGATACTGTAGAGTTTATTACATTGAGAAATTTAGCCAACCCAATTCCATCTGCTAATGATATAAAATATTGCAATGTTGGCAAAACAAATGTTCATTAACAGTAGAAGTTATATTGATTCAATATTTTAATTGTGCATAACATTAATGGGTGTGTCCAGGAATGTCAATCATAATTTAAAATTTGAAGACTGAAGTTATTTTTTTAAATATTTAATTATAATTAAAGTGTAAAACCGATATGAGGTGTGGGAATTGACGCCTGATATTACATACACAATACAAGTGGTGTAGAAACATTGCAAACATATAGCAATTTTCAAGAACAAGCCTTTAGAAGAGTTGTAATCGCATATTTTGTTAATAATGCACTGTACAATATTTTATTTATTGCCTATCCAACATTCAAATCAATTTTTATTAATTAAATAAACTTAAAAAAGTTTTATCTAAAATGATCTGTCAACACTAATGGATTGTCCAGTATAGCTGAATGTACATCTGCTTTTACTCTTATTGAAATCTTTTATATTCTGGACTAAATTTTCTATATAATTTTTTGTGTATGTACTATATTTTATTGTATACTATATGACAATGAAGTTTGGTCGGGAGATTGATGGATGGCATATCAGAATCAAAATATTGTCAAAATATAACATGAATTTGGTTGGCTAATGGTGGAATGTTATTTATTGTGTTCATGAAAATTAATTATGATTAATTTAAACTTTAAAATAAACTTGGCAATATAGATATTTTAAACTAAGAAGCACAGTTTGTGTCATACTTTAGCATGGTTGTACAAGGGCCAATGTTAATTTTTGGATAGTTTGGACCCCTGTTGTACAAAACAGGCTAATATCTGTTCACAATAACAAAATAGTTTTTGGCACGCTCAGTGCCAACTTTAATTAAAGATACAAGGTCCAAAGTGTACTTAGACCTTGGCAAATATACATATATACAATTCATCATTTTTTTTTTAAATAGGTTAAAATCGACATTCCTTCAAGTCCTTATTTTTATTGCCAAAAAATGCATTTTAAGACATTGGTCTTTTTAGAACCGTGGCTTAGTTTTATTAAACGTTGGTGACCACCAGATGAAAAGCACTGGATAGCAGTGAATCTGTGAGAAAGTTATATTATTTATACATATTCACATTTTGGTGCAGTGGGACTGCAGAATGTTATACAAAACTTGTTTTGCAGTTGGTAGAAAGTGGGTTAAATAGATTGATATTATTATGCCATATATTTGGTGTTTATTTATTTCTCATAGGACAAAATAATAATATACAAAAATACTGTTTCTTGTCTTCCATTGCGAAAATAACAATAAGCAATTTATTGTTTTATTCTAAATAAAACGCCAAAACAGTATTAATGTTTTGTACTACAAGCCAGGCTGGGATAGTGGTTGTCTAAAGGGCTCTATACTAGCAATCTCTATTTGATTTTCGCTTTGTGAATATTAAACTGTTGTTTGGAGGGGTGTCTACATTCAGACAATTTTAAATGAAGAATATACAAGTTGGATGTTTGTATTGAGGATACTGCAACTCATAGTATATATAATAAAATATAAAATGATCTTAATGTTATAGACAAAATAAAATTGTATTGTCATTTGAAATGATGTTGTGGCTAGTCATTAAAGTGTTTGGTTCTTTTATATACTGAGAGTATTATTATTTGTGTGTCTTGTAGCATTCATAGTTTTAACAAATTTACAAACATTAATCATCTTTGGCTTGCTTGTTTGTTAAATTTGATGTACAAAAACACCAATTTTATTTTTTGTATGGCTGTTGTGAACACTGCATAGTTAAATGTATAAATAAATGATAATAACTATATTTTTTATGGAGAGCAAGGTGATTAAATGTGTCAGCTTAAACAAATTGGTTATCTAGGGGTTATATTGAATATTCAATATGTCA
The DNA here is from genome assembly GCA_963932245.1 of Tachinus rufipes. Taxonomy (NCBI): domain Eukaryota; kingdom Metazoa; phylum Arthropoda; class Insecta; order Coleoptera; family Staphylinidae; genus Tachinus; species Tachinus rufipes. Next base: position 39,687,032 of record OZ010741.1, on the reverse strand, counting down.
ACTAGAGAACTAACGATAGTATTTCAGTGTAAATTACAGTAGCCCATTTTCATAGTTCTCTGTTTATTCTTCAATTACTGGTTTATCTACATTTTACAAAAAAAATCATATTATCATCATCAATCATGCTGTATGACTGAAATTTTCTAATGCAGGTTTGATAGAATTGAAATAATTGTCCGTATTTGGTGTTGAATTGGATTTGAGTGATTTATTTTAAAGTATTTAATTTTTCTTATTATTTTCCTTTGCACATGAAAGCAACTCAATTTCAAACCTTTACATCAATATATTTCCAGGTTAGTATCTTGTTCTGCCAATCCAAGTTTAATCAGTGACCGGAATTAACTATTAGAATTAAAATCTTTCTTGTATTGTTCTTTTAAACTTACTTATGAATGGCACATTATGCAAGCCACGTATTTAACAGTATTACAGTATGTGAATTCATTCCAGGCACTATTTTACTTGTGTATTATTTTGTCAGATATAATATGTTATATTTGCTAGTTTACTTACATTATTTTGTTATGAATTATTGCTTATAAATGCTAAACATTTTAATAAATGTGTTGGCCACTAATTCAAAGTGGATTGAAATTTTGTACTGAAAACACATGACATACATAACCTGAAATGTTCTGTTGCGAAGAGCGCAACTGTATTAAATAGTATTTTTAATCTGTAAATTAGATCCCACATTTGTTAATAATGCAACAAAATAAGTACAAATCTGCCATAAATATCTTGTCCTATTTATGTAATTGTCTTTTATTAATATAATTTATTAACTGAAATTTATTTTCAGGATACTCTATTTTTGTAATTTTAATATGTAAGGAAAAATAAAATAATTTGTTTCCATTTATTAAAACCTAATAAAATTAACAAACTATTACATCCTATAGTTTTATTCTTGGAAGACATTAGATTAGTATAATTTAATTTATTATAAAATATATGCATATATCTAATATTTATTAGCCCTGATTTACATCCAATAACTGTATTATAAGTCTTAAGACAGAAGATTAAAAATGAAACGACAACACTTTGTTGATTCACTTCATGCTAATTGTCTATATAATATTGGACTTTTTAGAAATAATACTGAAATTATTTAGATAAGCTTTGAAAATATTTCAACTTTAGGCTCCTCAATATCTTTCTTACTTTGAATCAATTTTAATTCAACAGTTCGCACAGAACGTTTTTCTGAAAAATATAAATATTGTATTTAATACTTATCAGTAAAAGTATTTGAACTTACCATCACTATATTGTAATGTTCTTTTTAATACGGCTTGTATAGTAGCTATAGTTTTTTCAAGTGCCACTTGAATATCATTAGATTTATGCATCCATGCCAGCAATAAAGATGCAAATAAATCACCAGTCCCTGTAAACGTGGCTGCATATTTAGGAATTTCAATAGTTACTGCTTTTTTACCATCACCTAAAATATTTGTTTTGTTACAGATTCTAATTGGGTCCAGAAGAATGACTTGCCACTAACTGTACTAGCTAAAGCCAGCAAAACCTTCTCATTTCCAAGATCACTAGAGGACAAGACAACAGTTTTACAACCTTTGCTATGTAAGATATCAATAGCTTTCCATGCATCATCAACTGAATTAATTTTTTGACCTGTTAATAATTCAACTTCATATTGATTTGGTGTTATGATATCTGCTAATGGAATTATAATTTCTTTATATATTGGTAACAATTCCTGAGGGACATACATTTGTCCGTTATCGCCCATTACAGGATCACACACTACAATCAATTGATTTAATTAAATAAAAATCAAATATAAATAGGTTACCATAAATCATGTCTTTATTTATAGATTTTAAATGCTTTACGAGAGCTGCAATTCTCTGCAAAAATGTTGTAGATCCAATATAACCAGTCAAGAGGTGAGTATATGCATTATCTAAATTATTTTCTTTCAGGCCATCAGTAAGTTCTCCTAGGTCCTTGTCCGATAATATTTGTCCTTTCATACATGGATAACCAGTATGATTACAGAATTGAACAGAATTGATTGGATCAACATCAAAGCCAAGAATCTACAATTATTATTGTTAAATGAATTAATAAATAAATTATGATAATCAATTATTTTACTCCTAATAATAAATATATTTGACATATATAAAGATCTTTGAAAAAAATTCTAAAGATAATAATTTAACATTTTAAAGCTGAATTAAAATTTTAATTGCAACCTACGCCACTGCGCTCGTAAGAACCATGTGCAATATGCAGTGTTGCCACAAGTAAAATAAACAAAAAATCTCCCATTGTGAACCAGCCTTTCAATCATTTTGAATCAACTTAAATTCACGAATATTGAACGTAAGTCTAAGCTATATTAAAATAATTAGAATTGCAGCTTACTTGAAGGGGGAATGTTGCGCTCTTATTTCCTACATATCCCGACACAACATGACTTTGGATTGACAATACTCTTGGAAATTGGGCCATGGCTATTGTACACACGGTGAATAAATCAATATTGCTCAGCTGTGAACTCTAGAAAAATATGTGACGATGACGATTACGATTACTACAGTGGTACTGGCTCTTGAGAGGCAACAATCTACACTAACCAGATAACGTCTCAAGGCCATTCGCTGCATTGTTTACATGGTTAATTATTATCTCTGTTTATTAAATATGTCAAACGGTACATGTAATATTTAGGTTGCTTGAGGATCTGTAGTATACTGGGAGATCGATTTTTATTTATAAACAAATATCATTGGCGGCGGTTATAATTTTTCTGGGTTTAATCATTTATTTAAATGCTCGAGTTAAATTTTGATTTGAGATTTTTTTTTAATTTGTAGATACGTAGTTTCAATAAATATATTTTTATATTCTTACATATACATAATTATTAACGTTTTTTGAATATAATATATAACATTGCTTTTTTTGTAATTATTTCTTCCCGTTTGTTTCTCCCTCATTTTGTTACATTCTTTTAGCTATTCTTCGCATCTTCCACGTTCTTTTTTAGGTACCTACTTTGGTTGTTCATCTTTTATAATATGTACATAATTTTTATTGTAGGTAGATTAATTTTTGCATACCTGTTTTTTATTTCTTACATAATTTAAAGGCGATTGTAAACATTAGCAAGCATCGTCCAACTTTGAACGACTCGCCGGTTAGATTATTTTGAATCAGGATGTACCAACCGTGGAGGTGAATTTGTAACCGCTGGAAGCAGTTTAGTTTGTTTGGTATGTCAAATTCAAATGTATTCTATAATGAGATGAATTGTCAAGCGTTATGACGTGAAAAAAATCTCACTAAAACGTGCCGGTTTTAAACGGTTACAACTGTCATTAATTTTTTTATGATTATTATTAATTTAGTAAATTATTTGCTATATAAACATTTACTGCACATAGAATATTCATTATTTATACTTAATAGCAGTTTTAACTATTATTTATTTATTTATTATGCTTTTTACGGCTATTTTACATCGCCACAGTAAGTCTACGACTTGTTTAAAGTGGTTTGATGGGACCAACAGCTTAATACGTGACTTCCGAACCACGCTGGTGGATAAAGAGCAAGTTATCATTTCAGTCATATTTCGGGGATCGAACCCCGGACTGCTCGCATGATATGCAAGTACTCTACCATTGAGCTATCACACCATAATCATTCATTCATTTAATACAATGAAAACTTTTCCCATCTGATTGTGTGCCAAATAACAGCTATTTAATTGGAAACTAAAAATAGAGAGTAGTTTACTACAAGAGGTGAAGACACCTAAACACGTTCGACATAGTCCTTCAATTGAAAACATTAAGCTGCAACAAAAAGTATCGAAGAGAACCTTTCCAACAAGGATGCGTTCCAATTTAGAGAGTGTAGTTTGGGCGAACGTCCTGACGTAAGACGTCAGAAGTACGTCCTTTTTCTTTTAAAAAAGAACTCGTGTGTCAGTTTTTACCTTTTGACATCTGTCAACTTATCAAACATATTTTGACTTTATAAAATTGAATTTATAGTAACTATTAAAATAAATTTATTGTAGTAATTTATAATTTTATTTAATATAGAAAACTTAGTTTTTATAATAATATTACTTCATGACACACTCTAAAGAAACATATTTTAAATCTTCCGCGCCTAGTAGTCTTTACCCATCTCTGAGAGACGGTTAAACTTTTTTTACCCGGGCGTCTTTGTCCTGTATTTACGAACGACTTGGACGTACTTCCTCGGACGAACGTCTTGCATTTATGAACGCGTTGTGGTAAAAAAATAACGCCCGGACGCGTTTCTCCTGTAAATTGGAACGCATCCTTGGGGTGAAGAAATCAAGTCTGCCTACCATGAACTTTAACGAACTAACATTCACGGATTGGTCTTTGATAACCTAGAAGTTAATGCTGATGTTTTTTTATTAATTTTTAATGACAAAATGCATTTTTGTTTAAATGGCTATATTAATAAGAAAAACTGTCAATTTGAAAATTCTTGTCGAGTAGTGTTAGACCGTACTTCTTTGAATTCTTTGAAAAGATGCTGGAAGATAGAGATTTTGTGGCTTAAGATTGAGAGTACGAATATACAAAACTTTAATAAACTAAATTTTACTGTTTTGGGCTGTTTCTAACAGTTTTGTGTTTGCCGCCTCATGTATCTTTCACAGAGAGCGCGACGTCCTAACTTGTTTTGGGTTTCTTACCTCTGATTATGCACCACCTTCAATGTTTGTGCATTTAGTGTCAACAGCATATAAGAAAGTGACTAGTTACTGGTTTAGTTGCCACCTTAAAATAGAAAAAAAAACATTTAATTGTTTCTAATGTAAAACCCATATTGTGCATTATTTTAATAATTTAGTAAAACTTCTAATTATCATACAATTTAATGAAAAAATGTTAACTTTAGTAAATAATTAGTCAGTTATACAGGGTCCATTATGAAAGTAAGGCGCATTTTCTATTAAAAATAGATTTATTGGTACTGGTACAAACGCTTAAAATTCTTCAAAATACTCTCTTCCTGAAATTCCAAGACAAGAATGTCTTATTAACCTTGTAACATGCTTTTGGATGTTTTCCACAGACTCCCAATGTTTTATTTCAGCTCTCTTCAGTCGGGAAAACAAAAAAAAGTTGCACGAGGTGTTGCTTTGGGCCAGGAAGTTGGTAACGCCTTTTCGATTCTGTGTCGTACTCTACTCGAACATCCAGGATTTGTCTCCGGTTACGACAGAGTTAAGAAAGTCCATTTTGAATCAAATCCAAAAGTTCTTGACAGTGCAAAATTGCGCCGTGTTACAAAGTTGAAAAACATAAATTGGCAAACGGCTGCATTGGAAGGGCAGATCCCTCACCACTTTTACCGGGCTGGTATGGATAGTCACGTCACAATAAAATGGACCCCGTACATTGCTAGTCAACGCACCTTACAATTTTAAATCATGTTTATTTCAGAACTGTTTTGTCCGTTAAGTTCTGGGAGCGTGTTGTTCTTGAAAGAAAAGCAGTTAGTTTTTTGGTTGTTAAACTAAAAAAAAAAAAAAATAGCGACATCAATTTCCCATAGAGATCATGCGATTTGATGTCTGATTATTTTTTCTTTGGGGTTGCCTTAAAAACAAAGTCTATCCTAACTAAAGTGCTGTATCATTGTGAAAATGCTATAGACATCATTCTTTGTTGGTAGAGAAAATATTTGACTTAATTTTGTTAATGTTGAAGAATAAAGCTTTAGAATACATTGTTCAACTCTTAACAGCATAATATACTATTCTACTTTCTGTCGTGTAGCAAAATTTAATACAATTATATGATAGAATGGCCACGTTTCAGTGAGTGGTATACCGGTGCCTGGCGTTAGACAAAGTTTACATATTTAATCAATTAGTAGCAACGCTTTTGTTCACAAACTGTGTTGTTGCAATGCCTATTTTGATTCAAAATATCTTAACGCGTAGATATGAAGTTTTGAAGTAATATTTTGTAAAAATGCAAAATATGCGTTCACTGCTCTGTACTAACTTGGAGGTAAGTGAGTTTGACAAAGAAAGGCAAATTTATTTATAGCTTATAATTAAATTAGCAAAAGAAGGCTTACTCTGTTTGAAACTATTCCAGAGATTACAACAACTACTATTGAAATTGCTTAAACCTAAACCGCGCATCATTTATCATTATTCTAAAATAACGGTAATTGGCTTATGTATGCCCGGTTCAAAGTTGTGGCATAAAACGCAAAAAAATGTTATATATGCGCAATTCAATGTAGATACACGTGCGTAAATCGCTTTATGTGGGACCGGTTCAAAGTTTTTCAGTGAAGCGCATAAAACTGTCATACACATATAGTAAAACTCAACTGAGCTTAATGTGAAACTAGTCTCAAAGTATGCGTAATTTAATGTAGATTTACGTGCTTAAATTGGCTTATGTAGGACATGTTTAAAATTTTTGAGTAAAACAAAAACTCAACGAACCAAACTGTGGAATTAGTCACAAAAGGTGCACAATTTAATGTAGATCAAGTTCTTAAATAGGTTTAGATTAGTGTTCATGTAACTATGATTACGTTTAATATGAGAGTGTGTGTCAATTCTCTTAACTAACGGGTTTAGTCATATTATATAATTAATTTACAGGTACATATTAAAAGGCAGCTGTGAAGTGGTAGTATTAGTAGTAACACAAGCATAAGCTCTAAAATATCGTATCTTGTACCTGAAAAAAAAAATCATAATGTAATATATTCGATTTCTGACCTGTATCTGAGGTGTATAGTCACGTCTTAGATAGTTTAAAAAAGCTGCTAGTGATTACCAGTTGGTGTTTATCAGCAAATGTATTTGTTTCTACGTCTATTGCGTTCACTCAGACCAAAGCGACGGATTAAGTCTCTGCATGTGCCGTTGCCAATTATGGCGTTTAGATATCTTATCATTAACGTTATGTTTCTTTTGGTAGTTTTTTTAAAACGCTATTTAGGTCATGATAGAATAATTTATCAGTCAGTGGTTGGTTACAGGCGTGGAATCTACTTGAATATATATTATTCTTTCTGAGATTGGTATATATTTTGTAGTATGTTTAGCTATTTTGTTATTAACAATTATGCCTACTTCATTCATGTGTACTGCATTATTATATTCAGAGTAGCACACTTTATGTTTCATTACTTGGCATTTTTGGAGTACAGCCAGCTTCCTTATTCCCATTAAATCTATTAAAAATCTTTTTATTTCTTTGGTTGTCTTGTGAATTATTCTGGAATTCCATGTAACAATTTAAAAAAATACATTTTTGTGGCTTTGAGAGTTCCTTCCCTTGCCGACTCTTGGTTTTTGTATTCTATGAGTAGTACTTATAACCTCGCGGATCTTTAATGCGGTAGTTTTCTCCTACGTCTTAATTGATTTCTCACTCTAAGGGCAATAACTCTTAACAGTCTTTTTTACTCTAAGCTGTTGGGAAACAAGAGGGAACTGCTTGTACTGGCAGTTATTTGGTTGGCAACGCCTCGATTGCTCTCTAATTATACTTGTGGAAATGATACTAAAGTGGATAATAGTAATATCATTTGATGATTACCGCAATGTATTTATGTTATGGATATTACTGGATGTATTTTTGATTGTTTCTAGTATATGGCTACTTGGTGTTTTCTTTGTACACGATGAAGAAGCATTATTTGCAGTCGAATTTGTGTTTCCTTATGTTAGCATAGCAACAATTGCGTTTTTTATAGAATTGAGTTTATTTGGAGTGATATTCTCAAGATAATTCTCATCGACCATCTTCAATAAGGAATAAATATTTTGGACAATTATTCTATAGAGAAGATCGGCGCTCCATAGTCAACTTACGTAAGAAGCACATTACAGATTTAATTAATCTTACCCCATGTAAATTGTGTTCGTTATTTTTACGAATGTTGGTCAATTCTATAGATTTCTGTTGGGCTTTGATAGTTGTTGAGAAATATAAAAATGAACCACCTGATGTCAAATTAATGATTTGTCATGAAGAATATGAAAAAGATCATTGTGAATAGATAAAATGAATATACAATTGTAACTAATTATTGAATAACAAAATTTTTTTGTTGTAATGTGATGCCGAGTTAAAATTGACGTCTACAGACAAGGTGACAAGTGATAATGAAACAAACTATTTTATATAATATTAAAGGTAACATTTTAAAAACATATTAGTGGACCGCAGCAAAAACTCCACGGTCGGCTGGGCCCTGTGCGCAGTTTTCTAAGTATAACTGCATGAACGCTGAACGCCTTTTTTTTTGAGTTTTTCTAATACACATTTTTATTCAATTTATCAAGTATATCGCTAGTACGTGCTTTCCTATTATTCTTATATACTAAAGAATTTACCAAACTTACCCAAAGAAATAAATAAAATAAAATAAATAGTTCTACTTACCCGTGTAAATTGCACTTTAGGATAAGGATTCTGAGTACTAGATAAAAACGAAAATAGAATATAAGCATTTTATATATAAATCTGACCAAATCTTTATGCATATTGCTAGATAGTAATATTGTTATCGAGCAAGATTGCTAAGCGATAATTTTTAGCAAGTACTTGAAGTTTCGTATTTTTAAACAAGATTGTTAAATTAAGGAAATTATTCTTGCTAGAGAATTGTCAGAACAGCCACGCTTCCTGGTGATTACAGTTGATTGTTATCAAGCAAGATTTGTTAAAATGACTTACATATAGTTAGCTAGCAAAATTTTGTTAGCTAGCATTCAGTCAATAGCAAAATACATAAAGAATGTAAATAGTTAAAAAAAAGGCTAAGTAACACATAAATCTTTAGCCAGCAATATATATCTTCCACTACTAATTTACTCAAATGTCAGAAGAGTACTACTTCAATAAAAAAAGGAGCACTATATATCAAAACGTTGAGAGTTAAACTAATCTTAGGATTGATCATGTAAAAAGACCAACCTCATCATTTATAACGCAAACCACAAAATTGTGTTTAAACTAAAACCCTTTCCACTAGAAATAAATTTCAAATTCTATGTACGGCTCAACGCAATTGATTTCTTCCGGCTTTGTCTGGTGCAGGTGCACTTATTAAATAAAATGTCAGGATTAGTATGTATGTATTATTACAAAAATTATTGATTTATTTTAATTAAAATAAATAATTTTTACGTGTCACTAGAAAATAAATTAATATTTATGAACAAATAAGAAATAAAATTCCTACCAGGAAACTATTGCTTTATATTGTTTGGTTACTGAGATTTTGTTTATTTCATGTATAATAATCCGCATCTATCTTTTGTTTACGACTACAAAATGTAAATCTATATAGTTTTCCCGCCATATATTGTATCGTACGCCAATTTAACACCCAGTTTAAACGAACATTTTTAAGTTGGCAGTACAAGCGACTTTTCGACGAATCCAATCCGGCATCCCAATTCCCATCTCTCTTCATTTTAAACAAAAAGTTCCGTTAATTTTCTGCAGTACAGAAATTAGTTCTAATTGCCCCTGGATTATCAGCCGGCATCTGATTACTAATGAAAATGTATTTTGAATTCGTAGTGCGCGCGATGTATAACCTGTGATTGTATGGCTGCAAACTTTCGCAAAACTCCCAACGACCAGCACATCCTTCTTTGACAGCTGCAAACGTCAGAGATGGATTTTGATACAAGTAAAGAAAATATCCAACCCCTTCGCGGTGGACGAAATGTAACACAATTGGGGATGGCTTTACAGGCGCAGCATAATCAAGAGTCACAGATTGAGCTGGAACAACAAAAAGAGTAAGTTTTGTAAGGTGGCTCATTCCATGATGAAGCATAACTTTTAGTAACTTTGTATTACATAGATCACAATAAATCACTCCAAATTTCTTGTTTATAATCAGAATGAATGCATAACTTTTTCATTGATATATATCATTCAACGTTTTCTTTGTTTTTTTATTTACTATCACATTGCACGTTGTTTGTTTTAATTAATATTCTCTCTGGGTTAAGTTAGAGAAGTCTTGTCATTTGAACAGATGATGTTTTGGGTTTAATTAGTCTATATACAAGCAAGTTAGTAGGAACACAGAATTAAATGAAAACGATTGTTATAGCATATTTGTTTACATTGTGTAATCTTGTTTTGATCAGAATCGAGGAATGACAATATTTTGAATAGTAAATGCAGCCTCTGTTTTAATGCATTGTTTACATTTTTTACTTTTGTTTATTAATATTATTGTATTAATTGGTTGTGTTTATAATATATATATATATATATATATATGTAGGTATTATTAAATAATCTTATAATATTAAATTAAGGTCAATTAAGAAGTTCAAATGTCAATTCTAATTTTTCATAGATGTACCTAGTCGTTGCACTTGTAAATTAAATTTTAAGAGTTCTTAAAATTTAATTTTTTCTATATTTCTTTTCTTTACATTTATAAATATATTAGTTTGAAATTTTTATTGGGCATGATTGAAAATATATTCTGTGTTAAAAATTATTTTGTATATAATTTATTACTTTACCAAAAATTTTGTTTATGGTAAAACAATTGATTGAATTGCACCCTACATTTTCATTTTAGATGCATTATATTTTATATCATTTTTGAGACATTTGAGGGGGCTTCAACTGTTGGAGTTGGCTGAATGCTTTTTGGTCTGCAATGCCTTTATTCAGCTGAACATTTTCAGTACATTCAATAATAAAAAATCATATTTAGTTTTTTTTATATATATAATCACAATTTGCTTTGTCCAAATGAAATTACTACAGTTACCGAATGTATATATTATATATTTATTAATCTATAATCAATCAATTTTATCAAGAAAAAAGATCTCTTATTATTAATGATTGTTCTATTAAAAAGGTTTTACAAAGTGAATGAAGAAAATATAAAATATCACTATCTGCAAGTGTTTTGTTGTGAAATATTGTGGTAATGATTTTTTTAAATCATTATGTTGTCACAATTGACTAGTTAGTTGCTACTTGCATTGAATATATCAACTCGGTAAGTAAATTAGCAATCATGTTTTGATTTGATTTGATTATTTGATTATTGTTATATGGAATGCATACTCCATGTAAAATTATTGTAACATGTGTGATAGGATAAAAAAAAATGTTTTATTTTATTTTATTAAACCAAAACAAAAGTACTTGTTCTCAATTCAGTCAAAACAATTAATAAGAAGCAAAAAGCATTTTAAATTCATCAGTATTCGTTCTGATCAAAATAATCAGGATTATAAAAAAGCTTGTAAACAATGTGATCAACTAATACAATCTGAAAACTATAGGACTGACAGAAATAAAGCTAATCGAATTTCTCAGCTATCCTTTAACAACCAAAAATTATATAAAACAAAAAATTCATTGCAAAGTAGTTCAAAATCTTTAATACCTCTTCTTCGAAATGATCAAAACAATTTAGTTACTATTCCAAAAGAAATGCAAATGATGTAATTACAATGCAGGTTGGTTGGTTGTTGGTAAAATAATTGGTTTAATTCACTTTAGGCAAAGGAATGTCTTATTCTTAAAACATCAAATGAATTAGCTTCTATTTTGACTGAAATATTTGCTTTATCATACAAAAAGAAACATTTCCAAATTGTTGGACAAATACAATTTTTTAAACTACACTTAAGAAGGGAGACAATTCTAATTATTTAAACTATAGACCAATTTGCATTACTGTTCTATCTGTTCAAAATTGTTGAGAAATATATTAATTTTTACATTGTTGGCTTTTTTGAACAAAATAACTTTATCTCAAATACTCGATTTGGATTTCAATCAAAACTTTTTACAACAGATCTGACATTTATCACAAATGGAATTCTACTTTACACAAACATGTAGAAAATCTTGAAGTAGCTCTAGACATTTTCAAAGATGCCAAACCCTATTAAATGGTTTGGCATCTTAATCTTATTAACAAGCTTCATATAGGATAAATCTATAAGCTTTCTTAACAACAGAAAAATTATAATTAGAAATGGTGATTTTAACTCTGACTTCAAAATCATAAATACAGGTATTCCTCAAGGAATTGCTCTTTTGCTGACTTTTTTTCAAATAACCAAAAGTCTTATTCATAGTTTTGCAGATAAAAGCATACTTCATACTTTGACAAATATGGCAGAGCATCTTGAATGAAATTTCTAGGTTAGAATATGTATCTATAAACAAAGACCTTGAAACAATATTTGGCTGGGGTAGTTCTACAGGGAGTTTATAAATGAATGGGATTATGTAATCACTTTAAATGTGCCGCTTTTTTTAAATTGTTCACTAAACTATTTGTTTTGACAGATCAACTTTGACAGCTGTCAAGCAAACATATGAAAACATATGTAGTATAGTGGACGATTTTAAAAAGGCGGCATATTTAAAGTGATTACATAATCCCATTCATTTATAAACTCCCTGTATCTTGGTCAATTTTAACTCTAAAAAAACCCAACTTCTTACTGTTTCAAAATCAAAATTTGAGGTATCAGTACTAAATATTAAACTAAACAACGAATCTATAGCTAAATCTTTTTTAATTTGTTTTTTAGGGGTTACAATCTTGTATCATTTTCTCAGAAACGATCATGTTGTTGATATAGCTTTAAAAGTCTCTAAAAAACTTAATATACATTAACAGTTTTTTAATTCTGTTTGCTTTTGCATATATATATATATATATAAAACTTAGACGGCTTTTTATTGAATATAGTTTCAAACTATGTAGGAGGAGGAGCATCTGAAACCTTTTCTAAAAACTGACTAGACCATTTTCTATAGATATTTGCATGGGCATTGTTTAAAACAAATACAAGATATATTGCCATCTAAACAAATATTTACTTGTAGTACGAGGCTAGGAATTCTAACAAATATTCACTGACAGTTCAGAGATGTAGAACCGAAACTTTTGAGAGTGTAAAGTTTTTTATTTCCTGAGACTTATAATCTACAAATATTTAAGGACAATGTTCACAAACTGCTGAAATCTCATCTTCAATTTCAAAAAAAGTATAATTTTACTTGTTGAAATTCAAAGGTATTTTTATGTTATTGAGACATATTAAGCAATTAATTATTACATTTTGAAATTTAAAAAAAAAATATATATGTATATGTATAAATTTTCACAACAATTTGTACAAACTGGTCATTTTTACTCAACTTTTAACGTACACCAGCTTTCATGCTGCAGCTTTAAGCATTTTGTTTTTATTCAAACTGTTGCTGAACACTTCAATCTGCAGCATTTTTTTTTTTTTGTATTTTAGCATTGGATATTAAGGTCATTAGCTATTTAATTTAATAATAATAACCTCAGGAGACAAAACAACACATTAAAATGTTTAAATAAATAAATACTAAATCTAATATCACAGTTGCTAAAATTAAAAACTAAATTTAACCTGCTAGTAGTTGCGCTATAATTTGTAACGTTAGTAGTCGCCACGGTCTCACAAACCGTTTTTGTTTCTTTTTTTAAGTAAAATAAGCAACAAATAATAAAATTCAATCAACACAGGGTAGGTTAATAAATAAACTACCAACTGGTAAAATATATACTTTTTAAAATTATTATTTAAGCTCTATAAAAATTTGTATTGGCCTGGATTCAGAGACCGTGCGCGACTATTGGAAGGTTAAAACTAATATCACAGAACCTACTATCACAACTGACAACAACGTTGTAAAAGACTTTGATGCCAATACCTATACATTAACATAACCTAATATCACAGATGACACCGAAGCTGTAAAATGCTTCGATGCCAGACTGTAGCATATTGTTTCTTTTTGAATTTTATTTAGTTGTAGTTTCAATGTGACACAATTAGATATTCTATAATAATTTATTTTATTGTCTGTGGACACTTTGCTATGTTCACATAAGTCACGTGTTAATACATATCAATTTCATTAACATTTAAATGTCATATGTTTTGTTTACATGTCATTTACATCTATGATAACCTAAAATGATGGATTAATAAGTAAATTTACCAGATTTCTAATAAGTGTCATCAATATAACTGATATAGTTATAAATTTATACATTAATTACTTACTTTACATGTCAGTCACAACAAATATCACGATATTTTACAAGTTTGTTTTTAATAGAAATTGTAAGCACATAAACAAAACATATTAATCATATTATAAACACTTGTAGTTTGGTCAACATGTAGTAGTTGACATTTCAACCACCATGGAGCTAACAACTTAAAAAGTAATTCCAATATTTCTATAGCTTGTTCATTAAAACTGTAGTGAGGTAGAAACAATGAAGTTTAATTTATACCAGCATAGCATGGGTATTGTATTTTTTTTAAATAATACAGTCAATTTTACAATTAAAGAAAACATTTAAATTAAAAATAAAATACAGCAAATTACTTCAAATTGGTATGTCAATCATAAAACTTATTCAACTATATAAGACAAAAATACAAAGGTTTTTTTTTATGTTATCTATCTAGTTATGAAAACAAGGAGTTACAGCACAAACAAAATTTTATTTCTTTTAATTCTTTAAAGTACGACTTCAGTGGATGTTGTAATTCTTTGCAGCTTCATTTTTGTTGACTATTTTTTGAACAATTTGTGCTTCATGCACACTGCATTTGTCATACAGAAGCAGAGTCTTTTTTTTCTTGTACAGTAAAGCTCCGCTAATCCGGATCAATTAAAACATGGCTTGATCCGAATTATTGAACAATCCGGATTACTGGAACAATAATAAAATAAGTAATAAAGCTTTTATTATAATGACAATAGAACAAATTTTTTGTCTGAACTACAAGGACATCTGGTCTAAAGCGATTCGGATTAGCGGAGCTTTACTGTACTTCTTATTATTGTAGTTTTTTTTGTACGGAATTAAGAAAATTTTATCAGCGTTCTAGAAAACTGAGGCCTATTTGTGCAGAAAATTGCGTTTTTTCTTTTTGTGTGATGGAGAGCCTTTATGAACCGAATAAACTGATAAGTATAGTACGCCTATAGATAGTGTCTTTAAGACATCGGCTTAAATGATGGGTAGGGATTATGTCATTACCGTTTGCCTTGGGGGGGCAATTATCTTTGTATTATCTACCTGGAAGTTATTTAAGGATGAAAAGGGTATTGTGTAATTAAAAGTTTTGGTCCCATAGCCCATTCATTTATTTTTTTATTTTTAAGTATAAAAAGTAAGTAATATTTTTGAACACTTTATACATTTCAACCAACAGAAAAACTGAAAAATTCCTGAGCTAGGGCTATGCATGTACAACATTGAGACATATATATGATACCACAATACAAAATAAGACAGTTTGCAGTGAGGCACAGCATGTGTGTTGCAACGTCCCTAGAACAAATCAATGTGTATCACGTGCATTATACCTCATGGTGCTCAACATGTTAAGCGTTATTTAGAAATATTATCATATTTTGTTAGTTATGTATTGGCATCTCATAACATAATTCCATAACGTGTGTTATATGTACAGTGTGGGTGAGAAACAATGAGGTTTTTTAGTGTTTACAGGTTTCTTAACCTGTTTTCTCTAAAAAAATAATCTTAAAAGTAACTAGAATAAACGTCAATTTTCTTAGACGTTTGTCACTTTTTAAGTAAGGTTAATGTTTATTAAAAATAATGTAAAGGTGAATTTACTATAATAAAATATGAATTGTGAAGTATTGAATGAATTTAAAAGAATATTATGTACAGACTCTGATTAAATGGAATTGTTAACTATTTAAATTATATAATGGTCATATTAAATAAGGTTTAATTTTATCAATTTGTATAATTTATTTTGTTTTTTTTATTTTTTAGAATTGTATTTTTTATTTTTAGTTTATATTTTATAATTTAAGATTATAGTTTAATTTTAGAATTTAACTTTATTTTAATTAATTCTAGTCCTATTTCAATAACTTTTTTATTTGATTGAATATCTTTATTATTTATAAGATTTGTTTTATTTATTTCTTTTATAGTAATTTTTTTATAGAACTGAATATATAGAGGGAGTTTTTATTTATATATTTATTAAAAATATGTTTAGGTCAATTTAATAATAATATAAATTGTAGTGTAGTGCAGTGCATTGTAAATTTGAAATAGTGTGAATTATTTATTGCAATTGGAAAACTTAAGTGATAAATAAGTGTGAATTATGTGCAGTGGAACTATCAATGAGGATGGCATCTAGTTGTACTCTCTTCAGAATTTATTATAAAACTGTTGTGAATCACAATTTACAAATTATGTACCTGTAAGAAGAAACCAACTGACAGCTGATGAAGTTTGGTTGTTGTCAATCCCCTATCTTACACAAAACAACAGTATACTCAATTAGTATTTGGGTTGCAATTAGGCGAAGAATAAATGGACCTATATATTTGACGATGTAGAACGGTTTTGCACTATAATTTTAGATGGATTTCTTCTAAAATTACACTATTATGAATTGCAGACTGCTTACTTTTAGCAGACGAAGCAACTGCTAAATGTTGTATCCAGCTTTTCGTCATTATACAGGGAGTTTATAAATGAATGGGATTATGTAATACTACATATGTTTTCATATGTTTGCTTGACAGCTGTCTAAGTTGATCTGTCAAAACAAATAATTTAGTGAACACTTTAAAAAAAGCGGCACATTTAAAGTGATTACATAATCCCATTCATTTATAAACTCCCTGTATAAATGTATGTTGAAGCAGTTGCATATGCAACTTGTTCATTATCAAGTGAAAGTAATTGAATTAACGATTCTTTATATGATGGTTTACAAATATTTTGATAGGAATTTCTGTATTGAAAAAAGCTTTATTAAATTGATTTAGGCACGATGATAATGAATCTTTACTAAAGCATTTTGTTCTTGTGTAAATACTTTTGTACATATAATTTAATTGTTGAATTCATAATCTTTCACAATTTTTATTTATTATAAATCCTTTGGAGCATAGGGCATCTTTCGGTGTTTTTTGACTTCTTTTTTAAATAAGGCTGTCACAGCCTTATGTGTTTCTTTGTTTAATTTCTTCTACTGATTTCTTTCAGTTTGTTTTGTTCTCTACTTTCGTTTTTAGGTCGTTTCATGACATGTTTATTTTTCCATGTTTTTTGTGTATTTGTTTTTGCCAGGTGTTTATTTGCTTTTCTCTTTTCCTTCTCCCTCTTATGCTGTACTCTAGTGCTGCTCTGGTTATATTCATATTTCCTTTTCTTAGAGTTTTACATTTTTTTCACAGTTATTCATTTGAGATTATTTCAGGACAGTAGATTTTTAGTATACTGCGTAGGCATTTATTTACAAATGTCTATAATTTTTATCGTTTTTTGGTTGGTAGTCCAAGATTCTGATGCATATAGTAGTATACTCTTTATGTTGCTATTAAAAATTCTGATTTTGTTATTCGTAGATATCTCATTTGATCTCCAAATTTTCCATAACATGTTGAAAGTTTCTTGTGCTTTTTTTATTTATGTGTCATCTTTGCTTCTACCTGTTTTTTGCCTACTTTTTCTATCTCTCTTGCATTTGTTTTAATCTTTACATCTTGGGTTTTATTTATTGCTATCTCTTTTAGTTTTGTTGTTTTCTTTTGTAAGATGTTTGTTTTCTTCAATTAGGCAAACGTCATTGGCAAATTTTAGGTCTTCTAGTCTTTCCCATAATTTCCAGTAGGATAGGTTTTATGGTCTGCAATGTTTCTCATTATGTAATCAATAATGACCAGGAAAAGCATTGGCGATAGGATGCATCTTTGTCTTACCCCTGTCTCTATTTCTGGAGAGATTGTCATTTACTTTAATATTTGCTGTATAGTTTTCGTATAATATTTTTACCATTTGGATGATTTTTGTAGGTATACCATAGTTCTCTCCACATCCTTTCTCTGTTTATTTTATTGAAGGCTTGTTCAAAGCCTATAAAATTAACATTTATAGTTTTTTGCCATTCTAGGGTATTTTCGAGGATTATACATAATATGCATATATTGTCCGTGCAGGGAATTTCTGGGCCTGAAACCTGATTGATTGTTTTTTAGAGTTCCGAGCACGCCATCTCTCATTCTCTCTAACAGAATTCTTGTAAGCAGTTTGCTTGCTTTTTTTTTTCTCTAATATGCTTCATATGCTTCATTCTTCTTCTGCTTGTATATTAGGAATTGTTCTATTTGTGTACATTTGTCATATCTTGCGCTTTTTTTTTACTTCTTTATTCTTTTCTTTGTATTGTTTTTCCAGTTTACCTACTTCTTTCGCACTGTTGCAGCCTAGTATTCTGTGTTTGATTTTTTTTGTGTTAAATTTTTTTCCATGTAACTTGCGTCATCCAATTTTTGTGTTTTTTGGTTCTGTCCTACTACTTTCATAGTTGTTTCTTTAATTGAATTCTTGTGTTTTTCTCATAATTGATTTAAAGTTTCATTTTTGGAGTGTCTGTTTTCTAATTTATTTTGGAGATTTTCCTCAAATTTGTTTTTGTTTTCTTCGTTGTAAAGCCATTGTACATTATATCTTACTTTGTCCTGTTTGCTTTTCTCATGTGTTGACAGCTTAATTAATTCTTGTTTTTGCTCTTACTAATATGTGGTCTGTGCTTCCATTCGCTCCTCTTGCACAATTACCTATTATTATTATGTTGCTTCCACATTTTAATGTCTTCAGTTTGCGTATTATTGATCTTAAAGTTTTAATTAAATTAAATTTTCACATTACATATTTAATTAATTGACCAATTTCTAGTCAGATTATAATACATATATTAGAACATGTTTATTTTGTTTCAATTTATTGACAATTGGTATTTTTTAAGAATTTTTGCATTACCACATCATAACCTAAAAAATAGTTTGTAAATATTGATATTTATTATACTATTTAAGAAAGTATTATAATATTGAGAATTAAAAATCATAAAAATTTGCTTTATACTGCAGGGTAAACTCCTTGGAAATGAGAATATTAGTTATGAAATACATTTACAGGTTTTTAAAATATAAACGAGAATTGAACTTGTCTGAAATTGTGTACACTTCTTCTGCGCTACAGACTATATGGCGAGTAAACAGCTACTACATTGTGGAATGCCAACATGATTTTTATTATTGCAAGTAAATTATTAACATAAACAAAATTATAGGTTAGGACAAATAAGCCCAGTAGATGCAAAACTCTGTATTTGCAAAATACTGAAATAGTCAGTGCCGCAGCTAAGACCCCGCAGGGCGGGGGGGCCCGACATGTTTTGGGGCCCCTAAGCCTCAAGAATTAAATAACCGAATTAATTAAGTACATTGATCAGTGACCACTATTGTTATTTAATAAAATTAATAATACTAAATTTTTATAAAACAAAAAAATATTGTTTAATTTAATATATAGTATTAGTGTATCAAGGGCCAAAAATAGGCTTAGCCGCCCGCCGCTTTTAGCAGCACGACCAAGCAAAGTGACGGCTGCTAAAGCCTTTTGGCACGAGTTACACATGATATTTTTTTATTATAATTTGTTACTACTGTCAGATTTTAAGGTATGATGTCTACATATGAAATTTTAATTCACAGCCAATCAAATATCGCGAATAACCGAAAAGGCTAATAAGCATATGCGGGCCGAAAATTGTCTTTTCGAAAAAGATGCAGGCAAAAAAAGGTATTTCAGCTGGACTGATCGTCGTCGTTGTCGTTGTTTATTCGGCTGCCTTTAGTGCTTCTGTTTTTACAAGTTACAAGTTGTGTTGGTTTGTTTGCATGCTTCTGCCAATGAAAAACTTGGTTGTTCCAGGCTCTCAATTCTTTAATGAGCTGTTACCATACATATGAAGCGGTATTTAACCGGCAATAGTGACAGTGCAAGTGATGTTATAGCTTAGAATAACTTTAGTTTTGCATTTGTGTTGTTCTTTATACTATCGCTCTCTCGCATTCTCCTGTTTTGTGTATTTTTTCTTGTCGAGCATAATGTTTGTTAGTATATTTAAAGTAATTGTTAATTGTGCCAACTGATGATCAATCCAATCATGGGAGTACCTACATTTTCAGTATTTATTTTATTTTATAAAAAAAAGTTTTTTTATGTACACGTATTTGTTTGTTTCACACGTATGCGGTTCTTTTTCGCAACCAAAAACGATTGAAACTTTTTCACACATACATAGTTTATATTGGCTTTTGTGTTTTTTTTTTTCCGTACACAGGCTTAGTAGTAATCATAATGAAGAGAAGTCAAGTTGTTGCCATATTGTTTCTCTATAGAAGAATAAAAAAACAAAGGGGGAATACTAGCATTTATTGGGAGCACCCTCTCATCACATTACGTGGGAGTATTTGGTGCTATACTGTTTCTATTAGGTACCAAATACAAACCAAAAAAGAACCGAAAACGAATCAAATCTAATGGAATCCCATACGTGTGAAACGAGTCTAAGGCGTTAAAAAAGTTATAGCTTAATCTGTCTGTGGGACCGAAAACGTAAGTATGGCTCCCTAACCAGAAAGCTATAAGCGGCAAGAGCGCAATAATTGAAACAAACCGGTTTTTACAGCCATTAGTTTAAGCGGTCTGTCTCATAGACCGTATGTTAGTCCCGGAAGGTTAAATAATACAGGTTATATTTTTGTGAAAATTGTTTTAATTGAAAGATGTCATTGACATCAAGTTTTGTATTAGTTTAGTTATCATAAATCAACCAGGAAATGTATTTACATCGTTTTTTAGTTAAAAATAAGTACAATAGTTTATAATAATTAATATAAAAAACTTTAATTAAAACTTGCGCAAATGTTCAACCTTTCAAAGCATGTATAGCAGGATATGATTGGTTCTGTAGTTTGCTTGAGAGTGGGACAAAGCTTACTATGCACTTTTCCACCAAATTAAATACAGCATTTGTGTAATAAGAAATAAATTCTTATTTTAATTATGATTAATGAAGATTGTTTATATTATGTATTAAAACATTAATTTTTTTTCAGGGAGTTTGAAACTCAAATAAGAACTTACACAGGAGAAGATCCACTAGATAATTATTACCACTATATCTTATGGATAGAACAATGTTATCCTAAACATGGTCAACAAGGTAATTTTAGTGATTTACTTTATGATTGCCTCACCAAATTTCAAGATGATGTGCGATATGCAAATGATAGAAGATTTTGTAAACTTTGGATTAAATATGTAAGTTACTATATAATTTAGATGATCAAAATATGATTTCAATTCAATTATAGATTGACATGCAAGAAAATCCTATTGAAATGTATAAAATATTGTATTCAAAGGACACATGTAAAGGATGTGCTGATTTGTATAAAGCATGGGCATATTATCACGAGGCAGTTGGAGATTTTAGAACAGCCGATCTGGTTTTTCAAACTGGTATAAAAGAATGTGCACAACCTTTTGATGAGCTTAATATTGCACATCAAAATATGATATATGCAGCTGGACAACAGGTTAATAATAACATATAAATTCTAAATAACATCTGTTGTACTATTTTTGATAACCAATGTTTTAGTTAATAAGAGGTGTGGACAATCAAAGATTATTAGAGGAACGACAAGCTTTAACAACATTGCAATCATTTAGGACGGGACGGGTAGGAAGTGTAAGAAGTATTGCGGCCGCTACTCCAGGCATCTTACCATCTAATGTTTCAATGCAAAGAACCAATGCTCCTATTCAAGTTTTTGAAGACTATGGGGAAGTTGGAATTGGTGCTGTGGCTGCTCCAGTTAATATACTTTCTGCAGTAAAACGAGATATTACTAAAGAAAACTTTATGAAAGCTGGAACATGGAGTAGCGGTACAAAAAGAACTGCAGCATCCCATCATAAGGGGCCATCATTTTTAAGTAATTATTTCAGCACATAATAAATGTTTACAAATTTAATATTATTTTTTAGTTCATGATGAAGCTAGTGAGTCACCTGAAGTGAAAGGAATTATGTTACCACAGGATTTCTTTACACATACACTTGAAGACTTTAGTCATTGGAAATCAGATATTACTACTCCCGATCCTGATGATCCTACTAAAATACCAATGTATTGTAAAAGACAGGTATATATTGATTCTTCTACGGAGTACAGTATAGAAGAAGTGCGTAGTCGACGTTATTTGAGAAAAAATAGGAGTAGATTAAGTGTTCCATTTATGGAAACTGAGCAAGCAATTCAAAGCATTGTTGGTGGTGATAGTATAGTGGATACTTCTATGAATGAGGAGCCTGTTATGGTTCCAGAATATGAAAATCCTTTACTACAATCATGTAATTTGTCCCAACATCCAACACTGCCAGAACATTTAAACCATCAATCTGATCTTCTGCATCAGTCTCTTCAGCAGAACCAATCTCATTTACATCAACAATCTCATATACAGCAGCAACAATATGTACAACAACAACAACAAATGCAGGTTTCTCAACAACTGTTTCTGCAACAACAAGTAGAACCCCAACAGCATTTGCTTAACATTTCATCACCAAAACTTTTGCCACATTTGCACGAAGTTCAAAATATAAGCGGGATTAGAAGTTTCAATAACGTGTCTTTAGGGGCTATGGAAGTTCCGACACCTGAGATGGTACAATTCCAACAACATGAACAATCATCTTATAATAGTCCTAATAAAGTATTACAGGTTAGTTTTTCTAACAATGTTTTAACAAATATTTAAATTTTATTTGTTTTTAGAATTTTTCATCTCAATCATCATTTAGACATCCTCAGCAAGTTCAGTCTCCACATCGATTTCAACAACAGCCATATGCAAGTCCAGTAATGGCAGCACCTCCGTCTCAAGAAATATTGCCTGCTGATGCTTTAATGGATGTTTTATGGGCAGATACATCATCAGAAAATATCATGCCAAATGAGCTTCCTAAAACACATTTATCAAAATTTGCTGTTTTTGAAGAATCTACTGTGTTTCCAAAAGCTCAAGCTCAACCTAAAGGTAATATTTAACTCTTTATTTGTTATAATTATATTATATTCTTTGAATTTTTAGGCAGTGCAATGAAAACCCCATTTAAGATTTTAAGTGATGAAGATCTCGCAGAGACCGGATCAAGAGGTGGAATGGATACAGCTACAACAGCCCAAGCCAATGATGGTGCTAAAAGATTAGCAGTGTTTGATGACCATGAAGAAAATAGTTCGGATAGACTAGATTTAAATTCAACTAACACCGAAATATTTTGTTTAAGAGCTATGCATGTGAGCACACCTCAAAAATTAGCTACAATAATTGAAGAAAAAAGCAGTTACGCGTAAGTAAAATGATTATTTACTAATTTATATAATAGGCATTTTAAAATGATAGATGATTTTATTTTATATTTATTATGTTATGTATTTTTATACAGACTTTGATGACTTATCATCATTTTCAATATAATAATATAGGGTTTTCCAATAAGAGGTTTCATTTTGATATTTAAAAAAAAACGGGTATTTTTTAAGAGAAATCAATTAATATATTGATAATGATGATTAATCATCGAAACATGTATGTTGAAATAAATAAATAAATAAAATCATTAACTTCGATAATATGAATAAAATAAAAGGATTTTATAAAATAAATAGAGAAAATATAAAATAAATCAATAAATGTTTATTTCATTGTAAAGAGGAAGGTATGCCATTAACATTTGAAATCGATATCAGTCAAATGCCCTTCACGATTGCAGTTGCAGTACCACATTCTTTTCATAAAATTTTCCATGGCCAATTTGCACATTTGCGACTGTATGTCCTCTATAACTTCACGAATTCCATCTTTAAGGTCTTGAATCGATTGAGGAGCATTGGTATAACCCTTATCTTTCACGTGGCCCCAAAGAAAAAAGTTTAAAGGTGTTAAATTACATGGTCTCGGTGGCCAATTGTGATAACCTCTACCTCGCTTGTGTGACACGTACCGCCGTCTTGCTGAAAATAAACGTCCTCCACATCAATATCTTAAAAAATCATTAATCTTACCTCGGTAGCGCCATTCATTCACCGTAACAGTTGCACCAGCCTCATTTTTGAAAAAGTAGGGTCCAATCACACCGCCAGCCCAAAAACCGCACCAAACAGTGACACGTTGAGGATGCAAAGACTATTCAACAATCATTCTTGGATTTTCTGAGCCCAAAATGCGACAATTCTGCTTATTAACATAGCCTCCGAGGTGAAAATTTTCCTCATCACAAAAATAATGATTTAAATCAATTAAAATGAATTAAAATTGGAGGGGGGATCGGGTAATTACCCCCCTAAACATTTTTTGCTTATCAATTTTTGTTAAAAATTACCGATATTCCATATTCAAAACAAGTAACATAACCGGTAAATTTTTAAATATATATATATATATATATATATATTTTAGTTTTATGTTTAAACTTGTTTCAATAGATTTAAACTTTTTAAAGAAACTTAAATTATAAAAAAAAACTTAAAATTTAAGATTTAAATCATTGAAAAAAAAAGAATTAAAACTTAAATCATTTATATTTAGAAACAAAGCTTATGACTTATCATTTAAATCTTTTTAAAAATGATTTGTTACAGCTCTGTCAACACAGCTAGTTTTTGCATAGGCTTTCATTCTTTTCTAATTCCTCTATCTGTAGTACTAACAGAAACGGAATGAACACTTCAAATCCAGCATTGGAACATGCCTGTCTACTCTAGAGTTAGTTAGTTGTCTCACAAGTGCTCGCCAGATTTCAGTACCCTCATCTTAAAATAACATTTTTTAACATGATGCTACAATCCTCAAAAATATTTGACAACATTTCATAATCAGTAAAACTTTTAGAAACTAAATGCAATTACTTTATAGTTTCTCTAATAGAATATAGTTGATGGAGTTGACCGTTACTATGTGATAATTCTTAATACAATAATTTAATAATTCATGTATTGTCTGAAGAAGACTGAGGTTCAGCCGAAACTACAGTCACAGTGTGACGAAATAAATAGTGATATAAAAACATAGTAATTGTTTTATTTAATCTTTTATTTAATCTTTTTCTCTAATAGAATCTTATAATAAATAAAAATTATTTTTTTAAATGTTAACTTACAGTTCATCATCATCAGGTGCTAGTTCAAATACTGCAAATAAAACCAGGGTAAATAATATGAAAACTATAGAAGAAAATAGTTTCCATAAAACAAGTTTTAATAATATAAAAACAATAACGGAAGAGGAGAGTAGATATCATTCCAACTTAGCACAAAATATGAAAGCCAATGCAGCATTACGAATTTCTTTATTAGGAGATTTAATGGATTGTGATACGCAACCTAGCACCCCAACCTTAGAGGCACAAGTTCCTGTTTACGAAGTAGATGATGATGATGAAGATGAAGAAGAGGAAGAAGAAGAGGAAGATGATGAGGATGATCATGAAGAATATCAGGTAAATAAATATAATATAAATAATAATATGCATAATAATTACTATAAATTACAGGCTGTTGAACATGTTCCATATCCTATACTAGCAAAAAGCCCATCAGATCCTTTCAAAGCTCCAGTTATAGCAAAATTACTTCATCATGTTGGATTTCCTGGTAGACATAGACAAGGCTATTCTATACTATATAATGGTGTACCAAGATTGGCTGTGAAAAAAGAACCCTGTACTATTGGTGGTGATAAATATTATGTTGAAAAGTTACTTGGAAAGGGAACATTTGGGTCAGTTTTTAAGTGTATACGTGTAATAGACGGTGAGCTGGTTGCTCTTAAAGTTCAAAAGCCTCCAAATAAATGGGAATTTTATATATGCCGGGAATTACAAAGTCGGTTAGCCAAACATGAGTTACGGAATAAATTTATGAATGTCCACATGGGTTACTTCTGTAAGTATAATTGTTGTTAGTTAAATTATTGTATTGGGAAGATATTTAATATTTTATTCTTGCAGTTAAATTAAAGCATAGAAATTATTCTTGCTTTGACTTAAAAATTCAGTATTTTTTAGGTCATTTGAGAATAAAAAGAAATGATTATATTATAATCAAAAACCATGTGTAAATGTAAAGTTCAACTAACTTTTAATTATATTAAAATGTTGTGGTGAAACTATTTTTAGATAAGAGCTAATAATAATTAGGGATAATTTGCATTTTTCAGTATTTTGTCACCAAATGGAATTAATTTGTTTTAAAGTGAAAATAATTTTTCTCCATGTCTTCATTTTGTGCCTCGAACTAATGAATGAGATCATCAATCAAGACCGAATATTTATATGTGCAACTATCAAGTGTAGAAGTATTTTCCCATGAAATTTGAGTTTTTCAACAAATTAAAGTCATATTATTAAGAAAAAGGCTGTATCTACAATTTTTAGCAAATTCTAGTTACTTTCATTGGGCGATCATTTTAATTTTTTTGAAGTAGCCTATGAATCATAAAATATATGAAGTATTGATTAGTTATAGCTTGAATGCTACTTATTGTTGAAAGTTATATCAGGAATTTTGTTATATAAAACGCTAAAGGCTTGTTGCCTTCAAAAATATTTTGCAAAAAATATCTCTAAATAACTCTAGTTTTCTGCAATTTTCTAAAAACTATATTGGCGGTTTTTATTGTCTTTTCTTTAAATATAATAATAATAAAACATAAATTAGACAAAGAGGATACAATATAGTCTTATAAGTATGAGTACACTTAAATCTCTTTGCTTAATTTTGATTGAGATCTCAGTCAAGTTAATAAATATCTTCAACCTTCTAGAAAAACACCGCACCACATTTTTTGAAATAATTTACATGAACATATCCATATTATAAATTAAGGGGAGAAAATAGTTCTACAAAATTGTAATGTAGTTATCTCGGAACTTAATAAAGATAATTTATTTCTGTTTTTGGAATTGTGATAAGAATATTAGCAAAATTCTTGTGAAATGAGGGGGTTGTAAGACTTCTGGGGCGATGTAAAAAGCGCAATAAAGAAGAAAATATAATCATAAATAAAAAAGTTAATTGCCAATTTGTGTTCGATTTTTTTCAGATTGTTTAAAACATTAACGTGCCTATAAAAAAAATTATGGCGTTAAAATTATCACAAAATTATTTTTTTCTTGCTTTAAAACTACAATAAGAATAATGGATGTTAACAAGAAGCCGGCCGGAGCTCCGCCTATTACGTTTTGTTTTGTGTATAAAAAATAGTATTTTATATTGCAAATAGCTGCGCTTATTTATTATGTCACAAATTGACATTTGCAATATTTATTTATTTATGGGCGGGTGAAAATTTATTTGTATCAAATTCTATTTTCATAAATAATGGGTGTTAGACAAACAACGTACTGCTGAACAATTCCATTTTGAATGTTTTTTTTTGAATACCATAAAGGCAGATACACACATGTATGTTTTAATTTTTAGTATACATACTTGCAATAACAACCAACCAACGGGTTTTTTAAAGGGCAACATATATTATTATTATTTTTTTTAATCTCCAAGATATTTTAAATAGTTATAACGTTATAACCTAGTAAATTAAAAAAAAACATTTTATTTGTTTTCAATTGAAAATGATTGTAATTGAATAATTGGCAGTAAAAATTACTAATGTTTAATTTCTGGAATATTTTTATGTTAATATGCGTAATATAGTAACTTAAAATGACCTTTTTCAATATTTTTTTCTAAAAATTGGTACAACATGCATAAAAACCAGAATATGGATGAAATATGCAACAAAGCTTAAATATGGTCAAAATATGCAAATGCATATGCAAATATGCATTTGAGTATAATCCAGTCACTAGTAATAAGTGTAGCAGTACCAAAACGTTAAATAAATTGTTACACGCGCGAATTTTAAATTTTGTTTTTATTATACATTTACAACATTTACAACTATAACAGTTGTTATTTTTGAAAAATAGCTTATAGCTCAATAAAGTCTACTAAATGCAAAGGCGATTGTTAATAATCTTCTCAATATAATATATATGCCAATTACTGATTAATTTTAAAAATAATAATTTTTTAATCATTATTTTCAGACGATACAGCATCCGTGCTACTTTCAGATTTTAGTCCATATGGTTCATTATTAGATGCAGCAAATAATTTGAAAATTAAATTAAGAAAAACTGGAATGAAAGAAAATCTTTGCATACATTTTACTTTAGAGATGCTTAATATTGTCCAAGCCATGCATGATGTTAAAATAATCCATGCTGATATTAAACCAGATAATTTTCTTGTGACACTACACGGAAATGATGTTGGCTTACAATTAATTGATTTTGGATGCAGTATTGATATGTCCTTATATCCTGAAGGAACCACATTCACACGTACAATAACAACATCTGGATTCATGTCTTGTGAAATGCGTGATAACAGGCCATGGAGCTATCATACGGATTTATTCTGTGTAGCAGCTACTACACATGTGTTATTATTTGATAAATATATTCATATTCAAAAGAAAGATAATATTTGGTCAATTGTACAGAAAATACAAAGGTATCAAAGTGTAGATTTATGGAGCACATTCTTTAATATATTATTAAACATGCAAGATGGTCTACCAGACATAAATCATTTGAAACAAATATTGAATATGTGCTTGAAGCCACAAGAATTGAAGCATGAAATTCGAGAAATTATTAATACTCTTAAAAACCAATAACCAAGGAATGTTATAGTATAAAAGGTGCAGCCACATTTAACTGTGTACTGTTTACATATTTTATATTACTTATTTATAATGTTATTTGTGTCTGCATCATAGGATTCTGCTTTTACTTAAGTAAATTTAGTTTTTTTGGGTTTAATTTTAAGTTTTCAAAATATTTTTATCAATGGCATATGTTAGGATATAGTAAAATGTTAAATATAATGTCAAAAATACATGTATAAATCAGTCACTATAATGCCTCTCATAATTTTATGTATTTGTTTTTTTTTAATTTAAAAGAACTTATACAGACGACATTCTCACTTTTTATGATAGCATGGACGTAACCAGAAACTTCCAAGCAACGGAAAAAATATTGTCATCTTAAGAACTTTTAAAGCTTGATTGTGGACAACCCAAGTACTTTTTATTCAGAGTTTAATACAATGTTTTATTTCCAACAGTTGCATTGTTAATGTCAAAATTGGCAACCTTTTCAATTAATTTTTAACAAAGATTTATATAATATTATACTGCATGAATTTTATATACTGAAGGTACTTTGGTTGTATAGAGCTTTATTAGACTTTTCTATTGGTCATACTAATGGGTTATTCTATTTAATATAATTTTGAGAGTCAATAATACTTAATTAATTTTGTTTGGCCAACTATGTCTTTGTCTATTTTATTTTATATTTACACTGTTTAAAAATACATAGATCTAACATATTTATTACAAATTGAATTTATGATTATATCCAAGAGGAAAACGAAAATAAAATAGTGAAAACATAATTTTCAATTATTTATTATTATTCAAGAATAGGATAGTACTCTGGAGTAACTGACAAAAAAATCTTTGGACTAAAATTTTGAGAAGCAAATTAGAAGTGAGGGAGCGTATAACAAGATGGTATGAGGAAGGAGAAGAAAACTGATGGTATTAAGTTTTTTTTTTGCTTGTGAGTAATTTAACAATTAAGATTAACAAGACAACAAAAAAAGGTACTTATTATCAAAGCGGCATGGATGAACTCGTTTTGTTTGTGTCGTTAGGAAAGTTTTAAAAATAGCGTGTATAAAGTGACCATATTCTTGTATTGTATGATTGAGATTGACATAAGATTGAAAAGAATAACTGTCAGAAAGTGAAAGAAAGAAGATATTGAGAATAAAATAAAAAATGACATGGAAATACATAAAGCAGCACAAAATAAAATGGGAGACAAATGGACATAAAAATAAAAAGTTGTTCAAATTGCAAATTATAAAATGTTTGTTCTAGGAGATTAGTCTTTTCTTTGGGAATTGGCATGGTATGCCAGGCTTAAATTAAGTGTTTTATTTGTAGTAGGCTTGGCAGGTCGTCTGCGCACAATACATAGTTGCTAAATGCTACTCTGTGTGATGTTCTTGTGAATTTGCTTTTTGTATTTTAACTTGGTATTGAATTGACTAAAAAATAAAAAGGTATTCATATTTTCACAGTTATGTCTTAAACTAGGATTTTGTGAACTTTATTCTTAAAACCCCTCCATCTAATCGTAGATAAATGTTTAAGTTTTCTAAATCCGGTCTCAGATCGTAATTATGTTAACTGATGCATTAGTTATCTTGGCTCCCGTATACATGTAATTCCCTATACCGGCCGGGGGTATAGACGGCTCTTAATGGATTATAAATGGTAATTTTATTATATATATTCTTTCCATTTTTTAAAAACTTGACAGTAATTTCTTTGATAGATGGTAATGGTTTATAAATTTTATTATTATTATTCATTGGCTAAAAATTCAAAATATCCTTGTTAAAATACAGAATAGGCCCATATAACTTCTTTAATAATTGTTTTAGAGAAATGATCACCCTTTAGTTTAAACCTTCTTTTCATCTTGCATAGGTGAATTGGCGATCTTAGAATTTATTTGTGGTGCATAATAAAATTGGAAATTATAGTAAGCTTAAGAAAAAAAAATGTATAAACAAAAGTATATATTTATTAAAATAACTAGGAGCTCCATTTTGATAATACAAACTTAAAAAGAATAAAACACATAATTATATTTTATATAATAATATAATAGCTGTAACAATCTGCACTTTTTACATTTTCAAATTTATATTACATAAAAATTTATGACAACTTAAGTATCAGATCAGTAAGGTGGGGGATGTATGTACGATTTTCATAAATGCGAATATAAAATGGAATCAAGTCTTTTACACACATAATTCGTATTAAAATAGTATAAATCGATAACACGAATCATATTCACATGCATACTAAAAAAAACATTTACACAACTACACGAAATTATATAACTAGTACATTTTAGACATTCGGCCAAAAATAATGGAAGTCGGCCCAAAATCTTTTTTGTTTAACAGTTCATTTGGTAGTAGAGATATCATTGTATATA
Source organism: Tachinus rufipes (assembly GCA_963932245.1). Classification (NCBI taxonomy): domain Eukaryota; kingdom Metazoa; phylum Arthropoda; class Insecta; order Coleoptera; family Staphylinidae; genus Tachinus; species Tachinus rufipes. Next base: position 39,655,865 of record OZ010741.1, on the reverse strand, counting down.
ATACAACGATACAACCAGTTTAAGCCATTTGAATTAAACTGGCAGTGCACTGGTCACTTATCAATTTACTAAAACTTTCACTGATGTTTGTGTACCAAAGAATCTCTTTCCCGAATGAATGTTATTTTATCGCAGTCATTTTGTGATTTTTATGTGAAGGGAATCTGTTTACATCATCCCTCCCATGCCGCCCATTCCACCCATACCGCCCATTCCTCCCATACCACCACCACCAGGCATTGGAGGATCATCTTTAGGTATGTCTGTGATTACGGCTTCTGCTGTTGTGAGGAGTGAAGCAACACCTGATGCATCTGTGATTGCTGTGCGAACAACCTAAGAAAAAAAAATTCGGTAAATAATAATAATTAACAATTAAACATTTAGATTTTAAAAAATCTATAAAAACTTGTCAAAATTAACTACACTTACTTTAGTTGGATCAATAATTCCTCGTTCTACCATATTTACAAATTCGTTGTTTAATGCATCATAACCAAAATCTCCTTCTTGTGCTTCTACTTTGGCAACAACTTGTGCACCATCAACACCTGCATTCATAGCAATTGTCATGCATGGAACTCTTAATGATTTCCTTACAATTTCAATTCCTGAAATAGAATTAGTATATTAATTTAGTCATAAAGAAAATTAAGGTAATTTTGAAACATTTTGCATAAATAACTATTGTAGGTTTAAAATTTTGTTGCTTTGTGTCAACTCAGTAGGCTAATTAATCTACTAAACATTAATGGCACTAAAGCAATTTTATATAGCACAACTTCGACACCCATTATTCCAGATAATAAAGAAAAATGGGCTCTAATGTGTGCACAAGAAAAGATTATTATTTCTTATTTAATATATTATAACTTACCCATAGCTTGATCACTGTTATTTGCTTTAACAGTATCTAAACTCTTGATGCAACGAATGAGGGCGGTTCCACCTCCGGGAACAATACCTTCTTCAACAGCAGCACGGGTTGCATTAAGGGCATCATTGACACGATCTTTCTTTTCATTCATTTCTACTTCACTGCTACCTCCAATCTTCAAGACAGCTACACCTGATGCAAGACGAGCTAAACGTTCTTGTAATTTTTCTTTTTCATATTCAGAGGTGGTGGTATCAATTTGATCACGGATTTCATCAGCACGTTTATCTACATCTTCCTTTCTACCTTTGCCTTTCAAGACCAAGGTATCATCTTTAGTTATAGCTATTTCACCAACCTGTCCTAAATCTGAAAGCTTGATGTCTTCAAGTTTGACAATATTGGCATCATCTCCGAAAACAATTCCACCAGTTGAGATAGCCATATCCATAAGAGTTGCTTTACGGTTATCACCAAAACCTGGAGCCTTAACTGCAGCAACCTGAAGACCAATTCTCAATCTATAAGGAATATAATATATTAAAAAATTGTACTAAAATGCATTTATTTATATTTATATTTTAATTAATTGTATGATTAAAACATTGAAACTGATAGATAATAGACCATCACCTTCGTTATGCTATAAATCAAATTTAATATTGCACAACTTCGACACCCCTCAATCCACAATACAAATTAAAGGGCTCTAATGTGTGCTAATAATTTATTCAATATATTTGAAATAATTATTTACCTATTAACAACAAGTGTAGTAAGTGCTTCTCCATCAACATCTTCGGCAATAATAATCAATGGTTTGCGTTGAGTGTTAGCTAACTCCAAAGCTGGTACAATGCTCTGCACTGATGAAATTTTCTTTTCACTCAAAAGTACAAGTGCATCCTGGTATTCAACTTTAGCACCCTTGGTGCTGTTAACGAAATAAGGTGAAATGTATCCACGATCAAATTTCATTCCTTCGATGACTTCTAATTCATCATTTAATGTTTTGCCATCTTTGACAGTAATGACTCCTTCCTTGCCAACACGTTTCATGGCATCGGCGATAAGTTTACCAATGGCAGAATCTCCATTGGCAGAAATGGTAGCTACTTGGGCAACTTCTTCGGGGGTCGTGACTGGTTTCGAGAGTGCTTTTAATGTTTCAGTGATTGTATCAACAGCCATCATGATACCTTTACGAATTTCAACTGGATTAGCACCTTTACCCAAATTTTCAAAGCCTTCTTTAGCAATGGAACGAGCTAAAACTGTGGCAGTTGTTGTGCCATCACCGGCTTCTTCATTGGTATTATTAGCAACATCTTGAACTAAACGGGCACCAATGTTTTGGAACTTATCTTTCAATTCAACACCTTTGGCTACTGTGACTCCATCCTTTGTTATTTTAGGTGATCCCCATGATTGTTCAATAATTACATTACGGCCCTAGAATTATTATAATAATTTATTATACGGCTGAATAAGTTTTATGATCTATTTTACCTTTGGTCCCATAGTGACTGAAACAGCATCAGCAAGAACATTTACACCTTGTAGCATAAGCGCTCTTACTTCTGGTCCAAACCTGACATCTTTGGCATAAAAGCATCGCTGTACTTGAGCAACTTGATTGGCCTGGCGGATAGCCAAGTTTCGTAAATGTCCTGGTAGGCGATACATCTGGTAAGAGCACAAAAATGACTAACAAAATATGTAAAGTTCAACAAATTTTATGATAGATTCAGTTTGGCAGATACTGCCTTGCTCATATGTTTTCATAGATGCTATGATTATTTGAACAAATTTATATATTTTATAATATGGTAATAATAATAAAATGTTCTTATCATAAAGTTATTGAAGATAACACCTTCAGATCATGCTTATATACATATATTCATAAACAAATTATGAATTTATAAAAAATGTTGTTTCATAATACTTTCTTTAATAAAAGTGTATTAAAATATAAATTATGAAACTTATAATATTGCACAACTTCGACACCCTTCATTCAAGTAAGATACAAATGAATGGCTCTAATGTGTGCTGTTGTGAATAAATATGTATTACAGTGTAAAAGAAACTTAAATTGACTACAATAAAAAATGAATAAATATGGAATAATACTATTGTATTTTAGAACAAAAAATATGTTTAGCAGTATGGTGCAAATTTTACATTTACATCATAATTACAAAATCAATATAATTTTAGCATGAATTTAATCTTTTTGATATTTAAAACATAAAAAGTTTAAAGAGGTTTTTAGAAAATATTATCACAATGTTTCAAAAGATATGCTTATTTATCTTTTTTTAAATTGTTGGTTTTGGTTACACTACATCATATTGACAAGTTATTTTGAAGTCTTCAAAAACTCCATGTGGTAAGCATTTATTAATAGATAAGAAACAAAAAATTATTGCTGTTTACAAATCTGGTCAAAGCCAATCATTTATTTGTGAAAGTGCGATGAATTCAAATTTTAGATGAGCTGAATAAATCAGAAGTGTCTACCAGAACCATTTAGTGGTTAGGTGGAAGTTTGCCTTCCAGAAAAAAGAAAAAGCCCCTTTTATCAAAGAAAAATAGAGCTGCCAGAATGCAAAGTCCTGTTTAGCAACAAATCCAAGTTTAATATATTTAGTAGCTCCTAGTATGTGCACTTGCAGATAAGACTGTGTCCAAAGTATGTTGCAGGCACAGTGAAGGTAATGTAATCGTTTGAGCTTGCTTTCTTGAAGGTGGCAATGCAATATTCTTGAAGAGAACTTAACTAAAATGAACTGGTTTGTAGACAATAAAATGAAGTTTTTAAAATGGTGCCAGTATTCAGATTTGAACTCAATAAAAAACCTTTAGCACAACAGTTTTTAAGCATTTTGGCTGGCAACCCAAAGTGTATTTTAGTATGAAAATAATTTTTTTATTTAATATTTCAATTATCATCAGCACCATTAACTGGTGTTGTATTTTTGAGCAAAGAAGACTTATACAAAAAGTTAAGTTTATAGAAAGTGCTGCTGCATGCTTTCAAGATAGTTGACATAGCTAGAATTTTTGAGCCTCACCTGAAAATATTGATAAGAACAGCTTTAGAAAAAAGCACAATTTTGTCTGGTTATAGACTATTGAAAAGTGCAAAACTCATTCATAAAATGTCAAAGTGGTTAAAAAGTGCAAAATTCTATTTATAATATGTAAGCAATAACAAAAGTTAGCAGAGAAACATCAAAATATTGTCAAAAATCCGGCTACAAAATATCAAAATATTGTAAAGAAGCACCAAAATCTGTCCATAAAACTGTTGAAAAATGTAAATTTCAAATTATATTTATAAAACGTCAAAAATAGTAAAAAAATGGTCATAAAATTTAAAGCTTGTCAGAAAGCACCAAAACCATAAAACTGTTGAAAAATGCAAAATCCGGTCATAAATTATCAAATAAAAAATTTAAATATTGTAAAAATGTGCAAACATAAAACTGTTCTACTTATAAAATCTGACCTTTAAACATCAAAATCTGGCCATAAACTGTTGAAAAGTGTAAGATTCTCTTCTAAAATATCAAAAACAGCAAATAGCAAAATTTGATCATAAAATATTAAAACAATGTCCGAAAGAACCAAAATCCGGCCAAAAGCATTTAACAAGTGTAAAATACTTTACATAAAATGTCAAAAATAGCAAAATTCTATTTACAGAATGTCAAAAATAGTAAAATTCGGCCATAAAATATAAAAAATACTATAAGAAAGCATTAACATTTGGTCATAAACTGTTAATAATTCAAAAAAGTATTAAAAAAAAAACAAAACAAAATGCTAAAAATGGTTGAAAATGCAAAATTTTGTTCATAAAATGTTAAAGCAGCAAAATCCCAAACTTTTAAAAAGTGTAAAAGAATTCATAAAATTATAACAAATTGTCAGATAGCATAAACTCCTAAAGAGTGTAAAAATCTTCATGAAATCGCAAAAATAGCAAAACCCAAAAAAATATTGTTAAAAGGAATCAAAACCCGGCCATAAACTGCCAAAAAATGCTTTGATTCTATTCAGGGAATGTCAAAAATACCAAAATCACAGGCCCCCATGTCATAAAATAGACTTTGAAAAGGCCCTGTATGTTTGTGGGCTTTTCTGCAGTGCAGACCCTTGCTTACAGTTAGCTATGCCACTGTTCATAAGACTCATTCTGGCAAATCTTTTTTTTAATACCATCACCTTGCATTTTGGGTATTTTTTTTTGTAATGCATCTGAATAATTTTCAACACCTTACGTCTACTTCAAATGGGTTTTTGACCTAACTATATTTCTTGATATGAACATTTTGTGGAATATATATATCTTTCCATTTCATTATCAAATTTTATCACATATTCTAAAAAATTGATACAAGAATATTGTTGTCATTACGATCTTCAAAAACAAGTTCAATTTTAAAAATGCTGCCATTTGACGTCTTGCAATATTTTCTTGCTGAAGTCTACTACAGTAGCCTTTCTGTGTAACAAAATTATATCAAATATATTAAACGCAACCTGAAGTTAAGAATAACTGCTCTACCAGATTGTTAAGAACCTTGAATTCATTAATAATAAACAATTATTTAATAAAATTAAAAATGCTCGGTACCAACTAGTTTTGTCATTTGGAAATAGTTTAAATCATTCTGAAAAACATTAATATGAAGATTTGTTAGCTAGCTGAAAACTTAGATCCGGTAGATATGTATAATAGGGTGAAATGAAGTTGGTAACGAATTGTCAAAAGTTTACAGTGTTGCAATTTTTCAATTTAGATTGAGATAAAGTGAGATTTGTTCAATGTCAAGTTTATAGGTTATATATTACAAATACTATGAATTATAATATTTTATTTATACATTTAATAATTTGGCTACAAAATCAATAAGATAATGTGAGATTTGCAAAATTGTAGTTTATATATAAATATTACTATATTTTTTTATACATTAACTTGACTATATTATCAATAAAATATTAATAGCTATGGCATTAAAAAAATGTGAAGTTTGTAGAGTTTGTAGGTTAAATGTTAATATTACTAACTGCAGTTTATTGTTAGTTCATCTACTACAAATCTTATGTGTATAAATTATCAACAAATTGTAATGCTCGCAACAAAATGATTTTGGATGTCAGATCATTTTTTCATATTTTGATTTTTCACATAATAATTGTGGGTGAATGGAATATTGGAGCTAAATTACTACTGTCACATGAAGGGGTCTCTTAGTTTATTGTACATGGGAGGTTTGTATTCTTTTTGTAAACGTTATAAATATTATAGTTGTAACAAAGCATAGTGTACAACTTGCACGAAATGCTCATTTCAAAATTAATACTTGTAGGCAACATTATATTATTGTAGCTTAATAAGTCTATCATGTGTCCATGATACAAACTCTGGCCATAAAATTAACAAAACAAATAGCAAAGTTTTATGAAACGTTTATCGTTTATTCACATTAATGTCAACAACCATAAATTTGAGCACATCGTATAAGGTTTTGTATGATCAAGTTCAAATTTTAGCAATTGAAACATTTAACAAATCAGTTAATTTGTTATAAAATTGTTTTCAATTGTTAATGTTTTTAACTTGATTATAAGATTTGAATTTGTACAAACACGTATCCAAATAATTTATGAATTATCAACTAGTTTAGCTATTTTCAAGATAAAATATATAATTTTTAATTATTATTAATAGTATATTGTGTTTTATTGATACATTTATTTTATCATGTAAATTTTTTTATTAAATAAATTAATTTTTGCAATTACTTTGCATGATGCTAGAAATGTTTAAAAAAAGGACCTGTTCTTTGAATATTTCTGGTATCATATGAAGTACATAATTGCAAAAATTAATTTAATTAATAAAAATATTTATATCTTCTATTAAAACTAAACATTATAAAATAAAATAATAAAACATTCATTTATCTTATTAATTCTTCTTGATTTGTCAACTGGCAACACTGTTTGCTATACCTCGTTACCAACTTCATACTCTGTCACCCTATTATACATATCTACCCTTAGATCCTTATCTTTATTACATTACAAATTGACCTATAGCCTATAGGTCATTTCAACAAATCAACCCTTTACCAATGTCATTGATAATGTGATAAAACCAATTCAAAATCTACAAAACTAAATTTCTATTAAAATCCAAATAAAATAATCATTTATTGAAAAATCACATTTTATGTAAGTAGTAATGTTTGTGTGGCAATTAATAATCAATTTAATGTAATTTGAAGAAATCTGATGCGGTGTCTGCATGGACATCGAATGCACATGTTACAACCTTTTTTTAATCAAATTTTGTTCATTGAAATCTATTATTCAGTTACTACCTAAATGCCTCATGCAAAAAATCATAATTTCTATCAATTATAAAAGCAACATTCAATAACTTTTATTTGTATTTCAATGTAGGTATAAACAAATTCCATGTAGATTCCAGAATCTTGTGAGGTAAAATGGCGGCTCTTGGTTTCATAACCTATATATTTCTAGATTTTTTTAACAAATTCTGACCAAACTGAATTGAAATAATATGAGGAACAATGTAATAACACACATATTATAATAATTAATATTTTAAACTTAATAAAAACCAAGAATCTTTCAAATACATCAGTTTACAAATTTATTTTTACAATTTTTAATATTCATTCGTTATCCACACCACACAACTTAATATTAAAGAAGAATTTAATGGTTTTTAAATAAATTTAATGAGAAGTTAAATAAATTGATGGAATGAGCACATGGCCTCCTCCGGTTTTCTATATTAGTGTAATTCCACATTCTCACAACGAAATCGACAGATTCGCATCGTAAATGAATAAAACGTTTCTTATTACCTTTTTGTATTAATTCTGCAGGTAAATTCCAATTATTTCAGTGATTATATGCCGGCACTCGAAGATCACGACCACACCGCTCAGATTCTAGATTCGTTCTATGATAATTGATAAAATTCTCAATGGAGTTTAGTTTGGTGATGTAATGAAACGTCAAATTGATTAAAGTATAGATGGCGCTGGATAATTCTTTATTTTTTATATATTTTGAAATTTCAAATTAGATTATGGTCGAACTTTAATTGAAAGAAGTAAATATTGATATATCTTAGTAAATGGATCGTCGTAGGTGTACAAAATTGTATTATTTAATAGTTTATAGTATGGTTGCAAACCATTTTTACAAGCTACTTCTTATCAGAAGAACATTCTAGAAGGCTTATAGTAGGCTTTCTGAGGTACAAAGTTCAATCTCAATTCAGTAATTTTTTTAGTAAACAATATAAATTGACTTTTACTTTTTTGAAACTCGTTGAAATAATATATTTTTGTTAATAAATTTCAAGTTAAAAAAAAAAGAAAAAAACTTAAGTAATGAAACACAGGCGGACTGCCATTCATTTTGGGGTCTTTGGACTAATATTATTTGGGGAGCTGCTGAAGTACTCTAAATTAATCTAAGTTTGGGTTGGTTGTGGCAACTGTTTTGCCGTTTGTAGAATAACTATTTGACTGCTATTTTAAATAGAAAAAAAAAATTCTAAGATATAAAGGGTGATCCATTTAGACTTTAGAGGTACATTTTTTTTAAATTAAAAAAAACAAAAACCAATTTACCGGTCCGAGGCGTGAAATTAACTGTTCACCGAATCGTTCTCGCAATAAAGCCATGGTTTCACGGGCTATGTGGCAAGTGTTAAAACCGAATGTTGTTGAGATTACCGGTTTCAATTTTAGGCAGCAAATAATCTGTTATTATTGTGCGATAACGGGCGCTATTTACAGTTACGTTCTGGCCGGCTTTATTTTTAAAGAAATGTTGCACCAGCCCATAAACCACACCAAACCGTTGTTTTGTTTGAATGTAATGGCAGCTCTTGAATTTCTTCTGGTTGCTCTTCAGCTCAAATACGGGAATTTTGCTTATTGATATAGCTATTAAGCCAGAAATGAGCCTCAACGCTGAAAAAAATGTTGGTCAAAAACTGTCGATCTTCTTGAAACTTTTCAAGAGCTCAAAGTCTGAAACGGTGACAATTTTCGTAATACAGCTTATTTAGCTGTATTACAAAAATCATTGTAGACGTTGTACCGGGTTAATTCTTTTCATGATAAAATGTCAAACGTTACTGAACAAAAATACCATAACAGTTTGACTATGCGCACGCTTTACCTAACATAAAACCTCTACTGAAAAAAGTACTTCTAAATGAATCACCTATTATTAAAAAAATATAACATTTGAAAAAAAATTGTCCCGTAATTTCAATTTCTTGAAGCTGATTATTAACAGTGTTTATTAATAATTAATGTACTGTCTACATTGCAACTATGTTAGGCTGTAAAAGATTGTTACTATAAGTCTATTACGTAACAGTCGTTGAGAGCATGTTGAGTGCACTTACATTTTAGGCGTTCGAGTTGCACAATAAGTGCAAAAGATTGTCAAGCTTATACTGGCCTTGATGTTGTATGCAGAGGACATTATACTAGTAAAGAGCAGTTATAAACACACTGGTGTGTGTCTTATTAAACCGCCTATTTTAAAATTAAAAAAAATGCAGTGCTTATTTGATAAGTGTTTTTATTGTAATAAAAAGTGTAGTCATGGAGAATATGTATAAAACACAATATCAGATAATGGGTGTTTCATGACTGTTGGCACTCGTTGGTCTTTTTGACAAACATTTTGATAACATTCTGGTATAGTGCTAGCTCAATTGTCTTTCAATTTAGGTATTGTTTTTGAGTTATTGGCATACACATTTTGTTTTAAAAAACTTCAAAAAAAAAATACAACGGCGTTAAATCACATGATCTTGGTGGCCAATTCACATTGCCGTAGCGCAAGATAAAATTCCTTTTGATTTGATTTTGTCTGCAACAATTCTATTGTTTTGTTTGCTGTGTGGCAGGTTGCACCGTCCTGTTAAAACATTGCCGTTTTCCAGCACCTTTCCCTGTAGGATGTTTTGCAGTAGTTGGTATCTGCTCTCGTTCCTCATGATGTGTCCAAGGTATTCAAGTTTACGAGCCTTGACGGTGATTGCAACCTCTCTCTCTTTACACATTCTTAGTAGGATGTTTTCGTTTGTTACGTGCTCCGTCCACGATACCCTCAACACTCTTCTATAGAGCCACATCTCGAATGCCTCAAGCTTTTTGGTTGTTGCTTCGGTGAGTGTCCATGACTCCACGCCATACAGCAGGACTGGGAATATATAGCACCGCAGAAGTCTTACTTTTGTGTCTAGTGTAAGATGGTGGTTCTTAAATATAACACTCATTCCGTTGAACGCTGCTCTGGCCTTTTCAATGCGTGCTTTTATTTCCTGCGAGTGGTCCCATTGGTCGTTGATGTTGGTGGCAAGGTATGTGTATTTGCTCACTCGCTCGATAGACTGATGGTTGCTTTGGATGTGGCAATTCGGTATGTAGGTTTTGCTTATGATCATGAACTTGGTTTTGCTCGCGTTGATATCGAGTCCGTATTTTTGGCTTGTTATTTTGTCTATGAGTTCTTGTAGACCTTCTAGAGTGTCGGCAAAGACTACTGTGTCATCCGCGTATCGAATGTTGTTCAGTTTTTCTTCGTTTATTGAGATTCCCGCTTCGATGTCTTCTAAGGCTTTGTTGAATATTTGCTCTGCGTATAGGTTGAAAAGCAAGGACGATAGTACGCACCCTTGCCTTACGCCTCGAAGAATCCTGATTTCGTCTGTATTTCCTCCTTCCAATCTCACAGAGGCGGTCTGATTCCAGTAAAGCTTGGTGATGATTCTTAGGTCTTTGTCGTCTAATCCTGCGTTTCTTAAAATGTCTATCATTTTGTGGTGTTGAATTCTATCAAACGCTTTTTGGTAGTCTATGAAACAAGCGTCCATGTCTCTGCTGTAAACTGCTTTGTCTTAATTTCTGAGAACAATGGCAAAACAAAGGAAGAATTCTACTGAATTTGAACTGGGTCATTCCCAATTGCCTCAAATTTTTTGATTAATCGGACAATTGTATGCACTTTGCGTTATGATGACTAAAAAATGTACAACACTTTTGAACCGTTTCCGCAAAAATCTTAGCATTTTGGTAGTGGATTCTCACAATTTCTATGCGTTGTGCGTTTATGGCATTTTGTATAACTAAACCTTAAGGCCTGGTTACACAGTGAGAGCTAACATCCGAGCTGGCTTAGTCAGTTAAGACCTGGTTACACAGTGTAAGCTAGCATCCGAGGTGTTCTAGTCAGTTACTGCAGTGCAGCTACTCGCACTTTGTGACACGTCGCTGAAGTTAGCCTCGTTTCCGTACCCGTTCTTGCGTCGTTTTTTATGACGTGATGCAAACACATAACTGTACATTACAGTCGCCCAGCAAATTCATTAAATTGAATTCTCTTTATATATATTTGAGTAAATTTACAAATTAAAAAAAAAGTTCTGCAGTTAGGTACAAATAACAGCAAGTACAATTTAAGTTAATAATAATTATACTATGTTTTGTTATAATATAGTCAATTAACTTAATTAAAAAAACATAATACAAATTTTATGTGCAATAAAGAATAGATTCTATATTACCTGATGGAATATTACAGATTATTTATTAAGAATTAAGAAACTAAAATTTTCAAAGATAATAGAAAAATTTATGTCAATTGATAGTTTAACTAATCAATCAATGCACAGATGCACCGGCATGGTATGAGCGGCCCACTTTTATTTGCTGTAGACTCCTTTGTGTGTTTCATATCACCTGATGGAATATTACAGATTGTTTATTAACAATTCAGAAACAATAATTTTCAAAGAAAATAAAAAATCCATGTCGAGTGATAGTTTTACTAAGCAATCAATGCACCGATGAGCGGCTTGCTTTTATTGATGTAGACACCTTTATAGGTTTCATATTACCTGATGGAATATTACAGATTGTTTATTAACAATTAAGAAACAATAATTTTCAAAGAAAATAAAAAATCCATGTCGAGTGATAGTTTTACTAAGCAATCAATGCATCGATGAGCGGCTCGCTTTTATTGATGTAGACACCTTTATAGGTTTAATATTACCTGATGGAATATTACAGATTGTTTATTAACAATTAAGAAACAATAATTTTCAAAGAAAATAAAAAATCCATGTCGAGTGATAGTTTTACTAAGCAATCAATGCACCGATGAGCGGCTCGCTTTTATTAATGTTGACACCTTTATAGGTTTCATATTACCTGATGGAATATTACAGATTGTTTATTAACAATTAAGAAACAATAATTTTCAAAGAAAATAAAAAATCCATGTCGAGTGATAGTTTTACTAAGCAATCAATGCACCGATGAACGGCTCGCTTTTATTGATGTAGACACCTTTATAGGTTTCATATTACCTGATGGAATATTACAGATTGTTTATTAACAATTAAGAAACAATAATTTTCAAAGAAAATAAAAAAATCCATGTCGAGTGATAGTTTTACTAAGCAATCAATGCACCGATGAACGGCTCGCTTTTATTGATGTAGACACCTTTATAGGTTTCATATTACCTGATGGAATATTACAGATTGTTTATTAACAATTAAGAAACAATAATTTTCAAAGAAAATAAAAAAATCCATGTCGAGTGATAGTTTTACTAAGCAATCAATGCATCGATGAGCGGCTCGCTTTTATTGATGTAGACACCTTTATAGGTTTAATATTACCTGATGGAATATTACAGATTGTTTATTAACAATTAAGAAACAATAATTTTCAAAGGAAATAAAAAAAACCATGTCGAGTGATAGTTTTACTAAGCAATCAATGCACCGATGCACCGCACGGTATGAGCGACTCGCTTTTTTTGCTGTAGACACCTTTATAGGTTTCATATCACCTGATGGAATATTTTAGATTGTTTATTAACAATTAAGAAACAATAATTTTCAAAGAAAAAAAACCCTGTCCAGTGATAGTTTTACTAAGCAATCAATGCACCGATGCACCGCACGGTATGATCGGCTCGCTTTTTTTGCTGTAGACACCTTTATAGGTTTCATATCACCTGATGGAATATTACAGTTTGTTTATTAACAATTAAGAAACAATAATTTTCAAAGAAAATAAAAAAATCCATGTCGAGTGATAGTTTTACTAAGCAATCAACGCACCGATGCACCTTGTGAGCGGCTCGTTTTTTGCTGTAGGCACCTTATTAGATTTTGTATTACGTGATGGAGTATTACATATTATTTATAAACAATTTCGAAAACAAAATTAGCAGAAGTGGGAGTTAGTAAAGTGAAAATAGATCAGGTTATAGTTTAAAAATTTGATAATTTCCTAGTATTCAATCTTTCATTAGCTAACTCTTCAATGAAAATATGATAATAAGATTAAAATTAAAGTATAACCGATTATAGCGGTCATTTTTATATATATATATATATACATTATACAATAAGAGGATTATAAATAGGTATTAAAAATTAAAAATATTAAAGAATTACTTTAAATATAAATAAAAGAACGCATAATAGATCCTCTTATTTGCCGTATTCTAATCTACTTTTGGGTATTATTACCAGGTTGGCCGTTCCCTTCATCAAATAAGATAATTAATCACATGAAAGAATTTATTCTTTTTAGTATTAAACCCATAACCACGTACACCAATTGTAAACAAAGCTAGAATTTTATCCAGAACTTGTTTCTAAATAAAAAAAAACTTTAATTAAAATTTTTATTTAATAATAAATAAGGAAACCAATAAGCAAAATAAAAGTTTACATAACATAAAACATGTATAGATAAGTCAGCATAAAAAACAAACTATAAAAATTCCATTCATTCAATTGTGGATTTTTTTTATAAAACTCAATTATATATTCAATATGCGACAGCGAGGCACACGCAAATATTGTTTCTTAATTGTTAATAAGCAATCTGTGATATTCCATCAGGTAATATGAAACCTATAAAGGTGTCTACATCAATAAAAGCGAGCCGCTCATCGATGCATTGATTGCTTAGTAAAACTATCACTCGACATGGTTTTTTTTATTTTTTTTGAAAATTATTGTTTCTTAATTGTTAATAAACAATCTGTAATATTCCATCAGGTAATATGAAACCTATAAAGGTGTCTACATTAATAAAAGCGAGCCGCTCATCGGTGCATTGATTGCTTAGTAAAACTATCACTCGACATGGATTTTTTTATTTTCTTTGAAAACTATTGTTTCTTATATGTTAATAAACAATCTGTAATATTCCATCAGGTAATATGAAACCTATAAAGGTGTCTACATCAATAAAAGCGAGCCGCTCATCGATGCATTGATTGCTTAGTAAAACTATCACTCGACATGGTTTTTTTTTTATTATCTTTGAAAATTATTGTTTCATAATTGTTATTAAACAATCTGTAATAATCCATCAGGTAATATGAAACCTATAAAGGTGTCTACATCAATAAAAGCGAGCCGCTCATCCATGCATTGATTGCTTAGTAAAACTATCACTCGACATGTTTTTTTTTATTTTTTTTGAAAATTATTGTTTCTTAATTGTTAATAAACAATCTGTAATATTCCATCAGGTAATATGAAACCTATAAAGGTGTCTACATTAATAAAAGCGAGCCGCTCATCGGTGCACTGATTGCTTAGTAAAACTATCACTCGACATGGATTTTTTATTTTCTTTGAAAATTATTGTTTCTTAATTGTTAATAAACAATCTGTAATATTCCATCAGGTAATATGAAACCTATAAAGGTGTCTACATCAATAAAAGCGAGCCGCTCATCCATGCATTGATTGCTTAGTAAAACTATCACTCGACATGGATTTTTTATTTTCTTTTAAAATTATTGTTTCTTAATTGTTAATAAACAATCTGTAATATTCCATCAGGTAATATGAAACCTATAAAGGTGTCTACATCAATAAAAGCGAGCCGCTCATCGGTGCATTGATTGCTTAGTAAAACTATCATTCGACATGGATTTTTTATTTTCTTTGAAAATTATTGTTTCTTAATTGTTAATAAACAATCTGTAATATTCCATCAGGTAATATGAAACCTATAAAGGTGTCTACATCAATAAAAGCGAGCCGCTCATCGATGCATTGATTGCTTAGTAAAACTATCACTCGACATGGATTTTTTATTTTCTTTGAAAATTATTGTTTCTTAATTGTTAATAAACAATCTGTAATATTCCATCAGGTAATATGAAACCTATAAAGGTGTCTACATCAATAAAAGCGAGCCGCTCATCGGTGCATTGATTGCTTAGTAAAACTATCACTCGACATGGATTTTTTATTTTCCTTGAAAATTATTGTTTCTTAATTGTTAATAAACAATCTGTAATATTCCATCAGGTAATATGAAACCTATAAAGGTGTCTACATCAATAAAAGCGAGCCGCTCATCGATGCATTGATTGCTTAGTAAAACTATCACTCGACATGGTTTTTTTTATTTCCTTTGAAAATTATTGTTTCTTAATTGTTAATAAACAATCTGTAATATTCCATCAGGTAATATGAAACCTATAAAGGTGTCTACATCAATAAAAGCGAGCCGCTCATCCATGCATTGATTGCTTAGTAAAACTATCACTCGACATGGATTTTTTTATTTTCTTTAAAAATTATTGTTTCTTAATTGTTAATAAACAATCTGTAATATTCCATCAGGTAATATGAAACCTATAAAGGTGTCTACATCAATAAAAGCGAGCCGCTCATCGATGCATTGATTGCTTAGTAAAACTATCACTCGACATGGTTTTTTTTATTTCCTTTGAAAATTATTGTTTCTTAATTGTTAATAAACAATCTGTAATATTCCATCAGGTAATATGAAACCTATAAAGGTGTCTACATCAATAAAAGCGAGCCGCTCATCCATGCATTGATTGCTTAGTAAAACTATCACTCGACATGGTTTTTTTTATTTCCTTTGAAAATTATTGTTTCTTAATTGTTAATAAACAATCTGTAATATTCCATCAGGTAATATGAAACCTATAAAGGTGTCTACATCAATAAAAGCGAGCCGCTCATCGGTGCATTGATTGCTTAGTAAAACTATCACTCGACATGGATTTTTTATTTTCTTTGAAAATTATTGTTTCTTAATTGTTAATAAACAATCTGTAATATTCCATCAGGTAATATGAAACCTATAAAGGTGTCAACATCAATAAAAGCGAGCCGCTCATCGGTGCACTGATTGCTTAGTAAAACTATCACTCGACATGGATTTTTTATTTTCTTTGAAAATTATTGTTTCTTAATTGTTAATAAACAATCTGTAATATTCCATCAGGTAATATGAAACCTATAAAGGTGTCTACATCAATAAAAGCGAGCCGCTCATCCATGCATTGATTGCTTAGTAAAACTATCACTCGACATGGATTTTTTATTTTCTTTGAAAATTATTGTTTCTTAATTGTTAATAAACAATCTGTAATATTCCATCAGGTAATATGAAACCTATAAAGGTGTCTACATCAATAAAAGCGAGCCGCTCATCGGTGCATTGATTGCTTAGTAAAACTATCACTCGACATGGATTTTTTATTTTCTTTGAAAATTATTGTTTCTTAATTGTTAATAAACAATCTGTAATATTCCATCAGGTAATATGAAACCTATAAAGGTGTCTACATCAATAAAAGCGAGCCGCTCATCGATGCATTGATTGCTTAGTAAAACTATCACTCGACATGGATTTTTTATTTTCTTTGAAAATTATTGTTTCTTAATTGTTAATAAACAATCTGTAATATTCCATCAGGTAATATGAAACCTATAAAGGTGTCTACATCAATAAAAGCGAGCCGCTCATCGGTGCATTGATTGCTTAGTAAAACTATCACTCGACATGGATTTTTTATTTTCCTTGAAAATTATTGTTTCTTAATTGTTAATAAACAATCTGTAATATTCCATCAGGTAATATGAAACCTATAAAGGTGTCTACATCAATAAAAGCGAGCCGCTCATCGATGCATTGATTGCTTAGTAAAACTATCACTCGACATGGATTTTTTTATTTTCTTTGAAAATTATTGTTTCTTAATTGTTAATAAACAATCTGTAATATTCCATCAGGTAATATGAAACCTATAAAGGTGTCTACATCAATAAAAGCGAGCCGCTCATCGATGCATTGATTGCTTAGTAAAACTATCACTCGACATGGATTTTTTATTTTCTTTGAAAATTATTGTTTCTTAATTGTTAATAAACAATCTGTAATATTCCATCAGGTAATATGAAACCTATAAAGGTGTCTACATCAATAAAAGCGAGCCGCTCATCGGTGCATTGATTGCTTAGTAAAACTATCACTCGACATGGATTTTTTATTTTCTTTGAAAATTATTGTTTCTTAATTGTTAATAAACAATCTGTAGTATTCCATCAGGTAATATGAAACCTATAAAGGTGTCAACATTAATAAAAGCGAGCCGCTCATCGGTGCATTGATTGCTTAGTAAAACTATCACTCGACATGGTTTTTTTTATATTCTTTGAAAATTATTGTTTCCTAATTGTTAATAAACAATCTGTAATATTCCATCAGGTGATATGAAACACACAAAGGAGTCTACAGCAAATAAAAGCGGGCCGCTCATACCATGCCGGTGCATCTGTGCATTGATTGATTAGTTAAACTATCACTTGACATAAATTTTTCTATTATCTTTGAAAATTTTAGTTTCTTAATTCCTAATAAATAATCTGTAATATTCCATCAGGTAATATAGAATCTATTCTTTATTGCACATAAAATTTGTATTATGTTTTTTTAATTAAGTTAATTGACTATATTATAACAAAACATAGTATAATTATTATTAACTTAAATTGTACTTGCTGTTATTTGTACCTAACTGCAGAACTTTTTTTTTTAATTTGTAAATTTACTCAAATATATATAAAGAGAATTCAATTTAATGAATTTGCTGGGCGACTGTAATGTACAGTTATGTGTTTGCATCACGTCATAAAAAACGACGCAAGAACGGGTACGGAAACGAGGCTAACTTCAGCGACGTCTTTGTGACTCCATCATACGATAATGGCGAGGGACAGTTACTCGTATGATGCGGTCACACGGTACGACTAGCTACTAACTACAAACGATAGTGTTACTTGTAGTATATCCGGATAAAATAAAACACAGGTTTAGTTTATAACTAGCTTTATTCTCTACGCACACAATATTTATACACAAATACTGGAGACAAAAACTTACAATGTTTTTTGCTCCTACGATACCGACCCAATATTTATACATAAAATAATACATTTATTTTCTATACATTTTACATTTATTTAAATATACAATATCCAACACCTTTCTACTTAAATTAAAATTTCTATAAAAAAATCAAAACTAAATTCATAAACATTTATTGTAAAACCTTATTACTTAAACTAATACACAATATAAAGAAACAAATTTATTTGTTTTCTCTAGGCCTCAAATTGTACCGTAGTTCTGTTTCCTCAACTATAAGCTGAGTGTCTGGTATTATTGAGATACTAATTTCATCAAAAATAGTATTTTCCTCCACCACCTCACTACTACTAGAAGAACTGCAAAGGTATCCAGAAGGGGCGGATAGCCGCTTTTTGTCTACCGGTTGCATTTGATTATTATGTCTTTTAATAGTTTGACCCCCAACGTCTACATCATATATCACTCTCCTCACATTACTTGAAATTGTACCTTTTTGCCAAGCCGTTTCTGAAGATCTTTTATAATCTCTCACTAGTACAGTATCCCCCACGTCAAATTGTTTTAATTCAGGATTATGTTTTTCTTCAATGATTCATTTTTCAATTTGATTACATTTTTGATACTAGGTCTTAACATATCAAAATGGGTTTGCAATTTATTAAACATTAATTCTGCAAGGCTTACACCAGTAGTACTATGTACTGCTATCCGATAATCAAATAAATATTGTTGTAATGCTAATTCCAAATTTTGATCATTAAATATAAATTTTTTTAATGCCTTTTTGACTAATTTTACTGTTATTTCAGCGGCCCCGTTACTTTCAAGATGATAAGGTGGTGATTTCTTGCTTGAAATGCCGTTTATTGCAAGAAATTTTTCAAATTTGCTAGAATCAAAAGGAGGTTCGTTATCGGAAACCAAAGTTTCCACTAAACCAAACCTAGCAAATAAATCTTTCAAGCATGCTATAGTTGCTTTTGCAGTAGTTTCATACATTTTGAAAACCTTAACCCATTTGGAGTAGGCATCAACCTCCAACCACCAACTAAATGTTTGGCAAGTTTTGCAGTTTAGACAAATTTTCTTCTATCTTTTTATCCATATTCTTCTTTGTCGGCCATTTATACGCAACTGCTGGCGTCTTAGCCTCTTCTCTGCTTGTAATGCTGGCAACTTACATTACAAGGGACCTACAGTTTTAAGTGGATTCCGAACCACTGGAGAGAATTATCACTCCTCAGAGAAGGTTTTAGCCGTAAAACCCCACGCTGGCAAGGCGGGTTGGGGAGTGGGAGAGCGTATAGAAAGTGAAAAGTATATCACGGTATGTATATGGGAATCGAACCCACGATCTTCGGTAGAGCGGCCGGATGCCTGCCTAGACCACTGCGCCACGCTCTCCTTTATCCATATTGGGCCACCAAAAATAAGACCTCGCAATAGATTTTATTTTACAAATCGCTAAATGGGTTGCGTGCAAATTTTCTAAAATAGATTTTTGACATTTGCTTGGAATAACAACCTTATAACCCCAAAGTAAACATCCTTGTTCTCTATGTTGTTAATCTTTCCGATTATAAAATAAAAAGACAACTACCATATATGCTATTTAACATAGGATTTTTTCTAGTTCTGCAAGCAATTTTTTAATAATTCATAATGTCTAATATTTTGTTGAGATATAAAATATGACCGACCTCAGGTTTATCCATTTGTTTACTTGGTTGCGGAAGCCGTGAGAAAGCAATGGCAAAATTATTTTTTGACAAGACATACTTAATTTCATATTGGTAAGCTGCTAAAATTACCACTCAACGGTGTAGTCTACTAGCCGCAATAGTGAGTATGCCCTTTTTTTCCCCAAACATCGAAAGAAGCGGTTTATGATCCGTCAATAATTGAAAATTTCTTTCATATAAGTATTGATTAAATTTTGATACTCCAAATATTATTGACAATTCTTCTTTATCAATTTGGGAGTACCTCTTTTTGCTATGTGATAGCGATTTAAATGCGTAAGCTATAGGTTTGGATGTTCCGTCCGCGTAAATATGAGCTAATACTGCACCTACTCTATAAGAGCTCGCATTACAAGACAAACTAACCGGTTGATCCGAATTATAATGTACTAGGATCTCGGCAGAAACTAATTTTTGTTTAATATTGTTAAACGCGGTTTGACATGCAACATCCCACTTTTATTTACTTTCCTTTCTTAGTAACTTATGTAATGGATGCAACTGTGAACTCAAATGATTTACAAACTTTCCATAATAATTGACTAACCCCAAAAATGATTTTAATTCTGTCATGTTAGTCGGTGTTTTGGCGTTGACTATTGCCATTTTTCTCGCCTAACCCAGACACAGAAAAATGTGGCTATATTCAAAATAAACGCCGTTAAGAGCAGAACACCCTATTATACAGTATAACTTGTAGAGTTAATTTAGTGAGATTGATGTAGTTATAGGGAATCTGGCCGTGGCTTGTTAGTCTTATGCTAGAGAGAAATTCTATAGTTGCTAACTGCACATAGTGCAGGTTCAATTTATAGAAAAACGCGTGAACGTAGGCGGGAAATAGCAATAGCACGCTGATACAAAAAGAGAAAATAGACCGGATTTTTTTTTGCTGTAAAGTGATGGCAATGATCATAGCAGAGTGGATTAGTAATTTATTAATTAAACGCACGGTGGGGTAGATAGGTGGCTAAGGGCTGGTCTTTCATATTGCGTTTAAGCTAAGATTTAAGTATAAGCTCTTTTCAAATCAGTTTAACTAAGTTTGTCTATGTAATCTGTCATAATGCATTATTTGTAAATAGGTTATAAACATTTAAATTTTAAATAAATTTTGATAAAATGATGATAGGATTGTCCTGTAAAAATGTTTTGCATTACATGTTTTTTATTAACAATATTCTTAAAAACATATTAATAATGCAATTTATAAATATGTTTATTTTATCATTTTGCTGCGAACATTTTACAGAATAAATAAAATGAAGTTAGAAATAAAACATATTTCGGAGATTTCACTACCAACTTAAAATACATTTATTATATTATCAAAACTGAGTTAAACAAAGATTAAACTATGATGAAATGTCAGCGCTAAGCGTCTGTTGCATCAGTTATATAAAACAACGTATTTAAATAACTGGGGGTTAAATATTTTTCTAAATTTTTGAAAAAAGTTTAAAAAGTT
Organism: Tachinus rufipes; assembly: GCA_963932245.1. Lineage (NCBI taxonomy): Eukaryota > Metazoa > Arthropoda > Insecta > Coleoptera > Staphylinidae > Tachinus > Tachinus rufipes. The sequence continues at coordinate 39,634,454 of OZ010741.1, read as the reverse complement.
CAGTTTTAGTTTCGAAAAAAAAATCACTTTTCTGTTAAGGTATATTAATGCAAATGTTTCTACAGCCGCAGGAATACAACAACCATAGAGCAGTTTGTCTTTGACGATCAAAGAAATTTCAGTTTTGCAGAAGTACCGCTTATAATTTTAATAAAGCAATAATTGTGTGAAAGTATTTTTTAATATTTTAGCTTCTTACATGAAACGGTCACAGATTTTTTTTTTCAAAAAACATAATGACTTTTGTACCAATCGGATAGCAAAATATGTCACTTTTAGACAAAGCAGAGAAACACCACCAAAGTTAGAAATAAGAAGTATGAGAGACGCGTAACATTTTTCTTTTGGCTATTTAAAAGTTTACTTGTAAAACTTAGATAGGTTTAAGTTTTTAGAAATAAGTAATAACTAGGTTTATTATGTAAAAATGTTTTTTTTTTAGAAAAATATATTCTGTAACCTAAATCAATACAATTGTTTATGAAACTAGCTATTGCCTCCTAAAATGTTCTGTTAAAATTATAAAATTGGTTTTTCTTCCCATCAAAGAATGTTTGATTTTAGCAGTTGCATAAACTCCATTGTGCTGTATTCAAATATTTTAACCTTGTACCAAGATTTGTGGCTAAAGCACGTGGAAGTGCTTTGAGGCAGCCTCTTTGTTGCTTGTTTTTGCCTTTGTGTTAAGAGTGGGAGTACTTTAGGTTTTATCCTTTTCTTAGGTTGACTAGGTAAAAGCATAGATTAGAGAAGCAAAACTATTTCTATCACTTACTCCGTTCCGGAAGTATTCTTTTGTTATAGTACACAGTATTAGGGGTAAACAAAGACTCCAGCATACATTGTAAAGAAAAAAGATAAAATGAATAAACTAAGAGTAAAAGCAGATAAACGTGCAATGGTATGAAGAAAGAATGAAAGAAAAAAATAAAAGTAAAATATTACAAAAGAGAGAAAATGTGGAAAAATGGGAGCATTTAGAGAAAAATATTTTAACAAAAATAGATATGCTAGTGAAGAAATAGAAAGATTGAGATTGAATAGAAGAAGTATGTAAAAAAAAATTATAATAAAAGATAGAGATAGTAGGGATTGCAGCTAAGAAATACGGTATTTGGCGGCAGATTTGTCAACAAGTCACTTGTGCAGAGTATTTATACATATCAATCATATCAATTTTATTGATGTATGAATGAGGCATATCTTGTTTACTTGATATTTAATATAACCTTTATGTTTTTATTGTGCGTTTTACAGCTTTTTACATTGCCTCGAAGTCTTACTACTTGTTTGAAGAGGTTTGATAAAACCAACAGCTTATTAGGTAATTTTCGAATCACTCGGGTAGATTGGCCAGCGTGCTACGCTAACGCTCTATAACTGAGACATTTCACCGTAACCTAACCTAATGTAAACTATCAACACTATCATATAATTGAAGTTGCTGTACATAAAATAGTTATCATTCCAGCCACAGCTTAAAAAAATCCTAATACAAGTGCAAGAGCAAAGAACACGGATAAATAAACCTCCAATACAATACAAATTATGTACACATAATACAGTTAATGCACTACCAAAGAACCTAGAAATGGTATGGTATGAAAAAATAAAAAATAAAAATGAGTGGAAGATTCAAATGTAGAAATGAGGAGAAAGTGTGTAAATTTGTATAGACAAAAAGAAAATGTGTAGGATGTGTGAAAAAACATAGAACACATGCTGAAAGAATGCAATAAGATAACAAAAAAACAAAAGGGAAGAAATAAAGAACTGAAAAAAAAAAAAATTAAAAAAGAATCAAATAGATGACAACAGTAACAAAAATTAAAAAAATTAAAAAAATAAAAATAGAACTGATAAATAATTAATTAAAAACAAGGTTCAGGGTTATTAAAGTTATATATTATATTATTAGTATTAAATTAAATTGTGTGGCAAACGTTATGTTAAGTTGTATTGTTAGGAGACTTTTTTTTCTTGAGAAGGGATTCGGCTTTTTTGGTTTTGACGCACTCTGCTTAACTCGTTTTTCTTTATAGAAAAATTAAAAAAAAACGAAGAAAGAATTCATTAGGAGCACCCTTTCATTACTTTACGAGGGAGTATTCGGTGCTATACTGTTTCTATTAGGTACCAAATAGAAACCGAAAATAAAACGAACCGAAAACGAATCAAATACAAACCAAAAATGAACCATAAAAAATGGAACCGTTTACGTGTAAAACAAGCCTTACTATAAAGTTTGCATATACTGGGAGATAGGTTGTACCAGTACCACACACCAACCATTCAAGCTGTTGGCTGATTGAACGACGCACCCGATTGATTGAGGTGGGTTAGTTTCGACATTTTATTTAGATATCAATGTGAAGTGTTGACAATCTCTAGATACGTATCTCTAGGGTAATTTAGCCACCTGTTTCTCTTCATCCTTCCTTACGGGTTTCCACGTACGGCCCAAACAGACGCATAAAGCAAGTACTACAATGCAGGGTGACTGGAATTAATCTAAAACCTCGCCCCCGGCCGATTGTCGGCTTAAAGTTCTGATACGGGTCCTTAGAGTTTATTGTAACACGCAAGCCCCATAACCACAACAAAAATACAATAGTAAAAAAATCGTTTTTTTTTATAAGAGACAAAGACGATAAAAGATAGTAAGAAGACTGTCGTTAATATATTTTAAATGTTTTTTAAATTTATTAATATGATTGACAACCACTAAATTTAACTTTACTTAAGTACTAAAAAATTGGAACTACACATTTTTTTTAAAACTGCATTTATTGACTACTTTTTGAACAATTCGTGCTTTATACACTTTGAAGTTGTCGTGCAAAAGCAGAGTTTTTTAGGCATAAATGTGACTGTATAGCAGCTAAATTGTGTCTTTGTAGACATTCAATGCCATTGTTATCTTTTTTAGCATGTCCTTATTTAAAAGAATCTTCTTAGTGTCTCAGAAAACTATCACTTTTTGCACAAATCCCTAGTTATGATTTTATAGAAGAAATCTTCAAGTTAAAATAAAGCAGTCAAATTCTTCTTTAAATTTGTCGTATACACAGTTTATTCCTTAATATTCAACTTTGTTGATGATTTTGTCAGTTTGTGGTTTTAAAGCTCTTCCACGTTTAAGGTCACCATAAGTAAATTCTCTGCCCCATTTGAATTGTTTGCATCAATATTTGACTTAAAATAGAACGGGCTATGTTTACCAAGTTGCAAATTACAAGTTTTTGTTTTTTAAATAGATAAACTTGAAGATGAGATTATAAAATGTTACAGAAACTTAACATAAGATTTGTTTTGCAATAGCATATTGTTTTCATGGCTTGGTAGATAATATAAAAAACTAGACACGCTTAAAAAAATTAAATATAACCAAAATATACTCGTACCCAAGCGTACATTGTAATGAAAAAAGTTAAAATAGATAAATTAAGAGTAGAAGCAGAAAAGCGTGTAAGAAATTAATGTAAAATATTTCAAGAGTGTCTGAAGGAGATGATGAAGGAAAAATGCGGAAAATCTGAACATGCAGAAAAAAATACTTTAATATAAATGGATATGCTATAAAAAAATTGAGAATAGATAGAAGTAAGTGGAACGAAATTATGAGGAGAGATAGATATATACAAGTGCAATTAACACAGATAAATGAATCCTAGGTACAATTCAAATTACGTACATATTATAATGGATGCTGTACCAAAGTACCTGGAAAGTGCAAATAATAAAAAAATGAAAAAAAAAAAAATGATTGCAAAATTCAGATTTGGAAATGAAAAGAAAATGTGCAAATTTTGGATAAACGAGAAAAAAAAAATATGAAGAATATGTGGAGCAGCTAAGAAAAACATAGAACACACGCTGAAAAGCAATGAATTAAAAAAGAGCAAATGGGAAAAAATAAGGTACCGAAAGAAGATGGAAGAGGAATGAATGGCTGATGACGGTAACAGAGTTTAGAGTTATTAAGATTATATATTATATTAGTAGTGAATTAAGTTATATAGTAAATGTTATGTTAAATTGTAGAATTTTTTAGACCAAAAGTAAAAAAACTAAACAATTATTATTATTATTATTATTATGGAATACCATGTATAACCATGTATTATAATTCATGCTTAGAAAACACCCCAACAATTATTTAAAAACTTGCGTTTATACAAAAAATGTCAAAACATTAATAGGTCTATTCTGAACAAGCTTTAACATCGATGTTAGCTGACATTGCTGTTAAAATCACTTTTTAGCCAATCAAATACTAAGATTTTCAAATATTACCTAGCACCGTTCAAAATGGTAACGCTGTAAAAAATGTCCACAATACACCTATAATGAGCAATATTAAATACTTCCAAATATTTGCTACTTACCTGTCAAGATTTTTATTTTGCAAGAATGTGAGAGTTCAACAGAACTAACTTTATAGTTGTCTATATTAAGTTACGTATTATAGGGGTCATACTAAATTAGACGCACTATGCCAATAATAAATTTTTGTTTATTTTTTATACTAACATATCCTTTTGTAAATCTGTAATAATGGTCACAAAGTTAATAATCTCTGGTTTAAAAAAATCATAGCTGAAAATACATTCTTGGCAGGAAAATTCTTCACTAAAAAACTCATCTCGTCCAAGACAGTAGAAGCGGATTGCTGATACTTATCACTGATCGATGATCAGTACCATGATTTTACTTGCTATGAATTTTCTGCTCAATGCAAAAACTTTACTATTGTATAAAATTGATAATACATCAAAAATAACAGAAATTTGAGTCAATTCGCATTATTTTATTGAAGTAAAAACGTTATCACTATAAAATATTATTTACATACATATTTTTAAATCTAAAACAATATTTTTCTTTCTTACCTAAGCGGAGTAAACGCATTTTCAAAAGCTGATTACTCCCTTAAAATTAAATCTGTACGAGTTACTTTCCAGCTTCGGTTATTTTAACCGAAATTTACAAACTTACAAGCTAATATTTAGACCTAATTAATTAAGTACATTTTGCCCGGAGGTTCTCAAAATAATATTTACAATATAATTATAATGTGGATGATTTGAGTGGATTCCCATGTTACTGGGGTCTACTAAACAAACTAACCTAACTTATAAACTAAATCGTTACAATTTATTTAAAAAAAGTAACGATTGCTTAATAGTTATGGACGGAATGATCTTTAAGGCGTGATCGATTTTTAAAAAAATCGATACACAAAAAATAAAAAATAATAAATCAAAAATGAAACAAAAAATACTAAAACTAATCACAACAGTCAAGAGAAAATAATTAAATATTGATTCATCATTTAATTTTAAATTTTTGGAATACCAGATTGATTATTTAATATGTAAATCTATGCCTTAGAGCAGTATATGAAGTTGATTTTTTAGATAGAAAATGATTTAAAATCTGAATAGCACATTTTTTTAAGATTTCATATATAACTGGACGAAATACACGTCTCTGTTATGGGGATGTCTAATGATGAATGCAACTTTAAAATAAGTTGCAGAACAAGTCCCAAAAACTGTTGTCCCGTATTTTTGGAGCGGAGTTTTGTTACAAAACTGAACATATTAAATTAGCTTCGATTTATTAAAAAAAAAAAAATCTTTGGGGCTACTCACAACTGATGATCTATTTAATAATTTTCTCTTATATATAAACCTAAATGATATAAAACTAAACATTCGTAAAACTGCACTTTAGCTGACAAATACAACGCAAAATGTGTTTTATGAAGCTATTTTAAGTAAAAAATCTGTTTTAGGCAAAATCTACAATGTGCATTGTATTTTATTATTCAACTGCATAACAAAATTTAAAAGCATCTAATGTAAACATCTATAATAATGATAAAAAAATGATATAATATATTTTTATACTATATAAAACTTTAGGGTTGCAAAACCGTACCTTATTCAATTAAAAATCTAAATTAAAGAAATAACAACAACGATTGTTGGGAACAATCTAACTAAATCTAAAATGGAATGTATCGTATGGGTGCAGGTGCACGTAATATAATTTACATGAATGATTTCAAACGAATCCTCAAACATAATAATACATATAAATACTAATTGCAAAATATTTTAAATTAATTATTTATTTCATAAATTTATTTATTTAAATGAGTTTTGTATGGACGGAAACTTGCTACCAAAATAATTAGTTAATAAGCAAATCAGAATAAATTAGTCATCGGTAATTCCATATAATTTGTTTGTTTATGACACATTATTAATAATTATTGTATAATATATAGTTATAGCTAATATATTTTATAAATAAAGAAATCATTCAGTTTTCATTAACTAATACTATAATAAATTTAAGTAAATTGCACGTTAAATAATAAATTTTATCGAGTATTACACTCGCAAGCAAAATAATTAATTACAGCAATGTGACTAGTTTAAATAATGTTATTTTATTATTACCTATTCAGTAATAATTTAAGTAAATATTATTGCTTCAACTACCTTGTTGTTCCAACCAGTCCGATGAGAATTATATTCTAAAATAAAAAATAAAAACATTAGAAATTATTTAGTACATAATGCATATTACAGAGTGTTAATAAAATTTTGTCTGATATCTATTCAATTCCAAGTTAGAGCGCGGGAACAGAAACACACACAACTATTATTATATCAAGATACTAATTAGTATACATGCGTAGTGCGCAAATTTTGCAATATTGTGCAATAATGCCCGCAATTTTGGCGCAGACCGGCTCGTTTAGAATTTAGATTTTTTGCTAAGCCGGCATTCTATATAAATTAAAAAAAAACCATTTGTTTAAAACTAGGAAAACGTTGCGGCTTACAGTTGCAAAATAATTTAAGTTTAGACAAATACACACTTTATTGTGTATTGAATTATTTGTTGTTAGCATAAAAAAAACAGCATAAATGACCCATGTGCCGTGTGTATTGGTTTATATTGCAGCTGCTATTCAGATAGCGCCAATGTATAAAAACCTTTAAGCTAGACAAATTTACCAACGTATATATGCTTTGAGGCATGTTTCGTCTCATAAATTTTTTCAAGTAATCGACCGTTAGTAAAAAAAATATTAATTAAGCTGCCAAAAAGAGACAGTGGCAAACCTCGGACAGTTCACAGTACACAAAATATTGATACAGGCCGTACATAATAATCCTCGTTTATGCCTCAGTTAATAGGTCTGTTCCAACCTACGGTTTGGACAGTTTGCAAACCGTCCAAACTGTGCACACAAACAAATATTTGTTGTCCTTAGGCAATCTTTTATACACAGTAATTGTTTGTGTGCATAGTTCCTGACGGTCCCAAACCGCGTTTGGTGTCGGTTGGAACAAACCTATAATTGTAGAATTGTAGTTGAAATCATTCGATACGGTCTACAAAGACAATTGCATATTTGTTTGAAAGAGAACGGGTGACAGTTCGAACATCTACTTTATCTACTACTACTATTTTTGATTTTTCAATCGTGTATGATTTTGGTGCTTTCTGACAGTATTTTGATAGTCATAGTTTAATCCTTTCTTAATGTACTGGTAAAAAAATAAATCGATTATCAAATTATTTGTAGAAGCAGCGATGAAGCCAAAGTTGCCGTTTTTGTTAAAATACTACAAATCAAGGTAGCGGTCAGTATGCTCTTAACATATTTTTGATTACTATAGCTGGATTTTGCTTTCTGATAATTGTTTAAAATTTTATAGCCGGATTTTGATATTTTTGATATTTTATCAACAAAATTTGATATTTCAACAGTTTATTTTCAACAGCCACTCATAACAGATGTCTTAAAAAAAAGCAAACTAAACCTACACTCGGATGATCAAAAAAAAACCAGACCAATTCAATTCATTGACAAGCAACACTTTGCTTGGTAAGCACTTTATAAAATAAAATCGGGTAACCCAAAAAAATATATCCGTTCCAGTGTTACTCATACATAATGTGGATGTTAATAATAAATTTATTTGGTACGCATGCTTAAAAACGTTTTTGGAAAAACCTCAAAGTTTGGTAACGCATCGGGTTCTTTACATCCTACATCCGTCACTGACTTTATGCGCAAATGTTGTTTGATTGTGCGAATATTTTAACATTTTACAGCCAGATTCTGCTATTTTTGGCTTTTTGTGAAAAGAATTTTGCATTTTTCAACAGCTTATAGCCGGATTTTGGTGCTTTCTAACAATATTTAGATGTTTCAAAACAGAATTTTGTAATTTTCAACAGTTTATAGCCAGAGTTTGCTACTTCTAACAATATTTTGCTATTTTTGAGTTAAAAAAAAAAATGGGGAGATAGCTGCGTACGGACATATCTTCTAGAAATAGAAGATATGTCCGTACGCATCTTCTAGAAATAGAAGATATGTCCGTACGCAGCTAATATCATGGGTTTTGACCACTCCATCATTTATTTTAGTTCAAAATTTAGTTAAAAAATGCACAAACTATCGATAACATTTGTTTGAAATCAACGCTACACAGCTAATGTTCAGCTCAGTTCACTGTAAAAGATAGCTCAGTCACTTTAGAACTATCAACGTAATAAACACCAGCATGACAATAACACCGCTTCATCTAAGCAAGACAGAACATCTCCTACAGCAAGACGACTATGTAACAAATAATTTTGTTAGATGCATTGCCTCATCGATATCCAAAAATTAAATACAAATAAGTTATCAAACAAACAAAGCGGGCCTGTATAAAATAGCAAAACTATATGGCAATTTGCAAGATCCAATCATTATTAATGGACTATAGACACCTAAGCTCTAAATTACTTCAAAGTCACCAAAGTTTTCACAAAAACCACTAGATACTGCCTAAAATTGTCAGAAAACTATGACATTTATTTAGCCTCAAAATCAAAAACTAACCCTTAATGAATCACCTGATAGAATACTAACCGTTGAGTAAAAGAATATTAGAAAAAGGCGCAAGGCTAAACTTGTGTATGCCGCTCCTATAGAGATATATCTCTCTTCCTCACATACTAACTATCGACTATCTGCCATCTACAAATCTCGGTTAAGGTTCCCGAGACACAGTGGTATACACAAGTACTTTCTAATATAGATTATGACAATTCCACAAACTAATAGCAGGGTTACACTTAAAGCGGGTGGTCTGTGCTTGGGACAACAAACACCAAACTTTAAGAACTGTATACAAATAATCAGAAACAATATGTGCAAAAAATTATATCAAGCTAACCCGTAGATTAACCTGACCGGTGCCATTCAAACAATCAACAAAACCACAACAAACACTCATCATTAACAAAGTAGTCATAAAATTAGCGGTTATTGCATTTAAGCCAGATTATTTAAAGAACTAGATTCTGCAACCTTTCATAGAACTGTCATCATATAAGAAAACTTAGTGAGCCACGGAAAACTACAATAAACAAGTCAGATACTACATATTCCTTTTGCAGCAAACATCAAATAAGAAGAAGAACTACTGACCACTAAACAGTCCAGCAATCCTCCCAACTCCAACAAATGATGTGAAATACGGTAGTGGTATGAATTACGTTGCTGCACATACAATAGTTATCATTCGAGCCACAGTTAACCGCTAACCAACTTAAAAAATAATTCCAAAAATAAGTAACATACCTGAGTAATTTTTAAAAATTGCTTTCCCTTGCTGTTTTGGCACTGTGTGGACTAGGAGTTCCTGACATTGCACGATTATCGTAAGCATAATCAAGAGCGCTATCTTCAGCAGGCCTTCTGCTAATCGAGGTGGTCATCGTTGCGGGACTCAGTTCCGATTGGTTTCCCGGCGGTGGAATGTCCAAACGCAAATCGCGTTTTCCGTTTGTCTGTGCTCCGTTATTCGGAGAAGTTTTATTTTCGTCATCGTCCGAATTCTGAAAAAAAAAACATAACAAATTTTAGAGATTTTTAATAGTTTTTATTTTAATATATTTGGTGGTCTTAAAAAAGCGTTTTAATTAATTAAAACCTGACCGTTTCACGACCGTGTCCGGCCCGTCACATACATAAAATGCATATTTATAAAATTATAAAAACTCTAGGCCCCTTTCACAAGCAGATTCAACCGCCCAGATTCTGAATCCATATAGAATAAGGACCTAGTACTTTGCAGAATGTATACAATATGACCCGTCAAATACGTCTGCAAAGTCCCATTTAAATGTATGTATCACCTGAATCCAAGATTTTAAATCTGGGTGCGAAAGGAGCCTTACAGTTCTTAAAATGTCAACTGTAAACAACTCTCAAAAATATAAAGATATCAAACAATGTCACAAAAATCTAGCATAATTTCAGATTTCTGTTCTTGGCATCTACATGAATTCTAAACGAGATAATAACTTTACATTTATTTATCTGATTTATATATTTTTTCAAAATCAAAACTAACTAAAAGTTGGAAAAGTAGTAAAAAAAAATAGTTTTTGTTTGTTCTATTGATAAATTTTTTTATTAGTTCTTGATTTTCAAAATTTTAAATATGTTTATTTTTCACAAACAAAACCGAGAGATGGCAAGTTTATCACTAAGTAAAAACTAGTTGCTGGCAGGTTAACTTTACTTGCAGACGACAAAAAACACTATATTTTACTAATCCGTCAAGTATTGCTATTTGCTATTACTCGGAGATGAAAAAGCCGTCATCGTGTTTTTGCGATATAATTTGCAAGCATTCAACGTTTAGCGTCTTGACTAAGATACTCAAGAACAATAAAAGAGTACTACCATTAAACAATTCAGAGAGTTATACAATTAGTTTTTTTGAATGCCGTATGCGGTAGGAGATACTGTGAGAGCTTGATCATCAATCTAAACTATAGAGGATTTTTTTGTTCGATTGTGCCACAAACATGATATGTATCTACACTGCGCGACAAAAGTCTGGGTTCACTAACAATTTTTCCGATTTTTCGTACAGAATTTTTTTTATCCAGCTAAAACAAAATGTTAATGCTTATTTATCAAAAAACAAGTTTAATGACGTAGTCGCCAAATGCATAGCCGTACAATTTTTAATATAGTGCATGTTTTCCTTCTAACGTGCCTTATTCAGATTTTTGAGATTTGGTTAACAATTAAGTAGGTGTTGTCAGGGATTTGTTTATCATGCTTCAAATGTTGTTGGCAAGTGTCAGTGTGTGCTGAAATTTAGTTTTGTGATCAAAATGCCGATATCTCCAGTAAGATGTGCACGGATAATTGCCCACATTGAAGAAGGACATAGCCAGAGAGAAGCAGGCCGTAGGTATGGAGTTTCTCAAAACGGGGTCCGAAGGATTTGGCAGAGGTATGAGGAAGATGGTCTACTAACAGCCAGAGCACGGTCAGGAAGACCAAGAAAAACTAATGCTCAAGATGACCGATTTATGTTGTTACAATCTTTGAGAAATCGCACTGAAACTGCAACAATTACAGCTAATGAGCTTGCTGCAGTCAGAAATGTTCAAATATCGGCACGTACAGTTCAGCGACGACTTCGAGAAAATAATCTAAAGTCTTATCGGGCTGCCACTGGTCCAAAACTTACGGTTCGTCACAAACAAAACCGACTGAATTTTGCTAGAACTTATCAGAACTGGGGGGCTGCCGAGTGGCGACATGTCTTATGGACTGATGAATCCCGTTTTACGTTGGATGCTCCAGACGGTCGTACACGGGTATGGAGGAGACCAGGAGAACGATACGCAGCATGTACCATGGCTCCTAGATCCAATTTTTTCGGAGGCTCTGTAATGGTATGGGGAGGGATTTCTGTCGAGGCTCGTACAGAACTACATATTTGTGATAGAGCAGCCCTTAACGCAGATAGGTACATTAGGGATATTGTAGAGGAACATGTTGTACCATACAGTCACTTTATTGGAGAAAACTTTCAATTAATGCAGGATAATGCTCGCCCACATGTGGCGAACATTACCCTCCAATATTTTAACGAAGTCGGAATTAGGTGTTTGGATTGGCCTGCTTGTTCACCAGATCTGAACCCTATTGAGCACGTGTGGGACCAACTGGGAAGAGCCATTCAAGCTCGCCCTGATCGCCCTCGGACCTTAAGAGAACTTGCAGCATGTTTGGTTGAAGAGTGGGACAGACTGCCGCAAGAAAACATTGCAACGTTGATTAACAGCATGTCTAGACGTCTGGACTGTGTTATTAGGGCTCGTGGTGGAAACACCAGATATTGAAAGTTTCGTTCGTACCCATAGTTCGTGTTTTTCACTTTTTTTTATAAACACTATATTTCTTTAGTATCCTAAAATGTAAGTAAATAAAGTATAATTATTAATTTATCACCAAAGGTGGTTTTTCATTTTTGTTTTTTGATAAACAAACATTAACATTTTGGTTTATTTGAAAAAAAAAAAAATAGGACAAAAAATCGGAAAAATTGTTAGTGAACCCAGACTTTTGTCGCGGAGTGTATTACGGCCATTACGTGCTAAAACCAAATATTGTTGTAGATTTTGTCTTCATTTCAATTTCCAATATAGTCATCAAGATTATTATAAAATTATCATGTCCGTTCTCTCCGTTCCCATATTTTCAAATGTTAGTAACCCAAGAAAAGATTTGCAAGTATGATAGGCAACTTAATATACAGAACAATTATGTTTGGGTTGTTCTGTTGCACTCATGCCCGTTTTAGCCATTGAATTACATATATATATATATATACAAGTAACTATATTACATATATAATACAATGGTTTTAGCATCACGCTGTTCTGGGATTACTGTACTGACTATTATAGTTTTTCAAACTTTTGGAAATAAATCGATTAAATATTTTTTTATTGATAATCTCACTACATAGTTATATTTAGAAAAAGAATATAATGAATAAATAATAATACAAATCTAACGTTTCTAGGTATTCAATTTACATGACGTTTAAGTTAATTATTTTTTTATAATTATACGCTACGCGGTGGATGCAAGTTGCAATAATACGTAAATAATCATTGGTTCTGCAACGTCACGTAGTTGTAATATACATATATAAATTATATTCTCTTAAATTTCTCACTTGGGCCTTCGGCTCAGATTAATAATCATAAATACTTTTTTCTTAAGAATGTCTTTACTCTTAATAATACACAAATATGGTACACACAAAAATGCATATTACAATGTTACAAAATTGAATCAAAAAGATTATTAATTTTGTGTTACATTTTATTATTTTATTTGACTTGCTTACTCTTCGCTAAAAGAAATATTTTAAATCTCAAAGCAAAAAAAAATAGACATTTTATAAATTAAATAAAGACAAAATTATCACTGAAATCTATTGTGGTATCCGTTCGACAATGAATAACACAGTAAAACTTTTTGTCAATAAACCGTTCGCCTTAAATCAGTTGCTGACTGCATGCACGCCTTTTCAGACTTGCAATGTAAGACGGGTGGCCTACTATTAGTACACTGAATAACAAGTTGCATACATTAAATTCAAATTATGCAATTTTATTGACGAATTTTAATTTGAAACTATTAGAATACAAAATAATAATTATTTTAAAAGCATAGTATTTTGATATTATAATACAAATTTTAAATAGTTTCTCCCTAAGAGCATACCGACCGTTACCTTGATTTTTAGTATTTTAGTGAAAACAGCTAGTTTGTCGTCATTCCTATTTAGACATATAATTTGATAATCAATTTATTTTTTCATCAGTACATTCAGAAAAGATTAGACTGTAATTGGTCAAAATATTTTAGTCAAATAATTATTGGAAATAGCCAAAAAATAAATCCAAATATAGAAATAAATGCGTTTTTAGGTACTTTTAAATGCATTTTAATGCTATTTGCAAATATAATTTGACTAAAATACTCTGGCAAAATATAGTTTAATCCTTTCTTAATTATCAAATTATATGTGAAAATAGGAATGACGCCAAAGTAGCTGTTTTCACTACAATACTGGAAATCAAGGTAGCGGTCGGTATGCTCTTAACTACATTAGAACATGATTAGAACTCACCTGAGTAAAGCGATTCTTTAGGGTTTGAATAGTAATGTCATTGTCCTTTATCCATACATATAATTTATACGATGCAATTCCCAATAGAATGAGTATGACCAATATCACAAGTGTTAGTGCAATGGACACTAATTTAAACAACTTCTGGATATCACCTGGAAAACGATAAAAGTGTAAACGATAAACATGCTTGACTCACACATTATATCACTGAATGTTAATACATGCATGTTTCGAAAATATGATTGCACTGAATGTTAAGTACGTTTATTATCGTTACAACTAAATTATTAACCACATAGTAAAATATTTCAAATACAATTAATTAATTATTCACTAATGTATACAGGTGTGCTAATAGAATATATTATTAATAATGAGCGTAACAATAAACTAATATTTGTAAGAATATAATATTTAATGTGTAAGCTTTTGGTTTAAAGATATACCAATGTGCATAATAATAACAAATTTATTTTGAAGATATTTTTATCAAGGAGTGATGTTTGATTATTTTATTACAAATGAAATTTAGCAATTCGTGTATTATATAAAATTACACACGTATCATTGATAACAATTACATGGTTTACTAGTTTCATTAAATTGTTTACAAGTTGGTTTTAAAACTATTTTTGTTACTGTATAATATATATGTATTTTATATCATAAAAATTTATAAATGTAATTGAAATAGGGCCTAATCCTAATTTCACAGTTAAAACATGCGTGTATATTTTCTCATCTCCAAATTCTACTTTTATAAAATAAAGATTTTTTACCTGATAAGTCAACGCCTGGTTCGGTATTGCTCCCACTTCTCAAGAATCTCACATCATGAATATAATCTATAAGAAAACACCATAAATTCAAATTATACTAAATATTACACCGAGTGTCAACGAACAATAAATATTCTATGTTAGTTCAGCCTTGTTTTATACAATAAGAATGTTATTGTAAAGTGTTACGTCGATTAATATTAAAATATTATTACTTCATTTTTTTGTACCTGATGGACGCAATTAGTCACGATTTTTACACTCCTTGTGCAACTCTGATTTGTTTTATAAATAATTATTACAGCATATATGTTTACAAACAATTGATGTAATTAATATTTTTGTTTAATTTCATTGTAAGACATTGAAAATTAAAAATAAAATAACAATTGTAATGTGCGCGATGATTGTAATAAGCGTGGGAACATATAACAAAATTTGAGATAACATTATTTAAGATTTATGATAATTTACTACTATAGCTATTAATGATAAACCATTATTTCTACATAATTTATAATCGTCATTACTAGAAAATAAACCGACGTAAGTTACAATTGCAATTGTAGATTAGATAAAAGAATACATATATATTTTATTATAATCGGTATTTTAAATATTATAATTTGAATTAACTAATTAATTAATAAAATTCCCACTTCAAAATGATAACAGTAAGTTAATAGTACAAAAAGATGGCGCCACCAAAACTCGCTTGATATATTGTAATTTCCGTCCTGTTTAAAACCCTTCAAAAATTTTGTAATCTTTAGCTTTGCGCAGTGGCGATATCGTAACCAATGATGTTTATCCGAGGTGCGATTATTGCTAGTTGAAAACTATAACCAATACCCCGCCAAGTGGACGTGAAATACCGTCCGCAACGGCAATTTTTGGAAACCCCTAGGGGGGTTTATATTTGAATTAAAAATAACTTTATCTAACTTAGCTATTATCGTAACTTTAGTTCTCGTAGTTTTACAGCCAATAGTGGCAATATAAGTATAATTTACACGTTTATTGACCCGCCGACGGCCGAGTGAACGTGCATTTTTAATCATGTAGCCTGTAGGAGATGTAGGGAGAAACGGGGTGAATGTTTGTTGTATGTAAGGTATGTGATTCTTGTAGTTTACGACACGGCAGTCTTGGCCGACCACCAACCGCGCTTTCAATAATAAAGAAAGCATGCAGTTTCTACATTTTGTCATATTTTATATTTCGACTAAAATTTATAATAAAAATAAATATACATATTTTTTATTCCACTATAAGAAAACTTAATTGTTAGGTTTACATAAAAATACCTCCAAAAGACTACCTCAATTAGATCTTCTCTAATTATGAACGACTTGAATATATCTACTTCTGTTCTGGAGAATGTCTTGCATTTATAAATGCCTTAAGCGACCGGAAGCCGTTCAATATTATAGCCGCTAGATAGTTTGGCGCCGTTGTGCAAGCACAACATCTGCGCCCCTGCAAAAGCTTAGTTAGGTTATACAGAGTCTTTATAAATGTCTGGGATTATGTAACTACTTTAAATATGTCACTTTTTTAAAATTGCTTTTTTGGTCGCAAATTCTTTGATCAGGTCTTTCATTGGTAAATTATCCAATATTTAATTTTAAATTTTATCATTGATAATGTTCTCAACCTGTTCTGTTACATTGTTAAACTGAGGAAATTTTTAATAATTTTTAGTTTAGAAAAGCACCTTTCTCCTGTTGCTACTGACACTGGTAAAATTAGATATATTCTAATAGCTATTGATAAATTTAAAAAATAGGCAATCAACTCATTTTCAAATAGATATTGAATAATGCTCTGTAGTTCAAATTTAATGTGAGACTTCTCTGATAAAATTGATTGTAAATGTAATTTTATAGCTTTTAACTCATTGAAAAGATCAATACCATTATCAGTTTCTTTTATGCTATCGTCTTTTAATTTTATATGCAAATCTTCTGTTATGGAGCAATTAAAAAATTCACCTAAAAATTCCTTCAAATTTATTTTGCAGAGATGTTAATGTTTGTTTCAAAATTAGAAAGAAGAAATTAACTTTTTAATGTGTTTTGGGGTCTAGTGAAGCGTCTTCATCATTAGCAAATTGTTTTGGTTGTTCTAACATTCTTCAAAATATTTATCGTAGCGGTAATTTTGAAACTTGGTAATTAAATTTTTAAGATTTTTTTCACCAAACTTAATGTTAATACGTAGTTGGATTTTGCATCATTTTACTCAATGTGTTAATTTTGTTTAAAATTTCAAACCAAAAATTAGTAGAGCAAATAAATTTATAATTTTGAATGATTAATGCCAATGAATTAACTTTGCGAGTTGTTATTATATTCGAAATTAAAGATACATTAGCAATTTCCAGAAAAACATCAAAGATTTTGTCCATATTATATCTTTTCCCAGCATCAACTCTGCTAGACCAGACCTTAAAGGCTTTAAATTAAGATTAGGTACATGTTTTGGTAGATCCTGAAAAAATATATAAACTTCCTAAACCACATTAAAAAAATTAGTTGTTTCATGGCTGATATTGGCGGCATCATTAACGACCAAATTCAAGCTATGAGAACATGGGACAAAAAATGCACGGGAATTAAGTTCTAAATTTTAAATGTATTAGATAAATTTGCGCCCCCCTGCCATAGCGCCGTCGTGCAACGCACGCCTTGCACACCCGCTTACGGCGGCCCTGATCATATTGAAAGATTGCACAATACATATATTGAGTCAATCAGAAAAAGTTTGATTTTTATTGTACAATCTAACCTAAAAGTGTTTATTTCTTTTTTTTAGCCGTTCCTTCATCCATCTGCGCGTTTTTCTCCTTTTTTAAAGCTATTACTGAACTTGCCTTATTTTATTCAACATGTTGACTGCAGAAGTGTCAGTTATTAACAAAAAGTTTGCGCAATTATATTGCAACTTTTAGGTGGTCCTAGCAATATATTTTTCAATATTATTAATGATAATATTGATCGTCTAAGGGCACCTTTAGTGGTAATATATCAACGCCGCGCCGAGACGCGTTTCTCAAGTGCATTCTAGAACCCGCCAACCGTTAATTCACATTTTAAATTATAACTTAAAAATAAATACTTAAAGTTTATATCAATTTATTTGGTTATTAAATAATAAAGTCCCGTTTAATAAAATGCTTCATTTCGATACTACAGTATATTATTATGACATAATTACAAAAGTGTTCCACGACAGATTTTCTGATCTAATATGAATGCAGAAAGCAATATCAAAGGTACTGTTTAAAATGTTTTTATATAATTAATTAAATATAAAATTAAAAGGATAATAAAATCAATGGTGTCCTTTTCGTAAAAAAAATGGTGAAAAAATAATGAAATGCACTTATTTAAAACTCGTATGACTTAATACTCGTTTTCGAAGAAGCGTTCGGTAATAAGGTAAGAAAAGATTTTGAAGCACTACGCAGCAAAATTCAATTTAGCTTTATATTATTTTATATATAATTAAAAAAAAAACAGAAAAATATAAATATTTGTGTAGTTTAAAAAAAAATTGAATATGTAATATCTGATTTTTTAGTTTACTTTTCAATGCTGGGATAAATTAAATTAATACTTTTTAGTGCATATGAGGAGTTTAGTGGCAATTAAGAACTCAATATATATTGCCACTCAACTCCCATATGCACTAAGAATTTAATATAAAAATAACACAATGGATTCAAATATTAAATCAATAACTTCTTAATTTAATAATTTTCTTACAATATTTAAGACTAGTAAAAAATTAAACATATTGCATAAATTATTAGTTTTTGTTCAAAGTGCATGTTGCATTCTTATTATGTATTTCAAAATTATCATTTCAACAAACCTCGTATGCAATTATATATGCTAGGCAGTTTGTTGAGTTGCAAGCTTACATTCACTTCAATGCTTGGAGCATTATTATATTGTAAAGGAGTCAAGAACAAGTCCTTAGTTCACTCACAAGATCTTATGGATAAATTTCCTATGTAATTAATTGGATAGTTACAAACTTGAGTACTTTGATAGCAATTAATACATTCTAAAGATTGAAAATATACTAAAATACTTTTATAAAATTAATAAAAAACACATTAAAATAACGTTTCATTAACAATTATAAAAAATTAGACATATAGATAATGTTCTTGCTATCATATCAATAATATAATGTGTTTTTTTAAATTTTGTAAGTACATAAATACATATAATGTTCATAAAGTTGTACAACTTTTATATACAGGGTGGTTCAAATTATTTCTGGAAACAATGAACTCAATTCATCTAATAGAACATAAAAGTTCAGTTTAATATGTATCTTTAAATGCTTCCTAACAAATATGTTTTTAATACTGAAAATTTAACTAACAGAATTTATAGTATTATTTTATTATCATCACTAGAGTAGCAAACTAATTATAAATTAAATAAAAAAATGAAATCCGCCGAGAACAATATAATTTCTGCAACGCAATTGATGCGTTGATTCATAATAGAAATAATGAAAATTCAGACAATGAAAGTTTTGCAGAGACAGTTTACAGAGTTCGTGCTGGTATAGTCGGTATGAATCACATTCCTGCAAAACTCATTGTAAAGCTAATTGCAAAATGGTCAAGTTACTGATGTAAAATTACCAATTCAAACTTTTACTGTCAGGTCAGCCCTAAACATTGACGCTGTCGCTAACAGTATCACAGAAAACCCAAGTTTGTATATTCTAAGACATTCACAGCAATTAAGGATTTTACAGTCCAGCCTTCATTGCATACTGCATACAAATCTTAGTATACGTGCTTATACAAAACCGGCTAATCAAACAACGCCAAACGTTCGTTTCTTAGGTGCTTTAAATGCAGGCAGCTCATTTTTATCTTAGCGAGTTTGACAATTGACAGAACTGCCGCATCTAAAGTTCCAAAATTCTAGAATAGTTGAGAAATCTCTTTATCTCTATTAGTTACTGCTAAGTGCAATTTTTAGGTCGGCGAAGTCATAGAGCCTTACTTTTTCAAAAACAATAATGGTGCTACAATTACAGTCAATGCAAATCGTTACCGTATAATGCTAACTGACTTTCTTTGGCCTATATTGAATTATTTGGGTACAGATAATTTTTATTTCCAGCTACGAGTCACACAAACTGTAAAACAAATGCAGTGCTGCACTAGAAACTTCTTGGGTTATTTATTATTTCGCAAAAGTTTGACATAAACCGGCCCCAGACCGTGCAATTTACTTCCGCTAGACTTTTTTTGTTAGAGTTACGCAAAAGTAAAGTCTACGCTAATGCCTTTCAAACAATTCCAGTCCCCAGTTGTGCAAAAAATGTTTTGCAAAACTTCCTCAACAGAAAGACCCTTTGCAAACAGAGTCGAGGTGAGCATTTACTGGCTATTCTTTTTTCACAACTAATCGCAAACTTTGAACTTTGAATTTAAATTTAAAAAAACTTGTACTACTTAAGAATAAATAAATGTTTTTTTTTTATAATTAAAATAAAAGTTCTTATTGAAAAACCCTATATAATCCAAAAAGTGCTAGTAAATCTTCTAAGTTATTTGTTAGAAACTTATGAAATAAAACCGTGTTTAATCTTAGATGCAAAAAAGAGCCACAAATAGTATTATGTATTATACCAATTCAAACATTAACACTAAACTCGATTTGAAAAGAACGTGGTCGTGTTTTGTGCGGATTTTCATGTGACAAAACATGAAGATTAAGTTAAATAACAATTCCAGCTCTCGTGAATGTTGCTTTACCTTTCACAGAATTTTATGCAAAAAATCAGATTCATTTAAAAGCTATTCACAAAAAAACAATTCTTTTTTACGGATCTCTAGGTTGCAAATGATAAGATTTTCTTCTATCTTTATGTATCGTACGTAGTATTTTAAGTTTTGATACTTGTTGAGTTGCCCTTCAAAAGCTGAGCCTAGGATTTAAAACAAAAAATGCGGTTATTATTTATCTTTTGATTTGGATTTTTATTTCTTTTTAGATCAGTATTTCAATTTAAACCAAATTCACAAAAACGTGCATCAACAAACTCGGAACTCCTATTTAGAAAACGTCTTTCGTACTCACGGACAGAAGCTAAAGCATTATCGTCGCAAAATCCATAAATAAAATGAAAGTTTGCATATTCTTCATTAGCGAACTGTCTTGGCATGGTACAATATACGTGCCAAACTATGTAAAAAAACCTCACTGACTACAAAAATAAGTATTATTAACCGATGCGTCACTAGTTTAATTTTTCACAACTTACTTTAACAGTTAAGCATAAAACGCATCTTTGTTTAAGTTTCTCAAAAAAAATCTGAATCCCCCTGTATAATTAATTATAACTTAAGTTCAAACTAAATACTTAATACAGCATTTATTAATATATTTCTCTAAACTTAATTGCGTTTAAAACTATTTTAAATAAATATAATTGATATGAAAACTAAATATAATTATTATTAATAACTTCGGAGCGCGACAGATTATGCACACTTCCTTTCACCTTCCAGTTACTTGTATATAGTTCAATGGCTTGAAAGTTGTGGAATTCCCAATGATGCCGCTGCAAGTTCTTAGCTCTGCTCCAGAGCAATGAATTAAAGTTAGATAAAACGTAGATACGTGTGCTCAAAACATTAACTATATTTGTTTTACAATTTATGTCACTCAGCTCCGAGGAGCGCAAAACAACAAATCTAAAGAATGAGTCAAGATTTTTCTACTATACACTGGATTGACAACCACCGTATATTACACTGTATATTAACATACAGTAATCCCACTTCAACTCGGCCATGAAATGTCTGAAATGTGAGAAAAGGATGATACAATGCGTGAATTAATAAGTGCAACAGAGCACATAAGTTTTTTTTTGTATATTAAGTTGAAGTATAGTCTAACAATGAGACAAAATATGCAACTCGCTGTGTAATCTGTATCTGCATCTCATTCTATCTCGCAGTCGTATAAAAGTATATCTTATACTATCATATAGACTTTTAGAAAAAAATCAAATTTTGGCGAATAATTTCTTGCCGGTTCCAGCCCCAGCTCCGACAGACAATTTTTTTAAAATTATGGCCATTTATTAGTTCAAAACATATATAATATGTAATTAGTGTTCATTTAACCATAATTACTTTTAATATGAGAGTGTGGGTGATCCAGATACTAGGCTTTGCAGTATCTACAGCGTCTCCATTCTCTCAATTAGCGGGTGCGATAGTATATATTTGTTTTCAGGTACACATTTAAAGACAACTTGTGAGGTTGTATAGTGTACCCAAAGATATATCCGCTTTATTATTTTGACTTATCAGATTAGCTTATTAGTAGTCTCCTTGGGAGTCCATTAAATGAGGATTTAACTGTTAATAGCTTTAGAAAGTTAGCTAAAATTCTTATCCCGCAACAGACCGGGGATAGAGTTAAGGTAAAATACTTACTTAGGCTTACTTGCTATCTTGTGAAATGAAGTAAGATGAGGTAAGAATAGTAGCAAAAGGAACTCATTATTAAGTATCATTGTTGTGTTCTGGCAATTCATAACAAAATCAATTGAGGTCATTACTAATACTATGCTATTAGTTTCAACGTGTTCGGAGGTGTTGCTACTAATGTATCAACAGCAATCCCACCTTTAGTTAAATAGATTGCGCCAGCCATTCTCTAGCAATACCCAAGAAATGGCAAATTATAGCAACAGAATAAAACATATCATTATGTGACATCAAAAATATATTTGTCAACACATTCCTCTTGCTATCCACTATAATAACAAAAGCAATATATTGCTATACGCCAGAATAAGCTAGTAAAACATTTTTGATCTGAGAACCACTCCAACAAATTGAAGTTAGGTTAGGTTAAATTACTTCCTGGTTATTTTTTCCTTTAAAAAACCTCAAACAAAAAAGTCGAACAGATTCAGATCTAGAGACTTTACTGGCCATAATATTGGTCCATTACGCTCAATCTACTTATTCGAAAAGCTCCGGCCTTGTGAGTAAGTGCACCATCATGCATGTATAAAGTACTGAATTGCATTTAGTCAATTGGGAAAAAATATCGGTCTAACAACAAGTTTTAAAATCTCTTACATTACTGAAAACCTTCTTCTGTGTCTAAATGATCTAAATGGGTTTTGTCCTCCCAAAAAGAAAAATTATTAAAAGACTATTAAACACTCTCTTGTGAACGTTCATGCGTTGCTCCAAAAAACGCTAAACAAAAAGTTTGGTTCTTCTTGAGATTGGTTTAAAACTGTATTGAAAACATGTTCTTTTGTTAAATAAAATTTCCGCAAAAAAATTTGTGATAACACTCAATGAACTGTTTCACATAGAATATTTAGTTTTTGGTCTACATCGATAACGGTTTGCTCCTGATTAATTAAAATTGTATAAAATGTTATTGATTTGCAAAGCAGAACCAATCATGAGCAAACATTACCTGTACGCACCCAATTAGCCCTACTCTGTACGCATATTGCTAGCTAACAACATCGTTATCTAGGAAGGTTGCTAAGCAATGTTGTGTATTTATCACGTTTTTTTACTAAATTTCTATGCAAGCTATGGCTATCTAAGCATCAACTTAAAATTGTCTATACTAAAATGATATAACATTTACTAATAATGTTAGCAACAGTTCTAAACGTTTTTCTTGTTTTTTTGTTCAATCTAAATTCGGTGCAATTCAAATTACCTCAAGTCATTACCAAATGTCATTTAAAACGGTTTGAGGTTTAGACCAAAGATTTAGACATTTTCTTGGATTCAAGTTTGTTTGGAAAATCATAATAAAAATAACACTAAATTATGTAGTTAGATTCTTTAAAAGAGGGACGCAAATTAATTAGAAGTAGCACCACCAACATTACTACCAAGCTACAAAGTGTTGTTAGAATCCAAATATGAAAAAATACATGGATGCAAGCTGGCAAACTGTTCAAGATTTAGATGAATGAGTAAAGATAACAGTAATAAAATAATAATATATATTGAATAAACAATGACTACATAAGATGTGAGATCTGTAGCAATAAACTAAATTGTAAAACTTTAAGTTGCTGGCGCGTGTTATCACTTTTATGTAGTGCCTTGTCATGGACGGCCTACTATAATTACTAAATAACATGGGCGTCTTTGCCTTAGGCTACGCCAATGATCTTGACATCTTGGTAAACGGAAAGTGTGGAGCAATTGTTTCTAATGCAAATTGATACAGATATAGTAAAAAGTAGTGCAAGAAGAAAAAACTATCAGTGAACACAAGGAAAATGGCAATTGCCCTTCTACAAGAGAACAAAACACCAAGAACTAGAAATGTATGAAGCCACACTCTCGACGACAAAAATATAAAGTACCTAAAACTCATCTGGATAGTGTGATCGCAAATGTCCAGGTGTTGTTTGGAACCTAATCGATGATAAGACAAACATAAAGACTAACAGCCAATATGACCATATGGGTACATACTATGGTGATCAGACCCATCATTACATACGGAGCGCTTGTAAGGGACGCCAAGCGGCACAGGTAATACGCTTGTCAGTAATAAAATCCAAATAGACTTCATAATCCATCTACAGCCATATTAGCCACAAACAACAGTATGTCTGATCTGGATACCAAAAGATCATACTCTGATAAAAGTTCATTTGTTCATTGGAACTTGCTTTCATGATCCTATACGAGAATATAAATATATAATTCGTAGTTTACTTGTAACTGGACACTGTGGCCTAAACAAACACATGCATAGAATGTAAATTCCAATGCCGAAGATGTCTGGAAGCATGGGCGGAGCTACCTGTAAGCAAGAGTCTGCAATGCGGAATGGCCCACAAGCATAAGGGGACGCTTATTCCAAAAACCTGGGGCCCACATAATTTACAAAATATCTTAGCTCCGCCACTGTCTGGAAGACAAAAAAACCCCGCTACATTTGCTGAGCGAGTGTGAGGTTTTCAATGCGCAACGTAGTGCTTTCTTCAGCAAAGTACAAACAATTTATCAATGTCATACAAAATATAGTGTTTACACACTTTACACACACAATTAAGAGAGTAACTAAGGTTTCAATGTGACAAAGAAACTTGAGCAGTACAGCTATAGAAACATTAAAATAAATATTTAAAACTCAAAACTTAAGACCTAAAATTTAAAATTCAAAATTTATAATGCATAATTTAAAAAGCAAGCACAAGCTAACCAAAAATGAGCTGAAGACAGTCTTTTTGCAAAACTTTTTGAACTTAATTAATATACGGAATTATTAGAGAAGTAATAATCAGAAATGCAGAATAGTACCAAGAATCAGAGCAAGGATGCTTTAAGAAAAAAAACAATGTTTTGTATAGTTAATAAGATGATGTTATGTAAATTATATGGTGTTTTATAAGTTTTATTAGATACATGCAAAATGGAATAAAATTGTAAATATTGTTTTATCTTGGCTTTATTTTTAGCAATTGCGGTTAATACTTTATAATTATAATTATAATATAGCAATGAAATATGTTGATTTCAATATTCACCCATTAACATAATGATTAATAGTAATTATCAATATAAATTATACATAGGTAGGTAAATTATCAGTGGATGCATGTAGCTCAATGTTCATTTTAAAAAGCAATGTCATGTTGATACCCGTATTGCATTAAAAATAACAAAACAAAAATTGTTATTTCTGGCATTGATTCAATTATATTAAATAAAATTAGACGCAATATACAACATTGTTGAAAGTCACATACTTCTAATTTCATAAATAAATAAACTATTCTAGAACATGGTATGTAATCTGGTTAGTTAATCATTTTATTTAATAATGTTACGCGGTTATAATTTTATTGTAGAACTAACGTCATCTAAACACATTATATTTTTCAAATAGCAGATAAGATTGGTAAATTAGATAACATACATAATTTACTTCTATTAAAGAGGAAGTACGATATAGGAAATAAGAATAAAAATAAATATGAAATTGGTAATGCAATAAGAGCGAAATAAAAATATAAGTCGTAGTCAACCTCTCAAACAGTTATTTAGATTGTGTGTGAATTTGTTAATAAATAATATAAGTAAAAAATGTGAGTAATATCAAAAGGTATACAATTATCCGACACTTTATGTTCAGTTCAACAAAAATAATGCAATAAAGGTATTTGAAACAACATGCTTGTGTAATCAGATATGGAGTCTGATGCTGCCTGCCTTGTTCAACAGGTTATAAACCACAATTTAAAAATAAACCAATATAAATATTAAATTTGACATGGTAAGCTAACAATAAGAACTAGTTAGTGCATTTAAAATTAACTTTTCCTGATCCTGCAAACAGCATTTCAACAAGTGTGCTTACTATGAATCTTATTGCAAGAAACGGACAATTCAGTTAGTTAGATTATTTTTTTAGCTCATTAGCCTAAAAAGAGTATTTATGCCAAATGTCAATGCTTGTATTTATGTTGCCTCTTTATCAAGAAAATGTGTCATCTAGAATTACGCCTCGGTAAAGTAGTAAATATTTAAGACACAAAAAAATGTAAAAATAATTTAGTTATCATAAGAATTAATAACACAAAGTCACAATAAAACAGCACACATTCTTTAAAACCAATTAACAAATTGCTTTTAGACTAAGCTTCAAATTACCAAATATATTATTTAATGCTGGAAAATCTGGTGTTTATTAATTTTTATCCAAATGCAATAGCCTATATGTAAGCCAAATTGGCGTTTAGACTAAATCACAAAATCATGTGGAAATCATATTATAAATTATAATTATAACTTTTCAAAAATTAATAAAATTAAAATGTTACACAACTGTACAAAAGGCAATATATATTCTTTAGTAATATACATTTATATCAATAAAGTATTTGATGTAAAAACTTAGTTATCATTTTATTTCATCATTATTATAGGTTAATACATAGTAAAGGTCTCAACCATCCTGTATACAAAAAAAATGTTGCGGGTTTATAGTACAAGGCTTTCCAAAAAAAGTTGACCAAAGTTTTTTTTAAATAGTTTGATTAAAAAAACAAACAAAAAGCATTTTGCAGATACGACGTTAATTTTAATTTCCTAAATCAGTACGCTTATCGGCGTTGCTTTTCTCAATTTCTTTTTCATTTCACGTTCACTTTATATTATAAATATAAAAAGTAAGTAATAAAAACAATACTTGTTCGTATCACCGTAAATGTTGAAAACAAATGTGTTGCATAAAGAAGAAACTCTAATAATGAGGTCGGACTTCATGAAAAGCCAATGCATCAGTAAAAAATTTGATGTAATAATACCACAGCAAAACAAATGATTAAAGAATAAATACCTGGGAACACTCAAAGAAACTATCCGGTACACAGAAAGGGCTAAAGACTAAAAGGGCACCTTTGCTACCTCTGGGTAAATATGCTTTGACTTTTTAGGCAGAGGTGGTAGCCATCGCGCCAAGGACATAATCGAGAAAAGACTAAAACCAGACAAACTGATAACTATTGTGTCAAACAGTCAAACGGCATTGCAGGCCCTGCAATTGCCAGTAATAAAATCCAAACTGGTTATGACTTGCATATACAGTCTTGAAGCAGTGGCCACAACCTGCAAAGTTTGCCTGGTACGGATACCAAAAAAACCAGGAGCCAAATAGAAACCTAAATCAGCTTGGCAAACAAGGAGCAAAGAAGGCATTCACTGGATCAGAACCTTCTTTCGGAATTCCATACGAGACCGCAGCAAACTTGAAGCGGAACACAGCAAACTATGGAAGGGCTATAAGGGATTGACACACTCAAAAATATTCCTAACAGGACCGTCACATAATATCAAAACAATGGTAACATGTTTGTTGCACTATGTGAAAAGCCTTTAACAACAAATCACATATTTATTTTTTTGCGCAAAAATCAGCCAATTTTTTGAATCCACAGTAATAGTCAAAACATTAACAATAAATAAAAAACGAAAAGCAATCCAATATCAGAAGTTCATCTACAAGTCAATTGCAACTTACTACTACTAGAACTAAAAAAATTACTAAAGCAATGTTTAAAACTAGTATGACTTCATGTATAGTTTTCAAATTACGTTATATGCACCATTTTGAAAGTATTTAAATATTCAAAAATAAACCTTTAAATTGTCAGCACAGCCATGCCCACTTGGAGCAAAACCAAGGAAGTAAGAAAAACATAGTAGACAAGCATCACTAGATCGTTGTTTCAATTCTGGGGTTAATAGTTTTATTAACTACCTTGCTCACATTTTATTGAACTGAACGATGGTGTGCATATTATAGTTAGATAAGCCAACAATATTCTTTTACTAAGACTTCAACTTCCAAAATCGACTCAAACGTCATAACACGATTTGCTTGGCCAGGTAAATGAGTATTAGTTGTTTCATTTATAAACTTGTTCTGTAATAATTTTTTTGGTACTATTATTTAGTGCACATCCTATTGAAAGTTTGCATCAAAATGCAAGCCAAAAATTTAGTGGATTGACTGTTTTTGATTCATTTAAAAAAAAATCATATACAATAAACCATTTAGATAATTGTACTAATAAATTCAATTAGTGTTCGTAAAGGAAGCCAAGTAACAGCCAAGGTGGCTATAGTAGGAAAGAGGATTCAGAAGATTATTTTTGGATAAAGATACCTTCCATACAATCAGTAAGGTTCTCCTCCTCCAGAAAAAATCTAAAGGTTAGTAGCGAGTATAAAACACCGCTAATCTTTAAGCGCGATGGAAATGCACACCACATCGCATATAAACCCAAAAAGTAAAAAAGTTTTAAAATATATTTTAGAAACGATATGAGCAAGTAAAGTGATAAACAATTGACATGTGTCGGATAAACCTTTGCTGTCAGACCACGTATACATTTGATTCAGAAAAAAAAAACGTTTTTACAGAATCATAAAAACCCAAAGAAAACTGACGTATATAACAAAATACTGGTCAAATTGGCTGTCCTAAAAGTACAAGCACAAACTGAAAATAATCACAGACATGCTTGTTAACTCCATAAAAACAGCTTTCAAATGAAGCAGTTCAATCAAGTTCAAACACATTTTCAATAAAATTTCTTGGTGGAATAAGCTTGACTTGAAGGACTTGCACTAGGAAGCTATGCCAAGAGCTTCATACAAAATTAGCCTCACAGCATATAACAATGCTATAAAAAAAAACAAAATTCTTGAAGAAGATATTGTTAAAGCGCCCAAAACAAACACACATATTCTCGGTTCCAGAAAACTCTGAGCAAAGATTGCACCACAAAAACTAGATCTTTTCAGGAAAAAGTGGTTATACAAAAACACTCATATTAACTCTACTGGAACTACACTTTCCAGGTTCTACAATTGCAAAAACCTCAAAACCAAAGAAAAAACTTGATATGCCGACCAAAAAAAAAAACTGAGCGGAGACAAACGCCATAGTAAATAAAAACATGTAGAATTGAAAACTGGTACATTTAAACTATTCTTTTATCCTATCATGTTACAAAAGGGGCTGGCTGCTCTAAGAAAGTCACTATGTAAAATCCTTAGCACTATATATACCAAGCTGCTGAAGAGTAGTTACAAACCAATTAGTCTGTCGTCTTTTAAAACTATTAAAAAAAATAGTTGACAAATATATACAAGACGAAAAATTCAAAACTTTGCTTCTGCATCAATATTAATGCATACCATTCAGGAAAATCCTACAAACTGGTTATACATCAGCTTGTTAGCAGATGTAAAAATACACTGCAATACAATTACTTTTGAAGCCATTTGAGGCATTTGAGGCCTTTGCATCCATTATTAAAGCAATTGAAAACAAAGAAATAACATCTCTTATTTGACACTGGACAAACTCTATGTTCAAGTAACTGTAACAATTATATGAAACGACTATAGGGACTAAAGTTGCTGGCGGGTGCTCACAAAACGTTGTGTTATCATCTCTACTGATGTGCTTTGTGGTGGACAATCTACTGCAGATATTGAATATCATAGACGTCTTTGCACTAAGCTATACCAATAACCTCCTGCTAAACAAAATTTAAGAAATGTTTTCTAAAATCATGCAGAACGCATTGAACACTGTAGAAAGGTAGTGCAAAAAAAGGGAGTATCTATAAGTGAACTCAACCAAAGTTGCAAAGACAACAAAAAAACCAGAAAACTAAAAATATATGGCGCCACGCTCCGTATGATGAAAAAAATAAAATACCTGGGGCTCACGCTAGACACTTGTATAAGATGAAAAAACGACCATTAAAAGTATGGCAACTAAACAAGATAAAATACAAAACTTAGCATGTTTGCTGATAACAGAACCAATAAAAACAACACACACAGGTGCCATGCAAACACTGATATCATTACCACTAGTGGACGCAAGTCAAGCAGTGTACCAACTTCAAATTAACAAATTCTTGGAATTCACAGACCGGACATACTAAATGTTTTACATGAGGAAGAGACATTAAAAATAAGATCAGATTTTATGAAAAAATATTGCATAAAAAAGTTGTTTGATGTGATAATACCGTCTCAAAAAGAGTGGACAAACAAAAACATCTGGGCAATATCAAATAAACCATCTGGTGTACAGATGAGGCCAAAGACCACTATAGAACCGGAGCCCTAATATATGAAGACAAAAGCTTGATCCAAGCTGGTGATAAACTGCATAACCAGTATGGGAGCATTAACTAAAAACAGCATGCCTCATTTCAACCAAAGAATCAAAACATAGAAAGAAAAAAAACGTAAAGCAGATCTGCTCACTAAAAATAAAACCATAAAGACGTTTATTAGACCAAAATTTGCTTTTAGGATTCCTTACAAGACAGGTAAACAAATAATTAGTAGAAAACTTAAAACAAAACAAAGCAACAATCTGTAGCAAAACTGTCAAAAAATAAAGCACACGAGGCTATATCTTAATAGCACCATCATACACTACAAAAACTATAGTACTGCAGATAAGCCGAATAAAACTGCAAAAACTTACAGGGCTGATAGCTAGACATTTTGGTTTGAACATGCATATCCAAAAAATATAGATTAGCATAGAATAAAAATCCAAAAGAATCCCCAATGCATCAGATGTCTGGTAGATAAAAAGAACTCTACTACATCTGCTGAGTAGCGCATGATCTATTTTGGAAAACATAAGCTAAATAAAAAAATCAAAAATTTATCGACTTCATTAAAGACACGGAAATACTAGAGACCAAGAAACCATAGTGCAAGAACGCAGGACAAAAATCTCAAGAGAGAAAAAAAAATCCCACCAATCATTTTTCCAGTTTCATAAAAGCTGTACAATCATTATTAATGCTATTTTCAAAAGGTAATAATTAGAGACCGGATTATATGCAACTTAAAAACACTGAAATATGCATGAAAATATGCAATAAAAAAGCCCAAAATATGCATGAAAATAGCAAATATATGCTAAAATATGCAACTATATGCAACATAAATTTAAACAAATATAGTTTAATCCCGAGTTTAATCCTTTTACAAAAAAACAAAGTATTTAATAAATATTTTTTTAAATTTTTAATAAAATTTAATAGGTAAAATGTGTCAAAATATACAACTACCTATATACATGGTATAAGACAAAAAACGTACGGCTAAACAACTCTATTTGAATAGTTTTTTGAGTACCATAAAAGCAGGTACACACATGTATGTTTTAATTTTTAGTATACTTGCAATAACAACCAACTTTAGTTTTTTTTTTTAAAGACAACATATATATTTTTATTTTTTTTTTAATCTCCAAAATATTTTAAATATAACCTAGTAAATAATTTCTGGGATATTTGTATGTTAATTGCATAACTATAGTAACTTAAAAAATGACGTTTTTTAATATTTTTTTCTAAAAATCGGTAAAATATGCATAAAAACCGAATATAGATGAAAAATGCAACAAAGCTTAAATATGGTCAAAATATATATTTGCATATGCATTTGCATATAATCCGGTCACTAGTAATAATATAGAATTTATTTTGTGAGCATATACGATGACAAATGTTACATTAAATGACATGTTGAGCTTTGTAAAAAAAACCTGAACTTATTACATTTTTTAAAAACATTACACAACTATGTAGATTCTTTGCAAATACTTTAAGCAATTAAAATAAAGCATCGTTACTACGTTTTTATTATTATAATCATTGTAAAATAATGGTTGCTATTTTGTATTTTTTTGCGCCGTCAATCACTACTCAAACAAATACTCTAGTCGACTTTATGTCTGTAATATTTATATTCCATTGAAATATGAAATAAAAGCAAATAAATATACTAAAACTAGAGTTTTATTATTAATTTTTTTAAATAATATTTTTCACTAATTATCTATCAAAAATTGTAACTAGAGCAGCATATTAACTGAAATTTATTATCTTTGACTCACAAACAAGTGATATTTTTTTAACTGTGAAAAAATAACCCATTCCTAATTAGGACCAAGTAAGTAAACTGAGGCATTAAACAGTTAGCATTCCTAAACTTATTTGGTATAGAATACCAGTTGTGTTTAATTAGACATAATTTAAACTTTTTTTTTCTTTTGAAATCCAGCAATGTACCCAATGACATTCTTTGGAGTATTAAGAAAATGTTTTCCGTTGATCCAATCATTTGTGCAGATCTTAGAATTGAATTATAATGTGTTCAATATGGGATATTCCCGCTACAAAAATAACTTTACATCTGCTGTATACGAAATTACAATAGTAATTTATTTTGTTATTCATACGGCATCGATATTTATATTATAATATTTTAATTATTTTATAAAGCACCATCAAAATATCATATATTGTTTCAACAATAATATCAAATTTCATATTTGTGTTCTTTAATATACATAAATAATTACAAACAGAGATTGTCTTATCACACAAAGAAGTTTATTGTTACATTTTAATCAAGTATAATATTGATATAATTCATTATATGCTCATGAAATGTGACAGGATATCCACTTTATAATATTTAAGTAGTTTTTGCAATCATAATGCTTTAGTGTAAATATATATTTAATACAAACATCTTTAAATTAATTATATTTGTATAATTTATAATTAATAACTCTAACATACATTTCTAGCATCAATATATGTCAATTTTGATTCATTCAATTAATGCGCAATTTAACACTTTCTCAAAAAAAAAAAAAACGTATGCATTGTTTATTTAGCTTATCAGTAACTTAAAATGATAGTTCACCTTCAATTATTTTGTTCATTATTTGAATTTGAACAATATTTGCAAATGTTAATAATAATCAACTAATATTTTTACTTTACGAATAACATCATATTGTTTTTAAAGAATTTGCCTGCGGCTGTTACGTGTATACAGTAAAAAACATGGCGGACGCGTAAATTATTTAAATAATTACCTTGGCAATCCCGGACACAGGTTTTCTCATCAAAATTATGATTTTCTCGATTGCAAATACTGGCGCAGGGATGGCATTTGTTATCAAATAAAGAACAATATTCATTAATCTTGCAGGTAATGGCACCACATTTGGTACCGCTCAATCCTAAATCCGCGGTCGCACCATATACCATACAAACAACAAATAACACCAACAACTTCATTTTCCGATAATTGATATGTTGCACATAATTATTATTAGTACGGTTTATTTATTATGCTCACATTACGGTCCGGTGGTAGGCCCTTTTTGGCCCAAGCAACAGGTGCAACTGTTGAGACTTGACTATTTGACTACCTGATCGCGTCTTCTTGCGTGAGTCACCTGAGTTAACAAGTAGCGGCTTAATAACAGACTGCTATAAGGACGAGTTTCATCAGCGACTGAATTGTACAGGTATGTTACTTTTTTCGCTTCCCCTACCACCTGCATTCAGCGTTGAGAAGGTGTGGTATTTGGAAAATTGGTTAGCATAAGTGGAATGTTGACCGTTCGGGCTTTTGTTACATAACGTAATCAAAAGGTAATCGCTGTTTAATTTAAATGAATTTTACTAAAAGATATTCAATTGTTTATTAATTAATGAATATGGTTTTAAATAAATTAAATTTTTTAAATAATAAAATAAAGCTTTTACTTTATGAATCATGAATGCATTCATGAAATTAGTATAATCGTTAATATCTATGTTTTTATATTGTTTGATAATATAATGCTATATAGTAATATGCAATCTCAAAAGAAATTAAGTAAACTTTTGATAATAATAATTAAGAATCATTTATCATTATGCTAGTAAATGTAATATTTAAATGATGGCATCCGTTCACTTTAAAATCGATTATCTATATTCCAAATTGAATGGTGTATACACATTTAATTTGAAATCTATAAACTAATTGCCAATAATTGCTTTTTAACATTATGATTATAGATACCAAGAATTTAAATATTAATTTACATAAGAAATATCATTTATATTTATTTCAGTATTTAATATAAAAATAAAGTTATAGTAAAACTCATTCATTTCTATACAACAATTTGAGGAAACCCCTAGCAAACATGAAGCTACTAAAGTGTAAACTTATATATTAGATGATATGTACTCTCAAATATCATTGAACATAATGTGTATGCAATGGGTGTTTCTGAATGATGGTATTAGAAACCAAAAAAGCATTTATTTTTGTATCTATTATTTTAATTACAAAGCGTCATTTTTTTGTGAGTATTTAAAATGTCTCTTCCGATTGAAAATACCGCCGACTGTAATACACGCTCTGTGATTTGTTTTCTTAGTGCTAAAGCCGTAAAAGCGGCTGAAATTTATTGTGAGATCAGTGAAGATTATGAAAAAAAACATTATGAGCTATGGAATGGTACGGAAATGGGTTAGAGCTTTTAAAGATGGCTGCACAAATGTTTATGACAAAAAACAAAGTGAGCAACTTTCAGTCATTAAAGAGTATTTTTTGCCGAAAGTTAATAAAAAAGTAAAAAAAGAGCAGACGCTACGACTTTAACGCTATCTGATGACTTTCCTCAGATTTAAAAATGTTCGTGATGCAAATTAGGCGGCAGACGTCTATGATGAAGAGATTAAAAAGCTGGTTGTACAATAAAATAAGTGTTTTCATGTTGGTGCAATTATGTAAAAAGGTAGATTATAGTACTGGCTTTTATGTAAAAATAAAATTGTTAGGAAAAGTATACTTGTTTTTAATTTTAAAACGATACTTTACTTTAAAAACATGCCTTGTAAGACTAATTTTATTTTGTAATTTTATTATTAATATTTCTTCCGCTATTGTGCAATAAAGTCACAATTGCCATAGACTACTACGCTTTTCTATTTTGCCATTCGGTCACTACAACATTTTTGATGTGTTTAAAAATATTCCGACAATTTTTAATTTTTTTATTATTTCAAGCGGTGCTAAGATTATTTTTCAGTCTCAATAAAAACTAAACTTTCTATATAAAAAAAAATAAGTATCATTTTTAAAGAAGACAATTTTTGAACTGGTTTTTTAATAATTAAAAAAAACTACGTATTCTTTTGAAAAGCAATTGCTATCTTTGCTTTTACAAAAGTTGTTATATTTTGGCTACGGGGTTGCCGGCATTGAAAGTCAAACTTTCTTTGATTGCAAAAGAAAAACCTATTGGATCTAAAGCATCTACATGCATTACCAAAAAGTAGTTTTTATATAAGGGCAATTCCATTTCAAACGAACCAGAGCTGGGGGGGGGGGGGCATTGAGAAACTTGCTCATTTATTTTTTTTTAGTTTCTATAACTTATTAGTAGTCCTTTGATCGGTATATGAGGGTATGAAACCTTTAAAAAAAAATTCTACGATTTTTTTTAGTTTTTGTTGTTGTTTTTTAACTTAATCGCATTTTTTAAAAACCGCAATCGTAGAATTTTTTTTAAGGGTTTTATATTTTCATATACCGTTCAAAGGACTACTAATAAGTTATAGAAAACTAAAGAAAGAAATATCGATGTTAAAACTCAGAATAAAAAAATTATTGTAACTACTACATATTAAAATTTAAGTCTGTTTGAAAAAAAAAATTTTTTTTGAATTTTTATTGACGTACCTACGTATTTAGAGTATTGGCTACAACTGCAATCAAAAAATCTATTATTATTATTAAAA
This sequence comes from Tachinus rufipes, assembly GCA_963932245.1. Lineage (NCBI taxonomy): Eukaryota > Metazoa > Arthropoda > Insecta > Coleoptera > Staphylinidae > Tachinus > Tachinus rufipes. Next base: position 39,598,420 of record OZ010741.1, on the reverse strand, counting down.
AATGGGTATTACTAATCACAGCTGCAGGCACAACAGAGGCGTAAAAGCAAAACTTGTTTAGTACACTAGCATCACAAAAACAATGACAAAAAAGCAAAAGAAAAATTAAAAAAACTTTAAAATAAACCTTCAGGGACGGCCCTTATAGAAATTGCAATAGTAATAAAATGCCAAAATAAAAAAGCATAAACTATTAAGTTTTCTATACTTGGTAGAATTGACAAACTGAAAAAGCGGCATGCATTAACTTCTAAACTCACAAAAAAAAGATTTCCAACAATATTATGTTCAGACGACATGCCAACTAAGGAGTGGCTCTGCAGCACATTTCCTAAAACAAGCCGTCTTAAAGGCAAGAAACTTAAGTTATTTGAAGGAACTGCCATGACAACGATTGGTTTTAATATGGCTGCTGGGGCTACAACTAGAACTGTTATACAAGCCGGATGTGCCGTTTAGGCAGATAGCTATTATCAACCAAATTCTTATGCAACTATATTTGTATTTGTTTTTAGTCAATCACTAATGATTGACCGCACCGGGGTGCATTGTGAACCAATTCTGCTTTTACTCTTTATTGATAATTTTTCATTTTCATTATTTTTTGTTTTAATTTTTATTTGCTAACGATCTAAAAATATATAGAAAAATGTCATTCATTGATGATTGCATTAGTTTACAAAAAGATTTGGATTTGGTTCATTCATGGTGTCTTATAAATAATTTGTTGTTTAATGCAAAATAAATATTTTTCGATAAGCTTCAATAAAACTTTAAGTAAAGTATTGTATGACTATACTATCGATAATAATGTTTTTGAACATGTTACACAAATAAAAGATTTGGGAGTAATTTTTGACTTAAAACTAACTTTTTAATATATAAAGCATTTAAAACAAATCGTTTTGTTTATAATTTTTTATAGTTACAAACTAAGAATTTTGTCCGAAAATTACAATTTTAACTACATTGCATTGCAGTATAACCAATTTTTAAAATGTTTAACAATGCCAAGAAAAACGATGACTAAGCTTTATTCAGAACTAGTCTTACAACATACAATAATGTTATAAAAAACTTAGAAGATATGGTGGGGGTTCAAAACAAACTCACATGCTAATGCACACAAACTGATTTTTTATACTTACAATATATCTATAAAGATCATTCGGGTATTTTTTGCATCCAAAACAATGACCAGGCAAACATGGGGACACCTGATGTAAACATGATTGAATCGGGACAAACTAACTGTTCTATAACAATCGTATTGGAAAATTAAGTAATACTACAGACAATACGCTTGTTAGTAAAAAAAATTGATTATGGTCTGCAATAATCAGTCTGGAAGCACTAGTCACAAACAATAGAGTGCATCTGATCTAAATACTAAAAGATGATCAAAATATAGAAGGTTGTTCTTAACAAGACCGTTACGTATTACTCAATTTATGATAATACAAATAAGCTAAACAAAACTGTAAAAGCTGAGTTATGACTAAACGCTGTAGACGCTGTAGCCTAAACAAACACATCCAAAGAATAAGACTTTAGAAGGATCCCGCAGATGTCTAGAGGACTAACAAACTTTGCTACATTGTATACAAGTGCAAAATTTACAGTGCGCAACGTAGTTTTTTTTTGGCAAGCAGAAACTTATCAAAAAAGAGCTCAAGACAGTTTCTTAGCAAAAGTTTCTAGACTTTATTAACAAAACGGACCTGCTAAATAAGTAACAACTAAAAGTGCCAAATAAAAGCTAGACATATCAGTTCAGTAAAAATACCAATACAATCACAAAAACAAAACTTTTTTTGATTGCCAAAAATACTTTTTGGTAGTAGGGTTGGTAGTTAACCGCAAGTCCGCATGCACCTGTCTTACCGAGAAGGTTTTTTACACATTACTTTTAGAATTTGGAAATTGTTTGGTTATTTCTACATATACATTTTGTCAACGGATTTTTTTGCTGTTTTACATAACATATAATTTTGAAAAGGTGTATTATTATTGTTATATCTTTATACGTTTATTTGGATATTTATCTTTTGTATAACATTTTCCCATTCTTTACAGTATTGTCCATTTTTATTGTAATACTTTTTTCTTTCTGCTCTTATTTTTCATTTTTTTTTGTAGCTTATTTTTATATCTTGATAAGTGATAAGAAGATAAGTTTAATTTTTATATTTGTCTTTCATATTTTTCTTAAAACTACAAACTTTTTCTGTTCTTTCTGTCTTCAAATGCCAAGACAATTTTTTTTATTTTTACTTTATTATTATTAATATAGTTTAAAAAAGTTAAAAAACTACCCAAAAGTAAAATAAAAATATCAAACATGATTGAAACCTTTATAGTTCAATGTAAAATTAATAAAAGCATAAAAAAGCTAATAAACCTAAGTATTTAAAAAAATTTTTTTCAAGTTTTTTGCTCAATGGGCATAGTCAAGCAAATAAATCTAAATAGCAAATCAGTATCTAGTTATGTCTCATATTTAGACAGCATCATACTACTGAAGATGATTTCAAACAAAGTTTCAATAAACATAATACAAGTGTATGCACCCACAACTGACAAATAAGAAGACAAAACAGAAGCATTTTACCAAGACTTAGATAAAGTCATTAAACCCATTGCAAAACATAAAGTCTTCATTATTATAGGCAATGTTGTGATTTTGTATTATTTGTTCTACATTTTTTATTCTGTTGTTTATGTTTGTTTTAACTTTTTTTGTTGTGCTTGTGTCTTTTGAAGTCTATTGGTTCTTTGGTTGAATTGCGGTTGATTATTTTTTTTAAGCTTTACACAGATCAGGTGCTATGTCTATTCTCGGAAATGTCTCTATGCCTGATTTACCGTCTGTTTGTGTTTTCTATGTATAGAAATGCCATGGTGGCAGCTAATAGAAGATGTTAGCTATCATTATTTTTTGTTTTTGGTAGAACTGAATTAACCTGTCTCCACGTTTGTTGCAATTGCCTAATCCAATTTTGCCAACCGTTCCAGTTACTTCTCCTTGGCCTACCTTTACATACAGATTGTCTATCTCTCAAATACCCAAAACAAAACTATAGATCAACAACAACATAAAGCGTTGGTGGAAGCTGAAAAAAAACAAACTAAAACCTACAAAAAAAACACAAAAAATGAAAAATAAAAGAGATACTAGACATACAACACAAAAATAAAGATGAGCAGGTCTACAAATGCATAGACAAAGCTGTTAATAAAGAAATAAAAACAGCTAAAAAAGAATGGCTAGCAGACAAATGTCAACAAATAGAGAGCTATGGGAATAGAAACAACCTCTTTAACACGCATAAGAACAACGCTAACCAGATGTACTATTGAACAAAGACGGCAACCTAATCATAGAATCAGAGAAAAAACTGATTAATTACAACCGAACCGCACCAACATTTTCATACTTGAATAAGACAAGCCTCGCAAATCTAAAAGACAAACTAAACTCATAACCAAGAACTTAAAATTAACTGAACTGATAAAGTTTATAGATAAAGACTCTATTAAAATTATTCAACAACATATACGAGACAAGCAACATGCCAAAAGTCTGGCTGACTTTAACATTTGTAACAATACCAAAGAAAAATGTTCGGTCCACAAAATAATTGCCTTGATAAGTCACAACATGAAGATTTTAATAAAAATAATACTGCATCTTTTAAAAATTAAAAAAAGCACCAGACAAAGATGTCTAGACATAACTTTAAAATGTATCTTTTACATCGATTTCTAAGAAGTCTTTGATAGAATTTAACAGTTGAAGTTGTTAGATAACTGGCATCAAAATTTGAGTAGAGATTGAAATATACCGGGGAGTCAAACAAGAGTGCGTACTGCTATTTAATGTGTACAGTAAAAGTATCTTTAAAAAAGCATTGACCCCCTGTCACGAGAGGAATTATTATCATAAATGGCAAAACAATCAACAACATTTGCTATGCAGACGATAACATCATAATTAATAGTATGTGAAAATCTTCAACACTTACTCCAACTGCCAAAAATATGTCCTAGATATGTCTACAAAAAAAAAAAACAAAAAATTACAACACCTATGCATATTAACAACAAAACTATAGTATGAACACTCTCTCACAAATAATTGAGAACGTGAGTAATAGAAAACACGGAACACACAAAAGAGATTAAAAATAAAATAGAGACATCACAAAAATGAAAAAAACCGTAACCGTAATATAAAACTAAAGCTTAGAACTACCTTATTATATGGATTAGAAGCTTGAACAACAAAAGCAAAAAACATAAAAAAATTAGAAGCATTCTAAATTTGCTACAAGAGGATGCTCAAGATTTTATAAACTCACTAACAAAACAGTAATGCACCAAATAGGTAAAACCAGAGAAATCACTACCACAATAAAGAAAAAAAACTTGGTCACGTTCTAAGAAGAGCAGATATAATATTCTTAAATTAATCCAAGCTAAAGATAAAGGAAAAAAAAATTGATTGAAATTAGAAAAATAACATGGCTTTGCAACCTGAGGGATTGGTTTGGATGCACATTAACCGAGCTATTTAGGGCAGCAGTTAACAAGACTTTCATAATAATGATGACGATAAAATTATTCTTCTAATTTCCTTTTTGAGATTAAAAGCGTACAATCTGAGAATTGTCAAAAACGCATGTAGCGCTATTAGATCTAAAGTTTGCTATATCACACTCTTGAAAAAATATCATAGAGCACCATATTGCACGTGACATAGAAAAGTGGCACACACAAGTATTTGTTTCATCGTTATGGAAAAGCGACATATTTTTAGCTTAAATTTATTCCCACAAGGCAGTTGTGTCGCTATTCTATATTTGACTGTATGTTATGTGCGATATTGAAAATTACACATTAGGTCTGTTCCAACATACGATTTGAACAGTTTGCAAACCGTTCAAACTATGCACACAAACAAATTACTGTGTATAAAAGATTGCCTAAGTATAGAAAATATTTGTTTGTGTGCACAGTTTGAACGGTTTGCAAACTGTCCAAATCGTATGTTGGAACAGACCTATAATTGTTCCAGTTTATGTTTTGCTATTAGAAGCATAAAATCAATTACCAAAATCGCATGTGATATCATACCGTCATAAAATTATTGCAAAGTATTAAAAAATTATGTTTGCATAGTGTACGAGTATATACTTGCCATAATGAATATTGGCATGAAACTGAAAAAAGAATTAAAAAAATATTAACAGCCAGAAAATGGGTCTGAAAAGTTGAAAAGCTTGAGTAAGTGCAGAGGAAAAATAAAACAATATAAAATTAATATTGTTGTGTAATAATATATGAATGCAAAGAATGGCAAAATAACTATTTTTTAGAAAAAAAAAACTTTTGTTAAGGATATTCGTAATCGTAATGTTGTTTTGTTTTGAGTGTGCTTCTAGACAGATGTGAAACAATTGTAAAGAGAGATCAAAAACCTATAGAAATACTTGAGATCTGGCTTTAGAAAATAAAATATTAAAGTGTCAGACAAAGTAGAAAATAAACTTTTATGAAAAATAGGAGAAGATTTCTTTCTTTAATTTTTTTAAGGTCATCTTGGACAGCTTAACATCATTCCAACCGCTTCCTTAATTTATAGTTTTAAGCAAAAACAGCAACTTTGTCGTCATTTCTGCTTCTATATAGATATATAATTTGATAATCAAATAATGTTTACATAAAATAAAAGGCATTCAAAGGTACCTAAAAGCGTATTTATTTCTATATTTGTATATTTTATTGAGTATTTTCAACTAAAATTTGATTAAAATACTTTGACAAAATATAGTTTTATCTTTTTGAATGTGCAGCTAAAAAAATTAATTAATTATTAAATTATATATAAATTAATAATGACGCAAATGTTGCTGTTTTTGTTACAATACTGGAAAAAAATAATAAATAAGCATGCGTTAACAAGTTTAAGCAAATTTAATTAGTAATAACAGGTACTTTTTATGAATAAGTATGTTACTTAGCTTACAATATAATTTTTATAATTATAATAATTAACTATAATGCACAGTTTAGACTATTTTTGTATTTCATAATATTACTCAAACAAAAATATATACATCTTTGTAAAAATTCTTTTGTTTTTATTTAGTCAATAATAATTCAGACATATGTTTATGTTTCTATACGCTGCATTTGATTAACATCTTGTAAGTACAAATATTATTAAATGATTAATTAAATTGCTATTTTAAAGACTCATAAACAATGCAAACAAAAATAACATTTATTTGATTGATCTCGGTCAGTTCAATATGAAATTTACTGACCTAGAATTTATAATCAAACATAAATATGTTATTTGATTTCTAATAACATCGGGAACATTTTGATGATTCATGCTGAAAACCACACAATTAAGAATTAAAAATTAGTATAAATAAATAAATTATTTTATTTTATTAAAATTTTCGTAATAATACATTTTTATATAGGCAAGATGTATATTATTTTTTATGATTGATTAGAGTTAATTTTGCATTAATTTTGCTAGACATTAGAATAGTATTAAAAGCTAAAATATTACTTAAGCTGGTTTTGCATTAGAGCAAAAAAATTTTTGATTGATTTGAACACCTTGATATAGTTAAAAGGTTTATAGACATTATCAACATTTCAAACAAACATAGCACAATAAAAAAATATGCAAACGTATAAAAACAAATTTGATTTTTAGTTTATATACAGGGTGTTTCAAAACATGTGTCGAAAAATAAAAGGTGGGATTTATTGGCTAATTATAAGAAAAAAAGTTCTTATTAACATGGTTCCGCAAACGCACCGTTTTCGAGATACAGAGTGTAATTTTTTTTTTTTTTTTTTTTTTTTTGACGATATCTCGTAAACGGAAAGAAAAAGTAGCAACATGATCACAAAACTTTTATTTTACAAAACTAAGCAATAACATAAAAAACAAGAAAAATCACAAAAATTGTTGAAAATGACCTTCTCCTACTGTAACGCAGGCTTCTAACCTACGTCTTAGTGACTGACGTACCCGTTCAAAAATGCCTGGAGTGTTTCATATCGTATTGCAGGATGCAATAATGCGATTTCTTAGTTCTTCATCAGTATTAACCGATGTAGTGTAATCTAAACTTTTTAAATGACTCCACAAAAAAATCCAAAACATTTAAATCTGGAGACCAAGGTGACCAAGCCTGTGGGCCTCCTTGATCTATCCAACGGTTTCTATACTGTTCATTTAAGAATTGACGCGCAACTAAACTAAAATGTGCAGGAGCACCATCGTGCATAAACCACATTTTGTTTCATAATTGAACCGGAACGTCTTCTAAAAGTCCTGGTAGCTCTTCTTCAAGAAAATTACAATATGATTGACCATTTAGCCTAAACGGCAAAAAATATGAACTTATTAAATGATCTTCTACACTTGCCCAAACATTAACGGAAAATGTTGATGATGGCCTTCCATTATGGCATGTGGATTTTTGTTGGCTTATACATGATTATTTTAGAAGTTTATAATCGCATTGCAAGAAAAATTTGCTTTGTTTGTAAATAAAATTTGTTCTAAGAATCGAAGATTTTGCGCAATTCTTTCCATTGATACATAGCTAATCTTTGCGGAAAATCCGCTGGTAAAAGGGCTTGTACTCGTTGTATGTGATAAGGATATAACATCTGGTTTTTTGTTATTCTCCACACTGTAACGTGATTAAGGTTTAGGTTTAAAGCTATTCTTCTAGTGCTAGTTGATGGACTGTTTTTGGATTCTTGAAAAACATCTTTATCAATTAGCGGAGATAGCAGGCAAGGTTTCCCAATTCCTGCAGCTCTTTTATGTACACTTTTAGTATCACTGTAATTACTCATTTTGCTATCACCATACAAGCAAAATATTAAGAATGGGCAAATTAATTGGGTAATAAAGATAATAAGTTCTCGCGATATTGACTTCTTTTGAAAAAAGTTTATTTAACAACTAAGCGACAATTGTCAATAACTCAAATGCATGAAACAAATGCATGAACGCTGACGATTAGATTAAAAACAAATGTTTTTATCAACAACAAAACGTGATGCTACTTTTTTTCATGTTTTCCATCATAAAATGTTGTATTTCTCTAAAACGGTTTACGTTAGAGCTTTTGATTAGGAGTACCTTTTTTGTGTAGAAAATATTTGTGGTTCACAATGTGCTTTCAGAGTGCCAATTTTCCAAGTGTCATAGAAATTAGAGCCATAGAAACCTCACGCAACCCTAAAATTTCCGTCAATGGCACATGAAAAAAATTGAATAAAAGCTTAAAAAGTAGCTAATATTAATGCTAAGATGTGTACAAAAGCTGAGTTTTGTATCTCAAACGGTTCCTAGATATTGTCAAAAAATAAAAAAATAAATTTTTACACTATCTTGACGGTGCGTTTGCTTAACCATGTTAATGAGAACTTTTTTCTTATAATTAACCAACCAATCTCACTCTTTATTTTCCGACACATGTTTTAAAACACCCTGTATGTAAAAAATACTACAAAATTATAACTTTAAAAACATTTGATCAAAATATTAACTTAAGTGTAACATGGTTATGTCAACTTAAGATTATCAAAAATATCTGTATTGTTATGTATTTGCCAGAGTAGAAGAAAAACTTTTGAGAATTACAAAAGTCATTGCTATAAATTTTGTTGTTTATAAAACCATTTAAAAGAAAAGAAAGTTATTTGAACAGATAAGGCAACATTTATACATTTGAAATTACATACCATTGTAGCATTTGCAAATGATTTTATAAAAATTCAAATTGCCAATATGGCTAATATTTTATTTGCAAATGTTCTTGCTACTATAATTTTAGATTATTTTTAAACGCGTTATTATATTTATATGATAGTTGGACTTTTTTGGTTAACCGTGTTGAACAAAAACATGTTTGGTAGTAGCAAAAACAAACAAAAAAAAAAGATTGTTAAGCAGTTAAAGAAGTTTTTTATTATGGTAATTCTAAATTTTCTTTTCCTCAAAGTATAATTGATGCTTTTGCTGATACGTTTTCTAAAGTTTATTTACCAAAAAGTTTATCTACTATTCCAGATATGCTTTCTAATCGACTACCATTATACATTTCACTTATTAGTGAGTTTGATGTTATTGCTAGCGCCAAACGTTTAAAAAATGCATTTACTTGTGGTGTTGACTGTTTTCCTAGCTTTTTGGCTAAAGATTGCAATACTAGTTGGGCAAAACCGCTTTCTTTAATATTTAATTTGTTGCTTCAAACCGGTGTATTTCCTAACAAATGGAAATGTGCTATTATAAATCCGGTATTTAAAAAAGGTGATTTGTCGTTGCTAGATAATTATCGGCCTATTGCAATTTTGCCAAATTTTTCCAAAATATTTGAGCATATTATTTGTGATATTGTCTATAAACATGTGCGGAAATATGTTTCTCCTCAACAACATGGGTTCCTACCAGGGCGCTCTACAGTAACTAACTTAACAGTCTTACCACAATTTTTGTGTGAAAATATGGATAATTATGTGCAAACTGATGTGATTTACACCAATTTTTCCCGTGCATTTGATACTATTGATCACAATATCTTGCTGAACAAGCTTAGTACTTTTGGAATTGCATCAAAATTTTTTAGTTTATTTTCCTCTTATCTTGATAGTAGAACAAATATGGTTTCTTACAATGGTTTTATGTCGTGCAGTTTTATGTCTACTTTTGGTGTTCCTCAAGGTTCAAACCTAGGGCCTCTACTATTTGTTCTATTCATAGACGATTTGATTACTTCACTATCATGTTCTGTTCTGGCATATGCTGACGACTTAAAAATATGTCAAGCTATTAATTGAGTAGATGATATTAACTGTCTACAACAAAACCTTAATCTTATAATTCAATGGTGCGATGCAAACAAACTTACTTTAAATATAGATAAATGTTGCGTTGTCAGTTATACTCGAAAAGCTGTTCCTACTTTAAGAAATTATGATATTGATACTACTTCTTTAAAAAGGAAATCTGAAATGAAAGATCTTGGAGTATTATTTGACTCCCAACTTACTTTCTCCAACCATATAAATACAACTGTGTTGTCAGCTTTAAGGTTACTAGGATTTCTAATACGATCAACTAAAGAATTTTCAGACTTAGATTTATTGAAAGTATTATACTTTGCCTTGGTTCGCAGCAAACTTGAGTATGCATCTATCATCTGGTATCTTCTCTATGCAAATCTTTCTTTTGCATTAGAAAAAGTTCAGAGGCGCTTCCTTAAATACTTATGCTTCAAAATTGAAGGAATATATCCTGTCAGATCTTATGATTATAGTAAACTGCTTGAAAAGCATGAATTTGTTTTGCTGTCTGATCGCAGAGACTTATGTAGTGCAACATTTCTATACAAATTGCTTCATAACAACATTGATTGTTCCGAATAAGTTGCTAAAATACAGTTTTATGTACCACGGCTAGCATCTCGCCACATTAACATTTTTTTTTGTTAAGACTGCACGAACAAACATATTAAGCAAATAACCAATTTTTCACATGGCGCGAAATGGCAATAAACATTTTGATGATTTATTTTAGCTTGTTCGTGCACTCTGTATGTAGTTGTTTTGTACTTATTATTTTGTTTATGATTATTGCACCTTTTATATTTTTAAATTATTATTTTTTATATCTATTTTATATCTTATAATTCATTTTATTATATTTTTTTCTTGTTGGATTCCTGTTGGGCTAATAAAGATTATTATTATTATTATTATTATTTTTATTATTATTATTATTATTATTATTATTATTATTATTATTATTATTTATTGGTTGCAACATAATGGTCGGCAGGATTGAATTGTTTTAAACAACAAACAATTAATGCAATTTTTTGATCTTCTATAGGAACCGACATCTGAAAAATTGATCTACATAGGTCAGGCAATGCTTTTAGCTTTAGTTTAGCATATTACAGTATCTAAGTGCAATAATAATAAAAATACTGCGTGTCAAAACTGTAATTTTACATACTTATGGTTGAGCAGTAGTTGTAGGTACGTTACAAAGCAGGATTTATGGTATCTTTAGTTTAGTTTTTACTGAGACCTACATATTTAATTCTTTGTCAGCATTTTGAGCGATTCCCAACATTTTCAAATATATTGCAAGCTATACTTTTTTAATGCAAGAAAGGACATTAGCAACAATGTTTTCTTCTTCCGATACAGAAGCAAAGAATTATTTTTGTGTTGTTTATAGTATAAGTTTATATGTATAGCTTTGGTTTGGTTGGTTGGAAGATCAGTTTTAATTCATGTATTAGTAGGCAAAACCTCACTAATTTCTTCTCGTTTTATGTTTTATGTGTATCTTTTATATTGTAGAAATAAATTTTTTTGTTTCTGATTATAGTTCCGTTGACCGCATCTAAAAGTTTACACAGCCCATATTCTTTACTACCTATTTATACCCACATTGATGAATTTTATCTTATTTTAAAAATATTTGATGTACTCAAAAAACTATCAGTATCAAAGTTGGCTTGTTGGCTATCTTTGGTTATAAGTACTTTTATTATTAGAGGAAAACAAGCTTTCATTACTCTAATCTATAAGTATTGTGCTAAAAATGATGTAAAACACTATAAACTTATATCCATTTTATTCCAATAGTTTTTGAAAAATTACTTCTTGATTGCTTGCTATTCTATTCTACGCTCGACAGGTTTTAGGAAGATACTCTGACTTAAAAAAAAAACTTTTGATACTTTTCACTTGTACAGTAGATTCAATCTAATTTATTAATTTGAGCGTATTGTTTCTTGTAATATTGACGTTACGTCATCTTTATCAACAAAGTAGTGCACAGTTCTTCAAATACGCAATGTCTATTGTTTGCTGACAATATAAAAATCTTTATTTATCATCTTTAGTATTCTGCAAATGTGTGGTGATCCAAAAAAGTTTGCCTGCATTTAATATGAAAAGCCTTGAGAAAAGACGTTTCAATTTGCCAAGTTTAATTAGTTTTTATGTTTCAGCTCAAGTTTTACGCAATTACTACTTATTCTATACGAGGTGTGTAAATTAAATAATGACACTGACAACGTTGCGCTTGATCTGGCAACACTTGGGATGTAAGACTTGCAGGTGCTGCAGGTAAACATGTGATACGGCTTTAGTGCAAGTTTGAACTTATTTAAGTTATTTGGTAGACATAATCTGTGGTCTTGTGTATTCAGAACGTTGGTTGGCTGTAAAATTGATTAAAGAAGAATTGAATTTGATTTCTGCAAGCAAAATTTGATTAAAAATGGTTCCAAAAAACCTTTTGCAGCACCAAAAAATATTAAGAAGAAAAGGTGCTTTGACTTGACAGTTAAGAAATCGCCTACAAAGAGTTTGTATCTTAAGCTCAAACGGTCAATCAACACTTACCAAAAGGTTTAAAAAAAAGTCATGCGTGTGAAACCAAACATTACAAACAACTGGATGTTGCATTACGAGTAAAACATTCTTGTCGCTTCTCAGTCTTCTTATTTGCCTTGAGTTGTTTTGAGTATTCAAACGGGTGTAACAAACCATCTAAAAGCTAGTATAGTATTGGAGTTCTCGCGCTACTATAAGGATTGGAAGAACCGTCTACAGCGTTGAGTGACTTCCCAAAGAAGCTACTTTGAGAGAGACAATATCGAAATGTAATTCTATTTGAACAAAAAAAAAATAAAACACCAATTTCATTACTTAGTTTACACATTTGTATATTAGTTACGCCTCTACACATATTTTGCGGCATACCATCGAAGTTAAAGTGGAAACCCTGCGCCGTGCATACGTGAACTTTTTGGTTTATGGCTTCCAATGACTAATACATATATAAAAATAAATAAATAAACTTGAACTAGAATGGTTTAGCAACTCCAAGTTTCAACGTAATTTTTTTTCTTGGTGGCCTAAAATTTGTTCTTAGTTAATTGTCGCGGCAGCTACCGTTGTTTTAATATAGTGTTTAGTTTGCTATTTTACTGCTTTTGTTACACCACATGACCTTACAATTTCTTGAAACATTGCTAAGAGTTTCTTTGTGAGAGAGTGTGTAAACCGTAATCGTACTTGTTTTCTTACAAGAGAATCTTATATAGCATTAAAAAAAATAACAAACTATTATGTCTTATTGTTGACAAATCCTTAAACAGAGTCTGGCGTTCTTTTTCTAATAACGTATTTTATGTATAACCAATTTATAAAATATATTATTATATTTTAAATTTTCTTATTACGCGGCTAGTGTCTACACTTTTCGGTAAAATATAATGCACAATCGTATAATTAGTACAACTGGTTCATAATATACATATGTATAAATTAAATTCCAAAAATGTTTACAAGTATGAAGACGTATTCTCCAAAACCCATTTTAATGGGTTACTTGATTTTGAACATATTGAATGTAATTAATGTGTAGAATTATGGTAAAAAAAAAACAGTTAAATGTAAGAACTATTAAATATTGAATATACAAAAATAAGACAGAAGTATATTTACTTATGTTGTTTGCAGATTATATTTGAACATCTTGCAAATACAAATATTATTAAAAGATATTGATATTTCTAATTCTATAATAAATAACGCATGTTTCTGGGTAAATAAAAATAACATTTGTTTGATTGACCGTGGTCGGACTAATATCATTGTACTGACCGAAAACACGAAAACAATTATTATAAATATTTGATTTCTTTTCTAATATCGCAAACATTGAGATGTTTTTACTAGATAGTAATTTAATTAATTGATAAAAATAATTTAATATTTTTAGAAGTGGAGTGTGTTACTAATGTTTAAACAAATATATACCCCTTCAAATACAACCACACAACATAATTAATATCATAAATATACATTAGGATAAGAACAATTGTAATATACAATGAATTCATTTTAATAATTATTTTTGCGTTTTTATATCACTCTTAGTATCTACTATCATTTATAAAATTTAAATAACTTAATGCATTACAATAAATTAAAATAAGTTGTATACAAAATTACAATATTATGAGCCATTATATGAATTATATCTGCAAAATTAATCGTGCATAGTAGAATTATTTATTATTTGCAATAAATTTGATTGTGTATACACATACAACTTACCAATAAATTTTAGTGTATTCTTGATAATGAAAGTATTATTATGTAATAATTTAAATAATAGTAATCATATTTTTATTTCAAAATAAATAACATTACAAATATTGGCATTTTTGATAAAGCCATGTTTTATTAGTTAATAGTCACCAAATTCAGATAATCGTTAGTGTGGAGAAAAAATTTAATCTCGTATTCCCTTGGAATTTTTAGATTTCATCATTTTATCAAGTATGAACGTTAATTATAATTATTATCAAAAGTAATGTAATGAATAATCTGTTTATTATCGTAAATTACAACTAATTTTATTACCAATCACAACATTTTTTTTTAAATTAGTAATAAAATGACTAAGTAATTATTATCGATCAATAATCAAGTTATGAGTTATATTTAAAAAGAAAATATAATTGATGTTATTAATTTATAATTTCACTTACAACAACATAGATACTATTTTATATAGAATTTTGAAAGATTTTGTATTTTTATTTATTAGATAGAATTATGAAGATTTTTATTGTAATATTATAGAAATACATACAGAAAATATACTACTAATTTTTTTTCTAAAAAATCATAGTTTTGAAGAAGAAAATACTAAAAGATTCTCTTATATATCTAGACAGCAGTGATTCATTGTTAACTTGTTAAAATGTTGTGGGAAAATATAAGACTGAGTGCACTAGTCGCTGACTTTTTTGACCGTTTTTTTGTTTTGTTTTGGTGCTAGGAAGAGAATCTTCCTAAAGACTCACAAAGTGTCGGATTCATACTCACGGGCGCCTACTGACTAAACTCCCCCCGACTTTGACTGTTAGAAGTTCGTTCTTTCGTGGACATAGCCTTCCGAACTGGTTGTATGCAACACGGAAAAATTTACATAATGCACATATGTGCCAACCATATAAGTGTTGCCTAGAATAAGTGGGATCTAGTTCTACTTCTAGGTCTGAGTTTCAGACTGACGGACCGGGTCTGAAATTATTAGACGTCTAGTCGTCTAATAGAACGTTTGAAGCTTTTATTAGCTTGGCAAAGTCATCATTACTATCTTGCGATAAGCAAAGTAACAGCTGATCTTTAGCTGATAGAAGAGGGGCGCTAGGCGCCGATCCCGCCGCCTGTGCAGAAGATTTCTATTTGCTAGCTTTGGGGCCGCTTCGAGGAGGCGCGTGAGACTGCTTACGGGGAGCAGGTGTCTTACCGGTGGCCTGGCTGTTGCGACTGGTTGCGACTAGCCTTTAGTTTTTGATAAACTAGGCGGCCCTTATAACTTGCCCTGTGGGCCCTACCACACGCGACACATTTGGCTAAATGGCCGCTCTCTTTAGTAAGAGGCTCGGATGAGCTTCAGCGCATTTGATACATCTTCTTGACCGTAAACTATTTTTGAATTCACAAACATTAATCTTTTTTTTTTTATTGTTTATTCACAAATTTGTTATTATTATAATAAAAAGTATTATTATTTTTGCAAATACATCACAAATGAAGCGATTATCAGCAATTAAAGCTCTTGTATATAATAAGCAAATAAGACGCTTATTGATCATTCTCTCTATTAACTTACATAAACAGCTAGTTAGGTATATAGGATTATAGCTTGTTGTGGGTTTTATTTATTAGATTTAAATACTACTACAATGATAGCAAGCTGGTGCTATCTACTATGGCGCATTTTGCAAATTAAGCTGTTTGCACAGCGTTTGCTTTAACAAAAAAAAATGGAAAAAATAGTCTAGTTTACATATATCTCTCAGAGTAAGAAGAGTCATCTGATGTGTAGTTACGTTCTGGGCAGGTGTTGATTCTTGAAAAAGTTGGAATTACCGTGGGGTTTTTGGCTAGTACTTTTTTTTAGAAATTGATACAAGAAGGGAAAACGGTTAGGGGTAGTTATCTTTTTAGGGCATTACGCTTTGAAAATGGGGCAGCGGATACTTTTTAAGGTATCACTCTCAAAGGTTAAGCGTCTTAAAATGTGTAATCTTGGCTCATTGTTGCCTGAAATTTTTTCTTTGTGATTATGATTATGATATTTTGCACTTTTTAGGTAAATAATAGAAAGAAAAAGTGAAAATACAGTTTTCTGAAAACTGTGGCATTGTTTCTATTAAGTGGTCTTGGTTTGATTCATATAGTTTGGTTCACAATTACTGAGCCTAGGGGCTTTGCTAGCATCTGTTTTGCGTTGTTGTGGAGTTGGTGTTGACGATTTGGTTTTGTCTTGGTCTTTACTGACAACGTTTGCCAGTTCAAAAAACATGTTATTTTCTACACGTACCACCTGAACTTTGGGCAAGCTAAGGTCATTATGATGCTGCCCCATAAGTAGCGTTTTTGAAAGTTTCAGGTCCGCGTCTAGTAGTGAAGAAATTATGTTAGCTATTGGTGGTGGATGACTTTAGCTAAGATTAGGTTTAGTTCTTGGGTATTCCCCTGAGCCAATCAAATTAAGTACCTACAGATTCGGTGTTTTGCTAGTTTTATCTAAAGCTGCTGAGGATCGACAGTGCAATTTTTATTAATATAGATTTTTTTATGCAAAATTATCTTACAGTAGCAAAACTTGTATGTAGTTTATTTCTTGTCAATCAGGAGTTTTATAGAATAAGTTAATTTTGATTTGAAAAAGAATTGTTGGTTAAAAATTTGTTTGAAAAAATACCACTAGGTATCGAGAGTTTCTCGTGGCGACGGGTTCGTAGGGTTGAAGTGCTTTTACAAATTGTCACACAATAAGTGTCAATTGATGCGGTCTAATTTTGTCAGAGGTGGTGGTTAGCGTTCTGGGGTAGTGTAGATGCTTGAGAATTGGTTGTTTTTTTTTTTTAGTTGCCTAAAATAATGAAAATATTGCAGGAGTGGCTGTTTCTTTAGTTAGAGTTGCGTCTTAAAGATTGAGGCAGCTGTTACCTTCCAGGGTATTACAGTAAGTCTTGTCGGAGATACGCTGCAGCGTTAAGAATTCTGAAATGAGGGCCTGTATATTTCCCATTAATATAAGTATCCAATTTTTTCCCCTAACAGCTAGTCGAGTTCTGTGGCCAAAGCAGACATTGTACGGACAACACACAAGTTCACATTATACACACAACTTCAAGGCTGCATAATTGCCTTTTGGGTTGTGTGACAATTGCCTCTTTAACACATCCAAAGGACTGGTAACACATATAGGGCAAGGTTGACACGTAAGTGAATAGTTATCTCATAGTAATATTACAATTTTAAAAACGGTTTTTTAATTTTACAATGATTGCAATAAGTAACTGTATTGTTTAAAAAACATGTTTGACAATAATATGATGCAAATGTGGATCATTGTAATACACGGCGCTTTGTGGTTTTTTGCGCCTTTAATCGGCGCTTACCTTGATTACACCTAACCGTTCTAATAGATATTACTATTCTGACCATGATTTCTTTTTTTAAATTTATTTTTCGCTGCTTTGTACTTCAAATAAGCTAATATGTTTTTTTGGTTGAAAAGTAGTAGAACCTACAAAAAATACGTTGTTTGTTAAGTTTAGCTTGTTCACAATTAAAATTTTATTATTTGGTTACTACATCATTTTCTAAAAATAAATTAAGTTACGACTGCTCACATATGTTTGGCTTGATATAGAGTTATGAGCTTTAAAATCATTAAGATTTGATACAAAAATTATTCAAGTATATTTTAAGTAAACGGTTAAAAAAGCATTAACATTAAAAACTATTAACAAAACAATCATTAAATCATTAAAAAATGTAAAAATATACATGGTTCTATTTAAAAAAAAAAAATTTTTTTATAATAAAATAAAGTAAAATTAGTTCTAAGATTAGTTTTAAAAATTTAAAATGCAAAAATATAGCTAGAGAGATTTAAAAAGTGGTGATTTATATTGTGGTAAGTCTTTTTGCTCATTCAATAGATTAACAAGAGGATTACATTGTTTTTTGCAAATTTTGGCGGCTTCTATTAGATTAAGCTTAGTACTTTTTGTACAGTTGTGTAACATTTTAATTTTATTAGAGAAGGTATTATTAGAATTTATAATATAATTTGCAAATGAATTTGTATTATGAGTTAGTAGTCAAAACGCTTGAAAATGTTCTGTAATAGTATTTCAAAACTTTGTCCAGTCTGCCTAACATACTACTGCATTTGGAACATGAAACTTCATAAACACCCGATTTTCGTAAAAGATTAATTTTATCTTTAACATTAAATAATATATTTAATAATTTGCAACTTAGTCTAAAAGCAATTTTTTTATTTTGTTTTCGAAGAATGTGCGTTATGTTTTCTGTGGTTTTTCCAAAATAAGTTAATGTTGTAAATGAATCTTTGCTTAAATTTGAAACCTTTGGGTAAATGTAAAAAAATATGTTTTGATACAATTATTAATTAAATTTTGAATAAGATTCACTGGAAAACCATTCATATTTCCTATAGATAAATTTTATTTAGTTCTAAATTAAGATAAAAATTTGATAATGAAATTGTAACTGCTCTTTGTGTCAAAGAATAATAAGCTGCTAGCTTATGTGACTTATGATGGTTCGATTTGAAAGGAATTGTAGTATTAGCGCTGGTCGGTTTTCTAAATATATTGGATTCAATTTTGTTATTGCAATGAATTAAAGTTAAGCATAAGAAATTAATTTGATCATTTTGTTCTCTTTCTAGTGTAAATTTAATTTTGTGATGAATGTTATTAATTTTATTTAAGAATTTATCATGTTGACGTGATGTGCCGCTAAAACACGCAACTATATCGTCCACGTATCGACACCAGAATGATATATGTATTTTGGTAAAGTCTAAATTGAATATTTTATCTTCATATTTTAATACCAAAAAAAGAAAAACTTTAATGAAGATGATGACTATGTTATCAAAAACTTTATTCAATACGCAAACAACCCAGACTGTTCAAAAAACCGTTCAAGCAAACTCTTATTAATATAAAGTCAAATTTCTTAATACGTTAGAAAATAGTTTTTTATTTTTATTTAACTTTAGGTAAGAAAATTCTACAGGAGTATAATTTCTGTAAAAATATTTTTTTTCTGATGAATCAACTTTTATTATCAATGATGTGCCTTTCTTGCAAAGTTGTACTGGTCTAAGAACACTCCTTATAATCTAATAAACTTCTAAGATAGTTACGTTGCATAGCAGAGAAATGAAAAAAATTAGAACAAAGTTAGAAAACTGAATACAAGAAACTGAAGAGAGAAAACTAACAGTAGGAAGAGATTTTAACGCCAGGATCGGACTAAACGGAGAAAGAATAAAAAGCGGACAAAAAATCAAAAAAAGCATCAAAAGACAAATTAGAAAATAAAGAAGGAAAAGAAATGATGAAAATGATTGAGGAGAATGAGTGGGACATACTGAACGGAAATATGGAATGAGATGAAAAGGGAGTATATACCTACATAGGTACAAAGAGGTAATCGATAATTGATTACGTAATGGTGAATGGAGAAGCGCGGCAAGATATAGACACATTTAAGGTTAGAGAAAGAGTAGAGTCGGACCATCAGCCACTAGAATTGTGTATAAACGGAAGCATAAAAAAAAGAGAGCGTAGAAACGTACAGGCAAAATTTATATAAAAGACATTTTAAAGAAAAAAGCGTAGAACAAAAAATGGCAAAATTAGAAAATTTAATTGCAGACGCAACAATAAAAAATGTTTTTACGAACAGAAGAATCATTTGCAAAAAGCAAATGATAGAGCACAGAATACACACAGAAAAAAAGAGAAACTAGAAAAGTACTCCGAAATTGAAAAAAGGACAAGGCGACTAAACAAGAATATCAAAGTGTTCAAAAGTTATACAAAAATAAATGCAAATGCAATATATAGAAAAAAAGAAGAAATAGAGATAAAAGAAATACGTTTGAAAAAAGAAGCATGGAAATACACAAACAAAGAGAAAAAAAACAGAAGACAAAAAACGAACATATTTTGATAGAAGATTGGAGGATACACATCTTAGAACTATATGAAGGGTCGGGCAAAAAAACTGTTAGACAGCCAATGACAACACAATAACTGAAACAAGTTGTAGATGAAATAACAAAGAAATGATATGAAAGCAAATAAAAAAACTAAAAAAAAACAAAAAACGCCAAGTGTGGATGGAATACAAAATGAAGCATGGATGTATGGTACGGAAGATTTGATTGAGAGACAGACTGAGATAATAAATGTTGAAAAGGAAAAGGATTTCCTAGTCAGTGAGAGTGGGTCTTGTATGTCCAATACACAAAAAAGGAAACAAAGAGCTTGCAAAAAATTACAGAAGTATAACGTTACTAAGTACAGCACACAAGATCTACGCCATGGTACTAGAAGAAAAAATAAATAAAAAACTAGAGATAAATGGAGTATTGCCAGACGGATAGGCCAGGTTTAGAAAAAGAAAAGGGACTATGGGTAATGTATACATACTACACTATATAGTAGAAAAAAAAATAGCAGAAAAAGGAGGAAAGTTGTGTGCATTATTTTTGGACTTAAAAGCGGCATTTGACAGTGTGAGTAGAGAGAAATTGTAAATGTTTTTGAAAAAATAAAAGAAATAAATGAGCACCTAGTAAAATGAATGAAAACAGTTAGCAGGGTCAGTATGAATGGCAAAATAAGTGATAAGTTTTGAGCTATAAATGATGTAAGACCGAGATGCCCACTCAGCCCTAGTTTGTTTGCGGCATACATAGCAGATGTAGAAGAAATGTTATGTAAGGCGCAGACAGGTGGAGTGGTAATGGACAGAGTAAAAGTGTGGTCGCTGGTTTATGTAGACGACATGGTAATTGTAGCAAAGCATGCAAATGAAATTATTAGATGCTTGGATAAGTATTTTAGAAAAAAATAGTTAGAAGTGAATGTAAATAAAACAAAATAATTACTTTTAGAAAGGGTGGAAGAAAACGTAGAGTAGAAAATTGGAAATAGGATGGAAAAAAAATTAAAGAAGTTAAAACATTTAAATACCTAGGATATGTTTTTTTGTACAACCAGTAATGAAGAATTGGTGAACAAAAATTTGAATGTATGAGAATAAAAGGAATGATGTTTGATAGTTTAGTAAAAAGTATGTTATTGTACGGAGCGGAAATTTGGGGATGGAAAGAGCAAGAAAAGTTAGAGGTTATCTAAACAAAATACTGAAGATAGGTATTAAGGGTAAACAAAGAGACCACAGCATACATTGTAATGGAAAAAGTTTAAACAGATAAATTAAGAGTAGAAGCAGGAAAGCGTGCAATAAGGTATGAAGAAAGAGCAAGAGAAAGGAATGAATGTAAAATATTACAAGAGTGCCTGAAGAAGAAAATAAAGGAAAAATGCAAAAAAATGAGAACATGCAGAGAAAAATATTTTAACAAGAATAGATATGCTAGTGAGGAAGTAAAAAAATTAAAAATTAATAAAAGTATGTGGAAGGAAATTATGATGAGAGATAGAGATATACAAGTGCAAGAACAAAGAACAAGAATAAATGAATATAGGTATAGGGTTTTCCAATAAGAAGTTTCATTTTGATATTAAAAAAAACGGGTCAGAGAAGAGAAGAGAAATCAATAAATGCTTATTTTATTGTAAAGAGGAAGGTATGCCATTAACATTTAAAAACAATATCTGTCAAATGGCTGTCACAATTATGGTTGCACTTTCTTTTCATAAAAATTTTCATGACCAATTCGCACATTTGTAGCTGTATGTCCTCGATAACTTTACAAATTCCATCTTTAATGTCTTGAATCAATTGTGGAGCATTGGCATAGACCTTATCTTTTACGTGGCATCAAAGAAAAAAGTCTAAAGGTGTTAAATTACAAGATCTCGGTGGCCAATTGTGATCACTTTTTCGAGAAATAACACGGTCAGGAAACTTTTCTTGCAAAATTGCGATTGTTTTGTTGCTTGTGTGGCACCTAGCACCGTCTTGCTGAAAATAAACGTTATCCACATCAATATCTTTCAATTCCGGCCATAAAAATTATTAATCATAGCTCGGTAACGCTATCCATTTACCGTAACAGTTGCACCAGCCTCATTTTTGAAAAAGTAGAGTCCAATTATACCTCCAGCCTAAAAACCGCATCAAACAGTGACACGTTGAGAATGCAAAGACTTTTCAACAATCATTCTAGGATTTTCTGAGCCCCAATTGCGACAATTCTGCTTATTAACGTAGCCTCCGAGGTGAAAATATGCCACATCACTGAAGATGATTTTTCGAGAAAATTCCGGATCATTTTGATGCATTTGAAGGACCCAATCAGCGAAGGTACGACGTTTATGGTGATCGACTGGCTTGAGTGTTAACTGAAATTTAAAAGCCTTAAGACTTAAGTCTTAATGCAAAATACGGTGTAATGTCGTTTGTGGAATATCTAATTCCAAAGATCGACAAACCTGGGTTTTCTTCAACACTACGGGTTACATCAGCAATATTCTTATGTGTTCTTGAGCGATGCACACGGTTTCGATTCTTCACATCACAAACTTGTCCCAACAGCTCAAATTATTAATTAATAAACTCTAGGCAGCAAAACTGTGTTCCATTTTTTATTTTTGGTTCTATTTTGTCATTGCCAAAATCTCCAGATCTAACAACAATTATAGATTTGATTTTTACTTTTGTGGTCAAATAAAAATAAATTTCAAATGACGCAGAAGTGATAAAATTTCATTAAAATGCTAGTCCCCTTTAAAAAATAAAAGCAAGATATAAAAGCAGCGGACATAACTAAACAAACCTGAAAAAATAAATATACCATAAAAAAATATTAAGTTTATGAAGAACAAAAAAAAACGTTATTTGGAACAAGATAGGGTTAAAACAACTGCCATAAAATTACATTAGATGATTGGAGTGAAGCTAATCAGTACGAAACACTAATCTATGAGCCAAAGCGCTCACAAGATCAAACATGACTTATGATACAAGTAAATTGGCAAAACAAAACCTAATCTGTTCTACAAACTAATTTAATCAACCAGACATAAACTTAGTTTTCGGTTTAATAGTTATGTTTTTTAATATTTGTAATCTAAGACTATTATAATATTAATATTGTAATAGACTTATACCATAAGGTAACTCTATTTTTTTTTATAATCTTTCTGCAAATTGGTCAACAAGCTGTAATTTTTGCTGTCTGTCATAATCTTACTTATTTATTAACCCACTTATTTTCCTAGTGATGAATTTTAATATTATTAAATCTGTTGAGGCTGCTTTAGGAAACTTTTATTATTCACTTATTACTTCCGTTGTTAAAACATCTTTTCCTATTACTACTATACCTAAATCGCGCTTATCTGTCAGTATTCTAAAATACACATAGTAAAAATTAAAAAAAAATTTAATCAGTTTGGTTTTGATACTCATTGCTTATATTCCGAGGATCCACATATTGTAGCAAAAAAATTAACAAGAACCATTTAGAAAGCCAAAAAAATTGTTTCAAATACTGAGTATATATTTTGATCAAAACGATTGACATAACAAGCTTCTACAAGAAAAAATAAGCTATCTGGAAGAAAAAATTTAAAAACTGCGTAATATTAATAACGTTGCACCACCCAAGCAACAGCGTCAACCTGTAACTAATAAGAATACTATTACTAACAATGTAAGCAATGAAAACTCATTAATAAATAAATACATATGTTAGTCACAAATGGAATTCTACTTTTGACAAACATAGAAAACATTTTGCAGTCAGTAGCTTTAGACATTTCCAAAGCATTTGTTAGAGTATGGCATCTTAGTTTTTTAAACAAGCTTCATTGTATAGGTCTTGATCACAAATCTGTAAATCTTATCAACAGGTTTTTTGACAACAAAAAAATCTTATTTAGAATTGATTTTAATTTCCACTCTGTTTTTGATTTACAATTATGTTGCTTCAAATAATCAGAAGTCTTATTCATAGTTTTGCAGTTAATAAGACCTTTCATAGTTTCATATTTTCCAAAGACCCATATGAACAAATATGTTCTAGTTTAAAGTCTTTAGCATCAATAAAACAAAAACCTTGAAACAATATCTAACTGGGGTGTTCTTAAATTTGTCAATTCTAACTCTAAAAACACTCAACTTATTACTGTTTTTTATTAAACTAAATGTGTCTTTTAAGGGTTACAATATCTAAAAAACTAGAATTTTTTATTAGACGCAAATTTAATTTTTTTTTATTGCTACTTTAGTATATGACCATGTATGAGTCAAGTGTACGGAATGAAAATTTATTTTTTTTTTAAATGTGGATAAAAACATGCTTTTATATGTGCAAAAGATATCCTGAAAATTTCAGGAAGTGCCGTGTGCTACTTTCCGAAATATCCACAGAAATACTTAAAAACACCGAAAAAAAGCTTAAATAAATTTACATTTTTTGATAGTTTGTAACTTCTCTAGATTGCATTTTTAGAAAAAATTTATAACAAACCTCAAACTTGTCTAAAGAATAAGTTTTCACAGACAACATTTTTTTATTTGAATTTTGTAAATTTTGCAGAACTTTAAATGACAGTTTTTCATAAAAAAAAGATGATGGGTATTTTCTTTTTTTTTTTTAAATGTGCTTTACTTTATATGTTGTGTTAGTACAGAAAACGTACTCTACTGGTGTTTTGAACTTTTTTGTGAATTTTTCAGATATAGTTGATTTTTCAAAACTAAAATTATGCTCACAAATTAGTTTCTATTTAAGCAGACTTAAAGCAAGTGAAAAAGGGCATTTATATGCAGCATTGAAAGCTTATAATAAACTCTCGAAACACATTAAAAAAATTAGCAACATCAATAAATTTAAAACTACAGTATTCAAATATATATATATATATATGTATGTAATATTGAACCCTATAACTTAAGTGATTTTTTTAACTCTTTGTATTGACCCTATTTCTTATTTGTACTGTCTACATACCCTACTAGTCTTTTGTATAATTCTTGAATAAAGTTTTTATTATTAGAACCTCCGAAGATGAATTTTAACTAAAATTTTCATATTATATTTAAAAATTTAAAGTACGGTATTTAAAATTTGATAGATGTTGCTGTTAAATTACTGACACAATGCATCGATCTAAGTATCAGCCTGACTTGAAGCTGGCCATTCTAAAAAGCTCTTTTTATCAAATAAATTTAATTTTTAAAACTAGCTGCGCCATCTCTTGTCAAAATTGCTAGCTTGTAGCTTCACAAAACTTTAAACGTCGACATAGACGTCTAAAGCCGATATTGGAGAATTTGTATTTGAAATTGAACATTTGCGGGTGATGCAAAAATTACATTATTTGCATTTATAATTACATCAATTATTTTGATGTATTTTAGTTTTATGATTACAAATGGTTGATGCAAACTATTTATAGATAGACAACTTTGTATACATGCACAATACAAGCATTTTGCCGTGAGATACCGTTGACGTTGTGGTATGAAATGTTTTTAAACCGTTGCGTTGTCGCGAGTTACCGGTTATTTACTTTTGACTCCGAATGTACCAACCAGCGAGGTGAATTTAAAACCGTTGTTGGAAGCAGTTTAATAAGTCCGGTATGTCAAATTTAAATATGATAACCTATAAATGAGATGAATTGTCAAGAATGATTATGAAAATAATTAGTAAAAATTGCTATTAAGTATAAATAAAATGAATATTCTTTGCAAGGAAATGTATATATAGCAAATATTTTACAAAATTAATAATAATCATAAGAAAATTAATGACAGGTGTAACCGTTTACAACCAGTACATTTTCGTGAGATTTCCGCGATCACCCAAAAATAGAGAGAGATGGAAATAAAACCGCTGTTTGATCGCTGGTATGTACGGTTTCTCACGGCAAAACGCTTATTATTTGAATAATAATCAAATAATTTGCATTTATTCAAATACTTCAAAAGACCGTTTTTTATCAGATAAAAATCATAATTTGCTATTTTACAAATTCGATTTGTTTTTGCAAAATTTCATCAATCCAATTATCTGTGCAGAACTGTAATTCTATAGCTTGGTTCTAAAAGAACCAATGTTTTTTTTGTATTATTTGGACATAATATATTATGTACATTTTTGAATTTAAACTTGTAATTTAAAATATAATTTTATGTGTTGAGAGGTCTAATATCTATTTAAGGGCGATTCCAGGCGACTTGTCTAAGAGGTGGGTAATTAAAAAAAAATATAAATATATATTTTATTTCATAAGTACAACAAAACAACATAGAAAAGAACCTTTTCTAACATTTTAAAGCATTGAAATATGAAATATCGGTAACTTTTAATAATAAAAATTGATAAGCAAAAAATTCTTAGAAGGGGGTAATTACCTCATTACCCCCCCTTGAAACCACCACCACTGTATCTATTTACATTAAAAAAAGTTATAGATACTGAAGATTTTTCAAAAATTGCATTTTGTGATTTTGAACTTTTTAGAACCAAGCCACAAAATTATGTTTTATACATATTGTCAAATTAAAATATTATTGAAATAGCAATATATTTTTTTTAATTATTGGAAATTTAAATATAACAAACATTTTAATAATTAGTTTCCATAGATAAAGTACCTATTACCTATTGGAATACATTTTTTCACATCTACAAAATTGTAATAATTTAAATAATTATCAACAATCTATGGTTTGTAATGACATTAAAGATGTAAGATTCAGCTTTATTTTAGTTTATTTTTTATTTGCCTCACTGAATTGGGAAAGCATAGAAGCTGAAATAATAGTAACATTTCTTGCAGGAATGAGATCTTATGATCCAATAATATGAACCAAACAAAATTGTCTACGATTGCAGCAGATTTTTATTTGTTGCTATTTTTTGTTGTTATTTTAGTAGTAAGTAATTTGTACTTAGTTTAATTCTTCCTCCAGTCCTTCTGAAGTTGTATGTATAAACAATTGTACTTCCACTTGCTCATAGTTCTCATCAAACTAAAGCACTAAAACTGTAGAATTGTCCTTCTCGTATTTTCCTTCAATTCAGAATTCATACTATAGTAGAAGTATGATTTAAATCATTCAATGATTTGTTTTTATGCAAACGAGAATCTGATTGATGCAACATTCTTTTATGCTTTTTAAAGAAACTGTCCAGAAATATTTTAATATTTCTGGACAGTTTCTCTTTATAATAGTGATCAGTGATCACTGTAAAAGGTTGAAATGTAAATAACACTACATAATATGGTTCCATAAATTAAATTTATTCTTGATATAATCTTGTTTTACTTTTCTGTGAAAAATGTGATTGAAATAAATATTATAAGGTGTTTTATGCTGGCTAAGTACTACAAAAGTTACTAATGAACAAAATGAAATTACACATTGCAATCTACAGGCCGGGCCATTAAACTTAGCAAAATAAAGAACATACAAAAAAAATATAAATAAATATACACACAAAAAATATAAAGGTTATTAAATAATATGATAATATAATTAAATTAGATGTAGACGTAAAAAGCAATTTACATTATAAATACTGTTTTTATATATATATATTTAATAAATGATCGCTTTTCTTTTTTTATTACTTTTTAAACTAGAATACACAGACATTATATAAAATGCTAAAATTAATTATCACATCTACATAAGACTTTAAAATAATTATACAATAATGATTTTAATTATATTGCTTCTTTAACATCATAAGCAAGGGTTGAGAAGTTGTGATATAAAATCGTAATTTATAATAGATTTTATATCAGAACTTGCTATTATTTGGTTTGAGTTGTCTGTGCTTTTAGTACAATTAGATTGTTGTGACGATGGGTAAAGAAGGAAAATTCAAGATTTTTCATACAAAATAGTTTTCTACATTTTTCGGTTATTTTTATAAATGGCAGTCAAAATTTTTCGTCGGGAAATTTATTTGAGATTTCTATTACACAAAGTCACAGCAATGTTACAATATACAATCAATATTTTTTCTTGTATATGTATTATATATGTATTGAAATAAAGCCCTTAAAAATAAATCAAGAAAAATTTCTTGCGTGTGAAGAAATAATCGTAATAAATATTTTCATTTTTAAATATAACAAAATATATCAAATTTTTTTATACAATCTCCACACACTCAACTAATTAATCCACAGCCTTCGCTCTACTAATTAAACGAAAAATCATACTTTGAGATTATTCAAAAACACCCTGTATTTCAATTATTATTCAATAGGAGGAGATAATACTGAATTTCGTATAAATAAAAATTAATTGTAAAAAAAATAAATACCCCCCGGTTCTTTACAAATAAGACAAAGTCTTTTTAAACCTTCCATTCAAAAAGGTTCCCTTAATAATTAAGGTGTACTATACAAAAAAATAATAATTCTACAATATAAAAAAAATGTCTTTCTATGTATAGTATAACAATAGTACACGATAATTATTATCACTGCCACTGCATTATTATTTTTTCCACATATAAAAAAATAAAATCAATTTGATAAAAGTCCGTTTAACACATTCTTTACAACTGACAACATCAGTTTTGGAATCCATTCGTGCTGTTCGTAGTATTGTTGATGATGTTCGTACTTTGGACAACGTAATGTGTTAATCTTGTTGGTAGACAGCCGGCATTTAATTGGTAAAATTCGACAAGTTGGAGCAAATCGTAGAATTTGGTGACACCACTATCTAATGAGAAAACATGAGCCTCACGTACTGGATCCAATATCGGCGTAATTTGTGCGTGTATTACTTTTCCTCCAAATTTGTATGTAAGTACAAAAGCACCAGGATTTGATCGACTCTCTCTAACCAGGAACACTCTGCAATTAAAAAAATGTTATTAATATTTATAATTTGAGGACTGTATACAACAAAAATTACATCATATAAAAAGGTATTTTTTCAAGCATGCCAAAAATATATTATGCAATTCACTTTTGCTTGCACACCATTTCTTAATGCATAGTTATTTTTAGAATAGTCAAAAACAAGGTTAGCATAATAATACAGAGTAAAAATAATATATGTTAATACTAAATGTGATGCACTTTTTAATTAGTGTAATTAGTTTATTAAATCAGCCTGTTTTACATTAATAACTTTAATAAACAAAATACTGCTAATTATTTTATTAGAAACATATAATTTAACCTTCAATAATTATTTATTTCAGTGCACATCAAATCATTGAAAAAATTAATGTCAAATTAAAAATGATTAAATATCACACTGAATTAAATTATGAATAAGCAATTTTAAAACCAAATTTCAGTCATACATAACAACACATTGTGAATATGTAATAGATTCTAAAAGTAGTAGCTTACCACTTCAAGAATATTAAAAAACTTTTAAGTGTGTTTCTGTTCAAAATTTACAATTAAATTAAAGTTTTGATTTTGAGCATTAATTGAATTTACATTGCAGCAAGTAATTAACACAATCTCAAACTTGAAAATTGTAATGAGCTCTTTGACTAAATCTATTTTCATCATAATTAATAATTTAAATGACCAAATAATGTTTTATTGAATAATAATTGAATTAAATAAATAAAGTGGCAGTAGGAGTTTGTGTGTATAACTCAAACTGTCAAGTTAATTTTTGTTTATACAGGGTACTGCAAAAATTGCGTATTTATTGGGTTGTAAATGGCACACAGGGAGTTTGTGTGTATAACCTCAAACCTCAAAGTTATTTTTTTTAATACAGTTCTGTAAAAA
Organism: Tachinus rufipes; assembly: GCA_963932245.1. NCBI lineage: Eukaryota > Metazoa > Arthropoda > Insecta > Coleoptera > Staphylinidae > Tachinus > Tachinus rufipes. The sequence continues at coordinate 39,568,493 of OZ010741.1, read as the reverse complement.
TGACTCAATTAATGCATGTACGAAAATATTTAAAAAAATCAAATTAAAATTTGTTAAAAAAAAAAAAAAATATAGCTTATTGCTTTTTTATACACAATAATACAATAAGGTAAGAGTCCATCAACCCACTTAGAGCTGCCAGATAATACTGTTTTCCAAGATTTTAGACCACAAATCACTGGGAGATCAAAAAATATCCCGGTTTATCAACACTTAGTAAACAATTCTCTGAATAAAAAATACTTTCTTTTTTAAACTTTATTAAATTTTAGGTTATTAATATCTGCCGTTTTTCGTGGGTCGTTCTGTTGTTTGAATTTGGAGTTTAATTGAGTACTACGCCTCATTATGCTGTACCATTCGAGAAAAGGTGGCAACTCAATTCGCGATCTCAACGATATTTTCGGCACGAACGATTAGCGAGAAGGCATATCGAAAGTGGTTTGTTCGCTTCAAAGATGGTGATTTTTTGCTAATGATATGTGGCACTTCTTCAGATATTGACTATAAATTGCAGCGCTATCAGAATGCTTTCAAAGGACAATGAATACAAATTGGGTTTAGAAAAGACTACAGCTCAATATATAACCTACAAACCATACGACTACTAAGAAAACCATCGAATACAAAATCTCCTTATCTGGTAGACTTTCGGAAAGCCTTTGATACAATCGAAACGCAAAGACGTTTTTAATAGCTATGGATGAAGCTAGTATAGACTCACGATACTTCCAACATCCTGAAACATTTTTATAATAACGCGTCTTTCCATGCAAAAATCGACGACGACTTGATAACAAACAAAAACCCAATGCAACAAAGAATTCGCCAAAGAGATCCCACCTTCCCGAAATTATTCACTCTGGCACTGGAAGCCGTCTTCAAGCAAGAAACAGAAGACCTGAAAATTATGTTTTAAGAAGTAAATGATACATGCAAACACGTAAGACTACAAATCGGTCCAAATAGACAATACAATTAACGAAAACAAGAACAAATACGTTTATCTTGGCCACAAGATCAAACTGAGTAAAACAAATCAAATAGTAGAAGTGAATAAAAGAATTGACTTAACATTAACAGCATTTGGAAAATTAAGTTTTATCCTAAAATACCGAAGTATCTCAATAAACTTAAAAAAAAAAGTATACGAGGGCAACAACGTACAGCGTAGAAACAATGACACCCATAAAACAAAGTGCAAATAGGTTAAAAACTACACAAAGGCAGATGAAAAAAGCAATTCTCAAAGAAATTCGTAGAAGAACAGAAATTACAGATGTTATCAAGCGCGTAGCACTAAAAAAATGGCATTGAGTTAGGCGTGTTGCAAGAGAACGAAAATACAGACCACAAAATAACAACATGAAGATCAAGAAAGGTGAAGCGAAGCCTAAGAAGTCGCCAGAAAAGGCAAGAAGATGATATCAAACACAACAATAATCCCATAACAATTAGCAATGTTTCCCGAAAAATATGGTTCATTCTGTATCGTATTGAAAAAAAAAAAGATTAAGTTTTTTTTTGTTTAAAAGTGTGAGTTTGGAGACAAAACTTAGACGGTAAAATGTTGCAATATATATGATACTGTAATCAATAGAGATGTTTTATTGTTGCCCGGTTTGTACATAGTGTTAAGGTGTCATTCCAGTCTGCGCGATCGCGGCAAGCTGTCACGATCATCTCGGTCTCAGGCGAACGCGACTAGTTATATACACTTTCCATGTTAACATTTTCAAAGCACGCGACCAATATAAAGTATATGATAAAAAGTCGCAGCCGCGCGCATTGGTTATCTACCTTTGTATTGCTTTGAGACGCGCACGAGACACGCAAATATTCCATCTTATTGTAAACCAGCCCTTAAATACGATTGAACATAGTATGCCATTTGAAAAGAACAGATTCTAATTACGAATTACGTTTTTAATTCTGAAAGTCCCAATTTAAAATATACAAAAAAACTAAGGGCCAATATATTCACCTTTCAGTAAAGTGCTAAGTAAGATTACTAATAAGATAATAAGTAAACTTCTATTCATCTGTCATCAAATCAAATTTACAAGACGTATAAATTACACAGATCACTTTGGTCCGCTAGTATGAAAATAACAAAAAAAAAAACATAACCTCAAGCGTTTTAGATTGACACTATATCTTTCTTTTTCACAGAAATATATTTTGCTATCCGTTTCTCCCAAACTGTACTACCTATATAAACATATTGTAGGCGTTCAGTAATTATCTGAGATATAAACTAGGATGAATACACCCAAGTTTCTTACAAGAGACCTATAAGTTTACTGTACACGTAACTAATCAATACAAATTAATTAGTTATGCAGATTAGTAAGTTATGACGGTTAACTGCAAGGATTTGTATGAGAATCGATGCTACACTAAATTTATGTATTTATAAAAATAAATCGTATCTGAAAACAAACAAAAATATTTCAAATCCACTTCTCTCGTAACATTTTTTTTTTGCCAAATGCAGGTCCTATATATTTATTATTCCTCATTTGGAATTAACTAATTTATAAATTTAAGCTTGGTACCTAGATAGTACTTATTGAGTACAGATTAATTATGTTTAATATTGCATATATTAATGTAAGACTGTGATAATATGAACAAATTTAGCTGACTCGAATAAAATACTTATGTTGTCATCAAGATTATTTATGAATAGAATTATTATCGAATCATCAAGAAAGGAGAACATTTGATAAATAATGTTGAGGTATAATAGTTCTTGTTTAATGTTATTCTAGAAAAAAATTATGCATGTGTCATTGTTGTAATTTTATCTAGCCAAACAAACGATAACAATAGTAGCTAGTGAAATATTATCTTTAGAGTAATTACATGACCTAGGCAACATTCATATTGTTGCTAAGTCGAGTTATTTTTCAGATAAGCACGGAGTAAAATCGCGTCCGTGAGACTACGTACATTATGGGTTTATGCAACCTGTTCTAAATTTATTTTTGATATTTTAAAACTAGGTAAAGTATGTGCATATGGTTAGTGCTCGCAATACGCGTGGGCAGTCTATTAATACAATGAAATAGATGGAATGTCAAAAATTAAAATATTTAGTACATTTATAAATAAAACATGGGAGAGTCCAGTAATAAATTTTACTAAACGATGCAGTTAATTGAGATTAAAATGCGTTTTCACCTCGCATGTAATTTTTATTTAAGGTAACTTTAAACGATTTCTATTTAAGTGAAAATGAAGATTTTCTCTTTCGTCGAAACTTACCCGTCAACTGTTCCGTGTCTTGTAACGAGTGCACTAGCTTGGTCCCTGCTCATTCCACTATGGAACCACGGTTGTGTGATGTGTACTCCAGATTCGATGCCTTGTATTTGAGTATTCTGCATTCGGCATGAAGGTCTCCATCTTCTTTTCCATGAATAACCCTCAGCTACGGCGATTGCTTTTGCTTCCTTGGGATCGTCAACTATTCTACCCACGGATCCCGTAAAGTCCATCGCCACTCGAGACCGTACAGATTCCTTAAATTAAAAAAATATACATTTTTAGTGTTATATTCATGAAAGCGTAATAAATTAAAAAAAAACTTATACTCTAGTTAGTTTAATTGCAAACTCTTAAGATGTCCTTTAATTACGCAAGCCCTCGCTTTTTATGTTTCGTATAAAATGGAATGAAAATAGAGGGGATAAGACAAACGACGCATTCAAAATTAGTCCCTTTATGCACGTTTTATATAAAAGGTCTCCAATGATACAAAAGAAGCTTTAGGATTACGCCAGTAAGTAGATGTGATATAGTTGAATATAAATTAGTTTTTAGCTGAAGGATTTTTATGTTATTATGTATTGAATAATTTATGACGGACAATAGAATAACGTGTAACTTGTCGCAATAATTAATTCAGTTGGCTCACAATTGTTGATTAAAAAGAATCGCGTAACTGATGTGAATGCACTTTAACATGAAATAAGCACAAATTCTCCATTTGAAATCGATGTTATTTACGATAATTAGTAGAGCACGTGTGGATACATAGTTGCTATTTATTTTTATAAACACACGCGTTGTGTTACTTGTGTTCGTGTCATAAACCCTAATAAATAACACTATACATTATGAAACAGAGAGAGCACGCGAATACAAAGATGGAGAGTAATATGATTTTTACTATAGTGTGAAAGGGCGGATAGCAATAAAATATAGGGCCACTAGGGGACAAATTTACGCAATAAAAAAAGAATGCCACATATAAATTTAAGAGCAGAGGGTAAGCATCTTAATTAAAATAAATCTAAACGACAAAAGTTCAAGATTCGACAAAAAAAATCAAATGAAAAAAATTAGACAGTCAACAGATGTTACGCGACAACATTTTAGTTGATAAAATCAAGAAATTAATAAAATGCACAAGCAATATGGATTCATTAAGTATTAAAAAAAACATAATTTATGCAAGGTAAAAGATTTAATAGAACAGTAATTTTTTTTACTAATAAGATGTTTTTGTCATTAGGTTGAAACTCAATTAATTGCAAAGATAATGAAATACCGTAGTAGAAAGCATAAAAAATAAAGAAAAGTGCAATCTAGAACAAAAATAGAATGGAACTAAATACAACACATTAAAAAAAGAAATAAAGTGACAAAGAATTACAGAAGAATAATTTCACTATTTTGAAATCAATGAACTTATGACAAAGTTGACACAGCAGTCCAATTGACAAGACATTAGTACCTCTAGGCAAACCTGAGCTGCCTTGGGTCCTAGTTTCTTATGAATCTTTTATTCTTATATACTGTAAGTTATTTATGATGTATTTTTTCGATAATTTCGATTTATACACAGTAAAAAGCATTTCCTGAGCTGCAATTATAGGTTCGGGGCAATTTTTCTTGTAACTATATTTTATACTGTTTTTATAGATAATTTTTGTGTAGGTAAAATCGGTATAAATAATACGGTAAGCAACGTATTCTTCATTTTATAAGCGTTATTTTGATATGATTCGATTGCTATTATGTTCTCTAAAAGATATCTAAAAAAATCTTTGCAATAATTATTCAACCACATATTTTATAAGCAATTCTGCACAATTTATTATGGTTTTTTATTGAACAAATAAATTTTCTAAATGCCTTATTGTGCATCTCATAAAACATTCCTGAGCGATTTTTATAGTATGAGCATTATTTTTGATAAACACGTTAGATAAATGACTATTATTTCATTACCAATTGCCTAGCTTATGATGCGACCGGTGCAAGAGCGTCATTTTGCGCCTTCCAACCTCCAAAATTATGAAGTTTATGTGGTTTTCTGCGCCCCAACCGACGGCACCGCCCTAGTTACGGCACTGGTATTATATACCTGGAAGCTATTTAACAACTCGGTAAAAAATTCAAATAACCAAATAAGTAGTTGGGAATGGCAGTAAGACGTGAACAGTGGCGTAGCTAGGATTTTGAGCATCACTACAAAATAATGAGAAAGGCTTAAGAAAGCCAGCCATAAAACTCTTAAAAATGTATTATATTATTTATAAAATGTCAAAAATAGCAAAATCAAGCCAAAAAATATCAAATATTGTTGAAAAATCCAAAATCTAGACAAAACTGTTAAAAAATTTAAAATTATATTTATTACACGTCAAGAATAGTAAAATTCGCTCATAAAATTTTAATATTGTCAAGAAGCACAAAAATGGTTACAAAGTGCAAAAACTGGTCTTAAACTGTAAAATCGCTTATTTCTATTCATAAAAAGTTAAAAATAACTAAATCACAACATTAACATTACAATATTTTTTATCATCATCATCAAAATCCGGCCAAAAACAAGTTAAATGAGCAAAACTTTATTCATAAAACGCCAAAACAGCAAAATCCCACCTAAAAATTTTAAACAATTGACAGAGAGCACCAAAATTCAGCCAAAATTTGGCATAAACTGTTGAAAAGTGTAAAATAAAGTATAAAAAATATTGTTAAGGTTTTGAAATAGACGTTACGTTGACAAAATGGTTGTAGGTCTCCCGCATTGCAGACCCTTGTTTGGAGATAGCTATGCCACTGTTCGTTTGGTAAATCTTTTTTTTTTTAATATACTACATCTGATTTCAACACTCATTACATCTACTTCAAAAAAGGTTGTAACCCAACTATATTTTTCGATATGAACACTTTGTGGAATATATCTTTCGAATTCATTTTCAAAGTTTTTTTCCATATTGTTATCAGTAAGATCTTCCAAAAACAAGTTAATATTGAATTTTGCGTTTAAAAAAATTATTATTATTATTATATCCTTGAAATTAAAACTGGCTTTTACGATGCTGATCTGCGATAAAGACAAACATAGTTATTATGCAGCATCATACGCAGATTAACATAACTAATAATTTGGTTGAAAAAAGCAACTTTCAATTTTGTCAAATATCCAATGTGTTTAGATTAGAAAAATTACATATAACAAAATAAAAGATTCTTTTGGTGGAAAATAAACAAAAAAATAATTATTTTGATTAAAAAATGGTGACATTTAGACTCTCGATATTCCCAGAGTGACATGGCCATCAATCCGGCAGGCAGCAAATGTGAAACGTATAAAATAAATATAAAGTATTTGACAAACTGTTGAATATGCAAATGCACGAGTCGGAGAGCCTAATTTCCATTCCTAAATTAACTCTTTTTAATTCAATTGAAGAATAACTTTTTGGATCGATTGCTTTGTTCTTGTTGTATTATTCAAACCAATAAATACTGTATATAATTATAAATAATAATAATGCAACACTGGAAATTTAATTATTTTAATGAAATTTATTATATAAAGTGATGAGTGGTGTTCTCAGAATGATAATTGTCTTTGACTTAATAACCTCATTTTCATTGACGACAAAAAATAATAACCACCCATAATTAAAAAAAAAAAAAACAAATCCAATCTCACCTTTTTTTCTTTCCCACTGTTCAAAGAATAATTAAAATCCCATTAAATTAAATTTCCAGTTCTATATTAGATTTTAATCGCAGAGTTAAAATTTTCGCTAAAAAACCTTTGAAATGAACATCCTAACACAATATAATGTAGGTAGTGATGTAATACATTCGAGCAGCCCGTTTGACTGATTTACACGTAGCCACACGTCGAGGAAGAGAAACGGCATTAATTAAATTGGAATTAATGTTCGATGATTTGGTCCCCTATAGTGACAGTCAGCAGGAGGATTGGCTTTTGCTGCTGGCATAGGGGATTATATTCTCGGATGTAAATTCAATTAGCAAATGCGATATTAGAATTAAAAATAAAACCCGGTTTATTTGCATGGTATATTCCGTTCCGTTTGATGATTATCAAAGAGAAAATCTACGATTATGAATGAGATACGCAACAACCGACAATTAACAGTAGCCTATTTTTAGTTAAATAGTGGCATGTATTAATTATTAATAACGAGAAGTGTTTTCTTGTCCGGTGCGAATGCTCCGGGAAATATTAGAAACCGGTTCGAAACTAGTTTATTGGAAATGTGTGCGCGATTTTTTATATCTCTACACACAATGATTTTAAAGATGTTTCTGGTAGAAACAGTTATAATAAAACGGTATATAATCATTTTATATGCAGCTCCAAAAACTCATCTAAATGCTTTTTGAGGTAATTTATTTTAATATCAAGCGATTGAAATTTATGTTATATAAGATCGGGTAATTATAATCGGTGTTAATTGGAAAAAGTTTTTGTGTATGAATTTATGATCAGTAATAAAATCTACACTTAATTTAATTTAGTAGAGATTTCTGAAATTGTTACGCAATATGGACATAATTTATGTTATTTTAAATATTCAGCTGGATTCATTTAAAATGCAGCAACATGGACGTTTATATAGGATTTACATAAATGGACTAATTTTGAATGGGTCGTTTATTCTTCCTCATGTATTTTCATTTCGTATTAACATAACACTTAAGTTATGGTTAAGTTTATTGTAGATAAAACTTTACAGAATCGATTTTAGTAGCTTTTATTCCATTGGATTTTATTACAAGTTTACTATTATTGCGAATAATAAGATATCAATTTAACAATAAAACAAAGCTGTAAGTGAATATGTACTGAATAAAATTATCTTTGGCAATTTTAATTGCATCCTTCGTTCAAGGAGAGTAAGTTTTTTTTAATGTTTCGAGGAGCATGCAGGTTAAAATGTTGCAGCACTCGCGGCGGGTCTTTCTTAATTTTTTTTAATTGCAATTTCGAACGCTGTACTTGCAAAACGTTGACGCTTTTAATTGAATTATTCTATAAAACTTTGTATTTATAAAGTTAACAATCGGTGAATCGAAGGTCTACAGTCTACAGTCTACACCGAGTGCACACAAGCTGACCTCTAAAGTTAATTAGATTTTTCCATAAAATTGTTAGATCAGTTCACACTTATATCTGAAATAAGAATTGAAAAAAAAATTAAGCATACCAAGGATAGATAATAATTTAGTGAATATATTTGCATACAAAAAATAAATGTTACCTAAACATATACGAATTTAGCAAATTTAAAATATGAATATTGATTTTTTAATAAAATTATCAATGGTATCTGAAATTATTAGTAAATTATTTTATAATTTTTCAAATATTTTAAATTTTGTTAATTTTTTTAAATGATTTTAAATTTAAATGTTAAAACAATAATTTAAACAAATGGGCTTTATGTCGGTTAAATTAATTCAACACTATTTAATAGAATAACAATGAGATTTAATAGCTCGAAAATTATATTTATATATATAGACATCACTTTACGATCCATAAAATTTCTAATTTTGCATTAATTTATTCTTGGAACTACTATTATTCGGTTTTAAAGTGTTTTAATATACATTTGTATGACTGATGTAGAATAGACATAAAATAAATCGAGGAACGCTTTTGAAATGTTAATATGTGCAATAATATATAGGGTCGTTCAAAACATATTCAATTAATATATACATAACAATAAACGGTTTATTGTTGTATATAAAGAAATAAAAAGAATACTTACTTCTATGTAAATACATATTTTTTATTAAATTTCATAATGTGATATTTAGGTATTAATATATTAAAAAAAAAAATTGTTTTCAGTTACAAGGGCCAATATGCTTGTATTAATGCCTCACAGCTACCTTTGAGATAAACCAAAATTAATTACATAATTTATACTACCGAACCCGTTAATTCAGAGAATGGAGGCGCTGTAGATACGGACAAGGCCTAGTATCTGATCACATATTTCTTAAAACGCTCTGCCAGAGCCGGGAGCCCGAATCTGCAACAATTTATGCACCAAGATTCGAGAAAAACAACTTAACGTCGACATTGTAACGCCGAAGTTGTGTCATTGGTCAGTTTTGAATATAACGTTTTTAAAATAAAATTTAGCAGAGATGGTAGTTTCAGATGCACAGCAACACTTAGAAACAATATTAATACAAGGGCAGATAGCCTACACCGTCAGTAGGGTGCTGCTGTGGGTTCCACAGCTAATTACTCATTCAATTATCTACCCAATAATTTTATTTAAATTAATTAATGAATTAATGGACGACAACAATATGAGCGACGACATCCTCCAGATGGTGTACTGGCAGCTCGAGAAGCTGATCGAGAAGTAGGCAACTCCTTAGAAGCCTTCAATGTGACCCTGGTGGAAGGCCCATCTGAATCGACATCCACAAGGACAAACTTAAGCAAATACGGCTTGACCAGGAAGCAGCCTTAACCAGCTGAAGAAGGATATAGAAGCAAGCATGAGGAAGACCGCCACCGCCAATCTGCCTACCGGAAGCTCCGGCTTCAAACCACTCCAAAGAGGTCCTGAAAAAGCTGACATTCGCAGCAACCACGACCAAACCAGCAAAAACCCCAGCCCAAACCTCCCTCAAGAGACCTGCCGCCACAAACAAGCTTGCACCCTCAGAGATAGAAATGGAAGTCTACCAGGACAGCAACACCCGAGGAGAGAAGAAGAAACCGAGTCAAGAGTCCTCTCCAGTTACTCTTTCAAACAGCCCATCAAGACCGTCAACGACCAAAGCAAAAGATCTTCGAACTGGCCAGCTACTAAGGTACAGTGAACCAACTTCGACTCCCTAACTCCTCCTTCAAGCCCAGCAAACCCGTCAGCATACGCAGCTGGTACAATCCGCCCTCAACACATTGTTATTCGGAATAAAACCGTTTGTCAAAAACTGTTTGTTGGCAACGTTCAAGTCGAAGAACGTTACCATTGACTGCGTAGTAAGCGTGGTCGATGATAGCCGTATCTTTTGCATACTGATTTCTGTGCAGTTGATTGATAGCAAAACCAATGATGTGCATCACTACACTTATCTGATCTATCTGATGTGGCGCAGAAAGAGCTCATCGCTCGGTGGTATAAACCACCCTCAAAAACAAGAATTGGAAAGAAATGAAAAACCTTCACAATTCCACAAGAAGCTAAATGCAAAGAGATCCTGTCTTATCGAGATATGCAAGCTTCGCGTCAGTATGGTCAGTATGGAATACAAACGCCAGTCCGCTGGCATCCCGGCGCAACTCACCATATGTGAGTGTTAAATGCGCCCGGAGAACATCTAAGCTTCACTTGCATATTCAACAGAGTCCGGGCATGTAGTGTAGCTACATGATCAATAGATTGACTACATAATAGCATCTCCAAGTCTCGACAAAATGGCAGATGAACATAATAAGTAACTGTCAAACTACATTCTTGCTTAAAGTTTTGGAAATAAATTTAGGTTAACAAATTTGATGATTCTGATTAAAAAAAAAATGTAAGTGATTAATAACTTTTGTTTGTGTTTCAATTCAATGTTAATAATACTTAAGGATCACATCCAAGAGGAGGATGAATAGCTGCAGTAAGCTAAGTTACTTTAGATATTTACCATATTAGTATAATGAACCGACCTTCTAGACTAAACTAGAAACTACACCAATAAAAATGACGCTTTTCAGAAAACACTATAGAAAGACTAGAGACCAAATAGTAATCCCTACTCCAATGCAAGAAACCATATTACAGGCACTATAAATAAAGAATACAGAAAAAAGCAAACCAAAAAGTCTTCATTGATAATGACATCAGCAGTACCATTGTTCTAACTGACAGACTATCTCTTCTTATTTTATGATTACAATATATACAATTACTTCACAAAACCGACTAGAACAATGCAAGCAGAGGCGTCTATTTATCAGTATTACCCATAAACCATCCTACTACTAAACTAAGATTAATGTTATTGATACATACGCGCAATTTGTTCGCATCATCTCAGACTCAGAAGCAGCACAGGGAGACCCTTCTCAATATTTTGAAGTGGAGCCCAGACACCCTAACTACGCCACTGCATCATCTACAAGCCAAACCTTATCTTCCATACTTAAAATCAGATTATGTTAATTGCTGCTCTGTATAATAATAACCAACCGTGTGGCAATCATAAATTATTAATATTGGAGGTTTTAAACTCTATGCAAAGTATCTTTGGTAGTTAGCAAAGTAACTTTTTGCACTTCCTGACGAATACAATAATTGATTCGTTCGGTTTTTTTGTAAAAAAATTAAGTGTTCGTTTTTTTACCGCCGAACTTATATCAAAATTAGAAAAAAATGTGACTATGCCTCGTAATAGAAAAGTAAATCGAGCTTTTTATCATTTCAAATTTCAAAAATGTTGTTGAAATAAATAGGAGATTTAAATACTGAACCAAGCAGGTGTAGACTGGTATAGATCTAAATCCGGGGACACACTGTATAAATATACCATAATAAGCAAAAATAGTAAACATTAATATATATAAATCAGCTGAACTAATTCAAGATTATTATTATCTACTTATTAGTTATAATAAATCAATTTGCTAACGCCCTGTGTATAATTCATATATATTTGAAGGACATCCAGATAGAGTTTACGAGGCAATATAAATAAACGGCACCAATAATCTTATAAAAAATGAGCGAGGTTCATACTAAACCGCAGATTTCCTATGGAATGCGATAATTTTCTATATGTAAAATATGTGGAGGACATTTGACGCTTTTTTTCGATGTTTTATTGTGGTGTGCCACATGTCCGACAATAAATTTTCCATTTCATTTGCTTTTATTTTATTGCGCATACTTGAGGTCATTATATTAATTTTATTTATTTAACTCATTCGTTGACAAATGATAAAAATAGAAAGCACTAATTAACTTATTAATAACTTGCGGGAATTAATTAACCAATATTGTCTGTGGAAAACCTCATCATAATTTAATTAATATTTTAATTGGCGCAACCTTCGCCTCTGCACGTAGAAACTATTAAGATATCAGCATCGTACTTTTCGTCTACGAGATATTGACCTATGTGCCTTGATAGTACAAAAGTTCATCAGTAGAATCATCCAAATAGTAGATCGATTGAAATGAACAGAGGTTAATAAGGTGAAACTTTTGAAAGGATTGAAACTACTCTCTATATTAACAATTTAAACAGATTATGACTAATAAGGTTATGCATGAAATTATTGTATTGATAATCAAACGAGTTGATTAAGAACAATCCCCTTTTGGCATGAGTAGTGTTTTAAAAATAGAACTAATTTAAATATCAATTGAAAGTAAATTTATTATAATAATATTGTAGGTGAATCAGCCTTGAATTATCATTTCGCGCAGTTCCCGTTATTTCATTCCACAGCCTTGACATTGACCGCTCGAAGCCGGCTGGAGGGTTGATGCTCCCCTATTACATCCTGCTGGATAAACGACCCTTACAACACATGCGCTCTCGGTACATTTCACTTCGCGTATAAATTTCCCATTTCTGCTCTATCGCATGTACAATATTGTACTTTCGAATAATTTTAAATAACGTTTCGGCGAGCGGAAATCGATTCGCACGAGTGCAATTGAAATTTAATTAGATTAGCGGATGGCCCTCGTGGAAAATGGAATGAAAAATAAAAAAGAATGAGAGCAAGAGGAACGAATCTCGTGCGGATTGTAACCAGGGTACGGGAATCACGCGACAGCTAATTTAACCGTCAAGGGGATTTTTCCGTCTTGACAAGCGCCTTCCATTTATATCTATTAATTAGAATGGCGTTCGTCCCCACAGCTTGGAAAATTATTTAAATATTTCATCGGGCTTAATTGGCCGTACAATTCATAATTAACTCGACAGCGTTGTGAAATTTACTGCAGTGTCAATTTTTATTGACATTGATTGGCATGCCCCAATTTTAACACATTTTTACAAAAGATATCATAATAACGTAAAGTAAACTATTATATGAAATTGCGTCTGTAGAATATTATGTAAGCATATGACTCTTTGAAGGGTAAAGGTATTAATTTGAAAACTTTAGTTGTAAAGTGGCACCCTTTATGACGACCATCAACCAGAGATTTATATAATCAATAAAACAGATTATAGATACAGAAGGCTAACATTTCCATGTTTAGAAGCCGCATTTTCAGAATATTAGAATGGTACTATATAAAATGTATGATAATATAACAAATTTTAAGTTATTTTTTTTATATTGTTTATTATTGTAAATGTTTTTGTTAATAAAAGTTTAATATATTTTTGCGATACTTATGCACATTACGTGTACATATTTACTAAGTCTCTTTTTTTAATTTTAACATAATTTTGTTTAGAGAAACATTTCCCTGATTTATTCATTATACCAGTCAGTTTCATAAACTTAAAATGGAATTTGTAAATTCAAAGCAAAATCGAGATGATTTATTATTGCGTCGGTAAAATTTATTATTGAAGGTCATATATATTAAGTATCAAAGGCAGGACGCTATGTTTGCAGCACGCCGATGTTAAAAGTGCTGTAGTAACTAAGTAAAAAAAAAAAACAAAAAAAGTAAATAAATAAATTTAAAAAGATTTTTTTTAAATTAATGTTTTTTTTTAATTATATTTAGCGAGCTGCAATCAATTTGAGCAATCATTTTGATACAAAGCATATGATTTTCCGTCCTAGGCTGCAAAGCACTACTTTCCGATCTGAAATACGTTTTTTAGAGTGGGCAAGCAAAAAATTTTTTTTTTATATTAGTTTAAACTCCTATCAAATCGTTTAAATAGTCATCACATATGCCTCTTCTCATCTTCCCTAAATTGCCACAATTGTAGCAATTCCGTGAACAAAAATGAATGCAAAACAAACTCAACGCTGTAGCACCGAAATGAAGAAAAATTATGAAAAAACTTGGCGAGAAAATGTACAATCATTTACTCAATTGACCGCAATATTCTAGTAATATCAAAACAAGATCTTAATATCGTTCTGATCTTGTTTCGGCGTTTCAAACTGGTTACCCATTATTGAAACCTAAGACCTAACTAACAACGACTTAAACAAACGACTATTTCAACTCTGCCGCCATAGAAGAAACACTAGACCTAAAACTAACAGGAACAACGACGTATGCTGAATGAGCACTTCAATCCTGCCGCCATAGAATAAACCCGATCTATCAATTATCTTGTCAAGAGAATCCGTCGCAAGACCAGCCACTTCACCAAATCGTTACACATGAGTTTCAAAAAAATTAACCACCCTGAAGAAGTTAAAGTACAACTTTGAAATTTATTAGAAATAGTATAACTAAACCAGTCTCAGTTCATCTAAAGTGTTTGAAGAATGCAGTAAGCAACTCAATTTTCTGCCCATCATATCCCAAACATGTTTAAGTCGGATTATCTTAATGGCCAAGACAAACGATTAATGTTGTTTTGTTCTAGAAAATCTGTACGAAAGTTACTTTTGTATACTAGTAGTATAAAGTTGCGCATTATTTTGCTTCGCATATTAAAGGAGACCTTCCTCAGTAGTATATTGTCAACAAAATCATTACATCAAGAGTTAATGCTGTGTGATGATATTGAACAAATTGTAAATTTTGTCTTTGACCTCTAACTCTTCCAACCTCTAAACAAAATCTGGCTTCTGAAAACAATTTCTTCATTCATAAACCAATTTTTGTCTGTCCTGGCACCACTAGAGCTTGTTGTTAAAAGGAGATAATCTAAAAGAGCCTATTCGCTCTTACCCAATTTATTGCAATCGCTCTTGCGTTTTGCCAGACCTCAAATTGCATTTCTTCTTAAGAGCCAATCTTCACGTTTTTGTGTCACTCCACAACAAGTTTATGGGCTTGTTATCGCCCGTGGGCGTAACCATAATGGACTTACCACACCTTTCAAAAAACATCACAACCTGAGCAGAAATCAAAGATAAATTCCCCGCCCGCCAGTCAATCATGTATCATATGAAGCGGCACTCTCAAGATGAAAAGAATCAATATAGAGAGAAAATAGTAAGGAACTGCAAAAGAAAAAGTATCCGTGCAAACAATGCACTGGAAATACTGAGAGCTAATGTGTAACGATCTGGAACTGGAAAAGCCAGTCGGTCAACACAAACATCTGACGAGCCAGAAGGCAACTGGGCATCACAATGAGGCGTAAGGTAGTGACCAATCATAAGAGCGTAACGGAAGATCGGAGATAACGTCGGCATGCAGAAACTTAAGTCGGTCGTGAGGAGAGCTTGCATCGGCGTCCAGATCTCTCACTAACTGACTCCAGCGCGGTAATAAAGGTTTCTTCTTTCCAAATTCGACTAAGACTGTGTGGTCAAGCAAAAAGTCTGCCAACTCAACAAAATCCTGGACCACCATCACGTATTCCGATGATTCGTCCTTTTTCAAATGATATAATTCTTCGCACTCGTGGCATTCTTTAAGACACTAACGATTAGATCAAAAACGAAAAGGCTGTAAACTAAAAAGATGTATTTTCACGCTACTACAAGCACATTAGCCTCTTCTCTGTCCGTAATGCTGGTAACTTACATTACAGGTAGACCTACAGATTTAAGTGAATTCCGAAAAATTATTAATTTACTCCAAACCAGAGAAGGATCTTAGTCATAAGACCACACGCTGACAAAGCAGGTTGGGGAGTGGAAGAGCGTATAAACGATTGAAATAGTTTCGGTTGTGAGATTCGAACCCTGGTGATGCAGTAGAATGCCTAGAGATAATTTCTTTTACAAGTCAACATATACCAACTATTTCCAATAAATGTCACAATTCTACATCAGATCCTTCAGGAAAATTATGTTTCTCTATGCGTCTCTTCTTACTTCGTCATAAACAAGCCCACCACATCATCCCAAAAAAACCACGATTCTGGCCATGTCACCTGATCTATCTAATAATTACTTATCCAACATGTATGAATAACCCAAAAACTCGTTAATTCAGTTACAATAATACTCAAATGACACTGCGGCGTAGCAAATCTCCCACCGCTTTCCTAGATTGCATACAAGCACGCACCTTAAAATCTATATACATAGTTCTTAATTCACCATAAATCCAATAAAAAATAATTGATCCTGTTATATCATATTTCCACATCCGAGATAACAACGCGTCATAAAAGTTAATATCAAGTTAAAAAAGTGCAATAAAATAAAACATTTTTGTAGTTTATATCAGTGACAAATAAGTGCCTTAATTTACTATAAAGTGGTTTAAGAGACCAATACTTACATTCAGCCATCTAATGTAAATTTCTCTTATTTTAGAAATTCATTTAATAAAATAATCAGGGGAAATTCTTTCTATAACAATTGGTATAAATCAATGATTTGCCCCACAACACAATAATCGAATCATTCTTAAGTTAGGTGGTTATCGTCACACACAATAAACGCAAAAATATCATCAAGTTTGTCAAATAATATTTTTAGGTTATGTGCGTGCTATGACACAATAATTTGAAGCGGCAAAAAATTATTTATCACGTATAATAAACCGTTTGTAATTCCATTCAAATTGGAAACTGAATGTTTTTTATGTAAATCTAAGCAAGATTCTTCTCTGTGAACGCTAAAACAGTCGTTATTATATTTTTTGAGGTTATGTGATCGATTAGATATTAAAACTTGTTATATGATAAGCACATTAATAGCCAAGTATGTTATTTTTTCATAACGATCAATCGGGAAGCGACAGGTTAAGTCAATATTTTATAACATGCTTAGGTTAGGTTAAATTGTATTTTTTTACAACTGTCAATGGTATAGCAAGAAAAGTTAATATTTTTTGTATTGGTTGTGTCCGCGTCTTTTTTGTGAGTGAGTAAGTGACAGATAGAACGTCAAGATTTTTAAGTTATGTTATTGTATACAAAACCGCTATTTATTTACTAATTTTGTTAAACCGGAATATTTGATTTGTGGTCTCAAATCTTTTTATTATTTATCTTTCTCGACTATAAAAAAAATATATAAATAAAAATGTTATATTAACTAAAGAGTAAAAACATCATCATAAATACTACAACATACAACATTGTACGAAATACTAATTAGTAAGTAAATGAACTCTGCATTAATTAAATCTGGTATATTCATCGTTGCATGGACGTATAGCTTTACTTTAGGAAAATATAGCATCAGCACCGGATTAATTACAGTGCGGGGGGGAGGCGAGTATCAACTGTCAGCCGAATGCGAAACATACACGATTTCAGCCCATCATGTATAATTAATATAGTTTTGGCAGCAGGCGGACGTTTTTCGCAAAGCTAGTAGCCACCTTGTTGCTAGGTGCATAGAAATGCAGTGGCGTCCCTCCCCCTCCCAGCAGACCACGGAGAGTACAATACAACCATTGTTGAGGCATCGAGGCATTATTACGCTAGGCATCGCTCCCTCTCAAGTCTCAATCCTCTCATCCACCCCGGTTTGGGGAACTCGTTTCATCCAGCACTCCCAAGCCTATCCCCTTTTTCGATTGCATGATCGTTAGTCCAACACAGCTTGATGGGTTTAGTCCGCAAACGAGATGCTTTATATAAATTTGACTAGCAAGCACAAATGTTATTGCACAACTATACTTAATAAAAACTCGAAATCAATTAATAATTATTTCTTCATAAAATCACCAAACCGATAATAAATCAATCGTAAACTTCACCGGTAATTACTGCCTTCTGCAATCATGAAATTAATAATTTATGTTTCTTTGTCCAATAAATAATTAATTATTCATTACCCACTTGTCTCACTGGCAATAATAATAAACCGCTGGTACAATTATGACTGAATAAATTTATCCCCACAGATGTAAATATTAAGAAAACTATGTGGCAATATGATGGTTGTAATAATAGATTGAAAATGTCCTTGTAGAACACCTACTGAAAACAGCTGGCAGTAGTTTCTCTGCGAAGCCAACAGCTGATTATTATAAAACCAGCTGATTTTGACGTTGGCTAATAATAGACCGGACGCGTCCTGTGGGATCATTACCAGGTATAAACCAACTCTTCCGGAAGAGAAATAATTCTGACTTCCGAGAAAATTTAATGAATAGGATGGTATTAAAATAATATTGGTGTAAAGTCAACCGGAAATTTAGTAAGTAAATAATTTGGTTAAAAATAGTTATTTCTTCCCTTTATTTTTTATTTTTATTTCAAAAAATCATATTTGTTTATTTTAATAAACAAATATGAGATGAGATTCGAAAAGATTTGTAGCATTTTCCCATTATTCCAACGAGGCCGACCAAACAATTATATTAAAGTAAATTTGTATGAAATTTAATAAAAAAATGGCCTTCAGCCAATTCGTTGCAAATTATGAACAGTTATAACAAATTCATATATTTTTAGATGATACAAAGGAACTTTTTATATGTTGCGCTAATCTCCTTAAAAAAATGAACATTTTCCCCGCAATATTACTGTACATATTTGTTTTTTTTACTAATTAGCATATTAAGAGAAACTTTTACGTTCATTTTTTATAGATATAATATTTCAAACCTAACTCGTTACATATTTTTTGTTAGCATTTACTAATTATGGAAAATCGTATTAGTGTGTTTAATAAAATGCTTTTTGACCCTGAATAGGTCAACAGTGTTGTAGCCTGTATGTTTTTTTAAAGCAATAATTTCCCCTCGTTTTAGTTTTATTGGTATAATTGTTGAATTTTTCATGTCGGTCACGTACGCCATTAAAGCGCGAACCTGCTGTGCCTCTCTTATCCTTGTATTGCCCTTGACTGGTTAGCAACAAGGATTGTTCTTTGAGGTACCATCAATTGATTGATGGGGCGATTAACAAATAATTGTGCGCCCACGCCATGGCTCCGGGCCAAACCCATAAATTTTATGCACTACAAAAAAATTTAACTGAATCGATTCTTCACGTGATTCAAATGGAAGATTGATTATTATTTTTAGTTTGTTAATTATTTTAGAAAATTGTTTTCTAATTTTATATTTTTTGTTATGCATTTGACCTAGATAAACAACATTATATTTAAATTTCGTTTAAGATTTAATTTATTTTCTAACTTAATAGACTTTTTAATTAAATATATTTTATGCGTCGATCCGCAAAGGTAATTTGTTGAATACTGTAACGAGGTATATATTTATATTCAGCAAATTACTAATTATATAATTCTTTCATTAAAAGATTACACACAAAATTTTGAAGATATTTTAAAACTTCACGACTTATTTTTGAAATTTATTTTGATAATATATTAGAATTAAAAAAAAATAAATTATATTATATTTTCTTGCTTGTATAAAAAAGGCAAAATTTAGAAATTTATAAGAGGTCTTCATAATTTAAAACGCTCAAAAAGTTTAACGGAATCCAAAAAGACGAACGAAATGACAAATCTTAGTATTTTCTTATTTTATAATCGCAAAGCAACATTTCAAATTTGAAAAAAATTGTACTCTATATAAACTGCAAATTGAAAACCAAAATACAAAACAAATCTCAAGCAAGAAGAAAAAATAACGACAAATCTTAAAACAAGAGAAAATTTTCTTCTTTGTCATATTTGGATACCAATTTTTAGTTTAGACACACAATCTTCTCTAGAATTCACAAAGCAATAGTCAAAATCCGAAATAAACATATTAAGAGAGACAATTTTCTTCTTTGTGAATGAACTAATTTTGTTATCTAAATTGAAATACAAAACTACTATAAAAATCACAAAGAAAAAAATCTCTTTCGCTCTTAAGCGGACAGCACACAAAAACAAAATACGTCTCAAACACTAAATAACTTTTTTTAGATTTTTGGCAAATCCGCCCAAAAAAGACTGGATAGCTAAAAATGTCACCTGACAGAGTTATAACAAAGCATCTTGGTCCAGCAAGCCCAAACAACAAACACAAGTCCGCGGCGGACATCCCCAGATAACTCCAACATAAGATAAAAACAATCATAGCAAACCAGAAACCTATAGAAAACCCGATGAACAACTATTAGAAAAACTTTGTAGGTCCGATACAGGTGAAGATGAAGAACTTAAGAAGAAAGCCTAAAAGAATACCTCAAAAACTTTTAGAAACTGTTTTTGGAACTACAACAGCTTGGCCCAAATACCAACAAATGATTAACTTGGGTTTTTAACTGTGGATATTACCCAGGTAGTTTTTTCTCCTAACAAAATTATTTCAGCTTTTCTATTATTACCTTGAAAAAGCCTGTCAATACTTTCAGGAAAGTCGTCAAAAAAGTTTGGTGTTGCTTTATTTGGAGAACGTTATATGGCAATTACAAAAATAGTCTTATCGGAAAGATTTAGTTTAAGAAATATGCTATTATAACCAATGCCTTGAATTTTGTATGTCGCCAATCTAGAATATGCTTGTTGTTTGTGAAGCAAATGAATGTTCAAGATAATAATTGGAATCTACTAGATTAAAGCGATCTGGATCTTTATTGTTTACTTTGGTTTTCGTCAAAAAGAGGATATAGGGTTTTTAGAAGTTGATGAACAGAATTTAAATTCTTTTTTAGACCTCAAATATTAGAAAAATTAACTTTTAAGCTAGCTACAAACTAAGTCAATGTCAATGTTTGGTTGATTAAATTGGTTTGAGAAACAGGCGAGGTCTTATTCCGCTAATTTAACCGTATCAAAAGTATATGTCTTTGCCAAGTCAGCTGCCCACCATCGCATCAGCCATCCGAAGATACTGATGTATTTTTCGCAGTAACAACTAATAGAGTAGACCAGGGTACTAACCTCGTACCCGTCCCTACAAAGTTTTTAGCTGCTCACGCAAAGGGTTCAAATACCGTCCAATGTAGCCTATGTAGTCAATATACCACAAATAAAACCATTGCTCAGTCCTATCGTGTCGAGCAAGCTTGCACTATTCCAAGGTTGAGAACCAAGCACGGAGAACTAACACACTTAGTTTGCGGTCCACAACCTCAGACCTTGCATCACAGTATAAGGTCCACCGGAAGTCCATTGCATCTGAGAAACACACTCAGAGGATCGCCACAAACCAACTCCTGATCTAGCACTACTACCTGAAGATAAGTAATACTTATAATACGTTGTTTGATTACAATTGGTTTTAATGAGAGACACTACACTGAGGGTATAAAAATAATGTTATGGCAAAATTTCATTTTGATAACCAATCAAATTCAAAAGTTGGGTGAACATCACAAAAACTAAACTAATGATTATCAGCCAGAACAACGTCACAAACAATGCTGCACTAACTTAAATCTTTAAACTCGTTTAATTGGTTAACCGTTAAAGATAAACTAAAGTATCTAGGCAGTTCGCACAACGAACAGTGGGGTCTGATCAAAACACCAACTGAAACAGCCAGAAATACCTTCCAAGAACTCCAACCCTTAGTATGTAATAGAGACCTTTCACTAAAAATCAGATAAAGAACCGTTAAATGTAACGTCTTCTCGGTTTTATTATATGGAGTCAAAAGATGAACATTAAAAGTATCTTCTATGAATAAACTCAAAGTCTAAAAAATTTGGTTATATCGGTTATATCCTTGGACGGATACAGTAACAAACAACGAGGCACTTAAGCATGGACATGATTACTTTTTCCGAAATAACAAATACCAATTGCTGCAATTAATCATAGAAGAAAAAACAGAAGAAAATCGAAAACAAGAGGTTATTTTGGTTACAAAACCTTCGACAATGTTTCGGAATCAAAAATGCTCTTACATTAATACGACTCGCTATACTTGCTAACCTCCTTTGATGAAAAGGCACTGACATAAGAAGAAAAAATATGATCTTCATAAACAGCCTCTAAAATTTGTTGAACCGTACCGCTCCGTTACAATAATAAAGACAAACGTGCCAGATTCGCAAAAGTCACTAATCCAATTTTCGGAATGTGTTGATAGACGTATTCTTCTTTTGCCATGTTCGCATTCCGATTGTAAAAGTATACATCACACTATGTTATAAACGGCACAATGATGAGCTAAAAATGATGGATATTCATTAACCATTTTATGTATTATTTCAACAAATAAATATCAAACATCAATCTGATAAAGTCAAAATTTCCCAATTTAATTTTTAATTGAATCGAATAATTTATATATGCAAGGTTGTCATATTATGTACTTTAAAAATGTAAAGTATTAGTATTAATCACGACTGTAAACAGAAATAATTTTCAATAAAATAATCAAAAACTTCGCTTAGTTCGAGTACATTTTCAACTTTAATGATGACATCTTGAGGCTAAACGAAGCATAGTATAATGCATTAGGATTGTCAATTCAAAATTATCGCACTGTATAAATGGGAAAGCAACGCAACGTCATGTTGCCTGCTTTGATTTTTTTTTTAATTTCATTTAAATATATTTTGTTTATTTCGCAAACTAATCACACCTCTAATAAGTAGACAAAACCGGTGGCACAGTGAGTTATTGCAGATTTTACTATACTTCCAAACAAACTCACAAGAAAATTTTTGCAATCCAGTTTGCGATAAATTTAATAAAAAACAGCAAAAAGAAGTGGATTGTTACAAACAAAACTCACAATAGGGGACAAAAAAATATATATATTTGTCAAGTGTCGCATTATTTAAGATTCTATGATATCAAAAAGTTCAAATAGCGTTCTTTAGTATGCTCCAATTTAAAAAAAATATATAAAAACTTTTTTTTACTATCTGTCCTTTAACGAACGTAATTTTATAAAAATTGTAAGTTTATAAAAACTTAGTACAAAGAAAATAATATATTCCCCGCCATTATTTACGTATTCTGCTGTATATAATTAAGCAATAAAGCTTTTCAAAGCACATGAAAAAAAAAATCCAGAAAGGAAAACACGGCACAACATCCTCATAAAATAAAGTTTTGAAAAGAAACTCCTCCAACATGGGAGTAGGGCCTGTGGGGGTAAAAGGAACATATTGAAAGAGATAATAATTACGGAAGCCATTAATAACAGATCCTCGCCCCGACTGCGAGATTTACGAGGTATTATTTATGGTTCGTGCTGCACAGGAAAAGAGAAAAAGAACTGTTCACATGTATAAAAGGACGTAAGTCAGCACATACACGAGACACCTTTGCGAACGCATGCCCATCAATCATGCTTTATCTCAAAATAATAAAAAAATATATAGAAGAAGCAGTTGACATCGATAGGATGGATGATGGAAGCAGGATTAAAAAAAGGGGGATTCTAATTAGCTTGTGATATCTCTGTATGAAAAAGGGGCCCATTCTTTCAACACCTTCATAATAAATAATAAGTTTAAATTGGACAAAAGACGAGTTTATAATAGAAATAAATTGTTAGCAAAAAGGGAGCACACCTTATTAAATTAATATTACATCGCAGTATAACAAATTACAATGCGAAAATCATGGTTATCATATCTTGAATTTCCGCTTGTACATGTAGTAAAATGATAATCGTTTTCGGTGATTTCAAAACCAGCTTGCCGTGTTATTATGTATTAAAGGGTGTAATTTTATAAACATATTTTAAGTAAATTGCTGTGCATGCAATGTTATTATCGTTTGGTACTTACATTAGGTACAGTGTAGCTGTTATAGTCTTTTGGATTGATGGATTCTGTTTGTTTGTTTTTAAACGCCCTGTAGTTTTCCCGTAGTTGCTTTCCATACTGTAACAAAAAGAAATAATTTCATATAATTTACTGTAATTTACTTTGTTTTTGTTTGATTATAGGTATATAAATTTGTACATTGTATCATCATAACGATAATGCTTAATTCAATTCTGGAAATTTGTTTTATTCTGGAAATGTATTTTGGAGTAATACAAAATTGAACGCAAATTCCATGTATAGAAATAGGCATGGTGCACAAATAGAAAGCACAAATTGTAAAGAAGGGCAAGGGAATTGCCAAAACGTGTTCGCGAGGGGAAAATGTAGCTAGATCAATTTCACAAAGAAAATGAGTTTTTGGAAAAGGAAATGAAAAAATATTCCAGCAGTGATAGATTTTAAATTAAAGTAATAAATAATTTATATCAATTTAAATAAACTATGTGTAGTAAAATTAACAATAGAATATAATAAATCCAAATCAATGTTTTAGTACTAAATAATTTTCAAAGATTTGTCCAACTACAGAAAAGTTTTTAATGGTGTAGTTATTGATTTTATACTGCCTCCAGCTTTTGTAATGACTCATATTGTGCTTGCTGTAAAAATAGGTGGTCAACCGAAAGGAAGCCATAATTCTCGATTTCATACGATTGATGATTACATATTTGATTTCGCAATGGAGTTATCTCAAAGCAGCGTAGCAACAACCCCTCCAGTCTCAGGGGCCTCGTATGTATTCGGCAAATAAATCGAAAACTCATGTGGGCTTTTAAGTTTTATATCTAATATAAACAAATGAGCGTCACTCTTAATACTTACTATTAACTTAATACAAATGGATATGATAGATTAGATTGATTTAATATATAACCTGAAATAGTTATTATATATTATTAAAATAAGTACTTTAAAGTTATTCATTTTTTTGTTATTAGTAATCAAACTTAAATTACAATTGTAATCAAAAAAATACTACAAAAACCATATAATTATAATATATAGAAATGATTAAGCAATCAGGTCTATTGCATAAATGTATTTCAAATCAGAATATAATTTCATGTGCTAATGAAATGCATAATAGTTAAAGCATATTTTTCAAATAAAATAATCAATTTATTCAAACCCAATCCAACGATTACATTATTTATAACATAAAATGATAATAAAAATAATAAATTATACACGGTGGTCAGAAAATGCCGAATAAACTTCAGGCAGAGCTAAAAAAACAAACAAGTCAATAACCGGCAAATGTTTGAGAACAATCCAAAAAATAAAGATGTGATTCATCATTGACATATTTTGTCTTCTTCTTCTTCCTCCTCCTCAGTCCTCGTTCATCCACTCCAGCGTTTTCCATATGTCTATTCAGGACAGTTTACTGCCAGTTTCTTCCAACTGTTTGTTTTATATCATGCAGCTTTTTTCGTCTCTTCCTACGCTCCTCTTTTTTACGCCATTTAACCGTTCTTATCGCCCATTTTTTATGATCTTGTCTTGCTATATGTCCCACCCATCTCCACTTGAATTTAGTTATACGTTCTATATCTTTCACCTTTGTACGCTAACTTCTAACTTCAGTGTTGCGTATCTTATCTCGTAAGCTAATTAACAGCGTAAACCTTTCCATTCCTCTTTCTGAGTTACGGTTATAGTCTGCAGTCCTCCTGTGGTTACAGGTATAATACATGTGTCCTCTTTTTTATCTTTAAAGATATGACCTAACTTCCCATGCCGCCAAACTTAGTTAGTCGTATCAACCTAGAAATCTTGGCAGTTTGGCTTTCTTTGCCTAATTTAATGGTCTGACTGAGGTAGACATGTTCTTCCACGTGATTATCTACCATTGCGTACAATCTTTGGTTGTCTAGATTCATTTGTTACTCTACTAGTTTGAATGCTTCGTGCAGTTGAGTTATCATGTGATATAATTCGTTAGGGTCGGTGCTTATTTAAGACAATATCATCCGCAAACCGCAGATAAATACATCCTCCATGGCCAAGGTAAATAACTTTGGAAATATCAGTCTCCTTGGCGGACTCCACAGTTAATTAAAATTCGATCAGTCATTGAATGATCGTCAATTATAACCTGGAACGTTGCGTTTTGGTATAGGCATTTTATAAGTTTAGAGTATCTCGAGTATCCTGACTGCATGTTATACCCGGTACTTTTTTCTATTAAGTTACAAATTGTTCATAGGTGGTACTGAACCCTGAATGATCGACCGGCTGGTAAAAATCCAGTTTCTTGGATAAACGATTCGTGATGGTCTTCGTTAGAAGTTTGTAGAGGTGTGACAGTAGACTTATTGGTTTTCCATAATAGTTTTATCACTTCTGCGTTCTGCCATGTTTCTAGAACTTATTCTTAATAAAGGCACTAATTAAGGAGTATTCTGATTCTGTTCTAACACCTCTCGGGACGTTTTCATCGTTATTCTATCTTCACAAGGCAATTTTCTCAATATCAGGAATCTCCTCGGATCCCAGATTTTGTACCCTTGTTGTTGTTGTTGTTCGTTTATTAGTTTTGGAGCTATTAAACGATGTAAGTTTTGAACCACACTTTTTATGTTTTTATTGGTAAAAATTATACCTTGTGTATTCCTCAGATTTTACCCTTGTCGGATCATAGCACCCTTATGTTCATATTATCTCCTATGGTGTATTAGATTAATTTGATGTTGTATGCTTTAGACTTCTTTGCGGATTTTTTTGTTTAGTTGTTTATATCTGTTCAATTCTCTGCTCATGTTTTTCCGACTATCTTTTTAATAGCAGATTGCTTACTTTCTCTTATTTTCTGCGCCAGGGCGTTTATTTCCAGTCACGTAATGGCTTGGTAGTTGTTTTTAGTTTAGCTCTAAGTACTCTGTTCACTTCCGGAAGTGAAAACTTCTTTAGTACCGATACATCTATACATATTCCTCGCTTGTAACTGAGGATGTAATCAATTTCGTTTGTGACATTTTCATTGGATCTTTTCCAAGTCCCCTTCGTTTGTATCATTTGTTTTTTAAGTAAGTGTTCATACAATAGAGATCTTCATTTGTATAGTCTATTAACATTTCCCATATCATATAGAGGCGCCTCTAGCATTATCCAAGCCGTTTCCCAAATTTAATCTGATCAAATAGTAATTACCAGCAGTGTTTGTCAAAAGATGTTAGTCATTATACAGCATCTGTTATGGGTAAATTTTTGGTTGACTGATTTTGAGTCAAAGTAAACCAAAGTGTTGTTTTAAACAATTTGTTTATTCTCAATTAACTAAATTTAGCGCGCTCCATCAGATAAAGCGCCCAAAATGCCGTGCTTACTTAGCTTACCACCTAGCGCAACCACTGCATAAAAATATGGTGGCAAAACAGCTCGTCCTATTTTCAAGTCAAATAGTAACTGGAGATGAGACCTCTGTACACCACTAGAATCCTCCCACAAAGCAAGAGTCCATGTAATGGGTTTATAAAAGTTCTCCACCACTCAAAAGACAAAGACGCAATTTTCTTCAAAAAAATTTATAGCCACATGAGTTGTTGAAGGGATTCTTTTGATTAAGTTTATGCCAAAAAAGGCAATAACAGAAAAATATCTTCTTCTTCTTTAAGCGCCGTCTCCGCTGCAAAGTTTGGCAATCTGCTTTGCTATTTTTATTTTCAAAACAGCTGTTCTGAACAATTGAGTAGATGTGCACTGGAATCATTCTCCGAGATTTCGTAGCCAAGATGTACTTCAGCGGCTAGTACTTCTTCTTCCCTAAATCTTTCCCTGCATGATCAGTTGCAATAGTTGGTATTTCTGACTTCTCATATCGTGGCATAAGCATTCAAGTTTTCGTCTTTTCTTATCTCAATATTAGTAACTTTACCTACCCATAATATCGCAAGTATTCTCCAACACACTGCCTTTATTTAATGTCCATGTCTCCATACCATAGAACAGTCACATAAGGTGTAGATTTATGAAGTAGAACAGCACGGGTTTGTTCAACCCTAATTCTTATTTCTTCCTAAGTAGTTATGTTTGTGCACACAATCAATGTAAATATTCCCAATGTGTCCAGATAATCATGAACTGCATTTTCTCTACATTTAATGTCGGACCCTTCTCTTCACTAGCTGTACATACTTTCGTTTAGAATGTGTTGTAAGTTTCTGTAGTTATCCCTATCTCTTCTAACGCCTTTTTATGATCTATTTAGAGTAAATATTAAACAGTAACGGTAACAGCACGCATCCTTCTGTAACTTCTCTTTTAATTTGAATGTTATCGGTCGTGTAGCTCTCCATTCAAACTATTGTACTACACTTTTTAGCGTGTGTCTTTTATGAAAGAGTTAATAACGCTGGTAATGTCTTGCGGTATTCTGCTGGACTTGTTGAACAAATTCACTAGTGCATGGAACTGGTCTTCTTGCATCAGCTTGAGTAGCTCTGATGGTACATCATCTGGTCCTGGCAACCTTTTGTTCTTCGATGTTTTGATAGCAAATAAGTTCTTCTACTATTCTTGAAACTGTCTTTTCTTGCAAGTTTTCTGTAGGGTTGATTTCTGTCATCTTCAATAAAGTTCTTCCACGTTTTCAGTTTGTCCTTTATATCAACGATCATATTTACCGACATCTTGAGCATGAATACCAGTTTTATTTTACTGTCACTGAGTCCCTTACTCTCTTGTGCATGTTCCAAGATTTTCGATTACCAAACATTATTCCTCAAGCCATACATTTTTTTGCGTTGCGTGTTTTGTTTCTAATCGCTCTATTAACTTCTTTGTTCTGCTTTTGTTCATAAGTGACATGATTTCTTCAGTCATCCATTCCCTTTCTGTTCTCTGTCTTTCTTTTTCCAGTGTTTCTTTGCAGGTTCTAACAAAGGTTTAAATTTAGTCAAATGTGTTTCCACTTCTTGTTCTGCTTTAATGTCCTTGATTTCTTTTAATTTTAATTGAATGTCCCTTTCGGTTTTTTGCTTTAAGTTTTGGTCTTGTAGGCAAATAACATCTATTCGTTCTTTCTGATGTCTTCTGAATTCTTTTAAAATTTGGCGACACTAGTTGGTTGTGATCTAAACCAATGTCCGGGTATGTTTTTACCAATGTAATTTTATTTTTGTATCGTTTATTTATAGTTAAGTAGTCTATTTGATTTCTTATTATTCAATTAAAAACTTCAAAGCGGCAATACACAAAAAATACAATTATGCTCAGAAAACTCTGCTTCTGCACGACAACTGTTCAATAAGTAGCCAATAAATACGGATTTAAAGAATTACAAAATTACAGTGGACGAGATAGAGCCAACTTCATGACATCAAAGTTGCTGTTTTCGTTACAATATTAGAAATCAAGGTGCTTTGTGTTGAGAAAAATATAAGATAAAATCAACTAAATATTCTCTGAAGAATAAAGAAAAATGCAGTGTGAAAAGGGTAGGATCGCGAAGATAAGAACACAAAATGTGTACCCAGATTATTTTTTGCGGTAAATTTATTGCATTGCGCCCTGAAATCCTACATAAAACCGATGTAACCCATTTTCATTCAATAAATATTACGGTAAATGTTAGTGTGAAAGAGTGCGTAGCTTTAAATATCATTCTATAAATTACAGTACTAATATAATCGCAAATTGTAATAAAATTAAATAAATACATTACGTTTTTCTTGCAAAAAGTAGCGCAATTACTAAAAATTGCTACCAGCTAATATTTTTTTACTGCTAATTACCTGAGAAGAAAATGCAGTTATTATAGAAGCCATAATTTGTTAATTATATTTCCTTATTAGAATAATTTATGTAAACACATTACGTTCCCAATGTAGGAACTAACCTAACAGATTGCAAAGCCAATATAAAAATTAATTAATGTCACAACTCCTCATTATATTCCAATGGAACTAATTTTTGATTTCTTTATTTATAGATGGTATTTAAGAAGCTTACTTCCCGTGCCGAATGAGAACCATTCAAACTATGCCAGTGTATATTTTTGGACCCTAATAAAAAATCTGGTAGCATCTTAAGGTATAAAAAACGATTTATATAAGAAAAATCCTAATGAATTCATCTCGACGCCAATTGCACAGTGGTTGTTGTTATGCAACGTGCGAGTGAATGAACTAGTTCTGCGTGCCGCCTAACAATAGCTAAAAATAGCGGTTGCACTGCCGTCGTCCTTTTAATTGCGACAAGTGTAACTTTTTCTATTACAATCTCGATCTCGCAGTGGTTGCCGGGTCGATATGAAGTCTTGATTTCCCGGGGTTCTCAACCTCTGGCACGTAACCGTTTTCATTATACACACGCTTTAATATCTTAACGGGATTTAATCCGTACACGCCTGCTTCGCCTTCACGGGGGGTTGTTATTAAAATTGTAATGTTGCTCTTGCACCCTCGTTACGACTATATGCAAGAGCGATGAGTCATTCCAAACCTGTTGGGAATTTAAAGCCATGATGTCGATAAATAATTGAAACTGAAAAATACAATTTGAGAAATATTTAAATGGAACAAATATCAGTTTAAAATGATTATCAAATATTTGTATTCCGGATCCAATTATAATCCTGGACCAACATCTCAATGCAAACATAGCTGTTACACAATAGTTCTAGTTCCCGTATATGTGCTCTTTCAGATATGCTTTAACAGTAACAGTTACCCCCAAGTTTAACTTTAAAGTTTATCTTGTAAATATGTACAAATATTTCCCCGGAAATGCGGCAGCCTCTCGGGTGACTTCCTATAATATTTTAAACAAAGATTTCCACTTGTGTTCAAGTCTTTGTCAAAGCTTTCAGGAAACCGTCAATATTTCTAATTAAAGTTAGAGCCCCTTCGTACAATAACTGAGATGGGTGAGATTCATAAATTTCGGAAATTGAGTTTATATCATATTCGAAATATCAATATCGTATTTTAGTATAATTCCAATAAGAAAAACAGTACAAATAAATTGAAAAGACATTTTAAGTAATATGAAAATAAATATGTATGTAATACTACTTGACATATACAGGGTGCGCCAGAGGATTACACTTCAAAAGAATTACACAAAGTATCGGTAAGAGTTCAAGTTTCAATAAATACTTCTAAAATGCATTTAGATGTATCAATAATAATAAACTTTATTTTTCATTAATTGAATTTGCTTGTCCAAAATGTACTGTAAACTTGCCGTTGCTTATTTTATTATTCCTTAGCTTTTAATTTATTTATAATTTAAACAGATCTAATAATTTGATTGTTAATTTGACTAATTAATTTCAATCATATCGCAAATGTGCACGTAGCTTATATATTCATAATAATTGATAAAAACAAAACAAAAATGTATGTAGTAAAGTGATGATTGATTACCACATGGCAAGTAAGACGTTTCTGAAATTTCATTACATAAACTTTATATCTTAAAAAGAACATTATATATCAGCTAACATCATTTAATTTAATTATTGTAATTACACAACATTAAGACTAATTTGTTAAGTATAACATGATAAAATACAAATGTTGATTTAACTAGCAGCAGTATTATTCCATATTGAACATATTTTCTTCCCCTATATCATTTTTTTTTTATCGATTGAAGCTATTCTCAATTATTTCTTTTTATCCGACCAAATTAGGATCTCGTTTTATGAACGGTGGATATATCCAGCTTTTCTCGCTACAAAGACCTCACTTACATTTTCCCTACGAAGGGATGCTTTTCATTTTTTTTATATACGTTTCGCTTAATTCAATCAACCGGAATGCTTTTATATAATAGGGTAGAAACGCAGCAAATTATATGTCGGGGGATATATGAATCCACTAGATCGCTATACAATATTTCGTATGCATTTCAAGGCTAAACTGCAGTTTTTTTTTTAAAGCAGACTGGGTATAATATATTTTTTAATATAAATTGCAGCTAATGAAAGAATAGCGTGTTTGCAAAACATTAAGCGGACCATGCAATGATCAGTATTTGCAGCTATTGTATGAATTTTTATAATAAAGTAAATTTTCCACTGTCGACTTTGGTCAATGTCTCCTCGCATAGCTATATGAAACTCGATACTCTATTTGCGAAGCTAATAAAAAGGAAAATTCCACGGCCTACTTGACACGGGGAAAAAAGTTTTCATCGCAACACTGCACAAGTTACATAATGAGCACTTGGAATTAATTAACGATGCGGCTAGATGGTGAAATTCGGAGAACCTAAAAAAATATACTTTTTGCAGTGCGCCTAATGTCTTTTATATACTTTTTACGGTCAATAAATTTCACTCACAATTATATGATAATACAGATGAGTGAAAAAGATGAATGCAATTGAGTTCTTTGTTCTGCATTCAGAGTTGAGAAAATGTAGAAATTGGATTTCTTTTTATATTTGTTTTATTTCTATACAGAGTGTATCAGGGAAAATATTAAAAAAAAAACTGTATGTTTAGTATAAGTTTAAAAATTTGTCAGATACCTTAATCACATTATTTTCAGTATTAACCCATCAGCTAAAAAACTGCTAGTTTTTTCTTCAACTGAGAGTTTTGCGGATATTGGATTTGGTGTCAATTTTGGCAGATTGTAGCACTTGCAAATACTATAAATTTGCTCAGAGTTCGGGATACTACTAAAACAATTTGGCTTACTTGCCAACTTTAAAAAATAATCTAAATGAATAAAG
This sequence comes from Tachinus rufipes, assembly GCA_963932245.1. Taxonomy (NCBI): domain Eukaryota; kingdom Metazoa; phylum Arthropoda; class Insecta; order Coleoptera; family Staphylinidae; genus Tachinus; species Tachinus rufipes. The sequence continues at coordinate 39,535,784 of OZ010741.1, read as the reverse complement.
TGCAAAATTGCAGTTCTTTATGATCAAATCTGAAGTATGTTATATATACTAATCTCATTGCCAAATAACCTTTTCTAATATAAGTTCAGAGATATTTTCCAAAGAATGCAAGTCTTATTCTTAGAACATATATACTTATAGACATGCATTCCGCCGACGAAGCAAAGCCAACATAGTTGGTGCGTAAGACGTCAGTTGATGTTAAATGCGTGTAGAATCCACTGAAATGTCCATAAAACTTGTATACTTGGCGCATGACATTTTCACATACATATTTGAATTTTGTGGTTCAAACATTATTTATTGTTGCAGAAGATTTTATAATTGAACAATATCATTAACGCGTTGCAAAAATCCACTTGTTTATCAATAAAAAAATTAAATTTTATTGTTTTTGTTAAATAAGATTTAACTTAGTGTGGACGTAGCGCGTGACATCATTTGTGGGCATAGAACATTAATATGTTGGCTTCATCATGCGACGATTGGAAAATAGCACATGGGGTGTCTATAAGTATATATGAAATAAGATCTTTTATACAAAAAAAAATAGCAAATTACTAAAATTGTTTAAAATATTTATTTAAAAATAGTATCTACACTCCAATAAGCAGCTTTCTCTATTTTCTTAAGTAGTCCTAAGCCAGATAAAATAATGTATTTGCCACCGTTTTCGTTTCTTCAAACCAATAAAACATTCTTAAGTTAAACTTAAAGTTATGCTAAATAATTCTTCAAAGAAAAAGAAAAGGGGTATTTTTAAAAAGACGATCAAATAGTTAATACCCAGTAGCAATTAGGTCTTGGTCTGCAGTACATTGTGTGTTTGTTAGGTGCTCAGATACGTCAGTTCGCATAATCTTACACATTATGATTGTTCAAAAACTGTGACAAAACGACTTTGTAATTTAATTTTTTAGTTCTGCACATCCAAAAATAATAAATTAATTGCACCAATAACTTCTGCACTGTGATATAGTAGCTGTTTGTTGTGGTATATCTCAAACCAGTCACAAAACTGTCGAACAGTTAACACAGATCGCTATTTTATGTTGCGTGATTCTTTCCTGCCAGAATTAATAAAACGACGCATTAAACTGAACATAGCTTGGTTTCAGCATCCTGCCATGCTACCAAGAACATAAATTACTATTTTAAGAAAATATTTCCCTGTAAGAGGATGAGAAATAGCCTCCTCAGCCTGTGCCACGTACTCTTGAAGTCCTTTCCAAATTAAAAGATAATTTAAAAAATATGGACAATTTTGTCAACTGGCTACAAGAATTCCTTATATTTCGTTAAGTATTCTCAAATGGGACAGTGCATGCGTAACCCCTCGACAATTGCACAGGAAAAAATTGTAGCATAGCAGCCCAATTGCGACTCTCACCGCCGCAAAGCATCACGATGGTCAATCCAAAAAACCTGAACAACCTGTCTAAGATGCGGTATCCAACCCGTGTAGAGGGCAACGTCAGGGCTTATAAAAGCGGGAGAAATGGTCATCCAAAAAAGAAATTGGTCTTAAAATTAACACCTACATCAGCCTAGAAAAGAACAAAAAACCGTAAGACAAAAAAAAGAAACAAGGATAAGGCAAATGAATTACGATTAAGATCCATGCTGCAAGCAGGAAATTACTGAAGATCGAAAGAAATACACAATTGATATAGCAGCAATACAAAAGACTAGATAGAAGAAAAAAATGTCAAATCAAAATATACACTACTATACCCAAAATGAGTCAAGAAGAAAGAGAGGGATTGGATTAATTGTAAACAGCAGAACAATAAAATCGTTGTTAGAATTCGATACAATTAGTGTAGTCTATATGTGCAAGATGAGAATAAGTAGATGCTTCTACAATACGACATTAATATGCGCATACGCCCCCACTAAAGATGCCGAAGATAAAGATTAAAGAGCAATTTTATGCAAAGATTACAAAAATATGTGAAGATGTGCCCAACCACAACGCACTTTTAGTCTTAGAAGACTTCAACGCAAAGATAAGAAAGGAAGAAACATGAAAGATCCTATATGAAGAAACAAGTAGAAACTAAGAAAGAAGCCATACACTTATTTCCCACATAAAAAAAAATCGAAAAAAAAAATGAATTGCTGTAAAAACAAAAGCCAGTACCATCTCTTCTTCATTATTATTTTATTACTTGCCGCCCGGAACAGGGATGTCGTGGATTTATTGAACCAGTCTCTTAAATTTTTTAGCCACAAAGTTCTTTTACGACCTGGAGCTCTTCTTCCAGCTATTTTGCCTTGTATTATTAGGTGTAATACGTTGTGGCATTCGGGATGTCGCATAACGTGACCAAAGTATTTAAGTTTTCTGGTTCTTATTGTTGTTATAATTTCTTTTTCTTTTGACATGCGGTTTAGGACTTCCTCATTGGTGACTCGCTCCCTCCAACTTATACGCAATATTCTTCGGTACACCACATTTCGAAAGCATTTTTTTTGGCAAAATTTCTTTCCAGTCCAGCTTTCAACCCCGTATAGCAATACTGAGAATGTGTAGCATCTTATAAGCCGGATTTTAAGTTTGAGGCTAATATTTTTACCGCACATCATATCCCCTTGCCGGAGAAAAATTATACAAATCTGATGTTTTTAATTACTCAACCAACATTCCGATTAAATTAATTTAAAACTGTATGACGTATGTTTGGTAGTGTATTTATAAGTGACAATACAATCCTATCATATGCAAATGCAAATAATAAATAAGATTTTTTACTGATTGTCGTATAGCATCAATGAGAAACAATACTTAAATAAACAGCTCAAAATAATTAAAAAAAAAATTTACTATAAAAAAAATTCATTGGTCATTTGCAAAAATTGTAAAATATTTTTGAATCTAAAATAAAACATAATAATGAGTTCAAGATAAGTTAAGAACCAAATTTAAAAAAACAACTTCAACAAATTGGGATTCTTTGATCTCAATGTCATTAGCAATGTTACATTAATACCAACAAATAAGTTACGCATTAAAACAAGAAATTACAGAATTACAACAAAACAAATTCGTTGTAATTTAATATGCGATGTAACTTCATAAATGTTCCCTTTTCATACAACTGTGTAAATATGAGTAAACACAATTAATCTGTTAAAACATGCATGGTTGCTTGCTTACTTTTTTTTTTTGTGCGGTCATAATTGAATCACGGTTTGACCAACGTCTGGCTTTATTCATTTGCGGATCGTGCTTAAAATCCAGCACATATCAGTGTCCCTTATGATGTCCTCTTATCAGGAGCATTGGCCACGCGATAAACATCGAATACGTGCGTCGAATACGAATCCGTAACAGCACATGTAACAAAGTGTTTTGTAAAAGCCTTCGGCACGTGTGCGTGCGACTCTTTGCTAACGGAGTTACAAGGAACGATTACACAAATCAAACAAAGGATTTTCGATGCGTGAGCCGTTTTAAAACTTGCTGCAGATAGTAATTAAATTGGATCGAACGATTTAAATAAATTATGTATTCGGAATTAACTGTAACATCCAACATTTACATACAAAAGATGTTGAAAGGTTTCTTTTTTTTTCATTTAAATTTTCTGGGGTGTGTCACTTTATTTTATTGTTATTATTTTCCAGCCATAAAAACGTTTATGCCACCTTGCTCGATAGACTTGGTTTGCATCTTTTTACATACTATACTAAGTTAGAAGCCGTAAATTCTCGCAGAACACTTTCCTAGCAGACCTAATATAATAATTTCATATTCCCAGAGAGGAAAGATTTAAAGTTTATTAGATTTATGTTATATCTTGGGTATTATGTTGGTCTGGAAAATTTCCATTTTTCCTAAGGCACCTCCTTTTATGAATCAATATTTATCAAGAATAATAAGTTGTGTTAACATATTTAACAACTTAATTATTTGAGACTATAAAATTAATTTTCTTGTTTATTTAGAAAACAAGTTGAAGTTTCTTAAAATAATAAAGATTTTAAATAAAAAATAAATAGGTTCTTATGTTAATGTAAAGTTAAAGCAACAATCTGATAATAATCTTTTGTTATTTAGTAATGATAATAATATTAACAAATTGAATGGTCGTGGCCGTTGTTACTATGTGATAGTTCATTATAAAATGAATAAAATAATTTACTTTGTATTATACCACAAATATATAAAAAAAAACGCAACTAGTTTCAACATTTACAAGGCCATCATCATTATTAATTTACTCCGGACCAGAGAAGGATTTTAGTCGTAAAACCTCACGATGACAAGAGGGTTAGAGAGTGGGAGACCCATGATCTTTGGTGAAACAGCCGGATGCACTGCACTACAAGAAAACGGAAATAACGATATGCTATTCCAGGATTAGTTGACAGTTGTTACTCAGCCGTTAGTTTCAAAGTAGATCTCACAGTTAAGTAAGCTATTTCAAAATCTAAGTAAACTTGTAAACCTTATGAAATTTTGGCAAAAAAAATTGATTTATACACTATAACTATACTTCATAAACATATGCGCTGTCTTGGGTACTTTTAACAAGTAAGTTGGAAGGCAAACATATCTGACTTCCAAGCTACTAGGTATTTATAAAAAGCAAGTCTTCATTTTTTCTTATTTAAACATGACCTCAAATAGCGTGCCCTGAAAAAACTCAATAAAGTAAACTATTTGGGAATACAACCTGAAATGTTAAAACAGTGTAAAACGGTCACTTCAGTAACAAAGAAATACATCCTAGAGAACCTCTAAAAACCTCGATCGGCTTAGCTACACATACAAGACCTAAATACCTTTTTGAGAAAAAAAAAATGCTTAATGCACTGCCAGTCAACTTGAGCCTGTGAGACTCTTCATCTTGTTCTAGAGAGACTCTACACATTACACATTTCTCTTGCACCAACCCGGTATCGCTTAAGCATTACTTCAGTCTTTATGTCTTTATGGTTCTATTTTTCCTTTCTTTTTTTCGTTCTGTACTTTTCTTTTATCTTTTTCTTTTATCTTTTTCTTTTATCTTTTTCTTTTATCTTTTTCTTTTATCTTTTTCTTTTTGTTTCATTTTCTGAACTGCTGTCCACCTTAATCGATCACCATTATTTTTACGACATTTACTGTAGATCTCCGGTTTCTTGGTTTGCTTTTAGGCAACAAACTTTTGCCACTTATTACAGTTGAAGACTGCGTGTTCTTCTGTGTCTGTTTCGTTGCAGTATTGGCAGTTATCGTCTGGTTTTATATGCATTTTTTTTCATATGTTCGAAAGCATTCATGCCCGCTCAAGAGTTAAGTTAAACAGTAGTCTCTTTCTAGCCATGTGGTTAGGTTTGTTATGGTTATGAACTGTCTAGTCCATGTCGCCTTTTCAGTCTCACTATCCTACCTTTTTTGCAATATCTCAATTTTTTCTTTCCTTAGAAAGTTTGTGATTATTTTCAATTTCATGTGATTAGGTTTGTTATGAACTGTCTAGTCCATGTCGCCTTTTCATCACTTTCCTACCTTTCTTTCAATACCTCCACTCTTTCTTTCCGTAGAAAGTTTGTGATTATTTTCAAGTTGTCGTGTTTCTTTATTCTTACCTTTGCTAGGAGATCAATCAGTAGAACCTCTAGGCAGCAGAGAAACTTTTGAAATAGTTCTTTAAGCACTGATTATTCTAACGTTGACTCTTTTCTGTACTTTTTTTAATTCCTGTTTGTTAGCGCTTTTCAGTAATATTGATAAACCATACCCAGCACCCTTTTTTTTTCATGCTTAGGCCATTTATGTTTGGTATTATTTTGCTGAAAGTGGTTGTGGCCCCATTGCCTTAACAGTGACTCGCCTAATGTGTGCGCCAAAGATCACCAGTACTTTACCAGTTTCTGTGTTTTGATCGTTTTTCCTTAGAAAGTTCTATATATATGTAGATCCACATCTTTTTCTGCCTATTAATAGTACTGCTTAAGTTTTTTCTGGCGCCATTTTTTTGCATTTTCTCATTCATCCAGTAGTAACCCTAAAGTCATTTGTCCACCTGTCTTACAAGTAGCTTTCAATCATCTTGATGAGATATATCTCTCATTTTTAATTCTACAGTAATTTCTGATGTTATATGCGATTCGCACGTCAATTGTGACTAGTACGCAAAACTTTCTAAATTTCACAAACTTTTTCATTTGTGCTTGCCATGTGAGCGGCGTTTATAGTAGATTTTCTCTCTGGGTGTCTACATTGTTTGTCTATTGAGTTCTTCTTTTAGCCTTTTGCAGTTTAACTGTTCCAAAAGTTTTCCCATTGTGTCAGCATACACAAAGATCTGTATCCAGCAACCAGGCATTTCCTTTCCAAGTTTCCTGATTAAAATCAATCTCGCGTATTTTCATTTATCTGAAAAACATCCTTTTTGTAAGATGTGATTTAGCACCTCCAAAATGTATTTAGGCTTCCAATACATATTCTTCAACTTTTTTTATTAATTGCATCCACTTTTCCCTCTGTGCGTGTGCTACTAGTGTCTTCAGATGGTTTTTGGCTGTCTTTGACTGTTCCTTCAGCTTCTGCGATTATGATATGGTTTGTTTTTTCCTTTTCTTGTAGCTATGCTTCCTGCCGCTATACATTCACTTATCTGGTAATTTATCTCAGAACTCCAACAGAAACGAGTCTTTCTGTTTTTTTTTTTTGAATTCGTGAACTTTCCATATTTTTGTTTATTTTAGTTTTCATGTTGTCATAGGTAATAATATATCTATGATCGCTAAGGCTTTCTTCGTCAAGTTCTTTTCAGTTTGTTACCTCTTTTGATATATCTTCTGAAGAGAATGTGAAATTTTTGGTCTTTTCTTACAAAGGTTGGCCGTTGTCCATCGTTTATGACCACTAAACTTTTACGCAAATAAGTTTCCCCTCATGTCTTCCTTCTCCGACCTAAATACCTAGTGCAACTAGTAGACCTGGAAGCTGCAGGACGGTAAACAGCTTGAAGTGTGCTCATCAGAATTGATTAAAAATATAAAAACCATAGTTTGCTTAGGAAAGTCTAGATTGTTTATAAAAGCCCAATGGGGTTTAGAAAAACTTAGGAAAGTAATAGAAAGGTTCCAAAACGCTGTGCGATAGGAACGTATAATAGAGCCCAGTTAAACTGTTAGATAGCAAAAATTTGGGCCTATCGGATCACAGAAATCTTGAAATAGATAGCAATATCTTACAAAAAATCTAGCTTGCTTAGCTAGTTGGTGGAGAAGGTAGGTTTTGGGATCTGTAGATGATGGTCACAATACTTCGATTAACTGTACATTATTTATTCATCTGATAATACGCCAAAACATGGCACTAATGCACTAGAATAAATTTAATACATTGATCCCACAGTAGGTTAGCCGTATAAGTATAAAGCACTTAGCACACAATATAAATTCGCGTGGTCGCAACGGACAAAAGTATAAGCTGCAAAGATATGTGTCCGTTGAGGACTCGGTGAGAATTCCGCACAGACTTGCTTCTTTGCGAGTGTTTTGAGTAGAAGAGTTTGCTATTATATTTCAGCAAAAAAACGTGTACCAAAAGAAAAAAAAATAGATAATTAAAATTGGTTTGAACTAAGCAAATTTAAATAAAAACCTAATTTTTTTTTGATATGCGTAAATGGTTATTGACACAACGCAATTATTTTATTACGGTATTTTAAAATTGTGTAAAATTATTGTTTAAACTAAATAATAATTAAAAAAAATAGTAATACATATTTTTGTAGGTGGTATATATTATTTAAACAAATATAGGTGTGCGGTGTTACAATAAAGGTCGAGGACCATTAAAGTAGCATTATAGGTAGGTAGTAATTTACCATCCCATTGTTATATTTTTTTTTCTGAGGAAACAACGATTCGCGGAAGTAGATTACTGGTTGCACCTAATACCAATTTGACAGTTGAATGGATTCTAATCAATTCATAGTGTAATAGATAATTAATATTGTATTTACCTTTGCGAGCCTCATGCCTGTCAGCCAGCAGGATCTAGCCCGCTCCGAATCACAGGCCAAACAAAGAAGGCCCGGGTTATCCAAATCCTCAGAGTCCAGACCGGCAGGACGAAGACATAAACCCCACTCAGTCGGTGCGCGAAATTGGTTCTTCGCGTTCAAAGTTGCATATACTTGATACTGTGTTAGTTTTGCTAGTATTCTAACACCACCGTATTCTTCCTTATTAGAGATCTGTAACAAATTAAAAAAATCAATTAATATATTGTTGAATCTAAGTCGCGGTTTGAACGAGTGAGATGGATGAGGTCAAAAGTGCAAAGAACTAAGCGACCTACATCACATGTCGTAATTCCTGCGATCATATTTAATGTTGCGGGCGAAAAATCTCGTCCGGTGGGGGCGGACAAGCGGGATAGGAATAAAAATGGCGCTGTTCCGGAATTGCCCTTATCTTTCATTTACGGAACGGGTTTTACGGAATTATATCGGGGTTGCTTTTTGTGACTGCACTTGTCGGCTATAAAGAGAAGCGATTTAGTGGGCGGATCAGTTCAATCCCTTAAAAATCGAACGATAAAACAAACACATTGTTAACATAAAAAGTATGTTAAAAGAACTAACGTGACTTACTAAGGCCAATTAGGTATAATTAATTCGGGTAATATTCCATTAAAATAGAGAACAAAGGATGGCTTAATTCATTACTCAAATTATGATGACGTGACCAAAGCACAAAGCATACTGTCGATGTGATTACACAAAACAATTTCGATTAATGTAGGTTATGTGTTTTAAATTTAGCCCGGATGGAAAATGCAAAGCTAGTACTCGCATTTTGTATGTAGATTGCATAATGCTCCTATACTTACTATAAGCTCTTACTAATAACCAACTGCTAGATAGTGCCGGTCTATAATAGTTATTTATAGACAATGCTCACATAAAAATGTCGCGCTTAAGATTAAAATAAAATGTTTCAAGTATGTATTGAATCCGCTTTTAATAGAATTTACCCCAATTTATTGAGTGGAATACTTCAACCGATTTAAATGCAACCCATGGAAATGTATCAGCTGTACTGAAAGCAAACGTAATAATCCGTAATCTACCACCGTTCAACGTTTGAGCAGCTGCCCTTTTTGTAAAAATTTTTAGAGCACATTTTGCATGCAATTGACGAAACAGAAAGAAAAGAGGACTTGCGAAACACGGCCATGTAGAGTTCACTGACACCGGTGTTGCACTCGGTGCGGATTTCATTAAACCTATTTCATACCTAATGTGTACGATTTAGAAAGTTCCGTAATTATAGAGCTCAAGTTTTAACACACACATCTCCCATTGTAATGGCAAATTATTTCAAGCGGCCACGGACAAAATGTACATTACGTAATAAATCATGCACGAAATATATAACGAAAAAATATATTGAATTTGTTCACAAAGAAAATGTTATATAATTGACGTGGAAATCGATGCAACCTTTATGTCAACATCCACAATATATTTTTTCAGTTAAATTCGTCGTGTGGTGGTGTTTTTCGCTGACAAAGAATTGACAGTGACATACGCAGACACACAAAGAGCGGGCCCTCGAACCGTGAACCAAACGGTATATTTATTATGGGCACAAAAGAAGAACCTCCATTAATGTCAAGCATTTACATGGTGTGTGCATGCTGGAAAAAAGAAGCCTATATGAAACTTAATATTGATACGCATTTTTTTGTAAATATGAAAACGATGAAAATTGTGATGTGGGGAAGACGGCATCAAATATGTGCAGTGTAGAGAGACAAGAAAAATATTTTCAATATACAACCAAAATCGAATTGAATTATGTCTGGAACAGATGTATGTATGAAACATAAATATATACAAAAAAACTGATAACAAATACAATTTCATTTCTATTTAGACTTATTTAAAAATAAAATACTACTGTGTAATAATATAAAATATAAAAATGCGTAGTACTCCTGAAATTAAATATTACAGCCGCAAATAATCAATGAAATGTTTAGTTATATATTTTAGATGTTAACTTCAACCGTAACAAAGTATGAAATCATAAATTATTTCTGTAAGCGATAAGAATTGCATATAGGCAATTTTAAAGCAAAATTTAGACACCATTGTCAAAAACATGGAACGATCGAAAGTGGTTTTGCTCAATTTCTGCATAGAAGAAATATATAAATATCAAATACTGCATTACATTAATAAATTAGGCGTCTTTAAGAAACGGACACGAGAATCTGCATAGAATTTTTGCGCAATGCCTAATGTGCAAAAGTAGTTACTAAAACCTTTGTTCCAAAAGCTTTCATATATTTTTAGTAGTATACAATATCTTCAACAAAAAGCAAAGTCAGTATCGGAACTAGAATTTTTGAGCCCCACCCAAAAGAGTAGAGACATGTGTAAAAATTTTGTAGGTTAGCAAATAAGTCAAATTGTATAGTAAACTGTCAACAAATTTAGTCTATCAAAAAGTTACTAAAACTGTCAAACAAGTTACAGTAATAATTTATGTTGACAGAAATATAGCAAATCTGTCAAACAGTATTCTAAACTGTCACCAAAATATTACAACATTTTTAGTTAGTTACCCTGACCAGAAATACTAGATGGGTGAGAAGAGTACACCTACTCATAGATTGTGGGCGTGTGATTTAAATCTTGTTCCCGCCCGCCCGCCCATGTTACGGTGATCAAAAGGTTGGAACATTATCAAACTTGTGGTGTTCCAGCAGTCACTACTGTGAAAAGTGAGGCCAATTTGAATTTTTTGACAACAAACACTCGAGTGGGTGGGCAAGCTACACAAATTCTTTGTATTGTAAGCGGATGGTTTTAAATTTTGTTCTCGCCCAAATATCGGCGATCAAGAGATTAGATCATTCTCACACTTGCGGTGTTCCAACAGTCACTGATGTCAAAAGTAAGGGCATTTCCAATTTCTTAATCACAAATAAAGATTGTGCTCAGGTGGTTTTGCATCTTCTTCTCGACCACTCGCCAGAGTGTTGATGATCCAAAGATTTGCTCAAACGTAAGTAGTTAACGTCAATTGTCATTTATGTCAAAAGCGGGCGCAAATACAACTTCGTGATTACAAATGCTGGGTCAGGGACTCTGTTTACAGTCATGTGTAAAATGTCATAAGTTGGCCAAATGTATTCGTCAAAAATTGTATTCTATACTGTCAAAATTTGTATTCTAATCTGTCAAAAATTGTATTCTATACTGTCAAATAATGTAGATAATTCTAATAAAAATTACAAAATTGTCAAAAATATTATTACATCTGTCAAAAAGTTACTAAAACTGTCAAACAGTAAAAAGAAATTTCAAAAAAATTACTTTATCTGTTAAACAATTTATAGTAATAAATTATGTTGGCAGAAATATATCAGACAAAAATATTACTGCATCTATCAAAAATTACTAAAACTATCAAATAGTCTGCAGCATATTTAAAACTTTCAAAAATTTTACTAAATAATAATAATAATAATAATAATCTCTATTTACGGTAAGTAAAACCATTTACATCTACATAAAAATACAATAAATATAAACAATATAATACATATATAAAAAACAAAAGCAAAAGATTGACATAAAAAACAATATAAAATACATAACATTTAATCAATATGTCCCAATTGAATCTTAAACAAAGATTTAGAACAAAAAAAATTTAAATTGTTTGTTAAACTGTTTGCAAATCTACAAATTCTACCAATAGGATTGTGAAATCCATAATTAGTAGAATGTGTAAATTCTCTAAATAATGAAGTCTGCCTAGTACGTCGTTCACTAATAGGAATGTAGAATGGAAGAGATTCAAGTAACTCAGGACAGTCTACTTCAGACATCACTAGACCACGCAAAAATGAGAGATCTGATCTTTTGCGCCGAACTTTTAGTGACGGTAAATTGTATAGTGAAGAAATGTAATTGCGATCAAAATTAACCGACAATATACCAGATCTATAGGACAACAGGCGAAAAAATTTGTTTTGAATACGTTCAATATTCTGACTATGGATTTCATAGAAAGGGCACCAGACTGACGGAACGTACTCTAAATGAGAACGCACCAAGGCACAGTAAAGTAATTTAAGAGTATTTGGAGAAAGATCAGCAGACATCCTGTATACAAACCCCAGCATTTTTATAGCACGATTACACATGTAGCTGATATGCTCAACAAACGTAAGTTTAAAATCGAAAATTACACCCAAGTCTTTAATTTGTGTCACTTGTTGTAGCACCTTGTTATCAATAATATAATCGTACGAAATTTTGCTTAGCGTTCTATTAAAACTGATTGCAAAACATTTATTTACATTAAACAAAAGGTTATTAATAAGACACCAATCATTAACAGAGTCTAAATCTTGTTGTAAAAGATTACAATCATCGATTGATAAAATACTTCTATAAATTTTTAAATCATCTGCAAATAATAGGAATGATGATGAACTAATACAGTCAGAAAGATCATTGATAAAAAGTAAAAATAAAATAGGTCCGCAGTGAGATCCCTGAGGAACACCTGATGGAACTAAAATAGGTTGTGAAAGAAAGTTATTGATTTTTACACACTGCGTTCGGTTTTTCAAAAAGCAAGATAACCAAGCAACCACTGCATTATGAAAACCCAAAGCACGAAGCTTAGCAATCAAAATATTGTGGCTCACACGATCAAAGGCCTTTGAAAAGTCAGTGTAAATAGAGTCAACTTGAGTTTTGCATTCAAATGCGTTTAAAATGTAATTTTCGTAAGAAAGTAGATTGGTAAGTGTAGATCGACCCTCACGAAACCCATGCTGTTCTTCTACTAAAATACTTTTGCACATCCAACGTATTTGACCAGTTATAATTTGATCAAATAATTTTGGAATAGCAGATTGAATGCAAATTCCTCTATAATTTGTAATATTTTCTTTAGCACCAGATTTATGCAATGGCATAATATAAGTTTGTTTCCATACATCAGGAAATTTAGTTTCATTTAATGAAGCGTTAAAAAGTAAATGTAATGGTTTTGAAATTGAATAAATACAATTCTTTAAGAGCATAGAAGGAATACCGTCAGGTCCAGTGCTAAGATTAGATTTAAGGCTTGTAATTCCATTAAAAATATCTAGTAAACTGACTGAGAAATTTGTATGAATTACATTTTTATCAAACTTAAACAATGGAGTTGGATGAGTTTGAGAATTATAAACGGAAGAGAAAAAATCTGCAAATTTGTTTACAAGAACGTCACCATTAATACAGGTTTGATCACCATAATACATTGTAGCTGGAAAAGCATTAGTTTTCTTAGCTTCATTTACAAATCTCCAAAAATGTTTTGGATTAGACCGAATGTTATTCTCGGTGCGTAAAATGTACTGTTTGTAAAGACGTGCGTTCAGATTTTTACATGAAGTCCGAAGAGAATCAAATTCATTGTAATCAGAAAGAAGTTCTGAAGATTTAAATCGTTTATGTGCTATTTTTTTAAGTTTAGTAAGTGAAATTAATTCCTTGCTAAACCAAATAGGAAAGTTGTTGTCATGCCACACTTTTTTAGGTACATAACAATCAATTGCATAATACAAAACAGAATAAAATAAATCAACACATACATTAATATCACAGTTGTTAAAAAGAACAGACCAATCAACGTTCAACAAAAAATCATTGATTGCGCTGAAGTTGGCACATTTAAAATCATTAAAAACGTAGTTACAGTTTAAAATATCACTAGAAGTATCACATTTGACATCTATCACATAGGCATTATGATGTTGACTTATATCTAATAAAACATCTACAGCATTTATCACAGTAATATTATCACTATCATTAGTAAAACACAAATCTAAAAATACATCCATACTATTTGGTATGGTTATACATTGAACACAGCTTAAAAATCCAAATGAATTAGCAACTAAATGTCCAGGATAGTTTTCGTTGCAAGTAACTCCAGTTCCAAATTCATCATTTAGCCACGTTGCATCTGGTAAATTGTAATCTCCCAGTAAAATTAATTTACTATTAGGAAAAACATCAGCAAAAGATTCAACGGAGTAGCAGTGGTCAGCATATTTATCAATAACCGAACGAGGGGGTAAATAAACTGCACCAATTATGTACGACACAAACTTAAAGTTGACAATTACAAACACATGTTCAACACTTAGATATGGCGGATGTAGTAATGTACACTTTAAATGACTTCTAACCGCAATCAATACGCCACCCCCGCTTTTTTTAGGTAAATTAGACCGATCACATCTAAATAGGTTATAGCCAGTTAGTCTTAGTTCTGAGTCAGCGATGTCTTCAGATAGCCAAGTTTCGGTTAAAACAATAATGTCATAACTTGACAGAGCTACAGCTAACAAAAGTTTTTTCAGTTTGGTTTTTATGCCTCCAACGTTTTGGTAGTAAATTGAGAGGCCGTTGGTATTCCTGGGGACGGGTCCAAACTGTTGAGCGGATTTAACGTCCGAAAATCCCCTGCAGAAGTTGGTGGTAAATTTCGTGGTCGGCCATAGTTAATAAATTTCTTGACGGCAATGTTTGCCGGCCAAAAGTTTTTAGAAAGAACTAAACCAGCTTGATCGGCTGGAATAGATACTTTAAAGCTGCTGTAGTTTCCAGATCTCACTACCAACTCAACAACATCAATCAAAACAGATGGTAGTTTAGCTTTCATATAGTTTGCAATTTCAGTTTTATTTGTTCCACGCTTAAGTTTTGACACATGAATATATGAAGGGGGAACGTAGGCTTGTAGCTGGTCATTGTCAGGACCACATCCAAAAATCGTTGGAGTTTTGTGCTGTACTCTAGGTTTAATTGATTGTGAACTATTAGTGGTGTTAGAAGTACTGGATAAAATTGTTTTTGCCGGTGGCAATTGAATTGAATCCGTATTAATAACAGGCCTAATAGAAGCAGGTTCAAGTTGACGGCAAGATTTTAAGTTTAAAATTTCTATATCTTTCAGAGCTATCTTCTCCTCCAAATAAGAAATTTTGTCAGTTAAAAGTTTATTGTTAGAGCGAACTTCATCTAACAATACTTGATACAACACGATATTTTCTTTGTATAGTTTGCATAGATCAGACTCCGATTTAAAATCAAATAAAACACCACAATGACATTTTTTGTAGCGAATAGCACAGCTATTATGGAAAATAACTCCACAACCACTACAAGTAATTCCAGATTGTGCTATACTGTTACACTTGCAAAGGCCAGTCATAGTAAAAAAAAATGTAAATGTAAATATAAATGTGAATAAAATAAAATAAAATATGTAGGAAAAGGTTTAAAACAAGGAGACAAATTTCACACCGGTACGGTCTATCACCAGGTGACTCACTTTAAAACAAACACGGATAGACCACGGAAAGGTTACAGTAGAGACAACGGGATAATTAAAAACAAACTTTAAAATTAAATTAAAATATAAAATCACAAATTAAAACTCTATGTTACGCCACTGGTACAAATAGTATAAAAATATGCCGCAAACGGCGTGGATGTTGCAACAATAAATAAAGGTTAATTTATTACAACAATGCACATCTAGAATATCGCTGCTATAAGAAGTTAACAATTAGCATATATAACTACTTACACAGTCAACACAAGATGTGCCAAGTAATTTTTAACTAAATAAACTCAATAACACACAAAACCACAACAGCACCAAAATAATAACAACACAAGACACAGTGGCGTTCTCTTTGTTAACAAATCACTAAAAATTTCAAAAAAACTGCTACATAATTTACAGCAATGTGTAAATATATGGAAACAACTTGCCAGATCTGACAAATTGTATAAACTCTCAAAACCTTACAAAAACTGACAAAGAGTTTACAACAATATAATCTATTAAATTTTATTTTAAACTGTCAACACTGTTACTAAATCTGTCAAAAGCCTATTCAAAATGTCAAAATTTACTAAACTTGTCAAACAGTTTAGAGCAATGTGATAAAACTTATACAATCTGCAAGATACTAGATTATTATATTTGTCAAAAAGTTACTAAAACAATTAAACAATATAATATTTTGAGAGAAATGTAACAGATCTGTCAAACTGTTTGCAGTAACGTATAAAAACATTGTAAGTTTGCAGATCTGTACAAAAATTGTCAAATTATATTTTAAACTGTCAAAAAATTAACATGTTTAATATATGTATATAAACATCATAATTTGACTAAAACGTGGGAGGGTAACTTTATATCATGATAACAAATCAATCATTTGAACTGGAGTGTCCCACCCACCCACCCAAGTGTTAGTTATCAAAATATTGCATCACGACCTTCTCTTCTGATAAAATAACTTCCGAAATCCGCAAAGAGATCAAAATACCAATTCCTTGATAACAAACACTTGGGTGGGTAGGTGGGCCACTCCATAACATGATAACAAGCCAGTAGTTTGCATTGGAGTAAATTTTTGGTTTATAGCTATAATGTTTTAGTTAGAAAAAGATATCTTGCTTTCTAGCGTGACCATTTTGATCAAATTTGTACAAAAGTTGTATTGAATCGAGCCAACTAATCTGTCAAATTTTACTCCAAGTCCAATAGCACTAACTTCAAAGTTTTTATTTTACCAAACTTTTGGTTTCAAACTATGATCATTTGGTTAGAAAAAGATATCTTGCTTCCTATAGTATCAATTTTGAACAAAATTGCTCTAATTTTGTATTGAATAATGCCAACTAATTTGTCAAAATTTAAATAAATCTACTAATAAACTAAAAAAAAAAAGAGTTTTTCAAATGTTTAGTTTAAAGCTGTGACCATTTAATTGAAGAAGAATATTTTGCTTTCTAGCGTATCAATTTTCTAATTTGCACCAAAATTATATTAAGTATTGCCAACTAATCTGTCTAAATTTTATTAAAGTCTAATAGTACCAACCTCAAAAATGTTATTTTTACAAATATTTGGACTAAATAGTGCCAACTAATCTGTCAAAAATGTATTAAAGTCCAATAGTACAAACTTTAAAGTTTATATTTTTGCAAATTTTTGGTTTCAAACTATGATCATTTGGTTAGAGAATGATATCTTGCTTCCTAGTGTATTAATTTTGGTCAAATTTGCACCAAAGTTGTATTAAGTAGTGCCAATTAATTTATCAAAAATTAAATATAATCCAATGCTAATTTTTTAACAATTTTAGAAGAGATCAAAATTTTGCACAAAAATGTCAAAAGCATTTTTTACACTTTTAAAACTTTGTAACAATTTTGACAATTATATAACTTTTTTGACATTGCTGCAATATTTTTGACAATATTAAAATATATCAACAGCCTTGAGAAACATTTTTAAAAAGTTGCAACAATTTCAGAACATTTTTTACAATTTTTGAACAATATAGCAGATTTTAAAAGCATTTTTAATAACTATGACAGGTTTTTGACAATTTTGGTACTATTTAAGAATTTTGGAACTTCTTTGACATTTGGTGGTCATCATATTTATTTGTTTTTGAAATATATTTAACAGCTGCGGATTTTTTTTACAATAGTGAAACATTTCCACAATTGTAGAATATACACTTTAAGAATGTTTTTGACATCTGCCAATCAGTAAGGAACATTATTTACAATTGTAGAATACTTTTGACAACTGTGGAAATTTCAACATTTGAAGTAAACATAAAAACAGTTTTTATCAATGTAGAACATTTTTTGAAAATCGAAACACTTCAAACATTTGCTAAAATTCAATTGCTTATAAAAAAAATTGAGAACTAGAGAACATTTTTGACAATTGTAGAATATTTTGGCACTTGAAAAACATTTTTGTAAAATTTTGGAGCAAACATAAACTCAACTGTCAAATAATGACAAAAAAAATCAAACATCAATTATCTGAACTAAACCCAAAGCGCAACTATAACAATTAACATTTGTAAAACTTAAATTCAACTGTCAAATGAGTATTTAACTGTCGAGCAGTGACAGATGATGACTTAACTGATATAAACTGTTAACAATGAAACAGTAAAATTTAGTTTTTAGTCTTAATAGCCCCAAAGACAATTGTCAGACCAAACAAACCTGAAGTCAAAAAGCAATTTTCAAATAATGACAAAACCATCTAAAACTAATACATGTCAAAGCAGCAAATAACTAAAATAATTATGACATGCAAAAGCCAAACAAATGTCAAACAAGGTAGGCATATGATAACACAGCTGCCACCTGTCAAATAATAACGTAATTAAACATCAAAAGTTGACGCAACTGATAAAATTACAAAAACTTTAATAAATATAAAACCATCAAAACATTGTCAAACAATGCTGTAAAAACTGAACAGAACTACAGTAAACAAATACTGTGGCCGGTCACTCCTGAGACAAAAGTGGGATGAGAGCGTTAAGCGAGATTAATAGAACGTAGGTACATTCGCAAGCAAAATAATTTTAAAACGCGTTAGTCTAGCATGTTGTGGTGACAATAACATTTATTTATGCACATGCGAAGCCGGCGCTACCCGACAGTAAATATATTTATTTTGCATTATGGCTATAGGTTTCTTTCTCTCAAAATGCGCGGAAACTCCTACCATAGTCACACAAAAGTTGGCGTACTGTATCTGAACTGAACCGAAAACGCATTTGTAATTAAAAAAAAAATAACTGACACAACTGTCTACAACAAAACAGTGAATTAAAATTTGGTTGTCAGTAATAATAGCCTCAATACCTATTGACGACATAGTGACAGAGCTAGAATTTTTGAGCCCCACCGCAAAATATTGAAAAAAGCACAAACTTAAAACCGGTTTTGAAAAGAAAAAAAAATCAATTTTGTCCTTCTCTCAGGTATTGAATTAAACGTCTTCACTTACTGATAACTGTGTTTGGGTGTTTGAAAAAACAGTTCGAAAACTACTGCCTAATCGATCAAACAAATTAATGTGTTAGAACACTATATCACGATGTCGTGATTGGTTCTGCATACAGATATGATCTACTTGACCACGATAATAAGACTTGTAAAAAGGAATAATATAATCATATCAAAACATCAATAAATGTATTATCAAAGTACGATTATATTATGATTCACTCTTTGTTGTAAACTTTATTGTGTTTTCTTTAACAATCTCAAATACAATTTATAAACTTGTTGAAACATGTAGCAACTGGTTTAAAATAAAAACACATAAAATCCCTTGCCAATGACATGTCCTCTATAATCCCGTCTAAAATTTGCAACCATTAATAATAGCCTCTAAACGATTACCTGTTACAATAATTATAGGGAAATCCTCTTTACAGGCATAAAATAATTAAGAAATTGGGAGAAGATGTAAACTATATTTAAAAGAAATTTTTACGAGCGAAAAAAATAAATAAAAATACTAAAAAAATATACCGAATCTTGTCATAAATTTTAATGGTATTTTCATGAATTATGTATTCTTCAAGTTGGAAGCTAACATACTTTTTTATTGTTATTAATGATGGTGGGTGAGCATTACGTGTGAAATCGTTTGCTAATGTTTAATGCCCCTGATAACTTTTTTATGGTTTCTAAATGATAATTGATTATAAAACTTGTAATCTATATCATTGCATATTTATATTTTTCCACACGCGTGTACATAAAATTAATGATAATTATGGGTTAATTTATATATTTTATAATGAATGTATGAGAATAGTTATCTGTAATATCAGGAAATAACATAGTCAAATGGCATTGATTATAATAACGTGGAATATCACAACTTTTTAATGTTTAGGAATCATTAATTAATATGGAAATTTTATTCATAAAAAAATGCATGAATGTATTTTTAGATAAAATTTACTTTATAATAGGAATCCTGTTTTATATTAGAAACTTTTAGATAATTATAAAAACATATTTTACAAAAAATAATTTTCTTTGGATTGTAATTAGACATTTGAAAGCTGGTAGGAATTCTTGTTTAATATTACATTCAAAATTTATTCAATGCTGAATTACATATTGAAGGCTAGATTTTCTTTATTTTAGACGATTTTATTAATATTAATTTCGGTAACATTTATATTGTAAAATTGTAAAGCCGCGTACAGACATGAACAAACATGCGTTGAGTAAACACAATTTATTTTTACAAATTATTTCTACACTTAAAATAAATTAATTTCTGATTTTAATATTGAACACGAGTTTTGCTAATTTGAAGATATCTAAATATTTATAGACAAAATCTAATTTTTGTTTGTATTTTTGGAACATATGAATTTGGATTTTTACACAATCAAAACCGGTTTAAACTATCGACTGTGTGCTTTGAGTAATTAGTTACTAATAGTTTGAGTTTACTATTTGTTAGGAAAAAATGATTCTACAAAAAATCTTAAGGTTAAACGATTTAAAGATCTGTAAGTCATTCGCACAACCAAAGAGCTGGAGTTAAGACCCGCCAAGGCATAAATAAAACAAATAAAAAAATTAAAGAACAACTTTCAGACATGAATCGATTACTACGAACAAAGTACAGATGATTTGATAGCGTATTAATTTACCAATCAAAGTCATCTTCCCTACCCCGACATGACAGATAGCCAGATCCTCAGCTTCCTCTACATCCAGTTTCAGAAGATGAATGCCCACCTAATGAAGCGGAACGAGAAGATCTACAGCCTCGAGAAAGACGTCATAAAGATGATCGACAACGAAGCCGAAAGAATCTACATCGTTGTTGATGACATCAAACAGAGCAGGCTGAATCTTCATAAGACATCATCGGCCTGCGCAAGGGCATATAATATATTTCCTAGAAAATAAAAAAGCAAAACTGCCTTCAACGCAGTCAAGATGTAGCTCATAGCTAGGCAAACCGCCCCGCAAGTTTCTCTCCCAAAAATGTCCAGAAAACCCATGCATTTTCTACAGCTGCTGCAGCCAACCTCCAGCCTACCCCAAGCACCTAAATAGATCTGCCAAGAATTTGGTAGATTCCAGCCCATCCAAAGACAAAGATCGCCCCAATGCATCTGTCTCTCAACCACAGATTCCTGCTCCTCCCCGGAGCACTCCCAACGTAAGCAAATGCAGCGGAAAACCAGGCGCAACACGCCAACTTCATCACAGTCAAGAATCAGCTTCTCCAGATATTTAAATCTCCTAGTGTACAAACTTGACAAATCGTACGACAGTCTGTTACTAGATATAGACGTAGTACAAGTTCTCCACAATCTCTATAGAACTCCTATAACGCTGGCACACTAAGAGCATTACTAGACCAATATCATTTAGGCAGGAAGGTCATACATTTAAGGAATATTCTCCTCCCAATCCACAAAAAAAGACAAAGACGCAACTTTCTGTGCAAAAAGTGATAACCACAGTTTTCCGAAAATTCTTTTAATTGAGTATATGCCAAAAGAAACTTCAATAACGGGAAATGCAAAAACACAACTAAGAACTTGAAAGCGGGGAATAATAAAAATATTTAAACTCCAGAAAATGCCACAAACATTGAAAGCTTTAAATCTGATATTGCTACTAGATTCTACCAGACGGGTATCCAAATAAAATCTCAAAAAAATACAACAATTAGCTAACTCCAATAACATTACCACTAAAAATATACCAACCACACAAAGCAACAACATAAAAAAAGACACACCAAATAAAAAGTCCATTTCCTCCACTATTAACCCATACTAAAAACATTTTTAACAACCAAACAAAAGATAAACAAACCGATAATCTACAAAGTACTTTAACCAAGCTTAAAGATGAAATGACAAAAAAAAAGATAAAAAGCAACACCATTCAAACTCAAACAGTTCCGATAGCGACTTAGTTTCCAACAATAAAAAATTTCAAAATAAGGCTCAAACAAACAAAAGCCCTCCACCCATCTTGGTCACCAAAAACCGCCCAAAAACCCCCACCAACCTCAACAAAAAAAAAAACACTAATATGAATTAAACAAAGATAAAACCTTCAAAGTTGTACCACAGAGCAGCAACTCTTCACGCCAAAGATTAAAGTTTTATCAGTCAGTAGACTACACAATAAATTTAAAACGTTCCAGCTCTTAACTAATCTGCTAGAACACTAATAGTGGAGAATAAACTCAAATAGGACAAACCAGCTCACTACCACCGGTATCAAGCCATATGCAACAAAGATGTCTACAAACAAATACGTATGCGTCAGGTGCGCCAAAAAATCACCCTTTGGTCCACTGCAATTAACATACCAAGCCAAGTATTCTAACTGCCATGGAAATCATGCTGCCGGCTTTAAGGAATGTCCTACACACCAAAAAAAAGCTAAAATGTTGAAACCATTTCATTTACCACAAACACCAATCAGATATAAACAAGCAAAACAACCTGAACCTTATGCAAAAGCACCACACCCATCAACATCTAGAGAACCGACCCTCAAGGCAGACCTCCAAAATGTTTTAATAACGTAAACAACAAAAAAAATCTGCTAAAACAAATCCTATTGATTGTGTTGATGAAAGTAAACACATGAAAAACACAACACAAAAAACGTCAGAACATCTGGAACTGCGACTAGCGGTGACAGAATACGCAGTGAAGAACACCTACCAACAGCAAAACACTGTAATTGACAAACCTCGGTAAGTCGATTACACCAAGTGTAAAAAAGCCCAAAAAGGCAAATGAAAGATAGTGAGAAGTATTGCCGAGAACTTACATCAAAATCAGTATATTCTGGTGGTCACCGAAATGACCAGCTATAAAGATATCATGGACAACATTCAACAACAGCAACTTTATCTATAAAAAAAATGTTTTACTCGTTAGATTAGGTTAATGTAGTGTAGTTCTTTCTTTTAAACTTACACTAACCTAATCTAACGAGTAAAACATTTTTTTTAATGAGGAAATAAAAATATTATTCTATAATGTACTATAATATGTCAAAACGTAACATAGGTATTTAATTAATACACTCACGCTACAAAATAACATTTCCTCATCATTTAAGATTCCTAATATGCAGATTAAAAAAATATGTAATCATTAAAACAAATTATATAAAATTAATAATTTTTTTGGGCATGGCAAAATAATTGAATAGACCCCAATTCCACAAGTTGCATCATAAATGCAAAAATTATCTGAGCCCAACAAGCAGTAATTCGTGACTACCGGCAATAACGATTCACGAACTTATGTAATCGTGGAACATTTAAAATTGGTCATAATTTAGCACATAATAGCATGTATTTAATTACAAGAATAAAATCTCAGATATACAATGTTAATTACATGTTCCACTTGGTTTTAAGTCTCATTAGTAAACTAAAAAAAGTGGTACCACATAAAAATTAACTTCGATGCAATAAAATTCTATTGATCATCACGTGACTGCCGGTTAAATTTTCGAAGAAACATTAAGATGATAATTAGTGGCGATAAGGATTGTTGAAAAAATTTCCATCCTATTACAAAACTAACTAGGAACTTATCTAACAATTAATCTTCATTATTATAGCACATTTAGTTCACTACTAAAAATTCCATATATTAAAATTGCTTTTATTTGGTGGATTCGGTTTTATCCAGTAGTAAAACCATTGAACGTAAAAACGTTTATTCCTACCGATTTAACGATAAAAAAGAAAATGCAATAACTTCAGATCTGGGTTAGAGCCAGCGATTGTATTGATATCGTCAGATTTTTATCATCTTATTAAATCCGAATTCGATTCTACTGCAAAATGTATTTAAAATTATCTAATTGAGTTTATTTTAAAAATATAACAGTTTTATACAGCGCAAATTTTATTATTGGCTATTCATTTACAGTTCCCATTCATGCATGTTATTGAAATGGTAATTTTCATATAATCAAATTTTATTAGTTCGTTCACATTTTCCAGGCGAGCTTTTATGTTTCCCGTTGTAAAAAGCGTTTGCATAATTTGAACAATATATAATTGATTTGAAAATTTATTCCTATTGCAATTTTTCAAACAAGTTTCATCACATTTTATAGCAACAATACATTTTTTTTAAAATTCATATCGTATTTCACCTTCTGACATTTCATAATCACGTTATTTGTCTTATCAATAAGCAACTAACTAACTGAATCATTGCTTCTGTAAATGATTTTTAAATTATACAAACAGGTAGTTAAAGAAACTCTTTATTCTTATCTTATCATATTTTAAACAATAGGAAGCATGTTAATAAAGTCATGTTGATTAAAACATGATTAGCTTGACATTGACTGACAATCCCTATGCGCTGTCATTAGACAATTAGAATGTAATTTACATGTGCCAAAAGATAAGATTCCAAAATATCTACTGCAGGCCCAATAATGTTATATTAACAAGCACGTGCGATGAAAAAATGCGGCACGTGTATACACAATGACGAGAGTTACGTCCGTATTCTAAGTTATAAATGGATGATTCATACCTGGCTACATGAGGATTGTTATTGAACTGTTAGCAATTATTTACAATTTCATTTTAAAATTAACATCGTCATTTTATAAACAACGCGAAATAGTGCTCGCGGTGTATTGGCAAGAGGTGTCAGTAATTCAAAACGGTTATCATTACAAACCGGTTTGTAAAAGCGGCAGAGATGCTAAGTCTACAATGTTATAAAGTCTCAATTTCAATACACTGTGAAGAGAATTATATTATTTAAATCCTAGTTTATACTATAAACATTGTTTATCGTAAATGTAAACTTAAGTGCAATTGTAGTTGCTAATAATATAAATCACTTTTTTATTGCTTAGTTGATATTATGATATTATTTTAATTTCAAATTTGATATTTAGTATTTTATTATTAGCATAATTAATTTATCATAAATAATTAAATATATAAACGTCAATTACCAAACATATATTCATATTGATTGATTAATTTATTTTAAATATGCTATTTTTAGGATTTGATAGTTATTTGACTACCGAAATAGACAATTAACATTAATAATTTTAACCAAAAAAATGTATAAATATTTATGATATTAAAATAAATTTGTTCTCAGAATTTAACGTAGTTAATATTGAATAGCTAATTTTCATCTTCTACAAAATCTTACTCTTAGCTAAAACGACACAATTTCTTAATCATTTTGATTTGGATACTCATTGATTATATTCTGACGATCATATTTAGCAGAAAATCTTACTAAAACCAAAATGTCATCAAATAGTTTGTACTATTTAAAAATATCTATCTATACCAGTGGCGTACCTAGTGCGGTCTGTACCGGGCGGCACACATTTTGGGGCGGCATTTTTTATTTAGCAGTTCTACAAATTATGAATTACTATATGATTTTGAATATTTTTTCTCATCGTCAAGTAAATGTAAGGTTGAAAATATTATCTCTAAAAATTTTGCTCGAATACAAACATCAATTTATAAAAACCCCCATTTGATTGACTTAGAAAGAGCGGCAAACTTAAAACCGCCCCGGGCGGCAAAAGCTCTAGGTACGCTATTGATCTAACTCAAACAATACAGGCAAGTAATATAAAGCATTCAACAAAATCATCAGTAAAGCTCGTAAATATTGCAATAATCTAATACAATCTGAAAGATAGGATAGACAAGATTAAGGTCTGCGCCCACAGAAGCTGAAAATTTAATATAACCTATGCAATGTCGTCGCATAGAGATTTTAAATACGGATAATTTTAGAACAGTATTAGATTAGGTTTGCAAAAAACCAATTTTGACTTTTAATTTAAAGCGTTAAATTTTCTATAAAACAATTCTCAACGAGCATTTTAAAATGCCAATTAGTTGATCTCGCATGGTTATCCATTAACAAACTAAATTTATTTTATATTATTTCTGTGTATTGGCGTATGCGCATATGCATAGCGAAGAATAAAGATCATGCCTCAAAGATTTTACAAAAGCATACTTCCGTCGGTACACCGCAGGCCGCTTTCTTTGAGCACCCAGCCTAAGGTTGGCCAGTGTCCCAATTGTTTAGGATTGTTCAAAATTTGAACTAAAGCAAAAAAACCTTGACATTTGCTAATAAAAACTATACAACGTAATAGAAATAATGAATATACATTAAAGACACAATAAAAATTCGCCAAGACAGTTCGTGGTGTTTTTGGTCGATATGAATCACATTCCGTGAAGCTAATCGCAAAATTTGAGCAAAATGGTCAAGTTACTGATGTTTTTTCCAGTTCGAACTCGTACTGTCAGGTCATCCCAAATCATTGCCGCTGTCGCTAAAAGTGTCGCAGAAAATCCAGGTTTATCTATCCCAAAACGTTCACAGCATTAGAGATCTCACAGTACAGCCTTCATCGCATACTGCATCAAAATCTTAGCCTACATGCTTATAAATATTGCAAACTTATTTCCAAAGTCAATGTTGTGTAGCCCAAACAGTGCGTTTATTGAAAAGAAGTTTTGGCCAAAATGAGGCCACACCGTGCGTGCTGTACACAAGTTTGTGAAAAAAATGACGAGAATGTGGCTGCCATAGCCAAGAGTGTGCGACTCAGTGCTGGAACATCAACTCGCCATCGATCTCAGCAACTCAACATTTCACGCACCAGCCTGATGCAAATTTTGCACAAAGACCTCGCATAATTCGCTTATAAGGTCCAATTGACTCAATTAAAGGCACACAACCATCCGGTTCGTTATCGCTTTTCAGTTTGGGCACAACAATTTTGCTCGAAAAATCATCTTTTCTGACGAAGCGCATTTTCATCTCGGCGGCTATGTTCACAGGCAAAACTGTAGCATCTGGGGATCGGAAAATCCCCACGTGATTGTCGTGAAGCCAATCCTCAGAGAGTGACAGTTTGGTGCGGATTTTAAAGCGGCATCATTACCCATTTTTCTTTGAAAATGCTGCTGGAAACGCCATTTCAATCAACGGTGAGCGCTACAGAGGTACGATAAACAATTTTTTGTGGCCGGA
The DNA here is from genome assembly GCA_963932245.1 of Tachinus rufipes. Lineage (NCBI taxonomy): Eukaryota > Metazoa > Arthropoda > Insecta > Coleoptera > Staphylinidae > Tachinus > Tachinus rufipes. The sequence continues at coordinate 39,508,822 of OZ010741.1, read as the reverse complement.
AATTGAGACTTGGACTCTGATAATCTTTGTTTTCAGCAGGATGGCGCGCCATGCCACAATCAATTTTTTGCGCGCCGGGTTCGGTAATCATGTTATCAGCCGTCTCGGCAATGTCAATTAGCCACCTCGGTGCTGCGATTTGACGCCGTTAGACATTTTTTTGTAGGGTGCCGTAAAGAACCGATTTTATGCAAACAATCCATTGACGGTTCAGACCCAAATTTTGGAAAACTGAGTTAACAGGATGCGCTACTGCAAAGCTAGCCGAGGTAGCCCATGAATGGAATCCTGTTCTATAAATAATGTGAATACCGAAAAAAATTGATTTTTGTTCTTTTTTTTAAATTTTTATAAATGAATTTATATCTATTTTTTAGTAAATTTTATTTTTTTTTTTAATTTTTACGTCCGCCATTTTGGTTTTTGTAATTTTAAGTAAATTCATAAGGCCTTTCTCAGCCAGTAATCATCCACTGCTGGACGTAAGCCTCTCCCAGACTCTTCCATGCCCTTCTGACTTGCGCTACCTGGATCCAGCAATTCCCACTTGTTTTACGTCGTCCATCTCTTCTGTAGTCTTCCTAGTCCTAGTCACTTTAGTTATTTTTCTTAATATTACGTATCTTTTGACGTAAAGTTACTAACTGGGTAGTTCTGAGATTATTCGCGCTATTCTTTGTGAGAGTCATTGTTTCTAGGCCGTAGGTAGCAACTGGGAAGACAAATTAGTTTCAAATAGTTATCCATGCTAGACTGATTCTTCGGTTTTATTTTTTGCGCTTTGATTTTATTAAATATTGTGGTCTAGATACACATATTTGTCTACATGCGCTATGGTCTTATTGTCGACTATTACCTCAATGTCACTGTCGGTCATTATTTAAGTTTTTTAACATTCATGTACATTCCCAATGCCTTGGATACGTTATTTACCTATTTTAGCATTTCTCTCAGCTCCTCGACATCGCTAAAAAAGAAGACAATATCATCGTTAAACTCAGGTAAGTACCATCAATCTTAATGACCCTGCTGGTTCATATTAGCTATTTGAAAACCTTCTCTTTTGATAGCGGGAATCATTTAGTAGTTATGGGTATCGGCTTGTCAGACTCCTCGTTTAATTTTTGTTTTTTTGTTAAGTCTTCGTTTACTCTCACATTCTAAAATTAATGAATATCTAGAATTAATTCTGGCTTGATCAGTTGCTCTTAAAAATGACCATGTTTCTACATTCTACAAATGCAAGATAAAAAGAAACATTGTATTCTGTAAGGTCTGCAATGATCTGTCGCACTCTATCCTTTGCGGAAACCAGCCTGTTCTACTGGTTGCTATGCGTCCAGTTTGTTGGTTGCCGTTAGTTGGTTATTATTCTAGAAAAGAGTTTGTATAGTTGGGATAGTAGATGGGCCAATAGTTTTATATATTTGAGGTATCGCCATTTGTATACGGAATAATTACTACTGCATTGTACCACTGTTCCTGTAATTTCAATTCAATCATGCACTTATTTAGCAGTATTACAAGTGCTTCCTCCATAGATTCACCACCACATTTCAAGCATTTTTGATGTTATTCTCCTGGGCACTTTTTGTTGTTCATTAGTATCAAAGCTGCTTTTAGTTCTGCAGTTGTAATGGTGTCTGGAATTTCTTCCAAGCCAACATTGCAAACATTAACTCTTACAGATGTCCGGGGTCAACATGATTTTATGCATAAAGCTTTCTATAGAAGTCTTCTATTATGCCTATTTTATCTCAGACAACTATGTCTAGTTAGTTCATCATGTAATTTATTTTCGTTCTGTCAGCAGACATTTAAGATCTCAAGAGCTTCCATACTCGAATTATTGTTGTTTTTACCAAGGTTTTTACTAGTACTGTGTATCAAAATTGCCTTTTTATTGATTTATTTAGAGCTTTATAACCCACTGATGTTCTGTCAGTATTTTTATTGATATGTCGGGAGTGAATTTATTATGCTTTTATGTTTTGGTATTTGTGTATATTTTCTTTGTAGTGTGTATGCCTGTTTAAATTTTCTGAGTGAGTTGGTTAATAACCAGGTTTTTAAAGACATCTGTGGGCTATAATCTTTTCTTAAGTTCATTTTGATATTCTTTTTCTTTGAGGTTTAGTTCCTTGCCTTATTCCTTATTCTTTCAACTCTAGTTCTTATTAAGACTGTTGCCCTTCATAATTAAGCCTGCAACCTTAAAAACCAAATTTAAATTGAAGAACGTTTTCGAATTTTGAGCTTAATTCTGCATTGAAAATGTAAAAAATAATTTACTACAGTTGCTATGACTACAGTGCACTTTCAATAAATTGTTTTCTGTTGAAAAAATATTATCATCTGTCATTACTTGCTTTTGGCAATCATACTCCAAGATTTTGCGTATATGCTAAAAAATTGCAATCCCGCAATGTCGAAACGTAAATTTGCTTAATATTTTTATGAAATTTAGTGAAATTATGTAAAATTTTATCGAATGCTTGTTTAATACTGTGATTTTATGTAAATTGTTTCTTCGACCCCTGAGATGCTAGGTACACTGATGATAGGTGCATACCCTGAAACACTAGTGTATGTGTCTCACATTAATTAAGTAGTGAATACAAAACTCATGAATATCGCACAAAAAATCCATTTACCCCATAGAAAACTGATTAAAAATAGCTCAACAATCATTCATTGCATAATAATTAATTATTTAAAATTCTGTAAAACCCTAAAACATTGAAAAGAATCGCTCAATTTAATTATTTATTTTTATGTTATAATAGCAGTAATTCCCAAATATGACATTTTAAAAGCTCGGTTTTATTACGAAAAAAAGTAGATTTAATTTCAAATATTAGCAACAATATCAGACTTCTAATAAGCAACACAAAATATAAAAATTCAGACTTGTCCCTAAATTATTACCTGTAAAAGATTACACAATGAATGAATGATTTCATGGTAACAGGTAGAAGTGTTAAGTCAATAATAGACACACCCTTATAGATAATCGATCAGTGAAACATCATTCATCCAACGGAAATCAAATAGCAAATATAATTTGTGTGCGAACAAGTAGCAGTCAAATATAGCATGAAATAGCATTTTTATAAAACAAAAATAGTCAATTGTGTTATAATTAGAATATCTAGAATTGATTTTGTAATTATTTGTGGCACGAACCTTATTCATTACAAAATGTATGTCTCAACTCAAATTTGGCGAGCTCTGTTGTTTTTTGGCAATTATAAACTTGTTTCTGAGAATAATTGTAACATTTAGGTATGCGTGTATATTTTTAGAAGTGCAAAATATATTTTTATTAGGGGTGATTTAAATAAAAACACTTTAGGTAAAAAAATAAAAATGTACCAAAAAAAAAAAAATGAATACAAAACCAGTATGAATTCCAATGTAGCAACTTACTCATAAAGTTATTCAAATGCATTTTAAAATACATTGAATCAATTGTAAACACGTTTATAAAAATTAGCATAAATCATTTATAAATTTTCTAATATAACTCATATGTTGACATTTATAATACTCAACATAATTTAGTTTCTAAAATTACTGTTGAACATTGATCTACTACACTATTGAACTTTTCAACATGTCATAAAATATTTGTACATTTATCATATTTAAAATATATTGCTAATTCTTATTCCACTAGTCAGTTTGAAAATATATGGGGAGGGTTTACAAACGAATGTGGTAAAAATAAATCAAAAACAAAGGGACCATTAAAAGGGTGGGCTCGAGTGCGTCGGACGCCTAACTAATTATGTGAGGCTTGAACGCTAGAGATAGACCAACACCATTACTATTCAGAAGTGGATGGAATTCTTAAAAGCATTCTTTCGGTGTGTAGTTTATGTTCTCCGTGCTATTTGTGACAATTTTCATGTCGTCGTATATATTTTGTACCAGGTAGCAACAGTTTTCACGTAGCCTCTTCATATATACAATTTTTAAGATGTATAAAACGGTTATAGAATAAAATATAAGAATAGAAAGTGTAACTTTTGAGGAATCATTATTATTTTAATTAATTGTACCTAAATTTGTAAGTAATAAAAGTTTGTAATATTTATAAATCAAAATATGTATTACATATTTTTACAGAGAAATAGATTTCTGAGCCCTAGATAAACCTGTTGTGCGGTTCATCTAGTTATTTTTTATTATGGTAATATACATCAATACTTCCATAAAACTATAATGCCGTTTAAGTCGTTCAGAAACAAAATCAAATCGCTCAAATATTCGTAATAAAATTACTTAAATATTGTTGATAAAATTCATAAAACATATACATACTAGATTCAAACGATCAAATATGCTACTGAAATGTAGAATATGTCGTTTAGAAAGTGATTCACAGCAAAAAATCTTTTTTTGCCTGCTCACTTTGAAAACCCGTATTTCCGCTCGTATTAAAGATCGAAAAGTGATGCATTGCAGCCCTGAGGAGAAAATAGTATATAGTGTAATATATGTTTAGCAGCACAAAAGAGCACTATCATATTTTAGAGTATAACATCGTGATTTTCAGCCAATCGAACGCCGCAAAAGTATTTTCCGCTAAGCATTTTAGAGCCAAAATAGATGGTTTCGGTAGAGGCAGACAAAAAAATCATAAAAACTATTTAGTTTTTTATTTTGCTTAATTTTCAAAAATTCATAGGCAAGGCAAGAAAGAATTTGCATCTCTTCAATGTCTTCCGCCTCGTTTTGCTTGTGCGGCCAAACAACGACGTGCTGCAAATAATGGTTTCCCGCCCTTGATCTTTAATATACTATAAAATTCGCTTGTAAAATAGTGTTACTCGGAAAACGCATTTATCGCTTAAACAAAAAAAATCGTTTAATAATTATCATCCATTAAGTGCAAAACCTTGTTAAAAAAAATAAATACTTTAAATTATTGTATTATCAGATTAATTTAAAAATAAATTGAGAAAGTGTAAGTGCCGACATAAAAGTTAATATCACAAAAATTATAAACGATAATACATTGTTGAATTATTTATGATTAAAGGTGCACCTAAATTTAAATAAAACTGATTTAATTTAAGCCAAATAGTAGATTTTTCCTCCAAGAAGACTATGAATTTAATGGAAATATAAATTATATAATAAATCGCTTAAAATAGTATTGCAAGTATCACGGATAGGAAAGCATTGTTTGTAGCACGCCAATGTTTGACCGGGAGGGCGGCAGACATCAAAGTGCAGCATTTATGGTGGTGCAATGTAAACTACCCTAAAGGTTTCAATTTTTTTTTTCATTTTCGGTATACCCTCTAAAATTATGTGTAAAAAACTCATTTTGATAGAGAAAGTCTTTATAAAGATACAACGAGAAATAGGAGAGTGAGTCCGAGCAAGTATAAATACCATTCCTTCTTTGTTATACCTAGTATTTATCGTTGATGAACAGAAGGTGCAGAAAACCTACTTGTCGGTAGTTTTGAATAGCAAATTGACCCTTTCCTCCCACCAAAGTCCAAAAACGCTAAACAAAAAGCCGTATATCGGTAGAAAAGGTACTAAAGATGTGAACTCTCCAAATCGGCATCTCATGGAAGCTGAACAGAAGACCGCGAGCAGAGCAGCAAAGAAGCGTCAAGACACGTCCACCTTAAAGTGGATGCTTCGATTAGATATCAATTCATTGACTTTCTCAGTGTCTTCTCGGCTATTTCTGCAGTTGTGAAGTGTAAAAAACGCAATGGTGACGTGACATTTACTGAAGCAAGTATCCCCGGTCTCGGATTCAAACTTTGTTTAAACGGCCCATGTCATGTGAATCAACAATCGTAAATTGCTAGAAAAGCTTATGACATCAATCGCAAAATCACATTTGTGTTTCGACTACTTGGAATGGGTTTTGCTGCGCTGCAGAAGTTTTGCACTTTAGAAGCAGCAACAGCGGTCGGCGAAATATCAATAGAAAATACAACCAAAAAATAGGTCAAACTGAATGCGGAGAGTACAGGCTTGACAGTTTCAAGAGACAGGACAAAAACGCGGATTTGCATCGCTATTGACCCCGGTCATCTCCCTGATTGCATTTTGAAGCGGAAAAGTCATCAACGTAGCAAAAAATTATCTAAAACTCCTAAGTATGCATGCTGGAAAGAAGGTAACAAAAATGATAGAGGTCGAAGGAATGCGGTAAATTAAGTAGGCGACAGTGACAGCAAGACGTACAAGCATTGGTTGACAGAGTTCTCTACAAAAACATCACAACCACCAAAAAGAAATGCATTGAGCATGTTCAAAAGCAAATAGAAAGTCGTCTTCGCAACGCAAAGAAGCAGAAGAGGGCGAAGAAAATTGATCAACAAACTTAACAACAAACTGACAATCTACTACGGCCTGGCTATTCGACAAAACTCCAACAGCAAGGAAAAAATAAAGACGGAAATGTGGGCAACATTTCTACATAAGATTTCTGTAGACTAACATTAGCAACATAATTAGAGTAACAGCTCTTAGTGCTCGTATCTGAACGCTAAAAAATCCAACACTTTGAAGACTTATGTCCACCCTCAGCCTTTGTCAGAAATCGTTCAGAAAGCGATTCGACCAATTTATTAATATCTTTCAGCTGAAATTACGCAAAAAAGGTTTTACGCAAAACAGCAACTTAAGTTTTAACTTCTAACATCTGGTCGATTGCTACCAAATCAAATTTTGTGGCATACATACCATCGACTTTGCAACTTCTACAGCAGTCGGTGTGTTCAACAACCATTTTATCGATGATGACACTTCTGGGATTGACGCTTAAACCAAGCAGCCACTGCTGATCGACAAAGAACGTACCGCCAAGGCGGCTCTAAACGATGTGCAAGCAGTAATGAGTCACGTCAATTGAAGAAAAGACGCCAGCAAGAGCTTTCTGCTTTCTTGCTAATTTTTTCGGTATCAATGTAAAAATAAATTCTCCAAAATAACACGTATCTATTTTATATATATGTATATTTATATGACTTTACGATTTTTTTATACAAAAATCGACTTTTTGAAAAGGTCTCAATTTTAACAATATTTCAAAAAAATCCTACGTGTCGTTATAAACAATACCTTTGAGAATACGCGATGCTAATACGGATTTTCTTCTACAATGTTTCAGTACTTCCCGGAGGATGCCGCCAGCATCCATGACATTTCCAGCAGCAGTCTGGTCGCAGGACTGCCAAAACCATACTAATAATAATTTTGTTCTCCAAAAATTTGAGAAAAAAGTTTAACGATTAAGTTCAAAGATTGTTTAACAACTCCTGTTGAGTGGCTCAGTTAGATGAAGCGCTTGAAGCGACGAAACTCAAATCACGGCGCATAAATTGTCGCAGGTTCAAGTTCTAGTTCCGACAGAGCATTTTAAAAAATTGTAGAGTGTGTGTGTGTGTGTACCAGATACTAGGCCTAGTCAGTATCTACAATGCCTCCATTCTGTGGCTACAATTACCTACGTTGGCCTTATAAAACGACCCTTTACAATGGAAACTTATATACAATTATAATTTAAAAGATATATTTTAGACCAATATAAATAATAACATAAACTATTTAAAAGTGTAAAAAAATCAAAAACTTTAAATTCCAGCTAAAAAATATAAAAATATTGTTGAAAATAAAACAAAATCTGGCCATAAACTGTTGAAAAATGTAAAACTCCACTCATAAAATGTTGCAAATAGCAAAATTCAGCCATAAAATATAAACATATTGTTAAAAAGAAACAAAATCCGGCCATAAACTGTTGAAAAGTGCAAGTCTTTTAATAAAATGTCAAAAATACAAAATCCGGCCATGAATGATCAACATGTTTTAAAAAAACCTAAAATCCGGCAATAAACTGTTAAAAAGTGCATAATTCTATTCAAGTCCATCAAAAATAACAAAGTACGGTCATAAAATATCAAAATACTTTTGAAATGAAAAAACAATTAAAAAGTGCAAATTTTAATTATAAAATGTAAAAAAATAGCTAAATCCAGTCTTAAAACATCAAAATACTGTTGAAAAAACTAAAATTTAGACATAAACTGTTGAAAAAAATAAATAAACATATTTAAAAAAAAAAACTAAAATCCGTTAAACTGTTAAAATGTGCATAATTTATTAAAATCCGTCAAAAATAACAAAGTCCGGTCAAAAAATATCAACATATTTTTAGAATGAACCAAAATCCGGCCAAAAACAATTAAAAAGTGCAACATTTCAATTATAAAATATAAAATAGCAAAATCCAGTCATAGAACATCAAAATATTGTTGAAAAATTTTGACATAAACTGTTAAAAAGTGTAAAAAAGTTAAAAAAAAATCAAAATCCAGCTATGAAATAATAAAACATTGTTGAAAAAAAAACAAGATCTGGCTATAAACTGATCAAAATGTAAAATAAAATGGCAAAAAAATTAAAAAGAACCAAAATTTAGCCATAAACAGTCTAAAACTCTATTCATGGAATATCAAAAATTGTAAAATTCTGCCTATCAAAATATTGTCAGAAAGCACAAAAAACGACATAAACTGTTGAAAAATTTATTTTTTTTATAAAATCTTAAAAATTGCAAAATCCGGCTACAAAATATCAAAATATTGTTAAAAATATCAACATTTTTGTAATTAACTTCAACTTAAAAGTTCAAAATTCTGTTTATACAAATTTATAAATAACATAATCTGGCGATAATCTGTCGAAAAGTGCAAAATTCTATTTATAGAATGTCAAAAATCCGGCCATAAAGTATGAAAAACGCAATTTGCAATTATTGTTTTTCAATTTTATAAATAAAAAAATTTGGTATTTCAAAACTAATTTTTAAATATTTTACGTTGACAATAAATCATTTTTTCCTAATATAAATCAAGACAATGTCCACCACTTTCTTAATTATTTAGTACTCAAGAATTTTTAACGGCAATTGAGTGTGGAAAAAAGATTCTTGGAAATTCTAAATAAAACTTGCACATTATAATCAATCACACAATATCGAATTCTCGAATCGTCATAGAAACCTATTGCATTCAGCCGGATAACAAATATGACCTTTAATCCGATTAAATAGAATTCCAAGTAATTTCCTTCCAATCAATTGTAAAATGGAATAAATAAAAAAAAATTCTTAGTTAAAATAATATACAAGAGAGATACATACTTATCTTTTCTTAGGTCTTATCTCCAGAGAAGGGAGGGATGCTGGCCAAATTTCTCTTTGCATAGCTTACAGAAGACAAAATTTACATTGCGTATATTTTAAGCGTTAGTATAAAATTATACAAGCGATATTTCGTGGATTAGAATATTTTCGAGCCTACTAGCTCGCGCATGACATTTCAAGGTAGAGAAAATCATTATCCTAGATGAATGATAAATATTCATGATTTTAAAATTTAACTCTTTTTTTTATATAGAATGAATACAACTAATTTATACCATACACATATTAATTGTAGCGACAAGCATTTGATAATAGGCAGATACTAATGAAAAAGATATTTTTTACAAAAAATATTTGTGCTGACGATAAACTAAACTAAGCTGGCTGTGCTATGCTAATATGTAGTAGCAAAACTAAGCTGTAGTTTAAGAAAAATGAATAAAAATAATATTATACATAATTAACTTGTCAAATATATTGAAAAATTAATTATTTCTGCTTGATTTTTTAATAGTTTAGCACATAGAATAGATATTAATTCAATTCAAACCAATAAACATTCTAGCCCTAGATAGAATCGCCCGATTGTAATAGGAAAGAGTACGTAGTACTTTTATTAACAGAGATGTGAGAACATATATTTCATGACAAAGCACTCTTAAAATTTTACGAGAATTTGGGAATTTCATCACAATTTAACGTTAGTTCGTAGAATGGGTAATAAATGATAAATAGAAATTACTTCAACTTGACTTTATGGATGCAATTGATACGACCAGAAATTTTTATTCATTAAAAATCTGATATTAATTTTGTTTCAAATTGCAATTATTCAATATAATAAAACAATTTCGGTCAGCAAAAACATAATTAGTACATAAAATTTAATTTTAAGCAAAAAGAAAAAAAAATAGTGCTGTGTAACACCCGTAAATATAATTACACAATGAAATATTTAAAGTCAACACATTAGTAATTTAGGAAAAGGGCAACCGTAATTTACTTCTAATTGCATGCACAAAAATTGGCTTAAAATTGATTTTTCGTTCAACCAAGACCGTTGGAAAAATCCTGTCCGGATTCCAAAGTGAGCCAATCATCATTAATCTTTTTTCGTGTTCCAACATGAAATATTTCAGAAGGTAATAAATCTTCATACAGTGTTAGCTAAAATTTAATATGTAAATTGTGATATATCAACTATTAAATGTTTTTCTATTTAACTTTTGAAGCCACTTAAACAAAATTTAGATAATACCATTGTACCGGCTTCTACGAAAACGCCGGCCGGCATCCTTCAATCAAAGTGCAATGGCAGATAAAGATAATTCTAGGTGTATTTGACCTATATACTAAATATTTATTTATAATATAAATAATCTATTTAATTAATTTTGATAAACAATTTTTTTTCATATTTCCCAACTAAAATAAATTTGTAGTATCAATGTTACATTTTAATTAATTCATTTCAATCTGCTTACAAACAATTAAATTGTAAACAAGTTCAAACAGAATTTACAAATTACGTGAATGTTTTATATAAAAAGCGACTGTTCCCGACCTACCCCAAAGAGCCGGATCAATATAACGAAAATGTAAGTGTTTCAAAGTTCGCATATAGCAAGCGGCTGTTTTAAACCGAACTTAAATTAAAACCGTTTAGTTTAAACAATGAAGAAAAAAGTTCAAAAATTTTCTGTTACTTTAACCGTTTGAAGCTCCAATAGTTTCAACGGCAATTTTTGTACGTGACTGAATTATTTTAAAAATCTGAACCTACCGCAAATATTTATTAATATTAATACAAAAATTATGCTTACCAAAAAGTTGTAAAATATAGATAAACAGTTATCGCAGACAAAAATCACTACAGCTAAATATTAGCTAGAATTAGATGGCCACTAAATTAATTTTTCCTTAATTCTTTTGTTTGTACCGAATGGTTATATCACAATAATTATTAAAAATTTGAATATATAAAGTTCATTTATTACTAGTGTGGCGTAATGCTACCGCCTATACCGAACGCCGGTCGTCTACTGAGACCGATGCCGGCTGCGGATCCATTCGGTCGCCCGTCAGTCTGAACAGAACAAAGAGCGGAGAGCGGCGATTCGGCACGAGGCGGTCCGAACAGCTGGTAATCAGCTGATCTAGTCTCCGCTAGCTACCTGTGTAAGTGACTGACTCATTTCTTACACAATACAGGTAGATCCAGGTAGAAGCGTACGGAATCGCTTCCTATACCGTGCCATTGAAATTGACAATATTCTTGATTTTTTTTACGTTAAATTTAAAGGGCCTTTAGGTTCCGATCGACCCGTATAAAAGGAATTTAAAGTTTAAAGCCCTATCCTTTGTCTGAGAATATAGTAAAATCTTAGTATTGGATAGGGTACCCATAGCCAATTTAATATGCATACTGCAAGTTGCAATTTAATATTAATGCCATTGTTCTGTGGATAAAAAAAAGTTATACGCGTCTGATTAACAAAATTAATTTCAAGAGATTTTATATAGCAACCAACATTTATTATAAATAGACAAAATTAATAACGCATACATTTGTGAAAATTAAAGATGTGATTTTCTAAGATTATAAACATATTAGATAGAAAGAATGTTGATTGGACAGGGCCTGAGGATATTAATGCGTATATGTAAATTCGTGTCCATAAAGATAGCTATTTTCAGTGTAAAAACTGGATTTTATTGTAATAATTTGAAGTTTATTTTTCTTATATTTCAAATATGTAATGTTTATAAATTATATACATTGTATTCATAATAGCATACGCCAGCGAGTGAGGCCAAGCTCTACACGTGTTGAAACTATTATATTGAAGACAAGATTTAAACTGTGAACATATTTGAAATTATTCTTTTTCTACGGTTGCTGATTTAACTCTTTATAACTACTTAAAAGATATAAAATATAATTCCAAAGTAGTAGAGATATAGTCCTAGATTTATTAGAAATATAATAATTAATTAAATTATGTACATATATAAATATATATTTAAAACATTTATGTTTTAGATAATAAAATTGCTTTAATATAATATCCCTTATTTTTGCGCCATCTGGATAATATGCTATCATCTTATCAGTGCCATCCACCCCATTTATAGCTTTATTAAATTAAATGGCCGCCTGATAGCGATAGATATCACACTTTTTATTGGTACATATTATTATTATTATTATTGTACAACTCATATTAAAAGCAAAAAATTAATAATACAATCTCTGTCAAAAGTCAATACTACTAAATCAATTTTATTCACAAATATCAATTCAGTTCAATAATGTTTAATTGCCAAAACAGTACATTTTATAAAAATGACCGTACCATAGTTTGAAAATTTTACCACTTGTAGGACACGCCAGCTTAGTACGCAAAAAAGTTCTTTTTATATGTACGAATAATATTCATATGAAAATGTTGTATATACTCATAAGAACCTGTTAGTGATTAAATCATTAAAAAAAATCCGGAATAGATTCCTACAATATCAATTTTAAAACGTGATATTTTATAATTTCCGTTTAAGAAGGTCGTTTGTATAACTTTATTTAAACAAATCGTGCTTGTAAAATCATAATCAGCTGGAAATACTACACATATACAGGGTGTTAATAGTAAAAAGTAAAACCCGCAAATGGCAGTTAAAACTCTTTAAAATATAAAAATTTTGTGTAGTTCCAACTTTTGATTTGGTGCCGCGGTTCGTAGTTATTAGATTCTTCTATTTTTTTTGAGAAATCACCATAACTTCCTTATTTTATAAACGATTAAAAAAACAAAAACAAAAAAATAACTTGCCGTCGGTTTATAAAACATTTAGATTTACAACTTTTTAAAAATTTTGAAATAACTCCAACCATGGAAGATTTACAGGATACAATTGAGGACGCAATCGGCAGAATCCCTCAAGAAAGATATGATGGCAAGAGTGGCCAAAAACTTCATGAAACGCCTTAACATTTTTTATCTTTTACCGTTTACTCACAATTCATTCAATTGGTTTCTTCTAAAGCTGTCCATAATTTAGTAAGTGGTATATTGTCTTAAGTTTTCTTTAAATCAAGTATAACATATGTATTTCTTGATTAATTGCGCTTTCCTTTTCGGTTATTAAAAATTCAGTTCTATTTTCAATAAATAGTGTTTCAAAATGTTTTTTCCATTTCCCATTCGTGATCGGTCAGATTAAGTCTTTCCTACTTTCTTTACGTAACTCGTTAATAATTCTCTAGCTTTCCGTACTCTTTCTACTTCCCAGAAGTATTTATTTGGTTACACTTTCATCCCATGATTCATTTTCTCCTAATTTTTGTTTGTGCTTCTTTATACTTTATTTTATCGTCTTCTGTGTTTTAGTTGTTTAATATTTCTGGTAGTTTCTTCAGTTTATCCGTTATTTCAATTTCTATGCTGCTCTTTAAAAAACTTTTTTTGCCGTCGCATGTATTTATTCTTTTATGTTTTTATAGTGCGTTTCCGTTTTTGTCCAGTTTTTACTCTAGTAGTTTTTAGTATAGTTTTCTTACGCTTTCGTGATCTAAACTATCCAAGTTGTATCAAGTTTGTCTTTCTTCTTATTCTAATAGAGCAAAAAAAAACTATGAAATTATAAACACTAGTTTTTTAATATATCATTTTAGTAGTGGTCCCTATTAACATACTACAGTCAGTCAAGCCCTTGTTGGGGCAGGTGCCATTGGTGCTTCACCAAAAAGCCAAAGTTTTCCCAAACACCTTCCAATGTTCTTATCTAAGTACTTTACTCTTCAAAGATTTTTTAGACCAATATATTTTATATTGATTTAAAAATTCCTGCCGTTAGTAAGTGATTATAAACAAGTATACCAAGAATAAAAACAATTGATTCAAAATCCAAAAATACATAATAATTTTTTGTAACAAATGCGATTAGCAATATAAAATTTAAATTTTGATGTACATAATAAACAGAAAATTGTAATTAAAATAAATTATATGACGCACCAAAAAAACGGAATGGGACACTTCGGCGCCGCCGTTTCGGCGCGGCCAATTCGGCGCGGCCGATTCGGCGCGAGGACACCTCGGCGCTGGCCAATTCGGCGCCGGCCGTTTCGGCGCCAGAACTTTTCAAATAAAACAAAAGTATATATACACATTATAATAAAAATTGATTTGTTTTGTGAAACATAACAGATAATGTATGATAAATAAAATATAAAATACGTATAATATACTTAACATATCAAACAAAAGTTATACATAAAAATCATAATATATGTACGTACATATTTAAATTGTCAAATATACAATATATATTATAATAAGTAAACATAATTTTTACCCGCAAATAATTTATGGGTAATTAATTATGAGTTTTTAATGATAGGTAATAACCTGAAAAATATAAAGGATAATAGCCTATTAAAATAAATAAGTAAAAAAATTAAAAATATAAAATAGTAAAAAATACCAAATAAATTTTTATGATTATAATATATTTGTATATACTATGTTTTATTTGAAAAGTTTTGGCGCCGAAACGGCCGGCGCCGAATCGGCCAGCGCCCAAACGGCCGGCGCCGAATCGGCCGCGCCGAAACGGCCGCGCCGAAATGGCGGCGCCGAAGTGTCCTAGACCCCCAAAAAAACCATCGCTGAGTAGGCTCAAAATCAACTACAACTAAACTAAAAACTTAACCGCAAAATTTTATTTAGCAACTGAGCACATTTTTGGCTCAAGAAAAGAGTTACGTTAATAAACAAAACTTTGAAATAAAAATAATCTGTAAGTAATCTAACAATTGCTGTAGCATCTAGAAAAATGCTCAATAGTGTAGATTGTACACCGGTAGTGTTATTGTATTGACTATTAACGCCTTAGAAGCAAACAAGACCCCAATTGGTTAAAAACAATGTCAATTAGATTGCGGATTCGCGAACATTTGACCAAAATTGTCATCAATGCCATTGAACGTTATTTCACATAAAATAAATAATTTCAAGGTATCTAACTTGCTTGTTTTTATTTATTTTATTTATTTATTCCTTTGCTTTTTTTACCTTTCGGTGTGAGGCATACATAATTAATTTGTATAATATTCACGCCATTTTTTCTATCCTTAGCTATCTCTTTAATTTCTTCCCATTCTTTCCCTTTTCTTGTAGCCTCTTCCTTTATTGCGCTGTTCCATTCTTTTCTGAGTTTTCCTTTTTTTATTTTCCTGTTACCCTTGTCTCATATATTTTCATGGAGTTCCTCTCTTTTCTCATTCTTCTGATATAGCCATACCATTTCATTTGGCCTTCCATAATTTTTTCTTGTATAGGTTTTATTTGAAAATTCATCCTAAAAGTCTCGTTCCTTATTTGATCTTTTCTTGTTTTGTTGTCAATCTTCCTAACGAATCTTATCTCAATTGCATTTATTCTTTCTACTTGTTTTCCTGTCATCGTCCATGTTTCGCTACTATATGTTAATGTTGGTCTAATTACTTTTTTCACTATTTCTGTTTTTGTGGTTTTCAATATTTCCTTTCTGTTGAAGAAAGTGGTTTTTAACATAATATAATTTTTCTGCTTCCTATTTTGTCCTCTATCTTTTTGTCTAACTCTCCGTTGCTTTGTATTATTGTTCCTAGGTATCTGTATTGTTCAACCTGTTCTATTATTCTTCTTTTTATTCTGATGTTATGATTTAGTTTTTCTCTTGGTTTTTTGTTTTTTCATAGTTTATTTTCATGTATAGTTTCTTTAGTTGTTCCTCTAATATTTCCATGTTGTATTGAAGCTCTTCTTCTGTCTGCAATCACTGACATATCGCCTGCACATCAGTTCTGCTATTTTTGTTACTTCCATCTTTCAATATCGTATTTTTAACATTTTCATCTTTTTCTTTGCTCGTTTTATAACCTTATGTAAAACAGCAACGCGCTTAGCATACGTGCATTACTCTCTTTTTTTATCATCTTCTCACTTAGCTGTCTAAATATTAAGTCTTGTGTGCTTCTTCCTCTTCTAAATCCACATTAGCTGTCCTCTATTGTCGTTTCTAATATCTTGCTTGGTATGCTTGTTAATGTGATTCCTCTATAGTTTCACATCTTCATTTATCTTCTTTTTTATGTATTGGTAGGATTATTCCTTTATTACATTCCCTCAGCATTTTCCCATTTATGATTATGTTATTTATTAGTTTCGTTATTTGTGTCATGTATTTCATCATTTTCGGCGTTGTTTTATCTGTTCCTGGTGCCTTCCCATTCTTTAAATTCTTAATTGCTTCTATTACTTCGTCTTTTTTAATTTCTTCTATTTCTTCCGTTCTTCTGTCTTGTATCTCTTTTTCATCCTTTCTTGTTTTGTTTTCTTCTACTTCTTGTTCAGTTAGTTCTTAGATGTATTCCCTCCATCTTTCCATTATTTTGTCTTCTTCCGTTATTATATTTCCATTTTTATCTTTTATGTTCATCATATTATGTTCTTTCTTTTGTTTTAAATGTTTTAACGTTCCGTAGAATAGTTCTTGGTTCTGGTTGAAGTTCTCATTCATTTCTTTTCCGAATTTTGTCCATGATTTTATTTTTGCTTCTTTTATTATTTTCTTTGTTTCCTTTCTCTTTCCTTTGTATTTTTCGTATCTTTTCCATTTTTCTTTTTTGTCTTTTATCTCCTTCTTGACTTCCTCAGTCCACCAATTGGTTTTTTTAAATCTTTGTTTACTATTTTTATTGTCCACAGCTCTCTTTTGCAGCTTCAATAATGATTTGTTTAAAACTTTCCCATTTCCTTCTATGCACGTTCTATTTTCTTTCTCTCTAAATTTTTTTGTAGTATCTCTTGGTATGCTGCTTGTATTTGTTCTTCTTTTTGAATGTTTTCAACTTTATCTTAACTTTTTTTTTTCTTTTGCCTGGTTTAATGATTGTTTTCCATTTTATGCCCATTCGTAATCGCTTCCTATTTCCGCCTGTCTTGATACTCATACATTCCTTATCTTTTTCCAGTTGTTTCTACTAACTAGGAAGTAGTCGATAATTGATTTCTCGATTCTGGTTGGTTGTGTATTTGTAGATTTCTCTGTGTTTGAGTTTGGTGTATGTCACTACTAAATTGTATTCGATGCATTGTTGAATAATTCTTTCTCAGTTCTTGTTTTTCATTTCTTCTCTTTCTTTTCCCATTGCCTCTTCTATTCCGTTGTTTTGATTTCCTACTCTCCCATTTAAATCTCCTAGTATCATTATATTTTTAGTTCCCTCGTCTATTTCTTGTTGTAGTTTTGTATAGAAACTGTCTTTATCTTCTTTATTTGCTTCTTCATTTGATCCGTACGCTACTATCATGGTCCATGTTTCATTCTCTAATAGTTTCATTTCTACTGTCATAATTCTTTGATTTATGTGTTTTTCTCTTATTGTATCCTTTATCCTCTCCGGATTTTTATTATCATTCCTACTCCTCCTTTTGCTCTTTCCTTTTCCTCAACTCCTGTCCACATTAACCAGTATCCTCTATGTATTCTTACTATACCTTGCCCTTTCTTTTTTGTTTCCGGTATTCCTAGTATTTCTATTTTCTGGTTTATCATTTCTTCGAAAAGTTCTGCTTATTTTCCCATAAATCCTCTTATATTCTTCCTATTCTTTCTTCTTTATTTTTCCATTTTCTCCTCCATCTTTTTCCTTTTCTGTATTTTTTTTATTCATGTTCCTTTTCTTTTCGGTTTTCGCTGTCGTGTTTATCTTCTTTCTTGAAACCATTTCCTCGCTCTGTCTTGTTGGGAATCTTTTTCTTTTCTTTTAGCTGTTTTCTTGTTAGTTTTTTGAAATTTCCACTTCTTCTAGACCCTTTATTTCTGTATTCCATCTATATTCCTCTCAATTAATTGTTAACTTTCGGTATCCTATTCTTACGTTCTTGCCATTAGCTTTTTCTTCTCTTGCTATGTCTCTAATTTCTTTTTGTACGCATCTTTCTTCATGTGTTATGTCATTGTCAATGTAAATACTAGTCCCTTTCAGATTTATTTTGGCTTTCATTATTTGTTGCTTTGTTTTCCATGTTCTGGCTTCAACTCATATTATTTGTTTTTCTTTATGTATTAGGTGTGCTTTTCTTATTTTTACTTGAAACTGTAGTTTTTCTTTCAAAAAGTTCTCTACTCCCTTTTGTTTTCTAGGTTTTCGATTTTTTGTATCATCTGTATTTTTTCTTGCTCCTACTTCACTTCTTTGTCCTTCATTTCCTTATTTAGCTCTCTAATTTCTTCTTTTAGTTTTTCTGTGTTCTTTGAACATGCACTTTAGTTCCTCCATTTCTGCCATTTTCTTTTCTGTATTTGTATTGCCTTTATAATATTCTCTATGTGTTTGTTCTGGAGATCTTAATATTTTTTTACCTTTTTGAAATCATTTGAATTCTTTTTCAGTTGACATTAACAATAAACAAAATTGTCAGTATAGGACTGAGACAAACCCACAACTTAACAAAAAACCGCCGCAGAGCCCAAAAGAGACTTACTTGGTAAACACTGGGAAATTTTGGCGTCATTGTGCTCTCTAAGTTTTCGAACAAAATGAAACTACCGTTACAATAACATCCAATTGTTATATTAAAATGATCAATACATTTTTCATCTCAAAGTTGCTAAAAAGGCAAATTGCTCTTGAAAATTATTGAAAAATATTAGAATTAAACATAAAACTGAACATCAAAATACCCTCGAGGTAATACATTCAAACTAATCCAAATGCTGTACTCCAAGAGGCAATAGTGCATCATCAATTCGTACACGTCTTCATTTATTTTATTTTTTTTATCTTACTTGTTTCTGGTTTTGCTAAACCTAATGCTAAGTTGGTTAAACTCAATTAAATTACTATACCTTAATATTATTTTCCACAACGCAACCGGCAACAACTTAATTACCAAAACCAACCAAAAATACATCATCTAATCCAATGCAAAAAAAAATCATAACGCAACAAAAATATACCAACATATTTACAATATACAAATGTACCTAAATTAAAATAACATAAATGTTTTGAAGATATTCTACATTTCATTGTATGTAATATTAACGAGCTTATATAATTCACGTTGAAATCCGGTACCGAGTTACACCAATGACAAGTATAATTAATATTAATATAATTACTTCTGTAATAGATTTAAATTTGTTTTAAATTAAATTAAAAATTAATTTTAATTGCCTACATGTAATTTATCACAATTCAAATTAAGCTTGAAAATTTTATACTTATTAGTAGAAAATTAGTATAAGATTTCTGAACTGCATCGAATATTTAAACTTTAATTAGCTTACCTTTAAAGCAATTTGTATTACCTGGGAATGAATTTTTTAATTATATCAGATTAAAACATCTCCCATGTACTGAATGTGGAGTGATTATTTTATATATATATAGACCCTTTTGTTATAGTTTTTACTTTATAACTACAGTCTGATGAAATAAACGTTACACTTTTCATGTGGGTTTTAATTGTTTAATCATAACTATTTACAAAAGTTATGCAATATTGGAATGATGTAATTTATGAAATATGTAAGGGTTTCTGAGAATTGCATCAGCGAACATATTTATTCTAATTCTCTTCAAAAATTGTAAATTTTATTCATATGAATTTTTACATGACGAACAAAGTTTAAATATTAAATTAATATAACTCGTAATCGTAATGTTGAGTAACATCCACACTATTTAAATTCAATCCTTACAATTATATTATATATTGATCAGCGCCTTATTTTTTATCATGTTAGAAAACATATTCTTTTAAATCTAATTAATTTCAATTTTATTTTGCAAAAAAAAACTTAGCTCCTATACCGGTTTTAATTTTTTATTAGATTATAATGTATTTACTGTGTTTCCGCCCCAATATATAATTAAATATTAAAGATATAAAGCAGTGAAGTTTTTTCAATTTTAACGTATTAGCTTATAAAAAAATAAAGTATATTCATAAAGCCTTCCATTACATTATTCTGCACGTAGGACGATATAAGCCTAATATTAATGAATATTATATCAGTGCATTGCAAATATAACACACAGTAAACCTTATTTGTAATAATAAAAATATTTTTTTTTTGCCTACTGTACATGCATATATTTTTCTAGTTTACTACTCACGGTTCTGGAAACCTAAACCAGTTCATTGTAATAAATTATAGGTCTGTTCCAACATACGATTTGGACAGTTTGCAAACCGTTCAAACTATGCACACAAACAAATTACTGTGTATAAAAGATTGCCTAAGGATGACAAATATTTGTTTGTGTCCACAGTTTGAACGGTTTGCAAACTGTCCAAATCGTATGTTGGAACAGACCTAATATAAATAAATCTTGTATTCTCAAAATCACCAAAATAATAATTGTTCACATCTTCAAATCAACTATCTAGAATCAGAGTCAATCAATATACAGGGTGTTAAAAAAAGAATGTAAAATATTTAATAAGTGGTAGTACAAACCACAACAAACAAAAGTCTTAATAAACATGAGTTGTCAAAGCAACGGTTTCGGAGATATGAAACATTATTTATTTTTATATATTTTTACAAAGAACAGAGTTATAGAAGATGTTCGAAGTGCCCTCCTTCCATTTCCATACAGGCACGACATCTTTGTCTGAAGAACATTCGTACTCTTTCTAAAAACCCCTCATTGGCTCTAATTTCTTAGCACTTTTCATTAATTTTTACCTGCAGCTCCTCGAGACTATTACAGGTATAACATACACTAATGATTTCAAATATTCCCAAAAAAAAAAATCAAAAAGATTTAAATCAGGCAATCTTGCTGGCCATAAAACTGGTCCGCCTCTTCCTACCCACCTATGTGGAAAAGTTTGGTCTAAATGCTCTCTAACGGCAATAAACAAATGAGCTGAAGCACCATCATGCTGGAACCACATTTGTTGCCTGTGGGCCAAAGAAATGTCATCCAAAAGATCATACATTGTGTTCTGCAGAAACTTGAGGTAAGCAGCGCCAGTTAATTGGTTTGGTAAAACAACAAGACCTAAAAACCTGTTGCTTACAATACCCATCCAAATATTTAATAAAAAACGTATTTGATGTTTAATTACTGCAAATCTTCAGCATCCTTGCGCAAAAACCAGCAAAAAAAACGTGCCTGATGATCAGTTAATTTTAAGGCTTGTACTCGTTGTACATGATATAGATAGAGCAGCTTCTCGTAAAAGGTTCTCCAAACAAGAGTAGCACCAATTCAAACCTCGGTTGATATTCACCGCACACTCGTCCCTGAATTATGCTTTATCCGTGCTATAATTTCTTATAATACAATGTGAAGGGATCTGGCAATTTAGATAAGCTTCTACATAAAGACGTCGCGCTTTGAAGGCAATTTCATTAGCACGACCATGCATGAAACGTATGTCGGCTAGTTCTGCATTAGAGTTATAACTCTAATGCAGAACTAGCAACACTTATAAGCCATAGCAATAAAAACTTGTGCACTAACAACAACTGTCAAATACTAAATGTTTATTTCACAAAACATCAGCCAACTATGATAAGAAAATGCACAATAAAAAATGGAGGAAAAAAGAATAATAAAAATAAATAAAGTTCCATACAATCCTACTTCAGAAAAAATAGCCTAAACAGAGCCACACATACTCGTATACTGGTAATCCAAAATAGACAAATACAAAAAAACGTGTATTAAATTCAAAAAAATTATGGTCATAACGACAAAGAACATCCTTAAAAAAAATAGCTAATAAAAAATACAAAAATAGCAAACAAGATCTAAGAAAGCTATTTCAAAACAAAAAGACCCAGCATTATCAAAAATATGCAAATACAAAATCGTCACAAAAAAACTCAAACTAAGACCACAAATAACACTTACCATCCAAGAAACTGAAGAACAAATAAATAAGCTTTTCCAAACACTACCAGAAAACTTAGTAAAAAGTAAACGTTAATGAAGATATAATGAAATTTACAACATTAAAGGCAGATACTGCTACAGAAAACATTAAAAATAAAAAAAAGTTCTAAGGCCAGATATGTAGCCTCAAATAACTTGAACCTAATCTAAAGTTATAAACTCACGCCTGGTCAGTGAACCAAAACATAGAAAGTGGTAAAACTATTGCTCTTAAAAAAACAAAAAAAGAAAATAACCAACCCAACGAATACAGACCAATATGCCTAATAGACGTTACAAGGAAGATACTAGAAAAAAAAACAATCAACAATCAGTTTGGCTTCAAAAAAAGAAAATTACAATAGATTGCAATAAAAAAATACTTGAAACCCCAAAGCAAACAATAAGAATAACATGATCAATATCAAAAATTTGCAGCAATGCTAACGCTCGTCATAAAAAATGTCTTTAACACAGTGCCGTGACCAAAAATAACCAATGCACTAAAAAGAACAAACATCACCGCATACCTAATAAACATGATACAAACCTACCTGTAAGAGAGATTCATACAGAAAAAGCCTAGTCAAAATATCATGCAGTGTACCACATAACTCCGTGCTGAGAGCATAGTCGTAGCAAAAAAAAAATAAGAACACTACTGAAAGCTTACTATAGAGAACCTAAGTATTGAACAAGTTACAAAAAAACAAAACTGATTATCCTTGCCGGCAAAAGGAAAGTTACCGAAATGCAAAATAAAATTTAAAATGTTTGCATAGAAAGACAGCCAGCACTTAAATACATTAGCGTCTACATAAACAAAGACGCGAGAATGGTAAAGTACAAAACACATGCGCCAAAGCAAATAGAACCTTCATGACGCTGAGAAGAATAATCCCAAACTTAACAAAACATGCTACAAAAAAATAATCCTGGCAACAACAGTGCAATGGACCCCCGATATGGGCAAGCGTGCTCCACTATAAACATTACAAAAACCTGATAGAAAAAACCAAACAGAAAACTTGCAATAAGAATCACATCAGCCTACCGCATGGTCCCAACATTAGCAATCCTAGCAATAGTCAAGCTCCCACCAATAAAACTGCAAGTGGAAGAAAAAGCAACTGTATACCAAAATTAAAAAAAAAACCAGAACGAAAGCAAAACAAAGAACGCTAACATAATGGCAAGAATATTTACAAAGACTGACCTAAAACGTTTATAAAAGACATAATTAGCATATAAACAAACACAACATGGACAAACTACAATTTTTACACAATGTAAGCGTTTACGGTTCACGGAGTTTTTCAAACGTACCTAAAAAGAATACAAAGGCTAGAAAACAAAAATGGTATTGCAATAAAATAAATACACCCAAACACACTCTATTCTATTGCTCACAATTAGAGTTATAAGCCTCAGTAGACGCAGAATGCGGCAAAAAATGACTAAGACAACCATAAGCAAATGCCTAGAGGCAGTTCCAAAGTACAAAAATAAGGAGGTTTTTAACCGTTGCAAGCCCAGCCCAAACTGCAAAACAAAGCTGCAAATGTACTTGCTGAAGACTTGCCTCCTTCCTTACATATAAAAAAAAAATATTTTGTATATGCTAGTATAAATTCTTTGTTCTGTTGTTACTTAAGCTTTATTCCATGATGTTTGTAAACACATCGCCAGCTTTTAGACTAACTTTTTTGTACCTGCCAGTTGCTCTCATATTATGTACCACTTGGTCTACTTGTTTAGGGTTTATGCGGTAGTAGCCTTAAATCCTCAAAGAAAAATATTTTTATTTAAAAAAAGTAAACAAAAAAAAAAAAACTTGAAAAGATAGAAAAATATATTATATATTAATTCGATAAAGCAAATAATGCTATTAAAAACAAAGTCATAACAAAAACTAGTAAAAAATAGTATCGAACAAAGCAATTGTTCTCTTAATTTTTTATATACCGCTAGTAGAATATAAAAAAAATACTGTTTTTGCATTCTTTCTGCCTCTTTGATTTAGACCTGGTAAGTTTCCGATTAACCCAGCTTAACAATTCATTACACGATGTGAATTTCTAGAGAATAGATACAGGCCTATTCCATTCTCTTCCTAATGCAAATTTCTTCAGAACTCATTACAGCTGTTAATTTTTTATTTAAGAAAGTAAAGGTCTAATACTGCGTACACACTTGCAACAATCTGCCGTACCGCAACACCGTCGCGTAACATCGTCGCGTACCATCACTCCGCAACACAACTGCGTACCGCAACATCGTCGCGTAACATTTTCTTTGATCCGACGGCAGAAAACCGACAAGCAATGGGACGCTGTTGCGAGGTGATGTTGCGCGAGGATGTTACGCGCCGATGTTGCGGTACTGCAGATTGTTGCAAGTGTGTACGCAGTATAAGAAAACTAAATAATATGTGAAAGAATCAAAATTTTTAATTCTGTATTTTTTTATAAAAAACTTGAATGATTGGATGGATGTTACTCTATTTTAACGTTTTTTAGTATTCTGCAGTAATTAGAAACAAAAGCCGTAAACCGCCAATGTTGTTTTAAGAAAATTACAAAAATCTATCGTTGAGCTATCAAAATTGCTTAAACTTTTAACAATATTTAGCATAAAATCTGAAACTACTCAGTTCACTACTGCCATACATTTTATAGTTTTAAATCATTTTAATTAAATTTGCAGCTTTCACGTTTTGAAAATAGATAAAAATAATCACTACTAACCCAATAAAAGAATAAAGCATTTTTTCCCAAAACTGTAGTTGGGAGTACTGGCCACATTATGTATTTTCATGTTTAAAATAATAATAAAACTCTATTGACATTTCTTAAAAACTAATGCTAATGTATTATAAGATGCAAATAAAATGCTTGCAGGTAAGTTATGTAAGTTGCATTTCAATATAAATGTGTATAATAAAAAGATTTGATATATCTCTCAGACATTATTTATTAAAATCTGTTCCGTCAGTTAATGCTCAAGATGTTTCCTGACGAATAATCCATTAAATACTGTAGTAGTAATAATATATCCATATAAAATATCAGGTATCACCACAAATAACTTTTAACTGCTTCGGCTACAACGATATATAAATTTGGAACACCTACACGGCGCGACGTGTACCCGTTAAATTTATTTATTTATTTAAAGAATAATGCGCCTATAAAACAGTCTCATGACAGACGAATTTCCTTCAGATGTTCGCTACACGGAATTTATGTGCACTGTTACAATTATGAAGGTGTATAAATTAGGGTAGAAAACGAAACGAACATAAAATAGTGGTGAAATCTACATTTACTTGTTTGTATTGAAACAATTTGAATTATAACCAATTTTACTGCTGACTAACATGAATGTTTAAATTTGACAAGTGCAGGCAGCTTTAGATTTTTTTATAGTGTTTATAATTTAGTTTTAATAGTTTGTTACTTACGCCTTTCTCTTGACTTATATAGGTTTTAGTGTTTACAAATAATTCAATGTTTATTTAAAGATAATGATGTTAAGTTATAAAAAAATAATGTTTGTATATTAATAAAAAATGTTATATTAATAGAAAATTATTAAATATGGCAATATTGGGTAAATATTTAGAGGTCATAACCCCTATAATTTTAATCATAACTACATTAATCCAATTCTGCCTATTTAATTTAATCGAACTTATGAATAATAAACATTTACAACTCTCTTTAATTTATTTAAATAAATATTCAAATGAAAGATATTAATATTAATTTATTATTATTAACAAGTAACTATAATATTAATGCTTCAAAATGAAAATACAATGCATGACTAAACAGCAAATTATTATTGTAGTTTAATTTTTTCATTAAAATATTGTTAGAAAATGTTAAAAGTATGTTAATTGTGTATATGAAGTTTTACATTGTAATTATTGCCAAGTAATGGTAAGTCATGCATTTCTACTTATATATTTTTTGTTATAGTAATTTATTGCACAATATTTATTAAAATTAACCCATTTTATAATCAATGACAGTGAAGTATGACTAAGAAGATTATTCAGTATAATTTATTAGTTTTTTTTAATATATAAATTTACATTTAGATTTGAATAAAAGATTAACATTAAATTAGTATGAATATTTATAAAATAAAATAATGCACATACTTACAAATATCTCAAATTATCGGTGGGAAATATCAATATACTTCTTATCAGATTATTTAATTAAATATGCGCAAAAATATAAATGTTTATCGTTTATCGATAAAAAACGAATTAAACCTTGACATTGAAAAATAATCTAAAATTTAGTTATCAAATATAATCTCATTATAATAAAATTGTAGATTATTTTTACGATCATAACTTTCCATGCAAAAAAAAACAATTAAATGTTTAATTTCAGAAAAGTATATAGATTAACAATCTAAATTAGAATTTGTCCTTATAAAATTGTTTGATAATGATTAATATGCATGCACTCGATATCAGCATTTATTTGTAGGACAATTACATCAGCGCTCCACGGTACTTCGAAAGACACTAAAACTACCCTAAGCTCAAACTAAAAATAATAATAATTCCTAAATAATTTTAACAAAAAAAATGTATTGTTTGGTATAGTCATGAATGTTTAGTGTTATTACATATGATTTGCAACTTGCGTTCAAATTGTAGACTGCAATAACTTTAATGTAATGTAGAACTTTAAGGATACTCTTCAAAGTTTAGACTGCCTACAAAAAAAACTTTCTTTTCGCGTTTTAAAAACTAATATCCTGTAACAAATCTCTCATCATCTCATCGAGAAAAGAAGCTCAGTTTTCTATAACAAATGAGTAATAATGCAAACTCGATCTGCATAGTTGACTGGAATTATGTAATGACTAATAGTTAAAACTGTTCCATACTATCTGAGTTTGAAAAAAACTACACTCAGACAACCGAGGTGATCCAAACTCGATCTGCATAGTTGACTGGAATTATGTAATGACGAATAGCTAATAGCTATAGCTGCTAGAGTATCCAAACCGTTCACCGTTCAAAAACTGTTCAAAACCGTTAAAAACTGTTTCATACTATTTAAGTTAAAAAAAAAACTGTACTCAGACAACCAAGGTGGTCCGACTCCAAAAACTACATATATTGAAGTGTAGAATTCAAAAATGCATTAAAACGTGCACATGTCAAAACTGACACAATAAATTTTTCAGAAATGTTTACTGTAGGATCATGTAGCGCTCATGATAACGGCAGCGCTCATTATAACGAAAGCCATGAGAACGACGCCTACAAAAGCCTTGAAGAAAATCCTGGACATAGCCCCGGTCGACCTAATGGGCAAGCAACTTGCCATTACCACAGCACTCAGACTAAAGTCGGTGCAAACGTTGACATCGGATTATCGTGGTCACGCCGGAATAATCAATGAATTTAAAGGGGTGCCCAAAAACATAGACCGCTGTCTAGCAACACCTGCTTTTGGCAACAAAATTCTCATAAAACATACCCTCTAAAGAGGAGTGGATGGAGAAGAAAGGGATACCAGCAGGACACACGCAGGTCTATACAGACGGCTCACGGAGGGAAGACAAAGTAGGCTGCAAAGTTTTCTCCAACGACCTCAACCTCAGAATCAGCCTACGCCTCCAGACTACTGCAGCGTTCTACAGGCGGAGGTAACCGCCATAAAAGAGGCAACAGAGTGGCTGATGGTAAATGGGAACCCTGGTAAACAGATCCACATTTACACCAACAGCCAAGCTGCTCTCAGGGCAATTACTAGCGTGTGCACCAACTCAACAGTGGTCTCTGACTGTCGGAGAAAGCTGAACAAGCTGGGAGCACACACAAACTTAAAACTCATGTGGGTACCAAACCACAGCGGAATCCCAGGTAACACAGAAGCGGATAAGCTTGCAAAGAATGACACAAGCTTGCACTCAACCAAAGTATTACAGGATATTGGTATTCCATTTGCCTCGTGCAAGGAGACCATAGCCGAAATAACCTCAAACCTAGCGGAGCAAAGGCGGAGGGATGAAGACACCTGCGAGGTAACCAGGCAAGTATAGCCTCACCGAAACAGGAAAAGAAGCACAAACATCGTCTCTCTAAAAAGAAACGATATCAGACTGGCAATGAGAGTCATCACGAGACACTGTCCCATTGGCAAACCCGCTGAGAGACTGGGTATAGCAAAGCGGAACTACTGCAGAGGCTGCCTGGATGAGGAGAAAGAGGAGAATGTTCAGCATTACTTATGCCAATGCCCCTCTTTGTCCGCAACACAATTGCTCTTCTTAGGCCGACCTTTCTTTGATAACCTCTCTGACCTCGCATCACTAGATGCGCAGACTCTCATGAGGTTTATTCACGGCTCGAAATGGTTTGACAAAATCCCCTGAGGAGGGTTGTACTTTTAAGTACTGTGGTAACACAACGTGCCCATCTGAAGCCTACGTGAGCGTTAGCTGCCACTTAAACCTAACCTAACCTTACTGTAGGATGAAAATTTAATTTCAATATTTATAGCAGTTGAAAATTTTAAATTAAATTTTAATAATACTCCGCAATTGTTTTATAGACAATTTTAAATTTGATTTTCTTAACATTATTATAATGCCAAAACCCAATCGGGGCCAATTAAAAATTGTGTTTTTTAGACCTTTTTTAATTAATTCATCATTTTTATTAATTTTCTTCGTTTTAGCTAAAGTCAAAATCTTACAAAAACCAATTTTTGAATTAAATTTTAGTTTTTAAACAACAGCGTCTATAAATGGAAGATATCATTTATACCTATATAATGTTTTCTATCTAAACAAATAAACCAATAATGGGTTTGTCAAAAACAGAAAAAAACGCGATTTTCGGCCAACGAATAAGAGATACAAAAAGTTTTATTTAAAAGAGGGAAAAAACTACAATTTGCTATATCAAGTTCTAGTTTTTTTGCCGTTAGTCCGATTTATGACCTTATAAAGTTGACCAATTTTTATGTATAAAAAAACTGGTTGTATTAAAAAAACTTAAATGTCAGATTCGTGTTCCTGTCATCAAAATTAGTCATTAAATTGATATATCTACATTAAAAATACCATCCACACAATCATTAGCCAAAACAATCAAGAAATTAACAAATTTAATCTAAAACTAAACCGAAAATATCATCCGGGTTGTGCAGTGTCAAGTTCTGGTTGTGCAAATTGCATCCAAGTGGTAAAACCAAACCGAGAGTCAGCAAAATATTGAAGAAAACTCAGAGACAGTTTTGAAAAAAAAAACTTACATTTTTGTCATTTTGTAACTTTATTTTGTAACTCCCTCCCCCATGATTTGAAATAAACGTTGGAGGCATATACCGCTCTCCAAATAAAGCAACTCGAAACTATTTTAATGACTTTTCTGAAAGTTTAGTCATGCTTCTTGAAGATAATCATAGAAAAGCTAAAATTATTTTGTTAAAAGATTTTAATGTACATAATATTAAATAGTTAAGTCAGCACTAACCAGCCACTTATTATTTCTGTTGTTAAAAACTAAAAAACACATATTTATGCAGAAAATCTGAGAAAAACCATTCAAAAAGTTAAAAATGTAAAAAATTTACTGTGCTGAAGTTTTGGCCGCTGTGATAGTTAGATTGTGTTTAAATAAATTATAAAATAATTTCACAATTTAAAAAGTTATCAAAAAAAGTTCCAATCTTGTTATTTAACCAAAACAAAAGTCATTGTCATCATCATCACCCTGCCATGTAAGACATAGACTTCATCTAATTCTTTCCATGTGTTTCGGGTCTGAGCTACATTTATCCAGTTTCCCGCAAAACGTTTAAAGTCCAACAAGTTGGTGGTCTACCTCAATTTCTCTTATTTGCTCGTGATCTCCATTCCAGAAACCTTTTCATCCAACGACCGTCTTGGAGTCTGACCAGGTGTCCTGCTCATTTCTACTTTACTCTCTATATTGATTATGTCGCAAACTCCAGTTTTTTTGCAAATGTAAAAGTTTGAACCTTGTCACGTAGTATAATTTCCAGCATTGTTCGTTACATATTTCTTTATGTCATCTTTAATTTTGTAGTTAAAACTTTGATCAGCGTTAGCGTTTCTGCGCCGTACGTTAATACCGAAAGAGCACATTCGCCGTGTTAAGCATATTGGTAAGTTTTCTTTAAGGAATATTTTGCAAGTTTAGTTTATTTGTCTCGGCCGATTTCAATTTCATTTCTAGGTACTTATATGCATTTACTTGTTCTATCTCGACTTTGATATTTTCGGTGAGAACAAGATTCGTCATGAATTTGGTTTTTGTCATACTCATCTTTTCTCTATCCACCATAACTCCGTAGTTATGCCAAGAACAATTTTTATAGGCGTATTTGAGAATTGCTGTAAATAATTTAAGCGACATCGTACCGCCTTGTCTGATGCACCCCCTCTCAATTTTTATTTTATCCGTGTAGTTTAATGCTTGATGTAGCATTTGTGTAGATATGTTAAATTATTCTTACGTATCGGTAGTTAATTCTGCATTGTTTTAATGCTGCTAGTATTCCGTGCAACTCGATGGTATCAAAAGCTTTTTCAAAACCGATAAATCTTAGTATCAGTGGCGTATTATACTCGATTTGTAATATTC
The DNA here is from genome assembly GCA_963932245.1 of Tachinus rufipes. Taxonomy (NCBI): domain Eukaryota; kingdom Metazoa; phylum Arthropoda; class Insecta; order Coleoptera; family Staphylinidae; genus Tachinus; species Tachinus rufipes. The sequence continues at coordinate 39,478,039 of OZ010741.1, read as the reverse complement.
AAAAAAACCGCGTGCAACTACAAGTTCTGCAGTTCTCGTGTTGAAAAAGAGGTTGATACTTCTCCACCAAAGTATGCTACGCAATGTGCACGTAAAGTGGAGATTCTCAGTAGTACAACAAATTATTAAATTTGCTATGTAAAAAGTTTACATCCTGCAATTATTGCACGCAATTAATGACAATTCTGATTTTGCAAATAGGATCAGCATAGTCATATGAGAGGTTCCCATAAATAATGTTTGATATGTAGATGTCACTGTCTTACACAGTCAGCAGAGGAACTAGAAGAATGAATCAAAAAACTGAAAAAAGAAAGCAAAATTTTTGGCCTAAAATCAACATCAATAAAACAAAAACCATAATCAAAAACCAAGGTAACAACATCAGGTATCGGGCCTGATGTTGTTTACACACATACAAAAGTATGAAATCATTAACCAATACATATACTTAAGGGCACTCATTACAAACATAGGTGTATGTAATAAAAGAATCAATAGAAAAAAGAAAAAACGCCAAGTGAATTTCAAAAAACATCGATTACGACCTAACATTAAACACTGAAAAGGAAATAATAAAAAAAGAGTTCAAAATATCATGAAAGATAGCTTAAGAAAAACAACAAGCAAATGAACTACAATCACGATTTCTCTGCAAAGAAGATAAAAAAAGAAAAAGATCATCAAATAGTAACTAAATCGCATGTTCATGTAGATAAAGCAGTCAATCTACTATGATGGTGTGGACTCTATCGTCTAAGGCCTTAGTATAACTCTTTATTTATGCTACTGTCACTAAAGAAGCGCACCTAAAAATGTAACGCATATTAATTTTACCAAGTGTACGTGCGCTTTATAGTTATCGTTCCTTAATATGTGAATACAGTTTTTTTGCGGACTCTGTATATTATCGACAATTAGAATAAGATTCCAAAATAATTATTTCCCGTGACTTATGCTGCTGTTGATCCAATGCAGCCAGTTCGCTGCTTAGAAAACTATCATCCAACTAATTTCTTACCACTTTTGTAGAGTGCGCAAGACATCAATTTTGCTAAAAAACTAACTTTCGACCAAAACAAATTAATTCAAAATGTTCATTTACAAATTTTGGTTTAGGTTTACATCCAAAAAACAAGGTCCAATTATTTTGTGAAAGTCAATTGGTAAAAAACAACAGATGATCAATCACAATTCATTCTCAAACCATAAAACTTCTGGCTTAACCACTACTTATTATTTACAAAAAATCAACCAAAATATTAGATATAGACCAGTAATGCCCGTACCAATAGTCAGAGATTAAATCTCGAATTGATCCTGGATTCATAAATCAAAGATTCATTTTGATAGTCGTTGATTGGCTCTAAGCTAACTCACGGATATTGTGACGGCGATTTTAGTCGCAATCGGCCAATGTATTCTTCGCTTAATTCTCGGAACATGTTGAAAACTATGCAACCGTTAATATAATTCTAGATTTAAATAATCTTGGGACCACTCAAAATTATTTAAATATTGATGTTGCATAGTTTTCAACTCGATCCAAGAATTAAGCAAAGAATATATTAGCCAAATGCAATTAAAGTTGCCGTCACAATATCCGTAAATTGGTTTAGAACCAATCAACAAATAGCAAAATGAATCTCGGATTCATGAAACCAGGATCAATCCAAGATTTAATCTCTGACTATTAGTACAGGCATACAAGAATGAAACAAATCTCTCGCGCTCTCATTAAAATAGAAGAACAAGCCAGCAATAACAAAGACATGAGAATGTGCTACAAACACAAAAACCATACAATGAAATAAAAAATATACATTTCTGAGAACATTAATTAGGATACCATAGCAAATATAAAAACTGGCACGTAATATAAGTACCAAAACCAGAACCCAAAAGTTTAAGTACAAAAAAAATATAGACATAGAGTACCAGTATAAATAAAATATCAATTCAATAGTATACCCTGTGAGAACAGAATACAACAAAAGTTAAATAATAAAAAAACAAGCATGTACTTGCTCTGTACATCTGTACTATCTATAACTTGACGTGCAGAAAACAATTGAACCCATTTCCTGCAAAAAACACTTACAAGATTTGATCAAGAAATACGCAAAATATCACATTTATTGTTATGTTGGTACACTCTGACGCATATCTCTATTAGAAGTTTATTTTATTGCTCACTATCGATTCAATAAAAAAAATGAAATATAGCGTTGAAAGAGTTATCAACAAATAATACGATCGTTCATAAATCAAACAAACGTTTCTAATAAAGCTGTGAACAACAACTTGTTAAAACATTAAAATAATCAATTAGTTATTTCCAAGAATTTTATTGTATTTTGAGTATGACAAATTTTCAGACAAATCAGACACGCATTAAGATGTTCGACTTTTAGGGAAGAATAAAACCACGTAGAATTATCTACAAGTTTATGGACACCTTGTATATTGCTTCTAAATAAAATAAATTATTTATTAATGTTATTAGAGCTAAATATATCCCTTCAGTAAACCATTCATTATTTATTCAATTCAGTCCTGCAAATGCATTTTATCGATTTCAAATAGACTGCCCGCCTTTAAACATCCTTCATACAATTTCTTATTATAAAATAATATTCAATTAAAAGTAAATTGGCCGTTTAAAATATTATACGGCCAATTAAAAGAAAACATATAATTTGAGATGAATAAAAGCTTACGTATTACTGCTCGGCATAATTGCACTATATGGCTTGATATACAACTTCTTAGAATTAAATCAATTACATGCTGTTTGATTTGATTCATGTGATAAAAATCTGAAAAATGCTGATATACACTTATCTTTAAAGGAATGTTTATGTTTATTGTTAATGGTGGGATTATAATAGGCGTAAGCATAACTAACTGTGTATGTTATCTACTTTTTGTCATAATTTTTGTTTCGTATGAAGGTGAATGAGTCATCGTTTTATTTGAGCTGTACACATATGATTGTTTAGGCATTCAATTAACAATATAGACAGACTGTCTGGTTAAATTACATGTATATATAGATAATTTAAATTATCATTAATAACAATTATGAATATATTTTTAAGTATTATTTAATAAACAGGTATTTTTTAATTAAATATATACTATTAAATTGCTTATAACAACATTTACTTAAAAAAAAATAAATTGGTAAGATTCGTTGATTATGTTTAGCATATCAGTATACCCTAGCAAGGCAATTATCCAAAAAATTAAAGAAATGTAAAATTTTTCAATTAATTAATTAATTATAAAGCTATCGTTGCGCAATTTTTGAATTACTTAGGCCATAATGTTTGCTGAAACTAATCTATATAAAATTTTTAGATATTTCTTTAAAAATATTTTCAAATTAACCAATAAATCAAAATTTTGCAAAATTACTAATTAGCAATAACTTGATTAAAACTATTAAGCTATGTTTACGCAAATTTGAGATTAGTTAGGTCATAAAGTTTACAAAAATAAATCTTTAAATAATTTTTTTTTAATTTTGAAAAGTGCAAATTAAATATTTTTTAAAAATTTACTAAAACTGACAACTGGCTTTGATATATTGTAAAAGTTTGAAAATACATATTTTTAAATTTACAAATTATTATTATTTTTTTTAATTTACTATACTGACATAGTTGGATTAATTTTTAAAATAAAATTTTCAAGTTCACTAATTAAATTAACTAAACCATCTCTATCGCAAATTACAACTGTAAAACTGTTTGATATTTCGTTAAATTAAAAAAAAAAATAAACATTGCAAATTAAGCTTAGTTTTAAGGTTTCTAAAAGTTTTAATTAACTAAAATGTTTTTTGGCAAAAAACTACATTAATAAAATTTTGTGATATTTTGTGATATTTTGTGATTATAAGTTTTTTAAAATATAAACATTTTTATTAATCTGCACTGCACTGAATTGTTATTTTACTCCTACAATTTCATGTGTTTATAAGTGTTTTTAATTATGACCTAATGTTTTAAAAATTATATTTGTGATTGTTGTGCTATATGTATTAAACATCATTCTGTAAAACTTATAGCAAAGTTTGTTTATTGAAATTTAACCTAAAAAACGGTTATACCGTTCGCGCATTCTCAGTCCGCGCAGCTCAAAGCAATATTTTAACCAGTGGCGTGTTTTAATTTGTAATTTTATATTTTGATCTTATTTTAAACATTACCCAATCTTGGTAAACAACTTCTTCTGGCCTCAAATTAGTGAAAGAAATCTCAAAAAATTGTAATTTTAACAAAACGGCGCAACCTGCCACACAGCAAACCAAATAACAAAATGGTTGCAGACAAAATTTGAAGGAAAGTTAGTATCTCGCGCCAACGTGATGTAAATTGGCCACCAAGATAATGCAATTTGACGCCGTTGGATTTCTTCCTTTGGTGATTTTTTTCAGAAGATGTATTCCAACAGCGCAAAAACAAAATCTAAATTGAAAGATAATGTTCAACGTTGATAAAATTGTGCCGGCACTAGGCCAAAATATCATCAAACATTTTGTAAAAAAGACCAACAAGTGCCAGCAGTCAAGGCGACCATTTATTTGGATACCATAAGAAATATAAAAACTGGTACGTAATAGAAGTACCAAAACAAAAACCCAAAAGTTTAATTTAAGTACAAAAGAAAATATAGACATATGTAAATTGACCACCAAGATCATGCAATTGGACGCCGTTGGATTTCTTTCTTTGGTGATTTTTTTCAGAAGATGTATTCCAACAGCGCAAAAACAAAATCTTAATTGAAAGATAATGTTCAAGATAATGTTGATGAAATTAAGACGGCACTAGGCCAAAATATCATCAAACATTTTGTCAAAAATACAAACAAGTGCCAGCAGTCAAGACGATCATTTAATTAGTATTGTGTGCCATGCATAACCTCCATGTCTACATTCTTTATTATAATAAAATAAATTAAAATTCCCCAATAGTTCTATCACCGCTTTAAATCTAACTGTACAATGTGGCAGCTACAGTAGTTTGATAATAACTCCGGTAATTTTTTGGCCAGATAACATTGTTATCAAAAAATTTGTGAGTTATGGCTTTCACAAAATGCTCCTGCTTCATCTCCAATTTATTTTCGAAGCCTAAATCCAGTCAACAGCTTAGATCTATCTTCACTAAAAATAAAGGCTTCTACCTCTAATACCAGAACGTCGAGGGTTTAAAAACTAAACCCAAAAAAACTCTTGCTTGCTGAAGCCGTGTCAAATTGCAATTTGATTGTTTTTACTGAAAATCGGTAACTCGGAATTAAATCTATCAAGCTATCATTCATTTAAGTGTACATAAAGGGTTTTCCAATAGAGACGCCCCTGTTTTGAATAACTGCTATTTGAACATGTGTGAAGTTAGCTCCATATTATAAACGTCAATTTGTTCGAGACATTATACCATTTCATCATGGTGAAGTACACGTGTGCGCAACGTTTGCAAATTATTAAAATTTATTACGAACATTCGAGTTCGGTCACCGCAACTTTACGTGCGTTGACTCCGATTTTTGGTCGTTATAACCGTCCGAATAAACGGTCTGTGGTTCGTTTAGTGGCTAAATTCAAGTCGACCTACTCATTATTGGATGTTGCCGTGCCGAAAAGAGCAAGACCAGCCAGGAGCAAAGAAAATATTGGCGCTGTACGAGGTTCTGTAGCCAAACAACCAAAACAATCGATTTCACGCCGTTCTCAGAAGTTAGGGATCAGCCAAACAACATTGTGGTGGATTTTGCGGAAAGAACTTGGCCTACACCCGTATAAGATCGTTCTAACCCAAGAATTGAAGCCGAATGACCATTTGCTGCGCAGAAATTTCACCAATTGGGCCTTAGACAAGATGGAGATAGATAATAATTTTCATAAAAAAATCATCCTGAGTGACGAGGCTCATTTTTGGCGGTTTTGTTAATAAACAAAACTGTCGCATTTGAGCAAGGAAAAATCCTCAGAAAATCAACCATGCCGGCGAAATCATTGGCCCTTATTTCTTTTTCAACCATGCAAGAAATGCCGTCACGGTCAACGGCAATCGCTATCGGGGCATGTTAACCGATTATTTTTGAGACAAATTGGATGATTTCGATGTGGACAATATGTGGTGCCAACAAGACGGGGCCACATGCCAAACAATCGATTTATTGAAGACCAAGTTCGGAGACCGTGTTATTTCAAGACACGGCCCAACCAATTGGCCGCCTCGTTCGTGCGATTTAACGCCCCTAGACCTTTTTCTATGGGGGTACGTTAAGTCAGTGGTCTACAGCAACAGACCAACAACATTGGAGGAGCTCCAGACCAATAATGAAAGAGCCATTATATCGCCAGATTTGTGTGAAAAAGTGATGGAAAATTAGGTCCAGCGTCTCCATTCGTGCCGGCGTTCCAGAGGTGGCCATCTGAACGATGTTCTGTTCCATTCTTAATGATATAGTGTCACCTTCAACCCACAATAAACAGATCTTTGATATCTCATCAATTGCTCGTTTTATTTACATTTCAAATGGGGGCGCTCTTAATGGAAGACCCTTTAGTTTAACCCAAGAAGTTTGTGTTACACCCTGTATAATTTATGATTTACTTACAAATAAAATATCTCACTTAGATTTAATAAAAAACTTTCTTAAAATTGCAAACTAACAAACTAACAAACATCTTTAGTATTTTGGATGCTTCACTCCTTTTATTTTGTCTCTTGCTTGATTCACTTCTTCTTATTAAATGTGTCGTTAAATATCCATTGTCATACCTACAATTTCGTTTTTTACAAAATAAAAAAAAGTTTTATTCTTATAGTGCTTCCTTTTCCATATATCTTCCCCTGTAAAATAAGCAGTAGTAAATCGTATCTACGTGGATTAAGTATTCAAGTTTTCGTTATTTTACTGTGACGAGCATTTTGCATTCTTTAATTAGTTTCTGCAACACTTGTTGGAGACATGGTCTGTCCAGAATATTCCTAGTATCCGTATGTAGCACCACATATCAAAATATTTAACTTTTTTTATTGGTGTCTCACTTACTGTCCAAGATTCAACCCCATAAAGAACTCAAAATGCATAACATGGTGATAGGCGTATTTTTGTTGGCAATAGTAAGTTGTAGTTTGATATTTTGATGAAACACGCTTGATACAAATGCAATTGTCCTAAATGTGCCTGAGCTAAGCACATTCAAGCTCGCATCTGCTTACATAAATTCAAGTAACCCATTTCCCACCATAACTGCTGAGAACTTCTAAACACCCAGCGTGGAACAGTTCTAAAACCAACGTACGTTGAGCAAAAAGCTACCTAGTAAAAGATTCAGTAGAACCCACACACTATAGCTCTGCTGGTTACAGAGAAGACTTCCTTAACGTAGCAATAAAGACGTCAACTGCCAAGTAAAAATTAAAACAATCAATGACCTAAGCTCCGACCACAATTCAGAATTACTGAAACTATACGGAAAAAGATCAAATCTACTCACAATACCTGGAAAAAATATTGACAGACCAGCCGCAGTAAAAACGGTTGCTGACATCATAAGAACAGTCAAACTGTTTTCAAACCTCATTCACAAAGCCATAAAAAATTCATGCTGATAACCCTCAAAGATTTTCTCAAAAAAACAAAAAGCACTAATTTGCAAACAAAATGCCGCAAAACATCAATGGCAAAAGCATAGCAACACTAAAAATCGCAAAACCCTAAACGTTTTTCATAAAGAGGTCAGAATAGCCATAAGGTAGCACAAAAATCAATGCTGGCAAACAACTTTAGAATCAACCACAGATGATAAAAAATTAATATGGCAGATCTCCAAAGCGTTGCGCAATAAACAAATCCATGGCAAAACTAATTTACAATACTCCATAAAAAGAAAAGCAAAAACCTTTGTTGACAGTCTCAAACTCTTTGACCAAGAAGACTGATCACGTCAAAAAACTCCATCGAGAAATCAAAGACTTCCTGGAAAACATTGACGAGAACAAACCGATAAACAGCGTTCAACCTTCTCGAACCAGAAAAATTATCTGAAAACTAAAAACTCAGAGTTTTTAAATATTTCTTGCCTAAGCAATAATGGCCCTCACCAATAATGTTAATGCAATTCTACGTACAAAACACACACACGTCCAAAAGCTTAAAAAAGCTAGCATGTAGTTAACATCCCAAAACCTAAAAACAACCAAATGTTTTCTTAAAACTATCGGCCAATCAGTCTTCTATATACCTTAGTAAGGTCATAAAAAGGTAATCTCGCAAATAATCCAGGAATACACTAACAATCTTCTACCCACCCATCCAATATAGGTTCCGACGAGAATACTCTGTAGTTCATCAACTAAACAGCTTACCACATTTTGTCAAAGGTTTTAAATTAATGAAAACCACAGAAATAGTATTTTTTGACATTGAAAAAGCCTTCGATAAGGTCTGCTAGCAAAATAAAATACTTCTAAAACTGCACAAATGAAAATTTCTTCTTATAAAGCTGATAGCTTCATATTTAAAAAAAACTCTAAAAGTTAAATTCTTAAATAATGTTTGTACCTCACTGCAAATCACGGCAGTAATTCCTCGAGGCTTCATTCTCTTGCCGAAATGCGCTAGAGTTTGAAGCGCGGGGGTTAGAATTGCTCAATATGCTAATAATACAGCTACAAAAAGTGGTTAAATGACTGACAAGTCAAAGTAGACCCAGAGAAAAGCAAAGCTGTTCTCTTCTCACGGCAACGCACCACAACGCACAAAAACTTCTTTCTCGACGACGTTCCTATTCCGTAGTCCAATTCTAGCAAGTATCTGGGCATCATATAAATAACTTAAGTACAAATTGCAGATGACCATTCTAGACTAAGCCAGAATAGTAAAAAACCTGCTAGTTCCAATGCTTCAGCAAAACAGCGGTATGTCAATCACGTTTGCATCTCCTGTCTGAACAATGGCTGCAAACATGCACCTCAATCGTCTTAAAACTTTCCAAAATTCCATATTGTGAGTAATATATAAATATAATATAATAAATATAAATTTTATATATTAAATCTAATTAATTATTATACTCTGAAGAAATTACGACAAAAATGTGTTTTATCTCTTAGAAGCTTTAGCATAATTCAATAATATTTAGTACAAAGACAATTTATTAGTTTGTGTAATATAATGTCCTTTAATTAATAACTTTGTTTTATTAATCCCACCCTGCGCTACCGCTTAGTAAAATTCCAAAGTACGAAACTTGTTTAAGGTTAATTAAATGTAGTTAAATATTCCTAAGCATATATTATGATGCAAAAAGTTATAAACCCTAATACTGGGATTTATAAAAATATAAAGTCTATTTTAATTAGCAATTACATCAGATTGCACAAGCATATATACAAACATGTAATTGTATTGACTCAACGAGAAATACCATTCCAAGAAACAACATCACTAATAAAATAGAATTATTAATTAATTACATGCACCAACATTTCTTAGAGTGAATAAATTGAGAATTTCTGCATGTAAGACACCAACGCATTACACTTGCTTTAATACAGTATACATAGCAAAATGACATATATGATTTATCGGTTTGCATAAGTTTGTGAAACTACGTCAGGTAATAGTATTTACTACGTTAAAACTTCAATAACTGCGCATTATTTACCCGAAAAAGTCATTCATCTTATCAAACGGAAAACTACAAAGATAACATACCAAAATATTCAAGTCAATTAAAAAAATATATAACTTCTTATCATTGACATAATTTGCGATTACATCGTATCGGTCAAAACAAATCGAATTGATTAATGAGCAAATATTTGCAGCTCATTAATTTGAACTAAATTTTGTTCTCTTACATATTTATATATTTGTCATGATAGGCTTAAAATACTATTTAATTAATTATTTTATAAGACGAGTTAAGCTTTCATATTATGAGTAATGACGTGAACGAGACAATGTGGCCACCAAATAAGTAAGGGCCGAAATGTCTTATTGATATATTACCTCCTAATGCTAAGATAAATTATTTTCTGGATGGGGATGAAAAGCTCATCAAAACAACATCCGCCTCATGGTCATCGTAACAGATGGAGGGAATTACTAAGGCACCTTGCAATAAAAAAACATATCATGCTTTTAGCAGTTAGTTGAGCGGAGAAGATATTGTAATAAATAATTGTATTAATATCTCACCATATGTTTGGATAGATTATTTGAATTATATTAAATATTTTATTTTATACGATTTCCTAGGAGGAAAGCGTGTACAAATATATTATTAACAGTAAAGTGAAAATTTAAACATTTCTAAAATAACTTTTTATTGAGCTATATTAAATGCAAGAAACTACTTTTATATTAAATATGTATTAGATAAGGTATTTCATTTCTATTTTCTTTTGTATGTTTGGTTCGGACTCCTTTTGCCCACTTCTCATAACTGTTAAAACGTTTCGTGCAAAATTATATGTTCACTATAATTACAATAACATTATCCTAAATGTATTGTGGTTTTAATTTTGTATCTACTAGGACAGGTTCGCAGTCGTTATATTAACGTTAGTTTTGTAAATTGCAACAATTAATTCAATCGTATTTATTATTCTATTACTTCCTATTTATGTAATTTTATATTAGTAATTTGTACTATTATTTTTATTAAAGATACTTTGTTTAATTACTTTCTAGCAAATATAAAATAATTTATTCAAACTAAATCCAACGAAGCGGCCAACAGAGAAATTGTTTTACAAAACTCGTCAGTATGCCTTGTATGAATGAGTACGGCCCCGCATGATAACAAAGAACAAGTTTGAATAAATAATTTTGCGCTTACAAATTCTAGCAAAAAACATATACAGGGTGTCCCACGTTGCGAGGTCAACACTAGCTAGTTTAAATGAAGTAAATCGATCCTGTAAAATGTCCTATTACGTACAAAACCAGCAAAAAAGTAACAAATCACCTGACAAATATCATATATCATTTAATAAATAATTTCTTTCTTTTTTTATAACTTATAAGTATTTTAGTAGTACAGTATGAGCACATTCTAGTAAGAAATAGAAAAATAATCTGCGATAGAAACTCATATGCAAACTTTTTTTTAATTGCTTTTAATATAATTATATGTGATTAAAATCTATAGATTTTTTTCTTCTTCTTCTTGTAGCAATTGTCTGTAACAGTTCCGTGTAATATTATTGAATAATATTGCAATATTCTAGCAGACACAATATTAAATAACATAATGTTTAATGTTTTTTGACATTGACGTTTTATAATATTATTAATATAACGTAATATTTTTATTGAGAATGTAACTCACATGTCACAAGACGTTGTATACGCCAATCAGAAGCAAGCATTCATGAATTAACATGTGAAAATAATAAAAAAAATTAAAAATTGAAAAAAAAAAACTTTAAAACGTAATAAAATGTAAAAAAATAAAAAAAAAATAATTTGTTATATAAGTAAAAAGCTGAAAGTAGTAATGTATTCGTAAAATTAAATTTGTGATAAAAATATTGTAAATTGTTTTATTATTTCATAAACATAAATTATCATGTAGTAGAGGTCACAACCATTATAGTATAATGTCTTATTCATTATCTTCTTGTCCTAATTTTCGATAATAATTTTGAAATAATAAGTTTATTCGTTTTTTTTTATAGTAACTCTTGGTACAAAAATAATAAAAAACAAAGTGCTATGATGTAAGTGTGTAAGTAAGTTTTTAAAATGTTATTTTTAAGTGCAATGTAAAAAATGCCTCTTGAATTGACTGCAAAACTTGCAAATAAAAGTAAATTTTTATAATCTAAATAAATCAAATCAGTGGCTAAGATGTGGTCAATCTGAAAAGCTGCTCAACCAAACAAAAATTTATGTTGTGATATCTTGAAATGTCTAGATTTGAATGTTGACCTATATATATATGCTTTATAAGTTTTGAAAAAGCGTTTGATAATGTTTGCTATCACAAACTACTCAAGCTCCTTCAAAAGATAAACCTGAACACTAGGAACATCTGCATAATTCAAAATTTGTACTATAACAAAAAAAAAAAACAAACATCAGAATGGATAACAAAAGCAGCATTATACCAATATATGCAAAGAATTGCAACAAGAGTGTGTCTTGTCCCCACTGTTATTTAATGTATGCATCAAAAAGATCTTTAGAAAAGCCCTATAAGAAGAGGAAGCAAAAGTAGTCATAAATGACAAAATACTAAATAACATCGCTCTGCCAACAATACGGTTATTTTGATCACTAACATAGAAGACCTCCAAGAACTCGTAAAACGTACCAATATTGTATGCAATAAATAAGGCATTAAAATAAATTTAAAGAAAACAAAATTTATAGCAATCTCAAAAAACAACATCATCGTTGACAAACTTAGAATTTCTAATAAATACCTCAGCACTTAAATAAGTAGTAATACAAAGCAAACCAAAAAAGTAAAAACAAGAATAATGTTAGCAAAAAATGCCTTTACACAAATAAATACATTCTTCAATAACAGAGATCTCTCCTTAAATCTCAGATGCTTCGTTACTATGTCTTCTCAATCTTATTATTCAGTATGAAAAGTTGAACACTTAATAAAGCTCACGTGAAAAAGATATAAACTTTCAAAATGTGGTGCTACAAACAAATATTAAGGATATGCTAGGCTAATCATGTGACAAACATCGAAGTTCTAAATCGATTGTTATATTGCTATCAACTTACTATAATTATCTATTTAAAAATAGCAACAAAAATACAAACAGTGGGCAAAATAATAAATCTTTTGATCAACAACACTTGCGTAAATGGGCTACAGTAGAAGAAGCTACCCGACCACAATTTAAACTTGGTTACCGCCCGCTTACTCAAGGAATCTGCTTCCGCCTTCCTGTACGCACCCAATGATTGACTAACATCAAACATCCTTGAAGCAAAACTAAGATCTAAAAAAAAAATCCAAATAATGTCAAAATATCTGGAAGAGACCAGCCAGAAAGCAGAAGGTAGTATGTGATCTGGGTTAAACAACAAGGGCCTCAAGCCCTGTAACTCAATAGAAGGGAGCAGACAGGAAAAAATTGACAAAGAAAACATGTACAAAATCAATTAACAAAACAGGCCAAAGAACAGTATACAGATCAAGATAGTGGCTTCTAACATCAACGCAAAAAGCAGTCAGAAACCAAATAGCCTCTCAGTGCATACTGTTGTTAGTGGAAAGTGGAAAGCACAAAAAATGCTTGTTCAAGAGTTTACCAAAGCTAAAGCATTTGTATCTCGATATTTTTTGTGTAATCGGAATAATCAATAAACCTAAGATTTTTGCAACTGACGTTAGTGTAAGCAACTGCTAACCTAACCTGTTATATATTACCCAAAACCCTTACAAGCAACACCACCGAGTTCACAAAATAACAATCGAGAAGAATCAGATGAAGTTTACATCACCTTCAATATGAAAGTACACTACCGACTTCACAGACTCGTAGATAGTCAAGAAGAACCATAATTAAAGAAAGTTTAATTACAAACCTTCAATATGAGAATAGGTTAATATTATCCTAACTTATTCAATGCGCAAGATCTAAAACTGTTATTTTTATTTTTATTATTTATTCCATTGCCTTTTTACCTTTCGGTGTAAGGCTTATACATTATTAATGTGTATGATATTCTCTCCATTTCTTCCTATCCTTGGCTATCTCTCTTATTTCTTCCCAAGTGTTCCCTTTTTTTGTAGCCTCTTCCTTTATTGCGCTGTTCCATTGTTTTCTAAGTCTTAACATACATCCTTGCTTCACCACTTTATTAGTTTAGAATTCTTTTGATCCCACGTTATTCATTCTGATTATGTTTCTGTTTTCTGTGTACATGTTTTTAATTACGTTTATTATTTTCTTTTCAATTCATCTCTCTTCTAGTTCATTCCATATGTCTTCTCTCTTGATCCTGTCAAATGCCTTTTCAAGGCTAACAAAGCATACGTGCATTACTCTATTTTTTTCATCATCTTCTCACTTAGCTGTCTTATTATAAATATTACATCCTGTGTGCTTCTTCCTCTTCTAAATCCACATTGGCTGTCCTTTATTGTCATTTCTAGTTTGTCTCTCATTCTTTTTTCAATAATTCTTGAAAATATTTTGCTTGGTAACGAACATACCAAGCAAAATTGGGTGTAAAATTCCTCTATAATTTTCACATTTTCTTTTATCTCCTTTTTTATGTGTGGGTAGAATTATTTCTTTTTTGTTTCCGTTACTAGTATTTTTATTTTTTGATTTATCATTTCTTCCACCAGTTCAGCATTTTTTCCCATGTATCCTCTTATATTACATCTAAAACTGTTAAAAGTATAAAAAGCATAAAAAAGTAATTTGAAAAATTGCGGTAACCTTATGATAAACGTCTTTAATTATCCAGCTCTTCTTCTATACGTATTAAGGTTTTACCTTTTTTAGTTAATTTAGTTTGATTGGTCTCAATTTGCCAGTTTCTTGACTTAAAAAACAGTGGGAATCAACATTAAAATCATCCTGACTTCAATTTAATAGAAATCAAATTCGTGACGCAGCCAAAAAGATTTTTTTGCAAAAGAAGCAAACTTATCAAAATGTAAAAAAAAAAATTATGTATAAACTATTTTGGCGCAGTGGATAGAATAACATTAAAATAACCTTTACAAAATTAAATCTGTATACAAACCGGAACAATAAAATATAACTTTTTGGTGGTCGGTAGGATAGCATTAAAAAAACCTTGCCGTGCCGTGCTCGCTATTGGCATAGGCGCCTCTCTCGTATGTGGTGTGCGATTATTAGTTCTACTCAAACATACAGTTTAACGTAGAATCCGAACCACACCACTAGAAAGGTTTACTAAGTTTGCCATTGCCTTGTAATATATTCAACAATTACATCAACCAAACCCAAACTGGCTGCCAAACAATCCTTGGCGCATCGGTGAGATAGCATTAACAAACCTAACCAAGATTAAATTTGTACACCAACTAAAACAATAAAATATAAAGAAACAAACAAACATTGGTGGCATCATCTAGTGCAATTTAATACTAAATCTCCACTTTAATCGTCGTTTGTTTGATTATACATCATCAATTGTATATAAGCACAGAATTATGTTTTCAATTTTTTTTGCAATGCCCTAATCACAAAAGACAAGCTTTGTAAAACCAAAACAATTGAGTGTTACCGCAGCAAGAAAAAAGTCAATCTTGGCATTGGAAGTGCATAAAAAGCAGCAATTAGCATAAAAATCAAAGTTTCAGAAACACAAATTGCGTAAGTGTTTCTGAAACTTTGATTTTTACCAAATTACACAATTTGAAAGAAAACAAATTATCAGAATGTAAAAGAGTAATTTAGGTTTTGTTAAGTTGGCAGACGTGTTGGTCCACCATACGCCAGTGTAAATAAGAATTAAATAAATTAGCTGGAAGAAAGCCCAGAAACTCGTCGGAGAAGCAGTGGAAGTCCAAAAGTGACACATATACAATCGATTCTTAAAAAAAGAAGTGCAATTCAAGATAAGGCAAAACCAACACAAGCAATTTTAACAAATTAGATAAGAACAATGGGTAATAGAGTCTCTATGAGGACAATTTATAAAATGTCCTCTTTTAGATTGCGCTTTCATCGTCTTTATTGTTGTCTCCATTTAAGAATTTAAAACCAATCTAAAAATGTGTTTAACATTAACTCCTGATGTACCTAATAGTTTGAAAAGAAATATGCTACAAAGAAAGGTCCCCTTGAATTTTCATTCTGAGCACAAAAACGCGCGACGTTACATTAAAATGATTTTAAAACCCGATCTACTTCAAATCATTCAAAACCATTTAAAAGCAGTTTTAAAGCAATATAATGCGGAACCATATACTGCTGACGTAACTACAGACTTCCTAAAACAAAACAACATTAACTGTATGCATTGGCCATCAAGATCACCCAACTTGAACGCTATAGAACATGTCTGGGATATGCTGGATAAAACATTGTGTCATTTCCCGCGTCCTCCAAACACTTTAGATAAACTTCATCACCAACTTCAAATAGCCAGAGACAAGCTGACTCTAGATGGAATAATTCTTCTTCTTTTGTTCAGCCTGTAGTTGTCCACTGCTGAACATAGACTTCCCTCATCTGTTTCCATGTTAATTTTGTTTGTGCCTCTTGGTGCCATTGTTTTCCTGCAATGGTCTTAATATCGCCCAACCATCTCTTTCGTGGTGTTCCTACAATTATTTTAGTTGTTGTTAATTTTCCTAATGCAGACCAGGTTTGTCTAATACGCCAAGTTTAATAAGCTGACCCAAGTATGTATTGTTATAAGAAGAGGTGATGAATGCATAAAAGTAGACGGAGATATAATGCAAAAAAATATTTTTTTTAGTAAATATTATTTTTCTATAAAAATTCAAATGTATACCAACATACACTAACTATTTCCAATAAATTTCAGAATTGTAAGTCAACTCCTTCAGAGTGGTTATTTTGTTTGAAAGCCATATTATACTAATTTAAATCCAAACAAATTTTTTTTTTATAGTTTCATAAGCATAGCAAATTTGTAGACGCGCACCGTTGAACATTGATACAAGTTATTACGCTAGTTTAGGTAAGGTCTGCAATTTATTTTAAGCAGTTTTAGTATGTAATACCAAAACTGCTTAAATAAAACCAAATAAAAATAATGTGGGAGGGAAGCATACTTCCAAAGGCAGTAAAACCAATGGTAAATTCAACATTTTGGTAATCATAATTTGCTATCAGTAGATCCTTTTTAAATGTATTTAAATGTTGGTTTTGGTCTTTTTTTATATAATAACATAATAATGGTTAGTGATAGTTAAGAATTCACCCTTAGTAATCTGAATTTGTCAGAAAATAATTAATAAATACTAAATTGCTATATTATTTTAATAATATTTTCCCGTCAATGACAGTAGTAAATGTAATATTAAATAGATATAGATATAGATTAGATAATATTTTTTACAAATATCTGCTTAAAAACTCGGAAGAATTTAACCCAATTCTGTAAAAATCTATAGAGTATAAACCACTTTCATTTAATTTATAAGATTAACATATAATTCAAATTAAATACTAATTCTTTTGTATAAAATAATAATTTCTTTATACTGTTAAAAACACTGACAGTGATTAAAAGATAGAATTGAGTAAAAGCCAAAAACCTTAAAAGAATAGATACGTGTGAAAAATATTTAAATATTCATTAAAACAATTTATTACAAAATAAATATTGATGTAACAAACAATGTTTAAACGTTGAACCAGTTTTGTTGCTGCCATATCAATTTATAAAATCAATTATTCTATTGTACAATTGTTGTACTAGACATAATTACGCCAAATAATAATAATAATTATGAATTTGTTCCCCACTTTTTTAACCGCTAAGAATGGTTAGTAAAATTGATTAAAAAAGATAATAGATTCGGCATTGACATACATTATACATAAATTCACTTGAACTAACTTTGCACTCACTTTATTTATCTAATTTACTACGGCATAAATCACACAAATGAAGTGGTATAAAATCATAATTAATGATAATTCACGCTTTTATGTATCGTTAATTATATAGGCTCTTGGATTTTATGTTGTTGGAGCTGATATTACTACATTTAAAATAATAACTCACCGGTGATTGACAATCGAATTATATAGAAAGATAATGGCTTCACTTACCTGAAAAAAAAAACATAAAATTAGATATAATAAACTTGTATGAAGAATTTAAATAAGTGACAATGTGGACTATAATGTTGCATAATTATACTTGTTTAAGTATTTACTTTGGAATGATGAATGTTTTTATTGACATAATGTTTAGTACATTTTTTGTGAACAATTATATTTTCAATATAAATCTCAACCCTGTTTTTCCCTAATGATTAAAGTTATTCACATCAATTCAATTCAATTCAATTATTTTTAATTTTGTAATATAAATGAGTAGTAAATACAGTTTAAATAACTACCAGTGATTTTTATTGGAAAATAGCTTCAAATTTTATAAGCGATTAAGAAAATAATATAATAAAGGGTTGGCTTTCAAACTTTTTTAACGCTTCCTTAGGGTTATTTATGTCAGAATAAAATATGCAACTCAAACTTGCTTTTAAATATAGCATAAATTAGGGGGAGAGTTTATAATAAAGGATCTGTGAATCTGTATAACTTTTTTAATAATCCAAGGGAGCGTTTATTTATAATAAGACAATTATTTCTTTTAACGTACATATTTATATACAGGGTGTTCAAAAAAGAATGTAAAATATTTAAACAAAAAGTCTTAATAAACATGGGTTGTCATAGCAACGGCTTCGGAGATATGGAATATTATTTATTTTTATATATTTTTACAAAGAACAGAGTTATAGAAAATGTTCGAAGTGCCCTCCTTCCATTTTAAAACAGGCATGATATCTTTGTCTGAAGGACATTGGTACTTTTTCTAAAACCCCCCACATTGGCTCAGATTTCTTGGCACTTTTCATTAATTTTTAGTAGAGTAGCATACACTAATGATTTCAAATATCCCCAATAAAAAAAATCAAGAAGAAGTCCGCCTTTTTCTACCCACTTATGTGGAACAGTTTGATCTAAATGTTCTCTAACGGCAATCAAAAAATGAGCTAGAGCACCATCATGCTGGAACCACATTTGCTGCCTGTGGGCCAAAAGAATATCATCCAAAAGATCATACATTGTGTTCTACAGAAAGTTGAAGTAAGCAGCGCCTAGAAACCTGTAGCCTACAACACCCATCCAAATGTTTAATGAAAAACGTGTCTGATGTCCACATTCAATTACAGCATAGAGATTTTTGTCGGCCCAACGATGTGCATTATGAAAATTAACAATGCATTTTGTGTGAACCCCGCTTCATCCGTAAAAAGAATGTTGGCAAAAACTGCGAGTCTTAAGCAATCTTGCGTAGAAACCAGCGACGGATATAGCAGCTGCTCGTGGAAAGTTCTCCAAACAAGAGTAGCACCAACTCCTACCTCGGCTAATATTCTCCGCACACTCGTCTCAGAATTATGCTCTATCCGTGCTATAATTTCTTGTTCTGCTCTAGGAGTAGATACCGACCTTGGTCTGCCGGAAAGATAGTACTGTTTTCAAAAAGAACCAGTATCTCTCAATCTCTGGTAAATTCTTCCAAACATACAATGAGAAGAAATCTGTCAATTTGGATAAGCTTCTACATAAAGACGTCGCGCTTTGATGGCAATCCCATTAGCACAACCATACATAAAATGCATGTCAGCTAGTTCTGCATTAGAGTAATCAGCCATAGCAATGAAAACTTGTGCACTAACAACAACTGTCAAATACTGAATGTTTATTTCACAAAACATCAGCCAACTATGATAAGAAAATGCACGTTTTTGCAAAATAAAAATGAAAGGAAAAAGAATAATAAAAATAAATAATGTTCCATATCTCCAAAACTGTTGCTATGACAACCCATGTTTATTAAGACTTTTTTGTTTGTTGTAATTCGTACTACTACTATTTTTGAACATCCTGTATAGTAATGTAGTATTAAATATAATGTTTATAATTTAGGTTAACTGTTAATAATTAAAAAAAAAAGAATTCTGTTTACCTCTTAAAAAATCTAATCAGTAATTCACCACAACTGCAGTAAAAGGAAATATTGTAAAGAGTCTAAAATAACAGAACACATAACAGGAGGAAAAAGATGCCCAATCACAAAAAAATAATAATTAAAAGACCAAGAAAAAACGTAGAATACAAAAACCTAGATAATTAAAGTCGGCACAAGAACAAGGACATCGACAAAAATGTATAACATCATCCAAACAGAAGAAGAGAGGCGCACGACCTACTGGTGGCAACAAAAGTGAGAAGAAAAATAGACAGTGATAGTGAGTGAATCAAATAAAAACAAATTAAGTGGATAGTAAAAAAATAAAAACTCAGAGGCGGCTATCTTAGCAAAGAGTAAATGTAGAGTTAAGGTAGAAAAATAAAAACACCCAAGAAAGAATTAGTGTGTGACAATATAGGAGTATACAGCTGTTACATCAGTCCAAACTGCAGAATAAAATATTATCAGGAGCGGATAGAAAAATAAGAACACAACTTAAGAAAATAAAAAAAACAAACAAATTCTGATAAGAGACGCAAAATCGCCAAGAGATGATAGCGGCTGTAAATCTTATAATATGCAACCAGGAAGATAAACCAACGTTTGTAAAAAAAAAATCCAAATCATACACCAACATTGGATACTGACAGAAGAAGAATTGCTGAGCCTACATAATTACATACAATACAGTACAAAAAAAAAAGAAAATAAAAAGAAAACAAGAAAGGTAAAACAGAAGAAAGATAAACAGAGTAAGAATAAAAAGTATAGAAGCAGAAAAAACAACATTAAACAAAAACATAAAGAAAATGCAAAAACTACTCAAAAAAGTTTACGAAAGCAGAAGAAGAATTAGTCCCAAAGTACAGAGAAGGCGGAAGAATAAGACCGTACTGGTAGTACAAAAAAATCAAGGAAAGCAAAAAGAAAGCAAAAGCTTAAAAGAAAAAAATAACAAGGAAATAATAATTGAGAAATTATTTACCACTAAAGAAATTGTAAAATAACCAGCAAAAATAGATGAGAAAACAAAAACAGTCCCTGCAACAATAAAAAAGATAAAACAGATCATAAGGGAACTATCTAATAACAAGGCACCAGGTCCGGACAAAATATCAACAAAAATAGTGAAAGCAGCGCTAGAAAAAGTGAAATAACACAAATAATATACAAATGTCTAAAAAAAATAAAATTTCCGGCTTGCTGAAAGGAGGCAAACCTAGTGTTAAAAAAAAACAGGTAAAACAACGGCGTATAGACCGATATGCCTAATTAACAAATTGTAGAAAATGTTATCGTAAGGAGAATTGAACAAAACATAGAAGAAAAATGAAAATAAGAAAAAAAAACAATATAGATTTAGAAAAAGAAGATCCACTCTAAGAGCCATTAAAAAAGTAAAATAGCAAACCAAAGAAAACTAACAAAAAATACCAAGATAATATGAAGAAAAATCTACTGACCAAAAATAGAAAATATATGCTGACTAGAGTGGTAACACAGTGTTCTGCACTAGAACCTAAATTGCAAAATCTAGTCTATAATGAGCTACTTAAGATAGGGTTTCCGGAAGGAGTGACAATAACAGTATTTGCAAATGACGTAGCTCTGGTAGATTGAAATATAGACATAAAAGTATATATTAGAGTTGGCAATAGAAATGATAAAGAGATGGATGAGAAATAAAAGATTACACCTGGTTCCGTAAAAATCTGATGCGGCATAGCTATAGACAAAGAAAACTAATAAGAAAAATGAGAAAATACAGCTAGGAAGTTACACTTGAAGCATAAGGATGAAACAAACATGTTAAGAAAGCGATACCAAAAAAAAAAGACCAGGAAAAGAAGCAAGAAGACTAACAGCAATGGCGGCTAGAAATAAACTATTTTACGCCGCAAAAACATAGAAAGACGCCTTGAAGACAAACA
This sequence comes from Tachinus rufipes, assembly GCA_963932245.1. NCBI lineage: Eukaryota > Metazoa > Arthropoda > Insecta > Coleoptera > Staphylinidae > Tachinus > Tachinus rufipes. Next base: position 39,456,377 of record OZ010741.1, on the reverse strand, counting down.
AAAACAGAAATAAAATAAAAAAAGTCACAAGAGCAAGCTTATTAAGAATCTGCAAATATATTAAACATAAAAAAATGGCAAATGAAAAAACTAGTACAAAATGAAAAGTGTCTCAAAGGTCATATGCTAAGACCAACACCTCACTACGTCTAAAAAAATTGCTGAAGTAAAATCTATTCGTTTGAACAACAAATATTAAGACACGCATCTTGAATGTATATACTTTAAATTGCAAAATGTTGAAGATTAATAACACACAGATTAAATTCTGCTAGGTATATTTATTAAAACGTGTATACAGAACAAACGTTGACAAAACACAATAATTTAGTATAAAGTATATATGACAAGTAACACACACATACATAATACTTGAATAATATTTCATAGTACATAGTTATTACGAGTGAATGTTTGCCAAAACAAAAGAATTTTTACTAAACTCCTCCTTAATCTAAACTTTTTAAACAACTTTTAACAATGATATTCTAACTTAAATCCTTAAATCCCTTTAATTTTGTCTTTTAAGTTATTAAATATTGCTCTTAAAAGTGGTTTGGTAAGTAAATCTGCAATGTTATTTTGCGATGGGCAGTAAACACATGTTTATAATACTATGGTTCTTTAATATGGTATGCTTTCACACCGATATTTTTAGTACGCATACTAATACGTTGTTCTTTTACATTTCGTAAACAATTTTGATTATTTTCATATATTGTAGTTGGAGTTTTTACACAAACATAAAAAAAATTGAAAGAATTGCGTAAGCATATGCATTCTTTACTTGTTTCTGCTAAAACTAAAAATTCAGCTTCAATTGACCTGAATTGAACTTATCATTCCACCAAAAAAAAAAATGAAAATATAGCCGCTATTAGATTTTCTAGTTGTTTTATCTTCAGCCCAATTAACGTCTGAATATGCGTCAAGTTTGTTATTTTATTTTAAGCCCAATCTTAATTGATACTGTAAAATGCCTTTTAGATACTTAATGAGTCTTTTTACTTGTTCTCAATCTTTTTAGTTGATTTTTTCATGTAGATCTTTTCAGTTAGGTGTTCATAATAAAATAAAGTTTTTGCGTCAAGATAGTTCATTTTCATGTCTGTTCCGGCCGCAATGCTAAGCATTATTTTGAAAGTTGTTTATTTTACCACTGTTGCAAAGATTTCATCATAATCGATTATAAACTTTTAATTAAATCGCTGTGCAACCAATCTTGCCTTATATTTTTCATTCCCAGCGGCATCAGTCTTGATTTTGAATACCCATTTACATCCAAGAACATTTGCATCTTTCGGCGAATTAACAACTGACCATGTTTCATTGCTATTCAGTCAAGTTCTTGTCGTATTGCAGTAACCAATTGTCTTTATATTTACATGACACAGCTTGATTGTAAGTTTGTGGTTCTGCATTAGATATTAGGAATCCGTAGTAATTTTCTTTGGTAGGATGCTTTTTGACAATCGTGATGAGCTTCTAGTTGTCACTTCTGTTGTAGTATCTTTTTGTTGCAGTTCATTACACACACTAGGTCTGCTTTTATCACAATGTTACCCACACTTTCTCCACCCAAATTTAATTCACTTAATTCACTTGTTGAACTTAAAATATTGATGTTCTCGTTGTTGCTGTGTTTTCGGGAGGTGTTGACTTCGCTGTTATTATCTCTGACCTCATTTCTGTTGTCAACATCAGGTTCCTCCTGAATATACGGAAAATGTATATACATATGGTTGTTGATATTGTCTTCCTTCGGGTTATGATGTTGTATGTTTACACTGTTTGTAAACACAACTTCTCATGAAATTACGACTTTACTTCGACTTGAAACAAGGCACCTGTACCCTTTCGATTCCATGTCAAAGCCAAACAATGATGCATGTTCTGCGTTTGGGTCTAATTTCCTTCTTCTTATTTGTGGAGTTTTGACATAGCATTTTGTACCTAAAAGTTTCATGCCGGTACAAAATGCTATCAAAAATCGGTTTTCTTTTGTGCCATAACTCAAAAGGTGTTTTGTTCTGGATACTTCTTGAAGGTAAACGATTTTAAATAAAGTTTGCAGCCATTGCTGCTTTTCTCCAGAAGCTATTATCTAAGCATGAATTTATTAATAAACATCTCATCATCTCTACTAAGTAGCGGTTTTTGCGTTTCTCTATTCAGTTTTGTTCAGGATTGTAAAGTGCAGTGAATTGCCTCGTAATGCCATGACATTTAAAATATTTTCGAAACTCAATGCCAATATATTCACCTCTTCCTCTATCTAACCGCAACATTTTAACTGGTTTATCAAATAAATTCTTCGTCAATGCAACGTAATTTTTGAATTTCTCAAATGCTTCCGATTTCTCCTTAATGGTGTAACAGCTGAAATTGTCAATAAATGTGAGAATGTATCTTTTTTCTCCTGCTGTCATTTCGATTGGACCGCAGATATCGCTGTGAATTAATTCCAGGACTTAACTGGCCTTATTATGCGATTGTTTTGGACATGGTTTTTGTTTTTCCTTTTTGCTCAAGTCTCTAAAACTGTTTGTTTACATTCGGTCTTGACTCGCATATTTAAAACTCTTAACTTATACAAGTTCTCGTTTAAATCACCGATTGCAATTGAGTTTTGTCCGGAAAATACCTCGCATTTCTTGTTACAAAACTTTACATTGTAGCCTTTATCAGTAAGTTTCTTTATAGAGATTTAGTTACTGCCAATCTCAGAAATAAACAATACATTTGTCAGGGTAATTGTAGTGACGTTTCCAATACCGTTAATTGAGTAAACTTGGAGCACTGTAGTGCCATCTGATAGTAGATCTCCGCGGTCCTTTCAACGTCAGAATTCTTCGATTATCTTCGCTCGTACCAGCGCTGAAGTCAATTCATCGTCCTTGCAAACCTCTAATGCCGTTATCAAGCTATTATAGCTATTTGGCAATAAACCGAGCAATATTGCACTCATTAGAAACTCGAAGTCAATTTTACCTCCGAACACTTGCAATTTTTGAAATTGCTCTTCAATATTCAATCCTTTATCTGCCCTTGATCGCATAATCGATCTTAAAATGCTTACTCCTGAGCCTGGGCTATCTTTCTCGTAAAAATCTTTTATCGCTTTCCATGCGGCTTTTGCAAACTTTTTTTCACAGACAAATTGCAGCTGTTCGTCCTCGATGGCCAAAACTATCGTTGCAAAATGCTTTATCGTTTTTTAACCAAGAAAGCGTAACTGGATCAGGCGCGTCACCGTTGACAGTTTGCCAAATTTCCTTGTCTTTCAGAATCATTTCGAGTCAAAACTTCCAATTAAAATAATCAGAGGCATTCTACTTCATCACGCTATATCTGTACTCTGCTGGAGTCATTATGGAGGTAGAAAACCAATCAAAACCAAAATTCACTAAAACTTAACTCAACAAAATGTATCTAGCCCCATAACCTCTTGAATGGTTATATTTTGGATTGCAAAATATTGAAGATTAATAACACACAGATTAAATTCTGCTCGGTTTATTTATTAGAGCGTGTATACAGAACAAACGTTGACAAACACAATAATTTAGAATTAAGTATATACGACAAGTAACACATACATGATACTTAAATAATATTTCATAAAGTACATAATTATTTAGATTGCTAAATTAACTTCCAATAACGCAAGCACCGGCGGACTTATTAAACATTATTTTATGTAAATGAAATAATAAAACATCTTAACGCTAGAGAATTGCTGGGTTTAGTCGCCCCGTCCTGTTGTAGTGCCACTAGTATTATTGTTATGGAAAAATATTAAATCCTATCACATCTACGAGAATATCGGTGACCTTTCTCTCTAGAAAAATATTGACACGTACAGCGCCGTTTTTAAATTAAAATTGGTTCTTATAAGACAAAACGCCAACCAACTCAATATCCAAACGATAAGATTTTAGTCATCACACTTTTTACATACTTACTACATACAATATTCTATGTCTTCATGTTTTTGGTTAAAGATTTAAAGTTACATTTAACGAGTAAAAAATGAATAAAAAACTGATTAAAAACGTCTCTTTTTAAAAATTAATTGCGAAGAAACGACTTATTGCATCAAATTTCTACAAATTTGAGGACACAGATTGGACTTTCTTCTACAATGTGTGAAAATTTTATTCAATTATATTCAGGCGTTTTGTTGCTGAGTTGGATGCTGTAAACCCTAATAATAGCGCAACTATTCTCCCCCCTTCATATGTTTTAATCACAAGTTTATTTTATTTACTACTTTTTGTTCAACTAGTCATCTACAGATCCAATAACTTAATTAATAGTAATTTCTACTTTGTTTATCAATTAATATTTTGTCATAGTTACTTGTTTATAATTAATTTAATTTTTAATAATGGTTTGAATAAAAAAAACAGCGCTATTTTTACAACAAGAAAAGCAAGCATTTTAACTTAGTATTAACCGGCGTGGGGTTGATTATGAACTTACAACGGATATAATGCTAGGGTTGGAAGGCATACTAACAATACAATTAATAAGTTGTCGATTAGAAATGCATTATAGGAAAATATGTTCATCTAAATAGTTCAATTAAAATAAATGTATTGTTGCGTAATATAATAATTACAATCAGATAGTAATGATAAATTCCCCAACTATTAAATTAGTCTATTGTATTTCTAATATTCGGAATTGTAGCACAATACAACAATTCTATTATACATTATAACTTAGTTTTGTTATTATTATTCAATTTAAATGACTTCAGAATTGAATGGAAAGACAAATCGGGGTTGAAATACTGAGTAGTTTTCGGTATAGAAGCCAATAGCTGTCCACGTATTTATCCCTAAATCCCATTTCGTTTTGTAATCCAATTTACATTTTCATGTCCGAGATAATTGTGTCTTTGCCCCCGAGAAGTTTAAAGTGGAACCAAGCCGCCGGGTTAACTATAATAAATTAATCATAAATATTCTACAGGGCTGTGCTGAAATAATTAATAAATGCCAGCGGCACTTTCAGCCGAATCTATCACAGATACTAATCGCATGCACTCAATGCGCAATTAATTTTCCCGGGACCTGACAAAACAAGAACCTCATTTTTATTCCTGAAAAGCTTCGATTTTTTCGCGGCCGTTAATATACGAGATAAATCCCACTCAAATAAGAGACGAGAAAAAGTATGTAATCCGACTAACTTTACTTTGAACTATATGATATCTCTAAATACAATATTGCTATATTAAATCTATTTATATATAAGCCATAGCAAATTTATTGTTTAAAACTTGTTGTTAATATTGATTTACTTAAATAGGAAACAAAAGCATAAGACTTGCTTCGGATGTGATATAGCGGGTCAAAAAAATAATTGAAAATGTTAAACCGCACTTCCGGTAGGAGGAGGTAGTCTCTTCCGACCGGAATAAAGTATATACTCACATGTATATAATTTGTAATAAAAATGCGTGCACATTAAAAAAAATCGTGCACGGGTAACAATGCAACGGGGCGATGGAAACACTTTCAAACTATTGTGTCTAAACAAAGGATCTCCCGGATTTTGACCCTTATATAATAGGGATTTAAGGCTGTGGCATAGGACTTTCTGATGGTTGACATCCGCAATCAATAACTGAGTCTAATAGCTGTTTGCCATTGAATGTATATTCCGCCTGGGTTATACATATTGCCTTAATCATAGCAACTGACAAAGAAAATTCCATATATTTTTATGGGATCCAGTATATATTTCATAAAATCAAACGGGCTTCGTTTCGTCGTTTAAAAGTTATAAGAGGGTTGAAATAGTAGCGGGAGCATAAAGTGTTTCAATAAAGACGTTCTAAAAATTGAATTGTAGATATTTTACTTTGTTCACATCTATAGAAATCACGGTATAAAATACAATAATTTTCATAATCGTTATACGCACTAAATATACTAATGTTTACGTTATTTATTTATTTTAACAACTTGTATTTATTATTTACTTTAAACTGTATTTATCATTTTATAACACTATAATGTAATTGAAAAGTAATCGAATGTAAAATAAACGAGCAATTAAATTTTGATTTAGTTTACATTTGTTTACTGTTTTGATTCTGATCTGAAGTGATATTAAAGTTACAATTTTGTTGATAAATGGTATTTTTTTCATTGGGGTGCCACTGAGAAACTACATACGATATATCTAGAACAATATTGGCCATTTCTATGACACATACTCCTATGTTGAATTATTAGAAAATATAATTATAAACAAACCAAAATTTTGGACAGATATTTTAATAAAACAATATGCATTTATTATTACCTTTTTTTTTTTAATTTCAAAATGTTGTATTTAGGAATTACTTAATACGCCACAACAACATAAAAATACCTTTAAGTTTTAACGAGTGGAATCACACTTGTTAAACTATCACATTGAAGACCAGATTTTAGCACATTGACCTTGAATATTTGTGGCTTATAAGATGATCAAGACCTATACAATAGAGCTTGTTGATACGATTAGGACGCCATACCCTATCAAATGCTTTAGAAATTTCTAGAGCTACTGCAAGATATTCTAAAATAAAATTCCATTTGTGACAAACATAAATCAGAAGATCTGTTGTCGAATATGTTGATCAAAATCCATATTGAGTATCTGATATAAAGTTATTTTGTTCTAAGTACTTGATAATGTAAAAATTATAATATTTTTCAAAAATGTTTGACAGATTCGACAATAATGCAATTGGTCTATAATTTAATGAATCAGACTTGTCTCCCTTTTAGGTACAGGTTGAACATTTGCAATCTTCCAACAGTTGCAAATGTTTTAAGAATTATAGGTGAAATTTCACATCTTTTCTGGTATTTAATTTAAGAAGATATCTTTTAACAACCAGTTGCCTAAAATGAATTTGACCCATCATTTTACCATTAGCTAATATTTTAAGAGCAACAGTAGAAGGATAGTAGAATTAGATGCAAATTGGTTTGCAAAAATATCTGCTTTTTGTTTTTGATCAGTAATTAGATCATTTCGAAGACAGAGTATTGGAGATTTTAAACTACCTTGCAATAAATTTATTGTTTTATAGCATTATTTGTTGTTTATAAAAATCTGAAAAAAATGATTAGCTTTGTTTTTGTCAATCCTATCTTTTTCAGATTGTATTAGATTGTGACAATGTTTGAGAGTTTTTTTATTATCTTGGTAAGCCTGATCGGAACGACTACTGACGTGTTTGTTAAATGCTTTTCGCTTCTTATAAAATGCTTGTTTTGTATAAATTGAGTACAAGTACTTTTGTTTTGGTTTAATAACAGAAAATGCAACAATTTTTTTATGACATTCTCAATAGTTTTTATAAGATTTTCTGCTGCAATATGCGGATTCCCAAAATATAAACAATAAGTATAAAAATCAAAATTATTAAGAAATTGCTTTATTTCATTTAACAACAGAAGTAATAAGTAAATAATCAAAATTTCCTAAAATAGCCTCAAAAGTAGTTGTTATAATCTTAAATAAATAGAATAATTAAAAGATACAAATCTAATAATCTTGGTTCATCAAAAAGTTCAGCACGACGAAATTATGTAGGTTGCTGAATAAGTTGAGAAAGGTTGTGGAAAGCAGCAAAAACATAGCTTGCTGTCCAGATAGTTTTATAGATGATGAGTGATTTAAACATTCAGCATTATGTATAGTAAAACCTCCTGTTCAGCACATAAAAGCATCTCAGATGTAAGTAGTTTTTATATATTATAAAGCTCACTAAGCCAACATATTATACAATAATATACAAATTCTTTATTGCAACATGAATGCAAAAATGGACAAAGCAACAATAATAAAAAAGACAGTCGTAATCAAGGCTTCGATGACAAGGTTAAAGAAAAAATTTGCCTCATATCTCGCTATTATCAAACCGAATCGAAAGAACTCGTGAACTATTCATACAATTTGAACAAATCCAGGCCGACATTAAAGAGAAAGATAATTCAGAGATATCAACAGAAAGAGACAAATTCAAAAAATCGTATTTTAAATTCATAAATTCTGAGAATGAATACAAGAGAGAAAAGGCAGAACAAGGTGCAGTTGATGTTATTGCATCCTGGGTCCACGGGTGCAATCAAAACAAACAAGATTAAACTGCCAATAATCATTTTGCCGGTATTTACGAGAAGTTATGATAAATTGTTACCATACATTAAACTATTCACGGCAATAGTCGATAACAATGAGGGGTTAAGCAAGTTGCAAAAACTACCGTACCTAGAATCCACATTAAAAGGCAAAGCTTATAAGACAATAAAATCTTTGAAGATTACTAACGTAAATTATACCGTAGCGTTAGAACGTCTAGAGCATTTAGAGCAGCGTTATGAAAATACCAAAATTATAACTCAAACACATATTAATGAAAAGTTTGCTATGCCCAACATAAATAAAGAATCAACACAAGCTTTGCAAAAATTAATAGACGATTGACGATCGTTTGAACGTCCAGTGGATTCATGGGATGATCTAATTGTGTATCTCATATGCACAAAGCTAGATGACAAAACCAAAAGAAATTGGAAAAAATCCGTAGTAGATCACAAATTGAAAGAGTTGGAACAGATCAAATGATAGCATAAAGATCAATAAACCAGAACCTCGTAGACTAATCAGAGAATCACTGCATTTATAAATGCAAAAACTTTCTTCAGCTTGAAGTGAGCAATACAATTACAAAGGCGCAAATCGAAAGATTGTAGTATTTATGTATCTGACTAAAGATTGTGCCTAAACTGCTTACGACCCAATTGTCAGACAACAATATGCAAATCAAGTAGATGCAGATATTGTGGTAAGAGACACAATACTTTGCCAAACAGGAAGACTGCGCAAATAGAATCCGCCATTCACAATGCTAGTAATCACGTTAGCACCGATAAGGAACATAAAAACATTATAAATCATGTCCTACTATCAACGGCAACTATATTGATTAAGAACAAGTATGGAGTGTGCCATAAGGCTCGTGAGCTATTGGACAGCGGTTCAAAGTCAACATTATGACTTCCAAGTTGAGTCGTCAGTTAAGACTGCCTAAATGTACAGAAGCAACAATACTTACTGGAATATGTAATGTAGGGGTGGCCAAGCCGCGGACCGCGGGCCGCTTTAAACATTTTTCTGACACGCAAGATTTGTCAGACTTTAACAAAATATACACTCAGATGCAAAAGACCAGGTCATTGGGTATTTTTTTGCAAAAAAACCGGCAATTTTTTTTTAATAAAACTTTTAGTGTTTCACAATCAAAGAGACCATCAGGATGTAGAAAAAAACAACATATGGTACTTATCAGTTTATTTAATGAACATTAATAAGCGAAAACAATAATTTACGTATACACAAAAGAAACACAAAACTCGTTTATTGTGGTTGGTGCAACTGCACGTTCTCCAACGCCCAGCATGTCCTAAACATGTTTTATACAATTTCCATCAGGGCTACATGCAGGCCAGTTAAATTTTCTTATTCCAACTGCAACCAAGTGTTCTGTGACGCAACTCGCAGAATGCGGTCTCGTGTTAGCCTGCATCAGAATAAAGCCATCGCCAATAAATGAAGCAAATGGGACTACGTAATTTTTCAAAATCTCAATATACCGCTGTGCAGTCAGCAATCCTCCATCAATGACAATCAATTCAGTGCAAGCATCCATTGATATTCCTGTCCGTACCATCAGGAAACTTCCACCATAGCTAAGCCGAGGCATAAAAGTTCACTCCGCAAATCGTTCTCCCGTTTGTCTCCATACTCGCTCTCTTCTATTTCGAGAATGTAGGCAGAATCTAGACTCGTCAGTAAACAGTACTGTCCTCTATTGTGCCAATGTCCAATTCAAATGTTTGCGAGAAAATTCGAGTCTGGCTACCCGGTAATGTGGGAGTAATTTACGTACAGGTGCTAGTCTACAAGATTTTAAGCCAGCTTCTTGCAACTTTGAACAAACTGTCCACACACTCACAGCTGTACCACAAACTTCACGGAATTGGTTTCTAATCTCCACTAAAGTGACATGACGATTCCGTTGAGTATTACAAACAATAAATCGGCCATCAATATCAGTCGTTTTTTGTTTTTTGCCAGATCCCGGCCTTCAAATGTTTCTGTCGGTCTCCCTAAACCGCTCAAGTGCTCTTTAGAATGTAGAAAGACTGACATAAAGGAATATGAACACATACATACATACCGCTGGCTTTTATTATAAAAATTATTAAAAACAGACTACTAAAAGAGAACAAACAGGACAATTTATCGCTAATTTACCATAAAAAAATTAAAAAAATCTTATGAGATGATCTTGCAACGGTTTTATAATATCGAAAGAAAACTGCTAAAAAAACGCAGCATTAAGGAAACAATACGGCAACAACAAAATACTAGGTCATATGACAAAACTTAAAATTTTTAATACAAACAAAAAGAGTTGTTTCCTACCACACCATGCAGCAATAAAAGAAAGCAGCGTAAACACTAAATTACGAGTAGTCTTCGATGCATCAGCAAAAACTACAAGTGGCAAGTCTCTCAATGATCTTTTGATAATATGCCCAGTTGTTCAAGAAGATCTCTTTTGCATTTTATTGAGATTTTGCACGCATCGATATGTAATATCGGCAGACATCACTAAAATGCATCGCCAAACAGGAATAGATCCAAGTCAAACCAAGCTACAGAGTATATTGTTAGAGAAACAACGTCAAAAAAGATGTGCGAATATACAAATTAAAGACGCTAACCTACGGCACCGCCATTGCCTCATATTTGGCTACTCGATGTATAAAGCAGTTGGCTGAAGAAGACGTACAAAAATGACCCATAGCAAGCAAAATTGTAATTTTTTTGTAGATGATCTGTTAACGGGTGCAGACACAATAGAAGAGACAATTATCATCAGAAAACAGATTGTCAAACAAGCGGATTTCACTTGAAAAAATAAAACTGAAACGACAAAATAATTTTAAAGGTCTTGGCTCATTCCAATCAAGAACATTACATTTTGCCATTAGACAAAGATGAGACACACAAAACTCTAGGAATATATTTAAACACTAAGGACCACTTCAAAATTTCCCAAAAAAACACAAACAACAAAGCGGAGTATATTATCAGAGGTCGCAAAATTATTTGATCCGTTAGGGTTAATGACGCTTGTAACCATAACCGCAAAAATGATCATTCAATGACTTTTGGAATCAAAAATTAACTGAGACAAATCCGTAGAACAACAAACGGACGGCATACAAATCAACAGAAACGTTATCAAAGATCTAAAAGAATCAATAGAAATTTATAGATTTTCAGAAGCCAGTGAAACCGCATATGGCGATGTTGTATACATAAAAACTAACAAAAAATTCCACACGTCCAACTAATTGCTGCCAGAGCCAAAGTAGCAAGTTTTACTGCCAAGATTAGAGTTATGTGGCTAATAGAGTTGGAAAAATCCATTCAGTATCTAATCCAAAACAATGATAGCATGTGCAAACACACAAAAACGTAGCAGATCTATGCTCTAAAAGATTGTCGCCTAGTCAATTGATCAACAATGAGCTATGGTAGCATAGTCCAAAATGTATACTTAATATGCAACAAACAACCTGATAGTTTAAAATTGAAGACTAAAAGACCATACCTACAATAAAGCTTCCCAAGTGCAAACTATTCTCAAAATACTCTTGCGCAAATAAAGTACTTCCAGTTACAGCATAGATCATTCGTTTCTTCAATAACGCTCACAAAAACAATTATTAGTGGCACACTAAAATTCGAAGAACTAAAAAACGCCACTAAATTGTAAGTTGCATTGGTATAATAATCAGCTTTTAGCAAGAAAATTGATTGCTTAAAAGCAAATGAAAACTACCACAACAAAGCAAGCTCATCTGCGTAATCCCATTTTTGAACAAACAAGAAATAATCCGAGTTGGAGGTAGACTACAAAAATCAACATTGTCGGTAGATCAAAAACAAATAAATTATATTACCCAGCCAAACTAGTAATTGAACAAAAACACAAATTGCAAATTCAGGCTAAAATGCAAACAACATCAGCATCTATAAGAGAAAGATACTGGATTCTAGCCGCCAAAAACACAATAAAGAAAATAATAATGAGGGGTCTGCCTAAAAATAAAATCACACATTCACGCCCATTTTTAGTAACAAAGGTTGATTATTGTTAACCATTTTTAATGAAGAAAAATCAGCAGAAAAACAAAAAAAAAATTAAAGCAATGTTGCAATATTTGCTTGCTTTCAACAAAAGCTGTGCACATAGAATTGATGACAGATCTTACTACGGAATCATTAATTGCAGCATTAAGAAGATTTGTAGCGCAAAAAGGAAAACCTCAAGAAATAATGTCTGACAATGCTACTAATAGCCAACAAGGAACTGCGTAGATTTAATCTTTTATGAATGAAGAACAAGTGCGTATAATAAATATCATGTCAAGGGAAGGCATCAAAATAGACCTTTATACCACCTTAATCTCCTTACATGAGTGGCTTATAGGAAAAGACAGTAAAAAAGTTTAAATATCATTTTAAGAGAATAGCCAGTGATGCAAATCTCTAAGCTACGCCAAAATGAGCTCCCTGACTTGCCAAATCAAAGCCATATTAAATTCACGACCATTGACACCAATTTCAGATGATCCAAATGATCTTCATTTCTTAACACCAGGACATTTTCTCATTGGGAATATTATAACAAGCATTCCAGAACCAGGACTGTTAAACTTAAAAGTAAATTGACTATCACGGTGGCAGCACATTCAACAAAAATGCAACAGCATTTCTGGAAAAGGTGGTCTAAAAGTAATAAATTACAAATTAGAACCAAATAGAAGCAATCTACAAAAAATCTTGATAAGGTCATTCAATCAAGCAATATACTACCCCCTTTTCAGCAAAAGCTAGAACGTATTGTAAAAATGTTTCCAGGAGTTGATAGAGTTCCCAGAGTTGCAGCAATACAAATGTCAACCGAAATTACAAAAAAAGCGATTACTAGAATTTGTCTACTGCCAATTGAGGTTTAGAAAGAGGACACTTTCAAGACAACCGGTATGTAGTAAAAGTAGTTTTTTATTATATTTTTTCAAATGTATAATACCTACTTCTTTTTAAATAGGTAGCCATTTCTCTATTTTATGATTATATTGTCAATTTTAACAGATAAAAATTTTAGTATTAAAAATTGCAACTAGATGGCAAACCAGTCTTTCGTTTGATTATTTATAATATCAATTGTGTTCATAAGAACAGAAATATTTATTCAAAATTGTCTTCGCTGTCATGCGATGCCGTGGTCGTACAAGGCATACTGACGAGGTTTGTAGAACCGAAACAATTGTCTATGCTTGACCCTTGGCCGCTGTGATTCGATTGACTAATTTTGAATAAATTATTAATTCATTAGATAAAAATTAGTTTAGAACAAATTTGTACATGAAAACAAATATACGTATAATAAAAACACAATCAACTTTATTATATTAGCAAAACAATACTTAGCAAAAAAGCTCAGTAAGCCAACGCCTCCTTATCAGAATTATTTCAGCTTTTCTATAGTTACCATCAAAAAGCTTGTCAAAACTTTCAGAAGTCATAAAAACAGTTTAAAGTTGCCTTATTTGAAGACGGTATATGACTACTACAAAAATAGTCTTTTCTGAAAAACTTTTAGTTTAAGAAATAAGCTATTATAACCAATGCCGTGAATTTCGTACGTCGTCAGTCTAGACGATGTAGACACAAACACCCTGTTCGTCAACAAATAAATTTAAGATAATAACTGGAATCTACTAGATTAAAGCAATCTAGATCTTTATTTTTTATTTTAGTTTGGTTTGGTACTTTGGTTTCAGTCAAAAAAATGATATAAGGTTTTCTATGTTAAAAATGCTGATGAACAAAATTCAAATTCTTTTTTTATACCACAAATATTACAGCAATTAATGTTTAAGCCAAAGTCAATGTTTGGTTGATTACATTGGTTAGTGGAAGAAGCGATGCTGGTTACGCCAATTCAATCGTATCACTACCACTAGGAGATATGGCAATTCACCGGAACACCAGCACATTCACAAAAAATATTCTTTTTTCCGAATCTCTGGGATGCAAATCTTAAGTTGCAAATAATAAGCTTTCTTCTATCTTTATGTAATGTTCGTGGTACCTTATTGATACTTGAAGTTGTTGAGCTGACCTTCAAGAGCCTAAAATATAAATAAAATAAACCAAGAATGAGGTTAATATTTATCCTTTGAATTGAATTTTCATTTCTGTTTGGCTCAGTATTGCTATTCAAACCTAATTCACAAAAATGTCGGTGAACAATAAATATATATACACTTAGAAACCTCTTATTTAGAAAACGCCTTTCGTACTTACGCACAGAAGCTGCATACAATTAATATTTGCATATTTTTCATTAACTGACTTGGCATGGTACAATACTGGTGTCAAACTATGTAACAAATACGGGGCATTAGTGTGACGTCACACGACAGTGGCGCTATTGGCGCCAACGTGGATTATCATAACATCTATTTTATACATAGGTGGAAATACTTGTTGGATTTAATTGTGTCGTTATAAGATATTTTTTGCAATCTAATGCACCAAAATGGATTAATATTATATTAAGACATATTTTGATGTACAATTTGTATATATTAGATGATACAATTTTAAATAAACATATATTGAAATTCGGAAATACAACATAACCTCACAAACATTGTAAATATTTAATAAATACTTTTTGAATTCAATGTTAATTATACTGTAAATTTGATCAACTGCAACAAATTATTATTAAAGTTTAAGTTTAAATATTTATTTAGCAAATTTTAATATTTCATAAATTTAGAAAAATTATTAACTAAGTAACTAAATATGTAAATATGTTAATATTAAACATAATATTAAATAATGAACCATCAAACAGTTTTTATAAATTTATAATAACATATATTTATGTTTTTAAATTTAATCATTATACGTTACATTTGTTAAAATCAATAAGTAAGCGATTTGAAAAAGCTTATCGGCTGAGATTTTTTTGCTATTAATATATATATACATATATGTATATAATATATATATACAATTATATTATTTTACATAATGAAAACAAACATAATCAATTAATTAAATTGTCTTAAGAATTTAATCGAGTAATAATTAATTTTGATTATCTATGTTCCGATTATGTGTAACGAAACTATGCATATATTGTTTTTGCAATTATATTTTATTTGATAATGCTTTTGTTTGTGTATTAACAATAAATTTTATAAATTATGTTTTATTTTACAAATATATTATAGATAATTGCTTTTGATCCTCCAATAATACAATCCGAAACTGAAATAATCAAAATTTACTCTACTAAAATCTTATTTGATTTAATAAAAAGTTTAGCTGTTTATTATAATTTCATTAATAAAGTCAATAACTAAAAAAATATAAACTGTTATATATATACAATTAATTAATAAACAAATAACAAAAATATTATCTTGGATAATCGAGGCAATTCTTTGATAAATCATAAATTAGTTTTACTGAATATACAATACTATAGATATAATAAAAAATGTAATAATTAACTTCAATTTAAGAAATGTATTTTAAAATTTAATTAAAACATTTTGTGACGTTATATTGTAGTGAATGTTTTAATATGTGTTAATTTAAAATTGTGTTATTAATTATCTACATATTATACATAAAATATTACCTTGTTGAACAAATAATCACTGCACAAACACTGAATTGCTGAAAAATATCTTATAAGGCCACAATTAAATCCAACAAGTATTTCCACCTATGTATAAAATAGATGTTATGATAATCCACATTCGCGCCAATGGAGCCACTGTCGTGTGACGTCACTACTAGTGCCCCGTATTCTTACTGACTAGACAACTATGTATTATTGACAGATGCGTTACTAATTTATTTTTCCACAGTTTACTTAAACAAAAATAAAACATATTCGGTAGGAACCATTTAAAGATACATGTTTATAATTTTTTTTTGTTCCATGTGATGGATAGTATACACTGTTTAAGTTTCCCAAAAACAATTTGAACCACCCTGTATATTGTTAACTTGTATTGTATTTTTGTAAAATAGCTACGCATTTTATTTAGTTTTTGTTAAAAATAAATTTTGTTTTTATTTTAGAAATTTGCTTATCATTTCCGAGTGTGGCGGCGCCCGAAGCAACCAGATAAAAAGAAAATCGTGATCACGGTTTGTAAAAAAACCACGTAAACCAAGCCAAATATTTGTTTTTTAAATTTTTAAATTTAACCTGGTAACGCACAATATTTGTAGATGTAGGACGGAATTTTTTAAATTTTTATTTTTTTAAATCGACTAAGCATTAATTTATTTCCAGCACAATCGTTGAAACTGGAAGTTTAATAGTGTCATTGCTCTTCTAGTTATTAAAAACATAATAAGTATGTATTAATAATGTAATCGAAGAAGAGTGAAGGTAATACAATCTTTTAAAATAAATTCATAAATACTTAATCACCCAGTTTCCTTTCGGGTAGGCAATTGAGGTGTCCGGCACACCGATGTGTGCGTCACTTTGTTGGGAACACCCATGCAACTCGTGACCACTATTGCTTAACTTTCGTTAGCGCTGTTAATCATGCATGTCCTCTATGCTGTACTACCAACTTATTTGGATTTTGTAAAAAAATGATGAAACGTAATAGTACGATCAATCAAAGCATGAATATCACAAATTAGAAACCTTTAAAAAGCTGATAATATATTTATTCAAATTAAGATTTCAACCAATTTAAGTTTTCATTGTTTTATTATAAACGATTGCGTAGGATTCTTCGGTATTCATTTAAAATTAAAGTATCCAATACAATTAATTGATACCTCATGTTTAAATTTCATAATAACAAATATCTGTTAAATCTAATTCAATAAAATTCAAATTAATAATACTGTTATTATGTAAGATTTCATAAAAATATAGTATTTTCTTGTGGGATCTGACCAATATTTCTTCTAAACAGTTAGCAATTCCTTTCATCAGTTAGTTACAAGAACAATTTTAAAAATTTCTTAATTTAAAAAACCTCCTTTCTGTATTTCTACGACACCTTTGTTGAGAACCAATGCTATGATGTTTTCTCTTGTTAACAAAACTTTTAACGCTTATATGTCATCAAAAAATTATAAAAACCTACACATTATTTAATATATAATTAAATATATTTTACAAGAATAAAAAAGAATATTTAACAGATTTAGTCATCATGGAAATGTTAAATGATTTTTTTCATAAAGTGACGCAGAGTATAATTAAAAGTAGCTAATAATTAATTAATAAAATATCTCTTAGGTTTCCACCCATACAATTCAGTCCTGACAGGTAATAATAGACGTCTTTAACAAATATTATTAGCATTTTATAAAACAACAAAAAAAAAAAAATTTGCTTAATTCAATGTCTTCAACAGACATACATAAATGGAAATTGTAATTTATTTGTGACTGACGTAAATGTTTAATCATTACATTTATAACTTCTATTTTTGAATAATATGGAAAAAACCTTTTTATTGATGTAGCAAGAATTTTTTGATAAAATTTAATAGCATACCAATAATTAACTAATTAATTATACAATAGGAAATATTTGCTTCTAGTATTACATCATATCTTATCGTTTATTTGCATTCATATAATTTAATTTATGTGTGCATGTGTTACTGCACATAATTAGAGTAGTAGTATCAAATGGCCATTATAAAAAATGCTATTGTTTTACCTAATTATACTTAA
Organism: Tachinus rufipes; assembly: GCA_963932245.1. NCBI lineage: Eukaryota > Metazoa > Arthropoda > Insecta > Coleoptera > Staphylinidae > Tachinus > Tachinus rufipes. The sequence goes on along the minus strand of OZ010741.1, from coordinate 39,438,476 downwards.
TCATATTAAAATATAACACTTCTTCGTATATAAATATGAGAAAGTTACATAATACATTACATTTTACTGTTACATAGTTTGATAAATAGTTTCATTTCAGTTTGGGTAAAACAGAACATAAAAAATTTTAAAAAGAAATTTAATTTATTAAATTCATTATTACAATTACAATATTTTCCATTAAATTGTCAGATAAAATTACATCACTCACGTTTTTTATATACGTCTTACTCAGAAAAAAAAAATCGATGCTTTGAAATGTTTGATAAAAAAGTAACATAACATTCACAAGTTTTTCAAATTAAAAAACAGATCTTTGATTTGTTTAAGTTTGTAGTTGTACAGCAACAGAACATTTTCAATTATTGCTGTACTATGGCACCATTTTATTATCAGAAAGTAAAAATTGTAAAATAATAGATTAGTTAATAATTAAAAAAAAATGTAAAAACAGATAATAATATCTTATATATACAAAAAAACTAGTAGCGGAGTACTAGAAAAATAAACAAAAAAGTAAAATTAGAAGAAAGGTGGTTTGCCAATGATATACTGTTTGCAAAAAATAGAAGATTTAAAAATGTTAGTTAGACAACTTGAGGAAATGGAAGAAACATATGGTCTGAGAATAAATAAAAGTAAAACAAAAGTACTAAAAAGCTGAAAATATAACGGTGTATGTAAAAGAAGATAAACTGAAGTAAGAGGAAAGGTATAAGTTACCTTGATACAAAACTTGAAAAAAAAATAAAATAAATAAAAATACGCACAGAGACAAAACTGTAGAAAAAAATATTTTGTTTGTGTGTTTCTTTGAAGATGCAAAACATGGACGATCAGACATGAAATTCAAAAGCGTTGTTAAGTTATTAAACATTAGACAATCGATAAGTAAGAAATGAAAAATAGTTAAGAAAAATGTTAGAAAAAGATCAATAGTAAATGCAGTTATAAATAAAAAGAGAGAGTGGATGGAAGACCATGCAATAAATGTTTGCTAAAAAACGATAATAAGTATGGTTAAAGGTAAACCAAAAAGAAAAAAGAAAAAGAACAAGATGACTCAAGCACTAAGAAAAAAAATAGATGAAGAGAACGGCAGAGTATCGTAAAGAACAGAGAAACTACGTACGTACATACATACATAAGACCTGCAATAAGCAGAAAACTAATGATGAGAATAATGTAGTTTTAATTTATATGTTACCAACCATCAAATACAGGAGATTTGATCATGTTAATTAAACAACTTAAGGAAATGAAAGAAACATATAGTTAGCTTAGTACTAAACTGACCAAAAATGGAAAAATAAAAGACAAGCTAACCCACAAACAATAATAAAATGATAAAAACGACAGAACATCGTAAAGAACGGAAAAAACGCCGTAAGACCTGCAATAAGCCTAGAGTATAAAGTTTATAATATAAATTGTCAAACTTCTGGCCCAGCTCGTACAAGCTTTTAATTTTTTTATTCGGTTAAAAGAGCTAATATTTAAGGCTTAAACTAATGCATATGTTACCATTTATTCCAAGAAAACAAACAAACATTTTTCCGCAAGTAGACAACTGGTAGTTTGACCAAAACTTTATTTAATTGATTTGTTTATATCTCTTATTAAAGTAAATGTATAGTACACCTACATTAGTTGCTGTAAATTCATATTCAATCATCTTATTTATCATAGTGTTTCTAGCAAAAAGATGATTAAAAAAAAAACACATTAAAGATCTAATACCTGTAAATTTGACATAAACAAAACCTGTAATCCAGTACTTAAACAAAGGTGTGTAAGATTTATAAAAAAACTTTGTCAAAGTTAAAAAGTTAAGTAAAAATCAACCTACATTAATTATGCTGTAGTAAAGATATCACTACAAATTACTTTTACCACAAAATCCGTGGCAATTTGACATCAATAATAAATTTTTACGTATTTCCTAAAAAAATCGCCGAGTTCAATCACTTCAACCTTAAAAACGCCAAACAAGCCTTCTTCTTCTTCAACGTTAAACCAACCACTCCTGGATATAGGCCTCTTCTTATTATTTTCACTTCATTCTATCTTGTGCTGTTTGTATCCATATTCACCCAATGATTTTTTAATGTTGTCCCGTCAACGTTTCTGAGATCTTCCAAAGCTTCTTTTCATTGCCATTGGACGCTATTGTATAATCTTGTTGAGCCAACTAGCCAAATTTTGTCTTGCTACATATCCCGCCCATTTCCACATTTCACTTATTTCCTAGTTTCTTATTCAATCTCTCAAGCTAACATTGTTCTTTCCATTGATATTTGTATAGTTTTGAGCCAATTAACACATTTCTGCGTTAGTGCACATGTATAGTATATAGGGTTTTTGAGAATAAAACTCAGATTGCCAAATGCACCCTAACTTTTGTCCTATCCATGTTATGTCCCAGATAAAGATTTATCTTCCAATACGTTTTCTAGTACAGTTTCGCCGAAATAATAGGCAACTTAATAAACACAAAAATTATGTTGACTGTGACTGCACTTATTCCTTTGGCCGTTATAGCATTTTTCATTTGCTCTTACGTTTTACACATTCCATGGGCGACGTTGTTCTGGAATTGAAGGATGTTAAAACGGACAACGACATGAGTTTAACCACAGCCAACATAGTTTTTGTGTATATTAAGTTGCCTATTATACCGGCCAAACTATTCGTGTCTAGCTGTAAATAGTTATTAATGTGTGACACTAAATCTGAGCACGAGGTGTAGATCGCATGGGTGCCGGCTAGCTCGGGAAACACGTGGTGTTCGGCTCACAGATTAGGCGGTAGGGCTCCACTTCTTCAGGGGTTGGAGGAAGAAGACTCCATAAGACATTTAATACGTTCACTTTATTTTATAGACTCACTTTACAAGATATACTTATTAAATCTACTTAGCCCGATCGACATGTATATTCTCGGGTCTCTCGCAGTCTGTCCGCTTTCTGTCCGCTTCGGACCCAGAGAGTTCCCCTCTTAACATTTACTATTCTTACTATTGTCAAAAGAGGGCGATACTGAGTTTATTGTATGTATATACATATACCGAATGTTTATTTTCAACGTTACAAATGGTAGCTTAAATTTTTCCATAAACCAAATTTGATTGATGACTGATGATGTTCTTCGTTCATGACAACCTTAAATTTGATCTGTTTTATTGCTAACTAAAATCTCTAAATATCATCTTTGCAGATGTAGGTGATTTAGACGGGTTTCATCAATATCAATTTCTCTCTCTTGCCAAGATAAACTTTTTTAAAGCATCCTCGAAAGCCAAGAAAAACCTTTTTGGTGATATTGTATCACTTTGTCAAAATCCCCTCTTAACTGGATTTTCTTCTGTAATAATGTCGTCTTTGATTTTAACCTAAAGTGTAGCGTTCTCGCAAATATTTTAATAATGTTTGAATATCTATAATCGATTCTAGCATTATCTAGTGCTCTTAAAATCGCATACGTTTCCATCAAATCAAAGGCTTTATGGTAGTCAATAAAAGGCAAATAAAAAGATATATTAAAATCCAAAAGATTTTCAATAACCTGCTTTCTCGACAGGTTGGTAATAATTGAATTTATTTATTAGCCTGGTATTTGTAATTTTAGTAAAAAGCTTGTATAAAAGTGATTGTAAGCTGACGGATCTATAACTTTCAATTTTCTTACTGCGTCCTTTTTATAAAGTTGGATTACTTCTGCCTTATCACATACTATTGAGATTTGTTCCTCGTTAAAACATTTATTTAAGAGAATTCTTACTGCTTCCTGTATGTCTCCTTTTATTTTGAGCATTTCGCTCGTTATCTAATCCTGACCTAGACTTCTCCCGTTTTTCATCTGTTTCAGTGTTGTTTTTGTTTCATTTTTGCTCATTTCAAAACTTACGTCCAATATGAACCTCCAACTAAGATTAAGAATAGTGCAATTGCTCTTCCCGATTATGTTATATAAGATGAAAAATTGGAAACTGACGCAAAAAACAACAAAGCGACTTGAAGCTTTTAAGATGTAAATTTATAGGAGACTATCACAAATATCTTTGGTCGACTAAGTGAGAAATGACATAACACGCGGTGACAAATACTACTACTAATTAAAGAAAAAATCCAGTAAAATAGATGTTTTTGAAGAAGAAGGATATCCTGGATAAAAAACCTCAAAGAATGATTTGGCATGTCATCGGTTAAACTATTTAAAGGCGCCGCATCAAAAATTAAAACAGCTATAGTAATCACAATCAGTAACCATCGTAAAGAGAAGTTGCCGCAAGAAGAAAAATTTCAGAGATTTCTTCCAAACCTACACTAGCCTAATAGTCCGTAATTATAAAGAGTGTTTTTTTAGCTGCATGAGAAGTTTCAATGGTAGTTGTCTATCTATACTCTATAGATGCTTCCCTTTCACTGTTCTGAAAAATTTTACGTAAGGAACTTAGATTACGTGTCTATAAAATACATTTAAAAATTTTATTTTGGAGATAGGATAAAATAATAATTAAACAATTTGCTTAATTATTATTTTATCCTTTCTAAAAAATAATTAATTTTTAAATCAATAAAAAGGATATAACAACAAAACAAAATATAAAATACATATAATTTTAATTAATCCTTTATATACGCAACTTGTAGTGACATTTCTGCATAAGTAAAAACAGACATTAAAGAAGAAAACATTTACTTTAACATTTATGCTCATCATCAATCAGCACATCAAATATCTAAAAAAAATCTAGAATTTATCAAACAAGTTGTGGTAGTAACGTGTTCAATATTAATTTGAAGTCTCCTTGACTTCTCGTTAAAGCTAGTTCCATAACAAAATAAATTTGCAAAAAACTGCTTTAAAAAACTATAGTCGGTCACCCAAACACTACGTCTTAAATATAAAAAAATAGAGCAAACATTTTGTAAACTATTTTGATCCAACAAGACATGACATAGCTTACAAACCACATATAAATCTCAAAAAAATTTCACCCTACTTTCTAAACCACGCAATTATTAGTCATTATTCGTTATTTGTGCTGGTAATGATTTGTTAGTCAGTATCTTTTTATTTGTAAGTCAGACTACACTTTATTATTTAGCTATTGAATCAATACCATGCGTGGTAGGTAAAAACTAGCAACATAAAATTTTGTCATTTGGTCAAAGTAAAATTAAATCAGAAATTCCAAAAAAACAAAATGTAGATAAATAACAGCTGAAAACTTACAAATCAATAAACAGTTAAACAAAGGTTCTAGTTACATCTTGTTAGAGACAATATATAAAAAAAAATTGGAAATTAGATGAATTAATGTCAAACTCTAAGTTTAGAACAACAAAACATAATTTTGTTTAAAAAAAACTGTCTAGCCTTACAACATACGACTTTTTAAAGCTAAGACCAAACTTAAGAACGTGGTTGGTTTTGTTTTTTTAACTTTTGTATTACATACTAGAAAAAAATCATTTTGTGGATTGCCAAAAAAAACCTTGCAAGCAAAAATGTTACAACTGCATCACTGTATGCCACTAACTCAATACATAAGATCAACCTCGTAAGAATTGGGTGACTAAAGACTGTACAAGGCCGACCAAGACAACAAAAGTCTTATTAACTGCTCAAACAACCAAATAACCAATTAATGTTTTGTTTTTAAAGTTAATAATGTGCCATTCAGAAAGATACGTCAATTCAAGAAACGTGTATGTATTTATTAACTGCATGTATGCACAAGCGTTGAAACTTCAACAGTAAGGATTGTTTAACAATTTGATCAGACACATCAAATAAGTTTGACCTTTATTCAAAAAATGTATTATGTATGTAGCAAAGTTATCAGATAGTGCTTATGCCAATAAGAAAATGTTTCTAGCCAACAGCGCCATCTATGTTTTTTTAGAAAAAAACAATTTATTTTACCATTTGAAAGATAAATTAATTTTAATAATATAGTTTTTTTTATGTTTAGCTAATTTAAAACTTATAAGCCAAAAAAACTGTCTCAAAAAATATATAGCAATTTATAGATATCTAATTTTTAAGTATGTTTTGAGCGCTTTAAACCATCTATATATTTTATTTTTAAGAAAATAATTTTCATTAGCTTGTATCTAAAATGTACAAAACATACAAAATCCAATATTTAATTAAAAAAAGCATAAGTTAACTATTTTGAGTCACCTGTATGTACAGTAAAAGATTTTCTAATAGACAACAGCAACAAACTAACAAAGTGTGTATCTCTACAATATTTAGATTTACCTTCTTGCCATATAGATATACAAACTGTTTGTATAGTTCATAAAAATTAAAAAAAAAATTAAAACAAAAGTTAGCATTAAAAAAAACCGCATTTTGTAAGTAAAAACTAATCTTTCAAATTATGTCAATTTTTTTTACTGAAATATTTGCTTTGCATATTGCAAACAGAAAATGTGGAAAACATTTGGTTTTCGTTTGCTTAAAAAAAAATTAATATGGATGGATTGCTTATCAAAAACGTTATCTTTAAAAAATCAAAAAAACTAGTTCTCAATTTAAACGAGTCAGCAGATAAAAAAAGTTAACGATTCAAAATATACACTGCTAAAAAAAATATTAAAAACACTTCTTTATATCTCTATCACTTTTTAAATAAAAATGACATTCAGATAAAACATTCAAATTATTGAAGATACATATTTTTCTAATCAATAAATAAATAAACTTACTGTCAAGTAATCATATATTTTTAAGATAAGTTAACAGTTAAAAAAAATTTAGTAAAAAAGATGCGCCGGGCAAAGTCAAAACAATAAAACGACCCAAAAACATTATCAATTTCTACCTCTTTCATACCTACGTAATCGTGTACTAAGAGCAAATGATCTTAAAAACTAGTCTTAAGGCAACTCTTGAACTAGGACACATTTAAAGTTGTAGAAAGAGTAGAGAGTCGGACCATCAGCCACTAGAAGTGTATATAAACGGAAGCATAAAAAGAAAACAAAACAAAAAAGAAATAGTAACAAAAATAGTATGAACACGAGAGAAAGTAGAAATGTACAGGCAAAATCTATATAAAAGACATTTTGAAGAAAAAAGCGTAGAACAAAAAATGGCAAAACTAGAAAATTTAATTGCAGACGCAACAATAAAAAAAAATGTTTTTACAAACAGAAGAATTATTTGCAAAAAACTAATGGAGGAGCACAGAACGCACACAAAAAAAAAGAAAAACTAAAAAAGTACAAGAAAATACATGGCGACTAAACAAGAATATCAGAGTGCTCAAAAATTTTACAAGAATAAATGCAAAGAAGTTAAGGCAGTATATAAAAGAAAAGAAGAAACAGAGATAAAAGGAATACGTTCGGAAGAAGAAGCATGGAAATACATTAACAAAGAGAGAAAAAGCAGAAGACCAAAAAAAAAAAACATATTTTGATAAAAGACTGGAGGATACACTTCTTAAACCTTTAAGAAGGATCGGACAGAAAAACTGTTAGACAGAAAATGACAACACAAGAACTGAAACCAGATGTAGATAAAATAACAAAAGAAATGATATGGAAGCAAATAAAAAGACTAAAAAAACAAAAAGCGCCAGGTGTGGATGGAATACAAAATGAAGCATGGATGTATGGTACGGAAGATCTGATTGAAAAACTGACTGAGATAATAAATGATGTATAGAAGGGAAAAAGGTTTCCTAGTCAGTGGAGAGTGGGTCTTGTATATCCAATACACAAAAAAGGAAACAAAGAGCTTGCAGAAAATTACAGAAGCATAACATTACTAAGTACAGCATACAAGATCTACGCCATGGTACTAGAAGAAAAACTAAATGGAGAACTAGAGATAAATGGGATATTGCCAGACAGAAAAGCCGGGTTTAGAAAAGAAAAAGAGACTATGGATAATGTATACATACTACACCATATAGTAGAAAAGGAAATAGCAGAAAAAGGAGGAAAGTTGTATGCATTATTCTTGGACTTAAAAGCGACGTTTGACAGTGTGAGTAGAGAGAATATGTATTTGAGAAAAAAAGGAATAGATGAGCACCTAGTAAAAAGAATGAAAAAATGGAAGTATACGTGGAAACAGTTTTGGACTATAAAAAGTGTGAGACAGGAATGCCCACTCAACCCTAGTTTATTTGCGGCATACATAGCAGATGTAGAAGAAATATTATGTAGGGCGTAGTCAGGTGGGGTAGTAGTGGGCAGAGAGAAAGTGTGGTCGCTAGCTTATGCAGACAACATGATGATTGTAGCAAAGCATTCAAATGAAATAAACAAAATGATTAGATGACTGGATAAATATTTTAGAAAAAAAAAAAAGTTGGAAGTGAAAGTAAATAAAACAAAAATTATGACTTTTAGAAAGGGAGGAGGAAGACGTAGAGTAAAAAATTGAAAATGGGATAGAAAAGAAATTGAAAAAGTTAAAACATTTAAATACTTAGGATATGTTTTTTGTACAACCAATAATGAAAATAAGCACATAAAAAATATGATAAAAAAGCAAATAAAGTGGTAAGACAAGTATGGGGAATTGGTGAAAGAAAATTTGAATGTATGAGAATAAAAGGTATGATGTTTGATAGTTTAGTAAAAAGTATGTTATTGTACGGAGAGGAAATTTGGGGATGGAAAGAGCAAGAAAAGTTAGAGGCTATCCAAACAAAATACTGGGTATTGAGGTAAACAAAGAGACCCCAGCATACATTGTAATTGAAAAAGTTAAAACAGATAAATTAAGAATAGAAGCAGGAAAGCGTGCAATGAGGTGTAAAGAAAGAGTAAGAGAAAGGAATGAATGTATAATATTACAACATGCAGAAAAACATATTTTAACAAGAATGGATATGCTAATGAGAAAGTAGAAAGATTAAGAATTGATAGAAGTATGTAGAAGAAAATTTATGATGAGAGATAGAAATATACAAATGCAAGAACGAAGAACACGAATAAATGAATCTAGGTACAATTCAAACTATAAATACATTATAACGGATGCACTACAAAAGTACCTAAAAAATGTAAACTTAGGAAAAATAAAAAAACAAATGATTGCAAGATTTAGATGTGGAAATGAGAAGAAATTTTGGATAGAAAAGAAAACAAAAATGTGTAGAATGTGTGAAGAAATTAGGAAAAGCATAGAACATATGCTAAAATACAATGAGATGAGAGAAGAGCAAATGGGTAGAAATGAGATATTGAAAGAAGATGGAAGAAGAATGAAATGGATGATGGCGGTAACAAAAAGAAGAATAAAAATTGAAACAGAATTAACAAATAATTAATTAAAAACAAGATTTAAAGTTATTAAAATTATATATTATATTTGAAGTGAAATAAGTTATATAGTAAATGTTATGTTAAGTTGTAGAATTTTCAAGACTGAAAGGCAAGAAATAAAAAATTATTATTATTATATTATATTAACTCTTGAACTAGATGTTTTCCCACCAAACAATTAGAAATCGATTACGGAAAACTTGAAAAACCCGTGCAAAAACCAATTTTGACACGATATAATTTTATTTTTTTTGGCCTCGAGCATTACACTCATATCGTCACAACCATGTAATAAATGTAAACTTTTACAAATTAATAGAATAAATATCCATGCCTTAAAAAAGGTCTAAACGCTCAACGATTCATTAATAATGTGCAAAAAAAAACATTGCACTTGCAACTTATGGTTTAGATTAAAACTTCATACTGTTGTAAGATACAGCAAAGCCACATAAACTTCTTACAAGAACAAAGTATTCATACTACGAATTGGCCTGTATTTAATCCCGACTTAAAGCAAATTGCACATAAGACTTGTTAGATAGACGTATTCGGAAGCGTTCCAATGCAGCCCAAACTCTCCAGCAGATAGAATAAGCAATTTATTTTAATTCATTTATTTAAAGTTATTCTATTTCTTCTGCCAATGCTAATCACTGTCGCCAAAGATAGAAATTTTGCCGCACATTCATGAATTCCAACCTAAATTAGGTTCTTAACGTGCATGTAACATTCTTGCAGTACACGAGAGAAGAATCGTTAATAAAAGTATATAAAAATTTACCTCAAAAAGAAAGAATTATACAAAGTATCCCAAAGATGTGTCAAAAAGTTATTCGTGCTGGTACAGAACACATGTGATATTGAACCTCATACAATTATTCATAAAAAAAGCATCTACCTTCAATTTGTTTTTGGTTTTTCAATTCTTAATCATATTTTGAGAATGAATGATTACTTGACTGTGAATTCATTCATTTACATAAAGAAGTGTTCTTTATTTTTTAGCAGTGTGTATACAAAAACCCATAATTTACAATTCGTTAATTAAAAAATTAGTTTAATACGAGTATAAAGCCTACATCCTACATATCATTTCCGGTCTTTCAAAATCATCTTTCTAATTGACTATGTAGATAGGTCAAATACAGTGTATACAAGAATTACTACAGATCCACAATAAAATTCAAACTTGTCCAACAACAAAAACAAAATATACAACAAAAATAAAATATACAACAAAAAACTGATCGTTCTAAAAACCTGTTGTTATGTGATAATATAATTCAAATAATTTCAGGGATCCGTTATTATATTGCTTGTACTTTTTCTTAAAACAATATTTATATTATTAATTGTAGTTTTGTTGTCTATTACAACAATATCTTCTTGATTGATTTGTTCTGTATTCTTATTATGTTTATTTAGTTTTGAACATATGTTTTGTCCAAACTAGGTCGTCATTCTCTTTTCTTACAGTTGCCCAAAGTGATATTGTTATCGAATGGTTTATCTCTACATTTCTATGTAAATTTCTCTTTTTGTGTATACAGTTTATCTAAAGTTTTCAGGTATTTTGAGCCTAACGTTAATTCGTGTTTGCTATGCAATGCTTGTGTATGATGGTTCTAAATTAATCAATATTAATTTTCTGTGTAGATTAACTCTGTTTCAGTTATTCTATCATATTGTTAGAAATTTAAAATATTTTTCTGCATTTTATTCCTTAAACAGCATTTATCTGACTAGTTGTATAACTAATTTTACCGCATTCAATGCGTGTAACAATATACTTATGTAGTAGTAGAAGCACAGCACTATTCTTCCACAGAATTGAATATGTTATACTAAGTAAGTAAAAAAATGGCGCTTCGTTTATTTTTATAATTATAGTTTCTTCATAGTAGATTGCTCTATCAATTTCAATATATTTATGTATGTCATTTTCATTTTACTTTGATAAAGTTAACTCAAATCAAAAGTTTATGACATAAAAATTAAATATGTGATTTGATTTAAGAGTACACAACTTCACCAAAGTAATTAAGAACAAATTAAAAAAATATATTTTTTTTAAATAATTTAAACTGATAATTGCATTATCCAAACATCAAACCTTAAATAATTTGTCTCTTATCACAAGTCATATCCATAAACCGGCTAGTGCTAGTTTAAAACCACCAGTATTGATTGCCCGGACCGTGTAGTTAAGTTTAGGGCATATGCAAAGCTTTTAGGCACAATCTTATCAAGTAAAATGTACAGTTTATCCATGAACGTGACACCACCCACCACCAAATATGTAAGTATTTTTATTGCAAGAAAATATATTACAGTATTGGTAGATAAAGTATACATTAAACTACATAATATATAGAATGATATCTGTTAAATATGATTAATCATATTTACTAAGCAATTTTAAACAATGGATGTTGTAGTATTATAAGTAAGTACGGTAATTCTTCGAATATAAACTAAACTGATATGAAGGAGATTTATAAAGCATTTCCTATTAAATTTATGTATCTTAGACAAGCAAGGAATAATTTATATCAAAATGAGTGCTTCTTAGAAACCAATTAATGCTTCCATGTATACATCTGCAAACATAGGATGGGTTTTAAAATAAGAGTCTTAAGTCTAGATAGGGTTTAGAAGGTGTTATTCTGTACCGTTAAAGTACTCAAGACATCATAAGATTTTACGGAGATTTGTGTTTCACCGAGGAGAAGGGTTCGCGCCTAATGCTCAATCTTGGGATACATTTGCTAGATTTAGAGCTTTGTGGTTGGTTGTTTAACGCACACAAAAAGAAATTAAAATCGATACCTTAAAACTGCATCCTGTAGAGACTGTGCAATTCCACAGACGACATTTCCCATTCGCGTTGATTAATAGCCATGCAATGCGCAATGTAATGTGCTTTTTACAGAGTATAAAAATTACACAACAAACATTCCTCTTTCGCACAATTCCGTCTGCTTTTTTCCCTTTCCTGGAAATGTGTAATCATGATTTGAATTTATTTACGCTTAATTTCTTTTTACTATAATTATCAATTCCTGTTTCACTACAATCTATATATTTATATATTCTTTATTTTTATCAAATAAAAAAATAGCAATCGTAAACAACGCCATTCGCGTTATTTATGCACCATATTTTATCCTTATATGGGGTAATCATTGAACATCTAAAATGTAAAGTGCCTAGTTAACTTTATAGTTTCCTCTATTGCCCGTTCCGAATCGATATCGTTTTGCACTTAATCGAGAGAAGGAGAGAATCTATCTAAATCTTCTCCGTCTCCCGTTCCTTTGTCGGTATTACAACACAAGGCGAAAAATAAATAGGAGAAAGCGTAATAAACCAAATTCGCGAACGGGCACACTTCATTCCTATAATGCCTTTTGTCCACAGATGGGATTTATTTATGACGCGCCTTCCTGCAAAAACGGTATTTATGTGATAACGGAGGAAACGGGATGGGTTTGATATTAATTGTACGTCTAGTTCCCACATCATACCGGAGGGTCCTCGTAATTAGAATTTGATAAATTGCTCTTCATAAATTATACGTTTATTAATTGAATGGGATTAATTGTTAACACCTATTATAATGATCTATAATTTAGGATTAACCTTCAACATTTATTATAACACCGCTAGTGATCACGAAAATCTGAGAATAAATATTTTCTTAAACATTATTATAAATAGAGAAAAATCCCCTTGCACAGAAAAAGATTATGAAATTGCTAGTATATATTTAACTTTTAATTTGTCTATAATCACGTTGTACAGATCTCAAAGTTGTAATTTAAAAACCTTATTACTAGAAGCAATTTTAATATTACTTTTAAAGAAAATTACTCTCATAAGATGTGGCATTTTATTAAATATCATCCACAGTAAATATTTCAGACAAGGATTTTAAACAGTCTTCATAATCGCATTGATCTTATTCAGATTAAACACCAATTAATACTTATTTGTCTAATCAGTTGAGAAGCATTTTTAATGGATACACAATTTTGATCTGATTTATAATATAAACAGCAATTTGATTAAATGAGCTTATCATTGGTATACACATAAAGTTGTTTTAAAGTAAATTCTGCAATACATTTTGACGTTATAGTTCTATTGAAGTGTAAACTAATTATTTGTGATTTTTTCGCGTTTGATACCGTATAATGGCTAGAGTTTCAGCTATAAATAAATTCACATAGACGTCGATAGAAAATAAATTATAATTTAAATTCAACATAAACTTATTTACAGTACACACACGTTACATAAAGTTTGGAAGTTAAAAAACTGTATCATAATATGTAATTAATAAGCAAAAGATACTTAACGTCAAAACAATTCTAAAATTTTTGAGTTGAGCATTAGAATATGGGCAATTCCATTTCAAACGGACCAGAGCTAGGGGGGGTGCGTTGAGAAACTTGCGTATGTATTTTTTTTTAGTTTCTATAACTTATTAGTAGTCTTTTGATCGATATATGAGAGTATGAAACCTATAAAAAAAAATTCTACGATTTTTTTAAGTTTTTTTGACGTTTTTTAACTTAATCACATTTTTTGTTTAAAAACCGCAATTTTAACTCAAAAAAATAAATTTACTAATGAAATCAATCAGAAATTTTCCGTAGAATCCAAATCTGGCGCCATTTCAAGTTTATACCTTGTCCATAAGCCGCAAAAGCCATAAAACCATGTTTTTGTTCTTAGTGGGCTGTGCAAAAAGGAGCATTTTTTTAATTTATTTTAACCGCCATAGTTGACGTATTTTGATGTAAATTAATTGAAAAATATAAATTTGTTCTGTGTATTTGGGTTTTAAACGTCTAAAACTCAAAAAATCTGCAAAGTAGGCCTATTCTTCAACATAAACTCTTATAAATGCACGTTTAGCCGCGCTCAGAGGAACAATACACCAAATATTATTAAAAATTTGAATTCTGGGGACAATTTTACATAGAAAATTGTCAGTGTTGTACTCATCGTCTATAGAAAAGTCTATCTAGAAAAAAATGTTTACAAAATTTTTATGCAAAAAATGCGTTAAAAATTAATTATTTTTTTTTATTTACAAAAAATATTATAAACACACCAGGGTGTGGTTTAAAACTTTTTTTTAACAAATTTTAACAAGTGACAGGCAGATTTATGTTTGAATGTCAAAAATAATAATATTTTTAAATTTTTGCGCCGATAGATCGAGTCTAAATTTGTGCCGCAGGCGCAAAAACTATCAAACAAAGAGGCCAAAAATTGGTTCAAGCGACAAAAAATGTCTTTGTTAAACTTCTGAAATCAACTTAAAAAAATATAATCAAAATTATCTTTAAAAAAAAAAAAAAAAAAAAAAATTTAAGTAAATTTTGAACAAATTTTTATTTCTAGATGGATTTTTTTGCCAGATAAGCACGACACTGACTATTTTCTATGTAGAATTGTTTGCAAAACTAAATTTTTTAATAATATTTGGTGTATAGTTTCTCTGAAAACTGTTAAATGTGCATTTGTAAAAGTTTATGTTGAAAAATAGGATTATTTTTGCAGTTTTTTTGAGTTTTAAACGCTTAAAACCCAAATACACAGAACAAATTTATATTTTCTAATTAATTTACATCAAAACACGTCAACTTTAGCGGTTAAAAAAAAATTAAAAAATGCTCCTTTTTGCACAGCCCACTGAGAACAAAAACATGGTTTGATGGCTTTTGCGGCTTGTAGACAGGGTATAAACTTAAAATGGCGCCAGATTTGGATTCTACGGAAAATTTTTGATTGATTTCATTAGTAAATTTATTTTTTTGAGTTAAAATTGCGGTTTTTAAACAAAAAATGCGATTAAGTCAAAAAACGTCAAAAATACTTAAAAAAATCGTAGAATTTTTTTTATAGGTTTTATACCCTCAAATACCGATCAAAGGACTACTAATAAGTTATAGAAACTAAAAAAAATACTTGCCCATATATAAGACAATGCAAAGCTAGAGCCTTCAAGCGCTCTCAACATACAAAAAACAAAAGCTGTACGCTACAATATATACAAAAATACACAACCATAACCATAAACAGAAAGACCTAACGCCAGAACCCTTCACCTCCAAGACTGCTTAATTGGCCCCAAAGTCCTGCAAAAGCCACCTCCTCATCACAATGCTGACCAAATTTCAATGATCAAATATCAAAAAAAAAAGATGCTTTCACGTGCTTCAAATTTTAGGGGTATTGAAAAACAGTAAGACAAAAAAAACCTAAAAACAAAACAAAAATAGAAGAGCAATCACTAGAAAAATTTTAGCCAACTTAGAACGGTACAATATTGACATTCTACGTACCCAGAAACCGATTATAGCTTACTGCGGTTACCTCAAAGCAACGATCTCCAACAATAACCACCCACCAGGTCTTTTAAGTGGCCACAACAACATCCAAACCTTCGACATCGATGTAGCGTCTTCTCAACGTTTATCTTCATCGACATCGTCTGCACGTGCCTTAGATGTGACTTCCGGCTGCACCGAGTTAGGTGGCGGAGGCGTACTTATTGCCGTGTCCAATAAGTACCATTCATATAAAATATTTAGTCATTGCTCTGTCTATGAGGAATTGTATGTTTGTGTTGATATCGACAGTATGAAAATAGTTTTAGGTACTGTTTATATTCCACCTGGTTCGGAATACTCTACTTACCAACGTTACTGTGAAAGTGTAGAATTAATTTGTGAATGCAACACTGTTTATATTATTGGCGATTACAACTTGCCACAAACGTTGTGGATTAATGATGAATTTGGTGTAAGAACGGAATCCACTTGTCCTAAAGGTACTTTAGTTGCTAACACGTTTGGGTATATTAATTCGCATCAATTGAACTACATACTAAACATAAATTTGCTTTTGCTAGATTTATTGTGCGCCTTTGGCATTTTCTTCAAACTTCAGCCTTACAGAATCGCTGTTTCCTATTGTACCATGCGATCTTCAACATCCTGCTTTAGATTTAGTTTTAAAACTTGACTCTTTACAGGATACACCTGACGACGTATGGTGTGGAGAAGATAACGTGATGCAATATAATTTCAAAAATGCTGATTATGTTTCCTTAAATGATGTTTTTCTCAACACCAGGTGGGATAACATGTTTGTCGATTGTAATATTAATAAAGCATGTCACCGTTTTTATTCATTACTTTTTGACACAATTGACCATTATGTGCCCAAAATAAATAAGTGTTATAAAAAAACCTATAAATTTCCAATATGGTTTACAAGAGAGCTAAAAGACCTTGTGTTTTCTAAAAAAAAGTTACACAAAGCATATGTGCTGTCTAGATCAGCAGCTGACTACCACAAATTTAGTTCAATACGTGATAAGTGTAAGCAATTGGCTAATACGTGTTATTCTAATCACATTATGAAAGTGGAAAAATCGATTAAATCTAATCCTAAAGCTTTATGGGGGCACGTCAAATTTAAACGTAGCAGTAATCAAATACCATCTACTTTCACAAATGATAATTCTCAAATTGACACTACTGATGGCATTGTAAATCTCTTTGCTGATTTTTTTGGATCAGTTTACAGTCCGCTGACGGCATCTATGAGTCCACACAGCACATATTCTCCACTATCTGTTCCTACCCATATAAATGAATCTCATCTTGTTTTAAAAATATCTGATGTTGTCAACGAACTATCACTATTAAAACCCAATAACTGTCCAGGGCCAGATAGATTAACGGCTTTCTTTCTCAACAAATGTGCGTTTGCCCTTTGTCAACCCTTATGGCTTTTATTTAGCTTATCTCTGGTTATGGGTACTTTTCCTACTTGCTGGAAATAAGCTTATGTCACTCCGATTCATAAGTCGGGTGCTATAAATGATGTAACAAACTATAGACCTATATCTATTTTATCAGTTATTCCAAAAGTTTTTGAAAAGTTATTTATCTGTCAATTGACTGCCATTCTGCAATCTGAAATTGCTCTCAATCAACACGGTTTTCGAACTGGCAAATCGACATCTTCCAACCTTTTGTTGTATAAATCTTATATAACAGATGCGCTCCAAAACAGATTCCAGGTAGATTCAGTTTACACTGACTTTTCAAAAGCTTTTGATACCGTTGACCACAAGATACTAATTATGAAACTACGTGGTATTGGAGTTAAGTGCACCTTGTTACTGTGGATTCAATCCTATTTATCTAACAGATCTCAATTTGTGCGCATTGGTCAGTGTGTTTCTCGTAATATTGATGTTAAGTCGGGTGTTCCACAGGGGTCACATTTATCAATGATGTGGTACACTGTTTTTCTAATGCGCGTTGTTTATTATTTGCGGACAATATAAAAATCTTTATGAAAATTCAGTCTTTGGATGATGCTGTACTACTTAATGAAGAAGTACAGATTTTTTCTACTTGGTGTCAGACTAATAACTTACTACTTAATTTAAATAAATGCAAAGTGATGACATTTTCTAGACGTTAGTCTACGGTGATGTATGGTTATTCTCTCATGAATGTAATGTTCTTAAGAGTTAACACTATTAGTGATTTAAGCATTACGTTTGATTCAAGCCTTTCATTTACACTACATATCGATACTGTTGTGGCTAAAGCTTATCAACTTTTAAGATTTGTCAAGCGTAACTAACTCTAAGTAGTTTTGTGACCATCGTACTCTAATTATCCTTTACAACGCTCTAGTACGTCCCCATCTCGAGTATTGTTCCAATGTGTGGTCACCATACACCGCCCTCAGTAAAGGAAAAATTGAACAGTTTCAAACAAAGTTTGTTCGTTTTTTAGCGTATAAATGCAACATTGCAGGCAGCTACAGGGAACTGCTCTCTACATTTAACATGACCAGTCTTGAAAAAAGACGTTTTAATTTTGACGTGACACTAGTTTTTAAAGTGCTTTGTGAAATTATTGACTGTCCTGACTTGCTCAGCTCTATAGGTATTCATGTCCCAGCTCGAGTTTTACGCAATGACTATTTATTTCATATACCAACGAAGCTAAAGTGGATTTTTTTTAAGATTCTTTTAATACCCTGCGACGTGCACTTGTCACCAATACGTGACCTTTTTTATATTTTCTAACAATTTAAGTTTTATTCTTATTTTTAATATTATTTGTTTTATGTTTAATTTATGTTTTTTAAATTGTAAATATATACTTATTTTGTAATGGCTTAAGCTGACTAGTAAATAAATAAATAAACAACACCACGGCTCCCATCCAAGTCAAAACCCCCATCGATAACCACATTAGCTAGTGGTCAAACATCTGACAACGTACACAAACACACCGCAGTCATAGGACATGTTCAAAAACACAAACCAACCTGCAACCAAGTGCTACAAAAAAACCGCAGGTTTCAGCTTGCACTTTGTAAACAATGTGAGTCATTGTTTTAGAAACCAAGACGTAATCAAAAAGATATGTCAAAATGTTCCTATCCAACAGTCGGTGAATAATAAAAAAGACATCAATAAAAAACCAATTGACATGCCCAACCTAGCCTTCAACATAACACTTGTGACCAACACAAAAAAGCAAGCAACTACGTCAAAAATCACCATCGCTGATAAAGACTAGATCAGACAAGATACTTTAACCATGTCTACACAACCTAGAGAAACAAATAAATATTGTCTACAAAACCTACCAGAACAAGCAATTCCGCCAACAAAAGTCTTTCTGTTGTTGGTTTAACGTCGGATCACGTCACTACACAAACTAAACGTTCCCTTTCAAGATAAATTTTAGTTGGGATAAAAAACATTATCACCATTCATGAAACGCCTTAATCCCAATATTTTACAAAATTTCAAAAATAAAGACTAGAAGAGTTAAATCAAAGCCCAATTAATGTAACGTTGGTTCTTGGTTAGTAAATCAAAAGTTTACTTAAAAATTACTCGTTCAAACTCACGCCGGATGAACACACTCTGACTAAAGTTTCTGACTTTTGTGTCAACAAAACTACGTACACAATAATTTTTGTTCAAACTACAATTTGTTCTTCACGTTAAGGCATTTTTACATCCAAAATATGACAAAAACGACGTCAAAAATAAAAGTTTTATTTTGCCACAAAGGTTATCATTTTGAACAATGGAAAACTAAACCACCTTTAAAAAAGCCAACTTGTCAAAAGTCGTCACCTCACTTAACATAAAAACAAAAGTCAACAACAAGAATCTTAAAAAAAACAGAAACAATAAGTACATAAAAGCAAAAAAACAGTTGCTCAAATTAATAGAACAGAATCCTATGTAACTGTACACACACTACAAAAGAAAATCTAGGAAACTTTGGTCAACAGACGTGCAAGAACCTACTGTTGCTAGTGGCACTACGAAGTGTCAGAGTTTTGTGACAAAAGTCGTTAAGCAAAAAGGAAAACACGTTTTATAAAAAAGTTTGATTCAGATTTTTAAACTTAAAACAAATAAAAAAATGCCAAAGAACTGAACATAAAATAAAACATGTGAAGAAAACAATCAAAAACCAACAAAACAATTGAAAAAAAAAGCCTAAAAAGCATTGTAAATCTTAATCCAGCACAAAACCTTACGCCACTAAGAAAGAAATCAGGTTAAGGCTACAAAATTAAAAAAAAGCAAAGAAAATTGGGGAACAAAAACCTGATTAACTTAAACAACATAAAGTAATTAATAAAAAAAAACAACCTCAAAAAAAAAAAAAAAATTGGCAGACTAATCCTTAAAAAAAACGTGCAAGACAAACTAAAAAAGAAACAGACTACTGTGTTTGCACAGTATCAAAATTATTACAACAAATAATAAATCAAAAACTGACAAAAACAATTGAGGAAAATAGCTTTTTTGCAAAGAGCTTTCAACTATGAATGCCATTCAGTCAGTACAAATTATCGCAAACAAAAACAAATTCGCAATAACGCTAGACGTAAAAAACTTCGCACCGTAGACGGAAACAATTTGTGAACTCGAGCGTAAGCAAATAACTCCATACTTGATTAGGGTATAGCTGTAGAAGCCTACAAGATAAATATACAAGATAACAATCATTGGTTAGAAAACCTAGTGATGTACATAACGTGTAGAGTTCCGTGGTTGACACAACGCTGTGCAATCTTTAATAACATGCTTAGAATAAAAATAGTTGAAAGAATTACTAGCATAGAATATGCTGATAACTTAATATTAATAATATGCGTCATAAAAGAGCAGAGGTAGCATAGATGATGACAAAAACTTTGGATAACTATTAATATTGACTAGTCAGATCAACTAAACCTCATCAAAATCCAAATACTTATTTCTACTAGCTTCGCGTTGCAAATTTTTCACCCCTACGAAGTGAGAGATTCAACTTCTAGCAGCCGACTAGTCAACATCGCAAAGAAAGCCATCTAGCCATCCATACAACCTGCAATAGTTTGGAATTAAATGCAATTTTCCTTACTGCAATCATATTAATCAATATTTATGAATATTTATGATTTATTACATTTAATTAACAATATTTGATCTACAGATTTATTCCACAAATTAAACCAATTCAAATATGCCCTAGAAAACGCCCACATTTCGGTTACTAAAAAAAAGCCGCTAAAGATCATCGAAGACTTTAACAACAAGTCTGTTAAGAGATTCTAGAAGTTTTCAATCTTTTCGTTAAATCAACGCGGAAATAGAAGACAAAGCTACCACAAGACACACAAAAAAATTAAACTGATACTAAAGCTCCTTTTTAAAAACTCGTCAATCAATATTAATACAGTACCGTTTAAGGTAGCTTAATGCTGGTAATCCTCGCCGTCTCAAACGCAACAAACCAACAAGATTCCTACATCTCATCAGCAGCCAAAAGAAACTCTGAAATGAACCAACCCTCTGTCAAAAAAGCCTATAAGATATCTGTTGAGCCATCGCAGCTCAAGGATGCAAGCCTTTCATATAAAATCGTCAAGTCCCGCAGAACAATAGCAGATTTTCAACATCACCATCATCTCCGAGTTTTTTTTAATACGCCAGTCTGTACTATTCCTCAAAAAAAAAACACAAAAATAGGCCAGCCAGATATGCGCTGTGCAAGCAAGCTTCTTAAAGCAGTTCGGTCCTTAAAAACTGCGTGTATACCAAGCAAACTGAGTAAAACTCGCTCGTATCCCTCGACACTCATAAATTCAGATGCAGCAAGAAATTTTAAACACTCAAATAGTGGCCGGTGGCAAACGCAAAGCACATCTAAAGTGACGCCTATAAGGTCGGCGCCAACCTAAAGCGCATTACAATAATTCTTTTACAGTACGTCAAACATCTAAAGATAGGAAGAACATGAAGACATTTGTATGTTCATTATGTGCCACACTTACAGTTATTTTAACTACTAAGTATTAGGTTTAGTCAGTAGGCATTTTTCTTCAAAAAGAAAACTTAACACTTTGAAGTCTTTAGAAGTTTACGCACCACCACAAAAAAAAACAACATGAGTAGAGTCCAGACTAGTAAAAAAAAACCAGCCATCAAACATATTGAAAGACGAAGACTCATAGACCAAGAATTCGTTCGTCTCCGTCTTTAGCACCATCCACGACTGCAACTTCCATCAGCACTACCTTTAGCTTGCACACCAAGACAAAGGTAGCTTTTCTGTAAAGCCAATGTTGCTGACTTAAAGAGACACCACGTCTTACAACACAAACCAAACGTTATTATTCAAGAAAATGATCTGTGAATCGTATGACTCAATAAAAAAAAAACAACAAAAATATGATACAAACACACACACTATACAAATAAAATAACCAAACGCTCAAAACCTTCACCCTCAAGGCTACTTAATTGCCCTCACCACCTGCATAGATCGTGCTGATAACAATGCAAACTGTCGCCATTGTTTATAAGTTCTTACACTTTGTTGGAATGTATCAAAAATAAAAACCAAGGGTTCTAAAAAAAATATGTAGAAAATATAGCCGTCGCGTTGTTGTACTCCAGTACCAAGTATGTAAAAAACATATCCGTCAAAATAGATGACCTACAGATTGAGGCAAAGAACATAAAGTGCCAAAAATACCTTAGCATACAAATAAAGCCTAATATGGTCATAGGTGCGTACTTAAATAAAGAGAAGCTGTAAAATAAAATGGAGCGTAAGCAGATTCAAGTTGGTTAATATCAAAAACCTCAATAGCGTCTTTAACTTCAGTATTATAGATAGCAATATATAGAAAGGCACTAAAAAGTCAATACAAGATATTACAAACGTCATACTATCCGCGTACTCAAAACCAAGCAAACAAACAACAAACAAACCAAAAAAACGTAACTAGTTCATAATAGCAGCATAGCAAGAAAAGCAAAACTTAGAAATCAAAACAGTGCAATGAATATAAACACAAAAACATTAAATCTCAAAGAAGTAAAGTAGAGTACAGTAGAGATTGCACGTAGTAGCTTACAATTTAAAATAGCAAACACTGAAAAATGTAAATAATCTAAAAAATGTCTCACGGACTATCTCATGCGGTGTATAAAAGATCATAAAAAGCATCCCTACCTCAACCGCAAAAAAGTGCAATTGATTTCAACAACGGATTTTATACTCTCTTGTTGTTTCAAAATAAATTACCAAAGAGTTGTATATACAAATACACCTTATATAATCAAAATGAATAGACAAATAAATAAACAATTAACGTAAATGTAATGAGATAAAAAAAAAGATTAAGAAATGGAACGCCCTGCATAACTACTATAAACTTCAACTCCAAAAGGCAAACTCCGATTGAGAGTATTCCACGGCAAATCAGAGCAGTTATAAAAAAAGTGGTCGCACATTTTGATATCATTTTAGGATATTTCAAAATAACTTGTTAACTTTTTTTTTGAGTGTATATATGTTTTTATACAAAAATAAATATTTGCTAGTGTATTAATAATATAACTTGTTAGTTTAAGTGCTTGACTGTCATGCTAGAAGTTATGTTCAAATCCTACTTTGTCGTAAATTATTTGTAAATTTGTACAACACTTTAACTATTTTTGCATCTCTCATACTCGGCAGAACCTTTGACCTGCTAACCAAGTAGATAAAGTCTATAATTTTCGCAAATAATGCCGAATAATGGGTCACTTAAACTTGCGCAGCTTAAAGAACGCCATAACAAGCAAAAATCTGCATGCAGCGGAAGTAAAATTCAAAGAAATTGAATGCGACGTGTGTGCGAGAGCAAAAATGACCCGTTCCAGTTTTCAGAAAGCCCGCGAACAATCAACAAAAATGCTTGAAATTGTTCACTCAGACGTTTGCGTCCCAATGATAACAAAATCTCAAAAAAAATAAAATACTTTGTAACCTTCACCGATGACGCTACAGGTTGGAGGGAAGTAAAATTCTTGCGATCAAAAAACCAAGTACTTTCAAAATTTATAAAATACGTAAACAGTGTCGAGAATCAAACTAAAAAAAAAAGTGTAATATCTTCAATCAGATAACGGTACAGAGTATGTGAACAAGTCATTCGACGAGTACCTAAAAATAAAAGGTATTGGAAGAAGATTGACAATCGCCTATACACCGGAACAAAATAGCATTTCTGAACGAACCAAGAGGACACTCCTGAAACCAGCAAGGTGTTTTTTAGTGCAATCCAAACTTCCTCAATCCTTCTAAGCAGAAGCGATGATCACAGCTTGTTACATTAAAAATCGCTGCTCATAAAGTAGTTTAAATGGAAAGACAACGTTCGAATTATGGTGCGAAAAAACTCCAAACGTAAACAAATTGAAAGAATTCGAGGCCCATGTATATTGCCTAAATCAAAGCCCAAAGAGAGGCAAGTTAGACATTCGTAGATGACCTGGAATTTATCTTGGTTATGCCAAAAATCAGAAAGGCTTCCAAATCTGGCTCGTAGAAGAAAAGAAATTGGAAGTTTCCCGCGACGTAAAATTTGTGAAAGATAAAGACAGAATTCCGTGGAAAACCAATGACAAGTCAACATCAAAAAACGACCAAAACTTAATAGAAATCATCATCAAAGATAACGTTAGAAGAAAACGAAGTGGAAATTGAGAATCTAGCAGAACCGGCGCGGTCAAAAATGAGAATAAAGATCATCTCAAATTTAGAAGAGGTCCCGGCAGACCAAGGATAAATGAAAAAACAGAGGCCCACCGAAAAAAGTTTACAACATAATTCCTATAACTGAAAAAAATAAAGGTGAAGCAAACTGTGTGAAAACTGAATTCTGCAATTAGCCGAAGACCCAATCAAAATCGCAATGTCGCCTCCAGAAACAACAAAATGGAACGAGGCAATGGTAAACAAGATGAAATCAATTCTCCGCCATAATACCTAAAAATTGGTAAGCAGACCAACAAATAAACTGATCAAAAACCGAATGATCTTACGTAAAAAATTCAAAGCTGACGGAATGGTTAAAAAGAGGAAAGCCCGTACTTCAATGAAACTTTTACCCCAGTCACTAAAATCAGCTCCATAAGGATGGTTGTGACATTAGCAGCACAACAGAAAATAAAAATTCTTCAATTCAAGTCAACCGCATATTTAAACGAGAATCTAAACAAAGAAACTTTTATAGAAGCTCCTAAAAATTTAGCCAAACTACTACAAGTTGTAGTAGAAGAGAAAACTGTCCTAAGTACAGCAGCCGAAGAAACGTTATACAAGCTTAAGAAAAGAAACTGTGTCTGTCTCCTGGACAGAAGATTGTACAGCCTGAAACAAGCCGGCAGACAGTAGTACAAAAAATTGAACACCACCTTGCATCAAATAGGAGCTGAACCTACACATGCAGATCCATGCATCTACCTACTAAAGCAAAAAGAGGATATCGCAGCTTACATAGTTATTTACGTGAATCACATCCTCGTGGCGTCAAAAAGCGATAAAACGGCAACGCAGCTACTACAAATGTTGCAAACAAAAATTATTGTATAGAAATCAAATTCACCAGAGAAGGCGGCCAAATACGACTGAATCAACAAGGGTTTGTGACAGAACTACTGAAAAGTTTCAATATGTCGGACTGTAAACCCGTACTGACTTCACTCAACCCAAACACAAAGCTAACGAAAGACGAAAACGCTTTAGCAGATCAAAAAACAAATAATTCATTTCGTGAACTGGTTGGGGCGCTGATTGACCTATCTACATCAACGAGACCTAATATTTGTCATGCTGTCAGTTACCTGGGGCAGCTTAGTCACTGTTACAAAAAGGAACATTAGCTAACTGCAAAACGCGTCTTGCAATACCTAAAAGGTACCGCCGACATTAGTCTCTGCTATAGTCCAGCAAATACAGAAGTGAAAGAATTTGTGGACACTGACTGGGGGAGCGACTCAACGGACAGAAAATCGTTCAGCGGTTATTGTTTCTTGTGGGCAAATTCTCCAAAATCATAAAAATCCAAGAAGCAACGTACGGTGGCTCTAAGCTGAAACAAAGCTGAATACATGGCCATGTCCGAAGCAACCAAGGAGGCTATATATCTCCGAAACCTAATGTTTCAAATTAGTGTGGTTCAAGGAGCTATACTAACACACAACGACAATCAGAGAACACTAAAACTCGCCGAGAATCCAGGATTCCACAACCGAAGCAAGCATATCGATATGAGGTACCATTTCTTACGCGAAAAGATTAAGGATGGTAACGTCATGTTTGACCACGTCTCCACAAATTAGATGATCGCCAACATCTTAACCAAGGGTCTTCATGGACCAAAACACCATCAGTTTATCCTGATGATGGGGCTGAAACAATCAGCGAGCTGCCGTCCCGATGGGAGGTGTTGAAGCAATAAACGTTACGTTCGTTCTACTTATTAGCTTTACGTTTGAATCACTGTTTAACCTGCTATAAACGTTTAAAACCAATACACTGTGTCGTGTAATATTATTGGACTGCAATCGTTGTTTGAACAATTTTTTATTATTGTATAGTGGATTTTAAAATTTTATCATAATAATAAATAAATACTATATATTATTATACTAAGGTATGTAACACTTGAACATTACAAGCAAATTAAAAAGTGTATAAAAAGAACAAAAGTAAAAACTCTACTATATAGTTTCCTTTATGTAACATTCTTCTATCCAATTATTTGAACTAGTCTCTTATATTGCTTTTATTTCTGTTGGAAATGTGCCCAGTCTGGCATTACCTATGATATGAATTTTCCGCGTGTGAACTAAGACAGCGGCTGGAAAATCGTTAACGGAAATGGCTCCTCATATTTATAGAGAAAACAAAACCAATAAAGACAAAACTCAGGGCGTTATAAATGTTTCATGATATCGGCAAATAAAAGCAAAAACAATTTATAATAAAATTCATATGTATAAAAAATAGCGCTTACATTGAAACACATTTTTCAATTAACTTTTATTGACGGCTCTTTCCTTGAATGGTTTAAAATTAATAAAGAGAGAACATTAATTTTCCCAATACAGATATACAACATACTGTGCGATAAATTCGATACAATTTTTCATACATTTAATTTTCCCCGTAGGGATTAATATTAGTCAATTGAATTTCCAATGGAAAAAGTGAATACCCTACGGGTTATCATTTTGTGCTTTTTAATAAATAAAATTTTATTAAATCATAAATTCCATTTTGAATCAACCGGATTTTATTGCATAATCTATGTGTACATATAAAATAATAATTAGGCTTTATGCATGGATTTATTTGTTAATAAAATTGAATAGAAGAATGATTTTTTTTTCGTAAATAAATAATCAGGATTTCCAACTGATGTATTTTTAACCGGAGATGAGCTTGCCTTTCTTTAGTGTTTATGCAATAGGAGGAAGCATGTATCAGTATTGTCAGTAAACAAAAAAGATATATTCAAAAATTAAATAAGAAATATAGTTTAAAAATATAAAATAAAAGAAAAGATATCTAGTTTTTTTTTTCTCATGTGGCCCGATTACATTTGTTGTTATCTGTATTGTTCTCACGTAAATGTTTGCGGTATTGAAATAAATGTAGAAACAATCTATATACAAAAGTAAATTGTTTGTGATGGTAACACTTTAATATAAATTGACAGTAAACCTAAAATCAATATGAAAAATGTATATTTTCAACAATATAAGATTTATTTTTTTATCAAAGTTTCGTTTTAAACCAGTTATATATTTTTTCAGTCATATTCTCTTTGACCTTTCCTAAAAGCAACTTGCTTTTTGCTTTTCAAAATATTCTCTAAGTATGCGATAACATCTTCGTTTCACTGCTAAAGTTTAAACACAGGTAATCGCAACACAATATTTATTTTTCAGTTATAAAAAAGCTCTGATATTTGCCGACTTAGATATGACAAACTTCTGTCAAAATTAAAATTGCGCTTCAAATTAGAAAGTCTCTGTTTCGTTGATATACATCGCCTTCGGGTAGACTCAGTTTTCCTGGTCACTATAAAAAATATAAATAAATCCACACTTGGTCTACTTATTACAAAGTAACAACGCAAGTGCAATTAAACAAGACCACTCGCGACTATTGAACCAAGTTCAGTCCCCGTTTTGTAACTATATATAGCCTTAAATCAACACTAGTGCCTATTTTTGAAGTTATTTTGTGCAAATAACAATGCAAGTGCTATAAAGTAGAACTATTCAAAACTATTAAACAATTTCAGAAAATCCAGAAACGGTTATCAGCTCCAGAAGTTGTGAACAAAATCCATGCAATGGTTTAAACATATTAATAAATAAAATAAAGCAAAACTGAAAACAAAAATTTACAAAATATTCTCTAGCCTAATCAATAGTTTTAAATCTGTTTAAGTAAAATACAACTCACGTCCATGTAAAAGACCTTTCATTAACAGTGGAGAGCGCGGAGAAATGGTTCTAAAAGTGTGTATTATTAATTCCACTAGAACAAATGTTGAATGTAACTTCCGCCAGAAAAAATGACTTACTATGTGTATTGTAAGTTCCAATGCATAGCTCAATAAGTATTGTATCAATGTCATTAGCAGTATAGTAAAAACTTCAGCTAAGTAACTCATTAACAAAAAAGTTTGCTACAGAAATACCTAACTCCATCCACTGTTCTGAATAAAACTTGTCAGATACCACCTGCCACTCCACTAATACTATCTTGTCATGTCAGGTCAGTCCAAAGCATTGCCGCTGTCGGTAACAGTGCCGCAAAAAATCCAAGACGTTGACAGCATTATCTCACAGCCCAGCCTTCATCGCATACTGCATACAGATCTTACCCTGCATGCTTATAATCTGCCGCTGAATTGAAGTCGGTTGATCATGAACAATGCCGAATTTTTGTCTCTTGAGTTCTAGAAATGCAAAGAATCCTAACTTTTTTAGAAAAATCATATTTGGCAACAAAGTCTATTTCTATCTCAGTGGATTCGTCAATAGACAGAATTGCTGGATCTGGGAGTCCAAAAATCCTAGAACAATAGTCGAGAAACCACTTTCTCCACAAGAAGTTACTGTTTGGTGCCGTTGTTGGATCGGAAAAATCATAAAACCTTACTTTTTCAAGAACAGCTGTAATTACAGTAATTGCCTTTGTCTATATTAGAAAATTAGGTAGCATTATTTTGCAAAACTGGCCCCCAGATCGTACGATTTAAATCCACTAGAGTTTTTTCTTTGGAGCTAAGTAAAGAAAATAGCAAAAAATTCCAGCCCCCAAAGACAATATTCAAGCTATTATTAGCCAAATAAAATCTTAGTTGTTCAAAAACTTTCTCAAAAGAATCACCCTTTGCAGAGCATTTACTAGATATCTTTTTCCACAAGTAATCGCAGAGTTTGTTTAAATTTAAATTTAAAAAAAAGTTCTTAAAAGTAAATAATAGTTCTTTTAACAAGATAATTAAGAAAGAAAATAACTTTTAAATGTTACAGTAATAAGGTCATTACCAGTTTGGAAAAAATGTTTTTTACTATTTATTTTTTAACATAAAAATATATTATTTTTCTTAGTACTTGTAGCCTACAAAAGCACACTTGTATAATCTACCGGATCAAAATTAATTAAAAGTCTAGCCACACAAAAGAATCAAACCATTGCATTAGTTGGCTACAAACTACTTGAATATATTACAAATTATTGTTTTTTGTACAAGATTGAATTTTATTCTTCAATAATAAAAGGTGAGCAATGTAACGTTTAAAATTTGAACTACCGTTTATTTTGTTTTTCAAAAGTAAAATGACATTTACAGAAATTTAGTTTTATGTTCGACATTTACGAAATGGGGCGCTTTACACTTAAACAAAGTTAGGAAATAATAAAAACTTACATCTAAAGTGGCGAATCTTTTACTCAAACGGTAAGAAATTTACGAAACAAATTTGAGAGAAAAGAAGTGCCTTCAACGCGGTTTGTAGACCAATTTGTGAATCAAGTTTGCAAAACTGGATTGTTAGTGGATAAAACAACACGTTCACGTTCTCGTCCAGTGCGCTCAGCTAAAAAAATTAATGCTGTTGCTCAGAGTGTGCGTAAACAAACAAGCACCAATATCAACTCGTCATCGTTCTCAAGAACTGAACATTTCTCGCACTTCTCTGAAGAGAATTTTGCATAAAAATCTCGGTTTGAAGGCCTACAAAGTTCAATTATTCCAAGAAATAAAGCCTCATAAGCATCGTTTTCAGTTCGCCTAACGGGCTAAAGATTGTTTTTTATCAAAAAATCGTATTTTTCAATAAATCTCATTTTCATCTCTTATTAGGTCAAATTTCTTCGAAAATGAGCAAGCCGTGACCTTCAATAGCAAACCTTACTGCACCATGCTAAATAAATTTTTGTTTCCAGAACTAGAAAAGTATAAAATGGATGACATTTGGTTTCAACAGGACGGGGCCACTTGCCATACAGCCAACGTAACCATCAATCTTTGGCGCACTATTTTTGAAAATCAAATAATCAGCCAAAATGCTGATGTAAATTTGCCGCCTAAGAGCTGTGATTAACCTCGTTAGATTTTTCTTTGTGAAGAAACCATAAGCGTTACGCTAACCATCCAGAGACAATTGATGACTGAAACAAAAAATCAAAGTTGCCATTCATGCGAGTGGAGCCCAAACAATCAAATGTACTAAAAAATTGAGTTAATCGGATGGGTTACTGTCAAGCCAGCCGTAGCGGTCATTTGAATGATGTTGTATTTCATTCTTAAATAGAAATGTCCAATCTATCTAATAAATTAAAAAATTCAAATTCCAAAAGTTAGATAGCCCACCCTTTACACAATGTATTATAACGTCAATAACTTTCCGCAATTTTTAGAATTCTAGAAACTTTAATTCATCAACTTAAGTGTTGGTCATTAAGAGTTTAGATTTATTATCCTTTCTTTAGACTTAGACACTTTTAACGCCTGAAAAAAAGAAACTTTTAATCTCTTGATAACAAACACTTAAGCGGGTTGGTTGGGCACTTCCGTTCAAACTACTCGATGGTAATCATGATCTGGAGTGAGCCACCCACCCACCAAAGTATTAGTCATTAAGAAATTCGATTCATCATCCCTTCTTTTGGTTTAGAAACTAACGCTTCCAAAAATAATAAACTTCTAAAATCTTAATAACAATCCCTTAAGTCGGTTAATTGGGCACTTCCGTTTAAACTAATGAATGGTAATTATAATCTGGAATGACCCATTCACCCACCCATATGTTAGTCATCAAGATATTGAATCACTTCTTCTTCCTCTGAGTAAAAGACTTTTAACACTTGCAAAAAAGAGAAACTTTTAATTTTATATTAAATACCTAGAAGGGTAAGTGAACAAGACAGTTTAAACTACTCCTGAATATAATGATCTGGAGTGACCGAGTCACCCGCCCAAGTATTAGTCATCAAAATACTAGATATAACCTTCTCCTTCTTGGACAAAAAGACTTCTAATAATTGCAAAAAATAAACTTGTAATTTCTTGATAGCACTTGAAAGGATAAAAAAACGTTTGATATAAAAGAAAAAATTGTCTTTAATCTAGTAAAAACGTATTCAAAAAAAGTAATACACGTAATAAAAAACTGATTAGCCAACAATTATTGCACTTACTACATCAAATTAGTAAATTTTTTTTTTTTTAATATAAGATAAGGTGCTAAGCATGTGACTGTACCACTGTTATAAAAATTATAGACAGTTATCTAAGTTTTTTTTAACAAGACGCAAAACAAGATAACACATTTTTTTAATTAAATTATTGGGCATAGTATTGATGTACATCATGCAATCAAATTGCAGCCGCCGCATTGAAATTGTACGCAAAACGTTTCCTATAACGGATTTACCCAATACCATAAACAATCCTTACTTAATATTGTTCAAATGCTGGCATGATAGAAACCAAAAACAAATCATAAGTCCGTTGAAAGTAAACCCTTAATTAGCACACAAATAATTGCAAAACAAGTTAAGCCATCAAAATATAAATAATACCAAACTTACAAGGTAACAACGAAGAATAAAACAACATCCACTTAAGGGTAATTCCACGATAGTTCGGATAAACGTCCCCACATCGACATCTCCAATTTCGCTCAAATTTTGTACACATGTTTGGGGTACCAAAACATGACAATTCATAGTAAATAGCTGCCATTTAAATTTTTTACTAATATTTTGTCTCTTTTCAGTTTTTGTGCTGTAAATAAGCAAAAAATAGGTCATGCATGAGTCAAGTGTACGGAATGAAAGTTTGTTTTTCCTCAAACCACTGAAAATAATTTCCTCTACATCAAATCTTATTATGTAAATTTTTTCAATTTTTTTTCATTGTTTTCCGAGTAATAAACAATCAAAACATGAAAAAATCGTTTTTGAGTTTTTTTTTACATTTTTTGATCGTTTGTAACTTCTTTTTTTGATTGCAGTTAAAAAAAAATAAAAAAAAACTTTTTTCTTCAAAATTATCCAAAGAATAAGTTTTCATAGCCAATTTTTTTTCTTGAATATTGAGAACGCTAAAAGACAGTTTTTCTTAAAAAAGATGACTAATATATTCTTTTTTCTCAAATATAGATAAAAACGTGCTTTTATATGTGCAATAGATACCCTAATAATTTCAGAAAGTGCTACGTTCCGAGATATCTTACAATGCATCCACAGAATTACTTAAAAAGCGAAAAAAAGCGAAGTTCTACAAAATTTTCAAAAACCAAGAAAACAAATTTTGGCTATGAAATCTTATACTTTGAATAAATTGAAAAAAAAAGTTTCTTATAATTTTTTTCCTAAAAATGTAAAAAAACTCAAAACATCGATTTTTTCAAATTTTGATTGCTTATTACTCGGAAATGCCTCACTAAAAAAATCTGAAAAAACTCACATAATCAGGATTTATGTACACTTAACTAATACATGGCCAAATAAATATTATTGAAAAAAAATATGATAAAAAATAATGATTTCTCTTTCTTTTGTCATTCATTATTTCAAAAAAAAGGTGAAAGAAATATTGAATTAGTATAATCGAAAGACAATTTCTTGTAGAACGCGATCTTTATGTCCGTTTTTTTTTTTTAATCTTTTGAAAAATGATAGAAAATCAGTAAAATTGCGGAAAATCCAAGAAAAATCGATTAAAAATAACCCATTTTTAGAAATTATGTGTTATATTTCACCCTAGGGCAAGCAAATCCAGTTTTTTTCGTTTTTGCGATCAAAAGTACTATATATCATAATCAAATTTCAAGTCTGAATCAATGATATCAAATTTTCAATAAATAAAATGGAAAACCAAGAGCGTGATCGTGTTCTACGGAAAATTTACCCCAAACATGTGTATAAAATTTGGGCAAAATCGGAGATGTAGAGACGTTTGTCCAAACTATCGTGAAATTACCATCAAATAAGATTATTAATTCTCAAAACACGCTACCCGTTTTAGTTAAAAATGTGCTTTTGACAATTAATTTTTACTAGATCACTTTTCACTCGTAAAATGCAACACCTCTTAGGTACTACTTTTGCAACAGCTGAATTAGAGGCAATAAACCTTACCCATGCATTTTTTCACAACAATCAAAGAACTATGCAATTGCATAAAAACGCCAGTGTATTAATTTGTAAGCAAGATTTTGTAATTTTGGATTGTAAAATAAATGATAATTACTTCAGAGGTAAAATGTTAAAGTAAATCAATAAAAATTTACTTATTTTCAACAATGCTAACTAAATTGAAAATAAGCAATTTTTTTTAACATATTGTGTAGTAAACTGATACACACCTGCTCTAGAAAGCCTACCATTCTCATATTTCTTCACTTTAAATTATGTAAATCAAAGCAAAGTATTAAAGAATTAAAAAAAACTATTTTTTCCCTACTCCCATTCGTAGTATTATCCCAATTATATTATAAACATTTCTTTATATTGTGCAGTAACTTCTCTCGCTTATGGTGCAGATGTTGTGATAAAAGCTGTCCAAGTTATATTATAAAAAATATGGTATTGTTATGTCTATATTAATCTTGTCATGTAATGTATCAGACACATAACGTTATTCTAGTATCACATTACAAAATGTGCAAACGACTTCAGTTAATCCCAGATATTAAGTAAAAATGAAAAAGAATGCCTGCATCCCTCAGCCCCTGCGGTTAGTTATCGTCCTACCCGCCATAAAGTGCAACTGTGTCCCGCCTAGCACAGCTGATCCGCTTATACCGCCCGCCGCAATCGATACTTCCTCCCGCACACCTTTCCAACGAAATTGTATGGTACGAAATTTCGAATCCTCTGTAGGATAATAAAATTTTACTCGGCTTATACATTGACGGATTTATGGCAATAAAAAAAAAAACGAGACCGTTCAATATACATTTTTACGGAGTGTGACATTTCGTTTCCTTTTAGTAAATTGCACACAATTACATGCAAAATTAATCTTTCTTTTTTATTAAGTTGAAATTGAAAGTGCACGCAGGTCGAGTAGATAACTACGTCACGAACGTAATTTTATTGAGTCAATTTTTTTGACGTTCTCTATTCGTTCGCTTCCACCATAATTGCAAACATTAAAAGCACGCAATTGATTCAGGATTAAATCTGCGGGCTATTATATAAAGTTCATTGATACATTGTATGCTGGTTAGATAAAATAAATAGCTGTAATGATAAAATGTATTCCTT
This sequence comes from Tachinus rufipes, assembly GCA_963932245.1. NCBI lineage: Eukaryota > Metazoa > Arthropoda > Insecta > Coleoptera > Staphylinidae > Tachinus > Tachinus rufipes. The sequence goes on along the minus strand of OZ010741.1, from coordinate 39,403,969 downwards.
AGGTGCGAATGTACAGAAATAATTACAGGTATCATTGGTAATCACTTTATCATAATTAAATAATGCTTTAGGTATAGATCGTGCATGCATGAAAGTTCAGAAGCAAACATTTTTTTCATTTGCAATTATGCCTTACATATTTTATAAACGACACAAGAAACATTGTAAATATTCAAACAAATTTAATAAAAAAATTAAATAATTCTAATTAGATATCATTTAAAATGTAAATTACAAAATAAATTGTAAAATTAAATTATTAAAGATTACGTCACACAGAAAAAAAAAACAAATAAATTACAATTCTGCCATTATAGGTAAACATTAAAATTATTAGATTAAATATTCTTTACTCATATTCTTCAAGAAAATACATTTTTTTATAGAAAATATTTCTAAGCCTAAATTGATCTAAATTTGAAGCTAAGAGATATGATACCCTAACCAAGAAAAGCATTGCCCCCATCCCCTGTAATCAGCGCCCATGAACTAATCAAAGACGCTTTTAGATCAAACACTCCAAACCCGCAAGTCTATTTTTGTGTGAGTTTTTTGTTGAAGAGTACTCTCCAAACCTACAGGTTAATTTTTTATTAGTTTTTTAAGAGACAAGAGCCTTGATCTACGTATCTGCTATTTTTGAAAGATGTGATGTAGAGCTTGCTAACCCCATGCTTGTGCATTTACAATGCAAAGTTGCAAGCTTGGCTTCTTTATTATTTGGCATCACATTTTGACTATTGCGCCAAACACATACTGCTACACTTCAGCTTCTAAATCTGAAATTTTGACATGTTTAGGCTCAATTTTTTGTTATTTTTTGTTTTTCACATCAACTCCAACATTGGTCAGTGATAATAAGATGTACATAGTTGGCAATTTGGTAAGAAACTCACAAACTGAGACGTCCTGAATGCGGCCAATATTACCAAAGTCATACCATCAAAGCAAAAAATTGTCATCATGTCATTCTTGCAATAAAGCATGACTGAATACAGTTAATTGCAAAATGACTTAATTATTAAACTGTGTCATCCGGTCAATGGACATATTGTCACTTAATTGACTCGTTCCAGATTATTATCAATCAAGCAGAGGAGAAAAAATTGAATATGGTACGCCAAATTATTTAAATTTGTTTTTTTTATATAATTAATGCAATAAACGCTTATGAAGTATGATAATTAACTAATTACTAATTATAATAATTGATGGTTGTAACCTTTATTACTTGATAACTCATATTTATAAAATAATAAAACAATTTACAATGATTTCTATCATGAATTTACTCTTACAAATATATTACTAGTTTCGGATCTACTAGAGCTATACTCTAATAACAGTGTGTTTATAACTGCTCCTAACTAATGTATTGTGCTCTGCATACAACCTTAAGGCTAAACCGGCCAGTGTAACCTTGGCAATCCCCAAATGCCAGTGCACCCACCATGCTGTTAACGGTTGTTACGTATAAGACCACAATGCCTACAATGTTAATGTATAAATAACAATCTTTTACAGTCTAGTATAAACCCAACTCTAACAGCGTACCTAGCATGCTACAACCGTCAAGTACCTCAATAACTCCAATGCCAATGTACTTTGATTTACACACCTCCGACCTCCTCGGTCTATGTGTAAATAACAGTGAAGTATCTCAATAACCTCATATTAATGTACTTTGTCACACCACCAAGTCCCACCTGGTCTATGTATAAATAAACCCAATACTCTCAGACACTACTTATACGTCAATAACAATATATACAGTACATTCAATATTATTAAGCACTGTTAACAAATGTTTTAAGACTTCATGTAGAATTTGCGCATTTTAACTCTTTTTCAAAACCGGTTTTTAGCAATAAGTAGAAAATAAAAAATCTAAAATTCTTTTAACTTACATGACAATAAAGCATATTAATCAATAATAATTTAAAATACATTTATATATATATATTCTTACCACACAATCAATTCTAAATTTGGTATCCAAAGAAAAATATTCTCCATAAATTAAATGTTGCTTACCTGAAACAAAGCAGAAAAATATATTAGATTTAATTTGTTTAAGTAGAAATGTTCAAATTACAATAAAAAATCATTATCTTCTTTAATAAACTGATAAAAACACACAAAGATATGCAAAACTCAACCAAACCATTGTAATTATAGCTAAATTAGAAGTAAAAATTAAATTGTGGTGGCCGTTACTATTTGATAGTTCATTATAAAATAAATAAAATACATTTACTATGTACTACGTCACAAATATATTTAAATTCTAACTAGTTTCAACCTTTACTAGGTCATCATCAGACAGTGATACAAACAAGTATGAATATATATATATATATGGGTAATTCCATTACTTTTCGACCAATTTGAAAAAGTCGACCTCTTTGATTTTGCTCAAATTTTCAGTGATCAAAATATGGATAAAAAAATAAGATTTGCAAAATGTTGGACCTTAGAATATTGCCTGTTCAAAATGACACACATTTGAAAGTCAGAAATTTTACAATAAAACGTCTTTTTTAGCTTATTTTGTATCTCAGTTTTTGGGCTTCTGGAAAAAGATAAAAAGGTTCACTATGGCTCAAATTATTCCTTATTACATGTACTTTAAAACCCATATTTTTATATTTAATACTGTATCAGTCATTTTGATATATTAAGCTTCAAACATTATTCCAAAAAAACCCGCAAATTTAGCAAAATCGCAAAATTTTGTTTTCTTTAAACCGTTCTAACTTTGGCAAATCTTAATAAAAGTGATCACACAATACTTATAGAATCAATACGTATACACCATTATTTTAATGTAGGAAATTGCACATATTTTCGCGATCTTCAAAACTTGTAATTTTCAGGTCCCGAAAAAGCGCTGTCACCCTATGTTGATTTTATTAAAAATTTCAGTAAATACTTTTTAGAACACAAGAAAAAAGGTTATCTATATGAGAAATAATATATCGAGCATTATCAAGAATTTTTAAATATTCAAAAATTGTCAAAATCGGCAAACCGCACATTTTTGTATCTTAATTTTGGGCCTCTGGAAAAAGATAAGAAGGTCCACGGTGGCTCAAAATATTCCTTATTGCATGTACTGTAAAACCCATATACGTATATTTAATGTTGGGGCAGTTATTTTGATATATTATGCTTTAAACATTATTTCAAAAATAAAATATACGGGATATATTTAGCAAAACTGCAATATTATGCTTTGTTTAAACCGTTCTAACTTTGTCAAATTTTAAAGAAATTTGATCTTTGAGATCTGGATTTCTTCGTGTTTAATCTTTCTTTAATGTGTTCACACAAGACTTATAAAATCAATACGTATACACCACTATTTTGATGCAGGAAGTTGCACATGTTTTTGCGATCTTCAAAGTTTGTAATTTTTAGGTCTCGAAAAAACGCTGTCAATTTTAGTCAAAATTTCAGTAAATAATCTTCAGACCACAAGAAAAAAGGTTATTTATATGAAAAATGGTAGATCGGACATTATCAAGAATTTTTTAATATTCAAAAATCGTCAAAATCTAAATCACGTTTTGTCTATCTTGGTTCGTTTTCGAGATAGTCAACATATACAAAATATTTAAAAAACTTTTTATTTAGCAAAAAAACACAAACAAAACAACATTACTTTAAGAAGTGTGCATTAATGCAAGATTTTAATTCTTGTCAAAACACCTTTCTTTGGTTTGGTTAGTAAAATTTGATAAAACTGCTGTTCAACAACGGAGAATACGCAGATATAATTTTTGTTTACGGCTTCTGTAATGGTAATGCCCTAGCAATTGAGATTTTTCAACAGAAAGCAACTTTCTCAACAAGTTTTTTTAGTGAAAATCTTCCCCATATTATTATCAAAAGTAAAACACCTACAACCAGGCGACGCAGCACAACGACTTGCATTTTCTCAATAGCTTCTTCATAATGCCCGATATACCATTTTTCATATAAATAACCTTTTTTCTTGTGGTCTGAAGAAAATTTACTAAAGTTTTTACTAAAATCGACATAGGGTGACAGCGTTTTTTCGAGACCTAAAAATTACAAGTTTTGAAGATCGCAAAAACATGTGCGACTTCTGCATCAAAATAGTGGTGAATATGAATTAATTCTAGAAATCTTGTGTGATTACTTTAAAGAAAAATTGAACAGAAAGAAATCTAGACTTTGTGGATTTCTTTAAGATTTGACAAAGTTAGAACGGTTTAAACAAAGCATAATTTTGCAATTTTGCAAAATTTACAGTTTTTTTTTTTTAAATAATGTTTAAAGCTTGATATATCAAAATGACTGCCTTAACATTAAATATACAAATATGGGTTTTAAAGTACATAAAATAAGGAATATTTTAAGCCATCGTGGACCTTCTTATCTTTTTCCAAAGGCCCTAAAATTGAGATACAAAAATGTGCGGTTGGCCGATTTTGACAATTTTTGAATATTAAAAAATAATGCCCAATATACCATTTCTCATATAGATAACCTGTTTGCTTGTGTTCTAAAGAGTATTTACTAAAATTTTGACTAAAATCGACATAAGGTGACAGAGCTTTTTTGGGACCTAAAAATTAAAAGTTTTGAAGATAGCAAAAACATGTACAACTTCCTACATCAAAATAGTGGTGTATATGTATTAATTCTATAAGTCTTGTGTGATCACTTTAAAAAAAGATTAAACAGAAAGAAATCTAGACCCCGTGGATCAAATTTTGTTAAGATTTGACAAAGTTAGAACGGTTTAAAGAAAACAAAATTTTGCAATTTTGCTAAATTTACGGTTTTTTTGGAATCATGTTTAAAGCTTAATATATAAAAATGACTGCCATAGTATTAAACATAAAAATATGGGTTTTAAAGTACATGTAATAAGGAATAATTTGAGCCATCGTAAACTTTTTTATCTTTTTCCAAAAGCCCAAAAATTGAGATACAAAATAAGCTAAAAAAGACGTTTTATTGTGAAATTTCTGACCTTCAAATGTGTGTCATTTTAAACATATATTTTAAGGTCCAAAATTTAGGAAATCTCTTTTTTTCATCCATATTTTAATCCCTGAAAATTTGAGCAAAATCAAAGAGGTCGACCTTTTCAAATTGGTCAAAAAGTAATGGAATTACCCATATATATTCTCTTTAAGTGTATGCTAGTGGGCCCTTCCGCATTGCACACCCTTGGTTACAGACAACTACGCCACTGCTCACATTTAATATACAGGGTGTTTCAAAAGATATGTCGGAAAATAAAAAGTGGGATTGGTTGGCTAATTATAATAAAAAAAGTTCCCATTAACATGGTTCCGCAAACGCACCGTTTTCAAGATAAAGGGTGTAAAAAAATTAGTTTTTTCAAACTTTTTGACGATATCTCAGAAACCGTTTGAGATCCAAAACTCAGTTTTTGTACTCATCTTAGCATTAATATTAGCTACTTTTAAAGCAATTATTCAATTTTTTTCATGTGCTATTGACGGAGATTTTAGGATTGCGTGAGGTTTTTAAGGCTCTAATTTATATGACACTTGGGAAATTGGCATTCTGAAAGAACATTGTAAACCACCAATATTTTCTACAAAAAAAGGGACTCCTAGTCAAATGCTCTAACGTAAACCGTTTTAGAAAAATACGGCATTTCATGATGAAAAACATGAAAAAAAGTAGCAACATGTTTTGTTGTTAATAAAACATTTGTTTTTGATCAAGTTGTCAGCGTTCATGCATTTGAATTATTGACAATTGTCGTTTAGTTGTTAAAGACCCTTTTTTCAAAAGAAGTCAATATCGCGGAAACTTATGATCTTTATTACCCAATTAATTTGCTCATTCTTAGTATTTTGCTTGCGTGGTGATAGCAAAATGAATAATGCAGCAAAAGTTCGTCAAATTTATCAAAAAAGTTTTCCAAACCGACAGGTACCAAATGAAAGAACATTCATTCGTATTCACGAACGTCTACATCAAACTGGAAGTGTACATAAAAGAGCTGCAGGAAGTGAGAGACCTCGCTTGCTACCTGAGCAAATTAAAAAAGTTGTTCTTCAAGAAATCAAAGACGATCCATCAACTACCCAGATGTTATATCCTTATCACACACAGCGAGTACAAGCCCTTTTACCATAGGATTTTCCGCCACATCCCATAATGGAAGGCCATCATCAGCAAACATTTTCCGTTAATGTTTCAGCAGGTGTTGTAGGAGACCATTTAATAGATCCATATTTTTTGCCGTTTAGGCTAAATGGTCAATCATATCGTAATTCTCTTAAAGAAAAGCTGCCAGAACTTTTAGAGGACGTTCCGATTCAATTAAAAAACGAAATGTGGTTCATGCACGATGGTGCTCTAGCATGTTTTAGTTTAGTTGCGCGTCAATTCTTAAATGAACAGAATAGGAACCGTTGGATAGGTCGAGGAAGCCCACAGACTTGGTCTCCTCGGTCTCCAGATCTAAATGTTTTGAATTTTTTTTTGTGGGGTCACTTAAAAAGTTTAACTTACACTACATCAGTTAATACTGATGAAGAACTAAGAAATCGCATTATTTCTTCCTGCAATACGATACAAAACACTCCAGGCATTTTCGAAAGAGCAAGTCAGTCACTAAGACATAGGTTGGAAGCCTGCGCTACCGTAGAAGGTCTTTATCAACAATTTTTGTCATTTTTCTTGTTTTTTATGTTATTGCTTAGTTTTGTAAAATAAAAGTTTTGTGATCATGTTGCTACTTTCCGTTCCTGAGATATCTTAAAAAAATAAAAAAATATTTTTTTTTACACCCTGTATCTCAAAAACGGTGCGTTTGCGGAACCATGTTGACAAAAACTTTTTTTCTTATAATCCCATCCTTTATTTTCCGACACATGTTTTGAGACACCCTGTATATGTATACATAATCATTCGCAACTATATGACGAGTTTCAAATTAAATCGCTATTTCTTTATTTTGCGCGGTTTGCCATATATTCCCAATTATTAAATATAGAATGATAAATAAAGAAACCGCGTTCTTATTGTTAAAATGCATTATATAAGAATGCAGTGAATGTTTTGCAAACTCTTAGAAATTTTTGGTAAAAAAAACCAGCATTAAAATTTAATCAGTTAGTTTTTAAAGTAACATAAAAAAGTTTATTATTTCTGAGAAACAAATTATTAAATCAGCAATGAGATGCATTTTCAACAAACAAAATTAAAAAATCCTCACTAAACTCTTGAGAGCCCAATGCGTAATTTAGTCACTGTTTAGTATGGATTTTCAGCTGGTGATGTGTGATGAACATATATAAGTATTAGTCTGTAGTAAGAACAAAACCAAACATTTAGGACTAATTAAAAATCTTATTTATAATTTCAATTTAAAAAGTTCCAATACATCTAAATTATTAAATAAAATAAAATAGTTTCAGAAAATAAATACAAAAAAAAATATCTATTTTTTGTAAATTTAGAATTAACTTTGTGTTCGGTAGTAGACAACAATGGCTGGTTAATGATAATAATACCTATTGGTTATTGTTACAATAGAAATAATTAAACAATTGCTAAACTTTTTTATGTGTACTTAACATAAATAAAATGATGTTATTTAAATAATATCTATAATAAAATTTAACTTAATTAATTTGTTGCATCAATACACGATAATACATTATACAAAAATCAATTTTACTTTTCCATGTTTATATATTATTTTACAATTTCGTACAATAAGCAAGGCCGTCTCAATGATCCTAAGCGAATAAACAATTTGTATTAATTTTCAATTGTTTTATTTATACAAATCAACATAAAATCATTAATACAACATAATGTCAATAAACGCAACATTAATCATTACAAAAGCATAAAACGAGTTATCGTTAGGTGTTAGTACTTTTATTTTGTTTTAACAAATCTTTCAATTAAGCAAATGAAAGAAACAAAATTCCTAAAACTAAACATTATAATTTAATTTAATTTATTTGATAAATAGTTCAAAATATGTTGGCAATGATGATGGTTAAGTCGGTAACAACATGAAATTACAGTACCTCTTTAATATCCATACTCAATTATAATTTTTATCCTAAAGCATAATACTCAATTTTGTTATAATCAATTCAGTTCTAAAGTACAGAACCAATAAGCAATTATAGTCATAATAGCGTGACGTGTATAATGACCAATGTAGTTTTCAGCAACCATACATTCAAGCTAAGATTCTAATAAGTTCCAATTCTTTATATGAACAACTAAAAACGTTGTGCACTGTAATGAAGATAAAAAGACTAGAAAATACCACTTCATTAATCAACCCAAGTGTAATGTGTTTAGAAAAAAATAGCAAACAATTATTCAAGCATAGAATCCAACAAACAAGATAATTTAATAAAAAACTGCAAAACAAAGCAAAACATAGCATAACAAAACAATATAATAAAATATATTGAGTTGACTATAGAACAATATGCTTGATGAACCACCTATTAAAAACATTTCTCAAAATCATACACAGAATTACTGAATAACTTGAGATATGCAAACGATACGGTCATTTTCTCAAGCTCGATGGTAGGACTACAACACCTATTCAATAGTATAACATCTGTAAGTGAAAGATATGATCTCAAAATAAACATTAAAAAAAACTAAGTTTATAGTAATTAGCAAAAATATCATTAACCCGGGGAGATTACTGCTGAAAAATGCAGAGATAGAAAGGGTAGAAAAATTCACGTACCTTGGGAGTTTGCTAAATGAACAATGGGACCATTCACTAGAAGTAAAGAGCCGGATAGAAAAAGCCAGAGCAGCATTTAAAAAAATCAGCACAGTTTTAAAAAATCACAGTCTTAACATTAAACTGAAAGTTAGACTAGTTAAGTGTTATGTCTTTCCGGTACTCTTATATGGAGTGGAGTCTTGGACCTTGACAGAGGCTTCAATAAACAAGATAAACGCGTTTGAAATGTGGACTACAGAAGGATTCTTAGAATCCCATGGACAGCCCATGTTTCTAACGAGGAGGTTTTAAGGAGGTTGAAAGGAGAAAGAGAAGTGGTAAAAATGATAAAACAAAGAAAGCTGTAATACTTGGGACACATCATGAGACACCCAGAGAAATATGAGCTTTTACAGCTTATACTACAAGGAAAGGTAGAGGGAAGGAGAGGACCAGGGCGAAGGAGGATTTCGTGGTTGAAGAACCTACGAACGTGGTTCAATACAACAACCACAGAACTATTTCGTACTGCCGCGAATAAAGTAAAGATTGCGTTGTGGATAGCCAACATCCGGTAACGGATAGGCACGCTAAGAAGAAGAGTTGATAGTACTGTCAGTCATGTCATATCAGTTACTAGTAATATTAACTTAAAATAATGTAGTTTGCTAAAACAAAAATCACAGGTGACCTCTATCCGTTCAGACCTAAAAAAGTACAAAGTTTACTGTATGACCATACTGCAAAATAAACACTTTTTTGGTGTACAATCGCGCTTACTAGGCCACATTGCGTTTTAGATTATTTAGAAAAACTTCAAATTAAAAACTGAATTATTTATTTAAAAACATTATTAATAGACAAATAAAAATTAAAAAATTAAACTAAGCAGGCACTGTTAATTTAGTATTTTGAATTGCACAAATAAATTCATTTCGACTATAAAGATTCTTTGTTTCAAGTCTAAATACTGATACAATCAGCTACCTCAATAAAATAGATTTGTGACTAAGCTTCAAACATCCAGAAAATTGCACAAGACGCGTTTTGGCTTAGTATGCACAACCATGCACCAAAAAAGTAGTTGAATTGGGTGTTTGGACGTTCAACACCATCCAAACGCGTAATGAATGTTACTTTGTTCACTGAGCGTCGATGTTTAGGTGTAACATATACAGTAAACAGTAGTAGAGCTTTAAAGTAGAAAAGTTTCAAAGCAATCCACCAATCTCACCGACACTTCTTAAATCAATACTTACGTAAAGTTTTGCTTACAGCTAACTGTTACTTAAATTTTATATGCGTCTCACCAGTCATCTAAAACAGATACTTACGCTAAGTATAGTAGAGTTTCTGACTATCGAGCGGCACATCAGATATTGGCCAATATACATTATATTGACTCTAAATTTGGCGTGCGCTTTCGTAGTATTGTGTGTACAACTTAATTAATTAATATAACCATAAAATTAAATGTGTTTGTTGACATTAGAGGTTGTTGAAACTGAAACATCAATTTTAAATGTGAAAACATCTGCTGATAAAATGAAACAAAAATTACAAATAAAAAATTTAATAGCTGAAAAATCTAAATAAAAGAATGCAAAGAAAATGAATTTATTTATTTAAACTGAACAAACAAACTTTATTTTTATTAAAATTGCGTTTTTATATTGTAATAAATAAAAATGAAACTTGTTATTATAGTAAACTTGTCTTGGAATGACATTATTAATTGTATTCATAATAATAATATCAAATAAAATATCATCCTGTGCAATTATTATATTTCCCATCATATATTAATATTTTTTTATTTAACACTTGCTATAAAAATCACAAATTTGGGGTTAAGTACACGGTAAGCCCTCGATATTGGCGACTTATATTTAACCATTAGTTAAAGGTTAAGATTGCTTTTAAATGGACGGTGCAACGCGCTAACCAGAGCTTAGCTATTTAACTAGTGGTTAACTTTTAAGTAGTGTCGGTGAGATCGGCCATTAGACGCTTATGTTTTCCACTGCAGTAACATAACAATTTTGTAATACTGTAAAGAAAGCAATCATCACAAGCTAAAGTGGCACTTAAACATTATAAACCTGGTACACTAGAAGTAACCTTGAGTTTTACAAAATCGCCAGATAAGTTTATGTAGTGTTATGAAACAATAATCAATAATTTTGACAGCACATCTAATGCCACGGATATCATCCAAAAAAGCCAAACCCCAAGCAATATTTTCAGTATTTAAAGCATGTTTAAAATGTTTTAAAACGCAACGAATAGGAAAATGAATAAGGAAGACAATAAAAAGAAGACAGTTAAAACAGAAGGAAAAAATATAATCCGATTTGGAGTATGGAACATAAAAAGCATTAAGGGGAAAAAGGAAGAATTAATAGAAGAAATGAAAAACCAAAAACTAGACTACCTAGGAATTACAGAAATAAAGAAGAAAGGAAAAGACACACAGATGCTGAAAGACGGATACAGACTATACTGGTCAGGAGTAGATACAGAAAAGATAGGGGCCAAAGGGGTAGGACTAATAGTAAAACCAGAAAATATTAAAAATATAATAAATGTGAAAATGGTAAATGAAAGAATACTAACAGCGGAAATAAAAATCGAAGAGAAACTAAGATGGAATATAATAGTAGTATATGCACCCACTGATAATGCAATGAAAGAGGAGAAAGACAGGTTCTACGAAACACTGCAAGAAGAAATGAATAATTCAAAAATGAACACAATAGTGATGGGAGACATTAACGGAAGAGTGGGAAATGATAACAGAGGAAAGGAAAGAACCATGGGCTCAAACGGAGAACCAACAGTTAATGATAACGGAAGCAGACTAATAGAATTCTGTATAGGAAATGACTTAACGATTACCAACACGAAATTCAAACATAAAGACATACACAAGTATACAAGACAAGTAATATCTAGAAATGAAAAGTCGATTATAGACTACTTCTTAGTAAGCACAGAGGAATGGAAGAGAATAAAAGACGTAAAAGTAAAAAATCAAGCGGAAATAGGAAGCGACCACTTCCTGCTAAAAATGGATATGTTTATACAAAGAGAAAACAAAAAAGAAGATAAAAGAAGAAAAAAAGTAAAAACGAAAATAAAAACATACAAACTAAAAGAAGAAGAAACGCAAACAAAATACCAAGAGATAATACAAGAGAAATACAGAAAAATGGAAATAGGAACAGATATAGAAGATAAATGGGAAAAGTTCAAACAAATAATAAACGAAGCAGCAAAAGAGAGCTGCGGAACAACGAAAATAGGTAACAAAGAATGGAAAAAGACGAAGTGGTGGACAGAGGAAATTAAAAAGAAGATAAAAGAAAAGAAAGAAAAATGGAAAATATACTTACAAACCAATAGAAAGAAGGACTATGAAAAATATAAGGAAAAGAGAAGGGAAGTGAAAAAGATGATAAAAGAAGAAAAAAAGGAAGCTTGGATCGAATTTGGCAAGAAAATGAACGAGAACTTCAGGCAAAATCAAAAAATATTCTACGGAACACTAAAACAAATGAAACAGAAAAAGGAACATAGCATGATGAACATCAAGGACATAAATGGAAATATAATCACGGAAGAAGAAAAGATTATGAAAAGATGGAGACAATATTTTCAAGAACTAACAAAAGATGATATAGGGACCCCAACAAACAGCGACAATGTGACAGAAGATGAAAGACCCGATACAGAAATTGAAATTACAAACGAAGAGGTGAAAGAAGCAATTAAAAAGTTAAAGAACGGAAAAGCACCAGGAACGGATGAGATAACTGCAGAAATGCTAAAATATATGGGTGACAATGGTATAGCAAAAATAAAATAATTAATAAACGACATAATGCGGGAAAGAAAAACACCAAGGGAATGGAACATGGGAATAGTACTACCGATCTACAAAAAGGGTGATAAAAGAAAATGCGAGAATTATAGAGGAATTACACTAACAAACACGACAAGTAAAATACTAACAAGAATATTGGACAAAAAAATAAGAGACAAATTAGAACATACAATTGAGGACAGCCAATGTGGCTTTAGAAGAGGTAGAAGCGCACAAGATCAAATATTCATAATAAGGCAATTAAGTGAAAAGATGATTAAAAAGAATAGGGATATACACATCTGCTTCATTGATCTCGAAAAAGCTTTCGACAGTATAATTAGAGAACACATATGGGAAGTACTGAAAGAGAGAGGAATCGGAAGTGAAATAATAGACGTAATCAAAAACATGTATAATGAAAACAGAAACATAATAAGAATAAATAATAAAGAATCAAAAGAATTTTCGGCAGGGAAAGGTGTAAAACAAGGCTGCGTACTAAGTGCACTACTGTTTACGATAGTCATTGACAAGGCAATGAAGAGGGCAAAGGAAAGAATGAAAGCATATAAGGTAGGATACTGAAAACTAAGAATAACGGAAATAACAGAATTACTTTTTGCTGATGACATGGCAATTATGGCAGAAAACGAAGAAGAATTACAACACAACGTAGAAATCATAGAAGAAGAACTGAGAAAGGTAAATATGAAGATAAACTATGAAAAAACCAAAACGATGATAATAGCGAAAGAAAACAAGAATCACAAAATAAATATAAACGGTAAAGAGATCGAACAAGTAACACAATACAGGTACCTAGGTACAATAATACAAAACAACGGGAAATTGGATAAAGAGATTGAAGACAAAATTGGTAAAACGGCAAAACTATATAACATGCTAAAAAAACCGTTCCTCAATAAAAAGGAAATTGCAAAGACTACAAAAACTGAAATAATCAAGAAAGTGATAAGACCAACTTTAACATATAGTAGTGAGACCTGGACAATGACAAAAAAGCAAATAGAAAGAATCAACGCAATGGAGATGAGATTTATCAGAAGAATTGAAAATAAATCACTAAAAGATAAGATAAGAAATGAAACGCACAGGAAAAACCTAAATATAGAACCCATACAAAAAAAAATCATTGAAGGACAGATGAGATGGTTCGGACATATAACAAGAATGAGCGAAGATCGAAACACTAAGAGAATCTATGAGACAAAAGCAACAGGAAAACAAAAGAAAGGAAGACCGAGAAAAGAGTGGAAGATCTCAATTAAGGAAGAAGCAGACAAAAAAGGAAATACATGGGTAGAACTAAGAGAGAAGGCGAAAGACCGGATGAATTGGAAAAAATATTATAATAAACAGTAAATTGTAAGCCTTACACTCGAAAGGGTAGAAAGGCATAAATGAATAAATAAATAAATAAATAAATAAATAAATAAATAAATAAATAAATAAATAAATAAATAAAATTAAAATGTTTTATACTATGACAGTAAGCAAGTTAAATTTAAAACATCAATTCTAATTATATGTTGTCAAAAAACTTTAAATAAGATATGCAGGCCAGATGCAAAACATTATTTTGAGAACATTTTGCTGACATTTCAAAATTTCACTATTTATGAGAATTAATGAAATCCGGTTTCAAATCAATAATGACTGACCATAAAATTCGGATTAATAAAGTTATCTCATAAAATATTATAATCCGGATTAAACAAAAAAATAGTGTAAATGCCCAAATCTGGGTTTGAATAAACTAAAACGCAGTAACAAACAAATAAAATAAGGCCATAAAAATTAAAAAATTAAAATATAGGTTAAATGTCAAAAGCGGACCTCAAATTGATAAAACCCCACCATAACATATAAAAAGTATTTGAATACATAAAATCCAGTTTCAAATCGATAAAGTCCTGCCATAACATACAAAAAGTTGACTGATAACCCTAAAATCTGGATTAAATGTCAAAATCTGACCTTCAATAAGTGAAATCCGGATTTAATTTGTCGAAATCTAATCTAAATGTTAAAATTCAATTATAAAATCTTTATTTATTCACACATTTGAACAAGCAATTTAAAACAGGTTTATAGACTTTTCCGTCAATTTCTTTAGGTTTTAGCCGGATTTTGTAATTTTTATATTGCTTAACATAATTTAAGATTTAACTTTTTTAAGACATTTTAAGAATTCACAAGTGATACATTTTGTCATGTTATTGTTTTATTGCAGTATTTACCATTTAATGGTAAATTTTGTTATTTTATTATGATAAACATCAAATCTTTATTTTTTCCTCAATTTTTGAGTTTTATGGTCAAATGTTTAAAGGACGACTAGTCACTCAGTTCATTTATTGTGAACAAATAATTTTAATCAAGGTGCCCCATCCCCAGCCTCAAGTGTTGATTCAGAAACTAGATATTTCTATTCGTTGCAAATGTAATTTGTCATTAAATTAGATTCTTGATAACATAAAGTTGAGTTAGTAGACAAGGAACTCGTTTACTGATTGTGGGCGAGTAATTTCAATTAGACTGCCCAACTCACCCATCCAAATGTGTGAAATGAGTGTGGGCACTCAAATGTGTGAAATGAGTGTGAGCACCCAATTCATTAATCGAGGGCGAGTAGTTTCAGTTGTAGTACCCCATCCACCCACCAAAATGTTACTGATCAAGAAATTGGATATTTCTCTTCTCTGCAAATGTAATTTGTCATTAAATTAGAGAAAAAGATTAATAAATACTACTTTTTAACAACAAACAGTTGAATGGGTGAGTAGGGCACTATGTTTATTGATTGTGGGCAAGTAGTTTCAAATAAAGTGCCTAACCCACCCAAGTGTTAGTGATCCAGAAATTAAATTGTTCTCTTTGCATAGATAATTTGTCATTAAATTAGAGAAACAGGTTAATAAATCCAACTTTTTAATATCAAACAGTTGGGTAGTTGGCCTCAGTTTGTTGATTGTAAGCATTTCTCTTTTCTGCAGATGTAATTTGTCATTAAATTAAAGAGAGATATTCATAAATCCAACTTCTTAATATTAAACAGTTAGGTAGATAAGCGGAGTTCATTGATTATGAACAAGAAATGCCCCAAATACCCACACAAAAATCAGTGATCCAGAAATTGGACATTTCTATTCTCTGCAAATGTAATTTTTTACTAAATTTTCGTAGAGGTTAATAAATCCAACTTATTGATAACACACAGTTGAGTCGGTAGACGAAGCACTCGTTTACTGATTGTGGGCGAGTAATTTCAATTAGACTGCCCAACTCACCCACCCAAATGTGTAACCCCGAAATTGAATATTTCTCTTCTCTAGAATGTAATTTGTCGTTAAATTAGAAAAAAAGGTTTATTAATCCAACTTCTTGATAAAAAACAGTTGGGACTGTGATTGGGGCAAGTTTAATAAATGTAGGCAAATAGTTTCAATTGGAGTACCCCCCCCCCCCCCATCCACCCATCCAAGTGTTAGTAACCCAGAAATTGGATGTTTTTCTTCTCTATATAATTTGTCATTAAATTAGGAGAAAAAGTTGATAAATTCAACTTTTTGTATGCTGGGCGCTCGCTCAGTTCATTGATTGTGAGCAAGTAGTTTCAATTGGAGTGCCCCATTCACCCACACAATTGTTAATTATCTAGATATTGAATGATTATCTTCTTTGCAAATCTTAATTGTTACTAAATTAGAAAAAAAAATGATAGATGTAATCTCTTGATGGCAAACAATCATGTAGGCAGGTCATATACTAGTGTGATTGCAAGTGACTAGTCTCAACTGAAGTGCCCCGACCACCCAGCCAAGTGTTATTTATCCAGATATTGAACGTTTCTTCTCTCGGCAAATGTCAATTGTTATTAAATTAAGAAAAAAGAGTAAATTATTCAATCGATTACTAAGAAACAGTTGGGTGAGCGGTCTTAAACACTTCCAGTGATTGCGGACGAGTAGTTTACTTATCCAGAGATAGAAAGTTTCACCTCTTTGCAAAGTTAATTATTACTAAATTAGAAAAAAAAACATCTAATCATTTGCTAAGAAACAGTCGGCTGAGAGGGTGTGCTACACAGTACATGATACAGGCTAGTAATCTCAATTAAAATGCCCCGCCCACCCACTCATGTTTTTAGCACTACAAGGTCTGGATTTGAGTTGTTGACATTGCAGAAACGGTACACACATAGCAGGGCTTCTCCAAGTCGAAGACCGTATGAAATGCTTTAAAAATGTAAAAAAAAATATTGCAAGTTTTCCTTTAAAGTATAAATAAGACCCCGTTCGTAAAACTGTAAATTCCGTGACAACCTATTTTATTACAATTATTTAATGTCATCTGCAAAATCTTTAAATGTTATGTTAACTTATTAGTGCAATTAAAAACCCTTTTTATGCAAGCTTTTTTTTAAATATGACTGATAAACTCATTTTGGCACACTGCACTGGTGGTAAAACGCCTTAAATTGAGCACACATTAATAAGCTCATTTCCAGTATATTGTTTAACATTATATTTTGCCAAATTGCATCAATTCTAAAAAAACCAATTCTAAATAAACTATATTAAATTAAATCATTTTTTTCTTATGTATCAAAGATTAATCAAAATCAAATAATATCTGACATTACTACTCATTTAATATTTAGAACAATATATAAAAAAATATAAAATATTAGGGCCAGATTTTCAGTATTTTATAAGAGTTTTCTATTGACATTCTCTGGAGATGTGTTTTTATTACGGTGCATTAAATAAACTTCAAATGGTACGTACTAAATTTTCCGATAAAAAAATATTTTCGAAGGATTTAAAACAAGAGCTGTGTGAGTTGCGCTCCCCCAACCAACGTTTCCGCTTTATATCCATTTTATATGAACCGAACTTATGAAAGTCTTATCTATACTAGATTTGCAGCCCGGTTTATATTCTTAGGGAGGGTTTAAGAAGTCAATTTGCTAACTTGTAAAATTCTGATATGCACTCTCGACACTGTAGAAAAATGAGAAACGGCGGCGATAGTTAAATTTTGTCTTGAATGATAAGATAATTATATAAGTAAAATAAATCATAATGTATTTTATGTATTCAGTTTTCTGAAACTGAACTAAATTTAAGCAATAGTATAAATTCTAGCACCAAACTGAGTTAATAACAATACAACTGTTTTGCGAGCAAATTATTTAAAAAAATAATTTTACAATTTTAGTGTTTTTGGCGATATATTTATACAAAACATTGACGGATTTATGTATTGATTATTTATCTTGACCTCCAACAGACTTGGTTATGTGGTTACAACGCCATAATTCTTTTGCAAATTGCTTTTATTATAAAATTTGATTACACTTTCATGCTCTATATACAATAATGTCACTTTATATCATTAAAAACTAAAGTTGGTCAACTGTTGCGCCTATAGCTAAAACAGATCTACCAATTTGCAGTTCCTCTCAACATTATTGGTCTTTACAAAAAAATCGACAATAAATTTTTCTATCAAGACAATTTAAAGTCTACCTGTCTGTAAATCTAATAAAACAAAAAATAATTTCTAACTCGCACATAACAACTAAATAAGAGAGATTCAATATTGTTTCCTACAACTTATTAATTTTTAAATACCTACGGGTATATTATGTATGTAGTTCAGAACACAAATTGAAGAACTTACAAAGTTTAGCATTTTAAAATATTAATTCACATCACACAAAATAACGTAGACAAACTTTAACAATTATTTATTAATAATATTTTTTTTCCATATTGCTCCCTTGCGTTGGGCTTCAAACAAATTTCCCTTTAGACCCATTCTCCTATATTATACATTTATATACTATTTCGTTATATAAAAGTATTACCTGTCAACGAGATCTTAATTACTTTTATATGTATTAAATTACATATGTGACGAAATCGGAAGATAAAGTCTCATATACCTTGTACCAAAGTTAATTTCAGTCTATTTACTTTGTGTGCTTCACCACCTTTCAGCAATATTAAATTTGAATAATTGATGATATGAGATTATTCAGCATGTTTCGACCCTTCTGTCCGGCACTTTTGGTGTTCTATTTACGTGATTAAACAACTAAACTTTGCCGTAACGTAACATTCATTTGAATAATCGGGGGATGAGACAACTAGCAAGTGCTTTTAGTGTTACCCAGTATTAATTATAGCTTTAATAAACTTACAATTTAATTTAATTCTGGTTAATGATTCACTTAAAAATTAGCATTATTACAACTAGCATTTTTAAATATTAAATTTACAATTTATTTTAATTTATGCTAATGATTCACTCAATTATTTTGTAATTTAGGAAATGAGTAAAATTTCAGTATAGTGTAGTAAACATCAATCTGATAGGATAAGCTACTTTAGTAAGATGTTAAGCCTAATTTAATTACAAATAATTTTGAATTAATTGAAAAATAAATTGATTAGTTCAGAAATAGAATTAACATGACAGATTTTGGTCTGTAAACGGAAATAAAATAAAAAAACAAAAATTGGAAATCCAATTTAATTTCAATAAAATTTCACGATGTAATTTGATTTGAAACTAAATTTCCAGCTCGTTAAAAGCATGTTCCAATTTCTGTTGTTAGCGATGGCAAATTGAATTTTTGATTTCAACTGCGAGCGAAATGCAGAGTCGCGCATTAGTACGTCCGTATACTGTTTGAAGCATCCGAAAAACAAGGTTTACAGCACCATTTCAATTACGGAATGTAATATTTGTCTAGTCTGCAATTTATATAAAATCATGCGCGCTTCCATCAATAAAATGAAATCCGCGATAAAGATATTTCATATAAGGAAAATGGAATGAAGTTTTCCTGGCAGCCACGTCACTCAATCACTCTTTCGGTGTTCAATAAAATTATACCCAACATAAAAATGCAATCGTAAATGTAAAAATCTAAACTCACAACAAACGTTTAACAAATTTCATTGGAATAAATTGTCGATAAATCATATAACGCTCGTAAAGTAAACTTCAATTTGAAATTCAAATAGGGAGAGGAGCCGCGTGAAGGCACTCATTAACAACTTAATCAGGTGGTTATTTTTAAATGACCGTTTCCCCCGTCGAGCGGAAAATTATTATTTAGACAATCCAGTCTAGCCGCATGGTAGTACTTTTCCAAATAAAAATCACGGTTGCGTAACGCATCCGTCTGTGCACACGATTTCCTTTGTCTGGTAAAGCAGAAATCATTTCATTTGTTTAGCCTGATAAAATTGCAGGAAGCAGATAATAGACGGCATTAAATCGTTTAGCTAAAATTACGATATGCAAATCGAAATGCATGCGAAATCCGGCGGCACTGTAATAATTCAGTTTCTATAAAGCTACAAATTACGTGCACCGGATTTATGTGTCGTCCTGACATCAAATCCTATTTAAAATATGGTTCGATTAACTCAAAACCCATGATGTATTATTTCTATGTGAATAATATGTATGTATTTTTTACTATTAACAAATTAAATCAAATATTTATAGAAATATTTTTATTCTTCTTTATTTGTTTTATTAAATTTAAATTTACTCTTAATTACTATGAATTTCAGTTGTAGACAAAGTAATAAACACTTTTATTTGTGTAACAATATAGTATTAGTTAATATATTGTACAGTAATGATACCCATTTTCCACAAGTATAAACTTTGCTGCAGAAGCCTTCGAGTTAAGAAGCTTCTGTTATTTATTTATTGAAATGATTAACAAAAAGGTAATGTACCTCGAACAAACCATCAATCGGTTTATAATAAACAACGTATATGCTTAATCAGCATTAAACATTTTAGTAATTTTAAAACAAATCATCTATATCCCTACTCTCACCTTGTGGTTCGTTTCAGATCAGGAGCATAATCAAACTTTGTTTTTAGAATAATTTTACAAAAGCCGTTTTCACAATAACTGAGTTTAACTATACATAAAGATGAATCCGTATGTTTTCAAACGTAACAAGCAATTTGCAAAAAAGTACCATTTTTTTAAAGTTAGTGTTATCTAATAATGTACCACCTACCTACCACTTTCAATTTGTAAAAAAGTCAATTCCTTCAAAACATGCCTAAAAACTTGCCCAAAACAATTTTAATTAATAGAAGACTTTTCTCTCAAAAAACCCATAAATTACATTTATTCAAAATGATTTAAAACTCATAAACGTTAACTATTATTTTAGAATAAACGTTGCTTTAAGCTCGTCAGTCAAATTTTAGTTTTTTTGTAGATTTTAAATACTAATAATTTTCAAACACTTTTTATTGAGAGCTATACGTATATGACAGATGCGGCTAAATAAATACCTTATAGACATTTTAACAAAATACCTTCATTTCTAATATTGTAACAAATTCAGCAACCTTGATCGCATTTCTAAACACACTGTTCAAAATAATTAGCAAAACGCATAGTTAGATCCTGGTATTTTTTTAATTTTTAACTATTTCCATCTAATAACGCTTAATTCAAAGATTTACATTTTGTCCAAATAAATTTGCTAATAAAAACAAATTTTATGTATCACTTTTAAAATAACAATAATAATTCAAAGAAACTACAAAAAACAAAGTATCTTGCTTGTATAACGTAAAGTTGTTAAGAAAATTTATAACATGATCCTCCAGAACAATATTTATCTACTGTTCAGCGTTTATTCTTCCTGAAACTGGCACAAGCTCTGTTATTTCAACAAGACTAATTCCGCCCTAAACCATCACAGATCCACTACCATATTTTTCGACTTCTTGTATGGTGTGTGCAGAATGGCGTTCATATAGACGTCGGTATAGACGTAATCAACCATCACAACAAGTTGAACAAAATCGTAACTCATCTGTGGAGTACTCTTATTAATACGTTCATTTTACTTCTCTGTTTGTCTACTTCTTTCATCGTTTTTTTAACTGCCCTCATCAATTCTATCCCTCTTCTGTCCTTCCTTCTAACATCTCATTTTTTTCTGTTCTTCTCTCATTTAGTTACACTCTTTTAACAAATGCTCCATAGTTTCCTTGGTCTCTCAGCACATTTTGCACATTTTCAAACGCTCTTCCATAAAAAATCTTGTCACTCGTTCTTCATTACCACATCTGAACCTTGCAATCACCTTTTTATCATCTTTACTGTATCTATCGCCGCTCTGTAAGTACATTGGCAGTTCTTCTTTCTAGTCTTTTAATTAGTCCATTGTTGAATATAAGCCTCTTCCATTTGCTTCCATTATTTCCTGTAGTTCGCCAGAGTCTTCCATTGTTTTACTGCTACGGTTTTAATATCAATCCATCTCATTTGAGGTCTTCCCGTGCTTCTTTTAGTTTCGCTTGGTCTCCAGAAGGTTACTTTGTTTGACCACCGTGCTGTGCTTTGCCTTGCGACGCGGCCCACCCATTTACATTTGAGGCTTCCAGTGCGTTCCATATGAGTTATTTTGGGTTTTCTTCAAAATTCGCTATTACGCACTTTGTCTCTGAGGGTGATACTTAACATTGTGCGTTCCATGGCTCTTTGGGTGGTTCTGAGTTGTTTTGCCAATTTTTTAGTTATTGCCATGCAGCTGTCGTATACTTGACGTTTTAAGTACAACCTTTGGAAACTGTATTTATAGTGCAACACCTGCCCTTTCAAGCACTAGAAATACTGCCCCCGAGGGCTGGGATCGGGATACGCCCACATCAGCGCGCTCTGTGTTAGTTTAGCTACCTGTATCGCTTTTGAGATGCAAGTCTCTCTAGCCTCACAAGTTGGAGCAAGTTAGTATCCATACTCTACCAGAATGCGGTTTGGTACCCGAGCTGTTGGTACGCAGCTCACCCGCCGACACGATTTCACACATGTCTAACCAGCTTTGGATTTCAACCACTACCCCCGCGAGTCCAACCTCATTTGGCCAAGCCAGGTTTCATCCTGGGGTCTCTCGACCCCCGCGGTACCAGTTAAGTACTGGTCCACTACCAGTTGTGATTCTTGCATCACTGCAAGGCCCTGGTAAGCCTCCCCACTGCAAATGCCACACAGACATTCAACACATCTAGACTTCCAACATTCATTCCACTACATACGCCACACAGACACAGACTCACTCTCCACTACATATGCTACACAGACAAGCGGTCCATCCAGACTCTCATCACACTTTCCACTGCATATGCCACACAGACACACTATTACTACATATGCCACACAGACACACTCTAAACTTCATATGTCACCCATACATTGCACTCATCCAATCTCTAAGCACACCGCCTCTAGAGTGGGTTAAGTGCCAACGTCTCTCTTTGCTTAAATTACGCTCTTGCATACTTGGTTAGCTCATTGTAGTTGCTTTCCACTGCTAGTAATAACTCCACGTATTTTGCATTGACGTTGCCCCTTTCTATCTCTCTAAGAAGCGGTGGCCTTATCAATTCATATTTCCTACATTCACTCATTACATTTAGCCAATCTTCTGTACCACCACACGTACAGCTGTCGGAGTTTGTCAGCCCTCTTCGCTTTAAAAACTCGTTTAAAGACTCATGTCCAGTTATCAAGTATCCAACAAATAGCGTAGGGTCAAACCACTTTTAAGTTTTGGATAGACGCACGTCCGGCAGAAACAGCCTGGTAACAATGCCTTTCTCCTCAGCCATCCATTCATCTTGGCATTCTTAATAACTCTCTGCCCTCATGTCTGGATTTTCTGCGTTTTGCAGTCTACCTCTTTTTAACAGGTACGCCGCTTCTTTCACTACCGCTTCGTACCTCCATGGTAACTCTCCCCAAATAACTTCCATGGCGTGCGTTGACACAGTCCTGCACACTTTCAAACACCCATACAGTGCAACTGTTTCACACGCATCCATCAATCGTTTGCCATATCCATGCTTAAGTATAGCACCCCAGACACTGGTTCCGTGGCCGCTGCGGTTAGCCATCCTCTGTACATAACCAGTACAGCTGGCTTATGAAGACCATATTCCTTCTTTACAACCCTACGCAAGCAATATACTGCACTGGCCAGTCTTCTACGCAGTTTAACCGAGTGTGTCTTGAAGGGCATACGTTCTCCACGTGAATGCCAAGGTAAAACACCTGTATGCTACTGTGCCGCTCTCTGTTTTAACTATCAGGTTCTGTCCTGTAAGGCTACCTTTCAGTAGCATCATCATGGTCTTAGTATTAGATACCTTGACACCCACGCTTATTTCCCAGTCCACCACTATGCCCATGTATTGAGTTGCCACTAGTTCTAACATCCTCCTGCTACTGGCTTCTACTAGCAGCAGAAGATCATTAGCGTAGGCTACGAATTTGCAGCTGTTAGATTTTAAGTTCTCGAGAAGCTCGTCCATCATCAAGTTCCATATAATGGGCCACATATGAATCCTTGCGGACACCCTCTTCCAAGTTGCCTCGTCACGGCCTCTCCAGGCCTCTGTACAAATACGTGCAAGCTAAAATAACTTTCCCAAAGCTGTATCTCTGAGCACTCTAAGAATACATATTGGCCTGTACAAACGTGGTTCAGCTTTGTCTTTATCTGGCGACTTAAGTAAAATCGCCAGCAACCCCTTTTTCCACTCGTTGGCTCGTTGGGAAAGTATTCTTCATCGGTAAATTCTGCAGGAATAACTCTGCCTGCTTTGTACAGTGCCGCCATACTTTCCGGAAACCATTCCTCGAGTAGTACGTCCACCGTTTCACGCCAAGTCTGTGTCCACCCGTTGCTCGTTTTTACACTGCCTAGCGGCTGGCGTTTAGCTTTCCCCTGCAGTACTTATAAATGACTTCCCCGGGTCATTGTTCCCGGTTGTCCCAACCGTCCTCTTCCAGTGTTTAACCTTGCTTTTCCGTAAAAGTTTTTTGTATACTCGCGCTGCATTTAGGTGGTCTTCAGCGGCTTGAAGATTTGCCCGCCCTGATACCGCTTGTGATATTTTTCCTGTAGAGCACCGTCTGCAATTTAAGCAGCGCTTATTGGCCGACACTACTATGACCGCCAGCTCCGACACTACACAGTCCACAGTGATGCCGTTGCTACCAATTTCGCCTACCTTAGTCTCAAAATCTCACTCCGCGGCTATCTCTTTCACTGATTCAACGTACCATGGAGTACTGGATTCACTGTCCGTCCAGACACCGGTATTTGGCCGCACATTTGACTCGTCCTTTACGCTGATTATCATGGGACCGCATTATGATCACTTACAGACCACTCTTCACGAATCTTCCATGAGGTAACATAAAGCCATCTATTGCTTGCAAGTGTCACATCAATACCGCTACTCCCCATTGGTCCACTGAAAGTAGATAGCCTTGAGAGCTGATTTAGCACTTGCATATCATTTGCGAAGATAAACTCCTTAACTCGCTTCCACTCACCTCACTCTCGGTCCACCCTGTGGCGTCATACTTGCTATGCCAGAGTCTCATTCTTTTAATTTCTTGGCTATTATAACCATTTCTATAGTAATAATTTTCCCTGATCAGCCCTAGCTTTGAGAGCAAGAAATGGTCTCATTTTCTCTTTCATGCGTTCTTGTAAGATTTTACATTCGAGTCTCTGTCTCATTCTTTCTTCTTACTTCATTGCTCTTGTTTCTGCTTCTACTCCAAATTTATCTTTTTATCTTTTTTGACTTCCTCCAGCACAATATATGCTGGAGTTTCTCTATTTAAACCTAGCACTCATCTCCAATATTTTACATGTATTGCTTCAACTTTTTCTTGTTTATTCTATCCCCATATTTCTGATTCATATAATATCATACTCCTTACTAAACTATCAAACATAAGACCTCTTGTTCTTATACACTCAAATTTTATTTCACTTATTCTCTAAACTTGTCCCACTACTTTATTTGCTTTCGAGCCATCTCTTTAATGTTCTTGCTTTCGCTGTTATTCGTGCAAAAAACATATCCCAAATATTTAAAAGACTTAACTTCAGTAATACCTTGCCCATTCCATTTCCAGCCTTCCTCTTTTTTCTTCCACCCCCCTTTCTCAACACCATAATTTTTGGTTTTTCTACATTAACTTCAAATTTTATTTTCTAAACTTTTCATAATGTTTAGATTTGCTTCTTTTGCCGGCATTACCATGTCATCGAAATATGCTAGTGACCACACTTTTTCTCTACCAATCCCCCCCCCCCCCACCCTGCTTAAAACAAAACAGGTTTTCGCACAGCTCTTCTTAGTCTCAGGTTTGCTTCTCTCAGTCTATTCCTAACTATCCGGTCGAATATCTCCACGTTATCAGTTGTTCTAAGCCTCATTTGAAGACCTTTGGCTGTAATTGTCCAAAAACTCAAGAAGAATTCAACTAAAAACCAGTTCTGTTTGTTTTCCTCTTACGACATTTTCCAATGCGTTTTATATATCCTCCAGTTTCTAGGTATCGATTCCATACACAATAGAGACAAATTGACGTTAAAATTTCTTGCAACTTGTTAAATATTGCTGCAATTCTCAATAGCAACAACAACACAAATGACTTCTACCTCATTTAGATTCCTTATTTTGATATACCGGGGCCAAATTTAACAATTTATGATAAACTATCAACATATTTTACAATTCCAAAAAACACATTTTAAAAATAAAATTGTCATTGCTTGCTCCACTTTGTTTCTTGTAGTTTCTTTGAATTCTTATTGTTATCTTAAAAATATGTTTTGATTGTTTTTGTAAATTTATTTGGACAAAATGTGAATCTTTGATTGGCTGATTTGCATATTGTGAAAAATTAAAAAAAAAAAAAACTATTAAGACCTAAATATGTGTTCCTCTAATTATTTTGAGCACTGTGTATTCCACATTTAAAAATCACTGAAGGAACGATGTAAAATAATGACATTTTTAGAAATAGGAAGTATATGTAATACAATTGATTAAATTTTAAAGGCTACACGTTAAATGTTATCGCATTAGTTCGCAGCCTTTTTGTTTAATCTAATTAGTGCCGTAAAACAGGCAAATCAATCACACGACAGTGCAAATCAAATTTGAAAAGATTATCAAGAAGAAAAGCTAAAAGCTCATTGGAGTAAACGTCCCAGAGTTACACAAGAACGCAAAAATCAACTCTTAGTGTATTTGTGTAACATCATCATACAGCATTAACTACTAGTGTAACGGCAGCATGCTATGGAAGGACCTTATCTTGCATTTAATATTCCGTTACATTGATACAGTACAGTACAGTACAAGACCATTCAAGAGCAGTTTTACAGCAATTATGCGCAACCTCATACAGCTAATGTAACAACAGACTTCCTAGAACTATACAACATAAATTGCTTGCCTTGACCATCAAGATCACCCAACTTGAACCCTATAGAACATGTATAAAATATAACATTCTCTGTAACCTCAGTACTACAGCCCCTTGGGGTTTGTCAGTTCCGCTATTATATAGATGTGTCTCGCCAATTTTATTTCAGGAACACAAAACAAAACCTGTCCACCTAGAAAGCAAAACAAGTCAAACAATTTCAAAAACACCTTTGGGGACACCCTCAAAAGTATTGCATTTGCAATCATTTCAAAAAAATACCCGAATTGCTCCCTCGAGCAAAAACCATCAATACTTTCTAATAAGGATGCAGACAAACCAAAAACAACAAGGAATGTCAAGTAGGCCATAGATCAGAATCCATTGGCGGTCTCCAGTAAACAGTAACGGTAAGTTCAATGATGAACATCGTGCAAATAAATCTACACCACTGTAGCAGATTCTGCAGCTCTCAGTGCGTATATTGTTAAACACAACATTTATCCAGGAATCTTGGATTAACAAGAAAAATAAGACCACCGGGCAGATAACTGCTAGCCAACCCTCATGCAAACCCCGTACATGCATCATAGCAAAACATGTACTTAATCTAATGCCACTATGGAACCTATGTATCAGAGAAAGAACTAAAAAGCAGATAATTCTCGAATCCGGGTAGCTTCTCTACAAGTCGTATCAGCAAAAACATTCACCAACTGCTACCATAAAATTGATAGTAAAATACAATCTCAATATTATGAATAAAGATAATGCGCCAACTTTTCGCAATGCGTCGCAAAACAAGATTACCGACTTCACATTAACAAATCATAAAAAATATTTGCCTGATCATGCATATATCCAGTTGAATATCGAACCAGAAAAATCGTTTTTTCTAAAATACAAAAACCTAAGAAAAGCAATATGTCTGTCTAAAGACATTCAAAATGTGCTTTACATAACAACAAATTAAAACTGCTTTTAAAGAAAGCCAACAATATTACTTAGTAGAAAATAATTAAAAAAAACAGTGGCTAGGCTACTTATAAATCTAGAGTCACGACATATAAGTATAACAATGTCATAATGAAAACCGAAAAAAATCCCACATGATTAAGACAAATCCCGCACTGAAAACATGGAAGCAAAGAGCTGAAATACACAGAAATGGGTCAAGAGCACTCTACAACAGCTGCTGCAGACACACTTCCTGGGCTTAACGTTGATAGAAGCTCCTGACCTAGAAGACAAAACTGACAAATAAGAAACAAAATCAAACAAAAAAAACAAGGTTAAAGCATAAACCATAATGAATTAAGGCAACCTAGAATGAGAATCAATACATTAAAACCATTCAAGTCGCCAGAAGCCGATGAAATCTAACCCATCATGGTACAGGGTTTGCAGTTCTGAAAAAAACCTCTATGGAAGATCTTCGATATGACCCTAGCACTAAACAGCTGAAAAGCGGTCAAGGTAGTATTTATACCATACTCACGTATGGCTAAATCTTACAGACCAATCAGCTTAACATCCTGACATTTAAAAAAATAGTCAGCAAGTACATACTAAAAGCTCTGCCACTGCACTAGCACTAGTATGCCTACCAAACAGAAAAATCCTGCAAACTGGCTATACAACAACTATCTATTGTAAAAATTACTTTGAGTGCCTTTCTAGACATTAAAACAGCATAAAAAGCCAAGAAATAGATCCTTTCATCCAACAACCAGACCGTAGCCATAATATTATATGGAAAAACTGTCAGAGCTAAGGGTATGAATACGTAGAAAGCTGACAAATAAGCAAGATTGTTGCTTATAATATAAGTATCTTGTTGTAAGCGCTTATAAGTATGGGCACAAACACGTAGAAAGCTGAAAGCAAGCGCTAGTATAGAATAAACTGCATGTTTTGACAGACTGTGGCCAGTTGTAAATATAACTGTTTGGTATCAATTGCATCAGTCATAACGCATTCAATAATGCCCGTACTAGTCAGAGTGTATTCATAAATCTGAGATTTATTTTGCTATTCGTTGATTGGTTCTAAGCCAATTCACAGATATTGTGACGGCAACTTTAGTTGCATTTGGTTAATGTATTTCTCGCTTAATTCTCGGATCGAGTTGAAAACTATGCAACCATCAGTATTGAAATAATCTTGGGTAGTCCCAAGATCCGCGCCGCGCCGTCACATTATCCGTGAATTAGCTTAGAGCCAATCAACGACTATCAAAATAAATCTCGGATTCATGAATCCAGGATCAATCCGAGATTTAATCTCTGACTATTAGTACGGGCATAAATTAGTATGCAACAAATTCAAATGACCATAAATAAAATAAAGCAAAATATAAACTTTTTTTTAGAGACATAAAAATTAAAACCAATATCAATAATGATTATGTCGAGTCAAAATAATTATCAAGCATTTAGTGGATATAGTAAACAGACTGAACACACACATCTACTCCACTTCGCAAACGGTAACATTTACTACTCTAGCTTAAAGTTGATTATCGCAGCTTGCTAGTCGCAACTTACAACTCGCTTTCTACGTGTTCGTACCCTAAGGTCGCAAGCAGGTGTCCACACTTTCACCTTTACTGTGGTGCCTTGTCATAAACGATCTACTATCGGCCAATAAGCTCACTATCCTTGTACACAGAAAGTTGCACAAAACTGTATACAAACACAGTACAAAGTACACTAAACACCGTACAAAAAAAAATCGTCAACAAATTAGACAAAATTCAGAGGCTAGCATGTCTGCTAATAACGGTGGCAATAAGGACAACGCTTACAGCAGCAAAACAAGCAGTGTACAGACAGAAGAAAAAAAAACTCTAATGACCAGGTCGGACTGAAAAATCATTAAAAAGTCTGAAAGCATTGGCCACAATCTGCAGAGTTCGTCTGATCTGAATACCAAAAAACAGCAAAATAAAATACTTTTTTAGTGTATAATCGAGCTTACTAAGCCACAACGCGTTGTGTGCTATTAAAAAGCGACTACAACGCGTTTTAAATCATTTGAAAAGACCACCAACTGAACATATCTTTAAGAATTAGCATTATTAAAACTTGAAACTAAACATAACTGAAGTTATTATTCATAAATATTATTACCAAACAAATAAACAAATTAAAGTAACAAGCAAATACTACAGCATATTGCATTGCTTAGAACCTCCTTAGACCGACAATTACGCCTTTTAGTATTATTAATAACTATTGCAATAGCACACAACAAATCCTTGTGCTGACCCAGATTAAAAAAACTAAAGCTTTTCTTAGAGATAATACCAAGCTGAGTACATACGGGTGGCCAAGAAATTTGAATCGGCTAAATTAAATTCATTTCAACAACAAATTCCTTTCAGCTGCCCTTCTTCGATTCCCAGTTTATAGAAACCAAATTCGTTGCAACTTAAATTTTTGATTGCTTCAGTTCTATTGCAGCAACTACATACTACTTAATCGTAATTTTTATTTCCACATTTTAAATGTACTTTAATGGTCATACCACACCGGCTAACCAGTGTGGCGCCAGAAATGACAACACCAGCCCGAATGCATGTAAGTATATGGAGCTAACCACACCTGATGTTTGCTGGTTGCGCCACCAAAGCACACTGGTTGCCCGGTGTCCTCGGGCTGGTGTCTCCACTCTGGTTGGCCAGTGTGGTGAGAACATAAGACTGCATTTGCTATATGAATACAGTTTTCCATAACTCTTGCATGTCGCACAAAAAATTTCACTGGCTTTTCTAAATCTTCTTTAGTTTCTAAAAGTTCGCAGGGTTCCTTTTTCAATGTAAAAGCTGACAATCCAATTCTTCATGGTTTCGATTTATGACCGTTTCAAACAGCCAGAATGAGTTGTTGCTGTTTCTCAATTTCACACGACACGACTCGGCTTAGTAAGCAAGACCATACACAAAAACTGGATCTAATTTCGGTTTCGATTAACACCATACGCAACAAGTTATGACTGTTTTTTGCTCACTACAATATAAATCTCTCTAGATCTCTATGAGATAATAAAAGAATTAATAATAAGAAGAATTTCCTAGAAGCAGCATCATAAGTTAGTTGCTTAGATGCTTGTTCAAATTTTATTCTGCCTTAAATTACATATGAATTTGTTCAACGCCCTAACCGCTTCAACACCCCTCAAATTCGAAAAATATTTCGGCCTGCTAGAACCAAGTTGATGAGATCCATAAAGTAAACGCCAGTTTATAATTTTACTTAAAAAAATGGTTTCAATAAAAATAATAGTACAAAATATAAAAAAATAATATATATTGATAACACTGTCATACGAGTATGTAACAACATGTATCACTGAGTTAATTGATTCATATTAAAAGTTATGTGGCATTGATATCTTTCCACTAAATTATAAATTCTAATCTAAAATATTCAAAAACCATGTACTAGTTATTTGCGTTGCAAATTCGAGATGCATTGAATTGTTTAATGTTAATTCCAAGCAAACATGTTAAAATTCTACAGTATACATTGAACATAAATAATATAACAGCTTGTGCATCAATTACCGCTACATTGTTGCAGTTATTTTTTGTAGTAAAATATAAATTATTTATCAATTGTCAGCGCAATAACGAATAACTAACTTCAACGATCCGTATTATGCACGCTGCAGAGACCTTCATGCATAAGGTCGCAATTATTTATAAAAAATAAAATTTACACATAATGACTCCACATCTGTGGAAATTCGGGAGGCAACATATTTACTCAGTGTTTTTCATTTCGTTTGGGCCCTCTTCAATTTATATTAATGCAGGGAAAAGCGGGCAACAAAGAGGCCTGCTTATTTTACATTATACATTCGAGCCTATCTAAATTACAAAGATATTGCGGAAGAACGGGTGCGCAAATTAACATTAAAATGCCGAAGAAAACTGTAACGATTAATCATGAAACAAAAGGCGGACAAGCTGTTAAAATAGAAGAGGGTATGAACGGGGCGGAAGGACTCTCTGGAATTTAAGGAAACACAATAGCCGCAGTTCATTATATTTTGATAATAGTGGGGTACGGCTTAATTCCAATTTTAATAATCGCGAGCAAGAATTTTTTTAGGTATTTCTGAATGAGGTTTTCAGTTGGATTGGTGTATTGTTTCTGCGGACGACGGTTTTAAATTATTATTCTTTGAATTTTTGTACAATACGAGAGTTGTTTGAATCAGAAGTAATTATAATTTAATTATTAAAATTTTAGTTTTCAGAAAATTTTATATTATTTAAATAAAACATATAAAATTAAAATGAAATACCACGTTATCGCTCATACCCATTAAAATAAACTTAAAATAAATTTCAGAAAATAATCAAATCCTTTTGGTAAAGACCTTCAAGTAAAGATGCCTTCAACTGTCAGCGAGCTGGGAGTAATTATTAGCCCAGGTATATATCGAATAATGATAAATAAGACTAAGATAAGACAACAAAAGCTATTATTCAATCAAGAGTAACACACACAAATAAAACACCCATTACTACTGAAAAATAGACTGAAAACTAACTGAAACTTGAACTTGAAAAATGGGAAAACGTTCTCAAACTGTAGCCGACAATTCAGCAAAATACAAAAAAACTATCTAAACGAAACTCTTATGTAAACATCGCAACCAACGCTAAAGCAGCTAAGTCAAATCCTAAAAAAAATTTTTGTTCCTAGGACTAATATGGAACAAAAAAAAAAAAAAATCACTAATAACGAGTATAACCCCTCTTGCATTAATGACTGCTTGAAATCGACACTTTGAATCAAATTAAAAATCACATTTTGGCAGATATTATTCCATTCCTGCAATATCAACTGTCTTAGCTCCTGAGCAGTTCTTGGAGCAGGTGTATGCTTTTGGATACGTCGTCCCAACTCATCCCAGACATGTTCTATGGGATTCATGTCCGAGCTGAAAACTGGCCAACCGAACCACAAAATTCCCACTTCATCCAGATAATCTCTGACAACTTGGATAAAAATGCCGCGCTCGCCCATAGTTACCATAAAGGGCTATAACAAGACCAACTTTGTGCGTGCTTCGGTATAAATTCCAGCCCAAACCATAACCAAACTACCTCCAAATGGAAGTCACTCATAAACACAAACTAAAGCGTATCTTTCTCCGCGTCTTCTCCACACTTTCCGACGTCCGTCTGATCCATTGAGGCAAAAGCGCAACTCATCTGAAAACAGTACCCTGCTTCAGTCCTCAATATTCCATGCCTGGTGATTTGGAGCAGAAGCCAATCTTTCAACACAATGTCGGCGTTGTAAAGATAGACCAGTAACCATCTTTTTACAAGATTATCCAGCAACCCATCTAACTTCATGGAGTTGATTTCTTAGATAAACTGCAAAAGCTGTTCTATTCCGCAAACTTGTAAACACCAAAAAAAGGTCATCTCTGTTCGTGGTGACTTTTTATCGCCCGGATCCTGATCTTCTGGTTATCAGGCCAGTATTCAAGTAACGTTGATACACCTTTTGTACAGCACAAAAGCTTTTAACAACAATCCTTGCAGTTTCACGTTTTCCTCGCCCATCTTCAATCGACGCTATAAATAACAATAAGGTCTAAAAACATTATGACCTGTTAAGTACGGTACACCGTGTGAATGACAAGTTTTGCAGAGAAAAATCAATACTAAGTAAAAAAACCAGAACAAAATGTAGGTTTTCATTAGAGCAAAATAAATGCTGTGTATGGGTTTATGCTGCAAAGGTAGTACCTTTTATCAATAGCGGTCACATCAAGTGTCAAAGACAGGAGATGGCTAACAATAACTGGTCCTCGCAGAGTACCCAGCTCTCACTTATGGTTCCAAGCTGCCACACCCCGGTAAACTGTATTGACCTGCAAGTCAAACTAAGTAGGGTAGCCAGATATGGCAAACACGCGGCGTTTGAACCCAGAGGGTCGGCTGCAAACGGCGTCTGCATCCTAAGGATCAGTCAAAATCCTAAACTCGTCAACTGCCAAAACCTTTCAAAAAACCATGCAGTAACATAGGAAACGTCAAAATACAATACAAAAATTCCCGAGGTAGGTAGAACACAAAATTCGGTATCCCACTCCGACAAAAAATCGGACAGCCTCATGGATTCTGGGGGAGGCAAAAAATCGACTATCTTTATACAACATAAACTTAAATACACACACAATATCTACATAGCAACATACAATATACGGACTATGAGATCAAAAAACCACCTGAAAGAACTCGAACAAGAACTGGAAGCTATACAATGGGATATTATAGGAATATGCGATACAAGACTCAAAAGAGAGAAGAGGATCACCCTAAAATCGGGACACGTCCTATATGAGAATAACTCAGAAACAAACCAGGGAGTTGGGAGCGTAGCATTTATCGTGAACCGCAAAATAAAACATCAAATAGTCAAGTACCACGTAATATCAGAAAAAGTTATATATTTCGTACTAAAGTTAAATAAAAAATATCAAGTCCAGGTGATACACTGCTATGCACCAACAAGCAGCGCAGTCAATAAAGCCATCAAACAACATACAAAGACCAGCGCTAAGAACATGGAAAAAATGTACTATACAGTTATTACCGGAGATTTTAACGCCAAAATAGGCAAAAGACATTCACAGGATACCGAATACGTAGGTACTAATTTCGGCCTGGGGACAAGAAACAAAAGAGGAAAAACATTAACTAACTACCTCAACACCAAAAAAACTATTCTGTCTAAACACATTCTTTAAAAAACAAAACCAAAGAAGATGGACCTAGACAAAAAATGAAATAGATTTAATACTTTCTAACAATAAAAACATATGCAAAAATATCTCAGTATTAAACAAATTTAACACAGGAAATTACCACAAATTGGTCCGCGCAAAAGATCCTCATAAACACAAAAATTGAAATAAAAATTGATAAGCAAAAAAAAATTTCCAACAGTCGAGTTTCTGACCCTCAACAAAACCAAATACAAAAATAAAATTTAAAAAAAGTAAAACTACCAGAAAGTCTACAAGAAATAAATATTGATGATATTACAACAAGCATAACAGATGACAGTCACAAAGAAAATCTGTTGCAAGATAAGAAACAAAAAAGAAACCAAACTATCAGTGAAAACAAAACGACTAATAAAGGAGAGAAGAAAAACCTGCCGTGACTAACCCAATTACAACACCATAAATAAAAAAGTAAAAAAGAAGATACTCACAGATATCAGAGCTTATAAAACCCAAAAAATTATCAAAACCATAGAGGCAAACAAAAATATGAGAGTACTTAAATCAAAACTCTCCAATAAAAAACAAGATATTGTTAAACTAAAAGACCTCCACGGCAATATTCTTAGCAATAAAACAGGCATCCTTGCAAAAGTTCAAACATTCTACGCCAGCCTATACACATCATCCATACTGAACCCAACAACATCCTCAAAAAGTATAACAAATGTAGGATCGGAAGAACTGCCAGAAATAACAAAATTACACATGCGTTAAAACAAATAATGAACCGGAAGACCCCAGAAGAGATAACATCAGAAATGCAAAAAGCGGGCGGCAAAGCCCTATTAGAAGCTCTGCGGATACTAACAAACAAATGCTTGTACGAGAAAAAAATACCAAAAAAAAAATGAAAAAACGCAGAAGGCATCACCCTGCACAAAAAAGGAGACCACAAACATAAAAAACTACCGTCCAATAAGCTTGTTATCACACCTATATAAGCTTATGATACCAACCAGTAAAGCAGGCAGGCTTTCGGAAAAGTTTCGCCACAGCGCCACGTACAAACAATCCGAACACTTATCGAGAAGACCACAAAATACAATATCCCAATACATATAGCGTTCGTAGACTACCACAAAGCGTTCGACAGTGTCAAGACTTGGGCTTTCCTGTTGGATTTGCGGGCGACATAATTTTAACAAATACCAACATAAAAGAATACAAAACTATGGCAGAAGAACTAAACAACCTGTCCAAGCAAATAGGGTTAAAAATAAATCTAAAAAAAAACAAAAACTATATCTGGTAGCCCTCAGAAAATTTTGATAGATAGCACCATAATAAAAAAAAGTAGAACAATATACATATTTGGGGCACACAATTAAAATTGGCAAAGGAAATCAAACTGCCAAAATCAAACACAGAATCCAACTGACTAGGCCGCCTTTGAAAAGCTCAGCCATATTCTAAAAAATCGAGAAGTCTCAATATACCTAAAACGTAAGGTCTACAACAGATGCATCCTCCCCGTTGCCACCTATGGCCGGGAAACGATGGCAATCACTAAAAAATCAGCAGCAAAACTTAGAGTAACTCAAAAAGCAATGGAACGTACAATGCTGAGAATCACTTTGAAAGACAAAGTGCGCAACACAGATATCCAGACAAAAACAAAAATAATAGACGTCATGGAGAAAACAGAAGAACTCAAATGGCAATGGGCAGGACACGTGGCCAGAAAAAATACAGAAGAATAAAACCACAAGATTACCTTCTAGAAACCCTGAGAAACACAAAAAAAAGCACGGAAAGACCCCAAACAAGATAGATCGATGACATAAAGACGATAGCAGAAGAACAGTAGATGAGAACAGCAAACGACAGAGAAACATAGAAAAGAATGAAAGAGGCCAACAATGGAAGTATGAAAGCTAATAAAAAAAGAAGAAAAAAATGCTGTTTCATAAAAGTCTGTAACACAATGATAATAACTCACAGATATATAACATTTGTCAAGAAATAAATTATTAAACGCCTAAGTTAAAATAAAAAAATTCTAAAAATAAATGATAATTTTAAAATGTCCTCTGTTTTTTGCTCGCCAATGTATTAACATTTGTCATCAGCTAACAAAAATCAAAAAAATATAAGTTTTTTATGTTTTAAACAAATTATAATGCATTGGAGTGCTTGGTTAAAAAAATCCACAAAAGAAGCGTCATCAAACTCATTTTTAAGCAGTAAGAGAGTCATAGGTACAAAAGCACGGAGAATACAACACAATCCCCCCTCCCCTCTGCTAGTCTGCCTTCTACCCAATTACTAGATATACCTTTACGCCGCAAAACTACCGCACTATCTACAAAGTAATTACAAACCCACTGAGAGACCAACGCTATACAAACAGATACCAGAAACCACGCGGTAGAGTCCCTGTTCTTCCTCAGTACTCATGTCGACATTCCTCGTGTTTGATCAGTAATCATCTTTTGACCAGGATATTCACATCAGACAGAATGTGCACCCAGTTCAAGGGAATAAAAACGTGGGGTCTAACCTCATCACGTGTTGAGTGCTCAAAACAAACACACCTTGCAACACAATACTCATGTTAGTTAAGTTAGGTTAAGTTATGTTAGGTAAGGTTAGGTTAGGTTTCAACTAAAAACAACTTATCCAAAACAAACCCCCTACAACTCATAATTAAGGAAAAAAGTCAACCTCAAGACCAAAATAACTGCAGAAAAAAAAGCGTTAAAGAAATATACCGCAGTAAATTCTAAAACTCTTGGACACACAGACTAGTACCAGATATTAAAAAGTAGTATTTTAGAATACACGGAGAGGCTTACTACCATTAACACAAACACTTACGGGCCACGGATGCTTCAACTCCTACCTGAAAAGATTTGTTAAAAGAGAATCGGACAATCGTACACTGTGACAAAATCGATACTGTAGAACGACAATGTTCAGGTGTCAGAGATGGGTCACACCCAGTAAAGAAACCAAGAAAGTAGTGGGAGAAATCACGCCCGATAACATGCTAAAGAATAAAACCACATGAAATAACATAAACCACTTTGTTAAAGTAGTACTAATCTACAAAAAGAAAGAAAAAAGAAAAAATGAACAAGTAAAGATGTAGCAGTATAGTTGAAAAAATGTTCACGGCAATAAAAAAATTGTCATGCGCTACCAAATAAACGTAAAATGCACATCTACAACTATCGGTTTGGTAACTGACTGTCAACTGTCAAAAATACAAACAATAAGCTTCTAACTTTTAAATAAATAATAATAAAGTAAGGTTGGTTAAGCTAGTCTTAAAAAAAAAACGTAATCAAATTAGAAATCTTTATTAGCTGCTATGAGAAGGTCAAAGTCAATGCCACTGACCAACGCCATTCAAACAGACACCGGCAGCCACCCGGTGAGACTTCTTTCATATACATACGTCACATGGGATGAGTAACCGTCCGAGTATCTTGCGCCGCCTGTACCATCGTACAACGATTCCTCTTATGCCTAATCTTAGAATCAGGCAAAATCTGCATCTAGTTTAAAGGTTCAATACAGCTGTGAGGTACAACCGTATCCCGTAGTGAGTGTTCATAACAAACACCACCTGCAACACAATTATTAGCCGAGTCTTGTCGGCAACGTTTGATAAGTCGCCTTCAAATAATAATAAGACTATTTACACGGATGCCACCCATCAATGCAGTAAAATATAGAAATCAAAACATACTAAGATATACTGAAAAAAAAACAAAACAACCATTATATACAATTGTCCATTGACTGCTTAAGCACATGCGGTATAACCAAAGATAAAATTGTAAGATGCTAATGATAATATTTCCGCATAACCACTAATAAAAAACCGACTATTAAACACAATATAATCTTTAAGATCTCAACTTACTATCCAGTGTTACCAAAACAAAACCAAAATAAAAATATTGCCGTATAAACGCTAAGCAAAATTTAAAATAATTTTTTTGATTAGAATTCGGGACCTAAACCAGATATCTTTAGCGTTAAACTTCTAAATATCATGAAAAAATTAAAACAATTTACTATGTTTTTTATCACAAACTTATTCTTACAAATACATAAGTTACATTTTTCATATAACTTATTTCATCTGTAGAAGGCTCTAGTAGAGCCAAAACTAGTAATATATTCATAAGAATAAATTTGTGATAAAAAACATAATAAATTGTTTTATTTTTTCATAAACATAAATTATCACGTAGTAAAAGTCACAACCATCAATTTTATTATATTTCTAAATATCACACTCTAAAAATCTGGAATAATCCAATTAGAATGCAAAATTGCAGAATCAAAACATAAATAAGTGTGCGGACACTATCGGGACTCTTGCTCCGTTCATCACTCTGACCATAACATCGTACCTTCGTTTATCACATATCGTTTTGACCCTGGAATACTAAAACTTTAATCCTAGCTTGTTACTCTCACTCATTGCTCTAAACATCGTATTTATACTGGTATTTCTAGGATTGAAGCCCCAGAAGCTCCAGTCGCTAAGTGATAAGCAAAAATACAATGCTATGGTTGATTAGAACAAGGATCCACATTGTGTAGTTGTATGAGATGTATGTATTGAAAGCATGAGACAGAAGTAAAAAGAGTAAAATAAGAATATTAAAAAAAAAAACACTCCCAGGTAAATGTAGCTGTACTGCAAGAATGCAGATTCCGGTTTAAGTCTACCAGTCAAATCTCCAAGAGAGACAATCATACAAACTCGACATTAGAATAAAAAATACAAATTGCACATAGAATGTAAAAACAATAACGCAAATACGAAAAATAAACAATGCCAACCAAGAAACGCAAACATTGAAGATCAACATCAGTAAAATGAGATGGCCACGCAATATCTTATAAAAAATATCCAGGTATGCCACTAAAAAAAAAAAACAAACGACAAACACTCCCATAAAGTAAGAACAATAGAATCAAAAAGCATAGCCAAAAGCGTCACTAACTATATTGCAATCCTGCAAATCATAGCAACGCCCAAAAATATTAATATTACCCACATATATGCACCAACAACAAGCTGTGCAGATACTGAGATAAAAACATTTAACTTCCAACTCAATGAGACCATAAAAAACTACCCAAACTAGAACTCGCAATAATAATGAAAGATTTCTATTCCAAAATAGAAAAAAAAATGAGAAGAAAATTACATCAAACTTTACAGCCTAAAAGATAGAAACAAGAGAAGAGATCAGCTAAGTGTAATCATAAACAAACAAGACCTGAATATAGCCACTAATACATTTTTTAAGACTACCAAGAAGACTCAATACATGGTCGCCCAAAGACAAACTTAAAAACATCACAAAGAATCAAATAGATTTTATACTTGTAAATAAACAATACAAAAGCAGCTGAACACCAGTAAAGACTGACCATGTGTCACTATTAGGAGTATTCAAAGTAAAATTAATGAACAAACAAAAAACAAGCTTTCAAAAATAAATCACTCAATTAAAAAAAACCATCAAATAAATAAACAAAGCAGTGCAACACATCAAAGACAATCTCCTAAGACTGAATGAAAGTAAGAAGAAATAGTAGATAACAAACAAGATGATAAAGTTAAAAAGTCATAGCAATAAAAAGAATTTCTTAAGAACATAAATAAAAATAACTTAAAACGGCTGGCTTCTAAATTCAATAACATATTTGATACAAAAAACATCCGAAAAGATTGGCTAAAATTGGAATTTATCACATTTCCAAAAAACCTAATGCTAAAAGCTGTGCAGATTACAGAACAATAAGCTTAATAAACCACTTATTAAAAATGTTCCTTAAAATTATAGACAACAAGATACATAAAAAAATTTGTTCGTTTAGATTTATGACATATCAGCCTAAAAAGACTTTGATTAATGCAGATATCAAAAATGTGCAGATAATATTTCAAAAACTTGGGATTAGAAACGCATTGAGCACCTAGAAAGCTATTTTCAGTATTCAATTACTCTTCCAAAGCCCTAATATACGCAAATATAGAAAATTACATCATCATTTCATCAAGTTTAAAAAAAATTCGTTCAAATACAACATTTAAAAATATAATCAAAATTTTAAAAACACATTGACGGCAAAGATCTTAGAATATTTACTAATCTATATTGAAACCAGACAGCAAATGTCTGGATAAAATATAGGAGAAACAAATCTTCAAAAACTCCGTAAAAAAATAAATCTAAAAATATCTCAAAATAATAAAACCATAAACAACATAAAATATGCAGATAATGATGTAATACTCGCTATCTCAATAAAAAACCTACAAACATAAAATCGTACAAGATGATTTTGTTATAAGAAAACTCCGAATAATATCTGATAAAAGTACAGAAATCCTATAAACCATCAAACAAAAAAAGTTAGAAAAATTTGGACACGTAAATAAAAAAAAAATAAAAAATTAACAACCAAAATTTTTAGCTAACGGAGCAAACGAAAAACTTGTACAATTAATGTAGTGTTAAGTCAAGAACTCTATTCAAACTTGATGCAAACAAGATCCAAATATTGTTTTAATTAATCATTTTTTCGTGAGTTGGTTATAAAAAAAACATAATAGTTAAAAAGCTTAAGAATAACGTACTCAATGTCAACTGCAGAACAATAAAATAAACCTAATCGCCAGCATCCGAATCGGATAGGCAACAACAAACCAAAGATACAATCCGCAAATTGAAAAACCTTATTCATAAAATAAAGCAGCCAATAGCAGAGTGCATAAATTGTCGCATCATAGTGTCTATAACAAAATTAAATTAACAGAGACCTTGTCAACCAACTTCTCAATCAAAAAGCGTTTGTTGCCAATATTTTCATACCGTTGCTAACAAATTTGATTGATACTATTTCAAATAAAAATTTGTGTAGAATATCTCTAAAGCCTTTTAAAATAAACTCACGTCTATTCCATTTATTCATGGAGCATACATTCCGCAACAAATCAGTTTGTCCTCTTAGATTATCTAAAGTATTTCAAACCTAAACAAAATCTTTCTGTCACAAAACAAAGCCCCAAAATAAAAAAAAAGATATTTCGTTCAAAACTATCGACCACTTAGCCTCATATCAACCTTAAGCACGGTAACAAAAACTGTGATCCTATTTAAAATTCAGAAACAAATACAAAGTAAAACGTATTGCTTAAGACTATATACTTATACATTTATTAGTAATGTAGTAAGTGTAGTCATAATTAAAAAACGAATCTGAACTCTATTTCGTTTAAATCAATTCACTAGATGTAGCTTTATCAATTCATGTTAAATTCAAAGCTAATGAAACCCTAATTGAAGTCCTATGTGTAATGCTTTTCAACTTGTATGTATCTGATATACCAAGCATCACACAAGGCAAAAAACATTCACCAGAAACCAGGCATTCTGAGCTTAGCAATATCGCTAATGTCATTTCTCATAACCTCACCTTGCACGTTTTGTTATAAAGACAATTCCTTTACAATACATGCTTCTGATAGACAGACAAATAACGTGACTGACATAATACATTTTCACTCCTGTAAGAGTAGTGTAGGATGCGCACTCAACCGGATAGAAAAGTCATGAAAAAAAATGTTCAAAACTAATCACGTTCTTTTTCTTCTTCCTGTGCCTTGATCGTATAACAATCGCTGTAGGGTATGTTGACAACAGCTCTGGCTATAATTACTTTGTCAACAACTGCTCAAAAAAGCTGTACTGTTGACTGGCTCAACCATTGCCTCAAATTCTTCAATAATAGAGTACGTCTTCTTTCTAGGGTCTGGTATTTATTTTTTCCTGTATTATAGTTTCGGTTTTTTATTAACTTGGCCACTATTTCTTTACTTCTTCGTTTGAAATAATGTCCGTCAAGATGATTCTCAGCCTATACACCCACACCTCAAGTGCATTTAGATTATTTAACATTGTTTCAGTGAGTGTATAGGCTTCTATACCATATAAAAAAAACTTAAAAAAAAAACATAGCATCTCACGTCGTGACTACAAAGGATCGTTCTCATGCGTAAGAATATGCCCTGGTTTTTTATATTAAGATTTTAATTTCTACGGGTCCCAATTTTCGTTAATTTGGCATCCAAGGTAGACTGCTTTCGACAGTCTTTCTAATCTGATTACACTAACGGTTATGCCAGTGTCTAATATAATATATAAGCACGGTAAGTATCTAAAACGATCTCCTTCAAATCACAAAACAAACTCATTTCATCACATCACGTACGTAAGAAAAATGCCCTCCCCAATTTACCGACCTTCCCTCGTGGCAATTTAAGTATATTTTATTTATGAAAAAACAATTGTGATTAATTCTTTACATGTTTTCTATAATTACTATAACAAAAGTATGTAATTTGCTGTCAATTTTAAGTTAAAATAAGTAACAACTTAAATTGCTTCTCTGATTATTCATAAAATTAAAAGATTAAAGACTTACT
Organism: Tachinus rufipes; assembly: GCA_963932245.1. Classification (NCBI taxonomy): domain Eukaryota; kingdom Metazoa; phylum Arthropoda; class Insecta; order Coleoptera; family Staphylinidae; genus Tachinus; species Tachinus rufipes. Next base: position 39,360,765 of record OZ010741.1, on the reverse strand, counting down.
TTTATATGAAAAATATCTCCTGTGTTGCGGTACTTATTTTAGATTGCGCCTCGAACGCAGCGTAAAACTTACCTAAAATAAAAAAAACTTAATTAGATTTGAAGGATATGTAATTATAGTTGAACAAACATAAATTTTTACTCAAATGTATGAAATTCGTAAATTAATACACTAGAAGATGAAAATCATATCTGTGAAATTGGGTCATAAAACGCGAAATTGCGAAAGATTAATTACAAATGTGCTAAGCCACACACCGAATTTAATTAAAACTAATGTGGAAAATGTAATAATAATTTACATAAATTTAAAAACTTTTTGTCGTTAGTTTTTAATCTTCTATTAAATTTATTCTACCTATTATAGTGGAGCACTTTGTACAAATGTAGAAAAATTAGCCTCGATACTATTACTAATTATAAACATAACAGTATACAAACGCATACATGAATAATCTCAATAAAATATATGCATTAATCAAAATAGTTAAAAAGCACAATATCAGCTAAACACACGTTCCATGACTTTGATAACCTTGTATAATTTATTTATTATTATTGTTTACACCCGTATACTCGTGTATGCTCCCAAGAAATCGTAATCTGGTGTCAGGGTTGCGTCATTTAAGAAAAGTGTGAATGGAGATATTTAGAATCTCGCCGACCTTAGTACAATCCAGTAGCAACGTAGCCAGGCCAAAGTCTTTAATTACTTTAACGACTTAAAGCCTAATTGATCACTCCCGGTGCGATAGTTAATGAAATAAACGATGTAAAGTAGAAGAACGATTAATGGGATAAGGAAATCCATCGAGAAAATTGATTCTGTTATGTAATATGTATAATGACGCAAATGCAGTTTAATAGTTTGGCCAAGTACAAGTAGTATGTTATTAAAATTGCAGGATATTTCCGCATTATTTGATATCGCCAATTTAAGCAGTCAAAAATATGAATAATTGCCAAAAAAATCTAAATGAATTTGAAACGCAAATAAATTTTATTTAATTATAATAAAATATTATACACAAATCAAATATGTTTTGACCATATGTTTAAGATTTAATAGTAGTTTAAGGTAGTACAGTACCAGCGGGTTACATGTTTATTTGTTCTCCAAGTGTTGTGTATGACCTCCTATGGCAACTTAACGGAACTCATAGCAAACACTTAAGGTGTAGGAAGATACTGGACTCGACAGGACTATATAGAAACATAGAAACTAAATACGGATAGCCACCAAGAGTGATTTAAAGTGAATCAAGTGTTTATTTTTTCATCTTAATGTTAAAATAAGATGAATATAAATTATTTAAAAATAATTTATATATTTATTTGATTTTTAATTTATGTAAGATGTTTTTTTTTTAAATAAATATTGAATGTAAAAGATATAGATCGTTTCTTTATATAAAACGATACCATTCGTGATCCCATTCGAGAGGTTAATGGCACAATCGAAGTCTTGCTTCAGTATGTCTTTCAATCAAGGACAAAATGCAGTTATTTAATTCAATTATTACATCTGTAGAAGGCTCTAGTCGAGTTAAAACTAGTAATGTATTCGCAAAAATAAACTTGTGATAAAAACATGGTAAATTGTTTTATTATTTCATAATACTGTAAGACTGCCACTTCCTGCTACTAAGTATTAAGTAAATTTCAGATGCGCATTGATTCTGTAAAAATTATGCAAATCTAGATTAGAACAAAAACGTTAACTCAGTTAGATAAAAACATAAAAATAATTTTTAGAATAAACTATCTAACAACATACAACGAATATAAGATTTTAAAAGTAGTTTTCTCTATACTAACAAGAAATTATTTGGTAAACTTTGTACAATACATTAGCATATAACTCTTTCCGGTACTAATAGTAATAAAATAAGTCGCAGTTTTTTAAAACTTTATTGAGCTGTTAAACTTAAACCACATTTTTTTTATATTTTATAACCCCTTAACTACTTTTGCATTTACTTGAAAATAAAACTTTAACTGATCATGTGACTAAAATACTTATACAAATTTTCAGTGCATAAAAACTAGATAAACATTTCCAAATTGTTAAAAGTTTGCAAATGTTTAATCTATCCCTTAAAAAAAAACAAATCCAACTCTTTAAATTTCATTACTACTTTGAACAAATATGAAAAAAAAAACGTGCAGTGGCTCTTGACATTTCCAAATCATTTATGTCATAACATACTTTTATTCCATCAAGCTTAAGTTAGCAAACTTATAACATTATAAATACCTTAATCGCAAATCTGTAAGTCTTATCAACGGTTTTCTCGACAACAACAAAAATTATTTATTGTTTTAGTTAATCATCAAACAAAATTATATAGATTTTCCAATAAAAAATCTCATTTTAAATTTCGCTGAATTTTTTATCTGTTAAATAACAAGCCTTGATCCTTCACAATTGTCATTAAAAACTATACTATTAGAAAAATGATACGATACACGCTCCAACAACGGATAGAAAGAAAAAAAAAATCATTATAGACACGGTGAAAACTTCCTAGGCGCTATATTTCGCAAAGCTAGAACGTACATCGGCCTCCTTAGACTTTTTTTCTTTGAAGCTTTGTGAAGATATGAGTACGCTAATGCCCCGCAAACAATTCCAATTCTCAAAAACAATACTCAAACTGTTATTCGCCATATAGAGCCTTAGTTGTGCAAAACAGTCTTCCAAAACTTCTTCAAAAGAATAACCTTTTGCAGGCAGAGTCAAGGTGGGCATTTAATGGATATCATTTTCCATAACTAATCGCAGAGATTGTACTTTGAATTAAAATTTGTACTACTTAAGAATAAATAAATGTTTCTTTTACAATCAAAATTGGACTTACTATTATTATTGGAAAACCTTATAGTTAAAATTGATAGATTTTACTTATATCTCAAAATACTATTTTGTCTAACTCAATGCTCAAGAACCGGCTGTAATGTCTTATCATGGACCTACTACAAATACTCAACGACAACAGTGTTTTTGCCTTAAGTTACGCCGATGATAAACAGTATCAAACATGCTGATGGATAATATAATTACAAAAACCATTACCAAGTGCTCATTGTATCCAAAATCATGAACGCACATGGGGACTGACACCTAATATGACTAGATGGCTATATACGGTAGTGGTAAAACCCAGTATAACATACGAAGAGCTTGTATAAAGAAAAAAACCACAATTAGATCTACGGAAAACAAACTAAGTAAAATTCAGAAGCATGTCTGCTGATAACGAGGGAAATAAGAACAACGCCTTCAGCAACTACGGGAGTACTACTATCGTTACCGCCACTTCACTTGATAGTAATACCAAAAGCAAAACAAACAGCAAACAGGCTGCAGATAAAAAATCACACTGTAAATCTTGTAATCCACAGATCTAGCATAACAAATGTGCTGCCTGAGAAAAACTTTAATAATAAGTTCGGACTTCATAAAAGATCCATGCATCCAAAAAACATTTGATGTTATAATACCACAGAATAACAAATAAACAAACAAAAAATATTTGGGAACAAGGAACAGTCAAAAAAACTATCTAGAACACAGGTAAGACCAAAAACCAGAATAGTACCAAAGCTGAAATCTACAAAGATAAAAAGTAAGAGAAGCAAACTTCACTACTCCTGTGCAAATATGCCTCAGTTTTTCAGGCAAAAGTGGCTGCCATCGAGTGGTGCGAAAGGGAGATGATCGAGACAAGACTATATCCTAACATACTAAGAACTATCCCATCAAATAGTCAAGCAGCACGGCGCAAGCATCCATATTGTAATGTAGTTTGTTTTCTGAAACTTTGTTATTTAAAGTTTTGCCAAAAGTTTAAAATTTTCGACATTTTGTTAATTATTTGTTGTTATTATGGCAATTTATAAAATAGACACAGCCCAAGTTGTTTCATTAATTCAGAATGCACGGTCTCAATGTTATACCGCACAATTTTTTAAAGTGAGAAATTTAAAGTGGTTTTTTAAAAACTGGTCAGTTTGGAACAGGTCTCCAAATATGTATAAGCGCCCGAGATGACAATTTTTTTACTACTGCGCAATAGAAACTTGACCGCCTTGCAAAAGTTCAAAATTATTAAAACTGGTCTAATGGCAAAAAGACCTGCACATACTTCAGAGCTTACCAAGCAAGATTAAATCAACAGGCTTGCATTTCAAAAGTCTATTAACTAGCTACCTTGCATAAAATCTAAAGAAAAAATATTCAGGTCAATTTCTTCCTGATATGAATAATGTAAAGATATCAAATGTTATTCAAATTAAATTAGGTCTTTATGCCAAGCAAACTGTCATTTACATTATGTGTTTACGTAAAGAAAAAGTAGCCTAAGAGAACATTTTATCAAAACGAAATTAAAAAAAGGACTTTGATCAGAACAAAAAGTACCAAAAACTCATTCTCAAAAAATCTGAATAAAAAAATAACATTAAAAAAATAACCAATTGGTTTTAAAGACCACAAAACCATAAAAACAGCATTACATAAAAATGTACAACCAAACGGCAGAGCAATTTAAGAAACTGTAGCATTTATTAATTCAGGACATTAGTCTAATACATGATGAGTGTCCATGTAACCAAAATTATGTTTAATATGAGAGAAGAGCCGTTTTGAAGTGCCAATACCCACTAACAAAAAGTATCTAACATTTACTACCAACTTATTAACAAAGTTACTAGTGTTTTCTGGTTTTGTTGTCACCGGTGATAAATTTAACTTTGAAAGTTAAAAACGAACTTTTCTGTAGACTTTTTATTCGACAAAATAGTCACTACATTATCAGAAATATGCAACCTGTTACGGTAGAAAAAGCAAAACCGTCAAAGGATTGTGACATGTTTAGCATGTAGGTTGTTTGTTGCCGGTTAGGAGATATGAAGTCAAGTTAGTATGTCCTATGCGCAAGCGGCATAAAGCAACCTACTTTCTTTTGCTGAGATCTACCGCCAATTCCCACGCCGTCAAAAAAATGCTTGATTTTAAAATATATTTTTTTTAAGTTTCACTTCTGTTGCCAATCATTGATGACTTTTAAATTTTCATAACGTTTTAGGTAATTGTGCGTTTCGAGAATATCGTCCGTGTGATATGAATCCGCCTTGACATGTCGTCATTTTCAATAACAATCGCATTTGAGTACCGGGATAGAAGTTTGAAGTTAAGACTAACTGGCAGCTGTAAAGTAGTAACACAAGCATAAGCCCTAAAATATCGGTACTTGTACCTAAAAAAATACAATGAGCCCAATGCTTCTTATGTCAATTTTGAAAGAGCTAAGCTGAGTAAATATTTTTTTCTTGTTGAAAAGTCTGGAGACAAAAAATTGAAAGTATGACTTGTTTTTTTGTAACATTCAATTTTGAATGATTCTTTCCTTATTTTTTAATTTCTGATTTCATACCTACAGAATGCTTACTCCCTCCACTTCACACCTTCTCTGTCTCAAATGGGCAGCAAAATTCTACCCTAACCACAAACCATCTAAACACAAAACCCAAAATTTTTATATGCTCAAAAAAAGATAGTTTGTTGTCAAATAACACACCTAAATCTGTAATTTAATTGAACCTAGCTAATAAAACATTATTTAGTAAATAAAAGTACATTATTTGTTTTTTTGTACAAACAATTTTAACAAAAATAATACTTAATTGCACTTAACTAGTAGAATATTGATGGGTAAGGGTGACAGCAACTAACAACTTAAAGACCTTCCCAAATATCAACCTCTCCTGCACGTGGTCCCCACTAGACATGACAAAATAACCGTCGCATCCAAAATTAAAGAAATATAATTCCCAAACGGAGTTGCTAGTCCCCCGTCAGGTAGGTAGAGTAAAGCCTCCTAGAAATAGGTGGTACCGAGGAAATGAAATAGCCAGAGCAGACAAAAACTAGCACAAACAATCAGAAACGTCTGACTCCAAAAATGTAAGGCTGAAAATAGCCTGATCTAAGAAGAGCAGCTGACAAACAAATTCCCAAACAAGTCCCCGGGTGGGTCAAGTAAAATATATCACCACAAAACATAAAAGAAGCAAAAAATTGTTACCGCCGCTAAAGTGGCAGTAGCAAGAAAAAAACATCAATAGATGGATTGCAGAAAGCAAGAGAAAACCACTACATTAAAGATCCAAACAAGAGGATATCCCTTGTACAAATCATCACCATAACCAATTTCACAAAAAAATATTCCGGAGCTAAAAACCCCCCAATCAAATCTCCGGTGAGAGAGGAGGAAAGGAATTCAAAAAAATGTCATAAAAATCAGAAGATGGTACGTACGCAGCATGTTCGAACCCTAAAAAACTCATAATATAGCACAAGAGATACAAAGAATAAACCAAAACATCTTAGGCATCAACGACACAAAATGGCCCAAACAACGGCCAACACAGTACACCGGATGGGACTATCTACTACTCAGGAAACAACAAACCTCACCATAGATATGGAGTGGCAGTAATAGTAACAGAATATACAAATAAATCAGTAATCAATTTCACGCCAGATCGCGTAATGCTAGTTCAATTACAAACAAAGCACTGCAAACTCAATATAATTCAAGTATAGGCCCCACCGCAAACAAACCAGACAAAGAGATAGAGAGTTTCTACGAGCACGTTTCTAATTTCCTAAAATCAATCAAATCACGAGACATCACAATCATTCTAGGCAATTTCTACGCTAAAATTGGCAGGGGAGAAAGCAACAAACTCATAGGCAAATACGAGAAACAAAAAAAGATATCGACTGGAACAAACGACTATATACATGGAAATCCCCACAGGATAATCCCAAAAAAAACACGAGAAATCAAATCGACTATGTCCTAATTAATAACAGGTACCAAAACGTAATTAAACACGTAAAAGCATACCCAGGAGCTGATGTATCATCGGATCATAATCCTGTAATAACTCAAGTCAATATCAAATTAAAGAAGAAGAAAGTTAAAGAAAAAGACATCAGCATAAACATATAACGATTAAACAAATTAAAGACAAGACAGGATCTACAAAATAAAATCAACAAAATCCTCAACACTATGCACAACACACAAATTAGGAATGCAAAAACACGCATAAATATCAATTGAAAATCTCTAAAACAATTTATAATAGAATCGAGCAAGACGGTACTCAGAAAATAACCCCAAAAAGCAAAAAAACAATGAATAACTTCCGAGATACTAAAACTAATGAGCAAACGCCGAAGTTTAAAAACAACAAGACAACCAAGTATTCAGACTGATAAAGATGGTAAAATTGTCATAGAGACCACGGAAAAATCGCTACTGTAAAAAACATATATTGAAGAACTGTTCGATGACGAAAGCCTCGGCAACATCACAGAAGAACACAAAAAAAGCAGTAAACCAGAAAACAATGGATCTGATATAACCAAAAAAGAAATAATGCGTGCCATAAGAAATCTAAAAACCGGAAAGTAATCAGGCCCTGACGAGTTACCAACCAAAGTACTTAAGTTAATTGAGAAAGATCACATCCTTATCATAGTAAACCTATTTAACGCTATATACTCCACAGGAATAATACCAAACAAATAGCTAACACCAACCTTTAAAACGCTTCCCAAAAAGACAAACGCAAAGCTATGTGCGGACCGCCTTAAGAGCCACACATTAAGGACATTTCTGAAAGTGATACAATACAGAATACACGATAAACTAGAACAAAAAATAAGCAAATCACAATTCGGGTTCCGAAACTGATGTCAATCAAGACCTACATATATATATATATATATATATATATATATATATATATATATATATATATATATGTTTCATCGACTACAACAAGGCATTTGATACAATACGACACGACCGCCTTATCCATCTGCTCAAAGAAAAGACGCTCGTCACTAAAGATATTCGAATCATTACTAACCTGTATTATATCAAAAAAGCAATAATACAAATAGACGGCAACACATCGGAAGAGATCAAAATAAAAAAGGGTATCAGACAGGGATGCGTACTATCAGCAACACTATTCAACTTGTATGCAGAAGAAATCATGAAAAAAGCACTAGATGGCGGAACAATAACGGTAAAAGTGAACGGCATACCGATAAATAACATAAGTGTATGCTGACGACACAGCTCTAATTGTAACTAACTTAGAAGACCTTCAGAGAATTCTTAACAAAGTGACAGCGAAGAATGTGGACTATCTCTAAATGCAAAGAAAACCAAACTAATGGTAATGACAAAAACACCACAAAATAACATAAACATCTACGTACACAATAAACTCATAGAAAAGGTAACAAATTATTTGGGCACAACCATTAACCAAGATAACGATTGTTCAGTGTAAATATAAATTAGAACAGCATAAGCCAGAACAGCTTTCATGAAAATAAAAAAAGCTCTATGTGGAAAAGATCTAAGCCCAGAATTAAAAACAAGATTAATGGCATGCTATATACATCCAATTCTATTGTATAGAACAGAAGCATGGACACTTAAAAATTCGGACATCAAAAGGTTAGAAGCCTTTAAACTGTAGACGTATAGAAGAATACTAAGAATACCATGGACGGACCGAGTAACAAACACAGAAGTAATTAGAAAGATGAAGAAAGAAAAGGAGTTTACATCATTAAGACGCGGAAATTACAATACCTGAGGAAAGAAGTACTATCTGCTCCAAATAATAATACAAGAAAAAATACAGAAAAGAAGAAGCGTTGCAAGAAGACGCCACTCATGGCTGAAAAATCTGCAAGACTGGTTCAATTGCAACTTTCGGATCGGAGAAGACACCTAAAGAAGAAAAAAACTACTTAACTAGACCACCTTGAGAAAAGTATAAGCAAACCTATAAAAAAAAAAATAGACCAACAACGTCAAAAACTAGCCGGCAGTAGATGACTTCACCGAGCACAAAGTAGAAAAGATTGGAAATACCTTCCTCTAACAGTGAAACCTCACAAAAAAAAAGGTTGATTAATTATAATAAGAAGTGCGTTATACATAGCTAAATTTTACATTTCTTCTCTTTCCAATAACAAATGATTTGTTTCTGTATATTGTGTAATCGCCTGTTAGCTTTTAATCTTAAACTTGCTAGTGAATTGTAATAATTAAGATCTGGTAATATAATTTTCCTACAAAATCACTAAAACCACAATTCGAATTTCAAGATTAGAAAAAAAATTATAAGCACGACAATCAACATTCAAACAAAAAAATAACATATAGCCGCACTTCGGTACTTTTTAAACTTAACAAAATTAAACAGTCCAACAATCGCTACAACTTTCAATTTATTTTGAAAACTCACCTTCCTAGTAGGTATTTTTAAATACAAAAGAATAAAGTTTTAGAGAGCTGACCTACAGCACGAATCATACAATGAATTCCAACCGATAAACTATTATCAACAAAACTTACAAACCTTCAGCAATTTCGAAGTACTTACATAAATAAATTATTAAAATTTAGTGAATTTTGTTTAGTATGTATCTTTTGAAATCATCTATATTTATCAAATTATTATATTATATTATTAATCTAGCCACTTCCTGTAAATATTATGAAGCGTAATTTCTAGATAAAAGATTTACATTTCTCCCTTTAGACTGAAAATTATATATATCTTTCATAAATTTTAAATAATCCCATCCCCTTAGAAAAGACGAATAAGTAAAGAACGCTTCCAATACCAAATTACATAATCATGCGTGTACGAATTGATTTGTTAATACGACTGGGAATTATTTATTTATGCAAATGCGAGAGAGGCATTAAGCGAAGCCATAAATAAGCACCATCAAGTATTTAATTGCATGTAGAAGAAGAGATGGTGGCTACGGAGGTGGAGGCGGTGTATGCTGTGACCGCACACTTATATTAATTATATTTTAATAAATTATCAGGGATTGCGCCAGCGTTTAATTAATCACTCCCATTGCGGCAGTTTGTATGTTCCGACTACTGGTCTCTCGGACTGTGAATTTTAATTGCCTTATAAGGTGGCCCGGCACGTTTTTATTGGGGGCATTTTGTCATCTTCTCGCTCAGTAATTGTCTTTGCACGTGCTCCGTTAATTAATTAAAGCCCACTTTAATTAGGTTTTTATATATAGAAAGAAAATAGGTTAAGACAATGTTTATATTTAGTTTTAATGTAATTATAATTGCAATTTATTATATTAAACAAAAAATGAAAAAAATATTATAAGTAATTCATAAGATCCAGACAAAATTTGCAAACCCAAGTAAAAAAAAACCTGCCATAGATTTTTACCAATAAATTCGGATACTTATTGATGAGAATGAATCATAATGTATGTATCAACAATAATAATTAACTGCTATGGCTATATTCTTATATTGTAAACAACTGAAACAGTGCATTTAATTTAATAAGAAATTTGCAAAATAGTTTATGGTGTAAAATAAAGGATACTGTTAAGCTAGATAGGTTTTAAAATGATAATCCAGTGTATATCCCCATCCAGATGCAAAAGGATTTGCAATTTGTATGTCGCTTTTAGTAAATTTACCATTTGAAACAAGCTTTTGTAATAATAGGTTGTAGGCGAGTTATACATAGACTTGTTACGAGTAAGCACGCTTACGGGCATTAAGCTGACAAAGGCACAACTCTAACCAATTTATATTTTTACAAAATAAACCGTATACTACACGGTACATCAGAGTATTATAATAATGAATACATGTAATCTACATACAATTTCATATTAGATATTCATGATGTAATGTTGCTTGATTGAAGCGTATGTAGATTAATTGTCAACAAAGATTAAACATAAATATATTATTTAAATCATCAGTAATTCAGAAATTGTAGCCATCAAATTAATTTTATGTTAATTTTAATTAAAATTAAATAATTTGACTAGAGATAAATGCCTTGGGAATATTTTCCAGTCGACGCGTCTCGACTCCAAAACGGTGTTTAAATCTACAAACAGAAATTTGCGGCTCAATGAAAATACAGACAGTCAGGGTAATAGTGGAGCAGCCTGCGATAAAGCACGCATAACTGCGATTAAATCCGTGATAGTGGATAGATGTAAACCGTGGATGGAATTCAATCCTGTCTTTTCTCTCGTAGTCAAAAGATTATAAAAATAATGTGAAGCTATCATATACTTAGTAAATATTACAGTATTTGCAGTATATAATTTAAAGCATGACTTACTTATGAACGTTTTCTAATTGATCAAGTTAGTTTTGCAGATATTCATGTGTTAAATATTGTTATACTTTTTCCCAAGTTCATCATTAGGTACTCGAAAAGCAACATAGAGTAGTTAAATAGTAGGCGTTACAAAAACAAAATACGGTTTCAAAGAGGCCAATATTTAAGCCTTTTATTGTGAAGGAGTTCTTGATTTGCAAATGTCTAGTACTTTAGCCATTGCTTCATTGAAATGTTTTTGGGTTCTGGGTTTATAAGATGACGTTTAGCTAGTTACTACAGTACTGACGGTCAATTAAATTTCAATGGTATGTAATATGTAGGCTTTTCCATGGTAATAAAACGTCTTTTATAACTCATTCAACTACCTCCAAGCAGCGCCAGAAAAAAGTGCTTTCCCGGAAATCACAATAAATATCGTCCTGTTTGAAGACATAAAAGCTAAAACAAATCAAACTTAACTAAGTTCAGAAAGCTGTTACAAATTAATAAAGATTCACTCTTAGCACTAACCAAACGTTAAAAAAATGTTCTTTAACAGAAGATATTTAATAATAGGTACCAGAATAAAGAAACTGTCTAACCAAAGTACCCTCATCCACCCTAAAAGCTATAAAAACAAGTCAATATCAAATCGGCAACACAAAATCAAAAATTAAATGCACCACTAATAATCCTCAAAGCCAGATAAGATAAGTTTGACAAACAACGTCGGCATACCTCACGCACAACTTACCACCTCCAACAATACAGCTGAAAGATTTGGTGCACTATTGTAGAACAAAAAAAGTTTAACTTCATAGTTGGATGTGACGCCAACTCCCATCATATTGTCTGGAAAAGTAAAGGTTTAAATGACAAGAGTAAGCAACTTCACAATTTTATTATCGATACTAACCTAAAAATACTAAACCAAAATACTAAACCAAAATCAACATTAGTTACGACCCGCAGCCAGGCTGTAATAGTATTCAGAATGGCAACTCTTAGCATTTCAAGCAAAAACCTTGAATGGCACGTATCTACGTTGATGTTCGTGTCAGATAACAGATAGATAAAAATCAATTTAGGACATGAACACAAAACAAAAATCAAGCACTACCAAAACCCAAAGCTGCATTTCAAGACAACTTATCGCGGAGCTTAAATACCTGTGCAGATTTAAGTAAACCCATTAGTGTAGAAAAAATAAAAAAACTATGTAAGTCAGTTGAAAAATTCTTTAACACAAGCGTGCAAAGACTAGTGCCCACTTAGGCTGTGTAGTAGTAGTGCAAAAAAATTAAGAAAACTGCACAAAAACCCTTTAACATACAGGGTTTTCCATTAAAAAGTGTCATTTTTGTTTTATATAAAAAAAAAAACTTAACAATAATAATAATAATAACAAGAAACTATATTTGTAGTTCAATTGTAAGTAGAAACTCTCTGTCTACTTGTGGAACACGATTTCGCTTAAATAGCCGCCACGGCTGCGGTTACAAATTTTTATTCTTTTGAAGAAACGCTGCATCACTCTGCCAAACATTGGTTGCTCGATTTTGCAAATAACAGCCCAAATATGATCCTTGAGTTCTTCGATTGTTGTGGGATTATTGACGTAAACTTTGTTTTTAACGTAGCCCCACAGAAAAAAATCTAGCGGTGTTAAACACACGACCTAATACACCGCGAACTTTACAAACCGTCTCCGCTAAATTTTTATCATACCTCTAGTAAATTTTTACTATTTCTAATCTTCGTTAAAGCCTATATTGTATCATCTTTGTAAATGGGATAGTTTTTACTGTCGAAAAATAAAATTTATATCTTTTCAAGTACAAAAATGGCGCAAACTTTAAAATGACACTTCTGAAAAAAATATCCAAAAACCAAAAAATCAGATTGAATGTTATACAAAATTGCTCAGAAAAATTATAAAAGACGCATACGTCAACGTCAACTGGAAACTTTGAGATCTTTTTGCAAGGATGCTAAAAGCACTAAGTTGCCTGAGACAAATCGACGGTTCATACACAGCCAATCTATCGGAAGCAACAGAGATACTTAGAAACCCACTTTCCAAATGCACCGAGCTGGCCAAATCTGGTCTAATGCTGCAACCCCAACCTCATCAAAAGAGGACTGGGTAGCTGCTCGCCACCTTGTTGAAGAGGTGCATATTAAATAAGCAGTTAAAAAATTCTCTTCATACAAAGCGCCAGGATTAGATGAGGTCTTTCCTGTCCTTCAACAATGAGGCAAAGTAATCATCCAAAGTCACGTGGCAAACATCTATAGGGCATACATTGCTGTTCAATACATACCTTTGCAAAATCCTATCAACCAATCAGCCTCACGTCTTTTATCCTGAAGACATTAAAACGATTGTGCAAAAAATCAATTCGGAAAACGGTACTCATCACTAAGCGGATACACCCCAACCAGCATGCATACATTCAAAATCAGCCCTACATCTTGTAACGGACCAAACTGAAAAATCACGAAAAGACTAAATACTCGGCACTAATATGGTGGCCAAAAACTAGACAAAAAACGTATGCAATTGTGTTTTAAAAACCCTACAGCGTGTGCACACATGAATAAGAAGAACAAAATGTAGTCAATAATTCGATTAGAATCTACACAAATAACTCAAAAACCAGTAAAGAATCTAAAACGGAAATCTTCTCGCAAGACCTGTACCTCAAAATGTCTTTACCACTAAGAACCCACACGACTATCTTCCAAGCAGAAGTAGTTAAGATAACCTATGGACTTATGGAACAAGCAAAATATCTAACAAGAATGTTCAAATTCTAACAGATAGTAAAGCAATTAAAGCCGATTGCTATAAACAGGGTTTGTTTTAGAAGCCTGTAGAAATAACATTAAGTTGCTCTGGGTAAAAGGACATTCCAACAAAGAAAGTAAAATTAAGGTGGACGGGCTGGCTTGTAAAGGGTCAACCCTCATGGCGTGTGAACCTGAACCCTATACCGCTTTACCACTCAAAAGCTCCAATAACCTACTAAAAATTAACACACGCAACGCACTGAGAATGCGTTGAAATGACACTCCAAACTGCAGATAGGCAAAAGAGTTAATGACTGACTCAAACAACAACCAATGACTACTTGCAACTGTTCAGAAAAAAACTTGCAAATTATGACAGAAATCATGACGAGACACTGCTAACGATTAGTATTAATGACAGTCCAACGTGTAGAGAACGTGAATTGGATAACGAGACGATCAAATACGAGCCCTCTCATACGATAGAGAATACATGTTAGAGAGCTGCTGGCTTGACATGGCCAGTATAAAAAAGACCTCTCTAAGCGTTGTAATTGCATATATTCGCCACATAGAGTGTTTGAATGCCACAACAACAAAATGAAGTCTTTACTGGAGAAAGTACAAAGGTCCTAATGAGGCTTACAAGCTGTAAACTTCAGTCTATCCTCCAACTCTAAACATAGAAATTCAGTCTATGCTCCAACTCTAAATATAAAAATTCTGAGTATTAAAAAAAAACTAATTTAACATAATATTATTCCTAACAAGCAGGTAGAGTTATAACTTCGACTAAATCCTTTGTATAAGGACTTGACTCTTAAATAACGCTAAAAGCAACTCTATGTTCATGAGCAAAGAAATTTTAACAAAACAACAACTAAGAACAATATACACGGAAACTACAATAACATCCCATCAACCATAATCAAATTAAAAAGCTTACCAACTGGCGGAAGGCCAAAAATAATAAACTTTATTTATTGTCATGCAGCGCTGTTCGTCCCTGCAATGATCACAAATTAATTTCAGATCAAAAATCAAAACATTGCTAAGCCAATATCAACTTACGCTGTGATACTTGTCAACCAACCAAGTTGTCATCTGACGAATCTCTTTTTCAACCATTCTCAAAACATTAGCAATGTAAAAATCTTAATCTTAATCAAAAATGTATGTATCATATTGGCGAGCTTGTTTGATTTAATTTTTTTTAAATAGAACACATTGCATATTTTTACACTTTTTAATTTTAAGATTGAGAAGAAGTTTTTATAAAATTAATTTTTTTTTTAAATAGAATAGAATTAAAATAAATGTTTAAACTGCCAACACTGAGCGGCTCGACAATGAATAACCTCTCAACAACTTTATGAAACAATTGACAAATTGTTATTGAAATAATTGTTTTGTTATTTGTTTTTAATGTTGTTGTTCTTTTTATCCGTTTGGTTAAAATAAACATGTATGTTTGTGGAAAAATTTCCTTAATTTGAAGTTCAAGAGTTTGAATTAATTGCTTATAACGCAAGTATAAGTATTTTATAAAAAAAAAATATTTTTTTCAAAAAATACTCAGAATTAATCTTAGAATAAAAAAAATGTAAAAATATACAAAACTAAAACTAAATAAGCTGTATCTTTTTAAAACATTAATTATAAATAAGCAAAAATTGTGTACAAAAATCAGAAACTATTTTCATATATTCAAAACAAATGGTAATTTCATTAAAATAATTACAAAATATCAATTTTAAGTACATTATTTCTGTAAATTTTGTTAAAGACATTAATCATTTAAATTTGGATAATTTATTCTGTTCGGTTAATTACTCTTATATTAACAACTTGTTTCGTTTCAAATCGATATGAATCAACCGTGAAGAGAGCGCCACACCAATAATAAAAATTCACTTTCACCACTAGATTATTATATGTAGATATGAGTATAAATGCATCTGAAATATTTTATAACAGCATGTGGCAATGCAGGTGGTAATGATGTACAGAGCCTTAAAAATAAATGCACATGCTAAGAGAAAGTTTATCCTTTTTAACAGCTTTGTGTAAAATGTAATAGAGAAGGAAATAATCAATCGACAATACACGGACAAGTTAATTTTATTGATGAAGTCAATGGTTCATTATAATTATGATATTACTACAGGATATGAAAGTGTTTAATTAAATTTATTGATTGGTATTCCGGTATTTGATAATCGAGTGTTTAATTTTGATAAAAGTCGTAGAAATGTATTAAGAAGTTTAATATATATACAATAATTCATATCTATATGCATGAAAAGTTGATTTCATAAAACTTGTAATCAAAATCTAACAGAAAACAAGATTTTTTAATTACAGCCTTGTTAACCAATAGTTGATTTCTTTAAAAAAATTAATGAAAAACTGTCAGAAAACAAAGTATTTTTTTAAATTATAGTAAATAATATAAATTGTTTTATTTTATTATACTACAAAAGATGCAGAACAAACAATATTTCAACGTAAGAACCATTATCAGTAAACACTATGCCCACAAAAAAATTCTTTTGGCAATTCTGAAAATTCTGTCATCATTTTATTAAAACTGGCACCCTTTCAAGATCCATTGTGCCGACACTTTTTCTAGCAATAACTAAAATTTTAAACTTTGTCGATGATTTCGTCAGTTTGTGCTTCCAAAAGTCTTCCATACTTTAAGTCATCATGAATAGATTCCCTGCCCCTTTTGAACTGCTTGCACTAATATTTGACATAAAAATAAGAATACACTGCCACCATTCTATCATGGATATTCTTCGGGTTACTAAATTTCATGACGCTTTTGTGTTTAAGTTACTTTGCAAGTTTCTAAAAAAAAAGATTAAATTACACAGATAGACCGAGAAGGGTCTTAAAAGTGTGTAATACGATGACTTTACTACCAATGTACTTGTAAGTAAAACCTTAAAAAAACCTTATCTGGCAGTAAGACCTTATACGTAATAGCAAAAAGCAGGCTGTGCACTGGCAGTTGAGATCCTAAGATTGAACAATAACTGCAAAAACTTGCCAAGTTTACACCGGCCAGTTGGACAAATTACATTAGTAAAAAGCAGTTATAAACTTACTGGTATTAGAGTAAACCTTGAAGTTAGTGCATTACAACCTATTGCGTCTTCACAGGATATGTAAGTAATTGTGTGCAGGTTTAATTTATGAAGACGCAAGATGAGCTAAACCTACGTAAATAAAACGCAGTGGGCAAGTGAAAGTATCACAAAAATAAGTCAAAGTGCTCGGAATGAATTGTTTAAAAACCTGTCTATCAAAATGAAACGGTGCGCTGTCTTGCTGAAACCACTTTATTTCAAAAAGAATCGTTCTGCATAAAAAGGGGCATTTCTTATTATAAAAACCAAGATAAACCACGTTTGTTAAACGCCCTTCAGTAACAAAAGGTCTAACAAGTTGATCGTTATTAATTCCACATGAAATGTTTACCGCTAATTAATGACCAGCAATGAAAATTTCGGTTATTATTACTATAATCTTTACTACAAATATGAACAAAAAGCTAAACAATATACACTTCAAAAAACATATTCCGGCAGGAATCAAGCTAAAGATCACAAAACAAATCACGTTTTGTTCAACTTTGCCAAAATATAGTTAACGTAATAATGACAACTTAAATATTCATCCAATTAAATACCTAATGTGTTAGCTGTATTGCGGCACTGCTTACATGTGCCATATATGGTAATATTTGCCGCTTGAGTTACAAATGGCTCCTTTTAAACATTACGTATTTTGTTTTTTACCGTTTAGGATTTTGATAAAACCAGTCGCTTATTTTTTTAACGCTTTATCGGCTATCTTTATAGTATTTAAAATTAATTGTCTTTTAATAAGCAAATTAGAACCGTCTGCAAAATTTATGATTTCAGTTGAAAGATGTACGGTGTTACATAAACCATTAATGAAGCAAGTTTATTACTTCTCAAATACCTAATAATTCTAGCTTTTGAAAAAAAACTTCGTAATTTAGTGAATCAATTTAGAGATCAAAAAAAATCCTAAATTTACTTGATTATTTTATAAAATGGGCTGCTAAAGCTAAACATGTAGAATCACCCTTAACACAACGTTATTAATCGTTACAAATGCCCGCCACTTGCAACCACACATTTCTTTTACCCTAGTCGGTATAAACTTTATTAAAAAAGCAGTGTACCGTTTGAGACAGAAATCTCAGCAAGAAAAATAAAAATCAAATTCCCTCGTTATCTTCATTCTTAGAGTGCCGGCTCCTTTCAGAAGTTGACTATCATCTAGGCAATTTTCATTAAGGATAATGCTGCTCTGAACAGATCTATCAATGTGCAATAGAACCATTCGGAAACTCTTCAGCCAAGAGATTCTCCTCTTTCCTATTGAGCCTGGATTATCAGTAGTAAATCCCATATTTTGCTTCTCTCATGACAAATCCCAGGTATTCTAATTTTCGTTTCTAAATGGTAAAAATCAGTTTTTTCGTTTCCATATCTCTGTATTACTTTTTTGTTAGTAATTGTAGCTGTCCACAAGGTTTTGAGGATGCGTCTGTATATCCACATTTCAAAGGCTTCGATTTTCTTCATGTTTTCATTTTTTAGACGTAGAATATCTACTCCATATAGTAGTATTGGTAAGATATAACAACGCGCAATGCGTATTCTTAATTCTAGATTTAATTTCTTGTGTGTTAGTAATGGTTTTATTTTTACAAACGCAGATCTTGCAATTTCAATTCTATTGTTTATCTTTGTTGAGTAATTGTTATCCTCATTTATTATTGTATTAAGTATTAGTATCTTTGAACTTCTATTATTGTGTTGTCAATTGTCAGTGTATGTTGATCCTTATCTTGTGCTTTGCTAATGTACTTGTACTTTGTTTTCTTAAAGTTTATTTTGATTCCGTATTCGTTGCTAACGGTGTTGATACGTTCCATCGTCGTTTGCGGGTCATTTATGCTAGTTGCTATGATTAATGTCTCATCTGCGTATCTGTTGTTTATGTTTCTTCCATTTACCACTACTCCAGTTGTGACATGTTCCAAGGCACTGCCAAAAATTTCTTCTGAATATATATTAAATAATATTGGGGATAACACACATCTCTGTCTCATTTCTCTGCAGATTTAAATTTCTTCTCCTTCTATTGGTACTATAACTTTCCCGTTAGAATATATCGTCTATATTATATTTATAATTTTTTTTTCTATGCCCTTGCTCGTCAGTAAAAAGATTACTTTCTTTATGTCGCACTCTGTCGAAAGCCTTTTCATCGTCTAAAAGCATAACTAAAGATATATTTCCATCTTTATCTTTTAGAAGTTTATCTTTGCCTATTCCCATAATTTCTTAAATTTCTTAAACATAACATACCTTGTATAAAAATCTTTTATTTTTTGCATTCTTGTCTCCTTTGCCTCTTTAATTATTTTCCCAATATTTTTATAAATAGTATTATACTTTAGCATATATATAAATCCTTTTTGTTTCTTTCTTTCCTTCATAAGACTGAGAAATTCACCAGTCACCTATTGCTTCTTTTATGTTATTCCATTAACGTCTTCGTTGTTTTTTATTGTTTATCATTGCCCTTTCTATATCTTCTTATATGTCTTTCTTAACTTCATTCCTAGTTGTTTCGTTGTTTAGCTTCCTAACATCCATGTTTCGTATTTGTTCTTTCTTCTTGAATTTTTTCAGTTTTATATTTATCGTCGCAACCAAACGATTGTGAGCTGATCCTATATCAGCCCCAGAGTATGTCTTTGCTGACGCGATGGCGTTTCTGTATCTGTGGTTTATCAGTATGTAATCAATTTGGGCCCTTATACTATTTCCTTCTTTATGTGCAGGTGATGTCCAGGTATATAATCTCCTGTTAGGTAGTTGGTGCCAGTTGTTAGTGATCACTATATTTCTTTCTTGACAGAATTTGATCAATCTTTCTCCTTTTTGATTTCTTTCTCCTAGTCCGTGTCTTTATATCCACTGCGCTTTTTCCTACATTGGCGTTATAATCTCCTAGTATTATAGTCACATCTGTGTTTTTGTTAATTCTTCTATTTTGTCATCTGTTTTGTCAGCTTGACTTGTATTAAATTGATTTCATATGATTGTGCCTTCAGTTTAATTAGAATAATCCTTTCCAAGATTTGGGTTGTGCTAAGTACTAACGTTTTGATTGTTGTTCTTATTATTAAAGCTACGTCATATCTGTTTGTTTTAGTCGTTGTCACATAAGTGGTACATGTACCCATTTTTGACTCATTTCTCTGAAACCCGTCCATTGCAAATTGCTGATGCCCAGAATATCTACATCTAGTCTTTCCATTTCCTGTATTATGATTTGTAGTTAATGTTACTTGTTTGTATAGATATTTTTAACATCAAATTTTTTGCCCTTGTTGATACAGGCAGCCAAATCTGTTGCCTACGGACCAAATATCAATTTTTAATATTTCAGGGTTTAAAGTCTCAAGAACATATAAAACTTTCATACATGAAATTCTTCTCATTCCCCATTTATCATTTGACATTATTATTACATTTTAAATGTAATAATATTTATAATGTCAATTCTGTGCCAATATATCCTAATGCCTTGGCAAATAAAACAGTAGACGCTTAGTGAAGCACAAATTACAATCTCAGGATCCACGATGTTTTTATTATCAAAACAGCACTGGAACAGTCTAATACATAAGTATATAAATAAGTTTACATTAATAAAATAGGAAAAGCCAAAGTAAAGACAAAAATGTACTTTTACTGAAGTATTTATCAGCAGCAAAAAACATAATTTATTATTACATGCAATGATAGGGAGCAATACAACATCTTCACTACTCAATAAAAGCAACATAAAAACTTTAAAAATATTAAAAAATCAAAACATTTAAAAAAAATCTTAAAATGACTGATTGCTGACCATAATTAATTTTTAATAACAAAGTATGCTTTCTATTCCTAATAATAAATCTAGACTAAACTAGAATATTACTTTTTCGCAAAAGTAACGTGGCTCAAAAAAGTATCCAAACCAGCCGCAAATATATATTAACACATTCCGAAAATTAGATCAGCGACTTTGCAAGTCTGGCAAGTTGGTTCCTTATTATCGTAAGAGGTAGATCTAGAAACAGTTCAAATAGAAGAACAAATTTTGGATGTTGTTTATAAAGATTCTACTTCCAGCTCTAGACAAATAAACCAGAAACTAAATATTTCATGTAAGGCAACAGTTTATTTAGTGCATTCACAAAATATTTTGCGGACAATTTCTTTAACAAAAGTGTAAGCACTATATCAAAACAATGACGTACATTGAACATTTATTTTAGTATAGTTTTAGTATTAACTATTAGAAAAAATACTTCCGCTGGCCCCTTTGGTGATCGTAAAAGGCGACCAATAAACAAAGAGATAACCTCGTTAAAAACCCACAGTTCGTCTGGAACAGTCAAACTTATCAAACTTATTTGTGAGTTCATTTTTGACATAATTCACTAAACATCTAGTAAAAGCCAGAAAAACAGGGGTCCTGGTAGTTTAAGGACTAATACTAAGGTTTAGAAAAGTGTTAGTTCCAAACCTAACCCAGTTTGAATCAATCGCCTCGTTTTGTTTAACTATAGGGTAAGAAATTAATTATGTAGTGATAGATAAAAAGTTCGGATTATGCTACGGTCGGAGGCCAATAGTACTTTGTGTTCATAAAAGTCTTTCATTTTCATTTATAAAACCTATATCACTTAATTAACCTTGGCGTCCCATATGTGGCTCCGTAGTGAGTAGGGACATTTAGTGATAAAATTGAGTTTAGTTATGACAGATTTTTTTAAAACCTTCAACAAAAATATTTTTCCCGTTTACGAACAAGACAGCCAATAAAGTTAATAAAAGAAAAGATAAAAACTTTGTAGGATATTTTATTGTTAAATGTTCAGAAAGTAGACAGAGTCTAAAGAAGGTTTCTTCCATTTTAACGCACAGGACCATTTCCAACATTATTAATGAAACATTAAATTCGTGCAAAAAGTTAAGAGATAGTACCTTAATTATTAAAATTAAGAATAGAATGCAGTGCAGTAAAATGCAGAAATGCAAGACATTAGAAAATATTGCGGCAACAATTAAGCCGCATAAATCTTTCCAAGGAAGTTATTTCATAGTATGAGTTGTTATACACAAACAAAAACTGGCGTCGCCAAACACCTATTGTTCAAAGACGGCAGCGCAATCTAAGATACCGCTACCTCAGGTGCAAGTTTCTAGCAATCCTGCACCCACAGATTATAATATTGACATGTCGTCAGAGTTGATGGACGTGACAGATAAAATGATGTCAAATAGTAGAAGTTCATCAACTACTATACAATAGAACTGATCAATAAGCGTCTTACTTGGTTATTAGACTCAAGAGGTTTAATTGCTGATATACAATGTAGTTCAAGGCGTCATAGTTCTACGACTGATTAACTTGTTCGGCTGAATACAGCAATTAGAAAAGCCTTTGTACAGAATCAACATCTTGTCGCTGTATTCTTTGACATAGCAAAAGCATATGACATAACGTGGAAGTACAATGTTTTACGAACGCTTCATTCGTGAGGTATTCGCTGAAGCCATGTTTGTTCATACAAACCCTTTTAACTTTGACCCAATCATTTAAGATACGTGTAAGTGACAGCATCTCGGGCATGCGTAAGCAACAGAATGGTATTCCTCAAGGCAATTAATTAGCAATTAACAGCATAAGTCAGTTTATCAAGCATCCGGTAAGCAGATGTATGTATGTTGATGACGTAGCAATCTATTGTGCCTCGAGAAACATGCCAACATTATGTTTTTAAATCATCCCACAAAATCCTCATTTAAAAAAAAATGCAACAGAAATATTTTCTGATGTCAAACTACAGTTACAACAACGTTTTTTTGAATTTTGATGCAAGTTCAAAAAAAATGTCCTTATTTAAAATTATATTTTTTTGCGATTTGGCCCGTTCCAAAATAAGTTTTCCGATCCCTGTTTTAAAGGATATTCATGGATAGACTAAATGCCAGTCCAATAAAACAACAAAAAGGTAATAGACCAAATGGTACAACTCAGCTTAAAAACCGTTTTTAGAAATTTCTGAAATGAAAAATGCAAGTAGCAAGTTTTGAACTCAGCAGTTCAATTTCAAAAACAAGTTTATGCTATGTCAAAAACTTATGCTCACAATACGAGTCATAATAACTACCACAAACATAAATTAAATATGTATGAAAAATATTCATTTTAATTAAAAAAAAAATAGAACAAAAAAAGAAAATATTGATTAAATAACCTTTATTCTTTTAAGACGGAAATTTCACATATTTTACAAAAATATTATTGTTTAATCTGTTTTCTATATTACATATCTATAATCTGTATAAAATGAATATTATGTCTAACTATTGCATCAAAAACAATTTTCAATATCTTCAAAATTAAAGCTTTAAAGCCTCACGTATCCAACCTCTTTAGCATAATTGAACAATTAATGTTAAAAATATTTCATATATTAAATTGTTATTCGTTAATTAACCTATGTATGTGTTGTTGTACATTGAAAATAAATAAATAATAATAAACAAAAAGTTCATTGATACTCACATGACGCATAATTTTATTTATTCTTTTACACAAACAAGTCTCGTTTTCATTTTAATAGTAATTACCTTGTAGATATAAAGTAACAACAAATTGCATTAAACATTTATGTTTTTTTACATTGTAGTCGTATATGGTAGCAAATTAATAATTTCATATATCACATTTCATAAATAAATGTTAGTAGGCTGTTGTCATTAATATTAATATTTCAGATTTGCAATTAAATGGGAAATGTCCTACGTTAGTGTAATTACAATAAATAATCGCATATTTCACATTCTCTCGTACGCATTATATATTCCAAGCATACTATTAACACATTCAGTATAATAATAACGCAATTAAAAATTATTTGAAAAAATTCAACCGGTTTATAAGTTATCAATGCTCGGTAACTTTTTAATTAGGACCCCATTACTACTCTGAAAATGTAATATTTCTAAGACTTTTTTGTAGGTACACGAGGATCTATTTTTTTGTTAACATTGTCTGGAAATGATATGGTTTTTAATTAAGATGTCTGGGTAGATATATAAAGCCTTGTATAGGCCTCATCACATTCTTGCGGTTTAGTGCCGAAAACCAGGTTTAGTATTCAGGGAGTGTATAAGAGAATTTTCCCGATTTAATAAAGCTCGGTGGTATTTATCCAGTATAGGTATATATTGCTTTTAGGAATATCAAAATATTATAAATACCTATGCGAATCTAATTGATATTCAACTTTACTATAAAAATAATATTAAATGTACAAATTTGCTACCATAAAATATGTATATTTAACTACATTGTTTGCAGTTTGATAAATGCGGTTTACATTGCAGGAAATATTAATAACCAGTTATACACAGCCAGCTGCTTCAAGTATATTAATCAGAATTATTTGCAATGATAAAGTCATTTTTCAGAGTTAACTTTTTTTAACAACTATTTGCATTTTTATTACTTTATCAAGTAATCTAAAAATGTCGCAGTATATTGCGCAATATAAACATGTACCTTGTGCAATATTATTTTAAATTGTATGTATATATTATGGCATAATTATATATAAAATGTTATATAATTTAAGGAAACATTCTTATATTTCTTACAACAAGATTTTATCTATTTATTCTAGATTTGATTGCATAAGATATGAATCAAATTACGAGTACCTACTTTTTTATTTATAAATTTAATTAAATGATTCTAATAAAATAAAATATTACAACAAAAATTAAATAAAATTAAAACTAAGAATATAAATACAAGAAAAGTTTAATACATACAGACAATTATAAATTTACTTTAATGAATAATAAAAAAAACTAGAAAGTAATATAACGAGCAGAACTCTTTGCTGTTAATTTCAAGTGAAATTAAATATAAACAGATCTTATTTTCATTTTTTATAGCTTTTGGCATGAACGAATAATTTAAGAGTTTTCTTTGTAGCAGAGAATCGACAAAATGAAATTGTTAATACTCATTATTTCAAGAAAAACCGTTTGATGTCTGAAAAGATGGCTTATATAAACATTGAAATAAAAGCTATACAAAAAGAAGATGCTGTTTATTTAAGTTTCATAATTCGTTTGTTAATTTTAGTTTGTTTAATATACTTGATAAAAAAATCCATACTAGCAAACAATAAAGGTTAAAATTAAATTCTGTGAATTTATATATAACATTTTCATGTAAATTTAAATCTGATTTAATATTTTTTTAATAATATTTTGATGTAACACTAATAAGTTTTTTTATGCTAAATTAAAATTGAATTCTGTTAAAGTTTTATATAGAAGTTTTAAGAGTAAATTTTAAACTGAAAATATTTTACAAATTATTTATAAATCATTAAATCATATTGTGTTCACCTGTGTTCACCTCGTAACTCCTCACTATGTACACTAAATATTTTTTGTCATTTTCTAATGAGCTCCGGGCGATACTATATTCAATACTAAAAAAATAACATTCTCAAATTTTGATGCCAAAAACTATCAAACAAGAAGTAAAATTTCCTAAATCGGTTCAAGCGACAAAAAAAGTCTTCGTCAAACTTTTAAATAGTGACCGACCAAAAGTTTTGGTTTCCGTTTCGGTTTCGGCCAGTTTCGGCCAAAATCCTTGTTTTGGCCGCAGTTTTGGTTTCGGCCAAAAACTGGCGGAACCATCGGTTTCGCCAAAACTAGCGTTTGTGTCGGATCGGAATCGGTCGGAACGAATTCATACGCCTATACCGCATGGAGTTTGTTGAGTAGCCGGACAAATTTACAGAAATAACAAAGTAATTTATTGGGTGAAAGCTTACAATATAAACATTTTCAATTATGATTACTAGAGATACTAAATTAATTAAACAATTAAAGTGTTTTTGATGCAACTTATTTTTATTTAAGCACCTGGTTAGTTAGTAACAATAACAAATACATTTTGAATAGACTATTTATTTTTATTTGATTGTGTTTTGATAGACGTAGAAGTATTGATACACGTTGTAGTTTTGTTGGTTTCTTAAGTTTGATTCTAAATAAGTTTGTAAGTAAGTAATCTTATCAAATATCTGTTACAAAATTAAAAAAAAAAAATAAAAGTTTCGGTTTCGGTTTCGACCGAAACTAGAAGGAGAGCCGAATAATTGGTTTTGGTTTCGGCTGAAAATCGTGTTTTGGTCGGTCACTATTTTTAAAATAAGCTTTTTTGTTATACAATCTTGTTTTCTACTAGGTTTTATGTTTCCGAATTGAATGTCACCAACTAGAAGATCATATAATGCGCAGAAAAACAAATATAAGCTAATAACGTCATAAAATAATTTGTCGAGTGAATGAAATCAATCATTTTGTAAACGTGCAATTTTAGAGATTTCAAGTTTTGCCAAGACTGACATGACAGTTTTTCTAAAATATTGAATACAAAAAAGATATTATTGTTCAAAAAGCAAATTTTAAGCAAAAATCTTGTTTTTGTTTTGTTTTAGTAAACCTTAATCGTAGTCAATAAACAAACAAATAATTTTATTAAACATAATCGTAGCGTTTTTAAGTTCAGGCCTATTTGGCAGTTATTTTGTAAGTCGTTAGCATGTAAGCATGTCTCAAAGCTGAAACCAATAAGCAAGCTATTTTCAGTGTACATGCAAGCGTCTGACACGGCTACCATAAAAGGCCTCAATGAACTGACACTAAAGTCGAGGTTTTTCGCAGGCGCTCTGGGCCCACACAATGTTCTTGTTGCCAGCAGTGTCCGTTATTAATAGTCTTCTTAGGCTGATATGCCAAAAATCTAAACTAACTAAATAATGCCAGCAGTGTAGACACTTATCGAGGCCGTGGAAACCAAAGTTACGCTGCGTCGAGTGTGCAGTGAAATACAATGCAAAAGTGTGTACCGTTAGCACGGACGCAATTGCTAAATTGTGGTAAAGACCAAACACGATAGTGGACAATCCAGGCATCACGTGTAGGCAAAAGCCAAACGCACGGCGTTGTCAACTACAAAAACGGCCTCTGTGCAAGGTGTGGCTTCAACAAGTAAAGTTGCTTCTGTGGAAAGCGTATGCAAAACCCACTTTACAAAGTAAAGCACAAGCGTGTGTCAATCCCCGTAAAAAAATTGGCTTCAAAGAATGAAGCTGCTTCAAGGTGAAAAGTTTCCTAGTCCCCCGTAGGGAATGTGACTTTCGGCGACGGCTAAACAAATCTTTTCGGAGATCCAAAAAACAAAATTAGTATCGGTTCTCAATAAACCTTTAATAGTCTCGGCAAAAAGCAACACTGCAATGGTGAAACAGGTTTTCTAAAGAACCCAAAAACCCCACCGTTAACCATACAAAACTCTCCAAAAAACGCAATGCGGCCACAGAGACTCAAGGAAGAGTAAAGCAACAGTAAAACAATAAGACTATAAAACTTTGTCATAAACGCAAAAAGCGATAAAAAACACCCCCAAAATTAAAACGTGGCGCATCAAAATAAAAAAATTCCGTAAATATAACTTGAAAAACAAAGTTTTCCACGCGAAAAACAGAAGATTGCGGTACCATCTACAAACTCGTCTTTCGTTGGTGTTTTAGACTAGGTTCTTGCATTACCATCGATAGCTGTTAATCAAAAGTCAAATAGCACCTATGTCCCAATAAGTCTACATGAGTGGGATATTAAACATGCCCTACTTCTAAAAGCTGCAAGCGTATGTATGTACAAGCGTGTACTCGCTCTTGCTATCGCCGTATCCAAAGCCCTTTCGATATTGAAAAATGCCTGAATATCCTTTAAATATATTTTTCTGAAACGCAAACGGCATCCGACAGCAAAAGCAACAGCCAAAACTCTGGACTGAGCAACACAAAGCCGATATCATTTTCCTTAATGAAACGCATCTATAAAAGAGTCAAATCCTCCCCATCCCTAACTACATCACATGCCGCAACAACAAAACAATTTTGGTCGTTGTAATAGTACTGCTATTTTAATTAAGAAAAGGAGTATATTAAAGCATAGATTGTACACAATTGCTCACCGTAAAAGCAACAACTGTGATTGCTCTTGGCTTCCAATTACAACAGACCAATACTGATGGTAGAACGCTACATCAATTCGCTCAGTCCAAAAGACTCTCGGTCGAAGCACCAGACAAACCAGCCAATAAATTCGACTTCTCGGATGTGGTAGTGTTCGATGAGATCACTATAACGTATGGCCTTCATCTGAGTTAGACTGCGATCACAAACCAGTGTTACTTCCACTGGAAGACTCTTATATAATTCTTATCCCCCTTAAGAGCCGTCTTACACGAGACTGATTTTAATACAAGTGTCAGTACAATAATTATGCGCGCCAATTTTTCAAATATTTTATAAGCAAGAAATTAGAACAGGTTCTGTAAATAAAAGTGTGAAAAAAAAAACAAATTTATCAATTCATCGTCGTTCAAAGCAATTGGGACTCTATCCTTTCACTAAAAAATTTTACGCAAAAATCTTAGCTTACACTAGTATAAAATCCAGCTGGTGTAAAAATTAAAACCATGAGACCATCTATACGTCGTTCTTATGCCGATTGAGCTCTAGAGTATGTTATGTCAATAGAAAATTGCCGTATATAAAGTAAAGTTAATTTAGAAAATTTCAGACTACATTGCATTCAAAAAATGCTGCATTCAGTGCGCTCGTAATATCATATGTCTTCAAAAATGACGGTGGAGTTCGCGTTACAATTAATGCAGACAAATACCAGACTATAATCAATAACTATTTAATTGAATAATGAATAACATTAACAGGATGAGGAACTCATACGTCAAACAAATTTTATTAAAATCATAATTTGGCAATGGTAATTTCGAGATATAGATCTGTAAATTGGCGTCTAAGGTCGCGATGTCATTAGTGTATGCTAATAAACCAATCTTAAAAACCAACATTTTAAAATATTTGTGACACACGGCCAGAACAGCTAAAAAAACTGTCAAAATTAGAATAATAATTTTCTTATTGATTGTTACCTTTTTCTGTTATGTTTTCCCATTTAAAGTTCTATCGAGCTTAAAAGAAGCACCCTTTGTAATACCAATATACAACTATTTACTTTTTCGAGTAAATTAAATGGTCAAATCATTATACCTTAAAATACCTTCAGCGCACAATATTTTCCAAAAGAACAAAATTAATAAATAGTTCAAATAGGATTAAAGAGAAAGAGAAGAAATCATGTATGACAAATGAAATAATAAAATTAATGGAACAAACGGGAGGTCAAAAGAACAACAATGAAAAATACAGAAAAATTAACAAGACAATTAGGCAAAAAATCAGAAAGCCAAAGAAAGAAAAAGAACGGCCAAGAGATTAAAAAACTGCCGAAAAATATTTTTTTTTGACATGTACACCAAAAAATTAAAAAAATTGACTAGTAAAACAAGAAAAAAGAACCTTGGAAAGCTGGTGAACAATAAGGAAAAAATCCTCATAAACTTAGAAAACAAGAAGAAAACGTGGAGAGAATATCTCAACAAACTTTTTGAAGATGGAGATAGAACAGCAGCAGCATCATCAAAAGAAAAACAGGTCTGCTCAACCTGGAAGAGGAAGTAGATGCAGCAATAAAACAAATGAAAAATGAAAAAAAAAACGGGGCCTGACAACAAACAAGCTGAAATCCAGTAACTACTAAATGAGAAGCATATCAAAAGTCTCACCAACATATTTAATAGAATATACAACTCGGGTAGCATACCAAAAGAATGGTAGAAGTCGGAATTCATCGTATTACCAAAGAAAGTGAGAGCAAAAAGATGTAAAGAATATAGAAGTATCAGCCCCATAACTCATCTTCTCAAAATATTCACAAAAGAATTTGCAACAAATGCAAAAAACAAATTTCAGTAAACCAATTCGGCTACATCAACGCTGTAGGCACAAGAGAAGCACTTTCCTCAGTACAGGTGCTCTTCCAAAAATGCAAAGACGTAAACTGCAATATCTACGTATGCCTAATTAACTACCAGAAAGCTTTTAATTGAGTGTAACATCACAAGATGATAGAAATCTTAAAAGTAAGGATCAACCCAAAAATCTCCAAATCATTACCAACTTGTACTGAAACCGTATCTCTGAAAATTGAAGATGAACAAGTAGAAAACACCGAAATAGCAAAAGGGGTAATAAACAAGTAGAAAACATCAAAATAGCGAGAGGAGAAGGCATTTTACTGAACAGAGCTAGGCTGAACAACATCAGATATGCCGACGATACAATGATATTCGTTGACTCTCTTGAAGGACTTCAAACACTATTAAACAAAATTGTAGCGGCTAGTAAAAAAATTGGACTTAATATCAATAGCAACAAAACAAAGTTTATGGTAAGCAAAGAAAAGGCCCTATTTAAATCTATACGCTCACAACCAACAAATAGAGAGAGTGAGGCAGACAACATTTTTAGGCATAATTGTGAACGAAAACTGGGACAATAGTCAAGAGATAAAGAATAGAATTGAATAAGCTGAAGCCGCTTTCAATACAATAAATAACCTCTTCAAAAACCACAAACTCCATATTGATACCAAAATATGCATGCTGAGGTGCTACATATTCTTAATACTACTATACGGAGTCGAGTCCTAGACATTCAATGAAGCAACAACAAAAAGCTAAAAGCCTTTGAATTGTGGCTATATCAACGCATCCTACGGATATCTTGGAAAGACAGAGTAACAAACATAGAAGTCCTCCGCAGGATAAAGAAAAAGACGAAAATCATAGACACCATCAAACCACATTATGAGAAACGAGAACAGGTACGCCATATTACAAGCCATCATTCAAGGCAAGATACACGGCAAGCAAGGTCCAGGACGGAAGAAAAAATCATGGTTGCAGAATCTTAAGACGTTGTACGGGAAGACGTCAAAAGAGCTTTTCAGAATAGCAACCATTAAAATGAAAATAGTCATGCTCATCGCAAACATCCGAAATCGGATATGCACTTGAAGAAGAAGAAGTATTAAGAAGATTTATGCATAAAATTATCTAACATAATTTTTTTTATTCTTATAATAATTATATTATTAAAGCTTAAAACTATTGTTTTCGTAATTTATTTACAAAAAAATAAAATTATTGTTCTTTAATTAAATTATGTACCCAATGATTTTGATCTTTAACATTCTTAATTTAATATGTTATCAAGTATAAAATGTTCTAAAAGTAGACCAACAACAAAGCACATACCTGTCTAAGTGATAAGCGTTTATGAGCAATTATTAGTGTAACTCAATTGCTATACAATGAGTACACTTTGCTCGCTTTTAAATGTTTGCCTTCAATACAAATCTTTAGTTAATTATTGTGTATAAATTTTTGTTCACCTAAAGTGATCACAATACATATTCAATACTGTTCAAAACCAAATTAAATGTTAATTTTGTTCTATAAATATTTACTAATTTAGTAATTAATTCAATATTTGTCATGCCACACATGTAATGTTAGATTAGATAACTATATGAATTCTTTATGAATCATTTAAAAAAAAACATTATATATAAATTAATTGTTTTAAATTTCGATTATCCAGGTGCTTTAGATTGATAATTTAAAAAAAATCGTTACAAAAATTACTTACGTTATCAAATGTATGCAGATTAATAGATGATAACCATGCTTACCTAAAAAAAAGAAACATATAATTATTTAAAAAAAAATCATAAAAGTGCAAATAGTTTCATTATAATATTATTTTTCAAACTGTTTATTTCTAAGTAAAACATTTACACTTATCACAAAATTCATGATTATGTTTAGATACATTTTATATTTTTATTATGTATTGCTTCTATTCGACTAGTTCTTTTTAATATAACAAATACGCTGCTAGTAGAAAAGGCTGCCATTAAACCAAAATAACGTTGAGTGAGGAAATATTCTTTCAATCAACGATAATACATAATATGGGATTGACATTGGTAAAGTACGTTGAACGTAGATCATTATCAATAACATATTCGGTCAAGTTTACATTAATATATTTAGCTTATCTATCATCATTGGCATGCAAATTTAGTTTGTAGTTATAAGATTCATTGGCATTATTTACTTAAGTCGTTTGTATATAGTGTCATGACCACATGTATTTATTATTGATTTTTAAACTAACTATGTTAGCTTGCAACCATTTTGAATTTATAGCTAACAATTCTTCATTTTCATGCCCATGTATACATACAGTTAATATGAACTAGAAAAAAATTGAATTTTACAGCTATTCGTGTAATTACACAACTGAGAGCTTCTCTTAGTTCTACGAATGTCGTCCTTGCTTGAAAGCAATCAGATATTTAATTAAACTTTTCATATATAAGCTATGTATGTGTTTAAAATCAGTTTAGCATTAAAGTCTGCAACAAATATATTTATACTTCTTTAGGGTGTATATTCAATAATGCATAAACTAACACTTAAGTCAAGATTTCATATGATTATGTTTTTTCTTGGATCGATTGGATTCGTATTGTAAAAAAGCGGTATTAAAAAAACATTTTTCATTATTTATACAGCAAAGTCTCTAGATAAGATATTACTAGGCCATGCTTACAGTAAAGCTATCCGAGCTCACACATTACTTTAACTCGTCTTAGCACAAATTATTTTTAATATAACTTTTGATGACACTGAAAATGAATTCGTAAAACTTACTTTAAAAATGTTTAGATCATTAAGTCTGTTTTAAAATATAATTTAAAACTATGCACACAAACAAATAAATCTGTATACAAGATTGCCTAAATATGACAAATATTGGTTTCATGTGTTGAATCAGACCTAATATCATTCATTCTCCAAAGCATTTGACAAAGTAAATCATGTGTTACTATTACAAAAATTATTATTTATAGAATTGTCACAAGGTTTCAATTATTTTTATTTGCACGTTCACAGTGATAAAATAAAACAATTTATTTCAAACAAGTTTAATGCACCATCGGAGGTTTTTCAAAGTACACACTGTAAACCTTATTGTTTTTATTTTTGTGAACAATATACCCCATCACATAAAGTCATGCCAATTTCTAATATTTGCTAATGATCTGAAGCTTTTCGGAAACATAAAATAGATTATTCGTTGTGACCTTATTCAGAGTAATTTGAATCATTTAAATAATTAGATTTAAACTTGCAAAAGTGCTATTCAATCTCCATTTCAAGGCTTTAATCCATTTCGTCACAATTTTTATGTCTTTAAAATTAAAGACTTGAGTGTCAGTTTTGATAAAAATTTTTTTTTTTGCAATAAATATACTCTCGGCATTAAATCTTGCACTTAAAATGTTGAGATATATAACAAAATTAGCAAAAATCTTTCTACTAATTCTTTTTGTTTGTTGTACATAAATGGAAATTTAAAATTACACGGTGATGCATTTTATTATCAATTCACCGAGTTACTTAATTTCCTTAAGTTCCGGTCGACTCTGTCAAGCATAGCAATGCGCATGTGAGCTATTGCTTGGCAAGTATTTTATTTCAATGCGTCTTTGGACGATCGGTGTAAACAATAAATTTCAGATAATCTTATAAAAATCCGGAGAAGCTAAATCGGCCAAGCGCGCCAACCAAAAAAGATCGCCCCAAAGGAATCAAGCGCTCAATTAAGTTTTCCTGCAAAATATGCAATTTACTCCATCTTTTTTAAGCCACACATCCCTAAAATCACTTTCTTCAAGATTGAACAAATAAAAATTTTCAGGCATGTTGACTTATCACTCGAAAGTCGCAGTATCTGCCCCCTTGTTTTCTTAAAAAAAATTAAAAAAATTGACCCTTACTCTTGACAACAACATACTATGTGTTAAGAGTAAAAATCAACAATGAGAAGTGCAAAGCCATATTTTTCTTCAAGAATTATCGGCTAACTATAGAGATTAAAAGTCTTCAAAAAACAGCAACAACACCTCCAAAAGCGACCCACTTCACCACCCAAAAGAAGCAAGCTCGCAGCCTTAGTTTAATTGTATTTAATTGCCAGTCATGTCAAGCAAAGACCTTGGATCCAACCTGAGTGGTAGCCGTGTCCTAAAGCTACTATGTATCCAGCACCAAAAGCTAGAGAACCTCCTCAGAGACCAGAATTCTAAATTCAACGCACTGGATAAAAACCTTACTCAAATAATAGAAGATGAGACAAACCGCATCGACGTATAAAAGAACAAGATAAAAGAAACCAAGAAACCTGAAAGACATCCTCGCCGAAAACTCCTTAAACAAAAAATCGAAAAGAGCATAAAAACCTTCCATGGAAAGGAAACCTCCTAGAACTCCCTTCCACCACCCACACCATCGGACGTCCCGTAAAAAACCAGCCAAAAGCACAGTCAACACCGCAGCCTCCGAGAAGAAAAAGATAAAGACACAACTGCATCACAATGTTGACTCCAACCAAGAAACCCCACCCCCAAAAAAAAGATTCACACTAGTAGGAAACAAAAAAAAGACGTCAAAGAAATCAAGAAAAAATACGAGTGAGTCCTCTTAAATTTCTCGCACTAATAGGCCATTAGCCAACCCCATACGTCAAGTTATTATTATTGTGTAAAAAATAATATCATTCACTATAAATATTTATGTTAAAAAGACATTCAAATATGTCATCAGGATTGTACCTAACTGCATCATCTGATGTGGTGCAGGCTAAGCTTGTCAGTCAAAGGTACAACTTTATCTCAACAACACGCAGTTTCCTCAAGAAGTAAAAAGTCAAAAGATCTTACTTTTCCCTGAGCTATGCACAAGAACAAGCAAAATACCGCAAATATTACACAATGCCACCGTTGCCAATGCTATATATGCGTACGTTAAATGCGCCGAAGTTCATCCAAAGTCCGCGTGCACATACAACAAAGAATCCGGACATGTAGCTACATACATGTGCTGCCCAATTTACATCAAACTGAGAGCTATAGCCAGGTAAGACAAGTCAGCGAACTCCTGTTCCACCCAAGAGCACACCCAACGCTCGCCAGGAGCAATCCTATACGTAAGCAGCTGGACCGGCGCAAAGCACACAACTTTCAGCTAGATATCAGTTGTTGTTCCGCTTGACCCAAGCAAATGACAAAAAATTTGCATAAATAATCATATCTTCAGCCAGGTTAGTTGGTAGGCACTAGTCAGAATAAATACGACACTTTTCAAGTCTTTGGGAAGATCCCCTCCTAACAAAACCCGCAGCTAATAATAGCAATAACAATAGTATAACCACTGTCACATCTCTGGTGCCTAAAGAAAAAGAAGAAACAACCAAACATTACATTTCAGTTATTTTAATTCAACCCGGCAGCCTCAGAAAAAGGATTGTTAACGTCATAAGCTGTGCTTAAGAAAAAAACAAGAATTGCTCAACATTCAAGTGTATTCAAACAACAAAGACTATATCAGTCTAATATCATGAGCCATGATTACTGAGCCTCTATGACACCATAATTATATTTAACATATGAAAAAGGAAGTGGACCAAATAGTAGACCTCGTCATGTATGTTTGCAGGTACATATTCAAAGGCCTAGCTTAAAGTCTTTTTTTTTAATTCAATTATTTAACGTCGGTCTATTTCTGCTGCCAAGGTATAGCAGTTGAGTACGCTAACCACTATACCACCCGGGCGGTAAGCTTAAACTCTTATATTGTTTTTAGTTATTGGATTTCGATGTCAGAATTTTATCAATATTTGTTTTATAACTTTAAATAACTGTCTTTATGTATATATTGTCAGTCTAGAGTACATAATATTACCATTTGCATTTATACATATTGAAATAAATATTTAATAGTAGAAAATCAATTACATAGTCGCGTAGTTGCAGTCTAGACAACAAATTATTGATTTTCTTTTATTAAATATGTATTATGATTTAATATAAACAACATATAAATAATATGTACTATATATTGTACAAATATGTATCTACAACCAATAGTTGTACACACTCTGTATATATTGAACATGTACGTTTTAAGAGCCCTTGTGAATAGGACGCCTACTCTATATCAACGTCTATTATTGAAACTTGGGCAGTGAATGTGAGTATATCCAAAGGCTATGAACAATACAGCGTTTAATGCAGGCGCAATCTACAACCACAATCACTAGCTGGGCACTCACAGAAGCGCCAAACAGCTCGATGCTGAGAGGAGTTACCGTTAACAGAGAAAATCTCAGTTTCGTGTAGTGGCCTCTTACATCGTAGGGTTTTATCAGAAGTGGTAACTTGCTTTTCTTATTTTCTTTTAGTGATTTCGGTATAATGATAAGGGCAAAGTAGAGGAATAAAATTGACATTAGACAAATAATAATTTACACAAAAAAAAATTAAATAAAAATAAAAATTGTGTATTCATTGTAAAATATAATCGAAAGCGTTTATTGCAAATTCTATTAATTCTTAATTTTTTACATAAATTGCTAAAGAAAAATTATAAATAAATAAATATTTCTTAATCTAACTGATATTTATAGCAAGCAAGTCAACCATTTATGTCCTTTATCAATCAATTATTTTATCAAAGTTATTAGAATTCTTTGTCCAAGTTCCATGAACGTATTAGATTAATATCAATGAAGCACTAAAGAGAAAAGCCTTGGATATTACTAATTACATAATTCATATAAAGGCAATTACTTAATATCAATATGCTTTTGAAATATTAATACGATTAATCAAAACAAAAAAATTATTGATCACATATCAAACCATAAATCTGCCCTTGAATGCTGGCAGCAGTCTCTTATTATTTATTATATAAGAATAGTTCATCACGAAACTAATACCGTACCTAAATATTATAATCATTAGATTTCGAAGGCCGCTGAGATGAAAATTTTGAAAGCGACATGAGATGAAATACATTTCACGTGGATCTAGATAAGCCCCGGATGTATTCAAGAAATTTGATATCTTCATATTTACATATTCTACACGGCATCGTATTTGTATAGGGTATACTCAAGTGACATACTCGGTTTTCGTGTTTTTCCCTAATTGGGCTGAACAAGATGGTGGAGATAGCGCGTTCATAATTGAGCCGTGGCGCGACATGCATGCGATGTGTAATAAATAAAAATTCAGCTGAGCGAAATTATTTATGTGGACAGATTGATGTAACTCGAATACACACACCATGGTGCGCGGTTTGAAACGCGTCCTTACGCTTTCGATGAATCGATATCTGTGTGATATTAAAATGCGAAATGATATATAAAAAAAGGTATATTGTGCGCGACCTCATGTTTACGTGACCGATAGCATGGTAGCTTCTGTCTTTGATGTTCATATCAGTTGAACGCCTCCGACAGGAGTCCGTGCCATTAAGTAATTCCTGATTGATAAATTTATTATGGCATTGTTTATTTTTTACAAAGAAACGATTAATGTGAAGTGCAATTTATTAATAAATTACTTTTACTAGGAAAACAGTTGTTTCATAAAAAGTCCCATGTGGGTTTTTCATTTTTATGCTATTGCTTAAACATGGACTTTTTTTTAAAATCACTCAGAAAAACACGTTTCACAATATGTATAATAATAAATGATTATATTTTTATAATAAAAATAAAGAGACAATTTCTAAGTTGCAAGTGCTTTGTGAGTGAAGTGGTAAAAATTTAATATTAGTATACAAATAGACATAAACAGACAATACAAGTACTTACAATTAAATTTCAGTAAAAATATTCATCATTTTTGATATGATTAAATTTTGAAGGCCATGTGTAACTTAATATAAATTATCTCGATTCATCTCATCTATGAGTTTATTTTCGTTTACTAATTATTTATTACATTAGTTAAAATTATTAAAACGCATAGGAGTAGTTTAGAATTCCCTAAAATTTGTTAATCGACCACACAAAAATCAAATTAAAAAAAAAAAAAATGCAGAAAAAAAAACCGTAGAAGCCCTTTCGTAGAAGCAGTGGACGTCCCAGAAATACAGAACCAATACAAGCAATTGCAATAAATTAGGTAAGAGCAATTGATTATAGAGTCTCTATGATCACCATTTATAGGCAAATAAGCTTTTTTGAATTGCGCTCTATTGTCAAAATAAAACCAATACGTTGTAGTAGTGCCAGGACAGAAGATTGTGTTTATAAATAAGCTAAAATTGTCTTTAACGACAAATCCAAATTTATTTAGCAGTCTGACGAACGTTTAAAAGTTAGACAACCAAAAAGTCAAAAATTTGTTTAACTGGTGTAATGGTTTAGGGAGCAATATGCTACAAAAGAATAATATTCATTCGCCATTACATTGGTACAGTCCTGGAACCCTTTCTACTTCTATTCGTCCAAAACCATCCAAAAGTAATTTTCCAGCGAGATAATGCAGCATTAATCGTTTGCCTTGGACATCAAGATCACCCAATACTTAAACCCAATAAACAATTTGGTAGACAGAACATAGCGCCGTTCAAAGCATCCTCTAAACACTTTAGATAACTAGGTCACCAGCTTCAGGTAGCCTAAGACAAGCTACCTCAAGATACATTAGACCATCAGATTTTTAGCATGTACGGAAAGGTCAATGAATAAGAGTACACGGAGATAAATTGTAATATTAATACTTTTTTTGGAAAATGCTATTATTATGCTATAAACATTTAATCAATTTTATTGTATATCTACATAAACTAACTATTTCCAATAAATTTTAGTTGTACTTGACGTACAACTTCTTCAGGATGGATAAGTTTTTTAAAACTATTGTTAACAGTAGTTTTTGTTAGTTAATAATTAATGTACTGTATAGTATACCCATAGGTATAATGTCTATACAACATGGGTTTTAATTATCTCAGCGGATTATTTCAGTACCAACCAATTATGTTTGTATTATACAGGGTGTTAAGTAAACATGCAGTAAAAACTCAAAGGGTTATTCCTTGGCCTATTCTAAGAATAATTTGTCCTAAAATGATTTCTGAAAAAACCCTTTGTTGAAGATACATGATACATGATGGACAAAATTTGTAACAACCATATTCGATATTTGTTGAAATCATTAATGTAAATAAAAGTACGGCGTACGCCAATAAGTATATCAAGTACAAAAAATTAATAAGGATAACAAATACAAAAAATTGTTAACGCTAGAGAATTGCCGGGTTTAGTCGCCCCGTCCTGTTGTGGTGCCAGTAGTAGTTTTGTTATGGAAAAATATTAAATCCTATCACATCTACGAGAATATCAGTGAACCTTTTTCTCTAGAAAAATATTGACACGTACAGCGCTGTTTTTAAATTAAAATTGGTTTTTATAGGACAAAACGCCAACCAACTCAATATCCAAACGATAAGATTTTAGTCATCACTTTTTTTATATGTTGAACTACATACAATATTCTATGTCTTCATGTTTTTAGATAAAGATTTGAAGTTATATTTAACTTTTTAAAAATTAATTGCAAAGAAACGACTTATTGTATCAAATTTCTACAATGTGTGAAAGTTTTATTTAATTATATTCAGGCGTTTTCTTGCTGAGTTGGATGCTGTGAACCCTTATAATAGCGCAACTATTCTCCCCCCCCCCCCCCCTTAAAGATAACTTGGAACGGCTGTTTTATCTACTAATGTACAAGTGGATTTCATTTGAATACGTATCGTCATTGATCATCACATGTATGGGACGCAGTTGTTTAGATTGAATGACGTTTGACGTGTCTTAAATAGTTAGTGAATTCCTCTACCATGAATCACTATACAAACGTCGAGATGACTGACATGCATTTCATGTCATGTATTCATTACAAGCTAGACGATTGTACATTGAACGGTTTACTAGCCGTAATATCCCCGACCAAAAATCTTCGAAAACATTAATCGACGTCTTCGTAAAACAGACACATTAAAACGAAATGGAAGGCCAGAAAAATCAATGACAGTAAGAACGGTACTACTAGAATAGAATGTGATGAACATGATAAAGGAAGATCCAAGTATTTCTACGCAAAAAAATGCCAATACTTTGAATGTAAGTCATTGAACAGTTTAAAAAATTCTTAAGAGCAATTTGTTGTATGCATACCACATTCAGCGTGTTGAAATATTACTAACTGCTGATTTTCCTTCACGTATTGCGTTATGTCAATGGCTTTTGCAAACATTAGTTCTAATCCCTCAATTCCTAACACAATTCTTTTCACCGATAAAACCAGTTTCTCAAAAAATGCAATAAGGAATTTTCATAACAACCATGTGTGGGCAGATGAAAATCCGCATCAAGTATGTGAAATCGTTTTCAACATCAGTTCTTCTTAATTAGCGTGCGTTGCGTCAGTTATATAAGAAAATAAATTAAATTGTATAACATATCAGAAGCGGAATCTGAATAAAAAACAGGTTAGACAGACTATATTGTTGTAAATTGGTGCATCAATTTAGAATAAGATAGTAAATCTGGATAATTATAACCATGACCTAGATCTGTGCAAGTGGACTCAATTAAATAAGTGCTAGTGCATCGATCTGGATCAAATTGATCGGATCTAAATCAATTAATAGACCATTGCAAAAGTATCGTCGATTGTGTTTGGAGTAAATTAGTCCATCAATCTGTAACAAGATAATGATAAATCTCAATTGAACTAGTTCAATAGTTACAACTTATTGTTTAAAACAATTTGAATTGGCAAGTAACAGAAATCCATTAGTGGCCAAGCTAGAATAAACTTCCATTGATCGATGCTACAAAGTCAAAATAAATATGCAAACATAAATCGGTTGAGCTGATGGTTGTAAAACTGGACACATATTACACAATAATATTAGCTTCAGAGTGTCGTATTCATTTTAAATCCTGTAATTCAAAGTGACAAAAGTTTATGATAATTTAAATAAAACTGTATATGACAACAAAAATGCTTTGCGCATAGGTTTTAGATAAATATGCTTATGTACTCTTTACAAATAAACTCTAATAACGCTGTCAACAAATACAAATATGACAACAGTTCACATAAAGTCCAGACCTAAACATAAATCTTAAAAAAAGTATAGATGTCGTTCTTCTGAAAACTGTCTTCTAACGTAACAGCGTCACAAAAGCTATATTCCTCTAAAAGGCACTAACATATATATCAAGAAAATAGTAACATCTACAACTCTGTGCTTAATTGAATCTGAAATAGCCAACAAACACTTTTTTAATCCCAAAATATGTTATCCAGTTGCCCTAATTTGTACAATAACAACCTTAAAGCAAACTAAAACTGAGCAAAAATAAAGATGTCTGGATAACCGTACCACTAAAAAATACGACTATTCAAGCTAACCTAACCCAAAACATATCTGAAACAAACGTGTAAATTCCAAAAGAAGAACAGCAACAATCTTAACCATAAATAAGCCCAAGATTATATATCTCACTTTAAAACCTCGTGCAAACAACATGGTAAGGCGCTGGGTAAAAGGACAGTCTAACAAAGTGGACAATGTAAAAATTAATAAACAAATAAGCAAAGAAGTGAGTGCCTGAAACCTAAACCGCATTAACACTAAAATATGTAACACACAATGCATTTAATATAATACAACAATCTAAATTGCAGCCCTTAAACAAACCGGGTTTGTAAAATGGTGAAAAAAATATACAACTACGTGTATTGTGGACTATGGAAAACCTTCGATAAAGTCAAATAGCATAAATTATGGCTTATCTTAATTCGAATGGGTGTACCAATTCATCTGATATTATTAATAAAGTGTCTCTATAAAGATAGTGCTGCCGTAGTAAAGATCTAAAACCATCTATCAAAATAATGTAAAACCATAGCCAAAATTTGCCGCCATACACAATTGAAAAAAATCACTATGTCTCAGCTAACCACAATATAGAAAGACCATAATATAACACGCAACACCAAGTGTAATCAGTGCAACCCTCATATTTTCCGTGTTCAGTTATGGGACAGAAACCTGGATAGTACGCTTGGCAGACCGTCAAAGATAGATACCATCAAGATATAGTGCTGAAGACAAATGCCATAAACAGCAATGCAATCTACAATTTTTTCAAACATCTAACGCAAAGTAACAATTTGAAAAACTAATTATACAGAGTAAACCAGATAGTAGGCAAAGAAGATCTCCAGCACGGTGAAGAAACACCATACAACAACACTTACACTCACACATAAAGAATGCGGCTAGAGAATCTATCAACAGGACCAGATAGCGAGATACTGTCAGACAAAAACACTTTTGAAACTGACACTATAAACTAAAAAACGAATGCATAATGACGCAGTTAGAATTTAAGGACCACACTGATGCTAATATTGCATCAAAATTAAGAAAAATTAAAAACATGCTCCTAATAATACACCTTAAATTGACTAACATTTATTACAATAACTGTAAATGTCCCACTAGATGCTCAACAATAAAGCATAATACTCAAAATGTAATAAACCCTTGTTTCAAGCACTGCCAAAAATCTCTTTTTAAGTATTATTCTTAAAACAAACGCCTTATTATTTAATACAAAAAACAAAAATCTCGCTCTAAACTCCTAAAAAAGTAAAAAATTGACCCCGTTGCAGTAACCAAAAAAACAGAAAGCAAAAGTAACCATTTCGGAAAACCTCCCTCTAAACTCCCAGTCCATTTTACTCTCCAAAAACTTTGTTTTAAATTCCCCGTTGAAGAATCTAAGCATATATCAACCACATAGGTTTGCTGTGTGTTGGGACAACAGAACCAGGTTACCATTAAAAAATAATTTCAGTCTGCTACCAAAACCCAAAATAAAACCAGCAAATTAAAATTAAAGTAACTGATGTTTCAAACGTGATTAATCTTTTCGTAGCCATAAGATTAAAAATAACACATACTTAAATAAATTGAAAGATTGAGCTAATTATTATCAGAGAAATTTTTCATAATTTATGCTTCCTCAACACACAGATTATTGGTTAGTCGTCTTTATATCATTTATAGACCATAGTAAGAGTTTACGTATGTTAAAATTTGATGAATTTGATTTATCAATAGCTGAGGTATATCACGCTACTACACCAAGCATCAATTCTTTAACGTTTGAAAGTGATAT
Organism: Tachinus rufipes; assembly: GCA_963932245.1. NCBI lineage: Eukaryota > Metazoa > Arthropoda > Insecta > Coleoptera > Staphylinidae > Tachinus > Tachinus rufipes. Next base: position 39,317,481 of record OZ010741.1, on the reverse strand, counting down.
GGCAATACACTCCTATTGGCTAATATAAGATTATCACAAAACTAAAGAATAGATATAATTTGAAAACATTTCGTTGCATCTGCGACAAAAATTAGTAACTTAATATTTATCATTACTAACGTTATTTCAAAAAATAATATGTTTATTTTTATCAATAACACTGATTCCCCTAATGCCCATTATATAAATAAATAAAAGAGCCTTTATTAAACTTGTATACAGGGTGATTAGTAAAAAAACGGCCATACTCGAGAAACGTGTTCGGGAGATTAAAATAAGCATAAAAGGTCATACAAACATGTGTCCGATTCTTAACCGGTACTGAGATATTAATTATTAATATTAAGCTGTTATTGTTAAAAATAATATTTAGCATTTTGTTTGTAGCTGTCACATCGAGCTGTTATTGTTAGTTAGTTAGTGTTACACACTTCCGCAATGCCGGCGACATTTACACATCAAGAATATGCCGATATAAACGGGGACGCTAGACGGAGGTCGTTGCTAACTACCAACACCACTATCTTAACAGAAGAGCCCCCACAGAAATGTATTTCAATCAAGTTTTGTCACTTCCCGCAAAACCGGCATGTTTCCCAGTGCAAGAATCACATTGGAACGAGAAAATGGTCTTGATGTGTGTGTGGAAGAAAAGATTCTTTATGTTGCACAACGTAGTCCAGGTGTAAGTTCAAGGCGCATTGCAACTTGCCTTCAAATTAATCAGACAGCAGTATGGACGTCTCTTTGCAGGAATGGGCTGCACCCTATCCATATTCAGCGTGTCCAAAATCTTCAAAATGGTGACTTTGCCCTAAGGCTGCAATTTTGCAATTGGGTAAATCAAAATCGTAAGCTATACCGTTACATTTTGTTTACGGATAAATCCCAATTCACATGCAATGAAATTAACAATCATCATAATAAACATCGATAGTCAGATGAGAATCCCTATACCACGGTTGAAAGTAACTTTCAGCATCGGTTTAGTATTAATGTATGGTGCGGAATGATCAACAATAAACTCCTTAACCCGATTGTGTTAGATGGTCGTTTGACAGCGAACAATTATCTACAATTTCTGCAAAATCGTTTAATAGACCTACTAAATGACGTACCTTTAGATATACGACAAAATATGTACTTCTAGCATGACGGGGCCCCTGCCCAGGTTAGTAATATTGTACGAAATTACTTAGATAACCACTTTTCTGGCCGCTGGATCGGACTAGGAGGTCCACAAAATTAGCCGCCGAGGTCTCCGGTCCTCAATCCTTTCGATTACTGTCTATGGGAGTGGATAAAATCTTTAGTTTATGCTACAAAAGTTCAAACAAGAGAGGAATTATTAGTCAACTACGTCAATTCTTCCGCTGTTATAAGAAATTACCAAAGAGCACTCCAAAAAGCCCACGTGCAATCCACAAGCGAGCTAGTAAATGCATCAAAGTTGGCGATTGTATTTTTGAAAATATTCTACATTGAATTGTTTTTCCTTCACTTGTATAGTTTTATAATAAATGTTTTGTTTCATCATTAAGGTGTGCTTTTATTATTTTTTTAAGTGATATCTCAGTAAAGGTTAAGAATCGGACACATGTTTATATGACTTTTTTGTTTCTCGAGTATGGCCGTTTCCTCACCAATCACCCCACTCTAGTATATATCCTATGCAGTTCTATTTTTTTCCGACATTTTTACTCATTTTATGTTAATTTCATTAATTTTCATTAATAACATACATATCTTACTAAATAATTTAAATTAAAAATGTCATTTTAAATATTTTGTTTTGAGTCTCACGAACATTCGATTAAAACTAATTTCAAGCAATTACTTCTTCTAATATTGAAAGAATTGCTTGTTCCATTTTATATTAATATTATTTATAATAACATGAAACGCTCAATTCGTTTTTAATGGTCGCAATCTGTCGTTTAGTAACGATAAGGTTATAACGAAATTGTCGGGAGACATTTACTTAGAGAAGACTTGTAATTATAAGAAAAAGTATAAAACTAATCTGATAAACTTTCAAATACACCCCTTATGTATGTATTAAAGATTTTGCGTAAAAATTTAATTCAATTGTAAAATTTACCTAATTTTACATATTAACATAAAAACACTAATGTCTAAATGATTTTATTTGATAATTAAAATAATTAGCCACAAACCTGTACTAACTATATTTAGCATAACTTGTGCTATTTAAATGCTAAAATACTATTAACTTTTGCAAGGCATTATAAAATTAGATTAATTGTTTCACTTAAAGAAACTATTGTCCACACAATTTAAAAATATGATTTAACTATTTATGATCAAACATATGTATGTAATATTAATGTTTCTCAATAAAGATTTCTAAAGCTATTATAAATTATTACTTATTATGACAGGTTATGAATTAACAGTCAATAGTCCAGGCACCAGGATTTTTATGAAAGATAATAAAGAATGTAGTAACATTATGAGAAACTCCATTTATAGTATTATTAAATTATTCATAAATGATATAATATTAATGATCATAATATTATTATTTTTGCAATTTATGACGGCGCCAGGTCTTTATTGCAGACAAAAGAATATAAATGAAACTGTTGGTCAATTTTAAAAGTTAATTTCAGATATGTCCAGTCACAGCCTGAACTCCTCCATTCTTCTTCATTTCCCCCTCGAACGTCAGTCCTAATTACGAGCTTGTTTAAATGGTAGTTTCATTTAATGTGATCTGTAAATGCAAGGCAAAATTGGGTCTGGATATAAACATCTCCCCCATACGACGCCACTGAATGGCATTGAATAGAATACGGTTTATTTATAAAACCTTTATTTATTTTTTATTTTTATATACTACGGAGGTCAGGTGCGTGTAGTATTTATATAAAAAGATTTTTATAAGATAATAGAATTAATTTATAAAACGTCTTCTACACTTAATAAAAAAAATGAAGTAAGAATATATTACTAAAGCTGCGATATCCATTATAGAAATCTGATATTAATTAAATTAAAAAAAAAATTTAATTATAATTTAATATATAATGTTCTTTAAAATTATATAATTTTATGCTAAATGGTTATATTGTAAATATTATTAAGTATGTTAATTAATTAAGTTAATGTAAGCTCTTGAATATACGCTTTGATGCTTTCATTGTAAAATATAACAAATTTTATAATGAGTATATTAATGTAAGATTTTAATTAAAAAATGAAATGAAGTGTTTACTGTATTAATGGAGGGTAAAATGTATTCATAACGATACAATTTTCTATATATACATATATTTATGTTATTGGCATAGCTCTACTTACTATAAACAATGCTGCAGTTACGTACAATAAAACATTTAAAGAAGCAGTAACAGTAATTAAATTAAAAAAAAAAAAAAATAATAATAAATTTCTTTGTACTGTTTTGTCCTATTTAATCTGCCATGATCTGATACTGAAATATATATTTTATTCCTTCTCTGTTAATATATATTCTACACAATTTACTTTCATCTTTCATAACTCATAAAAAAAAATGTCTACTCTTGTAGGTAAACCAGCAGTCAATTAAATATTTGGATCAGTGCCGAACCCAATACTAAAATTAAAAATTCCTTCCTCCGTTTATTTAGGACTTATATTTCAAATTTTAAAACAATTGTATATTTCAGTAAACAAAGTTAAGTAAATTGTATGGTTGTGTTTTGAAAGTATATTGATTTACATAACTTAAGCTTAGCATTCATTTCTTAAAAAAAATATATTGCTTATAATGTTTTAGAAAATATAGAACCTGACAAACATTAAGCACGTATCAACTTAATAGTGACCAGCAACACCAAGAGTACTTGAAAGCAATTTATTTACTATAACACAAAGACATAAAATTAGCAAGTAGTACAGATTCAAAGTTGGTTGCAGTTGGCGTCAGCGTAAAAATAAAAAGCTTTGTTTGCATAACCATTTTCCTTTCCATTTTAGATCTTCTTATTAGATTTCCAGAGTATCTAAAACTATTCGTTCTTTGATATTCAGGTGGTGCTGACTGGTAGACTTGGTATAATATTAGATAAACTGCTAACAAAAGTTCGTAGTTAAAGATTGACAATACATATAGTCATTTAGATCCGCTTTTATACAAAATAATATAATTGTAGCTGAAGATTGATTGTGAATAGTACGGTTGTTCAAAAACATTTTTAGCAATTGTAATTCAATTTAACATAAACAGGTATCTTTCATAGTAAAACAGTTTCAGAACCTCTTCCAATATTAAGTTTTTATTCTAGAAAACTCCGTGATATTTTTTTGCAAACTTCAGGGAAGCGGTCATTTAGATCAGCCTTTTATAATTTAGTGCAGATTTAAGTTCTGTCGCCTGTTCTATTTAACCTGAATTCAGAGCTTATATTTCAGAGTATAAAGATAGAGAGAGAGAACATTAGCTGTACCAGGTACGCAGATGATATGACATTGTTGGCAGAAAACATTAAAGATCTACAAAACCTGCTTAATGCTGTTAATAACAAATGTGAATGCTTTGGGTTAAACATGAATATCAGTTAACCAAAATGGTTGATGGCTGATAAAGTCAGAGTAGATCCAGCTAACCTAAATATAGCAAACAACTTTAAATAAATTAGTTGCTGAGTGAACATAAAAGTAGATCGGCTGAAGAAGTATTTATTCGCATAGAAATGTCCAGTAACATCTTTAGACTAATACTAAGTAACCATAATCTTAGTACCAAAATAAAACTTCAACGGGTGCAAAACCTGAATCTTGACAATAGCACTATTAAACAAACTGGAAGTATTCGAAATGTGCTGCTATCGTATAATGCCAAAAATTTCGTGAACAACGCACACCAGCAACAACCTAGTACTTCGCCTGGTGCATAAAGATAAAAAACTTTTAAATACCGTAAAACAAAAATACTTTTGGCCACATCTCCGTATAATAACGCGAGGCAAAGTCAAATGAAAAAAGTGTTTCGACAAAAAATAACGACAGTTAGCGGAAATAATATCAGCCAAGTCTGAAGATAGGTATGGCACCAGAAGAAGAAGACAGGTATAACAACAACAAATAGTATCACTCAATCTTCGTACTGTATACGTATAACCATGGCAACCCAACAATTTTTCTATCAAACAAACAAGAAAATTATAACTAATTAATGTGTTATTGTAACTGAGAGAGTAAACAAACTTTAAAAAAAAGTACTCAAAAAAGTGTCCAAGAAGACAGTAAGAATGCTCTTGGAAGCCTCAAAGTGCTATAAAGTAACAACGCGTTGTACCAGATATAATACATTTGGTGGGACCAAGCGTAATGTGTGATAACGTAGCAATCGACGTTAATGCGTGCCAAAACTTGTCACCAAAAAATACAAATTTGTTGCAATTATTAAAGGCTGCAGTCCCTTAGGTAGTAAAGTTGTAGCCGTGTATGCCCTTGAAAGCTTTGAGTTGTCTCATAAAAACAAAGTTGCTCAGCAAAAAAAGCTTTCTAGTTTGGTATACAGTTGTTCTTTCATATCAGTTCTACTTTGTGTGTGTCGTACTCTAGTAGAGGTGCAAACGCAAAGTAAGAGATGTAATTACCTAGTGACACTAGACGGAATTCCGGCCAGAGTAATGTTTATTCCCATATTGTTCTGCTTAGCCCTCAGACTCGACTGACTTGCAAGTGTATAAGTCGAGTACTTATAGGAGTAAAGTACAAAGAATTAATTATAATGCCATTGGTGGAGTAAAGCTCCACCCACAAAGCAGCATCAATATCCCCACTCTATCAGACTGAGCTTCCAACTCTCCTGTATGATAATAGTGTCTAAGTGTCATTGAATGTTCGGAATTGCACTATAGTTAGAACAAGGGTAGTTCATGCTGCAAAAGTGTCTACTGAGATTCCACTATAGATCGGGTGTCGCGGGTTCAAAATGTTTAAAACACATTTATTAATTTATTTATTTATTTACTAGTCAACGGAAACCATTACAAAATAGGTATATATTTACAACTTGGAAACTTATAATAGTACAACATAAAACAAAATATTAAAAAGATCACGTATGGCATGACAGGTGTACGCAGCAAGGTATTAAAAGAATAATTAAAAAATCCACTTTGACTTCATTGCCATGCCGGAAAATACGTGTAGATGCAGAGTGCAACGCACAATCTATACATTTATACAGTATATACAATATATAGTCACTGCATAAAATTCGAGCTAGGACATGAATACCATTTGAGCTGAGCAAGTCATGACCATCAATAATCCCACAAAACACTTTAAAAACTAGTGTCACGTCAAAATTAACATGCTATCCCTAGCGCCCAGTCACAAAAGGGCAGGCAGCAAAGCCATCGATTTACATCAATTGGTACCTCTCGATGTCATGGAACCAAAGCACTACAAGTTGAAACTCCAGCCGCCGCAGTGAAGCAAAATCAACGCAAGTACAGAACATCCTTGGCGGTTTACGCAAACGATTTGCCAAAGAAGTGGAAGTAGGCTATCGGCAAGGTGCAAAATAAAGCACTATACCGCACCCTAGTAGGCTGATTCACCCGCAATGCAAAAGAAGATAATAAAGCAACATCACAACAACGGACATCCAGTCCAGGGTAAAACAAAACTTGTCGCAGTCTACTGAGGAGTTACCTCCGTTATGGATATGTGAACCCGCAAGGTGGAAGCCACCTTAAAGTAGAAATTGTATCACACTACGACCACGTATCACTCTCAACGCCACATAGAGCTAGTGTGGTGCAGAACAAGACCAAAGCGAGAAACCTGAGCAATACACCAAGCGGCGCAAAGACGCCATCGACTATCAAAGAAATCAAGGTACGGGGAAGGCAGGGAAAACTGCAGCAAAATAGATAAGCCCAAAACGCATAATCACCGCCGCAAAAGAACACTGCCACTGAGATAACAACCACCCGCGGGGCCATCCCGTTAAAATTCACGTAAACAATATAAGGCCAGCCCTATCACCAGGTCACTCATATAAACCGGAACTTTATAATCCCCGGTCAAACTTCCCAAAGGCACCCAGGACAAGACTCCTGACCACAACAATGCGACCCAAGTTACCTTACATGTCATCCCCGTGAGTTAGACAAACCCAAACTTTAATGCAACCAACAACACACCGCCACGACTCAACTCTCCGGCCAGTCTTCTCCGTTTCTCAGAAAAGTAACATCGTTCCTAAACATCATCCAAACCGACACGGACCAGTCTCCAAGAAAATTATCTACCCCGCAACTAGTCTATATACTTACATTGACATTGCAGACTTAGAGTTAAGTCCATCAAGTATAGTTGTTAGGTGAATTAAGTAGCTTAACAACTATGTTGCCGGTTCCAAGCCAGGATAAAGAAGAAAAGTTTGAGAGCAAGACTAGCACCCTACCCAAGGTAAAAAAAAACCGCATGCTCACAGAACCCAAAATAAGCCTCGAAACAAGAAAAAAACAAAGATGACAATCTCAGCGCAAAAAAAAGATAACAATATTACACACAATAAAAAGCGGCACGTGGAACTCATAAAAGAAAGAAGATCAGGAAAAATACAAGAATTAGAATCCCACAAAATTGCAATATGTGCTCTGAGTGAGACAAAAAGAAAGGGAAAGAAAGCATATACGTAGACAAGTTCATGCTTTTATACAGTGGAGTAAGCAAAGACAAAAGAGCCTTAGCAGGTGTAGGATTGTTGATACATAAAAAATTTGAAAACAACATCAAGGATATAAAATACGTCAATGAAAAAAAAAATGTTGATGGTCACGCTAAAGATAAAAATCAATATACTCAATATTATCTCCATTTATGTACCAGATATCATCAAAAGTAAAAACAAAAGAGTACGCAACTCCATGATCGACTACATTATAACAAATACTACCCAGAAATATAAAAGATGTACGCACTCTGTCATCAGCCAAAATCAAGTCCAAACATGGACTGGTTCTAGGAAAGTTAAATTTGGAAACTGACCATGTGAAATTAGACAACACAAACACAGAAGAACGATTAAACATACAAAGCATAGAAAATAAAGAAACTCCTATACCAAAACAGTCTAACAGAAAAACTAAACACTAAACAAGAAAATAACCAAAACATAGAAAATGAAAGAACTCCTATACCAAAACAGGCTAACAGAAAAACTAAACACTAAACAAGAAAATATCCAAAACAAGCAGCAAAAAAAAAACACTGGGTAAAAGAAAAATAAATAAAAACTTGAAATTTGGCAAAAGTTAAGAAAAAGGCGTTTCTTAACTATAAAGGTAAACAAACACCTGAGTCTAGAGAAGATTATGTAAGAATAAGAAACAAAGTAAACCAAGAAATAGACAACATCAAGAAAGAACACTAGGAGAAATTCACAAAGAATATGGAATAAGGCTCCCAAAAGAAAATCTGAAAAATGGTAAGAAGACAAAGAAAAGACATGAACGAGTTTGTAAACATCAACGACATTACAGAACAACAATGAACTGAACATTTTACCAACTTATATGAAGAAACCAAAAAAGAAACCTATACACAAAGCAACAAAAAAGAAGACATTTATGAGAGAATCCAAATAACACATGAAAAAATAAACATAAGAATAAAAAGCTAAAAAACAGAAAGGCGCCAGGACCTGATGGAATCTACAATGAGCTTATAAAATATGGAGGATCAACACTACACATATGACTGCTAAAACTTTTTAAGAATATAATAACAATAGGAGAGATACCTGCAACATAGAAAAATAGTCTGCTACTGCCAATATTTAAGAAAGGACAAGACAGGAAAAAACCAAAAAACTATAGGAGCATTAGCCTAATAAAGAGCACTCTAAAGTTGATAACGGCAATAATAAAAGGCAAACTAGAAGAACAAATAGTTATAACAGAAGAATAGCAAGGTTTCAGAAGGAATCGCAGTACCGCAGATGCAACATTCATTGTCAGACAAATATGTGCTTTGTGGTACTAAAAAGTGTATTTGATCGAATAAAACGCAATAATATACTGAGGTTGCTAGAAAAAAACGTAAACCCAGAAATAATAAATCTAATCGAAAAAATTAATAAGAACAACAAGACCATAATCAAAATGACAAAAAGCGTAACACGGAAAAGACATATAAAAGGAGGAATACGTCCAGGAGATTTACTCAGCCCCAAAATAAAAGTATATAAGACAGCTGTGAGACCAATACTAACTTACGCTGCGGAGACCCGAGCAGGCACAAAAAGAACAAAACAAATACTTTAAAGTCAATAAAGAACATAACACTCAGAAACAAACAAACAAATAAGAGTATTCGAAAAGAATGCAACATACAAAATGTTAACAAATGGATAAAACAAGAAAACAAAATTGGGGTGACCACGTAAATAGAATGGGATTAGATAGATTACCTAAAACCTGCAAGATTAACAAACCATACAGCAGAAGACCTCTGGGAAGATCAAAGAAAAGGTGGCTAGATAATCAATTAACTACAACAACAACAACAGAGACGGAATGGGAAGATGACAAACAAAAGTATTCCTAGTCGACAGAAAAAGAAGAAAAGAAAAAAAAAGAGTAAGAACCCATAAACCTGGCAAACTGCCCAGGAGTTAACAAAATCCCGTCGCGCCAGCCAGACAAATCCACCGCAAGCTTTAAGGCCTCAACATCGACTCTGCTGCCACTAAAACATCATTGCTAAAATGCATCTACTGACCGCAATAAGCAAAAACATCTAAACCAGGATGACACATTCCCTAGAGAGTAACTTCGACAACCTCTTACTAATAGCTAATCAGGCATAATACCAACCAAAAAACCGCTGCCATCAACCGCCTCTGACAAAAACCACTTGTAAGTTAATGCTAGAGCAAGTCTTAACAAAACACAATACAACAAAAAATAAAACAAAGATCAAAAGTTAAATAAAAAGGAACAGTAAACAATAGAAACATTACTAATCAGTTATATAACAATCGTCCAATAATTTAGAATGCGGTTCTTTTAAAATATCTGTCCCTTGTTTAACAAATCTTCCAGCATTCTGAAAATGTTATTTTAACACACAGAATCCTGTTCAATATTTTTTATATATTTTCTATTTGCTTTATTGGTGACTAATTTCTATCCCCAAAATCAAAACCAATTGCCCATACAGAAATCATTCCTATATTTGTGTTGTCTTTCTTTCATATGTCCTACTACCTTCTTCCGTACAACTATTCCGACAGCTACCTTAATTTGTAGTATTATTATTATAATTTGATAGCAAATTATTTTTTTATCATTACATCCAGAAAGAACCAAACTATATTTTGTCAAAGTATTTTAGTCAAATTAAATTATCAAAGTAGCAAAAAATGCATTTATTTCTAAATGTAAATATTTTTCGGCTATTTTCAATTAGTAATTGACTAAAAATTTGACAAAATGTAGTTTGATCCTTTCTGAATGTACTTGTAAAAAAATTAAAATTGATTATCAAATTATATGTAGCATTAGGAATGACGCCAAAGTTGCCTGCTAGTATCAAAAACCACATTTATTTATTATATGTGAATTACAATAAGCTTTGCGATTATCATAACAATGAAAATAAATTTATTAATATAATTATTTGAAGACTTTCATTGAAAAATGATAGACATCTTTGAATTACCTAGCACGTATTTTTTCTTACATAACTCATATATTATTCAAGGTTACTTTTTACACATTTTGGTCACACAATTTATTTATACAATATTTTGAATTTTTAATAATTTATTGTAATAAAATACTTTCTACTTTAAATTTTATGTTTGTGTTAAAATTAATTTTTAAATGACCAATGAGTTCTTTTTACTTTAAATGTTACGATAGTAAAATCAGATAGAACAAAGAAAATAAATGCGTCGTGAAAGCTTTACAAGAAAACTTTTTTACTCAAAACAGTTTGCTATATCTTCTAATACACTGTATACAGGGTTAGTCAAAATTACAGAAACACCTAAATAATTCTCCAACCGTAAAAAAAATCAAAAAAGTTTCAAACTTAAGTTTTTGGGTTTAAACAAGATATTGTTTATTATTCAGAATGTTCATTTTATTATGGAAATGGAAAACTTTTTTTTACAAAACACTCTGTATATTTTTACATTCATACATAATCAATTAATCTTAGAATTAAAAAACGTAAAAAAATATGTTTTCCATTAAAAAAAATTACCAAATTTCCATAATAAAATGAACAACAAAATTTTTTTTTCGGTTTGATTTTTATTTCCGGTATTATTACCTATTCAAATACACAGTAAAGTAATATAGTAAAAGATATAGACAAAAAAAAGTAAAAAATAGATTTTTACAATAAACAAATACATATAAAATATATCTATAACCTAACAAATTTTTAAAGCCGTTTCCATGATCAGACGTTTATGCACTACTCTATGGTTCGATTCATAAATCGCTACTTTTTTGATCAATTATCAAACCAAACCAGCCCAGGCATTCCTTTTAACATTACGTCTCGTATTATAATCCAGTAATATATTTGAATCCTTAATTTTAATGGATCGCAGAGGAATAATGAAATATGCTCACATTATGCTAAATTTCATGCGGAACGAATAAAAATGGTTTATGTGAAAATAAAATCGCTTTCCTGCAACATTGTTAATGACATAAAACGTTTTCGGGCGCAATTTTTATGATTAAGAGAAATGTGAAGACATGAGGGAGCATCCAGGCTGAATGAATGAGATACCGTCTCCGCCCGCACAGAGATGAATTTTAAAATATATTCCTTTGCCCCTAGGCATTTTCCTTTCCTACCAACTCAATCGCGATACTTTTTTATTTAATTGATGACACATAATACCATACTTTTATGTAACATGGAAATGATTTAGATAAAAAAACCACAAGCACGAGTGCCCTTGAAATGTTCCTCTAACACATCATCGGGTTCTTTGTTTGGTTATAACAACTTCGCTGCAGCTGCTGGATGCTGGTTTTTTTATAACCGGCTAATTTTAACGTTACACATTTAACCTTGGCAATAACACAGGTTGTAATGGGTGCAGAAATAAAAAATATATAGCGTATACAATTAGGGAGATTCGATCTTCACACTGCACTGTCACTGCAGATATAACGGTTAAATCTGCACAACCTTGTAAATATTTTTTCTACACATGGCCTGGCACAAATTGGAAAATTATCTGATATGGAAAGTTCTCGTCAAATGAGATTTTAATATGTGGGCTGTGTATTAAAATGTGACCTCCTTGACCTCGGCTTAGAGCTCCACACACGTCGAACTATACTAATACAATGGATTCAAACACAAATAGCGAGAAGATTGTTTTCAAATTCAGTTTCTATTAAATTATAGTCATCGTGAAATGGGACGTCTTTGATTTAATAGCTTTATTATATTTTTATAGTTATTTAATTTAATATAATGGTAAGAAAGATTATAGGAAATTTACGATTCGTGATCAGTTATTCGTTTAATTTCCAGGAGTGGAGAGATTTTACTGAATTTAGCTTCATTTCTATGCAGAAAGTATTTGATGAAATGATTCAATTTCATAAATTATAGAAGATATTTGGGTTGGTAATTTTTATGATGAATTATATAACAAAACGGCCATTGTAGAGTAAATTACAGTAATCTCAAAATATATAATACTATACAAGTGGTAAAAATAGCAATTTTAAGTTTACTTTACAATTTTCAGAAATGTGTTATTTTACTAACACAAGAAAAATATCTTAAACTATTATGTTTCAGAATTAAAAAGTAATTAAAAGACGTCTTGATAATTTTAGTCAATTGCAGTACTAAATTTAGTTAAAATCGAGACAAAATTATATTAAGGTTTTATAGGTTGTAAATGTCACCGAATTATAATATGTCCCGCAAAACCTTATAGTTAATAATATTATAAAAACAGAGTCAGGTCTACATTTAACTGGCTCAAATGTCAACTCAGGAAATACTACTTAGTTCAAAGAGAATACTGTGATATGACGAGTCGTGCCGCCAATAAATAAGCATATCCAATGGTGGAGGGTAGCAGCAATCGCTAAGACCGTACTGGAAAGACTAAGAGTTAATATACTAAGGCCCGTTTGCACCATTGTTCCTTAAATCTTAAGGAACCCTTAATAGTCATAAGTGTTCCTTATTACATTGCACCAAGTTTTTAAGGAATACTTAAAGGCTTAAGTGACGGTTAAATTTAAGTCCTAAAATTTTGCGACTTAAACATCACCTTAACCTAATAATGTAAATAGTGTGTGTAAAAGTGCAACACAATAATAATAAAAATGAACGATGATTATGAAATACTTCCAGTTTTTAAAGATGATGTGGAGGTATTAGAAATAATAGAAGTTGGGATTCATCGACAAGTATCTACAGCTTGTAGAATTGTTAAAAGTTTTGGTGGCACTAGCAAGACTGTGTCCGACATACGTAAAATTTCCTGAAACAAATTTAGAAAAAAAAAAACAATTATGCCAGAAGTATTTCAATATTGCTGCCTTTCCAAGGGTGTTTGGTGCTATAGATAGAACCCACATCCAAATTCAATCACCTGGTAATTTTTGATGATTTATTAAACAACTTCTGTAAAGTACGAATTTGTTTATTAGTAGAAACAAAGCAGACATTTTTTTGAAATAGAAAGAATTATTTTTCATTAAATGTTCAGGTAGTTTCAGATAATAAAACCGAATTTGGTTGAGAGATGGCCAGGTTCCGCTCATGATGCGACAATAATTAATAGTTCATTTTTCTGAAACTGTAATAATAAAGTAAAAACACAAACATTATATACTCTTTTCTATATTTATTTTCAACATTTACAAATATCCATACCTTTAAATTAATTGTTAGTTGACGAATTTTGATGTAATCAAAATTCGTCAACTTCGGCGGTTAAAAAAAATTAGAAAAATGCTTCTTTTTGTCAAGACCACTGGGAGCAAAGTATCGTTTTTTTTTTTGTTTTGCCGCGTATAAAAAAGGTGTGGACTCAAAATGACGCCAGAATTGGATTCTACGGAAAATTTCTGATCGATTTCACTAGCAAATTTTATTTTGCGTTAAAATTTGAACAAAACATACGATTTTTTAGTTGAAAAACGACAAAAAAATTAAAAAAAAAATCGTAATTTTCTTTTAAGCGTTTCATACCCTCATAAACTAATCAAAAAACTACTAATAAGTTATAGAATCGGAGAATTGCCCATATACTAATTCGAAAAAAATATAGAAACAGCATAATATTAGCAAAAACATATCCAGAAGCTGATCACAACCCTGTGGTAGCCAGCTTCAGAGTGGAGCTCAAGCAACAAACAAAATTAAAACCAAAAATCAAACGTCTTCAAAACTTAAAAACCAGACAAACAACAAAAGTGTTAAAAGAATTCTGAACGAAAGGCTAAATAAGAAATAAGACATGAGACAATCTGAATGTCAAATAGAAAGCTATTAAACAAAATATAGTAGAAATCAAAGAGAACTACTTAACAAATAACAAAGAAGAATGAGTAGATGACGGACAAAATAATATACCTGAAAAAACACAAATCAACAAATGCTGACAAATATGAAAAACTATAGATATCTTTAATATATTCAGTCTTCTGGTTGACACAAACGGTAACAATATAACAAATGTCCAAGCCAGACTGCGTAAATGGCAAGAGCAACAAAGAACTATTCGAAAATGTAATACTTGACGAACAAAATAGACTGCCAACAAAAAAAGAAAAACAGAACCCAGATCAACAAAGAAAGAAGTCATACACGCCATCAAAAATATAAACGACAAAAAAGCGCCCGGCCCTAATAATAACCCGGCAGAAAACCTTAAACTTACACAAGAAGAGAAAATTAAAGTATTAGTAGACTTATTCAACAATATATATAACACCTAGTACCTGATACCATCAAAATGAATCATATCAACTCTTGTAACAATCCCCAAAAACCCAACGTAAAAAAATGTAAAAACCATCGCACATTAAGCTTGATGTGTCATATACCAAAAATCCTTCTAAAAGTAATACACAAGAGAATGTACTGAACAAAAAAATATGTGATACCCAGTTTGGCTTCAGAAACGACGTAGGAATACGTGAAACACTGTTTAGTTTCAATGTGCATGTACAGTGTTCCCTTGATGTTAACCAAGAAGTACATATATACATGTTTTATTGACTATAATAAGGCGTTTGACAAAGCACAATATAAAAACTAATCTAACTGTTACAAAAAAATGAAATGGACAGCAGAGATTTACAAGCTCTAGAGTCTCTTAACTACAACCAAAATGCCACCATAAGCATAGAAGAAGAAACATCGGAAAATATTCAATTTATCTCGCCGACACGTGTTATTATACAATACAAATGCTGACCGGGTATGTAGCCTTAAGAAAGTTCTTGCAAACAATTAAAAAGATCAAGAAAAAAAAAAGATGTCTATTCTGTCAGAAAGAAACACACAATAATACAGGACACTAGTAGAATGCAAAGGATAAAGAAAAATAAAAAATAACTAAAAAATATACTGGAAAGCAAAGTGGATAAAGCAACAATGATTAAAAAATGCCTAAGAGATTTTGACAACGAAAAAATATGACAAAAGTAGACAACAGATAGATTATAAATTAGTTTGTGTGGAAGAACTTGGATAGGATCCATGTTGACTATCACTTATAATATTTCAAAAAACCCCAAGCCAAAAAAAAAAAATCAATAAGCTTAAAGCCGCTGTGTAGTCCCTCACCCAGGCTCTAAAGAAATCTCAAAAAAATACCGTAAATCTCCAGAATCAAATTAACTGCGGTGTATCCAGCAAACGATAGAGCAGAAACCGATAGATACATCCTCTATTCCAACAAAGAAACTTGTCGCACCAATATACTCCCAATCCAAAAAGAATTCAAACCACCATAAAAGCAACTCAAAGTCGAAAGCGGAATCAAAGTTCCAGTTAATTCCCAAAACTCAAACCACGGGTTCACAATTATGATGTAAGAAGAAAAAAAGCAGTTCAGTTAAAAAAAAGGAAATCGGAGATAACCGAAAGTAAGATAATTTTATCTAATAATATAAAACCTACTTCTATTAAAGCTGATAGACAATCCGTCTCATATCTCAATAACATCGCTTCTAGCACACAGAGTCACCAGAGCAATCTTCTAAACCAAGGTTCAGTGTCAGTTTCAACAACTGGCACCCTCCTGTAAACACGGAGAAACCTCTTCCAATTTATATCACAAAGAAAGATAGCTTCCGCGTTCTACGCCAATAAGATTCTAATGCAATGATTACCTAGTTCGATGGATAATTTCCAAGAAGCTATTGATTACCTAATTAAAAAAAACATCCAGATCTCATCTTACAGACCAACGTTCAAAAAAGAAAGATAAAGATGAACCCACTCTTCCCAAGTAATAGTAATAGTAATAGCGTCTTTATTTCTAATATAATTTATACAGAAAAAAGCAAAGTTCAGTTTTAGCACTGGTCTTCCACTTATTAAGAAACTCACACTGCCAGCTTTAGAAACTGCTCAGTGTCAACCAAGCACTAGTAGAACTGCTAATAGCAGCAAAAACAAATCTTTAGCTCAGCAAAAACCAAGAGTAATCCGTGTCTCAAAGGATCAAAAAATAAATATTTGCTTTTGAAATGACAACAACATAAATCATAAGAAAGATAAACTAAAAACGTCCTTCTTCAAAAATAATACCAATGTGATGTCAACATCCAAAACCATCTTAGCTCATGGAAAAGCTTACAACAAACAAACACTTTCACGTATTTAAAAAATACATTTGGAGCACTAAGACGTAGAACTGCAATCGTCCAACAATCAGATGACCACTTAATAGACTCTACAACCCCAACTATTGAATTGAAAGCAAATTCGACCGCAATTAATGTTTCTGGCTTGGAATTGATAAAGTTGATTTCAGCATATACGTCGCCAACTAAGCATCTAATAACAGTAGATCTCTATGCAATATACTAAACGGCCAGCTTCTAACAATTGTTGCATAAGACATCAACTCAAAATATAACAGACAAACAAATGCTAAAGACAAAATACTGTTAAAATACGCCCAAAAAAAGAGGGTATACTGTACAAACATGCCAACCCATCACCATTCCCAGAGTACACTGGAAACGTTCTTGACATCGCATTACTTAAAAACATAGAAGCTCAAACTGCCGTTTCGCTCATTAAAAATCTAAGCTCAGACTACAGCCCAGTAGTCTTAAATCTCTATAGAAAATGTAAGAAAAAAGTCAAGACGGTGTACAAGACTGACTCATCTATCTTTGTTTTTACATATCCTAGAAGAGAACATCAGATCACAACCTGACATTCGAACAGCTGAAGGAGTTTATATAATAATCTGATGTAAAAGATAGCTAAAGCCTTTCAAAATAAGCGTACACCGCTTCCTTTCAATCATAGCTAAAAAGAATTGAATTCAATTTGAAAAGCAAGGCAAAAGCATTTGCTAACAGCCTTGAACTCCAATGCACGTCGGTTTATGTCAAAGATTTAGACTTAGATCATGTGAAAAGGGTTCACAAAAAAGTAAAAAGCTTTGCCTACAGTACAATAACACTGCTTCATTTTTTTCATTTGGCTGTCCAAAGTGAGAAACACCAGCGCACATCTCAAACCCACATAAGATCCACATCCGGATTACATTCCAAACAACCTGTTGCCAAATCACCAACCTAACCTAACCTAACCAAGATGATTGATCAAATCAAAATTAGTTTTAATTAAAAACAGACCACTGAGATCATATTTTTCGACGTTGAAAAAACCATTGATCAAATCTGGCATCAAAGTCTACTCCTGACACTGTATCGTCTCAGGTTCAATCCAAGATTAATAAAACTTATTGCATCCTATGTGAAAAAAGAAACACTGGCCGTAAATCTGTTTGAGCACATGTCTACCCCTCTCACAATCAAGGCAAGGATTCCTCAAGGTTATTTAAATGGCGTTCCATTCCATAGACGGGTACTGTATAGTACCTAGGAACAGAATTAGACAGAGAATTAACTTTCAAATTGCACATAACAACCATGTTAGGTAAAACTTAAATGGCAAGAAATCTATTAACTCCGTTGCTTCGTAAGGACAGCATCATGAGTACTAACAACAGGTTCCGTCTTTTCAAACCAATCATTCGCCAAATACTAATGTTCAGCTTGGAGTATGGCTGTTACTTCCAATCTAAAAAGAATAAAATCATTTCAAAGTAAAACTTTGAGAAAAATTCTAAAAGCATCTTACTACGTTTGTGACCCAACTTAGAACTGATACGAGATTCAATCCAATCAAAAATTACATGTTGGTTTTCGCAAAACAAATCGTCAATAAAATCGCTTATCACTCAGATCCTGAGTTGTCTTGTACAAACAGACTTCAAAATAGGTAGGCGCTTCCATACTTTTGTTAAGTAAATTCGACACATTAAGTCTTTTGAAGATTACTCTCCCCAGCCAACAAAATAAAATGTTCTCACTTGACAAAGACATTCAAAAATCGAAACTCAAATTGTAAACTTTTGTTTGTATTGCTATATATATGTTTTAGTGATATATATTTATACCAATAAAGTGTTTGTGGTAAAAACTTTGACATTGTTTTATTTTATCAGTAGATTTATATTTTTGAAAAAAAAAAATTAACAGCCAAGACGCCATATTATTGTTACATTTACTAAATTCAATATTATAATTGTTATTTACAAAGAATATCAGTTTGGACTGGAGCCTGCAGTGTATCTTGTCTACAAAATTTCTAATAAAATACATTTATCTCACAGAAAACAACGCAACCAAAATCTGAACATTAAAATAAAATAAAGCAGATACAATTAAAAACTTTCCTAAAACTTTAGTTCATCATGTAAAAAAATCTAAATTTTCTCAAAGGCAAACTTGGATGTCATTATTACTAAATTAAGTAACCAAATTACTACAGATTTAAAAAAGTAGAATACAATAACAAAACAAATTAAAACAATTTAATTTTCATGAATATTACCAATTTATTTAGTAGAAGCGTTGAGTAAGGAAATATTACTCAAGTAAGCAAAGTATAAATATATCTGTCCTGCTCACACACAATCTAGCGACTATACGTCAAACCCGTATCTCGGGACAAATTTGGAATGGTTTACAAGAATCAGAAATAACGAGCAGCCGCTAACATTTTTTTTTATTTTTGTACTATTTAAATTTGTTATATAATCAATAAATTAAAATTAAAAAATCTTTTTAAATTGAGTAAAATAAATCCAAAAAACACAAAATAAAAATAAAATACCAAATTCTAACGTAAGAAATGTGTAATTAAGAAGTTTTGTTGGCTTAAAATGAAACACTCTATGCGGCTGAAAATAGTTCCACGCTCGTACTTCTGTGATTCAAATAACGCCTGAAACGGAACCAACTGTCTTCCTGGATATCTACCACATTCCCTGCATTAACAATATTATTCTTGAGATTACACTTCACACTCCGGTTTCTATTCGAGTATTTAAACCCACTCCGATACAAGATAACTTACCTAAACTTAATATGCTGCTATAATGAGTGCAACTGAAACATGTATTGCAATCTGAGAGTACGAGACCTATGCATAACTTTATACTAAGTATAACATTACAACAAATAAACTTGTATATAATTAAAAAAAAAAGCTTCCAGATAAAAAAAATCAATCTCAATTGTTAGTAAAATTATGTTTGACTTGGTTAGTTATTCAAAGAGAAATACATCAATCGAAGTTGTGTATTCAATAACAAATCGAATCATCAATACATGGCATTGTAATATGTAGAAGTTTCCAGTTACAATTTGACACCACCGGATATTCAGTAAATTTAATTTTTGAAGTAAAATGAAAAAGAACGAGTTGGTTAATATAAATGTATTTTCGCTTGATTGATGAATTCAAATTTATCACGTCATTTATAATGCGCTGAATATATTGTATAGTTGACATATAGTAGTGGTCATAGTAATATTTTATTCATAATAGATGCTATAATTTAATTTATAATTGTTTTCAATTAGCATCAAAAGTGAATTTACGTTTAATTCGTAAAGCCAGAGGCTAACGCTGAAATGAAAACAACTATTAATTGTCAATTACCACGCTGCCAATTTGCCTGAATTGGATTTACACGTGTGACATTTTTTTTTTAAATTTCATATCGTGATATTTAGGATTGATTTGATTTAATATAATTAAATTAAAACATCATTGAATTCCAACAAATGAAATAACATTCAACAGTGAAAAATAAATTTGAGCGATCTGCAAGCGCATTCACACATCTGAGTAGGTGATAATTTTTCTACCTTCCTAAAGATAACTAATATGGATTACTACTCGCCTATATACAAAATGTGTTCCTTTTATAATACAATTTGCAATGACATAGATGTATGCTTTACAACCTCATTGAAAAGATTTAAATCGCAGCCGCACGTTTTGTTGTAAACGTCTCTTATAAAGATGTCTAATATGTTTTACAATTTGTCTTTGTCTTCTCTTATGTACCCATGTTGTTAACATATTTATTTGTTAAAATTTATTTACTTTGCGTCAATTTTTGTATTATTAGTTATTGTAATTTAATATTTATATTTTAATTGTTATAATTCTTAAAATGCATATTGCTTATTTACAACAACAATTATGAACAAGGAATTAGCGTCCATGGCAAAAGTCTCGTCCAGACAAGAGGTAATATTTATTACCAAGCTTGGACGTTAAGACAACGAAGCAACTATCGCAAACGAGATAAATGGCCTATAAAACAATATAATCAGTATAAATGTGATGAGAAAATCGGAGAACAAGAACGACAAGCAGGACTTGCTTAAACTCTGCAAAAAACAACTAACCTTCTAATATAAAATCAGACAAGACAAAAGCACAATCAGCAATGGCAGAAATTAAAATGATCCAAGTCAACTTAAATATGTGCAAAGCAGCCATAAACCTCTTATTCTTATAGTTTCTTATCCGTTTCCGACGTTGGTAACCATTCTTGCAATCATTACTTTATTTACTGCTGCTCGGAAATGCTTAGTGGTGGTCATGCCAAACTATGTTCGAAGATTCTTCAGCCATGATATCCTTTTTCTTCCGACAGCTCTTTTTCCTGCTACTTTCCCTTGCAGTAGCTGGAATCAGCTTTCATTCCTCATAATATGCCCAAGGTATTGGAGTTTTCTGCATTTTATGGTGTTGAGGACCTCTTTCTCCTGCATTCTGTAAAAGATCTCAGTGTTGGTTATGTGATCCTTTCACAAAACTCTCAACATCCTTCGATATAACTACATTTCAAATGCTTCTAGTTTCCTGCTCACAGCATCGGTTAGTGTCCACGATTCAACACCGTAAAAAAAAAAACAAAAACACGTAGCAGCGCAGAATTCTCAGCTTCGTATGCAATGTGAGGTCGTGGCTCTTTAGTAGGAATCCCATACTGTTGAAAACAGCTCTCGCTTTCTCTATTCGGATTTCGACCTCTTGGGAGTAATCGCACTGCGTTTACCGTAGTACCAAGATTTTATTTTATTTATTTATTCCATTGTCTTTCTACCTTTCGATGTAAGGCTGTTAGTGCCAAGATACGTGTATTTATTTACTCTCTCAATGAGTTTCTGATTGACGATGATGTGGCAATTGCTAATGTGGGATTTACTGATGATCATGAGTTTGGTCTGTTTGATGTTTATATCAAAGCCATACCTTTCGCTACTAGCTGTTACTCTATTCATGAGGTGTTGTAGTTTCTCGATGCTATCAGCAAATATTATATATTTATAGTCTCACCGTTTAGCGATATTCCAGCTTCTAAGTCTTCCAGAGCTTCTCTGAATATATATTCCAAATATATATTGAATATCAACGGCGATAATAAGCAGCCTTGCCTCATCCCTCGTAGAACGTTCACCTCTTCTGTCTTCTGTCCTTCCAATCTGACAACGGCTGATTGGTTCCAGTACAAGTTTTTGATTATTCTTAGACATTTCATGTCTCTGCATCGTTAAAATAACACTTGAATGTTATAGAAAGCTTCTCGTGTAACCACCGCGTTTCTGAAACCAAATATTCACAAAGTCCGTATATTCTCTTATAGATTATTTTAAGTTACTAAAGTCAGCTACTTTATGCTTTTTTCGTCGAGGATTTTGAGAAACTCTGTCTGGATATTGTCAAGTCCGGATGCCTTGCCTTCTTTCATCGCCTTAATTGCTGATTTCACCTCTTTACTAAATTGTTGGACCTTCATCATCGTCTTTAGAAGTAGACTCTGGACAATTGTCATAAAACAGTTGTTCAATATAATTTTCCCAGATGTCCTTGATTTCGATCTTATTGATGATTATTTTTCCTGTGTTAACTACGAATTTATTTGTTGTTCTTAGTTTATTTTTTCCTGTTACCTCTTTAATTTTCCGGATTACATTGAAGCGATCGTATTTGAATTGTAAATTTTCGATTTCATTGCAGTTATCTTTAAGTTCTAATTCTTTGGCTTTTCTGATTTTTGCCTTAATCATTGCTCTTATATTTCTATATTCTCTCATGTTGTTTTCCATCTTAGTTATTGTTCTCCTTTGAATTAATTCTAGGATTTCGTCTGTCATTATCATCTTAGTAGTATTTGGTTTTAGTAGTTCCTCTTCAATACTCTTTACGGCGTTTTTTAAGATTCCAATTTCTTCTTCATAATTTATCCCACCCTTTAGTGTTCTGCATTTGTTGTTCAGATATTTTCCCACTTCACATTTTATCGATGGGTCTTTGAGTTTGCAAAGATCGTACTTTACTGTTTTCTTTCTTACGTTCTTCATTGTTACTTTGAATACTCCCACCACTAGATTATGATCTGACTGAATATCCACGTATATATCCTTTTTGGCAACAGTTTA
Organism: Tachinus rufipes; assembly: GCA_963932245.1. NCBI lineage: Eukaryota > Metazoa > Arthropoda > Insecta > Coleoptera > Staphylinidae > Tachinus > Tachinus rufipes. The sequence goes on along the minus strand of OZ010741.1, from coordinate 39,294,445 downwards.
AAGAACGTGTTTGTTATTATTAATCCGTTTTCTTCTGCTAATGTAGCTAGTAGATATCCCCTGTCGTTCCTTTCTCCCAGTCCGTATAGTCCTATAAAGTCGCTAACACTTAATTTCTCAACTTTTGCATTAAAGTTGCCCATAGTTATTGTGAGGTTTTGTTTTGGTAATTTCTTAAGTATTTCTTTTATCTGGGAGTAGAGCTCTAACTCCTCCTCATCGCTACCCTCTGCTGTTGGGAAATATACTTGTATTATATTAATTCTTGCAGGCTTAGCGTGTATCTGTAATAGCATTATTCTTTCGGAGATTGGTACAAAATTTGTTATATGTTTAGCTATTTATTTATGTACCATAATCCCCACTCCGTGTTTTTCATTTCCGTTGGTTGTACCTGAGTAGTATACTCAATGTTCTTTGATGTCGCAGCAATTTGCATCAGGCCAACGCATTTCGCTGACTCCTACACAAGCTTATCTGCTCGGTGAAAAGTAACCACCTATCTATAGTCTCGGAGGCAAATAAGAACATGACCAAACACGGCCAAAACTGGATCACTGACCAAAACATGGATGCTGCTATATACGTCCCAAAAACCAGTTTTGTTCTACACGACAAAGAGCATGCAAAAGATTATATTTTGGCAAATTAAAAAACACAGTCTATTACTCATACTATGTATTGCCAAGGCAAAATTTGAAGACTTTTTAACAAAACTGGGTAAGGATATAAAACAGAAAATTATGACGTTGCTGATCAGTAAAGACTTTAATGCTAAGTCTCCCATGTAGGGCTCTGGCAAAAAAGAAAGGTGTAGTATAATGCTGACAGAATAGGTGAACGGTTTGGACATGGTAATCCTCAACAAGAGTAGCTCCCCGACCTATGAGCACAATAGTAAGAAGTCCATTGTGCATGTCACTTAATATAGCAGCATTAGTGCAGCGGTGAGCAAAGATGTCAATCTAAGCAACCACAAAAATATCGTGATAACCTTCACAAAAAACGCGCCAAAAATGCAAAAAAAATCAAATCCACGAGTTGGTACACCAGCAAAATCAAAATCAAGAAGCTGTAAAAAAAAACTAAAACAAATTGTCCAGCTAGGCGTAAGTAACGATGCTACGGACTTCACCAATAACATAATTAGGGTCGGTAGTCGCACCACCTTGCCAGACTTCAGAAATCCTGCCTATCGGCAAAAAAATAGGTGACCAAAGCAAATGGACGCATCCTGATCAAAGACAAGATTAAAGAACTTAAAGCAGACCTTCAAGACAGCCAAAAAAAACAAAATCTGGTTGAAAATGTGTAGCTAAATTGACGCAGATATATGGTGCTCAGGTTATATATTATATATAAATGGTAGATTGGGTGCATGACGTAGTCAAAGAAAAAAATATTCCGCTTGCACTCCAAAATTAAAGCTGAAAAAGCAGCAAACTCGAACCAAATCCCTCCAGATAAAGTTAGAACTTGAGTAGAAAAAATCCCGAAAAAAATAAAACAAGTGTTCGAATAGCTTCTAAAGACAAGCACTATTCCCGATATCTAAAAAACGCCAAGTTACACTTAATTGAAAACCAAAAAAGAATAACTGTGACCCGGCTTTGGTCTATAAGCCGGGTCACAGTTATCCTTTTATGTCTGATCATGTCTGGAAAAACTTCTGGAGCATATCCTAAACAAAATGGAGACCTGTTCAGAGAACAATAGGGCTTTTGCAAGCGTAGATTCGCGGTAGACGCCATAAATCAAATAAAAAAAGGCCGCAAAAAATACAAAAAACAACAAACAATATGCAGCGCTAGTCACGGTCAATGTGAAAAATGCCTTAAACTCAGGCCGCTGAGAAGAAGTTACGCCAGCACTCAAAAAAAAAAAAATATCTCTCCCTATCTTATTAACATAATTAAGACATACCTGAGAGATCAAATCATAAACATCGGAATTCGTATTATACCAATGATGTGCAGTATTACATATGGATCGATTCTAAGCCCAACTCTGTAGAACATTTGCTATGACAGTGTACTTAAGCTTAATATGAGAAAAATATTGTAGTTATTGCAATCGCTGATAATCTGGCAATGGTAATCTGTGGTAAGTGCAAAACATGTTAGCAGAATGGGCGCTCAAAAAAATAAAAAATGGTTGGACAAGAAATGCCAAAAGCTAAAAATTAATAAAATGAAATCTCTGATCCAAGTATACCTTAAAAAATATTACCGTAAGAGTGAGAGGCAAAAACATCGACAGCCAAAAAGCCATCAAATACCTGAAACACATGTCAAAAACGGAAACCAAAGCAGTGGGTGTAATAAATGCCATAAACCGTCGAATAGCCAACATATGAGGCGGAGCTAATAAAGAAAAAACGTTGTGCTCGGTGGTTAACTCGATTATATTATATAGAGTACCAGATTGGCCAAGAATAACTTTAAAGCGTTGCTGGAAAAACCACAGAATTTAGGGTAGCTAGATCTTAACAAACCATCTCAACACAGACTATAGAGGTAACAGGAATCATTCCAATTTATCAGTTCGCCAGGAAAAAGTCCTATGACAGGAGCAAACAATAAGAAAGAAAAAGCCAAAGCCAGACAAGAATTCCTTGCTACCTGAATGATAGATTGGATAGACCCAAATACCACTACAACCACGTGGACCAGAAACTTAGTAAAGGAAGTCATACTATAAGTCACCAGAAAACTACTTAAAGCGTATGAACATCTGGACAAAAATTGCATCTACTGCAAAAAGCCAGACACCCTTAAACGCACAATCCTCAAATGCAAAAGATAAGTTGCAACTCAGGAGGAGAGGTAAATAAGCTAGATATTAACATACCATTGACAAGATGTTAAGCAACAAATACGCATGGAACACTATCTCTAAAGTCATACAGGAAATTACAGGTAAAAAAAAGGAAGAAGTGAAATGGTAATACATCATGCAGCTTGCACAAGTACGCATCTGGTATTATCAAATACTTTGCTATAATTCCATTTGCAATCAATTTACAAAATTAACTCTTATACAAACAATATTATTGTTGCAGTTGATAAACCATTCCGTAACTTGTATCAAATTTAAAAACAAGGAACTTTGCCTTTTTATATATTGTAGTATGTAGAATATGTAAATAAAAATTAAATAAACAAATTTACTACAGGTTATAAAAATTATAATAAATGACAATGACAGTATGCAAATAATATAATAATTATACATAAACCCATAAGTCCGGAGCGGAGCACAAACATGCATTTATGTATATTCAATCAAATCCTGTTTTAGTTTTTACATAACATGCTCAATAGATTTTCTATTAACGCCTATGTACTAACAATCTTTTAGCAAATTGTCCAGAAAAAAACAATGCTGAATATTGACAATGATATATCACAAATCTTAATTAGAAGACAAAGTGCTTAGCCCCCTTCTTCGTGAGATATCAATCCCACACATTACTTAGAAATATCACGACATTCCGTCCTGTTTTACGATAGTGAGCTTATTAAAGAAACCTCATACAAACTTAGTATAATGCACAAATATGAACATTTTTGCACATGCCTTTGACGTATGCTGCAGTTTGTACAAGTGCCAAATAGACATTACGTGTGAGTTGTACACTATACATTTTCTACAACCATAATAAATTAAAAATTATTAATGTGCAACAAGCACGATACCACAAGTAAACGTTGCATATAAGAGTAGTAATTAATATAAAAAGAATATAAACACTCAGAGGAAACTGAACATTATATTTTGTTACGACTAAAATACTTTTCTGATGGTTCCGTGAGCAATATTCACTTTTTCCACACATTATTTCATAATAAAACTTATAAAACAACATTCATTTCCATAGCGATAGTAGAGTAGAAGATTTTTTCTTTATAATAATAAAAATGAGCAATTATTATATCAGTAATAAATTGAGTATAAATATTCGTCTTTTAAAATTTTTATGTTCATGAAATCATTACGTTTTTATAAAGCAGCTTCATTATTTTTATATTAACTTAATTATACCGCAAAACAACTCTAATTAGAGGCCTGTAATTCGATTTTTTATATAAAATAATCAAATCAGATTTCGGTAAGAGTACAAAATTCAAACTTGCTAATTAACGTTCTCCCTCATATTTTCAGTTTTATTACAGTATATAAAGTAAATTCAAAATAAATTAAATCGATTTAATGTTCCTCTATATGTAAATAATAAGTGGCACATTTAAACAAACAAATATTTTTTTGTTGTAATTATTGATTTCATTCAACAATTAAGAAAAAATAGAAAGCAGACAATTGACTATTTTATTATCGATGGAATAAAAATTATGGGAGTAGTCTTAAACATATAAGAACCATCTTTTTTACTTACTAAGAGTACTAAAACTCAATTTGCTGACCAGCAATTAGGCCAAAAAAAGGAACAAGAGATCAAAAATGTTAAAATGTCGGACGTCCTCAAATTGTATTAATTTGCCTTTGCAAAAAATTATATATTCCAAAGTATAACTTAGATAATAATTTAGAATAATAATTATTACCATTCAACACCGTTGATTCTGCTACCGTACGATGATGTATTTATGGACGCCGATGTTGAAATTAATTTGTATTGAACTTTGACAAACGCACGTGTTAGTTAAAATATAGGAATATTTATTCATATTCACCAATTATATTTGATGATATCGGTGATATATTTATGATGCGTTAATGTATTGGTTGCTACCATTGAGCAGATGTTACTTTGTGCCTTCAATGTTATTTAAATGATTCAATTATTTTAATTATTTTAGACCCAATTATTAAAAATATTTGTTCTTATACTATCCGAGTAATAAAATAGATTAGTATTAATGACATACCTCGATATACTAAAAATGCTAAAAACAAATAGGAAGAATAACGCCTAAAACGCACAAACCAATAAATTCAAGAACTAACCACTTTCTTACAATAATGCGGCTAAGTTCTTCAAAGGGCACAACTACAACAACGACACTTGAAATTGTGAAACAAATTGTGTCAACAGTATCTACATAACCTATACTAATGCAATGCATTCATTGGAGACGGAAATGAAAAAAATCTGGCAGTAAAAAGAACGTACGTAAAACAAACAAAAGAGCATTTGTGGTACGGTTACCATTCAATATTGGTCCTAACAACTTAGGTAAATAAAAAAATATAGCAATCCGCAGATTTCACAATATGGAAGGGAGATCACTTAAAAGGCCAACTCTCAAAAGCAATACAAAAGTTTATGCAACAATTCAATAAACTGTGATACATGAGACTAATTAATGATACCAATGGCAGCTACTGTCTTCCACACCAATGCGTTATTAAGAAAAATAATACGACAACAAAATTGAAAGTCGTATTCGATGATTTCGCAAAAAACAACAACTGGACTATCATTAAATAACATTCTTCAAGTTGGGCCTACAGTACAAGAAAATTAATTTTAAATCTTACTTAGATTTCGCGTTCATCGTATTAAAAATGTACCGGCATATCTGGATACATGATAATCAACAATATTAAAAAACTATATGGAGAAAATATCCGTCACTACCATTACAAATATATAACTTAAAAACCGGCCGTAACATATAGCAAGGCTTTAACACCATATCTTGCTACTCAAAGTCTTAAGCAATCGACAAATATAAAGCAAACTCAGTATCCACATGCCTCCGCTGCTGTGCAACATGACTTTTATGTAGATGACTGTATAACAGAAACTAATTCAATCGCAGAAGCTAAGGAACTCCAACATTAATTAAAACAGATGTTAATAAAAAAAGAATTTCATTTGCATAAATAGAGTTCAATTAACAAACAAAACTTAGATACGATTACCGCAATTAACCAGGACACATTACCCATGAACAAAACGATAGTAATAAAAACATTAGGACTGCTGTGGAATTGAACCATTGATTCCCTGCAAATATCAGTGAAGCAAAGTCCAACCTAGACGTATCACAAAGTCAAACATCTTATCAAAGACAACACAACTATTTGATTCAATGGGTTAGGTTGGGACGCAACCGTTCCAATAGATATACATACATTTTGGCACCAATTCAAGGACAATCTCATCCATCAATACAAATACCACGTCACATACACAAGTACCAGAATTATAATTGGCACATTTAAAACCAATATGTTATGTGCAAAGTCTAAGGTTGCACCATAGCAAACAATATCACTGCCTCGATTAAAATTGAGTGTTATCTTGCACGCTTAGCAAAAAAAAGTTAAAATATGCACTCAAGCTAAACTTTGACAAAAAAATGTACTGCTCAGATTAAACCATGACATGGATCTGATCACCTCTGACAAAAGAAAACATACGCAAGAAATCGTGTAACTAAAGTGCAAAAGCTGATAAATATAAATTGGAGTCCTGTACATTTACATAATAAGCCAGCTGACATCATATTTAGAAGTGTAAATGCAACTCAACTAGAGAAATCAACCTTGTGGTGGCATGGTCCAGAGTTTCTAAAATTAAACCATAAAGAATGACTATCAATAGAAAAGATACAATAATGTCTCCCTAAAGCAAAACTAACCATAGAGAGCTGTAGCGTTCTGCCTCAGATACATTCACAACACTAAAAAAAAAAAAAAAAAAATGATTTTTGACTGTACCAGAAATAAACAAGGTAACAACAGCAAAAGAATTCATAGGTGATATACTTCAAACCTTTTGATCAACAAATCAAGTAAATTGCTGAAATTAAACCCTTTTATCAACAAAGACAATTGATTCAATCAACGTAATCCAATAGTATTACCACGTAACCACCCTTTAACTGAGCTCATTATAAACTACAAACACTTAAGAGGGAAAATAGTTACGCTATTATAAGGATTCACAAAATCAAACTCGGCAAGAAAACGCCTAAATATAATTGAATAAAATTTTCACTCATTGTAGAAAAAAAGTTCAATCTTTGTCCTTAAATAAAAAAAAAATGATGCGATAAGTCGTTTCTCCGGAATTAATTTAAAAAGTGACGTTTTTATTTAGTTCTTCATTATTTTTTTACTAGTTAAATATAAATCTTTAACCCAAAAAATGAAAACATAATATTGTATCTAGTTCAACATATAAAAAGAGTGATGATTGAAATCTTATTGTTTGAATATTGAGTTGGTTAGCGTTTTGTCTTATAAGAACCATTTTTAATTTAAAAACGACGCTTTACGTGTCAATATGTTTTTAGAAAAAAGGTTCAACAACATTCTCGTAGATGTGATAAATTTTTATATTTTTGCATAACAATACTACTAACGGCAACCCAACAGGACGCGGCGACTAAACCGGACAATTCTTTAACGTTAAAACTAATTCATGAAAAAGCTCAAGCAGTGTTGTGAGCAGTGCGATCAACATATTTGCCAATGGCTGACAGAAATACGGTCAAAGGATCACATACGTGGTTACGTTGTTGTAGAGTCAAACATAGACGACTGCAACCGGTAATGGGTCAACTCTCACAATCAAGAATGCATCCAAGTCGCGCATTCACCAACGCAGACGTAAATTTCTGTTACAAAATTCTCGAAGAACCAAAGGTTATGTCATAAATAAAAGCATGTTTAACTCTCAACATTTGGTGCCATCAACCAAAGACCCAAAAAATATTGCAGCCCTCACCCTAGATCATTTCCTAATTGAGAACGAATTTAACATACTTCAAGAAGCAAATTACAAGCACCTAAAGAAAAATATTTTTTCTCATTGACAAAAGATACAGTAAATAACAAACAGTTTTGAACAAGATGGTCCACAAAATATCTTTGCCAATTACAGCAAAGAACAAAATAGAATAATAGACCAGTAGCAAAAAACACAAGAAACCTAATAGAAGTAAGAAAACAAATGAATCGGAAATTCAGAAAACTATAAGGAAATTAATAAAGACATTAGCAAATATATCCAAAAAGACCTAAGAAAACATAAAAAAACTGATAAAAAATACAATCGAAGAGATAACAAAAGCATGGAGGTTCTCAGATCCAAGCTATCAAATAGAATATCAAAAATGACCAAAATTATAAACAAAGATGGCATCATAGTCAGTAACCAGAAAGAGATCACAGATGCTGTTCAGGACTTGTATGAAAAGCTATATAACTCTATAACCCAGGATAATCAATACCAGAGATCCAAAATTCAAAACGTGGGATCGGAAAAAATTTCCGAAATAAACACAGACAAACTAATAGCAACATTAAACCAGATAAAAAACAGAAAAAGTCCAGGTGAGGATCAAACTACCAGCAAAATGATCAAAATAGGAAGCAAAGCCGTTCTGGAAAGTGTACAATTTCTACTAAACAAATGTATGATGAAAGAAAGAATCCCAAACAAATGGCAAAATGCCAAGAGTGTGTTTGCGCACGTAACTTTTTTGCTTATAAATATAACGTTATAAATAGTTTAAGGAAAACAATTTTAAAAGTGTTTGCGCATGTGTAATATAACGGTACAATAAAAACTGACAAGTAATCAAACTAAAAACATAACCTAAATAAACATAACATAAGAGCAATCAAATTACTTGCATATTAATATTTTATTTTGAAAATGAATTGATTAAAAAGTCTTTCAATGTTTGGCAAAACCAGTATATATAATTTATACACACACAGAAATAAAAAAATCTTACGATTGTGGTTATATATATGGCTATATTTATTATGTTTAATACACATCAAGTAAGCGATACATTTAGCGTACGGTTTTTTGATTGGCTCCGCTAATTTCATAAATAGCGTAACAAACGATAACGTTAAAAAAACGGTGACAGAAACAACATCGAGAATTACCGTCCTATCCGCTTGCTGTCATATTTCTACAAGCTACTAACAAAACCGATTAACTCACAAAATAGACTTATACCAACCATGCAAACAAGCGGGATTCCGCAAAGGATTTGAGACTATAGACCACTTGCAGACACTTCGTACTCTCATCGAAAAAAGCACACATTACAAAAAGGCTTTCGAAACGTGGGCAATACTAAGATCCCTAGACAATGCAAAAATCGACTCAAGATACTCAAACCTTATCGAACAGATCTACAAAAACGCAACCATCCAAGTTAAAATTGACGAAGAATCAAAGACAGATAATATCCTAATTAAAAGAGGAATGAGGCAAAGAGATACAATTTCTCCAAAACTTTTCACATTAGCCTTGGAGGATGTCATCAAAACCTTAAACTGGCATAAAAATAATGCAATTTGCAGACAATATTGTTGTCATCGGCAGCACTGCAGAAGAACTTAACAACTTGTTTCAGGAACTCCATCAAGAGTCAGTAAAAACTGGACTTAAAATAAACTTGTCAAAAACCAAAATCATGCGCCCAGGAAATATCCAAATAACAATTAATAATTAATCCATTGAACAAGTATTTACATACATTTATATTGGCCATAAAATTCAACTCGGTAAAGAAAATCAAATTTCCAAAATCTCAAAAAGACTAGGACTTTCTTGGGCGGCTTTCGGTAAATCAAGCCATATCCTCAAATCCAAAGAGTTCCCTATAAACCTCAAAAGAAAGGTATTCGAATCCTGCGTGATGCCAGTGCTCACTTACAATGTCCATGACCCAAAAAACATCTAGCAGACTGCAAACCTCTCTGAGAGCAATGGAGAAATCTATGCTCGAAATTACTTTAAGGGAATGAGGAAATCCAAAGAAGAACTGGTGTGACAGAGGTACTTATTAGGGTGCGCAGCTTAAGTGGCGATGGGCTGGCCACATAGCAAGGCAGGACCCGGACAGGTAGACAATGAGGATCACAACTTGGAGTCCGAAAGAGACCAAACAAAGTGCTGGCAAACCCCAGAAAAGATGGCAAGATAATATTCAAAATATCGCAGGAAAAAACTGGATTCAAACTGCAGCAAATAGGAAGACGTGAACATTTTTGGAGAAGGCCTACTTCCAGAAGTGGATAAATGATAGCTGAGAAAAAGAAAAAGAAGAGCAAAGAACGCACAAGTTGAAAATGTTGTTTTAATCAAAAGTGAAAATATTCCTCCACTAAAATGAACTATACTTTGGCAAGAATGGCATCGCCAGAGTAGCCTCAGTAAAAACAGCAACAGGAATCACCAAGATTGCAGTAATCAAATTAGGGTTACTACCCATCGAATATTGAAAAGGTACCATTCCAGCCAGCTAAATCTTCTACAATCCGAGTAATAAAATAGATATCACGTTATATTAAAAATTCAATTTATATTTACAATGTGGCGTAAAATTATAAAACAATAATGTTGAGTTGTTGCTAAGCGACATAAATAAATAGAAAAAAATTATTGCAATTGAATTAATAACATTGAGCAAACTTAAAAACATAATAATAATCAATTAAATATCGGAAACATATCTCGAGTAAGAAATCAATCTTACTGATCCTTCAACATTTTCATCAGCCAGAAAAATAGTGCATGTTGGAATCCAAGACACCACAGACAATATTAATGCCTTATCTTTTTCTCTAAATATCAATTAAATGTTTATTTCAGGAATAAGTAAATAATGTTCTACCAGAATGGCATCAGCTGCCATATTGCTCAAGAAATAATGAAAGCCAACTTCAAGATCAAAATTTGTTATTGATCAGTTATTGATTTATCAGAATATCTGTAAACAGTTATAATGTTCCTAAAAAATCAAAATTTCCAAGAAAACTAAAGTAATATGTTTCCATATTAAATTTAAACAATAATATCATAAAATGTTCATTTATTTTAAAATTAAATACGACACTCAATTCAGAACACCTGGTATTTAGTCTGGTTCAATTTCATCACTGTTTTATGCTGAATGGCTATAAATATTTGTTATTTCAAGCAATATTTTGGATCAATAAAAATCGTTAATTGTTCCATGAAAAGCAGTAAAAATATTTTAATATCAACAATCGAAACAGTTCCCCGGTTTACGTGACCAGTTTAATGTAAACTTCCATATAAATTGCAATCAAATATATCAAAACCAAAAAGAAACAAGAAACCAGCACTAAAAAATACACGATTTTAAAATAAAGAAATTGGTATTGAGCTGATTTATATCTACAAAACCTGATGAAAGTCACGTATTGGCCATTAAATTTGTATTACACATTTTGTATATATTATAAAAGTAAATATGCCATTTGCTTACCGCGTTAATGACCCAAATGACCTAAGTGACTCACCTGCAAATAAAATAAAAGAGTTAATCACATTTTGTTATTAATATTAATATTTTTTACAAAAGCATTTGTTATTAATATTAATATTTATTACAAAACCATTATTATTATCACGGAAATGCAAAACATTCTTTAGAATACCAATATTTATATAACATAGCAAAAAACCTTCCTTGAGTAATATTACAATATAAATATTCATATTCAATGATAATAGAACATAGTTGTACATTATGAATAATTGCGTTCCATAAAAAAAATCAAGATATATTATCCAATTTAATTAAAATAATACTGCTATTTCAGCTGTTGTTTTCGTTTCTTATTTCAGCATTATTGAGAATAATATATCCAATTGAGTGTGGTGTAAATCTTGAGAGAAGCAATAAATTTTGAGAATGGAGCCTATCGAGAAAGCACAATTTATATCTCCCTAGAAGCAGATGAAAAAAATCTATTTTTCTCGGATGATATGGCGAGCATATTTTGTATGCATTTGTATTGTAGGAGCAAAGAACATATGATGGTGAATTATCGAAATATCAGATTGCTGGCATAAAAAGTGACAACGTTATTAATGAAAAATCGATAGTACTCTTTGGTTACACTGAAAAGACTAATGTGTATTATTTATTGATTGAGAAAGTAAAACTTATTAATATTTCCTTGTCATATTTCTACGTAAGTTATTTCTTATTTCCGACGACCGCTAGATATCCTTTTGTTATAAAAAAATAAAATATGCATATTACAACAAGGACAAACTTAATTGCACATGAATAATTTCTTTATGTAAAAAAGACATTGTTTTAACTAACAGCAGATCCATTCAAATAATGCAGGAGTATAGTTCAAGGCAATTAAAACTTTATTTAATATCAAAAATATTAAAAAATGCAACGACAGATTTAATTAGGGTATGTAATAAATTAACAGCAATTATTTATTGCGTAGCTTGGCAGATTTCCCAGTTTAGCAGATTCACGCTACAGATTTTACATGTAAGAAATCGCAGGCCATTACAGCTAATAAATGTCAGCAAGCTAGATTAATTTTACTTAATCTTGCTTAAATGTGCACGAAAATGTCCAAGCAAACGTTGGATATAAGATATTTATTTATTTTATAGATATATGTGTATACAGATTTATTGCGATAATTATCTCGGTTTATACAGCTGCCTTTTGGATTGTTTATTTTAATGATAAATATAGAGACATTGCTAACAAACTGCGTAATTATCTAACAAAATCTGAATACATTTAATTTTAATGCAAGAAAAAGATAATTAATATAATATAACAAGCATAATATGAGAAAATTATGCAATTTTAATGTCTAACTAAATCGTAATAGTGAAAATACGATAATTATATTTACAGGGTTAGTCAAAATTACCGGAAAACCTAAATAATTCTCCAACTGTAAGAAATTCAAAAAAAGTTTCAAACATAAGTTGTTTGGTTTTAAACAAACTATCGATTAAAAATATTTTCAATATACACGGTGTGCATTTTATTGCAGAAATTTGTTTAACTTTTTTTTTAAATATAACAGTATATTTGTACAATTTTGATTCTAAGAGTATTTTTTGTAAACATTTTTTTTTATAAAGTGCACCTTTTTTGAGTTATAAACAACTTCAAATAAACAACATTTCCCACAAAAATACACATTTATTTTAACCAAACAAATAAAAAAAGAACAAATAACAAAACAATTATTATTTAAAAAAAAACAAAAAACCCAAACTTCTATAATAAAATAAATTCACTGTATATTTTTACATTTTAATTATAAGTTTAGTTTTAAGATTAATTCTAAATGTGCTAACATTGTATCTGACATTAAAGCTTTATGCCTTGGGGTTGCACAATAACTGCAAAAGATTTCATTTTCGGTAAAGAACTGTTATAAACACACTGCTATTAGAGTATACCTTGGGATTATGTTCATTAAGTAATTAGTGTTATGGTATACTGTGTACCCTGCCCACGAAAATTCTTGATGTTCTCCACCTCCCATCATCAAGAAAATCAATTCACATCTTATGATCCTTCTCTGCCCAAAACTTTTCCCGCCACACTCCAAGGAAAACAACCCACCTCAATCATCCCAGTTTTCAACAAAAAAAAATTATCAAAGAAAAGTCCTCTAATCAAATTTCTGGAAGAAATAACCTTAGAAGAAGTTAATATCTTTCATAGTGAAACAACAAGTTACACTAAAATCAGCACTTGGAACGTCTGAGGACTAGCAGCAAACTAGCAAGACTCACATATATAATGGAGAAAGAACTAGAAAGATATAAAATAAAATCACAGGTATATCACACTAACCTACCGGAGAAGAAATGGCCATTTTACAACACCTAATGTCAACACAACAGTATACACAAAATTGCAATCGGTCTATTCTCATCGGCATCAAAAAGATTAATGGGTTATGACGCCATCAGCAATCGAATTATTAAACCCGTTAATTCGAATAGTTTAAAATTATTAATCGTTTTTGTGGATATAGGTAGAATCCACAGATTTCAACAGTGCACATAAGACCAGTTGTAGTGCTCAATTAGTAGTCAATTTGTGCCAATGTTACCGGCTCCTATCCCGACTGGCGATGAAAGGGGTAGACGGTGGTGTTGAAAAAGGTTTTCTGGAACGGTTATCAACCTGGTGTTGGTTGGTGTTCACACCTTCCGGGGTCATACACGTTAAGACCTGTCATAACGTGTTGTCCGGTTGGCTTCATAGGGTAAGTGCTGCTCGGTCAGGTACAAACCCGCAGCCGAGAAACAGCACTTCCTGATATTTTGCCGGAGGCAGACTATGGGTTGCTGTGAAAGCGCCACCATGGTCTCGTTGTGTGTGTATAGTGTTTGATCCCCATGGATTAAAATCTGGCTCACGGCAAAGTGTGCAATGCCGTGAATCGCGTATGACCTTGGGAAGTGTGTGCAAGCCCCAATCGGTGGTCGTCATGGATGTATTCCCCTGGTAGAGTTGTTGGGAGAAAACCTACGGCGGGATGTGCAGGCCGGTAGGTCTCGTGTAAACCAGGTGCAAGTGAACCTCTGTTTAAGTCCATAGCCATAGTCAGTGGGCATAGCGGTCGTTGTATGGTTCTAGCAGCAGTAGAGGGAAAATAATCCAATCTGTACCGTCGTAGGAAGAAACTGGTTATAATCTAAGGTTTAGACCGTAAACGCTTATTTAGATATAGATCCCTCTTAATATTAAGACTAAATAACTTAAACTAAATTAATAGAGCAAGTTAACTGAGTTACTACTACTAAAACTTGTGATTTTGTTGGAGTATGTATACAGAATATTTTTATTTTAGTTACTAATTATTAATTTTGTTTTTGTGCACTAAACAACACATTTCTGTATCTACTTTTAAATATACATATCGGAGCCGACTTTAATTTTTTATCAATTTGATTGTAGGTTGTAATTAGGTTGTATGAGAATGATCTTTTAAAGAATTCAGTATTGTGCATAGGAGAAGTCAGTAAACCTTTGTATCTTACATTTATGTTATGTACATCCGATCTATACGTTATTTTGTTTGTTAAATATGCAAGCGTTTTATTCTTAATGATCTTTATAAACAAAACAGCAGAATGTAGTAATCTCCTATTCTTCATATTTAACCAGCCAATTTCAGTCAATTTGTAAGAAATTTTATCATGTTTTTTTATTCCAAAAATTAATCTAAGGCAAAAATTTTGCACACGTTGAATTCGTTGAATGTCTGAATAATCTAAACAAGGACCATATACACTATTTGCAAAGTTAAATTGATATAAAACCAATGATTCACACAACATTATTTTAGTTTTTTTATTTAGAACAAATCTATTATTAAATATTGTTTTAAGATTACAAAAAGCTACTTTAATACATTTATTGACATGAGATTTAAACCTAAGCTTAATGTCCATAATAAGACCTACATTTTTTACTTCGTTTTTAATAGGAAAAGAATTATTATTTATTTTGATATCAACAACATTTAAAATATTACCAATATTAGTATTACGACCAAAGACAATTACGTTAGATTTGACTTCGTTAAGAATTATTCCATGTGTTTGTGAGTAGTCGTACAAGGAACCAAGATCTTTATTTATTTGAAAACAAGCAAGTGCCACATCAGATGGCAAACATGAAAAGTAAATTTGCGTATCATCGGCGTATTGGTGTATTTGACAATATTCAATAGATTTTTGTAAATTTAGTGTATAAATTACAAAAAATAAAAGCCCAAGGATTAAGCCTTGAGGGACACCTCTACCCAAACTTGATGGTCTTGATTAGAAATGCTTTTAAAAGTTTGATACCCATGTTATATCAATTTCCCCCACTAACTAGACTACGACTTTTGGTTTTAGGGTTGATGATGTGGTGCTTGACCTTCCACCGTTGTTCCGCATCCTTGAAATCTTGGCTCTTAAATTGGGTACCGTTATCGGACAATATAACCTTCGGGTACCCCCACCTGTTGAACAAGTGTTGTTCTAAGAACCAGGTGGTGCTTCTCTGGTTGCCGCTGGTACCTGCACTGCCTCAACCCACTTCGTGCAAAAATCCATCATTGTCAAGGCATATCTATTCCCTTTATGCGAAGTGTCCATAAGACCAATGTAGTCAATAGCCACTCTTTCCCACGGCTTGCCTGGTGGAAGTAAGTTCAATTGAGCCTTTGGCTGTTCTGGCCCAGTTTTGACTTGCAAGAATGTCATGCATCCGCAAATGAACGTTCGCACGTCATTCTGAGCGTTCGGCCAATGACATGCACGGAAGATAACTACTGAAGTCTGGTCTCTCTCGGGTTGTCCTGCTGTGGCTGTCGAGTAGTGTTCCTTAATTACTTCCTCTTCAGGAAACACGACAAGTTGATCGTGGCAAGCGCTAGTTCGGATTAGTTCTCCATGTTCCCCTAGTTGATACCCTAGATCCATTCCTTCGGGTTGTTCCGTGTCATCCATCATCGCTTGCCATGCCCTGATGATAGTTCCTGTCTGTTAACACGCCAGTTGCGTTTGTTTTTCGACGCAGCCAAGGTTTCTCTTTCCAATAAATTCTGTTTAATCCGATCTGGACTCTGTAATCTTCCAAAAAGCCGGTATAGGCATCGCAAGTTAGCTAATTTGTCAGTGGTCGGGCTTTCTTGTGGTAGTAGTCTTTCAGAATCGTCTACGGATGCGACAATAATTGTCTCGCTAGGGTGCCTGCTTAAGGCGTCCAGCAGTAAATTGGTGGAGTCAAGGGTATGTTCCACCTTCAAGTCAAACTCTTGTAAGATTAGCAACCACCTGATAAATTTTGCATTAGCGTTGGTGAAATTTTCTATTTTAAATTTTGATTAAAACCCGATTGTCTGTTCAAAGTGTGAACGGCTTATCTTCAAGGTAAAGCACTCTAGCCCGTTCAAGAGATATCTAGTTTGAAAGGGAGACAGCTTGAAACTATCGTATGAGATAATGTGCCACTTAAAATCTCCCTATTGGTATAATACTGCCCCTACGCCAATATTGCAGGTATCCGTCTGGAGGTTAAACGATAGGCCTAGTTTGGGTTAAGCATGCAGAAGTTGGTCTAAAGCTGTTTTGAAGTCTTCGAATGCTTTGGATTCGACTTCGGTTCAGACAAAAGATTTCGTTGCACCGTGGAGTTCCATCAGGAGAGCTGCCAGGGACATAGCCCCAGGTAGCTTCGTAGTTGCTTCTATTGCAAGGCGGCGTTTGCTCCTTTATTAACTTTAAGTAGTGAGTGAGCGGTTGGTTCCCTTTCGCGCTGATTCCGTGTTCCAGGTATTCTACCAAATCTTTGACAAACTCGCATTTCTTAATGTGGCTGCGTAACTGGTATTCTTATAACCTTTTCAGTACTAGACGGAGGTGCACCAAGTGTTTGTCGTAATCCTTGCATTAAACCAGTATGACGTCCAAACACACCAGTATTATGTTCCCTAATAGACCAGCCAATACCTGAGACATCAGCATTTGGAATGTCAATGTTGCATTTTTTAGCCCAAAGAACATCATTTGAAGTGATAAGTACCACCGTCAAAAGCAGTAAGATGACGGTGGCTTTCATGCATTGAAATCTGCCAGTAGCCGGTCTTTAAATCAATTATACTAAAAACCTTGGCATCCCCAAAATTCTTCAAAATGTCCTGGATTTTTGGCTGAAGTGCAGCTTCCTTTCTGGTAATTTTGTTGATTGCGCGATAATCTACGCAAAACCTTAAAAAACCGTCTGCTTTTTTTTACAATTACTATTGGTACTTCTCTCTATATTTCCGCTGGTCAGCAGCTTGCCCACTTGTTCAAATATCATTGCCTTCTTTTGGGCGTTATACGCGTAGCTTGCCGTACAAACGTGAGTGGTCTCCGTTACTTCAATACGGTGCTTGCTTGATGGTCAGTGTCGTCGTAGGGATGTCATCTTCTCAAAAGAAATTCTCGAACTAACAGTTTAAAACCTGCTTTATTGCAGTAAAGTAATACTACGTGCAAAAATCTCTTCTTTGGTAAAGATACCATAAGCAAAATACACAAAAAAATTACTTCCACAAAAATACTAAATATTAATCAACAAATCACAAATAATCAAAGACCGAACAATAAAATCTTTGTTTCCTATAAAATAGAATTTCGGATCACCAAGACAAAATAATGATTAAGAAAGCAGCGTTTCAACAGTAACAATTAGCTGAAAACCCGTGTACAACATTGGGTGACAATCCAGGCCAAAACGTGATATGTGAAGGGTATAAAAAAGCTAGTGCCCCGTTACTGCAAATGCCTCTATGTCGATGGCCATTACGTAAAAAATAGCTCACATGTATGAGTATCTCTTGTGTATAATAAAACTTTTCTTATCTCTCTCATTTGTTTTTGCCAGCTTAACAAAACTTAATAAAAATAACCCGAAATTTTCTTCTTGTGATATACTCAAAAACATTTATGTTTCTTTGCCAAATTTCTAAATGCTTGTATAATAAAATTATGAAATTATAATATAAATATTATTAAATGACAAATGATTTTCAGGTCATAAAAATTTCAGTAAACAAATTATTTCATTAAAATATAAATTTAATTAGTTTATAAATCCGAGAATTAAATCAAAATTTTAATTATGTTACAAATAATACAAATTCCAGTTATTGCAATTCATAGAAACTAAATTTATTATTTTATGAAATTTAATATGGAATTGAGTTCTATTATTAAAATAATTAATTAATATGTTAACAAAATTATTGATTTAATAAAATATCTCAAATATTTTTCATTATTCAATAGAATGTAATTAACAATTAATTCCTATCAAACAAAGCATAATTATAAAAATAGTTATTTATCTATACAATAAATACACTAGAAGAGTAGATCCTTCACATTTATATTATTTATTGTTGCATGAATGACTTCGATAAATTAGAATTTGAATAGAAGTATTACATACATGTATGTCTATAATCTACCTGCCTATTGTATAAACACATAAATTGAAGGATTAAAATCACTATAATTATGCTAAGACGATTATATTCAAAGATGATAAAACCAAACATCTTAAATCAATAAAATAGTTGGTATATTGAAATGTTCTTATCAAATCACTTAGACGTTAAGCTTTCATTGCAAAACAATATTTTTAAATAAAATTCTTAAATCGTCTTGCTTATACATAGTTGCAATAATATTATAAAATCTATTAGCAAAATAAAGTTAAATTTTGTGTAGCAAATCAATATCTGACATTATCTAGTCGAAATACACATGATTCCATGATTATAATTAGTTTAAGTTTGTGTTTATTATAATTATAATTAATTTAAGTTTATTTGTAATTTGTATTGATTTCATTTATTTTCAAGGTATTAAAAAATATAATGTAAAATAAATATTTTTTACGTATTTAATTCAACCTGAACGTAATTATTAAAGTTAATTAGCCAATATAGAACTTGTCTAACGTAAAACTGTTATGTCGTACACAATATATTATAATAGCAAAGTATTTATAAAAACTTCGCTCAGAGTCACCTAATTAACACAAACACCAGTTAGTCTAGTCAGTATGTATATAACTCATTGTACTGTATCTGCAGACAACAACAAGACCTCACTAGCCAGTGTAAGCTTAACAATCTTTTGCAGTTGTTTAGCAGCCACAAAGCTTTAAATACTAATGCACAGCATGCTCTCGACGGCTGTTACGTACAAAGCCTCAATGCCAAATTCAATATTAATACAGAATCCCAAAGTATCAATTGCTAGTGTGTAAATAACAATCTTTTAGAACCTAGTGCAACCCCAACTCTGACTGCGTACATAGCTGTCAAGTAAACTATGCTAACAAAAACTAGTATTAGCACATATTGATATTTAGCAAATATGTAACCAATATTAAATTATCCAATGTCTCAAAGTTATAACTTTTAAAAAAGTTAAATTGTTTAGAAAGTTAGGAATATTTCAAATAAAGTATAACGATTCCAAAATGTAAACTTTATTACGTGAAATAAATTAGCTTTTAGTAATGTTAGTTATAACTTATTTATTAGTTAATATAAGACTTTATTGATTTTATATTCTATTCTAGAAATGATTAACATAATAAAACGCATTGTGCTGGGTGGTCGTATAGTTATGTAATAATTGAATAATATTCAATTCAAGAAGTTTATTATTATTATAATTGATAGTAGCATAAATATTGCGTAAGTGTACATCAAATATAATTAAATGTTAACCAAATTATACACCTTGGGACAAATATTATTACCTATATCAGGACAGTAAACCGTCATCATAATATATGTATGCAAGTTGATTCATAACATTTGTATTTCATAGGAATATTGACGATGACATTTTAATTAAAAACATAAATAAATACAATTGATAACATATTAAGTGGTTGTTAGTCTATCGTTAACTGTCACTATATTACCCCTACATTAAAATGCTGGATAAATATTTTCATGAACCTAGCCTTAGCACTGCGTATATAAACCAAGTTTTGCATTGTAACTTGTAAAGTATTTAAATAAACATATAAATAATGTATGCATCATATACATAGCAGTATGAAAACCCAATTCGTACAATTACACAAATACCGCATTTATTTTTACAAAAAAATTTATTCAATAACTTTGTACTTCAAAACATAAATAGGCCATTTTAAACAGAACAGAGTCATATCGCTAACACGATAATATTTGATATAGTAGAGCAAGCCGGAAAAAAAGCTCTCCGAGACTATAGAAACAACTAAAATTTCATTCCTTAAAAACATTTACAAAAAAATTGCAAATTTACACTCATTGAATTAAAAATAAATAAATAAAACCTTGATTGGCTACCAAAGAGTTTCTACGTTAAACCAGGAAATTAAGACCAATCATCGCATGTGCATCTAAAGTCATATAAAATAAGTTATATTTTAACTTCGCAAATAATTAATAATTCCTTATTCTACCAAGATTCATTCGGTAAAAAAAATACCTAGTAAACTAAATAAAGAAGAGTTCACAAACATAATGCGGCTATACTCACATACAATCATCAAAACCGGTCCATGGAATTATCAAAAAACAATGCTAAGCATCGAATTCTATAAACCTTTACCCACAGCAATAACAAAAAACTTTAATGCATTAATGCATAAGCAACCTGCGTGAAATATTAGCTTAATAAATGTTAAAGAACACGCACGTGTATTAATTCAATTCTTAGAGATAGAACAACCTACCCAATATCATCATGACGACCATAAAGGTAACGTTCTTAATATTGTCCTACTCAAAAACTCAACAACCGGATAACTCAAAGTAGCCAATCATATATTAAACTTCAATGAGGATAAAGCCCAAAATACATAAAAGCAAAGTGGCCTTTACTAAAATCGGATCCATCTAAACTTAAACACTAAAACCAAAATATGACTCGTAAAATGTTGTTTTCCCAGACTACCATACGACATGGAAACATAGACATTACTAGAGTCTACAAGCAAAAAACTAAAAAAGTTTGAAATGTGGATCTACAGACGATTGCTCAGAATTCTATGAAAAAATTGCGCCACCTATGCAGACGTTTAAAGAAGATAAAAAAATAAAAAGACAGAAATATTAAGAGTTATTAAAACAAGAAAGCTTAATATAATAAGGAATACTTAAGACACCTAATGAGATATTCGGAAAAATATTACTTACTTCAGCTTATACTACAAAGCAAAGTTGAAGGTAAAAAAAAACCCAAGCGCAGAAGAGTTTGTTGGCTAAAAAATCTAAAAACATGGTTTAACACCTCGACCAAGAAATTATTTCATGCTCTAGCTCTAGAAGTACCATGTAAATCGCCAACATTTGATAACAAATAGGCAAAGAAAAAGAATAACGGCTAAAAATCTATAAAAAAAATCAACCGGGTTATAATATGTTTTCCTTTTTGGAAAAAATATAGTCAGACTGCTGCTAATACATACAAAAATAAAGTGATAAAAAACGCCGTCAAAACCTTAACCAAAAAAGCCATACAAATAAAATTACAAGCACTTTCCTAACTTGAGCTCCAATCCCCTTATCTGATCAAAGACAGAGTATAAATCTCGTATTTAAAAACACTTCCGCTCATACAAAGTTAAAAAACTTTCTCAAATTTAATAAATAATTAAAATTGTTACCCAACTCAAGCTGGCACAAAACATTAAAAATTGTCTCTTACATTACCACTACAATTTTATTTTGCATACTACTCACTTCCCAATAACATGGTGACAGACCCATGTCATTAATATATCCAAACCCAACAAAAACAGAAAATATACTTAAAACTACTATCTGTAATCTTCTATACACCCCGAAGAAAGTTAAAAAAAATAAATAAAACCCATTACCCGAATGTTGTCCATCATATAGTTAGACAAGTCAAATTAACAAGTATTTTAAGAAGCACAAACTAGTAAATGCAGATTGAGAAAGTCCCGAGCCATACATATTTATTTATTTATTTATTCAATTGCTATTCTACCTTTCGGTGTAAGGCGCGCCATATATTTAAAACGTGTTAAAAACTATTCTGAATTCTGGATTTCGAGTAGAAAAGTAAAACCAATTATACTGCACTTGTACCTACTCCAGTAGTATTCAATTCCCAACGTATGCATGTGTTTTCTTAGTTGACAACGCCCTGTCAAAATCCCTGTTAATATTTGCAGATTCTTTCAATAGAATCGTAGGTACTAGTCGGCTATCTTAAGGTTTGAATTATTTATTGCCTCCTTGTCTACAGCCTAGGGTATTGTGCCACCGTACTTACAGTATATTATACGTGTTTGCTTTTAGTAGAGTGATAAGACTTTTTGGTAGAGCGGTCCATGGTTCAAGTCCACACATTTTGTTGGTTGATTCTTTGCGCGCCAGTTTATCAGCCTTAATATTTCCTAAAATATTAGAGTGTCTTTTCACCCAGCACAGCTCGATGTTTTCACGTGCTGCTAGAGTAAAAGCAAAGTGACATTCTAATATTAGCTTTAATGTAATCTTGGGCTTGTTTATAGCTACATTTGCTGCGTTGCTGTCTGTTAGAATTTAAACATTTACTGTTTCAATTACCCCAGAGATGATTTTGACTACCTCTGCTTGGAGGATACTCGTGTGTATTTCCAAAGGTAAGGATATTGAAGCATCTATGTCTTGAAAGTAAATTTTCGCTCCAAAGCCTTAAAATATTTTAGAGCCATCTGTGTAGATTTGTAAGAGTTTATCCTTATCTACGTTTTGCTCTTGTTATTCCTGCATTCGTAGTTTGCAGTGCCTTTAGTATACAAAACAGGATGGTATTGTGTCTGTTTGCACTCATAGCAAAAGCTTTTTTTTACAGACTGTTCTACAATCCATTTAAATCCATGCGCACTGCTGCCGCTGTCGCTACCTCCTCAACGTAAATGTCAATTGATGGCAAGCACAGTATTGCCTCCATGGCTGCAGTTAATGTTTACTTTAGCATGCCTGTCGTTGCAACCTGATAAAGTAAATTTGCATATGTTTTCTGCTTAGTTCTTGTTAATTAGTTAGTTAGTAAATTAATTTATTTGATGTCGGTTTATTTCTGCAGATAGGGCTAATCACCAACTGCAAAGGTTAAAACTACCACATTTTTTGAATGTTGCCGCAAATTCAAAAACTCTAACCTAAATTATTGAATTCTTTAACATGCACGCCACATTGAGGCTCTGTACGGAAGCTACTAAAGTTTCTCTTCTTACCCGATAGAAAGCGTACTCGTCAAAAAACATTTTTTCTAGACCAAAAAAACTAACCCTCCAGATAGGGAACCCATTCTGAGGCCCATGATGTAGCAATCGAGTACGCCAACCACTACACCACCGCGGTTAATGCTCTGTAAGTGAGCATAGGTCTTATGGTAGAAGTTAATGGAATGATTGAAAGTTTTGGTAGATTTAGTTGACCAATTTTCCTTTTTTTATTAAAAAAGTCAGTTCGGTTGTTTGTAAATCGACCGTAAGATCCTGGTCACTAATTTTTAATTATAATAAAAGTTTTTGCATCAAATTACAAATTTGCCATTTAACAAGATTGTTGAATCATTTACGTATCCAATTGTGTAGAAGCCACGGTTATTGAGTTATTTAATGTGATAGTACACCTCCTTGAGAGCTGCTTTTGGCGGCAACCCTCTTGAACACAATGTCACCCACAGTAACTGTCACAGCTCTTTTCTCCAGTATATGTTTCATCAAACCACTGATTGTAAGGTTTACACCATGCATTAAAAGATAAGTTTCTATTTTATTTAATGTTGATTTGTCAAACGCTTCTTTGATATCTATAAATACCCCCAGAGTGAAAATTTTGTGACTTAACGTCCTCTCAATTCAATTTAACATAAAATGTAAAAGCAGTTCGGTATTATCTTCCCCAAGTGTATGCATTTTGGTTCGGGTGTATCGGCATAAATATTAGTGCCGTTTCCCAAATTGATATTTCGGACAGTCTCTCTGTTTTCAAGAAAAAAACAGGTACGGCTTATTAAACAATTTTGCCTGGGTGTAGCCACTACTCCTTAATTTTGGTATATAAATTTACTTCTCTTCATGCCATAGAAATGTAGCAAAAAACAATGTTCCATAGATTCTTGCCAAGTAAACCAAAATAATATCGTCGCCCTTTTGTAGGAGAGCTAGAAAAATCCCATCTAATCCGAGTGCCTTGTATGGCAAAAAGTTTTTGACTGCTCAGACTATACGCGCTTCCTCTACGAGGTAATGAGTCATCCACTAATGGGGTTAAGGTCGCAGTACCAGATCAAATAAAATGCTTGTCAGTGTAATGTCTATTACAGTCTGGTTCGACGCCTCGGTTTAGTATTTTTAGGTTAGTACTGATAATAAAATCATGTAATGTAATGCGTGTCCTCGCTGTTTGTGAAAACTATATATTAAGTAAAAATCATACTTTTATTATTATCAACATCGCCTTTTTGTATTTGTACAAATAAAAACTTGACTCAAATGTCAAATCACATCGCAGAAACCATCAATCTGAATAGCTAAACAAAACCAAAAAAATATTCTACAAAATCTATCACAAAGAGCTAAACTTGAACCTTCAAATTCAAGTCGTGTCTAGTAAAAGTATTCGCATTGCACCTTAAACATCAAATACTAGATTAGGTTTGGGCAGTAAACGCGCCAGCCTTTAAAACTATATTCTATGATCAACCACAATAAACAAGAAAAAAAATTGATACGGTCGCTGACATATGCAAACAATGTTGTAGATGTTATCCAAAACAAATACAAAAGATCCATAAAGACTGATGTAAGAACCCTTTAAGCCACCTCAAAATGATCAGAACCCAGCAGACCCTCATTGGACACATCTCTACGTCTATAAATACGCAATCAACCATATTTTTAATGCGTGAATCTCACTGTACACTCAGAAAAAGACTCACAAAATTCAATAACTAAACAAATTTGAATGCAAAAATTACTCTAGCATAGCATACTCATAAAATAGATTTAATGTGCAGTTGATTTTTCGATAAAGAACAAAAAAGTAAACCGGTGCAATATGCTATAAAAGAAGATTTTCCTAGCTATCGTAAAAAAAAATCTTTTTCTAGGATATATCGCATATCGCTTATCAAAATTAATGACGTCATCATTAATTAAAAAAATGCCGGTGATCTCTTTTCGTACTACAGGACCATCTAGTAATATAAACTCAATACCAAGCTTCATGTTAATTGTATTTTTTAACGTCAATATGTACTATTAATTACAAATTTATGATTTAAATGTCAGACTTCCTTTCCATTAATTGCCCTAAGCGATATGCGATACATGCCAGAATAACCCCCCTGGTATAGTTTCAATCAATTAACATTTATCATTTTTATATCAACTTAAACCAAAAATAATTTGCAATTTAAACTCAAAAGCGTCAGAAAAGTTTTATCAAAAGAAGGCACTAACCCAAAAAATATTCCAAAATAGACCGTCTCATTCAAATCATTCAAATATTGATGCAAGCAATTTCAATGAAGCAAAAGTGTCGGCAGAAAAATTATAAAACTGCTCTCAACAAAAACTATGTAGATGACAAATTTGCGAAATAAATTTGCCTTCTTAATCCCAAGATAGACTAAGAATAATACCCGGGTACACCACTGAGATCCACAAAACAAAAATCCATATAAGTTCTAAAGAGCTATTTACCACCCAAAGCAAAGCAAAAGCGCAAACTTCTGCGCACAGTTTTCCGAGGCCCTAAAAAGAATCTCTTATCTGAAAATATGCCAAACCAGACAATAATAACGAAGAATTTATACACAGACAATACACAATTAAGAACTTGAAAGTAGCTATACATGAAAAAATACCCCACAATTATGATCAGAAAACTTTGCCTCTGTATGGCAACTGCAAGGTACATAAAGCAATAATTGTTTAAGAAGTAGTCAGTTATTGCAACTTTAAGGAATTACAATATCCACTTTACAGTTCCGACCTTGCTCTCTGTGACTTTTATCTCTTTCTAAAAATTAAAAAAAACACTTAAGATGGCATCTCTTTTTATCGAATGACTACTTGTAAATCGCCGTGAAGTCGTATTTTGCAAAATTGTTTTTTGATACCATAGCATTTCTAGAAAAACGTTGGAACAAGTTTGTTAGTGTGTCCTGCAACTCCTTGTGTTTGTTAAGATTTTTGTGCAGTAAGGTTTGCTCAGATATTTGTAGATTGTCGGTTGGCAAATAATCAACTGAGCAATTTTAATTTTGTCACAAAAACCGAATCAGAAAATATTCAATGTTTTATTTATTTTATTTAAATAGGGTAATGATGATGAGTTTAATATATTCATGAATATAAAAATATCTATATTTATGGCACCCATGTATGTACATGTAACAGCTAACGGCAAATAATAAAAAAAGCTAACGATCAAAGAAATACTCGTACTTATATTACAATGAAAATGCTGAGGGTACTATAAGTATACATAATAAAAACATGAAGCAAATAAAATAAATTCGTTTTTAATAGCTCAATGTGTAGCAGGTGATTATTTAACACATTACTTTTTAGGGTAGGTAATATAATATAATGTATTTCAATATTTTTATAGATATCATTTTCATAAAGTATTTTAAATAATTCAGAAATAGGCATAATTGTCCAAATTTACCAAAATATAGTTAAAAAAAATAGTTTAAAATGTTATAAATACTTGTATTATATGTAGCATATAATACAGCATTTGTGTATAGAAATTTTATATTTGGCATGATGAAGTATTAAATCGATCATGACAAAGTGGTCAATGTAGTATGTTTAGTTTAGATTAGTCGACACTATTAACCACAATAATTAAATCACATTAACAACTTGAATTGGCAATATGATATAAGAACTTGTAATGCAAATAGACGAACGAATCCCAACCGATAAACATCTCAACCGAAGATAAAAATAACATTAACACAAAAAAGTAGTTGCTTAAAAAAATAATAAATTCATTTTATTAGATTTAAATTAAATTAAATATCACCAGCAAGTTTTATAAAATGTAATATTTATTTTAAAATTTCTTACAACAGTTTGCAAATAGTTATTTTCTTGTTTATATTTGTTTTTATTAAAATCTGCATGCTGTAATTGAAACACAAAGGAGGTAGTAAATTAGCTTGTTACATCTTTGCGTTTCAAATTTAATTTGTTTGGGGCGTGACGTTGAATTAATTTTTTTAATATTGAAGTAAAACTACGCCTTTGTTACTGTAAAAAGCATATAGAGTGAATCCAGGCAAATTAGCTTAACATTACAAAAAAAATTAACATATACTTATTTCATACAATATAATTGGATTTCTATTGATATTTTTTATCTTATGGTTAAAATTGCAAAAAGTCGTGCGAATACTGCTAATGGGAAATTTGATGTTCTTAACTATTTTTTCTGCAAATGGGTTTTAATATTGTATTGCATTTAAAATCTGTTCAAACAAGATAAATTTATTTACCAAATATATCATTCGTTATAAGTTTGGCTGTACAAGTAACCACTGCAGCACTGGTAGAGTTGAGGTTTGCTATTAAGGTAACAACCCCCATCATACACACAAATAGCTAGTGGTGCTAAAATATCACATGCAGCGAGACGCAGATGCTTAATTGTGACCCGGACTTAAGATCTAAAAGTGCATATTAAAAAAAAAAAAATGTAAATGTAAGCTATAATACAATATAATCACTTACTAAAAACTACTTATATATAAATAATTAGTGTGGTTTAGGTAGACATTCCTAAAGTCACGTAGCTCAATGAGACTTTATCAAGTCTATAATAAAATGTGTTTTGTAAAATAGAATATTTACTAACTTGTAGCAGACCTCGGTGGCTTAGCGGTTGCGAGACTAGTTATGGTACTGAAAGTCCTGGGTTCGAATCCCGGGTAAGGCTCATTTCACACGTATACGGTTTCCATTAGGTTCGGTTCGTTTTTGGTTCGTTTTCGTATTCGGTACCTAATAGAAACAGTATAGCACCGAATACTCCCTCGTAAAGTGATGAGAGGGTGCTCCCAATGAATTCCTTCTTAATTGTTTTGAGAAATGTGTCTCACAAGCCCAAACAAGTTGCGGGCCGCCAAGAAAGAGTTGTACGCTATATTAAAACTTGTAGTTTCTACCCCATCCTAGAGTTGTTGGTCTGGGCTTTATATAATGCTAAAACAGAAGAGTGTAAACAAACTAAGCCTGACCATTACCCAATCCGACATATACACTTCTCTTAAAACTTTGATGTCACAATGATCTACTCAACAACTGATTTAGTTAAGGCCTTCAATCAGATACCAGTTACAGACAAAAACGTTGCTAAGATAGTAATAACAACGCTGTATAGATTGTTTGAACTTTTCTATATAACCTTTGCTCAAACGTTCCAGAGATTTATCGACAAACAAGAGAAGAAGTGAAGCAAATTATCATAGAAGTAGAGACAAGTTCGGATAAAGTATGCCTAAAAATAAACACTGAAAAGACCAAAGTCATAACAAACCAAATACAAAAACAAATTGCACTAGTAAATACGCTCCTAAAACAGGTAAACCAATACATATACTTAGGTCAAAAAATATAGTAAATAAAGACCACCAGGAAAGCAAAATACAAAAAAAAACTAAACAAGAATAGAAAGCATTCGGGAGTGTTCGAATAATGCGTATTACCAGTACTTACCTACCTACAAGGCGTAAAAAAAAACCACACGCAAAATAGGTAAGGTAATGATGTGAAGAGAGTAGTAGATTTGCCAGAATAAGAGTAGCACAGGACCGACACAGATGAACAGTTTTAAGAAAGGCCTACATCCGACAATAAATCAAAAAAGATAGATGTAGATGATATATTATTATCATTTATTTATTTCTAAAAAGCACCTCTCCAAGCAAAAATAAACAAAAAATAAGAACCGTCTCCTTGCCTACAATTTTGCATAAAATGTTTGCTCATTTTTGTTTATTGTTTGTATCTGCCAAACTAATCAAAATCATGCCAATATTTACACCGTAGCAGATATAGAGTTTATTTACTACATTACTTGTTTACGGTACTTTAAACCGGACAGTGGCTAAAGTTAAGAACTTAAATGAAGCGCTAAGTCAAATCTCGGAGCATAATTTGTCGCATGTTCAAGCCCTAGCTTCAGCAAAACATTTTAAAAAATTGTAGCATTTATAAACTGAAGACATTAAACTAATACATGGTTCAGTGTTTTCCAATACTTTTCAACTTCTAAGAGAGACTTGATCAACTTCATTGCGGTCGTGAGGATATATATGTTTCGCACCTCTTCAAAATAAAAATAATACAAAACAGGTCAAAGAACAATTCAATAAAAAGCTTTATATGTTTCCCCGTCTTATGCTGCTTCAAACTATCTTCTCCCCGCGCTACTACCTTTATATATTCTCCAGCCATCTTTTCATTGGTCTACCTTGCCATTTGTTTGTTCAGTATAGTATTTTCGATGTTCATCTGTCTTGGGTTTGCCTAGCCAAGTGGCCCATTGCTACATGCGATCTGCAACACGTGTTATTATGTCAATTATCCTAGTTCTTCGTCTGAAACCTTCATTTTCCATTCTAACCCGAACGCTAAAACCCATAAAAGCGCGTTCTTGAGCTCTTTGCATGACACTTAGATGGTTTCCAGGTCATAGATCGCCACTGGTAATATGCATAAGTCAAAGACCTTTAGTTTGAGCTTTATTGGTATATCTATTAGTATTTCTGAGTAAGTGCTTTAATTTGCCAAAAGCCACCCATAATAGTTTTATTATACATTTTATCTCAACTGTCTGATTTCCATTGCCTATTTTGATGCCTTATCTCTATCAATCCCAGGTTTCACGTTTTCCACAATTTCGTTGTCTATATTTAAAGTTTCTCTAGTATTGCTGATTACTTTGGTTTTCTCTAAGATAACTCTTTTGGGCGCTGTAGTTAGTTGTTTTAGCTTCTCAGATAGTTCTTGGAGATCGCAGCTTATTAAGACGATCTCGAATATGAATCATATATGGTTTAAAAAGGTTCCATCAACATTAATTAATGCCTTTACTTTCCCATGACTGCAGCTTCGAGATGTTTTCTAGTGTCAGCGTAAAGTTTAGAAAAAATTGTGTCTCCTGGTCGTACGCTTCTCTTACCTCGGATTCTGTTAAGTTTCTAAGTCTTCATTTATTTTGACCTGGAATGTGACTCAATATATATGGCCATGTCTGAGTCAAGTGTACGAAACAAAAACTTGATTTTGCTCAAACCACTGAAAATGCCTTTCTCTACAACAGAATTGATCTTGTAACTTTTTTAGATTAATTCTATAAGCCATTTTTGAGTAATAAACAATCAAAATTTAAAAAAATCGTTTTTTTATGCATTTTTTTACATTTTTTGATCGTTTGTAACTTCTCAGAGTTGTTTTTTTAAGAAAAAACTGTATTGGACTTTTTTTTCAAAATTGTTCAAAGAATCAATTTTTACAGCCAAAAATTTGTTTCTTTAAATTTTGAAAATTTTGCAAAACTTTAAAAGACAGTTTTTTTTTTAAAAGATTACTGGTATTTTTCTTTTTTCTCAAAAAAGTGCATTTATATGTGCAAAAAATACCCTAAAAATTTCAAAAAATGCCGTGCACTACGCTTCGAGATATCTTGAATGTATCCACAAAAATACTTAAAATTTTGAAATTAAAGCGTTTTTCATTTTTTGATCGTTTGTAACTTCTCAGGATTAAATTTTTAGAAAAAACTTTTTTCTTCAAAATAGTCCAAAAAATAAGTTTCCACAGCCAAAAAATTTTGTTCTAATATTTTGAAAACTTTGCAGTTAAGACAGTTTTCTTAAAAAAAAGGCGAGTATTTATTTTTCAAATATGAATAAAAATAATATTAAAATTTCGACGCGCACATCCAGCGCGTTTATTACGTATATTGTTATTGTAATGGCGCTAAAATCCATTGCAGCCCTCTAAAAAAAATATAATTTTATAAAAAAATATATTTTTTATTTTCTTTAATTTAAAAAATATATTTTTTATTTTGTTTAATTTAAAAAATAAATTTAAAAAAAATTAAAATTTTGAAAATCAAAGAAAAAAAGTTAAAAAGTATGATTTTTTATTTTGTTTGATTGACAAAAAAAATTGAAAATTTTAAAAATTGTAAAAAAATCAAAATTGAAGAAAGTTATTGTTAATATTATTACATACTTACATACATTAAACTAAAATATTAATATTAAAACTATCTCTAGCAATAATTAAAGATTAAAATAATATGTATTTTTAATATGTAAAATAAAATAAAAATGGTTTCATCCCTCTCTCATCGTCCTGAGGTTTGAGAGTATTTATTCCCATCTTAGGCTATCGGTATTGAGGGCTTGTTTGAGTTGTTTTTCTTTATTTATTTAATTTATATTTTGTCATGTAGTAACATGTGTTTTATTTTAAGTTTAAATGGTACGTAGTTTTTTTATAAAAAACTATCGTTCTTGTTACATACCTTGCTGAATAACAAGATTACTATTTAGCAATACCTTCTTTATTGCGTGTTTTACAGTTATTTTACATCGCCCCAGACGGCTTATTAGGCTCCTTTCAAATCACCCCAGTAGATAAAAAGCAAGTTATTATTTTGGTCTTATTCGGGGATCAACCCCCGGACTGAGCTATTTCACCGTTCAGTATCCATAGAGAATTGAACAGAATATCTATTAAACTAAATTAATAGATTATAGATATATGTATTATATGCATTATACATACTTATTCCTCATTAAAATTAATAATTAATTTTTTTGCATACGTAAATAATAATGTTAAATTAAGTAGTAGTAACAGAAACAGAACAAACACCACCTCTGTCTACTCTAGAACCCCTCCTACAAGCGCTCTTTCACAAGCGCTCGCCAGATTTCGGTACCCAATTCTTAATTTTTTTTTCGCAAATATCTCAAGTAAGTTTTAATTCAGAGTAGTTGACAGCATTTTAAATATGCCTTTAAGGCGTTTAAGTGTTGTAGAAATGAGCCAAGCGCTTGGAATGCTTATTACTAGTGCAGCGTTAAGAACTGTTGCTGCCCATTTCAATGTGAGCCACAATGTGATCAGAAGAGTTCGAATGCGTTTTAATGACACTGGAACTGTCCAACATAAGCACGGCGCAGTACAACAGTCAGGGCAGACCGGTTTATTACGATTCAGTGTCGAAGGAATTTCATTTTCAATATTAAGAGTTTCTTACAATGCTTAATACATGTATTTAATAGATTTTCAACTGCAAAAACAATCCAAGTTCATTTATTGAATGCAACAGGTACTCAAGAATCCACTCAAAAGGTAAGAATAAAGCTCCATGCGGTAAATTTAAGGTCCAAATCTTCTAAACAAAGCCATTGTTGACCAAAGCCCACAAAAGAAAAAGGCTAGAGTGGGCACACCAACATGCAAATTAGAGTGTTAAAGATTGGGGTCGTTGTTTATTCAGTGACAATACCAGAGTGCATCTCCATAACTCTGAAAAAAAATGAAAGTTTGGAAATGCAGAGAAAAACGCTATATTGAAAGCCACGTGACTTATCATCAAGCTTATAGAGGCGGTTCAATTACCGTTTGGGGACGTATTTCTGCGACTCGTCGTACTGAATTGGTTATGCTTGGAAATGCTACAATGAATAATGTCAGGTATCTTAATGAGGTATTAGAACCTGTAGTGTTGCCATTTGCTAATGAAATAGGCAATTTTTCGTGTTTGTTGATGATAATGCGCGTCTTCATAAAACAAGACAAATAAATGCATTTTTTAAAGAAAACAAGATTACTCACATGGATTGACCTGCAAACTCTCCAGTTCTTAATCACATAGAGAACGGATGGGATTACCTGAAAAGGTTGTAAAGGTCACAAAAAGTGGATCCAAACAATCACCATCAGCTCCGAACTGCCGTTTTGGAAGAATGGTTAAATATTACTTTCGGGATTTGATTTCCAGCCATAAGAACTAGAGAAAGTCCCATTATTAATCTTTTAGTGTTTAGGTATCATTTCTTTCCAGAGCAAGCTTTTCTGTAAAACTAAAATAAAAATTTTGTTAATTTTCTATTAAAATATTTGAAATTTGTTATTTAAGTTTTATTCTTTTAATTCTTCGCCCTAAAAGTGTTTCCAGAACCATATACTATTAATTAAGCAAGAAAGCGTTCTTCAAAAAATAGTCTTTTGTTTTTTATATATGTTCTTGTAAGTGTACCAGCCACTGCTCCTACTCAATAGCAAAACATGACCACCATAACTCCTCTGTCATAAGAAAACCGAAGAAAAAAAAAGAAGAAAAAGAAGAAGAAGAAAAGTGTACCAGTTCAAATGTTGAGCAGTGTATTTTGCAACTATAGCACTACAATTTTTCGGAAAGATAGAGTCAAGAATGCCGCCGCTCTTGGCCTTAGCGCTTTCCGAAGTTGACTCATTTAGATTTTTTTGTATTGAATACAATGAAAAAAAAAAAAAGATTTATACGGGATAGGATTGTTTAAGCAGTTCAAAATATCACACTAGCACAGTGTCGTGCAACTGCTCTGTATGTGCTCCGTAGGTGTGAGCTTTACATTAAAAATGGTAGCAGTCATTTCAAACAGTTTTTGTAAAATTTTAAAACTTATATATTGCAATAAATGTATGCATTTTTTTTCTTTTTTTCTTTTCACTTTAGCCCAAAAAGAGTGTATTTTTAAATATGAATTTATAGATAAAGTCTTATTTTAACCTAAAAAATCATATTCGGCTGCTTATTGCAAATAGCGCGTAGAAATTTCTTCAGAATTATCTCGGTTATGCAGGTATTAATATACTCTCACTTGTTTTCATCTTCTAAACAGGAATTTTATGCTGCTTAATTGAAACGTTCTCATGTAAAGAACTAATAAGTGCAAGCATTAATAAGTAAGAATAAATGTATGTTTGTCGATATACCATATATAGTTTATTGACCAATTATTTATTCTGTATAGTACTGACAGCTTTATTAATACTAAAAAATAAAATTAATTATTCCGTCTCCGACCGTTCTAGTACATCGTCTCAATAGAACTCAACCACTACCAAATAAGGTTGAAGCTAACCAGGCATTGCCAACATACGGCTGGTTTCGGCATAAGGAAATTATCCGGACCAAAGTTGCATTACGTATCAACTAATTAAAAAAAATCTTTTTATTATAGTTTTCATATATTCTGCCTAATTCTCTATGTATATTGCTAGATAGCAATATTATTATCAAGCAAAGTTTTCAAAGTTGCAAAGCAATTTGCATTTTTGTTACGTTTTTTGCTAATATTTACTCGACTTGCTTGCTATAAATTGTAACAAAATTTTACTGACAGTTCAAAGATGTAGAAAAATAAGTTTCAAGATTTTTTTTTTAAACTATCTACGCACGAAATAAGCTTCAAATTCAGTATTTCTCAAAACTGCTTGAATTTCGTCTAAATATTTTTATATTGCAATTTATTAAATAATTCGTAAATATCACTTTTTGAAATTTAAAATAAATGTAGTACGTAGTGAAGAAACGTGACTACAAAATATACACAGCAAACACTACCCTACAAAAGGTCAATTGATTCAAAAATATATAAAATTAAAGTAATAAATACGGAAGTAATTGTTGTTCTTTAAAAAATAATAATTTTTCACATACATTAATAATACATACATTTACTTCATAATTTAACTCTAATTAAATTATATCTTGTAGTAGACGGCCGAAGGCTTTTTGTACGTCTTTAGAATAATTTATATGTAATTACTTATAACTTACGTTTATTTTTAAGAATAATATTATCTATATACTTCACAGCAGTGTAATTACGAGGCTACAATTTTATGAAAGTGTGAAGAAGGCGTGCCAAAAGGGAGGCGATAGTTGTTGAAAGGATAGATCAATAGCTATTTACCAATTTCTAATGGTATGTAGAAATGCTAGATTTATTTATAATATGTGTGTGTCAAGAAAACCTTATTAAAAGTTTATAAGTATTTTTATTTTAAAATTATATATTGCTGCTCGTTAACACGTCCACAGGTAAATTATCCCTGTAATTATAAAACTCATCATGCGTAAAGCGTTCATTTAAAAATTACTGCAACATAGTTGAAAATATATACTGTTGAAGGTATGCCGATTCATGGCAGGCAGAAGCAGACAACATTAAAAACCCCAGCGAATCGATTAATTCCATCATAAATCCAGGCATAACTTTTTCGGTCGAACACACGTACGAAACGTACTGTTTTCAATTAGTAACAAAGTTGCAAGTTTGAAATGAAGCCCGGTCCAATGAATAATTATAAGCTGGATGTGTTCCAAAAATGTCAGTGATTCGCGGAACCATTTGACAATTGACACACAGCAGTTTTGCTTTTGCCACGGCATGTGCAAATTTTAACGCTACTTTTAATTATAGACCGTGTGAGGATCGGAAACAGATAGCAACTACATTGAAATAGGGTACATATTCATTTCTGTTTCATCTGAACGCGACATGTGTACGGGGCTCCCCTATTAATTACAAGCAGGTGTATTCAATATTTAGTACGTATGTAGCTGCATTACATATTCAATTTATTAATATATGTAACTACATAAAGCATACATTGTTGCATAAAATATGATTATGTGGGAATTAGTTGGCAGAACGGAATTTTCACTTAGATCACTTAAATCCCTGGATTATATTCTGTTAGATTGTAGGCACTTGTAGGTATTAAATTTAGAACACTTTAAAGTACATTGTAATTTTGATCGTGACCTCTTGCCAACATGCATTTAAGTTCTAAATGAGCTGGAAATGTATTTTCTAAATATTTCACAAACGCCACTTGATGTGTTGTTGGTTGATATTAAGATAATTAATTTGTTCTGTAAATGTCATAAATTATTTATACCAAAATGTCTAGTTTAGAAATATGTCTTGATAATTTTGCATTAGGTTGGGTCAGGGATGTCCAACATCCAACTCATGTCACTAATTATACATATATAATAAACTTGCTGGCACAGAGCCACTAAAATTTATCGTCAATCATGTATTTTTGGACGCACCATCATTGTTATATTATTATTGCTTCTTAATTTGGCACAAATTTTAAAGCTCATTTTCGTAATAACATTATTTTATCAACCTGTTAACAAATTTTTATTAAACATTTTTATTGCTCTTTTTTTACATTTACTTACAAAATGTATATTGTTGCACTTATTTTTCGAATATTGTCAATACTCGGGATTGTTGTGTTGTTAGCTTGTCTTTTGTTAACTATCGTTACAGAAGAAGTTTTAAGCCGTTAAATCAACCGTAGCTCGAGTGTATTCTTAAAATGTAGTCTAAATTGGAAGTGAAATAAAATATGGTTGCTTTTATTATTATTTTAAATAATTTATCAGCAAAATTTTAAATCTCGTAAAGATTCAATAAACTACAGACATTTCTATAAAACAATAAATTCATTGCAAGGTAGCATAAAATCTTCAATACCAAAATCATCAAAACAATCTAGTTACTAACCCAACAGAAAAAGCAGATATTTTTGCAAACCAATTTTTAACTCTCTACTATTATAAATATCCCTATTGCTGTACCTGCAATACCAGTTAGTCGTAAAATAATAGGTCAAATTTATTTTAGACTACAGGTTGTCAAGATAACTTCTTAAATTAAATACCAGAAAAGCATAAGGTATAGAAGAAATTTCACCTATTATTCTTAAAACATTTGCAAATATATTTTGACCAAAACATTTGCCTTATCATAGAAAAAAAAAAAATCTAAATTCTTGAAAAAAAGTAGCCCGATTCTTAAAGTTATAGACCAATTGCATTATTGTCCAATCTGTAACTTCATATCAGATATTCTGCTCAACATTTATTAATAATAAAATAATAATAACAGTAATAACAAAGTCTGTGTTTCTAAATACAAACAAATGCCTATCAAACATTTTCGAAACAATTGTTGTTTATCTGTCATCAGTGCAGTTACTGAGCTTGCGGACGCTTATACTTATCAAGTTTAAGAGAATTTTTGCAAATATCTCGAGTAAGTTTTTAATTCAAAGTGGTTCACTGCATTTTAAAGATGCCATTAAGGCGTTTAAGTGTTGAAGAGATGAGCCAAACACTGGGAATGCTTATTGCTGGTGCATCGGTAAGAACTGTTGCTGCCCATTTCAATGTGATCAGAAGAGTTCAAAAACATTTTAATAACACTAGAACTGTGCAACATAGGCACGGCGGAGGGCAAAATCGCAGTATAACAGTCAGAGAGGACATGTTTATTACAATTCAGTGTCAAAGGAATAGATTTTCTACTGCAAGAACACTCCAAGTTCATTTATTGAATGCTACAGGTACTCAAGTATCCACAGTAAGAAGAAAGCTCTATGCGGTAAATTTAAGGTCCAAATCTTCTAAAAAAATTCCATTGTTGACCACAAGAGAAAAAGGCTAGAGTGGGAACACCAACATGCAAATTAGAGTTTGAAGATTGGGGTCGTTGTTTATTCAGTGACGAGACCAGAGTGCATCTCCATAGCTCCAATAAAAGAGTGAAAGTTTAGAGAAGCAGAGGAGAACGCTATATTGAGAACTATGTGCCTTACCATCAAGCTTATGGAAGTGGTTCAATTACTGTTTGGTGAGGTATTTCTGCGACTTGTCGTACTGAATTGGTTATGCTTGGAAATGCTACAAAAAATAGCGCCAATTATCTTAATGAGGTATTAGAACCTGTAGTGTTGCCATTTGTTAATGAAATAGGCGATGGTTTCGTGTTTGTTGATAATAATGCGCGTCCTCATAGAACAAGGCAAGTCAATGCATTTTTTGAAGAAAACAATATTACGCACATGAATTGGCCTGCAAACTGTCCAGATCTTGATCCCATAGAGAACGGATTAGATTACCTTAAAAGGTTGATAAAAAATGGATCCAAACAATCATTATCAGCTCTAAAGTGCCGTTTTGGAGAAATGGCTAAATATTCCTCAGCTTTACATTCGGGAATTGATTTTCAGCATGCCAAGACCTTGCCAAAAAGTCATAAGAGCTAGAAGAGGTCTCACGCATTATTGACCTTTTAATGTTTGGTTATCATTTCTTTCCAGAGCAATAATATAAATAATGAAGATTTTTTTATTTTTCTATTAAAACATTTGAAATTCATTATTTAAGATTATTCTTTTAATTTTTTGCTCTAAAAGTGTTTCAAAAACCATATACTATCAATTAAACAAGAAGGCGTTCTTCAAAAAGTAGTTATTTGTTTTTTATATATGTTCTTGTAAATGTACCAGTTCAAATGTTGAGCAATGTAGATTTCGATCAAAATGTTCAACAACAAATCTTCTAACTTATGTCAAAAACAAAATTCTACTTTCGGAAAACATGGATAAAATCGTGCAGTAACTCTAGACATTTCCAAAGCATTCAATAGGGCATGGCGTCCAAATCTTATCGACAAGCTCCAATGTATAGGTCTTGATCATAAATCTCATAAATAGTTTTAACTCTGACTCTGCAATGATAAATGCTGGCGTTCCTCATAGTTCTGCTCTTTAGCCAACTTTATTTTTGATTTACATTAATAAACTAAAAAAATAACTAAAAGTCCTATTCATAGTTTTACAGATAATAGCACCCTTCATACTTCATACCTTCCAAAAACCATAACAACAAGTAGTGCGTCTTAAAATTTCTAGATTAGAATCTGTAGCATCTATAAACAAAATCCTCAAAACAATATCAGAATAGTGTACTTACAACATGATCAATTTTAACTCAACTTCTTTCTGTTTCAAGATCAAAATCTAAGGTATCATCAATGCCAAATATTAAACATATCTTCTAAAAACTCATAGACCATCTTAAACCTTTTGTTCCATTCTTTCACGGTAAAATAAGAAGGTGCATCTTCACGGTATAGGCCATTTAATCTTTGCTTAATTAGATAAAGAGTAAGACCTTCCAATGTAAATTTTTTCTTTTGCAAATCTGGCATAGTTGAAACCTAACAATGTCTATCTAGATATCACTACAAGACTAATTAAAAAAAAAAACGGTTAAAATTGCACATGTACGTTAATAAAGCATCACACTTTACTGATAACATTTGACATTAGTTTTTTAGAAATGTAGTAAGCCAAAAATGTATGGCGGTTATCTCGTAGGTTATTATTACATGACAATCATATTAATGACATCATATTTTTATTTACATAACTTGTAAGGTTTTTAGTCTAGTCAAATATGCTCAAATATTGATCTCACCTCTAAAAAAATCTAAAAGTTTTAAAACATTGTACACTAATTTATAAGTACCTAATAAAAAATATACTAAAAGTCCTGACACATATGACACGAGCTTTAGCGGTAATGACCAAAAACAGGGCACATTTTTCGGTTTTTCGTTAATATCTCAAAAACTGTAGGTAGGAGGTAAAAGTTGACTATATACATAACAAACGCTGATAAAATTTGCAATTAAAATGATCATATAGATTCTTTAGTATTGACAGCGGTTACGGAGTTAAAGAGCGCTAAAGAATAGATTTTTTTTTTGTATTGTTACAAGCCAAGAAGCCGGTCTCTTTTGTTTGGTTGTCCGTTCATTTTAACAGTTTTCCCCCTCTACCCCAACTACCTGCCCTTCCTTCCACATAGCGTTCACAATACGCGTGGCATACGCGTCAAATTGTAGAAGGTGGTAATCAACCTTTCAACGATGTTTCTAAAGATAGCTATCAACAAGCAGAGTAATAAGGACTTAAACAACTACTTATAACATAAGCTTGCTCCTTACCCTTTATCTTCATTTGAAGAAACTGAAATGCTGAAAACAAACAAATCCGCCTTATACGATACTGTACTACA
Organism: Tachinus rufipes; assembly: GCA_963932245.1. Taxonomy (NCBI): domain Eukaryota; kingdom Metazoa; phylum Arthropoda; class Insecta; order Coleoptera; family Staphylinidae; genus Tachinus; species Tachinus rufipes. The sequence goes on along the minus strand of OZ010741.1, from coordinate 39,254,131 downwards.
AGAAGAAGCCAATCTTTTCGATTTTGACATCCTTTAGGATGAAGAATTACTGTTACACAAGGTGGTGTAGCCCAAAAATCCTCAATCTCAACAATTTGCCAATGTTATGTTCTCAAGCATTATGCCGGCAAGAGTACAATTGCGTTTGATGGCTATTCAGCGGCACCATCCAGTACGCAGACAGCTGAATAGAACCAAAGTACAAGCTAAAGAGGTCAGTTGACAAAAACTTTGAACACAAAACACAAATCAGAGTCAAACAGGATGGTTTTCTTTCTAATGAACGCAATAAATCCAAACTTATTTCATTCTTCTTAACTGTTTTTCACGACAATAGAATTAAAACAAAACAAGAATCTAGTCACGCTGGTAAATTGATCATCCGCACAGAAGTCATAAAATCCTAAACTAGTGACAAAGTAGCAATAGTTGGCAAAGATGTTGATCTTATTGTCCTCCTCATGACTTTAACTCCATCTGAAAAACAGATATTATTTGTTAAACCAAGCAACGACAGAGTAGAAAAGAAGGTATATTCGAGTCAGCAATTGCAAACTATAGAAAAAAAAAACTGCATACTTCTCGTGCATGCATTCAGCGGATGTGATACGACGTTGCATATCAAAAATAGAAACTTGTCTGTTTCAATTTGTTCAAAAAGCGAGCTACACTGCAAAGTATGTATACTGATGTAATAAAGCTAAAGCTCGAAACAAAATATTCCTGGCATGGTACAATGCACCTCACAAGCAAACTTCCCTTAACATGCATTGTTACAAAGCTTTTACAAAATCAGTATTGAATGCTAAACCAGACCACTCTGCGCTGTCGTCCACAGAAAAAACAGCAATGCAGCTTGCTTTTCGTGTATACCGCCAAACCCAAGTTGAGCTAGGAAATAAACTTCCTCCAGAACAGTGAGATTGGAAGTTTTAGCCAGCCGGTTGATCCCAGTAACTACAAAAGACGCAGCAGAAAAAAACGCAATCATTAGTGCTCTATAACACTGTACCGCTAAGAATAATAGAAAAATGTATATAATCATTTTTATTGCAAAATTTATCAGTTTTCATTGTGAATATAGTTAGAGAGTCAGGACTTTCAGTATATACTTCACTAGGTACCTCTATAAATCAGTGTACAAATTTTAAAACTTTTGGAATTTTTTAGAGGTAAAAAGCTGCTTTGACTGGACTATTTATATAAAAAGTGGCCTGTAACGTTTGGAATTTAAACTACCGTTATTTTGTTTTTCAAAGATATAATGACATTTATGAGTTGACAGAAATTTAGTTTTGTTTACCTTTTTTAAAATAGGACGCTATAGACTAGAACAAAGTTGGAAAATAATAAAAACTTACTTCCAAAGTGGTGAGTCTCCTACTCAAACGGTAAGAAATTTACAAAAAAAAAATGACTTCAACAAAGCTTTGTGGGCCAATTTGTGAAGCGAGTTCGCAAAACTCGATCGTTAGTAGATGAAACAATACGTTCACGTTCTTGTGCATTAACATCAACTCGTCATCGTCCTCAGGAACTAAACATTTCTGCGTTATCAGTTCGCCCAATGGGTTAAAGATTGTTTGGCCAAAGATGAGCATTTTTATCGAAAAAACGTGTTTTCGATAAAGCTCATTTTCATCTCGGAGACTATGTCAATAAGCAAAATTGTTGCATTTGGAGATCAAAAAATCCACACATAACTATTGAACAGCCTATGCATCCACAACAAGTAACCGTTTGGAGTAGTTTTTGATCCGGCGGCATTATTGAGCCATATTTCTTCAAAAATGAGCAAAAAACCGCCGTTACCGTCAATAGCAAACGTTACTGTGCCATGCTAAACAAATTTTTGTTTCTAAAAATTGAAGAGTATAAAATGGATGACGTTTGGTTTTTACAGAACTTGCCATACAGCCAACTTAAGCATCGATCTTTTGCGCACTGTTTTTGGAAACCAAATAATCAGTCAATATGCTGATGTCAATTGGTCGCCTAGAAGCTGTGATTTGACCCCGTTAGATTTTTTTTGTAGGGACACCTTAAAGATAAGTGTTACGCTAACCATCCTAAGACGATTGATGCCTTAAAACACAAAATCGAAGTTGCCATTCATGCGATTGAAGCTCAAACAATCAAAAATGTACTAAAAATTGGTTTAATCGGATGGGTTACTGTCAAGCCAGTCGTAGCAGTCATTTGAATAATGTGTTTCATTCTTAAATAAAATTATCAATCTTTCTAATAAACTCATAATTAAAACAAAAATTTAATAGTTTTTTATTTATAACCAATTTAAATTCCAAAAGTTAGACGACCCATCCTATATTAATATTAGGGGTCTAAAAAGTTGCTATAATGTTTATGTTCAAAACACATTTTTATAAAAGACAATAAGTATTAAATTACATATTTAGAAAATAAATTAAAATCATTTGAATTTCTTAACACTGCTGTTTACAATCAACAATTTATAACAAAAAATAAAAAAAATAGTAAATCCAATTTTTTTTATAAATGTTAAAACGTATTTTTTAAGTATCTTTAGATCGAGAGAATATATAAGCTAATAAAATAAAAATAAGCAATACTTCAAATAAGAAAACTGGTATGACGAAGGTTCTAGAAATTAGTAAAAATGTTACTTTTAAATTATCCATACATTATTCTGCACATATCATCCGGCACACTGTTATATATTGCAATTATAAACACATCCACATAGTTTAATAATTCGCACTGAGCTGGAGAGGAGCCGGAATGATTCAGCTATAATAACATGCGCAGAGACGAAGACAATAAGAGATTAACGAAAAAATTGTTTGTTCGTTTCAATACATTTAATCTTTTTATCGTATTCATCCTTATCGCTTTATTCTTCTAGAAATATTTTCATATGCTTTATATATTTGAAATGTTGTTTATAATTTATTGATTTTATTTTCTATTATTATTATATTAATTATAATGCCTCAAATTTTGGGTTTAAACCCAATTTCAGCAAAAATTAAGTGCTTCAAGAGTAGCATAGTCATAATAAAATCAAACCTTCAATTTTTAATCCGCAACTCAAAATTTACAGTAATTAAGATGCATGTTCTATTGAGCAGAGCAAACAAACAAACAATAATGATTAAAAAACAAGATTACTAAAGCATAATTGACACGGGTACTAGTGTGAAATTAACACTTTCATTTTTTTCAGGACAAACTAAAAAAAGTCTATAAACGCAATCATCCTAAAAAAAATAAACGCTTGAAATAAAATCGAGAAAACTAACTTAATATTTTCTATCAGATAGCCTTCTTTAATTACGCCCTTATTAATTAAGACCAACAGCTTAATAAAAAACTTCCAAATCATCCGCTTTTAATAACTTGTTTTTCATCTACCGGATTGGTCATACTTCAGGAATCAAACCACAGACTGTTAGCGTACTACAATAACGCTTTGTAACTATTGAGCTATCTTAAATAATCTTTGGTCGTAATTCATATGACAAAACAGAATTAGTTTCTATCACTACATGAGTACTCGTTTAACTCAACAAAAATCTCCTCCAGAGACACATTTCAAATGCATCTATGCGTATTTATATTTTTCTTATTGTCCAAGTTTCACATCCATATAAAAACACACTCCGTATCTAATTTGCTACACAAAATCTTGCTCTTCCTTCTAAAAGCTTTTTATTGCTATTCCTATGAGTACTTATTACACTGCCAAGCATAAAATTAGGGTCACTTCGTAATATATTTTTTTTAGGAATTTTTAGTTTTTTACGTGTTTTTTCGGTTGTAACGTTAACTAACTAATTTCTTGAATTTTTGTTGTTCAAAGTTTATTGAAAATAATAAAACAAACAATTTCAATTTAATGTGCTAAGTAATGGAAATGATCAAGTTTACTATCATATGCTTTTGTTGAAACAAACAAGCATAGTTTTTGTTTCTGTGATGATATCTGTCTGTTGCAAATTGTTTGTGTGTTGTTGTCCCGTTGTTGCGCCACGAATTGTGGCGGCTTAAAAAGGCGGCCCCAGTCCGAGCGAAACTGCGAGAAACGTTGATGTAAGTCTCGTGTGCAACGAGTATGACGGCGGTACGAAGAGGCTGGTCTGCTCACTCAAAGACCTGGTTCAGGGCAAAGCAACACCACAACAGATAGAGATGATTGCTTCCTTGTTTCTAGTGCTTTGAGAAACAGAATGGTCACGACAGTTTCCCTTCGAAATCATCTGCAAGAAGTGAGAAATGTAAACAAAAGCGAGTAGACAGTTAAGAGGCGACTTCATGGTGCTGGATTATCTTCTCAAACTAGAGCTACTAGATCGCCGCTTTCCCGTGAACATCCGTTTGCGAGGTTGAATTTTGCATGAGAATACTTGGCTTGGACAATAGCGGATTGAAGTTGCGTATTGTTTTCCGATGAATCGCGATTCTGTCTTACGAGCTCGGATAGATGTGTAAAAGTGAGACAACAACAAGGCGAGAGATATGCTTAAGCATGTATGTCAAGCCACTTCCATTAGGTTGGAGGATCAGTTATGGCATGGGGAGGCAATCTTTTGACACTCGCAAGGAGTTAGTCTTTATCAAGAATGGAACGTTGACTGCACATGCACTGCAAGCTGTTATCACTGCCAGAAGAAAGAATACTCGCTACTAAAGTCCTTAAACTTTCTTTTGTTTTTAACAACAGCATATGAAAGTAAACTTGTTCATTTTTATTACATAGCATATCAAATTGAAATTATTCATTTTAATTACTTTCAATAAATTTTAAACAACAAAAACTTTTTTTTATTCAACTTAGTTAGTAAATTGTTACAACCGAAAAAACAGGTAAAAAACTAAAAATTTCAAAAAAAAAATCAAATTACGAAGTGACCCTAATTTTATGCTCGGCAGTGTATATACTAGATCGTTTGTTTCCCCTTCTTTCTGTCTTTACATGTAAAACAAAACTATTTTACTACAAATATGAATGCAGTATATTATAACAATAAACATTTTTTCTTTAAAACCAAATTCAATAAAATTAATTTATTAATATATTATTTCAACTAAAACCAGAAATTTTATAATCATATCAACACTAAGCGTAACCATTAATTGTATATATTATAGTCATTATCCACTTAAATAGATAATACTAATTGTTCAATAAAAAACAAAATCTTTATAAATGATTAATTACAGTACTTTAATACAAGTAGGTATTTTACTTAAAAAGGTTTTTTTATTTTTAATTATTTATGTTGAAAGCAATTAAAAACAGCATTGTACACTATGTAATTGTTTTAACTAACATCTACTTAATGTTAATTGTTTTTGTTCTTGTGTTTCTTAGACCTTTTAATGTTTGTTCAAATAATTATAATATAGATATAATATAAGTTGTAGATTGCTATAAAAAGCAATAAATAACAATTGAAGGTAAGAATATAATTTATTATTACATACAAAGAACATCGCTGGCAAGTAAATGCATCAAGCTTATTAAAGTCATTTATCTAGAAGTAATTACTGCATTATTTGGAGTCCAAATAAAAAATAAAACACGATTTAATATTGTAAGTTATAAATTTCTTAATTTGTATATTTTAAATAATTTTAAAGTTTGATCTATAATTTATATACAGGGTGTTAGGAAAACATGCGGCAAAAATTCAAGGGGTTATTCCTTAGAATATTTGTCTTATAATGATTTCTGAAAAACCCTTTTGTTTCGAAGATACAGGGTGAACAAAAATTGCGACAACCATATTCGATATTTGTTAAAATCATTAATGTAAATAAAAGTATAGCGTACGTCAATGAGTATATCAAGTACTAAAAATTTATAAACGATAACTTGAAACGACTGTTTTATCTACTAATGTACAAGTGAATTTCATTTGAATACGTCTCGGCATTTTATTTATTTATCACATGTATCGGTTGCAGTTGTTTAGATTGAGTGACGTTTGGATGTTTGACGTGTCTTTAACAGTTAGTGAATTCCTCTACCATAAATCATTATTGAACGCCGAGATGTTTAACATGCATTTCATGTATGGACTTGCTGATGGCAATTCATTACAAGCTAGACGATTGTACGGTTTCCTGGCCGAAATACCTCCGACCAAAAAATCTTTGAAAACAATCATCGACGTGAAACAGGCACATTGAAACAAACTGCAAGGCCTGGAAGATCAATGACAGTTAGAACGGTACAACTGGAACAGAATATGCTGGACATGATAGAGGAAGATACAAGTAGTTCTACGCAAAAAATTGTCATTACTTTGAATTTAAGTCATTAGACACTTTAGAAAATTCTTAAGGGCAATTTGTTGGATTGTACATTCAGTGGATTCAGGCACTACTACCTGCTAATTTTCCTTTACGTATTGCGTTTATGTCAATAGCTTTTGCAAACATTAGTTCTAATCCCTCAATTCCTGACACATATTCATTTCACCGATGAAGCCAGTTTCTCAAGAATGTGTGAGCAGATACAAATCCGCATCAGGTATGTGAAGATTGTTTTTTAACATCAGTTCTCCTTGAATGTTTAGGTTGGAATTGTAAGCGACTGTCTAATAGGACCAGTATGTCTACCCGGAAGACTTACCGGCGAGGTGTATCGCAACTTTTTGAAACACATGCTACCTCAGTTTCTGGATGATGTACCATTGGCAAAAAGAATTGCAATGTGGTTTATGCACGATGGTGCACCATCACATTTCAGTTTGGTTGCTCGTGATTATTTAACAGCCACATACGGAAATCGCTGGATTGATCAAGGTGAGCCACACGCATGGCCTGCTCGATCCCCAAACCCCCTGTTGTATTATTTCTTATGGTGCTATTTGAAGTCATTAGTTTGCGCTACAGTGGAAAATTAAGACGACTTGCAAAATCGGATAATTGCTGGGTGTAACTCAATTAAAAACAACTCTGGTGTGTTTGAAACAGTTCGGCAGTCAATGACAAGAAGATTGAATGCTTGTATCCAGGCTAGAAGAAGTCATTTCAATGTTGTGTAGAAGAGAGTTAGAAATACTTAACCTCAAGTTGTCGACCAAAATTTCCTATGAGCTTTCATCATCTTAAAAAAAGCAAAAAAGCGTTTTTTACAATAACTCAGCTCTCCGACGTGATACAAATACCGCAATCATATAATTTTTTGTTGTTTTTCACGTACTATTAATCGTTGTTAAGATATTAAATAAAACAGTAAAAAAACTCTTTTTCCACATCACTTTAGAAGTAGAGTTTAAGACGCTGTTTCTTTATGTGAAGTGTGACAAAATGAAAGCAGGGCTCTTGCAAAAAATTCTTTAACTATAAAAGCTCTTCAATCCTAGTGCTACATGACATAATCATACCAATTGTTCTCAAAAACAATATCAATAGAATTCCTCAAGCATTACAATAATGTCCATTAAATCCAATGTTCGGTTAGCGGCTTCTACAAAGAAATTTTCTTGGGCAAAACTTGCATTTCTCAATAGTTTCAAGAACCCAAGTAAAAATAGTGTCAAAAGACAAAAGCGATGTACGAGAGACACTGCCAAAGTTTGCGGAAAATGTAAAGCAAAACATAAATTACGTTATGTAAATCGATTTATTGTTTCTCAAAATATTCTCCTTTAAAATCTATACACTTTTGCATCCAATGAAACCAATCTTCAAAACAATTTTGCCACTCTGAGCGAAATACCTCCAAAACAAGTGATTTAAATGCTTCAACAGCCTCTTCAGGCGATGAAAAACGCTCGCCACGCATTTTATTTTTGATATGTCAAAATAAGAAGTCATTGGGCGTTAAATCAGGCAAATATAGGCAATGAGTCATTAATTGGATGTTGTTACTGGTCAAAAACGCTACAGTTCATCGTGCTGTATGAGCGCTTACATTGTCATGATGATCAATGATTCGCCGGTTTATGTTGTTCCTTCTGATTTCAGCGATAACTTGAATTAAACCAGTCAGCATTAACTGTCCTTCGATCCTCTAATGCAACAGTTGCAACATGACCTGTTTTTCCGAAGAAACAAGCAATCATTCTTTTCGAAACGCTTCGCAAACGCACCACTTTTGTGGGTTCATTTTGAAACACCCATACAGTCGATTGCTGTTTAGTTTTAGGCTCATATAAATTTCGATGAATTTGTCACCTGTTACGATGTTATATACCGAATTTGAACGACACCCTTCGAATTGCTTTAGTATTTCCTTGCACCACTTGACACGTGCCTGTTTTTGTTTTTTTTTTTAAATTGTGTGGGATCCAACACCCGCGGATTTATGTTTTCCGTAAGAGAGCATTGGAATCATACTATGGCGTTTTCGGCTGTTTAACTCTTTGCGCACTGGTGTGCCCTGAGTGCATATTTTTGTGTTCGGCTAAAAAACACTATTTTTCAGATCCGCCGCATTGTAGAATAAACAGATATGCACCGTCATAGTTGATATTGCTCTTACGTCAAACTCGGGGCGCCCAAGAGCAACCTCAAATGTCAGCCGAAAACGCCATAACTTGTGCAAATTCTTTTTAATAGCGTTTGTTTGAAATGACCTAATGTAGGCGGCTATTGCGTAAAACGCTCTATGACCGTCAATAGTGTTAACGTTGAAGTCTGTGAGAGTTATCTAAAATTTTAAAAAAGTTTTTTTTTTTTGTACTGTGCAGTAAACCCTATAATTAATTAAATGTAAATAAGATTTTTTTAAAATCATTTTTTATACAAGATAATTCCGCCACGTAAGCAGAGAAAGAAACAAACAAAAACGTACAGCTCAGAGAAACAATAGCTTCAACATCTTTCATGAAGTCATCCAGACAAATGCTGCAGCTTCGCGAATGACTCGTATTTTTTTTTTTAATCTTAGTTTTTTTTAGAAAAAAAATAAAATATTTTTTGATCGTACCTTTTCTTCAAAAAAATCTGTCAGTATTCCAAAAGCAAATCACGCAATCTTTGTTTTTTCTTAGTCCCCTTAGCAGATATTGAGCTCCTGCGGCAACGAGATCAAGTATGTACTAAATACGCTTCAAGATTGAAAGAGCAAAATTATCGTCGTGTTGCAAAATACGTTTTTTACTTCGTTTTGCCAAATACTAATTAAATTACTTTTCGTATGCTTATCGGCAACTTAAATTGATCAGTAATAGCTTCTCTACAAAACCAAGCCCAAGCTGTGGTTGTCTGTTTGGTTCTTTAAGTTATTCTAACTTACGCCGCTGTTCTTTACTATAGAGCGTGGCCCAGGTCTACATGGAACACGTTACGGTAAACTTTGCAACGCGATAAAAGCTGACAATCGACATTTTTCTAATATATGTCACTAGGAATAGAAAACAGCAAAGTACCGGTTTCAATCTTTTAATTTTTTACTTTCTTATTTCATATTTCAACAAAAATTGATAATACTTAATTGTAGCAATCAGATAAAAAGATAAATTCAACACATGCAAGAGCATAAGAACATGTTCTAATTTCATGATTGAAAACCTGCTAAATATTTAAAAAAATTGACGCTCAAAATCACTGTACTGACATAAGTAATGAAATCAGTCTCGTGTCAGATGATACAGATAAACTATCAATGATTATAACCCAAACAAATAAATTTCGCCCATGAGTTTTGAAGTATATAAGGTTATACCCAAATATACCAAACGTACATAAAAACTAAAATAAAATAGTTGTAGTATAAATAATAGATAGTTGTGTTTATGATAAGTGATTGTGTGGAAATTATGAGTCATGCAGTAAAATTAATTTTAGCAAAATTTATTCAAAAATATTAGCTATGTACACATAATTAAAAAAAAAAAAATAGGAAGACTGCATGAAGCCAACTGACAATTAAAAAAACCTTACATATTGCTATAGAAATATCAGCTTGAAAACCCTTACAATAAATCCAAATAAATTGAAATCCTATTTGCTGATGTAAAAATTTTTTAAGGTAACGTGGAAGTTGTATGTCTTGGAAAATCAAGAAATTTTATTTCGAAGAAAAAAGATGTACAACATTCTGCAATACCTAGGAAGTACGAAGCGGCACGTTAGTGTTGGTAATTAAGTCTTGTAGACACACGAATAATGAGACTTGAAAACATATTTTACTAATCGTTTTAATACGGTTATTGCCGATTAATTGATATATAATATATAAATGTTTTTAACTTAGTTAGTGTTTGCTTAACCAATTACAATAACACGGCCCTAACCGTTAATGTAAATATAGTTTAAAAAAAAAAACTTAAATTAAGATGTTTGTAGACCACATTTTATAAAAATGACAAAATAATACTACAATAATTAAATATATTAAATACTGTGCAAATAAAATATTTAATAGCTAATTAATTATAATATAATTAAACTCTATCATCATAGTGATATGGCTAACATTTTATCATTAATCTACGCACAATAATTGCATCCAAATCCAGTAATTATTCTATTTATAAACAATTGCTATTTATACATAAATATCCATTAATTTAGTTATAAATATAGAAATTACACTTGCCACTCAGCTCATATACAGGTTCCCGTGCATTATTTATTAGATATAACTAACCTATCTCAATTTAAACGTTTAAATTATACTGATATATGTAAACATTTTTTTCTCTCTATCAGATATTCACAGAAATAACAAATAATTGAATAATTATTTATAGACCAGCATAGAATTTATTTATAACTACGATTATTATTATAGGTGCTATGAAGGTTATTATTTCTATTTATAAAACACGTTAATAGATTACAAATTATTACATGTACCTAAAATGACATGTAAACTATACTACCGTTATCAAATGCTAGGCATTGATTTCCTTGTGGCATATATGATTGAATGACACAAACAGAATCGTTGATGCGGATAATGTGTTATCCACAGACAGACTAACATAGCTAATCTGGTCAAATTATCAATGATAACTTATGTATAATGTACTACTACTAGTTTGTAACTATAAGATTGTAGTGAAAATAATTTAAAAAAAGAGCAAATTTTCAAAATTGTAGTTATTTGTTGTTGTGACAAGTTTGCACAATCGTAGACAAAACATTTCCGTCTGTTGTCATAAAATCTTTTTGACATGACATTATTTATAAAATAAGAATTGATAATAAAGAAGGTTGTAAACATTTAATTTATCAAGACATCAACAAAAAATCACGAAATTAATGAAAAACTAAAAAAAGCAGGTGTTAAACTGCTTATGTTGCATCGTTTGCATTGATCAGCTCGAAACCTGGACTATAAAAAAACTCTGAAATTCATTGTTCGGCATCGACAAACCTATACAAAATCTTCAAATAGCTCTCCGTGAAGAAAAACATTATACAGAAAATAGTAAACTGTGTGACAATCTAGATGTAAAACCTAGCCAATAAAACCAATGAATTTAATACTTTTGCACAATTACAACCACTTTTTTTCCTATTTTTACTTTGTAGATAATATTTATTGTCTTGTTAAAAAAATTAAAAAATTTTTTTTTATCGTAACAGAAATTCACAATTTTATGCCGGCAAGTTGAAAATAGTTTAAAAAAAAAACGCTAGTACTGTTGGTAATATTTGAACCGTTTTGTGAATAAAGTAAAAGCAATAAATAATTAAGAAAACACATATAAACAATACGTAAACAATATCTAAAAATAACGTCGCAAAACTGTTAATAAAAACTTAACAAATCAAAACGAGATTAAAAAATATATTTTAAAGATGATATAACAATTTTTAAGCAAATTTAGACCAAGACTAGTTTTTGTTATTGCAACAACTAAAATAATAGAACATATATTAAAAAGTATCCACTACAAAACCTTGTGCGTGCATTGTTACCTCATTAGAAAAGCTCACTCCTACTCTTTTCTTGCAATGCAAGTATAGAAAGAATACTACAATCAACTAATGTTAACGGCAACAAAACAGTAGACAAGTATGTGTCCACGCGCAAAAACTAGAAGAAAATATAATAAAATAGTAGTAACTCCTCTAGATCAAACCTTCAATAACGATCAAAGTTCTTGCCCCGAAATCTTAAAAACAAATTCTTTGACGTTCTTACCCCTATTTATCCGCGGTTGTACAAAAATAATTCAAAAACGGATAAAAAAGTAAAAACTGGTTCCGTTGTTGAAGTCACCTTATTTTGGCCTCATTAAAAAAAAAAAACGTGTTGTCACAGTTTCTTCCTCCTGATACTCTGCTTGGCCCAGTTCGGATAATCCGCAAACCCTGATTTGTATGATCCAAGATTCTTGTATTAGGGCTATTGTGTCCTGCATCAGCTCTAGTTCGCGGCATAGTGTCGCTACGGCCGCTCGACAGTGATGCAGGTTGCATTGTATAACATTAATGTGCCGCGTCATCGGTCGGCTTTGGAGACAATGGTGCATCTCCATCCCAGTTTTGACCGGAGCAATCGCCTCTGTTTCCATTGCTTTCTCCTGCGGCGGCACATTTTTTGATATTTTGATGGTGGCTTTGCTAAACATATAGCTTAGCAGATTTTCATTAACCATTTAGTGTGCGTACATCTTCCTCACCTATTCCTAGAACAAGGAATCGGCCCTCCGGTTCCTTGAACTCGGCGGAGTGGAAGATCCACCAATCGTTTACTTTGAGCCATTGATTCTGATTTCCCAGGCGACTCATGACCAGCTCTACGAGATCCGGTTTTCCCGGAAACCACAGAGTAGGAAGCCGGTAGTTTATGCATTTCAGTTTGGTTGCTCACACCAACATACAAAGATCGCTAGATTGGTCAATCTTCAGACTTAAGCCCACAACTTGCAAAATCAAATAATTGCTGGGTGTACCTCAATTAGAAACAACCCTGGTGTATATGAAAGAGTTCGGCACTCAATCACAATAAGATTAAGTCAATTCAAACACTTATTGTAAAATCAGCAACTTTACATGTACTTTTTGATAATAAAATGTTGCAAATTTTGTTCATCCTGTATCTTGAACAAAATATTCTTAGAATAGGCTAAGAAATAACCTCTTAAATTTTTGCCGCATATTTACCTAAGACCCTGTATATTATTTTAATACCAGTTATCTACACTCCACCAAAAATACAATTGTAACCGCCAAATAATATTAAATTTTATTAATTTGTAATATTACTTTTTATACTTCAACCACATGCTTCAACCAACACTTGCAAATTTCTGCAAAGATGTAGACTGTTTGAATAATTAGTATTGTCTTTTCATTTCAAAATATATTTTTTTAGATAAGTTCCTATATAAAAGTTGCCTCAGACGTACCTAAGACATGATGCTTGTGTTATGACCAATATGTAGTGCAGCCAGTTATAGATCTCGGCAGTTCGTCAAAGCTGAATGTCCGACTGAATACAACCAAGTGATTGGTTTTGTTTACCAATTTGCTTCTCATTCTCAAATAATCAAAACGGGGCTGACTTTTCTAAAACCTGCTCAACGCGAAAAGTGTAGTAACGAGTTCAAAATGCATGTAAAGCATGCGACATTTTTTTTCTATTGATAAAATACGCTTTTTCAGAAAAAGCTTCTCAACAAAATATGGAAAGATGTAGGGTTACTTTCCGTAATCCTTACCCCTTCTGCAGTAAACACGTCCCCTTTCTTTCCACTTCACTGCGCCACCCTCAGTAATTAAATAAAGTTGCTCATGTAACAAATTGATTTTTTTAATCATTTTTTTTACTCAAGCCTTAATATGGGTAAACATAATTTTATAGAATAATTTTAGGTAACCTATAAAATAAAAATTAATTTAATGTTTAATTTTGTCAATAATTTTGTCCATACATTATACTCAAAAAAAACATAACTATATAAAAACTAACTTTATGTTACAAATAATATGAATTATTTTATTGTAATTGTATTAAAACTGTATATAAATTTTAAGTTTCCAAGTACAGCAGAAAACTAGCAAATTAAGTAATTGATAAGTTACAAAAATTAGAAAATATTTTAAAAGTTTTTTAGGTTAGTGTATTTTAATAAAATTTATATATACTTTATTGTGCTGATTTTACTTTTTATTTTTATTAAGACCGGTTTCGGCTGTTAGGCCATCATCAGTTTTTTCTTTTCACAGGTGTTGTTGTCAACAACCTAACCTAACAGCCGAAACCGGTCTTAATAAAAATAAAAAAGTAAAATCAGCACAAAAAAGTATATATAAATTTTATTAAAATACCCTAACCTCAAATATTTTAAACTCTGCAATAATCAGAAACAAATACTATATTTTAAAAGTGTCTCTATAATTGTACATTATTTTGTTGTTAAAAACATTTTTTCAACGTGTCAAAGTTTCTTTCAAAGTAAAACCTGGTAAATAAAACAAATATAAAAGCGATAAGTTAGTTCTACCACAAACTAGTCAGAAAAAGCAAAAGAGGCAACTCACCACCAAGCATACGAAGGCATACTCTAGAGTCTTAAACCAACCAAAATATGCATCTCAAATAAAGAATTCAATAACAGTACAAAAAAGCATACGTAAACAAAATAACTATGATAAAACCCAATTTTTTTTATTCACTGTTCCATGATACGGACAACGCTTTTAAATCATGCATCCATGCGACGTCACCACGAAAGAAATAGGCTTGTCCTAACCGTATTAAACATGTGCAAAAGAATAGATCTGAATTCTCTAGTCTAGTTTTTAAAAGATATCAAATCTTTCTAAATAATAATACATTTATTGCGAATAATAATAATTGTGTTCCTATTCGCAATAGATCCAAGATTAGTTTGACTCGATCTGGTTACATCAAGAGTCAAGACATCTATTCTTCCCCTTCGACCTTTCAAATAATAATAAATAATACAAATAAAATAAAAGACAACTAACATGAACAAAAATAAATAAAAATATAAAAGAAAAATATTAAAGAAAAATAAAAAATAATAATAATAAGAATAAGAATTCAATAAGAACTTGTTAATAACAAACAATTTAATATCTAACAAATTGCTTGTTAATGTCAAACTTTTTCTTATATTTGTTTATCTTGTCATAAAAAAAATATTTCCAATATTAGAGTTGACAAAAATTATCTTAACAACTTCTAAAATATAAAAGGTTTTTATAACAAAATTTCAACAAACATTTATTCAAAAAACGTTTAAAATAACCACCCAACTAAGAAAATTCAAATACCTTCCCTACAACCCTGCAAGTTGTCCTCCGCCACTAGAATGAATCCAAAAACTAAAGAAACAACATACCGCTGATTTTTGGGAGCGTTTAATGCAAACCACATCGTATGAGAGAGCACCAACCATCCACTCAAGAAATAAAAAACTTATAAAATATATTTTTGAAACTAACATAATTATTATAAATTATAAAGGTTACTCGCCCATGTTCAGGAACGCAACGCAGAAGTATCTATCATTATCTTGCTATGCATATTTCCGATTTCACATTAAATATAAAGAAATGCTCCCACGGAAATGCAAGGAAAAACTAAATATATAAACAGAAGATAACGACAAACACGTTTGTTAACTCTAAAAAAAACAACTATCAAAAAAAGCTGCTCCAGCACTGTCAAACATACCACAAACAAAGTACAGGACAGAAAGAAATTTCAAAACTAGATTTAAAGAACATTGCCAATCCTTCAGTCTACGTCATTCATATAGTACTTTGCATATATCACCTTAGTATATGTGTGTTATTTAGCATTAAATTTTTTAAACAAAGTTGGCGAAATAAGTAGGTTGGCAGTAGAAAAGCAAAAACTAGGAGCCCGTTCAACAAGACCAAGAAAAACTTTGACTAAGCCTCATACAAAACCAGTCCCTTAACCTAGAACAATGCTATAAAAAAAAGCAAAACAAAGACTCCTGAAAGATACTGTGAAGGCGTTCAGAACAAACCCACATATTGTCATCTCCAAAAATCGTTGAGCAAAGATTTTACTGGAACCGTTGTATCCTTGCTGACAAAAGAAAAAGATTACACAGAGTTGGTCGCAAAAACTCTGCAGGAGCTACAGCAAACACACTTTCAAAGATCTATGCTAGCAAAAACTTCTAACTAAGAAGGCTTTAAAATAACAAAAAACCTAACAATAGAAATTGGGCAGAGGCAAAAACTATAATAAACAAAAGCACCTTAAAATGAAGAATCGGCATGTATAAACCATTTAAGTCACCAGAAGCTGACAGGATCTATCTCATCATGTTACAGAAAAGAATTGCTGCACTTTAGTAGACCTATATGAAAAATCATCAGAGCTAACTTAGCATTTTCACACTATTAATACCAAAACAATAACAGCAAACGTATGCTCTAGCTAAATCCTACAGACAGATATACGAGACGAGGCTTTAAAAGCTCTGCCTCTGCAACAATATCTATATCAAAACTTGCAAACTGGATATACATCAGCTAGTCAACAAGTGCAAGTACACTGCAAAATAATCGCTCTAGAAGCCTTTGGGCATTTCACAACACTACATTTGCATCCATTGGCACCGTAATAAAAAACAAAGATATATCACCTATCGTCAGATATTGAGTGAACTCTATGCTCAAGAATCAAAGTGCAATAATCACATTATATAAAGGGTAGACCATCTAACTTTTGGAATTTGAATCGGCTATAAATAAAAAACTAATGAATATTTTGTCAAAACTATGAGTTTATTAGAACGATTGGACAATTTCATTTAAGATTAAAACACATCATTCAAATGACACGGCTGGCTTGACAGTAACCCATCCAACTAACCCAATTTTTTTTTAATACATTTCTAATTGAAAAATCCAACAAAGTCAAATCACAGCTCCAAGGCGGCCAATTGACATAGCCATTTCGGCTGGTTATTTGATTTCAAAAAACAGTGCGCAAAAGAGCGATGGTTACGTTGGTTGTATGGCAAGTGACCCCGTTCTGTTGAAACCAAATGTCATCCATTTCATACTCTTCAACTTTTAAAAACAAAAATTTGTTTAGCATAGCACAGTAACGTTCGCTATTGACAGCAACGGCGTCTCCTTAATCATTTTCGAAAAAAAATGGCCCAATAATGCCGCCGGACCAAAAACCACACCAAATGGTTATTCGTTGTGGATGCATAGGCTGTTCATGTGTGGATTCTCTGATCCCCAAATGCAACAAGTTTGCTTATTCACATAGCCTCCAAGATAAAAATGAGCTTTACCAAAAAACACAATTTTTCGATAAAAATGCTCATCTTCGGCCAAACAATCTTTAACCTATTGGGCAAACTAAAAACGCATCGGATGGTCATGAGGCTTCATTTCTTGAACTAATTAAACTTTGTAGGCCTGCAAACCCAAAGTCTTTATGCAAAATTCTTCTCAGAGAAGTACGAAAAATGTTCAGTTCCTGAAAAAAATGACGAGTTGATGCATATTCACGCATTTTTTCGGCTAAGCGCACTAGAAGAGAACATGAAAGTGTTGTTTTATCCACTAACAATCCAGTTTCGCAAACTAGCTTCACAAATTGGACCACAATCTGCGTTGAAAGCACTTCTTTTCTATCAATATTTTTTGGTAATTTTTTTACCGTTTGAGTAAAAAACTAACCACTTTGGAAATAAGTTTTCATTATTTCCCATTTTTGTTCAAAAGTAAAGCGTACCATTTCGTAAATGTCAAACATAAAACTTAAAACGGTAGTTCAAATTCCAAATGTTACATGACCCACCCATTAGTAAGTCTGTAGGATCTACATTGTAGAATGTTATCACCTTTTCTGTGCTGTCATGTCATGAACGGCCGGCCTACTGCAGTTACTAAATAACAAATGCGTCTTCGCCTTACACTATGCCGATGATTTATTCGACGTTTAAAATACTAACCAAAAATTTAAAAAATCTGGAAACAAAGCTGCTCCTCCGAAACGTACGGAGCAACACTCCCGATGACAAAAAAGTATTTGAGACTCATTCTTGATAAACCTTTCATACTCATCTGGATAATGTGACTACAAAAGCCACCTAGGTACCGTTTGCAACCAAATCGATGATCGGACAAACATAAAAACTAACAGCTAGTATGGCTATAGGCTGTAGTGATCTGAACCATCATCACATTCAGAAGTAAAAAAGCTATCTCACAAGTACGGCAACCAAACTAGGTCAAGTACAAAGACTGGCATGCTCGCAGATAATAAAAGCAACAACTTCCAAGTATCACTGCAAGCAATACGTTTGGTAGTAATAAAAAATAAACTAGTGACAAACTCAATAACCAGTCTGGTGGCATTAACCACAATCAGCAAAGTACGTCTAATCTGTATACCAAATGAAATCACCAATCAATTAAATCCAATTTTGAGTAGAATACCCAATAAGATTTCAGCTAAAGCAATTTAATTTCTCAATTTGACCAATGTTAGAAATAATTGCTGATATTTCGGCTTTACGCAATCTGATTTGGTTGATTTGACAGGTATTGGAAATATTCGTAGTAAACTTAACACAAAACACAGCAACACATTACCCAAACTATGATAATGCAGAAGACAAAACAAAACTAAAAAAACTTACAGGACAACTGAACCCTGTGATCCAAACAAACACATGCGTTCTATTCTATCTATAAATCCAGATGAACCCCCATGCCAAAGATGCCAAAAGACAAAACAATTCTACTAAATGCTGCTAAGCAAGTGCAAAGCCCACAACGTAATTCTTCTTTGGCAAACACAATCTAACCAAAAAAAAGCTCAAAATAGTCATTTGGCAAAAGTTTCAGGACTTCATTAAAGAAATAGTTCTACTAGAGGAGTAACAACCAAAGTGCACGATAGGACCAAAAACACGCTGTACAATAGCGCCAGAGAAACAAACTTTAGAAATAATAGATTTGAAGAATAAGTAAAAACTAAAATGTATCTAAAAACGGCCAAAAATACTCAAAGATAAAAGATCTTAAAGAAATGATATCAGAATCCTTTTTTAATGTTTCCTAAATTACTTTATAGTCATTTTCTCAAGAAATCTAAATCAATCAAGTAAGATTTTAAAAATATTTTTATACTTTTTTCCGTCAAAATTGTACTAAAACATTTTAGATAATTCATGGCGTACTTCAAACTTCATTTTCTCTTGCAAATTCTAAAGTATTGTAGCTTTTCTAGTCTTGATTTAAAATATTTCTGTTATATTGGTATTTCTAGTCCTTCAAAAGGTTATCTAAAATGTTCTACAACTCTCTCACAAAAAAATACTACTTTTTTAAAATTATTCTGACATATTCATCTTCTCTTTTTGCCCGTTTTACCAATTATAAAAGCAGAAAAATGTTGTCCTGTCAAAAGTGAATATTTCCGCTTCTTCCAAAATAATCGTAAATTGTTCCCGTATACATTAGAATCTTACTGTGTAGGTAATATTTTAGAAACTGATGCAACGTTTTAAATTTTACTTTTTGCAAAATTGCTTTAAATATTTCTATTTATTCAAATTTTTTAAAAATTGTTCTAAATCTGCAAACTCCGTTTAAAATTGATGTAAAATATTTATAATTTAACACGATCAGTTAATAAATTATTAAATTCTTTTCTTTAGATCTCCTGTATAATTTAGAAAAGTTCTAATATATTATAATAATATTTATAAAATTCCTAAACAAATAATTATAAACCTTATCGAATAAAGACAATAATACAAATATAAAAGTAATTAAAATCGTTATCAAAACCAAAAGTTCTCCAAAATATGTATTATAAAATAAAGCAAGATGATATATGTATGCAAATTTGTTTTTCGTCAAAACTATAAATAGAATATTGTTACGGTTGACTGGAGAATCAAATTTCAATTTCATACATGAAATTAAATAAATAAACAATTATAAAAATTAATTTATGCAATTTATTAAACAAACTTGGAAGTTTATTTAATAAATTAAGAAATACTATTTTAAATTATTTTAACTATTCGAAGTTATAAAAAATTAATGAAGTTAATTTCATTAAATTTTCAAAATAATTCATTAATTAAAACTGATTGTCATGCATGAACTAGACGATTTATGTAATATTCCATTATAACTTTATAGTTTAATTATTGCAATTTACAAAACAATAGATTAGCTCATGACTAAAAAAAATTGTAATATTGATCGTGTCTGCTACTGACGTCAACTGTATCTTTTTTCCATGCTTCATTACTTTATATCGATCCTTAATTATATTTATTTTAGTCGCCCATTCGCCCTGCATGAAACTTAATTACGAATGAAACGGAACGTAACATATCATATTTCATTATTACGAATCGGCCGCTAAATAATCATCTAATCTATCTTTATTTATCTTTTAAATTGGATATAAAAATGGAACCCAATTCACAAAATGTGATGATTAATTATTATTGGCCGTTAGTTCATTTTAATGCAAAAAATAAAAGTTTTGTAAAATTAGGAAATGTATGCAGATTGGACTGAGTATTTTATACAAATAGCCACAGCACGGATGATTAATTCTTCCGGGTTTGATACATATTAAAGGGTTCTAATTCGTGCCCGTTTAGATTTATCTTTGCCATTAATCTAAACTGAGGAAAAATCGACGCGGAATGCAAATTGATTAAGTCACGATGATGGGGAGGAGTCGTGAAAAAAATCTGCGTTTTTACTCGAGTTATTAATTAATTCGATTTCCATAGATTATCCGGGGTAGTTGTTTAAGATGCAAGGAAACTCACTTGTCAGTTAGAGCTGACTCGATTAAGAAGAACTTTACCGGAATAAAATGCCATTGGATAATTGGGATTATAACAGAATTAGAAGTTAAAGCGATAAAAATATTTCGCAATGTTCTAGAATGAAAGGATTTGCAAATTTGCATTACAAAGCAGGGGTACAGTTTCCAAAATAATTTTACATCTGCATAGGTCACGAATACATAAATAAGGAGTTTGTAGGACTCTGTATGTATACAATTTTTATTTTATGTGTGTGTTTTGTGTGAATGCCAGGTTTATTTTTATATTCGTTTTATCTCCATGAAAAGAGTAAATGTTACATATTTTGCCAATTCTGCAATAATAACGTCAGACCTTTGAAATAAAACATTACTTTAAATAAACGAATAAGGCATAATCTAAATAAATAAACTTTATTTGAATAAAATCAAACAAAGGGAATTACGGCTAAAGCATCATAAAGCCAGAATGCCGGTCATTATTATAATCATAAAATAGAATTTGTTTTTCGCTACTATAAAAAAAATGAATATTACACAAAATCCCTCAATGGTATTAGCCATTGTGTGTACCAAACCTATCTAATTAATGTGCATAACGCATCAATGCAGATTACCCCGTAAAATAACATTTAGGTATAATGGGAAAATATTGATTTATGCAAAATGTTTAATACGAATATGCAATTACCAGTCATTTTGCATTAATTAATTTTATACCTATAATTACATAATTATTAAACAAAGTAACTTACCAGTTTATTAATATTGGATTGTTAAAAAGTCAACTCACCTGAAACAGAGAAAAATAATTAAGAAAACTACATATCTTTTATTAATAATCAAATGTATTAAAACTATATGCTTTTGATGCGCTTTCAAAATCTTGTGATAATTTAATCTTATTTTTTATAAGATAATAATAAGGAGAACTTTATGCTTTGCAAGAATTTTGATCTATTTTCTATATTTTCATTACTATGAGATAAAAAACATTTAAGTTTTTTTAATTAATAATACAGTAGTCAATAGGTTTCCCTTATTAAAAAAATAACACATTTTTTTGCTGAAAAAAGTTGCAGATAAACTGTTCAATAAAACAAAGAAAACCGAACTATTTTTTCCTAAAAATAAACAACTTCTAAATGGCTGTTTTCATTTGTTACGACCAGTTATTAAAATGTTGTTTTTTATACAACTGACGCAACAAACGCTAAACCTCCAAACCACCGCACCATACTACTACATCGTTTATTAATTAACTTTACAATAATTTATCAATCAAAGCCATTGTCGTCAAATCATCCAACCGCATCCCTTTACTTCGCAGTGGGGGAGGCGACCCCCACCCCTCTCAAACCAAGCTGCCCTATTCCGCTCTTTCGAGCCGATCCGGTCAATCTAGTCCACTCATATCAGACTTAATAGGTCTTAGTGGCAGAATCTCAATCATAATATCAATACATAGCAAACCATAATAATAGTCACATAATTAACTTAAGATATAATCTAATACCAACGTGTTTATAACTGTTCCTCACTAATGTAATGTGCCCTATATGCAACTTCAAGACCCAATTGGCTTGTGTAACTTTGACAAAATTTTGCAGTTATTTTGCAAATCCAAAGGCTCAAATCAAAGCCCTCAACGACTGTTACGTATAATACTTCAATGCCAAACACGGTGTTAACACACAACCCCAAATGCTCGTGCCAGTGAATAAATAACAATCTTTTACAGCCCAGTAAAACCTCAGCTGGCAGCGTACCTAACATGCTACAACTGTTAAGTACCTCAATGACCTCAATGCTAATGTACGTAGTTTTACTCACGTCAAATACCCTTCTAGACCTATGTGTAAATAATCTCATTCAGTTGTGAAGTACCTTAATGATAATTTTTTACAACAGAAAGATCCACTTGGTCTATTTGTGAATAACCCTAACAAATTCTCAGACACTACATACCTGTAAATAACAGCGTATACAGTACATTAATTATTATAAACAATGATAACAAAAACCAGATTAAGAAATTATACACTATCTGCACGTCAACTTTACAACAACATAGACATCTACTGATGTTAACTATAAATATATAGAATAAAAAGTACTGGACGAAATAGACATAATAACCAAATATCCCAAAAACAAGTACTAAATGTCCCAATATTAACGCAAGATTTGAATGAAATAGAAAACAGTTTTTAGTCATTAGATTGTTATTTTTTTATTGAATCATAAAGTACATAGAATAGGATTATTTATGGAATAACACATTGGGCAAATAGCCTCCACAACTTTGCTGGCACATACGCATTCTTTTGTCGAAATTTTCCATGACCATTCTGCATAAATGTGGCTGAATTTCGTTGATGCAGCGTTTAATTTCCTCCTGTAATGCTCGAGTGGTTGTGAACTTGTTGACATAGTCCTTTGACTTCAAATAACCTCATAAAAAGAAATCTAATAGTTTTAAATCACACAAACTAGGGGGCCAATTCTAATCACCAAAACGAGAGAGTACACGACCAGAAAATGTCTCTGCAGTAATTGAATTGTTTCACGGGCTGTATGGCATGTGGCACCATCTAGAGTCCATTTTTATTAACCCTAAGCTCCCAGCTGTTAGTTTTTTTTTTAGGGTTGCCAACAATTTATTAAACAAATGGCGGCAAATTCAAATCTTACGTTAATTTTGAGGCACCCTTTATAAGTCAATCTAATACAATGTTAACAAATTGTCATTGATTTTTCTTACCAATAAACCAGTGTAAAAATTCTGGAAAAACAACTTCATCCGTACTATGTATAAAGTAGTCCACAGTTTCCAAAATTATACAAAGTAATCCATAGTTAAATAACCAAGCATTCAAATTAAAATTAAACTTTTTTGGTCTATAAATTTATTTCTAAAAATGCACCCCTTTCAAGCTCGAACAAAAAAACTGAAAAAATGCGTCTCGTTGACTACAATTTTGTATAAACTGAGTGTTTTTTTGTTTGTTTTTGTTTGTTTGTGTGTTTCAAACTGACATTTCTCTGAGTAAATTGATTAATTGAAAGTTATAGTGCATTTTAAGTATGTTTTTGCTTATTTTTAATAAGAATCATGCCAAATATTTACACTGCAGCTGTTTTACAAATATTGTAATAGCAATGCACACACTGCAGTAGTTGAGTAAGCCCGTAGATTCCCAATAAAAAAATTGTCTGACTTGTAAGTGTTGTCTAACACTTTTCAACTAAGAAAAACGGAATCAACTTCATTGCGGTCGCGAGAAAATGGAATTGGAACAGATTTTAGAGCACTTTGATAAAACTCCTTATAGCAGCACGCGGAAATGTTTTTTGCAATTGCCGATTATAGTAATCATTATTGTCCCATATTTTCTGCAAAAAAAATTAGAATTTGTTACCATATAAGCTGCCGCAATTTTTTTTCCAAATGATTCTTGTAGCAAATAACAATGATGCTTATTCGCTTAGACGGTGATTCGGTCAAAGCAACTTTCATTCGCACTGATGTTTTTAATCAAAGAAAATAACCTTCCATATTACGCTGCTGTACGCTGGCTTAGCTGTGGAAAAGTTCTTCTGAGATTTTTTGAGCTCCTTTGAGGTTATAGATAATTTCCTGACAGATAAGAATCTTCAGTTGGCTGAGTTACATTGCAATAATTGGTTATGACAATTAGCTTTTTATTCCGATGTAACCAAACACATCAATTTGAAGCTACATGGAGAGAACCAGCTTCTACCAGATTTGTTAAGTCTTTTTGACAAAAAAATCTATTTTTCGCAAGTCAACTAAAGAAGAGATGTTTTGACCATTTTAATACTTGTCAAGCTTTCAGTTAACAAACCAAGACACAATTACCTATAGATTTTGCAATTGAAGTTTTGGAAGCTTTGAAACATAACTTTAAATCTCGTTTTTCTGATTTTGATAGAATTCTAAACGACATCAAGCTATATCAAAATCCTTTCAAAGTGGATATTGAAACAATTGACCCCATATTTCAAATAGAGATAATTTTCAAAAAAAAAAAAAAATACTTCATCTTTGTTGGACTTTTATAAGAGTTCAAAAACCTTAAAAAAATTGACATTAGTTCCAAAACCGAGTTTTTAGCATTTTTGACAGCGTTAACTTCAAAATATTTAAAAACACTCCTTACTACTTTTTCTCTGATTTTTATAATTTTCAAAATATTTGAACAAATTGACTCCAAAGCATAGTGTTCTGCATTTTTGACAGGTCTAATGCCTATATTGCAAGACACCTTTAATAAATTTAGTAGATAATTTAATATCTTATAAGTTATATTATCTAATTTCTTCTCTACCTTCTATAACTTTCAAGATGTTTGAAGAAATTAGCTCAAAACTGTATTTTGTGTATTTTGACATCTTAACTATTAAATTGTCATCAAAGTTATTTGAACTTATAAAGATAGTTAAACCTTTATATTTAAACTTTTTCTAACTTTTGCAACTTTCAAAAGCCGGTTTTTTAATCAAAGCCGGTTTTTTTTAATAAGGTGTATAATTGTCAATATATAAAAAAAGTATTCTTAAAATTTTGTTGCAAAAAATAATAACACGCAATTTTTATGTAACAACTTTTTATCTAACTTTTTCAACTTTAAAAATGTTTAAAGAAACTGAATTTCTGCACCTGCACCACTATCAAAATATTCAAAAATACTTTTTATAAAATTTGTAGTAAATTTAATTTCTTACTTTCGTTCGTCAATTTTTCTGTAATTTTGATAATTTTTATAACAAAAATAAATATAAGTTCCTTAAGTTTTCTGCTTTCTTGACAGTGTAAACGTCTAAATATTCAAAAACCCCGTCTAAAAAAAATAACTTCTTACAACTTTTATGCTACATTTGGTTCTTAAATTTTTATAACTTCAAAGATATTTAAAGAAATTTGATCCAAAACCATATTTCCTGCCTCAATAATAACTTTCAAAATACTTGGAAAAATTAAATCTATTTTTTTTGCATTATAACAGCTAAATTATTAAAAATTTAAAGAAAAGTACTAAAATCAAAATAATTAAATTCTGAACAACTTATGTTTCAACTTTTTTCTAAAAAACTAGTTCTAAAATATAAAAAAAGCCAATGTCATAACCACCACAAACGAACATAATTGCAAATCACAACAAACAAAATTATAGAAAGTGTACTCCTCAATAAACATATGAGCACATGGGCCTGATGCCCAAATACATAATACACAAAGAGAGATAGAAGCCTGAACAACAAAGACAAACAACATCAAAAATCTAATAACATTTGCAATGTGGTGCTCAAAGTTTCATAGACCAACAAAGACGTGCTACACCAAATGAAGTCAAAGAAATCACTAAACCAAGTTTTCTGCATTATGACAGCTTAATTATGAAAATATTGAAAAAAAACTGTATAAACTTTATTAAAATAAGTAAACTCTGAATGATTTTTACTTTTTAATCTTTGTTGTAATTTTCATAACTTTTGAGCGCGTTTTTGCTTGCAACTTACGTCACACATGCACCGATTATGTATGTTAGCTTTACAAGGTCGAAATTGTTTTCTTTTATGTATTTCCGTTATTAATATAATAAGAACTGTTTGACAACAATTTGATTTTTAGACAATGCATTTGTGTTCAACAATATATCGTTCAAATGTCTACCAAAGCTTCACGCACATTTATTATTAATTCGGTTTATAACGTCTTCCAACGTCTTCCGATTTTCAGTCTACATCCTTCTCTGTTCATCCATAGGTTCCCTTCTATTTCTCTCTCTCTCTCTCCCTCAGTTCTTTATCAACACCCTCTCTCCAGCTCGTCCTTCAGTTCTTTATCGTCACCCTCTCTCCAGCTCTTCCTAGGACTTTTTCTTCTCCTTCTTCCATATGGTGTCCATTCCCATATTTGTTTTGTAAGTCTTTCGTCTAGCATTCTTTGTACATGCCCAAACCATCTTACCTAGTTTACTCTGATGTCCTCAATTATGGTGTGTGTTACTCCCATGATCTCTCGTATCCTGTCATTGGTTATTCTCTCCATTCAAGACTTCACGGCTGCCCTTCTCCAAAAATCCATTTCCGCAGCTTTTAGATGTCTCTTATGTTGTCATCTTGTGTTCCTTCGTTGGTTATCTGTGCTCCTAAGTATTTATATTTATTGGATTCTTTTATGCTTCTTCCGTCTTCTACGATAAAGTCTTGTTGTTGTCCTCCTATACACATATAGGCTGTTTTCTATATATTTACTTCCATTTCCCATTTGCTGTATTCTTCTATGAGTTTTTTTTTTGTCACATATTCGATGTCATGTAGATCTTGCGCTATCACTATATGATCGTCTGCGAAGAACTATATAATATATAATATACAATATTATCGTTTAGAAGTATAACCATGTTTTTGCATTCTCTTTTCCACTGTTTTAGCGCTTGTTCTCGGTATATTTTAAACAAGGTTGTGGATAAGCAGCATCCCTGTTTAATCCCCTTAGTTATATTAAAACTTTTTCATAGTTTTTGCCCTATTTTAATTTTCGCTGATGCGTGTTGGTATAATCTTCGTACCGCCTTTATTATGTTTGCATTTATTTTAGTTCCTCCTAGTACTTCTCATAGTTTATTTTGTAGTACACTGTCATATGCTTTTTTCAGATCTATAAACACCAAGTGGGTTTCCTGGTTGTACGCATTTTTCTTTTCTATTATTTAAGTGGTCTATTGTTGATCTTCCCACCCGGAATCTTGCATGCTCCTCCGCTTTCATGTCATTGTATTCTGCTTCGATTTTTTTGCCAGAATCTTGACAAATATTTTATATAGTGTGCTAGTTACTGCTTTCCCTCTGTAATTGTCGCACACTGACGCACATGATTACTCTAATTACTGATCAATAGGTCTAACATTTGCGGTTTTAAGCCCGCAATAGGTTGATAAACGTTGGCTTCCAAATGATCCAAAGGTTGTAGATTGTCAACTTAGGTTCAGTTCTCACGTCGTGAGATAACCCAATCATAAACTTTTGCTGTATGTTTAATATTTATATTGTTTTCAAATTGAGGTTCATAATGTGTAAAACAATACTGGTATGGCATGTAGCGCCTTCTCTTCAATATTGAAATTCTCAAGTTCTGGCTACACAAATTCATGTAACATGACTCTATAGAGGTCGACAATGATAGTTACGGCTCTTTCCTTCACATTTTAGAAGAAATACGGTCTGATAGTACGGTCATGCCATGAACGGTACCACACCATTTTTCTAACTAATCTAAGCAAGAAACTGCAAACTCCCAATGCAATCTGTAATCGTTTAGCATCAATTTTTGAGTCAATACAACTTTTTAAAGATGTAGGCTCAAAACCTCAATTGTTAAGAACAGCGTAAAGTTGGCAAATTTGGCTCACCGGCCACTGAAGCTGTGTTATACTTCTCACTTCAATTTATTCAATGTTTTGTTAGTGGCTTATGCATGTGTAGAGTGAACTCACGCCCAAACTTTTTCATAATGCGGCGTATAACCAGCTTACAATAACAATGACGGCTACCTAATTCTCTGGTGAACAAACGGTGAACACACACCATTGAGCTCAAACTTTGGTAATAGTTTCTAATAATTTTAAAATAAAACTGCAAACAATACTGAATATTTTAACAAATAGATGTCAAAAAATATTTTACTTTCACTTAAATTAATTAATTTTCTCTATTTAGTATGTATCAGTTTTATTTATTTTTTTCATTTTGTCGTTCTTTATATCAGTAAAGTTTACATAAAATCCATTGCTTCTTCTAAACATGTTTTAATTCCCTCTTTATCATTGTTCGTCTTTTACTGCTTTGCTAACATTTTTTTATGTTTGTTTGATTTTTTTCCGTCATCAAAAAATTGTATTCTCTGCAAACGTCGTTTTGTCACAAGAGAATTATATTTTTTTTAAGGTATAGATTTAATACATTAGAACCTAATTGGATATCAAAACATAACAAAATCAATGCAGATTCAGTGGACAGAATTATTTTAAAATATTGTCTAAAAAACTAAAATTTTAATAACCAAAAAAAAAAAAAAAATTATCCAATGCAAAACTTTACATGAAGCGGTAAACTTTCATCCAATATTATTATAACCAACTACATAGTAACTAACTGAGCAAATTGATTATATAACTAAGATAAAGCACAAAATAATATTTGCAGAATTTTAATTAATTCTTTCTATCAAAATTGACATACCTTATGCAGAGGTCATTGCCCTCTGATACGCATCCACTGTATATTGCAAAGAATTCATCAAATATTGTCCAGATTTTCACAAAAAAGTCACAAAACATGATAGTCCAAACAATGCACAACAATAGTTATTGAATATTTACCGAAAACATTGAAATATCGAATTCAATCGACGACGCACAACGTGACCCATCCATACTCACTATGTTACTGAGTCATACGCGTGCGCGCACCGAATAACTAGGTCAATCTTTATAAAGCTATCTGCGCATATCAATACAAAACTTTTAAAAACTGTATTTATATTAGAATAAATGTATAAGAATGTAAACTGTTGATTAAAAGTAATATAACAATTAAAACTGGCACAATTTTAATATTTTTGTTTCTGAAAAAAAAAGTGTAGCGTATTCGGATGCAAATATATAAGGTGGGTAATTTTATTAATTTAATAACTGCACGCAGGCATCTTATAGCATAATTCAACTAAGTTTTAGTGTTCTCCAACACTTTTATCAAGTAATCATAAGCCAATTAACTAAAACCTATAGCTTAAGGTTTTTTTGCTGTCAATTTGTAAGTAAAGATAAAAAACAAAAAAGAAATCATAATGCGGTCTGCAGTGACAAAAAAGAGGGAGGAGTGGTAGGAATTAAAGTTGAACTTTTAAATGCAATTTTTGCAAGTTGATCGTTTCGTGATTGATTCTGAAATAATGCAAAAGTAGGTTCCAAACCAATAAAGCTATTTTCTTAAAGGTCTTACTAAGATCTACATTTTGAGCTATTATCCAATAACTTTAAACCTTTTCCATGTAATAAATTATAAAATGTAAAAAAAAACAATCCGTGGATTTCTCCGAATCTATACGATGTTTTTTTTTTAATTTTTACCAAAAGTAATAATTGCATTTCCAAAAAAAATGCCAAGTGAAAAATGTCGACAAAGTTTCGGAAGTATAAACATTTTCACTAGAAACACCAGAAGAAAAATGATACTCGACTACCTGCAACACAAAAATCTTTACTGTATAAACACCTTCTTCAAAAAACCAGTACAAAAGAAGTGGACCTAGAAAAGCCCAAATGGGCAATATAAGAACAAAATCGACTATATTCTTACGAGCAACCTAGAAATATGCAAAGACATCTCAGTGCTAAATAGATTCAATACTGAAAGTGAACATCAGTAAACATCGTCTAGTACGAGCTACGATTAAAATAAACACAAAAGCAGAAAGAAATAAGTTAATACATCCAACACATAAAAAACTGCAGAAGAAAAAAATTGAATACCAAAATGTGCTTAAGACCAAATTAGAACCAACGCATACCCTAAAGAACATGAACCTTAATACGTTAGCAAATACAATAAGAATTAGCATGAAAGTGGCAAAAAAAAAAATCTGTATAAAAAGGAAGCAAAACAACAGCAAAATTAGTCAGAACACCCAAAAACTAATAGAACAGAAAACCACTAAACAGAGCAGAAGCAAAATACGCACAACTCAACAAAAAAGTAAGTAAAAATATTCGCGGAGACATAAGAACCTTCAACTCTCAGACTATCCAAAACGTCAAAACAGAAAACTCAAACATGAAAATTCTAAAATAAAAAATGGCAAAGGAAAAACAAAGATCTACAAGACGAGCAAGGTAACATTGCTACAGACAAAACCAAAATCGTGAACATAATCCAACAGTTCTATCAAACCCTGTATAAGTCTAGTACCAAATCCTGATCCTAATATCACCAGAAGAAATATCTTAAACGTTGGCTCAGAAGACATTCTCAAAGTAGATAAATCCAAAATACAAACAATAAGGCACCGGGAAAAGATCGAATGACAAACGAAATGCTAAAAACTGAGATTGCTTATCAATAAATGTTTAATTGAGAGAAAAAACCCAGACACATGGCAGAACGCAGAAGTCATTCTATTGTTTAAAAAAAATGGTAACACTAATCGCCCGATAAGCTTGCTATCTCATCTGAACAAGCTGACTACAAAAATCATAACAAACCGTCTAACAAAGAAGCTCGACTTCAACCAGCCAGTAGAACAAGCAGACTTCCGTCAAAGTTTTAGCACTACGGATCATCTACAAACTATCCACACGCTTATTGAGAAAGGTACCAAACACAATATACCCATCCATTTGGCTTTTGTTAACCTGAGCAATTCTAAACGCTTTGAATAACGCAAGAGTTAACACTCCATACTCGAATATTATTATATATATATATGTATATGAAAATGCTACGTTCCAGATGAATATTGAAGACGACATAAAAACCAATAAATTACCAATACATAAGAGAGTCCACCAAGGCGATACAATATTGCCAAAGTTATTTACAACAGCTATAGAAGACGTATTTAATAGTAGCAACGTATGGTCTGAAAACCGCTACACTAACAAAGAGCGCGGCAAATCGACAAGAAACCACGCAAAGGGCAATGGAAAGATCCATGTTAGGCATATGCTTAAGACAAAGGGTGCAAAACAAAACTATCTGACGACAAACAAGGGTGACAGACGTCATGGAACGTGTAGCACGACTTAAGTAGAAATGGGCCGGCCACATTGCCATACAAAACCCAAACAAATGGCCACACCGGATCGTAAAATAGCGCCCTAGAGATACAACTCTGAGCATAAGAAGACCACAAAAAAATAGTGGAAAAATTTGGAGAAGGCCTATGTCCAGGAGTGGACGTTAATGAGCTGAGGAAGAAGAAGGAAGAAACATTTTTATAAATTGAAATTTTCCATATATTTAAAAAAAAGTAAATTTCACGCACTATTCGCAACGGATTCACAAATACTTCAAAGTGGGCTGCAGTCATTTTTTTTACAAATTTGAATATACCAAATTAATGCGCAGGTAGTGCGCTCTAAGACGATGCAAAAAAAAATATCATCTAATCTGTAAGTATGATTTTTTCAACAGTTTTAGGTAAAAGAGACAACTTACTAATTAACAATAAATATAAATTTAAAAATACCATACCAATGCGCTCAAAATGGGCTCATATGCCCTTTTAAAAAAAAAGTTCATAAGTTTATATGTATTCTAATGTATGCATAGAAGACAAACATCTAACTTCTTGGTGACAGACAATTGAGTGGGTAGATAAAAGCATGATTATCATCAAATAGTTTAAACTGGAGTGGAGTTTATAAAGCATCGGCTACAATAGTAGAGTAAAGAAATATTATATAACTTAAATAAAGTATATAAAAAAATGTGGTAAAGGCCGCGCAAATCACCTTGAAACAAGAAGAATAAACCAGACACGTAAAATACTCAATCTCCAACTTAGCACAAAAGTTTAAAACCTAGTCTGTTACAGCCATATTTAGATCCAATCAAATATTACATACTTAAGCTTAAACATTATTTACTTGATAATATAATTATCACATCTGTGTTTCAAGGTTGTCCAAATATATCACCGTATATTAACAAAGACTAACAGTAAAACAAAATATAAAGAAATTTTCAGTTGGCGCGAGTAGATTTTGGCGGCCCGCGGCGGCCATTTTTTTGGTGATATCTATCAAATCTTTTGTTTATTATTCAATTACTTATGTCAAATCACCATGGCAAGTTACACAATTAAACAGCACGTTCAAATGAGAGAACTTTGTTATCAAAATAAGGGCAAATGTTGCGGGCACTGCGCCCATTTTACGTTTGACGTTGTGGCCCTTCACAGTCGACTCTTCAACGTTTAGTGGCCAAATTTGAGACAACGGGTTCGGTAAATAATCAGCCAACACCTGTACGTTTAAGAAACGCAAGATCGGCGAAGAACATCGCCGCGGTCCGTGAAAGTGTACAGCAGAACCCGCGACAGTCGAATCCTCGCCGTGCACAAAAACTCGGGCTTTCGCAGACTTCAATTTGGCGAGTTTTGCGTCGGGACTTAGGCCTACACCCGTATAAGATCCAATTGACCCAGGAGCTCAAAGTTCATGACCATAGACAACGCTGTTTGTTCGCTGACTAGGCTTCAAATCGTTTGGTAAAGAAGACCCCAATTTTGGCGGAAAAATTATGTTTAGCGACAAAGCGCATTTTTAGATGAATGGCTATGTTAACAAACAAAATTGCCGTATATGGGACAACACCAACCCACACAAGGTTCACCAGGTAATAATGCATCTTCAAAAAGTTACCGTTTAATGTGGATTTTGGGCTGACGGCGTCATTGGTCTGTACTTTTTCAAAAACCACGTTGGTGAGGCGGTCTCCGTCAACGGCAAGCGCTACAGAACAATGATAACCAATTTCTTATGGCCCAAATTGAACCATATGGACCTAGACAACATGTGGTTCCAGCAGGATGGCGCTACATGCCACACAGCGGACGCCACAATTGACATTCTGCATGAACGTTTTGAGAGTAAGGTTATCTCTCGCAGCGGTGAAGTAAATTGGCCACCAAGGACATGCAATTTGACCCCGCTAAACTTTTTCTTGTGGGGTTTCTTAAAGTCGCAGGTCTATGCAAATAAACCACAATCAACCAATGCCCTAAAAGAAAACATAACACAGGTATCGCTCAAATTCAGCCGGATCTATGCGGAAGAGTCATTAAAAATTGATTCAATCGGATCCGTGCCACCATAAGAAGCCAAGGCAGGCATTTAAACAATGTCATATTCCACACTTAATAGCATACATGGGCTTTTTAAATAAAAAATAAATTTTGTTAATCCCTCACACAGCTTGTTTTATTCCATTTCGACATCTACCCACCCTCATTGAAAAACCCTTTACTATATAATTGATAAAGTTAAACGTTACTACGTGATAATTCATAAAAGATTAAATAAAATAAACCCATCCCATAAGTCAAAAATTTAAAAAAAAAATGCAGCAAAATAAGAAATATTCTCAAAAAACAAAAATTTAAAGTAGCCTTTAAAAGAAACACAAAAAACTAGAGGGCTCAGGAGTCTATAAGCTAACATGAACTGATTGTGAAAGTAGATCTATACATAGGTCAAACTGTTCAAAATTTCAAACAACGTTTTAGTAAACATGTAAAATCATATTTACACGGTAACTCAAATGCAACATTTGCAAATCATATAATTAAAAAAAAAAACACTTTTTTTCAAATTCAGACAAACGCCAAAAAAGTAAAAAGTCAGACCTATAAGAAGTTTTGGAAATTCACAAACAACAAACAAAACGATTCACCACTTTTAAACGACCAGCTTCAACATATGTATACGCTGGTTAATTTAATCCTTCGCTTAATCTATAAATAATTACATTTTTATTTTTTGAAATTATTGTTAATTTATCATAATCCCCACTTTTAAAAGTTCTATTTATCTTACCCCATATATGACTATGAGATAGAAAGAGGTTGTAATTTCAACATTTTGCTTCACTTTTAGATACTTCGTTCCAAATCCAGTTAGAGTAGAACATTCTTAGTGTTTAAACAAGTAGTGCCATATATGTGTAAAATAAGTGGTGGACTTACTTATTCAATTTATACACATATTAATATTTCCAAGTTGTCATAAAAGCTTTTTTATTAAATTTATCTAATCCGTTTTAAAGTTAAAGTTATCCTATACAAAGTTCTTTAGATACGTTAGCACTTTTTTATTGGTTTCTTCGTAAAACTTTTGGGAAACTTTTTTTTTTTAAATTTTATTTTATTGGTGTTCGGTACGTATACAAGATTGTAAAAATGTTTTCGTTTCTAGGTTAATTGTTATTCGTAGATATTTTTCGTTTACACGATCAATATTTTTTACATTTTGTTCTGATTTCCTTTATATAGCAAATCTTACCCAAGCTGTTGATGTCTTAATCTTGTCAGTGGCACTATAAATCAACCTGTAGTCTAGTCACTATTTCAACTCATTAATAGAATATTTAATATCAGTTAGATAAAAAATTTGCATTTCATATAAAACAAACTTCCTACTTATACACAATAATACATTGTAATTAAATATTATCCCAGCATTTTTTCAGCTACAGAAATGAGCCCTTAATATGTACATACATCAAAACCATTTACATTTTTAACGCCTACAGCAATGCGAGCGACATTCCCCTCACCAACAATGGAAATAATATACATTCAGGGTATAATATTTGTGTTGCTATAATAAACAATGTCATTTTAAAAAGAATTTAATGGTTATTAGGGAGAGACCAGCTAATGAAGTTTCTCTACAGGAACCAACCCTATCGAATTCAATTTAGTTGGAAACTATTAAATTCAACGTACAAATAGGTTAACGATTTTCTGTGATATTCGCAAACGTGGAATATACATATTATGGGAGTTGTTGCGAGTATATTATTAGGCGCTGAACATAATATTTTTACTCATAACAAAACAAAACAATAATAAAAAAAAAGGATAAAAAAATAAATAAAAATAAATTCTTTCAAGAAATAATGATTAACCAAATTTTAAGCAATCAGTTTATTAGTATTAAATGTTAGTAATATGTAGTAAAATTTTCATTTATATTGATTAGTTTTAAGTTTAGGAACTGCTGCACTTCCCGAAAATTATTTAAAAATACATAATAATAGTTTTAACTTGTTTTCATATAAAACTTTGTTAAAAAAATTATGTATGATAAGTAGCGGATTTGGAAAGTAGACGTTAGAAAATAAAATAAAATCCTGATAAATTTTTAATAATTCTTCTTCGACGGATCTTCTAAACAGTTGGATTGAGGTCACTCCAAACCACTGGCGTAGATTTTTAAGCCAGGATATTCTTCTCCTCCCTAGACCTCTTTTTCCCAGCACTTTTCCTTCCAGAATAAGTTGGAGTATTCTATACCTTTCTTTGTGTCTCATAATATGTACAAGTTTTCTGGTTTTCACAGTAATAATTGTAATGTAGGAAATACGGAAATGTGTTTTATCAACTGTGCAAGAATGCGTCATTAATTAAACATAATAGTAACAGGTAATAAATAAAAAATTTAACCAGCCTAGCTTAAAAACTCAATTAAAACAATAAACTAATGTTGCCTATAACACAAAACAATGTAATTTATGTTTAGTTCACAGTTTTTTCTCATTATAATTTTAAATTTTCTTTGATTGTTAGAATGCCGTCAAAACAAGAAATTGTGCGGGAAAGAATTGTTAAATCACAGTGTCGGTAAATGCTTAAAAATGATCAAGAAATTTTTTTTTTAATAAAAAAATAAAATAAAATTGTATATTAGAAAAATCAACATAAAAGACGTCCACCACTCATGCAGTGTTATATCAAGAAAACTGCGAATTGTAGCCAACCATAAACCTTTTGCTGCGGTGCACTAATATACTTTTAAAATGTTACCGTACTTTCAATATAGGAATAACATTATTTGTTTCAATATCACTTTTCACCTTGTCTCTAGAAGTCATTGTTAACTCCAAATTTTTACTTATCACTTTGAGATATTTAGGTTTTAAAATATCTTTTCATTCTATTATCTTTACAAAATAACGTCATAAATCACAATTTGCTTCAATGTTACAACTAGATAAATGTAAGGTTGTTCCTACAGCTTAAGTCTTGTAAAACCTACACCTCTCAACAACATTGTTACCGGTCGAAGAACGTCGGGACAAAAAGACATTGCGTACAGTGTCCACCTTGATTGTATTTGTGTTATACCCACTGAAAATAAAAATGTCACATATCCACAAACAGTAGTGCAAGGCCTAGAGTTGCCGTTTCCGTAACATTGCTGCTTTTTCAAGTCTTGTAACATCCAGATAATAATTTCTTTGTCGTGTGGTGGTTTCTGCCATATGTAGTAGATTATGCTACTAGATGCATCTGTGTGCGCTGTGAGATTAATTACGGCAATTCCTTGTAGTATATCTGTAGACATATCTCAACTTCTCTAGACTGCAAATATTGCTTGATCCATTTATGCACACTAGTAGCAAGTAACGAGATACGTTTGGGATTGCTTGCAGGTGCAACCAATCGTTGTGGTAGATGTACCTAAACCTTAGCTGGTCTTGACTCTGATAGTTTGGCTGACGTTCTGCTAAATGATGTTGTTGACTCGGCCGATGGCCTGACTCAACTGCCTGGTTGTAAAATATTGCTTCCTTTTATAGCAGCCCGTATGAGCTTCTTTGATTAGTCAGTTCCAATGTCCAATCGCCTTACTGCGGCATCAATTCTCCAATATTTCAAGCCAAAGGCATCTTCCTATCAATTATTTGATTTCTTTTCTACATAGATAAAAAAAAGCTTACTGTTTTACAATTTATAAACAACCAAGAGTTACTATTGTAGACCGGTCCTTCTCCTATCCTGTTCATTGGTGTTTCAGAGAATTTTAACAACCGGTGTTGCGTTGTGACCAAGATAGTACTCAATCATCCTGGAAGCTTTTGAAGCAAACATTTTGGTTGTGTTGTCTTTTCTTCTTCTTCGATATCTCTTCCCATCTTCATCCATCTTCCCTTCTTCATTCATATCCTATGTTCGTTCTTTTTAAAACCAAATAAATATCTTTCCGGTTTTCTTTTTTTCATTAAAAGATGTTCGGAGTTGGTAAAAACTTTGTTTGCCCAACGTTAGAGAGCATTTGTTACCAACTTGAAAGATTAGATTGTGATGCTAGACCCAAAACCGGTATAGTAGTTTGTTTCGTTGGAGGTTCTCTGAGAATGTTCGCTAGATGCAATAAACCTCCGGTTGACTCTAAACTGTAGTGCAAGATCTAGGTTTGTCAGTCAGTTTGGCATTTCTGCTTGTGCAAATCGATGTCTTGTAACATTCAGATAGTGATTTTTGTGTCGTCATGGATCTTAACTAGTCTTGACTTTGATGGCTCATTTGAGGCTCTGCTAGATAATGTCGTTGATTCGGTTAATAATCTGCTTCAACTAATTGGTAGTAAAAAATTGCGTCTTTTTATAGTAACCTGTATAAGCTTCCACTTTTTGGTTAATCAATTAACCTTTTTCCGTCCTGTTCCTTCCCGTTTCTCTTCTTCTTTCTAATTCTCTCACCCTGTTCGTTTCGGAAAACTGAAACAACAAGTGCTATCTAATGACCAATATAGTACTCAGCGTTCCATTTATTGATAAAGTCGTAATAGATTTTAAATTTTGCTATGCTATAAAAAACATAAAAACGACATCGTCTTTACAAAGCATCTGAAAAATTCACCAAAACGTACAAATGTGTCTTCAACCAATCATATGTTTCTTAACTATCTCGTATCCAGCATTAAAAAAAAACACTACCAGATAATTTTGACATTAAACGACTGTATCCACAACTGAACACCATTAAGAAACGTAGCTGTATTTAAAGATAATAAATTTCTACAAAGGCAAGACACCAGTAAAATAGACTGCAAAAGCAGACACAAAGCATTTAAATCATGTAAAAAAATCCAGCGCTACCAGATTTAATTTCCCACCTCAATTTCACACTTGTTATATTTAGTAACTCAAAGCTTACCGTTCGTGTTCCCATTATAAATCATTTTTGATACATAATCAAAGTGACAACCTTGTACCTTCTTCACTGATTACAAACCAATTACCTACGTGTATTGCAAAAAATGCAAGAGTAGTCCTAACAGGTTTGAGACATAATAGTAGATGGTGTATACAGCACAACAAAGCAAAAAGACTATTCGAGGCCAAAACCAAAAGCATGTGTCAACAACAGCACTCACGTTCATCTAAAAGCTTCAAGCTAATGCACATAAATATCTTGATTAAGCTCAAAAGACTGCATATATTGTCTAACATGTATAATTAATTTTCCCGGTGGTCATTTCTATCAAAGAAAATCTGCACAGTCGCTTATGCTTTCCATACACATTGAATCTCAACCGAGGTTTACCACCCACAGCTAATGATATGGTTAAAAGATTTCCCCGGTAGCTAAAGCAGCAATTAAATGCAACAAAAACAACACAATAAACCAATTATAAACAGATCAAAAACCAGACCTCTCGTGATATTCATATCACTAGCAGAGATAAACTGTTGCAAACATCATTTGCATATTTATAAA
The DNA here is from genome assembly GCA_963932245.1 of Tachinus rufipes. NCBI lineage: Eukaryota > Metazoa > Arthropoda > Insecta > Coleoptera > Staphylinidae > Tachinus > Tachinus rufipes. The sequence goes on along the minus strand of OZ010741.1, from coordinate 39,215,084 downwards.
TAGGTACTATAATTATATTTGTTAAGCCTAAAGGTGGGCATACACACACAGCTGCCGCGCTGTCTCCTATTTACGTAGCTCTATTTGTGCATCTTAACAACCTGTTTTCTAAATATCCACCGCACCAGAGAAGACTGCACTCTCCACCAACACTAAAAACCCAAAGACTCGGATGGCTTCAGATCCGTCCAAAAGAAAAAGAAAGAAGATTCAAGAAGAGTTTCCACCTCTACAAATAATTATCGAACCATGCTAACCCACAGCAGTCGAATTCAGTAACTGCTACAAGACAACCGTCAGCGGTTAATTCGAGCTTTTCTTTCAATATTTCAACGGTAACAAAATATCCAACTCCCACAATAGTATTCCGGCTACAAACGTCATTCATAGAAAAGGAACTGGATTCCTCAAATCTAATACAGCCAACTTCTTCACATGGTCGAATCCTAAAGAGCGGTGTCTCAAAGTGGTAATGCGGCATATTCTGCTTTACCTAACTGAGGAAGACGTGGTACAGGTAATGAAATCAATTGGTTTCACTCCATCCAATGTACACCGTCATTTACAAATTTGCTCGCTTTCAATGTTTTCCGTGCAACTCCCAAAAGAAGCAAAAAGCATTAAAAAAAACTCCTCCACATCCAAAAACAAAATCCAATCCGCCAATCAGCCCCGGCTCAGTCTTCTTCGCAAAACTCAGGAAAACAACATTCCATATAAAATAAGAAATGTAAAAGCGTTCGTTTTCGAACAGAACATCAACGTCATGTTAGTCAAACCATAAACCCAGACGTGTGCTGAGAATTCCAATTACGTTCACGTACTTAGAAACGTCGGAAGTAAACCGAAAGCGTAAGGCAGTAATCTTTGCAAGAAAACCGCTAAGCCATTCCAAACAATCTGACAACCTCACGCTTGTAACAAATGCAATTGTCGCAAAGATGCCAGGGCTAAGCACCTTCAAGCTAGCATATTAATACGTCAACCCAACTAACTTTAAAACTAAAAAAATGATATCAAAACTTAACACTCGATCTGCGCAAGTCCCCGACAAAACTCTTTACCTTTAAAATCCTTCTCGCACAAATATTGCTAATGCATCCTTCGTACAAGATACTTTCCAAACGCTTGGAAAGACTCGCAAACAACCCAAAACCTAAAAAGGACAAAAACTACCATATAATTGTCTTCTATGCACCTTAAGTAAGGTCATAGTAAAAGTTATCTTAGAGATAATCAACAGTTCCAACGTGAATACTCTGTATAAATTCGACTGTAAACACTCACCTCAATCATCTCAAAGCATTTCAAAGCTTAAACTTGAGGTGCTTTGTCGATTGGTACGTCATAAAAAAGAAATTCGTAATGACTTTGGCATCCATCTGTTGCGTCAGCGTATCGAAGTCTTACCTAAAAATTACTTCGAAAACCTCAAATTCTGATCTTTCCAGACTTGCTAAGCCAGACAAGTAAAAATACTCCTATAAAAAACTGGTCAACCAATTATCAACCTAAAGTGGTTCAACCCACAGCCCATAAGGCGTCCTATTCAATCATCTCCTAAAATTCCATCTCCAAAAAGAAGGTACATAAGCCTTACAGTCTTAAACTTTCAGGTATTCAATACTAAGGTAAAAATTAGTCGGTAGAAACTTTCCTTTTAAAAATTAATCCAACACGTTGAGTCTAAAAGATCCTAAACCACAAAAAAATACTTTCTAAATTTGCGTACACACATAGATTCCGACTGAGTTGCCTAACCGGGCCTTATTTTCAAATTGATTGAAAAAGTGTAAAATATAAAATATCCTATAACGCAAAACTTATAAACTTATAAGTCAAATAAATTTGAATTCCTATTTTAAATTAGAAAAATGTTGATGTAAAACTATGCCACTTCATTTTAAAATTAAATATACTTAATAAAATCCAGTTAAAATAATGAATTAGTTTTTAATCATCAACACAAACCCTCCACATGTTGTTATTACAAATTATTTTATAAACAGCTGCAGATTTTAATATAAATTTCCTAATAATTTATTTTCTTTAGGAAACTCGAAAAGTTTCTTAAAGAAAATACATTACTTTCTTTTCGTTTTTAAATATATAAGTTCAACTCGGCCATACTATCTTTACACAATAAATTTACAGTATTTTTAACCTCAGCATTAATATTCATCTATAATTTTTATGAAATAAATATTTGATAATAAAAATAATTCATGTTTAAATATAATTAAATAAAAAAATGTTCTGACTAGATTATTCGTATACGATATATAATCCCTTCAATCAACACGTGACAATCGTTAACAAATCAAACGCACTTGGGGTATAAAATCTATCTGCATATCGGAAATTGTTTATGACTTCATCAATCATCATTAAACCATCAAATTTCGTATGCAAAGTATCGCTAAATATCGTTTATATAATCCACTAGCCCTGTTTAAAACCAGAAAAGAAGGGTCCTACACCCTCCTACATCTTCCTCTACTTTTTTATATTAAAATTACGGAAGTTTAGATGAAAATCCCCTATCATCGTTTTAGCTAATAGAAATTTCGTCTTGTAATTTTGTAAAGAATTATAATTGAATGTTAACTAAAAGTATAATATAACTTTATTCATAAAACGCATATAAACTGAATCAAAAAAATATACATATTTATAATTATAATTTTAAAAACTTTTGTTTGATTAAGTGGCTAAGGTATAAAATAAATCTCTACTGACAGTCTAAACCTTAAAAAATATATATCTAGGCAGTTGTTACAACAAAATAACAATACAATTTTTTTTTCCAATTATGCTGTAATGACTAATATTCAATGATTCAGTTAACATCAGCTCTGGCTGCCACCGGATTTTCTGCAACTACCCAGTTATTTCTTTTAATAAACAGTCTTGAGAGCAAATCTATCTCGCTGTTCGTTAGCGATTGTAAATTTTGTCAGTAAAATACAATACAAGCTTTGCATCAGACGTATATCACTTTCAATTACTATGTTGTTCTCTTCCATATACTACAGCGTTTTCAACCTCTAGTATCTGCCTAAACTCTACAGTACTTTTCCCTTTGATTTCAAGCTTTAAACTTATACGTGTCAGCAAGTCATTAATAATTTATAATAAGTTTTTTGCCATCAATGACAATATGAATATGAAAGTTCTCCAATAAAAGAAAAACAAACAAAAATCGTTCATCTACAAAATTAAGAACCAACAAGAACAAGTGATGACAGAGAGGGAATCAGGTTGCATCCATTATCCAAAATTTTTACCAGAAACTTTATAGCCAATCGGTACTTACGCCAAACCGTCTAGATCAAGTAATCCTGTGTGTCAACTCCAAAAAAAACCGGAATTTGATACTGCAGAGTTAAAAATAGCACTAAAACTGATAAAGAATCGGAAGCCCTTAAGAAAACAACAAAAATGTTGAAAACTAGAAAAAAAACTCTGAAAAAGACACTAACCTTCTCAACAAATGCTTAGAGAAAGAAAAAAAATCCCAATACCTAGAGGAAAAGGTAATAATTCTCTCCGAAAATAATAACCAAACCAACATCAAATTATAGACCAATCAGTATTTTGTCTGTTTTATATAAGCTTCTTACCAAAATTACCAACCAACAGGACGGATTCAGAAGCAGCTATAGATAGTACAACGGACCACATGAAACGTGCGTATAGAATACAATATCCCTTTTCAATTCGGTTAAAGCATGAGCAATGCTTAAATGAGTAACATTAAAAACATCTACAAAGTAACATTAAAGACACCTACAAAGGCGCTACACTTCATGTCAAAATAGACAAAAACTTAACAATGAAGATGATCCCAATACAGAAAATGATAAGATAAGGTATTTCAATTTCTCCAAAATTATTTACCGTGGCATTAGAAGACGTTTGTAAGAACTTGCATGGCAGCAAAAAGAAGTCAATACAGATGGAACTTTTTCAAATCTTCTCCGATTAGCCGACGACATTGTGGTCATGAGCACCGACATGAGGAAGAACTTAGGATTATGTTGTGCAAACTTAGAGAAGCGTCACAGAAGATGAGCCTAAAATAAAACTCAAAAAATAAAACAAAAATTATAAACCTAAACAACATCCGTGTCACTATCGATAACCACTCTGTTCAAGTAGTGGAAGAATATATATATCTTGGACACAGTCTATGATGCTTGCGTATTGTAAGAACTCAAAACCCTGGAATAGTAAAGTGCACAACAACTACAAGTTTTCAAACATGCAATAAAGTGTGCGTCGCTATAAATCAGCTTAAGGTAAACAAAATAGCAAAGATAGCAGGAAAAGAACCAAAGTAAGCGCTAAACTTACATGTTACATTATTAGCCAGTAGAAACCACAAAGAACAAAGAAAAGCATCAGCGTACCCATGTTAAGATGGCAAAACATTATACAATGACGAGCGGAAAATAATTAAATAGTGCCAGCACAAAACAGGTCAATATAAAAAAAAAAAAAGATATTAATAATGATAAAGTTATCAAAATGTCAGGCAAAGCCTGTTAAAACAATATCAACAAAATTGACTCAAAAACGCCATGCTATTGCACGGAAGCAATACCGGCCACTAAAGGTATGAGGTTAGAAAATCAAAAAACCTATCTCTTCACTAAAACCTGCCATTAAGCATTATATATAAAAAACAAAAATGTCAGAAAATAACAACAAGATACCCTCAGGTTGGTAGCAGTAGTAGCGCAAAATCCCACCCCGGGCACAAACCGGGCAACTCTTAGGATTCAAAGAAAACAATTATTCGACAGCAAACTAGCAGCAGCTCTCGAAGATAGATAGACGTAAATAAAGAAATAAAATCTCAAAAACAGAACAAAAAAAAACCTACAAACGCAAAGGTAGACTAGGCGAGGACATAAAAGCAACACTCGACACCACCCTTATCAGCTACAGACACTACAAAGGTGCTAAAGCAAAAATTTTCTTCAAAAAAAAAAGAAAAATTTCATTAACAATAATATCAAAAAGGCACCCCAAATAAAGAACATGGGAACAAATGCCAAAAAAAGAAGATTGAAACCCAAGGAAACAAACTGCATCTGGGTTTCACTAGAGTATCACACGGTTACTGGTCCCATCTTAAAAATAATGGCAACAAACCAGACAAAACACGTTTTAAGTAAAAATACTAAAAATTGTGCAAATAAATGTACTACTGCACGGCAGCCTTCAATATCAAAAAGAAAAGATAAATAAGCTAAGTATTCCAAGCAGATGACTCTTATGAGCCAAACCCTCGTCATTGTTCCGTACATGTATCATAGTATAACAATGTTATAAAAAAGTTAAAAAAAAACTCGGAAAAAATATTATGAGGGCGTTCAGAACAAACCCTTATGTTCTTGCTTTCAGAAAACGCTAAGCAAAGATCACATTGCAAACATTAGATCCCTGCTAAAAAAAAAGATTACACAGAACCGGCAAAAAAACTCTTTAGGATCTACTGCAGATACACTTCTCAGGCTGTACGCTAGCAAAAAAAACTAAGAAGGCATTAAAACAAAAAAGAAAAGGGAACTAAGCAGAAACAAATGCCATAGTAAACAAAGGTAACTAAGTGTGCAGACACAACAGGTACCTTTGCTCCAACCTTTGTTCTGACCATAGTATCGTACCTTTGCTAACCACTCAGCACTTAGACCAATAAACTTGGACCTAGAACTTATTGCTGCAATCCTCGTATTTATATGTATTTCTAAAATCAATGCTTCAGTATTTAAGAGTCGGATGCATGTGACAGAAAAGGCTTGCCGCCAATATGCATACTAATAAAAAAAGACTACACAAAATTGCTCTAAAAGCCTTGATATTTAAAAAGCATTTTACAATACTATCTTTGTATCCATTGCCACAACAATAAAAAACAAATGCATATCACCTTTCGTAGATATTGGGTAAACTTAATGCTGAAACTATAACAATTAAATTATATGGTAGAGCTGTTGAAACTAAAGTCACTACCCACAGGGCAATGTCTTGTCACCTCTACTGTGGTGCCTTGTCATCGACGGCCTACTGCAGTTACTGAGTAGCATAGTCGTCTTCATCTTAAGCTACGCCAATACTCTTACCATCTTGGTAAGCGGGAAGTTTAGAACAACTGTATCTAACTCAATGCAAAATGCACTAAGCATTGTAAAAAAGTGGTCCAAGGAAGAGGGACTATTAGTAAACTTAAGTAAAATGGCAATCTAAAGATATATAAATCCACACTCCCGATGTAAAAAAGTAAAATACCTAGGACTTACGATTACTACCAAACTATCTTTTCGTACTCATCTAGATAAAAGTGATTAAAACGCCATCCGGGTGCAGTTTGCAGCCAAATCGATAATCGGACAAACATAGGATCAAACACTCGATATGATCAGATGGCTATACACCGTAGTGATCAGACCAATCATCACACATAGATCGCTCGTACAAGATAAAAAAACTACTTTCAAGTGCCGTACAAAACTAGGTAAAGTACAAAGATTAGCATGTTTATTAATAGTAGCTCACTATCATATTCTATATATCTGTAACTTTGTCAATATACTTTGCTTTAATACCTTTCACTATTTAAATGACTTCTTAAGTCACCAACTACAACATGAAGCTTATGTAGTTCATTTTGGTCTGTTGTTCAATAAGCCTGGGTCTCACTATGATATAGTTAGCATCTACATGAGTGTTTATATTCGTATTCTCTCGTCTATTTCAATACACTAATGCCCGTACTAATAGTCAGAGATTAAATCTCGGATTGATCCTGGATTCATGAATCCGAGATTCATTTTAATAGTCGTTGATTGGCTCTAAGCTAGTTCACGGATATTGTGACGGTGCGGAACGAGTTGAAAACTATGCAACCGTCAATATTATCCTAGATTCAAATAATCTTGGGACCACCCAAGATTATTTGAATATTGATGGTTGCATAGTTTTCAACTCGATCCGAGAATTAAGCAAAGAATACATGGCCAGATGCAAATAAAGTTGCCGTCATAATATCCATGAATTGGCTTAGAACCAATCAACGAATAGCAAAATGAATCTCGGATTCATGAATCCACTCTGACTATTAGTACGGGCATTTACCTAATCTCACACTACTTTGTACTTCTTTCCGCATTCATCTTATTTTTGTTTAGACTGATTGTTAGTTAAATATTCATTTGCATAATCAAGTAATTGTGTTTCCACAGAATTTCATTGCGGTCTAGACTGTAGCATACAAGAGGCAATAAAATTAATAAAATCATAAATTCTGCGCAATGTGAGCAAAGCAAAAAAGCTCAATTGCATTTTCATATTTATTCCCATTTATCCATCCAGATGCACAATGTAAAATAATTAAAAATATAACTACTGATACTGAACAACTACAAATTTATTAAAGAGTACTTAAACAATTTTAATAGTTAGCTTATAATAATTTTAGTTTAATCATCAAACTAATTTGATCCCAAAAATTAATCGAAACTTTACCCTGCAATAAATATGAAATAGTGGTAAGGGAGCGTATACTATTTATTAATAAGCAGCTCGGCCCAAGTCAACAAATCTTTCAAAGTAGTGACTACTCTATAATTATGTTTAGGGCCAATAACCCTCCACAAAATCAATGTGTAAAACGGGGAATCAAAATTATTATTAGTCATGCCAACATTGGATTCCGTTTAATTAAATAACAATTTAATCTATATAATCAATATAATTCATGCACATATCAATCAGATTTCACAAACGAATAATTTATAATACCGATTATTAATGCAATTGAAAGTTAGCTAAATATCAATTGCAAATACCAATAACGCTTTATAAAACACGATTGCAACTTTATAGATATTTTAAGAAGAAAAGTAATCTTTAGTACTCAAATAAAGAAACAGCAATAACAATCAACTTAAAGCTATTTTTATAGTCCAAGAACTTGAAGTTTAAAAGTTTCATTGTACTAACCGATAAAATTACCTCTTATAAAACTGGTAAAAATTGTATATTAAAGATATATAATTGGATCCCCTGTCGCCGCAAACGTCAAGCCAATATGCTCCAGGGTTGAAGGGATGATAAAGTGATTTCACATATAAAAGCTTGTTAATTCGGAGCTATTATTTCATTTCGAAATCACATATGATTGGCACTGTCAAATTGGAACGCACGCCATAGTTCAGCGACCTCCGTTTCTCATATATTACAGTGTTCCACATTGTACAATTTTGCTCAACAATATATCCACTGTAATTAGTCGCCACTCCTACACTGTTCACATACGGCATTATAACATTTCTTTTTTCTATACATACAATAACCATAACTAAATAAATTCCATTATTCGCCACCTATTCAACAGATGACACCTGTAATGACTGTATGTATGTATTAAACAAACATAACTACATGTAATATTTAAGTAAATGGATATAGCAACAGTAACTTTATGGATTCAAACATTTACGACCAGTTGTGGTGGCACATATTACTTATTTATTATATGTTAGAATACCTATAATTCTGATCAAATAGGTGTAGCCATTAACAACATGAAAAGTTATTATATGAAATAACGTAAATATAAAAAGTTATTAATATCAGAATTATTAGGGTAAATTTACTACCTGTTTATTGATTATCGTTTCAATAATATCGGTAGCTGTCCTGTCATTCACCTGAAGTAGTCAATGTATTGGCTGAAGTTGATTAGATCAATTTATTACTGAAACTTCAATAGCTAATCTACTTTCAGACATTCATTAATCATCATTTATTGAAGGGCTTAATTGCATAAGGCGGGTAGCTCAACGAGTTTTACTATGGATAGGTCGTCTACTGTGCAAACATATAACTTACAAAAAATTAATGATAATTTGTTGCTGAAGGTCAATTACACTGTTTAGTATTTCATTTTTCATCTTAAAAGCCCAGTAAATAAAGTTTTTAAATCACAAGATTTGATTATTTGTTTGTTACAAAGTCTTTCATAAATTATTAATAATAATATAATTTACAGACTAATTAACTTATTTTTTAATTAGTTAATTTATTAATTATTTAATTAAGAACTATAATTTATTTTATATGCTTATCAAAGTTTAAAAAATAAGTTCAGTGTTTACTAATTTACTAAATCCTTCTCAAACATAATTGGAAAATGACAGTTAAATTTTTTATTGATATTTTTTACTATTTTAAGTTATGTCTATTTTCAAATACATTTTAATTCAAGAATGGCAGTCTATCAATTCCTTTATTTCATTGTAAAAATTTGTTAAAATGTATTTTAAGCTGTATAGCTTGGCCAGATGCTTTCAATATTTCTAGGAGCATAACCCCTACTCTTCTCCGAGCACACGTTGTTTATTTATATTTGTTTTCCTGGAAACATTTAGTCCTTTATTGTTTTGAATAATTTTATTACTTATCTTTGTTCTGGTGGCATTTTAGTTTTTCGATTTTTCGACTTAGTAGTCTCACGAGTTTTGTTGCTGTATTTTGTATTACTTGCTTAATTTTTCTATTAAGCTCCGTTACATCTTCATCGTGTTGCATTATATGTGTTCGTAGTTGTAGGTTCAGGTTTTCTCTTTATTCTTTTATATGGCCTTAAATCTTTTTGCTGTTTTAAGTCGTCCGTTTATGTATTTTGTTTCTGACTTAACCTCCAAGAACTATCCATGCCCATTTTTATAACATCACTTATATAGCTTTATTCAACCGAATGTTGTATATCAGGAGTTTGTAAATCAAAACTCATATCCCGACAACACTGTTCTCATTTCTATTATAAAACATCACGTGCCCAGATTGTAAGCATTCTTCTCCTTTTCTTTTTAATTCTGATATGCCTGAAATGTCTCAGTTGATTTTGTCCAGCTCGTATTCTAGTTTAGTTAATCTCTCTACAGTTCGTTCTCGCTTTGTAAATTGCTATATATAGTTGACACCCTAATTTAATCCAGAGATTCTAAGCACCCCTAAGATGCAAATCTGATCACTGTAATTTTTGTCATCAGTAATTCTTCTCTGATGACAAAAGTCACCTCTTGATTGAAAGTTTTTCTGGAAGCTGCCTTAGCCATAGCTACTTGATCTCCTGTAGACTAAAGGCAATTTGATTGTTTCTGCTTTCATTTGATAATTTAAGAAAATTTTGACCATTCAACATTACGCGGGCCATACATCTTTGTGAGTCCTAGAAAATGTCTAGGATTATTTAACTAAGAAGTAGGATATGTGGATTAACGACGCTATTTTATTTAGCTCCTACCCTTTAAGCTAGGCTTAAAAAACTTCCCCTATCCGCAACCTGGCACCGCGCCCTGTAGCACAACCATATCTAAACAGATAGTCAACTGCCAGCAGCCGAGAGAAAAACCCATTTCACCACCCAATTAAAACCAGCCCGCAATACCGGGAATACATGCAATTCTAATTGCAACACCAAGCCGACCCAAGACGGCAAATCATCTCGATTGACTAGTCACCAATCAGGCCGTCTAATAACTAATTCAGCTGATTAATTCCGATTAATTAATTAATTCACCTTTATTTCAAAGTGAATCCAACACCATCCACCGCCGACCATCTGTCTGACAATAAAATACCAGTATTTTTCTTCGCCCAATTCCATTCCCAATTCGTCCAATTCATAAGTTTAAAGAGCAAGGTTATAAAGATAGTCAACGTTGAGTCACTCCGGGTAGACTGCTTAAATGACACCGTTAAGCAGAACCGGCAAAACCTCGCCAATACCCTCCTCTCCTTACGAATGAATATCAAGAAGAGCATAGCCGACGTAAACGCAGACTTAGTATCGCTCTTGGCTAAGTACTCCAACGAGCTAGTCCAAGCGCTGGTAGCACTAGCCGCGACCTCCACAACTGCGGCTGCAACGTCCCAGCTCATCAAGACCACTGGTGCACCAACCCAGCCTTCCCTCAACAACCAGGTCGAGTCCAGCTCCTCCGAAAACAAAGACGCCATAAAGCTCCAACTATACGACAAAGTCGGAGACGCCCTGGACGCACCGCCTGCAAAGAAGAAGTTAGCTAAGTAGTTGACTACTCCAAGACAAAAAAGAAGAAGAAAGCGCAAGGAAAGATTTCTAATTTTTCTATTATTGGGCTATTAGCTGGTCTTCCAAGTCAATCGCCTTCAGCGCCAGGGTCTTTAACAAGCAAAGCCAAAGAGTCCAAGACCCGGCCGGCCCCTAAGACCAAGGCGTCCATTTCGAAAACAGCCTCTCGCCCACTTGGTCCTCCATCAAGCCTTCCCCAGTCATCTACCACAGAGAAAGCAGACGCACGTCGCCCGCCTCCCATCATCATTAGTAAAAGATCCAAATTTCCTGGGTTAATGGCAAGATGTCAAGAACATGAAGGTCTCCATCGCCTGTCTCTTACAAAGCTTTGCAACCTCTCAGTCAAGGAACATCGTTAAATGCCACCGTTGCCAGCGTTATGGCCACACAGCTTCGCGATGTAATTCCCCATATGTGCGCGGTAAGTGCGTGGTAAGTGCGCCGAAAGGCATCCCACATCCACGTGCAAAAATAACAAAGAGAACATGTGCATCGTGCAAGGAGCTCCACACAGTTGTTACAGACTTTATCAAGTGGAAGGCAGGTATATCCTCTAAGCCCCATTCCAAGGCTCCTGCCTCTCAATGCCAGCACAGAGCAATCCTATGCTCAGGCAACAGATAGTCGGGCTTGTCTCAAGCAAATAATGCTGATTTTAAAAGGTTTATCGCAGCTTCTGCACATCTTCTAGATTAATTTCTAGATTCAGACTAAATGCTTAATGTAAAACCAGACATAGTCGAGGTATAAGATCTCCCCAAACACTATGTAATCGCCTATAAAACTAGCACAATGTGTAATCTTATGTATATCTACTACGACAATTTTCACTAAGATTAGGAAGGTCCTTGCACTAATAAGTGCAAACGTCTAGGAATAATTGAAGAAGGAATTTAATCGGTAGGCCCTCGTGAAAAAAAATGCGACACTTTTACAAGGTCTTTTAGAAAGATTCTCCTCCCAATTAGCAAAAAAAAACATCTAATATAAACAAACTTTCACAAGCTGAGCGTCGGAAAGGGTAGCTGTGGTAAAGCGGTTAACCTCGTTAAATAAACACGCCTAAAGTAAGGAAATCAGTTAAACCGTCCTATCTGGAGATTTGTTTAGTATCCCTCACAATAATCTAGTCTAGTGTTGCGCAACGCATTAAGTTTCTCACTTATAAAACCAACTAAAATTCCCATCAGACTAAAATTCAAATATGAGAACAAAACCTATTCATACCCAAGAGTAAAGGTTTGGTGTAGAGAACTCAAACAGAGCCGTAAATGTGCTAAAAATCATAGCCAAATCACTATTGTATAAAAAAAATGTGTTGATTACGGTGTTTTAAAACGGGGAAGAGAGAAGAAAGGCTAATACTTCTTCTTCTTCTTAGCGTGCCTATCTAATAGATAACAAATCCACATAGCAATTTTCACTTTGTTAGCGGACATACAAAACAACTCCGTTCACGTTCTTAGGTTCTTTAACCATTTTTTTTTTCTTCCAGGTTCCTTTCTAACATCTAGCTTTCCCTAAAGTATGTGTTGCAAAATATGGTTTAAATTTTCTAGCTCATATGTCAAAGATACTCCAACTTCCTACTTTTCACGGTGTGTATAACTTGATATTCAATTTGCTTAGGACCTCTTCATTAGAAATATATTCTGTCCAGAAGATTCTGAGAATTCTTCTGTAGAACCACAACTCAAAAGCATTTAGTTTTTTTTAAGCCTCCGTGAGAATCCAAGGTTCAACTTCGTACAAGAGTACCGGAATCACATAGCATTTAGCCAGTTAAGTTTTAATTTTGAAGTACAGGCGTAGATTTTTAAGACTTTGCCAATTTTTGTAAATGCTACTGGACCCATTCCTCATTCAACAAGCTTCCCAGATAAGTGAATTTTTGTACTCTTTCAATTTTCTTGTTGTGCAAGAGTCAATCTCCACCCGGATCTATGATGTTTTTACTAATGACCAGCTATTCGCTTGCTGCAGATATCTTGTTAAAGAAATGCTGCAACCAGTCCATATAACTCGCAGAAACGCCTGTGTCGTCAACATATCCTTTATATGTTGTTTATTATAACACAATTAATCAATATTCCTTGATCAACATTATTCAAAGCATCTTTAAATATCATCTCCAAGTAAACGTTGTCTTTATCGTAGACACTTGTCTCCTTAAAAATGTCAATTAGTTTAGTATACTGTATAAAGGACCTTACCAAAAACTATGAAATGGGTATAGTTATAACAGTTTACATCTCAACATTTCTAAAACAGTACTTAAATACTTCTCTTGTCCCCATACCGTTTCTAAAGTCAAACTGGGTTTTAGACAAATTATTCTTCACACCGGCTGTATATTTAAAAAAAATCTGGAGGTAACTCATGATGCATATTGTTTTGTAGTCTCTACCGGTGCTGAAGTATATACTGAAGAGATTTGTCAACATTTTAATGGCATTTTCATTCAATAGTTTAATTAACTCTAAAAACATTTTGTCTAAACCTGATACTTTTCCTTCTATTCCGTGTTTAATTACCTTGTCTACTTCTTCCTATAGTATTCTGAGACAAGAAGTACAAGTGTCGACGAAATGGTATTCCTTTCATCTTTAAAAAGTGTCTGAATGTATTTCTGCCAGACGTCAATTCTTTTACGTTTTTTAAGAATAATATTTTCATTATGATCTATTAGCTTTCCCAATGCTTTTGGTCTAAATGTTTCTGCTGCCTCCTTTACCTTCTTATGACGGCTAATACTGTCGTCCTTGCTGTCTAACAATTCTATTTCTTCACATTTTGTGATAAACCATTCTTCCTTTGATTTCTTGACCATTTTCTTAACTATCTTATCTAGTTACGTATATTTTGTTATAAAAGAATAAACAAAATAAAAAACAAACAGATAAGAGAAAACCATCAAATCAAAACCATACACATCACAATAGATAAAAAACAATTAACATGCCAGAAAATAGACAAACAAAGCAAGTATGTAAAGCAAGTATAAAAAAATAGAACGGCATTGAAGATAAGAATAAAACAATCGACACCCAAAAAAGTATAAAAAGGTTCAAAAAAATAATATGTATTGTATATATATATATATATATATATATATATATATATATATATATATATATATATATATATATTTACAATGCAACATGCAAAGTCACTTTTATACTTTTCGAATTATTGAACATATAGATAGAAAATCAAATTTGTAGCAGAAAGCTAACTGTACCTTTCTTTTACACTCTTAAATAAAAAAGTTACAACAGGTTTTAATTTGTGTAGGCTGGCCGATAGAACAAATAACGCACGCCCATTATTTTATTTCCATGGCCAACGTTGCTTGTTAAGCAAACTGTTATGACTGTAAATACCTAGCCTTTTACATAATACAATTCTTTATCTTCATTGTAATTTTATTTTACCCTATTCTGAATGAAATGCCATCACACACATTTAAATATACCAATCATTCAATTAATTTATTAGACAAGCAAGCAATTTTTTTTTTAATTTAAATCTTGTTTATACTATTAACAAATCAAGTTGCATTTAATATAATGTAATATTTTACATTAAATGCGATATAATTATATTAGTTAGTATAAAACGAAGCATTTAAAAACAGGAATATATTAACTTCTTCACTCAACCTTCATCAATAAAAGGGGAAACGTAAAACTATAAATAGATTTTATGTGTATTTTTTTGTAGTAGACCGTTTCTTTTGGATATTACAGCATCCTTTTAACTTATTTTCGCTGTAATGATATTTGTATAGGCTACTATTATTTTATTTTACATTATTTTATTTTAAATTATGATGGATGGATTTATTTCTTATTATATCACAATAAATGTAGTACAATTAAAAACACTTTTATGCTAGGTATCAATCTACGTATATAAGCGTGAAGAAATTATTATTGTTATTTTTTTCCACTTGTAAAAAGTGTAAACCGTTTTTGCGCAAGTTAATTGATTATTTAATTTGAAAATGCAATTGTCTAAGTATACAAATAAAAAATTTGTTTTTTAAGTAACAGTTAAATTTTTTATTTTATAATTTTTACGCTGCGTATAATATGGTTTCAATAAATACAACAATCCAATATTAATTAAATTATTATTTAATACAAGATAACTTGCTTAGAATTAAATTAAATAAATTAATATTAAAACTTAAAACATATTAACCGCAGTAAGCAGTAATGGTCCGACGGCGGATATTACTTATTTTATTTTATCTCAAAAAACACATAATATTGTTAATTATTTGTTCCGTTTGTGTGAAACAAGTAAACAAGTTAACAACTAAACAACAAACTATCTAAACAAGTTAACAAGTTAACAAATAAACAAATAAACCAGTATACAACATAACAACTAAACATGTAAACAACAAAACAACTAAACATGTAAACAACTAAACAAGTAAATAACTAAACAAATAAACAAGTAAACAAATAAACAACTAAACAACTAAACAGAACAACAAGTAAACAAGTAATCAAGTAAACAACTACACAAGTAAACAACAAAATAAGTAAACAAGTAAACAAGTAAACAAGTAAACAAGTAAACAAGTAAACAAGTAAACAAGTAAACAAGTAAACAAGTAATCAAGTAAACAAGTAAACAAGTAAACAAGTAAACAAGTAAACAAGTAAACAAGTAAACAAGTAAACAAGTAAACAAGTAAACTAGTAAACAAGTAAACAAGTAAATAAGTAAACAAGTAAACAAGAAAACAAATAAACAAGTAAACAAGTATACAAGTGAACAAGTAAACAAGTAAACAAGTAAACAAGTAAACAAGTAAACAAATAAACAAGTAAACAAGTAAACAAGTAATCAAGTAAACAAGTAAACAAGTAAACAAGTAAACAAATGAACAAATAAACAAGTAAACTAGTAAACAATTGAACAAGCTTCATCTATAATTCTTTCTTGTTATTTATTTTATTTTTATTCACTTATTAATTGTAATATTTTTTTGCGCATAGTAATAGTTTAATCGAATTGCAATTGCAATTTTCTAAGTATATAACTAAACATTTTTTCTTTAATGTAACAATTAATATTATCTAAACTTTGTAGTGTTTATCCGTCGGCAGTTGAATTTCTTACTTTATATTATTACACCGCATAAAATAAGCTTTTAATAAACACAAAAATTCATTATTCAATTAATCTGAATGATCACATTACAAGATATCTTGTTTTGAATTAAATTGAATGCATTAAGATTAAAACTTAAAATATACTAACTGGATTAAGGTGTAATGGTCCGACGGCGGATAAATTATTTATTTTATATTATCTCAACATACACATAATATAGTTACTTATTTGTTTCGTTATACAGTTGTTTGTGTGAAACAAGTAAACAAGTAAACAAATAAACAAGTAAACAAGTAAACAAGTAAACAAGTAAACAAGTAAACAAGTAAACAAGTAAACACGTAAATAAGTAATCAAGTAATCAAGTAAACAAGTAAACAAATAAACAAGCAAAGAAATAAGCAAGTTAACAAGTGAACAGGTAAACAAATAATCAAATAAACAAGTTATCAAGTTATCAAGTTAACAAGTTAACAAGCAAACTAGTAAACTAGTAAACAAGTTAACAAGTAAATAAATAAACAATTTATTAAGTTATCAAGTTAACAAGCAAACACGTTAACAAGTAAACAAGTAAACAACTAACTAAACAAGTAAAGAATTAAATAAATAAACTAGTAAACATGTAAACAAGTAAACAACTAAACAACTAAACAACTAAACAACAAACTAACAAAACAAGTATACAAGTTTACAAGTAAACAACTAAACAGCTAAACAACAAACTAACAAAACAAGTAAACAAGTTAACAAGTAAACAAGTAATACTCAAACAAGTAAACAAGCAAAGAAGTAAACAAGTAATTACGTAAACAAATAAACAACTAAATAAGTAAACCAGTAAACAAGTAAACAAAAAAACAAGTAAACAAGTAAACAATTTATTCTGTAATCTTTTATTGTTATTTATTGTATTTATTGTTTTTTTTTTTCACTTATTAAGTATAAACCTTTTTTGCGCATAATAATAGTTTAATTAATTTGCAATTGCAATTTTTTAAGTATTTAACTAAACATTTTTTCTATAATGTAACATTTAATATTATCTAAATTTTATAGTATTTATCCGTCGGCAGTTGAATTTCTTATTTTATATTATTGCACCGCATAAAATAAGCTATCAATAGATACAAAAATTTAGTATTCAAATAATCTGACTGATCACTATTACAAGATAACTTGTTTTAAATTAAATTGAATGCATTAAGATTAAAACTTAAAATATGATAACTGGATTAAGGTGTAATGGTCCGACGGCGGATAAATTACTTATTTTATATTATCTCAACATACACATAATATAGTTATTTATTTGTTTCGTTATACAGTTGTTTGTGTGAAACAAGTAAACAAGTAAACAAGTAAACAAGTAAACAAGTAAACAAGTAAACAAGTAAACAAAAAAACAAGTAAACAAGTAAACAAGTAAACAAGTAAACAAGTAAACAACAAACTAACTAAACAAGCAAACAAGTAAACAACTAAATATGTTAACCAGTAACCAAGTAAACAAGTAAACAAGTAAACAAGTAAACAAATAAACAAGTAAACAAGTAAACAAGTAAACAAGTAAACAAGTAATCAAGTGAACAAATAAACAAATAAACAAATAAACAAGATAACAAGATAACAAGTAAACAAGTAAACAAGTAAACAAATAAACAAATAAACAAGTTAACAAGTTACCAAGTTAGAAAGTTAACAAATAAACAAGTAAACCAGTATACAACAAAACAACTAAACATGTAAACAACAAAACAACTAAACATGTAAACAACTAAACAAGTAAATAACTAAACAAATAAAAAAGTAAACAAATAAACAACTAAACAACTAAACAGAACAACAAGTAAACAAGTAATCAAGTAAACAACTACACAAGTAAACAAGTAAACAACTAAATAAATAAAAAAAGTAAACAAGTAAACAAGTAAACAAGTAAACAAGTAAACAAGTAAACAAGTAAACAAGTAAACAAGTAAACAAGTAAACAAGTAAACAAGTAAACAAGTAAACAAGTAAACAAATAAACAAGTAAAGAAGTAACCAACTAAACAAATACACATGTAAACAAGTAAATAACTAAACGTCTAAATAAGTAAGCCGCCAGATCATTACTATTTAATTCAGTTAGTTTTAGTTGCATGCATTCAATTTAACTTGTCAAACAATGTGGAAGTAAAAGTTTACTTATTGTATATTTTGTAATCTGCATACTTAGAAATTTTTGTTAAATAAATTTCAATTATATAGAACAATTTTGCATATTAAACTACAAAAACTATTTTTTCATATAATATTTATTATTAAAAACTGCAAAATAAATTTGTTAATTAGGTTACAGTATAATTAAAAATTTATATTGATTATTGAAAACTATTGTGATTGCTGTAGTGTTGTATGATATTAACGCGCAATAAAACAATAAGTAAAAGCAGTAATAAATAATATAATGATACTATATTACATCGCCGTGAAATTGTGTTTATCTCAAAGTCATGCCAGTTCAATAGCCTGCTTAAGCAGCAGATGTTTCAAACAATATAATGATAACAATATCTCTATTATGCCACTTGCCGTCGCTAGGTATTAAAATAAATTCAAGGATTATTCCAATAAAAATAAATAGTACTGCGTGTTTTGTATAATTAATCAGCATATTGCAGCACAGGATAAAAATTTAATCAAAACTAATTGATGCAAATTGAATTAATATAAAACGTTGCAATAACGAAAGAAAATAGTAGGCGGTTACAAATTTCTATCGTTGCTAAACAAGCAACCCACCACAGAGCTGGTCACGCCTATAGAAGATCACATATATTTTGGCGCCTTCACCATGGTTTCATATGTTGCGTTGCGTATATAGAACATACGAGACCACGACTTCGTATGTTCTTTGTGATCTTGCATGTTGCGTTGCGTATCTAAAATGGTCTTGCATGTTGCATTGTATATATATATATATATATATATATATATATATATATATATATATAAAAACGTTACCAAAATGACCGATTTTTAGTTAATCAATCAAATGTCTGCACGACAAGAAATAAAATTTCATAATTAGTAATGGTAACAAAATGTTTTGATCTAAGTAGCTCAGTGAGATACAAAAAGTTACTTCTGCATACACACACATTTTTTTTTATCAGAATAAATATTTAAGTATTACTAATAACAAATATTGCATTAATGAGTGCTTAAAGTCGACAAGGAACACTTTAAATTAAATTAAGGATCACATTTTGGTAAATATTATTCCATTCCTGCAATAGCAACTGTCTTAGCTCCTGAGCAGTTCTTGGAGCAGGTGTATGCTTTCGGATACGTCGTCCCAACTCATCCCAGACATGTTCTATAGAATTCATGTTCCGGCTTAGAGCTGACAAATCAAACCGCAAAATTCCCACTTCCAGATAATCTTTCACAACTCTGGCTACGTAAGGTGTAGTATTATCTTGCATGAAAATGCCGCGCTCGCCCATAGTTGTCATGAAGGGCATAACATGATCTAGAGAACCTCCATAATGTATCTGTGAACTGTCAGAGAGACATTCTCTATAAAGACCAACACTGTGCGTGCTTCGGTAGAAATTCCTGCCCAAACCATAACCCACCCACCACCAAATCCGCGTCATCTCCACACTTTTCGACGTCCATCTGATCCATTGAGGGAAAAGCGCGGCTCATCTAAAAACAGTACTCTGCTCCAGTCCTCATTAGACCTAACCTAACGGTCCATTCACTAACATTTGCATCTCTAATTTCATGGAATTGATTTTGTACATAAACTGCAGAAGTTGTTCTATTCCGCAAACTTGTGGACACCAAATCATCTCTGTTCGTAGATACTTTTTTTCGCCCTGATCCTGATCTTTTGGTTATCAGGTCAGTAACCAAGTTACGCTGATACACCTTTTGTACAGTACAAAGGCTTTTACCAACAATCCTTGCAGTTTCATGTTTTCCTCGCCCATCTTCAATCGACGCTATAATTCTTGCCACAACAATAGGGGCTAATACACTTTGTGAATGACAAATTTCGCATAAAAAAATCAATACTAAGTAGAATAACAACAACAAAATGTAGGTTATTCCATTAGAGCGAAATGGATGCTGATTCATAAAAGTCTGTAACGGTGATAATAACTGACAGATAGATAACATTTGTCAGGAAATGAATTATTAAACGTCTACTTTGGTTGAAAATTTGCAAACAGCAAAGTTAAAACAGCAAACATAAAGTTCAAACAAAAAATTCCAAAAATAAGTCATAATTGACCTCTATTTTTTGCTCGCCAGTGTAGTATAACATGTTTAAAAAAAATTTAATATAAAAAAGTTAATAAAAATCAATAATAATATAAAAACTTACTCAATTAAAATATAAAATTCAAACTCCAAACTTTTCTACAAAACAAATAGGAATATTATGATAACATATATTCAAAAACCCAGTTATATAAAAGAAAATAAAAAGGGCATACGGATAATATTGAATGTATGCTATATAAGCTTTGCCTATCAAATATATATTTATACAAAAACGACTCCCTATTTCACCCACAAGCGTTTTAAGTGGAAATACACTGTAGCCTACAACGTTTGTTTTTTTGGAGGGTGCAATATTATTCTCGCTTGAACCTCACAAATTTTAAACCACAATGTCCTACTGGGCTTCAAGTGTTCATTTCACCCCAACAAGAATATTTCATTACATATACAATCTCAAGTTTTAATCTTTATTTTTAAATCATCATAATAAAATCATAGAATAGAATTTAATGTTAATTTAATCTGTTCTGTAATAAAATAAACTTTAAGAGTACTTCTAAAAGCCACAATAGAAAAACCAATAAAAAAACTCCTCGCTTACTGCCTTGTTGAATAAAAAAATATACGCGCTATGTATTTTATAAAGCTGCTTACTATAGGCTAGCAACAACACACATTACGTTTTTTTCGCCGCATTCGCAGAAAAAATCAGTAGCAATAAAATATTTTTATGATTTATTTTATAGCGTTAAATAAGAACCACTATAGTTAATACAATTCGGATAGAAAAATTCAATATTTTATGTCATCGTTAAAATTAATTACGTTGACATTTCATAGAAAGAATAGCATTAAATGCTGGAAGTGATATAAAATATTTACAATAATTTAATGGATTGCCTATTTCGTTGATTTTAATGTAGAAATTTAAAACGCATATGAAATTCTATAAACGAGGTTAATGATAATACAATAAATCATCACATGTAGAGATTATAAATTAAAAATTTAAAAATACGTTGATGACTTTATTAACTCAAGTGACATACATATAAGGATAATTCTATCTTGTAACTCATAATATATATTAATAATTAATATTTATTAAATTCATCTATAATCAGTGAGAGTCAAGAAAAAGTAAATAATGCACAAATAAGATGTATCTGTCTGTCTATGAAATAGTGCTGCTAACCAAGAACAAAAAAGATGACAGATACATATTTATTAGTTTGTAAGACCATTACAGAGGTATAAACACGTTACAAGATATCTGCAGATATAAAAACATATAGATATGCACATATTATATGCACATATAAATAAATAATACAAAATTAAAACTTTAAGTAATGCAAAAAAATCATAATATAATCATATGCTAAACTATATTATAAACATTGAAAAGTTAACAATTTCATTGTAATTATAAACACATCCGGTGATAAAAATATGTTTAATATAGATTTAAAATTGTTTACTGCACATATTCTTAACAAGTTTTAGGTTATTTATGGCTATTGTGAAATGATTTGTTTTGAATAAATATGTATATAGATATATATCTACTGCCAGCCACAATATTGTAAAACATAGCTCAATATAGTGTACATCATACCTTAGTATGCAGTAATAAGCTCTTCTCAATTGATTGACTTTTTTAAAACAATATTAAGATTGAAAATAAAAATTCCAGAACTGAAACTTGTACTCAATAAATATAGCAACATCTGTCAAATTTGTTGTGAATTGTTCAGAAGTGTATGGCAATTCAACGTAGAAAGCTATAGCAATGAACAACGTGTGCAAAGCATCAAATTTTATTATCAAAAACCAAAACCGTCCTGCCGAGTCAACTATTCGACGTTTGGTGCTAAATTAATCCGGTTATCCGGTTCGATTAATAAGAAGTCAACACCCGTACGTCACCGAAACGCAAGATCTGATTAAAACATCGCTGACCCTATTAAATCCAACTGACCAAAGATTTAAGATAATCAAATTTCGCCAAAAAAATCATCTTTAGCGACAAAACCCATTTTTGCAAACAAGCAAAATTATCGGATTTGTAGCAATACCAATCCACAAGAGATACACTAGTACCAAATGCTAACCGAGAAAGACACTGTTTGGTACAAATTTTGTTTTAGCGGGATAATTGATCCGTACTTTCAAAACCAAACTGGTATTGCTATAACCGTCAACGGCATGCGCTATAGATCGATGATAAGCAACTTCTTGTGAATTAAACTGGATGATGATATGGATACCAAAAATATGTGGTTCCAACAAGACTGCGCTACGTGCCACACAGCCACACAACGCATGCCAAACATTGTGCGCAAGCGATTTAATGGCATGGTTTTTTTGCGCGGCGGCGACGTAAACTGACCAACAAGATCATGCAATTTAACAACTTTAAAGCTATCTTAAATCGCAAGTTTATGCAAATAAACCGCAAACAAATAATGCCCTCAAATTCAACATAAAAAACGCCATCTAGCAAAGTCAACCTGATTTATGTGAGAAGTCACCGAAAATAAGTCAAAAGACAATAAAATAACCGTAATAAATGTTCAGATTGTAAGTGGATCAGTCGCGTTAAATAAAGATAAATTCGTAGAAAAATGACTGCTATAAATGCACAATAAAGCGACTGATCCCGTTTTAGACGATTCGCTAACGGTTAGGTTAGGTTAGGTTTGGCCAAAAAGATACCAAGTAAACCTAGTTCTAACTAATTCATTCCTTGGTCGTAATGCGTTTTTTTGTCTTTGCTGTACAAAATTAAATTGGGTAAGGTTCAATAAAATGTCATGACAGAATTATAAAAACATGTAGAGTTCTCGCTACAAAACCCTTCAAAACAACATCTAAAAATGCACGCCCCGTTGTTTTATATAAATTTTATATACTAAAACTCAACGTTAACATGCAGATTGTTCTCTATACGTTGCACAAAATTAGTAAAACATGCTAATTTACACCTTATTCAGAATATCCGAAATAAAAAATCAATATGACCACTACATAGTACTTTCACACTAAAAGTACCAATCTAGGATTAAAACAAAAAGACATATTAGCTATGTAAGTTAGTGATAAAGATCAGTACATATATAGTGCATCAAATCATACATTGATAAAAAAAAGCTCTTCTTCGTCAGCAGTTTATACGCCACTGCTGCCCGTAACGCTAGCAACTTACAATACGAGAGACCTACAGTTTTAAGTAGAATCCAAACCACTGAAAATGTAAATGGTATTCCACAGTATATAGAAATCAACCCGACAATCTTCGGTGCATCAGTCGGATGCCTAAACCACTGCGCCACGTTCTCCTTTAAAAGCTCATGTCGCGTAATTTCATTCAAAACAAGCAAGATAGAACATTGAAAGTTGAGTTCAACTTTGAACCCAAATGAATGTTCTGCATGACTAATATAATAATATAGATAATTTATTTAAAACCATCTGCAAGCTACAATAACTACAATACACAACCGGGAAGACTACTGGCAACTCAAGTCATTGTCAATTCAAAGAATGCTACAAGTATATTTGTTAAGATGGCAATATCTACAGAAAACGCTAAGATTTTTTTAAATGAGTATTTAACCGCTATTAATGGTCAGACACTTACAACGTATGCGCACTAGGCAACTACACTGCTCAACATTTGAACACAAGAACATATATAAATAACAAATGACTACTTTTTGAAAAATGCCGTCTTGCTTAATTGATAGTATACGGTTCTGAAAACACTTTAAAGGCAAATAATTAAAAAATTAAACTTAAATAACAAATTTCAAATGTTTTAATAGAAAAATAACAAAACCTTCATTTTAGTATTACAGAAAAGCTTGCTTTGGAAAGAAATAATAACCAAACACTAAAAGATTAATAATTCGTGGGACCTCCTCTAGCTCTTATTGCCCCTTGGCAACGTCTTGGCATGCTGGAAGTCAAATCCCGAATGTAATGCTGAGAAATATTTAGACATTCTTCCAAAACGGCAGTTCGAAGCTGATGGTGATTGTTTGGATCCACTCCTCGTGACCTTATTAACCTTTTCAGGTAATCCCATCCGTTCTCTAAGGGATTAAGATCTGGAAAGTTCAACAGCCGGTCCATGTGTGTAATATTGTTTTCTTCAAAAAATGCATTGATTTGCCTTGTTCTATGAAGACGCGCATTATCATCAACAAACACAAACCATCGCCTATTTCATTGGCAAATAGCAACACTACAAGTTCTAATACTTCATTAAGATACCTGACATATTCATTGTAGCATTTCCAAACATAACCAATTCAGTACGACAAGTCGCAAAAATACCTCCCCGAACAATAATTAATATAGCGTTCTCCTCTGCTTCTTCAAACTTTCACTCTTCCATCGGAGCTATAGAGACGCACTCTGGTCTCGTCAATGAATAAACAACAACCCCAATCTTCAACACTCCAATTTGCATGTTGGTCTGGGCACTTCTACTAGCCTTCTTCTTTTGTGAGCACTTCAACAATGGACATGTTATAAAAAATCTGCACCTATAATTTACCGCATGGAGCCTTTTTCTTACTGTTTCAGTAGATAGTTGAGTACCTTGCATTCAATAAATAAACTTGGGAGTGTTCTTGCAGTAGAAAATCTATTTCTTCAACACTGAATCGTAATAAACCGGTCCTCCCTAACTGTTGTACTGCAATTTTGCCCTCCGCCGTGCTTATGTTGGACAGTTCCAGTGTCATTAAAATGCATTCAAACTCTTCTGATCACATTGTGGCTTACACTGAAATGAGCAGCAACAGTTCTTAGCAAAGCACCAGTAATAAATAAGCGTTCCTAGCGCTTGGCTCATCTCTTTAACACTTGAACGCCTTAATGGCATCTTAGTTGTACTAAACTAAAAAACTGTTTACATCTATTAACAAATCCTAGGTTTCTAGATACTTTCAAAGCAATGTCAACAACATCATCGTTCCAAAAACAATTATGTAAGTTTGTACACCTAAAAGACTAAGAATACTTAGATATAGATTCTTTGTTTAGTTTAATACTGACAAAACCGTAGATTTTAATTTTGAAACATTAAGCAGTTGAGTTTATTTAAAGTTGAAATTGAACAAGTTAGATTTATCCCAGTCAGATATTATTTTGATCATTGATGCTACAGATTCTAAATGAGATATTTCAAGACGCTTAGTCATATTTGTCGATATGATCTTTAGAAAGTATAAAATATAAATAGTTAGTTTTACGGATGATAGCACCGATCATCTAATAAAAAAATATTGAAAATAAGAGAAAAATACCTACATAAAAGTGTACAAATGCTAATGAACAAATACATTATAGAGGAGACAACACCACGCAACTGGCATAACGCAGACAATCATTCTGCACAAAAAAAGTCAAACCAACATTGAAAATAATCGACCCATAAACCTGCTACCACCTATATAAACTAATCACAAAAATAGTAAAAAGTAAGCCAACATATATATATATATAATATATATTACGTTTATTTCTTGCCTTTCGGCCTTGAAAATTACATTTACAAGTACATTTTTAACTTCCCAAAAGTATAAAACCTAATCCTTATAAAATTAACAAAACTAAAAGTGTTTTCTTCTCTGTTCATCTACTTATTTTCTTCGTTTTTAAATTGCCCTCATCCATTCTATCCCTCTTCCGTCCCCTTTCAATATCTCATTTTTTCCCATCTGTTCTTCTCTCATTTCGTTACACTCTTTCAACATATGTTCCATAGTTTCTTTGTCACTCGCTCTTCATTACCACATCTGAATCTTTTTACTATATCTATTGCTCTCTAGGTACGTTGGCAGTTCGCTTTCTATAATATGTTCATAATTTGCGTTGTACCTAGACTCTCTCATTCTTTCAATTTCTTGGCTAGCATACCCATTTCTATTGTAATAATTTTCCTTAATCTTTCCTAGCTTTCCATTTCTTGCTTTCATTTTCTCTTTCATGCATTCTTGTAAGATTTTATATTCGTGTCTCTGTCTCATTATTTCTTCATACTACATTGCTCTTTTTCCTGCTTCTAGTCTTAACTTATCTTTTTTGACTTCCTCCAGCACAATATATGCTGGAGTTTCCGTATTATAAACTTAGCACCCACCTGCAATACTTTACATATATTGCTTCTAATTTTTCTTGTTCCTTCCATCCACATATTTCTGACCCATACAATATCATACTCCTAACTAAACTATCAAACATAAGTCCTTTTATTCTCATACATTCAAATTTTCTTTCACTTATTCCCCAAACTTATCCCACTACTTTATTTGCTTTTCGAGTCATCTCTTTAATGTGTTCGCTTTCAGTGTTGTTCGTGCAAAAAACATATCCCATATATTTAAAAGATTTAACTTCCGTAATACCTTGCCCATTCCATTTCCAGTCCTCAACTTTTTTTCTCCCATCACCCTTTCTGAACACCACAATTTTTGTTTTATCTACATTAACTTCTAAACTTTTTTTTAAATATTTTTGTTAACTTTTAATCATTTCTTACATTTCCTTCGCTTCTTTTGCTATAATTACCATATCGTCTGCATATGCTAGCAACCATACTTTTTTTCTACCGACTACTACCCCCCCTCTTGAGCTAACCTCATTTTTTTTAACTGCTATGTAGGTTGCAAACAAAGTGGGTCTCAATGGACATCCCTGTCTATATTCTGTTATTGCTTATATATTATAAACCAACATAAAAACTAGACTTCCACCAAACAGTCAAACGGGCTAGCTTCAAGAAAAAACTTGACATCATCGACTATCTACACACACTGAAAATTCTGAAACAAACAAATATAATATACCACTGCACATTGCCTTCATAGATTGCCAAAAAACACTTGATTCGGGCAATCCTAAAAATACCTGAGAAAGCAAGAATAGGCACCAAATACTCAAACCTCATAAAAACATATTTACAAGAATGAGTATATGCAAATTAAAATTGACAAAACGACAAGACGAAGAAAATACTAAAAAACAGGTCAAGACACAATCTCGCCGCCGCACTAAAGGAAGAGTTCATAAACATAAACTGAAACAAAAAACAAATTAAAACCAACGAAGTATACCTCAGTCACCTGAAATTCGCGAACAATGTAGTTGTTATCAGCAATTCAATAAAAGAACTAAAAAAATCGGACTACAAATAAACATGGACAAAACAAAAATAGTGACATTGGAGAGTACCCAAGTAATTAATACAAAAGAAATACTCAAATGTAAACAAAGAAACATACCTAAACCACAAGCTCAAGGCCAATAAAAAAAACCAAACAAAGAAAATATCGAGAAAAGTGGGTATAAGCGTTCGGTAAAATGGAATTCATACTTCAATCAAAAAAATTACCTACAAATCTAAAAAAAGAGCTATACAAAAGGTGCAACCTACCAGTGCTTACATACTGCTTTAAAAACATAGCAACCTCACCTCAAATAAATTCTACAACTACAATGAAGCAAACCATGCTGGAAGTTAGTATAAAAGACAGGATTCGCAACAAATATCCGATAAAAGGCACTAGTAACTAATGTGCTAAAAAAAATCTTCTTCTTAGAGTGTCGTCTTCTTTCAAAGGTTGGTTATCATCAAAGAAATTTTTACTTTGAAGGTTGCTGCTGTGAACAGATCTATCGATGTGCATTGGAACCACTCTCAGATTTTTAAATCATTGAAAAAAAAAGAATTAAAACTTACTTACAATAAAGCTTGTTGATAAGATTAGGATGCCATACCCTATCAAATGCTTTAAAAATGTCTAGAGATACTGCAAAATTTTCTTTATGTTTATCTAAAATAGAACTACAATTGTGACTAATATATGTCAGAAGATCTGTTGTCCAACGTTTTAACCAAAATCCAAATTGCTGAGATGAAGTTATTTTGTTCTAAAAACTTAACTTATGTTTCAAAAACTTTAAACAGCTTAAAATTAGATAGAAATAGCAGTAACGGTCTATAATTTAAAGAATTAGACTTGCCTCGCTTGTTAGGTATAGGTTAAACATTTGCAATTTTCCAAAAACTCAAATGAATTAGTGCCACTTACTCCACAATTCATGATAGACTGGGGTTTGTAGTCATTAAACTCATTCATTATTATCATAATTTCATTCTTTATCAGCAACTATTTTTCCTGATATACCCAGTCTGATATCAGCTCTAAGAAAAGCAATATACAAATACTACTAAAAAAAGCTGTTAGTGAGCTTGTTCGATGTTAAAAATATAATAAATTTGTTTAATTTTTTTTTATTGAGAAATAAATAGTAAAGATAAACCATTCAAAAAGATATTTCAAATGCAATCTATAAAAACTATCTTATATTATGAGGGATCATAATATAAGATATTAAGAAATTTTAAGAATAATAAGTTCTAATTTTAAAAACAAACTCAAGAAAACAATATTTTAGGTTTTTTCGATATACCTTTGAATAGTTGAAGAAGCAGTATTTATCATATCATATTTGCATAATTATTACATAAATCGAATTAAATGTACTATTAAATACCATCATTTACATAAAATACTGAAACTTAAAACATATAAAAATTAACTTAAATCATTACCATATTATACTTATATAAACAGTTTTAAATTAAACTGAATATCAATTATAATAATTTATTAATCGTGTATATTAATTTTATTATTTGTTTGCTTATATAAGAATCAAGTCCGAACATTAAGAAAAAGTGGGCGTTTGAATTGCTACTACTCGACTCGACTTCAATCAATAAAAATCAAACATACAATAAATCAAACATTAATAAATAATCTAAAAATAAATTATATTTAACGTCAGAACAAAGAATTAGTATTTCTAAAAGAAATTTAATCCAATCTTGATACAAGAAGAAATTTTGTTCTTTGATATTAGTATCTAAATATCCATTAGAGAAATACGGAGTAATCTCTCTATATCAGGACTAACCTTATTACTTAAAATGATGCTTTTGTATAAAACAGAATCTTTTAGTACACTGACGATGAAGTATTACGTATCAAGCTTTAGCTTAGCAACACAAAAAATCGAACGACTTCAATAAAACTACACGTTTCCTTAGAATGGAACGTATTCACTCGGGGAAATAATGATGTAATGAATTTTATAGCCGATCTATACATTTAATTATATTTTATTACAGAACTAATAAATATTAGCTTTACCTATATGCATTTATAACGTTTATTAACTTTTTATAATAGCTATAGGTTATGTTAACTTTTATGCATATCCATTCATTTAATGACTAACCTTAATTACTACTGTAATATAAATATTGATTCAGTGAATTAAAATTACACTTCAAATTTAATTATTAGTATAAATATAATTTATTATAATATAAATATAGCTACCGGTACTTAAAGAATCCAATGCAACGTGTATCCAGTTTCACTTTATTTTAATTACGCAATAAACTGTTATTTAATTTGCTAATGCACTTGCAAATAATAAATAACTTAATATTTAACTAACCGCAAAAAGTGTTGATGATTATACTAATAATGGCTGAGAGGTGACTTACTCCTAATGCAAGGTCAAGAACGACTGTGAGCCAACCTGGGAGTGGTTTTAGCAAAAAGTTTTCTGATGATAGATATCTAATTAATGTAAAAATAATCAACTCGTCTCTACTACATTGTATTCAATGTCAAATGAATTAGTCGAAATGAACATAATTATAGGATATTAAACAATACAATGTATTATAAATAATCGTTTCATCAATTTAAAAATGTGATATTTAGTTAGGAGTAAAGTAAGTAAATAAAATATGTAACAAATAATTGTGCAATATATAACGTATTTACATAATTGACACGCAATGAGATCTTTTGAAAACATTATCATTTATTTACATAATTGCTTAAATTTTTGAAGTATTTGAATGAGAAAGCGATGAATTCATGATTACTTGATATGTCATAGACAACATTTAAGAGAATCGTAGGAGAAACAAATGGAAATGAGTTCAAGCAGGAAAAACCTGGGCATGCGAGGCCAAATAAAAACATCTTTAATGGTGAATACAGTAGCCAGACAATACTAACAAAAATATTGGTTCCTTACATTCCAACCCAGCCGTACTAAGGATCGACGGTAGCCCATGAGACTAAACTTCCTAACCTAATATTAACTCCACTGCAAACTCGTCACGAGATCACGATCTGGTACATTCATCATTAGGCGCTAGGCTCGGCTAAATTGTATTACTATATTTAAAAAATCGCTTTATAATATTAATCGTTTTTGAAATATTTTGATTTTTGATAAATATATATATTACCATGTATTATAAATCTTAGTTTATTCTTTCCCCCTCTGTCAAAATCGGTAAAAATAACACCAAGTACTGAAAAACTCCTTCAATTAAAACCAACACAGTTACCAAAACTAAAAAAATCAGTAAAAGTAACTTCTGGATGAAAAGTTAAAGGGTAAACCAAAGTCTACTGCACGTAGGCCTAATTAGGCCCTTTGTACCTCCTTCAGTGGTGACCTCACTCCGTTCTCTTGGCATTCAACCACCCTATGTGGCTGATGTATGCAAGTACAGCGCTTGGAGAAGTCTCCCTTATACGGGCCAAGTCAAAACAGCAGCTCCCCAACATAAACTCTCTATCGTATGAGAGGGCCGGGCATGTGCATAGCACGTGCTCGATCGCCTCGTCGCCCATTTCACATCCTCTACACGTTAGATTGTCTCCAATACCAATCGTGTGCATGTGATTCTTTAGTTGGCAGTGTCCTGCCAAGATTCCTGTCATAATTTGCAAGTTCTTTCTCGACAGTCGCAAGTAGTAATCGGCTGTCTTAGCGTTAGGAGCAGTCAATGCTTCCTTTGCCTGTCTGCAGCCCAGAGTGTCATCCCAACGCTGTCTCAGTGCGTTGTGAGTGTTAATTTTTAGTAAATTATTTAAGCATTTGAGTGTTAACGCAGTCCATGGTTCAGAACGACACGCCATGAGGGTTAAACTACTTGTATTTCTTTTAAATAGAAAAATTACGGTAACCAAATAAAACATGACGCCAATGTTGCAAAGAGTCAATATCAATAGTCAGTTTTGGATCGGCAGAGATTGAAATCAATATTCAATATTGTTTTGTAAATATGCAAAAATTGCTCAAAAATAAATGTTGACAAAAATGTATAAATCTATATAAAATTATAAAATCTTAAAAAAACAAAAATTTGAAAACTTAGTAGTAAGTAAAGGCCAAACAATTATAAAATAACTAAACCGTCAATAAAGTTTATTGAAGTCCTGACAGTTTTAACATGCTTAAAAAACTGTGAAAGATTGTTATTCATACACTGGCAGTTGATGCCTTAGAGTTGTGTGATGGCAGTAAGGCCTATACGCGATAGCTAAAAACATGTACTGCACTGGCAGTTGAGAGCTTGGAGTTGCACAATAACTGCAAAAAATGGTCAAACTTACACATGCCAATTTGGGCGTTAAGGTTGTTTGCAGAGCACATTACATTAGTGAGGAGCAATTATAAGCACACTGGTATGTCTGGTACGTTTAGTTTAACTTAAAATATTTTCAGACATTATTTGTTTTAGTTATTTTTTAATGTAATTCAGTAGTTAAAAATACTTTGCAAGCAAGTAAATGTCAAAAACGCTAAAAATGTACAAACATTGTCAAAAACGTTATACAATTATCAAAAAACATGCTACAACTGTCAAAATGTTCCACAATTGTCACAAAATATTCTACAATTGTCAAAAATGTTTCCTAGTTCTCAAAACCTCCATAAACAAGTAAATTTATGTTCCAACTTTCAAAAAATTACCCACAATGTTTTAAAAACGGTTCTACAGTAACAAAAATGTTTAATTTTCAAAAAATGTTCTACAATTATAAAAACTGTTTTAAAGTTGTAAATAATGTTCCTTAGTTGTGAAACTTAATCCAGAAGCAAGCAAATTTGATCAGCAAAAATCATGTTCAAAAAATGTTCTTCAAATGTTAAAACAATTGTAAAAAACGTTGCTTTATTATACACATGCCAGTAAACATAACAAGTAATAGTCAAAAATAATCCACATTAAAATAAATGTTCTGAAGCTATCAAAAATGTATATATGATAAACAAATGGTCCAAAACTGCTAAAAATGTTTCTCAAATCTGCTGACGAAGCGTTTTAAAACTCAAAACATATTAAAACTGCAAAAAAAACCTTTCTAAAGTGTGTTTGATATGTTCTACAATTCTACAACATATTTCCAAAAACAAGAGCCTTTTATAATTATCAAAAATGTTATTCAACTTTGTTGTATTGTACAAAAATTGTTCCTCAAGTTTGTTAATTCAAAAATGTTCTAAAATTGTCAAAAATATTACAAAATCCTCAAACATGTTTCAAAGTTTAAAAAAAACCTAAAATTACCAAAAAACTTCCTTAAGTAATGTTTATACGCATTACTATTTCAATTTTTGTATTTTATTGACAGTTACTAAGATATCTGTCAAATGTCACTTTTTGTATGACAATTTAGAACACATTTAACAAATCTAGTACATTTTTTCCAACTTATAATATTTCTATACATTACTGCAACTCTTTTACGGTATTTCCGACAAATTTGCTACGTTTTTTGCCAACTTACAATGTTCATATACATTAAATATGTAAACTATTTGACAGTTTTAGAAACTTTTTGACAAATGTAGTTAGACCTATGCTTACCTATAGATCACTAGTCTGGTAGCCAAGAACCAAGGAAAAAAACTTAAACAAACCAACTAAATCAGTTGCAACAAATGGCATGCTCAAGTGCCACAGACAGCATGCAAATAACACCGACTACAGCGATGGAATCAATACTGTGTCCACAACCCCTCAATATCTATGTCAAAAAAGTAACAGCAACACTGCGCCTAAAAACAAGCAAACTTTGGTACAACCTCTCCCAGAAAGGAATACCACCCTACTTTGTATTTTAAAAAACCCTCCTACAATGTAGATTCCAGGACATAGAGCTGAAATATAGTCCCAAGATCTCAATATCCTTACCACTAGGAACACAAACGACTATCCTCCAAGCAAAGATAGACGGAATAACCCATAAAATGTTAAAAATAGAAAAACGTGCAAATTCTAATAAACAGGAGAGCAATTTTAACTATAAAAAAGCTAAATCACAACATGGCTAATTCTAGAATGCCATAGAGCCCTTACATTAACAGTTTGCTTAAATAGCTTTAAGCTGTGCTGAGTGAAAAAGCACTCCAACACAATAGGTAACGTTAAGACTGATGGATTGGCACAAAAAATCAAGACATGTAGACCCAAACCGTAGACTTCACTACCACTAAAAATGATTAACACTATACTAAAGGCAAATACACACAATGCATTTAAAGGACAATGGTACAACAACCCGAGTAGTAGGCAGGCAAAGGAGACAACGATTAACCCAAATCCCAAAACGGCCAACTACTACTTGAGACTGCAACCCAAAATCGCAATCTTGACAAGGCGTTCTCAATTAGGAAAACACCTGCATACTATAGACATTGTAGACAATTCGACATGCAAAAGATGTAAAATGGAAGAGACAACCCACCTCGTAATATGACTTGCCCGACGCTCTCCTACGCAAGTGTTAGGAAATTGCTTGCTTGACATGGTCAGCATATGAAAAACCCCTCCAAGCAATGCCTTAGCATACATCAATCGCATAGGTTGGCTGTGTGTTGGAACGGAGGTGTAAGGTTTACCACTAGAGAAGGTACGCAGGACATAAGAAGCATAAGTACAGTAAAAATGGTTTCACCCTCCCAGAAATCCAGAATCCAAAATCCAGATGCATACAGTCAATGACAAAAATGTCAATTTGGCAATCAATCGGGTGAAGCCTTGTTAGTAATAATCGACTAAATAGAGTTTCAAAAAAATAAACCAAAATTTTGTTTGCTTTCTAAATTATTTTAAGTGTATACCACCAAAAAGTACAACCGTTAATTTTATTCTGTAGTTTTTGTCACCAACGTCATTACGCTCTTAGTGCCATTAAGTGTAAACATAACCCTACTCTTTGTTTTAATTATATATAATTATATAAAATCAATAACACCTTAATTATAATTATAATTATAATTACTATATAAAATGATTGATTTTAATAAAATTAATATCCAACTTCAAACTTATAAATTGCAAAATGCAGAATGCAGTTAATGAATACGAATCCTAATATATTATTATGTTACAAGATATTAATTTGTTGTAATTATTTACATCCGCAGATTGGCAATTTTTATTATATTTATTACACTTTAGACTTAATTATAAAAAAACATTTACCTGCATATTTGCATTCCATCTACTTTATATTAAGTTAATAAACAGATCGATAAATTCAATATTCTTTTAATTGGATTAAAATGGGTGTATGTTCGAAGATGAAGGTCTGTTATGTAATATATTTGCAATCCGTAATCCTCTCGTGGGAGTGCCCCACAATCAGTTGTTTTTACCAACAGAAAGATATAAATTTTACAACTATAAGTTGAAAAATTGTAGCTATATCGTGCTTACAACAATCGTGGCCTTAATTAATTTCAAAGATCATAAAAGTTATAGCAACATAATTAAGCACTTGTAATAACTACATGAATATTAATTATATTCAGGGCCGGATTGTGCTATGAATAAAAGGGCGCACGTTAACTTTATTTTATTTAAAATTCAAAAATATGCTAAAATTAGTCACACGTGTGTTGTTGATTGAAATGTTACTTATTCGTACTATATGAATAAACAAATATCACTTTTTCATTTTTAGAAAGCTAACCCATATCTAATAAATATACATACACTGAACAGAATCGTTGAGGTATTAACCAATATCAAAAAATAGAATAGCCTCCTAAATTTGTTATTTCATAAAATCCCATATTTTTAAGCTGACAGGATATATCGTCAGTGCCATGGCAAACACAAACTGACAATATCATTAATATAACTCGGAGAGCTTGATTTAGACCGATATACATACAGTATCATGTCTGCACAATTAGCAAAAGTAAATAATAAAAATTAATAAAATATTTTTCAATTAATTTTTTTTATTATAAAAAATATTTTTAAATCCACTTACTCCAATTATGTTATACAATAAAAAGTATACACAGCAAACAATTATATAAAATATTAAATTCTTGCAAATCTTCTTTACAAATGTAATGAAATACTACGGTATATTCATTTTGTTTACGTTAAGAGCGTATTATTTTATTTATTAGTTTCTACAATTATAATTGCAGAGCTTCGTTTATACAAAGCACATTTTAGATAGTTATTACAAATAAAAAATAAATAATTCCTTGAGTAACAATGAAGTAAATCCAATTTCATTATATACATATAATCATACTTATAACAGTAATCGACACACCTAATTTAATGAATGGTAATAGTTGCCATTTTTGGTAAACTAAATGTTTAGATTTCCCCATTCTAATTTATTTAATCATAAAATATGCAACTTTCAATTTGTTGACATTTATGAGTATTTCGGGTCGAAGGACAAGAAAGTGTGTACAATTGTCCTGTCACAGAAGTGCTGGATTGATATACATTGTCCTGTCAGCGAAGCAGAAATATGCGAAGAGTTATAATATAATAGTACAGACTATTCTTCCCTCATTTTATTTTAAGTAAATCATGTTATAGACATTTTTATGATCTCATATATATATGAACGTCATTATATAAAGCCAAATATAATAACAATAAAGTATAGGTCAAACTCACAACGATCAAAGCGACAAACAAGCACATATGACTGTTTTAGTTTTACTCGTTGCTAATCGGAATGCTTATCATTTCGATTAGCAGGTTTAATACGTTCTTAAATTAAACAAACAATTGCCAATTGTATAAGTACTAATCATACCCATTATTCCATATAATATTCACATATAAAAAATTTAAAGCTATAGTAAACTTTGTTTATAAATTATAATCAAATTATTTTAATTTATTTTTTATCAAAACATTTCATATTACTGAATGTTTCGGATAAATATAGTTTACCATCTTTGTATCCTCCGTTTTCTAGACTAAACTTAAAAACAATTCTTGCAAAAATTCTGAAATCCTTGTATAAAATAGTCTTTCATTCATAAATTATATATGTTATGCAAATTATTTAGGATTATTCAAATAATTAACAATTTATAGAACAATTAACCTACATATTATATTAAAAACTCTTATCTGTCAATTTATAAAAATCATCTATTAGAAGATTTTAATGTATCAATACATCTTCAATTGAAATTTCTCATTAGTCAGTACTAACCGAGAAAAAGCAGACATCTATTCTAATAATTAATTTGTATTTGAAGTTAACAATAAAAGCCCTCAGTTTCAACAAACACAATCTTCACGTTTATTTCCAATTATTGCGGGTCATTAAAGCCGCATCTCATGAGAACAAGAAATTGAATTCATCATCGCTTCTTCTGACTTAGAAAATTGTAACTTACAATCTCTCGATAACAAACAAATACTCAAGCGAGTAGGTAAACACTGTAATTCAAACTACTCGATGGTAATCATGATCTGGAATAATCTACTCACCCGCCCAATGTTAGTCATAAAAATATTGGATATCACCTTCTCCTTATTAGACAAAAAACTTTAAACTCACCCACCCGCCCAAGAATTGGTCATCAAAAGATTGAATATCACCTACTCGTCCTCTAACCAAAAAGTTCTAACACTTGCAAAAAAGAAAAACTTTTTGGATATAACTCCTCCTTCTTAAACAAAAAGACTTCTAATTTCTTGATAAAAAACTCGTGCTATCTAGTTGAAAATACTTGATTGTAACCATAAACTAGAGTGACCCAGCCACCCGACCAAGTGTTGGTCATCAAGAAATTATATATCACTTCTTCCTCCTCTGACTAAAGGATTTCTAACATTTGTAATACTTGAAGAAAAGATTATCATTTAGAGTGACCCAAGTGACCCAACCACCCGCTTGAGAGTTGATCATTAAAACAATTGATATCATCTACTCCTCCTTTGACCAAAACTCTTCACACTTGTAAAGAAAAAAAAAACTTCCAATTCTTTGATAATAAACACTCAAACAGGTGAGTGAGTAACCCACCCAAATGTTTGCTTGCAAAAAGAATAATCTTTTAATATCTTGATAACAAACTCTTGGGCGTGTAAGTGTGCATTGCAATTCAAACTACTCAATATTAATCATAATCTAGAATGACCCAACCTCCCCCCAAGTGTTTGTTGTCAAAAGATTTGATATCAACTCCTTCTTCTCTGACTAAAAATCTTCAATCACATGAAGAAAAAAAAACTTCTTTGATAACAAACACTTGAACGAGTAGCTTAGCAGTCCAGTTCAAACTATTCACTGATAATCATGATCTGGAGTAACACACCCTCCTCTTAGAGATTTTTAACGCTTGCAAAGAGAAAGAGTTTCCAATTTCTTGATATCAATCACCCCAAAGCACAACTACAAGAGAGTATTTTAAATTGGAAAAAAATTTAAAGTCACTTCTTCTTGTGATATAGTAGCTACTAACGTGTGAAAAGATGAAACATATCTAAATCTTTAGTTTAAAAGTTAAATTGATTATTTAGACAATACCAATAAGTGAGTTCATCAACAGAATTGTTTTTTAAAAACGTTTTATATAAAAGAAAAAAATATATTTGATTTTTTTTCGAAAAAATTGTTCAGTACATTCGCCCATACACAGTTAAAGTTTAAGAGACAGTTAATATCTACATTACAAAAAAAGTTTAACAAATTCACTGGAGATTGAATATTATAAAAAAACAAACAAAAATTCACCGCACTAAACATTTTAGTTTAATATGAACAACATTATAAAAAAAATTGCACCAATGTAACAAGAAAGAATCCAAAGACTGATTCGTAGTGGGTCTAATCCTTGGCTGCAATGCAAACTTTTAGAATGTATTTTAAAAACTAATAATATTATTATGAACAAAAATAACTTGCCTAAGTTCAGAAACGAGATGCGGACTAAGAAAACATTAACAAACCACAAAGCAAGTAAAGTGATTAAAAAGTGGCATGTCTGATGAGCCCTTGCTGTCAGACCACGCATACATTCTACATTGAATCAATACCACCTACAGAAGTTTAAGAACCCAAAAAAATCTGACTAGAATGCATATAACCAAATACTAGTTAGAACATGGGGCTGTCCTAAAGCAGCAAAAACTAATCGCAAACTAGAGGTAATAACAGACACGTTTGATAGCAGCTTTCAAAAAAAGCTGCCCAAGCACCGTCAAACACACTTCAAACAAGGTTTGTTTGTGGAATAGAGAGCTTGATAAAGCAAGGGCAAGCACTAGATGAGTAATGATGACTGGACCTCATACCAAAACAACCTCAAAGCATATAACAATGCTATAAAAAAAGGACTCCTAGACAAAATATTTTTTGATTGCGTCTAAAGTAAACTGTCATGTTCTCGCCTCCTGAAAGATCTGAGCAAAGATCGCACTACAAACATAAGATCCCTTCAGACAAAAAAAAAGTTATACATAAACAGTTAAAAAAAACTTTGCAAGACACCGGACCTTAAAAAGATACCGGGCGGAAACAAATGTCTTAGTAAAATTAAAACTCAAGTCACCAAGAGCTGACTGAATCTAACCTACCATGTTAAAAAGAAGCTGGCTGCTCTAAGAGGCTCTCTATGTAAAATACTTAGAACCAGCTTAGCATCTTCGTATATACCAAACTGCTGGAGAGTAGTTAATGTAGTATTTATACAAGACAACATATGCCCTGGCTAAATCCAACAGACTAATAAATCTAACATCCTTTATGCTAAAACTGTTAAAACAAAATAGTTGAGAAGTATAACATTAAAAGATTTGCCTTTGCACCAATACTAATCAGAAAAACTGTGCAAACTGGCTTAACTTTTTATTAACTAGTTAACATAAATGAAAAAACTATACACTGCAAAGAAAATGCTTTGAAAGCCTTTCTAGACATTAAAGGGGCCGTTTACAACACCTTTGCATCTATTGCTACAGCAATGAAGAACAGAAAAATAACACTTCTCGTTCGATGTTGAGTAAAGTCTATGCCAACCTCTACTGTGCAATGTTATAGACAGCCTACTGCAGATATTAATTAATATAGTCGTCTTTGCCCTAGGCTATGCAGATGACCTCATTGCATCTAACATAATGCAAAATGCACTTAACACTGTCGAAAGGTGATACAAGAAAGAGAGACTATCAGTTGACGTAACTAAGACGGAATTCGTTCCTTTTATCATATAAAGTATCTAAATCTTACACTAGACACCAAACTAACCTTTTATCATCATGTAAAAAAAGTGATTACAAAGACTATCCAGATGCTCTTTGCAACCAAATCAATGGTCGGACAAACATTCGATATGACCAGATGATTATACATTGTGGTATACCCATCAGTACGTACGAAACACTTGTATTAGGTAAAAAAGCCACCCTTAAAAATATACCAACTAAACTAAGTAAAATGCAAAATTTAGCACATGACTGATATAAAAGCAATAAGAACAAAACCCACACAGCTGACATAAAAACCCTACTACCACTACCACCACTGCACTTAGTTGTGATGATAGAGGCAAGGTAAACAGTGCACTGACTACAGATTAACAAACATACTGTCAATCTTAAGATTCACACACCATGCGTTACATAAAGAACACTTATTGAAGATGAGATCAGATTTCTGATTATTGCATACAAAAGTTATTTGTTGTAGTAAAACCATCTCAAAAAAGTGGATAAACAAAAAATAACCGAAAAATCTCAATTAAAACCGCAAAACCGCAGTAGCACCGGAACCGGAAAGGATGTCAATTACGTTATCTCTAGGCAGTATGTTTAATTTTTTTTTTAATGCAAAAATAGCTTAGAATTACTATTGGATGGGAACAACGTTAGCAAACCGATAAATATCATGTCCGACAGCCAAGCACTACAGACAACACCCTCGCCAGTCATAAAATCCAATCTAGAGATAATGGCCCAATATAGACTCCAAAGAATCAGAGCATGGAAAAAAACGGACCAGCTCGCCAAAAAGAAAACCACAAAGACTTTTATTGAACCAAAACCTGCTTTCAAGATTCCCTACAAGTACGGAAAACAAATAATCCGTAGAAAACTTGACACGGAACACAGCAACCTGTAGCAATGTCAAGAAATAAAGCACACAGGGCTATTTCTAACAAGACTGTCATAGACTACCCAAACTATACTGCGAATGACTCAAAACTACAAAAGCTTACAAGACTGATAACTGAACACTGTGTCTTAAACAAATACATGCATAGAATAAGAATCTAAAAAAATCCCGTATGCTGTTGATGTCTAGAGAATAAAACTCCACTACATCTGCTGAGCAACTTAGAGAACAATTCATTTTATCGATTAAATTTGCAAAAATGTTCTCTAAGCTTAACTATCAAAATAGGCATTGTTGATGCTCTATCTTCATTTCTTAAATTAACTAAAAAAACTGTTCTTAGAGTTTTATACAAGATGTTGAACAAATTGTCACAAACTTAAAAGGAGATAGTATGGTCCAAAATATGCATAACCTTAATTAACATAGGTCCCCAAATAAACACATACAAAAATAAAAAACCAAATTTGTTGCTTTATGATCAATACAAAGTGGAACCCAAAAGTAACGGGAATTGCGCTGTGGCGAAGAGGGAAAGTGGGAAAATCCATTGTTTGATCCGGTGTGAGTTAGGAACACGTCTGCTGCGTTAAGGTGCAAAGTTCTGTTGCTGTGAGTGTATCAGTTCGTCTGTAGAAATTTTTTTAATGAAAAACTTTTTCCATTTTGCCCAAAACGTGATGGCGGATTGTCGAAAACAAATAAGTAAAAGAAAAAATCGGCCCCGGAAACTATTGTAATGCTTAATACTGCTTATGGGGATGCTGCCCTAAGTAAAACCAAAGTCTACGAGTGGTTTTCGCGTTTAAAAAATAAAGAAATGTCAATTGAAGACCAACCCCGTTTAAGACTCCCATTAACGTCAAGAAGTGACAAAAACGTCGACAAAATCAATGCTCTCGTTGGTGAAAACAGTCGACGAACCATTGATCAATTCTGTGAGATGTCTGGAATATCATGGAGTTCAATCAAAAGATTTTATCCAAAAAATTCATCCAAAGATTTCCATCATAGCAACGCGCCGGTCCATACCGTTCTCTCCGTAAAGCTGTTTTTTTACCAAAAACCCTGTGTAATTTTTTTTTCCCCAGACTCAAAAGAGACATGAAAAGAAAGCGTTTTGCCACTGTGGAGAAGGTAAAACAAAAATCGCTGGAAGGTCTAAAGAACATCACAATAAGTAAATTTAAAAAAATCTATAAAACACAAGAAATATTGTTAAAAAGAAACAAAATCCGGCATAAACTCTTAAAAAATGCAAATATAATTTTAATGAAATGTCCAAATACACCCATGAAATATCAACACATTGTTAAAAAGTGTTGAAAACTACCAAATTCTTTTCATAGCGTCTCAAAAATAGCAAAATCCGGCAATACAGTATAAAATATTTAAAGAAAGCACCAGAATTTAATCATTGACTGTTAAAAAGTGCAATCGAATTCTGCTACTACTATATTTAGCGCAGTTTAACAAAAACACAAACGAAACAAATCTGGCAATTAGAATTAAAACCATTAATCCTCTGTGCGCAAATCGATTAACCTTAACGTTGCCTAACGTGTTGGAGTGCCTTTTTACGCAGCACAGCTCAATGCTACTTACGCAATAGTAGCTCCTGTAAAGCCTCTATGACATTCTAGTATTTGCCTTAATGTGATTTTAGGTTTTTTTATAGCTAACATTGCTGCCTGTCCGTCACTTAGAAGGTGCTATAGATGCAAGGCATCTAAGCCCCGGTTACTCCTTAAAGTACTCTCAATTGACAGACTAGTTTTAGTCAAGTAAAAAGTATTTTTTTTTTATAGGCTTTGCATTCATTTTTACTTACTTGCTACTTTATAAAATCGTATGTAGTTTAAAGAGTGTCAACTCACCTGAAACAAAATAAAACAAAATTTTAGTAACATTCGAACACATAATAATAATCGTTTTTTTTTGTAATAAAAAAATAAAAACCAAAAATGAGCTAAGCGCTTCTTAAACTAAACTCTTGGTACAACATACCAATCCTCTTCATATTAATCTCATTTACAATAAATTAGTAATATAATTAAGTTGTTACTTTAAATATAATTATTGTATCTGCATAAAAACTGACCAATAATCAATCATATGACTAAAGTCAATATAAAATGATCTAACTTTGCTATGATTTTTACAATCTGTTCAAACAAATCGGTTTTACTAATTAATTCCGATATCATTAAATATACAAATTGCTAGAATGTATTATTAAAAAGCACCTAGTGTATATATTTTTGAATTACAAAACTTCATGAAGCGTGCACTGAAGCCATCGAAGCGTAATACATATTTATATCGCGAATGAGTAGCAGACATCTGGGCTTGGAACGATCCTTCACAAATATATGTGTCATAGAGACAGGTTAGTTTTCGTCGTGGTATACTAAAAAAAAAAAAATTTGTTGAAAAAATGTCACAGTTTTATCCAACGAAGTTTTAGGTTAATATTAAGTTCCACTAATGTAAATCTAATTATATAAATATTTACGGTATAGGAAAAGCGTTCCTTAATTGATTTTCCAATATTACCAGAATAGTTAAATTCACCTTGTTGACATATTTAGTTTACGTCTGGTAATTTTAATAAATCAATAATGATTTACCTATTATAATTTATTTAAATATAGATACTCTTTGACAAATATCACACCTAAGTAAGTAAATTGTGCTATCTTTACAAGTATGTCATTTAACGCAATATATAAATAATTGTACGGTTATCCCAAAACAAATAAAGTATTTGAAGCACATGTGCTGATCTATGTACGTCAGAGAGCTAAATGCAATGTTTTTTTGTATTATTATTCTTATACAAATCTTATAGCGCTTTTTCTCGTTTAAAAGGGGGCATATGTTCAGCGTTTACACAACACAGATGTATTGGATGTAATCCAGATATATCGCACAGGATGAGACGGCAAACGTAAAAAAATAGCCCGTGTTTCACAGTACGTTCCACCTCACTTCTGTTCACCTTACATTGTTGGCTT
Source organism: Tachinus rufipes (assembly GCA_963932245.1). Classification (NCBI taxonomy): domain Eukaryota; kingdom Metazoa; phylum Arthropoda; class Insecta; order Coleoptera; family Staphylinidae; genus Tachinus; species Tachinus rufipes. Next base: position 39,171,219 of record OZ010741.1, on the reverse strand, counting down.
AATAGTTAATTATATCCGGAGAAAAATGTATTATCTTCATGGTTGATAGGATACTTTATTATTGGCTTGATATTAAGAAAATAACAAATAATATTGTAGAGATCTAGAATGATAAATTCTGATTATTACATTCCTTCTTCAATACAAGTTAATTAAGAGATAATGTAGATTTTATTAGAAATATGTTTTTATTACTTTATTTGTCCTCTGCTAAGATTAACTTTTTTTATTTTAATGAAAGTTATTAGAAAAACATCAAAAATATATGAAAATGCTTTAGATTTTTAGGAGAAAATGATTTAATATAATAGTATAGCATTTAACTAAAATTAAAATTAAAATTATCATATAATTAGAAATGTGTGTTAAAGTGTAAATTCAGTTTAGAAGAGAGTTTCAGATATATAAATTCGCATAAACAATTTCTCCCTACTAGTACTTCAAGTATATGGAACTGTCCCACAAGCAAGCAGTGATCGAGATGACTTTGCCACGCTACTAAGGTTAAGTGAAGTACTTTTGAGTATTGTACTGTGCTTTTTTTCTAAATATTACTGTCTTGCTCGCACACAAGCTAGCGTAATACATACATAAACTAAATCACGCAAAACCTAAAGATAACCTCCCAAAAATTCGCATAGGTGTATTGTCGCTTGCTTATGTACAAGTAGGATTTTATCTAAAAATATCTGCGCCAATAGAACATGTAAAAATACATACTGCACTATTTGCAAAAAAAAAAATTCAGCTAGAGAGTGCATGAATAGCCACAACATCAGAATGTCAAAAAAGGCAAACGCAAAAAGACTCCAGTACGCTGTGGCCACCATACTCACTAAAAAGGAAGTAAACTTAATCAATAAAAAAGAATTAAGACAGGATAAGCATTACAAAGTGTAGAAGATGCAGACGCCGTGAGTTGTCTTAATTACCTGACGTCTGGCTACAAAAACTGCTATAAAAAAAGATGACCATGCATTAAATGTGGCAAACCAGGACATATCGTTAAAAAATGTAGTAAAAGAAGCTATTACATCTACGCAAAAGAAAACCTCAAGGCCCATAAAATAGAGTGCTTATTGCACTCTAAACTGCAGTCCCACCAACTAGAAATGAAAGTCCTCCAACTATACTTTAACAAAACCAAAAAGATGAGCAACAACATCAAAAACGAAGATAAAAAAAAGCAGATAAAAACGTAGTGTTTAAAAGCAAAGTCTCCAACCTATTTAACAAAACGCGTGCCATAAACGACACCACCATAGCAAAAACAATAGAAAAAGCTGCATACCAAACTTTCAAAAAACAAAAAAGCATGTAGAAGGTTTACTAGTAGAATGAAGAAATAGCAACCCAAAAAAAAATCTGCCTAGCAGCCAAAATAAAAAGAAAAGAAAATGTCCAGAGTAAATGAAAACAAAAAACCCATACTCTTAAACTGAAAAAAAGCAAACAATCAATAAAAATTTAAGAAAAAATCACTTACCAACCTCATAAATAAGGCAAAAAACAAGCCAGTCTCTGCAAAAAAATTGACAACAACGTCTAAAGAAAGGGTTACTAAATAGCAATCAAGAAACATCTAAGCCACCAAAACAACCTAAGCCAGAACAAAAAAATAAAAATCACCAAAAAACTGTTCCACAAAAACAACATAACAACTATGTCAGCGTCGAGCAAAACTCACCTACATTGAGAAAAAAAATTAAGCAAACAAAAAACAATACAGACCGATCTGCCTACTAGATGCCATAGGTGGTTGTTAAAACAACTGATTAAAACCCTATCAAATAAGAAAACCAAAAAAAAAGTTGATTTCAAGAAAAACAAATCAACAACAGATGCCATGAGCAAAGATAAAAAGGCTCTTCTCCGTTCTCTGGAACATCCAATAAAAGCAAGCATTAACAATTAATATCAGAAAAAAAGTAGGCATCCTTGGCTTTGCAGACAACACTACGATAGTCGCACGCGGGAAGACAAAAAACAATATTAAGAGCAGAATAAACAATCGGAAAAATAAGCAGGCTACCCTTAAGCCTAAGACTTAAACTGGGAAACAAAAAGACATAAGTAGTAATTTTATTCCTACAGAGGTAAAAATTAAAACTCAGAAAGTATAAATTACCTCAAAATCCAAGATCTAAAAGTCATCTTTAGCAAGAATGACAATAAGAGAAAGCACCTGAATAGAGCAAGTATAACGGCAAAAAAAGCTCTCATGACCCTGGCAAGGCTTATGCCCAAAGTAAACAAACCCAGATCCAGCAAAAAAAAATCTACTATGCTCGGTCGTAAACTCCATATTTGGCTCACATATAGAGTAAAGCAATCCAGGAAAAGAAAAAACTGCAAATTTTCAACAGAATATAAGAAGAACTGAATTAAGAGTATGCAGTAAATACCGTACATCTACTTGGAAGCGGTGCATGTGATTGCAAAAGTAAAAAACAAAAATGTACCTAAATCGTAAAAAAACAGCAAAATAAAAAAATGTGTAAAAAAGTAAGAAATCAGATAGAAAAACTAGGACGGTAAGACCAACTGGATCAAGTCACTGATCAAAAACCTTTCATAAATCAACACATACACAAGACCTGAAAAGGTCATGAATAGTTTGGTAGTTTTCTCCAAAAATTCAAAATCAGGAAAAGTAATGTATGCTCATTCATTGCAAAAAATAAAGTTGATAACGCACGGCATAACTAAATCTACTTCATCTGCATGGTTAAAACAATGCTGAAAAGCCAATGCTCGTAGAGCCAAATATACAACATAATCACCCACATTAAAAAAGGAAAAAAAATGAACCAAACATCGCAACTTCGTAAACAGCAAAAAAGAAAAAACGCAAAGATGACGTAATAAAGTAATGCTATAGCGTTCCCGTCGGCAAATGAAAACAGAAAGAGTTTTAATGCTTTCAATCAAACCCTACCTCTATGCAACTCCAATTTTGCACGTGAAGCCCAAGAAGCAGGTCATAATATTAAAATATCCCCAAAGTAATACTAATGTGATTATAATTGCTACTAGTGTAATGTAAACATAACCTCAAGGCCGAACCGCGCAAGCTTCACAATTGTTTGCAGTTTTTGTCCAACCCTAGACTCCAATACAAATGCACAGCATGCTCTTAACGTCCTTAACGTCTTATAGCATCCTACAACTGTCAAGTAACTTAATAACATCTCCCTCCTTTCTCAATCTAACAACAAATAGTACAAGATAAATGAAGAAAATATTAATTAACAAATAGTACATTAACTATTATAAGAAATAACTACTCCACATAATTATAATAATGAGCTCCGTAACATTAACATTTAATTTGAAAAATTCATAAAACGGCTTTGACCCGCTAATGGCAGTTCGATCTTACTATAACATGGTCAATAAACTGAAGTTATACAAAGCCACTTTTTAAAAAAGTTTCATCTTCATTCAAAAAACAGTTTAAGAAACATCGCAAACCCTAATGTAAGACGCTAAGACAAAAAAAAAAAAAGTTCCAAAAGTATCCGAGCTGACGTACAGATGACGGTTATAAAGTTTATGTTTAAAGTTTGACGACAATACGTTGTTTAATATTTATGTAAAAACCTTCACTAGTAAAGGCTGTCTGTCTGTCAGTAAATTTGAAACATGAAAAAGATTGATCATCGTTACGTTTCCTCAATCCAACCAATATCAAATCAAAGCTAGATTCTACTCTGGGAGAGTCTTCTCGTTCGTTTACAACAGTAACATATTGAGTGGCAAAGTTTTAACAAGACCATACAAGCTACCACGATGAACATCGCAGAGGTAACTCCAGAAATAATGAAAAAAATCACAAAATGGTATTAGACGACCGTCGACTAAAAGTGCAAAAGCTAGCAGACACAATAAGCATTTCAATAAATGAACAAAAATTGTTTAAAAAAAAGTAGGTGCCGCGATTACTCACAAAAGAACAAAAATAATTCAGTTGAGTGTTCGGCAAAATTTTACAGTAATAAATCCTAGTTTTTGCGTCGATTCATAACCATGGATAAAAAATGAATCTATCACTTCACATCTAAGACGAAGGAATAGTCAAAGCAACAAACTGAAAAAATAAAACCGAAAACAGTTCCTTCGTCAAACAACGTCATGGCGTCAACGTAACGTCTTCAAACTTCAAACTTAAGCTTTATGAGGGTGGTACTTTCTACAAACACATCCTATTTGTTTGTTAACTTCTTGTTTTAATTTTAACAAAGCTAAACCAAAGCCAAAAAACATATCATGCTTCTAAAACTTTCTGCACCACAATACCGGATAGTCACCACAAAAGGCCAAAAAGATCTACCTCCAATCCCATGATAAGTGCCAACACTACCATTTACAGCAATGTACACATTTTGTAAATATTTTTTAGTTCTTCGACTCAAACTGCGCTGTTACATATATACTCATAAGCTCATTGGTGGCCTAACCGCTCCCGGACATTGATCTGGATAAAAATTAGTACCAGATAAACCAGATCGGTAAAAATAAAAATACTACAATATATTCAATGACTTGCAATACAATACAGCCAAAAGTGCAAATATAAAAAAAAGTAAATAAAACAACAACTAACAAGAAAGTAAAACCAATTTATTGATAATATAAATGAAAAGTAATTGACCAATATTTGTAACATAAGACGATCATCTACCAGATTAGTACAAGTTATAGAATAACAATGCAAAGCAAAAAAATTGTGACAGATGAAAAACTCAATACATTTTTCAATTTGAGTAATACATATGATGCCTGTAACGTCTACTCAAATATTAGACATACTGTGATTACATCAAGCAATAGCTCTGTTAGTTTTATTAATTATTAAAGACTTTAAAAGTGTATTACAATAAACACCGTTAATTAAATATTTAATAATATAGATTTTTTTTCTGTTATAAGAATATAAGCTTCATTTAAATTTTTCTGTTTAACTTTAAATTATAATATTGATTTTCAAAAATTATATATAAAGTAAACCCTCAAATCAAGAGCACACAAACGGAGAAAGCATTAAATAAAGTTTTAAATTACACACTTACTTGCCTTCAAAATTCCCAATATTTTCCACAAGTTTCCCGAAAAAAAAAAAACTCTTAATATAATCATGCAAATTTGCCGAGACCTTAAATTATGTTTAAACAAGGGGTTGGGGTACTTTAATGAAGTTGGCACTAGTCCGCTGTGGCCGCACTTTTCCCACCTCACCCCGCATACGATTTTTTTTTCCTTTTTCGGTGTGAAATCTGTCCTCATATTGATCTGTTTACATTTCATATCGAGCGGTAGCCATACGGGAAGCAAGAATGGCCTTTCCTTCGAATAAATTAGACAAAATTCAGGAACTGCCGTTATTATCGCTAATATCATCTCGGGGGAGATGGCCTAACTTCCGTTTATTCGATTTCGAAAATGCACTTTTATTAGTTCGTCCCGAAATAAACAGTCTCTCCCTAGATTCCAGTGACGCCGTCGGGGATATTCATCCCGAAAAAAAGGCCACTTTTTAGAATTGCCAACCATTTGTGAAATATTTTTATTTCATATATATATATTTGTTCGGGGGAAATCTGCAATGGGCATACTCACGTTGGCAAATAATAATTGAAGGGTGATCGATCCGACAAACATGGATTACGCAACGGGCGCAGAGAATCCATTAATATCCAGCGTGTCGCCTATTCATGTCACTTTCAGAAGGACATACGACACATGTATTGAAATGAATAAGAATAATATTCCTCGTTCCTGGAAGCGACTGCACGTGGCTGAAAGGGTTGGGACGGTTTGCCTTTGTCTCGTTGTTATCTGAATGCCGAAATGCACAAATAAACTAAATGGGCAATAACAATAATTGAATCGATTGCATTTAGTGAACTGAGAGTGTACTCAACCACGAAATAATATTAACATGGTAATCATATATTATTTGCATTCTATGTCAGCATTCGTGTAATTATGGGTCCGCCATATGTGAATTATGAATATGTAAAAATGAAAACGCTGTTAATATTCTTCTTGAAATAACAATTGTATCTTAAAATAAATAAACTTCTAGTCATGTAAAATCAATAACAAATTCAATACTCACAAATTAATTTAACTTTTTCAATTAATTTCTGATGCTATCACTCGTTTCCTATTAACTTTTCTTGTCATGCATTGTCTACAAACTACATATTTCATGCATATTGTTTGGAAATATAACATTTCATATTACTTAATTAACTCAACAATGTTATTGAATATATTGAGTTTCATGCTATTAATAAAATAAAGTGTAGACTGTTAATTTTAAATAATCGATTTAAACATATTTTTACTAACTAAGCAATACATCATGCATTAATAAATATGAACAATAAACTAGTATGTAAAATTAATCAATAATTAACGAAAAAGTTAGTTCAATGTTTGTAAATTTACAATAATAAAAAAACGTTTTAGACTAATCTAAATAAATATAAGATTCTTCAGAGTTCTACATTAGTCAAGAAAGCAAAGTCATACTGTTTCACAATGCAATGTAGAGCCTTCTACAGATGTCAGTTAAAATTTTAACTTATTACATCTGGAGAAAGCTACAACTTCTGGAGGAAGCAGATAGTCTCTTTAAAACTCAAATTAATTCAAATGAATATCCAGTCGTCCTAAAGTTTGGTCAAAACACATACAGAAGATTTACCCATTAGACCGGTAGTATCGTAAATTAATTATCAGTTAAACTAAACTGACTATTTCGTAATTTTACTCAATTCCGTTTAACTTTTGGTATAGATACGTAGATGATATTCTAGATTCAAATAAACACAAAGGCAACTCTCACACAAGATTTAATTTACGGTAGAATCAGAAATCAACAAAGCAATTACCTTTTTGAACTTACACTAACCAAAGAAAATAATAAACTTAAATTTAAAATTTTTAGGAAACATTTACAGCAAAATTAATAAGCATCTATCAAAAATAGTTAATGTTGCTTCAGGTATACCCCAAAGATCACATTTTAGACCAACTTTATTTCCGTTATTTATAAATGATTTGTGCGATATAATTGTTAACTGTATTTTCAATTTACATATTGATAATACTTGCTCAAAGACAAAAAGATTGTTAGGTTTTGTAACAAGAACTTCTAATGAATTAAGTGCAGCAGCAAGTTTAACATTGTACATGTCGTTAGTACGATCTATTTTAGAATATAATTCAGTAATATGGTCAACTCACCAGAGGGAAAATGTTTCAAAAATTCAAAAGAAATTTTTGAATAATTTCTTGCATAAATTGGACATTCAGAGCAATAAAGTTAATCATACAATAATTATTAACATTTATGGTTTGCAAACATTACATCACCGTACAATTATTGAAGACATTAATTTTGCTCAAAAAGTAATTAATGGGTTTATAGATTGCTCAAATCTATTGTGCAAAATCAACTTTAATTTAGGTCAAAGGCAGTACATATATTTTAACTCAGTATCCCGTCTAATGCTTGTAATGTAATGTTCTTCAAAAACAAAAACCTCATAAGACATTTAAATGTAATTGTCGTAAGATTAATTTAGTTTTACAATTCTAACTGTTTTGTAAAAGAATGCGATGTACACTCAAATTATTTTTTTATTGTTTATATTTTTGTAATTAAAGACAATTTGCAATTATTATTATTATGTTGTTCATTACCAGTTGTAAGTCTTCCTTAAGTGGTTCCGTTCATGCATGCATCTTTGCTGTACTCCTGATTTTATTTCCAGTTATTCTGTCATTGTTTGGTTATTAATCCTGCCGTTAGCCGCGTGTTGCCAGTACAGATTCTGGTTTATTCTAACATCCTGATCGTCTATACCAGCATTTTTCAAGTATTCGATAAGATGTACGTAGGTGATGCTGTCAAACGCCTTTTCGTCGATGAAGCATAGAAAAATATCCTTCCTTTAGTCATAACAGTTTTGTACTAAATTGTTTAGACAGTATGTTGCTTCACGTGTTTCGGTTCCACTCTTAAACCCAAACTTCGTATCTCCACTCAGCTCTTCAAGTTTCTTGAATAGTCTGTTATGTAAAATGCGTAAGAATTTTTTAGGACGTGGCTCATCAGCAAAATTGTCCCGTCCGGACTAGTTAATATAGTTTACCCTGTGAGCTCAGATTGCGTTAAACTGTTTGATGTTCTTGCCATATCTTACAAAGATCCTTGTCGTTCGTTACAGATTCGTAGATACCCATCTACAAGCGCCGTATGCATACTGCGTATTCTTATTCTTCTTTTTTTTAGCCATTTATCATCAAATGTTGGATATAGGCCTCTTCTAAGTCTTTCCATGTTGTCCTATTCTGGCAGTCTTTATCCAGTTTCTTCCGGCAATACAGGTAATATCTGTCTCTCCAAAGCTTTCGTGGTCTCACTATTCCTCTTTTGCATTCCCTTGGTTTCCAGCGTGTAATCCTCTGTGTTTTTGCAATGTGACCCGCCCGTTGCTATCTGATACTTGCGACTCTCATAATATCCGTTACTTTCGTTATACTTCAGATTTCCTCGTTTTGCACCTTATCCCTTAGTGTAATCCCCATCATGGGTCTCTCCATAGCTTTTTTGTTTGTTCTAAGTTTTTCCGCCATGGTTTTGGTCAGTGCCATAGTTTCTAGTCCGTATGTGACCACTGGCAGTATACAGCTGCCGTATATTTTCTTTTTTAGATATAGTGGTACATTTTTGTCTTTAAGTATTAAGCTTTTCAAATGCTGCCCATGCTAGCAATATTGTTCGCTTAAGCTCCGCAGTCTAGTTCTCTTTCCTTGCTTTGATATTCTAGCCTAGATATACATATTGATCTGTGTTTTGTAGAGTTTTGCCATCAATGCTGATGTTATCTTAGCTATTGCTCAGTATTTTAGTTTTGTCTAGATTCATATAAAAGCATACTTTCTTAGATTCTTCGTTTAATTCGATTATCAACTTTTAAGTTGTCCCATATCAGTGCACATCAAGACTATGTCATCGGCAAATTTTAGATGACTAAAGTATAGGCCATCTATGTTTAAGGCTTTGTCTTCTTATTTGAGCTTCTTAAAGGCATTTTCTAAAGCTAATATAAATAGTTTGGATGGTATAACGTCTCCTTATCTTACGCCTTTCCCTAATGTTATTTTCTCCGTCCTGAGATCATCGTTTATGCAGATTCTTAAGGTAGCCTCTTTATATATGTTCTTTATCAAGGTCGAATATTGGTAGTCTATTCAGGCATCGTCTAATGCCTCAAGAAAAGCTCATTTTCCATGCTGTCAAAAGCTTTCCAATAGACTACAAAAGCTACTCCTTCCAGAAGCATGTCTGTTCTATAGGTTGATATGAATCAAGTTTTGGTGTTAATCTACTAATAACAATTCTCATTACAGGTTGTATAGGTGCTATAAAAGACTGATCGGCCTGTAATTTTCAACGTTCGTTGGGTCACCCTTTTTGTGCACTATAAATACCTCCGCATTTTTCACGGTTTAAGTATATCTCCTTCCATTAATCATTTGTTTAATAAAAGTCTTATCGCTTCTTCAAGAGTGCTAGCCCCCATTTTAATCATTTCCGTTGTTATGCGGTCTTCGCCAACGGCCTTCCCATTTTTCATTGTTTGTAGTACTGATCTAATTTCTGCTGGGAATATTTCCGGTAATTCCTCGGATAAAAACTCCCGTATGGTTTCTATTATTTCTTCTTTGTCTGACAGTATGTTTCCGCTCTAGTTTGTTTTGTATCTCCTCACATCTTGTTTTATTCTCCTTTTTGTTTCTTTGTTTATAACCCTATAATTTCGATCGTCCTTGTTTAATTGCCTTTTCTTCTGCATTAATTGCTTTGTTCCCAGTGTTAGTTTTCTTGGAGCTTCTTATCTTGCTGCAGATCCTTTTGGTCAATGTATGTATATCTTTTGTTATTTTGATGGATATTTCTTCTATATCTGCTTGTTGCGCTTCTATAACTGGTAGTAGTTTTATCTTGAGAAATTCCTTATATTTAGCTGTTTCTGTTGTTTAGCTCTCTGCATTGTTTCATCTTCTACAGAATTTTTTGCGTTATCCATTCTTGTTTCTTGGTTTTCTAAACTTAACCCATGACATTGTGCAATTCCGATGTTAAAACTTCTTTGCTGTGTACATGACAACAAGTCCGTTCTATGCATTTCTTTTATTTTTGTGTTTATGTAGTTGAAGTACAAAGCTGTTAGTATTTAGTCTTCTGTTAATTTGCAAATGTCGATCATGATTAGGTTGTGATCGAAGAAACGTCAGCTCCCGGATATGCGGCGACTCGCTTGATGTAATTGCGGAATCTTTTGATAATTAGAATGTAGTCAATCTGGTTTCTGGAGATAAATATATAGACGGAATTTTGGCAGTTGAAAACATGTGTTCGCTAGAATTATCGCTTTCACAGAATTCTACAAGCCTGTCCCCTTTATCGTTTATAGGACCTAGGCCAAATTTACCAAATATATCCTCGTAGTGACCTGCTCCAACTTTCGCGTTAAAGTCGCCCATTATTATGTTTACATCTTCATTTTATGACTGTTTTAATGTTGTCTCTATGCACTTGTAGAATTCTTCGCATTCTGCGTCTAATTTTTCCGCTGTGGTAGCATATACTTTGATAATAATTAGTATAATAGCTGGATGTTAAGTTGTAGGAGCATGACAATGTCCGATATTGGCTAAATATTATTTCCTAATTTTCGAGTGTTGTTGTCTACTACCACCGCCACTCTCTGTCTGTGAATAGTGCATGGTGCAATTTTGCATTGTGTGTAATAGGTATTATGCCATTTCACTTCACTGATGTCCATAATGTTTACTTGTAATCATTGAAGGTTCTGTTGTAATGTTGTTAATTTTACCTGGCTCATAAAGACTTCTAACATTCCAGGTTGCAATCTTTTCTATGATCTCGTTTAGCTGAAAGCAGGAGTTTCTTAGCACCCTCCGGCCTACCCGTAACTGAGAACCGTAGCTTATTTGTTCTGGCGTAATTGACAATTTATCCTGGAGAAATATAGCAAAGTAGTTTCCAGTTTCCTTCTTTGCCGTAGTATCATAGCCAATACCCTTGATGCAACTCCTATAACTAATGTCTGTGCACAAGCGTCTATACTATTTTACGCTTTGTAACCAAAAAAACGTTAAAAGTACCAATACTAAACTAGGTAAAGTACAAAAGTTGGCATGTCTGCTAATAACAAAGGAAATAAGAATAACGCTTACTGCAACCATAGAAGTATTACTCTTAAAACTACCACTACACTTATAGCATTCAGAGTACAAATAATTGAACACACTTTAGATCTCAGGACATACAGACCAATAACAACATATATTTTGCATGAAAAAGAAAGTCTAATGATGATGTCAGAGTCAGACTTCATAAAAGGTTACCGCATCAAAAAATTATTTGATGTGACAACACCGCAGCAAGATAAATAGACAAACAAAAAATACCCAAGCATAGTCAAAAGAATCATCTAATATACAGATAGACCAAAATGACACCGTAGCTGGTGTATACAAAAACAAACACTGGGAACAGCAATTTACGCTATCTTTAGGTAAACATGCCTCGGTACTCCAAACAAAATTGGCTGCTATCAATTAGTGTATAATCAAATCGGGACTATACTTTAACAGACAGATAACAATTGTGTCCGATAGCTAAGCAGCTATCGGACATAATTGTATTACAAGTACTACGTTTGCCAGTAATAACATCTAAATTGGTTATAGCTGATCTGGACATCAAATGGCCAGGGTTTAGATAAAAACCCCAAAGCAAATCAGCTTCCTGAAAAAAAAAAAACAAAGACATTTATTAAACCTAAACCTACTTTCCTGGTCCCATACGAGACAAGACCATCACAAAGCACCAAAAAGATATCACATATGATACGTATCAACGTAAGCTTTTGTAGAGCTTACAAAACTGATAATCACTGTTGCCTGAACAAGCATAAGCATACAATAAAAATAAAAACAGACGGGACGTTTTGAGATGTTTACTGAGTGACTTTAAGACATACAATATGCAACGCAAATCTCACTTTGGTAAGCACAAACTAACTACAGAAGAGCTGAAAACATCCTTTAGCAAAAGCTCTTTGACTTTATTGAAGAAACAGAATTAATAAAAAAGTAAAACGTTAGATGTGCACAATAGAACAATCATGCTGCAGTGCAGAAACGTTAAGCAGGAAGATAAATGCGTCGCTTTCTGACTATTTCGTATTTTTGCAAAATGAAATTTTTAAAATTAAGTTTCCAAACAAACTAAAATCATAGCACCATACTTTTATATTATATTAAGTATCAAGGTCAGAAAAGTACTGTTTGAAGCTCGTCTCTTTTAGCCGCACAAGCGCAACGCTAGTAATATTACATAATTATAACTTTTAAACATTTAATATAATTATTTAGTTCGATTGGTAATAATTGAAGTTTTTATCACCATAAACACATTTTGTTATAGAAATGTGCAAATAATGTGCAATGCAATTTACACTCAGATGCAAAAAAAAACGGGTCAATGGGTAATTTTTTGCAAAAAACCCGTGTAATCTTTTTATTATAAAACTTTTAGTGTTTTACAATCAAAGAGACCATCAGGATGTAGAAAAAAACAACATATGGTACTTATCAGTTCATTTAATGAACAATAATAAGCAAAAATAAAATTTAAAGATATACGTTCTACACTACCTATTGCTCATTCGACATTATGCATGATGAAGGTGGTTACTAGGTTGACTTCACAGGGCAGATTGATGTGTTGATTATGGTTCTAAGTGCTAAAGATTGTGCAAAAGCTGTTGCTCTTGTGGCCGTCCAAAGAATACTTCATCGGTTTAAAGAAACCGGCATAAATACTCGTAGGCCAAGATCTGGCAAAACGACTGCTTTCAATGACCGATTTATTGTTCGTACTACACTACGAAATTGTCATATGATTTCAGTAAAGACCAGAAACTAACTCCGTAAGGTTCGTAGTACAGCTGTGAGTGTGTGGACAGTTTGTCAAAGGTTGCAGGAAGCTGGCTTAAAATCTTGTAGATCAGCAGCTGGACCAAATTACTCTCACGTCACCGACTCCAATTTTCTCGCAAACATTTGAATTAGACGTTGGCATAATAGAGAACTGTACTGTTTATGACAAGTCTAGATTTTGCCAACATTCGCCAGATTGAAGAGAACGAGTATGGAGACAAACGTGAATACAATTTGCGGAGTTCACTTTTAAGCCCCGGCTTAGCCATGGTGGTGGTTCCCTGATGGTATGCCCGCACCAAATTGATTGTCATTGATAAAGAATCGTTGACTGCACAGCGGTATATTGAGGAGGTTTTGGAAAGTACGTAGTCCCATTTGCTCCATTTATCGGCAATAGCTTTATTCTGATGCAAAATAACGTAAAACCGCATTCTGCGAGGTGTGTCACAGAATACTTAGTTGCAGTTGGAATAAGAAAACTCAACTGGCCTGCATGTACCCCAGATAAAAATCCTATAGAACATGTTTGGGACATGCTGGGCAGGCGTGTTAGAAAACGTACAGTTGCACCAACCACAATAAACGAGCTTGGTGTGACATTTCAGGAAGAATGACAGAATATTCCACAAAATGATATTTGAGACCTCATTAGTGGCAAGGGCCGCCGTATACAAGCAATAGTTAGGGCTCGAGGAGGCAATACAAAGTATTAAAATCTTATTCAACTAAAATTTTCATAATTAATCTCTGTTAAGTTTATTTTGCAGAAATGCATTTTCTTTCGTGTATACATACATTATCGTTTTCGCTTATTAATGCTCATTAAATTAACTGATAAGTGCCATATGTTGTTTTTTTCTACATCCAAATGGTCTCTTTGATTGTAAAACACTAAAAGTTTTATAAAAAAAATTACCTGGGTTTTTTGCAAAAAAATACCAAATGACTCGGTTTTATTGCATCTGAGTGTATACATGTTTAAGTTACTTGAATCTTTGAATGGAAAATGATCGTTGTTGACTAAATTTGGCTAAAAAAAATTGTAAAGCAGAATTACCATTAGATATTTAAAATTTATTTATTCAACATTCTAACATTAACTCACATAATACTCATTCTGCGCATTTCGGTAGTTTTTAAATTTAAATTCTGTTTCAGAAGTTTGCCATACATGTTATACAATCACTCTCCACTAGATGTCAAGTTATATGATTTTATTAAATATTTAAAAAAATCATTAATAAATCATATAATAAATTAATTTAGTTCTTTAATAATATTTCTTGTTAATTTAGATAATAAAATCAAAGTTTAACCTCATCGGCATAATTTGCAAACTAGTTTTGACATTTACTGACAACTTCGTCATTGAGTTTGAATCTGGATTTGGATATAAAATTCACAATTTCTATAAGTTGTGTTCTGAATGAGCGCCAAACGTTTTGTACCAAATTGCTATGAACACTATATGATTTCCAAATTCCTTACGAAATATGATAATGAAATGGCGTTGTTGAGAGAACATAACAAATTATAAAATATGACTTAGTGAGCAGCATAAAATAACGATATGATATTGGGGGTACAATAATATATAACATAGAATGATTTCAGTTGTGGATGATAAAATGTGTCACATTTTTATAGCGGTCTCGGGTAATTTATTACGCATTTCTTGAAATAGAATTTTTCGCCATAAAAGCAAGCTTTACAGCGTTTTTATCGTGTCGTTATCTACATAATAAGTTTTTGAATCGATCAACGGACAATACATTTTTTTGTGCTTGGCCAGACATAAAGCGTAATTTTTATTTTTAGTGGGACGCCTTTTAAAATATCCGAGTGGCAGACTTCAGAGACCGCAGAAACTTACGTATTCCCAATGGGGAAAAAGTTTAAATGCAGCCAAAACATTAACATGTTGAAAATGTGGGGTGTTGTATTCAATACTCGCACAAGTCGGAGTAAACGTGTGGAATGTATAATATTTGATTATAAAACGGTGACTTTATGATCTTTCATATGTACTGTGAATATGAATTATATCTTTTAACTTTAAATGATATTACGTTGAAAATGTTTTAAAAAGAAAATTATACGATATGCAAACAATCTACGCGTATACCATCTTCTTTCATCAGTATCACGAAAAATAAATGAGTTTACTTTGGACGACGCAAGTCTCGTTTCGCGGTTGCATTAAATATTTAATTGCCCAATTTCCTTCTGCCAATTTTTTTCCCTTGCTTACATTATAAATATTTAGCATGTTGCATATTCCGCAATCAGCGTAACTCCACATTCTTTTTCACCCTACTTCACGCTTAATGCCGACCCTGTATTAATGATTAGGGTTGCCAAGTTGAAATGAAAAATATTCACCCTTGAACTGGATTAAATTTTCATACTAGAATGTGTGTGGGAATTTAGGATTTAATGCTTGTTAGTACCTGATCCATATCCGGTCTTAGCAAGAGCCTCGAGTTTAATTTAATTTTAATTTAATCTAAAACGGTGGTGATTCGGGTAAGGTGTGAAACTTGCAACCAACAATTAGCGGCGTTGGAAACTTTCACGGAAATGTAATTTGATATTAATTGCAAAAAGAAAAACTTTACGAAGAAAATATATCTTCCTGTAATTTAATTTCTGTTTTTAATTTGAAAATGAATCAAAAATATAATTGGTGAAAGATTGAGTAAAAATTAAAATTACCTAAAAAATCCATATTTTAAAACGTCCTTCACTACACCATTTATCATCACTGTCATGGTACATAATGAAATTACCTTTACTGGAAACAGTGGTGTCTGTCACGTTGACGATGTTCATAAAGCACTGTGCAACACAATGGACATTTATTTAAATTAAATAAAACAAGTTAACAAATATAATTTATTTGTACCATCACTCGTGATTTAATTAAAACTGAAATAATTTATAAATAACCTACAAACAATAAACAGTATATTGTGCAACAAGTACAGTTTGGGCATAATTTTTCACCAGTATGAACGTTGAATCGCGTCTTGGCGATTCATACAAATAGAAAATGTGTAAGTTGCATAAAATGATTTTTTTACAACTAGAATACTTATAAGGTATACAAAAAGAATTAAATTAATTAGAAAAAATTAAACAAACTGTCACTTTTCCGATAACTCCGTGCATAATAGGCACCTTTCGCATGTTTTATGCGTGCGCAATAGAACAAAAAAGTTTAATAATGAACACATTACAGTAATAGGAGAAAAATAATTTCCAGTCAACTTTCGCTTAAAAGAAAAAGAAAATGTTAAAAATTATAACGTTTTTACACACATACAAGTCAAACAAGTCTTACACTTATGACTTGTGAAAAAATTTCGGTAGTAACGTGAGTATTATGCCGTCTGTTAGTGCGTTAAATGAATAAAAATATAGTATAAGTTTATTAGTAAAGCAAAAATTATATAATAAACAATATATTTCTTACTAGACTATAGCTTCCTAACACAAGATTGCAATTTCATACGCGTGTTGAGTATTGGATAAACTTCAAACTATAGACATCATGTAGAAGCCCAGAATAAGCACGTCGAGCCTCAAAGAAATAAAAAACAAACCAAAAAGATAACGCAAGTAGTACATTGTGGAGCTAATCGACAAAGAGTGCAATCGAATTGATGACCATAAAATCGATCTAAAAAAAAATCAGGCTGAACAAGTTGTTACGGCACAAACAGCTGCCTAAGGATATGGACACAAAAATATAAAAGTGAAAAGCCGCCATAACGACCACCTTTGCCAGGCAGAACAACCAACATTCCAAGTCACCAAAAGATCTGGTTCTGACCTCCACAAACGTCCCAAAAACCCCAGTGTCTTCCCCTGCAGCTGAAACACTGCTCTAGTCCACCAGGACACCGGACGCTTCAGTCCAAAAACTGGTCAAGCCCATCACCGCCTCCAAATACAAAAAAGTGATAATTTCCAACTGGACAACCACGTCACGTCCCACCACAAAACTCCGCTCCCTAGTAAGTAAAAAAAATCAAAAATGCAGAAGAAAAACACGGATGAGTCAGCTTTTGCCCATCACCATCATGCATAACTAGTCTGTTATTTTTTTAACATACCCACTAGTCTCCCAATCCTTTGCTTTCCTTGCCCATCTCATTATATTGAGTATAAAACTCACCGTAATTTTACCCAAAATACCATTCACATCATAATTTTGTTATTTGTGTACTTAATTAATGTTTTTTTTCACTAAATAGTTTCATTTTTGACAAGTTAGGTTAAACTGAGTTTATTTCACATTGCGATCTTAGATTAAAAGAATATTATTTTAAGTTGGAAGTAAAAATCTCAAAACAAATTAAAATTATTACTACGTCATCAAAGTCATCAGCCACCAAAGCCAAAAGATCATCAACGCGGCCGGCCACTAAGACCCATGTAACCACTTTTGATCCGTCCAGCTCTCTAGGCCCTCCAACAAGCCCCCAGATCTCAACAGCATCCACAAAAAATGCTGTCTCACAGCTCACGACGCTGTCTCACAACTCACAACGCTGTCTCACAACTCACGACGCCCCCTCCCACCATTGTAATATGAGATAAATCCGTCCTCCAACTCCAAAGGCTGTCGGCTACATTCAAAGACATTAATGCAATCAATAGCGCTGTAAACGTGACCGATGTTATCCGCACGCTCCTTTCCAAGCCGCTATCACACACTGCATAAGCATAAAAGTGTATGACTGCACATTTCAGTAAGGATCCAAAAAGACCCTAAAATATGGCATGTGCATCTAGGCTAATACGGCACAGGCATATTAACCTAGGGTATGCTCCCTTACTATTCAAGCGTGCGGAAAAAGATTAAAAACCCTTCCCAATGCTCTACGATCAGTTCAAGCTGAAGGCAAGCCAATATTCTTCAAGACTATCGCTCCTCCCAACTCCAACAAAGATAAATCCTAGCACAGGCAACGGAAGTACAGCAAACGCAACTACGTAATCGGTTAAAATCAGCTTCTCCAGCTTGGCTCAAACGAGCAAAGCTGATTTCAGATTGATCTATCTTCTATGCATCTACTAGCCTAAAAGCTAGAAACAGACTATTTGTCCAATAGTCTGTATTCCAGACATAGACGTGGTACAAGTTCTCCACAAACACAACGCTTATGGCTGGCACATTATGTGAATTCTTAATATTCCCCACTAACACAAGTTAGCCACAAAAGTCATTGCATCAAATGCAAACTTCTAAGATTTTAATTAGGACAAGTTTAGTTGTAGGTAAGCGCTCGTAAGAGTATACCAGAATTTGGAAGTCTTTAAGTAGATTCTCCTCTCAATTAAAAAAAATTAAATTGTTTCAAAACCAACTTGTTGCAATATCTATTGCAAACGCTCCTTATATTGCAACGCTGTGAGCTTTTATGAGAAAAACCCAACTAGATTTGTTAAATAACAACGACTTGTAATCTATGCTGCACCTTCTAAAGCATTTTTTTATTTACAAAAACATTCCTTTTCCACAACTTGCCAATTGGCGTTTACTAAAAACATGGCATAATTATTATTCGTACAAAAAATTTTAATCCAAACAACACCAAACCGTCCGCTTAAATAATCAATAGCAGCTTCATACTTTTGCGCTAAAAACCGAAAACAAAGATCTTATTTCAATCAAAAAGTCTAGTAACTCACCAATAGGCAATAAATTCTGAAAACTTAAACATGAACCTATCTCAACCATCAACAGTACTCTATTTATGTAAAGTGTAGATAGCTCCAGATCAAATAAATTCTGAGTTCACAAAGAAAAGTATCCGCCATCTCCAAACGTCGGAAATGGTTCTAACTGGTCGGTCCACAAAACTGAGAGATGGCAGATAGTTATAAAAGTCTATGTGAGCAGGTGTTGCAGGCACGTGTCGCAAGGGGCCTAGCCAGCCAGTTCCTCCGCAAGCTTTAATATCGACTCTGCTACCATCAACTGAACATCACCCAAAACAAAAAACTACTAAGATGCATCTACTAGCCAAAAAAGGCCAAATCATCTGAACCAAGATGACTCATTCTCCGACAACCTCCAATCAAAACCCAGCAGTATAATACACCTTTGACCTTTTGGTTGACCTCCACCAAAAACTCTTGGTACCCTAGAAAGTTGCCCTGTCCCACTCCTGGACATAATTCCCTGGACGTGGTGAATCTCAAGCATCGTTCCACTCCCTGAGGCATTTCCAAGAGAGGAACAAAGACCAAACAACGATAACCCCACTTTAATTTGTAACAGCTATGTCAGGCATAACATTAGTTAAAGACCCGCCGTCATCAACAGCCTCCGACAAAACATAAACCTTGACAAATGCCGCCCAAAGTAGGGCGACTTGAAGTAAAGGCGCTCCAAACCCCATGGATCAGTTTTTCGGGATGCAACACTTTTGGGTGTGTTATTTGTGTCTTGCTTTCAAATTTTCTTAAATTTGTGTTAAGAGTAATTTTCATATAGTTTTTAAAATGATTTAAATAATTATTTATATAAAATTTCTAGTAGTTATAGTTTCAAAATAAACGTTAAAGCTCCTGCTCGTAACTCAAAAAATCTTACAAGATGCAAATCTGTCAGTGTTATGTCCATTATGACAAAATCAAAAATATAAAAAGTTCACCAAGTAGGTAAACAAGCCATAATACATGTTGATTAAACATTGTAAAGAAAGTCATAATATTTAAATGAATATGGCAGTATCGGAAATTCAACAATTCAAAAAAACTTTGGACAACAAAGAACAGACAAGATCGTAATAAAGCAACAGTTAGTAGTCAGACACTTAAAAATTATCTCAAAACTGTAGAAATACGTGCGATATTACCAGCAAAAATCGGTGTTCTCTAGTTAGTTAAGGGTAAACTAACTAGAGAACACCGACATTCAGAATAGAATTACAATAACTGGGTAAACGTTTTGTTTACGGATGAATACAGAAGCTGTTTATACTCTTCAACCAGTATATAGAAGACACTGCAAACAAATGCAATTTTAGAAACATCACAAATTTTGGTGGTAGATCCGTTCTATTCTAAAGTGACATTTCTTCAGATGCTCGCACATAATTGGTAATCATAGATAATAATTCTATGACTGCTGATCGGTATATACGGAATGTCATAGATGCACAAGTGATACTTTATTTAGTGCAGGAGTACAGAAGGTAGAACTGCAAATTTTGGATTAGCCTACTAGAAGTCTTGATTTAAAAATTATTAAACTATTGATCTAAGATCCAATAAACAATTAACTGGCCAAAATGACCAAATTGGTGCAGTTATTGCAGAATAAAACGTTATAGATCAAAACTATATACTTTTCGAGTCAACTTCAAAGACAATTCCGGCTGTTTTACAATGTAGATTTCGCTTCTACATTGTAAAATAACTGCAATATTAATTAATTTTAAAAATTTGTTTTTCTAAAGTCAGTGTATACTTTCTGCCTCCACAGTGCTGCAGCTTTATGATTAATTTAATGTTAATTTGATCTTCATAATATTGTATTAATGTACTATTAGAAATTAAAATATAAATATTACAAACTTTAAAACGTACAATATTAGTGATGCAATAAATATTTTGCGGAGTGTATCTAGTTGCCGTTTTCGTTTAAATACTACAAATCAAGGTAGCGGCCGGAATGGTCTTAAAATAAATACAACTACAAATAAATCAGAAACCGAGTAATAAATTCCGCACACTATGCATCAATATTTACAACATCCAGTAAAATTTAAGAAATGAATACAAAACAAAAACTAAATTTCATTCATATGAAACCGTTTTTTTTATAAAATGTCAATAACCATGACCCAGACAATTCGCAATATATAAAGTAAATAAGAAACAAGAGATGTCTATGATACATGTACGTGATGTAAAACAAAAAAACATGTTATTTGAAAATGGATATGTACAACTGACCTATCACAAGTACATGACAAGTGAGGAGTCTAAAAATGCATGCATCAACAAATATCCATTTACAAAAGATCAACAACTGCAGTTTTGTGAAAAAAGCATAAATTTTCAACAAACAACGCACCAGAAAAAAACAAACGTAATCAATTTTAATGTTAAATATAACGGTTTAAAAAAATTATAAAATTTTTATAATTCATAAAACATAAAACTACAAATTTCAAGTATAAACTAAATGAGTAAAACGCACAAATTATCAGTAATAATTATAGCTTGAAATTTAAGACGAAGAAGAAGTTCTACTTCTTTTTTTTTATAACCAATGCAAAGAAAGTGCACAATAGCAATTATAACACTATAAGACTAAACATATGAAGGGTGTCTCACGGCGTCAACTTTGTGTACGCAATCTTTAGACCAAATATAGTTAAAAAGTCTAATAGCTATTGATTTAATAATTACAATTTCAGAAAAAACCTTATTTTTATTTTAGTTTAAATTCGTTATAAAAATTGTCCAAACTGGCCAAAGATGCTTTCGAGACACATTCTGGCTCTACTGCCTTCAAAATCCCTTTACTAAATACTTCAAAAGTCTCCGATGGTGTTTGTTAAACTAAATCTTAGAACCCTACAAAAAATAATCTAAACATGTTAAGGCCAGAGATCTTTAAGCCCAATGATGCTGTTCTCTTCTGTCAATTACACGTCCTTCAAACCGTTGATTCAAACATTGTCTTACACGTAACGCAAAGTGCGGAGAAGCACCATCGTGCTGGTCTTCCTCCTTGGTCCTTATAAGTTTCGTGAGAGTTTAGTGGCACTATGCCAGAGCCATCTGAACTGTTGCTTTCGATGTTAGTCTGTCCTGGGCCATTTATGTGGCCTCATGTCAAAAACAATTAACTTTTTTTTGTCGCTCCGTCTACAAAGCGGTGATCTTCCGCGTGACCTTTGTCTGTCGACCTTTTTCTAGACCATTAATTCGTGCTGGTATATAGTATACCATGTTTGATCGCCAAAGAGACATCATCTAACAATCCTCCCAAATAATCCTCTACAACATTTAAATAATTAATAAATTCCAAAAATGGCTGTCCTTTCTGTTCATTAATACACTCCTTGTAAATGTTGCCTTATCCGTGAATAAAATTCTTCGATTTTCAAATAATCTAGCGGTAAAATTTCATATAACTAGCAAAATCTGTAGATGGAGGACATAAACAAGCTAGATATAAAATGGATATAAATCATGACGATTACTGTTCTCTCATAACTCGCAATCGAACATTAAATTGTGCAGAAACACAAGAAACAAAAGCGCCGGGACTATTAACAAATTCTCGCAGTATGTATCAAACACTACTTATAATCATTAATTGTTTCTGCTGATTCAGTATTTAAACAAGCAATACCTTCTTAAACAGTCGTTTAAAAAAAATGACTTTAATTTCGACTTCTTTTCACCTTTCCTATGATACTGTTGACTGTTACTATAGAACAACAATCATTAGTTTAATTTCTTGAAAAAATGTTCATATAAACGTGCGATTAATCTTTCTTTGTTCTAAAGTTATAGCGCTTTTAAAACATCTAATAAGTCAACATACAAAGGCGGGTCAATAAATACGAGCCTTTTTAAATAAAACACAGGTTTTTGGATGAAAAATCATTTTATTTTTCAACATGGTCTCGTTTGACCTCTATACACTTTGTCCAACGTTTCTCCAAAAGTATGATTTGTCGTGGTCATCAAAATAGATATTTGTTTGTGAGATGATTTCATCATTGAAGTTAAATCTCTCTCCGCCGAGCTATTTCTTCAGGTTGAAAACAAGAAATAATCATTCAGGGCTAAATCCGGAAAATTGAAGGGATGGATTTTTGCCATGGAAATTGAACATGTGTGCATATTTACATTGTCCTGGTGGAAAAGAACTTTTTTCTTGACCAAACGCGGTCATTTTTTTCCTTTTAAATCGACCCAATAAGTTAGCATAATATTTGCCATTTATTGTTTTACCCTTTTGAAGGCAGTCAATGTGGATTATACCGCGTGCATCCCAAAAAATCCCCATGACTTTATTGGCTGACAAACCTTGGCGCCGTTTCACCCCAAAAAAACCACTGTTTTCACTGCTGTTTCGCCTTTGGTGTGTTGTGGTGGATCCATGTTTCGTCCACTTTACAAAACGGCGCAAAAACTCGTAAGTTCAAAATTCACTTTTTTCCATTTTCTCCTCAAATCACGAGGTAATCTGCTATCAATAGCTGTCAAACACAAACTAAATGACGCAACTAATTAAAATTTTGACAGAAGTCAGTTGAAATTAAACAAATTAAAATTGAAAAAAAATTAAAAACATTTATTTAACAAACCAAAAACAAAATTTAAACCAACAAAAACTAATCCATTCTCTTGAACACATAACTGGCAACAGCAAACTAAATTCTCTTGCACTGGTAATAAACTCATATTACTTCTTATATACGTTGCAGTACATTTAATCAAACGTTTCTTCTTGTTATGTTGCCATACACCCATGTGCGTCGGACAATTGTCTTCTACTAAAGAATAGCTAAGGTTCTTCTTATTGCTGCCTGACGTAATTCTCCAAAATTACTTATTCCTGTCCAGTTTCTTATATTTCAGAGCCATGAGCTGTTTACGGCCGACAACTGTTTTGCCTTCTATCTTCTCTTCTCTTATGAGATTCAGAACATTCTTCTCAAGGCCGACATATCAAAGGCCTCAATCTTGTTCATAGATGTTGCTTTTATCGTCCAAGTTTCGGCTACATATAATAGGACTGGCCAAATGTATTACTTAAGCATTCTAAGGGAATTTTCTAAGTTAAGGTTCTAAAAAATAAAAATAACTGCTAATAAAAAAAAGACGTAAAATGCTGACAAATTTGGCAAGAACAAGGCAAAAAAGACTGCAAGAGGGCAAAGTTAGTAAACTGCAATTCCAGTGTAGGTAAAAGTAGTGTAGAAGAAGTAGTAGGCAAGTAAGTATACTGGAAGTTAATCAATTTGATAATGATTCAAGAGAAGTTTTAAAATAGAGTAAAACAGCATGTGGGTTATCAAATGCAGATATACATAGTAAGCATATACTAGTAATAATAAAAAAATGGATAAGTAAACTAAGATAGCACAAGATAAACAAAAAAAACTTGTAAAAATGGAGAAAAATATAGCAAAAAAACAATTTAAAAAAAAAAAAAAAAGAATATGACAATAAATGGAAAAAGTACTTCAAGAAAGACAAAAGTTTAAGTGTGTTTTATAGATTAGTAAAAGCATTTGACTGTTCGGTAAAAGAAAATGATTACAAATTTTGAAGTAAAAAGAGTAGATTGGAAAGATAGAAGACTAATAGATAACTTTTATATAAAACAACAAGTAAAAAGTTAAATAATAAAAATTGAAAAAAGTGAAACAAGGCTGTTCATCATCATAAACAGATTTTAAGTACTCCATTGCTGGATATACGCCTCTCCTATTTGGTATATGCGATCTATGGTTTCTCTTGCCCATTGTCCTCTCACCTTCATGATGTCGTTATTCCATTTTGTTCTAAGTTGATCTTCGTTTTCCAGTTCTTGGTCGCCAATCTCTAATTTTCGTTGTCCATTGTCCATCTTCTCTCCTCATCACATGCCCAGGCTAAATCATTTTAGTTATGTTATATACTGAGTTATGTCGGTTTCTCTGGTTTTGATCCGTATCCATAAATTAGTCTCTTCTGGTAAAACCTCTCTATAGCTTGTTGTGTTATTCTCACCCTTTCCATTCCATTCTCGTTAATATCGAGAATACGCACTGGTTAAAGACCTTTATTTTTAAGTGTAAGTAAATAACAAGTATTTATATTAAATTAATGCAAACAATTTATCAAGTTTTGAGGTTATGTTGATACATTTAACAATGATTAACGTTAATCTGTTTTCATAAATTCCAGCATAAGTCTCTTATCATTTGAGACAATTTTGACTACGCTTTTTGCCATAAGTATGATAACGTCCGCAAAACGTCAATTTGACTGGTATTCTCCGTTAATGTTGATTCTTTTTTATTCCACTTTATTGTCTTAAAAATATCTTCTAGTGTATTTGTAATAGTTTAGGCAAAATTATATCTCCCTGTCCTGCCCTTATTCATCGTTTAATTTTAATTGAATTAGTATTTTCAAAAACCTGTATTGTGATAGAAGTTTGGTCATATAGACTTTTGATTAACTATATGTAACAATAATGAATCCTGGATTATTTTAGTGCATCAGTTAAGACCCATTCTTCTACAGTGACAAAAGCCTTAACAAAATCAATAAGAGTCGACTACAAGCAGCCAACAAAATCAGTCCACCGCGAGAAGGAACCAACAGACGGCGACTATTTGATTCGATTGAAGATAAATGCAATTATCATTACAATCAAGACGCGGATGAACAGTTGGAAGAAACTTCAACTGCCATCCACCACTAATTTCAACTGTTTAATTAATTAATTATTAATTTAATTAACTAATTAAACATTTTTATTCCAGTATGAACCCCGACAAAAGGATGTCGGACCAAGAAAAACTGGAGCATATGTATGAGGCAAAGGCAGCCATTAGCAAGATAGAAACCACCATCTCCGTGCTGCCTATCCAGCTCCCAGTTACACCAGCAGCACATGTAAACCTGCAACCAAGTTCCACCAAGCAAGTCAGACGTCCCTCAGGCCCAGGTCTCCCTCAAGAGACCGCCCGACTCCGTCTCCTCCGAGGAGGAAAAGATGGAAACCACCTTTAACACCACCAACGCCAAAAAGTCTTCAAGGCGACCCGCCCCTGAGGCGCAGCCGACCAACTCTGATCCGGCTAATAGCTCCTTATGCCACCCAACCCAGCCACAAAGGGAGCTAGAGTACGCCGCCCTGCTCCATTTACTAACCACAATAAAGATAAGTATTTACGGCTAAAAGCAACATTCGAGTTTTTAAACATAACCATCAAACGCGCAGTAAACGTGGTTGGTAGCATACGCCTGCATCCCGCAATACAATTTCAGAGAGACAATAAATAACTGCTAAGGAGCAAAAAACCATTCACCACACTTTATAATTAGAGTCTGAAAGACCCTATAATACGTAATTCAAGATTTGCCCACCTGCATTAAGGCTGAAATAGTGCAGGCTGAGCTCATCGCTCAGAAGTAGTCTACAACATCGACAACACTCATGGGCAGGAACGGGAAAACCTTCCTTATGGTGTACGTCCAACTTCCTCAGGGAACAAAAAACAAAAAAATCCTACATATACCTTGTCAAGTTACTCGGGCTTTGCGTGACCACAAAGGTCAAACAAAAGTCCCAAAATGGTACAATGTCACCGTTGCCAACCCTACGGACACGGGGCATCCCGGTGCAACGCACCATATCAGTGTGTCAAGTGCGCTATTGCTCATCCAAGCTCCAGTTGCATTCTCACAAAAAAGAGGGGCCAATTAGCAAAATGAGTCGCGTGTGGTAGGCCACATACGGCAAGTTATAAGGGCTGCCTAGTTTATCAAAAACTAAAAGCTAGCCGCAACAGCCAGGCCACCGGCAAGACACCTGGTCCCCGTAAGCAGTTTCATGCTCCACCTCGCAGCGGTCCTTAGAAAAAATCCTTCGCACAAGCAGCGGAATCGGCGCTCAGCGGACCGTGTCCTTAGTTGATAGAAGCTACTAAGGACACGGTCCGTCAGTCTAAAACCCAGACCTAGAAGTAGAACTAAATCTCTACTTATTCTAGGCAATACCTAAAAGGTTAGCACATATGTGCATTATGTAAATATTCCCGTGTTGCATACAACCAGTCAAGAAGACCAAAATTTCCAGCAGTCTTAGTCGGGGGAGTTTAGTAGGTAGGCGCATTACAGCATTTTTTCAGACTGACGGACCGTGTCCTTAGTTGATAGAAGCAACTAAGGACACGGTCCGTCAGTCTAAAATCCAGACCTAGAAGTGGAACTAAATCTCTACTTATTCTAGGCAACACCTAAAAGGTTGGCACATATGTGCATTATGTAAATATTCCCGTGTTGCATACAACCAGTCAGGAAGACCAAAACTTCCAGCAGTCATAGTCCGGGGAATTTAGTAGGTAGGCGCATTACATCATTTTTTCATGAAATCGGTATTTTTTCTGTGTCTAAGTCATTTATTGAATAGTATTTTCAAAGTTGTTAGTACTTATTTCCCGCATTCGACAAAGCTGTTGTTTATCACCAACTTTTCAATATGTATACCAATAAGATGGTAGAGGAATGGTGGGGGGGGGGGTGTCGATAAACTTGCTTTAGTATTTTTTGTGTTTAACTTAACCGTATTTTTTATTTAAAAATTAAAATATAAACTAAAAAAAAAATCGAGATTTAAAACCCAAATACACAAAACAAATTTATTTAGATTTTCCGACTAATTTGCATCAATATATGTACGTCAACTCCGGCGGTTTAAAAAAATCTAAAAATAGCTCCTTTTTGCTCACTGAGAAGAAGAAAATGGTTTTAAGGGTTTTGCGGCTTATAGACAGATTTGAATTCTACGAAAAATTTCACTTTTTTGGTGCGATTAAGTTAAAAAACGACAAAACAACTAAAAAATCAACCAATCAAAACACAACTAATAAGTTATACAAACAAAAAAATACTAAAGCAAATTTCCTCAACGCACCCCCCCCCCTGCTCTGGTCCATTTGAAATAGAATTGCCCATATAAGATTATGAGAATTAGAGCAGCGGAAGCATTCAAAATGTGGCTGCTAGATTAATAGGCATTAAGTGATCAGCAAGATCTAAAATTATAAAATTAAAAAATGTTGAGAAGAACTGAGGAGGAAAGAGAGCTGCCATCATAAAACCATTGTTTATTGAAAGACGTAAACAAAAAATTTTAAAGCAAATTAAAAAAAAAAAGATGCAAGATGACTGTGTTCTAAGGAAAAATTGGAAAATTTCAAAAAAGACACAAGATCAAAAAAACTGTCTAAAAGTTTTTATTAAACCACCAAGTCTTAGCATGTTTTTCTAGACTAAAATGTAATGTATTATAAATTTTAAGTATAATTTAAGCTTATCTAAAATTAAACATAAAACAATTATGTCTGTTTTTTTTTCTTATTTTATGAAATATCAAATATACAGAATGTCTTTGAAACTCTCTTGGGTAACAACAGATGGTGCTAAATTAAGTCATTTTACAAAAATTTTGCACTACAAAAAAAGTAGTTAAAATCAAATTTGTCGCTAAAAAAAATGCTGTAGACTTTTTTATAATAATGCTAAAAAATATCAGTTAAAATCTGAGTAGTAAAGCGCAGAATATAAATATAATCTCATTTATAGAAAAAAGTTAATTAAAGCAATATTTTGTAAAGCGTTTTATTTTAGCAGCATCATCATTATTTCAAAGCATGACTTATATCGTAAAATATATTTTTTAACAAACAAAAACATTTCTTTTCTTTTGTTATACTTATCGGTAAACACAAATATGTAAAATTATTTGTAACGTAAAAGAATAAAAAATGTATTACTACTCTTATTCACTTTCTTAATCACAATTTCATTTCAAGTACCATTCCAATTGAGAAGTTCAATGTGGCGTGAGGACAATTGTAGTAGTCGTGAGTAAAGAAGCACATCATTTGTGTTTCGACGACTTGAACATCAATTTCCTTTTGTGGTGCGGCCCTTATTTATAAATTGCACAAAACGTCTTTATGCACGGCACCTGCATTCTGGACTTCTTGTGGCGTAACAATTCCGTACGCCATAAACCCAGCAAGAGGTTTCCATGTCACATTGGTGAATTCAGTCTCCCGTAGCATGAAATTCAATAAGCGCTCATGCAAATCACATTTTTTTGAAAGGGTGCTGTTATATTATTTGGTAACATTGCATTTATACAAACTTGATTGATTATTTTTGTATATTATTATCACTCAGAGTATTATGTAGATCAGAATTATTCATCCTGACAATGCGGACTGTATTGATTAAATTTCCAACAATATGTAGGTTCCATGTGTTGTTGACATGGTGGACAAACAAACTTACATTTAACATTCCATTTGCTATATTATCAATTCTCCAACAGAATATCAGATATTTAATTAAAATGAAAAAAATAACTTTCTTTATTCATATAATTGTTGAGTTAAATAATATTGATATAATAATTGTAAATGATGTGAGAAAGTAACATCATAACAAGTTGGTTAGCGATTGGATTAAATAAAGTAGATTTCCGCTTCCATAAACTCGCACATACTTAAATATCCCTAGCGTATAAATTTTCTCAGTACGCGTTCGGCGATGAAAGAAAAAAAAAAGATGAGCCATCTATATAAATCCGGCCATCCCCCATTTAACGCATTAATGAGATGATCGCACAATGGCAAGTGGCGCGGAAAAACATCTTAAATTGTAAAATCGATCGGTCGGCTCGCCCTGGCTAT
This sequence comes from Tachinus rufipes, assembly GCA_963932245.1. NCBI lineage: Eukaryota > Metazoa > Arthropoda > Insecta > Coleoptera > Staphylinidae > Tachinus > Tachinus rufipes. The sequence goes on along the minus strand of OZ010741.1, from coordinate 39,141,700 downwards.
CATAAATTTTCCTCGGACTCTCCGGAATAACATGTTTTCGATGGTAGCCTTATCCAGCAGGATACCTGAGGGTTGCAGCATAGTTCGTTCATCTCTTTCAGGTGGCCCCGATTCGCACCCGGGCAGGGTAACACCGAGCAAAACAAACGTTATAGGTGCTTACCATCGATTTTCAATCGGGCAACTTCTCGCTTTATCAATTTTGTTTAAAATTCCGCCCACCGAAAAGTTTCGTTATCAAATGGGGTTTATCATATTGGCGGTTAAAGCGGCGCCAATTTTATGTACACATAGGCTATACGGGTAAAATATTACATTGTATAAATATAACTAAATGACATTTTGTTGATACTATAAACAATGTTGCATAGTTTATTACAGTCTACTATAAATATTAAATCGAGTGTAATTTATTTGCTATTACCATCGATTTTCTAGTAGTAATTATTTATTATTCACTGGAACCAGGCTAAACGTAATACAGATTACGACTTTTATAGAAATAAATCTCATTTGCTTTTCAAGCGAATGGAATATCTAGCAATTATAAATGAATGTCTTTAATTATCCAAATTACAATAGAATTTACTGTTCATGTTAAAAGTTTAAACAGAATTTAATTTAATTGAAACAGTTAGTTAAATGATTATAAAATGAAAAGTTGTAATTGAGTAAATTACATAGTTGAAAACACAATATAAAATTACAACCATTTTTATTTTTGTAATCAGTTATCATAATCAATTATCAAATAAATATTCACCAATAATGATCAAAACGGACTACATTAACAGTAAAAAAATAAAAACCGAGCATTTAATATATATTTTTAAACATAACCTATATCATGAAATAATCAAAAAGAAACAAATTAATCTTTGTTATAGTAACATACTTTTTTAGCGTACATATACTTAACGATATTCTAAATGTATTGTGTTCTCGCCTCGAATATAATTAAAAATTTAAGCGTATAGAGAAAAAAGAATATTAGGAAGAGGCGCGCAATGCTAATATATGTTTACGTATTCGTATATGCCGCTCCTATAAATAACGATTTGGAATAGTCCCCAACGTTCGGCGGATAGTCGCTATATATTTTAAATATATTCATAATATTCCCTCACTCGATAGTAGTTATATGTTAAACTTCGATTATAATCTAATTCAATCAGATTTTGGTCCATTCAACCAGTGAATATAAGAAACAATAAAAGTTAAATATAACTCATTTCATTTAACAGTGACTTATATTCGTGTTTCTCGTATGCAACCTTCTTTTCAGTTTGTTGGTATTTATAAATTAATAATATGTAATAATTTACAAATTCAACTGATTAATCAATTTAATATATTTTGTTCTAATTAGCAGAAAATTAGAAAGTTGATAATCAATATATAAGTACGTATACCTAGAGGTATAGATTTTATAGCTATACAAGTAATAAAGCAATGATTAACTTTTCATGCTATTTTACATTTTTTTGCTGTTAAACGTAACTATTATTCTATAATTTAAACTCCACAATGCGGAAATATTAAATTGTTAATAAGACATTAAGATATAATAAAATTTTGAATTTTATGAGAGAAACAGTATAAAAATCACATTACATGAAAAGAATATATAAAATCCACTAAGCGATTTTATACTAGTTAGAATTGGGAATGGACTAAATAAATATAAACATAAAATAAAACATACAATCCAGAGTGGTATAAAAACTACATTTGCATACTATTTCCTGGAATCCCAACAATGCCATGATATATATTTTACAATACAATTAAAATTTCTAACTGCCAACAACAAAGTAATAATAGTATATTATTTTATTTATCTTTTACATTTGTTTTATATCTTTAAAACTAATTTAGTTACGGAGAGAGTTTTTTATTTTATCTACGTACGTAATTTTCATATACAATATCACATTTTATAGTGTCAGTTTGTTCCAATCACTTAACATTAGTCATTTTAAAATCAGATTAAATATATAATAAGCGATTTTTTTTAAATTTCAATATATATATTATATTTAGGAATAACTTTTGAATTTAAGCGAGTGAAACCACACTTACTAAAACAATGACATTGAGGACTAGATATAAGCAGTCCGTAGACCTTTAATATTTGCGGCTTAATAATCTCGGAAAATACTGAATTTGGAAGTTTATTCCATGTATCAATAAAAAAAATAAAAAAAATCTCTTAAAAAGTTTCGATCCTACATCTATTAAAATTCCCAGCAAGCCGTGTACTACTATTTGTTTAGATAGCAATATGTCTTGTATTTCGTATGAAGTATGTCCAACAAAATATCTATAAAAAATGCAAAGACCTGCAACATTACGCAGGTGTTGTAAAGTATCTAAGTCATTGGTCAATTTTGAATCAGCAATGATCCGAATGGCACGTTATTAAATCAAATTAAGAAAAAATAGTATGGTTTCGAAACAATATTCAATACAACTATAAGTTTTATATAAATGCAAAAGTTAAAACAAAGTAAAATTTTTTTTACATCTGTTAGGAAATCCTAGGAAGGTACCAAAACGGTATTCTGCTTCTCGGATTCTCGGGGAGTAAACCAATGACAAATGAGAAAGCGACAACAACAACAATTGAGCCTCTTCGGAGAACCAAAGCTCGGCTATCAAATTCAGGGTCAAAACAGCAACGCCTAAACTTTCAGAGGCGGCCAAATCCTAAGTTCCGAAGACAGAGAGATGCACAAAAGGCTCAGGCAACTGAGCCAACTAAGGCATCCGGTAATGAAACAAAAACACATCAGCAAAACTCCACACTACCTGCACAAAACACCACGGGAACATCAGAAACGCAAAAGTAGTAGCACGCCGGAATGACAAAAAAAGAAAAAAGCGGCAAAAAAAATCAAAGACAAAAAAGACCTCAAAGAAGACTTTCAGAAACACTCTTACGCCCGTAAGAGTGTTTCTGAAAGTCAGGGCATTGCACTAAATTCCGAGGGGGTTTTCTGAATGTTACCTCAACGTAAAAGAGGCGGTAAAATTTATTATTTTATGCAGGATAGACAAAATAAAAAATGAACAGTTATCACCTCGTTTTCAGAAATGCTCCTTCAAAGGGAGATTTCTAAAGATCGTATGTAAATAACAAGCTAACTAAATAGTGGCTCCTTAGCACATCGGTAAAGCACACCTTATTGGAGATCATGGATCTGAAAGACTTACCTAAACCAAAAGAAGTGATGACATGAGTACCAGGACCACAATTGAAACCAGCTACTCTTCTAAAAAGGTTAGCGGTGCAGAATACCTTAAACACCAAGACCTGGCAAGTAATCAATTCCAAACCAGATTCCAAAATATCCTACTTAGCTTCGGAGAAGATGACAAACTTAGGGGGGACACTCTTCCTAGGTTTTCCAAAATTTCACTTCGGGTTCTAGCTCCTTCTAAAAAGAAAGGAAGCAAACCGGAAGAAACAAAGACCGTCGAGAAATCCGTAAATAAACTACAATGTCTTCTTAGCAAAGCATGTACTTAATTTAATGCCATTACGGAACCTAGCTTTCAGAGACCTAGTGACAGCCAAGGTGGTGGTAGTAGGAAAGGATACCAAAAAAGAGATAATTCTTGGATCTAAATACCTTCCCTACAATCAGCAGGGACCTCCACCCCTACAAAACTACTGCAACTGACAAGCAGCGGGAACGACGCACCGCTAATCCTTGGATGCGATGCCAACGCCCACCACGTAGCCTGGGGGAGCAAGAACACAAACATAAAAGGGGTGAGAAACTCCTAGAATTTATAGTAGAATCTAAGTTGACTATCATAAACAAAGATAACGTGCCAACGTTTAGCAATACGTCGCATAGCAAGGTTATTGACCTAACATTAGCTAATCATAAGGCGAGTAAAGTTATAAAAAAGTGATACGTGTCGGACAAACCTTCATTGTCTGATCATGCATACATTCAATTCAATATCGAATCTGAAGAAACGCTCCGTTTGAAATACAGAAACCCAAAAAAAAAAAACTAACTGGGATCTATACAACAAGATACTAGTTAGCCAAATCGGGATCTGTCCAAAAACAGCAAAGACATCACAGGAGCTGAAGACAATAACAAAACAAACATATTTGTCAACTCCATCAAACCTCCTTTGAAGAAAGCTATCCTAGCACTATCAAGCACACCTCCAACAAGATTACTTGGAAGAACAAAGGGCTGGACAGGGCAAGGACGGCTACTAGAAGACTGTTCAACAAAGCCAAGAAAAACTGTGACTTGGCCATATATAAAACCAGTCTCACGTCATATAATAAAGCCATAAATAAACAAAAAAAAAACTGTGAAAGAGATACTGTGAAGATGTTCAAAACGGTCCCACATGCTCAAGCCTTCAAAAATCCTAAGCAAAAACCAAACTATCATGTCAAACAGTTAAGCGGCATTGCAAGCCCTGCAATCGCCAGTAATTAAATACAAACTAGTTAGAATAGGAGACTATACTATAGATAACAATGTTTTGTGTACAGAATGTCAACTGAACTATCTACAAGCACACTGAAACTACTTTATTGCACCTTGGTACGTCCTCATTTAGAGTACGCTCCGTCAGTTTGGTGTCCATTCTACAGCATTCATTTATGCAATATAGAACGTATTCAAAACAATTTTTTCCGTTTAATACCGTACAAATTAGGCATTTTATCCGAAAATTACAATTTTTACCTCATTGCATTGCAATATAATCTTCCGCCGCTGAAAATTCGGAGCAAAAAAGCCGCTTTTTCTTTTTTACGTGGAATAATGATGTCCGAGATTGATTGCCAAAAGTTACTAGTAACTCTTCCCTTTCAAGTCCTTAACAATAATCGCCGAACTAGACAGTCTCCATTTTTTAGAGAATCTATACATTCTACCAATTATAGATTTAATAATCCAATTGGTGGAATGTGTAGAATTGCGAATAGTGTTTCCAATAATATTGATTTATTTTGTGTTTCAAAATGTAGCTTTAAGAGTCAATTAAAATGTGTTGATAAATAATTTTATATTTTGTTTTTATATGTATATTTTTTTCCATGCTTTTATTATTCAATATTTGTTTATATATTTTTGTGTAATTTGTAATATTGCTTGTAATTCATCATGATTTATGTACAGAATGATGTAGATGTAAATGGTATTTTTTATATACCGTGAATAAAGTATTAATATTATTAACGAAAAACCTCATTTCAAATCAGTTTGCTAAACAAGGAGCAAAGAGGACCAGATCCCGCTTTTCGGCTCCCATACGAGACCGGTAAAGATTTAATCCGCAGCAAACTTGAGGCAAAACACAGCAACCTGTAGAAGGGCTGTAAGGAATTGACACATTTAATAATATTCCTAACAGAACCATCGCTTCATATTAAAACATGAGTGGTAACACAAATGAGTCGCATCAGACTGCAGGCAAAGGCTCACAGGACCGATAACCAGACACTGTGGACTCAACAAGCACTTGCATAAAATGGGAATAAGAAAGAACCCTCTATTCCGCGAATGTATAGAAGAAGACGAGACTTCAATACACTTACTGATTGGTTTCCAAGCCGACAGATACCAAATGAAAAAACATTCATTCGTATTCACGAACGTCTACATCAAACTGGAAGCGTACATAAAAAAGCTGCAAGAAATGGGAGACCTCGCCTGCTACCTTCGCAAATTGAAAATGATGTTCTTCAAGAAATCGAAGACAATCCATCAACTAGCTCTAGAACCTTAGTCACGTTACAGTGTGGAGGATAATAAAAAACCAGATGTTATACCCTTATCACATACAGCGAGTACAAGCCCTTTTACCAGCGGATTTCCACAAAGATTGGTTATGTGTCAATGGTTTCAAGAAAAAATTGCGCAAAATCCTCGATTCTTAGAACAAGTTTTATTTACGGACAAAGCAAATTTTTCAAGCGATGCGATTATGAACTTCCATAATAATCAAGTATGGGCCGACAAAAATCCACATGCCATAATGGAAGGCAAACATTTTCCGTTATTGTCCATATTTTCCATATTTTTTGCCGTTTATGCTAAGCTAAATGGTCAATCGTATAGTAATTTTCTTGAAGAAGAGCTGCCAGGACTTTTAGAAGACGTTCCGGTTCAATTAAGAAACAAAATGTGGTTCATGCACGATGGTGCTCCTGCACATTTTAGTTTAGTTGCGCGTCAATTCTTAAATGAACAGTATAGGAACTGTTGGATAGGTCAAGAAGGCCCACAAGCTTGGTCTCCTCGGTCTCAAGATCTAAATGTTTCGTTTTTTTTTGTGGGGTCACTTAAAAAGTTTAGTTTACACTACATCAGTTAATACTGATGAAGAACTAAGAAATCGCATTATTGCATCCTGCATTTTCGAACGGGTACGTCAGTCACTAAGACGTAGGTTGGAAGCCTGCGTTACCGTAGGAAGAGGTAATTTTCAACAAGTTTTGTGATGTTTCTTATTGTTATGTTATTACTTAGTTTTGTAAAATAAAGGTTTTGTGATCATTTTGCTACTTTTTCTTTCCGTTCCTGAGAAATTGTCAAAAAATTAAAAAAAAAAAAAAAACTGTACACCCTGTATCTCGAAAACGTTTGCGGGACCATGTTAATAGGAACTTTTTTTCTTATAATTAGCCAAGAAATACTACCCTTTATTTTCCGACAGATGTTTTGAAACACCCTGTATATCAATAGTTCTAAAAAAATATTAGTATACATGAACCAGACAATCCACCCCCAAATACAAGCAACGAGTACACGAGCCACTGGATATCCTTTTTGAATGTTTGTATGTTAATGTTATTACAATTACAGCATAAATCCATCCAGTAACGGCGGTAACATTTATTTGCAAAATACAAAATATAAAAAAATACACATTTTTCAGGGTATTACAATGTCATAGTTTATGTTTAAGTAAATAATGACAACAACTAGTAGTAAGTTTTTAATCATGATTTATGTGATCGATGAACGTGAAAATAAATCAAGTAAAAACATAAAATTTGTTTGCATTATTTCCATATTTAAAAAATAATTGTTTCAATATGGAAGTTGTAAGTTTGAAAAAATAGAAAATAATAATTTCCAAACATTTCCATTTAACAGAAACGAGGTCAAGGATAATATAAATATTTTAATATATTTAAAGAACCGGGATAAAGTTTTCACGAAAAACAACAATTACAGAATCAGCATAAAACCCAGCCAGAGGCCACACAATATACTTATCACTTAATCCAATTTAATTAAACCAACTTGAAGTTGGGGGATAAAGACAATGCTCTCCGTAAATCCACATTGATCCGGGGACATTTATTGTTTTCTGTTCGGATGTAGTATCTATAGAGGTAAGCTGCAAAAATATCCCCCTGTTGTATTCAGCAAAGACCGCAAAAAAATATCGGATATCGTTGCGATGCAGAAGACGAGAGATAGGCGAAGCGCTTCGGATTATTTTGTGAGCTTTGCCCCTCGTGTGTGAGTGAGAGAAAGAGGAGCACCAATATTAAAATAACCGGAAATCTTATTAAATTTAAGCCCCCGAAACACCACATACACGTATATAAATCGATCAAAATGTTAAAATTGAATTTGAAAATTTTACATTACAGCTCGGGGTGATGGTCTTCGCCCGATTAGAAATCGATTGGCAAAAACATGTTTCCGTTTTTTTTTTTCTGAATGTTTGGGGAAATATTATAATAGAAGTATTGGAAAAGGACATATGAGATGTGGAATATATTTACCAGCATGTATATTTTGTTCAGCTTGAATAGTTTTTCAATGGAATGTCAGTACAATATAACTCCATAAAAAATAAATATTCTCCACGTTAGAAAAGTGAAAATAATATGTTCTAGCATTCGAGAAGTAGAAACACATATGAGATAAATATTAAAAGATAATTTGTATCGAAATAATCCTTCTATCATTTAGTGTTTCCATTATTGTACAAAAGCGTTATATGAGTACTGATAAAGTTGCAAGTTTTAAACGCGAATCATATTATTGAATTTATTTGTATTAAATTAATTAATACAACACTATTTTAAATGCAAAATATTCTTAAAAAATATAATATGATATATTTAATAATTATTTATGTACAATCGTATCATAATTTGACAATTATACACAAATTTCATTAACATAAACGTCTTTTTATGGCCCTCAAACCTTTATTTTTATCACATTTTTTTTTTATTTAGTAATAGTATAGTTGTTGAATAATAATATAAGACTATATGACAAGTATTAATTAAAATAGTTTTTACTTACAACATAAATTCCCTGTATATATTCTGATAATCCTATAGCATTTATTCATTCCTTATAATAATGTAAATAAAACTGTATGATTTATATTTATTTATCATCTACCCACATGCTTTTAAAGTCTATTTCAAAATCATACAAAGTCTTCAAGTGAATTTTATTTAAAGGGTCATTTATACCAATAAATTAAAAATGTTTTGAATTGCAGGATCAAGGCGACTACTAGTTGGCTCTGAGCCAACGTTTTATTAGTCGTTACAGGAAGACAGGCGCAACATCACATTGTAGCAATTCTCATAAAAAAAATTAAAATCTAATCTTACCGTAATGTAGAAAACAATTATAGAAACTCACCTGAAACAAAAAAAGTACTAATGTTATTCAAGGTGATTATAGAAATAAGAATAAGCATAATGTACATACAATGAAAAAAAAAACACTGTGATAGCAATGACTCAGTTGCTTATAATTATAAACATTATAATTATGCATGAAAATTGTATATCATCATATGTTTGTAATTAGCATGCTTCATCAATCAATTAAGTATTGTGTGCGGTAATATGACAAATACTTATTTTTTTTATAAATAAAAAAGTTTCGATATTAAAACTATAGTAAAAAATAAATTTATTTAAGTATTTAGAAACAGAATATTAAAACAATTATTTATGACTAGATAAATATTCCAAAGTTGTGTAAACTTTTAGCATATATCAAAACTTGACACCTTGCGTTTAATGTAATACGAAACCGCCTTTTGCTGTAAAAAAGTACGAATATTTTTGTTTTTTCCTATAATAAAACGTGCAGTAATATACATATGTAGTTGGTTCACTAATATAATATAATTGTAATTATCACTATTTCAAGACTGAAACAGTTGAATGTAAATTTGCTTTTCAATCAATATTTAAAATTAAAGCAAGAGAGAGATGCAATTAACTTTTTAAGAAACAATTATAGTAAATAAGAAAATATATTGAAACTTTTGTATATTGTAAAATATTTAAAAAGGTAGTAATATGAACCAAAATTAGCAAAAAAGTCTTAAGCATGGGTCCGCAAAGTAACGGTTTCGGAGATTTGAAATGTTATTCTTTTTTACCTCTTTTGTCTATTTTTCATTTTATTTTTTTCATTGTTGACTAATGGTTTGTGAAATAAATATTAAGTATTTGACTATTGTTGTTAGTGCAGAAGTTTACGTTCGCTATGGCTGTTTACTCTAATGCAGAAGCGGCTAACATTAACCTTATCCAAATCGCCAGATTTCTTCACATCGTATGATTAGAAAAATTCACCAAAAACTGCGTGATGCTGGTTCATTCAGCAAACAGTACCATTTATCCGGAAGACCAATAGCGGTATCTACTCGTAAAGCAGAAGAATTCGTAACATGTACAAATTGGAATATCTTCTCAAGATCTCTGAAGAGAACATTGGTAGGCTTGCACCAGTGCAAATGGTTGATGACATCAAATGAACCGTCAAACTTTACACGCGCTAAATACACCAAGCCACATCTAAGACCCATCAGGTCCGTGTCAATAATCCACTTAGACTACCACGCAAAACCAAGACGTTGATTCGCCAAAAAAATGCCGCCAAATGTCTATGACAGAGACATCGCAACCCCCGAGATCGCGAGATCTTAAACTCGTTCACAGAAGATGACAATCTAATGTGAAAGATCTCCAAGGCCTTACAAAACAGATAACTTCCCATTCCAGTCATTCATGGCAAAAATGGGCTTCAGTACTCTATCAAGAAAAAGACCGAGATATTCGCTGACAGCCTCGAACTCCAATGCTCTACCTCAGACACCAAAAATACAGAGCACGTCGAAATGGTCGGTCAAAAGTTGAGGACTTCTTGGAGGCTACAGACAACGAGGCGCCGCTAGAAAACGTACGACTTCCTCGCATTAGAGAAATCATCAAACAATTTAAATCTCGTAAATCTCGATTCTTCAAACTAAACACGTTCCTTCAGTTTAGAAAAGATCACTAGTGATTCATATCCCAAAACCAAAAGAAGACCAAAAGTTTCTTCAAAACTATTGGCCCATCAGTCTTCTTAGCACTTTAAGTAGGTCAGTCATCGAGAAGGTGATCTTGGACAGAATCCAGGATCATAGGGAATCAAACAACATCCCCCCACCAACATGGGTTCAGATAGGGACATCCAACTGATCAATTAAACCGCGTGACAAACCTTATTGTGGAAGATTTTAGAGTAAAAAAGATCACCACCCTGGTGCCTTCAACAAGGTTTAGCACAAGGGTCTTCTCTTCAAATTGTACAAAGTTAACATTTCTAGGCGTCCTGTGAGGCTGATATATCTCATATCTAAACAGCAAAACGCTGGCAATAAAGCTCAAAAAGCACATATCTTCCACTCGGCAGATAAAGGCTGCTTTGCTGACATGCCTTCGGGAGTGAAGCACGAGGTCAGAATAGCACAAATCGCTGACAATACAGCACGTCTATACTCTTTAAAGTCGCCTAAGATAGTCACTTTGAAGCTTCAAAATGCCTACGACCTCAAAGAATAATTAGACAAGTGGCAACTCACAATTAAACAAAAAAAAAAGCAAAGCTGTACTCTTCATACGGCCGCAAATCAAACCTGAACGTCTTTCTGAACGACGCGACGTTCCCACACCGTAGTCCAATATTGCTTAGTATTTGGGGGTTACTTTTGACAAGGAACTTGCGTATAAACTCCACGTGAAGTCCATTCTCAATAAATATAAAATGACAAAAAATCTTCTTGTTCCGATGTTGCGTCAGAATAGTGGCTTGTCGATCGGAACAAAAACCGGCTCTACACATCTATCACCAAACCCATGCTCACTTACGCGTCCCCAATTTGAAAAACTAAAACTAACTGTCATCTTAACAGCCTAGAGGTCTTTCAAAGCAACACTCTGAAGATGTTCCACAAAGCTCCATTGTATGTCCGAAACAGAAAAATTCGGGCAAACCTGGGGTTACCTCCGCTGCGTCAACACATCAAAATTTTGGTTGTAAAGTATCATAAATCATCCCAACCCTGACCTAATTCGACTCGCCAAGCCAGACAGGGTAAACCAAGTAGCCGCACCTTAATCTAAAGTAGGTAACACCACACCAGCCTATATGACTTTGATGTAAACTATCTACACACTACACAATCTCTAAATAAAAAATACAGTAGCCGTAAGATCTCGAACTTCCGTTGGCACTCACTATTAGGCGGTTTTTTAGCCGTTAAGCACTTCAATCTGAGATAAAGTAAATCCGACACTCCAATCTTTTAGAAAATTTTCCCGCCCAGCCCAAAAAATACTAAAACATACAAAAAAATCTAGCACGTATAGAGGCTAGAGCATGTATATCAAGTGCAGGCCTTAAACTTGATCATCAAGTACGTATGATTGTCACTGGTTTCTATGCAATAATGCTGAAGACCCCCGTTTTCTTGCCAATATTTACTGATAAAACCGGGTTCAAACAAAATAAAGATGTTAATTTTCACAATACGCTTGTTTGAGCCAAACCCCCATGCTTTAAAGGAATGTAGACATCAGACGCGCTTTTGTTTAAACATTTGGATAAATATTATAGGCTACATGTTTCAAAATCCTGTTGTTTTACCAAACCGATTAAGAGCATAATAAACATAATTATTATTAACCACAGACAACAAATATGATTCTAGAATTATGGTGCTCCAGCTCATTTTTTGATTGCCGTAAGAGAGCATAAACATCAAACTTTTCCACGTAGATGGGTAAGAAGGGGCGGACCTATTTTATGGCCTCCAAGATCTCCTGATTTAAAACCTCTATGTTTTTTTCTTTGGGGATATATGAAAAGATTGGTCTATGGTACTCCTGTAAATAGCCTCAAAGAGCTAAAGCTACAAATTAATCAAAAATTTCAACAAATCCAAGCTAATAAAGTGGTTTTAGAATAAAAATATCCTTTAAACTAAAATGTCGTGCCTGCTTGGATATTGAAGGAGAACACTTCAAACATCTTAGGTAACTTTGTTTTTTGTTATTGCTAGAAAAAAAAAACTTCCATATATCCAAAACCGTTACTTTGCGGACCCATGTTTATTATTATAAGACTTTTTTAATTTATTTTGGTTCATACTACTGCATTTTCAATGTAAAAGTACGGTAACTTCTTTCCAGACTTCAATTGAATATTCAAAAATAGAACTATGACTTGTTATTATAAAATTAATTTAAGTTTAAGAGTAAATTAAGAAAATTCGATTTTAAACTCCAAACAAAAAAATATTTTCTCAAAATAAAAACAGACGTTTTTAATAAATATTTATAATAATTGTATAGTATTACTGACAAATTCTTAAAAATATAATAAAGTTTGAGTGTTACACGTTGGTCTTTACTGTGTAGTTAAACCAACAAGACATATGGCAGATAAAAAAAATACAACAAGGCAAAAAAGACAAAAGTAGGAGTTACAAAGAGAGAAGAGTCGGGACAGCATGCGCGCCGCAGATGCTGCGTGAAAATCCGCAAGGCAATAACCAACCCACCTCAAATTTCTACCAAATTTAGACTAGTTTGACAATAACATTATAACATCAGGATTTACGCCAAAAAAAAACGGACAGTATTGCCATGCCTAAGTCATTTATAAAGGCCACTTGCTAATGCCAACACCTCACTACATCCAAGAAAAAGTTATAAAGTAGTACCTTTCAGTCACAGTGGACAGGAGATAATTATAAATACTGGTCTTCGCAAAATAGCTAACTCTCACTATTTCCAAGTCCTTAGTAAGGGTAACCAGGTATAGTGATATCTAAGGCAGTAGTACACTAACTCAGTAAACAAAGTCTAAGTTCTTCAGAGTAATCAAATGTGAGATCATAGAGTATAGCAACAAAAGATTCCATACCGATTGAGACAAAAGTGGCGTACTCAACCTTAGTCAGAAAAAGATTACCACTAACTCACCAACATGCAAGGCAAGCAAGGTGTTTCATAACAACAGCCCTTCATATAAAAAAATGCAAAACTCTAAAACAGAAACTCGCTAGGCCGGAAAATCGGCTCCCCTCATGGAAGTAACAAAAAAGTGGGACTCATAGTCCATATAGCGACAACACAAAAAGTAGCTTACCTAGTAATCCTAATAAATAAAAAGCTAAATATTCAAGTCATACAAGTATACGCCCCAACAACAGCACTTCACAAAAAAGTCAAGGCTTTATATGAAAACATCTTTAGGGCAATAGATGTAATTATTACCTACCGCACTATAGTGCTAAGAAACTTTAATGCAAAACTAAAAAAAGATTAAACAAAAATTAAAAATTTTAGTTACAGAATTTGAAACAAACAAATGCTCTATAATTTCTTAGAACAAGATCGTTTGTTCGCCATAAACTTATTTTAACAGAAAAATGTGTGTATTTATATTTTGTTTGTTGTCAACTCCACTTCTTCACATCTTTAGAGCTTAAAAGGTTATGAAGTAAATTGTAAAAAAATAAGATCGATTTACTCAAACTCTCTAAAACCTGCCTGAGCGTTAGAAGATTAAGCTAGTTCCGCAATAGCAACTGCAAAACGTACAGCCAGGCCAGTTCACAAAACACTTATTCACTATCAGTAAAGCACAAGTTTTGGGCAAAACATAGACATAGACAAATTTCGGAGGAGATGTTTAATGATTTATTTTGAAATCCCGTAAGTCAATACGTGGTAGAAAGTTATGTGAAATCAAGCTACAAACCATCAAATAGTAGCTTTTGTAACTATATATAAAAGATTGAGAAGCTAGAGGTTTAAGTGTGTTTTTTTTTCAATTTTGAGTTGAGTGCAGAAATTTTTTTTGGCGACAAAGTATAAAACAAGTTTAAATGCTGCCATCTATTAATACAAAGTGTACCACTTTTCAAAAATTACAAAAAGCAAATTTAAGAGTTTTTTGGAAGATAAATCTCCTAATTCCGTCCATCGCTCAAACTGCTAGCAATCATTCTATAAATACAAGTTCTTCAATCGATCTCAAATCAACATTCCCAACAAAGCAAAAGAAAAAAAAATTAAAAGAAAACTCTGTCGTATCCGCAGGCTGATCCACAAGAGCAAGTGCGTTGGTGCTGTAAGCCTGACCTAGCTGATTGTTGTCATAAAATACTTGACCGCTGAAATTCTAAAATTAACTGGTAAAGCAGCCTGAGACAACAGAAAAACCCGTATCAACTCAATCTTCAAACTTCAGGTCGCCATACGTATCAAAAAAGAATTGAAGAAACGTCTCTCCGCATAAAGCATGCGATTTAATTGAAAAAACAAATACATCTTTCGCTAGCTCACTCCTTAGTGCCGCAGAAAAAAAAATAGTCCGAAACAATAAGATATAGTGGATAAACTATAAAAACGCTATATGTTGGATATAGTTTAAAGTCAAGTTATTCTATAATGTATTTACTTAATCTTTAAGTAAACTCTATTTCACACTACTGTCGCGTATGTTCAGGCCAAGAGTTACCAAACCAAATTATCATCCTGTTTAAGACATTCCAAGTCTGTTCTATACGTGCCTTATAAAATATAACAGCAATAAAGGATAGTTAATTATTACCTACTGATAAGTCTATATAATAAATTGTTTGGTTGAGCAATTGTTCTATTGCCATATTAGTTTTTAGATTGCGCTACATTGTCACTGTCATATATAATTATTAGAACATAATATACAGGGTCCATTATAAAAGTAATGCGCATGATTTTATTGTGATGCGACTATCCATCCCAGCCCGGTAAAACCGGTCGTGAAATGTGGTGAAGGATCTGCCCCTTCAACGTAGACTTGCTTCGACTGTTCTGAGCGGAAAGATGTGTCTCCGCATGAAGTGTGTTTTTCCACTTTGTAACAAGGTGCGATTTTGCGCTGCTAAGAACTTTTCGATTTGATTCAAAATGTGGCGGACTTTCTTAACTGTATCGTAATCAGAGACGAATCCTGGATGTTCGAGTACGACCCAGAAAAGGCAGAGCAGCGCGTGGCACACAAAATCACCCCCCGGCCCCAAAAAAGCGCAAATGAGCAATTTCGCATCGAAACGTTGCTCATTATCTTCTTTGACGTTCGAGGAACCATGTTGAGTTTGTACCGCAAAGAAAAACTGTCAACTCATTTTTTTACCTCAAGATGCTCAAAAGATTAAAACGTCGGATCGCGCGCGTGATGACATCAAAGACACGGTCAAGCTAAGGTTATTAAAAGACATTCCTGTCGAGAAGTTTCAGAGTGCCTTCCAGGCAAAGTATCCACGTCTCCAATAGTGTATTGATGCAGGGGGAGAGTATTTCGAAGAATTTTGAGCGTTTGTACCAGTACGATCAATAAATCTATTTTTCATAGAAAATGCGCATTACTTTCAAAATGGACCCTGTATAATTTAAACTGTTCTGATCCTTATATGAATATATGAGTATTAGAAACACATAAAAAGTTTTGTTTTATTTAACTCTGGTCTCTAGAGACCGAAACCCAACCCTAAATAATTCCTGAATTCCTGCCACAACAGTTCACAAGATATGGCTGTTTAAAAGCCATTGTATAGATTTCAATATGTTGGTAATTTTTTATTATAACTAAATAAACTTTCAATTGCAAATGTAGTACTAAATACACAAACCAATCTTTGGTTACTGTTAAAAACAAATTCTGTTATAAAAGCCAGTTATTTAAAAAAAATCGTAGTAAATTTCACTGTAAATTGATTCAAATATTAATGAAAAGACTCGACGTCATGAATGTTGCTGCTCTGCTATTTCAACAATTAATTCTGCAAATAGCACAAAAAGAAAACGATAACAAATAGATACGTGCAAGTTGATACTTATTTGTTCCTAAATAAGTTGCAAAAAAGTTTCAATTTAAAGACCAACTCACCACTCACAATTAAAGTTTCTTATATACCTAATGTATTTATTAAATTACTTTAATTTAAATAATTAAATTCAACAAAGCAATATTAATTATGTATATATTTTTAATTTAATAAGTTGAAAAAGTTTTAATGGGGCTTTATTATAATTAATTAATTTGATTTTTGCATTTGTTAAATAGAATATATTATGACTGTTATTGTAGATACATTAGCTCACTGAATATATTAAATTAATGATTAAAGCTTTTTCAAAAGCTTCCAACTAATATTAACTATTTAAAAATTTCTAAAAGCTTTTAACTTTTTATTGCAAAAGAAAATTAGTCCATTTCTATCGCACATTATACTTAGAATTTATTATTTATATAAAAGTAGTCGTCAACATTAAAAATGAAATAAATCAATATTTACAGTACGTACACACTACAACAAATATTTATTCCAATTCATTTTTACGCGTAACTAATCTACTATATTTCTCACAAATAATAACACAACACAATTTTTCATAATATATTTTTTTGCCACATAAAACGTGTTAGGTTAGGTCAATTCACAGCCAAGCATAATGACACATCATTTTTATACAATGATGATAAATCACTTTTATTGGACAGCTTTTTTCGTTGATGTCGATTATCCAGTAACAGCATGATCTTGCATCTGCGGGTGCTCCCGTGGATACTCAAATTTGCATATGAATAGTTATATTATTATATATCATCTAAGAAATTTAAGTGGGTTACGTAATGCGGTGGAAAGAAAATGTCTGAAGTGACCACTCACAAGATGCTACAATAGCTGAATGTACTTAGACCGACGATCGATATAGGGATTATATTTTGAGATCAGTACTAATGTTACTGGAAGTTTCCTGTATATATAACTTTACAAATAAATATAAAAAATGTCTCTATTTCATATTACAATTTCTCCATTAACAGTGTAAAAGTTACAGTAAAATATTTTTTAGTTCATTTTAATAATCAAAGTTTTATATTATTGTGTTGATCTTATGCATATATTATTATATAGGTTAGGTTATTTATTACATTAAGCATATAAAAGTATATAAATCAAAATTAAATATAACCTGACCTTTTATATTATTATTTAATATTAAAACTACATTTGATTAAACAAAAATTGACAAGAAAAACATGCTAAGCAAGCAAGAATTTTTAATAAAAATACTACTAATGATGCTAAAAGTTGTTAAAAACTTTACATCTTAAATTTTATGAATGGTGTATTTTAGAAGGCTAGTTTCTTTATATTTTAAAACCAATTAATTGTATTAGTAAAAACAAATTTTGTTTTTATTTATAATTAAAGTGTTTGATTCTCATTTAAAAGACAGAATTTCTCAAATCAATGGTTGCGTTCAGAACGACTTATCAGTTGCCAGCGCTGACTCATCAATCAATCACTGATTGATGAGTTACTTGGTCAGCAACCAATGTATGGTGAGTAAAATGACAAGCGCTGACAGCAAACGATGCTCAGCGGTAGTCAGCGAGCGCGTTCAGTACGCATAATGAGTCGTTCTGAACGCGGCCAATGTTTGCATTATTTAAAACTTTCGAAAACAGTTGGTTTTAAATTTTTCCCTTTTTTGTTAACTATATTTTTGTCGGTAGTTTGTAAACAATATGCACGTGATACATACTGCGTTCTGCATATCCTGTCAATAAGATAAATAAAATTTAAAGATTGCAATTAGAAAGAAATTTGACAGTATAGAATTTTAGAGAAACTGCACTCATGGAGATTCAGAAACCGTATCTCTATTTTTTAATACTTTATGCAAATAATAAACTCAATAAGTTTATGATGAACGATATTGCAGTTCAGAAGGTTATAACTGTCAACATACGCCTTTACGTCAATAATTTAATGATCTAATTGGCTGAAGATAACATAGCCGTCGTATTACGTCAAAAACAAACCACTATGGACAAGGTAGACCGTACCTCAGAAAACTTCACCAGAACCCCCACGCTTGAGTCGCGGAGATCAAAAATCCAGAATTATGTGTCACAAACTGGTCACACAAAAAAATACTGTTTAGGTAGCACAAACACCTGTTTTGGTCCAGGTTCGACTACGGCTGTGCAGTATACTCATCCGCCAGAAAATACCGAATAAAAGCTCTCTAGATGTAGCCTACAACGCAGGCAATAGATAACCATAAAAATGTGCACCTGCTGCGTTTCTGTGTATCCCACGCTAGCTGCTAGTAGCAGTCTGGACAAATCAAAAATTATGAGCAATAAAGAACTACATATAACGGTAGATAACCAAGTCATTGACACCGTGGAAGAATATGTCTACCTCGGTCAGACCATTAAATTAGGCAAAAAAAACCAAACGGCCAAAATTACTATAAGGCGTTTTCTTTAGAGGTATAAAACTTAGAACTGAAATGAAACTCATAAAAAACATGTTAACGCCATGGTATTGGCTTTACTGGAAAGATAATTTTATGACATTTCTGCTTAAATATAATTTGGGGCATATGGGCGCCGCAGCTGGTTCGAAGTGCAATCTAGAAGTCCAATTTTCGATCACTTTTTCGGCAATAACGTGGCAAATGTTGGCTTCCAGCTGATCCAACCTCGTTGGTTTATTGGCGTACACTAGCAACTTCACATATCCCCACAGAAAATAGTCCATAGATATGATATCGCACAACCGTGGAGGCCAACTCACGGATCCGTTACGCAAGAGTATGCGGTCAGCAAATGTTTCCTGCAATAAATTGATTGTGTCGCGCGCTGTGTGGCATATTGCGTCTTCTTAGAACCAAAGCTTCACCACATTTACGCCATTCAACTAGGAAACAAAAAAGTCAGTAATCATAGATCGATAGCGCTTTCCATTGCCTGTGCCAATAATTCCAACAGCCCATAAAGCACACCAAACAGTGTGTTTTTGTGAATATAACGGCGTCTCAAGAATCCAAAAAATTTGTTTGTTTACGTAGACATTGGGCCAGAAATTAACCTCATCGTTGAACAAATTTATTTGGTAAAAATGAAAATCAAGAACAATTTTGTTTTCAGTCCAATCTCCGAACGTACAACGCATATAATGGTCACGCGGCTTCAGCTCTTGCATGAGCTGTATCTTGTAAGCTTGTAAACTAGATCTTTTCGCAAAATCTTCCATAAAGTGGATAGACACAGCTCCAATTGCTGTGCACAATGGCAAATCAACTCATTCTGGTCATCCTCAACACTACGCTCCACAGCTGCACCAACTTCTTCGGTGCGCACTGTACGACGTCTCTGCGGATGCACATTATCAATCAGACTATGCGTAGTGCAAAAACAACCCATGGTTTTCCTAATAACTTGCTCGGATGGACAATTATGTCGACCGTAAAATGGACGTAGTGCAAGGTAAGTTTCGCAAACTGAACCACAACTTTCGAAATAAATTTGCACAATTTGCAAGCGTTGTTCTGGCGTAAGTCTATTCATTCTGAAATGGCAAAACATACTGAGCAAAAATTAGCTGTCACCTATCAAATTGACTGTCACTAGAAACAGTGTTGCCAGGTCAAAAAACTTCTAAAAAACACCCTTTACGAGGATATATAAAAATAAATATAAACTAAAGCCTACCCTCAGTAGACCAGTGTGCGTACAGGCTCAAAAATTGGAATAAAATTTCAAAGTTGTTTATCCAACCGATTAGACCAGTCAAATTATATAAATATGCAGCAAACAAAAATTAACAAAATTTTTGTGTACACTTTTATCAACATATCAAAAATAAGCTTAATTTAACCTTAAACTTCAGGAAGTACAAAAACTGATTTTAGCTTATATCTTCTTTTCTATAGGTGTAGGATAATCTGTAGAAAAATTGAATTTATTTATAAAACTCTGTTTTTGCGTAATGTAATGTTAATAATAAAGCCCTTTAATAAATAAATATAATTGTAAACATCACCTTATATTTTTAATCAAAATCAGCTCATTTTAGTACAGACAAGACAATAGCTTTGAAGCTTTTTGAAAAACGACAAATTTGCAAGACAGTTCAATTCACGCAAAACAATTCTTCTCGTGAACTAATTGCTTCTAGTAAAATTAAATATATATATACAAAATTTATAACTGAAAATAAACCGATTAAATTAAATGTATTACCGCCAAAAAGTAGTGCATCTACAGGGTATTTGCAAAAATAAATTGATGAGTGATAGATACTAAGAATGATGTATGAAAACTAAAAAAAAAATATCAAAATTGTCTTGTGACCTAACAAAAATTAGAAATTTGATGATCGTCATATGCAGTCATAAACAATCTTTTTTAAATATTTTTTTTAAATTTCATAATGGAATATTTAGAATTACTTAATATGCCACATCAACATAAAAATACCTTTAAATTTCAACAAGTAAAATCTCACACAAAAGATATCGTAAAAATAGAATTTAATAAAAAAAAAAGAAAATTCTAATTCTAATTCTACCGATTACAAAAAACAATGCGACATAGAAGAAGAAAATTAAAAAGCATAATGTAACTCTACTTTAACTTTCTTTTTATTAAGAATTAAGTACATTTACATTAAGCCTAACAAGAAATACCATAAAAAACTTCACATTATTCAAAAACGGTAAGTACTACAAAAAAACTACAAAAATACTTTTTGTACAAAATATATTATAGCCTTCAATTTCTTTGCAGACTATATCTAAAGTCAATAGAAAAAATAATATAATAAATTTGTCCTATAAACACCTATAAATCATAAATCTAAAATTTAGATCACTATAAACTTTTCAGAATAAAGTCTTTATTTGACTAGATCTAGTCCAAACCTCAAAGAGTAACCAAAAAATTCTTCAACCCCAACTCTCGGCTGTTGTACACAGACAGTTTAAAAACAAATCAATTCATGGTCTTTACCCAAAACAATCTCTGAGTAGAATTATATGCTTTATGTAAACTGTACTGTACTAAGATGTCATCTAACAGTGTTTTTTTTATATATATATATATGTTAAATGCTATCCTTAATATAAAATCTATGGTCTATCTCGTATAAGTTTCAATATTGCAATTAGACAAATTTAAAAAAAAAATTTTTAGGCACCGGGTCATACAGGAGACAACAAGCTCGCCGATAAAGTCGCCTATCAGACAGCAGACGTGCATCCTACAAACAACATCCTTGGCACAATGACCTCAAGGAATAAGTAACTTCAAAAACCATCAAGGATTGGAAATCCATATAAAATAACTTCGAAGGCATAAAAGTCAGCGGGAAAGATAAAATCGCAATGTAGCTCAGTACTGTGTTTTCTGTTACTAATTTTCATGTTAATTTATACAGATAATCCATAACCTAACTACTAATAACTTTTTTGTTTCTGTTTTGTTTTTTAAATTTTTTTGTATTACAAAATATGGGCAATTTAATTCATATTTTATAAAAATACGTGTAAAAAAATTTGTCACGTATAAGTAGATGATTCCTTTCATTGTTCTGGACGGTTTGAAACAACTCTATATTTGACGCCCCATGTATCTTCCACAGAGAGCGCAAAGCCCCAACCTGTTCTGTCCTTGAGTTTTCTTTCCCTCTCCCCTCATGCACCACTTTCGACAACGGTGCATCAAGCCTTTTTCAAGTGCCAACACACAATAACAAAAAGTATCTAACATTTACTATTAACATATGAACTAGTGTTTCCTGGTACTTATGTCACCAATAATAAATTTATTCTTAAAAATTAACACCACCCAAGTGGTGTAGTAGTTAACGTACTCGACTGCTACACCAAGGGTCTCGGGTTTAAGTGCCCTATTTGAAAGATCAGTTTTCTGGTTAAAAAAATGTGTTGTGATTAGTATGCCTTCTTTCGGGTAAAAAAAGAAACTTTAATAGGCCCCGTGTACTGCTTCGATGTTGCGTTCACGATAAAAAACCCATGATGCAGCAAAAATAGTCCAACGTAGAATAAATAAATTAAAATTTTAAAAAAATTGTAATCACTTGCTGTGTTTGATTCAGAAATGGCCAAATTAAAAGCAGAAATATAAATATATCAGCTGCAATAATCTATTTCACAATAGCTGGAAATCATAGTATTCAACTTGCGATTGGCATTCTCAACAAAATTTTCATGTAAAGCATAAACTGAAATATTATTTTTTTATATATATCTAATTCATCCAAACAAATTCTAAATTCACCTCTTATAAAGTATTTGTCGTTATCGATGGCCACTAGTGTTTCAAACTTTATAATCCTATTCTTAATAATCTCTTTTATTTTTTCTTTTAGTAATTGCCGTCCTTATAGATTCACATACGACCTTAATTTTTAAATGAATAAATACATTTGTAAACTTGTAATGTTCGGACTAAACACTGAATTTGTAACCTTGGATGCATTTTTTTTTAATAGCCCAGATGACAGCTAAACATTCTTTGTCCGTCATCGAGTAATTCTTTTCTGCTGCATTTACCAAACAGCTGACAAAGCTGATGACTTTTCAACTTTAATTGACAATTTGAGATGCACAGGTGTCTATAACAAATTCATTGTTGAAATTTGAGCAAGTAAGTATTGGCTATTTTTATTAAAAAAACAGTTTCTCTTTGTTCGGTTCATTCATATTTAACTTTTTTTTCAATTCGCTCTTAAAGAGATTTAATATTGTAGAAAATGACGGTGTAAATCGCCAGTACTACAAAGCAGCTCCCATAAATCTTCAAAACGGCTGCAATTTTATTCGGATCAGTTTTAATACCTTCACTGACCAGATTAGATAGTAAATCTCTTTCTTGCTTCCATGTTTCTTTTTAGATTTTTCTGCTGGATACTGTCGAATACTTTAGAGTTATTATATCATCAAAATAAGCAAATACTTAGATTCTAGTTCCTGATGATTTGATTCAATAGACGTTGAAACGTTACTTTTCTTATCAAAAAGACCTGCCAGGATTCTTCTTCATTATTGCGCGTTTTACAGCTATTTTACATCGCCCCAGAAGTCTTACGACTTGTTTGAAGGAGGTTGATGGGACCATCGGATTATTAAGTGACTTCCGAACCACCGCGGTGGATAAAGAGCAAGTTATTATTTTAGTCATATTCGGGGATCAAACCAAGGACTGTTAGCGTGCTAACGCTCTATAACTGAGCTGTCTCACCATTAAGTATCCATATTAAAGTCTATTGTTGAAACAAATTTGTTTCCTTTAGTTTGTCAAAGACTCCATTAAAGTGTGTCAATGTATTAGAGATGCAAATAAAATAATTATTCGTTACTTAGTAATCGGTACCTGACGAGATCCGAAATAACGAATAACCAAATAAACAAATAATCGTTACTTTTTACAAACAGTTACTCCGTGTCCGCCCGTATTCCATTCGATATATTTTACCCGCGCACGGAACCGGAGTAACTGTTTGATATTTTGTATTCGAAAGAATCGAAAGTACCTAGTACCTATACTATCTATAGTAGTCGGAGTAGTCGGACACACGCATTAAGCTGGCAGTGCTGGCAGTGGCACATGCACCCGGCGCAGCTATATATTATAAAACACAAAACTTAAATTTATTTAGTTCTTTTTTTTTTAATTCCTTAATCATTATTATATTGATTTAATTAATTAAATAATTTATATAACAATATTAACAATGCATTTACTAAGTTTTAGCATTATTAATGTAAGATATAAAATTTAGTAATTGCTTCAATAAATTTTTATATCAAATAGTAATAGTCAACATCAATTACATTTAATTCTTAACACAGTAGTCATTAGGCTAGTTAATTAAGTAGTAAGTAGTCTCTAAGAGCAGTATATGTTATTAGCATTGGTCATTATAATTATAAAACTTATATATAATAATTTATATTTTGTACTATTTGTAATATTTTGTAGTTACACTAGCAAATAAATAGGATATAAATTTTATTCTGTTGCGTTTTTTTATACCTGCTTATTGCTAACAAAATAAAAATGACTATAATCATTATAATGAGTTTTTGTTACATTTTTATATGATGGTTTTCTTATGTCACGATTATTACGTAATTGACGTAAAATAAACGATTACTTGTAACGAGTATTAAGTAACGAGTATTGTACCGAAAGTAACGAATAGTTACAAGTATCGAAAAGTAACGAAAACTTGCATCTCTACAATGTATAAGCTTCTTTTTTTGTAACAGTATTGACTTGTCTAATGTCAAAGCAAAATCTATTTTTTTTCTTTACCATCACAATCGGTAAGCTCCATAGACTGCTCTATAGTTCTATAATATCATTTTGCATCATTTTAAGTATGTTAAATTGTTTAATCTTAATAATTTAACACGCTCAGTCATATTTACTGGATCTCTATTTGCTAAGTGGACCCTAAATTTTACTGATTTTGATCAGATCTTTTATTCCCAACATTGGTTAAACCAGTCAATATTAAGATAAGACTTACTCCGTTTGTTCCGAAAGTTTTAAATGATATAGTATATTGATAAGTCGTCAACAATGTAGTATTTATCGTAAGAAACACTTAGATCTCTGCAAGAATTTGATAATAACCACAGATCCTCTGTTCGTCGTAAATCTGCACTATTTAATTTGCCATTAATGCAATTCATTCAAAATAGACACATACAAATTTTTCTAACAGATAAAACAACACTTATAAAGAATAGATTAATGAACTGCTACTCTTCGGATTTAGAGAATCTGCACATAATCAGTGTCAAATTATCAACATAGGTTTGCTTATTGGTCTATTCATTTTTGAAAACATATGAAAAGCAAAGCTAAATCTTTCATATCATTAAAAATATTCTAAAGTTTTGCAAAAAATACAAGAATAAAAGTTCAGAGCAAATAAATCTAACAAAATATTAATGTCAACAACTGTGATCTTCTGGAGATATAGAAGACAATAACTCGTAGAATTCATGAAAGCTATCTCCAAAGTTTGCTTTTTTAGTTTGTATAATACTATTAATCTACACGCATTGATTAAATTACCATTGTATTTACATAATAATAATAATAATAATAATAATAATAAATGGTCTTTATTTAGGCGAAGTTAATTATAAAAAATTTTCTTCCACTTAACCCTAATTACATAAATATTAAGAAGTTAATTCTTAATGTAATTACATTCTTCAACTTAAGAAATATAAAATTAATAAGATAAAACTTAAACATAAATCATAATAAAAAAAATAGTAAAAAATAATAAAAATAAACACATGAATAATATAATCCTACTGTAAAGCATAAATGTGCTCCTTTACATATTTTTTAAATGTTGCAACCGAGTAATTTTTAATGTTATTTGGTAGCGGGTTATATAGTTTACTAGCAGCATACGTAAATGAGCATTTGAATTGATTTAATTTAAATCTAGGTATATGTAGTAAATGGTTGTGACGAGTGTTTACGGAGTGTATGGCATTCCGTGTTATAAGTTTTTCAAACAGATACAAAGGCTGTTTTTGTGTTAAAAGTTTATGTGTGAAATTTGCAAGATGTACTTTGCGTCGGTTTTCCATTGTTAACCACTTCAAATCAACTAACTTGTAAGATACTCTATCACGTCTTTTTATTCCATAAATAAATCGAATACAAGATTTTTGCACCTTTTCAATTTCATATATTCTGGTTTGTTTAAACATGGACCATACACTACATCTGCATAATTATATTTTGATAAGATCAGAGAATCGGTAATAAGAGTTTTCAATTTTATGGGCAACACATTTCTATGACTGTACAGAACTTTCAATTTTCCGTAACTTGCTTTCTTAAGTGCCAACAAGTGCGTGTCAAATTGCAATTTCTCATTAAATATGAGACCTAAGTTTCTTGCGCTTTCTTTAACGTCCAGAGTTTTATTATTAATTAAGATAGGTATTCTTAAGTTTTCAACTCGACTTCTATCATTTTTATTTCCAAAAAATATTACGCTGGATTTTAAACAATTAATAGTTAGATTGTGATTTGATGCAAACTCTGTTATGTTTTCTAGAAATTTATACTATTTATTATTGTTTGAGTTTGGTCAACCTTAAATGATGTATATAATTGACTATCATCGGCATAAAAATGAGTCTTACAGTATTTGACAACTGATGCAATATCTGATGTATATATGTTATATAATAAAGGTCCCAAAACTGAGCCTTGCGGTACACCTTTTATAATATTTTTACTAGATGACACACTAGAGCAACTTACAACTTTTTGAGTGCGATTTGTTAAATAACTTTTAATAAAGTTAACCGAAGCTGTGTCAAAACCAATATAGTGTAGTTTTGAGTAAAGTATTGAATGATTGATGTTATCAAAAGCTTTACTAAAATCTAATAAAATTAATGCAGTTATTTCTTTTCTGTCATTAGCTCTAATAATGTCATCAGTAATTGACGCAAGTGTAGATGTCGTGGATCGTCCTTGAACAAATCCAGATTGGGTAGTAGGTAGAATACTGTTTTTACTAACATAGTTTGTCATTTGTTCGCATAATAATTTTTCAAAAAGTTTTGACATAACAGGAAGAATACTAATAGGTCGTAAATCGGAATAAGTTGATGGGTTTAAAACTTTTGGTATTGGGAATACCTTTGAACTTTTCCACAAATTAGGAAATTTTGAAAATTGTATACACGAATTAAATAGGTGCATTAATTGTGGCAGAATTTGAGGGATACACAAACTTAACATATTTATATCTATATTATCTAAACCTTTCGCGTTGGACTTTATATTGCATATATGTGTAAGAATCTCGTTTTCAGTAACATTTTCAAATTTAAATTGACTTTCTAAACCAACAGAATGATTATATTTATCAAGAACATTGATATTAGTAATTTGATCTTCCGACTGAATAAAAATATTATTGATTTCTTCAACATTGCTCAACTGTGACGGGATAGAAAATTTTTGCTGATTTGTTATTCCTAGTCTATGAATTAACTTTCAAGTGTCTTTAATTGATTTATTCATTTGAAATTGTGCATAACACATTTTTTCTTTTTTAATAGCATTTGTTGTATAATTTCTAATTGATTTGTAATCTTCCCAATTAGCATTGCTTTTTGTTTTTTTAAATTTATTAAGTGCTTTGTCGCGTTCTTTCATCATAACTTTGATGGCATACGTTAGCCATGGTGCTCGCTTTTTATTTGACCTAACTGTTATGACAGAAGCATGTCTGTCAAACAAATTAATTAATAAACTTGTTATTATGTTTGCTTTATTATCAATGTTATTTGTATGGTACATCACAGTCCAATCAATAGATGTTAAGTCAGTAAGAAATTGTTCATAATGAAAGTACTTAAAGCATCTAAAAGTGATATATTTTGCAAAAGTGGGCTCTCGTTTTATTGATAAAGTGCAAGAAATTGTATGATGATCGGTGAAAGTATGATTACTAATAGTCTTTGCTTCCGTAACAGATAAAGACTTGTTAGTTATTATGAGATCAATTAATGTTTCTGAGGTATGTGTAATTCTGGTTGGGTCTTTTATATGCTGCACAAGATCATATGATTCTAGCAAATATGTGAGTCTTTTTAAATCATTATCTGTTTGGTTGAGCATGTTAATGTTAAAATCTGTTAATAATATTATATTCTCACTTGCAGGTAATAACACAGACAATATATCATCTAGTTCATTAAGTGCTAATCTAGTATTAGTTTTGGGCGGCCTATATCGAACTCCAATCGTAAATAAAGTTTTATCAAGTTGCAATTTCACAAATAAATGAGCAACAATGCCCTCCGCTTCATCTACATCAATTTCCACTACAGAATATTTATGTTTATCACTTATATACATATATACCTACACCTCCTCCACGACCTCGTCTATGGTTTCTAATTAAATTATATCCATCCATACTAGCATATTCATTTTCTATATGATCACTTAACCAAGTTTCTGAGATTCCAATAACATCAAAATCACCCTGCTACACCATTATTTTGAACAAGTCAAAATCCGATAACAGGGATCTAACATTTGCGTGTGCTACTTTATAATTATTCATGATTTATTAATAAACACTAAAAAAAAATAATAATAATAATATAATAATGTAATATCTTAATATAATTAAATTGAAGAATGGTTAATAAAAAATAGTATAATAAAAGTAAATAAACTTCTTCCAATAATAGAAATTAATGATACCAATTACTCTTGTATTCTTCCATATTTTAATTTCCAATTACTTATCCTCGGCGATAATATCTTCTATACATGCCAGTTTAAATTTTTGTTTGCCATCATTGACAAATATTTCTCCATTCCAACTCCAAGCATAATAGGTTATGCAGGTTAAATATATAGTGTTGGTACTGCGAGGCAAAAACTTTTTAAAAAATTTAGTTAAATTATTTCAAATTGAGTTTACATAACATCTATATAAAGCGAATGCTGCCTTAAGAATAAAACTCAAACGCCTTATAATCCGTTCTTTTAGTCTACTGCAGTAATAACGGAGTATTAGCAGAGATAAGAAAAATACCCGATAAAAACTGCACGGTTCAAAAGAGTAATATATCCATGAGTACAAAGAAGCTAAAGATGGTTGACATACTTCCTCACACTATAACCTCGGACAGTGTAATCCTACTAATGCTAAAAGATAGCAAGATGTAGCGCAACAAGCAAGAAAAGAAAGTTATAAATGCTAGGTTAAGTGTAAAGATACTACGAGGAGAGTTTTTTATGTTATCTAACTAGTTGAGTCATCTTCAGGTTCAAATCGCAAACATTTGTCATTTTTATTTCAGTTTAAAGAAGCAAAAATGATTTGTAACTTGAACAAAGAAACGTGTCCTACATTTTTTTATCGAAAGAAGGCAGTGGCTTAAATAATATCTATGATAGAATAGTAGCAGTGTATGGAGAAAAGCCAAATATCAAAGCAAGCATTTCAAGTTATGCAAGAAATCTGTTTATAATAACCCAAAGTGTGGAAGACCTCTGAAAGTATGAACTAACAAAATCATCTACAAAATTGAAAATTTAATGTTGGTTGACCACTGAGTAAAAGTTTCAGTTATTACTAGAACAATAAGAATATTATAAACAAATTGTCAGCATAATGAATTTCCAACAAACTTATTCCTGAACAAAAACTATACAATTGTAACTGAACCCTTAGGTATTGCACTAGGATTCTCCCACACAACGAGTCCATGCAATGGGATCATAAAGAAAGAACCATCCAAGAAGACTAAACGCATTTTTTTGCGCAAAAAGTGATGGACACAATAATTTTTTGAGACAATGAGAGGATTTTCTTAATTAT
This sequence comes from Tachinus rufipes, assembly GCA_963932245.1. NCBI lineage: Eukaryota > Metazoa > Arthropoda > Insecta > Coleoptera > Staphylinidae > Tachinus > Tachinus rufipes. The sequence goes on along the minus strand of OZ010741.1, from coordinate 39,112,114 downwards.
ATAAATGCCAAATGAAATTACAATAAAACACAAATAGTTTAAAAAGTAGTCAATAAATAGAATTACAACATCTACTTGTGACGACTATTATCTCTTTCCAAAACTCAAACAATACTTTATACGTCATTTTTGTTTAAATGACGACTTGAAAACAATGTGGAGTCGTATTTTGTAAAACTAAAAAAAAAAATTTAGGCATAGCATTACAAGAAAAATTATGGTTGCCTTGTAACTCCTTGTTTTGATAACTAAGTAAATAACATAAAACTACTACATTTGTACTTAGCTAGTAGTTCAGCAAGGCTTTGGGGTTTTCCCAAAGACACCGATAGTGATAGAAAAATGGTAGGTAAAGGAATGCATTATATTAAAGTAGTGCTGCAAGACAATTTCATGTTAGCGCATAAATAAAAAAAAAAGTTTTTGAGTCACTAGAAATCTGAGATTACTGAAAATACTTTTTGTCAACATCCAAAGCACAGCCCAGCCCAACCATAAAAATTCCTCCACTTTAAACTTTCAAATTATTAAAGACGTAATTGCAAACTTTGTCGCATCTTAAAAAAAATACTGCATATCTAAAAGAGTCTAATATTCGTAAAGTTTACATGAGCAAATAATTTTGTTTTTACTGCGTCTTAGATACAATTGCTTAAATATCGACTTTGATCTATTTATCGGCTCTAGTTTGATAGCAATATCTAGCCAGTGGGATGATTTTTGTATTTTATATCAGCGATGTTATTATGTATTGTTCAGTTGCACCGCAATCATCTGAGCTCAAAAACATGAAATTATTCTACTGCCACAGCATTTTTGTCTAGTTACACTTTTTTATACACACCCACATAAAAATAGTATTTATTTGCATACTACTTTCGTATTTGGAAGAGAAAGTAATTAGTCAATTTTGAGTCGGCAATAATCCAAATACCTAGTTTTTGAATAAAGCTTAAAAGAGATAGTTTAGTCTCCAATGCTCCTCCTCATACTTGGTAAACATTATTCTATACAAGAAGAAATATAAGTTTTATATATACGCAAAAGATGAACTAAAATAAAAAACTGTTTAGATCTATTAAAAAATCCTAGTTTTCTAGATACTTTTAAAGCTAAATCAACAACATAATTATTCAAGTATTATGTAAGATTGTAACCCTTAGAAGACATATTAAAAAAAATTAGATATGGATTCGCTGTTTAGTTTAATATTTGCTACTGATGATATTTCGGATTTTGATTTTGAAACAGTAAGAATTCAGATACTTTTGAGGTCTTTTTGAGGGTGCTATCATCTGCAACACAATGAATAAGACATTTAGTTATTTAAAAAAGTTCATTATTATAAATCAAAAATTGACAAAAAATTGAGACCTTGAGGAACACCAGCATTTATGACTTTGGAATCAGATTTAAAACCATCAATTATAACTATAATTTGTCTATTGTCAAAAAAACTACTAATAAGATTTACAGATTTATAATCAAGACCTATACAATAGAGCTTGTTGATAAGATTGGGATGCCATACCCTATCAAATGCATTGAAAATGTCTAGAGCCACAACAAAATTTTCTCCATATTTGTCTAAAGTAGAATTTCATTTGTGACTAACATATGTTAGAAAATCTGTTGTCGAACGTTTTGATCGAAATCCATATTGACTGTTTGAGATGAAGTTATTTTGTTCTAAGAACTTGACAATAACTAATCATTAACACCACTAAATAAGTCTTCATCCAACAATTTCTTGAATAACTGTATAATGGCGCACAAAATAATGGTACTAAATTTAGTACTAAAATGAGTTTCATGTCAGACGTCTCAAACCATCCAAAATATAGAACTATTAGATGAGCAAATTAAACACAGTTTTTTAAATCACTATACATGTAATATATTTTTAGGAATACATAATATGACGAGCTGTATTGCTAAAAAAAGTAACAAAACTCTAAAAATAACTTTTGTTACGCATTGTAAAGGTTCATTTAGTTTTGAGTATTTTGCTACAATTGAATCGAATTAGCTTATATATTTTTTAATTAGATTTTACTCTTACTAAATTAAAGTGGTTTACATGGGAATAGCAAACACCACAAAAGCTCTAAACATAAGAGTATTGCAAATTAAAATATGTAAAACAAATGTAAAATATAAGTGTATTTTATTATAATTAAATTAACACTAATTTAATTGAAAGGAATATTTAGTAAATATGTATTTTTGTTAATCTAAAAGGGCTTTAGTACAACATTATAAAATATAAATATTATCATTAATATTTTACCCAGTGCATTAAGAGTTTGGTTTCATAAATAACTTATACACTTCATAATTACTGGTATTAATCGAATTCCCTTTTACTAGTATGAGCCTAAAATGGCCAATTTAATTACATTTATTATAGCCTTAGTAGGCCTGAGGTCAGATGAAAGTATATGGCGAAGTGACTATAACAATAAATTGCGGTATTTTAGCAAACTTTAATGGTCATCCCCATAAAAGTAAGTTAATTAATTAAACTGCTATTAGCGGACTGCAAGCCTCTTCACAAACACCCCAAACCAAAATGGTCTAATGGTTTTACAAGGATTAGTTCAGTAATTGAGTCAAGTAAAACAGGATAAATAATTAAACTAATAATATGATTTACTGAAATCTTGTTTGAGTATAAGTGAAGCATACATTAATTGTAACTAATTGTATAAATTTTAATGTGTTTGCAACACTCGAGATAAATTACAATCCATTTAATCTTCTACCAAACTTGTTTAATTAAAAACATGCTTCCATAGAATATGTCACTTTGTTAGCAATGGGAACGAACTTTACGTTTTCGTGAAAAATATTTGCGGGAAACTGATGTGGAACGAGACGAAGTTATTTTAATCTCATCTTAATTTCCTCAACCGAAAAGTTTTCTAGTGGCTTCATTCAGTCCGCACAGTCAGCATCCAACGAGTTTGACCTTTCACGGGATGGAGGGTGAAAAGTTTCGATGGGTTGAATTAATCGCACATTATCGGACGTTATGTAAATTTCCATTGCTTGATCCCATAAATCACGCATCCTGTTTATTCGGGTGCAGTAGCTTCGCTCCCGATTATACGGATGGCGTGGCTTGTTTTACTAATACCCATTTGTAGATTATGATTTGTTGCTCCGGATAAGTTATATCCCGAACAACATTAATTTATATAAAGTAAGTTATATAATGTATTCCCATTGGTGCGATAAGTCATGAAACCTTATATAGCTGCTCACAAAACTTTCCATATCTTACAGAAGAACGGAAAGGATGATAGAATACAAAGCTCCGGGATATTTATATAGAAAACTTGAGAAATATGTATACAGGAGTGGATGCGGGGCCTCACTCAAATCAACTATTCATAAACGGATCTCTCAGTCCCAGCTTTTCTTCCATTTCCCGACGTCAGCCATTTTTCATTTTATTTACAAAGAATTATATCCTAATCCCAACAAGATAATTATAAATTTGCATAGTTTGAGGCAGGAAATTGCTATGTTTAGTGTAATAACTGGAGTGTGAAATGTAAATGAATCTGATGACATATTTGTTGAAACAATCGCGTTTCCTCTTTTATGTGTGTTTCATTGTGGCAGGTCAGTTTATATTTTATTTTATAGACTTGTTATATGCAAATATAGTTACCGGAAACATGCAAAAATTTATGCACCTCATAAAAAATACCACTGAAACGTTTTTAGATTCAAAAACAGGGGCTTTATAAGCCAGATACGGAATTATTTCCTATTTACCTAGAATTTATAACAAAATGTAATGTAATCAAACGTGGTTTTTGTTATAGCGGATGGACACAGCAAAAAGTATCTAGTTACATCAAATTTATTAGATATTATATTTCTTGCTGCAGAAAATTATTACTTTCATATAGGCTTTATATAATTTCATTCTGAGCACACAATATTTGTCGGGTATAATTTTCCCAAACAAAAACAATAACAGCGGTGCGTGCCCCCCATAATAGTTTTACTAAATATATAAGACCCAACGGACCCGATTTTGTTATCCCTCACATAGATAGATAAGCTAAAGATATATAAAGACGAAGCTGTTGTGATAAAAAAGGTTTCCGAGTTGAGGCGCCGAGAAGATGGATTAAACGAAAAAATCAAGTTATAAATTTTAATTTAAAACTTTTTTCGTTGTCAAGTCATATATGAAATCTTTAAAAAATATTGTATAAAATAGCTGCGCAACGTCTGTGCATATATCACCAAGGTCGGATGACTAATGTCGAATTATTATTATTTAATCACCAGGGAAATTGCGACTGATAAGGGACACATGACTTTTTTCAACAATGGACATTCCTTAACGAACCATTTAAAGTGTAAATTGTTCGGTAAACATTAAAAATTATATTTCGTTTTACATTGTGTTGCTACCTTATTGAAAAATAATACTGTAATGTTTGAGTTATTTTAAAACTTGATTAGTGCTATTTATATTTTGTGAAGAATTTACACTTTTTATCATTTCAATGCAAACATTATATTCAAATATTTGCATGTTTAATGGATTTTGTATTTATATTTTAAATCCAATCACTTCTCGTTTTTTATGTTTTTGTTTACAATATTTTTTTAAGATGACATTGTAGTCACTATTGAAACAATAACAATTATATTTTATGAAAACAAACCAGTTTTTTAATAGTTTATCGTTTATATTTAATAGCAATTAACCCATATATGCATTAAATTTTATTAGTATTATAGAATGTTTTTCAGTACTAAGGAGTGTCAATATAGACAGTCAAATTAAGTAATTTATTACTATGCGAATGTGTTGTTAATTGATTTAATTTTGTTTAGTTAATTTGATCAAAATTAATAATAGATATGGATAAAATGCTACACTCAATTGAATGTAGAATAAATTAAAATTGTAATGAAAGAGGTCCATAGATTATAATATTGTAATTTTTTTTTTCTTATACAGATTATAGTTTTGTGTTTTATTTTTTTTTTAGTCTTGACTTTTACCTAAACCGGGCTTCACCCTTCTATATCCGAAAACGAATTTATTGATGATCGATGCATTGTTTATCGGATGGACTGAAATGTTAACACCAGCTCTAAAAGCAGTGATGGTGGAGTCTTAATAGCTGTTAAGAAAAACCTAAAATCTACAGTCGTACCTTCGAATGATGACATTGAAATGGTTATTGTAAAAATTTGTTTTGAGCTGTCTGAACTAATTGTTAGCTGCAGTTATATACCTCCTAGATCCCCTATGGATTTATACGATAGTCATGTAGAAGTACTTGAAGATGCCATCTTGAAGTTTCCTGAAAGTCGAATAGTAGTCACCAGTGATTTCGATCTGCCGCATTTATTTTGTAACGATCTGTATGTACCTAAAAACACAGTTAGGAAACGTCGCTGCTTTCCACTTTGGTTTTCCAGAAAACTAATTAATTTAATTCTATCCAAGAAAGAAGCTCATAACAAGAAGGAAACATCACTTTTAGCTTCCGACTGCTGTCTTTACAAGATTGAGAGCTAACTGCAAATCAAAGACCTTACTATGCTATAGAAAGTATTTGGACCATGTTGAACAGTCTATACCCGATAATTTAAAACTATTCTGGTCTAAATCTAATTCCCTCCTCAATGTGTTTACACAATAATGCAGCTACAAATGGAGCTGCCATTGCCAATCTTTTTGCAGACTTTTTCTCTTCGGTGTATAAATCTCCTACACACATTCAATCAGCGTTTGTATCCAATATTTCAGTAAACTTAACTAATATTCCAGTCAGCTTAGACTGTGTGTTAGAAGCATTGGCAAAACTGAAAGTTGATAGTAGTCCTGGACCAGATAACTTGCCTTCCTTATTTCTACGGAACTGTTGCCAAACGTTATCTCACCCACTCCAGCAAATTTATTCGTTTCATTGTTCAAGAATCTTTCCCAATTTGTGGAAACAATTTTGTATTGTACCAATCTTTAAATCCGGTTCCAAATCGAATGTAACTAATTACAGGCCAATAACAATCCTGTCGGTACTGCCAAGAAAAATTGAAAAATTAATATATAAACGCTTCTTTGGTGTTTTTAAAAATATAATTATTCATCAATTTTTCCCGAAAAGATCAACTCAAACAAACTTGTTTGTATTTACTAATTATATAATTAAAGCATTGGAAAGTAGTGATGAGGTCCATGCAATCTACATGGACTTCAGTCAGTAAAACATTTGATTATGTTAACCATAACCTGCTAATTAACAAATTGAATGCATACAGTGTCGGTAATCCATTGCTTAAATGGTTAAAGTCGTATTTAAGTGAACGTGTCCAGCAAGTTAAAATTAACACCTATCTATCTCATTCCATTAAGATAACATCAGGTGTACCACAAGGGTCCTATTTGGAACCTGTCTTATTTTCAATTTTTATTAATGACATATCTGATATTTTAAACTGTCACCACCTGTTATTTGCAGATGATGTATAGGTATATCGTAAAGTTAGCATTATTGCTGATTGTCTTACCAAGCAAAGGAATTTACTAGCTATCAATAAATGATGTGTTCTTCACTACATGGATTTTAATATTAAAAAATGTCAGTATATATCATTTTCAAGAAGCATAAATCCTGTTAATTTCATCTATATTTTGAACGGTACCGGTTTAGAAAAAATCGACTCAATCCGTGACTTAAGAGTCTTGCTTAATTCCAAACTGTCATTCAATCTTCATTTAGATTTTGTTATTATTAAAGCTAACAGGATGCTCGGATTTCTTAAAAGATCTACGGCTGATTTTAGTAACATACTGAATCTTCTTATCTTGTACAATTCTCTGGTGAGATCACATCTAGAGTATTGCAGCGTAATATGGTCCCAATCCTACCAAACTTCTATTGACAGATTGGAATCAGTTCAAAATAAATTTTGCAAACTGGTATCATATAAACTCACCCTTACTGGTGTGTATTTATCATCTGAAAATATCGGAATTTATTTGGTTATTTGTCTGCGTTAGAAAAACGAAGAAATAAGATAGACATGAAAGGATATGATAGATATTCATGTTCCCCAACGTGCGGTTAGGAATTGCCTTTTTTGCATATGTCCTATAGTAGGACTAACTATGGTCGGCACAGCTCACTGTCTCGTATTGCACAACACCACGCTAACTGCGTATCAAATGACGTTGACTTTGTTGATATTTCATACAAGACGTTCAAAGCTAACTTAAGGAGATTATCAGCTTAGCCAATGTGTAGGAATGTATGTATGTATCTATTCGTTTGTTTGTCATACTTGTAATCACTGTTTGTAAACATTTTTTTAAGTAATTTAACACGTAAATGCAGTTGAGTTAATAAATTATTATTATTATTATTATATGTAGGTTTCTAGTCATATACTGCATATCCTCCTGGTCTTAAGGTATGATAACGTAAGGTGTATAGTGTTAAGTGAATAGAGTAATATCTCCAATTAGCAAACCCATTCCGTAACCCTTCCTTCTCCATTGTCTCAGTGCGGCATCCAGAAAAATGTTAAACAATGTGAGAAATACGCAGCATCCTTGCCGAAGGCCTTTAAATCCTTTGAAACTAGTTGTAAGACAGTTTCCAAGTTTTATCTGTGACTTTTTATCTTTATGTAACTCCATTAAAGCTCCGATAAAATTTACGTTGATACTGCTATTATCTAGTACCTCCCATAAGACCTGGTTACACAGTGCAAGCTAGCATCCAAGCTGGATTAGCCAGTTACTTGCATAATGCGGTCACACGGTGCGAGTAGCTGCACTGCAGTAACTGACTAGGCCAGCTCAAATACTAGCTCGCATTGTGTAACCAGGCCTTAAGTTTGCTCACTGGTACATTGTCATATGTTTTACTGAGATCGACAAATAGTAGGTGTACTTCTATATTTCTAGCAACAGCTTTTCTATCAGTTGGCTTAGGCAGAAAATATTATCTATCGTCGATCAACCAGCTCTAAACCCACTCTGGACTTCTAAATGGTATGAGCGGTATTCATCCCATATTCGTTCTTTAAGAAGTGTACCATACAGAGGGCTAAATGTGCTCGTGTCCGATATTCCTCGATTATCGCAATTTTCTTTGCTGCTTTTTTTGTAGAGTGGTGTGATCCACGCTGTTTTCCAGTCCTCAATAATTTGGGCACCATTAAGACATCTAGTCCCGAGGCCTTCAATTTTTTAATAAATTAACAGCGGTCTCAACAGTCTTTATTTCTAGTTCTATCCTATCCCCTTGCAAAACGTATCCTACACCATATTTTTGATCTATAAAGAATAGTCCTTTTTCGGTAAGTAAGGATTTGTAATGTGTTGTCTATTTGTCAGGTTCTATGATGTTGATTCGGACTTTGTCATTTTGATCTGATTTTATATTGATAAACCACTAGGCTTCTTGTGATTTTACCCCTTCTACGTGAGAGTCCAATTTTTGACATTTTGCTTTCCAGCTGTTTTTCTTTTCTGTAACTATGGTCTGTTTGAAATTTGCCAAAGCTCGTCTGTATACTATTTCGTCCTGCTCTGATTTTGATTGAAGCCATTTATGGTATAGTTTTTGCTTAAGTTTTTTTATAATTCTAGAATTCTTTCTTTATTCCACCAACTTGTTTCTTTAGGAGACTTTTCTCCTGAGACTTTCCTAGCTGCAGATAGCAAACTGCTTATTATGTGGTTATATACGTCTATAAATAATTGTGATTAGCATCCTCTAATAGTAGTACATTTAGTCGAATTCGATTCAAATCAACAGTACTTAGATGGTAGAAGCAGTCACTATCATACTCCAGTGGCGTAATTTTCTTTAGTATCCGAATCAATTATTATAGATGTGATTAAAATTAAGTTTTATATATTTATGTCTCTGATCATTTATCTTTAAAGTTATAGATTTTTATGGACACAAATTGGCGATAGGTAAGAATACAGAAAAAGTCCACGTTAAAGAATCAAAAGATACAAAGGCTCGGAGAAGATTAGTAAACTGTCAAATTGGCTAAATTTGGAATTAAAAAAGTTAATGAGCAAACTAAAAAATGACTCCAGGTTTAAAAAAAAAACAATATAATAAACTCTTAGAAAATGAAATTTGATATTCATATAAATGAATAAGAAGCCATTTATGTAGTAAATTACACAAAAATGTTGACGCAATAATAATAATTTCCAAAAATTTTCATCACTGATATCCAAATATCTATAAGAAAGCAAGGTGGTTTTCAACCAAAACGACAAATATAAAAAACTTGCAATTACGGTACAAGTTCTATAGGGTGTTCCAGGTTGTGAAGTCACAACTTTGCGTACGTAATCTTTAGACCAAATATTGTTAAAAATCTAATACAGTTTTGTCCTAAAGTAATCATTAATCCTTAAATAACTTGCCATAAAAACAAATATAGTCATTGCAAACAATTTTTGAACTAATACTAGCTTTTAGAGCAGCTGAGCCCACTGTGCAATAGTAAAAGTGGTTTAATAAGTTTCCAATTAAACGATTACTTTAATAAGAATCACCGTCCTCTGATCAAATATCACAAAATTTTGTCAATGTAATTACGCTTCTAAATCTTCGAAAAGTATTCAATACAAAACTTCAATTATATCCGGACACGAATACACAATATTCCTTTATTAACACAAATTGAGTGTGCTGCTGGTTTTTATCTTATGTTAGACTTAACTTATCAAATGTGATCGCTCAAATTGTTGCGTGCAAAGCGACATTCACATCTACAGTAAAATTCAAGCAGAATAATTGCGGCTAAAGTTATAGCTGACACTGGAATGCGCGTTTTCCTTCTAGCTCGACCGCTATTCGATCAGCATCGGATGTTGTTCTACTACACTAAGAGCCTTAGACCATACACACTTATAGACACACCTTTTGCCAACGCGGTAAAGCCAACATAATCACTGCGTGTGACGTCAGCTGTGGACAAAAACTCGTAAGTAGCAAAATCCTTGACGTATATGTGTATACATTATTAATAAACCTTTTACTTAGTGTATACAAATAATATATATTTTATTGTGTTTATTATTGTTTATCAAAAACTGTAAAATAAAACTTTACTTATAAAGCATATGTACACAATTAACGCGTGACAGTTGTAGGCATAGAACGTTGTTTTGTTGACTTCACTATGTGATAAGCGAGATATAGCACACGGCGCGTCTATAAGTGTATATGGTCTAAGCTAAGAGCGCCAGAGTAAATGCGTGAACAGACTAGAAGTGTTGGTAGGTTTTGAAATTTATTTGAAATTTTTTCATTAATTAATAATTAGTCTGTTAATAAGTTGTAAATACGCGGTGTCCTCTAATAAAAAACAAACCAGTTAGTTGCATGTATCAGAATAGAAAATATATAGCTCCGTACAATTTAATTTTAAATTATAGTCTTAATATTTTTGCGCAGTTCGTTAGACATCTAATTAATTGCAAGTTGGGTTAGTATGTACAGAAATATTGTCATTTTCTCTTAATACATTTTTATTTCTATTTTTTGTTTATTTAATAATACAAAATTCTCAGTTAATATCCTAATATCATAACGTACAAATCATTAGCAACATTTAGAATTAGCTATGGATCATTTAAATCATTGCCAACACTAATTTATATGTTTCAAATCATTAAGAAAAATGAATCTGGCAACATTTAAAAAAAAAATAAATTATCACGGCACCTAAATCATTTCTATTTGAAAAAACTTATATCTATAATTTAATATTCACTTAGTCGCATCGCAGTAAATTATTTCTTAATTTTATTAATTATTTTAGAAAAAAACTAAGATAATTTTATTAAATACTATTAAATTAACTCTATTATTGATATATTTATTTATAAAAAACAATAATGACAAAAAATTTGCTGCTTTCAGTATAGACCGAGTCATCGATTTGAATAACCATTGATTAAAAAATATCTATTCTTCAATCAAAAATCTAAATGCTCTTACGTTACAAAGTTATCAAGTAAATACCAACATTAAGTTAGTGCAGAACATCAATTCAGAAAACACCCAAAATAAACATCCCCAAAATTCAAAAAGCCCTTAAACAGCTCAAAAATGAGAAAGCATCAGGTGAAAACAAAATATCTACTACTACTACAAAAATACGTTCAATTCTATTGTGCTATGAGCCAATTTTTCCGCTATAAATAAGGCTATAAAATTGACTCAAGGTATACATAACTAGTTTTTCAAGAGACAATAGACAAGCACTGACAAGATTGAAATAGGTTGAGATCAGGCAAAAAAATACAATATTACCAAAGTTCACTCTTTCCCTAGAAAATACCTTTAAAAACATGTCGTGAAAAAAAAAAAGACTTTAACATAGATGGCAAATATATAAACGACTTGCAATTCGCTGATGACATTATCCTATTAAGCTTAGATCTCAAAGAATTCAAAGACATGCCAAAAGAACTAAACCAATCATCACTATCAGTCGATCTCAAAATAAACCTAGAAAAGACCAAGACCATAAACCAAGAAGCAAAATGTCAACCACATCAAATGGACGACCACAAAACCGAACAAGTAGACAAACACATATATCTTAAACAGTAAATAAAACTGGGCAATAAAAACCAAGCCTCTGATATCACCAGAAGAGTACGACAGAGCGTGCCGCATTTGAAAACTTAAGTATATCCTGCACGTGATGCACCCTGCTATCGAACTAAAGAGGCTCTGTCGACCGAACGTCTGCCGGAATAAGTAGACCCCTCTTGCTGGCCAACAGCTTCGGGTGGAAGAGCTGGCAAGAGTAAGGGCACTCTCTTGCCCTAAAGGCAATCATCATCACATCATGGGAATATGTGAAACGAGATGGCCAAGTAATGAAATATGTCAATCAGATGGAGCTGCAATATACTACTCTAGATGCTCAGAAGACGATAAAAACCACCGACACGAAGTAGAAATAATCGTAACCAAAAAAATACTCTGAGAGATGCATGTTGATACAACTAAATTCTAAACCTGTTAACATTAACATAATTCAGGTATATGCACCGACAGCCCATAAACCGGAGGAAGAAATCGAGCAGCTATATAACCAGATTTAACATATAATGAAGTCTCTTAAGAAACAACAAAAACATCATCTTCATAATGAGCGACTTCAATGCGAAGATAGGAAAAGGCATATTTGAAGACATAGTCGGAGACTTTGGATTAGGTCAGAGGATTGCTGCAGTACTGCCAAGAACAAAATATAATGATTAGTAACATCTGGTACCAACATCCAACAAGACGCCTATACACGTGGAGGTCGCCACAGGACACAGAGGATCATGTAGTTAGGAACCAGATCGATTACATTATAATTAATAAACAATTTCGCAGCACAATAAAAAATGTAAAGACATATCCAGGGGCAGACATCGGCTCCGACCATAATCCGGTAGTTGCTAACATACGACTATCTCTGAAAACCCCACAAGCAAAAAATATATCAAAAAAGATAGATTGCAACAAACTTAAAGACCCAAAAACTTCAAAAACCTATGCTGACCAACTAAACACTAAAATGAAGGATATAATACCAACCAACAACACATCGGTAGAAGAAACATGGCAACAATTAGTGAACATAATAAAGACTAATGTACAACAAACATTAGGCTAGTGCCAACATGAAAACAAACAAGAATGGATAAACAATAACATCTTACTTCTAATGGAAGAAAGGAGAAAACATAAGAACCATCCAAGGGAATACAAAATGCTAAGACAAATAAAAATGAAATACGAATAGCAAAGGAAGCATGGCTCCGGGAAAAATATCTAAAAATAGAAAAATGCCACGCTAAACACGACTACTTCAACATGCACAAAAGAATAAAGGAAATAACATACATACATATAAGAAAAACCAGTATGGAAAACTAATAGATGATAACAGACTAATGGTGGAGCAGGAAGATCAAATAAAAACGTGGAAGGAATATACAGAAAAGATGTTTAGTGATGACAGACCAACCACATCCGGTGATACGGACAATACGATGGAAAGTACAACCATTCTGAAAGAAGAACTCCGGAAAGTAATTCAAGACACAAAAAGCAGAAAAACCCCTGGACCAGACGAACTAAATGCCAAACTCTTTAAGGCAATAAACGATGAAAGCTTGATATGTCTGCTGCGACTATACAATAAGATTTACAACACAGGATACATCCCTAAAGACTGGCTAAAATCTGCTTTCATTACCCTCCCAAAAAAATCAAACGCTAAAAGGTGTAGAGAATATTGTCTCATTAGACTCATGAGCCATGCACTAAAAATATTTTTACGGATCATACACAACCGAATATGGAAGAAAATTGACCAAGACATCGGAGACACCCAGTTTGGTTTCAGGAACGGGTTCGGTACAAGAGAGGCACTGTTATCCATGCAAGTCTTAACCCAAAAATGCTTAGATCAACGCCGCACAGTCTATGCGTGCTTCATAGACTATGAAAAAACCTTCGACAATGTCAAACATAAAAAAATAGTAGAAGTGCTCAGAAGAACCAACATCGACGATAAAGACATTCGCATTATCACAAATTTCTATTGGAACCAAACAGCGCAGGTTGAGGTCGGGCAAGTGCTAACGGAGGAGTTCCAAATACGAAAAGGGGTATGCCAAGGATGCATTCTTTCACCGATCCTGTTCAACCTATACTCCGAGAATGTATTTCGGGCCGCCCTGAATGAATGCAGACAAGAAATAAAATTAATAGAAGACCAGTTAATGATATTAGATACGCAGATGATTCTGTGATATTAGCCAACAATATCAAAGACTTGCAATACCTCATTGACCAAATACAACAGGGACCTATCACTAAATATTAGATAGAGAACCGTTAAGTGCTACGTCTTCTCGGTCCTATTGTATGGAGTCGAGGAATGGACACTGAAAGTATCTTCCATGAATAAACTTGAAGCCTTCAAAATGTGGCTATATCAAAGAATGTTGAAAATCCCTTGGACGGATAAAATAACAAATAATGAGGTACTCATGCAAATGGACAAAAACACAGAACTACTCACGACGGTGAAACGTAGAAAAGCAGGATATTTCGGGCACATCTTCCGAAATGACAAATACCAATTCCTGCAATTAATCATGGAACACAAAATAGAAGATAAACGAGGAATCGAAAGGAAGAGATTCTCATGGTTACAAAATCTCCAACAATGGTTCGGAATCAGAGATGCCCCTACATTAATAAGACTCGCACAAGATCGGAACGAGTTCAAACATATGGTCGCCAACCTCCTATAAAGAGAAGGCACTGAAAAAAAAAGAAGAAGTATATCCTCAATATCCCTGACATACCGTTTTGCGTAAAGTATACAATACTTGCACATTACCCGTTACAACGTACGGCCTCAAAACGATGTCATGGATCGCTGTCAATTAAAGCCCAAACAAATTAAGAACCTGCCAACAAAAAATGAAACGTGCACTATTTGGCATAAGCCTAAAAATATCAGAAATCAAGAAATCAGACAACGAACAAAAGTTAAAGATGTGATTAAACAAATTGCAGAACTTAAGTAGAGCTAGGTGGGACATGTAGCTAGGAAAAATACCAACAAATAGATCCACCAAATCACACATTAGATGCCAAAAAACACTAAACAAAACACTGGAAAACCGCCAAAAAATAGCTTAATGACATAAACAGATCGCAGGAAATAAATAGTATCAAGTTGCAAAAGAAATAAATACATATAATAGTCTAAAAGAGACCTATATTCAGCAGTGGACAGATACTGGCTAAAAAAATATCAATTTTCGACACTTTACCCGCCTTAGAAGTGTACCCAGAAACTCATGTTGTCAAATAAAGTAAGTGCAGGTCAAGTACATTGAAGAAAAAAGCATGAAAAGCCTTCAGTTCCCAATATGGAAATATTGTTTCTTACAAATGTCATCTTACCACATTCTCTTAAATTGGTAAATAGTACCATTAAAAGTTTGATGCTAAAACTCTGCCAGGTTTTGTGTAGTTAGATTTATCTCGAGTGAAATATTTACTCGTCTATTGTCGGTGCAAATCGGCATTTATAATTATATTAGCTGATATGCCAAAAAATTAAACTAACTTCTCGATGCAAACGTATATATCTCCATCTACCAGCCATACTTTTTTTTACGAGTTTGTATATAATAGTTATTTAAGAAAACACTCCTTCAGTTAAAAACTTCGGAGACATCAGAATCCATAATATCTTCACAGAATTAATCAGCAAGTTTTTTTCTCTTATTTTATAAGAAGCATTGAAAAACAATTGCGCCAAATCCATGAAAAAACGTTCCAAAAATAAAAGTTTGTAAGATTATTTACAGTTGTGGCCGTCAAACGATATTATTATTATTATCGAGTATAAAACGCTATTTATAAATTATATTTTGTTAATTAATAAATTTATAATAAACAAAGAAGATTAAGTTAAAAAAACGTTATGTGCACGCTTACATTACTGTTGTTTAAATTTTTAATGGAAAACTCCCCACGGATCCGCAGGTTTTTTTTATATATTAATTAAAAGGATATACGTATAACAGCATGCGAAATAATTCCACCAACCATCTGCTCATTAAATAAAAGTACATATTTTGTAAAGTTTTTAAAATAATATTTTATAATAAACTTACAATGTAATACAATTGCAATAATAAAATATTTGTATCTGTAAATTGTATCAAAATGACTGCAGATAGCTTATTTTAAGAAATAAAAAGTTAAGACTTACTTTATTATATTGAATACAACAAAATGTTGCAGTAAATACATATGCATTGTACCATTTGCATAAAATTATCAACAATGTATGAACTTACGCTGACCAACCCACGCAGTTCTTCATAAATTATACATATATTCTTAACCACTATAATATAATATAAATGGCAATTGAAATCAATTCCTTATTACTTTAGCTTTTCCACTGATCAAGATTATATTTTAATCAATTTCTAATCAATTTGATTGATAACAACGTGAGCTTGTCTGATATGAACTTATATTATTTACCAATGCTTTTCCCGATTTTAATATCATAAAGTACAAAGTAATCGGTAGACGAACGCAGATTAAATTTTCAATATGGATTTCATATTTAATCAATCATATTAGATTTAATTCCGGGGTTATTGAATTAATCCACAGTAAAGCATATCAGCTAACAAAGGCAATTGATTTTATAATATTACTTGTACAATAATTACATTAATACTACTCAGTAAAATATTGAAACTACTTACTAAAATACCACTCTTCCTAACAAGTTATTTTTCTTTTTTTTTCACTTCACCCTTACGGAAATCTTAATTAAATGAATTAATTTAACTGTGGTGGTCACGACACAAATACATCTGTACTTAGGTGACCAACACGGTTACTTAAATGGGTCTTTATATATATATATATATATATATATATATATATATATATATATATATATAAATGTTAATATAATTTAAATAATCAAACGAACACTTCTACAAGAATTTGTTAATGCACATAATATCCAGAGTAATTGTTCATTTGTTATATCCTTAATTTGATAAACCGTTTCAATTCATTTAATCTAATTTCAATTCAATGTAGGGTGGTTCAACTCAACTAACGTAAAGTTAATTAGTGTAATTTAGAATGAAATTGATACTTTGTAAATGTATAAAAAAGTTTATGTTATTAATGTTAATTGTTATAAAATAGTATAATTTATGTACCGATATAAAATAAAAGTTAAATGACAGTTAAATATATATTTACAAACTCATTTCTTTAGTTTGTTGCAAACTGTTTTGTCAGATCCGTTTTATATCTTTATTCTTGTTTCCTGCGTCCCACTATTTCTTTCATGTAGTACATGCAATGTCTTGCTATTGAAATTTTTCCTCGTGTCCAACTATCTTCTGTTTATATGATTCCATATTTTACTTGTTACCAGCTTATTTCAGTGGTCCATGTTTTACTGCCATATAAAGCTCCATGTTTAAGTTATGGAGGTCATCATAAAGTGTATTTGTAATTTGTTTCATAATTTCATTTGTAAATAAATAATGAATTTATACAAAAAGAGTTTTTTATGTTAAATATATGAAAACAAAACGTTACAAGATAAATAAAATTACACAACACATATATACTCTTACAATAAAAGCCATCGCAAACACGAACGGCAGACGTGGCGCATCAATGCCAAAACCTTCTAAATATGACTATGTCAAGTTCTAAACCAAATATTATACCCCAGTGAAGTAGAGCAAAAAGCTCAAAACCTCATACTGATTATCAGTAGGCCTCATTTATTATAAGAGAGGTATAAACTAAAAAAAATCAAATGTAATTAAGCATTCAAACTAACAATAAATACTCAATATCGCAACTTACAACATCAAGACAATGAGAACTGAAGAAAACCTAGAAGAGTTAAACCAAGAACTTTCAATCATCAAATGGAATGTCGTCGGCATATGCAAAACGCGCCAAAAAGGCAAGAGAAGTACAATACTCAAATCTGAACATGTCCTATACCATAATATCTCGGACATCAAACACCATATTAGAAGTGTAGTACTTCTTGTCAACAAAAACATCAAACAACTAGTGACTAAATTTATTATTATTATTAATTATTATTACCAAACAGTATCAAATAGGGTTAAATACAATTAATAGTTGGTCATAATATCAAGAAAATACTTACTCCAAAGTATCCATGCATATGCACCAACAAGTAAATCTAAAGACTATACAAAGACAAAGCAAAAGCCAAAGAACTAAAAAAATCACAGTACACAATAATCATCGGTGACTTTATCGCAAAGATTGGTCACAAAATACCAGAAGACTCAGAGAAATATGAAAAATTCGTACTGGGAATCAGAAACGTTAAAGAAAACATACTGCTTAGTATTAAACTGATGTAGTACAGCAATAAACAATTCAAATAAAGTATCAAAACGATTTGTCACTAAAACTAAGACATATAAAAAAAGTAATTAGTATGAATATTAACCAACTGTCAAACAAAATCGAGGCAGATATCCAAACTACTGCAAAAAAACATGCACAAATGTAAAAATTCGAAGGAAATATCACAACCGCTCAACACCAAAATACACAAACCTAACCAAAATATAAAAAAACAAATTCGTAAAGACAGGCGGCCACAATACCAAGATGATAATGAATACTATAGAAGACAACGCAAACATAAAAACCCTGAGATCCAAAATGAATAATAACAAAATTGCAGATGTAACGAGAAACTTCTACAAAACTCTCAATGCATCAACGACAAAGACCGCAAGCCACAAAATTATGGTTACAAAAATAAAAAATGCAAAACAATTAAAAAAATAAAAAATGTCCCAAAAAAGACAGTAGAAGACACATTTAAAACCCTTATTAATAAATAAACTATACACCAAAATAATCATGAACCGTTTGACAAAACAAACTAGATAACAAGTAGGATTTCAAAAAAAGTATAGCACAACGGATCATCTGCAAACAATACGATTGATTATTAAAAAAAACTACCGAGTATAACGTTCCAATAAACTCTGGCTTTCATAGACTTCAACAAAGCGTTTGATTCTATAGAAACTCATTTCTAAGATCAATAGACAGACCACAAATCAATTCTAGATATTCCTAGAAAACATCTACAAAAATGCATTCTTACATGAAAAGTCTAGTTGCAAAATCGGACGAACGCCAGTTTACTATTTTGAGTAAATCAAAAGAAAACATTTCATTTCTAAATAATATTAAATGTAATAATAATTTTTTTAAACATATTTAGAATTAATATTTGACTAATTCTATATAAATATGAAAATGAATTAATAATTTATTCAAAATCAGTCAATCAAATCACAGCGGCCAAGAGATACTAGTCTTTCGTTTCATTATTTATATTAATTCTATATATGTTAAAAAAAAATCATATTATTTAGGAATGTAATGTTTTTTTTTTTTACTTTACTCAAAATAATAAAATGACGTTTGTCCGATTTTGCAACTAGACGCCTCACATGCCAAAATAGATGAAGAGTAAGACAAGGAAATCCTATATCCCAAATATTGTTCACTCCAGCGCTAGAAGACGCAAGCCAAACAAACAACTAATATGAACAAATAAAGACCTAAGATTTGCCGGCAATATAGTGCTCATCAGCATTGATATTACAGAACTGAAAACTAAACAAATTGACAAATAAAGAGTTTTTCATTAGGGTCATAACAATTTTGTATTTAAATACAAAACTCACCCTTAATTTTTTTTCTAAACTGTCAAGGTCAAAACGTCAGTCAAGGCTTACATTTTTATCATGATAAAGTTCACAAACAAGCAAAGTTTAAAAATTATAAAAAAATACGACCAAAATTTTGAGTAATATAGAACTTACTTCAATTTTCGGTCGTAATAACCGTCCCACCAGACAGGTTGTGCGTGCTATAGTAGATAAATTCGAGCAACATAGTCACGATTAAATGTTCCTGTGCCAGTAAGACAACGCACCGTTCAAAGTACCAAAAATATCGCAGCCGAAAGTGCTTCATCAAAATGAGTTAGTCGATTCTACGCAGTTTACAAGAATTGGAAATTTCTCAGTCCACATTGTAGCAAACTTTACGCAAAAACCTTTGCCTACACCCTTCAATCAAATTAACTCAAGTACCTAAGCCTCTTGATCATTTAAAGAGAAAAAACTCTTAAATCAAAAAACTATCTTCAATACATAAAATATGCGTTATTGAACAGCAACAAATCCACATGTGCTTCAAGAAACTCCATTGCATCCACAAAAAGTGGTAAAGAGATGTGAAACCGTACTTTTTCGTAAATGAAAATGATCGACATGTTACGGTCAATGGAGTTCGCTATCGTGCCATGTCGCAAGACCTTTTTTAGCCCGAATTGAATAGACTTGACATCGGTAATATGTGGTTTCAACAAGATAACGCCACATGCCACACAGCTAGTCAAACAATTGATCCAATAAAGAAAAAGTTCGGTAATCGTGTAATCTCAAGAAATTGTCCGGTCAAATGACCACCTTGCTCATGCCATTTAACGCCGATAGATATTTTTATGGGGTCACGTTATGCCATTGGTTTATGTCAACAAGCCAACAAAAATGGTGAAAAATTGGCTCCAAAGAATCGATCGCTGCCATCGTTCTCGCGGTCATATGAACAAGATCGAATTCCATACACATTGTTATGCCCTTATTGAAAAACCCGATATGTCTACCTCAAACACAACATCATAGTAGAAAATCGCTGAAATCACGAGACGGATAGGGTTAGACTGGACTGCATTTAGAAACTTAAAACATATACTAAAAAAACAGACAATCAAACCAACCTGAAAAGAAAATTACACAAAACATGCATCCTACTAGCCACATACGGCGTTAAGACATTACATATAAATAAGAACACAATAAAACTAAAAACAACACAAAGAAATTAGAGCAACCAATGTTGGAAATTATATTAAGGGACAAAATACGCAATAAAGAAATCAGAAAACAAACTAAAGTCACTGACACCATAACACGTGTAACAAAGCATTGTGTAGGCCATGTCGCAAGATACAAAAACAGATAGACAAAAAAATAACAACTTGGCGCTCAAAAGAAACAAAAAGGAGCTTAAAAAAATCGCAAAAAAATAAATGCGGCAAAAAAGGTAGACAAATAAAATGAATTATAAGAAGCTTATGTCCATAAGTGGATATTAAAAAAAAAGCTGTTTTCTGCTAACCCAACGTCGTCCGTCCAACTTTCCTTTATGATCAAACGTAATATAATTTGAACCTCTAATGATGTGACCAAAGTAATTATTTTTTCTTAATTTAACAATATTTACCAATAAACGTTCGACACGTATTAGTTGCAGTATTTCTTCATTCAAATTGTGATATGTCTACAAAAATTTTAACATGCGGTAACACCATATTTCCAACACTTGAAAGTTCAAGTCTAGCAACCATACAAATACAAGTTCTACTCTGATTTTAATTTCTTCCTCGTTGTTGGAGGTAAAATTAATTTAACTGCATAGACATTTGAAGTGTTCTACTTTATTTAGTTGTGAGTTTACAGTCAGAATCTTACTAGCCATAATCCATTTTTGTTTTGTTGTTGTTGTATTTACCTTATTCGTTCACAGCATTCAGTAGCACCCAGACAAATTTAAAGTTCTCTGCTAGTGATGTTGTTACGTTTGGGTATTTAATATTACTTAAAATCATATTGCCAAGACGTACCCTTATTTTCTGCTACGTAAAGCTTCTCGCAGCTGCTACCTGATTATAATTTTAAAAAATTGCGTCAGGGTTGTCCATACCAATATGATCCAAACAATAAAAAGTGAAGGTTAGCAAAAAATAAGCTATCGTGGCTTAAAAACATCAAAAACTAAACGGACCTTCAAGTAAAAAAACTTTCGAGCAGCCGCGGACTAAGTAATGCAAAGAATTATAATATAATTATAATAGTCGCCAACGTTTGAAAAAAAACACAACACCATAAGAAGAAGTTAGTAACGCTGTCAATGAGATAAAAAATAGCAAAACCAACTGTTGCGTAAGAATTTACACTGTATCTTTAAGCAATCGACCATTTATTCCTTCCCCAATCTATAATAATAATCATGAATGCAGCAGTAATTACAACCGATGCAACAAAGTTTTAGTATGCTGCTAACCATGTTACGATCGCGTTAAGTACTAGAAGTAAAACGTTAAAATTTAAAATAATTGTTTATTTATTTATTAGTACACAAAAAGCATTACAAAATTAATGTATATCTAATACTGTGTAATAAGTGCGCAAAAAAAAATCCTTAAAAAAATCACTATAAATTCTTGGCATACCGCAAAATACTTAATACGTAATGGCAGAATGCTGCGCATAATCTGTACGTTTATACAGGATATAAATACCAATTAAACTAAGCAAGATAGGACAACCAATAATCCCACAAAGCACTTTAAAAACTAATGTAATGTCAAAACTAGTTTTTCTCAAGACTAGCCATATTAAATGTAGACTACAATTCCGTTAAACTGCCAGCAATGTTGCACTTATTCGCTAAAAAATTAACAAACTTTTTTGGATCTGTTCAATTTTTGCTTTACTGACGTTAGTGTATAGAGCGTTGTACAAGGGTCACAAAACTCATTAGAATTATGTTTGACAAATCCTAAAAGCTAATAAGTTTAACCACAACAATATTGATATGTAGTGTAAGTAATAAATAGAGTTAATTCTCGGCAACAGTTCATTCGTCAAAAATAACCATATACCACTCACCGTAGAGTGACGATTATAAAATGTAATATTACTTTGTACTTATTTAAATTAAATAGTAAGTTTTTAGGCTAACACCAACTAAAAAAGTCATATGCGCCTCAGTTTATTCAAAAAGCAGCCTTTTAGAGCTCAAGGAACTAAAAGACCACAGTTTTGCGGCAGCATTCCCGCTTTTATTTCATAATACGCCACCCAAAAGAACTTTCCGTGTCAGCCGTTGATTTGAAAGATCACCTACATCGATGCAAGCTATCTTTGCTACTCATAAAAACTTAACCTTAGAAATATTGCAAATTTGGCGAACTACATCGACATCATAGGCCTAACGTCAATTGCGCCAGTTCTAGAAAATAATCTCTTAACAGCGCAGCTCCAGCAACTTACAACCACACTGCAACAAAAGATAGCGTCAATCAGAAAAAAAGTGTCCAAAGTACAATACAGCAGAGTCTATTTTTGCGTAATGTAAGGATCTTGCTCAATGCCACCTTCATATAACAACAGGCAACACGCTGCATTTATTATATTGAAAAGACCACAAAAACAAAGATCTAGTAAGCACTGGCGCAATATAAGTCATTATTCACACATGCCGCGGCCAATAAAACGCTGATCGAGAACATACGGCACCGTGCCGTTAACGCTGTACTAAACTCCGTTGATGTTACTAAAGCAATCCTCGGTTTTTAATTCCCTCGCATTCTACTATCTGCTCGTAGATAAAACAACAAAACTCTAAAAACCGCAACAACTCTCCCCGATTCACACACAAAAATCAACTAATGTTAAAACTTGGAGTAGGTAGTAGCTTTGCATAGTGCAATCAAAAGATGATGAGTGTGGCCCTTATGTGGACTACAGAAAATTAAAATGTTGTGCTTGAGCTCAAGTTCAAAGAAACGCATTTGATGCGTGTTGCAAAATAGTTACTGGCACGCACGCCGTAAACGTAAGCCAAAAACTTACATAATTATAATCAGTTGACAGCCGCTTATGGTTTCGGACAAAAAAAAATTATTAGTCTAAAATAAATAGTGAGATAGAATTTAAATAATATGCTTTTTGACAAAAAGTTTGGAAATAATAATAATAATAGATTTGAAAGTGTAATAAAAAAAATAATGGGAATCTCCAAAAACTATAGCTGACTAATAGATGCAATTGTTTAAAAAAATATTTCAAAACCATGTAATGTTTATCCATAATAGACATTAAAACCAGTCAACATGTAGGCATAAAATAGATAATACCTGCTTTTGGCTAAAGTTTTCCAACAAAAACAATGGCATATTACAATAAATAAGAGAATGAAACGGCAAAGGATACAACGCAAACTGAGAGCAATGAACCTTGTTTAGTATAAATTAAGAATTTCTTTGTTTCTTTTTTCATTTCAGATATGTTACAACTTTTTTAATTTTGTAGAGATACTGAATTTAAACCACCGTTAATGTTAATAGTAGTTACTTCTGTAAGCAATTTATAATATAATTAATCAATTAAAACCTTGTACATTTAGTTTTTTTTTTTCATTTCTCATTAAAATTAATTAACAATTAAATATCTTTTGTAAATTTTCATTAATAAAAAAAATCATAAAATTACACCAGCCTTTATTAATATGTAAATCATACTTTACGCCTTTATAATGATTTTTTTTATAAAGAGTATACAATATCCTGCAGTATACTGCTTGCGATTCTACAGGATCGTCTGCAAACTTTTCAAAGGATAATTGCTTTCAAAGCTGGCGGAGTGTAAAGCTATGGATTCCCGGGATCATTCCGAAATAAAATATAAACCTAGTACTCACCGAATTCGCCTTTAACGCCCTTATAAACTTCGCCAGGACTTGTACTTTGTAGGATAAGTAGAGTTTCTTGTCCTTTAACAGCAGGAATGCTTTACCCCATATCTGCTTCTGCTGGTCACGCACCCACATATGCGAGAAGATCACAGGGCTCTGACCTTCTTGTGTCACTAACTGCTGAAATAATAAATAGTAATATTAAAATTAATAATTAAATCAGAATCAATTGATCAATTTGAATACTTAATGATGTTATAATAATAGTTTTTTTTTCTTATTCAATCAATTATTAATAATTAATTTAAGTATCATTTACCTCAATTAACTCTATAATTATAATTTAACAATTATAATAATAATTTATAATTGAATAACAATTGAATACCATTTTTCTTTTGTATAATTAAGATATTCTAATTTCTACAAGATAAAAAGTGTATAATTTTCTCTGCATAATTTAACGTCGAATTGCTTCAGCGCATTCGCGATTATATATTTTTTCTTTCGTTTGTCTGAAATGTGTGCCAGATTAAATGCGCGAAGAAATCGACCTATAAACTACTCACAAATATAATTATTCATTATTAGAAAATGTATAGTGGCAGTTCCTAAAATGTGTTTACCAGATGGTTTGATTAATAGTTTGCAATTAGACGGGCGGATTTCGACGTGATTAATTAGTTGGTGTATTTTTAATTAATATGTTAAGTTTCTGAAATGGCGCTGCAAATTAATTAAGAACAAGATTGAACAAATGTTTAGAACAAATTTTATATTTAGATGTGTGTGATAAATCAAATCAGTTCACAAAGATCAATGCCCCAATATTGGGTCTTTTTATTGATATCGCGAATGCAAAAAAAATGTTTTAATGACATAAAGTAGATTGGTTTCACTTATTAAAAACTATGTAATCAATAGAGAGCGGAATTTTACATCAATGCATTGAAAACAAGAGAAACTTATGCAAGTATAAAATTCGTATAAAACAAAGCAATTGATGTAAAAAGTATAAAATATTAAAAGTTACAGAATTGGTTAAATTAGCAAAGTTTGGCAAAAACAACTTAATGCCAATTTTATATTTAATAATTTATATTTCTTTACATTAAGAAGGCTAAAGGAGAACCCAATATGTATATTATTATTTAGTCTCAACCTAACAATAAATCACAATTATCTATTTTTCTAATTTTCTAAATTTTCCAAGGTCTAATCGTATTTTTTAAACAAGCAAAACATTTTAAATTCAAAACATTTTTTCAATACCTCAAATATAAACTTGTTGCACTTACTTAAACGCGGTCACTGTATCGCTCTGCCTGCGAGCAAAACTTTTTTTACATTGCTACTCACAAGCATAAAGTATTGTAAAAATATTGGCTTTTGGCAAATGCTTTCAAAAACCTTAAATAAAATAGTATGTAAAAGGTTTATAAATATTGATTTAAAATAGTGTGATGTTGTCAAAAGTCAATGCTTGTAAAATATGTATACCAAAATATATTTATGAAAAAAGCGTAGTGCTAACAAAACGCCCTATCAAACAACAATAAATATGATCAAAAACGTCAAAAGTCTCTGATTTGGTTTTCAAGCAATAATTGTAATAAGCTGGTTCATTTTCTACCTCAGCCTCAAAATATCTTGTAGCTTACAGAGCAGATATGTTAGTTAGGTTATTCAAGTGTTGTTGCAACATACCAAGCAAGAACAATCAATAGTGACCCAGGCCCCTCTACTTATTCATCAATAAGATGCTAACTCGCCCTCCTTATCTAACAAAGCCCAAGGTTAAATTACCTTACTAATTGTATTTTGTACAAGATGCGGCAAAAAAACTGGCTAATTTGAACAAGCACCGGAAAAGAAGAGTGATAAGGCCAAGAATAAAAATGGTCTCATTCAAAGAGGTAGAAAGTTTGTTTATCATCAGCCTCAATAGAAAAGTGTATTGGTCAAAAGAACAATCATCACTTACACTACAATACTACCGCATCCGAGAACACCACCGCATCCATTGCCAAGGCAATAAAAAACATGATGCATACTACCTCTCAGATATTAAGTAAGCTCCATGCTTCACCTAACATGATCAGATAGCTAATGTTTGCTGATAACGGGAAAAGTAAGAACAATTCCCACAGTAGCCATAAAAACACTACTCTCCTTTCCACCACTGTACTTAATTGTGATAATAAAGACAAAACATGCAGCGTACCGACTACGGATAAATTAACACAATGTAAATTTTATGGTTTACAAACCGGGAATAACAAACGTGTACAGAACAAAGAAACATTAAAAATGAAATCAGACTTCATAAAAAGTTATTTCACACAGAAATGATAGTACCGTCGCAAGACAAATAGACAAATAAAAAATATCATCAAAGGAAATATGTGGTATACAGATAAAGCCAAGATATACAAAATTAGAAGTCAAAAGACGTCAATCACGTTATCCTTGAGCAAACACACCTCAGTCTTTTAAACAAATATAACTGTAAATAATTGATGCACTATAAACATGATCAAAACAACAGACCGATAACCATCATGTCGGACAGCCAAATGGCTCCACAGGCAATACGCTCGCTGCAAATAAAATCGAAACTGCATAACTAGTGTAAAAACCAAAAACAACAGAGTACGCCTGATCTGGATACTAAAAAATCAAGCTAAAGAAGGTAACATTAAAGCAAATAAGTTCACCAAAAAGGTAACAACAGAAACATTTATTGAACCTGAGCCTGCTTACGGGATTCCGTACAAAACCGGTAAACAAATAATCCTACAATACAATTGCTGTTTTTTTAAATAAAAATGCTAACGTGTTATTACTATAACTAGTAAATATACTAATCAACATCTATTTGAATAATTCTGTATTTGTGTATTGGTCGTACCAGAATGTATTTACTTATGCCCAAAGCAAAACCCATACCATGAAAAATTTCTAAAAAAAAAAAAATAATGAGCATCATACTACGCGGAAATAAAAAACATTGCAAACTTATCTCACCGTAAAATAGAAATCCATTAAAAAAGTAAGCAGATTTGCATCTCTTACATACATTTATAAGAATTTTACAATGCTACAAAAATCTAGAAAAATTTTAAATGCAGTTATATCGCAAAGTAATAAGCTAAAAACAGCGCAAACTTCATTCCGTTTTCAGAAATGCGTCTTTAAGAAGAGTTTCTAAAAATTGCTTGTACAAACAAGCCAACCAAAGTGTGGCTCATCAGCACAATGACCAAAAAAGAATCTGTTAGAAGGCAAACAACTACAGATCATTGATCTGAACAATTTGCCTGATCCAAAAAGGATTATGACATAAGTACCAGGATCACAAATGAAACCAACAATCCTACTAAATAGGTTTGGGGTGCAAAAGACTAGAAGGTTGTCAACTCAAAACTAGATCCCAAAATGACCCAACACGTCCTCCTGCTTATAGAGATGAGTTCTTAAAAAAAAGTAGTACCTTTAGCAGGCAAACTGCACCTGGATTTCTCCACAACTACCTTCAAGAGTCTGTCGCTAAATAAATGGGGATAAACCGGAAACAACAAACCCCATAGAAATCCATACATTAAAATTTATTGCCGGTTGCAGAAAAACTGTAACGGTAAGTTCAATGTTAAAAATTGTGCAAATCAATCTACACCATTGTAGAGCAGCTTCTGCGTATGTTGTTAAGCACGACATTGATATCGCTTTTGATTAAAAATCTTGGATTCACAAAAAAAAAGTTACGCATGCCTGGCAGGTGGCCAATCCTCATGCAAACTGCAGGCATGCATCATAGCTAAACAGCATTATAAAACCTATGTTTAATGGCTCGTCACCGCTGATCCTTGGCTGCAATGCTAACGCCCACCACGTAGCCGAGATGATAAATCTAGAATTTATAGTAGAATACAATCTTAATATTATAAACAAAGGTAATGCATACAATTAGCAAATCATAGGTAATGTGATAAAAAAGTAGTACATGTCGGAAAAGCCCTTGTTGTCTGATATATCCAGCTCAATAACAAATCAGACAAAACGCTCCTTCTAGAATACAAAACCCAAAAAAAAATTAACTAGTTAGCCAAATCGGAGTCTGTCAAAAGACAGCAAAAAGGAGCTGAAAATAATCATATGTTTGTCAACTCCATTAATACCGCTTTTAAAAAAAATTGCCCAAGCCTTGTCAAACACACCTCGTACAAAATCACTTGATAAATCAGAAAGCTTGACAAAACCAAGGCACTTATAAAACCAGGCATAACAATGGCATAAAAAAAGTCTAACCAAAACAAAATAACCGTGGAGAAAATACTGTGTGTTAACACATGCCTCCAAAAAGTTTTAAGCAAAGAGTGCACTGGGATCATTTAATTCCTGCTAACCAAAAACAGAAAATCCAATTTCGGTTAAGAGCACTCTGAAAGAACGGCTGTAGACACAATTTCCGGACTATAAATTGACAAAAACTCCTGGTCCAGAAAACGTAGACCTACTTAACAAGAAGGCCAGTTAAGGTTTGCAGTTCTGAGAAAACTCTATGCAAGCTTAGCACTTTTACTCATACCAAGTAGCTGAAAAGCGGTCAAAGTGGTATTTATACCAAAGCTTTAGGTATGTCCTGGCCAAATCTTACACTCTTTATACAAAAACTATTAGAAAAAATAGTGGACAGGTACATACTAGATGGAGCACTAAAGGCTCGACCACACCACCAGTATGCCTACTAAATAGAAAAAATCCTGCAAACAAGCTATACACCTGCTAGTTAGTAGGTGCAAAAACACCATTCATTGCAAAAATATTGCTTTTAATACCTTTCTAAATATTAAAAAGGCATTTGACAATACTACCTTCAAACCCATCACAAAGGCAATAAAAAGCCAAAAAATATACCTTCTCCGACAATAGGAGAACTCTGTGCCCAAGAACTGGGTTGTAACCATAACATTATATGAATTGATTGTATAAAATAAAGTCGCCAGCGGGCGCCCGGAGAAGTACAACCTTTACCATAGTAATTTTTACTGATAATCACCTTCCTTGTACACGGAAAGTTTAAAGCAACTGTATCAAACATAATGTAGAGTGCACTAAACACAGTAGAAATATGGTGCAAAAATTTAAAGCTATCAATTTGTAAACCAAAACAAAACAAAAAAAATCTATTGTACCGTTCACAAAATGGAAAAACGCCACTGACCTAAAAAAACCTGTGGTTCTATAGAACAAGACTCCCGATAACAAACAAAGTAAAATATCTAGAACTCACGTTTAAACACTAGGCTAACATCCAAATAACGTAACTACAAAGGCCATTCGGGTACTCTTTGCAACCAAAATGATAGACGGACGCACATACGTACACCTAATATGACCAGATGGCTATGTACGGTAGTGGTAAGACCCATCATTGCATATGCAGCGCACTTATAGGAAAAACTCCATCTAACAAACCAGGTAAAGTTCATGTCTGCTGATAACGGGAGCAATGATAAAGACTCCAACAGTACCTAATAAAAGTACTACTATCGTTACCGCCACTTCACTTAATTGTAATGCCGGAGGCAAAAAAAACATCGTACAGACAACAAATAAATAAACACATTGTAAACCTTAGAACCCACAGACCTAGTATAACAAATTTATTGTATAAAGAGGTCTAAATGAAAAGTCATTGCTTAAAAAACATTTAATGTGATAATACCACAGCAACCAAATGAACAAACAAAAGATACCTATCAAAGATGGCACCAGATCTGGAATCTACAAGAACAAACGTAAAAAAAAGCAAATTTCGCTTACTATGAGCAAACATTCCTCGGATTTCTAAACAAAGGTGGCTGTCATAGAGTGGTGCACTAGGAACATCGGAACAAAACTAAACCCCAACAGACTGATAACACTAGCCAACTAGTCAAACAGCATTGCAGTCGCCAGTAATAAAATTCAATCTGTTTATAACTTGCATAAACACACACACATATATATATATATATATATGAAACTTCGCTGTATATAGAGGAGCATCTAAAACTACACCATCTCTACCAAATTCTATTCAAATCAAACTATTCAAATCAATTCCAACTAAAAATTGACTAATGACTAGATACTTTACAAGATTGACGTCATATATTTGCATTTTCTATAGATATTTTTATAAACATACTTCCAAAAATATAAACATTGCCATACTAGGAATTCTAACATTTATTCATTGATAGGTCCAAGTTTTAAAACAAAAACTTTAAATTTCGCTTCAATGTGAAGTTTTAACAAGTTGTTCTGACATATAATTCCTAAATTGGCAATTCCATTTCAAACGGACTAAAGCAGGAAGGGTGCGTCGAGAAACTTACTTTATTATTTTTTTTCCGTTTCTATAACTTATTACTAGAGAGCGGATTAAAAACCATTAAGAATACAAAAAAAAGCTTAAATAAGCACAAAAATGTTATTAAAAAAGCATTAAAAAAGCACCTAACATGTAAAAAAATATTAAAAAACATGAAACAATTGAAAAAAAAGAAAACTAAAAAAATCCAAAACTATGAAATATTTTAATAAAGGTTTTACACACATTTTAAATAATATAAAAAAAACATTTAAATAACTAAAACAAAACTATCCACAAAAACAGTTAATAATTAAATGTTGCTCTAAGTGTTCAATTGTAAAATTCTGCCTTCGACCACTTAAAATGTTTTTAAAGGGGAAAGGACTTCTTTCGACATGCACACTTGTTATTGATGTATATTGTTTATTATTTGACTAAAATACTCTGAACAATGATAGTTTAGCTCTTTCTGAATGTACTGGTAAAAAAATTAACTGTCAAATTATTCGAGAGACACTGCCAAAATTCGCAAAAAATGTGAAGCAAAACACAAATTACGTTATGTAAATCGCTTTATTGCTTCTCAAAATATTCTCCTTTAAAAATCATACACTTTTGCATCCGATGAAACCAATCTTCAAAACAATTTTGCCACTCTGAGCAAGGTACCTCCAAAACAAGTGATTTAAATGCTTCAACGGCCTCTTCGGGCGATGAAAAACGCTCACCACGCATTTTATTTTTGATATGTCAAAATAGGAAGAAGTTATTGGGCAATAAATCAGGCAAATATGGGCAATGAGTCATTAATTGAATGTTGTTACTAATCAGAAACTTTACAGTTTGTCGTGCTGTGTGAGCGCTTGCATTGTCATGATGAACAATGATTCGCCGGTTTATGTTGTTCCTTCTGATTTCAGCAATAACTTCCGGCAAACAAATTGAAGTATACCAGTCAGCATTAACTGTCTTTCGATCCTCTAATGCAACAGTTGCAACATGACCCGTTTTTCTAAAGAAACAAGCAATCATTCTTTTCGAAACGCTTCGTGAACACATCATTTTTGTGGGTTAGGGTTCATTTTGAAACACCCATACAGTCGATTGTTGTTTAGTTTCAGGCTCATATGAATATATCCAAGATTCGTCACCTGTTCCTCTGTTATATACCAATTTCAACAACCCCCTTCAAATTTCTTAAGCATTTCCTTGCACCATTTGACACGTGCCTGTTTTTGTTCTTCTTTCAAATTGTGTGAGATCCAACGACTGCATAGCTTCCTGACATGCAAATGATCGTGCAAAATCGTATGTATTTGTTTCGCTGCAATGCCTAATGATGCCTCTATCTCACTATAGGTCACATGACGATCTGACAAAATCATTTTAGGCACAGCATCAATATTTTTCGCGACAACAGAGGTGCATGGCCGATCATCAAACGTTGGTCTTCCACGCTTGAATTCTACGAACTATTTGTAAACCTTAGTTTTTCCACACATTCCTGCGGTGTTAAACCGTATCGAAAATCATAAAACATTATCACTCGGATGTCACGATTTGAAATTTCCATTTTTCACAAAATACTCTCGTTAAAATTGTTGAAACGAAACCGAGCAGTTTGAAATCAAACTGTCAACTGAATTTTAAGTGAAAAACGTCAAATTTTACATATATGACAATCGCAGAACGCTGACAATACAGGCAATACTTGATTCCGCAAACTTTAGCAGTGTCCCTCGTATGTAGAAATAGGAATGACGCCAAAGTAGCTGTTTTAACTTCAATCGTAGCTGTCGATACGCTCTTAATGTAGATAAACTTCCATTTTTCAAAAATACATCTACGGATTTTGATTTTACTATTTGCCCAATACAGCTTGGTACTTTTAAAATTGCAACTTTGAAATCTCTAATTACACTTAGACGTTCATTTAACGTATTTTCCAGTTTTTATAACAATTTTATGGCATGATCGTAATTAGCTTTTAAGAAAGCTAAATTATTTTGAAGTTTCTTATTTTTTAGAACTTCTTGGTAGTTTTTCACTGACTTACTTGCAGGATCCGAAAATTGTATTACAATGTTTTCTGACCTGGTTGCACTATAATACGCTATGAGCTCAGTCGGGATTTACAGAATTATATTGAACTTGTCTAAATAATATTATAAAAAATATTTTTTTCTGTTTTTTGTCGTTTTTTAAATTTAAAAATCGCATTCTACGTTTAAAAACCGTGTATAGTTCCTCTGAACGCTGCTAAACGTGTATTTGTAATGTAATTATGTTGAAAAATAGGCACTGTTTTCAAGTTTTAGACCCCTAAAACCCAAATATACAAAACCAATTTATATTTTCTAATTTAAAAAAAAAATTACAAAAATGCTCCTTTTTGCCCAGATCACCAAGACCAAAAAATGGTTTTGCAGCGTATATACAATGGTGGCGCTATAATTGGGTTCTACGGAAAATTTCTGATCTTTCTGATTTACTAGTGATATTCGCGTAAATTTTGCGTTTAAATTACTAAAAATAAATCATAGAATTTTTTAAGAGTTTTGTGGCGATAAATAGACTACTAATAAATTATATACAGGGTGTCCGGAAAATACGTGTACAACGTTTGACGACAGACTCCTGACGTCAAAATAGGTCGATCTAAGCCGACTTAGTTATATCCAAAATTGTCTCGTTTAGCCGGTAGAGCGCGTCCAAAATTTGTAAATATTAAAAAAAAATTACCTGTAACAATAATTTTTTAAGTGACCTTGTTGCTATGGCGTTTAATAATTTGACAATTATTGACAAATTGTCACCAGTCTATGAAATTTACTCAAGTATTCGATCAACATTCTTGAATTACAAGTTCATTTTACCATTAAAAATGGAAAATTATACAAACTCTCAGAAAGTTGACATGCTCCTGGTATACGGATTTTTTCAAGGAAATGGGCGTCAGAGTGTTAGGGTTTACATGGAGAGGTTTCCTAACCGTCGAATACCAAACCACCAAACATTTGCCAATACTGAGCGTCATCTTCGGGAAACGGGCAGTTTTGAGAAAAAGTTTGAAGGCAGGGGTCGTATGCGAACAACTCGAACTGTGGAAACAGAAGAGATGATTCTGGAAAGAGTTGAAGAAGAACCAAGTACCAGTACCCGTCTCTTAGAACGTGAGTTAAATGTTCCTAAAACGATTGTCAATGAGGTTTTAAGAGAACAGTTGTTACATCCTTACCACATACAAAAAGTCCAGGAACTTTTACCGACTGATCCCCCCATGCGGCTTACATTTTGTCAATTTATTAGAAACAAAAGAATCCTTGTTCCAAATTTTTGTAGAAAAATTATGTTTACTGACGAGGCATGCTTTACAAGATCTGGGGTAACCAATCTGCACAACGAACATATTTATTCCCATGAAAATCCACATGCCATTAAAAGTTGCACATCATCAGCATCAATTTAAAATTAATATTTGGGCAGGTATTATTGATCACTACCTTATTGGTCCCATTGTTATTCCAGACAGGTTAGATGGAAATATTTATTTAAATTTTTTGCAAGACACATTACCAATTCTTCTGGAGAATTTGCCCCTTTTACTTGGGAGGGAAATGTGGTATATGCATGATGGTGCCCCGCCCCATTTTTCCGTTGCCGTTCGGCAATACTTACATCATCAATATCCCAACCGATGGATTGGAAGAGGCAATGATGCACCAGTAAAATGGCCACCACGTTCTCCTGAGTTAAATATGTGTGACTTCTTTTTGTGGGGCGCTATTAAAACAGAAGTTTACAAGACTCCTGTAAACACACGCGATGATTTATTGCAGCGGATTTTAAATGCAGGCAACCATTTTAATAATCCCGAGACATTAGATAGGGTCCAATATCATTTTTTAAAGAGTGTTAATAAGTGTATTCAGCAAGATGATTTGCTTAAGTAATGTTTTTGTTTTACTTAGTTTCTTACAATAGATACTTTCAACTTTGTTATACATTTGTTTTTTTTGACGCCCTCTACCGGCTAAACGAGACAATTTTGGATATAACTAAGTGGGCTTAGATCGACCTACTTTGACGTCAGGAGTCTGTCGTCAAACGTTGTACACGTATTTTCCGGACACCCTGTATATATATTTTAAAACTAAACAAAACAATGACAATATCAGTATCAGGTAATTGAAACTAGTTACGGTATTTCGTGATGATACATAAAAACAAGTTTTATTTAACGTATAACTTTGTTATTAATTTATAAGCAAATAAATGTTAAATAAATTTAAATTAATTTTGTTTTCTAAATGTACAAACGAGTTATTATTATATCTAATAAATCATCAACATCTATTATATTACATGAATAATTCTATTATGTACTAACTACATCCGTTTAAAAATGCAATCAAAATTACTCACAATTTCACTATAATTCAAATTAAAAAGAAACCTAAAATTCATTTAAACATATTTCATTACAATCCAATAATAATAATAATAATAATATGTATAGGAAATTGTATTACATGTTTTGTCTTGGATGACAGGAAATAGGTTGTATTGTTAATTAAAATGAACGGAATAAAAATGAATCCTTTACTCACTACAATATTAAAGTAATAGAGAAGACACGATGCTATCTTACAATCATTATAAATTATTAATAAGGCTGAATGGCTGACAGAAAATAAAGCAATTCAAACATCATTTCCTCGACACGCGGATAATACTCTATACATCAACTTTCTCGTGCAGGTTACATGTCCTGTCACTGACCTAGTACTTTTTTTTATTGTTATTATTAATCTCGATGCAGTTCTATCATGCAAAGTCATCATCATTTGTCGTCTGCTTTATCACTTAGCAGGCGTACTCACGAGCGGATATACATTTTTATCCGTACACTGTACGGATTACAACATTAATTTAACAAAGTGAACAGAGAAAATATATTTTGATGGCATTGATATAAAAAAGAAAGTGATGTTTAATTTTTATAAAAGAGGCGGTTACAGTGACAATTGATGTCTTTATTACGTTTAGTTTCCTTTTTACTGCTATATTGGCTGATTGCGTTTTTGGCTTCGTTTGGACGTTTAACGATCATGCCAGTCATGTTACGGGACATGCTTTCGAACAAGTCGAGAATTAGATTTTCCTGAGTTTATTATTTATTACTAAGCATAATATTTTACTTGCACCATCATGTTACATGTATAATAATACTCTATTGTTTTTTAGTTCGCATGTAAACTTTAATAATCAATATAGTTAATGATTAATTAGTTTTTCTACTTAACAAAACGTAACGGTGACACAATTTAAAGCCGTATAATTATAATAATAATCGTAAAGTTTCACATTGTCCCATAATGGAGTTATTATTATTTTTCTTAGGATTTTATTATTGTAGGAGTGGAAGAATATTGTCGTTTTACAATTGTGGTTATTTTATGTCGGACAGTATAATGTACAGTGATAAAATATGAAAGTAACTTACTTGAAGTGAAAAATTGCTGATGCCAAGATTGTCCTCGGAAGACAATTGTGGGTCAATCATATCCGAAGGAAAAAACTGCTGCAAAGAAAAGAATAAATTAACAATTTTATCTCTTAGTGAAATTAACTATCAGCACTTAGAAGTTACAAAGTAATTTAAATAAAAGCATTGTATAAAAGCACACCTATGAACATAAAATAATTTATAAATTATTCTATTTTTATATCCATGTTCCACATTACTACAAATTGAAATTATTAAATAAATTTGTTTATATAAATACAAAATGTGTTTTCTTCTACATAACGGTGCTACGTTTATACAGGAAATGATAGGTCTGCTTATTATTTCCAATGTTTAGCATGTTAAATCAGCAACTGTTTCCATTGAATGATTTATTTCAGTAAATCAGGGTCGGTGCCAGGGGTGAACAGGTGTGGCAGTAACCTCTAGCGACATTTTCATATTGTATCATTTTGTAATTAATTATTTTCAACAGTTTGCTATTAATTCTAAATGAATAAGTTTTAGATTTAACATTTTTTTAGTAAAATTATACTGTACTTATGTATAATATAAACCAATATCTATAATATAAACCATCCAAATCTCAACAAAATAAAAATGATAAATCGTTTGTAAATAAATAGTGTAATTATATGTGTTAAGCCTTAAGCAATCGTAATAAACTAAAAACATCCGGTTATTCGATAAACCGTACTAAGTCAGTTGGATTTTTAAAATGTAATCATTTATTTTTAACTTCGTCTTAGACTCAAAGATAAACACGTATATAAGCTGTAATAGTATCGTAAATAAATTCACATAAACTGTAAAACCGTTTCATATAGTAGAGTGTGTGAAAGAAAGTTGTTTTTTTTTTGTTTCTACCAGTAAATTAACATTATCAGTAAAATAGAAAACAACAAAAACAACATATTTAAAGTAACCCCGCTGTCTATGAATCGCACCGCTTTAAGCCGCATCCATATTAGTAAAATTTAAGCAGTATTGAATGCTGTTTAATTCGACACTATTATGCGTCGCATACGTCCACAGCAGAAATTAATAGGCCACACATAAACTTGCCACAAATTCAATATACAACGTTAATATTTACTAATGTGCGGCTTTACGTATTCGACCGTCTATTTACTCGGACCCAAACTTATACTTCTCAAAAATAAAAACAGTTAACACAGTTTAGGTATATTGCAAGCACGCTAAAACCGCGTTACGCACTAGTAATAAGAAACATCGTAAAAAAAACATACAAAAAATAAGTACACATCATTAAAATCTAAACGGATTAAGCGCCTCACAGAACCAGTAAACGGCGTCTTTTAAAGCAGAAGATAGATAGAAAGCCGATACAGTTAGAGGCATCTCCAAGAGTCAACCGTTCCCGATAAAATGCTTCAAAAACTTTGATTAATTAGATTACCTTGCTTGCAAAAAAATGTGGATTTAGCTGACTTAACTAGTAAGTAATTTCTTAATAGTGCAGTTTCAACACCCTACGGTCTCAGTACAGCAAACAATAGCGTCAATCAGAAAAGAAGCCAAACCTCATTCATGTCATGATCTGCTTCATACAATAAACCATAAAAATCATCAATCTTTTCAACAAGTGATTCAATCAGATACTAGTTGCAGTCAAAGACAACGCTAAAACAGTAAAGTTTGGATCCAAACATTCTAGAGATTTATCAACAAAGTGCGTTTATTAACTCCAACAGCACACATAGAAGCGTCTCTTAACAACTTACTCCAACAAAACACCAGTAAAAAAAAGCAAATTTGAAGCTTGTAAAAAAGCCTAACTTAAGCAACCCTCTCCCTTAAAGTACACTTAATTTAATTTTGTCTGCCTTTGTTAATGCCAAAGCGGATTTGTTGGCAATTGACAGAGTAGCATTTTTGTTTCCATTTCTGGTAAGTCTTAATTTAACATTTCAAAACTCACTTCTTTAAAGCCCAGTTCTCGCAGTTTTGTTTCTATTGTTTTCTTTATTATTTCATAGTCCACCGCAGCACTGCCACTTGATAATTTTTGTTTTGGTTTGCTTACTAAAATAGACCGTATTTCAAAATAAGTTTACTTTGGATTACTCAAAAGATCAGCTTTACAACGCAACAAACTGAACTACGTCGTTCATACCTATACAAGTAATACCATCATAAAATTCATCATGTATCAGTCATATTTTGCCGGTAAGTCATTTCAGTAGCAGCAAGTTCACCAACCATCAAGATATCACTCCTTTAAGCAAAAATTCAAAAGAAGGCAAAATTTATTCTTTCATCTTAAAAACAAACTATAAGCCTAATTAACCAAATAGTCTTTATTACACTATAAGTTCAAGATCAAGTCTTATAACAACCAAAAAAAGTAAATCTTGACTACCGTGTCAGAAGAGTCGCTTAGGAACGCAGCTGGCACAAAATCCAAACACCCCAAAAAAGAAACGACCAAATCAGTCATACTTCATTCACTGTATAAAAATATAGGCAAATTAACCATATGTACCATTATGTATCAGACCAAAACCAACTAAAGCGGAAATTCTATTCAAAGTCAAAGCATCGACAGGTTAAAACTCAATCTGAGTCAAAGTCCATAGATCCGAATATTGATATAAACAAAACTATCTCTAACTTTAACAGATAAAATAATGTGGAATATTAGGAATTCTACTCCCTCAGATAATACTTCTAAAGAAAGTGCTAATAAACAAAAAGATAAAATTACGTTTTCATCGTAGCTCTAAAAATGGCTTCATCCACCCAATTACAATAAAGTAATTTTAAGGATGAAAGTTCATTTAATCTTTGTGTTTACACTATTTATCGCAAAGATCGTACACAGGGTAAAACGGCCTTACTGGTTCATTTTACAGTTTTCAGTAAATAACTCAGTTTCAACACTGCATTAAAAGCATTGCCGTTAAAGTTCATATCCCTTTCTCACTGAATGAAGAGTTTGAATTTAGTGAAGAGAGAAACACCTTACAACCGCTGTGCAATGGTCACAATCAACATCAAAAACTAGATAACCTCAATAACAGATAGATCATGAACGAGGACGGGGAAAAGTACAAAGTTACGGCAAGGGTCGCGCACCGCTGTTAAACATCTTCTATAACGGCGTACAAGAATAACTAATAAAGCAAAAGTCACGCAAATAACGTACTCAACCTGAGTTTAATAGTGATTGGACAAAAAGAAAACCCTGATGAGAGTCGCAAACAAGGAGCTAAAAGAGAATGGCCTAAAACTAACCAGTGGTGTGGAGTCGGAGTTGGAGTCGACTGTAACTAATCCGACTCTAACTTCTTAATAATACAAAAATTAAGAAATGGTATACAAAAAAATTATACATATTAATAGTGCTTTTAATATGGTAATTTTTACAAAAAATAAATAAAACATTTAAAAACTGTTTGTTTGCAAAAATAAAATTGCTTTTAAAATATCTTCTGAAAATAATCGCTCCACACTTACTTGTGTCGGAGTCGGTGTCGAAGTCAGAGTCAAAACAAAAAAATTAAGTGGTCAGAGTCGGAGTCGGTACAACTCTCTCCACACCCCTAGAATTAACAGAACTAAAAACTAAGGCAACGATGTTGACGTGTAGAAAAAGAACAAAAATGAATATAAAATTTAAAATAGAAATGACGGAAGTAACACCA
Organism: Tachinus rufipes; assembly: GCA_963932245.1. NCBI lineage: Eukaryota > Metazoa > Arthropoda > Insecta > Coleoptera > Staphylinidae > Tachinus > Tachinus rufipes. Next base: position 39,072,325 of record OZ010741.1, on the reverse strand, counting down.
AAAGACCTTGAAATAGACCTTTCCTTCGAGAGAGTATGTAACAGAGCAGAAAAAATCAAAACCCAAATTAAAAAAACCATGCCTAGGCTAAGAAACGCCGGAGAGGCAAAAAAAAGTATTAAGAACCGCGTCTGAACCAAAGAACTGGAAAACCTTAAAAAAATGAAAAAAATGAAAAACACGCATAGTAACTTGAAAGAGTGATACCTGAAAAAGGAGAAAGAGGACTGTAGAAAAAACAAACGTAGAAAAGAGCAAAGAAAAAACAAAAACCATATAGAAGTGACAAAGAAAACAAAAAAAAAAGAAAATTAACTATTTCCTGTCGCAGGCACAAACAGAGCAAAGACACTTCAAGTACCTAAAAAGATTTCACCTAAGAGAAGACAAAAACTACTCGTACTGCAGTAAAGAAAGCACCGCTGCACACACCGTATTCCACTGCGGGAAATAGAATAACCAATAAAAAATTTAAAAAAAATCTCAAAAACAAGATTACGCAAACCAAAATGGTAAGTGAGGAAAAATCAACATCTACATCAACAAGTTTATAAGCATAAAACCAAATAAAAAGTTGGAACGATCATGAGCAGAATATGCATCAGCAGAACAGTAAATAAATGAACAGCGCATGACTAAAGATATGCCATAAGGCAAATCCAATCATGGTAGTAGTGTAAAAAAGGTGCGTTTTAGTGAGCAACATCCCTCAGATAGAGAAATGAACCCACATACCCCTGTGGCAGAACAAATGCTTTAAGCATTTCCACATTCTATTTTCAGAAATGAATTTAGTTATCTTGAATAAATAGATCATTTTCGGTTCTTGACCACACAATCAATATCCGTTCGGGTGCTTGTTTATAAAATTCATAAAAACCGCCATCAAAATTGGAGAATAAGATATGCTGAACAAAATATGTTTGTTCAAGTTTTCATTATACAGGCAGCACATGCCAGTATTCGTAAGTCAGGTAAACCACGTTGAAAACTATTTCCTTGATGGAATTTCGACAGTAAGACAGATTCAATCACTTTACAGCTAAAGAGAACCTATTAGCAAATTTGAAATACAAAGCTTTTGCGCAAAAAACTTGTAAAAAAGCTAAAAGAAAATCATAGTCAGAATACATCTATTAATTCAAAAAACCGCATCTGTGCCTGCAAGCAAATTATTATCAAATGATCAAACTATTATCAAGCCCCTCAAATATTTGTCCAATGTTTATTTTTACGCGTTCAACATAACCATAATAATTACAAAAAACCGACTGATAAAAAAAAGAAATAACTCCTCTCCTCCAGAGACGCATTCTGACCAAGATAAATTATATTATTATCTGAAGCGCACAATACTACACTGCACATTTTGGTCGTTCCGCTAAACTTCAGCTATTGGTACTCTATAACCAGACGTAGTCAGCAGAGTATTAAACCAATTTGTAAAAACTACCTAACATAGTACCAGAACTTAAATCTGGTAAATATAAAAAGCTCCCAACAAGGTATCCCATCTCCAACTAGCTGTTAATGCAAGTTACTAGAAATAACAATCAATAAACTTACTTGGTTCTTAGATTCAAAAGGTTTATTTTCTCATAAACAATGTGGTTCAAAAAAGTGTTCATTTTGTCGGCTGTGTCATATTTGACAGAGTTCTGCGTTCCCATTTATTAAAGTTCAAGGCGTGTTCCAGAAAATCATAAAAACTAAATAGGAAAACAATGCTATTTTTACATCGCGCTTTGATGCATTAAAAACTGGACCAGAGAGCCCATTCGATCTCGCCTTATAGAAATAGCAAAAGTCGCATAACCCAATTGACTAAACCGAGCTAAATTGGTAAAAAACGTAATCAAAAAGTGCAAAAATCAGTGCTAGAAATCCGTTCTCAAGTCCTCCCAAAAAGTTGATAATATAATGAGAAACATTGGTAAAGCTCTTCGAAATAAACAAAAACCGCATTCTTTCGTTCTTAGCAAAACTGGCTCTATAATCTATGCCTCCGCAGCTTTATCCATATTACGTATTGTAGATTGTAGGGTTTGATTCTCACTTCAAAAGGTAGATTATAAAAACTTGAGTGGTTGATCAACCGAGAGAGAACACCATTGATTTAGTGACAACGAGCGGGTGTATATGTGAGCGCCACAAGCTTATACTCTTGTTGACTCTCGTTATCAAGATGCTCCGTAGAATAAGCTCAAACCCAACAATTGTTTCTGACGGTTCATTTGGTCTGCTAGAATTTGTAAGATACCTTCTAAACGGCAACGCGTAGCGCTACAAGCCCCCGATTACTAACAGTTAACTCATATAAATTCAAAAATCATATAAATCATTTGGGGGTTTCACACAAATCGCACCGGTATCCAAACAATTAATACTCATTCTTCTTAATTAATTCATGATAAGCATGCTAACACTAATAAATTATATGCCGTGTGAGGTACAACAGGTTGGTGTAAGATACCAGTACAAGTTCCGTGCAATGATCTTCAATTCAAATTCCAGCCTCGCCTTCGTTGGTATTAAAAACCTAGTCAGTCAGCTATTTCCAACTCAGCAACCATGTTACCATCAGCAAACTTGTCTCTCAACAGATAGAAAGATAGCCTAGATACAATTTTTCAGGGCAAATATCCTATCTTCAAACAGCCGTTCAAATAAGCAGTACAGTACCAGTGCCGCACTTGTGACCACCACAAGTTATGCACAACTAATAAATAAGAGTTGAAGCTGAAGAGTTACCCGAGATATGGCGAATTACATATCGACAACCTCTATGAGATATTATAGCCTTAATGTGCTTAATAGGGCTTCCATGAGGTAGTTGCCACAAAGTGTAAATAGTATAAAGTCCAAAACCCGTAAGCATGTACCTCTAACAAATCGATTAATTATAAAAGCTCATGAAACATTCTCTTCAATCCCTACATAGCAACCCAACCCATAATATTAACCCAAAACTAGTGTCAACTCTACTCCGAGAGAAAAATAACCATACTCGTAACCACCAATACTAACAACATAACTCTACTTATCTCCTATTAATAACTACACCAACAAACCTCAACTTATATGCTAATAATTTCTTATTTTTAAATAAATCAAAAAACACGAAGGCCACAAAGGCAGAAACAAACCACGACGTACCCCTTCAAGTACCGACCCAAATTACATTTCCTAACCAATATTAACAAAAATGAATTAGTATATTATTATATAGAAATTAACTTCTGACCCCAAGACCGCCAAAATTTCATATTTGTACAATTGGTTGTCTACGTTAAATCCCAATAATTTCATACGGACACGCTCGGTTGAATACGTTAAATCCTTGTCCTAATTTTGACTATTGGTTTTAGTTCCTTGAAATTAGATATTGTTCAGAGAAATTTTACCCACAGCTTAGCGACAGGTATAATTAGGTGTATTTGGACTCTCTGAAGACTATTTTCACCTAGGCACGCATGAAAAAGAGTGGTTTTAGAGTAATAGATACACATATATCAATTTTTGCGTTTTTTAATAGTTTCTTGCATTTTTAGAGTGAAAAATTTACAATCGATATAGGTCATTTGAATTTTTCTATAATCTTCCGCTTTTCTGCTAGAAGGCGCGGAAAATAAAGTATAATAATAATAATAATATTTAATAATATTTATTGACGGTTTCACCTTTTTTAGAAACAAGTACATTTACAATAGTTTACATAGTTGTAGCAGGTAATTACAATAATATATAAAAATAAATATAACTAACAAGCATGACACTTAAATACAAATATTTACATTTACAACATTTAATTTCATCTTAAAATCACTTAATGATGATCCTGTAATAATAAATTTACTAAATTGGTTTAGTTGATTACAGTATCTAGTACACCTATTCAGGGGACTATAACTGTGGTAATTGGAAGTAGAATTTGGTTGACGAAACATATTATTACTTCTTGTACTAACTACACACATATTTACATAAAATGGTAACTCATAGAGAAGTGCAGGACTATCAGTAACTCCGTTTACAAGCTTATGCATAAAGCATAAATCAGTTTTAATTTTTTAGTATATATTTAATTATTTTGCACTTAGAACCGAAACTATGCATTTTGGTGAAAAATTACAAGAGATCAAAGTTGAAGGGACTATTTCAGGAAATTGAATGCTACAAGATCATGTCTACCATACCTTAGTTCTTACAAGTGTAGGTTACTAGAATACTATAAAATACAATAACATCTCAATTCGGTACAATAAAAATGTAAACAATGCTCATAATTAAACAAAACTAGTTTGTCATAGTAATAATAAATGGAACAATTATTCATACACTTTGTGTATTCAAATTAGTTTTTGTCAGCGTTATATTTGTATACCAATCATTTTTATACGCACATAAATAATGGTAGAAATAATTATTTGCGTCAGCCCCGTCCCCGTCACTTACAAATTGCAAATACACGAATAAACCATTCACATTAATTAGAATTAAACAAAAATACAGTGCATCGTTCCCCCCACAGATTACCAATTCCGATCCTGACCTTGTTGCACAAAAAATGATTATACTCATTGAGAGGGCTGACGCATTGTCCGTAGCCCTATATAAATTATGCAACGGTCATACGATACGAGTACAGTGCTGCGAGAAATAATCAGATTTTATAAAGCAACATGCAAAAAACTTTTTATATTTTTTTATAAAAAACTTTTACTACTTTTTAGGTGGCTTGATGATTTGGTTAATTTGACAGACAAGGGTACATAATTAACATCTTCAAATGCCATAAAAATTTAAGGGAGATATAAAAACGCTTCCTCATCATGTCTCATGCTGCCTTTTATATCAGTTCTTTGTTCCTCTCCTGATCAATTTATTCTGATTAAGACCACGTTTCCCTTTGTATTGCCACGATTTTCTTATCACAGAACCGAATTCACAAACATAAAGTAGCTTTAGTGATGTGCATCCCATTTGAAAGTTAAGATAATAAAATGAAATAGTGTATGTAATTTACTATAAATAAGAGCGCCTATAGAGAAAGTATTCTTTAAGTAAAAAACTTATCTTATAATAAATAAGATTTAGCAATAATTGAATTTAACAAAAAAGATGATCCAGTTATAAATCGTTGGTCAGCATTTAGTAACACACTAATCCCGTTGTTGCTACCTCCGTTGCATTTAAATCTGAATTTATATCCTGCTGATCCCCACATCACCGGAGGCTGTTTTTATTATTATGCAAATATATGCGCAGGAGTAAGAGAAATAAGAACCGGAGAGACCCTCTTTTATCAGATGCAGTCATCTGCGCTTCATGTTTTAATTTTTATTTTGCGTCCCTGTCAGAATACGCGCACTTCATTTTTTCAATGTCAAGCAAAACAGACTTGTACATGTTAAAAAAATATATAAGCAACGTCTGATGTCAAGTTGTGGTTGTGTTAGTGCTCTCGGCAATTACGCCCGTCGACATTTGTTAAATTGTCCTCTATTTGTTTATTTGTGCACGGATCATCGCATATTCAATTGCATACAATTTACTATTTGATTTTAACCATTACGCGATTAAATTCGGTCAGTTGATTGATCCAACGTTTATTGGATTAATCTAAAAACTATTATTCACGAGCTTGACGATTTATCTTCCAATGAAATAATGGGTTCGGGAAGCCTCGAACACTTTGTATTTACTTAAAAAAAATGAACGTCCGTATATATAAATGAGTAGAATCAAACTGTGCTACCCTTTTATCTGTCTGGTGATAGAAACTAATATTAATTGAGAGTGCAGACGTCTAGTCTAATCCATTAAACTTTGTCAATCTGCCTGTTTGTTCGCATATCTTTTGGCAAAGAGATAAATGGCATGAAAATTAATATTATTTTTGGCAGAATTTACATTTCGGCACTATTTATAGATTAATTAACATATTATTTTTAACTTAATATAATTAAGTACAATGTTAAGATGTAAACAAAATTTTTATATAAAATTAAAATACTATTAGTTATTTAAAATTATAACTATAAAACGTTTTATAAATGAAATCTTCATGTTAGTATATTTTTACCTCGGATGTCCTAAGTGTAATAAACTACTCATTTGGACAATTCAAAACAATATTTATATCGATGATAAACAAAGTTGCGGTTTACCATAACTTCTTAAAATCCTGAAGTAAAGTTTTAAAATATGACAGAATTCGTTTTATATTTGTGTCCTTTTATATAAAACCCAAAACACATAATAATACAAGATTCACTAAATCAACTCTCAAACCAATAGAATAGAACAAAAACTGCAACAGTGGTTGAAAAGCCAACCTTCAATATAATATGATCATATACAACTTCATTGATTTTAATGTTTTTGTTTTGTCATAGATCATATTCATTGGTGCCCAGTTTTCTTGTTCTTTCTCCTTTTCTTCAATTCACTGTACCTTTCTTCTTTCTTTAGAACATCAGTCATCTTCTTCTCCTTCCTCTTTTCGGAATTGAATTCACCATTCCTTCAATCACGTTCTTCAATAAACAATCTCTTCTTAATGCATGCCCTATCCATCCTTTCTTTCTTTTATGATTTGACCTGCTAGCGCTCTTTCCTCCTCTTTTTCATATTTTTTTCCTATCGTCTAAGTTTCGCAGGTTTATATCTAACTTGCTCTTTCTTCTAAAAGCTTGTCATAGATAAATCTTTTTTTAATAAAATTGTCTTATTTTGACTACTGACTAAATTTGCTTTTAAAACTAAATTAATAGACTCCAAATTACAGTGATAAACATTATATACTTCAAAGAAATAATCTTGTAAAACCTCAAATAAACTATAAAAAGCTCAATAAATTCAACAAGAGTATACAATACACCAAACCAAGGCAATATACATACTAAAAAATAATATAGAAAAACTATGCTCTCTTTAACTTAAAAGACATTTAGATTAAAAAACCCTAATAATTGCAAAATAAATCAAAATAACTTTGAAATAGTTCTAAATCTTCAGATGAACGCAACATATCCACTGGAGCATTCCAGAAAACCACAATAAATTAATCAAGACACAGTATACTATGTGACTGCTTCAAATTGTACAACAATGCAATAAAGTTTACAAAAAAAATAGTAACTGCAATGCTATTATAAACTCCGGCAGAACATTTTCAGTACTGCAGCAAAAGTAGTGAAAGCAGTGCCCAGACACCAGACGGCTAAACTGAGCAGACCCCATCAAGATTAACTAATTGTGGTAACAAACATTTATAAATTTGTGTTAATTAAGTTTTAACTACAAATGACTGTATCTAGGACGTAGGAAAATTAATCATAAAACAAAAACTGGCGTGGTCATAGTGTAAAAACCCAAAGTTTTTTTTTTATTATTGCTTCGTGTTGTGAGAACTTCGCTTGGTATATAATGACTCAGAATAGATCATTGTTAAATCACCTGAAGATTATAAAAGAAGTAACTCAGTTGACGTTAAAGTTGATCCAAAAGTTGTCCTAAACAAATCGTCTAAATTTCTGTTAAAAATCACACTAGTAATCACTTCTCAGCGGTGCCTTGTATAAAGCGTTGGTGTCGCTAGTATTACCTGAATTACTTCAAAAACACCCCCTTATGAATATTTTGTGGCCAATTTTAGATTCAATACTAGATAGATTTTGTCTAAAAAGGTGTAAATGCAAATACCAATTTCTTTGTAAATAGTGCAAAAATATTTACATTACAATTCAAGCTTTTAATGGTAGACATTAAATATGTGCGACGCGTAATTGTCTAAATAACAATTCTCTGCACATAGTGACTACTCCGTCAATCGATAGATTACACATTAACGTTTTTTGCTTATATAAGTGCCATGCTAATTGAAACAATAATTGCAAACGTTATGTAAATGCCATAGGCCAATCGTGAAATAATAAATATCAACATCTTTATAGGTACCGTTAAACATCTATTTGCAAATCGATAACTAATTATTATTTTAGTAGCTTATGTTAGTTCAGTGCTCTATTTGTCATACATGTTACGCCCAGTTATTAAAATTTGTTTTTTTTATACAACTGATAAATAAACTCTAAACCTCCCATCCACCACACCGTGCGTTTACGTCATTTATTAATTAACTTAACACTAATTTTGCAAAGACCATTGCCGTCAAATCATTCAGCTGCATTACTTTACTGCAAAAAAGTTACTTAAACTTCCTTCTTCGTCCCGCTTCAATTTGCTTTTTCCCCACTGCACTCCGTTTGTGATGTTCCATCTCGCATCAGCGCGCTATTGCTAAGGCACGCAATTGTTCTCATGTGCCCCTTTACAAATTGAACTAGCACATAATTATTCTGTGCAATTAGCAAATATTAAATCTCTCTCTAGTATAAAACCAACAGGTCGTACTAACAAAATCCCTATAATTACATCAATACATAGTATACTATACCAATCTCCAAACTAACACATCCCCATAGCATACTCTGAAACCAGTGTGTTTATAAATGCTCCTTACTAGTGTAATGTGCCCTGCAAGCAACAATCTTTTGCAGTTATTACAAAGCCCCAAAAATTCAAATCAAAAAGCACAAACATTGCCGCAACTTTCGACCAGCCCAAAAATTATCTTGACCACTGTCTAAATAGAAAAAAACCTGCTGGCATAAAAAGGTATAGCCCCAATCCAGTACCCGTTATAAAAAAAATAATTATAATAACGCAATAAAGCAACAATAACAGCAAATTGTGGCACTGTTCATATATTTGTTGATAGTTTATTTGAAACTTGCTCAACATAGCATTCCATTCAAGGGTAGAGCCTAAAAACATTGCCTACTCAGGATTGACATGTAGCTTAATTTTAACAATTTTAGTTTCATTTAGACCAAGCCATGTTGCCTGGAACGATAGCGTAGTAGAAAGCAATGCCTCATCCATGTCAAAAATCACTGCATCATTTATATCGTTAATAGACAACAGACACAATGTAGGTCTCAACACAAAACTTTTTACTACCACACTCCAGTTGACAAACCGACGTTGTAAAAAGTTTGCTAAATTGTTCCTTTAAAAAAAAATGTATCAACCCAACAGTTTTTTTCTTATTAACGCCATAAAAATAGCTTTTAAAGTATTAAAAGTACTAAATCACAAAGATTTTTTTATTATTATAATTATGCGTAGACATATTCTTTCTAAACCTAAACTATTTCTCTTCTACACTTACGTGCAAAGAAATCGACTTACATGTTTTTGTTAGAAATTAAACAAGACCAACTATTAACAATTCGTAATTTTTAATTATGATTATTACCCCCTCTTGCCTTAATAACAGAAGTATTGACCTAATTAAGTTTAATATTGTTTCTTGCAAGATGTTATGTCACTGCAATAAACAAATCAAAAGATCTCTGGCTCATTTTTTTTTGTGCTAGCTTGTCCCATAAATGCTCTATTAGGTTTAGAAAGAGGCTGCATAATGGCCACAGAAACAAAACAAAAAACAACTGCTGCAGTTTAATTTCGGTATGTGGTCTTGCATTGTTATAAAAAGTGAGCCATCTAAGTTGAAATTTTAATCAGCTGGGATAAAGAACGCAAAGCTTATTTTTTAATTATTTTTATTTTATTTCAGAGAGCAGGCTCGGTCGTAGGCCATTCTCGAGGACCCATTATCGAGTATTTGCGCCGCTGTTTCCAGCGGTATTTCGGCCATAGCTTTGCAAATGTTCAATTTTCTGTGAACTGTCAGAATACACTTTTTTGCCAAAAAAAAAAATCCGGCAGTGTCAAGCCGCAGCTGCAAGATGACCAATTCACATCGCCAAAACGGCTGATAACGCGGTTGTTAAATTTGGTGCGCAGAAAATTAATTGTGGTAAGTGCAGTAAGGAATGTTGCCCCATCTTGTTAAAACCAGAGCTGCCGTAGATCAAATTCCTTTAATTTGAGCCACAAAAAATCAGTGTTCATGACTGTAAAGATCTCCGGCAACAGTAACGCAGGCTCCATTATTGTTTTCGAAGAAAAATGATCCAATAACGCCACCACTCCAAAATCCGCACCAAACGGTAACTGTTAGTAGATGAATTGGTTTCTTGACTATGGCATATAATTTTTTTGTATTCCAAATACGGTAATTATGTTGGTTCACATAGCCGCCAAGATGGAAATGGGCTTCGTCCAAAAAGATGATTTTTTGGTTAAAATTTTAGTCAATATTCAATTCGTTACACCAAGACACCAAGGTCAGCCATTTTAATTTCTTGATCAAGTTGTACTTTGTAAGCAAACATACTGAGGTTTTTGTGAAGAATCCTCCTCAGAGTGGTTTGCCAAATATTGAGTTGCTGACTTCTGTGCCGAGTTGATGCAACAGACAAAGTCAGGTAAGGCCCCGCAGGCCCCGCTGAGCTGGGGGGCCTGAGACGTTTTGGGGGCCCTGCTACGATTTATCAAAACCTAAAGGGGGAGGAAGAAAAAGATATAAAATACACTCTTTTTTAATTGTAGGGGAGACCTTTTCAATATTTTGCAAATCCTAGCTACGCCACTGGCAACAGAAGTCACAATTTCGGCCAAACGCCTCGGATGAGTATGCTTGAAGCGCGCATTATCTACCAGCATTCCAGTTTTACGCACTTTTATCACAAACTTTTATATTTCTTTAATCGATGGCGCTTCATTTCTTCCAATCAACGTACGCAATTTTGTTGCAGACAATGAAATTTTTGGTATTTCATAACATGCATCTTCTGTCTGCGGAGTTATCTAACCATGCTTTTCCTATGTAATTGTGATATGAAAATTGACAGCGTCGGTAGAAACATGTGATTCTAAATTCAACCAAAAGATGGCCCACCCTTTTATGGATGTGAAATCGTCTCTAATAAAATTAATGTATAGTACCACATGATGGCTAGAATCTCTTTTAATGTATCAGGTAGATGCATAATTATCCACCGTTTATTGTGTGCCGTTCTGTTGTTTAAATTTGGCATTTAATTAATATTTGTCATAATATAATTATTTAATACAATTAGTTAATTAAAATGCGCATCAAAAAACTATACACACATACTTCACATTATCCTATATCACTTCGAAAAAGGGTAGAAAGCCGCACATTTCGCGTTCTTAACAATCTTTTCGGCAAAGGAACGATTCGCAAAAGAGCATGCAAAAAATAGTTTGTTTGCTTCAAGAATAATAATACCAGCTTAGATGACAAGTCAGAAAAGAGTATCGTTAAAATTTTGATGACCTGACCCTTCTGGCGGCTATGAAAGAGGACAAGTTGAACCACCAAGACACTGGCTTTTCGTTATCTCAAAAAACTGTAGAAATATTCCAAATGTGTTCCTCATAGACTTTCAGACAACAACAAAGCCATCCAAGTCCAATTTTTTGCTAATTTGTATCTGAAAAATGAGAAACCTCAAGAACAACGGATAATTATGCATCAACTTAATACTAAGCACCTATTAAACTTTCCCTATTGCGACCACGGCCTCTCATCCATAGAAATTGTACTTCAGATCATGCATGAACCGCCACCAAAGCCAATCATTTCTTTAATGCAGCACTTTACAAATCGCTACACTTTTCTACGGTATACTCTTTTTCGGTCGCTGCTATATTGACATATCCTGGTTTCATCGGAGAATGCTCCAGTGTCCAACTCAGATGACCCTGTGCAAAACAAGGGCGTGTTTAACAATCAGATGGAGTAAGTTTTAAACCAGTGGCAAGTTTCTTAATGACCATATTTTTGCTGTCTTTGTCTTACTGTCGAACGTCATCCAATAAATTTTCAACACTATTTTGTAAAAATTCAAATATGTATTAGCTTTGACACGATTTAGAATTGCCTGAACTGAAAGTAGTTGACCATTAAATATGGTACACTTCACATTAACGCTAAATTTTTGTTGAAATCTTCGTAGATGACAATGAACAAATAATCGAAAAAGTGTACTCTATAATTCTTCGATGCAAAAGTCTCATTCGTCACCAAGGCGGACACGTTAAACAATTTTTATAATGTTTCAAAGTTTATTAACATATTGTTATGAGTCACCCTGTATACATATATAAATAAACTACTTATTTTTAGCGTAGAAACACGTTTATGTGTGGTTCAAAATTTATTTTTATTTAAAATTATTAATTAAAGAAAAAAAAATTACAGTAAATGCAAGTAGAAAATGCACACAATAACACAGTAAGGATTTGTTTTTCCAATTATTTTAATCAATTTATGTTGTATCATACGCCAGAATTCGATGGATGTAAATGTAAATAATGCAAAATTCCTATGAAATGGAATTCGTTATACTGCCAGACATTTTTGCAAAAACCGATTTCGACAATATTCAATAATTAATAATCCTAGCTCTAATGGTAATCCTGTTCATTATTATCCAAATTAGCGATTATAGAATCTTTGTAGTATATCCATATCAATGGGATTATGAAACCACAGTGATTACCTGTTCTCATTTCATAAAAATCTAAATTCCCTTTACATAAATCAATAAATCATTATTTATTTAATCAGGAATTAGATTATTTAATTAATTAGTTATTAATTTAATTCTATATATTTTATTGCAAAAACAATATAAATTTTAATAGAGGCTTCAATATATTGAGTGCTTAAAAAATAAATAATAAGTATACATTCCTATTGAAATAAGCGCTAATTTGTTGTAGAACACATCGAGCCTAATTCTGTTATATAAATATGAATTTCCTAATCTTTATATAATACACTCAAACCTATTTGCACGGACAAGTTTATTGATTAAAACGGAAGGAAATTGTTAACAGCCGAATTCATCCTGGGAATCACATATGGTCCCAAAGGCTTTCATTCCAATTTCCTCAATGCTATAATGGCATCCACTGCCATTACATAAACAATCAAATTTTTGATTTCTTTAATTCACCAAGCAGTATTTTCAATGCCCTCCGGATATTAGATTCGCAACAAAGAAGTAAGCCACTTTAACTGAATAAATTATTTATTTCTATAATGAGAATGTATCCGAAATGAAATAGGAATTATAAATGATTATAAAGTAATTTTGTATTCGCATAAGTTATTAAATAAGTCACAACAAAAAGAATCCAAAAATTATAAAACAATTGCATATTTGTATAAGATTCAGTTTAGTACCGGTTATCGTAATAAATATTAGAAATAGAAGTATCCTGAGTATACCCAAATGTAGTTTTAATTTTTATAAATCGCTTACAAATTATGATTAATTGTAGTTTTAAATAGTAGGTTTTTTTAACTTTTGTTTAATATTTATTACTTTTACATTATTTGAATTGAATAAATTATAATTATAGAGCAGACATAAATGTATTATTTGATAAGCTTTCAACTAATTCGTCTGGAAATGTCATTATTTTTTACGCTATTATTAATAATTGTAGTTCATTCTATTAACATTTTCATTCGCAAAGTTATTTTTGCAATTTATTTCCTTAAATTAATATTAGAAATTGCTTGGCATATGAATAAAATTGTAAAGATAGATTTAATGTTGCAATACAAGACCTAGGCCAATACATCTATAAATACGCCATAATATTATTTTATGTCATGCTTGTAAACAATAACAATAAATATTATTATTTTACGGCATATAAATAATCATAACTGATAAGACAATAAAACTGCATTCATTTGTGAGACTATATGTAGGTATTTAATAATTGATAAATTCAAAATATAATTTTGAAATTGCAATAAAATTTTATTTGTCTTTTTGTAATTTAATTGTTTATATAAACTATAGAATTCCATCCCAATATAACTAATTTAAACAGCTTTACTATTTGCAGAATACCAACTCGATGCAATGATAAATCGTTACCGCTACTACCATAAAGAAGTTAAGTATTGATGAAGAATTAAAACATCTAGCGCCATCTAGTAGTGGTTGGCAAAAGCACAGTTGATGCTTTGCAAGAGTTCTGCAATCGTTTTCAATCTTTTGCTACCAGACTATAGAAATTGACCGTTGCAGTAATAGATGGCGCTATATGTACTGTTTACACATATAGGCAAACTTTTTAAATTATCTATTTATATATTTGTACTTACTTGAGGATGATGGAAGAATTCATATTTTCTGTACTCTTTGCGAAATATAAATCTGTAATCTGCTTCACGAGAATATGTATTGATATCTCTGTAAGCTGAGAGGACGTATTCGTGGTCTTCTAAAATTCTTTCTGTAATTACAAAAAATAAACTATTAATTTAAATATGTATATTTGCAAATTAATTAACGAGCATAATTCCGGAATCTAAGTTATTTAAATGTAATTATATTCTTTTGAAGTCCTCAAATATTTTAAACTGTGCAATAATCAGAAACAAATACTAACATTCTTTTGCTTATTCTATATTTTGTTATAAAGTGTATTTTTAATTTGACACAATTTTGTATTATGTTAATCAGTTATGGTTTTTACAAAACCACAAGGTTTTAGCTAATCACCAAAACAATATTGTGGTAAAATTGTTGTTGATTATTTAAATTACTGGATGAAAATGAAAAAGTATTGTGGTGACTAGTATATACTACAAAAATGTATTTTTACATTCAACATCAATTAAAAAACTTTAAGCAATAATGAAATATGTGTTTATTTTCATTTTTTGCATTTTGTTTATAAATATTTAGATTAATATAAAAACTTTTTTGAGGTATACTATTTCTGATATTTGTTCCATACAGCTAAGGCTGTATGTAGGAGGATTCAAATCATAGTTTGAAACATACATAAAGCAATCACAATTCCAATGATACAAGAAGTCCAACTCCGCCCCCTTAATTTTGTAGTTTAGATATATATTATTTTGTCCATTCCTTAACTCAGTTAACTTATTACATCTGTAGAAGACTCTAGTCAAGCCAAAACTAGTAACAAATACGTAAGTATAAACTTGTAATAAATATGGTATTTATGATAAATGGTTTTGTTATTTCATAAACGTGAATTAACCAGTAGTAAAGGAGTAAGGGGTGATGGCTAGAAACTAGACAACCCAAAAGACAACAACACCTGTACGTGGTACACCCTGCTGAAAAACCAACGAGGCTCTGTTGACCAAACGTCTGCTGAAATAAGCAGACACCTCTTGCTGGCCAACAGCTACGGGTGGAGGAGCTGGCAAAAGTCCCTGAGATTACAAATAATCCCAAAAGGCGGATAAATCAACATTGATCAACAGCATGCGGATGCAGAAGGCAACGGAAAACCACTGCATTAAAGATCCGTTCGGTTATCCCCGGAAAAATTATAATTATGGTAATATTCAATTCTAAATTATCCGGAGCTTCAATTCCCTAACTCGGATCTCCGGGGAGAAGAGACTTGAATAACCCAAAAATTAGATTAGCAGGACGGAATGTGAGAAATGATCAAAAGACCAAGAAGTTCAAAAATAGCAACATGGAACGTCAGAAGCATGTTCAAAACAGGCAAGGCAAGCACACAACGTTATCTAAGAGATGCAGAAGCTCAACATTAATATTCTAGGAATCAGTGAAATGCGCTGGGCACTCAGGCAAACGCGAAATTGATGGGTATCACATATATTACGCAGGAAATAATGATGCGCATCACAGAAATGGTGTGGTGTGGTACTAATGGTCAACAACAAAATCCAAAAATCGGTTATACGCCAGTGTCAGATCGGGTAATTGTTTTCCAACTAGCAGCACAACCCGTATACTTGACGATTGTTTAGACATAAACGACACCTTGTGACGGTAACAACAAAGATGTTGAATAATTCTATAACCATCTATCAGACGGTCCGCTTGATAGACTTTTGTGTAGAATATAGTTTTGTCATCACCAACAATTTTTTACAACTGCCAACAAGAAGATTGTATACATGGAAATCTAATGCTCATAGCGTGGACAGGATAGTAAGAAATCAGATCGACTACATCATGATCAAAAATCGGTTCAAAAATAGCATACGCGCAGTCAAAACGTAACCAGGAGCTGGCGTTAACTCCGACCACAACCCCCTAGTAGCTACATTACACCAAGAGACAAACACCAAAATCAACAATAGCGAGGTTGAACATGAGATTACTAAATACTCCTGAAATCCGTGACAAAGTAGGTTTAAAGAACAATAAACCTCGAGAACATGCCGGACACTGAGGAAGCATGAAATGAAGTAAAACACATATCGTAAGTATCAGCAGAACAGAACTCAAGCAGTCAAGAAAAAGCATGACAAAAGCTTGGATGACAAACAAGATCTTAGATCTGATGGATGGAACTACGTCAAAATTTGAAGAATAATAAACCCAAATATTTAGACCTTAACAAACGAATTAGAAGGGAAATAAAAAAGGCAAGGTATAGCTGGTTTTCTAAAAATCAAATGCCTAGATGCAAAACATAACACTTTCAATCAACACAAAAAAATCAAAGATGCTGCTGGAACTTGAAAACGTAATCAAAACGCGGATTTTTTTAAACAGGGATGGTAACATTATCTTAGAACTGAACAAAAATCTGGAAAAGTGAAAGAAGTATGTCGAGGAACTTTCCGCTAGTGACCGTCAGCAGGTAAACAGTTGCAACAACCTCTGTGAGGGGCCCAAAATAACACACGCGGAAGTGGTTTACGCAATCAGGGCAGCTAAAACTGGAAAGTACGCTAGACCAGACGACGTCTATTCGGAAGTACTCAAGCTTTTCAACGGCCAATCTACAGAGAAATTGGTCAACCTTTTCAACGCCGTTGTTTCTGAAAAAATACTAAGTGAATGACTGGAGTCGATTATATCGTAAATGTGAGGAACACCTCTCTGATACTCAATTTGGATTTCAAAACGGGCTTGGAACCAGGAAGGCCCTATTTGGCATACAGGTCCTAATACAGAGATGCCGCGACATGTCCACCGATGTATACGCGTGTTTTATCGATTACCAGAAAGCGTTTGAATGTACACTCTAAGCAAATTTTCACCGAAGCATTGGACGAAACACAGGAAAGAATTGTTGTCAACGGAGAAGTAATAAACAACTTGCGTTATGCGGAAAATACTGTTCTACTGGCAGAAAGTGCTGATGACTTGCAAGCGTTACTGGATCGGGTTGTGGCTAAAAGAAAGGATGCTTAAATAGCAAGGATGGTAAGCTTCCAGCAAACCTGAGTACAGGCAACCAACAGATTCAGCAAGTCTCCAGCTTCAGATATCTGGGATGTTTATTGAGCAGTAAGTGGGATAGCATGCAAGAAATAAAGTCCCGCATCGAACAGACTAGAGCAGCATTTAGCAACATAAAGAAGGTGCTTACATCTCGTAACTTGTCAATACCCTACGTATTCGTTTACTACGGTACTACGTCTTTCTAATTCTGTACTACAAAATAAAAAAGTGGACTTTAACAAAGATAATGTGTAGCCAACTTAAAGCGTTCAAAATGTGGTGCCTGCTTAAAACATCATGGGAAGACAGAGTCCAAAACACCGAGGTGCTTGCCCGTCTCCAAAAGCAACAAGAGGTCATGTTTACTATCAAGAAACGCAAACTGGAATACTTTGAACATGTTATAAGAGGTAAAAAGTACCGTATCTTGCAGAACATCATGCAAGGCAAAACCCAAGGCAGACGAGGTCCAGGAAGAAAACGCACGTCCTGGCAGAAAAACCTGAGAGAACGATATGGTGTTCAACAAGCCTGTTCCTTGCCGCTGCTAATAAAATAAAAATCACAATAATAATCGCCGACGTCCTCAGTAGACATGGCACGTAAAGAAGAATAAAAGTCACAACCATCAACTATTCGACATAAGATTCTCAAACTAAAACACACCTTTCTATTCAGTTTCTAAATTCATTCGGCACTGACGCAATCATGTCTTCATTTATCATAGTAATAAGTTCCACAATTTTTGTTTTAATAAATCAATATTGTCCTCCAAATTACAAAAATAGACTTTTTGTTTCCAATAACCACACAAAGAGTAATCATGCGAGCTTAGATCGGATAAAAAAAATTAGTATACAACTATCTTACTAAATTTATAGAATGTGCATCTCCAGTGGTTCTTCTTTTGAATCCAAATTGTTCTTCAAAAAAGACAACAAAACTTCAGCAAGAAACTATAGAGTAACCCTTCTAAACACAACAATAAAACTATTTACGGGCATTATCAAAGTATAACTAGAAACTCAAATAACAAATACTGAAAAACAACAGGGTTTTAGAGAAAAACAATCAATAACCAACTGCTTTCATCATGCTCCTGCGTATATCTGCTTCATCCACCTAAGAGATATTCTAAACATATGAACGTAAAATAAAGCATCCCCGTAACATAACAAAGATGAGGCATGAAACCAACTGAAAACATCCCAATTCCAGAAAGAAACAGACAAGGTAAAAGCCTCTTCTTATTTAACGTCCTAATAAACAAAATAATTAACAAAGTAACATCTTTCAAATCTCGGATATGGAATGAGCAACAAAGAAATTGAAATGACGTGCTACGCAGACGATGCAGCAATTATCGCCGAATCAAAAAACGATCTACAGAGACAGCTCTTCCAATTCTTTCAAGTAAGTCATCAACTCAATATGAACATCTCTTCCAACAAAACCAAATGCATGACAATCGCGAAAGATCCGATCAGATGGTAGAAGATAGCCCCATTAAACAAGAGATGCAATTCAGATATCTACGGGTAGATATACGACTTAGTTAAAGATCTGAAATGTCAAATTAACAGAACATTCGCACTATCAGACAGCATCAACCGGTATATGCGCACAGAGCAAAATTAAAATCTGTAAAACACAAAAGTGCGCAAAGACACAAACAAGGCAAAAAACATACTAAGAATGAGATTAGAACGAACTGCGATGTACAGGACATAGTAATATAAGGAATGCAACGCAAGAAACAATGATAGTCATGTAAGACAAATAAACTAAAACAGGTTTCCGAGAATCGTCCTGGAAAATAACCCACATGCACAAGACCGACCAAAAGACTATGGTAGTCTTTATGGTAAATATAAAAAGATAGCTGTCAAACTACCTCTCAAAAAAAACATTCGAAAGCAATTTCAGAACTAATAAATCGACAGATCTTCAATTAAAAAAAGATATCTAGCTTTTCTAAATTTTTATTTGTGTTACGTATTAATTACATTTTTCTCAGACGTTATTTGAAAGCAATTAGTAATATTAAGCTTTATTGTAGTCTCTTAGAACAACAATATTATTAGAAACTGTCCAAAACAATAATTTTCCCAAAACTGACATACGCATGTCCAATTGAGAGTATGGCAGCTTCTTCCCATCTTATCAGAAAAGAGTTATATCAAAACAAAATCTCAAAACACCTCACTACATTCGTAACACCCAACTGAGAGATAATACAATCCCATGAGAGATCATATGTTGGTCATAGCAAACTACTTTTTCAATAAATGTGCTAACCACTCAAACCAAGAGTTATCTTGTCTCGCCAAACAAGACAATCAGATTCCCTAAATAAAAACGGCCACTAAACATGCTTACTGTATAAGAAAAATAGTGACTCATCAACTGCAACCACACAAACTATTTCCTACAAGGCTTGCACAGTAATCGCACTTCAAAAACGTTACTTATAAGGCATAGTCAGATAGAAAGGTGTACACAGAAACGTGTAATACTTCCTGGAGGAAAATGGTATTGTCGGTAGGCGCTTCCATACTTTTGGCAAGTAAATCCTACACATTTAGTCTTTTATAGATTCCCCTACCCAGCCACAAAAAAAACCAGTGTTTTAAAGCATCCGTGTACTCTTTTTATAACTTTAGAACAACATCTTTAAACACATTTTTTGTTCTATTTTTGTTCTTTACATTCATTATCGATTCAGTGCTTTTTGACTTCATCCGTTTCTTTCGATGTCTTGTGTTATCCAATTTTTTTATCTGGTGGTTTTATATATGTTCAAGTTTTATTGGTGATTGAATAAGATTATGCAATTTTTGTAATATTGATATCCGTCATTTTTTCGATATGTAATTTACATTAATTTAATTTTACAATATAAAGCTATTTTTATCAAAAGAAATATAATTTTACTAAAATTCTGCTTTATAATAATAACAGCAAAACCAATGCTGGCGACAATCTCCAGAATCAAAACCAAGCTTGCAAATTTTAGCACGTCAGGCCCTGTTTTTTGTCCGTCTATATATTTCTCGTAAAAAACATAAAAAAAAAATAAACAGACCTTGTTATTATAGACCTTGGAACAGTCAACTAGTTAATTACTCAGATGCTCTAATCGTAAATTATGTATTCACTGTTGTTATTGCCAAATAGCATTCATAATTTCTATTAAAAATAAATTCCATCCATTTGCTACTAATTTATCACAATCGTTTCCAATTTAATCCATACTCTCAATCACATAAAAATAAATTAAGTTTGCACTAATATAATATAACCGTCGTTTCAAGTTTATTACGATTGATTAAATCCAAATATTTATTCTTCAATATTATTAAGAAAAAACACAATGCCAGACTCAATCTTTTTTTTCAATTTTAATTATTCATAAAATAATCAATTTTATTTATGTTGGTCGGCAGTATTCACATTCATATCTATATCAGTTTGACGTTTATTATATTTTTTGTATACGTAATGCGCTAATCAACGTTGACAGACTAATTATTACTTTCAACATATAAAATTTTTAAAAAGTCCGCCCAGTCTACAAAATATGTGAATATTTATATTATGTATATAAATAGTTATAATTTTTAAACAGTTTATTTCTTATAGATACAAAAGATGCAGTGGCCTTAAATCAACGTCCATAATTTAATTACCTTCTGGGTCAACATAGCATCCAAATATTTTTTCTATCTTCATTTATTTTGTAGTCGCGACAATTACAGCATTACATCCTTGAAACTTAAGAAATACTAAATCAACACCATAACTGTTGACCCATGCATCATATATCAAAATATATCATACAACAAAAATGTTGCCGCCAGTCGTCGTTCTGACAATAACGTCTAAAGATTACATCGGCAAATACTTTAGCCAGAATCTAGTTATAATTGAAAAGAAAAAAATAATCCCATTCTCCAGAAGCATGTGACTGCCATTAGAAAAAGTTCAATGTTCTTATTTCTAAACACTACAAAAATTTTCGTCAGGAGAACCAAAAAACCTTAGTAAGTTCTAAAATATACATAACAAAATCCTTAAAACATAATTTCAAGAAAGAGAGGAAAAGCATACGGTGCAAAAAAATAAAAAAAAATCAATAATGTATTAAAACAAAATCAGGCATACAAGCTATAACAAATGATCATGTTGAGACTTGCAAGTTCTAAGGCCATCCCAGAATTCCGCCTCATGGTGCAAAAACAAGTTGATGAGTAGCGGCATTATAAAAACTACAAAATGTTAAACGGACAAACTTACATCAATCCAGCACATCCAATACTTCTTACAAACAAATTACAAGGCAACAATCTTCTCAATAATCAATCTCGTAAAGAATGTCTATTTTAAAAAAATTAGATACCAGTTCCAGACAAAAAGAGTAATAACAGCTCCGTTTTGATAGTGTGGATAGAGAGAAACTGTGGAATTGTATAAGAGAGAAAGAAATTAGCAAGCACCTGGTAAGAAGAATAGAAAAAGTGTATGAGGAGACAGCAAGCAGGGTGTAGGTTAACAAAAAAATGAGTAAAAAAATTTTGTCAACAAAAGGAGTAAAACAGGGCTGTCCCAATTTGTTTGCAACCTACATATCAGATGTAGAAGAAAAACTGAGGTTGGCTCAAGCAAGAGGGGTAGTAGTTTGTAGAGAAAAAGTGTGGTTGCTAGCATATGCCAACGAGATGGTAATCTGGCAAAAGAAGCAAAAATAATGAAATAAACGATAAAAAGTTTAGAAAAATATTTTAGAAAAAAAAAATTAGAAGTTTATGTAGAAAAAGCAAAAAATATAGTGTTCAGGAAAAAAGTGCACGACTGTAGTGAGCAAGGTGTAACGGAAGTAAAATCTTTTAAATATTTGTTTTATGTTTTTTGCACAAATAACTCAATGGCTCAAAAAGCAAAAGGGAATAAGAAAAAGAAAATAAAAAGACTTATGTTTGATAGTTTAGTTAGGAGTATGATATCGTATAGGTCAGAAATATGGAGATGGAGAGAACAAAAATTAGAAGCAATACATGTAAAATATTAAAGATTGTGCTGGAGAAAGCCAACAAAATGAGATAAGAGTAGAAGCAAGAAAAAAAGCAATAAAGTATGAAGAAAAAATGAGACAGAAACACGAATGTAACATCTTACAAAAATGTATGAAAGAGAAAATGAGACCAAGAAATAGAAAGCTAGGAGAGATAAAAAAAAAAATACAACAGAAATAGTTATGCTAACCAAGAAATTAAAAAAAATGATTAAATCTAGGATAAAGACATAGCACAAACAATGATGGAAAAAGATACAAGATATACAAAAGCCAGAAACAAGAATACGAGTGAAATAGTCTGGGTACAACGCAAATTATGAACATATTGTAGAAAGTAAACTGCCAATATACCTAGAAAGCGATATATATATATATATATTTATAGTAAAGATGATAAAAAAGTATGGTAATTAGTAAAGACCCATAAAGATGCAAATTAGAATTAGATGAGTATTGAACAGGTATTGTCAATTAAGTACCTTAGGATTGATATTACCAGTGATAGAAACATATCAAAAGAAGTAAAAAGACAAACAACAAAAGCATCGAAAGTTAGTGGCTGCTTGAAAGAAACCATATGGAAGAATAAATTTATAACTACTGAGAGCAAAATAAAAGTATATAAGACAGCTGTGAGACCAATACTAACTTACTCTGCGGAAACCTGGGCAGACACAAAAAGAACAAAACAGATAGTAAACAACGTAGAAATTAAGATATTAAGATCAATAAAAAACATAACACTCAGAGACAAACAAACAAATAAAAGTATTCGAAAAGAATGCAACATACAGAATGTCAACAAATAGATTAAAGCAAGAAAACCACGTGAATAGAATGAGATTGGATAGATTACCTAAAACTGCAAGAATAACAAACCATACAGCAGAAGATCACCGCAAAGACCAAAGAAAAGGTGGCTAGATAACCTATTAACTACAACAACAAAACCAGAATGAGAAAATGACAAACAGAAAAATTCCTACTCGACAAAAGAAGAGAGAAGATTATAAATAGATGATTGCAAGATTCGAATGTGGCAATAAAAATCAAGTATCAAGATTTTAAATGGAAGAAAGTTTGAAAATGTGCAGAATGTGCGGAAAGACTAAGAAAACTATGGAACATATGTTAAAAATGTTTAACAAAATAAGAAAAAATAGATGGAAAAAAAATGAGATACTGAAAGGAGACAGAAAAGAGATAGAATGGATGGAAGCAGTTAAAAAACAAAAAAAAGAAGTAAACGAACAGAGAAAAAAAAAATTAAAAAAGTTATAAATATAATTGTAAATGAAATTTTCAAAGTCAAATGGCAAGAAATAAACGTATTATTTTTATTATTAATAACAACGGCATTTATGTTGTTTGAATTGCTTTGGTCGCAAGAATCCAGCTCAGACGTTCAAGAATTTATCTATAAAGTGCTTATAAACTTAAAACTTTGCTATGCCTTCATAAAAAACACTTAAATGACTTTCAAGACTACGGGGTGATCAGCAATCTATCATTACAAAACTTTAACTAAAGATGCATTGACATCTTTAGCCAATGTTTCCTTAAGTTTCTTGACTATCATTTATTCCCAATATTGCACACGTTCGGGCACCACTAAACAACCTACTCTAGAAATACATTATGTGTAAGTTTATAGTAAAATAGACATCAAGCATTTGAAGCTTGCTAAATGTACTTATTCGCCCATCGTAGATTCAATGTTCCACTTATCTTACTTTGCAAATTATACTGTTACAGCCGCTCTTCAGCAAAAAAGCCCCTGCAAATTCTCTTTTCAAAAAAACTAAATTCTACTAAACGCAAATAGCCATATGATTTTAGTAGTACAATAAAAACTTATACCATCTTGACTTATCATAAGCCAACCTATTTATTCCGCACAAGAAATAACTCAATTCCAAGACAGTTTTGATGTCTCAACTATATATAGCAATTCTTCACAAATATGCATTACGTATTGGACAAAGAAAACATATCGCCGATGCCCAATCAAAAAACTAAGAAATATGCAAATTCAAAAAAACTCTTACATTCAAACTTATCAACAACTACTGCTCGACCTAATGTCAACATAATTAAAGTACAACGTAGGACTACTGTTGACTAAAGTTACAAACTGGTTCGCATCAAAAAATAACTAACACCTGAAAAGATTCAAATCTACAAGTATGCTTTAAGTCCCCAAAGAACATCTCTGACAGCTTTTTTCCACAAAAAATCCAACAAAGTTCGACGCACCATAAGAAAACACTATCCCCGACCACTTGAAAACACCTCTCCAAAGAGATGTTCATCAAATTGACAGAGAACCTTCCCAAGATGCAGTTTTTGAACTTAAACGTCTTCGACAAATTTTTCATACAAAAACCAAAAATGTCCGGATAAAAAAAAACAAAAAGTAACTAAGAAGCGCCTTACGCAAACTGAAGAAATCCGATTCCAAACCAATAGTGCAGGTGACCACACTCGCCACCACGCCGGGGATAAATAACCGTATTTTAAGCTACGCGCCAACTGAGGCCAGCAAAACAGCCAACTTGTTTGTGAATATCTTTGGAAAGCTAAGACAACATCTTGATCAGAATTATGGACTGCTTCAGAATCACAATTAATACCTCGAGAACCTCGAAGTACAAAGACCCGGTGTACCATGTATCACGCCACTATAAGCATTGCTCAAAAATAGACGTATCACCCCTCAAACGGAAGCAACTCTTACAAACTAGTTTGACCTGCAAAATCGAAAGGTACATGAATTTAAAAGAAATCTAAGACCATCAATAAAATATTGTTAACGACCAACTGAACCACCTCAGCAGTAGCGGCAGCTGCGCGGTACTAACGTCATCTAACAATAAACTTCTACTCACAACCTGAAACTATTAATGTTGAATCGAAAAAAAATAGATAATCTAAAGCATTAAAGCGCGTCTCATTAAACTAAATTATCTACATGCGCCTTACTTCAAGTCCGAGAAAAATCTTCAACAAACTACTACGCATAATATTCCGTTTCTATTAAAAATATTATGTTATCTGTTTATTAATAACAATAAATCACACATTTTGATATAAACATCATCAAAAATATTTTATATATATCATTGATTACTAGCTTTGTGCGTATATTTCAATAAACCGGTAATTTCCTACAATAATGTTATTCATGATGCAATCAATCAAACGCAGACATCAATTAAATCAATTACTGCATCCGTTTTTTTAATAGTCGGACTGAAAGTTAACGTTTAAATAATTTTGTTCTAATTTTCAATACCCTTACATAAATTATGGCGTCTAGACATACTTTAATAATCCGCATGAGTAATGGCATTTCACCTATTGACATTTTTATTATTCGATGTAATGAAGTTGATTAAATTTAAGACATTTAAATTCTCGTGGAATATTCGCCGCCGTATATTAAACGTTATTAAAGTCTCGGTGATTGAATTACTAAAAATAATAAATTAATTCCATACAGGAGTTGAAAGGAAATTTGTTCAAGTTTCTCTTTGAGAAATATGTGGTACTTAAGATATATTGGAACTGATTTTTATTACATATCAATTTTAATTGAATATTATTTACAAACTATTTCCAATTAGTTTTATAGATAAAAACTGAATTCATTTCAGATTTTTTTTTTGTTAATGAAAGTTGTCATAATTTTAGCATGTAAATAAACCTTATTCGTAATAAGTTATAATTTACATATTAACGTCATATAAATTCATTTCAGATATATCATGCAAACATTTTATAATTAATTATGTCGCATTTTTAAAATTGAATTTATGAGAAATAAAAAAGTTTTGCGTTAAATTATACAAATGCCATATTCTTACTTGATTTAGATACTTCGTAAAATAGTTTTCTCGTTACAGTTTCATATTATGTAAATTTTGTTTGCTAGCTAAATTTATAATATAATTATTGTTGAAGTTTCATGAAATGTGTTTAATTGTGATGTGAAGTTATATTACTGGAAAAACAATTAAATTACTTTTAGAGAAGAGATTTCATGAGAGTGTTCATGCTGAAAATGTATTTCATACTAATTAATTTATTAAAAATGTCGTATATTATTTTTAAAGACAGTTTGAATGGATTTATTTCAGTAATCCATGTCTAATCTAAAAAAAACAGCTCTTACTTAGGTTAGTACACAGTACAGTAAAGTACTTCTCATATATGAATACATCTAGTTTTAAGTTATCTAGGTCACTCCGCAAGTCAGTATTTTCAAATTACAATTTAGTTATTTAAGATTTCAATTGACGTTATGTGCAAGGATTATCAACAAAGCAATTCTTTCACCGCTTAGTCGATAATTTACAGTTGCGAGATTGTTATCCAATAAATAAAATTCGTTCTTTAAACTTACAATATTGGTCAACTTAGAAGTCTTAGTGGCTGCACATTTAATGTGTTTACAAAAAAACCTAACAATACCAAAATATTTAATTTAAACCTGCTGCTATGAAGAGATTTTTGATGTCATATTTATTTATTCTATTGCTTACCACCAGCCAAAAATATGTGAGTTGAGTAAGCCATCAGTGTAATTCCAGCCAGTAGTACAATCTTTGAAACGTCGTCAATAAAAAATATTGCATCAAAAAAGCTTCATAAAGCCCACTTGGGAAGTTTTAACCTAATTTTAACCTAACTTAATTTAACCCAACCAAATCTTTTTCTTCAATGACAAGATATTCAATCGATAATTATCCTGGTTTTCTCACTAAAACCCCCCAAAAATTGACTGCTAAACTGCCAGCATATACGCACTATTTTCGTCCTTTCTGATATTGCTACTCCTTTACAATTTTATTAACCATAGCCATAAATCAAATCAAGACCCAAAAACGTTAAGCAACCATCTAATAAACATCCGTTGTACGTGTCAAATTGTCTGTCTCGATAGCCTTTCTCTCAGTCTAATTGCTAATATATGTTATCATTTTTCTGGCCTTGTTGGGGTTAGGTTTAGGGTCAAGAAAAAACTGAATAAGAAACTAACAAACACAGATCTAAACTCCCTGGAGCTTGATATACTCTCTGATAAAATCACAAATAATGTACAAATCGCAACCAAGGGTTTGCACGACAATTAATATCACACATAATAAAAAGATCAGTGAAAAAACTATCAAACTCATGAAAGAAAAACGAACACTATGTAGAGATTCAAACAAATACAAATGCCTAAATAAGATCATAAATAAAACAATTAGAAAAAATGTCAGGACTTATAACACCAAACAGATCACAGAGACAATTGAACGGAATAAGAGTATAAAAGTTTTGAAGTCCAAGTTACAAAATAACAGAATAAGAATTAGCCAAATGAAAACAAAACAAGGAGTTATTGTTACAGATACTGCAAATATCGTAGCCGTCGTAGAAAATTTCTATACGAAACTTTACTCTTCCAAATGCCCCATAAAAACGTTAGAAGACACTGAACACACTGTCTGTAATATCAACTCAGAAGGAATGCCAAACATTAGTATAGAAAAACTAAAAACTGCTCTCAAATAAAGAATGAGCGAGCGCCGGGAAAAGACCAAATATCAAATGATATTCTGAAGCTTGGAGTTGCAATCCTGTTAGAGGCAAACCGTATTCTGCTGAATCAATGCTTAGTTGAAGAAAAAATACCAAGGAATTGGCAAAACGCTAAAGTAATTTTGATCTATAAAAAAGGCAATAACGCAAAAATTGAAAACTACTGTCCTATTAGCCTGTTATCGCATATCTATAAATTACTGACCAAAATTTCTACAAATAGACTAACAAACAAACTTTTACCAACCGGTCGAGCAGGCAGGATTCAGGAAAGGCTATAGCACGACTGATCACTTACAAACAATCCAAACGTTAAAAGAAAAAAGCGTAGAATATAATGTACCACTCCATCTGGCATTCATTGACTACGAGAAAGCTTTCGACTCGGTAGAATTATGGTCGATACTTAGCGCTGTCCAATGCAAGAATCGATTCAAGATATACAAACCTAATCAAGAACATATATGAAAATGCAACCTTTCGTATCAAGTTAGATGAAGATATTAAGACTAACCAAATAAAGATCAAAAAAGACGTCCGGCAGGGTGACACAATGTCCCCTAAACTATTCACTCTGGCACTTAAAAATATCTTCATAGAACTAAATTAGGAGAAAAAGGGCATAAACATAAGCAGAAACTTGACACACCTACAATTTGCATATGATATTGTCCTTATCAAAACTAGGCAAAAAAAAATCAACCCACTGAGATTTTCAGTCAAGTAAGATTAAGTTGGGCTGCCTTCGGAAAACTAGGACACATTTTAAAAAACAGGTATGTCCCAATGTGCTTACAATTTTCAAAAATGGTTAATGTGACATGTTTACAGCTTTCACCAAAACATACTTTAGATACAACATAAACTTACAATTCTAAAGTGATGATAAATATTATATGCATACTAATATAAAAATAACTGCAAGTAAAATTTCTATACTATAATCATCCATAAGGGCATCTTTATAACCAATTCTACAACAGCTTTCCTGACTTATGTTAGTCACAAATGGAATTCTACTTTAGACAAACATGGAAAAAATCTTGTAATAGCTCTAGACTTATGGCATTCTAATCTTATCAACAAGCTTCATTAAATAAGTCTTGATAATAAATTTGTAAATATTATCAGTATGAATGGTTTTAACTTCAACCCCAAAATTATAAATGCTAGTGTTCCTCAAGGTTCTGCTCTTTCGCCAACTTTATTTTTAATTTACATTAATACACTTCAAATAACTAAAAGTCCTATTCATAGTTTAGTAGAAGATACCACCCTTTATCATGACAAGCGGAAAACGCTTCAACAACGCAACTCATCAAAACAGCTGATATAAAAATATTAAGGTAGGCTGCAGCCCACTAAACCAGGTAGAACAGGAAACAACTACTGCGCATACAAATATAGTTGAAATTATCAATGCAATAAACGCATTAGTAAGAACGTTGCTTAATTCTGTCTACAAGGATAATCAATATTATTATAAAACATATAACATTGATTTAATAAAAATTGTAATAAAACTAAAATAATTTATTTTAATAACTAATAAAATAAGCTGCTATATTACACTGCTCTCATATGTTCAATGTGTTGCATAGATTATTCAGATAAAAGTTTCCGCCTGTCAACGGCTAAAGTTTTAAGCTCGTATCCCCTTCCTACAACTTCAACTTATTGAGCTAGACACATGTACTATGTAATAATATTCAAATGTGCAACCGTTCTTATTTAGTATATCACACATAATTATCAAAAAATTATGTAAGATAATGTAAGAAAATTCGTAAATATATATTTTTCAAATATTCTATAGAAGCAACGATACATCATTGATTGTAATTGAATTGTTCCATACACGGGAAAAGTTTAATGAAGTGTAAATACGCCAATTATATTAATATAAATATTATAGTGTAGCTAAATTTGTACAATAAATATGTCTTTCAAAACAAGAAAATGGCAAATTATGCATTGCAAGCGTTCTGCTTCAGAAAGTTTGCAATTATTATTCGTCATAGGGTCCCGCTTTCCCTCAATAAAATACACGGTAAATTTGCTATGAATCACCTACAATATTTTATTAAAAGGGGTGACAATGTACACACATGCATAATACACAGTCATAATAAAATTGAAAATTTAAAATGTTGGAACCTGCGAGCGCTAATTGGCAATGAATAAAAGCAAGCGAACACAAACACGATTGCGGTAACAAAAATTCAACAAAAGTTGATTCAGATTTTAAATTCCGTATTTTTCATAAAACAACATTCAATTCAAAATTATTGTTTTGATTTAATATATAAAATATAATAATGTTATAAACAATATTGTGTATAAATTGATTGCAAACATGAAATAAAGATTCAATATATGAATACATAAATGGTTCGGTAATAAACATAAACAGTATTACCAAACATAAGGAAATGTCGTTTAGAATATAA
Organism: Tachinus rufipes; assembly: GCA_963932245.1. Lineage (NCBI taxonomy): Eukaryota > Metazoa > Arthropoda > Insecta > Coleoptera > Staphylinidae > Tachinus > Tachinus rufipes. The sequence continues at coordinate 39,041,996 of OZ010741.1, read as the reverse complement.
ATTAACATACTCTGTTGTTTGTTTACGTAAACGACCACATAAATATTGACATTTTGAATAATTACCCCAACCGACTTAATTGAGGCTGTCTTATATTAATTATGTAACAAATTCATTAATTCCAAGATGTGCAAGATTATGCCGACAAATTGCAATCATAATTAGCGTCTTTTGCTAGATACACATTATACGTCTGTTTTAAAAGTTTTTTTTTCTTGTTACCACCATCAACTGTTATTTCAACCTGTTTAATAAGAGCAGTCAGTGAATGAATTGTTAGCGACATGAGAAAGCTGGATCATTGATCAACCCTTTTCTGTCCTGTATCCCAATCCCAAAATATTTGCGATTCAAAGTTGGATATATTTCGTCATAATTTTACAGTTGATTTACTATATAGAAACCTGTAATAACTGCTAGTAGTAAACTGTAAATTATTAGTTATAGCTAAAAATCAAAAAAATTATTAGAACTCTTAAGACTTATTACTCCCATGAGAACTTTGTCACAAAACTTATTTAAAAAATATATAGCTTCAAAAAAAAGCACAGTATGTCTGAAAATGTTACCACTCTATACTGTGATGTTGTTTCCGCATTAGCCCAAAATAATGTCTTTATGTAACATTCCGAGACATAAAAGAATACAATAAAGTAAGCACAGCCTACTTTAAATCTGTACCAATTAATCTTAAACTGTCTTACAACATTATTATAGAACGGTTGGCAAGAACATCCGCGGAAAATAGGGTCATAACTTCTTTCTTGAAACTTCCACAAGGCAGCCCTCTCAACCCTGCCATGACCTAGTCTTCTATTTGTTCGTTAAAAATGATCATTTATGCAGACAATTTGCCACCTACTGGCCATTTCTCAGTGTTATTCGTAACATTAACCTAGTACTATCAGAGACCTTTACTCGCTTTATTAGCAAACAATTAGAACTTTCTCTTGACTTGAATGTAAGTCAATATTTTTCTCAAGCCGGTTACGTTATGCCATACCTATTAATGTCATAGTGTTATCAATATTCTTATTGTCCTAGTACAGTTCTATAAATATATTGGTGTCACATTTGTAAGCAAATTGTCATAGAAAAACCACGTCAATAGAAATCCTGTACCCAAAGCAATAATATTTTCAGATGCGTTGCAGGTTAGTTACTAGAAAGAAAACCCTAAAAGTCTCCTTTTTTTTATAAAAACTTTGTCTAATCTAGCCATGACTATGCTTCACACCTTCTATTCTTTTGTAGTAAATCAAATTTAACAACCTTAGGCAGAATTCAAAATAAGGGTATAAGAATCTGTATGAAAACTATAAATTCTACTCTACTATAAACATTATGAAATTACTAAGCCTTATGCCATTGCAAAAAAAAAGATACTTGCTATGGTATAAGTAAACACATGACATTTAATGTCATGTTACAAACATGTAACATCAACAATCATATTTTTTGGCAGCAAAAGTTTATCCTCTCATTATCTTGGCATTTAATGAGGTCTCTCAATTTGACCAATTGATTAATAAAACTCCTTTTCCAAATTATTTGTACCTTCTATCCATTCTTTATCCATACAAGTTAAATACAATTCGTTCCTCCATAAATCTTAATCTCCATCAGTGATTCAATTCTCAACTTGAGCCCAAAACATTCAAATTTCTACCAAAAACTCAGCTTAACTGAACCCACAATTGCCCGCGTTTAACATGTAAATTTTATCATTAAAGTTAAAAACAAGACAGTTTACCTTGCATTGGACAAACCAAACAAATAGAATAAATAAAACACAAATTGGAGAAAGAAAAGAATGCAGAGGTAAATGTCAGTGCAGATGAAAAGATACAAAAAGCAAAAGAAGCAGATAAACGTAGAGATGTACAGATCGTCATCAAACTTTGGTTTTCCTCGCTTGAATTCTGCGAACGATTTGTAAACCATAGTTTTATATAGTGCTTCATCCCCAAATACTAAAATAAGTTTTTCCACACTTTGCTGCGGTGTTAAACCGTATTGAAAATCATAAAAAAATCATCACTCAAAAGTCACAATTCAAAATTTCTCACACAATTATTACTCTCGTTAAATTTTGTTGAAACAGTTTAAAATCAAACTGTCAACTAAATTATAAGTAAACAACGTCAAATTTTACAAATAAGACAATCGCAGAACGCTGGCAATACAGGCAGTACTTGATTCCGCAAACTTTAGCAGTGCCCCTCGTATAAAGTAAACCGTTCTTTTCTTTACATTGCATAGATCTTTATGCTTGTAGAAGATAGTTAAAACCTCGCATAAGTAAAAAAAATCAATTTTAATACGGTCCTCCAGACCAAAAAAAAACCCAAACTAAAAAGCCTTAAAACCTATCTCCAAAGGTTTAAAGAAAACAACTAAAAAACCCACAACAAGTACCTCACACATTGCACCCAGTTGGTCGTACACGAACTCAAACGTAAGAAACTTCAACAAGGAAGAAGAAGCAAAAACCTGCCAGCTATACCATGCTCACCCCAGCTCAGACTTTGAACAAAACCAATAACGCTCCAGTTCTGACACTGACTTAGAAGACCTAAAAAACACCCAAAAACTAAACTCAAACTTAGTAAAGGTTAACTACTACCTGACAAGGCTAAACTCCTATAGTAGCACCAGAATGACTTTAACCTGCCCAAGGCTTAAATGCATAAGTCACCCATACCGGCAAACGTCGACAGCAAAAACCAAGGCAAAATCGAGCAGTCATCAACACTAATTCTACAACAAAGCATCACCCAAAACCTAGACCCTACAGCGTAAGCCAGACGCCCACAAAATCTCAAGACCTAGCAATTGTGAACCGCATGCAAACTATACTGAGTCAAACCACGATCATCCAATAGTGATAACACCAAAAATAACTCTCGGAAACAACATTATTGTACACAGAAAGATTGACTTATTATACTATTTTATTTACACGAGCAAATGCGTAACTTAATGACCCACAACTCTGAGAGGTTTCGACAACCTACGCCAAGACATCGCAGTATCCCCAGTCACTACCACTAAAAATCTACCGACCGCAAACCTATTCCAAAATATGTAACCCTCCGACAACCTCCGCCAAGACCTCGTGTGACCCTAAAAGTTAACCGTCAATCTACAGAATTGACTAAAAACCACACATTAATCTCACAATTCTCAAGCATCAACACCAGCCCAAAACCGCCGCTAACCACCAATCCTATCAAAGCTAGACAGCAACAGGTGCAAGAATTCCAGCAGTCTATCGCCAATCACAGCCATTTTCTGATTAAAATTAAAAAAAACCGGAAACTTCACCCGGCAACAAAATTAAAATAGTCCAAACCTGTCGAGACATTAATTCTTGATCAAACTCTTATTTGATCTATACGAAGCCAACAGCTGCTACAATCCTTGCTGATTTTGCCTCATCAATGCCGACTCCCGTCGTAAACCTGGATAACTTTAGTTCAATGACGACAACCCTGCTTCCCACATGGTACTCCCAAGCACTATTCAGCCAGAGTCACTACGCTTACTCTTCTAGAACTCTACCAAACTTAACAATACTGGGTGCACCTGATATGAATTCGGCTTTATATAATTGCGACGAAAGCTTCTTCCCGTCCACCACGTTAGAAACAAACCAACGCGTTATAGAATACGGGTTCTTCATTTACTGGTCCCCATATATAACTATGAAGAAGCATCACACCGTAGAAAAAAACATACCAAAATTGTATAAAAAAGATGACCTTTGCGGATGGCCGCCACCATGTGCCACCCACTACAATCGATATCACCCTCCTTCCTTCAATTCAAATAATTACATAAAAAGATAAAGTTTCAATGTATCTCTTAACATTAAATCACACTAAATCTTAGTTATCAAGTCTAAATACTTTACTCCGTTAGCCCTCGAGTGCAGATTATGCCTCACAACTACTACTACACTAAAGTTAATAATTGCAACTAGTTCAACCACAACTTAAAAAAAATAACAAGAATATTGTTGAACCTACAAGATAATCCCACAATTACAAAAAAACAACCTTCCAGCACAGATCAAACTCTCCAGCTTCAACTCTCTTAACAGCAACCGACAAAAAGGATTCTTCCAAGCTAAGTTCACTCTGTCCTCAAGCTCAGTCCATAATAACAAATAAATTTATTGTTATCAATATACAGTCAGATACTTTTAAAATTAATACCATATAAGTACAATTTAGAACTAGAAGAACTCAACTAAACGTGTTTCATCAGAATTTTATCTAAAACTCTCACTATTTAAATGTATAACTAATGTTTTCTACTGGCGCCACTTTTCTTTCAATATAAAACTATTGCTTCCTCGCTCGCCCCATAGAACCCTAGAGCTAAAAATAAACATAACTTTTGGCAATACGTAGTATTAAAGTGGTTTTATAAATTGCTTTTTAAAAATATAGAAATAATCTTATCAGTGGCAAGTACAGATTTTGTACTTGCCACTGATTTTCCATTGCAGTTTGCAATAAACTACAATACAATGAAACATTTTTTTTAATCAAATCTGAGGTATTAATTTTTAAATAAATAAAACGTTAGTAGATTACTCAAACTTATATTGATAACATTAAAAATGTAATCGGAAATACCACTGTCTATACGTACTTGCAACAATGTTTATTTAATCTTATCTAGAAATTGATAAATATTTGCAAAAAAAATAAATAAATAAATTGATTGTCTCCTAATTCGGTTCACACGACCTGATGAGTCCCCATAAATAATGTAAACGTTGTTGATGTGATAACGATTTGTACGTCAAACTAATAATTCAATCGATCCAGGAAATATGCTAGCGTAGTTGAGATTGATGAGGAAATTAAAATGTACTCACCTAGACCCAGATCCATCCAATATTCAATGATGCACCAGTTGACACTTTTTGCAACGCGGTTTTTCAGGGCTAGGAGTTGGCACAAATCGCTGGCACATAGATTTCTTTCTACGACTACGGATTGATAACTGCCGTCGTCGTTGTAAAATAGAAGCTCTTCCTATACATATAAAAAATATATTAGTATACATAATTTATAGGAAATACGCATTTAATTTAGTTTCATAAAAATAACTTGTAAAGTTTAAATATAAAATTACAGAAAAGATAAAACTTAGATAAGGTTTCTAAACATACTTCATAAGATTACGATATTAATCGTATTTTTTTTTCAAATCATAATAATCACTAAATGATAATAATAATATTTTATATAGTATTACATACACATCAAACTAACTACCAATAATTAAAGTAATTGTTAATGACTGCAGACAATATGTATAACTCCCGAAACTTGCCGATGGTTGACAAGCCAATATAATATTATTTTATTGCAAATTTTTATTAATGTATTTATAATAAAATGCAATAATATTAATATGCATAACAACATTTCATTTATTAAAAACCCAGTTTTAAAGTTTAATTCAATTTACATCTATTAGTTTTATAGATAGTACAAAAATGCAAATGTGTAAATATTTATAAATAAAATATTATTTTACCAAAAAAAAAAAAAAACAAAATTGTAACAGTATTATATTGTTTTAAAACCATTTGTTTCAGTTTATAAGTCAAACAAATACAGAAAGTACTGTACGGTAAAACTTCTCAATACGTATCACCAGTTTAGTTCAAACTACTCGTAATCATGATTTGGAGTGACACACTCATCCGTCTTAGTGTTGGTCATCAAGAGATTGAATATGACTTCCAACTCTTCTGACTTAAGAACTTCTAACACTTACAGAGAAAAGAAATTTCTAATTCTTTGATAAAAAGCACTTTGGCGAGTGGGTGGGCACTCCACTTCAAACTACTCGCTGGTAATCATGATTTGAAGTGACCCACCTATCCGCTTGAGTGTTGATTATCAAGAGATTGAATATCACTTCCACCACTTCTGACTTAGGAACTTCTAACTCTTGCAGAAAAGAGAAATTTTTAATTATTTGATAACAAACACTTGAGTGGGTGAGTGGACACTTTAGTTCAAATTATATGCTAGTAATCATAATCTAAAGTAACTCACCCACCCGCCTAAGTATTGGTCATTAAAAAATTGAATATCACTTCCACCTCTTCTGACTAAGAAACTTCTAACACAAGCGGAGAAAAAAAAAATTCTATTTTTTTGATAACAAACACTTGGGCGAGTGGGTGTGCATTCCAGTTTAAACTACTTGCTAGTAATCATAACCTGAAGTAACCTACCCACCCGCCTAAGTGTATGCCATCAAAACATTTAATTTTACCTCTTCTTCCTCTGAATAGAAGACTGCCAATACATCAATACATGCAGAGAGCAGAAACTTCCAGTTCATTGATAACAAACACTTGAGCGGGTGGTTGGCTACTCCAGTTCAAACTACTCGCTCATAATCATAATCTGGAGTAACCCACCCATCCACCTAAGTGTTGATCATCAAAAGATTAAATATTATTGACTTGTTCTACAACTTCTAACACTTGTAGAGAAAAATCTTTGATAGTAAACACTTCAGCTGGTGAGTATTTACTTCAGTTCAAACCAGTTGCTGGTAATCATGATGTAAAGTGATTCAAGTGCTATTTATCAAAAAATTGATGATTACCTCCTCCTTTGACTAAAAGACTTCTACTACTTGCAGAGTCAAAAACTTCGAATTATTTGAAAACAATAGACTTGGGCGGGTAAGTGAGTTTAAAATAAACTATGGCGGGATTGTTGGTGATAGAAATACCGCAAGCAAATTTCCAGCCAAAAACGTTTTCACAGTGGTACCGGGATTGAAGTGGAAGTGACGGTCGGACGGAGTTCCAGTTTGTGAAGACACAAGCTTCTACCTTCAGAAGCACGAGGTTGACGGTGTGATTTGAGTTAGAGATCTTCGGTACAAAAGTCTGAAATGTTACCGGTCTAGTTTTGTTAAAGGCAACGGCCGATGTTGGTCCCTTTACAGTTAGCTTCATGCCTATTGAATAGAATAATAATAATGAAGAGTGCATTTGAGACGTCTGTCTCTCTGGGTATTGACCAGAAATGAGATCGCTCAGTTATAGAGCGTTAGCGTAGCACGCTAACAGTCCGGGGTTCAATTCAAATATGAATATCCATTAATTTAGTAATACAGATTTTCATGGATCTAAGTCGTAAAATTAATTAGACTAGAATCCATACATACTTATTAAAACTATTCAAGTTTAATTGCTGACAAACCAATTACTATTGGTGATGTGAATGGATAGATTTTTGTAAAAGACATAAGTAGAAATGTGCACACAAAACAGTGTGTGAAACACGTGATGTTGTAGTTTCAGATGTCAAAAGCGTTCATTATGTAATTATTTGTTGTAATTCGCACGTGATTACGTAGCATTTAAATGAGATTATGTAGAGGGGAATGAGGATCAAATAGAGTGAAATGAGGTTTGTAAGAATGGAGCAATCATTTTGTAGGAGGTAATGTTTCGGTGGTGAAATCCAAATAAATGGTATATAATGAAGACTAGTGCGTCAGTTTCGACGAAATGAATGCGTGTGTCTCACTGCAAAGAATATTCCGGATATGTGGTGCAACGACCGGAAGTGAAACATTATTATGGAATGTAATTCGGAAGTCACCTAATAAGCCGTTAGTCCCATCAACCCCCTTCAAACAAGTCGTAAAACTTCTAGGGCAATATAAAATAGCTGTAAAACGCGCAGTAAAGAATAATAAAGAATAAGCCACTGGACGGAGGTTGTTAGATCTTTGTAGTATGGGACTGTAAGGTTTTAATAGAGGTCGGCAGCTACACCCACCAGGAGATAATTTGTTTTAAATCAGATGTGTAGTCCTTTGCTGCGGTGGATGCAGCTCTGCAGTCTGTCCCTGGTGCGCCAAGTGTTTCCGATTAAGAGGCAGCAAAATTGTTGTTTCTTTAGTCTGTCACGGTCTAGTTTTTGTCAGAAGTGATTGATGATTGCGGTTCTTTGACTGGTGGTATGCCTAATCAGCTATTCGTAAAAAAATAATGAAGTTAGTGCAACTCGGGTTTTGTCCCTCCCGGAAAAATACCTCAGGAAATAGAATGATGCTAGAGGCTGCCGGTCCAGAAGAATACGTCCTGGAAATGAGACAGCGTAATACTCTAGGGTACCACAAATTCTCGGTGGAAGTCGATGAAGATGTCTTCCCGTCTATTCCGGGACTAAACTATCTAAGGCCCATCGCGGCCTATAGTTCATAGCGTAAATAAACAGCTGACTCTGACTCGGTAAAGTATTGTGCATACTGAAGCAAAGTCCATAGCAAACCGCAGTCCGGTGACAATTCACCCCACTTTTGCAATTTTGTTTCCGTTTTTATCTTCCAAGGTTTACCGATAGTTGTATGTTCTTGTGGTACGCACTAATATCTTTGCACTTTTTCCCCGGGGGATAAAAATAAAATCAAAATCAAAACCAGTTAAACAAAAACATGATAAGCTAAATAAAATAAAGCGCTTTTCAACTGTATTTCTTGTAGTCGGCACCAAAGATAACCTTAGAAAAAAATAAGATGTACAAAAAAATTACAAAAAACGTAAGAAACAAACGTTTCGAATAGAATGCCTTTATAGTTCGGTACATAGCTGATAAAAAAAAAAATGAGACCTACTAAGGCGCAGAAAAGAAGAACCCAATGAATGCGAACAGTCATTAGCAAAGATACCTGAGTGGCATATTTTAAGAACTTGTACCAAGTACAAGAGAACACAGTAAATCACACCCCATCCTCAGAAAGAGGAGGCACAAAAATTAACACTGCACTCGTAGAAGAGACCATCAAAAAGCTCAAAAACAAAAAAGCGCCTTAATGAAGTATGGTGGGAAAGAACTAAGCACACAATTAGCAATACTCTACCAAAAAATCCTCGACACAGGAACCATCCCAAGAGAATAGAAAAAGAGCATAACTATCCCAATCTTCAAAAAAAAAAGACAAGAAACGTCCCGAAAACTATAGAGGAATAACACTACTAAGCAGTACCATAAAACTATTCACCCGCATCATTGTATCCATCCTGCTAGAACATATAACAATAAGTGAAGAACAACAAGGCTTTAGGAATAACAAATCAACCACTGATGCCATATTTGCAATAAAACAAATAGTGGAAAAATCAATAGAGTACAACAAACCATCATTCATGTGTTTCATTGATCTAACTAAAGCGTACAACCGAGTCAAACTAAAAAACGTAAAAAAAGCTCTACAATAATAACATACCCAAAGAATTAATTGACATATTCAAAAAACTAAATACTAGCACAACGACGCAAATACTAGTCAATAACAACAGAACCGATGACCTACCCATATCAACTGGAATTAGACTGGGAAATTCACTAAGCCCTCTCCTATTTAACATCATTATGGATCGGATAATAAATATACGGTGAGATAGTTCAGTTATAGAGCGTTAGCGTAGGACGCTAACAGCCCGAGGTTCAATCCTCGAGTATGACTAAAATAATAACTTTGCTCTTTATCCACCGGGGTGATTCGGAATTCACCTAATAAGCCGTTGGTCCCAACAACCCCTTCATACAAGTTGTACGACTTCTGGGGCGATGTAAAATAGCTGTAAAACGCAAAATAAAAAAGAAAAGAATGACGTTAAAAGATCCGGGCAAGGATTTAGGATAAACAAAGGGGAGGTAAAGATAGTACGCTACGCTGATTACGCCGTGATAATAGCAGAAAACAAAGACGACCTACAGAGAATGCTACATGCGTACTGCCTAGCAATATAATATGATAATCTCGATTCGAAAGACCAAATCACTAGCCATAGCCAAAAAACCAATATGTTGCAAATTTGCAGTAAACAATCAAATCAAGAGTCCAAGCCACCAAAGCAGCAATAATATCAGGAAGCCTGAGAGATATGATCTGGAATAACAAATACATGAACAAGAAAGCCACAGTACAAATATACAAAACATGTGTCTGTCCAGTAATGGCATATGCAGCAGAAGCCCGAGCAAAAACTCAGAACAATAGAGATGCAAGTGCTAAGAAATATATCCGGGCACACGCTGAGGGACCAAGTGCTAACATACGACACACAAGACGTCGTTAGATAGATAAGGCAGAAAAGAAGAGCGTAGAATAATCACGTAACAAGAATAGAAAACCACCGTGTAGTCAAGATAGCAAGAGACGGAAGACCAGGAACGCAAAAGCCACTAGGCAGACCACCAAAGAGATGGAAAGAGTGCTGGACATCAGTATCGCAGGAGAAATGAGAGTTGAAAAAACAAGCAAAAGGAGTAATAAGAAAACATTGTTAGATAATAGTTCGTTGACTATTAAGCACCAATATGATATAACAAACTAAAGAAATACCATTCATAGCAAAGTCGTTAAGAAGCACCAGTATATTAGCAAAATTTCTACTGAATACCTATAAAGCTTAGAAAATCTTGTTCCGCAATAATTAAATTTATGGTCAAATACAACAGTTTTTCACCCCAATGCCTCCGGTCCATAATCCACATGTATATATGTATATCCAAATTATGGAAAATTTCATTTTTGTAGCACCTTCTTAATCTTAGTTTACAAACTCCATACATTCTAAATTGTGTGTTAGATCATTAATCGCAATAATTATTTAAATAAAACTTTTAAATATCACAAAAATTAAATGCCATTTACCTACATTCTAAATATAAATGTAAATGGAAGTCATTAATTCATATTAAATATCATGTCCACCCAATTCCCTCGGAGTAAACTAATAGTTCGCATTAATATAGTCTGCCTATTTATGTAATGAGAACAGTTATATTTATTTATAGAATTAACATGTAAATAGAAAATCTATATATTACATAAATTATTAACTTCATTTAGGAAGTCTATCGTGTATAATATATTTGACAGAATAATAACAAAGCATGTCTTATGTACTAATTATTAATAAAATAAAGTAGGCTTGTCGTGTAGTAAATGTTCGATTTCTGCTATAGTCGATAATAAAGAATTAGACAAGCGACGAAGTCCTTTAAGATATTAATACACAATAGAAAAGAATATATCAATATTTACTTTGATAAACAGAAATATGTAACTAAAGTGTACAAAAAGAAAAAGCTGAATGCAAAAAAAATGCAAAATGTTTTTTCTCTTTATACACACCATATAACCAACTTTTATTCATTTAAATTTAATAACTGAAGTACTTTATGTATACTGCCTCTCCACAGAAACATTAGTGTTTCAGGGTAAGCACCCATCATCATGTGCCTAGCATCTCACTGGTCGGAGAAACAGTTTATGTTGTAGATGGTAACGCAATGCCCCATATTAGGAGACATTTCTCTAAAGCATAGGTATGTCAAAAGAAACTCAAAAGTAAAATAAATTCGGTTGAAATGGGGTACTTAAGAAGTGTATGTGAAAAAACTCGTATAGACAGAATTAGAAATAAGTAGATAATAAACAAATGTGCTTTGAAAGTAACACCTATAGACCAGTACAACTTCAGTATTGTACGTTAGTTTGGCCATGTCAAAAGAATGAGTGAAAATAATAAAAAACTAATCTATAATAGAAATGTATTTGGTTCAAAATGCAGAAAAAGAGCACGTAAAAGTTGGTTGAATGTTGTAGATAAATGCGTGCAATTAAATGTGGTAAGAATAAGAAAGCATGCATGACCAGATGTATAGATATTGCTGAAGCAAAAAAAGTTGGCAAAGACAAAAAACTTGGAACGGCGTGATTTGGTATGTATGTATTAATTCTGAGTATTTTTTGTAAAAATCATATTTTTTAATATGCACCATTTCTGAGTGATAAGTAATTAATTCAATCCCCTCAATTTCAAATTTAAAGTTCTTGTAGATCAACCATTGTAATGACTAAATAAAAATAATACTTGCCTCTTTTTCATTTGATGAATCCTTGTCTTCGGTCCCAAAATTAATTTCCAAAAAATCACTATTTGAATCTTCTGGTATAGAACTAAGCTCGAACTGGCCGTCTTCACTAAGTCTTTCATATCTAGAACCACTGTCAGTACAGATGCACTTCATGCAAGGAAACTTGCAGCTATCTGAAAATAGAAAAAGTATAATAAATAAATATATTTTAAAAATTATATAAAACCTCAACCTTTCATCAACTTTTGCTATATACTGATGCCGTGTAACTAAGTTGCCTGAGCTGCGCCGCTAAAACGTTATTTACTAAAACTAGCGCCACTACTTTTGCAACCGTAGGTCCATGTGACGTACTTCAAATCAGCGCAACTATCTCTAAGATTAGGTCTTTGTGAATAGCAAGAATAACTATAAGCCCTTAGAGGTGCCGTCAAAACTATTCCATTTCATGCTCTAAACTATTTCTGATTCTTGGATAAACTAAGCTAAACAATGTCTCACAATTCTAGTGCGCAACGCGGTTCCAACATACTTATAATATATCTAAACTTGGTTTAACTTAAACTAGTTTTAATTTAAACCGTTCATCTAGATGTTATTAAGAAGAATTATATTTTTTTAATATTTAATTTAAAACGTCTTTAAAAACCACCGAGTATTAATTGAACTAATTCTTGAAATGCTAATCAAAATCAAAATTTAAAAAAAATAGTTGATTTCTACTATATTAATACAATTACTCAAAATGTATATTCACATCATTTAACAAGTTAATGAACACATAATTTAAAAAAAATTAAATCGATTTGTAAAGCAATATGCTTCAGTAAATAGAAAAATAATTTTCTAAAACTAATGAACGATTGTTATAATATACGCTATACAATTTCAATTGGATTCAAGTAAAATTAGATATCGGCAACCTTCATAATTTAAATATTTACTATTACTTCTAATCAATATAATATTGAGCGTTACAAATTATAGAGTATGAAATGTCAACATTATAATATCTCACTGTAAATACATGTTATTATTCAGTTATCGTTTAATCTAAATATCATCATTTTCGTCAGGCTATAATGTTTGATATTAAAATATCAGACATGAAGGTCGTGAAACAGGAAATACCTTCTACTTCATTATTGTTAATACTAATAAAGTTGAGATAGGACTCGGATATAGGTCAAGTTTACAAGAAATATAATAAGAAATTATTAAGGCGCATCCAATTAAATTATACTAATAATTATTACTATAATATTTTTATAAGTAGATTATATGGCGCGTTTAATTAAAGCATCGACGTTAAAATGTATACAGGTGAGTAAATTATAATTGCTTTATGTACGTACTTTATGTAAAATCGATATAGTGCGCAGTTAATTTAGAAACTGATAGAACCCTTCATTATAATATATAGATAATTGGATGTCTAATTGCGTCTTCAATTTCAGCAGCTACTAATGTATAAACAAGAAATAATGGTATTGCGAATTAATGTTGAAAATTTGATTGAGAACAAGTAAATATAAATTTCATTATTACTGCTGTAATATTTTTGTATTGCATTATAAGCATTAACAATCTTGGAACACACTAAAATCACATTATTAATTCCAACAACTTCGCATTATATATAAGAACTGTAAGATTCATTCTACTTAGTAAAATCATTTCTATTCACTTTAAATATTAATTTACATAATATTTCACCAATCATTATGTAAACATTTACAAATTTTTAGGTAAATATTATGCAAAAATTTCAAACAAAAATTGAAATTGTTAAAACTATGCAAATATCTAAAAAAACAAATACATTCCTTAAAACATTTTCAAGAAATACCTTAGTTTTCACATTGTCAAACTCATAAAGTTGTTTGAAAAACTTTATGAGTTACTTTAGTATTTTAAAAAATAAATTTACACACCACAGTAAAAAAGTATTCATCATCAACATTTGCCAGATATTGCATTTTTGATGTTAAATAAAGTTTACATAATAAGCTCATTATTCATTATCAAATTAATTTCAAGGTTTCTGTTGTATAGTATAAATATCGTTAATCTCTCACAAAAGTTGATGATAATTTTGCGTTTTACTTTCAAATAATGAGTGGCTTGATACCTCTTCCGGAAACATGATATTTGAAACATATGAAACTTAACATTTCTAATTAGATCAGTTGGAACCTAGTTCTTTTGTTAGCAATAAATAGACTGCATAATTTATGCGATGAACTTTACATTTACACTAAAGCGAGAACTTGAGATAATCTAAATCTCAAACGAAAGTCCAATAAATAAAATATGTTAAATAATAAATAAATAAATAATTAAACTTGAATTAATAAAAAAAACAGTAATAAAACTAAATATACAGAGTAAGTCAAAAGGTATGGTTCAAACATAAGAGTGTGATGTGGTATGATGATGAAATTTTTGCGTTGAAAAATCTGTGCAACCTTAAAATTAAAGTAGAGGTTCAACATAAATCAGGCATTATCAGACCAGTGTTTAAAAAAAAAAAAGAAAGTAAACCCACACCTCCTAAGCGTGCACTGCCAGAGAGCTCACACTGCCAGCTTTGGAGAACAAACAAGAATTGGCTAAAACTGCTAATAGCAGCAAGACCAAATCTTCAGTTTAGCAAAAACCAGCCAGAAGCAATTCTCAAAAAGAAATCTGTTGCACATGCAGCAAGTTCTGACATTCAACTACCATCGTTTGGCCCAATGCATGACATTCTGCTTCATATATGCTTTTGGAATGACAATAGCAATGACCATAAGAAATAAAAACTAGAAACGATTTTCCTTCAAAAACAGCATTGATGTGACGTTGACGTAAAACTGCAGCCCTCAAATCAGCTGACCACTCGAAGGTCTATACTGATAAAGCTGATTTCAGCATATCAATCGCCAACTAAGCAGCTAATAGAAGCAGATCAGGATACTATACTAAACAGCCAGCTTCCAACAATTATTGCAGGAAACTTTGGTAATTTTGCCGCAAATTCTAAAATTTCAACCTAAATGATTGGGTTTCTCTTCTTTTCCAAAAAAAAAAGCTAATGACCCTCCAGATAGAAAACTCAAACTCGAGATCCATAATGTAGCAGTCAAGTACGCTAACCACTACACCACCTGAGCGGTTATTAAACGTGTGGGGAGATGGTCAAGTCCCTCTACAAAACTGACTGGACCTTATTTTCACATATTCTAAAAAAGAGCATCAAATCAGGACGTCCAATCGGCTGAAAGAGTTGACAACGCAGTCGCTGACTGTACTAGACTCATCTCGCTAGCAATGGAAAAGTTTAGCAAGGCTTTGCCAAAAATTGGATCAAATCGATTGGGTCTCTAGAGAAACCAAAAAGTTTATCCAATCTCAAAACCGCGTCAGATGTAAGTGGCAAAAGTCATATGACTCAACAAACAAAACCAAGCTAAAATGACCCAATAGTGAGGTACAGAAAGCAATCAAGAAGCACAAAAGTCAGTGCTGAAAATCTGCTATTGAATTCTCCAATAAAAAAGATAATCTGATCTAGAAGATTGCATTCTTTAATTCATGCAAAAGAAGCTTTGAATACACTTTGAAAGACAAAGCCAAAGCATTTTCTGACAACTTTAATCTCCAATGCACGCCTGTCTACGACAAAGATTTACGCCCGGTTTATGCATGTCTCAAGCCCTAACTAGACCTCAAGTTTATTCCTTTGCACCAAAACAAGTTCTTATTTTATTCGCAAGCATCGTTTTTTAGTGCTCAAGCTCTGAAACGTTACCTTAATGACTGTCATCAATATTATTTTATTAAGATATAAACAATTGTTTACTACTACTACTACTACTACTTTCCTTTGTAAACTGTAATGCATATTAAATTTAACTGTAGCATTTAATAAGTTATATATAGTACAATTGGCTCTAAATTTATTTAAACAATATTTTTTAAATTATATTACAGTATTTGACAAAATTATTTGAGTTATATTTATACACTCCTAAAATATAATATTAATAAATATTTAATGACACGTGAAATATTGAACGGCGTAGAGTGTGTCCAAAGTCGATGTACAACACACACATACTTCGTTTAACAAAGACGTGTGCACAAAACAGAGACGCTTGTTTGGTCAATTAAAAAACAGCATTACAAGTATCGGCAACATTGCTAAATCTATCCGGATACTAGCCAAGATGCCTTTCCAAAATGCATGGTGCAACGCAAACTCAACATAAGCTGGCCTTAAGTTTAAGCTAAGCTTGGTTAACCTACGTCTTAAGTGATGTTGGAGAAAAGGGCGTTAAACTTAGATCATGTGGAAAATAGAGAGAAAATAGTAAAACAGTACCTACAGCACACTACTTCCTTCAATTCTTGCATCAATTCGGTCGTCCAGGATGAGAGTTATTATCACAAATCTCAAAATCAAATCGGCTCCAGGACCGAATTGAATTCCAAACAAAGCTTTACGAGCATTTTCTCTCAAGGTTGCAATGTTTCTCACAAACATTACAAATGCATTGCTAAGAATGTCGCATTTTCCGTCTTAAAAAAAAAGGTGTAATGTTGTAGGTTATAAGCTAGCCATAGTCGGACTCATTTTTTGGCACATTTGCATGCAACAAGTAAAGTGGCACATTTACTTGTGGTGAGCATTTTTACAACCTACACCATAAACGTCCACGCCAAGCAAACAATTTATCTGTCGTCCTGGTGTGTCACAAGTAAATCCGCCTGTTTATGAACGTGTGTGATGATTTGCACAACAGATTAGCGTAGCTTTTGACTCTCTGGAAATTTCAAAAGGTCACAAGCCATGCCAACTGCACGGATTTTCTATCACTTTGGTTCGCCGCATGCAAATGTGCCGAGAAATGATAAAAAAATTCCACAAAACTACCGTCCGATTAGTCTAAGTAAGGTGACAGAAACTGTAATTTTGAATAGAATCCAAGATCACAAGGCGGCTAAAAACCTGTTGCCAAATCATCAACATGGCTTCAGATATAGACACTCCACAACCCATAACCAGCGTTACAAATCAAATCAAATCTAGTTTTCGTACAAAACAAGCCACTAGTGTCATGTACTTCGACGTTAAAAAAGCCTTTGACAAAATCCGGCACCAAGGTCTACTATTAAATTTTTTCAAAACGTTTCAGATTCAATCCAAAATAAATAAAACTGATAGCCTCCTATTTAAAAAAAAAAACTGGCCCTAAAGCTGTATAATCACGGGTCTACCTCTCTGTCAATCAAGGTACCACAGGATTCAATTCTATCTATGCTGTACTTGTGCTTTAATAGTCTTTTTAAGCTGATATGCTAAAAATCTAGCTCTATAACTTGTATATATCACACATACTATGCATCACGCCTGGTGTAAAAACCGCTGAGGATACGGCACTGATAATACGTACACTTTAAGACATCCAAAAGTCATCACGCTAAGACTTCAAGCTGCTGGTGAGATACTTGAAACTTGGCTAAGGTACTGAAGAATAAAAATTATTCCTGAGAAGAACAAGACTACAATTTTTTTCCAGAAACTATCGGCTAACTCGCACCGTGTGACCGCATCATATTAAGTATTGTCATGTGCAAGTCGGTCCGTGAAATCAGTTCTGGATTTTGCGACAACATTGCACGAAACCAAAAGCTACTATATGCGAGTACACACGTGCAGTAGCTGTGTAATTTTACGCCAGCAGCTTGCACTTGTGTAACCGTGTAAAACGAGTCAAACTACTGTCATACGAGTACACAGACGCAGTAGCCTTCCACTGTCAGGTCAGCAACTCGTAACCAGGCCATTAGACAAAAGCTTATTTTTTAGATTGCACATAACGACTGTACTGAGTATGGCTAAGATAGCAACAAATTTTTTAACTCCGTTGCTGCATAACATATTAGATAAACTTCATGTTTAAAAACCAAATAGTTAGAATTACAATATACGGTAAGAGCTAAAATAGCTGGCAATTGCCAACAAGAGAGTGTCTTATCATCTCAACTGTAGTACCTTGTTACGCTCAGCGCGGAAAGATAGCACAATAAATAAAGACTGTAAACCCAAGCAAAACGGCAATTCCTCCCTTTTACAAGACGACAAAACACCAAAAACTTTAAAAATCTGAAAATATATCAAACCACAATCCGATGACAAAGAAAGTAAAGTACCTGCTTTTTGTAACCAAATAGATAATCAAGCAAATATGTGGACTAACACCCAAAATGACCATTTGGCTATTTACATACAAAAATTACCCTAAAAATAAAATAAAACAACTCACACAGCAACCATAAAAACACTGTTTTCGCTACACCACAGCACTTTGGTAAACTGTAATAATAATGGCAAGACAAGAAGCGTACTATCTATAGATAAATAAACACACTGTAACTCTCAAAGCTAACATACCGGAAATAACAATTGTGTTCAACAAAGAAGATTAATAAAATAGAGATCAGATTTATGAAAGAATTTTGCATACAGAAAGCATTTGATGTAAAAATATCGTCGCAAAACAAATCAGAAAAACTATTTGGAATACAGATCGGGCCAAAGATTGCAAGTGCACCAAAGCTAAAACATATAAAAGCATAAACCATAAAACGTCCATTACGTTATCCCTAGATTGATATGCCTTGATTAGCAAATTTAGACCAACGTTAAAGAAATAAATTAACTAACTAACTATGTGCTAAAAACTTGATCAAATCAAAACAAGACTTCAACAAACCAATTACCATAATGTCGGACAGCCAACCAGTTTGAAGAAATTAGCCACAAACAACAGGTACGCTTGATATAAATATCAGTGTATAAAGCAAACCATTAGACAAACCAATTAAAAAAATTCAATAAACCCAAATTTGCTTTTGGTATCGGATACATAACCAAAAACCAATAATCCGTCCGTAATAAACTTGATATAAAATACAGCAACTTAAAGAAAAAATAAAAAATTAGAAAAGCTAACAGAACTTTCAACTAGACACTGTGACCCAAGACGACAATATAATAAAAATTCAAACAAACCCTTTATGCCGCGGATGTCTGATAGAAAAAGAAACTACTATATCTGCCGAACAAGTGCTAAATTTACAATACGCAACGGCAAACACAATAGAACAACCAGAAATGCACAATAGAAACCAAGAAACCGCAGTGCAAGAACGCTAAACTTACTTCCTCAAAAAAGCAAAAAATCCTAACAACCCCACAATCAGATCAAATTAAATAGCCCAACAAAAGTAACTCAAAGACTATCTATCACCTGGAGTAAACAAACAATTCAACCAAACCCAAATTGTGGTAAATCCGTTTTAAACAAGATCAATATCGGAGATTCTATGACATAGAACATAAAAAAACATTTTAAAACTACCCCAAAATATTTAACTGGCTTTACAACAATCAAACAAAACCTCGATTGTGTGTAGTGTGTGCAGTGTCAGCAAAAATCCTTTGTAAGATATCTCACATGAATAAATATTTGCAAATTAAAAACTGATAAACTTTCTGATACAGATTTATTATTCGTAGTATAAAGTTGTTTAAAAGCATTACTTGACATAGATCAATCTATTTGCAATACGGAATAAGAAACCTACTTTAGAATATACTCGCCCTATCTCAAGAAAATTCGTTCCAAATGTAGTATGTGTATTTAAATTAAATGAAAACATAACAATTCTATTGAAAAATTCAATCGCATACAATAAAATTATGACCTACTTAAAAAATACTATGTATCTATTTCTAATTACATTACATTTGTATAATTGCGGCTTTCCATTAAACAAATCTTTTGCTGTGCAACAAAACTTTAATTTGCAATTCTATTAAGAAAATTGGAATTGCAATGCATCTTCCTACACAACTATAAAATGGAATATAAAAAGTTGCAGTTTGTAAACATGCAATGCACTGTGTTATGGCACGTGTAGCTATTTAAGTAATGAACAATTTCCAATAAACGAACCAGTGGAAGTTATACTCTGCGTCCTCAATACAATCGCAATTGAATCTAAAATACGCATGTAACATTCTATTGAATTTCGGTACTTCGTCGCAATTTGTTTCCCTGTCTTCCCATGAGTATGCGTATGGCTTTCCTCTGACTAGGTAAATTTTAGATATATAGATATCAATAATTCACCAATATAGTACATACAGCAAACTTAGTGAAAGCATCTTTCGTTTCATTGAATTTGTTAGTCATGTGTAATATTAATAAAAATTAAATTCTACAGTTTAATTCTAGATCGTACATGTGAACATAGAACAAAAATTCAAAGTGCACAATTTTTTTAATTTAGTATAAAGTAACTCAAGCAGATTATCTTGCAAATAACATTTATTTATCACAAAAACATTTTCTAATAAGGCAGTAAATTAACAGATTTTTAGCACACAAAAAATACTTCTAAAGAATAAATTACTAACAATCCTTGTAATGCCCGTATAATAAATAATTTCCCATTATGATTACAAATTTTTTATAAGATTTATATTACAATAATCACATATAAATTCAATTAATAATTTTAAATTATATGTTGTGACATTAATGTTTTAATTAACATTTATTATTGCATTTAACAGAGAATAGTAATTTATTAAGAATTAATTAATTGCAATTTATCGATTAGTTAAGGTTTGCACTTTCTACTATACTAACACAAATTGTGTAATCAATGTTCAATGAATTTCAGTACCATTGATTAAACGTAATATTATAACGTTCCGAATTAATCGTTTACATCCTGTCACTTACACACATTATTTTCTCACTTTTAATCTCACTGCTTATAACAATTCATGCAACAAAAACATTTTTTTAATCTCATTCTGAAAAGTTTATACAAAACATTACTCATTCCATATTATCTCCGGTAGTCCGCACAAAGCAGTTTATTTTTTTGTACGGTTTGTTGTTGTTTACTTGTCGTCTGGAATAAACGACATATATTTAAGTTTACTTCAGAGGAACAAAAAGCATTTCATAATTAAAAAAACGTGATTGTTGTATATAATCAAAAGGTGTTATAATTAATGCCTTCAATGATTAATGCTTCATAAACTGTCTTATTATGACCCGTAATGTGCATCATGTGTGCAAATTACTGTTTCTATTTGTTACTAACTTGTTTTTATGTAATAATTGAAATCTTAACGGTATACAATTATTAAAAAGTCGTTAAAATTACACAAAACATATTTTATGCTACTTTTTAATAATAATATTGTTTAAACAATAGCAAGAATGTTAATATATGTGCAAATATGTTAACAGATAAAATGTAAATGAAACAATTAATAAATTGAGTCGTAATAGAAAATTATTTTTTTAATATGAATAATAGATAAACTCATTTTTTTAAATTTAAATATGATTATTATTATTAGGGTTGTAAGCGGCCAGTAGAATGAAACTGTTTTTAATATTTTAAACCATATTTAAGTCTTCTTCTTAAGAATTTTTCATTTCTAAGTTTATATTTCCGAAGTAAGTCTAATGTCCACATATATTTTTTTTAATTTTAGCAAAGTACCTGGTAATCTATCACATATATAGTTATCTCTGAGTTCGGAACGTCTACTAAACTCTTCTATTTATTAATTTATTTATTTATCTCATTCAATTTTAAAACTGTTAACATGCCAATTTAACAATTACCATCAGATTCACACACATTTTGATCAATTTCATCATTCATTATTAAGATAGGTAACTATTTGTGTAGTATTATTAGCTTTAAAAGTAAAATTCTGCAAAAAAAGTCAAATCAAAACACCATTCTAGTCAATCATATCCAAATATCGTAAAATTATGTAATCTAGAAGTTGTTCTTCTTCTTATTGTAAGACAAGTCCTGTTATGTTTCAACTACTGTGTCCAGTTGTCCAACCATTTTTTGGGTAGGCGTCCAAAGGTCCTCTTTGTATGCAGTTTTGCTATTAAAGCTTCTTTTTCTTGTCTAATATTGTTCATTCGTAGCACGTGCGCCACTTGCGGCGCCTTGAACTTGTCAAGCGCACGATATCTGTGACTTAACATTCTTTTCGAACTTTGTCGCTTCGTTCTCTGTCCCGTAAGGTAAGACCAAATATGGCTCTGAGAGCCTTCATTTCTGTTGCTCGTAAGCGCCCCTTTGTCTTTTTGGTGTCTACTCTGCATAGGTCAAATAGGTCTGATGCAGGTTTTTATATAAATGCACTTTGCTATCTTTCTGCATAAATTTGTTTCATCATATATCATCATCCTTTACTAGACAGTTTAACGCCGAGATAATTAAAGCGCAGTACCTATTCTACTAAACTGTCTTCGATGGCAAGTTTGCATGTAATTGGCTCGTTTGAGAGCACCATTAACTTAGTTTTCTTTATAGAAATCTGCATATTAAATTGTTTTGCTCATCATGTTAAACTCATGAAGCAGACGCGGTAAGTCATCATCGTTTTCTACCAACATTGTTGCGTAGTCCGCGTAGCATATAATACTGAATTTGTTTTTGTCTATTGTATAGCTTCAATAATTTCGTCCATGATTGTGTTAAAGAGTGTTGACCCCAGACTATCCCTTTGACTAATATCTTTACCGATCAGCATTTCCTGAATTAGTCTTCGATCTATCAAAATTGCCTTGTTGCAAGTATTCAAAACTTTCATTATTTTGATAGAGTTAATATCTCTTGCTGTCAGAATCTTTTCGACATCAAGTAATTTTATTATATCAAATGCTTTTATGAGGTTTATGAAGTTGTTGCTTAATTAAATTGATTATATAAACAGATTATAAAAAGCCAGAAACTTTTAGCTACTGCAGACACACTTACCAACGACTACGCTGACAAAAGTTTCTAATAAAAAAGACCTTAAAACGCCTAACAAAAAGAAACTAGAAAAATCCCAACGTCATAGTAAACAAAAGCATAATAATCCGCACGTTTGAACCATTCAAGTCACCACGAGCTGATAAAATCTATCCCTTGATGTTACAGAAAAGACCTCCGTGTACAATCGTCACAGCTAACCAATATTATTCTATAAATACACTAAACAGTTGGAGAGCAGTTAAGATGGTAGTATTTATACCAACGCTGAGAATCGCCACATACGCTCTGAATAAATCCTACAGTACAATCTGCTCTGTTTCTGTTCCGATCTGTTATGCATACCTAGCTAAAGTCGTTGGCGGATGTCCACAAAGCGGAGTGTTATCCACCTATACTGTCCTGCCTTGTCAGAGACGGCCTTCTGCAGTTACCAAATGACAAAGACATGATTGCCTTAAATTACGCTGATGATCTTACCATCTTGGTAAGCCAAAATGTTTAGTCAACTGTATCTAACATAATGCAAAATGCTCTATCATCTTCGTGATGGTGCAAGAAGGAGAGACTATCAATACACCCAAAACGACAACCATTCCTTTTACAAAACATCAAAACACCAAAAATTATAAAATCTAAAAATGTATAGAGCTACACTCCCGATGACAAAAAAGTCAAGTACTTGATGCTCTATTAAACATAAACACTAACACCCAATATGACCAGATAGTTATATGCTGAAATAATCAAATCCATTATCAAATGCAAATGCTCGTATTAAGTGAAAATAGCAAACTCAAGTGCACAACAACCAAACTAAGTAAAGTATAATGATAAGCATGTTTAGTGATAACGGATGCAATAAGAACAACTAACACAACAGTCATAAAAATACTATTTGCTGCACTTAGTTGTGATGGAAATAAGACAAACGGCGTACCGATTACAGATAAATATAGATTCTGTAAATCTCGTGGCGTACAAACCGAAAATAACACATATGTAACATGAGAAAAAACACTAAATAAGAGATCAAACTTCATTAAAAGTTAGTGCAGAAGTCATTTGATGTAAATACCATCGTAAGGCAAGTGGCACAACTAAAAAACAATAGAACCAGAGTCGGAATACATGAAAGCAAGAGCCGGAGAACGTGAACTACGTTACCCGTAAGCAAACATGCTTCAGTTTTTGAAAGATAGCTGCCATTGAACAGTACGCTGATCAAACCAGGATAACACTTTAACAGACAGATAATCATTATGTCGGACTATCTAAGCGACACTACAAGCAAAACGCTCCTCAGTAATAAAATCCAAACTGACAATAGACGCATAACTAATTTGGAAGCATTAGCCATAAACATAAAAAAACAAAACAAGTTAAGTCCAAAAACAACAAAACTAATAGAACCTAAATGATATACATGTCAATATTCGCAAAAATACAACACACGAACAGAACCATCAACAAGGTGATCCAAAAAGATCTGAAAGCACGCAATACAAAACTTATCCAAAACACAATAAAAGACAACATAAACATAAAAGTACTTCAAACAAAGATGTATAAAGTACAAAAAAAAAACAAAAAACATCAAATTACAAACAAAATATGAAAAATGGGTATAAACGTTTTAATAATAAAATAAGATGCAGTTCTAGTAATTGCATAAGTGTATTAAAAAAACAAAGTACCCGACAATGACAACTTGAAAAACTACTGACCAAGTTTAATACCTCATACAAACTATAACTAGAATTGTAAACAAGCGTCTATCAAAAAACTAGACTTCCACCATCCGGTAAAGCAGACAGGATTTCGTCAGTACAATCGACCACCTACAAACTCTACGCAAACTCTTTGAAAAAAATACTAAATGCAATGTTCCTATCCACCTATCCTTTGTGGATTATCATAAAACCTTCAACTCAGTAAAATTTTAGAAAGACTTAAAAAAAGCACAATCTAACTCAAGGTATACAAATCTGCTAAACTATATATACAACAAGGCAAACTTTCAAGTAAAAATTAACAAAAAAACTTTAAAAAAAGATATTGTACATGTCAACAGAAAGGTTCGTCACAATCTCGTGAACTGTTCACCCTCGTACTTGAAAATATATTCAAAACACTACCATAAAACAAAATGAGTCTGAATAATCTCCGATTCGCAGACAACGTAGTACTATTCAGCAAAAACATTGTTTGAAAACTAAGATTAAATATGAATATGAGCAAAACTAAAATCATAAGTCGGAAAAAAGAGAAATAACCATTAACAACTAAAACTTTAAAGCAACAACTGACTACAAATATCTAAACCTCAAAAATAAACTGGGAAAAAACAATCAAACAACTAAGATAGCTTTTTTCAAAAACTTAAAGCATGTTTTCAAGACCTTCCAACAAGCATAAAAAAAAGTTTACAAAATATGCGTTCTGTCCGTAATAACATACAAATTAGAAACTACGACGCTAACTCAGGAGAACTTGCCAAAATCAATGGAACGGGTTTCCCTCAGAGATAGAGTACCTAATGAGGAAATAAGGCAATGAACAAAAATCACGGAGACAGAACCACAACAGATAAAGCACCAAAATACCACAATCTAGACTTAAAACTACAAAGAGAAGTACAGATGCGGCCTACCTAAAGAAAAAGTAACTTAACATCATCAAAGAAATGGCAAAAAGAAGATGTTCTCAAGTCGCGCAAAACAATAACACATAAGAAAACATGAAAAAGGCCTATATCCAGCAGTGAGTAGAACAAGATTTATAAAAAAAGATAAACTTATTCCTAACAAGACCAGACTTGAACAAACACAAGCATAAAATAATCCCTTATACCGCAAATATCTAAAGAACAAAGAAACTCTGCTAGATATGCTGAGCAATTCCTAAACTTACAATAACCAATATAGTGCCGGCAAACTAACCAAATAACCAAAAAAGAGCTGAAGACAATCCCTTGACAAAAGTTTCCAAATTTCATAAAAACAAACTACTTAAAGAATTAACAATAGAACCAAAAACCTGCAGAGCAAAAACCTTAAAAATAAAGTTTCAAAATAAAAAATTTCAAGCAGTATAACAGATAGCGCATTCCTTCTTCAACCACATTTGCTAAAATC
Source organism: Tachinus rufipes (assembly GCA_963932245.1). NCBI lineage: Eukaryota > Metazoa > Arthropoda > Insecta > Coleoptera > Staphylinidae > Tachinus > Tachinus rufipes. Next base: position 39,016,048 of record OZ010741.1, on the reverse strand, counting down.
GGTCAAAATTTATTTGAACAAATGACCAATACGTCAATTAAATTTTGTACCCATCAAATCTGCAAATCTTTCGTAAGTATTTGCTGAAAAAAACTTTCAACAAAGCTACATTCTTACGGGACAGTATCGTTGCATCCATTATCAATCTTGATTCGTTACATTTAAGCAATTTATCTTTAGACAGCTGACTTATTTAGTGCACTCTCTTAAGATTATTCCGATGGCATTATTACATAAAATTAGTTTATCAGTTATATTTTGTTATCAGTACATAGATAAAAAAACAAACAATTTAAAATCGGAGTAATTTTAGTGTTTGTTCAAAAGTACCCCAATCTAGTAATTCCATACAGTTTCCAAACGTCTCCATAAACCATTCACTAAATTTGTAATCAAAAATCATAAATATGATTCGTTAGTTACCTCTATAGAGATTACGTACAATTTAAATAGAAGTAAACAATTTAAAGTTTATATTTGATATCTATAAACCATTAGAACTTATCATGATACGCTACACAATTGCAGCACAAATACAAAAGCTTGAATATTAGTATGAAAACTCTATCGTTTTATCACAAATACACTTTCGTACAGTTTTCCCACCTAAATAGTGAGCTAACTAAGTAAATCCGATATTTCAAAGCTTATAAAAAAGCGCTTTTAAGCTAGACGTTTATTTAAAAACATTGCGCTGGCATAAAAAAAGTGTCAATAACCCAATTTGACAATTGAACCTTTCTAGCACCACATTATATGAAAAATAATCTTGGTCTCCTCCCCTATAACGTTTAACTGACAATAGAAATAAAAGATTCACGGTTTTTTGTTTTGTTTGCAGATAGACAAAGATTAATTTATTATTGACATGCTATTTATATACAAATATTTACAAGTATACGAGTTACATTACTCAGTTGCAAGTGATTAACAACCCTAATTTTTATTATAAAACGTGTTTTCCTTTTAGTGCTAATCCTTCCAACTGAATATTTAGAATTCTCCACAATAATATTAATATAAAAATTAAAATAAATACAAAATAATTTATGTGACCAAACATGTCGCATCCTTTAGAACCACGCGTTTCAACCATCTTGATTCGGTTAGTCGCTCGTTTAATGACGTCCGTTGAGATTCATACATTTACTGCTTAGACAATGCTGACTTTTCCCAAGAGTAATTCTACTATGCAACCCAACTTCCAATGCAGCAAAAATATGTTGTCTTCCTTTACCAACATAAACTGTCCAACCTTCTTAAAAAAAAACATTTTTCCACATGTTCTTAAGTCACTCCTAGAGAGTATGTAGATACTCTATTAACCATCTGCTCCATAACGTCATCATGATAACCTGTTGTTAGGCAGTTGAAGCAGACTTGTTGTGGTAATGCTGTTAAAGTATCCCCAATTATAAAATGTCCGAGCGTTAAATAGTCAAAGTTGCTAAAATCGCTGGATATTAGACTTAGAAGGCGTAAATTAAGAACGGCTTCTAACTTGCCCAAAAAAGTTGATATACCTTCAAAAGATTATATCTCCCAGGACCACCTTTATGTAATTTTTTTTAGACTTTACTGCAATTTACCATAATCCAACAAAATAGGGTGTGTGTGCTAGTAACAAGGTGCTCCATAATGATTGTTTCGAACTGCTTAAACAGTTTTTTCTGAGTTTCATTAGTAGTACCAACAAAATTAGTGTCGTTGTCGCTGTTTATGTCACTGATTATTTCTTTTCTAACGATGAATCATCCAAGGTGGTCAAGTCGGATACAACTTCTATGAGAACCGACTTAGTTGCAATATACACATATTATGATACATACACTTTGGTATAAAAGCAATTCATGTATCCATTTAAGACGGATTATGCTTCTTCCTGCAATTGGTCAATATCGTTTTCTGATAGCGGTTAACGTTAGCTGTGGAGGTGCCATTTTATAATGAGTTTTGTTAGAACACCATGAGGTAAGACTATAGGATACTTGTGATCGTATGATAATGATTGAGTTACTTACCCTCCCACCCACTATTAATTCTTGTGAGTTAACAAATAGATTGAGAATTAATGTCATGTCAAATTTGTCGACTAGGCTTTGTATTCCATCGCCAAAGTGCTTTTCTTGCTCAACCAATATCAAAATTTCTCCAATTTGATTAAGTGACCTTTAGAATGCCAGAACGTTTTTGCAATTTTGTGCAATTATGAGTAAATTCGCATGATTCGTAATAGTCAATTGTATCTATACTCTCAATATCAACCTATAACTTCTTCATAAAACTTTTTTCTTCGACCTTACTTCTTTATCAGCCAATGCAGACCTGGCTACCATAGTCTGTTGTTTTGCTAATATTTTAACTGATTGAGACAATCTTGCTGACCTGATCACAAGAGGATACATATTTTATACCAAACGTAGTTACAATTTCATTGTTCTAAACTGCAAAAAAATGCTAAACAAATGTTGTTGTATAATAGGACCTCTTTGTGTCATTTAGTGATACCCCCAACAATGTTTTGCATAAAGCATCAAAAACCGCTCAAATTTTCGTAGCCAAGCTGTCACCCCGTATAATAAGATAATTAAGCAAGTAGTATAAAGTTGCTGAAGTGCTCTTTAACTCGTTAATCTCATTTATATAGCCCAAATCTTCGTATTCATAACACATAACCTTTTCAAATTGTAAGAAGCGTTTTAATAACCAGTTTAGAATTCAAGAAAAAAGCTGTATCTTTCATTGGTAATTTTACAATAAATCGTCCGGATTCATTCCTTCGTTTATTTGCTGTAAAATGTTCCTCACACTGTAGTTTGTGAATTGCACAATCTTTAATTTTCCAAAATTTTCTTTGCATCAAGATCGACGGATACGTGACAAAAGCTAATAGAGTCAATAGTTTGTTTTTACAAGGATACAGAAACAATCCACCCCAGCCTTGTTTTTTGGAAGTACAAAGTCCAAAAAAATGAGTGTCAGTTTAGTGAGTATTTTGGACAAATAGTGTTATTAGACCATGCTTCTTTAAAAACAATGCCAGAAGAGTCAATAGAATGTACTATAGAGAGAAGATGATCAACTTTTTGTAGAGAGTATAGATAAAACCTCTTTTTTCAACAAGATAGTGTCACGTGTCATAGCCAATATCAAAGTGGCAATTGCAAAAATAGTAAATCAATTTTATATATTTTGCATGGTTTGTGACATTACTCCAGGATACCCCATATCAAGTTGTTCCCTTGCATTAAAATCAAGCAATCGCATTTTCGGAGCCTAAATAAATTGCTTACACAAAAACGTAACAAGCAGCGGAAAGCTGTAAACGTTCCGCACACAAGAAGCAGTGATTCCAACCTCACAAGACAGTGCTACTAAACCAAAAGTGTTAAAGGAACAATATGAGATACTTTCTGGACAAGCGCAATGCAAGTAATGCAACGATATTTCCAGTATTAGCCCAGCAGTTTATCAATACTTTACAAATGACTTGTAGTATTTATTTTAGATTTCTGACGTTTTTAATTTCTAAGTAAAGCTATTTAATTTAAGATTCAATTATTTACATTGTCATATAAACACAACAATATTGAATTAAAAACCGGATCACGTCGCTTTAGTAAAACAATTTGCTAATGGTATAATACAATTTTAACATTGCTTCTCACTCCGCTTTTTCAATACTTCACTGCATAATTAGTAATTGATCGGACTATTTCTTTTATTACTTTTGTAGACTTACTGCACTCAAAAACATCAATTATAAAGTGCTGATTGCCCATAAATCTAATATGCATGCAGTAATTTAATAAATAATTAAATAATTATAATTATGAATAAATATTAACAAATAAATCATAGCAGTACTCAATCAATTCTATTACCGTTAGAGGTTTTTACATATTTACAATATACATAAGAACTAGGTAATGAACTATGTATAGCAAATTGTAAATAAAACGTTAGATTTTAATTAAATAATGAATGGAAAATGTAGATATATTTAATTTAATCCGTGATACACGTTAGCTATTAAAGATAATTAACGTATTAGTAAATTGCGGACGAGAACAATCGGTAATAAATTGAAATGCATTGATGATTAAAGATAAATAGTTATAATGTATTTATATTTATAATTTATAATTAGAATGTCAATAAATTTAATAAAATTAATTTTGATAAATAAAATTAATCATATTTTATTAAAAAAAAAACACAAAGCTTGGAACAAAACCAAAGAGCGACAGCCTATTGCCAATTTGCGATTAGTAATTCAGAATTGCTGGAGGATCGTGACGGGCCTGACGCAATCATTCGGGATCGCAATGCGACGCCCAAATAAGCCTGAAAGGTTCTAGCGACATAGACAGGAGATAGATTTCAAGGATTGGTCCACGCTAGATATGGTAAAAGAATAACGTCTGTACCCTGAATGGGCTGCTATAAACAGTGTTTAAACCGAGAATGGCTAAACAAAATTCGCCAACACACTTGGCAAACGCGGCGTTTCAAATCTGCCAAAACCTGCTATAAACATTTCAAATTAAATAAAAGATCCCTAGGTGGACAAATCCCATATTGACCCATCAGCCTACATAATAACATATAGAAAAACAAAAATTTAACAAAATCACAAAAACAAAAACACGGCTATAGCAATAAACACATCGCAATATATAACGTCAAGACGATAAAATCGACAGAACGCTTAAGAGAGCAAGAAAAAGAACTCTTACAGATTAAATAGGACATTCTCAGACTATGTGAGACTAGCAGGAAAAAAATGTACCATATCAAGACACAAGCTCTATCAAAACAACTCCGAGAAAAAATTACAGACCGGCGGAGTTGCAATACTCAATCAATCAACAAAAGACTGAAATATGTTATAACAAAAATGAACTGCTTATCCAAGACAGTCATATATTATGTCGTACTCAAACAATCGAATATATACAGTCTACAAGTAATACAAATGTGCGCCCCCACAAATACCGCTAATGAAACCAAAATAAAACAGGTCTATATAGATATCACTACTGCTCAATCGGCAAAAACTACCTACTTCTTGTTTATCATCGGACATTTTAATGCCAAAACTGAAAAAACCCAAAACCCAACCAATAACGTCCACAGCAAGAGAAACTATCTAGCAAACTATCTTCAAAGAGAAAACCTTGTCTCCATAAACAGCTTCTACCAAAAACCAATACCAACAAATGGATATGGAAAAGTCCAGACAAAAACTGAGGTCGACTATCTGAATTTAGAAAAACTTTGGTATAGGTATAAAAACCGACAGAATAGAAAGAATAACTAGTAAACTACCTTCAAGGAGATAACTTTTTCAATATAACAGCTTCTTCCAAAAACCAACACAGAGAAGATAAACATGAAAAGTCCAGATTCACAAAAATATGAGATCGACTACATAGTATCTAACAGAAAACACATAGACACTGACGTAACAGTCATAAATAGATTCCACACTAGAGGTGACCATAAGCTAATAAAAGCTACAATCAAAATAAATCTCACAAAAGAAAAAAGAAAAATAATCCATCAGATAGATCAGTACCAAAACAAACTAGAAAAGAAACTAACACCATCCGCCAACTTAACAAAACTAAATATAGACGCAATAGCCAAAAAATTAACACCAAATACAAACTGTAAATAAAAGATGTGTACCACTCAAAAGCCCTAAAAAACAAAATATCCAAAAACACTCTAAAAAACGGACCGAAACAACAACCTCAATTTCTACAACCACTAAAACAAGCCGGTTTCTAGAAAAACTTTAGTACAACAGTCCATCTACATGCAATTCGTGTGCCCATTAAAAAAAGTGCCAAGTACATTCCACACATTCATCGACTACAAAAAGGCATTCAACTCAATAGAACCGTAAGCAGTGTTAAGGATGTACTTCAGGTATACTAATCTTCGTTAAACTAAAATTTATTTTAAAAGACTTACACAGACTCCTAGGATTGAAGAGAGAAGTGTTCAATATATGCATTGTCCGACGTATGGTCTAGAAATAGCGGTCATATCTATAAAAAACGCAAACCTGCTTAAAAGATCGTATCAAAAACAAATATATCTAAAACCAAACTCGTGTGTTTAGGACATATTATGATACGCATACGGCTAAAGTGGAAGGAAAGATGACATCCGGAAAATAGCAGAAACCAAGTGGCACCTGGCTGCAAAAAATCAAAAAAATTGGAACAGAATCGAAGAACCTTACGTTCAGAAATGAACAACACAAAGCTGAAAAAGAAGATCACCATGATGATTTTTTCTGCAGCCTGGGCCTCGTTTACCAACTATTTTTCCTTCCATAATATTCTGCAATAAGCATTATTTTTGGCCTCTCATAACATGTCCAAAACATTCCTATTTTCGTCCTTTTTCTAAGAATATCGGTGGACTTATTTATTCGTTTAGAGTATTTCACCGTTGATATCTTTTTCAGTCCAAGAAACTTTTAATATTTTTCTGTAGGCCATCTCAAAAGCTTCTAGTCGTTTTTCTTAGTATTTGTATATTATCTTCAATAAGCTTCCATACTCCGTACAACAGCGTAGAGAAGACATAACACCTCAGAAGGCTAATTTTTATAGTAAACTTCAGATCTCTTCCACGTAAGACTCTGCCCATGCTATTAAAAGTGAGCAACTTATTCAATTCGTAAATTCCCAATCAAATTAAATTTTGTTAAGACTATATGGTGTTCTAATCAAAAAAAGTATATGTTAATGTATACCGTCACTTTTGTTTTACAAAATCTATAACAAAAAATAAACTATTGAACTTATTACAGCCAAGTGCAGCAGCAGAGCTATATTTCTACATAATGGCCACCAATATTAAAGCGTTTATCATATTGTACAACTAGATTTTTAATCCTATACTCATGAAAGTCTGCCGCCTAGGCAGACAACCACAGCATCTCAGATATTTTTTTAATATCTGAAGAAAGTCATGAGCCCATTTTGAAGTTGATGTTTTTTCTATAAATTTAATTAATCTCACAATAAATTTTACGCCTTTAGCACTAAAAAAAACAAACAAATCACAGCGCGTAATTCACAGTTGTAGTAGTAAGTCACTCCAGATCATAATTACCATCGAATAGTTAAAACTGAAATGCCCACCCGCTCAAGTGTTTGTTCTCAAAGAATTAAAAAATTCTCCTCTTTGCAGGTGTTAAAAGTCTCTCAGTTAAAAAAATAGAAGTGCTATCCAATCTTTTGATGACAAACAGATTTACAATTGAGTAGTTTAATCTGGATTGCCCACCCATCCGACCAAAAATTTGTTAACCAGTAAAGTTTCTCCTCTTTGCAAGCGTTAGAAGTTTCTTTGTCGAAGAAGAAAAAAGTAATATCCAATCTCTTGATGATCAACACTGTGAGTGAGCGGGTCACTCGAGATCATAATTACCATCAAGTAATTTCAGCTAGAGTCTCCACCTACCCGCTTGAATGTTATGAAGAGATTTTTTTGCCTTGCAAAAAAGCCTATTTGCAAGCGTTTGCAAGTCTTTAAATTAAAAGATGGTTGATAAACCCAATCAACCTAACCTTTGGTGACCAAACTTTGGGTAGATAGCTGAATCTCTTTAATTTATTATTACAAAGCAGAAGCTTGAAATGGAGTAAAAAATCAACAAAAATGCAATTAATATTGCTACAAAACACGTAAAACTTGCAAAACTTCTTCACTAAAACCATCACCATTAGTATTATAGTAATACCGGCATCCATTTCCACAGCAAACTCTATTATTGATTTGCACTAAGCAAACTTTCACATGAGATGCGGCTATAATGTCACGTAATAATAAAAAAAACGTTAACTCAAACGTGAAGATTGCGTTTGTTGAAACTCAAGACACGGATCGATAATGCAAATACTAATTGGTTAGTAGTGCCACATATCGTATTAAAATTAAAAAATAGTTTGACGGTACTAATGACCAAATATTTAAACCTAAAGTCTCAAAAATAAAAATCGCTTTAATGATTGTTAACCTTCGGATCGGATACGTCACCTGAAGAAGAAAAAGAACGTGACCAAACATCTAGATAAAATATAAGTTATCTGATCATAAAATAACTGCTAAACTAAAACTAAACCTAGCAAACCTAAATGAAGGAATTCTGCCTCTTTCTGCGTTATACCGAATGCAATAATTAACCTCAACATGATATTCCTACAAATTCTAAAACCAAAAATAAGAATAGTCTAAACGGACATTAAAATAAAATGCTGCGTAAAAAACGGCTACTTAAATAATGTATTCATTAAAGTAGTCGTGCAAAAGTACTGAATCCTAAATAATTTAGCATTGAAAGTAATAGAACTACTATTACTTTCAACTATGCAAAGTACATAGATAAATTCGTAAAGCCGTACCTTAGTACATACAATATACCTTAATATAAACGCTACCTATTTTTACGACCTGGCGACTAGACTACTCCCAAAAGCCATAAACTATGTAAGTAATCGATGCTGCAAAAGTGATGTACACCAAAGCATGCGAGACTGAATAAAACAAACTAAAACTTCAATGCAAATGAACAAGTTAGCATTTAGTAAATATAATTAATATTAATAATTTTGCATTATACTAAATAAGCCCACGGATAAGAACCTCTTTTGATAGAATATCCTACACTTAATATGTTGTTACCAAGTATGAGATCTTATAACAATAAAGTACAGACTTTATAGCTTCAATTGCTATATACATACAACGTTGTGACTTGGAGTATTTTGTTTAATGAATTATTCGAGTTTCAACTTAACTACTAATTAAAACACTAAATATATTATGTTGGTAGTCGAAAGAAAAATAAACCATAAGATGCAGATGTTGTACATTGAACTGGACCTACAATATTAAATCAATAAAAGCATTAATACTGTAAATGTACTTATGGTACTAAACTTGTCATTACAAGAAGTGAAATTGCATACTTCAAAGCAACAAAGTGTATTTAAAAAACTGAATTATGATTATCATTACAAAAAAGTAAATTTATATATTATATACGATATATGTATATGTATATATATATTGTATAATACACCTGTCTCGCGTCTGGAAGAAATAAAAATAGTAATAACATTTTTCATCCCTCTGATAAAACCCTATTCATTTTTTTAATATACGAGCATATAGTGTAACGTTCTTTGCACGTACTATTTTGAACATAAATATATCTTGTAACAGAAACAATAATTCTTCAGACCGAACAATACAATACATGCAAGACGTATCTATTCACAACATTATCTCTCTCCTTTAGAAAAGGTCCCATTCTATAAATTTTCCTCCTATGTGAAAACTCGCACCCCCGTAAATGTGTATTATGTATTATGTCCCTAGACGTACGTATATTGAAATTGTAAATTTGTAAGGTAAACATACAGCGTCAATATTGCGTCGTTTAGATTAATCTATCTGTTTCCCGGAGGGTCAAAATGACGCAGATAAAAATGTTCATGCATTTATGTTGTTAGTTAGATGCGCAAATATCAATTTAACTAGACGAACGACAATGGATTGAAAAGCAGGAACACTGTTTGTAATTTGATTAGAAAAATGTTTAAGTACCGAATTACAATAAACCAGAGCAACATTGATTCATTATCAATTATTATATAAAACCAGACATATATTTTTTTAGATTATTATCTAAATGGATTATAAAACTATTTTTAATGCTACAAAATTGAAAAGGATGCAAATTATTACGTATAATTAGAGAAACAACTTTTATCATTAACTTCCTTTCACATATGACATGTAAATTGTGCACTTTATATTATTGAGTTGCTTTTTTACTATCAATTCATTATTTTCACATTATAGCTACATACTCGACTACATATTATATTCATGCTTTATATTGCTTATGACAATAGTGATTTATTGTGTTGATTTGTCAAAGTAAAATTAAAAAAAAACTACAAAATATTTATTCTTTACGTCATTTCACATATCACATGCAAGTTGTGTAATTTATATTATTGTGTTACCTGTCTGACAAATAAAGAAAGTTACTAAATATTTATAACGCAAAAAAGACGTGGCATCTTTAAATAAAGCAGAATCCACTAATTACTACTGCAACACTGAGAAAACATGCCGTAATCGGTTCAAGTCCCTCTCAACAATCCCCAAGACGAGAATAAATATTCATATCTCTCATCACATTAATTTTTGGTTTCTATGTGACAGAAACTAACCGACTATAATGACAATCTAGCAAAAAAAACAAAAAATACAGAAAATTTCAGAAACAGATGCTAGTGTACGGTAACTTCAAATACAACAGTTCCTTCGGAAGCAAACCAAGCCAAAGATCAGCTTAATACTAGAACACAAAAAAAACAAATTAGCACGCCTTGAAAGCTCTAGTAACAAAACTAAAAAAAAAATACTATCTGAAACCAGCTCTAGATTGTCTTATCACGCCAAGCAGATCCAGCTAGAGGATATAAAAAATTGAGCAAAAAAATGTATCTTCTTCTTCTTCTTCTTATTCTTTTAGCCCATTGCTGCCCACTTCTAAACGTAGGCCTCCTTTAATTCTTTGCAAAATATTTTATTTTGGGCTAGGCGATACCAGGCAGGACGAGCTACCTCTTTAACGTCGTCTAGCCATCTTCTTTGTAGTCTTCCGATTCCTCGATTTGTTTCACTTGGTCGCACAATAAGTAATACGATTTGTCCATCAACAATAGTCTTGCCTGGCAACGTGCCCCGTCCAGCTCCACTTGATTTCTGCAATTCGCGCCATGATGTCTGTCACACGAGTTCATCTGCGGATCTCTTCATTCCGAACTCTGTCCCTCAAGCTTACATAGCCCGTTCCATCGCTCATTGCGTAGTGCGTAATCGGTTTGCAGTTTTAATAGTGAATGCCATAGTTTCTAAACCGTATGTTGTTACCGGGAGAATGCATTTTTCATGGACCTGTCGCTTTGAATCATTAAAAATTTCTCGATTTTTTAATATGTAGCCCAATTTACCAAACGCAGCCCTATGCTGTAATCGTCTTGAAATTTCTGCCGTCTGGTTTAGGACAACCAACATGATTTGATGTCCCAAACATATGTATTCGTTTACATTCTCTATGTCCTGATCTTCTATAGTGACGTTGGTGTTCTGTGTACTCATAATTTTGGTTTTTGTTAAGTTCATCTTCATGCTTACTTGTTTCGATGCCTCGTTTAGTTGTTTCAACATGGTTTCTAACAAATTTATATCATTACTGATCAACACAATATCATCAGCAAATCAAAGATGATTCAGATATTTTCCGTCGACATTGATGCCATTTGTCTGCCAGAGTAGTTTTTTTGAAAATATCCTCCATTGCCAGAGTGAACAGCTTCGGAGATACTGTGTCTCCCTGTCTGACCCCTTTCCCTATAGGTATTTTATCAGTAGTTATGTCATCACTTATATGTACTTGGAGAGTGGCATTTCTGTAGATGAACTTTAAAAGATTGGTGTAGCACAAATCAATTCTAGCATTTTCCATTGCTGTCCAAATGGCCCATAGTTTAATGGAGTCAAATGTCTTCTCGTAATCCACAATGCTAAAGTGTAACGGAATGTTATATTCTGCGCTTTTGTAGGTTGTCCAACGTGCCAAATCCTCTTCTAAATCCCACCTGTTCTAAAGGCTGATATAAGTCGACTTTAGTTGTTAATCGATTCACAATTATTTTTGTCAGCAGCTTGTGCATGTGAGACAGCAAGCTAATAAGTCAATAATTTTCTATTTTACTAATGTCTCCTTTCTTAGGTATTATGATTACGTCGGCGTTCTGCCAGGAGGGTGGGATTTGGCCCTCCACTAGACATTTATTAAAAAGAATGCGTATAACCCCTAGCATACTTTCCCCCCCGTTATTATGTCTTTGCCCGGCACTCTTTTCTTTTTCATATGTTTTAGTGCTGCTATTATTTCTATACTAATGTCAGAGATTACTTCAGAACTCACTCTTGTAATCGACTCAATGTTAAGATTTGGTATGAATGCACTATAGAATTTAGTATATTATTGCTCTATGACGTGTTGGTCTCTAACTATTATTCCGTTCTTGTTTAAAATTTTGAAGATAGCTTTACCCCAAGATAGCAAATTTTTTAGAACCTTCATATTCGAGTTATGTTCTATAACCTGCTTGTTCTCTTTTCAATTAGTTTAAGAGTATTTTAGCTAAAAAAATTTATAACCAAAAACTAACAATAAGACACAAAAAAAAGCTAAGTTAAGAAGTTAAGAAATTAATACCTCAAAAAACAAATTGAGGAAGCTGTGCCCAAAAACAGCAAAGTCACAAAAACCAGAACTCAAGAATTACAAAAAATATCCAAAAAAAACTAAAAAAAAGAAAATAAAGCAATTTAAGAAATCAAGTCAATATTAACAGTAAAAAGTTTATCAAATAAAATAATTACCAGAAAAGAGCTACACTCCAATAAAAATAAAACTTAAAACTTGAAACAAAATATCTAGAACAAAAGCAAAAATACGTAGGTAGTAATAAAAACAAACAATATTGTACATATAACTGACATAGACAACGACAAAATCAAACTAAAAAATGATAATATGAAAGCCAAAAACTTCTATCAAACTGGAGTAATTTCATTGAAGTCTATGCAAAATAAAAATCACAACACGCAACTAAACAAACAATAGATACAAAAAAAGCTGAATCCATTGCAGACCAAGAAAAAGTCGACCTCACGAGATGCTATAAATGCCACTTTTGCGGCCATATGCGGAAAAACTGTACTGACCAGTACAGAACCGAGCTCTGCGCCAAAATAAGATACAAATCTAAGAGTATAGCATACAATGTCAAAAGTTATAAGTCCGATCAAATAAAATGCACAGATTACAAAAAATTACAGAAGAGTAGAACGCTAATAACAAAAATCGTGCCTCAATAAAAAATGCGCAAAAAATAAGAAGAATCGATCCTACAAACAAATCTAGGAAGAGCTGTCCTGGCACACAATGTCGCATAAGCCATTGCGTCTGAAATAAATAATACTTTAAAAAACAAAAAAATAATAGTTAAGAAATTAGATCGACACGACGTACGCCTGATCGTACAGCTAAAAAATTGCAATTTGTACTGCTGTTGCTTATTTCCAAAATGATGGATGTGATAGTGCAAAACAAAAACGATCAACCAATATTCTTTTTCTTCTTAAGGTTCCCTGTCTTTCAGACGTAGGCTATCATCGTGTCGGTAATTCGGTGGTAAGTAAATAAGTACAAAAAATATCTACGTCAATAATTTAAAAATTACTTAGGCTTTCAAGACCACTCGGGGATATGTCTAAACATACAAAAAAGTGATGCCTTTTGTTGTACACTCCATACTATACACAAGCAAAACAACGCAATATGAGCTTTAAGTTCTTCCAGTACCAGATATAAAATAATGACGCAAAGAAAATTGTATGTTAGCCAAAAAAAATCCTACAGGTTAGTTGAGTAATGTCGAGAAGTGTAGTAAAAGTATATAATATAAAAATATTTAAAAAAAAAAACTATTTTCCAACATTAAACTCAATATGCATACAAAAAAAAACAAACCTTTAAAAATAAAATTAAAATAAATTGCATATTTTAACGCAAACAGAATTATTTTTCAATTTATAAATCCCTTTAAACGACGAGTTCTCTTGTCTTTATATTTGAACAAACTTTTCAATCCACGTCCAATGTTGACTATCATAATATTATAAAAAAACCACAAATGCACAAAACCACCAGCAACCGACATCTCTTGCACATATCTGCAATCCGTTATAGAAATCCTTTGATGTTATCTATGAGCACGATTTCGCATAATTAAAATACCATTGCAGCATTGAAAACTAATTAATTTGGTATAATATGAATAATAGATTGGAATCCTAAAATAGATAAATTGTATATATAATTACAGTTTATAAATTAATGTAATTATAACTGTAATTATACAATTCATCCCAAATGAACCCTTACTAAATAGAACTTTATATGAAAAATGATATGTGAGCTCTTTATCCATATGGATTAATAATTCCTATCCAATTAAGCATTAATCCCGCCTGACCCATGTCAAGATTGCATCGATTCGTTGTATTTCTATATTACTGAATAGAGGTAGCTTGAATTCCGTTTATAATTTTCGTGATAAGTTTGGAGAGAATTAGTGAGGGATTTAATTAAACCACAGACAATGAATGCACCAAGGTAGCACAGATTTCCTGTAACTAGCATTTACATAAAGCGTAAATTTTATAAATATTATACAAGGATTATGAAGTTAGTAGCTTGTTAAAATGTATATTAATAAAATTTATTATTACGTCTAAATATATAACTAGTAGACTATCAAAGTTCATCTATATATTACGTATTATAGTATGGTCAGAGGTCATGGCATATTTCAATTCATTTACATAGTAGACAATTTACAGCAATTGCAGACGAACCGTGGGGTGCATATAATTAAATTTCTTACTTACAAAAATTAATAATATTAATAAAACAACGTATCATATTATTACAAAAAACTTTCATCACAAAAAGCCTTGCGTTCATTTAATTTAAATTTTATATTAATACAAATCATTTTCCGTAACATATAAAATTCGGCACAACATAATTCAATTAAATTAACAAGATTTTTTTTAATTAATCAACAACTATGTGCTAAAAATACTGCTAACGGAAATAAGCCGCAAGTATTTTTATACGGTAAAAACTCTGGCGGCTTACTTCCAACAAGTATTTAATTAAAGTGGGTTTTAATTTGAAAAATTTCAACTTGTTGCAATAATAACATGCCGTATTAAATATCTTTGAAATGATTCCAAGTTCAATGTGTGTATAAATAATAATATAAATTACTATTGTAACGTCAAAGGCTTACAACAGCATAATGCATAATAAATATTCCATTACCGTATTGCCAAATATAATTTGGATTACTCCCTAGTCTAGTCCATACAACTATTTCTGGATTATTTTTCATATTTTATAACTACACCATTATTATAATCAAAATTATGAAATAGGTTATTCAAATTAATTTGTATAAACATCGTATTTATTTTATTTTTTTATTAAAAATCATATTTCTATAAATCATATATCTATAATTGTGTTTTCCCTAAAGAACTCAAAATCTGATTGCAACTAATACCCATCAATTAAGCGCCACAGCGTAATTCTCTCATCTATAACACTCGTTAATGTGTTTTGTGTATTAAATCTTAGATTTACATTCAGGATAAGTATTCTATTTCAACTTAACCTCCTCAATCTAAAATAATATATTTATTTTTAATTTTTCTTTTATAGAAGTGTTAAGCTCAGTTATTAAATATTAATTTTTGTATAACTGACGCTAAGCCACCCATCCACCACACCGAGCGTTTACGTAATATATTAATTAATACACTATTTCATTTTGCAACCTTAAAATCTTTCAACCGCATCACTTTACTGCGAAAAAGATACTGAAGCTTCTTTTTTCGTCCCGCTCCAAGTTTCTCTGCGCTCGAGTTAGTAAGATCTATCTCGACTTCTCGCACCAACGAGCTACTATCGTTCACGTGCACCTCACGGCCCAACTGATCTGTGTTAGCTTGACAACCTTGCAATTATTGTAAATCCCCAAAGCCTCAACTGCCAGTGCACAACATGCTTTTGGCTATTACGTACAAAGCCTTACTGCCAGATACAGTGTTATCACATAATCCTAACTCCCCAACTGTGTAAATAACAACCTTTAATAATCCTACAAGCATGCTACAGCTGCCAGTACTTAAATGACTTCACTGCCAATGTACTTTGTATTATTCACTTCCAAAACCTCCCTCGGTCTATTTGTAAATAACCTCTGACAACTGAATTATACCCCTAAAGGCTCCTTAGCCATTGTGTAATTAAACCTATTTCTCTTGAAACTTGTAAGGCAAAGATTCACCAATACTTTCCATCAACAAATATTATAATAATTATAACTAGTTCTTTACTTATCTAACCTTAATACAACCTTAGTCGATCAAAAGTTACTCTTAAATATATGGTCACTTCTCCAAAAAGCTGTATCATTTTTCGATAACCCTCCACTATTTTCTATATTACTTTCAAATATATCAAATTCAGGCCAACCTACGCATGCCCTTTCTAAATCCTACATACCAATTACATACGCAATCAAAAAAACCCTGCAAAAGGGCTTTTGACAACACTAGACTATCACGGCAATAGAAAACAGAGGTATAACACCTCTCGTCCAAAATTGGGTAAACTCCAGGCTCAAGAATCAAACTGTAACAATTATATTAAACGGCAAGACTGTAAAAGCTAAAGTCGCTGACGTCCTGTGAGCGACGGTGTGTTATCACCTATACTATAGTAAATGTCATGGACGACCTACTTCAGTTGCTAAATAACATAGGCCTCATTGAGTTAGACTACGACATCTATCTTAGCATACTGGTAAGCTGACTAAACACTGTAGAAAGACTTGCATCATCTCAGAAAAGACTATAAGTGAACCCAAGCAAAATAAAAATCGTACAAAACAACAAACACCAAATACTTAAAAACCTGGGAAAAGTATAAAACCACACTCCGATGTCAAAAAAAAAGTACCCAAAACTTACGCTTAATTCCAACATAACCTTTCATACGCCTGGACTCCATAATGTAGAGATAAAGTATAATAGAAACCCCTTCCAGAGAAGTCACAAGGTAACAAGTACCACCATTCTTTCCACTGTAAACATTTTATTTCTTCTATAACAGCCTAAAATAAAACAAACAAACATGCAAAACATAATAACAAGACATCCCTGTCAAAATCAGACATCCCTGTCAAAATCAAACCCCAAAAGCACTCAATACATACTACTTATGGATAAGAGCGCCTAGAAAAAGATTGAAACTCTAGAAAGCAAACTGCGTTTTACCAGATTAACACTTCAAGCTCAAAAATGTTATAGACAACCAAAGAGTGACTCCACAACACATCTGCTAAAACAAGCCTTCTTGTGTAAGTAACTTAAGTTCATTGATCTGAAGCAACTGTCAGATCCAAGAAAAGTCTTGGTATGTTGTACACCCAAAACCTAGCAAATAGTGAACCCAAAACCGGACCCCCAAAGAACTCAACACAGCAACACATACTTATTGATAAAGGCGCCTAAAAAATAATACCTATAAAGCATACTGCACCTGGGTGTCACAAGATTAATACTACGAGCACTGTCCTATCCTAAAAAAACTACCTACCAATCAAAAGAAGCGCAATCATCAAGAAAGCAATAGTTGAGCAGGGTTTGCCAAACGGCAAAAAAAAACAACAGTAAAGACAATTTTTATAAATTGTGCAGTAAAGTACAACACTGCGGAAACTGTCTTCCGCGGCTCTCAGTAAAAAATTTAAAACATGACATCAACCTCGTCCAGAAATCCTAGATTCACAAAAAAAAAGATAAAGAAACTACCCATTCTGAGCACATGGCTTTTATAAGCCGTAACATAGCAAAAGATGGATTAAACCTAATGCCTTTATAGGACCTTTATTTCAGAGACATAGTAAGAAAAGGAATAAAAAAAAATTAACATTAAATCTAAAAAGACGCTACTACAAGAAACGCAAAGAAAACTAACTGAGATTTGAATAACAAATTACTAGTTGACAGAGATGTCCAAAACCAGCAAATTAAATGACAAGTTGAATATAATAACAGACACGTTTGTTAATTCCATAAACAGCTTTCAAAAAAAGCACCGTCATAAATACCACCAACAAGACCACTTTGTAAAATTAAAAGTAAAGACGAGCACAAGAAAACTGTTCAACAAAACAAAAAAAAAAAACGGTAACTGAGCCTCATTCAGAATCAATCTATACAACAATGCTATAGAAAAGCAAAAAAAACTTCTAAAAGAAATACTATAAAAGCTTTCAAAACAAACCCACGTGCTCTCGTCTACAGAAAACTCTGAGCAAAGATCGCTTTGAACACAATGGAAACTCCAAATGCTAATCGCTAACGGTAACAACATAGCGCTAACCTTTAAGTGCAATACTAATGCACACTACATCGCAAGAGCTTTATACAAATAAACATAGGGAGGAGAAGAGAGGCTCACGATTACTAATAGCAACAGCGGAGAGAGAGGAAATAGACCTAGTGCTAGTGAGTGAACCTAATAAAAACAAACTAAATGGTAAGTAAATAAGAGACAAAGGAACAGATGCAGCAATTTTAGCTAGGGGGAAGTGTAGGAACAAGGTGGAAAGATGGGGAACACCAAAAGAAGGAATAGTGTGGGCAGAAGTACAAAACATGATAGTATACAGCTGTTATATCAGCCCAAACGGCGATCTAGAATACTATCGAGAGTAGATAGAAGAATTAGAAAGAAGTTTAAAAAAACAAAAAAACAAAAAAATTATTGTAGGAAGAGATTTCGACGCAAAATCACCGAGATGGGGAGACTACAAGAACGATTTCAGAGGAAAAATCTTAGAGGAGATGATTACAATTTGCAACAAAGGAGACAAACCAACGTTATAAGAAGAAGCTCAAAATCACATACTGACATTACTATAGCAACGTGGGAAATGGCAAAAATAATAAATGAATGGACCGTGACTGAAGAAGAATCACTGAGTCTACACAAACATATACAATACAATACAATACAAAGGAGAAAGGAAAACAGGACCACACGAGAGAAAGTAAATGGAACGTAAAAAGAATGGACAAAGAAAAGATAAAGAGAGACATGTAAACAAAAGAAGTGACAGAAAACAAAAATATTTAGAAAAGATGCAAGAGATACTCTGAGAAAATCGGCGGAGGAAGCTACTCCTAGGTACAAGAAAAGCGGACAAAAAGGACCATACTGGTGGTGTAAGGAAATAAAAGAACGCAGGAAAAACACAATACAAACAGGGAAGAAAGTCAAAAGGCAGAGAAAAAAAAGAGAGAACACGAAGAAAATAGAAGAGAAACTAAAAAACGAAAGAAAAATCTTAAAAAAGCAATTAGAGATAGCAGAAAAAGATGCTGGAAAAAAATGATAGAATCTATAGATGGGGATCCTTGGGGAAAGCCGTACAAAATAGTGATGGACAAATTGGGTGGAAGAGCAAAAGGAATCTGCTTAAAAGAAGACGAAGAAGAAAAAGTCATAATTAAAAAACTATTTCCCAAGGCAGAACCAGTAGAAGAACCAGAAACAAAAGAAGAAGAAAAAACAGTTATGGCAACAGTGGAAGAGATAAAAAAGATCATAAAAGAATTGCCTAACAACAAAAAAAGCACCAGGTCCGGACAAAATAACAACAAAGATTGTTAAAGCAGCTTTAAACGGAAACAAGATAGAAATAACTCAAATAATCAGCAGGTGCCTAAAAGAAGGAACTTTCCCAGGATGTTAGAAAGAAGCCACTCTGGTACTGATTGAAAAAAAGAAAGAAGTAGGAGAAGCAACGTCATACAGACCAATATGCTTAATCAACACACTGGCTAAAATAATGGAGAAAGTTATTGTACGGAGAATAGAACAAGAAATAAAAGAAAAAGGAGAATGGGAAAAAGAACAATACGGATTTACCAAAGAAAAAACAACCTTAAGAGCGATAGAAAAAGTGAAAGCAATAGCGAAAGAAGCAAACAACGAAACGCAGAAAAAAAGGCAACACTGTGTAATGATAGCGTGGGACATACAGAACGCGTTTAATAGCGTATCATGGGCAGCAATCATAGAGGCGGCAAAGAAGAAAGAGTTGAACAGAAAAACAATCAAGATCATTTGAAGCTACTTACAAGACAGAAACCTAGTGACCAAAAAGAGAAAATTCAAACTTACCAGAGGGGTACCGCACGGCTCAGCACTGGGACCAAAACTGTGGAACCTTGTCTATAACAAGTTACTTCGAATGAAGATGCCGGAAGGCGTGTCAATTACAGCATTTGCGGACAACATAGCAGTAGTAGGTAGAGACGTAGAAATAGAAGTACTAAAAAGAAGATTAGAGCTGGCAATTGATATGATACAAATATGGATGAGAAGTAAGAGTTTAAAACTAGCAACACAAAAAACTAAGACGACATGGCTATCGAGTAAGAGGAATAATAAAGGAACAGGTAAAATACAGGTGGGAGACCAAGAGATAACCATAGGAAAAAAAATCAAACACCTCGGAGTGACACTCAAAGCAAAGTGATAGAATGAACAGGTTACGGAAGCGGTCATTGGAACAAAGGAAATGGAGAGAAAGCTTGGTAGACTTATGCCAAACAACGAAGGTCCAGGAGAAGAAAGCAGAAGGCTAATAGCAACGGCAGCAAGAAGCAAATTGCTGTATGCCGCAGAAACATGGGGAAAGCCATAAAAACAAAAAAAAAAACAGAAATGAAGTAAAAAAAGCCACAAGAGCAAGCTCGCTAAGGATTTGTAAAGCTTACAGAACAGTGTCGCAAGAGGCAGTAGAAGTAATTGCGGCAACACCTCCCGCGTATATGATGGTAGAGAAAAGAATAGAAATAAAAAAAATTGTAAAAGAAGAAACAAGTAAAAAAGAAGCAAAGATAAGAGAAAGAGAAAAGACTATGGAAAGATGGCAGAAAAAATGGAATACAGGAGAAAAGAGAAAATGGACGAGAGAACTAATCCCAAAGATAAAAGAATGGGTAGAAAAGAAGCCCGAGACGCGCTATTATACAACACAAATACTGACCGGGCACGGAGCATTTGAAAAATTCTTGCAAAAAATAAAGGAAGAATGCCAGAATGCAAGGCGTGGGAGAAAGATAGAAAAAACTAGAATATATAATAGAATGCAAAGTGGATAAAACAACAATCATTAACAAATTGCTTAAAAGATGAAAATAAATGGAGGACGCTAAGAAACTTCGCAACAAGTGTACTAAAAATTGAAGAGTTTGACAATAAAAGAATATAGAAAAACAAACAATGGAAACAAACACACAAACTAAAAGCCATAGAAAAGAAAAGAAAGGGATGAGAAAAAAAAAATAAGAAAGGACATGACAATTATGCATACCAAGAAACAGAAGAAAAAAGAAGAACATTTACAGAGACTACAATACCAAACGAAATTGCAGAGATAAGGAGAAGGAGAAAAAAAAAATTAAAAGAAAGCGGAATAACAAAAATAACAAGGCAAATACCACATGGTAAATATGCTATCTCGAGGCTGACTGAGAACGCAACCTTTCAGATAGTCAGAATATACCTGGCAATAAGAGGACACTAAGAAGTAATTCCTGATGGAGTTACAAGGATATCACTGGAGGTAAAACTTACAAATCTAGGACTGCCAAAAGGAATACAGCTAATGGAACTGCATAAATTATTTATGGAGAAGAAGAGATACGATGAAGAAGAAGTGAACAAAAACCTTAGTAAGCTAAGAGCACATCTAAGAACAAATTATATAATTAGAGTAAATAACACGGATGGGAGAAAGAAGAGAATGCAGAAATAGATGCTAGTGCAGATAAGAAAAGGCAAAATGACAAAAAAGACAGACAAAGGTAGGGGCTATAGGGAAAGAGGGGTCGGGGACAGCATGCGTGCCGCAGATGATGCGTGAAAATCTGCAAGGCAAAAACCAGCCCACCTCAAACTAGCGCCAAATGTAGGTTAGTTTAGACAGGGACATTATAACAACAGGATTTGCGCAGAGAAAAAAACCGGAAGGTATTACCTTGCGTAAGTTATTCTTAAGGGCCACTTGTTGAGAGCCAACACCTCACAACGTCCTAAAAAAAAAAAACATCGCAAAAGCACCAACATCAACCCTAAAGGTTTTTGAATTTTGAATTAAGTTTTTTTTAATTCAAAATTTACCTATGTTCAGAAACGCAACACGGGGTCAACTAATAAATCTAATACTAGCAAACAATAAAGCAATTAAAGTGATCAAAAAGTGACACGTGCCAGATGAACCTTCGCTGTCTGACCACGCATATATCCAATTCAAAATAAACCTTCGTTGTCTGACCACGCATATATCCAATTCAAGATAAACCTTCGCTGTCTGACCACGCATATATCCAATTCAACATTAAATCTGAAAAAACGCTCCTACAAAAATACAGGAACGCAAAAAAAACTAAAAAAGCAGCAAAAACAAATAACGAGCTAGAGATAATGACAAACACATTAGACTCCATAAAAACAACTTTCAAAAGAAGCACTGTCAAACAAACCACCAACAAGATTACTTGGTGAAATAGAAAGTGAGATAAAGCACTAGAAATCTGTTCAACAAGACCAAAAAAAGGTGACTGGGCCTCATACAAAAAATAAAGAAAAGACACTGTAAAAGCGTTCAAAACAAACCCTGAGCAAAAATCGCTCTGCAAAAAATGGATCCCTGCTAACAAAAGAAGGAGATTACACAAAGTCGGTCCATGAAACTCTGCAGTAGCTACTGCAGAGTTACTTCCCAAGATTTAAACTTTAAAAACACCTTAACTAAATAAAATTTAACACGCCAAAACAATAAAACAAACAAAAAGTACTACAAAGAAGCAAAAAAAGCAATTTAGCATAGCGATTCAGCACGTTTAAACTATTCATGTCAGCAAAATCTGACAAAATCTTTCCCATGTTACAAAAAATGTTTGCTGCTCTCAAGATCTATGTAAAATCCTCAAAGCTAACCAAGCACTGTCATAAATACTAAAAACTGGAGAACAGTTAAAGTATTTATACCAAAACCGGAACAATACACGTATGTCCTGGCTAAGCCCTACACATAAACATACCATCTCTTTTCAAATATTAGGTAAACTCCATGCTCAAAAATCAAACCGTAATAAACACTTTATACGGCAAAACTGTAAAAGCTAAATTCACTAGAACAAGTCCACTGAGCATTAAAGTATCACCTTTATTGTGGTGCTTTGTCATAGACTGCCTACTGCAGTTACTAAACACCATGGAGTTTTCGCATTAAACTACGCGGATATCACCATGATAGTATGTAAAAAGTTTAAAACAACTTCGTCCAACTTGATGCACTGAACGCCAAAAAAAAAACTGTAAACCCAAGCAAAACAACAATGCTCCCTTTTACAAGTCAACAAAACAACCAAATATTTCAAAAACTTAGAAATCTACAGAACCACACTCCCAAAGACAAAAGAAGCAAAGTACCCGGAACTCACAAAACTAACTTACACATACACATTTCGATAAAGTGACTACAAAAACCATCAGATAAACGTGGAGACTATAATTTGCTATGACCAAATGGTTACACACTGAGGTGATCAAACCCATCTTCACAAAGAGAGTAAAACGATCGTATAGAGTTAAAAAAACTACCCTAAAGTTTATCCAAACTAATATATATATAATAGTAATAAAAACAACTCAAATAACCGCAATAAAAACACTGCTCTCGCACACTGTAAATCTAAGAGCATAGAGAAGAATAACTAATGTGTTACATGAAGAAAAGACACTAAAGACAAAACAAAAACCTCATAAAACGTTATTGCATACAAAAGTCATTTAACAAGTGGACAAATAAAAAATACTCAAGCACAATCAAAACAACACAAAACCACCACACATTACCTAAACTACAGTAATGCAGATGATCAGAACAAAACTCTGAAAGCTTACAGAACAAATCCCCTAAAAAACAAAAAACTCCTCTACAATTGCTGAGCAACTAATGAAGAGATCAAGACAGTTCCTTAGTAAAAGTTTCTGAACTTCATGAAACAAAGAAAACAATTAGAAAACCAGATGTGTACAATAGCACCAAATGCACGCACCATAATTCTTCTGCGCTAATTCTTTCTTAATTCGAAAAGTGCTTCGTCTACAAGCTCTACTCACACCGCTTCTTAAGATACGGTAAACAACAGTAAACAAACAGATCAACATTTTTGAAATACAAATAGAACAATGATCTGATTCCGATATAAAGCCTAAGCTGTGATGCTTGAAATCACCCACTGAAATAAGCTAACCTGTACTTTTTTTACAAAACTGCTTCCTAAATTATTTCAAAACCAAAAATGTTCTCTAAAAAAAGCCAAAACACAATTTGAAACTTTTAAGCAAACAGTTTTGCCAATTGCCAATTAGAATTTAAAGCAAAAATATACGTACAGATTGGTTACACTTTGTTCTACGCAAGTTTAACAAAAACCCGTCAGTAAATTTTAAGAAAGCTGAAATTTTTATACTAAAAACACCCTATACAAGAGCTACTCCTTGTTTTTGTATTAAAAAAATTATATCAAAATGTGATATTGGTCGGAATCGCAATATTAGTTCTTCATGCCACCACAAAGAAGCGCTTCAAGCGTAATGTAATTAAGTCTCCGGATGAGAGCCAAGCACCAAACCGCTAGCCTACTCTGCACTTTCAATTTAAATTCCTAAAACAATTTTTAATATCCTGTATCATAATTAGTAATCATGATATCGCAAATGACTTCAATCTGTAATAGCTGTCCTATAAAAGGATCATTTGCAAAAAACACTACAACTATTAATTTACTTATAGTATACAAACCTAATTGAAGTGTCATCAATAAATAAACAATATTATTTTATTATGTTTAAATTGGCTTACCAAATGTAAAAACTTTGAAAAAAACTCTCAATGCTTACCTGAAACAAACAAAAATTTACGTTAAAATCAATTAATAATTATTATACATAAAATAAATAACAAATGGTGTCCTATTGTTTCCGCTTCCGCGCGTATTATCGTTGTTTAGTGTGTTTTTTTATTAGAAAACATACAACGTGGCATTATTTGTTGCAAAACTAAACTTAGTATTAAAGTTTTTTTTTCATACTTTCTTATTGTGTATATATTTTTGCTAACACTAATAGTCGCTTAATATAATTTTCATGTAGTAATATAGAATGAATTTCTGCTACTAAATATATATTAAAAATAAATACTCCGTAGTGCAAAAAGCCTCGAGTGAATTATGCGAATAACGTAATTACACAACACATTATTTGGAACAATTTCTTGGAATGAATTGGAATGGATATTGTAACATAATAACCTTTACGTGTTGCTGGAATACTGTCATATAGAGCTGCAATATTCACGGAATAACAATATTCAATTCTAGAGAATGTATTGATTTAAATCCATAATAATTAGAAATGATGTATATTGTAATATTGTAATATTGTAATATTGTAATATTAATGACAAATATGTAAATTTATAAAAAAACTTAATCATTATTATGTAATGTTAAGTAAGTTAAGTTGCAAAAGTTATGCAATATTGTTATGGTACACGTTAAAACTAATTAATGTACTTAAATGAAACTCCAATAATAATAAAATTATTAATACTGTAATTAAAACACCATACAAATAATTCTAAAAATTTCTCTGGAAATACAATACGTTTATCATTTAAATGATTATTCGCTTAATTTAAGAAATTGATTTGCATTTGATTAGCATTTTTTAATTATTGGCATCTAGCAAATAACGAACTTAAAATTAATTAATATTATGCCTTGAGAATATTATTATATGTATGTGCGCTAACGCCAGCTTTGAAATTAAACAGTTTTTCCATTTTGCGTTCATAATGATATCATTTTGAAACGCTATTAGGAGCTGATTAAAAAAAACAGAATGTAATTAAACAACGCGTGTCGTAATGCTAATTATTAAATAAGTATCGCAATGGTAAGTTCATTATTATTTAACTAGTCGTCATAAACTCATTATAATACGTATACCATTAAAAGAAAAATTCACCTTTTCCATGTGAATTGAATTTCCTCACCGAGCACCAATTTTGAATTTTAAACACAATAAACTTTCCGTACTCTGTAGCGATTTTCGCATATGGAGGCTAGTGGAATGTTTAAATATGTTGGTGAGCCAATTGCCCTAGTAATTTTGGGATACTTTACTTGCAAAACATCGATCCAGGGGCTAGTTCCTTAGAAGCTGTAGTAACTGATCATACCACATCATCAAATATTAGATAAACCGTCAACAAGTTTATTATTTCATAAAACAGTTTTTATATTTTTTTTAATTAATGTTAATCTCTATTTTGCATATTTTGTGTAATAAATTGAGTGATTCTTACCTGTCAAAATTAACTTTTATTGTATCCAACCTTGCATATCGTACGCATCACAATCCAGTTGTTAATAAGATATATTACAATACCAAAATCGAATTTTCATAATAAATTTACTATAATTACAAAATAGGATAGAACTAATCTAAAAAACGTAGACTATTTTAAACAGCATTTATTTAGCAAAAAGTAGAGAAAATGTGCAATATATAAAAGCAAGAAAAAAAAAAATAATTAAATGCAAATTAAATATTTAATAAACTCAATTAAATGTTAGTAATACGATATAAATTAATAATTAATTACTAATTTATATTACCACATTTGAATAATATGGTATATCACTTAATATATTATCAATAAATAAACATTTATGCAATTAAATTATTGATTAATATAATAATATATAATTGGGTAGAAAAGCAAATTATCAGTGTAATAAATTAAAATAAAAACATTGTAATTATGCTATTTTAAATTTTAAAATAAAACTTCTCGTAGTTTAGTATATTCGATGCAGAATAGTTGGTTATTCATGCCTATTCAGTAAGCAAATCTTTAAGAGTTAAAGATGTATGAAGTTGTTAACTCAAGGACAATTGTTAAGTTAACAACATCGAAAAGAATTCGTATTCAGTAACGCGTCCGCTAAATATTTTGATTGTCAAATTAAAGATTTGTGGTTATGGATAGTCTTTAAGTTAACAACAAGAATTATTATAATATATTTTATATATTTCAAGTAGGAAACCTGCTTATATTAATATTTTCTCATGTTGTAAATCAGTAAAAAAATATTACGCAATAAAATTAATACTTTCAATCAAATCTAATAAAATTTGTGTTTGATTTTACATATAATTAAACTTGTAATATAATTATTAAATTAATATAAACATAATTGTTAAATAATTTCATGTATCTGACTTTATGCAATTTATTACTTTATGGAAAATAATTTCTACATTTAATTATTTTAATAATTTTATTGCCACTATTTTAATTCACTAATTCACTCATGTATCCAGCGTCTGTAACTTCTAAGTATTTTTATTATTTAATTTCTATATGAATTTTATATTTAGCTGATATTTTTATAAGGTTAGGAACACATTAAGAATTTGTAAACATTAAAAAGAGAAACATCGTCGAAATGCGACAGATGCATGCACGCACCAATCGCACGCTTGCAAAGCAGTGATCGAATGCTAGCTTCATGCAGTTCATATAAAGATAAATTGTTACGGAAATAATTAACGATATTGTCCTTAGTAAATAGGAATACTGAACATTATAGTTAAGAAAATCGTTACGAGTTTCACCAGAACGATGTTGTTACTGAACAATATCTTTAACTAGAAAAGTTACAGAATAGGCCTGATTGAATAAGTTTAATTAAATAATAGAATTTTTAAAAATCGTCCTTATACCTTTGGCATTTATTTTAATCTACAACTGCTACTATAAAACTAGTAACGTATTTGTAAAAACTAAAAAAAAATATAGCTAATTAATTTATTATTTCATAATCAAGTTAAATAATCAGCTCCAGTTACATCAATTAATTAATAATGGATAATCATTTAAAATATTTTAGGTTTTATATTGTTTTTTTTAACCATATTAATGCAACATTAAAAGTATATTTTATTTATTTTTTAAAAAATGTTTATTTTATCGGAAAATGAGCTTATGAGAGCAGAAAGACTTTGGTCGATAGCCTTTTTCATACTCATACTCGTTTCAACTTTACTTTTAAATATGCTTTTATTATATATAAAGAAAAATACTTTATAAAACTTTGTATGTGTTTGTATGAAATAAATTTGTTTACTACTACTGAGCTTATGAGAATATTTTATTTAAAGCAGATTTTAATTTAAAATTTATTATTATTATTATCGGCAAAAATAAAAGAAATACAACAAAAAAGTTTTTTTATTGTAAAAACGTTTTAATTTTAAATTTATTTCATAGTACATATTTACTTTATTATTTTTAGATACCATTTATATTTTGCAAACAACAATGTGATTTTTTAGAAAATATACTATACGCATAAAATTCAATGTTTTGTTCATTTCATCGGCCGTTATGATAATATTAATCTGGCCCTTTAGGAGCAATTTCAACTAAACGATTAAGATTTTATTATTAAGTTATTTTATAACTGTTAAAAAAACTAACTTTAATCTACTACTACACTCCAAAGACAAAAGAATGGTCAAAATAATAGTAAGCTCCAAGAATTGACCAAAGATAGTTTAAACGATTCACAACAGATTTGACCCGCAGCAACCTCGTACTCAAAATTTTATCAGAAAAACATAACACATGCTGACGCCGGCATACCTCTCCCTATACCCTCTTTTTCTGTCCTACACTGGCATAAATTGTCCTTTCTCCCATTTTTGCTTTATTCAGCATAGATATTTGTTTTGTCCTTAGGTATCTTCTTAGTTTTTCTATATCTTCATTAACTTCTTCCTCGTCGTATCCTCTTTTTTCATAAATATTTAGTGTAGCTCCATTAAATGTATCCCCTCTGGTAGTCTTAGATTTGCCAGTTTTACTTTTAGTGAGATTCTAGAATCTCCATTTGGAATTAGTTCTTCGTGCCACTGATTGCCAGATATACTGTGGCCATTTCAAAAGTTGCATTGTCTGTCAACCTCGAGATAGCGTATCTGTCGTATAGAACTCGCTTAGTCAATTCATTCAGTTTGTTTTCCTTAAACAGTTTTTTTTCTTCTTCTTTTTATCTCTACAATTTCAATTGGTACTAATGTTTCAGTAAATGTTCTTCTCTTGTCTATCCATTCACCGTCCATTCCTTGGTTGGCATAATTGTCCTTGCCTTCTTTGTTTTTTGCTTCCATTTAGCTTCTCGCTCCTCTTTTCTTTGTCTTCTGTGGCTTTTGATCTGTGTGTTTCCTTCCATTTTGGTTTATCTAAACATTAAAGCTTCAAAATCCTCTATCTTTTTCCTCAGTACTGTCGTTGCATAGATTCTTAGTGCTCTCCATTTGTTTCCGTCATTTAATAATTTCGTTTTCCAATACCTTTTATAACTCTTTCCTATCTTCCCACGTTTCGCACTGTACTAGCGTATGTTCTGCGTTGTCATGCGTGTCTTCTTGACAGAATATACATCTTTCTTCTTTCTCCATCTTATTTATTTTTTGGGTTGATTAAAGAGCTAGCCTGGCTCAGCTCGTGAAGATAGGCCGGGTCAAACAGATAATTATGTAAAAAAAAACATTCACCCCAAAATATCACGAAGTCAGGCGCCAATTGGTTTTTATACTTAATACTTCCAATTCCTTTCTCGTCTGGGTGATTTAAAAAGATCCTTGTCCACTGGTAAATCAATAATTCCAAATGGTAGTATAAAAATAATGAAAAGGATGGAATAGGGAGGAAATTAATACAGAAATTTTGTACACCCTCTATAATAATAATTATATAAATTATAAAAAAGTAAATAAAGATTAATGGGGAAATATATAGAGAGAGCGTGGCGCAGTGGTCTAGGCATCCGGCCGCTGTACCGAAATTCGTGGGTTCGATTCCCACACACCGTGATACACTTTTCACTTTCTATACGCTCTCCTACTCCCCAAGCCGCCTTGCCAGCATGGAGTTTTACTATGGCTAAAAAACCTTCTCTGATGGAGTGATGAATTCTCTCCAGTGGTTTGGAATACACTTAAAAACTGTAGGTCCCTTGTAATATAAGTTGCCAGCATTACAAGCACAGAAGAGGGTAAGACGCCAAGTGTGGCGTATGAATGGCTGACAAAAGGGGAATATATAAAAATAAATGTTTTGCACTTGCAACAATCACACACACATTTACTTCCCTACGCCTAATTACAAAATACAAAATAATTGAGTAATAATTAATTTCTATTAATATCAGCGCCGGTAATATAATCGCTCCAGTCATCATCTAGTAGTAGGTGGTAGCACGGAATCACGTGGTGACCTTCCACCCGATTCTTTCCGCCACAGAATCCACTTAAAAATACGAGCCCAGGAATTTCGGTAGTCAAATATAATAACGAGCCAAGGTTGATTTGTTGAATATGGAGTCGCGATATTTTTTTTAATGCGTTTTACACAAAAATATGGGGGTTCGTAAAAGCCTACGGCACAAGAGAAAAATGAACATAAACAAAAGAAAAGTACTTACTTGAGACCTCACACACAAGAGAAACAAAATAGTTCAACAAATAATATAACTTCATCCGCATCAGCGATTCAAATAATTATATGTATTACACCCGTAATCCGTATGTAAAACGATGTGATCGGGGCAAAAGTCAAATCAAAAAGGCCCGTGATCCTACTTCCCACTGAGAAAAAAAATCAAAATCAAAAACAAACACAAATACAACTATCAACCTTACAATCATTGGTTAATTACTCATCAAACTGCTTTAATTATGATGCGCGGAACATGGGTTTAAAACCATCCGGCAACACTGCATCCAATTTGATGACGTAGCAACCAGTAGTGCCAACACTAAATACACTATTCTGTTGTAGAAAATATACTTAAATCCTATATAGTAAAACAAAAATGACAGTTTGTAAAACTTTAAACTAGTAAAATTAATTAAATTAAAGTGCTAATGAACGGTACAGAATAAAATAAAATTTGGTATGAAAACAAACCAAAATATTATGCACAAGACTGTCAATTCAATATCCATAACAACCACATGTTTATAAAATTGTTGCTTTAAGGTTAGGACCAACATAAATAACACAAAAAAGGAATGAAATGGGAAATCGACAAAACAAACAGTATGATGGGAAATAAGAATGGAAATAATGAACTAAAAAATATTGAAATTATTGAAATTTTGATTCCCGGACCGCTGAATAAATGAGTATAAATTAAACAATAATATTCATAATAACCTAAATGAACATAACCCAAAACAAACCAATTAACATCCAACCCAAGAATTATATAAAAGAGTAAGTTTTAATTACTGAATCTAATCTTTTGTATTTATCTGTTTAGAAACCGCTCCAGCAACCACCCGAGGATGACATCCACTCAATCAGAACAATCAGCAAGGTACCTGCTTTTAAAGATAAGTAAATGCTTCACCATATATACACATATTTTAATATATTAATTGTTGTCTTGCCCGTCTCTTTGCTTCTTGTTTACTAGTTCCTTCATTTACCAATTTCTTTATGTCTAATCTTTCTTCTGCCATCAAATCTGCGAGAAGTGTTGCCGCAATTACTTCTAGTGCTTCCTGTGACACCGTCCTGTATGCCCTAACAAACTTGCTCTCGTGGCTCCTCTTCTTATTTCTTTTCTGTATTTTTTTTCTTCAAGGGAACTTCCCATGGACAATAGTTTACTTCTAGCCGCCGTTGCTATTAGCCTCCTTGCCTCGTCTCCTGGTCCTCCCTTGTTTGGCATAAGCCTACTAAACATTCCTTTCATTTTCGTTGTTCCTCTTACCTTAACCCCCATCCATTTGCTTCAAGTGTAACTCCAAGGTAGTTATTATTTGTTTTCCTACCTGTATTCCTGTATTTTCCCATTTCCCATATTAGTCCTCTTTTTCGATAGCCATACCGTCTCAGTTTTCTGCGGAGCCAGATCAAAGCCTTTATTTCTCATCCAGCTCTTTATCATATCTATTGCCAACTCCAACTTTTCCCTTAACACTTTTATGTCTATATTCCTATCTACCAAAGTCCGCAAATGTCACTCCTTCCGGCAGCCGCATCATGGGTAACTCATTATAGACTAGATTCCACAGATTAGGTCCAAGTGCAGAACCCTGTGTTACTTCTCTGATCACCCTAAATTTTCCATTCTTAGTCAAAAGATTTCTCCCTTGAAGGTAACTCCTCTATCTTAATAGTTTTACTTGATAGTTTTACTTGTTAGTTCTCTTTTTTTTTTGCTGCTTCTATTATTGCTTTCCACAGTATGTTATTAAAGCATTTTGTATATATATATGTATATATATTTGCTTGCTTTTTTTGCTATGTCCTTTACCTTTTCAATATTTATATATATATTATTGCTCCTGTTCCCATCCTCCTTTTTCTTCTATTTCTTGTTCAATTCTCCTCACGATAACTTTTTCCATAATTTTTGCTAATGTGTTGATCAGGCATATCGGTCTATACGCCTTTCATTTGCCTGCTTCCTTCTTCTTCTTCTCAATTAACACTAAGTTTGCCTCCTTCCAGCAGGCCGGAAATGTTCCTTCCTTCAGACATCTGTTTATTATTTCAGTTATCTCTATCTCGTTTCCTTCTAACGCTGCTTTCACTACCTCCGTTGTTATCTCGTCCAGTCCTGATGTCTTGTTATTAGATAACTCTCTTATAATCTGTTTTAACTCCTCCACTGATGACTGCTTCGGTTTCGTCATTTATTTCTGTTGGTTCTTTTACAATTCCTCCAGTTGGAAACAATTTCTCAATTATTACTTCTTTTACTTCTTCACTCTCTTCTTCCTTTAAGCAAACTGCCTTCATACCTCCTAATTTATTCATTACTGTTTTGTATGGCTTTTCCCAAGGATCCCCATCTATAGATAAAATATTATCATTTCTCTCCAGCATCTTTTCTTACTGTCCCTTATTGCTTCCTTTAAAGCCTTACTGTCTTTTTTTAATTCTTCTTCAGCTTCTTCCTAATCTTCTCCCCTTTTTCTCTGTCTTTTAACCATCCTTGCTGTTTGTAATGCTTTCTTCCTGTTTTCCTTAATCTCTTCGCACTACCAGTACGGTCCTCTTTTTCCTCCTTCTCAGTACTTAGGGATTGATTTTTCTGCTGCCTTCCTCAACAACTATATGTTCTCGTTATCTGTCACTTCCTCTGCTTCCATAGCTCTTATTATCATTTCTCTGTCTATCCTTCTTATGTTCCATCTTCCTTCTCTTTTCTCTTCCTTTTTACCTTTTCCGTTGGTACTGTATTGTATGTATTTATGTAAGCTTAGCAATTCTTCTTCTGTCACTGTCCAGTCCCCTACTATTCCACCCGTTTCCCACGTTGCTATAGTAAGTCAATGTATGATTTGGACCTTCCTCTTACAAACGTTGGTTTATCTCCTTGGTTGCATATTGAAAGATTTACAGCCGCTATCATGTACTCAAGATTTTGTCCTATCCTGTGTCGCACTTTACCTTTCCCCATCTTGGCTATTTTGCGTTGAAATCGCACATCAAACTACTAAATTATTACTACCAATTATTGTGGAGTGGCAACACTGGTGACCATAGTGTGGTGAATGTGGGGTTGTGGGCCGCGGGCAGTCGAGACTAAGACGTTGATAAGTGAACATATCCCGACAACGACGCATGACGAACCATATTTAAAACGTGCTATTTCTATTCATGTGTTATCTTTCATTCTTTTTTAATACATTACTGTTGTAACTTCGTGTAAACTTTAATAAATCCCACAAACTTAGGGGCTCAACCCGGAATAAAAAGTGACCACGTTGACCGCAATCAGTTTTATGTTAAAAAAAAAACGTGAAAACAAAGTGTAAAGACGTTAAAACACAAAGTGCAAAGACGTGAAAAACAGAAAGTGCAAAGAAGTGAAGAAGAAAGTGTAAAGACGTTAAAACAGAAAGACAAAGAGTGAAAAGACAAAAGTGCAAAAAATAAGCACGCCGGCAAGTGCGTGAACAGGTTAGAATACGCCCGAGAAAAAGCAGGCCGCGTGGTATTCTCCCGCGCTGCGAGCGGCATTGGAAATAAGTTCCGAGCGCTACGAGCACACGAAGCGGCGCATAGGAAATAAGTTTCGAGCAAAAAAAAAGCACATCAACAAATACAAATACAATTACGCGTTGTATTGCAATGGAGTGCTTAGGACAGATACCCGAAATAAAGGAAAGCATTACATCAGCAAGCAAGGTAACCGCCTACGCGCTTTATAAATTAATAATCGAAGCTGAGGGTGACAGAAGTAGTAGGAAGAAACTCGGAGAATTTAGAGGGTTCGAATACTCGACAGAATCAGACGAATTTAAAGCAAAAGTGGGGTACGTACAGAGAAATTTTTCAATTGGAGATTTGACGGCAATTTGTTTAATGCTGCGATTAAGTTATGAAGGAACCAAAGAAGAAATCAGTACACGAATCTGCGAGTGTCTTACCGATATAAATAGCATTCAAGTGACTGCACCAGAGGATGGCGATAGTGATAGCAACAGCAGCAGATAGCAACGACGGTGATGATGTCGACAAAGAATCAGATGCACCGTCAATCGCATCATCCAAGCATACGAAAAAAAATACACACGCGTTCGCACTAACCTTTAGAGACGTCGAGGACTCCGTGAGATTTTTCAAAGGCGATGACAACTATCCTGTAGAAAAGTGGATTGAGGAATTTGAAGAAACCGCTATTTTACTGAACTGGGATGACTTACAAAAGCTGATCTTTGCAAAAAGAAGGGTGAGTGGCTTAGCCAAACTTTTTATTAACAGTCAAAATAAAATAAGCACTTGGAGGCAATTAAAAAACTCTTTACTAGACGAGTTTTCTGAACAAATAAACAGTGCAGAGTTGCATGATATGCTTATTAAAAAAAAGATTAAAAAAGATGAGTCACCCCAAGAATACTTGCTTAGCATGAGAGAGCTTGCTAGCAGAGGCAGCATTGAGACGTCAGCTCTTATTCAATACGTTATCGATGGTATGCCAGACAGCAGTGTAAATAAAATAGTCTTATATGAGGCAAAAGATCTCAAATCGTTTAAAGAAAAACTACAGATTTATGCTAGTATTAAAACAAAGTCACGTGAGGTCCCTCAAAAAATTAAAACTGACGGAGTTAAGAGTGAAGCCGTCCAAAACAATTCAAAACCCAGATGTTATAACTGTGGCAAGACAGGGCACAAGTCGTCGGAATGTAGGGATAAGGACAAGGGTCCCAAATGTTTTAAATGTAATCAATACGGCCATAAAGCGAATCAGTGCAACGTTGGCCAAGACAGAGCAAGCGTCCATTCCTTAAATAAGAAAGCTACTGGAAACATTTCAATGAAGATTGTTATCAGAGGTGTCGCAATCGAAGCATTGTTCGATTCGGGTAGCCAAGTGAACCTGATAAATAAAGACGTGTACCAATCAATTGGATGTCCAAAGCTGAAAGAATCAACGTTACTTCTTAATGGTTTTGGGAAAAATTATGTCCAAACATTAGGATACTTCGAGGAAAACCTGATCATAGACGAAGACAATTACCCAGTTGCAATTTACGTAGTTAGCAATGACGTCACGCCCGTAAACGCCATCATCGGACGCGAACTGCTACGACAAGCTGAGGTCATCATGAACGAAGCCAGCATACGAGTTAAGAAGTTGCAAGAAGACAATACCCCATTCCTCCTAAGAATTGAAGCTGAAGAACCAACACTGGATATAGGCACCCAATCGAGTAAAATCGCAAGAGATGCAGTCAAGAACACCGTGGAAGCCTACAAACCAAATAAGACAAAGACCACCGAGATAGAGATGAAGATTATTGTGAAAGATGATGAAGCAATCTCATCACGACCCAGAAGGCTACCATTTCCCGAAAGAGAAGCAGTCGATAAACAAGTAGAAGAATGGTTGGAAGAAGGAGTCATTGAACCAAGCTCATCTGAATATGCAAGCCCAGTGGTAGTAGTAAAAAAGAAAGATGGAACTCCAAGGCTATGTGTCGATTACAGGGGAATAAACAGAAAAATAGTCAAAGATCGATATCCCCTACCTCTCATTGAAGATGTGCTAGACCGACTTCAAGATGCAACAATATTCAGTACAATAGACCTGAAAAGTGGATTCTTCCATGTAAGCGTTGAAAAAGATAGTCGTAAATACACTTCATTTGTAACTCATCAAGGACAATACGAGTTTAAACGAGTACCCTTTGGATTGTGCAACTCACCAGCAGTGTTTCAGAAGTTCATAAATTGCATTTTTAGAAACTTATCAAGAAATGAAACAGTGCTTACATACATGGACGATCTGATAATACCTGCAACGAACAAAGAGGAAGCTGTATCAAAACTAGAGTTAACACTGAAGACTGCGTCAGAGTATGGATTGGAGATAAATGTAAAGAAATGCCATTTTTTGAAGAAAAGCGTCGAATTTTTAGGACTCACGTTGGAAGAGGGAAAAGTTTTTCCATCCGAAATGAAGACTAGAGCAGTAACCAAATTTCCGGAACCAAGAACAACTAAACAGCTGCAGAGTTTCCTAGGATTGACAGGATATTTCCGAAAATTTATCAAGGGGTATGCCCAAATAGCAAAGCCGTTAAGCGATATGCTAAAGAAGAACGTTACATTTCAATTTGGAACCAATGAAAAGGCGGCATTCAGAAACTTGAAGGAAATACTTGCAGCTAAGCCAGTATTAAACATCTTTAAACAAAAAAGCGAAACCGAACTGCACACAGACGCGAGCAAGCATGGCTATGGTGCAATTCTGCTACAGCGAGGAGATGATGAAATGCTACATCCTGTTCATTATATGAGTCGCAAGACTACAGCTGCTGAAGAAGTCTACTCAAGTTATGAGCTGGAAGTACTAGCAATTATTGAGGCATTGAAGAAATTCCGAGTGTACCTTCTTGGAAAGCACTTCAAGATAATCACCGATTGTTCCGCATTTCAAAAAACTATGGAGAAAAAAGATCTGACGACCAGAGTAGCGCGATGGGTGTTGCTGTTAGAGGAGTTTGACTATAAAATAGAACACAGACCAGGCGCAAGACTCCCACACGTTGATGCTCTTAGCCGATACCCAGTATTGCTATTAGTAGACAGCACAACTGCGAAGTTCAAAGCAGCCCAAGATGATGATGAGACGATCAGAGCAATCAAGCAAATTCTAAGAGAAAGAGATTATGATGACTATTTTATGAAAAACGAACTGTTATACAAAATGATCAAGGATAACGAGTTACTAGTAGTTCCGAATAAGATGAAATCAGAAATCATTCGAATAAATCATGAAAAGGGACATTTTTCCGTCAAGAAGACGAAAGATCTGATCGAACAAGAATACTACATACCAGAGTTAGAGTCGCGTGTAAAGAAAATAATTGAAAACTGTGTGCCATGCATTGTAGTGAATGCGAAGCGAGGAAAACTGGAGGGATACTTAAATCCATTGACAAAAACAGGACCGCTTCATACGTATCACGTGGATCATTTAGGACCGTTAGACTCCACAAGCAAGAACTACAACCATATCTTGGCAGTCATAGATAGTTTCACAAAGTTTGTGTGGCTATATCCGACGAAGAGTACCACGTCAGCTGAAGTGATAAGGAAGCTAGAAGTCCAGAAAACCACGTTTGGAAATCCAGTAGAAATCGTGTCTGATAGAGGAACTGCATTTACCTCTAAAGAATTTGAAGACTATTGTTCCCAGGAAGCAATCAAGCATGTTCTAATTACAGCTGGTCTACCTAGGGCAAACGGGCAAGTAGAACGTTTAAATGCTACAATCATACCTGTTTTAGCAAAGTTGTCAATCGAAGACCCATCCAAATGGTACAAGCATGTCGAGAAGTTGCAGCGAGTTATCAACTCAACTCAACAGAGAAGTATTGGAACCAGTCCTTTCGAATTGATGATAAGAGTAAAGATGCGCAACAAAGAAGATGCCCGAATCCGAGAATTACTAAACCAGGAAGATGTCAGAGTTTACCAAAAAGAGAGAGAAGAGCAGCGAGAGGCAGCCAAGCAGCAGATCGAAAAGGTCCAATCAGAAAACAAGAAGGGGTACAACCTACGAAGAAGACCAGCATCAATCTATAAGGAAGGAGATCTGGTTGCAATCAAAAGAACGCAATATGGTCCTGGGCTTAAGCTAAAGCCAAAGTATCTGGGTCCGTATAGGATTACAAGGGTCAAGACTAACAACACCTACGACGTCGCCAAAGAAGGGACAACCGATGGGCCAAAGAAGACTTCAACCTGCGCAGAATACATCAAGCCATGGTCAAACGAAGGAGCAGAGTCCGAGGCGGACTAGTTCAGGACGGCCGAATGTGGAGTGGCAACACTGGTGACCATAGTGTGGTGAATGTGGGGTTGTGGGCCGCGGGCAGTCGAGACTAAGACGTTGATAAGTGAACATATCCCGACAACGACGCAAGACGAACCATATTTAAAACGTGCTATTTCTATTCATGTGTTATCTTTCATTCTTTTTTAATACATTACTGTTGTAACTTCGTGTAAACTTTAATAAATCCCACATTATTTTCAATTTTTAATTTCTTTGAGCGGTTTTAGTTATGATTAATATGTATTGTAAACAATATTTAAAAAAAATATATAAATCATCCAATTTTTTTAGTGGTGACTGTATAGAAAATAAATAATTCATGATGTTTATCTTTCAGCGATGAATTTAAATTAATAGCACTGAAATTAACAGCGCATCAAATTGCATGTCACAGTATATGTCATGCAATATGAGCAGATACGACACATTTAGTTTCCGCAAACAATTAATCCAGTAATTGCACATAGATTCTCCAAGTGTGTCTTGTAACGATAAATATGTTAATCAAAACGTATAAACATTTACGATTGATATATCGATATTTATCACTGTAAGTAAGTAAAGCGAAGCAGCCGGTTTATACATTTCGTAATCATTGATCGGCAACACTAATTCAATTTTGGTTTAAGAGTCAATTTGCACTTCATAAAAGCCGAGATAGGACGATACGCCCACATGTTGCACTCAGGCAGTGTGGTGTGGGCAATTTAAAAATTTCCACATGGATCTCATTTCCTACCACGTCTTACTACTTGGTTTTCTAACCAAAGTATTGATTTCCATGTGGGATCCACAACTCCTACGCACGCTATCGTTGCACATCCGAAAGGAAGTCGTGGAGCCCACCGCTACGGCGACACTAATTTTTCTTGAAAATCACTTTATACATGCTATGTTATTATCGAACACATGCTTCGGTGTACATTTCATGTTCAGACGGTGACTTTTATGGCTTTGCGTTTTTATTTAGAAGGCACTTTACTATAAGACATATATATTATACCGCATCAAAAGAACAAGTTCGTTCTTATTTAAAGTAAAAAATTTATTTCAATAATTTAACTACATCGTTAACGCCAAGAAATTAAAACATGCACTAAGAAGTTAATTTATTATTATTAAATTATCCATAATTTTAATTAAGCTGTTTTGCAAAGGCAACAAATTTTAATGATAACTTAATTGCAATTTATAAATTTTTACATACGGAAATCGTAAAATAGATCTACAGTCTGTATTCGCGAAAGCTCGTAAAGTGGAACGAATGTGTTGTTGCAACGGTAATAAAAGTTTGTCTGTGCAATATTTTTTATGATGCCGCGACGCATTTTTTCTTTCTATGTTATCCGTGAAATGAGACAAATAGTAATTCTGGTTAAATCGTAAAATCCACTCCATCAAACAAATACTTAAATCTCAACGATGTAAAGATTTCAAAATCTAATATGTTTAATATTTTATTTTAAAGTAGTAAAAAGGAATTTATTTATTTCAAGAAGCATTATCTTGTTGGTTGCGTTATATGTCATATAAAAGAAATGTTGTATAAATAGATCAAAAGAACTAGAACTGCCAGCCTATAATAAACCTAAAATATTTGCAACACTGATTTTTTAAACAAATAAATACAATATAAAAAAAATGTGATAAATAAGTACCATAACGACTATCAATCGCAAAGAGGTAATATTATTTAGGTTATGGACGTGATGTAAACCGCTAATATCTTCTTCTCTGGAATCCATTCCAAACATTGTCAATTAACATGGTAATCTCACTTTATTTGCTGTTAGATACAATAGTTCTATAGAGCTCACACCAAAGCAGTCCCTAACGTTTTTCGACTTCTTCCTCGTCCCCTCGTCGGTTTTCTTTTATTCACTGCACTGGCACTTTTGGTTTCTATTCTCCTTAGAACCACTTCATTTAAAACATGTTGCGTCCATTTTAAAGATTAGTCGGTACACCCACGTTTAAAATGCATTTGGTTTGTACTTTGTATCCTTAGTTAGTGCCCATCTCTCTGCACCAATACATCTTCTTGTTCTTCAGTTATCGGTTGTCTACTTTTGAACGTTTGCCACTTTCATTCCTTTCTATGTTTCCCTGTCTTGTGCTGCTTCAAACCATCTCCTCCCTGCTACCAGCTTTATATCGTCCAGCCATCTCTTCGTTGGTCTGCCTATAGTATGGTATTTTTGATGTCCTTCTGTCTGTTATGCGACACGTGTTGTTACGTCAATAATCTCGATTCATCATTACAAGTAAAAAAATCTCAGGAAAGAAACAAGAATCCAAAGCAAAAGAAAGTTAAGCACAAATCTATAAAATCTGCGTAAGGCCGATTATGATTTAAGCAGTAGAAACTAGAGCAGAGAAAACAACAAACAAACGACTCTTAAGAACGACAGAAATGCAAACACTAAAGCATTATCAAGTTTCAGCCTATTTAAAAAATCACGTAGACAGAATGCCTACAAATCGCCCGCCTAAAATTACTGGTATGGTACAAAAGCTGGAGTTTAGCAACTTAAATATAACTACTCCCCATTATTGATAGAATCACAAAACATAGTCCTAACGTATAAAAAAAAAAGAGATAAAAAAATTCATAGAGGGTCCATTATAAAAGTAATGCGCATTTTCTACGAAAAATAAAATTATTATTTAAAGTTCTTCAAAATACTCTCCCCCTGCATCAATATACTTTCGGAGTCTGCTACGCCTGGAAGGCACCCTGAATCTCCTCGACAGGAATGTCTTTTAATAACCTAGCTCATTCGCGCTTCTTTCGAGCGGTAGGGATGATTTTGTGTGCCACGCTCTGCCTTTTCGGTTCTGGGTTGTACTAGAACATCTAGGATTCGTGTTTGTTTACGACAGTTAGGAGTCCGGCTCATTTTGAATCAAATCCAAAAGTTCTTGACAGCGCAAAATAAAAAAACAGACTTCACGCGGAGACACGTCTTTCCGCTCAGAACAGTCGAAGCAAGTTGGCGACCGGCTACGTTGGAAAGGCCAGATCCTCCACCACATTTCCCGACCGGTTTTACCAAGCTGGGATGGATAGTCCCATAACAATAAAAACATGCGCATTACTTTCATAATGGACCTTGTACACAAGCAAATTTGAGCTGCCAAGCATCCAGAACCTGCAGGGCTTCCACAAAGTCTCCTAAAGCCGTTACACATAAAGTAACCAAAGGTCATTTTATATTAAAAATCAATTTTTTTTTTATTTGCAATCAACTAGAAGAATTTTCAGTGTTTGATTAAACTGAACTGAACTGAACTCTACTCGATTCGACTGACTCTGTTGGTGTAAAAATACTATAGTAATAAAACACTCGTATACTGAAAATTTTCAGCTCAAACCCAAGTATATTAAATATTTATTTCATGGCAAATTACACAAGCGCTTTACGTTGCTTTGAGTTACTTTAGTTCTATGTATGTATTGTAATGTAATGTAATACCTGCTCTATAACAAAAATAAGTAACTAGTATAGACTCACACTGATACACACTAATACTACCACATGTAAAGCAATATAAACGAAAACATTCATAGTTCTAACTAAAACACGAGTATAATCTGAATAATAATTTATAAGCAATAATATTTAACAAATCGTTTATTCCCTTTACGTTATAGAATTGATTTGTTTTAGATAATTTTATCTCAATATCAGGTAATCAACACAAAATTTCCAATAAGTCAATTTCAAAAACAGTTACTCAATTAGCCACGTTTACGATTATTATATCCGTTATTAAGGTATTACATATACAAAATACAATCCTTAATAAGTTAATGGAACTTTGCAAATTATAATTAAAATGATTAAAGCTTGAAATTGGTTTGGCATAAAACTTGAAAGGTTTATAGACAGGAAACATTGGCGGCCAAGTCTGTATGTATCCCCTTACAATAGCAATAAGGTGGAGATTCAATTTTATTTTACGTTCATAGTTAATTTTATGTTGTTGGTGGAGAAACAGTCTGAACACGTTCCCAAAGGCATTATGTTACGTTTTCGCTTAACAACCATGTATATAAAAAATCTAATAACGGGTTCAATTAAATTTCGATTCACTATGGATAGAATAGAAGAGCTGTTGTTATATCGCACATTTTATTAAATAATAATTAGATTATTTTATTACCTACAGACAAATAAAGTTTATAAGAATTAAAATAAAATGAGTTATTCAATTTACTACGAACTTATCCAATCAGCAAAGAATTTTCTTAGAATATAGCAGAAGCTTAAGTAAAAAGAAAGCAAATATTATTAGTTCTTATTAAATAATAATTAAAAAAATAATTAATTCTAAGAACTGCGCAAATAAAAAAAACTAAGTTGAGCTTATTTCATGCCTTTAATATTTAAGATTCTTAGAATAGTATTTGATAATACCAAGAATTAGCTATTTTATTACTTCCTTGCATACATTTATTGTTTCTAGACTATGCTAATAATCAATATTGATTGCATACCTAAACTGTTTCCGCTATAAATATATACATATGTACATATATATTTTCATCAATGTTAATTTTAAATGTTTCTAATTATGTGTATTTTATCAACATAATAAGCCTAAATAATTTAATTCTGAAGTATACATTATATTAATAAATGTACGAATAATTTATTGTTATTAATTTTAATTATATAAAACATGTTTAATTATATTATAAATAAAAATAATAAAATAAATACTTATGCTGGGTTGCACCAACATCAGACGGTCCGAACCGTCCGTTAATTTTTTTTATAAAGTTGCTTGTTTCGTGGTGTAGTGGATATCATACCCGCTTAGCACACAAAAAGTCCCCGGTTCGATACCAGGCAAAAGAAAACTTTTTTTTTAAATTATGGTTTTTAATTATTATTTATTTTAACTTTTAGTGATTATCGCGTATTTATTTAAAATTTCATAATTTTATATATATTTTTAGATTGTAATTTTGATATGTTTTTCAACATTTCGGATGTCTTGATTGCAAATTAATTGAATTAAATTCAGATGTAACGTTTTAATTTGTTTTGTGTTACACCATTTATTATATTCAATAATATTTTTTGCTAGGTTGCTCAATCCGCAGGTTAAAACGGTCGGTTTAAACCGATTGTTTTTAGACGGCCCGTCGCGACCGAGTGTTTGCACCAGCGCGATCCCGATGTTCTACGATGTATGCGCGGTGTTAGCCGAAGCGATTGACACGTTCATTTTAAATTTAATTGTCCAAATAAATAACATAACATATAATAATAATTTATCATATTTAACATATCTATTATATCATCTAAACCACCTGAAGAAAGTGAACTTGAACTTGATGAATCCATTTCCAAATGTAAACAAATTCACTAATTCACAATTTTAAGGTTAGAAACACAGCGTAATTGATATAACCGTCCGAAATTAGGTCGGTTCAAATCAGTCGATTTTTAGGTGTTAAATAACTGAGGATTCCGACCGATAAATGTTGGTGTAACAGAAAACGGTCAATAATCTGATCAAATTTGTCGTTCTGAACGACTGTGGTTAATGGAACCCATCATATACGTTTTCATTGTTCTTTTTATTGTATTTTCTTTTTGTGTATAAAAATTCTATTATAGTATCCAGTATTCACTAATTTACAAATTATTGTTTCGTGGTGTAGTGGATATCAGACCCGCCCAACAAGTAATCGCTCTGAACGCACTCTTGCGATCGACATCTTGATTTTGTGCTCCGTATAATTAATTAATAATTTACCGGAAAAAAGTGGAATTAATTGTTGGAAAGTGTCAAAAAACCTTAAAATAATTAAAAGTAGCTGAAAAGAAGTGTTTCTGGCCCCGGGGCAGCCCGGAGGCCCTCAGAAAAAGTGTTTGAAATTTGACAACTGTCAAACATAACCTCAATCTGAAATTAATTAAATTTATATTTAATTGTCGATTTATTTCGGATATTTAACAAAGAAAATAGTAAATATTTACTAAAAATGGTTGACGAGAAGGCAAATGGAAACCCACCACCCCCGCAAGTGAGTAATAGAATATTAAAACGAAAATTATTAATTGAACCTAACCTGACGGGTGCAAAAAGGAGTGTAAATGTTCCCACTCAGAATCGATTTGAGGTGCTCACACCGATGAACACCCATGATAATCCGATTGTGGGTGAGAAAATTACCCCCCAAACGGCTAATCCTTCAATTCCTTTAATTCCTAAATCTAATTTGTCAGCGCCTACTAATATAAATAAACCGCCTGCTAGTTTAAATAAACCGCCTCCTATTATTTTACATACTCAATTGGACAATTTAAAAGAGTTGTTTTCATTTATCAAAAATAATAGTAATGATAAATTTTTTATTAAACACGGCTTTAATAATAGAATTTCAATACAAACTAGTACCATGTCTGACTTTAGGCTATTAAAAGAAGCATTTAAAAATGAAGAATTAGAATTTCACACATTTACACAAAATAGTGAAAAAACTCACAGTTTTGTTATGCTTGGGCTTCAGGTCGACCTTAAAGCAGATGAAATTAAAACTGAATTTTCAGAATCATATGAAATAGATATTTTAAACTGCATGAAAATGCAAAATAAATCTATTTATATCTTAACAACAAGTAATATAATTACT
Source organism: Tachinus rufipes (assembly GCA_963932245.1). Taxonomy (NCBI): domain Eukaryota; kingdom Metazoa; phylum Arthropoda; class Insecta; order Coleoptera; family Staphylinidae; genus Tachinus; species Tachinus rufipes. Next base: position 38,971,110 of record OZ010741.1, on the reverse strand, counting down.
TTAAAGGAATTGAGCGATAAAGTCCGTTATATATACCACACGTCGGTTACTTTTGAGAGATATTTTAATAAAAAGCTCATAAGCCAATGTCATCGATGTCAAGAGTGGGGTCATGCCACGTCAAATTGTTTTGTGAATGCACGATGCTTAAAATGTGCCGGCAATCATTTAACCCATACCTGCACCAAAACTAAGGATGAAAATGCCACGTGCGCTAATTGCAACGGGCCGCACCCAGCCAATTCGATCAACTGTCTCGTCTACCAAAAAAGGATAGATGGCATACAAAAATCCAGGCAGTCCAAAGGATTATCAACTTCAGGACGACAGCAACAGCAGCAACCTATTAAATATGTAGCAGCGCCGCAGCCCGCAGTGAACGCTTGGGCAACAAAAAGGAATCAATATGCCGCAAAATCACAAACAGCAGAGCCAGCAACCTCAACAATATGTGGACCAGAACCAGAAGCAGTTTTTAAGCAACCAGCAGTCGCAGCAGTTTCCAAGCAACCAGCAGTCGCAGCAGTTTCCAAGCAACCAGCAGTCGCAGCAGTTTAGAAGCAACCAGCAGTCGCAGCAACAACATCAGCAGCAGCGTCCCTCCCAAAATAATAAATCATTTTTGTTCCCAGACAATGATGATTATAATAATGTGATGGGGGAAATTAATAGACTAAAAGGAATGGTGAACCTATCGAGAATGTTCAGTTTGTTAAAAAAAATGAACGATCGGATAGAGTGTTGTCGCTCAGAAGCTGACAAGTTTCAAACCATCTTATCATTTATGTCACAATTGGACTAAATGGCTGATACACTGAAAATTTTCGAATGGAACGCCAACAGTGTGAAAACAAAGGTTGGTGAACTTATAGAATTTCTTACAAGGACAGAAGTAGATGTTTTAATAATTACGGAGACAAAATTAGATCCCAGTATTAAATTTAAAATTAAAGGCTACCAAGTCGAAAGACAAGACCGTAACATTGCAGGTGGGTGGGGTGGCTCTGCTTGTAAGAAATTCGATAAGTTTTATGCGCATAAATTGTAATAGCAATTTGGAACATATCGCAATACGATTGGAAGATGGAGTAACGCTGGTAGGTGTGTACAATATTTTATAATATAATTTACTCATTGGAGATTTAAACGCACGACACAGCACTTGGAACTGCCACCTCAACAACCCCAATGGTACATGTTTATACAACATGTCCATTGCACATAACCTACACATCATGCATCCACCTTCATACACACACTACCCACCTAATGGAATGACACCTACAACAATAGATTTGGCAATCAATAAAAACGTGACAAATATAACAGATTTGAAAACAGTAGACGAACTGAGCTCGGATCATACACTAATAACATGCACACTATACAACACAATTAACAGACAAAGACAGATTGTACAAAAACCCGACTACAAGAGTGCCAATTGGCCTCTCTTTAGGAGGATTCTAAACAGAGACGTTATTGTAGACAGAAACATTAACAGCCCCCACAAAATTGACAGACAAGTTGAAAATTTGACAAAAACTATACAAAAAGCTCTGAAAAAGAGCGTAAAAATGAAAACAATAGACCTTCTGGCAGACAGACTACCTCAAGACATTATTGACAAAATTCAAAATAGAAATAGAGTTCGTAAAATTTGGCAAAGGACCGGAGATAGGACTGAAAAAGATAACATGACAAATTTGAACAGACAAATTAAATTTGACATTAAAGAATTCAGAAACAAATCTTGGAACGACAGAATTGAGAGACTTTCATACAGAGACAACTCGATCTGGGCCCTGGTGAAGTCGATCAAACAAAAATTAATGACGATACCGACACTGACAAGTGAAGATGGCATTACTACCGCCATCACTGACGTTGACAAAGCAGAAATGCTAGGGGCAACATTAGAGAAAATACACGTTTTAGACGATGACGAGACCGACGAACAAAAAGAAATCACTGTAAGAGTGGAACGTTTCCTGTCAGAATATCAACCTATTCAGGATGAAATATCTTTGACAAGTCCCAAAGAGGTTAGAGAAGTGATAAGAAAACTACTATCATTAAAAGCAGCAGGACACGACAATATACAGAACATTACACTAAAACACATCACACGAAAAACACTGGTACAACTGCATTACATAATAAATGGGATCATTACGTTGGGTTATTTTCCAAAACTGTGGAAAATAGCTCAAGTGATGCCCATTCACAAAACTAAACAATCACCTACTTCGCCCGACTCATATCGTCCAATATCACTACTCACGACATTAAGTAAACTGACGGAAAAAATCATAATAAAAAGACTGAATACATTCGAATTGGACAACAAACTGACGACCGACAATCAATTTGGTTTTAGAAGCGGACATGGGACGGTTCAGCAAATTGCTAGAATCGTCAACGACATTCAAATTAGCTACAACAAAGACAAAGTGACTGACATGGTTCTGCTCGACGTCAAGAAAGCTTTTGACCGAGTATGGACAGACGGACTAATCCATAAAATGGTGACACAACACTACCCACAATACTTGACCAAACTTGTACACAATTATTTAACAGGCAGGCAGTTCCAGGTAAAAGTAAATGACACTCTTTCCTCCTTAAGAACTATAGTTGCTGGTGTGCCGCAAGGCTCAATTTTAGCCCCAAAACTTTTTAATATTTACATAAACGACATACCTGTCTTTGAAAAGACAAATCTTGCATTGTACGCAGACGATACTGCGATTTACTCAAGCTCTTTCTACGCAATGGCCGCACAAAAACAAAACCAAATACACCTAAACACGCTGCAAAAATTCTTCAAGTTTTGGAAAATACAAATTAACACTAACAAATCAGAGCGAATAATTTTTACACGTAAATTCACAAATATTAAAACATTTACAAACACCAAACTCGACCAAGATACTATACCGACGAAGCAGCACGTCAAGTATCTGGGAGTCTATCTAGACTCTCGTCTAAATTATCATAAACACCTCACTCACACAATAGACAAAACAAACCAGGCCATCAAACACATATATCCATTCATAAACAAAAACAGCTCACTTTCATCAGACACCAAAACTCATCTTTACAAAACAATCATTAGACCGGCTTTGACTTATGCAGCTCCAGTTTGGTGCTGCGTAGGCAAGACCAACCTAAATAAGTTACAGATAATGCAAAATAAGTGTCTTAGAATGGCGCTACGAAAAGACAGGTATGTCAAAATTACTGATTTGCATCAAGAGGCAAAAGTACCACTAATTTCGGACCACATCCTAGAAAATTCTCAAAACTTTTATAAATTTAAACTCGACAACAACGCTCTTCTCACAGGATTAACCAGTATAAGAGCGCACAACAAACCTTTCCGACTGAAACACAGGCTCAGCTACCAATGTCTTCCAATCTTTAACCAACATGATTGAACCTGCTTTATCATAATTGTATCATATTTGTATCATATTTGTATTTGTAGTATTGTACAAAACTGTTTTTTTTTAACTTGTAAATAGTAGGTTAGGTTAGTTTTTAGGTAAAATTTGTTAAAATTTGTTACCGTTGTTTATGCGGAACATTTAATTGTACCAAAACCATAATAATTTAAAATGTTTATAACCTGTGTAAATGAAGAATGAAAGATTAATAAATGTAAGAATGAGAGAAGAATGAATGTGAGTCTGAATGGACGAAATGTATATAGTAATTATCACAATTGTTTATTTATTATGTCGATTGTATACCGATTGTTGTAGTTTCTTAAAACATGAAACAATCTAAACCTGAAATGTACACCAAAAACCCTGTTTTATGTATAAATTTAAAAAGATTTCAATAAACAATAATAAACGCCCCAACGCCCAACAAGTGGAAGGTCCCTTGTTCGATCCTAGAGCAAAACCAACTTTTTAAAAAAATTATATATTTAATTTTTATAAATTATGAGTACTTCACTTAATTTTATTTTAAATAGGTTGTTTTTGTTCTATAGAGTTTTAATTTTTTATATTTTATATAAATTAATTGAATTAAAAAAAGATTATTTGTTTAAAATATAAAAATATTATTGAATATAATAAATGATGTAACCTAACAAACACAAAACAAATTAAAACAAAGAATAACGTTACATCTTAATTTAATTCAATTAATTTGCAATCAAGACATCCCCAACAGTTGAATATAGGTATATGATGAATATTTTATGTATATTGAAATTATCTGAAAATATTTATAAAAATATAAAATTTGAGATAAATGAGTGATAATCCTTAAAATTAAAATAAATAATAATTAAAAACCATAATTAAAAAAAAAAAAGTTTTATTTTGCGTGGTACCGAATCGGGAACCTTTCGTATGCGAAGTGGGTATGATACCCACTACACCACGAAACAAGCAACTTTATAAAAAAAAATGAACGGACGGTTCGAACCGACCGATGTTGGTGCAACCCAGCATTACATTAATATTAAACAAATAACAAGCAATAACTAATTTGAAAGAAATCTAAACTGATAATGAAATTTAGACATTTGCTAGCTGTTCTTTGATAAACGGAAACATTTAAAAATCGCATGTCTAAGAAAAATATAATAAAACAATACTTACATTCATTCAAAGTACATATAATAAATTTATATATAATATATAATTAAAGTCAGGATGCAAAATTTGCCTAAACGTTGAAACCTATATCCAATTTTCGATGACTTTATCGCATACATCTGGTTGAATTTACTAGATGGCGTTGACGGTTATGGTGATGATTCCGCCAGACCAAAATCTCGGAATGCATTTTGTGCTAGTATTTCTCGTGTAGTTCGCTTCAAACCCGACCCGACAATTTTGCATGCTCACATATCCATTCATCCAAAAATGTGTCAATATTTGAGTCAACTTCGAACTGCTGAGAAGATTTAGTATAGTAATTTCTGACTCAATTGGATTTTATACAGGTGCAAACCAAAATCCAAAATTAAAGACGAAAAAAACCAAGTTCTTGTAAACGACAAAAAATTGACTGCCTCGGATTTTACCAAACATGAAAGACACAAGCAACCTTGGGTTTGAGTGACGTACAAGTTTGTTAGCTCCTTATAAATCAAATTAGATGACTCAAATTTAGTCACCAAACGTCAAATAGTCGACTCGGCAGGGCAGTTATAGCAAAGATAAAAATCACACAAAAACTTGACAAATGTTGCTATAACAACATGGCTGCTGTAACCTTACAAATTTCGTGCGTCCAACTAAAAGACCCTTTACAACAACAGATTGCTTTCCATAAGCTGCCAGAATTTATTACGATAATTTTGTTTTGTTGTTTTGATTGTTTAAAAAGAAAGACTATGATAAAAAGTATCAACCTGTTAAAACTTAAGTTTGAAATTTGACAATGCATTGTTGATTAGTATTTGTTTGGCAGTCAATGGCTGCTTTCAGAACGACTCATCGGTCGCAATCGCTGAGTCATCAATCGGAGGAAAGCGCTGAGCCCGTCTGAAAGGTATATTTTAGACCTTGTAAACTTTTATCAACTTCATAAACATAAAACTCATAACTAGTTATAAATTTAAATAAATGATTTAATTAGTTTTTGAAGCCGCTACTTAACCAGATATAATATATTCTTAATATGTAGTGCCATTTAAAAAATTGATTATTTTTATATTTTTTTATATTTTTAATTTCTTGCCCAAGTGTTGTACGTAGTAATTCCATATATTTATTAAATACCTATGTTGCCTTCTTTCTCGATTTTTTTAATAGTATGTAAATTTATATGCGCCGATTAACTGCCGAGTTGATTTGTCAGCAAGCAAGCAAACCTAAACGAATGATGAGTAAAATGACAAGCGCTGCCAGCAAACGATGACTCAGCGGTAGTCAGCAAGGGCGTTCAGTTCGCATGCTGAGTCGTTCTGAACGCGTGAATGCTGTCAGAGAAATTGTAACATAAAAAAAATTGATCAAGCGTCAACCAATATCAAAGCAGATCTAGATTCTACTCTGAAAAAGTCTTCCCTTCGTTTACAACAGTCAAATATTGGATGGCCGTACGAGCTGCAAAGACAAACATCGCAATGGTCAACTAAATGAAATAAAATGGTTGAGAATATCCACAAAATAGTATTGGATGACCGTCGACTAAGTGTCGAAAGTGTGAAAGCTAGCAGACATGATAGGCATTTCAAAAAATGCTGTACATCAGCATATTGACCAAAAATGTAGACATAAGAAACCTGTGAGCAAGATAGCTGCCGCAACTACTTACAATAAAACAAAAACAGAGTCGTAAAGATATTTCAATTGAATGTTTGGCAAAGTTTTACAACAATAAAGCCGAGTCAGTTCATAACTATGGGTCCTTTCACTTCATATGTGAGACAAAGAAAAAGACTGAAAGAAGAGAACCGGCTCCAAAGAAGATACAATTCCGTAGCATCTCAAACATCAAACTGAAGTTTTATAAGATTAGTTAGACTCTAAAATGCAGTACAAAGTTGTCAACTATTCTTGGAAAAAGTCCTCCAAAATATAAATTTTATCTACGTTTACATCGACGACGTTTTAATCGCATCCAGTTAAAAAAAAAGCACAAAAATCATCTTCGTCAAGTGTTTGAAACATTTCAAATAATATGGAATTTTGATTAATCTCGTTAAATTTACCTGGTAAAAATGTGTTATTAAATTCCTTAGATTCAAAGTTACCCAACAAGAGATCATACCACTTTATAAAAAGATAATTAAAGCCATTGCAAATTACCCACTACCTAAATCTGCAAAAGATCTACAACGTTTTTATGGAAACTATCAACAAAAAGAAACAAACAGAAATACGGTGACCTAAACAGATTTATCCATAAATATATACCACAAGCCTATTACTTTCACCTTCCAACAAAACACAGATAAGTATTCACCTCGTCAATTTCAACTTCTTGGTTTTATTGAGCAATTCACCACCGACATCAAGCACATCTAAATTTGAAGAAGACTCCATAATAGTGATACTTCCAGGAACTAATACAAAACTATACTGCGACATGTCTACCTCGACAGCTCAACTTTTTGTCACAAAACCCTTTCGACAAACTATTTTCAACTCTCGGGGAAAACTTAGCACATGCGGACTACGCTAAAGTTAGTAGTTGAGCGACACATCAAGACGCGTTTGTTTACCATATCAGCAAGCAAAAATTTTTCGTCTGGTTTCATTGACAGTAGGAAGTTTCACACCACCATCCAAAAGATCAAACAGATTCAACATTGATCTGGTAGAAGCTTTACTTTCCTCAAATGGCTACCAGAATGTGGTTACAATCGTCAACCGCAGATAACACTCTGACAAAAACAGTCGCCAGAACCCCTTGCGGATTACTGACCAAGGCAAACAATTTAAATCTAATTTTCAACTCTAAGGAGAAACTTAGCACATCCAGACTACGCTAAAGTTACTAGTTAAGTGACACATCAAGACGCGCTTGTTTACCATGTCAGCAAACGAACATTTTTCGTCAGGTTTCATTGCCAGTAGAAAGTTTCACACCACCATCCGGACGATTCAAACACATTCACATTAATCTGGTAAAAGCTTTACTTTCCCCAAATGGCTACCAGAATGTGGTTACAATCGTCGACCATTTTTCACGATGGCTAGAAGCGTATCATGTAGATAACATTCTGGCGAAAACAGTCGCCTGAACCCCTTCGAATTACTGACCAAAGCAAACTTACTCGGAATAGAACATATCCACACGACAACATATCACCCCTCTTCCAAGTATGGTAGTTTAGTGGAAAGATTTCATCGTCAGATAAAGGCTGAACAAAAAGCCTTTTTATAATTCTTCTCGGCTTCCATTACAAACATGTTTTCTTCTGCGTTTGTCAGAACAATTTTTGCTACCTAGTCTAAAAGTCAACCTCAAAGCAACATTCCAGTTTGTTAACAGTTTAAAGAAACACTTCGCAGACCTAAAACCAGTTACTGGCTCACCCCAAGAGAATAGAGCAATTCTCGTGTACAGAAACCTCAGCTTACAATCTTACCATCTTATCAAAGACAAACAAATCAAAGTGTCAATCGATCGTATAAAATCCGCATAAGTCATCACGGAAGAAGATAAACCACTTCAGCAACAAACCATTACCAAATTCCCAGTCAACCATCCAAAAAATAAGCAGCTTAACAACATAACTCAAGTATTTAATCTCATCCACATAAATAAACAGGGTTTTATCCCGTAATAAATACGCCTTGAAGCGTCTCACATTAAGAAATACCAGAATATTCAAGAGCCGGATTTTCCTAATGCAATACCAATAAATGTTTATCGATAAAAGAAACTTTGAGAGCCTTCTTTCATAAGGCTGTAATGTTCCTCACAAACATTACTGATACAATGCTAGAGACGTCGCGTTTTCCTTCTGCATGGAAAAAGTCCTAATGTCATTCCTATCCCAAATTATCGCCCAATAAGCCTTTTTTCAACCCTAAGTAAAGTGGCAGAAACTATCATCTTAAATAGAATCTAAAATCTAAAATAACTTGTTGTCAAATCATCAAAATGGGTTTTCCATAACTCATTAACTCTAACCAGGGTAATTGATCAAATCAAAACTTGTTTTAAAACAGATTACTGGCGCCATATTCTTCGACGTTGATAAGGTATGGCACTAAAGTCTACTCCTGAAACGTCTCAGGTTCAATCCGAGATTAATTAAACTTGTTGCTTCCTATCTGAAAGAAAGCTGTTTGGACACATGTCTACCCCTTGCACAATTTCAGAGTTCAGTATATCTCGTTAACTTTTTCATAAGAACGTCTACTTAAATAACACTCTAATTCCGTAGAGTACTGAAAAGTACCTAAAAATACAGTTAGACAGAAGATTAACTTTCATATTGCACATGACAGCCATATTGCTAATGCTAAAATGGCAAGCATTCTATTAACTCTGCTGCTAAGGACCTCAACATGAGTACTAGCAAATATTCATAACAATCGTTTGCCCAATACTGACATACGCATGCTCAACACGGGATATAGCTGTTTCTTCCTATCTAGAATCATTTCAAAGTAAAATTCTGATTTATCCTCAAAACACCTTACTACGTTTGTAATACCCAACTGAGAGCTGACACGGAATTCAACCCAATCAGAAACCACATGTTAGTTTTAGCAAAAAACTTCTTCAATAAAATCTCGTCTTGCTGTACAAGACGAACGAACTTCAAAATACAAGCGACCAATTGATATGCTCGCTGTATAAGAAAAACTCGTAGCTCTTCAACTGCCATCACACTAAATCAACGCCTAAAAGCCTTATGCACACCAGTTGATCCTGCCCTATTCGTGGCAATCTGGTCCACCTCGTCTTCTTGCATTAGCTCGCTAATGCTACGGCTCGATATCATTTCTGCGTGTTTTTATAAAAATTTAACCTGCACATAATTACCAATATATTCTAAACAATTAGATCAGATGCAAAATCCGCATCATCAATACATAGTGTACCATAATCCTAACCACTTAATTAACACAACATCAAGGTACTCTAATACCAGTGCTCCTTAATAATGTATTGTGCCCTACATACAACCTTAAGACCCAACTAGCCAGTGTGAGCTTGATAATCTTTCGCAGTTATTGTGCAACCACAAGGCCTCAACTGCCAGTGCACAACATGCTTTTGGCTGTTACGTTTAAGGCCAGATACAGTGTTATCACACAACCCGAAAGCGTGCCAGTGTGCAAATAACAATCTTTTATAGCCCTCCAAGCATGCTACAGCTATCAGTACATCGATGACCACACTGCCAATGTACTTTGTATCACACACCTCCAAAACCCCCTTCGTCTATGTGTGAATAACCTCTGATAGCTGAATTACACCCCTAAAAGTTGCCTTAGTCATTGTGTAATTAACTCTCTTTCTCTTTGAACTTGCAATACTTTCCATCAACAAATATAATATCAATCTATTGCTAGTACCCTTAAGAACAACCTTAGACGCTCTACCTGCACGTAAATAACAATTTGTATAGCATATTAACTATTATAAACAACGCTAATAACAAACAACACTGTTAACATTAATATATTGCTATTCTTCAGATCGGCCAAGAATATAATATTCTTTACAAACTACCTCTCTAAAAATATTATTTTCTTAAATTATTCGTTCTTACCTGACAGCTGTCAAAAACAGCTTAAACATAAATACCGCATAATGAAAACCATTTCTATAATAAAGCATATTTCGTATCATTGTCATAGACAAATAAATAAAATCAATATCAGAATCCATAAGAAAATATCATAAGAAGAGATTGAATAAAATAAAGTAAAAAAATGGACATTTAAATATGATAATACATTAACTATTTTAAAAGTAAATACAATGATAAATAATTATCCTCGAGTTAAATCCAAATATTTCATTAATTTGTTTGTCTGACCTCAAAGTAAATCAATTTACAACACCGACTACGGTCTGCTTACATGCCAATGTATAGCGTTATTTAATTTAAATAACATGTATGTGCCTTACCGTACGTCTGTTTTAGCCAGTAAAAACTAAATAAACGTTGGCGTGGTGTTAATAATTGCGGTTATTTATGGGGTCAACTTAATATATTATAAATCTTCGAGAGTTATACGTTTAAGTAGTCCTGTGGCACTTATAATGTGAAATAAATATATTTATTTAAAAGGATACTAGTGTAGAAGACGGAGATGGTAGGAATGCGAAGTAAACCGGAAATGCATTCAAGAGTCGACTGGCGGATTGCAATATAAACACAAACACATACTGTCTGCAATAATAGCTCAATACAAGTATGTAAAGGAATATGCATATTACTTATATTATGAATCTAGTTATACAAACATTTAATTTACTTGCGTTTGTTGTTCAAGTTCGTGATTTGAATATGCAGCATTCTATGCATACCAAAGGATTCTCAAGAATTATCAATATCGTATATAACTATATTTTGTAATTATAATTCACCCGGGGTTAGGTAAAATTACTAATACCCACGTTGCAATTAAATTCATAATGGCATCTAATGAAGTTGTCAGTATTGCTTTATAATACGACATAAATTGCGCTTATATTGTGTCCTGCAGACATAATTGCAATAAACAATTTGCTTTTATTAGTAATTGGAAAAATTGCAACGAATGATTCTGATGACTAGTAAGATATTAGACGGTATTATATTTGCAGTAATTTTGTTAACCTACAAAGGTCAAAGTCAGAGCAATTATAGAAGAATCTCATGTTTTATGTAACGACCATGTCTTAGGGTTACCATTTCCTCGACATAAAGTGTAAGAATTAAATAGCAGAAAATTATGTGACCTACAGGTGACTCTACAATAAGTTAATGAAAATCCAAAATTCTTGCATTAATATAATATACTCAGTGAGACTTTTCATGAATTTCGTTAAAAATAATTAATTAAATTTTATAAATATTTTACTCTTAATCCATATTTACTGAAAAAATACTTTTCTATAAATATATTGCATAACAAAATTATGCAAATAATATTTACTTCCATATAATGATATTTTTATTGACATTTATATAGACATTCATTAAAATAACACTTCACGTTATGATTTTATTATTTTATAATGTTATTGGGAATCATTTCAGTTTTAATGATGTTATTACCATAATTGAATGAGTAAAGCGTATATTTCAAATATATTTTTATCTCCCATTCTTTCAAGAAATGAGGTAAACAAGATTTTATGCGTTGAATTTGTAGCGTCTTCGTTTTATGTTTGTTCCTCTAATTAATGTGTTTTATTAGCTACATGACAGTAAACATTTAAAAATGTCCTCAAATATTAAAATTAACATTCCAGATAAAACTAAATTGAATAACATAAATAAATAAATAAAATTCTGTGTGGCCTAAAATATAGTAATTCAAGCATTGATAGACATTTTAGAAGACAAAATATTCCGCCATCAAACATCAATATAAATATAGTAGACTTAAATAGCAAACAACAATAAGTACCCCAATTAGTTTTAGTAAACTGTCAACAAACCCCAATACAAACTCCTAGTAGACAACAAGAAAACTCTACAAGATATCTTATATTCTAGAATTCCTAATCTTGAGTCGCGTTAATAAAATTTGCAATAAATTCAAACTTTGATTTCAAATTCAATTTTTGACTCGTAAAAAGAGTAGTAGAAAAGAGCACAATACATTGAACTGTTCATAACCTAACTTTAACTAACTCATTATTTTACACAACCCAACACCAATCAAAAATCCAATTTTATTGCAATAAGGACCAATACAAATGCCAATCAAGATTAACAAAAAACATAAAAAAGACAACTTGTGCAGATCTATTTACGAATATAACAGCAGAAAAACAATTTTTTTAGAATTCATTTACTGAAATTAAGAAGTAGATTTAACTTCGTCACTATACCAATAATCTCAGCCGGTTACAAACTAATAGACTATGAACATTTTCAGCAATCATACAGTTCGGTAGTAACTCAATATCTAAAAACTCTAAAAACTTTTTATTTTAACAACCTGCCATAACTCCAATTGAACTTTACTTTAGTACCGCTAATGTTGAGAGCAAAATGACGCATAACTAAGTATATATATATATATATATATATATATATATCTTTAACTGAAACCTGTATTATTCAAATAACAGATTTTCTAAACCAGAAGACTAGCAACACGTCAATCCGTTCCAAAACGGTAAAAAAATGTTGTGAACACACAAAAACTCGTATACAATATTATATAGCTCAATCTTTAAGCATTGATGATTTCCATAAATACTTGTATCTTGATTCAGCTCTTTTCTGTCGTCCATTGTTGGACATAGGCGTCATCTAATTGCTTCCATACGTTTCTGTCATTATGACATCTTGTTGAGGGTCTTCCCTGGCTCCGTTTTTCCTGGGTCTCCATTCTATTATTTTCTTACTCAATCTTCCGTCGTATAGCCTTACAATATGTCCAACTCATCACTTTGCCTTTGCAATGCTTATAAGATACTTTGCACGCCAATTGTGAATATCTTCGTTTCTCTCTCTCCCTTGTAATGTAATCCCAAACATTTTTTTCTGCGTCGTACATTGTACATTGTCCTCTTTAAACTTAGCGGGTCCCAGGTAAATGTATCTAGCAACCATCTAAATTTCTGTGTCGTCAATTTAGATTAGCTTGTCATTATCTTGGTCTTCAAATAATTTATCTTAAAGCCCACCTAGCCTGATACATCTTTCAGTTGTTGTATCATCTAACGCTAAAACTGTTGCTTAGTTGAATAATGCGTTAAAATCGATTTAGAGTATTTTGAGTCAATATTTCTTTATTTTTCTACCGTCTTTTAATTTAAAAAAATAATTACATTATTGCTAAATGCTTATACGCTGCAAACGATGTCAAATATTGAAAATAGTACTTTTCTAAAAGACCTGCAATGTTTACATTTTGCTATCGAAATATGTAACGTCACGCGTCTTTCGTATGTACATACACTGACAGATTTAGCATGTAAAGTGCCAAATTTTAATCGCCCGCATTTCATAAACTAAGTGTCTCATAGCCACACCCAAAGATTAGTTATAAAGAAACTAATTTAGCTTTTTTTTTAACTTAATGACATCTGTTAGTCATTCTCTTAAGTTTGTGAGCTGCAGAAGCGCGGCAGTAGAAAGTAACATTTCGATTTTGTTCCGTAACCCGTAACTTAAGGGTGACAGATGTTATCTTAGGTAGTAAATAAAACAATAATTCAAATTTACTAATAAAGGAGACGCCGTTGGTGTGTATATATGTTGTGTACTGTAGAAGATATTCTTAAGAACTGCCTTGAATATTGTTATTATTGCGTATAAATAGTGTTTTGTAAGAAAGAAAGGGAATGGAATTAGGTTTTACCGATCATTAACATAAAGGGACAGACATTTGTGTGATAGTCATTAAGAGTTTATGAAAAGGATGTAAGGGATTAAGATTATTGAAAATAGTAATTAAGAATTTATAAAAGGGATTAATATTATTGAAAATACGCATATTTTAACATCTGCCAGAGATTACTGGAAAGTCCACAACATATACCGGCCGCCTTGAAGGGTCTCCTTCAAATAAGTTTATTTAAAATCAAAATCATAGTCATATAAAAGAGTAAACATAAAATACTAAAAGTAACATAGATCCTAAAATATAATACATATTATAATATAAATATATTTACATAAAAACATAGAAGCAATTAATAAAGTAATTCATGCAATTTAATCAATTGGAAGTGGACACAGTTTGGATACAGGTCGAATTCGTTCACCATTAACACACTTTATTTTAGCAACTCTTACTATATTATCTCTGCCTGGCATTAATTCTACAACACGAGCCAAAGACCAATGAAGTGGTGCCGTTTCTTCCTTTAAGATAACTAATTGTCCTTTGCATATCTTCTGTTCTGCAGCGTTACCCATTTTATGTCGCTGTTGAAGAGTGTGAAGATATTCCATCTTCCATCGTTTCCAGAACTGCTGCTTCATAAACATGAGGTGTTCCCAATTTGTAAGCCGATTTTTCTTAACGTCCATAAAATTTGATTCAGGAAGCGATGTTAATGCTTGGCCAACAAGAAAATGACCTGGTGTCAATGCGATTAGATCACTTGGGTCTTCGCTCATTGGGGTTAGTGGGCGAGAGTTCAATACAGCTTCAATTTGCAGTAGGACAGTGTACATCTCCTCAAAAGTAAGCTTAGTTTCCCCTATTGTGCGTAACAAATGAGTTTTTGTAGATTTTACGGCGGCTTCCCATAGACCGCCAAAATTAGGAGCTCTGGGAGGGATAAAATTCCACTTAATTCTTCTGCTGGAAAGAAATTTTTGGATATTATTGTCAGAAGTGGCACTATTTATTAACTTGTTTAGCTCATTGTTAGCTCCATGAAATGTTGTCCCATTGTCTGAATTGATTTCAGTAGGTAATCCTCGACGAGCCACGAACCGTTGGAGTGATGCTAAAAAACAGTTTGTAGTCATGTCACTGACTAATTCCAGATGCAGAGCTTTAGTTACCATGCACACAAAAACAGCTATGTACGCTTTCTTTATCCGCTGTGATCTTCTGCTGCCTTCTTTAATCATCATTGGACCACAGTAATCTAATCCAACTCTTTCAAATGGCCTGCAAAGTTCAATACGACTGATTGGAAGATCTCCCATTGGAGGCGAGTATGGTTTTGGGGATTGTTTAAAACATTTTACACATCGTTGAATTCCACTTCGGACAGCACGTCTTCCTTGCAAGGGCCAATATTGAGATCTGATGATTGACAGAGTTAATTGAGGTCCAGCGTGAAAATTATTTTCATGGGTGTCACGTATTATTAAAGCTGTTAAACTATGATCTTTAGGTAATAATACTGGATATTTGTGGCAGAATTCTATAGGTGCATTGCGTAATCTTCCTCCTACACGTAGAACTTGGTGTACTTCGTCAATAAATAGATTTAGATTTCTTAATGGTGTCCTTTTTGGAGATTTGCCTTGTTTCAATAGTTTAAAAATATCTAGATATTCGTTTTCTTGAACTGTTCTGATTAGTTTTATCTCCGCTTCTTTAATTTCATCTGGTAGAAGATTTTCAACATTACGATTTTGCACAGGACATTGAATGTTTTTTACAAATCGAATGACATATGCAGTTATCCTCAATAGTTTTCTGAATTGTGAAATTCGATTGAGTAATTGTATTAATACATTTGTTTCTGCACTTGTATAGTTGACTGAGATACTTGGTCGTTTTTGTTCACATTTAGTATCAATGTTCAATGATTCCGGATTTGATGGCCATTGTGTTTGATTTTGTATTAACCAGGTTGGTCCATTCCACCAAAGTTTACAATTTTTCAATTCTTTGGGATGGGCACCTCGAGAAGTTAAATCTGCCGGATTCTCATTTGTTGGAACATGCCTCCAAGGAGCTGAAGAAGTTCTCTGAATAGTAGCCACTCTGTTTGCTACGTATGTTTTCCATTTTGCGGGAGTATCTTTGATCCAATATAACACGATCATAGAATCTGTCCAATGATAAATATCTACAACGGGTAGTCGAAGTGTTTCCTTGATTTGCTTCATCAATTTTGACAATAATACTGCGGCATTTAATTCCAACCTTGGGATAGTGATTGTTTTTATTGGAGCAACCTTTGATTTTGCGCTGATTAAAAGACTTGATCTAATACCATTACTGTATTCTGCTATGGCATACACGCAGGCTCCAAAGGCCCGTTGACTAGCATCAGAAAATCCATGAAGCGTTATTTTTTTAATCTCCATTTCATAGTTAAATAAGTATCGAGGCACTTTTACTTCATTTAACTGTTTTAATGATTTTCTATATTCCGTCCACTGAGTGTGTAAATGAATGGGTACAGTTTCATCCCAACCTATTTTTTGGGACCATAGATCTTGGAGTAGTATTTTTGCCGTTGCAATTACTGGTGTCAAAATTCCAAGAGGATCGTAAATTTGGGCTATCTCAGACAAAATGACACGTTTGCTTATGGTTGAAATGGTATTTTCGGTAGTTTTAAATTGAAATATATCTTTAATTGCATTCCATTGAATTCCCAACGTTTTCACTGTTTGACCATTATTTATATCCAGTACAGGATTAATTGCTTCATTGCCTGTTAATAGACAGGGTTTGTTGCTTGCCCATTTTTTTAGTTGAAATCCACTGTCTGCTAATATTGATTGAACGTCATTCATGAGTTTCATGGCTTCTTCTTCAGAATTTGCGCCACTTAACATATCATCGACATAAAAATCTTCTCTGATAACTCGAGCAGCTTCTGGATGTATTTTAGAGAATTCATCAGCCAATATTTTAAGACATTGAGTTGCCATGTAAGATGCTGGTCCTGTTCCTTGAGTAACGGTAAATTATACGATTTAGGTTCTTCATTGTAATCATCTCTCCATAATATTCGCATTAACCCATGATCAGATTTTTGTAAATTAACCTGACGGTACATCTTCTCGATATCACTAACAAGTGCAATTGGATGTATTCTGAAGCGAATCAAAATATTCACCAATAAATCTTGAACATTCGGACCAACCATCAGCACATCATTCATGGTAACGCCATTGGGGCCTTTCATTGAAGCGTTAAAAACAACTCTGATTTTTCGATCATTTCCTTCATTTTTAAAAACAGCATGATGCGGGAGATAGCATCCATTTACATCATTTGGAGATGATTCAGTCATGTGACCAAGTGTTACGTAGTCTTTAATAAATTTTGAGTAAGATTCTTGTAGATATGAATCATTCTTGAACCGTTTCTCCATTGACATTAATGCCTTTATTGCAACAGGATAGGTATTGCCGATTTCTTCAATATGCCGATTTTCTCTGAAAGGTAGTTTAACGTGAAATCGTCCATTATATCTTTGGACTGTTCTTTTGAAATGTTCTTCACACAATTCTTCTTCCTTGGATCGATGGACTTCATTTATTAATTCTTCTTGTTGCCAGAAGCGTTGAACATCTTCAGACAGTTGCAACATTTGTGAATTCATTGCATTTGTGACTGAATGTTTAGGTGTTATTTTTCCAGAAATTACCCAGCCTAAACTTGTTTTGTACATGCAATAATTGTCACGTACTATCTTTCCCACTTGTAGAACTTCCCAGAACAATCCTGCTCCTAAAATACCATCAATGCGGCGGCTACAATTAAACTCTGGATCCGCAAGTGTAATGTTTGGTGGTATTTGGAACACCTTTCGATTTATTGATTCTTGAGGCATGTGACCAGCAACTGCGTTTAAAACGATAAAACTTGTTTTTTCCTTAAATGGTCCCTTTCTTGCCGTCAGCTCTGTACATACAAGTCCACTCGGTAAAGTTTTTGCTTCAGCTATGCCACTTATAACTTGAGACGTTTTAATCAATGGTAATTGCAATTTCTTAAAAATTGCTTCCGATATAAAGTTTGATTGCGCTCCGGAATCCAACAACATCCTACATTGGTGACGTTTTCCAAACTTATCCTTAAGATTTACTTGAACTGTCGCAAGCATCGTAAAATTAATTGTTTCAGTGTCTAATGCTTGTAAAGCCTGTTCTTCTGCATGGAGAAGTGTATGATGCCGTCTTTGACATTTTCGGCATGCATAATTTGACTTACATGCCAAACTTAAGTGTGATGAAGTTAAACAGTTAAAGCACAGATTCTTCTTCTTTACATGTTGTACTCTCATAGAAATATTTAATTCTTTGAACTTCTCACATTGGTATAAGGGATGGTATGATTGATCACAGCAACTGCATTTAGAATCTATTGCCGGATATGCTTGATATCCCTTTTTACGTGGAATGCTGCGATCCATATATGATTGTTCTCGGACAGGTCGGCTTTCTAGCACGTTACACCGTTTTACTAGATATTGGAGAAGTTGTTCAAATGTTGGCTCACTGTTATTATTTAAAGATAGTTCCCAGGCATTACCCGATTCAAAATCTATTTTTCGCAAAATAATGTTAATAAGCAGTTCATTCCATTGATTGACAGGGCATCCTAAAGATTCCAATGCTTGTGTGTGCAAAATGACACTATCTGTTAATTCTCGCAGTGAATGTGCATTATTCTTTTTACAGTTGGGTAAGTCTAATAGACTATCGATGTTACTTTGAATAATTTTCCTTTTGTTTTCAAAGCGTGCTGTAAGCAATGACCAAGCTCGCTCATAATTGTCACTTGTAGTGCTAAGTTTGCTCACAATTTGAGCTGCTACATTTGTTAAGGTTCCTTTTAGATACTTCAACTTGGTGCAATTGTCCAAACGGTTATTGTTGCCAATGATAACTTGAAAAGTATCTTTAAATTCAAACCATTCTTCTATTTTTCCAGAAAACTGTGGTAAACAAATCTTTGGTAATTTAGGTTGTCGTTCTGTATAACCATACTGATGATTTGAATGTCCTGAGCCATGATTTTCTTGAATTGTTGGCTGTATTATATTTTCTAAACTCAATTGATTGATTTCAGGACTACTAGACGATGAAGTTTGCGTTAGTTGAGCAAGAATTATTTCAACTTCTTCGACAATGGAATAATATTTGTTTTCGATCTCTTCCATATATTGATCATCTTCTTCAGAGTGATTTGATAATTGCATTTGTATTTTGCAAATATTTGCAAAAGCACATTTTGCCGCTTCATATCTAGATCTTATTTGACTGTAATTTGGATTTTTATTGTTCGCTGCGAGATATTTTGCAAACTGAGTAATAATCGCTTTTTGGTGACCTCGATTTCCATGTGAAACTTCTTCAGTTGTTGCACTTAGGTTCTGTGCAGTTGAGATATTTTCTTCTTTATCCCCCATTGTATCTTCAGAATGTAGATTTGTTGTATTTACACGTAACAGCACTTAAAGTTTTGAGTATTGTGTACTTAAAGTTTTTAACACATTAAATAACTCACTTAAATTTTCGAATCTACAGACTCCTAAATAGCAACTTAACTTGTAGATCCGGTTCGAAGGACCAATTTGTTCCGTAACCCGTAACTTAAGGGTGACAGATGTTATCTTAGGTAGTAAATAAAACAATAATTCAAATTGACTAATAAAGGAGACGCCGTTGGTGTGTATATATGTTGTGTACTGTAGAAGATATTCTTAAGAACTGCCTTGAATATTGTTATTATTGCGTATAAATAGTGTTTTGTAAGAAAGAAAGGGAATGGAATTAGGTTTTACCGATCATTAACATAAAGGGACAGACATTTGTGTGATAGTCATTAAGAGTTTATGAAAAGGATGTAAGGGATTAAGATTATAGAAAATAGTAATTAAGAATTTATAAAAGGGATTAATATTATTGAAAATACGCATATTTTAACATCTGCCAGAGATTACTGGAAAGTCCACAACAGATTTAATGACACTTGGGCGGATAAGCAGAAACACCTGATTAAACCACCCGTTCGCGTTACAGTAAACTTAGTCCCCGCCCGCCCACCAAAGTGTTGATTATCAAGAAATTAGTTTAATCCGCTTAACTAAATGACATCTGTCAGTCATTTTCTTATGATTGTGAGCTGCAAAAACGCAGCATGAAAAAATAACATTCAATTTTATAACTTTCTAAACCACCCATTCGCATTTCATACACTAAATACACCGCCCGCCTACTCGAGTGTTGGTTATCAAAAAATTGGTTTAATCCACTTTTTTTAACTTAATGACGTCTGTAAGTCATTCTCTTATGTTTGTGAGCTAAAAGGACGCGGCAGAAAAAAGTAAAACTCAATTTCTTAAAGATACACTTGGGCAGGTAGACAAAAACGCCTTTCTAGACTAACCCGTTCGCATTTCAGTGCTCTTGGTTATCAAAAATTCGTTTAGTCCGCTTCTATTTTAATTTAATGACATCTGACAGTCATTCTCTTATATTGAATAGTGCAAAAATGCGGCAAAAGAAAAGAACATCCAATTTATTGATGACAAACACTGTGGTAAGAACACCTTTTTTAAGCCAACCTCCGCATATTACAAAGTAAGTGTCCCGCTAACCCAACCGAAAATTATCAATCATCCTTTAATGACCGTGAGCTGCGGAAACACGGCAGAAAAAAGTAACATTCTATTTTTTAATATCAAACACTGAGTAGGAACACCTTTCTGCCGACTCAAATGTTGGTAATCGAGAAATTGTTTTAGTTTCTTTTTTTAATCATCCGACTGCTGCACCAAAGATCGTGGCTTCAAATCCTCAACCCATCTTGTCAACGTGGAATTTTACGACTCAAATCCTTCTCTGGTGCGTAGTAGATTAACAATCTCTCCAGTAGTTCGGAATCAACTTAAAACTAGGTCCACCGGTAATGTAAGTTGCCAGCACTAGGGGCAGATAATATGCTAGCCAGCAGTAGTTGACTACGGCTAATAAAATGTTTATAGTTAGAATTGTTTATACTAATAAATGTGCTACATACATTGTTATTTACGTACAGCGTAGCGTCTTAGAGTTTGCAAAATGTTTGTATATAATGAAGAGCATTGAGATAGAGTTTTAAGATATTCGCACATAGATTAGACTAAAAAGTCTTATGAATGTGGTGTATGGTAAAGTGCATCATTTGAGATCATTGAAGTAGTTCATAACTGTCTTAGCTTAATCACACATATATCAAAAAGATCTTGAAAGTGTGTATATCAAATTAGACTTGTATCGAGGTTACTAAAAGCAGAGTTTTTATAAATGCATTGTATAATGTGCATAGTGTCTTAAAGTTTGACGAATATTTGTATTGAATAAAGAGCTCTAGCATAGGAGTTAGACTAGACTAAAAAGTCTTAAGTGTGGTGTATAAAAAATGCATTAACATTGCGATCATTGTAGTACTTCACAACTATCTCAGGTTAGTCACACATATTATATCAAGAAGGTCATGAAGGTTTGTATAAGAAATCAACACAACCCTGTGTTTCAATGCAATTTTTTTTAAAATTAAATTGCTAATTGTTTTTAATAATTATTGGCAAGTTAAATAATAGACGGAAATAATAATAACAATAATAATAATAATAATATTTTATTCACGGTATAATCTTACCATTTACATCTACATCAAATATACATAAACAATGATGTTTTACAATACAAAAATAAAGAATACAAAAAATAACATTCATAAAAGCGCACATATTAAACATTAGTCAGCATGACTTAGCTGACTTCTGAACGTAGATATAGAGACACAAAATACATTAATATCAGTTGATAAATTATTTGCAAATCTACACATTCTACCGAGTGGATTGTTGAAACCATAATTAGTAGAATGGGTAGACTCGCAAAATAAAGCAGAATGTCTATTATTAGGTGCTACATGGAATGGAAGAGTACCAAGTAGCTCCGGACAATCAATCTCAGACATAATTAAATTACGCAAGAACGACAAATCAGCTCTTTTGCGGCGAATCTTCAATGGCAGTAGGTTGTACAATGAAGCAATGTAGCAGTAATCATAATTTACAGATAATATGCCGGATTTATAAGACAATAAACAACAAAACTTTTTTTGAATTTGTTCAATACTACGGTTATGAATTTCATAAACAGGACTCCAAACTAGCATACTCTAAATGCGAACGCACCAAAGCACAATATAAAAGTTTTAGTGTACTGGCTGATAAATCCGCGGACATTCTATATACAAATCCTAACATTTTTATGGCACGATTGCACATGATGTTTATATGTTCAACAAATGTAAGTTTATGATCAAAAATAACGCCTAAATCTTTTTTTTTTGTGTGACTTTGTTTAACACCTTAGTGTCAATTATATAGTTAAAAAAATTTTTACTTTAAATTACTTAATAAATGTTATTTTGACTGTATAATATACAGTACATAATTGATAATTTTGGGAGAGTATGTGTTCAGTATCTTAGCAAATAGCTTGTTTGTGATAAAGCTAATGACACTTCATCTCCATGGTTTTGCATCCGTTTAGAGTATAAATAAATCTCCAAGAATTTGATGTCTTTATAGAAAAAATCAATTTTACTAATTTATTTATATTTACGGTTAGTTTATTAGAAATATAGTCAAATATTACTGAATCAAGCACTTTTCATTTATTACAAATCGATAATATGTATAACAAATAACAGAATACTAAGTATAGACCCCTGTAGAGCCCCATGTAACATAGAAGAAATTTTTGATAGTTTGCTGCCTGTTGATACAAATATATACAAATTTGTTAAAATATAGTTTATGTAAAAAAACACAATCAAATACATTACTAAGATCCAAGAAAGTTTTCTACTAATAGAGATTTTTAAAAACATTATTGTTCTTCTCAGTTCAATGTATTCTACTTGTTGGATTTGAATTTTTTTCCAAAATGTGTATACATAGAATTAAGAAAATCTAATCAAAAACCTTTTAAGCTTACTATCTATTGAAAAGCTATGAAAGACGACAACCTAAGAGACAAAATATAAAGTTCCACTGTTTGAAAAACTGTGGAATGCTATACAAAACAGCAAGTAAGAGACAGAAGCTGAAGAACTGCTGACAGTGTTTTCCTAAAGCTGCGGAAATAAAAGATGCGCTATATACTGGTGGACAAAAGAAGTGGCAGAAGCCAAAAAAATAAGCATTCAGAAAAAGAAACCTTTTAGTCAGAGCTAATCCAAATGCTAAACTAGAGGAGAAAAAAGTATTCCAACAGCAAAAATGAATCAAAGAAAAAAATCAACCAAGCCAAAAAAAAAGAGTATGAAAACAACTATGCACAGAAGTAAGCAATAATAATAAAAAGAAGTAACACGATAAAACTGACATACAAACCACTTTGTATAGTAAACACAATAAGAACATTTCTGGTTACTAAGTGCCAGAACAACAATATGGGTTCTAGAAAAAAAAAATCGACCACTGAAGTAATACGCCTAGATTAGCAAATATCAGACGAAACCAAAAAAAAAAAACGGGAAATGCAAAAAGTGTCACCATATTTGATAAGAGTGATATGAACAATGGTGATAACATGTGGTATCCCGCAGAGAATGGTCCTTGAGCCATTCATGTGAAACATATTTTTTAATCCGGTCTTTAACCCAGCAGCAACAAAAGACAACTTCTCGTAGATATAGTGCATTCAATTTTACTGTATATAGCAGCTATTTAAAAAAAAAACATAGAACGGACACAATAAAAAGTGTTAATACAAGTATGCAGTACCTACAAAACTGTATTCAGCAAGGCACTTCAGGTAGTGGCAGGTTGCCACTCATAGATCTAATGATGAAAGAAAAAAAAAGATACAAGAGTAGAAAAGTAGTAAACGTAGAGATACAAAAAGAATTACGGCAAACAAAAGGCAAAAAACGTAAAAAAACTCCAAGGAAAAACGGAATAGATTCACAGGCTAATCCCAAGCATTAAAAAATAGGGCGGACAAGAGCATGGAAACGTGGACTCAACACAAATACTGACAAGACATGGACGAATTGCAAACTAGCTGAAAAAATTTATAACAATAGATAGTGCAGCATGCTAGTACTGTGAAGAAGAACAGAACAATGCTGAACAACAAAAACAGGCAACAAAATCACTTCAAAAAAATATGGTTGATAACATGTTAGAGAGTCAAAAAAGTGAAAAGCAATAACTATAACAATCAAAAATATCATGAAGACAAAATACAAGAAAAAATAAGCAAAAAAAGCGACAGAACCTTGAACAAAAAAAAAAATTACAACTCGTCTGATGCTGCAGCGGTTTCCGGGATGTGTTAGTGTCTATGTAGAAAGGAGTTTTAGTCGGTAAGAATCAGACACTCCGTCGCAATGCATACCTTATGTAAGATTTCCTCTTCCCACCAAACAAACAAAAAAACTAGGTAGTTTTTATAAAATAACCAAAATGCTTGAATTTATAAAACTCTAATTAGTATATTGTAATAATTTAATTTGTGTCATAAAATTCTATTAATGTGTATAAAGGGTTTAAGGTAGCAATGAGAACCGTAATTCTTGGAGACAAATTATTATTTTTAATAGCACTGAAGAAGAAGACAGATGGACTCCAAAACGTATGCAATTAATATGATTGAATAAATTTATTTAAACTCCAAGAAGTCTTCATTGCCACCTTAACTCTTTACACACTCTAATTAGTGTTATTAAAATAGAGAGAAACTGTGTCCACTTTTTTGTTATTGGTGTCTCTAGAAGTTAACAATTTTTTCAGATAGCCTAGCTTAAATACTTGAAATGTATTCCAATGTAGTCTAAGAACCCATTATCAATAGTAGCAACTAGTAGAAGTTATATTAGAGAAAACCATTTTTATTTTCCTAGTTAAAATTAAAAATACTCTTCAGTTCATACGACAGTAACAAATCACACTATGAACTAGAAAAGCCAGTTGCCAATTACCGTCAGTAGACCAGCTTACTACTTTGCTAAAAAACTTCAATAGTATTGCATTTAGTAAACATTTTATTCCCCAACATAGTTCCAAGAAAAAAAATCAGTTTATATTTGCTACCCTAATGTTCGCCATCAATCTAAAACCAAATAAATGTATTATCGTCTTCAAGGAATGTTGTCAAATGTTAATGCCAAAATACCATAAAAAAAAGTCGTCTTGGTAATCCACAACATCGTTGCTAAATGCTTTATCAAAATGGTTAAACCGATTTTATTTCAATAAAAACCATGCTTAACCCATGGAAATAACTAGAAGCAAAAAAACCCTCAATTTCAAGAATTTTATCACCCTCTCAGCGTTTCACCAAACAATAGAAATTGTTTTGGGCAAAGTCGGGTAATACGTTCTTTTGACCTGAATGTATAACCAGAGCAGGCGTGGCCGACTTTCTATAAAGATGAGCAAAACCTTTAACTAGTCCTGATAATAATTAACTTCCAGACATCCCACTAAAAGGCTACAACTTACTACGCTCTGATTATCTAACTTCTTAATGTTCTTGAAGACAACGCAGATAGGTCTTATAAAAAATCAATTGTTGTAATATAAATTGATATAAATCATTCTGCGGTACAAGTAAACGTTTTTAACCTTTTACTTCTTTTGATATATGATAAATACAAACTAAATAAATACTCTAACCAAATTGTTAGACAATTTTTATTGATCAGTTTTTCCTATAAACTATTTTAGTATGTTACTATGTGTTTAATTTAAACTTCTCTGGTGAATAAATACATAGAATAACTTCCACTATTTTTTTTTTAAATTTTAATCTTAGAATAATTTTTTACTAAAATTAAGTTTCTTAAATTATTACCAATCCAAAATTATCTTATGACGTTTTTAATATCATAATATATACAATTACTCAATGTTTATCGGAATTTGAATTACTGCGACTAAAATTCGAAGAACCAATGTTTTTCAGAAAATCTAAAATAAAAAGATAAAGCTATGCCATGATGCTAATTTTATGTTCATAATAACTTAAAATCTATTATGGCGTATATGTGATCAAGTACATTATTCAGATATTATTTCTATACAGTAAAAGAAAATATCATATAAAATTTATAAAAAAACCGTTTCTCACTTCACGCACGTTATACACTATGATAAATGATAGATTGATGATGATTGGGGGAGTGGTCAAAATTGTTTAATTATTTATTTATTTACTAAATAATCTTTACAAATTAGCCAATAATTCGATTCGATATCAATCCTTCTTCAGGGCTATACAATATAAATATGTATATATAAAAGATACAATTAAGATAAAAACAGATAAGTAAATGACATAAAAAATAAATGTATATTTATTATATACAGGGTGTTTAGGTAAACTTGCGGCAAAAATTCAAGGGGATAATCCTTGGCCTGTTCTAAGAATATTTTGTCCTATAATGATTTCTAAAAAACCGCTTTAAATAAATATTCTTAGAATAGGTAAAGGAATAACACCTTGAATTTTGCCGCATGTTTACCTAACACCCTGTATATTGGTCAATAACTAATAAAAAAAATATCAAACAAATAAAAGTTCACTACTAAGTTTTAACATTTTAAGGGCCATTGACAATGTCCCTAAAAACTTAAGCCATTGCTTTATTTTATCACTATGATAGAACTCTAAACATAATAGCAAATCCTCGCGTCGCACCTTATGTACAAGTTTGATTAAACACCAGATGGTCTGTCTATATTAAAACTATTCCACACTTCGGACATGTGCCAACTTTTTTAAAGGACCACTGCAATTTTTTAATGATAATAATAAAGGTGTCAATATTCTATCTCTAAACATAAATATTTCAATATATAAAATACCATTTCAAATAGAATACATACAAATTTAAATGCAATTTCGCGTATACACAATTAACTTTAATTACAAAAAAAAATGAATATTGATATTTGTCAGTCAGAAGTTAAATTGAAAGTAATAAATCAACAATTGTAAATAAAATCGCGCAGTTCGATTCGATTTTAAATTGGATACTGCCTATTGTGTAACAAAGTTAATTAACTAAAAAAGCACATAGCTATCGACGTACTGAAACAGCTATAGTCAATCAATAATATTTATGTAACGTACCATTAACGAGCTAATAAATGTCCTATCTTATTTCCGTAAATCAAATATATCCTGTTCGCAATTCAAATGTGATATAAGATAATGTTTGTAGAAACACATGCCGCAATTTATTAAGGTCAATGTTAATGGATTATTAATGTTGTAATTGATCGATTGATAATATATCGGAACAAGAATTGGATTGACGTTCAATTTTCTCTACAAAGACCTTCGTCAAATAAGAGGTCATTGAATTTAGCTATAAAGTTTGCATGGATTGTATTGATTAATTTGTCTAGTTGAAATGTATATTTAATGAATGCATGGATGGCATAATTGCTATTTTCGTTGGAATTATTGTTTTTGTGCGATTACGCCTTGGCATAAAACAGGTGCCGGCGCACAAGTGCTGATGTTATTCCGTCCGCGAGAGCGGCATTGAAGTGTCATTCATGATTCAGTAGACTAGCCCATGTGAATTTATGGAAGTATTTTGCATTCGTGTCGTATTATTTTC
Source organism: Tachinus rufipes (assembly GCA_963932245.1). NCBI lineage: Eukaryota > Metazoa > Arthropoda > Insecta > Coleoptera > Staphylinidae > Tachinus > Tachinus rufipes. The sequence continues at coordinate 38,943,427 of OZ010741.1, read as the reverse complement.
CTCCTACTTGGCAATAACTGCACACTATATCCCAATTTAATAGCAATGTAATGGAAACAAAGAAATGGAGATCTTGTATGGAATAAATTTCAATCTGTAATAAATTATTGGTGCAGTTTTATTCAATTTAATCAATATTGGAATATATTTCAATGATAAATTACGTTGGTTCATTTCAATATACAAGCCGTATATTTTATGTGCTCTGTATGCCATTATTGGCGCAAACCATCTTTTAAATCTGATATAACTTTTTTTGGTTGTTTATTGCGAGTATTGCAGTTATTTTAAATCGTCCCAGAAGTCTTACGACAATTTTAAGGGGGTTGATGAAACAGACGGCTTATTAGGTGACTTCCGAATCAGGTGGATAAAAAGCAAGTTTTTATTTAGCCATATTTCGAGGACTGCTAACATGCTACAATAACGCTCTACCATTGAGCTATCTCACTTTTTATTAAAATTCATGGAATTAAGACAGAGGTGTTGCGCATATATTAAATTATATAATTATGTTATTGCTATAAAAATCCTTGCCCACTAGTTAAAGTGATTGAAGTTTACATTGTAAGTAAATACATAACATTGTATCAAAGTTCATCTATCAGTTCAGCTTCTAGAAACTTTACGACGGCTAAGCGGATGCTTTTAAAATATTTTACTTGAATCCATATTCTTAAATATATTTGAACATTTTGCAACAAAAAAAACTATACTTTCAAAAATGTTGAAGAGCAGATTATCGTATGAGTAGCAACAGTAGTACTAAACTATACTAAAAAAATAATTTTAAAATACGGTAATCAATTTGCACAAACTTTGTAAAACAGACTTTTTAATCATAAACACGTTTACTATTGTTCAGCGCCAGCAAAAATATGTTATATCTGAAGACCAAAAAAGCCAACCTTGTCCTCATACTCAAATATAGGAAAATCACTAAGTAGTTTGTAAACAAATTCCAGAAGATGCTGATGAACTATTAATATTTTTTGTAGCCAATACACAAAATGTATATTTTTATAACATTGTATGCATTATTTAAGCATTTTGGCACAAATTGCACTCAATATTTTTTCGCCTACCTCAAACAAAATCATTATTTCGGGTAATTTCAAAGTTTAGATTTTCAACCAATCAAATATCGCATATGATTTAGAGGCCCAAGTGCTTCTAAATCATCTTTTCGGTCCGCATTTTAAGGCCAAACATTAAAAAAAATCTAAATCCACTGTTTCTGGGCTTATGCATTTATAGTCAAGTCTAAAAAATATAAAAAACAAAAAAAACTGTAACGTAAAATAAAAATCGAGAAAATCTTAAAAGCATGCAAAAAACCTTAATAAAACTCGTAAAGTAGAATAATAAAATTGTTTGGGTAACATAGGCAAAATATCGCATGTAAACGTATTTAAAATTGCAATTTTTACTATCAGTTAAAAACAGATTTAATATCCACCACTTCTTCTTGAAGTGCTTATCCGTTTTGGATGTTGGCAATTTTTATTTTATTCATAGCTGCCCTAAAAAATCGTAAAGAACCAGTTCCTTAAATTTTTGAACGATGATATTCTTTTATGGCCGATGCTTTTTGTTTCTTCTACTTTACCTTGTAGAATGCATTGTAGGAGCCCGTACCTACTAGAGTTGAGCATGATGTGTCAAAGTATTGTAGTTACCTGGTTTTGTTTGTGATAAAGATTTCTTTCGTTTTGTCCGTTCTTGTAAGTATTTCGTCATTGGTAATATGATCATTCCATGATATCCTTTGTCAGCATCTTTAGTTAGATCTGTACTTTTAAAGGCTGTCGCCATTTTAATGTCTGTGTCTGGTCCAACGCTCAATTATTACGGTGCCTAGATATAAAATATTTCTTTATCCTTAACCCTACTCTAGCCTAATGTTGTTTATGCGTTTTCCGTTTAGAAGAATTAATTTTTCTGTTTTTTCTAAAGCTTCTCAAAACATGTATTCGGAGTAAATATTAATTAGCAGAGAAGATAATAAACATCCATGCTTCACTCCACGTAAGATTTGTAAGCTTGCCGTCTGGTTTCAATATTGATTTGTAAATTATAAAGTCTATTCCGGTTTTTTTCTACTTTTGGTGTTTAACTGTATTAAAGGCCTTCTTGTTGTCTACCAAACAGGCGTATACATCACAATTCATATCTCTAGATCTCTGTACTAGTACTTGCACACTGAAGAAGACTTCTTTTGCGTTCCTAAATCTAAATTGTGTGGGTCACAGTTTTTCATCTTTCTATTTTCTATATTCTTATATGTAAAATTTTTAGAAACACTTTCAAAAAGTGACCCACCTTGATAGGTTTCTTGTTCTAAATTCTTGACATATTTTTGCCAAGATCTTTTTTGAAAGTGTTATAAATTATGATTCCAGCCATTGTTGTGGTATAATACCAGTATTATAGATATTATTAAATATAGCGGTAAGCCATTATAATCCTTCTTTGTCTAATAGTTTCAGAAATTCGGCGTAGAATCCGTCTGACCCTAGAATTTTGCCGTGTTTCATTTGTTTTATGGCATTTCGTACTTCTTTTAACTTCCTTCACCTTTCTGTGTTCGTTAAAATGTCATGTTTGTTATGTAGAGTTTCTATTTGCACACCTCTGCTTCGTTTCCTCTTCTTTTGCTTATCTTATCTTTTGTCTGATTATTTGTGTTATTTTCTATTATACAGTATGTTATCTGTATTCTTGAGGCCTCTTCTTCTTTTCATTAATTGTAGAATCTTATCTGTCTTCCAGGATTTTCGTTTGACAACTTTTTCTGGCTTTGATACTACTAGAATGATACTACTTTTGTCCAAGCAGAACACTTGAAAATACTCTGAAAAGAGTTTACATAGAAAAAAATGAAATAAATCATAAGAAACTCTGAAAAATTATATGTAAGTTCCCAAATAAAAATCGAAAGCCTCACAGGTGCGAAAATCACTAACAGCCAAACAACGGATACCATTGTGGATTCCGTATACATGGCAAACAATTCATCACCTCCAACTACAGCCTCAGAAGAGTTGGTACAGTATTGTGCAAAATAAACCACGTGATCGGTTGCAATCCCATCTTATCGTTTTGGAAAGCTAAGACATTAATGACTAAAGTAAACTAAAGAAAAAATACTCAACCAAAGCTTTAAACCTACGTTCGTTATCCCACGCAGCCAGACTGTAATAAACATTATACTAACATAGACTATAGAAACATTTCAAATAAAACCCAGAGCTGGCATGTGTCTTCATCTGCCTCAATATCAGATCATAGATAAATAAAATTCAAACTAAAACATAAAAACAAAATAAAACACAATCCCTATCACCCCAAACTGACCGATAAGACTTATCGCAGACAAGCAAACAAGGACTTTTGTCCACTTAGGTTAATCCTTGCTTCTACAATACTAAAGTGATCCAAGAAATTCAAATAACATAAGGCAGACGCTAAAAATCCAACAAAAAAACATACAACTTAAACACACAATCAGACTGAATGTCTTATAAAAAAGTCCAGAAAGACTACAAAAAACTTAAAAGTCACCGACATACAAAACCAAAATTGGTCAACTAAATCTACCAAAATTCCTAAACGTAATAGAGTGTCTTCTAAAGTAAACAATATGTGCATGATTTTTACAAAAAGTTTACATATAGATCTGCTTAAAGACTGAAATGTCTCCAAAAATAGTACTATGGCTATACATAAAACCTATAGAACATAGGGTGAACAAAAACTAAACAGAAAACGTCGGCAAGCAAACTGAATCAGTTGCAACAAATGGCATTCTAAGTACAACATGTGGCATGCAAATAACAGCAACTGCAGCTATGGAAACAATGCTATGTCCCTTGACATCTGTGTTGAAAAAGTAGCAGCATTGCGCCCCAATAAATAAAACTAGAGTGTAGTACACCGCAGAGCAAGCTAGCAGACACTGTTCTCTCCTAAAAAAGCTGTTAAAAAAACTCCTCTACTAAAAGTGCAAACAAACACACCTCTACTTTGTTTTTCAAAGACCCTACAAAGTGCGTATGCAAAAACAGCAGACAAAACGCAGATAAAATAAACTCCTTTAAATCTATACCAATGATTTTAAAACATCCCAAAAAGCAAAAACTTACTCGTAAAACACAAATGCCTCAATATTCTTACCCCTAGGACTGCATACGACTACCTTCCAAGCCGAGATAGGCAGGTTCATATCTGGAGTAATTAAAATATTAACCCAAAAAAATAAAATTCTAACGTAAAAAAAATCATCAAAGCTAATAATAGAATTTCATTCTGCCACCCCATTAACAGAAGGTAGACACAATGCTAAGCTGAGCTGGGTCAATACTCCAACACACACCACCGCTCAAATCGCATACACTAAAAGTACAATGGTCACCCAAACTGTAAACAGGCAAAAAAAACATTAAATGCCCCAAATCCAAAAATAAATAATTATTACCTAGGAATCTCCAGAAAAAACTTAAACCAAACCATAACAAAAATCTTGACAGAGCATTATCGACTTAATGTAGAAAATGCAAAATTAATGACGAGACAATCGAGCATGTATTGTGTACATGCTCAACCCTCTCCTACGCAAAAGAGTCCATGTCAGTGGAGTGCTGACTCAACATGATCAGCATAAGAGAAACCATTTCCAAACACTGTCCTAGTATACATTAGTTGTGTAAAAAAATGAGGTTCCAACCGAATAAGGTATAAAGCCTACTAAGGTCTAAGTGCAATAAACTTCGTTTCACCCTACCCTCAAATCCAAAATCCAAAAACATGAAAAACCTGTACATCCAGAACGCATAAAACTTACTTATAAATTTAATAAATAATGTATGCTATGTAAAGCGCCGTGTAACGTTTGGAATTTGAACTACGGTTTATTTTGTTTTTCAAAATTATAATGACATTTACAAAATGAAACGCTTTACACTTGAACAAAGTTGGAAAATAATAAAAACTTACTTCCAAAGTGGCGAGTCTTCTACTCAAACGGTAAGAAAATTACGAAACAAATTTGATAGAAAATAAGTGCCTTCAACGCAGTTTGTGGACCAATTTCGCACTTCTTTGAAAAGAATTTTCATAAAGACCTCGGTTTGAAGGCCTACAAAGTTCAATTAGTGCAAGAAATAAAGCCTCATGACCATCCTATTCGTTTTCAGTTCGCCCAATAGGCTTAAGATCGTTTGACCAAAGATGAGAATTTTCATCAAAACATCGTGTTTTGTCGGATTTGGAAATCAGAGAATCCACACATGACTATTAAACAGACTATGCATCCACAACGAGTAACCGTTTGGTGTGGTTTTTGGTCCGGCGGCATTATGTGGGCAATTTTTGTTCGAAAATGAGCAAGGAGCCGTCGTTACCGTCAATAGTAAACGTTACTGTGCCATGCTAAACCAATTCTGTTTCCAAAAATTAAAGAGTTTGTAATGAATAACATTTGGTTTTAACAGGACTGAGCCACTTGCCATACAGCCAACGTAACGATCTTTTGCCCACTGTTTTTGGAAATCAAACAATCAGCCGGAATGTTTATGTCAATTGGCCGCCTAGGAGCTGTGATAACGCTAACCATCCTGAGACGATTGATGCCTTGAAACACAAAATCGAAGTTGCCATTCATGCAGTTGGAGCCCAAACAATCAAAAAATTGGGTTAATCGAATGAGTTACTGTCAAACCAGCCAGAAACATTAATGTTTCGGAATAAGTACCCCTCATCAGTGTGTCTAGCATCTCACTGGTCACAATAACTGTTTAACTTTTATGAATACATATATGTGAAAACACTAATCATCGGCTTAGCCACTGCTGGCGCATTAGCCTCTTCTCTGTCCGTAATGCTAGCAACTTACAGTTTCAAGTAGATTTCAAACTACTAAAGAGACTATTTATCTATTTCGGACCAGAGAAGAATATTAATTATAAAACCCCCAGCTGATAAGGCGGATTGGGGAGTGAAAAATCATCAAGTTAGTAAAACTACAACATTAACTGATAGCATAGATGATATTGCAAAAATCTAGTAAACAAAAACCTAAGAACTACTATACCAAGTGTCTCCGGTTCAATATTTAAAATGTGTAGTTATGCGTGCGCCTTCCCTTAGTTCCCGAGTACTGTCTCAATGTTGCGTGTAAGTTATAGAATAATATTTAAATTTAGTTTTGCAACTATCCTCGTTGCAAAAACAAAACGACTTTAAATAAAACATAGTTTTTGACCAACTCTCCAATTTAAAAATACTTCAAATTTCAATTTATATTCTCGCCACAACCTTCCTGCTAAGTCGACTATTCAACGTTTGGTGGCCACATTCAAGTCATCTGGTTCGATTGATATGCTAAAAACATCGCTGCTGTGCATGAGAGTTTACTGAAAAATCAATTCAATTTCTCGTCTTTCACAAGAATGTGACCCTTGTGCGGCTTTAATTTGGCAAATATTGTGTCGAAATTTGGGTTTGCATTCGTAAAAAATCCAAAAAAACAGAAACTTTAAATAAACAACCATAGTGTGTTCGCTGATTCGGCTCTGGAGTAGTTGAAACTTAACACAAGTTTCGCCAAAAAAATCATCTTTAGCAACGAATAGATATATGAACAAGCAAAATTGTCAAAATTGGAGCAATACCAATCGACAAAAAATACACTAACATAAAATGCATCCCGAAAAAGTTTGGTGCGGAATTTGATCTGGCAAAATCATCGGTACCGTACTTCTTCCAAAACGAAACTGGCATTGCCATAATCGAAATAGAATTGAACCTCCCAAATACGTGCCACCAAGCTAAGCCGCAGAGGACATTTGGACGACATTATACTTATTGCCACAAAATAATCTTACAAATAAAAAAAACTCAGTGGATATCTCACACACAATTTGATTTATTTTCATTTAAAAATGATGCGTCCTTATTGAAAAACCCCTTATAACTTTTTAGTTTATTTTCGTACTTAAGCTAAGATAAAATCAATATTATAAAGCACCATTTGGTACCGGTTCAATTACAAATAAGATGCAAATGTTCTACCTTGACCAAGTAACTGTGATTGATCTATATCTAATAACATATAAAAAATCTGATCAACTGACATGAGGTCATGTGGAGAGATAAAAAAACATTCTCCAAGCAAACTATTTATGCCCATAAATAATTAAATTATACGCACAATATATTGTCACAACACATTTCTTCTAAAATAACTTGTTTATTAATAGTGCGTAAATATTTTAACTTTAGACCGGATATTATCCATAATATATGTACACAAACTAATTAGAATGGAATAATTTCAATCAATTAACTTATCACTTATTATTGAAAATATGAGATGTAAACATGTTAATGAAGCGTTTAATTTTAGGCAATTTTAATTAAAATAATTTCGCCGAATCAAGAATATTACATAATCATAAAAAAATAAACAAATAAACAAATTGCATAATCTTTTTATTGTCAATGCGTCAATTCGGAGGTTATCCTAATTATTTATACAACATATAAATATTGATAGTTATTTTTATTTTATTTGAAAAAGTGATATTTAGAAATTACTTAATATGTCACAACATAAAATTACGTTTGAATTTCAACGTGTGAAACTACACTACCTGAAAATATCACATTAAAGACTAGATTTAAGTAGTCTGTGAACACTGACCTTGAATATATAAATTTCAGTAAATACTTTTTACATCTATTAAGAACTCCTATTTTCTAGATACTTTTAAAGCTAATAATACTTCCGAAACTATGACAACAACATGGTCGTTGTATGTTGCCCGTTTCTTCCTAAATGTTTTTATTCAGGTCGTTAGGAGTCTGTGAGCAGTTAGTATAGTCATAAAAGGTCAAATTTGGAGTTAGTGGCCGGCACCGGCACTTAAGTAATTTGTTTACAAATGTAATTACTTGACCTTATTTTTAGATGTTTAGAATACCATTTCACACGGTCTGCTATATTTTTGCCAACATAAATTGTTTGACAGATAAAGTTTTTTTTAATTTTTTTATAATTTAGAGTACAACTTGACATAGAGGCACTCATTTTAGTACATTGCTGTAAATTGTTTGACAGTTTTAGTAACTTTTTGAACTTTTTGATATATGTAGTAACATTATTGACAGTTTTTGTAATTTTGATAAATGTAGTAATATTTTTGACAACTTAGTAACTATTTGACAAATGTATCTACAGTTTTGATCAGTATAGAATACAGTTTTTGGCAGATGTAGTACTTATGGACAACTTATGACATTTTTACACATTACTACAAACTATTTCTTCTAACTTTAAAGAGATATTTTGTTGACAGTTTAGAATACTATTTGACAGATCTGCTATATTTCTGTCAACATAAACTACTACTGTTAACTTGTTTGACAGTTTTAGTAGAAATTTAAAAGACGTAGTAGGTTTTATGACAGTTTAGTATACAATTTGACTGATTTGATGCAGATTTATCAACCTATAAGATTTTTACAGACATCTGTAAACTGCAGAACTGTGTGCTTTTTTCCAAAACCGTATCTCAATATTTTGCGGTAAGGTCCATAAATCCTAGTTCCGCCACTGGGTTTAAGTAGGTAATACAAACTGCACATAGCTTACAAAATATTGGTACTTTTGAGCCCTCTTTTCAAAGAGCAGTTACAACCTTAAAGTTGGCTTGGACTTTCTTTAGAACTAACATTGAATAAAGATCTATACACAAAGATTTGACCTAAATAACTAAATACGAGTAGTTGTAGCCAAAATGCAGCCAATAATAATAACATCTAAGTATTATTTGATTCTCAAGTTATTTGAAAAACAAGTAATTTATACCTGATCAAAACATGCCAAATAATAGCAAAGCGCATTTTTGATTAAAAAATGGCAATAAAAAATTCATTTATGTACAAAAGTTTATTGAATAAATATAATAGATTAGTTTATGCAGCCGAATTTTATTTGATAAAATTTGGCAATCGTAAAGCAAACTTGTAAAATGAATTATTTACCAGATAAGTTAAAAAGAACACAAATATTTACAAAATTTTATCAGTTTCACCGTTACATCACAAACCAAATGTGAAATTAATAGCAATAGTAAAATTTTCAATGTATGAATAATTTGGAGTTGTATAATGCATTGCTTGTATTATGTTGGCACCACAACATATTATTCTTCCTTGGCGTCCATCCAAAACACAACATTGTATTATTCTTATGCAAATAGATTATATCATCAGCATAAATATTTGAAAACTGCAGTTATAATTATGAAACATAAATTGAGTGTTGAAGGTAAATTATATTTGTTGTATGCGGCTCAAACAGAAAGTTTATGATCGCAAAATATTCAACAAATGCAAAAATATTTAATATTTACATTTAATTTGTGATCTGGTATATTAAATCAAATTGATATTGCATTATATATTATATCAAAATAAGCATATCCACAAAATGAAACATATAGTAATGTATGTTATATTGATCCCTCTAACAAGTGATTTTAGTTCAATTCAACTGTAATAGTATAATGATTGATTATTTATTAAATAAACTCTAATAGCTTCATGTTCAGTAATATTTGCTTGCAATTAGAGATATTAATAAAAACATCTTTCAACAGCATTTATAAACATGCCTTCTTCCCGCTTAAGGTCATTCAATAGAATCAATTATTAATTACTACTAAGTTGTAGATTATTTATAACCGAGTTAAATGCAGGTAGAATAAATCACAAGCCTTGCTATTACGATGCCGTTCTATATAGGAAATTTGCTTGAATCGATATGCACGGCCTAGTTCTCCACTATGTTGAAGCGAATAAAGCCCCAAACAAAAAGACTGAAGCAGGCTTATAACAGTTTTGACGTGTAAAGGAGACACAGGCACAATCCGATAGTATCATCTTCGTCTATGAATGTGTGCCATGGTCGACTCGAAAGAAACGGCATACTACCGCATACTCTGCCAGCCTGTCTACACAAGCCTACACCGCTCGCTTTTGCCTGTTGCAATTCACGGAATAAAATCGTCAGACGCATTCTGTCACGAACTTTTCCCATTCATACTTGGAGGTCGGCGTTACATAAATCACTACCATTGTAAGTGTTAGTATAAATATTTGAGTGTTTGGAATGTAGCGCTGGTCAGGGTATATGAAATTCCCATGAATGCTTCTGGTTAGATGCACCCACTTTCCGCGGTATGCATTTTGATAATAACCAACAGCAAAACCTCGTTCCGGTCGTTGTGAAATATAGCTGTCATAACATTGCTGATAAATGTAAAATAGTAAATGCTTTTCTGGGAGCTATGTAGAACACGAAGAAACAACTTTTATTTCAATGATAACATTACAGCAATGAGACGTGCTAAAACTTTAAATTGATGTTTTTCTAGTTTCCTGTGACAAACGATCATAGTATACAATCAATACTATTTTCAAATACATAAAAATATATGTATTACAATTACTACTATTGTACTATGTTTCATACACACGAACGATACCATTATACAAATTCCTTTTAGTTTCAAAAATAATGCTGAATAAATTGTATGTATTATGTTTAACAATCTGTATAGCCAGTGTCAATATGTAATGCTTTTTAGTAGTAAGGTGTCTTTTACACGTGTTTCAAGTGTATTTTTATACTATACATCAATTATATAGTTTTCTTTAATCATACACGAAGTATGTTTCTGTCTAGATAAATAGTTATTTTATAATATGTAATTAGATATCCATTATCATACTCTTCATAATTACATAACAAATCTATTTTATGTGGTAACAATTAATAATATAAAATCAAATACAAAATAGCATCTTTTTAAATTTCATGAATGATATTCCAAGTTACATTTATCAAAAGAGATAAACATTCTTTAAAAAAAAATTGTGTCAGATTTTCTGAGAATAACAAGTTAATTATTAATTGGCTGTTTAAATGCTTTGAGCACCTTTTCTAAATAATATAAATTTTAATTGTTTGTAAACGTTTTAATTAGGTAAATAAGCAATTATAAATAATTTATATAATAAATAAATATTAAAATCATTATTATTTTAATAAAATTAATAAAAGAAGTAATTTTTTTTAATTAAATTAATTTTTGCCATTACTTCATGCTATTTGTGCGAAGCGCACTTCGCACAATAAATCTCAGCTTAACCATATTCTACGTGACGGTGGAAATAATATTTATAAAAAAATAAAATGTTAATAATATGCATGTTATGTCAGTTTTTTTAATTTTTCAAATAACGGATGCAAAAAAAGCTTTACCACAACAACCACACCGTATGTTCACATCATTACATTAACTAATTAAAGTATATTTTCACTCTAACGGCCAATACCCCTTTCCACCCATTTATTCTAAGCGCCATGAACTGCAATTTTATGGGACTGCATAATTAAGTCTTGTCTCTTCCTCGCGCCGTTTTGACTTGGTCAACTGCTCTCCGTTTAAGTCGGTCCGGTTAATTTCATTTTCTCGGCATTCTGTGCAAAAATCCAGGCACAGCACTTCTTCTTAGCCTTCAGTTACTTCAGTGTTAGATATAGACCTTTTCCATTTCTGTTCATGTTTGTTTGTCCTTTGCAGTCCTCATCCACTTTATTCCCGCTATGGTCTTGATGTCATGGATCCGTTCTCGCGGTCTCCAAAAAGCTATTTCGTGTAACCACCGTTCTTCGCTTTGTCGTGTCCTGCCCACCTCTACATAAGACTCACTGTGTGCTGCATAATGTCTTGTACCTTTGTTTTAACCGTGATGTAGCTATTGCCCATTTTGTTTTTTATAGTAATACCTAGCAATACGCGTTCCATGGCTCATTAGGTGACTCTCAGTTGTGGTAATTTTTTAGATATTGCCATAGTAGTCATATGTAGCGACAGGCAGAATGCATCTGCCATATACATTTAGTTTTAAGGACAGCAGGATCTCTTTGTCTTTCAGGATGAATCTTAGTTTTCCTTGCCGATCATGGATTATATGGCCGAGGTATACATATTTAATAACTTGTTCTATAGTAATGCCATCTAAAGCCGAGTGCCCTAACAGTTTGCAAAAGATCAATTGTGCCAAATCCCTTTCAAAACACTGCCTGTTATTTAAGTTGATACAAATCCAGTTTTAAAGCGAATCCGTTGGTAATAATTCGAGTCAGGAGCTTATGCAAGTGTGAGAGCAGAATTTTTGGGTGGTAGGTAGTTCTCCATATTTGTATTATTTGTATTTTTCCTTCGGAGAAGCAATTATTTAGCAGTGTTCTCATAGCTTCTAGTAGAGTGTTTACACAATTTTTTATCATTTTCGGTGTTATTTTATCTACTCCTGGGGTCTTTTAATTTTTCATTTGTTTTAACACATGTCTGATTTCGGACATATCTTCTAAGACAACATTTAAAATATGCTTTATAGAATCTACTGAGTCTGGTATGGGTATGGATAGTGTGTACAAGTTTTCATAAAACAATCTCAATTTTGTTTGAAACGACATTTCCTCTTTTATTTTAATGATATTTTGTCTTCCTTTTGAAATGTTGGACTTTAATACTCTCATACTCATACTCTCAGTCTTGATCAATTCTATAGTGTATAAGATTTGCTTTGCTTTATAATTTCTTGTCTGTGTGTATTTTCTTTTTTACTATATTTAAGGTGTTATAATTTGATGCATCTCGACGGATGTTTCTTCTTTCCTGTATTAGTTTTAATGTATTTGGACTAATTTAGTTTCATTTTGGTTCTTAATTTACTGCAGCCTTCTTTGTGGCTGTTTGAATGTTTATTGCAATATTATTCATTTTCATCTGTTCCAGAACTTTTACTGGTATCATTTTATTATCTATTTCGGTTTCGTATTCCTTTCAGTTAGAAACAGAAAGTCAGATGTTAGACATTTCTTTTTGTTACGGCTTTTTTCCTTTCTAGTTTTGTATTTTTCTGTATAAATGCGCAAACTAGCCTATAGTCACTTCCAGTATTAAATTTATTCAACACGGTTGTCTTTGCACAAACTCCTAGTCTATCTTCGTTGATTCTGTTTATTGAAAAAAAAAAAGTTTGGTGTTTAGACAAAATAGCTTCTCGTTATTTATATAATTCAAAAGCATGTTTCTTCCGTTATTCTCTAAGCCTAAAATTCCCCAAGTATTCTGTGTCCTGCTGATGTCTTTGACCTATTTTAGCGTTTAAAGTGTCCAGTAGTGGATGTATAGTAGGTGTTTTCTAAGTTTTAGTCATCACTAGGGCCTAAAACTTATAGTTATTCTATAAATTTGTCATTTGCACTGCTGGTGTATGGTATCTGCTCTTAACTTTAATACTAAGTAAATAACTCAAAAATTGCATGGAATTACGAGTTATTCTGATACAAAAGTGTTCAGATTTTAAAATGTCCACATGCTTTGTAGTTCTTGTTCTAGGTATTTTTCCGTCTTCATTATTCTTATATTATATGTGGTGATTAACATTTTGTGAGTGTACTTTGATCTTTTTCGGGTAAATGTTGCTTTTTTGCCCCCCTGAAGTGAAAAAAATGTTTATGTCCAATGTCACAAATATTACTGAAAGTAATTTTAAAGCCATTTTGAAAACCTGTTGTCATAAGTCAGTTATTGTCTTATAAGGTTATAATGCCAGGTTATTTAAATTAGTAGAATTTAATCGTATCATAAATCGATTTGTTTTTCTTGAGCGGTTTGCCATACTACTTTCTCCACAACCTACAAAAAACTAAACTTCGTATACATTAGATTCAATTTAAACAACTAATAACACTCTAGCCACATTAGTATTGATTGATGACCTGCTCCAAAATTGAGCACATCTAAATGTAAATCTATTTTATGTACAAAAAATATTTTGGGTTGTTCTTGATCTGATAAAAAAATACAAAAATGTTCAACATTTTAAAGATGTAAAATATTTAGGTTATTAATCATAAAATCAGGATCGTTTGCACCTGTAAAGAAAAATACAAATCAATAAAATGCTTGTTAAAAATTTTGTATCATGTTGTAGAGTGCGTAATTTTCTACAAGATTTATTTATTTATTAAATCTTTATTTACATATTAATTATGTATAATATATAAAACGACGAAGTTCAGCTTAGAGCTGTTCTTCCACTTAACCTTATAAATTTAGCAATAATTTTTAGTTAAAAACAAAATATAAATATCCCCCATATTTTAATCCATGCTCTGTTTGTTCTTCAAAATAGGTATTATTTCAATATTTTTTATTGAAATACACCGCGCTCTCCATCACTAACTCGATAATTTCAGAAAGTGGAGATTGTACCTTTTGAAACTACGCCCCTCATCAAGTTATCAACTTTGTTGATCTATCTCATAATGTGTTTATTTTGTAATGGAAATACTACAGCTGCTGTTGAAGAATATCGTCAACGGATTCCACATCTGCAACATCCTAATAAAAATGTATTTATCAAAATTTGTGTGACACCGGAATGATTCCCAGTGTTGACATACCATTTGAACGAGCACTCGACAATATTTAGAAGAAGTAGAATATATTCTGAATGTAATAGCAAAACATGCAACGTCCAGTTCACGAATAATTAGTATTCAATTACGCATTCCACAAACTAGAGTGATAAACACACTCCACAAGCAAGGCCATACTATAGAGAGTACAGCACATACAACCCAAAGATGATCCTAAATGTATAAAATTTTGTCGGTAGATAAATAGTCCAGAACTGTCGGGTATGGTCAGACAAAAATTCCCACGCAACAGCCGAAAGTAATAGTACGAGGTTTGACTATTAAATAACAAGACTGCGATCGCAAAAAGCCTGCTAGAGGAAGAAACAAATGCAGCGCTGAAAGTGTCTACTATTCCAGTACAAAAACACGGCTTTATCGCTGTACTAGTATTTTTTCTATAGAGGTTAGAAACGAACGTGTTTCAAAAACACGAGCAATGGATCAATGTGAAATTTCTCGCTAAATTAAAAAAAAACTCCGACTGAGTGCTACAAGTTGTTGAAAGAATCCTATGATAATTCTTTATCTCGTGCACGTGTTTTCCAATGATATGAACAGTTTTCTGAAAGCCGAGAGAGCACCAAAAATGACCAAAACCAATGATAAGAGGTTAGGTTATATGAAGAGCCTGAATTGATGGAAAAGAACATCACTTACAATGTAACCTGGATATTCCAATACGATGGTAAAACTAGAAAACTCCTGCATTGTCAAGAATAAAAAAAGCAAGAATATCGAAATCAAAATTTAAAGCAATGTTTTTTTCGACATCAACATGCGGTGATGACTGAATGGGTTCTAAAGGGTCAAACTGTAAACCACACTTACTATTTGAAAGTTTTGGCAACACTGCAAGAGCAAGTTCGTACGAAACAGCCGTAGTTGTAGAAAAACAAGTCGTGGATTTTGCACCAGAACAACGCACCTGCCCATAACGCTCTGTCTGTGAACACGCGCCGTACTGCCTGATTTAGCACTCTATGACATTTTCCCGAAGATCCAGTTTGCCTTGAGAGATAAAAGAAGTGAAGCAAAAATCGGCAAAACTCCTAAATACTCTTACAAAAGAAGACTTCCAGCATTGCTTTGACCAATGGAAAAAACGAATAGAACGGTGTGTGGCGAGAGGAAGGTAGTACATTGAAGGAAAGCAAGCATTCGATTATAGAATAATTTTTCAAATAAAACTCCCTTTCATAAGCAGTCTCATTATTTAATAGACAAACCTCGTAAACATAAGTTCGCCTTGTATATTTGTACTTAATATAATAAACAATGTATTATTTATTAAACTAATCTGCTTTGTTAGTAAATAGAGGGTTTTCTAATAGGGACGCCCCCTGTTTTGAATAGCTGCTATTTGAACATGTGTGAAGTTAGCTCTATATTATAAACGTCAATTTGTTCGAGACATTATACCATTTCATCATGGTGAAGTGCACGTGTGCACAACGTTTGCGAATTATTAAAATTTATTACAAACATTCGAGTTCGGTCACCGCAACTTTACGAGCGTTGACTCTGATTTTTGGTCGTTATAATCGTCCCGATAAACAGTCTGTGGTTCGTTTAGTGGCTAAATTCGAGTCGACCTACTCATTATTGGATGTTCCCGTGCCGAAAAGAGCAAGACCAGCCAGGAGCGAAGAAAATATTGGCGCTGTACGAGCTTCTGTAGCCGAACAACTAAAACAATCGATTTCACGCCGTTCTCAGGAGTTGGGGATCAGCCAAACAACATTGAAGCGGATTTTGCGAAAAGAACTTGGCCTACACCCGTATAAGATCGTTCTAACCCAAGAATTGAAGCCGAATGACCATGTGCTGCGCAGAAATTTCACCAATTGGGCCTAAGACAAGATAGAAATGGATAATGATTTTCATCAAAAAATCATCGTGAGTGACGAGGCTCGATTTTGGCTAAACGGTTTTGTTAATAAACAGAACTGTCGCAACTGGGCAAGTGAAAATCCTCAGGAAACCAACCAGTCACCTTTGTATCCATTAAAACTCACTGTTTGGTGTGGTTTTCATGCCGGCGGAATCATTAGCCCTTATTTCTTTTTCAACAATCTAGGAAATGCCGTCACGGTCAACGGCGATCGCTATCGGGGCATGTTAACCAATTATTTTTGGGACAAATTGGATGATTTCGATGTGGACAATATGTGGTTCCAACAAGACGGGGCCACATGCCATACAGCCGACCAAATCGATTTATTGAAGACCAAGTTCGGAGACCGTGTTATTTCAAGACACGGCCCAACCAATTGGCCGCCTCGTTCGTGCAATTTAACGCCCCTAGACTATTTTCTCTGGGGGTACGTTAAGTCAGTGGTCTACAGCAACAAACCAACAACATTGGAGGAGCTCCAGACCAATATTGAAAGAGCCATTGCTGACATATCGCCAGATTTATGTGAAAAAGTGATAGAAAATTGGGTCCAGCGTCTCCGTTCGTGCCGGCGTTTCAGAGGTGGCCATCTGAACGATGTTCTGTTCCATTCTTGATGATATAGTGTCACCTTCAACCCACAATAAACAGATCTTTGATATCTCATCAATTGCTCGTTTTATTTACATTTCAAATGGGGGCGCTCTTAATGGAAGACCGTTTACCATCACTTAAAAAACCCGTACGCAGTGGAACTTAAATTTACGGCAATTCTGCGAAAGATTGGAAACATTATTACTATTATGTAAATTACACAAGAAAACTTTAAATCCACCTAAATAAAAATGAACAAGTTACAGGTTACTTACAATTATTTCAATATGTTCAATAGTTTTGGAGACTTACCTGCAACAAAGAAATAAAAAACAAATTAGTAATTAAAATTATAACATTAAAATTCAGCTTAATATATTGCAGACAATAAAAAATGCCAAATGTTAAAATATAAAGAAATATTAAGTTTTTAGAATTTATCTAGAAATAATTCTTTTTAATTAAATAAAGTTACAATGGTCAAATAGTTATAAGCCATTTCTATTTCTACAAAAAAATAACTGGATGCCATATGGTCTTGCAATTTTGGGATGTTTGAAACAATTTATATTATTTAAATTAAATACTTATACAATGTTCAAACGGAATGTTTTAAAATAGTATATTGTATTACAAGTGCAGAAAAACATTAAATGAAAAACTTTGATCGTGTTCCATCATACGAGTTTTTCAGTAATCCTTTCCGCAAATGTATTACATATTATTTATTATACAAAAGTATTAGACATATTTTTTTTAATATTTAGGAATTACTTAATATATCACAACAACATAAAAATACCTTTAAATTCAACAAGTGAAACCGTACTTGCTGAAACTATGACATTAAAGACTAGATTCAAGCAGTTTGTGAACATTGGCCTTGAATTTGTGCATTATAAGTCTCGGGAAATACAGAATTTGAAAGTTTATATCACATGTCGATAAAAAAATCTCTCTTAAAAATTTCGGTGTTACATCTCTGAACTGTCAGTAAATATTTGTTAGAATTCCTAGCAAGCGTTGTACTACAAGTAAATATTTGTTTAGATGGTAATATGCCTTCTATTCTATCTATTTAGGAATTACAGAATAGATTTAGATATGGATTCGTTATTAGGTTAATATTTGGTACTGATCCGGCGTATTAGGATTTGGATTTTGAAACAGTAAAAAGTTCAGTTCTTTTAGAGTATTAAAATTGACCATGTTAGGAGTGCCCTATTCAGATATTGTTTTAAAGTCTTTGTTTATAGCCATATTAGTCGATATGGTCTTTGGAAAGTATGAAGTATGAAATGTGCTATCATCTGCAAAAATATGAATAGGACTTTTAGTTATTTGAAGAAGTTCATTAATGTAAATGAAAATTAAAGTTGGCAAAAGAGCAGAACCTTGAAGACCACCAGCATTTATGATTTTAGGGTCAGAATTAAAACAATTCTAACTACATTTTTTCTATTGTCAAGAAAACTATTAATGAGAATTTCAGTTTTTTTATCAAGACCTAAACAATGAATCTTGTTGACAAGATTAGGATGCCACACCCTATCAAACGCTTTGGAAGATTTTCTCATTGTTTGTCTAAAGTAAATATTCATTTGCGACTAACATAAGTCAGAAGATATGTTGTCAAACGTTTTGATCAAAATCAATATTGAGTATTTTTCAATATTTTTTTGATAGATTAGACAATAATGCAATTGTTCTATAATTGGAAAAATCAGAATTGTCTTACTTTTTAGAAATAGTTAAACAATTGCAATTTTTTAACAATTTGGAATGTTTCATTCTTGTAGAACAAGGTAAATATTTTAGTCAAAATAAGAGCTTTGCAAATGTTTTAAGATACATTGCTAAAATTTCATCTATACTTGAACACCTTATGGTATTTAATTTAAGAAGATATCTTTAGACAACCCGTTGCCTAAAATAAATTGAACCCATTATTTTTTCACTAGCCGGCATTGTAGGTACAGCAATGGGAGGATTTATAATAGTAGAGTTAGATGCAAATTAGTTCGCGCAAAAATGGCTGCTTTTTCTTTTAGATTAGTAACTACATTGTTTTGATCATTTCGAAGAGGAGGTATTGAAGATTTTATACTACCTTGCAATAAATTTATTGTTTTATAATTTTTTGTTTTGTTTGTAGAAAGCTGAGAAATTAAGTATCTAACTCATGACTCAATTTAGGATCGGCAATGCTCCAAATATCTCGTTTTTTAATTAGAGTTTAGAAGAGATATTGTAGTTTCTAATGCTCCTCCCCATACTTCGGAACAATATTCAATACAAATATAAGTTTCATATAAGTATGCAAAAGTTGAACTTACAAACAGTGCTGACAAAAACCGTTGTTTACAACAAAAGTTTTAGTAATGTATTTTAATTGTTTTATTAGTTTACATAATTTAATTACTTATTTACATTAGTTCATTAACGTGAATATCGTAGATAATATATTGGGTTTGGGCGTTGCAGCCTATTAAACTGAAAATAGATTAAAAAAAAAGCTGCATTTAAGCAATTACAGTTGAAATTAAAATGGAAAGAGAAAAATAAGACGCTTGCTTGCTTCATTAATATATTACCATATATTAAAATAAGCCATTAATTTGCACTATTACAAACATCATGCAAATGTGTAAATTTGCATTCATCGTAATCATAAGACAAATGTGTGAATTGCGTGCAAGAAGATTTAGAGATGACACGTGGAATATGCAAAATTATACCAGACAGATGTCAAAGCGTCCATGCATTTCCACAGACTATAAATATTAAATCGGATCAACACCGCAAGCGTTAACTATTTGAATGTGTTTACAAAATTTACTATGTGTTTACGCTTAGGACCGATTTAGGTCACAACAACACCGCGTGGCTCAATATAGGGTCCAAGAAATATTAACAAAACAAATCGAAATATTCATCGTAAATAGATCGAGAAGATGGACCGGATGAAGTAAACATATTTTTATAGTTCCGATGCGAATGAAAAACGCATGGAATTTGTTATGACTAGCGGTAATGGTAAGGCGGCGGCGAGGCTCTGGTGGAATGGAGTTATTGAGGTATTGTGCGGCAACACAATGGTTTTTCATTTCATTTTTAATTTCGCATTCCGTATAATTGTCTAAACCGTTATACATAAAAAGGGGATGAAAATGTGGAAATGAATGCTATTTACAACATGCAAACGCGTCGTTATTAGGCAATTAAACAGAAAGAAAATATCTGTTGTGTAATAGATCAATTTATTATGAATTAAAACAAAAAGAAACAATTTTTTTATCATTGTTTTCTATAATATATCATCTTTATTAGTCTTTTTATAGTTGTATGATGAAATGAATTATTTAAACGAAAGAAACATAACATTATAAAAATATATTATGAGAAAGGGAGAGGTTTGTAATGATTATATATGATTACAATGTAATAACAATGGTCGGTAAAATAAGTAGGAAATCTAAATTAATAATTAATTAAATAATAAATGTATTTATAAATGAAAGAAAACCACTTCTAAATTCCAATTTAATCATATTGGAGACTATGAAGAAGGGTGCGTGTTAATATATTTTTTTCTTGATGTTCACATTAAGTCTTCGATATTATGTGCTTTCCTTTTTCCAAGTGAGGTAAGCCAAAGTAAGCCAAAATACCCACTTAACCTCACAAATATTTGTTCTTTTTTAAATTAAAATTTACTTTTTGTCGTTGTTTGTAATTTTATCTATTTTTAAATTATTATAAAATATTTCTTCATTAATTTCCATTCCGTGATACTTTGGCTTACTTGCTATTGTACAAATCAAACGGTCTATTAAATGAGATAAAGTAAGATGAAGTAAGAATAACTAAGAATAGTGGCAAAAAGAAAGCACCTATTATCAGCTATTACAGCTAGACACAAATTGTGTGGCCGGTATAATAGGCAACTTAATATACACAAAAATTATGTTGGCTATGGTTAAACTCATGCCTTTGCCCGTTTTAGCATTTTTCAACACGTAAGCGCAAATGAAAAATGCTAAAACGGTCAAAAGCATAAGTGTAACCACAGTAAACGTAATTTTTGTGTGTCAATTATACCGGCCACACTATTCGTGTCTAGCTGTATTCGGTGTCATATACGCATAATGAATATAGTTGATCAGCTTTTCGTTTTTTTTTAATAACTTTCTAGACCCTAAGAAGTGCCTCTTGAAAGATTGCCTCCAAATACAAATTGAACAGTATTGGCAAAAGAATGCATCCTGTACGTACCATTCTACATATGTCTACACTTTCAATCATCTACTTTAACTCTTTCTCTCAATGCATCTGATATCCTTTTGATCTAATCCCATTTTGTTTAAAATTTTAATAAGGGTATCGTGTCAAACTTTATCAAAGCCTATTTTATATAGTCCATGAAACAAATGCATAGGACGTATGCATTTGTTTCATTTGTTTCTTTGGTCGTGGCAGTTCTGAACCAGTATTTGCGTCAAAGCTTGCTGGTTTCTGGTTCTTTGCACTTTCTAAATAATTAATATTTTTAAAAAGATCTTCAGAGCATGGTTCATCAAGCCGATAAGCATATACTCGTTGCACTTTAACATTTTTCGTTTTTCGTAAGGGTATAAAGATAGATGGTAGATGTTAACCAATCATTCCAATGTTATAGATTGTATGTAATAAATGTTATTATCCAGAAGTTTGATTAGTTCAGTTCAGGTGATGTGATCCAGATGCTTTACTATTTATATACTTTTGCACTGCTTTTTTGATTTTGTCTTTTGTGATTGGTGACCAGTAAATAAATTTTTGACTGATACAATTTCTCAATAATCGGCAAATAGCTTTTTTATGTATTCTTCCCATGCTGCCTTTTTGTCAAATATCGTATCAATAGTTGATTATGGTCAAATAGTGAAGATTATAGTCAAGTTTTGCAAAAGTTATATCAATTTTATGTATTATTTGTACTATATTACACATTGTACTTTATGTAACTATTTTATTGGACGCATTTCATTTTCTGTTTACTATTATAATTTATTTATTGTATGTATCACATTATGAAATAAACATTATTATTATTATTATTATTATTATTATAGTTCCTTACATTCCTTGTTGTTTGTTGTTGTTCTAACTTTAAATCTTATTTGTCTTTAAAGCGCCCAATAATTGTCATCATCAATTGTTGTCTTTCGGCCATTATACCAAGGATTTTGTCTGTCATCCATTTTTGCTGGAGGTTTCCAAATATATCTGGTAGATCAAACCATGTATTGATAACATTTATGTTTTCCTTTTGGTAAAACTGAACAAGCTGATTGCCTCTGTCATTACAATTTCTTAGGATATGTATACCAACACTGCATTGAAATTGAAGGATAGAGAAGCTATCTTTGCATTGAAGTCACAATGTTAATTTTTTGTGCTTTAATAGTTCTTTAAATAAATTTTCTTCTTGATCGCTCTTATTTGAGGATGATGTGTGTTTTTATAATGTTCAAAGATCTGTCTGACATTAGCTGAAACCTTGCCGTCTTGTATCAGCTATTCCTAATATATCGATATTAAATCATTTAATTTTTGAGCTGTATTTGTCAGTTTAACGACTTTAAAGGTTACTAAAAGACAAAAACCGTAGTGGGGACAATGGTTCCTTGCAATTAAAAAACGCAAAATAGTCGGTCAAATGCACTCTGCAGGAGCTGCTGCAGACACACTTTCCGGGCTCTATGCTGACGGAATTTCAAAACCAAAAGAACCTAAAATTGCCAAACAAAAAATAGCAGAAAAAAGCAAAAACCATAATCAATCAAAGCAACCTAAAATGGAGAATCAACACATTCAAACCATTCAAGTTGCCATGAACCAATAGAATCTATCCCATCATGCTACAGAAAAGGTACGCAGTGCTAAAAGAGCCTCTATGCAAGATCCTCAGAGCAAGCTTAGCACTAGCACAAATACCAAACAGGTAGAGAACGGTAAGTTGGTATATATACCAAAACCAAGGAGACCCACGTATGCCCTGGCTAAGTACTACACACCAATTAACTTAAAAAAAAATAGCAGGCACATAAGAATCGGAGTGCTAAAGGCCCGACCACTGCATCAACATAAATGTGCCTACCAAATGGGTAAATCCTGCAAACTAACTATACACCATCTAGTCAGCCAATGCAAAAATACAATCCAATGCAAAGAAATATTCTTTTCATATGTTTACATTGTTTACTGCAGTCGAAACTCTCGGAACACAATCCGGAATGGAATAGAGCCATTCCCCATTAACATTTAAATTATCAAAACAAAGTAAATAGTTCGGTGCACAATTTTAAAAAGACGGCATATTTAAAGTGATTACATAATCCCAGACATTTATATACAGGGTGTCCGGAAAATACGTGTACAGCGTTTGACGACAGACTCATGACGTCAAAATATGTCGATCTAAGCCGACTTAGTTATATCCAAAATTGTCTCGTTTAGCCGGTAGAGGGCGTCAAAAATTTGTAAATATTAAAAAGAAATTACCTGTAACAATAATTTTTTAAGTGACCTTGTTGCTATGGCGTTTAATAATTTGACAATTATTGACAAATTGTCACCAGTCTATGAAATTTACTCAAGTATACGATCAACATTCTTGAATTACAAGTTCATTTTACCATTAAAAATGGAAAATTATACAAACTCTCAGAAAGTTGACATGCTCCTGGTATACGGGTTTTGTCAAGGAAATGGGCGTCAGAGTGTTAGGGTTTACATGAAGAGGTTTCCTAACCGTCGAATACCAAACCACCAAACATTTGCCAATATTGAGCGTCATCTTCGGGAAACGGGCAGTTTTGAGAAAAAGTTTGGCAGGGGTCGTATGCGAACAACTCGAACTGTGGAAACAGAAGAGATGATTCTGGAAAGAGTTGAAGAAGAACAAGTACCAGTACCCGTCTCTTAGAACGTGAGTTAAATGTTCCTAAAACGATTGTCAATGAGGTTTTAAGAGAACAGTTGTTACATCCTTACCACTTACAAAAAGTCCAGGAACTTTTACCGACTGATCCCCCCATGCGGCTTACATTTTGTCAATTTATTAGAAACAAAAGAATCTTTGTTCCAAATTTTTGTAGAAAAATTATGTTTACTGACGAGGCATGCTTTACAAGATCTGGGGTAACCAATCTGCACAACGAACATATTTATTCCGATGAAAATCCACATGCCATTAAAGTTGCACATCATCAGCATCAATTTAAAATTAATATTTGGGCTGGTATTATTGATCACTACCTTATTGGTCCCATCGTTATTCCAGACAGGTTAGATGGAAATATTTATTTAAATTTTTTGCAAGACACATTACCAATTCTTCTGGAGAATTTGCCCCTTTTACTTCGGAGGGAAATGTGGTATATGCATGATGGTGCCCCGCCCCATTTTTCCGTTGCCGTTCGGCAATACTTACATCATCAATATCCCAACCGATGGATTGGAAGAGGCAATGATGCACCAGTAAAATGGCCACCACGTTCTCCTGAGTTAAATATGTGTGACTTCTTTTTGTGGGGCGCTATTAAATCAGAAGTTTACAAGACTCCGGTAAACACACGCGATGATTTATTGCAGCGGATTTTAAATGCAGGCAACCATTTTAATAATCCCGAGACATTAGATAGGGTCCAATATCATTTTTTAAAGAGTGTTAATAAGTGTATTCAGCAAGATGGCGGTCATTTTACACATTTGCTTAAGTAATGTTTTTGTTTTACTTAGTTTCTTACAATAGATACTTTCAACTTTGTTATACTTTTGTTTTTTTTGACGCCCTCTACCGGCTAAACGAGACAATTTTGGATATAACTAAGTCGGCTTAGATCGACCTATTTTGACGTCAGGAGTCTGTCGTCAAACGTTGTACACGTATTTTCCGGACACCCTGTATATGTATAACATTATATAAAAAAAACTCTAAGAGCCAAAGTCGTCGTTGAGTGCCCACAGAAAGGCATACTTTCACCCCTACTGTAGTGCCTAGTCGTAGATGACTTACTACAAATACTCAACAACATGGGCATTTTTGTCCTAGGCTACGCAAACAATCTTTTAATGCTTGCATACGGGAAGTTTGGGAGCAGCCGTGTCCAACATGATACAGAGTGCACTAAATATCGTAGAAAAGTGATGCTGAAAAGAGGGGTTATCAGTAAACTCAAGCAAAACGACAATTGTACCGTTTACAAGACGGCGAAACACTACAGACCTAAAAAACCTGAGGATGTATAAAGCCACGCACCTAATGTCAAAGGAGGTAAAATACCTGAGACTAACGCTTGCACTATTCTAAAATTCAACACACACCTGAGAAATATAACAAGAAAAGCCATTCGGGTGCTTTTAGCAACCAAAATGATGGTCGGACGTACAAGGGGATTAACACCTAATATGACCAGAAGGTTGTACACATTGGTGATAAGACTCATTATCACATACGGAACGATTATATAAGGAAAAAAAAAACACTCTCAAGTGTACGGCCAAAAAAGTAGACAAAGTTCAGAGACTAGCATGTCTGCTAATAACGGGGACAATGAGAACAACGCCAGTAGCTATGGAAGTACTACTATCATTCCCGCCACTTCACCTGATGGTAATGGCGGAAGGTAGACTAGCAGAATACAAGCTGCAGATAAATTAACACATTGTAAACCTTAAGACCCACAGACCTAACATAACAAATGTGTTGTATGCCACAACCTGCAAAGTTTGCCTGGTATAGATACCAAAAGACCATGAAACAAATAAATCTCCTCATAGCACATCAGCTTGCCAAACAAGGAGCAAAAGAAACATTCACTAGAGCAGAGCCCGTTTTTGGATTCCATAAAAAACCAAAAAAAAATTATGCTCAACAAACTTGAGGCAAAACACTGTGGAAGAGCTGTAAGAGATTGACACATTCAATAATATTCCTAACAGGACCATCGCATGATATTAAAACAGTAGTAACATAAATGAGTCGCATCAGACTATAAAAGCTCACAGAACTGATAACCGGACACTGTGGACTCAACAAGCACTTGCATAGAATGCAAATAAGAAAGGACCCTCTATACCAAAGATGTATGGAAGAAGACAAGATTCCATTATACTTACTGAACAGCAACGCACAGCTATCTTTGGCAAACACAATCTAACCGCAGATATGCTAAAAATAACCCACTGGCATAAGGTACTGGACTTCATTGAAGAGACTGAGCTGCTAAAGGAGTAGAACAGCAGAAGTGTACAACAGGACCAATAGAACCGTAGTGTAAGGAGCGCCAGGCAAACCACCTAAAATTAAGGAAGGAAAAAGATAGGTTTTTTAGTCAGTAAAAAGCTGATACTACTAAACAGTACGGGCTGCTCAATGTCTTTTGAAGATTATCCCTTCCTACGTAAAAAAAATTCCTACTCTTATAGGTTTTTGATTTGTTTTATCTCCCCGAAAATTATGTCTGTCGTTATGTGATTTTCTTAAAAAAATTAATACCGTGATTTCCCGTTGCTTCCAGCTGGTTTGTTTGTTTTGTTTTAGAATTATTTAATTCTCAGCTGTACGGTTATAACGCCGTGTTTCCGTGCCGTCGTCAAAGTCCCCTTTTCGCCACGCGTGCAGGAAAAGTTGATATTTGGGCGTGTTCAATGTTTTTTGATACTAACTTTCGACTGTTTCAAAATTAAAATCTGAAGTATCATTGTATTAAATATTAACTAACTTTAGTTCTGATCTGCGCACTAAAGATTATTCATGAGACTACACCTCATTCTCATTATATACTCTGTGTAAATATTGTAGAGCATTGGTGATAGAATGCATCTTTGACTACTTTTTTGGTGTTACAGGAGTTGGATTGATTGTTTATCAATTTTAGCTACTGCCTTGCTGTGGTTTTTATAATGTCGAAGGCTTTATTATAATCCACAAAACACATGTATATTAGTTTCTTAAGTTCCCGCGCTTTCTCTATTATTTGCCATAAATTGAAATTGCTCGCAAGTGCTTTACAAATCCCTCTTACTGTGATGGTATTTGCTACGAGAGATATAGTTTAACTCATTCGTTGCTTATTTTAAGAAAAATCTTACTAGCATGTGACATTAGACGGTAATTTCCACATTTATCTTTCAACCCTTTTTTGTGCAAAGGTACAATACTCAAATTTGTCCAGCCATTAAGCCACAGTCCATACTTATTGGCATAATAGATTCACCTGATCTAAAAAACCTCAACAGATGTATAATAAAGTTATAAAAACACAGCTTTAAAATATTTCAGCAACCTAGTACACGCATCTACTTCAATACATTACAAATTCCCATCTCCAAAGCATTTAACCTTTAACTACTGTAGTTCAGGTGGAAATTACAGTGTTTATTATAAAAATTTATAAAATAATTAGAAATCATCACTGATAAAGAACACAGAATGTAATCAAGTATGGTACCAAATTTATTACAAATACAAAGTATACAGGTATGCCAACTTGTTGAAGAAATTAAATATAACATTATTAAAAAAAGTTTTATAATTTAGGACAAAGATCAAAACAGTTCGCTAATCCAATTTTTTATTCTAATTTCAGTCTTTATTAAAAGCTATAATAATAATCTTAGTCGACATTTTACGACAACATCGTTAACTGAAATGATTTCTTCACGGTGGTCATATAATCAAATGAAGTTTTGTTTATATAATTAGTTTGCGAGAACAATGAAAGTATTATAAAAATAACTTCAATAATAACTAACACCCACTATGATTGAATTCTCACACACATTTGATTTGATTCAGAAACAAAATAATAAAAGCACGTATTCAGCTAATATGATGCACATACTAATAAAAACTTTGATACTGTATTTCGGTATCATAAAATCGCTACTGGAGTAGTATTTTATGACTAATACAACTCCAGACGGTATTATTTTCTTTTTTATACAGTCTATATCGAAGGGTATTAAAGGATAATGGTGTAACAACAAACCCGTCGGCAAAACGCTTTCTCCATATCATCGCAACCGCAAATAATCAAATTATATACTATACACTTTATTAGAAATAATCGTGTTAAAATTAAATCAAATAAGCTATTGCGCGGTTTATTAATGTATATTTATGTTGGATTTATCTGGCGCCTCATAAAGATTATAAATATTTACTTTTAACGTTTAAATAATGTACATTGTCTTTTCATTAATATTGTTGTATTTATTTTATAAACACATTTTTAATATAATAAAATTACATTCGCAACTAAGATGAATTAATATAAAGAAAGAAAACTTTGAACTTTGAACAACTAAATTGAAAAGCAGAGTATTCAGAGCTTAAAACAAAACAATAATTTCTTTGAAAAATAAATACAGTTAGTGACCAGAAATAAACTTTTAATTTTTTAATGTAAAGTTGAATAGATAAGAGAAAGCCTTGTTATTTCAGCTGACATTTACAAAATGTTTGAAAACTATAAAGTAGCAAATTATAAACAAATTATTTGCTATTCAAATACAATACCAATGGCAGGACATATGAATAAACTTACTTTTCTGCAACTACTAGTTTAAGAAAGTTTTGCACAAATATAAATAATGTGCTACTTAAAATCATTGCATTGAGAAGAATTTGTCTCAATATTACAAATTCATTCGTAATTTTGCGTTGTGAATTATATTATGAGACTAAACTAAAAGTAATATAATTTTATTTTAAATATCATACAAGAAATATTTCAGTTGATAACAAAATTATACACATTTCGTATTATAATTTGTTCTAACTTTTAGACAAAATTAATATTAATTGGTCAAGTAAATCTAACTAAACTCCTCAATACAACCATCTCACATCAAAACATGTCATGTGAACAAATATGTTGTCACAAATATATAAATTGTTTTTAAGAATAATAGTAAATAAACTAACAAATAAACTAGACTTCTACCAACCGAAAAAACAAGCAGGTTTCAGAAAGAACTTCAGTCCATGTAACATACAAACCAAGAAAACAGTAATTGAAAAAGGCACAGAATACAATATCCGTTTGTTGACTACCAAAAGCATTAGTGGGTAGAAATGTGAGCTATATTAAGCTTTAAACAATGTTCAAGTTGACCAAAGATACATAAATATCTATAACAAATGTAAGAATGCACAAGAAGACCAACAAAGTAAAAATAGCACATTAGTATTAAAAGATGCATTCAAAAACATAAATTGGAGAAAACGAGGACTACAAATATCCGGAAAGCGATTACACCAGTTAAGATTTGCAAACAACATTGTACTATTTGCATAAACAAAAGATGAACTTAACAGCATGTTAGTAGACCTATACATTGCATTAAAACAAGTTGGCCTAAAGATCAACTTCAATAAAACTAAGTACTTGACAAACAAGCTATGATGAAGAGAATACTATTAACAACATTGAAGTAGATTCTAAAAAAATTAGTCAAATAACAAGCTATATATTTAGATCAGACTATAACAATTAGGAAAACAAATCAAAAAAATAAAATTGATAGAAAAATGAGAATGAGCTCGGCTGTATATAGCGATAAGAGAGCTTAAAACCATTGAATATAAAAATAAAACACACAAGGGTTGCTATTTATGTATTGAAAATAGAAAGAACAAATAAACGAATTATATCAAAAATATTTTTATTGCTTTTCATAATAATCGCTTTTAAAATGTATACACTTTTGCATACAATTAAACCAACCTTCAAAACACATTGTCCAGTCAGAAGATGATAGCTCTAAAACATGCGTTTTGAAAGCCTCAACCGCTTCTACGGACGATGAAAATCGTTGTCCGCGCAGCTTATCTTTAATTACTGAGAACAAAAAAATGTCATTAGATGCCAGGTAGGAGCTGTAAGACGGATGACCCATCAATTCAATCTTTTGTGTGTCCAAATACTCGTTTGTTTCATGTGATGTGTGTCGCATTGTCGTGATGCAAAACGATTCGTCGTTTTGGGTTGTTGTCTCTCAATTTACCAAAAACTTCAGGCAAGCAAATAGTCGCTGAATTAACCGTCTTTTTTGATTTTCAAGAGCCACAGTTGCCACATGCCCGGCTTTAGTAAAGAAACACGCCACCATTTGCTTCTCAACGCTTCGAGAACAAACAACTTTTGTTGGCTTTTATTCACGTTGAAACACCCAAACTGTCAATTGGCGTTTTCTTTCTGGATCATATGCATAAATCCACGACTCGTCACCTGTGACAATGCTGTATACGGATTTGGATGCACCACAGTTGTATTTTGTAATCATTTTACGGCACCAATCGTCACAAGCATCTGTCAACAAATGTAGAATCCAACGTGCACACAGCTTCCAAACACCCATGTTCGTGCAAAATCTTATGTATGCTGGTCATACTAACGCTTAAACATGTCTCGATTTCGCGATATGTCACATGACAATTTTCTTCAATTAGTTTTTGCACAGCATCAATATTTTCCGGCGCAACGACCAATTTTGGACAACCTTATTTAACTTCGTCCGTGAGCAAACTACGGCCACGTTTGAATTCAGTGTACCAACAATATACAGTGAATGTGGATGACGCTTCATCGCCAAAAGTTGAAATCAGTTGATTAAAGCACTGTTCTTGAGTTAGACCACGTAGAAAATCATAATAAATCATAGCTCATTTCCGCAACTTAATTCATAAATAGCAACCCTCGTAGTAAAAGTCTCAACCATCCTTTATGTTAAATCCATTTCATATTACCAGTACACACTTATGGAGCTGAGACTTGGTTACTTCATCTTCTTCTTTCAGCCTTTGGTTTGATGTTCATTTCTGGACATAAGCCTCCCTTAATGCTTTCACTGTCATGCCAATATATCTTGTGCCATCCTGTACCATTTACTTCCTGCTACTTCCTTTATGACGTCAAGCCATCTCGTCTTTAGTTTTTCAATTCCTCTCTTTGTTCTTCTTGGACGCCAGTAGAAACTTAAGTTGTCCATCTCCCAATTTCATTTCTGGCAACGTGTGCCACCCAGTTTCATTTGAGCTCGGCATTACGTTGCAGGTCGGTCATCCGGGTTCTTCTACAGATTTACCCATTTTTACATGCTCTCTCAAACCTACTTCAAGTGGTCCACGTTCCATCGCGCGTTAAGTACACCTTAATGTATTCAAGCTCCGTTTTGTGAGCGTCATATTTTTAGGCCATAAGTCATAACTGGAATGACGTATTTTTTAGTATAAAGACCTGTTTGCTGAATGCTGCCCAGCTCATTTGTATCCTTTTGGTTACTGCGTTAGTTTGGTTGTCTTTTCCTAGTTTATAGCATGGCTTAAGTATATATTATATTCTTCAACGTTCTATTTGCTGGTCGTGTATAGCTATAATTGCGTTTTTTAGACTAATGATCTTTGTTTTTGTTAGGTTCATATAAACCTCTCATAAAAGCTCGTCAAGTTGAAGCAACATCTTTGCTAGTTCCTCGACACTGCTACTAAATAAAATGATGTCGTCTGCAAAATGTAAATAGTTAAGTTATTTTCTATCCATGTCAATGCCCTACTTTTCCCAATCAAGTCTTTTAAACACTTCTTCTAGAGCTAACGTATACAGGGTGTCCGGAAAATACGTGTACAACGTTTGACGACAGACTCCTGACGTCAAAATAGGTCGATCTAAGCCGACTTAGTTATATCCAAAATTGTCTCGTTTAGCCGGTAGAGGGCGTCAAAAATTTGTAAATATTAAAAAGAAATTACCTGTAACAATAATTTTTTAAGTGACCTTGTTGCTATGGCGTTTAATAATTTGACAATTATTACCAGTCTATGAAATTTACTCAAGTATACGATCAACATTCTTGAATTACAAGTTCATTTTACCATTAAAAATGGAAAATTATACAAACTCTCAGAAAGTTGACATGCTCCTGGTATACGGGTTTTGTCAAGGAAATGGGCGTCAGAGTGTTAGGGTTTACATGGAGAGTTTCCTAACCGTCGAATACCAAACCACCAAACATTTGCCAATATTGAGCGTCATCTTCGGGAAACGGGCAGTAATGAGAAAAAGTTTGAAGGCAGGGGTCGTATGCGAACAACTCGAACTGTGGAAACAGAAGAGATGATTCTGGAAAGAGTTGAAGAAGAACCAAGTACCAGTACCCGTCTCTTAGAACGTGAGTTAAATGTTCCTAAAACGATTGTCAATGAGGTTTTTAGAAAACAGTTGTTACATCCTTACCACATACAAAAAGTCCAGGAACTTTTACCGACTGATCCCCCCATGCGGCTTACATTTTGTCAATTTATTAGAAACAAAAGAATCCTTGTTCCAAATTTTTGTAGAAAAATTATGTTTACTGACGAGGCATGCTTTACAAGATCTGGGGTAACCAATCTGCACAACGAACATATTTATTCCGATGAAAATCCACATGCCATTAAAGTTGCACATCATCAGCATCAATTTAAAATTAATATTTGGGCAGGTATTATTGATCACTACCTTATTGGTCCCATTGTTATTCCAGACAGGTTAGATGGAAATATTTATTTAATTTTTTTGCAAGACACATTACCAATTCTTCTGGAGAATTTACCCCTTTTACTTCGGAGGGAAATGTGGTATATGCATGATGGTGCCCCGCCCCATTTTTCCGTTGCCGTTCGGCAATACTTACATCATCAATATCCCAACCAATGGATTGGAAGAGGCAATGATGCACCAGTAAAATAGCCACCACGTTCTCCTGAGTTAAATATGTGTGACTTCTTTTTGTGGGGCGCTATTAAAACAGAAGTTTACAAGACTCCGGTAAACACACGCGATGATTTATTGCAGCGGATTTTAAATGCAGGCAACCATTTTAATAATCCCGAGACATTAGATAGGGTCCAATATCATTTTTCAAAGAGTGTTAATAAGTGTATTCAGCAAGATGGCGGTCATTTTACACATTTGCTTAAGTAATGTTTTTATTTTACTTAGTTTCTTACAATAGATACTTTCAACTTTGTTATACTTTTGTTTTTTTTTACGCCCTCTACCGGCTAAACGAGACAATTTTGGATATAACTAAGTCGGCTTAGATCGACCTATTTTGACGTCAGGAGTCTGTCGTCAAACGTTGTACACGTATTTTCCGGACACCCTGTATAATTTAGAGGATATATTGTCACCTTGTCGGACTTGAAATTTTATCCGTGATCATATCTTCGTCTATCTTTATGTGTAGTGTGGCGTTTTCCTAGATGATCTTTAGAATGCCCGTATATCTAAAGCCAATTCTTGGGTACTTACTAAAAAAATACTGAACAAAACTGAACCGATGACCTAAAAAAAAGTGCTAGATTAAACTGGCTCAGTAAGAATCAAACAAAATAGAAAGAAAATGAAGAAACTTAAAGGAGGTCTATATCCAAAAGGTAGAAAATAGATAAAAAAGTTGAAAGAAAAAAAATATGTAGAAGTGTTTTCAGTAATAACAGGAGGACATAGAATGGCTGTCTCAGCAAAAGCAAAACATTTTAATTTGACGTCATTTTTGCTGATTTGCTTTGAAAGTTAAACCATTATAATAGTTCAATGATGAACAATCCTCCATTATTAAAAATTAATCGCTATTTGACACAACATCGTATTCTTATTGTTAAACATTAATTAAAAAATTTAACTAACTAACAGCACGTGTTCGTTCAACAAAAAAAATCACAACTGTTTGCTAGAATATGGCCAAAAGTCCGGAAACATCCATTCGGCATCGTTCTCAACA
Organism: Tachinus rufipes; assembly: GCA_963932245.1. NCBI lineage: Eukaryota > Metazoa > Arthropoda > Insecta > Coleoptera > Staphylinidae > Tachinus > Tachinus rufipes. The sequence goes on along the minus strand of OZ010741.1, from coordinate 38,909,555 downwards.
ATTGAACATTTTAAGAAATATTTTGAATCGCATTCTCACAAAAGAAATGCATCTTCATGCCTACTATCTTAACTGAAGCCTACAACCGTACAAAGCAAAACAAATGAACAATAAGTTTTAGACCATTTTTATGTTGATAGCTTTGTGATCCAGCAAAAGTACCGCGTTTAAAGACTAAAATCCACATGTGTTTCATGAGAAGTAAATGCGTCCCAAACGTATCAATGTTTAGTGTGGATTTAGGATTGAAAAGATTGTTGGACCATTTTTCTTTTAAAGAAACTGCTGAGAAAGCACAAACTATAATTTTTGGGCCCCACCGCAAAATATTAAAAAAAACGTAATTTTTTTTTCGTTTTTGAACTTTTTATAATTAATTTAAAACTGGTAGAACCGCTGGGTTTGATTAAGATTAGATTTATGGCATATCAGCCTAAAAAGACTATTAATGCCGTCGCTGGGTTTAAGTATATTTGTACTTCGCCACCAGCCAAAAAGATTAAGAAACGCTGCAATAGCTGATAAACTTTTATAGATTGACAAAAAAAAAAAAAAAACAGGTATTCGCTATTTTTAAATGATATTATTACATATTATAAAATCATATTGAAAATTCTACTTATGTCATTATTATGAAAACGCGTTTTATGCATGTTAATGTACCATAATCATAAACGTGTATTTTGGCAATCGTATCTAAATTATAAATAAAATTTGAAGCAATTTCAATGAAAACCAATAATAATGAATGGAATGTGTAGTTATTTATTGCACAGCATAGCACTAAAATAATACCAAAATTTCAATCGTAAAATGTTTTAAACAACGCAATTTATTTTATAGTAGATGAAAGTTATTCGACCAGCATTTCATACACATTTCATTTAATGTTTAATTCTTATATTTAGTCGTACATCATACAGATTTAAAAATGATATTTCCATTCAATAGTTAGAATATTTCCAAATAATAGCTATTTTAAAATATAATTTATTGAATAAATTTAATCGCAATCATAATTCGTAGATCCCAAATAAATCATTTAAAAAAAAATCCATGAAACCGAAGTCTTACCTTTGCAAAAAATTATCTATTTCATATCCTTGAAGATTAGTTAATTTTAAAAGCTAAAAAACAAGTAAAGAGAAGAACTTAGGTTGTTAAATGTTATCAGGTAATTAATTGTATATGACTCTTTAATAAATGATCAAAAAGAAAATAAAATGTATATATTTTTGTATTGATGTAATAATAATAATAATTTCTTAATGTGTTAATAATAAATACATTGTTTAACCTAGTTGCAAATGTATTACCCTGATCATCCTTAATATAGACAATATCGAAAGATCCTGTATGACCTTCCCAATTCATCACAGTACCTACACGGCCTCCGGTGATCATGCACAAATTACCAAATCAAATTTGGATTGAAAATTTTTGAAGTAGCAATTTCCACTTGGATGGTGTCGTTTACTTTTACATTAGGGTCAGAGTAACGGATAGTACGTCCAACGTGTGTTGTCAAAAATGAAATTCCATTTGGTCCAGTTTGTACCCTCTTACTTTGCACAATTTGTATTGAGCTTCTTCAGCAGTAATACGATAAATGGTAAAACGTCCCATAACATCATAGATAAGACAAAAAAATTCACAAATCTTTTCAATTGTAACAACATTCATAAAACCAGCTGGATTATTAAGATCGGTTCTAACTTTTCCATCAGCTTTAATCAACCTTTGCCTAAAATCACTTCATAGTTGGTCAAAGCATACTTCAAACGATTACGTAAGAAGATAACCAAAAGTAATGATTAAAACTACTAAAATTTTCGGCAGGTATAGACAAGAGTGGGTACTAAAAGCTGTGCCTCTGCACCAATACTAATATACATACCAATCAAAAAATCCTGCAAACTGGCGCTATACGTCAGCTAGTCAACAAGTGCAAAAAAACTATACTCTACAAAAAATTTGCTTTAAATATGTACTACCTTCGAAACAACGCCAATCAAAAACAGAAGCATATCACCTCTCTTTAGATATTGAATAATTCCATGCTGAAGAATCAAACCAAAACTATTACATTATACGGTAAAACTGTAAGAGCTAAAGTTGCTGGTAAAAACCCACAGAGAGGTGTGTTATCACTGTAATGCCTGTCATCGACGGCCTACTGTTACTGAATAACATGAGCGTCTTCGTTTTAGGCTACGTCAATGATCTTACCATCCTAGTAAGCCAAAAGTTTAGAACAACTGTATCCAACTTGATGTAGTATGTGCTCTCAAAAGATAGTACAAAAAAGAAGGACTAAGTAAACCCAAACAAAACAACAATCGTCCCTTTTACAAGAAAACAAATCACCAAGAACATAAAAAATATGGAAATAAACGGAGCTACACTCCTGATAACAAAAGAAGTAAAACATATGAGACTTACGCTTGAAGCCAAACAAACCTTTCATACTAAAAAAATGTAAGTATAAAGAGTGCTGTTTACATCCAAATCGATGATTAAATCAGCATGAGGACCTACACCCAATATAACCAAATAATTATCCAAGGTAAAGAAGACTATCCTCAAGAATACGACAACCAAACCAATTAAGTACAAATTTGCATGTTTGCTGATCACAAAAGCAATGTGAACCCCGCAGCAGCCATAAAAACATTACTATCCCTGCCGCCTTCGTACTTAGTTGTAATAATGAAGGCAAAACAATCAGGTTAGCAACTATAAATAGATAAACATACAGTAAATTTTGCCCCAGTCTTTCAAACGGGAATTGCTGCTATTAAATAGTGCGCTTGAATTCATTCCAGTAATAAAATCCAAACTGGTGATGACTGCATAACCAGTCTAGAAGCATTGATTACAAATAAGATGATACGCATACGCCTGATCTAAAAACCAAAAAACCGGAGTATACAAGGTAGACCAGCTGGTTCAAAAAAGAACCACAAAGATGTTTATTAAACCTATACGTGCTTGTAGTAAACTTGACACACATGCAAAGCCTATAATACGCAACGTAGTGCCTTCTTCAAAAAGGAAAGCTACCAAAAAAGCTAAAGACCCTTCAAAAACTTTATTAAAAAAAACTACTAGTGGAGTAATAACCAAAGGTGCACAATAGGACCAAGTGACCTCAGTGCAAAGACACCTGACGTACAACCTAATGCAAAAAAAACTGTGTAAAATAAAATTTTGCAAAATGAGCATAATATACTCTCAGATAGCAATATGTATATTAAACACATTAAATAAACTTTCATATCCATGCACTCAGTCTGCTCTATCAAACAAATTATAATCAGATAGTCAACAAATATTATAAACTAGAAACTCCTAAAATACCAACAAATTCCTGAGGATCCATGGGCAGTAAAAAATTCGTTTTTGCGTAAATGTAACCTCATCCGTATGCTTCGGCCTACACAACAAACTCTGCCGTGTAATTACACGTTTTTCTCATCTTAGTTAGACAAAAATAAGATTTATTTGTAAAAATGATAACAAATGCTCTATAAGCTCGTCAGCTTTTTAATTGTTACTTATAATAAGTGGCGCAAAAATTGTCACTCCATGCTGTTGGAACAACATGTTCTCCAGTCTCAATTAGTCCAATTGAGGTAGAAAAAAGTCATTAAGCATGATTCTATTAGCTCACTATAGTCGTTTTCAAAAAAATAAAACTCAATGACGCCTCCAGCGTAAACACCGCATCATACAGTTACTTTGAGCGAGTGTAATGGCTCATCCTGTGTTATACGCAGATTTTTGGTACCCCAGAAGCTTATTCACGTATCCACAAAGATGGAAAAGGGCCTCGTGGCTCTTGATAATTTTCGATAAAAAGTTGTCTTCCTCGTGGTCGAGATTTAGGATGGCTTGAGAGTAGGTTACACGCGCTTGGCGATCAACGGCCACTTTGTAAGAGAACATCTTCAAGTCTTTCACCAACATTCTCTGTAAAGACCGCCAATTGATGAATGATACTCCGGGATCCTCTGTGACATCTTCAGCCACAGCCTCGATATTCTCAGTAGAACGGCTGCTCCTGGGCCGCCCAGACCTGACAGCATCTCGTGTTGACCCACATTCTTCTAGGCAAGCAGAAAAACGCCGTAGTGTTTGCCCAGTTGGTGTCAAACGACCGGGAAGTCTATGTCTAAACTCACGCTGTGCCAACACTAACAACAAATTATTACGCAAAAAAAAACAAAACAATTATTCCACGTTCTTGAGAAGTATAGCGATTCATGTCTTATTGACGTGTATTTTGTATCTGTTTACTTCACAAATGTCAAAGCAGAACTGACATTTACCGCCATTTGCAAAAAAAATTGCGCCACCTAGTACCTACGTAATTAAAATTCCAGGCAAAGTAAACCGTGACATTTATTTCCGATTCAGCAAAAATTAAATTAATTTGTTTCAAGTAATAATCTCATAATATTAATACATAATAGCTTTGTACTTAACGAGTCTGTGCATATGACATAAGCTAGCAAGCCAAACGTAAACTCCAGTCGCTACTTTTCCAAGCAGCATTTACAAATTGAATTTGTGCAAATTTATCCCGACGTCATTGGCAAAGTTGATGTCTTGCTCATTCTTGTTAGTACAGTATCTAACTTTGAATATTGAAATGTCTAAAAAAAAACACAACAGTAAGATAGTTAGTAGTCTTCGGAAAGTTGGTAATCCAAATTCCCCAAAACATAATAGTTTTTTAGAGAGCAAACAGCTTTTACAATCGTAACCCAATGTTGTGTAAATCATCAAGACTAGACCACAAAGAATACATTTAGATGTAAGCATTTTCCTTTTAAGTTTCGCGCTATACCCAACAGCCAACATTTTACGCCAATGACAAAGAGATTGTTCAGCTGCCTCGCACAAAACACTAGCAATAAGGCTAATACAAAATGCACCAGTCCCTAAACAAACCGCTATGGTGACTCGATTCACATATGTAATGTATGTTATGCTGTTGTGACATAAATTATGAAACCATAACCCCGTTCTGAACAAAACCAAAATCCACCGTTCTGCATAAATAAAGTGTACGTATTGTATCACCTGACGGCTGTAATAAGCGGGAACTAATAATAAGCAAGTAAAATATAAAATAAATTTAATTTATTCTTGTAAAATATAAAATGTAATATTCGCCACGACAAACGTTACTAGATGATAATGCCCATCAGCGACTTCCATCTCTTAGGCATTGTCGCCGTCCGATCATTATCATCATCGCTTCGCACGTGGCGCATAAATAACTATTAAATTATATATAAAACGCCCCATAATAATGCAAAAAAGTCTCCATAACAAGTTAATTTATTTCACTATAAATAATATAGATTATAATAAACGATATTACTAACTAACCATTAGTCTAAAATTACATGGTGAAAGCGAAAATTGTTGTTATCTCACGGCGGCAGTTTTCGCCAATAGATTTATGATGAAAAATCTCATCCGTCATCCCAGGCAAAATTTATTTCTATATATGGGTCAATTTATTCCTAAGTATACATGTTTTTATATTACAACAACAACAGGGTCATTTATCAGCATCAAATTGATATTTTACTACTCAAAATAATATAAGACAATGATAATACATATACACCAAGCCTTGATAATATTTAACATTCAACAATTTGCAAATAATTTATTATTTTTAACATTAATAAAAATATTTACACAATTATATAATTTCGAGGAAAATAGAATATGTAAGGATATTACATGACACACACATTTAAAAATTCCCCACAAATACATGACGTATTAGAATACAAATTCTAAATGACTTTATATTTTTAGAAAAGTATTTGCGAACGCAAATGATTTCAAGTGCATGCCATTCATGATGAATGTAATGCTATTTACTAGTTTATTTTTAGTAGAACTTCTTCGGTCAATGCCACCATAAAGGATAATCTTCAATTAACTGCACAGCTCATATATACACAAATAATAGTACATACCATATTGACTTCAACTAAACAAAAACACTATTAGTATATTTGGGCAAAGATAATTAAATCCCAACAATTGCAATCTGCGTTGTGGGTATATTTAATGCCAGTGCTAACGGTAATAAAAATCAAAATAAGTACAGTCAATAGTTTAAACATCCATTAAAATAATAATTATAACTCGCTCTTTGGTTTGAAGTCACATAAAGGTTGACTATTTATATTATGATTTATTGCATTTATTATGAAAATCATAATTGTAATTTTGATTGTATGGAATGGTATTTTTTCATTATGGTTTACTGATGTAGAAATAAACCGTTGTATATTAAAGTTATCTGGTTTTGTCTTTCATATAAGCGATTTCACGCTCTATCAAAATCACGTTTAGCACATCTGACGTCAGTGATTTAATTACTTTATGCCCTATGATTAATTAAAAGTAAGTAAGTCATGTTGGTAACACGGCGCAGGTTTAAAATGAAATATGATTTTCCGTAATATCCAGCCGGTTACAAATATTTGCTCCTCTGTGAACAAAAACCACCCGCCGTATTGACTTTACAACTAAAACAATAGATAACCCGAAGTTTCTTTCCCGTAAGAAATGCATAGGGATGAATTCTTAGTAGACTATATTATATTGTCAAACACGCTCAGACTAAAATATAATCCATGGATTTAACATATATAACAGACATGCAAATGATTTTCGTAAAATGTAAAGTTATATGAATATGAAAATGCATTGTATGTTAGTATTTATATTAATATTTACTATTTTATTTCTATGAATACAAAATTAATTTAACTTTGTAAATTCTAAAACGTAACAGCAGCCAAATCATATAATGAAAACCAGTTACATAAACCACGATGAATACTGAAATATGTCAAAACTTTCAGCACCAATAAAATGATTTTCCCGAAACTATATTTATGTAAACATGAGTCATAATTTGAAATTGTTCTGTAATGTAAACTTTTTTTATTAGTCATCACGTTATATATCATCATCGATTTAATAATTATATTTTTCTACTTTAAGTATATTCAAAAAAAATTTAAACTTTTATTTTCAATGAATATGATTCGTTTCTTTGCGTCCTTTAATAGACTTGGCTCCAGTCTCCTTCGAAGTAAGGTTGTCTTCCTTCTTATTAATGCATTATCTACAATTTTACACATTGTTGACACATGTCTTTTTAATCTTATTTAATTTTATATTTTAATTTTTTTTACTTATGTCGATGAGGAAGAAAATGTACCAATTTTCGAAACGTTCGACTTTATGTAATTATTACTAAATAAAAAATCAAAGTCCTAGAAGCCATTTTTCTTTATAATTATAAAAAAAAATCAAGCAACATATTTCATTGTATTTTCAATACAATTTATTTGCATTTCAAATAAATTTAAAAAAAATTATATAAAATTTAAAAAAATAATAATATTAGAAGCAATTACTATTGATTAACTGCACTTCTTAGTAAGGCACTAAAATACTAATAGTAAAGGATCGACATCCTCGCAGACGATATGAAAGAGAAGAGGCTAGATCATACGAAGACCCTCTCCGCTAAAACATCTCCAAGGAGCAGCAAAGCCGCCTCCAACGCAGCAATAATTTCCTTCATAGCCAAGCACGTCCTAAGAGCCTCCAAAAAATTTCCCCGGCTACTCCTCCCAAGCTCCCGCCCACCAAGAACCCGGACTCCTCGGTCCAGACCTCCATCAAGAAGCCAGTTGAAAACCCGGTCGACTCCAGCATCTCCAAATATAAAGCTCGGATGGATATCCAACAGAAGAACAGATCGAAAAACTAAAAAAGAATTCAAGTGAACCCCTTTCAGTTCCTACTGACCCCTCAAGTCAAGCGCATTCAACACCAAATGTCATCAACCATTAAGGCCAACCGGCCCATAAAGCCCAAGCGTCCACTTCTAGACGGCCTGGCCGCTAGGCACTCCTATGTACAAAAACTCTTCGGTAGAACTCTTCGGCAGCACCCACAGGTGCCTCAGAACGCCCGGCTCCCCGTAATACGGAATAAAGCATTTCCTGGGTTGTCGGTGTTGTTCAAAGACATGAACATTACCATCGATTGCGCGACAAATGTAAAAGATGGCATCCAAACGTACCCACTTTCGTATGAGGATGTTCGCGCTGCACTCGACTATGTCGAGCGCAATAATGTGTTTTATTTCGTATTTCGTGGGAATCCAAGGAATCAGGGCATGTTGCAACATGCGCCGCAAGCAAAACTTCGTTTAAAGCCCGATCAAATGCACCTGCGTCTCAGCGGCAGATTTCTGCTCCTCCTAGGAGCACACCCGATGCAAGCAAGAACATATCCTATGCTAACGCAACAAGAAATCAAGCGCAACACGCTAACACACATTTCAACAAAAATCAACTTCTTCTTCGCTTGGCACAAGCAAACATTTAGACATTTATATTTTCTCTACACCTCCTAGTGCAAAAAAATAGTGACAGACTAATTGTTCGACCGTCTGTTCCAAGTCATTACTAATTTTACCTCAATACGATCAATACCAGTTCGACTAGAAGGTCCATAGCCCAATAAGTGCCAAACTTAGAAATATTCAAATAGGGAGATGTTTAGTAAGTATGCGCCATAAGGGTGTCTTTATTTGATTGTATTATATTTTATGTGTTCTGTTCCCATTGTTTTCCGCAAATGTTTTAATATCGTACAACCAACTCTTTTGTGAACTTCTTAATCTTCGTTTCATTAAGCCGTTTTGCTTGTCCATCTTGTTGGATATTTTCTTGCAATATATCCACTTGACATTAGCTACGCAATAAATAACTTTACTACAAAAAAAAAACTTCATTCTTTATTCTGTCCCTCAAGCTTATGCCACACATACTCCGTTTTCACTAATTATAATTGTTTTTTCCATGCCATAAGTAAAGACTAGTAAAACCTAAGATGTTCTATAATTTGAAAATAAGACATCTCCTAAACCTCTTCCAGCTGGTAAATATGGCAATTGCACACGCGGACCAACAGCATTACACGGTAGCCTTGCTTCAATAAAAAAAACCTTTAGTGAAATTCTTTGGTATAACCTAGGCGCCTTTTTAAGCCACCTATGCTATTAAGATAATCAAAAAAATCTATTATTCTATATCTTACTAAAAGCCTGCGAGTAGACATAAAATAGAAATGTAATACCAAAATAACCTTTCATACTTATCTAGAAAATATGACCACAAATCCATGGTCAGACGAACATGGAGGGTAGCCCACCTGATATCACCAGATCGCTACAGACTGGGATGATCAATCAGACCATCACATACAAAGCGCTCATATGAACTAAAAAAACTACCTACAACCACTCCCACAGCAGGCATGGAAACACTGTAAATCCGGCATGCAGACCAAGAATAACAAATATGTTACATAGAAAAGATACACTATTTAAATCTTATGAAAAGTTATTGCAGACAAAAATCATTTAATGTTCTCCAAGGCTTTTATAACTGACCACAATTCTATAGTGTCCAAGAGTTTGTAAAATCCACAAACGCCATATGGAGTAAGATATAGTACTCTAAAATTATTTTGGAACAGTTGTGAGAGCAAACTGATAAAAACGGTAGATTTTGATATTAAAAGTGTCGGTTTTCTAAATATGATCACAACTTCTGCATTGCACCATTCTTCGGGTATTCTACTTTATTGCAAGAATTTGTTGAGAAGCGTCTGAACAGTTTTTTTAGCATTGATGCTGGATCAAGTTTTAACATTTCGGTTGTAATGGACATTTATTGTTCTTCATATGCTTTAGGGCTGATCTAATTTCGTATACTGATATATCTAGTATTTCCTCAGATACCGCGTTTAGTATTCTTGCGCAAATCGAGTTTCATGCCCGGTGTTTTTGACGAGTACAAATTGATATAGAAGTGTTCTACAATTTAGAATATATTGTCTAGCTCTGAGATTCCATGCTGGTTTTTCAGTTTGGTTAGTTTTCATGTCGGTCTATTCACCTACTTGTTCGCTGCTTTGTATTCCTCCGTTCCTTTTTCCATGTATTTCCACTGTTCCATCATTTGATCGTTTTCCTTTTTTGAATACCTTCTTTGCCGCCGTTTGTATTCCTGTTTTTATTTTCTCATTTAGCTGATCTAGCCTCATACTTAACGAATCAGAGAAAAACACCTAAAATCGGTGTTTTTCTACTTCTTTCTGGCATTCTTATCTTTTACACTCATCATTTTGAATTAGAAACCTGAGTTTTCTTATGATTTTATTTCTCTCCCTTCTGAGATTGATCAATAGTTGCGCTCGCACAAGCTTGTGATCGCTCCCAGTGTCAAAACGGTTCAAAACTAATACATCCTGCGCTGGGTGGTCTCTTAAAGAAAGTGTTTAAGAAATAAAGGTTCTCTTTCTGGATGAAGATCGGAAGCATTTCTACTCTATTGTTTCTATTGTACCTAGGCACTGCTCGTACTGCTCGATATATTCGGTATCTGTGGTTTGTTTTACTCCCAATTTTGGCATTAGAATCCCCGATTACTATTTTGAAATGTGCGTTATCATTTTTTTTGCGCTCGATATGTCCTCGTAGTTGTTTTGTTTCTTCGTCTTCTAAATTGCTTGTTGGAGCGTAGACGCTAATGATTTGCATATAGTAACGTGCGTTTCGTCTCAAGATCATGTATATCCGCTCGATCCGATTCAGAAGCTGTTTTATGTTATTTTTGGAACCGCCCAGGGTATTTCATTTCCCCGGTTCCACCTATATCTAGAAAGTGTTCCACTATCCGCCACCATCCATTACAAACTAAAAAATATTTACATTTTAAAGCTTATTTGTTGAACCGGCCAAATACCAGTTTACTAATAGAGTTTTACAAACAATATAACTTAGCAAAGATTGCAGATATCTGAACTCACATATTGTCCAGTTTTGATTCTAAAAATTTCTAGAAGGCGATTTAAGACTTTGCTTGCTTCCCTGTTGCTTATTGCAGTACTTGCGGGATTCCTGACACGCAATGCCCCACAACCAAAAAATACAGTTTTGGCTTTGAAACATGTTGAAAAACACCTTTAAAACTCCTACATTTTAAAGAATAATTTGTATTGTTTCGTGGCTTAATTGGTCTACTTAAACTTGATAAATTGCCGCATAAGTCAATAATCGCTTTAGTTGATTCGATTCTCATACATAATTTCCACAGCTGTTCTACAGAATTTATTTCTGCAAAACCTATAGATCAAAAACATACGGATGCAACTTTCACCAAACTGCATAAAACTGTTCGCCACTTGGAACGGGATTGGGGAGTCGTGCGTATAAAATCATCATTGTAGGTAGTTGTCGCATAGAATTAATTTGCTTTTCATCTTTTGTTACATAAGACATTGCACGTAATTCTTCGACACCTTCAAAAAATGTATTGAGACTTTCATTCAATTTTAATTAAAAATCCTTAAAAGATAAGAAATGTAGTTAACGGTTAATAAGATTTGATACTCGTTTCGCTTAAACTTGAATTTGCTATAGCCGGTTCTGATTATGCATTGATACATTTTGGCTCAATCAATTCTTCCAGCTCTCATAAACAGATAAATAACTCCTATATTTTTTCAAGCGACCAATGTTTTTTTCTTCTTCTAGACGTTTGTTAAATAGCATTCTAACTGCTTCCAATAGTTTCTCCGTCAAACTTAATCATTCATGAAATATATCCAGAAGCTCTTTCCGGTAAATTAATTTATTATCGAATAAAAATTTGCTTGAGGTTGAAGAATAAATTCTGATAAAATTAGACACAAACAAACTAAGTGCTTTCAATAAAATAAAATAGCTACTGATAGCCAACCTGTAGTTATAAAGGCTCAGAATAAATCAACAATTTTAATTACAAACAAAAATAAAACCGACAAGCTATAAATAAAATCAAAACTTTCAATACTTCTAAAAGCATCTGCCAAGTCGAATATTTAAAGCACCATTAACTGCTCTATTGCAATTCGTTTATCATTTCCACATCGTGTAAACACTAGCCCTTCTATGTCATTTTAATCTTGAGGAAGAGAAATAGGACAAGATTGAGTACGGAAGCAGGGACGGTCCAACTGTAATATTCTAATCCGCTGCCAACCGCTTTTATATTGTTTTGTACTCTATGAATAGTCTAAACTAAGCTAATCTGTTATAATCTACTATAAGTGTCTCATCTCTATTTAAATGTTAGTTTTACTAATATCAACGTAGTACATTTAAAAACTTTTTTTTTAATTATCATGTCTCTAGAGACTTCGGAAGAAGGTTTGATTATTTTCATTATTTATAAATTATATTTACAATAATTTTATAATATTACAAATATAAACTTCCTATCAACACTTTATTTGTTTTGTTCTTAGATAATATTGTTTTTCATTTCTTTAACAAAATACTAAGATTATGTTATCTTTATTCGTGCAGCAGTATTTAATTGTAAACATCATTACAAATATTATTCTTCTGAAATAAACCTCCCACAGCTTATACAATTATCTCTTAAAAACACAATATTAATTTTAATTGATCCTTTTAATGTACAAATCAGTCTATTTAACTTTAAAAGCAACGACATGACTCATTCGCAATTACAATTAAAAAAATAATAAATTCCAGACTATTAAATCTGACTGCAACAATCAACTAAGGTTTTATTCGCAAAATAACAAGCATGAAGAAATTATTGCTACTAATTAATTGTTAACAGTAATATACAGACTGAAAGGCTCGCCCAGGTCTGGTTGGTAGTTATCGTATGTAATGATAAATTTATAAAAGTTTTGCAGACATTAATTCCAAAAAATTGCACGCCGTTCGTTTTACTTTATAGCCTCTTTTCTAATAAATTTTCGAGTTTACGGGGAATATGTGGCAGAATATACTTGTTGATATAATACAAAAATATGTAAATACTTTAATGTAATATATTATATTGTATTATAATGCAAAGAAGAGATGTGAATAAGTCGCATATGAAGAAGCTTGTAACAGATTAGTATGTAGTATATAATGGTGCAGGGAATTTACTGATAACAAGAAAAAAATAATAATTTTTGTAGGGTGATTCAAAGTTAAACCGCCAAACGTTCAAGGCAAATTTTGCAGTTTAAAAATAATTTTCAAAAATGCAACCCTCCAAGCAAAAAATAAAAAAAAAACTGTTAAAATACTTCTCGTTTTCAAGGCTCACACCTAAATACGACAGACTGAGCAGTTACACGGCAAGTTGGTGGTAGGATCTCCCAGGCTGCGTAAACAAATCTTTCCCGGAGGGCAGCCTTTGGCGAGCCCCGCATAAACTTTTTCCTTCAATAAAAAAAATTGAAAAAAAAATTGTTGTGGCCGTCTCGACCGCAATCAATCCATTTTTCCGGAAAATGGTCGTGCTAGACTGGAAATGAGCTGAACATGCATCTAATTGAAATCAATTGTTTACTCTATCATTTAAAAACCAGCCTATCATACATTAGGCTGCTTCAACAGCGTCTGACCCAAAACGGGCGTTTTAATGCTACCCCTTATAATTAAAGATGAAAACAAAAAAACCAACAGTACCCCAAGTGGGGAAAGAGTATGTAACACCACAGCCTCACACCGGTAACACGGTCTGTCTCAAGAATTCTAGAAAAAGCAAAAATTCGACAAAAATATCACAGAAATCACACCAACAACAACATTCTTCTTCTTCAATAGCCTGTTATGTCCATTCTTGAACGTAGGTCTTTCCCAACTATTTCCATCTTTCCCGGTTTTCAGCTGTTTGGATCCACGCCAGTCCAGCTGATCTTTTGAGGTCGTGTCGTACCAGCTCATAGGTAGTCTTCCTCTACCTCGTTTATGCTAGTACGGTCTCCATTCAATAATTCGTCTATCCCATCTCGTTTTGTCGCTTCGTGCGACATGGCCTGCAAATTTCCACTTAAAGGATGCAATTCTCTCACCTACATCGAAAACTTTGGTGATTGCTCTTATTCGGTCATTTCGGTATCTGTTTCGTCTCGTTATTCCTATCATCGATCTTTCCATTGCCCGTTGTGCGACCCTCATTGACTCAATATTTCTACTTGTTGTTGTCCAGTTCTCTGCACCGTAAGTTATGTCGGACAGTATGCACTGGTCAAACACTCTTGATTTTAGATGTTGGGCAATCTTTTAGTTCCGTAAAATAAAGGCCAGTTTTCCAAAAGCCGCCCACCCAAGTCGTATTCTTCTTTTTACTTCTTCCGTCTGTTTTGTTCTGTCGATAGTCCAAGATATATATATATATTCCTCTACCCTTTTGATTTCTTCTCCTCCAACCGATATTGGCTCTTCTTGTCCGTAATACTTTATTTTTGTTTTTGATAGATTCATTTTAAATCCAACCCAAGTCCAAGTCCAGGATAATAATGTCATCAGCATATCTTAAATAGGTAAATCGGCTTCCGTTAATATTAATACCTTTATACAAATACAGCCCACGTTTCTATACAATCAAACTCTTTTTCGTAGTCCATAAAAGCCAAGTGAAGTGGAAATCCGTACTCGTTCGCTTTTTCTATTATTATTTTCATTGTTAGTAGGCGGTTGTTTGTACCGTATTTTTTTCTGAATCCAGCCTGTGCGCATGGCTGATAATCATCTAGTTTTCACGATAGTCTGTTGGTTATAATTTTGGTCAATATTTTGTATAAGTGTAATATCAGGCTGATTGGGCAATAGTTTTCCAATTTGCTGTTATCTCCTTTTTTGTATATCAGCACCACATTTGCGTTTTTCCATTCTGTAGGTATCTTTCCTGTTTTAAGGCAGTTGTTTTTAGTTATTTTTGTTTCTCCTCCTTCCCTAGTCATATCTACCAAGATAATGTCATCTCCAGTCGGCTTATTAGCTTTCATGTCCAACAACAACAACATATCAAGCTAATAATTGGCACCTACAACGTCAGAGTATAAACAATTCCTCAACCTGGAAGAAGAGCTTGAAAAGATCAGATGGGATGTAATAAGACTATTAGAAGTCAGAAGAATAGACAAACCCGCCACACAGTATAGGAGAGTACCTTCTACCATATGATTTGCACCAAACAGCACCGAAAAAGTAGAGCGTTTAATAAATAAACAACTAACCAGATGCGAAACAATACACAAACAATCAGACCAAATTGCTTAAAGATTAAAACCAAAATTACTCTTAAGATTATACAAGTATATGCCCCAACAACAACCCAGATGATAACGTAAAGAAAATCTTCTATGAAAACATCTTAATAGATATAAACAAAAATCCCTGCAAATATAGTGTATAGAAGACCTTAACGCTAAACTAAGGCTAAAACGAAAACCGGACAAAAACATAATAGAAGGATATGAACACAATATAAAAAATGAGCAAGAGATCACAATGTACAACGCAAAGCAGTAAAAACTATACTACTATAAATACATTCTTTAAAAAGAAATACCACCTAAAATCGACATTTAAAGACTTAAAGAAAACGAAAAATAGATCTAAAAAATACTTAGGAATGAATACCAAGACTAACTAAAAAGAGACATAATAACAAGTATTATTATTAAAGGTACTTAAAAATTAATTAATTAAAAAATCAAAAAATCTCTAACATCATCAAAAACCATTTAATAAATAGAATGATGCTAGCCAACAATTGAAAATGGTGACGGGTTACAAAACAAAATCATGATCAATGAAAGAATTACACACTACCAAGAACTGTACGAATCCAAAGTGAAACCACCCGACAGCACACATAAAAACCTAAAACGAAAAATTCTTATTGTCAGATCAAAGAACATAGAAACAGACGCACATGAAATAGTGTAAGCTTTAAAGAAACCAAAAATTTAAAAAAACCCTAGCAAAGTCTGATAAAAATATTGAGAAGAAAGGAGAAGAAATAGTAGTAAACGCACTAAAACGCAAAAATACCCACCAAATAAAAACAAGCTACAAGCATACTACTACACAAGAAAGAAGACAGACAAAACATAGCCAACTATCAACCAATACAGCTTCTCTTGCAAATATATAAAATATTCGCCAAAATAATCAACAAAAGCTTAACCAAAAAACCAAAGATTATTAAACCAATGTACAAGTTCGTTTTAAAAAGAATTTCAAGACATCAAACTACCAGCTGGCAATAAAAACAGTCTTAGAAATGGCCACAGAATATCAAATACCAGTCTACATAGCAACAAAAAGCCGTCCGACCAAAAAAGAATCCATAACAGCAGGATAGACCACTTATGGGCAATTTAACCAAAACAGTCCTTAGACTGAAGTGGAATTTTGCGGGACATAATGCACAATACAAAAACTATCGCTAGAATAACATCATCTAGCAATAAAGACCTTGGCTTGACAAAAGACCACGGGGATGACCATAAACTAAGTGAAGTGATGATGTATAAAAGATTAATTAAAAATAATTTTACAAAAAAATTAGAAAAAGCAGATGATGAACATGAATCTGCCTAAAATACACAAAACACACTTAAAATGCATTACCACTTAAATTAATCAATGTCAAAGATTGTCAAAGTCACATAAACAAAAAAATAAATAAACAACAAAAAATAATGAACGCATTTCATACAAAATTATGTCAACAAGATGTATTTATATATATTTTTTTCATAGTTTGGCATTGGCATTTTTAGAAACAAAATATTTTAAGGACGCAATATTTTGAGAGTCATAAAACTTCGAGCATAAGTTGTAATGATACACCCTGTATATAAGAAATTCTTATATCTCATTTAAAATTGACGATAAAAGCCAAATTTAAGAAAATTTTAAAACAGAAAATTTAAAACTAAATGTTGCAACTAAAGTCTAAAATATAGGTACATTTTAAAATACACCGCAATCTCTCAATAAATAAAGAGTTAAAGACTAGACTATCAAATAGTAGACGAGTACACCAAACACCGATTATCCTAAAAAATATTCTCCGCAATATTTTTAAATGTCCCGGTACCAATACATTAATTTTGATTATTATTATAAAACAGTAGCTAACCATATCAAAGCTTCTGATAAAAATTTGATAATATCAGAAAAATATGTAGACATTTCTGGTTATCTATTGAATCGGGAATATCTTTAATGGTACATTCTTAAGATTCCTTCCAAAAAACAACTTTTAACAAAAAAGCGTAAATAGATTCTATTTATTCGTATAAGAACAAAAACTACTTGTGCAATTAAATTAACTTTATAAACATTTATGTCATGTTTTCTATATGGTTCTCATCGGATATAGATACATAAGTATAACACAGCAAATAAACTATATACCTTCTTTTTCGTCTTCTTATAAGCCTTAATCTATCCACTGCTGAATATATGCCTGTTCCATATTTCTCCATTGTTTCTATTCTGCTCGACTTGAAACCATCTTCTTCCTGCCATTTCCTTGATATCGTCGAGCCACCTTTTGTGCGGTCTACCTATAATTGTCTTTGTAGTTTTAGGTCTCCATTGTAATATTTTGGAGCTCAATTAGTTGTGGACCTGTTTCCCCATGTGGCTTTCGCATCTCCATTTTAACTGGGCCACTCTCGTCATTACATCCGTAATTTTCGTATGTCGCCTTATGATCTCATTCGGCATTTATCTCTGAAGGTACCCCCAGCATGACCCGTTCCAATAATCTTTGACAGGTCCTCAATTAATTTAAGCTCTTCTGAGTTAGCGTCGTAGTATTTAATCCGTATGTTATCACGAGCACAACAAACATCTCGTAAACTTTCTTCTTTAAGTTTATTGAAATGTCTGTATTCTTGAAAACATATTTAAAGTTCCCAAAAGTTGCTCGTCCTAGTCCTATCTAGCGTATGCTCTAGGTTGTTGTTTTCCCCTGTTTAGATTTGTAGCCTAGCCCATTATGTAGTCATTTACTGCCTCAAAATGATGGTTGTCAACGATAACCCCTCCTCTTTCCCAACTCATAATTTTTTGAATTGTCTTAGCATAGTTTTTAATTCTTCAATGTTTTTGCTGACTATTACAAAGTCGTCTGCAAATCGAAGATGATTTAGGTAAGATCCGTAAATGTTCAAGACCCATGGTAGAGTTTTAAACATATCTTCAATTACAAAAGTGAACAGCTTAGAAGATTTTGTATCAGCCTGACAAACCCGTCTGTTGACATATAAAATATCTGTTTTCGTTTATTTTCACTTGTAGAGTTGCGTTGGTGAATATATACTTCAGCATATATGTATACAGTTCGTACTGTGTAAGTCTTTCAAAAATTGTTCACGTTTCCACCGAGTCAAAAGCTTTATGATAATCCAGAAAACCTAGGTGGATAAGAACATTGTATGCGGTACTCTTTTCAATAAGATTTCGCAGCGTTTGTACGTGGTCGATTGTACTAAATCCTGTACAAAATCCCTAATGCTCCACCGGCTGGTAGAAGTCCAGCTTTTTCTATAGGCAATTGTTTGCAATCTTAGTTAATAATTTGTATATGTAAGATAATAAACTGATTGGTCTGTATTTTCCAATTATTCATTGTTTCTTTTCTTGAAAAGTAATATTACTTTGCCTTCTTCTAGACACTTATCCATTAGTACTAAAACTGCATCTATTAAAGCTTTTCCACCCATTTTTAATATTTAGTTTGTAATTTGATCTCCGGGTGCTTTTCTGTTTTTGATGTGCTTTTGTGTCGTTGCTATGTATTGTAAATGTATTAGTTAGCCGTTTTGTCCGAGTACATAGCATTAAGCTCACTATGAAACCTCTTTAGAATTGTTTTTTAAAGAAGGTATTTACGCAATACAGGTCTTCTTTATGCAGTAGCATTTCTCCTTAATCGTTACTAGTTCCCGTCCTCTTTTTTGCCAATCTTTGCATTGAGGTCGCTCATTACTACAAAGCATAAAGGTTCTTTTTGCCTTCTTTACCAAATGATAGCCTTTCCCAGAATCCTGGAGTCAAACTGATTTTATGTCAATGTGAAATTTTAAGGTAGTTGCTCTACCGACCATTTACGTAGATTGTTTCCAAAAAGATTTGGCATTTACTCCACGCTTGTCGAGCGGATTGGCAAGTGTGTTTTCAGGCGACTCTGACCTGGAGTCAGACGCTGTTTGCAACCGCTCATTCTCAGTTAAGTGCAGGTTATATATTCCTGAGAGATAGGTGGTGGCTCTTCCGCCTTTGGAACCGTTAGATGTTTCCATCTCCACCGCTCCCGCCGTCGTTGACCTCTCTCATTATCTATTATAAATCTATTCATTTATAAACCTACACACTACAGCCAAATACCAACATAACTAATAAATCGAAGACAAAGCTCATATATCTGAATAAAAAAACTTTAAATCTAAAGCATAGCAACAACGCATTAATTTGTTTCCCAGAAGAGCTTTACTTTTTCAAATTTATTACATGTACTAAAAACCAGAGGCAACCCATCAAACAAACAAAAAAATTAAACCATACAAGATTAATGCGACTCTTCTCAAGCAAACAAACAATTTATTGTTATTTGTGTTTTATTGGGGGTGCGTGATTAAATAATGGTCAACAAAACAAATTATATAAAGCCAGCCGTTGCTTAAATTAATATTTAACTCTTGCTCTCTGATGTACTAATAATAAAAATAAATATATTTAAGATTTGTCTTTGAAAACCACGTGCAATTGTTTAACCACAAATGTATATAACATTAATTGTTTTGATGGCCCATCAATCTACCCGTTAGCAGAAGTTATTTCATATCTAAAACGTAATGATTACCTAACGTACGCAGCTGGATGTTCAACGTGATCAGCAAGGACATCAGCTGAGACTTGTTTATATAATATGCCAATAACGATGCAAATAAATTTGATTATTGATTTTAATAAATCAACGCTTAGGTACCCATTAGATAAAAAATATTGCAAACATGCATCAATTATACATACGTCCGTGTTATTAATCATAATTATAGTTTATTATTTAATATTTAATTTCACAAAACTACTTAAAACTCTCGCGACGTCAATATATTGATATTATTTACAAAACTTGAGTTATTTAAAATTTTTAATCGTAATGATAATAATACATATATCAAACTAAACATTTAATAAAATAAACTACAACTATTAATAATATAAAAAGGATTTATTAGATAAACAATAAAAATATTAAACATATCTGTTAAGTTATTGGCAATAATATTTTAATTATTTAGTTTCAAAATTATAAATAGAATTCGCATTTGATGAAATTAATTTAACAGCATTACGAACGAACCTGACATATTTCAAGTTCCCATGCACACGCTATTGCATATATGTCAATTGCGTATTTAGAAACTGTTTATGCATAGAGTTTAATTAGTTTCACATTGTATATTATATACGTCTTAGTAAACTTCACAACGCGTGTTTTAGAATTCCATATTTCAAATGTTAATATCAAAATCGTACAATAGTAATTCAATTTTTGTATTTGTTGAGGTAGAAAAAGTATATATATAATAATGTTTTTGTAAATATTACTATTTTTAAAGCATTTATTTCTGGACAGTTTTAAAATAATATTTTACATATTTGTGAAAATGATAACATAATGAATGGATGTTGCTAATGACATACGCTGTATGCTGTTTTTATATTATTTAACTATGAGTCGATTTTAAAAATTACTAATTATTAATATGTCATAACAACATAAAAATACCTTAAAACTTCCACAACCGCTAACGTAAACATTGACCTTAAATATTTGCAGCTTATAAGTCTCGAAAAATACTGAATTTGCAAGTTTTACCCATGTATCCAAGTTTCGGTCCTACATCTCTGAACTGAGTGAATATTTGTGAGAATTCCTAGCAAACCTTATAGTACGAGTAAATATTTATTTAGATGGCAATATGTCTTTCGTTTGAACAATGTCCATGGAAATATCTACAGTAAATGCAAAGATCTGCAACATTACGCCGGTATCTAAGTCATTAGTCAATTTTGGATCGGCAAAGATCCGAATAGCTCGTTTTTAATAGAGTTTATAAGAGATAGTGTAGTTTCTGATGCTCCTCTCTTTACTTGGGAACAATACTCAATACAAGAACATATATATATATATATATATATAGAGATAAAAACGCTGGTTTAGGAGCGTTTAAGCGCACACTTTCTACGTCGTAAAAGCGTCTAAGGATTGGAAGCGTACGCTCCCAATCCGTGCATATAAACTACGTGTTAAGAGCGTCCAACGGTTAGTTCAAATTGAGTGTTAATAGATGGCATTAAAATCAAGATTGACAGAAATTGTTAGTACATTACTGTAGCCACACATTTGTGCTTTGGTAGCGGACATATCTACCGTAATAAAATCAAATCGAATAGGGTTATTGACATACATAATGTTTTTTTTTACAAGTTTTTAATAAACTTTCTTTTAAAATATTAGTTAAAAACATTCTGCCTGTATTATAAATCAACTAAAATATTACTTGCTATAAAAAAATATAAATCTTATAACTAGTTTACACGATAACACAACAGATTGTATTTATTTTTTAGGCTTGAATTCATATTTTGTTAAAAGTTGAAGTTTAAGGTCAATCATTTTTCTAGGTCTCACACCAAGTTTAAGGTCAACGCTAACGTTTATACATGCTATAATGAATAGTAAATACTAAACAAATTAAAAAATAATAAAAGTTAGTAGACAAGGATAAGTACGCCAATTACAAAGATAATGTCAACAAAGGTGTCGCTTCTAAAAAAAATTAGAGGCGGCAAAAGTATTATATTAATATTTATAGAATTTTATGATTTTAACGAAATTTAGTATACATCGGAATTTAAATATGCTAATTACAAAGATATAGTCAGTATAACAAAATTCTTGTTAGAGACGGTAAAGTTAAAACATTAATCTACACAGCATTATATGATATTAACAAAGGCTGCACAATTATAACATTGATGCACAACATTCTCATCTTAATAAATTTTTGTAAATAGAGGTATTTTACAAATCTAGTGATTTTGGTAGGCAGTGACAAGTAAGCTAATTACAATGATAAAATTAAAATAACAAAATTCTCGTTGGAGGCGGCGCAACTATAACATTTATGCACAACATTTTATGATCTTGATGAATTTTGATAGATAGAATTACTTAAACATGACAATTACAATGATAAAGTCGAAACAACAAAATTCTCGTTGGAGGCGGCGCAATTATAAACATTTATGAACAACATTTTATGATCTTGATGAATTTTAGAAGATAGAATTACTTAAACATGACAACTACAATGATAAAGTCAAAACAACAAAATTCTTGTTGGAGGCGGCGCAATTATAACATTTATGCACAACATTTTATGATCTTGATGAATTTTGATAGATAGAATTACTTAAACATGACAACTACAATGATAAAGTCAAAACAACAAAATTCTTGATGGAGGCGGCGCAATTATAACATTTATGCACAACATTTTATGACCTTGATGAATTTTAGAAGATAAAAGTACTTAAGTATGACAACTACAATGATAAAGTCAAAACAACAAAATTATAACATTTATGCACAACATTTTATGATCTTGATGAATTTTGATAGATAGAATTACTTAAACATGACAATTACAATGATAAAATCAAAACAACAAAATTCTCGTTGGAGGCGGCGCAATTATAACATTTATGGACAACATTTTATGATCTTGATGAATTTTAGTAGATAGAAGTACTTAAGTATGATAATTACAACGATAAAGTTAAAATAACAAAATTCTCGTTGGAGGTGGCGCAATTATAACATTTATGCACAACATTTGATGATCTTGATGAATTTTAGAAGATAGAAGTACTTAAGTATGATAATTACAATGATAAAGTTAAAATAACTTAATTTTTATTGGAGGCGGCGCAATTATAACATTTAAGCACAACATTTTATGATCTTGATGAATTTTAGTAGATAGAAGTAGTTAAGTATGATAATTACAACGATAAAGTTAAAATAACAACATTCTCGTTGGAGGCGGCGCAATTATATCATTTATGCACAACATTTGATGATCTTAAGGAATTTTAGAAGATAGAAGTACTTAAGTATGATAATTACAATGATAAAGTTAAAATAACGAAATTCTTATTGGAGGCGGCGCAATTATAACATTTAAGCACAACATTTTATGATCTTGATGATTTTTGATAAATAGAATTACTTAATTATGACAATTACCATGATAAAGTCAAAACAACAAAATTCTCGTTGGAGGCGGCGCAATTATAACATTTATGGACAACATTTTATGTACTTGATGAATTTCAGTAGATAGAAGAACTTAAGTATGATAACTACAACGATAAAATTAAAATAACAAAATTCTCGTTAGAGGCGGCGCAATTATTACATTTATGCACAACATTTGATGATCTTGATGAATTTTAGAAGATAGAAGTACTTAAGTATGATAATTACAATGATAAAGTTAAAATAACAAAATTCTTATTAGAGGCGGCGCAATTATAACATTTATGCACAACATTTTATGATCTTGATGAATTTTAATAAATAGAATTACTTAAACATGACAATTACAATGATAGAGTCAAAACAACAAAATTCTTGTTGGAGGCGGCGCAATTATAACATTTATGCACAACATTTTATGATCTTGATGAATTTTAGTAGATAGAAGTACTTAAGTATGATAATTACAATGATAAAGTTAAAATAACAAAATTCTTATTGGAGGCGGCGCAATTTTAACATTTATGCACAACATTTTATGATCTTGATGAATTTTGATAAATAGAATTACTTAAACATGACAATTACAATGATAAAGTCAAAACAACAAAATTCTTGTTGGAGGCGGCGAAATTATAACATTTATGCACAACATTTTATGATCTTGATGAATTTTGATAGATAGAATTACTTAAACATGACAATTACAATGATAAAGTCAAAACAACAAAATTCTCGTTAGAGGCGGCGCAATTATAACATTTATGCACAACATTTTATGATCTTGATGAATTTTAGAAGATAGAAGTACTTAAGTATGATAATTACAACGATAAAGTTAAAATAACAAAATTCTTATTGGAGGCAGCGCAACTATAACATTTATGCACAACATTTTATGATCTTGATGAATTTTAGTAGATAGAAGTACTTAAGTATGATAATTACAATGTTAAAGTTAAAATAACTAAATTCTCTTTGGAGGCGGCGCAATTATAACATTTATGCACAACATTTTATGATCTTGATGAATTTTGATAAATAGAATTACTTAAACATGACAATTACAATGATAAAGTCAAAACAACAAAATTCTCGTTGGAGGCGGCGCAATTATAACATTTATGCACAACATTTTATGATCTTGATGAATTTTAGAAGATAAAAGTACTTTAGTATGATAATTACAATGATAAAGTTAAAATAACAAAATTCTCGTTGGAGGCGGCGCAATTATAACATTTATGCACAACATTTGATGATCTTGATGAATTTTAGAGGATAGAAGTACTTAAGTATGATAATTACAATGATAAAGTTAAAATAACAAAATTTTCGTTGGAGGCGGCGCAATTATAACATTTATGCACAACATTTTATGATCATGATGAATTTTGATAGATAGAATTACTTAAACATGACAATTACAATGATAAAGTCAAAACAACAAAATTCTCGTTGGAGGCGGCGCAATTATAACATTTATGCACAACATTTTATGATCATGATGAATTTTGATAGATAGATTTACTTAAACATGTCAATTACAATGATAAAGTCAAAACAACAAAACTCCCGTTGGAAGCGGCGCAATTATAACATTTATGCTCAACATTTTATGATCTTGATGAATTTTAGTTGATAGAAGTACTTAAGTATGATAATTACAATGATAAAGTTAAAATAACAAAATTCTTGTTGGAGGCGGCGCTATTATAACATTTATGCACAACATTTTATGATCTTGATGAATTCTGATAGATAGAATCACTTAAACAAGACAATTACAATGATAAAGACAAAACAACAAAATTCTCGTTGGAGGCGGCGCAATTATAACATTTATGCACAACATTTTATAATCTTGATAAAATTTGATAGATAGAATTACTTAAACATGACAACTACAATGATATTGTCAAAACAACAAAATTCTTGTTGGAGGCGGCGCATTTATAACATTTATGCACAATATTTAATAATCTTGATTAATTTTGGTAGATAGAAGTACTTAAGTATGACCATTACAATGATAAAGTCAAAGTAACCAAATTCTTGTTGGAGGCGGCTCAATTATAACATTTATGCACAATATTCTATGATCTTAATGAATTTTGGTAGATAAGAACATTTAAGTAAGCATATTACAACAATAATGTAAAAATAACAAAATTCCTGTTGGGAGGTGGCACAATTATAATACTAGTGCACAACATTCTATGACCTTGATGAATTTTGATAGACTGGGTACTTAAGTATGTCAATTACAATGAAAAAGTCAAAATAACAAAATTCTTGTTGAGTGGCACAATTATAACATTAATGCACCTATGATCCTAATGAATTTTGGTAGACAAGGGTATTTAAGTATGTTATATACAATAGTTAAGTTAATATAATAAAATTTTTGTTGAAGGCGACACAATTATAATATTAATTCAAAACATTCTATGATTTTAATGAATTTTGGTAGACAGGGGTATGCTAATTACGTTGATTAAGTTAAAATACAAAAAAGTTTGTTAGAAGCGGCACAATCATAACATTTATGCATAACATTTTATGATCATGATGATTTTTAGTAGACAGGAATACTTAAGTATCTCAATTTTTATAATAAAATTATAATAACAAAATTCCCGTTGGACGCGGCACAATTATAACATTAATGCACAACATTTTATGATCTTAAAAAATTTTGGTAAACAGCGGTATTTAAGTATTCCAATTACAATGATTACGGTAAAATAATAAAATTTGTGTTAGAGGCTGCACAATTATAACATTAATGCACAACATTCTATAATCTTAATAAATTTTGGTAGACAGGGGTACTCAAGTATACAATTACAATCAAAACGTCAAAATAACAAAATTTCTGTTAGAACGCGGCACAATTTCTTAATTCGACACAATTATAACATTAATACACAAAATTCTATACTTTTAATAAAGTTTGTTAGACAAAAGTATTGAAGTATGTTCATTACAATAATTAAGTTAAAATAACATAATTCCTGTTAGAGGCGGCACAATTATGACATTGATGTTTACAACATTTTATTATTTATGAATGCCACTCACAATAAAAAAGTCAAATTATCAAAATCTATTGAAAAACAACATTCTTATAAATAAACAGATTAGATTTTAAAATTATTATTATGGTGTGCACTTTTCAAGCTAGATGTTAAGAATAAATTAATTAATTCAATCATAATCGGCAGCTTTAACAAAAAATAACTGTAAATTAAAAAAAATACTAATAAACAAAAAAAATTGTCTTGGCTGCCGGTTATGGTTGTTTAATTTTAATTTTTAACATCCCACTTGAAAAATAAATTCCATAATAATAATCTTCAATTAATACCGATTATAATTATTACAATATTTATAATCAATAATTTATTTAATTAAATTATTAAAAAAATAATATTGCTAATTTTAAAACATTTTTTTTCACGTTTATGTAACCATTATACATAATTTGTTGAAATAAAATGTTTGGTTACCCTTGCATTGCAGTGGCAATGTCAACAAACTTTCTATTTTTTTTAACCATAAAACTCATTCAATACTAAGAATAGGTCTACTTTTAGAACTACTTATTTCAATGCCTAAAACTAAATTGCACTTTTTTTGCAATGATATGTAATTGATTCAAACGCAGGCTTAACACGGGCCATAATTTTAAATAGTTAATGTATTCTAATTTGAAATAAATAATATTCCATATTTTTTATTAGTTTATCTTTAGTTAGATTATTTAATGGTAAGTCAATTATACCATATCTATTGTTAATGTTTAATTATCAAACTAAACGTGTATGAAAAATGAGATCGTGAAAGCTTGCGTTCTAAAAACGTTAATATGCACAATATACGTTTTAGAGGCGTTTATTTGCACAATATACGTTTTAGAAGCGTTTATTTGCACATAACACGCTTTAGAGGCGTTTACACATTAACGGCAAAGCCGTGAACTGTAGTATAGCCCTAGCGGTAAACATTTAAACTCAATAGGATAAGCATGCGGTTAGACGCCCCTAAACATGATCAATTTGTAGTTTTGGGGGCGTTTAGCCATAACTGTAAATAACTTAGACAAGAACCAAATGTATTAAAATAAAAACTAAATAAAACAGGTTTCTAATTTAACCTTTCGGCAAAATAACGAATTGCTTGATCATTTTTCAAATTTATTTTGCAAACTATTTATTAATCTTCTAATTTAATAATAAATTGTTGTTGTTTTCACGTATAAAGATAGTACTGAAACACTATGGCACGGTTAGTTTATAAAGTAAATTAAACGCTCCCAATCCTCTCGAGAGCAAACGCTCCTAATACAGAGTTTGTGTCTATATATATATATATATATATATATATATAAGTTTTATATATTATGCAAAAGTTGAACAAAAGTAAAAAACTTTTTACATCTATTAAGAATCCCGAGTTTTCTTTCAAAGCTATGAGATTGCAACCCCTAAAAAACAAATTAAATCAGATTTAGATATGGATTCGTTGTTTAGTTTAATATTTGGTACTGATAATACCTTAGATTTTGATTTTGAATCAGTAAGAAGTTGCGCTTTTTTAGAGTAAAAATTGATTATATTAAATGTGCCCCATTCTGATATTGTTTTGAGTTCTTTGTTTATAGATGCTACAGATTCTAACCTAGAAACTTCAAGACGCTCTGCCTCATTTGCCAATATATTATAATCTAAATAAAAATAAAAAAATGTCGTAGATTAAAACAACTTAATTTAAATATAAACACCAAATTTGAAAGAGTAGGTGAGGTGCAAAAAAACACCGGTACTTACGGGACATGGTTCAATCAAAACCTACACTAAGCAAATAAACATTACGGAAACAATTTACTATGTTTTATATCACAAATTTATTCTTACGAATAGATACTAGTTTCGACTTTACTAAAGTAATTTTTTAAATTATTTTATTAACATGAATTATCACGTAGTAGAGGTCACGACCATCAATTATATCAAACATTACGGAAACAGACAGCTGTCTAATGCGGTAAAGTGAATAACCCCTAGCATGCATTTGTATGTCAAACATGGAAAAAATGCCATGCAAGAAATGACACAGTCAGTATCAAATTCGACTGCCAACATCCGAACTGAACGCAGATATCCAAAAAGCCAGCCACAGTCAGCAGCCTCACCTAACTGCACAAAGCAATAAATGCAATTTCAATTGCAACAATTAATAATCATTATTTAACAAGAAAAATCATAAATTATTAAAAAAAACATCCAGCGCAGACCTCCAAGGTGCTGCAATGTGAGCTCCCTCCTCTACATACTAAGAATGTAAATTCGCCACCCCCAAACAGTCGCCCTCAACGACTGCTCGCAAGCCACCAGGGACTACCATTGCCGGTCCACCAGACCAAAAAGCACAACGATCCTTCGCCACCCAAAAACGGCACCAAAGTCAGGTTCAAGCCCGCCGGTGACAACAAGCCCCAACCTCCACAGAATCCTACTCCGCGCCCACTAACATTTGTTCTAGCCGATATGCATCTTTTCTCGGGCTTATCCCAATATTTCAAAGCTAACAAAATAGTTATTGTCACGTAATACCCACGATAGTATTCGGGTAATTCCGGCTACAAAAGCTGATCATAGAACTGCCTTCCTCAAATCCACTATAGCCCACTTCTTCACATGGTCGACTTCTGAAGAGCATTGCCTGGAAGTGGTAATTCGGCATATACCACTTTGCCTAATTAAAAAAGACAAAACACATAAATTAAAATTGATTGATTTTATTCCATCCAACGTACACTGTCAAATTTAGTCGCTTTACAATGTTTTCCGTGCAATTCCTAAAAAGAGCAGAAAGCTCAGAAATCATAGAGCACACAAAAACCCCAAATCTAACAGTTAAAGATGAATCAATAACCCCCGGTAGCATAGCCCAATGACAAAAATGCCATTTTTATGAGCACACCGCCAAAAGATGCTTCGGGCTCCTACAAATCTGGTGGCATGCCCAGAAGCACACTTCCAAAATGTTCCCTCTGCTCCGGCCCTCCAACTCCAAAGATTTAATACATACACCAAAATGATAGGCATTCAAGTGTGGCGCCCGAGCCTGTGCAATTAATATTCCAGATAAAATAGGCAAAGTAAAAAAGTTCTTTTTCAACCAGAACATCAACGTCATGCTAGTGTGTGAGTCAAACATATATGCGCTGAAAATCGCAAATTCGTTCACGTACTTGGAAACGTCGGAGGTAAACCGGAAGCGTGAGTCAGGACAGTAATCTTTGCAAGACTCTCAGGCTAAATACAAATGCAATCGTTGCAAAGGTGCCAAAGCTGGACACCTTCGAGTTCTCATCTAAATACATCAACCCAACTAACTTCATCAAAACGCCAAATTTCAAAAAAAAAAGGTTGTCAACACCTCGTAATTACAGGGGAGTTAAATTTCATGCACCCACAGTGCCACAACCAACGTCAAAAATCGAACGTTAAAAAACTACGTAGGGTCTAGTCAAACCCACGCATTACAGCTTTGCAATAATCGCCGAGGAAACGTCGTTGACGTAGCAATACTCAAGAACACAACGCGCAACTGAAGATTAGAACAATCAATGACCTAAGCTCCGACCACAACCCACTATTACTGAAATTCTTTTCATAAATCTGATTTACAAAGCCACGGAAAAGACTTCTAAAACAGATCAGGTTGGCAGTGATAGCAACATCTAGAATTATCCCACAAAAAGCATCAATTCGTAGAAGAAATGCCGCCAAACATAAATGGCAAACATTACAAAGTCCTTAATGCTTTTCTTAAAGAACTCAGAAAAGCCATAAAGTTGCACAAAAATCAGTTCTGACAAAAAACTTTGAAATCAACCACAGAGGATAAAAATCTAATCAATCAGATTTCCAAAGCTTTGCGCAATAGACAAGACCTCATTCCAGTCATCCATGGCAAGAATGGGCTTTAATACTCCATCGAAGAAAAAGCCATAGCATTTGACAGCCTCAAAACCCATCTTAGAATTCACTAATGACGATACACCGCTGAGCAGCGTTCGACCTTCTCAAATTAAAAATATGATATCAAAGCCTAAAATTCGATCTGCGCCAGGCCCTGATAGAATTCCTAACAAAGCTGTAAAATCTTTTTCACAAAGCATTAATGGCACTCACCAGTATTGCTAAAGCAATCCTACGTACAGAGCACTTTCTAAAAACTTAGAAAGGTTCGCATGTAATCAACTTTTTTTTTTATAAATTTAAAAAACATCCCAAAACCTGGGAAAGACTAAAAGATTCCCCAAAACGACCGGCCAATCAGTCTTTTTAAGTAAGGTCATAGAAAGGGTAATAGAACACGCATAAGTAAACTCAGTTCTACCCGCACATCAACATGGGTCCCGACGTGAATACTATGTTGCCCATCAGTTAAACCGCGTTTTTTTCGACATTCAAAAAACCTTCAATAAAGTCTGGCACAAAATTCTACATCTTAAATTGCACAGATTCAAACTTGCTCTGCGCCGTATAAAGCTGACAGCTTCATATCTAAACCTCAAAAGTCTTGCATTGTCAAGGAGTTTAACTAATTCCCTGACCATGTTCCTACCTTACAACAGATCACAGCAAAAGTACATTCGGGCT
The DNA here is from genome assembly GCA_963932245.1 of Tachinus rufipes. Taxonomy (NCBI): domain Eukaryota; kingdom Metazoa; phylum Arthropoda; class Insecta; order Coleoptera; family Staphylinidae; genus Tachinus; species Tachinus rufipes. The sequence continues at coordinate 38,878,600 of OZ010741.1, read as the reverse complement.
AGAAACACAGGGTCAAAATGGCGCAATATACAACTGTAGGTCACCAAAAATAATCTACAAAATGCTACCAGAATCTTCAAGACTGGTTAAATAACTGGCAAGTCAAAGTAAACGCAGACAAAAGCAAACATGAAAACGTCCTCCTCGACAACGTTCCTATTTCGTGGTCCGATTCTGCCAAGTATCTGAAAATCATCTACAATAAAAAACTTACGTACAAGTTGCACGTACGATAAAGCCAAATAGGAAAAAAACTTTTTCAATGTTCCGGCGGAACAAAGGGATATCGCTCCAAAACAAAATCCGGATGTACACTGCCATCATCAGACCCCCGTTTGCATCCCCAGTTTGGGGAACGACTGCAAACTCTCACCTCAATCGTCTTAAAGCCTTTCAAAGACTAACCTTGAGTTAGATTGTCGGACCCCATGGTTCGTTAGAATCGAAAAAATTCCTTCTCCATTGCTGAAGCATATCAAAGCCTTGGCCAAGAAATACTTCGCAAATCTCGCGATTTACTCAAACTCTGATCTTGCCAGACTTGCTGAGCCAGACAAGAATAAAAAATTATCAACCTAAAGTGGCCCAGCCCACAACCCCATCCCACAGCCTATATGGCGTCCAATTCAATCAACGCCTAAGGTTCCATCTTCAAAAAGAAGGTACATAAGCCTTGTGGTCTCAAACTTCCACGTATTCTACACTATAAAGGGTTTAATCAATAAGCACTTTTCTTTTAAAAGTAAATCCATTAAATTTTTAAGTTTAGAAGATTCCCCTCCTAAACGACAAACAAAAATAATGCAACAATTGATTGTCACAAACAAAATGCATAAAAAACAAAACTTAAAAAAAGAATGAATTAACTAAATACCTGGCTTTTCCCATTAATATATCAAAAACCGATAAACCAAAAATTTGCAAAAAAAGCAAAAATGCATATAGTTTGGTACTACTGATACGCAAGAGATAAATTCGATCGATCTCTTCAAACACTTTCATACTACCATAAAAGCATATTTCTGGGTTATATAAAAAAAAAAGTTGTTGTAATTAAGTTTTGAAAATTTTAGTTGATGAACGCATGCATTCAAATAAAAATAAGAAAAAAATTTCATTACAAAATTTTAAAAAAAAAATTACTAAGTTATATGATTTAACATTATAAAATTTCCATCGGATAACATTTAAAGAATTATTTAAGATTTTATCTGCACAATTACTTTTGTAACAAGTCTTGAGTCTGAGATTAAGTTTAAGATTTGTTTTGCTTCTTTTTGACTTGAAAATTTATGTTTTTGCAAATTCATTACAATTTTTATAGTTTTTAATAGTTTGCTAACATCTTGAAGTATAAAGTAGCAAATTTGATTAAAATTTCTTGATTAGTTTTTGTTTTACCACCGATTATGCAACAATTTTTCTAATTTATTGTGTTTCTGTCTTTAAAAATCATTTTTTTACAAATATATTACGACTTTTATAATTTTTTATTGTTTACTAACATCTTGAAGTACTAAATAGCAAATGTGATTCAAATCGCCCAACTGGTTTTTGTTTTACGGGCAATTATGCAATAATTTTTCCGTTTTTCTCAGTTTTTTATTTAAAAAAATATGTTTTTCCACATTTATTTGGGTTTTTATAATTTTTAATTGTTTCTTAAAATTTTAAGATACTAAATAGCAAATGTGATTAAAATTGCTTGATTAGTTTTTGTTTTACGGCCAATTATACAACAATTTTTCCGTTTTTTAAGTTTTTGCTTTAAAAAATAATATTTTTGTAAATTTATTACAATTTTTATAATTTTTAATTGCTTGCCAACAATTTAAGCTACTAAATAGTTTTTGCTTTACAACCAATTATGCAACAATTTTTCTGTTTTGCTTCATTTTTGACTTGGAAAAATTATGTTTTTGCAAATTTATTACGATTTTTATCATTTTTAATTGTTTCTCAACATCTTAAGGTACTAAGCAGAAAATGTGATTAAAATTGCCCAGTTGGTTTTTGTTTTATGACAATTATGCAATTTTTGCCTTAAAAAAGTAATTTTTTTGTAAATATATTACAATTTTTATTATTTTTAAATGTTTGCTAATATCTTGAGCTACTAAGTAGCAAATTTTATTAAAACTGCTCGATTGGTTTTTGATTTAAGACCAATTATACAACTTTTTTTTGTTTTACTACGTTTTACCTTAAGAAAATTAGTTTTTGGTAATTTATTACGACTTTTATTATCTTTAATTGTTTGCTAACATCTTGAGGTACTAATTAATAAATTTTATAAAAATTGTCTAATTGATTTTTGTTTTACGATCAATTATGTAACAATTTTTCCGTTTAACTACGTTTTCGCCATAAAAAAATAATATTTTTGCAAATTTATACAATTTTTATAATTTTTAATTGCATCTTGAGGTACTAAGTCAATATATTATAGTACTGAAGTAGTAAATTTTAATAAATTGTCCGATTGGTTTTTGTTTTACGACCAATGATGCAACAATTTTTTCGTTTTGCTCTGGTTTTCCTTTAAAAAATCATGATTTTGCAAATTTATTACTACTTTTATAATTATTAATTGTTTATTAAAATCTTTTGGTACTAAATAGAAAATTTGATTAAATTTGCATGACTAGTTTTTGTTTTACGACCGATTATGCAACAGTTTTTTCGTTTTGCTCTGTTTTTGCGTTAAAAAATAATGTTTTTGCAAATATTTTACAACTTGTGTAGTTTTTAGTTGTTTAGTTGTTTGTTAACACCTTAAGGTATTAGGTAACACATTTTATTAAAATCACCCGATTAGTTTTTGTTTTACGACCGATTATTCAACAAATTTCCGTTTTTTTTCGTTTTGGCATTACTAAAATTAAATTTTTGCAAATATATTACGACTTTTATAAATTTTAATTGTTTGCTATTATCTTGAAGTACTAAACAGTATAATTTTATTAAAATCGCCTGATTGATTTGTGTTTTATGACCAATTATGCAACAAATTTTCTGTTTTTGCTCTAAAAAATCATGTTTTTGAAAATGTATTACGACTTTAATAAATTTTAATTGTTTGTCAACATATTATGGTACTGAAGTAGTGAATTTTAATAAATTGCTCAATTGGTTTTTGTTTTACGACAGATTATGCAACCATTTTTTTTGTTTTGCTCCGTTTTTGATTTAATAAAATTGCAAATATATTACGACTTTTATAATTTTTAATTGTTTGCTAACATTTTAAAGTACTAAACAAGGCCCTCTTTGCCAAGGTATAACTTAAATAACCTCTTTTAGCTCCTATCTTCATATATTCCGGTTCCAGTGTAAATTTTAGCCTCATCGGTATACCAGTTGATTTCTTTGATTATTTTTTATTTAACAAAACACAATAATACAAATGACAGATGTCAAAAAAATGCGCGAGATAGCTGAATTTATATTTTTTTTTATCACACACAGTGGTGTGAGTGAGCGGGTCAGTAATGTTTATTAATTCGTTTGCAATTTTGTAAGTACTTGTGTTGGAATGATGATCAATTTAATGTAAAACTGATATAGCTCTTCCTCCACTTTTTTATCGTTGCAAGTCTTCTGCAGGTCTTTTCATGTATTATCACAAAAGTTTGACTATTTAGTACACATTTTTTGATAAATGCACCATGCCACTATTGAATTACTTTGAACAAACCGTTTTTTTTTATAATTTATTTGTTTCTTTAACCATCTGAAGCAGCATAGTCTAAGTTTTGAAATTATATTAAACTATAATAGTAGTAAAGTTGTTTCTGTTTCGTTTATTTTAAAGAACAATAAGAAAAACGTTATGCAGAAATTGGTGTTATTAACAAACCTTAAAAAAACTCAAGTTGTGCAATTTTAATAAATAAATCGTAAAATACTATTAGATTAAGAACAAGCAATCATGCTGGAAAAATGAGAAAAGTAGTACTTGTCACCAAGTTTCAATTAATATTAGTATTGGTGTATTAAAATCGGAGACGTTTATAACTTTGAATACTGAGTAAGGAATGAATGAGTTTGCCCAAATGCTTAATTTTATATAATATAGTAAAAACATTTTTTTGCAAAATAAGACATTTAAATTGCATCTATTTTTAACAGGAAACCTTGTAATTTTTATATTTTAATTGCATCAATTTTTTTTTCAATAAAAAAAAAATTTCTATACTAATAATCTTATATCATAGAAAAGATTATGCAATTTTATAAAACATAATGCATTTCATACATTTTAAAATAATTGTATTTGAAATTCCAAGTAAACTCTAATTTATTTTGTAACAAACAAATTCATAGTGTTATTAATATTATATGTAGATATATTTAAGAAGCAAATTGCATACACGAAGGTGTTACCTCTACTGTAGTTAACGTCGCCACAGCTCAAGTAGTCATGTTTTAATACTGTTCTTGCTCATTACTGGATTATGTGTTGCACCTTAAGTGGTTCAAGTAAAACCCCTCGTTAATTGCTCCACACGATATGTTTTATCAGCCTATTACTCCGCACTTTAAATCTATAAAATATTGATAAACGAATAAATAACGCTCCACCAGTATATAAAGTGATAAGTGTTAATTTATTTGTACCAGCATTAGTAGGTCTGTGCAAGTCGGTGACCTGATTTGAATTAGGGCGTTGTAACGAGACTACAACAATGGTCAGAGTGCGCCGCGACGGAGTAAATCGATTTCCGATACTACGAGAGCGAGGGAGAATGACCAGACGTAAAGCCCGCCATAGTACTGAGCATGCGGAATAGCTGGCATAGACCGTTTTTGGCGCGCAAATTCTACATCAGAATGTACCTAGGCCGGAGCGTCTGGTAGCGACTGTCTGGGATTCTGGGAGGCATCTCGCCGACTCGTTCTCGCAACGCTTTTGTGCGAAAAAGAGCGGCGGTCTTTTTTCACGGGTTTTGTTGCCATTCAATTTGCCAGACGGATTTACCAAGGACAAACGATCTTTAGCTCACATTTCAAATGTCCGGCTATATAAAAAGACCACTAATTAATAGTATATGTATATCTCAATATAATATTACATAAAAGTAGGAAAAGTTCGCATTTTCTCTCAGAACTATTTTCATAAAACTCTTCCTTAATCAAAAGAGTTTCTGAAAATATTAAATTTGTAAACAAACCCCAACTATTGTGAAAGTTTCAGTATAATAAGATTACGGCATAAGAAAAGTTGTTCTAAGCATATTGAGAAGATGCATGACAAAGAAAATGAGATGATGCAAGTTTCTTTTAAAGAAAATAATCTTTTAAAAATGGAACAACTAGGATATAGATTTTTATACAGCCAACATGTTTCATAGCAACACCTGAATATTGGCTGAGGTCATAGCCCATTCAAACATTTATGCTATGAGAAGAGAAATATCATTCCAATTAGAACTAACGTGCAGTTGTAAAATAACAATATGAATTCAAATTATTTTCAAATTAAAATCCTCCGTTATTAGCTAAAATAAGCCAATTCAATTCCAATAATGTATTTTAAAACTGAAAACTGCCATATGCATGTGCAAAAGTAATTTGATGTAAAATTGAATTCTCGTCGTGCTAGACACGCGTTATTATGTCAGTTCACATTTCCTTTTAGAAAGTTTCCTTTGTCTGCTCGTATGTAAATTTCGCAAGGAACACGAAACACCATCTCCCGACACTACGGTTCTATTTATCAGCGCAACTTTTAATATCTATCTACGATCGTGTTACTTTCACTCTATTCAGATAACACAAACAAAAACAAATCGTTTTTCTTATTATGAACTTGTTATTATCCTTGATGCACATTGTATAATATAACCTGTTTATATTACTAATTGTATTATTTAAAATGCAACACGGACCATAACCTATCCTAATTGAAAAGTGGTGTCGGGTTAGTCCCGTCAATATCGCATGTGTGATGTTGCTTGTGAATCGATCGAGAATGTGCGTGTGTGTACTATGTAGTAGGTTGGGAGGTGTACAACTATATAGTGTACTTGCAATAAGGTTCACTACAAAGAGTAAACTGGAAGGTGCGTTTTTCTTATAAATTTCAATCAAGGACGCGTATAGCATATAAACCAGTTCAGTTCATTCATTCATTCATTAATTACTGCTGCTATCACTACAGCTTAGATTATTTTGAAACAGATTAGATTATTTTAAGAAAATTAAAGCTACTAATTCTTGGATATCTCCTGTTGATACTACCACGGTAAACATTTCTTGGAAGTGATTTGATAACATAAAATAGTTTCATGTAAGTCGATAAGAGTCAACATAATAAGATATCAATTTACAATGCATCAATCAAACGTCTGTACATATCAGCATAGGAAGTTGTAAGACGCATTTCTGCGTGTGAGTCACGATGGTTTATTTAGCGCAAACATAAGCATATACTTACATACATTAAACGTGAGAATGAAACAATTCAGGTTCAAAATTTAACTTACCTGAAACAAAAAAGAAAAAATAATTAGCAATAGTGTATAAATTCGTAGAATAATTATTAATAACAAAAATAATAATATTATTTTTTAACAGAACTAAGACTATAGAAACATGTAGTACATTACTAACATTTTACATAAACATAATAAAATTAAAAAAACTATTACTTTGTTGATGAAAATAAAATAAGTTAATATGATCGTAAAATATGTCAATTTTTAGCTTAATACAAATTTTACTTTAATTTAAAACAACTTTTACCGTTGCTCAATAGTATATCTAGCACATAATTGTACCCATTTCCCACGAATATAAACGTTGCTGCAATTTATACAAGTGCTAAATACGCGATTTATGCACTATACTTTTATTACCGACTACAACAAATAAAAGAAGAATTGACAATTTATTAATAATATATTGTGCAGTAAACAAATAGTACGGCATCTAATAACCAAATTCCAACCCATCTTAGAAAAAGTTATCTAACAATAAAATTAAACAAAAGATACAGTGCACAGCTCATTCAGGGATAGGCACCCACAAGTACTTCGATGCACGATGAGATAAAAACATTCTTCAAAAACATATCCAAAGCAATAGAATCAGAGCCATGCCAATATAAAATCATCAGCGGCGACTTAAAAGCCAAGATTGGCCATAGAGACAAAACAAATCCTGAGAATATTGAAAACATTGGTTTGAGCAAAAGAAACCAACGAGAAGAATGCTAGTAAGCTACTTCAATAAAAAAAAAATCTGTCTTAACACCTTCCAAAAGCCTAAGCAAAGAAAATGAACATAGGTAAGTCAGGACGGAAAAACAAAGAACAAAATCGACTACATACTGGCAAACAGTAAAAAAGTCTGCACAAATGTTTCAGTGCTAACATTCAATTTGAAGGCCAAAAAAAAACAGACTAAGTTTCCTACCCTCAAAAAACTAGATCAAAATGAAGAATACCAGGAAGAATTAAAAAATAAATTAGGGCCAATCGGCGCTTTGAGTACAATGGAGATAAACAAATTAAATTAAAAAAAATTACCACAAATATTCAAAATGCTACCAGAAAAATTAAGCGCAAAACAGATCGAAAATTACAACCAGATACATTAAAGCTTATAGAGCAAAAGAGGAAAACGGCAAGAGACAGAGTTCTGAAAACTGAATAAAAGAATCCGCAAAGGAGTTAGAAGAGATATCCGAACACATAACACCGGAATAGTTAAAGGCATCATAGAAGACAACTCCAAAATAAAAGTCCTAAAATCAAAACTCTGCACTGGCAGACATAAGATTGCAAAAATAAAAAATCAACAAAATGCATTAATCACCAAAAAAGAAGACATTGTGAAGCATATTGAAAGCTTCTATACCCAACTCTACTCTTCAACGATACCAGATCCGAGAACATCAGAACCGCTTATCCATAATATAGAATCAGAAGATAATCTAGAAATAACAAAAAATCAAGAAAAACAAGAAAAATCTTCCAAAAAAAGACGACGCCAACAAAAAGAACTGCAGCCGTATCAGTCTCCTATCACAATTATACAAATTCCTAACTAAGATTATAACTAACAGACTAACAAATTCGACTCATATCAACCGGTATTGGTAAACTTTCACAAAGCTTTTGACAGGGTCAAAACCTGGGCATTCTTACAAGCAATGAACCAAACCAGAATCGACTCATAACACTCTATAAACAGAATTCAAGATAAAAGATGTGTGCAACAAGGAGACACAATTTACCCTAAACTTTTTACACGGCACTCAAAAACATCTTTAAGTCGCTGTCATGAGAAATGCAGACATTTTTAAATCATATACGATTCGCAAACAATATCGTCTTAATAAGCAGCAATATCCAAAAACTATCGAAGACCCTAAAACAACTAAATACAGCGTCCAAAAGAGTGAGGCTAAAAATTAATCTCAGTAATACTGGATAAACTCTAAACATAGACAACAAAAACGTTGAAAATGTGAAAAAATACATGCCTTGGACATGACATCAAAACTGTCAAAGGAAATCATACAGCTGAGATAAAACGTAGAATAAAACTAACATGAGCAGATTTGAAAAATTAAAGCACATACTCAGGAATATAGAAATGCCAATAAACCTCAAACAAGCATATTACCAGTGGCGAAAACCATGGAAATGACAAAAAAGCGGAAACCATCTACGTGTCATGCAAAGAGCACAAGAACGCGTTATGCTGGGTTTTAGCCTCCGATATAAAATAAAAAAATTAAGAGATCAGACAAAAAACAATGATCATTGACATAACAACACGTGTCGCAGAGCACAAGTGTTTTTAACTATGTAACCAAGTCTGATCAACGCTGATCAACTTTATCTAATCCATCGTGTAATTAATTTCTGCAGCTTAGTTTGCTTTGCCAAATTTAATCAGATGTCCAAGTTGTAAACTCTTCTACTTGTTCTATAATCTGGTCTTGTATAATTTTTGTCTTTAAAAAATTCATCTTTAAGCCCACCCGATTCAAATCTATAGTCACCTGCTCTAGCATATCTATTAGGTCTTTTAAATTTTACTCATTATACTTTTAGGTACTCTTGCTGCTGACAAGCTCATCAGTCACCAGCGGTTAAGCTTACAAGATACTTATTAAATAAAATATCAAAAATATCAAAATACCAGATTATGACCCAAATAGAATATCAAAATATTGTTAAAAAATACCAAAACCCAACTATAACTGTTGAAAAAAATAAAATTTTACTCATAAAATGTCAAAATAGCAAAATCTGAAAAAAATCAATAAATTTTAAAAACTGCAAAATTGGCTTTGAAATATTAAAATATTGTTAGAAAGTACCCAAAATCAGGCAATAAAGCTGTTAAAAATGTAAAACTCTATTTAAAAAAATGTTAAATATAAAAAAATCCAGATATAAAATATCAAAATATCCAAAATAAATTGTTAAAAATTGTAAAATTTTATTAATAAAATTTCAAAAATAGTAAATTCCGGCCAAATATCAAGAAATTGTTAAAAAGAAAAAAATCCGGCCATAAACTGTTAAAAAGTGCAAAACCTATTCATAAAAAGTCAAAATTTACAAAATCCGGTCATAAAATAATAAAATAATTTAAAATAAACTAAAATAAGACCAATAACGGTTAAAAAGTGCAAAATTCTATTTATAAAATAGCAAAACCAGGTGTTGAATCATCAAAATATTGTTAGGAAGCACCAACATTTAAACATACAACTGTTAAAGTGTAAAAAAAATTAAAAAAACCAAAAACTTTAAAATCCGGCTAAGAAATATCAAAATATTGTTAGAAAAAACCAAAATCCGGCCACTATTAAAAAAAGTAAAATTCTATTCATAACATGTCAAAAATAGCAAAGTCGCATATTGTAAAAAAAAAAACAAAATTTAACCATAAACTGTCTATAAAGTGTAAAATCTGTTCATGGCGTTTCAAAAATAGCAAAATTCGGCATTGAAACATCAAGATATTGTCAGATAGCACCAAAATCCGGCCAAAAACTGTTAAAAATCTAAAATTCTTCATGAAATCCCAAAAATATCAAAATATGACTATAAAATATCAAAATATAGCTAACAGTAGCAAAATCCGCCCATAACCTGTCAAAAAGTGCAAAATTCTATTTATCAAATGTCAAAAACTTTGTGTTGCAAAATTCAGCCATTAAGTATAAAAAAAAAGAAAGCACCAAAATTTTGTCAAAAACTGTTCAAAATAGAAACTTTTAATTACAAAAAGTCAAAAATGATAAAATCTAATCATAAAATATTAAAACATTTTCAAAAATACAAAAATCCGACTAATATTGGTTGACAATTTTAAAAGATTTTTTTTTTAATTAAAAAATAAAACTATACAATGATAATATTATTTATTTCATAAAAACACAATTAAACATTGTATAAAGTTTACAAAAATAAAAATTTAAATTTTTAAACTATTTCTAAAGCGTAGTAATAGCTCACATTTTACTTTATGGAAAATGTTTTACTGCAACTGCAAGAATGGCCCCAACTGTTACAATTATTAAAAAATTTATAAAAAAATTAGAACAGTCTGAGTAAACAAAAGCTAACCTACAATGTTTACAATCGTGATGCTCGACTATAAGAAAATATTGATGCGCTAAAAGCTAGTGTTGATAAAAATCCAAAACTGTCAATTTATAAACGTGCACAGCAACATTAAAAGATTCACTCCGTATAACATTTTAAAGAACAATCACTTAATGTTTTAAAAGAGAGATTCTTATGTGATCATTTGAACACAAAAGTTTATGCTAACCATACTCAAACAACTGAACAGCTTCAAGTTAACATTACTAAAGCAATAAGAAAAATTGGACAAAATGTTCAACTGTGCGTGTGTTTAAGAAAGACTGTAGTACAGTTAAATGCTTAAACAATAATGTATTTTACGTAAATTGTCTCTCCACCCAGTGTTAGACACATACACTAGTGTTTTAGGATATGCACTCATCAGCGCTGTGCGTAGCATCAGTGTGCCCACCCAATTTAAATAAAAACATAATTTTTTAAATTTAAATAATAAATTTCGATCATCTGATTCAAATAAAACGCGCCAAAAATGCCGTTGTCTCTCCATGTAAAGGCTGGTACACACTAGTAGACCATGCTGCGCTATTTGTGTATAGACCGTCTAGAAACACCGTCCTTTGTCTCGTCTAGCGTCCACACTACAGTGTGAATTTCTCAGTTCCCGGTTGAATAATGTTATTAAATTATGGATTTTCTTTTCTGTCTCACCACTTTACACATTGTGCTTTGCAGCCAAAAATTCCATGGCCACTTTTCTTTTTATCCAGGTTTACGCATGGTAATCTTCAATTAGTTTTAAAACTTTCTCGTTAGACCACATGTTTTCAAAAAAACTGAAAAACTTTGGAAAATAACTGTAAACAGCCGGACCACACCACTAGGAAGCTGAAGACAGACTGAGACGTGTCTCGCCTCTAGGCGCCTAGTAACGTCCACACTGTCAAAATGTTGCTTCACATGTCTAACGTTGCACGCGGTCTCCCATTCCGATCGGGAGACTTTAAGGCTAGTACACACTAGTCGACCATGTTGCGGAATTTGTCTATAGACAGTCTAGAAGCAGGGTTTATAGACCGTCTAGAGACACCGTTCTTTGTCTCGTCTAGCGTCCACACTACGATGTGAATTTCTCAGTCTCATCTTTGCAGGCTATCATGGAAGACATTGTTTTGTGTAGAATGAGTTCCTGCTTAATGCTTATTACAAGTGAAAGAACGCAAAAACGTAAACGTTGGTAGATGCGCGCAGTGCTCGCAGAAGGACCTGGGTTTGGTAATTTATTATTATATAAATTAAGACTGAAAGACGCCGACAATAAGACGCATGGTAATCTTTAATTAGTTTTAAAAGTTTCTCGTTAGTCCACATGTTTAAAAAAAAAAACTGTAAAACTTTGAAAAATAACTGTAAACAGCCAAACCAAACCACTCGGTAGGTGGAAACAGACTGGAACGTGTCTCGCCTCTAGACGCCAAGTAACGTCCACACTGTCAGAATGTTGTGCAACATGTCTAACGTTGCATGCGGTCTCCCATTCCGATCGGAAGACTTAAGACCTGTAATTTTTAGTCTCGCAACAGGCCCGTAGACGGGGATTGGTCTATAGACATGTCAACGTAGACAACTTGAGACACGTCTCAGAGACCAAAATCGCGTAACATGTCTACTAGTGTTTACTAAACTTTTTAGACCTGCGGTTTTTAGTCTCGCAACAGACTCGTAGAGGGGGATTGGTCTATAGACATAAATACATACATACATGTCTACTAGTGTGTACTAAGCTTCAAGATTTAACTATAGTTTAGCTCTCATTATACACACACGCCGTTTAACGTATTTCCTAATACACATTTCTATACATAAAACGTGCATTAGTTATTGTGATTTTATGTAAAACAAAAATATCCTTATGGAATATCATTAATATCAATAAAAATAGTTATTAAACAACGGTTAAGAATATACTATGTTCTATTATTGAAACTATTATTACTGTTTCATATTTTATATTTTGCATTGTGTGTGTGTGCAAAAATAGATATTACAGAAGAATATGCAATATTTAAATTAACAATATTTGCACTCCATTCAATCGAACTTTCACAACATATAAAGTAAAGTAGCATCATATTCCTATAGCTGTTGCGTCAGAAACTGGCTGAAGTGTTCGTTATAGTGCACAGCATTGACTGTTATATTATTTTTATTTTCATCTTCAAAGAAGTAAGAATCCATAATTCAATGCAATTATAACTTTTTCATACAAAAAATTTCCGCCCAAAAATATATTTTTCATGTCTCAACAAGATAAAGAAAACTAGCTCAAGGATAGGAGCACAGACTACTGCAATCAAAGTTCAAATTTACTCATTCTGTACTATCATCCAACTACTATATACTATATATATATATATATATATATATATATATATATATATATATATATATATATATATATATATATTTATGTAAATAGAATCACAGTTCTAATTTAATGTCAATATCGCAAAACGTAATTCATTATAATTAGTTTATTTGCTATCAAGTAAACAAAGTAAGTCGTAATATTGATAGAGTATTAAAATAAATTTAACAGTCGTACATAAAAATTCTAGAAATAATACATAAAAAATGTATTTACATTTTAAAACGAAATGGTTGTGTATATACTATTCAACACATCAACTCTACTAGAAAATACCGCTATGGACCACAGTGCACACAATATTGTATGCTGGTTAAACATACAAAAAAAATCGCTGTTTACTTCATGCATTTTTTAATCGAATAAATTTACATACATTTTCTAAAATAATTTGCTTGAAGTATGCAAATCATAGAGTAAGCAAATATTTTCTCCGCATGGCTTAAGCCTGCGATTTAAACAATTTGTTCCATTGTATTAAAAATTGTCAACAAATTGTTATAACTACATTGAGAGTTTTGTTCCTGTTGATAAAAAGGGTGAATAAATTATGAAAGCGACTTGTCAGGAAGATTACTAGCTACTTAAAGTTTGTAGTAGATGTTATACGTAATTCATAGAATAGGTAATTTTTATAAGAATCAAGAAATTCTCACATATAATTATTCCGTTATCACATACGTATACAAGCACAAATTGCACAGCATTTCTAATTCTAACAATATTTCTTGTTGAATTGAATTCAATGTACAGGGTGTTTATGTATAGCAAGGCACTATTTAAGAGGAGTTCTCCAGCACAAAATTAAAAAAAAATGTATTACCTAATTATTAAAAGTTAAAAAATATTTATTTAAGAATAAAATATTCTGAGTAACTGTTCAAAGTCACCAGCAGCAGACAGCACAACAAATAAATGCAGCTCTGGCAAGTCTTATAAAATTAAGGACTTCCACGATGCAATTCCTTGGCTATTCTTGCTTGCCAATAGACGTACAATAAATCATAGACTTCATCCAGCCCCACGCAACATAAGCTAATAGAGTTAGAACAGATAAGTCTCGACTTGCAATGATACGTGCAAACAGAGACAACATATAGTCATTTAATATGGATGACTTCGTCGTGGAGAAGAGAAGATTAAACAATAAAACTTATGGTCCAATCAAGTATGCTTACCGCCACAAGCATTATCTATTGATTTCAACTTTACCACAGATAGAACCGGTAACATAGTATGAGGAAAGAAGAAGACGGTGAAAAATTCCTCTATAATTTCTTGCTCCAATAAGGCCATCAGCCAACCCCACACGCCAAGTTCCTTCAACGCCAAAAAATGCTTTCAGCCACCAAGGCTAAACAGTCCAAAACCCGGCCAACCACTAAGACGCGGTCGACCAACTCTAGTCCGACCACTAGCACCATAGAAGCACCCACAGAAGGTGCTGGCACACGCCGCCCTCCACCCATCACTATGCGGGACAGATTTGTCTATCAAAAACTGTTGGCGACTTTCAAATCATAAAAAATAACTATCACCCGCGCAGTAAACGTAGAATGTACCTGACTGCATCACCGCTGATGTGATCCAAGTTAAACTAATCGCTCAAGGGTACATCCTTATCTCAACAACACGCATGTTAAGACAGGAAAACCTTCCCAATGCTGCTAAAAGCAAAAAAATCCTGTCTCTCACCGAGTCATGCGGATTTCGCGTTACCGTCGAGTAAAAGCAAAAAAACGCAGTTACTGCACAATGCCACCGTTGCACCATATCTAGCTGGGTTTACCTCAAACTTAAAGCTAGCTGCAATAACCACGCCCACGGTAAGACACCTGCTCCTCGTCAGCAAACTCCTACTTCACCCAAGATTGAAATATTGACGAAGCATGTCACAGTTATTATTCATTAGGTTTTGACACAATTGACCATTATGGGCACAAAATAAATAAGTGTTATAAAAAAACTTATAAATTTCCAATATGGTTTACAAGAGAGCTAAAAAACCTTGTGTTTACTAAAAAAAAGTTACACAAAGCATATGTGCTGTCTAGATCAGCAGCTGACTACAACAATTTTAGTTCAATACGTGATAAGTGTAAGCAATTAGCTAATAGGTGTTATTTTAAACACATTAAGAAAGTGAAAAATTCGATTAAATCTAATCCTAAAGCTTTTTGGGGGTACGTCAAATTTAAACGTAGCAGTAATCAGATACAATCTACTTTCACAAATGGTAATTCTCAAATTGACACTACTGATGGCATTGTGAATGTCTTTGCCGATTTTTTTTGGGTCAGTTTACAGTCCGCTGATGGCATCTATGACCATCTAATCCTACCCATATAAATGAACTGCATCTTGTTTTAAAAATATCTGATGTCAACAAACTTTCACTATTAAAACCCAATAACTGTCCAAAGCCTGATTCAATAAAAATGAATCAGTTTTGTTTTTTCAAACAAAGAAGCAAAGCTTTAAAATGATGAAGTCAAAAGTGTAAACATTTACTAATAAATGTTCAGATACAATGGTTTGAAGCCAAACATTTAATGTATTATAAACAACAAAAACATTTGCAATCAAAGAAAACGGCATCGACAGTATCGCCCGCATCCCAAAAAAAAAACAAACAAATATTCCAATGCTACGGGTATCCTAAACAATCATCAGTGACAACAGCCCACCTTTCCAAGAATACCATTGGACCAAATGTTGCAAAATGCTTGCGGGAGAGTGGGTGGTAGTAGTCAATAATAACGAGCACTAACCTAGCGCAGACGGTCGTGGTTGAGTAAACCTTTCTTATTATAAAAATTACGAGAAAGATCGCACGGTCCCTTGAGTGGAAAAGACTAAGATTTTTAAAATAACCTAGCGGATCTCTCGCGTTGATATCAGGGTTTACCGCATTGCTCACAGATGACGCCACTGAATGGCATATACTGCATACATCTCCACATCTGTCCCACTTTCGGACTGATAAAGCTACTTCGACTCCGATACCGGAGCATTAAAATAAGGTTTAAGATGGCAGACATAAAGCACGTTTTTAAAGATTGTCAACCAGCAAGTTCGAAAAAGCACTTCGCAATAAGAAACTAAAAAAGTCGTGTAAAGTAAAGCTCACAAGCGGAGAACTCGGCCGACTCATAAGCCACATTATTTAACAGCTCATTAAACTTGGGAACAATATAACGCGCTCTACCGAATTGGTTTGTCTCACAAGAATTGTAGCCACTGTTATGCCTTAAATTGAGTCCACTGGTCACAAAAAATGTTTTCAGGCTTCCTTATCACTAGAATATAGCAATTAATATTCAATTAATTATTGTCGCAGTGTTGGTGCGTTTAATTAGATATAATCTACAAGCTTATAGACCGAGAGCTCAAAGCCAAAAAAAAAAACTATGAAAGTATAAACGCTAGTTTTTTAATATACCATTCTAGCAGTGGTCCAGATTAACATACTACGGTCAGTCAAGTTCTTGTTGGAACAAGTGCCATTGGTGCGTCCTCAAAGATGACTAATAGCAAATCTTTGCTAAGGAAAAAACGGCTAGTCGGTTCAGAACCGAATTCTACCTAGATACGAGTCGTGCTCAATCTGGCATCTAAAAATTGTGCATCGGCAATACGATTACTTTTACCAGGATGTATTCTACAACAAAATCAAAATCCTGCAACGCCAATACGAACCCAAATACGTAAAGACAATAACCGTACACTATTCAATGCCATTGCTTCGTACCAGAAACAACCGGCAACAATTCCTTTTCCAAAATCTCCACGTAGTCATAATAAGATAAATTAGCTTTTGGGTAATATAAGAGCACTACTTAAATTAAACTTGATTAAAGTTTACGTTTTTCACACCAAAACGTATTTTCCTGATCATGCCCCAATTCCATCGGTTTTCCATTTCAAATGCTTCAGCGGTTCGGTGGTGGTACATAATTTCTCCACAAAAAAAGGCACGGTCAAAATTAATCAATCCCAAAAACGCTTGCATCTGTAGAAAACCAAAAAAGGTCTGGACCCGCTCGGGTTTTGCTTGACGGAAAACGGCTTTAGATTGTTCAGTTTTAAGGTTTTAAAACTAAGATGTTCGTAAATAAATTCACAATTATCTTTCTAAAGATCATTTAAACGGTTTAGGTTTAGAAAAATACTGATCTTAATTGAGACATCAACCTAAAATAACAAGATAAAATCAACGGAATATGAGATAGGCAAAGTATGTGCCAGACCGGTAAAGCAGCAAATGACATTAAAAAAACGACTGCAAATAGATAAACTAAAACGCAAAGACGCTGCAATTACTATTCCGAGGACAACACTACTAAAAATAAAAACAAAGTAGCTATAATAGTCTCCTAATAAGGAGACAAACAACGCAGTAAGAAGATTTCAAACCAAATTGCTATGTTAATAATTATAAAACCATGTAGCCTAAACATTATACATATGCACTACAATCCTCTACTAGCGCACATAAAACGTTTGAAAAAAATCTAGAAAAAAAACCTTACAAGTAGACTTTTAACAATACTACAAGAAGCAGAAACAGACGACAGAAACGTCCACATAATAACCAACTTGTACCCTGAGCAAAAAGATACTGTCTGTATGGAAAACCAGATGTCGGAGAAATTTCGAGTAAAAAAAGGAGTCCGTAATTGTGAAATCTAAAAACATGTCGCAAATAAAATACTATGAGCCGACCAACTTGATAGTCTACATACATAAAAGATATACACTAAAAAAAAAATTAACCAAAATCAAAAACAAAACAAAATTTAAAAAAAATGGAAGTAGCCGAAAAAAATTTGAACATCCTGGATGATGAAATTTAATTATGTTCACACAATGATAGTAATATCTGAGACTGGAACTTTATCAAAAAAGTGTATAATGTATTTTTTTATTTAAAATTGTGAGTCAAGTGAACGTATATTATCATCAAATTTTTAATCATTGCTACATAAACACATTTTTAAAACTGTTTGTAAATGCTCATATCTTTTTAGATAAGAAATGTTTCCAATTGTTAATTGTTTCACAAATAAATCTTACTATGTATATTATTAAGTAAAATAACGCTGGTTTAAATTTTGTATAATTAAAGTCGCTTTGTAACTACTCAATCAATTTAAATTTAATCACTAAGTTCAATTAGGAAATAAATGAGAAATGTGACAAACTACAAAATTTCTGACAAGTCTTCTTCTAATGTGTAAGCTAACTTAAAAGTGGCAACCTTGTTAAGAATAAGGTAAATTGATAACGTGGCACAAATATATTAAACAAAATTACCGACGAAGCATTTCAACAAAAAAGAACAAAAACTCAGACACAACAAGACTACCACAGTTCAAAGACAAAAATGTAAACTCTAAAAACCCTTCTTAAGCCATTTCCTGTATTCCTTTTTTAACTGTGCTAACAAAATGGTTTGCCAAAATCCTCTATATTATATAATATAATAATATATATGAGAATATAATTGATATATTTACATAAAAACAATTGCAAAATATTGCAATAATTAATATATTATTGTTAATTAGTTAAATATTTAAAATTATTCAAAAAGAATTTTGCAGATTGGGGCACCCATGAGGATCTGACATTCTTCAATTTAAAATCGTAAATTATTATAACGGAAATGTCAAGGAGATGTTTTAGTAATTATGACTTTAATACAATTCCTTAAACACACTTTATAATTATAACAGATAATTAAATTTATAAGAAGGTAATTTAAAATTGTAATAAAATCTAAACAATCCTTTTCTTAATGTAATAAGTTCAATTTTAATCTAATAAACCAATAATAATTTACATAATGAAGAGATTGTTTTTAATTTAATAAGATAGATATTAAAAATTGCAGCAGCATATTCTTGTGAAAGCAGTTCAACGCAATGAATCGCAAACAAGAAAGAATGCATTCCAGAAATACCATTTTAATTGCATAAAGATAATTACAATATTCCATTCATTCCTCTAGAAATCTTTATTGAATTCTAATCTAATATTAAATGGAACATAACAGAATAAATTCTTCTATTAAATTATAGAGATGTAATTTTTGAATAAATAGCTAGTAATGGATAAAAAAACAATCAAATAAGTAAATCAAATTGTTAAATTAATTAACTACACTTTCGTTTAATATTTTTTAATGTATGCATCGCAAAACCTAAATATTTAATGTATCAAGGACATGAGGCTCGTTTCTGGGAAAAAATGATTTTTTATTAGCATGTTTGGTGTAAACAAAATATTACAATGTTATAAAAATATTATGTGTTGAGCTTATAACAGCAAAAACTGCTGTTGCATGTTATTATACAACACTTTTTTGCAAACAAAACATAAATAAAACGGTTAAATGTTTCATAAAATGTAATATCCATTACAGTTTAAATCATGCACTAACGTACTACATACATACACTACACAAATAAATTAAAATACATTATGATTGATATTGGTATTAAATGTAGATTACAGGTATTTAAACTACTCACAATTTTAATTGACAATGCAATAAATGGCTTGGAAAATAATGAAAATAAATAAATAATAAATATATTTGGATAGGATAATTTTATTGTACATGACAATTACATGATGTTAATGTAATTTATTTTAGATTATAATCTAATTATTTATGTTCCCAGGTATATTCATCAGATAAGTTCATGCAATTAAATTCTATTGTAGTGCAATGCAAATATTATATGTTTTCTTGTTTAGACACGTGCTGAGCTATAAACGCAATGTTTATACAGCGTAGGGCAGCTTGCAATAATTGCTTAAATATTAATATTATTAGGGTAAATGTGAAAATCAAAGTTAGGTTAGGTTAGGACATAGTTTCCAAATTACTCGACTGATTTTATACAAACTAATCGTTTCAGAGTTATTAATGATTTCAAAAAATCCAACAAAAGCAGTAGTTTATTCTTCAAACGACTGTTAAATAAGTCAGCACCGTTTATTTAGATGAAACATTAGATAGAGACAAGTTTAAGTTTGAAACCCAAAGATTTGCAATGTGGAATATTTACAGAACCGACGTAACAAGAAAAATCTTTTATATTTACAGCATATTTAAAAAGAAAAAGAAAACCTTGAAATAAAGAACTATCTTTATTTTTAAAATTTAATAAAAATTACCTTATTAACAAAAATACGCTATTCAAAATTGATAAGATAATAATTATTAAACTTAAGTATCTAAAATTCTTTAAAAGAATCAAATGACTTCTAAACAAATTATTGAATCTGATTTTATATTTTACATTTCAAAAATAATATTCAAACCCCCGAGTAGTTTTACCTCAAGAATAAACCAAACTTTTTATTTAATATTATTTTCTATAAATATGCATACAAACAAATAGAATACAAAAACACTTTTATAGTTTTGTTCAAACTAACATGTACTAATCAAATTTGCATAGGTTTATCTAGCTTTATAATGTTATGAACAAGGTGATATTTAAGGAGGTGATAATACACATCACAACGGTTTCGGAGATATAAAACATTATTTATTTTTATATATTTTTACAAAGAACAAAGTTATAGAAGATGTTCGAAGTACCCTCTTTTCATTTCCAAACACATATTTTCTGAAGGACATCGTACTTGTTCTAAAACCCCCTCATAGGCTCGGACTTCTTGGTACTTTTCATTAATTTTTATCTGCAGCTCCTAGAGGCTATTTACAGGAGTAGCATACACTAATGATTGATCAGGCAATCTTGCTGGCCATAAAACTGGTTCACCTCTTCCTACCCACCTAAGTGTAATAGTTTAGTCTAAATGCTCTCTATCGGCAATCAAAAAATGAGCTGGAGCACCATCATGCTGGAACCACATTTATTGCCTGTGAGCCAAAGGAATGTCATCCAAAAGATCATACATTTTGTTCTGCAGAAAGTTGAGGTAAGCAGCGCCTGTTAGTCGGTTTGGTAAAACAACAGGACCTAAAAACCTGTCGCCTAAAATACCCATCCAAATATTTAATGAAAAACGTGTCTGATGTCTACATTGAATTACAGCATGAGGATTTTCGTCGGCCCAACGATGTGCATATTATAAATTAACAACAACTCCATTTCGTGTGAACCCGGCTTCATCCGTAAAAAGAATTTTGGCTAGAAACGCTAGAAACTAAGGGTCTTCAGCATCCTTGCGTAGAAACCAGCGACAAAAAACCAAACGTGCTAATGATGAGTTAAATTTAAGGCCTGTACTCGTTGTACATGGTATGGATAGAGCAGCTGCTAATGGAGGGTTCTCCAAACAAGAGTAGCACCGATTCCTACCTTGGCTGATATCCGCGCAGTCGTCCCTGGATTATGATCTATCTGTGCTATAATTTCTTGTTCTGCTCTAGAAGTAGACCTTGGTCTGCCGGAAAGATAGCACTGTTTTCGAAGTGAACTGGTATCTCTCAATCTCTGGTAAATTCTTCCAAACATACGATATGAAGGAATCTGGCGATTTAGATAAGATTCTACATAAAGACGTCGCGCTTTTTTTTCCTTTTTCAACATTCTACATAAAGATGTCGCGCTTTTTTTACCTTTTTCAACATTCTATGACCAGATTTTGCTGCTTTCTGACGTTTTAAACCCGGATTTTGCTATTTTTGATTTTCTATAAAAATAATTTACATTATTTAATTGTTTTTGGTTTTTTTGGACATAATTTCATTATTTACCGGATTTTGTTATTTTTGATATTTTATAAATAGAATTTTGCGCTTTTTAGCAGTTTTTTACCAAATTTTGGTTGTTTTTTTCAACAGTATATTTTGCTGTTTGTAAACTGGAATTTTCTGTTTTTTGCTTTTTGTTATTTTTGACAATTTATGAATAGAGATTTGCAATTTTCATGTTTATGGCCAGATTTTATGCTTTCTGACAATAAAATATTTTTTATTTTTTATTAAAAGAATTTTGCACATAATTTTGATACTTTATAACTAGATTTTGATATTTTTTACAGTTTATAAATGTATCGCCAGATTTTGGTGCTTTTAAAAATATTTTAATGTTTCAAGCCGAATTTTGCTAAATTTGACAACTTATGGGTAGCATTTTACATTTTTCAAGAGTTTTATGATCGGATTTGATACATTTTCAAAAGATATTAATACTTTATGGCCAGATTTTGCTATTTTTAAAATATATTTATTTTTTGCATTTTGGATTTTTTTCAACAATATTTGTATAGTTAATAGGCAGATTTGGCTTTATTAAGTTGTCCCCCATAAAACATTTGAATATTTGAAAATACCAAATTAATGCGCTCGTAATACTATACTATCCTATGAGCTGCAAAAAAAATATGTGCTAATCTGTAAATATGATTTTTGAGCATTTTTCGGTAAGGAGAGAAGCAACTTAATTATTAGCCAATTTTATAGAACCTGGTAACCATTAAGTCGCCCTCCCCCCACCTGAAACTGTTCAAAAATCATGTTAACAAATAGCGTATAATTTTGTTTTTGTGGCGGATAAGAGCGCATACCAAGCGCATCAATATAGTATATACATAATTGTAAAACTTTACTGGGGGGGGGAGCTAATCATTAAGTTGGCCCCTCTCACCTAAATATGTTTAAAAATCATATTTACAGATAAGCGCGTACATTTTTTTTGCAGCGCCTAAGAGCGCATTAATTTGGTTTTTTCAAATTTAAAAAAAAATTAGGAGAGGAAGCCAACTTAATGGAGCCGGCCAATTTTGAACTTTTTCCCATTTTATATATAAAATTGTACATTTTCAACAGGATTTTGGTGCTTCTTAAAAATATAGTAATCAAAAAAGCAAAATCCGGTTATTAAACCGGAAATTGTGCTTTCTGACAATAAATATAATAATAAACCGAGT
The DNA here is from genome assembly GCA_963932245.1 of Tachinus rufipes. Classification (NCBI taxonomy): domain Eukaryota; kingdom Metazoa; phylum Arthropoda; class Insecta; order Coleoptera; family Staphylinidae; genus Tachinus; species Tachinus rufipes. The sequence continues at coordinate 38,855,680 of OZ010741.1, read as the reverse complement.
TTTTGCACTTCTCAATAGTTTACAACCAAAAAAACAAAATACTCAATATTTTGCTGTGATGCCCAAAAATCCTAGCTACGTTGGAAAATTTGTCGGTCTGGTAGTCGCCAATTTGATAACCTCAACCCATATTCTCAAGCAGTTGCTACTTACTGAGCAAACAAAAAAATAAACTTTAAGGTAAACAGTCAAAAGTAGTGTCATAAATTTTTTATCAAAAGAAGACACTAAGCCCGAAGATTATCCATGAGAGAACATTGGCAGAGTATAAAAAAAATATAAACTATTTTCATGTCAAATATTGGTGCAATCAGTTCATATTAACCCAAAGCGTGACCTCTGGAAGCACAAACTGACAAAATTATATTATTGTAATAAGTTTCAATTATTGCTACAGAAAAAAAAAATCAAAAACAAATGGTTTTTAAATTCTACATGAAGATGAGGGAAGTGTTGGCACAATAAATACCCAAGCTGTTCAAAGAATAGAAAATTCTATAAAATTGTAACTGAAAATAAGACCTGGATCCTTAAAAAAAATGTCCACAGAATAGGTTCATATGTTCACTAGCCAACCAAAAAAATGAAAGCTTAAAATACTATCACGTGGATCGGAGATACTGACCCACAGATTGGTTGCAGGCTCTGGGTCGTAGGTTTTTCTTTAGGAACAAGGGGTATTGATGAACTCCACTGGAATTATCCAGACTTGAAACACTTATTATCACGTTACAAATATTTATTTCGTCTGCTCTCGCGATACCTTCAGAGGGGGAAACACACACGTGTTTCCAGCTCCGTTACTTTCTCAAACGTACTGACTCTCTGAGTCGTCTCTTCTCACTGGATAAGTCCAGGTGGCGCTAAAGAGAGTTACCGCATATGCGCACACTTAACACTTAACTATAAGCACTATTTACAATAAAATAAGCCTAAACCACATACAATTACCACGTCACATACATATGCAATAGCATCAGGTGGCCAAAGCCATAATGCGCAGCTAAGGCCAAAAAGACAAAAAGACTACAGATGGACCCTATCTGTAGCTAATCCTCGCCACTTTCACTAATCAATTTACTCAACCAAACATTGACTTAATTTGGTCAATTGAGTTAATATTTGTGGTCTAAAAAAAACTAAATTCTGTTCTTCAGCATCTCAAACATAGAAAACCCCATATCCTCTTTTTAACTCAAACCAAAATAAACAATAAAGATCTAGATCGCTTTAATCTAGTAGATTCCAATTATCATCTTAAATATTTATTTACTGACCTGTTGGTACTCGACCGACGACGTACAAAATTGAAAGCATTGGTTATAATAGCATATTTTTTAAACTCAATCTTAACAAAAAGTATATTTTTGTAATAGGCATATACCGTTCTCCAAATAAGGCAATTTCAAACTTTTTTGATGACCGTTCTAAAATTTTTGGCAAGCTTCTTCAAGGTAATCATAAACCATATATTTTCCTAATAATGAACTTTTTAGTAAACCAAGATTATTATATCTGTATCTTTCAACTATTCCAAAGAAACAACTGCTGTTAAGACTGCTTTAAAACATTCTGATCATTCACTCATTACTTCTGTTCTTAAAATTCTCTTCCTATTATTACCTAATCTAGACCTCGCCTCATCTATAATTAATCTAAGATGTACTATACATATAATGCGTCTATTCAATATAAGAAGGTGACACCAAAATAAATAAATTTAATTGTTTCTCTGTAAATAAAGAAACGACATTAAAGTCAATTATCTGGAGTTTATTAAAATTTAATAACGTAATTAATCAATGAATGACTTTACTCAGTATCAATTTAATTTACTAACACGAATGTCAATTTCAATCTCTATGACAATGCTATAATGTAGTTTCTTTACATACATATGAAACAATATCTTAATAATTTCGATTTTAAAAAATATATTAAATTCCACATTGTCAAGTTCTTAGAACAAAATAACTTTATTTCAAATACTCAATATATATATTTCGATCAAAACGTTCGACAACAGATCTGACTTTAGTCACATATGGAAATCTACATTAGACAAACATAAATAATCTTGCATTTTAAAGCATTTGATAGGATATGGTATCATAATCTTATTAACAGCTCCATTGTATAAGTCTTGATCACAAATCTGTAAGTTTTGTCAACTTAACAATAGAAAAATTATAGTTAAAATGTATTGTTTCAACTCTAACCCTAAGCTATCAAAATTTAGAAAAATCAAGGTTTTCAGTTTTTTTTTAAATTTTTTTATCATTTGTAACTTCTCAGGATTGCATTTTTAATTATTAGAATTTTTTCTTTCAAAATTGTCCAAAAAATAAGTTTTCATAGACTACATTTTTTTCTTGAATTTTAAAAATTTCGCAGAACTTTAAAAGACGGGTATTTTCTTTCTATTTTCAAATATGGATAAAATAGTGCTTTTATATGTGCAAAAGATACCCTAAAAATTTCAGGAAACGCCGTGTGCTACGTTCCAAGATATCTTTGTAATGTATCCACAGAAAGACTTAAAAATAGCGAAAAAATGCTTAAATTTTAAATTTACATTTTTTGATCGCTTGTAACTTCTCAGGATTGCAGAACTTGATATGAGTTTTTCTTTAAAAAAATGTTCCTATAAATGCAATCCTAAGAAGTTACCTCGAATTTTCAAATTTAGTTTACTTATTACTCGGAAATAGCTCACTGAAAAAATCTGAAAAATTCACATTCATGTAGAGTGGTTTCAGTGGTTTACGCAAAATCAAATTTTCATTCCGTACACTTGACTCATACATGACCATATATAAAACTTATATTCGTCCTTGTATTAAATATTGTTCCCAAGTATGGGGAAAAGCATCGAAAACAACACTATCTCTTCTAAACTCCATTGACTATCAAGCTATTCGGATCATTGCCGGTTCAAAATTGAATAATGACTGCATTTTCTATAGATATTTCCATAAACATTGTTCAAACAAAATAAAGACTTATTGCTTGCTTGCTAGAAATTCTATTAAAATATATACTGTTCAGAGATGTAGGACCAAAACTTTTAAAAAATATTTTTTTAACAGTACTAGCAACACAACGAATAAACTTCCAAATTCAGTATTTCCCAAGACTTATAAGCAGCAAATATTTTTTAAAGTCAATGTTCACAGACAAAATCTAGTCTTCGATGTGATAGTTTCAGTGTGGTTACATTTCTTAAAATTCAAAGGTAATTTTATGTCGTTGTAACATAAAGTACGCCTCTTTTTTCATATCATAATTTTAAACTTCATACTGTCAGATAGTACAGGGGCTCTATATATGTCTGGAATTATGTAATCACTTTTTAAAATTGTCCACCATACTATTTACTTTGTTTTGACAGTTCAACTTCAGCTGTCAAACAAGAGTATAAATATGAAATCACTATTTTACTAGAGTAGCACAAACCTACATTAGATGGTTACATAATCTCAAACTTTTATAATGACCCTGTATGTGTTGGCGATTCTCTTGTACGGGTGCAAATTGGATCCTCGAACTGATGTATTCAAAAACGCATTAAATTATAAAAATGTTTTCATATAAGCAGAAGCAAGAAAAAAAATATAATTTAAAAAAATCAAAATACTAGATCGACCATAAACAAAATAAGTATACTTAAAAGTTAAAAACTTTATAAAATGCAAACAATACTAATAATAGGTAGTAAGATGAAAACTTAATAACATACAGAAAGAGTAAATAATTGATATTATTTTATTTACACAATCCATAGCAAACTAATTTCATTTCATCAAACCAGTAATTTTATAATTAACATGTAAAAAGTAAGTATAAAATCAACAACAGACAATTTACATAAAATAGAAATATCTTTCGATTAAGTTATAAACGGTTATAAATTAAACTGAAATCAATACTTTATTTTCTAAAATGTTCGATATAGTAAACACATAATTTCAATAAATATTAATTTATAAATCTAACAGAAAAATCAATTACCCTGTATATAGCGTAAATGTAAAAGTACTATATGAAATTTCCACAAAATATTAAATAGTCAATAAAGCATATGGCGAATAATGCTATTCATCATGTATTAATCCAAATAAAAGATAGTACTTCTATTATAAAAACATACACTTTGTTTATATTGCCATTGTATATGAATGAATGAAATATTGTGTATTACACATTCAAGTGTTTGCGTGATCGCACCATTATAGTAACTCACGTTTCAAGTGTATATTTAATTAATGATCAAAACAGTGCATAACTATAAGTAATTTATTAGTACAATAAATATTATTTTAAATAATCAACATAAACTAACAAAATTTACATAACATTCTTTAAATTAAATATTGTACATATTTGCCTTGAACAATGTGTTAGAAAAAAATCAACGTCCGCTTTGTCTAATATGTAAATTTAAAAATTCATTCAAAACTTTTTCAACAACATTTATACTCTGTACCCTTAACACGTCCAACAGATCTATGCATTACATCTAGACTACTCATTAAAGCTAAGATTTTGTATTTAAAAATTAGAAAGAAATTTACAGCCAATTATTAGTCACGGATGAAACAAAGTGTTAGGTAAACATGCGGCAAAAATTCAAGCGGTTATTCCTTGGCCTATTCTAAGAATATTTTGTCCTATGATAATTTCTGAAAACCCCCTTTGTTTTAAAGATACAGGGTGAACAAAATTTGCGACAGTTACAACATTTTATTATCAAAAAAATACATGTAAAGTTGCTGAATCAACAATAAATGTTTGAAATGACTTCCTCCAGCCTGGATACAAGCATTCAATCTTCTCGTCATTAAGTGCCAAACTCTTTCAAACACACCAGGGTTGTTTTTAATTGAGTTACACCCAGCAATTATCCGATTTTGCAAGTCGTCCAAATTCTCCACTGGAGTAGCGTAAACTAATGAGTTCAGATAGCCCCATAAGAAATAATCCAGGAAGTTTAAGTCTGGGGATCGAGCAGGCCATGTGTGTGACCAACCTCGACCAATCCAGCAATCTCCGTATGTTGCTGTTGAATAATCACGAGCAACCAAACTGAAATGTAGTGGTGCACTATCGTGCATAAACCACATTGCAATTCATTTTGCCAATGGTACATTATCCAGAAACTAAAGTAGCATGTGCTGCAATACACCTCGCCGGTAAGTCTTCCTGGTAGAAATACTGGTCCAATTAGACAGTCGCCCACAATTCAAACCCAAACATTCAAAAAGAACTGATGTTGAAAACAATATTCACATACCTGATGCGGATTTTCATCTGCCCACACATGGTTGTTATGAAAACTTATTGCATTTCTTGAAAAACTGGCTTCATCGGTGAAATGAATCAGTCCAGCACATTCTGTTCCAGTTATACCGTTCTTACTGTCATTGATCTTCCAGGCCCTCCATTTCGTTTCAATGTGCCTGTTTTCGAAGAATTTTTGGTCGGGGTCAATCATCTCGGCGTTCGTATAGTGATTCATAGTAGAGGATTTCACTAACACGTCAAACAGCCAAACTTTACTCAATCTAAACAACTGCGACCGATATATGTGATGATCAATGACAAAACGTATTCAAATAAAATCCATTTGTACATTAGTAAATAAAACAGCCGTTCCAAGTTATCGTTAACAATTTTTTGTACTTGATAAACTCATTAATTTTTTGTACTTGATATACTCATTGGCTTACGCCATACTTTTATTTACATCAATGATTTCTACAAACATCGAATATGATTTTCGCAAATTTTATTCACCTTGTATCTCCGAAACAAAAAGGTTTTTTCATAAATTTTTGCCGCATGTTTACCTAACACCCTGTATAATAATTCGCTATCACATCTTCGTATACGAGTCCAAAATATTGAATCAACTACGAGGGACTAGATAAAAAAAACCAATAGCTAAATCCTTTAAACTACTTTTTATAAGAATAATTAATAAACAAAGTAAACCATACCAAAATACAAAATAATAAATAATGTAAAAGTACTACTACAGAGGTGAGTAAGGGCGACTGCAAGAAATACCAAATAAAGCGGACCCAAATGTCAACTTCCCATGCACACTGATAGATAACTAACAAGGTTCTAAATACCAAGTCATGGCGGTATAACCATTACAATGATTTATTTTTATTTATTTAACCGACGTCACAGATTAAGACACCACATACAAAAATTTTGCCGCAAATTTAAGAACTCTAACCTAAATTATTGACTTCTTTAACGTGCATGCAACATCAAAGCAGTACACAAAACCTACTAAAGTTTCTATTTCTATCCGAAAAAAAGTATACTCATCATAACACATGTTTTCTTACCAGATAAACTGACCCTGCAAATAGAATACTCGAATTCAAGACCCCTGGTGTAGCAGTCGAGTACGCTGACCACTACACCACTGAGACACAACCATTACAATGAAAATTAAAAAAATATAATTCTAGTCAGCTTAAAAGATTATGAAGTCCCCAGGTAAATACAGTTAGCCTAAAGTCCCACACCTTGAAAAAGGTCTGCCTCGATAAATATCGGAGAAGCAAAGATTCGCTTTCATCGTCTAAAACTAAACAATGCAATCTTATAAAGAAACGTAAGCAACAAAACTTAGAAATCGCAACATACAACACAAAAACACTTATATCCAAAAACAGACTGACTAAACTAGAAATTGAAATAGAAAAAATCAAGTTGAATGTCATTGGCCTTAGCAAAGTTAAGAGACAAAGTAAAGATCTATTAAAACTAAAATCAAGACTTCTTTACTATGCTAGAGAAACCAACAAATCAAAAAAAAGAGTAGTCGGTTTTCTAATCCACAGATGATTGAATTATATCAGTCAGAAAATTCTCAACAATAGTAGCTTCCTTAATACTAAAGTTAAATAAAAGATACACTATAGGATAGTACAAGCATACGCACCAACGTCATCTCTCACGGACATAAAAGTAGACATATTTTACGACAACATGTGTAGCGCTAAGTGATATCAAAACTCGGCTTACCATAGTTTGCGGAGACATTAACGCCAAAATCAATCTTAAAACAAATAGATGCGCAACATATCTAGAATAAATCGGATCAGAGGGAAGGTAAAATAATGTTGGACTTTCTCCTACAAAATAATCTCTATTAAATGAATAGTTTCTTCTCTAAAAAACCAAATAAAAGATAGATTGAGAAAGCCCAGACGATAGAACTCGTAACAAAATCAATTTTATAATCTCAAATAATAAGCAGATAGTCAAAAACGTAACAGTACTCAAAAACTGCAGAACAAAAAAAACCACAAAATGAAAAGAATCACAATCCAAATAGACCTAAAAAAGAAAAAAACACTGGACATCAATAAATTCGAAAAGAATGTTGCCAGCACATTAGGAAATAAAAATCATTCAGACACAAACATAAAAGATCTAAACAACGCAAAAACTAAAGTTCTACAAAAAAACCAAAACAATGAGTGCCCCAAATCAAAAAAAAGAAAGAATTGGTCATGATACCAAAAACTTAATAACCAAAAAAGCCAAATGAGAAATAATCCAAATACAATCAAAAGAAAACTAAAAGAAATAAGCAGGAAAATCTCCAAAACCACCAAACAAGATATCAGAAATTGTAGCAACAAAAAGATCCAGCAAGCAATCGAACAGAACAAGAGCATTTATTTATTTATGCTTTTTACGGCTATTTTACATCGCCACAGTAAGTCTACGACTTGTTTAAAGTGGTTTGATGGGACCAACAGCTTAATACGTGACTTCCGAACCACGCTGGTGGATAAAGAGCAAGTTATCATTTCAGTCATATTTCGGGGATCGAACCCCGGACTGCTCGCATGATATGCAAGTGCTCTACCACTGAGCTATCACACCATTATAAATAACAAAACTAAAAAAACATGCTAAAGAACATTAGAACAAATAGAAAAGAAACACCATGCACCTTAGAAGAATTCTATCATAAACTGTTCAAAGTCGCCACAATCTGGAGCCAAATACGCCAACACCAAAAAAATCTATTGTCAACCAGATATCACTATCGGAAAAATCAAGCTAACCCTTTAAAAAACTAAAAACATCAAATCGCTCAAAGAAGACAATATAGTCAAAAAAGCAATACAGGCAAGAGAAACATTTCTGACAAAAAACAGAGAAACACTATTGAACCTTTGCATGCACAATAGCACAATTCCAATCAAGTGGGACAATGCAATTACTATCCTGCTCTACAAAAAAACAAGATAACACTTGCAAAACTATCAACCCATAACACTTTTGAGTCAACTCTATAAACTGTTCACAAAAATAATAACATTAAGACAAAACAAACAATCCGGATTTCTCTCGGGATTTAGAACAAACAACCATCTACAAAGCATCAAGGCCCTTGCATTCGTGGACTTCTATAAAGCTTTCGACACAGTTAAGTTAACTGCCCTCATGGAGACTATGCCAGAATATAGCATAGATTACAGATACTCAAAACTGATCTATAACCACTACTAACACGCTACAAAATCAGTGAAATTGCATAAAAAGACTAACCTCATTAAATGCGGAAGAGGAATATGAAAAAAAATCACCATATCTCCAAAACTGTTAATAACCGTTTTGGAGTATGTCCTCAAGAAACTCAATTGAGACACAAAAGGCATCACCATATGTCCTTACATATGAAGCAAAAACCTTAACTCTAACAGCTAACTCGGCAAACAAACTTAAATAAATGTAAAATGATAAAAATAGACGAATAAGAAAAAATGAACCAAGAAACTATTCGACTAAAGACTAAAAGCTGAAAAACACAACAGAGGAAAACCACTACGCGCTAGACCAACGACCTCAAAACTATTGCAAAAAACTGAATAGAAGGTTATGGAAGAGACTTATGTCCCATAGTGGACGAAACGAGCTCGGTAATGATAATTAATTTTTACAATTTTTTAGGGAGGTAGTTGCACCTCCCCAATAAAAACACACTTTATCTTTTAACTTTTTCTATTCAAAAACTAGATACTCAAATTATTGCTAATCCAAAGCTAACTAAACATCGGACGTTGCAGATTTTTGCATTCTATAAAGTAATCATGTACGAAAGAAATAAGTCTAATATAAACAATTTTCGCCTTGTACTACAAAACTGTTAACAATTATTCATTAATTGTTCAGAATTCAAATTCAATATTGACAGCAAATACAAACAAACAAAAATTCATTTAGTTATAGATGAAAGAATTATTTTGGAAACAATTACCGGACAATCCAGAAAGAAAGATGTAACAAAAAATAAACCTCATTAAACAATATAATAATAATATGAAGCGTAGGACAGAGCATATCAAAATAGAGTTCACTAAAGAAAGTTTTGAGAATACTAGGTTAATATATACTTCAAGGTGAATAATTATCATTAGCATCAATTATATTTAACATTACCTAAAGCATAATTTAAATAGAAATATTGTTTATTTGCAATATTTCACATATCCTTCGCAGCGGTGTTTAAATTAATGACGAGATTTAAATTGCTCCGAAACGAGAACCATACTGCGATCAGTGAGTGTCGTTCTCAGTAGCTTCACTAATTACAATTAATGGTACCTGCATCTCTGACCCACATACGACGTAATAAGTATTACAGCTATATTACTATTATTAACAATGTGTATTATTATTATTAAATTATGTTTTAAATGGAAATGTCAGATTATTTAACCTAATTATATTTTATTAAATAATAATTAACTTATATTTTGTGACTGAAACAACAACCATATAAAATGACAATTTCATGATTTATTTAAGTCTTTTATCTCGAATTGGTTATCATACAGCTTTAAATATCCAAATCTTGGCTGATAGAGCAGAAAATAAGTTACCATTTATATAAAATACAATAATAATATACGTTATTTCTTGAGTATTTAAGAAAAGTTGCTTTGAGGTACGACATGAAATAAGTATGAAAAATATTGATCTAGATCAAGATAATAATTTGATGATATTTTTAAATAAATTAATATTGACAGAAAAAAAAATGCCGATTAAACATTAATTATACTTTTATCAATTTAATTACACATATCTTTCATGATAATTAATTGTATAATAGAATAGATAAAATATATAAATAATTTAAATTGATATTGAATAAATAATATTAACCTTGAATTTACTTGGCGGCTACAAAATCAATTGTTGTTATTTTTATCTACAATCTAATAATATTTGTTACCCGATACGTTGTTTTATATATTCATTTTTCAATCCTATATTTAAAGCTATGTTGCGTTTTAGCGTGTTTTAGTTTCATTTGACTTCAATGCAATAATTTGTTTGAAAATCCTTTCCAAAACAAACTGTAACATATTCGTATTACATATCATATTAATCGTAAATTTATATCTACATAATTTATTTTTGATTTTGTTTGCACTTTATTTATTTTAATTAATTAATAATTAACATTTTTAGTAGTATGCATTTATTACACATTAAATTTACGTTTTACATTAAGTAATAAGTACAAATAAACCCCAAGTCTGACTCATAGGTAGGACTTACAAATTACAAATTAGTTTTCATATAATAACAGCCTAGAAAGCTACCCCACTTCCATAATAAAATAAAAATTTGGCTAAAAAAAAATGTTTCGTTCTACATCTAAGCACTCACAACCTAGGAAAGTTAGAGGCTCATCGGTAAAACCAAAGTATTCTTACCTAAAATAAGAAAACGAGCAATAAGCATGTCGCTATAACATAGCCCACCCCTAGATAAAACTAACAAGGAACAAGCTAAGCTAATAGAGAACTCCCACTGAAAAGCTCAATAAAACTGTATCCACTTTAAAAAAAGCACCTACCACCTTTGAAAAATAATGACACACAGGAGAGATCCTTAAAATTACTTGTAGTAATGATGCATCCCTACGGTAGCTACAGAAAGTGGTCTCTGGCCTACAACCATTATAGCCGGACACAAAGTTAGGCGTTGTGTCAATGGATCGTCTCCTTAAGCAGACAAAAACAACTTTATGACTTCCGGGACAACCGGATCTTGTAGAATTAGTTATAGGTCGCCTGTAAACGAACCAGAAGCTCGGCGGCGTCAAGAACTTGCACAACGTTGAAAAAGACAAAGTGGAAAAAGTAAATAGAAAAAACAATAAAGTAAACTTCATGTTCCACAAACCCACCATTAAGAGCACGAGAAGTGGCATGGCACGAAAAGAAAGCCTACAAAAATAATTAACAGAATTTCAAACGGCACCAAATCATAGATATACTAAATTAAAATCAGAACAAACACAAAATATTTTGAACAACTCGTGTCAATCCTTGCCTATACTATACCATGGTAGTGTGAAAAACTCGAACAACTTAAAATAGACTCACACTCTCGACGTTTTGTAAAAAAATCCAAAAACACTACAAAAAACGTATACTTCAAAGTGAAATAAAAACCTGGATATCATTTTGTAAGTATACTTTGAATCCCCCACCAACGACTAAGTTGCTTAAAACGTACAAATAGCCAACTTATTGGAAGTAATTAAGATAATCCATTTCCCAGATTGACCACTACTCACCACCTCGTGAAGAAAGCGCTTATAATCTGGACAAAAAAAAACTTCTAGCCATAAAGGACAGGATGGAATCTGTTCAGTCCTCCTAGAATGGGGCAAAGACATTGTCCTGATTTACCTGGCAAGAATCTATAGAAGGTGTTAAGTATTACAGAGAGGATTCTTGAAAAACCAACTGAGGATTTAGAGTACAGTAGTTTAATGCTAAGTTAATGTTGTATAGCTCAAATTTATTATATAAAAATGTATTAATAAAAGTACAGCGCAAAAAAACTTAACCTATTCTTCTTCTTATAGTGCCGTGCAAATTGGCGTAAACTTTTATAAACCATACAAAACCTTAAGTTTAACATAAAATCCAAACCAAAAGTTTACTAGACAGAAACTTTGCTAGTATGGCATTGCAAAAAGAATCACCGCATAAAATATTCTTCTTCTTTATGTGCCGTCTCCTACTCGGAGGTTGGCAATCAACATGGCAATCTTTATTTTCGATACTGCAGCTCTGAACAGATCGTTTGATGTACATCAAAACCAGTCTCAAAGGTTTTTCAGCCAGGAAATTCTGAGTCTTCCCGCACTTCTACTGCCTGCGATCTTTCCTTGCATTATTAGCTTCAGTATCTTATATTTATCACCTCGCATAGTGTGACCCAAATACTCTAGTTTCCTAGATTTGATGGTATGGATCACTTCCATTTCCTTTTTCATCCTTCTTAACACCTCGACATTTGTGATTTTGTCCTTCCATAAATTTTTTAAGATTCTCCTATACATCCACATTTCAAAAGCCTGGAGTTTGTTGGTGAGTTTTTGGTTTAGTGTCCATGCTTCCATGCCATACATTAATATGAGTAACACGTAGCATCTCACCATCCTAGTTCTTAGTTCCAGCTTTAGATCGCGGTTGCAGAAGAGGTCTCTCATTTTAAGAAAGGCAGTTTTGGCGCTCTCTATTCTGCTTTTGATTTCTATTTCTTGGTCGTTACTATTTGTTATCCAAGTACCTAGATATTTGTACTTGGTTACCTTTTCAATACGGATGTTGTTAATAAATAAGTCAACATTAGGTGTTACTGTTTTGAAAATGATCATATATTTGGTTTTCTTCAAGTTCATTTTTAATCCATATCGCAGGCTAATAGCATTTGTTCTTTCCACCATTCTTTGTAGATCAACTATATTGTCTGCTACTATCACCGTATCGTCCGCATATCTGATTTTGTTGATTGGTCGTCAGTTAACAACTAGTCCTTCTTGTTCTTCTTCAGGTATTGCTTCTTGGAATATAGCTTCGGAGAATAGGTTAAAGAGCATCGGTGATAGTATGCACCCTTGCCTCATGTCTCTTTAGATATTTATGATTTCTGTGTATTCTCCATCCACTCTGACTGTCGCTGTTTGGTTCCAGTATAGATTTTCAATAATGCGTATATCTCCTTTATCAATATTTTTTTGTTTTCAGTAAGTTTATTAGTTGCTTGTGTTGGACTTTATCGAACGCTTTCTCATAATCTATAAAACAAGCATGTTCTTCGATATTCATGTCCATACATCTTTGTGACAATACATTAATGCCAAATAGTGCTTCACGTGTGCCCAATCCATTTCTAAAACCAAATTGGGTATCACTAATACCTTCTTCAAGTTTATTGTAAAGTCTTTTGTGTATTATTTTCAGAAATGCTTTAAGGGTATGGCTCATGAGACTTATGGTTCTGTAATCACTACATTCTCTAGCATTTGGCTTCTTTGGTATTGTTATAAATGTCGATCTTAGCCATTTTTTTGGTATTATTCCTGTTTTATATACGGTATTATACAGATCCGTTATGACATTATTTTGTTCATTCTCTACAAGTTTTAATAACTCGACTGGTACTTCATCTGGACCAACAGCTTTGCCTCCTGTCATGTTTTCGATGGCGTACTGTACTATGTGTTCTTTCCACCTCAGCAGTTTTTGTGATTGCTCGGTTATAATTTTCCCTTCTTTGGTTTTTATAATTGAAGGTGTACACTTTTTTCTTTATTCCAGTTAGTTCTTTAACTTTCTTATATATTAGGTAACCATAAAAGTTTGTGCCTATCTTTTTATAAATATTACAGAAGTTATAGAGGCAAATTCCAACGCAACTTGCTTGGGGTTGCAGAAATGTTTAATGTAAATGCTGAAACCATTCGTTTGCACTTTCACCAGAAAGACATGAAAGTTCAATGTCTCCCAGATAAATTATCAATTAATAACAAATGAATCTGGTGTATGTTGGATCGTCCAGGTATAGCACATCTGTATCTAAAACAATCGCTTCCCAAAATAAGATGATTTTAGAACATTGCTTAGTAGCGTAGCGTGTCCACAACTTTTACTTATGGTTCCAAGAAGCCGCAAAAAACAGTAGGCACACCACGGCAAACTGCGTCGAGCCGCAAGCTAAACTGAGTAAAGAGGGCAGATATGGATAAAGTAACCCCGTACAAACAGCGTCCGTTCCCAGATTTGGCGGCTGAATTAAACCCTAAAAACAGGACTTACCAAACTGCCAAACCCTTTCGCATGATGAATATGTCAAATCCAAATAATATACCGAGTTAAGTAGTATATGTTTAAAATGTAACGCTAGTTAGTTCGGTTAGAAAGCAAAAATCTGACCAAAACATCAATAAACAGAACAAAAAACAAATAAAACCAAAAGAGAAAACTCATGATCGCATCATACAACATCAGAACAATGCGTTTAGATGATCACCTTGCATTGTTAGAACACAAGCTCCCACATATGAAATAAAACATAATAAAATCTGGTGATATGATATACCAATACAACACCGATACAAACTCTCACACCGGAAAAAACTAAAACGTGTTCAATATCATCCAGAATATCGTACGCAATCTTAAAACTGAATAAAAAGTATAACCTCCAAGCTCTACAAATGTTATGAACAAACCAGAAGCTGAACAATTCTATGAAGACACCACAACTGCAAAAAAAAGCAAAAAACACTAGATATTGTACAGTTATTGCTGATTTCAGTGCAAAAAATGGAAGGAAAAAGAAAAAAGATAACGACTAATAGGTAACTTCAGACTGGAAATAATAGAAATAATAAAAATGACAGAAGGCAAACGTTAATAGACTACATACAAAATAAAGACCTCTAATGTATAAACACTTACTTTTAAAAAACCAATACAACAAAAATAGACCTGAAAAGCCACAAATAAAAATGTCAAACGAAATAGATGACATCGTCAGTAACAAGCGAGGAATATGTACAAATGTATCGGTACTAAACCAATTTAATACCGAAAGTGATCATAGAATAGTTAAAGCTGCATTCCAAACTAACAGGCAAATAGAACGTAAGATGCTAGTATAAAATCCTCAATATGCAACAACGAAAAAAATTGTACGACACTTGAAACAAAACTAAAAACAACATCCAAGCCATTACAGGACATAAACGCATATCCTAGCGCAGAAAATGACTAAAAGCATCCAAACTGCTACTACAAAGAAAATCGAACAAATATAACCAACTAAACAAAAAAATCTAAAAAAAGTTGAAAAAAATACGAACATATAAACCAAAACACCGTAAAAAATAATATAAACATGAAGGTACTACGATCCAAACTGTCAAAAGGTAAAAGCAAAATATGTAAGATGAGAAATACACATAGAATAATCGTTACCAATTAAAACGACATAAAAATGTAGTTCAAAACTTTTATTTAAACCTATATCGTAGCTCCAACACCAAGAAACCAACAAGAAAATGTGAAAAATGTGGGATCCAAGGAGATTCCTGATATTGATAAAGAGAAACTAATGTTAGCGCTCTGTTAAATAAAAAACAAAAAATCGCCTGATAAATGATAAAAATTAGCAAATAAGTGACTTCGCAAAAAAAACAGGCATATGGCAGAACAAAAAAATTATACTGCAACAAAACAACCAGCCAATAAGTCACACACCTCTACAAACTTCTAACAAAGATCATAAAAAAACCGACTATCAAAAAAACTGTATTTTTATCAGTCGGGGTTCAGAAACAAGTTTAGTACCACCGACCACCTAAAACAATTCATAACTTGACGAGGATTCAATGACAAATCAAATCCCAATTAACAGATGCGTCCGCCAAGAAAACACAATCTCTCCAAACTTATTTACCTTAGCCATAGAGGTTTGCTGATATAGTATACATATAAACGATAGGTAACCACGTCCTTGACACCAAAAAAGAATATGTCTACCTCGGTCAGACCATTAAATTAAGACAAAAAAACAAACTGCCAAGATTACTAAGATGAAACAATTAAGTTGGGTGGCCTATGAAAAGTTAGGTCATATTCTTAAATATAGAAACATACCGATAAATCTCAAAAGAATAGTCTATAACATATAAATTACAGACTGCAACCTCAAGTGGAGATGGGTAACAAAACAATATTATAATAAGTAAACAAACGTTTGAATGATGTCCACGACTAATAAAGAAGACCGTAGGAAAACTAGATTGCTAGAAGATATAAAACAAACTGCGGAAAAAAAACTGGCACTAAATTGTAATGAATATAGACATAAAGAGACGTATATCCAGGAGTAGATAAACAAGGGCTAAAGAAAAAAAAATCAAACAGTATTATCATTTTTTTTGGCAAATTTATCTTGTTATTATTGATTGTCATCAACTGTTCAAAATACCACATACTTCAAACAATTTCTTTTCTTTCTTCAAAAGATTTTATTATGTGTTAAGTGGACAGCAGCCAAAACTGTCCATTATGAGTTTTTAAAAACTAGTCAAACAATCACTGTTGTGTTCTATTGCAAACAGCTTCAGCAAGTACAAGCAAAACTAAAACCCAAAAACTGCTTTCTTTACCAATCAAAAAAAATTGAGATAAAAATTCTAAACTTGAATGAAAAACGTTATTCTTTTATTATCTTTATTCTGCTACATTTGGCCAAGTAATTGCCACCTTTTCTTGACAACTACATTACCTGTACAAAATTTAAATAGATGTATTAAGCACAGTCATAAGAACAATTTGCTACCAATGCGATTGAAAAGACATCACATCTTTTCCGCGCCAACTACCTCTTAGCCTGGCAGTATAATCTACACCCAGATGCAGTGCACGTTGACAACTCCACAAGATAAAAAACAAAGTTGGAGCAGTCCACAACATCAGACAGAAGCAAGAAGCAGCTCAACCCACTACGGCACTCCCGCAGACGAAACGCTTCATAGATATTCCATAAAAAAGCTAATACATAAGCAAATATATAACTAACAAATAGAAGTACCAAACCAAAAGAGAAAGAAACATACTGGTGCAAGAAAAAAGTTGAAACTCAAAAGAAAAGCACATAAGGATGCATCTAGCAGAGCGCAGAGAAAGCAACTCCGGCAAAAATAACATTAAAAACAGTAACAATAATAATTTAAAAACCACACACGAGGTTAACCGCCTCAGACTCTACCAAGACAAAGATATTACGGTCACCCTGGCTAGAGGCTACTCACGCCAGAATCAACCACCATAGCTAAAGCAAGTCATCCCGGTAGAATTATTATCAAAACCAGCAATAAATGCAACTTAAGTCACAATCCTAGAGTTAACAACCAGATGATTAGATATCCCAAAGAAAACCACAATCAAAGTAAGTAGAAGGTTTAGAAAAACCTAGTGTAAAAGACACTGCTCAGTAACCGCATGGGCACGGTCTCTACTAGAAAACCCTCCAAAGACTTTAATGATAGTGGGGAAAAGCCCACAGCACTAATCCCTCGGTTTCTAGTCTTAAATTTGCAAAGCCATTTAATGTGTAGTCAATCAAATCTTTGATTTCAACAACAATTGACAATGTTAACAAAATAAAAACAAAAATAAACAATGAATAGAAGCATCGAGTAAAATAGTCGGTCATTTTGAACAAAAATAATTAATTTCTATAATCAGCTTTTTGACATTTCCATCACCCAACTAACAAACGTATAGCGTTGTCTTAAAAACTTAAGTCAGTTGATTTTAACAAAATTCATCATATCAATTTACATCTTTACCGCTCGTCAAAATACTTACAATAAAGTCACCGAAAATACTCACGCAGGTTTTTAAAGCAGACATTTTATCTTCTACCTTGGTCTCTTATTCCTTCCAGAATAAGTTGAAGTATTTTGTACCTCATCTTGTGCCTCATAACAGAATACTTAGGATGCAAACAAAAATTGCAAATAATATGCAAAACATAGTAACACTAGTTTAAAATGTGACTAATTGCTGCAAAATACTTGGAATCGACCAATACGAGTTTTGGCCACAGCCACAAGAACAATGATTTCAGTTATCCTAGCCTTTCTAGAATAAATTTATCACATCACAAATATGACCAACTAACACAATTTATCAAGTTCAGAATTAACTCTTCGTCGCTATGATCGATAGATTTGAGTTTGAAAAAAATATTCATTTATTTCATAATTAACTTCACAATTGCCTAGAAATTGTTTAATTGCGACAGAAGTGCACTATAAACTGGCACAACTATTTTTGTACACAACTTTAAACAATTTTTTAGCAAATGTTCACAAGTCTAAACATTTTATAGCATTTTCAATTATCAAATGTCAAATATGTCATAAAACCTTTTATTGGAAAACCTATTCATTCAAATCTCATTTGATACAAATTTTAAACAAGAATATTCGTATATTAAATGCAGATCACGGGTGTCAGCTATTTGTCGGATCTGATATAGAACACATTTTCAACATTTCATATACAATTTTATTTTACAGTGAATCTATTTAGTTCAGCCTAAAAATAATATTAATGCCAATTTTACATTGAATCAATATAATCAAGGACGTAATATTTTTACATCCGATTTGAGCCGAAATCCCGTTTATTATCAAAATCCTGCGTCAGTTATATCCCTTTAAAAAACCATATAATAAGCCGGCCCTGATAATACACATTACATAAAATGCGATAAGAGTAATTCAGACACAAATTTTAGTCAAGACTAGAATAGACAAAGTAATTATAATCAGCGAACTATAAATATGTCTTTATTATTTATTTTTACAGTAAACACCCACTTGTTTGTAATCACTACCATAATAACAATGTTATGTATGCATAACACAACATAATAACGGCGATGACCTTGATACAGTGCGTGTTACATGTGCGATATAAACCAAATCTGATGGTGCAGTTATTATCTTGCTTTTAATTTTTACATCCTGTTATCGTACCATGAAAGATTATATGCATTGTTATTTTATAGTACTCGTAATAACTGATATTTATAACTATAACGCATGTGTTATTCCATGGATATAATCGTATTTATAAATTTTGTTTCCGTAGTTATTATTAAAATTTTACTTTTCTGTTTAATATATTTAGTTTCTATTTAAAATAATTTTAGATCTTAAAATAAGTTTATAATACCTATATTTTTAATTTGTATGTGCCAGTAATTTTATACAATTTATAAGTAGTTTAGATCATAGGTTATGAATGTGTAAATTATTCTTTTATTGAATACGATGAACTGGTGCAACATTTGCGTATTATAAAATATAACAATAATAAAGATAATTTGAATAAAATTACGCATTAAATTTATAATAAATAAATTTAATATAAACTTCATTAAAAAAAAAAAAAATAAGTGAAGGTATATAAATTGTTACTAAAAATAACTCCTGATTATTATTGTCAATTATTAATAACAATGTCACTGAATTGACCTGCGATGACGTATATTATGTTTTTCTTTTGCTATCATCAAAATAGACTTAATGTCGATATAAAAAAAGTCAGATAATTTTGGGATATGAGCGCAGCGTCACGACCAACAAAAATTAATTTAATCAAAGTTTAAATATAAAGAGTTTATCTAAATTAGATACTAAACTAATGTTCGTTTTAGTGAATATGTTTATATCATATTTATATACAAAACAAAACTTTATTTAAAAATATTATAATCTACAAGTTAAAATGGATATGTACATATGAATATGAAAGAGGCTAGACTTTTTATGAATTAAAACCAATAATAATATATTATTTCTAAACACGGTAAAAAATACTTAAGTATATATAATTGTCTTTTTTTTTCAAATTAAGTTTATTAGTTTAGGTTAAAAAAATGATACAGAAAGCACAAATTAGAAGGCAAAAAGGACCGCTTCTTTTAGCTTACTTTGAGCAAAGTTTCAACAAAATTTATGATACAATATGTATTAAAGTTGACACTCTTAAGACATTGCGCTCAACGTGGGATAACAGAAGACATGTTACCTTCATGACCGTTAATATAACATCCCGATAAAAGTAAGAAAATGAAAACCATGCAACAGAAACACCAGAAAAAGATATAAACAATCGCTAGAAAATTATCTACGCAACTTCAAAATGTACAGTATTTGGCATTTCACGTAAATTACCAACCAAATCACCATGATCGTCAACCAAATTCGGCAAATCAAAATTCGGCTGTGATGCCAGTCAGCCCAACACCAATAGTCACCGATGTGACCGACTACATACAAAAAACCATGCGTTGGTTTTGGTTCACAGAGACGTCGCTCTTGATGCGGTCCGGCATAATAACCAACAAAGCCCTGGCTTAATGCTCAAAAAAGCCAGTAGGGACCGCCCGGGTGGTGTAGTGGTTAGCGTACTCGACTGCTATACCAGAGCCTATACCAGAGCCTCAAGCCCCCTATCTAGAGGGTCAGTTTTTATGGTTAAGAAAAAAATTGTTGTGATGAGTACGCCTTCTTTCGGATAAGAAGAGAAACTTTAGTAGATCCCGTGTACGACCTTGATGTGTAATTTAGGTTAGAATTCCTGAATTTGCGGCATTCACAGACGTGGTAGTCTTAACCTATAGCGTCGATGATTAGCCTTGGCAGCAAAAATAGACCAACGTTAAATAATTGAATTAAAAAAAAAGCCCGTAAGGGGTTGGGTAACGTAATTTTGCCCAGAAATTCAAAACTTATAGCGGGCACGCAAGAGAGTACCTACACCTGGTGGTCGAATATGTGATCCCACAAAAGTTGGAAACGTACACAAACACACCAGTACAGCCAGTAACCTACTATATGTCGCAAACACTAGCAACCATCTGAAAATTGGACAAACCAATAAAAATTAACGTGACACAGAAAAATATAAGTGCCTCTCTCCGAAAAATAATAAAAGCTAAGGATACTAGAACAATACCGTTAACCATTAAACCACAACACCCAATAGATAATACAAAAAACCACACCAACAACAAGGTCTTACAAAATACTCCAACAACGCCTGCACAACATGACAAACAAGTTAAGTTTACCGAGGTAACCCTCAAAAACAAGCAATGTCAAAAGAAAAAAACAAGCACCACCAACGGTCCCCACATACAAAACCCGTGCACCACCACAATCCAATTCCGCGTGTTTGGGAGATTTAAGCAAAACCTTAGAACCATAGAACGTGCTCCTTTGAAACCGCCGCCAAAACCAGCTCCAAGTGAACACTTCTTTTATAAACTATTCCCGTCTCCGAACAAAAATGCTCCAAAACTAAATCGGCAATCACTAGATAAAACCGGGAGCACTGTCCCAAGAAGTTGAAAAAATTGTTGCAGCAAATAACGCAACCCAGTTAATCACAGCACTTACCATAGCTTTATCAACTATAAATAAACCAGCCGTCAAACAGATTAAAACGGCAAGATTCATAAACCGAGAATCCGTCGCATCACGTCGTGTGTGGGCATATGATACAAATTACAAAGACACTCTGTACGGTAAGCAAATACACAAAGTTGCACACATCGAACGTGATGTTGCAGATCTTTGCATTTTCTATAGATATTTCCATAAACATAGTTAAAAAAAACATTTAAACAAATATTTACTCGTAGTACAATTAATAGTTTAAAAAAACTAAAAAAACTAAAAAATTTCTTAACCGGACTATAGACAAATAAAATAAGCTTCCAAATTCATTGTTTCCCAATACTTAATAATCCGCAACTATTTAAGGTCAATGTTCACAAACTGCTCACACAATTTGTGTGTGTGCACGCTTTGAGCACCAAACCGTAAAAACTAAATTATTCGTAAACTTTATAATTCGTCACATATCAAACCAAAAAAACATTTCCAATAAGTAAAATTTAGAATACTTCGGTCAAGTTATTGTAGTTAGTAAGAATTTTACAGTTAAAAGTTTTCCATTAGATAAATAAAATACCGTAAACATATTTTAATTTATACAAAATGATTCGTTAGCAAGTACATAATTTACTTTTTACATTTAATAATAATTAATAAATGAAAATGTTTTTACTTTGTTTTATTTACCAAATCAAGTAAACTTGATCCAAAAAGCTTTATGCTAACTACTAAGACTTAGCCGTAGTTCTCCATGTCCCACTTAATAAGACAGCGACTTTCTGCTGTTTCAAATGTTCTTTCTTCTTCTTGTAAAAATTACGTATAATTTTGTCTCTATCTGATATTTTTTATAATCATAAAATGTTTTCTGAACACCCAGTATATCAAAATTTTAATGTTTTATAGCCAATAGTATATAGCACAATAAACTTTTCACTTGAAACTTTAACGGGGAAATGTCAAAAAAGTAGCTAAGTACTACCAGCCAGGTTTAATTTAGTTTAGCATAAATTTACATTAATAAAGTTGTTCATTCAATTACTAATGTTTTTATAATTAAATCAATAAAAACGTTAAAAATACTTACCACCTTACATTAGTTTTGAATATTCAAGGTTAAACTTACCTACAACAAAAAGAAATACGAGTTATTATACAAATTTTATTATATTATTTCTATATTTATATAAAAAACTATAAAATTCTTCTTAAATTTCTTTTCTTTTTCAAAAAAATGAGACTTTTGAAAAAAGAAAACACAAATATCAACAAACGTATAGACCTATTTTTCAAGTCGTTGTTGGAGACCTGTTGTTCAAGTATTAGTTAACTCCAAAGCAGTAAGACGACGTCAGCACTACTTCATTTTTCAGTGTCAGTCTGAGTTAAAACTTTGATTCTTTTGAGTCTAATATTGCTAACCATATCCGGAACCTCGGGTTAAAGCAACAGCTGCAGCTAGGGAATGAGGTTTCTATTCTACGTCAAATATATTCATAGCATAATAATAATAATAATAAATAATTACAACTTATAAGTAATTGCACTAGACTTTTAAGATATGGAGATGGCTCACCTCTCAACCATGTAGCGACACTACACTTTATAAAATTTAGTAAAATCAAAACAACAATTTGGTATATTGATTTGTTAAGTATGAAAAAAGCACATCTTCTAATAATTCCGTCAAGATATATTCTAGAAAGTCTAAATACATGACACTATTAAACCGATGTGGTAATTCATGATTCCAGTTGTTGATAACATGCAATAACTGCAATTGATCACAAAACTTAAGAAATATAAGCCATATCTCCGTAATGTACGCAAAACTGACTAGAAAAAAGCTAATCGTTTAGAAATTCATAACGGGAGACCGCTTACGCAAAAACTTCTCAAAAGCTGTCCCTATGGAGAATAGCTAATTGTTTAGAAACTCTTCTATTACTCGTTTATGGTTTTTCAATCGCGTCAATAATGTCAACATTATTGTCCACATTATTTCTTCGAACATTATGAGATAGTCTAATAATACCTGTTTTGCACAAATTTCGGTGCAATCGTTCATCGTCGGCGAGAATACCTTTTTTAACATTCTATATATTGCTCCAACAATAACAAACAATGTTTGTTTTACTTACTCCTAAAACACTTGAATTAACTTTCAATAAGAAGCACAAAATTTGTAAGATTATAACAGCCATGTTGTTATAGCAACATCTGTCAAATTTGATGTAAATTGTTGTGCAAATCATCAAAATTTATTATGAAAATCAATGCTGCATTACGTAATTTTTACAGTCGCCACAACTAAGTGATCCAAGAAGGGCTCTGGAGTAGTTAGAAGAAACCAAAGATTTAAAAAAAAAACATCATTAGCGACAAAGCCTATTTTTGGATAAGTGAATATGTGAACTACCAAAATTGTCGGTTTTAGAGCAGTACCAATCCACACAAGATACATACATACTAGTATAGCCATTACACACTATTACATTAACAAACTTCTTCAAATAACTAAAAGTTCTATTCATAGTTTAACATACTTCATATTTTCAGAAAACCATTTCTACAAATATGGCAAAACGTATTAAAATTTCTAGGTTGGAATCTGTCCAAGACCCCAGCAGTTTGAGGGAGCAAAAAAGGTGAAACCCCTTCCAGGCGCGTCCCGGGTGGCGGAGAAAAGATTGCACTCGCAGACCAACACCATTGCACAGTAACCTTGCTGCGGCAATGAGACTACCTCTTCCCATTTTTAAATCTTTGAACTGTCGGCCTCTCTTTGTCAAACTCGTTCATCTATTCTGGATCACCTTTTGGCAACCGATGCTACTAGGTTTCTAGTTCTAGGGAGTCAAACATCATTCTCTTTTCTCTTTTTTTATTTTCTAAGGCAAAACTCAACGCCGACAAAAAGCAAACAGCCGGAAGACTTCAACCCTCCATGGGGGTGTATTCACCCTACAGAATGCCTAGTATCCATAAAACAATGGAAAACTTATTAATAGAACCACCAAAAATAAATACCTCGGATAAAAAATCACCAAAAGAGAGGGTAAAGCTTCTTCCGGTAGAGACCTCCAGCCCCCCCAAAAAAAAAAGACAACACAGCAACGAAAAGGACCAAGAGGACAGTAACTACACCTGAACATACGAAGGAAGAGAAACTAAAAAACACCTCAAAAAGACGAAAGGCTTTATTACAGAAAACAAAAACGTGCATGTACCGATAAAGAATTCTATAAGCAATCTATCAAAAATCTACAATAATAAGCAGATACAAGAACTGGTAAACAAAGTCGAGATTATGAAGAACATGAAAAAGACACCAGAGAAAAAAGAACCACCGCAGAGGACAAACTCAGGAAGCAGAACTAGCTAAAAAGGTAAAAATACTAAAAAAGACAAAACCATCGGAGAAGAAGAAAGGGTCTCTAAAGGTAGACACTAAAATAATTGTGAAAATTAAAAAAAAAACTGGATACAGAGGAAGACTTTGAAGGCTTAAAGGAAGACATGAGGATAAAATGACCAGAAGAAGCGCACAAGAGCAAAACGATAAGCCTCAGCAATGCCACAAACAAGAAGAAGGAACATACCGTGATATTTACAGAGAGCCCAAAAACGGTGGTAATCCTAGATAAGCTCCCACAGCTAAGAAGCGTAAATGGCAGAGTACAAAAAAGGAAATGATAAAAGTAGTAAACAAGCAGGCCGTAATGATAGAAAAACATAAAAACGTGGAACAAACAGAAGGGAACCTATACATCGTAAGAGACGATACGATTATATCCATGAAGAAATACACAAAAATTACCATAAACAAATTATTAGCGATTCAAAAGAATGGCAACAGCAAAAGCACAACATGCATAGTAGATATTGAGAGAAAAAGTAATGGAGTATGCTTTAAAGAACATTAAAATGGCAACAACAAATAAAATCAGAAAGAACTCTATACAGGACAAATAGAAGAATAGAAGTCCCAAAAGAAGACAAAAGCAATATCTAAAGGCAAACTAACAACAAGGTGAAAAAACAACAACAACAAAGCAAGCTAAGCAACAAGGAAAAGATAAACATAAAGCCAAAAAGCGGGTGTATCTACTCAAAAATGTTACAAAAGAATAAAGAAGTAAAAGTGGCGGAGAGAAAAGCCATAGGAAGCAATGTTAAGAACGTGACAATAACCATGTCTAAGAAAGCAAACACCAGTAATGTCCAATACGCTATAATAGAGTTACCGAGCCACATCACACAACCCGTGATAGAAATGAAAAAAATTGGAAACAGCTGAGAAGCGTGGAGGGTGAAAGAACTGGTAAATACACCAAAATGTTTTAAATGCCAACGATACGAGCATAAGGCCCACCAATGCCAATAAAATGAACAGACGGAGAAGAAATGCCACAGATGAGGAGATGAAAAAAAAGAAGGCCAGCGGGCAAGCAGCATGGCGTGCCCCAAATACAAAAAGTCGTCAGAAAAGTAAACGAAATGAGAAAAAAAACGTCAGCAAAACCAGAAACAGGCTGAACAAACAGAAACTAACAATAAAAATATTACAAACTAATTTAAGAAGAGCGGTAACTGCCCACGACCTGGTCGAAGCTACTGCAAAAACTGAAAGAGCAGACATTCTGATAGTAAGTAAACCCAACAAAAAACTTGCAGGCAAGGAAGGACCTTCAATTTACAACACTAACTTGAACGCCGGCATTAAGATAACCAACAGAAATCTTAAAATTGGCCCAAAAAAAAATCGTTTGAGTAGACATAGAAAACATCATTATGTCTTGCTATATCTCGCCCCATCGCAGACTTTAAGAAGTTCACCTCTGCACTGGATAGAGAAACCATACAGGCAAATAAACAAGTGCTAACCGCAAGCAACTTTAACGCAAAGTCACCGGAATGAAGATTCAAAAATGAAGACAAAAGAAATAAGATCCTCACAGATTGAATGGCAGAAAAAAATCAGAAAGGTGATAAGAGATAAAAACGCGGTGTCCACAAGCACAAATCACACAACCCTGATAAATATAATCAAGGAGTAATGCGACGCGGTGATGCCTAAAATAAATGGGAAAACTAGCAGGAAGCAGGTATTTTAGTGGAACAAAAAGATTGCAACCCAAAGAAAGATATGTATACAAAAAAACGGAAAACATTAAAAACAAAAAAGAAGCAATAAGAAAGATACCAGGCTAAATAAAAGTAAACATGGGACTGCCAAGAAAGCCCTGAATCTACTGATTACTAAAGCAAAGAAAAAAGAGTGAAAGATAAATGATGAACTGAAAGAGAACATTTGGGGAGATGGCTACAAGGTCCATTACAAAGAAATAAAAGCCTCGTGAAATCAAATTCCACTTCCAAAACAAAGTAAGAAGAGCACGGAACCAACAAAGATCAAGTAGACAAAAACAAGACAGGAGAAAATCCCTACTTCTGAAATAACGGCAGATTAACTCAGAGCTGCCGCAAGTAAAATAAATACAAAAAAAACAGGGCTAGACATGATCCCGGCAGAAATTGTAAAGAGAACAACCAAATAAGCGCACGAATAACGGTCGACGTCAAAACGTGTTCAATATGGCAGCATGGGATAGGACGATTGAAGACCCTGAGAAGAAAAACATCTCCAAATACCTGACCAAAGTAATAAAGAGCTAGTTCACAAATAGGGCAATCATAAACAAAGAAGAAAACAAGCACAAGAAATACAGAGCTCGATACTTGGCCCCCACCTCTGAAACATCTTGTAAGACGACCTACTAAAGATAGATGTCCTTAGACAAGTGACTCTCTTAGCATACGCAGACGACCTTGCGATGCTAATAGTAGAGAAAACCGCTAACGTAATAGAAGCCACAGCGAACAACCTAGAAAAGGTTAACCAGTAGATCGCTGACCATAAGCTAGATCTGGCAACTGAAAAAACAGAAACGATTATGATTATCGTCAGAAAGAAGTGCACTTCTTTGCACTTCTTACTGACATTTAAACAACAAATCCATATCTAAAGCTTCTTCTATTTATCTTCTAAGGTTTACAACATCACATGATCTTTTTTGGAATGACCATTGTTGACATAGCTTTAAATGTATCTAGAAAACTAGGATTTCCTAATAGTATTTTACTTCTGTTCAGCTTTTGCATATATTTAAAACTTATATTCGTCCTTGTATTGAATATTGTTCTGAAGTATGAGGAGGAGCATCCAAAACTGCTCTCTCTTCTCTTCTAAATTCTACCCAAAATTGACTTACATACTTTACAACACCGGCGTAATGTTGCATATCTTTGAATTCTCTATAGATACTTCAATAGACATTGTTCAAATATAATAAAAGACATATTGCCATCTAAATAAATATTTACTCGTAGTACAAGGTTAGTAGGAATTCTAACAAATATTCACTAACAGTTCAGATATGTAGGGCCGAATCTTTTAAGAGAGATTTTTTTGACCGTACTATTGACACATGGAATAAACTTCCAAATTCAGTATTTCCTCAGACTTGACAGCTTAAATCTAGTCACTCGTTAAAACTCAAAAGTATTTTTATGTTATGACATATTAAGTAATTCCTAAATCATATTTTAAAATTAAAAAAAAGTAATTCAAATTTATTATTATTATTTATTAACATTAATGTTAAACTAAGTAGTAATAAACAGAAAAAATAAATTGTATGTAGAACAACAAGTATGACATATAACATGCTGCAGTCGCAACGGATTCGTGTACCTGCGAAGGAATATGATATAACATGAACACGAGCGATCGTGTACGCGAGGATACCTTGAAAGCTGATTCTGTCCACTCAAAGCCAGAATCCCGACTTCAAATGTCCAACTCCCCTGCGAGAAAATGAAGTTTAAAAGTAGATAATGTAAATTATCAAATGCTCTTTCCAAAACTAGACAACAATATTCAACACAAAGCCCAAACACTAAACGTTTACATCTGATGGGAAAATTCTAGTATTCAGAAACATTTATTCATCTCAAAAACATACTCATTCCAGCAAAAATTATTTAATACTATAACTCCAAGAAAACTATGTGATGGTTGATTTTTTTCAATTACCATGTTTCGAAAACACTAGTAATATTTTAAAAATAGATAGTAATAATATATAAAATATGCAAGCATAAATATAATCGAAAAAGTTGTAGATAGAACATTTTAATAGGTACTATCCACAATGTATAACTAAACGTTATTCAATTCTATTCACTCAATAAACTGAAAAACAAAATTTGATCCTTTTATAGCCAAAACAAAAATTATTAAACAATGCATAATGCAAAAAACCTTTAAACTTCTAGTATAATTACATATATGGTGCTTTATTATAGTTATGTAGCATCACATTTGCAGCAAGCAAACATTAAAATTGAAAGTGTATAAGGTAACAAACAAATAATTATATGAATCAGTATTATACAAATGCCGTAATCCGTTAGAATGTTTAAATAACATCAAATTATTACTATCAATGCTAACGAACTCCGTCC
Organism: Tachinus rufipes; assembly: GCA_963932245.1. Classification (NCBI taxonomy): domain Eukaryota; kingdom Metazoa; phylum Arthropoda; class Insecta; order Coleoptera; family Staphylinidae; genus Tachinus; species Tachinus rufipes. The sequence continues at coordinate 38,826,810 of OZ010741.1, read as the reverse complement.
TAAAGTAAATGTAATTGCATTTATGACTCCATCTGCGACTTAATCTTATATGTTATTGTTGCCAATTCAAGATAGTGTAGTTACAAATAATATAATTCCAAAAGATAAAATTATTTCTAAATTTAATCGCAATAACATGTAGAAAAACAAGCCCATTTTCATATATATATATATATTTCTATAAAATAATTTGTACATTTAAGTCGGGATGACATTATGTATACAATGATTTTTTTGGTTGTCCTTTTTATATGATTTGATTACATTAAACAATGAATTATATAATATAAATAAATATTTACTAAAATACGTATTTAATTATTGTTCAAATTAAACCTTGACTAAATATTATTCAGTAAATAAATTACGTATAAAAAAAAAATCCAAGTCATTGGCATGAGTGCAATACAATTATGTACGTTTCGATTGGTTGCTTTTATTTGAGGATAACGAAAAGTTGTTGTCCTTAAGTCAATATTTACTAAATCTAATAAAATACTAAAATAAAAATCATCTTTTACAACTTTTATACTTATGTAATATTTTTAAATATAAGACTAACTCCCAAGGGGTTGATATTTTTATTATTAATTTGTTGATTATTTGCATTTTTTTAATCTAAAGGATGATAAAAAAAGAAAAGTGCGAATTGATCCGAGTTAGGGTCAATGTTTGGCTCAATGTCCGCCAGCTCCCCAAAACTATAAACGGGCCCCCGACCATCGAGAGCAAGGAACCTTTTAAAACAAAACATACGACGCACAATGTGGAAAGATTTACACACCATATTTTCTACGCATTCCATTTAAACATAAATAAACACGAAAAGTCAATATAATTATAGTAAGTTAATGCGTAGTTGATATTATATTTTTTGTGTATTTAATGTATCATTATGTCGAAAGGTTTCATCATCTGATGTAATGTTGTGATAAGTTGCTCTACCTACTTTATTGACACAAATCCATAACACGACATCAATCTTTTATAATATTGCGTTGGATATGCATAGATAATTTAAAAAAATATTATTAGGGTTGAAAAAACTTGAACAATATTTAACAACGTATGCGGTAATTCTGTAAATCGGATAGTATTGCGCGCATCTAAAATTTTACATAAAAAGTATTAATAATTTTTATTTATAGAATTTAAAGGACCTACATTAAAATAATGCAATACTTAGCAAAGGTAAGTATGTACTATATACATAATAGCAACCTTTGTTTATCATAATAAGATCAGCACAAAATAAATTGTACTTACTTTACTTCTACCTAAATATTATAATGTATACATTATTGCTATCTCATATATATCATAATGCAAATAGATTCTAGATCATTTATAACAAATCTGACATTAAACTTATTAGTATGTAAAGGGTTTTCAAATAAAAAGGCCTCTTTTAAAAATCGCGGCATTTTTGATCTGTTGTCTAGACAGTTTGCAGAGTTCGTGTTGTTTTCGGTCAGTATGAATCACCTTCCCGCAAAGTCATTGTAAAGCTACCCACAAAACTTGATCAAAATGATTAAGTTACTGATGTAAAATTGTCAGTTCGAACTCGTACTGTCAAGACAGCCCAAAATATTGTCGCTATATATACGGTTTGTCTATCTCAAAACGTTCACAGCAATTAAGGATCTCAGAGTCTAGCCTTCATCGCATACTGCATAAAGATCTTAGCCTACATGTCTATAAAGCGCAGCTTACGCAGGAATTGAAGCCGCCTGATCATAAACAACGTCAAACTTTCGTTTCTTGAGTGCTGAAAATGCAAGCAAGAAATCCTTATCTTTTTAGAAAAATCAGCTTTTGCGGCAAAACTTATTGGTAATAATACGTTTATTTCTTGCCTTTCGGCCTTGAAAATTACATTTACAAATACATTTACAACTTCCCAAAATAATAAAACTTAATCCTTATAAAATTAACACAATTAAGAATATTTTCTTCTCTGTTCGTCTATTTCTTTTCTTCGTTTTTTAACTGCCCTCATCCATTCTACCCCTCTTCCGTCCCCTTTCAATATCTCATTTTTTCCCATATGTTCATCTCTCATTTCGTTACACTCTTTCAACATATGTTCTATAGTTTCCTTAGTCTCTCCGCACATTCAGCACATTTTCAAATCCTCTTCCATCCAAAATCTTGTCACTTGCTCTTCATTACCACATCTGAATCTTGCAATAATCTTTTTGTCATCTTTACTATATCTATCGCACTTTAAGTACATTGGCTATTTAGGTTGCAAATAAAGTAGGACTCAATGGACAGCCCTGTCTTACTCTTTTGTTGTCCAAAATCTTTCACTCATTTTTCCGTTAACACATACCCTACTTGCAGTCTCCTCATACACGTCTTCCATTCTTCTTAACAGGTGCTCGCTAATTCCTTTCTCTCTCATACACTTCCACAGTTTCTTTCTATCACGAATAACGCATATACTTTCCCTCCTTTCTCTGCTATTTCCTTTTCCACAATATGATGTAAAATATATACGTTATCCATGGTACCTCTTCCCTTCCTAAAGCCGGCTTGCCCATCTGGAATTATCTCATTCATACTTAGTTCCTCATTCAACTTTTCTTCTAATATCATGGCGTAGATCTTGTATGCCATACCCAGTAGTGTTATTCCCCTGTAGTTATTTACTAGCTTTTTGGATCCACTTTTGTGTATAGGGCATACAAGACCTTCTCTCCATTGACTCGGAAACCCTTCTCCCTTCCATACTCTGTTTATTAACTCACTCAATCTCTCAATCAGTTCTTCCGTACCATACAACCACGCTTCATTCTGTATCCCATCCATACCTGGCGCTTTCTTTTTCTTTAGTTTTTTTATCTTCTCCCATATTGCCTCCTTTGAAATTTCTTCCGCTTGGTGGATTGGCTCTTGTCTCTCTAGTTTTTTTTTCTTTTTTCTTTTCTCCTCCAAACAAACTTAATAAATGTTCCTTCCATGCTTCCATTAGTATTTCCTCAATATCTCCCTGTTTTCTTCTTATTTCTTTGTTTATGTATTTCCATGCTTCTGCTTCTGTCTTTATTTGTTTAATTTCTATTTCTTCTTTTTTTTTAAATTCACTTTTAGCTTTTTTACATTGATTTTTGTAAGCCTTCTGTTTTTTTCAAAACTTATTGGTATCTCAGTGGGTTATTTAATAGACAGAATTGTAGCATCTGCAATTCCAAAAATTCAAAGATAATAGTCAAAAAACCTCTTTATACCACAACGAACTACTGTTTGGTGTGGTTTTTGGGTCGGAGTCCTTTTTCGAGAACGACAAAGGTTGCAATTACAGTCAATACAGATCGCTACCGTAGATGCTAACTGACTTTCTTTGACCTATATTGAACAATTTGGGCATAGACAATTTTTATTTTTTGCATGATAATGCTACAAGCGACATATAAGCCGTGAAACAATTGCAGTGTAGCACGAGAAATTTCCTGGTCGCATTATTTAGCAAAACTCTGACATAAACTGACCCCCTAGATCGTGCGATTTTACTACGCTAGACTTTTTTCTTTCGGACTTCGTGAAGGAAATAGTAGTTACTATAATGCCACCCGCCAACAATTCCAGCTCTCAAAAACAATATTTGAGCTGTTATTCGCCAGATATCATTTTGCAAAACTTCCTTAAAAGAATAACCATTCGCAGCCTGAGCAAAACTTCTCTTCATGCAAAACTCCAGAATTAGATGTCTTTCCTAACAATAAAGCAAAGATATCATCCTAACTCACCTGGAAAGTATCTATATGCATTGCTTTTTGATACATGCCAACAAATTAAGTAAAAATCGTATTCATACCAAAACCGGGGAGTAACAATTACACCATTGCAATATCCTATCAACCAATCAATGAAGACATTAGAGCAATTGCGCAAAAAATCTTTCGGAAAACAGCCCTTATCACTAAGCTGATACACCCAAACCAACAAGTACATACACCCAAGAAGAACCCACCAAATCAGCCCTTGTAACGGATCAAATCAAAAAATCACTTTAAAAGTCTAAATGTCCACATTGGGCTTATTTATAGTTATGAAAACGCTTTCGATAAACCACCTTCAAGTAAACAAAAACTGCTCTCGCAACACATGATGCAAATCCCACAATTTGTGGATGGATAAAACACATGTTGGAGAGTGGCAGTTACCGTAGAGAATTAGGCTGTCAGGAAAGTCGTTGCTAAAAGTTATCCCCAAGGAAGTGTTATATCCTCTCTACTATAAAATATAGCAAACTCAAAGACATACTCTGCAACTTAGTGCAAAAAACCCTATAAATAAAAAAAATTGTACTAAGACCAGGCTCTTACGGTTAACCCTATCAAAAACTACTAACTAAATCAGTTGCAGCAAATGATATGCTTAGGTATAACAAGTAGCATGCGAACAACACAAACTGCAGCTATGGAAAAAATGTTGTATGTCTGCCGTCCCTCGACATATGCACTGTACCCTCCCGGAGGAGACAAAACATATTTCCTCAACGTGTGCACTCATAAACAACAGGATAACTCAAAAGCCAAAAAGGTTCTGGAGCGGAAATCTATCTGTACCACCAGGAAGAACAGGTTATGGAAGTAGTAAACCGCAAAATATCTGGCAATAATGTCTATTCTCTAGCGCATAGTAGAGCTATAAGGTCTGTTCCAACATACGATTTGGACAGTTTGCAAACCGTTCAAACTATGCACACAAACAAATATTTTCCATACTTAGGCAATCTTTTATACACAGTAATTTGTTTGTATGCATAGTTTGAACAGTTTGCAAACTGTTCAAATCGTATGTTGGAACAGACCTATAATCAAACCACATCAAAACTATTTTTTTTTTATTACTTTGACAGCCTGTGAAAATAAGAAGATTCCGTCAAAGTAGGTAACATTTAGGCTAGACCGCTCTACTAGTCCAGTCAAAATAGCTATTCACTTCCGACATATGCAAGAAATAAGGTTGAGAACTGCCTCAGGTTCTGCTGAGTCTTCAGTAGTTACTGAGATCAACCGGCCGACTCAAACTTCCAACCCCAATGTTCTGAAAGAAGTTCATTTCCTAGCCAAACTTGAACTTGGTGATATACACAAAAAGCATGCTGCATTGCTGCTACTTATGTGGGCAACAACGCAGAGAAGTCTGGTTTAACATTCAAAACCAATTTGGTAAAAGCATTGTAACGATGCATGTTAAGGAAAGTTTGCTTGTGCAACCCATTGTACAATGGCAATAATATTCTGTTTCCATCTTCAGCTTTATTACATCAGTAATACTTTGCAGTGTAGCTCACTTCTTGAACAAATTGAAACTGACAAGTTTCCCTTTTCGATATGCAGCGGAAGTCGTATCACATCCGCTAAATCCATGCACAAAAAGTATGCAGTCTTGTATTCCCATAGTACTCAAATATTATCTGTCTTTTAGATGGGGTTAAAGTCATGAGAAGGACAATAAGATCAATATCTTCGCCAACTATTGCTTCTTTGTCACTAGTTAAAGATTCTATGACTCATGTGCGGATGATCAAAGTATCAGCGTTACTAGACGCTTGTTCTGTTTTAATTCTTAATGGTGCCGCTGAATAACCATCAAACACAACGGTACAGCTCTTGCCGGCATAATGCTTGAGAACAATTGGCAAATTGTTGAGATTGAGAATTTTTTAGGTCACATTACCTTGTGTAACAGTAATCCTCCATCCAAAACAATGTCAAAATCAAAAAGATTGGCTTCTTCTTGTAGTACGGGAAAAGTATCGTATTTTTTTTTGTTTTCCGCATTCCAGTTTCCTCAAATAAAGATGCTATAAGTAGTTCTTTAAGTCCTCATCACTTGTTTCTTACTAATTAAGTTATTTTTTTTTATATATATATATGTTTAATTATTCTTGTAAAGTGATATAAAAAATCTTTGAAACTAATTTAGATTAAGTTATACTTACTAATATTTACCTTAAGTTTTTTGCAAATTGCACTATTTTTATCATTATTTTTACCTTATTATGACTCACCCATGAATGTACACATTTGTTTTGGAAATATACTACTCTATACTCTATACTCTATACTCTGCTTGTTGATAGCTATCGTTAGAAACATCGTTAAAAGGTTGATTAGGTCACTTTCTCCATGAACAAAAAAAGTAAAAGAGATACCGCACTAACACTACAATTTGACGTGCGTCCCACGCGTATCGTAACGCTATGTGAAAGGAAGAGAAGGTAGTTGGGGAAAAGGGGGAAAACCGTCAAAACAAACAGAGGAAAGAGAAGGGTGGTAGAAATGTGTACAGAGAAAAGAGCGTGGTGCAATGCTCAAAAGAAACCGGCAAAAAGTGCTCTGTTTTCAATCATTACCGGCAACGCTCGTATCATATTCGTAGAGACTTTTAATATATTCTTTATTAGGTACCTATAAATCAGTGTAAAAAGTTTCAAAACTTTTGAATTTTTTTAGAGGTGAGAATATTTGAGCATATTTGACTAGACTATACCACCCAAAACTTTAATGACCTACTAAAAATCAACACACACAACGCACTGAAAAGACGTTAAAATGACACTCCAAGCTGCAAAACATGCCGCAAAATGCCAAGACAACCAATTACTACTTGCAGCTGTCCAGAAGAACATGTTGGGCAGTTGCTGCTTGACATAGCAGGTATAAGGCGTTCTACTTGCACACATCAGCTGGTTGAATGCCGGGACAACAAAGTAAGGTCACCACTAAAAGAGGTGTAAAAAGCTAAACAAGGCTACGTGTAGTAAACTTCAGTTTACCCTCCAACTCAAAATCCCTCAAGAAAATGTCTAAGGATGCATGAATTTTACAATAACTCACAAGGTGTACTTGGTATATCAGTTCGTGCAAGACATCGATGCAACTAATTTTAGACAACTTTAATTTTTTTTTTTAATTTATCCCACAGCAAATCACAACCAAGTTTAAATTCTTTGACAAACAATATACAGTGAGCTCCGTGTGAGATGTCATCGCCAAAAATCAAATCAAAGTTGATAGACGCACTGTTTTTAAGATAATCCACGTCAAAAAATTGTAAAAAAAAAACATTACAAAAATGTTCTCAAACTATTTTTTTTTTGGCTGTAAAGATTTTTTTAGCTCAATAAAACAAAACAAATATCGTCCGTATAACAAAACGTTCTGAGCACGACGACCCTTAAATATGTCAAACGTTATGATACAAACGTTAGATTGCACTTTGCAATTTTTCTATTGACAGTAAAAACATTAGATTTTTCTTAAAAAAATTAACAATTCATGTAAGAATTTATATGTCAAACAGTTTAAATTTGTGAAACTAAATATCGTTTTGCTGCAATTGAGGCAAATACAAATTAATGCAAAGAAACAGCCAAAAAAAATTTTTAAATTTTTTTTCTCCGCTGCTAGCTCCTCTCTGTATCTATATGAATGACGAAGTAAGAGACACATAAACTCGTGTTTCAAGGTATGCACCCATGATCAATGTGCCTGACATCTCACTGGTCAAAAAGACAATTAACATAAAATCACAGTAACTATTAAACAGTTTATGTTTAGTAATGTCTCAAAGATGGTTGATAAGTAGAAGATAGCTTGTGAATCAGTTGCTTTGTCAATTTAACAGTTGCCAGTTCAAGTGCACATAGCTGCAAGTTAATGTCAAATAGCATAAATCTACAAAAACAAATAAGTGGCAAAAAACCACCAAATCGTTTATATTGAATATCCAAATGTGTCAAACTAACGTCTAAAAACTTAACAGATATACAATATTAGCACCAATAGTCTAATAGTGAGCAACAAATCAAAACGTAGCACAATGGTCTAGTGCAGAGGTCGTCAAACTACGGCCCGCGGACCAAATCCGGCCCGCCATATATTATAAAATTGGCCCGCAAAGTCCTCATTTCTAAAAAAAATTCCAACGAATATATTTTCTAATGTTAAACTTCAGTTACAACAACGTTTTTTAGATTTTGATGCAAGTACAAAAGAAATTTCCTTATTTAAAACTTATTTTTTTTACGATCTGGCCCGTTCCAAAATATGTTTGCCGATCCCTGGTCTAGTGCGAGGACTGTTGTGCAGGCAGCCCGGGTTCGATTCCCGGCAGCGGCAATATCTAATTTGTCAAATATATTTTGATGCGGTCGTCTCCTTTGCAAGGCAATGGCAAACCAGCAAAGTATTTGCGTAGTAAATCTCTCTAGTGGTGTGAATTCCACGTTAAACTGTAGGTCCCGTATGTTTGTGTGGAACTATTATCGCGCACCACAAATATACGAGAGGGATGCCGAACACTCCTAGCGAGTATGGTACAAGGAGTTTATAAATGAATGGGATTATGTAATCACTTTAAATGTGCCGCTTTTTTTAAATTGATCACTAAACTATTTGTTTAGACAGATCAACTTTGACAGCTGTCAAGCAAACATATGAAAACATATGTAGTATAGTGGACGATTTTAAAAAGGCGGCATATTTAATGTGATTACATAATCCCATTCATTTATAAACTCCCTGTACTATAAAAAGTGAGCAACTGATTCCTTAAATGCGTTAGACAATGTAAAAAAGATTAAAAAGTCAACATATGCCTAAAAATATTTAAAACAACGTGTCAAAGTAATATCAAAAAGTATCAAATAATTGTTCAATAAAAGTGATTAAATAATATAATAAAATCAAAGTTCAAACAAAATGTTTCAATTATTCTCTGTAACTGTCAACAAGAATAAAATGTCTAAAAAAAGTGATAACAAATTTTCAAACAAAGTCAAAAAGTTTAAAATATTGTGTAAAAGTAGTCAAATAATTTCTAATATGTTAAATGCAAACAAAATGTTTGGAAGTATCGACAAATGACTAAAAATGTCAACTAAATCTTTGAAATTGTCAGACAAAACTCACATCTAACATGTTAAATGCAAAAACAAGATGTTAAAAAATGTCAACAATTGACTTAAAAAGTAAAACAAAAATTAAAAGTGTAAACAGAATGACCAAATTTAACATTATTAGTAATTATTAAACAAGTGTCACAGAATTAATAAAAGTGTCACAGAATTAATAAAAGTGTCACAGAATTGATAAAAGTGCCAACTTAGTTTTAAATATTGTCTTAAAATGTAAAAAAAATATGTATAAACAAGTATACCTTGGGGTTGTGAATATTTACCATTTACACTATTCATAAGGAAAAGTAACATTCATGTTATGTATAATTTCGACAATCTGTATATCGGGCAACCCATATACAAACAATCGGCTCTGTCTACACTCTAGGTAGACAGTAAGCAATAAGAGAACTATATTTAAAAAATTAATTTTAACAGCAATTTGATGTGTTATTTTAAGTAGAATGTAAAACTATAAAATGAAAATACGATTTTATTAAAATTAGTCTAAAAATACAAACAATAAATAAAAAATATAATATGTCATATTTAGCAATTCAAAGTTACAGTTATCAATCTTATATTGCAAGAACACAGACAGAATACATCAAATGTTGAACAAAAGATTAATAAAAAAATATGTTTTACAAAGAATTGGTTTGATTAATAACGCCAAAGCCATATTGCTACTTATTTCCCTTTTTCAGTCTCCTGTCATGCATATTTATATAATATTTGAAATGACAAAAGGTATTTTCATATTGATGATGTTATACTGTAAGCAGTAAAAGTTACGTAAAAATTTTATCAGCAAAATTAATTAACATTTTTATCAATCAACTAATTAATTCAATTAATATTTTATTTAAATAAAAATTAAATTCATTGTCAATGTCATTACTTTGTGATTTAATGCTGTGTTTACAAAAATTCTGAAAGTCCTCAACTGTATAACGTAAACGTGTAAGGTTTAAAAAAATTCTAAAACAATTACTGGATATTAATATTATAATATTACAGTAATCCGATACATACTACTACATTATGAGGCGTAATTTATTTACCATTTAAAATCAATCTTTGTTTTTTCTTTTGGTCATTTCAATACTTTATGTATACTAATTAATAGTAATATACTACAAATACTAAAAAAAAAGAGAAACCCATATTTGATAATTATTTTTATGTACATCAAATATAATTTTAAAGAACTCAAAAAACATTCTACAGAGTAATTAATTCCCTTCGCTAATGCACACTATTAATCGGAGAGCTAACAAATCTTACCTAGGTACCGCTCACTTAGTTGGCCCATATCTATTAAACCGCTATGCCCTGTCAGCATTTAAAAAGAATCAATCAATGAAACTGCTATACAAATGTCATAACTAATAAAATGACTTAAGATTGTATAAAAATGATCAAGGTTTTCCTTTTTAGTTTGTATTGTTTGTATTAAGTTTTAAATCTTTTTTGTGTTTATTATTGTTTATTGTTTTTGTAAGAAAGCAATCGTTGAAAATATTTTAGAATTTATTTCATGTATCATCGACCTTATGTTCTGAAATACCAATACTGATAGCCAGTTTTCGTACCAAGTAATTGTAGGAAACGTGTTTAGTATATACAGGATGCTGCAAAAACACCGTATTATATGATGTAGTCTGAGGAAACACTAAAAAATCTTTATTGTGCATTCTCAGTTAATTACACTGCAAAACATAAAATAAATTATGAAGCAATGCATAACTATTTATACTTGCCAATATCGCATATTTAAATTTTGTCTATAACTAAGCATTCTACCAAATCTGAATATTCTAATTAAAATTACCAAAAACTTGATGCCAGATTATGTTTGATATTGTGTGTAATTATTAACAATCATCAATGTTTACCATGTTTTGCCAATACATGTTGTTGAAGAAAAGTTATTTTTATCGTTATTATTTATTAATGGCCTTGCGTTGACAATCGTTGCTGCCTCATTGTTGATGAGTGTATTTTTATAATTTGAACTTTGAGAAACCTGGGAATGAAAAAATAAATTCTCAATGTTTATATTTAAAAAACTTGTTATGATGTTGTAATCATTAATTTAAACACACATTATTTATTTACGCATTTTTTAATAAATCTCTCAAATTTGATAAATATAGAAAAGTTGCTTTGTTTTAATCATGTTCATCTCGGTTATAACTTTATCTATTATAGAATAAAACAAATAAACAATTTGTAACTGGGATTCAAACTTAAACTTCTTCTTCTTATAAGCCTTTATCTACCCACTGCCGGATATAGACCTTTTTCATATTTCTCCATGTGTTTCTGTTATGCGCGACTTGAGACCATCATCTACTTGCCATTTCCTTGTTGTCACCAAGCCACGGTTTCTGCGGTTTACCTATACTTCTCTTTGTAGTTCTAGGTCTCCATTATAGTATTTTGGTGCTCCATTTGTTGGGATCCCGTTTAGCCACGTAGCCTCTCCATCTCCATTTTAACTGAGCCACTCTCGTCATTACATCCATGATTTTTGTTCATCGCCCTTATTTTCTCATTCCGTACTTTATCTCTGAAAGACACCACCAGTATTAATCTTTTGGCAACTAATTTGCGTTCTTCTGAGTTAGCGTCTTAGTTTCTAATCCGTATGTTATCACGGACAAAATGCACATCTCGTAAACTTTTCTATTTAAATTTTTGCGATATCTGTATTCTTGTTCCCAAAGTTCCCAAAAGCTGTCCATCCTAGTCCTAATCGGCGTATAACCTCGGTTGTTTAAATTTTTTACCCAGTTTAATTATCTAGGCCACTAGATATATCTAGTCAGTTACTACCACAAAATGATAGTTGTCAACAGTCTTTCTTAACTCATTTTTTTTTTATTTGGTTATATTCATGTTTAATCCGACTAGTTTGAATGCTTCTTGTAATTGTCTTAGCATAGTTTCCACTTCTTCAATGTTTTTGCCGACTAGTACCATATCGGAGATAATTTAGCTAAGATCTGGCAATGTTCAGACCCATTTTGCCACAAGGTGGTTTTCTGAACATATCTTCAAGTACGAAAGTGAACAGCTTTTAAGATATCGTATCATCCTAACAAACCCCTCTATTGACATGTACAATGATCTCAAATCTTCGATGATTTTCACAAGATTGCGTTTGTGTATACATACTTCAATAGATTTGTATACTTTGACTCAATTCGTGCTATTTTAAAGCTTTCTAAAATTGTCCACGTTTCTACCAAGCCAAAAGTTTTATGATAATCTACAAAGGCTAAGTGGATAGGAATACTGTACTCAGTGCTATTTTCGATAATATTGCAATGGGTTTATAAATATATAGTATATATAGTAGTTGAGTTGATCTTGTGCATAACCTAACCTATATGTTTATAAATAGTCATTTATACTAAATCTTGTACAAAATCCCACCTGTTCCATCGTTTAGTGTCCAGCTATTTCGATAAGCGGTTGTTTACAATCTTAGTAGTTTGTATAAGTGAGATAGTAAACTAATAGGTAAAAATTTTTCAAAATTTGTATCCTTTCTTTTGCCAAAAGTCGGGTACTTTGCCTTCTTCAAACACTTATTCATTAGATTAGATTAGAAAGCTTTAATAGATGCAGTTCTAGTCAGCATATATTAAAGCTTTTGTTTGTAATTTGATCTTCTTCGGGAGCTTTTCTGTTTTTTTAAGTTCAACCCCTCTTAGGTAGAGGTTCTTTTAAGCTCAATTGTTCGTTCAAATGTTCTGTTGTTGTATATAGGCTCTTCTTTGTCACTAACTTTTTACTTTCGTTTTGGGTGTCGACTTCAAACGTTCCTCTTACAAGCCTATGGTCACTGCCTCTGTCAAAATCGTTTAATTTAGACACGTCGATGCAAATATTGCTGTCATCCAAATATAAAATCTATTTCTATCTATTTTTTGTGTAGCCATCTGAACTTCTTCATGCCCATTTTCGTTAGAATTATTTTTTGAAGAATAATTTATGCAATAGAAGTCTTCTTTTTGTAGAAACTGTAACAGCACATCTCCTCTTTCGTTTCTGGTTCCTGCGGCATAGTTTCCTATGTTTTTTGAATCACAGTCTTCCTTTTTCTTTGCATTAAAACTGCCTATTACTACAAAGTATTGCTCTTTTTATAGAATTGTTCAGCTATTACAACTTTAGCGTTGTGGGTGCGTAAAATTTGCATAGAATATTTGCTGTTAAATCGTATGATTATGTATATAATATTTCTGTTAATAAGAAAAGCTACGCCCCCAAAGAGAAATTGTATATCTTAGTTGTTCTGGTATATTAGATGACCCACTTTCAGTGTAGTAAATTATCATTGTCTCGCTGATGCCAACCACATCCCACTTGATGTGTTTTGGTTCTTTCTCAAGTCTCTCTTGGTGTTCTTCTAATCGCATTGTCCTAATGTTGTATATCCCAAAAGTTTTAGAATGCTAATTATTTTAAAAACCGCATTCTCTTATGACAAGTTGAGCAACCTTAGCGGTGTGCACAGATGCGTTGTCGTGCAATAATTTGCCTCTTTCGGTTAATTTTCCTCGACGTTTTGCTCAAATATTTTCCTTTAGCCTCTATGTAATATAGTAGCATAATAAGCGCCATTCGCCGTGGTATTTCTTTCTTTTTTAAATCAATAATTAAGATGCCATCCCAAAAGATTGTGGCCATGATATTTTTGGTTGACCCTGGCATTTCTTGGTGGTGGTTCATCTTCACGCCGCCATTCCATTAATCCCTCTTTTGACAGAGGATTATGATACAAGACCATAGTTTCATCCCCCGTAACATTAGATTGCAAAACTTCTTCATGCCCCCCCCCCCCCCCACACAAAGCTTCAAAAAAGATCAAGCACAATCAACTCGATTCTGTATTTAAACAGCATTCAGAAGTTTTGGGTTCCATATTGCATTCATTTTGTTCATACCCAAATGATCATCATTCAGCTAATCGATGTATCTGACAGCCCCGACAATTTCCTCATTTTTAGACGGTTACTTTAGACCAGTTCTTGGATAAAAAAAATCGTCTCTTCCTTGCTTATATCAACTGGTCAACCAAAACGAGAGTCATCTTCTAAAAACTCAGGAATAATTTATGCTATAATAGCAATCGAATTATTAGAATTTGTAGTATGAGCTCATACATTTACTATTAGGATAGATGTATATCTTCTTCTTGTCGTCCGTCTCCTATCGGAAGTTGGACACCATCATAACAATTTTTATGTAGATACCCAAGCATATTTTACTTCAGCTACAATAATTATTGCAATACCTACAGAAATTAAAATTTTTAGTCATAACCCATCTTAAACCTTTTAGCCCATTCTTTCACGGTGGAATAAGAAGGTGAATCTTCACCGAATACTCTTCCAATGTAATAAATTTGATGACCGCTCGGTAGTCTTGGTGCAATTTTTCGCAAATCTGGCATAGTTGGAACCTAACAATGTCTGACTGGATATCACTACAAGACTAATTAAAGCAGCACACTTTACTGACCATATTTGACATTTGGTCTAAAGTGTTTAGAAATGTAGTAGACCAGGAATGTATAGCATTTACCTAACAAAATTTCTAAAAATCAAACTAAGCACATCCAAAGTGTCTATCTCAAAATTACCAACCTTAATCACTATAAATGTTTCTTATAAACCTTTATTTCGGTAGTATAAAAAAACAACACTTCACTGTAGATTGAACCAATTTAAAACCATGAGTAGCATATAAAATCCATTCGGCAAAACTGTGATTGCGTGTACACCACTTATATTTCTAGTATTTATTATACAATTGTGACCTGCAGTTTCCAAATCAAGTTTTCGGTCGTCATTTGTCTCAGAGAGACTAATATATCAATAGTCTCAAAAGAAAAAATAGACATTAAACCATCACTCACTCGAGCCTCTAAAATAAATATGTCAAGTGCCTATAAAAATGTCTTAAAATGCCACTACCTGCTTTATTGTCTGCAATAAATTTAAATTTAAATTTGTATAAGATCCACTTTTACAATCGTCGGATAAACTATTCGATAGTTATACCTGGTATAACACGCACTGGATTTTACAAACGCTAGGTTAGTTTGTTCTCTAGATAACCTCAATATCGACGTAAGTTATTTATAAGCAAATTTAAATCAGATAGTGACGAGAAAAGACAAAAATTGGAGCAACAAATCTTATTTTTTTCCTTAATCATTTTCACGAATATAATATATGTGCGGCCCTTACGAGGTTATGAGCGTTACACTAGGTATAACTATTGCTCCAAACCATAACTATGCTTTAACTGGGGATTGTAAAAGCGGCCTTTAGTTACATAATTATTTCAATAGTTATATTTTAATCAAATTTTGCAAAACTAATATTAATGTTATTTTTTAGTTGAAATATTATGCTTGTTAATCCAATTCAATTAAAAAAATCTTTCCGGCAATTAAATATGTCCACATATCTATTGATTGAAACTAAATTCAACTCACCCACGCCAGTCTAAAACTTTGTACGTCTACTTCTGCAGCATTAAATTAAATTTGAATAAATGATTGATTACTATTTTACAAAGTATATGCAATCATTCACATGAGACTTTTTTAAATTAACCCAGAATAGATTTAGAGGCCCACCCAAATGTTATCTAATCACAAAACTCTCGTATGGGCTTGAAACCTAATTTATCACACAATGCTTTAACTCATTAAATTTAAAAAAAACGAAATTCATTAATATCATCGAACTCAGCAATTGAGTAAATAAAACGCCAATCAAATTGATAAGAGAAATAAATCAGAAATATGTTCATGCGCAGACATAAAATTTATGCGACAAATAAATCAAGCGTAATCGCCATTCCCTAAAAGGAATCGTCCATCGCATATGTATACGTTTAAAAAATAAAACCAAAATGCACACTTGTTTACAAACCATCAGAAAATGCAGGTGATCAAACATATGGCGATATCTTTGTGCACCGAAAACAAAGACAACATATCAGTGCTGCGTGTGCCGCTGTGCGATTATTATTTTTGCGGCGACTCTTAATGCAAGCCGTTTATATTTATTGCGAAAGTCAAACAACAAAGATTATTCTGTTACACTTTCTAATAACTATTGCGCAGATTGCAAATATAAATGGTGTCATGTATTTTTGGCAAATTGTAGACAAGAATGAACAGCATAATTTCATCAGACAATGCGGAATAACATAACGTGCTGCACATATTAATCACCTATGTTTACTTATTTTCATTTTCAGATACAATCATTATATATTAATTCAAAACATGTGCCATGAATGCATTGATTGTTATGGAAAAACACATATTTTATGAATCAGAAATTAATGGAATTTGAATTATTTGCACCTTATTAGCGCTACTAATTTTATATGTACCGATCAAATTGATTATACCGATAATGAATGTTATATTGTTATCCATTTTACACATTATACTTCCAAGTATTAATGTAATAATTGCAAATAGCAAAAAACTACATTTATCCGTCAAAATAGTTGAAATAACAGATTCAACAAGTAAAAGTAAAAAAAAAACTATTGCCCCCACAAACTGTATATTTTACATAAAATTTAAACATGAAATTGTATGTTGATATCTGTTTTAAGCTGTGTTTTCGCAAACACAAAGACGGTAGTCAGCAGTTCTGAAAAAACTATAAATTGCAAAGATATTGCTGTGGGAGCCTTTTTAGACAATGAAGGGGCCTTTGAACAGAAAAATAGCATATCTCGTTCGATACTAGGTATACTCAAGAACCAAACTGTAACAATCACATTATAAGAGAGTAGGAGCTAAGCTGCTGAATGTCCACAGGGCGATGTGTTATCACCTTTACTGTGGTATATGACATGAACAGCCTACTGCAGATATTAAATAATATGCCCTAGGCTGTTCCGATGACCTCACTATCCTAGTAAGCATTAAAATTTGGATGAAGTGTAACCTGATGCAAAATACAAAATCTGGTAATGTATGAAGCCGCATGATGAAAAGTACCTGCTCACGATAGACAACAAACTAACCTTTCATACTCATTTAAAACATATGGACAAACAAGAAATTAACACTTAATTAGACCCTCCATCACGTACGGAGTAAAAAGACCACTCTTACAAGTACGACAGCTAAACTAGGTAAAGTGCAAAGGTTAGCATGTCTGTTAATAACGAGAGTAATGAGAACAACTGCCACAGCTGCCAGGAAAACACTGCTATCACTACTACTTGTGATGATGGACTACAAATTAACAAACATACTGTAAATGTTAAAATTCACAGACCAAAAAAAAAAAAACGTTTTACATAAAGAAGTGACTCTAAAGATGAGATCATACTTCTTAAAAGATTATTGCATACAGAAGTCGTTTGATGTGATAATACAGTCTCGAGAAAAATAGATAAACAAAAAACACCTAAAGAATATCAAAGGAACCATCTGGTACACAGATGAGGCCAAAGACCACAACGCCGGAGCCGGAATATATAAAGTCGCAAGCCAAGAGACGTCAGTTACGTTGTCCCTGGGCAAACATGTTTCAGTTTATCAAGCAAAACTTGTTGCAATTGAATGATACGCTAGGAACACTAGAAATCGGGACATCACGCTAGCAAACCGATAGCGAACCGAACTATCATTTCCGACAACCAAGCGGCACTACAGGCGATACGCTCGCCAGTCATAAAATCCAAACTATTAATAGACTACATAACCAATCTAGAAAAGCAACCAACTCGCTAAAAAAAAAACACAAAAACGTTTATTGGACCGGTTCCTTTCAAATCACAAATACGAGACCGGTAAATAAATAATCCGTAGAAAACTTTAAACAAAACACAGCAACCTGTAGCAGAACTGCCAAAAAATGAAGCAAACTAGACCATCAAAACCAAACAAAACTGCAAAAGCTTACTGTGTCCAGTAGGCTTGAACAAATAATGCATATAATAAATAATAAGTTATGCCGCGGATGTCTAAAATATAAAAAAAAAACTCCACTCCATGCAAAGCTTACAATAAGAAACGCAGGGTCTTTATTGGAAAACATATGCTAACTAATAAAAAGCTCAAGACATTCTTCTGGCAAAAATGTATAGACTTCATTTTAAAAACGGAACTACTAGAGAAGTAACAACCAAAGCTACACAATAAAACCAAAAAACCACCTTAAGAAAAAAAAAGTTATTTTCTCCAGCGCATACATTTTTTTCTGCTCCAACGGTGGAGGTGATCAATTTAAAACCTTGCAAACACTCCTAACTAACAGATGATATACAAAAAAAGTACTGAACTACTTGAATTAGTTCTTGTAACATGTAAGCTGCTGTGCTGACGCCGTGCGTTCGATTATTAAACTGTCTGACTGCTTGATTAAGATTTTGTAATGCATCGACTATCTGCCGATAAATTTTCAAAACAATTTTTGAGTACTAATTAAAATTACACCTTTCTTAGCGTGCCATCGCCAGGTGTTCCTACACCTTTCGTGCTGACTATACAGAGACCAAAATACAGTCCGATCTGAAAATATCAGACTTTCCAAAACTTTTGCACTTTTTTGTCACCAGCTCCTAAACTAATAGCAGCCGTTCGCTATTAGCAACTCTCACTGACTTCAGACCTTAGTGCTGCTAAAAGCTAAAGCCTATTTTCGGCACTTGATATACTATATATATACTATTTCCCCCAAATCAAAACATCATTACATAAAATTTCAAAGTTTATTTTAACTTGACACTACTGCCAATTAGATTCCGCAAAAATCTTGTCAACACTTGAGCCTCAAAACCGATGTTCCAATAGCCAAAACTGATGGTTTCGGTAGTAAAAACAAACAAACAATATTTTTCCACACAGATACCATTAGTATAATCAGAACAGTTAGTTAGTTTAGATTTTTGGCGTATCAGCCTAAAAAATATCAGCAATATTGTTGATACTGCAAAACTTTCTTGTCGTATTTTTTTTTCTCTTTAAGTGATACCGTTAGCGTTCCTCCACTGCGGTCTCTTAGTCCTATTGTGCACATCTGGTTGTAACTCCTCTAGTAGTTCCGTTTCTTCAATAAAGTCCACAAACGTTTGTCAAAGGACTGTTATAAACTCTTTTGTTGCTTCTTGTGCTTGCCAAAAGAGACACTACGTTGTATATTACAAACCTACCATTTGGTCAGCAGAGTTTCTTCGTCCTCCAGACATCCGAGGCATAGAGAATCCATCTGGATTCACATTATATAAATGTGTTTGTTTAAGCCACAGTATGCAGTTGTAAGTCCTGTAAGATTTAGCAGTTTTGTCATGTCAAATTTAATACGGATTACTTGTTTACGTCTCTGTAGTTCCCTTTTTGGCAAGCTGGTCTGCCTTAAGATTACCTTCTAAGCATACACTGTTATTTGTGGCTAATGCCTGTCGACTTTTTATGCATAGACTGCGAGTTTGGATTTTATTACTGTAGAGCGTATTTCCTGTAGTACCAATTGGCTGTCCAACATAATGGTTATCGGTCTGTCAAAGTGTTGTCTCATTATTTCATATTCATTTTCAGCTTTATCCACTTGCCCAGGAATTACGTGATCGACGTCGCCCGGCTATGGATCCGGTGCCCATTGTAATCCCCTCCTATTTGTATACCAACTGATTTTTTTGATTATGCCCGGTTTCATTTCTATTTGCACATTCGTCTCGAAATAACTTTTGTATCTAATAACCTTTCATAAAATATGATCTCGTTTTCAGCGTCTCTTTCTCATGTAACATATGTGTTATTTCTAGTCTGTAAGTCCAAGATTTACTGTATGTTTATTTATCTGTAGTCGACACACTGCTTGCCACGTCTTTATTATTACTCAAAACAGTGTTTCCATGCGTGTTCTCATTGTTCTTATTATCATCAAAACATGCTAATCTTTGTACTTTACCAAATAATCTTAAAAATAGTATTTTTACTTCATACAAGCGCTTCTTCTGTATGTAATAATTATTCCAGTGTATAGTATCTAGTCATATTAGGAGTTCATGTTTGTCCGACCATGCATTTGGTTGAAAAGGTACCCGTATTGCCTTCGTAGCCACATTATCCAGATGAATATAAAAATTAGTTTGAGGTACTTTACTTTCTTAGTCATCAAGAGTGTGATTCCGTACTTTTCCAGATTGTTTTAATTCTTTTGTGTAGTAAGATCATCGGCGTAGCCCAAGGTAAAAACGACCGATGTTATTCAATACCTGCAGTATTCCGGCCAGCCGTTCAATGACAAGGCATCACAGAAGACGTAATAACACACCGCCTTTCAGGCATCCGCCAGCAAATTGAGCTTCTTCCGTCTTACCGTATAATGTGATTGTTATAGTTCAATTCATACTTTACCCAATATCTGACAAGAAGTGGTCTACCTTTGTTTTCCATTGCTGTAGCAATAAATGCAAAGGTAGTGTTTTCAAATGCCTTCCAATGTCTAAAAAAGCTCCTAGAGAAATTTCTTTGCAGTGTATAGTTTTTTCTTTGCACCTGTTGACTAGCTGATACATAGCCAGCTTACTTTTCCTTATTAGTATGCATATTACTATCAGTGCAGAAACAGAACCTTAGTGTCTCGTCTCGTATGTACCTGTCGACTATTTTTCATTTTGTTTGCCTTTTCTATTTATTTCGCGTTTTACATAGCCCCAGAAGTCTTACAAATTGTTTGAAGAGAGTTTATAGAACCAACGGCTTAATAAAAAGCAAGTTATGATTTAGACATATTTCGGGGATCAAATCCCGGACTGTTAGAGTGCTACGCTAACGCTCTATAACTGAGCTATTACACTATTTAAGCATTTCAAAGTTCTCTAGGTTGAGAGCTTTTGCAAACCTAAAGACTGAAAGTGTGTCTGCAGTAACTCCTGCAGAGTACTTTCAAACAACTCTGTGTTTACAGCAAAAATGTTCGCCGTGCAATCTTTGCTCAGTGCCTTTTGGAGCGAAAAACATGTATGTTTGATCTAATCTAAACTCACAATATCTCCTCTAGCAGTCTCTTTTTACCTTATATATAGCAATGTTTCATGCTGTGAGACTGGTTCTGTATGAAGCTCACCATTTCTCTTGGCTTTGCTAAACGGCCTCCTAGTATCTGTATACCAGATGGTTCCTTTGCTACGCCCGAGTAGTATAAAATACGGCCTAATTATTAAAGCCTCTTCTTCATGCAACACATTTGTTGTCCTCGGATTATAAATCCCAAGATTTAAAGTGTGTTCATTTATATGTACTCTGTACGCTGCTTATCTCGACATTAAAACTAGTTAAATAATAGTAGTAAGAATAACATTTCCAAATTCCATGGCTACTGTGAACATTGTTCTCGTCGCCCCTTATCAACACACACGCCAACCTTTGCACCTTGCCTTAGTTTTATGTAATGATGGATCACCAACGTATATTATATGCACCTGATCAGTACCCAAGTGCGTCCGACCATTGCAAAGAGCACCACAAATGGCCTCTATAGTTAAATTTTCCAGGTAAATGTTAAAAACTTAAAGTTTTTCAAGTTTTCGGTGTTTCGTCGTCTTGTAAAAGAAATGATGCCACTTTTTTCTGGATTCACTGATAACCTTTCTTTTTTACACCACCTCTCTGCGGTGTTTTTTGTTTATTTTTTTTGTTTTTTTTAAGGACGTAGTGAGGTCTTGGCCTTAGCAAGTGGCCCTTGAGAATAACTAACGCCGGGCAATACCTTTCGGTTTTCTTCTCTACGTTAGTTCTGTTGTCATTTTGTCCTTATCATGTCTGTTTCTAGTCTATTATTAGATTGAGATGAGCTGGTATCGGCCTTGTTGTCTGTCCTATACTGACGTTCATCTCTCCTTTCTGCCATTCTATTGTTATTCAGCCTTAGTTTTCTCTCTAGTCTTCATTCACTTCTTTGTCGGCGTATCCTCTCTCTTTTATGAATATTTTGTGAAGCTCCATTAAGTGTACCCCCTTTGGTAATCCTAGATTTGCCAATTTAACTTCTAAGGATATTTTTGAGTCTCCATTTGGAATTATTTCTTCGTGTCCCCTGGTTGCCAAATATACTCTGACCATTACAAAGGTTACATTGTCAGTCAACCTCGAAATGGCGTATCTACCATTTGGAAATTCTCTGGTCAGTTCCGTCAGTTGTTTGCTTTCTTTGAGCAGCTCTTTTCTTTTTTTCCTTATTTCTGCAAACTCGGTTGGTACTAATGTTTCATTGTATATTCTTTTCTTGTCTACTTTCACCTCTTCCATTCCTTGGTAGGCATAGTTGTCTTGACCTTCTTTAAATTTTTTCTATGTTCTTTTGCTTCCACTTAGCTTTTCTTTCCTCCTTCCTTTGTCTTCTGTGGCTTTTGATGTGTGTGTTTACTTCCATTTTCGTTTATCTAGATCTTGAGTTTTCAAACTCCTTTATCTTTTTTCTCATTACTGCCGTTGCTTAGTTTCTTAATGCTCTCTCCATTTGTTTTCGTCATTCAGGCAAATATTAATTATTGAAGATTTATCCATTTTGTTTTCCAATACATTCTCTAACTCTTTCCTATCATTCTCCCACGCTTCGCACTCTATTAGCGTATGTTCTGCGTCGTCATACGTGTCTTCTTGGCAAAATATGCATTGCTCTTCTTTCTCCATTTTATTTATATTTTGTAAACACTTTCTAAAAACTCCATGTCCGGTGGGTAATTGTGTTGTATAGTAACACGTCTCCGGTTTATTCTCTACCCATTCCTTTATTTCTGGTATTAACTCTCTTGTCCATTCACCTTTTTCTCCGTCTTTCCACTGTGTCTGCCATTTTTTCATTGTATTATCTCTTGCTTGTCTCTTTGCTTCTTGTTTACTATTTCCTTCATTTACCAGTTTCTTTATGTTTAATCTTTCTTCTACCATCAAGTCTGCGGGTAGTGTCGCCGCAATTACCTCTAGCGCTTCTTGCAATACCGTTCTGTAAGCCCTACATATCCTTAACGAGCTTGCTCTAGTGACTCCTCTTATTTCTTTTCTGTTTTTTTTTGTCTTAAGGCATCTCCCCATGTTTCTGCGGCGTACAATAGTTTACTTTTGGCCGCCGTTGCTATTAGCCTTCTTGCCTCTTGTCCTGGTCCTCCCTTGTTTGGCATAAGCCTACTAAGCATTCCTTCCATTTTCTTTGTTACTATTACCGCTTCCTTAATCTGTTCGTTCCATCCTTTTGCTTCCAGCGTAACTCCAAGGTATTTAATCTTCTTCCCTATGGTTATTATTTGTTCACCTACCTGTATTTTTCCGGTTCCTCTATTTGTCCTCTTTGTCGATAACCATGCCGCTTCCGTTTTCTGCAGTGCTAATTCTAGCCCTTTACTTTTCATCCATCTCTTTATCATACTAATTGCCAACTCTTAGTCTTTCCTATAGCACTTCTATGTCTGTCTTCTATGCATCCCTACCTACTAAAGCTAAGTCGTCAGCAAATCCCGTTATCGTCACCCCGTCTGGCAGCCGCATTCCGAAAAGCTCATTATATACTAAGTTCCATAATTTGGGTCCTAGTGCTGAGCCTTGTGGTACCCCTCTCTGGTCAGTCTAAATTTACCCTTCTTGGTCACTAAGTTTCTTCCTTGTAGATAACTCCATATTATCTTGATCGTTTTCTTTGTCAATTCTTTCTTTTTTGCTGCTTCTATAATTGCTTCCCATAGTACGCTATTAAACGCGTTTTGTATATCCAACGCTATTATGATGCAATGCTGTCTTTTCCTATGTGGGTCGCTGTTTGCTTCTTTTGCTACCGCTTTTACCTTCTCGATAGCTCCTAGCGTCGATCTCCCTTTGGTAAATCCGTATTGTTCACTTTCCCATCCACCCCTTTTTTCTATTTCTTTCTCTATTCTTCTCACAATAACTTTTTCCACTATCTTTGCTAATGTATTGATTAAACAAATCGGTCTATACGTCTTTGATTTACCTGCTTCTTTCTTCTTCTCAATCAGCACTAAGTTTGCCTCTTTCCAACATTTCGGAAATGTTCCTTCATTTAGACATCTGTTTATTATTTTATTATTTGTGTTAGTTCTATTTCGTTTCCTTCTAACGCTGCTTTCACTATCTCCGCTGTTATCTCATCCGGACCTGGTGCCTTATTGTTAGGTAGTTCTCTTATGATCGGTTTCATCTCCTCCACTGTTGTCATATCTGCTTCCTCTTCTTCACTTGTCTCTGTTGGTTCTTTTACCGCTCTTCCTTTGGGGAACAATTTCTCAATTATTTTTTCTTTCCTTTCCTCCTCCTTTAAGCACACTCCCTTTGATCTTCCTCCCAGTTTATTCATTGCAATTTTGTACGGCTTTCCCCAGGGGTCCCTCTCTATGGAATCTATCTTTCTACAGTGTTTAATGCACCTTGTATCATATATAATATGATGATTATTAACCAAAAACAAAAACGTCTTTGCCGTTAAGAATCTGTAGTAAGCAGTCTATAACAAGGCGGCACATTAGAAGTAATAGCATACTGCCCTGTGGGCCCTGGCCGCAACTTTAGCTACTTCAGTATTTCCATGTAGTGTTACAGTTACAGTCCAATTCTTGGGCATATAATAAAACCAATCTCGGACAAGAGGATTTATTCCTCGATTCTCCATTGCCATTCAATTTGATTAAAAAGCAATATTATCAAATGCCCCTTTAATGTCTAAAAAGTACTTGATTTGATTATCTCGTAAATAAGTGCTCTCAAAGCTGCCAACCCATTTTGCAACAAGATATGATATATCCCATCAGCTCCTGGCAATTTGAATAGTTCAAACGTCATTCTAGACTCCCTTGGTTAATTTTATTGTTTGCTTTATCTCAGCTCCTTTTGTGTACCTTTTGGAAATTCAAAAGCTTCGATTAACGTAGAGCCCAGAAAGTGTGTCTGCAGAGTACCTTCCACTGACTGTGTATATTTTCCACCTTGTGTTAGCAAGGATTCAATGTTCTTTGCTTAAATCTTTTAAAAGCAGGAGCACGTAAGTTTGTTTTGGACGCTCTCACAATATCTCCTACAAAACTTTTTTTTTAGTTTTCAATGTGGAATTGTTGTATCTATGGTTCTATACGTGTCCCAGTCACCGTTTCTCTCGACTGTGTTAAACAGCTTTCTAGTGATTGCCCTAGCCCTGTCAAGCTCAATGTTCCCTTAAATGACCTAGTGTATAGTGTGATTAACAGTGCTTAAGCAGCTTCCTTCAAAAATGATTCTCATAACAATTGAGTCTGCCAATATCTCCAGCCACTGTTTCTTAGACCACAGTAAAGCTTCGGCTTATATTAGCAAATCAAACGTTGAATGCATCGTGTAACAAAAACATTTGGCAAAAGTTTACGTCAAATGTTGATCAAAACCTACGCAAATTTAAGAACGGCCAACACGTTTGTATAGTCTGTAGTATTAAATTTGAATAAAATTTGAAAGAGATGTAGTTTGGGTTAATCAATCGTCTCTAAACTTAAAACAATATCTAAATATAAGTGTGTAGTTTATTGTGTATGTAAATCCAGAAAAAAGTAAATCAGTTAAGCAAACGCAATTTTCTAAAAACCTTCGACAAAAATGTTCAATTTTTTTATTTGATAAATCTCAAACTTTGGCTTTTCAACCGAGAAAAATTAAGTGTAACTAGAATTAAAGTCAATCATATTAAAAAAAAAAAAAAAAAACAGATATCTTTTAATATCCTTGTTTATAGATTATAGAAATTCAAACCTAGAAATATTTTTTATGCATGATCAGTACGACCAAAATAAATGACAACTTCAGTCGTTTCAATAAAAAATAGCATAAATATTTATAATTAAAACATAATTTAATGTGTATATTATTTATTTTATAAAAGTAAACAAGAAAGAATTATTAATATTCTATACTTGAAACTAAAATATTATTGAAACTGTATATTGAGATATCGGCTTGTCAACTCAATTACTACTCATAAAGGCAAGAATTTCTTATACTTGTTTTGTTTACATTAATTGAATAAATTGCAGTTCGGCTTCGTTGCCAGGATTACTAAATGATGAATTATTCACAAATATTATTCTTTATTAAAAAATATATAAAATAAAAGATATTTAATTAATCATTGTATAAAAGTATAAAAAAATAAAGTTGTTTGTTTTCTTTTTAATGACCAGTTTTAAAGTAAACAAAACAGGAGTATTGATTTTGAGTCCGGAAATATTGTATACAAAGACATTTCTTTTGATGTTTTAATCATCTAAATCTGATATATTGTTTGAAGATTGAAAAAATAAAATTAACATAATATGTATTAAAAAAATCCGTACATTTTATTTTAATTTAATTATTTAAATTCGTTTTTAACTAGTAAGTTTAGATCTTTGATATATCAGCATAATACTGCAAGTCTAACTAAATTTTAACATACTTATTACCCATAAATGGCAATAGAAATGCAAATTGTGCGAAATATACACATTACCACCTAAATCGCTATTACAGTACAAACTTCACGTCGTAATTGTCGTTGTACTAAAATTAAATGTTGTTTGCGTTAATAAAACTTAATTAGTGCTAATATAAGTTGCTTAGTTCTTTCTAACATTTACAGCTTAGATAAATTTAAATTATGTCAAGGAGATTCAAAAAATAAATTTAGTATTGCATACAAATAAAGTGATTAGAGTGGTTTAGATAATGCCACGTAAAAGCAAATTATAAATGTGGATATAGCCAAGAAGGACATTTAGAGACACTCTCAAGAGCGATGCATTACAAATAATCCCGAAGGAGTTCCCAATTGCTACATCACCTTTGATGAGGCGGAAACTATCAAGAGTACTATTTTGAGTAGGATTGATAAGTTAAAAAAGAAATCATCACAACGTTTACAGGAATAATAAGAGGAGATTTCTGAAGATCACATGTACGGGAACAAGCCAACCAAACAGTGACTCCTCAGTACAGCAACCAAAAATAATCTATTGGAGAGCCAAGAACTACAGACATTCTAAAAAATATCCCAAAATGGTTAACTAAAAAAGCAAACTGTACTTAGGTTTCTCCACAATAACCCTCCGGGCTCTGACCCTTCCCAAAAAAGATAAAGACAAGCCCAAAAACAAAAGCCGTCAAAGCAGCCATAGATCAGAATCCATCGCCTGTCGCCAAAGAAGAACAGTAATGGCAAGTTCAATGTTAAACATTGTGCACATCAAGTCGGGTTCTACAGCACTCAGTGCGTATATTGTAAAACACGACATCGCTCTTATCCAAAAGACTTAGATTTACAACAAAAGATAAAAGGATTAAGCATACCGGGCAAATAGCTGCTAGCAGCACAACTCACATGCAAGCCCCATACACGCATAGCAAAACATAGAATTTAATTTAATGCCATTATAAGACCTATGTTTCAGAAATCTGGTGACAGCCAAAGCGATATTAGAAAAGGCAACAAGAAAAAAATAATTCTCGAACCTCGGTACCTTCTCTACGATCAGCAGGTAGTCCTTACAACCACCTGCAATTTATTGAATAAAAAAAACCAAAAAAAAAATCGCGAGATGCTGTGAGGACCTTCAAAGCAATCCCATATACTCCGGCTTCCAAAAAATTTTAAGCAAAGACCGCACAATCAGTCAATTGCACTATGCAAGAGCTGCTCCAGACACGCTTCCCGGGTTCTACACTAATGAAAGCTTCTAACCCAGTGGACCTAAAACTGCCAAACAAAAAAACAAACAAAATCAAACAACCTGAAATGGGGGATCAACACATTCGTGAAAATCGTGAGATACTCTGAGGACGTTCAAAGCAAACCCATATACTCCGGCCTACAACAAATTTTAAGCAAAGACCGCACTGGGAACATTGGATCCTTACGGACCAAAAAATAAAAAATACAACCAATCGGTCAAGAGCACTCTGCAAAAGCACTCTGCAAGAGCTGCTCCAGACACACTTCCCAAGTTCTATACTAATAGAAGCTCCTAATCCAGTAGATCTAGAACTTCCAAACAAAAAAAAGAAACAAAAAAGACTGGTTTAATGAATATCATTCGTTTCTTTCCATCCCTTAATATATTATGAAATATGATAGTTGATTTTTCTTTTTTTATATAATTATAAAGAAAAAACGACTTCTAGCACTTTGATTTTTTATTTAGTAATAATTACATAAAGTAGTGGGCACCCCACAAGAAGGCGTACTTTCACCCTTACTGTGGTGTCTAGTTATGGAGGACCTACTGCAAATACTTAACAACGTGGGCGTCTTTGCCTTAGGCTACGCCGATGATCTCACCATCCTTACATGGAAAATTTGAGAATGACTCCCACAGCAGCTACAGAAATATTATTACTTAATAGTAATGGCAGAAGCAAGGCAAACAGCATACAGACTGCGGATAAACAAACACACTGTAGAACTCAAAACCAGCAGACCAAGCTAACACATGTGTTGCATAAAAAAACTCTTATGATGAGGTTGGACTTCATAAAAGGTTATTGCATCAAAAAGATGATAATACCACAACGTAACAAATGAAGAAACAACAGATACCTGGGCAGAGTCAAAGAAACTAGCTGGTACACAGATAGAGTTAAAAACAGAATAGCACCGGGGCTAAAATCTACAAGAACAAAAACCTAAAGAAGCAAACGAGTAGTGCGCCAGATACATGATCGATACAAAACTATACCCTGACAGACCAATAACTATCATGTCAACTGCAATCGCCAGTAATAATGTCTAAATTGGTTATGGCCTAACAACTCAACAAAGAGAGAGCAAAAATGACTGGACCAAAACCTGCTTTTAGAATCCCTTACCAAAAAGGTAATAATCTGCAGATGACTTAAGACAGACCACAGCAACTTGTAGAAGAACTCTTAGGAATTGGCACACTCAAGAATATTCCTAACAGGACCATCGCATATTACTAAAACCTTAGTAACATAAATGAGTCGTATCAGATTTCAAAGGCTCACAAGACAACAACAAGATAACCAGACACTGTAGTCTTAAGAAACACTTGCATAAAATAGAAATAGATCCCCTATGTAGCAGGTGTTTGAAAGAAGATGCTACTCTAATACACTTGCCGAGTGCATGATAAGCTTATTTACTGCAACGCACATCCTTTAGCAAACACAACCTTACTGAAGCAGAGCTAAAAATAATCTCTTGGCAAAAAATGCTAAAGTAAAACAACAAAGATGTGCAACAAGACCAACAGAACCGCAATGCAAGGTGCGCCATGCAAACCACCTCAGAGAAAGATAAAAGAAAAGTAGAGTTTTTAGTCAGTAAAAATCCAACACTACTAGACAGTACGGCTGTCCCGTGTCTTTTAAAGATTTTTCTTTTCTGAAAAAAACATTTGGAAAGTTAAGCCTTCTATTGATGTTTATAGTTTATATCAATCCAAAAAGGTTAGATGTTCAAAGACTTGCCATTCTTAAGAAAACATATAACGGCTTTAAAATAGATGGGTTGGTTGTATACAATATTCGACAACTGAGTAATTCTATCAACAGCTAATAAAATAAATTTAAAAAAATATTAAATTTTTAATAATGTTCAATAATTATTATTTGTATATTTTTATTAATCCAACATTTCTTTTATAAATAATTAATTTTATAAACATATTAACGTACATAAACTGGCAACTTTGTAGTATGTAAAGCCGATGAATGAATACTTAATCACCAAAAAGCAATATCCTTAAAAATATTCGATAGTAATTCACAAACTTTACAATGTTAAAAGTTTTACTGTTCTAAAACGCATTTTAGTTGTGAACATAGTGTAATATCAAAGTGCTTCAACTCACTTACGACAACCTAGTAGAAGGATATAATTTGTTAAACAAAAACTTTAAATAGTTTTAAATTTAAATAAAATTATGTGGCATAAAAATTGTATCGATTTTATAAACATATGTATATATTATTACTATTGTTACTATTGTTACATTTTATTTTTTTTAGAAGCTACCTTTCTACATGTGTTTAAATATTTAAATAAAAAAAATAACTCAAGATTGAAAACAATATTGAAAATATATTCAATTAAATACCTACAAGTATTACATCTGCAAAAACATACTCCGGAAGCGACATAGGTTCTGATCATAACCCACTAGTAGTTTCTGCACGGCTTAGACTTAAGAAATGTAACGTCCGACGTCCACAGAAGAAAATAGATATCTCACGATTATCAGAGCAAATACAAGAACAGAACTAAATACAAGACTTCAAACCATCAACATTACAGAAGATGCAGTGGAACTGGCGTGGAACAACATCAAAGATGTAATTCTGAGTACGAGCGAGAAATATCTTAAACCAGACCCACAAATCAAAAAGAAAACATGGGTGACTTTCGAAATACTACAACTAATGGATAATAGACGAGCAGCAAAGTATGACTGTGAAGCTTATAAAGTATTGCAACGGAATATCCGTAAAAAGATCAGAGAAGCAAAGGTGCAATGGCTAAGTAAGGAGTGCAAAGAGATAGAAAGCTTCGATAGTAAATACGACACACTCGGCATGCACAAGAAAGTAAAAAAAGCTGCCGGCCTCAGCAAACCCAGGAAATATGCAATGCTGCTCGACAATCAAGGAAAAGTTATCCTAGACCTAGAAAAAAAGCTAACAAAATGAAAGAACTATATCCAAGAACTTTTTCAAGATCAAAGAGTGGATCATCCGGCAGAATACGATTTGACAGAAGAACCCGCAATAACAAGAACCGAAGTAATACATGCAATAAAAATGTCCAAAGAAGGTAAAACACCAGGGCCAGATAACATATCATCAGAAATGTTAAAACTCATTGAAGAAGATCGAGCTTTAAACGTACTTGTGGACTTCTTTAATACCATTTATGCAACCGGAAACATTCTTAAGGACTAGTTAACCTCCGTTTT
This sequence comes from Tachinus rufipes, assembly GCA_963932245.1. Taxonomy (NCBI): domain Eukaryota; kingdom Metazoa; phylum Arthropoda; class Insecta; order Coleoptera; family Staphylinidae; genus Tachinus; species Tachinus rufipes. The sequence goes on along the minus strand of OZ010741.1, from coordinate 38,795,903 downwards.
TGTAACACTGCCAAAGAAAGCAGCTGCTAAAAACTGTGGTGACTATAGAACCATCAGCCTTATGAGCCACGTCTTGAAGATTTTCTTGAAGATCATACAAGCAAGAATATATCGTAAATGTGAAGCTTGCCTAAGTGATACTCAATTTGGGTTTCGCGATGGGATGGGAACACGTGAAGCTTTGTTCAGTATCCAGGTACTAATTCAGCGTTGCCAAGACGTGTCTGTAGACGTGTGCGCGTGCTTTATAGACTATTAAAAAGCGTTTGACCGTGTAAAACATAGCAAGCTCATAGTGATCCTGCAAGAACTAGGTTTAGATGGCAGAGACATTCGTATCATTGAAAAACATTACTGGCACCAATCCGCATCCGTGAGAGTAGATAACAACAATACAGATGAAGTAGAAATCCAAAGAGGGGTTAGACAAGGATGCGTGTTATCACTACTTTTATTCAACATATACTCCGAACGAATATTTGCCGAAGCCTTGGATGGAAAATCTGAAGGTATCTTACTAAACTTGAATAACTTGCGGTACGCAGATAATACGGTCCGGCTGGCAAATACGGAGAAAGACCTTCAAGAATTGCTGAATTGTGTCGTGGCTAATAGTGAACAAGCAGGCCTAGAACTAAACATGAACAAGACCAAGGTCATCGTTGTCAGTAAGAAGCGCAATGTGGTGACAAACATAAAAGTAGGAAATCAGCAAATTGAACAAGTCGCCCAATTCAAATATCTAGAGTGCTCCCTGAATCAGCAATAGGACCAATCAAAAGAAATTAGATCCAGAATAGAACAAGCTCGCACGGCCTTCAATAAAATGAAGCAAGTTATGTGCCACAAGAATCTTAATCTCAATCTGCAAGTTCGGTTGTTACGTTGTTATGTTTTCTCCATATTAATGTATGGCGCAGAGACCTGGACGCTCACAGATGCTATGTGCAAAAAGTTAGAAGCATTCGAGATGTGGTCATACAGAAGGATGCTACGTATAGTGTGGACAGATAAAATATCTAATGCCCAAGTTCTTGTACGCTTCAATAAAGACACAGAAATTCTATATCTTCTGAAAAAACGCAAGCTTGAGTATCTTGGCCATATTATGCGAGGCTTGAAGTATAGATTACTGCAAAATATAATGCAGGGAAAGATAGCTGGTAGGCGAGGGCCAGGTCGCAGAAGGACGTCCTGGTTGAAAAACCTACGACAGTGGTTTGGGGTAAGCACTACAACTCTTTTTCGTAGAGCTGTAAACAAGACCCAAATAAAGTTGATGATCGCCAACGTTCGTGGAAGACAAGGCACGTAAAGAAAAAAAAAACATTACAAATACGTTATTCAAAGTCCTACCTATTAAAAGACCACAGCAAAAATATATAATCAAGCTAACGATAAACAACAGAACAATAAAACTAAAAGAAAAGAATTAAAAAACAAAGAGACAACGTGAAAATATAAAACAGGTAAATGGTGTGTACAAAATAAAAAAAGTAAAGAGACTAAAATAATTAAAATGTACACCTGAAAGAAGTAAAAAGAATATCATATTGGTATTAGAAAACACAAGAACCAGCATAAGAAATGGTATTCTTTTAAAAAATAGTGACAATAGCAGAAAGCAACATGTACTTAGAAAATATTGTAGTTAAGCTCACCGTACTGGAATGATTTATACTGAAAAACCCAAATGGAAAAAAGATATAAAAGCACAAGTATTATTGAATCTTAGGCACTGCCTAAAATCAAACAATAAAAAATTTGGCGAGTTTACAAAAATAGGTTATGTTAGATTACAATTTCCTAAATTTTAGATAAAAATCTACATCTGATAAATTAAAAAATAAACAAAAAAATGTTACGATCCCATACTTAATAAATAAATCATTCTAAATTCAAAAGTGTTTTTTTATTATCTGCGTAAATACAATGTAAAATTTATTATACATAATGCCCAGTCAATTTAATAAATTAATCAATATTCAAAATGCCCAGTAAGTATAAAAATACTATCAAGGTATATGCACCGGAAATAGTAACATATATTATCATTGAATGGTTCTAAAATTAGCAACATTTGTTGGAAACATTTTCTATTGACATGTTAGAATTTACTAATAAATCAAAACATAACTAACATTTTTCATTAATATTAATTTGTTTTTTCCACTAAGGTGTAAATAACAATATAGAATTTCCAAGTTATTTATAAGCACAACGTAGTTTTAAATATAATAACATTATACTAGTTCCCTAAATTAAAATATAAATTTTAATTTTGTTATTCCAATCATTACTGCTGAAGCACTATCAATAACGAGATAATCTGACAAATTTAAAAGTAGCTACGTAGTAAATCGGAAATATCTTTTATAAACATTTTGATATCATACCATATACACATATAACATTCGTGCAAATCCTAAAAAAACACCAAAACCCACTTTTATATTGATCTACTCTTAAATCGATCAAGAACTTTATAGAATAAACTATTGATAGCCTATCAAGAAAATATAGCTGAAATACGCATATCATGGCCCCGCGGAACAGAAGTTGATTAGATAACACAAAATAAATAAAACTAGTCATTGCACTAAAAGTCAGTGGAGAAGCTAGGATTTTTGGGCCCTATCGCAAAACATTGAAATAATTGACATAAGAATTTTGCAAAAAAAGTACAATTTAGTCATTTATTTAACTTAGTAATAGTACTAAACCTTTATAACATCTTTTCCAACTACGTAGTTCACATACCTTGTCAATTTTGCGCACTGGCAATCTAATTAATTTGTTTTTATGAAGACCTAGTTCACGTACCTTGCTTCTCCTTATGTTTAATAATAATAATAATAAAATCATTTATTTCACAAAGACAAAATATTACATAAAATACAATCATACATAATACCAAGTAAAGTGAAACAAGTCAAAATACAAATACATACAAATTATGGTTTTTTACAAAATTCTACAAATTCATCAATTGAATACGGTGCACACAAAATAATAAACTTATAAACAGTTCGTTTAAAATATTTAAAGTTTGTAATTTTTTTAAATGATTTGGCAATGAGTTATATATTTTAATAGAAGCGTATATAGGTGTTCTTTTTGTTAGTTCTAATCTATGTTTTGGGTACAAGTATATATCAGATCTGGTTTTGTGATTATTTTTTTATTATACAACTCAAATTTTGTTTTGTTTTTAAAATTATATAGTAATAATTCATATATGTACAGACCCACTACTGTTAATATATTTTTTTTTTCTTCGAAATATATTTCTATAAGATGTTCTGTATGGAATAGCATACATAATCCTAATTGCAAATTTTTGTTGAATAAACAGCTTTAAATGTGAACTACCTCCACATATAGTGATACCAAATTTAAGTAATGACTGAAATGATGAATAGTATACCATTTTCATAGTATCTATATCTACCATTTTTGCCAAAACTCTTAATCCATATATTATAGATTGTAATTTTGTCGATGTTTGTTTTATGTGACTATCCCACGCTAAATTTTCATCCACACTGATACCAAGACATTTATTTAGTTTAATTTCAGTGCCATTTAAAGTCAATGTTACCAAATGTTAATCCCATTTGCACTATTAATTCACCAATTGTGTCGTTTGTTCCAACATTTTTTTCACAGGACAAGATAGCCTAAAGTTTATGTGGTTATCTTCAAGATGCTACATTCGTTCCTGACCTGGAACATTGTGCTATAATTTATCTCTTTTACTCTTTTCACTATTGATTTGCATTTTGCCGGTTATCGTTTTTGTTCCACAGGTTGATTGCATTTTAAAACATCAAAGTTAGTTAGCTTAGATGTTTGTCATATCAGCCTAAAATACTATTAATGTCATTTTAAAACACAAATATGTTAATATTATTTCCTAAAAGCATAGAAGAAATCTATCGTAATGCGATATTAAAATGTGTTGCAGAATACGGCTCCAACTCACTAAACTTAATCTAACCCAGCTTAATCAGACGTCCGATGTCCGCAGCAGGTTTACGTTCCGGGATTTTCAATTTTTAATTATTTTTTTTATTCAAAACTCTTTCCATAAATTTTCCTATTTGAATTGCTACTCGGGCTAATAATTTTGAAAAACACTATCTTACCTAAGAGTTTCTAATGTAACCAGACCACATTTAACTTGTTGTCCTAACTTAACATAACTGACTTCAGCAAACTTTAGCTGTTCTAACAACATTCTCCACCTTCCAGTATTTCATACTGCAGTCTGATATTTAAAAGCAAATTGAACTTACACCTAGACTACGTTGTGCAATATCAAGAATCTCTTTTTCAGGTAATAAATACCGTTGCCAAAACTAGAAGTTTGTCAAATCAGCAAACAAGGTACGGTAGATATTGTAACTTCTCAAAGCACATTCATTAACTACTTCTAAAAAAAAAACGTGTAAGCACCCTGCAGTTGTCGGCAAAAACAGTTTTCTGAGCATAACTGTAAAGTTTTCTACCACCGTCACTTCAAACCAAGCTGCATCCCTTATTCGATCTATTGGCAGTAGTGCCGCTCTCGTTATATACTATTACATGTGACCCCAGCAATATGCAAAGATAACAAAAGATTCTCTGCAAAACTTTCGTTTCTATACACAAAACACCTTCTTCGTCTTGAACAACATTCATCGTTGCAAGTCTATTATCTTTTTCCTAAAAAGATACCTGCTAAATTAAATAGATCAGTTGATTCTCCGCCTTCTCTATTTCTTCTACAAATAAGTCATCTTGCTCCAACTTGCTTTTTTTCTTACAGTTGTATACAAATCAATACTTCCAAACAATTGCTCGTATATTATATCGGTATTTAAAAAAGTATTCATAAATCCGACTTGTATCATTATCGTTTAACATTGTGGTCAGAACTGTCCTTTTCATTTCTTCCTCAACCTCTTCTTAGTTATGTCTGCCTTCTTTAGTAATCCATTAATTTACCTCTGCGTACAGCCCACCAGAGCCCTCCTACCATTTCGACTCAGCCAATTGGCTAAGATTACATACTCAAGATAGAAGGATCCCATAAGAGCTCCTATAGTTGTGGCCATTAACTGAAGTCTCGGTATTGTCATTTCTTTGATTAGTGCAATTCTGGCTTTTGATTGAAGTAATTTTATGCTCACTCTTACTCGCATCACAAATATATTCAGATTAAGATTTTTATTTCGTTCAAATTTACACAACGTGGATTTTTTATCGCTGCTATAAATAGTAATTCAGCTTTCCATTTTAATTTTTCTCTGGCTTCTCCTCGTCCCATCTAATCTTCTCTGTCCAAATTCCTTGCAACAGCAACTTCGAACAAATCGTTGCAAAACTGATAAACCCAATGGGAACAAATATTCTTTGTGAACATGACGAGATGGTCCTTTTAGTCGTTATTTCATTTTCCAACACCGGTTCATAATTAATAGTAAACCTTTCAGCTTTTTTAGGCTAAAGATTGGCACCGCAGTACTTCCCACGTCGCTTTTCCAGTGTATTCACAGCCTCTTAGATCAAATTTTGCTTTAGCCATTAATTTCGTAACCTCAGTAATAAACCGTTGCGGTATTCGGCATAATTATCAACATAGAAACTCCTCAAAAGTACTTTAATTGTTTGCTTGTCATATTTACTATCTTGCTCATCACATTTTCCTAATTTTTTAAATAATAGTCGCTCCCAGCAGAAACGGACTGACATTTACCCAAAAGCAACCCGTCTATGATTTCATTATACGCAGTTTTCCACTAATAGCGCAAAAAATCCATGTCCTTAGAGCATAGGCAAATCTGCAAAAACGCTTTCTTAATATCAGCTGTGACTCCGATCTTGGTTTTTCCGGAATAGGAACAAAATATCCAATATTGCTCGATTAAATTTGTCCCTTTATCCAAACAATCCATTAAAAATTTCTCGTTTTGTTCTCTAGTCGTCGCATCAAAAACTGTGCGATCTTTTATTACTGACCGGCTTACTTACTTCCTCTATTAACTCTTCTTTTAATCATTCAAAGAACCCTTCATTATACTTTTCCTAATAAGATTTCCTCAGTTTATTTTCCGTAGACTCCAACCTCTCCATTGCTAATTGATAGTTTGATGAAATAGTGGCTGTCCTTCCAGCCATTGCAATACAACTTTGCAACTTTTTTCTTTTGTGACCATTCATTAAATAGTTTCTTGGCTGCCAGGTGTAATTTATCCTTGGTTTTATTCTCTGGACCTGTTATTCCAAAATTGTTCAACTGCCAAAAAGCCGCGCTTGACGCATTTTTGTCCAACCTACTGATCACCATCGAGATGGTACTTCGATCTTCTCTTTGTCAAGGTATTTTCCCATTAAAATCCAATCAAACTAAAATTTTATACCAATTTTGTTCCGCTGTTTAAGTCCTCAAATAACGCATGCACTGTAGTCTCTGCCGACACTAAAAGCCTTCTTTGGCAAGTTCGGACACAATAAAACAAAGTACCCCCCTTCACACATTATACTTCAAACACGTTCCCTATACCTATGACTAGAACAACCAATCTTAGCACATTTAAAATAGACCCTTGTTCACGTATTCTTCTTTTATTAGATAAAAAAAATCTGTGCTTTAAAACACTTCTCGAACAAATAACCCTCGCAAAATATGATTTCTTCCCAAATCTAATTTTTGCTTCTTTTACTCTTTATTACCCAGGCCAGGCTAGTTCCCCCCATTCTACATCGGTCAAAAACTCATCAAACGTTTATGATGGTTTGCAATAGTAGTATCTGGGTTTTCTGAGAACTCTGTAGATCGCTGCCATTCTCGCATCAACTATTACGGAAAGCATGATTCAACCAAAAAGTCCAACATGGCGGAACATGTGTTTACGCCTAACCTCTTTACTGCTTTCAATTGTGTTTCAATTTTATCGTACAACTTAGATATGCCCCATTTAAGTCAATTTGACATGGCATTGTTGAGAACTAACCCGAGAAATTCCCTAACATACACCTCAACGAGTAAATCTTTTCTTCCAAAGTGCGCTTTTAAGCTTTCAATTGCCTTCTTGTAGTTACCAGCCGTCGCAAAAAAGCTATTAATCAAATCACTTGCTCTTGTCTTACACGAATCAGCTGATATACAATACTAAAACTTATCTTTTTGAACATGCTCCAAAATCATTAAATTTGACAAATTCAATTTGTAGAAGCTTAAGTCTTCTTTGATTTACCATTGAATGTATACTTTGTGCGGTTTCACTCACATTACTACCGCTTCAGCTTCTGCAGTCATCATCTCTTACAAACACGTTATCGTCATTTCTTCAATTCGTCGTATTTTTCTTAACACGCGTAAGGCTTCTAAATTGTCCTCAAAGCTTCTTCGAACTGGTTTACATTACGTTACGCACAAAAAGCACCTCAAATCACGCTTCTTTTTAGCCCCATAACAAAAAAAGAGTGTTCTGACAATTAAATGATAGCTCAATGGTAGAGCACTTGCATATCATGCGAGCAGTCCGGGGTTCGATCCCCGAAATATGACTGAAATGATAACTTGCTCTTTATCCACCAGCGTGGTTCGGAAGTCACGTATTAAGCTGTTGGTCCCATCAAACCACTTTAAACAAGTCGTAGACTTACTGTGGCGATGTAAAATAGCCGTAAAAAGCATAATAATAATAATAATAATAAAAAATAAAAAAAAATAAATTTTGTTATCAAACCCAGTCTTGTCACGGTTTCCAACTCTCAAATCTCAGGGTGCATGCCAGCTGTTACTCGCAAACAACCACACACCGATTATTTTATTAATTAACAAAACGGACAATACATTAACTCACTAATATTATTTTTTCTCTGAAAGGTGTGAAGTTACTCTATTTCATTTTCACGACTCTCTTTTTTACATCTCGTGCATTGTTTGTTTTCCACAAACATTTTGTTCGTGTATAGCCGCTTTTAAGTTCTTAATTGTGTCTTTGGTAGACATTTCCCGTTATTGTAGTCCCTTTTGGACATATACCCAATTAATAGAATCCCTTAGCGTCAATCGTCGATCCCAATGATTTGCCTACCCAAGTCTCATTCCCAGTTACAATTCTATAGAAAAAGTCTTCATCTTGAGACAAAGCAAATTTGTCGTCAGTTTTTGTTCTGGACTGATCAGCTTGTTCATTCCCAAATCTTCATGTAAATTTTTTTGTTATTTTTCTAGCAATAATTAAAACTCGTCGGCCAATCAACACAAAATATTCAACTGTAATAACTTCGTCAATTTGTGCTTCCAGAGGTCTTTCACAGTTTAAATCATGAATGGATTTCTTGTTCCATTTGAACTGCTAGCACCAATATTTGACTTGAAAATAGGACGAGCTATTTTCTCCACATACTGCTCTCTCATTCTCTTCACGGATAATCTTCGATAAAAATTTTAAGTTCAAGTTCAAATCAAACTTGGAGATGACACTATAAAATGTCACAAAAACTTGACAAGAAAACTTTCGCAATAGCATATTGTTTCCATAGCTAGGTAGATAACATAAAAGACTTCCCTCGTAACATGCTCAAAACAGTAAGAAATATCAAAGACAAATGTGAAATATTGTAAAATATTGTATAAAAATATGAAATTGTGTGTAACTACGTAAAAATGATATACTGTAAAATTATGCAAAATTGTGCAATTTTTGAGCAAATATCATGAAGGGGTGTAACCTTTAAATGAAAATGTTTTCATAAAATTTCATATCATATAATTTCACAAAATTTCATGTATGTAGTTTAATAATGATTTCAAACAATTTCATACAATTGCATAACAAAACATTTAAAAAATTAATATATTTCATAAACATGAAATTTTTACTCAAGCATATTCTCCCACTCATATGAAAATGTTCTAGTAAGTACGCCTCCAAGAAGTAAATATTTTCTTTCAGACTGATCCGCATGTTCACCCGATCTAAACTGTATTATACAGTGATTTATCTTTACACAAGTCTGAAAGAGCTACCACTTTTTGATAAATAAATGAACCAAGGTTATATACAGCTGTTGGTTCAAATATATAGTTATCGAACTGTAATAAAACAGAAAAAGGTGACAATGTTTTTTTTTTTAATTTGCTGTATTGTTCCTAAGTCAATTTGTATTTTATATCAAATTTGATAAAAAAGAACATTATAAATTAATAAAGCCTTTAGTTTAGTGTACATATAAATTTCGGCAGAAACCGATTCTTTAGTCATTCTAAGTTATTTTTCTGTGGTTTAATCTATCTGTACACCATCGTTACATTAATATTGTTCAGGTAATTGGTAATTATTTGTTTTGATAACATATAAAAGATTAACGCAATTATGACGTATACTACACATTGTGTTATTGTTAAAAGTAAGTATACTATGTCATTACATTGAATGAATCTAAATATAGTAAATTAAAACATAATAGTCAATAGACCTACCGGATAGCAATACGTAATTCGAGTATGCATCAATATTTTTTAGATTAATCATTAATTTAGAAGATTAATATAATTTACTCTATCACTCCCAATTTTGATGTCAGAATATTAAAGTAATAGCAAACTTTTCTTATTTAATTTTAGACAACATTATTTCCTTCTTTAATAATTTTATATCAATCACAATAAAAATATTTTAATTATCATATTGTAATTAATATTACTATAATTAACTTAATCTTAAAAGAATCTATTTTTTCCAAAAATAAATATTGTTTCAAACTTATTGAGAAACAAAAAGATATTCCAATACGATATCTAGTAAAGGATAGATAAGAATAGTAGTAACACTTTGACAACACTGATTATTTAACAATGAAATATAGTTATCATAATTGTCATAACTCAAGTTTTATAAACGCAGGATGTTTATTGTAAGCTAAGTTTATCAACAGACAAACAATTCGCAGAACACAAATCACATTCAGTGTATAGATGAGTAAACATAATATATTTTCTATTTAATTTCTATGATTTAGATACGGTTCAATAACCTAAATCTAATAAGAATATTTAATAATTAAATAAGATCGTGGTCGATAGACTATAATACATAAAATTTCTTATCATCATAACTTACGATTATTTCTGTCGTGCCTGGTTAACAATCCGAAATCCATTGTAGATATTTTATTATTATTAGTTGTAGAAAAATAAAAATAAAGTTAATAAACAAACACACATTAGCACTAATATAAATGTTTAATTTTCACTAAAATTGTTATAAACAGTAACTAAATGTAAGCAACTATAAATTAAAAGACCGCACACAACACTAATACACGAACATTTGTAAACAATAACAAACCGATCGTAATTTTTTGAGAACGCCGGATAGAAACACACCGCCGCGAAGTACACAGTGATACTAAAGTGAATCACGGATGAAGTTCGCGTGATATCGTAACGCTCACAGCGCACGAAGGAAACACTCGTACACCTCGTAGTTCTACTACACGCCCAATACTATCAGTTCATTGGCTGACATAGATGATGTGTTTACGTCAGTTACGCCGAAATTACACACGTGGGCGCGCTGTAGTATATCACAACATTGGGCAATTCCCTCAGATTCATTCAAAAAAGCTCTACAACCACAACAAACATTGAAATGCCTTAAATGGATAGGACAACTATGTTTATATTAGTAGGACGTGCATTTTAAATTGCATTGGAATTAACAACAAAGATATATGTTATGGCAATATCATCAGACAAAATAAATTAGAAACATTGTTGGCAAAGATAATAATTAATGTAATTTTTGTCGTAGGTCATTTATTATTACATGGTTTATTTTTATTTATGTTTCAGTGATAACTTATATTAAAATATTTATACAGATAAATAATTATATTATAGCGACAAGAATTTTATGAATTAAGTTTATTAAAATATAGTAAAACTTCTCAAAATATTGCATTCATATTGCATAACATTACACCAAAAATGTAAAAATCGCAGTTTTATTTTTCTTATTACATTTGGAATAATACGTTTTAAACATTTAAAAAACCGCGTTTGGTCGCCTTAAAAAACATTTTTTTAGTACGTGAGACATAGAAATTATTTTTATGGAGGTTTGTTTACATTAGTTATGAATTTTAAACTTAAGCCACACATGCCATGATGAACATCAGACTGTAGTAAGTACAATATGAATTATGCTTTGCCGTCGTTCATTTACATGTTTAGTCGTAAACATGTAGTCTTTGGTAGAGAAGCATGCCAAGCTAGGTATGAGTCAGTGTCAGTTGCTAGAAAAAAGTTGATAGAATATCAATTTATAAAAAAATATAAAAAACTGTGAACTCGTGAATAGATTTGAAAAAAAAGAACAATCCAAAATAAACTTACTGTCTATCCCAAAGACTACAATTGAAATTGAAATTGAATGTTTGAGAACAAATCCCGCCAACAAAACTAAGTTGACTAAAAATACAATTGCTTGCTTATTAATTATCAAAAAAAAATACACCATTTAATTGCTCTTTCAAATCTGGTGATATATAATAATAATTTGTAACAGATGGCTTAATTAGACCTTATCAATTTGAGGTAACTAGTTTTTTTGGAAAAATATACCTTACAACAAATAAAAATGATCTACAAATAAAAAGTTTGACTACCAATTGTGTACTACAGTTAATTGATATCGTTTTCCACTCGTCGCTCGGAGCAGAGCTGGAGCTCAAGCCGTGCGTGTTCCACTGATGCAAAAATCTAGCTCTTGCTCCTTGAAAGCTCGAATTTTTAGAACCGTGATCATACTACGGTGCAACTTGACATAACCTATATTGACATTGACATTTGATTGTTTTGATGCATTCTGTAATAATGGATTCCAGTATTTTATCAGATATTGTCGCTGAGATAATTTCTGAATCGTCAGATAGTAGCGACGATGAATTAATTGAAATTCGAAAACATTTAAATGAAGAATAGAAGAATTAGAATTTATCGCGGGCTTTTTTATCGATAACAAAACAGCACAAAACGCCATTTCACTTCTTGAGCAGGTGCGGCAAAAAACGGAGAACCGTTCAAATGCTAGTTCGAGCTTGCTCGGTACCAGCTCGAGCCGATATAATACCAGTGGAAAACGCTATAAGATATAAATAATAAAATATTTATTTAAAAATTAATTAATTGTCGCAGAGAACTAATACATACACCAAAATATAGCTGCAACGGCCTTTTGGATTGTGATTGATTATGCTTAAAGCGTAAGCAAACCAAAGCACATTTTCATTCTAAGAAATAACCTTGACAACATATTAATACTAAACAAACTAGATTATTTAACTGACATTATTTTGAATGCGTTCAGATTGCTTGCTTGATCCTTAGGGTTGCGTTCCTAAACACAGAGTGAGGGAAGAGTGACACCTCGGCGAGTGTGATGTCACATGATCAAACGGGGAATAGTTTTTATGAACGAGTCGGGCGTGCTTAAGGTATAAAGTAAGGCCAACTTTATTGGGTAAGGCTGTCAAAAATCAAACGTCAATGCGTCAAATATAAACAACATGTATTAGTTAATTTGGCACAAGCTAATAAAAAAAAATATAATAAGGAGTTTTCCAATAAGAAGTTTCATTTTGAATAGCAAGCTATTTGGGCAGCTGTCAATTTTGAAGCTCTTATCTTTTGACATTTGACAAGTAAAATCTACGCCATTATTAAAAATAGAACGATACTCGCTTCAACAACGCATTGAAATTATTAAAATTCACTACAAAAATGGTGATAATATTTTCAGGTACACTTCGCAGAACTAAAGCACTTTTTGGTCGTCGTAAAGCACCTTTTTGGCCGGCAATAGTAAACCTGGTGGAAAAATTTGAGCTGTTGGGACAAGTTTATGAAGTGAAGAATCGAAACCGTATGCATCGCTCAAGAACACATAAGAATATTGCTGATGTAGCCCGTAGTGTTGAAGAAAACCTAGGTTTGTTGAATCCTTGTGGATCTTTGAAGTTAGACATTCCATAAACGACATTACACCGTATTTTGCATAAAGACTTAAATCTTAAGACTTTTAAAGTTCATTTAACACAAGAACTCAAGCCGGTCATTTTCAAAATGTAAACTATTCTACTAAACAAAGTAAACAAACCATAGATAACCTAAAACCATTAACATGTAATATGCATTTCACACTAAAACAGACTAACTTTTGGATGTGATATTTCCCCCGCTTATAGAGGACGGTAGCAAGGGTACGGCATGGGTGTCAGTAAAGACGTTTATGAACGCCGGTGAGAGTGAAATGTTTCCCTTCACCTCTACTTTAGGAACGGCAAAAGTAATCATTTAGGTCACTCTCGCCTTCGTTTAAGTAGTTTAGGAACGTACTCCTGTAAATACTATAATACATTTATTTACAAAACATACCGCCCCTCATTGATTAATCATACTTAATATGGAGGTAATGTACATAATTTCACTGCGGGTCTCAAAATAATGCCTCTGGTTGTCTTGACTTGAGCTGCTCGTACTATTCCATCTTTGCTACTTGTTGTGTTCTCTACTCTGCTCAACTTCCAGGTGAGTGAAAGTGTACCTTTCTTGACCAACACTAATTTTTGCAATTTCTAGGTTAGGAGATTTTTTTGATCTTTGTTTAGGTTGCTGTTGTAGGTGATTTAAATATTCTGCCCCCATCTTTTTCAAAAATGCTGTTTTATTGTTAGCACCTTGACAATCGATTGACCTTGATTTCTATTAACGAACATTGTGGAATTGTTACAAGTGCATTCCCTGGAGTGAGGCATTCCAAGTCATTCACGACGTTTGATAGAAGGGTTAATGGCCTCAAATTCATGACAGCTTCAATTTTGGTGAAGATTGTGGTTAACTCCTCAAACACTTTTCATAGATTTGGCTGCTGTTTTCCAGAGTGCTCCAAAATTTGAAGCTTGTAGAAAAATAAAATGCCAAGTGGTTTTATTTTTTATTAACTGTTTCAATAAGCTCAATGTTGTCCAAAAAAAATCTTCTTAATTTGTTGTTAGCTTCAACAAAGTTAGTTCCATTATCAAAATAGATATGTTCTGCTATTCCACGTCTTGCAACAAAACGCAAAAAAAAACATTCAGTATTAAAATAACTTCAATATGTACGGCTTTGGTAACAAAGCACACACAAATTCAAAAATAAGCTCTTTTTATTCGTTTCTGCTTTATTGTTCTTTCCCTTATTTGAATTGGCTTGCAGTAATCAATTCCGGTTCAAGAAAAAGGTCAGCTTGGAGTTACTCTGTTTTGAAGAAGATCACCCATTAATGGACTAGAAGCTATTTTATTATTTATATATAGCCGATAAGGTTAGTTCAATTCTTCTATGACAAAATCTAAGGTGCTCTCAAATTGGTAAATAGATGTTTTTTTGGAACTAGTGGCAGGTGTTTATGACCCCCATTTAGTTATGCGTTTTTTAAACGTCCTCCTCTCAAGATACCACTTTTTTCAAGAAATGAACGTAATGCTACAAGCTTCTTTTGCTCTTTTTTTGTAAAAATCTCTTCCTGAACTACTTTAAGATTGGTTTGTTTGGCAGCAATAAGTTCTTCTTTATTTAATGTTCCCTTGATTGCTTGGCTGTTACAGTTTGAAATAGTAGCAAATTGTTGAATCCAACCAATAACACGTACAAGTCAATTTAACAAGGAGTATCTACTCGCAAGTTCTTTACCAAATTCGTTTTTATCTCTATTGCAAATCCTAGTATTGATTTGCTCCTCCATTTAAGTGATTTGCTCTTTTGTATTACAAACACAGGCCATTGCGATTGTAGTTAATCCAACCATGCTGGACTAATATACCATAGTAAGTCTATAATTATTTCAACCAATATGCCTCTTGAAGTTAAGTTGCTGGATTATTTGCTGTAGAAACATGTTGCCAAATAAATTTCTAATGTTTTTTATTGGCATCCGTAGCGCTTTGGTTGTTTTTTCTAGAAGTTTGCGTAACAAAACGGCTGCGCAAAGTTCTAACCGAGGTTTTGTTGTAAATTTTATTAAAGCTACTTGTGATTTGCTACATATCAATCTGGTGTTGACTTTACTTGTATCTATGTCTATAGTAACAGCATATATACACGCTGCATAAGCTCTTTCCCTAGCGTCACAAAATTCTAGGATATCTATACGAGTTTGTAGTTTACCAATGTTTACTAAGCGAGGCACTTTTTTAATTTTTTAAGTTATTTAGATATTTTGTCCAGACAATAGTAACTTTATGTGGTATAACTTTATCTCATCCTAGTTTTAATGTCCACAGTTTTTGCATTAATATTTTTGCTGTTACTACTACTGAGCCTACTATGCCTAACGGACCGAATAATTTTTCAATAGTCGATAAAAAAATTTGTTTTGTTGCAAATTTTTGTTTGCTTATGTTGTATTTTATACTAAACTGATGTCTGTCTTGTTGAGCATTCCGTTCCATGCCTAGAGTTTTTGTTGTGCCATCTTTATCTAATTTTAATATTTAATTTTCTTTTGCAGGTAGTAATGATAATAACGTTTTGTCATTACTTTCCCATTTTCTTAATTCAAATCCTCCTCCTGCCAAAAATTAAAGTAATTTCATCTCGGATACGACTGTCTGTTTTTTTATCGTTAGCACCAGTTAGCAAATCATCCATGTACATGTTTCTTTATAATTTTACAAAGAACATCTCTTGTGCTTCTTCTGCTAGTTGTTTAAGACATTTTGTTGCTATGTATGATGCAGAGGCTGTGCCCTGTGTCAACGATTAGAATTCATATTCTTAAATTGGTTTGCTTGTGCCTTACTTCCATAGTATTCGATGTAAGTTTTTCTAATTTTCACGCAGCAGAATTTGTCGTACATCTTTGAAATGTCACTAACTAACACGTATTTGTGGGTTCTGAATCTTACAAGAATCAAATAAAGATTGCTGTAGTACTAGTCCAATCCGTAAAATATCATTAAAAGACACTTTACTGCTGGTACGGACAGAAGCATCAAAAACTACACGTATGCTTGTTGTTGTGCTATTCTTCAAAACTGCATAATGTGGTAAATAAAACTGACCATCTCCTAAGCTCTGGACATGCTTCATGTGTACAGTTCTTTATACTTTTTTATAAACAAATGATATTGTTGACGCAAATTGTTATTTTTTGCTAACTTTTGTTTTGTCGACTAGAAACGTCTGATGGCTAGCAAACACAAAAATCCTAATTTAGTCAAGTTTTGCTCTTCTTTTAGTGGCAATTTTATGACAAATTGTTCTTTGTCGTTACGCTGATGAGTTTGCTAAAAATGTTCTTTACAGGTAAACTTACAATAACGCGTTTAAAGCTATTAGAAAGCAAGTTGTTCGTGCACTGTGATAACACTAAACATGTTGATGACAGTAAATCATTAAACCGTAATTCAACTCAATACGAGTCTGTTTCTTGATGTTGTGTCTAGTTTTTTTAATGCCTATTACTAACCTAACCTAACAAATTTGCTGCTTAAAAAATTAGTTTAAGCGCCTGTATCCAACATCATTTTTGTCTGTATGTATGTTGTTCAGCTTTGATTTCAATAAGAGCCAATATTGTTTGGTCACCTAATCTCCTTGCGTGTGCTGCTATAGTGTTCTCAAGGTGTATAAGTGTGTAATGTTTCCTATTGCACTTGAAACATCCGTGAGCTTTACATTTCTCCACCATATGTGTTTGAGAAAAACAATTGTAACATAACTTCTTTTCTCGCATTGTATTAATCTGTGTTTGAATTGGAAGTTCTTTAAATTTATCACTCGTATATAAACTGTGATTTCCGTCACAAAAATAACATTTATATTTTTATTATACAGGGAGTTTATAAATGAATGGGATTATGTAATCACTTTAAATATGCCGCCTTTTTAAAATCGTTCACTATACTACATATGTTTTCATATGTTTGCTTGACAGCTGTCAAAGTTGAACCGTTTGAACTGTCAAAACAAATAGTTTAGTGAACAATTTAAAAAAAGCGGCACATTTAAAGTGATTACATAATCCCATTCATTTATAAACTCCCTGTAGAAACGTGCGTTGTTTTTGTTGGACCCATGTTCATGTCGTGCTTTAATTTCCATACTTGAATTATTAACTGCCTCTAATGCCTTGCATTTATGTTCTATAAATGTTGTCAATAAGTCAATGCCATTAAATTTTGTAAGTTCTAACGGTTGTAACTTGTTTGGTTTTCAGTTGGTCTGCTTGATATTTCAGCATTTGTCAGTGTGCCAACCGTTTGACTAATTGGTTGTACTAATGACCCCAAAATTGTTTTTTAAATCTCTTAACATGTTATTGCCAACACCACAATTATTATAATAAATCTTTTCTATAACTATTTTGTACTGTTTTTTTCAGTAGTGTCTGTACTGATCATAAATATCTTTTTTTGTACTGCCGTAAATTCTTGATATTTTTCTTCCAGTTTTGCTAATCTCTGACAAATTTGAGATTCTGCCACATTGCTCTTGACGTCGACGGCTGTCAAAAACTTTGCAATCCTTGTAATTGCCCCCTTTAAATATTGCCTCTCTTTTTTCATCTCCAAAAGTTGATTCTCAATGGCTGCTTCTTTATCCATGTTCTCAAACAATTCCACCTTACTGCTTGGCTATGCTCTGATGATCACTGACTAGATCCTGCTCAAAAGACCAAAGTATAACTTGTTTATATTGATTATGCTTGAAGCGTAAGCAAACCAAAGCACATTTTCACTAGTTTCAAACACAAAAAACTTGTAAAAATCTCTGTATTATTATTCAAACATTTATTGAATATTAAATTCATTCTAAACAAATAACCATGACAACATATTAATTAATTAAACAAACTAGATTATTTAACTGACGTTATTTTGAATGCGTGCCACAACAAAGAAGAAAAAAAGGAAGGCCAAAGAAAAGGTGGATTCAGGGAATTAAAACGGCAATGACTGCAAAAAACCTAGTAGAATGACAGTGGGATAATAAAAAAGAGTGGCAAACGGGCATCGGACAACGTCAAAAGACGTTCTAAACCGATTATTATCTATATATATATATATATATATATATATATATATATGGGTAATTCCATTACTTTTCGACCAAACTTAAAAACTGAGTATCTCCAAACTGGCTCAAAATTAAATATGTGATAGTAGGTATCAAAAAAACATATTTCCCAAATTTTCAACTTTTTAAGCCATGATCTTGATTTTTAGGAGTCTCTCAAAGTTCAGAAAAACGCCTAAAAATCACATTTTTTCGCTAATTTTCAACATTTTTTTTCTCAGCTTAGAAACATTGGAAAAAGCTCTGCAAGGTCTGATTTTTTTTCTAATTTCTTGTACTTTAACTTGTTTTTTTTTTTTATTTAGCCATTTTCTATTTCTTTTAGCGTAGGCCGTTGTGAAAATAGCCTAAAATTACAAAACCAGCCCCACATTAAAAATGCCGTAACAAAGTCAAATTTTAGTCAAATTAAGTTTAGTTTAGCTTAATTTGTTTGTTTTGAATTGCTCTTCAAAATTTTGCAAAGTTTTTTCCGATCGAACCAGTAAATCGTGAGATACCACTTTTCAAAGATTAGTAATTTGGTCAAAAATGCTCATTTTTATATACATTGAAACCGTTGTAACTTTTTTCTACCTAAATTTTTTCTGCTGAAATTTTTAGTAAACCTTTCTCATATATACCTAAAACATCTCTTAAAGTTTGGTTCTTGGGAATAAAAATGGGAACAAGCTACAGAACTTTCAAAATTTGTAAAAAACAAACGTTTTATACGTTAATAACCTGGTAATAATTTATACTTACGATTTTATTTTTGCAAAAAACTACATTTGATCGCATTGGTTTAAACATATCATAGATTAAAAATATGTTTTTAATAAAAAATATATATTTTTATATATATAAATATATTTTTATTTGATCATCAAGATGGTTGCGACGGTTACTATGTGGTACTCTATATTTAATAAGTAAATATAACAACTACTTTGTTTTTACCACTAATTTATTGTTGTAAAATTATATATAAAGCATATACAATTTTACAAAATACATTTCACGACTTAAGTTTCATCGTTTTACGGTCATTATCAAGTCACTGTGCGCCAATAATCGGGCGGGTTGATCGTCTTCGCGCCGTTCACTTCTTCTTTGGGGCCGGCTTCTTGGGAGAGGCGGCCCCAAACTTAAGTTGAAACTTAAGTTGTGAAATGTATTTTGTAAAATTGTATATGCTTTATATATAATTTTACAACAATAAATTAGTGGTAAAAACATAGTAGTTGTTTTATTTACTCATTTTATATATTTTTATTTTTATTTTTATTGTACCTGTAAGACAAATACATAATTGTTGCTAAAATCATATCATGAAAGCCTTATTTCTAAAATTTATGAGAAAGCACGCCAAAAAATACACAGGGTGTTTCCTAACTGTATGCAAAAAATAAAACTTTAAGTCTTTTTTTTAATTTCATACAAAAAATCTAAATATTTTTTTGTCTATCTCGCTTCGTTTTTGAGATAATTGAAAAATAGACATTATTAAAAAAACACTTGTAACAATGGTAATAACAATTACATATTTTAATAAGTGGACTTATGATGTCTGAGATTGATTGCCAAGAGCTACTTGTAACTCTTCCGTTTCAGATATCCAACAATAATTGCCAAACTAGACAGTTTCCATTATTTAGAGAATCTATACATTCTACCAGCTATGGATTCAATAATCTATTGGCAGAATGTGTAGAATTGCAAATAGCTTTTCTAATAACATCGATTTGTTTTGCGTTTTTAAATGTACATTTAAGAATGTGTTAATGAATAATTTTATATTTTGTTTTTATATGTATCCATTTTATGTGTTTATTTTGTTTTTTTATGTTCATTGTCTAGTTTTAAATATTACACATTGTTTGTATTATTCATCATTATTTATGTGCAGGATGATGTAGATGTAAATGGTATTTTTTTTATATATACTGTTAGTAAAGAATTATTAAAGTTCTCAAAATGACTACCATTAGCGTTGATGCAAGCTTGTTTTTTTAGCAAACAAAAAACAAACAAAACAGCATTACTTTAACAATTGTGCGTTGTTGCAAGCTTTTGATACTTGTCAAAATTGTTTTATTTGGTTCGGTTAGTAAAATTTGTAAAAAATGTTGTTTAACAACGGAGAAAACACATGACATTTTTTATAAGCATAATTTCTTGAAAATCAGATGGAAAATTTGTTGGATATCAATGTCCCTCTTGCCTAACGTAACAGAGTGTGGTACCAGTACGATGAAGCACCGCCCCTCATGTTGGGCAATATGTAGTTCGGTGGCTTAACGATAATTTTAAGGATAGATGGATTAGTACAAGTGGTCCAGTGAACTGACCTGCAAGATCTTTTGATCTAAATCTATTGAACGTTTAGGTGACACATGAAACAATTGGTTTATGGAAAGCCAATAATAAACGTGGAGCAGCTACAATAGAGAATTGCAAATGCTGCATTGCAAATTCAAAACATAACAGGTTTTGAAACAGTTTATCATTCTTTTTGAGTGTGTTGTCAAGCTTGCATCAACGCTCATGGCAGTCATTTTGAGAACTTATTAATATATGTAATATTGTTCTGCTTGTTGATAACATTGTTATAAATGTTCTTTTTTTACTTAAATTTTTTTTAATAAAAAGTTTCCTAAATAATGTGTATTTTTAAATTACCTCAAAAACAAAGCAAGATAGACAAAAAAGATATTTAGATTTTTTGATATGATTTTAACAAAAATTATGTATTTGTCTTACAGGTACAATAAAAATAAAAATAAAAATATATCTATATTTATAAAAATATACATTTTCTATTACAAACACATTTCTAATCTAAGATATGTTCAAACCAATGCAATAATATGTAGTTTTTTTGCAAAAATAAAAGCGTAAATAAAAATTATTACCAGGTTATTAACGTATAAAACGTTGTTTTTTACAAATTTTGAAAGTTCTGTAGCTTGGGCTCATTTTCATTCCCAAGAACCAAACTTTAAGAGATGTTTAAGGTATATATGAGGAAAGTTTACTAAAAATTTCAGCAAAAAAAATTTAGGTAGAAAAAAGTTACAACTATTTCAATGTATACAAAAATGAGCATTTTTGACCAAATTACTAATCTTTGAAAAGTAGTATCTCACGATTTAATGGTTCGATTGGAAAAAAATTTGCAAAATTTTAAAGAGCAATTCAAAACAAACAAAACAAGCTAAACTAGAGCTAATTTTATTAAAATTTGACTTTGTTACGGCATTTTCAATGTGGGGTTGGTTTTGTAATTTTAGGTTATTTTCACAACGGCCTACGCTAAAGAAAATAGAAAATGGCTACATTAAAAAAAAACAAGTTAATATACAAGAAATTACAAAAAAAATCAGACCTTGCAGAGCTTTTTGAAATGTTTCTAAGCTGAGAAAAAAAATGTTGAAAATTAGCGAAAAAATGTGATTTTTAGGCGTTTTTCTGAACTTTGAAAAACTCTCAAAAATCAAGATCATGACTTAAGAATTTGAAAATTTGGGAAATATGTTTTTTTGGTACCTACTATCACATATTTAATTTTGAGCCAGTTTGGAGATACCCAGTTTTTAAGTTTGGTCGAAAAGTAATGGAATTACCCATATATATTTTGAATGCGTTCAAAGTGCTTGCTTGATCTTCTGTAAATACTACTATACATTTATTTACAAATCAATAGCAAATTAGAAAAACTAGCTAATTAAAATTATTGTGTTGACGCTTCAGTGCGTCTTAATAAAATAAACATAATAGGATATTAATACGTAGAAGAACATTAAAAAAATGCTTCTGATTCTAAATAAGTTGTGACGTACCAACCCTTTGAAAAATAAATATGTTGGTAGTGGAGATAGGTAACGTTTAAACTGTTTTAACGTGGTGAAAAGTAGAGAATTGATGTCTAAATCAATTTTCCACAATAAAACTTTTTTGACCACCGATTTTAAACAAGTTTGACCTTTAAAATGTTCTAACCTAACAAAACTTAGCAACAAATTGTTGGAGTTCAGCAACATTACTAGAGAATTCATTCGTTCTCGGAATCAAGCCAGACACAAATTGCAAGGTCTCACGGCTACTAAACCAAGCTTAATTGGCTTCATAATAAGGATAATGCAATAAAAAAGCACAAAGAACAATTTAAATAATCCGCCTTTGAGTTTTCCACTTAAAATAATGTTCTAATGTGGAGTATAGATAAAACCATTTAAAATAAGCGTACAACGCTTTTTATTATGCATGGCAAAAGAAACCTTGAATACACTCTTAAAAGTAAATCTAAAGCATTTAATTTTAATTTAATTTTAAACTACATAAACAGAATCCACAGAAAAGTATGACAGTGTATGCAGAACATTGACACTGACACAATTCTCAAATCAGTTCAACCGTCTATCGTGAGTGATGTCGTCTGACATCTCAAACTCAAATCTAGACCAAATCTAATTTGCATTTCAAGCAAAGTTTTAAAAACTTTTACAAAACTGGAATGTTCTTCACAAACATTACAAATTTAATGCTAAGAACGTTGTACATTCTGTTTTTATGAAAAAAGTCTAATGTTTTTTTAATATAAATATTTTCTACAAAATTGGCGCTTAATTAGTTTTCTAGCAACCTTAAGTAAAAAATCAAAAACTGTCTTAGATCTAATCGAAAATTACGTGGCTGCTGTTGTCAAATCATCAACATGGCAGACATTATTCCTCGACTTATCAACTAGTCACAAGTTATTGATATATTCTTTGCTGACAATACGGCACTGTTGTATAATAATAATATATATATATATATATTATCGGTACGCCTTATTACCTTTCGGTGTAGGCTTATAATAATAATAATAATAATAATAATCACTTTATTCCAATAGATCTTTTACAGATATAGGAAGGGTCAACATATAGATAAAATAGAATCATAAATAAACATATTAAAAAAACATATTAAAAAAAATAAAAATAAACTAAGTCACAAAATACAGAATACAAAATACAAATTGCAAAATACATTAAACAAAATAAAAACACATGTATTTTATAAAAAAGCAACTATAGATCATCTGTTAAAAATTCATCAACTGTATAGTATGGTTTATTTAAGTGAAATGCTTTTATTGCATTTTTAAAGCATAAATTTTTTAAATGGGTTAATGATGTTGGTAGTTTATTAAATAGAACAATTGCCATATATTTAGGAGATTTCTCATAACGCGTTGTAGAATGTTTTGGAACTTCTAAAACATTACCATGTCGTGTATTATATTGGTGATATTGATTTAATGTTTTGAATTTGGATAAATTATTTTTGGCATATATTAATATATCAAATATATAAACGCAAGGTAATGTCATTATTTTGTTTTTACGAAATAGTTCTTTACAATGAGCTAACGTTGTTTCATTACAAATAACGAATTGCCCGTTTTTGCAATTTAAATAGGTTTTCTAAGTTTGAAGCAACTCCCCATGCTAAGATGCCATATTTTAGTAAAGAGTGAAACCTAGCAAAATAAAACATTTTAACGACGGTCGATACAATATTTGATAGTTGTCTTATTACAAAACATAATGATGAAGCTTTCTTGCATACCACAAAGTCATTAGAATAAGTGTCTTGAAACATGGCTAAAAGATTGGAAGATAAAATTCAACCATAATAAGATCAAAACTAACTATTCTCCAGAAGTTATTCGATAACTCTACACAAGACTGATATGCCTCACCGGCACTTTGATTCCATAAATAGGCACAACTAAGTACCCAAGACACAAATAATCTTAGATAAAGATTTAACTTTTAGAACAAACATAACGGCTATACTTGACAAAACCAAAATGGTATAATCAATGTGACTTTTCTTATTAGTGTAAATAACATATTGCCTTATTTTACTAAAATTACATAGTTGTATAAGAAAAATAACCAATAATATCAACCGCAATCAAAATCAACTCCCTTACTTACCAAGAATAACATTTAACGTAACTTTGTATAAACTTGATAGAAAACTTTAAATAAGTTTTTAAAAGTTTTTATTTTATTTAATGGGTTTTAAAGCCATACAGGTAACCTTGTCACTTAAAATATTTAAAAAAATCATTACTGTTAATGAATTGCATTTATTCTATTTCAAAGCTATTGTTTTTCTATTCTAATATCCTTAGTACATAAGAACAAAGCTACATTACGTTATTGCATAAGCTTAGACCTAAACTATGCAGATATTTGTAGATTGGATCTGCTATACTTAAATTATTTGTTAAAATAATTAAAGATCGGTTCACACTAACAAATCTGCTTTGGTATAAAAATCTAAAATGCAAACTTACTCTATGCTATTTTTTTAAAACGTTTGACCCTGTAAGTCATATGGCCTTTCAATTTGCGCTTAAACTTAGATTAAAGCTTAAACTCAGTTCAAATCAACTTTGTGTTTTTTAAAGTAGTCTGTCATAATACATTATTAACATTTAAACTATTAATAAATTTGAATAAAAAACTGTGATAATAGGTTTTGAAGCTAAAAACTTTATGCGATACGTGTATTTAATAGAAATTATTTTCAAAAATGTAATAATATTATAATTTAAATTTGTTTATTTTGTCATTTAGCTTTAAACATTTTACTGCTAATTTAAAATACATTTATTATTTTCATCTGCCATGCGTCAAAATTGAATATCAATATGAATAAGTTGACAAAAATATACAACACACCCCAAAGTTTTGCTAACCGGCAATTCTCTACTACTCAAGAAATAGTGTGCTACACGGATGACGCAACAAACATTAAAAATATCAAGGACTCTTTAGAAAATCGAAATTCGGTAAAGTAAAGTAAAGCCAAGGTTGTAACCACAAAGTCAAAGCTTTAGGAAGCGGCCAGGCTCCAAAAATTAAAAGATGCACATGAGATTTAGACAAAATCCAAAATCCAAAACCCAAAACTGCAAAAACAACCGGTGAAAAAATGCAATAGTTGTGAAAGAACTCAAAAAGGACTTTCAAAGGCATTGCATTAGCAATAATTTTAAAGTAGTTCCCCAAATGCTACTTCAATTTTGATGAGGCAAATACTAAAAAGCTACTATTTTGAGTAAAATTGTTAAATTGGAAAAATAGCAAGCATTGCCCCGTTTTCAGAAACAATCTTTAATTTTTTTTTTTTTTAAATTACATGTACGTACAAGCCAACCAAACAGTGTTTTCTCAGTACAACGACCAAAAATAATCTATTGAAAAGCAAAGAACTACAGATCATAGATCTGAAGAATTTGCCGCACTCAAGAAGGGTAATAACATGAGTACCGGGACCATAGTTAAAATCTTCTTAATAGGTTGGTGGTGCAAAACATCATTTATACCGAAACATGGCAAATTATTAATTAAAAAAGAAAATCTCAAAAAGAACAGCACGTCCTGTTTATAGATGAGAAGCTCTTAAAAGAAGGTGGTTTACTTAGGTATATAAATTGTTTCTTAAGTTTCTTCACAATAATCTTCCGAGCACTAACTTTTTTCAAAAAAAAAATGAAAACATGCCAAATGTAACAAATACTGTCAAAGAAGTTATAGATCAGAATCTATTGGCGGTCGCCAAGGAACAGTAACAGAAAGTTCAATGTTAAACATTGTACAAACTAGTTTACATCAATGTACGCCATATATTGTCAAACACGACATTGATATTGCTCTAATTTAAGAACCTTGAATTTACAATAGATAAAAGAATTAAACATCTTGAGTAGATGGCTGCTAGCAGCCCAAAATAAGCAAAACATGTACTTAATCTAATGCCATTATGGAATATATTCTTCTGAAACCTAATAGCAGCCAATAGTAGAGAAAGGAATTAAGAAAAGAACCATTCATAGATCTAGGTACCTTTCCTACAATTAGAAAAAAACCACGACCACCTGCAAAGTTATTACAGCTAACAAGCACCGGATATGACTGTTGATTTTTGGTTACAACGCCAATGCTTAAGACGTAGCTTGAAAAAGCAAGATTATAAACCTAAGAGGTAAGAAACTCTTAAAATTTATAGTAGATTATAATTTTAATATTATGAGCAAAGCTAATGCGCCAACGTTTTTGCAACACGTCGTGTAGCAAACCATACAGTAGCAAATCATAAAAAGAGTAAAATAATAAAAAAAGTGGTCAATATTAAATTTGAAGATAAGCTCTTTTTGGAATATAGGTACCCAAAAAAAAACTAACTAAAATCTATACAACTCAATCGGAGTCTATCTAAAAGTAGCAAAAGCGTCACAAGAGTTGGAAATAATGTTATATATATTTGTCTACATTAAAACTGCTTTTGAAAAAAGCTGCTCAGCAATGTCAAGCACACCTCTAATAAGATTACTTGGTGGAACAAGGAGCTTAACAAGGCAAAAGCAAACACTATAAAAACTAAACACTATAAAACTGTTCAACAAAAATAACGATAGAACCAATACCAACACTGTGAGGACGTTCAATTAAAAAGATCCCACATGCTCTCACTTCTAAAAAACTTTAGCATTGGAAACATTAACAAAAAATACACAGTCGGTCAAGGACATTCTGCAAAAGCTGCTACAAACAAATTTTTCCGATTTCTACGCTGATGAAAACTACTGATTAGGAGAACCTAGAACTGCCAAACAAACAAAACTAAAATAAAGCAAAGACTATAATCAATTAAAGCAACCTAAAATGAAAGCCGCCAGTTATGCTTCAGAAAAAATTTGCAGTATTGAAAAATCCTTAAATCGTGTTTAACACTTTTCAGCAGTTAGAAAACGGCAATTTGTAACAAAACCCTGTATGCCCTGGTTAAATCCTACAAACCAATCAGCCTGACATTCTTTATATAAAAACTATTTAAAAAAAATAGTCGACAAGTACATATAAAACAAAGCACTAAAAGCCTACAACACCAACATCAGTATGCTTACCAAACAAAAAACGGGATCCTGCAAACTAACTATACACAATCTTGCACTTGCTGAAACACCATCCAATAAAAAAAATAGTTTAGGATGATTTTCAATTCTATTGCAATGACAAAGGGCTCTTTTTTGAATAAAATAGATCTTCTCATCCAGCAATGACTTAAGCCTATGCTCAAAAACCGGACTAAAAGTTTAAAATTATATGTAAAGTTGCCAGGAAAGTGTATTTTCATTCTTACTGTAGTGCTTAGTTATAGACAACTTACAACAGATAATCAATAACATGGGTGTCATTGCCTTAGACTATGCCAATAGTTTCACCATTTTTGTACATGGGAAGTTTAAAGCAACTGTGTCAAAAATGATACAAAGTGCACTAAATACCGTCAAAAAGTGGTGCAAAAAAGAAAAAAGCTAACAATTAATTTAAGCAAAAAGGCGGTTGTACTGTTCACAAATAGGCAAAATACTGCAAACCTAAAACACCTAAAGATGTATGAAGTTATAACAAAAAAAGTAAAATATTTGAGACTGAGTTTAGAGGTAGTATGTCAGCTGACAACAAGGGCAATAAAATCAAAGCTCACATCGGTATTGCCACTTCACCTAATAGTAATGGCGGAGTCAAAACAAGCAGCATATAGGCTACAGGCAAACAAACACATTGTACTCCACAGACCTAGCACAACAAATGTATTGCATGAGTAAAAACGTAAATGAGATTGGATTTCATAAATAATTATTGCACCAAAAAGACGTAACAAATAAACAAACAAAAAATACCTAGGAACAGTCAAAGGAACTATCTGGTGCACAGACAGGATTAAATAACAGAATGGCATTCAGGCTGGAATCTATAAGAACAAAATCCTATAAAAGCAAACTTTGCTACTCTTGAGCAAATTTGCCTTGGTTTTTCAAGCAAAGCTGACTACCATCAAATGATGCAAAACGGGACTGCAATTGCCAGTAATAAAATCTAAATGGGTTATGGCTTGCATAAACAGTCTAGAAGCAGCAGCCACAATCTGCAGAGTTTGCCTTGTCTGGATATTAAAAGACCAAAAGATAAAAGAAAACTTCATAGCAAAATAGGAACAAATAAAACATTTATTGGATCAGACCAGACCTGCTGTTAAAATTCCATAAAAGATCAGAAGAAAAAAAATTACCGCATTTGCACACTCAAAAATGTTTCTAACAGGACCATCGCATAACAAGATTGATAACCAAACAACGCGGTCTTAACAAGCACATGAAAATGGGAATAAGAACAGAAATGGATCTCCTATGCCGCGAATGTTGGAAAAATATAAAACACCGATACACTTTCTGCTTCCTTTAACAAACACAATCTTACCGAATCAGAGCTGAAAGTAATCGCTTTGCAAAAAATGCTGGATTTTATTGAAGAGACAGAGATGCTAAATAAATAGACAACAAAGGTGTACAACATGACCAACAGTGCAAGAGGCGCCAAGCAAAACACCTCAGAGAAATAAAGAAATAATAAGTAAAAACCTGACAGTACCGGCAACCCAGTATTTTTTTTAAGACTTTTTCCTTTATATTCAAAAAAATTATGGAAATGTACTAAATTTTTTATGATAAGTAGCCAGACAATTGCTACTATTTAGGAAACTACTCAGTTTTACTAATTGTAAATTTAATCATCTAATTAGTAGAATGTGCAGGTATTGTTGTGAATAGTGTTCTGTTATTTTATGTTAAATTTTTGCTTATCTTAACATTAGTATTATTTTTGTAAACACGTATTTGTTAGTCATCATTGTTTACATTGTTGTGTGATGCAGTTGTAAATAGTTTGTCATGTCCGTCAACAACAAATTATTATTATTATTATTAATAGCTTACATTTTATTTGCGTATTGGTCATTGCCAGTTATGTAAAATGTTAAATCTTATAAAACTACATCGGTTTTTGTAGATTTGAAGCATATAAGGTCGATATTTCATAAATTTGAACTTTATTTTATTTGTTGTATTTTTATCTATTATGCATGCTATTTTAAACAAACGTGAGTAGGTTTACCATCTTTGGTTAAGACGCACATGTTTACAAAACATCAAATTAATTATAAAATATGCAAAATAAAAATGATTTAAGATTGCAGCTGAAAAATGCGCTACCTCGTGGCAGATTTCTCAACTTGTCTATGTGCATATTTCTATTTTTTTATATTTATTCATATTTAATTTTATTGACATAAATGATGCATTTGTTGTTTAGATGGCATTCAATCTGTACTCCACATAAAATAGTTACCATTCTAACCACCATGAATAGAAGAAAATACGTATATTTTTTTCTAATACAACAATAATAACAATAACCATAAATGACAAAGACAAAACTGTAATTTTATTAATATATTTTTTACAATTTAAACAATAAAGATTATATTAAATTACAAATAAAAATTACGACGCTGAACGAATTAGAAATGTTCACCGCTAGCATTGATTTATCGAACTATAAATATTGTGGTGTACTAATTTACCACAACAATACCTACTTTCTTTTAAATAAATGCATAATATTAGTATTTAACTGCCCATTCATACATATTTCTTGAAATATCAATATTGTTTTATAATAGTCGATAAAGATGTGTAATGAATTGATAATGAAAATTAATGGCTTATTATAATGAGTTGACTTAATTAGGGCAACTGTACTGATAAGTATGGACGATAATAAAAAAACTAAGTAAATTTAATAGAAGTTTGTAACCCACATTTTTGAAACGCTCATAAACTTTTTTAGAGTATGCTATTATAACATGCGTTCTATTAATATAATAATAGTTTTTTTTTTATTCTAGCTTTGTTAATTTGATAATAAAAAAATGTATTCATCAATTATCAATAATTTGCTCTCTGTATAAATAAAGTATATTGTAGTTGTTAATTCGATTCCAATCTCATAACTTTTTAGTATGTCTATTAGATATGTATGCTTTTCTTTATCTGTATATCAGAACAATTCTGTTATATCTAAACTGACATTTTAAAATATTTAAAAAAATATTGACATCTTTTTGTAGTTTAGATTTTAGGTAAAAGTTTTTTAAAATAATTTCAAAAATAACTATAAAACTCCAAATAATATTAAAGTTTTAATTTTAAATCGATACGCTGAAAAATAATTATTTGAATTTAACATAGTGTTTTTAATATTGAAATGTTTATTATTTGTTGTAAAAAATAATATTAATATTTATTTGATTATCAGGTAATGATTTGTGGCCCACTTTAACTTGTGTAGTTCTTTAAAGTTCAATTAGATTCTACAAAAAGCCGTTTAGTGTAATGCTTTCCTTGTCCGATTTTTTTTTTATATTTTGCTTTTTGTAATAATATATCAGTTTGTCAACTTTACAAAAGTTGGTTGTGATATCATCAAATAGTACGGTTAAAGAAATTTCTTTTAAAAGTTTCAGTCCTACATCTCTGAACTGTCAGTTAATATAGCAAATGTCTTGTATTTCGTTTGAACAATGTTCATTAAAATATCTATAAAAAAAATGCAAAAAATTGCAACATTACTAATGCGTTGTAAAGTATCTAAGTCATTAGTCAATTTTAGATCGGCAATGACCCGAATAGCTCGTTTCTGAATAGAGCTTAGAAAAGATAGTGTAGATGCTTCTCCACATACTTGAAAACAATATTCAATAAGTTTTATATACAGGGTGAGTAGGGAGGAGTGTATTGTACACTTGAAAGTAATGTAAAAAAACTTAAATATTGTTATTCGATTTTCATTTGTTTTTAAAGTATAACATAATTAAAAATAAATAAAATTTCTACATAAACATTTTGGTAATCATAGCCTTCTTATAATAAATGTTCAAAAATACTGTCATTTACTTCTAAACATTTTCTGCTTCGTCCACAAAGAGCGTCTGTTGCTTTCCTGATTGAGTTATGTCTTTGTTTAAGATCGGCTGCAGCATTTCTAATGCGTTGAAATAGTGCATCCTAAGTGTCTACTTTTATTTAGTAGTCTTTATCTTTGAACCAGAATTATAAACAATAATTTAGTGCAAAGAGGTCTGGAGATATTGGAGACTAACTAATAAGAACACCACAACCAACCCAACGCCATAGAAATCTTTTGTGGCATACTAGATAAACATTTGTAATTACGCTATAACTTAAAAACAAATAAAAATCGGATAACAACATTTGAGTTTTTTTACATTTTTTTCACGTGTAGAATACACTCTTGTAGTTTGGTCCGTTCCTCCCGACCCGAGAAGTAAAAAACTTTTTACATCTATTAAATAATCCTAGCTTTCTAGATACTTTTAAAGCTACAAGGTTCATTATGAAAGTAATGCGCATTTTCTATAAAAAATAGATTTATTGATTGTACTGGTACAAACGCTTAAAATTCTTTAAAATACTCTTCCCCTGCATCAATACACTTTCGGAGACGTGTCTGTTACGCTTAGAAGACACAACAAAATTCCTTGACAGTAATGTCTTTTAATAACCTTGTAACATGTTTTTAAATGTTTTCCTCGGACTCGTAATGCTTTTCTTTGAGCTCTCTCTTCAGTTGTGAAAACAAACAAAAGTCGTACCAAGGTTTTGCTTTGGGCCAGGAAGTTGATAACAATGACGGCCGTTTGACTAGAAGCATTGTCATGGTGGATCCTAACCATGTCTTTGATGTCAGTTCTTACGTGCGTGATCCGGCGTTTCAATCTTTGGAGCACCTTGAGGTAAAAGGTTGAGTTGACAGTTTCTTTTGCGGTACATACTCAAAATAGACTTCTTGGACATCAAAGAAGATTATGAGCAACGTTTTCATGCAAAACTTGCTCATTTGCGCTTTCTAGGGATGATAATTTTGAATTTTGACTCGAACATCTAAGATTTGTCTCTGGTTACAACAGTTAAAAAAATCGGCTCATTTTGAATCAAATCCAAAAGTTCTTGACAGCGCGAAATTGCGCCGTGTCGTCACGTCTTTCCGCTTAGAACAGTCGGAAAAAGTTGGCGACCGGCTGCTTTGGAAGGGCTGATCTTCCACCACATTTCCCGACCGGTTTTACTAGGCTGGGATAAATAGTCAAGTCACAATAGTATCATGCGCATTACTTTCATAATGGACCCTGTATGTCAAAAACATGGTCGTTCCAGAAAAGATTATGTAAGATTGTAACATCTAGAAGACAAATTGAAGAAGATTTAGATATGGATTTGTTGTTCAGTTTAATATTTAGTACTAATAATACCTTGGATTTAGATTTTGAAACAGTAAGAAGTTGAGTTTTTTTAGAATTCAAATTGACCATGTTGAGAGTGCCTCATTCAGATATTGTTTTGAAGTCTTTGTTTATAGATGCTACAAATTCTAACCTAGAAATTGCAAAACGCTCTGTCATATTTGTCGATATGGTCTTTGGAAGTATGAAGTATAAAGAGTGTTATCATTTACAAAATTATGAATAGGACTTTTAGTTATTTGAAGAAGTTCAGTAATGTAAATCAAAAATTACGTTGGGGAAAGAGCAGAACTTTGAGGAACACCAGAATTTATAATTTTAGAGTTAGAGTTTACTTCTAACTATAATTTTTCTATTGTCAAGAAAACTATTGATGTGGTTTACAGTTTTGTTTATAAAAACTTATACAATAGAGCTTGTTGACTTGAAGATTAAGATGCCATGCTCTATTGAATGCTTTGGAAATGTTTAAAGCTACTTCAAGATTTTCTCCTTGTTTGTCTAAAGTAGAATTTCATTTGTGACTAACATAATTCAAATAATCTGTTGTCGAACGTTTTGATCAAAATCTATATTGAGTATCTAAGATAAAGTTAATTTCTTCTAAGAACTTCACAACGTGAAAACTAATATATATATATATATATATATATATATATATATATATATATATATTTCAAATTTGTTTTGACGTTTTGGATAATAATGCAATTGGCCTATAACTTAAAAAATTAAACTTTCTCCCTTTTTAGGAATAAGTTGAACATTTGCAATTTTCCAACAATTTAGGAATGTTTCATTTTTGTATGATAAGCAAATATTTTGGTCAAAATGGGAGCTAATTTATTTACAAATGGTCCCATTAATTTTTCACTAGCTACAGTACAGTAATGAGAGGATTTACAATGGTAGAGTTAGATGCAAATTGGTTTCCAAAAATATCTGTTTTTTCTTTTGAATTAGTAACTAGATTGTTTTAATCATTTTGAAGAGAAAGTATTGAAGATTTTTTACTAGTACTAAATTTACTGTTTTATAAATTTGTTTGTTGTTTATGGAAAGCGGAAAAATTCAACTAACTATGTTTCTGTCAATCCTATCTTATTCAGATTGTATTAGATTGTGACAATAATTACGAGTTAACTTATAATTCTATTTAGTCTGTTCTGAACAATTACTGATGTGTTTCTTAAATGCTTTTTACTTCTTATTTACTGTTTTGTCAGAATTAAAAACAAGTACTTTTGTTTTGGTTTAATAACAATGAACGGAACAAATTTTTTGATGACATTTTGAATAGTTTTGGTGAGATTTTCTTCTACAATATGCAGACTATTAGAATATAAGCAATGAGTATCAACAGCAAAGTTATTAAGAAATTCTTTTATTTTTACTATGTTTATTTTAGAATAATAATAGATGAAGCGCGGTTTAGGTTTGGTAGTAATAAGAAGAGAAGTTTTAACAACAGAAGTAATAAGTAAATAATAAGATTTTTTGTTAAAGCAGCTTTAACATTAGTTGTAGAAGTCCATTACAAAGAAAACATGTGGGTTGTTAAATAAGTTGGATAAGATTATAAAAAGTAGCAAAAATCATAGCTTGTTGTCTGGATAGTGTTGTAGAAGATAAGTGGCTTAACTATTCAGTATTATGTACATTAAAATCTCTTAACAAAATTATTTCAGCTTTTCTATGATTACCTTGAAGAAGCTTGTCAATGTTTTCAGAAATATCATAAAAAAAGTTTGAAGTTGTCTTATTTGGAGAACGGTATATGCCAATTGTAAAAATCTTATCAGATAGATAGTTTAAGAAATATGCTATTATAACCAATGCCTTGAATTTCGTACGTTGCCAGTTTAAAATATGCCTGTTGTTTTGTGGATGTAGGCACAAACTCTTTGTTGATCAGCAAATGAATGCTCAAGATGGATCAAAATCTACTAGATTAAAGCAATCTGAATCTTTATTATT
This sequence comes from Tachinus rufipes, assembly GCA_963932245.1. Classification (NCBI taxonomy): domain Eukaryota; kingdom Metazoa; phylum Arthropoda; class Insecta; order Coleoptera; family Staphylinidae; genus Tachinus; species Tachinus rufipes. Next base: position 38,761,594 of record OZ010741.1, on the reverse strand, counting down.
TACTTTAGTTTCCGTCAAAAATAGAAGAGGTTTTCTATGTTCAAGATAATGAACAGAGTTTAAACTATTTTTTAGACCACACATATTTGAGAAATTAACTTTTAAGCCACAAATTAAGTCAATGTCAATGTTTGGTTGATAAAATTAGTTAATGGAACAGGCGAAGCCTTGTTTCGCCAATTTAACCGTATTAATAGTCCATGTCTTTATCAAGTCGTTATCAGATGGACCTTGAACATTTAGCCTATTGCTGTATTTTTCGTAGTAGCAACTAATAGAGGGTACTAACCTGATCGTACCCGTCCCTACACAGTTTTTAGCTACTGACAGCAAAAGATCAATTATCGTCCAATGTTGGCCTATTTAGCCAATGTACAACAAATCAACCATCGTTCAGTTCTATTGTGACGAGCAATCAAGCTAGTATCACTAATAATATTTCCCTTGTAGACCGTTACCCGTGTCACTGCCACTTGAAGGTAAAGCAATTCACAAAAGAACCAAGACATATTTACAAATAAACATTAATGATTGCCACAATTTCAACAAATACGTCAAAAACCTTTCAATATTGAACTTATTTTCAACAAATCATTATTAAAATAAATGTAAATGTCATAAATATAGTAATTATTGATTATATTTAAAAAAAGGAATAACTTTAATTACCTTATTTCGCCATTTTCAAGAGTAATCGGAGAATTATCTGAAATAAAATAAAAATATGTGTTAGTAATAAATTTTAGTAATTGCCTACTATAAATTTATGTTTAATAATTAATATCACTAGTCAATAAATTATTATAATAAATTTCATATAAGTATGTATATGCATAAATATGAAATACATCACTTATAATTTATTAGTTTTTGTTATTATAACAAGATTTTAAATTAAATATAAACACATTTATCGAGTGTGTGATAAACAGCAATGTGTCTTGTTGTAATTTAATAAATATGAAATAGTTTTAACATTTAAGATCATGATATTAATATTTGCGTATTGTCGTTCTACCTGAAAAACTTTGATATTTAAGAATTACTTTATATATCACAATGGTCTTTTAAGTTCATTGATGAAACCAAATAATAAATAGTCTTACTATTTATTTGATTTAGCATCTTTAAACTAGTAGACAAGTATTTAATGAAAATAATAATAATACATAATTTATTAATTGTATGAACAATGTGCCATGGAGCACTCAATTTCCATCAGAGCTCTCTTGTATGTGCCTTATATATAACTTCTATTTGCCATATTTGAAAATAACAAGCTCTCTACCCTATGTTTGATTTTTTACTTCTAATTAGAAATATATCATAATGCATAACAATTCATACCTAAACATAGGCTCAGTTGAATTACCAGTAAATGATGCAACAAAAAGTACCTAGGCTTTGGCAAAACACATTTTCTCATAATCATTTAAAATTACTGTACAATATGGTACATTGTATACAAATACATTATCTTTATTTTCAAAAACTGCGTACTGTAATTTATTTAATCTATTTTTAGAAACTACTCCCATAAAGTAAAAAAACCTTCCAAACCCGTAACCCAGTTTTTATCAAAATTGTAGATAATATTTAAATTATATACACTAAAAAATAATTAGTTTCAACAAAAAATGATGATAATTTTTTTTTTAATATCCGGTTGGTCAACTTTAAAACACCATAAATCGGGTTGTAGGCAAAAACACAATTTCTTCTTTATTTGAACGAGATTATGCACAAATGACTTTTGCGCAACACCACTTTTTTTTTCAACTTTGACCATCCGTCACTGGTTTATTTGTACTTATAATTGAAAACATTACAAAAATTAATTTGTAGACAAAGAATAGATATTTCAATTGACAATAAGTACATGCTCGGATTAACCTGTGCCGCACTGTGAAAATTGCCAGTTTTTGCCAAGCTCAAATAGTATAGAACAGTCAAAACAGTTTAACTTATTTTGTAAAAAACTAAAAACTGTGATACTAAACTTGGATCGAATCGACTAGTAAGTTTTCTGTGACCAGAGTTTTTGGTAAATAAAGTTCTATCAATCACAAATTTGATAACATACCAAACCCCGTTGCCGAAGCATGGTAGATATACAAGGTTTGCTGATACTAGTTGCTACCAAATTATCTATAAAGTTGATTTATAATAACATTTTTTTTAACTCACTGTACATAAATATGTATATATTTTACAAAACGTGTATTCAATATACGCAACCAAACATGCACAAACAATCCGTTTATTTGTAGATAATTAACATAGGCAACTAGCTATACACCAGTGCAAACAAATTATTAAGCAAGTTTTTATATAATTTCACATTCGCAAGTTGTTTTAGTTATTACATATATACTTAAATTGCATATTCTAATTATGATTTACATTTACAATTGTAGTGTTAATTAATATAAATAAATGACTAACTAATTCAAATAACAATTGAAAAGTTTGAGCAGAAAATATGAAAATGAAATACTTTTTTAATTTACTCAAAATAATTGTAACAACTTACAATCATACATTACTAGTTTTGAATAAAAAACAATATATTTTATACTCTATTGAACTACACATATTGGTTTTAAAAGAGACAGTGTCTCAGTATGTAGAGATGTGTAATTTAATATAATAAAAACCTTAAAATATAGTTATGCTAAAAATGATAATTACACTGAAGTATCGTTTTAGCCAAATCATGTATAGCTCTTACACAAACCCACAAATGTTTTAAATCAAAACTTGAACAAGTTAAGAACGCTACTTAATAATTTATTAGATAAAAAACATTTGAACTGCCGATTATGAACATTACCTAACATGGTTCTTCGGAGTATGGAAATTAAATGTGGGAGGTAATAATTTATTTTACATAAAGCATGAATCAGTGAATAAATTCATAAATATGTTTTCATTAAAATTAATAATGTTATAAAATCATTTATTATAAACAACTACACAATTCTTTGGATAAATACAGTTTCCTTTCAATAAATAAATAAATCAGTCGAATAAATATAAAATGCTATACAGCAACATCACCAATTATCCAATAAATCTAATCCAGTTTTGGGTAATATGTGCGTTAACGATGTAGAATCACATTCATCCACATCATCAATTTCAAGAGATTCTTGAGGAGCAATCATTTTTTCTTGTATTGGTATCACAGGTGCAACAACTTTAGGTGCAACAGCTTTTGGTGGAATAATCTTGGGAACAATAGCTTTTGGAGGTGGTTTCTTCTGGAATAGAGATAAATCCCTCTGGCTAGTAGTACGAAAACAAAACGGTCCTGAATGCTCATCACGATAAGCATAAGTATCATCGACAATCATTTTCACTGCATATTTATTAACTGTTTCATTTTGTTTATTAATTGCTGGATATTTTAATGACACTTCAGGTTTTATTATGTTCTGATTTAAAAGTTGTTGTTGTTCATCATAGGAAAGAGTTTGCCATAAATCTTCATAAGTGGTTTTTATCTCTTTCATGTCCACACATATTCGATTTGCCATTGAATTTAAGTTGCTAAAGTATTCGTTTGCTTTTTCTTGCAAAGCCATATTCTTGCTAATTGTTTACAATGCTTACAAGTGAATGACCTCGCCCATAATAATATTTGCAGGAACTATTTCTGCAAGAAGTTGGTAGTAAAATAATCAATCATTTAAAAAAATGTTAAAATATATAATTTCTTATATATTATTTGAACTATTTATCGCTTTGCACATTTTATTAGAGCCGTAGCGGTAATAAAAAAAATTAAAATTAACTATTTTTTAAAATTACAAATGAAAGTATTAGCGACATCTCACGGAAAACATATGTATATAATATGAAAGAGTCGAAGGGGAAATTTCATACAGGGCTGCTATTCTCGAATTTACACGCACTGCACGCACATGTTAGTGCAGGAATCGGTTCGAGTAAAAAGTTTCGCATGAGAACAATGCGCCACACGTTTTGGTATTCTTGAACACCCGTAGAATCTCATGAACATAATTCGTGTGCGTTGCTTTATTACTATGTGGCAACACGGCATTATTCTGTCATTTCGGTTTGTTTACTTATTTTTGAACATATTTAAGGGTTATGTTTGAGGTTATATTAATTAATTTAATTCTTATTTGCTTTTTATAAAAAGCATATAAGAACTAAATTAATGAATGATATCTCAAACATAATTATACAGTCAAATACGTCTGTTATTTTATGAATTCACCGGCTAACTGAAGGCTGACAATGCCATGTTTATACATTTATATTTTGACTTATATTTATTTGGTAACTTTCAGATGCAAAATTTGCTTTTAGTATCTAAAGTCTCGTTCATACTCATCCGATTTTTTCATTTTTTCTGCGATTAAAAATGGCCGCCTGTCAAACCAAAAAATTGCGATTATTTTAACATTTTGCGATTTTTTTAAGAATGTACCTAACTTCATGCCATTGAATTTTTATTAATAATGTAATTAAATGAATTGTAATTAAATATTATTGTTAAAATAACTATAATTGAAAGTTTCGCTAAATTTAAATCAGATTTTATAGTTATTAAATCAAACGCCAGTACTGTAATGAAACAGATCAGATGGTGGTTATGTAACTTCACTTCATTATACTCTTTGTTGAACCGACGTTACGCGCGCTGTTGCCAAACTTACGTACAATAATTTAAAGCTAAAAACAATTTATTTATTAAATACTAACAATCTCCAATGTTAATTATTAATTAAAACATCAAATAAAGTAAAATAATTCAACTCCAGCAATATAACAAAAATATTTAAAAAAAATGACGCGTTTTGTAACATATCTACATTTGTTTATGTGTTCTCGAGGTTAACTTTGATAAAATTTATTTTTTTAAATTGTATTTTCGAAAGTCATTTTTGATGATATTTTGTATTTTTATCAATCGGACAAAGTTGAATCAGTTTGAACATTGTGCGATTTTATTTTTAATAAAAGTGCCTAACTTCATTTCATTTAAAGGTTGATATGTCATATAGGTTATGTATTTAAAAAAAATAATAATTTTACTGATTATTACAAATTACATAAAACTATGTTTACAAAAATAATTAGTTTTAAATATGTGGTGAAAATTGGTTCATATAAATACTAAAAATAAATAATTTTACTTTTAAACTTTAAATAATGTTTAAATACAATAAAATAATTATTGTTTAAAACAAGTATAATTAAATTAAAACATATTTTAAAGTTTTGAATGGTATTATAGATCTAATTTTTAAATCAAATATTAGTATAAATATAAAAGTTACTAAAATAAAAACAAAATGTCACTAGAAAAAATCGCAATAAAAAAATCGGATCAGTATGAACGAGATTTTGCGAGAAATATTTTGTTACAATAAAAAAAATCGTAAAACGCAAATCGGATGAGTATGAACGAGGCTTATCTAACAATGTAATTAAAATTAAATATATTAAAGACCGCAATATATGATATTCTAATACACAATATAATAAATATGTCGTGTGCGTAATACATATTGATAAATATGTTTATTTTTTGTTATTACTTTTCTTAAAATATCTAAACCATATACTCTGCATGGCAATATATTCTTGTAGTAAATCTATTAATTCCTTTACTATATATTTTTTTAATGAAGTATTAAGTATAAAATAAGAGAAAAGTATAATAGGATTAAATTAATGTGTTAATTAGTTTTTACTTTCAATAAAATTTATAATCTTTCAATTACAAACCGGTATTCGACAAGTAAATATTAACAAAAGCTCAATTATTTATTTTTTCCGGTATTTTCAATCATAATTTAAGTTTCGCGCTTCACTTTCGGGCGAAAATTGAGTAAAACTACTGGTTTGTAGCAGTAGAACAATATCATGCGAAAGAGTCGCATAAGATTCCGTTCGTCCGATTCAAGAATACCAATACCACAAAATGGTGCGCAAATATGGCAGATTCGAGTATAAAACTCGTTCGTCTAACTTCGAGAATAGCAGCCCAGGATGCCTCTTCTGAGCGATCAAACAGCGGTTATGTTTTCAACTCTCTCTATTGGGTGATCGCGGAAATCTCAAACGTAATAGTCCTAAACGGTTACACTTGTCATTAATTTTATGATTATTATTAATTTAGTAAAATATTTGCTATATAAACATTTACTTACATAGAATATTCATTTTTTATACTTAATAGCAATTTTTACTGATTATTTTCATATTTTTGTCATTCTTAACAATTCATCTCATTATAGTTTGACATATTAAACTGCTTCCAAGCTTACCAGCAATTTTAAAGTCACCTCGCTAGTTGGTACATTCGGAGTCAAAAGTAAATAAGCGGTAACTCGCAACAACGCAACGGTTTAAACCCATTTCATACCACAACGTCAATAGTATCTCAAGGCAAAATGCATTTAATATAAACTAAAATAACAAAAAATACAGAACCTGTCATTGGAATAGCGTTGCGGCACATACAATAGTTATCATTCCAGCGACAGTGGCGATAACAACTTAAAAAGTAATCCCAATACCTACCTACACTTTGATTGAGTATTTTTTCCTAAAGTATTAAAATTCTCAGATCCTCAATGTAGGACAAAGCTAACAGTAATAGTAACCCTGCAAAAAAAAACGTTCAAATCAATTCCGTAAATGGAAATCATCAAAGCATTTCAGTTTAAATTACTTGAAATCAATGATGCAGATTGCATATCAACGTACGACAATTTATTTAAAAATGTTTTTTACTTTTTGTAGTTGTGTTATTTTTGTTGACATCCACATCATAAATATAAATACATCTTAATTTATATAACTTGTGCGCTTAATCGCTGGTAACTGCTGCGCTGCTTTGTCAGCCAGCAAGAGAACCTAAAAGTATAAGTAAAATAACAAACGCTTGCCAGAAAACAATAACCCAGCGATAGTCAGCAGCTGCGTTCGATCCCTATTCTGGCACTCATTGCGATCTCGCGCCACGTCATAGATTTCCCCTACCGGAGGGGAAGTGTGACATTTAAATCATAAATTTGTAATTAATAATACATATTGACGTTTAAAAATGCAAATAACTTGAAGCTTGGTATTGAATTTATATTACTAGATAGTCCTGTAGTACGAAAAGAGATCACCAGCAGATTTTTTAAATTAATGATGACGTCATTAATTGCGATAAGCGATACGAGATACATGCCAGAATAACCCCCCTGTTCTCATAACTGGCAATGACGAGGCCGTTCTGTACGTGGACTATAGTTATGTACTGTGCATCATAGTACCAGTATCAAATAACATTTAAAATAAATCATTCTTTAATATAAGATGCCAAGGACTTATGTAATTATTCATTATTGGAATTACTTTTTAAGCTGTTTGCGCTAGTGTGGCTGAAATGATAACTATTGTATGTGCCGGCGTTGCCATTCATATGATAGTTTTCTAGATTTTTGTATGTCAAGTAAACAAGATATGAGTAAATGATGATGTATAAAAACTGTGCAGCCGAAAACGTAGCAAAATTTCAATACAACTTGTTAACAAATCTGCCGCCAGATAGCTTAATCCTTAGCTGCGATCTCCAATAATTTTGTGGACCACCATGTATATAATAAGAAACCGCTAGGAGGAAGTATCTTCCCCTCTCACAAAGAGCTAAGTTCGCTCCGCTGGGAAGACATTTTCTTCGCTCAAGCTTCATTGTATTGTGACTTTGATAACCTCAAATATTGTTATGTTCTGTAGCTCTATATATTAATTTAATTTAACCCAATAAAATGCCTAAAGTAGTATCAAAAAGTATTGCTTGTTCCGATTCTAAAGATCAGGAAGAATATGGTGATGAAAAACCACTTCATTGTTACTATTGTTTGTGTGGACAAATGACATTAATTTTAGGTATTCTTAACATTAATTTTACTGGCATTATTAGAGCTCCTTTGAAATTATCATTCCACTATTTTTTTTTTTTACTTTTATTTTACTAAGGTCATTAGCTATTTATTTTGTTTTAATAATAATAACCTCAGGTTATAGACCTGAGGAAAACATAACAACACATTAAAATGGTTAAACAAATAAATAAATTAATACTAAATCTAATATCACAGCTGTTAAAATTTAAAACTAATATCACAAATGACAACAAAGTTGTAAAAGACTTTGATGCCAGTACCTATCCATTAACCTAACCTAATATCAGAGATGACACCGAAGCTGTAAAAGGCTTCGATGCCAGACCCTAAAAACTAAAGTAACTAAACCTAATACAACAACTTAACCTAATATCACAACCTCATTCCACTATTATTTTCGTTCTTATAGTTGCATGCATATTCAATTCTACTAGACAACTGCCGTCTAGTACTTAATTTTAACATGCAACAACATTTCTTTTTATAAACAAATGTAATAGGTTTTTAGATTCTATACAATGAATTCAATTATTTATTAATTATGTACTGTTACACAAACCTAATTATATTTAAAATTTTCAGATTGTATGATTGAACGCCTTCCATTAAGAAAACATGATGGTGCACGAGTATTAGATGCATCAACACATGCACATAAAGTAATTTCAGAACCAGATGAAACGGTACATTTAAAACGTACAGAGGGTATAGAAAGGCAATACCGATTAAAATGTAAAAAATGTGGTCTCTTACTGTATTACAAACACGATCCTCTAAGTCATGTTAGTTTTATCGTTAAAGGAGCTGTAATTAAATCGAGCAATGATGGGCCAATAACAGATATTTATAATCAAGTGCAATTAGAGAAACCTAAGAAAATAATGGTTACTAAACATACAAAGAATATGGGCAAATTCAGTTCAGTCACTGTTTCTACTATTGATGAGGAAGAAGATGAAATAGAAGCGGTAACTATTTTTTTTTATATTTACAAACTGTTATTACCTTATTTTTTAGAGTGGAATGCTTTTGATGTGTAATTTTTTTTTAAAGAATATATTTTCAAAATTTATTTTTAGTATACAATTTTTCTTCTAATTTTTGGATGTTTAGAACGGTTATGAACTGTCACAGCATGACAAAATCTAGTGACAGGATTTAATACCCATTTTACATGGCTTATAATTTTATTATTACAATTATATAAAAAATTATAACCTGGTTAAAACGCATTCTATTTTCCTCTTTAATCAAAAATTTCCATTATGCTCTTGGGTTGTGTCATTTATCAGTGATTTTAATCAATTAAAGAAACAAATCAAATAAACGCTAACTTTGAACGAACACCAGAACTCTTGAGACTATACAATGATTTTGACATTTGTAAATGTCCATGTTCACATACAGTGCAACTGCTGAGAATTTAAGTTCAGTCCATTATGGCCAAACCACACAGTTTGAAATTCGTCAATGTTTTACCAATTATCAGGATATTTGGGGTTGAATAATCTGGTTTATAAAAATTTTGATTTTATTATTAATTAAAGACATTTGAATTGCAATTAAAATATGTAGTGAATGAAGATTATGAATAAGCATTACATACTTGTACTAAAATATTGTTTTATTTTATAGAGAGAAGTTGCAGACAGTTATGCAAATAATGCAAGAATTATAGAAAAACAACTTGAACGTAAGGGAATGAATAAACGTAAACAAGAACAACAGGCACAAGAACTAAAAAAAGTGAGAGGCACATTGATCGACAAATAAAAATTTATTCTTAATAATTATTTTGTAAATTTTATGTACAATAACTTAAACAATAAATGATTCCATATAACTTTGTGTTTAATAATTTATTAGATATATAGAGATTATGAAATGTACAATATCTTAGAGACTAGATTAAGGACTGGCGAGTAATGGCGTTGTTTCAATAGCAGCTGGTCTTGGTCCTCTTCGACCTACTTGTTTATGATGTCTTTCATGTAAAAACATTGTGCTTATACTCATATCTTGTGGTGCTGAAGAAAGTGGTCCTTCAGCTCTCCATGCATCACCTCTAATTGAACTATCGCATAAATCAGCCTGCAACATATAATCACCACTAGACTGTGTGTTGATTAAACTTCTTTGATTTTCAATTGTTTCAACGAAATGTTGAGCATCTGCTGGAGGTCTCCAACTTGGATTTGTTAAAGTGAAATGTACCAGAGATAATTCAGTTTTCCCATCTTCAGCTTGAGTATATTGATCAGGTGCAGGTTGACTATCCGTCTCATGCCAATCTGGATTGCCATGTTTTCTAACATCCATTTGTGCAAAGCTGCATACATCTCCAACACCCACAACAGCAACCGTAAAATTTCTATAAAAATCAACAATATCCAATACTTTTGGGTATAAATGTCTCCACAATACATAAGGAGTTATTATTGGTGAAACCAATTCTTCCAGTAAAGCGACAAGTCTATATTGAAATAGTTGTTGAAACTCAACTCTTACTCTAGTAGTGTGGGCTTGATTTTTCCAATTGTTTGGTAAATAATGAGCATGTGCTAGAACATTCGACAATAAAGCTTCAGGACAATATGCTATAGTTTCATCAGGTATTAATCCCCTACATACAGCTACAATACCACCCAAAGCAGTAATAGATCCTAACATATGTTCAACATACAATACATCTTCATCGTATATAGTAAGTGCAAGAAATACTGCTATAACAGCCCCACACATGAAAGCAATACTTCGTGCTACAATAGCTGCCAAAGGTGAATTGAATGCCGACAAATATTTTGTAGCGGGCCTATGAGCTCTACTCAATCTAGCTTGTAATTCATGGTCTAATTCATTAAAATGTCTTAAATATAATTTCCCATATAAACTCCATGTACGTACACCTAAACTACCAGGCTCTCGCTTTATAATTTCAGCATAACTAAAAAATGCGTACAGTATTTGCCACAACAATACAAATGGAGCAAATAATAAATTTGCTAAAGCTAACCAGAGTACGTGTCTTCCTAATTGTCGAGCCAATTCATGTCGAGAGGCTTGTTTTCTATATTCCTCCTTCAAATGCCAAGGATTTTCAAATGGAGCCCAAGGCCCCCAAAATAATAACAGGTTCACATTATATCTCAAGCCTTTAGTCCAATAAACTACTTCTCCAATAAATGGTATTTGCAATCGTGGTGGTATTAATCTTTTATTTGTCATTGCAACTAAATAATTATTTTGTCTTAAGATGCGGTGATATATATCTAATTCAGTCAACTCTCTTTTATGAATACACATTTGTTGTTCTAGCTGAACTTGTCTCACTTTTGTCTGTACTTCATGCCAGGTTAAATTGTCTAATTCGCTATCAGCTATACCAAGTGCTGAATTATAAAACTGTTTTATATCCCAATAATTTACCATATGATAAATTCCACGTAGCAATCGCCAACCCCAAACAATCACAGCAGTAAATAAAGCTATATAAGTAAACATTCCAAAATCCGCTCTACATTCTTGCGGTGTTAAGATTATATCAGAAATTGTTACCTTCGATGAATTGCTATGATGAGGTGGCTTATCTTTAAATAACACTGGATAATCTATGCAGTGTAAAAGGAATACTGAAAATCCAACTACAAATACAAATTGTAATAATTCTAAAAATTCCTGCAGCATCATGCACATGAATCCATGTCGCTGGTGATAACGGTACATTCGAGAGAAGAACGAGTCCAAGTCGTCTATATGATTCCATCTTTGTCTTGTTGTATCTGCTACGTGAAATAATACTCCACTTTCTTCTTGATCACCTTCTTGCAGTGATGCGTAATTTTGCATTTTAACTTTCACCTAAAATAAAAATAATATACTAATTAATTTATTCAACACATTCAAATACCTATGTAATGCCAAAATAAATCATTAAATTCGTGACCTTTTCATAAATATCCACCCCCTCCCAACTCATTGACATTTAAATCTTTTAATTATATTACACTGTAAGAAAATGTGCGTTTTTATTTCACAATAACATTTGAATAGAATCAATTATGATTGATATAGAAAATAGAATCTATTGTTTTTGCAAACAGTTATTGTATGATAATCCACCATTTCATTATAAATTAGTACTGAACAAACATAAAGATAAGTGCTTTATTAAAAAGATCCAACTCATAAACAAATCTGTTGATAAGAAACATATTGCTTTTGCTCTATTTTCAATTAATTGTATCAATAAATTAATTGAAAATGTAATAATCATTTTAACAAAGTACTGAAAGTCAAGACATCTTTTATTAGTTTCTCATTTTATGTAAAAAAATCATTCTTTATAAAGAATTTTATTAATTTTAAAACTCTTAGCCATAATCGAAATGTTGATATAATACAGGGTGGAATAAAAATAGAAAAACAACATAAAGTTTAAGATATGGTAATTTTTAACAAAATTTTAATTTTGCAATCTAAATATTATCATTTTATTCCTACCCATTTTAAATTTATATATTTTTTTGTTATTATAAAACAAATATACAAGACAAACGAAATGCTTGCTTAATTTAACATGTCACAACATTGCTGCCTTTCTCTTGCAACCAAAAAACCATATTAAAAATGAAAATTTGGTGATGCAATTCCAACTTTAAGATGACATAATTTTCGTATTTCTAAAATAATGTACTACATTGCCATCTATATATTTTTCCAGAAAAACGCCCAGCTTTACAAAAAATGTAAGACAGATTCTAATACATTTAATATCTTTGTTCAATTTATACAACCAAATTCACATTTTTTCCAATACATTTATGTCTATTATCACTTAAATCGTCTCACTTTTATCAGCTGTCCAGATGGAGTGTCGCTGTCGAACAACTTAAATAAAGTTTCATTTTCAATAATGAATTTGTTTTTGAAAAATCTCAATGACAACAAAATTCTCGTGAGGACCATGCCAATTTTTTAGAATGTTTGTAAAAGATAAATTCCACAAAATGTCTATATCGAGAAATACAGTTTGGTTAAAATTAGATGTAATAGGTGTTGAAAATAATTCAGATGGATAATAAATATAATTGCCCAAAATACAATGGAGAATTAAAAATAAATTTGCCGAATAAGTTTCAAGAACAGTGGCATAGCTATCTGTAAGCAAGAGGGTCTGCAATGCAGAAGAGCCTTCAAGCAGAGCCCTCTCAATGTCTATTTCAAAATCTAAGAAATCGGATTTAACATTCCATGAATAAAATTTTAGCATTTTTTGACAGTTTATGACATTGTTTTAGTTAATTTTAACAATATTTTTCATATTCTAAAGCTAGAATTTGCTATTTTTGAAATTTCATAATGATTTTTACACTTCTATAAAGTTATGATGTTTTCTGACAATTTGAAGATTGGATTTTGCTGACATTTTTGCCATTTTGAATCATTTTGCTGATTTTTTGTTTTTTTATTTTTAACTTTTTATAAATAGATCTTTGCATCTTTTGACATATGGCCAGATTTTGCGTTTTTTATAACAACATTTTGATATTTTATAACCAGATTATTTTGACAATTCAAAGACTGATTTTTTTAGTACAATTTTTATAATTAAAATTTTACATTTTTGATTAGGGTTTGATTTTTTCAACATAATTTTATTATTTTATAACCGTATTTTGTTATTTTTGACATTTTTTATAGCATTTTGCACGTTTTAACAGTTTTTGGTCAAATTTTGGTTAATTCTAAAAATATTTAGAAACAGATTTTGTTATTTTTGACTTTTTATAAATAATTTTTTCAATAGATTATAACCAAACTAAAAAAAACATATTTTGCGGTGAGGCCCAAAAATCCAAAACTATAGACAGAACTATCTGAAAAGTTCTGCACATATTTCTGTCCAGTCAAAAGAAGACACCGCCTAGTAAGTCTAGTTTTATCAATTTATAATTAATTACAATGTATTATTACACAGTGTGATTCATTGTTTAACCAACAAAAAACATTCAGTGTTGATTTTTAAGGTCAAAATAAGACTTTTTTTGTCTATCATTTTATTTACTCCAAGCTAGAGTAAAAAGAAAAAAATCTCATTTCAACACATTATAAAAATGAATAAGTTTTATATATTTACAAAAACCGCTTGAAATGACCTATAGACGACTGACTGAGCAGTTGCACAGCACTGCTGATATGATCTCTCTACCTGCTTAAACAATCGTTTCTCAGAGAGCTGCCCTCTCGTCATTTATAGGCTCCGCATAAACCTTTTCTTCAAAAACAAACAAAAATGGGAGTAGTCTTAACTGCAACCAATCCATCTACTTTTTGTGGTGTCATTATATTTAAGGCTATTTAATGCTAGTTATACTTCTAAAACTCGGTTTCTTTGCTATTTACAAAAATAAAATATCTTTAAAAATTTATTTATTATTGCAACAGTTTTCAAACCAGTATTTATTTAAATATAATAAAATACGCTTTAATTTGTTATACTCTAAACATTCTGAAAAAGTTGCAATAGAATGCAAAATTCCTTAAATGTTCAAAACAATCTGAAGATAAGTTAAATATGTATTAAGCTCATCTTACAACTGTCTAAAACTTTAAATGTATTTTAATTTATTTGTTAGAATGTAGTGAAACTTCTCGTACAACCATAGCTGAACTGGTGGTGAAGTAGACTCAAATCCATCTAATTGAAACCATCTGTTTACTCTATCATTGTAAATAAAACGTTGCACAATCCCATCCAAACAATGCACAAAAATTGATATTAATTATTTTGTAAGGCATAAGAATTTTTGGGCTTCAAAATTAGATGATTAAAGATACCAGCGTAGGTAAAAGTTGCTTTGTTAGTCCATCACAATCTGAGAAAAAAAAACCATTAGAAAAATTCTCTTCTTTGCAGCAGATCATCAGGTGACAAGTTTTTCTTTTTGCAGATGATGGATAACAACTTTCAAAGTCCTGTTCAAAGTATATATATTGCGTATATCCTAATTGCCAAAAAAATCTCAACATGCTGCTAGAAGGCGTTTTATCAAAGTGCTCCAAGCTCTGTTCTGTTCTTCATTCATTCTGAAGAGTTAGAGAAATTCCATCAATGAAGTTGATCCTGTCTCTCTTAGATGTTGAAAAGTATTGAAAAACACTGATCTGTTAGGGAATCTACAGGCATACTTAACTACTGCAGCATGCGCATTGCCATTACAACTGCAGTTTCAATACTGGCATGATTCTAATTAAAAATGAGTACTTGCATTTCATACAAAATTGTAGTCAACGATAAGTATTTATCTTTTTTTTTTCTTTTCACTTTAGCATTTTAGGAAATAAATTAATGAACAAAAAGTCTTATTTAAACCTGAAAAATCAGCACTGAACGTTTGGCAGTTTAACTATAGATCACCCTGTAGACTAACAATTTTCTTGGATTTCAGAGTTTGAGGATATAAGAAAGTAAAACCTCTTAGAGTACCACCACTCTTCTTCATGTTTCTTCTATAAACTATCAATCTCTTTAGACCACGTTTTTCGGCTCCCAATGCTATTAGGTATCGCAAAGAAAAGTCTAATGCAAAGCCTCCAAAAATTAAAACGCAATCAGTTGACGACCTGAAAAAACCACATAAAAACAGAAACTCGTAGAAGATAATACGATAACAAAAAGAAAGTGCATAGATGACGCCAACGCATGATTACTCAAAAAATAAAAATTATAGCAAACACATTAAAACATAAATAACGTGCACCACTACTAGTACATTTAATGCAACAGATTAAGAAAGTTTCAAAATATATCTTTACAATAAACCACAACAATTAATGGGAGAGCAGAAATCAAGGCCAAAGAAAAATCTCAAACCATAAGACTACTAAACATCAACAATACTATAACAGAGAAAGAAATGCAGTACAAAGAAAGCCTCAGACTATCAAAGAGAGCTGATAGGGCTGATATAAATTGACTAAAATATACCTTCTTTACACACACTGCAGCTAAACAAGTAACAAGCAAACACAGAATTGTAGAAGGTTGGAACAGATGCAGAGTAAAAAAAAGACAATAATAAATCAATCAAGCTTATAAACTGTTGTAAAAAAAAGAACCCGCTACTTTCAAGAATACAGAACAAAAAGCTAAATCAATGACCTACTCAATGAGCTCTATGAAAATTGATATTGCCCTTACATAGAAGTTGAACAAAAATATGAAAAAAGACATGAATAACAGACAAAAACCAAGACGCCACAATCTACACTTCATGTCTAAATCCAAACCATCCAAAATTAGTCGTAGAATCAAATTCCAGATTATTCTTAAATTAAATACCAGAAAGGCATCAAGTATAGAAAAAATTCCACATATTATTCTTAAAAAATTAGATAACAGATCTTCTGGCAAATGTTAGTCACAAATGGAATTCTACTTTAGACAAACATAGAGAGAATCTTGAAGTAGCTCTAGACTTTTCCAAAGCATTTAATAAGGTATGTCATCCTAATCTTATTAACAAGCTCCATTGATCAAAAACTGTACGTCTTATCAATAATTTTCTTAACAATAGAAAAATTGCCATTAGAAAGTGATACAGTCAAAGAAGAAGAAGAAGAAGTTGACAATGATGCCTAAAAATTAAAGCTATTAAGAGTTTCGGTACTTGTATACAATAGGCGGAAAAAAACCACTTCAAATTAAATAATTTAACAAACTTTTAAATGCTACGACAACGTGCAATAAAGATTAAGCAAGGTTGCATTCACCAGACTAAACTATCAGTTTTTCCAATAAGTGTTTTGTTTATATTTGTGTTTTGTAATAATTATCTTGAGGTTTATTTTTTTCTTGAAAATTTGTTTTTTTGTCATTATAATAAAATCTTTTAATGTTCCTTTTGCTTAATTATTTTATTACTCCAGTAATCTGGATTAATCCATGTTTTAATTTAATTCAATAGCAGAGCTTTGTATTAAATATTGATGAACATCTGAAACTAAACTACACTATCTCTTCTAAATTCTTTTCATAAACAAGCTATTCAAACCATTGCCGATCCGATAATGACTTAGATACTTTACAACATCGGCGTAATGTTTCAATTGTTGTTTCTGTAGATATTATGCAAACATTGTTCAAACATTCAGACTGCTTAAATCTCATCTTCAATGTGATAGTAGTAGTAATTGAAATTCAAAGACATATTTATGTTTTTGTGACATATTAAGAAATTTCTAAATATCATATTTAAAAAAAAAAAAAAAAAACCCTACATAACAACTGACCAATTTCAACAAAATTACTCTCATAGGTAGTGACTTCAATAAAACGTGGCTCAACAATAGAAGATGCTATTAAGTAATGCTACTAAAAACAATTTTTCATATTGAATAGAAGAAGGTCACCCTAATTCTCATTGAGAAACCAAATAAACATGGTAAACTCTTACAGACCAATATGCCCAATAAACACAATGCAGCAACTTTCAAACAAATTTTGAACGCACTCCTACTTAAAGAGATTTGTGTAGCAGTGATTTAAAGTCAACAAGCAGTTCATTACTATTTACTTGGGTTGAATATAGTTAATAGTAATAAGTAATAAAGCATCCAGGCATAATATACAACAACCAACTCTATATGTTATTTCATTAAAATATAAGCAAAAATGTTAAAAACAATTTCTACAAGGTTTGATATCATAGTAAAACAGCACTTTAAGATAAATAGATTTGAAAATCTTTTTTTTTAATTAAATCTCAAATAAGAATTCTTATAATAAAATAGATAAATTACATTCACCTAGAATTTAATTGCAAATGATCAAAAGACCAATTGTGAATTTACTCAAATACTAATCAAGACGTATATGAAGATGATGCCTCTAAAAGATGTTTATCAAAATAGTCAATTAAATTCTCTAATTATAAAATAGTAGTAGCGATATTGTAGCAATAAAAAAAAAATGTGATCTGATACTATACAATATTTTTATGAAGAAAGTTTTTACAAATGTATCTCATTATATCAGCAAATCTATCTGTGAAATAAATTTATTGCAATATTAATACCTAATTATATGAAACATGCACATTGAAGATTTAATCACAAAATAGATTTTCTTTTGTTTTAAAATTGTTATCTGTTTATAATAATAATAATATAATACAACAGGGGTAAGTTTTAAAAAAGAACGTTTATGTCAGTTTTACTTTTTGACATATGTCAATTGACACAACTTAACTTCCTAATCAAACATTACATATTTTGACTTGATAAAATTAAATTTATAATAACTTTTAAAATAAATTTATTTTTATTTTAGTACTTTAGTTAATATAAAAAACTTACTTTTTATAGGTTTACATAATAATATTACTTCATAATACACTCTAAGAAAAACATATTTTAAATCTCCCGCCTTCTACCTGTCAAGGTGGACATTACCCATCTCTGAGGGAATAAACTATTTCTACCCTGAACGCTTGAACGTACATTCTCAAACAAACGTTCTGCATTTATGAGTGCTTTAAAGAAAAAAAATAACAACCGAGCGCATTTCTCCTAAATCAGAACGCATCCCAACTAACAAACTTAAAATCTACAAACGTTAAAATATTACCATTATCTTAAAAAAAGATAATACGTATCAACTGTGTAAAATATTAACAAGTTCTGAAATGCACATAAATTCTCTTAACATAATTGATTAACATTTTTATGTATTATCGAGGGTTCAGTTTTGATATTATTAATTCAAAATAAATGTTTAAACCATATATTAAAAAAAAAAAACGCATTCTTTATCAGTGGTAAATTGTAAATAATAATACATATAAAACAAAATGTTAAACTTGCCTTGATTTTGTACCAGATGTTGCAAAATAGAAAAAACTTAAAAATGTCTTAAGAGTTGTCTTGTGTGTATCTTAATATACGAGCAATGTATCAAAGAATAAATAAATAGAAAAAAATCACATACAACTAAATCAACTTTGTTTTTGTAATATCAATCCATGTAAAAACATGCACACTGAGTTCATCGCAAAATAGATTATTCTTTTGTTTTTGATTGTTTGTAATTTCTCAAAACAAAATAGCAGCATACAGCTGTATTCTAGATTATAATCAAGAAAGTCATGATGTCTAACAAATAAATTTTGCAAACCATTGTTTTATTTCAACAAAACATTTTGGCATAACATAGACATTAACAAGTGTCTTATATAATTTAAATAGATATAGTACAATGTAGAATATATGCATAAATCAATTGAGCATATTCCATTTGTGATCAATGCTGTCAATCAGATTTGATCAATGTGAAAATAATATAATTACAATCAAGAATTTAATAATTATTGTTTATGATGTAAACAGCTGATTATTATTGATTAACCAACAAAACAAATATGATCAAAGTAAATTAAACATAAATGACTTACCTTCTAGTATTGGTGATTTCTGCATTACTAAAACGATTTCTTATTGATAATCCCGAATCAAAATACAAAAAAATCTGTTTATAAATAGACCACAAAATTTACAATAACAAAGAAGTCTCGGTCATCTTCGTGCGAATGCGCTTTGGTATGATTTGTATTTATTATGAAACCCCCACAAATTAATTAATTCCTTTTTCAAAACCATTAAAATTTAGTTGTAAGCTAATTATGTTAAATTAAGAAAATTTATTAACAAATTCTTAATATTTACGTCGTATTAAAATGTGATTGTCATGCAGTTGGCATGAAATGTTCGCAAGCGTGAAGTTAGCACTGTTTATTCCATGGAGGTAAAGGTTCTCCCACTCCACTACACCGCACATTCGCACTGCCAGGACCGGCTCGCTACGATTTCGAGAGAAGAGTAAAATGTTAAATAATATTTAGCTTGCTTGATTTTTATTTTCTAAGCAACATTTTTTTTTTGTAATTTGTAAATAATATAGTATTTGTTTTTTTTTACGGATTTATGTATTTATTAGGTGTTTTCCATTTGAGCGCTTCATGCACCCGGTGCGTTAGAGAATTTTTAATTTTTGCTGGCAATAGCGTCACACACTTGACAAACGCACCAGAAAACACATCGAAAATGTAAGACGCGTTTGACAATCAAATTTAAGAATTACTGAATTAATGCCACCAAGTGCGACTATTTTGTAATAGAAAACAGCTATTGTGTGCGTTTAGGGAACACAAGCGTTGACTAATGTTGCCAACACGTTTACTTTTTAATGATTACTAAACAAATACGTTAAATATATCATTGACCATTTTAATCAGCGGTCAAATTTTAGATTGTTTAAGTGAATGCTTGGTTGTATTCAGTAAATTTTCAACCTTTAATAGTATCAAATTGCGTCAACGGTGTTTCGTAAACGCACCCAGTGTTACTGTACTCCAAACACAAATAGCATTTTAGCGCCATAGTAGATAAAATGGCAACTACTCCATGTTGACTAAGATTACTCAATTAAAGTTCAACTTTGCCGGTGCTTAACCATCTGTAGAACGAACGTTTTGGTTCTGAAAAATATGCACCCTAGTGCGCAAAGAGTTTACTAACCGAAAACGCCATTAATATAAACCTTATAAATTTATTTAATTAACAATTTCAGTAAATTTAGTTGATAACTTCCACATGGGTACACAACAAAATAAAAGCATTTTTATATATAAAAGCAAGATTTCAGATTATATAAATGGCATGTATACCTAACATCGACATTCAAATGTCAATAAAGTTAATACGCATGAACACTGTGCAGGCGTGACTTATGTGAACATAGCAACTAATCAACATTTGCTTGTTGACAAATCAGCCGCCCGATAGCGCATTCCTTAACCGCAATCGCTAATAATAGGCAACTTAATATACACAAAAATATTGTTTGCTTTATGAGCCAAGCTATACATAGTTGAATTGCTGTAATTGTTTTTTTGCACGTTTTAAGTAGATGTAGAGTGTCTGAGGGTGTGGTTAGATTATTAACACATAAACCAAGTGAGCCTTGGGCTTAAAAAACAACTGCAAAAGATCGATAATTTGACTGGTGAGATCTTTATGTAAAACACAATAATAGTAACAAACAGTTATACATATACAACCTGGCATAAAAGTTTTGTGTTAATTGTGATAACTGAGCAGAGTTTTTATAAATACTTTAGAATTATAGTATATCATGTTTTAGTGTTATGATAAATACTTTGGTGTTGTAGTATATCATGTATTAGTGTTATAATAGATATTTTGGCATTACGACCTATTAGTTCTATGCTAGAGAGAAACAGAGTGTCTATATTTGCTAATTATGTTGTATTTAATAATTATGTGCAGATTTAATTGATATAAAAAAGTTTAAAACCAATGGCAAATCAATTCGCCGTGCTATGCCAAAATCAAATCCTGAAAAATGTAGTTAATTAAAATGGCTGCCTAACGACAATTAGAAAAGCTTGAACAACTCAAAGCATACGCAAGAAAATTTTTTAACAGAATATTTAAAACACTTCTACTGCCGCCAAACCAAAAACGATCTGTTCAAAAAAACCCTAAGAACAACAAGTTAGTTGCTTAAAACGCACGGATAGCACACACACTGTTAACCTCTCGAACGCAACAAAAATACCTTTTAAAAGTTATTTTCTAGACTGTACTACACAACACAAAAGTGATCTGATACTGCAACCCTAACCCCATCAGGATATAATTGAGCTGTTGATCTTTAGAGGAGACGCGTATAACCTCTGCTACAATGAAGCAAGGATATTATCCTGATTTACCTGGCAAGAAGCTATAGAGCATGTATTGTTTTTTGCGACATTCATGTAGCATAAAAAGAAATAAAAACTGTATTTATATTAAAACCAGGGCGTAGTGATTACATCTTATTGCCCAATAAGCTTTACTTTTTTTCTCTTGAAAACACTTAAAAAACTGTGCAAAAGATCAATTTGTAAAACGGCACTAATAAGCCGATACACTCAAACCAACGTGCATTCACTTGGGAAAGATCCATCAAATCAATTTTACATTGTGTGACAGATCGACAAAATGTCCACCTTAGATGTATAGATAAAATACACGGATAAATTAACTGTAGCAGTTAATGTAGGAAACACGTTGATTAGAGTTGTTGCCAAAAGCTGCCCAGAGGGAAATGTATTATCACCGCTACTATAAAACATAATAGTAAACAGTCTTGTTAAAAAACTCAATGACCGTGCCTTCTACACAATTGGCTACGCAGATAATTTTTGACAACCGTTTTCAAAGATTGTACTATAGTTATACACAGCTGTTATAAGACCTGTGCTCACCTACAAGCTTTAGTGTGGTAGCCAAGAACTAAGCAAAAAACATCTGCCAATTAACTTAATCAGTTCTTGCAACTAATGGCGTGCCTAAGTAAAACAAGCAACATACAAACAACACCAACTCCAACCATAGAAGCAATGCTGTGTTTGCTACCCCTTGACATCTACGTTAAGAAAGTAGCAAAAACTGAATGTACACTGCAAGGAGAACTAGCAGACTCTGTTCCCTCCTAGAAAATGCTGTTAAAAAACTCCACTGCTAAAAATATAAACAAACATTATGGCACTCTATATTGTATTTTAATAAACCTACAATGTACAAATTCAACATCAACAACAACAGCAAAAAGTAGATAAGGATAAATTCCTACAAATCTACACCGATAGTTCTAAAAAACAACAAAGCTCTGGAACGGGAATCTACTGGCAAAATATAAATGCTTCAATAGCCTTACTTCTGGTAATACAAAACTATCTTCCAGGATAATCTCTGAGGCAACAGAAACTGTAATCCGAAAAACATCTAACAAATTAACGGACAGCAAAGCAGCAATTCTAGTTATAAAGAAGCCTAAGATTATATCAAAGCTAATATTATAATGTTACTTGGCCTTCACCCTATTAGCACGTACAAATAACATCAAGCTGTGCTGAGTGAAAAGACAATCCAATACTGTAGGAAATACTAAAACTAGCGCGCAAAAAATCATTCTCTAAAATGTGTGAACCTCAACTATACTAAAACCAAATACGTATCATGCAATAATAGTACGGTGGTACAATACCCCATGCTGTAGATAAACAAAGAAGACAATAAATACCCCAAACCCTAAAAGAAAAATTATTAACAAGAGTGTTGACAAGGCATTGTCAACTTAGAAAACGCATGCATACGCCAAGAATTAAAAATTGAGCATATGCTTGGTCCTTTTTTATGCAAGGGAGTTCATGTTGGAAGAGAGCTGGCTTGCCATGATTAGCACAAAGAAAACTTCTTCAAGCGGTGTCCTAACATACATCAACCATATAGACTGGTTGTGCATCAGAGCAACAAAATGAGGTAATCACTGAAAAAGATACAAAGTGCTTATTGAGTCTTAAATGCTTGGGAACAGAATGTTTTGTTGCGTCAGTTATTTGACGGTACGTCTGCCGTTTTTCAGTAACAGGGCAAACGGAGAACTGTGTGAATTTACAACTTGCAGCCTCTCCTTCATTATTGCCGCGCTTCTCCTACATAAAAATTTAGATTGTTGAGTTCGATACCAAGTCAGATCAGGAGTTGATTTTCCTGCTCCGGTTTTTGTTTTTTTGCTATAACAATTTTTTTATTTTTTTTAGCAGAATTTGCAATTCGATCTTGCACAACAATTCTCACCAAAATGTTTTTTTTGTGAACGTTTTATGTAAAGAATTTTCCAATAAGAAGTTTCATTTTAAATAGCAGGCTATTTGTGCAGCTGTCAATTTTGAAGCTATTATCTTTTGACATTTGACAAGTTAAAACTACGCCATTATTAAAAACGAAACGATACACGCTTTAACAATGCATTAAAATTATTAAAATTCACTACAAAAATGGTGAACATTTTTCAGTCACAGTTCGCAAAATTAAAGCACTTTTTGGTCGTAGTAAAGCAACTTCTCGGCCGGCAATAGTAAACCAGGTGGAAAAATTTAAGCGTTTGGGACAAATTTGTGATGTAAAGAATCGAAACCGCGTGCATTGCTCAAGAACACATGAGAATATTGCTGATGTAGCCCGTAGTGTTGAAGAAAACTCAGGTTTGTCAATTCCTCGTCGATCTTTAGAATTAGACATTCCACAAACGACATTACACCGTATTTTGCATAAAGACTTAAGTCTTAAGACTTTTAAAAGTTAGTTAATACAAGAACTCAAGCCGATCGATCACCATAAACGTCGTATCTTCGCTGATTGGGTCCTTCAAATGCATCAAAATGATCCGGAATTTCATCGAAAAATCATCTTCAGTGATAAAGCCCATTTTCACCTTGGAGGCGTTAATAAGCAAAATTGTCGCATTTGGGGCTCAAAAAATCCAAGAATGAAAGTCTTTGCACCTTCAACGTGTCACTGTTTGGTGCGGTTTTTGGGCTGGCAGTGTGATTGGACCCTACTTTTTCAAAAATGAGACTGGTGCAACTGTTACGGTAAATGGATGGCGCTACCAAGCTATGATTAATGATTTTTTATGGCCGGAATTAGAAGATATTGATGTGGCCGACGTTTATTTTCAGCAAGACGGCGCTAAGTAGTCACACAAGCAACAAAACAATCGCGATTTTGCAAGAAAAGTTTCTTAACCGTGTTATTTCTCGAAGAGGTGATCACAATTGGCCACCAAAATCTTGTGATTTAACACCTTTAGACTTTAGGAAGTTATCGAGAACATACAGCCGCAAATGTGCGAATTGTTCATAGAAAATTTTATGAAAAGAATGTGGTACTGCAACCGTAACCGTGGCGGCCAATTTGACTGATATCGTTTTCAAATGTTAATGGCATACCTTCATCTTTACAATGAAATAAACACTTATTGATTTCTCTTAAAAAATACCCGTTTTTTTTTTAATATCAAAATGGAACTTTTTGTTGGAAAACCTTATATATGTATATGGCCTTATATGAGTCAAGTGTAAGAAATAAAATTTTGTTTTTGCTTAAACTACTGAAAATGTCTTCCTCTACATAAATCTTGATTATGTACATTTTTTCAGATTTTTTCAATGAGCCATTTCCGACTAATAATCAATCAAAATTTGAAAAAATCATGGTTTTTGAGTTTTTTTACATTTTTTGATTGTTTGTAACTTCTCAGAATTGTATTTTTATTAAAAATTTATAAAAAAACTTTTTTTTTCAAAATTATTTAAAGAATAAGTTTTTATAGCCAACATTTTTTTCCCTTGAATTTTGAAAATTTTGTAAAACTTTAAAAGACAGTTTTTCTTAAAAAAGATGACGGGTATTTTCTTTTTTTCTCAAATATGGATAAAACGTGCACATATAGTGCAAAAGATACCCTGAACATTTCAGGAAGTGCCGTGGAGTACGCTCCGTGATCTTACAATGTATCCACAGAAATACTTAAAAATAGCGAAAAAAGCTTAAATTTTAAATTTACATTTTTTGATCGTTTGTCACTTCTCAGGTTTGCATTTTTAAGAAAAAATTATAACTCATTTTTTTTTCTTGGGCGTTTCACCCAACTGAGCCAAGAAAAAGTTTCTTAATTTGTTAATGAAGGTAACATTTAATTTAAAATTTACCTTAAATCATCTCGGAAAGTATGTATAATAATCGTCCCAAAAATTTCACATCTGAAAAATTTGTTACGCAATTCATCAAAGCAAATGCATAAATCAATTGGTTGATGCTAACACAATTGGCAAAATAATTTCCTAAGTTTCCAAATTAATAAAATTAAAAACTCCTCTTACATTGGCCACGCATTCAAGAAGAGTTCCGCCACTTTTCTCGCAAATACCGGAGTAAATGTATTAAAATTAAAGCGTCATGGAAGTCTTCTGCAGTTGCTGAAAGCAACGTACGAGACTCAATTGAAAACAAAATTCAATTTTGTAAAAAGATACCACACTGTGGCACAGTTGAAGATATATTGTTAGTGAAATAATAAAACAATTTATTATTTAATAATAAAATAAAACATTATCTAATTTTTTTAATTTTATTATTGTTATGGATTACCACATAGTAAAAGTCTCAACCATCCTTTATCTTAATTTACTATGTTTTTTATCACAAATTTATTCTTACGAATACATGATGTTCATAAACATGAATTATCACATAGTAGAGGTCAGAACCATCAATAATATTATGTCGTTAGTTATGAAATCTGAAGAAAGAAATAATAATACTGTTAAAGCGTAAAGCGATTAAAACAATACTTGGTAAATGGTTGTTTTTATACACTGAATGATTATTTTAATAGTACTTTGTAAATCTGTGTTAATTTTGTTAATCTTTGTCGGTTTTTGTATATGAAATTTTAAATGGTACTTGACGTTGTTTGCTTCTTAGCGCCTATGATAATAAAGATATTATTATTATTATTATTATTATTATAACTAGAGGCCATAGGAAAAAAGGAATCTCCAATAATCTTTAATAACTAGACTTTCAATATTAATTCCAAATAAATGTTAATTTTAAATTTGCTTGTAGTTAAAATAAATAAATGTTATTTTTTTACTTACCAACCTAGTGCTTTTGGCTTAATATTGCAAAACTATAATATTTGTTTTCCATAGAAATATACAGTGATTAAGTTTTTTTCCGACTGAACCATGTTTTTTATATGTACATACATACAACAAATTCAAAAAGAATTAATAAAAAAAAATATTTATGAAGATCAGTGAAGTTTATTGCCATATATAAATATTCTAAAATAATTCTTTTTTTATTTATAATCCGGTCCTGGTTCGAGTTAAAAATCTTGATGCAAAAATAAATTCATCCATTACTTATTGTTTAAAATGCTGAGTAAAATATTAAATATTTAAAAAATAATTTTCCTGAATATGTTATTCCCGGACAAAAAGTAGTAATGATAAAAGAATTGGTGGAGCGGAGCGGTGGGAACCTTCCCCTACTGCCTATGTAGCGTACATATGCTAAACTCACTACTTTCAAGAACACTTCACCATTGTTGGCAACACTTGTATTTTGTCACCTGTCAAATGTAATTTGTTATATTTTACTGGTTATGTGTCGATAAACTTTTGGTGCCACGTAATTTTCCACAAATTTAAAGAAATGGGGAATGCTAGCAGCGTTGACATACCCGGTGGTGGTACCGAGGGTTACCATGTTTTAAGGGTACGTAATTACATGCTCTCAGATTAGTAAAAACATTTTTATACTGTATAACATTTTTGTTTATAAATTTCTAATTTCAATCAATTCTATTGAGATTATTTATTTATAGGTACAAGATAATTCACCAGGTAGTACTGCTGGATTACAAGCCTATTTCGATTTCATTGTTGCTATTAACGGAACAAGATTGGATCAAGATAATGATATGTTTAAACAAATATTGCGGAACGGAATAGGTTTGTGAAATTATATTAAATAATATATTTTTATTGCAATATTTTATGTCTAAATAAATAGTGGCTAATTAAACTCAATAAATATGTTGAATTTGACAAGTTAAATATACCACCTACTACTTTTTATATTATTAAATCAAGGCTAAAGTTTGGTTAATAAAATTCTTACGATATCAATTTATTGCTTATACGTAATATTTTAATTTTAGGAAAGAAGTTACCGATGACTGTATATAGTAGTAAATCCCAAAGTGTTCGAAGTGTGGTTATTGAACCGAGTGAATCATGGGGTGGTGCTGGTCTATTAGGTGTCAGTATAAGATTTTGTTCATTTGAAGGTGCGAACGAAAATGTTTGGCATATACTTGAGGTCCATCCCAGCTCTCCTGCTGAAATGGCAGGATTACAATCATTCACAGATTATATAATTGGTGCAGAATCAGTACTTCATGAAAATGAAGATTTATTTGCATTAATTGAAGCACATGAAGCGAGATGTTTAAAACTGTATGTTTATAACAGTGTCGCTGATACATGTAGGGAAGTAACAATTACACCTAATGCTTCATGGGGTGGAGAAGGTAGCATTGGATGTGGTATAGGATACGGCTATTTACATCGAATACCGGTCAGAGCTAATGTGCCTGAAGAGGCCACACCGTTTTATAAACAAACTAATCAAAACATTCCTAATGTTCCGTTAACTACCACACAGGTACCAATGAGCAACCCAAACATCACACCTAGTAATTTTATTAATGCACCACCGGTTCCTATTGATAATATAATTAATCCACCAATGCCCATTAATAACGTTATTAGTCCACTTATGAGCAATGTTATTAATCCCCCTTCATCAATTAACAATATAATTAATGCTGGTGTTAATATAAATACTATGCCTGATATAAAAGATTTACCACCACCACCAGTTACTAACCAAATGGCTCCAGTACCGCAATTGCCTATAACAAACCCAATGCATAATCCGAATAATAATCCTAATATGCAATTACCTTATTCTGTTAATAATAATCCTGCTGATTCTATACCATATCCAACAATTCCCAATATTGCCCCATATTATAGTACTGTTAACACACCTAATGTCCCAATAATGGATAACACACAATTTAATCCAACTGCATTATCCTATCCATCAAATTATAATCAAAGTATGGATCTGACTCAACAAGTGCCCCAATATGGAAATCCACAAACATCTATTAATTTTCCAAATAGTCCAATAAATCCACTTTATACTGCAGTAACATACCCGCAAGCTGTTACTCAACCGACTGCATTTAGTCCAAATAATCCTTTAATATTTGATCCAGATATAGCCGCCAGATCTGCCCAACAATTACTTGCTGGTAATTCTGAATATAAACCTAGTTAAGTTAAAATTGAATTGAAATAAATTTTGCTTAATATTATTTGTATTATATGAAATAAACACAATTATATTTGATGCCTGTCTGTATTATAAGTGCAATAAATACTGGGATTTTAAGTTTTATCATGTATATTAAAAAAAATTGATAAAATGACAGTTTTATGTAATTTAATAAATAAATTTTTAATTCTAAAACTATTTCGTTGTTGTTTTTACAACTAACACAATACAATTGTCACATTAATACATAAAATGACTAGTTTTGTATAAATTAAGCTCATTTCAAGGTCTTATGAATTAAGTAAAAGAAATATTCATGTAGATAATTACCTTGAAATTTAAAATCTTTTAAATTTTCACTTTTATTTGTTTATTACCTCATTTTACATATCAGTCATTTTAGTTAGTGTTTTCCTGCTTTATACATCACAGTTTTATTTATTTACGTAAGCAATTTAAAGAATTCTGCTAATCTATCTGATAAGCATAAACTTAGATATGTTTATCTAAAAAATTTACAAGTGCTTAAAGTATATCATTGGTTGAGTGTACATACTCATACACAATGTTCACCTGTTGCAAGTCTACTACATATTCTATTAATAAAGACTTGACGCATGATGATAAAACGAAAGAAAGTGTTGACAAGCCGATATCTACACAACCAGTTAAAAATAGTTGTGAATTCAAAATACCCTCTGTAATTATAACACCTGAGGAAGATATTAATTTAGAAAATGGAAAGAAAGATATTGAAGTCGCTTCAATACACACTGTATCATCTACCAGTTCTTTGGAGATTCCAAAAAATGAAATATCAGGTAAATCAATGTTTAATGCAAAACAGACAGACGATATAAAATTGAATTCTGATGGAGAGGAATCGAAAGAAAATGGAACGATAATTTCACAATCTGATGAAATTACAAAACCAATACTTGAAGAGAATGGCATTAAACCAGAATTACCAACTAATGATGACGAGTTTGATGAAAAAATGATTAATAATGAAGATGTTCATTTTACTACACGAAGGGGTGGAGTAAGAAGTCAAACTATAGAGTTTAATCAAGAAATTGTGAAATATAAAAAAACTAAAGAGTAAGTAAAATATCAATATATGTTTATTAATTCAGTAAATATAGTGTTTATCAACCGTACTTAGAAATTTAAATGAGGTCAGCATTAAAATAATAAATGTTTTTTAAAGAATTATAATTATTTTTTACATACATATAAACATATTTAAATTATCAAACATAAATGAAGTCATATAAAAGTATATTGTTCAAGTAATGCTAAATATTATAATTTTTTTTTTTTTATTTTAAAATGTTTATTTAGGAATTACTTAATATGTCGCAACGTAAAAATATCTTTGAATTTCAAAGAGTGACTTGTTGAAATGAATTGAAGGCAAGATTTAAGCAGTCTGTGAACATTGGCATTTAATTAAAGTACCTAAGTTATTAGTCAATTTTGGATTGACAATGATTCGAAAACCTTGTTTTTGAATAGAATTAACCTTGAAACAGTGGCGTAGGTATCTGTAAGCAAGGGTCTGCATTGCGAAAGGGCTCATAAGCATGTCGGTTTCCAAATTTAGGTTGAGAGTTAAAACATGAATAAAACAATATTTTCATACTTCATGGTCGAATTTTGCTATTATTGACATTTCATCGATATAATTTTGCACTTTTTGTCGGAATGTGTTTTTTTTTAACAATATATTGATATTTCATGGCCGGATTTTGCTATTTTTGATATTTTTGGCTATTTATGACTTTATAAATAGATTTTTACACTTTTTAGCAGTTTATGGCTAGATTTTTGCTTTTTTTAACAATATTTTGATATTTCAATGCTGGATTTTACTATTTTTAAAATTTCATGTAATATTTTTGCTATTTTTTACATTTTATGAACAGAATTTTGCATTTTTTAACAGTTTATGACCAAATTTTGGTGTTATTTGACAATATCGAATTTTGGTTTTTTCTAACAATATTTTATAGCAGAGTTTTGCTATTTTGTTTTTTTATGATTAGACTTTTCAACAGTTTAGGGTGGAATTTTTTATTTTTTACAATTTTTGATATTTTATAGATTTTGTTGTTTTTGAAATTTCATGAATGATTTTGATGCTTTTTAACAATATTTTAATGTTTTAAGACAATATTTTGCTATTTTTGACATTTCATAAATAGAATTCCGCATTTTTCAACAGTTTATGACCGTATTTTGATTTTTCTAACATAATTTTCAAATTTTATGACCGGATTTTGATATTTTTGATAACTTATGGTTCAATTTTGGTGCTGTATGACAGTACTTAATTTTTTATGGCCGTGTGGCCAGATTTCTTTTTTAACAGTTTATTATACATATGTTTGTTGATTTCTGATAATGTTTGGATGTTTCAAGGTCGGATTTTTATATTTTAGACATTTTATGAATAAAATATAAGTTTTGAAGTTTTCAATCGTTTTTACCCAATTATGATTCTTTCTGAAAATATGTTATTATTTTATGACCAGATTTTTGACTTATTCTGAATAGATTTTTGCAGTTGTTTATGAACGAATTAAAAAAAAACACAAAATTAGAGCCGTTTTCAATATTTTGCGGTGAGGACCAAAAATACTAGCTACACCAATGTCTCATTAGAGACTGCAAGCATCTAATGAAACTCGCGTATTGTTAAACTCCCCGGCCTCGATAATAATAATAATAATCTTTATTAGACACTAAAAAAAAATTATTTACATGACTCCTTTAAAGTAGGCTTCTTGCGCCTCCACACACTTGGTTCTCCGTTTCTTTCACTGCCAAAAACACTCCTCGAAGTTTATTTTTTCGAATGGTGTTCGGACGTTGCATTCTGCATTATCTCTTTTTTGCTTTGATAACGGGATCTTTTCAATGGCATCTTTAATTTTGGAAACAACCAGAAGTCGCAAGGAGCCATGTCTGGAGGTTAGGGAGGTTGGCGAACGACTGGAATTGCATGTTCTGCCAAGAAAGACTGTATCAGGTGCGATGAATGAGATGCAACTGCCACTTTTTTCCGTCCAGAGGTCTGGTTTTTTTTATGAATGCATCACGAAGTCGATGAAGAACTTCTTGGAGTAGTTTTTTTAATCATTGTTTGTCCTTTCGGTGCGTATTCGTGCACGGATATCAAAAGAACACTGTTAGCTTTATTTTGATTTTGCTTCTCACCTGTCCCACTTTTTTTGGTCTTAGCAAAAACAGATGTTTCCATACCAACAAGACAGTGTCCAGAAACTTAGGTTCAGTGTTGGTAGTAACTAGCAAGTCCTGTGCAACCGCAAGACAGGGTTTTTTCTATTTTGCCGACAAATGCCTGGCCACAAGTTTTGCAAACACTCTGCGCATGATCAAATCTTCACGCTTTAAGAATTGCCAAGCTTTTGACAACATTTTATGCAGTATGTTCAACTCGTTCATTTATTTTAAGATTAATCATAATCCGACGAACACGTATAACAGCATCTCACTTGACGGCTAGTAGGCAACAACTGACGCACTAGAACGCAGAAAAAAAAATGAAACATGCGCATTATACTGTCTTTTTCAACTGTGCAAAGTGGCGCCGGGTCTTGCATCACTTCGTCGTTTGATGAGGGTCGGGTTGGGCATACCATGTTGCTCGGTAAACATTTTTTTGTTGCTTGTTCATTATATATTTCATAGGTTTATCTTTTTAATTTTATACCTATTCTGGCAGGTTGTCATTACCGGGGTTCTATATGAAAGGATGAGGTAGGGGAGAGAAAAGATAGCATGTGTAGGAAAGTAAGTAAGGATTAACGTCTATAAAGGTCAAGGTCTCGTGGCAGGAAGTTTGGGTACGCGAGGTCACCAGCTCTCGAAAGCTAGATTTAGCTTCCATGCGTTTAGATTAAATAGGAATAATGTATTTTTGACCCGGGACACAGGAGTTTGGGTACGCGAGAACACTACTCCTCAAAAACTGAATCTGTCTACTTAATGCCAGAAACTTGGCTTTGAATGCCAGATCCAGCAGTGATGTTTGCGACACATGATTTACATTAGCAAGAACCGTAACTATCTAGACTATTTTCTAATAATAGGTAAAATTTTATTTTTTGACAGATTTTATTAAAATCTACTTAACCTAACAAAACTTTGTTACATTGACAAATTTTTTATGTTGTTATTATAATTTGTCGCTATTGTAATACTCTATCTATTTGGCTTATTTGGCCCATAATAGTGTCTTGGGAGGTCATCATTGGTAATCAGTTTGAGAAATCTGTGAACAGTGTATTATTGATTCTTATAGAACCGACAAACTAGCAGAAATACATAGTTCCTTGCACTTTTATAGTATAGTAAACATTTTCTGGGATTAATAAAACCATACTATTAAAGGCATGCCGAAGCTAACTTTATTGTTTAACAAGGTGTTGATAAAATAAACAAAGAAATTTAACTGGAGGACTTCTTTTAAGGTTGGTATTGAACAAAATCTGAAAGTCATCTTTGAAGATTTTTTTGAATAAACAATAACAATTTATTTATCAATCAGGGTAAATGTCTTGAACGTACACGTTTGATACCAAACTAATTAATAGATTTATCTGGATAATGTAACTACAAAGCCAAGGCCGTTCAGGTGCTGTTTGCAACCAAATTGATGGTCGGACTAACTAACACCTGATATGACCAGATGTCTACACATTGTGCTGATCGGTCTGATTATCACATACAGCGCGCTCGTATGGGGTGAAAAAACTACCTTTAAAGTACGGCAACTAAACTTTGTAAAGTACAAAGATTAGCATGTTTGCCGATAATGAAAGCAGTGATAACAATTTCTACAGTAGCTATGGAAACAGTGCTATTACTACTACTGCACTTAGTTGTGACGATAGAGGCAAGACAAACAGCGTGCTTACTACAGTTACTACAGATAAATGAACACATTGGGTAAACATGCCTTAGCTATTCAAGCTGAGCATGGTGCGGTAGAAACATGATTGAATTGGGACAACACTTTAACAGACACTACTACATGTGATACGCTTGCCAGTAATAAAATCTAAACTGATCTGGATATCAAATGAACAGGGTATAGAAAACAACCTTAAAGCGGACCATCTTGCCAAACATTTATTTGTATACTAAAAATTCTAACACACACGGTTTAGGCTTTGGTGTTTATGAATACTGATCACTTGCGTAACAGCTTAGTGTTTTTGTTTGGTTTAATGAGGATTATTTGATGTTGTTTGATCTGTGTAATTGGCTTTCTTTCAAAATTGATTATCTTTTTACATGCAATTATATGTACTTGTAACTTGTTGACCTAGATTGATGACGAAACAGGATGACAGTAAAAATAGGCTTGCATGCTTTTTGAAGTTAGATTTTAATTTATTCATCATTGGTAGTTGTGGTAGGAGACTTGTGTTTTTGTCTCCATAATCTTGAGACCCTGTTCTGGTATTACAACTTTAAGCTATATGATACCATTTGACAGCAAGTTGGTGATAAGTTGAAGGGTTCTACCCTGGTTGAGAGCATATTTGTTGCTACTCATGTAACTCTTTATTTTGAGAGATTTGTTATAGTAATATGTTGATGCAAGTACGCTAAATAGTTTGTTGTAGTAGTACTACGGTTATGCATACGTCTTTGTTGATCGTTTTCAGTTTCTGCTTTTAATCTCGCTTTTTGCTGGCAGTTCTAATAGGTTTGCTACGTTTAGAATAAAATTACTTCTGATTTTGCTATTCTTGTAGCTTGTTGTAATCAAATACGATAGTAACTTAAAGTTATATTTAATTTAAAATTTTGACCTAGGGGCTGCAGTACTTACTATAGCGTCCCCTGCAAACTACAAACATGTTGCTACCGTTTTTTTAGATCTTAAAAATATAAATATTACTAAAAATTGTATATGCACTTAGTTTGCGCGTCTTTGTATCAACAAAGAAAACAAAAAAAGAGTCAATATTACATATATCTCTCAGATGAAGAGGTTTTGTAATCATGCGACTGTGTCGTTTGTTACGTTCTGGGCTGGTTGATGTTTGAAAATGTAGGAATTAATGTTGGGTTTCTGGCTATTGTTTTTTGGACTATTATTTCTCTCCGGGAATGCTCCAAGGAGTGGAAACGGTTGCAGGAGTGGCTGTCCTACTAGAGAATTATTTTCTAAAGATGGAGGGAAATTACGGCCTGTAGATTTTTTATTGCTATAAATATCTATTTTTTCTTCACAACAGTCAATTGAGTTCTGGGGCCAAAGCAGACATCACACCATCAACACCCAAGGTCATATCATAAGCTGTTTTAGATTTTTGGCAAAAAAAGACTATTTTGGCCTGGTGCCGTCAATTCCACTACCAGTTCAAACTTTTTGATAAATAAACCGAGAACTAAACACTCAAGTTGCTGTGCTTGCTTGCACATTACGTCAGGACATTTTTGCTCGATTACTGGGGTGCGTTCCAATTTAGAAGAGAAACACGTCCGGGCGATATTTTTTTACCCCAACGCGTTCATAAATGCAGAACGTTCGTCGCAGAATGTACGCCCAAGTCGTTCGTAAATATAGGAGAAAGACGCCCGGGTAAAAATAGTTTACCCGTCTCTCGGAGATGGGTAAAGTTCTAGGCGGCGAAAGATTTAAAATATGTTTTTCTTAAAGTGTATTATGTAGTAATATTATTATGGAAACCTATAAAAATTATGTTTTCTATATTAACTAAAATACTAAAATAAAAAATAAATTTCTTTTAATAGTTATTTTAAATTTTATAAAGTCGAAATTTATGTTTGATTAGGAGGTTAGGTTGTGTTAGTTGACAGGTAGAAACTCCCAAACGCGTTCTTTTTTAAAGGAAAATGGACGTACTTCTGACGTCTTACGTCAGGACGTTCGCCTAAACTACACTCTCTAAATTGGAACGCACCCCTGTTGCTCGTTTCAAGCAGCATCACATTGTGTAACGCAAGACAAATTTGTTCTTTAACTAAAGTTGCATTCCGGATGACGCAAAACAGTTACAAATGTTGTGCAGAATTCTAAGATGCAGGAAAAACTCCAACGCTGTGGAATTTTAACCCCGAGGCTGTTTAACTGTCCTTTAGTTTGTGTGGCGGTTGTTTTCTACTATTATTATATATTAAAACTATTTTTAAGGTAGTACAAGTTATTTAAAAAAAATATGTTGGACAATAATATAATGCAAGTGTGGATCATCGTAGGCTACAGCGCCTCTTATGTATTGCGCCCCGAAGCGGCTCTTGCCGTCTAGCGCCGTCTTTGTTTGGACTTGGGAGCAAGTACCTATAGCACGTGCGTTGAACTTGACTTCTAATTCAGTTGATTCTGCTTGCAGTTAATGTTATTAACAGTGCTTTTAACTTAGCAGTGCAGTGGAAGAAAACACACAAATTAAAAGCCACAGAAGACAAAGGAAGGAGGAACGGGAAGCTAAATAGAAGTAAAAGAATATGGAAAAAAGTAATAAAAAGGAAAAAAACAAAGAAGGCCAATACAACTATGGCTGCCAAGCAATGGAAGGTGAACAGAGAGACAAGAGAAGAACGTATACTGAAACATTAGTACCAACAGAAATTGCAGAAAAAAAAGAGAACTGCTCAAGGGAAATAAATTGACGGAATTGATTAAACAATTTCCAAACGGAAGATACGCCATGTCGAGGTTGACAGACAACTTTCAAAATGGTCAGAGTATATCTGGAACCAGATGGAGATTTAAGAAACTCACTAGAAGTTAAACTGGCAAATGTAGGACTACCAAAGGGGATACACTTAATGGAGCTGTACAAAATATTTATGAAAAAAAAAGAGGATACGACGAGGAAGAAGTTAATGAAAATATAGAAAAACTAAGAAGATACCTAAGAACAATGCAAATATATAGGCTGAATAACACAAGAATGGGAGAAAGGAGAGAATAATGCCAGTGTAGGAAGTAGGACATAAAAATAGGGTATATGGAGAGATGGGCCGGGGACAGCATGTGTTGCTTCAGCAGACTAGGTGAATTCCGCGAGGCCGAAACCAGCCCACCTCAAACTAGTACCACATTAAAGACAATGACTAGGACACCGAAAGGTATTGCCATGTGTTAGTTTCTCAAGAGTCACTTGTTGAGACCAACACCTCATTACGTCCTAAAAAAAGTTTATCAGATTTTAAAGATTTATTTGATATTGGGAATTCAAATATTTTAAAACGACTGACCTCTGATACTTCATTCATTTTGATTTTTTGAAGTCGATGAGACACCTTACAAATAAAACGGTATTTTTTAAAGCGCCAGTTTTTTATTTAGTTTAAGTTCAAATTTCCATATGTTCTATAGATGTTTGTTTAATTGATTTAAGTTCCTTGTTGTAAAATTATTTGTTCAAATTCTCCGACAACTGTTTGGCGAAAACACTTAATTGCTTTATTCATATTATTTAAATTAATGATTTTATTTAAATATTTATTTTATTTATTTAACATACATACATGTTTCGATAAATAATTATCATTTTCAATGTATTAATGTATATATTAATTCAAACTGATTAGTTATTAATAACTAATCAGTTTGAAATAATATATCATTTCAATGTATTAATGTATATATTATTTCAAACTGATATATACATTAATACATTGAAAATGATAATTATTTATCGAATCATGTATGTATGTTAAATAAGTAAAATAAATATTTAAATAAAATCATTAATTTAAATAATGAATAAAATAAAACGATTTTATAAAATAAATATAGAAAATATAAAATAAATACTTAATTGCTTGACAAAGAAGTACTTTTATGCAATATTTGACTTGACCAGACACCAGTGTGAATTGGGCTTTACCAATAAAATTAGACCATCTCTATGTATAATGAGATTTATAAGCTTATATAATCTGCATGCTAAATGACTTGAATATTTAATCAAATCGCTAGATATAAAATTAATTCATATAGTACTGGTTGAAAAATACTTTATTTTAATGTTTTAAATTAGGTTACATGTTTATTTAAAATACTAGTATTATCGATTAGTTTTTATTTAATTTTAGTCATGTTCAGGACAAAGGTGTTGATCAATAGGTAAAAAATCATTATAACATCAAAATATTATCCTGAAGATGACTTGCAAACAAAAGTCAAATCTAGTCGATAATAAACAAAATAAAATAGCCGAAAAGTTTTAAATAAACAGAACTTATATATATTTACCTATGTATGCATAATTTGATCTCTAACAACATTACATATTATAATATATTTGTTAATTACATTTTTATGTTGATTAATTTTTAGTGAAGAAACATCAATACGATCAGCCCTCAAAGCCAATGAGTTTCTAAGACACGTTTTAAAAGAAGATCAATTGCAAGCAATTATAGATGCCATGCATCCACGTAATGTTGAACCCAAAGATCATATAATCACTCAAGGAGAAGATGGAGACCGCATGTTTGTTTCTGGTTATGGAAAATATCAAATCATCGTAGATCGTAAAGTGTTTACTCATTTCCAAGATAATAGAATATTTGGAGAATTAGCCATATTGTACAATACCCCTCGATTAGCTACTGTAAAAGCTATTACCAAAGGAAAAATATGGATATTGAATCGAAATGTCTACAAACAAATTGTTCGTACTTCTGCAATAGCTGAAGAAGAAGAAAGATTAAAATTTTTAAGAAATATTCCACAAGTAAATAAAGCATCTGATG
This sequence comes from Tachinus rufipes, assembly GCA_963932245.1. Lineage (NCBI taxonomy): Eukaryota > Metazoa > Arthropoda > Insecta > Coleoptera > Staphylinidae > Tachinus > Tachinus rufipes. Next base: position 38,723,057 of record OZ010741.1, on the reverse strand, counting down.
AAAAATTACAAAAAATATCTAATTTATTATCATGTGAATTTTACAAAACAAACACAGCTATAATCAAGCAAGGTGACAAAGGAGACAAATTTTATATTGTTAAATCCGGAACGGTAACTGTTAGTATTGATAATCAAGGTAAAATAAGTACACTAACAAGAGGATATTACTTTGGTGAATTAGCTTTATTACAAGATTATACTCGTCAAGCGACAGTTAAAGCAGATGCACCAGGCGTAGAATGTTTAATTTTATCACAAAAGGATTTTACTAAATATCTAGGAGATTTACCATCATTTGTTGAAAAAGAAACTGCTACAGTTAGCAGTGAAACTATAATAAATGAATATAATCACATAGCATTTGAAGACTTGGTCCCTCTTAAAGTTATTGGTGCTGGTGGTTTTGGACGAGTTTCTTTAATGCAATACACAGAAAACCCAGATTTAGTGTTTGCTCTAAAATACATGAAGAAAAATGTTGTTAAAAAGCACGGAAAGAAACAAGCTTATAATGAGAAAAAAATACAAATAAGTTGTAAAAGCATTTTTATAGTACGATTATACAAAACATTTCAAGATAGAAAATATTTATATTATTTAATGGAGAGTTGTATGGGTGGTGATTTATGGGGTTTATTAGTTAGGCAAAAACGACATTGCTTTGAAGAAGAAGGTGCAAAATTTATATCAGCTTGTATATTAGAAGCATTAAGTTATTTGCATCATAGAAATTTTGCTTATCTGGATTTAAAACCAGAGAATGTACTAATTGCAACTGATGGTTATATAAAATTAGCTGATTTTGGTAATGCTATTAGTTTGGCTGGTAATGAAAAGACATTTGCATTTGCCGGCACACCTGAATACGTCGCACCGGAGATTATTTATGAGCGTGGTCATGATAAAGCAGCTGATTATTGGGCATTTGGAATATTTATTTTTGAATTATTAGTTGGACGAACACCTTTTAAAACTAATGATCCTAGTTATATGAAAACATATACTTTAATTTTAAAAGGAATTGAAAGTATTATATTTCCAAGTAAGGTGCATAGACAAGCGGAAGATATTATTAAAAAGTTATGTAGGCACAATAAAACAAAGCGGTTAGGTTGTAGAAGAAATGGAATTGAAGATATCAGAGATCACAAATGGTTTCATGGATTTAACTGGAAGAAATTGCGACTAGGTGAATTAAGATCACCTTTTGTACCTCAATTGGATAGTAATATAGATACCAAATATTTTGAAAAAGTCGAAAAGGATTTGGAAAATCCACCTGATTGTGAAATGTGGGAAGATTTTTAATAACGTATTAGTTTATCTCTCATTATCTCTAAAAGCATATTACCATATAATATTTTTTTTATAAAGAATTTTGTTTATATTTTAATTGTTTTAAGCTAGTGAGAAATAATTGTATTGTTCACTGTATATATTAATTGATTTTATTGTTACTGATTTATAGACCCTGTACTAAATGTATTATATTAACCAAGTTTAGCAAACGTTTTATTATTTTAATATTCCAAAACATTGTGTAATTAAATAAATATTTTTTATAGTTATGTTTTGTTTCCAACTGGTGGAAATATTTACATTGATGACCAATATTGCTCATAACTATTGTTTTCTTAATATCTATGTAATATAGATATAACGCATTCGCAATTGTTTTGTTTAATTTTATACGTACATAGGAATTACTAAAACGTCTAAATATTACTCATCGATAAGAATTTAGCATGCGTCAATCGTACATACACAAAAACTTTGTAATTAATAATCAGTAAACAAATATTTATATATTGTTTTGTAAAATACTTTTTAAAGTTTCACAGTAACGGCCGGTGAAAAATCTTTTTAGTTAGTGCAGTTTTTAATAAAAAAGATTACGTACAACCATTGATACATAGTAGTAATTTATGTTAATTTAAAATTATTAGCAGTTGGCGACAACAAAATTAACATAGATTATTGAATAAATAAGCAAATATCAACAAATTTCAAACGTGTTTGTAGCCTAAACTGACGCAAAAGGTGTGTTAATGAGTTATTGCAAATGATAAAATGTTTTAGAAATACTAACTTTAAGTGCAAAAATGACAAAGCAATACATAACGCTTTTATTCTATTCCAACACCAAACTTCACACTATGGTTATTTAACAACCAAATCTGAATGGATATTTTTGTTTCTCGAAAGCAAGAGACAGAGCATTTCAACCACTTACCAATAATTTATTTTAGGCCCATATTGCCAATAAAAGTACTGATCACATCTAAATAACAATGCAGAAATTCTTCCGTCCCATCTTGTGGGTACTTTCTTGTTCTGGTGAGAAGGTTGAGTCACTTCAGCTTGAGCCATACCGGCGGGAGTTTAAACTCCTGACAGGGCCACCAATGATCATTGAACAGAAGCAATACCAAACGTACCCAAAGTCATTCTAGGCTACTCTTCTTTATTTTTTATAAATTACTTTTTCCACCCCTAATCTTTCCTTCCTTTCATTCTCAACCTGGCAGGTAAAACGCACCTTATTTTTTATGATAAAAAATAATAAATTATGCTACGGACTTGGGGTCGTCAGTTAAATCTGAAAGGGGCTTCAAAATCAGCACATGTTAGTCAACTACCGGAGTTCTAAAACAATGAGTGCTCACAGGAAGGCGTGAGCAGACCGCTCTTTTTTTAGTAGTCCGCTTCCGATCGGCTTTCCTAAACGGCTTTTTGTAAATTATTACCAACTATGTAAACAATCAATAAATAATATTTATATATAAATATTTATCTTGTAATTGTAGGTGATTTTCCCTACACTACATTATATATTATATTATTAAAATAATAAGGTAATTCAATAATATTATTTAATTTTTTTTGCTGTGGTTCTTATTCTAATCGTTGACGGACGCAAAGTTACCAAAACGACCAAAACTATATATATATATATATATAAAGAATTTTGCTTCAAAAAGAACAAGTAGAAACTTTGCTTCATTTTTTTTTCTTAGAATCTATGCCCTACAACATTTTCTTTACCTTAAAAATATTGGAACGGTTATCAACGACATAGTACTTTTTCAGTATCGGGACCAGACAACGTTCTTTATTGGGTTGTCCAGCAGTTTTTCTTCAAGATGATAGAGCGGTTGCTAAAAATTTACAATTTGGTAATCTACATGGCTGGATACATCATACCTGCATTAACACGTCAACTCCAGATCACTATAGAGAAAGTAGGCAAAGAAGCAGAGGCAACAGGTTTGCTTTTCTACAACAAAAACTTTGTGCGTGCATTTTGCCGCTTCAAAAAACATCACCGGGACCCCGTGCTTGTCTTGCGGGGTTCCAGAATTACGTGCGTCAAAAAAATATGTTTTTTATGCTTTGTGCTTGATAAGACTTTTTTCTTTTAAGCACATATTATTGATTTGGTCACAAAGTGCAAAAAAACTTTACTTGAACGCAATCAAGTGCTTGGCTAGAGAGGTATAGTTGCGGTTTTGTCCAAGATTGACTACGGCTGCGTTAAAAGTCTTAAAAGCAATCCACAACGTAGGCACGGAAGCATTTTGAACAAGTCCTGCATCAAGTTTTTGCTGGAAATCGGTGTTGAGTACCCAAATTCTATGCGGTTGTATACAGATAGATTAAAAATAAAACGGGAAGTGAAAAACTCATTGTATTTCCCTAAAAAAACTTTGTATACACCGCAGAATTATTTGCATTGTATAAAACTCTGCTAAATTGTGATACGTTAATCTCAAAGCTTGTTCCTTCTTTGTTCCAACTTGCTCAGTGCCATCTTGAGTACTATATACTCGGTCAATCCGCTGACCCAGTTTATACAAATTTTAATATTCCGCTTGGCGGGGTTTGGACAAAGAGTTATCTTTGTCTAGACGTCATGAGGTTATCAACAACAACAAGTTGAGCTATAAAACAGCTTGTTAAGTGGCAGACGCAAATTCTACGGACAATACGTTATTTCAAAGATCATCGAAGATTCAGAGTATACAACGGCTTTGAGAGCAAGTGAAAGAAAATCAAGCTTTTCGTGACAACCTAAAAATCAACGGTAAAATTCGACAGAAAAGAAAAGGTTGCGCATAAGACTTCCAACTTGACCTCTTTGTATCTTCTGACCGGCAACAAACAACCCGCATGACAAACATGTTGCAAACCGTTTGTAAGAGTTTTAAAAGTAAAGCAGATTTTCGAGGAGTTCATGGAAAGGTGCGTCCAATTTTTGAAAGACGCTGGACTCGTAGACAAGTATAATCATTATTGTGTTGTTTTTTAATGATTTTGTTGATCAGTCCTACAACTTAGGTACAATCTGTGATATTAAGTAAATTTAGTTAGTTTTTAGAGTTTTGTATTAAAGCATTTCACAACTTTGGTATCATTTGTGATATTAGTTTAAGTTTATGCTTAAATTCTGTCATCAAAGTCATTCTCCAGCTGTAAATTTTGTAATATTAGTTTATAATTTTGACAATTATGATATTAGATTAAGTATTTGTTTATTTATGTAAACAATTTAAATTATGTATATAATAGTCCAGTTAGTACCAGAAAGAAGATAAATATGAAAACAAAAAATTCCAAACCACGCAAAAAGATGAATAAAACTAGCAAAACTAAGACTTACGTAAACCAAGCATAATTAAAAAATACATTACCAAGTGAAACCTGCTTCTAAACGCCGTAATACAACAAACAAAAAAAAAATTATAAAAGCAAATTTGAAGAAAGAAGATGCACAATGTGACAGTAAAATGAAGAAAAAAAAATCAATTCTATTTGAGTCAATTAAAAAGTTGTTCAAAATTATATCTGAAACTTAGTTTGAAACAACTGTTAATATAAACAAATATGTTTATTATTATAGAAAGATAGACATTACAATATTATATATAAAAGATTTACTAGTAATTGGATAATAAATATAACTAAAATGAAATAAGGAGCATAAGAGAACCAAAGAGGTGCAATAAAAAGAAATACAAAATATTATAATTATTTTAACACGTTTTGGAATCACCTCGTATTTTTAAATAAAATATTCTGGAATGTGTAGGCTACCATAAAGATATTATCATCACATTTTAACTATATAGATAAGTTTTCATTTGATATAAAATTTTAATTGTTTTTGTTTGGTTTCTAATTTAGTAAATGACGTTATATGTATAGGTTTGGCATGTATGATTAATAATTTGATAAAGTTTATTACTATTTTTGTTATCTAGACTATTATCATTTATTAACAATCTAAATCCTAATCGGTAATTAGGATTATTACTAGCATGTAATTGAAAAAAAAAAGATGTAAAAATGTAATTCAAACTTATACTTAATCTATCTTTTCTATTAAAAAATCATTTGCAGTTTAAATACAATTTTTATTATAGCAAAATACAAAAGCCAATATGGTTGATAGGGTTATTAACTATATAAATTATTAAAAATAAACGTATTAAAATGAACTTAAACAAAATAAACATAAAAATAATGCCTAAAAGACAGCGTTCTTATTAAAATTATAGTACGCTTAAAAAAATTGTTTACTAACTCATAAATTAACTACATGTAGTAATGCATTTCTATAATAAAAAAAAAATTCAAAACATTTTATATGCAAAAAAAACATTTATAGCAAGTTAATGGTTTCATAAACCAACTTTACTTAGCATTACTAGTTGAATAGTACATACCGCAATATGTTATAGTATCGATAATTTTAAACAAAAAAAATCATATAAACATGTATCCATTTCTTAATGATTTCTGATATACAACTGCCGTAAAACAAATTGTCATTTATTATTGACAACTAACATTAACTAATCTACTAATATTGTGTTTTGTTACAGGTTTTGCAATAGAAGCAAGAAAATATGACAGACGGTTTTGTACCTGAGTGATTCTAGAGGATATACTAAAACAATCTGCAAAAAACTGGTGTTGTTCTAATCAGTCGTTTCCATTCTGAACGTGCAATTGAAATTTAAATAAAATAGAAAGCGTTTTTCAATTGGTAGAACTTAAAATTTTTCTGCAAATCTATGGTACGGAATAATCATTACAATAACTTGAATAAGTCTTTTGTATTACCGGAGCGTCTAACAGAGGCTAGGTATTTGGAGAGAGACCAAGTGTTTAAGAGTCCCTCCAAAATAAACTTCCAATATTGTTATACGAGTTGAGAACATTCTCTTACACACAAAGGCCAAAATAATATTCCAACATAATAACGCTCTCAATCATTACAGCCGTCAAGTGACACAATACCTAAACTTTGGCTGCGTTAAGAACGACTCATCATGCGAACTGAATGCGCTTGCTGACTGACTACCGCTGATTTATAGTTTGCCGGCAGCGCATGTCATTTTACTCATCATACATTTAGGTTTACTTGCTATGCAATTGAAATATTATTAAAAAAGTCGAGAAAGAAGGCAAAATAGGTAATTAATAAATGTATGAGATTACAACTTACAACACTTGAGTGAAGAAGAAAATAAAATATAAAAAAATTATAAAAATAATCAAACTTAAAAACATTACAAAGTAGAATTAAATGACATTATATATTAAGAATATATTATATCTCGTTAACGCTAAAAAAATTGTTGAGATTTGTCGCCGCTTCCGCTAGTAGTATTGCTATGAAAAAATATTATTAGCAAACATTACAAACTAAAATCTTATCACACCTACAAGAATATTGGCAAACCGATTCCTCTAAAAAAATATTGACACGTACAAATCGTTTTTAAATTAAAATTAGATCAAATAGGACAAAACGCTAACCAACTCAATATCCAAAAACAATAAGATTTAAGTCATCACTTATTTTATATGTTGAACTACATACAATATTCTGTCTTCATGCTTTGAGTTAAAGATTTGCAGTTATATTTAACAAGTAAAAAATTAATAAAGCATTAAATAAAAAATCATCTTTATGTTTATGTAGTTGATAAAAGTTTACACGGTTGGCAACAGTCTAAAATACACCGTCCAGACGGGCTCAGCACTTACCTCCGATTGATGACTCAGCGATTGCGACTGATGAGTCGTTCTGAACGCGTCTTTTATTTATGCAGCAATCTGAGTTGGTTGTGGTGGTCTTATCCTGTGGTTTCATCAATTGGCTACTTAGGTCTTTGAAATTAACACCATTGAGCTATATGGATAGATGATTTTTAAGAAAAAGCCTAAAAGCACGCGTGTTAAATGATCCGTTATGGTTAGTGCAGCACAAACAAAGGGGCGTCATAAAAAACTGCACAATAAACAGAATTTTTACTTGAATACTGCATTTATAGTTTTTTTAGGCTGATATGTTAAAAATCTGATCTAACTAACTTTACTAGAATAGCGGCGTGAGTTGAGTTTTACGGTGGCATTTTTAAATTATTTCTCAAAAAATAATAATTTCATAAACAATGTCAATTTTATCAAAATTTAATAAATCAAATAAATTTGTTTTAATTTAACTAGATGTATCTTAGTTATTATTGAAAATTGAAAACATATTTATATGATATTTTTGCTAAAAATAAACAATACTATAACATATTACAGTATGTACCATTCCTCCTGAAACACCCTGTATATGTACGTATATCATTCAGAAACAAATCCATATTCTTTATATATGTTACGGTCAAAGCTCAAAATAAGACATTACTAGTATTAGCCTTCTATTATTTTCAATAACCGTTTTAGACTGTCAAAACCAAAATTATTTTATTTGAACTAATTAGGCTTAGTTAATTAGGTTAACTTTTTTTTGACATAGTGAGGTGATAGCCTCAGTCAGCAAGTGCGGAATACCGTCCGGCTTCTGAATTCTTTTCTTTCTCCTATGTATGCTATTTATAATTACTTGGTTTGCCCTCAGATGAGTTTTTAGTTTTCTTAGGGTTTTGATTTTGTTCTTTATTGTCTGTCCATTTTTTTATAAATTTTATTTTTTTATTTTTGCAATTTTCTTTGGGATGTAGTCTCTGTAAATGTTTTTTTTTTAATTTCTTGGTATGCATAATTGTCTTGTCTTTTTTTTCTTTTAGGTCTTATTTCCTGTATTTATGTTTTTATTTTGGTTCTTTTGTTTTTTTTTCTTTTCTCAATTTTCTTTAGTACTCTTGTTGCAAAGTTTCTTAGCGCCTTCCATTTTTTTATCTCTCAAGCATTTCTTAATGATTGTTGTTTTATCCACTTTGCTTTCTATTATGTTTTCTAGTTCTTTTCCATCATCTTCTTTGCATTCTACTAAAATGTGTACTGCATTATTGTGTGTTTCTTTTTGACAGAACAGACATCTTTTCTTTTTCTTGATCTTTTTTATGCAAAAACTTAACAAAAGCTCCGTGCTCTGTAAGTGTTTTCCCATTCGTTTATCTTCAAGGTTAATTTTCTTGTTTGTTTCTTCTTTTTTTCTCCATTTTACTGTCTTTCTATCGTCTTTTGTTTTGCTTTTTCTTTTACGGGTTTTTTTGTTTATTAGTTTTTTTTATTTCTAGTCTTTTTTCTGCGGGTGGTGTTGCCGCAATTACCTCTACTGCTTCCCGTGCCTGCTAATCCTCAACGAGCTTGCTCTTGCAACTTCTTCTACTTTATTTCTGTTTTTGTTTTGTTTTTATGGCTTCTTTCTTGACTTTTGTTGTTTGGAAACCTAGCTTTTTCTTCATTTCCTTTGTTTCTATGATTGCTTCCTTAAATTATTTATTCCTTTGCTTCGAGTGTCAATTCTATCAGTTCGTTTGTGTTGCATATTTTAAACCTTTACTTCATCTCCATATCTGTATAATATCTGTTGCCAGCTCTAGTATTCCTTTCAGTAATTCCGTTTCTACTTCTCTACCCTAGTAGGTACTACGTTGTTTGCAAATGCCGTTATTGTCACGCCTTCTAGTAGTCTCATCCAAAAAGCTCGTTATAAACTAGGTTCCACAGTTTTGTTCCTAGTGCTAAGCACTGGTTTACCTTTCTGGTCAGTTTGAATTTTTTCTTCTTGATTACTAAGTTTCTACCCTGTAAGTAGCTCCATATTATCTTGGATTTTCTGTTCAATTCTTTTTTTCTATATAGCCTAATTGCTTTCCATAACACGCTGTTAAACGCGTTCTGTATATTCAACGCTGTCATTACGCGGTGTATCTTAAGGTTGTTTTCATCTTGTTTTTTTTTTTGTTCTATTTTTTCCACAATAAATTTTCCAATATTTTAACTAGAGTGTTTATTAAGCAATCTCTATTGTTATTTTGTCTGAAACTTGTGCTTAGTTATTGGGCAATTTGGGCTTTTTTTTTCTTTTTTTGTTTTTGGTTGTTCTACCGGATCTACCTTAGAAATTAATTTCTTTTTCTTTGTCTTTTTTAGGTAAACTTTTTTTGCTTTTTTTCCAATTTGTTTATTACTGTTTTGTACGGCTTTTTACGTCAATAAATTTTTTTTCAGCATCTTTTTCTGCTTTCCTTGATTGCATTTTTTAAGATTTTTTTGTTCTTTTTAGTTCCTCTTTTGTATCTTATGTGTTTTTTTGTCTTCTGCTTTGTCTTTTCACTTTCCTCTCTGTTTGTATTGTTTCTTTTCTACATTTTCTTATTTCTTTACCACTACTATGATTTTTTTGTCTTCCTTCCTTGTACCTATATATGGTATTGCTTCATCCACCACTTTTCTCAGCTTTTCTGAGTATCTTTTGCATCTCTTCTCTACGTTTTTGTTTCTTATTTCCATTTCATCTACCTTCTTTTGTGTTCTCCTGTTTTCTTTTCTTCTTTGTATTGTATTGTATATGTTTCTGTAAGCTCAGTGATTCTTCTTTTGTCACAGTCCCGTTAATCACTATTTTTGTGATTTCCCACGTTGCTAATATAATGTAATTTTGAAAGTTTGCTTACAAACGTCGGTTTATCTTCTTTGTAGCAAATTAGTTTAACCCCGCTATCATCCCCAAGATTTTTACTCTTAAATTAGCTTAACTAAGGTTATGGTAGATTTATTTTTAATTATCTTTTCAATGTTTTTATTTTTTTATTTTGTTTAAAAACTATTGGCGCTTTTGGCTGTGCCACTATTTGCTCACTGAAGAGATATTTTTGTATTCGGGTGACAACGTGCTTTTTCAGAACCACATTGTAGGATAGACAATGCACTGGCAAAGTTGAACGTCAAAACTCGGGCAACCCAGAGCGACCTTAAATTCCACAGCCAAAAACGCCATATCTGTTTTGCAGTAGTAAATATAAAGTAATAAAATGGTTCTTACATTTACATTTTGGAAAAAGTAAAGTAGCTATTATTAATATTGGCCAACATAGAATCAAAATAATAATTTATTACTTTTTTTTTAAATACTGGCTGAAACAGTTGATTTTAATTTGTATTAAAACATACCTGTACAATAATAAAGTAACATTAACAATGATATTACCAAAAAGTATACAAAGTGAGCATTTCAAAACAACCGTATTAAGCCCAATCAGACTTTTTTATAACCAATAGTTTAAAACATAAAAGCAACTAATACTTCTAAAAAAAAGAATTTCAAACATTTCTACAAAAATTCATCAAGTAAACTACAAAAACTTAGATAAACATTGCAATAGATTTTAATTTTTTTTTAAAAAGCGCTGGCTTTGCATGTACATAAATAACATTTATTTATAGTCCCCGCAGTTCTAGTCTGCTAGACTGACTTGTTTTAAGATTTATTTTGCATGCAATTGTACCTATCTTACTTTTGGTGTAGCGCTTTTATCCCACTTTTGTCTCAGGAATGGCCGGTCACAGTAATGTTGGTTTACTGTAGCAATATTTATGTTTGCATATCAATAATTATTCTGTTGAGATAAAACAGAAAAAAGTCACATCAACATCTCCGATTTTGTTCAAATTTTGAGAACGTTTGTCTGAACTAACGTGGAATTACCCATAAGCCACAAGATAAATGTTTATTCAGCTACAACCCTACTGTCGGGCATGTTACATATACAAAGAGAATTACATAAATATAATTCTGTACATATTTTCTTACGTTGAAAATATTTACGTTGAATTTCAAAATACAATGTATCGATATGTACTACAAACTTAGATTAAACACTAATCCTCATGTCACTAAACTTACACACAGCAAAACAAATTTATTTTCTAATAATCACCGAAATAATCTTTTCTATACTGTTTTATTGCTTTTCAGAATTTTAAAAAACGTACTACATCTCGAAACTATAATCTCAGTAAATTCTGAAAAGATCTTATCTGCAGCAATATTGTTATCTATTTTTTCTATGTAGTCAAATAAGCAGGATGTAAGTATCTATTTATTTTAAATTAAACATTTAAATAAACTGTTGATTACAATCAAATATATATTAATTCTCTAAATATGAGTCAGTAGTGCGTAGTTATGCGATTCATTGATTAGATATACTTAATTTTATTAATAGAAGTATATCAACGTAATGTTCCTACGTGGAATATAATTTAATATTATCCATTCCAGGTAAATAACTTGGACCCAATCACTATTAAAAGGAAAAATACTTTAGTAAATTTTTAATAGAATATGTACATTGTACATAATATGTTTCTTATCTTATTTACGACAGTCTGTATTTTACTTGGATTCTCCATTGTTTATTTAAACTTTTTATATAAAATTCATATAACTGTAATTATTTTATAATAATTATAATGCTTAATGTAGTAAATGTAAAAATTTTAATGAATACTATTTAAACTCGCATAGTTTTTGTTAATTTTAATTATTATAACTTACAGAAATCTCTTTAGTAAGATACTGCTTTCTGCATGTGTAATGAATAACATTATCTGATCTGTAATAAAGATTAATTAACCAAATATAAATTAACTCTTGTAATTAAAAAAAGATAAGTGCAATTATAACGATTAAACCAATCAAAACAACAATTAAGTACAAAAAACTATTAATCTTATCTAAAAAACTCTTAGATAATTTACAAAAAGATACTATTTTTATACACAGTTTGTATGTATTCATTTATGTTCTAAACGTGATCTAATTAACATCACAAACATGTTTTCTTCTCGTCGTGGAGCATATGTTATATCTCAACCTAAAGATGTCACACAAGATAAGATACCAGTTAAGATACGAGATGATGGAAGAAGAAAGAAAATTGTCGGAAATAGTGTTAACATAAATGAGATAATTGTTAAATATGAAAAATCTAAAGAGTAAGTGCAACCAATTTAGTCTGAGTAATAGTAGAAATATAATTAAGAATTTACATAATACATTGACTCACAATAGTATATAGTATATTGTAACCATAGATATAGTGTCTTACAACATAGGCTTAAATAATTTTAGCGTATTATTTCAATTTCAAATATTATATAAACATACAATTTACCCTTAAATACAGCGTCTTTATAAATCTCTGGGATTATGTACACACAAGTATAAAGGTTGCATACAATTCACTACAACTGGTGCATATGGCCCATTGCACTTATTTGACATTAAGAAATTAAGTAAAAGTAGCTTATTCTAGTTTTGACTAACACCTTGACTCCAAAATTTAAGAACAAAACTGCTTTAGTGGCAATTTCTGTATTGCTACATGCTTAAAAAACATTTTTCTGTTTGGTCTTTCTCGTACCCTAGTTTTGTTGTAGTAGGGTTAATCAATCACACCGAGTTTCTTGGCTGGTAGCATTTGTTGTTTTTAATTTGGTAAGTTTTGTGTTCTAGTCAAATGCTCAAACTTTAAGGAGTATATTAGAAGAAGATAATATTTTATTAGATTTCTTTATTTTTAAAGTTTGATCTATGTCGTTGTTGATCTCTTCATTATTCATATCTAGTTGAACTATGTTCATACAAGTTTGACTATGACATTGGTTACAAATTATAAAACATTTCAATCCTGCTTTTTAACATCCACAACTAGAACTACAGCTTTTCTTGCAATTACAGAATACTGTATTGCATAATACTTCAGGAGCTGCTTGCAACAAAGTTGTAACTAGCTCTAAAACGTTATTTTGTAATACTCATTTTCAGTTTTCAAGTGCAGCAGAGGTTGAAGAAAATGTAGAGTGCCTCACAGCTGTATTGAATTTTGTCAATTTAATGAATTGAAAATATCTCAATTCATCGATGGAGTTCTGTTTTTTCTTTGCTTTATATACTTACAAAAAAAAAACGTAAGCAATTCTAAAAAATATTATTAGGATCAGTGTTAGCTGTTGTAAAGACTCCTGCACAATTGTTATGTCGTAACTTTTTTTAAACTATTTAAAAACATTCAATTTTTTTTACAAAATAGAGCAGAATAGAGTATCAGAGAAATAAATAAATCTGACTCTGAAATGTTTGATACAAAACTTTATTTTTGCTTTACCAAGCTTTAGAAAATACAATATTTTGTCCTGAGAAGCTTGTGCAATTAATATGACATTAAAGAGCACATTATTGCCAACAATAATAGCAGTACTTGTATTTGTACCTATATATTGTTCTTTTGATGATTAGAACATCAGCATCATTTTTTACTTGCTTCACGATAATATTGACAGCTTCAAATTTTTTAGACAAAACCTACTTGTTGTTTTTATTGCTAATAAATTGTTGTTGACATGTTGCCAATGTCAATGATGCTTAAAAAAATTAAGGGACAAAGAAAATGTAGAACAATAACCCGTTTTATTACTTTATCTAAAGTACATGTAGCCGTTCTGGTAATTCTATTTGATTCCTAATGCAATTATGATCAGTTTCCTTTGCAGTAGGTAACTTCTGTCCTTTTGGATAACTGCCATTTGGCCCATTTTTACTACGCTCTATGCAATTCTGATAAACATTTCTCTTGTTCAGTAGTTTAAAAGTGTTGCAGCAAACTTTGTACGTGTTACCATCAAAATAATTGATTCAAATTTAACTCTTGCAGATCTGCAGATCAGGTTCTGTCACAACATTCAATAGCCAATTAAAAACTTGCCCGGTGTTAGAACATCTTAATTGTTATGATCAGCTGAGAAATGAATCAACGGCCCAGAGTTTAATATGGATTCTACTTGAGCCATCAATGTTTTTCTTTCCTCATAGTTTGTTTTTCTGATTTAACTGCAAGCTCTCATAGTGCTCCAAAATACAGTGCACGGGAATTAATAAAGTGCCAGTTTACTAAATTGTTTTTAATCGCAGTTTAGGAACACAAAATAAAATTTGTTATTGGGACTGACAAAATTAGTAACGTTGTCGGAAAAAAATCTTTGATGTGGTTAGGTCTATTGCAAATTATAAGTGTATTCCTTTGGCAACCATGCAAATAACTATCACAATAGTCCACTCCTGTTTTAAAAAACGGATATGTATCAACATATGGAGACACCTGGAACATTTTTACAGTATGTTTCTTACTATGTTTTTGGCAGATAATGGCCAATATTAACTTCTGCTTTTAGCAAGTGTTACTTGGGGCCCGGAATGCAAGTTTTTTTCATGCTTGTATTGTATGATCAATGTTGCAAAGGCATGTATTGATGGCATTACTATTGAGAATTGTTTATTATAGGGTATTGCAACGTGTCTTTCCTTCCTACACGCATAAACAAATTCAAGCATAACAGCTTTCTGCAATTGTTGTAACTCAAGTTTCTGTATTATTTTTACCAATCAATTCTTGTTTTCTTGTAGCATGTTGCTATAGGTTTGAATTTCTTAGCCTTTTAATAGTAGCTTCCCGGGATAGTAAATCTGCAGGAGTTTTGTTTGTCTTTTGGATATTGACTAAATTTTGCCGATTGGTAACAAAAGTCTTTTACTTGTTTGTCGATGACTTAATCCATGTCAAAGTTATTGTTGAATCAGAGTAATATGCTATTTTCTTAAATTTGAGACCTAAAACCCCACGTAATTATTTGCTAACTAATTGTGCATCTAAGACTGCTGCCCACAATTCCAAGCAAAAGAGATTTATTGTTTTCATTGATGCTTTTCTTTGTACTTAAAGGTATCTTTTTTGGTGTTCCATTAAACTCCTAACGTTTTTACCATAAAATCTTGTTTAAGTTGAACTATTTCCTCTATATTGTGTATCATCTTTCTAAATTTTTATTTGTTGATACATTTTTTGTATATTTGCTGATATTTCTATTTATGTGTTTATGTGTTTTAAATCGACATAGAATGTTAAATAAATTATCTTGAATCACTGGACCAACTCTTAAAATATTAGGTTATAGATTTTACAAACGTAGTTTGATGGTTTAGCTAGTTTAATTTATAATAGCATTATATGGTAGATAATATTTCTTTTTAACACTTTATTGATTCTATTAGTTGCATACGGCCAAATGATTGATATTTTGAGATAATGTTAGTATACTTGGTTTTTAAGTCATTATCTCTTGCTAGTTTTCGTTGTAATAAATAGAACTTTTTTTAAATCTAGCTGATAGATCCTTCTTCCATAAAAGTGTAACAATGAACCCACCATCTGGTGTACGGTGATAGGTGTTATTGGATTCAACTTTGCAAGTTTTTTCTTTATGTAAGCGTAGCTTTCTTGGCGGAAGTTTTTCTATTTCTTAAAGTTTCATTGCTTACGAGGCATTTTACAATATCTATATGTTGAGATGTGGTTTCTGATATAATCCATCCCTGCAATGTTTTCTGAAACAGCACCTTATCGTTTGTGGTAAATATTTGTTCTACGCATAATAGCTTCTAGAATATATCCACGCTAGTGAGATGATCTATTTGCTATTTGCCTTAATTTGTTGAATTTAGAATATTTCTTGAAACTTTAATCAAATATTTGTTGAATGTTTGACATGGTACGTTTGAGGTGATTTATTCAAAATAAATATCTTCAATTTTAGGCTGAAATAATTTTGTTTTGAATACATTGTTGTGGTTGTCTGCATTTGAACATTTGTAGTTGACTCGTTAAACCTCGATATAGGTAAAAAAGTTGCTTATGTGTTTAATACCAATTTCTTGCCGTTTCTGTTTGTAATAGATGCACTTAAAAACTTGAATCTAATAAAGCTCTAACCAAACGCTTGTTTCGTCAGCAATCATACCTCACATGTGGACAATATAGCTTGAGTTGGTTCATGTTGATTTACTCAGTTATTAGGCTCAATTTTTCTGCCGGGTGTGTATTAATTAATTAAATAATTAATGTTGCACTAACCAATTGGTTAGTGCAACATTTGCTTTTGGTAATTTTGGTTTTTGCTTTAACATACTTTTTTTATTGTGTGGGTTGTTGTTCAGTTAACTCAGATTCCATATTACCTTCGTAAATGATTCTTTCAGTTCTGTTTATTTATTACTTTACTTATTACTTTACTTATTACTTTACTTATTACTTCACTTATTACTTCACTTATTACTTTACTTATTACTTTACTTATAACTTTACTTATAACTTTACTTTTTATTTAACTTTTACATTACTTATTACTTTACTTATTACTTTACTTATTACTTTACTTATTACTTTACTTATTACTTTACTTATTACTTTACTTATTACTTTACTTATTACTTTACTTATTACTTTACTTATTACTTTACTTATTACTTTACTTATTACTTTACTTATTACTTTACTTATTACTTTACTTATTACTTTACTTATTACTTTACTTATTACTTTACTTATTACTTTACTTATTACTTTACTTATTACTTTACTTATTACTTTACTTATTACTTTACTTATTACTTTACTTATTACTTTACTTATTACTTTACTTATTACTTTACTTATTACTTTACTTATTACTTTACTTATTACTTTACTTATTACTTTACTTATTACTTTACTTATTACTTTACTTATTACTTTACTTATTACTTTACTTATTACTTTACTTATTACTTTACTTATTACTTTACTTATTACTTTACTAATTACTTTACTTATTACAAACGGGTTCTCTATGCAAATTAATACAATAAATTGATGTTTTCAATTTAATGAGCAAAATTTTAATCAAACAATGCATTAAACTTTTTTCAGAACCTTTTTGAATAATTCAGTAAATATTTTATTTTTTTCATTATGAATATATGTAGTTTTAAAATACGTCTACTTAACACTATACTCAGTCATCTTAAAGTAGTACTTAAGTAAAGCCTAAAATAACAACATTTTAGATACACTTTGTAACATGTATTAATATATTTTTTTCTGTTTTAGAGCAAGAGAACAAATATTAAAAGCATTAAAAAATAATGATTTTTTGACAAACATTATAAAAGACAGCAATATTCAAGAAATAATAGATGTGATGCAACCTAAACCAGTGTTACAAAATGAAATAATTTTAAAACAAGGTGAATTTGGCGACTATATGTTTGTTTCGGAATCAGGCAACTATGAAATCATTATTGACAACAACATTTACAATACAATTACGGAACAAACCGTGTTTGGAGAATTGGCAATATTGTATGATAATCCAAGATTGGCAACAATAAAAGCAACAAGCGATGGTCATGTATGGATGTTGCACAGAGATGTATTTAAAGCACTTACAATTAGGACTGCTGTAGCTGAAGATCAAGAACGGATTGAGTTTTTAAAAAATGTTCCAATAGTAAATAAAGCATCTCATAAAAAGTTGCAAAAAATATCAAATCTACTCAAAGATGAATTTTTCAAGACAGGTACAGAAATTGTTACACAAGGCGACAAAGGAGACAAATTCTACATAATAAAAGCGGGAACGGCTACAGTAAACATAGAAGGTGAAGGCAATGTTAATTCTCTACAAAAGGGTAATTTTTTTGGTGAAAAAGCGCTACTCCAAGATGTCAGTCGCCAAGCAACAGTTCTTGCGGACTCTCCCGGCGTACATTGTTTAGTTTTATCTAGACAGAATTTTGCAGATAACTTAGGTAATCTTGAAGATTTTTTAAAAACAAATGAAGAAGAACACAGAGTTTCTCATACCGTTAAAAGTGAATATGAAGATTTATCATTAAGCCAGTTTAAACGGAGAGCAACTTTAGGAATTGGAGGATTTGGCAGAGTAGAATTAGTGCAAAGTAAGACTGATAAAAAAATAGTATTTGCTTTAAAGTATATGAAAAAAGTGTTTTTAAGAGAACAAGATCAACGTGAACATTGCTGCAATGAAAGAAATATTCAGATATCTTGCAGAAGCAATTTTCTTGTGCGTTTATATCGAACATATCAAGATAAAAGATATGTGTATTTTCTTATGGAACCTTGTTTGGGTGGAGAGTTACATAGCATACTTATTAAAAATCGTTGCTTTAATGAAGAAACCGCTAAATTTTACGCGGCCTGTATATTAGAAGCTTTAACATACCTACACAAAAGAGACTACATATACAGAGATTTGAAACCTGAAAATATAATGATTGACTCTCAAGGATATGTAAAACTTACTGATTTTGGCATTGCAAAGTATGTAGAAGAAGGAACCAAAACATATACATTTTGCGGGACACCTGAATATGTTCCTCCGGAAATTATCAACAGTACCGGATATGGAAAAGGAGTAGATTGTTGGGAGTATGGAATATTTATATATGAAATGTTGGCTGGTCGTACACCATTTTATGATCCAAATCATAACACTATTTATAAACTTATAGCAAAAGGTATAGAACAACATAAATTTAATTCAAGAGTTACAGGAAATGCAAAAAAGCTAATAACTAATTTATGTCGTGCTTCACCAAAAGATCGCATAGGAAATCAACGCAATGGCATGGAAGACATAGCTAATCACAAGTGGTTCTCAGGTTATGATTTTAAAAAATTGAGAGATAGAAAAATAAAACCGCCACATGTTCCAATACTCAAAAGTAATATTGATACGAGACATTTTAAAAAATATCGAGAAGACACAGATATTCCTCCAGTAGACTCCGAGGAATTTTGGGAAGGATTTTAAGTATTTAATTTTGCATACGTCTCAATAGTAATACTATACTATTAAAATTCTTCTTGACCAATCGAAAACAATCTTGTTTCTTGGTGTTTGCAATTCTACCAATCAGCCAAAAACATTTTACTAACATGGCAAGTTGGTATTTATTTTGTTGCTTTATTTAATAATGTAAAGCCAGAAGCCGCATCAAATAATGTTGTGATCTAGTGATAAAGAATTTTATTAAGATGTAAATATTTTATTAATTAAAAATTATTGTTATAATAAATTATTATTTTATTTTTGTATTTTAGTTTATAATTTTTTCAATAAATTATGTACAAAGTAGAAAAATCTTTATATATAAAACACAATTAAATAATAGTCACAAAAAATATACAAAAAACTTATCTAGTCAAAATACAAACATATTAAAATGTAACAAATAATAGTTATAGTTGACAGCTTAATCTGATAAATATTTACTAACAGTACTAAATTTTCTTTAAGTTTGTATTAAGTTCTATTTTTTTTTAATTTTATAATCATAATTATGATTAATTAATTAAAGAAATGGCTCCGCTTTTAGCAATCTTTGCAAATTTACAATTTCTATATTTGTTTATACTAAAAAACAATTAGCCGATTATGTAATACACAAGATGTTTATTAATTTTTTAAGTTCCTGTTTTTAGGAAATTTAAAATAACTATACTTTGTTGGAGTAATATTATTATTAATATTTTATTGTAATAATAACAACAACATAAACATATATACAGATTAAAAAATAAATAATGATAATTTAATGAAAATGTGTAATCCGTGTCGGTGCAATCATTAAGTGACGTCATCATGTTTGAGAGCCCTGTCCCAACAATCAGAATTGATCCATTCTAATAGCTGTGACTTTTGTCGCCATTGATTTTTTTTATAAAAATTGCGTAATGTTAGTAAAATAAAACAAAAATTAAATTTTACTGAAATAGGCACTAGACGAGAACGCGAACGTGTTGTTTTATCCACTAACAATCCAGTTTTGCTTAACAAATTGGTCAACAAACTGCACTTCTTTTTTAAACTTCTTACTATTTGAGTAAAAGACTCACCACTTTGAAAGTAAGTTTTTATTATTTTCCAACTTTGTTCAAGTGTAAAGCGTCCCATTTTGTAAATGTCAAACATAAAATTTCTGTCAACTTATAAATGTCGTTATACATTTGAAAACAAAATAAACGGTACTTCAAATTCTAAACGTTATATGGCCCACCTTTAATAATAAAAGCCACTTAAGTTGTAGATCTTGATACCAGTTAAATAAGACAGCATTTTACTTTAGCTTAATAAACACGTTTGGCAACTACGCAAAATGTGATTCAACTAGCTAACAATAGATGTAGTAGATTGTTTTATTTTTTCTGCATAATTTGGTCCGCTATATGTGTTTTAGCATGTTTTTATATTTGCTACTTATTTTGTATTTTACAATTGTGGTATCCTAAAAACTGTTTTGTTTAACTTCGAGATATGTGTAAATTTTGTTCTTTTGAAGATGTGTTATGATTCTGCCGTCAACTAATTCTACGCCATCTGCATAATAGCTATTTTGTTGCTTGAGGAGTGTAGGAGAGATGAGCTAATGAAAGGACTAAGAGAGTCGCTTTGTTTGTATGTAATTGCATCAGTTGACGTTGTGTGTTTTCCGCTTCCGACTGTAACTTTAGTTTTTCATAACTTTATTAAGTGGTTTGTTGATACAGTTAACCAATGTTTTATTTAGTTTCATTATATTGAAAATATGAATTATAAGTTTGTGAGGTGTTGTAATATCTGGCATTTTGATATACAAGTATTCATCTATTAATAAAGATGTTCTGCATTCATCTATTCCTTGCTTTGATCCTCTCAGTTCATAGATTTCTTGCCAAACAGGCTCATTTGCTAAGTTTTGGTAGAGCACTTTATTGCTCTGTATATTCATTTTAGACCAGTTTAGCACCCCTGACGGGTACTGGATATGTGCATTTATAGTCTAATAACTTATTTTTACCAGTTCACACAAAATTACGTTTACCGGAAATTAAGTTGGCCAGGTTTGATGGTTCTTATGAAAAGTTTTCTTCCTTTATAGCTTTGTATAATAACATGATTCATAGTGCAGACCTTACTTACATTGAAAAGTTTTATTACCTAATAGGTTATTTGGAAGGTAATGCTTCAACTAATTAAAACTGTTGCTTTTATGGCAGATAATTATCATTTAGCATATGATCTGTTGATAAAATTATATACAAATAGAATAATTACAAATCATTACTTTTTAAATATATTGCAATTAAGTCCCAAAAAATGATTTTGAATCTTAACATTTAGATTCTGAGATTCCTTTTTTTTAAATGTTTATAGATTTTTAACCAATTAGACAACTGTTGCCGACTTGGTTTTAAAAACTTCTCCAGTTCTAACAAAATCTAATTTATCTTATTCTCATCCAAAAGAGTTTTTAAAAAGAGTTCACATAGGGTCGAAAAGATCAAATCCAATACATTTTTCTTTAAGTGTCCTTTGTGTAAGATCAACCATCGATTAATAAACCGTCATGTGTTCTTAGATGGAACTTTAAGTTCCAGATATGAAATAGCCAAAGCGTGTTTTAAGGTTTTAGTGCAAAACATTTTTTTGCATTTTGACCGTTCATCTAACAAGATTTTACATAAAATGAGAAAAGAAAAAAAAGAATCTGTCAAGGCAATTAATGGGTCCTCTTCAAATTTTGTGTCTTTAAATTCTGTGAGTCCTCAATCATTCACGAATTCTGTAGCTCGTTTAAGAACTGCACAAGCAAAAATCTACAACATTGATATATTTTGGGTGGACTGCTAACTGATAGTTGATTCAGGAAGTCAAATCAATTTTCTTTTTTTTTAATGGAGTGGGTCAGTCCTTGGTGGGTTTATCCAAATGAATGAAAAGTTGCCTTTTACGCTCTAAATTTAATAAAGATTATTATTTAAATTTTGAAGCTGTAGTGTTATCTAAAATTAAAGCTGATCTGCCCAGTGTTTCTATCTCTGATAAAGTTAAAACTCGGTTTTCAAATTTATCTTTGGCCGATTGTTATTTTTATGTAATGTCACCTGTAGATATTTGATTGGAAGTAGAATCAGTTTTGGATATTACTTTACTTTGCCCAGCACATATTAAAGGAAATCCGAGTACTATCTTAACTAATTTAGGTTGGATAGTGATGGGTTCTGTAAAAAATGAGATTGAAAATAAGCTAAACATAAAAAATTTATGTGTGTTTATTTAGATTCGATGTTGTATAAAATGACCCCGTCTGTTGAGTTGTCTATTGTTATATCAAACACAAGAATGCAACCAATTTTCCATCTTTTTTTGGATACAGAGGAATTCGTCGTTAGTGACTCGTCTTGTTTCAACAAGACTTCTGGCATCAACCTTCCATCTTTTTTAGATGCAGAGGAGTACGTCATTACAGACTCGTCTTGTTTCAAGAAGGTCTCTGACATCAATCTCGGTTTACTACCTTTGGAGAAACTTTGTTTAAGCAATTCTCTTTCAGACGAGATTATTAAAACTAGTTTAGTTTTGAATTCCTTGATAGTGAATCCGGAACCTGTTTGTCTTTTTCTTGAGCAATTGATTCGTGCTTTTTAGAAGATAGAGGAACCTTCTTCAATTTATTTTTTATCTCCAGAAAAAATTCTATGTGAAGATTACTTTATAAAGACTGTTTTTAGAGATAAAAATAATTGTTACATTACTCGGTTACTTTTCAAAGCAAATGTTTGTCCTGTTTTAGGTAACAATAAAAAACATGCTTTGAAACGTTTTTATCAGTTGGAGGCTTGTTTTGAACAAAATAAAATTTTTAAGAAATTATATTCCGAAAACATACAAAATTACATTGATCAAGGTCATTTGATGCTTTCAAAACAATTAGTTTTATAATATATTTTGACACATCATGGAGTCAAAAAAGAAAAGCCGTCTGGTGTAGCTGTTAGAGTAGTTTTAAATCCTGTAAAGAAAGATTCTAACGGTATTTCTTTAAATGATACCTTTTCCTCTGGTAGAAAGCTGCAGACAGACATTGGTCAGATATTGACACGCTTTAGGTTTCATCAAGTGGCTTTAACTTGTGATATTTATAAAATGTTTTGGGATAAAAAAGATTGTGCTTTTCAACATACCTTTTGGTGCTTTAATTCTAATGATCCAATTAAAGAACTCAAACATACAAAAGTAATTTTTGGGACTACTTCTAGTCTTTATTTAGCTCAAAAGTTCATTTTTCTGTTAGTTGAAGATAATTTTTTTTTCTTTTAGCAGCGGAAGCTTTGAAAAATAGAATTTATGTCGATGACATTTTATGGGAAGCTCCTAATTGATAAGTCTTCTGCGGTGCGGAAGTTTTAACTTGGCAAAATGGGTCAGTTTACATTGGTCTGTTATAGAATCTGAGGATTAGGTAATTTTTAAATCTGGAAATGTCTCTAATTTGATTAAATTATTGGAAATTTCTTAAGATTTTTTTTGTGATCCTTTTAATAAAATCAGATAACAAAATTCCCTCAAAGCGAGGTATTTTGTCTCGAGTATCTCAAATTTTTGACTTTAATGGATTTGAGTCCTTTTGTTTTTTTTTTTGTTAAAAGTTTTATTACAACAACTTTGGTTGTTGAAAGTTAATTGGGATAATTTATTGAAAGTAGATAGTTTAAATATTTGAACACAAACCATAAATAAAATAACTAATTTGGAAAAAGTTTAGATATCACGATGCATTAGTTCAAAAGGTTTGAAAGATGCTAGTATTTGTAGAATGGAAGCAGTAATTTATTTGCGTATTGAAACTTTTGATTCTGTTGAAATTAATTTGGTGGTGGCTAAATCTCTCTCTCGTGTGGCTTCTCTAAAAACTTGGACGGTACTCCGTTTAGAATTAGGAGCTGTATAATTGTTGTCGAAATTGTTTCTTTTGGTTTCTGCCGCTTTTAAGCGTTATGCAATGAAAGATTTTTTTGTTTTATGGATTCAATGACGGTTTTTGCATGAATTTGCACTCCTCCTTATTTGTTAAAGATTTTTGTTGCAAATTTTGTTGCGCAAATCCATGAGTTGAATCCAAGAGCAATTTGAAGACATGTTCCAGGAACTCAAAATACCGCAGATTTGGCTAGTTGGGGTAACAAACCCCAATTAGCCAAATCTGCGGTATTTTGATTTAATAATGTTAGAAGCAAAAAAAAAATGCTTTTGACATTATTAAATGTTTGCTTTGCTAGTGGAAAGGTCCAGATTTTATCATCAAGATGGTTGCGACGGTTACTATGTGGTACTTCATATTTAATAAGTAAATAAAACAACTACTATGTTTTTACCACTAATTTATTGTTGTAAAATTATATACAGGGTGTCCGGAAAATACGTGTACAACGTTTGACGACAGACTCCTGACGTCAAAATAGGTCGATCTAAGCCGACTTTGTTATATCCAAAATTGTCTTGTTTAGCCGGTAGAGGGCGTCATAAAAAACAAAAGTATAACAAAGTTGAAAGTATCTATTGTAAGAAACTAAGTAAAACAAAAACATTACTTAAGCATATGTGTAAAATGACCGCCATCTTGCTGAATACACTTATTAACACTCTTTAAAAAATGATATTGGACCCTATCTAATGTCTCGGGATTATTAAAATGGTTGCCTGCATTTAAAATCCGCTGCAATAAATCATCGCGTGTGTTTACCGGAGTCTTGTAAACTTCTGTTTTAATAGCGCTCCACAAAAAGAAGTCACACATATTTAACTCAGGAGAACGTGGTGGCCATTTTACTGGTGCATCATTGCCTCTTCCAATCCATCGGTTGGGATATTGATGATGTAAGTATTGCCGAACGGCAACGGAAAAATGGGGCGGGGCACCATCATGCATATACCACATTTCCCTCCGAAGTAAAAAGGGCAAATTCTCCAGAAGAATTGGTAATGTGTCTTGCAAAAAATTTAAATAAATATTTCCATCTAACCTGTCTGGAATAACAATGGGACCAATAAGGTAGTGATCAATAATGCCTGCCCAAATATTAATTTTAAATTGATGCTGATGATGTGCAACTTTAATGGCATGTGGATTTTCATCAGAATAAATATGTTCGTTGTGCAGATTGGTTACCCCAGATCTTGTAAAGCATGCCTCGTCAGTAAACATAATTTTTCTACAAAAATTTGGAACAAGGATTCTTTTGTTTCTAATAAATTGACAAAATGTAAGCCGCATGGGGGGATCAGTCGGTAAAAGTTCCTGGACTTTTTGTATGTGGTAAGGATGTAACAACTGTTCTCTTAAAACCTCATTGACAATCGTTTTAGGAACATTTAACTCACGTTCTAAGAGACGGGTACTGGTACTTGGTTCTTCTTCAACTTTTTCCAGAATCATCTCTTCTGTTTCCACAGTTCGAGTTGTTCGCATACGACCCCTGCCTTCAAACTTTTTCTCAAAACTGCCCGTTTCCCGAAGATGACGCTCAATATTGGCAAATGTTTGGTGGTTTGGTATTTGACGGTTAGGAAACCTCTCCATGTAAACCCTAACACTCTGACGCCCATTTCCTTGACAAAACCCGTATACCAGGAACATGTCAACTTTCTGAGAGTTTGTATAATTTTCCATTTTTAATGGTAAAATGAACTTGTAATTCAAGAATGTTGATCGTATACTTGAGTAAATTTTATAGACTGGTGACAATTTGTCAATAATTGTCAAATTATTAAACGCCATAGCAACAAGGTCACTTAAAAAATTATTGTTACAGGTAATTTCTTTTTAATATTTACAAATTTTTGACGCCCTCTACCGGCTAAACGGGACAATTTTGGATATAACTAAGTCGGCTTAGATCGACCTATTTTGACGTCAGGAGTCTGTCGTCAAACGTTGTACACGTATTTTTCGGTCACCCTGTATAAGGCATAAGGCGTTCATTATCAAGTCACTTGATAATGACCTTAAAACGTTGAAACTTAAGTCGTGAAATGTATTTTGTAAAATTGTATATGCCTTATATATAATTTTACAACAATAAATTAGTGGTAAAAACATAGTAGTTGTTTTATTTACTTATTGTCCAGATTTTATTTGGGATCCAATGGTAACTTGCCTTTGGAAGAACAAGATTTAATAACACAGAATTTACCTGAATTGAAAAAAAAAAATATTTGTTTTCTAACGTAGTAAATCGAGACTATTCTGAATATATAAATTTGTTTAACAAGATGTCTTCCTTATTAAAATTGCAACAAATTATTGCATTTATGCTGCGTTTTAAGAATATTGTACAAAAAAAGATTGCGAGAAATGAGATTTTTTGATCAATAGCTCATCATGAATATAAAAATGCAATAAAATTAATAGTGAAATTAACTCAAAAAACCATGTGAAATAAGAAAAAAAATCAATTGAAAAAGAGTGTAAAGCTCTCAAAATATAAAAGAGGTTTGACTCCGTTTCCCAACTCTGAGGGTTTTGTCATGGTGGGGGGTCGAATCGATCAATCTCAGTTAACCCATTTAAGTAAACATTCTTATTTAATTCCAAATAAAAGTTGATTAGCAATTTTGTTAATAGATCATTTTCATATTTTTTCAGAGCATGGTGGTTCAAAATTGATTCAGTTTTTACTTCTTTGTAGTGTTTGGATTTTGAGAGCTCGAAGTCTAATTTGTTATCGGATCGTTTGATGTTTAATTTGTTATTGTTTAAAGGCAAAACCTATTCAGCCAATCATAGCAGAATTATCAGCATATCGATTAGAACTAGCAAGAACTTTTAGTCATGTTGGTATCGATTATGCGGTTTTTTTTTCTATTGAAGCATCACTTCTTACATGTAATAAGGTAGTAAAAAGCAATACATTTAGAATGTGTGACCAGTCTTTCAACTGAAGCATGTTTGAGTGTTTTGGATAGATTTTCAAGGCAAAGAGGTTTACCAATGAAAGTTTTTTCAGATTGAAGTAGTAATTTTTGTGGGACAGCAAAGGAAGTTGTTTAAAATTATGTCTGTTAATAATAGAGTCTTGTTTGATTATATTGCAGTTCGGAAAATTGAATAGATATTTTAACCTTCTTATGCTTCTAATTTTGTAGGATTTTGGAACGCTAGAGTAAAATTGTTTAAATATCATTTTTAAAGAGTAATTGAACAACAACTTTTATCTTATGAAGAATTTAACACCATAATTATTAAGGTTGAAGCTATCTTGAATTAGCGGCCTTTGTGTAAACTTTAATGATCCTCAAGATGGATTTGATAATTTAACTCCTGGGCATTTTTTTAGTGGGAGGACTTACTTTGTCAAGGTTAGAAGAAAACTTAATAGATGTTAATATAAATATGCTCAAACGCTAAAAAATGTGAAATCATTTATTGCAATCTTTTTGAAAACGTAAATATCGTAGTATGTCGTAAATATATTTATACTAAGATTTCACGTTCAAATGTTAAAACCAATTATTCTTTACTTAAAAAAAGTAATTTGGTGTTGGTTTAGTCCTGGTCTGCCACCTTTAGAATGGCCGAAAGAACGGATTATTGATTTGTTTTCGGGCGCGAACTGTGTTAAGATCAAATCTACTACTTGTAAATTTATTAGACCGGTTAACAAAATTTACTTTTACCAGACGGGACACAATAATTTCAAAATTGTTTATTTTGATGGAGGGTATGTTTGGTATTAGAAATTGGTTAGTAGATCAATTTGTGTTTGTATGACAAAAAGTGTTTTATTTTAATATAAGTAGTCCGTTACTATGGAAATGATAAAAACAGATATACAGGGTGTTTCAAAACATGTGTCGGAAAATAAAAGATGGGATTGGTTGGCTAATTATAAGAAAAAAGTTCCCATTAACATGGTTCCGCAAACGCACCGTTTTTAAAATACAGGGTGTAAACAAATATTTATTTTTTGTTTTTTGACGATATCTCAGGAACCGTTTGAGTTACAAAACTTAGCTGTTGTACACATCTTAGCATTAATATTAGCTACGTTTTAAGCACTTATTCAATTTTTTTCATGTGCCATTGACAAAGGTTTAAGGGTTGCGTGAGGTTTTTGTGGCTCTAATTTCTATGACACTTGGGAAATTGGCATTCTAAAAACACATTGTGAACCATCAAAATGTTCTACACATAAAAGGTACTCTTAGTCAAAAGCTCTAACGTAAACCGTTTTAGAAGAAACGGCATTTTATGATGGAACATATAAAAAAAAGTAGCAACATGTTTTCTTGTTGATAAAAACAATTGTTTTTGATCTAGTCGTCAGCGTTTATGCATTTGTTTCATGCATTTGAGTTATTGACAATTGTCGTTTAGTTGTTAAATAACCTTTTTTTAAAAAAAGTCAATATCGCGAGAATTTTTTATCTTTATGACTCAATTAATTTGCCGATTCTTATATAAGTGTACATAAAAGAGTTGCTGGAAATAGGAGACCTTGCCTGCTACCTCCGAAAATTGAAGAAGATGTTCTTCAAGAAGTCAAAGACGATCCATCAACTAGCACTAGAAGAATAGCTTTAAACCTAAGCCTTAGACACGTTAAAGTGTGGAGGATAATAAAAAGCCAGATGTTATATCTTTATCACATACAGCGAGTACAAGCCCTTTTACCAGCAGATTTTCCACAAAGATTAGCCATGTGTCAATGGTTTCAAGAAAGAATTGCGCAAAACCCTCGATTCTTAAAACAAGTTTTATTTACGGACAAAGCAAATTTTTTTTGCAATGCAATTATGAACTTTTCTAATAACCATGTATGGGCCACCAAAAATCTACATGCCATAATGGAAGGCCATCATCAGCAAACATTTTCCGTTAATGTTTGAGCAGATGTTGTAGGAGAACATTTAATAAGTCTAATTTTTTTTCCGTTTAGGCTAAATGGTCAATCATATCGTAATTTTCTTGAAAAAGAGCTCACAGGCTTGGTCTCCTCGGTCTCCAGATCTAAATGTTTTGGATTTTTTTGTGGGGTCACTTAAAAAGTTTAGTTTACACTACATCAGTTAATACTGATGAAGAACTAAGAAATCGTATTATTATATCCTACAATACAATACGAAACACTCCAGGCATTTTCAAACGGGTACGTCAGTCACTAAGACGTAGGTTGGAAGCCTGCGTTACCGTAGGAGGAGGTAATTTTCAACAATTTTTGTAATTTTTCTTGTTTTTATATTATTGCTTAGTTTTGTAAAATAAATATTTTGTGATCATGTTGCTACTTTTTCTTTCCGTTTCTGAGATTATAATATTTTTTTTACACCCTGTATCTCAAAAACGGTGCGTTTGCGGAACCATGTTAATAAGATTTTTCTTATAATTAGCTAAGTAATCCTACCTTTTATTCTCCGACACATGTTTTGAAAAATATTGAATTTCAATCGACAACATTATACAGTTTATTTTTTCTCCACGTTGTTAAAAATGTTTTAGCTTATTTTATAAATTAAAACAACAGAAACATGAAAACCTGAACTTATTTTCTTATGATTATTTATTTTATTTTCAAGAAAAGAAACAAGATCACCACCTAAAAGGAATTGTTTAATAGTGTTTTTTAACGAAACAGGAGCACCAAAAAGTGAAACAAAAGACAACGAAAGAATCTTTCCAGCCGCATAGAATATTGGATGGAAGTTTATGAAACGCAAAGTCCGAATTTGTAAATATTAAGGTAAAATACAGTCCACAAGCTTACTATACACTAGTGAATACCTAAATTTTAATTTGTCCTTAAAAAAATTTCATTTTTATTTATATCTGTTATTTTATTGTTATTTTAAATAAATGCAATTTTTGTAAGGTTAAAAAGAACTGTAATTAAACAAATGCTTTGCTAATTAAAATTAAACAAGTAGCCAAATTTCAATAACCAAATTAATTATGACAAAAAAAAATAAATAACGTAGCATAACCAATGCTAAATCGTAAACTGTTGTACTTAATATATAATTGGATTTTCTATATGAGATATCGGCACATAAAAAAAAATAACTACATTAAACTTAAATAATGCCGACAATTAATATTGGCGGTATAGTACTTATCTTAATTGTTTAAATAAACATTACATGTCACAACATATTTTTTATTCTATAATCTTTTAAAATTGTTTTTTTTTAATTATCTGTTTTGAACCTCATATAAATTATGTACAAAATATATTTCATAAATTATAATATAAAGCTTGTAAATCACATTATTTGATTATATATATTATAATATACACTGGCGAGCAAAAAATAAAGGTCACTTTAAAATTATGACTTAGTTTTGGATTTTTTTGTTTTAACCTTATGTTAGCAAATTGTAAACAATTGTACTGTATTTTGCACACTAAATTAAAAATTCAATGTTGAATTGTAAAGCATATTTATTGTTTTTATTGCGTTTTTTTAGAAATATCACAGTGCAGACAAAGTTTGAATTTTTGTTTCTAGGACTAATATGGAACAAAAAATATGAAATAAAATCACTAATAACAAGTTTACCCTCTTTTGCATTAATGACTGCTTATAGTTAACGAAGAACACTTTGAATTAAATTAAGGATTACATTTTGGTCAATATTATTTTATTCTTGCAATAGCAACTGTCTTAGCTCCTGAGCAGTTCTTGGAGCAGGTGTATGTTTTTGGATACGTCGTCCTAACTTATCCCAGTTATGTTCAATAGTAATCCATAGTTTATAGTTGTCATGAAAGGCATAACATAATTTTCGAAAACTTTCATAATGTATATGTGAGCTGTCAAGGAGCTTTGGTAGAAATTCCTGCTTAAACCATAACCGACCCACGGTACCTGTAGCTATCTTTCTACAAGACAATCCAGCAGCCCAAAGCCTTCTCCAAACGGTCCATTCACTAACATTTCTAACTAATTCTAATTTCATAGAGTTGATTTCGTAGATAAACTGCAGAAGCTGTTCTATTCTGCAAACTTGTAAACATCAAAAAACGTTCATCTTTGTTTGTAGTGACTTTTTTTGCCCAGATCTTGATCTTCTGATTATCAAGCCAGTATCCAAGTAACACTAATACACCTTTTGTAAGATTTTTGAGCTTAACCTTTGTCTCAAATGTAGTTTTCGGTTTTGCAAAAAAGGAAAATTTTGTCATTTTCCCCTTTGAAAGAGGGTCTTGTTAAAAAATACTTCCGTTAACCTTTTTGCTGGTTGTAAAAGACTGTTAGTCGTCTATGATCTTAACATTTGATTCTGATCAACTCTTAGATAAAATGCCATACAATGCTTACCCGGTCCGCCAACGTTTTGGACATACTGCAATTAGTTGTCCTGGTCTTACCATGTGCAAAATGCATCAAAGAAAAGTATGACAATGACCCATGCACCAATTTATCTTTATGCGTAAATTGTAATAGTAAGCACCTCGTTTATTCTCGGATTGCTCAAAAATAAAAAAGAAAAATAAGACAACAGAGATTAGAGTAACAGATAAACTCTTTTACTTTGATTCTTAAAAGAGGTAAGTATAGAACATTTACGGTTTTTATCTTTTCTAGATTGCTGCAGTTGTTGAAACACCTATTGTTTAAACACCAATTAAGACATTTACTGCTGTTGCAAAAACTTTTCCTAATAGGGATTTTAATGTAAATTGTAAAAAATCGGTTGCGGGCTCATCAAGCTTAAACATAAACTGACTACATTTCAATCAGGATCAAGGTTACAACAAGTAAAACCAAAACCACTTAAAATGGGGGCTAATCTTAAGCTGAAACCATCTAAGATGTTGGCTTATAACGGGCTAAATCCAACCAATGCTGCGATTCTTTTCAAGTCAAAGTCTCAACATGCTAAAACTTAATTCAAGTCAAAACCTGCAAGTTACCGCCACTTGAGGTGCAAGTTACGTTTTCTATGTAGCTTTAAAAATAGAATTGCAACAGATAAAATTTACACTACAAATCTTTTAAAATTAATATAATATTGAACAATCTATAGCACAATTTATTCTTAAAACCACCTACACGTTGCAATATAACTGTGCAAACTTTTTGTTAATTACTGACACTTCTGCAGTCAACATGTGGAATAAAATAAAGCAAGTTGTATGACCATTGCTTTTGCTTTAGCTTTAAAAAAGAAGGAGAAAAAAGACGCACATAGATGAAAGAATGATTAAATTCAAACTCAATATATTGCGCAATCTTTTAATATAATCTACAGACGGTCAATATTATTGTATAATATCAACTATTGTGCAATATATTGACTATAATATTGAACGTCTATGAGCCGCTTTATTTTAGTTGTTTTTTTGCAAACTTATTCTTGTTACTATAACTGTAGCCTGTAAACAGATTATTTATGTGCAGCCAACTTTTCATATTTTAGAATTACTTAATGTCACCACAACATAAAAACACTTTGAATTTGTATCTACACTCATTAAAACTATTTTGAATACCAAATACTAAAAAAACTATTCAATTCAACAGTTAGTTTAAAATATTACATAAATGTAATAAAAGTCTTAATAAAGCAAATCTACTAAAAACAATAAAATTCAATAAACAAAGCATTCTATTAAATAATCAAACAGATGCAAATAAATTACTTCTAATTAGTATTTAATGTGCTAATGATTATTTTATAATTCTATTTTAAAATTTTTATTTTCTTTAATCTTTTTAATTTTCTCCGTTTAAAACTATATTTAATCTGCTTTTTTTAATATCGTTTACACTAATCTCTATTAATCACTTAGTAAATTAGTATAATAACCCCACCTACTTCAACTTACAATTTGTAGTTTCAGCATGTATCCGCCGCATCAATTCAATAACATATCTTTTAATTATTAACGCATTTTATGGCTCAAGTTTTTTAAATGTTCAAATTGATCAATTAATCAAGTACAATGACGGTCTGTAATTTTATCTTATCTAATAAAAATGTCTAAGATAATTACATGTAAAGGTGTGATTAATATAACTATTTGTATGAACTCATTAAAGTAATAAACTTCTCAAGCAATATGTTTTGTTGCGTGTCAAGAAAAAAATACAATGTTAATTTGGATAAATCTTCTCAAGAACAACCAGCAGTAACAACAAACCCTATTATACCACCTCAACCTACAAAACCATCTACTGAAAATGAAAATAAAAACAAAACAATTCACCAAACAGAAGAAGATGTAGTACCAGTGATAGTCGAAACAAGCAGTAATACAGAAGAGATTAAAACCGAAACAAAAGAAACTTTACATGACACACAAACAACAGATAATAAAATTGAGGTATCAAGTGCTGCCGTAGGTGAGAATATAATTGAATCTAAAGATATTGAAGTATTTCACACTAAACACAACAAAGATGTTATGAGCGATTCTGTACAAGATATACAAACAAAAAATGTCACACAAAAAATTGAAACAGAAGAATTGACTGAATTAACAAATAATAAACCTGATATACATATCGTTACCTCAGATAAAGATATAATCCAATCTAAAGAAAATGACGCAATAAATACTGAACACAATAAAGATGTGACAATGACCGATTCAGTACAAGACAAACAAGCAACAGATAAAATAGCTAACATAAAAAATTCCAACCCTGATATACCAGAAACTATAGCATGTGAGGCTACAATCCCATCTACAGAGAATATTGCAATTGACACAGAACATAGCAAAGATGTGATAACCAATTCAGTGCAAGGTATACAAAAAAAAGATGACACACACAAGGAAGATGATAAAACTGCAAGTGAGAGCATAATACAATCTATTGAGGATGAAGTAATTGACACTATACACAACAAAGATGAAACAGTATCTAATTTGGTGCAAGATATACCTGATGAATTACAAGAAGAAGTTACAAGGAGAGAAGGTTTTCAAGGACAAACCGTCAATATTAATGAAGAAATTGTCAAATATGAAAAAACAAATGAGTAAGTACAATATATTATCTACTAACAGATATCACAGAGCGATAAAAAGTATTTTATAGATAAGAAAAAGATTTAAATAATATAATCTAAGAAATAATAATATTTACAATTAAATGCATTTATCTAGCAAATTGTAAATATATAACTTTTTCTTATCACTACAATATTTTAATTAACATCAGTTACTATTATTAATATTTAATAATTTTAATAAACTTTGTTATATTTCCTTGATTATCATAATTATTTTATGAAGATGAGATAGAATACAATATGAAACCACGTTAACAATAGCAATAAGTTACAACAATCAAACAAAACTAAATAATTAAATTTAATACTTAATTGGCTTATAAGATTTAAAAAAACACGCTTGAATTAAAGACAAATTAGAATTTAATTGCAGATTTTGAAAAAAAAAGATACTAAAGTTAAAGTATTATATAATATAAAATGAGAAACACTTTGATTAATAATTATTTGATAATCTATTTCTATTTAAAAATTTCTTGATTTTAAATAAACATTATTATTTCAAGAACAGCAATAAAACCATAAAGCGATACAGAGTTTGGCCGGTTATGTTATTTTCATATTTAACAACAGCAAAAAGATACTTTTTTAGAATAAAAGAGACTGCAAACGAACTAAAATGACAAAAACAAAATTACCATTAGCAGTAATGCCATCTACTAAACTTTAGTAATGTTTACTATATACAGGGCGATTATAAATGTTTGGGATTATGTCACCATCTAATGTACGTTTGTGCCGCTCTAGTAAAAATGCGTAAATAAAGTTGCCTATCTTAGGATGTTTACATTGTTTATAATTACCAGTTTTAAACAAAATAATAACACAACAGAACACAATCCGGAATAGAATAGAGCCATTCTCCATTATCAAACCGCTCATTCCTAAAGTAGGTTTCAATAATAAAAATATTTTCTTTATTTGTATACGTTCTTATAACCTTGCTTGCTTGATAGCTGTCAAAGTTGATCTTTCAAAACAAATAGTATAGTAGACAATTTTAAAAATGCTGCATATTTAAAGTGATACATAATCTCATTCATTTATAAACTTCTTGTGTTACTGTTGGAAGCAATATATGAGGATTGCAGCTAAGGAATACAGAGTCCATTATAAAAATAATGCGCATTTTTTATAAAAAATAAATTTATTGATCGTACTGGTATAAACTGAAAAACACTCTGAGTCTCCTCGACAAGAATGTCTTTTAATATCCTTGTAACATGGTTTTGGATGTTTTCCACGGACTCCCAATGCTTTTCTTTCAGCTCTCTCTTCAGTCGGAGAAACAAAAAAAGTTGCACGGAGCCAAATCGGGACTGTAATGAAGCTGGGGTATCACCAAAGTTTTGCTTTGAGCCAGGAAGTTGGTAACAATGACAGTCGTTTGACTAGGGGCATTGTCATTGTCATGGTAGAAATTAACCATGTCTTTGATAACAACAGATCGCGCGCGTGAGGACTGCCTCACGCGCGCGATCCGTCGTTTCAATCTTTTGGGCACTTTGAAGTAAAAGGTTGAGTTGACAGTTTCTTTTTACGGTACAAACTCAAAATGGACAATTCCTTGGACGTCAAAAAAAATCATTATCAACTTTTTGATGAAAAACTTGCTCATTCCCGCTTCTTTGGGGCGGAAGGGATAATTTTGTGTGCCACGCGCTGCTTTGCCTTTTTGGTTCTGGGCCGTACTTAAACATTTAAGATTTGTTTCTGGTTACAACAGTTAAGAAAGTCCGGTTTATTTTGATTCAAATTCAAAAGTTCTTGACAGTGCAAAATTGCGCCGTCTTGCAAAGTCAAAAAACACACTTCACGCAGAGACACGTTTTTTTGCTCGGAACAGTTGGAACAAGTTTGCGACCAGCTGCGTTGGAAGGGCAGATCGTCGACCACGTTTCCCGGCCGGTTTTACCGTTTTGGAATAAATAGTTGCGTCACAATAAAATCATGTGCATTACTTTCATAATGAACTGTATACTATCTGGTGGCAGATTTCTCAACAAGCCAATGTTGACATTTTGTTATGTTCACATAAGTCACGTCTGCAAAATGTTTATTTATATACATCAACTTTACTGACATTTGAATGTCATATGTTTGGTTTACATGCCATTTATGATAATCTGCAAATTGCTACTAAATATATAAAATGCTTTTGTAATGTTGTGTGTTATTAAGTAAACTTAGGTTCGATTCAACCCCCATAAGTTTTAAAAAAATTGATTTAAATTTATATAAATTGTACCATATATGCCCCAACTATATGCTAATAAGTTGTAATATCAGTAATTGTTGAGATATAATTTTTAAACCAATTTGTTTCAACGTAGTTGCACCTACACTCGTTTATACTTTAATAAATGTTTGAACCATCTGTGCTGTGCGTAGATTTGACAAAGATGAAATTAATATTTAATACCTTACAAACAATTCATACATTAGAGGTAAAGTTTTACATAATAAAGGGTTTTCCAATAAAAAGTTTAATTTTGAATGGTAGGCTATTTGGGCAGCTGTCATTTTAAAGCTATTATCTTTTGACATTTGACAAGTAAAAACTACGCCATTATTAAAAATGAAACAATACACGCTTCAACAACGTATTGAGTTACTAAAATTTACTACAAAAATGATGAAAAATTTTCAGTCACAGTTTGCAAAACGCTTTACACCTTTTAATCGTCATAAAGCATCTTCTCGGCCGGCAATAGTAAACCTGGTAGAAAAATTTGAGCTGTTAGGACAAGTTTGTGATGTAAAGAATCTAAACCGTGTGCATCGCTCAAGAACACATGAGGATATTGTTGATGTAGCCCGTAGTGTTGAAGAAAACCCAGGTTTGCCGATTTCTTGTCGATTCTTGGAATTAGACGTTAATAAACAGAATTGTCGCATTTGGTGCTCAGAAAATCAAAGTCACTGTTTGGTGCGGTTTTTAGGCTGGCGGTGTGATTGGACCCTACTTTTTTTTTTAAATTAGGCTGGTGCAACTGTTACGGTGAATGGATGGCTCAACCGAGCTATGATTAATGATTTTTTATGGCCAGAATTAAAAGATATTGATGTGGACTACGTTTATTTTTAGCAAGACGGCGTTACGTGCCACACAAGCAACGAAACAATCGCAATTTTTGAAAGAAAAGTTTCCTGATCGTGTTAATTTCTCGAAGAAATGATCACAATTGGCCACCGAGATCTTGTGATTTAACACCTTTAGACTTTTTTTTTTTGGGGCACGTGAAAGATGATATACAGCCGCAAATGTGCAAATTGGTCATGAAAAATTTCATGAAAAGAATGTGGTACTGCAACCGTAACCGTGGCGGCCATTTGACTGATATCGTATTCAAATGTTAATGGCATACCTTTCTCTTTACATGGAAATAAGTATTTATTGATTTTTCTTAAAAAATACCCATTTTTTTAAATATCAAAATAAAACCTCTTATTGGATAACCTTATATATCATATTTGGCAGCAAAACTGCCATATTTAACAAACTTAAAAAAATAAATGTCAGCAAAGCAAAAATATATTAAAATCCAGCCATAAAAAATAAAAAATAAAAATCTTGTCAAAAAGTATCAAATGTTGCTCAAAACAACCAAAGTTTGGCCACTAAATAACAAAAATATAAAAGTTTTGAATTAAAGTAAAAAATCCATTTATTAAAAGTCGACAGTCTATCCATAAAATGTTAAACAGTATCAAAATGAGGCAATTAAATGTTTAATATATTACAATCCGGCCAGAAAACTTAAGATTTATGTAAAAAATACTAGAATCCGGTTATAAAAAATTTAAAATATCAAAATCTAATAGTAAAACAATAAAAATTAAAAAAACTGCAACAAAATAATTGATATTTCAATTTAAAGTACTAAAATCCGTTTATTAAATGTCAGCAATGCAAAAATCCTGCTATAAAATAGTAAACAGTACTAAAATCCAGGCAGAAAATGTTGAAATTATTAAAATCCGGCCGATAATTTTAAGAAATACGTAATAAATATTAAAATCTGGATATAAAATGTCAAATATAACAAAATTGAATTATAAAAAACCAAATTCAATAATAGATTTTTTAAAAAATTGCCTAAAACTTTAAGAAAAGTATTAAATCCATTAAAAAAAAACACCAAGATTTGACTTCTTTAATGTAGAAATTTTTAATGCTTACATTTGGGCTGGTGGAATCTTAAAAACACGCGCATTGCTCCTTCACCGGAAAATTTCAATTTACGCGCCCGTGGCTTACGGACGCAAAGTCGGATTGCGATTTGGGTCTTGACGTTTTTCCCGGTCCAGACTGTACCAGTCCCTTTATGATCAGATGGCGACCAATTCGGAGCTTTAGGCAATTAGAAAAAAACAAAAATATCTCAATAACAATGCGCGGGAGAGACAAACGGCTTATTCAAAAAATGACTTCACAACAGCCAAAATTTGGAATTTGTCGGATCGTGAGGAGCCATAATAAACATAAACCAAAAAAATAAACTTGGATACTCCAAAACATTATTTATTTTTTACGTTTTGATTTTTATGAAGTGGAGGCGTTACTATAGTTTAATGTAAATTGTAATGCACATAAACACCAAACATATCAATCATATAATAAACAAATGTAGTTGGATGACCTTGTTAAAATACTACAATCAAGTTAGTGGTTGGTATGGCTTTAAATTATAAAAAATTTCTCTTATCAAAAATAAATTACGTAATAAACTCAATTCCGTTTAATCACATTAATGACATGTTCAAAAGTTATTTATGGTATTGTCATTATTAGATGGTCGTAGTTTAACTACAGTTTGCACTCTATTTTGTTCACAATTAATGGGTTTTAGAACTTTGCGGGCGTTTGATTTGCGTAGCGCGCTTAGATCAAGGTCGTGGGTGCTGCTTTGTTGTGTCAATGTTAACAACTGTTCGGTTTTGCCTCGGTCTTTGCTGATGACGTTTACCGGTTCGGAAAATGTGCTTCGTTCTAGATTTGAGCACTTAAACTTTGAACAAGGTTTGTACTGCACTACAAGTATTGAACCATGTTGGCCGGTGGTAGTGGTTGATTTTAGCTAAGTTTGGATTCAGCTCTTGAGTTGTCTAGGTCAATCAATGGTGCAATTCTGATTGCTATAATTTTTATTTTTTTTATAAAAATTAAATAATGTTCAGTCAAATGAGACAAAATCCTTTCACTAAAATAAAAATTTTATGACAAAATTTACGGATGGAAAAAATCACCGGTCAGAATCAAAGAGATTGAAATACAATTTTAAACCAATATGTACAACTCGGCAGTTGTTAACTTTTAGAAGCGTTTCCTAAGTAGTAAAAACGTCTGAAAGTCATTCCGGTGAAATGAAACAGGGCGGTTTAATTTTTGAATATAAAACCGTCTAATTTTTTTTGGAAAAGCTCCTCTATGTTTCTGGAGTTCCTTGTTGTCACTAGTCCGTAGAGCTAAAGCGCCTTTACACTTTACAACGTTGGGTGCCAATTATTATGGTTTTGCTTTGTCGGAGAGAGTGGCGGCTAGCAAGGGTTCTAGGCTGGTGTTGATGGCCCATAATAGGTTTATTATGTTGGGGTTTGTGCGGGGCTTCTGATTGTTGTTTGAGAATTAAAAACGGTTGCGGGGGTGGTTGTTCTTTTAAGAAATTACGTTCTAAAAATAGAAACTGCGGTTGTCTTTCAGGGTATCACAGAGTCTTGGTCTATTGCGGTCGTGAGATTTCTTATTGCTATAAATATCCAATTTTGCAGGAAAAACTACAACGCCGTAGAACTTTAACTCCAAGACTGCTTAATTACCCCTTAGGTTGTGTGACGATCGTTTACTTTACTACTTCCACGAGATAAAGCGGTAGCCTTCAAGACTTGCATGCAAGTAAATCGTGATCTCATATCTTACTAGTCATTTGACTCGTTATATTTGAAACATGCATTAAACATATTTTTTAACTCTTTAATAACTGCAACAAGGTTGTGTAAAGTATTTAAAAAAAATATGTTCGACAATAATATGATATAGAAAATATGGATAATCGTGGACCCGATATGCCCATGCCCCTTCTGCATGCGCCCTGAAGCTCCTTACCTCGCTTACTACCTAGCGCCGTCCCTGCATCATGAATGGAAACCCTGCCTCATTTGAACTGCTTGTACCAATATTTGACGTAAAAATAGGACGGACTAATTTTACACTGTCACCATTTTCTCATAGATAATCTTTCAGCTACTGCCTTTTTTTGATAAAAATGATATGATCATGTCTTCAAGTTGAAAATCACTTATTTTTACCCAGTGGCGTAGCTTCAAATTTTGGGCCCACCGCAAGAATTTTCTTGGGGCCCCTATCGTGTTTGTATTATACTTCAAAATAAATTTTTAACGACTTAGTATTATTTCACACGTATAAGGTTCCATTCGGTTCGAATCGTTTTCGGTTTGTTTTCGTTTTTTTTTTTGTTTCTATTTGATAACTAATAGAAACAGTATACCAAATACTGCCCAATAAAGTGATGAGAGGGTGTTCCCAATAAATTCTAGTATTCTTCCTTTGTATTTTTATTTTTCTATAAAGAAACAACATGGCAACAACTTGACTTCTCTTCATTATGATTACTACGGAGCCTGTGTACGGAAAAAACACAAAACCCAATATGAAAAAGTTAAAAACGTTATAATTAAACAAATACGTATTCATAAAAAAAAACGTTTTTTTGTAAAATAAAATAAATACTGAAAATGTAGGTACTCCGATGTTGGATTGATGTGTTGATAAATTCTTAGTCTTTAATTCTTAATCTAAATATTGGGTTAATAAAATAAAATCAGATTTTTATAATCTACATTATTTGTATTTTATTAATTAAA
Organism: Tachinus rufipes; assembly: GCA_963932245.1. Classification (NCBI taxonomy): domain Eukaryota; kingdom Metazoa; phylum Arthropoda; class Insecta; order Coleoptera; family Staphylinidae; genus Tachinus; species Tachinus rufipes. The sequence goes on along the minus strand of OZ010741.1, from coordinate 38,682,176 downwards.
TATATTAACGACCGGTTTTGACCATGTGGTCATCTTCAGGTTTTTGCATTAAAAACCAAACATTGAGAGAAGTTAGAGTTGTTGTTGCATTTGAAATTGATAAATTGAAGGAATATCTTCCTTTATCAATATGGAATCAAGAACCAAATCCTCAATGATGTCTTAATCCTTATGATAAGGAGGCTAGAATTTCTATTAGAGATTTTCACCAGGATCGTGTGCATTGTTAAAAATGTAGGTGATCATCAGTTGGCACAATTAACGTTTACTTTAAATATACTAAACAACATTATGCTTGACAAAAAAAAATACACAACACACGAAAATGCGAAAGAACGACAGTATGATGAACAACACAAATATAAAACTAAAGTTATTCTAGGCTATAACATCACTTGCACTGTCACTATTGCAGGTTAAATAACGCTTCATATGTATGGTAACAGCTCATTAAAGAACAACCAAGTTCTTCATTGGCCGAAGCATGCAATAAACCAACGCAACTCACGTGTAAAAACAGTAGCTCTAAAGGCAGCCAAATAAACAACGACAACGGCGACGATCAAACCAGCTGAAATACCTTTATACTAAATTAAACTTTTTTTTTTTTTATAAAAAATTTGTATTATTACTTTTATTAAATAACGATAGTGATCACTAATCAATGTATCTAATTAATTGGCTTATTTAATTTTTGAATCTTAGGGGCCCCAAAACATGTCGGGCCCTCCCGCACTGCGGGGTCTGCGGGGCCTTAGCTACGGCGCTGTTTTTACCTCTTTCAACTGATAAATTCTTCTTATAGTGCCATACTCGCTACGAGTGTTCGGCGCCTCTCTCGTATGTTTGTGGTGCGCGATAATAGTTCCACACAAACATACATAACTGATATCAATATTACAAAATTAAGCGATTGAAACCAAACTTGAAGATAATACTATAAAACGTCACAGAAACTTGACATAAGAAAATTTTTGCGATAGCATACTGTTTTCATAGCTAGGTAGATAACATAAAATCTTGCCTTGTATATATGATTTCATTATCCTTATACATAGTGTTATATACTACAGATGTCTTTTTCTTTTACAAACTATAAAAATTAAAAAAAATTATGCTAAAACGAGATGTTGAATATCACATTATTGATAACGACTAAAGGCTAATACTACAGTGCTTTATATTTTTTGTAACAAAGTCCATTGCGATCGCCTATTGTTCGATTAGTCAAAAATATGTATCAATAAGATTAACTGTAATTAATAATAAGGATTTGTAATAAAAATACTTTTGCGTAGTAAACTAGAGAGGAAATGTTTCAAATACACCATTCCTAAAAAATGTGGCGTGGGGGATTCGCAGTTCCGTAGATATTTCCTTGTCTGCGCAGAACCCCAGCATGATTGAGATAATTTGTGTCCCATTCCTGATACGAAGCAAACGTATTATCATTTATAAATCAGTATTCTATGTAAAGCATGTAGTTCAAAAACCAACTTTATATATTTGTTTTTAAAATGGAAGGAAGTGAAATAAGATATATAAGTGAAGAACCTACAATCGTCTTTTTAAAAAGTGAAGAATTTAAAGAGATCTTGAAAGATGTAATAAATACTAACATGAAGCATTTAATTAAAACTGTAAATGAGTTAAAACATGCTGTGATAAATCTACAAAATCACAATAAAAAGATAGAATATACTGCAAATAATTATAAGACTGGAATAGAGAAAAAACTGAATGGAACAATAAACAAAATTAATAAAAACCAGCCGCATGTCGTTGTAGATAATGCTATTGAAAATTCGAATAACAGTAAGAAAACACAGATTATAAATGAAAATAAAACTCAAAAATTGATAATTAAAACTAATGAAAATATACGCACCCCGATAGAAAATAAAAATAATACAAGAATTAGTAAAGTGAAAGAAAAATATGATTCAAAATGTACATTGGAAACAATTAAAGATACTATTGCATACTATAATTATTACATAAAAGGGTTTGATCTATCAACAACTAAGGATAATATAAAATCATATTTGTTTAATAAGAATCTTACTGATATAAAAGTTTTAAAATTTGGAAACGCTGAATTTAAGATTACCGCCCCGATAGCATATGAAGAAATACTTCTGAACCCTGAAACATGGCCTGAAGGTGTAGAAGTTAAAAAAACGTTATTAAAGTAAGTGGCAACTCTAATTATAGTTACTTCTATAAATTAAACAAATAGTTGAAACTAAATAAACTGTTTATCATATTTTTTGTGAATCATTGCTAATTACATTAATTTAATTGTAATATTGGATAAATATGCTTGATTTATTATTGTATTTTGTATTATCGACATATTCATCACAATTTTCATGTTCATTTAGAATAAACATTGATTATGGTCCTATTTATATCTGCGGTGATCTTTGTGTTACATAATATAATAAAAGTGTATCAAAATTAGTCAACATAACATAAATTGCTTTATGATGTAGTTATCTCGTAATATCCGATGTCTAATTAATGACAGAAACACTTAATAATAAAGTTTGCAACATTAATAGACAATGTTGTAATCAATTTCAACATACAATAACAACAAAGGAAAGTGATAATCATTTTATTTTTTAATATTAACTTAGAACAAGATGAAATTATTCATTCATAAAGTATCTAATGTAAATAGAATTTGTTAGACAGGAAAGCAAAATATGTTATACCACTTTAATAAACAACTTTTATATACGAATAATAAAGATATAGGTAATTGCATTATATAGTTATTGTTTTATAGATTCGATTAAAAAAATATACGCGTTCTACAAAACTGTCTAAACAAAACATAATATGTATAATCTAAAGTTAAGAACAAACTACCAAAATTGCAGAAAAATTGTGTGGTAAATAAAATAGAACGAGTGGTATAGTAAATGTAGACTTAGGAGTCATTCTCTCAGCGGCTAGACTTTGACTATCGGTCAGCAACCTACGGCTCTACAACCGCATGCGGCTTTTTGAATGTATATCTGTATAATAATGATTTTTTTCAGCGCTGTGTCTTTTTGAAGAAAAAAAAATTATATGAAACACAAACACATTAAAGGTTTTTATTACTTAAATTCTAAAAATAAAAATATAATTCATCAAAGAATGCTTAAAAGTTGTCAATTTATAGCAAAAAGATTATAATATGCAGAAAAGCAATTTAGGTAATTTTCTAAACACACATTTATTGCACAAAACAATTAAAAATAACATAAAACTTTAATTTAGGCAAAAAATATATAATAATAATAATATATAATATTTACAAATTATCGCACCAAATACATTATTATAAACTCATGGACAAAATTAACGCACCAAACTTGTATAATTACAATACTGAAATTAATTTTGCAATAAAATGTTTATGAAAGTTTATTGTTAAGTATTGTCTAGTAGTTTGTAAATAAAATCAGCAAAACATGGCGTTATTTCTTATATTTTTTTATTAAAATACTTTTTTTCTTAAAAACAACGGAAACATGCAAGCAAAATACAAACAAAAACAATAGAATTTAGAGACTTAGAGCTAATATCTAATATCGTGTATGTCCTTCTCTACTCTTAAATACTGCTTCCATGCGTCTTGGCATACTAGAGATCAAATTTTGAATAATTTCTTAAAGATTATTGTCCCATTCTTAAATTTCTGCGTCTGCAAGTTGATTGTGATTAACAGGTGGAAGTGTACGACGTCGAACCCCTTTTTTAATATTGTCCCATAGATGCTCTATTGGATTCATGTTAGGACTATTGGCTGGCCATTTCATAAACGAAATAGCAACAGCAAATAACTTGCTTAGCCACATAAGGACGAGCATTATCCTGCATAAACAATAAATTCGGCCCCACAAAAATGTTCAAGATAATAATCTACATTCATTGACCTAACACGTAAAGGGCCTCCTAACTCTGTGCGGCCATCAAAACAGATGATTCCCCAAAACATTACAGAGACACCACCAAACGAACTTGGAGAGACATTGCAACTAGCAGGTCTCTCTCTAGGCCTTTGCTAGACTCGCTCATGTCTATCAGGAGATTAAAGGCTAACCTAAACCATCTTCCAATTATTAAGAGTCCAATCTTAATAACTTTTGTGCTTTTTGTGCTTTCTGGTGAGCAGGGGTTCATTGGCCGATTTTCTACTGTCTAATCCAGCTCCATAAACGCTTTCTAATTGAACACCGGTGCAAAAAAAAGGCAGCTCAATTTAAGTATTTTTTTAAGAGAAGCAAACAACTGTTTTACTACAAGTTCTTTTAATTTATATGTTTTATTCATATGTAGCGTTAAACTCTAGTACTTAATACATAATATATCCACAATATACGCTTTTTGAAAATTTGATTAGATAACAATATCAAAAAGAAAACGTTGGAGCTGCTTTCCTCTTGCACCGGAAATTAAAAAAAAAAATGCAAAACAATCAATGCGATTTATTAACAAAATGTTATCAAAAGTAAACACTAACTAATCATCTGCAAAGCTATCTTTTTCTGACTAAGTAGGTTCTTCTTCTCCTTTACACTTCAGCCGGTCATAAAACCACATACAGTCAGGAAGCTCATAAATTGTTGCAAGTTTTTTCTTATGTAGGTACTTGGGGCGCTTAAGTGGTAACATTCCAGAGAAAAGGAGTAATGAAAAGAAGATAAAGTTAACGTTACGCCATGTTTCTGAAGGGTAAACAAGCTCTTAAACAAGGCACCGGCCAAACTACTACAGCTTTTGCTATATACTCGATGACGCAATAAGAAGATATACCAAATTTTTGTTTTCTTTGGTTTAACACACACTTTCTAAAAGTTTTATTAAATTGACCAGTAAAATTCAAAATCATTTTTTGCAAAACTAGAATCAATATAAATTTGCGGCATGTATTTTTTACCAACACAATCCTTTTCCGTTTCCTTTTCTTCTTTTCGATCAATTCGAAGCTTCGATCACACGGCACAAAACTATGTCCTGGTTCTGGATATCTGTGTATAATTTTAGCAAATTTATTAGTATTTGCAAGTACTTAAAGATTCTGAGCCAAGACTTGGTTTTTATTTTGTGAGCTGCAGTTATCAGAATATAGATATAATTTTGTCACTGTTGATGCTACAAAATTTTCAAAAAAATAATGTAAAAAGCTTACTACGTCATTAGCTCCTTTCTTGGTTTCATCGTACATGAAAAAGTACAATTTTCCAGAACTGGCTGCAAATACACGTTTAAAAAAATCATCTCCACTAGGTAAGTGGGGGAGAGGCATATTCTGTTAATAATCAAAAGCTAACAACTCCATTTTATCTTTGTTTTTCAAAATTACTGCAGTATCTTCTTTCATTATTGTGCAAAAATAATTTTGCCTTTTTTTCATGCACCTGTTTTTTATTTATTAGATTTATTTTTACTTCTTCATTCTTTTCCACTGATATGAGGTTGTCCAGTTTGTTGCAAGTCTGGCAAGTGTCCAACCATGGCTTTCCAAATGAGTAGTTATAATTTGAAACAAAGTGCCGACAAAAATAGTCGTATGTAACTTGAGGTTTTACTTTTTTATTGTTCTTGATCATAACGTATATATCGGGTTCGTACATTTTAAGATAAAGCTTATGCATTTTTTGCATATTTACTTCAGATGACAAATAAAATTTATTTAGTTTGGCTATATTGCGACGATCTTTTTGGAAATGACTGTATATGCAAATCAATTTGATGCATTACATCTTCCTGTATCATATTAGGGCGATTATTGTGTTTTCCTTGCATGTCTTTGAGTGCCAGATTGATTGATCTTTCAAATGGTTGATAATCAGTTCTACTCTTCTCTTACTAACGCCATATAATAAACAAAAAGCATTTTTACAAACTTTGTTTACAGTTGTGCCAATTTTTACAGTATACTTACAAGAACAAGAACGTTATTGTTGTCCACCCAATTTAGACCTAAATCTGACAACCTATTTTATAACTAGTTGTCCACCTAGCAATGTGTCTTGTTTCTCTTTGCTAACAATATTATTAAACATTGTCAAAATTTCTTGCGTAACAGTGTACAGTTACAGTTTTTGCCAGTTTTCCTTTCACCTTTCAGACATTTATTTTTGTTTTTAATACCAATGTAATATTTTCCTTTAGATTTCCTTTTCTTATCAATGTTTCTAATCCACTTACATTCATCTCTTGCTCGTTTCTTGACAACTTCTTTTACAACTGTTTGTTTCTGTTCACCGTCATCACTTTCAGAATCACTTTGAACAAGCGATAAAATGCAACACTTAAATTAAACACAGAAAAGCATCTAACACTAGGGTCATCTAGAGAAAAATCAGGATTTCTGTAATTTTACAAAAGTATATTATACGACAAACTCTCAAATTTTAGCAAAATGCACAGAATAACAACGTGAACTGAAGGCGGCTTATAAACTACTAACTGTTATGGTGCTGTCATTCACATTGCACACTTGAAAGTATTTTTTAATTTTTTTTAGTTCCGTGCACAAACGAGGCAGCTCCGGAGCTGTCTCTTTTTTCTACCGAATTCAATAAAAAAGCATGTATATATTCATTACGAGTTTACAGAACTGCCTCGTTTTTGCAACAATTTTTCAGCCTTTTAGTTACCTTATAGCGATTAAAAACTAAAAATTGTAAATATATAGAGCTGCCTCCTTTTTGCACAGATGTCTTCAGTTGTGCGTAGCTACAAACTCATTTTTTAAGATGTTATTAGTCGTTCTCCTGTTTTTTAGGGCTAATAGTCTAAGAAAACGCTAATTTATTTATTTAAACTTTGCGTTTTTTAATTAATTATGACTATTAGCACTTTCTTGAAGGTTTTTTTTAATTTTTTTTAAGTTAAAACAGTTTTACTGGTTTTACTTATGGTTCTATTTCTAAAGTCTGCGTTGTCCTACTGCAATTAGGTATTTTATAAAATAAATGTTTACTTTATGTTTTCTATCATCAAATAAAAACATTTTTATTTAGTTGGTTCTTAACCAACGCGCTCTTAGCGCGTTCTTTGTCGTTTGAAAAATTGTAGTGTCACTCAGGTGTAACATCTCAAAATGTTTGAAATAACAGAACTTTGCACCGAGAGCTCTTGTCTAACCAAGTCTAGAGCTAGGTGGATTTGACATTTACGCGAAATTTTGATTAATTTAAAATGTTCAAGTCTGGACAAAATACATTTAATTAACAGACACAGCCAGTAAAACTAGTAACTTTATCTAAAATACTTTAATGGGTTTGGATAAAAATATAGTCTACACTTTTTCTAAAATATATAAAAAAAAATATAAACAGAAAAACGGTTTGTTTATGCAGTGAAATTTGAAGGTAACAGTTATTATAATTATGTGTACTTCATTATAATATAAAGAATGGTTGAGACTTTTACTTTGTGGTAATCCATAATAATAATAAAATAAAACAAACTAAGTTTTTTACCACAAATACGTATTTTTAGTAAAAACAAATACGTATTTGTAGTAAAAAACTTAGTTTGTGTTTTATTTTTTATTAGGTTCATTATGTTCAAACTTATTTTTAAGATAAATAAGCGCGTTTGGGGAACATATTCGATGGCTTGCAGCGCAATTTAATTACTGCGTTGCAAACTCATTGAATACAAACATTTACTCAACCTAAAATTTTACTGCTAACTGAAATGGTTAACCGTTGGCAGCCAACGTGCATTCAACTGATTTCTCGGAAACATTAACTCTGACTACGGTTGCTAATGGTTGCGTTCCATAAACAATTCATTTTGCTAGGCGTATTGAGTAAAAAACCAAGAAGCAGTATTTATAACCTTATTAAACTTCTTTTCTACATAGTAAAAAATATTTATTTAAAACAAAAATTAATATAAATTTATTTAATATTACAAACTGTTCGCATTCATTAAAATAAATTGAGGGCAAACATAATTTTTACGTATTACAGAAATTTTTGTTATATTAGTTATTAAAGCGTTAATTCTTAATTTAAACAATTACAAACTGTCTATGAAAGACTTACTTCAAACATTCAAATTTCATAAGTTTACTCCTTGGTCAAATCGTTCAAGAATTGACACTTGGTGTAGTCACGTGATCTATACACTTGGTGTGCACATCTTATACCAACGCTCCGGTTTTCCTAACGCACCCTTGGTAATATAAAAAATTTGAAAAATTTAAATAACTTATAGCATTATTCTTATTTGTTTATCTCCATAAATTTCAACTATCTGATTAATGACCTGTCAAATTTAATCTCGACAAATCTGTCATATGAACTGTCAATTTGACAAAAGCAACTCTCAACTATTTTACAAAACTGTCAATTCTAAATTAAAGCAAATCTCAACTCTCTCACAAATCTGTCAGATAAACTAATAAACTGTCAAATGTAAATTCGAAAAAGCAATTGTCCACTGTTAAAATAATTTTTAAAAGTTTGTAAGCGTTTTTCAATGTTTTAGTAGTTTTTGCTAAATGTTAAGCATTAAAGGTGCAATATTTGTTTATAACCATGAGTTTGAATTTGTTTAATTTTTTTTGCATTTTATATATAAATTGCATTTTCAAAAAAATAAGCGTTTTTTAACAATTTTATTTGTTTTTCTTAAATATTTGGCAGTACGACGGCATAGAGGACATATATGAATATCGCACCGCTAACAAAAGTTAAGCAACGGCCGAAGCGGTCGCGAGTTGCGAATAAAGTGATGCAGAGTGTATCGCTTCTTCTACACAACATCATTAGTTGCAATAATAAAAAACAAAAGCGCATTTTTTACATTTTTATTGATGTTTTATAAATTTCATCTTATATACTGAAATATTTAAACTGTAAAAGTGATTTTAATGCGTTTTTGAACAAAAAGTGCACTTTTCAAAACAGTGTTTTTTTTTCAAAAAAACATATTTTTGAACCATTTTTTAAATTGTTTTGTGCATTTTTAAAGCATATTAATTAGTCAACGTATTTTTTTTATTTTTTTTATTGCAATATTTGAGTTGTAAATGCATTCTACGCATTTTTTTGAGTCTTTTACGTTTATACTGTTATACAAATCTTTTATAATATGTAAACCGACTAACATATAAACTTTTATTTTTGAAAATTCTGTCATATAAACTGTTGACTTAACAAAGCATCTGTTAAGTGTTTTACAAATTTTTTAGATACATTGTCAAATGTCAGTTTGACAAAGCATTTGTTTTACAAATATGCCATATGAACTGTCAATTCCACATGTCGACAGTCTTACAAAACTTATATGAACTATCCAGCGTATAAACTTTAATCTTTAGAAATCTGTTTTATATAATCTGTCAATTAGCAATATGAGAATAGAACTGTTTTTATTTCACATTTTGATGTATAAACTGTCAAATAGATTTTTGACAATTTTGCATTATAATATGCTTATGGTCAATTTGACAAAAAACATTCAACTCATCTGTCTCACATATTGGTCAAAGTTTGATTTAACAAACTGCTAACTGTCTAATAAATTTGTTACAAGTGCGGTCTTATCAGATCAACTATTAATTTGACAAACCAACTGTCAATTATTTCACAAATCTAGCATGTGAACAGTCTAACATATAAACTGTCAACATTATTCTTAACGAATCTGTCAATTTTCAAAATTACGTTGTAAAAAAAACATTTTTAAAAACTTGATATGTAATGCCGATGCGACCAATATAAGCGTTAGATATAGTTTAGCCTATTCAAACCCGTGCTTTCAGCCCAAAAGCATGCAGGTGACAAACAAGTTAAATAGCATTGTAGAAAAAATGGAACCTTGAGGCAGAAGCATGGCTTTAGGAGTTTAACTGCGAGAGTTCTGCGTTTTTGTTTTGAAGCTACAAGCTTTATCAAACACTGAAAAATTAGGTCTTTGTGCCAGACTACTCAGCTTGAAGCTTTTGACAATGTAGTCAGTCACGCGGTTTAATTGGTGGACTACAGAGTATTCTCATAAAAACCTATATTAGTGAGCGGGAGACTGTTATTAGATTTTGTGTAGTTTTAGATTATGTTTAAGATCACCCTTGCTATGACTTGTGGATAGAAGATTGATTGGACGGTAGTTTTGAGAATACTTTTGGTCTTTTACAGTTTTTAAAATGTTAATGACTAGAAAACTTTTGAAAAATTGCATTAGCAATATTTGTGATTATTGCTTTTTAGTGTTTTGTTCAGAGTTTTGTCATGGCCAGAAGCAGATTGAATTTTTAGTTTCAAGGTAAGATTCTAAGAAGTCATTGACTTTTTGGCGTGCTTTAGATCAGTGTCCTCCGTCATTGAGAGGAAGCATTAGAGTTTGAAGCTGTCAACAAATGACTGCACAGACTGATAAAAAGTTGTTTTTGTATAGCAGCCCAGATAAACTTCCAGCTTTTTGTTGATTGGCTAATTTCGTGTCCACCGTGCAGCCCTATGCGTAGGTGTAAACATGATGGCGTAAGGCAACACAATCGCATAGAATAAAGTCGGCTATATATGTAGTTTTGTTGTTTTCTTTTCGTTTCCTTTGCTGAAACGCTCGTTAAGTGCATGTGCATTTACAAATTTAATATAAACTTTTTTTTACTATTGTAAAATAAATTTAAAAATGTAATCTTTTTTTTAGTAACTATGTTTTTTTAACACTTTAAAAGACGGGAGGCAATATATTTGAAATTTGCAAGAGGCGCCATAGTAATTAGTAAGTACGCCGCTCCTGTAAAACAGAATCAACTTCATTGCGGTCGCAAAGATATGAAATTTTTGCATTCCTTTAAAATAAAAGAAAAAATCGCAATTGCGATATACGCATATAACAGAACGCTGACATTGCATGCCTTACTGTATATTATTAATACCAATTTTTATGCAACGTTTGAATAGGATTATGCAACAATTTACTTATTGGTTTAACTTTCCTGCTTCTACGCCGTTTACAATTGTCGGATAAACTATTCCACAGTTATACCTGGTGTAACGCGCAAAGTTAGTTTATTCTCTAGATAACATATTGAAACGTCAATGGTGACATAAGTTGTTTATAAGCAAATTTAGATTGTCTCTTTTATGGTGTTACAAAACGTAAATGTGTTAGAATCAGATAGTGATGGAAAAAAAACAAAAATTGAAGCAACTACATCCTACTTTTTTTCAAATCTATTTTCACAAATATAATATATATGCGGCGCTTACAAGGTTATGTGCCGTATAGCGTTATACTAGGTATAACTGCTGCTCCGAGCACCGGATAAGTTCTCCTGGTGTATTCTCTTTCAAACCTTAACTATGTAAAAGCGGCTCTAAATGGTTTTTTGAATTTTCAAAACTTATCCGTTTTGTAATAAATGTAATGAAGCTAAACGCATTTTTTTATTTTTTTATTATTCTATCATTGAAAATAAATTAATAGACAAACAAGTCTTATTTTAACCAAAAAAAATTAACCTGGCTGTATAAATTATTCTGTATATTAACTTTTAGTATTTGACATGCTTTAAATATACAGTATAGCCTTAGCATTGGTATAAAATTTAGTTATTTATTATGGCTAAATTAATGATTAGGAAATAACTTTTTATAATTGACATGCCTCAAATGTATAATACAGCCGTTTCAGCGTAACCTATATAATATGAGCTAGAGTAGCATTTACAAAAATCAAAAAAGTCTTAAAACCATAGTTTGTCTCTTAAAACTAAAATTAGACTGGTAAAATGATATGTGTTTTCGGTACTTTGTACGGAGTCAAATTTTAGATACTCACAGAGGCTAACACAAACTTTAGTTATACATAGTGTCAAAATTAGGAAGTTTAAGTATTTTAGACATAAAATGAGACATTCAAAAAAATATGGTCTGTTGCAACAAATATTTTAGAGGATGATAGATAGCAGAATTGGGCTTGGAAAAACTAAAATTTTTTAGCTAAAACACCTAAAAACATGTTTCGGTACAACAACAACAACGCCTTTCTACGGCCGCTAACAAAATACCTTAAGCACGTTAAGAAGAAAAATAGAATGTGAGAATATAAGCGCAAGAAAAATATGTTTAAATGCGCAAAGGAATGAATGCAACAAAATAAACAATATTTTTGTGTATATTAAGTTGGCTAAGCTAAAGTGACATCACTATAAGTAATTGATTACTTTTAAGTTTAGTGTATATAGTATGCCTATAGATATAGTGTCTTTACGACATGGGCTAAATTTATCTCAACGGATTATTTCATTCGCAACCAATTATAATTGTATTATATACTTGAAACCCAAAGTAATTTTTAAGAGTGAAAATATTGTATATTTATATAATATTTTCCTTTTTGAACATAGAAGTGTTATAAGCTGTTTATGGTATATAATACAAACATAATTGTCTCCCCATAGCGATTAGTAATAAAGTAATCCTCTGAGATGATTTAAGACCATGTGGTAAAGACACTATATCTATGGGCATACTATACCTAGACAATACTAAATAGTATGTTAAGGCCTGGTAACACTAGCATCCAAGCTAGCCTAGTCAGTTACTGCAGTGCACCTACTTGCACCTTGTGCACCGCATCATACAAGTTACTAACATAACATGTTACTAGTGCAGGGAGTTTATAAATAAATGGGATTATGTAATCACGTTAAATATGCCGCCTTTTTAAAATTGTCTACTATACTACATATGTTTTCATATGTTTGACAACTGTCAAAACAAATAGTATAGTGGACAATTTAAAAAAAGCTGCATATTTAAAGTGATTACACAATTCCATTCATTTATAAACTCCCTTTATAATGCGGTTACACGGTCCAAGTAGGTTCACTGCAGTAACTGACTAGGCTTGGATTATAATTAATATGTGTTAAGTTTGACTAATGTCTAAAATAGTTATCAAACAACTATAAAATTTAGTGATTGGTAGTCAACTTTATTTTTTATTATACATACGTCAAATATATGTCAAATTCAATTATTGAGTAGCCAAATCTAATTGATATTAGCTGTCAAGTTTAGTAAAAAGTAAAATGTAAAAAAGTATAGCTCTTTAGATATAATAATTGATTTATAAAACTTTCTATAAAGTTTGAATATTAAATTAGATATAGTTTCAAGATTTAAATCAAGAATTCTTAATCGTATTTACAGATTGTCATTACAATTGTCATTAACAATTAATATTTGTTAGGAAAACTTACAAAACCTTAAAACTAAGCAAACATTTTTTTCTATTCTAAAAATAAATTTAAAAACGCCTACTCAAATTTCAACACTAGGTACTGTTTCTTCCTTTGAATATGTGACATTTACAAAAAACCTTTTAAAGCCCAAAGTGGGTCAGTTCCTATAATGTATAAAAAAATATCTATACCTAGAAAAAAATATTGACCTATAATCTCAAAACAAATTTCCAAGGAAAAAATAATTACTGTAATCATTTCAAAAACTTAAAGATTGGTTTTATATAAATCCGGTTATTATAGATAAGTGTTTTTATTTATCTATCACCAACAATATTCTTGGTTCTCCGTATCTTTATCAATGCATTAAAATTATAGTAATAAATATTTAACATATTGTTCTAGAATAAAATTGAAAATATTAAGTAATATATTATTTGCTTCTCAACTAAATTTACTTAAAAATAAATGTCTGTCTACATATTTTTGTATTTTATTTTAACATTGTCAGCGTTTATTAGACCGATTATACCTTGAAGCGTATAATTTTTATTAGATCAATCAATCAAACAAATACAATAGACTATAATTTATCTTATCTAGAAATTTCTAAGATGATAACACGTAAAGGTGCGATAGCTACAATTACTTATATGCAGTCATAAACAGCGTAAACATCATCTAGTTAATTTCTTCAATATGTTTTCTTTCCTGCGAAGGAAAACATACACTGTAAATTCAGGAAATTTGCCACCTCAAGATCCAACACCACGGAGACCAAAATCTAATATTGATCATGAAATCTTATCTACAACGTTTTCTAAAAATAAAAGTAAAGATGAAACCGAAAAAGATGTTAAAACTGTGCCAGTGACAGTGCAAGCAGGAAATAATGAAGAAGTGATTAAAATCAAACCGGAAACAAGTCGGCAAGGACAAACAAAAGTTGACATACAAACGTCTGAAATGACAGATGATAAAACTGATATACCTAACACTACTGAAGGCGATGGTATAATACAAACTAAACCAAATGAAGCAACTAACAGTACACATAATGAAGATGTGACAACAACCGATTTTGTACCAGAATCTGATGAGTTACAAAAAGGAATAGCAAGAAGAGAAGGTTTCAGAGGACAAACTGTAAATATCAATGAAGAAATTGTTAAATATGAAAAAACTACGGAGTAAGTACAAAAATATTTTAAAGTAACAAATATTATAAGTAGCACAGAATGATAAGAAATATTTTATTGATAAGAATTATATTGTAATGATAAGAAAATATTCACATTATTTGTTTTGTAAAAAACAGTTGAGACAATAATAATAAACTTACTAATTGAAAAGTTAAGGATACGGACGTTTTTAGAAGAAATAACCCCCACAAAGATAAATAAACACGCTTAATCATTCACAAATACCTGACTAATTAATTTAATATTAATTAAAAAAAAAACAATAAAATCATAAACATTGTAACAGAAGCTAAATGTATACATTAATTAATAGCAAAAGATTTTTTTGATTTATTAGGTTATTAGATTTATTTCCTTTTGGTTTAAGCAATGCCATAACTCTAAAATGTGTTTTTAACCATTTTTGTCAAATATGCAGGCTTCTTGTAAGCATGATCTGAAAAAAGTTGATTTGCGTTTAGCATTTACTAAAACCATTAGTCAATTATTTGGATGTATTAATAAAATTAATAAATACAAAGAGTAAAAATACATTTTACCTTGCAATATACTACTGTGCTTTTGAGAAAACTTTAAAAATTAAATATACATCTGATGTTTCTACAAATGTTTTAATCTTATCAACTTTAGAAAGTTTGACGTTATATCTGGTGGAAAAACTACAAATAGTTTAAAAAAATCAATAAATAAATAAACATTTACTATTTATTTTTCTATAAATGGTATTTAAAACCAAATTTTATAAAATTCCATTTTTCATGTGTTATGGCAATTCTTAAGTCAGATTTTATCTTTAATATACCTTAGTCATTAAAAAATCAAAAAAAGCGACATGAAATTGACATTTTTTTCAAACCAAGCTAAACTAAATGGCTTGTATGTAAAGCAGAGTATAATTAAACAATTTTTAGAAACTGTATTTGATAATTTTGTAAATTTGTGCATTTATTATAATTACCATAAAACTGAAGAGACAACCTAAAAATAAATAAACCTTTAAATCGCTATTTATCAATAAAAATTATTTTTTAAGTTTTGATCACAAATGTAAATGTCTTTTAATAGTAAACATCTTCTTCAGTTTCTAGAGTTTGAACAGCGCGGTCCGCACTTATTGTTGTAAAATTACACTTTTCAAATATTTGATGGTTAGATAACCTATTAGTATTCTTTTTTAAGTACTTTCTAGAAAAACTGTACTTTGCCATACTAGCATTAAACAACAAACGGCTTTATCTTATAAAAATCATAAACATAATTTAAAATTTGACAAAAAAGTGTTATAAAACGTAATTGAAGGGTTCAGAGCTAAAGTGGACAAAATCTATAAAATTTTAATTCTAATTAAAACGCTTTGTTTGTTTATTATAAAGGGTGCTTTTTTAAGAGCTTGAGAACTTTAAATATTAATACAAGACAGAAATATTGTTGGAAAGAATTTTTTATTATTATAATCTGGTCGATAATTTTATGGCATTTATTTTTTAAATATGATATGGCATATGTCCGTCGCGGCTACGAGTTATATGGTTCATTCGATCAGTCCAATTTCTTACTACTTTTTCCAATAAGTTTGACCGTATGGCGTCAATGGTGGCTTGAATATTGGCTTTCAATGCTTCAAGAGTTGTTGGTTTGTGGACATAAACCAATGACTTAACATAGCCCCACAAAATGTAATTGAGAGGCGTTAAGTTGCACGAACGATAGGGCCAGTTAACAAGACCACTTCTGGAAATAAAGTTGTCTCCAAATTGATTTTGCAATAAATTGATGAGTAAGCGCGCTGTATGGCAAGTTGCGCCGTTTTGTTGGAACCAAATGTTGTCGATGTTTAGCTGATTAATTATTGGAAACAAAAAATCAGTCAGCATGGCTTGGTAGTACTCGCCATTTACCGTAACGGCAGCTTCTTCCTCATTTTGAAAGAAATAAGGACCGATGATGCCGCCAGCGTGTAAACCGCACCAAACAGTCAATTTTAATGGATGTAATGTTGTTTTGCTAATGGCTTGAGATTTGTCTTTGCTCTATATCTGGCAATTTTGCTTTTTGACAAAGCCATTTAACCAGAAATGAGCTTCATCACTTAACACAATTCTTCGATCAAAATGCTCATCTTCGGACAGTTTCAAATTAGCCCAATCAAAATGCAACGTAAACGACGGTCAGTTGGCTTTAATTGTTCCACGAGATGTATTTTATAGGCACGTAATCCAAGATTCTTACGTAAAATTTTTCACGTAGTCTAAGGACAAAAGCAAACAAATTGAGAACGGCGACGAATCGATATTTCGGCGTCTTCTTTAACACTTTGCGCTACAGCAGCAATATTCTCTTTGATACGCACATTTCTTTGTCTTCTTGATAGTTTTAAATCGAAAAAAGTAAAATTAGTGTAAAAACGATCAATAACTGCACAAATTGTTTGCTCACTTGGCCGATTATGTTGACCGTAAAATGGACAAAGTGCTTTATGAACTTTGCAAACAGATTTATTTTTTTGAAAGTAAATTTCTACTATTTGGAAGCGTTGTTGTGGCGTTAAACGAGTCATGATAAACTGCCTAACCTTATTGAACAAAAATGTCAAACCAGTTTGACATTCTCATTGAGTATAGATAGACAACTACCATCGAAACTTCTCATGCAGCTAAAAAACACTCTATAGTAAATTCAACACACAAAAAAATTGCTCATTTCGTAAATGTTCATTATCATTTATGTATTTTTTTTGATAAATATTGACTTGGCTTACAATATTGTGTTGTCTGTCCCTAAGCTTATCTTAAATATTTATTTGCTGGTTAATCGGGTATTTGTGTCTACACTTACAAACAACAAGCAATACTGAATGGTTAAGTTGCTCATGTTCTACAACACTATCCGGACAATAAGCTATGATTTTTGCTGTTTCATACAATTTTACTTAACTTATTCAACAACCACATGATCCTCGTGATGGATTTCTTGGTGAACCAATATTATATGATCTGTATATTTCAACTGATCTAGAGATTATAACAACTACTATTAAGGCTGCTTTATCATTCGTTTTGTAATGAAATGAACATAGTAAAAATTAAACAATTTCTTAATAATTTTGGTTTTATATTCAGCAAGAAATCCATATATTGCAGCAAAAAATCTTACATAAACTATTTAGAATGTCATCAAAAAAATGCCTCATTCTCTGTTATTAAACTAAAACAAATGTACTTGTACTCAATTCAGACATAACAAGCAGTTAATAAGAAGAAAAAAGCATTTAACAAAATCCCAAGAATTGTTCCGATCAGACTCAAGATTATAAACGTGTTTGTAAATATTGTGATAATCTAATACATTCCAAAAAAGATAGAATTGACAAAAACAAAGCTAATCAAATTTCTCAGCTTTTCATAAACAACAAAAATTTCTATAAAACAATAAATTTATTGCAAGGTAATTCAAAATCTCCCCCTTTTCAAAATAATCAAAACAATCTAGTTAGTAATAAATAAGAAAAAACAGATATTTTTGCAAACCAATTGTCATCTAATTCTAATGCCCGTATTCATAAAAGCTGATTAAATTTAATGACTATTAAATGTGACAACATAACCTCACAATTCGATAAAACGTCAAAATTATTTTTATAAATTTGATAGAAATACATATTATTTATTTTGCGTTATTATTAAATATTATTTTTTATTTATTTTTGATACTTATTTATTATGCCAAACTTGTTTTTATGGTAGAATAAGTATAAATAATTTTGCGGTTGTCAAATTTAACGATCCGTTACTGTAACTGACTTTTATGAATATGGGCATCTTACTGTTCTACCTACAATGTGGGCTAGTGATAAAATGATGGGTCAAATTCATTTTAGGCGGGCTTGTTAAAAGATATATTTTAAACTAAATCCCAGAAAGTCGCCAGATATAGATAAATTTCTATTATTCTTAAAACATTTGCAAACAAATTAGCTCTTATTCCTACTAAAATATTATCATATAAAAAAAACATTCCTAAATTATTTTGTTTTGAGTGCAAGGGCCAATATATAAGAGCTCACGGTTGTGTTGCTACCTCAAAGTTGTCATTAAATATGTACCTGAAATTAAACACAAATGTATACTATCAAACTCGCTAATTGAGAGAATAGAGACACTGTAGATACTGACAAGGCCTAGTATCTGGTCCACCCACATTCTCATACTAAATGCAATTATGGTTACATGAAAATTAACCATGTGTTAGACTAAGATGCTGAATTAACAAATGTCATAGTTTCTTAAAATGCTTTGCCGGAGCTGGGACTAGTACCTGCAACTCTTCGGTTCAACCTATATCTAACAAGTGTAATTCTTTAAATTATAGACCAAATACAATACTGTCCAATCTGTCAAAACTAATTTGAAAAACATATTAATTTCCACATTATTAAGTTCTTATAACAAAATAACTTTATTTTTTATTTATATTAATAAACTTTTTCAAATAACCAAAAGTTTTATTTATAATGTTACAGTACCTTTCGTACTTTTCAAAGACTACATCAACAAATATGAAAGAACGTCTATAAATTTTTACGTTAAAATCTACAGCATACCTTAAAACAATATCTGGGGTATTTTCAACTTGGTCAATATTAACTCTAAAAACCCAACTTATACTTTAAAATCAAAACCCGTAGTCTATATCCAAATCTTCTTAAGTTGGTCTTTTATGATTTACAATCTTCCATGATCTTTTTTGGAACGACCTTATCATTGACATATCTTTTAAAGTATCTAGAAAACTAAAATTTCTTAATAGATGCAAACAGTTTTTTTTATTTCAGTACAACTTTTACGTACATTGCAGATCTTTACATTTTTTATATATTTTTTCATGGACATAGTTCAAACAAAATACAAAACAGATTGCTATCTAAACAAACATTTACTTGTAGTACAGAGCTTGCTAAAAATTCACTGACAGTACAGAAATGTAGGATAAAAACTTTAAGCGGGTTATCGACTCATAAAATAAGCTTCCAAATTTATAATTTCTCAAAACTTATAATTTGCAAATATTTAAGAGCATTGTTCAATGTGAGTGTTGAGTCACTTTTATTTTTTGACTAATACTAAAATTTATCAACAAACTTCCCAAAATCGTATGGTGTTTACTCTTATACAGGGTGTTAGACAAAAACGTACGGCTGAATAACTCCGTTTTTTGTAACCGATTTATGATTATGATTCAAAAACCATTTTAAATGTTTTTTTGAGTATTATAAAGGCAGGTACACACATATTTGTTTTTATTTTTAGTGTAGTTGCTATGGCAACTAACTTTTAAATAGCAACATACGTTTTTTATTTTATTTTTTGAATCTTTATGACATTCTTAATACAACCATGTAAAATAATAATATACTTTTATAACAAAATTTGTTGAAAAATTTAAAAAACATATTATTTGTTTTTTATTTAAAATGATTGTAATTGAATAGTTGGCGTTAAAAATAAGTAATGTAAATTTTTTTTTTGGGGCGTTTTTACGTTGTTATGCATAATATAGTAACAAAAAATTGACGTATTTAAAATTTAAAAACAAAAATAAAAATAAAAATAAAATTATTTTTATATTTTAAAAACGTAATTTATTAAGTTACTATATTTGGCATAACAACATATAAAATAAAAACACTCAAAATTTAACATTTATTATTTTCAACGCCAACTATTCAATTACGATAATTTTAAATAAAAAACAAATATTAAGTTTTTTAAATTTATCAAACAAACTTTGTTATAAAAGTATATTATTATTTTACATGTTTGTTGTATTGATATTATCATATAAATTTAAAAAAAAATGTATGTTGCCATTTAAAAAAATTAAATTAACTGTCATAGCAACTATACTAAAAATAAAAACATCTATGTGTATGTCTAAATCGATAACACTCAAAACACCATTTAAAATGGTTTTTGAATTATATAAATTGGTTAAAAAATAACGGAGTTATTCAGCCGTACGTTTTTTGTCTAACACCTTGTATATTCAAATTTTTGAGGTTATACTGTACGTTAGCAACAACAGTTTGTGTTTATATTATTTACAAATACGTTAACATAATTACGATAACGCAACAAATTGATAAATAAATAGTAAAAACTTTAATGACCAATCATACCTATACTTAAAAATTAAGCATTAGTTAAATCGCTACGTACTGGTTAACGCGTTGCATCGTCTATTTAAACGCAATTCTAACTTGTAAGTAAATATAAGTCGTTAATATCGAAGGCTTAACTTGCACTTAACCTCAAATTTGGGATTTTGATAGCAAGTGTCGAGTGGAAAAATATTAAGATAAGATGGAAAGTATAATACTTTTACAGGATAATGTATTATTTAATATTATTATTATGGATATAATTAATAATGGCATTCCAAGTTACGTTTACTATAGAACTCAATAAGCTCAAAAAGCTTTTAATTTTACGTTCTACAAAAAATGCTAAACACACACCAAGCTTAGAGTCAATCGCTGTTTTTTATTTGACAAATAGTTCCACTTGGTAACTCTAATTTAATGACTATTGAGGATCGAACCTATCTGGCGCCAGATTTGTTAACAAAGCGATATTGAAATTTTTCTATGTTCACAGTAGTCAGGGCTACATAGTGGTTTATACATTAAATTTTATTAACATATGAATGACGCATATCTTGTTTACTTGACATTTAATATAAACAAAAATTAACGTGAAATAGAGAAAACTATAGTCGTTTTCTGGCAAGAAAAAGTAACGTTTGGTAAGTTGCAGTTACACTTTACTCGTATTCTGGAAACCTTACTGACGACGTCACATCTTACTTGAGTTTGCGTCAGTACCATAAAAACAGGCTACTGAATCTTACAAAGATCTAAACCTCCGTATGTGAAAAAAGTAAGGTGCGCGCGCCGATTTATGTTTATATGTGGGTTAAAATAATTTAATTTAGGGCCGCTTTTACAATCGTCGGTTAAACAAGGAGTAGCGCTCTCTAAGGAGTATATAAAAATACGCTTTTACAATCCCTTATAACTTATCTCTAGTGTAGTAACTAAGTAACGCGCACAACAAATTAGCGTATGAACAACGTATACGTCAATTTATAAGTCAGTTCCAGAAACGGCCATCTTTGTAATAAATATTTTTTTAGAAAATGCAAAAACGCGTTACAACTAAAGTAGGATTTGTTGCAAAAATTTTTGCACAGAAGAAAATTGATAATTGTCGCATTATTTCCTTGATTGACCTAATCATTGAGATCTTCAAGGGGTTTGTCTTTATTTTGAGTTTTAATTTGGGATTCATTGAGTAGAGATTCTACTTGAGTATGTGGGTGATTGAAATTTTACAATGGCTCCGATCACTTTAGGAGTCCTGGCAATTTTATAAAATTTTAATTGTATGTTTTAAGGAAAATAAACCAGAGATAAATTATCCGGTGCTTGGAGCAGTAGTTATCTTTAGTGTAGTAACCAAGTAACGCGCACAACAAATTTGTGTATAAATAATTTATACGTCAGTTTATAAGTCATCATTGACGTTTTAATAGGTTATCTAGACTGCAACAAAGGCATAACTAATGCTACACCAGGTTTAAACTGGAGATAATTTTATTCTTGGTTTAAGTTATCTGACAATTGTAAAAGCGGCCCTTAATACAATAGAACATTAGACATGTATTTATATACACAAAAACTACAAGATTCTTTTCTTTAAACTCAAAAAGTAGATTAAAAAAATGATATGTTGAAAAGTATTGGTTATAAAATTGTCATTTGTAATTGTAAACAAAGCAAGGGTGCGTTCCTAAAGTACTTGGGCGAGGGTGAGAGTGACCCAAATGATCACCTTTGCTTCCTAAAGTAGGGGTAAAGGGAAAACATTTCACTCTCGCCGGCGTTCATACCGTACCCTTGTTACCGTCCTCTATGAGCGGGGGAAATATCACACCCGACCGAAGTTAGTCTGTTTTTTAATGTTATCTATGGTTTGTTTACGTCGTTATTATAATTTACATTTTGAAAATACAAAAATGTAAATTAATAATAATTAATAATAAATTTGCCTTTCTGTTTCTGGCAGTTCTTCTAAATCATCTTTATCAAAATAATCCATTAACGGAAATGATAAAATGCATATTGTTCTGACTGCATTTGCTAATGGAACAACAACAGCTAAAATTTTTCTTCTTTTATTAGCTTGTGCCATATTAACTAATAAATGTTGTTTATATTTGACGCATTGACGTTTGATTTTTGACAGCCTTACCCAATGAAGTTGGCCTTACCTTAATACCCTACCCTAAACACGCACGACTCGTTCATAAACTCTATTCCCCGTTTGATCATGTGACATCACACTCGCCGAGGTGTCACTCTCCCCTCACTCCGTGTTTATGAACGCAGCCCAATGGTTACTTTTTGTTTTCTAGCGAGTAACTTTATGTACACTTTTTGTGACGTTAGCGTATGACGTCGAATGTAACTGATACATACTTTAACGTGGGTGATTGACGTACGAGCCTATACCGCGGTTTTAAAGAACGTCGGTTTTACTCGCGGCTCGTTGGTGCTGTCTGCTGATTGACTAGCGAGTGAAACAGTCGTATCGTAGTTGAATTGAGGTGAACATCTCTTGTTCGGAGTCTGAAGCTTTGTGTTATTTTGGTATTATAGCATACCATAAAATTAAGAAAAAAAAAGCGAAAACGCCCGAGAGTTTGGGTTAAAAGTTGAATTGAGAAAAGGCAAGCGTTATCAAATCGTTCGAGAATTGTCAGCAGAACCACTCGATTACAGAAATTATCTGAAAATGTTTTTTGTACAACGAATAATTGTATTTAGTTACACCTATGATACAAAAGCAAAACTCTCGGAAGCCTTTTATGAATTCTATTATGAAGTCGTGACTGTGAGTTTGCAGATCCATTATTAAAAATGTGACGTGAGCGCGTCCGTTTTCTGGTACTATCGCCGATAACTGGCAACTTGGCCGTGATTGACGAGCCGAGTAAAAAATGAAGCAAACATGACGAGCCGCAAGCTAAGTTCGTCAACTCACAAAACCGCGGTATTGCAATGATACACCGGTGAGCTTCACCGACGATCGGTTTCACTCGCTCGTCGATCAGGGCTTTTAAGTAACTCAAGTAAGCTTGCCATAAAACAACTTATCATATGAATGGCAACGCTGACACATACAATAGTTATCATTCTAGCCACGGTAGCGTTAACAACTTAAAAAGTAATCCCAATAGTTGGTCCGCGTTAAAACTGCAGTGATTGGTGAAAAATTATTTAAAAACTTTAAAACAGAAACAATATAGTTAACTGCTTGTTAATTAAATATTAATATGTTTAATAAAGATGTATATATGTACTTGATTTATCAAAAAAATCCGTAGAACTGCAAGACGTTTAGTCTTATATGTCTAAGTTTTTGAGGTTAATTGTTGCTGACGTATAGTAAGTAACAACAGTTTGTTAGTGAATAAAACAACACGTTCACGTTATTGCCTAGTGAGCTCAGCCGAATAAATTAATGTAGTTGCTCAGAGTGTACGTGAACATGCATCAACATCAACTTGTCATCGTTCTCAGGATCTGATCATTTCTCGCACTTCTCTGAGGAGAGTTTTTTTATAAAGACCTTAGTTTAAAGACCTACAAAGTTCAATTAATCCAAGAAATAAAGCCCCAAGACCATCAAATGCGTTTTCAATTTGCCCAATGAACTATAGATTGTTTGGCCAAAAATGAGCATTTTTATAAAAAAATTGTGTTTTCCGATGAAGTTCATTTTTATCTCGGAGCCTATGTCAATAAGCAATATTGTGACATTTGGGAATCAGAGAATCCACACAGTTGACTATTGAACAGCCTATGCATCCACAACGAGTAACCGTTTGATGTGGTTATTGATCCGCCGGCATTATTGAGATATTTTTCTTCAAAAATGAGCAAGGAGCTACCGTTACCGTCAATAGCAAACGTTACGGTGCCTTGCTAAACAAATTTTTGTTTTTAAAATTTGAAGAATATGAAATGGATGACATTTGATTTCAACAGAACGGGCGGGGCCACTTGCCATACAGCCAACGTAACAATTGATTTTTTGAACACTGTTTTTAAAAATCAAATAATCAGCCATAATGCTGATGTCAATTGGCCGCCTAGGAGCTGTGATTTGACCCTTTTGAATTTTTTTTTTTTGAGGAGAGACTTTAAAGATAAGTGTTGTGCTAACCATTCAGAAACAATTGGTGCCTAGAAACACAAAATCAAAGTTGCCATTTATGTGATTGAAGCCGAAACAATCAAAAATGTACTAAAAAACTAGGTTAATCGGATGGGTTATTTGAATGATGTTTCATTCTTGACAATTAAAAAGTGGTATAAATTGAGTTTGCATTATTTTTACCATTTCTGGAATGATTACTTCATTTTGTCGATTACTGCAATTTTTGTCTTGGCAGTTTGTACGGTCTTGTTTAAATTTTGCCACTCAATATTTTACTGTTGTAAACAAAGAAGAAGACTCTTCCAGAGTAGGATCTAGCTTCTATTTAAAATTATTCACCAAAACCAATTTTTTCAATCTTAACAAATACACTGATAGCGTTCAGTATTGACGGTTGTCAAACAAATACTAAACAACGTAACATTGTCAAACTTTAAACTTATAAGGTTGGTACTTTCTACCATAGTTTTTTCTTTTCAAACAACAATTGCAATTTATATGTCAGGTTGGGTACTTCTGAAACTACCCTACCCTAAGTTTTTAATTAAGTTTTAACTTTTAAAAGCTAAATTCAAGTTATTTTATGTTATTTACTTAGCTATAAAAACAAGAAACTACAAAACAACATAACATAATTTTATTTGTTAACATAAAAACCATTAACACACTTACTTTAATATTTTTTTAGTAACACTATGCCTTTAAAACAAGTTGACAATTCTAAAAATTATAACTTGACATTTTTAAGTTGTTATTCAATAAAAAGCAACGCAATCTTAAGTGTTATTTAAATTAAATAGATAATAGTTTCAAAATCAAGACTGTGGATGTTGTAATTCCTTAAAACCGCTTTCATTGACTACTTTTTGAACAATTTTTGCTGTATGCACATTGCAGTTCTCGTGCAGAGTTTTTTAAGCATAATTACATGGTTTTGTTTTGTTTTGTATAAGGTCGTTTTCAAGTTCTTAATTGTGTATTTTTAAACATTTCTTGTTATTACACGTCTTTTTGGTATATACCCAATTAAGAAAATCTCCTTATTGCGTCTCAGAAAATTGTAGCTATCACTTTTTGAGCAGAAAATTGCGTATTTACTTTTTTGAGTAATACATTGCATAGATGTTTGTAAGAAGATTCTAGTGACATATTCAAAATTTTATTGAAAAAAACAGTCAATTTTTTTTGCAATTTTTGTTTGGGATTGTGCAGGAATACATTATGTCGACAGTTTGCTTATTCCTAAATCTTCATTTAGAGATTTGCTTTGTTTGACGTTTAAGTGTTTAAGTTGCAAATCACTCATTTTGCCTCTAATACAAAAATGACAAATGTTAAGCAATTGGAATCAAACTTGGAGACGACACTATAAAATGTCACAAAAATTTGAGATAAGACTATATAGCAAAAAGCTATAGCATACTGTTTTTATAGCTAGGCCTATACCGGGTTAGTAAGGTCAATAAAGTGCAAAAACAAGACTTTTATTTATCAATAGTTTAATATCAGATACTAAAATGATATTTTATTGTCTTATAACTACGTTGTTTCATTAAGTCTGATTGGTGTTTTAGAATACAATTGTAATTTCAAGACACCAGCCGGTAGAGAGTTGTGAGTTTGATCAACGCGTT
Organism: Tachinus rufipes; assembly: GCA_963932245.1. Taxonomy (NCBI): domain Eukaryota; kingdom Metazoa; phylum Arthropoda; class Insecta; order Coleoptera; family Staphylinidae; genus Tachinus; species Tachinus rufipes. The sequence goes on along the minus strand of OZ010741.1, from coordinate 38,655,841 downwards.
AACCACTTTGATTAATGGTTTCTTCGATAAACAAAAATATAAACATTAATTATCTTGTCTTACTTTATACTTCATACTTAGAACTTTTTCTACAGCCAGGTTGGTAAGGTCCATAAAGTATAAAAAAGCTAATTTCTGTTTTTAATTTACTTTCATTACTAATGGAAAAAGGTAACAATATATTCAAGTAGAGTCAGTAATAAATAATTATTGACAATTTAAATTTAAAACTAATAATAATATTAAACTAACATAATCAATGGTCATAATTATAGAAAATAATTGTTGCAGTAAATGTTTTACAATTATTATAAGTTAATTTCATTGATACAATTGAGACGACTGCCAAAATTCGATAAAATGAATCGGTTATCGATTTAAAATAACTAATAAGTTTTTTTAAGCAGATGTATGTGTTTCAGATTAATTTATGTGTGTCAAACACGCTTCAAAATAAATATTAACTTATAATTTTATCTGTAAAAGCTAATGCTGAAATCAGAAATCAACTAATTTGACAATAATTGAAAAAAGATATAATTACAAAATAAAATCATATAAAGGAAATAACTAAATTTAGTTTTATCGCTCTGTATAATTATTTGTTTTTGCTACAAATTCATATTTTACATTTATTAAATTGTAATGTTTATTTTATTTTTATTTTAGAGCACGAGCACAAATATTAAAAGCCTTTAAAAATAACACATTTTTACCCAACATTTTAAAAGAAAACCAAATTGAAGAGTTGATAGATGCAATGCAACCGAAAGTTGTCCAAGCAAATGAAATCATTTTAAAGCAAGGCGATGTCGGCGACTACATGTTTGTGTCAGAGTCTGGCAGATATGAAATCATTATTGATAATAATACCTATGATACATTTGCAGACCAAAGAGTATTCGGTGAATTAGCAATATTATACAATAATCCCAGACTGGCTACAATAAAAGCAACAACTGATGGCCACGCATGGATGCTGCATAGAAATGTTTTCCAGTCTCTTACAATTTTGAACGCAATGGCCGAAGATGCAGCTCAGATTGAATTCCTAAAACATGTTCCAAAAGTAAATAAGGCATCCGATACAAAATTACAAAAAATATCAAATCTGCTTAAAGAAGAATTTTACAAAACAAATACAGATATTGTAAAACAAGGTGACAAAGGTGATAAATTTTACATAATTAAAGCAGGAACGGCTACAGTGAGTATAGAAGGTCAAGGTAATGTTGCTACTCTACAAAAAGGCCAATTTTTTGGTGAAAAAGCACTATTGGAAGACGACTGCCGTCAGGCAACAGTAACTGCAAACTCTCCAGGTGTAAATTGCTTGTTTTTATCTCGACAAGATTTTACAGATAATTTAGGTAATCTTGAAGAGTTTTTAAAAACAGTAGAAGTTGTAGAACGTAGAGTTTCCGGAGTCATTAAAACTGAATATGACCATATAGAACTAAATGAGTTGACACGAAAAGGTACACTTGGAATTGGAGGATTTGGAAGAGTAGAACTAGTGCAAAGTAAAACAGATAAGAAATTAGTATTTGCATTAAAATATTTAAGAAAAGTATATATCGTTGAAACAGGTCAACTAGAACACTCATATAATGAAAAGAAAATTCAAATATCTTGCAAAAGCGATTTTATTGTACGTTTATACAAAACATTTCAAGATAAAGTATTTTTATATTTTTTGATGGAGCCTTGTTTAGGTGGAGATTTATTCACATTAATTCAGAAACAAAAAGGACGTTGTTTTCCTGAACACGCTACTAAATTTTATGCGGCATGCATTTTGGAGGCTTTAACATACCTTCACACAAGAGATTACGTTTATAGAGATTTGAAACCTGAAAATATGATGATAGATTCACAAGGATATTTAAAACTAACAGATTTTGGTTTTGCTAAAAATTTAATAAACGGAAAAAAAGCTTTTACATTTGCTGGTACGCCAGAATATGTTGCTCCAGAAATTATTTACAGTCGCGGTCATGGAAAAGGAGTTGATTGTTGGGCATTTGGCATATTTATATTTGAAATGCTGGCTGGTCGCACACCATTTAAAAGTTCTGATCCAACACATATGAAAACATACAATCTTATACTGAAAGGTTTGGATAATATTGTATTTCCTACCAAAATACCTCCAAAAGCACAAAATTTAATAAAAAAGTTATGTCGTCCGTTGCCGAAAGATCGTTTAGGCTGTCAAAAGAATGGTATGGAAGATGTTGCCAATCACAAGTGGTTCTCAGATTTAGACTTTAAAAAACTAAGGAATAGAAAAATGAATGCACCACATATTCCAAAACTAAAAAGCAATACTGATTTGACACATTTCGATAGTTTCCCAGAAGACCACGACTCTAAAATAGAACACAAGGAACCTTTCTGGGAAGGATTTTAAATATTTTATATTCTTTACAAACAAATGCTATTCATTAATTTATTTTTTAAATAATATTAGTGTTATGATAATTTTTTATTATAATATATTAGGTTTAATTGTTAATATATAAATATTTTAATAGAATCTAGTTTTACGACTTCATTTACATTTTTTTATGATTTAGATATTAAAGAAGACATCCCAATCAAGTGTTACAAACACGTTCAACACTCACGCAAAGTTGTCAACTAATTAGCGTAATCCAACCTAACCTAGCCAAATCTTAGTCATGCAAGTAATTTTAACTGTGAGACATAATTGTTTTTAATAAAATTGACATAACAGTCGGCAAAAACACATTTTTTTTTATTGAATTAAAATTTGCGCATCTATAGCATCATAAACTTGATCAAAAAGGTAAAAAAAAAAAACTATTTATTTCATTAAATAATTAAAGATTGCATAGAAAATAAATATGTCAAAATTACTCAGAAAAACCCAGTTACTGCACAAAACTGATCAAAAAACTATTTATTAAAAAGAGTTTATAACTCATTTACCAATTGCTAAAATTAATTTATGGCAAGAAATTCTTCAAACATTTTGCATAAATCATGTTTATGATATTAAGTCATAAAAATTAACAGTACCAAAACCGCATTTTACTCTAAAAAAACAAATAATTTTTTTTATTTGAGACAGAAAAAAATTATTAATAATTGTTAACATCAATTGAGTAAAATTGATCAAATGTGACAAAATTTACTTGAACCTGGAAATTCAAAATAAAAAATAGACTACTTTTGCAAAGAAGGTAAGTTATGACCAAGCACATGCTTCTTAGTTTATTTGTTTAACGTAGCTATCAAAGTTTCTTTGCTTATCTAAAAAAATATGTAAATAAGAGAATCAAATTTTTGTTTTGTGTTTTTATAATTATTTTGTAATTGACACTGATTTATTTGTATAAGAATTAATATTATTGTATACTTTGAAGATGATTTAAAAATACTTTCTACATCTGTGACTAGTCCTATTACCACCTAAAAAAAGGTTTGATAAAACTTAAAGAAACGTCAATGAGTGGTTGTAGTTTGTATTACAGTTCATGATAATTCAACAAACGCTCATAAACTATCTAAAGATAACTGTTTTAATTGTGACACAATTGCTGACAATCCAACAAGCTATTAAAAACAAACACAACACCATCAACTAACAAAGCATATAGAAAAGTTCCCGTAGTCAGTAATTAGCAACCGGGGCAAAAACAACTGGGATACAATAGTAAGCAAAGTTGAAGTACTACATATAACAGATTTTTTGGATTAGAAGGTTTTTATAAACTATTATTTTAAATAGTTAATTTATTTCACAAATTAGCGTGATTGCCACCAGATTAAATTATATACTAGAAAAAAGAAAACAAGTTAAGACTATTGTATTTACGTCCAACTAAGAAACAGCACCGGTATTATAGAAACCAGATTATATGTTACGGAGTTTTTGTAGGTCTTATTCTGCACAATTAAGCTTGTTTCACATGTATGCGGTTTCATTCGGTTTGGTTTGTTTTCGGTTGCAACCAAAAACAAACCAAATTTGTTCCCACATATACGGTTTAGGTGTTTTTTTCCGTACACCTGTGATCAGTAGTAATCATAATAGAGAAAAGTCAAGTTGTTGCCAAGTTGTTTCTCTATAGAAAAACAAAAAAACAAAAGAGGAATACTAAAATTTATCGGGAGCACATGTTTGTGTCAAAGGAGTATTCGGTGCTATACTGTTTCTATTAGGTACCGAATAGAAACCAAAACACCGTTTCAAATTTGTTGGAAGCGACCTAAAAAAAACCAAAAACAAACCAAACCAAATGGAACCGCATACGTGTAAAATAAGCTCAATTTGCTCATTTGCTACAATACTGAATAATTATTTTTCTGATCTTTTCATTGCGTCCCATAGTTTAATTCTCAACGTTGCTTGCTCTATTGCTTTTTGTGTTGTTTTTAGTTAATTTGTGATCTTCTTTCTAAGTAATAATGTCTTGACGCCATATGTGGCTATTGGTAGAATGCATGTTTTGTATACCTTTTTTTTCAGGTTAATTGAGATTATTTTCAGTATCTGTTTTAAGATTCCAAATGCAGTTAAAGCCAACCCTGTCCGTTTTGTGTTTTCAGCGATTCGGTTATCCTTCCTATGCATAATGTTGTGTCCGAAGTAGACATACAACTAGACACAAATAGTGTGGCCTGTATAATAGGCAACTTAATATACACAAAAATTATGTTGAATGTGGTTAAACTAATGCCTTTGCCCGTTTTAGCATTTTTCATTTGCGATTAGATTTTAAACATTTCATGGGCGACGTTGTTCTGAGATCAAAAGATGCTAAAACGGGCAAAAACATTAGTTTAACCACATTCAACATAATTTTTGTGTATACTAAGTTGCCTATTATACAGGCCACACTATTCGTGTCTAGCTGTATTTGTCAACTTATTCATAATTTTGTTTTTTTTTTTAATTTTATTTTAAACCTATAGCTTTAGATAAGTCATTTAGTTGTATGAGCATAGTTTTCAGCTCTACTATATCACTAAGTTGTTTAAATAATTATCATCCATCTTAATGTTTTTATTTGTCTATATTAATAGATAAATACCAGCTGGACGTTATTGTTGATCTTTTTAATAAAATATATGGTGATCTTCTATGCTATTTAATCTGTACTCTAAGGCAATATTCAAAAAAGTTCTAAATTAAGAGTTAGAGTAAATGGCCAGCCAAATAATAACATTCGATACGCGGACAATACTGTAGTTATAGCAAAAACTTTAAACGATCTACAGTGAGTAGGCCAGAACATTAAGAATGCTAGTCTACGGTATGGTCTTAGAATGAACTTGAAAAATACAAAATACATGATAGTAACAAAAACACCAACACCAAGACAACAGTCTAATAATGATTAAAGACAGAATTGTCAGGAATGGTTCCTTGGTAAACCACCGGGAGCGCTTCACTCGCACTGAAATAAAATACCGCCCATGGCGTCGATCACCCAATAGAATCAAACTACCAAATGTGTAATAAAAACAGTACCGAACGTAATGGGCGGAGCCATCGGTGGGCTTATTGTTTATATTCAAAAGTATCCTCATCTTCGGTGCTGCTTTTAAAGCAAACAAATAATTTTGTGATAATTTTTGCGGCATAATTGTTTTTATATAAATATTATTAATATGAACTTTTTATTTATTAATATATTTTTACCAAAATAGCTTATTTAAATGTTGTTATTATACTCATAATAATGCCGAAAACAGAAATAAATTATCTTAATTAACTTCCGAGAAAAGCTGCACGATAGTTTTATGGGACAATTTTCCCACCTTAATATAATACTGTAATCAAATTTAATCTATTTCATTTAATTAGTATTTATCCATAAATTAGCATTATAGTATACTGAATGAGATTTTTTATAAAATAGAAATATTGTGTTTTATTATTTCTTTGACGTTTTATCATACTAATCCAAAATATTATTATTTATGTAAATATTAACTCAGTTTTCCTATTAAATTAGTTTGAATAATGGTTAAAACAGTTAGATATATTAAGTATTAGACCTTTGCGTTAGATGTAAGAATAAACTAAGTAATTTATTCGTATTTTCTATGCACATTATTACGACTAGCTAAGAGATATAGTACTACACACAGTTATTCATTGACAACATAATAATTAAAAAACATTAAAATATAAATATCTCAAAACTTGGATAACAAATAGCATCGACCAGACAGCCAAAATCAAAACTCGGATAGAATTTGCTAGAAACGCATTTTCAAAAGCGGGCTTTTCTATGTGATCGGCAAATAAAAGTAGAGCTAAGAACCACAATGGTAAGATGTTACGTGTTTTCTATTTTACTATACGGAATGGAAGCAGGCAGATATAAATAAAGTGACGGCTTTTGAAATGTAGTGCTATAGACGTATGATGAAAATATCCTGGACAGATAAACAAGTGTCAAACATTAAAGTACTAAAACGTATAAATAAACCACTAGAGATTACACTCACAGTTCAACAAAGAAAGTTACAATATCTTGGTCACATAATAAGAAAAGAAAAATACAAACTGCTCCATCTAATCATGCAGGGAAAGATAGCTAGTAGAAGAAACATTGGCAGACGCAAAATTTTATGTCTGCAAAACATGAAGGAATAGTACAATACAATGTCCAAAGAGCTGCTTACTCAAACGTAAAAATAACGATGATGGTTGCAAACCTCCTGAAAGGAAATGTCACTTGAAGAAGAAGTAGATTAATTTAAAATATAGGATTTTTTTGTCTTATTCTTTCTTTAATGTACAGAAATTTTATTTGTTTTTAGATCTTTATTTATTTTTATAAGTAAGGCTGCGTTTTCGCAGATGTTTTCTAGAATGTTGAAATATCTGAAGTCAGTTTGTGGTTTGTCCATTGATCTTAAAAATTACCGAGATTCTATAAAATCAAGCGCTCTGTAGAAGTCTATAAAAACCTAATGTATAAAAAGTTAAGACCCTGTTACAGAGTGCGAGCTAGCATCCGAGCTGACCTAGTCAGTTACTGCAGTAAATCTACTTGCACCGTGTGATTCCATCATAGTTACTGTCATGTGCAAGCCAGTCGATACTTTGCATCCCAGTTCTTATAGCAATGTTTGTTTTTACTTGCTTCTCGCAGTAGCTGTCCACTGTCAGGTCAGCAACTCGTATTGTGTAACCAGGCCATTATACTTGGCTATTAATAGATAATTTGTTGTGCTATACTCTTTTCAAAATCCTGCTTGTTCTACTAGCTGGTAATTATTTAGTTTGTTTGTCAAACGGCTTCTAATTATGCTGGTGTATAGTTTATAGAATTGTGAAAAAAAAACAATAGTTTTCTAAATTTACAGTATTGTTTTTTTTATATAAAATAATAACTTTTTCTATTACTTTGCTGTTTTCCCTTCATACATACATTTGTTTACAAAATTTGGATTGCGTCTTCTACAAGTTTTTTTTTTATTTATAGCATTTCTAATGTTAAGTGGTTTTCTCTAAAACATTAGCTATTTTTTATTTGTCACATTAATTTCCTTACTTTTTTACCATAATTTCTAGTAGATCTTCTGAGCCTACATTACAAATATTTTTCCTTTCTAATGGCCTTCTACTTTTGATGTATAGAAAGTTTTGTTACATCTGCAATTTTGTTTTTATCTAAATATACCTTTTTTTAAATTTTAATAATTACTTGTTTTTCGATTGACATTTTGGATTTTAAAGCTTTTATGTTTGCGTTGTTTTCTATAGTATTCATTTTTATCTCGGTGTTGTAGGCGTGTGTTTTTCCGAGTTTTTATATAATTTTGTTCAGGTTTGTGTAATTTGTGGTTGTGCGGTCGTGGTATTTTCTTCTTTTCTCTGGTAGTGTTGTAGTTTATTTTTCTGACTACTTACTATTTAACTGAAAATGCACAACAAGGCTCAGAACGTATTCACCCATGTTTGTTAGCGGCAATGGATATATTTTCTCTAATGTACAAGATAAATAAAACTTTTTAGAATGTGACAAAACCAGTTAAAAGTGTTTGCTTGTATAAAGCGTGTTCTTTTAGTTTTAAATCGATCTTAAAACCAAAAGAACACGCCCGTCTAATATGGCAAACATACAACTTTTTGCAATTGTATCTGTCAATATTGCCTGTCTGTTGTAGCAATCACAAATATGATGCTCTTAAGTATAGTTTTGCAAACTTTTGCACTTAGTTTGCTAACAAAAGAAGTGAGAAAGAACACATTTTTGGCACTTTTTGTTTGAGTGTTGCTCGCACCAGAAGAGAAACCGAATTTAAAAATATAAACATTACATGGTCGGTTCTACATGTATTGCAATGATACTTGTGGTGCTCAAAGTTTAAATTGATAGTTTTAAAAATGATAAACAGCGCCTGTTCTGAAAACTACGTTTTTTTTTTTAATTTTGCACAAGGTTCTCCATTTCTATCCTTGCAAAATTCAAACTGTCCAATCACTAAAATCAACAAATTTCTGCATGCATATTTCAGCAAAATTGATATGATGTTAGAGCATCAAATTTCTACTTATCTGGCTAAACCATGAGACAAAACCGTTTTTGTGCTTTGGAATATTAAAAAAACTTATCAACAGCTGTCACATAGCCGAAAGGTAGCAGTATTGTGTGCAATCTTTAATGAAAATGATTAGTCTTTACTTTTTTAAGAACCAAAACTTGTTGACAGTCAATTTTGTACGCTATACTGGCATGTTTCCATAGAACAACCAAAACAGTTCAAAATACAGAAACATTAGCTGCTTTACTTTTAGCAAGTAAGCCAAAGTAAGAATTTTACTTTCCCCTTTAAAATCATTTAAAAATGTATAAAACTGTAAATAACACCACCAAAAGTGAATTTTAATTTAAAAAAAAAAAACAATTACTTGTGAAGTTAAGTGAGTATTTTGACTTACTTTGGCTTACCTTCTTTGGAAAAGGTAAAGCACTTATTGTGTAACCCAGATTTTACAACATGTGACTACTTCTTGTGAAGTTACATTATACATATGTACATACATAAGATTGAGAAGTTTAATTAAAGATACTCAAACGGTACGTGGAGCTGAATGTGAAACTAATCATTATCTTGTCACATCAAAAGTAAACCTAGTTGTAATTTATTAGAAAAAAGCAAATAAAAACTCAGTTCAGAACAAAATTGAAAAAAAAAAACGAAAAATATAAAAAAACTCATTAAAAAAATTTGTTCAACAAGAAAAAGAATTAAATGAGAAAATAAAGAATGATAATTTATTTAAAAGTTACAAAAATTGTTAAATTATTTTTAGAAATTTATCGCATTGCATAAATATGCCAAATTGTTTTTGAAACTTTCAAAAGTATTACTATATTTGTCAAAAAATACAAAAATTTAAAAAATAGTTACTAAAATAGTCAAACATTTTTAATCAATGTACTAAATTGCAAATCATCTGCCTGATATGTCAAATTGTATGTTAAATGTCAAAAATGTTACTACATCTATCAAAACAAAAACTCTATCTATCAAATGGTATTCTAAGCCAAAAACACTGTTAAAAATTAGATAATAATAAAATAAAGTAAATAATATGTCAAAACTTAGTAAACCGTCAAAAGTATTACTACATCTGTCAAAAGTAACTAAAACTGTCAAATAGTTTTTAGCAATGTAATAAATTGACATAAATTTGCCAAATCAGTCAAGCAAGATTTTAAACTGTTTCAAATCAATCTTCCAGATATATCAAATTGTGCTCAAACTTGCCAAAAAATGCTACAACGTATTTTAAAATTTCAAAAATGTTACTACATTTGTCAACAAGTTACTAAAAGTTTTAAAAAGTTACTAAAACTGCCAAACAATTTACAACAATATAATATGTTGAATATACCATAAGTTGTAAGCAACTTTTCAGATTTGATTGAATTGTATTCCAAACTGTCCTTAAAACGTTACAAAAACTGCCAAACAGTTTACAGCAATATAATATGTTGAATTGTATTTTAAACTGTAAACAGTGTTACCAAATCTCTTAAAAATTATACAAAATGACAAAAAGTGTCAAATTTTACTTAAAATTATCAAAAACGTTTCTATATCTGCCAAAAAGTTAATAACATTGTTAAAACACCATAATATCATAGTTTGGCAGAAACGTATCAGATCTGTCAAATAATATTTTAAACTTGAAAACTGTTTCCAGTTACGTATAAAAACATTATAAGTTTGAAGATGAGTTCTAGATTTGTAAAGTTGTATTTTAGAATGTTAAAAATGTTTTAGTGTTAAATAGTTTACCTGGTTAATACCATAAGTTGACATAAATGTATCAAACTTGTCTAAACAGTAACATTTAAGTCTCTTAAATTTATTCTAAACAGTAACTGCATATGTGTCAATAGGTCTCAGTAACTAGTAACTGTCAATAAAGTCACAGTAATATAAATGTATAAACATTGTATAAGTTGGAAAACACTTTATATAGAAAAAAGTTAACATCTGTTAAAAAGTTACTAAAACTGTCAAACAATGTATAAAAATATAATATAATAAGTTAACGCAAACGTACCAGATACCTTGAATTGAAAAGTTACTAGAACTTTCAAACGGTAATGTAGTTTATTTTATTTTGCATTAAAAATAACTAAATCTTTCAAAAAATCCAAGACTGTACATTCTTGAATTAAATCAAAACGTTTTCTGTAAATAAGTTGGAAATTATGTGCCAAAACTGTCAAAATTTTAAAGAAGAGTATTAAAAAAGTTAAAACTATCACATGTTCTTAACCTGTAAAAATATGTCAAAATTTATCAAAAATTGTATCTAAAGTAATGTACAAGTTTTAAATGAAAAAAATTGATTGCTTTGCTTCCTAACAAAATTATTATATTTTGTAACTAAATAACTGTTAAAAATTGCAAATGTTAATTGAAACTGTTGAAAAACTACTAATATAACAAAAAAATGTTAAAAAGTTGGAATAAATAATTGAAATCTGCCAATGTCTGCTGTAAAAAAAGTTACACTAAAACTGTCCAAAAATGTATAGTAATGCTTCTGTTTGTATTTTACTACTTTATCCAGTTATTAGAATCTTCAAAAACTACAAAAATTGGAAAAAAACTGATTTGTGTACAAAAATTAGCCTCAATGTATAAAAATTGACAGTTTCTAGCTTTAAAACATTATCAACAAATAAATCAAAATTGTTAGAACAAATACAATTAAAAAACTCTATACATTATTTTGTGTTTGACTAATTACATATTCAAACACAGCTGTGAAGTAACAATACAAACAACAGTTAATACTGGACGTATTACACAAAAAACGCTAAGTTACTGTTAAACTCTATAGGTAATCTATTCTTTACTATCAGGTAACAATACAATAATCAGTCCTAAATACTAGAATTGGTACGCAAAAAATATACTAGATTTTGGTAATAAGACTAGCTATTTTCAAAGCATTCTTAAACTAATCGGAAAATTGCATGAGCGGTTGGCAACATTTATTTTTTTGAATTACTTGTACGTAATATTACATAATAGCAATTAGGTACTTTAAGAGTTTTTAATTTGTATGAAACAAATTAGGCTAAAAAATCTTTAACAACTTACGGTAATTCGGAAAGATTATCAAGAGCTTATAATAAAAAAGCGTTGATAATGCAACTTATTAAATTATTTAAAGATAATCAAATCCGGTTATACAGAACTAACGTGTGCAATTTTTACAAGCAATTGTTTTTCAAATTAGTTTATCGTTCTTGTCTTTCTTTTAAGCACACCATTTTATTTCAAACTTTTGAACGATACTAATATAACAAATGACGCATGCAATGGGAATAATAAATATACAATAAATTACATACTATTCAATACCAAACTACTACATTTAAGAAAGAAACTTCAAATACCTTAATTTTTATAATAATATTTTAAGTTAATAAAAAATGCTTAATCATATTGTACGTAACACAACCGGTCTTTTAGGACTTTATATTATAGACTTTTAGATATTCGGCGGCTATCAGGACTAGTTATGTAAAATACTGTTAGTAGAATGTACATATTATTAATAATTTGATCAACATATTCATATTATATATAAATGTAGAAGTTGTATAATTCTCTGTTCTTTGATAGTTAATTATTATGTTTAACACAATAACAGACATAATTTCAAAAATATTTCATGTTTACTTTTTCCCAAAACAATACAAAAAAAAATAGTCATATTTCTGTAGCCCGGGAGCTAAAATACTTAAGCACGGCACTGTATATGAATAAATATTTTTTACGCTCTACATACAATTTCACGTTTTTTTATCTACTAAAAAGAAACATGGCATTATACATTAAACATTTTTTCTAACAAAGTTTAATAACATTGGACTTAATAAACAAGATAAATTATTAAAACTTTTATATCAAAATTATTTTATTAAAATCAATTAAAACAAAATACGAAAATAAAAAGATTTAAAATTTATCAACGCGTTAATTATTTATAATTAATAAAAACTGATAAAAAAAACTTACCTAAATTTTCTATCCCGGTTCCTTTTTCCTTGCTTGCGCCATCCAAATATTCACAGATAATATAACAGTTTTATATTGTTCACGAAATTTACATTCAAACATTTATACAACGCGCTTTAACCACGACTTTGCACCATATATGAATTTTCAGGCTAGCCAACTCTATAAGATTTTAAACACTATTTTTTATTGTTGCAAAAATACATTATTTATAATGCATATAATTTAATTAATAATACGTTATTAATTTAATTTAATAAATTTAGACAGTTTTATTTTGTTATAATCAATTTATTTTATAAATATAAGTTTTATAAAATTAAATTAAACTCATAAACATGAAAAAAATATTATATAATCTATTACTATATTTACAAATAATTATTTTAATTAACTTTATTAATAACATTCTTATGTTTTGTAGTATTTTAACATTTAATTTAAGTGGTGGGGATTTTAGTAAGCATCAGTTGGCAACATATATTGTTCAGCCATCTTTTCATATTTCCGGTAGGTTCCTTTTCCGTGTACGACTCAGACATGACGGGGTTTACTAGTAAGGTAAATAAAGTTATTTCTAATATAAATACATTAAATAACTTGAAATATTAACAAAATAATTACTAAATTATTTGTATTGCTTTCTGCTATACAAAATATGTGGATTTGCTTAATTACGGATAAAAATATTGAAACTTAACCTATATGATGCTGTACACGTGTTTATCGTTCCAGCGTTGTTGTTTTTGCATTAATATAATACGTTTTGTTACGCTAATATTATGGATCTACACAATATAATGTATGTGTGGTAATTTTGCATGAATTTATGCAATTTGATTGCTTGTATTTCTACATAATAGGTTATGGGATTTTCATATAATAATATGGTTATAATGATAAATATTTCTTTTTTAGCCCATCTTTATTGATGGCAGAGGTCATCTTTTGGGACGTTTGGCCGCTGTTGTAGCCAAAACTCTTTTGGAAGGAAATAGGGTTGTCGTTGTAAGATGTGAACAATTAAACATTTCCGGTAATTTCTACAGGTAAGAGTAATTTTATTATACCAATTATTTATAGTTTATTACAAACCCTACAACGTGGTTATCTTTTACTAATCAATATTTCTATCCGCATATAATGGCTTTTTACATTTTTCTGGCAAAGTGGATTTTTTTGTAATAGTAAAAGTAATTGTTAAATTTAATTATATTTTAAGCATAGAATTTGATGTGTTTTAGTTCAAAAAGGTTCACATGCGACAGTTGGGTATGAGTGTATGATACAACTTACAATTTAAAGGTCGATTTTAATATTAAATGCAAGTGCCGAGTTAGGTAGGTTTTGATGCAAGAAAAGTAGAACATAATTTCTTAGTCGAAGCAAAGAAGCATGTGCATCATTTAATGTTAATACAAGAATTTCCATTGAACTGATTATGAAGTCAATAATTAAAAGAATGGAAGCTTTGCGAGATTTGTTTTAATTATTGATGAATTCAAACAAAGGTTAATTATCAAATCTTTTTAAAATAAATAAATTGGCAGTCAAACTAAATTAGCATTATTAAATTTTCAATATTTATGAACGTCTATAAATTGGGTATTGAGTAATTACAATAATAAATAAATTAGGTTAGGATTTATCTTTATACAACATTTATTTCTCGAAGCTAGTCAGCGGTTTTTGCTTTAAAAGTTTAGAGAATTGTTCTGATTGGGTGTTAAGATAGACCTATTATTCATAATATAGTGATTTGTGTATTAAATTTTTTTTTCTTTCAGAAATAAGCTAAAATATTTATCTTTCTTGCGTAAACGCTGTAATATAAATCCAGCACGTGGTCCATTCCACTTCAGGGCTCCATCAAGGATCTTCTGGAAGACAGTCAGAGGTTAGTACTGTTTTTTTTTTAATTTCCTATACATATTGCATAACTGTATCATCTTTTAAATGGAACTAATGCAAATAAACCAACATTTTGTTTGGAGAAAAATGTAAAGCTTGCAGAATATACAACAAAACTTTTTAAATTTAAATACTGAATATGTGTACTTATTTTAAATATTGTATTGTTGCTTTTACCTAAATGTTAATGCACATTTACCTCACTTTTTCTACAATCGAGCAGAAGCAGTTTTTTTTTTTATTTATCCCTTAAGTTGCTGTTTTCTAATTCATAAGTTGTCGCTAGGTGCACTTTAAACAAAACAATTGTAACTTTGTAACATACTGTTACTCAAATGAGATATTTACAGAAATACTGTATTATATCATTCTCATAGGTTAGCAGCTATACTTGCAAAAGTAAGAAACTTTTATTGACAGAATGGCGTTGCAATATTTGATGCTGGAGCATTGAGTGCGAGATAGCGACAACTTAAGGGTTAAATTCTATTTGCTAAGAATAGTAAACATATTTTAAATATTGTATTGCTGCTTTTACTAAAATGTTAATGCAAATTGGTAACTGTACATTTACCACAACGAAGCAGTAGGCAACACACTGTATTGTATTATCTCTAGATTAATAAAATGTTCTATTTTTCTGGCCTACTAATTTCCCACGCTTTAATTTGAAAAAAAAAGTTATTTTATTAGTAAATTGCATAATAAAGGCCAAAAATAATTAACAATTTTTTGGATTAGAAGCTCATTTTTTTGTTTAATATTTTAGGTATGGTACCACACAAGACAGAACGTGGAAAGCAAGCCTTACGCAGGTTGAAGTCTTATGAAGGTATCCCACCACCATATGACCGCAGGAAGCGTGTAGTCGTACCTGGCGCTCTTAGAGTTGTGTGCCTCAAACCAGGACGCAAAGTAAGTTAATTTTAAATATATCATATGCATGAGTTTTAAATAAATAAGAGAAATGATACTTATGTACATATATACATACAGAACAATATTGAATTATTTTACTATGATTATTTACATTATTACCTACATTATTTGATTGATGTGATATTACTACCAAAATGAGTAAACCATTTAAAGTATTTATATTTCACGTTTATATTGTTTTCATATGTTAATATTATTTTTTAACAGTATTGTCATGTTGGACGTCTTTCCAATGAAGTTGGATGGAAATACCAGACTGTGGTTCGTACCCTGGAATCTAAACGTAAGGTCAGAGCTGTGCTGTCCATCCGTAAGCGTGATAAGCTGAAGAAGATCACAAAGGCTGCGGGAGTTAAGATGGAGAAATCACTTGCTCCTCTTAATAAGATTATAAACTCTTATGGTTACAATTAAAAATAAGATAAATGTTTAATAAAAAAATGTGGATATCACAGTGTACATTTTTTATTAATATTTCCCATATAGATTACTGATTAGCTTTACTACAATGGATCTATAATTACAATGGTGAATTTTGACATGAATGTAGGTAATAATGAAGGTGTAAAAGAAATAAATTACAGGAGTATGGTGAGTACATATTTATATGTATAATATACTTGAACTCGTAAGCAGGCAATTTAATACATTTTGTTTTTAAGGGTATAAATAGTATTGAAGATGTCTCCAGTTGTGATGTACTTCATCCGTTGTTGCCAATTTGATCTACTCTCTTAAAAAGGTAAGTTTTTTTCTTCTAATCATAATAAAGTTGCTAGAAATCTGTGTAATTAACTCTTCAAGCCTATAATTTCTCACATGTATTTCTATTCCATTAAAATTAGGTGAAGAAATAATGAGGGGGAAAGTCCTACGTTGTTATTTTTTTGCACGTACTTATATCAAATTGGGAGTAGACATTTTGGTGGGCTGAATTAATGTAATGAGGCATTTGGCAAGAGTGGAATACAAACATACTTTTTACCATGATTATTAAACTTTTACCTACATTATTTGATTGATGTGATATTAAAATCCAAATGAGTTTTTATGTTAAATTATTTATTTTATATAAATATTAAATTTGTATTAACTCATCTATTTTTGTTACAGTTGATACCAATGGATTGAACAATAGAAGGTCAACATTTTCTATTAACTTCTGTAAAATAGACATTTCAAGCAAATGTAATACAGAGAATGGGATGACTAATTCAATTATTATGGAAACTGAAATTTTAAAGACAAAATTTAGCCTTTATATTGTTAAAAAACTAAAATTGAGCAATAAATATTGAAAATAAAAATGATTTCAAATCTGTTTTTGTTATTATTTTTAGGTGTATAAATTTGGGCTTAGTTTTTCGAACAAAACTGATATTGAGAAGTTCTTGCCTCTAGGTAGAAGAATTACTGTTGAGTAAAAAAAATCATGCTGGAATTCATGAAAGCCAGTACATCCGACAATCTCGAAACCATTGGGTACCAGCATAAACAAATTTGGCGTTATAGACGGCCATTGGCGGTAAATGAAAAATAAAATTTGATAAGGACATTATTAAATATTGTGTTGTCACATTTGATTGGTATTGAAATTAATCAGCTTTCATGATTTACACCATAAATAAACTAAATTGGGTAGCTGAAAATAATAACCTAGTAACTTCCAGTAAAATAAAATTATTTTTGAAAGCTAAATTATGCATTACTTTCTGAACACTAGAGCATCAAATGACAATTACATAATCTAAGTTTGTCTTCAGCCAAGGAGTAAGAATTAGTAAAAATACATAATGGTATTTATGATTCTATTCTTTTTTTAATGTTTTATCAAGCTTGCAAATGTATGCTAATTACACGATTTTTAATTTCTTGAACAAGTAAAACTTACTTACAATAATCTGAACATTACAAGCTGGTTATAATAATACAGTTAATAAATCATACTAGTTTTAACCTTAATTATTTACATATTATCTATTCATAAGATAGCAATATCTGAAATTAAACCGTAATGTAGTTTCAGGCAGTTAAAAATACTTCATCAAATGTAAGTAATAATACTTTCTCTGCATATCTATTGATCTAAATTATAGTTTAAAAGAATGTAATAAAACTTCTATAAATTTAAACTATGCTTTGGTAAAAAAGTATTTGAGATTCTCAAGCGTGGACATTTTTAGGCTAGATTTTATCGTGTGTAAATTCTTGCCCGTCGCTCTCCTCAAATTTTACTTATAATAACCAAATGTGGCATGTTAAAATCAAATTATATTTTTACAAAATGTGTTTTAATAATAGTTGGGAATGTAAAACAAAACCTGGCTACGTGCGATAAAAATGCGGGACTGAATTTCTTCATCTGTGTGCATATAGATGCATTTTGGAATCATATATGTAATATAATACAATTTTCTCACATAGCTTTCAACTTACATCGATACTTATTTGAAAATTTTTTGATGTTAGATATAAACTGCGGCAACGGCCTAACTGACCGGTGGCTATGCAGCGCCGCAGATAAGGCCCCGCAGTGCGGGGGGGGGGATGTTTTGGGGGCCTTTAATATTACAAAAGGGCCCTGCCATATATCAAAGCCTGGGGGGGGGGGGGGCTCTTTACAAATATAGATATCACCTAAGCTTCAGTTTGTTAAACTATGCTGGTGGATTGTGCGTGTCTCAACGAAAGAGTTCAATAACTAGAGATTTCAAGCCAGCGTTTTGCCGTACAGTGCCATACAATCTCCGTTCTTGTCGCACAACACTTTAGCCTCTCTCTACTAATGATCGAGCGGCTATTCGTTGTAGTTGATAGAGATCGTCATGCGACAAAGACGGAGGTACCGGTAATTGTATGCTGCTTATACATATGTACATTGTTTAAACGGCCGCTTGGAATCTCTATTTATAGAACTCTTTGGTCCCAACGACCGGCTTTATGGCAATAGAAGTGCATACTTTCCCCTCATTTTTACAAGTACAACGTGGCCGATATAATAGGCAACTTAACATACACGAAAAGATTGTTTGCTGCCTTTTTTTTGTTGTTGTATAGCAAGCCAAGAATAGATTGGCCGGTATAATAGGCAACTTAATATACACAAAAGTTGTGTTTTCTTTCTTGCACTCATGCCATTGCCCGTTCTAACATCCTTCATCTGCGCTTAAATTTTATGGGCCACGCTACTCTAGTTGTAGTTGTTAATGGGTAATAATGTTATAATATAAAAACATTTTCCGGGCCGGCAAACTAACAAAATTATATTTTTTCTAAAATTTTGATTGCTATCGTATTTGATGTTTACGGCTTTTTTGCATCAGGCTGTGGTGGTTTAAAACAGGGTTAGGCAATGTACGTCTTTACAGGAGGTTTTGTGAGGACGCCTATTAAGCAATATAAGTTTACGCTGGTCAGAATGATGACGCCCAACACCAAATTAATGGTTTTCAAATTGTAGATCTAAATAAGGCTTTACTGGGCACTATTTTAGATGGATAATTTTGTATAGTCATTATTGTGATTTCAATGATAGAGTTGCAAAATGAATATGTTTTTGTCTACTGCGTGCTACTATCTATAGCGGCAAGTATGTTTTTTTGCCGCTGGCACATGTTTTGTATACACATGTAGTCGAAATAAACGATTTTGTGGTCGGCTGTTTAAGTTTTTTTACACAAGCAAAAAGTTTAATGCAGGTACCAAATGTTTGTAGGTTTTTAAAAATGTTGTGCTAATGATAAAATGCAAATATAGACTCCAGAGAAGATTAAGGAAGATTATAACACCAAGAAAGAAAATTGATTTATAATATTTGTTGTTTAGTTCAATATTTAATAAAGCTGATACTTCAGGTTTTGACTTTAAAATAATAGAGTTTTTTAGATTAAATTTTTTTTGAAACCAAAAAATCTGAAAGGTGCTATTATCAGCAAAACATAAGATAAAAATAGTATTTTTAATTATTTGAAATTTTTTATTTATGTTATTCAAACATAGAGTTTACAAAAGCGCAAAATCTTGAAGAACATCATAGTTTGAAAATTTTGAGTTAAAATTAGGATTGGCATCCTAATTTTAACTCAAAATTCTTCAAATGCTTTAAAAATTCATTTAATACAAGATTTTCTCCATGTTTTTTTAAAGTAGAACTCCATTTGTAACTAACATAAGTCGGAAAACGTATTGATCGGAATCCATATTGCGTATCTGAGATAAAGTTTTTAGTTTGTATTTACATCACCGCCTTTGTTAAAATTGTTGTTGTCTAGTAATACCTTTAGTAACATTTATGTGTTTATTATTTGATTCGTTTATTTGTTCTTAACTCATAATTTCTTCTGTTTCTTATCCATTTTAATTTGTATTTTTTTTTTCCGTTGGCCGTCCTAATAAATTTTAATTAATTAACTTCAAAATACAAATAATGTCAGATGTAATTTTTAAATTTAAACAGCCAATCAGTGCAACTCGCTTGAAAGTTTTGCGCTAAAAAAAACAGAATGTGGTGAGAACGCGCGGTGCATCTTTCGCTGGTGTGCACCAGGGTCTGTCAGAATGTAATAGGAAAGTAGCTTATGTGCATTTCTATATAGTTTATATTCTATATGTGAATTCATAAAATTGGTGACAATTTGAATATAAATTGCAAAAAAATGCAAAAAAAGCAGCTACTTTGGCGTCATTCCTATCTTCACATATAATTTGATAGTTAATTTATTTTTTTACCAGTACATTCAGAAAGAATCAATCTATATTTTCCCAGAATATTATTTTGAAATTATATTTGCAAATAGCATTAATATGTTTTTAAAAGTACCTAAAAACGCATTTATTTGAATATTTGGATTAGTTTTTCGGTTATTTTCAATTATTATTTGACTAAAATATTTTGACCAATAATTTAATCTTTTCTGAATATACTAGTAAAAAAATTAATTGATTATCAAATTATATGTGGAAATAGCGATGACGCCAAAAATTTTCACTAAAATACTTGAAATCAAGGTAGCGGTCTTAACTACGAAATAGATAATATACAAAAAATATTTTATATAACCTGTAATACGTAACATTTTCACCATTTGGGTTAGTGCAACTAAAATTACGCCAAACTTTTTTGAACACTCTGTATGTTATACAAAATTTATATGCCACACTAACGCACATGACACATTCGAGTTAGGTTATGTACATATTTTGAATAATTTGAATATTATGTAAAATAGATATGGATAATGAAGAAAATATTAACGTGTATCCTTTGCAATACTAAACAATCCAGCATATATTTTTTGTGTATTTCTTAACAATTTAATTAGTAATATAGAAGTTCCATTTCCTAGCAAAAGGTTTGCTGAAATAGCATATCATACCTTGAGGGTAGATGCAGAGCCTAAAAGAAGCGGTGTTAGTAAAGAATTATCCTATAACGACAACATATTAATTGGGTAAACTTTAATTTTTAATCTTTTCCGATTGAAGTATTTTTATGAAAGATATTGTTTTTGTTAATTGTAGTATTACCATTCCATGTTCTTTTATTTATATTAAACAACTAATTAGCTCCAGTATTAAACGTTCAAGTGCAATAGTATATCATTGTTTATACGATAATAACATTAAATTCATTTTATTTTATCATTAATTTTGCAAAAAATGTATTCTCTATATTTCATTGGAAGAATCAAAAAGCCATATAGTCCATAGTCGATTCCTAAATAATGGTGTCGACTAGGATTGCACAGTGTACAGTGTTTTAAGATTGTCAAATATGTTATTCCAAGTTTTGTATCTATTTTCCTATTACCTTGTGAAGGATAATGTTAATTAAAATTAGGTATAAATATTCAATTTCAACCATTTTGATTGCTAAGTTATACTCAACTTATTTTTCTATTAACTTGTGAATGATAATGTTAATTAAACATAGGTATAGATATTAATTTTCAACCATTTTGATTGCTAAGGTATACTCAAACACAATAACCATGATAAATATGTATGTGTATGTAATAATGTATTTATAATTTTAGAAAATTTACTGGACCAACAGCAAGACAACTACGTGTAGCTGTAAATGGATTTTATGAAAGTGTAAATTTAGTTTTGCAAACAATAAATTTTATTGGTGAACCAGTTAGTGAAAACTACAACCATTTCCTATAATGCCGGAACACACACCTGCACCAACACCAAGTAGAGCTGTATATGGATTTGCATTACACTTAACATCAAAAATATTATTCATCCTAATTATGATATGGGCAGCAACACCGGAACATTGGTTTCGGTATATCGGTATAACTTACCTACCACAAAGATATTGGGCCATTGCAGTACCTATATTCCTATTAACAGTGTTAGCTACATTTGTTTTTTTAATTTATCCTGGTATGGGCTTATTACTCACACCGAATAATAATGAACTTTGTACTATAAAGGATGACAGGTCATTAACAAAACAAGAAAATCATCATATCTATGAAGACCAAACAGGGATCGAATGTATATGTAGGAAACCAACAAAATGTGAAAAGAAACAATTTGATGCTATAAAAAAAGAAGAATTTATTAATAATTGTGTTCCTTCTATACATGATTTAAATATTTTTGAAGTATCAGAACATTTATATTTATAATTCATATTAAATGAAAATAAATAAAATTTGTATTCTAATACTATTTATATAATTACACCACATTAAATTCTACTTCCTAATTAATATACAGAATACAAGAGGATACTAACTACAGATTGTTACTGATTCTGATAGGGATAAAATATAATACAAAGAGTAAAAAATTGGAAACATAAAAATAATATCCTCATCGATTCAGTGGACCATATTGGGTCCACATAAATTAATTAAAAAACAAAATTCAGGTTGATCTCCCCCAATCACCAATTAATTGATCAAGTGAGTAGAGAAAGAGTTTAGCAAGTTTTAAATCACATAAAATAATAATGTATAATAAATATCTTTCATTAATCTTCAATTAATAATTTCACATTGTGATTTTCAAATTATGCATTTTTAACTGTATTACATAAAATATTTTTAATTAACACTTTGACTATTATCCGGAGTTTCTCAAGTTTAATACCCACATAATTATAATATTTGTTTTTGATCCACTGCCATCAAGTTGTTAGTGGATCTCATATTGTGATAAACAGTAGATTTTAGATTATCGTATAGTTGTAGTCAACGTGTTAATTAATGTTGTTCAATCAAACTTAAACATAATATTGTGGTTTCTTCACAGTAATTCCAAACTCGGCAAGAGCTGGACTTAAATCCTCCATTGTTAAACAATATCGTCGGTCCTTGGAACTCTTGGCATTCTAGAAACAATAAAAAAACATTTTAGTTTTAAAATAATTTGGTGTAAGTATACAGGGAGAGTGATTTATAATGATTTTTGTTTAGAAATTTTCTGCATATTTATTTATAATATTTCATTTCATATTAATGTACAATATAAGGGACCGTCGTAGCTCAAGCTAGCTAGTGCGAAGACTGTTGAGCAGGGTTCAATTCCCAGCAGATTATCGCACACCACAAACATACCAGAGGGGTGCCTACGCTCATAGCGAGTACAGCACTATAACAAGAAGAAGTACAGTATGATGTCATTAATACAGAACATGAAAACAGGACAATCTATGTTGCCAATTTTATATTACAGTTTTTAAGCCCGGTTTCTCCAATGTCATTTGAGACGCAACTTGACCAAGCTCAGCTCAGAATCAAGCCCAGCTTATGTCGAGTTTGTGTTGTTTTTTTAATATTCCATTGCATTTTGAATCATTTTTCTTGTAATCCATTCACATTTAGTACAATATAAATTTCTATTTCTATTTCAATTTCAAAGTTTTTCAAATATTTTCACAAATAGGATATGATGAATATTATTGTCATTAAGATGAACAAGTTCAATATTGAAAATAATGCCAATTGACGTCTCGCAATTTTTTTTTGCTTATGTCTACATTACGGTTTTAACCTTGCATTTTTGTGTTCCACATAGTGATATAAATATGCCAATTTTTCCATCCACTTGCTGTAGTTGAAGCGATCAGCACATTTGTGTTTTTTATCAGTCAAAAATATTTCTATTTCTATTTTAAGAGAAACACTCTAAACTGTCAATAAATAGTAGTGATAAGACAATATTAGTGAAGTGATACAGTTATATATTAAAATAATATCATCAAATACATTAAAGATGCGTTGTAAAATAAAACTTTATTTTTTATATTTTAAAAGATATTTGAAACCACCCAAATACCTCCCACTACCTAAATTTGGGTCATGACCCGAGGTTAAGTACCAAAAATGGTAGTATAGAATCAAATCACATATTTCTTGGACTTGTGAAGTAATACCACACAATGTGCGTAATACATTTCCCCTTCACAAGGAAAAAAAAAGCGCTAAATCATCAATCGGAGATAAGCGCTGAGCCTGTCTGCACGGTATATTTTAGACTGTTGCTAACCGTGTAAACTTTTATCAACTACATAAACATAAAGCTCATAAGTTTTGAATTTAAATAAATGATTTAAAAGTTCAGTCGCTACTTAACAAGATTTAATATATTTTCAATATGTAATGCCATTAAATCCCACTATTACAGCGTTGTACGTTGAAATCCCATATATTTATTAATTACCTATGTTACCTTCTTTCCCATTTTATTTAAATATATATGTAAATTTATATGCGCCAATAGACCGCTAGTGTCTGCTGAGTTGATATGTCAGCAAGCAAGCGGTGACGTTCAGTTTGCATGATTGACAGTGAACGCATGAATTACGTCACGTTCGCCGATCGTATTGGCAACACCGCATCTGCATAAGGTGACTGATGCGCATGTGTTATTTAATAAATCAATAAATGATTGCACATTTTTTTAATGTGATATGGCAGACAAGTTTGTTCAGAATAACTCACCTGCAGCATTATTTATGAGTAATAGTAGTGAATGTTCTTTTATACTTAGGTTGCTGCAAATATTATTTGAATTACAATTGGAATAAAAAAAATTACATTTCATTTATTAATTTTATCCTATTGTGCAGAGATTGATTAGACTACTGTATAATAATATATAATAAATAACATATAAATCTGAGACAGTTATATTCATAAATGTATTTATTTCAATTTCAAAACGTGATATTTAGAAATTACTTAATATAAACATAAAAATACCTTTGAAACTCACGAAATGAATTTGTTCAAATGAATTTAAGGAGTTTTGGCTTAACCCGGCAAATATTGCAGATTGGGAGCCAATCAGAGGATTATTTCCCAGTTGCTATAACGACAACTGCAGGCTTAATGCAAACCAACTATAATGTAATTTTTTATTAATTTTGTCAATTAAAAAAGCAAGTTTGTTTCATACTTTAAAAGCGTCATACTTTTTTAGATCATTTATTTGAACTCTACTCAAAAAGAATTTCCTAAACCAAAAGTAGTTGCCTGTTAAATATAGCACTCCACACATTAATTCTAAATTTTCTTTTTACAAATTATCAAATAACTTAATTATTATTAATATTATTTACACAATGTCACTTCATCTGACCATAATATCATACTAGCAATAGAAGATGTTGTTCCAAAAATCGTTCACAAAAAGCAATTTGATTTACTTGGTTGACTGGTTGCAAGTGCTGCACTGATTGATAATGAAAACGTTTAATTTCTTCAAGTCGTAATGCAAAATTCCTAAGCGTGTGGAAATTCATCTAGTACATTCTGATTCATCCATGGCATACTTCCCCTTCTACACCAACATAAAGACTTTGTGCAATATTGGGAAACCTCCAAATGTACTCTATACAAGCTCCAATGCATTTCCAAAACCATTTAGACAAATAATATCCACATACTCTTCATTTGTGAATTGTAACATGTTGTTTACTTAAAGTGATAAGAATAATTATTATGACAGATTGTAGATGACAATTGACAAATAATCAAAGAAGTCTAGAACATGGGGTGCGCACTGTTATTAGAAAAAGTTGAATCTATAACTTTAGTGTTGGTTCATTCTACTGCGCAGCGCTGCGATCGCTAAAATTTTCAAAATTAGATAGTTGGCTATGACTGACAAATAACAATTATTGTGAGGACAAAGATCTGTCAAGTTTTTTTTCATTAAACTGTGTTTTTTGTGTTATATGGTTGTGTTGTGTTTCTTGTGAACATAATTTATATAATATACATAAGACAATTTTTAGTGAGTATTTAGGTTTACTATTGTTTATTAATTTTAAAGTTAGTATATTTAAAGTTTTATTAAACATAAATCAAATCCTAAAGGTGTTTTTACATTTGTCAATTTATTGTTCAATTTTAAGTACTTATTTATCTCATTAATTGCCGTCAATTTTACGACAATTTATTGTAGATTTGTTTCACTTTACACTTGGCAATTTATTGTTCAATTTCCAATACTGCCAACTGTATAATAGAACAGCTGATCGTCACGTTATGTGGTAGATGCACTGTGACTGAATCATATATATTTTGCAGTTGGCTACACTTAACTTCATCAATAAATTAAAGCAAAGTAGGTTATGTTTTAATCTGATATTTTAATCTGACAATAAATTGGTCAATAAATTGACAAATGTAAAGTGACAATTTAATCTGATAGGGGCTTCAAGGTCAGTAAGTTCTTAAAATTGAACAAGAAATTGACAAATGTAAGAACACCTTAACTCCTATATTATACAATTCTTGAGATGAATTAATATTTTTAAAATTATTAATGTATTATATAATAAATAAATAAATAAAAATAGAATGAATAGAATTTGATTTGATTATCATTACTAATTAAGAGACATGTAATGTGTTTACAACTTTTTTTTTTGCCTAATTCCACCAGGTAAATTATGTGTAGAAAATATGTGTATATGTTTGCAATGTATAATAAAATTTCAACATTAATTTAATTTTTTATTTTAAAATAATAAAATGTGAGTGATTGTTATTTTATAAATAATGAATATACAAAGATTTCATCAAGTCTATATTAAAATGTAAGTATATGTTTTTTTTTTATTGAAGTTGTAAAATTTAATCATTTATTTAAATAAGTTAGTAAATTTGCTTATTATCTAATATATATGTCATCAGTGAATATGTGTGCAAGTCTAATAAATTTAAATTAGACTTGCCTATTAATTCAATGTCCATAGATTTTTAATAAAAAAATAATATATTCCAGAGTTTAAATTTGCCGCGGAATGCAAATTAGTTTTGGTTCATTCCGACGTGATGGCGCAAACGTGGAAACAAGAGAGAGGCTGAGTTGCCGTTCTATATGAATATATGTTCTATGGTCTAGAACTGTAATATTTCAATACAAAATTTGCAAAAACATTTTTTTGTTGCTCAGAATTTGATGTAAGATATGACATTCCATTTTTTGCCACCTGTTATAGAACACCACAGGGTGAGCAAATCAAAGAACACAAAATCATATAAGCTATGTAAGACTAAATAAATATACAATTTGTCCGCATAATTACTTTGAGTAAAGCCGATTTAACCTCAATGTCTCAGTTCATAATATAATAAATAAACATGCAAACTTCATTGTATTCATTCAAAAGATGTTTAATAAGTTAGATTACGTAACAAGATATATTACTAATCATAAAATAAATATATAAAACAACTTACCTTCGAATTACTATGACTGCTTGAAGAGTTGCTGGATCGCATTTTGCAATGTTGTAAAGCATCATTAGCAATATCAGATATAAACTTTTGTGCTGCAATTGAAATAAGTCGTAGCAATCTTTGATCTCTCGGTTCAAACCCAGACGAGTTCAAATAATGAGCAGTAACTGCGTCTGGAATCTAATAAAATATTATGGTTAATAAAAAAATAAAAAAAAATAATCAAACATACTGTAGGTACATAATCTTCTAATTGAAGAAGAAAATCACTTAAAGGTTGTCCCAATGTTAATGGTTGAGTGTCCTCTCCGTTTTGGTCCATTTTTGTAGTTCTTATTAGCTGTATTTGCTGTGTTTACTGTATTTATAGTCTTTGCTGTGTTTAGTGTATTTACCGTCTTTTCTTTATTTGCCTTCTTTACCTTAACTGGCTTTATCGTCTTTATAGGCTTTACAGTCTACACGTTATCTATGCTCTACACGAATTAATATCAGAGCTCGCCAAGTAAATTTGACGTCAATCAAACCTGCTTCTCCTTCGTCTTCAATAGACAATAGACAGTCATTTTTTATGCTTATGCGTATGTCAGTGGTTGGTAGAAAAATATTTTTAAAATGTATTAAAATGAATATATTTTAACCAAATGAAGAGACTTTCTTGTTGTAAAATGTTTACTTATATCCACAATCAATAATCACTAATCAGTGTTTTTTTACAATAAATGTTTAGTGAGTGAAGTTGGCGTTAATGAAGGGGAATTGTTCCCCACTCTTTTTCGTGGTCTTTTATGTGTACAGCAACTTCAGCGTCTTCAGCAGTGAACGTGAAACTCAGCGTGATTACTAATTTATTTGTTATCAATAGGGCAACCAAAAATATGCTCTAAAAAAACTACTTTAAGCGCTTAAAAAATGCTCTATAAAAATGAAAATATGCTCTATAAAAGTAAAAATATGCTTTATAAAAATAAAAATATGCTCTACAAAATATTAAAATAAGCATTTAAAAATGCTAATTATTTTAAATCTATAGGTAATATATAATATATAAAAACTATATAACATAAATAAATTTAATTTAAGTTGAATACAATAAATGACAAATATCTCACTTAAACTGTCAAAAAGGAAACTTTGTTTGTGCGCAACACATTTTTATAAATCAAAAAACTTTTCTCCATACAACACTGTATTTTTGATTTGTTGTTGTAGATCCTTCAGCCAAGAATACCGAAATTTCTTTCAAAATTGAAAAAACATGATTTTTTGAAATTTGTGACGCGTTTTTTTACCAAGTTAGCTGCTTCACTATTTACGTTATTGCTGTTAATTACATTCTGAACATGTGTTACCAATATGTACAGAAAGTGGCAGTCCAGACAATTCTAATTTTTTTTATTGATGCGCTTAGGAATCCATAACTTGATGCAATGAAAATTAAATCTAATTTTATTGTATCGTCACTTAGGAGGTCCTTTGAAATCTTAACTGACGCGGCATCCTCTTTGTCCGATGAATCAAATACTCTCACAATTTATTCAAAGTTGGTGGCATATAGTTTGCGGCGTCCATATATGTAAAAAAATTTACCCTTGGTTGCGCTTTTAAAAACACTTTTTTTTACATTTGCTATAAGGCGATGCTACGAATTTGTTCACAAACTCGATGAAGTCCATGTGCAAGACAAAATAGTGTTGTTTTTGGGTAAAATATTTGTATGGCCTCTGATATAAAAAGTAAAATCAAATCTCGATTGAAATTTTTACCCAAAATCTTAATTGAAGTATCTATAGTCTTTACCACTTTTTCAATTACGATATAGTTTAAATATGTTTTATTCACGCTAGCGAAGAGAAGAGCACACAATCTTTTAGAATTATTACGCGTGACTAACGAAACGGAACGGTCGGAAAATTGGCCGGCAAATAGAAATCGGGGAACCACCTGGCGAGTCTGACGACAAAGCGGTACGAACGTCGCAATCTCTCCTTTTTCCTCTCTTACTGCCGCAATTGTCATATCACTATTTTGTTTTTCTTTATTAGCACTACATAGTCCTTTTTATTTTTTAAATAATCAAATATAACTATTTCCAAAACAATTATTTATGTATTTCAAAGTTTTACAAAATTATTGAATTTATAAAAAAACAAAAATATCGAAAATATGCATTAAAAATATGCACTTTTTTTCCAAAAATGCCATATAACTTCTCAATATGCAATATATGCTTTTAGAGATCAAATATGCAAAAATATGCCTTTATAGATGAAATATGCAAAAATATGCCCTCACAAATAAGGCTTATAAGTCACAATTTAATCTGAAACAAATTTCTGTCTATTTCACTACTCTATCAAATGCTTTAAAAAAAATATGCATTTGCATATTTTTGGTTGCCCTAGTTATCAATAACGCCGACGACGGTTAGAATCAGTAAATAAGCATGTCAAACATTGTTTAAATTTATTGGATGATGAATCCTCAATAAAATAATTACATTTTATAAATCGGAATAAATAAAATGCGTTAAGAGAAGCGCTACGAGTGCAATATCAACTATGCTGTGAAAACAACTAATCACAGTAATCACCATATATGATCTTATTTGTATATGATTTGTATTATCAAACGTCAGTTTGTTTGCTTTTAGATGTTATATATATATAACTCTTTTGTACCAATGTTATAATGGAATGATTTTATTTCAACCAAGTCTTTTTACCTACAGAATGTGCTAGTCGGATGGAATTTTTTTGTTGGATTATTCAAAATCCACACTTTCGAATTTTATTCTCAAATGATGCAACATTTACAAAGAATGGATTGATGAACAGAAAAAGCAATCACTCTTGGAACTTCTACACAAAATCACAGTACCAAAAAGCGAAATTAATTTTATCTCTTGACTCCTTATATATATGCATATAGGAGAAGCTAAATCAGTAAAAAAATGTGCAAGCTGATAAATATGTACGACAGTGGATTTGCAAGGAAGATAGATTAGGCGCACACTGATATTTTTACGTGTAGAAAAGAACTGACTGTATGACATCGTACGTAAATTCAGAAATAAAGAAAAACAGGCTTTTTTGGTTGTGACATTTCAGGCCCCGTCTTTGCGAAGACCGTCATCAAACGTTGGTCTTCCACGCTTGAATTCTGCGAACCATTTGTAAACCATAGTTTTGGATGGTGCTTCATCCCCAAATAACGAACTAAGTTTTTCCACACATTGCTGCGGTGTTAAACCGTATCGAAAATCATAAAAATCATCACTCGGAAGTCACGATTTGAAATTTCCATTTTTCACACAATTATTACACTCGTTAAGTTTTGTTGAAACGAAACCGAGCAGTTTGAAACTGAACTGTCAACTGAATTATAGGTGAAAAACGTCAAATTTTACAAATATGACAATCGCAGAACGCTGGCAATACAGGCAGTGGCGTAGTGTGTCTCTGTTGCATAGATATAAGAAAGACTGCAATCTATTTGTCAGTTAGTGTGGTGTCACACTATGCGTTAGAAACGGTCCGGTGAAAACGCATCCGTTTGGAAGGATGCCAACCGAGCAAGGTTTTATATGATAATACATTATATCTCGTTAAGTAGCGGCTTTATAAACTAATAAAATCATTGGCCGCGTTCAGGACGACACATCATGCGTACTGAACGCGCTTGATGACTATCAGCAGCGCTTGTCATTTTACTCATACCGGTCCGCGCTTTTATTTGAAAAGTAAATTCATCATGTCAAAACCAAACTAAATAGCAGTTATATATGTTTTTAAACGAGAAAAGTAGCAACATAGGTAAATGAGATTACAACGTAATATTAACGCTGTAATAACTTGAGTGAGAGAAGTAAAAACTGATAAAGATAATCAATTGCCGTACTTTGTTGCCAACTTCAAGGTAATCTTATTCTACACCTTCACCTTAGATGGCATTAGGCATTACTTATTGAGAAAGTATAAGTATAAGTATTATATCTCGTTAAGTAGCGAATTAAGTATCGATTAACTTCGATTGTTTATTATTATATTTAAAGATACATTTATATATATGTAACGTATGTTACGAATATTAATTACTGACTAAAAACTAATACATTTATGTTAATTATTTATATCAACACAATGTGCTGATATGGCACCGCTTCTGGGAAGATCCGTGTTGGAATCCTCCGCGTCACCTGCAGGTGGTGCGGCCGCGGCTTCTGGAAAGAAGGCCACGCGACTCCGTTGCATCAGCATCTCCTCAGGTAACTGCAGGTGGTGCGGCAGCGTCTTCTGGGAAGAGGTCCATGCAATTCTGTTGCATCGGCATCTCCTCAGGTAACACCTCCCCTCTAAGATTCGACTACGCAGTGAAGCGAGGTAGTTGAACATTTGGTAGTTCGATATTTTCCTCTGTTTCTCCAATCTGAGCAGGTCGCCTCATTGTTGAATATTTTTTGAAACAAAAATAAATGATTATTAGTAAGCTTATAATATATAAAAGGATTGTCCATATACTAGGAATATGCGGGATTACACTTTCTTCGAATGTCAATTGGTCATTAATAATTTGTTCTTTAACGTTTTAAAGTTCATCAAGGGTGATGTCTTCGAGTTGAACGTTGCCTACAACCTTTTTGGGATTTTTATGAATATGGTCCAGTTGTGGGAACATTATTGCTTGGTTTTTGTTTGTTACTTCTTCTTCGTTTATAATTGTTTGTCTATTGGTGATTACTTTACAGCCATTTGGAATTTCTATCAAGTATGAACCAATTAAGTTAACAATTTCTTCTTGTTGTTGGCATCTCAGTTGAGTGATTTCTTTTTGAGGGAACAATCCAATCCATTGTGATGGTTCTTCAAGTTGGCGAATGATTGACTTTCTTATTGTGAGTTGGGTTGGTTTACAAGTGGATGTATTCTTCATCTCCAAGAGTTGTATTTCACAGGGGCTATTTTCACCAATGTTGTTGATGTTGACAGGTTTACAGACGTAGTATTGAGGCATGATTTTAGTGCAAATGTTACTTTGAAATGAATAGTGCAATTTATTTTTCAATAAGTATTTATTTTTTGGAATTATTGCCTTGAATTGACTCTGGTTAAATACCGGGATAGGATATAAGTGGTAATAATTGAACTTGTATTGGTGCATTATTGGCACTTGTAATAAATATGTTATTTTGTTATTTAAAATGAAACATTCAATCTCAATGAGTTTTTTAAATAAAATAGTATTTTTTAGGTTGATTTGAAAAGGTAGTTGTTCCGGTAATAAATTGTGCTGTAGTTTAGACAATTCG
The DNA here is from genome assembly GCA_963932245.1 of Tachinus rufipes. Lineage (NCBI taxonomy): Eukaryota > Metazoa > Arthropoda > Insecta > Coleoptera > Staphylinidae > Tachinus > Tachinus rufipes. The sequence continues at coordinate 38,623,426 of OZ010741.1, read as the reverse complement.
TCATATAGTTCTGTTGTTTTTATTATACTTGGGTGTAAAATTTTTAATTTGGAAAAAGCAATTGAATTTTCAATGTCTTGTAAGATAGAATTTATTATTTCGTACATATTTGTAAATTGGACTAACATATCTTTGATTAAACTTATGTTTTCTTTATTTGCTTCGCGTTCAACAATTTGTGTTATTTGTGCAAGTTTTGAGTTCAGTAACTTTTCATTATTAAATATCTGTGTGATAGTATTATTGAATTTATTGATTAATTTTATTGATAATGAATTTTGTTTTAATATTGTTGTGGTCAATTTTTTTTCATTATTTTGCATTTGGTTAATTAGTTGTTCATATCGTTCTCCGTCAGAAGCATCCAAATTTCCTGTTATTGATTTAAATAGTGATCCGAGACCATTGATTAAACCTCTTCTTGTTCTTAATTGGTGTGGAATTATTTCTATTAATTTGTTGACAACCTTTTCTTTGATTAAATTAATAACTTTGACATAATTGGAACATTCAAAAAAGTAATTTTTGTTTTTGCTAATTGTATATATGACTTCGGCTGTTTGTGCGTTTAATTTATTAATTTCATGTATTATTGGGTTTAAGTCAAAATAATGTATTAAGGTGTGGGTGTAATCTTGTACCTTTGCATATCCTAGGTTTATAGGTATTAATCCTGGATTGTTTTCCAAGTTTGTTATTTTAATTTTGTCAGGCAATGCCATGACAAGAGGGAATCTGAAATAAATCAGTTGTATTAAAATTCGAAAGTTTTTTTAAGTGGACGTTTTAAATTATCCATATGTATTTTGTTTTGAGACGTACTAGCAACTGTTTTAGACTCTTTATTTACTTCAGTTATTAAAATAGGTTTGCTAAATTTATCGGCGTTCTTTTGTCTTATGTGCTTTTTGATATAAGTTTCGGTGTTAGGTACAAATAAATTTGGATCGTCACGTTTTTCATTAATTTTTGTAATGAGTTTCTCTTTGTTTTGCTGTAAATCTTGATTAATTTTTGTATAAAGAATTTTTGTTTTTTCTTTGTGGTTGTTAATATAATCGTTAAGTAAAGTTTTGTCAAGCTCTATGTTAAAGGGGTCTTCGTTGGTAATATGACCTTTTATAACATCTATTGGTTTAAATTTGGTTGCCAAATGAATAGAGTGGTTACACGCTAGAATTGCGTAAATAATTTTTTGTTCCATAGGTGTATCTTTAAAACCCTGTGCATTAAGTAATCTAATGTGTTCAATCAACGTTGAATGAAATCTTTCTATTGAATAAGGTTATCTACTATTTGTATAGCAACTAAAGATGTTAATTTGTATGCTTGTGCGTACTTTGAAAATGTGTCAATTATTGTTAAAAATTTTGTTTTTTCTAAGGTAAAAGTGTCCAAATGAATAATTTCAAAAGGTTTAGTTGCTGTTGGAGTTACATTCATTTTAATTTTAATTGGGTTTCTCTCATATTTGCTTTGTTGACAAATTTCACATTCGTTTATAAAGGTTTGAATCGAATTTTTTAATTTAGGCCAATAATACATTTTTTTTATTCGTTGTTCCGTTTCGTCGATGCCACGATGGTTACTTTTACCTTCGTGGTAGTTAAGAATAATATCTTTGATGTCTTCTTTATTTGTTATATCAATTAATTTAAATTTACATCGTTTAAATTTTAATGAAGGCCATTTAAAATTTGTTCTTATTATTTCACAAAATGGTTCATATGCATTTGGATCTTCAAAATATAAATGGTATTGAACATTAGGGGCTATGTAATCTTTTACAAAATTTACAACATCTCTTTCAAATTCATTTTTTGAAATTTGAACATAAAAACGTTGTTTACTTTCAAAAAGAATTTTAATTTTTGGTTGAGCAGGGGAATGTAAAACTGATGTTATAATGATTTGATTTCGTCCATGATTGACTGAAGTTTCCGAAATAGGAATTTCTACAATAGGATGATGTTCGGCATTTGTGTGAATTGTTATGTCGTCATCATGTTCATCGTCCGGCATAACTTGTGTAGACATATTTTCGGTTTCATCATCAGGTTGTTTGCTAAATTGGTTAGTATTTTCAACAATATTAATTAATTCTTTAGTATGCAATTCTATCCTTGATAGTGCGTCTGCATTAGCGTTTAGTTTTCCCTTTTTGTAAGTTATCTCGTAATCAAACTCATCTAGTTTTATACGCCATCTAACTAGCTTAGAATTTGGATCCTTCAATGAAAATAACCATTGAAGTGGTTTATGGTCAGTAATGATGTTAAATTTTCTGCCAAACAGATACGGTCGGAAATATTTGGTTGCCCAAACAATAGCTAAAAGCTCTTTCTCAATTGTACTGTAATTTTGTTCCGAACTATTTAAGGTTCGTGAGGCGTAAGCCACAGGTAAATCTTTACCTATTGGCCCTTGTGATAAAACAGCACCAACAGCAACATTGCTTGCGTCTGTTGTTAGATTAAAACATTTAGAAAAATCCGGGTATTGAAGTATTGGTTGGTTGATTAGTAAGTTTTTACAAGTTTCAAAACAAGATTTAAATTCGTCATCGTGAATAATTTTAGCTCCTTTTTTAAGAAATTTAGTAAGTGGTTTTGTTAATTTAGCAAAATTATCAATGAATCTATTGTAATAGCCTAAAAGGCCTAGAAATCCTTTGATCTGTTTTGTAGTTGCAGGGATAGGATAATTTTTGATAGCTTTAATTTTATCAGGATTCGGTTTGACGCCGTTTGGCATAACTATATGACCCAAATAAGCCACTTCTTTGCGCAAAAACTCGGATTTATCAAGTTGTATTTTAAAATTAGTGGTTCTAAGTCTTTGAAAAACGGATTTTAATCTATCCAAGTGTTCTTGTAATGACGTAGAAAAAATTATGATATCGTCCAAGTAAACAAGACACTTTTCGTTCTGGATTCCCCGAAGAATGTTATCCATTATGCGTTGAAATGTAGCTGGCGCATTTTTAAGGCCAAAGGGCATTCGGAGATACTCGTAGTGCCCGTTTTCGGTGTTAAATGCCGTTTTTGCGACATCGAATTCGTCCATTTCAATTTGATGGAATCCGCTTGCTAAGTCTAGGGTTGTAAAGTATTGACACTTACCTAGCTTATCAAGAAAATCGGTAATGTTTGGCAAGGGGTACCGATCGTCTATAGTTTTTTCATTTAGTTTGCAGTAGTCAACTACTACTCGCCATTTTGGTTTCCCGGATGCATCAACTTTTTTAGGGACTACCCATATAGGAGACGACCAGGGTGAATTGCTATGTCTAATTATGTTTTGGTCTAGCATTTTATTAATTTGTGTATTCACTTCTTGCTTGTGAATAAATGGGTACCGATATGATTTTGAATATACTGGTGTTTCATTGCTGGTTTTTATTTGATGTTTAATTTGATTGGAGAACGTCAATGGAGTATTTTCTTGGTAAAAAATGTCTGAATATTCCTTACATAATTGTTCAATATGGTATTTCTCTTCTGAGTTTAAATGATCGGTGCGAATTTTTGATAGGTCTAAGATGTGTTTGTTAGATTCATCAAAATTGTTAAGATTAGTTTCTGGAATTTTAGTTTCAATAAATGTTTCTACTGTTATGGGTTCCGAAAAATCTAAATTAATTGAGCTTGTTGTATTATTTAATATGGTAGTAATTGCTTCTCCTTGTTTAGCAATACTTATACATTCGGGAATTTCGCAATTATGAATTTTTTGATAAGGTATAATTATTTGTCCGTCCGTTATTGATGTTTTAATTTTTATTACCTGTTCTGAGCGTGGTTTAATTGTAATTAAATTCAGGTCGTTTTTAATCTGGTGATATTGAAGTTTTATTTTAGAATATGGGGTTATTAAGAGACCTTTATTAAAGTCCAAACTTGCTTGAAGATTTTTAAGGTTATCATGACCAATTAAACCATCAAATGTGTTATGAAATTTAAACAAGTAAAATTTTAATTTGTTTGGTTGTGGAAAATTAAACAATTTGGATATTGGTAATTGAACACTGTATTTGTGGGCAGATTTTTGAAAGACGGTTGAAACAATAAATGGATCGTTTCTGATTAAATTTGAATAAAATTTATTAGCAATATTTGGGCTCAAAAATGATTTGGTTGAACCGGAGTCGATTAATATTTTTAAGTTATTTTCTGGAAGGGTAATATAAGGCAATTCGCTTGTATTGATGTTATTTATTGAAATTAAAGGGGGTTCTATGTTATGTTGTCCAATTGGGGGTCCACGTGAAAATTTTCATGTTGTTCATAAATTAATTCGTTATCATGGTCAATAGTTTCACTATCTTGGTTATGATAGTCGTATTCGCCTAGTAATGGTTCGTTGTTATCGTCTGTTTCGACGTTATACAATTCTTCAGAAATAAATGTTCTTTGCGGGGCTTTAAATTGATTTGATTGAACATTTTTGCTGTTATTAAAACTTTGTCTAGTTGATACACTCATTGGGGTTGCGATTGACAAACTTTGATTTTGTTGTGGTTGTTTGAAAATTTCGGAGTTTCTGAAAAATCGTTGCGGCTGATTATTTACTCTTTGTTGAATGTGAATTGGACGTGATGGAAAAGCGTTTTCGTTTCTTTGATTAAATTGTGGATTTGTTATTTTTGGTTGTTGATTATTGTATTTAGCGGGAGTTTGTTTATTTATTCTATTATTTGTGTTTTGATAATAATGAATATTTTCTTCATCTGTAATAAAATTTAATGCTTCGTGCATATCCTTGGGGCGCATACAACGAATTGTAGTGCCCAGTGGTTCTCTTAATCCAGACAAAAATGTTTTTAATGTGAGTTTATTATATAAAGAGCGTTTTAATAATTTTGCTTCATTTGTTTCCTCATGAAGATCGATATAGGAACATAATAAATTTAAAATTTGTAAGCATCTGTCAAAAAACTGCTGAGGTTTTTCATTTGGGTATTGTTTAAGTAAAACTAAGTCTCGATTTAAACAGGTTTCATCGCGCTGATCCGCAAAATTTCGTATCAGTGTCTCTTTTAATTCTTTCCAAGTGGAAATGTTTTGAATATTCGTCACTATTTTTGCGTTTCCGCTCAATTTGCTTATTATTGAATTTAATAAATAGATGTTTTGAAAACTATTTGTATTAGCTGTATCGTAAAATTTTGTAATAATACTCTCACAGATACTCAAATATCTATTTAATTCGTTAGCGTTTCCATCAAATTGTGGAACGCAATGCAAATATTCCGGCTTAAATTCTGTCATCGTAGAATTAATTGAAACAATATTAATAAGGTTTGAATTTGGATTATTTAAGTTTGTATTATTAGTATTTAAATTAACATTAGTTTCTAGAACGGGTACAATATTTTCACCTGAGTCAGTTAAAGGCGATAAATTTAATTGCTCGAATAAATTTTCGAGGGACATTAATTTATAAATTGCACTTACATTAATATGATAATAATTTTTTGCATCTTTTTCTACTTCTTAATACTGTAAGGGTTCTTCCCGTTGATCGGCGATTCTGGTCCGTCGACGTTTCGAATCCTTGTGGAAGAGGACGATTTTTCTTTCCTTTTCCCGTGATCGATTTCTTCACTGATGTTCCCCCAATTCTTCTATAGATGTGTGGTGTCTTGATGTTTGAAGAGCCACGTTGTGGGACGTCAATGAATTAACTTTCACTGTTTACTATTCAATTTATGTTCGATAGTTGGTTGATCGTTAAAACAAAAGTTGAGTGTTCGATACACAAAACTCCAACTATCTTACCGACTGCGCCAATTAAGTATCGATTAACTTCGATTGTTTATTATTATATTTAAAGATACATTTATATATATGTAACGTATGTTACGAATATTAATTACTGACTAAAAACTAATACATTTATGTTAATTATTTATATCAACACAATGTGCTGATATGGCACCGCTTCTGGGAAGATCCGTGTTGGAATCCTCCGCGTCACCTGCAGGTGGTGCGGCCGCGGCTTCTGGGAAGAAGGCCACGCGACTCCGTTGCATCAGCATCTCCTCAGGTAACTGCAGGTGGTGCGGCAGCGTCTTCTGGGAAGAGGTCCATGCAATTCTGTTGCATCGGCATCTCCTCAGGTAACAAGCGGCTTCATAAACTAATTAAATTATTTATTTAAATTCAAAACTCTGAGCTTTATGTTTATGTAGTTGATAAAAGTTTACACGGTTAGCAACAGTGGCAAAATATACCGTTCAGACGGGCTCAGCGCTTATTGATTGATTGATGAGTCAGCGCTGGCAACTGATGAGTCGTTCTGAACGCAACCATAGACTTCATCCCACAACGTTGAATGCGCAATAATTGGAGTGGGAAATTATTCCCCTCTTATTGCTCAACATTCCTCAACTTCACGCTATAAATAAACTAGATACCTTTTTTTTTTAGTTTGTGGTTGGTACCTTGTAAACTGTAAATTGTTGGGTTGGCAGCATGACCCAAACAATAATAATCGGTCACGTGATTAAAACAAACCGAGAATATGCGCTTGCCTTGGTTTTGTTCAGTCAGCAAATGGCGTCTAGGCGGAGGTGTACGTAAATTTTCTGCGTAAAACATGAATGAATTGTCGGTGCGTGTTTAAAAACATAAACAAATCGAGTGTTCCATACAAAAATACCATACCACATATAGGATGCAGGATAATACGCAATAAAACTGTCCACTTGACATAGACAACATTAAAAATCAAAGCACCAGATAAAGCTTAACAATATAACATAAACAATGAATGATGAGTCAGATTTGAAGGGTTCTGATGGCAGATCTATGTGGCCCCCAATGGATCCAGTGAATATGAGCCCTCTTCCTAGCTCACATAATCACATGCCAATACCTACAACCCCGCAAGGAGCACCGATAAATATGAACACAATTGAATACGATTTGCCAATGGAATTAACACAGCAGGGCTGGAGGAAGTTTTGGTCAAAAAGAGAGAACCGACCGTACTTTTGGAATAAATTATCGGGAGATAGTTTATGGGAAATGCCATCTTTAAAACCCCACTTTGATCCAATTACAGATCCCTTGGGCATTCAACACAACGTTGTTCCGCCAATACCTACAGCACCTGTAGCTAAAAGGCGACCATCTGATGAATTGGTTGGACCACAAGCTAAAAAATTTGTATTAGCTGGGCCATGGGACTTGGATGTCCAAACAAATGTAATTATTTTAGAAAGACAACTATATCCTTACATGCATTCTCATCCAGAATTAGAAGCTTACCGGTGCAGTTGGTTAGCTAAATTAAGACAGTGCTATCAAGAATTGTGCCACTCGAGGGAATCCATTGATGCACCTAAAGATTCTTTTAATCGTTGGTTAATGGAACGAAAAGTTATTGATACAGGTTGTGATCCTCTTTTGCCAAGCAATTGCTATCCAGAAATCTCATTATCTATGTATAAAGAAATTATGAATGATATACCAATTAAGTTAGTAAGGCCCAAGTTTACTGGGGATGCACGTAAACAACTTTCCAGATATGCTGAAGCCGCGAAAAAAATTATGGACTCTCGAAATGCTGGTGCTGAAAGTAGAAAAGTGGTTAAGTGGAATGTGGACGAAACATTTCAGTGGTTAAGAAGGACTGTTGGGGCTACTTATGATGATTTTCAAGACAGATTGGGACATTTAAAGCAACAATGCCAACCACATCTTACCGAAACGGTAAGTTTATTATGGTGTTGGTCTAAGGAATTAATTTAAAGTAAGCCACTATTTATTTTAAGAGTAGAAAGTTTTCTCCATGTAGTTTTAAAGTATTTATTTATTTAAATTAATAATGAATACGAGGCCAATTAAAATCACATTAACTCTATTTATACCAATTAGATTGTTGGAATATCATTAGATAATTTTTGCTAATCATTGCAAATTTGATTTCAAATAGATTTGATTTAAAATAGAAAATATTAATATGAAGATCATAAAATATGCATAAACAAGTCATCAACTAAAATCATTGAATAATCTAAAACTTGTGTAAATATAATTTTCAAGTCTGATCCCTTCTTAGCTCATTAATTAAATTTATAAGCTTATGAGTTTAGGTCAGTCTTTTTAATGCCAAAAATCTAATAATTTTGTTTTCAAGCATGTTATGGAAAAAGTTACGTATAGTCCCGGTTCACCGATTTTAACGAAATATTTTTTTTTGTGTTCTATATGTGTATATTTAACTAAAATTACAAAAAATTTGCCTCGCTCTCTTTGTTAAACAATTTTAAACAACAATTAAAAATACGATTTTGACACATTATTAGGCAACTTTTGTTACATAGCTGCTTAAAGTGCAGTGTGTATTTGTTCATAAACGCCTATACTCATTCTATTTAGCAAGTATGGTTCACATAATAAAAATATAATTGTGCAAATCGGAATGAATTTACTACTTATAAAAAATCAAAATTTTATTAAATACTTAATTTGATTTTAGCCCCATCACTTTTTATTATTTTTTTTGACAGAATGATGCGAAAATTTTATTTTTAATTTTTTTACGGGCCAGGGTGAGGTTTGCCCAGTCGCGCGCGCGACTGGGCAAACCTCACCCTGGCCCGTAAAAAAATTAAAAATAAAATTTTCGCATTATTTTGTCAAAAATCACGTAATTTTAGTTAAATTATAATTAGTAAATTCATTCCGATTTGCACAATATTTTTATTATGTGAACCATACTTGCGAAATAGAATGAGTATAGGCGTTTATGTATAAATACACACTGCACTTTAAGCAGCGTTGTAACAAAAATTGCCTAATAATGTGTCAAAAACGTATTTTTAATTGTTGTTTAAAATTGTTTAACGACGAGAGCGAGGCAAATTTTTTGTAATTTTAGTAAAATCTACTCACTTAGAACCCAAAAAAACATATTTGGTTAAATTCGGTGAACCGGGACTATACGTAACATTTACCATATATTTGAATGGTAATTTACAGTTTCAAGTTTCATATCAATGATTACTGATTAGCTTTTATTCATAATTGTATGTTTGGTTGCATAGTTCGTGTAAATGGAATAATACAATTAGTCTGAGATGATTGTAAAGCATACATACTAGATTGCTTAAAATAATAGCATAAAAATTAACTTATTTATAGTACTGTGCTTAAATCACAATTACAAAACAAATTTTAGATATTCATCCTCATCATTTAAGACCGACAAATGTCAAACAGGCACTAATTATTATGAGCATATTTTTACAAGGTGTATTTATATAAAAAAATACATCATTCTATTCCACATGCTTTTTTAACTAATTGCTCTTTACGCGTTCGGCAATGTCAAACAGAGCAAAAGGAGCACGTTTTTAAACGTTTGGATATGATGGAGTGGTGATGATGGTGTTTGATCTACATGCACAACCTCGAGAGAGAGTACGAGATGGAGTGACAGTCGTATTTGAATTTTATTAGATTTATTTAATAGTGAAACTTACTTATATTTTTGTAAACATTGATAAATAAAAAGAATACCGCAAAAATGTAAAAAACCTAATTCGATTAAAAATGCATGTTGATTATATGTTTAAAAATTAATGTAATAAAACGTCTTCAAACAATTAAAATTTTGAATTTCTATAACTTTTATTATGGTTTTATAGGTGACAATATAAAATTACAAGAGTAATATAATCAAGTATTTTTATAGAAATAGAATTAATAGTTCTTATAAGAAACAACTTCAAATTAAAATTAGCTTAATGTTCATCTAAATTTCATCTTTAAGGTTATAATTTCTAAATGACGCTGAATCAAATTACAACATTGCATTCGGATCTATGTATTTATTCCAACAACTATTCACTCCACTCTTGTCTATTCCACTTCAACTCCTCTTTTCTTAAGCGAACGCAACACTGGTATATCTTTTAATGTGTCAAGATTTATTCTTTTTTTGTCGTTTTTAAATATTTCAAATTTTAATATATATTTAATTATATTTAAGCTAATTAACATTATTTGTAATTTTAGCATATCTATGCCATGGTACTAAGTTTATTGTACCTAAATATTTGATTGACAAGTTTAAAATATTTTAGTATTTAGCATGAATAAAATGTACTATCATTATTAATGTATGTAGATGATACATCATTTCTTCTTTCTGCATCTGATAATAAATCTGTACAACAAATGGGTAATCATAATTACAAATTGATGTATGACTGGTTCTGTGGACACAGACTGCTCTTAAATGTATCAAAAAGAAATTTTCTGTGTTTTTACACAATTCAAAATTAAATCAATTATAATTTCAATATAAACATACATGAAACATCAATTGAAAACAAAGAACATATTACATTTCTGGACTCAAGCCTAGCTTATGTCAACGTTAAGTTACAAATGTTATAATATTAATAATTCTTTAAAAACAGCATACAAACCATATACAACTGATTCACACAACTATATAAAAAAAATGATGACAAACAAGTACATATGTATAAAAAAATAATACTAATATTAAAAATAATTACACAAAAAAAAAAACTACAATGAGCAAAAACATAACATAGAATAACAAGTCCTGTTTACAACTGGTTCATTTGGGTTCTACAGTTATTTTTAGAACAAACAAGATTAAAATTAGTTTCAAACGACGCACTATTAGCATATCTGCACGTTCTACTAAGTGGATGATTAATCTCGTAATTAGTAGAATGCGTAAGTTTTCTAAATTAGCATCTGTCTAGTACACTTCATCATTTGAAGAAGCATGAAATGTTCAATGTTTTTAGTAGATTTTTATCTTTGACATTACAAACCCACACACAAAGGAGAGATTTGCTTTTTGTTGCATTAGGCAATTAGAAACGGCATCTAGGCTAGAATTTGGATAGATTTGGCATTGTTGCTAAAATGTTTTTTCTAATTGCCCAATTAAGTGCAGCAGAATTAGCAGAATTGGACTGAATAATTGGAACAAATAAATCACAAACACAAAATTATTAAGCTATAACAGAATATTAATTAAACCTTCAGATAGTAAATTATGAAAATAAACTTAAAATTAATTAAAAGCTAATAATTGGACTTGGGGCCGGTCTTTCCACTTCTACTATAAAGGAGATAATTTTATTCCTAAGATTATAGAGAGCAGTAAGCCTGTCCATCTTACCAATGACATTTATCTACTCTATAGTTATGTGGATTATTTATCAATAGTTTTTATGTTGGCAATGCTCATTACGCAATCTGAAGAGTGAGATGTGGCTTACATTCACGATTAACAATATCAACTAAATTAATAAATTCTTCATCTAGTAAAAGTTCCAAATCTTCAATATCCATGAAAAGTTCATGCAATACTTTAGGTCAATAAATATTTATGATCTGGTTCAACTGTCAAATAACTTATCAAAATACACTATTTCTACTTATTGAGAAGATAAATGTTATTGAGAACTTTATGGAGAACTGGAAAGACTGGCTCTTAATCAATTTTCAACAAACTTTTACTTTATTTATTTATTATGCATTAAATATTACAATGAATTTTTAAATAGTAAATGAAAATATAGGTGGATATATAGGTCTTTAAAGCAAGCACGAGTTTAAAAGCACTACGTATTGGTATTGAATTTATGACGTTCTCAAGCACCACCGGCTTAATTTGCGTATTCAGTATTCATTGAAAGTAAAAGCTATAATAAAATAGAAATATCAACTGACATTCATTGCATTGCTACATAATAATTTGAATTTTGTTAAAAATTTTGCTACGTTGTCAAGCGTATTTTTAATTTAAATTTGATTTATTCTTCTAAAGTAATTTACACATTTTTCAATATTTTTATTATTAATTTTCAATAAACCTTGTAACTTTTATTAAGTTAAGATTTTTGTCTGCCCATTAATGTACACTTTGTATTATCAATAAAATAAATTTGTTATATGAAACTGCATTCTTTCATATATTATTCATCTTCTCTTTTTTTATTTCATTTAAAATTGTGTATTGTTTGTTTAAGTATTGATTTACCATTATTGTTGTTTAGAATGTTAAACAAATCATTATTTTATACTAGCTTATCTTTGGGAAATCATTTTGTCTTTGTTTAACATACATATTTAATTTATTTTTTATTTTTTTGCCTGCAGACATTTTTATACCGGTATTTCAGCCATTCCAACAGTTATATCTTTATGTTTTCACTAATATTTTATGGTGTTACAAGTTCATTCTTTTCACATCTAGCTTTATAAGAAGCTTCCATGTATTTTATTTTTAAGTTTTCTTCTATCATTTATCATTTTTTTTTGTCTTACCAAAAATTTCTATTGGCTACAATTAGTTCGACTGAATTTTTAATTTCTAGTTTGATTTTGTTCAATTTTTTAATCTAAGCGTACTCTCATCTTGTCCTGCTTTATATTATATTCTATTTTATTTCCAATATTTTGATTGATTTTTCCACTTTTTAATTGTTTTCTCATTTTTCAGTCCCAATCAAATCAATTTCTATTACATATAAGTGTTGCTTTGCAATTGACAGCATAAGGTGTTGTCATTACGTTTGTTATAGATTTTTATTAATCTTTATAAACATTAAAAAATTGCAGATGTAAAAAAGATTATCAAATCAACAAATTTATAACATGCGCGTATTTTAATATTGATTTTAAACACGCTGTTGCATGTTTCATAAAAGGCTTATTAGGCATCAATAAAAAAATTGTTATATGAAACTGCATTCTTCCGTATATTACTCATCTTCTCTTTTTTCTTTAATTTAATAATGTGCATTGTTAGTTTAAGTATTGATTTACCATTATTGTTGTTTGGAATGTTAACCAAATTATTATTTTATACTAGCTTATCTTTGGGAAATCATTTCGTCTTTGTTTAACATATAAATTCAATTCATTTTAACAAATTATTTTTATTCCTTTTGCCTGCAGTGATTTTATACTGGTATTCTGGCCATTCCAACAGATACATTTTTCATATTTTCTTTAACCATGTTTTTACTAATATTTTAAGAGGCTTTTTTTAATTTAAAATTTTTTTTTTTTCATTTATCATTTTTTTATGTTTTTTGTTTCCAATTATACTCTTATCTTGTCCTGCTTTATATTATATTTTATTTTGTTTCCACTTTTTAATTGTTGGTATTTTTATTCTCCGGTCTCGATAAAATCAATCTCTACTATTACATATAAGTGTTTATTGACAGTGCTGTCAATTACATTTTATTAATTACTAAATTGAATGATACGCTTCTTGAAAATCTATTGCGTTTTACAGATAAGAATTTTTATACACAAATCATAAATTAATGAAAGAAAACTAATAAATAACGTATTTGAAAGTGCAATATACCAATCTAAAAAAAAAAGATGATGAAAGAAATGTAACCCTAGATGTCCACAAGTATAAGTGTTAGGACCACTTTTGAATCTTTTTTACATACAAAACTTCTAAAACTGTTCTATAAGGAAATTACATTACATTATCAAAAATAATGAAATATTAACTAAATTTTTTGCATATTATAATTCATTAAAATTTAATATTATAGTATAATAATAATTGAAATACCTTTTAGATTTTATTTTAAATATATTATTTATTATAGGTGAAGCTGTCTGTGGAAGGTATCTGTTTAAAAATCTACAACCTCTCAACGGACTATGCAAAAAAAGTACGAGAAAAATCAAATACGATATTAAAAGAGCATGGAATGGAATTACCCCCGCCTTTACCTAACAATAATACTCGAAAAGTTTGGTGTTATCCTGTACAATTTGCAATAGCATGCCCCAGATTGCCTAACGTTGAATATTTGCCTGAAAGGGATCAGGCTTTATTACGTTTTCAAGGAGATACGCTTGCCATTAATGCCACACATTTACAGAAATTGGTAAGGTGTAGTTATATTAAATCTAAACAATTATTAATTAAGTATTCTTCTTTTAGGAGCACCTTTATAGACATAGTTGTTTTGACGATAGGAAATTTGAATTATTTATACCTAGGGTATGGGTATTATTAAAACGATATGCAACATACTTTGGAGTAAATCCATCACAATCATCATCAAATGCAGAAGTACAAGATACACAAGCTTCTCTTCCTGTAACTGTTTTTGAATGTTTACATCGCATGTTTGGTGTAACATTTGAATGTTTTGCATCACCTTTAAATTGTTATTTTAAGCAGTACTGTTCTGCTTTTCCGGATAGTGATTCATACTTTGGAAGTAGAGGGTAAATCAAATTTTTTACATTTTAATAATATTTTGTTCATTGTGTGTTTTGTAGGCCATTCTTGCAACTGAAAGCTGTTTCTGGTTCATTTGAAGTGCAACCACCATACTGTGAAGAGCTTATGGAATCAGCAATGGATCACATAGAACGGTTATTAAGTGATAGTCCGGAACCTTTAAGTTTTATTGTTGTTATGCCAGATTATAGAGAACCAACACCAACTGCATTAGTACGATTGGAATCAAGTCAGTTTAAACGAAAGCAGGTTACAATACCAGCATATGAACATGAATTTAGGCATGGCTTCCAACATGTTCTAACAAAGTAAGTTATTTTGTACTCTAAAAATACAATTTGTGTATTGTATTTATTCTATTAATTATTTTTTATTAGTTCCTTGATGCCTGTACCAATAGTCATAAATCTGATTTAAAAAAAATATCCAGTAGATTCAAGTGATAATTGAACAACTCATAATCCTAAATTTATATTAATTTTTCATTTATCAATTATGACTTTAGGTAATAGGTTAGGTTATGATTTATAATATATAATAATTACTGAAATTAGAATTTTTTAATCACAAAAATTTATTTTACAAGTTTAAACGGACAATAATAAATTTAAAAAGTTTATTTAATTTGGTTTACTGGTTGTTGTGAGCATGTACGCCAATTCAAATTTAGTAATATTTTATATTTTTTTAATTTTATTAATAATATCACAAATTATTTAAACAAAGTAACTCAGAGACTAATTGAGGCTGCAGTCTCACTGATTCACTAATTTCAAATCGGTTGGTGGTAGCGCGGCAACAGTTGATCGTCATTTGAAACATACTAACTTAATATTTCACAAATCAAAACATAATCTGTCATTTTCACTTTGATATTTGAGAATTTTAAAAACGGTAACATGGAAGAAACATGGACGACACCATTCGACATTGATAAAGTTTGTGGCGGTGGTGCAGTGAGACTGCAGCTTTATACAACAATTCAAATCAATGAGTTTTGGTTTTTACAACCCAGAATTAATTTCAGAATTCAGTTTATACTATTAGTATGAGCGTTGTCAGTTTAACAGTGAGTCTGAAATGAAAATCAAAATTGTGTACAGACCACAGTGCAAATAGTCTTGGTAATCAGTTATGAACAGTCATATTTCAAACTGCAAGTGTGTGGTCATATAAAATCATCTTGTTAGGAGAACATAATTATCTTAATTGTGGATACTCAACAAACATTGGTTTTCATGAAAAACGTACTAAAAGGTTTTTTATAAACTGAACAGAAAGTCATAATGAGTATACATAACTATTTTCTATAATTAATAAATCTCAATATATGTATACAATTACTTTATGCATTTTGTGTGATTAAGATGAGTTTAAGAACTGTCGTTTTTTTTTTTAACGTTTATTCATGTTTAAATTATATTATTCACATGGGTGGCTGTGGTTTAAGGCATGAGGAACTGGCGGGTTGCATAAGCTGCAAATTTATCTAGGGTTTGGGACACACTTCGGGGTCGGTCTGTGTTGACTTTGCCATTCATATTCAAAGCACTACCATTCTTAGAAGTTGTATCTTTTTTCAACTGTATTTTTGTACAAACGAACTAAACAGAAAACTTTTGTTTTAACTTTTTATAATCAATTTCAGCCTACAACTTACTTAGTTAAACGGGATTAACTCTAAAAGGAAGATTTTAGATACATTATATAAAAAATCTATCTTACTTTTGGCTAAAGAATTACCTCCATCAAATTATTTACTTGTTGACTTAATTTTTACATGTTAAAAAGAGCGAAGTTTAGCTCAGTATCTGCTTTTTCACTTGACTTATACCTACTTAATTTTACAAAGAATAAAATTTATAATTGGACTGAACTTAGGGAACATAATTAACATACCTATGAACTGTTTTAGGAACACTTTGTAGATTATTTAAATAAAGATATTGTGGTAAAATTATCAATTCAAAATATGATGATGTATTTAAAATGTTATGCATTCAATAAAATTATTGTTGATGATTCTAATTAATTAATATTTTAATTACAGATCAGAGTTAAATGTGAGGATAGGTCATGGTTCTGTAATAGTATGGCTGCAGAATTCTGCTGGACATCAAAGGTGGGGTCCAACAGAGGAAAGAGTGGAAGCTCTTTTAGAAGCATTTAGACCTGGACGGGAACGGGAAAGAGATCGACAAGAATTACTGAGCCCGACCAGACAAGGTTCCACAACAGACACAAAAGAAGTATTACTTCATTAATTGGCATTTTAATTTTTATTCAGATTTTAATTAAATAGATTTTATATTTTAATCACTCTCTTTAAAAAAAGTGTACCTGACATAAATTTTTATTGGGAAGTTGTGGGGCAAGTGCAACTATATTTTATTTAAAATTACTTTTAACATATTTATCATTGTACATAAGCCATTCAACAACAAAAATAACTGTAAATTATGTAACATAGTCCACTTTATATATTATGAGTTCTTATTAGGAAAGATTTATTTATATAGATATTGCTTATTTTATATATATACAATAAGATTATATGTATTATATTTGTAAATTTACTCTATAGATATATTATAATATAGATATATTATATTATACAATCAATTAACACCATTGTTTTTTGTTATTTTTTTTATAATACAAAAGCTGTACTTCATACATGTGAATATAGATCTACCAAGTGAGTTTATACTGTGAAAAATATAGTTATGGTCCTTGTTTTATAATAGAACAATGTGTTTTTTTATTTCCTGAGTTAATGTCGATAGGCAATTATTGTTATATACACATTAGTATGTTGTTTTAATGTAGATGGATGTATGATTTTTTTACTGATATCAAGTGATTTATACAGACAAAACCAATAGAAAATTGACAAATCTGTTTATATAATTATAGTTTGTTTAGTATGAGTAGAATTTCAGTCTGAGCTGCAGATTTAATTGATTTCAACCAATAACAAATAGGCTTATTTATTACTGTATTCTAATAAAAACCAATTTATCATTGAAATAGTTAAATCCTTTATTAAAGACGTTTTAAATATGAAGTTTTATATATGAATCCTTCATTTTAATTATATGGGAAAGTTATTTATGTTAAAATATTTTTATATGCTATAGTTCATTTTTTATAATCTTTCGTAATTTTAAATGCTTATCAATAATAACGGAATAATTTACTTTCTTTTAAAATTTGGAATATATATTAAGTATTTTATTTAATTAAATTAAGTTTTTGTCATTACTTTATATAATGTTAGAAATATTCAAAGAGAATTGAACCCACAATCTCTGATTCTGTTCACTAAGACTAGTACAGTAACGGAGGTTTGTTTTCATTCGGAGTGTTCTCTTTGAATATTGCTATTGACATTGAAGTAATGGCAAAAACTAATTTAATTAAATAAAATATTTACATCTTCATTAAAACTTGACAGAAAATAAATTGTAGAAATTGTTTGTTGAAAATATTTCAATAGATATTTTATTTATTTATTATCACAATATTAAGTACAGTCGATTCCGCTTAATCAGGACAGGGAAGGTTTTGGTCCGATTTACGAATGTACAAAACAAAATTCTTTACATAAAAACAATTTTTGTTATTTAAAAAAATTAATTATTTTGGAGATAGGATAAAAATTATAATTAAACTATTTGCTTATAGCATATGGTTTTTAATAGCTAACGTTTCGTCAGCGTTGCTGCCTTCCTCAGAGCTAAAAACAAACATTACATTGTATAAAATAGTAAAAATAAATATAAAATTGTGATGACAATGTCAAAGACACTACTAATAAACAAATTTTATAAAACATATCTAAACACAAAACAGTTATATCACTATAATTTACCTTTAAAACTGATTGCTAAAATTGTCATATATAAAAATTCTGCGAACAAACTTGTACCTACACTGACCTACACTTTAAAACACTCTTCATAAAATTGTTTTGTTTACTATTTCGTATGTCGTTGTGGTTGCATACATTAAATTTGCTATTTGCACATTAAAATTAATTTTGTTTCTCGGACGTTTTTAAATTGACGTTTCGGTTTTTCGTTCTGTTGATATGAACCACTTCACTAGTTAGACGCTTTTTGTAACCGGATTCCGTATCTAGTATTTTAGAATCTTCAAATTTAAATTGATGGTTTTAAATTAAATGAATGTTGCGCTAGAGCGGTTTTTTTCCGGTATTGGGATTTACAGTCTTGTTTGTGATCATATAGATGTTGTTTTGTTTGGCCTATATAACATTTATCACAATCTCCACACGGTATTTCATAGATCACGCTCGCTATCGTCTCTTTAGGGTATTTGGTTTTAAGATAATGCCTATACACTGGATTGACAGCCACTGTATTTTCATAGGCTAATAGTGTGAGCAAAATATTGAAGTACTTAATCCGTCCTTCTGCTGTATAAATATTTTTCTATATTGCAGTCGTATATTGGATAAGAATCAATTAAAAAAAAGTTATTTTAACAATAATAATAGTTTATATTTTTATATCAACATTGCTCTTCTTCTTGAAATAGGCTTAAAGCATGTTTATCCAGCTTTATGCGGTTTCTTGCAATATTGATATTTGGCTATCTATCCATTTCTTTGGCGGTCCGCCTAGTGGTTTTCTAGAGTGTGGTTTTTTGTCTCGTGATTTTTGCGATTTTCGCGTCTTGTATTAATATTAATATGTTGGTTTTATTCTTGTCTCTGCTTTATTTATGTTACTATGTCTTAAGTATCTCACATTTGTCTGATTTATTGGTTGGGTATTTTGTGTGTCTTGTGATAGTTTGGAGCCTTATCATCTCTGCCGTTTGAGCTATACTCTTGGTTCTGTTGGTGTTTGCTCTGGTTTCAGCGGCGTATGTTATTATTGGATTTAGGTTTTAGGAATTCGTTCTTTTATATGACTTCTTTCAAACACCCAGCTTTCTAGATGCTTTATCAGGTTGGTTCTTTACCTTGGATCTTCTGTCTTGATGGGCGGTTATTTAAACACTTATAAGCCATTATCTGCTTTATTATTTTGTTGTTTTTGCTTTTGAGTTATTTTGTCTTTATCAGTTTAGAATCTATGATCCGCATTTTTGACGATTTTATTATTTTGTTTATAATTCGGATTATGAGTGTCAGACTTAGTCTTCCTTCCTTATTGACAAGCATTCTAGTCGTTGTATCGGTGTTTGTATTTTAAATAGTTCTAACTTCCGGGGTATTTCCCTGTCTCAATATGGCTGTGATTTCTTTCCGGCTTATCGTATTATCGATTATCTTGACTATTTGTCGCGTGATGAATATGGCATTTTTGGTAGATTTATTTTTTCTGAAACCATGTTCTTTTCGAAGTTTTTTTGGTTGTTTGTTGTCGTTTTTTTTTTAAGATAAGTATAGTTGCTTTGTTTACGATCTTCTGGCAGAGGCTGGTTAGCTGGTCGTTTAATGGTTTACTTTTGTACTTCATCAAATTGTTATTTAGGTTGTTAATTTCTGGGGCTGTTCTGCACTTCTTGATGTCTAGTTTTATGTTCTTCAAACATTTGTTTTCCAGGATAGTTTTTGTGTTACATATTTGTTGAGTCGTCTTCCATGTCCGCGGTGAAAGTTTCTAAGTATTCTTTGTTTTTCTGTATTATAGCAATCTTCCGTTGTTTTGTTATTTAGGTACCTTAGGTAAGTTTTTTTTTTGGCATTTGCTTTACTTTCAGTATAAGGTTTACATAGTGCGTTATTGGCAGCTGCCTTGATGTGTGATTTTACTTTATTTCAACTAGTTTCCTTGTAGTCTTCATCTAGAATTGACTGTTCTCTGATCTTTTGGTTCAACGTTTTTTAATACAGGTCTTTTACGGTGTGGACATTAATAGATTTGATGTTCAGTATTTCTACGTAGATATATGGTAGCTTCTTTTTCAGTTGCGTTGTAAGTTGTAGTTCTGCCATGACTAGTTGGTGGCCCGATACAATGTTTGCTGATGTTAGAGAGTTTACATTGACTACCTAAGACGAGTGTACTTTGTTGAGATTATATAAGTATGTATATAAGTATGCATTGTTTATTCTCAACTCGTTTTGTGCGCAGAATGTGACAGAAGTTTTGTCGCTATTGTTTACTTGTGCTTTATTAAAACGTTGTTTTACGCCGTCTACGGTTGTGTTTCTAATTCAGACTTGTTGGTGTTGGGTGCGTAGATGCGGATAAGATGTATTTTGTGTTTGCCAATGTCTAACACAACTCATATTTATTGTATTGACGTATAATGTGTTTTCTATATTCTGTGCGAGGTTATTATTGACTAGCATACTCCGGCTGTGACTTTTTTTCCAAAGTATTTGAGTATGTATCTTTTGCATGTGAGATCTTTTTTTAGTCTACGTTTGGTTTCAGGTAATGTATGTTGTGTTTTTATTTCTAGCATAACTTTTTGTTTTCTTCTATTCTAAGATCTTACGTTCCAATATCTTACTATCTTTTTCTACACAACTATGTTTTTTTTTTATCTTTTACTTTTATTGTTTTACAGTTATCATATATCATTTTCAGGTCATCAACAGATATACCTACTTGTATAGCTGTTCTTTATAGATTTGGCCAGAGGCGGCGCTACCTACTATGGCGCTTCTCTGAAAATTTTAAATATGTCGTTCTTGGATCTTAAATTCATATTATAATAATAAAGAAAAAATGTAAAAATTGTATATGCACACATACAAAAGAATCGTTTGCGGGCAGTTGCGTTGCGTTTGTTGGACCTTTTCTGTCAAGTCTCTGCTTCTAGAAAATGTATTTGTTGATGGGGGATTTAATATTTCCGACGTTGATAGAGTACGTGGCTTGGTGGTGATCTATCAGTCTCAACTTTTGGAGATAACGACCTCTTCTGCTCTCCGTTATCATCTTTTACCAGTTTGTCGCTTAGGTTGCAGATCAGCGCGTCAGGTAAATAGGTTTATATATATATATAATTTATCAAGGTTTTCTTCTTTTTCTTGATTTAGGTTTATAGCCCGTTTTTCCAACTCTAAGCGATTTGTAATATTGAAGTCCAGCTGTCTTTTTATTGCTTTGGTGGTCTGCGCAGTGGTCTTCTGAAGTTTGGCTTTCCATGTCTACCGGACTATGTCTTGTATATTGCAGCGTCTTCTTATCTTGGTGTTTTTGTTTTTGAAAGAGTTGCCCGTTATGTTCTTAACTGTTTTTATTTTGTTTATTAGTGCAATGTTTTCTGTTTTGGTTTATGTATTGTTTTTTTTTTTCATATTAGATCTTTTAAGCATTTTAATAGCCTTGAGGCTTTATTAGTTTGGCTCTGTATTTTGGCTAGTCTGTCTTGGTTGACCGATACTCTGAGGTACTTAAATGATATTATCTGTTCTACATACTCCTACATCATTGACGGTATAGTATAGTTTGCATTTGGTGTTTTTTTTGCGACTGAGATTATTATGTTATACTTTGTAGCCGTCAGGAAAAACTGATGTAGTAGCCTTTGCAGTTGATCTTTATTTTTAACTATTATGACCGCGTTGTTTGCAAAGTACAGGATTGATATTTTTTTTTTTGTGTTTTATATTAAAGTCTTAGATTCTTGACTTTACTTATTAATTTGTCTATAATGAATTTAAATAGTACTAGGCTTAGAGTCCCCTTGTCGTACGCCTGTCGACATTAGTATGTTGTTAGTTGAGATGTTGACGAGTATTTGAGTTGTTATGTCTGAGTTTAGAGTTTGGATTACTTTGATGATTTCTTCAGGTACTTCTTTCTTCTTCAATATGTTGTCGTTAAACTTGTGAGGATAGAGATTATGATAAGTGTGAATAGTTTCATTATTGCGCTGAGAAGAGTTGTCCGTGATAGTTTTTGGTCCGTTTTTTGTCCTTTTTTATATCGGTATACCGGTATCATATCGTTTTTTTCTAATCGGCTGGAATTCTTTTCGTGTCTATTAAATTTAAAAAAACGTTGTTAGTTGCAAGTTTGTTTTTTGCCTATTTTTTTGCAAGTGTTTATGGTTATATTTAGGATTCTTACATTAACGTAGTGGGTATCGTTTATATTTTGTTTGTATTTATCATGTATTAGTATTTCTACTCTTGCCGTTGCTTTTTTGTGTTTTTTTGTTTCCATTGTACTTGAGTATATATTCAGGGTACGCAACTTCTCTCTTTGCGTTTTGTCTCAAGTATAACGCATATGTTAATTTTGGATTCCGCCATTTCTAATAAGATCTGTTGCTCTCTCCTGTTCTAAGTTAAAATGTTCTTCCAAGATCTGTTTGTAATGTTTTGCTTTATCTTTTTTTTTAATTGAATTTTTAGGAACGGGTAGGGTTGTGATTAGTCCGTTTCCAAGGTTTGTTGTTGGTTCTGTTTTGCTTTGTTTTTTTTTAGCACTTGGCAGGAAGTTAAAAAACTATTCTCTTTTGCCCGGGCGTACCACCGGCAGTGGCAGTTAATACGCTACTTGATTTGTCCATCAGCTGTTCCAGACACACCAAGATGTGTGTTTGATTTGGTACGTAACTTCTGCTAACAGTAAAAACCAGCTTGCAAATTTTGCTTTGGTATCTGTGGAGTTCTTTAAGTCAAACTAACGCATTGTAATTTGTGCTCAACGAAAACGGTTTATCTTCAAGATACAGCCAATACTTCTTTAAGGTCCAGACAATGGCCATACACTTCAATTTGTTTGAATGGAACCGCGTTTGGGGATCTATCAGCTTTGTGCTGGCACAGGATATAATATGTTTCAGAAACTCTTCTTTTCGATATAAAACTGCTACTACTCCCGCTTTCGATTTGTCAGTCTGCAAGACGTACCAAAGCCTAGCTTGGAAAGGGATTTATCTATGTTCTCTTGTTTGTTAGAAGACTGCTATCTCACAAAAATACTTGTTCTTTGTCGGTTAAAACAGGTCAATACTCGAGACATTAATTTTTGAAGTATATCGTATCTGGTGTAATAGACAACTTAACGTACACAAAAATATTGTTTGCTCTGTTGCACTAATGTCTTTGCTAGCTTTAGCAGCTTTCTCTCGTGCTTACATTTCACACGTTCTATGCCACGCTGTACTAGATTACTATAGTAATAATAAAAAAAAAATTGTTTGACAATAATATAATGCAAATTGCGCTCCGAATATTTTATATTTACTTCACAACAAATATAAAATTTATATGTTCATCATTAAAGAGTATAATAAGTACAATAGCAGTTTTAGGTAGGTATGGTATAAAAAAAACTATATCAATATACTTATTATTTGCAACTATAGCAACCCAAGAATAGATTGGCCGGTATAATAGGCAACTTAATAATCACATAAGTTATGTTTTCTCTCTTACACTCATGACTTTTCCTGTTTTAGCATCCTTCATTCTTGCTTACATTTCACACATCTCATGGGCCAATCTATTCTGGGATTACTGTAATAGTGAAATAAACGGTGCCTGGAAAATATGTGTAAATATTTTGAATATATCCGATTTACACATTAAAGTAATGCTAAAACTTGTAAAAAAAATTTTCTTGTTAATTTAAAATAAGTTTTATTATATTTTTAAGGCTCTATGATATTTTACTACATTAGAAATCAACATTGTTTTAAATGTTAAATTAATTAAAAAAAGTTAAATTATTGTTCACAAAGTTTGCTTTTTTTGAGAAACCTATGCATAGTAATCATATAATAATAATAAAAATAAATATTTTTATTGCAAATATAAAAAGTACGATTAAATAGAATACAAAATATAATTAATTTTGGCATTGGAAAAGTGAGGGAAAAACTCTTTTCTACTTTTATGAACTGTACTGAAATGAGCATTTCATAGAATTGTTACATAATATACTACATCACAGCCTCCTCTACTTACTGACTACATATCAGAATTAAAATCACTCAACAGTGATTGACTACATATCAGAATTTAAATCGCTCAACAGTGGTCGTAGTTTACACTTTGATGCACAGATGGAGACATAAACTAAAATCTAAATAACTGTTTACTCCGTATCGTAGAAGGAACAGTGATTAAAATAGAATAATACACTTTCTGAAATTTAATATCATACATGTAAAGTGCTAAACAATATTTACATATATTCAATTTATATAATATTTTTATTAGTTGCTAAATGTAACTAAAAATTAATATTTGTTTTGCTTGATATTAGTTACAAATTATAATAGGTAGGTATTATTATCACGGACATTTTAACAAAATTGAATTAAAGCTTAATAATTATAAACTAAGCTAATTTATTTTAAAGGCCGTGAGTTTTAAAGTTAAAATTTGTGGTCAGTTATAATGAGCATCATCAAATTGGGTTTCCTGTTCTATATGTGTGATAAATATCTATTTTATAAAAAGTAAATTAATTAAAATTTTCAAACTTTTTAATTAAGCTTGCATCCAATTTCCCATTTATATTTTATTACATTGTTGCCCTTTCGTAGGTATTTGTATTCTGCTCTTGTAACAACTTGTATATACAATAATAAGTAGAGAGGAAAAAAATTGGTCGTTGACCTAAAGCGCGCGCGTTTTTTGGGCTTTTTTATCATTTTCTTCATCTGGATATGAGTAGTTTGGAGGAGTGAGAATGTGAAAGTTTTGATACGTGACAAAAGTGTCGCGGTTCTCTTATATATCTTTCGCCGTGTTTTATGAATCATTTTGGATGCTGCCGGATTATCAACTGACGATGTATGCCGCTTGTGCACTATTAACTTACAAATCCATTACGTGCTTTCACTGACCACTAAATAACAAGGACAACAACTTTTATTCGGATGCTTCCACACTTGTATGCATTATGCATTAGATCTTGTATTATTATATAAGGGCTAGATTGCCTTGAGGTTGCCGACCGATACTTTCTTACAATCACATAATTTTATTTTTATATAATGAAAATGTTAATGTTTAAGGAGTGCACGATTTACGGATGTCTTTAGAATTAATTATAGAAATGTTAAACATAGAAAAGTGTAATTGCTTTTATAAATTATAATGTACTAACTAGCACATTCCATATTTGTGTTTAAAGAAGAATCAGCATGAAACATATTTATTTCAGATTAATTTGAAATTTATGCTAATATTAATTTTAAATTTGTACTTTACTTAGTTTTAATCTATGCATTTAATACAGATTAAAATACTAATGTTAATGAATCACACTGAATCAGAAGAAACTGTAAACTGATCCAGCATAACTCAAGTTGCTATATAAGACATTATATAATATACATAATATATTTAATTATTTACAATGCATATAATCATATTATGCGCTAAAGTCCATTATTATATTTGCATTTGATAATTTCAATTTTGATCAAATAGAGATCGAGGCAAAATCAGGATACAATGAGAGTCTGTAACTGACCAACATAACACTTAATCATGAATGCTCTGACAACAAATTAACAATAAAATAGTACTAGTATACCCAGGTCAAGGTTCATTATTATATTTATGTTAAATATTTAATTTGGCGATAATTTTCGATGCAGCATTTTTAATTTTTTTTGAATCTCACAATAAAATTCTATTGTATAACTTGTAATTAAACCGATTGCTAAAATTTTATTTAGGTTAAACACAAAATTACGAAAAAATGTCATTGTAAATAGAATGAAATAAATTTTTATTTTTTTTATATCAAATTTTTCTTTTATATCAATTCACTGTCTTCAAATCAATTTTGTTTTCGGGAATAGTTTAGTACGGAAGATGCGTTGGTAAATTTTGTCGAAAAGATCTACAACTTCATTGATAAAGGAAAGCCTTCAGCTGTCATGTCGCTAGATTTAGCAAAAACGTTTGACACAGTGTGTCATAATATATTATTTGACAAACTAGAACTATATGAAATACATGGACAAGCACTCCAATTAATATGATGATACCGTATTCATATTGTAAGAAATAGTTTGGAAGACGAAAAAACTATTAAAGAAGTGGCTAATTTAAAATAAAAATTTGATTGTAATTAAGCCTTAATTTGAACAAAACTTAATTTCTAACTTTTACAACTTACAGCACACAAAAATAAATTAATAATTCACAAACCATATTGAACAAAAATTACACCTGCACAAAAATTAACTGTAAAAGTAGAATTAAATATTTGAGTGTTACAATTTTGATATCTTAAATAGACTGAGGATACGACTCTTATAACTAAAACAATAAAAGGTTTATCTATTCAATAAATTAAAATGTATTGCAGATATATACAATCAATACTATCATATAGTATATTAGTATGAGATGGTTGCTTTAAACCATCAACAAGTAATAACAAGTTAAAAACTTGTTCTAAAAATAGTGTATGTACAAAAAGGCATAGACGTACTTCAGTTCATATATATTTAAAGATTTGGGTGAAGTCAAAATAAATAAATTGTACAAAACATGTATTTAAAAATAAAAATAAATTGACCATATTATTTGCACATCCTATTTGTGCAAGACGGCCGAAAACTGTGTATGATGAGTATTTGTAACAATACTCAGTTTGTTCTTTTGTGATTCTAAAAGCGGCGGGTTGTTAAAGTCTATTTTTGGCTTTTGATACACTATATACTGTTTGGTAATTCTACAAAATACGACTCTACAGCGCTTTACAACGCTTTTTTAAGTTATTTTATAACTTATTTTATAAGATAATAATCACAGAGGGTAAGGTTGAGACTGCAAATCTACTTTAAAGCTGCATTTATTGACTTTCTTTTAATAATTCAGTTTTGCATGAGAAGCAGAGTTTTCTGAGCATAATTGTATTTTTTTGTATATAGCCGCTTTTAAGTTTTTAATTGTGCCTTTGAAGACATATAAGTTTATTGACGGGAAACGCCTTGAAGAAAAATATGAACATATTTTAAAACATTTCTAAAAACTACAATAGTGTACTCTATAAAACTAAATAAGTAAACTAAAACATACATTTAAATTAATACGGTTACAATAACATTTAAACAATTGATTAGACAATACAAACAGATCAAAATTTACATTGTGTTGAACAGCATTACATTCTCGCATCATTCGCAAAAAGAGACTATAAAATCCATAATTATTGCATTGCAACTTTACTTTGAATAGGTTAGAATATCAAGTGTATCTTACTTGACAAAAATTAAAATTTAGTCTACTGACAAGTATTTCCAAATTAATATAGTCATTGATTAATTTATAAATAAATTGAAGATTTATTATTATTTTTTTTTTCTTAGAGTTCTAAAAGTTTGCATATTGCCATCTATATAATTGATACATTTAAATGAATACAATCTAATAAACTTTTTTTGAACTTTTTCAATACAATCTATGTTACATAGCTGATGTGGAGAACAAATAATGCTACCGTATTTCTCAATATTGTAGTTTTTTTTTTAATATACTCAATTAAGAGAATTTCAGCATCTCCATAAACTGTTGTCATCATGTTTTATAGAAAGATCTTAGTGGTGTACCCAGGTCTTGTTTTCAGTTACAATTCTATAAAGAAGTCTTTATCTTGGGATAAAACAGTTTTTTTGCAAATTTGTTGTCTACATAGTTTTTGTTTAGAACTGAGCAGCTTGGGAATCTATTTTGCCGACACCTTGCTTGTTTCAAAATCTTTGTGTAGAATTTCAAAAACAGTTGTATTTTATATTTCTATTTCTCTAGTAATAACTAAAACTAAATTAACATCAAACTTTTAACTTTGTTGATGATTTTATTAGTTTGTTCTTCTAGAGGTTTTTTACACTTTGGGTTATTTTAAATGAATTTCCTGCTCTATTTGCAATGTTTTTACCAATACTTGACGGACTATTTTCTCTATACACTGCAACCATTTTCAAATAGATATTTTTTAGAATATTGTTTTTTTTTATAAAAACTTTGTAACGTTTTTCTGCTCAAGTTACAAATCACTTATATTTGCTTCAGTTATCATCAATAAGTTTTGCTTTTTGCAAGTTTTGCGTGTTTCTCTTTTAGTTTTTTTGGAACTTTTTCTTCTTTCCTTAGAACATCAATCATTTTCTTTTTCCTTTTTTTAGATTTGAATTTACCATTTTTTGGATCACGTCTTTCAATAAACAATGTTTTTATAATGTATATCTTATTTATCTTTTTTATGATTGTACTTACTACAGCTCTTTTCTTTTCAGCTTTTTTCAACATTTTTTTGGTCCGGATTTTGTCTGACCACTTAATGCCTATTAATCTCTACCAGAGTCACATTTTAAATGCTTCTATGCGTATTTTATCTTTTTCTCTATTGTTCAAGTTTTACATCCGTATATGAACACACTTTACACAAAACATTACACAATCTTTTTTTGAAGGTTTATACAGGATGAGTTGAGAGAAATAGACTAAACTCCAGGAGTGTTGGTACACGTGAATATAATGTAAAAAACTCAAATGTTGTTTCGATTTTTATTTGTTTTTAAATTATAGCATTTAAATTTTATACATTAACGTTTTGGTAATCATAACCTTCTTATAACAAATGTTCAAAAATACTACCATTCACTTCTAAACATTTTCTGAACTGTCTATGAAGAGCGCTTGTTATTCTCCTGATTGAGTAATGTTTTACTTTGTGCACTTTATTTATGAACTAGCTTCATAAACAATAATTTAGTGCTGTGAGGTCTGGAGATCTTAGAAGCCAACTAATAAGACCAACGCGACCAATCTAATGCCCTAATACAAATGATACATACTGATTTACACCAGTTGTTTCAAGTTATTGCCTAGTTGTTAATCGCAAAGAGTAAGACTTATTTATGAATTGAAATAACTGCAAAGACTAGGTTAGGCCTTGTCGTTGAACTATTATCGCAGGTGCTTTAACATATTTACAAAAATTGTCAAGGTCAATTATTTTATTAGTTTTTATAAGGCATAAGTAAAAATCTAGGTGTGTAAGGTCAAGTGACCAAGAAGGCTATGAATAAGGGCCAACCAATCTATTTATTTTTAAACACACTGTTCAAATGTTAGCAAGCTAAACAATTAATTTGAGGGTGTACATTAACTTGCAAAAACCGCATTTGTTGACAAACATTTGAAAACTTTAAATGATTTTGTTGGACATGTCCACCACCACGCCCTTGACGTGTTTGTAGTTTAACAAATTTTTGTGCACAGTACAGTTAACTTTTGTAGAACAGGCGTTAGTTTGCTCAATGTACAATTGGTTATTAACAGCAAAATTTTGGCTTATTTTCTTATAGATTAACATGGTTGGTGATTTTACGCAGGAGAGCTGAATCTAGCGTTTTATATAGCTAGATCTGGTACTTGGAGCCAAAATTCTGTTATTTTTTCAAGTAGACAGACCTCACTTTCAAGTAGTGATGTTTTTACGTATCCAAGCTTTTGTCTTTCGAAACCTTGATTTTCATGATAATTAAAAAATAATTGCAACATTTCTTTGATATAAAAGTTATACATTGTTATTAACACTTTCTAATAATAATTTGCAACACAACTACGGGATAAATGTTTTAAGCATTCAAGTAAATAAAATATTATGTACTTTATCTATAACTATTTAATAATAACAAGTAACATATTATATCAATACAGATTTCAATATTTTACATGAAAAATATTTTAAAGTAATGTGCATGACTTTTTATTATTAATAATATTGGCCATTAATGAACTGATTGGAAGAGTCGGGAATTAAAAAATATTTTACATACGTTTTGTGAATATAATTTTAACTTTCATTTGGTTACTTATTTTATGGTGTTTATAATATTAAATTAATTATTTGTTAATATAAAATAATAATTTAACATGTAAATTTATTTTTTTGTATTTTAATTCAATGTTTAATTCTGTCTCTTTTGTTATTTTAATTTATAAAATATACTTATTGTGGTTGAAAATTGATTGTGTATGATAATATTTGAACTTAGTTGGTAAATATCAAATATGTTATCAATAGTGTAAATGCATGACAGTTCTTTTCTAATTCTTTCTCGTCAATCAACCAAAAATACAACCAACGGCACCTACAAACTTTTAAGTGTACTACCATTACGGTGGAATCCAACAGTATAGAATTATATGCAACTTGTGTATCAACGTTTATGAATTATTACGTACAATAATAGTAATTATAAAATAGTTAATTAATTTATGGATAAATAAAAAAAACATATTTTGTTGGAAATGTAAAACTACTGTATTTTTAATAACATTTGTACTGATAGGTGAACATTCACATCGAAAAACTAGGATTTTGATTATAAGACAACAGTGAGTTCAAGCGGGTTAAATTTGATTTTAGACGGGTTCTGCTGCTGTTCTGTTTTACATTTTTAAGAAAGTGGCTTGTGAAAGAACCAAGATTCACTTCTTCTTAAGTCCAAGGTAAGACTCGGCGCATCCACCATTTAAGACAATTAAACAAGAGTTTTCAAATTTTTATTAAAAGTATTAAAAAGATGTGGTCAAACTTTTTTTGACTGCCAAGTTATACTAAAACATATTGACTTTGATTTGATATAAAGTATTTACCGGAGTTGGTCTAAACTGTGGTAAAGATTCTTTAATCTCATAATAATTTTCAGCCAAAAGTGACCAACAAAAATCATTTTTATATTATTTGCGTTTTTAAGCCAAAAATACAAATGTCATTTAAAACTTGATAATAAAAAGTACACCAAACATGAGCTTGTTAAAACTTGTATTAGCTTACTTTAATCTGCACAAGATTAAAGATCTTACAGCGTTACTAGCTAGTAAATTTGTCACTATCATAATTAGTAATTTAAATTGTAAACCTCACAATTTTACTGTTTTGACTTAGTGTTTGGCAAAGTATTTTCTTTAAACGAGACATCTAAGAAACGTTCTTGATTTTAATATAACAATACTAAAAAAGCAAAGAAAATAACATTTGCTAAAGTTGTCAATAACTTCAGTAACTCAAAAACGCTGATGTATGTTTAATTTATTTTAAAAGTATTTTTACATTATTTTAAAGTAACGTTATTTAAATATTAATTAAAATTATTTAAGTACAAAAGTAATAAAACACGTAATTTACAAAGTAAGCAATAAATTTTGAGGTTCTCGATGTAGGCATTTATGTATACTAAAAACATATATAAACCAATAAAAAAACCTTTGACGCTTCATCATAGATGAAAAACATTTTTTTTTAATAATCAGGTGTGACGTTTTATTTTTTATTTTTATTATTTGTTGTGCTTTTTTCCGGCTATTTTACATCGTAAGTCTACGATTTGTCTAAAATGGTCTGATAAGACTGAACTATTAGCTTTATTCTGGTAGATAAAGAGGAAGTTCTTAATTAGTTCTGTCCGGGATCGAACCCCGGACTGCTCGCATGATATGCAAGGTCTTTGCCATTGAGCTATCACACTATCAATTATCTAAACACTAACATCTATCAACTGTCTATGACAAAGTGATGTGCTATACAATTAACATAAATGCAAAGACTTTTAACTAATATGTCAAAAATGATATGTAGTCCCATTCCCAAGATAGATAGTTTTTTAAAACTACAGATCAAACAGGACAAGGCAAGATTTCAATTTACTTTTTAAAGCTTAAGCAGTTCAGGCAAGATTAAAATACAAAACATATGCAAATTAAATTAAAAAAAGTTATAATTAATGGTTAAGATAATAAGATTAAAAATAAAAAGATACAAATAAAAAGTATTTTCTAAGATTGAAGTGTTATTTAATTCTTATTAATAAAATCTTAAATTGGTTTTTATAAAAATAATATGTAATATTTTCAATTACGTCAGTATAATATAATTGACTTAATTGGAAATTCAGTTGGCTTTCCACGTGATTTTTATTTGCGTAACAATCTTAGATGTAACGTGACATTTATTTATGCTATAATATAAATCGCATATAGATTTCTATAAAAATACTTTGTATAGAGACTAGTCACTAATAATTTAGTTGGGCTTTTTACGTAGTTTTTATTTGCGTAAAATTTTTAATATATATATATAATAAACTCTAACAAATAATATTGTTTTGAAAACGTAGGTGATAAAATTAAATAAAATATTTTACTCTAGGATTTAAAATTGCAATAAGTTGATGTAACACTAGTTTAGTATTAAATTTATTGAGAGCTGGTGTTATGAAGATCTTTAAAATAACTAAAAAAATAAGAATCTTTGTATACTTTTTACGATGCAAATAAACAAATAATTTTTTTTCTTGATTATTTCATTTAAATTTAAAACAATAATCATGGTACTTTTTCATTAATAGAACGTTGTTGTTATAACTCAACTGTTTTAAAAATGAGAGTATGTCAAATAAATTAAACTAGAGCTACAATAGAGATGATGTTTAAATTAAAAAATTTAAGAACAACGCTAGTTTTATAGAATATTAGTTGCTAAAGCAATTCTTTTTAAATAAAAATGTCAAATAACAAAAAAACAACAACAATTTTCAAAAAATCCACAACAATCAATTAAAGGTATTATATCTACAGATTGATATAGTATAAAAATACCTATTATCAAAGAAATCAATGTCATATGCAAATCTAATACTCACTAGGTTGCATAACAATTTGTCAAATGATTAAAAAACCTAATTACATCTTCGGTTTTTAATCAAACAACAAACATTTTGTTTTGGAAAAGTTGTATAAAAAACGCCTAAGCTGTAAAAGATCCCAGAATATTTTTTTAAAGGTATAAATAAAATAGTCCAATGATGCTTCACGCTCAAAATGTACACTAAATACTGACATGTGCAATGCACTTATGTATTTTTTGTAAGATATACGTATAAAAATATGTCTCATTGACAAAGATGATTTTGGTGGAAATTCTATTGTTCAATAAACTAATTGACAACTTTTTTTTACTGTGTATAATCTTTAGGCTTTAGTTGTTGAGTAAGTTGAATTTTGTAGCTATAAAAACACATCTTTTATAAGAATAGTGCTTCTTGAAATGGTCAGTTTTTGAACACAATGTCGAATCAATGTTTGTAAACTTTTGGTTACATTTTGACAAACAACAATCATAGTTTTTGTTAAACAACTTACACAAGTATGTGTTAATAGTTTGATATCAGTAATTAAATAATTTTTAACAACAAAAACGCGATATTGTGTTTTATAACAATTTATATTTAATAATGGCAGACAGATTACTATTGAACTGTTATAATGGATTAAGTGTCAGAGTTGTTGAACACTCTATAACTATTACATTTTGGTACGTAAATTAAAAAAAAAAACACATAACAGCTAAGTTAATGTAACAGGTGATTTTTTTATAATTATTGGAGCATTTAAACTAAAAACAAATTACGTACATTATAATAAAACAATAATAAAACCCAGATTAAAAAACTAACATATTTGGTACAAGTAAATTAAACGTGGAGAACAGGAAATGGGATGCAATATGCTACATACGGGAAATAATTAGCTGGACGGTGTATCCTAGGATTGGGTGATGGTATAACGTCTTTTTAAGATGCCAATTTATTTGTTGTAGAAAATAAAACGTATTTACAATAACACATACTTTGTTTTAATTATTATGATTACTTGTTACAAATCTCACACTTTGCGTTCTGTCTTTTAATACATAATACTTTTGCATATTGCGGTGGACAAATTATAGGTGATCTAATATTTGATGCATTACAACTGTTACAAGAGATGAATGGAAAGAGATTTCACCAAATGTTTGATGTGTTAAACGGGAAGTCTATGACGTAGTACTAACAAGCACTAAATAGCTGAAAAGATTTTAATAAAAATAAGTCTGGCATTAATCATTACAGAAACTATTATTAATTCTGCATACAAGTTGCTATTTATGTATTAAAAATGAATAAGTAAAACAAAGGTTAATGTGTAGAAACTTTTTAATTTTTTTTTAAATTTACAGTTTAGATTTTATGACCGTCAAGGCGTATCACCTATAGTGTCGTTTGGCTTTGGTATTGTTCCAATTCAATAGTGTTTTTAAAGCACTATTTAATGGTAGCTATTTTTGCTTAAAAATTAAAGCATTTTTACACAAGAATAACGTAATTGAAGTTCTTTGGCTTTTGTCTTCATATATTTTAGATCCGGTACCATTGTGGTATGTGGTTCTATTTTTTTGTTTATCTATTTTTTTTTGCAACGGCTTTATCTTGTAAAACGACTTCTATACGCAATAATCTTTTATAAAATTTAATCTTGTCTTTAGTGTCTTCTTTTTACACATTTGTTATTTTCCGTCAAGGAATTCCATGATTAACAATATGTTTGTTGTCTTATTTCCGTCATTACAACTAAGTGAAGTGGTAATAGTAATAGCAGGATTTTGATGACAGTTATTCTCATTGCTCTTGTTATTAGACATGCTAACTTTTGTAAATAGTTTAGTTGCTCTACTTTTAAGAATTTTTACTTCATACAAGTGTTCCATACGTAATGATGAATCTAATTACCACAGTATATAACTATCTAGTCATATCGGGTGTTTGTCTGACCATTGCTTTGGTTGCATTGATGTCATATTTTTAGATAAGTATAAAAGGTTAGTTTTTTTTTTCCTTTTATGTCATGAGGATAGTAACTCCATACATTTCTACATTTTATAACTTTTTGGTTGTTCTCGTTTTACAAAATTGCCCTTTTGGTTGGGTTTACTGATAGTTTCTTCTTGCACCACCTTTCAACAGTGTTCAGCGCATTTTGTATCATGTTGGATAATAATAGTAAAGTTATTGGTATAGCTTGGGGCAAAGCTGCCTATGTTATTCAATATTTGCAGTAGTCTGCTTATGACAATACACCACAGTAGAAAAAGTAACACATTTTTCTGTGAGCTCCCGCTAGCGACTTCAGTTTTTGAATAGAATTTATCCAATATCAAACGACAGATGCTATTGCTGTAACAATGCATCCAAATGTAGTTTTTTCAAAAGGCTTTTAAAGCAATTTTTTAAAATGTATAGTTTTTTTATATTTGCTAACTAGTTAATGTATAGATAGTTCACAGGATATTTCTGATTGGTATGCATTTTGATATTGATGCAGAGTCAACGCTTTTAATGCTCCCGTGTCTTGTCAACTATTTTTTCTTATAGTTTTAGTATAAAAGATGTCAGACTAATTGGTCTATAAGATTTAACAAGAGTATTTGTAGATTGTTCTAGCTTTGGTATACATACTAACTTAATTACTTTTTAGCAGGTTGGTATATATAAAAATTTTAAACTAGCTTTAAGAATTTTACATAGAGGCTTTCTTAGAGGTGACTTAAAGGTTTAAACGTGTTTATTTTCTATTATATGATGTTTTTACTTATTATATCATTTGCTTTCTCTTTTGTTTAACATTTTGTTTGGCATATCAAGTTTTTTTTAGTTGGATGGCTTCTGCCATTGTAGAAACTGGCTAGTGTGTTTGCAGTAGCTCTTGCAGAGTTTTTTTGAACAGTGTTTCTGGAGGCAAAAACATATAGATTTGCTTTGGACGCTCACACATCTCCTCCAGACATTTTTTTTTGGTTAATTATTTTTATCTTGTGACTTGTTCTTGTTGCCTTAGGACTGTCTCTAATTTGATCAACTAGTATTTTGTTGTATCAATATTCTCTTTAGATTTCTATATTTTTTTTCAATGTTGAATCAAATGTATAGAATCTGATAGCGATTATTTATTTACTTTGTCATTTGCTAATGTTAGGTTAATAACTCCGCGTCGTGTTTCTGAACGTAGGCAAAACTACCTTTGTTTATAATGTTGATATTAGTTTCTAAAACATATTTAGTGTTGTCAGTGTTTTCCTATGCAATATGGTGTGCACTCAAAGATTAACGGTGTTTTAGACCCATTCCTAATTAGCGTTTGAATTGTAGAAAAGGTGTACTAAACCAAGAATCTTTTTAGATTTTCTTCTCTACTATAGTTACCTTGGCCATCATTTGATCTCTGAAACAAAGGTCCCATAATAGAATTAAGTTTAGTTTATGTTTTGTTGTAATACATATACAAATATTGCATAAGGGTTTGGTTGATAAAAGCCATCATCCGGAGTGTTTAGCCTTTGTATCGTTTCTAGATAAGGGCGATGTTAATGTGGTGTTGAGTGAACAATTGGAGAGTACTCTTTTGGTATGATTCTTAGTGCAAAACTCAAAAGTGCGTTTTTGAAGGTTTTTCTAGTAGACTCTCAATTTTTTTGCTTTTTTTACCGGTTGTTTTTTTGTTTTTGAAACGCCTTGTTGTGCCTGAAAATGATGTTGAGTGTCGCTGCAGTTTTGTGTACATTTGTGTATGTAACCCATATATCTGTCGCAGAAGTGTGCCAGGTTGCTAGTGCATCCAGGGCTGCTCTTTGTATTTTAGTTTTCTCCTGACTACTTTAAAAAGGGGTGCTGTCAAATAACTGCTTCTTCCAAAATTATGGGAGTTACCCAATTTTTGTAAGTGGTATGATTCTGCACAATTACCTGTGGTATTTTAGTTTAATCTTTCGACATGATGTTAGAAGTAGATAAAAGAATTTTTAGTTTCTTAGCAAACGTTACCTACTAGCATTGGTAGTTTCGACCACTGATGCTAGAGGCCCAAGTGTTTGCAAAACTTTTTTAAGGTGTTTTTATAAGAAAACTTCCCAGAGCTTTAAAAAATAGTTTTTCTTAAAAAAAATGTTTTTTTTTTCTTAAATATGGATAAAAACGTGTTTTTATATGTGCAAAAGATACTCAGAAAGTTTCAGGAAGTGGCATGCATTACGCTTCAAGATATCTTATAATGTATTTACAGAAATACTTGAAATTTAAGCCATTTTTGCTATTTTTAAGTGTGTGTGTGCATTTTAAATTTAAATGATAAAAAAAAATTCTACTTTATATATATTGGAATTTTTGAGTGTATTTGTTAATAATAATTCTTAAAAAAAGAAATATTAAAAAAACTAACAATAGATCGCCAAAGTATAAAAAAAGTCAAAGAATATAAGTAAC
This sequence comes from Tachinus rufipes, assembly GCA_963932245.1. Lineage (NCBI taxonomy): Eukaryota > Metazoa > Arthropoda > Insecta > Coleoptera > Staphylinidae > Tachinus > Tachinus rufipes. The sequence continues at coordinate 38,586,085 of OZ010741.1, read as the reverse complement.
CGCATTAATACTCAAAAATCAAGATTGTTTTTGGCATTATCTTAGATCCTCGATCCTGACCTTGCAACCGTTTATTGCATTTTTAAATTTAAATTTAAATTTATTTTTTTGTTATTAAATATAACAAGTTATGTTATTGTTACATTTTTATGCGTTTTAGATTTGCAAAGAAAAAATCTGGCAACCCTCCACTAGTCCTAGTTATTTTTTTATTATAACTACACTGTTTTATTTTATTATACTCTCTATATAAATCAACACTGATTATTATACTATATTTGACAGCATTATTACAATTTACCTCAAACCTAATTCAATCTACGCTTTCTTTAGCTTAATAATAATATCACGTCCTTCTATTTTTTTTTAGAATTAATTATTTAACATACAAACTAACTGATAAGAACTAGCTTATTTATTCAATTTGCTTCTTACAAAGGAACTTGTTAGACGTGCAACTCTGTGGTGCAACTTTAGAATATAACGGGGAAACGTAGAGATTTTAAAATCTGATGCTGTGTCGGAAACCAAAAAGCAAGTGGGCGACAAGATTATTTATATCACCTGTAGAAAGCAGTTACATCATTCTGAATGCATTTAACAGCACAATAAAAAAAAGATCTATTTACAAAAATAAAACTAAAGACGTTACTGTATGTTTTATTGTAACATACTTAATTTGTTTTATTAGTTAATTAAAAGATTTTGACATTATATCGACTTAATAATGTTAAAATAATTTAACAATAAATTGTATAAATTTGAATTTTTTTTCTGAATTAAATAATATATTTTAAATAAAATAAAATAAATCCGAGAGAGAAACAAGGTAATCAATTATCTGTTATGCATACAAAATATTTCACTTTTCTTTATTCAATCGGATGCTGGTGCCTACACCAAAACTCGCACGCACTCTTCAGCTAAGTGCGTTGACCATTTTTAACTGCACATGTTGCGCAATGTGAAGTCAGTATAATGACCAAGAACAATATCATTCTCGTTTATCAGGCATCAACTAGATTATAGAACCACATTGCTGAGCACATTACACAATACATACACTTTTGATAGGTTACTAGTTCATTAACACCATCCTGTTAATTAGTTTTATCTATTCATTAACATAGTTTAATTAAAGAACAAAACAAACGTGCCACTTGGCTCAATAGTTATTATTATTTTTGTAAAAAATGTTATTAATATTGCTTTTATTATTAAACAATTAAAAAGTTTGAGTTATGTTGTTATTTTAATTTTGATGAGTAGTGTTTCTTTTTAAATTCTTATAGAGGATTATTAACTACTCTGTAGCTTTGAGGGTAGTAGTAATGTGACAATCTATCTACGGACAAATTTGCTGTACATTGTGGAAGCATAGTTTTGATCATGTTACAGGGTTTCCCAAACTAGTTCCGCAGAACACCGGTAATTAAGTAAATAGGTTTTAATGCTAGAACAGCTAGAAACATGTTTAAAAACTAGAGTTTGATTAAAGAAAAACAAAAACGCAGTACTAATTACCAAATAGTACTGTTTTATAAAATAATGAATTATAAATTATAAATTATTACGTAGTAGAAGTTATAATCATCAATTATATTAATACTGTTTTATTTTGGTTTGTCTCCTACTTTGCACGAGTAAAAATAAATAAAAACATTACTAACATATATAATAAATAAATAATTTATTCAAACTCAATCCAATAGGCACAGAGTCAAGTACATCAAACAAATATTTTGGTTTTACAAACCTCATCAATGTGCCTCGTATGACTACGGCATTGCATGATAGGGAAGGACAAATTTGAAAAAATAATTTTGTGCTTATAAACACAATTGATAATATAAATAATAAAACAAATGACTGTGGCTCTACCTAGTTCAGTTTAATAACAAATGAACAATTTTTAATGATCAATAAATAAATTCAAACTAAATTCAACGATTGCAGCGGCCAAAAGTCAAGCACAGACAATTATTTTAGTTCTACAAACCTAGTGCCTTGTATGACTACTAAATTTAAAGATGGAGGAAAGATTATCGTTGAATTGAGTTTAAACAAATTATTTATTTATTTAATAATTAATTCAATGAGAATTAAAAATTGTTTAAAACTCTGAAAATGGCTGTCAATTGCGTAAATGTTAAATGTACTAATTAATGCGAACATTTAGTAATAAGTTGCATTAGATGGAGTTACAGCCATTACTTGTTTTGTTATTTACATTAATAACATAATTACAAAAAAATGTTGCATGTTAAAAAATTTTAATTGAGTAAATATCTCTGATTAATTGTTTACACTAGGTTTACAGATGAGTTGTAATGTGAAACTTGAAATGAGTCACTGAACTAGCTTTGAGTTTTAAATTTATTATTGCTGAAAACGTTTTATGCAGGTTTTTGAGACCTTTTGTACTTTCAAAGCTCCAGCTTTAAGAACTATCTAACTAAAAAGTTGTTAACTGTTTCTGAAATTTCAGTAGAAACTTGGTCTATTTTATTAGAAAACTGGGTTGTTTTAAATAAAAATGTTTTTTTGTTGAAAATATCGTATATATTGTATACATTTATGTTAACTCTACCACACAACAAAAGCCGGTCAATTTAAGTAACTTGGTAATGTTCTTTGCCGGTCCCAAGTCCGGATAAAAGAGAACGATTTTGAAGTTAGGTTAAAAACCTACCCTGCCACCTGCCTCATGTTAAAAAAAAAAACAGTAAAGGCTCACAGGACTAAACAATAAGCTTTGCAATCGAACGGATACACACTGACAACATACGCAAGAAATAGAAATATAAGAGCACAACGCATATGCTCTAGATACTGGAAAATCAAAAACAAAATTAACAACTTTTTATAAAGAACTGCAGAAAATGGTAGATACAATACTACATAAAAATAAGAACATACCAACGCCTAAGAGCATCTTGAGATAGGAAATAGCCAAAAAATATAAAAATAAATGCTATTTTAGGTACTTTTGAATGAATTTTAATGCTATTTACAAATGTAAATACTCCGACAAAACATAGTTTGGCCCATATAATAGACAGCAAGACAAACACAACACGGTCGCTTGGTAGACCAATAAAGAATTGGAAAGACAGCTGGCAATATTACAAAAATTAAACATTAAACTTTTGAAAAAAGAAAACATTATTTATGTTATTAATGTTAAACAAAAATGTTGCATGTTTTGTTTCAAGTCTGGTCATTATATTTAAAAATTTGTTAAAAGAATCTGCGTTTTTTGAGCTAAAATTGCCGTTTTTTGTAAATAAAATCTTTGGTAAATTATGTGAAAACTTAAGTTTAAATAATTTTTTTTAAATTAGTTATTTTTAAATAAAATTTGTATTGACTAAAATCATTTTTATTAAAAAATCCGTATTTGTTTTTGGTAGAAACTGAAAAAAATTGTTTATTTATCCAATAAACGTAAAACATGTATTTGTATTGTTTTTGTTGTAAATTGGTCAAGTGTCAAAATTATGTTTTTTTTAATAAACATTTATAGTTAAAGTCTATATTAGTTGGTGATTTCTTGAATTGGTATATTTTTTCTACGACTAGCAGAATCCATCGTCACCAGAAGGAATTCAAAAGCTGGTTGCAAGCAGAAATTCTTGGCTGCGATTAATGCACATCACCTCCATTGAACGGGCAAGTACCAACATTATTCAAAAAAGTCAAAAAACCTAAAAATATATTTTAGAAACTTATGTAATTATTTAAATAACAAAAAAGCTAACAAAAAAATGAGCAAAAGCAAATACCGTAGTGAAGAAAAACATCTTAAAATGGTAAACTGGCACGTTTGAACTATTCAAGTCAACTGACGAAATTTATTCTAATATGTTACACAAAAAGCTTGCTGGTTTTAAGGAATTTTTTTATTAAAATTTTAAGAGCATGTTTAACTTTTTTGTATATACAATCAGATGCAAAAACCGGGTCATTGGGTATTTTGCAAAAAAACCGGTTTTTTTTTATAAAACTTTTATTGTTTTACAACAAAAAGGCCAGAGAAGATGTAGAAAAAAACAACATATGGTATTTATTAGTTTATTTAATAAACATTAAGCAAAAACAATAAAGTGCGTATACACAAAAAAAATGCATTTCTGCAAAATAAACTTAACAGAGATTAGAAATAAAAGTTGTAAGTTGAATAAGATTTCAATATTCGTATTGCTTCGTCAAGTCCTAACTACTTCCTGCACACGGCAGCCCATGCCACTAATGAGCTCACAGATATCATTTTGTGATATATTCTCCCATTCTTCCTGAAGTGCCACACAAAGCTCGTTTATTGTGGTTGGTGCAACTGCACGTCTAACACGCCTGCCCAGCATGTCCCAAACATGTTTTATAAGATTTCCATCTGGTATGCGGGTCAGTTGAATTTTCTTATTTTAACTGCAACCAAGTGTTCTGTGACGCACCTCAAAGAATGCGGTGTTGCGTTATCTTGCATCAGAATAAAGCCATTGCCGATAAATGGAGCAAATGGGACTACATAATTTTCTAAAACTTTCTCAATATACCGCTGTGCAGTCAGCGATCTTTTATCAATGACAATCAATTTAGTGCAGACATCTATTGATATTTCTGCTCATAACATTAGGAAACCTCCATCATGGCTAAGCCGGGACCTAAAGATGCACTCTGCAAATTGTTTTTCTATTTGTCTCCATACTCGTTCTCTTCCATCTGGCAAATGTAGGCAAAATCTAGACTAGTCAGTAAACAGTATAGTTCTCTATTGTGCTAATGTCCAATTCAAATAGTTGCAAGAAAATTAGAGTCTGGGTACTCGGTGACGTAGGAGTAATTTTGGTTCAGCTGCTAGTCTACAAGATTTTAAGCCAGCTTTTTGCAACCTTTGACAAACTGTCCACACACTCACAGCTGTACCACAAACATCACGGAGTTAGTTTCTGGTCTCCACTGAAGTCACATGTCAATTCCGTAGAGTAGGACTAACAATAAATCGGTCATCGATAGCAGTCGTTTTAGTTTCCTGTCAGATCCCGGCCTCCGAGTATTTTTGCCGGTCTCTCTAAACCACTCAAGTGCTCTTTGGCTCTTTGGACCGTAGAAAAACTGACATGAAAAAATCTGGACGCTATCTTCTTCCATCTGCCACAAGAGCAACAGTTTTTGCACAATCTTCAGCACTTAGAACCATAACCAACACACCAATCTGCCTTAAAAATGACAGTTTTAATCAAAAACAAACAAGTCAATCCAGTAGTCACCTTGATTCTCTGTGCATAGTGTCGAATGAGCAACAGGTATTAAAGAACGCATATCTTTACATTTTATTTTTGCTTATTAATGTTTATTAAATAAACTGATTAGTATAATTTGTTGTTTTTTTTTTACCTTAATGCAGGGCTGTTCAACTGCAAGTGCCCCAAAGGCCGCTTTTAAAAAATGCGGTTTAAAGGGCCGCATTATAAAATACTTCGTATGCAACTTTATCAGTGAGTTATGGTATACAAAGAAAAAAACGCGTTTGTATTATTATTTTAATTTATTCAAAAATATCAATTTACAAAAAATTTAGTAAAAAATTTGAGAATGTTGGTTTTCACAAACTAATGCATTATTATTAACTTTAGTATTTGTTGATGATAAACAAAACAACTGAGTATGTGACTTATCAGAGAGAGAACATCTATATTTTAACTTTATAAATTTCATGTGGGAAATCTGATTTAGTAAAAATACGTGCTTTCCAGCATTAAACCTAGTGTAAGCCTTAAGTTTTGCAAGTTGAGGTATTGTTTTTCTGACAGCAACTTAAATAAGTTCAATCCAGTTTCAGTTTTTTCTTGGTAAAAAGAATCTTATTTTAAATCACAAAATTTTAGTTGAAGGTCTGTTCTTCTTACATTCTCAACTAAAACTGTAAAAGGCTGAGTAAAAACGGAAATTTTTCTCAATTTTTTTAAAGTGCCAAACTGCTCCGCGGGCCACAAAAAGTAAGGTCGCCTCATGTTGGACAGCCCTGCCTTAATGGACTTTCTGATTGTAAAAAACCAACATTTTTAATAAAAAAAATGTGCAAGTTTTTTGCAAAAAATTACCCAATGACCCGTTTTTTGCATCTGAGTGTACAAATATCTAGAAAGCTACGTTTGTAGCTATTGCCAGGGTAATGGAAAACAGAGACATAATACCTTTTGTCGATATTGGGTAAGCTTCATGCTTAATAAAGTGTAACATTTACATTATACAGCAAGATTGCAGAAGTTAAAGTCCCTGGCGAATGCCCACAGCTCTAACTTTTTATACTCATTTAGATATTGTGCTCACAAAGGTAATTCGGGTGCTGTTTGTTACCAAATCGATGGTTGGACAATCACGAGAAATAACATCTGATAATAAGTAAAGTACAAAGATAGTCATGCTTGTCGATAACAGGTGCAATGAAAATGCTTTTCATATCACCCATAAACATACCGTTTTTGCTATCACTGCACTTAGTTATGATTATGAAGGCAAACCAAAGAACCAACTACAGATAAATGAACACATTGTAAATCTTAAAACTTACATACCAAAAATAACAAATGTGTTACATAAAATAATACTGTACATAAGTTTGTTTGGTGTGTTAATATTGTCACGAAACATCTGGGCAAATAAAAAATACCCGAGCTCTACAAAAAAAAGTAGTCTAGTATACAGATGGAGTTAAATATTATAAAATAGCACCGAAGCCGGAATACACAAAAACAGGAGCGTTATACTTGAGTAAACATATTTTAGTTTTTTAAGCTGAGACTGATATTGAGTTGTGTTCTAGGAACACGATTGTTTGGGAACAACACTTCAATAATTCTATAACCATTATGTCAAACAGCCAAACGGTACTACAGGCAATACGCTACAGTAATAAAATTCAAACTAGTAACGGACTGCATAACCGGTCTAGAAGCATTAGCCACAAACAATAATACGTACGGTTAATTTGGATATTAAGGTATAAAAAGTAACTTTATAGTGTTCCAATTGCCAAACAAAAATCCATAGAAACGTTTGTTAAACTTAAACTTGACACAAAATACAGCAATCGGTAGAAAAACGAGGATGAAGCACACAAAGCTATTCCTAACAGGACTGTTCCACATTGCACAAATTATGATATGGCGAACAAGCAGAACAAAACTGAGAAAATAGGACTTATAACTGGACACTGTAGCCTAAACCAACACATTCATAGAATGACAAAACTAGATGGATTTCTTATGTTGCAGATGTTTGAAGGACAAAAAAGCTCTTCTACATAATATATGCTGAGCAAGTGCCAAAAATCAGCTCAAGACCGTCTTTAGGCAAAAGTTTCTAAACTTTATTAAAGAAACAAAACTATTAGAGGAGTAACAACCAGAAGTGCATAATAAGACCAAGAAACGGCAGTTCAAGGATGCCAGACATATTACTTCATGAGAAAATAGTATACCACCCTATAGCATTATTTATAGAAAACGTAAACTTTTACATTTATTTTTGTAGTATTTTTTAATTATTACTCATATTTTAAGAATAACATAATGAAGTGTTCCTCTAGATTTTTGAGCAGCGTACAAATTGAACAATACAATTTTACTAACATTACCTATGATTATAATAAAACTTTTAATTTAATTTTTTAAAGGTATTATTTGCAAAATTTAAAATAACAGATAGTAAAGACAAAATGATGATAAAATAATATTAACAACACCATCAAATACTTACAGCTAATTACTAATTTAGCACCGCTTGAAATTGTGCTCCAAGGATAAGTGCCCTCAGTTCTGGCATGCAGTAATATAATGCTTTTTACAGGTAACAAACTCTATTTAATGTTGCTTTGATCTATTATTTACTTTGAGTAAGTAAAGCTTTGTGGCTGAATATAATGTATTTACTGTTTCATCCAGGTCTTCGCCCCCAATGAATATGAGGGGAAATTACTTCATTCCATCTTTCTTAAATTACTATTATTTTTGTGTACATGTAGCCATCTGTTTTCATATGTAATTATTGTATGGTTTCATCAACCGAAAATATTAATCTTCTGTATAAATGTCTTTATAAAAATATGTAACAAACATATGCTGTTTTCATAATCAAATAAATTGATTGGTATTAAAATTTAATTAGTAAACAAATACTTTTTTTTCATAGTTTTGTTTCTATTAATAAAGAATATTTTGTAGCAATATTAAATGTTAATGTTACTAAGATAATAATAATCAGATTTTTATCAAATTTAATATTTAAAGTATAATAATCGCCAACATACTTAGAATAATAATGACAATAATAAATTATTACGTATGCAATATCAAATATCTTTATTATTTCATTAAATCTGTGAATTTGATATGCAAATTCAATATAATTTATTGCTGCATCATATTTGCAACAAAAATTTTGTAATGTATTTTTGCGCAACATTCTAAATCTAATTTCGTCAGAATGATACTGTGTTGTTACCGTGAACCTTGAGTTTAACCTCACCCTTGGCCCACTCAGTAGAGCTCTTGCGCGTCGCCACTGTGTCATGCTCCAAGAGCTACCACGCATCCAGTCAATACTTGCGGAATCCGTAGATGAATGAAAACTGAAAACGTTCATGATTTTGCGAACATCCTTGATTTCTTTGAATGACAACCTACGCACAAAGATATTTTGTTATAAATAAATATGTTAGAATTGAAATAAAAATTAGTATTTAAAAAAAGCATAAATAATATTAAATATAATGAAAGCACTATTTATGTCAGAAATAAAATTTAAAATGATGTACATATTAATAAATTATCTAATTTCATAACTATATTAGTTCACATTTACTTTTTTCCAAAACAGAAGTTTCCTTTAATAAGATAAGTAATGTGTTTCATTCAAGAGTTACTTTGTACGCGGGAAAATATTAAATTTTAATATTTTGGAAAGTTTGTTTGCCCTTATTGTTTTTACTACAAACAGTTTTTTACAATAAAACAAAATTTATGTTTTTTACAATGTTTTCTATGAGAACGGCCGTTTTAAAATTAGAATTAGTTATTACTATTGATTTAATCTCTTTTTAATTATTCTTTAACCAAATTTTTTTGAAGTCAAACAGTTGCTATGTACAGCAGCGCTATACAGGGTGTTGGGTAAACATGCGGCAAAACTTTAAGGGGTTATTTCTTGGCCTATTCTAAGAATATTTTGTCCAATGATAATTTCTTAAAAACCCCGTTGTTTCAAAGATACAGAGCGAACAAAATTTGCGACAGTTACAACATTTTATTATCAAAAAGTATATGTACAGTTGCTAAGAGCCGTCTGACACGAGACTTATTTCACGTTTAAATTGAAAGCAATAATATTTAAACCAATATTTAGTACAATTTCCAGTATTGCTGTATGACATGTAAGTTTGTAAAGTTAGTCCGTAAGTTTGTAAATTAAGTTCGTGAGCATGCGCATTGAACCAACCTGTCACCAAATGTCAAATAATAGCATCTGACATCTGATGAAAATAGTTCAGACGTAAACAAACTCATAACCTCAAACCTGTCACTTTCCTACGCGCATCTTTCTGCGCATTGCAAGTTTTTATCCAAGAAATTAGAACAGGTTCTAATTTCTTGCTACAAATCGTACAATATCTGCGCGCGGGGCCGTGCGCATTTATTGCTTTCAATTTAAACGTGAAATAAGTCTCGTGTCTGACGGCTCTTAATCTACAATAAATGTTCAAAATAACTTCCTTCAGCCTAGATACAAGCATTCAATCTTCTCGTCATTGAGTGCCAAACTTTTTCAAACACACCAGGGTTGTTTTAATTGAGTCGTCTAAATTTTCCACTGGAGTAGCTTAAACTAATGACTTTAGATAGCCCCATAAAAAATAATCCAGGGAGTTTAAGCCTGGAGAGAGCCCACCTTGACTAATCCAACAATCTTTGTGTGTTGCTGTTAAATAATCACAAGCAACCAAACTGAAATGTAGTGGTGCATTATTGTGCATAAACCACATTGCAATTTTTGTTGCCAATGGTACATTATTCAGAAACTGAGCTAGCATGTGTTCCCGAAAGTTTCAATATACCTCGCCGGTAAGTCTTCCTGGTAGATATGCTGGTCCAATTAGACAATTGCCCACAATTCTAACCCAAACATTCAAGGAAAACTGATATTGAAAGCAGTCTTCACATACCTGATGCGGATTTTTTTGAAAAACTGACTTCATCGGTGAAACTAATATGTGTCAAGAATTGAGTGATTAGAATTAATGTTTGCAAAAACTATTGACATAACGCAGTACGTGAAGGAAAATCAGCAGGTAGTAGTGCCTGAACACGCTGAATGTGGTATGTATACAACAAATTCTTAAGAATTTTTCAAACTGTCCAATGACTTACATTCAAAGTATTGGAAATTTTTTTGCGTAGTACTACTTGGAACTTCTTCTGTCATGTCCAGCACATTCTGTTCTAGTTGTACTGTTCTTACTGTCATTGATCTTCTTGGCCTTCCATTTTGTTTTAATGTGCCTGTTTTACAAAGACGTCAATAAATGTTTTCAAATATTTTTTAGTCGGGAAATTTACGGCCAGGAAACCGTTCATTGTACAATCGTCTAGCTTGTAATAAATTGCCATCAGCAAATACATACATAAAATGCATGTCAGTCAGTCATCTCGGCGTTTGTTAATTATTAAAGACACGTCAAACAGCCAAACGTTACTCAATCTAAACAACTGCAGCCAATACATGTGATGATGAATGACAAAACGTATTTAAGTATCTACTTGTACATTAGTAGATAAAATAGCCGTTTCAAGTTATTGTTAACAATTTTTTGTACTTGATAAATTCATTAATTTTTTGAACTTGTTACACTTATTGGCATACGCCATACTTTTATTTACATTAATGATTTCAACAAATATTAAACATGGTTGTCGCAAGATTTGTTTACCCTGTATCTTCAAAACAAAGAGGTTTTTTTTAGAAAACACCCTGTATATACTAATAGTAAATATTAATTAATCTTAATAAAATAGCAGTTTCATATTTTAATATCTATGTAGTTTGAGAAAGTAAGTAACGGGATAGGTAATTAATTTAAATCTATACTAATTGGCCAGACAACTACAATTAATACTATTGAGGTCGTATATTTTTATGCTATCAGAATTTTTAATTTGTGGCATTAGTACCATATAAGAACCGCAACATGATAAAACCTAAAGCACAAAACTTTTTGTCTTCTTCTTTGAACCTGTTTTTGTCTACTGTTTTACGTAGGTTCTTTCGTTTGCTGACATATTTTTATAATTTGTTCTTGTTGATGCTGTTTATTAACAGCATGGGACCAATGAGCCGTTCTATTTGTTAACTTAGATGTATTTTGTCTTGCGACGTGTCTTGTTCAGCTTTGCTTGAGACTAGCGATGCCGTGAATAACAATGGTAATTTTACTTCGTCTACAAATTTCCTCGTTCTTTATCTTTTTTCTTATGCCGAGAATACTTTGTTCCATTGTTTGTTGTGTAAATCTTAGTTAGTGCTTTTGTTTTCATTATATTAGCTGTAACTGGTAACACACAAAAGTCGTACACTTTAATTAATAATTTTACATTTTTTATTGGCTCCTTAATTGTAATTAGCTGGCTATATTGGTTTATCGTCTTAGTCTTTAAAAAGTTTATCGCAAGACCAACCCGTTCTTTTTTATTATCACTTATCAGGACTACATCGTTTGGAAATCGCCAAACAAAGTCCAAAAGTTTAAAAAGCATTCTTTTTCTTTTTATAGTGCCGTGTTTGCTACGACCGTAGGCTCTCCTCTCGTATGTTTACAGTGTGCGATAATAGTTCTACACAAACAAGCTGTTTAACGTAGAATTTGAACCACACCACTAGAGGGGTTTACTAAGCAAATACTTTGCTGGTTTGCCATTGACTTGCAAAAGAACCGACGGCATCAAAATATATTTGACAAACTAGATATTGCCGCTGCCGGAAATCAAACCCGCCTGTTCAATAATCCTTGCACTAGACCATTGTGCTACGGTCGTAAATGGCATGTGTTGTTTGTAATTTAGTTAATTAAAACAAAAAAACTACTTTTTGCTATTTTAGAAACTGTCCAGTAGTGTCAGGTTTTTACTGATTAATAACCTCACGTTTCTCTTTCCTTACTTTAAGGTTTATTTGACATGTTGTTTACTTCTAATGTACTTTTTAAGCAGCTTTACCTTTTCAAGGAAGTGCAGTATTTTTAGCCAATGAGTTACTTTTAGCACAGTTTTGGTTAAGTTGTGACTGCCAAAGATGGCTGTGCGTTGCTGTTTGTAAATCTAACACGACTCAATTGTGTTACCACTGTGATATCATGTGATGGTCCTGTTAGAAATTTTTTCGAAAAAAATTAAAAACTTTGAAAAAGTGCTGACGCAAATGTGTTATATTTAATAGGTATTTTTATTTTAATTAATCATTCATTGAAAGTTGCATTGCATTTTATAGATCTTCTTGCCTAATGCCTAATTAAAATTATTCTTGTATTGGAAAAAAAAATAAGCGTTGTATAGAGTTTGTTGTCAACTAACTCAGACATGACGTGGCTTATAATAATAGACTATTGGACAAATAGTCTGTAATTAGCTTTTTAGGCTAGTTTTAATAAAGATGAATACTTCTTCTTAAAATCAGGTCACTTGCTTGAAACAAACGGATTTTTCCTTGCTTGTGCATAAGATTTTTCTTGCCGGCGTTGGCTTATAAGCTGAAGGTTTGGTTTGTCTACAGCTTGAGGTAAGCTGAACAGCTTTTATAACTTGCAGTGTGTGCTTGTTTGCACGCAGCGCTTGTTGTTACACTCTGAATCTTTAGTTTTGTCACAAATAGAACTGAGTTGAGCTCCGACGCATTTAACGCATATATAATATGATAGATTTGGTGGTTCCGATTTTGATCGAGTTTGATGCAAGTTTTTTATTTTAATTTTGCATTGTTTGGGTAGGGGGAAAGAGGCTGCATGGTCCAACTTAGCTAAGGCTAAGGAATAACAAAAAAAAATTATAGTTTTTAGTGCCGCTTTGGTCAAAGCTTTGTTTTTTTCAAACAAACGTGCTTCTTAAATTCATTTATAGTATTTTGCTTTATTGGGTTTAAAATTTTCTTCTAGTCAAGCCTTCATGAATGTTAATTTGCTTTTGATCAGACTTTTAATTTTTTTTTTTTTGGGTTTTTTAAACTAATTTTTTTTATTTATCTGAGTAAGTACCTGGTGGTATATTAACATAAACTAACAGTAAGCAAACATTATTTGTGAGTTGACAACTCGCAATTGTGTCGTACATACATCTTTTCTTTTTAACTTTTAGTTGTATATAGAAAAAAAAAAAATTTATATCAACATGCTAAAAGTAGTACTAATATGACTTTTTTATTTTTTTCTAAAATTCTATCTCTCTTTCCTCATATACGACTGTGAGATAAAAAAAAAGATGCTTATCCGGCATAACGGTGGGTTCTATATTTTGGTAATTTGCTTCACTTTTAGACGATAAGTTGCCAATCCAGTTATAGTAAAACATGTAAAGAGGCAATTTTTGCGCGTTTATTTAAATTAGATCACAGACACAAATTTATCATGTAATTTTAATAAATGATGGTGATTTACGTGAATTGAAATATTTTGAATCAAAAGTAAAACACATCATAAAAGAAGCGGCGGATAAAACCCTAGGAAAAAGAAAAGTAAACGCCAAAACACCACGATTCGCTACGCAAGTTAAACAAATTGCAACAAAAAAAGAAATGTATACTTATAGTTCCTAAACAGCAGAACAGTTCAAGAATATACAATATAAAATAGTCAGAAACAGTGTGTGTGCAAGAATTAGAAAACTAAAAACTGAGTACTGGGACAATTACAAAAAAAATTACATTCTACCCCCAAAAAAAGAAAGCACTAAAATTAACACAGTACTTGTGAAAGAGACCACCAAAAAGTTAAAACAGAAAAGCGCCAGGCTTAGATAAGATACCAAATAAATTGCTTAAGTATGGTGGTCAAAAACTAAACACAAATTAGCAATAAATTATTAAATTATTACGTTAGTTTAATATTTTACGCCGGTCATTTTAAGTGTGTAATACAAAACAAATATTAAAAACATCTTACATTTTATTATTTTAGGGTTTTAAACATTTAAAACATTTGGTGATTTTTGCAGTACAGTAATAAAAAAAAACATAAAAATGCTTAAAAAAATAACAACCTGCATAACTTTTTTGCAAGCATTAGTACAAAAATTGACAACAATTGTAAAGCAGTACAAAATATAAGACATATACATGGTGGAGTTAAATTTTTATTTGTAAACTTTGTGTGCGTGCGATATGCAATAGTAGTAATTTATTATGCGCAGCATTCTGAATTAAATCTTCTCGTGCAATTATCAACTAAAATAACTTTTAACATTGTATACTACTACTACGTTTTTGTATTGTTTCTCGTAAATATGGGAAAAATAAAAAAAAAAATAAAAACTTATTTTAATTAATCTTAACTTTGGATTCAATTAACCAATTGTTCTCCAAAACATTTTAATAGTTACTTTACATGTTAACGTACAATACTTGTTTTAAATGTTTAAAAAACTAAAATAATAAAATGCAATCTGTTTTTAATACATGTTTAGTATTAGCAAGTCACACACAAAATGTCGCCCTAATATAATTTACGACACTTTATAACCCATGCTTTTTAGTAGCATTGAACTTTATTTAAGTTTAACTTTTATGTATACAATTGCTTACCGCACACTACCTTGCAAGATGTAGTTGTAATTTTTTTACCTTTAGTTTACTCTAAATTGTTCAGTTCAGACAAATAAACAGTCTTTTTGATGGATATTTTTTGTCTTTCCAATTAAACAATCCATTGATTTTTGTTTACAACATAAAATATAAACTATTCTGAACAAAATTATGTGTAAATATTAGTAAATGATTATTAAAATGTTCAAATGTCAATTCATATTTTTTATAACTTTTTTATGCTACGGTAATTATTTAAAAATACTACACTATAGCCAAACAAAACAATTTACATAATGTACGTCTCTTACAAGTCGACTTATGATTAAATCAAAATCAAATTGTATTGAAACAACAATTGAGCTTGTTGATAAGATAACTATTTGTTTCCTGCTGTCTGTTCTACTCATCATTTGCTTGTCAGATCAATTCGGTAAAAAAACTAGACACAATCCATCAGATAATTATGTATATTGTAAATAAATGCTTTTCTTTCTTTCTTCTTACTAATGCGTAATTTATAAAATTGATATTGCAAGTACTAAAGAAATGTATGTTATTTCAAACGTTTTATTACGCAAGTTTAATGCGTGCAATATGACAGTATTGCGCACAAAGTCATGATGAAGGATAGCTCATATAATAGACATATGTTATTATTAGGCAACTATTAATTTTTTATAAAGAATTTTATGCTTAAATCGTTTTTTTTGCCATTTTTATGATAATACAATAAGTAAAATGTGTTTTGTTTGTTTTTTAATTATTTTTTATTCTTCAATTATTAATAAATGCAAATTTAGCAAATAATTAAATAAATTTTATAAAAAAAGTTTTTTTTTTAGTTACGAGACTACTAAACCAACAGGAGTATAAGAAAGTTTGTAAACATTGTTACATTTTAATACAATTTGAAAAAGACAGGATTGACAGAAGCAAAACTAATAAAATTACTTAGTTTTTCATAAACAACAATTTCTATAAAGTTTTTGCAAGGTAGTACAAAATCTTTAATACTCTCTTTTTGAAATTATCAAAACAATCTAGTTACTAATCCAAAAAAGGAAGCAGATATTTTTGCAAACTAATTTGCACTTAACTCTACTTATATAAATCTTTCTATTACTATACCAACAATGCCGGTTAGTGGTAAAATAATGGGTAATCATATATTTTAACCAACGGGTTGTCAAACAATATCTACTTAAATTAAGTTCTAAAAAGACATCAAGTATAGTTGAAATTCTATTTATTATTGCAAACAAATTACCTCTTATTGTCTAAAATATTTGCTTTATTATACAAAAAAGAAACATTCCCAAATTTTTGAAAGATTGCAAATGTTTAATCTATAAATAAAAAAGGAAACAAGTCTGATTTTTTAAATTATAAACTAATTGAATTATTGTCCAATTTATCAAAAAACTTGAAAAATATATTAATTTTTACATTGTCAAGTTTTTAGAACAACATAATTTCATCTAAGATACTCAACGTAAATTTTGAGTAAAACGCTTGACAACAGATCTTCTGACTTATATTAGTTACAAATAAAATTTTACTTTAGACAAACATAAATAAAATCTTGCAGTAACTTTAGAAACTTTTAAAACATTTTATGGCATCATAATCTTATCAACAAGCTCCATTGTGTAGGTCTTGATCATAAATCTGTAAATCTTATCAATAGTTTTCTTGACAATAGAAAAACTATAATTAGAATTGATAACACTATAATCATAAATGCTAGTGTTCCTTAAGGTCTGTTCTTTTGCCAACTTTATTTTTGATTTACATTAAGAAACTATTTCAAATAAATAAGTCTTATACATAGTATACTATGCATCTTTTTAGTCCAAGATTTTATTTGGAATTATTTTGTGGGGTAATATTAACACACACACAAACAAAATTTTTGTTCAACAAAAAAAAGTGATTAGAATTATGTTTAATATTTTTTTACTTAAAAAAGTGTTTTTAAACTTTACAAACACATAAAAACATAATTATTCTATATGATCAAACATATATTTTATCCAAAATATAGACTCGATGTAACAAAAACGGGTATAATAAATACATCAGTTAAGTTTTTTAATGAATTAACAGCGGACATAAAATTCTTAACTAATTATAAACTATTTCAGCGCAGATTGTACAGTACTACTTTTAAACTATGAACCATACAGTGTAAGAGTTTGTGCGTTTTTGTAAAAATATAATTTAATTTAACTTTTGACGTATTTTACTTTACTTATTTGTACATATCTATGTATATTGTAAGTCCAGATAAAATTAATGTATTATTATTATTATTATTATTATTCACAGTTTTGCAGATAATAGCACCTTTCATACTTTATACTTTCCAAAAACCATATCGACAAATATAGCAGAGTGTCTTAAAATTTCTAGGTTAGAATCTATAAACAAAGACCTTAAAACAATATCTGAGTAGAGCACTCCCAATATGGTTAGTTTTAATTCAGTTTCTTATTGTTTAAAATCAAAACCCAAGGTATCATCAGTACCAACTATTAAGCTAAATCACAAATCCATATCTAAATCTTCTTTAATTTGTTTTTTAGAAGTTAGGTAACAATCTCACATAATTTTCTGGAACATTCATGTTGTTGACATAGCTTTGAAAGTATCTAGACAACTAGGGTTTCATAATAGGTGTAAAAAAGTTTTTTAATTTTGTTCAACTTTTGTACATATATAAAACTTATATTTGCCCTTCTATTAAACATTGTTTCCAAGTATGGGAAAACTACACTTTTTCTTCTAAAATTTATTAAAAAACAAGCTATTTGGATTATTGCTAATCCAAAATTGACTAACGGCTTATATAAAAGGTCTTCCATTAAGAGCGCCCCCATTTGAAATGTAAATGAAACGAGCAATTGATGAGATATCAAAGATCTGTTTATTGTGGGTTGAAGGTAACACTATACCATTAAGAATGGAACAGAACATCGTTCAGATGGCCACCTCTGGGACGCCGGCACGAATGGAGACGCTGGACTCAATTTTCCATCACTTTTTCACACAAATCTGGAAATATGTCAGCAATGGCTCTTTCAATATTGGTCTGGAGCTCCTCCAATGTTGTTGGTTTCTTGCTGTAGACCA
This sequence comes from Tachinus rufipes, assembly GCA_963932245.1. Lineage (NCBI taxonomy): Eukaryota > Metazoa > Arthropoda > Insecta > Coleoptera > Staphylinidae > Tachinus > Tachinus rufipes. The sequence continues at coordinate 38,568,109 of OZ010741.1, read as the reverse complement.
CTGACTTAACGTACCCCCAAAGAAATAAGTCTAGGGGCGTTAAATCGCACAAACATGGCAGCCAATTGGTTGGGCCGTGTCTTGAAATAACACGGTTTTCGAACTTCAATAAATTGATTGTTTGACCGGCTGTATGGCATGTGGCCCCGTCTTGTTGGAACCACATATTGTCCACATCGAAATCATCCAATTTGTCCCAAAAATAATCGGTTAACATGCTCCTGAGAACAGCGTGAAATCGATTGTTTTGGTTGTTTGGCTACAGAAGCTTGTACAGCGCCAATATTTTCTTCGCTCCTGGCTGGTCTTGCTCTTTTCGGCACGGTAACATCCAATAAAAATCGGAGTCAACCCACGTAAAGTTGCGGTGACCGAACTCGAATGTTCGTAATAAATTTTATTAATTTGCAAACGTTGCGCACACATGTACTTCACCATGATGAAATGGTATAATGTCTCAAACAAATTGACGTTTATAATATGGAGCTAACTTCACACATATTCAAATAGCAGCTATTCAAAACAGGGGCGTCCCTATTGGAAAACCCTTTACTTTACAACACAGGCGTAATGTTGAAAATTTTTGCATTTTTTATAGATATTTTTATAGATATTGTTTAGACAAAATGCAAGACATATTGCTATTTAAAGAAATATCTACTTGTAGTACAAGACTTGCTAAGAATTCTAACAAATATTTACTGACAGTTCCGAGATGTAGAACCTAAACTTTCAAAACATATTTTTTTAACCCCACTATTGACTCATGGAATAAACTTTTTAATTCAGTATTTCACAAAACTTATAAACCACAAATATTGAAAGTCAATGTTCACAGACTCCTTAAAAAGTGTGGTTTTACTCATTGTATTTAAAAGTATTTTCATGTTCCTACTACCTTCAAAAAATATTGATTTTTTTGGTTAGTAATTTGCAGGTTGCAGAATACAGAAAAAATATCATTAATATTAAATTTATTTTGCTCAAATATATTGTACTTAATTACACTATTTATTTATTTAGTCAAACACAGGCTAATAAACCTTTACTTGTTTTAAAGAATAGAATCAGATTTTAAATTTTGAGACACTTACAAGACTTTGTATATATTTTACCAAAATCATATTTACATTTAATCAGTTTTTTATAAATTCCGTTAAGGTCTGGTGCTTTTTAGTTTAAATTTATGATAATATTTTTTTATTGTCTAGATGCAATATATTTTGTTTATATTTTACCAGGTTTGTGGTCTGTATATGTTAGAAGTGTTGAATACAAGCTTTTAAATTTAGTGGTTACGTGTTTAGTTAGTTCGTTTCTTTTTTAAGTGCCGTCTCCGTTTTGAAGGTTGGCAATCATTACGGCAGTTTTGAGACTACAGATCTAAATAGTTGGTTGTTAGTACAGTCAAACCACTCCCTAAGGTTCTTCAGCCATAAGTTTTGTCTTCTTCTTATGGATCTATTTTCTATGGTTTTTTCCTGCATAATAACTTGGAGTATTTGATATTTTTTTCCTCTCATGATATGTCCCATATATAATAGTTTTCTTTGTTTGATTGTCAGAATTACTTTTTTTTTTGTTTTATCACTTTCTCATTGGTTATTTTCTCTACCCATCAGATCCTTAGTATTTTCCGATATATACACAGCTTGAATGACTCCAGTCTGTTAACGTCGATCACTTTTAATGTCCAGGCTTCCATTCCGTAGTATAGTAGTGATAGTACGTAACATCTAACCAGTCGTGTTTTAAGTTCAAGGTTTAAATCTTGACAGAAAAGCCTCTTTATTTTTGTAAATGTGTTTCTTGCCTGTTTGATTCTGATTCGTATTTCTTGGGAGTTGTTGTAGCTTTTATTAACGGTTGTGCCTAAGTATTTATATTCTCTTACTTTTTCAATAGATTAATTATTTGCATATACTCTACGGTTGTCCTGAGTTGTTTTTGTTATTAGCATATATTTTGTTTTGCTTATGTTTAGTGATAGTCCAGATTTTTTATTTATTGCGGTAATTCTATTAATTATTGTCTGTTGCTCTTTGAGAACCGTATCGTCGGCATATCTCAGATTATGTATTGTAGTGCCGTTGATTTTAATACTTATGTCCTGATTATTAAGTGCTTTATTTATTATGTTTTCTGAGTACAGATTAAAAAGAATTGATGATACAGTCTTGACGTACTCCTCTCTGTATTTCCATTTCTTTGGATGTTATGCCTTCTACTCGTACTGTTGCTTTTTGGTCGTAGTAGAGGCTTGAGATTATTCTTATATTTCTAATGTCTATCTTTCTTTTTATTAATGTTTTTATGAGTTGGTTATGTCTAACTTTATTGAATGCTTTGTTATAGTCTATAAAGCATGCATATAAGTTTTGATTTACATCTAGGCATCATTGCAACAGGACATTGAATGCAAACAGTGCTTCTCTTGTTCCTAGGCTTTTACAGAATCCAAATTATGTATTGCTGATGGCTGCGTTTAGTTTATTATATATTCTATTATAGATCATTTTTAACAGGGTATTCAAAATGTGAGCTATTAAGCTGATCGTGCGGTAATTAGAGCTTGGCACTTTTCTTTATTGGGAGAGTTATAAAAGTTGATAACCATTCATTTGGTATCACTCCAGTTTTGTATTTGGTATTGATTAACTTTACCAGAATATGAATTTGGTCTTTCTCTATTAGTTTAAATTTTTTTGCCGGTAGTTGGTCTGGACCTGACGTTTTTCAGTGTGATTAATGCATACATTACTTTGTCTTTAAGAATGTCCGGGCTCCCTTCTATATTTTCAAGATTAGTTTTTTGTCTCTCATCTTCAAAAAGGTGTGTAATATAGTTCTTCCATACTTCCAGTTTTTATGTTGTTTCTGTGACTATTTTCCCGTTGGTATCATATATTGTATGATACGTTGAGGTCTCGTGTTTTGCTTGTAACTTCTCAATTTTCTCACATTTTTGTTTGGAGTAAAGAGTACTCCACTTGCTTTTCTTATTTTTGTGCAGAGTATTTGTTGAGTTTCTTTATATTGTTGGTGACTTTTTGTTTTAAAGCTTCTTTGCTTATCCATGACAGTAAGAATTTTGTTAATCATCCATTTCTAATGGATTTTTGTTTTTTTTTAAGATAGTTGTTGAAGGTTTCAATAAAGCTGATTTGATGCAACACCATTTTTAGTTTACGTTTATGCAGTTCCGGTATTCTTCTGTGTTTTCGAGCGTTTTCAATTTTTTTTTAATTTTTGTTAGTAACTTAGTTCGTATCTCTTGTTGTTTTAGGTGCTCTACATTTATATGATTTTTTTCTTTTTTTCGTTGTTTCTTTGAGTTTGATATGTATTTGGGCTATTAAGAGATTATGGTCCGAGAAGACATCAGCACCCGGGTAGATTTTAACTGACTTGATGCAATTCCTGTATCTCGCATTTACTAAAACGTAGTCTATTTGATTTCTGATTGGTTTTTGGTCACTGTCTTGTGGGGATTTCCACGTATAGAGTCGTCGTTTTGGAAGCTTGTAGGATGCATTCGTTATTATCATCTCTTCCTCTTAGCAAAGTTGTACTAATCTATTGCCTCTTTTATTTTTTATCCCTAACCCATATTTGCCTATGTACTTGTCAGATCTCCCTTTGCCGATATTTGCATTAAAGTTTTCAAGTATTATAGTAATATTACTTGCCTGTGATTCAAGTGTATGTTTAATTTGTTTGTAGAATAGAGTTTATCTGTAGTTGTAAAAGTATTAGTTGGTCTGAGATAAGGATAAAGTTGCAAACGGATGTCATAATATCTTTTGAGACAATAATTGCTACCTCTTGTCTGAGATAATTATTTTTGTTTCCAGAAAAATACAGCGTGCCATTCTCCGTTGGAATTTGACTATGGCCTGTCCATCTTGTTTTTCTGATTCCTAAGATGTTGAGTTTTAATCTTTGCATTTTGTGTATAACATTATGCATCTTTCCATGTTCATACATGGATCTCACATTCCATGTATCAATTTTTAATTTGTTTGTTTTTATATTTCTGTTCATCACTGTTCCCCCGGAGATCTGATTGGGGAACTTATTATTCCGGTACGCTTTTCAATTTGTTCGCCTTTAAGACCAATTTCTTAGTCTCAGGACAAAAGAGTGCTTTTCTCCACCGGTTCATCTACCAGAAGCTGTTGAAGGATTGAAGGTAGATCACTAATACCGGTGATAACTCGGTCTCTATCTGCTTTAGCTTTCTACTACGAGGTGCAGATTTGGACTTTTCCTTCATTGAGATTAGGACCGGGAGGGATTTCCTAATCCCTCCGGAGCTTTTGAAAGCTCTCTAATAGTTTTTAAATCTTTTTTGATTGAAATAATTCTTTTTTAGGGTATGCACTCTTTATTAGTGTGCTTAGCATCTCACTGGCCGTAGAAACAATTTAAATAAAATCACAACTGCTATTATACCTTTTATGTATAAATATATGTGAGACGCGGTAACGCAACGCCTGTATTACGAGAAAGTTGATTGAGTATATGTATGTGTAAGAATTCCGTTTTTTTTATTTTCTTAAAATACATGTTAAGTTCGGTTAGGTTGACTTGTACAGGGTGATTATAAATGTTTGGGGTTATGTAACCATCTAATGTACGTTTGTGCCGCTCTAGTAAAAATGCGTAAATAAAGTTGCCTAATAATAAAAATATTTTTATGTTTACATTGTTTACATGTTTATAATTATCAGTTGTAAACTCTCAAACACAATAGAATAGAGCCATTCCCCATTAGAATGTGCCAATGTTAAACTACAATAACAAATTTATACCTAAATCTTTTTAAATGTTTTTTTTGTTTTTAGTTATAACGTCACATAATTTTGGCTGAAACAAACGAATTGTTGTCGGTGTCGTTTGAAAAATCTAGTATTATCTCATGTAAAATGTTTAATGTATAAAATAATATTGTTGAAAAGTGTCTTAACTACACCGTTTCTTCTAAATTTGAGTCAAATACGAACAATTTGAATCACTGTTGATCTAAAACCAGTTAACGACTTCTCAACATATAGAGTGAGATAGCTCAGTATTAGAGCGCCAGCTTACCACGCTAGCAGTCTTGGATTTGACTCTCAAAATATAATTTTTTTAAATATTAAAAAAAAAAAAAAATAGAAGTCTATTGCTTTATAAATATGTGTTATAATCCGGCCATGTTCATTTGTCTTTAAAGATGTAGTTTCAACAAGTATGATTATACTCTTAAAATTTGAAGATGTATATATGATGTAGTGACATACAAAGTAACTCATAAATATCGCATTTAAAATGGAAAATGGAGACACTGTATAAATAGTCATCTTAACAACAATAATGCAAATGTATTTCCATGTGACTATTATTCACCCACACTATTCCGGCCGGATTGGGCAACATACATACGTTAAGTATATCTTTTCTCGTAAAGGTGCTCAAAATAACTTTTGGATAATAGTTGTTAAATGCAGAACATAATGATCAACGAGAACACGGAAAAGCAATCTTGAATATTATAAAATCTTACTATCCACAGGTATTTCTACATATACCTATTTACAATTCATATTCTGTAACATCGTTTAAAACTATGAAAACATATGCTATTAAATAAATAACATTTGTATCGTAGGTATACAAATTGACTATTGTGTGAGTGCGTCCATGTTTGGTTAGAGCTTCAGGAACCAAGAGAAAGACGATCATACTTCGTACTCGTAGTAATATGCACGTGGAGCGCGGTCCTCGACCCAACGACCTACAAACGCATCGCATCACGCACTTTACTATCACGCATCACATTCTACGCTCCTCCCTCCGCTCAATACCATTCCTGTTGTTTACAGCTCCTGTAAGCATTGCGGGAAGTAATTAACGAGCCGGTCCCCAAATATATTGTATTTATGAAACTCCCTGCTACTGCCACCGTACGATGCCGCACCAATTGGCCTGGCCACTGATTTCAGAAAGGATAGCGGCGCGTGAATGACCGCCTAAACACAGCTGCACTTTCATTTTTTATCATTATCTGTTGGAAAACTAAAAGGAAGATCATGTAATAATAATTGTCCTAGGTTGGCAGTAATTTATATTACACAATCATCATTAAATAGCAAACAAAAAATTACTTTAATTCTATCCACAGTTTACCTATTTACCTAGTATTTAAAGTAATCCATACTACATTTACTCGGCCAACGTATACAAATGCAAGTTCTCTATTTATAGATTCATTCACTTATTTGATTTTCAATAATTATAAGTTTATTTATTTTCTTGGAAACCATATACATATATTTATTATGCAAAATTGCTCTTGAATTAACTACATTATTTAACTATTCAATCTTGAACATGCGATTTGAGTGTAATTTTATTAAAAGTTCATTATTTCACACATAATATTCGAATACTCATACATTATAAAAAATATAAATATTTTCTATGGCATTGTTATCAACGAGATAGTTATAAATATGCGCCGTTTTATTAAATTGAATATTTCGTACACTAAAGTCGAAAGGACTAAGGTCATTGACATTTGATTACATTTTGTTTGTGCTGCTCAACCTTATTGTATACTGTGAAAGTTAATGCAGGATAGGTTAATTATATTTGTGTTATTTGAAATAAGAATGACCGATAAGAAAATAATTGTACGGAAACCACTGTATGTATTTGTTTGGTCGGTTTGAGAGTACACAATTTAAAACGATTATTTTTTTGAAGTGCATTGGGACGTGACTTGAATTTGTATCTGCCAGATGTCTTATAAAAAGGAAATTTTTGATAAACGTGCATTTTACGATATTTTAATATTCCCACATTATAGGAATGTTAAATTACATAATCAAGTGTTCATTAATTTCATAAATTGAACAAATGTCCAAATAAGACTAGCGAATTTATTTTACATCTATCAGTTTTTAAGCTATAAAATTGTAGACAATAAAAATTTATTATTTTATTTACTCGTATTTAGATCACACTGATCAGTTTATGAAAATGACATAAACTGTTTAATAGTTACTGTAATTTTATGTAAATTGTCTCTCCGAATAGTGAGATGCTAGGCACACTGATGATGGGTGCATACCTTGAAACACTAGTGTATGTATCTCACACTGGGTGGAGATACAATTTTACATAAAATACATCATTTATTAAATTTAAACTTTTGATAAGTTTGGTGTGTTTTGAAAGATCTATACAGTTAATTGCTGTTTACTTTTAAGCTTATGCACATACATATATCTAATTATCACATGTAAAAGTTTATGCAACACTAAATGTATACTAGTCATAATGCCTAAGTTTTAACTACGACCACAATTAATTTTTTGAATCTACAATGTACCGTGGTTTTCTGTGAAGCTTTGTTACAAAAAGTCAAAGTATGTTGATTGACAAAAAGTAAAAAAAATAGTTCACAATGTTTTTGAGTTAACTTTATTTTTTGGCCAAATTTTTTTTTAATTTAATTTAAAACTAAACAAATACCGTTCGTTTAACAAAGTTTAAAGTACAAATGCTAGAAGTGTCATACGTTATGTTGCAAACGTAAGATTGCTCCTTGCAAACTTATTTAAAATATGATGACAATTTAACAAAAACATTTGCAAAGCGTATGCAATGTTTGACAGAATGCATGTAAACAAAAAATTATCAGATTGTCTTCACTCAGGCCAGTCTATATAAAAAAAATGCTTTAATGCTAAGAATTTAGTCACATTAATTTGTCTCTACTTGCAGAAACTCACAATTTTGTCAAACAGTTTACAAAGAATTTTAAATTAAAAAAAATCTCTATTTGCATCTTTATAAAGTTTAAATATCTCAAGAATTTTGGCCAAGTGGTTATGCACAATATAGTACTTTTGTCAACTGGGTGTTGGAGAATTACAATTTTTTTAGAAATAATCTTCTTAGCAATAAGGCAATTTTATGCTTAAAATAAGTTAAGACCTAAAACAGCTGCATGAAAAACTGCCGTTTAATGTAAATTTTTAACTAGTGGAGTGGTTAGGCCACACTTTATTAAAAACAACGCCGGCAATGTAGTGATAGTAAACGGTTAACATTGTTGCAATATAATTTTTGTAAATTCTATTGATTTCTTGCGGTTTGCCTGTTTTTCTATGGATGCGTCCTGTAAAAATTAGAATGTCTTGCCGGCCTTAAGAAACCGAAGAAAGAAAATACTCGGCTTAAAACAAAAATTGACCGGGCTAAATTTACAACGACGTAAACAAGCCTGTCAAGGATTAAAATTAGATTAAAAATAGATGGATATAAATATGAAAAAGTCAACAATTAAAGATGAGATTCTCCAGGGAGGTTGCGGTAATAGGCAATCTTCTACTACTTAAGTAGTAGTCTGCTGTAAGAATTTTGGAAAAAAACAATTCAATGACTAATGACTCCAGCAAAGCTAAGATAGTAAGCTTTAAAAGCAAAAAAAAACTTAAAAAATCCTAAATCAATTAAAACGTCAGATAACAGTGGCGTATTTAGGGGAGGAAAGCGGCGGTGGGTGCGGTCCGCATCGGGAGGCACATACTTTGGAGCGGCATTTTTTATCTAGTAGTTCAACAAATTATAAATTACTATATGATTTTGAATATTTTTCATTGTCAAGTAAATGTAGGGTTGAAAATATTATCTCTAAAAATTTATCAATTATAAATTTATAAAAACCTTTATTTGATTGACTTAGAAAGGGCGGCTAATTGGAGACCGGCCCGGTCGGCAAAAGTTTTAAGTACGCCACTGTCAGGTAATAAGGCAAAACCGCAACAGTGACACTTCACACTACCTGCATTAAATACTCTTGGTTTATCAGGAACGCATAAACTAACGGCAAAAAAAGTAAAGGGAATGAAAGAATTAAAAAAAAAACTTTAAAAATACCTTCAAGTGTATTGCTTTAACAATAACTTCAAAAGAGTTCCAAAATTGCTTCCTTAACACAGTTATGACAAAAGCTACCAAGATCCCGTTTTTAAGAATGCACATTTAAGCGGTAATTCTTGAAAATTACGTGTATAGACAAAACAACCAAAAATTGGCTCCTCAATACATTGGCTAAAAAAACCTGTTAGAGAGTAAAGAACTCTAAATCATTAATTTAAAGGATTTGTCTGATTCAAGAAGAGTTATAACATAGGTATTGAAATTACAACTAAAACCCTATTAAACACTAAAACTTAGTAAGTTGTCAATTCAAAATCAGATTTCAAAGAGACTCAACACGCCCTGCTTATAAACATGGGTTTAAAAAAAAAAAGATATACTCAGAAGACAAACTGCACTAAAGTTTTTTGAAAAAATGATTTTTTTTGGTAAATGGTAAAATCTTTTATAAGATTGGCAAGTGTCGGATTCATTTCTTTATACTAAAATGCCTACCAACTAAAAACCGCCCAATATTGAATGCCAATAGAAGTTTGAGATTTTACAGCTCATGTACTTTCTTTTGTTTAGTAATTATATAGTTAGTATTAAACTCTATAGACTGCAAAGAAATAGTGGGTTGACCTGGTTCCTGTTAGTATTATTAGAGTGCGGCTACTTGATTTGCCGGGCGTTTATAGAAGAAAGTCTTCCTGTCCTGTCCTGTTTAGCAAGTCGGGCCAGATCAGGGTTTGGATAAAACGCGAGATTATTGAAGTATTTTACGGTTAAAGTTTTAATGTGTTGGCGCAGAAGAAGCATCCTTAGGTTTGCTTGAATTTCCCTATTACGACAGTACCATAGAGCATTGAGGAGGTTCCTTAAAGTAGAACTTTAGAATGCCTCAAAACAATCTAGATGACAGCACAAAGCCGTGCCCCAGATCGGAGATGCGTATGTTAGCATAGACTTGATGGTAGAAGCCGGGTTTTGTTCCAAATTGTCATGCCGCTGTTTCAACGCAACATTGGAGCAAGAAGATTTTTTGCCTCAAGGTGCTTGGCAAAATTGGACTACGGTATGGGAACGTCGTTAAGATTGACGTTCTCATCGGGAATTGCTTTTCTTTGAGTTCACTTTGACTTGCCATTAGTCCAATCATTTATCCAGGTTGTCGGTAGCTTTTTGTAGCCTTATAATGCTTATATGGAGTGATCTTGAAGAATAGAAAAGAGCTGTGTTATCAGGAAATTGTGGCATTTAAACTCCGTGCGTCAATCACAAAGGCATATCGGCAACGTCTAAGTTAAACAACAACTGTGATAAAATAAACCTTTGAGGCACTCTTGCTTCTATCTGTCGAGAAGTAGATATATGATCAGAAATTCTGACTGCTAGTGTTCTGCGGCTTAGATATGAAGCAATCAGTCTAACAAGACGCAGAGGGAGTTTATCCCTGCACAATTTAAAAAAAAAAGCCTCTGTGTCAAACCTTATCAAAAAGTGTTTTTTTTTTTTAAGTCAAAAAAGCCATACTTGTGATTTTTTTCAGTCTGAAATCCTCAATAATATGGTCCATCACGCGGTTTAATTAATAGACAGCTGAATGGTTCCATCTAAACTTATGCTGGTGAAGGATTGTTAGCTTCCGTGTGTTTTTGTAATCTGCCAAGAATCATTTTTTCTATGACCTTACTTATGAGCCGGTAGCCTTGTAAAAACGTCCGGTCTTTTTCAGGTTTGGGGATGGTTATCACTATTATTATCACCAGTGATCTTTTCCAATCTGAAGGAAAGTGCTCAGTTTTAATAGTTGCATTTGAAATATTGGTGAGTGCCATTATTGCTTTGCGTGAGAACAATTTCAAAGCTCTGTTTGTTATCTTATCGGAACCAGGGGTGCTATTTTCGAGTTTACACAAAACACTTTTGTATAGGAAAGTGTTGTATTTTCACATGAGATTCAATATTTGTTATTTTTGAACGGTGTAACGGTCGTAACACATTTGTTCTCATGAAATACATCGAGTGGGTATAACCCATGAGAACATCCGTTTCGTAAGGGAAAATTTGACATTTATATGTTTAGGTTATAAATATCAAATATTAATTTGTTTACAATGGCATGAAACCAACAAATTCATTTAGCTGTATTGGAGGATGCTGAAAATCAAGCACATGTTGTTCGAAGCTGTCATCATCGCGATGATCTTTTTGTAAATTTAAGTAATCAGTAAGCATTTTGTTAGATTGTATTGTCTGAACATGGTAACGGTGAGCCATTTAATTGGTATTTTGTAACCATTTCTACCTATACAAAGTAGGCAATCAGCTTTGGATGTTCAAAGCGCAACTCGATCTTTATTAAAAAATTTAAATCTCGCAGGGTTTCCACCTTAAAATGTGATGGTATGCCAGCTTCAGGTGACATTTTACAGTGATGCCACATACTTTCATACGAACAACATAATTTTAATTCGAACACCGTTCAAAAATACGCGTATTCGTTTTCATGTGGTTTTTTTCATGAGAATTGATTGCCGTTCGAAACTATTCAAATAAGTTTGAAAATAGCACCCCAAGGCGGATTGAGTTTTAAATCTTTTAATAATTTTTTTGATTCGAAACGGTCGAACGCTTTTCAGCGGTTCATCGATATCCTCGGCGTTCAGGAAGTTTGTCACTGTCCTGTAAACCCAATCAATATAATCCAAAACGTCTTAGCTTTTTCTTTATTAGAATATTGAACTTCAATTTTGCCATAAATAGCTGAAATGAAGACTAAAAGATTCCATAGTATTTTGCCAGCACAAATTTTTGTGCAACCTTATCGCTTTTCTTACCTTGCTGTGGAACGCATTCATGATTTCTCGGTTTTTGGAATTGCAATGCCTCTGCCATTAACCTTTGGCGGCATTTTTGCGTCGTATCAAAGTCAAATAACGGAACTAATAAATGACATGATCAGCAATGGAAAAACGCCAAGGAAATGGAATAAAGGAACAATCTTACCCATACATAAAAAAAGGAAATAAACGGAAATGTGAAAACTACAAAAGAATCACACCAACAAGCATACCAAGCAAGATATTAACAAGAGTTTTAGAAAAAAGGATGAGAGACAAATTTGAAATGACAATAGAGGATAGCCAATGTAGATTTAAAAAAGGAAGAAGCACACAAAACCTAATATTTATAATAAGACAGTTAAATGAGAAAATGATAAAAAAAATAGAATAATGCACGTATGCTTTGTTCCTCGAAAAAGCATTTGACAGGATCAAAAGAGAAGATATATGGAATTAGTTTGAAAAGAAAGGAATTGAGAAGAAAATAATAAACATAATTAAAAACATGAACACAGAAAATAGAAACGTAGTAAGAATGAACAACAAGGAACTGAAAGAATTCTAAACTAAGAAAGAGATGAAGCAAGGATGCTTGCTAAACGCATTGTTGTTTTCAATTGTTTTAGACAAGGCTATAAAACAAAATGAATGATAAAAAAGATGAAAATGTTATAAATACGGTATTGGAAGATGGAAGTAATAGAAATAGCAAAACCACTGTTTGCAGACGATATGGCAGTGATTGCAGAGACAGAAGAGGAGCTTCAATACAACATGGAAATATTAGAGGAACAACTAAAGAAAATAAACATGAAAAAAAAACTATGAAAAAACAAAAACAATGATAATTGCGATAGAAAAACTGAACCACAACATCAGAATAAAAGGAAGGATAATAGTACAAGTTGAACAATACAGATACCTAGGAACAATAATACAAAGTAACGGAAAACTTAACAAAGAGATAGAGGACTAAATAAAAAAAACTGCAAAAATATATAACATGTTAAAAAAAAATTTCTTTAATAATAAAGAAATATCAAAAACCACAAAAACAGAAATTGTAAAAAAAGTAATCAAACCAACGTTAACATATAGTAGCAAAACATGGACAATGAAGAAAACAAATAAAAAGAATTAATGCAATGAAAATGAATTTTTTTAGAAAGATCAAAAACAACTCAAGAAAAGATAAAATAAGAAACGAGACAAACAGGACAAATTTAAAAATAAAACCAATAAAGAAAAAATAACGAAAGGTCAAATAAGATGGTATGGACATATCAAAAAAATGATTAAAGAAGGAACACTAAGAAAATTTATGAGACAAAAGTAACAGGAAAACAAAAAAAGAGGAAGACCTAGAAAAGAATGGAACAGCGCAATAAAGGAAGAGACTACAAGAAAAAAAAACACTTGGGAAAAATAAAGGAGATAGCCAAGGATAGGAAGACATGGCAAGAATATTATATAAATTAATAATACGCCATACAGCCTTACACTGAAAGATAGAAAGGCAATTGAATAAATAAATAAATCAATGTCTATGTGTTGCAAGATAGATCTAGAGGATTATCGACGTAGACTTGAAGGGTCTTAAAAGCCTTTTCCGTGGCTTGGTAAATTTGATTAGTAAGAGTTTTGACGTTTTTTTTTGAGGTCATTGACTGTTTGTACTGGTGCAAGTTTGCCTATGCTTTCTTTCAGGGTACAAGAAAAAAGAAGCCAATTCGTGCAAGTTACAAATCTTTTTCCCTCTCCTGTCCCCCTTCCGTAAAACTTCAATATTACTGAGTCGTAATCAAAAAAAGTTTATTACATTGACAACGCGTAAATTGTATGTTAAGTTGATGTTCTTGAATATTGCTATGTTAAGCGCGTCCCCTAAATGACCGACGCTGTTGTGGGAGGTGGGTTTATCCGGTCCCACCACTTGCAAATCATTTTTCTGTACGTAAACAAACAACTTTCGACCTTTGCAATTTGTTTTCAAACTATTCTACGCCGGGTGCTTTGAGTTGAAATCCTCAGCAATTATTATAGGGTAAGGACTGTCAAAAATAGTCTCTGTTTTGATGCAATTTTGCTGCTTGATGTAGACAGACGCAATTTTGCGTGTGTTTAACCCAGGCACAGTCACTACTATTGCGTTTCATTCCAGCGTAAAAGTGTCTGGGTTATCCCCTTTGGAGTAGTCCACTAATTTCTTTGCCAAGATCAATGTACCCCGCTTCATGGGTACCAAGAACTGTTGCAGACATACTTTCTGTTCTCTACGGTAATGGAAGCTCCTGATTTAGAGAACTTAGAACTGCTGAATACAAACAAATAAAAACAAGATAAAACAATGACCATGATAAATTAAGGCAACTTAAAATAGAGGATCAACACATTTGAACCATTCAAGTCACAAAGAACCAATAGAATCTAAAAAAACAAAAAAAAAAGACCAGAGGATAAAAGAAAATTTTATAGCAAATCACTTTGCTAAAGTAAGAGCAAAAGAAACCAAACAAAAAAATCCGCAGCAAACTTGATGCGAAACGCAGCAATTAAAAAAAAAATAAACTGTAAGAAAATGACACACTTAAGACAATTTTTAACAAGACCATTTCATAACACTAAAACGTTAGTAACACAATTAAGTCGAATCAAAGATTTATATGATTGATAACTGAACACTGTGGTCTTAACAAATACATACATATAATGGAAATAAAGATGGACATTATATACCGCGGGTGTATAGATCAAGACGACACATGCTAAGCAAATACAAAATTTATAATCTGCAACGCACAGTTTTTTTTTGGCAAACATAAACTAAAAAAGTGTTGAATCCATTAGTAAAAGATTATGGATTTTATCAAAAGAACACAGCTGCTAAAAAAGTAAGACGTCAAAGGTGCACAATAGGACCAACAAGCCCGCAGTGTGCAAAAAACGCCACCAATCCACCTTGAAAAAAAAAATAAGGAAGGTAAGAATCTGTAAAAACTTAAAAGTATTTTAAAGATTTTCTTCCTTCTACTAAATTTTTGCAATCTAACGCCAAGCAACTTCTTCATCTATGGTTTTGTATGGTCTTGATATGTTTTATTAAAAAAATTAAATTTTACGTTTATTTTAAATCCTTTTTTACAAGCGGTGGTGCTGCATACAACTACTATAAGCGCATGTAGACCTTATTTAAACAAACAAATTTATCCTACACTTGCATCTTTACACCCTAAATTAAAAGTAATAATTAAATTTCAAAAAATTGGAGAGCATATCGCCAGTTTCCAAATCTTTCAAGTATTTTGAAAAAAATGTTACAGACGATAAAGATTTAAATTTTAAAACAATCTTCTTAAGAAAAAACTTTGTTTTAGAAATATAATAATCTTCAAAAAAACGTTTTTACTAAAATTTTGTCTTTAATTTTTTAATCACTGATTTGTACTATAATTTTTTTTACAGAAATGTGATAAAAATGTAACCAACGTCACATATTAAGACTACTACATCTGAGAGCTTTGCTGCAAAGTTAGTGATTCTGATCTAAATTATTTGATTATTTAATGTGCCCACAATTTTGAGACAGCGCAAGGGACTTAAATTAAAGTTTCTTTTCTTAACCAAAAAAGACTAAAAAAACTGAAACCTAATCTTGAAATTGCCTAGCTATTTAAACTTAGAGACCAACAGCTTAATAGGTCATTTTCAAATGATCCCTGTGAATAAAATGCAATTTATTTGTTATTTCGAACATATTTTAGGGATTGAACCCCGGGCTGTTATCATGATACGCTGATGCTCTATATATGAGCTATTGTGATTGTAATTTTCTTGTTCTTCAGATTTGCCATTAACAGATATATATGGAATATAATTTATATATTTTACTCCACCTACTTTAGATAACCTATGCATACAAGTTTAAAAAGTTTGAGAAGAAATGCCGGTATTAACAGCATAATTTCTAGCATGCCTAGAGACGTATTGTTTAGCACTCTAGAACTCTTGCAAAAGACTAACACATTATTAAATTTTGTTTTTTTAAGTAAACATTGTTTTTAGGTGAAACTTTAATTTATTTTTAATATTAATTAATTATTTTGTGAAAGTTTTATCAAAAATAGTCTACGTTCTTTTAGTTTAGTATATTTGTTTTTTTTATGTTTTTTGGTATTTTCTAATTATTAGCAATATTTTTCGATTATTTAAAATTTTTAAATTAAACTCATCATTATCAAATAATTTGTAGTAACATAATTTGAATAAATATATGACAAAAATCGCATCATGTTCTTCATTTGGCAATAATAGTATTTTATACGAGTATTAATACTATTTAAAAAATGTTTGGTATTTTATCTATTCTGCAAACTTGTTTAAAAATATATTTAAGAACATATGTTATACTATTTCATAATTGACTCAAAGAACTGAAATAAAACATTTGCTTTAAAACAAAAATTGTAAAAAATTTTTCACTTACATCATTAATATTCTTTCATAGTATAGAGTTAGTAATAAATAAATAAACAATAAAATAATTATACATACAGGGTTAGTCAAAATTATGAAACATCAAAATAATTCTCCAACAGTAAAAAAATTTATATAATTTCTTGATACATAAAAATATCATAATTGCTAATAAGATTTTTTGAAAATATAAATATAATTTAAAAAAATTCAAACATAATGCGGGAATTTGGAATATAGAAAATATTTTATTTAAATTATTATATAAAAATATTTATATGGTTATAAGAGTTTTATTCAACAATACAAATTACAGCAGCTGCACAGCGTGTAAAAATATCAAATTACAGAGACTATGACCATAACAAAATCCCTGAATTAGAACCTCAACATTTAAAGTATAGGTCATCTACGGTTTCATTATATTCATTATTTTATAAATTATACCTAAATATGTAACAGTTAATATAAAACCTGATATATTTAAATTTGCCCAGAGTTAATTCAAATTGTCAGATGGTTTTTATATTTTACATACCAAGATCGAGTTTATATTGTTATAAAAATCTGTACAAGTAAAGTTAAAATTCTCGGTAAATACTCCTACATAAATATATCATGAAGAATACAAAGCATAAAACCGGTGACAAGCTGCTTTTTCAATTTTATTTATGTAATTGTCGTTTATCTCTGAATTAAACAAACTCTTTATATATTTTTCGAGTGTCTCCAATGGGCCTTTTATTTTCGTATGTATGTGCATGTGACCGTGTGTACTTTAAGTGAATGTTAAGTATTATCCCACACATGAAAACGAATATCAAATGCAGTGAGTACGTGAATAGGTTCTTTGAACTTTAATACATTTCGTAACGACCACGAGCTCCATAACTTCGGCCCGATTGTGCTTTGGCTCCCTGGCTGAATTTTTGTTTCATCATACTAGCACACACATAGGAACCGGGGTCAATGCATTTTCGTTGACAAACCTTTTTTTATATGTTTCAACTCTCGTCGCTGAGATTCAGATTCGTTTTCGACGAGAGTATTTATGAACTAATTTACTGACAAGATGCAAATCAACAGAAATAGATTGGCGATGCGAGATCAAAAAAATACATTTTTTTAAAAATACATTTTTTAACAGGATATTGCTCCCAGATGTTTAAAAAAATCGAAGACATCTTCTATATTAAAATCCCTCAAAAGTCAATGCTCCTTTAAATATGTCTTAAAATTCAATTCAATAATCCTTCATTGTTTGCAATAGTTTGTTTTGTTTAGTCTATGTTCGTCGTGTAGAGATAATTCCTGTGACGTTGGAATGAAAGCGAAGCAGGTTTTCAGCTCCATTGTCTAAATCTTGAGCTTGTGCAGGAGGGCTCCGCTAAGCAGGAGCGGGCAATATTTTGGCAGTATTGATCTGTTGAGGGGGACCTCAGGCCGATGAACCCGAGCACAGCACGTGTAAGAGTGGTCCACGTGCCGAACCAGGCTATGCTTACCCTAGTTTCGGTCGAATATCCAGGAACGACCGCATCAGAAGCATGGTTGTCCTGTGCACATCTTGAACTCGCATAACCTCTCTACACGTATAGCCGCCGAAATTTTATATGTGCAACAAATAAAAAATGAAACCACCGAATCAATTATGTGCAACAGTCATTACTGGCCATTTTTTTAGTCTGCACAAATTTTTCCTGAGGCTGTCACGAGATTATAAATCATGGATTATAATTACTTATGTTGACTTATCACTGCAAATTTATTATAATTATTACTACACTTATAATTTATTTGATTAAAGATTAAAGCAATCAAATCTAACTGCGTATATTTGGATTGACAGAATATAGTTATTTTTATTTGTTTAATATATATTCAATGACCTTTACAATAATTAAATTTTATTGGGTGTGAATGCGCTTGTTGTTAATTGAATAGAAAAATGTTTTTAAAATTTGCTGACAACTAACTCAAGTTTGTTACACTTGAAGGTATAATATTGATTTATTACATAATGAACAGTTTTAAATATTTATTTAATTCGTTACTGATTATGTATGCACTTTATTGTTCTATTTTTCGTAACAGCGTCCACATTAGTATGAGTTTTAAATTTAATGTTCTATATGTTACTTTTTTATTAAAACAACAATTAAGTGGTAAATTTGATCAATATTACAAGCAAATTGATTGTGGCTGAAAAAACAAAGATTAAATCAATACAATGAGTCATTTGAGGACATCACATCTGGTAGAATACAATGAATTTAATCTATTGCACTCATTTAGTATATGAATAAACTAATGGCCAACTTTTATGATGTTATTTATTAAAGAGTGTGCTTTGCCGACATAGTTGAAGCTAAAATGCTATACATAAATGTGAATTGTTTTTAAATATATTAATAATTTATGTTGTAAATATTAATTTATTGTTGTGTAACTTATATAAATGAATACTAAAACATATTTATTCTTTAAGCTTTCAAATTAAAATATCTTCACGTTTTTTTATTTGTATAATAATTAAATACTCTATTCTACGTTTTTCATGTGCATCCAATTTAATAACTATATAAAGTCAAAAGTGTACGTTGTATACCCAAACAGATGCACCTTAAAGTTCAATGCTCTTTACTTCACGAATTTCGAACTCGACAACAAGCACACAAACCAAATGAACAATTTGTAATCACAAACCTGCTGGTGAATAAATAACCTATCTTAATAAAAATCAGATTAATAGTGTCAATTTGCATAACGTAATAGTGGTTGTCTCAATCGAATGGAATTTTACGCTAGCTTTCATTTTTTGATCTAATAAAAAATCATAATGTAGAGTAACGAGTGGAAAATTCCATTAGAGTATTTATTAATAATTATATAGCGTGCGATTTTTTTATTTGTTTGGTCAAAACATGAATGGAGGTGAGCCTCATTGTTTGTTCAATGACAGGAAACGGAACTTGACAATGAAGTTTGGTCATCCTGCAGGAAATTAAAAATATTGTTATGTTAAGATTTCATACTTTATATATTTAATAAATATCTTTGTCATAACTACTTTCTTATGACCTTATCTCAAATTAAGTTGCAGTAACACACGCAATGACAAACACTTTTATTTAAATAAGTAGTATCGTGACAAACAAATATTGTATTCATGAGAGTGCCTATGAAGCTCAAGTTTTTTTTCAAACATAGTCTAACATCAAATGTAAACAATACATAGATTTACAATTGCTATTACATTTATTTATAAAATTACATAAAAGTAATCAAATTAAAAATGTTACTTGTAACCAGATTGCAGAATTATAGTTTCAAACAAAAACCTTCATTCAAATTCCGTTTCTTTTTTTTTTACCTCGAGCATTACATTCATTTAGTCACAAACATGTAATTTAATGTAAATTTTTACAAACTCTCGTAACAGAACAAATATCGATGCCTTACCCGGGATTCAAACCCAGGACCTCCAGTACCGTAACTAGTCTCTCAACCGTTGCGCCACCGAGGTCGGTTCAAATCCTGTTATTTTAATAACTTAACTATCTCAGCATTTTATAAATACTATATTGCAAAAAATAATCAGTTATTTGCTTTTGTAATACACAAATTGCAATCATTATGGAGAAATTTGTAACTATTTTTTTTTTGAGCATATTTAGCAGAATTCAAATAATTGATAAAAAAAATTATATGTAGCATATTTTTACTGTTTAATGGTTTAAACTCCATTTTATATGACATTTATTAAGTACAAAAAACGTTTGACTCAATAGAACTTTATGCAGTTTTCAACACATTGGACAACGCTAGTTTTTGTGGCCCTAATATGATTACTGCAATCTTAGTGATTCCAATTGCTGTTTTTACTGAACAAAGTTGTTTTTTTCAATTATTGTAAGAGCTACTATTTATTATGCTTCAGGGAGATATTGTTTTCTATTGATGTCCAATCTTCTTGGTTTAATTGTAGACACTTTAAACCATGGTACCACAAGGTTGACTTTTTGAGTTGAGTTTGATTTACACTTCTAGATATGGATTATTATGTGATTGTACATGCTTCCAATTTATATTTGTCAGCTCTTGCACTTCAGTTACACAATTTGCCACATATGTTTTCTATTTGTTAAAACTTCAGAGCGGACCTATCTATGAGCAATGGTAAAATCTGACTTGTAGAATTTGTTGTCAAACTTCAGTTTTTGTCAAGCGCGCAAGGCAGTGACATTGTTTGCAATAGTGCAACTTTAGAGAGTCTTACATCTGATATATATGCAACAATCATATGACGCCTCAGATGCATTGCAAAATCCGTGTAATTCTAAGTTGGTGTAAGTCTCGTGTTTGTGTATGTACCGTGATACTTGTATTGTATTGATGAATTTGAGATCGTTTTTTGTATTAGTGCCACAACGTTTGTATATCCATTGGAATGGCAGTGCTTTAGCTACTAAACACATTAAAATTAGCATTTTTGCTTTTATTATGACTGGTCTAATCAAACCCAGTTGATCAAATAGTTCTGCTATCTCTGATAAGATGTTTTGTCTTGACACACGTGTAGGTCAGCAAATCTATTAATTTTATCACTGTTGTTTTGTTTATAGGTAATATTATACAGGGATTAAATGAAAATTTGACAAATAAAAACCATCTGTCCGGAGTGTTTAAACTTTTATTCTTTTTCTAGTGAATTCATAGTATAGCAAAACTCTTAAAATAGGGATACCAACGGAGCAAATGGAAAAAAAAAACAAAAAGTAGCAGAGTCTTTTAAATACTGTTGAACTTGGCTATGACAAGTCTAAAACGGTGTATCTACACTCAAATATTGTTGGGTTATATTGATTTCAGTGTAACTTAAAGGTCGGTTAATAGTTTGCACTAGGTGGTATAGTTCTGAACCTGTAAAACTTGTTGACGGTGCAATCTTAGAATTTTAGTTGTGTAGTCGTCTCATAGAAAGTTGTTGCTAAACAATAGATTTAGGGGATGTTGTTCTGACAGGTTTAGACAAGTTTTTACTTACAGATAATTAGTTGTCCGGTAAGGATGTTAACTTGAATGCTACAGAGAAATGCTTGTTCAGAAAATATTGTTTTTATGCGCTTTCTGTATACAATATACTTTGCTTTTAGTTAATGGTGGACCCGCTTAAAAGCTGTAATAAATTTAAAAAGAAAAAATGAATCAAGAAGATGTGCAAAACAGGAATTTTGTTTTTGTAAATTCTTTTACTAATTACAATCAGCCACAAAAGTAAAAATGTTTGAAATATAAGCATATCCTCTTAGATATACGTCGGGTTTATTGGCTAAAGATATTTATGCAAAATTCATACAGCTGTAGAAGTTTAAATTTTTATTTTTTTTTTAAATAGTTAATAAATATTATAATAACTAATTCATTTAGAGATACCTTTTTTAGTAGGGGTTTTATGGTTTATGGCTCTGAGTCAAACTGTTTTGTTATTTTTGTTCAGTAACAGTTGACATTTCATAATGGAAAGTATTAGCTTGGCACAGAGTTTACAATTTATTTAGCTGTGTTACGAAAATTATTGCTCTATAAAGAAAGTATGTTGTACGCTTAGAGCAACTTATGGTTTACATAATCGGCCAACAGAACGCACAATTTGCTGTACTACTAAAAAAAATGATATTAATATTCATCATTAGATAATACGCAATAAAACAGACCACATCCAGCACGTAGTGAAGAAAATATAACGGCGGTAGCTGAGAGTGTACGCAATGACTTGGTAATTCGATTTAGCGCCATTCTCAACAGTTTGGCATGTTGTTTAGAACAACTTGGCATATTTTACGTAATAATCTTGATTTAAATGCATACAAAATGTAATTCATGCAAGAATTAAAGCCGGCCGACCTTCTAAATCATCATTGTTTCAGGCTTTGAGGTCTTAAAAAGCTTCAAACAGATCTACTGTTTTTGACCAAAATTTTGTTCAACGATGAGACTCATTTCTGGCTACGTCAATAAGCAAAATTGCCGTATGTGAGCTGAAAACAATAAGCTTTTCAACTCTACCAGAAAATTTTTAAGAGCTGTTATTACATTCAAACAAAACAACGTTTTTTTTTTTAAATTAGGCCTGCCGGAACGTAACTGTGAATGGCTTCCGTTATCGCACAATAAAAACAGGCTTGCTGCCTAAAATGGAAACCGGTAATCTCGACTACATTTAATTCTATCAAAACGGCTCTACTTGCTACATAGCCCGTGAAACCATGGCTTCATTACTAGAACGATTCGGTGAACAGTTAATTTCACCTCTCGGACCTGTAAATTGGCCTAATAGATCATGTAATATCGCAGCTCTAAACTTTTTCTTTTGGAACTACGTATAGTCCAAAGTCTACGTGAATAAGTCGACTTGGCTTGGGGAATTGGAAAACAACATTACTTCCGTCATTTGCCAAACACCACTGAAAATGCTTGAACATGTCATCGAAAATTGAAACTTTTGAATGGACCATGTTACCCGTATATACAGCCAACATTTAAAAAAAAAAAATTAAAAAAAAAAATGTCCAAAATAGTTGTTTTATATGATCATAAAGATTTCTCGATAAAAATAATTTTTATAATGTGACACATTGACATGATCTTTAACTTGACAAGAAATATTAAGAAAAAAAACTTTTGTGATCTATAACTTATTGGTGTTTTATTAAACAAAACTATTAATAAACAAATAAACTTTTTTTACTATAAGTTATAATTATTTAAAATTTTATTTTTTTATTTTTTTCAAGAGCGATTTTGTTTAAAATCGTTTGTACTAAATGTTTCATAAAATATTATTATTTATTTTAGAAATAAAAAAGTAAACCTTAAGCTAAGGGATGTATATTTTATCATCATTTTTAAATAACGTATGTAACTGTAGTTGAAATGAATGAAATGAATAGCAACCCCCTACCTGTAAAGGTGCAGGTTTATGATATTGTATTTGTAGCTCATTGTAATACGTATTACTATGCCAACGCGGGTGATGAATCAGAGAGTAAAAACATCAACATATGTTATTGGAATACAATTTCCAATTATATATTTTTTATTTTGACTATAATCAGTAGTTATAAAAAGCAAATATTATTTTTTTATAAACACTTTGTTACGCACAGAGAAGCCGTGCAAAATGAACATATTACGCAAAGATCATTTTATAACATTTAAAAAACTGTATATAGTTTTTAAATTACTAAAATGTGATGTTTAGAAATGACTTACTTTTAATGTATCTAGGTTTGACTGTTTTAAATTTACAATAATTCAAATAACTCGTCTTTGAACAACGTTTAGAAGGGTGTAGTTTCAAATGCAACTATAAACAATATTTAATAAAAAATGTAATACATAGTTTTAGTATTTTAAATCATTAATATTACATACATTTAAATTTAAATTGATATGAGTTTACGTGAAGGTTTTATAATCAAATAAGAAACACTATTTGATATGTTTTCTGTTTTATTGACAGAAACAAGATTGTGCAACAAATAGTATACGATACTTATTCAGTAAATACTGCAGTATTGTAAAATGCACTTACTGAATACGCATCGTAATATACTAATAATATTGCTTCTATGTACTAACATTATTTAACTTAGTAATATATTAATACTTTATCCAGTGGAACAATAATATAAATTTGCACAGAATGGTTTTGGTCTATAGCTTTTTCATATTTATTCTGTACCTTAGATTGTTAATAAAATAACTTTGTACATAAATTGTCATTGAAATCAAAATAAACATATTTATTACAACTATTATAATTTAATAGAAAAAAAACTGATGATGTTAGGTTGGCATAACACAACATTTGTCCAAGTCCGCTCAACACATCCTATCTTATTTACGTTAGATTGCTTGATTTGCTAATGATTCTTGACAAAATCCATTACTGACTTAATTTATTTAACCAAGCGTTTACTAAGAATTAAACTTAATTTTAATTTAGAATTAATTGCAAAATTTAAAAAAAAAATGAAAATTACGATAAAATTGAATATTTAATTGTGTAGTTAAAATTATATTATATTGAAGCTGCAACAATTAAAATTCCAATATTTTAATCTCAAGCATTAGAAACTAAAGCAATTTAATGTATTCATTCGGTAAATATTGTTTTCTATTAATATTTAACATGGTTATGCGGTTTATTACAAGTAAGCTACAATGATTTCAGATCATTTAAATATTGTTCTTGAAATCTCTTTTTAAACTTAATTGCCAAAATAAATTAAAACTAATAGCAGTTTGTCGTAGGCTCTTCTACTTATTTAAGAATATTGAAACTATTCTTAATATAATTAAAATGTTGATTATTATGAACACTTTGCTTTATTAAACATAATAAATAACAACTAAAAGAAGCAACATGCAAGTAAAAAAAAAACATTTTATCAAAATATTGGCTGCGTTCAGAACGACTTATCATGCAAACTGAACGCGGTTGCTGACTACCGTTGAGTTGCGTTCAGAACGATTCATCAGTCGCTCAAAGTTTTGAATTTAAATAAATAAGCGGCAGTCAGCAAGTGCGTACAGTACGCATGATGAGTTGTTCTGATCGCGGCCATTGTCTCACCTAATAATATATTAAGTTGTCCTAATAGGTAATAAGTTACTTTGGTTAAATCTTGGTAGTCAATACACAACTTATTGTCGGTACGTTGTGTTTTTGTCTATCTATAGCATAGTCTGTTAAGTGAGTAGTAGTTAAGCGGACACTTGCGTGTACTAGTTTTTGAATAATAACGTTTGTTTGTTAACTGAGTTGGTATAGCGTTTTATAAATTGGTTGGTTCTGGGTTTGAGAAGAAGTGTTAGACATTAAGCTTTTTTATATCTTTTTCAGTAGTATTATTACTTTGTTGTCCCAGAACACAGTCAAACCAAAACATTGTTTTTAGAAATTTATTGTGCGTAGTAGTAATCCGGATAGGTACATACATGGTCTGTTGTCTCATTTCACATCCACTACCAGGATTTACAATGTCAATGTTTTCAGTTTGCAGATTTTTTTAAGAGTTTTAAGTAATAGTTGATGGTATTTGAGTTTAAAGCAATTATTGTATCTTTTTCTTGTTTATAGCCAGGATTGTTGTACCATTGTATTTTAAATTTAATCATTAGAGTGTTTTTTATTCAACGTTAATTTTTATGATGGTGCCCTGTAAAAGTTTTGTGTTGTCGATAATGTAAACCTAGTTCCAATAACTTTTAATAGTAATAATTTCTCAAAATAATGTAGATTGGCAAGTAACTGAAGCCAATGTGTACCAAGTAGCTGTAGCAATAAAATGAGATTAAGTGGATGGCTATAATATAAACTCCAGCAAATTTTTAGGAAATTATGACATTTATTAACTCAGGATGTTAGTCTAATATATGATCAGTGTCGATTTAATCATAATTACATTTAATATGAGTATGGGTGGACCAGATACTAGGCCTTGTCAGTGTCTACAGCGCCTTTATTTTTTCAATTAACGGGTGCGATAATATATATTTGTATTTTTACATATTCAAAGACAGCTTGTGTGGTAGTAACACAATTATAAGCCCTAAAAATATCGGCTCACCACACACAATAACATTAGCTCAAAGATAGTTAATTTATTTTAATTTCTGTAATTCAAAATAACAAAAGTTTAGAAATAAATAGTTTAAATAAAGTTTTAAATAAAAAACATCCAATATACTTATAGACGCGCTTTGCTAAATTTCTCAATGAGATAACATACAAACAAATATGCTTGTGCATAAAAAAAATCTTGCTGTTTCTTGGCAATAGTCTAAATCTAATCTTCTCGAGTTTTTTATGGATTAAAAAAAAATTTAAGCTGCAAATGCAGTAGAGTAGAGTTGATTATAATATATTTAAACTATTAATAATTTAGCTACTGCAATAGTATATTGTACAACTAACACGTAATGATTCCTATTTTCTACAAGTAAAAACGTTGTTGTACAATCATTTGGCAAGTGCAGCAATTCATACAAATGCATAATAAACATTACGTGCAAATTGTACACTTTTTTTTTACAACAACATTTGATAAATTTTTTTTTTATAAAAACATTGTGCAAGTTAAACACTGTTTTTATCACTAAAATCTTAAAAGTATACAGGGTGTTTAAAAAATAATGTAAAATATTTAAGGGGGTAGTAGTACAAACCACAACAAACAAAAAAGTCTTAATAAACATGGGTTGTCATAGCAACAGTTTTGGAAATATGGAACGTTAATTATTTTTATATATTTTTACAAAGAACAGAGCTATAGACGATGTTTGAAGTGCTCTCTTTCCATTTCCAAGCAGGCACGACATTTTTGTCTGAAGGACATTTGTACTTTTTCTAAAACCCCCTCATTGGCTCGAATTTCTTGGAACTTTTCATTAGTTTTTAACTGCAGCTTCTCGAAGCTATTTACAGGAGTAGCATACACTAATAATTTCAAATATTCTCAAAGAAAAAAAACAAGAGGGTTTAAATCAGACAATCTTGCTGGCTATAAAACTGGTCTGCCTCTTTCTACCCTCCTATGTGAAAAAGTTTGGTTTAAATGCTCTCTAACGGTAATCAAAAAATGAGCTGGAGAAGAAAAGATCATACATTGTGTTCTGCAGAAAGTTGAGGTAAGCAGCGCCTGGTAATTGGTTTGGTAAAACAACAGGACATAGAAACCTATCGCCTACAATACCCATTCAAATGTTTAATGAAAAACCTGTCTGATGTCCACATTCAATTACAGAATGGGAATTTTTTCGGCCCAACAATGTACATTATGAAATTTTTTGTCAAGAAACTGCGGGTTTTTAGCATCCTTGCGTAGAAACCAGCAACAAAAAACCAAACGTGCCTGATGATCAGTTAAATTTAAGGCCTGTACTTGTTGTACATGGTATGGATAGAGCAACTGCTTGTGGAGGATTCTCCAAACAAGAGTAGCACCGATTCCTACCTTGGCTGATATTTTCTACACACTTGTCTCTAGATTATGCTCTATCCGTGTTATAATTTTTTGTTTTGCTTTGGGAGTAGATACCGACCTTAGTCTGCCGGAAAGATAGCACTGTTTTTGAAGTAAACCGGTATCTTCCAAACATACGATTTAAAGGAATCTGACAATTTGGATAAACTTCTACATAATGACGTCGCGCTTTGATGACAATGCTATCAGCACGACCATACATGAAATGCATGTCGGCTAGTTCTGCATTAGAGTAATCAGCCATAGCAATGAAAACTTGTGCACTAACAACAACTGTCAATTACTAAATGTTTATTTTACAAAACATCAGCCAACTATGATAAGAAAATGCACGTTTTTGCAAAATAAAAAATTGAGGAAAAAAAAGAATAGTAAAAATAAATAATGTTTCATATCTCCGAAACCGTTGTTATGACAACTCATGTTTATTAAGACTTTTTTGTTTGTTGTGGTTTGTACTACTACCTCCTTAAATATTTTACAATCTTTTTGCAAAATAAAAAATAGAGGGAAAAAGAATAATAAAAATAAATCATATATAAAATATATAAAGAAGAGACGCAATGTCCTCAAATGAGACAGTTGTAAAAGCAATAATTTCGAATAAAGCCTAGTTAAATAGGTAAATTTATACGAATGCCACAACGACATATGTAGCGCTCGTTACTATTTGTTCAATCGGACAACCCAATAATAACATTAAAAAATTAAATTTATGAAAAAATATTCTAAACTAAAAAACATCCATAGACGCGTTTCGAGGTTTACCTCTCATCAGTATGGCTTTATTTATTTAAACTAATTGATTTTTAACTTACTTCGTCAACATTGTTCACCACCACAGTTCAAAGTGAATATTTTTCTATTTTTAATTTTCAAATTCCTGTTTTAATTCTTTCATGTCATTACCATCAGCTTAATATCCCGAAATAATTAGTTTATTTGTTCATTCTCAGAATGCTATTAACCATAGCCATTAAATAAAGTCATTAAGTCAGTTAGTATAAATAGTCAATACACCCTTTAAAATATTCACTTTGAACTGTGGTGGTGAACAATGTTGACGAAGTAAGTTAAAAATCAATTAGTTTAAATAAATAAAGCCATACTGATGAGAGGTAAACCTCGAAACGCGTCTATGGATGTTTTTTAGTTTAGAATATTTTTTCATAAATTTAATTTTTTAATGTTAAAATAAATCATGTTTCATATCTCCGAAACCGTTGTTATGACAACCCATGTTTATTAAGACTTTTTTGTTTGTTGTCGTTTGTATTGCTACCCTCTTAAATATTTTACATTTTTTTTCAAAATAAAAAATAGAGCTAAAAGAATAATAAAAATAAATAATTTTTCATATCTATAAATAGTTTACATTCTTTTTTGAACACCCTGTATATGTAAAAAAAATATTTTTTAAATGTTATAATGTTTAATTTAACAAGTGATTTGTATTCTATTTAAAAAAAACGATGTCATATCTCCTGAAACAGGGCTTGTATTAAAAATCAAAATACTTCGCTATATAGATTAAAATTTTTACAAAAACTTTTATTAAGGTTATTTTTTACATAAACCAAAAAATACAGCCAATAATCAGGTGTTTCCATACATTTGTCCAACCTTGTATATTAAACCTACTCACAATCACACGCCAATGCAAAATCTGAATGGTATGAAACCCGTCGCCGCCACCATTATGAAACACCATTACATTGCCATTATTATACCTTGTTTCAATAGTAAACATTACATACCTACATTCATTAATGTTTAATGCAATATAAGTACTATATATGTACAAGTATTATATTTTAATTTAATTTAAATTTAATTTACTTCAACCTTATTGTAAAAAAGACCAATATAAACAAAACTTGATACTTTAAACAAAATAGTTATGTATGATAATGATACACAGTAGCAATAATAGATTTTATTCGCAAGCAAAAAAATTAATTTATTTTTTATATACTGCAAGTATATCAAAGCATATGTAGTGTGTTCATTTTATTTCAATTAGTTTGTTTTGATATTGATTATTTATTTGTAGTAGTAATCTAAGTACATAATGAATTATGAAATGGTTAAAGATAAAGCCTGAAAACTGTAACATAGAAATGACAAGTAAGTATACTTTTTTATATTTAATTGAAACTAATACAAAATAAAAATAATCATTTGTATAATAACATTATCTAATTTTTGTTTGATTAATATCTTGTGTATTAATAAAATACTTTTGGTATTTTGACAAATGATATAGTTCAAAATAGAAAAAATCTTATATACCCAGCTAAAATACACGTTTTTAAAAATATTTTTTTATACCTTCTAATTTGAATAAAT
Source organism: Tachinus rufipes (assembly GCA_963932245.1). Classification (NCBI taxonomy): domain Eukaryota; kingdom Metazoa; phylum Arthropoda; class Insecta; order Coleoptera; family Staphylinidae; genus Tachinus; species Tachinus rufipes. The sequence continues at coordinate 38,538,471 of OZ010741.1, read as the reverse complement.
TTATCAAAATCTAAATATTCGGTTGTTCCAAATATTGATTAAATTATTACTAATAATTAATTTTAGTTATAGCATAGGTTGTGAAAATTTGCATAAATTTAAACAAATTTACGAGCAAAAATATCTGTTGAAGCATGTTCCGTAAGCTTAAAGAAAAAAGAGCTTCAAATTGCTAAAAAGAAACAGTAGAAAACTGTACACAGAACATTAAAGATGCTATTTTACAAGTTACAAGTAGATAATAGTTTTTAGGTGAGTACTATGCAAATAAGCACAACTTTGAACGTAAATCATTTATCTGTTTGGCAAACATAAACTACCCATCTACGGTTATACAGGGTGATTTATAATAAAAAGCAAAAAATTATAATTTGTATTTGATATTCTGAATAAAAAATAGTTTTTTGTTTTGGAGATATCAAAGCATGAAGTTTTCTGAACTTATTTAGTTTTTGTCTATAAAATTAATAATAAGTCACGGAAACTGATTTAAAACAAAAGACTTATTTACTAGTACTTACGTACGTACGTACGGCCAATCAATAAAAAAGATATTTTGTATTTTTTTAAAATATTTAAAAAACATTATTTACGCCAGAAGATAACACACAAAATACATTTTGACAAAGAATTGTAGATGTTGCTAACAATTAAAAAATTATAGCTGCTTGTTATTAGTTATATAGTTTTATTTTAATTAAAACATGTTTTGAAAACCATTTGACCTAAAGTTTTTTTGTTTGTTTTGTTTACTACTATCACTAGTCAAACAAATTAGTTTATTCTGCTAAAGTTAAAATGTATTTTATTTGTCTAGAAAGAATTTTGAGAGCCGGACAACAATAACAATTACTATGTAGTACTATACAAGGTGTCTCAAAATTGACGCCTGTGCTTTTGGAAATTGACTCAGTCTTCCTGAAAATAAAGAGTGCAATATTTTTTGTTTGTCTTTTGTTAGCAGCGTGAATACAAATCTTTAGAATTCAGAACAAGTTTGCGGTGAACTTGTTCTTTCAAATAACCCCAAAAAAAGTAATCCAACGGATTCAGATTCGAGGATCTAGGAAGCCATAGTATTGACCCATCTTTCGTATAGACATTTTTAATTGTATTCCATATTGCACCATCATGTTCAAACCAACAATTTAATCTACCTAACTCAGCCCAAATGTTAATTGACCATCGTTTTCGATAAGATCTTTGGCGTATTAATATTAAGAGTTTTTATTTATCTATTAGATTATGCGTATTTATAATACCTGTTTCAGTAAATGTAAAATCATTACAGAATTTTTTCAATAAAATGTAGATCATTGTTAACGCTATGCAACAACCATCTACAAAAATTTACTCAAAGCTCCCTATTTCCGTCATGCAAAACTGGATCTTTTTGAAGCCTAAATGAATGCAAACCATTTCTCCTGAATAGTTTGTGAATAGTGTCTTTTTGGGTATGAGTTTGAGACGATACTATTTATTGATCAAATCAACTAATTCAAGAATTTGCTTTTCTTGATAGACGGATATTGTTAATTAACGTCTTGCCTGATTTTTGCGAGGATTTAAATTCTAGCAATCTTTTTTCTACCCGTCTTATAATTTTTGCAATTTTAAATAACTATCAAATGCATTATAAACTAAGCTAAAATATATAACAATAAATTTACTTTTTATAAGAAATTGCAGTATATTTAAAGGGTTATTAATTATTTTGTTGTTAATATTCTTTTTAGACATTTAAAAATTTGAGATTAAATACTGCATTAACAAAAATAAGATAAGCATCAATTTTAGGTATTGGGTTAAATTTGCAAAAATTACTTTTTAAATGCCACTTGTATATTTACCAATAGCTCAAAAAGTAGCAAAGATGTGCTCTTGCGGTAAATAAGCTGCAGTTTTTGTTCTATTGTGAGTTTTACATCTATTGTAAATTGTTTTAAAAGTATTACTTGATTGAAGAGGATTGATAGAACTTATCAAGCAAATGCTCTGCTAGTAAGCTATCTCACCGTATTACATTTGATTTGCCAAGTGTCAGCAGTGTTTATTCTGCCAAACTGTATTTTATCTATCAAGTTCTTTTTAACATCCAATAAAAGTGCAAGATCATCTTATGTTATATATATATACAGACTTATTGAATATTAAAAGCCATATATAACCAATATTCTGATTATTAATTCCTAAATATCAGTGGCAACAATTAAACTGACAAGATTTATAACTAACGCCAATAATTTTACAACTAAATTTTGTGTTTAGGATATTTGTAGTTTTTTACAACAATTAATGTTGTCTAGCTAGCAAACGGAGTGGTTTAATATTAAAAGCAACAAAATGCAATATGCTAAAAAGTAAAGTTACCCAGTAGTGTATTTATGCATCCTAAAGCGTAAAAAAAAGGTTTTCTTTACGCGAGCATTTGCTGGCTTTTGAGGAGTTTTTAATTTTGTAATACCTGTAATGCTAGTTTTTGGAACAGAGAGATGCATCCAAATTGTCACCAAGTCTATTGATTGTCTTAAGCATTTAGACCGCTGATGTTAAGTGTCTGCTCAAATTTGTTTGTTGGGCAGACTAGGTATATGCTTATAAAAATGTATATTAGTGTGTCGTATAATCCAGCAGTGTCTGAAACTTTTTACTTTTGACACACTTGTTTAAATAAATAAAGTTATGTTTTGTTATTGTTTTAAATAGTTTGTAATAGTTTGTAATAGTGTTACGCCAAATTTTATATATTAATTAACTTAATATCAATTTATTCCAGAAACGGTTATTGCGGTCAAACCCGATAACGTTTCCGCGTGCTTTCTTACAAATTGAACTTGTGATGCCAAAATTTCTATAATTGCATCAATACATAGAATACTATATTCTCAATCACCTAATTAAAATATTTTAAAATACCAGTGCCCCTACCTTATGTTCACAGTGTGAGTGTCAAGAAAACCGTTGCGTTTTTCTTAAATTTTTTGCTAGCAAATTTCTAATTAAGTCCTAATTAAGTTATGAAGTTAAGATAGTTATATAAGCTCTTACCAAGCTGCGCGCGGGTGGGGGCACCGACGGCACCGCCATAGTTAGAACACTGCTCTGCATACAACCTCTAGACTCAACCGACCAGTTTAAGCTTAACAATCTAGTTATTGTGCAATTTCAAAGGTTTATATCCCAGTGCACAAAGCATGCTCTCAACGGCTGTTACGTATAAAACCAGGTCTCAAATGCCAGTGTATGAATAAAGAACTTTTACAGCCTAGTAAAACCTCAACTCTGGCAGCATACCTACCATGCTACAACTGTAAAATATCTCAATGAACCCAACAGCAATGTATTTTGCTGTTTACATCTCCAAGACTTTCTATGACCTATGTGTAAATAACCTTAGACAGTTGTGAAGTATCTTAATGACCTTTTTGTAAATGTACATTTTCACACCCTAAAGACGACCCACTTGGCCTGTGTGTGAATAATCTCAACACATCTTCAGACACTACCTGTACGTAAATAGCATTGTATACGGTAAATTAATTATTCTAAACAATGCTAACAAAAACCACTGATAATAATGGTTTATTTTATTGTTGTTATTTATGTTGTATTTTTTTTAATATACCACTTTAGTGCATAGTATTTTATATTTTATATAGTTAGAAGAAAGAACTGGCATTAATAGTCTTTTTAGACTATATATGACTGTGAGTTATATTTTTAGGAACCAATTTTAATAAATAACAATAATACAAATTAAACGTTTTTAATTATTTAACTAACATGAGATTATAAATTAATAATAATTATAAATAAATAAATTAAACAAAATTACGTGTGTTAATAAGTGACACAAGCAATAAGTTATATTGTCAATTATCAATATTTAAATATCAAATATATAATTTGTTCAAACAACGTCACGTGACATATAAATTATATTCTCTAGTGACTTTTTTAAAAATAATTTAGCAATAAATAACATAATACAAAAGTTGTTGTTTTAATTTTTTTTAATAACAGCAACGTAAGAAACTAACAAAAAGTAGATCAACAATATTGCCAAAAATTTCTTATAAAAAGTATTCTTGGATGTTTTTAGAAAATTAGTATTAAGCGAGTTATTTTTTAAATTAGCCTACGCGTGTTTTTTGACAAAGTTAAAAGTTAATCAAAAATTAAAAATATATCATTAGTGGTTAAAACAATGATTAACGCTATAAAAATCAATTGATAAAATATTAACCCATTCTGGTTTTTCTCCTTAATGTTAGGTAATGTATTTATAACCACGTTCTTTAATTTTACTGTTTTGCATCTAATGTTTATGTAATTAAGTAATAAATATACATTTATAGTTACTTATTAATAAACTATTATAAATTCATACAACATGATGATACTGAATATAAATAGAATATAATGTATTAATTTGTTCAAATCAATACCATCACAATTACAATTAAATTTAAATTAATAAAAACTATTCAATATAAAAGTCATATATTTATTTATAGATTAATCAGTCCTTGTCACTTAGAGTAGGTTGTATGTAACTAATTTAATCCAATTTTATTGCAATCAAAAATATATATTATTTAACATAAATTACATTTAATAATTTTTTTTTTATTTTCTCATTCAAAATGTTTGGCTTAAATATTTAGAAATAAGTTGTGAGAGTTTAGATTAGACAATAAAGGTTAAGTGATTGAATAGCAAATTATGATAAACTTTACCAATTTCTTCTAGTAAATAATGTAACATAAAGATAATAATTTAATATTTAAGACAATCTTAATTCTAAACTAAAACCGCCAACCAAGACAATAATTATATTAGTATTCACAATACTTATCAGTGTGTATGGCATAGTTTTAGAAAAGTTACATTTTTAACAATTATATAAGATTTTTTTTTTTCAATAAGAGTTTTATTACAATGCTTAATCAACATGTATTCTGGCTTGTTCACCGAGTAACATCGCCAATTTATCACATAAAATATCTAAGTAATAGTTATAAGAAATATTTGACACATATAATATATTGATATATAGATATTTTATGTGATAAATTTACTCTATATTATTATTATGTTTAGTTATTTAAAAAAAAAACAAATTATTTTATTATTATTAGTTAGTTCACATTTTACATGACATCGTCCCTACGCATTTTAAAAGCTTTATTTTTATAGCTGTTACCAAATGGCTTAAAGCCCATATTATATAATATTGTATTCAAATGTAATAATAATTTGTTATGCATATAAAATATAACTTAAGAAACGTGCCTATCAATGAAATATTTTACTTATACGTTATTATATTTATTTTAATAGCATGTATATGAAAACAATGTTATTACTTTAAATGAATGACGAGTTTGCAGCGTAATAAGTTTATTTTAATATTTTGTTATTAGTTTGATTTATTGTATTAAAATATAAGATTATTTTTATTAAATTGTTGACTTTTGTTGAATAAAATTAAATGATTAATTAAACATTATCTTTGCCCATTCCCCTCTAGCTAGCTGCAACTTACTTGAAACATTTGAAATGTGGAAAAGATGAGCAGATCCAACCTATTATATTTATTTTTAAATAAAACAAAAACCATGAACAGTGTAGTTAAATATTGGAAATATAGCTAACTTTAGTAGGCGACTTTCTAAGCTATATTAAAATTGTACAAAATGTTGAATTTTGATATGCAGTGTGCTTAAAATTAAACCAAAATTGTATCATTATTTTTGATTAAACGTTCGTATTGTGTTATTGATTAAATAATCAATTGATTTGAAAAACATTTTATTATTGATATCCTTCACTAGTTTGCAAGTATATTACTTATTAATACACACAATCCTCTTTCTCTATTCATTAGAGAACCGTACTAGCTTCTTTATCTTTGTCAGGTTATGCGTTTATTTTCCAAATTTACTTTTATAGATTATATGTCTAATTTGTTGCTTCAGAATGTTCTTTGTTTTTTGCTCAGAAAAAAGAACCATAATTTTTTTTCTAAATTCTAATAGTTTTCTGTTTTTAGTGTTATATTTTTTTTTATATATCTTATTTATTAAATATTATATATTGACTTCAAACTACTTTTAAATTAATATTTTATTTAATGTTGAAACTAAAATCTTGTTGTAAAATACAAAATTTAAACATTTCTCAATTTACTGTTTAATTTTAATGACTTGATATATTTATTTGTTTGCTAAAGTATTGTTTAGTTATGTGTTCAGTAAACTTATAAGTATTTCAGTTTATAGTCACTGAACGCTTACAATGTTTTATACCGGTAGAATAGTTTGGAAAAAAAAACATAGGTACTTTCCGGGTGACGTTAGGTTAGGTTAAGTTAGGTTAAGTTAGGTCACAACTTGTCACTATTTGAATAGAGCATACATTGTTTGCCATACAAAGAACTGGTGCTAATCGTTCTGTAATAAAGTTTGCTATTATACAGGGAGTTTATAAATGAATGGGATTATGTAATCACTTTAAATGTGCCGCTTTTGTTAAATTGTTCACTAAACTATTTGTTTAGACAGATCAACTTTGACAGCTGTCAAGCAAACATATGTAGTATAGTGGACGATTTTAAAAAGACGGCATATTTAAAGTGATTACATAATCCCATTCATTTATAAACTCCCTGTATGTATTGAAAAGCATACGACATTGGTTGACTATTTTAAACACGTCTATTATTGCGGTGAGCAGGGTCTGTTATGTAATTGTGGATTAAGCGACAAAAGTAAAAAAAAAATCATTTTTAATGCTTCCAGGAAATTGAATTTAAGTTTTTTTGTAAAATATGTATAATTTTTAAGTTCTCCGTAATGTAGATATATTAGCAAAGTAAAGATTACCACCAGCCATTATATCTATATATTTTTTTTAATAATAATTACTATTTTTATCTTCTTACTGATATCCGAATTAAGTGACAACTGTAAATTTGTTGAGAAACCTTAGTTTTTTTGTTTTGTAATATGATATTAATTATTTAATGTAAATGTAAAGAAGGATGAAAGAGTTTAGGTAGTTGAGTCCTTCAATAGATGTGTTTTTAGGGTTTAGCAACACTTTACTTTAACCTGGGTTTTTTTAAAAGGGAGATCTAGACTAACCTACCTTTATCAATCGTTTGCGTCGTCCAGTCAAATAGCCGACAGAATAAATTTTTAAAAATGAAGAATTATGCAGCGGGCTGCACACTTATTCGTTTGATACAACATATTTTCAGAGCTATATTTATGTGGTAACCCTGGCAATTAATTATAGTTGTTTTCAGTTTACGGGCTTCATAGTAGGTAGGAAGCTACTGAAATAAGTTTTAATCTCTCAGTTATAGAAAACAAAAACTTCAAAATCAATTTATAAAATAAATCTTTAGATACCCTGAATACTACAGTTTTAGTGAATGGAAAAAAGGAGTCCGTCTAGTTGCTAAAAGGCAAACAAATCCTCTTTCCGACAAAGCAAATACCTCATATGCAACAAATCAGAATGCGTCAAAGCCAAACCAAAAACCTCAACAAAAAAAATAACTACAGCCTTTAGGCAAAGAAACAATTTCTGTAAACCGGAAGCACCAAAGAAAAGCTTAGATTAGCTTTTTTATTTCTGAGCCCTCATTTGGGCAACCGAAGAAAAAGGTAAAAGACACGGTAGTAAACCTTAAGGTCTCCCTTATAAAAAGGGGAAGACCCAGCTACACTAAAGTTGCCTCATTGCAACTGTATGTGGTAATTGCCACCTGGCTTACACCTTCGATAAAATTACCAATAAACAGGCCTATTTACTCTTACTCAAAATAATACTTTATTCATCTCAAGCAAAACACTTCTTATCTTCAGTGGGCTGTTACACACAGTAGAAATTGTAAAAATGTGTTTTCAAACCCAATTTACGGTAAGCTAAGAATGTGTATTTACATACTCAAACCCATTTCTTATAATACAGTTTTCCGACAATAACCTAATAACTGTTAGGATCAACTTGGCAGACAAACGGAAGCTAAACATTATTGTGGCATTACTATACCTTGCGCACAACATATTATTTTAAACAACAAAACTGCACTATTGTGCACGAAGAAATGTTGACTTCATAGTTGAATGTGACGCAAACTCCTATTATATTGTCTGGAAAAGCAAAAATACAAACTACAGGGGTAAGCAGCTTTATGGTTTTATTCTCAGTACCAGAGTAGAAGTACTAAACCGAGGTGCCAAGTAGCCAGTCTGTGATAGGTAACTGATCTTGCAATACATTGTGTAAATTACACAATTAGTGGATAGATAAATCACATGTTGGAGAAAAAATCACATATGACATATACCGTAAGGGATTTGACTGTCAAAAAAGTTGTTGCTGAAATTTGTCTTCTAAAAAGTGTATTAATTTTACTATTATAAAATATAGTTTTTGAAAGTCTCATACAGCTACTCAATGATTGTAATTTCTATATAATTGGTTATGCAGATATTATAACAACCTTAGTAAGCGGTAAACTCAAGAGCATAATCTGCAAGTTAATGCAAGAATCCTTAAGATTAATCAAAAATTGTTGCAAAGACCAGGCTTTTACAAATATTTTTTTTAAAACCAATCTTGTTTACTTTACAAAATAAAATTAAAAATTAAATTTATCAAAACTCTTAAGTACCTCACTACCGCTATCAACTAAAGTAAAATATTTTGAAGTAATTTTTAACACTAAGTTTCATAAGAACCATATCTAAATATAAAATGCAAACAAGTTTTTATGTTTTTTGGCAATGCAATCAAGTGGAAAAAACTTAGAAATTGTTTTCAAAAATAGAGCTATAGTTGTACACAGCCGTCATAAAACCTACGTTTACATACAAAGCACTAATATGGTGGCCAGAAGCTAGACAAAAAAACGTCTGCAAACAAACTAAATCAGTTGCAAGAAATAACATGTTTAAGTATATCAGGTAACATGCAGACTACACTAGCTACTGCTCTGAGGGCAACGTTGTGTTTGGCATTTACGTTGAAGATATACCGACAATTAAACTGCAGGAAAAGTTGGCAAACACTGCACTTGCAACGTGTGCAATCATAAACAAAAAGAGCAGAATGTAGCTAATAATTTTATTAGAATCTAGACGAATTTTCTTGCAAAATCTAGATATCAAAATATCTTTACCGTTATAAACGCACACACACTGTCTTTTAAACAGAAGTAGTTGCGATAACTTATAGGGTTATAGTAATAGTATACCGCAAAATATCTGGCAACAATGTTCAAACTATAACGGATAGTAGAACAGCCTTAATTGCTATATTCGCTTTACAACTCAAAATTTTCAATAACCTACTAAAAATTAACACACACTGAAAAAGCGTTGGGACAACACTCCGGGTTGCAGACCGGCAAAAGAGGCAATGAATGCCCTAAACGCCAAGCAGTCAATTACTAACTACTTGCAACTGTCTACAAAGAGCTTGCAAATTATAACTAGGATCTTGACATGACATTGCCAACTAAAAAATTAAATGAACACAATTAGTATTGAAGTCTAACTTGTAAAAGATGTGAAATGGATGACGAGACAGTACAATACAAACTCTATATTGATGAATTGCAGGTTTGACATGGCTAGTATAAGAAAAACCCTTTTAAACGTTGTACTTGCATACATCAGCCATATAGAGTGGAATCAAAAAGTGAGGTCACCACTAAAAGAGTGCAGTAAATTCTTTCAAACTCTAAACTCAAAACCCAGAATCCAGCTATGTCAACAACATGGTTATTCTAAAAAAGATTATGTAAAATTGTAATTTTTAGAAGACAAATTAAAGAAGATTTAAATATTTTTTAATGTTAGTGTATTCTTTTTCTTTGTGTTTGCTTATTATTTATTATTTACGGCACACTAAATGGAAATAGCGATACGAGATAATCCACGTGTTCCCCAATAGTAAGCATCTACCAATCTGGAACACGGAAGGAGAAAAACTCAGGTTTTTATAAACTGTACTTGCTTTTCTTTATGCAACGTTATATATTTTGTATGCTCAATTCTTTGTTAGTACATAAGTACTAAGAGCAAATCATGGTTTCTACCGTTATTTATTACAATTTTTTTTTTGTTATTTATTTTTTGTAGCCGATTGGCAATTTTTTGCTTATTACATTATTCTTTTGTAAAATTGTTTTTTTTTTTTTGTTAAGCTATTTATTTGCAGTAAAATCGCCCGTCTAGGTTTAATCTTATAACTGTCGTAACTTGTTGTAACACTATTTAATTTAACTTTTATTAAATGCTCGATTTAGAAAATTAAGATTCTGTTATTTTTTTTAAGTAATTGGAACTTTTTTGTGTATCTACCCCATGCAAACGAGCAGCCGACCAAAAGACACGTCGCATTATTTAGCAATATAGTTTTTGAAAATGATGAAGTATAAAGAGATCTGAAAAACTATGAATAGAATTTTTGATTATTTGAAAAAGTTTATTTAAGTAAATTAAAAGTAAAATTAGCAAAAGATCAAAAACTCATCAATTCTAGCGGATGAATATAATATAAGTTATTTCATCTGTAGAAGGCTCTAGTAGGGTCAAAACTAGTAATGTATTTGTAAGAATAAATTTGTAATAAAAACATAGTAAATTGTTTTATTGTTTTATAAATCTGATATATTCACTTTTTAGTAACAGCTTTGTTACAAGTAAGATTACTATGAGTAAATGATTATTCACCTATCAATAGTGACAATTTTTCATCAAATTAAATTTACAAGATATATTACACTTTGGCCTGCTAGTAAGAAAATAACAGAAAGAATATATCTTCAAGCTGTTTTGAATGCACAAACAAATAACAGCAAGCAATAATGCCACAATTTAGTAATTTATTTCTGTTTTTTTCTTAGAAATATATACATATAGCTATTCTTTTTTTCCAAACACGCAGCACGCATTTTTCCTAAAAACAGCGTGTTGAATACAATAAAAAAAAATGTCTAAAAGAAATATTAACAAATATATTCTTCCAAAACTTTCATTACTTACTCGATTCAATACAATTTTTGAATTTACTCAGATTACATTCCAAAAGGTGCTTTGCAATTGGCTTATTATCGTCGCTAATAATAGCGCTCGTTATAATATTCAATAATAATTAGATCACTTCTTATATTACCCTGAATAATTTTTCCGTGCCCGTGTTCATAAAGGTGTAAAGTTTAAAAATGCAGCCATAAATTGACATCAGTATAGATATAAAATTTGTCTAATGCCCGTCTGACACTGTGCATTTTTCTGTATAACATTCTGTCGACTGTACAAATTGACCTTGTGTAGTTTCTATATAATTGTGTATAGAGTTAATATTTCCTTGTATGATACTATGCAGTTTATTGTAGCAAATATGAATGAAAGACGGCATTCTATTGGATTGTTATGTTTATTTACCTACTTACGTCAACATCGATTTTAATTGAGTTGACATAACCCTTACAAAATTATATTTTGCTTTAATTTTGGTTATTCTTGTGGATGATTCTTAAGTTTCCTCTAATATTTGTTCTAATGCTTTATTCTTAGCATGCTTATATTTATGTTTAGCAGAATTAATAATTAAAATTAAAATCAGCTGACATGTCATGCGCCGCCATTATTGTTTACATATGTGAATTTGTGTTCTGCGCATAAACTCGCGCAGAAACTATACAATACAAATGATGTTTCTTTATATTTCTGTATAACTATATTGAAAATTGTATTCGTGTATGACACTGTACCTTTTTGGATTGTACAATCGACTACAAAGAAAGTTATACAGAAAAATGCACAGTGTTAGACGGGCATAACATTATAGAATGTTATCATATTCAGCAAGTTTTTGTTGAATTTTTCATACATTTTTTCACACGCAGATTACGTATGCCATATACGGTACCTCGCATCTATGATACAATTTATATATTAATTTTTCCCAAATTCTTATAATTTATTTACCTCATACAAATTTTTGAATACGGAATATGTGACGCTAAGATTGTGTGAATAAACCTTTAATTAATTAAATTTTAATAATATTGTTCTAAAAGTAATTAGTTTTATTTATTAAATTTTAGCATAAATATGAATATATAAAATCGATTTTACGTCATCTACTTGTTTCCGCCAGAATAGATGCAAAACTATTTACAGTTTCAATTAAGTTCACATGCATTATTCATTTAGTCGATCGGATAATTTGACCTTCAAGCAACTTAAGAGCAAACTCGATAATTAAAGAGAGAATATACAAGCATTTCACATTAGTCAACAAAATTAAATTAGAATTTAAAACTATATAGGAGCTTTATCTATCAAAACGATATAGCATATTTTTACTTTATTATGTTTATTTAGTTCGTGCACTTAATCATTGAAAAATAAAAGTCAATCTACCTCCATCTATGCGATCAAGAAATGGAAAATTTACAACGCTCCTACGAGGGTTGCTGTATTTTGTTTGCATAATTTATTCAGCAAACAGCATTTGGGTGAATTTTCGGTATAGGATCACCAGTAAGTAATTCCATACGAGTTATATGTAGTGTGAAGTTAATGTGTGTATGAATAATTCGGATGTGGTTGTTTCGTGGGGACGTTTTTTTCGTAACCTGAGGAGAAAAATGTGTGCGCATAATATCTATTCTAAATCCTTTAATATTTCGACTGTAAAATATAACATTTCGATAGAATTTACGAGGTGAAGCAAATTCGAGACGTATTGCCACGAGGGTTGTACAGAAAACAGGCGAGCTTTTATGAGGGATTTAAATCATGTTGCGTTTATGGATAAAGTTGGAATGTGTCAGCTTATTGTTACTAGTACAAATTATGCAATAAATATAATTGTTAGAATTAGTCTTTTAAAATATAAAATTAATACATTTACATTTTCCCCTTATATTCACTTTTATTATTCAAATTGCTTCAAGGGTTGTTGATAAAAGAAAGAAAACTAATAATATTTTTATAATATTATGTATTTATATTATATGAAGTAATATAAATATATTTTTATATATATTAAAATTAGATTTAATCATGTTTTCAATAACGTGAATAGTACATGTAAGTTTCCATCAATAAAATAAATATATAATGCAATATTATGTAAATAATAAATATCATTCTTGTCACATGCTAAGATTATGCTGCTCAACGTGTGCAATTATAAATCGCAATTAAATGTTTATTGTAATAGAAAAAATATTACTTTCATCATGTAATAGGTTATTTATAAATCGTACCATTGTGTGGTATCGTAAAGGTTTCTATAAAATATCTAATATTTTTATTGTTGAGCACCAATATTATATAATGGAATGTTTTACATTTTATTATATTACTGTTTTATTTATAGAAATTTAAGTATTGTTTAAAATTATCAAACAAATTGCAAGATCAAGAAAGCAATTCTAATATTAATAAATTTGTGGTTTTTAATACTAAGCTAAAGTATAAATTATTGATATTGAATTGGCATTTTTAATTAGAATAGTACAATTTGAGTTAAAATACAAGAGATAAATGCTATCAGTTTTGAATGTTTGGATCCGGTAGTGGACACACGTCTTTATTATAAAATCATAAAAAGATTAACGCATGATCAAAGAGTAAATGCAAATACAATATTTTTAAAAGCAACAATTTTCTTTAAAATTCATTTTAGAGTAGACTAATTAGTAAGAATTTTGAAAACTTATAAGTTTTTTCTTCATCTATTGTTGCCATACACTCATGTGCGTTGACAAATTGTCTTCAATTAAATAATAGCTAAGGTTCTATTTATTCATGCTTGACGTAGTTCTCTAAAGTTTTTTTTCCGTCCAGTTTCTTATATTCCGGAACTATGAGAGTTAATTACGGCCGATACCTTTTATGCTTTCAAGGATCAGCTAGGGTATTTGGTATCTTAGCCTTTTTAATATATGGCTCAGGTAGTTGATCTTACGCAGTTTTATGTGGTTGATAATGATCTGTCTCTTTCTTCTTGGCAAATTTTTATTGCTAATATGGGCAACTCACGGAACATACTCAAAATTCTTAAGATCTACATTTTGATAGATGCTTTCTTTATTGTTCAGATTTTGGCTCTATACAAGAAGACTGGCCAGACGTAGCACATAACCATTTTGAAATAAATTTTTAAGTTCAGGTTTTTGTCACATAGTAGAGGGCGTAATTTGTTGAATGCTTGTCTGGTTTGTTCTGCCCTACTCTTGATCTGTTGAGAATCCCACCTATCATTTACTAGTGGATTATGTATTTTGTGCTCTCAGTTTTTTTTATTGTTTTACTTTCTGCCGCGATTAAATCTCCTGTTTTTACGACTTATGGTTATAAATTTTGGCTTTGATAATTTTTAGTCCATCTTTTGTCTCTTGTTTGTTTATGTTGTTTATAAGCAGTTGTAGGTCTTGCTGTTTGCTCGCTATAATCACAGTGTTGTCCCCGTATCTAATATAGTTGATTATGGTTCCGTACGTATGCCAACTTCCAGATTATTAAAGGATTTAAAAAAAAAATTATACGTAGAACTTGAATAGCATTGGAGACAAAATGCACCTTTGCAGTACCCTTCTTTTTATTTCAAGTTTTTCTATTGTAGTTTAGTTATTAATCCTGACATTAGTAACCTATTACTAGTAGAGATTCAAAAATATTTTTACATTTTTATTGTTTATACCTTCACTTTTCAAACTTTTAATAAAAAGTTTATGTTGATGCTGTCAAACGCCTTTTTGCAGTTAATAAGCAAGTCCTTTCACTAATTATAGCAGTTTTGTACTAAATTGTTTAGACACAATGTTACCGGTTCTACTCTTAAATTCAAACTGGGTGTTTTTACTTAGCCCTTCAAATTTCTTAAATAGCCTAATATGTAGAATGCGCATTAATATTTTTAGGACGTGGTTTATCAGCAAAATTGGCTTATGTTCTTAGCACTTGGATGCATTCTGCTTTTTAGAGAGCATTATGAATGCTGACTTTAACCAGTCTACTGGAAGTCAGGTGTCACAAATACGATTGAACATCTTTAAGTTTAAGTCTATGTTTTCTTCCTGTATTTGTTTAAGGTACGGAATAAAAGTTATTTGGCCCTGTTGTTTTATTGTTTTTTGCAACTTTTATAGCGTGAATTAATTTAGATTTTAGTATGGTTAGCTCTGTAAGCTTAGATTGCCGTTGAATTGTTTGGTATTTTTGGTCTGTTATTGTCAAAAATACTCTTATACTCCATATTTTACATAAATCCTTGTTGTTACAGGTTTGTTTTGATCATTTGTAACGTTGGTCGTAATTCTCCTTTTACGAGCGCTTGACAATGCAAATTAAATAAGTTTTTTTTTTGTTGCAATTTCTCTACTTTTTTGCATTTTTGATGCATTTATGATACTTTGGCTTTCCGGATCATACTGAGTATTATCATGTTTAATTTCTTATATTCAGCATGTTTTTGTTCTGTTTTAATGTTTTCTCTATTTACTTTTGTTTAAAGACGTTTCAAGAAGAAAGGCGTTCAGACTATTTTAGCGGCAAGCGTAAAAAGAAGACGTAAAGAACAAGCGTATGTTAGAAACTGTCAACTCAGTAAGTATTTACAGTCTGTGCTACAAAAAATATGTAAATAAAAAAAGAATTTGTTTCTGATGTTCAAACCGTAATCAAAATTTAAATAAACAATTTACGAACATGACATCATGATTATTGATAAACAAGTAATACTGAAAAATACTGGGTAAAAGATTTATTTAAAAAATGGTACAAAAAGGAAGACCCTTGAGAAGAAAGACGAGTCATTTCCAAAGCTGCAGCAATTGTACACGTAAACATTAGAAGCCTTTTACACAAAGAAAAATTACCCCCATCAAATGAATTTGTAAAAAATATCAAAACTGTTGTTTCTAAGACTAGAAGTTTACTTTTTATTACAAAAGGTAAACGTGGTATATTAGATTATTAAAAAAAGAAATATACATCAATAGCTTATAACATTTGATTGACAATGGGATTAAGTCTCGGATTATGTGTACCATACAAAGAAATAACGATTTTTGAGTACTTGAGTATATGTCAAACAAAATTTTGTGAAATTTGTTTACTCAATTTGTGACTATAACGTTAATACTATCAACGGTTATAGAACATCGATCGTAAAACTGTAATTCTGTAATGTGTAATGTTTTCAAACCTTTTAAATAAAATTTACAACTTGCACACCAACAACTTTAAATAAATAACATTGTTATTTTTTTTCATCACAATTATATCCAACGGGTACCCAAATAACATGAGTATTACAAGATCTAAAACTTTGGAAAAAGTATTTACATTGGATAAAACTACAGCTCCAATAATCAGCCAAAAAAAACTTCTTGCAAAAGACTCTATCAACAATAACTTTGCATCAATTTATCTTTGTTGAAATTGTTGGCAATCAATATTTTGGTCTTACTCAGTAGAGTTGCGCAGTACACAAAAAACGTTTATTCTAAAAAAATGGTTAAAGGAAGTTCAACAGCAACACTTTAATCTCCGGAAATAGTAAATTTGTTTAAAAAAACATACTTTTCTTTTAAGCTTATAACAGTTCCAATTCTATATTGTTTCTTCTTAAAATTAGCAAATCAAATAAGTGAAAATCAATCCAGAGGCTCTGACGTCTATAGAAGAACGATTTCTTATTACCTTATATGACGGTGACAAGCAGGAACTATCTATCAATAGCTTACAATTTAAGCATTTTGCATAATCAGTAAAAAAAAAAAGATTTAACTTCTTACTACTGTCACCAACTAAAAGTGCATCACAGCAGCATATCTTTTGTACATATCGCCCGGTAGAATCTGGGCTTGGGTTTTACAAGAATTTAAAAAAATTGGGCTGGAGACAAACAAACTGTGTACTGGAATCACAATTACCAGCACAACTGAACCCGCACCATCCGAGCTTTTAAAGCTTATATTCTGTAAGTATAATTAAAAATGCAAAACTGTTTCTGCAGAAAAGCAGGTATTATGTGTTACGTGCATTGCTGTGAACAAATATGCAACAACGTCAAAAAAGTTGACGTTCTGCTCTATTACAATGAATTAAAGAATGACTCTACTATCCAGCAAAATGTGGTTAAAGAATTTTCACATTTTGAAAAATATTTTTAGCTGGAAGAAAATAAACCATCCTGGTCATCAACAAAAAAATTAAATACTACAAACGAATTGTAGATTAAGCTTACTAAAAATATCACATAAAAAAAGCGCCTTAAACTCTACCTCTGTGGTGGTGTGGAAATGATTTTTCTTTCTTGTTCAATATCTCAACAACGACCACTAGTACGTAAAAAAAATTGTATCACGTCGGAAAGCCGAGTTATCGCAAAATAACACGGAGAAAGAAAGATCATAAGAAATCTTGGTTGATAATTTGAGGTTAAGTTTTTTCAAGCTTTATATATTATAAATACTAAAGTTTTAATTTATAATAACTTTTTTTTATTATTATTAACTTATGACAATTTTATCAATAATGCTTACTATAACGTTGCATAATAAGTAACGTTTCACTATGGCTTATTATACAGGGTGTCCGGAAAATACGTGTACAACGTTTAACGACAGACTCCTGACGTCAAAATAGGTCGATCTAAGCCAACTTAGTTATATCCAAAATTG
Organism: Tachinus rufipes; assembly: GCA_963932245.1. Taxonomy (NCBI): domain Eukaryota; kingdom Metazoa; phylum Arthropoda; class Insecta; order Coleoptera; family Staphylinidae; genus Tachinus; species Tachinus rufipes. Next base: position 38,520,743 of record OZ010741.1, on the reverse strand, counting down.
TCTCGTTTAGCCGGTAGAGGGCGTCAAAAAAAAACAAAAGTATAACAAAGTTGAAAGTATCTATTGTAAGAAACTAAGTAAAACAAAAACATTACTTAAGCAAATGTGTAAAATGACCGCCATCTTGCTGAATACACTTATTAACACTCTTTAAAAAATTATATTGGACCCTCTCTAATGTCTCGGGATTAATAATCTGGTTGCCTGCATTTAAAATCCGCTGCAATAAATCATCGTGTGTTTACAGGAGTCTTGTAAACTTCTGTTTTAATAGCGCCCCACAAAAAGAAGTCACACATATTTAACTCAGGAGAACGTGGTGGCCATTTTACTGGTGCATCATTGCCTCTTCCAATCCATCGGTTGGGATATTGATGATGTAAGTATTGCCGAACGGCAACGGAAAAATGGGGCGGGGCACCATCATGCATATACCACATTTCCCTCCGAAGTAAAAGTATACCAGGAGCATGTCAACTTTCTGAGAGTTTGTATAATTTTCTATTTTTAATGGTAAAATGAACTTGTAATTCAAGAATGTTGATCGTATAATTGAGTAAATTTCATAGACTGGTGACAATTTGTCAATAATTGTCAAATTATTAAACGCCATAGCAACAAGGTCACTTAAAAAATTATTGTTACAGGTAATTTCTTTTTAATATTTACAAATTTTTGACGCCCTCTACCGGCTAAACGAGACAATTTTGGATATAACTAAGTCGGCTTAGATCGACCTATTTTGACGTCAGGAGTCTGTCGTCAAACGTTGTACACGTATTTTCCGGACACCCTGTATACGCAAAATAAAATGTTAAAGTTAAAACATGCTATTAAAACAAAATACACAATTTAAAAAAAAAAATAAATATTATATTTTTTAGTGACTATTCAAAGTACGCATGTGTGCAATTTTGGTTACATACAACATTATAAGTTTATTTTACTAAAATAGTCGCAACATCATCTTCAATCTATGACGCGTACTGTTTTTACAAACAACGCTACTATTTTTTAGAAGTATTTAATATTATTCTGTTTATTTTCTAAAAAGCATATACAAAATAATTGCTATATAGTTAATTGTCGGAATAGCTATTATTACATTTTATTGTAATTGTAATTGCTTTTGATTTATTCATTCAATTTAGAATTGGTCAACTAATTTATGCTACATGCAATGTTGTACTTGCTATCTTATCTTTATTATCTGTTGACGTTATTTAATAATTAAACTTTAATTAATAATTTGCATTATACCTAAGTAAATATCTAAATGGAAGGAAAGATAAGTAAAAAGATTATAAAAACCAAATTATATTTACTTTATAAAAAAATTATTTCGCTGACCAAACAGATTTAGTATCGATTTTCTTAAAATGATGTAATTTTATTCAAATCATTTCCTGGCAATCTGTATTTTATTTTACTCTGCTATACGCTAAATAAAATAATTACAAATTTAATAGTCTTGTGTATTCAGTAGTTTAACTTCTCAACTAATTCAAGAATAAATGAGACGATAAACAGAGAGATTATTCTGTCTTCTTCGTAGTAATTGCAAATTTCTCTTGATTGACTAAGTTGGGAACTAATTTGTTGTTATTAGTAACATGATACATCAAGTAGTATTCGGTTAATAACATGTTTTGGTCTATTATGTTGAATTAGATGTTATGAATGAGAGTGAATATTAACTGGTTTTGATTATTAGCATATTAATTGTGACATAAAGCATATCGTATTTGTTACTAGAAGGGTGTCCTTTCATATACACATAATAACAAAGGGTTGCAAAGTGTATTTTCAAATAAGTCAACCTTTGAAAATCCCCTGGTCACAATTACATCATTCACCCGAGCGAGAGCATTCAGTAAGGGTGAGACAGAGAGCGAGTATCAGAGTGCGTATGTAATGATTGCTTGTCTATTTTGGGCACTCTCGATTTCGGAGGGCCCGGTTTGTGCCGGGTCTGGGCCATATAGAAATAGGGTAGGGTAGGGGATTCGACTGTAGGGTAATGTAGGGCGTCTCCTGCACGTGCTATATAAGCCGAGTTCAACGAACTTGGGAGCCCCCTACCTCCCCAAGGAACCGCCGAAAATGGTGCGCATCAGACCGGCTGTTGCGCAAACTGCTGTTGGGGCGAAGAAGAGAGAATTGAGATCGTTAAACCTACTACGCCGACAATATTTGGGTTTTTCATTGGATCGAAAGAAACAAACAATTTTTTATATATATCAGAAATAAGACTCCGCTAAATATTGCCCTATATTACTATATTGTTGATATATTTATTGGAGTCTATTTATAAATGTTAATTGCACACGCGCCGCTCGTGGTTTTGCGTTTGTAATGTAATGCATGCTCTTATTATTAGTGAAAAAAAAATGAACCAAGGTTGTACTGTGCCACACTTGAAACGCAAATACTTTTCACGTTCACCAAACATTTGTTATTTTTTTATATACATTTAGATGATTATTTATTCTATAATATTCCACACGATTGTATTTTTATTACCAACTAAAGGAATTAGTTTTAGCAAAATAAATTATTTTGTAATGCAGATATATTATTCCGTCGACTTAATAGCATTGATATCACCAACAACCCTAGTATAATCTTGATCGCTTCAGATCTCACAAAGGCAGACTACGAGGGGTTGGAAATGCGGAGAGTAGAAATACGTCTGTTGAGTGTTGACAGGGAACTTTCTTTTCATAAACTTGTATAGTATCTAGAAAAATATTATTTTAGAAGAATTATATATAGTTTTATCATAATATTATATAAATAATCAAAATTGTCTTCGCTATCATGCGATGCCGTGGTCGTACAAGGCATACTGACGAGGTTTGTAGAACCGAAACAATTGTCTATGCTTGACCCTTGGCCGCTGTGATTCGATTGACTGATTTTGAATAAATTATTAATTCATTTCATAATATTATATGATAATCTATTTACAATTAATAAAATTTAAATCTACATTATGTTTTTAATAATTTTTGTACATGTATTTCCATTATTTCCTGTTCAATTTTAAGGACAATATTTTAGGTCTTATGATAGTATTGTTACCTTACTACATTTTAATGTGTATCTGTAAAATAATTACGCAATCTTAACCTGTAAGCGCTGTAGATACAATAATAATTATCGTATTCTTTAACTACTTTTACCAACATTCTTCTATCTGGTACTGTAAAAGCTTTTATTAATAAAAAACTACTTTTCTTATACTACAACAATTCGTATCTCTTTTTATAAATTTTTTTATTCAGATTTTATATATGTATCTAACTTTCCATGTACACCAAATTTCATATGTCTTCAAAAATAATAGCCGAGAGGCTTTAAGTCTGTTTACCTCGATGACCAGAGAACTGCTTAGTTTTTTTTTTTAACAAGTTTTTACTGTACGGGACGTTCAGCACTAGCTTTAGGTCAAATGACGATGCACATTGATGAACAATTTCGGATTATGTATTCTTTGTTACTCCCGTTAATGTAAATGTTATTCATGTACATGCAGCAATACCAGTTTACGAGGGAGAAATAATAAAAAAATTCTATAGAAAATGAAGTATCATGATATAGACATCAAGGATAACGTAAAGTGGGCTTTGGAAGAGAAGGAAAACGTAGTCTCGGCGATTATAAGCTAGGCGTAACAAACGACAAAAAGTGTATATTTGTTCATTTTGTATTGAAACGGAACAAGTCCTAACCAACACGTTTTTTCAAAAAACCAAAACAAAATCATTATACATGGAAAGCTTCTGCAGACACTTAACACAAGATCAAATTGATTACATCATGACAAAGTAGAGATACAGAAATGTAATAAATTCTGACTACAATTTGTTGCTGGTAAAAATCCGCCTCAGTTTAAAAAAAGTACTGAAGCGCAACGCGTCAGAAAAACTAGAAATAAATAAACTATAACATATTAGGACAAGACAAAAATAGCAAATTGTTAAAAACAAAACTAAGTAAACATTGATTGATAAAAAATGAATGCAATTTAAAAATATTACAAACAAAATAGCAAGAAAAAAACTGAAACCAAATAGACTAGCAATAGGATATAATGGTGGTAAGAAGGAAAAAATTAATACAAAAACAAACAGAAATAAATAAATAAAGAAGATAAATATCACGAAAGTACAATGAAATGGAAGATTGCGTTGAAAAGCACGATGTGTTCCAACTTCATATAAAAATAGGCTAAGACAGACTAATTGATTCCAATGGTTTTTTTTTTCAGACGTCAAACAAAAACTGAGTAGATAAAAAAAATATGTGGAAGAACCAATTCCTGATAATCGAATGCAAAACCATAAAAAGCTATAGGGCAGGATGAGATTCTCACAGAAATAATAAAAGTACTTATAAGACACGTGTTAAAAATATTTCTACGTATACTACACCAAAGAATTTATCGCAAAATAGAGAAACATATAGGAAAAACTTAGTTTAGGTTTCGTATAGGTCTTGGAACAAAAGGCCTAAAAGTAAGTAAATTGTAATGTTTTCTTTCAAAATAGCGTTTGACAAAGTACAACATTAACAATAAATAACAAACAGCTAATGTCAAAATAGGTAGTAGGCACACGAAGTGTGTAAGCATACAAAAATGTATACTGTCTCCGTTTATATTTAACATCAATTCCCAAAAAATATTCAAAGAGGCGCTGCAAGAAATATAAGAGGGTATAAGAACTAACAACATCCTACTCAGTAATTTAGTCAGATAGTCAGCACTGACTGCAAGTACTGACCGATTGGGTAGTTGAAAAGTGTAAGGATATAGCCTAAAGTTGAAAAAAAAAATATATAAAATCGGTGATCGAATATAAAATCTTGGCTTTTAGTAAACTTCTAGAACGTGTTGAAAAAACCAAGTACATAGGATGCACTATAAGCAAAAAATTGAATTATTTGTTAGAGATTTGAGTCTGTATAGAACAAACAAGCACTGCTTTCATTTGCATGGAAAAGGTATTTACAGGACATAACTTAAGCCCAAAGCTGCGGATAAAAATAGTGAAGTGCTACATTTTTTTTGTTTTATGTACGGGGCTAATGCGTAGAAGCTGACAGAATCTATTGCCGCATGCTTTGCATTAACTAGACGGATAGAGTCAGCAACAACATTGTAATAAATTCCCAGGCTCGACTAACGCTGTAACTCCAACCTCGTCACTTTGTTAAAAAGTTAATTATACCTGGCTAATTAATCATTTACAGCCTTATGCATAGTTGTTTGGTTAGTATGCTACTAAAGCGTTACTAACTAGTAGCTACTTATACCATACTAAATGTGTCTTATGCATAGTAAATTTTTAATATAATTTAGTTAGTAGCTACTAACAATAAAATTATGCTTTGGCAACACAGCATTATGTGACATGAAGTTTGCTTCATGTCCCATTTTTGCGCGGTAAAAACAAATAATGAAAAGTTTTTCACAAAAATAAAGATCCAATAATGATTACAACTTGTAAATAAAAACCTAATTAACAAATATAATGTAAAAATATATGTTTGTTTTGTTTTAAAATGCATTTATTGCAATTGAAGAGTTTGAAAAAATAAGACCACACACAATTAATTACTTTTAAGCTATAATAATTTTAAAGTATTATTAAAATGAACAAATATCTATTATGTTTAGTCATAGTAAGTTTTAAAAGAGTGAAAATGCACAGCAGATATTTGCTGCTGCCATAATAATTTTTATAACTCTATTTTAGATGTGCTGCCATCTTACAGAAAAACACTAAACTAATTTAATTGTTAAAATGAATAACAATAATTTATTTTATTAATTATGCTCGAAGCAACCATCTATATTTTGGTTTTAATATTTAAATATTAATATCTATTGTAATAAATAAAACAATATGTCATAAAATGATGATAAATATCTCAATATTTGCAACTGACAGTTGTAGGTTATATTAACAATATATTTATTCACATGCAATCAAGACAATCTGGCTACTAACCTTTTAGTTAACAACTACGCTTAGTAGTGTAATAAATATCACTATGCATATGGTCAACAGTAATATCCAGCTAGTAGCACCTTAGTAGCTACTAAATATTCTTACCAAAACCATGGTGAAAAACCTACAATTAGTGGATGGATAAAACACATGTTAGAAAAAAAACCGTAATAGTAACTGTCGGAAATTTGACGGTCAGGACAGTTGTTGCTAAAGATTGCTTGCCGCCATTTTACATTAACAGTAAAGAGAATGTGATTAACTACTATTTTATTAAAATCTACACGGATGAATTTTTCTGCAACACTTGGACCAAAAGTAATTAGGAGAACTTATGGAAATAGTAAACCGCAAAATATTTGGCTAAAATGTACAAATTCTAACGGATAGCAATTGCTATAAAAAAGCCTAAAATCACATCAAAACTAATTTTTAAATGTCAACGTATCTTTACTTTAGCAGCCTATGGAAATAATATTGAGCTTTTTTTATTGAAAAGACGTTCCAACAATGTAGGTAACATTAAGGCAGGAGGGTTGGCGCGTAAAGGGTTAACTTTAACAAACAAACAAAAACTGCTCCAAACGCCAAAACAGCCGATCACAACACTGTCAACTAAGAAAACACATGCACACAATTGGTATTGGAAACAGTTTAACGTGTAGAAAATGTGAAATGAATGATAAGACAATCAAGCACGTGCTATGTACATATTTGGCTCTCTCGTACTATAGAGAGTCTATGTCGGGAAGTTGCTGGCTTGACATAATCAGTGTAAGAAAAACCTTTCCAAGAATTATATTGGGTGGTTAAATGCCTGAACAACAAAGTGAGGTCTACTGAAAGTAGTACAAAAGGTTGTAAACTTTGATTTACCCTCCAAAACCTAAAAAAAAGCACGGATCAATAAAATACTAGCACATACAAGTTTTTAACAGAAATGGATGCTTTGGAAAGCACTCAAAGCAAATAAAATCTTACAAATGCTAAGTACTACAAAATAGACACTGTAAAACACACTTTTTTTTTTAATGCATGAAATGGAAAACCAACAAACTAAAAACCAAAAACTTTTGTGGCAACATACCAACCTTGAAAAACACATTATTATAAATAAAAAAATAAAGTATTAATACACTCTACAATACTAAAATCCAATAAAAGATAAAAAACAACCTTAAAAACAGAAAAGCTCAGTTTCAGAGTACATTAAAATACTAAACCCTTATGCTACTACGAAATAATGATTTTGTACATACGACGCACCGTAGAAAGCAATATTTTTACGTTTTTTAAACAAACTTTATTATCTAGTATAGAGTTCAAGCTCAAACATTATGAGAAGTAAGGGGTTAACATTAGCAACACGAAACACCGAAGCGGCATGGCTATCGACTAAATGAACTAATAAAATAACAGATAAGATAGAAATAGAAGATTTTTTATGGTTATCATTTATAAACATAAAAAAGAAAATTGACAAATACCTTGGAGTGACACTCAAATCAAAAGAATAGAATGAACAGGTTAAAAAAACAGTTATGGAATCAAAGGAAATATAAAGAGAGAGAGCTTGGTAAACTATTCCCAAACAACAAAAATCTGCAAGAAAAAAAAACAGAAGGCTAATAGGTACGGTAGCAAAAAACAAAATGTTATTTGTAGCAGAAACATGGGAAAAAAACATGAAAACAAAAAAACAAGAAATAAATGAATGAGAAGCAAAAACCGATCGGAAAAAAAGTTATTTTGTATTTTTTGTTTAGAATCTAATATCAAACAATAATTTTAATTTTTTCTTTCTGGTATAAATTACTTTGAATATAAAATAGCAAAATTTAGTATTATACTGCTCTACCACCTAACTTTAAATTTTCACAAACATTTTTCTTCTAATGTTAATCATCTGCATAGTTTTTTATGGCTTTGCAGTTCTTAATTCACCCAGAATGTAGTCTTTATTACTTGTCAACCTAGCTATGAAAACAAAGAGTTACAGGACAAACAAAATTTAAACTTATTTCAACGTTTTTAGTAACGCTTATGCTTAAAAACAAAGTAATTCGGCATAATACAACTCACAGTATTTTCCAAGTCGTTATTCAACAAATGTTTCTTAAATTTTGGAAAAAAAATAGTTACAAGGTCACATAGTAGATTTGTAATTTTTTTAATATGTGTTTATTGACTACTTCCTAAACAATTTGGGCTTTATGCACTCTAAAATTTAAAAACAGAGCATAATAAACTGTAAAGTTTTTTTTGTGTATAGTCACTTTCAAGATCTTAATTGTGTCTTTGTAGACATTTTTCGTTATTGTAAAAATTTTTGGCATATTGTCGGTGAAAGTTTAAAAAAAACCTTGTATGTACATTCATAAAAATTTTACATTAGATGATAAAAACTTCATATTTTAAGTATAGATAAAAGAGTTTCATGTTATACTTTTGAAGTTATTATGAATCATAATATGATAATTAAAATAAACTGAGAAATTCAAAGTTTTGTACACGTTTGTGTAGAACAACTCCGGTTCAAATAAGATAAAACACTTTCACCGACAATATGTCAAAAAATTCAATTAAGAAAATCTCTTTAAAACTGTGGCTATCACTTTTTGCGCAGAAAATTGCGTTTTGGCTTTTTTGGTAGTTTGGGGTTTTTATAAATTAATTTGCATAAACTTTTATTTTGTAGAAGGATCCCAGTCCTGTACTCAGTTACAAAACTTTTCTCGCAAATTTGTTGTTTTCACAGTTTTTGTTTGAGACTGAGCAGCTTAGAATTTTATCGTACAAAACATAAAAAAAACAAATACGTATAAAAAAAACTCTTTTAAAATTTTGTGGCTATGTTTGCGCCACTTAAACAGATTTATCTAGTACTAAGCAGAAAATTTGAACTTTATTATATAATACATTTAAATATTTAAAATTTGCAATAAAAAATTTAAAAATAAGATAAAACAGCATAAACATTGTTTGCATTGTAAGACAAGAAATGGCTGGACTGTAAAGACAAACTAAAATGTCTCCTAACTACTAACATAAATAACATCATTCAATCAAGTTTGTTAAATTTGGTTTTGTACAAATGGTTCACTGATTTACAAAATCTATTTCTTTTTAAATTTAGTTGGTTAGCGTTTACTTATTAATTATTATTTACAAAGATGATCGTCCGAGTAAGCAGGCCATTAGACGCTAGTAATTTTTTTTGTAATGTTATATGATTACAAAAAAAAAAACATATTATCTCTCGGCAGATTGTGATAATGCACAAATAAAATACTGCTTAACGTTACAAAAATTGAAAACAATGACAAATTACTGTTGACAAACATTGTTGCTCATATTGTAATAAGTTAACTTTGTTGTTTTTTTTTAATACATGATACGCAGTGATTTATTATTATTATTTACTGGTTTCAATTATAATAAGTCATTACTTGATTAATTTTAATACAATAGTTAAAGCATCGTTAGTCACTTTTCAATAATCTTAGATATACTATAAATTATTGCGATTGACAAATTAGAATTTAGTACTGATCTTGCACAGAAAAGGTACAATCTGCAAATAAAATCTCTTAATATATTTTTAAATTTATTATTTTACTTTTCAAAGTAACTAAATACCGACCAATGTACTATATATTTGAAGGTATAATTTTTAATTAGTTCAAAATAATAAGTAACAAATTTTAAAATTAATAACAAAAGTATTTAAGAGCTCAGTTAATATACAGAGTGTTTCAAAACATGTGTCGGAAAATAAAGGGTGGGATTTCTTGGATAATTATAAGAAAAAAAGTTTCTATTAACACCGTTTTCGAGATACAGGGTGTAATTTTTTTTATATATATATATATTTTGACGATATTTTAAGAACGGAAAGAAAAAGTAGCAACTTGATCACAAAACCTTTATTTTACAAAACTAAGCAATAACATAAAAAATTAAAAAAATCACAAAAATTGTTGAAAATAACTTTCTCCTACGGTAACGCAGACTTCCAACCTACATTTTAGTGACTGACGTACTTGTTCAAAAATGTCTGGAGTGTTTCGTACCATATCGCAGGATGCAATAATGCGATTTCTTAGTTCTACATCAGTATTAACTGATGTAGTGTAAACTAAACTTTTTAAATTAGACCAAAAAAAAACAATACATTTAGATCTGAAGACCGAGAAGACCAAACCAGTGGGCCTCCTCGACCTATACTGTTCATTTAAGAATTAAAGCGCAACTAAACTAAAATGTGCAAAAGCACCATCGTGCATAAACCACATTTCGTTTCTTAATTGAACCGGAACGTCCTCTAAAAGCCCTGGCAGCTCTTTTTCAAGAAAATTACGATGTGATTGACCATTTAGCCTAAACGGCAAAAAATATGGACCTATTAAATGGTCTCCTACAACACCTGCTCAAACATTAACAAAACATGTTTGCTGATGATGGCCTTCCATTATAGCATGTAGATTTTTGTCGGCCCATACATGATTATTATGAAAGTTCATAATTGCATTGCGAGAAAAATTTGCTTCGTCCGTAAATAAAACTTGTTCTAATAATCGAGAATTTTGGGCAATTTTTTCTTGAAACCATTGACACTTAGCCAAGCTTTGCGGAAAATTCGCTGGTAAAAGGGCTTGTACTTGCTGTGATAAGGATATAACATCTGGCTTTTTATTATCCTCCACACTGTAACGTAACTAAGGTTAAGGTTTAAAGCTATTTTTCTAGTGCTAGTTGATAGATGTCTTCGATTTCTTGAAGAACATTTTCTTTAATTTGCGGAGGTAGCAGGCGAGGTCTCCCATTTTCTGCAGCTCTTTTATGTACATTTCCAGTTTGATGTAGACGTTTGTGAATACGAATGAAAGCTCTTTCATTTGGTACCTGTTGGTTTGGAAACCTTTCTTGATAAATTCGACGAGTTTTTGCTGCATTTTCATCGGCAACGCTATAAACAAAATGCATATCGTATCTTTTTGAAAAAAAAGGTTATTTAACAACTAAACGACAATTGTCAATAACTCAAATGCATGAACGCTGACGACTAGATAAAACAAAATGTTTTTATCAACAACAAAACATGTTGCTACTTTTTTCATGTTTTCTATCATAAAATGCCGTATTTCTCTAAAACGGTTTACGTTAGAGCTTTTGACTAGGAGTACCTTTTTTGTGTTGAAAATATTGGAGGTTTACAATGTGCTTTAAGAATGCCAATTTTCCAAGTGTCATAGAAATTAGAGCCATAAAAACCTTATGCAACCCTAAAATCTCCGTCAATGGCACATGAAAAAATTGAATAAGCGCTTAAAAAGTAGCTAATATTAATGCTAAGATGTGTACAAAAACAAAATTTTGTATTTCAATCGGTTCTTGAGATATCTCAAAAAATAACCAAAAAATATTTTTTACACCCTGTATCTTAAAAACGGTGCGTTTGCAAAACCATGTTAATGGAAACTTTTTTCTTATATTTAGCCAACCAATCCCACCCTTTATTTTCCGACACATGTTTTGAAACACCCTGTATATATGGCCATGTATGAGTCAAGTGTACGGAATGAAAATTTGTTTTTGCTTAAACCACTAAAAATGCCTTTCTCTACATAAATCTTGATTAAATGATTTTTTTTTTAGATTTTTTCAGTGAGCCGCCATAACCGAGTGATAAGCAATAAAATTTTTTAAAAAACTGAGGTTTTTACCTTTTTTGATCGTTTGTAACTTTTCAGGATTGCATTTTTAAAAAATCTTTTTTATCAAAATTATCTAAAAAATAAGTTTTCATAGCCAAAATTTGTTTTCCTTAAATTTTGAAAGTTTTGCATAACTTTAAAAGACAGTTAAAAAAAATGACGGGTATTTTTGTGTTTTCTCAATTATAGATGCTTTTATACGCTCCGAGATATCCCACAGAAATACTTAAAAAGGCTTAAATTTTAAATTTACTTTTTTTGATCGTTTGTAACTTCTCAGGATTGCATTTTTAAGACAAAATTTTAACAAATTTTTTTCTTAAAAATAACAAACAAAATTTTTTATTCGTTAATTTTTGAAAATTTTGCAAAAAAAGATGATATGATATTTTAGATATGAATAAAAACATGCTTTACATATAAAAGCACGTATGTATTTGAAAAAAAAACTCATCTTTTTTTTAAGAAAAACTGTCATTTAAAGTTCTTCAAAATTCAAAGAAAAAATTGTTGTTTGTAGAAACTTATTCTTTAGACAAATTTGAAGAAAAGAGTTAGTTACATTTTTTTCCTAAAAATGCACTCCTGAGAAGTTACAAACGATCAAAAAATGTAAATGTAAATTTAAAATTTAAGCTTTTTTTGCTATTTTTAAGTACTTCTCTGGATACATTGTAAAATACTTTCTAAAATTTTCACATTTTGCACATATAAAAGCACGTTTTTATTTATATTTGAAAATAAAAGAAAAAAGAAAAAATTTCTTTTAAAGTTTTTAAAATTTATGGAAAAAAAATATGAAAACTCATTCTTTGGACAATTTGAAGAAAAATTTTCTTATATTTTTTTTCCTAAAAATGCAATCCTGAAAAGTTACAAATGATCAAAAAATGTAAAAAATCTCAAAAACCTCAATTTTTTCAAATTTTGATTGCTTATTACTCAGAACTGGCTCACAGAAAATCAGAATTCATTCCGTACACATGACTCATACATGGTCATATACAGACTCAGTGACATGAAAACACCAACACCAAGAAATAAAAATTTGTCAACCAACTTTGGCAAACACTTTTGTCTATTAAAAAATAACATTTAATTAAAATTTAAAACAAAAGAATTAATAATGCGTTGGCACACTCCTGTTAATTCTGCCCTCCCTAACAAAACAAACATCAAAATTGACAGTTACTTCATCGAAATTAACTCAAATTTTAATCAAGTGTTACTTTTTAATAAGCAAAGATTTCTGCTAAATTTGGTTAAAACATTCATATTCCATCTTATTGTTGTCATTTCCATATCATTAGTATATATATTCATTTCAAATACAATCACGAACCATTTGTTTTGTTATATTACGCAACATTAACTGTGAATTGTTTTGCTATTGTGACCTGCACAACTATCCTTTATTAGTCCAACAAACTGCACGGATTTCTAACACATCAATAGATCAATTTTTCACTAATATGCCGTTATATTAAAGCTAAATTAAAATGCTATACTGCCTACATTAATGTAACGTCACCTTAGATAAAGCCAAACTCTTTCTATCATTTGTTTTTACTGTAAATTAAATAATGTTAAATAAACAAGTCACATAAAGAACAACTAAACTATCATTGTTAAAAAAATATTTGTGTTATTTATATCCTTATTTTTGATGAAAGTTTTACTATTTTATAATAACTATGTTAAATATAATAACTATAATGATTGAAACTAAAATAAATGATTTCCGTATATCTTTATAAAATTGACCCGAAAATAGAAACGTTATTTCCCGGAGATTGCGGAAGAAAATGAAACATGAGTTATTGATCGTTGCCTATCTGCATTGAGTATTTGAATATTTAAAAAACTTATACAGTTGATAATTTCGTGTGTTAAATTAGGTATAACATCTTACTGTATTTCAGATACGATACGACCTTAGAAGGTTGTTTTTTGTAATAAAATTTATAATAAATTTCTTATATTTCAGGGTGAATAATCTAATGGTACCACCTAGAAATACGAGCAGGTACCTCTTTTCACCTTGGAATCACATACCTGTTCGTCAGGTCAATTTTATTGTTTATACAATAAAGTTAAGCATCAAAGTCGATATTTAAAGTTAGAACTAACCTAACATAACTGATTCATTAAAGCGTTGCGCAAAATGCATGTGCGTATTGAGTAAACGGAAACGCGCTTACATCATAGTTTATTTTATATTCAATGCTAAATTTTATTTATTTTTTTGTGTGTGAAAATAATTTTTTAAATAGTTAAAAATACGTGCGCATGCTATTATTTATTATTGTGGGCCATTATAAGTTATGTAGGTGAGGTATTAAAAAAAATGCTCAAGGATATTTAATTGGCCAAGTGAAAATGCGTCTAAGACTCGTTATTGTCTAATTCCCGCCACGCAGCCATGATGTCGAGGCATAGTTAAAACAACTTGTGTTGAGATTGGTCAAGGTGCACTCGCTTCGTACGACCTCGGCGCTGCTCGTAAGACCTCGATCTAGCGGACTTTCTCTTTCAAAAACAGGAAAATCTACACACGCCGACTTTTCCAATGTGGAAAATAACTTCTGTTTCATACACGTGGAGATTAAAAATATACGTATAATACGTGTAATTTGTTTATTATTGCACGATAAGGATAACAGCGGTTAAAAGGGAATGTGCCATGAGCCGGCCGATCGATGTTTAGTCATTTTCATGGTTCAGGGCCGCGGGGAAAGGGGGAGATCCGGCCTGTGTTGAAGGGGGAAGAGGGGAACGTACGTTGGCCTCGAAAGCCCTCGCGCAAGGAGGCCCATGACTACGGATTTAAACACCGCACGTGGAGAACGGATCAACATGACCAGCGACGATAAGGCTAACCCAAAAAATATAATAACTGAATTTTTCACTAATTTAAACAAACAATTATTGTGGCAGGACAGACAAAATGATTACTTGGACCATAATTATTTGTTTTGTATAAACGTTAGCTGAAACCATATTTCAATTAAATTGACACATTACATCAAAAAATAGAAAATGATAAAAAGTATATTAATTAATTTTGTTCAGACTTAATTAAACCGTGAAAATACTTATTTTTAAGTAGAAAATATATATGTTTCACTAAAACTGCAAATCTGAAAATTTGTTTTTAAATTTAAAATTTACTTTAGAAATTAAAAAAATAAGCTTTTTTATGTTGAGCGACTGAGTACTTCAAAAATTGTGTTAGTAAATTTTTTTGGTATATATAATAAAACATCGGTTCGTTATACTTTTATATATTTATTCCTTAGTACTCACATAATGTATTCTTTTATTTAGTGGTAATCGGTGAGAGTTTTTCTAATTGTTGTTTATACTTCCAAGAGCCTTCAAAGCATTCTGATCATTTTTGTTTGTTTCTGCAAATTTTTGGTTTGCCACCTTAATTTTATTTCAATATTTAGGAAGTCTTCTTCTATTCGGGGGGATGCGCCGGGTGGGTAACTGTGAGAATTTTTTTTTACAATTTGGATAACTCAAAAAAATAGTAAAATAACCAATACTTTACAGATAACTAGAAAGCGCAAATACTGTTTGCATTATCATATATGTACACCAAAATCTTGTTCGCAAGAATTTATTAACAAACAGCTTAACCAATTTTTTTTTAATTAGAAATAAAATAAGATTAGTATTCCCAACATTTCTCAAATTGACAAATTAGCACTGCTACCTGTATTTTCTTTGCGTTGGTTAACAATTATGGACAGAAGTGACTAAGGACCAATATAATCACCTTTTAGCAATATGCTATTGTAGCGTTACTAATAAGATTGCTATGAGTAAACGTCTATTCTTCTGTCAGTAGTGCCAACCTTATATCAAACCAAATTTACAAAACAGATACATTACACAGATCACCTGATGACTCGCTAGTAAGAAAACAAAGAGAAAAACATAACTTCAGACGGTTTTGTATGACAAAAATGTAACCACAAAGAAATAACAACAAGAAATAGTGCTATAACCGTTTTACTAAAAAGTATATATAATTAAATTTGTTGGACCATGGGTTAATCGGACCAGCGGTTTATATGAATCAAGTCTTTAAAAACAAAAACTATAGAAATAACAGTATATTACATCATTTATTTGGGACAAAATATTGCTCTATCGGGTCAGTAAGCTAAAATAAATTGAGTTAAAACTTTATAATATAGTGGCGGATTTAGCATGTAAAAGGCCTTTCCAAAAATTTTATAACTTTATTATGATGTTAATTTTTTATCATCACTGTCTGTCTCTTATTCTTTTATGTTCTAGCTTCAGGAACGCGACAGAAAGTTTATAACATTTAATTTCCTGATGATAGTGACACTGGAACAAGAATATCTTTTTAAACCACCCGCTAGCATTTTATAAATTATGTGTCCCGCTTGCCTACGATCATTACGTGCGACTGCGTCAATCTCAGCGTTTCCAAAACAATCTTTTTTATTTCAAGAATAATGATTAAACAAAATCTAAGACAATACTTACAAAAATCTGTATTTCATCAAATTTATGTTTGTAGTGCAAATTTATGTTGTTAGTGCAAATGTTAGTCTCTTATTTTTGTCCCTGTAAACGTCAGTAGTCATTATTAAAAAAAACTAGCACTTCAGTGGGTGAATGAAGCACTCCAGTTTATGATGATTACAAGAAAGTTGTTTAAACTAAAATCCCTGCATATCAACTCAAATGTTTGATATCAAAGAATTGAAAATTTCTTTTTACTGCAAACATTAAAAGTTTTTAAGTTATAGAACTCAATGGTTATATCTAATCTCTAAATGACCAATAGTTGGGCGAGTGGGTACGGCGTATTTTATGATTAAAAGCAGATAGTTTAAACTGGCCCGCTAAAGTCTTTGTTATTAAAGAATTGAAAGTTTATTTTTTCTTCTTTAGATGCCAATTGTTATATTTAATTTCTTAATAGCCAACTGTTAATCGAGTGGGTGAAACATTTCATTTTATGTTTGGCAGCAAGTAATTTAAGCTGCAGTGCCCCAAGTTGTTATCAAATTCTATTTTATGATTACATGCAACTAGTGTACCACCGTTTATCCGCCCGAGTCTTTGTTACCAAAAAATTAAAAGTTTCTTTTTCCTACAAGCGTTAGAAGTCTCTAAATTGTAAAAAGCAATGGTTATATCTAATCTCTTAATATTATTTTAACAGCTGAAATGTCACATTTTTACTTCCTCTTACCATCATTAAATTTATTTTAATATTGTTCACGACTGCGCAATTTCCAAGATTCCCAATACAACTCAAAATTCTACTGATCATACACCTCAAAAAGCAACTTTCTACTTCCTCTCGCAGAAAAAAAAGAACTGCCAAATACACTTTTAATAAGGTCATTTATTAAAATATAAAATTTGACAGGGCAAGGACAGATCACTAAAAAGCTATTTAACATTGAAACGGTGACTAGAACACATACAAGACTAGTCTTACAGCATACAACAATTTCATAAAGAATATTAAAAGAAACTCTTGAAAAAGATATTGCAAAGACGTTAACAATAAGCCCACGTGTTTTGTCTCTGCATCCTACGTAAGTCTGATTAAATAATTAGTTTAACATCTTTCATATAAAAGCTTTTGGAAAAAATAAACATTATATGAAAAACTGTGTTAACTAAAGTTGCAGGCGGGTGGCTACAGAGTGGTATATTTTAACAATACCATAGTAATGCTACGTCATTGATAGCCTACTACAGATACTTGACGTTAAAAATTTATTTTAATTTAAAATGCCAAAGATCTTACGATCTTTGTAAACAGAAAGTTTTAGACAGCCATATCAATTATGATACAAAGTGTACTAAACACCGTAAAAAATATTAGTAAACCTAAGACAAACAAAAGTTGTCTGTTTTGAAAAACAATAAAACACCAAAGACCTAAAATACTCATTAGAAAATGCAACTACAAAAACCATTAAAGTGCAACCAAAATTATGGTCTCTCGCACATAGATAGCTGGTGATTAGACTTTTTATTAGTATAAAATAAAACCATCTTTAAGAGTATGATTTTTGAACTAGGCAAAGCACAGAAGTGGCCATAGTTGTTAATAATAACGCCCACCGCAATCATAGAAGAATTGCTCTGACTTGAATCTGTTTTTAAAATCAAACACAAAACCGTAAAAACTAACTTGCAGCGGAACACAGCAATCTGTAGAAAAACTGTCCGAAAATAAATCTCACAAATATGAAAACTTAGCTAACATTCTAAAAATTTGGATTCTAAAAAAACTAACTAATATTTTTGTCAAGGTACAAGTAGTAAAAAAAATGTGCTAACAAACATTAAATGTAAGATAAGACCAAAATTAATAACTTAAAAAAAAATTTAAACTAAATTGTGGTTAGGAATTAAATTATGATTCAAATATAGTTTAAATAAATTTTCAAACAAAAAATATTGATTTTGCAAAAATTGATGAATCATTTCTTTAGTAGTTTAAAATTTGTAAAAACTGCAAGACGACTTGTAAAGATAGTTGTCAACATAACAACCACAGAAAAAACTCAAACTATAAAAAAACATCTATATGGTGATAATTTTTGAATTATACAAAATCTTATTTATTGATCTAATACCTAATAGCAAGCCACTAACAAAATTTAAAAAGACTACTATTAATGTCTAATTATTTCCTTTAAATGCTACGTCGATATTTCTCGGTGATTGACAATACCTTCATACTTATAAGTATAACTAAATTTAAACAAACCAAGTTACAATTTGGGTGTATTGTCCTGCTCACACAGTTGCTAGCAACTATCTGCGTTATTTAAGTTTTAAAGACTATTTTAAATTGAAGATGTTTGATAGTTGCTAGCTTGTGTTATAATATTGAAGCAATTTTATTTTTACGTTGTCATAAAACAACTTTAACATAATTATTTTAATTATTGGGTTTGTAAATGCGTTCTTAGGTGTTTGTTTAGTTTGTCTTTGTCGCATCCCCTCTCATTCATAAATAATTTATGCAGTTAATTGTAATTTACTTTTAGTAATATCATTGTATCTCCATCTGGAATTACTTCATTGTATTCTCTTGTTGTCAGGTATATTTTATCATTTTGTTGCGTTATCTCGAGATGGCGTATCTACTATTTCTATTTTTATTTTGTGCACTATAGTTTTTCTATATTTTTTAATTAAACTTTTCTAATTTATTTATTTTTGTTTCAAAGGCATTTTTACTTTATTCACTTAGCTTTCCAGAGTATTTTTTAGTTTTTTATCTTCTTTCCACGCCTTGCATTCTACTACTTTATTTTTTCCTCACAGAATAGACAGAAAAAACTCCGCGTCCGGTCAGTATTTGTGTAATAGCACGTTTTGGATTTGTTCTCTACCAATTTTTTTATTTCCCCAATTAGTTTTTTTGTCTATTCCCCTTTTTTTTACTTTGATGTCTTTGTCATCTTTCTATTGTCTTCTTTTTTGCTGTTGTTTTTGCTTTCTTTCTACTGGTTTCTTTTATTACTAATTTAATTTCTAGTCTCTCTTTCACTATTATATCCGTTGTCGCAATCAGTGCCTTCTGTGACACCGTTCAGTATGCCCTTAACAAAGTTTCTTGTATCTTCTCTTATTTTATTTATGTTTTTTGTATTTATGGCTTTTTCTAATGTTTTGGCGGAGTATAACGTTTTGCTTCTTGCTGCCGTTGCTGTTAGCCTGGTTATTTAAAATAAGTTTACTAAGTTTTTTTTTTATTTCCGTTAATCCTTTCATTGTTTTTTTAACATGTTTGTTTTATTTTAGCTTAGCTTAGTATAAACTAAGTTTTACAGTTTTGGTCTAAGTGCTGCGGTACCCCTGTTGTCAGTTTAAATCTTTCTTTTTTGGTTACTAAGTTTTTACCCTATAAGTAACTTTATAATATCTTAACTGTTTTTCTGATTAGTTATTTTTCTTTTGTCGTTTCAATAATTGCATTTTATACGTGTTCTGTTTGTTCAACGCTATTATGACACAGTTTTAACTTTTTTTCTGCGTTTAGCTCAGTTTTCTGACTTCTAAGGCTGGTTTTTCTTTTGGTAATTTTTATTGTTTCTTTCCTGTTTTATTTTTGTGCAATGATTTTTTTTTATAGCTAGTTTGTTAATTAAGAATATTGGCCTGTATGACGATGATTTTACAGCTTTTTTCTATTTTTTAATCATTATTAGGATAGCTTCTTTTTAACATCTTGAAAAAGTTTATTTTTTTAGGCATCATTGACTGTTTGAGTTATTTTTGCCTTGTTGCCGTCATGTGCTGCTTTCACAATCATTGTTGTTATTTTGTCCAAACCTGGTGCTTTGTTTTAAAAATTTTGTTTTACAACTTCCTCTATCTCTTCTACTGTTGCTACAACTGCTTTTTTCTTCTTCTTTTGTTTCTGGTTTTTCTACTGGTTCTCATTGGAAAACAATGTTTCAATTATGACATCTTTTTTTTAATCCTTTTTCATGTAGACTTTCTATGTTCTTTATCTTAATTTGTTCATCACTATTTTGTACGTACGGTTTTTATTAAAGATATATCATTTCTAGCATCTTTTCCTGCTATCTTTGATACCTTTTTTAAGATGTTCCATCCTTTTTACATTCTATCTACCTTCTCTTTCTTTTTTTGTTTTTTTTTTTGTGTTGTATTGTATGTGTTTGTGTAAGCTCAGCAATTCTTCTTCTGTCACGATCCAGTTATTTACTATTCTTGCCATTTCCCACATTTGTAATGTCAATAGGTATATTTAAACTTCTTTATACAAACGTCACGTTTTAATTTGTTTTCTAATTTTTGTATCCACTTCCGATAATATTTCAGTCTGCAGTTTGGGCTGTATACTGAACACTACCAGACTTTCTATTTATTTCTTTTGATATTTCCTATCTTTCCACCGCCAGATTTTTATATCTATTTTATGATAAACTAAGTTTTGTTATTTTAATTTAATCAAATTTATTTATTTGTGTTTTGATTATCTCATTTAAAACAAAATAATATACAGGGTGTCCGGAAAATACGTGTACAACGTTTGACGACAGACTCCTGACGTCAAAATAGGTCGATCTAAGCCGACTTAGTTATATCCAAAATTGTCTCGTTTAGCCGATAGAGGGCGTCAAAAAAAACAAAAGTATAACAAAGTTGAAAGTATCTATTGTAAGAAACTAAGTAAAACAAAAACATTACTTAAGCAAATGTGTAAAATGACCGCCATCTTGCTGAATACACTTATTAACACTCTTTAAAAAATGATATTGGACCCTATCTAATGTCTCGGGATTATTAAAATGGTTGCCTGCATTTAAAATCCGCTGCAATAAATCATCGCGTGTGTTTACCGGAGTCTTGTAAACTTCTGTTTTAATAGCGCCCCACAAAAAGAAGTCACACATATACATATTTAACTCAGGAGAACGTGGTGGCCATTTTACTGGTGCATCATTGCCTCTTCCAATCCATCGGTTGGGATATTGATGATGTAAGTATTGCCGAACGGCAACGGAAAATGGGGCGGGGCACCATCATGCATATACCACATTTCCCTCCGAAGTAAAAGGGGCAAATTCTCCAGAAGAATTGGTAATGTGTCTTGCAAAAAATATAAATAAATATTTCCATCTAACCTGTCTAGAATAACAATGGGACCAATAAGGTAGTGATCAATAATACCTGCCCAAATATTAATTTTAAATTGATGCTGATGATGTGCAACTTTAATGGCATGTGGATTTTTATCGGAATAAATATGTTCGTTGTGCAGATTGGTTACCCCAGATCTTGTAAAGCATGCCTCGTCAGTAAACATAATTTTTCTACAAAAATTTGGAACAAGGATTCTTTTGTTTCTAATAAATTGACAAAATGTAAGCCGCATGGGGGGATCAGTCGGTAAAAGTTCCTGGACTTTTTGTATGTGGTAAGGATGTAACAACTGTTCTCTTAAAACCTCATTGACAATCGTTTTAGGAACATTTAACTCACGTTCTAAGAGACGGGTACTGGTACTTGGTTCTTCTTCAACTCTTTCCAGAATCATCTCTTCTGTTTCCACAGTTCGAGTTGTTCGCATACGAAGATGACGCTCAATATTGGCAAATGTTTGGTGGTTTGGTATTCGACGGTTAGGAAACCTCTCCATGTAAACCCTAACACTCTGACGCCCATTTCCTTGACAAAACCCGTATACCAGGAGCATGTCAACTTTCTGAGAGTTTGTATAATTTTCCATTTTTAATGGTAAAATGAACTTGAAATTTAAGAATGTTGATCGTATACTTGAGTAAATTTCATAGACTGGTGACAATTTGTCAATAATTGTCAAATTATTAAACGCCATAGCAACAAGGTCACTTAAAAAATTATTGTTACAGGTAATTTCTTTTTAATATTTACAAATTTTTGACGCCCTCTACCGGCTAAACGAGACAATTTTGGATATAACTAAGTCGGCTTAGATCGACCTATTTTGACGTCAGGAGTCTGTCGTCAAACGTTGTACACGTATTTTCCGGACACCCTGTATATATAAATAATAACATTAATTTTGATTTTTAAATTTTGAATTTTGAATTTTGTCTAACAATGTTACATTTTAGAACCGGATTATAGTTGTTATTCTAAAACACTATGATTAATTTTGTTAGAATGCATATATTGCAGAAAAGTTAGCGATGTAGGTCTTTGTCCAGAACTGTTTTGATCATTTATAATGGCATATAAATACATATTTTCTTTAAAACTTTTTTTATTAATAAATTAATAAATAGGCTTTCTATAATTTACTATGGTTTGCAATTTGTGTATTAAGCAGCAACTCACAGATTTCCTTACAATTATTATAAAGATGCATACAATAAAGTTATAAAATACGTAGACAAGTTAGTCTTATTTGTTATTGAAAGATTTTTATTCCTATATCCTTCTCAAAAACCAATACTTTGTATACTTAGTATTTTGCTCTAAAAATGTTACATTTTTCAATAACAATAAAACAAAATCAATATTATCGTTAAGAATATGTTTGCAATTTATTACGACATTGTATGAACAATATTTACATATCTAATAAATATTGTGAATTTGTTATACACGTGTCGTACAATTCTGCAAAATTTTCTCAATGAAAATAATCAATTAGCATGTAATTAACCTTATATTTGCATAATAATGTAAACACAATGAATTAATTGTCTAAAATTGTGACTACGCACAAGTTCTAACATTAAAGGTTATAAATAACTTGTTTATTTCGTATATGCATTGAAAACTTATCTTTTTTATTTTATCACATTTTGTTTTTTAGTTATAAGTTGAAAACAAACCTTGATCGTTGGCTAAAGCCAAGCCAAGATGAAAAATTATCATTATTTATTCAGGAAATTGAAACCGTAATTTATTAATAGATTTACTTTTTGTAGGACGTCGGACATTAATATGAACAAGTACTTACATTTAACAATATTTTGTTTTGTAAAAGATTAATTTTTAATTTATAATTTTGTTATAAGAAACAATGAATTGTTTATATATTATTAAATAAAAAACATAATTTAAAGCTAACGCATTTTATTAACTGAATTAACTATCAAATAACATTATTGCATATGTGAAAGAACATCAAAAATTAAGCAGTTTTTTTTAATGAGAACTAACAAACGTATATCTCTTATCTAGTTACAATTTTGTCAAACCAATATCTACTAATTTTGATTTAATCATTAAAATTACAAGTTTATTAAGAAAAACTATTGTACATTAAGACTAACAGAACTTTTACAGATTTTTTTTTTTTGTGTGCGCCTACAATCATATTATAATATACTGGACAATAATACGCATTTTAAGTTACGTAAACTACAGTTAATCTAAAAATTGCTTAATATATTACTTTGTTAGCCAATTTTTTATTTTATTTAAAAAAATTTATAGTCAAGAGACAATTTACAATTTAAAAACCGGGTATAATAGTTTGACAGCCAAACTTGTTGAAACACGGTAGGAGCCGGATTTACAATTTTAACGACCGGATTTATAATTTTGAAGCCAGATTAGTTAGCGGTTAAATTAAATTACACTTTTACAACCAGGATTTTTAGTTTAAAAAGTTAATTACAGTTTAATCAGCACTCAGCAGGGTAGCTATTGTTCTAATTGCGTCAAAATTTATTCAAGTTTACGCTAAACTTATGCATAATAAGACCAGTTTTGTGTAAGATTTTAAGCATAATTTTGGCATAATAAAGTAAACTTTACTAAAAAAGGCCGTATTTTATTCATATTCAGGCTTGATTTGCTCAAATAATATCAGATTTGTGTATGAATGGCCGGATTTATAATTCGTCATTAATTTTTTAATAAAAAGATTCAATTCTTTCCGGAACAGTTAATTAATTCTCCCGGTTATCTAAAAAAACTATCCCACAAATAATTAAAAAAATCACAATAATAGAAGTTAAAGCAATCATTAATGAAACTATTGTTTTGCAAGAATGCAATTTCTTTTTGGCCAAAACCGGATACCGGATAGAAAAAAACCGGAACCGAATTCAAGACCGGATCCAACCGGATTTGGCCGGGTTCATAAAAATATTAAAAAAACTATCAATATATATCCAGCGTCTTCAACAAAAAACAATTTTTTCAAGCAGCAGAATAAAAAATTAATAGTTAATAATATTGATTAATATAACAATTTAATTATACAAGCCGTTGGTCCCATCAAACCCCTTCAAACAAGTCGTAAGATTTTATAGGCGATGTAAAAAGCTATAAAAACGCACAATAAAAACCTATTTATTTTTATTATTATTATTTTTATATTTTGTTACTTTTTTGTTTACATTTTATTAATAAATTTTACTTGATTTTTACATTTTAGTTCTATTTTCATTAGTTTTAGTTATTTAAAAAAAGTTGAATCCGACCGGATAATTATCAAGATCCGGCCGGAACCTTTCAAATATTGACCGGGTCCGCCAGATACAATAACAATCAAATTCAAGTTCGCAAAACTGTAAATAAATTCTCGGATTTATGCAAAAAGAGTACTACTAAATGTATAAACAAAACTCAAATTTATGCATTAGGAATTCAGATTTATGCACAAAATTTTGAACTTTACTAATCATTTTTAAATAAAAATGTTAACGCATCATAATAGAGCTGTATTTAAAGCAGAATTTGTCAAACCTGTGCAAAAAAGTTGACTTTATGAATAAAAAGACGAAACTGTACGTAATATTAAAAAAAAATTGATTGATTGTACACTAAACTTTAATAGTGACAACTGCATTGCTCTGTGTAGTAATGCACAAGTTTCGTACGTAATTATATAAAGTAATATATTGACTAACTTTAGGTTTGAATTAAAATGAAAACAAAACTGTCAATAGTAATGTTATTAAATTTAATTTTGCAATAACAATGTTAAAGTTTTTCAAATTATAATAAAATAAATAAAATAAATTATAAATATATATAATTGCGTATAATTTATGTTTCTTATCTGACAACGTTCAAGTGTATTTAGTTGCATACTTTAGTTTCGAAAAACACAATAATTACTAATAAACACAATTAACTCGGTGTTGTAGATTTGAAACTTCTCACTTAATACTAAATATTTGCAAAGTTTTTTTTTTAACAATTCTTAGGCAATTTTTTTAATTTTTTTTTAAATTATTGTACTTCAAATATAACAAAAAATGTAACTTATAATAGAATATATAAGTAATAATAATTTATTGCATTTTAAACTCAGATTTAATCTAAAAAAATAACTTTTGAGAAATTTTTTATACTTTTTTAAAAATTGTTTTCTAATCAAAAAAACATTTAAACTTTAGAAATATATGATGGTATTACCAAAAATATTCATTTTGAATGCATGTGTTTTGTCGCCATTCTACATTTATGCTATTTTTTTGAGTTTTAGATCATCTGCTAATAATGTGTTACAAGCAACCAATCATATCGATTCTGCTAAGCAATAAACTTTTAACTTTAACATCGCAGCGGTCCCTGAAAGAGTACAATAAAACTCAAAGTAATCAGTTCCTCGCCGTGCACAAGAACTCGGGCTTCTGCTCGAAGTCTGGCAAATTTTGCGTTGGAACTTAGGCTTACACCCTTACAAGATCCAATTGACCCAGGAGCTCAAAGCTCATGACCATAGATAACGCAACTTTGGAAGAAAAATTATCTTTAGCGACGAGGCGCATTTTTGGATGAATGGCTATGTTAACAAGCAAAACTGCCGTACATAAGACAACATCAACCCACATAAGGTTCACCAGGTGATAATGCATCCTTCAAAATTTACCGTTTGGTGTGAATTTTGGGTCGACGGTGCCATTGGTCCGTACTTTTTTAAAAACGACGTTTGTGAAGCAGTCACCGTCAATGGCGAGCGCATATGGACTTAGACAAGATGTGGTTTCAGCAAGACGGCGCCAAGGTAAGGTTATATCTTGCAGAGGTGATGTAAATTAGCCACCAAGGTCAGGTTCAAAAGTATAATGACATTTAGGAGTTGACAGAAATTTAGTTTTATGTTTGACATTTACAAAATCGGAAGCTTTACACTTGAACAAAGTTACGAAATAATAAAAACTTACTTTTAAAATGGTGAGTCTACTACTCATTTTGTGAACCAATTTGTGAAGCGAGTTTGCAAAACTGAATCGTTAGTGGATAAAAACAACACGTTTCCGTTCTCGTCCAGTACGCTCAGCCAAAATTAATGCTGTGTATGAGGCCACTTGCCATATAGCCAAAGTAACCATCAATCTTATGCGCACTGTTTTTGGAAATTGAATAATTAGCCAAAATGCTGATGTCAATTGGTTGCCGAAGAGCTGTGATTTGACCCCGTTAGATTTTTTTTTGTACAGAGACCTTAAGGATAAGCTAACTATCCAAAGACGTTTGATGTATTAAAACACAAAATCAAAGTTGCCATTCATGCGATTAAAGCCCAAACAATTAAAAATGTACTAAAAAATAGGGTTAAGGTCTGGTTACACAGTGCGAGCTAGCATCCAAGCTAACCTAGTCAGTTACTGCAGTAAAGCTACTCGCACCGTGTGATTCCATTATAGTTACTGTTGTGTGCAAGTCGGTCAATACTTTGCATGCCAGTTACTTAATGTTTGTTTATAATCGCATCTCGCAGTAGCTGTCCACTGTCAGGTCAACAACTCGTATTGTGTAACCAGGTCATTAATCGGATGGATTACTGTCAAGTCAGCTGTGGCAGTCATTTAAATAATGTGAAAATGTTTAATCTTTCTAATAAACTCAAAATTTTAATTACCTTTTGTAACCCCAACTTTGGCAACGTACCTTGCATGCTATAACTGTCAAAAACATCAATGACCCCAATACTAATGTACTTTGTTGTACACACTTCCAAAACTCTCTTTGGCCTATATGAAAAAAACCTCAGTCAGTTGTGGTGCACTTCAATGACCTCATTGTTAATGTATAGCCCTAACAGATTCTCAGATGCTACCTGTACGTAAATAACGTTATATCCAGAACATTAATTATTATAAACAATGCTAACAAAAACCACTGATAACACAAACAAAAATTGTAACTGAGAATAAGACTGCAGTTTTATGGAACAACGTTGAGAAGATTTTCTTAATTTTAGAGTGCATACAAAGGCAATTAAACACAAAAAAACCTTAATTATGCTCAAAAAACTTTGCTTCTGCACGACAACTGCAGGGTTTTATATACCACAAGTATTCAATAAATGCGGCATTAAGAGGAAAAAATAGTTGCGCTATTTATAATGGTTCACAGAATTAAACTCAGCAAGAAAACGCCTGAATATAATTAAATAAAACTTTCACACATTGTAGAAAAAAAAATCTGTGCCTTCAAACTTTTAAAACAATAATGCAATAAATCGTTTCTCCGCAGTTAATTTTCAAAAAATGTAGTTTTTATTTAGTTTATTATTACTTTTTTACTCGTTAAACATAACTGCAAATCTTTAACCTAAAGAATGAAACCATAGAATATTGTATGTAGTTCAACATATAAAATAAGTGATGACTGAAATTTTATCATTTAAATATTGAGTTGATTAGCGTTTTGTTTCTTAAGAACCAATTTTAACTTAATAACAGCGCTGTTCGTATCAATATTTTTCTAGAGGAAAAGATTTACCCATATTCTCGTAGATGTGATAGCATTTCAGTATGTAATGTTTGCAAATAATATTTTTCTATATCAATACTACTAACAGCAATTCTCTAGTTTTAAGAAATATAGAAACATGCAGAAACTTATAAGAAAAAACAAATAAAACAAGTTTTTATGACAACTTTAATTTCTACAAATGACTAAACCGTGTTAGTTAATCGAGAAAATCAAATAGCAATAAACGTTCAACAAAAAAAAAAACGTTTGGAAAAAACATATTAAAAAACTTTTTTAGTAAAACAAAAAATAGCTCAAAAACATAAAAAAAACAGTTTAACAGGTTCTTTAATTAGTAAAAGTAAAACTTAAACTCCTCGATAAAAAAGTATTTACGTTTTACACAAAATCTTCAATAAAATACATGATACGAGGATATATATTGCTCAATAGTTCTTGTCAATGATTATCCTGTTTGTAAAAAACATATACTTACAAGCTACATCTTAAAATTGTGCTTAAAAATCTTACACAAAAGACTTGAGCAAGAACTAAACTGCCAGAATTTAAATTTTTTTTTATAGACTACAAGAAAGCGTTTGACCAAGTACAACATTACAATCTCATAAGATGTATTTAGAATTTATACTAATACCAAATACAAAAACACAAAACAACTAACCCAGTACAGATTTGTAAAAGAATTAGACAAAGTTGTATCCAGCCACTTCTCCTGTTTAACCTGTATTTAGAAAACATATTTCTAGAAGCACTTACCAATATGAAAAAAGGATTTAGGTTCATGAAAAATAGATAAAAAAACATGTAATACGCGGAGAACACAATGTTACTAGCCAAAAGAATAAATAATCTACAACAACCAGTTAACAGAACAGTAAACAAATAGGATTAAACATTAATGGGAAAACAAAGTTAATAGTTATTAGCATCGACTCAGACATAACAAAGGGTGACAGAATATTATTTGACAATTTGTCAATTAAACAAGTGAGCAAGTTTAAATATTTGAAAACATGACTTTTAGAGAAATGAGCACAGATATAAAATGTAAAATTAAAAATGCACGTACCGCATTTATAAAGTTTAACAAAGTGATTACTAACACTGACTTCAATATTGACCTTAAGCTGCAGTTCATAAAATGTAATATATAGTTCATACTCCTTTAAGGTACGGAAGGATAAACTTTAAAAACAACATCAATAAATAAATTTGAATTTTTTGAGATCTACATTGCAAATTTTTTAAGATTTTTTGGAAAACAAAGATTACAACGAAGAATTGTTTAGACGAGTTAACAGAGACCACAAGCTATTAGTAACAATAAGAAAAACTGCGTATCACAACATTTAACGCAAAACCAAAAATTATCATATATTTCAGAAGATGTTTTGATTACAATATATAATAGACGAGACTTTGTAATAAAGGGTTTTTTAATAAGGGAAGGTAGATGTTGAAATAAAATAAAACATGCTGTGTGCAAGGTATTAACAAAATTCTTTTTTATTATTTGAAAGACATTGTTTAAATGCCCGGCTTAGCTTCTTATGGTAGCACGAATCCGAGTGGTCTAATTCTCAATGACTCTTCTGCATAAATCCGGCTGAATTTGAGCAATAACTTGTGCTGTTTACCTTATAATATCAGTTGATTGTGGTTTATTTGCATAGATCTGCGACTTCAAAAAACTCTACAAGAAAAATTCTAGCGAGGTCAAATCAAAATCAAAATAAACTGTAGTTCAAATTCGAAACGTTACATGGCTCACCTTTTACTAGGCTGTAAAAGATGGTTATTCATGCACTGCTATAAGGCCTTGGAGCCTTTTAACACCGTATTTGGCATTGAGGTCTCATATGTAAAAACCGTGTTGCTTTGTACACTGGTATTTGACTCTTGTAAGTATATTAGTATAGTAAGAGTATTTTGGCAGCCTGTTCCATATTTAATATACTTTAAAACTAATTGGAAACTTACTTATATTTTGGAAATAAGTAGTAGTAAACATATTTAATGCATATTTAAATATTAACATAAATGATTATTATATACTAAACATAGTTGTGAATGAACTATCACTGTTTTTTTACAAATATTAATAAAAAAATATTTATTTTTACCTAAATGTTGTTCAATGACATTACAAAAACAAAAAAAGATTCAAGGAAAATAATAACGTATTTATAGTTATTGTTTGTATTTTGTCTAAATGCTACCAAACAATAATATTCTTCTATATAAGAATTAACAGTTAAATTAATTAATTGTTTAATTGTAGGTACATAATTTAAACTATTTTTAAGTTCTATTCTGTTATTTCATTAATGTTATGTAAATAGCTAGTGGAATAAACTTTAACATAAACAAATGTTTTATAAATCACTATTCTTAAAATAATTGCTTAACATGATTTTAACATTTCTAGAAAAAAGGTAAACATTTAACTTGCCAACAAAATGACAAGTACTATATCACTACTAAAATTATAGTGAAATTAAAATTAAACTATGTAGGTAATACAATTACTATAATATACAAAATTTTACAAATAACGAAAATGAAACGTATTAAATTTAATTATCAATTTGTTAATTTATATCTTAATTCTAAACTGTATTAAATTAAGTAAAATTAAAACTACACAAGTTTCTGTAATTTAATGAAAAACTTTTTAGATGACTTACTAATATTAAATTAAAGTTTTGTTATGTCCGCAGATTTGCTTATCTTGATACATGCCAAAACTTTTTGATCCATGTACATGTACATGCAATACATAATGTTTCTAATTTTTTTTTTTTGTGTTTATTGTAATGCTAGAAATAAACACATTGACTGCAGCTGTCCACGTGGCTGTTATAAATTCTATGCATTACTTGTCCCAAGCGGTAAGTATGACATTATGTGTGCAAAACATAAAATATATAGTCACATTGATTTAAAAGTAGAACTTAAAAACAGATGCACACAAATAATGTAAGCTAAAAAAATAGCTTTGCGGAAAAAAATATACCAATTTAGAGTAGTGTACCAAACCGAGTCAATCAAGCCTAACAGGTCAGCGTATTCATGTAAAACATAGTTTTGATGTATCTAGTATTTCTACTTGACTAATCATTTAAGATTTAATGTTCAAATTCTGTTTTAAATTTAAAAATAAATAAATCATATTTTAAGGTAACTTACAAGCATAACTGCTTGTAAATTATTCCAAAACGCATACAAGTTGATAAGTACTATTAGGCTCTTATGACAAAACTTAAACTAACTTATATTGAGAGCTTGGAAATAGGAACACAAAAAGATGAGAAAACAAAACTTATTAATAGAAAGTAAGAGTTTTACAGTATTATTTTGGATAATTGGTAAAATATGATAAATAAAAATCATGACAATGCAACCGAATTATAACAAAAGTTATAAATGTAGTTGTGCTAAACAACAGCAATAAAATTTAAACAGAAGATTAAAAAAAATAATAAATCTTAGTAAAATAAACTACTTTGAAAAACTATAGGGCGTGTTATTTGAAAAGAAATTGAACACAAAATAGACCACTTTGTAAGAAACCAAAATATAAGAATATAAATGTATAGTTTGATAAATTTGATGTTTTTGACAATTATTGTTGTGATTGTATATTATGAGTAAGTATATAGTCAAAATCATCACAATCTTAAAATAAACTATTTTGTTGACCACGCAAATAAATTATCATATCCAGGCTTTCTTGTTGTTTTGTAGTAAAAGTGTGCCGGCAAAATCTACCTTTATCAGTTTAAATCAAACTTAATTACTGCTTTCTTTTCAAGAGCAACACGCTCCCGGGGCTTGTTGCACAGAACCGTTCTGATGCACCTTTGCTCTCTGTGAAAGGTACATGGGGCATCAAGTACAAAATTGTTTGGAACCGTCCAGAACAATGAAAAGAAAGCATCTATTTAGTTTTTAGGCAGTAAATTTAAGCTTGCTCTAAAACTCTTTAGGTATCTTTTATATATTTGGCACGCTGAGATTACTGTTTGTATAATACGTTGTTTTTTCAAAATCCATTTTTGTCGTCTTGAACAACAGTCATCTTTGCTTGCCTGTTGAATTAAACAAATCAGTTGTTCCTTTGCTTTCTCTATTTTTCTACAAATAAATCATTTTGCTCCAACTTGTTCATGTTAGTTTTTACAGTTATACACAAATTTGCAAGGTTTTGTTCTCAAAAATATGACTCTACTTGTCAACAGATGTAAAACTTTATTACGTAGAGTCTACCTGTATTTTCTACAAAAAAATAGCTCATTCTACCGGTTGCTTGATCCAACTGAGAAGTGTAGTCAAATCTCAACAGTAAACCGTTGGCAAGTTGTTGCTTAACGCTTTCTTCCTGCGTTTGAAGTTCTTACATCTTTTTCATTTTCTGCTTTTAAAATACTACGACCGCATATGCACTTTTACTCGCATCACAAAAGATGTGAGTAAGATTTTAATTTTGTTCAAATTTTAACACCGTGGAGTTCCTTAGTTTAGCTCTTCATTTTTTTTAATTTAATTTGGTTTTCTTTTCTGATTTCTTTATTTTACCCAATCTTTTATGTCTACATTTTTTACAACAATAACTTTGAACAAATTGTTGCAAAACTGATAAACCCCATGAAATCAAATATTCTTTGTGCACATGAGGAGATAATTATTTTAGTCTTTATTTTTTAACACCAATTCATAAGTAATAGCAAGCTTATCATTTTTTTAATGTTTTAAATCAAGCCTAAAACTAGCACTGTAGCAAGTACTTTCTTTGTTGTTTTTTCTAGTATATTAACAGCCTCAAACTTTGCTTTTTGTAGTTTCAGTAAGGAACCGTAATAATGCCTTATATATGTATGTCGTATACGGCACGTTAGTAACACAATTATCAAGATCATTGTTTTATTATCTGCAGTTTTCCACAAAGCCCACAAAAAGTTCTTATCCTTGGAACATTGCAGATTAAAACGGTTTCTTGATATGAGCTGAGACTCCAATCGGGTATTTCAAGAAACAAAACATCCTGTATTTGATTTATTAAATTTGTCCTTTTTTCAAACAATCGTTTAAGAATAGCTTGTTTTGTTTTTTAGCCGACGCATTAAAAACTGGGCGTAGTGAAGCAAATAATGCGCCGGCTTACCTATTTCTTTACTAAAACTTTTTCTATTATTTTGTCTGAAAACCATTTAGAGAACATTTCATTAGATTTTTTTTAATAACTAAATTTTTTCAGTTTGCTTTTGTAGACTTTTACTTTTTTGTTGCTAATTGATAGTTTGATAGTAATGATAAATGTTCTTCCAGTCAAGACAAAATTTGGTTTTTTTTGTAACCGATATGAGTTTATTAATCAGTTTCTTGGCTGCCAAGTGTAATTGATTCTTCTTTTTTTTCAAGATCTGTTGTTTCAAAGATCTTTAAGTGCCAAAGAGTTGCAATTGACACTTTTTGTTCAACTTACTGATTTTTTTTCTCATTAAAACCTAACCTAACATAGTTTCTATAACAATCAAACCACAAGAAATAGCTTTTTTTGGTTAAATCTAAACAACTATGTTAGTTTCTATAAGTACAACAATTGGTTGTTGTTTTCTGGTGTGGGTTACTACTGCAACTTTTAGAAGATTTACTAAAGAGCGGCGTTTTTTTAATTTTGGATTTTACAGCTGTTTTACATTGCCTCAGAAGTTTTACAATTTGTTTGAAAGGGGTTCATGAGACCAACGGTTTATTAGGTTACTTTCAAATTACCCAGTAGATAAAAAGCAAGTTATTATTTAGTCATATTTTGAGAATTAAACCCCGGATGGTTAGCATGCTACGTTAACGCTTTATAATTGAGCTATCATACCTTAGTAATTTTGATTTTTGTACTCAAAACTTCCGTTTATATCTTTTGTAAACTAAAATACAACATTACTATACTTTATTCAATTTTACGGTAGAGCGCAGAAAACAAACATTATTGCAAAAAATATGATTTACGTACTGGACCAAGACTATATCCACTAATCCACAATATTGTATAATTTGCGCACTATGCATATATGCTAAATTGTAACTAGTTATGTGTATATTGTTTGTGTTTTATATGCCGTTATTTTTTATTTACAGGAATCAGACGCCAGACCGAAAACTGTGTCAAAAGTTGAACAAAAACACCACTTAATGACTACGTCAACTTAGTGTTTTACAAAAAAAAATATATTTTTATGAAAAAAAATCTGCCCAATACAACATAAACTTGATAAAATGAAAATGTTTTTTCACAATTTACTGTAACAAACTGGTACGCTTGACCGCATATTACTAAACGAGAAAATTTTTGTTGTTGACATTGATTGCTAAGATTACTGCAAACAACTATTGTAAAGACTATTATTAAGTAAAGGTTAAGCTATACAAAGGTTTAACTACAAGATACTCTTTGCTACTCAAACCAAATACCAAAAAAAACTGTCCACTTACCAACTGCGCGCCATTTTGGTGCATATGCTAAACATACTAAAAAACACTGATTTTGATATCTGATCAAACTACATTAGACATGGTATCCAGACTGTGCCTATTTGATTTCTGAGCCAAAATCAATTTTCTGTAATAAAAAATCAAAGAATGTCATGACTTAAAGCAACATAATTTCTAATTAATATGTACTAACCATGATTTTCATAGTTAAATTAAGTATCCACCTACCAACAGTGTTTCTAACCAACTAGCAACAAAGTTGAACCACTATTGACATATCTACCTAACAAGACTATTAACACATTTGATGCGTCTAGTTTCAAAATCTTGATATTTATTTTTACAATGCTTATATAATTCATAAAAAAATATTTGTCAGATACATTTTTGATGAGCAATCTACACATAAGATGTAGAGTAGTAGTAGTTCGGATCCGATCGGAGCCAGACGCAGCAAACGTGTTAATGTCAATACTATAAATCCAAAAAAAGAGAATGTTATTTACAACGGAGCAACTCCAAACATCAAGATGCAATACTGGCTTCAGCTGATACTTAGCACAAACTCTTCTTCCACAACACTACTCAAAGCGGAATGAAGTGAACTGCAATCTACAGAAACTTGTACCGCAAAATAATATAACAGCACCCTCAAAGTAAGTTTTAAAAAAAGTATTTTTTTTACTTTAGTTTGTAGTAAAATAATAAAAAGATAAATTATAAATAAAATTGTTTGTTTAATAAAAAAAATAATATTATTATACTTATACAAATAATATAAAAAGTAAAAAAAAATGCTTTTTTATTTCAAAAAACCTTAACCTATTAAAAAATCTATTTTGCATTATACTTTCCTATGTCTACTTAAGTTTTAGCAATTTAAATATGTAAAGTATATCAATAATTTGTAGTTGTTTTCTTATTATTTCATATCCTTAACAGACGATAGTGCTTTTTATAGTTTGTTTTAATAAAGATACTGTTATTTTTAACAATCAAAGTCTATAGCCTATATAATTTACGACGACTTTATTTGAATTTCATAATAAGAGCTAAATTTTGTTACTACTTTTTTTTCACAATTATATGTGTTACTAATCTACTATTATACTGTTTTTTGGAATTGTCTATTAAATAATTAAACTATTTTCATGTTAATATCCAATATATTTTACAAACTTCTGTGTCAATATTATTATTATTATTAAATAACCTACCCAATGACATTATAAATATATACGTTGTGAATATAAAAATATCCTGGGCACATTTTTAAACTCTTGTAATAGTTATTATTCATAACAATATACATTGTAAAGTATATATGTATTATATTACCTAATCCTATTGAAACTATGAACCGTATTAACCAAGGTCAAGTAAAGTAATATCATAATAAATTATAGTTGTTTACAAGCATGTTCAATTAATTAAGTTATAGAAATTGACGGAATATTGAAAACATGCAGTTCAATAAAAACACCGTTAATGCAATATATTATAATGATGACCTTTTGCTCACTTTAATCTAAATATATATTAATGTGATTTTCCGTAGCTATAATTACTAAACTTGGATTTTGTTTTCCACTTTATCTTGTTAAAATAAAAATTGATTGATTTCGTATTTATATAGCTTGTCAATTATGAAATCAAATGAAATTTACGAGTTGATAATTACTTATTGTAGTTAATCATTTTATGTATGCATACTTGCTTATGCACCTTTATTGTAGTTATACACAAATTATACAATACTATGTACTACTAGTAAATTTAAATATAATATATTAAAACACTTTTTTACCATGTTTATGCTACAAACGACTAGAGTAATTTTTCATAACTAACATTTGAAAAAAAAAATATCAAAAGACTACTGATTGATCTAAATATATAAACTTACAATTTTGTGCTAAAAAAAAAAAAATTAAAGTAGTAAAAGTTTGCAATAGATGTAAATATAAAGTAAAAGTAAATTAAAAGTATTCTAAAATAAACGGATAGAAAATGTAAATGAAAAAATATGATAAACATGTGCAAAACACATTTAAACAAATGTAAGCTCAATTAAATACTTAAGTAGTATTATGTACTACTACTAAATTTAAATTTTGAGCTATATTAAAACATCTTATTTAAAATGTTTATGCTACAAACGGGCACAGTAAATTTTAATAAGAAGCATACAATTTTAAGATAAAGAAAAAACTAATCAAAAGACTATTGAAGATTGATGTTGATAAATATATAAACTGTAACATACAATTTTGTGAGAAGAAAGATATGTCTAAAGGTGATTTAAAAGTATGAAGAGTCAGAAGTGTGCTTCGAGTATGATGCTATAATTGAAAAACTTAATACATAATAGCTGTTTTCCATTTGACTAAATAAGCGGACTTGGTAGCAATAAGTGTGACTATTTACTTGTCTATTTGTTAAAGGCGTTATTTGTCAAGTGTGAGACAATTTAACTCGCAAAATTTAAAAAAGACAGCTTACTCTACTTACTTTTAATCATACTGCTTCCATACATTTTTAATCGGCAACAGTTACTAATATAAAATACAATATATTGACCATAAACAGTCACCAATCACCCGAAATTAATAAAATGCCTACTAAGCTAACACTAATCGCGTTTTCGGCTGTGTCACTTTTTATGCTCTGGGTTGCTCTCAGTGCATATTTTTGTGTTCGGTTGACAACGTTCTGTTTCAGAACGCCATATTGTAGGATATACGGATTTGCACCGGCAATCAGCAATTTTCTCTTACGTCAAATTTTGGGGCATCTCAGGGCAACCTCAAATGTCACAGCCAAAAACGCAATAAAAGATGAAGTGTCTAATTTTATCCAGCCTTAAAAGTTCTCATCAATACGTCAATAACAAAAAGAAAAGTACCAGATGATTTAAAAAAGGCATCGAAAATTATGGAAAAATATATCCAAATTATAAGGTATAACTTTTTAAAACTTAATAATATTATTGACCCAAACCAATTTGGATTTATAGAGCTTCTAGAAAAGTTTACGAATAAAGTAAACTTGCAGTTAAACAAAATGAAGCACGTATTTTGTGTATTTGTTGACTTTACTAAAGCCTTGATTGACACTATTACCCACAGCTAGTTAATTAATATATTAGAAGAATGAAACTAGATTGGTTCATCAGTTATCTAAGCTTAAGAACTTATAAAGTAAAAATTGGGGGACTGCTTTAGTAGAGCAAAAAAATAAGTATTGCGGTACCACAAGGCAGCGTACTGGGTCCACTTCTCTACATATCATATGTAAATAACATCAAAAAAATTTACAAACTGCTGTGCGCAGACAATATTGTCATCATATCTACACATAATGACCCAAATATAACTTAAATAAAAAATTAAAGAAATTTTAAATGTGGGCACATGACAAAAAATGTGTTATTAACTTTGTCAAAACTAAAATCATGCACATGAAATCACCGCATAATAAAAAAAATACTATTACTAATCTTCAATTCTACTCACACAAATGGCTTAAAACTACTAAAATTACCTGCAAATGCACTAAAAAAATTAAATGAGTAACTTTTATTCCAGTCTCTGTGTTGCAAACCATATATACTACACTAATAAAATATGTGCTAATGTATGGCATAACTGTATGGGAACATGCATCGCAATATCTCACTGACATACTAGACAAAACTCAAAAGAATATTTAAAATAAAATCAGAATTTCTTTCAATATTAAATTCGTAGATCTGAAGCAAAAACAATTTCAAAGCTATTTAATTAAGGTACTAATAATATATTTAACAGATTATTGCTCATGCTATATATGTCTTAAGGAGGTATTTTGTGATAACATTTCTAACTTCTACCATGATAACTGTTCCAAATTTAAAGTAACTACTAAAAGTTGCTGGTAAAGAATTAACAATTTTAAGCAACTTCACTAAAATACTGAGTAAGAGCATTAACGTATATATAGCATATGTTATTACAGGTTGATTTTCTGAATCCTTTAAATACTTAGCAACTCTGAAGTCAATTAATTGCTTGCTTACATTTATTTTTATATATTTTAAAATAAAAAAAAACGGGTGTTTTTTAAGAGAAATTAATAAATGTTTATTTCATTGTAAATAGGAAGGTATGCCATTAACATTTGAAAACAATATCAGTCAAATGGCCGCCACGGTTACGATTGCAATACCACATTCTTTTCATGAAATTTTCCATAACCTATTCGCACATTTGCGGCTGTATGTCTTTGATAACTTTACGAATTCCATCTTTAAGGTCTTGAATTGATTGTGGAGCATTGGCACAGATCTTATCTTTTACGTAGCCTCAAAGAAAAAAGTCTAAAGGTGTTAAATCAGAAGATCTCGGTAGCCAATTGTGATTACCTCTTTGAGAAATAACACGGTTAAGAAACTTTTCTTGCAAAATTGCGATTGATTTGTTGCTTGTGTAGCACGTAGCGCGGCTGAAAATAAACGTCATCCACATCAATATCTTCCAATTCCTATCATAAAAAATTATTAATCATAGCTCGGTAGCGCCATCCATTCACCGTAACAGTTGCACCAGACTCTTTTTCAAAAAACTAGAGTCCAATCACACCGCCAGCCCAAAAGTCGTACCAAACAATGACACGTTGAGAATGCAGATTTTCAACTATCATTCTTGGATTTTCTAAGCTCCAAATGCGACAATTCTGCTTATTAACGTTGGGCCTTATTACTGCAGATGATTTTTCGATAAAATTCCGGATCATATTGATGCATTTGAAGGACCCAATCAGCAAAGATACAACGTTCATGGTGATCGACCGGCTTAAGTTCTTGTGTTAACTGAACTTTAAAAGCCTTAAGACTTAAGTCTTTATGCAAAATACGGTGTAATGTCGTTTGTGAAATGTCTAATTCTAAAGATCGACGAGGAATTGACAAACCTGGGTTTTCTTTACCACTACGGGCTACATCAGCAATATTCTTATGTGTTCTTGAGCGATGCACACGGTTTCGATTTTTCACATCACAAACTTGTCCCAACAGCTCAAATTTTTCTACCAGATTTACTATTGCCGGCCAAAAAGGTGCTTTACGGCGACCAGAAAGTGCTTTAGTTTTGCAAACTGTGACTGAAAATTGTTCATCATTTTTGTAGTGAATTTTAATAATTTTAATGCGTTGTTGAAGCGTGTATCGTTTATCGTTATTCGTTTTTTAATAATGGCGTAGTTTTTACTTGTCAAATGTCAAAAGATAATAGCTTCAAAATTGACAGCTGCCCAAATAGCCTGCTATTCAAAATGAAACTTCTTATTGGAAAACCCTATAGTTGGATTATAAGTCTGTATATTTTCTACTAGTATTTCTCAATAGATAAATAGTTTTACGCTTTTCCTGCAAGTTATAAATAAACTAATTAGACTGACAACAATGTGATTTATAGTATCCAATATTTTTCCGTAAATACGATTAAAGTGTCTCACTCTTTAATAATTTTAATAAACTTCTTAAATGTACACTTTAAATCCAAACTAAAATTATCAACAAAACTCCAGTTAGTATTATCTAACTCAAAATTTTTTTTTGTGTACGGTCTTACTTTTTGTTTTAATGGCTGGTTAGAAACTTTGCCAGAATACCAGTGTGGTTGCAAAAATAATAATCTACAGAAGTAGTAAGAGAATTATCTGAATCAATATTTGTGAATACATTGTTGATACAATTATTCATTCAATGTCACAAACAAAATAAATTGCAAAATATAGATGATTTGCAATCTTAGGTTAAAATTAGTATTAAAATTTCTACCAATGACTGTGAGATAGTTGAGGTTTATTTTATTAAGTAAATTAAATATGAGCATGAATTCATCAAAGTTATTTTTTTGTGAACGATAAACTGTGGTTATACACATGTTGTATGCAGGAATTTTTTTCTTTTTCTTTAGACGAGTTATTAAAATTGTAAATGAAAAGTTTAGTTTTCTTAACAGAAATCAATCATCGTACATATACTTGAAAAATGAGAAGACACTTGGTAGTGTTCTATTTTGAGTGATTCAGTTTCATAAGGTTTGGGCTAGTGTCCTCCGCATCAAAGATAAATTCATTTTTATGCAAAATTGTTTCTCTATGCAGTTGTGTATAATGTACATAATTTGTACCTAAAAGATTGTTATTTATTACCCGATTGTTGGTTTTCAAAAAAATATACTGTTCAATAATAATACCTTCTGGCACCTTTTATGATCAATGAGTATCTGATGATTCTTGTAGTCGGCACCAACCTTGAATGCTGGGTAAACTATGTTGAGCTTCTCACATGAAAAATGGTTATTGCCAACTATTTGCCACAATTCAATAACTTCTACTTGGTTTTTTGTAAACACAATTCAATTATTATTTTTACACAATATGTAAACACACGCATTTTTTTAATCACTTTGTAATCATTTTCAACTTAAATAAAGAATTAACCACTTTTACGAAACGTGTTAGTCGTATAATTGCTATAGACATTTTTATCACAAATTCGAAACTAAAAGTATTAACACTTTAACGCTTTGGTTCTAGTAAGATTATTTAAAAAGTTTGATGTAAGTATAGTATTAACCGTAGAAACCTTATTGTTACTTTATTAGAAGGTGAATGTATTACATAACATGAGAAACATCAACAAAGATTAATTTAGTTTTGTTATGCGTTTTAATCATATTTCAAAAAGGGTATATGTACCTTCGAGGTGCTAAGTGCTAACTGTCGGTAGAATAATAAAACTTACAGCCACAACATATTGCAGCAATAAACGCATTATAGAGTACTCAGTCAAAACAAACAAACTTACTTGACTAAAATAATATAATAATACAAGGTACAATATAATATAATATAAATAGCTATTACCAGTGGCGTAACTGGAATTTTTGAATCCCAACGCAAAATATTATAAAAGTTTTTCTCAAAGCGTCTTTAATAAAGCAAATCCCATTTTTTTTTTAATTTGGAAAAAACATTCAAAATTTATTTTGCACATATTGACCTCTGTAAAGATGACAACTTCATTAATCATTAATTACTAAATTGTTATTTTTGTGTTTTATAACAAATTAAATGTATTTTTATTTTATTTTTGGTTTGATTAATTTTATTTATTTTTAAGAATAATCTAATAATATTATTTTTTACTTCATTAAGTTTTTCATGTTTCATTTATTTTGATGATTTGTTTTTCAGTAATTACACTAAATTGAAGAATAATGTCGTCTCCATAAACAAATTCAATAATGTTAAGATAAAATTAGCCGTAATTTCATTAATAGATTTCATGGAATTAAATCATCAGACTCAACATAACTAATAATACAAAAATAATTATTACAGTGATTTATGCTTACATTCTTAAGAAACATTTATCATATTTATCACTTTGCATTTTATATGTAATATGACATAAATATAATTAAAAAAACTTAATTTCATTATTCAACGCGTACTATAATGAGTAATTTTGATCATTTTACAATAAAAAACAATTAAATTAAATCTGTAGATATGAATTCAAATATGTGTTATTTTTTATTTTATTTTATTTAAAAAAATACCACGTTTATAAAGCGCATTTTACTCCAATTTTAATATAAGTCCAGAAGCCACAGAAGCAACCGGCGGTGCGGCAACAAACCGTTGCTGAACACACTGCATTAGCTTACCAAAACCGCTGCTGTGGTTCAGCTCATCTACTTGTATTGTTATTTGTTTCAACACGCGCGCCAGATCTGTTCCATCGCCACATCACTACTGTTTTTGTAGTCATCTGGTCTAAGAAACTTGTCTTTGATGTTTTAAGTAGATGAAATTTTGAGTTCATAATAAAGTCGTTATAAAACTCTAATTAGTATTGTAAAAGAACTAAAAAAAAAAGATTTTATTATGCAATGTCTATCGTAACTGATGGTTTATTATGCAACACGTATTGTAAATTCAAATATGTAACTTTTTATTG
Organism: Tachinus rufipes; assembly: GCA_963932245.1. Classification (NCBI taxonomy): domain Eukaryota; kingdom Metazoa; phylum Arthropoda; class Insecta; order Coleoptera; family Staphylinidae; genus Tachinus; species Tachinus rufipes. Next base: position 38,478,279 of record OZ010741.1, on the reverse strand, counting down.
TGAAGTAATAATACTACATTTTTTTTTTAACTTTAACAAATAAAATATACAATATAATTTAAAAATTTAATGAGGCTGTTTATAGCTGTTTAGAGCTGTTTGGGTCAAAATAAGAAAAGTTTCTATTAACATATGTCTTAAAGTAGTTCATATCTGAGGTATTTATTGTTAAACATTTTATATGTATATAAGACAATAAATTATACGGCATAAAATAAACCAAAATATGTTTCTCTGTGAACAAAGTTTGAGTTTTATTTATTATTTAACAATTATTTACAATCTTACCTGTAAACAAAGAAACGACAATTAAAGTTTTCTATTACCGCTTCTCTATGCACTACTTAAATTAATTACAATATATCTTTTTATTATAATTACGTCGTGACTTCTGTCAATTAAAAGTCAGAAGCACGGCCAACTTAAATCAAAGAAAGTATACTTTCGTTACATCTCCCCCCCCCCCCTCTCATGGTAAGATTTCTTGGACATATTTTCTCTATAAATCATCTATATCATCTTCTTCTGTTGGTATTAGTTTTGATATATGGAATAAACTTGTTTCTGACTTTTTCTTGTTAGTCTTGACTTTGTATAGAGTGTTTGATATTTTTTCTATTATTTCGAATGGTCCTATTCTAAGATGGTCTAGCTTTTTTCTATTTAGTCTGTTGCCATTTTCGATATATACCATGTCTCCTGCACTGTACTCATGATGTTTTCTATTTTTATCATAAAGTTTTTTATTGTAATTATGTGATTTTATTGATCTCTCTAACGCTAATTTTTTATCATTAGACCAATCATCTTTGTTTTTTTTCCTTTTTAATTCTTCTGGTATGACACTTGTGTCCGTGCCATTTAATAAATACTCTGGTGCAAAACCAGTGACTGAGTGTTCTATCTTATTATATCTATCTACACATTCTCTAGCAACCGTTGTCCAAGCTCTTTTGTTTTCTTTTTCATTTATTTTACATCTTATTTTATTGACTAGAGTCTGGTTTAGTCTCTCGTTTAAGCCATTTGAAAATGGTGCATTAACTGCTGTAAATGTCAGTTTAACGTTCTTTTTTTCTAGGAATTCTTTAAATTCTTTTGAGTTTATTCCCGGATATTGATCCGTTAGTATCATTCCAATTTTTTCCGTTTCTAACACGTTTTGAGCTAACTTTATAAAATCTGTGGCGTTTTGTGTCTTTGAGGTTGAAACAAATGCGTATCTCGTGTAGTGGTCGACGAGTAAGTGAAGGTATTTTTTTGTTGATCTTTGTCCTCCAAATCCTCCAATGGTATCTATAGACATTATTTCATATGGTTCAGTGGCTGGTCCTAAGTGAGACATTAATCCAAATTTGCTTTGGCCTCTTGTTTTATTTTTTATGCATATGTCACAATCTTTACATATTTTCTTAATGTTTTCTATTAAATTCTTTGATGTATAGTAGGGACATATTCTGTATATAGTTTGTCTAATGCCTGTATGGCACCATTCCCTATGTATGTCTTTTATTAATTTGATGCTAAATTCTTCTGATAAGATTATTTTCTCCTTATTTCTAACTTTCTTATAAAATATTCCGTTATTTCTTATTAGTTTTGATTTCATCTTTCGAATTATTTCGTTTTTTTCTTGATCCGTTCTTATTTCATCTGTTTGTGTCAGGTTTACTATTGTTAGAACCTCTTCAGTGTTTTCAGACGGTTCTAGTACTGGATTTCGGCTTAAGCAGTCCGCTTCAGCGTTATCTTTACCAGGTACATATTTTATTTGGAAGTTATATTGTGACAAATAATAGGTTAACTCACCTAATTCTTCGTCTGTTCTTGCTTTTATGTTCAAATTTTCAAGCGGTTTGTGATCTGAGTATACCTCAAACCATCTTCCAATCAACCAATGTTGCCAATATTTTACTGCTTCTTTGATTGCCAAGCACTCCAGATATATTGCTTTCTTTCTTTTTTGTACCTCATTCAATTTTTTTGAGAAATATGCTACAGGTTTTTCTCGTCCATCTATTTGTAATTGCTTTAGTATTGCCCCAATTCCTTCTAGCGATGCATCTGTGTAAATTTTTATTGGCATATCCTTATCAAATATTTCTAATACCGGTTGAGAACATAATAATTTCTTCATTTCTGTAAAAGCCTTCTCACATTCTTCTGACCATATAAATTTTGTTTCTTTTCTTAATAATTTATGTAATGGATCCAACGTTATTGAGCTATTTGGTATGTATTCATGGTAAAAATTAATCTTTCCTAAAAATTGTCTAATATTTTTTTGAGTTTTGGGAGTTGGAAAATTTTGAATTGAAATTAGATTGTCTTTTATTGGTCTTACTGTGTTATTTTCTATGATATGGCCCAGGTATTTTACAGAGTTTGCTGCAAATGAGCATTTTTTGAATTTTAATCTAAATCCTTCTCTTATAATTGCTGCTAATACCTGTTCTATATGTCTGATATGTTCTTCAAAAGTTTGTGAATAAATTAATATATCGTCAATATAATTTTCTGTAAATTCTCTCAATTTATTTTTTCTTAATATGCTACTCAAAATCCTTTGGAATATTGCTGGTGCCGTTTTTAGACCAAATGGTAAACACGTCCATTGATATTGTCCTTCTTGCGTTACGAAACCAGTCTTTTTTTTGTCCTCGATTCGGAGTGGAATTGACCAAAAGGCAGAGTTTATATCCAGTGTTGTAAAATATTTGCAGTTTCTAGTTTTAATTATTAGGTCATCTATAAGTGGAAATGGTTGAGCTTGTGGTACAATATTCTTGTTTAGATCTCTAAAATCAATACACAGGCGATTTTTCCTTCCTTCGTCTCTTTTATACGCCAGTGTTACAGGTGCGGCAAATGGACTGTAGGATTCTTCAATCAAATTCTTTTCTAATAGCATTGCCACTTGTGTTTCTATTTCTTTTTTATCTTCTATTGTACACCTGTATGGTCTTTTACTACAATATTTGTCTACTATTAATTCGATTCTTGCCTCATAATCTTTTACCGTGCCAATATCGTATTTGTCTTTTGCAAATACACTTTTATATTTTTCAATAATTTTTTCTATTTTATTTTTTTTTGTATTATCTAGATGTTCTAGTCTTATCTGAAAGTCATCTTTCTCTATGTGTTCATTAAAATTAACTGAATATTGTTCAATTTTATTATCCAATTTTTTTTGTAATATTATTACAATATATCTTTTTATTATAATTACGTCGTGACTTCTGTCAATTAAAAGTCAGAAGCACGGCCAACTTAAATCAAAGAAAGTATACTTTCGTTACATGTATGTTGCAGAAACCGCCATTTTGTTACTATTGAGAAACTGGCTATAAAAGCTAGCAATAAGCTCTTCATTAAGATACATAAGAGCAGTTATTAGGTAGTTAGAGTAAACTTTTCTTAAAAGTTACGCCACACTCATTCTTTACAGTATTTCTTCAGAATAATAATTCCTATTTATATTACGCTTGTTTAAAAAAAAACACCTTTGGCTTTTGTGCTTTGATTTTAATCAAATTTTTTTTTTATATTTTATTATTTTTTTATTATACATACTATTGTACCATATAAAAAATCTTATAGTATAAGTTTGTTTATAAGGTCTACAGCAAATACGCTAATAAACAATAATACTTAATAAAAATACTAAAAGTTATTTATATAACATTAATCATTATCTATAATTATCTATTATAAAGGATAAATGTAAAACAAAAGACACTATATAATAAATGAATTCCGTATGTGTAATCATCTGGTTATCAATAACTCAACAAAAGATATTTTATCTAATAAAATCACATTAATCAATATTAAGCAGACTTGTGAATTACACTTGATAAAGTCTGGATATATTGTTGCATTTTGCAAATCAATGCTTAAACAATCTACTGTATATTATTGTGGTGCCAAACTATTAAACATTAATTAAAACAATTAAATTCAAATAAAAAAGTTGTATTATGTATGTGCGTAACATATTATTTACTAGTTTGTATTATAAACTAAATGTATGATTGTGTTTTGACTGATAAGTTTCATGATCAAATTAAAAATTTACTAAAAAAATTATTATGCAGCACTATATAATATGAACTCAATATGAAATGCAGTTTTGTTGTTTAAAACTATCCTTTGAATTATTTTTTTTTAACTTATGTGTGTGGTTGATAAAAATGTATGTAACTATGGGTATATAGATCAGTTAAAGTTTTAAAACCTTTTAAAAAATACATCGAATAAGGACAAAAGCAATGTCTTTAAAAGTTAGTAATTTAATTGAGAAAAATTTGAACGCGTTCTTATTCTTTTTATAACCTAAGCAGTAAGAGTTTCACGTTTCATTCAAGTTAGTAGTAACAATATTAAAGTAAGTTGTGACTAACTTGGCTTTAGTAAGTAATAAAACAAAGTTTAATTAGTATTTTTTAATTTTGTTGTTGCAAATACGTGGTACTCAAATTAACTTAGCTTGGTTTTGCTACAGCCTAATATTGTATATAACTATTTATTATCTTGTTGAATTATATCCTTATCGTGTTTTATGTATTAGGTTTTTTGGAAGTAGAATTAAAATTTTGATATTTTTACATAAAACTTTATTCTACACATTCTTCTCTCAAAAATTACAAATATAAATAATAATTTAATTTGTTAGCTCTTGAAAACAACAAAGTTGTTGAAACTGTAGGTTAAAGAATATTAAACAGAGTGACAAAGCTTTTGCGCTTAACTACCAGTTTTGCAGATTAGCAACAGCTTAAATATTGATTTGATTTATTTGGATTACAAAGATAAATCTATTTTTTGTCAGACGTTACCGAAACTTTAATCAGATTTGATTAAATTTATAACGTAATTGTAACAGCTCATGCTTTTGTTACTTTTTTTATAGTTATACCAATTGTAATTAAAGAATTAAAACCCCTGATATATTGGGTGTTTCAGTTTTAAATGTTAATTGGTCGTAAAATAAATAATAATTTTTATCAATTAACGTTTTCAGTTCTTGCAGGTGGTGGTACAATTTTGCTATTAGAATTTGGGCCGCGTATATCTTGGCCAAATATTACCCAGTACTCTGGGAAAGCTGTTTTAATCTTTCTTGAAAAATAAATATGAATAATTTGATTTAAGTTTAGTTGGTTGTTGATGTCTATAAACAACCAAACAGTAGATTTTAACTAATCAACTGTACGCATAGAAAAGTCGTTGAAAAGAATGGCTGCAAAACTTACCAAACAGGCAGCTCTTGCACTGGACCATTCTATCAAAAAATCTTGACCAATTCTAAGAAAAAGAAAAAATAATTTGTTGCTACTGAAAAAACCCAAATCACTTAATTAAAGCATCCAGAAAATGAATTTTAGATAGCAGTGCGCGAAAACACGCAGCAAGATACAAATATGATTCTTGCTGCTGACACTTTATACATAACGTATACTAAAATCAATAAATGCAACGGTGACAATAGCGCAACAAGACATATTTTAAAAGATTGTATGTACTTTTTAACCATTTTTGACATCGCATTCACTAACCGCAAAAAATAGTAAGAAAATAAAAACAATCAAAAAAGTTAAAAAAAAATGTCACAAAATTACATTAGCAGATGTATCAGAAATATAAAAACCAGTTAAAGTTTGCAAACGATATAAAAGATTTTTTAAATTGACAGTGAGATGCGTAAAGCCCAAATCAAACTAAGTAAAAACAATCTTTAACAATTCTATCATAAAAAATTTGGACATCTCAATTCCCAACAAGCGTAATGTAAAACTTCTAATAAAAACTGAGTATTAATGTTGAAATAGATAGCAAGTTGTGCAAAGCTCATTGCTTAAAAAAGTTTGGACAATAAAACCGAAAAAAATAAATTCACACGTACGTTTATTTCAAGACTTAATAATAATAATAATAATAATAATAATAAGTCACTTTATTTAGCATATAGCTACATATACAAAAGAAATAAAATAATACAGTACATATACAAATACACACATTTTAAAATATCGTAATGTTGATATAAAACATATACATATTAAATAAAAACAAAACAAAATTATGGTTAAAACTTTCTTAAATATAGCAGATAATTAAAATTAAAATTTCTATTATTTAAATTAAGTTAAACTATCTATTGTCAATAATATGACCACAAAGTGCTTTTTTAAACTTGTTGATGTTTGACGCGTTTTTTATATCATTGTGCAAATTATTAAACTGAACAAATCCGTTGTAAACCAAACAGTTAGATGTGGCAGATTTTTTAACTCTAACTACTCTAAAATCATTTCTATTTCTAGTTGGGTACTCATGAATATCAGTGTTCATATCACTGTTAAGGTATTCGGGCAACATTTTATTTTTTATTTTAAAAATAAACAACATAGTATAAACATAAATTGTTTCTGAGATTGACAGCCAATTTAATGTACTCAGAATAAGAGAAATTGGTGTATACTTATTACACTTCAAAATAGATCTCATTGCTCTATTTTGTAGCATGTTAAGATTCTTTTTTTGTGTTTCATTTAACATGTATAAAATTGTTATGCAGTATTGATAGTAAGGCCTTATGATAGTATTATAAACCAAAATTCTGCTATGCATTGATATATCACTTGATATTCTTCTAAGAAAACCAATTTTTTGACTCAGTTTTTTTACTAGTTCTTCAAAATGCCTATCAAATTTTAATTTACCATCAATTATAATACCTAAGTATTTGATTTCTGTAACCCATTTAATTTTATCATTGTTTATGACTAAGTTAGATTGAAAATCAAATTGGTTTGTTGAACCAAGAATTTGATTTTAATACGTTTAGACAAACATTATTATTAGCTAACCACTTTGACAATGCTTCAAGATCTACGTTAATGTTTGAAATTATATCATTAATAACCTCCCCAGAGAGATATAATAATGTGTCATCAGCAAATAATTTTATTTGACAATGTTTGATAATACTGCATATGTCGTTTATATATATAATAAATAAAAGTGGTCCAAGGACACTACCCTGTGGCAAACCATGTTGAATTAATATTTTATTGGATCGTTCCTGATTGAAACTTGTGATTTGATATCTGCCAGATAAATAGTTTTCAAACCATCTAAGTACTATACCATTTAAGCCATAGTATTTAAGTTTTCTTAATAGTGTATTTCGGATAACTGTTTTGAACGCTCGTTTAAAATCTAGAAATATTGCAACAATCTTTTTATTTTTATCTATTTTCTTTTTCCATTCTGTAATTATCAATTGAAGAGCCGTTTCGCATGAGTGTTTTTTACGAATGACTGAAGACTTTGTGTTTTTAAAGATGATTACAAAAAGTTCAAGACAATCTACTTTATAAAAAAAACCTGTCTTAACCAGACTCGTCGATGTTGAAATGAGAAGTTTTCAACAACATTTTTAGTTTAAAATTAGTGAAACTAAACTCGCTTTTTGTGCTCAAAAAGTTTTTTTTTGTACTCTGTGTTGATGATGGAATGATTGTTGGTGAATATAAAAGTGAACTTCAGCTTCAAGACTATCAACGACCTAAAAATTAAAATTATCTCTGAACCGGTGTTCTACTATTTTGGACTAAAAATTTTGTATGCAAAAATTGCATAGATTGTGGTGGTGATCTCCGCACAAAACGTTTAACTTCAGGAGTAACGTACTTGTATTCCTAAGCGCCAATTTTTAGATGAATGAAAGGCTGTTGTTATATCTACGACCAAGACTAAAGTAGTAGCTGCCAGTAAATCTGCTCCAAAAATAATCTAGACCAAAAGATTTTTGAATAAACTGGGCACCTGTTCATTAAGTTGATAACAAAGCTGCAATTTAACTTGCTCAAAATAATAAATAACACAAAAAAATAAAACATATTCAAATTAGACACTTCTTTGTTTCAAAAGTAGATTCTAAAAAACATTTCACAGATATAGCAAACGATTGCTTTGAATTTGTGTTTGTAATTTATATAACAAAATGAGAGTATTTAAATTATTAAACAAAAAAGAATGTTGATGCAATTTACATTTTATTTTATTATTTATTCACTATTGATACAATATAAAAGAGGAGCGTCTAAGCATCTAACTTCTGCACCTAATGTCGTAAGTTTAAATATCACAACAAAAACTATTTCAAACGTTTATACGCTTTCCCACTTCTCAACCCACCTTATCAGCGTAGGGTTTTACAATCCTTTTCTGGTTACTCTTGCTACGTTTTTCCCAACATACTCATTAAGAACTTAAAAAATCAAGGAGACAGTATTAAACGCCACAACAAAAAGGTCCTAATTGGGGTGGCTTTAACAAACTATAATCTGGAATTTATCAAAAAAGGATAAAAAAGAACCCTGTTACTAGAATGGACTGCAGAACTGAATCTAACAGTTTAAAACTTTGGCACTAGCCCAACTTTTGTGAGAGAACCAAGCAGATCGATCATCAACATCATAGTAAAGTCTGCTAATATGTCAAACAAAATCAAAAACTGGAAGGTAAACTACAAGATCAATCTGAACCTTCACAAAAGTATTTATTTTGAAGTAAGATTCAAAAACATTATAAGAGCAAATATTAAAAAATGAGGATAAAAAATAAGTAAAAACAATATTACCACAGCAAAGACAATAGAGGTAGCTGCAAAACAAATTAAAAAAAAACAGAAAGCAGAAAGCAGAAGTGCACAAAAGATACAAAGTAGCAAAAAATGCGTTTACTAACTTTATAAAAAAAGTCAAAAAAGAACCGTGGATTAATTTTTGCAGAAAAATTGATAACAATGTCTGTGGAAATGATTACAGCCAAAAATAAAAATGTCCCCAAAACTGTTCTTAAAAAGTATTATTGTTGTAAGATTTCCTATTAGCGTAGATAAGGAGAACACACCACTGCTTACAGAAGCAAAACTTAAAGAGAGCGCAAATAAGCTAAACAACAAAACTGCACCCGACTTCAACAGCATTCACCCGGAGTTAATAAAAATTATGGTGGTGGCATGTCCGCAAAAGATTTTGGATTTGATAAATGTCGTTAGAACATCTAATCAAATTCCGAATAAACAAGAAAACTTAGGAAAAGCTCTTCGATCAGCAATACTGCTTCAGAAAGAGCAAGTTAACCATAGATGCTATAAGCAAAATAAAAAAAATAAAAAAAATAACGACTTGACGATTGAGCAAAATAAACAAAAAACTCCAAGAAATAAAAGCAAAACAATTATTTCAGTAAAAAGTATTAGGTCCGGTTCTTAAAAACACACAAAAAAACATACAAGCAGGTATTAAGAATTAACACCAAAAAAAAGTAAAGATCTTTTAACTTTGCGTACGATATTGCAATAGTCACAAGCGGAAAAACAAAAAATAATATTGAATAAACCAGGCAATTTATATAACCAAGTCTTAGATCCTATGCGGCAAAAGGCAACTTACATAGATAGAAATTGATATTCAGTGAGTAAAGATTGCTTCAAAACTAAGCATCCAATTCCTAAGAGTCATCATTAGCACAAACAACAACAAAAAATTACGGTGCTTAGTTGTAAACTCTTTTCTTTATTTTGTACGTGGCTCCCATATGAGGTGAAACTACCTAGGAAAAGAGAAAACTACAAATTCTTACCAAAATCCAAAAGAAAACTGGACTAAAAGTGTGCAGTAAATACCGTACTATCTGAAATCCTCGTAGTGGAAAGAACAAAAATTTACATAACATAACATAATTTTTTTAGAAAAATAGACGACCTGACCTAAATAGCTAGACGGTAGGCTTTTTGGATTAATCATTGATCAGAAATTTAAAGATGTGGATTAACAAAGACCACTACTACTTTACATCAAGCCTTGGGCAAAAATGCGTTGGCAGTCACTTCTAAAAATTCAAAATCAAAAAAATTGACTTTGACTCAACATTGTGGAGAGACAAACACGGTTACGCGCGCGATAACGAAATGCATTTACATAAAAAAAAGTCATTGCACGCAACTCAGTAGCTAACAAAAAAGAAAACAATAAGGCAGACGTATAAAGTAATGCTATAGCAATCCCGTTACGTCGGCATAAGAGAACATGAGGGGTTTTTTAGTGCGGTCGGGCAAACCTTACCCCTGAGTAACCCTAATACCAGAAGAAGTCTTAAGAGAAGTTAAATCTCCCTGTAAAAAATTTTTCCTTTAAGAGAAAAAATAAGTATACAAGTAGCATTCAAAAATAGAATTTAAAGATAACTTAGTTACATACACCTACAACAACGCTGATTAATTTAGCATTAACATTGCTAGTAATTTTGTTTTTATTATTTTTGTTTTCGTCAAAAATATTCATTATTAGGTACGTAAAACTGTTATCGTAGTCTCAAATAATCGTTGCATTGTACCGCTATACCTATGATAAAAATAATTCAGGTATCTATTTCTTTATTCTGAATTCTGTGATGAAATAAGTGCTAATTGTAGAATCGACAAGAACTTTGTTTAAATTAGTTTCTCAAAGTTTATCACTACGTAAAATAGTTGTCGTAGAACCAAACTGACGTAGAAATATAGATCTAAATATACGATGTTTAGAATTTAGATAACTATATTGCTATCTGAATTCCGTACATTCATCTATCGCCAATATCCGCAAATAAAACAACATTTCAGTTTCACTTAAAAAAATATTTTATACCCAAACCACAAGTAAAAATGAGTTTATTTTAGGCAACATAAGGTTAAATTTTGCTTTATTATTTTCAAAGTTTATACTAAATTTATAATACTAATAAATAAATTTTTAAACTTTTCTAGCTACTTAACTAATTAATATAGAACATTTTGATTTAAAATGACCTCAACATCCGCTAAAGTTGACTAAACTATTTACACATTATTGTGAAACAATTAAACTTGTCAAAATCAAAACAGCAATAGGGTAGAAAGACCTTGGTCGCTAGCCTTGTTTACTTTTATAATCGCCATAATTTACGCGTCAACAAAATGTAATGTAATAATTGTAAAAAAAGTGAAAGAAATATGTTTATTTTTATTATTCAATGCAGCAAACAAATGAACAAAAGACTTTTAAATAAATACGCTGCTTCAATAAAAATCGCAATATATAGTTACCATAATTCCTCGCATGTCCTGGCTAATTCAATATTATTCTTATCTTTCAAATCCTAACCTTACTTAACCTAACCCAAATAATACACATATGGTATTAATTAAATTTACTGCTTAAGTTTTCTAGTATTACATAGTTTAAAAAGCGTTATCAAATAGATAATTATTATTAATTTTTTTATAGTTATCATTTATTAATTACGTTTAATTAAAATGTGCATTTTTTAAAATTCAAATTAATTGTTAAATTATTGATGAAAATTGCAAGCAAGTGATTATATAAACATAAAAATAATTTTTAGTTGCTTCATCCGATATGCAATTAGAATTTATACTTGTGTTGAAAACAAACATATTTTATATGTATGGTAATATACTACGCGAGTATGAATATTTAATAAATAATTTATTGCGTATTGCATTGGTTATTAATAATTTACTGTCAGTCAAAAGATTGTCCATATCGATATGGTTTATTATTAGATTTACTCATTACCCCCCATTTTAATGACATTTACAACGAACAGGACACCCCATCGGTTTTAGCAGAAAGGCTCGTCCCGCGTTTTAATATCCAACTATAGAAGGAAGGTGCGTTGTAATAAAACGTGGGCTGGCTTGATTCAAACGGGTTAAATCCGCAGTCAGGTGCCTCCACGTGCCTACTTTACACGGGCCAGACCCGATAGGGGACAACGTCAAAAGGGGGGGTGAGTCGTGAAGGGGGGCGGCAGTTCGTGCGTTTACGCCGGAATCCGATGTATATCCGAACTTGTGGGAGGTAAACATTTTAGTTTGATTTTAGAGTGGCTTTCGTATAGTCTCCAATTTAAAAGAACAGAAAAAACAGCATTGCAAACAGAAACAATTCGTTTAAAACGTGCTACGATCAATCAATTTAACTAATAGTGATAGTGTAAGGATATTTTAAAAGTAAAACTATAATATTTAAATAGTCAGTTTTAAATTTTTTTGGAAATTCATATTTTCGCGAATTCCAAGCGACCTCTTTTCCAGCGGATGTGTAACTGTAAGTATTGTTTTATATTATTTGTTTATGATAGTGTGATTGAATTAATTTGTAATGGTGATTTAAAAGTGTGGTAGATCGAGTTTGGTATTGGGATAGGTAATGCTTAATAGTAGGTATTAGTTGCGCACGGAAATTTTTCATTCTTATTTTCATATTTCTGTGTTTATTTAAGGGATTATTTCAATGAGTGGACGTTGTAATGTATATTTTTATTATTTGCTATTTAAATTGACTATTCGGTAAATAAAATGCAATGATATGAGGATGCGGGGAAGGGCGGGAGGAGGAGCGGACAACTCCGACCTACGTCTCTATGGGTTGGCGAGGTCGGTGATCGTTGTAAAAAACGAGCGGTAACTCCACGTGGAGGCCCCGCACTGGGGTACCTCAGCTCGTGCACGAGGCCTATGCTATAAGCAGGAGCTGTGGATCGGAGTGTGCGCGAAGCCACAGTCATTCGCCTCCACATTGCAGCAAATGCTCGTGCCAGCCTACAGATAAGCTGGATGTTGTTTTCCAAGCAAATATAAATAGTCAATCGCTCATAAACAATTCGAGCACTTATATTAGCCAGATTAATGTTGGTCATGACTTTGCACACCGAGAAAAATTACATGACCTGCTCAAGTATTTCACATCGATTATAAATTTACAAACACCAAAAATATCCGGCGACAATTTTTTAGTTGTTAACCACCTGCTAAATATGATTATAACCAATCTAATGTGACACATTGATAAATGCATGTTTCTTTATTTCAGAAAGCGCCAATTCATTTAAATAAAAAATACAGTATTATCATATTGCGTTCAAAATAAAAACAATAATTGTGAATAAATAAAATTGTTTTGACAATATTCAATTTCGAACTTAATAATTTTGGCAATAAATTCAATCTTTTTGATGGCACTTAACCTAAATTCATTGATCAACATTTTTCTTGTTAATCTTTAATTGCCATGATTGCAATCTATTTTTAATAAAATGGTTCAAATTCATTCTTAAAATTTTAATAAGATTGGTTAAGTAATTAAATAATATAAATAATATTTGATTTCATAACATTGAAATATTTCGATTAAGAAATTAATTTTAATTATTTTCTATTATTGCTATGAAATGTAATCACGTATTTTTATGCTTCATAATATACATAGCTTTAAAGCTATAGTGATTGACATTTATTAGTACTCAACCTAAATATCAATGTAATAAAGAAAATATTACAAAAATCAATTTAAAATTTAATTTCAATTAATGCTGATTATTATTATTTATTTGTCAATTATTAAACAAAGAAATAAATACAGAATAGAAAAATAATTTAATAAAGTTACTCTAATAGGACAACCTTACAAGGATTTACAGAAGGAATTTAGAGATTTTTATTAGAACATTTGTTATCGACTATTAGTATTTTTATTGTAAATATTAATATTTTAAATTTAGTTGTATGTAGTAATCATTATTTTAATTTTATTTACATATTTTTAAATTTTAATCCACAAAATGTTTGAAATTTAAAAATTATGTAAAATAAATCTTCGATGTTCATCTCATGACAATTCTAATAAGACTAATTAGATAAAAATAATGTTATGAACTCAAAATAATTTGCAATTGTTGCTGAGAGGATAATAAAATAAACATTGATACGTCTGCGTAATAGAATATCTGCGTGTCCTATGCCACTTTTCCAAATAATATCCAAGCAGCTTTATCAAATAGTAAATTGGTATTTTCCAACCCCTATGTATCCATCTCGACACCCTCACTGCTAACAGAAATCTATGACTCGTCGATAGGATCGAATTTTTGTTAGGGTGCATTGTCCCCTTTATATATATTTTGGATGTGCCTCTGCCTGGGGTCAAACACCGACCTAAGAGCATTTTTTGGATATCCCCTCCTACGCACTGCACACGCACTGGGCGTGGCTTCCGAAAGAACGCAAAAGCACTTGTCATAAAACGTGCATTGATGCCTTGCACCTAAAACAGTTTACATCATCAAAGTGCCTTCTAAGAGGTGTCCTTAGTGTTGATATATAAATATTTTATAATATTTTTTGTGAGCTATGTCCCAAGAAGATCCAAGGATGAACGAGACATTTATTAAAAATTTCATCTTGCGTTGCAAGACTGATGACAAAAATGGTGCGTTTTGATCTTAAAATAATTTTTTAAAAAAGTTTTGTGAACATTTTGAATTTAAAACTGTGCGGTTACGATGAGCCAAACTACTTGTAAAGATGGTGATTAATATTTACATATATAAAATTGTTTTTATTATTTTCTATATTTTTTTAAACTGTGTAGACGCTTTATATTTTTTGTGAGTGTACTAGGGAAAACCTGTTTTGTGTTGAGGGCCAACGCAAGGGGTTGTCTGTTAAATTGGGCTGTGCTTAGCTCTCACGCTTATATAACATATTCATTCTATAAAGAAATCAAAATATTTTCAAAATTATTTAGGTACTTTTTAAATAATTTAAATCGCTCAGAATAAACTTCTTTTTTAAAAGTATTAATATTTTAAAATAAATTTAATAACCCTACGAATTAGCATATACGAAAAAACTATAAAAGTTAAAATAATTCAGATCGTGACAAATACTAACAATCACTCACTTTCATTATCGCTCTTAAATACACATTAAATATTTGTGTATAAACAGAAATAGTTACACACTTAATTGGAATAAAAAAATTGAAAATACCGTTTTAATAATGTAATAATTACTATTTATAAATTAATATAATATAAATGCATTGCTGACCTTACACTTAAGTGATATTATTGCATATGCACAAAACAATAAAATAAAAATCAGCATTTGAAATAAATTCTTGCGCAACAAAAATATCTTTCTTAATAACATTGCACGTTTTTTTATATATTTATGATTTTTGTTCTTTTATTAAAAACTATGTATTTCTAATATTAATATATAAATGCATATAATTAAATAAAAATAATTAATCTATTATTATGCCACTCAATTCTTGGTGTAGCAATTTCTATCAATTTTAGTAACAAAAATGAAGTGGCGTTGGATTAATTAATTTTATTCATTTTAATATTTGTAATATAAATGTGTTTTAATATATTTAATCATTTGATTAATATTACGCAATATTAACGTTTTGTATTTTTTATTGTTTCAGAACAATTGTGGTCTAAAGTGCCAGCAATGGTAGGATATTACGGCGAAGCAGCAATTCCAGTTGCCTCCGTCCAAACATCCGAAGAACCTTCCGTAAAACGCGTTGTGTGCAGTCCAGATTTACCAATTCCAAGTTTCCCTAATAATCAATTAGGGCAGGATTCATTTCAGTGTCAGTTGTGTAACAAGATGTTCGCAACAAAAACTGCGTTCCAGACGCATCAGCGTACCCACCAAAAGGAAAGTGATGATCCATATAGATGCAATATTTGCTCTAAGACATTTGCGGTGCCGGCCCGCTTAACTAGGCATTATAGAACGCATACCGGCGAGAAACCATTCCATTGCGAATTCTGTGACAAATCGTTCAGCGTAAAGGAGAATCTCAGTGTCCATAGAAGAATTCACACCAAGGAGCGTCCCTACAAATGTGACGTATGCTCCAGAGCATTTGAACATTCCGGCAAGTTGCATAGACATATGCGTATTCATACTGGCGAAAGACCGCACAGATGCGCAGTATGCGCTAAAACTTTTATTCAATCAGGACAATTAGTCATTCACATGAGGACCCATACTGGTGAAAAACCATACGTTTGTGGAGTTTGCCAAAAAGGTTTTACTTGCAGCAAGCAATTAAAAGTACATTCGCGCACACACACAGGTGAAAAGCCATACTCATGCGAAATCTGTGGCAAATCTTTTGGCTACAATCATGTTTTGAAACTACATCAAGTGGCGCACTATGGGGAGAAAGTATACAAGTGCACAATTTGTAATGACACATTTACATCAAAGAAAAGTATGGAAGCTCACATCAAAAGCCATTCAGATAATGCACCACCAGTAACTCCTCCACAATCAACAACCCCAAACAGCGAATCATCATGTTCCTCTGCTAGCGATAAGGAAAATAAAGAAATGGAACCCATGAACCTCACTCAAATGCAAGAAGTTAATTATGATCATGACATCCGTTACTATCTTTATTCCAGAGATCGTCTATCTCCATCCTCAATCTCCTATATCCACCATACAAACCCGTCCTCAGGAGTTGAATTATTGGCCGCGGCCGCGACTGCTCAAGAGCGTGTCCAAGAGGATCGCTCCCGTTCCCCACCAGATATGGCCGTGTTAAATTTAATCTCAAGAGGATCTCATGATGTTGTAGCAGCTTTCAGACAACATCCGGCGTATTTTTCGCCTCCAACAGTCCAATATAACACGCCATTAAATGCCGGCGATGACATTAGAAGACGCGTTGAAGCAGCGTTAGCAGTAGAAGAAATGCCATCATCTGAAGAAGAGCCATCATTAACACCACCAAGCTCGAATCCAGTATCACCAGCAAGATCACCGAATCCAGAATTAGTACCCAATCCAGAATTAAGCTTGCCTCCAAGGAAACGGTCAAAGATGATTTTAAAGTCCATGGAAACTGCTGAAGATGTATCTCCAGTACGTTATAGTTCGGTGATACAGTATGCACGTTCTTCATAGTGTACTAAATTTTGAACTATTATTAACGTAATATATAGTATTTTTATTACCTAAGAATGGCAATGCTTCCTAAAATTTTTCAATGACCAATGTATTATGTAGCAGGTCAATAATGTTGTCATCAACAAACAAAATTATATTTACTCACATATATTCTTTTCATATTATTCAAAAATATATTTTAATGTAACCAATTATTGGAAAATTAAAAAAAAAATATGCCTACAAAATTTTAAATAATTTGAGGTGGGAAGCCAAACACATTGTTATTCTTAGATGCAAAAATACTACATTTGCTTTTTGTGTTGATTTATTGCAATGTTTTATTTACAGACAATTTTTATTATTGTTGGTAGCGTTAACCAACATAGAAACACCAAAAAAGAATTGACAGACAATTATAATTTTTTTATTTCTGTGATAAACATGACGTTTTACCTCATTGCAGTGCCTCGGGTCGCAGCCCCAGCAATATAAACAAAGTAAAGTTAAAGTACTGCACTGTTTCGAAATGCACATCATCAAAGTGTAATTTCTTCACCTCATACCTAGTTAATAAGCGATGTATTATGATAATATATTATATATTGTTTTCATTTTTTTATTATTAAAATTAATTAAATTTAAAAAGAGGATGTGAGAAGTAGATAAATGTGTTTTGTATTTTTAAGTAATTAATATTATGATTTATAATTAATTTGCATATTTAATGAAAAGTGTACTGTAATCTAAGTCTGAGCCATTGAAAATTGTTTTTTTCTTGGCATATGTTGTTGTATTCCTTATTATCAATGTAATATTAATAAATAATAAGTAAATATATAAAAACGATTTTTTTTCTTTAATGTATTATTAGGTAACTGATGACTTTATTTCTGGATGATGGAGACGCTTGCTTAAAAGAGTTCACAGCTTGGGTAATTAACGTCGCGAGCTTCAAGAATTTCAATACTTAGCTAAACATTTAAAATTAAATTAACATTAGTGTTTTTTTCTATGTTCTGGTGAAACAAAATACTAGACTATTTCTACACTAAAAGACGTGTTACAAAAGTGACGCCCGTCCTCTTGATGATTCAGTTAATGTCGGTAAAGCCACATCGACATTATCCTGATGTAAAAATTACAAGTTCTGTTGAATAAAGACTATAAACAGATAACTTAATAAGACAACTCCACATTTTTTAATAGACATTTACATGTCATTCAACTGCAGTTGTCAGTCTGAATTTAAGTTTAAACTAGCGGCAAACTGATTGTGTGTGGCCATACATTATCTACAATCCTGGTAAGTAAATGGCAATACTGTTCTGTAGTCTGAAATATCACTCTAGACTTTAAAATCAAAGTTGTTACAGAGCACACATTAATGAGTTCTGGTGATCAGTTGCCAAATTTCAATCTGCATGGATGCGTGGACTGCGCATAAATTATTTGCAGTTTTCGAGCTATAGTTAAACTGTAAGTGAATGGCGGCACAGACCAACCAATGCAGCCTATGACTACTAAAGTAAAAATGTACAGGAAAGCACAATAAAAACCACGTTTATTTTATTATTTATATATCTTTAAAAAGTATATCAGAATTAAGGAATAGATCATGGTATATACATCAAGGCCGTATCTAAAGGCAGCTTATTTTTTTTTTCATATAAAATAATCGATATCACCTCTAGAATGTAAATTTCATAGTTTCAACAAAAATACAGATTTTCTCAAAATGTCATATGAACTAATTTTTGTCTATATACAAAACATGTTTAGAAGGTAATTCTATATATAAACCCATTTATTGGTATTAGCTAAATAAACAATTTAACTTCAAAATTGCCGTTGCCAAATTTATATTTTTTTTTATTTTAACAAAATATCAGACTAAAGCGGTTTCAAAATCAATTTTCTAAAAATTTCTTTAAATAAACTTTGTTTTCTTTTATGTGAAACGTTTTTAAAAGACAATTCTACATGTAAATTCAGTTGTTGTCTAAATAATCAATTTATCTTCCAAAATAAAAAACAAGACATTTTTTATCTCTGCAAACGTTACTATTTTACAAAAAGAAGAAATGGTATTTAACCTCTTAATGACTGACACTGGTAGGTGAGCGGATACTCCAATTCAAACTAATTGCTTGTAATTATGCTATGGGCTTCTTCCTCGCCCAGCCGTGTGTTTGCTATCAAAAAATTAAAAGTTTTTCCACTTTGCAAGCGTTAAAACTTTTTTTTGTCTAATAAAGAAAAAGGTGATATAGATCATAATAATAACCAATAAGTAATTAGAACTAAAATGCCCATCGCATTTAGCCAGAAAAAAAAGGTAATGTCCAATTTACTCCAAATCATAATTACCATTGAGTAGTTTAAACTGGAGTGACCGCTCACCCACGCAAGAGTCAGATGTTTTTCTCTTTGCAAGCGTTTGTAACGTTCCTATATTAGAGGAGAGGATGATAAATTTAATCTTTTAATGATCAACATTTGGGCGGGTATGTGGATTTAAACTTAAGTAATTTAAACTAAAGTGCTTACCCACCCGCCCAAGTGTTTGTTATCAAAAAACTAGTAGTGTTAGAAGTCTTTCAGTCGGAAGAGAAAGAGGTAATATTTTATCACTTGATGACAAATTGGATTCCTGCTTTTTCTCGGTTAATAATGAAGAATTGTATACATTTGAAGATGTACATATACATTAAAAGTTTATAATAGAAATTTTTTTGTATAATTCCCAGCTAAATTAATGCTTCATTACGGTTGAATTGTTTAATTTTAAAACAACTACATTTAATCGGCATGCTACAACTGTCTTTTGGTGGTGCTACTTATTATAAAAAGCGTTTTTTGGCAAAAATTCTTTCTTAAAAGCGTCGTCAGCTGCAGCAGTTGTGTGGTTTGTAAAAGAAAATATAATCATTTGTTGTAAAGCAAAGCTATGAGGCACATTTGCTCAACAAAAGTATGGAAAGAGTCATTTGTTAAAGTTGTTTTTAGAAGTAGAGCTTGTTATTGCAACAAATCTTTGTTGTAGAAGATACCAATAAATAAAAACAAATAAAAAAATCATAGATAGCAAATAAAAAACTGACATTTCTTTAAGTAAAAACTGGTTATACATTTCCATTAAAAAAATACCAAACGGATTTATCGGATGGCACTTTTATCTATGCAAGTGTAATCTATACTTATTTACAGAAAATAAGCAAGCCTTCTGTGACAAACTTTGCTTATCAAAATAATACTTTTCAAAACTTATACAATAGGTTTTGTACTACAAAATAAAAATCATTCAAAATTAAAAAAATCTCTGGAAAACATTACCTTTACAAATAGTTTTAAAAGTTTTGAAAATAAACTAAAAATGCTAGTAAAACAACTTACTCTTAAGATTGTATATGCATTCTTGATTTTATGTTATGCACCAAAACCTTAGGCCTTAGGCAATATACACTTATAGACACGCCGACGCGGCAAACCCAACATGATTGGTACACAGATGTCACCGCGTCTCATCTATCAATACTCTAAAACAAAAATAGTAAAAATTTAAAAAAATTTAATAATTTTGATTTCATACTTATTGCTGATATTCTAAGGATTCACATACAGCAGCAAAAAATTTTACAAAAACTTTTCAGAATGTTATCGAAAAACTTGTTCCATTTTTTGTTATTAAACCAAAACAAAAGTACTTGTTTTTGATTAAAAACAAACAAGCAATAAATAAGAAGCAAAAAGCATTTAAAAACACATCAGTATTCGTTTCAAGCAGACTAAACAAACAGGAGTATAAGCTCGTAAAAATTGTGACATTCTAATACAATTTGAATAAGATAGGATTGACAGAAACAAAACTAATAGAATTGCTCAGTTTTTCATAAACAACAGTTTCTATAAATTTATTGCAAAGTAGTACAAAATCTTCAATACTCTCTTTTTGAAATTATAAGCATATAACAAAAAGACTTGGTGTTAACTTGTGTATGAAAACATATGTTTACGCACTTAATCTACCAAAATGTCTATAATCTTAACGCATGGCTTTGTTAAACTACTTAATTAAGAAATATTATTTATTTTTACATAAATATTGAATTTTGATAACTGATAATTGACAACCGACATTTATTTTGCAAAAAATTTTATAATTTAAAAAATTCACAAGCGCGCTGCAAACAATTGTTTATTAATAATAACATGTTGGCTTTACCATCTGACGATGAGAAAATAATACACTGCGCGTCTATAATGTGTACCAGAATATTATTTATACAGTGTTTTTTTATTAAATCAAATAAAAAAAGATAGTTGATCGTCTGTAATTTATCTATGTTTATTTATTCTACTAACTAAAATACTACTTATCACAAATAAATATATATATATATATATATATATATATTTACATCTCGGTATCTATAAAGCGTCCGCTATGAGAAACTGTCATTGGGCGTCCCTTAAAAAAAAACGTACTTCTAGTGCTCGCAGGTGAATATACTCGAGC
This sequence comes from Tachinus rufipes, assembly GCA_963932245.1. Lineage (NCBI taxonomy): Eukaryota > Metazoa > Arthropoda > Insecta > Coleoptera > Staphylinidae > Tachinus > Tachinus rufipes. The sequence goes on along the minus strand of OZ010741.1, from coordinate 38,456,938 downwards.
TCAAAAAGATTAACGCGGTTTTCTTATTAAATACAAACTAAAACATTTTTCTATTGTACATAAAACTACCTTTTAGCGTCCGTACATTTTTCTGTTTTTGAGCGTCTTACATATACACAAAAAAACATGAATATGTGTTATAGAGCGTCCTGTTTGCTACCTTAAAGCGTCCGGCAGTGTTGCAACATGTTTTCTATTGTAGATATACATATTTGACACGGATTGTGCATACTATAAAGCGTCCAAACCAGTTTGACCAGTCTATTTATAGAATATCTGTAGTAAATTAACTATACGGCGTCCAACAAAAAATAAACAATAATATACCCACTTAGTACTGATTGAGTAACTCTTTTGGTTTTTAGATTTAAGTAAAAAATAATATAAAATTTACTGCATTTTTAGTGTCGGAAACATTTTGAATAACTTAGGCTTTGCAAATCCAACGATGCTCTCTAACAGGTGTCCTGAATTGAAAAAAAGTTTGATACAAATTACGACGTTAGAACTTATTGTTTCTGATCAGGGTAGTTTTCGAAAACTACAAAATGCAAAATAGTAAAATTGTATCTGCTTTTTCTTTTTCATTTAAGAAAAATTAATAAATGTTTATTTCATTGTAAAGAGCCATTAACATTTAAAAACAATATCAGTCAAATTGCCGCCACGGCTACGGCTGCAGTACCACATTCTTTTTATAAAAATTTTTATGACCAATTTGCACATTTGAAGCTGTATGTCCTCGATAACTTCACACATTCCATCTTTAAGGTCTTGAATCGATTGTGAAGCATTGGCATAAACCTTGTTTTTTATGTGACCACAAAGAAAAAAGTCTAAAAATGTTGAATCACAAGATCTCGGTGGTCAATTGTGATCACTTTTTTGAGAAAAACACGGCCAGGAAACTTTTCTTGCAAAATTGCAATTGTTTTGTTGCTTGTGTGGCACGTAGCGCCGTCTTGCTGAAAATAAACGTTGTACACATCAATATCTTTCAATTCCGGCCATCAAAAATCATTAATCATAGCTTGATAGCGCCATCCATTCACCGTAACAGTTGCACCAGCCTCATATTTAAAAAAGTAGAGTCCAATCACACCGCCAGCCTAAAAACCTCATCAAACAGTGACACGTTGAGGATGCAAAGACTTTTCAACAACCATTCTTGGATTTTCTGAGCTACAAATGCGACAATTCTGCTTATTAACGTAGCCCCCGAGGTAAAAATGGGCCTCATTACTGAAGATAATTTTTTGATAAAATTTTAGATCATTTTGATGCATTTGAAGGACCCAACCAGCAAAGAAACGACGTTTATGGTGATCGACCAACTTGAGTTCTTCGGGTAACTGAATTTTAAAAGCCTTAAAACTTAAGTCAAAAGTGCAAAATACAATTCAATGTCGTTTGTGAAATGTCTAATTCCAAAGATCAACAAGGAATCGACAAACCTGGGTTTTTTTCAACACTACGGGCTACATCAGCAATATTCTCATGTGTTCTTAAGCGATGCACACGCTTTTGATTCTTTACATCACAAACTTGTTCCAACAGCTTAAATTTTTCCACTAGGTTTACTATTGCCGGCCGAGAAGGTGCTTTACGACGACCAAAAAGTGTTTTAGTTTTGCGAACTGTGACTGAAAAATTTTCACCATTTTTGTAGTAAATTTTAATAATTTCAATGCGTTGTTGAAGCGTGTATTGTTTCATTTTTAATAACGGCGTAGTTTTTACTTGTCAAATGTCAAAAGATAATAGCTTCAAAATTGACAGCTGCCCAAATAGCCTGCTATTCAAAATGAAACTTCTTATTGGAAAACCCTTTACAATAAATTGTTATTAAGTTTGCAAAATTAAATGTGGTATGTAATAAAGTCGACAATTGCGTTTTTTAATCTTTCCGCATAACGTGGATCATTAATTATATTGATATTAACCCTAGAATACGGGTCATTCGTAAATTTTACGACGCTCTTAAGACTTTGTACTTTTTTGGTTACTTACGGACATTGCATCAAGTTGCCATACTGAGTACCTTCTAGTATAGTATTTGGCTTTAGTGTGTTGTGCGCGGTTGTTCTAGTTTCCAACCCTAAATCGTCTTTTCGGCTATATAGGCGTAAATTTTACGAAAGTCCCGTGTTTACGTCATTTTATAAATTAAACTGGTTCTTAGTTTTCGTACCGATTGTGAGTATTTAGTAATATTAACTTACGGTAAGATATTTCTTTATTGTTATTAGTTAGATACATTATAATAAATATAGTGATTTTTTTATTAAGATGTCAAATCGAGAGTTTTTAACTACTAAACAACTGAAGGAGGAAGCGGCAAGTGCCATGAATGGAGTAGAAAGTGATCCAGAACCACTTGACGACTGTGATGATGATTTTGAAAATGATAATTTGGAAGTTGAATCATCAACCTTCGACAGTGAAGTTGATGAAGAAATTAATTTGGTTGCTTGTTTTATCCAACAAGATTTTACACCAATTCAATCTGACGAAGAAATAGAACCTCGTTTAGATGAAGATGATATTCCTTTATTACAAGTACGTACACATTCAAAATATGTAATCGAATTGAAAAACAAACGACTAAAAGGCAAAAATAGTCACAAATAGTCATCAGAGTTACCTCAACAATCCAAAAGAACGGCATCTAGGAATATTATACATTTTATAGCTGGTCCTAAAGGGGCTGCAAAAGAGTGTTCTAGCCTAGATGACTATTTTTTACATTTTTTTTCTGATAATATATTTGATATTATTTTGCAAAATACAAATGCAGAAATAGCCAGACAGGCCCAAAAATACAGCGGTCACCAGAATATTGCCCCAACGATAAAAGACGAGCTGAAAGCCTTGTTTGGTATTTTAATCTTTTCTTCCGCAAAAAAAGATAATCATTTGTCAGCAAGACATAGGTTTGATAGCACTATTTCCGGCAAATTTTATAGATCATGTATGAATTGTGATCGTTTTGTGTACCTGCTGAACTGTATTAGATGCGATGATAGAGAAACACGAGAAGAGAGAAAGGTAAATGATCCTTTTACACATGTTCGAGAAGTTTGGGATTTTTTTATTGACACGTGCAGAAATTCATATACTCCAACCTCGTAGGTCACCATTGATAAACAGCTTTTGGCATTCCGAGGATGCTGTTCTTTTGGATGTATATTCCTAACAAGCCGGCAAAACCATGGATAATTGGTTTACCTCGGTTTCCCTTGCTGACCAGTTGCTACAAAATCCTTACAAATTAACTATAATAGGAACTATACACAAAAACAAAAAAGAAATACCCAAGGAGTTCTTGGATAAAAAAAATCGAAACGCAAATACGTCAATGTTCTGTTTTGATAAAAAAAAAACATTGTTATCATACATGCCAAGAAAAAACAAATTAGTTTTGCTACTTTCAACTATGCATAAGAAGGCAGAGATCCAAGAAGAAACCGGTAAGCCAACAATAATTCATAACTATAATGAGACCAAATCAGGAGTGGACACCTTCGACCAAATGTGTTCAAATATGTGTTCGAGTAGAAAAACACGGAAATGGCCATTATGTGTATTTTATGGAATGATAAATATGGCCAGCATAAACTCTTATGTTATTTACACTTTCAATACGCTAAAAAAAAGCAAAAAACCAGTTTCAAGACACCAATACATGATTGATTTAAGTCTTTGCCTTGCGAAACCATAGATGCAGCATAGATATAACCGCAAAACTTTACGTCGATATCTTTGGCAAGATATTGCTGAAATCCTTAGTATATCAATGAAAAACGTTGTAAACACACCCCAAGACAACAATAAGAAGACTTGCATCTACTGTCCAAGAAAAAAAAGGCGCATGACTACTAATTATTGTATGGAGTGCAAAAATCCAATTTGCGGAGAACACCAAAGAGATATTTGCACCATATGTTGTGAAATTTTTAAAAAAGTGTTGCTTTTATAATTTTAAACGTTTGTTCTGATAATGAAGAACATTATCTTATTTTTTGTATTATTTTTAAATAAAGTTTGATACGGCAATTTTCGTTGTTTTTATTAAGTAGTAAAAATTACGATAGTCCCGTAATTACGTTTGGCAAATACAGTCCCGTATTCTAGGGTTAAACGAGACTATACAGTTTTAAATTTATTATGAATAGTTTCACCAGCATGTTCCGACCATCGACCCAAACCTAAACTCAAGTAATATAACGCATGAGGTAAATGGTATAAAATAATATGAAATTTTGTTTCGATAAAGTCTTTCTATTTCTAAATTTAACATTTTTTCATCCGGTTTTGATGTAGAGAAACATAGATTTACATTTTTATCCATTGATTTAAAACATACTACGTATGGAATAATTATCAATGTGCTGATATTTCCTAGTATATTGTCACTAACAAAAATATTAGAGTTTTTCAACATTGTTCGGCAAGCATTTCCCGCAAAAACATTACCATAGCAATTTTTTGATATTATTTTTAACTGTTTTAGCCAAAGATGAGCTTGTTTACAAAATAATTTTTTTATTAATTTGTTCCAAACTATGAATTTTGAATAACAGTTACATTATCGTATTCATTGAAAAGTAGAAGATTCACTACTGATTTGCTTAACATAACAAATTTCTTATTATTTCCATTAGATTGAAATATTTTGAAGAAATTTCTTAAATTTCCGAACGGCTTCAGCCTGAAGCATTTGTTTTCTATTTTCAAATTTGCAATTTTTAACAATTAATTTAAGAAATGTAAAATTAAATTTAATTAAACTGCAATAAAAACTTATTAATTTTATTGTTTACTTCCTCGTCGTTATTTTCAATACCACCTATTAATTCATTATAATGTACAGAACAGTTGCTTACATTTTTTTGCAAATATACATAGCAGTATAGGCTAGGATACTTTGCAGAAGCAATTTGTTGACCGTTTACAATGAAATTTATTTTTAAATCGCCGATGAACTTGAATGAGAAATCATTCAAAATTACAAGAATTTAGATTCCTATAACTTTCCTTCACATCGAGAACAATACATAACAAAATAATCTTTTTCACATTTGTAGCTTTGCCAAATTTTTCAAGTCCGCACTGTTCTTATAAGTAGATCTCAACAATCTTTCATTTATGTTATATTCTAGCTCAGGTAATATGCTAAAACATATTTAAAAAAAATGCCGTCTGTCCTAATTTTAATGTCAACATTACCATTTTCTCCACTTTTATTAATTACCATATCAAATATTTCAGAAACGTTACCCCACACTATTGGTCTTTTAATTGTTTTGGTTGAACTTCCATTACAACATCAAACCTAGGAAATCAATTTTTATAATGGAATCAAATTCTAATTTCCTATTCTTCATATCTTCAGAGAAATGGGCAAGAATACATTTGCGTTGACCAGTTGGTGACCGAAAAAAGTTAGTTTGATTTTTGTATATATAACGCAGACACATTCATGATAGATTTATAATTCAATAATTTTTCCAAACTGATCTGAATCTTTTTAATTTGTTTGGGATTGATAACAATTCTCTTCATTCTTTTTTTAGAGCTGCTGTATGATGCAATTCTTTACTGATCAGACAGTTCCGCAACCATATTGTTTGTTATGTTACTGGTTGCTTTTTTTTGAAGAACATTAATGAAATTGTTTTTTTTTCTATGGTTGAGAAACATTTTGTACAGACAATTGTTGCAGTGTTGGGTTTAGGATTTTTTTTTCATTTTCTGAACTGATTTTTCATAATTTACTGATGCTATCCTACCAAACTTAATTTGTTTATATACTTTTATATGTTCTCTACCTTTCATTACTGCAGATCTAAAGTTCTTTCTTGCAGTTATACTTATTTAGCAATTACAATCAATTTTATTTCGAGTACTCTAATCATTAGAGAAGAGATTTAGTGACGTCATTTTAATTTTTCAATTATTTCGATTTGGGACCAATTTTTTGATAAATTTTATAATTTCTAAACGTTTGGGCGGTACTGTTTCCAAGAAAGAGCAAATACAATTTTATTATTTTGCATTTTGTAATCTACCGAAGCTACCCTGAAATGATGAGTTCCAGCGTTATTTTTAATAATTTTTTTTTTTAACTTAAGACACTAATTTGCTTCGCCACGTTGAACAAGAAAGTTATGACTATACGGTGGTGGCCAAGACCAAAAATCCGACGGCTCCAATCAAAACATTTTTTTTTTAGTATTTTAATTGGGCCCAGATTTTTGGTCAAAAGTGCAAAAAGAGACTTTTTTGGATTAAATTTGGAGCAACATTTAAAACAAAATTTGGGCAACTTATATAAAAAAAAATCATAAAGATGCTGCGTTTATTAGCTATTCGACAAAAAAAAAGAACTTAGCTAAAACCCTTACCGAACTACGTTGGTCCAAGTCGGGCAAATCACGATTTTGGAGTTACTTTGAGCGGGACGCATTTGAATTGCACTGAAGCGCTTTGACACAGCAGTCGGAACACTTCCAATTTTTAGTATCAGAAATATTTTTGCTAACTTGTCTTCCAAATTCAATGGTGTTTTCGGGTTTGCTCTGCAACTTAAGACAAAAAAATTATGCATTGAGGCAAGAAGACATGGCCAAAAATCCGACGGTTCCGATTAGAACAAAGTTTCTAGTTGCAACCGTTACTTAGCTACTTCGATCCAAATCGGACGGGTCGCCTTTTGGGATCGTTTTGAGCGCGACGCATTTGAATTGCACAGAGGTGCTTTAACCGTTACTGCTTGGTCGGATCACTTCTGATTTTTAGTGTCAGAAATATTTTAGTTAACTTGGGCCTTGCAACGGGGTCTGGGCTTGGCTGGGCAAATTGAATCGGGAAAACTCCAATTAGAACAAAAATTTTGTTGAAGTTTTTTTATTTTTTGAAAACCATCCTGTTTAAGATTTTTTTTGATCAAAAAATTTAGACAAAATTTGGGCAGTTAATTAAAAAAAAAAATTGAAAATAGTTAGTTTATTAATTTTTCAACAAACAAACTATCTAGCTGCAACCGTTACCAATCTTCGTCTATCCAAGTCAGACGGGTCACTTTTTGGAGTTTTAAACGCGACGCATTGAATTGAACGGATGCGTTTTGACTGTCACAGCTCGGTTGGATCACTTTTGATTTTTAGTGTAGAGACTATTCTGGCTTATTCGAGCCTTGCAAATTTATTGCTGCCTCAAAATTGCTTTACAGTTTTGGACAAAAAAGTTAGAACTTACTGAACAAATCAGAATCTTTTTTGAACGTCCCAGAACGATGCGATTTCCACCATTTCTTTTTTATGCCAAAATTAGACTGATGTTTATTACATTATTATTTAAACCCAAATATTATTGATAAATGTTAAAATTTTGCACTTTTGCAATTATGTAATTTTTTAACACCGTTGAGTTTGGTACTTCATTAATAAATTTTGATATTACCATTACAGTTGGCAAACTCAGTTTACTGAATTTTATTTAAATCCATAGTTATCCAACACATGACTTTGCTCGCCCGGCATTAACTAGCAACCAAGCCAAGCAAATACATCTAAAAGTCGGAATCTATAAGGTTTTAATTCATTTGATGGAAGTATATATGAATCAAATTCAACATTTTCAAAATCTGAGTATTCGTAAGATCAGTATTATTGATGTCCAATAGTTTTAATTGAAATTAAAGGATTATTAATTTCATCTAATAAATATAGTTGCCCGTCAAATTTATCTTGCAACTAGCAGGGATTTACAGTCTTTAACTCGCTAGGCTTTTAGGTATAAAAATTGGTTAGTCTGTAACTAGATCGAGCAGCACAGGCTTCCGCCCGCCGGTTTTACATAGGAACTAATCATCTATCAAGGTAAGAAACTAATTATATTGCAAACTCAGCCCTCGCTGCTGTGTTTCTGAACGGCCACTTACACGGACATTATGCCGTCTCAACGCCGCTCGACCACGGAACTCCTGGTTGCACCCACATCTGGAAGTTTCCGACCAACGGGAAGCTCAACCAGACAATCCAAGCCATGCTATATTATACCGAGGATAACTTCTCAACGGGAGATTACTCAAAACCCGGCCCAACACAGCACCGGGCAAACAACAAACAATTCATTTTCATTTTCAAATAAATCTCTAAAATCCAAAACCACCTGTGTTTTAATTATTAAAATTTTTACAACGCCACTTTAAATATTCAAAATCTTATATTATTATTGTAACCGGGAGTTTTCAATTCTTTAGTAATTATTATATAAATAAATTATTGTAATGATTATCCCAACGGCCAAAGCTTTTTTATCTGTAAATATACAATTTGGCGTCCGTTAGATAATATATGCCGACGTGCCTATAAATAGAAAAAGTAATTCTAATTTTAACTTGCGATCGATATTTTAAATGCTGTGTTGCCATATTACGCGGACGCTTAGTAATGCATTTTTTGTACAGAAAAATATACTTGTAAATATACGTCAAGCTCTTTACCGCCTCCTTGCGGCAAATGGTGTGAACTAAAAATATGCACGAAAATATACATTTTTACACAAATCGCCATATAGAGCGTCTTAGACTGAATTTTTTTTATATGTATCTTTCGACTTGCCTTGATGCACAGAATCGATTTATAAAGGTTTCCTTTTGGCGTCCGTATACGGACGCTCTATTCTTCTCGGACGCTTCAAAGTGCGTAAAAGGACAATGTATGGACGCTCTATAGTTAGGTTGATGTAAATATATATATATATATATATATATATATATATATATATATATATATATATATTTACAAAAACTAAATAAAATAATATTATGTATAGCACTTGTAGCAAGTGTATATGGTTTAAGACCAAAAACCATCACATTACTCAAATAATACCTACTTTAACTAAGAAGAATTAACAAACATAAATAAAAACATAATGCTGATTGTTACTAACTTTATTTTAGGTTTTGCGTACTGTAGCAATAAAAATAGAATGATAAACTTATAAAAAAATTACTCAAATAGAATGTACGAAATTTAAATGTTCTGCCTAATGTTGCGCTTTGTTATTCAATGTTGTTGATTAATTGACATTTGACTGCGTTTACAACTATTGCCGGTGCTCATCAGTTTTTTCTAACCGCTGTCAGCTGCCAAGTTGTTTTACTTAAAAAAGTGGACTGTTATTTTTCCTTCTCTAGTTTTTGAATCATATATGTATATAAATATTTATACATATAAAAAAAATTAATAATTCAAGATTTAAAAAACTCTCGAAAGGTAAGGTAAATATGATCTGCTTGATGTAAGCCCTGATTGGACGGTGTATCGTGACGACCGAGCAAAAAGAAGTAGTAGTAATTACGATGTTTATTTAAACAGATTTATTTTTTTTATTGCAAATTTTATTAACACGCAATGTCGCTACAGCTTTTTTTATAAAATAAATACATATGTATGTTTGTAGACAATTTGTTTTATGCGTATCCATGATTAAAAATATGTCCGGTTAATCCATTTTTTAACCAATTAACTGCAATACGAAAGCACCCGTCTTGCTGAAAATACTTTGAACAATAGTTATGAACCGCTAAATTATTTAAAGCATTATTAAGAAAGAAAAAATATGGTTCTATTATTTTAAATTCTAGAATAAAGTAAGGAAGGTATACCAAAGTTTATTGCACGTTGGCATCATTACGCTTTGTACTTTTAATGGTGACCTCACTCCGTTGTCTTGGCATTCAACTATTTTATGTAGCTAATGTATGAAAGTACAACGCTAAGAAGAGTTTTCCATTTTACATCTTTTATACGTTGGACTGTCTTCAATATCAATCAAGTGCATGCGTTTTTTTAGTTACCAGATTTCTGTAACAATTTGCAAGTTTTTCTGGACAGTCGCAAATAATAATTGGTTGACTTAGCAATTGGGGTAGTCATTGCCTACTTTGCCTGACTGCAGCCCGAAGTGTCATTCCAACGCTTTTTCAGTGCGTTGTGTGTGTATAACCATAACACTATCTTTGGAGACAGTTCTCCAGTGGGGTGTTTAGGAGTTTTTTGTAAGTTTAGTTTTCTTTTTTTTTGTAAAAAAAAAACAGATTCGTTTTCAGAAGGTTAGCCGTAAGAACTTTTGATTTTGACCAATTTTCAATTATTTTTAGGGTTTCTTGGATTAAGTTGCAGAGTATGCTCTCAAATTTACCGTTTAGCAAAATTGTTATGTTGTTTGCATAACCAATTGTGTTTAACCACAATTATTGAGTAGCTGCATGAGACTGTCAACTACTATATATTATAGTAGTGGAAATAATACACCTTCCTGCAACTATCTTTAACAATAACTTTCTTGAACATGTGTTTTATCCATCTACTAAATGTAGGATTTACACTTAATATCTATAAGTACGCCATTAAGAATATTTTGTTTCTTTGTGATCTTCTGTTTTGATTTGTTACAAAATGTAGGACTAATTCATAGATCTTTTTTAGCTGTATGAATGTTAATTTGATCGTATTGGCTTAGTGACAAAGGCCGTTTTTCTAATTGATCTTTTGCACAATTGTTTTAACGTTTTCCGAAAAAAAAACTTAAAGCTTTAAATTTTGCAAAAGTTTAATTGTTACGCTTTGGTTTTGGTATAAATACAATTTTTACAATTCTATAGTATGTATCAAAAATCAATGCATGTCCTATAGATTTTTGCCAGGTGAGTTAGGATATTAGATTTGCATCATTGTAGAATGGCAGGAAAGATCTCATATATCATCAGTCTTTCTTTGTTGGGGTCAAAAAGTCGTAGGTTTATAAGAATACAATTTCAAATTTTTCATAATATTTTGAATATGCGTTTTACTAATGCTTTTTTTCAGTGACTGTCTTTTTAAAGGTTTTGGATTATTTTTATCTTCTTGTGTACTATTTGCTCATTTTTTAAATATCTATATCTATGTACACTTATATGTGAGACATAAACATCTGAAAATTTTTCATTTAATTTTGAATTACATAATTTTTATATTCTGTGCCATAACATTAAATTAATGATGTATTTTATGTAAATTGCCTTTCTAACCAGTGAGTGTGAGACAAGTTTCTATTAATAGTTATTTCGATTTTATGTAAAATGTTTTTCAAATCAGTAAGATGCTAGGCACACTGATGATGTGTGCATATCATGAAACACTAGTGTATGTGTCTCACACTGGGTGGAGAGAAAATTTACATAAAATACATCATTTATTAAATTTAAATGGTATTTTAACAAACTGTGTAAGTACGGAATACTTCACAGTGCTAACATATCATCTAAATTTTATTATACTATTCTAGCTTTAGTAGCAGATAATTTAACAATTAGTTCACAAAAAATTTATACTTATTTAGTACGAAATGCTTCGCTTCTCATTGCTAACATAGCATCTAAATTGAATCAATTATTTGAATTTATCAAATTTGATCTTGAACTGAATGTATTAGTTCTGAAAGTATGCTTAGATAATGTTTAAAACTTTTTGCTGTGCAGTATAAGACTATTTAAGTAGTGTTAAACTTTTAAGTTAATATATTTTACTAGTCATGATTTGTCTTACAGTATATGCTGTTTTATCTTTAATTGATAAGTGAATCTCAAATGTGATTAAGCTTTAAATTTGTTTTTGCTATAATTTTTAAATTGTGATTTACAAATAGACGACAACGTCTTTATGTTTTTAGTATTAAAACTAGTACATTTTGGTATTAGTAACATAATGTAAATAGTGCATAAAAATTCTGCATTGTCATTTAGATTAATTTGTTATTGTTTTTTTTTTATATAGGATTTGACAAATATAATTAATTTTCAAAGTTTAATTATGCTGACGCATATCTATCAATTTGAAGGAAAAACACGTAAACTAGCAAGGCAATGAGTCTACCGTTAGCATATTTTATAGCAATATTAAATTTAAATTAAGTTATTTAATATCAATATGCCAAAGTGTAGTTTGTTATAAATATTAAGGAAAGCAATTATCAAACCAATCAAACTTTGAGTATACTTGACGGACGTTGTTAAGAATTTGTTACAGGTCAAAACCAGAAAGACACAAGGCTTAAGTTAGCAAAGCGTTTAATAAACTTTGTTGTTAAAACAATAAAGCCACTTCTGACTGTCAACAACTTTATTATCTCAGGTTTAAATTAAGTTGTGTCTTTATATGTTACTTTGCAGACATTAATCCAATTTGCTAAGCAAGCTGAAGTTAACTTATTAGTTTTGAAAAAACGTTGCTAGTGGTTACTACTTAAAGATATTGCATAAATTGTAAGTTTTTATTTTAAATTATATAATATCTTCAAAATTTAATAGTGAACTTTTCAAGGTTGCTCACTAACATGGTATATGTATACAATTGTGCTGAGCTTGCTGAAGATAAATGTGTCCAAACGTTATGATTTTAACTTAAAGCATTAATAAATTCTAAACTAATTGTGCTAGTGGAGTTAACAAATTAATCCATTGTTATAATATGATGTTTGCATAGGCAAGTTTATATTTATTGTATTTAAATACGTTTATTAGAAAAGATTATGTAACATTTTATAGTGACATCTCTAAATTTGATTCCAATCGTTTAACGTTTGTCATTTTTATATCAGTTTAAAAAAGCAAAAATTAAAATGTTTTGCAACTTGAACACAAAATATCATAATTTTTTTATCGAAAGAAGACAATAGCCCGAAAATTATTTATGAGAGAATGGTAGCAGTGTACGGAGAAAATAGCCAGTTCTAATTTCAAATCAAGTATAGGTGCAAGCAGTTCAAATGAGGGAGTTCATTCATAATGACTTAAAGTGTGGACAACCTCTGCAAGTACAAGCTGACAAAACCATCAACAAAGTTAAAGATTTGATGTTGATTGAACGTCGAGTAAAAGTTTCAGTTGAAAATGAGCAAAGTATTGACACAATTTATTTCCAAAATGCTCAATCCCAAACAGAAACTGTATATACGTCACATAGACAAAGAAAATTTGACTGCTTTATCTCAAGATAAAGATTTCTTTTATAGAATTGTAACTGAGACTTGGTAGAGTTTATAAGAAATTTATATTTTTAAGCAATTTTTTGCATAAAAAAAAATTACTATTGTGTTCTGAGATGCAGAAGAAGTTTTTTTAATTGAGTATGTCTTAAAAAAACTACTACAATAACTGAGAGTGTCTAAAAAGACACAACTACACAACAACTAGGTAGATAACATAAAAAGTTCTCTTTGCTCAGGTGTTTTCAGAGTATCAATTGAGTGTCAAATTTTGTAAAGTTAGTTTATATAAGTTTTAAATAAGCAAAGCAAAAACTACAGCTTTTGTTTAAATTTTGAAATTAACGGCACAAATGTAAAAATAATCCAGTATTGATAATACGAGAGCGGAATGAGAAGTCTGGTAAAATTGCCACAGAGAGCGGTACCATCGCAAATGTCATTTGTCAATACCATCCGTCACTAAACCAAATTAAAATTTTTAGACAGATTTGTCATTTAGTTCAGCCATTGAAACCAGACAACTCATCGTATTTTTGCAAACATAGAAAAAAGTGAATTGTGTAGTTGCCATGGCCAAAATCAATGAATTACGTTTTGAATTGCTTCCACATCCGCCATATTCTCCAAACTTAACCCCTTCCGATTATTTTCTGTTTCCAAACTTAAAGAAATGGCTTGGTGGAAAGAGGGGACCATCGATGCAACAAACGCCTATTTTGAAGGGTTGGAGAAATCGTATTATTTGGAAAAGATCGAAACATTAGAAAAACGTTAGACTAAGTGTATCAAGCTAAAAGGCAACTACGTTGAAAAATTAAATGTTTTTTTTGTCTAAAATTATATTCTTTGTTTTATTTTTACTAAACTTCTCGCTCCGCCCTCGGAGCAATGTAAGCGCTTCCAAAACAAGATTAAGTTTTTCTTTTGAATAAGAAAGCTACTGACATAAATCAATAGATTAGAAAAAAGTTGTTATATGTCCGTTTGACTAACAAAAACTATTATACATCACATTCTATACTAGTTTTTATATATTTTTTAAAGATACTCGATTAAACGCCAAGTTCTGTCAAATTTGGCCAGATAAAATTTTAATAATATTTGTTAAATAGAAATATTAAGTAAGCTAAAACAATACCATTAACAAATTTAATATTTTAGTTTTGTAGTGCAGACATTTACATTGATGTCTAAACTTCAACATAAACTGTGATGTAAATTCATGACTTATAGCGGCAGCAAATTTTGGATTATTATACACATACATACATTTTTCGACGTAGAATACAACAAACATTAATTCCCAGTTCATGCTTTAATCAACCTCGTGGGAGATATAACGTTCAAATTTACGTAACAATTTAATAACTAAAATAATAAAATATTCAGATCTAGATATAAGATACGATGCGTAAACACCAGAATAATTATTAAATCGCCAGTATACAAAATTATTATAAAATGTTGTTGGCTGTAAGAAATATTACAATAGTGTATTGTAAAACTATTGATCAAGAAATAAAGCTTTCAATATTAACATCTAAATTACAATTAAAGCTATCTTATTGCATTTATTTTGTTGAGTAATCCCATTTGTGCTAATTAAGAAGTAATCAAATTGTATCAAAAGTTTTACTTGGAAATGAGAAAGTTCGAGTTCGAGAAAAGTTACTCACTCAGCTTAAAATAAATTTGTAATCCTCTTAATATTTGGTATCAATTATCCACAGTTGTACGATAGTAAACGATTATACTGTGTGCAGCAATATGGGACCACGAAATCAATTTACAATAGATATTCAAAGAGCAAGTGCAAACACTTATTAATAAAAGAGTTCTTAATAATAAAATTCATTTAGTTACACTATCTATCTAAAATTTTCGATTGAATTATATAGTATATACAAGGTGTTTCCTAACTGAAAATCTAAATAACTTTTTTGTCTATCTTGCTTCGAATTTGAGATTATCAAAAAATACACATTATTCAAAAAAGTTTCACACGGATATTACGGATATTTGACAATGTATTATTTTTTTTTGCATATAAGACTAAAATTACAATTAAATAGACATAGTTACTTATAAAACCATACATTATAATTTGTATAATGCATAAACAAGATATTTGCAATCTTGTTCATGCGTGTGAATATTACAACTAACTGAACACAGTGGATATTAAAAGACCAACCGTATATTCTTTGAATAACTGAATAATAAATGTGTAGGGTGTATGGATAATACAAAACTATAATAGTGTATCACTGAAATTATGACTAAAATAAGTCAAATGTCTGAATGAACAAAATATTTTTATTTTTTAGTTTGAGTTAAAACGTTTTAAAAGGTAAATAAACTAGGAAAACACATTTGAATTGTTAAACAGTAATCTGACATTTCTAATAGCATCTACGTGCGCATTCATTAGCAATTGCTCATTTGCATTATAGCAAGCAGATGGTAATAAATTACTCAATGCGCAACTCTGTACACAACAATATGCAGAATTGACAACCACCAAACTATGTTAAAGTCTATTTAATAATAAGATCGCGGAAATGTCACATTGGGTGCGTCCAGGAAGACGGAGCAGACTGCTACATTTGAAAAAATGTTTACTCTTAATTTTCGATTTGTTTTGACTTACTGAATCGGATTTTAATAGCACGGGCGTCAGTTTTGAAACACATAAGTGTGCTAAGAAAAAATAAGTTTTTTTTTTTAATTTTGAAAAACTACTTTAGCATTTACAGATATTTATTTTTAAAAATAAAAATTAAGATCAAGATTAAATTGAGTATATAACAAAACCCACAAAGGAGTAGTACTTTTCATCAAATTTAATTAACTTTACTAATTTTTAAAAAACTGACATACAATTTTTTGTGTTTGCCAATGTTAAGTTATACTTGTAAATTGATTATAAAATTAAAAAAGATGAGTTTGTTCAAATAAAAAAAAATCAAAGTTAAAGCACAATACCAGATTGCTATAAAATAATATAACTATGATGACATCAAGTTAGTTAATTCTTACATTACTTGTTGAAATGGTTAATAATAGTTAACTAACTATAAGATATTTACTGAAAATGTGTTTCAATAAACTGTTTTAAATTGTTAATAAATTGACATATAAAACTAATGCAATAGATGAAGTTATTCTTTTTTAGTATAATAAAGTTATAAAAGATAAATTTGCACTTTACTTGTCATAAAATAAAATCATAAAACTCTCTTTTTAAAAGGAGAATATAGCGTAGACCGTTGATTAAAATATTACAAAGATACGCAACCATCTTATATACTTGAGTCGTTTTATGGCAATAAAAAATAAGCTTCATTAAGTTGCAGTTACACCTTACTCGTATTTTGATAACCTTACTGATGACGCACACCTTACACTATACTGCTTCGATAACATGAAAACATGTTTCTGAAGCTTACAGAGATCTGGATGGGCGTCCGTATCCAAAAAAAATATCGCGCGCTTGCCAATTTATGATTACACGTACGTTAAAATGATTTAATTTAATACAATGGAATATATATTTTATAGACACAACTACAAGATTATTTTCTGTAAAATCATAAAATTGATTAAAAAAATGATACGTTAAAAAGTATTTGTTATAAAGTTGTCATTTGTAATTGTAAACAATTGGTTACTTTTGTTGACATCAGAATATGACTTTGGATGTAACTGAAACATACTTTTAGGTAACTCAAGTAAAACATGCTGTTGAAACAAACTTCCTATTTACATAATTGTAGCAATTGTGTACACATACAGACGGCCATAATATACTCACAACACAAACAATATTTAGTTTTTTTTTTCAATAAAATATTTCAGTATTTACTATTGTTTTTCTTGCACATTTCATAATTTTTTTTTTTTAATATTTTTTTTTACAAATAAATAAATAAAATACACTGCTGGATGCAGAATTTCACCCTGAATCAAAATATGTAAAAATATACAGGGTGTTCCATTTAAAATAACAATGATGAACATCGTTACTCGAAACACTTAAAATATATTTACAAACTGCCATTTAAGAATATATATAGTTTGTTGGGTCTAAAATTTAAAATAAGAAAATTATAGCTTCCGGCGTTTTTTAGGAAACAGCCTGTATATGAAGTGTCAAAGTCATTGACAATAAGAAAACTTAGTAATAGAGCGTTAGCAAGTTAGCAGTTCGGAGTTTATTTCCCAAAATGTGATTGAATAAAAAGTTATTTTTTATCTATAGAAATTAACTGTTGATAGCCTAACAGCCAAAACCAGTCTGTGCATAAAACTTATTTAAAATAAACATAACCTCAAAGTGTGTAAAAATCAGATTTAAATACTATGAATAATCAATATAACCTCTACAAAGTAAATTTCTTGAGTTTAACAAAAATAAGTAGAAGAGAGTGTAAATCCAAATTTCTTCAAATAGACCAATCTTTTTCTTTATATAAAAAGCATTTAAAAGACAATTGTACAAGTTAATTTACTTATTAGAATTATCTAAATAATCTATTTAACCTTCAAAATATTACTTTAAATTTAATAAAAACACTGCGTGACTGTTTCAAATATTTTTCTTCATATAAAACGTCTTTAAAAGCCAATTTTATATATGATCCATCTATTGGTAGTGTACACTTACCTTTGTTTGTTTTAACATCGCCTCCTCTTAACTTGGAGGAGATCCCATTGTCTCTTCTTAATTTGATAGAGATCCATTGCTTTTTTTTAATTTGAAAAAGATTCTATTGCCGTGATAAAGTGGGTTTGAAAACTAAAATTACTGGAGAATCTTCAAGTCACTTTAAAAGAGGTCCAAAGTCGTCACATGAAAACCCAAAACGGCATGTAGCAAATTTGCCAAATTTGTCACATAAGAGTTCAGAATGCCAAGTAGCATGAAAAACATTAGGCGGTTCCTTCAATTTTCTCTTGACTCCGCAAGAAAACAAAATGCCTCTATTTAATTAACAAAAAAGTAGAACCTAATGTGTTATGCGGCTTCACGAGATGAGTATACGATAAAGCCATCGGTGATCTAGAATCTAGATCATGAACCAAATTTTGTTTCTTAACTGATCCGGAACATCCTCTAAAAGTCTTGGCAGCTCTTCTTTAAGAAAATTACTATATGATAGATCATTTAGCCTAAACGGCAAAAAATATGGATCTATTAAATGATCTCTTACAACACCTGCCCAAACATTAACGGAAAATGTTTGCTATTGATGGCACTCCATTATGGCATGTGGATTTTTGTCGGCCCATACATGAGTATTATGGAAGTTCATAATCGCATCGCAAGAAAAATTTGCTTTGTCCGTAAATAAAATTTGTTTTAAGAATCGAGGATTTTGCGCAATTCTTTCTTGAAACCGTTAACACATAGCCAATCTTTGCGAAAAATCCGCTAGTAAAAGTGCTTGTACTCGCTGTATTTGATAAAGATATAACATCTGGCTTTTTATTATCTTCCACACTGTAACGAACTAAGGTTTAGGTTTAAAGCTATTTTTCTAGTGCTAGTTGATCGTTTTCGATTTCTTGAAGAACATCTTCTTCAGTTTGCGGAGGTAGCAGGCGAGGTCTTCCATTTCCTGCAGCTCTTTTATGTACACTTTCAGTTTGATGTAGACGTTTGTGAATACAAATGAATGTTTTTTACCTGTTGGTTTGGAAACCTTTCTTGATAAATTCGACAAGCTTTAGCTGCATTTCCATCGGCAACGCCGTAAACAAAATGCATATCTCACATCTCGCTATCACTGTAATTATTCATTTTGCTATCAACACGCAAGAATCCAAATTAGACCCTACTGTAAAATTCAATGTGAAGGGGTAGCGCATTGAACGGCAAGATCAAAATCTTGCCGGTGGTGGGGTAGCCGTTCTTGTGAAAAACTCTATCAGCTACATGCAAATAAATTGCAATAGCAATTTAGAACATGTTGCTATTAGGCTAGAAGATGGCATGACGCTGATAGGTGTGTATTGTCGTCCAAATTTTCAGTTTGGGAGGACGATGTTTTGAATCTCCTCGACAAGGGGAACAGAGTTCTTCTTGTCGGGGATTTGAATGCAAGACATGGTACCTGGAACTGCCACCTAAACAATCCCATGTTTTTACAACATCATCCATTGCACACAACTTACATATAATGCATCCACCCACAGACACTCAGTTTACATCTGATGGAATGACACCGACTATTATAGATGTAGTTGTGAATAAAAACTTTACTAACATATCTGATTTGAAGACAGTGGACGAATTGAGTTTGGATCACACACTAATTACATGCACACTGTACAACACAATCAACAGACCGAGTCAAATTGTCCAAAGACCCGACTATAAAAGTGCTAATTGGCCACTCTTTAGAAGGATCCTGAACAGAGACATTATTGTTGACAGAAATATTAATAGCCCCGAAGACATTGACAGACATGTTGAATCTAACTAAAATCATACAAAATGCTTTCAAAAAAAGTGTTAAAATTAAGACAATTAATCTTTTGGCAGACAGGTTACCCTAAAACATAGTGAACAAAATTCAGTCTAAAAACAGAATTTGAAAAATTTGGCAACGGACTGCCGATAAACATGAGAAAGACTAAACTAAATAGACAAATTAAATTTGACATTTTCAATTTTTGAAACATGGAATGGAATGACATATTGAAAGACTTTCACACAGTAAAAATTTAGTTTGAGCCCTGGTGAAGTCGATCAAACAAAAGACAATAACGATGCCGACGTTACCAAGTAAAGACGGTATTAATACCGCCTTTACTGACAAAGCAGAAATGCTGAGGACAACATTAAAGAAAGTTCATGTTCTAGAAATAGACGTGACTGACAAACCAAAACAAATCACTGCAGGAGTGGAAAATTTTCCGTCTGAGTATTGACCTCTTCAAGACAATTTGTCTTAGACAAGTTCAAAAGAAGTACGTAAAACGATCAGAAAACTTCCATCTTTTAAAGCAGCGGGACACGACAATATACAAAACATTAAACACGAAAGACAGTAGTGCAATTGCACTATATAACAAATAGAGTTATCAAGCTGGGTTATTTTTCAAAGTCTTGGAAAATAGCCCACGTGATACCCATACACAAATCTGGCCAAACAGCTACATCAGTCACTCATATTGTCCGATTTTCTTGCTTACAACGCTAAACAAGGTGACCAAAAAAATGATTATGAGAAGACTTGATTCTTTTGAATCGGACAATCAACTGACGACTGACAATCAGTTTGGATTTAGAAACGGACACGGGACGGTTCAGCAAATTCCTAGAATTGTCAATGACATTAGCATCAACATTAATAAAGACAAAGTGACAGACATGGTCTTGCTCAATGTCAAAAAGGCATTTGATCGAGTATGGACTGACGGACTGATTCATAAAATGGAAACACAATTTTGTAACGGGCAGGCAATTCCAGGTCAAAGTCAACGGCACTCTGTCCTCCTTTAAAAATATTGATGCTGGTGTACCACAAGGCTCAATTTTGGCACCAAAATTATTTAATATTTATATTAATGACATACCTGTTTTTGAAAAAACAAATTTTGTTTTTTATGCAGACGACACTGCAGTTTATTCAGGTTCTTTTTATGCAGAACCAAATTCATTTAAACACGCTGCACAATTTTTTTAATCTTTGTAAAGTTAAAATGAATACCAAAAAATTTGAACGGATTACATTTACACGTAAATTCACAAATATAAAAACATTTACACCAACAACTTTCGATAAAGATACTATACCGACGAAGCAGCACGTCAAGTATCTGGGAGTCTATTTAAACTCCCTTCTAAATTATCAACAACATTTAATGCACTCATTACACAAAACTAATCAGGCCATAAAACAATTATATCCATTTATCAACAAAAATAGTTCTCTTTCGGCTGACACCAAAATTCATCTTTTTAAAACAGTTATTATATCTTCTTTAACCTACGCTGCTCCTATATGGTGCGGTGTAGGTAAGGGACTCATCAGCATCCGTTCACATAATAGACCATTTAGAATAAAGCACAAACTCAGTTATCAGTGCTTGCCATCTTTAACGAAAACGTTTGAGTTAGTTTCTATCCTCCCTGCAAACTTGTAATATTTAGGTTCAAAATTTGTTAATTGTGTAATGATTGTATATTATTGTAAATAGTAGGTTTAGGTTAGATTAGTTTTTGTAAATGTTATTGTAAATAGTTAGATTGGGTTAGTTAGTTTTAAGCTCAAAACAAAATTATTGTAAGCATGAACCCGACATTTTTGCGGGCCTTGTAGTGTTTTTAATCAAAATATGTTTTAAAAAATGTTTTAATCTGAATGAATGATGTGTGGCTGGGTGAGTAAAAGAAGAATAAATCTCTGAGTGAATGGACCATTAGTGTATAATGTTTATCAAACCTGTTAAATTTGTTTTTATTCTGTTCAACTTAATTATTGAAAACTTTTTTAGTTAAGAAATGATTTTTACCATGCCTGCTTACGCATACCTTGTTGTTGTATTTTTAAATTATTGTTTTAATAAATGAATTAAATTGAAATTGAAAAAATTGGCCGCTGTACCGAAGATCGTGGGTTCGATTCCCATATACCGTGATATACTTTTCACTTTCTATACGCTTTGCCACTTCCCAAGCCGCCTTTCCAGCGTGGGGTTTTACGGCTAAAACCTTCTCTGATGGAGTGATAAATTTCTCCAGTGGTTCGGAATCCACTTAAAACTGTAGGTCCCTTGTAATGTAAGTTACCAGCATTACAAGCAGAGAAGAGGCTAAAACGCCAACAGTGGCGTATGAATGTCTGACGAAGAAGATATATCGATTCAAATTATAAAAGAATTCTTACTATAGAACGCACAAAAATGCATAATGTAAAAAACTAAATTGGTTACATATTTACTAACTCAAAAATAATCAAATTAAATCAAACTTAAACATAAATATCAAAAAGCAAAGTTTTGTAAAATTAAACATTATTAAAAATAAAAGTCTTTTGATTAGGTTAGGTTAGGTTGTAAAGTATTTTTTCATCTTCTTTAAATATATAATTAGCAAAGCTTGATTTTGATTTGGTTTTCTTTAAGAAGGGAGAATAATTGCGCTATTATATTATAACAAAAGTTAACATTATTTTTTTGGTTTTTATTTATACCGACTGAATCAATGGCATTTATTAATTGCAGCTTACAAAGCTGCCAGGCTTGTATAGTAGAGTCACAAATGGAATGAAATCGTTTTTAGTGATAAATCGAAGTTCTATTTGCGGGTAAATGAAGGCTGTAGAAAAATTTGCCGGTATTGAAAAAACGACAAAAATTTCTTAAAAACGCTACACAGCATAAACACTCAGTATTGTGATTTGTGATACAATATGTGTTGGTGGGAAGAATGGCACAGTAATCTAAGCATCCGACTGCCAAATTGTAAAAGTTTAAACTTTACTACTAAAATCATTTTAAACTCTCTCACTCCCCAACCCGTATTGTCAACGTGGGGTTTTATGACTAAGATTTTTCTTTGGTCCGGAATAGATTAATAATCTCTTCAGTAGTTTGGAATCTACTTAAAACTGTAGATCTACCCGTAATGCTTGCAGTAGACTGTATAAGGCTGAATGTACATGTATTATTGGAAGATCATCTTTTGTGTTTATCTGAGGCTATCTAAATGCACATCGTTACACCCATAATGTATTGGAATCAGTATTAGTACCTTTTATGCAGACGATACAAAATGACATCTATCAGCAAGATAATGCAAAGTCACACACTATTAACATTACCAAAGCAAGTACAACTTTAAATATTATCTTGGCTTGCACAATCATCAATCTAAAATCTCTGGAACATGATGGGTTGGCAGCTTCAATACAGCCCAGGTTTACGGACAATTTAGACGACTTGCGATACCACCTTTAGGTTAAATGAAACGAGATATTTCAAGAGAACTTATTTTAAACATGCCAGGAAGTGTAAACTCTTGCATTTATATACGTGGAGATGTCACGCATTATTGACTTTTTTGTGTTAGTTATAATTTGTTGTGTGTTAATAATATTTTATTTTTTTCATTAATTCATACTTACACATAAAGCATTATTTTACCAAGTTCTCAAAATCATAGCACCATGCTCACTAAGTGGTGCATTTTATTTGAAACTTATTGTATGTTAGATAGCTTCTCTTTCTTATGACAAAAAAAAATGTTATCTTTTAAAAACGCAATTGGAAATTTTTGTGTTATCAAGCCAAATGATGTTAAGCATGGAAATTTAGATTGTACTATTGGATTGTAATGGTGGATTGAATAGCTTTGTATTTTTTTTTTCTTTATAAGTTTATTTTAACTTTTTTTTGTGAGGTTAACATTATATATACGTATAAAAACTAATGTAAGTTTGTGTTAATTATCTTTCCAATTAGTGAGATTCTAATGTATATATGTATAATAATATAATTTCAATACGATTGCCATCAATCTTAATCAGTATCTTAATTCTGTGTAGTTTATTCAATCTTATGCGCAAATTGTTTAAAGCAAAAAGTTTTTATTATGACATGTATCATTTTTAAAAAGTCTTAAGATTTATTATGAGACAAATATAATCTTGTAATTGTCGCACTGTTTAATAATAATAATGACAATTAGTCAATATGTTGTGTTCTGCAAATAGCAATTTTATAATTATATTTTATGTGTTTTTCATTTTTTGCATTCATACCAATAATCTTTAAACTGTCTTTGAATATATATTTTCTAAACCTTCTTACCAATCTTTTGCTTTTTTTCTACCAAACTGAAATAAAAATCTGTTTTTCAATTTTTTTTTTTTTTGAGCTTTTATAATTAATTGAATATATTCTCAACTATACTAGTAGTAGAAAACATTTAAAAATATTAACGACTCCTGTCAAATGGTTTAAACAAACATATTTCATGTAATTGAAATTACGGCAGTAATGTGTAATTAAAAAATTAATATACGCATTTTTGCGGCTACTTATATTTAATGGTTTGATATCATTATTTGTTAAAACCACTTAAAGCAAAACACATGTTACTTAAAATTTAAATCGAGAGTTAAGCATTTCTAGACAGTCAGGAGTCGGAAGTGTTTGATCTGACAGGTGCGGATGGACCCATTTAAATATGTAAAAGAGGATATTATTTCTTACGGTAAACTTACATTGTTTTCGAATAAACTTTCTCTTTTAGTTGATTTATTCTTTATATGCTAAACATTTATTTATTAACGTATTATTTGAATTGTTTTGTAAATTCAGTTATTTTTGAGCAGCTTGCAAAATTACATAATAATTTGTTTCTTTAGTACAACAAATGTTTTAAATAAATGGTTATAATTGGAATTTAACAAAAATCTTATTTAAAATGTTATAAATTATGATTAAAATTTTAAATGTTAGGCATAGATACTACTTTGCTAAAGTTTTATACTTTTTAGAGGGTAAAAAATAATATAAAAATATTGCATTATTAAACATTAATTAACTAAGCTAGAAATTAATTAAACTGTAACTGTACATTTATTTTATAAGTAGAAATATATTTTTGTTATAGGCAACTAAGTATACAACAATGAGCTAAAACTATTAGTTCACAGATGGAGTATACCGATATAAAGAATCCTACTGACAAAGCAATTTTTTGAACTTGTGTTTACTCACATCAACAAAACATATAGATGTAAAAAATTCAACTATAAAAAAACCTTAGTTTTAATTTAATTTATTTTAATAATATTAAACACATTGATAAAGAAGGTCTCAGCATAGTTAATGTCGCGTCAGAAAAAATAAAAAGCAATTGCAAACTTTAACATAGTTACTCATACTTTTGCAGGTACATATTATGTGAGTACAATAATACATATCATATCTTTACAAGTATATGCACTTATGACTAACGATTGATACTAAAACAATATTAATCAATATTCTTTCAAGCACATATTATTCTCAAGTTTAAACTTTTTTCATTAGTTTCATCGCATTTTTATTATAGGGATGTGATAAAATTTTAATAAAATAAATATAAATTTTTAAACATTTTTTTAGAGAGGAAAAACTTTTTAATAAATTGTTTGTGTTATATCATATATTTTGTTGCGCTGTTGCTACAAACAATAGCAACAATTATTTAGAAAAGTACACGTACTAAAATTTATTTGTACCATGCTTTAAACGCTAAACATTTTTTGTGAAAATTGACTCATATTTTGAATTCTAAATTAGTACGTATAACTTGATATTTTAAGCAATAGTAACTTAATGGCTAACTAATGAATATAAGAAATAGCTTTAGAAAACTTTAAGCTAAACACAATTTTTTTCATTTATTAATTTCAAACTTAACAAACTTGAAACCAAATTTAAGTTTCAGCATTAAAAAAAGTTTTAAGACAAACAAGCAGTTCTAGCAAAATAAGTAGTATCATGGTTTGAAAGAGTTTATGGAGAATTTGCTAAACAATCAAAACATGTTAAGACTTTAGGAATTTATTTTGAAAGTAGTAGTTTTTCAAATACTTTACGTGTATGTTTTTAATAATCTCATTATATTTAGATGATACATCAAAACTTTATAAAGACCAGAGTATTTAGAAGTCAGTTTTGCATTAAAATATGAGTAAACCAAGTTATGTTTAACTTAAAACTTAATAATGACAAACCATAACCGTTTTAGATTACATATTAACTAAAAATTCTCACTGAATAATTTTTATTTTCTTGTAATTACAATTTAGGCTTAATAACAACTCAATCATGACCATTTTACATTTTTTGGTTAACATGACTTTAACATTACTACATAATTATTTACTGTACAATTTAGTTAACATATTTTTCTTGTATTTATACTTTACGCTCTATGATGACTTGAACTATGACCGTTTTTATTTTTTTAACTTTCATGACTTTAATATTATTCAAGAATTGTTCACAGTTTTGACAAAAAATTTACATTTTAAGTTTTTTCAATTCTTTAATTTATATAACTGCAATATTTCTCCAGAATTATTTTTTTGACTATATAACCAAAGACTTGTTTACAATTTTATTAAGAAAACAATTTGTCAAATTATGATTGTTTGTGCTCTACATTGTTATTTCGCTTGTCTTAAAAAAAAAAACAAAAAGTGACTCATCCTCTTTTTGCACTAGGCTCCTCAATTATTTGTTATTAAAATATATTTGTAGACAGAAAAAACATCCGTTCTCTGGATGGGTTGGTGGGCGACTTCATTTAAAACTACTTGCCGTAATCTATGAGTTTAGTTTCCCACGTACCCACTTGACTGTTTAGTTTAATGACAGCTGACATTTGCAGAGAAGATATTTCCAGTTTTTGAAAGATTAACACTTGGGTTGGTCATTTTAATTAAAACTATTTGCTTGTAATCTAAGAACTAAGTAGCCCAACTACCCACCCGTTTGTTTGCCTTTAAGAAATTTAACTGTCACATTTTCAGGACAGCTGAAATTTGCATAGAAAATAAATATTTAATTTCTGGGTGACTAACACTTAAGTGGGTGGTTGTGTGTGCTACTTCAATTCAAACTATTTGCCAGGAGGAAAACTGAAATTGAAATTAGATCTATCACCCTGTTTCTATAATTTAATAAAAGCTACATTTGCCAAAAGGAAAAACATCTACGAAAGAGAGCAGCAGCTTGAACAAGAAAAGCAACAACAAGAAAATTAAAAGCAAAATTAAAAAAAAAATCAAACCATTAGAACGAAAAAAGCGCGATTAAAAAGAATTACACAAAAAAAAGCGTATGCCAAAAAAATATGAAAAACGTTAACACAGAAAAAAAAAATTATAATAAATGCAATGATCTTAGGAAGCATAAAAAAAATTACAATGAAACACAGAAAGAACAGTAATAATGTTGACCTCTAAAATACAAACACTTCAAAGATGACAACAAAAAGGACAACTAAAATTTGAAAAAAGAAAATTACGACAAAAAAACAGTTGATAACAATCAATACTTGGACAGCAGTGTAGAGCGCAAATAAAAAACGCAACTGAAAATAGGGAGAATAACCTACATGAAAAATCAAAAGTATGGTTCAATAAAATGAGAGAAGGCAAAAACAGGCTTCCATTAAAAAGCCACAACTTGTCAACTGAATTATGACTAAATTATATTTTAGACTAAATTATATTTTAGACAAATCTAAATTTATGTAAATTTTATATATTTTTCTTGCATGCAAGTAGTTGTATAATTAACATTGATAAATACTTTGCAAAGCAAATACTATTACAGTATAATCTATATTACTCATTTTTGTATGTCTAATCAATATAAATTTGTTTATTCAATATGTACTTGTGTATAAAACAATAAACCATACACTTAAACACCAGTCATCACAATCATTTTAAACAAATAAAAAGTAATAGTTAAAGTCATTACCAAGTAATCAAAACATGACACGCGCTAGATTTTTGAAATAGTTGACATTTGCTTTGTCAAATTGGCAGTTCATTTGATAGAGGGCACATGTAAGATTTGGTAGACAGTTGTATTATCAAATCAAAATTTGACAGTATATACAACAAATTTGTGTGACAGTTAAGTTAAAATTTTTTGTTAAATTGACAGTTGACATTATAATGCAATGTCAAAACTGTAAAATAAAAAAAGTTGCGCCTTTTGATATTGACAGTTGACAGTTTATACTTATTATAAATTTGTCAAGATTAAAGTTTGCAGCTTATGTCAGATAGCTTATACGACAGTTTTATAAAACTATTGAAGTCAAATTGAGAGTTTATATAACATATTTGACAATTCATCAGATTTGTAAATCAGTTAACAACTGCTTTGTTAAATCAGCAGTTTTTATGACAAACTAGACAAAAATTAAAGTTGACAGTTAATATCTCAACTAAAACCGTTATCAACTAACCAATTTAATAGTTGACATTTCATTTAATAAATATTTGATACAAGTAAAAACGTAAAAGATTGCTCATAAAAAAGCGTTTGCATGTTGTAAAGTCAGGACTGGAACTAATTAATTTTTTGCTAAGAAATTTGGAAGGGCCAACTCATATATTAAAGCTAGTGGTGTGGAGTCGGAGTCAGAGTCGGAGTCTGGAGTCGTGGAGTCTGCCAATATTTGAGAAGTTGGAATCGGAGTTGACTGTAACTAATCATATTAATAATGCTTTTAATAAAAAGTATGGATTGCTATTCATGACCTCAGCAAAGCCTCAAAAGAGTTTAGTGTCAAATTTGCATCTAAGAGGTAAGGTTTTTATTAAGAAAAAAGGAGTTTTAACAAGGGGTGTGGAGTCGTTACAAAATTGTAGCGACTCCAACTTTTTAATTTTTTTGTTTCAACTCCGACTCTGGCTCAAACATCGACTTCGACTCAATACCCTAAAACTGTGCAAAATAGTGCGTGGGCTGTACTGCGTTGCCACTAACACAAGTAAGTGTTGAACTATTATTTTCAGCTTCAACTAATAAAATCGGATTAAAGAGCAACCTTAAAAAAAGATATTTTAGAAGCAATTTTATTTTTGCAAAACAAACAGTTTTTAAATGTTTTATTTATTTTATTTTTTGTAAAAATTACCTTATTCAACACTATATCCTGAATTAGGTCGTTACTTTGAAAAAGTATAGTTTTTATTTTGGAACTGCCTTTCTTTTGAAGTTTCTTCAATGTAGCCGCTAAACTTGTTAACAGCTCAGACAATGACAAATGCTTATTTTTGTTGTCAAATAGTTTTATTTTGCAGGTGAAAAAAATCTACTGGCGTATTCGATAAGATTTTCATCTTACCCTTCCTTTAAACCATAGTTATTTTAAGAACGTAGCCACCAAAATGTTTTTAAAAAAATACTAAAGCGTTTGCACGCTTTCAGATAAGAGCAGTAGAAAAAAATTTTGTTAGCTTTTCAAAACTAGTTTTTTTGTATTGGCCCCACTTCCATGTATTAAACATCAAAAACCCGAAACTTGCATTTATCTCGATTCATTTAAAGACTAAATTTTTCAAAATCTAGCATTGAAGTGTTGTAGATGATTGTCATACGTGGTAATTATGTCGTGTAGATATACTACGGTTATTCATTGTTTTCCAATTCCATCTTTAAAGCAATCCAGTAAAGTGGCAAATACAATATAAAATACTATATGGCGTGGTGAAAGCAGTCTTGTTTTTGTTTTTTTTTTTTATTATTTGCTAGTGATCTAATTGCAGGTCTAACGTAGACATGAAAGACATTCCTTTTGGTGCATAAAAAAAGTTGTTTATCCTTAATAATGGATAATAACTTTGTTCAATTGACGGTAATCAATACAGACTTACTTTTGGAAATTATGACTATAGGAAACATTCATGGAAAATTATACTTTTTTTATGATTTTACGTTGCTTTTTCTTATCCAGTTTTTGCCGTAATTCCTTCTGGCGTACAGTCGAAAGACGGTATAAAAACTGCAATGGTTTAGTTGGTTGTCGTTTAGAAACCAAGTTTCGAGTATGCTGGTCTACGATTTGAGAATCTTATCAAATTTTTATTGTTTCTCTAGTTTGAGCATAGGTGCATCGGTGCACGTAACTTCAAATCAACGCTCATTGCCAGAAACAGTATACGAGGATTTTGTTCAGAAGGAACTTGATTTTTCTTTGTATGGCAGGTTTAGACCTTTTTTATTTTAAGAAAATGTAATAGGAATAAGGTTCCAATTTAGATCTCTATTATCCCGTTCTTTTTATTTTTTGAACTGGCAAAGAATTCCAATATTAAAGGTTGATCTGGAGAATTTAGTTTATATTCCACTCAACTTTTCTTGAGCATATGTTTCGGGCTTATTGCGGGCAAACGACAAAGTCCTCTGTGGTAGATTTAAGATCATTGCTGCAGTTTCTTGGAAAAAAAAAGTGCAATTTTCTCTGGTATCTGAAAGAATTATAAAATCAATGTTTTCTTTGCAATTTCCAATTACGATGCCGACAGTGGTTGATAGAACCGTTTGATCTTTACTTGTGCCATTTGCTAAAATGACATTGGCGGATACAAGTCTGAAGTGGCAATGTAGTTTAATAAGCTGTTGATGAGAATCGCTAGCAAAAATATAAATTTGTATGTAGGCAGTCCCTTTTAGACCACATACCATTATGTTTGCTTTCAAGTTGATTATTGTATTAACCGAGCAAAAAGTGATACACTTGCAACAGTGAATTCAACTTTTAAAAAATAACCAACTTGTAGCACAGCACGGTAGCTTTTGTTTCCGTTTCCATAAACTACTTGGAGACAATGAGCATCAGAGGAAAAACACACCAGCTACTAAAAAGTTACTTTACTGATCGAAAACAACAAACAAACATTAATGAAGAAATAAGTGATGAAAGAACTGTTAAACTAGAAGTCCCACAAGGATCGGTGTTAGAACCACTATTGTATCTTGTTTACATACAAAACCTCCAAAACTGTGACCTTAAAAAAAGTTACATAGTGTATGCTGATGATGCAAGATTACTATAAACTGGTAATGATATAAACAAAATAAGTGATTCCATCAACCAAGATATGTGCATATACAATAAATGGGTTGTAAGCAATAGACTAACAATGAACAGACAAAACAGAATATATAATATTCAGAAACAAAAATAAAAACTGTAATCAGATAAACCTGAAAATGAACAATACAATTCTAAAACGAGTGAAAGAAAGAAGTTACCTAGGACTAATAATTTAACGTGGTCTAGTCACATAGCAAAAATTAAGAATTAAACTAATACCTCTAACTGGTGATATAAAAAGATGTGATATTAGATGTAGTAAAATAATCTTATCTACAACAATGGTGATAATACCTAAAATAATGTACATGATAGGTTTTTGGTCAAATACATCTCAATATTTAATAAATTCAATATACAGACTACAAAAAAGATGTATAAAAACACTATTTAACTTACCATACCTCACACCTTCAAATACAGATTAAAACTTGAAAACATTATTAAAATAGAAAAATGTAAACTAATATTTAAAATTAACACAAGAACCATAAAAACAAACATTTCATTAGTAAAAAGATGCAACATGTATAACTATAATACAAGAAAAAAACGACATATATAACCCTTCTATTGGCACTAATAAAGAAAAACACAACATCGTATACGACTGTGGAAAAGTATACAGTGAAATACCAGAAAACATAAAACAATGGAATAATATAATCATTTTTAAAAAACTTAAATAAAAAATTACTACCTACAACAATAACTTGTTACCACCTATTCATACTATTCTATACTACTGTTATTTGTCTTTAAATTTTTATAAAAATGTGATAAATTAAATAATATGTACCACCTTTAAACAGGCTGTAAGCCTACAGGTGCTGCATAACAAATAAATATTATATTAATATTGTACTAATAAATGTCCCTATTGTATGTATTATATAATAAATAAATAATTTAAATGTTAATTTACTTGGTCATTAAATACCTTTCTATGAAAAATATGCTGGTAAAAACATGCATTTAATAAAGTTCAGTAGATGAATGTAAATGAAATAAGTTTAAAACAAATACTAATTTAATTTTGTTGTAGGTTTTAACTTTTTTTATGGTTCATTCATTATTTGCAGTTTTCGCTGATTTTTTACTTTGTAATTCACTATTGTAATCAATGATTTGAATACAATGCTGTTTATTTATTATAATTATATCTAACTTTATATATAACTTAATATAAGAAGTGTTAAAGAAAAATAGCTATTTATATTAGATACAATAAATGTTACAAAAAGACTTATATTTATTGTTTCCAAACGTCCAAATATTGTACAATTAATGGGAACAGTCATATTTTTAGGGAGACATAAATGAGGATGATTAATTAATTAACTTATTATTAATTATAAACTAATAAGGTCTTGGGGGTCCAGGAGGTCCACCTCTCATCATGCCTGGTGGAGGTCCACGCATACCCATTGGAGGTGGTGGTCCTCCACGTCCCATACCAGGCATACCTGGAGGCATGCCCATCATACCAGGTGGTGGTCCCATCATGCCTGGTGGTGGACCACCCATTCTTGGTGGACCTTGGTTCATTTGTGGGGGAGCAGATACTTGTCCTCTGCCTCCAGGAGTCATTACTTGTTGAGAAGGACCTAAAAATAATTAAATTAACAAAATTTGTTTGTGTGAACACCGATTGATTAGTTCAATTAAAGTAAAAAGTATTTAATCAAATAACTATATGATACAAATAATAGTGATAATGTATACAAAATAATTCAATATTATAGAGCAATATTAGAAACTTGCTTTACAATGGTAATATTACCGCTAATTTAAGTAATATCATGTAATATTACCAATTTTTTTATTACCAGTAATTTAAAAAATATTACGCTAACTTTGCGCACAAATTGATACAATTATTATTAAAAAGTTTCTTTAATAACAATTGGTATTATTCTTGCTGTTTAAATTGCCGGCTCTAACACATAAGCTACTGTGTTGTAGTGTATTGTGAGTTATGTGTGCTGTGTGTGCAATTAATTATATGGATAAAATTTCCCGAATGTTACCAGTAATATTACCAATTTTTAAAATACCATTAACTTCGCATCACTAAGTATAACAATGAATCTAATCTTCAACATATTGAGTATATTATTGTTAAAAAAAAACATAAACATGATTTTTTATAAAGTAAACAAGTTTGTATATATACCTCCAACGCCTCGTACAGGTCCTTGTAATCCTACAGGTACTCCACCAATACCAGCCGGCATCCCTCTACCAGCCGCTCGTCCCATACCAGGACCTGGTGCTGCACCAGGAATAGGTACTCTTGGTAAACCTTCTTCTGGTGGTGGAGGTCCTTCAACTGTTAATGAAACAATACTTTCACCTCGCAATAAAACAAAGCCCAAAACTCTTTTCTCCTCCCTCTCAACTTTAGAATTTTTAGGTTTAATTTTCCTAAACTCTTCACAATCCCCTAAGATCATATTCATATGTTTATCAAAAGCCTTGAATGTGCCTATAAAAGTCCTCGAGTCCTGTAGGGTGATCCTTACCCTGTAGTTGATGTGTTGGATCATTTTATTATTCTTGCCGATCGTCTAAAACATTTTCATTAAATTAAATTAAATATTTTAATATTATTTATTATTATTTACCATCTTGACGGAGTTTTATTTATCTTTTACCAGCCGGAAAATACTTTGTTTTCAATAAACGCTAGTTAAACGCATTGGATAACCTAAAAATGTACTTAATTGTGACACCGGCGTTACAAAATGGCGCATTTTTGTGCTTGCTATTGTAGCGGCATCAGTGAGTATTTGTTGAAACTAATATATGAAAAAAAAAACTAATCAAACTAAAATGTACAAAGTTAATAATTGGAATTAATATCAAATATATAATTATCATTATCAAATTTACTCTGTTCAAACGAATGATGTTTGATGTGTAAACATCCAGTGCAATAGATGTAGAATGTTTACAAAGGTAAGAATTTACATGCACATTAAGTTGCCTATTATCTCGCATTATAAAGCCGAAATCATCATCTACGAAAGCGAAAATAAAAAAACTTTTCATCATAACAAGACTTTCAACTTTGATTCCGCATTAAACATCTACTTTTTTGTAGTGTTTGTAAAATGATTAAACTAGATTATCAAGACATACATCTAGTAATACTACAATCTTGTTCATAAACTATGTATCTAAGAACTTAAAAATAACCTTAATAATCTTTAATTATCAAAAAAATGTTTCGTTCTGTTATTAAACCAATCCAAAAGTACTTGTAGTCAAATCAGACAAAACAAGCAGTTATAAGAAGCGAAAAGCATTTAACAAATTCTTCAGCAATCGTTCCGATCTAACTAATCAGGTTTATAAAAAAGCTCGTAAACATTGTACAGTCAACATAATTTTTGTGTATATTAAGTTGCCTATTATACAGGCCACACTATTCGTGTTTAGCTGTAGTAACAATTAAATAAATCTGAAAGATAGTATGGACACAGTGGCGAAGTTAAGATTTTTATGCCCTCACTTTTTTTTACTTTATTTTGTAACCTCCTTTTTCCAAGTTTTGAAATAATAGTCGTAGGAGGCTCTCAAAAGTTACCAGTTGCATCTGAGCTGTTAAAGACTAACTGCAATGTTTTAAGCTGTTCATTACTCTACTGAGGTTGTTAATGTTTCAATACGATATAAGTTGCGTTCAATGGTTCTAATGTGCATTTGCATTGTTTTTAAATGTGCTTTAACTGTTGAGAGTTGAGCGTGAACTGTTTGAATTGTTTTAAATAGAATTTTAGTTACACTCAAGTGTTTTCAGTTGCACTTGAACTATTTTCAAGTGTATCTAAGATCTAAGAAGTATAGTGAGCTATTTTTAAACTTACCCAATGTATTATAAATAGCTCCAAGTATTCCAAGATGTACCGGCTGCATCTAAAGTGTTATACTGCGTACACATTTGCAACAATCTGCCGTATCGCAACACCGTCGCGTACCATGACTCCGCAACACAACTGCGAACCGCAACATCGTCGCGTAACATACTCCCGCAACACAATGCCGTTCCATTGCCGTATTGTTGCGCCCTGCCGTACTAACTTGTAAAGGGAGCTGCAACATCGTCGCGCAACGTTCCTTTGATCCGACGGCATAAAACCGACAAGCGGTGGGACGCTAGAAAAGTCCCATGTTGCGAGGAAATGTTGCGCGAGGATGTTACGCGACGGTGTTGCGGTACGGCAGATTGTTGCAAGTGTGTACCGACTATTACAAACTGTTTTTGGGTATACTGAGGTATTTCAGTTCAAATTAGTTTTTATGTTATTTAAGTTTTTCTCTAAACAGCTAAAGTTTCTGATTAGTTTTAAACTTTTCCAAAATGTTACGAATTGCTCTAAAGTGTACTGAAAATGTTTCCAACTGTACAAAGTGTTTCATTCTGTCCCTGAATACATTTAGTCATTTTTAATTAGAATTGGTTGTTGAAATTCAATTTGAGTAGTTCTCAAATGATCTAAGCTATTTCTAATATTAGTGAGAAATTTAAAAATATACTATCGTGTATAGTTTTTAAAAATTTGGAATTGTCAAATCTGACAATTTGACAATCAAAAAGGTAGTAGATTTCCTTGTTGCCTCTAACGTAGGCGAGGACGTGATCCTCGAGAACTACGGGCTGACCACTAAGAAGGCCAGCATGGGAGTGACTGCACTTTGGCAGCCACCTTCGCTCTACCGCTTACTGGAAGCGGGGAAGTCAATGTAGTATTAGTATTAGTATTCAGAGAAGATTCTTACTAGCCACCGGTATTTATTTAACGCTCGTAAGAAGGCTTTGATTTACTAACAAATCGAGGAATTACTAGCATCAAGCATCTTCATACGCAGAACAAGCAAATACTTTGCACCGGTGGTGATAATCAAAAAGACAGACGAGTCTCCCAGGCTTTGCAATGATTACCGGCGGCTTAATAAGACTACTAAAGACACTTTAAGGTCAGGGAATACCTGAAAGACTTTGGGAAAGCCAAGATACCAAGAAGGATTTTACCATTGGACATTGGCAGATACCTTTGCAAGAGGCTCACAGGCGTTTTACTACTTTTGGCCTTTTCGACGGGGGGCACGTACTAATTTAAAGTGATGTCGTTTGGATTAAAGAACGTCCCAGCGACATTTTAGTCGATGATGTCGCAGGTGCTAGCCGGCCTGATTGGAAAATGAGTTCTGGTTCTGGTGTACTTGGACGGCATTATGGTATATTTCGACAGCGCTACAAGCTTGTTAAATGTGAGTTTGGAATACTTCATCACAGTGGATGGAAACGAGCTGTTTGAACACTATTTTTTTTTTTCAAGGACGTAGTGAGGTTGTGGTCTCAGCAAGTGGCGCTTGAGAATAACTAACGCAGGGCAATACCTTTCGGTTTTCTTCTCTACGTTAGTTCTGTTGTCATTTTGTTCTTATCATGTCTGTCTAATCTATTATTAGTTTGAGATGAGCTGGTTTCGGCCTTGTGGGATTCACACAGACTGCTGCGGCTCATCTCTCCCTATACCCTATTTGTTGTCTGTCCTATACTGACGTTCATCTCTTCTTTCTGCCATTCTATTGTTATTCAGCCTAGTTGTTTGATTTGTCCTTAGATGTCTTCTTAGTTTCTCTAAGTCTTCATTCACTTCTTTGTCGGCGTATCCTCTCTCTTTCATGAATATTTTGTAGAGTTCCATTAGGTGTACCCCCTTTGGTAATCCTAGATTTGCCAATTTAACTTCTAAGGATATTCTTGAGTCTCCATTTCGAATTATTTCTTCGTATCCCTTAGTTGCCAAGTATACTCTAACCATTTCAAAGGTTACATTGTCAGTCAACCTCGAAATGGCGTATCTACCATTTGGAAATTCTCTGGTCAGTTCCGTCAGTTTGCTTTCTTTGAGCAGCTCTTTTCTTTTTTTTCTTATTTCTGCAATTTTGGTAAGTACAAATGTTTCATTGTATATTCTTTTCTTGTCTACTTTCTCTTCTTCCATTCCTTGGTAGGCATAGTTGTCTTGACCTTCTTTGTATTTTTTCTCTTCATTGCTTTTTTCTATGTTCTTTTGCTTCCACTTAGCTTCTCTTTCCTCCTTTCTTTGTCTTCTGTGGTTATTGATGTGTGTGTTTACTTCCATTTTTGTTTATCTATATCTTGAGTTTTCAAACTCCTCTATCTTTTTTCTCATTACTGCCGTTGCATAGTTTCTTAATGCTCTCCATTTGGTTTCGTCATTCAGGCTAATATTAATTATTGAAGATTTATCAATTTTGTTTTCCAATACTTTCTCTAACTTTTTCCTATCATTCTCCCAAGCTTCGCACTCTATTAGCGTATGTTCTGCGTTGTCATACGTGTCTTCTTGGCAGAATATACATTTCTCTTCTTTCTCTTCTTTCTCCATTTTATTTATATTTTGTAAATACTTTTCAAAGGCTCCATGTCCGGTGAGTAGTTGTGTTGTATAGTAACACGTTTCCGGTTTATTCTCTACCCATTTCTTTATTTCTGGTATTAACTCTCTTGTCCATTTACCTTTTTCTCCGTCTTTCCACAGTGTCTGCCATTTTTTCATTGTATTATCTCTTGCTTGTCTCTTTGCTTCTTGTTTACTATTTCCTTCATTTACCAGTTTCTTTATGTTTAATTTTTCTTCTACCATCAAGTCTGCGGGTAGTGTCGCCGCGATTACCTCTAGCGCTTCTTGCGACACCGTTCTGTAAGCCCTACATATCCTTAACGAGCTTGCGCTAGTGGCTCCTCTAATTTCTTTTCTGTTTTTTTTTTTGTCTTTAAGGCATCTCCCCATGTTTCTGCGGCGTACAATAGTTTACTTTTGGCCGCCGTTGCTATTAGCCTTCTTGCTTCTTGTCCTGGTCCTCCCTTGTTTGGCATGAGCCTACTAAGCATTCCTTCCATTTTCTTTGTTCCTCTTACCGCTTCCTTAATCTGTTCGTTCTATCCTTTTGCTTCCAGTGTAACTCCAAGGTATTTAATCTTCTTCCCTATGGTTATTATTTGTTTACCTACCTGTATTTTTCCGGTTCCTCTATTTGTCCTCTTTGTCGATAACCATGCCGCTTCCGTTTTCTGCGGTGCTAATTCTAGCCATCTCTTTATCATACTAATTGCCAACTCTAGTCTTTCCTTTAGTACTTTTATGTCTGCATCCCTACCTACTAAAGCTAAGTCATCAGCAAATGCCGTTATCGTCACCCCGTCTGGCAGCCGCATTCCGAGAAGCTCATTATATACTAAGTTCCATAATTTGGGTCCTAGTGCTGAGCCTTGTGGTACCCCTCTGGTCAGTCTAAATTTACCCTTCTTGGTCACTAAGTTTCTTCCTTGTAGATAACTCCATATTATCTTGATCGTTTTCTTTGTCAATTCTTTCTTTTTTGCTGCTTCTATAATTGCTTCCCATAGTACGCTATTAAACGCGTTTTGTATATCCAACGCTATTATGATGCAATGCTGTCTTTTCCTATGTGGGCCGCTGTTTGCTTCTTTTGCTACCACTTTTATCTTCTCGATAGCTCTTAGCGTTGATCTCCCTTTGGTAAATCCGTATTGTTCACTTTCCCATCCACCCCTTTCTTCTATTTCTTTCTCTATTCTTCTCACAATAACTTCTTCCATTATCTTTGCTAATGTATTGATTAACCAAATTGGTCTATACGTTTTTGATTTACCTGTTTCTTTCTTCTTCTCAATCAGCACTAAGTTTGCCTCTTTCCAACATTTTGGGAATGTTCCTTCATTTAGACATCTGTTTATTATTTGTGTTAGTTCTATTTCGTTTCCTTCTAACGCTGCTTTCACTATCTCCGCTGTTATCTTGTCCGGCCTGGTGCCTTATTGTTAGGTAGTTCTCTTATGATCTGTTTCATCTCTCTTATCTATGGAATCTATCATTTCTTTCCAGCATCTCTTCTTGCTGTCTTTTATTGCCTTTCTCAATGCTTTTCTGTCCATTTTTAATTCTTCTTCTGTATCTGCAGTGTCTTTCCCTTTTCGTTTCTGTCTTTTGACCTTCCTTCCGGTTTGTATTGCTTTTTTCCTGCTTTTCTTTATCTCATTGCACCACCAGTACGGTCCCTTTCTTCCTCCTTCCCTATACCTGGGGATTGCTTCTTCCGCTGCCTTTCTCAGTTTTTCCGAGTATCGTTTGCATCTTTCCTCTATGTTTTTGCTTTCTGTTACTTCTTCTACCTCCATGGCTCTTTTTATCTTCTCTCTGTCCATCCTTCGCACGTTCCATTCTCCTTTTCTTGTGTCTTCTTTTTTTCCTTTTCCGATCGTGTTGAATTTTATATATTTATGTAGGCTCAGCGGTTCTTCATCTGTCACGTTCCAGTTGCCCACTAATCCTGCTGTTTTCCACGTTGCTATGGTAATATCGATATGAGACTTAGATCTTCCTCTTACAAATGTTGGTCTGTCGCCATGGTTGCATATCGTTAGATTTACTGTAGCAATCATTTCTTCTAGAATTTGTCCTTTCCTATCGCTCTTTGTCCCTCCCCACCTGGGTGATTTTGCGTTGAAATCTCCTCCTATTAGGATTTTCTTGCTCTTCTGTTTTCTTAAGCTATTTTCTAGTTCTTCAATCCACTCTCGATAATATTCTATACCGCTGTTTGGACTGATGTAGCAACTGTATACTATCATACCTCCTATATCAGCCCACACTATTCCTTCTTTGGGAGTTCCCCACTTTTCCACCTTGTTTTTACAGTTCCCGCTTGCTAGGATGGCCGCGTCTGATCCTCCATCTTTGATCCATTCCCCGCTTAACTTTTTTTTATTTGGTTCGCTCACTATCACTATGTCAATTTTTTCTCTCATTGAACACTACTTTAAATTGATCCGTGATTACCTCAAGCCCAATACCAAAAAGCAGTTAAGAAGCTATGCACATGGTTTAGGAATTACGTACCCGACTTTACTAAGATAGCAGGACCGCTGAAGGTTATGCAAGGCCTGAACTAAGAACGGCTGAAAAAACACATCAGTTTATACGAAAGCGCAAAGTTGACCCTTTGACAGACCCGCTTCTATTCTAAGTTAGAACGCATGTCCATACTATGAGCCGTCAAGCGGTGTTGCCAGTACCTCAAAGATAAGGTTTTCACTGATGACAAACAAAAGGCAATCGTGTGGTTAAACACTTCCACCGACGCCACGGAAATTTACTAGGTGGTTTTTGGTTCTGTTAAGACTCTGCCGCCAACGCGGAGATCACCGTCCGCATAAATTTGCTTACCCTAAGACGATATATTGTTTGACAATGGGCCCCAATTAACAAGTCCACAGCGGAAATGAGCCTACTATACCACGGCTATCTGCCCACCTCCAGGCAAACACGTAGAACGCCGGCACGTCAAGTTGAAGAAGAGTATCCTGATACTAGACGAACAAAGTTTCAGAACTAGTTTTACAGAAGCATTTTTTTACATTACCAAAATATTACCAATTTTTACTATTCTATTTTTAGTATTTTTATAAACATGTATCAGAAATTTATAGTATTTTTGATTGAACTAGTTATTTTAGAAAAAAAATTTAGTCTGTTTATAAAGAATAAGTAAGACAACATATCATTTAAAGACAATTTCATAACTATTCATTTATGATGTCAAATTTATAATATATACATAAAATTTTAATACAAACAATAAAGTAATCAATTAGTGAAAACATAGCGACTATGAGATAAAATAAAATATAATAATAAATAATAAAAGAAATTAAGAAATTTCTTGAATAATATGTATGTACTCTATTGTAAATTTTCATAAAAGTATGAAAACTATATTTTATAAACTAGAGTCTTGTTTTATATATGGAAATGCTATATTTATGTATAAATCACATAATATCCAAAAGCTTAATCATTGGAAATGAATATTAATACATATTTTAAATGACACTGGTAAATCAAAATGAATGACCTACATAAACAAGTACCAGCGATGATATATTTCACATCACATCAATATATTAAGTCTTGTGCGGAGAATAAACTAAAATAAAAAATGAACACAAAAAGTACTAATAATCTTAGGAATTATTTTTAAATATAAATATAAAAACTTATGCTGCAGACAATAAACACACACATTTACTAATGACAATAATTGCATTGCGGATGGCATTTTACACCATTAACACCACATTTACATCCACCACTAGTATCTCCTTTCCCTCCTGGTCCCCATCTTAAACCTCTAGTTACCCAACAAATTTCAGTTTTACACATCGAACATCTAACCCAATCACAACCCCATTTCTTCATTAATATCACTTGGCAAGCTGGACACGTTAAAGCTTCACCTTTATTGACCATTTCTTCTAACATCTCTCTGGTCCTTTTGGCATCTTCATCAGTTTCTGCATACGCATTCATACGTTCCTGATATTGCTTACAATTCATACCATCATGTATTGCCTAAAATATAAGCTGTTAATTAATAAGTAGGAAATTATTGATATATTTACCTGACACGTCAAACAATTATTTCTCCTACATACAGGACATCTAAATTCATTAACATTATCTTCAAAAACGCACCAACCTTTACAATCAGGTGTCTTGCAATGAAACGATTTACCCATTTTGTTTTCAGCTTGCGTAACTGATTTTGTTAAAAATTGTTCATATACTGCAGGCTTGACTAAAGCCTTAATTTCTCTATCTTGCAATGCAATGTCGCAAGAATATTGATCATCACGATACGGACATTTTACTTCAGCTTCATCATTGAACTCAATAGTATGAACTAAACATACTTTACAAAATTGATGAAGACATTCGCGCAATGTGACTCCCTCTTTTGGTACAATTTCTGTTAAACATACTAGACATTCAAATGGTTCAGTGTTAGGAACTAAATCGGAATGATCAAGATTCATTAGTTCTAGGTAATGTTTGTTTTGTGCTTTGGGTGATCTAGGTGCTTTCTTTTTGATATGTTTTACAGTAATAACAGATGCCAAATCTTTTTTATGATGAATTGATGCACAAACTAAACATATGTTGGTAGTTACTGGATTAATTAATGTACATATTTTACATTCCCAAGTTTTATTTTGTGGTGTTAATGTTTTATCATATTCAGTTGTATCTTCTTCAATTGCTTTTGGTGGTTGTTTATCAGCAGGTTTTGCTACTCCACTGCTTGATGGAGCTATTTTGATGACATGAATTATTTCTTTTTTTGTTATTGGTGTTTCAATGGTTATCTTATCCTCAAATATTTTGGGTTTTGACGGTTCTTTTTGAATATTTTCATTTATTTTTAATATTTGTTTAGATTTATCATCAATAATAATTTTATCAATTGGTTTAAATTTTTCTTCAACTATTCGTGGTGCTGCTGCAATAGAATTTTGATCTTTTCTATCAGATATAATTTTAATTTCTTTTGCATACGAAATTTTTAATTCTTTTTGTACGTGATTGTTGTTAATTTTTGAATCATTTACTGGAAAAATAGTTTCTTTTTTGGCTGGTTCTGGATCAACAGGTTTGACTAAAGGAAGAACATTTATCTCCTTTTTTTCATTGTCTTTCTGTGTGTCAGGTTTTTCTAAAAAAGTGTAAATTTTATTATTATTAATTATTTAGTTAAAATAATACACTTTAATTTAAATATTAATTTGTTGTCTCAAAATAGTTTAAACGGAGTGATTCTAAATATACAGGGTTAGTAAAAATTACCGGAACACCTAAATAATTCTCCAACCGTACAAAAAACCAAAAAAGTGTTTTTAAATGTTATTAATCGAATATATTTTCAATATACAGGGTGTTAATTTTATTGTAAAATTTTGTATATTTTTACATTTTTTGATTCTAAGATTAATTCTAATTATTTTTTTATATAATACACCATTTTTGAGTTATAATCAATTTCCTAACAAAAAACTTTAAATAAAAAACTTTTTCTCACAAATATGCACATTTTTTTTTAAACAAACAAATTAATAAACAATTATATCAAAACCAAATAGCAAAGTAACGGTTTCGGAGATATGGAATGTTATTCATTTTTTACATTCTTTTGTTATTTTTCATAAATTTGCAGTTTTTTATCATAGTTATTTGATGGTTTGTGAAATAAACATTAAATATTTGACTATTGTTGTCA
Organism: Tachinus rufipes; assembly: GCA_963932245.1. Taxonomy (NCBI): domain Eukaryota; kingdom Metazoa; phylum Arthropoda; class Insecta; order Coleoptera; family Staphylinidae; genus Tachinus; species Tachinus rufipes. The sequence continues at coordinate 38,414,088 of OZ010741.1, read as the reverse complement.
ATGCACAACATTTTGATTCCTATGGCTGTTTACTCTAAAACCGGTATGACACTGTCTATAATTATGTCTTGAATTATATATATAATTATAGATCGACCATTTCCGTGTGTAAAACACACAAATTATCAAGGTCACAATTATATCTTGAAAAATTTAGGACATGTTCTATTTTCCCATCTATAATCGACGCGAACGTGATGTGCGCATATTATTTTGTATTTTGTAATTTTTTTTCAATTTTACCACTTCAGCTCTACATATAGCAATTGCTACCACTTTCTTAATTTGTTCTGCTTCCATTTTTTATTATTTTCATTAATTGTATAACTAACTGTAGCAATAATCAATTCAAAACAAATGACATAACCTGCAAAGTGTAGTAAACATTGAAACTTGATTTGACAGATCATAGATAAGGCGCAGGCGTGGTTTTATAATTATATAAAGAATTATTTACAGTGTCATACAGGATATAAATTTTATATATGGAATTATGGCACAAATTCTAATAAAAATTATATATATAATTCAAGACATAATTATAGACAGTGTCAAACGGGTTTAAAGCACAATTAACTGACATGCATTTTATGTATGGTTGTGCTCATGGGGTTGCAACTGAAGTGCGACGTTTTTATGTTAAAGCTTATACAAATCTGCAGATTCGTTCACATTATATATTTGGAAAAATTTATCAAAGATTTCGTGATATTGGTTCAACAGTGCCATTTATCCGGAAAACCAAGGTCGGTATCAGTGGCGGAGCTAGGAGTTTTGAGCCCCATCTCAAAATCATTAAAAAGGGCTCATAGACATAGACAATTTTGAAAAAAAAAATACAATTTTGTCATTTATTTAACTTTTATTTTATAAATTTTGAATTTTGGGGGGGGGGGGGGAGGCTGGTTTTAAAATAATCGTTGGAGGGCCCCCTACGCTTGTGGCCCTTCCGCATTGACCCTTGCTTACAGGTAGCTCCGCCCCGTATAGTGCATAATTTGGGGACAAGTGTGCGGAGAATATCAGCCGAGCTCTTCTTGTTTGGAGAATCTTTTACAAGCAGCTTTATTTTTTGTACCATGTACAATGAGTGCAGGCTTTAAATCCACTTAACCATCAAGCACTTTCTGTAGAACACAATGTATAATTTTTTTGACGATATTACTATTGACCAAAGGCAACAAATGTGGTTCCAGCATGACAGTGCTTTTGATGGCCGTTAGAGAGCGTTTACATTAAACTTTTTTAAGGAGATGGGTAGGAAGAGCGCGGACCTGTTTTATGGCCTGCAAAATCTCCTGATGTAAACCCACTAAATTTCTTTCTTTGAAGATATTTGAAAACATTGGTCTAGGGTGCTCCTGTAAATAGCTTCGAGGAGCTGCAGCTACAAGTTTATCAAAAATGCCAACAAATCTGAGCCAATGAGGGGGTTTTAGAAAAAGTTTGAATATCCTTCAGACTAAGATTGGGCATATTATAGACAATGTTTGGAACAAAATATGACACTTTATTGACAATGAATGAATGACTGGCATATGTCTTTAAAATAGAACAAGAAAGTGACGTAACGAACTTCTTGATAACTACTCGGGTTAGTGTGCGGGAACACAGTTTATGAATATTGGGCCGGTGGTTTGCTATAGTGTTCTCGCCTACTCGCCGGGTTTGTCAATAAAGAATTAGATGTAACTACCACTTGGCGTGTTTCTGCAGCTAACAAAAATGACAAAATGGCTGACAGATGTTATTAGAATAGAAGAAGAAGGCGAGGTAATGAACTTCGTGATAACAAGCACTTGGGCAGGTAGGCGGGAACAGAATTTAAACATATAAGGCCGCTGGTTTGATATGGTGTTTCTGCCTACCCGCCTGAGTTTGTCATAAAAGAATTGGATTTTATTACTACTTGCCGCGTTCCTGCAGCTAACATACATGATAAAATGGCTAACAGATTTCATTAAGTTTGAAGAAGGAGGTGACGTAACCAACTTTTTGATAATAAACACTATGGCGGGTGTGTGGTGCCACCGTTTTAAACTATTAACCCCTAATTTATAAACTGTGTTTTTGCCCAAGTGTGTAGTCATCAAAGAATTAGATGTAACTACCGCCATATTCTTGCAACTAACAAACATGGTAGGCAAATTTTGCTTATTATGGGTAAAAAGAGATTGTCTGTTTTCAGATGATGGCAAGGTATTTCTACTCGTTGTTGTGGTTTTGATGATATAGCACAGCGGCTGTTCCTACGTTGCATGCGCTGGTTTGCAACACAAAACGAAGTTCAGGTTTTGGTCGGTTAAAAGGCTTTGTAGTCGGTTTTGGGTGTTTGGTCAGAAAAATTCTCGTATCAGTCGCATGTAGTGTTCTATCGGGAGTTTTTTTTTTTTGGCTACTGGTCTTATGGTTTAAATATTCAATTTGTCTTGCCTACCCGCCCTAGAATTTGTTATCAAGAAGTCGACTTACGTCATTTTTTTCTTTTAAGCTAGTGACATCTGTTAGTCATCACTTTAAGTTTCTGGATGACAAAGATTTAGGCATTATGGATTTACGCTTGAATAACGCTTCATAATTATTCAAATTTACTTTTAAGACTAACCACCTTCTTTAATTTTAATTTTCTACAATTAACGTATTTTTGTTCAAATAAGCTAGGTCAAAAGAGTCATAAGAGGTAATTTTCAACTTAATAAAAATATAACAAATATCGTTTTGTCAAACTTTATGATGAAAACGTCAAATTGCATCTTGAAATGTAGATAACAAATACAATGTTATTAAGTTTATAAGTTAATTTGGAAAATCTAATATTAAGTTAGTTTTTAATTATATTGTATTATTGATGGTACTCTAGAAAAGCATTGTATTGCTTATACAACTACGTCATTTTTTTTTAATTTTATTTTTACTTAGTATAGGTTTAAATGCAAATTTCACTAGTCAGATACTAAAAACCACTTCAACAGACTGTTAACCATTATGTTAAATAGGCAAGTGTTATAGCCAATACGTTTGCCAGTAATAAAACCGAAACCGGTGATGAACTGTATAACCAGTCTAGAGACATTAGCCACAAACAACATGGTACGCCTGATTTGAATATTAAAAGATTATGGTATATACAAGGTAACCTTAGCTTGCCAAAAAAGGAAATCAGAGACGTTCATTGAACCTAAACTAACTTTTGAGATTTTATTCGAAACCTGTTAACAAATAATCCGTAATTGACAAAGCATACAAGGCTATTCCTAACAAGACTACCGCACTGTGGTCTAAACAAACACGTGCATATAATGGCAAAAAAAAAAATCGGATGTCTGGGGGACGAAGAAACTCCGCTGGAGATACCAATAATTTAGAAAAAGAGTTCTTGTTAATCAACCGGTCATATTGAGAGATCTCAAAAAAGGCCGAAATTATGAGAGGACAACTTTTTGATGGCTACAGGGGATAGTTGCCAAAAATGTTAAATGTTTGTGACATGACATCACATACGCCGCGCCTCCACCCATCCTAAATAATTTGACAATATATCTTTTGGTAAGTAGTAAATAGGTTTCTTCTTATTTGCAGTGGAATTCATTGCTCTTATACAGATTCTTATTGCCTTGTTTTGAATTCTGTCTATTTTTTAAGTTAGATTTATTGAAAAAGGATAGAAGGTGTGAGGCAAAGTCAAGGCAAGATCTAACAAAGACTTTGTAAAAAATAAGGATAGGGTTTCCTTCCCAGTAAGTGTCTGCAAAATATCTCAAGATGTTAATGCCTTGGGGTACAAAATTTCTGAAGTTGAAAAGCAGGGGTTGAGAGCTCAATGATAATGTTGATAAACAAAGAGGGCAATTTAAGATTAACTAGTACAGATCGATCATAAGCCTTTTTTTATATCTATTAATGTAGCACATAAATATTTTGTTAGGCCAATTAATATATAATAATTAATATATAATATAAAGTGGTGGCGTATTCATATATACTGTAATTTTTTTAGAAGCTTGTGATAGAGTCTGTAGGTTTGATTAAAAGAACTGCAAAATAAATCTTTGTTTGTGCCATATTCTTTTCAACTGCGTCAAGATGAGCTAATTTCCTTGTACGGCTGAATATAGCAAAGAAGCGTTTTCTTTTGTTGACCGTCGTAGAACATTCTTTGTCCCACTATGAACAAGAGACTCTTTTGGCTTTTTGAGACAAAGTCGGAAGCTTTGGGGAAAATGTTTTGCATCTACAAATCTGGTGATAAGTCGTTGGTAATTTGGATAGAGGTTGCTTTCAAGTTTGGCAGATATAATTTTTCTAAATGAAACACAATCTATTTTTTTTACAGATTTATTTGTTTGAGCATTCAGACCAGACTGAGACTGATTGAGGTGAATTTTGGTAATAATAGAAAAGTAAATACTTCCATATGTGTATTGCAGTGTTACCAAATGACATTTTAAGGCAATATTGAGTGAAGCTATGACTAGATCGATTACGTTTATGTGGATGTTTGTTGGCGACCCACTATTTAGAAACACCCAAATAATCTATAGCAGCATCTAATTCCAATCTATTGCGGTTACGATAATGAGGGCGTAGAGGATGGTGGGCGTTAAAGTCTCCAACAATAACAAAAAGAGGTAATAAAGAAAAAATTAAGTACAGTAACATGACAAAATGGTCAGGTTAGACATACAGGAACAAATTGAAAACAAGGTAAGACATTAAACATAGAAATTTTGGATTTAAAAAAGGTATCACGGCTAAGGAGGATACTCCTTTATAAACATTCTCACTTGTGTTGTGGAAAGAGCTAAACCAAGAAGTTGCAAAGGGTTTATTTGAGCAAATCCAACTTTCACACAGTGGAACCGCATTAATCTTTAGTTAGTATGCGTGCATTTTTGTTATATCCAGATTAAGTATTCCAACTAACTAGAAAAAAGTTGACGAGACGTTTGCCTGGGGAGTTTGGTCGTGGGCAAGGATTGGGGAAAGTCTCTACCTAGCTGAGTAGTAGGGTTGTTAAAATTGGATGGGTTAAGTTGTGAAGTTTCATAGAAGGAATAGTCATGAAAAGCCAAAGCAAATTTGTTTAACTAATAAAGATCTAAACTTATTGGTGTAGTGCAGGCCCTTGCAAAAATATTGCAACATGGAACATTAGGTTTGCTACAGTTTTCAAATATGTGTTGATCAGAGTACAAAGGACATTTATCACTGCTTTTTCAAAAGTGTGGCCGTAGCGTATGCAGTTAAGTTAAAAATAGTTTTTTTGGGAAGAATATGACCTCTAAACGTAACCAATATTGTGTTTGATGACTCAAATTTTAACCTAATCTAGATTCTGGACTTTTCTATTAAACATTTAAGACTTTGGGCTTAATGGAGTTACAAACATTGTTTTTGATTTCAATAACATCAAATTATCAGTCCACACCACGTACCAAACCCTTGCAGGTTGTGTGGTGAGACGGAATTTAGGGTTTTAAATTATGGTTAATACAGAAGCTGCTACTTAATTGTTTATTAGCGCCAACAAGATAGGGGTAAGGGTCAATGTCTAAAATAATACAAAAATTTACTAACGTTTTTTTTTTTCAAGTCAGCTTTATTTTGACGGTATTTTTCAACTAACGAACACAGCTCTATTTTACATTTCGTTTTTTTTTTTTGGACAATTCTTCACACTCACACATACATATTGTTTTTATCTTTGCACTTATTGATTCGAGCATTATACATTTTATTCCATTGCTATTCAACGACAAATTTCATAGGCCAAACTGTGGTATTACTGTATGTATAAACCGTATAATCAAGTAGGAAGAATCACAATTAAACCATCAATTTATTCACGTAATTAGTGGTTTGACAACTATTAAGTTTACTGTTAAGCATATCGTTGCATAATATGGTAACTAGTGAAGTTACAGCTACAGATATGTACAGCCAGACACGAATAGTGTGGCCTCTATAATAGGCAACTTAGTATACACAAAAATTATGTTGAATGTAATTTAAGTGGTTAAACTTATACCTTTGCCCGTTGTAGCATCTTTCAATCCCAGAACAACGTCGCTCATAGAATGTTTAAAATGTAAGCGTAAATGAAAAATGCTAAAACGGGCAAAGGTATTAGTTTAACCACATTTAACATATTTTTTGTGTATACTAAGTTGCCTATTATAGAGGCCACACTATTCGTGTCTGGCTGTACCAAACTTTGTACCGCGCCAGTAAACCGTTATAATTAGAACGTGTTTTATAACGTTGTTCCCTTTTGGGGTTAGACACTTTTATAATAAAATTAATAATAAAGATATTTGGGAAGAAATAAATTTGCACAAAGAAAAGTTTGTTGACTTCTTTAATGCGTATTAAATTGATATATAAGCTACGGCAGCTACTTGTTCACTTTTGTACATAAACAAGTTAGAACTAAAACAAAAAATGAATCTTCAAGAAGGCAATGTACATTGTTTAGTATGGCAATTGGATTGGAACTGCTTTGGAGCGCAATGTTGCTACGTTCCTTAGTTCAATCAACTTTTTAATTATGTAAAGATAATACCAGTACAAAGGCTTGTTTTTTGAAATAATGCTACTTTCTATAATCAAATACTCTAAAAACTTTAAATGCACAATATTAGGAAAGTTTCAGTAAAGTATAAAAATATTAAAAAAATAATAAAAGTTATTCTATTTTTCAATGACAATTCGAAAAATAATAAACCAAAAGATATCTCATACTATCGACAAACAATTTCACTAATCTTAAAACATTTTGCTTTTAGAAAACTTTTAATTCTCCCATATAGTACAGTTATTAATGATTGCCAATTTGTTTTAAAAATCTCTATAACCAAATTTTATCTGGCAGCAAAGTACAGGGAGTTTATAAATGAATGGGATTATGTAATCACTTTAAATGTGCCGCTTTTTTTAAATTGTTCACTAAACTATTTGTTTTGACAGATCAACTTTGACAGCTGTCAAGCAAACATATGAAAACATATGTAGTATAGTGGACGATTTTAAAAAGGCGGCATATTTAAAGTGATTACATAATCCCATTCATTTATAAACTCCCTGTATTTGTTAAACTTTAATATGATATATGTTAATTTATATTTTAACAACATAATAATTGTTTATACTGTTATGTTATCAGTCAGTTTCCAAACTTTACACAAGAGCTAACTGATTGCTTAAGACCAAATTATTGCTTGGCCGTAACCTTCTAATTGCGTATATTATCTGCAAACACTTTCTCTTTAAGTGAATACATAGTTGGCACAGTACATTGGCTTTACAAGCCACACTACATTATAAAATAATAAAAAATAAACAAAAGTTTTTATAAACTAGTTGAAAACAAAACACCATATACTTCTACTTTAATCGCTCAATCATGCTAAGATTATCTATTACTATATAGTTGCACCGTAAAAGATTATGAAATTTCATACATTGCAATATAAATAACAACTTTGTCCAAATGTCTGTTTTTGAAGTTTGGATCTATATTGATATACCTCACTCTGAGAAACCTCGTATTTTCAAACTACATTTTTTGATTTTTTAGAAATTATTTTAAAAATATTTTGGGAATTCTAGTATTTTTTTCTGAGACTTTACACTCAGATAGATCCAGATTTGTGTTATACCCATAATGTGTACATAATTTATTATGCTATTCCAAAGTTGTTAGACAGCTTATGAACATCTTATTACACTGATGTTGTACAATGCTTTTAGTCTAAGTATTGCTTACTAGAATATTTTAACTTTCCTTAAATTTATCTAGAATCATTCTGTACAAATTACAACTGCATAGGTTATATTTACAATAAGTATAAATAATATCAAAATTAAAACTTACTATTGTTATTTCCATTTGCACTGTTTGGAGCTACTAAATATAGAAATATTGGGCAACCATTTGTTACAACATTGTGGTCTTTCAGTGTTGATTTATCATTAGATGCTAGTTCCTTTCCCAATATCCATCTTTGCACAGCAACTGGTATTTCAAATTCTCGTTCCACTTGCATTTTAAGCTCCAATACACTTTGAGTTTCTTTTACTTTGATTGGGAAAGGTCCTCTATGTGAAAGACGATCTTCAACGTACATTTCGACACTAAAAATATTTATATTAATATTTATTATTATAAAATAAACTATATTGATATGTTTAATTAAACATATAAAGTATATTCAATGCTTTTTTTATTAACTCTATGAAATTCTTTTATATTTATTATTATATTCATATTATTTCATATATTTTTATTATTTATTAATTAATATATTATATAATAAATAATATTATATTAATTAGGTTTTGCAACTAAACTAAAATTTATATTAATAATTTAATATATTACTTACGTGTAACCATTGTGAGTTCCTTCCTCAGCCTTTTCAATTGATTTTTGTCTAACAACAGAACAATTAATTTTTAATTGAGCCAATTCTCTAGCATAAATGGCAGCATCACTCAAATCTCCTTTTGCAATAGCATTTTCCAATCGCCGTAACAATCTGTTAATTTCTAAAGTGTCTGTATTGTTATTATCAAGATGGCTCAAATTATTTTTAATGTCACTAAACCGTTTAGGAACGTTTAAAAAGAGATTTTCATTTTTAGCTAAATTTGCATAAAGATGAGTAACTGTAGGTTTTCCCGATTTTTCACTGTAAATATCTTCAAAATCTTTTGGTCGCATAAGTTGAAAGTTTTTAGATTCTACCGACGGTCTTCTAATTACAGAGCTGGTTTGTGCAGATGATGAAACTTTTACTGGCTTGATTTGTTTAACTTCTTCGTCTTTTTTAATTATCTGCTTGTCTATTTCGGTAAGTTTGTCGTCAGTTTTGTTTATATTTGGATCCGATGTTTTTCTTTCTTGTTTTTCATATATTTCAGGATTTTCATCTATGGTGCTTTTACGATTTAAATTAGTCGGATGTGACTTGCGTTTCGGTAAGGAATTTTTCATTTCAATCAACATCTTTTTTAGTTTCTCGCGTTCTTCCTTTTTATTGTTGTCATCATCTATCTTGTAATTAGCGAGCGCTGAAAAACCAATTTGTGTTTTAGACCGTTCCAGGTGATTGTTCTCGCTTAAGGGTGTCTTATTTTTAGCATCATTCACTGCAGCGACACCGGTAGTATGTTTTATTTCATTATTTTCCGGCACATTCTTTTCGATTGAATTATTTTTAGGCGACGGGGCGGTTAAATCATCAAAGTATGGCTTGATGGTGGAGCACACGTGGCATATTATGCGCCAGTAATCGTTTTCCAAGTTGCACTTAGGGCAGAACCAGCTCTTTCGTTCGGGTTTAGGTGTCGCGGGTTTAATGATGCAGGCACTCGTCTCGGCTTTAGCTAAAGGTAGGAAACCGCGTCCGTTTTCGTTAACACATTTTTCTTTATTTTTATCATCGTTTTTGGAAATTGGTCGACCAAAATAGTCGCGCTTTTGAAATACACTTGATTCACGTGCACCGAAAATGGCGGAATTCACGGTTACTTTAGTCACATTTGTGATGGCATTGAATTTGGCAATTAAATCTTTTGCAGATTTTCGTTTCGGTGTTATTAAAGTATCACTATTTTGTTCTTGTTTTGGTTTCATAAACTGCGGCATCTCTTCCATACCACCCTCCCTGCGTTCCTTTTTTATTATTTCCGACGCTTCTCTGTCTAACTCGCTTATATTTGTCAGAAACATTAGACCGGATTTTCTTTTATCGTCCTTTTTCTCTATTCTAATTTGAGGTTTCTCTACTGGTTCGTACTTGTTCTCTTTTTTAGTGGCGCTGTCTCGGCTGCTGTTGCGTTTATACCAGGGTCGAGGTGAAACAGGAGGGTCAATTACCACACTAGATCTTGCTGAAGTATTTGGTGACTCATTGTTTTGATTTGTATGTTTTGCAATATCTTTTACAGGTTTTAATACGCCATGGTCTAATTTAAGGGAATCATTACATAGAATGTCAGCGTCCGCATATTCTATTTCTGCTTTTTGTAAAGTGTTAATTATTTTGTCTGCGTTTATTATTGGGGGTGGCGGTGCTAAACGTTTTTTTCTACGAAGACTTAATGTACTTTCAGGATTTTTAGGTGGCTGAGGAGCTTTTCTTTTACCTTTAACGTGTAAATAAGCACCAGCTCTTTTACTTTTAGATGAATCACTGTTGGTCCTTCGATGGCCGCGTTCTTCTTCCATTTTCCGCGTCATTAGTGGCAAACTTTTACTATTATCGTCGTCTTCTTGAGGTTTAGGTTTAAAGATAGTATCCCGATTAAAAAATAAATTATATTTTTTACGCAAGGTAATGTTTTTATCACGTTCCCTAACTTTGTCTCTTTGTTTAAGCCGCGCTTTGTATGTGTCTGTTTCAGGACTCGGGGTTAAGCACTTGTTATCGGTCACTTTATTTTTCACGTATGCTGTCGGTGGGACGAAACTAAAAGACGCAACTGTTCCTGCACTATTTATGCTATCGGTGCTCCCAGAGGACCCAGAGGTGGAATTCTGGACATCCGAACTGACCGATTCACGAGAGGTCGATTTGAACCATCGCAAGAATGAAAACAGGCCGCTGTTTCGTTTGAGTTTTGGATCGGAGCCAGGACTTTGTTTCAATATGGTGATTTCTTGGTCATTCATTATAAACCATTGTCAGAAGGGCTTCCTCGCAATCGGAAAAACCACAGTCCAATCATCCTTATTCTAGCAACAACAAAACAATTCCAAAATAATGAATAATGTAAAAAAATCATATTCTAATAATAACTCGGATTAATCATATGGTTAGACTTATAATTAGAAAATACAACAACCCTGTTTGATTTTATTAATAAGAACACACCACTTACCAGCGGTGAACATTGGAATTATATTTTTAATAAAATACAGATTGTTTTATTTCAGAAAGGGGGGTCAGAGACGCTCAGTACCGACGTCCGTGATGCTTAACGAGTGCCGGCACTTTGCGTCGAGATGCCAGTTTAAATTTAGTACTCAAGTTCGGGTCCGTCCGGTTGTCAAATTATTCTTTAATTTCATGTTTTCTAAATCTAATTTTCATTTATTTATAGTTCCATGTAATGGATTATTAAGTGAGAAAACTTGTGCATTAAAAGAACTCAACAATTTTTATTACATTTAATACCAGTAAAATGTAATAACACATTTACTGTAAGTGTATTTATTTGTTTGGGTGGATTGAAATGTCGATGATCCTGCAGTGCTAAAATTGGACTTAAAAGTAAAATAAAAATATTTTTTTTAGATAAGGCAGGAAATAGGAGACGACAGTGTCCCCAATATAACTGACTTTATTTGGGTATTCACAAAGAAAATAGGAGCAAATTATACAAATGTTTATACTTGTTATGTTACTTTAATTTAAATTGCTTACATAACAGAGTTAGTGCAGCTGAAAAAAACATATTGATCAATCTAATTTTAGCAAAGCTTGTTTGGCAAATCTGCAATTTTATTCAGAACAAGTACACAGTTGTCAAATTTACATAATTATCTCAAGTTATATGAAAAAGCTTTTATTTTGATCCACTTGAGTAATAATAAACTTTTGGTCGTAAAATCTAGAAGTTGATACGTCATAAACTGTTTTGAATTTTATTTAAATCTTTTAATCAATCTAGTGCATAAATGGTATACAAATTGGCTAACTTTATTATGAAAAAGTTTTAATGGATCGAATAGGTGATGGGTTTATGAGAGATTGTCTGGAAGAATACAGAACTCGGAAATATATTTTTGTAACTCAATTTAAAACTTAATTATATTTTATTATAACAAAAAAATACGATCTTTTTGCCATGAATATTGTGATAATGATTATGTTAAGAAACAATCGATTTTTCAATGGACTATGTTATCTCACATTAACTACTTTTATCTCGTCGGATGGATTCAATATAAATTCAAACAGATTGATTGAAACACTAACTTCATTAAATATAACTATAGATTTCTACTAGATGTGTCCAGAAAATTTATCCATAATAAAATAAACAATAAATATAAGTAAATACAAATAATAAACAGAGAGTTTTTCAACACTAAAGATGTCATCAAAATAACATCAAACTAAAAACAAAAGTTAATCTCCTTTTTTATCTTATTTCAAGCCGATTTGTGAAACAATAATTTTTTTATTTAAATATCAGGATCAACTAACACAATAAGATAAATTTGAGTTTTTAATCATAATAGAGTAAATGATACTCATTCAGCTTAGGCTATTTTATTGCTTCAAGCTTTTTACAGTTTTTTTTTTTACTTAGGATGTGTAATTTGGGTTCAATAATATACAAACCATTAGAGCAAAAGTCAATAAAATATTGAGGATAAGGCCAAATAAGATTATTGAAATTGCTAGGTGGACCAGATTAAAACATTTTAAACCGGCATTAAAATAGGCAATTTGCATCTACTATTCTAAATCCTCCTACTGTTGTACCTACAATGCCGTTTAGTGGTAAAATTATGGTAAAAGATATCTTCTTAAATTAAATGCCAGAAAGGCATCAGGTATAGATGAAATATCACCTATAACTCTTAAAACATTTTCAAATGAATCAACTTCTATTCTGACTAAAATATTTGCTTATCATACAAAAAAAGAACATTTCCAAATTGTTGAAAGATTGCAAATGTTTAACCTATACTTAAAAAAGGGAGACAAGTTTGATTCTTCAAATTTGTCAAAAAAATTTGAAAAATATAATAGTTTCCACATTGATAAGTTCTTACAACAAAACAACTTAATCTTAAATACTCAATTTAGATTTTAATCAAAACGTTTGATAACAGATTTTCTGACATATGTTAGTCACAAATAGAATTCTACTTTAGACAAGTATGAAAAAAATCTTGCAGTAGCTTTAGACATTTCTAAAGCATTTAGTAAGGTATGGAAACCTAATCTTATTAACAAACTGTATTGTATAGGTCTTGATCACAAATTTGTAAGTCTTATCAATAGTTTTTTTGACAATAGAAAAATTATAGTTAAAATTGAAGTTTTTAACTAACTAACTTTGTTTTTATTTACATTAATAAACTTTTTCAAATAACCAAGTTCTATTCACAGATTACACTTTCACAAATATGACGGAGCGTCTTGAAATTTCTAGGTTAGAAAAACTTCCAGCCCTTTTAAAAATCAAAATATGTCTTTTAGGAGCAACAATCTCACATAATTGACCATGTTGTTGAAATAGCTTCGAAAGTATCTAGAAAACTAGAATTTCTTAATAGATGTAAATAGTTTTTTACTTATGTTTTACTTTTTCATATGTATCAAACTTATATTTGTTTTTGTATTTTAAATTCTATTCAAAAACGAGCTATTTGGATCATTCCTGATCCAAAATTGGCTAATAACTTAGATATTTAAAACACCGCCAGAACTTTGCATTTTCTATAAATATTTTAATGGACATTGTTCAAACAAAATACAAGACATATTGTCATCTAAACAAATATTTACTCGTAGTACAAGGTTTGCTAGGAATACTAAGAAATATTCACTGACAGTTCAGAGATGTAGCACCAAAACTTTTTAGATTTTATTATTTTTTTTTTTTAATTACGTTATTACCATTTTTACATCAGCAAAAAGTCAAGTTATTTCGGTTTTAAAAAAAGATAAGACAAGTCTGGCTAATTATTAGCAGTTTTAAATTTCACTTGTGCAACTTCGAGCGGAACTAACATTTTGAAGTACTTTTTCAAAAATCAAAAAATGTAATTTTATTAGCTAATCATTTTTTACATTTATTTTTTAAAGGTTATTTGCATCAAATGTTGCCCGTAACTGGGGCTAACATAATCCATTCTGAAGTTCTGATGACGCGTTTAAGTATTTTGAGTGGTGTTTGGCAAATGACGCGAGTAATTATGGCTTCCAATTCCTTAATTGTAGCCGGCTTATCTATGTCGTTTTCTGGCGAGTAAAAGTAAGCTTTGGTAAGTTACAGTTACATCTTACTCGTATTCTGGCGGCCTTACTAATGACGTTACACCTTACTTGAGTATGCTTCAGTAACATGAAAACAGGTTACTGAAGCTTACGGAAATCTAGACTTCCGTATGTTCAAAAAGTAAGGTACGCGTGCCGATTTATGTTTACATGTGCGTTAAAATGGTTTAATTTAATACAATGAAACATTGAACATGTATTTATATAAAAACTACAAGATTCTTTTCTGTAATCTCATAAAACAGATTAAAAAAATGTCTATAATTATTGGTTATAAAATTGTCATATGTAATTGTAAACAAAGCAATGGTTACTTTTTATTTTCTAGCGAGTAACATTTTGTAGATTTTTTGTGACGTTAGCGTATGACGTCAAATGTAACTAAAACATACTTTTAAGTAACTCAAGTAAGCTCGATACTATTAGATAAAGAAACATGGATCATGATAATAGCATACGGACCAAATCAAAATGCAAAAAAAGAAGAAAAATACAGTTTCTATACAAAACTACAACAAGAAATAGACAAGGGGGCAGAAAACGTAATGATTCTAGAAGATCTAAATGGGAGAGTAGGAAATCAAAACAACGGAATAGAAGAGACAATGAGAAAAGAAATTAGAAAAAAAAAAACCGTGAATAGAAAGAAAATGGGAAACTTTTAAACGAATCATTCTAGAAGCTGCAAAAGAGAGCTGTAGAACAACAAAAATAGTAAACAAAGATGTAAAAAAACTGTTAGGTGGACAGAGGAAGTCAAGAAGGAGATAAAATACAAAGAAAAGAGAAAAGAAACAAAGAGAACAATAAAAGAAGCAAAGATAAAATCATAGACACAGTTTGGAAAAGAAATGAATGAGAACTTCAACCGGAACCAAAAACTATTCTACAGAACGTTAAAACATTTAAAATAAAAGAAAGAACACAATATGATGAACATAAAAAATATAAATGGAAAAATAATAACGGAAGAAGACAAGATAATGGAAAGATAGAGAGAATACGTCCAAGAACTAACGAAACAAGAAATAGAAGAAAACAAAACAAGAAAGAATGAAAAAGTGATACATAGCAGAAGAACGGAAGAAATAGATAAAATTAAAAAAAAACGAAATAATAGAAGCAATTATAAAATTAAAGAATGGGAAGGCACCAGGAACAAATGAAATAACGTCGGAAATGATGAAATACATGGGAGAAGAGGGAATTGCACAAATACCTGAACTAATAAATGACTAATGATGATCAGAAATGGAAAAACGCCAAAGGAATGGAATAAAGGAATAATCTTTCCCATACATAAAAAAGGAGATAAAAGGAAATGTGAAAACTACATCACACTAACGAGCATACCAAGCAAGATATTAACAAGAGTTATAGAAAAAAGATGAGAGGCAAATTCGAAACGGCAATAGAGGACAGCCAATATGGATTTAGAAGAGAAAGAAGCACACAAAACCTAATATTTATAATAAGACAGTTAAGTGAGAAGTTGATAAGTAAAATAGAGTAATGCACGTATACTTTGTTGACCTTGAAAAAGCATTTGACAAGATTAAGAAAGAGGATATCGTCGGTGAAAGTGAAAGACATCGTATTTGCATTTTTGTGAAAAATGGTTTTATCTTATTCAAACCGGGGTTGTTCTCTACAAAAACGTGTACAAAACCTTGAATCTTTTAGTTTATTCTAATTATCATATTAGGATTCATAATAATTCAGAAAGATAGAACATAAAACTCTTTTATCTATACTTGAAATATGAAATTTTATCATGTTCTGTAAAGTTTTTGCACTTTCATCAACGATATATGGAATGAACTTGAAGAGAGAGGAATTGAGAATGAAATAATAAATATAATTAAAAACATGTACACAGAAAGTAGAAACGTAGTAAGAATGAACAACGAGGAATTGAAAGAATTCCAAACAAAGAAAGATGTGAAGCAAGAAAGCTTGTTAAGCGCATTGCTGTTTTCAATTGTTTTAAAGCAAAGCAAAGAAAAGGATGAAACTGTTAAAAATAGGGTATTGAAAGATGAAAGAAATAAAAATAGCAGAACTGCTACTTGCAGACGATATGGCAGTGATTGCAGAGACAGAAGAGAAGCTTCAATACAACATGGAAATAAACTATGAAAAAACAAAAACCATGATAATTGCGAGAGAAAAACTGAACTACAACATCAGAATAATAGGAAAGATAATAAAACAGGTTGAACAATACAGATACCTAGAAACAATAATACAAAGCAACGAAAAACTAGACAAAGAAATAGAGGACAAAATAGGAAGAACAGCAAAAATATATAACATGTTAAAAAACACCTTATTTAACAAAAAAAGAAATATTAAAAACCGCAAAAACAGAAATTGTAAAAAAAGGAGTCAGACCGACATTAACATATATGTAGTAGCAAAACAAGGACGATGACAAACAAATAGAAAGAATAAATGCAATAAAAATGAGATTTTTCAGGAAGATCGAAAACAAAACAAGAAAAGATAAAAAAGGAACAAGACATACAGGACGAATTTAAAAATAAAACCAATACAAGAAAATATAACGGAAGGTCAAATGAGATGGTATGGACATCACATCAAGAATGAATGGAGAAAGAAACATTAAGAAAATTTATGTGACAAGAGTAACAAAAAAACGAAAAAAAGCAAGACCAAGAAAAGGATGGAACAGCTGCAAGAAAAGAGAACACTTGAGAAGAAATAAAAGAAATAGCCAAATATGGAAAAAAATGGAGAGAATATTATACACATTAATAATGTATACGCCTTACCCCGAAAGGTAAAAAGGCAATGGAATAAATAAAGTATTTTTTATTTAAAGGCTCAAAGCATAAAATTAACTGTTTAACAAATTGTTCTTGCAATAAAGTTATGGTTTTACGAGCTGTGTCTTGTTGGAACCAAATATTGCCAAGATTATGTTTTTCAATTTGAGGTAGCAAATAGTTCGATATCATGGCGCAATAACGGGCGCCATGTACAGTTACGTTTTGGTCGGATTCATTTAAAACAAAAATTGGACCAATGATTTCACCAGCCTATAAACCACATTAAACCAATGTTTTGTCAGGATGTAATGGCAACTCTTAAACTTTTTCTGGTTGTTTTTTAGCCCAAATGCGGCATTAAGCCAGATGTAGGCCTCATTCCTAAACGAAATTTTATCCAAAAACAGTAAACCTTGTTCAAGCTTTTTAAGAGCCCAATGACTAAACGGTGACAATTTGAAAGGTCGGCCGGCTTAAATTGTTGCAAGAGTTGAGTTTTGTTTACTTTTAAACCAAGATTCTTACGCATAATTGAGAACGGTCTATTTGGTCGCGTATCATCCAATAATAAAAATTAAGTTTTAAATTTTTGGTACAGCAATTTATGGGTTTGGTAGACTGATTATGTGGACCATAAGTTACTCTAAGCGCACGAAATACATTCCTTGGTGATCTTTGTAATACAACTGAATAGTTTGTAGACACTGTGCCGGGCTAAGTCTAATGTTAAACAATAAAAAAAGTTATTAAAAAACTAAATTTTAATAAAAATTTAAAATATCCTAACCATAGCTTCAAAGTCATACTTCAAGAGCAGCTTTTTGATTTTTGAGTTTTTTTTTTTAAACTTATCTTAAGTTTGTTTTTTTTTGAGGTTTCAGAATTGTTACAACTAAATTACGTAAAAAAGAGTTAGATGGCTAGTGAAAGTGTGACATTACCAAAATTCAGTTTTTTGTTGTTTTTATTACTTTGATTTTAAAAAATTGCATTTTCTGTTTTAAAAACTGCAATTTTAACAAATTTTTTTTTTATATAAACACACTAGAGTGTGGTTTAAAACTTTTTTTAATCAAGTTTTGATAAGCGCCGGGCGGATTTATGTTTGAATGCCAAAAATAATAATATTCTCAAACTTTGGCGCCAATAGATCAAGTCTAAATTTGTGCCGCAAGCGCAAAAACTATCAAAACAAAGAGTAAAATTGCCAAAAATTGGTTCAAACAACAAAAGATGTTTTTGTTAAAAAAATTTAAAAAAGATATTTTTTTAAGTAAAAAAAAAAATGTCTGGATGGGCTTTTCTACGTCAGATAAGCACGGCACTCCCTATTTTCCATGTAGAATTGTTTGCAAAACTCAAATTTTTTATCATATTTGGCGTATAGTTCTTCTGAACATTGCTAAATGTGTATTTGTAAAAGTGTATATTGAAAAATAGGCTTATTGTTGCAGTTTTTTCTAGACTACTAAAACAAATTTATATTTTCTAACTAATTTACATCAAAATACGTCAACTTTGGCGTTTAAAATCTAAAAAATGCTCCTTTTTGCCCAGAACAAAAAAACGGTTTTGTGGCTTTTGCGGCTTATAGACAGGGTATAAACTTGAAATGAGGACAGATTTGGATTTTAAACTGAACAAAAATTGTAGAATTTGTTTATAGAAACGAAAAAAAAACACTAAAGCAAATTTCTCAATACACCTCCTCCCCCCCTGATCTGGATTGTTTGAAATAGAATTTCCCAAGTAATATTTAAGTTTATGAAGTAATACATTTTTTTTTATTTTTAATTTCTCTAGAAAGCACTCTGTTGAAGATAACATTTAATAAATTAGTTTTATGAACATATTGTCTGTTGTTCTTCTTTATTAGATCAAATGTTTGCGTATTTTCTTAATTTTATATTTATTTATTGAATAAATGTGTAGAATTTATAAGCCATTTTGTGATGGTTTCATGCAATGAATTTGTTTTTGAGACATTGTTTATGTTTATGTCTTCTTTTCTGAGCAATATTAAGTGATTTAATAAAATGAACATATTAAAAGAGTAATTTTAAAAGTAATATGTTTGTTTCTGTACGATAAATGTGTTTGTGAGCAATTATTGACAAAAATTTAATTTGTTTTTAGAGAAAGATCATGTTTAAAGACATGCAAAAATGCGTATTTTGATTTTTTTTTTTAAGTACATAAGCAAACTCAATTTATGTCCAAAAGGATTCATTTTAAGAGTATTTCTTTAAAATAAATTTTTCAAGTAGTTATATGACAAATTTATGTAACCCCCCTTTTTTATTTGAAGCGTTCTACTCTCTTGGCTCTAAAATGCCGGACGAAACGGCGATTTAGAGGCCCAAGGGCCAAAAAGTTATTTGTACTTAATTTTTTGTAAATCAATCACGATTTTTCAGATGTATGATGATATATCTTCAAATCTTAAAGTAGTGACAAATTATAATAATCTTTAAAATTTCCTGAAACACTGTTTTTATTTGGAAAAAAATTCTGAGTGTAACTCGTGCCCAAAATGGTTGAACAGCTTTTCGAGTTTAGTAGCTTTCACACTTTGCTCCTTCGTGCTGTTCAAAACGCCGGGCTGTTAAAGCTGAACGACGGTAGCTTGGCTTTGTCTGGTGTAGATGATTGGATGAGTGGATAAGTGGTAGTCAAGGTGTAGGCATAATTCTAACAACATGTAAAGAAGTATGAATTGGTTTTGTCTAGAATTTTATGGATACGTATGAAAATTGGCATCCGTAGAATTTTTGTAGTGTCCGCGTATCCATTTGTCAATGGTGAGGATAAAAATATAGAGTTTTGGCAAAATCTAAATGAAATGTTGAATGCCATTGAACCTGACAAAAGAGTTATTTTATAGGGTGATTTGAATGGTAAGGTAAGTAACAAAATAGTTAAACCAAAAAAAGTTCTAGGGAAGTATGGTAACAATAGAGTAAACGAAAATGGCAAGAAGTTGTTGAGATCAAACAGGTTAAACTAGCAGTAAATAAAAAGAAAGAAACATATCAAAAATTGCTTGCAGAAAATAATCAGTTGGAAAAAACAGGTTGCATGTATACAAAGAGAAAAAAACTAAATGCAAAAAAATGTAAATAAAAGTAAGGAACAAAGAACAAAAAAATTGGGGAGAATGTAGAATGATTTTGAAAGAAATAAAAACAAGAAGTACAAGAAAAAGATTGTTGCATTTAAAATTATCATGAAGAAACGATCTGGAATGAAGACAGTGTAAATCTTATATCAGACAAAATAAAAACTGGGGAAATGGCAGAGAGTCTAACCGAGCGCGAAATAATGAAGGCTATAAAATTGTTAAAAAATGGTAAAGCCGCGGAAGTAGATAGGACGATGTATAAAGGCCTATCACTTATTGATAGATTAATTGATCTAATCAGTTTGTGCTTTATAAAATCAATAGTGCCAAATGATTGGAAGGATTGTTCCTTTCTACAAAATTAAAGGCAGCAAAATAATTGTGTTATTAGTTTGTTGAGTGTACCAGGAAACGTTTTTGGATGAGTATTGATTGAAAGAGTGTGTGAAGTAACTACTGAGAAGATTTGGGAAGTGGAGTATGGTTTTATGCCAGGTAGGGGCTGTATGGACCAAATGTAACCAAATGTATCTACATAGCATCCGCTTTCAATTAAAGGGTTCGATAATAATCGATGGAGAGCTTGGACCACAAAAAACCTATGAAAATATAAACACTAGTTTTTTAATATATCATTTTAGTATAGTGTTACATTAACATATTACGGTTAGTTAAGTCTTTGTTGGGACAGATGCTATGGGTGCGTTTTTAAAGATGTTGAGGTAGTAAAATGAGTTTATAAAGGCTGCACTCTGATTAAATATTACATATAATGAATAATTATAAAAGTCAGTCAGGTGTATGTAGTGACGGGAGTTGGTCAGTCGGGCCTTAAGTATGTATGAAAAATTAAAAAAATGTATTGACAATTTTAATTTTATATAAAAGGTTTTCCAATAAGAAGTTTCATTTTGAATAGTAGGCTATTTGGGCAGCTGTCAATTTTGAAGCTTTTATCTTTTGACATTTGACAAGTAAAAACTACGCCATTATTAAAAATAGAACGCTACACGCTTCAACAACGCATTAAAATTCACTACCAAAATGGTGAAAATTTTTCAGTCACAGTTCGCAAAACTAAAGCACTTTTTGATTGTCGTAAAGCACCTTCTCGGCCGGCAATAGTAAACCTGGTGGAAAAATTTGAGCTGTTGGGACAAGTTTGTGATGTGAAGAATTGAAACCGTGTGCATCGCTCAAGAACACATGAGAATATCGCTGATGTAGCCCGTAGTATTGAAGAAAACCCAAGATTGTCGATTTCTCGTCGATCTTTGGAATTAGACATGTCACAAACGACATTACACAGTATTTTTCATAAAGACTTAAGTCTTAAGGCTTTTAAAGTTTAGTTAACACAAGAACTCAAGCCGGTCGATCACCATAAACGTCGTATTTTTGCTGATTGGGTCCTTCAAATGCATCAAAATGATCCAGAATTTTATTGAAAAATCATCTTCAGTGATGAGGCCCATTTTACCTTTGGAGGCTACGTTAATAAGCAGAATTGTCGCATTTGGGGCTCAGAAAATCCAAGAATGATTGTTGAAAAGTCTTTGCATTCTCAACGTCTCACTGTTTGGTTCGGTTTTTGGGCTGGCGGTGTGGTGGACCCTACTTTTTAAAAATGAGGCTTGTGCAACTGTTACGGTTAATGGATGGCGCTACCAAGTTATGATTAATGATTTTTTATGGCCGGAATTAGAAGATATTGATGTGGACGATGTTTATTTTTAGCTACGTGCCACACAAGCAACGAAACAATTGCAATTTTGCAAGAAAAGTTTTCTGACCGTGTTATTTTTCGAAGAGGTGATCATAATTGGTCACCGAGATCTTGTGATTTAACACCTTTAGACCTTTTTTCTTTGCGGCCACATGAAAGATAAGGTCTATGACAATGCTCCACAATCGATTCAAGATCTTAAAGATGGAATTCGTGAAGTTATCGAGGACATACATCCGCAAATGTTCGAATTGTTCATGGAAAATTTTATGAATAGAATGTGGTACTGCAACCGTAAACGTGGCGGCCATTTGACTGATATCGTTTTCAAATGTTAATGGCATACCTTCCTCTTTACAATGAAATAAACATTTATTGATTTCTCTTAAAAAATACCCGTTTTTTTATATCAAAATAAAACCTTTTATTGGAAAACCCTATACATACTTGAGGATCGACTGACCAACTCCCATACGTACATACCTGACTGACTACTACATATCTTTATTATATGTAATATTTCAGCGTCCAAAGCTTCAGCTTTTATAAACTCATTTTACTGCCCCGGTATTCACCACATCTTTGAGAATGCACCAATGGCACCTGTCCCAACAAGAACTTGACTGACCGTAGTATGTTAATGTGTAGCACTAGTAAAAAAACTAGCGTTTATACTTTCATAGTTTTTTTTTTGCTCCAAGCTCTTGGACTATAAATATTATTTAATTAACTTACAGGTTTATATTCAAATTCAGCTTTGAGGTGGTAACACAAACGTAAGTTCTAAAATATTTGCTCTTGAAACCGAAAAAAAAGATATGTGTATTTCTCTTAAAAACAATATATTTTACAAGTGCACTATATAATTCATGATTATGATTTAATAAAACAATTTTTTTTTTATTACAATTTTATTCTTACTAACACATGATTAGAACCTTCTACAGATGTTGCAAGTTAACTTGTAATATTTAATAAATTAAAATAGTAAAATGTTCGAAAGAATTAAATTGTGTTAAAAACATTGCAAATAGTTATATTATAACTTCAAATATTGCTTTTTGAGCTGATTAGGTATATGTTTGGATATCTAACTACTATCGGATCATGAAGACACACCGGTAAACGGTATCCCAAAGTTTTATTATAATTAACTATTATACCTATTTAAATAAAGCCAAAAAATTCAAATTTAATAAATAATAATAAAATACAAATGTTTGGCAATAGTTTGTGGAGACTATTACTTTTAGGGGACCTTGTATAACCAATAAAATTTCTCAACTCTATTTTAAAAATATATTGAGATTTATTTTTTTTTAATTTAAAAGACATACATTTGCACTATTTTTATTTATTTATTCGATATGAAAATATAAAAACAATACAATACAAAACACCATATATGGCAGTAACCTTCGATGGTGATTAGCCTTGATAACATTATGCCAGTAGACAGGCGCACCGCAATAATACATACATAAGCACACCCATTCTTGACCTGGCATCTCAAATGTGCCTTGACGTACATCAGTAATGTTATTTACATTGTATCTAAAATTTTGATAATCAGATTTTACTAATTAACTATATGGTCGGTACTTAATATCATTCATAATCGTTGATAATAATTAATATATTAATATTAATATTGCGCTTTAATAATAATCTATGCTTTTGAGCAAAAAAAATATATTTTTAGGTAATGGATGGAAATTATAATCAAAATTGAGAAATCCCCTTTTTACGATTTTGTCATTTATTTCTACATTCTACAATGTATCATAGAGCCAGACGCAATTCAATGTTGCCAAACTTTGCAAATTTACTCCATATATGGCAAAACATTGTATTTAACAATTATAAGCCATTTTAATAGTTAGAATTTGTTAATAAAATTGCCAAATAGTTTAAATTATTTCAATTTTTTGTCTTTCACTGAAAACGTAAACCTAATGGTAAGACTAATGTTTATTAAAATGTTTTGATTTTATTATACTACATGACTTACATCATAGTTATCAACAAAAATAAAGTGTATTGGTCTTACGTGAAAATAATTTGTTTGGTTTTCAGAAGGTTAACCGTAAGAACGTGGTCTTTGCATCAATTTTCGATTATTCTTAGAGTTTCTTGCATTAAGTCGTAGAGTATGCCATTGAATTTACAGCTTAGCAAGATTGATATCTGCATAACCAATTGTATAAAAACCACGATAATTGTTTTCAATATTATTTCAAAAGATTTTTAAGTTTCCCGTTGACGTTGACGTATGCGTTTTTATCATATTTCTGGGCAATATTGTATAATACCAAGTCTGATTGGTTTTTGGAGTTTTGTGTTAATGGATCTTTGTGCAGTATCTTTAAGCCGGTTGAGTTCTTTGCATTGCCAAGGTATGGTGTTGTCGGATTCGGTAACCAGTCTAAGTGGGCACGAGTTCTTGTACGCTTGTGTTAAAGAATTTTCCAACTTATTTACATAGTTTTCTATTTTTTCTACACTAATGGGTTCACTTAAACCTGCACACGTATTTAAACTCCGCGATAAGTTGTCTTAAAAGCAGCCTTATCGGCCAGTCTCCGGTTTTGATAGGGCCTGATTTTTGGTGTGTTCATGTTCTAAATTGAATTTTATCCATCTGTGATTTGACATTGAGACCGATGCCGATACCTACCGGTAGTGGATTTTATTCAATTTAAAATGCTAAGAGTTGCCAGTGAAACTCTATATTAGATTATTAATTAAAACTAACGTTGGTTGGGTTTCAAAGATTTATTTTAATAACTGCAACATCTTTTATCACACAGTGGCATTATCAGCAGATGAATATAGGAGGCATACAGACACGTTAAATCAAGGCAGCTTTTATTAAATTGATACCAAAATGTTATCAACATTTAAGTTATAGACATTTTGTTTTTAATTTTACAAAAAAGTTATTTTTTACTATAATTAAAAAACAATAATTAACGCGGGAAGACGGATTGATTTTGTTTAGTGGTGGTGTTCTTTGCAAGACAATGGCAAACCAACAAAATATCAACCTAGTAAACCCTTCTAGAAGCGCTTTATTTCAAATTTAATTTTTATGGTGTGGTTCACTTTAGTTTTAATATCTTTATATGTTGTCATAGTCTTATGGCGTCTTACGGAATTTTATGTAAAGTATAGCCAATGTCTAATATATTTTAGTTTAGCAAACTTTGGTCTTTTCTAACTTGGATTATAATAATTTTTTTTTATGAAAACAAAAAAATATATAGTCAGGCATTTTATAAACAGCCTAGGCTTTTCATCTATAGCTGTATTCTACTATAAAACTACGACATTCAATATATACATACATAACCTAACCGAACACTCTTACCTTTATGGTACACCTTAATTTTTAGAGTTGTTGTAAGCATCCGCGTTATTATAATCGATCTGGTTTAGCTACTTGAACGATTAAAACGCTAGCTGTTTTGCCGTTAACAAACGTCGTCCCGACAAAACAGAAATGTTGATCAAGTTTACTTGCTTGCAGCCGTATGTGCTGTGGTGTAAGCAAATTTTTGAAATGCGAAAGAAAATACAAGCACAGGGGGATTCCTTGATGTTCATTTTAAACCCTGGGGAGGGTTACAAGTTGATTTTTTTTTTCTTAAGTTGTTTTTGAGTGTGACGTTTTCAATATTTTGCGGTGGGAACAATCTTAGCTCCGCCACTGAGTTTGTGTAAAACTATCATACACAGTAGTATCTACAATGTTGTCTCAATCTCTATACAACCCACAAACGACGCTTTATTTTGTTAATTATTTTATATTGTTTTTATACATTTAATTTAATTATTATTTAAGACATCTTGAGTATGTTAATGATTTATGATTAAACGTTAGCGTTAACTTGAATTAAACAATAATAAAAAATAAGACGTAATATCTGTTTTCCATTTGACAAAATAGTCGCACTTAGTGGCACTAATTCAGTAATTTTTGAATTCTATTGTCAAACGCGTTTTACATTTTTAATGTGTTTATATATGCCAAATATTTTCTGATGCAATTGTCAAGTGTGAGACGCTCTTGTCCGCAAAATTTAAAATGATGCATGAAGCGCTCAAATGGAAAACACCTATTGATTGATCAAAACTGACATCATTACACCCACACGTTTATGTAAACTGGATCTTCTATAGTTTGTCGTCAAGCATACAGTTCATACATTTTAACGTCACTTGACAAATCAAAATATTAGATCAAAATTAGCTCTCATAAGTTTACTTTTAATTTTGTATATACTTGTCAAGTGCCTACACAAATGTTTAAAACTCCGTCTTTGGAATGCATCTTCTACGAACAATAGGGTAAAAAGGTTCGTGTAGACATGCCTTTAACTTAACCCACAACCGTATCTTTAATTGGGTCTAGTAAAACGTAGAATAAGACTAATACGTAATAGCTAAACTCAAAGCCTATAATAACTATCAATTAAAGAACGCGGCGGTACGCAAATCAAAAGTTTGTTTTAGTGAATAGGGTCTAGAGAGGACGCTGACATGGCATCTATAGATATAACAGAATAAAATAATAAAGCAGTTGTTTTGTTTTCATTGTAAAATTGTTTCTTGCATTTGTTTGATATTATTTAATTCAATATACATATTCCATTGTAACACTTAAACATTAAAAGTAAGTTTATATATTTTAACCGTAGTCGTTTATTAGGTAAAACTGATTATAATCGATGACACTGTAATTAAAAATTAGAAATCATCATGTATAGTCGCTTAATAAGAAAACCGACAACAGCGCATATTAGTCTATTTGTGTACACTGTTCAGTCGTGCTTGTGTCAAACAGATGATAAAAGTGTCCCAGTTTAAAACGGAAATTTGCCCATAAAATACGCGAAACATTTCGTAGTTTTTGTTCGATCGTGATTATTAGTGATAGTTGTAGAAATGTTGTGTGATTCGGCATATTCTGAACACTAACAAAACGCCAGTGACTGTTTTAATAACAGCGTCCTTTGTCTGCACTGAAAGTGGACTCGTCCATTTTGACAAACGAAGCCAAGCCCCAGGAGCTTTGTTTATCAACACCCGTTATTGTAAATATATTAATAAATACAAATCCCAGATATAATCTGCTTGTGTAACCTCTAGACTAACGTTATGTTTGAAAACTAAGGTTATCCTAACTTCAAAAACTAATTACGTCTTTTTCTTTTTCAGTGCACTTACTCTACAAAGACACTTTAGTGGACATAATAAACTTGAGCCCAAAAAACATATATTTGTAATGTGCCCTAATCATTTGTTAAGTAAGAAATCTGTGAAACGTACTCTACTGCCGACCAGTAGCTTGGTTCATTCAAAGAGAAAAGGAATCTTCATACATCCCACCGCTATGTTCAAAAACTTTATTACTGTGCCGTGCTGTGCTATTAACTCATCAATATAAGTGTTCAACAATATATTATAAAAGAAAAAAATTAAACCGTACAAGCAGAAGATATATAATATAATATATCATCGTTATTTATTATATAAATTTTAACATTATAACGGTTACAATGAAGCTTCTTGAAAGTACACGTTTTGAAGCAATTAATAACACTCTTTGCATTGAAACTGGCGACAGTAAGATTGTTGGTCGCATCGAAAGTTATTCCTGCAAGATGGCAGGCGGGGATAAAGCCATGTATAAAAGATTTAATTCCGAAGGTGTGCATCCCAACGATTTGCAAGCACTTTCACCACCCCAGGGAGTCTCACCGGGAAGATCACAATACAGTCGTAGTGTGTCTGGTGATGAGGAGGGACCTCTGTGCGACACTATCAGTCGCAAAACATTGTTCTATTTGATTGCGACGTTGAATTCAGCATTTCCTGATTACGATTTCCTGGATGTCAAGGTAAGAACTTTCTATTTTTCATGAGTTGATGAATTTGTGTGTTAACTTTCTTTATAAAATGAAAGACAATTTCCATTGTATGAAATCATAATTATGTCATTTATGTTTCTTATTATTTGCTTTGTAGAATGTTGTGGATAAATTGATATGAATATTTATTTTGTTTATCTATGCATGCATAGATATACTTTGTTTTCTAAATGTATTTGTAAAATATCGTATATAATAGATTAATGTACTGGTGCTGAAAAAAAAGTTTGTAAAATAATTGTTTTTTTTAATTCCGAAATGAACATAATTATATAAGTTGTAGCCAGTTTCTGTAGTTTAAAGTTTGTTGCTACAGCTGCATAGCAACAAATTGCCTACTGGCAAACATTGTTTAAATTTTAAATAAATTGAAATACAAGTTTACAATTACAGATTTCAGCTTGTTTGGCAATATTGTTTTGATTTTTTTAAGCATCTTTGGAGCAAATAATTTTATTACACAACATTTGATATTAAAGAAAGTTTATGTAAATTTAATTATTAAAATTGCTTTTAACAAAATAATAAAAGTATAAATAGTTTTATTTAATGTAAATAATAAAAAATAACTATTCTTTAATGGAGAATACAAATCATACTTTGTTTTTTCAGTACCAAGTATGTTCTTTAGTTTACATTTTATTGATTTTTGTATTAGTTTGTAATTATCATAATTAACATTACATAAGTATTTTATAACTAATTCATATTATTTTGTTATTCATATTGTTAATTATTAAATATTAGTTTTATAAGTATTATTTTTAAACTCATTGATTTTGATATATTTAATTAATTATAAGAGTGTACACATAATAAAATTACATGAAGTGTATATATGTTCCAAATCTTGTAAATGATATAAATACATATCAAAATTGCTGGAGATTGAAAAATAAAATGGTTTTCATCAACTTTATATGAGCAGTAGTAACTACTTAGGCGCCTTATGGGATTGACCCAAAAGAAGAAATATTGTCAGCCTAATGTAATTTTACAACACCTAGATTTTTACACCTTTTTTTATTGTGGTTTTTAAAGACATTAGGGTCAACATGGCAAGATTAGAATAATGAACCTAATCATGAATGATTTATGATGTTTATGTACTATTTATGTAATTACATTACATTTGTAATTGTATTGTAATTTTTCCCTACTTGTTGCTTTTCAACATTCTATTTTGGGTGGCTACAGGGCGTTATATTCTACACATCATTGTTATTTTTGTTGTTCTTTTACCATTCAATTTTTATTGCTTTGTTATATTTGTTGTATAATTATTACGACATTTTCCTTATTAATTAATTTGGTTATTTTGGACTTATTATATTATTACATAATATATTTTAATTTTGAATTAATTATTTTATATATTATTTTCTGGTATTGTTTATTTTTTGGTCCTAGTGTGTCCACGAGTTTCTTTGTTAAAATCTTATTTTTATTGCACAATAAAATTACAACACTATTAATCAAGTATAAAAAATCAGTTTGTACATATGTATATTAGTTTAGCTTATTTGTTTACGACATACTATATGAACTTTTAAAATAGTAATTGTTTAAAAAATCAGCCCTTAATATGTTTTGCATATGTTTTGAATTACCCTGTATAAGAAGAGCATAGATCAACCTGGATTTCAATTTTTTTTTTCTAAAATCATTCATTTTAATACAGGATCTGTTAGTAATTTTAATATCTCTTACATTAATTACTGATTAAACATTTTCTAGTTTTGTCAATTTAGCTCTAAGGGCTAGCTGTAGATGTTAATTCATATAATTATATGAAACAATGTAAAAAGATTTACTAACTAGTGATAAGTCTAATTAAACTTACTACACTAATAACAACAAGCCAGGTTTGTTTGTTATTAATATAATTATGTGAAGTAATTAAATTGTAATCCAGCAATTTTTAATGTATGTATGTCTCACACCTGATTATTTTTTAAAGGGGTAATATCCAACTAAATCAATAATTAATATAGATGATGAAACAAATTATATAATTAATGTTGAAATTGACTTCATTGAATAATTTCAATTTAAAAGCCATCTGATATATACTAATGTCAGTACAATTATTTTGTGCACCAATTTTTTAAAAGTTTTAGCAAGCTTTCACTCAAGAAATTAGAACGGTTTCTAGTTTCTTGAAAGAAATCTTACTAAATAATTGACACATAAATTCACCAATTGCTTGCAACCCAAAATTGTACTGATGGTAGCACTGAAATCAGTCTCATGTTATGTCTAAGTGGGTAATAAATAATATCCAATCCACAGCACTTTTCCTATATATATTTAATTACAAGAATTAAAAATACAAAAATTTGTAACACACAATCAATATCATTATTAAAAGTTATCTGTGACAATAAAAGATAACAAAAATATAATGCTAGGCTAAGCAATTGACTTATTCATAACAACATAATAAATTGTTTCAATACACAAAAGGAAGTAGTGGTTTTTTAAATATTAGATCATCAAAAAGTTATGTACTTTCACTTATTGTGTTACCATGCAAACAATAAAATAATCAATACTGTCTCAAATCTTAGTTGAACTTGAACTATAAATAATCTATTTGTTATATTTTTATATGAAAAGGAAACTTTTGAGTATATTAAAATATTTCAATGTTATTGCTTTGTTCTAATTAAATCATTAACTTAATAACTATTGTAATGAATTCACACAATGAAATTTTGTTATATTTTTTGATATTGGTTATTGTATTTAATTTACTACACAACATTTTATATTAGTAATTTGTTATTAGTTTCTGTTAAATCTAATAATAATTCATTATCGAACTTAATGTTTACTATTCTACATCTATAATATTGACAAAGTAGGTGGGTTCTGTATCTTATTTATTTTATGATGAATAAGGTGGATACAATTTATTTGATCAATTCTAACTTTGGAGATTAATATTACCACCATGCACATTATAAATTAATATACTTATTTAGTAGTTTCAAATATCAAAGTATAAACAATTTGGTTTTATTATGGTTTAAATATATATTGTATAAATTAAATATCACGTAATGTTTATAAATTTAACATTGTAACATTATTTCAATATTAAAATGACATTGAATCAGTTCATTACAAGAAAATATATATGGATTCTCATGGTCAATAAATTAAGTAAAGTCCATAAATAATTACTCATATGTGCAATGTGTCAACAAAATATCTTGATATCAGTACACAATGAAGGCTATTAATAAAACGGAAAGCAGTTTATCACAGCAGATAAAATACCTTTATTTAGTATGTTATAATAATAATAACATGATAACAAAATTAATCATTTAGGATATGAAAATAATTCTGGAATCATTTTACACATAAACAAAATGTGACAAAATATTTATTATCGTCAATTGTTATATATAATAATAATTTTTTATTTTATAATTTATCTTTAACCCTAAATAATTTTTAAATATAGATAAAATTTTGGCCTTATGCAGTGGTTGCATTATAATTAGTTTTGAATTACTGTTACTTTTGAACTCCGTAAGTAGTTTAAATAAATTAGGTCTATTTTCATAACATTCATTGAATCATTGTTTATTTTTTAACCCAAATTACATTGATTAATATAATTGTGCCAGATCTATTTGTTCACGACTGTACATAATGGAAATGAATAAATATGTTTACTTTATGCTATTTTGCAAGTATTTATTTAAAATTAATATTTTGTAGCCTATTTAAAAAGAAGTTACATACATATAAAAGATTTGTATGATACTGACATAACATTTCATAATAAAAAAAATCAAATAACAATTGTATAATTAAGGCTGATTTAAGAAATTCCAATCATTCACTTATTAAGCTGTTATTAAAACATCTCTTCCTATTACTACTAATACCTAAGTAATGATAGATATTATTCCAAGATGAATATAGTAAAAATTAAAAAAATATAATAATTTTGATACTCATTGCTTAAACATGACAATCTAATAGTCTGAAAAGGATAATATTGACAGAAACAAAGCCAATCAAATTTCTCAGATTTTCTATAAACAAACAAAAAATATATAAAATGCATTGCAAACAATACCACCTCCTCTTTAAAATAATTAAAACAATTTAGTTACTAATCCAGATATTTGTGCAAACCAATTTACATCTAACTACTATTCTAAATGCTCCTATTGTTATACCTACAATGCCATTTAGTGGTAGTTAACAGGTAGTAGATGAAAGTCCAGCCATTATCAGCCTTATGCATAGTTGTTTGGTTAGCATGCTACTACAACGTTACTTACTAGTAGCTACTTACACCATACTAATTGTATCATATGCATAGTTGATTTTTAGTATAGTTTAGTTAGTAGCTACTAACTATAAAATTATGTTTTGGCAACACAGCATTATGTGACATAAAGTTTGTTTCGAGTCACATTTTTGCGCGGAAAAAATAAAATTGCACAAAAATAAAGATGCAATAATGAATGTAGAATTGTAAATAAAAACCTAATTAACAAAATTGATTGAAAAAAATTATGCAAATGTATAAATATATTTTTGTTTTGTTTTAAAATATAATTTATTGTTGTCTAAATTAAAAGAACTTGAAAAAATAAGACCACACACAATTAATAACTTATAAGCTATAATAATTTTAAAGTATTATTAACAATTAACCATTATGTTTAGACAGTCAGAGTAAGTCAAAAAGCACAGCATCAGATGTTTGCTGCTGTCATATTAATATTATAACTTAATTTTAGGTGTGCCGCCATCTTACAGAAAAACACTAAACTAATTTAATTATTAAAATGAATAACATTAATAATAATTTATTTTATTAATTATACTTGAAGCAACCACTACATTTTGGTGCTAATATTTAAATATTACCATCTATTGCAATAAATACAGCAATATGTCATGAAATAATGATAAATATCTCAATATTTGCAACTGATAGTTGTAGGTTATATTTGCAATGTATAAAATCACAAACAAAACAAGGCAATTTGGTTACTAATGTTTTAGTCAACAACTAAGCTAAGGAGTGTTTTAAATATCACTATGCATACGGTCAACAGTAATATTCAGCTAATAGCATCTTAGTAGGTACTAAATATGACTATGCATGTTTAAAACATTTGCAAATGAATTAGCTCTCATTCTGACTAAAATGTGCCTTATCATATTTAGTCAATATTTAACTTATACTTAAATATGCAAACAAGTCTGATTCTTTAAACTATTGGGGATCGCAGCTAGAGGTGCCTCTAGACAATCAATATAATCATCAATAATATTGAACCATATATTGCTAGGTCTACCTAGATGATGCAATATAATTGCGCAAACTTTTTGTTACTTACTGACACTTCTACAGTCAACATGTGGAATAAAATAAAGCAAGTTTTGTAACCATTGCTTTGGTTATAGTTTAGAAATGGTTAAGAAAAAAGAAATAAATACTTTTAGGTTAGATTGTACAATAAAAATCAAACTTTTCTGATTGACTCAATATATTGTGCAATCTTTCAATATGATCTACAGACGGTCAATATTATTGTATAGTATCAATTATTTATATTATTATAATAATATTGAACCATCTAGGGGCCGCTTAAGGAATAAGCTATTTGATATTTGTTAACAAGCCGATGTTGAAATTTTGCTATGTTCACAGTAGTCACGGCTACACAGTGTTTATACATATCAGTTTTATTGCTATATAAATGATACATATCTTGTTTACTTGACATTTAATATAACCTAATGTAAACAAAAAATGATATGAAATACAGAAAACTATCATTTGAATTGCAACGCCGGCACACAATAGTTATCATTCCAGCCACAGTGTAGCTGCTAACAACTTACAAAGTGATTCCAATAGACTATCTGTCTAAAATTTAATGATATGTTTTTAAATTAAATATCAGTAAGGCAGTATAAATTCCCGAATTGTTGGAAAATTGCAAATGATAATAAAAATTGAAATAATATCTGAATTTTAACTCTAAAATACTCAATTTCCAGGGTATCATCAGTACTAAATATCAAACTAAACAACGAATCTGTATCCTAAAATCTTCTTCAATTTGTCTTCTAGGGGTTTACAATCTCACAGAATCTTCTCTGGAAAGACCATGTTGTTGATATAGCTTTGAAATTATCTAGAAAACCAGGATTTCTTAATAGATGTAAACAGTTTTCTTACTTCTGTATGACTTTTGCATATATATAAAACTTATATTGAATATTGTTCCTAGGTATGGGAAGGAGCGTCTTTACACTATTTCTTCTAAATTCTATCAAAAAACAAGCTATTCCAATTATTGCTAATTTAAAATTGACTAATGACTTGATACTTTACAACATTGGTGTAAATTACAAGACATATTATCATCTAAACAAATATTTACTTGTAGTACAAGGCTAGAAATTCTAACAAATATACACCGACAGTTCAGAGATGTAGCACAGAAAGTTTGAATAGAGATTTTTTTAACTAGACACAAGGATTAAGCTTATAAGTTCATTTTTTTCCAAGACTTATAATCTGCAAATATTCAAGATCATTGTTCACAGACTGCGTAAATCTTTTATTCAGAGGTATTTTTATGTTGTGACAATTTAATTTAAATAATTAATTAAATATCAAATATATTTTTAAATTAAAAAATAAATAGAAATAATCATTTATAAATTTATTTGTGTAATAGTGCAATTTTTCCATTAACATGTTTTTTAGTTTAAATTTGAATTGGGTACAGTTAAGTTGTTTAAAGTTTATTTACAAAGAATTATACATTTTAACTCCTTGGAAGAAATAAGATTGCTCAAAAACTGTGGTATTTAGCCTATACTTTGTTTTCATGTCTTGTGTCTTGATAATTAGGAGTGCGGTTAAGATGTTGAAACTGGTATTGGTTTAGGTGAATGTAAAAAAAAGTTTACCGATAAATGTGACAAGAAAGAAAAAAGTTTATTTTTGAGTATGGAAAACATTGTTTTTTTTTTTTCTTGTTACACTTCATAAAGAATCTGTATATGTTTGTAAAATATACTTGTATTCCTACTATATATAGGTCTACATAGTGGTATAATTTTCATTTGTTGTATTAAAACTCTTTCATGAGTTACCGCTTGGCCCGGATGAGTAGATGGATTTTTTCTGTACATATAGTACTTTCCCTTATAATAAATATTTATTTATTGCCTCTATTCAGAACTCTTACTATAATATTAGAACTTTCAAGAGTATTCCAAAAAGAATTAGCTGATCCAAACTTTTTTACCATAAACACAAATAGTATTGGTAAAAATAAAAACTAATTATTGTTTTATTTTATTATTATTATTGATTACTACATAGTAAAGGTCTCAACCATACTTTATATTATAATATTTGGAATGAACATTTTAATCTGTAAAAAATCTTCAAATTTTGTTAATAGTACTTTATTCAAACTCATTCTTTCCACACTGATAAAGGTCTAAATATTTGTGTTTTGGTATGCATAAATTTGCTTTATCATAGATGCCGTATTAATGCATGTAGCAACATAAGGATTCAATTGCATAGCAAACTACTTTGGCTTCAGTAAAAATATAACTATCAATAGATAGTTATGTATTTGAGGATTATGAAGATTTATTTTAATTTTTATAAATCGTATCATTTAATATTATTAACTAACAATAATAATAAATATAAATAGTTTTGTTATTTATTATGTAAGTGGATTGAAATAATTATATAGGATAATATATTTTTATTAACAGTTAACCTTTAACTTTGTATCATATTTGATTACTTTAAATTAATAAATCAATTTAAAAATGTGAAATGAATATGTGAAACAAGTTCTTGCATGGTAATTGCAAACTAAATATTGTTATTTTTTATAAAATGATATAGGTTATTTTATAATATTAATATTTGACAGCAAAAATGTTTCTAACCATAACACAATAATTAGTTTTTTAAATTATTATTTATATGATATCTCATCAATTCAATTATGTATTTATTTATTATAATGTATCCAAATAAGGCCCAACATATGTAACCACAAATTAAATAAACATTACATCATAATGTTAATTGAAACGGTGTTCATTTCTTATATTACTTAAAAATATATTACATATATCTTAGATAATATATGAAGAATTCTGTATTAAATAATCAAAAAGCTGGTATATTCATCTGCTTTTTAAGTATTCATTAGCTATCTGTTCTGTAAACTTTTTTGTAAGGAATTTAGGTATATTCATCGTAGTTATATGTCACATCAATACTGGAGTTAGGTTTGGAAAACGGAAAAAAGAATATATATTTTTGTAAGAAAAAGTGATGGGTTTTAGTGGATATGTAAAGTTGGTATTAGTAGGTTAAACCAAATTGCAGCTGATAAGTTACTAGTCTAGTTCATAGTGTTTGTGCAATGATTTATCATGTTTGATACATTTGCATATTTTTTCAAGTTCATAGTCTTTGTGCAATGATTTATCATGCTTGATACATTTGCAGATTTTTTTCAGTTTTAGCGCAAGAAAGGACAGCTTGGCACTTTACTTTGCACAAATCTGTATTCAAAATGAAGAATTGGAAGAAAAAAAACATAGAAATGTATGATTTTTTGACATACATGATCAGTATAAATTGATTTTATATTTATTAATTTAATTATTTACAACTAGGTTAGGCCAAAAAAATAAATAACTACAACTGACCTTCATACACAGATGCAAACAATCAAAAACAACAAGTTTTATCACAGTATTTAATTTTATTTTAAATTAATCGTCAAGCTTGACTATTTGGTTTCTGAATGGCTGGTTATTTGACCAAACCAAGTAGTTGGTACATTACTAGTTTTAGTTTGTTATAATTTGTAATGTAATTCTGTAGGATTATGTATGCAAAACTTTATTATTTTTTATGTTAGTATTCTAGTTGTAACTAAAAACGATTTTTATTAAATTTAATTATTAGACATTATGCCTAATGTAGTTTGAAACTACAAAAAATAGGTTAACAAAGGTAATCACAAACCCATTCATATTAAATTTACTAATATTAGAATAGACAATTTAAACTAAAGTTTTCATAAATTTTCAATATTTATTATTTATCAGCTATTATACTTATGCTAAATAAATAAATTTAATTTGTTTTGTTTTTCTCTGCAGAGTCATGAGTTCAGCAAAGAACCATCACTACAATGGGTTACAAATGCCATTGATACAAATTTATCAGCAACGGCTAGAGAAATATATCGCCAATTACGACAACAATTGTGGGCGGCAATTGAAGATGAAATTACATTAACTGAATGTGATATATACTCCTATAATCCTGACTTGGGTTCTGATCCATATGGAGAAGACGGATGTTTATGGAGTTTCAATTACTTCTTTTACAATAAAAGACTTAAAAGGATTGTGTTCTTCACTTGCAGAGCAATCAAGTAAGTAATTTACAATCAAAAAGTATATTATAATTAAATTTATTCTTTTCAGTCCAATTTATGCTGTCGATTCAGGATTCGGCAGCGATTTTGCAATGGATGAAGATGAATTTGATTAATAATTTGTCATAGTTATGTTCGACTTTAAAAATATGTTTTTTTGTTTTTTATGCTAAATGGGCAATTATATGTTTTACAAGCCCAATCAATTTTAATTTTTAAGATTTGTGTCCACTATTTTATATTTGTTTCCTTTATATGTGGCACCCCAAATAATAACCGAGAAATCTTTTGGTGAGAGCAAAAGTACAAATTTTCATTACAATGTAGATCTAGTATATATCATAAATAAAACAACTGCTTTCTATATATAAAAGATATTCTTTTATATATGCAATGCAATTTTCGTTCTATACATAAAAGATAACTTATTTACTTTTATGTATGAAATGCATCATATTAGATATGTAAATGTTAACATAGTTACACCAATGGTAAAAGGAGTGTTTTTAAATCAACTAGATTTCACTACATCTCTATTTAAAAACTATAAATAACGATTCTCACAATTTTATTTATTTTTCATTTTGCTTTAGAAACGTTATATATAATTTTCTGCAAATGGAGTTATAATAGTTTGTTTATACGTAAGGTTAACTGTTTCAGTTATTTTTAGCATAAGAATTGAATTGGTCTTTAGTATTTTATTCGATCTCAAAAATTTGTGGAAAAATATTATTAAACGATCTTATATTTTTTGAATTGAATTTTTAAAATAGTTTTAAGCACTAAAAATTTTATTATATCCAAATAAATTGTAACTGCTATAATTTTATTATTAACAAATACTGCATAGGTTTTAAGATTGATCTGAAACAAAATAAAAGTTGTTACTAGTGAATGAATCCTACTTTACACCCTGAGGGATTCATGCATAAGACAATTGAATTATAGCAATTAATTATATCATATCAAATAATGTGTTTGCTTGGTAAACCAGGTTGAAGGTTCTTTATAAAGAGGTGAGATGAATGGATGTAAATTTTTTTCACATCTAGAATACGGGCGGATAGGTATACATTGCTATTGAAGAATGAATCTTTGGTATTAGAAGGTGAGACTAACCAATTTACACATTTTTAAAATCTACTAATATTAAATTATTTGTTATCACTTTAAACAACATGTTTTGTGAATAGTAAAAGATATTTGTTTTCTTTTCCTTTCTATCCTTTATGTGTGGGTAACCTTATTATTTGTTTCTATTAATATTAATCATTTTGGTTAAATTTGAGAAGTGATAGAAACCTGGGCGTGAACCAGAACCAGTAAAGAATGAACTTGGGGTCTCAAATAGTGACAATAACTAACAATTCAACTTTCTCCGATATACATACATATATAGGAGCCAGCATAGAATCCTTATCTATAGCCAATAAGTAATAGGTATAGCCTTGGGACCGAGCTTTCAATACTAGTTTACCTAAACGAAGATTAATTTCCAAACTCGCGTCGGGTGAGATTTTCAGTAAAAGTTCACTTAAACGAAGATATTTATTAGGTTAATAATAAGTTTGTTTTTATTTAGATAGTAAGAAAAACCAACTACAATTACAAGAAGCGTTTTGCCGTAAGAAACCGTACATACCAGCGATCAAACGGCGGTTATATTTCCAACCTTTCTCTATTTTTGAGCGACAGCAGGAATCTCGCGAAAACGTACCGGTCGTAATCGGTTACACTTGTCATTAATTCTCTTATGATTATTATAAATTTAGTAAAATATTTGCTATATATTAACATTTACTTACATAGAACATTTATTTTTTATACTAGATAGCAATTTGGGTTAGGTTATCATATTTAAATTTGACCGGACATATTAAACTGCTTCTAGTTGTAAATGGTTACACTTGTCATTAACTTTCTTATAATTATTATTAATTTAGTAAAATATTTGCTATGTAAACATTTACTTACATAGAACATTCATAATCATTCTTGATTTTAATTCATCTCATTATAGGTTATATTTAAATTTGACATACCGGACATATTAAACAACGGTTTTAAATTCACCTCGCTGGTTTGTACATTCGGAGTCAAAAGTAAATAACCGATAAGTCGCGACAACGCAACTGTTTAAAACCATTTGATACCACAACATCAACGGTATCTCACCGGAAAGTGATTATAGTCAGTATAATTGTTAAACGCTTAAATATTTAAAAAAATAATTATTATTCCAGTGTGCCATGAAATTAGGATCCGTTCTACTCACTGGTTACTTAGGGTGTGGACACAACGGCGATCCTCGCTCCGATCATCGAACAGCTCTCCGAGCATAGAACACTAAAATTTGTTCCAAGCTCGCTCACCGCTCTAGCCTCGTATTTATATTGAACTGAAACTTTTTTAACGGCCTGAGAGTAAAATTATTTTATGTTCAGTTCAATGTAAATACGAGAATCAAGCAGTGAGCGAGGGTCCGAGCTTATAACAAATTTTAGTGTTCTATGCTCGGAGCTAGGTTCGCCGTTGTGTCCGCACACTTAGTTTTTACTCTGATTTAGTGTTCTATGCTCAGAGCTAGAATCGCCGTTGTGTCCGCACTTAGTTTTTACTCTGACTATACCAACTGGGGAAGTGATTTGTAATCGCTGTTAGCTGTCAGTTTAGGCCTTAAAACTAATTAAATGAGATATATTTTGAAATCGGAAAACAATATCATATAGGGTTGCCATTTTAACAAGGCAAGTTTGGTTTATCTCAAACATGCCATGACTTTTTTGTTATATATATTTTATATTATTTAAGTTATTTGAATTCTACACAAAACTATCTACAGAATGCATTTTTTATTTTTGCTTAACCAACTCTGGTAACATTTAAAATAACGAAATTACCCATTACCCAGACACTGAATGTCCCAATTAACCTGACAAATCAAAACAACTCACATCGTAAAAAAAAATCCAAAAAGGATCTTGTTCCAAAATCATCCTTCCTCACAGATTTCGGTTCTACAGAAAAAAACATAAGTTTTGCTGAATTGTTTTGTAGATTTTTGAAATTACATAATCCTTGAAAATGCTG
Organism: Tachinus rufipes; assembly: GCA_963932245.1. NCBI lineage: Eukaryota > Metazoa > Arthropoda > Insecta > Coleoptera > Staphylinidae > Tachinus > Tachinus rufipes. The sequence continues at coordinate 38,373,914 of OZ010741.1, read as the reverse complement.
TATGCATATTTGCGATCGCAGGATTACGCTATCTGGTGGCAGATTTGTCAACAAGCCAATGTTGACATTTTACTATGTTCACATAAAGTCATGACTGCAGTTCGAAAAACCGGAGGGAGCGTTGGTAAAGAGCGCACTCTATGTCGTTCGAAAAATCGGATTGCCACTCTTGGTGTGACCCAAAGCGTTCGAAATTAGAGAGCGTCGCACCGAGAGCGCGCTCTTGTCTACCCAAGTCTAGAGCTGGGTGAATTTTTCTCCGAGATTTACGAGCGAAATGTGTTCAAAAAGAGAGTATTTTTTTCTAAAGTTTCACATCAAAATTCGAAACAAAAAACGTAACAGGGACAAGTCTGGACAAAATACATTTAATTAACACAAATAACAATTAAAACTAGCAATTTTAATAGATTTGGATAAAAATAAGTAAAAATGTCGCACACATTTTCTAGAACAGAAATAAAACTACCAAGAACATAACTGTCTTACTCTTTCAGTATAATTTGAGGGTTACAGTCATTATAATAGCGTACTCAAATAATATTAGGTTCATTATTTTCAATAAATTAATGGGTATTTAGGGAACGTAACCGATGAATCGCAATGCAATTTGATTATTATTAAACAAAACTGATATAAACAATTACAAATTGTCTATGAAAGATTCAAACTTCAAAAATCACTCTTTTGTGTCACTCCGAATCGTTCGAGAATTGACGCTTGGTGTGCTCACGTGATCTACACATTGGTGTGCACCACCACACACCAACGCTCCGGTTTTTCGAACGGACCCCAGAGTGTTAAAACATATTAACTTTATTGACGTTTGAACGTCATATGTTTGTTTATATGCTATTTAATATAATCTGAAATTTTTAAATATAAAAGATACCTTTATTGTTGTGTTGAAGTCATCAAGTAGATTAACTGGAACTGAAATTATATTTCATTAAAATGTACAAATTTTTGATATATTATTTGAATTGTTAATAAGTAAATTTATAAGATTTATATTAAGTGTCATCAATATAATAAATTTGTTATAATTCATATTTAAATTTACGTACACCTTGGTGCTAACAACTTAAATAGTATTGGGATTACCAATCATAACGTACGTACTACATGTGTATAATTATGTAAGAGGTAAGTGTGTAAATAATAATAAGTAATTATTATTGACAATACACAATAAAGGGTTTAGTTAAAAAAAAAACAAACATTCTTGTTTAATAATTAATATTTAAATATTTGGAAATAAAACAATGATTTAACAATAAATAAACTTATTAAATAAAAATGCTGGATTAGTAATATTCTGCAAATACTTATTTGGAATTTGTTCAATATTAATTTTCTTTATTAGATGAAAACGATTTTATTTAACTTGATATTAATTAATTGATTTATTATATATTTTTAATAAATATAAACAGTAGTTTTTATCTGTATATAGCTATATAATCAACCCTGATCTATAAATATTTAAATAAACTTAATAATATTTAATTTTCCTATATATAAAAATATTCCTAGAAATGAAATAAAACATCACATACAGAAATGAAAAAAAATCATCATTGTTTACAACAGCAACTACATGAAAACATTGGTTTAGCCAATATTGTCAAATGCTAAAGAAATAAACTGCACGATTTTAATTATTGATCTGAGTCAATTAAAACAAAATAATATAGAAAATCAATATTAATAACAATAAAAATGAGTTAAGTACTTAACTGTACATCATAACATCTGAACTTTGGTACATGCAAATGTACGCGTCACATAACAATCTTCGAGCATGTTCAGGCAAATGCCTGTCTAACGGAGAATTCTCGTGCAATGATCGACATGTTCCCTCATCTGACAACCACTTTGATACATCTGGACAAGCTACCATTTCTGGAATGTTGTAACCATTCCTCTCACCTAAAATTATTTCATTAGATTTAGTTTACATTATTGATATAATAAATACCTTTTCTATCAGCCATGGAGTCAAAAAAACACCATGGTGCCTCATGTCCAACTCCACATTTAACAAATGCAACATAATGTGATGTTTCTATGCAAACAACAGCGAAAAGCTCCATAAATAATCGAGGAGGTGGACAATGATCTACCATCATTTCATAATCTTGTGGTACACCAAGTGGTTTTGGTTTGTGTGTTGATCGTCTTGTATTGTTTGTATGCACCATGTCGAAACACTGTCCGCAAAATGCAGTACTTTCCAAACCATCACCGCATTCACCATAGCATTCTCGACACTCCCATTTTGCCAATTTACCACAAACTGTACATTGTCTTGGTGCTAAAATTAATCAATTTTATTAATCGTATTAAATAATTTTTTCATAACTCACAATTTTCTATAATATCTGTAACATCCAATAACTGAGAAGGTAATATTCTTGGATACATTTTATAACTTTTTCCAAATCTGGGCATTTGTATAATAAGACACGATGGTACTTCCTTCAATTTAATATCACTTGTTAAGAAACTCTGTTCAAAGAGTTGTTGTACTGTAGGTAATTTCAAGTCATCATCTTTTTCTACAAATAACTGATAATAATACGATTCCTGACCAGAATTCAATTTTAAAAATGGTTCAGCTTTTAATATTTGCGCTAGCAACGAGTTCAAAAACTCCTCAGGATCTTTTTCTTCACTTGTCAATCCTGATACTGAACTTAATTGATCTAATAGTTTACGCAATGTCATCACACGATCAGCTCTCACAAACAAATTTGCACGTAACGGATTTACAATCTCTTCTCTTAATACTCTTTGTACCTAAAATTCTTGAAATGTTATATGATTTATATAAATAATAGTTTATGATAAATACAGTTGCAGCCAAGAATGTTATACTATAAACTGGATTTGCAACCACTCTATATTAACATAAGCTAAAAGTGAAACAAAATATGCAACCCGTTGTTGTGCCGTATAAACATTTTTTTTTTAATTTCGCAGTCATATATGGGATAAGAGAGATAGAATTTAAAAAAAGTTAATCTAAAGCGATAATTATAATACTACTAATATTATTCATTAAAAAAATGTATTTATATTTTTTTACTTTTATAGTATTTTATCTCTTACCCCCCTATGTGCTCTGAGATAGAAAGAGATGTTTATACAGCACAATGATAGGCCTCACTTTCAGGGACTTGGTTGCCAATCTAGTTATATGTCATCCTTGGTTGTAACACCATCTATTGTATGTTAATTGAAACTTTTAGTAAAATATAGATGGCACTGTAAGTATTTTAAATCGGGAAAATCAATTGTCAAATCATAATAAAGTTGAAATGTCTACAGTAATTTCAAATATTTAAAAATTTCGCCTACATTTTATGTAATTAAAACAATTAAAATGAAGATTAAATTACCTCTTCATAATGGTATATATCATGTGGTCCTTTGGGTCTAAACAAAAGGCTATCAAAGACTGCCGTATATGTAAACATTGCAAATAAAGTTGCATCTAAATAGCATGAATTGTGATGACCTTGTATACCACGAAATTTTCCGCAAACGGCCTCCACATCTAGTTCTGTTTTCATAATTAATGGAGGCACTGCTCCGGGTATAATCGGACATTCCTGTTAAATAAGAAACATAAATTATAAATAATCACAATATAGAAAGCCACCTGTATTTCAGTGGGAGGGAAAGTATGTAATGATTTCCATTGTTTGCAAATTGATAAATAACAACAAAAAACTTTCACCAAAGCAATTAGATTTGCATGAATAAATTAGATATGAGTAACAATGGTGTTGCTAAATATAAACATATTTTTATTGTAAGAAGTTTAATTTTGATTATAAACATTGAATACATTAAAAATGTAATAAATTATTTTGAAATTTTAATTAATTTATTATTAACATATTTTTAATTTTCTGATCATTTATTTAAATAATAATTATATAATACCATTTCTACAACCAATTTTTTACCACGCTCTATTACAATTCTATATATTGAGAGTTACATTCATTTATTGTTTCTACTTATTGCAAGTATCCTCTAATGATAAGATAAGATTATTTGGGATAATTTAAAAAATATCAAATAATTTGTATTTGATATTCAATGTTGAAGAAGCCTCAGTGAGTATGAGAAGCATAATTTAAGAAGAGAATAAAATTTAAAGTAACATGAAATATATGATAATATAATCAACACACACACAAAGTGAATACAATTGACAATAAAAGTCAAATTTCATAAAATTACACTGTAATATACCAAAAAAACATACAAAACATTACCATGATTCAAAAATAGAAAACTACAACCAAAACTTAGTAGTTATGTTCTTTAATTGATTTATACATAGCACATAAATCACTTATTTTTAATAGAGGTTTTATTTATTGGCAGTTTCTGTACAAAAAAAAAAACAATATTATATGTAACTTTTTTTGAACAAATCTAAAATTGAAAAGTGATTTACAATTTGCTAATAAATCATTCTCTATAAATGTTTTTATGCTGATTGATTCATCAAATAAAGAAACTTTTATCAAAAAAGTTTTTTCATTCTAAGATCTGTCTCAATCTTGCAGCTGTATGTATTTCTGGTTTTCAATGTAATTTTTTTTTAATCTTTGTTTAACCATTAAGTGGTCGATACGGGGCACTCAATGCTCCGGCGTCAAATATTGCAACGCCATTCTGTCAAAAAAAGGTTCTTACTTTTGTGAGTCTAGCTAACCTATGGGAATGATATAATACAGTGTTTGTGTAAATATTTCATTTAAGGAACAGTGTGTTACAAAGTTACACGTGTTTTAATGTTGTGTTTCATCTGAGAGCATAAATTGCTCATAGCAACAAGTAACGTAAATATTTCTTTTAAATATTTTGTTATATTATTTCTAGTACTTAAAAAGTTACCCTTACATATAAAGATGTTTCTTTTAAAATATAAAAAACCCACAGAGAAAATGTTGCTCAAATGAGATGTGGTAAATGTATTGTGTGTCCACCCGCAAAAGGAAATAATACCACCATTAGATGTGAAGGATGTGCTAACTTTGCATGCTATTTTTTGATAACCAAATAGTTAAAATAAAAAAAAAATTTAAAATGTAAAAATAAATAAGTTTTATATGTACCAGATCTATCTATTTATCTATAACAAAATATTCAGAGAAGCATTAAGTGCACCTAGCGACAACTTAAGCTATGAAAGATGTAGCGACTACTTAAGGGTTAAACTAAACTAAAAAATAAAAAAATTCTTGTCAATCTTATCCGTAAACTCATTGTATATTGCAAGATATAATTGCTTTTGCAAATTATACATATCGCTGTACTAGTTCTAAAATGAGACATCTTAAAAAAAAAATGTGTGTACAATCTTCTTTCCAACAATCTGGTATAACGTTATAAAAACTTCTAAAACATTTATAATTATAATATAATTTCCAATTTTATTAAAATTTTAATGTCAATATGTTACGACCAAATCCCAAATAGCTCTTATTATCAGTAATAGCTAGCCATTATTAATAAAGCCAACCATTTTCGCCCGTATTCAAAATAATAAATAAAGATCAATATTTTGAGTTTATGCGGGCTTATATTAAATATATAATACTAATAATAACTAATTTACTTTAGCTAAAATGAAAGTAAACTACTTATTTAGTCTTATTAACTTTTATTTACCAATTTTTTGAATTAGTAAAGAAAAGCATTCTCTTTAAATATATTTAACATTATACGAGAAAAATTAATTTAATTAATACAGAGTGTTAAGATAAGAAACGTACAACTTTAATAAATTTTTTAACCAACTTGAATGATTCAAAAACCATTTAAAATGGATTTTTGAGTACTATAGAGGCGGGTACACACATACAAACATGTATGGTTTATTTTTAATGTTCTTGCAATTTAAGTTTATTAAATCACAACATATATAGTGGAAACAAGATTAGAGAGTTACTTGCGTGCTCTATAAAATGATGGGAAATAATTGGAAGGCATTGTCAATAGAAGAAAAAAGTATTATGATTGCCCGATAATGGCAAATCTAATGCAACAATCTCTGCTAAATTTAATTTATCACATTCATCAGTGACAACAATATGAAAAAACCGAGCCGAATTAAAGCCGGTTTTAATAATTATATATTTGTAGTACAAATGCATAATTTTTTCAATTTTTTAATCTATAATTTTATTATGACAGGATTTAGCGTCCAATCGGATAAATCATCCAGATTATACTGGTTCGCGGACGTTATATTCGACTTTCACTGTATATCCAAAATTAAAAAGAATTTTTTATGCTTAATATTATAATAAAAAAACAAATATTAAATTGTCAAAAATCATACGCATGTTTTTTTTTTTTTTTTTCAATTTTAATTATTACACATCTCTATTTTAATATATTTTTGCTTTTCTAATTAAAGCGACTTGAAATTAGAATTAAATTCCGAGTATTCCCAGATTAAGCAGATTAAAATTCAATTGAAATTGAGATAAATGTAGTCATAATTGCAAGAACAAGTTCTACCAAATAGAGTAACATAAATTTGACGTTAAATTAGTTGCAATAAGTTTAAGTACAATGATGCAGGGCCTAAAATAACAATTACTATGAAAAACTTGTTTAATAAGATGAATATTTATTACACTTTTCCTTCCATTGTTTATAGTATATACCGTAATTTATAATAAATTTATTAACTCACCTTGCCAAATGCTTTCTCCGTAATACTGTGAACAGGAGTAGGTATTCCATCCTGAAATCTAGAATCCTTATGACATTGACTAATTGGAACAAAAAGTGCCCTCTCTCCATTACACTCGAAGAATCGTTGCCCATTCCATGTACCATCAGTGAGATCCAACGGTAAATGCTGCTGTTCCTCTTCCAATTCAACTCCCACCAATACATAATTGGTACCATTCTCAACACCCATCCATTTAACAACACCATACAGTGGTTCGTCACTAACATCATTAGATACTTCAACTAATGATCCAATAGTCAAATCATTAGTTTCGGACGGATTTGGTTCGTAAAAAGATTTTTCTACTTGATGCGAAGTAGATGGTATTGACCTCTTCAATTCATTAGCCTCGTTGATTTCTAGGACAAAAAGAGGTAATCCACTATAAATGTCATCGACACTGTCCATATTATTATAAATTGGTTCTTGGTAATAATAATCATGATTTGTATATGGATTATTATTAATATGAAGCTTCAAATTTCTATTACGCGGCATGACACTTATTGTAAATTGTATGTAATTACAAAAAGACACCACGCTGCCACATCAGAAATTAAAAATAGACTAAGTCTATTAAAAACATAGATGATGCTAAAACCTACTTAAGCTAAATATAGATTCCCTAACATGGCTGCTATGTTTAAGTGAATAATTCTAATACAGGTAAATATAAACTCACCCAAATCAGTATAGAATTTACTACTGGAGTATGATTTGACACCTACTCGATCTTGTGCCAGCTTAGTTTTCCTAGGAACTGTTTTGCTTCCATTAATCACAGAATTTACATTTTTAACCCTACTTTTTCCACTAACAATTTCAGTATCGAACTTATCATAATTCTTCTTAATATTCGAAAATGCTTCTAATTGTTTGTTATCAGTCGTGCCGGACCAGTTACCTCCTATAACCTCAATCAAATCAATTTCCGATTTGTTTTTAGCCTGGCTATTATTTTTATGTATCAAGTATGTGTTGTCAGATTGTAAAATGCTGTTTTGATCAAAATCATTGTTTGTATTGACCGTGTCCTCATTTAACATGTCTTGTATGGAATTTGTTGCTTTAAAATAATTTGATTGTTTGTTTTTGATCCCGTTTTCACAGTCCGGACGTCTGAGGTCGTTTATTGTGATGCGTGAAATGTTTTTCTGCAGACAAGAATCAATTTCACTTTGTGGTCTTTTCTGAGCAGTGGATATTGTATCATTTGTATTGCAATGTGGAATTATTTTATCTATAGTTGTAAATAATCCAAAGCCAGGACGACAATTAAAATACTGAATCCCTGCACAGGAGCCGTCACACATATTTCCCTTTTTCTTCTCCTAAAAACAATACAATTTTTATGTTCTCAGATAAGATAAGAAACATTGTGATTGTGTGATGTATGCAATATTTACATGTAAATGGATGCCAAAACATTTTCCAATTCCTTTAACATTTCCAATTAGTTTTACAGTTCCTAGATAAATACCATCGTCCCCATGAAATCCTACAACCATATCTGTTGTTATTTGCAAGATTTTCTGAATTCGTTGTGGATTTCTGGCAAGTTTAACTCTTTCTTGAGGAGATGCCACTGCAGCCAAAAATGGCCATAATTTTTCATCTACCATTTGTATCGAATCGAGTGAGCATGTAAAGGAAGTGCTTTCCCACATCTCCCCTTCTTTTAGGTATCTTATAGTACATCTTTTATTTGTTAGTATTGCGTCTATTTTAACAATTTGTCCAAGTAATGCAGTTCTTTGGATGTGATTCTTTGATGATTCTGTTAGCAATTCATTTTCAATTAGAATACCATATTCTGACTTTTTTAAATCCATTTTAAATAATTAATGCATTTTTATTCGTTCACATATTTAACAATAATTGCCTAATATGGACAATGGGTATGAGTAACAACAGTTAATTTAACAGTAGTGTAGTAAATACAGAATCATGCGACATATGTCAAAATGTGTGACACATAACAAATAAACAAAAAACTACGCAGTTCGACAACCATCGCAAACAATTCGAGTGGAACGGCGGGAAATTCAAAACATTTTCTCATCAAATAAAAATTTAAAACTTGCTGATTATTAGTAAATACTTTAATGATTTATTTAATCGTATTGATTATTTTATAATTATTTTTGTTTGTAAATGAGAAAGAAAATTGATTAAATGATTAACAACTTACATATTTTATTATTAAATGCAAAATAAATGGGTCACAAAATGTCACATTTTCTTTTATAATCAATAATTAAATTTAAAGATGTGTATGATTGAAAAAATCAATTAACTTCAGTTTTTATAAAACAAAGATATTAGTAATAACATTTTCTATTGAATGAGGCTATTAGTATTTTCCCTGCTTGGTCCTAACTATTTATGTAACTATTCACGCGGTTCACAGCTAACATGGGTGGCACGCAGAAAATTTTAAAACATGATTTTTAACTCCCCGCTTTCCCTGACGGCATATCACAAAATAAAAATTAATAAATTGATTTTTTTTAATTCATTATACATATACATATAAAATTGTAACCAACGACAATCTGCCGCAAATTATTTGTGGATTTGGCTTAGCTTAGCCGACTCGTCATTCATGGTTTTAGCGACTAACAAATTTACAATGAATTAACGATTATCTCTTTTAATTTTAATGTCACACTTGAAAAAAAAGCTGAATATTGAATGCTTCCTTGGGATCGATTGTAGCACCCCCTACATTGATCTCAACTATGGTCCTTCTGCCCACCAGAACGGCGGCTTTTGTTTTTTGTATTGCCAGCTCTAAACCCACCTCCTTACCTGATCGCCTTCAGAGAGATCCAAACTTTGCGTTGCCCCTGACATCGATCTAATTTTTTCTGATCCTTACTTGGTTCTGCCAACCACTTTTCAAATTGCTCGATGTTTTCATTTAGTGAAAAGTAACAAGAGTACATAATTGCCTCCACCCAGGTAAGCCGTGGTAATTTTCTGATTTTGTTACCTGACAGTTATGGAGTTTTCGGCTGTGTGGCACAGTGCATAAAGAGTGACACAGCCTATGTCACTCTTTATGCACTTTTTATGCCTCTGTAGCGATTATATAGCACTACTATAAAGCATTACAGCTCTTGTTACATCTCTCCTAGAACATATAAACGTTACTGAGCATGGTTCATTTAAACATTGCTTTAGCTCTATATTGAAAATAAAGATGTCATTTTGTAGAGTTGTTGCTAAGTATTTTTTATATTTAGTGAATATACAGTCAGAAGTTTTTAAATAAATTCACTAGATTCTGCTAACCATATGAAAAATAAAGCTTCTCTTACCTGCAAGAATAAAATAGGGCTTACCTTATCCACAACAAGATATCTTGTGTAATTTAGTAGATATTTGAAAAATGTTATAGTACATTTTTGTAACAAATTTAAAAAAATATAATAATAGATAGTTAGTTAGTAATCTATCTTAACAATCAATTAAATAAATATAATAAGTATATTGATAAATTGTATAATAATAACATATCTATTTATAGTTGAGTATTTAAAATCTTCAGCAGCCTGATTATGACACTTTGCAAGAATCCACTTCATTGTCGATTTCGTTGGCAAGATCTCCCTTTAATATATTATTGACCACAGCTCTAGCCAAATATCCCATCGATTGAGAGTATGAAATTTCAAACAAATACTTAATTTTCTCTTCTTGTATATCATTATCCTAAAATAATAAATACAAAAAATATATTTATAATATTGTTATTTCATTTTTTTATATTACCTTCACATACATATGAGCTGCATCTTTAATTAGTTGCTCTAAATCTAATGGTTGACTAAAATTTAATTCAGGATTTCTTACTAATATAGTTGATACAATTGATAATAATTCAACCACAAGCTGTCTGTATTCTGGTTTTTGTATATGATTCAACATCTAAAAGTGATATCATTATTATTATCTGTTTAATAATTTAACATAATCAGAAATCCTTGTATTCAATTTTCAAAGTTAATTTTAATTAAATAAATACCTGTTCGACCAATAGTGCGAAGGTTATTTCAGACCTAGTCATATTGGAAAGTGTTGGTTGTTGTGGTATAAGTGTTCCCATAACTTTAATGCCTTGAGTTGTCCTTGTCATAACATCCCAAACTTGGTTATAAAAAGATCTAGGCACCCTACACAAACAACCTTCTAATTGTCTGCGTTGCAATGGAGACAATCTAAAGTAAATAGTTATTGAATGCAAGTTCAAATTACAATACTAATACTTACTGTTCCTTAGCAGCCCATTCTTTAATTGATAATACTTTAAACAATAATTGTCTAACTTCATTAGGACTATGATCTTCCAATTGTTTCAAACTTCCTTTTATTTTTAAATAAAACTTTATTGCTTCCAAAACCCACCCAACACGAATTTTTAATATGCCTCTAAATAATTCAGGATCAGTGGCTATTAATCGACCACAATACAATATTATTTCTTGTTGTAATACAGCTTGAATGGTGTCATATGGTTGAACTGTATTATACATTACGGATTGTATTTCGGCAGGTGTCATTGGTTTATCAAAAACTGTTTCTTTTTGACCAATTACACCAACTGTTAACTAAAATGATAATAAAAAATAATTCAGTAAAAAATTATTGTCTGTAAATGAAAGTCATAAATAAGAAATTTAGACCAGAGTTGATTTGAACATTACACAAACAAAGTTTGTCATACTTAAGCAATCTTTTATCCACAGTAATTTGTATGCAGTTTGAACGGTTTGCAAACAGTTCAATCGTGTGATTACTGTAATTGATGTCACATCAGTTACAGTAATGTGAAACAAAGCAAAAGCAAAATTTGTTTAATAAATTTACATGACATCATACTCTCTTCTTATTTGAAATTAAATTTACTTACTTGTTTCCCATGAACTAAAACAGCAGTGATAAATGGACTGATAGAATCAACAGTGTGATGTAATATGCTGCTTGTATATCTAACAGCAGCCCAATGTCTTACGCAACCTGCTTGATGATAAAGATGTTGCATATGATCTTCTATAGTTGCTCCATCAAAAATGTATTTTGAGCCCTCCCTTTTCATAATAAAGCCATATAATTGACAACGTATATACAAACTTGCATTATTGCGAATAGCTTCAATAATATCAGGCAATGGTCTATGTTGAAAATGCTGTAATATATGCCAATATAATCAACATATTATATGATATCGTGACCAATCTTACACTGTAATTTTCTAATTCCTCGTTACAATTTACCACTCTTGGAACATCTGTTAAACTTTGATACCCAATATATTCATGTTCTAACTGTTTGAATTGATTAAAACATTGTTCCGCCAAATCTGCATCAACAATATTCATAAAATCTAGATGCTCTGTAAATATAATTAGTAAAAAAAAATCAAAGTTAATCAATTTTAATATCCATACCCACACAAGAACTAGAAATTAAATTTTGTAATCTCCCAATTCGTACTTTAATACCATCGCAATATCCTTTTTTAAGCATTGCTAATAAATCTAACATTTTTTTGAATTGAGGATCTCGCATATGTTCCTCCCTTATTAATAAACAAACGGTGGGTCTTCCAGATAAACGCCAGTATCTTCCAACGAATTGCAATTCAGTCTTTATGTCATCTATCAAGAGAGCCATATCACGATATAAATAGAAATCTGATACTTCAAATATTAATGGATAACAAAGGACAGTGCTTCCACAAACTCTATATATCTACAAAATAATAATTTAAATATTCATAAATCATTTAATAAAAACAAATTATAATACCTTACTAGTTCCCAAACTTCCTATTGGTCTAACAGGACGACCTTTTAAATTTAATTTTTTATTCACTCCAAGATGTTGGTAGACTTTAACTAATTGTGTTGATGACCATATTTGAACTGGTTCCACTTCATGTGGTGTTTGAGTTTGTATACCATAAGTTGCCATCATTGCTTGTAGACGCATTGATTCAGCAATGAGCACGATTTGGACAACTAAATCAGTTGCAGTTCCCTGTACAATAGTTACAAATTTATTCTTTATTTTACTTATTGATAAAATGATATGTTAATGAGCTAATCGTATATATTAAGATATAGTACTATTCTAAAAACACAAATGTAAGGTATCTAATTATCTTATTTTAATTTGTTAATTGGCTACAACTTTATTCTAATTGCCATATATAATTTTAAAAACAATCAAATTATACATATTCATATTTGATTTTATAAAACAAACTGCTTTTTCATATAAGACACAGTGCAATCTCTCTTAAAATGCGTGTTCAAACAAACTTATTTTAAATTTCTTAGCTATGCATCTCAATTATATTCCAAAACATGTCATTCCCTTTTTTTATTAGAAGTAAGCATATAGTGTTCCTCGCCAATGTTGAGTCTTGTACCTAATTTTACGTAGTTTTTATACTATTAAAAAAACGGGGCTGGTGTTACGTTATTGATCGCACCAATGTGCCTTCCAAATAGTACTTGAATGTTGCCGAGTATCTTATTGCATCCGTATTTCATCCCGAGACCCTAACATATTCATATGCAAGGTGTTAAAGAAATGTAGTCAGATATGAAAGTTTTAGTAAAGATAAATCTAAATCTTTTCCAGAAATTTAAAAAACACAATTATTATGTTTTGATTCTTATTGAAATATCATGAATAAGTTTAACAAAGATATATTTCACAAAATGCGAGAGAAAAATTGATCCTATTAGTTTCAAGCCAATAATTTTTTTTTTTAATTTTTTCTTTGCTTAAATTTTAAACAGAAATACTTAATATTAAATTCTAAAAAGTATTCAACAAATTGAAATTTATTTAGTCTTTTCAAAACCTCTACTTTAAATAACCGTTTTTCTTGATTTACTTGTTTAAGACACTGTTTCCACAGTAAATATTATAAATGATGAAAATGCAAAATTGTAAAAATTATGGCAATTATAATAATACTATTATAAAAAGAATATATTTTTAGTCATTCCTTTTTACAACTGTTATGTATGAAAGCAACAGTTACTTACAATACATGGATTTGCCTGTGATATGAAACAGATTTAATTAAAAAAATTTAATGTAATATTTAAACATCAACTTACTTGGAAAGCAGAATATCTACCACCCTTCCTTGGACGATTGTAAGATGGCAGGTATCTCCTCACCGGATCCAATTCATTCACATGTAATAATCCGCCTGTTAAGAGTTGAGATAGAATAAACATGGCTTGATTCCATAAAAATAATCCTGGTTCATCACAGGCATACCGAGTTACTGAACCAGGTTGGGACCGTTCTCTTTCAATACTATCTTCAGGAACATAGTAATATTTTGGTATGAATGGATCTATAATAAATTTAATTGTTATTCATTTGCTATTGATAAATATAGAATATAAGCTTGTGATGAGTTTTTTATTACCTCCATATTGGTCAGTTAGCATGATAGATTTGAGAAGTTCTTGGTATTCAGTGATTTGGTCTGGTAAAGACTTGAAAACACCATCGATTATCATAAATATGTAAAATAAAGGCCATTCGCATTCAATATTTTCATATCGCTTTATTTCACCTTTTTCATAAAATCTGTAATTAGAAATTAAAATCTCATTTAGTTGTCACGTATTTCAATTAATAAATTGTATATTTAGTAAACAATACCAAATGATATAATGAACACACATTCAACTCAATTCTTCTTCATTAGTTATTATGTACAAAATGTAAATAAAGATCTAAAATTATGAAATAAAATAACTGAACCCGATATCACTTAATATTTACAATTGTTTTAAAAACTTTTATAAGATTTTTTTTCAGCTTCAAATTCTTCTTGAATTTATTGCAGTTTTTTTAAGTTTCATTTCCTTAAATTGACAACAAAATTTATAAGAATAATAATTGTAATACCTTTTGCTGCTATCCTCAAGTACACATTTATATCCATCGCGACTGTATCTTTTAAATCCATATCTGCCTTTCAATTTAGACACTACATTATTTTTCGTGGTGTTATAAAGCAATTCTTCATGACTTCCGAAAGCTGGAAATGATACTGTTGTTATAAGAGCTGCATCTACTGCCTATAAATTCATAAAAACTGATAAAAGAAAATAAATAATAAACAATAAATTAATCAAACATAAAATAATCAATATGTAAATACTTTATTTTATAATTTCAGGTATGTCAGAAAAAACAAATTGCCTTAAAAAAATTATGAAAGTTAATACACAATAAACAAAAACTTCTGGATCGTTCAACAGATCAAAGACTGATTTATTGAACAGCTCACACTATAATATTAAAATATGACATTTATCTAATTATAGTTTGTTCGCGTTAAGACTGCAGTAGTAGTTGTTATGGCAACTGGAAAACAATGCTCTGGCTGGCTTAGAGGCCTACCCAATTTACAATAGAACATCTACCAGATTAAAACAAAGCTACTTGTAATTGAATAAATTTAGTTAACAATATTTACTATTTAATATTTATCAATTTTTTGCGTTATTGTAACTAGGTTAAACCATTTGTAAATATGTATTTCAACATTAAATTACAATTTTTTGTTGCTGACGTACAGTATAACCTCAAAAACTTAAATATGAGTAAACGTCATGCAGTTCTAGGAATGGTTTTTAATAAATTTTAGTATTAAAAGTGACTAATATACATTTCTATTAAACATATTAATATTTAATTAAAAAACAATAAACTATATTGTTTCTGCTTTAAAGTTTTTAAACAATTTAAAATAATTTTATTATAATATAATAAACAAAGTGAAGTTAGCTGTATTATAATGCTAACAAAGATAAGTTGCAATTACAGTTGTGTGATATTGACTTTATAAACCACTCCCATCACTGCAGTCTTAACGCGGACAAACTATAAATCACAAATCAAAGGCTACAGAGATTTAACTTTTTGATAAATGTCATTTCAGTTTGCCCAAGACAACTTGCTTGAATGTTCAAAGTTAAATTTTTGAAGTTAATAAACAAAAATTTATAATTTAGCAATAAGCAAAATTATAATATTTCTAATAAATATAAATTGGTAGGCAATCTGATTGGTTAATTTGAAAGATGATGGAAATAATTGACAAAAGATATTAAAATGTTTTAAAAAAACTATCCACAAATTTACATGTAATAAAACTACTTAAAACTGGTGATTTAAATCCAAAAAGAAAACAAGAACAAATTTTAGAAATATTAGATTTCAGCATAAAGAAATGTCAATCATATAGCAATTTACAGGCCACTAAGGCAAAATAGATTCTCTCCATTTAGATGGCAGAAAGTGCCATTGTTGCATAACAAAGATATACAGCTTAGCTTAATTTTTGTAAACGGTTTATTGAATGGAATATGCGCATTTTATTAAAAATTATTTTTGGTGTTACATTTGGGCTTTAAACTACAGTGAGTGTAGTTTATTCAAACATTTTGCCCAATTCTTTTACTTCAGAGATATAGTTTTAAAAAGTAGATGATATTCCATGGTAGCAGTCAAGTTAGAAATTGGTTAAAAACCAACTTCCCTAGCTAATGTATTGGAAGTAATAGCCCAATACATTGGCCTCCTCTTTCTCCATCTTCCATCAATTTATTAAATAAGTGGTTATAGGCTACTTATTTTGTTTAAAGGGGTTACTAACATACATTAGCAATCATATTATTATGCATAATCTTCTAAATTCATTTTGTGTTTCACACAGTTTTCCTTCTATCTTTGTTTCAAGTCTCATTGTTAGAATGCTTTAAAATATTTTCTCTGTTGTGTTTGGCAACGAGATGCCTCTGTAATTCTCACATTTTTTGACATCTTTTTTGGATATCAGTAATATGATTGCTATTTCCCAGTCTGTTAGGATTTTGTTCATCTTTACTATTCAGTTAATTAATTAATAATTGTTTTTCACCATATATTTTATCATTTTGGAAGTTACAGTAATGCCAAAACATCGTGGGCACATGGAATGTGTGCGCAAATAAAGGATGCTAAAATGAGCAAAGGCATGAGTGCAACAGAGCAAACATAATTTTTGTGTATATTATGTTGCTTATTATAACGATCAATCTGTTCTTGGGTTACACTATACGATCCTGTCACAGTGCCTTTCCTGTTCTTAATTTGTCTATAGCTGCTTTTAACTCTTCTTGTTCTTCAATAATTTCTGATTGTTTTCTTCCATTTTTAATCCAACGTTTTCCCATGCTACGTTTTTTGCCTCTGCTATCATTTTTTTCACTTTCTTTCTTAGCTCTTTATATTTTGCACCTGTTTCTTCTGTTTTTGAAGGTATTTTTTCTCTTTTACTGTTTGTTTGACTTCGAATGTCTTCAAGCTGTGTTTTTGTGTCTTTTATCATCTTGTTCTCCACATGTATTTCTTGTACTTGATAGTATGAAATTTTTAAATGTGTCCTAGATTTCTTTTAACTGTTCCTGAATGCTTTTTCGTTGTATTTTCTTCTTATCTCGTCTTCTCCAAGTTTGTATGCCTTTATCTTTTATTGCACTTTGCATGATTTCCTTTCAGTTTTTTTTCTTGTGTTGTTAGTTTTGTGTTTAAAAGGTGTAGTCGCTTCCTATCTCATATCCTTTTACTACTCTTGTATCTTTTCATTTATTGTTGTGTAATCTATAACCGGTTTATGCTCTCTCTCACTCTTGCGTACGTGTAGGTCTTTGTGTTTGAATTTGGTGTTTTTTGATTATCAGTTCATTTACTTTTCCAGCAATTTCCTACCATTATTATTCAAGGTGTTTTTTCCATATGGTCCTTCTATTTGCTTTCCTATTCTTTCATGTATATCTCTTATTATTGACTCACTTTTTGACTCCTCTATTATTTCTTTAGCTTGTAGAACATTTCAGTGACTTCAACTTTTGCATCTTCATTCGGTCCGTATACTGCTATGCATGTTACTTCTCTAGCTCTAAATCCATTATTGATATTTGTGAGCTTACACATTCCCAGTTTTGCATCCTCCTTTTCCACTCTTTATGTATTAGTATTGCCACCATTGCCCTTTCTTCTTCCTCTACACCACTGTACATTAGTATATGATCGTTTACTAACTTTGTTCTTTTGCCTTTTTTTTTTATTACCACCATATATAGTCCCTTTCATTTCTTTCTCCTTCTAGGTTATGTATTTGTACGCCTTACTAACATAACATACTATTTAGTTTAAACCAAAACACTGGAAATATTTATTTTAAACTATAATTCACTAAATCATAGTTTACAATTAGCTACAAAGACAACATTTTGATACATTTTTTTAATATTAAGAAACTATTATGTAGTTTTTTAAATAAAACCGAGAAAGAAAAGAAATGTTTTAATAAATTATAACAAATATGATAATTTGGTACTGGGTTTTTATAAATGTCTGGGATTATGTAATCACTTTAAACATTTCGCCTTTTTTAAATTGTGCACCAAACTATTTACTTTGATTTGACAGTTCAACTTCAACTATATTTACGCACACCAAACTTGAATTCATTATTTCACTAGAGTGGCACAAACGTACATTAGATGTTTACATAATACAAAACTTTTATTTTGACCCTGTATAAGCTAATATTGAATATAACAATTTTCCTTTTTTGTAATACATATTACATATGCTATCTCCAATTATATTCTAATGAATCCATACCATGTGTGCTATGAATAGAAGCCATTCATAGTGATATCATTTTACATTACTAATAATTGTTATAGAAGTGGTACTAGTCAATAGTATTTTCTTGGCCACCTTATCTATAGGTAGATAAGTTGCTATACTTCTATTATTATATATGCTGTTGCCCTTTAATTTATTCCTTTTAAAAAAATTCTAACCACATTTAAGTAAATATTTGTATGTTGTGTTGATAAAAGTAATATAATTAGGAATGAATTAGTGTTATGAATATTATAACAGAAATCCTTGAATCTTATATACAGTCAATAAACACATACAAACAACATGGCCTCATTTTCATAAGTCATTTTTAATACTTGATAAGTTTCTGGAGTGTTTTAGTATTTCACAATGGTATGTAATTGTTTCATAAACTGAAAAAATGTGAAATATGATTTGTCACAAAATTGCAATTAGTGACATGAAATATTATTTCAATGAAATCATAAACTATTTTGATCAATCAATATGCCCTACTAAAAATTAGAAAAAAACTGACATAAAATAAACTTTCATTTACCTTAGATGAAGATTCTCTGGGTAACATAGTTTCAAAAATGCTTCTATTACGATTATGTGCATCAATATCTACATAGATTACACTCCATGCAGCGCCTTTCTCTCCAAACAAATTACAACCATTAATCGCCTCCAATGCAGATTTTGCAAGTCCTATTGAACTTGCATGTATTTCAGGTGTACCATCATTATATTTACTTCCTCGTTCCCATATGCCATAATCTGGTGTTCTGTATGCTCGCTCCACATAATATACTAAATTTTGTATGAAAGCTACTTCATCCTTAAATTATATATATATATACATAAATAAATAAAACATTATAGAACAGATTTTATAAGATACATTTTTATGCATAA
Organism: Tachinus rufipes; assembly: GCA_963932245.1. Lineage (NCBI taxonomy): Eukaryota > Metazoa > Arthropoda > Insecta > Coleoptera > Staphylinidae > Tachinus > Tachinus rufipes. The sequence goes on along the minus strand of OZ010741.1, from coordinate 38,354,515 downwards.
GCCCAAGTTTAAAAAACAAAGCCTAAGGAATAAAGGATCAATTTATTTATACCTTTATTTATTAAAATCAAAATGCAAACGTTTTTAAATATTCGCTTGCCAATTGTTACAACATAATATATATTAATATAGCATATTTAAAATTTATATCACTTGATTTAATTGTTTCTGTTATCAACTTTTAAAACAAAAAGGTTCCATATCGTATTGAATCCATTACAATGTGTGTTAAATAATCAAATCCGCTCCATGGCAATACCAAATAGCGTGTCATGATATGATTATGAACATAAAATAAAAGATATTTGTATTGAGAATGAAAAATTTAATGTATTTTTATACCATACCTGTGTGTAAATAATTTGCAAGCCTGATGTTATCATTTGAACAAGGAATATCAAATAAATAGAAACAACATCAATTTGAAGATGGTTGTATTTTTCATCTGAATACACCTGGTCTCCTGTGGTTAATTTAAATTTTACATGTAGTGCATGAATGCTGCATTGATTTTTCTTGAACAGTTCGATACGACTCGCCTGCTTTATCCAACATTCCAGTATACCTCGCATGCATTTAACTGTAGATTGGCCCAATTCGTATGATTTACCACGATCATCATCGATTCTCCTATAAATAATAAATAATATAGTATATTATCTTCCTTTACAGATGAAACGAGTTATGTCATTGCTTAAAACATCAAGTGGTAATGCAACCATTATCACTTCAAAAGTTGAATCAAATTATGAAGAATTGATACAAGCTTTAAGCACACCTGATGTAGTAAAAAATGGTAATTATTTACATTAAAATGTAGTAATTAATTTTCAAAATTAATTGTTAAAAATTTAAAATAGAAATTTTTATTTTTCTCACCAAATCTATTATACTTTCTTGTTGAAAATACAATACCCAGTAAATCTAAATATTTTAATATTATACAGAATATACAATAAAGAAAGATGTAAGTAAACTGGGATATATACAATAATGAAAACAAAAGCAAAAAAACTAGATCAATAGCAGACTTATAGCCGTATTCTGAACATTTTTTACAGCAATGTTAATTAACATTTTGAACGTTGCTAGGCAATATTTAAAAAACTCGATACCTGATTGGTTAAAAATCAATTTCTACAGCGATGTTAGCTAACATCGATGTTAAAATATGTTCAGAATAGATCCAATAGTCATAGCTTTGTTGATTAAAAGCTACATTGGTGTTTAAAATTTTGTATCGATCATTAGCAGTTGAATTATATACTATAATAAGTGTGAGTAGATGTATGGTAAGTAACATCCAATAAATTTATAAAATTATGTTATCAATTCTCATAGAAAAAGAAAATATATGTGATAATAACGGCTTTTATTGGCAGTAAAAATATTACAATTAGTGTGTATAACGTTGTGGTTAAAGTTTTCAACTGAAACAATATTTGAATTAAAATAACTAGTAGTATTTGTAAATGCACTTGTGTAAACTTGTATTATCAAAAAAATGACGTTTTTTTTTTAATCTTCAAAATTAAAATGTATAATACTTTATAGAATTACCTATAAGATTGATAAAGTCCCCATACTGCTGATGCACAGTAAACACTATCTCTAACACTTCCAATTTCTGTGTCGGCAGATGACACAGGAAATAGGCCAGTTATAGGACATTGATATCGTAATAATTGTCGCTTAACTAGAACACAATACTAAAAATATTAAGAAAATACACATACACAGATGCCTATAGCTTTTATTAGTCATTACCATGTTTAATTTATATTAAACTACAGTAATTTAATATTTTAAGAATGATTTATCATTATATTTCATTTGAATTCATTCAATTTTTTACTTTGACGGCCGTATTTATAATCCTACAGCAGGCAGGCACCAAAACATATAAATATGTATAGCAGATTTAATTGAAAAGTTAAGTTATATCCATTGACAGAAGATAAAAGGACTCAAACTACAATCTCTGAATTGGAATGCATCTCTGGAGGTTTGACTTCAAGGTTTTGAAACCAGAGAGTAGTTTCTACTAATCCTAGTTGATAGCTTAAAAAGAATTAGCCAACCAAACTCCATTTTAGTGCCAAACTACAGAACACTTCAATATATCCTTATTCATCTTTGATATTTTAAAGCTACATACATCAATTTATTGTTCAATTTTAAAGACCTACTTTACATAACAGAACAATATTGAGATTGCAATGCAAATAATATAGTATAAAGCAAAATAGCAACATTTTCTGGGATGAATTTCATGTGATATTCCTATCCCAAGTTACATTCAAATACTATAAATTAGTAGATTGAAGTATTTTATTTAATTTATTTTTAAATAGTTGAAGGATGAAGAAAACTACATTCTTGAGAAGTATAACCAGCATTTTTATGGATTTGAATATGTATAAAAATGCTTATATAATTAGTATAAAACTACGTCGGGCATACCAAGCCACAGAGAAGACATGTGTATGTTTAGATGGGAATATGAAGTAACAATAGATATATCTAGTGTACTTCATTCATATAAATAATCAGATTTTATTCAAAAGTTTGATTGAGAGCATATGTTATGCTCCATATCCTGCTTGGTTAACATATCTTTGGATTATCTCTTTCTTGGTTTTAACCCAATGTTTTAAATAGGTTATAATTACAGATCTGTATTACAGATAAAATCAAAGTAGAAAATTTTCGATTCAGTAAGTAATTAAGTGATTAAAATTATTTTTAAAATATATTTTAATGTCCATCAGCTGTTCACTTAAAAGCAGCTCCATCTATGTTTGTTTCACTAGATGTTCCAATATGTATTTTCTTGTTTATTGACATTCAAATTTAGAAAATGAAACTTGAGAGCAATATTCAATATATATATAATATATATAAAGCCAAGTCTAGAATGGCAACAAGACCTTGTTATCATACAGTACCACGTCCATGTCATAACTTACACTTACATCTTTTGCATGCATGCAAGCTCTGAACATGATTTACATTATTCTTGTCCAATTTATTACACATCTTTTTTAATAACATTTTAAAGATGGCTAAGCAACATTTAAAAACTTTGTGCCCAATCGATGATTTTATGTCAGAATAGTCGTTAAGTGAATCAAATCTAAGAAAACCATCATAATGTATTTTAATATGCATATTTGAATCAAACAAAATAAATATTGATTTATTTAACAGTTTATACCAAATTTCAAACAAATACTATAGTAATTCAAGGTCATGTTTGTTTTGATTTAGAAGTAGTTTATAAATATAACAGAAGTCTTCCCAAATTGCTTTCACCCATACAGCTTGCAAGCAACCAATTAATTTGTGTTGCATTTTAAATTATTATATTGCCTTGATTAAATAAATAATAAATTAAAAGAGTCTTGTTAATTCAATACGCTTTATCATGCAGAGTGAGTTATTTATAGAATGTTTAGTAAATTCCTCCATATTAATAAAACAAAACTATAAAGATCAATGCTTCATTTCTACGCCCCATAGATAAACTTTAACCTAGAGATTAACAAGTTATATTACCCATGCCATAATAAATATCCAATTGTCTGACAGTGTCCTCATAATTAGATATTTTTAAAAACTGCTCCAAACTATCTTCAGCACAACTATTCTGTCTGGTGTTCCTACAACTGATATTATAGTTTTAAATATTACTGATCATACTGCATACTACTATTTACCTATGGCTATACATTGCCAAATTTTATATTTAATATTTCCAATCTATTTATATATTATTCAGTCAAACATACATCACAAAGTCAAAAGGTGACTTTAATAAATAGGTTATGATGATCCAAAGACCAAAACATGGATGAGAGGAAAATAAAACAAACAGTGACACCAATCTAAAAACGATTACATCATAAATCTACTACAACTCAAAACGTACAGTTATTTAAAGTAAAACGCATTATTATATAATTTAATAAAACCGCTTATATATTTTTAAACACTTATATATTGATTAAATTAATTTATATGGCTATTTAATTATTATTATAGAAATATTTTATTAAAGTTGGTATAGCTTCTAACAAGCGAGCAATCGTTACGTATTAATTCAAATGCAAATTGGTGGGGTCAACGTCAATCATTTTGTTCGATAACTACCGACTTTTTTTAATAAAACCATTTGTATATTCTGTGGCATTATTTAAAAGCATGCGGTTTTAACTGATTAGTGTTCAATTCAAAACGTGCCGTTTTTAAATTATTAACGTATTGCACAGTGCCCGAAAAATCGACCGGTTCTGACGATTTTGTAATCATGGAGGCCCTTATACCAGTCATAAATAAACTGCAAGATGTTTTTAATACTGTTGGATCCGATGCAATACACTTGCCACAGATTATTGTTCTTGGTTCACAGGTAAGATTAAGTAATCAATCAATAAAACTAACCTAATTGCTTTGTGTTGAATTTTGTAGAGTTCCGGAAAGAGTTCAGTCATCGAGAGTTTAGTAGGCAAATCATTTTTACCTAGAGGTGTTGGTATTGTTACACGTAGACCATTGATTTTACAACTGGTTTATTGTCCCAAAGAAGATAAAGAACATCGTTCTGCTTTAGAGGGTAAGATATTTTTTTATCATTTATTGAATTTAATTACTCATTTAACAGCAACCTTTTTTCAAAGTCTGAATCATTTAAGTTTTGCGTTACTTGATTGTCATTATTCATTTTGTTGTGCTGACATGTTTATATAAATTCTACTTTACATATGAACAGTATGTTAGGTGTTGTCTAACCACTAATTATCTAAATCTGTTTTTAAATAAATTTATCTTAGTACATTTCCGTTCGTGAAAGTATACAGATTGCTACTTATTTTTCTTAAATGGTGTTAAATGGGTTGCATACACAATACACATTGCAAACACTTCTTAATCTTATCTAAATGTATTTAGATATTTAGTGAATCATAGATGGAGCTGTTATTCACTAAATAGCTTATAGGTATTAAATTATTGAAATCAAACTTTAAACATCATTAAGAGGGTTGTATTAACTTCCTTATTTTGCCACTGGACGGATTTGTTAAATGAGTTAGCTGCTTTGCGTTGTTTAGTACACTAAAGGATAAATTATATGCTAACAGTATAGAAAGTAAATAAAAATAAAAATAAAACCAAATCATGAGATGTGACAAGAGAAAATACAAAAATTTATTGTATAAATAAGAGACGAGACAATAGAAGAGGTGACGACTTCAGGAGGACAATATAAGCAAACTTGAGTGTAGGATGGCTTAAGGTAGAAAAGCATTTGCAAAAAAGGAGATCTTTATGTCTAAGTTAAGGAATTAAAAAAAGTTAATAGAACAATATAAAATGGTGAGCTATTTTCAACCAATTTATGTGATATATATCGCTCGAGAAGTATAAGAAATTAGGAGCCTTATTCTGCAACACATTTGATATTGCGTTATTGCATTTGTTACTACTACTAAAATGCAATTAATTTGAGGTTTGTTATTGTTTTGTATTAAGAGTTTGTTTTAATGCTATTAATAGCCAGCAGAAGTGATGAAGAATATTGCAGAATAAGGCTCCTGACATTAATGAAAAGTTATGTTTAGGTAGACAATAATATAATGCAATACTGAAAATAATATATTTTAATTAATTACAAATTTTATTACGTATATAATATATTCTGTGTTGTGTATTGGAATAATAAGTGACAATATTAGTAACAAATATATGATTTGCTCTGATTGGCTCAAAATATCTTTTTAATTTCAGTTATTAATAAATATTTTAATTAATTGTGCTAACTGTTAATAGTGATGCTAAATATAGGCCAATGAATTGAATTGCTAAACATATCTGCTATACTCAAAACATAATGATACTAATCTGGAATACAGTACAAATTACAACAAAACCACTTGAAGATAAGGTGATTGAATTAATTCATTGATGTTTATTATTTTTTTTTGAGTGGTTGATTAATTTGTTAATTGCAAGGTCAATAATATAATAATCAATATTATTACAGAAGAAGGGTTTTACTTTGATGTAAGGTAACTAAGGATTTACCCAAAACTATTACATAAATCTTTACTCTGGAGTCATTTTGGTTTGCTAAACTCAGGAGTGGGTGGTTGGCTAAAATGACTAACATTGAATATTAGCGTAGAATTATCTCAGGTTTTCTTAAACAACAAAATTTAAGCATTTATGACATTTATTAATTCAGTACATTAGTAAAAATACATTATTAATGTTGATGTTAATGTAAGAGTGTTGTAGGACTAAGGTTTGGTACTAATGTAATTAATTTGCATATTTAAAAGTAGCTGGCAATACAAATGTTAGTCTAAATACTGCCTAATGTATATAATTTTATTACATACCATAAAATAAATTATTTTTATTTAAAATTTTAGAATGATATAGATATTGAACATAATTAGGAAAGTTGTGACGTTTATGGTTTTATTAAGTATAAAGTTCAAATTACTTGCTTTATATGGATTAAATATTATTCACTTCCTGTTATAAAAATAATGTACACAGGTGTGGTAGGAAATTTATCATAGTACTTAATTATGTAAGTGCATGTATGTGTGTGAATACAATATCTACTTGTTGTTTCATGTCATGTATTGTTTTTAAAAACACAATGGATACTTGGAAATTGTGTGTAATATAATATACAAATGTTATCTGATTCATTATAAGTTTTAAGTAATATCTATGCACAAATTTAATTAACTAGAAAATCTTAAAATTAACAAGACAAGTAATAACATTAAAAAATCAAATTTATGAAAAAATTATCCTAAACTAAAAAACATCCATAGACGCGTTTCGAGGCTTACCTCTCATCAGTATGGCTTTATTTATTCATAGTAGTACTTAATAATTGATTTGTAACTTACTTCGTCAACATTGTTCACCACCACAATTCAAAGTGAATATTTTAAAGAGTGTATTGACAAGTAATGTTTTTGCAATCTTTATTGAAATGTCAACATTTTATTTGTTGTTATTAATTTAGTGACTTTTTTTTTAATTGTTGAAATAAAGTATATTTGAGTGAAATAAGAGTACAGTGAAAGGAAAATTGTATATAGGGTCCCTCAAGGGACCGTTAATTTTGGCCGCTATATCCGGCCCGAGGTATATACAGGGAGTTTATAAATGAATGGGATTATGTAATCACTTTAAATATGTCGCCTTTTTAAAATTGTCCACTGTACGATTTGTTTTGACAGCTGTCCAGCAATCAAGGTTATAAGAATGTATACAAATGAAGATAATATTTTTAATATTGAATCCTACTTTAGGAATGGGCGGTTTGATAATGGGAAATGGCTCTATTCCATTCCGGATTGTGTTTGAGAGTTTACTGATAATTATAAACATGTAAACATATGAAAATATTTTTATTATTCAATTCTAAGATAAGCAACCTTATTTACGCATTTTTACTACAGCTAGACACGAATAGTCTAGTTGCCTTTTATACCGGCCACACAATACGTGTCTAGCTGTAGAGCGGCACAAACACACATTAGATAGTTACATAATCCCAAACATTTATAATCACCCTGTATATATATATAGGTATAATGCATAATTATAAACTTTGTACATGTACAAACTTAATGTAACAAAATAATTGCTTCCTTTGTTTTGAAAAACTTCTATTCAAGTTCAATTTCTAGTTTCCTGATAGATTGAAGCAAATTATCTTTCTCTGAACTTTTAAAAGTGATGTATGATCTAAGAGTAGTTAAGGCCTGTGTAGCATCTACAGTATTAGGGCTAGGATGATTATCATATTTATCATTATCACTGTTTTCGGAGTTTTCATCTGCAACGTTCTTTATGGTTTTCAAAATATTGGCGTTGTATAATTTGCCACATGTTTCTAATTCCTCAGCAATATTTACAAATTCAAAAAAAAATTGAGTACAAATGATATTTTCTATTTGTAGCACCTATTCAGATATAGGTATGTCATCTTCAGGTGGAAAATCATCAATTGTGTCGGAATTTTGTGTTCAGGAGGTGTCCAGGATGTTTAAAACAGCTTTTAATAGTTTTAGCAGATACCAACTGCCAAGCTTTAGACACCAGATTTATAGCTTCCAATATATTTATGGTAATTTCACAATCATTTTGTAAGCTAATTAATAATAATTAAGCAGCTAATTCTTTATATCGTTCTTGCAAAAGTTTGGTAAAAATAGTCTACGTCATCCACGCTTTCTTATTCGAGCCGGAAGTTACAGGAAGATGTTTTATACCCTTAAAACAACGAGGCTGTTTTGATTTTCCTATTGCGAGTTAGATTTTGCTTAATTGATCTGCTCATATTGGTTGCCAGTAATACAGTTATCCTTTCTTTTGACAGTTTTCTCTATTAAATTTTAAAGTTTTATTTTACGTAACTTTGTAAAAAAACGTTCCGTTTCGTCGGCGTTGAAAATCTGGTCATCATACTTTGCGTTTTTTTGTAGATTTAGTTTTTTTAAATAACAAAAGAATAATAAATCTAAGCGGTTTCTACAAACAAGACTAAAAAATAACAATGCAACAACAACATGTACACGAGATCATTTTCTTAATGCTTACATAATGTACAGGGAGTTTATAAATGAATGGGATTATGTAATCACTTTAAATATGCCGCTTTTTTTTAAATTGTCCACTATACTATTTGTTTTGACAGATCAACTTTGACAGCTGTCAAGCAAACATATGAAAACATATGTAGTATACTGGACAATTTTAAAAAGGCGGCATATTTAAAGTGATTACATAATCCCAATCATTTATAAACTCCCTGTATTTGTAGAGAAAGACATGAATAGACTTGTCGGTATACTCAAGTATCGAATGTGGTTGATTGTTTATTATGATGTCGGGATTATGACTTTACAAAGTGGCTTCGACTCTATAAGCGTTGTGACGACTCTAAAAGCGGACTTTTTTTACATTGACCTTTATTAAAAAAGAAGTATGGAGGATTACGAGGTTTTCAATGTGCTTTCCTGCGATCTTTTTGATTTTTTTGTTTGAATATTTAATCAATAAATTAAATAAAAACATTTTACATAGTCAATGTCATTTTATTAATTTAATTGCCTGAATTAACTGAGGTAAGCCAGTTGAATATATGGTGATCAAAACAACTCGCCTACCTTATCTTGAAAACAAACGGAACGTTTATTGATAAATTCTGATGTCAATGTGCATTTAGGTGTCCTATGTAATTAATTAGCAACTAATACATTCTAGGGATTGAAAAGATACTAAAATATTTTTATAAAATTAATAAAACACAATAAACATTTTCAAATACGCTTTATTGAACACTAACAATATACTTGCCTTTTTTAGCAAATAATAACAGTTGAATGTGGATTTTTATGAGAATTATTTATTTCAAAAATCAATTATAAAAATTAATTATATATAAATATGTACGTTCAATTATTACCAAATATGTTTTATTTCTAGGTACACTTGAATTGGACGATTGGGGTATTTTCCTACATGCCAAGAATAAAATATTTAAAAATTTTGAAGAAATCCGTAAAGAAATTGAAGATGAAACAGATAGAATGGCTGGAGCTAATAAAGGCATTTGCCCTGAACCCATTAATCTTAAAATATTTTCAGCCAGAGTTGTTAATTTAACATTAGTAGATTTACCCGGAATAACAAAAGTATGTAATAACTAACAAAATTATGGTTTATATCTCTTTTGTTCTGTCAAAATATGTTTGTACAGCAGTTTGAAATGAATTTTGCTTATACAATAACGGTATAAATGTTGTTGTGATATGTGTACACTTTATCAGGCCTATCATGTTCAGTATTCCTATTTACTAAGGTCAAAATTGTTAAATATTTTGTAATAATTTATCCTTAGTTGAACTACATGAAGTTAGTATTCGATTACTGATTTGCAAGCATGTGAATGGTTTGCGCATGCATCTATCGTATTTTTGATAAAAAAACGAGCCTTTTTGTTTTAATGTTAATAAATTTCTAACCTCATTGTACCAATTCAGCTAAATATAAAATTCATATAAATATTACTGGAAAGCTATTGGTTTTAATAAAATTATTTATTTAATTTAATTAAACACAATGGAATGAATATATTTTATGAATTATAGGTACTGGTACATGAGTGAATTAAAATTGTGGTAATAAAAATTATTAAATTAATTAATGAAAAACATGAAATCATTTTAAGTAAAATATTATAAATCACGTCAACTCAGAAACATAATACAATTAAACTTATAATAAAATTATTAAATTAAAAAAATATAAACATAAAAACCATACACAAATTTATTTGGTTAAAAATATTGCTTTTATTGTAAATTTTCTTATAATATTAAAATTAACAATATTCCTACTTGAAATATGAAAAATAAATTGTGTAAAGCAAAATGTTAGGTTAAAGAGAGTAACAACAACAGTGAGAGTGATAAAGATTATTAACAATCTTTAGTTTGACAACCAAAATATTTACCAGATGCGTTATTGAATTGTTTCAATATTGTTAACTTAATAATTGTCTTTGAAGATTTGCTTTCAGAATAATCATCAATATTACAAACAAAAAAACTAGCTTAGTTTTAAAAGTCTATAGAGGAAAATTAAATTTTAATGTAATCATTACTGCTTTTTGCAAGAACAACATTGATATAGTTTGATCATTTCTTATCATAGGATATTTATGTTGGCAAATAAATTATTGTTACTTAATTATTTATTAGGTGCCAGTTGGTGATCAACCAGAAGATATCGAACAACAAATTAGAGAATTGGTATTAAAATATATAGCAAATCCTAATTCAATTATACTCGCAGTCGTAACAGCTAATACAGATATGGCTACATCAGAAAGTTTAAAAATAGCAAAAGATGTTGATCCTGATGGTCGTAGGACATTAGCTGTTGTAACTAAACTTGATCTCATGGATGCAGGAACGGATGCTATTGATATTTTATGTGGGAGGGTTATTCCTGTAAAACTGGGTATTATTGGTGTAGTGAATCGATCACAACAAGATATTATGAACAATAAAAGTATTAAGGATGCTCTTAAAGATGAGGCAACATTTTTACAAAGCAAATATCCTACATTGGCCACAAGAAATGGTACTCCATATTTAGCAAAAACATTAAATAGACTTTTAATGCATCATATTAGAGACTGTTTACCAGATTTAAAGGTATGTAGATTAATATTTATTTCTTTTTGATTTCCTGTTTTGTTCTTAAATAAGATTCAGTTTACATGAATCAGTGTAATATTTAATTATAATACTTTATTGTAGACTCGCGTTAATTTAATGATGTCACAATTTCAATCCCTCCTGTCTTCATATGGTGAAGATATATCTGATAAAAGCAAAACTCTTCTACAAATAATAACTAAATTTGCATCTGCTTACTGTTCAACAATTGAGGGCACTGCCAGAAATATTGAAACTACTGAATTGTGTGGAGGAGCAAGAATTTGTTATATATTCCACGAGACGTTTGGTAGAACATTAGATTCTATTCATCCATTAGCTGGTTTAACAAAAATGGATATTCTAACAGCAATAAGGTAAGATTATTATTTATTTTCTCATATTTGAAACAAGTGACAATGTAATATCTAATTGATTCTAATTAGATCATTACTTGTTATATTTAAAAACCATTACAGTGTGCATATTAGTTTCACTTAAACATATATGTATTTTAATTATAAATTATATGCTGTTCTTTGATCTGTAATAACTAATTCATTAACTGTATTCATGGCTAGGGTTTTGTTTTTTTTTTTAATTCTACATATTTAATTTCAAATATAATTGGCAATTAATTAATTGACGTATGATTAATAAAATTTAATTTTCTTTTGTATGGCATGCTACATGGTGTCACGCACATTACTTTTATGCCCGTACTAATAGTCAGAGTTGTTTATTAGTGTGTCATATATTAATTCTGACGTTTGATAATAAATTACATTGGCCGATTGCAATTATATTCATTATCATGGTATCCGTGAATTGGATTAGAGCCAATCAACGATTAACAAAATGAATCTCGGATTCATGAATCCGAGATTTAATCTCTGACTATTAGTACGGGCATTAGTATACGGCATACTAAAATTTTGTAGGTTTAAAGCCCAGTTGACATTGAAATAGTAAACAGGCAAGTAGGCTATTTGGTAGCCTTGTGAATACAACTAGGGATATAATAAAGAATAATGACAATGTTAACTGTTTTATGTTTTTGCACAAACAATTTTATTTGTCATTGCAGACTATATTTACAATTTCATAAAATAGTATATTTCTTTAGATGCTTAAAGTAAACCATATCAAATTATTGCTTGGTTGTATAAGCTCCTATCAGTATTATTCAAATAATCATATCATAAATACTTATTTATAATTTTAACAATGATAGATTAAATTGTTTGTTTCATTAACTGCATTTCAAACAATAACAAATAACATACTATTGTTTGTATCTTCATATCTAATAAATAATATTTTCCATAAATGATATTTTACAATCTATATTATTGTTTAATAAATTTATATATATATAAAACAATTATGCGGTACTAGACATAACACATTCGAAACTAAATCATCTTTTGACTTATGTTAGTTTAGTGAATAATCTATTATTATTGTTTGAGCAGTCATAATCAACATTTATTGCTACTAACTACCTAGCTACTTTTAGACATTTTTTCTTGATATTCTCAACACCTGCATTAATAAAAATTTAAAAATTACTGTACTAAACAATAAGCACTCTTGATCAGTTTAAGCTCTTGTTAAAGCCTATTAAATGATCTTTTGAATAGCATAAGTTTTCTTTTTGATCTGACATTAAGTTTAAAAAGTAACATTAAAGTCAAATGGGTTGATTTCTATGCACGTAAATGTATTTCATTATTGTGGGCAAATTATTCAATATTATTTATGAACACACATTTTTGTTAGTTGAGTTAACAAATCTAAATATTGTTTTAGGTTTATTAAATTCAAAAACAAAAACTAACCAATTTGACCGATTTTCAAAATATTTTAAACAATATGTTGTTTTTAGTATACATACATTGACAACCAACCGTTTTTTAAATGGCAACTTATTTTATTGTTATTATTTTGAAAATTCCATGGTATTCTGAATTCAACTATGTATGTTTAATACTCGTCATTTACAAAAGACCAAGTTTTTTAAATAAATCCTGCGACATACATACATTTATGATAGCTTATAGAATCTTTCTAATTTAAAGTTTTTACATTAGTAAAGATTACTTAGTTTTGTCAATAAACTACATTCCTATAATAGCATTTATCCAAGCTGTTTGGAAACATCGTATAACAATTAAAATTCATTTTAGAAATGCAAATGGACCTCGTCCAGCCTTGTTTGTTCCAGAAGTATCTTTTGAATTACTTGTTAAAAGGCAAATTCGTAGACTAGAAGAACCCTCTCTAAGATGTGTTGAATTGATTCATGAAGAAATGCAGAGAATCATCCAGGTATTGAAACTTAACATAATAATTTTGAAACATATACTGAGTACAAAATTTGTAGCATTGTGGAAGTGAAGTGCAACAGGAAATGCTTCGTTTCCCAAAATTGTATGAACGTATTGTCGATGTAGTAACCCAACTACTCAGACGACGTCTACCAACAACGAATGTAATGGTGGAGAATTTAGTTCAAATTGAGTTAGCTTATATAAACACAAAACATCCCGATTTCTATAAAGACATACAAATGGTACCTTCTATGATTAAATCTCAGGATGGTAATCGAGCTAATAGACCAAAGAGCATGTTTGGAAAGCATCAGAATCATGATGGAGGCATGGATGAAATGGTAAAGTAACTCTAAACTTAGATAGAAATTAAATATATTAGTATTTTTCTTAGATTAGTTATAGTAAAGTTGCACATCAAGATCAAGTCGATTTTTTTAATTATCTATTTCGCATCTTACCTGTTGCTAGTTATAATGATTTCATCCATCTTATCCAGGTACAATTTTCTGTGTTTATAAATCAATCTAACTGTGGTTCTAGAGTAGGTACTAAAGCTTTTAACAATATGTCATTTTTAAGCAACAAAATTATTAATAAATCTAAATTGTGATAAGGTTTGTTTTATATTTAATTTTTCTATATCGAAGCATATTTTATGTAAGTTAAATGTAAACATAGTCTATAAAATGTATGTAGAAGGATTACAACTTAATTAATTTAATTGCTGTTCAATATATTACTTTTAGATTTAGCATTTTAGAGATAAACAGAATGAACTATGTTTTAGGCACGATCATCAAGTAATCCACATTTGAACGATAATGATATTACACAGTGGGTATCTAATTTGGTACCTAATCATAAAGGAAATAAAGAATCACCACCAAATCATTTCCCAGATAATGTATCAAGTGATGGTGATATTAGGTCAGTGTTGAGCCCGGTAAAACCAGTAAATTTATTGCCACAGATACCAATTAATAGTAACAGTTACAGAAAACTATCAGAAAATGAAGAACATGACTGTGAAATTATTGGTAAATTGCTTTCTTTAAATTTGTAATCATATTAATTAATTTATTTTTTGCAGAGCGTCTTATAAAATCGTACTTTTACATTGTAAGAAAGTCAATACAAGATACGGTACCTAAAGCCGTTATGCACTTTTTAGTAAACTTTGTTAAAGATAATTTACAATCTGAACTTGTTACGCATTTATATAAAGCAGATAATGCTGACAAATTATTAGATGAATCAGAACATATAGCACAAAGACGAAAGGAAGCTGCTGATATGTTAAAGGTAAGACATCAATTTCTCCTGAATCAGGTGAATTATACTAGATAATATATAGGCAATTAGATAAAGAAACTAAATAATAGCATAACCAATAATAATAAATTTATTTGTTTAATATCTTCTCCTTTTTTTTACAGGCTTTACAGAGAGCAGCACACATTATAAGTGAAATCAGAGAAACTCATATGTGGTAAAAAATGACTGATAGATACGCATAGTACACACTTTTCTAAAAGTATTAAAAAAACACAGGATCACCAACAAAAGAGTGTACATGATAACATAATAGTACTTTAAGGTTGTACTAGTCACCTCCCCTTGCTTGTACAGATTTATATCCACTTGTTAAATAATTATATTTGGTTTTAATTTTATCAGAAATAATTGTTAATTGTTAACTGTTGGTAAATGTATACAGCATGTAAATATGAAAAAAATCTAATATTTTTTGTATTACGCTTTTATTTTATACTTTTGCATTTTAAATTTAAGCTTATGAATTCTAAGCCCTAAAATATGTGTATTTTGATATTCATGTATACCAATTTGTATTTGCCAATTATCTGTAAATCTGTGCACGCATTATTGGCTTTTTTTCTAGAATCTAAGACAATACTTCTGTTCATATGGTAAGCAGTTTAATGTTTGTAATAATGGTTATGTAAAATCGTTTTCATTTGCCTTTAGTAGAATCCGTTATTTTCACTAGTTCCAATTTATACAAGTTCTGTGGATGAGAGCAATTTTTTATCGTCGTATGTTTAAAATTCTGTATAGTTGAAACACAATTAGGCATAAATGTGAAGACTAGTTGTATATCTTCTATTCATATTTCAGTTTAATTTTTATGCATGCTCTATTTTTTGCAATGTGCTCTGGTCTAAATTCTTAAGAATCCTACTTTTATCGGAGTAAAAAGTATTTTCAAGTAATAACGAATTTGTAATAATAACATTTTATTATTGATATAATTTTATACATTGGACTTCTCAGTAATAATGTATGTATTTTTTATAGTGCTTATAAATTTTGCTCAATTTTGTTTAGTTGAATCTGCAACACGTACTTTAATAATTGTATTTATTGTTTTATATTGCTCCATCTCTTGCAGAAACAACCCAGCCATCTACCTGTTTACAGTATCGTACTATAAAAATGAATTTTAATGATTTGTTGCAGTAGTAATGATGTAGTCCTAATAAACATGTTCACATTTCATTTATGAAACATATTTCCTATTTCCTTTACAGTAAATTTAAGTACATATTCGAAAATGCAGCTTAGAAGTATAACATCTGGTGTTTTATTTATAAAATACCCTTAATACAACAAATAGAAGCCAAGTGTTCTTATAGATGAATTATAACATAAATTCTGAACTAAACGTGTCAATCATCAAAAGTTTCCTAAACATGTTGAGCTGTGGGTAACATTTTATGAAGATATAGGACAATGAGGTATTATCTTGATTTGAGGTTTAATAATTTACCTAAAGGAATGTGCGAACATGTTCAGGAATAGATGTTATTTTAATAGGATTTTAAATTGAATTAAAATAAGCTAAGGAATGTTACTGAAAAAAAAAATTGTTTCTCCACATTTTTATCTCCCTTGGCTTCATTTTGACATTGATTGTTTAGGTGCTTTACCGGACTCTGCAAGTGAGGCTTTTCTTTCAACACTCCATTTCCTAGGTATCGACGTTTCTCCAAATACCCAATCAGATCGCTTTTACGGTCTGAGCGACGTGACCAATGCGTTATTGCACTTTTTATAAGGCTGCCAGATTTGTCATTTGAAAATATGTATAATCAAACTCTGCACGTCGTTACTGAATCTAACCTACATTACAAAACAAATTATTTAAATAAAACCAGCAAAGGTTGAAAATAATAGTAAAGATTATTTTTTACTATTGAATGTAATAATTTAATAAACTTTTTTAAGTGATGCGCTAATTAAATAGAAACAAAATAGTCGGTAAATAAACAAGTTTCTTATAGTGCACTGTGCCGTACCGCAACACCGTCCCATAGTTTCTCGGTTTTTTGCCGTTCGATCAAAGGAATTTGATTCCGTGTTGCGCGAACACTTTTTAGTGAAATAAGTGGAAGAAACAAATGCTATCAATCTAAAAGATGAAAATGAATACTTCACAAAAGTCACAATGGCTGTGAAACTGGTGAATCAAGTCAAATAGTACATATGAGGCGTGTAAGAGCAAAACTCGTCTTATCCACTTTTAGTGTTAAATGAGTTACATACGTCATTGTGTAGATCTTTTAATTCTATATGTGCTAAATACATTATTGTACTGCAAAACTTGATTTATCTCATTTAAAATAAAAGATGAAATAACGATGTAGTTGCAAAACTTGTCTTATCCACCTGAGGTTGCGAATCAAAACAGGTCTTATCAACGCAGCCAATGAGAAGACGCGGTTCCTGGGCGTTATTGAGTTGTGTGTGACATTACTGACATTGACAGTCAAAGTTTTTAAAAAGCATGGCACTGTAATGTAACTTAATTATGTAAAGATTGCTCTGTGAGAGATTGGAAAACCCGAATTAGAGATTTTTTAAGCACATCTTGTCATGGCATTTTAAGTTTTCTAATGCTAAAAGATTTATAATTTAATAAAATTATAATATTTTTTAATTTGTATTTTTTTTTGTAAAAAAATAAAAAAATAAATTTTCATATTTCAATTTTATTGTTGCAAAACTTGTCTTATTTATGTTTAATTATAATTTTTATCAAAAACCTTATAAACATTGTTTAAATAAATTTCTGTTGACAATTTTTATCAATGTCTTACACAAGAATATTCTATTATTCATAATAATTACTAAGTAATATACCGTGCACACGTTTTTCTCATTTATCTCGGAATTGACTAAAGTGGATAAGACGACTTTTGCTTTTACATGCCTCATATAAGTCAAGGTTAGTAGAAAATTTGTATTTAGAAGGTTGCCTGGATCTAGCAAAGGGGCGGAGTCGTTTGCATGGGTCTCCTATTTACACAATCAAACAATATGTTACTTCGTTACAATAAACAAACATTGCTATGAAATATTAGATGTGTTCTTTAAATATTTTTTACAAATAATTCGTATAAGTTAGCTGATATTAGAGGACAGTGGTGTACTTTTATAACTACAAAAAAAATAAAGGTTCTGCTTGCTTTATTAAGCTTAACTTAATTTAGAACAACCATTTATGTAAAAAGAACAAATCTAAAGCGAGACATTGGTCTCCCCCTATGTCAAAACAGTTATATGGTACATATTCTATTATTATTAAGGCAAGTGTCCCGGTTAAAACATATTTTTACAATATTCATTCCTTCATAAAGGGTATAATAATTACTACTAATATCAGTACAAAATATTTTTAATTAAAAATAACATTTAAAACTACAAGAACTAAAATAAACATACATACATAAAATAAACAAAATATATAAAAAATTTAATATACAAAAATTATAAATAGCTTTGCTGTTCTGATTACTTTATGGTGTTGTGTTCCCTGCTTCAGGAAGAAATCTTTCAATAACGGTGGAGTTTAAATCGCTTACTTCCATCTCTTCCATCTCTTCTTCTGATGTTCCAGATACACTAAATTTCCTTTTAGTAGGATCTATATTAGGATTGGAAAACAGATCTTTTATTGGTGCTATTTTATTGATTTTATTAATCACGACATCTCCTTTGATGTTATTTTTCCCATTAACATCAACCATTGTTACATCTGGAATACTATAAATGACAGCGATTAATAATAAAGAAAAGCGAAAACCTAATATTTAGATGATTTATGCATAATTAGTTGAACACATTTGAACAGATCATTTCACTCATTCAAGTTCATTAATTTTAATATATTTGTTTTGGCATTAGAAAACCTTACAGATAAAAATAGTTATGATTGAAAATCAGCAATACTTCAGAACAGGGCCAGGTACAAAAAAGGTATATTTTATATAATTGTCTTGTTTTGACGCTACAACCTATAATTGCCTCTAAAACTAATTTGATTGAAGTTGGACAGAATAGACTTCAGAAAGATCATAGAAACCTTTATAAGTTGCAGTAAGTCTGCTATTACAGATTTCAACACCGAAAGAACAATTTAGACTTCTAAATCAAGACATCTAAATAAAGCTGTAGAATACAGATCAAAGCTATGAACTCTTGAAAGAGATATTAGACTTTAAGAAAGAACCCTATTAATTGCAAGCAAAATAACTGGAATGATACTAGACTTCAGATGAAAACAATTAGCACAAGACTGTAGTACTATTATAAACTCCAGTAGAACGTAACAGATAAACTCTTGAAAAGCACAATATACTTCAAAATGACTCAGCATAGTGTTATGATATAGAAAAAGTAATAATTAATCTCAAAAAGTAAGCCTATAGAATACATAATAAAGCAAAACTGATGTAATGGATACTTTTATTTCCTCAATATAGAATTGATGAACAAACTCAACACCTTGACTGCTGCACCAAAAATTATCTATCCCAATCAACCAAAAATGCATAACTTTATAAATAAATATTCTCAAAAACATTTTTTATCAGTAAAAAACTAAACTGAACCATCAAAAATACTATCATTTCTTAAAACTAGCTCAAGGGCGTTTCCAGCCAACTAGTCTAAGGGGAGTAATTAAAAAAAAAAGATAAAAATATAATTTTATTTCGTAAGTACAACAAACAAACAACATAAAAAGAACCTATTCTAACGTGTTAAAGCATTAGAAAAATTTACCAGTTATGTTATTTGTTAACAATAAATTACCCCATTACCCCCCCTTGAAACCGCCACTGTTTACTAGCTTTATGCAATTAATAAAATCTTAAAGAATTCAAAAAAGAAATCGGTAAATACTACAAAAATAAACAAAATAGCTGAAACTACGACATAAATGTATCATTCATACTCATATACAAACTTATTATATTAAAATTCACGTAAAAAAAAAAACTAAGCACTTATAATACTAACACTAATTTTAATAAACTGTATATTATGTAAAAAATGTATCTTGTTGTTGGTATTGAAGTGAGGCCATTTAAAAAATGTAAAAAAATTAAAAAAATACTAAAATATTCAATTTGGCCTTTGTGGTTGAAAGCCTCTTAGACTTAATTTTTATCAGTAAAAACTAATCTGAATTATCAAAAATACTATCATTTCTTAAAAAATACAACTAGCTTTATGCAATTAATAGTCAAATATTCAATTTGGCCTTTTTGGTCGAAAGCCTCTTACAGACCAGGGGGTCAATTCTGATCTCCGGTGACTTTTCTCATCGGTGACTTTTGTCATCTCACAAAAATGACTTATTTCAATAAAATGTGACAAAATTCTGGTGAGTTTTGCCACTGATGAGAAAGTGACAGTTTGCGTGAGTTTTTTTTAAATAATAATTTTAGTTTATTTATAAGCATTTTATAGATTATTACATCACTTTTAATAAGAATAGCAAGTAATATTTGCAGTAAGAAGCTTGTACAATAATTTAAATACCTTTTATGATGTTAATTTCATTATTATTGAGTCAACTTTGCCCACCGGTGACTTTTCTCATCAATGACTTTTCTCATCGAAATTACGTCATTTCCACAAAACGTTTGTGAGTTTTGTCACAGGTGACTAAAAGCACATACAAACCGGTGACTTTAAACAGGCACAATTAATGCGGTGATTTTTCTGACAGTTCGCGTGAGTTTATCTGTCATTAATAAAATTGAATAAAATTCAAGTTAAATATTGTAATGTACTTTAGTCTTTTAATAATCATTAATTTAAAATTTAAAAAATTAGTTAGGTTGCACATTGACGACACATACCGCATTATTATATTATGAAAGATATACTAAGTTGCGTGCGTCTAGTATGCGGCGGTCTGCCTTATAGATATGAAACAATTAGTAATTTATCAAGCAAACTTTGTCTCAGATTAACTATTACTACGTTGCCATGTCAATCCCGTGACCACCCCTGTCAATGCGGCTAAAATGCGTTTTCACCATACATGTATTATTCAGCAAATACTATAATTATTATTGAATTATATAACAATTTGTACATTGCAGCTAATACAACTTTTATAAATCTTTAGATTCTGTTATAAATAATATTTCAGCGCATAATTGATTGTTTGAAAATATATTTAAAATAATTGACATGAATATAGCAACTTACAGACAGATTTAACATAATTACTAGGTTGCCATGTATTTTCAGTGACAAAACTCACAAAGATCAGAATCGACCCCCAAAGCCCATCATATTTCTGAATAAAATATTTATAACAACTGTAATATATAAATCAGAATTCTAAATACTTACACTTGAAGCAATTCGAAACTACCAACAGCTTGATTTCCATTACTTGCATTAAATGATTCCATACATAATCCATATTCTTTGCAATCATGAAATGTGCAATTTTGTGCTTTCAGGATGCAGTTATCAAATATTTTAATACCAAAATTAACATTATGAATTTCAGTATTTTCAATAGATATTTTCGACCCTGAATTTCCAACAATTGCGATACCAAATCCACTTATATCACAATTGATTAAATCTAAGCAAGCACCATTTAAAATAATTATTCCTTGATGAGTAGACGATTTATTATCACCAAGCAATTTACAATTTCTTAAAACAGTTTTTCCAGCTCTTACCAAAATTCCACATTTTGAATACATTGCGTTAATAGTAATATTCTCTAATACAACATTAGAACCACTAAAATCCAACATTATATCTTCTTTCATCGATTCTAAAACAGTATTTTCTTGATCACCAATTCCTTTTAAGCAGCCTCCTTTTTCTAAACCACTTGTTGATACAATTGTATGATGAGAATTATTTATAATAATGGTATCATTACTATTAACTTCATCTAATACAGAGGATAAGGAATGGGTAAATTTAAAATTTTCAACTGGATGGATTTTCTTTACTTCATTTAGGAACTGAATTGAAGCGTCGATTTTACCTTCAGGAAAAATCAACCAAAATTGCGGTTTTGTATTGTCTAACTGAGGAGAAGCTTTGTGTCTCTTTAAAATAACATTTCTTGTTATTGGATTTTCCAACAATTCAAACTCCCCTTTAATTTCTATCATATTAACATTTAAATCCATTAATGATTGAACTCTCTCATCCTTGGTATCATCTTCATCTATATCACTATCTAGAAGTTCTTGCTCAATTTGTTCACGACTTGCACCTAAACGTTTAGCTTTTGTTAATAAAAAGCTAATATGTTCTGCCATTGGTCGAGGGATTAAACCGTTTTTCATATCGTAGAATAATCTTAATCGACTTTCTAAATGTACTTCTATCCAGTCATAATTATCATCGTCTTCGTAATCCCATGATAAATAAATGTGTGTATAGAAAAAGCGATACATATCTAAATAATTAGCAGTATTTTCAATATTTAGATATATTGATTTGTCTTGATCTTTAGTAGGCCATATTTGTAATAACGGAACTAAGTGTTTTTCGGGTAATGAAATTTCATCTTGTACAGCTATTATTTTGACGACAGCAAGTAGTTCAGAAAAATCTATATCTTCTATGTAAACTAAAACAATTGTTGGAAATGTTATTTTAAGTTCTTCACATGTTAATCTTGGAATTTTCCAGAAAGCCTGCCATCCATGTGGATCCACATAAAGTTCCAAAAACATTACCCATTCTTTTTTAATTTGATGGACTGAATTTTTGCCATTGGCTGAAAATATGTCTTGATATTCTTGCAAACGTTGCTGTAAGCTTTTATCGAATGTAATTACTTGATCCATTATTTATTCACTTATAAATTTTCTCATCAAACTTTTTTTAATAGACAAGCTAAGCTTCAGAAATTCGTTTCTTCAACAACTGTCAACAAATATTTGAAATTTAACACATACTTTCTGCAATAGATGTAGCTACAACTTATAAATATTCCCGCATTTTTTTAAACAGTATTTTTATCGTGTTCTTGTCTAAACGCGTTTTTCCAACAAGTTAATCTTTGTTTAAGTTTGAAACCTTTCGATAAACGTAAGAAATTAATTATTAATTACGTTTTAAATAAGATTGACTGAAAAACCGTTCATACTTCCTATGAATGTAATTTTATTCAGTTTTAAATTAAGATTGTGATTTTATAAGAATTGAGATTGCTCTATGTGCCATAGAATTCATGTAGAATAAAAAAAATGTTTTTGATATCTTTATTTCTCTAGCAATAACGGAATTTGTGCTTTCAGAGGTCTTCTACACGTTGGGTCATCATGAATGGATTTTTTGCCCAATTTGAACAGCTTGTTTTAATATTTATTTGAAAATAGGCTAAGTTATTATTTTCATGTTTGAAACTATTTTTTCATGAATATGGGCTACATCCTTCTTTCAATAAATTTTTTATTACGCTTCTCTGTTTAAGTTGCAAATCACTTATTTTCTCCTCTTTAAACTGATACAAAAATGACATATGTTAAGCTATTAGAACCAAACTTTAAAAGGACTTTATAAACTGCCACAGAAACTTAACATTAGAAAATTTTT
The DNA here is from genome assembly GCA_963932245.1 of Tachinus rufipes. Classification (NCBI taxonomy): domain Eukaryota; kingdom Metazoa; phylum Arthropoda; class Insecta; order Coleoptera; family Staphylinidae; genus Tachinus; species Tachinus rufipes. The sequence goes on along the minus strand of OZ010741.1, from coordinate 38,331,027 downwards.
GACACCATATTGTTTTTAAATGTAGGTAGGTATAAAAAATAATGTAATTAACATTGTATTCTAGATTATTTGTACGCATATGCATATAAATTTTATTGTAAGATTTATTACGTATGACTCATTATGACGTAATTTTGCACCAACCAATTTTAAGATAGTGTCAAGGTTTGTTTATTTAGATATTTGTAATAAGTAAATACAAGTTTAGTGAATACATAAAAAAAATTGATGAAATATAACGTAATATATAAGTACTTGGCAATACTACTATTAATAAGCTGAAAGTGGACCGGTTGTACGAACGTAATCGAACGCTGATATTTAAAACCCTTCTGTTACGTCAAAACAATAATCAACACAATAATAAAATATTTAATTGGTAATTTATAATTTAAAAAAAAAATTACGATTCAAGAAAATGATACAATACACGCTCTAACAACGTATAAAAATAATGAACATTTATTATAGACACGGTGAAAATTTTGCCGAGACATTTCGCAGAGTTTGTGGTAATTTTAATCGTATGAATCCGCAAAGCCATTGTGAAGCTAATTCCGAAATTTGAGCAATATAGTCAAATTACAGCTGTAAAATTGCCAGTTCAAACTCTGTCAAGTCAGCGAAAAACATTGCCGCCGTTGCTAACAGTGTTACAGAAAACTTAGGTTTGTTTATTCCAAGACGTTCACAGCAATTAATCGCATCTGCATAAAGATCTTAGCCTACATGCTTCCACAGTGCAGCTGATGCTGGAGTTAAGCCGGCTGATCGTAAACAACGCTAAACTTTTGTTTCTTGAGTGTTGAAAATGCTGTCAGAAAATTTTGGTTTTTTTTGTTTATCAACAAAGCCTATTTTTATCTAAGTACGTTTGTCAATATACAAAACTGCCGCACCCGTGGTTCCAAAAATTATAGAACATTAGTGGAGAAATCTTTTTATCTCCAACGAGTTACTATTTAGTGCGGTTCTTGGATTGGTATAGTCATGAAACTTTATTTTTTTGAAAACGGCAAAGTTGCTGTTATTACAGTCAATGCGGAGGAATGCTAACTGACTTTCTTAGACCTAGATTGGACAATTTGGGCATAGACAATTTTTACTTCTAGCAGGATGGCGCTACGAATCACACAAGACAAGAAACAATTGCAGTGCAGCACTGAGTTATTAAATTAGCGTATACAGTGTTAAACAGGCATTAGTTATAAAATATATAAAGAAGAGACGCACGCAATGTCCTCTAATGAGACAGTTGTAAAGCAATAATTTCGAATAAAGCCTAGTTAAGACCATACCGACCGCTACCTTGGTTTGTAGTATTTTAACAAAAACGGCAACTTCCCCTTCATCGCTGCTTCTACAAATAATTTGATAATCGATTTATTTTTTTACTGGTATATTTAGAAAGGATTAAACTATGATATGTCAAAGTCTTTTTTGTGAAATTATATTTGCAAATAGCAACAAAATGCATTCAAAAATACAGAAAAACGCATTTATTTCTATATTTGATGGGTTTTTTCGCCTATTTTCTAACTATTATTTGACTAAAAGTCTTCGACATTTCATAGTTTAATCCATTCTAAATGTACTGGTAAAAAAATAAATTGATTATCAAACTATTTGTAGAAGCAGCGATGAAGGAGAAGTTGACGTTTTTGTTAAAATACTACAAATCAAGGTAGCGGTCGGTATGCTCTTAAGTGGTGAACGATGTTAACGAAGTAAGTTACAAATCAATTATTAAGTTTAAATAAATAAAGCCATACTGATGAGAGGTAAAACCTCGAAACGCGTATATGGATGTTTTTAGTTTAGGATAATTTTTTCATAAACTTAATTTTTTGATGTTAGGCATAATTTTGATCACTTGGTGATGAAAAATATGGCGAGTAATGAATAAAACAATATGAGATAAGGTGAAATTGGTCGTTCTTTGTTATGTATCATGTTAAACAATAATTAAGTAATATTTTAGGTCAAAATTAATTAGTTGTCTCCATTTGTTAATACCCCGTGACAGAGCCATGGACAGCGTTATTTGCACAATAAATAGTTCCAGAGTTTTTGAGAAGATGTCGCTTGTTGTTTTAAATTTACAATTAGAAAGTTGACTGACGTTTTTTCGATTCATTGCAATTGCGCCGATTTAGTCGTATAGTAATCGTTCTAGTATTTATTCAGTTACGGATATCTTTCTATAATTGTAATTAACATAAGTAAGAGTTGGATTGATAATATAATTAATATTATTTTGTACTTTCAGATTTATAGGAGTTAACCTCACTTAATATGGCCCCTACTGATAGCACACCTAGCTTGAAGAAAACACATTTTGAACATTTGTATTCTCTCAATGCCTATGATAAAACGCCAGTTCATGAATACAAGTCTACTAAAACTGGCCTAACCGTTGTTATTGCTGAAGTTGATGGTCCTGTTGTGAACGGATATTTCTGTTTAGGTAAACTATTTTTTAAATAACGTTTAATAATAAAGATGAGATAGATCAGTTATAAAATGCTAGCTTGGCATGCAGAAATACGATTAATAAAAAATTAATTGTTATCTGCCATGGAGATTAAGAACATTAAGCCATTAGTCGCATTTTGCTTTAGAAGATTTATTTTATATTAATTTACTTTTATTTTTTATTTGCTTATTGTACAAACTTGCTATTTTGGGTTGCTTATTGTAACTGCAAATATTTGCATTGTCATCATTGTCAAAAGAGGACTTGATTTCTACAGGATATATATTGCGCATGAAAGGTATTTCATAAATAAAGTCAAGGCATTTGTTAATTTTCAAATATATATATAAATTTAGTTAAAAATGGCATTAGCTTTCAATTGATGATGCAAAACAATTGAATATTGCGATGGCTGTTATGTGTGTATCAGATATTCTGCAGTCTAAAGCTTCGACGTTAACAAAAATTCTCTTGTTATACTTCTATTAACTGCATTTATATTAAATTGACAAATTTAGTTGATGAACTAAAAAATCACTGTAAAGCAAAGGAAAAAATTAAATCGTTTTTATTATCTTTACTTATGTAATTTCCAAAGAAAAGAATTGATTATTCAATAATTTGAAATATGATTAATGTATTAGTGATGTTTTCGAACTTACTGTGGAGTTGTTAACAAGAAAAATAAACAAAATGCTATGATTTATTTGATAAGATTACAAGTGTTGTTGATAAAATATTTACATAGAATTATTTTAGGCATAAAGCATAACTAAACTATTTTCATTGATTTAACTCATTTGTTGTTGATGAGTGGTAAAAAATTGGTTTTTCAAATGTACCACCATGTCCTTGTTGCAAATATATTTGTAAATTTAAATAGTAAAATTTTGCTTATGCTTCTTGTTGTTTGATATGATACTGTTGTTTTCCGTAAATAAATGACCTTGTTTGCCAATATGTGATATCATAATTTTTTTCTTGTTCTGAGAATGACTAATAAAATTTTATGGTTAAATTAAATATGTATTGTATTTCTTATTATGTCATTTAATTAAACTAGAAGGTATGAAAGTCTACTTATTTTATAAAAACAGTGTGATAAGAGTGATAAGCATTCTTGTGATGCACATTATTATTCTGCAAATTAATTGAAAATTAAAAAATGAACATTTATTATTCTGAGTAGAGATAAGTTAGTTTTTAATTTTTGAAATAAACTTTATTAAAATTCTAATAAAAGATTAATGCTGGAATTTAATGAAAGATGGTTACATCTATTTAACATACATGTTAATTACGGTTGGAGTGTCGAATGCAACAAATTTTAATTAATGGATGTTAACTATATTAGATTAAAAAAATATTAAAATATTATACTGAACATTAAACTTATATGTTATGTTTACATTTTTGCGGCTGTTTTATAATTAACAAAGTATGTGCCATTAAAGCATGTCAAGTATAATTATTATTAATTATTACCTTTTACAGAAATTGTTGGAAATATTTATTAACCTATAAAAAGATATATGGAATATGTCACAATTGAATTTGTTTTCCTTTATGGAAATACAATAAATTCATTTAAAAGTTGCAAATAAAAAATTCAACAATCATAAGAAAATGATTTGTTTATTATATAGTTATTTTTATACTTTTATGGAATGACAAATATGTTGATCACTTATTTTCAACTTGTTATCTCAATATACAGGGTGTAGATTAATTGGCGGATAAACGCCAGGTAACTTTATAGATCGTGCCAAAAGAAAACGAAAATCTTAATTCCAAAATGCTGAAAAACTCTTCGTTTGGCCTCACGAGGTCCTCAAAGTTTCAATTTTGTCAATACAAATATTGTTTTAATTGCGTATATTATGTACCAATTTGCTTTCTTTTTTAGTATAATAAAAATTACGAGGTTTATTGAAACTTAATAATAAAAAACATTGAAAAATGTGCAAATTACTTTTGAAGAATAAATCAAATTTAAATTAAAAATACGCTTGGCAACGTAGCAAAATTTTTAATAAAATTCAAATTATAAAGTAGGCAATGCAATAAATGTCAGTGGGTCAATTCTGATCTCCGGTGACTTTTGTCATCAGTGACTTTAAAATTCAAATAAAATTCAATTTAAATATTATGATATACTTTATTCTTTTGATAATCATTAATTTAAAATTGTGTGAGGTTGCACATTGACGACACATACCGCATTATTAAATTATGAATGGTGTTTTGATGCATTTGCGAAATATATTATGTTGCGTTCGTCTAGTATGCGGCGGTCTGCCTTATGTCTGTCTCGGATTAACAACTACTACGTTGCCATGTCAATCCCGTGACCACCCTTGACAAAAACCATCGGTGACTTTTGTCGTTTCACCATGCGGCTAAAATGCGTTTTCAAAATAAATGTGTGAATCCAGCAAATAGGTACTATAATTATTATTGAATTATAGAACAATTTGTACATTGCAGCTGATACAACTATTATAAATTATTAGATTGTCATAAATAAAAATATTAATTATTTCAATGCACAATTGATTGTTTGAAAATATATTTAAAATAATTGACATAAATATAGCAACTCTGACAGATTTAACATTTAACGCCGGCGATGCTTGAGAACGTCATAAATTCGATATCGATATGTGCTGTAAAGCGTTTAGAAGTAAACGGTGGTAAATTTGAACATTTCTAGTTTATAATAAAAAATAAAATTTGATGTGTGTATTAAATTGCCTATCTTATGTGTATTAAGTTGTCTACATTATAGGTTTGAATTTAGAAAGTTTGCAACGTTGCCAAGCGTAACAAAACTTTGAGGACCTTGTGAGGCCAAACGAAAAGTTTTTCAGCATTTTGGAATTAAGATTTTCGTTTTCTTTTGGCACGATCTATAAAGTTACCTGGCGTTTATCCGCCAATTAATCTACACCCTGTATTTGATGATTTATTGATATGACATTTATAAATAATATACAGGTAGAATAAACAAAGAAAACATTGAATATATACAGGTGTCCTAGAATAGTTGTCCTATGCTTTTTCTCAGAATTGAAAAGTTGCATTAAAAAACCAAATGTAATTTTATAGATACGAATCCAGTCTTTCAGAATTACTATTTTTATTTTTCTAAAATAATGTCTAATAGGCCCTACAGCGCCCTCAAAAATTTAATTATTTTTTTTTATGTTTCTACGAAACATGTCATTCTGGACAAAAATGCATAGGTGGCACTGTAGCGTCTATTGGGCATTATTTTAGAAAAAAGAAAATGACTTACTCTGCAAGATTGAGTTTGTATCTATAATATGACATTCTTGGTGTTTTAATCTTAGTTTTTATTTCTGAAAAATAGGCATGGGGCGGACAACTATTCTATAATCTAGATATTTTAAAGTTGTGAGAGTTGGTTAAATTAAACATAGTTGGGCAGAATTTTAACAGAACCTTAAATTCAATTTAAAATTTGTTTTTCTAATTTTCTGAAAATTTTTAAAGTGTTGGCAAGATTGTATCTGTTGAACTAAAAATTACATGACTTTTTTACATAAATTGGGCATAATATCAGCAGTTCAATGTCTACAAGTTGTGTAATGTTGCTGGGTTGTTGACCTAAACTAAAAAAAATAAATAAGTTCCAATAACTCTTTTAGTGAAATGCACACCGTCAGTTTAAGTGGATGTAATGATTGTTTATGAATTGCTTCTAGCTGATTTTTAGACCAGATACAGCAGTTTTGCTTGTTTACAAAACTATTAAGCCAGCAGTGAGTTTTGTTGCTGAAAATAATTTTCTTACAAAATTCGGGAGTTTTTTTAAAGCCTAATCATTGAATCTATAAAGTAACAAAGTTTGTTTCAGTACTTGTACTTGAGTTGAATTTTTTCTTAAATTTTTTTTCAAACTGGTGCTATAAATACCAAATTATGAGATTGACAACGAATTAACTAATTTGAATCTTTTCAAACACTACAATATTTTTTGTGTTTCTTGTACTTTGTCTTACAGACGTGAGAACATTATGAAGTCCTGCTTTACACAAATGAGTAGTTGGAAATGGATGCAGGGCTTTCCACATAGTACTGCTTAAAGTTTTATGAGCATTGGCATAATTTTGTATTTTTTTTTTAGTCATGAACTATTGAAAAGTGCAAAACTCTATTTATAAAAAGTCTTTGATAACAAAATCAAGAATAACTGCAAAAAAGCCTTGAAACATCAAAATATTGTCAGAAAGCACTAAATCCAAAAATTTTATGAAATCTCAAAAATAGCAAAATTCGGCTATAAAATATCAAAATATTGTTAGGAAGCACCAAAATAGGCCATAAAACTTTTGAAAAATATAAAATTCTACTTATAAAATATCAAAATTAAATCTGGTCATAAAGTATTAAAATGATGTCAGAAAGAACAAAAATCTGGCCAAAAACAGTTGAAACATTCAAAATTCTTTAATAAAAAATAAAAATATAAACTGTTAATAATGCAAAAAAGTTTATAAAACTGGTAATAAAACATTAAAATATTTTTAGACAGAATCACAATGTGCCCATAAAATATCAAAATATTGTTAGAAATAGCAAAATTTGGTCATAAACTGTTGAAAAGTGCAAAATTTTATTTATAAACAGTCAAAAATAGCAATATCCAGTTATAAAATGTTATAGTATTGTCAGAAACAACCAAAATCCAGCTATAAACTGTCAAAAAGTGCAAAATTCTGTTTATAAAATAACAAAATAAAATAATCCGGTTATAAAATATAAAAATTAATTGTCAGAAAGCACCAAAATCCAACTATAAACTGTTGAAAAATGTAAAAAAAAATGAAATTTCAAAAATTGCAAAGTATGCTATGAAATATCAAAATATTATTAGAAATAGCCAAATCTGGCTATAATGTAATAATATTTATTTGTATCAGGAACAATATATTTTTACACACGTCAGGTATATATAAGTTTACATATACTACATAACATAAATTAGACAATGTATATAAAATATAATAAAATTAAAAGTGAACTAGCAGGATTTAATCGTATAAAATAACAATAACATTAAAATTACTTATCTATAAAAATTTGAGTTAACAACACTAACTACAAATTAATGTACATATTAAAAAACTAAAAGGTTACAATCTGTCAAAAAGAGCAATGCTCTGTTTATAGAATGTCAAAAATAACTAAATTCGGCCATAAAGTATAAAAATATTGTAAAATGAATCAAAATTTGCTCATAAACTGGTCATAAAATATTAAAATATTTTTAAAAAGAACAAAAAACAGTTAAAAACTGCAAAATTCTGTTCATAAAACAGCAAAATCAAGTATTGAAATTAGTGATGCTGCCGGATCCACTTTTTGGCCGGAACCGAATCCAAGACCTGATCCAACCGGATCCGGCCGGATCCATAAAAGTATAAAAAAATAATCAATATTTATCAGCGCCGGCATTCAGAAAAAGACTATTTTCTCAAACTGGCGATGTCTGAAAAAAAAAATTAACTGACCGCAAATCATAGAAAAAAAAAATAATTCCTACATTATAATTTAAGTATTACTGGAAATATTGATAAATATAATATTTTAATTATTATTTATTACATTATTATATTATACTTATTTGTATTATTATTATTTTTAACATTCTATTAATAAATTTCACTTGTTTTTTTTTTTGTTCTGTATAAGTTATTATTATTATTATTTTTTTTTTTTTTTTTATATATATATGCTAATGTCTACACTTTTTTAAAAGTTTTGAATAAAGCACATACTTACTTACGTAAAAGAGAAAATTACGACTCCCCAAGTTTTGAAATAGAGGTCGACGTGTGGGCTTTTCTGCATTGCATACCCTTGCTTACGGTAGCTACGCCACTGTTTGTGAGAGTTGATCTGTCTATTTTTTTTAATACTTCACTTTGGATTTTTGGAAATTTTTCTTGTAATCCATCTGAATCATTTTCAACATCCATTCTTGATAATAACATTTTCTGGAATATAATTTTTCATTTTATTTTCAAATATTCTAGAAAATAGGCATGGTTCTTCTACTACACTACGGTTTTGATTTTGCATTTCTGTGTTCAACTGTTTGTTTGCATTTTATCTGCCAAAAATATTTTTATTTGTGTTTTAACCCTCCAGAACACGCATACTTGGTCGAATGCAACACACTTTATTAAATGTTCTTCAGAATTTGTAATCTTTAATTTAGCGGCTTGCGTATTTAGATATGCCTCACTACTGATCGTAGCAAACCAACAGTATCAAAGTTGCAATCCTATGTATTGTATGGGCAGTAACAAATCATGCATAGTACGAGATAGTTTGATTTGACTATAGCGCATGGTCCTTAAAGATGAGGATAATTGTGAAAATAAAATTATGACGAAAAATTTGTACTCTGATATTTCAGAATTTAGTGATACAGACAAAATTACTGACAGTAAAAGTGAAATATGAGCAAACATCAGCAAATTTCTGAAGGCCACTACATAGGAAAAGAAGTGTGAAAATTTATGTCAGAAAGCAAAAAAATGGAGTTTTTCAAAAAAGTAATAAACCTTATCTTCTTCTCTCATCTTCTTCTCTCATCTTCCTAGATCTTAAAATAAAATAAAAAAATAGAATTTATTATTTTCTCAATCCTGTGCGCGGTCGATTACACCACGTGCATGTGCTGACGATAAAATTTTCAGCGCGTGTTCTGGAGGGTTAAGAGAAACAGCTCTGAAATTGCAAACTATCAATAAATAGTAGTGATAAGACTATACCAGTGAAGTGACATACTTATCAATTAAAATTATTTAATCAAATTTATTAATAATGCGTCGGAAAATGAAACTTCTGCAATCTAAATTTGGGTTAAGAATCACTGTCTACGATTAATACTATACCTTCTGTAAATGGCAGTAATAATGACTGTGCAGGTTTATAAAATTGAAAAAAACAATTGGTGATGATGAAAATACAGAAATAAAGACACTAGTGCATGCTAAAAATTTAATTAAAACAATCACTAACTTTTTATTACAAATTTATGGCAAAATTTGTTATTTATTTTTAGTATTAAAGCTTTAGCTTTAAAAAATAAATCTGCCATAAGTTTTCATAACTTTTTTTTTCAAATTAAATCATGTCTAAAGACTTATTGGCTGCAAATGTTTTTTATTTATTGCTTAAAACTTGTTTAAATGGTCTTGCAGTTTGAAAAAAGCTTTTCATATAATTTATGACTGTATATAAATTTTATATTAATATAATATCAAGGTTTCATTATTTTGGTTAGCAATTAACAAGCTGATAGTTTGTTTTATATCGCCGATCATATTTTTGGAAAAGTAACATTTGAATATTAAAAATTGTACAAGCAAGCAATAAGTGTTAGAAAATTTGTTTTAGCATGTTTTTAAATTATATTTTTAATACAACATAAATACTTTCTATATTGGAATTGCGCCCAAATATCTATAATTGTATTTTTGTTGCATTTTTATAGTTTATTTATTAATAACTTATGAATAATAAGAAATAAATTATGTTTTATATATTTTTTATTTAATGATTTATGTGAATTATAATAAAACGGAATAAAATATTTGCAACTTCCTAATATCATATATTATTTTAGTAACCGAAGCCTATGATGATGATGGTTTGCCTCATACTTTGGAGCATTTAATATTCTTAGGAAGTGAAGAATATCCATATAAAGGAGTTCTTGATTTACTAGCTAATCGTTGCTTAGCATCTGGTACTAATGCCTGGACTGATATTGATCATACTTGCTACACGATGGAAACGGCTGGTAGTGAAGGTTTCCTAACTTTAATGCCCATATTTTTAGACCACATCCTTTATCCAGTTTTATCAGTAAGTTAAAAAAAAAGCGTTTATACTATGCACACAAACTTCTGTGCATAAAAGATTACTAAAAATAATAGTAATCATAGTAGTCTTTATTTCTTGTTAATATATATAAAGAAAATGGCGAAGTTCAGCCTGTGTCTGTTCTTCCACTTAACATTTTTTAATATCACAAAAATTTGGTGTTAAAATTATTCTTTATACTTTGCTGTACACTTCCATCTTAATGATCTGGCTTGAAAGTTTTTCTGTTTTCTTTCTTGTCCCATCGAGTCTGCATTTTCTTTCCATACTATTAAATTTATGTGATAGTCAAAACTGACAAGTTTTTTTTGTGTGCATCGTTTGAATGTTTTGTAAACCATCCAAATTGTGCGTGGAACAGAGCTATAAATTAATTAATTTAAAAAATATAGGATGAAGGTTTTATAACTGAAGTGCATCATGTTACTGGTGAAGGAGAAGATGCAGGAGTTGTCTATTGTGAAATGCAAGGTCGTGAAAATTCTGCTGAATCTCGTTTGCATTTAAATATGGCTAGAACTGTTTATCCAGGCAAATGTGGTTATTCTTCTGAAACTGGTGGAATTATGAAAAATTTACGGGAAAGTTGCAATAATACAAAAGTAATATTTACATTTTAATAATCAATATAATAATTAATACAATTTCGTTTAAGGTACGCAATTATCATAAGGAGTTTTACAGGCCAGAAAATCTTAAGGTGATTATCACTGGACAAGTGAAGCCAGAAGATGTTTTTAAAGCATTAGAAGCACTTGAGAATAAAATTATTGCAAAGGTACTAGCATTTGAATAAAATTATAAAATTGTGTGTGAAAATAATTATAAAATTAATTATTTAGGGTGAAAGAGGGGAATTTACACGACCATGGCAAAATTCCATTCCTCCTTTGGAAAAATCTAAAGATTTAGTAATTAGGTATCCTTCTGATGAAGAGACTAATGGTTTATTTGGAGTTGGATGGCGAGGACCTTCAGCTGTTAATGATCAATACACGCTTACTTCAGCATCAGTTTTAATGAAGTATTTGACTGTATACTCTATCTCTCCATTGCAAAAGGAGTTTGTTGAAATACCTGACCCTTATGCAAGCAAGGTAGATTTAATAAATAAAATTGAATTAAATGTGAATTTAACTATTTTTATTTAGGTAGTTTATAATTTATATGAAAATGCAGAATCTTGTCTATATTTTCTTTTCCAAAATGTTCCAAAAGAAAAATTACCTCAGGTTAAAGTAAAATTGGTTGAAGTACTTAAGAAAATTGTTGATAACAATGATATAGACATGGAAGGCATGATGAATATAATAATCCGATACAAATTAGAAAGTCTTAGCAATATGGAAAATAATCCACATCATACTGTCGCATTTATGATAATTGGTCATATGCTTTATGGACATACCAAAGATGACGTACGTTACCAATAATTTTATAATAATGTTATATTTATTTTTATTACATTATAGTTAAAACAAAGGATTAATCCATTAACAGATTTAGAAAAGATGTTAAAGGAACCTAAAGATTATTGGGTGAATTTATTACGCAAATATTTTGTTGAAAACAATGAAGTTACGATTGAAGGTGTACCCAGTATTGAAGAACAACAACAAATGGCAATGGAAGAAAAGAAACGTATTGAAGAACAAGTTAAAAAATTGGGTGAAGATGGTCTTAAGGAGAAAACAAAACAATTAGAGTCTGCTATTGAATTTAATGAAAGGGCACCACCGGAATCAATGCTTACATCTGTTCCTATACCAAGTATCAAAAGCATTAATTTTCACAATATTGTTAGGTACACAACTGATAGTGAAGCAAATAATGTTGTGGATTTATCTAACACACCTGTATTTACCTACTTTGACCACGTTAAAACCAACTTTGTTTATGTAAGTTAGTACATAGGATGATTTATTATATTAAACAATTTGAATTTCAGATGTTTGCTCTTATGGATACATCAAATCTGGATGTAGAATATCGCCCATACCTACCACTGATTCTTGAAGCATTGTTTGAATCTCCAATTGTAAGAAATGGTGTTGAAATATCTTATGAAGATGTAGTCACTGAATTAAATAATGATACTATTTCAACATGCGGCTCATTGGGTTTGGGAGGTGGAAAAGCAAGTAATTTTAAATGTGGTTCATATTCACATACTGCGAATGTTATGTTGCAAGTAGAAACAAGTAAATTTGAAAAGGGTATAACTTGGATGAGAGAATTACTTTATCAAACTAAATTTAATACTGATAGATTGAAAATTATTGCAACGAAAATGGTTAATAATGTTGCACAAGCTAAAAGAAGTGGAAGAAATATTGTCGCCTATGTTATGAAAGGATTGTGCTACTTGGAAGGTATGTATATTTCTTAAGTTAGAAGTTATAAATATCTATTAGTGTTGAATAAATTAATCCTGTTATAAAGCCAATATCTGCTAGCCAAAACTATAGCATCTCATAATTATATTTGCTAAATATTTGTTTAAGCAATATATATTTTGAGAAGGATCACAGTCTTTCTCAAGCAGCAGCATGAGCGGGCTCATCTGTAAATGATTAAGTTTATGCCTTCAGTGTTTATGGAGTTTGTATAATTTACAGTACATTTTATTTTACAATTTTTTTTTTAATCTTATAACTTGATATGAGGTTTTCGGATTACTATGTTTAAGATTCTGATGAACAGAATTCAAATTCTTTTTTAGATAAATATATGTATGTGGAACAGACTAGGTGACGTGTATAGTTGCAGCTACTAGTGCAGTCAGGAAATATCAGTGTGGTATACAGTTTAGTTCTTGTTTATAATTTATGAACATTGAGCACTGGTTTTAAAGTTTAATTTTCTTTTTAACACATTTTTTTTATTATAAAGTAGTATTTATTATATATTATTTTTACAGTGAAATTGAATTTACTATTTTATTATAAATGTATTAGCAGTTTATACAACTTATGTTTAGTTAATTTTAAAGGTTAACTGTATTATATAATAATTATTTTTATTTTAGATAGCAATCCTAAAGCTAATGGAATATTAAAACAACATACATTTTTGACAAAATTAATTGAAAAAATTGATTCTGATAAATCTTCAGAAGTTTTGGAAACAATTGGCAAAATTATGACAACAATAACTGATCCAGCTAATGTTACACTTTACTGTGCAGCAAATTTAGATTCTATTAACAATGCTGGTAAAACAATAAATTTATTATTGCCGGAAAAGTTACGAGCTGAAAAGAAGCAAACTAAGTAATTATAATTAGTAAATAATAATTTGTCTACTACAATTTGATTATTTTAGATTACATGTCACACCCGATCATGCATTATTAAAAACTGATAATTTGCAACCAAGCTGTATCATTGGTTTGGGATGCCTGGAATCATCATTCTTTTATCAAACAACACCAAGCATAAACTCACATTCCGATCCAGATTTACCAGCTCTTTTGCTGTATTTGCAATACTTAATTCAAGCTGAAGTAAATATATTAAATATAGCAATTGTAATTATGATTGATAATTAATTAATTTAAGGGTCCATTGTGGAAACAAGTAAGAGGAAAAGGTTTTGCCTATGGCTACACAATAACATTAAAAGCCAATGAGGGTCTTTTATATTTAGTGTTTTCAAGGGCAACTAATGTTGTAGCAGCTTATAAAGAATCTTATGATATTGTAACCAAACAAGTTAAAGATAAAGAATGGGATAACACTTTGATTGAATCTGCTAAGAGCTCGTTGATTTTTGAAACTATTGATGAAGAAAAAACCATTGGTAGAGCAGTTAGCTTGTCATTGAATTCATATTTCCAAGGTGTTGATTATAAATACAATAGGTAATTATATAAATATTATTAAAGCTGGGATAATTAATTTATATCTTTTGTAGAACACTTTTAGGTCTTATAAATGATGTTACCATTGAAGATCTGAATCAAGTGGGAGAAAAATATGTAGCACCACTATTTGATGAATCCAAAGTTAAAACTGCTATTGTATGTGATCCAACAAAGGCTGAAGAAATAAAGCAAGGGTTCCAAAAGTAAGTATAGAATATCTTATTTAATTAATAATTACTATCAATATATTTTCAGATTCAATCATAATTTGATAGTATACCCATCATTGGAAGAGAGCTTCTTGAAATCCTAATCTACTATATTGCATTGTTAAACACTTTTATTAAATTATTTAATATTAATAAATTTTATTAATATATACAGTTTTTATGTTTATGTTTTTGCTATTTATAAATTAAAATTTTCAATATCATTTTTTATTATTACTTACAGATTTTTTTTTAATAAAGTTGCTGCTTTGTAAATTTATGATTTCATAAAAATTTACAATTTAGAACTACTTGTACCAAAAAATAAATATTTGTCAGTATTTATCTTTTAAGAAAAAAAATTAAAAATAGCAAATTTTTGGGGCAACTTGATATTCTTACATCTCTTTTTTGTTTTGTTTTTGGTTGAACTTATGCTGGAATTTATGCTGGAAGCCGGTTAACAGTATACATAAATAGTTTTGCAGTTGTCAAATTTAATGAACCGTTACATTAACTGGCTTTTATGAATTCCAGCATTAAAGTGACAGTTATTGATATGATGAGCGTCGATGTACTGTTACCTCTGAGTATATTCGTAAAACTATGAACTATGAAGAGAACCGGATACAAAATTTGGGGTAAAACTATAGGCTAACATAGTAAAATAAGATGCACAAAGAGATTACAGCTTGTTGAAATATTTAAAAGAATTGAGTGAAAGAATATTGGAAGAATGCACAAGGCTAATAAATTTGTGCCTACTCATTCCTCACACACTACCTATCTACTAACAAAATGAGGAGAGCGCTGTTAACAGCAGCAAATGTACGGATTTTAGCAGAATGATTAGTTTACACATTTGTACAAATATTGGAAGGAGCTATAAGGTTGTTGATCAGTCAACTACATTTACTGCTTTCCTTTCAAGAGCAACACGCTCCCGGGGCTTGACGCACAGAACCGTTCTGATGCACCGTCGCGATAGGTGGTGCAAACTCGGAACAAGTTGGGGCGTCGTGCTCTCTGTGAAAGGTACATGGGGCGTCAAGCACAGAATTGTTTGGAACCGTCCAGAACAGTGAAAGGAAAGCATCTATTTTGAGTTTTTTATTTGTATCTTATACATACGATGGCGGAGTGAAATATTCCGGGCCTGAACAAGAAAACTAAACTTTTTTAGGTTGGTTTGTATTTATTGCTCAACATAGTCTTTTTTTTGGTCTTCACACTTGTTCTAACGATGTTCTAAGGCCTTTATGCCAGATTGATAAGTCGATTTGTCGAGGGCATCAAGAGTCATTTACAGCGTGTATGACTTCATTATCGTTCGCAAATCTTTTTTCACCGATCCATTTTTTAAGATTAGGAAACAGATGGAAGTCGCACGAGGCCAAATCTGGTGAATTTTAGCCAACGCAATGACTGACGTGTGAACAGGAGCATTGTCTTGGTAAATTAATTTTTTTGCAATAAGTTAGCATAATGCTGCCCCATTGATGGATTTTTCCTTGTGAAGAATTCAATAAAAATTATCCTACGTGCATCTCAAAAAACAGTTGCCATAATCTTGGGAGCCGATGCAACTGTCTTTGCCTTCTGCTGGTTCTCCTTTTGCTGTTCATTGTTTAGACTGTTGTTTGGTTTCAGGAGTGTAGTGATGGACCTAAGTCGGAAGGATTGCGTTTATACAGTGCCAAACAGTTGGTTGAAATGTCCTTTTGACATTATTTTTGGTCGGGTATCGGCAAACGCGGCACCCATCTTGCGCAAAGCTGTTTCATAGTTGAATGTTTGACTAAAATAAAATGTACCTTCCGTTGAAATGCTTACAGACTCTGCTATCTACCTCCTCACTTTCACTCTACGGTCTGTCAAAACAATTTTGCGGATTTTTTTAATAATATCTGTCGTAGTCACCTCGATGGACCGTCCACTGCGTGGTTATTACTGTTGCTTGTTCGACCCATTTTAAATTCAGACGTTTATTTTGATAGACTGTTGTTATGCCAAAACATAACATTTTGAAATTTCTAAGATAACCTGGTAAAGGATGAAATCATCCAATGGTTTTATAATGTTTGGCATTATCTTATCTATGGGCATTATCCTATCTATATGAGGTTTGACATTTGCAAGTGTAACCGCATTTGATTTAATTCTAGTTCTAGTATCTTTCAAGAATACCACTTTTGTCTGCAAGCTCAAACTCTAACAAGCAAGATAGTTGTATAAAAAAAAGTTGATAAAAGTTTTAATTAGTAAACGGACATTTTTAACATAAGATGAAGATAATTAAATTTGAGAAGATCAATAAAAGCTCAAATCTTTTGAAACAAATTTATAAGCAAATCCAAAATTCAAAGTTGATGTTGGACAGCTGCACTTTTACGAATGTACCCTTTACACACTCAGAAGTAACTAATAATTATGCTTTAGTAAAAAGAAAGACTCACTTGATATAACTCTGAAACTGAACCGACAACTTATGTAATGATTGAAAGTGTGCCCAGTATTGAAGAACAACAACAAATGGCAATGGAAGAAAAGAAACGTATTAAAGAACAAGTTAAAAAATTAAGTGAAGATGGTCTTAAGGAGAAAACAAAACAATTAGAGTCTGCTATTGAATTGAATGAAAGGACACCGCCGGAATCAATGCTTACATATGTTCCTATACCAAGTATCAAAAGCATTAATTTTCACAATATTGTTAGGTACACAACTGATAGTGAAGCAAATAATGTTGTGGATTTATCTAACACACCTGTATTTACCTACTTTGACCACGTTAAAACCAACTTTGTTTATGTAAGTTAGTACATAGGATGATTTATTATATTAAACAGTTTGAGTTTCAGCTGTTTGCTCTTATGGATACATCAAATCTGGGTGTAGAATATCGCCCATACCTACGACTGATTCTTGAAGCATTGTTTGAATCTCCAATTGTAAGAAATGGTGTTGAAATATCTTATGAAGATGTAGTCACTGAATTAAATAATGATACTATTTCAACATGCGGCTCATTGGGTTTGGGAGGTGGAAAAGCAAGTAATTTTAAATGCGGTTTATATTCACATACTGCGAATGTTTTGTTACAAGTAGAAACAAGTAAATTTGAAATCTTTTGAAACAAATTTATAAGCAAATCCAAAATTCAAAGTTGATGTTGAACAGCTGCACTTTTACGATTGTACCCTTTACACACTCAGAAGTAACTAATAACTATGCTTTAGTCAAAATAAAAGACTTACTTGATATAACTCTGAAACTGAACCGACAACTTATGTAACTAGTTAGATGCTTTTTTGCAGAGTTGAAGTTATTTTTTTTTTAAGTACCGTTTGTTAATAAAATCAGCTAAAGTGGTTCTTTAGAAACTCGTTCTTAAGCGCGCATGGGCTATTTTTGGCTACATTCTTATACCATAAAGTTTTTATAAGAAATTTTTAGTAAGCATAAACGTAATATAAGTTTTAAATCTTTCAATAAAAGTTTTTTTTAATTATATAAAAGTTTAATAATTTTCAGAATTTGTATAATAAATTTTCAAAATTTTTAGGACGCAGGTTTTCCTCATTTTAGCGTTGGGTCAAATCCTATTAAAAATTAAACAATTTTTTTTTACTGTTGTTTGCTTTAAAAAGGATGTAGGCAGTTTTATTTTTATTGAAAACTAATCTACTTTGGGTAGTCGTCCGCGTATGCTTATTGCAAATAGGCAATTAGAAGATGTCATTTAGATAAATGATGAACAAGATAGGCCTTAATACCCTGTACTACACCTCTTTTTATTTCTATTTCATTTGATCGTTTATTTTTTCTTTTATGTTTATTTCTGCAAATTGTTTTCATTGTTGCAGGTATGACCTAAACAATCTGTGAGGCTCAAAGTTATATAATTTGTTCTAACAGTATGTTGTGATCAATACAATCAAACGCACAATAAAAATCGAAAATGATCTCACTGTTTAGCTTTCCATTCATAACGTTTTCTAAAAAGCTATATATTGCTGAATCAATATTTTTATTAACCATAATCATAAGATTTTCTATCTCTGTAATTGTATAAATCCTTATATTATTTATAACGTTATACGTATAATAGAAAACTTCTTTGCGCAAAATCACCAATTTTCTTTTTGTATATGTTATAAATATATGTATATATTGATTTTCATAATAAACGGAACACACAGAAGTTGTTGAACGATTTTAATAAAATTTTCACAAAATGTCTTATTTTGATGGTCCAGGAGTTTAGTCCGCTAACCAAGGTTGTCTATGGCTCACAAAACAAACAGACTAACGTTTGTTCAGTTCTCTTTAGCGATGAGTCTAGATTTTGGTTGACACGTTGTGATAATTATTTTTGAATTTAGGCACATATAGGTGAACGTCGCACAGTGGGTCCAACAGACCTAAAAGGTGGCATAAATTCAAAATTTTTAAATTGCGTTTATATATTAGTTATATTTTTTTCCGATTAGTTAACTATCTTAAGCACCTAAAACCGTTTATTTAAAGGTCCTAGCTCTATTCCTCTTTTTTCTGCTCCAGTTAAAACAAGCTACTTGCGGATACTACATACGCGTATTGTTGCCGAGACGTTTGAAGCATGTTTTTCAGTGCCCTTAATTAATAGTTTTAGTGTGAATTTTGAATAGGTTGAGATGAATTTTTCATGTTCAGGCACGTATTAGTACTTTACAACCAAATAATACTAAATAAACATAAGTTGTTTTAAATATACATTGTAACTGATACCTCTCTTATTTTTAATCATTTTCAATTATTTTTATAAAAATGCATCAAATTAGTTATGTTCCAAGCTAGTCCAAAGTCTATTCTGGCAGCAAACTTAGTGTACTTTTTGTTAACGTTTTTACTTTTTGCGCGTTTTTGCGCTTTTTTGCAATATTTAATTGTTTATGTAATTGATTTTTTTATGTAACGTAAAAGTAAATTTTTTTTTCTTTTTTTTTTTTTAATCTAAACTTAATATTTTGACAAATTTTAAAAATAAAACAACTGTTACTTGAAGAAATGAAAAAAGAACAAAATGTAAAACTGAAAATGATATCAAAGATTTGATTAAAAACGTTTCTCCTAATAGAGGGCATTAGTAAACCTAAATTGTTTAAAAGTTACTGTGGTTTTATGTAAATTGTCTCTTCGACCAGTGAGATGCTAGGCACACTGATGATGGGTGCACACTCTGAAACACGTGTATGTGTCTCTTACTGGAAGAAGATGCAATTTACATAAAATACATCATTTATTAATTTTATTTTAAATCACAATTTAAATCTCGATGGATTATAGCATATAAAAAAAGGCCTGGTTAGAGACATAAACTTCATTTCCTTTATATTTGGAGAAGAAAGCCGGTTTCTCGGCAATCCCGTTTAATATTTTTGGTGAGAAGATAAAACGCCAAAAAATAACAAATTTAAGGAAATCCACTCCAACTGAAGAATTAAGTTACGCAACTCAAATGAGTTGGCTTCAAGAAAAAAGAATGCATTAAAAGTGTTGAAAGAAATCACAACTACTTCTCCAAGACGTGCAACTAATTACAGAATGTCGTATAAAAAGTCATTTTTACCAAGACAAAAATGTATGTCAGGTAAAGAAGCTTTAGTGGTTTTAATAGATGCCAAATGCCAAACCTCTTAAAAACCACTTTTTAAAACAATTTATTAATGAGATTTTTAAAATTATTTTTTTTGTAATTAAGAGCTTAATTTGGACCAGTTTTATAAGTTACAAAATTTTACTCCGCAACTTTGATTTCCGTTTCTTAAAAATCAACCCTAATTTATCAATCAGATTTTTTTCATTTTTTTTTTTATATTCACAAGCTTCATTTGGACCAGTTTCATAAGTTTCAGAATTTTGGCCAACAAAATGTGTGTTTTGCCCCACTGTGCGTCGTTGTAAAAACTTGTTCAGGAAGTAGACAGGTTTGCATCTATTTTAATATATAAAACAGATCTTGTTTCTGGACAAATAAATGGTGCCGGATACATAAAGAACGTTCTCACAAACTATGTGATTGCTGCTAGAGCCTTTATATGCCTCGGATTTGTTCCAGCATGATAATGCAAAACCACACGTTGCAAATCAGACAAGAAACTTCTTCAAGTTCTACACCAATTTCCAGTTATAGACTGCCCAGTCTTTGTCTTTATTGTGTGATCTTAATCTTATTAAGCACTTATGAGATCAGCTGGATAGTAAGATCAGTACCCTATAGCCACCAAAAGTGTTAAACAGTTTTTTATAGCTTTTCAAAAAGAATGAGCAACAACATATCTCAAAATATTATCCGCAGATTGATTGAAAGTATGTCACTAAGGTGCCATGGCGTCATTTAATTTTGTAGAGGTCATACGCGTTACTAGTCTTAATTGTTATAGTCATTAGTTGTAGTCTTGTAAATCTAATATTCCATAATTTTAAAAGTTTGTTTAATTGCAAATGACTTAAATTTTTTCATTATTTACTTATCTTAAAAAAAGCGACAAAGTTAACAATCTACTGACTTTCAATGTTTTTAATGCTTAAAAACTGTTATAAGTATGTATTGTCGTAGAAAACTCATGTGTGTGCAGCTCGCATGAATTTTCTACAAGTATGAACGTTGAACACGAGCTTCGGAATGGTGTAATTCATAAAGTCAAACCGTGCTTGTTGCACAATATACTATTAGCTATTTCGACGTAAATTTGATAAAAAATACGACTTTTTTTTCTATATTTGAACTACTATTTGTAACTTAAAATATTCGAAAGTTTGAAAATCCAGGTATAGTATTTGAATGCATATTTTTTTCAAAAGTTTTAAAGTTGTTAAATGATTTATACTATTGTTATCAAGTAGATTTTTTGTTTAATTTATTTAAATTTTATTTTAATAACATTTTTAAATTGTATCTCAGATTATATTTCAGATCAAATTAGTTTTATTTGTTGAAGTATGGATTTGATTAAATAATAAATTCTTTAATGACTTCAATGCATCTTTTGTTTCCGGAACTAATAAATACATACAGTATTTTTAATATTTTAGAAATTAAATAATATAATTATGTGCTTGTTCAGCATGTGTTACTGCTATAACTGTTTACCAGTCCAATTAAAAAAGACATTAATTATAAAAACAACTGGCTTTAATCTTGAAATAAACCTAATCATAAATATGTATGCTTATTTTAGCAAACAAAGTAAAAATAATTTAATTAGTGTTCGTACACAATAATTTATTACAATATGATTCTATAAATAAATAATAATTTTCACCGGACTATCGAGAAATATAATACGCTAAAATTGACTAAGGTTTAATATCGATGTTTTAAGTTTAAAGAAAATAATGCCCGGTGGATTATGTTTATTTTAAAACAAAACTTAGATTCAAAAACGCTTAGTTTTGGTATTTCAGTACTTTACTTCTTAGGATCAATTTTTATTTTATAAATACCAACATTTATTTTTGTATGCAAAAAGGTATAAGTTTGTAATAAAATTGATAACCAAGATTATGGCAAATTGATAACGAACCCATTATTTGAAGTCGTTTTGTCAAACATGCAACTATGTCAATTAGTTTTTTATTTTATTATTGTTTGCTCTTTTTGGTGCGTTTAAGTTTTTATTTAGTCGCATTTTGGGAATCAAACCCGAGACTGCTTAAGTTAATAACTAAGTTTTCTCATTTTTTTTCTTAGCATTAAATTGATCCCACGCAATTTCACAAAGTTTTTGACAAAAAAAAAAGAAAAAAATAGTTCACACATTTAAAGGAATGGAGACAAAGAAGAAGCATAATTGATTATCCAACATTGACTCTGATGACGTCTACAACTGGATGGTAAACCCGTTTTTCTGCAACCCGAACATAAACCTACTAGAATGATAAATGAAGTTTTTCAAAATTTGCTTGAGATAAGACAAGAAAAGTTCTGGAGCACTGAAAAGACTTGTGCGTTTTACTTCAACTTATCTCTGTGAATCGGAATGCAGAGACGTACATGCATAAAAAACAGATACAAGAACAAACTATTTGTTTAAGTAATTTTAATATTATAAAAAAAATTATCCAAACAGTCTCATTCATCGCTTTAAAGACAACTGATCATTAAATTTTCACTGTTTTTTTTTGTTTTCTTGAGTATTAAACTGCTTTAAAGTTTTTTTTTAAGTTTTTAAGAACAATTATTGGAAATTTGTTGAATGATTACTTTTGAATATTAATAGCATATTTAGCCTCTAACCTGAATTGAGTATCATTTTTGTTTTGGTTTTATTCACTGCTTCCTATTGCCAGGATGAGGTTAATTTTGTTGTTAGTATGTGATTAGGAAATGACGCTGGTAAGGAACTAAGTATTATACGCCTGGAACAAGGTAGTTTAGACGGTTTAGACCGGTGTTTCCCAACGTGGGGCCCACGCTCCACAAGGGGGCAATTTGAGTGTTAAGGGGGGCAATTCAAAAATAAACTTGACACGAGTTTAACCCTTTTGCTTTGGGCCATTTGAATGCAATGCTAGATTTCGGTGCCAAAATTGAAAGAGAAAAGCAAATTCTTAATTAATTGCGGCCAATAAATATTATAAATTTGTTTGACAAGACCAAAATATCAACTGGGTTGTCAAGTTAACTTCCCTGTGGCAGACGACAAGCTTTGCGCGGATCCCGGTCGCTTTAAAATCTCGTTAAGAACGCTGTGTTAACAATTTCCTAGTGATTTCTTCCTAAAACCTATCATTTAAGTTTCTTAAGTGAAAAATTCAGTTTTTTAATTTTAAAAATTATGTAAATGTTATATAGGGGGGGCTAACATTTTTAGAAAAGCTTAGGTAGGGCATGACACAAAGAAGGTTGGGAAACATTAGACCGTCTGCGTAACTAATTATACTGTATCTTATATAACAAACAATATGCGGTTCAGGTACAAGATTAGTTTCAATTATTCAATTTAATAATATAAAAATATTTACATTAGTCAAAATCGTTTACCATATATAAAAGTTAAATATTGCCATTACATATTTACTCAATTATTTCAAGTAAATATCAAATATTGATTATTTAACTTAACATTTACTTAATTCAACACTGTTAGAATGTAACGTGATTATAAATAACAATAATTGTTTTTTTATTAATGAAAATAAATAATTCAAGAGAAAATAAGTCGGAGTTAATAGTTAAATATATTCATATTGTGTAAGTCTACTTCAGACATTGCTGATTATTAGTGATTAATAATTATAATCAGCAAACAACATAAATTTATGTTAAATAATATATAAATAGAAAAATATTAATCTAAACATTTACTATTGTGATGCTTTGACCATTGTTTTATAATAATAATTTTAATTTAAATTGTTATCAGATAACAAATCAACCGTTGGTCTTTTCGTCAGTACAATGTTTATTTTTTACAATAATAATAAGTGTAGCAATTTATAAAAATAGATAAAATAAAAATAAATTAAAATATGTACATAGTTTGTGATTTATCAATTAATTTACGCATTTTATTCCAATTAACGATAATAAATAATTTACGATTGGTAATTAACAATTTTATTATTTATGACTAATTATTGTTTATTTAGTGTGATTTATTAATATTACCTGACATGCAAAATTTATATTTTCACGGTATTATACAATCAAATAAAATGTCATAAAATATCAATAAATACAATTTGCTGGACTAAAACTACGCAATAAAATATATCGCATGACAAAAATTAAAAAAAGAACACCAAGGAAACATCATTGTTGATGAAATCTTTAGAAAACAATTAATTATAATTTCAATATGTGATATTTAGAAATTACTTAATATGTCAAACAACATAAAAATACTTTTAAATTTCAACGAGTGAATCCATATATCGAAGAAAATTTCGGGGGGTTTACAGATAAATATTTATATATATGGCCATGTATGAGTCAAGTGTACGGAATGATTTTTTTTTGCTCAAACGACTGAAAATGCATTTCTTTGTATGAATCCTGATTATGTGATTTTTTCAGATTTTTTCAGTTATCCATTATCCAGTAATAAGCGATCAAAATTAAAAAATAACTTTTTAGAAAAAAGTAGAAAAAAACTTTTTTTTTTTAATTGTCTATAGAATAATATTTCACAGCCAAAAATGTTTTTTCTTGAATTTTAAAAATTAAAAAAGGTTTAAATTTTGGCAATGAAAAAGTGAGCAATTTATAAATTTTGAAATATTTTTGTAGAATTTCTTGCAATAAATAGATTTTTGGGTCGATTTTTGATAATTTTTGCTTAAAAAAGAATTCTCAGTGCATTTTTTGAAAGAAAATGTTTTACGGGAAATATTGTGTAATTAATGAACAATTTATAAACTTTGAACAGTTTTTGTAATTTGATTTGCAATAAATGATTTTTTTGAGCAATTTTTACAAACTTATTTAAAAATTGCTCAAAAAAACCATTTTAGTTTAAGAAATTGTTTATGCGTTTTTCTATACATTTTGTTTTTCTGAAATTTAAAAAGTTTTTTTTTCTTTTGCTTTGGTTTCTTTTTTTCTACACGTAATTAAATTATATTGCTTATACTAATTTAGAATTATATTAAAAGCAGATAGAGTATGGTGTTCTATTACAGTAAGGTCTTTGGGTAACGTTGGAGTCAATACAATTTATGTAATAATATAAAAACGTAGAACAAACACAGTTCAGTGTTCACATAACAGTATTGTTTTGTTTCCTTTTAATTTTTAGTTGACGTTCGGTTATGCGGACGAATTTAATTTAATAACTAATGTAACACACCATTCTATTCTCTTCATCATCATTATTATTATTATTTATATTAAATTTAGTATACTTCTATATAAATATTATTTGACTATACTTTTAGTATACAACTAAACATAAAATATACAAAGCTAAAACTTGAAATATGCATCATTTTGGGGGAGGGGGGTTAAACCCTAAACCCTCTTCAGATACGGTCTTGCATTACTATAGTATTTCTGAAACTAGGTAATGTTGATTTACTTCCATGGTCTTCTTGTTCTCCAAACCTATTACCTATAAATCACGTGTAGAATCTTTAACCACCTTCCATTCACAATACTTAATATTTGGATTTAGGAAGCTTGGGATTTAATCTCTTGGACTGAGTTTGACAATTTGATTTTTAGAAGCTCTAGAAATTGTGAAAAGGCAACTCATTATTGAAACTAAAAAAAAAATATCGCGATTTTAAGTTGTAATAATATTTTAGTGTGAATAATTTACATATTATCTAAAATTTTCATAAATCTTGAGCTACAGGTTCTTGATGTTTTTTAACTTTTGGCGGCCAGTATACGTCAGAATTTGTTGTTGAACGTTTTGATTAAAAATATTGAGTATTTTAAATAAAGTTGTTTTGTTCTATGAACTTTACAACGTAAAAATTATTATATTTTTCAAAATTTTTAAAGAACCAGACTTGTTTCCCTTTTTAGATAATAGTTGAAGTTTTGCAATTTTTTAACAGAAAATGTTTATTTTTTTATGAAGGCAAATATTTTAGTCAGAGTCGGAGCTAACTTATTTTCAAATGTTTTTAGAATAATAAATAAAATTTTATCTATACCTGATGCTTTTCTGGATTTATTTAATTTAAGAAAAAATCTTTTAACAACTTGTTGCTTAAGTAAATTGGAACTATTATTTTACCACTAACCGGCATTGTAGAAACAACAATAAGAGTACATATTGAGAATATCCAAATAGCCATACAAATACATATTTCTTAATAAACTAATCCTGTCTAATCATTATTGCTCTTGTTGAAAACCTTTGCTGCAGAGCAACAAATGGAAAAGCACAATCTTCAATGCTCATAGTATTACACTTTATGAATTACTTTTTAATTATCAATTGCGTCACAATAGTTTATAGTGTATCAAGAAATTGTGATTTACACCCAATCAAATACCGCAAAAGTTTTTTAGGCTCAAGCGCTTTAAAATTGTCGTTTCGGCTTGCATTTTAAGGCTAAGACAGATGGTTTCGGTAGAAGCAGACAAAAACCTGATGATGTTTTTTGGACAATTTTCTGTACAGTGTTTTGCTCTGCTATAGTTGTCTAGTTGTAGCCAACGTGATAAAAGGTTTTTAACGTAAATGTGTTTTATCAGTACGGGCAAAGTCAATTCTTTAATAATAAAATTGGGTATTTACCGTCATACTCTAACTTTGTATTGCTCACATACAAATCTCATAATCT
Source organism: Tachinus rufipes (assembly GCA_963932245.1). Classification (NCBI taxonomy): domain Eukaryota; kingdom Metazoa; phylum Arthropoda; class Insecta; order Coleoptera; family Staphylinidae; genus Tachinus; species Tachinus rufipes. The sequence continues at coordinate 38,304,269 of OZ010741.1, read as the reverse complement.
TTTGTTAATTGTTTTGAGTTTAATAATAGTTGGATCAAGAGAAACAAGTACCTAGTATAAATTTAAACATCGCAGTATTTGCATGCTTGATTTGCCCGCAATTAATACTTTTACGGTTTTAAATTTTGATTTCTGCAGCGTGTGCTAAAACGTTTACACCGCGCGACATTACTAACCAACCGAGTATTTGGTTATAAACTCGTTTGCAAATTTTTTAATTTATTGAGTAAAAAATTAATACCGTTCCAACAAAGGCCGTCGGCAGCCAATTGTTCGGGAAAACCACAGCTAGACACAACAACCGCCAAATTTGTGTCTGTGGGTACATGCATTTTGTATACCCGAGTTGTTATGAACGATTTCCATCGACTTCGGCAAGAATATATCCACAATAAGGTTACGGTTGAGTCAAAATAGTATAGATTAAGTTGCGGCACAATGCGCAATTTAGAGCAAATAAATCTACAGTTTATTGGTTTGTCCACAGTAATTTTCCTCAAGAAAACCGTAAAGGTCAAGTTTGGAGTTTTCAAAAACAATTAACGCTCGAGGTTTGAGATGTAATAATTTTCCACCGATTATAAATATCAAAGATTCTTAGAGTTAGATATCCATTTTATTATTATTTTGCGTTTTACAGCTATTTTATTTATTTACATTGCGCCAGAAGTCTTACGACTTGTTTGAAGGGGGTTGATGGATGAGACCAGCGGCTTATTAAGTGACTTCCGAATCACCCCGGTGGATAAAGAGCAAGTTATTATTTTAGTCATATTTCGGGGATCGAACCCCGGACTGTTAGCATGCTACGCTAATGCTCTATAACTGAGCTATCACACTGTTTTTCTTAATGAAACAGCACTTTTCAAAAGTTAGAGTCATCTTACATCACGTTTAATTGGCAAAAAATAGGTAAATTATTTGTAACTGCTCAAAATTAAGCATCTGAATACAAATTTTTGTAATAACAGCCCCGGTTGACTAGTACAAATTTGTCCAATGCGTAATAATTGGTAAAAAAATTGTGCCGCTATCAAGAGGTCAATTTGTCGCAAATTGTAGTAGTGCGGGCCAACCAATTATATATATTGAAAAATGTTGATTGCACTTGCGCTAATAGATTTGGCAGAAATATTTAAAGCAATATTATGTAAGATGTAAAATTCTAAATTTGTAGTAATTTTAAGAATTTTGAACGTATGTTTGCGATATTTAATTTACTTTAGTAAAATTATTATTTATACTGACAAAGAGATCGCATTAGCATAAAGCGCGACGATGTTCCAGAAAGTTAAACATCTAAGGAATCTTAAAAAACTATCTTTCTGAAGACTTTTTTTATTCAAACTTTAACAGTTTGTGTAAATAAGAAATAAACTAATGTAAACAAAAAAATGTTACAAAATATTAAAAATTAAAGCTGATAATTAAAGAAAAATCAAAAATTTCTGTAAACTTTAAAGAGCTCGTAACTCGAATTTAATTAAGTATAATATACTACTATTAGGTCAATATTACTCAATTTGCTTGTAGTTTTATGACTAGTTAATTTGGGACACCCTATATATTATAAAAACTAGTTTAATATGTAGTTTTTAATAAATTTTTGAAGAATCTATTACATACGAGACCGACAATAGAAATATATTTACATGTAATTAAGAGCATACCGACCGCTACCTTGATTTGTAGTATTTTAACAAAAACGGCAACTTCCCCTGCATCGCTGCTTCTACAAATAATTTGATAATTGATTTATTTTTTTACCAGTACATTTAGTACTATGATATGTCGAAATCTTTTAGTCAAATAATAGATAGAAAATAGCCGAAAAAACTCATCAAATATAGAAATAAATGCGTTTTTCTGTATTTTTGAATGCATTTTGTTGCTATTTGTAAATATACTTTCACAAAAAAGACTTTGACATATCATAGTTTAATCCTTTCTAAATGTACTGGTAAAAAATAAATTGATTATCAAATTATTTGTAGAAGCAGCGATCAAGGGGAGAAGTTGCCGTTTTTGTTAAAATACTAGAAATCAAAGTAGCGGTCGGTATGGTCTTAAAAAGTAAAATTTCTGTAATTATGACATTTTATCTAACTATTTATATAAACAAATGTTTTGTTTAAAGTTTACATTTAAGTAATTAATTTGGAAAGTGTAGTACTAAAGCTTATTTTTGTGGATTAAAAAAAAAAAAAAGTTGCAAATTTTATTCATTTTAAATATAAATAGATCTTAACATATTTATTTATATTTATATAAAGTACATAAACAGACATATTATTATGTACTCAAAAATCATCATCAAGGTCACATAATTGCATATAGTAAATAACAGTTTACCTTGACTAAAAACCACAAAAAATAGTATTAATCGAAAACAATAAAGTGATTTATATTTTCCCACCATAACACAAGGATTATTCACAAATGTACTTCTTCAGCACATAGAAATGTACTTTTGTTTATTGTGTCAATGCCATACATGTAAGAACGCATGTTTTGGGTGTTTTTCACTTCATTGAGGAAATCTCTCTGGCCTCATCGCTCCGTTATGTTGTATGTTTCTGCTTTCTTATAAAAATGATTAGCATTCTATACGGGAACTTTCTCTCCGTAATCTGCTCTTGGTTAATGCAGTACAATTATCGTTGCATTATTGGTAGCGATAATCAGAATATTGGCAAATCGTTAATTAATATACACTTAATTAATTTTTAAAACAAAAACAAAATTTTATGAAGCAAGAATTACACCGTTATCTAATTTCATTAGAGGATGTCATTTCTGTAATTTTAAAGTGGCAAGTCATTAGCGTTTGGCTCCCAAAAACGTAACCTATTGTGAATACTTTGGTCAGTTTTACAATGTTAGAAGAAAGTAGCGGATGGCATTATGAATGCTCGTTGTGGATTGTGTGCCTTCCGGTTACTAATGTCTTAGTTTTACGTTATAATGTAATAATGGTTTTTTGCAACTATTACTTACTTAATTACTTAAGCAAATATCTTTTCTTAAACTGTTTAGAAAATCAAATAAAAAACACATTTAAGATTTAATAAACGTATATTAACTATTATTAATCTAATTAAAATTATTTATATTTATGTTGAAATGTGAATTGTATTGAACAACCTTGAAAATTCACTTACAACTCTAATGATAGTATTTGCATCAATAACGATGATGGTATATAATTATCAAGATACTAATCTTCATTTGAGAAAGTAAAATTCTTGAAAATTAATTGTTTTAATTGATATGTTTTATCTGCCAGAAGATAATTTACATAGTAAAAGTGTCTTTCTAATTATACTTTAAACAATTCCGATTTGAAGAAATACATATTTCTATAAAAATTATAATTTCATATTGTTAAGCAATGTCATCAATCTGGATGAAAAAATGTATTAAGATTTTATGTAATTTGCTGTTAATAAGATTTGATATGTGCACCGCTAGACTTATTTTAACTTCAGTTCACACGAGCGGATCCAGAGTAATTGTTGTAGTAATTCTTTCTCTAAGATGTGCCGTATCCTTTTTCTTACAAAGCAAGTTAGTTTTCATTTCATCACGCATAAAATTAACCAAGTATATGTGTTCCTCGTGTACAAACTTTATTTTAAATTCGTAGATTTCGATTTTCTCATGTTGTAAAAATATACGAATAATAATAATAATAATAATTTTTCAGAAATATGAATATGTTTATAATCTATCCCTTAAAAAATAAATTGTGAAAACATCTTGTTATTCCTGTTGCTATTAAAAAATAAATCTTATAAACACTTTACGACGTTTGGGATTTCCGAGACCTAAATTCTTTGATTATGCAAATATGAAATGTAGGTTTATCTGATTATTTATAATAATCATTTATTAACTCTTCTGCAAAAATATGTACATAAAGTTATTTACAAAAAAGTAACATACAACAAACAAACGTTGTAAAGTTTATAAATACACTGCTTAAAATAATTAGAGAAACACATATTTATATCTTAATATTTTTTTTTAAATTTTTAACAATATGTAAATCTAATAACGCTCAATCAAAGACACATTTAGTCTAAATAAATTTGCAAAAACAAAACAAATTTTACGTATCACTTTTAAGATAACAATAACAATTCAGAAAACTACAAAAAATTCGTTAATTAATATAATTGGTGTCTTCAATTAGCACAAATTACTGCTTGACATCTTTGAGGCATGCTTCGTACAAGCCGACAAATGTCTTCTTGTGGTATATTCTTTTATTTTTTAATAAAGCGTTTGTTAGCTGTTGAAGGGTCTGAGGGCGATTTGGGCGCCTCCAAACACGTCTATCTAGCAAAACCTAAAAATGTTTAATTTTTAGTTTTGATCAGAATTTAGAGGAGGCCAATTCATGGTTTGAATCTTGTGGTGCTAAAGGTAGTTCATGGTAATGGCCGCAGTATGGTGCCTTATGTTTTGCATTAACAAAATTGTATTATACCATAAGCGACTAGTATAACATGATCCTCTAAGACAAGATTGATGTACCGTTTAGCAATTAATCTTCCTGGAACTGGCACAAGCTTTGTTCTTTCATCAAGACTAATTCCGCTTCAAACCATCACAGATTCACCAGCATATTTTTTGACTTTTTGTATGGTTTGTGCAGAATGGCATTCATATGAATGTTGGTATACACGTACACGACCATCACAACAAATTAAACAAAATTGGGACTCATCGGTAAAAAGTACTGGTTTCTATTTTTGAAGTTCCATGCGACATGTTCACAAGCAAAATATAAACAATACCTTACATGGTACGGAGTTAAAACAGGTTTTTGCACGGGTCTTTTTGGTTTTAGTTTACTCTTAATTGTCTAGTCGGATTGAAGACCTTTGGTTGTGTTTTTATACACTCCGCTTTCTAGGTATCAATTCCGCACACAATGGATGACAGAAGGGCTGACATTAAAATCTTGCAGCTTGTTGAATACTGGTGCCATTCTTGATAAACAACAAGACAAATGATTTCTACCTCATTTAGTTGCTTCATTTTAGTATACTGGTGTAAAACTTAACAATTTATGATAAACTATTAACATGGTTTACTATTCTATTTTTAAAATAAAGTCTTTATTGCTTGCTCCACTTTGTTTCTTGTAGTTTCTTTGAATTGTTATTGTTATTGTTATCTCAAAAGTGATATGTAAAATTTGTTATGTTTTTCCAAATTTATTCTATCAAAATGTGAATCTTTGAACTAGCGTTATTAGATTTAACATTGTTAAAAATTAAAAAAAAAGTATGTGTTCTTCTAATAATTTTAAGCAGTCTAGGCACTGCAATCATAATTGTTAAGTCCAATACAAACGTAATAAAACTTGCAACATTTAGCAAATAAAAAGAGAAATCTATCAAGTCACTCTTCCTATTTAACTCGTATTGCTGAATGTGGTTCTATATAAGGTGGAGGACGGGGTAATGATTAACGGCAAGATAATAAATAATTTGAGATATGTCAATGACACCGTATTGATAACCGATACCCTTCAACGAATAGACCGGGTAGCAGAGCTGAGTAAGAAGTACGGTATAAAACTAAATTGCAAGAAAACGCATATCTTAATTGTTAGCAATAACAACAACCACAAGTTTTTGATCAATAACAACACCACCCTACCAAAAGACAACATAGTCACCTACTTAAACTGCATGTTGAATAAAAACTGTAATCAATTGGAAAATGCAAAGCATACTGTGCAGTTTATCCCTGAATATTGACATAAAATAAGCCAACATGATAGCCAATATCTATAAAAGTTAAGCACTCAAAAAAGAAAAAGAAACAAATTTTAGTTTGACCAGCCCTATTGCAGTGTTCTATTTATACATTATTTAGTCTAATATTTTTGTTAAAATAGTGAATGCCTCGGGAATTACTCTTTTAGCCCATAGCATATTGCGCCACTGTATGACAGACGCAGTTCAATTTCTACGTCCATCTCAACTTGAACTATAAGCTACTACGGTATTTGTACTGGTACCATTTTTTATATATTCAAACTATAATATCCTCGACACCTAACGGTATTAAGAGGTTATAGATTATATATATATATATATATATATATATATATATATATATATATATATATATATATATATATATATATAAATATATATATAATACAATAAAAACGGCAAGTTTCTGAAAAGCCACGTTGCAAAGAAGTTTTGAGTTAAACATTCCTATATTATATGTCAAATATTTAGTTTCATAGAACCTTTTTTTTTTAAATAAAGTTTTTATTTGGGACAGTCAACAAAATATTAAGTGTAATTTGTGTATGGATTGTAACGTTAATTGTAGGATACCCTGTATAAAACATAGCACACAAACAGACATATATACAACTAAAATATGTGCATATTTTATACACTCAAATACAAATTAATTATGATTTGAAACGTTTCTGATAATATAATTAGTTATTTTAATTTTAAAAGAATTAACAGATTCGAAGGACGATACTCGACAATCTCCACATCAATATAAAATACATACATACATGTTTCTTTAATTGCAAATAAATTATGAATTGTAACATTATATTGAGTTTTAATAGATACAATTTGCTCAAAGACTACGGTCGATAGGCAATTTTACAAAAAATGTTTGAATAATATTATTGTTTGTAACTTACATGTTTTCTTTTATAGTTATTTTATAATGTAATTAGTTTTTTTTAATACAAAAATATATTTGAATTGTTTTTGGGTTTTCAAGTCATTCTTATTATATTATCTTGCTCGATCGGATGAGATTTTAGTTGAATATAAAATAAATATCATGTAAGATCATTTTTAAGTTATTTTATTTCTAGTCACCGATAATATTAATTATTAATCTTAAGTTTTGAATAAATTGAATGATATAGTTATTATTACATTATTTATCTAACTCATTATTTTAGAAAAAAAAAATACAACTATTTGTTTACATACCCAATTAATACCCATCCGTACTACTGAATGCAGTTTTGTAAGTAGTGGGGCTTTGTCGAGTAAAACTTTTACACCGGAATAATCGGAGCCGTGAACTCGTTAGTTCAAAACGGGCCGGCTCGACGAAAAGAGACGATTTGTTACATTGTGCCGCTTTAATATGATAATTAAAATCTAACAAGATTATTTACATAAGTTAATTAGATAAAATAAAACGACTGTGCTTGTTTTTTACTAATCATATATAATACAAAATTTAACGACTACAATGTATGGATATTGATTATAAATTATTGTTTATTTATTTATTTTGTGTTGTTGAAAATCTGTAAGGATGAGCAAGAATGGAAATGTTAACGATATTGAGAAGGTAAGTTGTATTTTTTTATTTTATTTATATTCTATAATTATTATATAAAACCTAAATCTATGAATTTTACTCTCTATTTCTGTTAACAAATAATTGTTTAAACAACGTTTTTAAATTAAGTATAGAAATGATGTTGGTAATTAAAAAAATGTAAATATTTTACATTAATCTTATGTTTAAAGATCTATAGACATTAACTCTGTTTTGAACTTTCAAACTTCTTTTCAGATATTTTCAGTGTATATAAATTGCTTGTATTATTAAGTTTTTATCCTATTGGAGATCACATTAAAACTACTTGTCTACTTGAGCTTTACGACAGTAAAATATTTACAAAGTAAAGTCGTAAAATAGTTTTAACTTTATAAAGTTAGATTATGAACTACATTTTTTTTTAAGTTAAATATTTTTTTAATTACTACCAATGTCAACCATGGGCTGAGAAAAAAAAGACAAACAAGAAACTTAAATATTTTGGATCTACGTTTCTGAATAGTTGCTAAAATTTTCAGCAAGCCTATTATTGTGTAATTTTTTTAAATAAAATTAGTATTTGATTTTCAACAAAGTATTGCGGCCACTTTGATTTTAAAAATAACGTATTTGTATTATAAACTGTTTGACCTTGTAGGTTGTTTATAAACTTGTGTAACTGTCGTGTTAGTTGTTTTGTTGTTAATAAGTATTTAGGAACGCCTTACAATGTAAAGGATTAAGTAAATAAAGTATTTAGAAAGTGAGTCTTGCAAGAAACATATCATTGTGGTGCCGGGTGGCAAAAAATTTTGGTATTTGAGGTTACGAGTTTCTAAAACCTGAGCTTCTTTGTGTTGAAATATGAAAAAAAAAACAAGTTAGTTTAGATTTGGGTAGGTCTACTCAAAGCCAGAATCATAGCAAATTAGCCACTTCCAGCTTTAGTGTTATTATGTGTTATATTATTTACATATTTTAGTTTTCTTATTGAGATTGAAGAAGAGACGTTTCAATAAATTTATATTTTTAGCAGAACGTAGTTAAAATATGCTTCTATATGATTTAGGGCTACGTATAAGAACTCAAGGCCAAATACAGTGTTAATACACAACGTCAAAGTTTCAAATATCAGTGTATGAATAACAATCTTTTACAGCTTAGTATGTACAACCAGTACAACCCCAACTTTGGCAGCGTACCCCATCATACTACAACTGTCAAGTACCCCAATGTCAATCTACTTTGTTTTGCACTCTTCTAAGACCCTCTTTGGTCTATGTGTAAATAACCTCAGAAAGTTGTGAATTACCTCATTGTCAATGTACTTTTTCACGCCCCACTTGGTCTATGTGTGAATAACCTCAACACATTCCTAGACATTACCTGTATGGAAATAACAACCTATTTAGTACATTAATTATTATAAACAATGCTAACAAAAAACATTGTTGACACTTGTCATTAAAGTATTACTTTTGCAACAAAATATCAATATAAATTATATTTTAACAACATAATTAACTTCCGGGAATAGATACTGTTTTTATGTTATTACATATATACATTAAAACTTATACTACAATGACTCCATATGCAAATTTTAACGTAAACTTGTTATCTTGTTAGTACAAAATTACTATTCAAAATATAATTAATGCGATTGAATTACATTATTAGAATTTAATAAATAAGTTGTACTATGAACTATCATATTACATTATATTTATAATTAATTAAAATAGTATTTGATAAGGTTTTTGTAGATACAGACAAGTTATTGTTTAAGATTTAGGATTAATAAATAAATATAATAATAAATAATTTATATTTAGATAATATGTAGCATGTCATTGAGCGGATTTTAGTTTTAATTGTCATTTTATTATCATATAATCAATAAAAATCATATGCAAATGTCTAAATCCGGTTTCACGTGTTGTAAAACAAGGTCAACATCACTTTAATTTAAATTAAATTATTGAAACTTAATTATGTATGTAAAATTTGAAATACATCTGAAGCTTTACTAAGAAAATGCAACAAATCCAAAAAAAAGTTTTGTATTTGGGTTTTGTTTACACCAGTACGTATTTGTTTCATTTTGGCACGTTTTTATTATTTTGAAATTGCAGTAGATTGTTTGTAAATACTTATATAAGTATAAAAAAAGTTGCACAATCCTAATTGTATATTGTACAACAAGCATGGTATAACAGTTGTGCACAAACTTTGGCAAATAATGCAATTCTGACAATTGGAGCTCTTCCTCCAGCCGAGAAAGTGGCCTGAAAAATTAAAAAAAAAAAACATAATAAAATTGTGTTTTTAGTTAAATTGATTTTTGATTTAGAATTTTATTTTTAACTGTAAAAGTCTTCAATTTTTTAAGTAAAAATACATTGGCACTAACTGACTTGGACTCGCACGATACTGCGCTTAGAGTCAGTTTTTCTGGTTAAGAAAAAATGTGTTGTAATGAGTACGCCTTCTTTCGGATAAGAAGAGAAACTTTAGTAGGTTCCGTGTACTGCTTTGATGTTGCGTGTGCACGTTAAAAAACCCAATAATTTAGGTTGGAATTGTTAAATTTAGCCTTAACCTCTGGTGTTGGTGATTAGCCTTAGCAGCAGAAGTAGACCGACGTTAAATATTTGAATTAAAAAAAAAAAAACATTAAAACTACAATTAAAATTTCAACAAAAAACTATGATAAGTTTTTTTTTATTTTAATAATAAGTTTTACGATTTTTGGAGCACTTAACAACTTGCTTATGCATGGTAGAAACCAAATTGACAATCTAAGTTTAAAGGATTAAATTTTAAGCTTCCTGAATATGCATCCAAAGATCATGTAAAGAGAGTGAGCGTGGCTGAAAATGTCCCCGTCCAGTCTTCTACAGATTGTATCCTACACGTGTTCAATAGGCAACAGGTGAACAAAAAAACAATGAAAGTAAAACAACATTAACTAGTTCTAAGAATTCCGTAGTAACTCTAGTTGTATGCATGCGGCTTTTGCATTATTTTGTTGGAAAATAAAGATTTCCAACTTTCTCAGATAGGGCATTAATGTTGGTTCTAAAACCGTGTTAAGTAGTAATTTACATTCAATGTTCCCGAAACGAACACGAGAGAAGATTTACCATCAGCAATTGCTCCCCATATCATCTCCTCGTTTGTAAAAGCATGTCGTTCTACAGAAAACTGTACATTTTTTTAATCTTTTTGGCGACGTCTAACCATCTTACAATTCGTGGGTATACAATTAAAATCTTAATTTGTTGCTAAAAATAAATTGCTTTCATTGATCGACCCATTGTAGACTTTTATTGCATCATTCCAGATGGCACTTCTTACGGTAAAGAGTTAAGGGCAATCAAAGAAAAGAGCGGTACGACTTGAGACCAAATAATTCAATTCTTGCTTAAGTAAACTGAGTGAACAAAGATTCCTTGGTTAGTTAAGCCTCAATGTCACGGCGGTTGGAAATCTATTAAAGTTGCAGAGGAACATCAACGGAATCTAATTACGGCGCATCTTTATCTGGAATATCATTAGTTTATAACAGAATCGATATGGCATCTTCTACTTTAACGCATACAAAGTTTGAGTGTAAAACCCATAAAACTTCTACAATTTTAAATAATTGTTCAAAAATAACAATTAATCAATAATAAATAATTTAAATTTTAGTTTTGTAATTTTTAATTTAGAGTATTTGTTTACATTTTTTTAAAAGATCGTAGAAAAAATACAGTGTTTTACTTGTCAAAATTATTTTTTTAAACAAGACTGTTAAGTTTTTATGTAATAATATTACTTTTGTCACTTGTTACGCAATATTCTATTATAGGTTTCTTTTTTTATAGAAGTTTTTATATACATAGACCGGGTTTGGTGATTCTTCGGTATTAATATGTGTTGATGTATTTTATTAGAGTAGAAATTTTTACTATAAAAAAAAATATATATATATAGCATTTAAGTTTTAATTAACAATATTTTCAAAAACGTAGTAATAATGCAGTTTAAATATGTTTATTTTGTCATTTTGCTGCAAACATTTTACCGAATAAAATGTCATAATTAAAAAGAAGTTAGAAATAAAAGAAATTTCAGAGATTTTTACTACAAACCTAAAATACGTTTATTATTTTAATCTCAGATCACATTGTGAAATAAACTTAGTTAAACCGGGATTGGATTAAGCTATGATTGAAATACTAGCCCTTAGTATCTCAATAAATGTTTCACTTATGGTTTATAAATAATCAATTTCATTGCGCTTTGTTCAACGAGATATACTATAATACTGTTTACTTACATAAGACCAGCTAGCCAGTCATAACAAAAGAACACTTGAACATAATTCAAGTTTATTTGAAATATGAGTAGTATTTACATATCTGTAAGCAATCGGAATAAAGCAATCCAATTTACATTTTTTAATCAATTACGTTGAACTAAACTTTATTATTTATGATTACTCAATTTTTATATAAATTTGAATAATTGCAACAAATTAACAAATAATTTCTGTTGACTTTAGGGTTATTCTATTCGCAACCTTGTATGATTATTTAATCTCCAATTAATCATTTTACTATACAATAAAGTTTAAAAGCAATTTACTATCTCAAAGAATAACGGTTAAATTTAAATATTAATTGAAAATATTTAATTATTCATGAAAAATGTAAATTTGTAATTTTATTTATTAGAATTAAATTGAATAAAAACGATGCTTTGGACATTGTTATCCAACAATTTACATAATTACTGTACTATTATTATCTACACGTGTTGCATAGAAAGTGCAATGCATTTAATGTCTGGAGAATCTATAGAAATAATGTATTTTTTAACATAAATTTGATAATGATTATAATTATTATAATTATTAAGTTTAAACAAATTGCTTTTATTAATTATTTTTTTTTGCAATTCATAGGTATGTATCTAGTGAAATATAAATTAATCCAAAGTAGTGTATTGATATTTTTATCAATATTTAATGAGTATTGCTATATTATTGCACCGCAAATTGTGTTTTTATTATGCTACGAGTATAAATAATTTTTCAAAAATAGTAATTTTGCAATATATGTAATAATGCTGCTTATTAAGAGAAGTTGTTGAAGTTAATGTGCGTCAATATCTCTGCTCTTCCTCATGTATGTTACTTTTGTGAGTTTTATGATTTTAAAAAGAATGGCTATTTCACTGATACTACTATGATCTTATTTTTTTCCAAATAAATCAATTACTAATTATTCTTAATTAGTAAAGAAACATTATTATGTTACATAAAAAAAAACAATTTTTGGTCTTCATTTTACACGTTAAAGAAATGCATTTTTAATTCTTTAGAATTAAAGAGTTTTTTTTATTAAACCATATTTCAAAAAACATTGAATATTGGACTTGGGTTTATTTATTATTACCTGTCAAAGCGTGAAACATATGAATAATATATAAAAAAACGTTTATTAATATATCTGAAAAAAAAAAATTGTTGTCTGCAGAAATAAAAATCTTTCTTTAGAAAAACCGTTTATAAAATTAATCATTTTTCGGTTATAATCGTGCCAACCATCCTATTTAAAATTTAAATAAAATTACAATTTTTCTCTAACTAATAAATTAATGAACATGATTGTTTAAATCCAGAAATATCATTCTCGTTCTGATAAAAACATGTAAACTCAAGGTCACACCAATGTTAATATGTAAAATATTTTAATGTTTACATTACATATTGTAGACACAATAACATTGAAATATATTTCAGTTGTTTCTGATATTTTATTGTAATATAATATACCCGAATCTCGAGACCAATTCAGAGATTCGGAGATGGCGGATAGTTGATAGCGTCTGTGTGAATTGGAAAGATACAATTACACTTTGCATACATGAGAAAGATAATACTTTCAAATGCAAAATGCAAAAATACGCATTCAAAATAAAACTATTTTATAATTTAGTCAATTATTTTCTCGATATTTTAAAATAACTTGCTCATTACAACAACAGCAAGTATCAACAATTGTAATAGTTTACACTATTTGATAAATACCTTTTTAATGATTTTATAGATAGGTATGTGTTAATAAACAAAATTGACTCTAGTAGATTTCCACAACTACTTCATATAATATTCGATACAGGAAGGGTCTGATGTTACAGACAAGTCAGAATACAAACATTATTAAAAAACTTAATAATATTGAAATAAATAATTATATTGATACTCACAGATTTAGAAACTGCATATAAATATAATGAAGCATGTTTCTATTCTTTTTCTATCGCCTTTTATACAATTGGTTATAAGAATGCCATAGAGTTTGCAATGCTACTTTTAAAACGTCCTCTAATAGGTGGAGTCTATTATACAATTGTGCTAAATTATGCCTGAAAATGGTATACATATTTAAAACTAACAATTATCTGTCTTACTATAACAGGGTGATTCATAGTTAAACTGACAAACGTTTAAGACTATTTTTTAGGTTAAAGCAAGACTTTTTCTCTATAAAATTATTTCTAGAAATGCTCCCCTCTGAGCTAGAGCAAAAAAAAATAAGAAAAATGAGTCTTGTTTTATTATATTTATTATAAAACGGATGTTTTAAAAATTTACAAAAACTGTTCAAACTTATTGCCATATTCAATGCAAAACACACATCTACAGACAACCGATCAGTTACATGATATTTTGCTGGAATGGTTCTCTAGACTGCTTAAACAATTCTTTTCCGGACAGCAGTTTTGTCGTTGACGGGCTTCGCATAAACCTCTTTTACATTATTGTACTCTCTACAAAAAAACTCCAAAAGAGTCATGTCAGAAAAGCGCGGAGGCCAAGGCCGGGGCTATCTCGGTCGCAACTGATTAATTTTTTCCGGAACATTGTTGGCAACCACCGTTGGAGTGGTAAATTATAGTGGGTTAGACATTCATGTACTTGAAACCAACTGTTTGCTCTATCATTCAAAAGCATGCTGTCTAAAATTGATTAAAATTTAAAAAAAATTAAGAAAACTGGACTGTTTAGGCGCGGAAGCAGAAAAATTGGACTATAGAGTAAATCGTTGCACAATTCCATCCAAATATTGCACAACAATTGATATTAATACTGGATATTTTGTACGGCATGAGGACTTTTGTGGTGCCAAATAGTGAACGTTATGCTGATTAAAGGTACTAGGGTGGGTAAAAGCTTTGTCGGTTCAAATCACAGTCCGAGGGAATAAAAACATTATTTGATGTTTGCTACAAAAACTATTCAAAACAATTATTAATTTAACAAGTTCTAAATTTTTTGTAGATGATATAGATGATAACTGTCTCTTTTGAAAGTCTTGTTCATAATGCGCGTATATCTTATGTGCAAAAAAAAAATTGCGTGCTACTAGAAGGCGTTTCATTAAAGTGCTTCACAATTTGTTCTGTAGTCTTAAGTTTTTCTTAAATATCTTGTACAAAATCAAAACGGTATGACAAAAGTCGCTCATTTAAAAAAGTGTGTTGTGCATGCTTTAGTTATTTATGCTATATGGAAGTGTAATAGGGCATAAATCCCACTACATGTAAAGGTATATGGATATTCATCATACTTAGTAATTGATTAGAACAAATTAATTCATTTAGTATTTTAAAACACAATTTTTTTATCTATGTAATTTCTTTGTTTATTTAAACACCTGTTTTTGACTTAGTTTAAAAAAACCAATTTGAAAAATTATTTTTTAAAATAAATTCTAATCTGTCGATATGAGTTTTGTTAGATGAGAACCATATTACGCTACAATACTCTAGATGTAATCTTATTAAAGCATTCTACAAAATTAGAAGAATTCAAACATCAACGTCTTAAGAAATCTAAGCATTTTATTAGCTACAAAATCAATATGCAAATTGAATAATAATTTGGAGTCAAACAATACTTCTAACTCACAAATTGAATCAATTTTTTGTAAGCGGAAAAGTTTAAAATATAATCAAACTTTACAGGATTTTTGATTTTAAAAAATGCAATACTATGACATTTAAAAAAAATTAAGTTCCATTCCGTTTAAAACACACTAATCAATTGTCAAATGTATTAATTTTATAAAAAAGATTTAACATTATCTGCAAATATCAGATTGTAAGTACATATTTTAACTTGCTGAGTCCGATATTGAATGGTTGAGGCTGATACATGTTTGAACTCGATTAACATTTGTAATAAAACACAATCAATTAATTATCATTGTTCATTATACATGATAAAGCCACTGTGTGGCAAAACAATTGTAGTATTACAATAAATACGTTTTTTTAAACGTTCACACTATTTGTGTTTTATTATAAATGTTGCTGAATTTGATTACTCAAATACAAAGTTAACTATTTAAGCAGTGGATTATTGACACCATGTGCACTTAATTTGTTAATTAACAAAGTATGGTTAATAGAATTAAACGTTTTACTAAAATCCATGTAAATGGCATAGACCTTAGCTCCACTTTACAAAGCTTTTAATAAAAATAAACAGATTTGTTTGTGTTAATTTTTTGAAGAAAAAAAACCTTTTAACATAATTAGCATATAAATAATTAAAAGATCTGGAAGATATATAACTACAGGGTACAATTAAATCCTTAGTCTTAAATTAATTTTGACCATGACCATTTCAAGATTATTTTTTGAAGACAAAACTGTAGATTTTAAGTTTTTCTTGACGGTAATTAAGGACTGGTATTTTCAGTCGTGTCTACCCGATAGACAATGTATCGGTCATCAATAAATTTGCTATCAAATATCAAAGAATGAAACTCGTTTTTTTTTTTTTTTTTTTTTTTTTTTTTTTTTTAATTTTTTTTTATTTTTTTTTATTTTATTGAAGAAAATTTTTTTTTTGTAATATTCCAGCAGTACCGCCATCTATCCGAGAGGATTCCCGGGGCCTGGTATTGGAAATTTATTTAATTATCCTGTAATGTTGTGATGTGCATTAGTTTTATATTTTAATTTTTATATTTGTTTTTTCATTAAATATTGTTTTAATTTAATTTTAAAATTGTTTATTGTGCATATACTTTTGATTTCTTCCGGTATATTGTTAAATTCTTTAATGCCTTTGACAGTTAAACTTTGATTTTTTGAAGTTGTTCGGTTAACTTCCATGTTAAGGTGTCCTTTTTTTCGTGTGTTATGTGTATGAATTTCTTTTCTAGTTGTTAATTTTAGTTCTGTTTTAGTTAGCCCAAGTTGTATTTTTTTTATTAAAATAATACATTGTTGTAAAATTTTGTTTTTTATTGTTAGTTGGTTTGTTTTTTTGTGAATTTTATTTGTAGGTGTTAGTTTGTCCATTTGATATAGTGTTTTTATTGCCTTATTTTGTTGTCGTTGTAATTTTTCTATGTTTCTTATATTGGTTTGTGACCATATGGTCATCATGTAGTTGGTTTGCGAGCTAAAAATTGCATTATAAATAATGTTTCTTGTTTTTTGTGTAGTTAAGTTGGTAAGTTTGTATAGGGCTCCTATAGCTATTGTGTTTTTTTTCATAAGGTTCTGTACGTGTTTATCCCATTTTAGATTATTTGTAATTGTAATTCCAAGATAGTTATTATGTGAAACTTCACTTAATTGTTTTTTATTTATATATAGCGTAATGTTGTTGATTCTTTTTTTTCGTGATATTAGCATAAAGTTTGTTTTGTTTTCATTAATCGTTAGAAGATTGTTATTGTACCAATCATTAATTTTATTTAAGTCTTCTTGTACTTCGTGTTGCAATTTTGTTTTGTTTATTTCTGTATGTATCAGAGTTGTATCATCTGCGTATATGTATAGCTTTCCATTTAGTTTTAATTCAAATATATCATTAATATATAAGATATATAGAAGTGGTGCAAGTACACCACCTTGTGGGATACCATATTTGCTATATTTTATTGAACTTAGTGTGTTTTTAATCTTTGTTTGTAAAGGTCTGTATTTTAGAAAACTTCTGATTAGATCTATTTCTTTTCCACGAATTCCCATTTTTTCTAGTTTTTGTAATAACTTTTGTTTACATACAGTATCAAATGCTTTTTGCATGTCTATAAATACTGTAAGACATTCTTTTCTTAAGTCGAGAGCATTGTTGATGTTGTGGATTATGTCCGTAAGTGCGGAACTTGTACCAGTTTGTTTTTGAAATGCATATTGTCTAGTATTTATAATATTATGTGATTCCACATGCTTGAGTATCCGTTCATAAATAATTTTATCAACTATCTTAGCTATAATAGACAGTAATGCTATTGGTCTATAGTTTTCCGGCAGATGTTTATTTCCTTTTTTAAATATGGGTATGATAATTGTTGGTTTTAGACATTCTGGGTATATACCTTGTTGTATTGTGGTGTTGATCAGTTTTGTGAGTAATGGTATTAGGTCATCTTTTACGGTTTTAATGATTTCGGTTGTTATCATATCTTTTCCGGGCGCTTTTCCATCTTTAAGTTTATTAACAATGTCTTCAATTTCTGTTTCGGTGGTTTGATCAAATGTTACGTTCGATTCTATATTTTTTTGTAATGTGATTATGTTTGATGTTGTTAGTTTATTTGCAAAGTTTTTTCCAACATTTGCAAAATATGTGTTTATTGTGTTTGAAATGTCTTCCGGATGTGTAAGTATTGTTCCATTTTCTTGGGTGATTGTTGTTATATCTTTATTTCTTTTTATAGTTTTTATAATTTGATTTATTTCATTCCATGTCTTTTTAGGATTATCTTGTACACGTTCTATTCTGTTCTGATAGTACGTTTTTTTCTTTTCATTTACTTTTTTATCAACGTAATTTTTCATTTTAATGTAGTTTTGTTTGATTATGGCGTTTGTTTGGTTTTGTTTGTGTCTTTTATATAGATGTTTCGTTTTTTTTATGTCGTTAAGTATTTCGGTATTAATCCAGTCATTTCCTTGTTTATATTTAAGTTGTACTTCTCTAGTATTAGTTTCTATTAGACTTGTCATTATTTCAATAAGCTTATCAAACGTTTCAATTTGGTTTTCTCTAGCACTTTTAGCAAAAAGAAATTTAATATTGTCGTAATTTATTTTATATTTTTTTGTTATTGTATATTTATTTGTTTTGTCTTTAATGTTCCATGTCGTCAGTATTGCATGGTGATCAGAGTAAGTTTTACTAAGAACCAGTACATAAAAATCTTCCCTCAAACAAGAACATAAAAAATATCCACTAAATTGTTACGCAATTTGTGAGAGAACTTATGGATTTTAAATTGTCTATATTTTTTGTAATTTTTGGTGAATGTTGTTCAGATAGATAAGGCGTTTTAAGTTCTGGCTTGTATAAAAAAAAACTCCTTGACGGCAGTTCTAACTGGCCATTGATTGGAATCTAGTAGACTAGGAATCAGTGATTCTTTTACATCTATTTTATATGAACATGTAATATCAGTATTGTTTGTGGTAAGTGTAAAACTTTTAGCGTCGTTGAAGCCAAGGGAATCTTTTAAATGTTTTTCGGCAGATTGAAACGTTGATGCATAAGACTCAAAACTTCTTATAATTAATAGTGTTTTGCGTTTTGCCAACTATAAACATACTTCAAGGGCCAAAGTAGTGTTTGCATGGTTTTGCAATATATTAGCAAATGTAAGGACAACGACCAGCATCATTATTAATGTTCTTGTTGACATTGACATGCCTTGTATAGACGTCACATGAGAAGATGTTGAATCAACCAAATAAATTAATGAAGCAGCTCTTTTGGGTGTAGAAGTACAATTGGATGTAGCATCATTCAGGTTTAGTTTCAAGTTTGATTTTTTTTACATGAGTTATTTGATGTTAAAACCAATTTGTTAATTAGTAATGAGTGCTGTTTTAATGTGCTTAATATATTATTAACACTAACCGAAGTAATGCAGTTTTTGCACTTCCTTGAGATTTATTGGTTATCTGAAATAGCTTTTTGTTAAACCTACGCTTTTGTTGTCATGATTAAAATATAGACAAACGTTAAACAAAGATGGTAACTTTCAACCAGTTGTTGGCATTTATCACAGTTTGTAGTAGACATGTTATTAGTTAAAAAATAAATTAAAATATGAAAACATATTGTCCTTGCAGTACCGGTAAATAAACAGAACATTTGCATATCAGATGCAGGGTAAATATTTATTTACACGATTCTGATTAAAAACACGCAAAAACACACTTAAAATGTACTATAAATAATCAATTCACTCAGAGAAATTAAAAAAAAAAAAAAAGATAGGAACACGAATTTTATGCAGTATTATGTGTGATTAATGATACATTTTTCTCATTGTTTTCTTATCACTCTAGCTCAGAGAAGAGTCTCATTTAAATATGGATCACTCTGTATATTGTGTTTACCAATTTACTAATACTCACGATCACGATAAAGATCACCACACACGCACAAAACACTTGGTAATACTTGTAATCATCTTGGAGTTGGTTATATAATATTTGGATTTGTCATAAGCATTATAAAATTAAATGTAAATGTAGCCAGAATACTGATATTTATTTTTAATTAAAATGGTTTGCAGTTTTTATTCATTGTTGTATAAAAAAAAATCTTGAAATATTATAATAATCGAGTCACATCTAATAGATTCATAAAGACTTTATTAGAATTTATTCTTAAAAAGAACTATCAAATCTGACAATCGATTGCTTTATTACGTTTGAATGAAATTCGCTCATCAATAGTTCAGATTTCATGATTTCAAACAGAAGCTGTGTTGGAAAATAGTGTAATTGAATACAAATTATAAATACGTTATACTTATTTGTACCAAGTAAGGTTTTATAGGCTTTTTTTAAAATTTAAAATAAAATATAATGATGTTAATTAATATAAACGTAATTGGAACTTACAGTTTTTTTTTAATTTATTTATATCAATATTATTATTTTCAAAACCATATTATAGTTTTCTGCTAATTACTATATAAAAATTAATTTTGACATAAACAAAAAAGTGATTTGTATTAAGTTGGTAATTAATTTAATGTCTACACCTTCTAAATTTGTCCATACTCTTATTGTATTTTATAAGGTACGTGAAGGCCATCCGCTTCAAATTGTTTTATTTTATATTTGTTTTGTTTATTTTAAAAATCTTATAATATTCCTGTTTTTAAATAAAATATAAATGTTTTATTGTATTATTTGTTTCTTACAAACTAGTTTCGATACGTATGAATATTATTGTCAATATAATTGAGTAATACTTTTGAAATTTGTTTTTTCCACTATCAATAAATCGAGGTTTTTATAATTATATGTAGAGAAAAAAAATCGGCATTAATAGTCTTTTTAGGGTAATATGTCAATGATTAAAACTAACTAAACCTTATATCTATACAGGATGTTAATTAGTGTCGGAGAGATATTACACAGGGAGATTCGTAGTCTGATTGTAGCACGAAAAGTTTCTATAGAATTATAGTCTAAAATGTTTTCTTTTTGAAATACAGGGTAAGTTTTTTCCCACAATTTTAAATTTACAGGATCAAAATTTGATGCGCTGTATAACAACAATTTATTTAAATTAAAAATTAAATCGTAGTAGTGCAATAATTAATTATTATTATTAATAATAATAATAAACAAGTGTTAAAAAAAATAAAGTTGCGTATAAAGTTCAAAACAAAAATTATAAAAAATGTTGAAAATGTGATTCTTGACAATGTGCATCAATTCTGCTCCTCATAGAATGGCTTCTTTTGTGTTTATTGGCGTGTTGTAAACTAAACATTTTAGGTGTCTCCAAAAGAAGAAATCAATACTGTTTAGGTCAGGAAAACTATTAGGCCACGGTTGAGGTCCACCTCGACCTATCCAACGATCGTTGAATGTTCTGTTCGAAAACCGGCGGGCTTTAATACTGAAATGTGCAGGTGCACCGTCGTGCATAAACCAGCTTTCATTTCTCATGTTAAGTGGGGTATAGTGACGGAGATGCTCTTGAAAAAATTTAAGATACAGTTGTCTGTTGAGTCTTTTTGGCAGGAAAAATGGCCCTATCAAAACATCTCCTTTTTGCTTTTCCACACATTCACAAAAAAATTGTTCTTGAACATTTTGTTCACTTATTGCGTTTGGATTTTCTTGAGCTCTCAAATGGTTGTTTTGAACATTCCGGATTCAAGCTATATACTGAAACTGTGTTTCTATAGACATTGTTCAGCTTTTGTTATAATGCAATCATATAACACTTGCATTCAAATAAAACGGTGTTGAATGGCATTTGTAGCTTTCTGTCTGCCTTGTACCTGCCCTATATCCCAGAATCTTATTAAAGCATCTGAGGTGGTACTTCGGGGGATTCTTAGCATTTACAATGTAACACACCGCGATCACCATTCAGTAAAGCTACAGCTTGAGCAACTTCTTCTGGACCGATGTGCATAATGCTAAAACTAAATCTACACGCAAAGTTTGCAAAACCAGAAACAACATATATTATTTAAACTAAAATATGTGAACAACAAAGACAATATAAACCATATATATATATATATATAATTGAATAAAATATAACTTATAATATGGTGTATTATTTATCAGTAGTATTAAAAAACTTCCTTGATTAATATGATATGTTTTATTTTTGTTCTTCACTTACATAATGAAATTGTAATAAGGAATTATGTAAATCTATGCACTAGTTACACTGCATTTACACAGTTGCAGAAGAGAAATGATTAGAAAGTGCACCAATTTTTTGAGTACTACTACATTCTTCGCTCAGTATTTACAAAAGTTCGTTGTGAAATGAAAATCCAATTTATGTTTAATAAACCCAACGCTTTCTATCAATTAAAAAAAATATTAATACATACTTACAAAATTATTTTAATATCCCGAGATATTTATTCCATGATATCATTTGACATACCGAAGAAAATAAATTTGATATCTGAATTTATATGAAACTATTTTATGTTTATAAAAAACAATACCGGTCACAAATAAAACATTAGTATTTAATTACAAAATATACGTGTTTAAGATAATTGATTGCTTATTTGATAGCAAAAAATCCTGAATGTTATGCAATTGCCTGTTTCAACAAATAAATCAATGCCATTGCTAATGATATTTGAATTAATATTTATGTTATTGCGTTTTTGCTGAATACTAACTAATGATTATTTAGAACATAATATTCTAAATGCCAAAAAACACCATTTACTTAGTATTATGTAAATTATAAAAAAACATTTACTTAATATTTGATGCATTAGGTAAGAGAATTTGATATATCGTGCTTCATATATGTATGTAAATAATACGCTGTGTAAACTAATAACTTTATTATATTGTTATAATTTGCCTGCTTATAGGTTTTAATAATTAGTACTACTCGTATCTAAAATGTCCTTTGATAAAACTCATCATCATTTCTGGTCATTAAATAGATTATACAATAATGATAAACATAAAACTAAATATTGTATGTGTATGTATTTAATATTCATTCATGAACTGTATTCTTTTAATATATGATGTTAAATAGTTTACAATTAAGTCATTTGGCACGTTCTTTAAATTATTCATTTAATTATTTCAAACCGACATAAAATAAACGCTAATTATGTTTCTGTATCCTGCAAATGCAATTAATAATTATTTGCTCTACTAACTGGTCCGTTTCTTTTTAAAACGGCAGTTTTCTTTAATTGTACTGTTTGATTTGATGTATTATAATAATTGTATTTTTTGCAATTTTAATACATTGAAATTTATTAGTAAATAAATGACGTATAAACACATTAGCATTTAATGTATTACATTTGCTTACATGCTAACAAACGTCATACCTATTACAAGTCTTTTGATAACTCATCTAGCAAAACTTTATACACATGATAAAATATTTTATAATATAATCAATATTATGTTTAAATGTTGAATTGTTGTAGCTTGTCTCTTAAGGTATTTCATAAACAGGCATATTTAGGAACTTAATACTAAATTACGCATTTTAAGCATCAATCTTTAACATTTAAAAAAATCTAAACAGGCTTACTCGAAAGAATATTATGCCGTGTAACTGTTTTTTGCAGTATGGGCTTGAGGGCTACATTGACTTTTAAGCATTAGTTTATCAAGTTGCTATTTTTTAGATTTCTGTATTTTATATTCTAAAAAGACGTAGCGCAGGCAAATACTAGAGCAGTGGTTCTTAACCTTGGGTCGCGACCCAAAATCAGGTTGGGGGAGGCATTTGGGTAGGTCGTAGGAGGCATTCAAATGGGTCGCAAGAAACCCTCAAATAACTTTAAATAAAAAATAATGTTTTATTTTCTAACGCCTTTTTAATATCTTTGATGATATAATTTTAATCTATAGGTATGTCACTTCACTAGTATTGTCTTATCACAGTTATCACTACTATTTATTGACACTTTTAACATGTTTTGAGCTATTTTTCTTAATACAGAAATAAAAATATTTTTGACAGATAAATACAGAAATAAAAATATTTTTGACAGATAAATACAGAAATTTGCTGATTGATTCAATAACAACAAGTGTATGGCAAAATTGACATATTTGGGTAATATTTTCTACCACTTAAATTAGTTGAACACAAAAATTCAAAGACAAAACTTTATTGTGTTAGACATAAGAAAGAAAAAATTGGAAAAGGTCAATTGGCAACGTTTTTAATATTGAACATGTATTGAAAGATCTTAATGACAACATTTTTTTTGTGGAAAATGTGTCAATATAAAAATATTTAAAAAAACTTTTAAAATGAAATGAAAAAATATATTCCACAAAATGTCCATATCAAGAAATATGGATGTTTAAAATTCAGATGGATTACAAGAAAAATTGCAAGTTATTAAAATTTATTTTTGTCAGAATGAGTCTCACAAACAGTAGCGTGACTGTAAGCAAAAGTCTGCAATGCGGAAGGTCGTACAGGCATACAGTGTCCTCTCGACATCTGTTTTGATTTTGGTTTTTTTGACAATATTTTTGATATTTTATACACCTTTTAAGAGTTTCTGGTGCTTTCAGGCAGTTTAAAATTATAAGTTTAATAAAAATAAATAGTTTTTAATTATTATAATTTTGGTGTTTTTTGACATTATTTTGATGTTTCAAGGCCGGGTTTTGCTAATATTGATTTATATAATATATTTTTCAATTTTTAACAACTTATGGATGGATTTTGGCTTTTTTTGACAATATTTTAATACTTTATAATCAGATATTGCTAATTTTGTTTTTATAAATAGAATTTTGCACTTTTCAACAATTTTTAACGAAATTTTGCTATTTTTAACAAGACAGGATTTTGCTCAGAAACTAAGCAGTAGAATATACCAACACAAAAGAGATTGTTTTAATATGACTAATAATACTGGTCTCTCAAACCACTACATGGAGGTGGGACACAAATTTGATTTTAACAAAACTAAAATCCTTGATATTGAACCAAATTATAAAAAACGATTGATTAGCGAGATGTTGTATATCAATAGTACACAGTCATGCAATTTCAAACGAGATACAGATAGTCTTAGTGGTATATATCATAATATAATAAAACTAAAATCAAATTTCAAATAAAAATAATTTTCTTCAACAAAATTTATATAAATATATGTATTAATTTGTAATATAAATAGTAGCGGGCCACCCAGTATACTACAAAAATTTTATATATGGAATAAAAAATATTTATTTTTTGTTCCATGTTATACGCATTAAAATTAAAGGTCTACTTCGTGCACAACCACCATTTTTGCCATGTCAATTTTATAACAAAAATTTTTAATCTATTATGTGTTTTAATTGTGTTGTTAAATGTGAGGTGGCTACACACAATAATTATAAAATATTATATATAAAGAAAATCCAAACGTGGCTTTCAAATAATAGATAACAATGGTGGAAATACGATAGTAAACGACAAATGTAATTAATACAAATAAATAAATAAAACCAGGTCCTATTGCCATTCCATGGTTGTTTTTCTAAATCCATTGGATAAATCTAATTAATAAATAATATCGAAGGACGTCCAAAATTAATAGTTCTTAATTTTTGCACACTAAACATACACAATAAGTGTTTTTGAGTAGAACATTTGATAGAGTAAACGTTATGTCAACTATTGCAATAATAAGCGTTTTTGAGTATGGTAAATTTAAAAAATCAGTAGAAAAATAAATGACTGTCAAGTGTCTAACCTTGAAATTTATTTCTTTACATGTTTTAATAAATCGTCGAATAAAAACTGACATCATTATTTCCCACGCAAATAAAATAAGTTTAGTTTTAGTTTTTATAATACGTCTTAGATACACCAAAAACTGTTTAAGAAATGGTCTAGTGACCAGAGAAGCACTAACGGCAGTCCAGGTGCTTGTCCAGAACTGCCATGACCAACGTAAATCAGTATACATCTGTTTTATGGATTATGAAAAAGCTTTCGACAGAGTACGGCACAATAAACTAATTGACATCTTGAGAAAAATGGAGTTAGACCAGAAAGACATAAGATGAATTAAGAGTTTGTATTGGAATCAAACTGCAAGAGTAAGAATAGCTGGAGAAATGACAGAAGAAGTAAAAATTTGCCGCGGTGTATGCTAGGGATGCATTCTGTCTCATCTGTTTTTCAACTTGTATTCAGAAGAAATTTTTCAGGCTGTATTAAAAAACTTAGAAATAGGTATCCAAATAAATGAGAAATGGATTAACAATATCTGTTTTGCAGACGACACAATCATTATAGCTGACAACATCAACGACCTACAAACCTTAGTTAACTAAGTAAATATATAGTAATAACTATAAACTCAGAAACAGTAGAAAATATCAACCTTAGAATCAATGATTCATCTATTGAAAGAATAACGAAATTCAAATATCTAGGAGTACGGCTACATAATAAATGGGACTCAGATAAAAAGATAAAGTGTAGAATCAAAAATGCAAGAAAGGCTTTTTATAAAGTGCAAAAAAGTACTGTCAAATATTGAATTCAACTTAGACTTGAAAATACAATTTATAGAATGCTATGTATGGTCAGTACTGCTGTATGGAATGGAAGCGTAGACGTTAAAAGTTGTCACAATGAATAGGCTTAAAGCATTCTAAATGTGGACCTATCGCCGCATACTGAAAATTTTATACTGGCCCGCATACAAAAATAACAAGAACTTCTATCTTGCATTAAACTTTGAAAGGCATATTTTGGCCATGTCATGCAAAACCCAAAGTACTAAAGTATAAGTATA
The DNA here is from genome assembly GCA_963932245.1 of Tachinus rufipes. Taxonomy (NCBI): domain Eukaryota; kingdom Metazoa; phylum Arthropoda; class Insecta; order Coleoptera; family Staphylinidae; genus Tachinus; species Tachinus rufipes. The sequence goes on along the minus strand of OZ010741.1, from coordinate 38,277,606 downwards.
CTAAACTCAAATCCACGCTGGACTAAAAGTAGGTAATTAAAACCGCGTGATAAGCACGTGAACACACGCAAACTTGCATGCGGTTGGTCGTCAGCATGGAGCTTGGCTGCTCAATCCATACCTCATTAAGTGAGATTTTATTTATTAAGCTGTGCACGTGAACAACGTGGATTTGAATTTGGTTTACATATTACAGTTTATCCTGCAGGGCAAGATAGAAGGGAAAAGGGAAATTGGACGCAAGTAAATGTTTTGCTTGCAAAACATCAGAGCCTGAGCAGGCATGAAGACAGTCCAAGAACTTTTTAGCACAGCAAGAAAAAAAGACAAAATTTTTTTATAAAACGTTAAATACAAATTTTGAATTATTATAGAATAACCTCGGTAGTTTTAGTTTTAATAAATAAAAAAAACTAATTCAAACAATGTAAAAAATATATTTTCAGTTTAATTTTAATTTGTTTGACAATTTTGTACTTAGCAAACTTGACTGCTACACCAGAAGTCTTTGTTTCAAATTTTGTATCTGGAGGGTATTTTTTTCTAAAAAGAAGAAAAACTTTAGTAGGTCCGTGTACTATCTGGATGTAACGTGCACGTAACCCACTATTTTAAGACGGAATTTCTAAATTTACAAAAAAATTAATTCTAGATTCTGAATTAATTTTTGGCAATTTGATCTAAGATTTGAATTTCTGTTGCATTGAATGACTACAAGGTAATATAAAATAAAATATAATTACATGGGAATTTGTTCTGTTATCTACCTAGCTATGAAAACATTATGCTATTGTAAAATCTTTCTTATGTCAAGTTTAAAGTTGAGATAAATAACTTGAAGTCATCAAGTTTGGTTCCAATCACTTAACATTTGTTATTTTTATATCAAACATATTTTAAAAAATTGTTCAACCAGACAAAATTTTTTTTAACTGTACAATATTTCTACAAATATTGTATACTTTAGAAGAATTAAGATGTGGTTATATGAGTTTGCCATTAATAGTCTCTTTAAGCTGTTTTTACATTTGTCAATTTATTGTTCAATTTTAATGACGGCGGATTTGTTTCACTTTACACACGCCAACTTATTGTTCAATTTTATATACTGCCAACTGTATAATAATTGTTTAATCAGCTGATTGCTAATTTTGAATTATAGTCATTGTCATTATAGGTTATCTTTACACAATTTTTTTTTTGTATGTATGTATGTGTGTACTTATTAACACAAAACACAGATTATACTACACTGGATCAACAAAATACACATAAATGTTAAATAAATTGAGGTTATGGAGGAAAGGTTAGCAACACTTAACTTTGTCAATAAATCGAAAAAAAATAGGTTATGTTCTAATCTGATGTTTTAATCGGACTAGAAGTTGGTCAATAAATTTACAAATATAAAGTGACAATTTAACCTGATTGGGTCTTCAAGGTCAGTGAGTCCTTAAAATTGAACAATAAATTGACAAATGTAAAAACAGCTTTAGGCTGATATGCCAAAAATCTAAAATCTATATGAGTTTGATTAGTTTAGCTCAACAAGAATTACAATTTCAAAAGAATATTAATAAATTTTATACTATAGATCCATTTTTGTATAACACAGTACTTTAAGAGTGGATGGTAAATTAGATAATGCAAACATCCTACTTTTTTTTCTTTTCATAAGCATTTTATCAGTAATTATAACACAAAAACACAAAATAACAAAAAATATTGTAAGATTTAAAAATTTGAAAAATTTACAAGTTTGTGTCAAAATTTGTCTTAGAAATATTAAGTTTGTGTACAATGTGCATTCACTTTAAAATGAGAGCCAAATAAGTTTTATTGTATATGCAATGTAAGTCGAGAGAGACAGAACAAACTCCAGGAGTGTATTGTACACGTGAAAATAATGTAAAAAACTCAAATGTTGTTATACAGTTTTTATTTGTTTTTTTGCGTAGTTAAAAATATTTGACTAGAATGCCACAAAATGTTTCCAGGGCGTTTGATTGGTTGCAGTGATCCTATTAGTTGGTATCCAATATCTCCAGACCTCTTAACATTATTTTAATGTTGTTGGATTGTCGAAGATCAAATATTGTACAATACATGTGTAATAGTGCATTATTATCAAGCTATACAATTGTAAACTGGGCATACACTTGTTAATAATGCTTCTATGTACTCCACTTGTAGTATTGTAAATATGTATATCTATTACATATCACAAAACAGTGCAATAGAAAAAAAAACTAATCTATTGTAAATGATAGATATCTAAAACACTGTGAAATTGTGCATAAAAACATTTGATTAAGTAATGTATCAGCATCTAATTCACTAGTTTCAATTTTGATCTAATTTGATGCCACTAATAAGTAATAAAATACAATATTTTTAAATGTTTAACACCCTGTATAACGAAAGTTGATTCTATAGTGCTGTTTCATTTTGACCAACTATTTAATATAATGCAAAATTACCTTATAATTACTAATGTGTAGATGCTCTACACTGCCAACAGACTCATACGCAGTGTCAAAATGTGCAATTTAAGTTCAAACTGCTGTAATAAATAGTGATAATTTCTTAAAGAAACTTAATGATACTATAAAATATAAAATTTAAATATTTTAATGATGTTAAAAATAAATTACAATCCATATGTCAGTGGCCTTTGTATCATCATAATAAGTTTGACCCGAGACTTTAACATTTATTTGAATATTGACTTCATAAACATGTTAAAGCAGTGTTAATGGTGAATGTAAATGTGTGCATTAATACTTCTTAAAAACAACCAGGAAAGAGAAAACCTTCTACCTACATTCTAATCTCCTTTGGGATGTTACAATAAAAGAATTATCTATGAGAAATCAGTGATGATTAACATTTCTGTAAAAATACCAGCAATTTAAATTATCTAATTATATCGCACCCACATATATTCAAATCAAAACTAACTATATATTCATTTTTAAAGAGGATGTACTATTTACAGTAAAGGTAATAGAGTTCATTTTCGTAATTACAATTTTATTGCGTTACTTTAATACTCATTGTTTATTCATATATTTTTATATGGATATTTATTACACAACAATTATATTATACTTCCAATCTTGTTGCAATTTCCTATTTCCAAGTAAAATCACTACCATATGTATCAAATATAGCAGAAGTAGGTTTGAATGGAAAGTAGAAACGATGCGTCCGAAAATGATAGACTTGAATGAAACGAGGACATATTTGTATTAATTACATAATTGGTCTATTGTAGTACTAATATTTTTCATAAATAATATTGAACGCGTTTTTACCACGTGCATAAAGAGCTGCAACAATAATATATTTAATATTAAAATTAATATCTCATTAAAAAGGCATTCCGAATGAATTCACTTTAACGACTAAAATTTTCTTAGAGATTAATTGCTCGGAATAGAATGGAGTCGTACTTTCTTTGGCAAATGTGTGAAAACTTACAATGCACATTTGGTCAATTAAGAAAAAAAAGTTACGGTTCAATGTAGAATAAATAATCTCAGCTCTCATTCTACTGGCCTACATAAATACTTAACCATGACAAAATCGCGCACAAATTAATACCACGGCGTTGAAGATGTTTTTACCTTAAGATAATAGAAATGCTCAATTACAAGGTGAAATGGTGCCGTTCGATTAAGGTGACTCTTTTCATTCAATCTGACATCTGCCACTATCAAGAAAAGGATATTAAATTTCGAATAATTAATTATTGAATATGCATTATTTTAATAGGTGAATATACCGTATTGATTATACATCAAAAATTCAATCAATTCATTGTATAAAAGTAATTTACTATAATGACAAGCATTGTAGGCTCATTCTAATACAAAATTATCATTTTGACTAAAAGCATTGTTTATAATTACAAAAACGCTAAGCGGATATAATTTATAACGCATAATATTTTGTTATCCATTTCAAATTTTTTGTGTAAGTGTTTAATACTCTCCATAGACTGAAGATTCTTTACAATGGAATTAGTAAATATAATAGAGTAATTATGGTTATGTGCCCAGAAATCCGTGCAAAATGAGGAAATTGGAGTGAAAAGAATGCATAATACAGAAACGGTATTTTAATGATTGTTTAGTATGCATTATGGGTAATTGTACGCACAGCGATGTACTACAGGTATTTACATAGATATTTTTATTCTTGTTGCGTGATAATGCACAATGGTTTATTAAAATGATAAGTTGTTCACATAGTTGTTAGATCTTTTTTATGATTTTACATTTGTCATCTTATAAAGTACATACATTATAATTAGGCAATTAATTAAGAACTCAACTTGGTATTTCCTGCACATTTATTGCGTTATTAATTTTTTGCTAATATAATTGGTTATCAGAAAATATCATAAAGTTGATTATAATTGTTACGGACACGTGCTAACATTTAATATGTTAGAACGTTGGCATTGATTTGAAATGCTATTATTATATGCTTCATAAATTTGATTTTTGATAATGGGTAGCAACTTTACTTCAAGGTCAAAGAAGAGGCTAGTTGATCTTTAGTTTAGAATTAGCATAAGACAAATGGTTTGCACATATACCACCCGCCAAAAGTAAAAGAACACCAAGAACCCATAGAGAAATTTTTAATCAAATTTCTGATAATATATAAATTATTTACACTATAAAGTGATTAATATTTCAACACATTATTAGTTTTTGATCAATTTACCTTGGAATATAAAAATAACAGAAATTTTATTGCTATGGATCTAGATTAACAGTGCAGTGACATTACAATTTTATCGTGCAAATCAGTTGTTTAGTTCCTCATTTTAATCAATATATGCCTCGGCTTCGTCAGCGTGGTCTTTTTCAACAATTACCGGACTTCGAACGTGGTAGAGTAATCAGGCTTAGAAAAGAAAGTTTGCCAATTTGTGGTATTGCCTAACAAAGTGTCAGTACAATATAATTTGATGTGAGCTTAGGTATATTAAGGGACAGAAACAACGGCGAAAAAGAAGCTTGGGATTTAATTCATCAGGCTAAGATCGACACTTTCATTTTTAGCTTGCCATCGCAAATTGCAGACTGCTCCCAAAATCGTAAAGAGGCAACTCATTATTGAAATAAAAGAAAAACTTTTCATAAAAATTGAGCTACATTTTCTTGGTGCTTTTTAACTTTTGATGGCCAGTATATATCGTGATATTGAATTGATTCGTAATTGTGCAAAATCCAAAGTGTTCTAATTAATGGCTACAACAAACCTAATAACAAAAAAATAAATGTTTTAAAATTTTTATCTACGCCTATGTGTGATATTGTCTGTAACCGTTCTGCGTAATATTATTGAGCAAAAGAGTTATATTAGAGCACAATTTTAATTGTGTTAAGTTTTAATTACATATTTTTTCATTTTTATTTGACATTGAAATGACGTTTTATAATATTGTCATGAATAAATATAAAATACTGTAGACTAGCTGTATTCCATTTGACAAAATAGTCTCGCTTGGTGGCATCTAAATTTGAATTCATTTGTCAAACGCGTCTTACATTTTTAATGTGTTTTTTGAAGTAGAGAACGTCCCACAAACGACAAATATTTTCTGGTACGTTTGTTATGTGTGAGACGCTTTTGCCCGTGAAAAAATGTTTCAATTCAAACATACATCGAAAATAGTCGACCTCTAAAAACACCTAATATGTGTGTGATAGTGCATTATTAACAAACTATGCGATTACAGATTGCAAATTGCTCATACGTTATTTTGCTTGCCAATTATTAATTTATTAATTATATTTTAGATACAAAATAATACAAATTTATAAAGGCCATTTATAACACTTGTTTATTGCTTTGTTTTTTTTTTTCGAAAATTGTTGATAAATAATTGTTATAAATAATTAATATTTTGTAAAATATAAAATGTTGTATGCATTACTAGATGCCTCTAGGGCTGAAACATCATTGCTTTCGCAACGCATTTAGTGCATAAATAACTATTGTAGTTGCTGTTTGTAAGTACATATACTGAATGCCAAATTTCAATTAAAAACAATGTTTGATCATTTTAAGGCCATTATGGACACAAAGACATTTATTGCCAAAGATAAATTATTTTTGTTCTTAATTATTGCAGCAATTAGTTAGTCCGTAATAATAAATTTATTTACGGCATTCTGCCTTTACAAAATAATAATATACATAAACATATAAAATAAACATATACATTGTATAACAAATACAATACGATACAACAATATAAATGAAAAAATTAATAAACGCAGTAAATAAATGAGTAACAAATGACAAATGACAAATAATAAATAAAACAAAAAATATTACAATTCAAAATACAATTTCAGATCTATGTGTTTACATTTTTGTTTAAACAACTTATGTGATATAACAAATAAATTAAAATAGGAAATGTTTTGTAAAATGTTGCATTGACGCATCATCCGAGCAAGAGGACTGTAATATCCATAATTTACAAAAAGATGTGAATGTCTATTGTATCTGGTTATGCAAAAAATAAAGTTAGTTTTGGACAATTAATGTGACCATTAATTAACTTATGCATTATTATGCATAAAATTAAGATCTATTGTAATTCTTCTTTCTTTTAAACTTGTTAAAGATAAATGACCATACCAGTCTATACGCCCGATGGCGTCTAGTTAAGAGTAAATAAGGTAATGATCTGTACGACCTGAGTCTTAAATAATTTAGTTCTCTTATACACTAACATGAATATTTGTTATAACCTAACTCTCTCCAATTATTATCTTTTACGTTCTGTTGTGTTTTGTCCAAAGCGTAATCTTGGTCGTTGTTCCTGCGTTCGTCTATCTACGTCCACATCTGGAGGGTCAGTTTTTCTGGATAAGAAAAAATGTGTTGTGATAAGTACGCCTGTTTTCGCATAAGAACAAAAACTTTAGTAGGTCCCGTGTACTGCCTCGATGTTGCGTGAACGTTAAAGAACCCAATAATTTAGTCTTAGATCTTTTCATTTTCTTGTAGAAGTATATTATCTGTAACCGTTCCGCGTAATATTATTGAGCAAATGAGCTATATTAGAGCAAAATTGTTAAATTGTAATTACATATTATTTTTTCATTTTTATTTGACATTTGTATAGTATTGTTATGAGTGTACATAAAATATTGTACAATATATGTGTGATAGTGCATTATTAACAAACTATGCAGTTACAGATTACAAATTGCGCATATGTTATTTTGCTTGCCAATGATTAATTTATTAATCATATTTTAGATACAAAATATTAATATAAAAGGCTACTTATAACACCTGTTTGCTTTGTTTTTTTTTTTCAAGAAAGGTTCATAATTATTATAAATAAAATCAATATTAAAATTACATTTTTTTATATAGGGTTTTCCAATAAGAGGTTTTATTTTGATATTTAAAAAAACGGGTATTTTTTAAGAGAAATCAATAAATGTTTATTTCATTGTAAAGAAGAAGGTCATTAACATTTGAAAACAATATCAGTCCAGTACCACATATTTTTCATAAAAATTTTCATGACCAGTTTGCACATTTGCGGCTGTATGTCCTCAATAACTTCACGAATTTCATCTTTAAGGTCTTGAACCGATTGTGAAACATTGGCATAAACCTTATCTTTCACGTGGCCTTAAAAAAGTCTAAAGGTGTTAAATCACAAGATCTCGGTGGCCAGTTGTGATCACCTCTTCGAGAAATAACACGGTCAGGAAACTTTTCTTGCAAAATTACGATTGTTTCGTTGTTTGTGTGGCAAGTAGCGCCGTCCTTGCTGAAAATAAACGTTGTCCATATCAATATCTTTCAATTCCGGTCATAAAAAATCATTAATCATAGCTTGGTAGCGCCATCCATTTACCGTAACAGTTGCACCAGCCTCATTTTCAAAAAAGTAAGATCCAATCACACTGCCAGCCCAAAAACCGCACCAAACAGTGACATGTTAAGGATGCAAAAACTTTTCAACAATCATTCTTGGATTTTCTCTAAATGCGACAATTCTGCTTATTAACTTAGCCTCCAAGGTGAAAATGGGCCTCATCACTGAAGATGATTTTCGATAAAATTCTGGATCATTTTGATGCATTTAAAAGACCCAATCAGCAAAGATACCACGTTTATGGTGATTGACCGGCTTGAGTTCTTGTGTTAACTGAACTTTAAAAGTCTTAAGATTAAGTTTTTATGAAAAGTACGGTGTAATGTCGTTTGTGGAATGTCTAACTCCAAAGATCGACGAGGAATCGACAAACCTGGGTTTTCTTCAACACTACGGGCTACATCAGCAATATTCTCATGTGTTGCTGAACGATGCACACGGTTTTGCTTCTTCACATCACAAACTTGTCCCAACAGCTCAATGTTTTTCACCAGGTTTACTATTGCCGGCCGAGAAGGTGCTTTACGACGATCAAAAAGTGCTCTAGTTTAGCCAAAAAAAATTACTATTTTTGTAGTAAATTTTAATAATGCGTTGTTAAAGCGTGTATCGTTTCATTTTTAATAATGGCGTAGTTTTTACTTGTCAAATGTCAAAAGATAATAGCTTTAAAATTGGCATCTGCCCAAATAGCCTGTTATTTAAAATAAAACTTCTTATTGGAAAACCAAATGTTATATACATTACAAGATGCTAACGCACATTGGCAACTTCCATCCCTCGAGCTGACACATCTTTGTCTTCGAAACGTACTTGATGCATAAATAACTATTATATAGTTGTTATTTCTAAATTCATATACTAAATGCTTTTGAAAATATAGAATTAAAATTGATTTTTGCACATTAATCTAGTAGCACCTGTTGTGTAGTGGTTAGCTACTCGACTGCTACACTAGGGGTCTCGAGTTTGAGTCCTCTATCTGAAGGCTCAGTTTTTTAGTTAAGAAAGAATGTATTGTGATGAATACGCCTTCTTTCAGATAAGAAGAAAAACTTTAGTAGGTCCCGTGTACTGCCTCAATGTTGCGTGCACGTTAAAGAACCCTATAATTTAGGTTGGAATTCCTGAATTTGCGGCAAACTCCCAGATGTGGTAGTCTTAACTTCTGGCATCGGTGATTAGCCCTGGCAGCAGATATATACCGACAATTAATCTAGTAGCATTTAAGATTAATAATCGTGGAATAATAACAAAACGTACGTATTACTATGAGCAATAGCTCTAAATACTATACTCCATTGGTTCTTAGCCGTGTGTTCTTTCACAACAAATTGCAAATTAATTGTTGTTAGCATAGTTTGGCCGTTTTAAGACCATTATGGGCACAAAAATAAAACATTTTTTGCTAAAAATAAATTATTTTTGTTCTTAATTATTACAGCAATTGGTTGCACCATGTTAATCTATACGCCCGATGGCGTTTAGTTAAGGGTAAATAAAGAAATAATCTGTACGATTTGAGTCCAAATAATTTAATTCTCCTATAAACTAACCACATAAATATATTAACAAATAGCTATCTATCTTTCTCAAATCGAATCATTTTCAATTTTAATCAACAAAACTGAAACGTAACCTTAACGCTAGGTTTATCTAACCCAGAAAAGCATTTAGATAAAAAAAACATATATTAAACTAACAACAAACTTGTATCCAAATCTTTCTCCATTTATTTTTTTTGTCAAAAGTTTAGATAATCTTCTTGGAAATTGATGTTCATGTAACAGTTTTACGCAGTTAGTCTAAAAATGGTGCATAATGAGTGCATAAAAATAGTCTAAAAGTAGTGAACAATGGGTGCTTAAAAACAACCTTAGAAATTATATTTTTACATATAAATTGACAAATTAAGTTTTTATGTGTAATTATGATCATATTTCATAGCATATCTTACAAAATTTAAAATTACAGCTTAAATTAAACCGCTTTTGCATCTTAACTTAACAAAAGTTTTGATGTTGGAGTGCTTCATGCATATTTAAATTACCATGTACAATCAAGTAGTAAAACAAACGTACGTGCAAAAACTGTTCAAACAACCAAAACACTTTAAAAACCTACCTTCATTGCTTCAAAAATAGCTAGAATTTCATTTAGACATTTGTGAAATAAACAGAAGCAGAACACACGTAGGCAAATCATGAGCTGCTATACTCTTCAAGAATGCAGCATAATTGTGTCTTCAAGATCAATATATGTTCTTTACACAACGTACACTCAACTCCAACTTGATAGCTCTAAAAATATTAAATATTTGTTTTGTCCCAATGTCTTGTATTGACATGCAATTTTAATTTTTTATACACATTTTATTACTGTAATACACCAGTATATAAAATTTGATCAATCAATAAGTTTTTAGCAAAAAAATTTATCTACGTTTATTTAGATAAGTATAACAACGTATAGCAAGCTTAGACAAGTTTAATTTTAACAACCATTTATTAATTTGAATAACTTATAAAGCATACAAAACAATGTTATTGTAATTAAACAAACGGTACTGTTTTGTTTATTTAATAATAAAAATAATGCAAAACTCCTTGTATTAAATAAAACTTTGAATTAAAAATTAACAACAGATTACAAACAAAAATAAAAATTATTAACGTGAGTAGCTTTCCTGAGCTAACATTATAGCATCCATTCTTCTTGGCATTTATTTAGTTCGGGATTTCTTGCAGGCATTCATGCTTGAGTTGACTGTTCTGACAATAAAAATACGGGCAAAATTATGCATTAGCATACAATTATTGTCAATAAACGAGGCAAAAAGATTTGGGCTCAGAATTTTTTTAGTATACCTGTTTGCAATTATTGTTTTTTTACTAACAAGCAATACCTCGGCCAAGCACTCATGCTAGTGCTATTTCACACAATTATCGAGCAACTACCAAAACTGAGTCTTGGCACAATATTGCAAACCTTTGTCTAGGTTTTCTCCTATTCTATGACAACCATCTGTGGACGCCAGACAAAATCTTGATTCTTCAGCAAACAAGATTTTGCTTCATTCCTTAATTTTGCAATGTTGGTGTTTACGAGCAAAGCAAAGCGCTCTACGCGATGTTCCCTGCTTAATAGTGGGTCATTTGCAGGTTCTTTTGTGCGTAATCTATATTCTTCTTAAGGTTTTCTCACTAATTGTTTCACTTTGAACCTCTAACAACAGTTGTCTCTCTGTTTCTCAAGACTCATAAGATTATAAAGTGGCCACATCAAAGAGTAGTGCAATTTTAACTGCTTGATCTTTTTTAATGTAGTCTTTTTTTTGTTTTACAAAAACATCATCACCAAAAACAATTAATCCATCTAGGAATCAAACTTTGTTTTCAGCGTTAAAATAAAAGTTTTGTTTTAAATTATTGATAGATTAAATTTTATGAGTGTATAATAAACAAAACAATCTTAATTTAATTGCAATTATTAATTTGATAGCTTAATGCCCTTGCTTATCATGAAAGCAGTCCGGGGTCCAAAATATGGTTGAACATGCTCTTTATCCGTTCGGAAGTTACCTGATAAGCTGCTGGTCCCATCAAACCTCTTTAAACAAGTCGATAAAAGTAACACCCGGTAATAATTTAAAATAACATTTATTTTATTGAATAATTAAGTAAAAACTAGTATTGGATAGTATCGCAATGGTGTAGTGAGATAATTGTTGTGCCTGAGTTTAATTCCCGGCAGCGGCAATATCTAATTTGTCAAATATATATTAATACGGTCAAGAGCGATTCTAGCCAACTAATCTAGGGGGGTAATTTAAAAAAAAAAATATATATATTTTGTTTCGTAAGTACAACAAACAAACAACATAGAAAAGAACCTTTTCTAACGTTGAAAAAATTTACCGGTTGTTATTTGTTTGGAATATAGAATACCGATAATTTTTAACAATAAAAATTGATAAGCAAAAAATTCTTAGGGGAGGTAATTACCCCATTACCCCCCCTTGAAACCGCCACTGGATACGGTCTTCTTCGCAAAATAATGGTAAACCAGCAAAAGTTATTTATCTCTCTAGTGGTGTGATTCGAACTTCTCGTTAAACTGTAGGTCCCGCATGTTTGTGTAGAACTATTATTGCACACCACAGACGTAAGAGAGGCGTGTAAATTTCAGCTTAGCCTTTCTAAACCTTTTTGTTGAAAATCATCATAACCATTTCTATCTTTGCAGATAAGCAAAATAATTACTTCTGGTGCACTGAAAATGTTTGTGTAATCCACAAAGAACCAATACATCTTTTTAAAGTTATTGTTTGCTGCGGCGTTTACGGAGGAAAAGTGAAACAGTGTTAATGTGACTGGCGCTATAAAATTCTTGCTACCATAAATTGACAAATTTGGAGAACATGTAGTTTTAACAGAACGGTGTAACCGCACACACAAACCGTTGAAGCACAAACATATAAATTAGCTAAACCATAAATGTAGCTATCGGCCGTAAGTCGTATTATATTTATTGTATGCTAAACATTTAACCATTTAAGAAACGTTTATTTAATTTAAAATAATTTACTTAATAATTAAACGTCAGAAGTAAGTAAAGCCACAAGTTGTCCAAAAACTTGATTGAAATGTTGGAATCCGCTGCTACATAGCGGCTTAACCCGCGCGGCTGAAATTCTGTGTGCAAAATGTGTAACATAAATAATTTATACTCGGTTCTACGATTTCAAATTGAATTTTTAATAAAGTTTTGTTGTAAAATTGGTATAGTTTTGGATTAGTGTAAAATGGAAAGTAAAAACGGATTCTGGTGTTTTTCTAAACCAGGCAAAGAAAAAATGATTTAATTAATTCAACTTTACAGTAATGAACTTTGTTTATAAAAAAAAAATATTTTACATTGTTTAGCAAAGATTGTAGCTAAATAACCAAACAAGAAATCGTATTTGTCGTATATTTTTATTGGGTAATGATAATATTTAAGTTTAACACGCGGCTTGAGATTTTGAGCTACAAACTTTAAAAAGAATGTTTTGCATTTTATCTACCGGTGGTCAAGAGCAAAGGGCTACACTAAAACAAGAAACCCAAGGTGTTAATAATACTTGCTTGAAATGTTGGAACTTGCGGATACATAAAGCTGGCAATACAACCTAAAACTACGTCCGGCCAAACGTGGATAAAATGAATTATTAAAGAGCGACCTGATACCAATAAAATAATTTCTTTGCACTTAATTCAACAAATTTTATAATTTAATTTTTCATAAAGTTTTGTTGTAAAAATAATATAATTTTGTTGAGTGTGAAATAAAAGCCAAAAATAATACTAATATTTTGTAAAATGAGCTAGTAAAAATTCTAATAATTTAATATTTAAGTTGCATCAGTATAGTCCAACAACAGGCCGGCCAAGCCTGCCCATCATTAAAAAAAGTTTTGAGCGGTAAGTACAGCTTACCGACATGGTTGTTAGTGGAAGACGTTGCCATTTACCAGAGTAGAAATATTAAAACAGTTTACACATGTTATTCCTATCAAAAACTGTGTGTAACAAATAAACAGGGTGTAGAGTTTGTTGTTATTTTTTTACAATAAGAATGTAACAAACGGATAAAACCCTAAATTGAAGACCACATCAAATTATGATACATTACACTTTAAGCATATACAATTAAATAAATAATGTGATTAGAATTTTTGCCAAAATAAGCATTTTTAATACAACTATTATTTGATTTTAGTAAAATTATTAGAGACGCAATTTTCAAGTTAATTGTCACAGTTATCCAAAGTGATGCATATTCATATTTATTAACTTTACTTTGTTACCTCAATACCCACTGTTGTAATAGTAGTAATGTAATAGTAGGTAAATTATTTATGTGGCTCCTCACTTGTTATATTTCCAATAATTTTTCATTTACTATTACTACTACTACTAATAGACGACTGTCATAAAACTATAGGTCTGTTCCAACATACGATTTGGACGGTTTGCAAACCGTTCAAACTATGCACACAAACAAATTACTGTGTATAAAAGATTGCCTAGGGATGACAAATATTTGTTTGTGTGCACAGTTTGGACGGTTTGCAAACTGTCGAAATTGTATGTTGGAACAGACCTTATATTAGATTAATATGTACAAAGCCCAGTCTATTGTAGATTATGGAGCTAGTGGTACTAATCTACGAAGGCAAATTGCTCACAAGGCCAAAAATGGCTTATGATTAAATTGACGGAGCAAGGCCTTGCCACTTCCACTAACTAGTTTAATCAACCAAACACTGACTTAGTTTGTGGCTTAAAAGTTAATTTCTGAATATTTGTGCTTTAAAAAAGAATTTCAATTCTGTTCATGAGCACCTTGAACATATAAAACTCTAAATCCTTTTTTTTTTGACTGAAACCAAATTAAATAATAAAGATCTAGATCGTTTTGGTCTAAGTAGATTTCAATTATCATCTTAAGCATTCATTTGCTGACCAAAAAGGTGTTTGTGCCTACATCCACAAACAAGGCATTGGTTATAATAGCATATTTCTTACACTAAATCTTCCAGATAAGACTATTTTTGTAATTAGCATACACCGTTCTCCAAATAAGACAACTCTAAACTTTTGATGACCTTTCTAAAAGTTTTGACAAGCTTCTTTACGGTAATGATAGAAAAGCTGAAATAATTTTGTTATGAGATTCTAATGTACAAAATACTGAATGATTAAGTCACTCATCTTTTTCAAGACTATCCGGACAACAAGCTATGATTTTTGCTTTTTTTATAATGTTTCCCAACTTATTCAGCAAGCCACATATTTTCCTCGTGAAAGAATTCTTGGTGAACCAAAATTATTAGATCTGTATCTTGTAACTATTCCTGAGAGTACAACAACTACCGCTTAAATTCTGATCATTCACTTATTACTTCTGTTGTTAAAACTTCTTTTCCTATTACTGCCAAACATAAACCGAGCTTTATCTATCATTATTCTTAGACAAACATAGTAAAAATGAAAGAATTTTTTAATTATTTCAATTTCGATACTCATTGCTTATATACATATTGCAGAAGAAAATCTCACAAAAACTATTCAGAATGTCATAAAATAAATAAAATTTATCAAAAACTTGTGCTAATAGTTACTTTTGCATGTTGCGCTTGGGTTTTTGTCTTACCATACATAGCAGTTGCCACTATTATTAATACAGTCACGGGTGAATATTGCTTTATCAGTAAAAACAACACGATAGTTAGATGGTATATGTCTTGTTCTTTTTTGCGGATTGTCCATTGTTTTCGAGTTGGTACGACAAACATGATGTAAAATTAACACTAGCATACGAATGACTTTGCACCACATAAAATGTAACCATTCCAACCACTATTATACAACTTAAAAAATAATTCTAACTAAAGTTGATGCTTTTATTTTGCAATTATGGTAAATTGCTTATACTCATTTTGACAAGTTTGAAGAGTTATGTTATGTTATGTTT
The DNA here is from genome assembly GCA_963932245.1 of Tachinus rufipes. NCBI lineage: Eukaryota > Metazoa > Arthropoda > Insecta > Coleoptera > Staphylinidae > Tachinus > Tachinus rufipes. Next base: position 38,262,158 of record OZ010741.1, on the reverse strand, counting down.
ATTGAAGTACAAAAATGATATATTAAAATTAATCCGCATTATTTGCTCATACTATTTTTTTTTATTAATGATTCTATTAAATCTAAATAGAGCATTAAGTTTGATTATAAAACCTGTCATTATAATGGCGAAATAAATTTCATGTTTTTAAACCGTAATTTTTGAATATATTTTTTATTATATGTATTTAAATATCATGTAAAATTATTGCCGTAATTAGTACTGTATATTACAACTACATATTAATTAATAAAACATTACATTATAATAAAACAATAGACTGCTTAATTAATTAATGAAAATAATTAGAAGTTGAATAAATATATGGTTTACAAACTAGTCTATAGACGTAGACAACTTGTTATACACAAAAGTAAAAATGTTGTGTATGTTAAATAGTTAACATTGTAAAAAATCAAGCCTACAATTTAGTATAATTAATATATAAAAGTTATTAAAAAATAAAACTTACACTAATTTTTCTGTAATAAAAATTTTAATTAAAAAATTTGTTAAGCATACACATTTATGTTTAAAAATTCAATCTGGTGTTATTACAATAACTGCATTAATTCTACTTATAATTAAATATGATTAGATTATTTATTACCAAATATTTTATGCAGCAAGATTCAGACGTACATATTGTAGAAATTTATTCTAATTTTTATTAATCAATCATATATTTTTACTTTAGAATAAATAACTAAATAATATCTACATTTATTATCAAAACGTAACGAAATTGTTTAGAAAAATTATACATATATTGTTATTGCCCAGGAAATACGGAAATACTTTCTACATACAAAAGTTTTTGCATAGTTCAATAGATTAGACTTTGCACATACACTGAAAGAATTTCGATGTCATTGACAAATAACAAAACAAAACTTATTGTATATTATATTAATATAATTTTTACACTTTAAAATTTCCTAAAATTGCATTTGTGCAAAATATGTACCTATAAAGATATAAGATTATTTGGAGAAAATTATTAAATTAGATATACAAGATACTTGTGAATTATTTATCTCATAAAACATTTTAAATTATGTTAGTATATACCCTTTTTTTTAATTTAACCAATACAATATTAACGTAAAATTTTGTATCTTAGCCTGCATAAGTCCCTATTGCAAAAACCATTATGCGCAGCCACTGACTATCGATCGTGTTTTTAGTCAACCATCGTTGCTTATAAGCATCCTGAATTGCAGCACAATGTTTTTATTTTCACATCATTGACATTGAAATCACTTTCTAGGTAAATGGACGGAATGAGGAGGACCTGGAAGTGGGGAAGACAGCAGCTACCGAAGAAACCGCCAACACGGTAAAAACGGGGAGATCAACGCGCGCCCGTCGCAGTAATAAAACGCGGCCAGTGCGTGTGTTGATACGACGCGTGATGATCACCCTTTTTCTCGGAGCCCTCCTCGCGGCTTTCGGAGCAGTAGTGTGGTATTTCCTTGGATGGCAATCAGTGGTACAATTGATATTAGTGGCTATCGTAGCTTATTTGGCCACAGGAAGATATAAGTGGTTCGTCGTAGCTTTAAAAACAGCACCTAGGGATACTAGGTAATGTATTTTTTTTTATACCCTTATAGGTTTAATTTAATTAATGCTATTTTTTTGTAATTTTGAATTGGTAGTAGTTCGAATCAAACGATTCGTATGCATAGTAATATACCATAACAATTTTATCATCAGTTTTATTGTAACAAAAAAAACATATTTTTTATTCTATTTTATAATAAAGCAGTTATTTATAATATTCATCATGTGGTATGACTTCTATGAAAACCTATTAAAGCTACCTCATCATAATAATTAGTATAGTTGTAGTTATTCATCATAATAAGTGTGTTAATTCATAAGTGCAGTCCATAATATTTAATAAATAATAGCTAGATATTCAAGGTAACTAGTATGTATCAAGGTATACTTTCACCAAATATTTATTAATGAAAGCACCTTTCTTATTTTTATACATTTTAATTCTTTTTTTTTGAGAAATTTTATAATTTTCTTCTATTAAATACATATCGTTTTCTTGAGCTTTTGTACTTTCTCTTATATTATCTTTTAATTAAAATTAATACATTTATAGATACATAATTAGTGTTAATATATATTTAATAGAAGCAATACCAGTAAATTTGTTCAAGCATTAATTTGACATTGTATTATGCATGTTTAAATAGATAAAGATACAACCTAGTTATCATACCAGCATGCATCAGTAATTGAAGTAATAATGAAACGTTTTAATGAGGATTTACATTGTTAATTCTAATTCTAATTTTTTTCTATTAATAGTTGGGATGGGACATGCGATGACAATGATAATTGCATTCATTCTTTCATACGTATTAGAATAAAATTAATTATTAATGTAAACAAAATAATTGGGCATATACATATACGCAGTAAGAAAAATTGTTCAGAATTGAAAATTTAAAAAAATAATATATTACTTTCATATTGATATAATAAGATATAATCATAATGAGAACTTCACGTAAAAAGATAAGTAAAATACATATTTAATCTCACACTTCTTAAGTTCATTATTTGTAAAGTCTTCCAACAAAATATTTATGATGTTTTTTTATCTGAAAATGTTGGAAAATTATAGTCTGGCAGTGTTAACAATTGTTGGAATTTGAATTCTATATTAATAATATCCATAATGATTATATCCAAGAAAATATCTTTATGTGGATTTATTATGTATCCCATTAATTGTACACTTGGCACTTGCTATGGAAATCACAAATTTGATGTTGCGATATTGGCGATATTTAACTAATACATAAAATCTCGTTTATAATGACGGTACAATCCGGTGAACCGCACTTGTCAGTTGTCCAACACTAGTTTGTTATTAAAAACTATTTAATAGCATGCTTGCTATAATTTCTGAAATTTAGGAAGCTATTTTGAAACACGCTCTATTACACAAAATTCATTAATGAAAGTAATATTATACGACAATATATGAATAATTTATCATTTATGCAAACTATGCTTTTTTTGTTCTACAGTAAACCAATTTTTGTTTTGGGTATCTAACCTCTAACCTTGGATGAGTTTTATATTTATATGTAAATAAAAGAGATTTCCATTAATACAGTATGTTAATACAAAGTTGTTACACCCAAAAATTGCAGTTAGAACTCTTTAAAACAAATAACTTTATTAGTTTTAATTTTCTTACGATTTCGACTCATACATGTACAGCAAAACGTTGTTCACAGGTGATTATTATTTTTAGAGTTAAAGCTTCATCCGTAAACACTAATCAGAAAGTTTATTGAATTCTTGTGAAGATTACAAGTAAAAGCCTTGTTTCTTTCTTCAGAACTTGTCACATGATTTACATCAATAAAATTGTGCTCGTCGATGGGTCATTTTCAATAATATCAAGTACATTCTTCAAATGCAACGGTTCGACGTAAACATCGTCGTTCTCACCACTTGTTACGTAAAAACAACCAGTCTATGATAAACGTCTGCAATTTTTTCTGAAAATTTGGCTATTTGATTGTCGACGATTTGGACATCTTCTCCGATAGATTCTTTGAGCTTCCTATGCATTACACTTTGCTTTCCCAAAAACTAAAAACATGTCAAGTTTAAAGTTTTGATTTTAATTCATTTTTACGTACGTATTATCGTTGATTGACAAATATCTAAAGCTGGTTTTACATTTGTCAATTTACAATATATATCTGATTAATTGCCGTCAATTTTACTACAATTTATTGCGGATTTGTTTCACTTTACACTCGGCAATTTATTGTTCAATTTTTAATACTGCCAACTGTATAATAATTGTTTTAAGCATTTGACAATGGCTACGTTCAGAACGACTCATCACTGCCAATCATGCAAACTGAACGCCGCCGCTGAGTCATCGTTTGCTGGCAGTGCTTATTTTACTCATCATACATTTAGGTACGCTTCTTTGCTAAAAAAGCAACTCATTAGATACCAGCGTATAATCGGCAATTATATTATTAAAAAAAAAATAAGTGATCTCCGATTGATGACTCAGCGAGCAGCAAGTGATGAGTTGTTCTGAACGCAGCCTTTGTGTTATTTATACCTTTCAACTAGCGCTATTCTATTAGAACGTTAAAAACATAAAACTTTGACTGGTTCTAGTAGAATAAGTTTACATTATGTTTTTAATATACTAGTTGACTGGTACAATTAACTAAAAATTAAATCTAATACTATTTTGGATTGAGTCGGAGGATGGCATTATTTTGAACTGCACTTAGGCCTTCTGTACCTCCTCCAGTGGCAACATTACTTCTTTGCAAAAGAGGCAATGATTGTCCCAAACCTTATAACGGCCGACTACTATTTGCAACTGTCCAGAAAAGAACCTGCAAACTATTACGATCGATTTTGACAGGGCACTCTCGATTAAGAAATTTCATTATACTATGTGCATTGTAGATAGCCCAATGTGTACTTGTTCGGTACTCTCCTACGCAATAGAGTCTATGTTAGGGGACTGTTGGCTTGACATGGCCAGCATAAGGGAAACCCCACTAAGCGTCGTTCTAACATAAATCAACCACATACGCTGGCTGTGTGCTGGAGCGACAGAGTGAGATTACCACTGGAGGAGGTACAGAGGGCCATATAAATGCAGAATCGTATTAAATTTATTGCCAGTTAATTGTACCAGTCAATAGCCCACGTTGTTGTACCACCGTACCTTAAAGTAATTGAATGTATTTGCTTTTAGTAGGATATTTAGGTTGTTTAGTGGTGGCTCAGTTCTGGATTCAAGTCCACACATCTCGAGGGTTGACCTTTTGCCGCCAAGTCATTAGCCTTAACGTTTCTTACTTTGTTGGAGTATCCTTTCACCCAGCTCAGTTTGATGCTGTTTACACGAGCTGCCAATGTGATGGCATGATGATATTCTAATATTAGCCTTGATGTGATTTTGGGTTTTTTGTAGCTAGAATTGCTGTCCGTTAGAGTTTGAACGTTTTTATCAGATATTTGTCAGGGTTACTATTTTTATTACTCCATGGGTTATTCTAATAATCTCGTTTTTAAATGGCGTATGTGTCTTGAGAGTCTACTCCTGCTCCAGAGGCTCCAAAAGCCATTGGTGAATAATTTGTTCTTGTCCCCACGTTGCTCTTATTGTTCATGTGCATTGGTGTTTTCTTTACAGCCTTTTCCAGAGTACAATCACTAAAGAATTTGATTATCTATGTGCGGAAGTAGATTTTTTATTATTAAATGTTAATGGGCTGAAAAGATGCCTGTAGAACGTATATGTCGAGTTTAGAGTCGTTTGATATTTTTCTGTTTAAATTTGCAACGCACATGACAATAGAGGAGCTAATAGTCTGGTGCGATATGGTCGTACTTAAGCGACATCACCCCGGGTCACTTTGTCCAGAAAGCTTGATTTTGTAGTGCTTTTATCGAAAGTTTGGCTTGCAGAATGATAACATAAACCTTTGTAAGTGCTTGGTCATTGCTTTGGGCTTTATCTGTCAATCTGTTTGGTTTGTAACTAGCCACTTGTATGGCGAAGAAAGGATTAAACTATGATATGTCAAAGTCTTTTTTGTGCGAAATATATAAGCAAATAGCAACAAAATGTTTTCAAAAATACAGAAAAACGCATTTATTTCTATATTTGATTTGGTTTTTTCTATTATAACTATTATTTGACTAAAAGACTTCGACATATCATAGTTTAGTCTTTTCTAAATGTTCTGGTAAAAAAATAAATCAATTATCAAATTATTTGTAGAATCAGCGATGAAGCCAAAGTTGCCGTTTTTGTTAAAATACTACAAATCAAGGTAGCGGTCGGTATGCTCGTAAAAATGATTTAAAATTTAATTTACATCATACCGAAATAAATTGAACATCTTATTTTTAATTGTATATTTTTAGGCTATAGTAAGATATTTTCTTATCAAATTAAATAATTGATCTTAAACTTGTCGAGAACGATATTCAATCTTATATACATGGCACCCACTTGTCAATATCTTGGATACCTTGTACCCACTCGTCGAAATCTCTCATCAAATTGAGATTGTGTGAAGTGTTGTATTTTTTCATTCGAGATTTGTTATTTAAGATACGTATGATTGATGATGAAATTTTAAGTACCTTTTTAGTTTTTCTTTATAATTTGATCTATAATTACATATATAATTCAAGATATAATTATCGTGTCATACGGGCATTACTGGCAAAAATCAAAAGCGACAATTTCATGCGATATTCAAGAATTGGCTGCCAGGTTTAGTATATTCTCCAGACTTGGATCTTTGGATTAAGATATTTAAACGAATAAACCACTCCGCGTTTTTCTTTGTATAAAGATGATTTTGTTGTTAAATTGGCACACGAATTGAAGTCTGTGGACCATAAACATTTGTTTATTAAATATTGGAAATGAAGATGCCCGTTCATAAATTTAAAATATAATAATGTACAATTTATCCAAAAAATGTTAACAAACAATAATCTATTATTATTGTTTTATTAACTGTGACACTTCTAAGCATTTTGTATTGAACATTCTGTTGTGAAATAGGTTAAGCGCAACAAATGATGCATGCAGACTTAAATTTTCTTTTCGATTGTTATTGTGCGAATTGAAACCAATACACTTTTTTTCGGTATATTTTTTAATTAGTAATTGTGTTTTAGAAAGACATTTTAAATTTGTCTGTTAGTTTATGTGGTCATCATCAGATACAATTCAAATGTGTGTTTGAAAATACTGTTTTGAGGGACAACAACAAAATACAGATCATGAACCGAACAATGCGCTGAGAGTGTACAATTAACACCGTATAAAGTGCAGAGGTTATATGTGTTAACATAATGAGTACAATTTATAGTTTGAATAATTAATCATTTCCCGTAAATAAGACATCCAAATTTTATAAAATCCTAGTAACCTATGACCACATGCAAAGCAACAGTATACATATTTTATAAGTTTATAAAAAAAAACTAAACAATCATACTAAAATAATATACATATTCATATCCAGTAAATTAATTTAACATACTTTGTTCTGTTGTTGTTTGTGAAAGGCATAATTCTTTCAGCAGTCTAAGCATCTTTTTCTTGTAAAAATGTTAGATTAAACAGCCAACGATTTTCTACTAACCTACTTTTAGCATTTAATTTTCACACTCAGCTTTTAAATTGACATTGCGCTATACTAATCGATTTACTATCTTAACGAACTAACTTAATAAGTTATACATTCAAATTAATCATTTTAATTAGTTGGTCTAATTTTAACTAGTTTCCGGTGAGTAGTTTTAACATCACTGCCCTACGAAGTTATTAAAAATATTTAACTCTTGGGTGCCTAATTGCCTTTGATGTTTATTTAATTTAATGTTGTGTAAGTTTTATTCTAAAACAGGTTTTTTAACACTTATTATTATAAGAATTTTATGCAACAATAACAGATATTTTACAGAGAATTACTAATTTAGTTGTTTACATATGATTTACGTAATTGTGTTGACTTGGAATATTGATCCGGTGTTTTCGCAATTCTGTTAATGTTAAAGTTATATACAGTTTTTAAGCTTCAATTCCAATGCATGTTATTCGTTATTATACTATTCGATTATATCTGATAAAATCCAATTTACTTGTTTAAAGATGAATATAATTTAATCGACGATTCTAAAACGGCTCTAGACAGTTCAATATCTTTACAGTTTTTGTTCAACTGTCATAACTTTCGAAATATTTAAAGAAATTAACTCTACAACCAAGTTTTATTGTTAAAATATTAAAGAAATTTACTTGGGCTTTATTAAGATAATTGAAATCTGCACAACTTTTATTCTAACTTTTAAGATATTTGAAGAAATTAGATGTAGAACAGTTTTCTCCATGTTGGCATCTTAATTGTCAAAATATCAAAATCTTTGTTTGGACTTTATGAAGATAAGTAAATTCAGCATAACTTTTAAATTTCAAACTTTGTTGTAACTTTCATAACTTTTGAGATATTAGAAGAAATTTGTTCTAAACCTACAAAATAAAGATACCAGCACTATAGTTCTTGGTATATGCGCGTTATTGCCTACAACTGACGTCATACGCACGGATTATATCAGCTTCACCGCATCCGCAAAATGCGTGTGTTTTTAAGTGTAGTGTCTAAAGTCTGAACCAACCTTGTTTTTGTATCTAATTAATAAAATAGCGTTCTTTTTTAATTCATTATATTTGGATAAAGTACAGTCCAGAGTTATACTGTTTTATATGATCTATTATTTTAAATATTATATTGTTTCTTGCTTTTTACGTATACATAAAACGCAGTGTCTACGATGAGCAGTATATTTAACCGGACTTCATTGGATGTTTCTAGCAGCATAAAATAGGTTTTATTTTTTAACTATTAATAATAAATCGGTGCAGCTGAGATGCGATAATACGACGATACAAAACTTCCTTCTAAGATTTCTTCTAGACAAATTTACTAAAGTTAAAATGTTGATATTCTTTTTTGGGCTTTCTTACAGCAATAGTGTTGAATTCTATTGTGCAAAAAGAAAAGAATAGGGCTTAGCTGCTTTATAGGGCACAGTGCCTGATGGGAATTTAATTTTAGAATTAATGCTGCAGCATTGAAAGGAGGTTCGTTGAAAATGAATATTAATTTTACTGTAACTTTAGTAAAACGGCAACATACATAAACTTATACTCTATTCAAACCTATTAGACTGTCTGGTTGGACATATTACATATTATTTTTTTAGGTAATTATTATTCATTTGTTTGACGACTTCAAATTTTCCAACAATTTTGCAAAATATGCAAGCAGCACAGTTTCTGAATATGAATTTACGCGATTATCAGTCCGCCATGAAATTCTAAACCACCAAAACTTCTTTGCCATCAATAGGTTACCTCCAAAGAAACTGAGGCGGAAAAAACGTTGCGGGGCTTTTGGCGCGAAATACGTCTTTAACTCATAGTAATTCATCAACCACTATGAAACTAGGGGCATTAAACTCGATGCAATGTGTGCTCGAAGAAGACTACAAAACTACTTGCAAGATTTTATCAGTTGGTCACAACAAACATTTGAAACCCTTTCAGCGTCTATTATATTTTGTGCCGTTATAAAAAACTGGTCGTCAAAACTTGTTCGACTAACTGGGGAATTATAATAAGTAACCATATTATGTGACTTGGTGGAATCAGTGAAAGGTTCAGTCGCAAACTAATTCACAGACCGTTCATTGCTGGTCTGAAACCCTGTTGAATGTTGAATAGTCTGAACGTAGTCAGTAGCTACCTGTAAACAAGGGTTTGCTGACACATTTCTGTGACTTACTTGGATTATTGGAAATGCTTCCACTTAAAACTTTAGTTATAGATTTTAAATTATAACAAGTAGTAGTGGACTGTTTTCTGGGTGGCTACACTGAAGCGAGAAAGCTGCAAAGGAATAGTTGCTCAAAAACTTTCTTGGAATATTGAAACCCGCGGCCACATAAAGACGACGAGTCTGGGTCTAGTTACCAGAGTTTTAAATTCACCATCTCCAGTTTTTTAACAGTCCATTGCATTGGTAGCTCTACAATAATATTTTTTTATGATAATTAAAGAGACACATTTTGAATAAGTGCATTGCATTGTGATGTGTTAAAGAGAATGAGTCAAATGTTGTCCTAAAAAATAACAATTTCTGTTCATCAGTAAATTTTAATAATATTCTAATATACAAATTCTAAAATCAGCAAGTATATGACGGTTTTCTAGTTTCAAATGAATAAAATGAAAACTTTAAAAGCACGTATTTTTACGGACTATTATTATAATAATATTAGTTGTTCAGTAAATTATACGTAATTTTCTATTAAGTTATAATAAAGGTGATAATGAACTTTGCTTCCTATATGTTTGCATCATTTGTTTTCAAGTGTAACTGATAGCCTTTATAATACGAAAACAATTTATTATTACATGATTATTTTTTGCTGATACCGCAGAACAATAATTTTATGTAAATTTAATAATTTATTTATTATTTTTTAGTATTAGGAATATACCACATTTTTGTGTACTTAATCTTAGGGCATTGTATTTAAAAAGTTCAACAAACTAGTTTACCTATTGTTTTACTAAAATAATTTCTGCATAACTCAATAAATGAACTTTGTAAGCCACTTGGCTAAGCAACCAAATTCCGTTCGTATTATTAATTTATACTATTTTGGCGATAGTAATACTCTATTGGTTAGTGCACGTACATTACATTAATCCCATGTTAAATATTCATATTGATTGATTCAAAATTCATCATTCGTGTTCATATCATATCCTTTTAAATATGAAATTGCATTATTGTATATTAAATTTTAATTAGAAATAACAATAACGTAGTTAATTCTAATAATGAATTTAACATATGATTCTAATAAATATTACAAATTTAATACACAATTACAATATAAATAATTTATTAATAGTCACATGCATAATTCAAATCATAGCCATTATATGTATTAAAGTAACCTGTACTACTACTACTTACTAAGTTTCTTCTTTCAAGTTCGCTAATGCACACAGTTTTTATAATTTCTCTTCTCGATGAGAGAAAGTTCTTCACTCTCTTTGCTATTTTTTAACACACATTTTCTTTTGCAGGGCGTTATATGGATATATAAGACTCCTGATACAAATTAAAGGATACCAAAGAAAGAATTTAATACTAGCTGATATATTTAAACAACATGCCAAGAAGAATCCAAATAAACCATGTATTATTTATGACAACCAGGAATGGACATTTTCTGAGGTAAATATGAAGTTTTTAAGTATTTAATTTCTGCTGTGAGTGAACGTTCTCAATATTATTAAGAATATAAAGAATGAATATTATTGTTTAATGATATAAATTATTTTATACATAAAGGGTGTTTTTAAGTAAAAAATAACAGGGCATTAACATTTAAAAATGATTTTGCGGGTGCCATAACGAAGCTCGTTTTTTCATTTTGGCTTCCAAAGTTCCAATTGTTGCTGGTTTATTAGCATAAACCAATGACTACGTATCCGTCAAGAAGTAATTGAGGGATGTCAAAACGCATGATTTTGGAGGATAATTTACAGTACTTTTTCTGGAAATCAACTTAACGACAAATTTTGATTTCAATAAGTCGCTTGTTGTGCTTGCCGCATGACACGTATCTACATTCTGTTTAACCTACATTTTGATGGGATCAATGTTATTCATATTTTCAAAAAAAAATTATTGATCATGGTACGGTTTTGGTCTTCATTAATCGTAACGCGAACTTCGCCTTGAATTTTGAAGAAATGTGCTCCGATGATGCCACAAGTTTAAACCGCAATTCTGCATGCAATGGAGTCTGGATTAGCTTCACTTTATGTACGGCAATTTTGTCTATTAACATACTCGTTTGCCAAAAATGTGCCTCATTGCTTTAATTACTGCATCCGCTGGATATTATACGGGTGTAGGCCAAGGTCTTGTACATTTTTTTTTCGCGTAGTTAAATGTATAATAGTTCCTGCTACCGACGACGATCTTCTTTCGCACTTTCATTATAGCTCCGATATTCTCTTCACTAATCACATTATTTCACCTAATTGGTATTTTTGCATCATTTAGAGAGCATATGGTACAAAATCTATTTTTATCTATAGTTTGACGGATGGCTTGCCCAGGATGACAACTAGTTTCAAATCTAACTAACTTATTATTAATTAGACAAAGTTTAACAAAATCGCAATAAACTCGTATAGAGTCCATAGAGAATATGAATTATTTGAGTTGCGTAAGACATCCCACATGGGGTTTTGTTGGCGAAGTCTAGATGCACGTTTGAGGCGTTTTTACGAGGTCTCGCTACTTAGTGGCTTGTGGTGAAGTCACACCAGTCATGCTGAAATACGAATTAGGGTACTCTGCTAAAGTGCTTACCGACTAAACCAAGGGGGGTTTAGTCGGTAGGCGGTAGTGTTGAATACCTGGAAGTTTGTGACGGTATGGCGCATGGATCTTCTATTTGCAGATAGGATTTAAGAAGCTGGTTGGTTAGGATGTCCTATAGGCTGTGGGATGGGATATGTGGTGTTTGCCACTTTAGGTTTGGAGTTTATTAGCCCGTCGCTTATAGGCGTAAACTTTCTTGTCTGGTTCAGCAAGTCTGGTCAGATCAAGACTGGAGCGAGATTATCCAAATATTTTGTGTGCGGATGTGCGCCAGATAGGGGACGCATAGGTGATCTGTGGTCAGATGGTTGATGTGTAGAGCCGCATTTTACTCCGGAGCGACAAGCCACTGTTCCGGCACAACATCGGAACTAACTGATTTTTTTGCCAATCTGGCTTTGTCTGGAATGGACTTACGTACGTAAGTCTTTTGTCAAAGATTATCCGCATATACTTGGCTTATGGCTCAAGGTTCTACTCTAATTTTTTATCTCTGGAAGCCGAGAAATCATCAGTGGCTTAAGATTCTAATGTGTTGCTTAATCTCTGGCAACTCTATTCTGATGTTTTGCGTCAAGCCAAAAAATCATCAGTGACAACAGTTCTACTGTGAGATGTAAAATCTGGCAGCTCCAACAGTTAATAATAATAATTGTAGTTTTTATTACAAAAAGCTGATGGTTTTCCACTTAAGGTGTTTTTCAATTGTTCTTGGTTTAGACGGATGGAGGGTTATATTTTTTTGACACTTCCAATCGGCTTAATGTTTGCATGTACGAAAGAATATGCGAAGGATACGACATCTTGATGATGAATCAACAAATATTTTATAATACTGATGCAGATCTGAGCATTAGGACAGTAAGTGCCACGATGATAATTCAGCGTGCTGTTCGCTTTGCTGTATCTCACCGGCTTTGAAAAGAAGACGATATGCTTTTTAGTTGCATTATGTCTATAGTGCAAGGTTTTTAGTATCAGTATTTCTTGGAGATGTACTCAATTCTAATAGGACTTTTAGTTTGCTTTTTTGTCGGGTGGCAGACATAATAGTTATAAACTTTGCTGGAGTTATCCAGCTTGCATTTTCGTCACTGGCCTAGTCTTTAGAGAGCATTCTAATCAGCATTATAGGACAACCTTCTTAACACGCGAGCAAAAACTGACAATAACGCAATTGCTCTAGCCGCCGAACGACCCGCGGAGCGGCTTTGTACCCTATTTGCAGCTATTACTCAGCCCCATCCAGTTGCCTTTGGTCAAGGAAAAATTTCGAGTATCGTTTACAGTGCACCTTGAGACTTCACTCTTATCTTATTATTTATCTATGTATCAACCAATCTAAATCTTATCTATGTAAACACTAAATCTCCACCGACAAGATCTGGTTTCAAAATGTTAGATAATAACCACTCGACTTCTGCTCTTACTATGAGAGGCACAGACTGATAAAAAAGCGAGGTCGTTTTTGAGCACGAAAATAACAATTGACTTCATTTTTTTTTTATTTAAATTTTATATTTATCTACAAAAAATAAGATGATATCGCTGCTGAAAATTGGGGTCTACGGGGGAATGGATTAAGAGACTCGATATCGAGATCCCATGAGAGTCAAGGACGCTAACTATAAACAATTTTGTTAGAAAAACAAAAATTCTAAGTATTTGTTGATCAAATTCGTCTACAGGGTGATATCTTCATAAGCGCTAAGATTTTTTTTTTACAACTACTAGTGGTTTATTTTGATCTTCTGAACATGTTCATCGAGTATAGCGGTTTCTTACCGAATTACTATGCTTACATGAAAATTTCTCATTCAAAGCATGAATTTTAAATATAAAAACTGTAAATGATTTTATCATTTTAATGCCACCTGTTCATCAAAGATAAGTCTTTGTAAATGGTTTTGTATATACCGTGAATAAAGTATTATTAATATAGGTATTATTAAACTGGTTTAATAGAAACAGAGAAATGATTTAAATATTTTTATAAATTTAAAATGACCGTTGATTAGGAAACAAATTGTATTTAAATGCATTTACATAGTCAGGTTTAATAAACCTATTTTGGCCAAATCTGTTTTGAAGTCTGATGCCGGTTTTAATTCCTTGTCCAACAGAATATATGTACATATTATCTTCGATATATCGTTTCAATAATTTCCGTAATTTGATAAAATTATGAGAATAAAAAGAAGCAAAACAGAACGCTAATATGTCGCACGCTTTCTTGGCCCACAAGTCAGATGATGGATTTTTATTTCAAATAACTATATAGACTCTCGCGACAATGTTAATAAATGTTTTGAATTAATTAAAATTACGATTTCTTAATAAACATTTTCTTTAGGTTGAAGAATATAGTAATAAAATAGCCAATGTCTTCAAAAGCCATGGTTACAAGAAAGGAGATGTAATTGCGCTATTTCTAGAAAACAAACCTGAATTCATATGTACCTGGTTGGGTCTTTCAAAACTTGGTGTTATAGTACCATTAATTAACACAAACTTACGCATGTCATCATTAGTACATTCCATAACAGTAGCTAAAAGTCAAGCTGTTATTTTTGGAGCCGAATTATCTGAAGGTAATAATTTAACTATGAACTAATCAATTATACGTATTGATCAATATATGTTGTAGCTGTGAAGGAAATTCTGGATAAAATTGAATCTAAAGCTGCACTGTATGAGCTAACAGGGCTAAGAGAACAACCACAGGCTCTACATCCTAGCTTCCAAAATTTGAACAGTTTATTAGCTGAGGCTAATCCAACACCACCTCAACTTACTGAGAAAGTTGGTTATCATGACCATTTAGTTTATATTTACACATCTGGTACTACCGGCCTTCCAAAAGCAGCAGTTATAAGTAACTCCAGGTAATATTAATTACAATTACTTATGGCATTTTGTACTATATTTCAAATTTCAGATACATTTTTATTGCTGCTGCAATCCATTGGTTAGCCAGATTCAAGAATAATGATAGATTCTATACACCATTACCTTTATATCATACAGCCGGAGGATGCATGTCAACAGGACAAATGTTAATATATGGAAGCACATTAATTATACGTAAAAGATTTTCTGCTTCTGCATATTTTTCAGATATACGTAAACATGATTGCACAGTAAGAAGCTTACAAATACATAATCATAAAATATCTAATATTTTTTAATTTAGGTTGCCCAATACATTGGTGAAATGTGTAGATATGTTTTGGCTGTTAAACCAACTGAAGATGAACATAAACACAAATTAAGACTGATATTTGGTAATGGGCTTAGACCACAAATTTGGCCTGAATTTACTGAGCGATTCAATATACCTAGAGTAGCTGAATTTTATGGAGCCACTGAAGGAAATGCTAATATTGGTAAAGAAAAATATAAATAAATAAAATTCATATCTAATTACATATTTTTATTGTAGTAAATGTTGATAATACTGTTGGTGCAATTGGATTCATTTCACGCATTATACCTTCAGTATATCCAATTAGTATTATTAGAGTTGACCCAATAAGTGGAGAACCAATAAGGAACGCAAAAGGTTTATGCACATTATGCAAAGCTGACGAACCCGGCGTATTTATTGGTAAAATTATACCGGGAAATCCATCCAGAGCTTTCCTGGGATATGTTGATAAAGAAGCTTCAGCAAAAAAAATTGTTTATGACGTTTTCACTAAAGGAGATTCAGCATTTTTATCCGGGGACATATTAGTAGCAGATGAATTGGGTAATTTATTCTTCAAAGATAGAACGGGTGATACTTTCAGGTGGAAAGGTGAAAATGTATCAACATCAGAAGTTGAAGCAGTTTTAAGTAACATTGCTGCATATAAAGATGTAGTAGTTTATGGTGTTGAGGTATGTAATGTAACAAAAGTACTTTACATCAAAATTAATAAAATATTATTATTATAGATTCGAGGACAAGAAGGTAGAGCTGGCATGGCTGCAATTTTAGACCCAGAGGGAACATTAGATTTTAGAGGACTAGCAGATGGGATCAAGAAAAGTCTTCCATCCTATGCTAGACCTATATTTATTAGAACTCTTACTAAATTAGATATGACTGGTAATATTTTTTCAATCAAGCTTAAAGGAAAATATTAATTGATTTGTAATTTTAGGTACTTACAAGCTGAAAAAGACGGATTTGCAAAAGGAAGGCTTCGATCCAACTGTTATAGTAGATAACATTTATTATCTAAGTGATACAGGATTATATCAACATTTAACTGCAGAAATATATCAAAAAATTAACACTGGTACTATTAGGTTATAAATTTATATTTATTTATTTTCACAGACTATTTTTTATGCTAAAAAATATAAGAACTATTTTATACATTGTAATTTTAAACATTTGTAAATGATATATTGTTATATAGGTACTTAATATACGTATTGTTATCTTGTTGTATGGATATAGTTGCTCTCTTTATCAGTTGCCTTGGTTTTATTATATTTTATAATATACTTTTTGATATACTGATGTTTTTTTAAACCATAAACAAACTACTTGATATAAACCCAATACCACTTCAGTCTACACTAAATTGCAAATCTACTTTGATGATCATTCAGCATTAGTCTTAAAAATTCAAGAAGACATTGAATATGAAATAAAAATTCTATTTTCAAATACATACCACATACCTGAGACTATAGGAAGTTGAAATGCAAGAGTGGGAGAGGTCAGTATGTGTGGAGCAAAAAAGAAATGAGACAAATACTAAATTAATTTGCAAAAATAACGTGACCAATACTTGTATTAAAAAACAAGATGAATCTAACTTTTCTGTTGACACATTTAGTAATGAAGATCTGCAGTGGAGAAATTTTAAATTATAAACAATTAAATTATTCATCATTTATTAATTACTATTGTTTCATATTATGTTTTATAATTTTTTATGAAACTTTTGAATATTCATCACTTATTAATTACTAGTTTCGTTAACTTTGAAATTAAATATTTATTAACATCAATCAAATATTTAATTTAAAATATATTACACTTAAAAATGTTACAAAGTTAACAAAACTAGTTGTATAATAATAAATTAATTATATGAAACAATAATTAATAAGTGATGAATATTCAAAAGTTTCATAGAGTAAAAAATGAATATAATGAATAAATTAAATTATTAATAATGAAACGAATATTGTTAAAATATTACATCTACTGTAAACAAACAACTAATTTTTACAAATTTTACAAAATAAAATTATATATCATAGTTTAATCCTTTCTGAATGTACTGAATTATATGCAGAAACGTCAATGGTGCCGTTTTCGTTAAAATAGTACAAATCAAGGTAGCGGTCGGTTTTTTTCTGCCCATTGCCTCCAAGTTATTTAAGAGCTGCTGATTAAATCATCAGCAGCTCGTACCAAAAGCTTTTAAAGCGTTTAAGAACAAGTTACTCATATATAGTGACAACAAATTTTCTGTCGTCCAGTTTGGTGCGCACATTTTTCTTGGAAACCATATTGGTTTTTGTCAAAACCAATTGTGTAATTAATATTTGATTTTTGATAATTGTCTCAACTTAACAATTTTTGAAATCATTCTTACAAGCTTAATTCTTTATGATATACATATTGCACGTTTAAATAAATAGAAGCATGTCATCTAGTTGATGTTGATGAAAATACTTGGTTTTAACTGGCTCTAAAAAAACTGCATAAATCAAAATAAATATAAGATTATTGGCTATGTATCAAAAATATAACTAAGAGTTTGATCAAGCCTATACATAAGTGACCATCATTTACTTACCTTTATGTCATCTCACCAATGCATTAAAATAATAAATTATAAGCCATGAATATATTTTTTTATTTATTTTAATAAATATAATAAATAATGGTACATGATAAACTTTTTTCATTAGACTTATAATATCTAAACATTCTAAAAATTAATTAACAAAAATCTGAATATAATTTTGGCAGTTGTTTTTATAAGGAATAAATTCAGGTTTCAGATTAAGTTAATAGTTTACATAAAATGTTCTATTTTTATTTATTTACAAATATACATGATCCTGCAACGGTTAGGAAGGTATGAAGCAATATTGTGTTATGATCATAGAGGAATGTATCTGTACTGCATAAAGAAAATAAAGCTGCTTAGAGGAGGGACCCGCAACCCCAAGGTTAGTATTATGTTTGTCTTGTCTATTTTGTTTTATTAAAATATAAGAAAATTGACTAACCTGCTCGTTTCCCTCGACTAAACAAGATATTATTTATCATCTGAAAAAAGTAAAAATATAAATATATAGAAAAAAATTATTATAGTAACCATCAGCTGCGTGGTAATGTTTTGGAATTTTGTCCCTTACCGATTTTCGGCCTACTACCAAACCATGACATTTTCCATTCCAGCGTATCATTGAGCAACTTCTCTTCTTCTGGTGAAAATTTGAGCAATGTCGCAACTGCCCTCGTTAAATGTTGAGCCTCATATTCTCTGCTAGTTAGAAATTTAATGATCACATGTTTGAGGTATGTAAAATTTACATCATCATCGTCTCTTTTCGCACCGTATTGATGATTCCTAGTCGTATTCTGACTTGGCATTAAAATAGCCGCACTGTTCGATTCAGTTTCATAAAAATTTGAATGATTTGTCGTACGTAATTCTTGTTGGAGGGTTTTTTTCATATCAGCTAGTCTTAATTGTAATGTTTTAATATTCTAAAAATATTATTAATACATTATTGTTTTAATATAAACAAATAAATTATTACATCAAAACTAAATATAAAATTGAATCAATATGTATGCAAAGTCTCTTCAATAAACTTTCATTGAGTAATGACTTAATTATTAAAAAAATATATAGGTCTATTATACATATTTATAAAATTTTAATATAGTTACCTTATTTTTATCCGATAACTGTTCTTCTAAAACAGTAACTGTATTCCTAAGTTCCTGTTCTATTCCTTTAGTTTCCTTTTCTTTATATTTATTATTTTCATCTTCTAATTGCGTGATTTTACTTAAAAAATCATTCATTTCAGCCTCTTGTCTTCTGGTTTCTTGCTTGACTAGTTCCATCTGCTGTGATATCTCGGCATTTCTTAATAGTGCCGTGTTTTTTTCTGCAGTGACTCTAAACAATATAGCAATTACTAACATTTTCTAATATTAAACAATTACCAAATACCTAGTTAATGTTCTCTGTACATTCAGACTATTTGACTTTTCATCATTTAATTCTTTTTCTAATTTTGTTATAACTTGTCGTAAAGAAATGTTTGTTTGATGTTCCGAATCTAATGATACTCTCAATTTGCTACATTCTTCTTCGTTTTTTTCCAATTCACTTTCAGTATTTTCTAAATTTTTTCTAACAACTTTCACTTCCGTGGTAACATTTTGCTAAAACAAAGAAAAATTATTGTGAAAATGAGAACCCCGTTTTATACTTTTTTTTACTCATTTAAAAAACACATATGTATAAATATTGCTAAATAAAATATTTTAAAAAACAGATTACAGTTAACAGAGTTACAGCACTCAGAAATCTCCAAATTATTACACATTTTATCAAAACTTTGAAATAAAATCTGATACAGATAATGTACATAAACATTAAAATATGTAACTCCGCAACAACATGAATTTTTATATTAATTTGATTGTAACTTCGGAAGCATGGATTCAACAAAAATATGTAATATTTTGAATACTTATCTACTTAGTAAACTTAAGAGTACTAAACAGTACTTCATTAAAACCCCATTTATAACAAGATAAGTTTCAGCCTTTCAAGTAGCTAGTAGAAGTTAAATTTCAAGCAATTTTGTGTTACTTTAACTAGTTAAATAAATAAAATAGTGATAGTTGACATACATTCATTTCTGTAACTTCTAATATAGTGTTTAACACACAACACTGTAAGGTATGCCAGAGAAACAAAAATGTTTTAATTCAATTACAGTATGTTTTGTAATTTGTTAGAAATGTCGCTTAAAACATGAAGCAAAAGAACTGTGAGATTTAAACACACCATACTTTGCATAAAGCTTTGAACACGCAATTATTGCTTGTATCAAAGCATCCAGGACCATATCTTTTAGATAAAATGGAAGTTGTAGATCTTAAATCTACAACCAATCATGATCTGTAAACCACTTTCCCCTATAAATTATAAAAAAATTATGATTTGATGATAAACTAATCGTACTTCGTTAGGAGTTTACAACATGTACTTTGTTTAGGTTATGCTGTACATTACATGCTATCCCAATTATTTATTCAACATTTTATTCATACAATAAGCATATATTAGATTCTGTATCTTTTTATTGAAGATTCTTGACAGTTTTTTTTACTTACAAGTATACATGGGCTAATCTGATCATTTATTCTAATTCAAACAATATGCGCTGTGATAGCATCAACTGATAACCGCCAGGTGTTCTACTAGATGCTATACCAGAAGGAGAGCTTCATCAACAAAATGTTGTCTGATGAGTACGACTTCTTTTATAAAATATATTGCTAACCTCACAGATAATGTACATTAATGCACAATTAGATTTTATTATTTACTTTTGTATATTAGGTTGGCCGCAGACGCTGCCACGCTAGAGTGTGTCACTTTTCAGTTCTCAGCTTTTAAGTCATAAATATTTAATAGAATATACGATATCTGATTCATTTAATATCGTAGACAATGGAAAAGAAGAGGTTCACTATTTTTAGACAAAATAAATATGGAGTTTGGCGACCAGTTAAGTCGTGACCTTATCTTCTAAGGTCAATAACTAGACTTAATAATTTTTACATAACCTATACATATATTTTTGCAATCCAGTATTCAAATGTCAACAATTTATTTATGTTTTAATTAAAATATAATTGATTTTACTTTTATTTACTGTATTCTACAGACTAGTTTCGATTTATTTGAGTTTTTTTTTTTTTATTTCAATTTGTGATATTTAGAAATTACTTAATATGGTACAACATAAAAATACTTTTGAATTTCAACAAATGAATATTTTCTTAGTTAAAAAATGTTACATTATTTTAATAGTAATGTAATAAAATAGTACATACAAATGCCACAATGTCTCTTAAATACTATTGACATTAGAGACGGGCGGAATGTAACGTAATAGGTACATGTAATAGGTACGGCTGTGTAATAGGTAGTTGACGACAAATATAATAAATTTTGAATTCAAAAACGTAACCAATTTTTTTTTTAAATACTTTTTGAATTCGAGTTAAAAAAAGCATATTTAGGTCAAAAACTACACCACTGCCACTAAATATAAACATAATAATATACTATTTTTTCACTCCTTTTGTATTGATTTTTGAGTAAAAAAAAGTGTTTAAAAAAGTCAATACTCATATTGACTTTTCAATATGCAATAGCTTTTGTGTTTTTTTTTTTAAATTTTGTTGAAATTGTCAGCCTAGTGCTATTAAATAAATATATTATTATCATTGCGCATTTATTTATTAGCATTTTTAGTTTTTAGATATTGAAGTGAAGACATTTCTCAAAATGTATAAGAGCGAGTATATAAATGCAACATCACGGAAAACTATCTATGCAATCAATCCTAACTTAAATAAAATGTATGCAGTGATATATAAACTTAGTTACAATGTAACTAATGATGAAAACCACTAAAAGTAAATTTTAAGTAATTATGAAATTGATTTGTCTTTTCTGTAATTACTACTTATTAGAGTTTATCTACAATGAATGGCTTATATGAACACAATAAAATACCTGATATTACTAATTAAATAATTAGGTTTGTTACATCTGTGATCAAAACCGTATATAGGCATATGCGCATTATTAAAAATCTTTCCAACAAACACTAAATAATGCAAAATGCGTATAATGTGTTTGTTGTTTATAAGCACAGATTTGGGTTTAATGTTTGTTATTTGATAACCTAAAAATGAGAGAGAAAATATGCAATACTAATGCATATAATCTAACATTGGTGAGGTATAGCAGATACTGTATTAAAGTCTAATTAAGGACAATTGGAATTTCTACAAATTTAGCCACTATGATATGAATGAATTTTACCTACGCAATGCAAATAACAGTAAATAATAAATTATACTAATTACAACTATGTGCTTGCACCACTACAGCGCATGTCATATTGTCTGTGCAATTTTCTGACTCAACTGAATTGATGCACGGTTTACAAAAGATGCAAAATAGCTAGTTGGAACAAACTTATTATGAATAAGAATGTTGGAATAAACAAAAGATAAAAAAATTATTGCGCGTATTACAGCTATTTTACATCGCCCCAGAAGTCTTACAACTTGTTTGAAGAACAATGCAAATCATTGATGAGTTACGTCTGCACTTTTTTATGTAAAGAAAACTTTTTTTTAATTGATTATATTTTTTTTATACATTTTTGAATTATATAACAGATTTGTTACTGTTTTGTTTTTCTTTCTTGTTACGCTTAACCATACACACCCTATGTATATATGTATAAAAATCAAATATGCAACTAAAATGAGTAATAAGTAAACACATAACTTTATATTAAAGTAACAATATATCAACTTTTTTTTGGAATTACAAAAATAGTATAATTTAAGTTTTTTTTTTATTATATAAAAATGCAGGTCTGTCAGACAAAATAAGTGTCCATAATTAAAAGTTAAAAAAGCTATTTCAATTTTAAACTTTTCTAGTACTACAATGACAGAAATAGTGTAACAGGAAGAAACTACAAATAAAAACTTCTTATAACACCCAGCCAAATAAGTACTTTTCTTTGCAACAAACGTGAATTTGTATCAACAGACTCAATATCAAACTTTCAATATTCAATAATAAATTTACCATACATATTTTCATTAAGTAAATTTTTTGTTCAATTTATAAAATTAAACTAAAATGTATAATAATATATTCTAAATAAATATAAATATAAAAATAAATGTGTGCAGTGCAATAGTGTTATTAGTAAATAGTGTATATTACAATGTATGTGTGCTAATGTAAATTAATGTAGAGAAACAAAGGAATAAACAAAAGAAAAAAGAAAACCCAAAAATGAAATGTCAACATTTATTTGAAAATAATACATCAAAATAATACAGGTAAAATACAACTAAAATCATAAAATAATAATTTATTTAAAAAATAATAATAAATTTGTATTAAATGCCCAAGCGGTAAAATAGGTACGAAGAGGGGTGTGTGTGAAAGTGCCCACATATTAACTCACAATTTGATCTCTTAAAAAGGCAACTTCTTCCTCCGACTCAGTTCTGAGATTTTTCAACTCTGCCGACAGCTCCTCAATTTCCATCACTAACCTTTTCATTTTCGCTTCCTTATTATTTAATTCTAAATTATTGCACTCTAATTCACATTCCAACTGCCGTACACGTTCTAACAGTACTTCTTTTTCATCTACAGCTCTTCTTCTTTCAGCACCTTCTTCAGCTGCCTGCCTACTCAATCTACCAACCTAAAATTAATTAAAACATAAAATCATATAAAAATGATCATAATTATAATATACTTGAGTTTCTAAAGAGGCAATTTTATCACTCCACGATGTTTTAATATCAGCCAAGTGTAAATGTGCTTCCTCTAATCTTTGTTCAAGCAATTTTCGTTCGGCATTAACATGATTATCACCTGATGAATCATTAGTTCTTTGCCTTAATACAGCCACTAAATCTGAAAGATGCCGCCTCTCTTCCTCACTTTTAGCAAGTTCAGAAGCTAATGAAGCTAAATCTCTAGCACTGGAATGTCGTAAGCTTTCCAAATCATCCTAAAATAATAATGCATTTCAATAAAACAATACAAGAATTATATTATATTGATTGGAAGTTGTTAACTTACAATCGATAAGCCCAAAAGCACATACCTTATTTTTAATTCAGCCTGAAGCTACTTTAACGTACATAAATTAATTTGCAAAATAATAAAAACACAAGTGCCGGCGGGTAAAAATCTACAAAGTGCAAAACCCATTATAAAAAAAAATCAAATAATAAACACAACATATATTAATAATGCAAAACTTTAAAAGCAACTATATGGTAGTAGTGATTAGTAAATACAATTATAAATAAATATAATGATTAGTAAAGTACCGTTAACACAAGAAAGCAAACAACATAAATTGTAATAATGTAATATGATTTATATGAACAAACCTAAAACATAAAGCTGAAAATATTGCCTAATTACTAATCAATTTAATATACAGGGTGTAGATTAATTGGCGGACAAACGCTAGGTAACTTTGTAGACCGTGCCAAAAGAAAACAAAAATCTTAATTCCAAAATGCTGAGAAACTTTTCGTTTGGCCTTTTGTCCTTTTTTTAATAGCAACCCTAGTTAGCAGCATGGGTTCATTAAAATGATTTTTTTTCTGATTTCTTTTCTGATTTTTTCAAAATTTGAAAAAAACAAGAATAAATTGATAAATCAATTATTACTACATATTATAAGAGTGCCAAATTTCCATAACAAAATAAATATATATTTAAACAATAGCTTGTTTAAAGCCAAAAAACTTTTTTTAATTCTTTACGCTTTTACGGCAGAGATGTTCCGCTAATTTTGACTAACCCTGTATATAATTCAAGATTCAGTTATAGACAGTGTCAAACAAGTATTAGTTTTTAGCAAATCAGAATAAATTCTAAAGTAAAACAATGAGTGGTCAACAATTTAAATTTGAGGTCAATGCTTTTAATGTTTTGAGCCAAAAATAAACACTCCATAACAGTAAACAAATGGCTACCTGCCCAGAATTCAACCCGTTGTGTAGTGACCACACAATCTGTATAAACTTGCAACACATGTTTATTATAAACTCTATTACATATGTTCAGTAATATACAGGATGTTTATGGATAAACTTGAGAAGAGAAAAAAAAAATTGAGTTTTAAATAAAATGTAAACATTGAAACTATTTTTGTTTGTTTTTTGATATAAATTTAACAAAAAAAGTTAGATATATGGTAAATTATACATCAATTTTATAATACATCACATTTCTAGCCAGAAAATATAGTGGGTTCCCAACAAGTGGAGTGTAAAAGACTACTGCAAAGTGATTATAAATAAAACTTTTGTTTCTTTATTTTGGAAAAACTTAAATTCGTTGCTTGTACTGAAACTGCCAATAAACATGATTGACCTCTATTAAAAAAATACATCAATTAAACAATCATTCTGTATAAATTTTTCACAGTGGAGAGAGTCTTTTTCATAATATTCATTTGTATACAGATGTTTGTATGTGTGTGAGTATGAAGCAATACATTAATAACTACTACTACAACTATTTCTTCAAGAAAAGTCTAGCACAAGCAGGTGGAGCTGTAGTATATATATATTTGTACTATAGGCAATAAATGTATTTATTATTATTATTATTAGTAGGTAGAGGGAAAATGATATTTCGAAAAATATTTCAGAAAAAAAGGGTTAAGAATAAATGTTGATAAAATAAAAATTATGATGTTTAGAAAAGAGGGAGGAAGATGCAATGTTTAAAGTATGTATTAAGTGCAAATAACGGTAAAAATGAGCACATACAAGACTTTGCAAGAAAGGCAAACAAGGTGGTAAGACAGGTTTGGGATTAAAAAAGTCTTAATACATGAAAATAAAGGAGACAATATTTGATAGCCTAGTTAGAAGCATGATGCTTTATGAGTCGGAAATTAACTGGGATTAAATACCCCAGCATACACTGTGTTTGAGGAAGTAAAAAGAAATAAAATAAAAGTAGAAGCAGAAAAAAGATTTATAGAAAAAAATGAATGAAAAATTCTGCAAGAATGTCTAAAAGAAAAAGATGAATGAAAAAAATAGGAGTAGAAAGAAAGAAATATTGTAATAGAAAAGAATATAATTGTAAAGAAGTAGAAAGAATGAGAAATAGTGAAAGAGTTGTATGGAAAGAAATAACGGCGCGTTATACGGATATAGAAATGCAAGTGAGAAGTACAAGAATGAATGAATCATGATACAACAAGAAATATGCACTTATTATGAAAAATAATATCCCAAAATACCTTGATAATTCAAAGTACACAAAAACAGAAAAAAAAAACTTAAATGTGGAAATTTTGAATGAATGAGTAAAGCAAAATGTGCAGAATGTGTGGAGAACCCAATAAAACAATAAATGTTGTATGAAAGAACTAATGGAAATCCTTCCTTTAAAAAAAGATGGAAAAGGAATAAGATGAGAAGCATCATTAAAAGAAGAAAAAAAATTTATAAAGATCTAAATATTATATTGAAGATATCTGTATCCATTTCATTATATATCATCGCCATGTATATTGACACAATCAAAATACCATAAGATAAAAAAAAAAGGTTCATACAATAGTATTTTAGTTTACATGAAGAACAAATGAGGAGTGTAGTTTCAAAAGGTACAATCTCCACTTTTTGAAATTATTGAGTTAGTGATGCCATCTTGTAGCAAATTACGCACTCTACAACGTGATACTAAAAAATTGTTTCATATAATACAATAAAATTGAGTTTTGTTTATTTATTTTTTTAATTTATTTTTTACTTAAGAAATGATTTTGGCAAGAACCAGTTTAAAAAGACCTTATACAATCTGTAATTTGATTTATTTTGATCAAATTAATTTAAATTAATTTTGGTACTGCTGCCACATTAATTAAAATCATAATAAATGTCATATTATAAATTTATGTATAGGTTATAGCAAATGGTGATTTGATAATATATTATAATTGTGATACAATAATATCAAGTTACTGTCCGCCATAATCTATTAATTTATAATATGACTATATTCATTGGGTGCGTTTTTAAATGACGCAAACAGCGGTTCGAGCACTCGAACAATAAAATAGGCGTTTTTAAATACAACCCGAACAAACATGACATGCATTTTAATATTATTCAACTTGCTCAAACACCTTCGAACAACTGTTTCATGCAGCAGATCAAGAGGTGGTGCATGAAATAAACAAACAAAACATAACCTTTAAAAAAAAAGTTTTTTTGACAGGCGGCAGTTTAAAAATATTATGATAGATAAAAATGAAATATTAATTATTAAAGTTAAATGCTGAGAATTATTTTATGTAATTCTTGTGAACAAGAACAAGCAGAACAATTAGAACAAGGTATTTTATATATTGATATAATATTAATAATGTTAAATTCATTGCTTTAAATTATCGAATAAATAACTAATTATTGTGTCAACTTTTTTTGACGTAACTGACGTAAGTGTGTTCCGTGCTGTTTTTAAATAACAGTGTTCGATAAAGTTGTTAGAACAAACAAAGGTTTGTTTGGAACAAAAACTGTTCGAACAGCCGGTACACTTTAAAAACGCACCCATTGGTGCGTTTTTAAAGTGCTCTGGCTGTTCGAACAATTTTTGCACAAACAACTTTTTTGTTTGTAATTTAAAAACAGCATATAGCACTCAAACGTCAAAAACATACGTCAAAACTTGTAAAGTTTTTTTGATAAGTTAATAATATGCGTAGGTAGCAGTTTAATTGCAGCTGTGATTTTAAATTTAGTAATGACATGTATAATTATAATTTATATTTACAGATCAAAAATAAATATATATGTAAAAATATGTTTTTTAAGGTTATGTTGTTTGTTTTGTTTACATGCCCAGTGTTGTCAATTAATACAATTAAAATCTGCATCAAGTAAAATATTCAAATCTTATTATTCTTGATTCACACATATTTTGTATGAGCGCATATTTCTTTTATATCTTATATTTTTATAACGTATATAAAACCGTATCCATGTTCTGATAAAATCATGATAAATATATTATTTTATTTTCGACATGTGGCAACACTGTACATGCACCACCTCTAGACTAGGTGCGTGCAAATGTTGATCGAATACGGTGTTCGAACAAGTTAAGTAATATTAAAACGCGGCTGTGTTCGTTCGGGTTGTATTTAAATACGCCCATTTTATTGTTCGAGTGCTCGAACCGTTGTTCGCGTTATTTAAAAACGCACCCATTCATTATGATTTTAATTAATGTGGACAGCAGTACCAAACAGTAAGAAAAATTAATACACGCGGGAATTTTAAATTTCATATTTTATCATACATTCACAACTACGTGCAAAACTGTAATAATTGTTATTTAAGAAAAATAACTTATAGCACAATCAAAAGACAATTAAGTTTAATGTTCAATAAAGTATAACTCTTAAAGTTTAAGCAAATATTTCACCAAAAAAATTACAAATTAGTTTTAAAATTTAATAAACAATTGAAGGTTTTAGATTTTTATATATTTCATTAGATTGGAAATTTCATTCTCTATACTTTGCAAAAAAAAGATTTAAAAAAAAAGAGTTAAATGAGTGTCATAAAACTACAAACAGAACTCACGTATTCTGTTCGTAGTTTTATGACACTCATCAAACTGCCCCCTTAATAAAAGTTAAACTGTTGCTAAGCAACTGTACCAATAACTAAAATGTTGAGCTTAACTGCTACACTAAGATTTGAAGTTCAAATTTGCCCTATTTGGAGAGCCGGTTTTTATGGTTACGACAAAAAGTGTTGTGAAGTAAATACACCTTCTCTTGATGTTACGTGTACATTAAAAAACACAATAATTTAGGTTAGAATCCCTAAAGTTGTAGCAAAACTCCCAGATGTAGTAATCTTTACCTATGGCATCAGTGATTAGCCTTATAACAGCAAAAGATCAACCTTAAATATATTTTTTTTAAATAATAGCACTTTTGGATTATTTCATCTTACACACAAGGTGCTATTTTAGAAATGTTTTATGTTTGCTTTACTATATTCATGTGTATTTCATGTTAGGATTGCATAAAACCCAAGAAAATGAACATTAATATTATAATACAAAATATATATGAATAAAGTACCATGATGTGTAGTGCAGAAATTAAAAAATGCTGTATGATCGATAAACACCCTGTATAAGAAAACATCGTAATAATAATAATTATACTATTTCATTTGTCACCATTTGAAAAACAAAACAACAAAAGTAAGAAGTATTAAGCAATAAGAGCTATAAACTGTATGATCAAGTAGACAAAATTAGTCAAATCATCAATTGTGGATTAAGCAATCCACGTCATTCTCTGTTGCTAAGCTATCTACCAAGAATAAAAAAGTGTTAAGAATTGTTTGATACAAGACTCGCTTAAATACAACTATTATTTCATTATTAATATGCAATTCTGATTTATTTAATAAATACTTCCTTTAAATTTAACAATACAGGTTAGTGAAAATTACCATAACACCTTAATAATTCTCCAGCTGTAGTAAAAAATTTAAAAAAAAAGTTTTTTGGTCTTTAACTAAAGTAAAAAATATATTTTTCTGATTTTTTTTTGTAGGAATCGTTTTATTTATAAAAGACATAATTTTTGAGTTATAAGCAATTAATCCAAACTCCTGAACTGCAAATTAAGAATATTTTTACGTCATTTATTTTAACCAAAACAATTAAATAGAATTAAAATAAATGTTTATACTGCCATCCCTGAACGGCTTGACAATACTCCAACCTCTCAACAACTTCATGAAACAATTGACAAATATTCATTGAAATGATAAAATGATGACGTTTTTTTATCCATAACTATGTAAAAATATAGTATTCTATTAAAAAAAAAAGACAGAAAGACTTCTTTCACAGTTACCATAATTGGCCATAAACAAAATGAAATGTAAAAGATACTCATTAGGCGTTTTGCCTGAGAAACCGTACATACCAGCAATCAAACAGCGGTTTTATTTCCATCTCTCTCTCTATTTTTGGGTGATCGCGGAAATCTCACAAAAACGTACTGGGTTGTAAACGGTTACACCTGTCATTAATTTTCTTATGATTATTATTAATTTAGTAAAATATTTGCTATATATACATTTACTTACAAAGTATATTCATTTTATTTATACTTAATAGCAATTTTTACTAATTATTTTCATAACCATTCTTGACAATTCATCTCATTATAGGTTATCATATTTAAATTTGACATACCGGACTTATTAAACTGCTTCCAAAAAGAGTTTTAAATTCACCTCGCTGGTTGGTACATTCGGAGTCAAAAGTAAATAACCGGTAACTCGCGACAACGCAACGGTTTTAAACCATTTTATACCTCAACGTCAACGGTATCTGTATCTCACGGCAAAATGCTTAATGTTTCTTTTTAAGTTTTTAAAAAAAGACTTTGAATAGAAAAAAATATTGAATGTCTAAAAAATACAATAGACAATATAAAAGACAAATTTCAATATACAGGGTGGAGTTAAAAAAATTTGAAAAATAAATTGTAATTGTAAATAATGTTGGCTAAAGAAATTATGTATACGTAAATTTTATAATAGATAACACTTCAAACTAGAAAAAACCTAGGTGTCCCAATTAAGTGGAGAATGAAAAAGATTAGTAGTCACAAAAAAACTTTTAAGATAAAAGTTTTTTTATTTGATGCACAAAACAATGCAAAAACATTTTCATTTATGCAGAGTGATTCGTTATCATTTAATTCATTTTTGACTTTTTCAAAAAAGTTATTCTTTATAATTTATTTTTTCAGAAACTGTCAAACATTACCTTTAAAAAAATATTAAAAGTATGCAATTTGCTGCGTTGTTTTATTTATTAAATAATAATAAACTTATATCTGAAAAGTTACTTCCTCCTACTAAGAATTAATACTATTTTTATACATTAAATAAAACGTATAATAGTAATTGTGATTTTATGTAAATTATCTCTTAGACCACTAATATGCTAGACACACTGATGAAGATTGCATACCCAAAAACACTAGCAATTTACATAAAATACTTTGATTTGACTGTAGCCTCTATTTATTAGAATATCCTGTGTTTTTCTAGTTTAACTATTATTAATTATAAGAATTATAAAATTATATACAAACAATTTAGTCTCTATGCAACATTTTTTTTTAATTATAATTCCCTTTTCTTTATTTTCTGAACAAAACAAAATTTAACTTTAATATTGTCAAACATATTTTAGTCTAATTTTTTAAACTAAAAAATATAAATAATTTTAATTCCCTTGTTACTCTTATCCATAAACATTAAAAAAAGTGAAATAAGTATGTATCTGAATAAATAATAATACAAATGAGTTTAACATTTTTCTCCTAAGAGTGAAAAAAAAAATGAGTATAAGAGATTAGATAAGTTAATTTCATGGTAAATAGAAATCGCTATATACATTTGGGTAATTCCATTACTTTTCGACCAATTTGAAAAAGTCGACCTCTTTGATTTTGCTCAAATTTTCAGGGATGAAAATATGGAAGAAAAAAATGAGATTTCCAAAATTTTGGACCTTAGAATATCGCCTGTTCAAAATGACACACATTTGAAGGTCAGAAATTTTACAATAAAACGTCTTTTTTAGCTTATTTTGTATCTTAATTTTTGGGCTTTTGGAAAAAGATAAAAAGGTTTGCGATGGCTCAAATTATTCCTTATTACATGTACTTTAAAACCCATATTTTTATGTTTAATATTGTGGCAGCCATTTTGATATATTAAGCTTCAAACATTATTCCAAAAAAAACCGTAAATTTACCAAAATCGCAAAATTTTGTTTTTTTTAAACCGTTCTAACTTTGTCATATCTTAACAAAATTTGATCCACGAGATCTAAATATCTTCGTGTTTAATCTCTTTTTAAAGTGATCACACCAGACTTATAGAATCAATTAGTATACACCACTATTTTGATGTTTTTACTATCTTCAAAACTTGTAATTTTTAGGTCCCGAAAAAGCGCTATGTCGATTTTAATCAAAATTTCAGTAAATACTTTTTAGAACACAAGAAAACAGGTTATCTATATGGTATATTGGGCATTATCAAGAATTTTTTAATATTCAAAAACTGTAAAAATCGGCGAACCGCACATTTTTGTATCTCAATTTTAGGCTCTCTGGAAAAAGATAAGAAGGTCCATGATGGCTCAAAATATTCCTTACTTTATGTACTTTAAAACCCATAGTCGTATATTTAATGTTGGGGCAGTCATTTTGATATATCAAGCTTTAAACATTATTTAAAAAAAAACAGTAAATTTTGCAAAATTGCAAAATTATGCTTTGTTTAAATCGTTCTAACTTTGTCAAATCTTAAAGAAATTTGATCTAAAAAGTCTATATTTTTTTCTGTTCAATTTTTCTTTAAAGTAATCACACAAAATTTATAGAATCAATATGTATACACCATTATTTTGATGCAGGAAGTTGCATATGTTTTTGCGATCTTCAATACTTTTCAGTTCCCAAAAAAAACGCTGTCATCATGTCGATTTTAGTCAAAATTTTAGTAAATTTTCTTCAGACCACAAGAAAAAAGGTTATTTATAAGAAAAATGGTATATCGAGCATTATCAAGAAGGCATTAAGAAAATGCAAGTCAATGTGCTGCGTCGCCTGGTTGTAGGTGTTTTACATTTGATAATAATATAGGGAAAATTTTCACTAAAAAACTTGTCAAAAAAGTCGCTTTCTGTTGAGAAATCTCAGTTGCTAAGGCATTACCATTACAGAATCCGTAAACAAAAATGATATCTGCGTATTCTCCGTTGTTGAACAGCAGTTTTATCAAATTTTACTAAACAAACCAAAAAAAACTGTTTTGACAAAAATCAAAAGCTTGCATGAATGCACACTTGTTAATGTAATGTTGTTTTGTTTGTGATTTTTTGCTAAATAAAAAGTTTTTTAAATATTTTGTAATTGTTGACTATCTCGAAAACAAAGCAAGATAAGACAAAAAGTGATTTAGATTTTCTCAAAAACTATGTCGAATTTTACGAATTTTTAATATTAAAAAATTCTTGATAATGTCCGATATACCATTTTTCATACAAATAACCTTTTTTTATTGTGGTCTGAAGAGTATTTACTGAAATTTAAAAAAAATATAAGTTTTGAAGATCGTGAAATGCATCAAAATAGTGATGTATACGTATTGATTTTATAAATCTTGTGTGATCACTTTAAAAAAAGATTGAACACGAAGAAATCCAGACCTCAAAGATCAAATTTTTTTAAATTTGTTAAAGTTAGAACGGTTTAAACAAAGCATTATTTTGCAATTTTGCTAAATTTACGTTTTTTTTTGGAATAATGTTTAAAGCATGATATATCAAAATGACTGCACCAACATTAAATAAACAAATATGGGTTTTAAAGTACATGTAATAAGGAATAATTTGAGCCATCGTGAACCTATTTATCTTTTTCCAGAAACTCAAAAATTGAGATACAAAATAAGCTAAAAAAGACGTTTTATTGTAAAATATCTGACCTTCAAATGTGTGTCATTTTGAACATGCAATATTCTAAGGCCCAAAATTTTGGAAATTTAATTTTTTTCATCCATATTTTGATCCCTGAAAATTTTATCAAAATCAAAGATGTTGACTTTTTCAAATTGGTCGAAAAGTAATGGAATTACCCATATATATTTTTATAAAGTGTAATGAGTTAAAAAAAATCTAAAACAATGTAATTTAATAAAAGAAACATATCTGCAGTGACATACTTAGCAATTTTGTTAATTCATTCCTAGCAATGATCTAGATCAAGGCCAATACTTAAAACAAGTTTAATAAATTAGCTGTAGAATAAAATAACAGTTGCATAAAACATAAAGCATAAAAACTGAACAAACTAGTACTACTAATCATTACAATAGCTCACACATGTAAACACATTTTTAATTGCTTGCGATCGAAATAAATCATTTCAAAAATGTTAAAAACATTGTCATAGTATTATAAAAAATAATAATTTATATATTGTATATTTACATACCTGCTATTTTAATGAAAGGAAGTTTGATAACAAATTACCGATACTATCTAATTTACATAATGATGTTGATAACCGTTGATTATTTTAATCGCACCCCCTTTTACACGTACACTAAACCAAGTAGATAATAAATAAATTTAAAGAAATAATAAGCGACGTAAAAAAAATGGGATATTCATTCCACATAAACACTAAGGAACTAAAAAATCTTAGTGGTGATAAGAATAAATTGAGTACTTACTTGTACATCACTTAATTGCTCTTCATATCGTCGCAGCCTATTAACTTCACTGCGCATTTTTTCTAATTGTAATGTAGATTCTTTTAGGCCTGTTGCTTTCTCGTCTAATTCTTGCTCCCTTAATAATACTAAATGTTTCACTTTTGCTAATTCTTGTGTTTGGAAATTTTCTATCTGCTCTTTATCTTCTTGACGTTCAACCAATTTTTGTTTAACATCTTAAATAAAATTATATTTTAGAATTATAATATAAAATTATTATTAAATAACTAAAAATATGACTAATCTTGAAAAGCATGATGAAATGTCAAATTATTTATGCAACATACTAGAACTAATCCATATTACAAAGCAATAGTGGAAAACATAAAAATTTTATTAACTTGTATATACAATAAGCTACTAAAACTAATTTGTATATTAGTGTACGTGTTAATTATAAACATTATAATTTCAGTTATAACATTTAAACCTAGACATTGACAAAAGTATATCATTTTAAATACATTAATTAAACGTTACCTTCCGAATATTTTAATGAGTCTTTAAGATTATGAATTTGTTTATAAGCCTCATCTTTTTCCTTCTCCAAACTATGCAGTCGTTTATCTTTATCACCAACAATCTCCCGCCATTCTTTCTCTTTATCTTCTAATTTTCTGGCAAATTCCGCTTCTAATTTTGCTATCCTACGCCTATATTCATCGTCACTTTTAGTTAAATCTGAACTGTCGTCTTTAACACCGTCTGATGATACTATAGAGTTTATACTTGATGTGGACCCACGACCTCTTAAGGAATCTATACGTTGAACTGTGGAAGATGTAATTTTTGCTGTTAACTTGGATAAATCACTACCTGTCTCTTCACGAATTTTATTTTTTAATGAGGCAAACATTTTTTATTAAAAATCAGTCGCGTGGCGTTGTGTATCGCTTTCACTGTGCACACATAATTTACTTTATCTTAAAATATGGTACACCATAACACTAATATTTGTAGAAAACTTAGTGATTAACACGTATTTTTATCGACGTTTAATAATAAAATTCGCACCTACACATATCTGACAGCTGTCATATTGGAAATTAGACTGCCGCTGTCACAAACAGTAGTGTCGTCAATCAGCAAAGTTATTGACGGCGTTGCCAGAGCCACTTTTTATTACGTATACATAAGTTTACTTTCATTAATGGAAAGTTTGTAATATGCTTTTATTTTCATCGTAATATTTTATGTAAGTTTTTAATGAATAATATGTTGTAATTATTTCATTCGTTAATATAATTGTTACAGGTGAATTTATTAGATTTAGTTTTCAACTTGCAAACATATTATCAAACATGAACATGAAAATCTTTGTTATATTTTTACTTTTGTAAAAACAAAACTTTAAAAGATATTTTTGGGTTCTTGTATTAAAGTGTCAAACATTTTATTTGTCATTATTAATATAAAAATTGCATACTTTTTCACTTAATCATTTTTTTTTAGGAATGGAAAATATTTTTAAATTAATTTCAACAAGGTTTGTTTTTAAGTGAAAACAGCATTTTTGAGTAAAATAACTTTTTTTTGAACATTTGCAATAAGTATTGTAATGTGAATTTTTTATGCAGCTGGTATCGTAATTGACGTTTCTGTTTAAAAAAATAAAGTTGGTCGTCATAGAAATTATTCTAAAAATAAAATCATATAAGTGTGTACCTGTCTTTATAATACTCAAAAAACTATTTAAAATTGATTTTAAATCATTCAAATCGGTAAAAAATAACGAAGTTATTTAGCGGTACGTTATTTATCTAACACCTAAATTAAATAATTAAATAGATCGTATCTTTCATCTTTATCTTATATTTCTATAGATGTTTTCCATTTGAGCGCTTCATGCACTCGGTGCATTTTTACATTTTTAATTATTGCGGGCAAGAGCGTCTCACACTTGACAAACGCACGAAAATACTTGATGCTATTAAATAAAGTTCTGCGTTCTACTCAGTTTGTAATTAGTTTTTTTCTTTAGCTTTGTTTTTAAATTTTAAATTTATTATAAATACATAAATAATAAATGTAAATTGAAAGCAAAACTATACATATTTATTTATGCAAGAATGCATTGACAAGTCAGTATTTTTTGTTTATAAATAGTATTAGAAACATGTTAATAGAATTATCTCTATATGATTTTTTTTGTTTTTCTGTTAAATTTTAAATGTATAATTTGTATTGTATTTTAAACTGTATATTTGTGTATGACACGTGTAATGTATATTTATTGTACAAAAACACTTAAATAAATTATTATTATTATTTTGATATTTAAAAAGAACGGGTATTTTTTAAGAAAAATCAATAAATGTTTATTTTATTGTAAAGAGGAAGATATGCCATTAACATTTGAAAACGATATCAGTCAAATGGCCGCCACGGTTACGGTTGCAGTCCCACATTCGATTCATGAAATTTTCCATGGCCAATTCGCATATTTGCGGCTGTAAGTCCTCGATAACTTCACGAATTCCATCTTTAAGGTCTTGAATCAATTGTGGAGCATTGGCATAGACCTTATCTTTCACGTGGCCCCAAAGAAAAAAGTCTAAATATGTTAAATCACAAGATCTCGGTGGCCAATTGTGATCACCTCTCCGAGCAATAACGCGGTCAAGAAACTTTTCTTGCAAAATTGCGATTGTTTCGTTGCTTGTGTGGCACGTAGCGCTGTCTTGCTGAAAATAAACCGCAACAAACAGTGACACGTTGAGGATGCAAAGACTTTCAACAATTCTTGGATTTTCTGACCCCAAACGCGACAATTCTGCTTATTATCGTAGCCTCCGAGGTGAAAATGGGCCTCATCACTGAAGATGATTTTTCGATGAAATTCCAAATCATTTTGATGCATTTGAAGAACCCAATGGGGCGAAGATACAATGTTTATAGTGATCGACCGGCTTGAGTTCTTGTGTTAACTGAACTTTAAAAGCCTTAACACTTAAGTCTTTATGCAAAATACGGTGTAATGTCGTTTGTGGAATGTCTAATTCCAAAGATCAAACAAACAAAACAAAAGACAAACCTGAGTTTTCTTCAACACTACGGGCTACATCAGCAATATTCTCATGTGTTCTTGAGCGATGCACACGGTTTCGATTTTTCACATCACAAACTCCCAATAGCTCAAATTTTTCCACCATATTTACTATTGCCGGCTGAGAAAGTGCTTTACGACAACCAAAAAGTGCTTTAGTTTTGCAAACTGTGACTGAAAAATTTTCACAATTTTTGTAGTGAATTTTAATAATTTCAATGCTTTGTATCGTTCCATTTTTAATAATGGCATAGTTTTTACTTGTCAAATGTCAAAAGATAATAGCTTCAAAATTGACAGCTGCCCAAATAGCTTGCTATTGAAAATGAAACTTCTTATTGGAAAACCCTTTATAATTTTGTTTCAATCTTTTCAAGTTTTATGTTAATTAAACAAAAGACTTAGTTTTAACTACGGATAGATCTACTCCAAGTTTTTCTTGTCTAAAGTAGAATTCTATTTGTGACTAATATAAGTAAAAAGATCCATATTGAGTATCTGAGATGAAGTTATTTTGTTCTAAAAACTAGACAATATAAACATTAATTTATTTAAAAAAAAAATTGACAATAATACAATTGGTCTAAAATTTGAAGAATCAGAATTGTCTCCCTTTTTAGATACAGTTTGAACATTTGCAATTTTCCAACAATTTACAAGCTAATGCAATTAAAATTAATCAATGTTATTAGAAAAATATCTAATAAACTTTCATCATATTTGTTCTTAATGCAACATTCACAAAATATTTAAATGTAATTAAATTAGTTGTGTATACATATATTGCTTTCAGAATATCAAACTGTAATTTTCTTAAAATATTATTCTGAATTACTTCATAGAAATAGGTCCTGGTCCTAGGAAAACTAATACAAGTTATGTTTTAATATTTATTATTTATAAATTGATGTGCAAAAATAACTCTAATATAATTATCACAATACTTTATGTTAAAAAAAGCTTTAAAAGTCAAAAAACTATAATAAAATGTTCATATTTCATTGGAAGACTTCAAATAGGATTCCATACTTTAATTTCATTATCTGCACCTCCTGTAACTATATATTTTCTATCTTTACTAATATCTAAAGATAATATAGCCCCTAAAATAAAAGAACATAAATCAGTTATTAACACAAAATTTATATTATTACCTTTATGTGTATCCATTTTATGTAGTAGCCTTACTGCATTTATATCCCAGATATATAATAAACCATTATCAGTACCTAGTACTAACAAAAACAAATCACATTTTAAACACCTTAACGGAGCATCAAGTATTTTCTGATATAATGACATCCCTGTAGTTATATCTAATACTTGAAAAGTCTTATCTAAGCTGCAAGATATTAATTTTAGACCATCTGGACTGTAACTCACAGCTGTTACAGCTGATGTATGTAGACCATATTGTTTATCTAATGAATAATCAGACATATTCCAAATGTATATTTCCCCATCCCCAGTTCCAACTGCCAAATTATCATTTTCCCTATAACAGAATCAATTTATTTAATTTAAAGATTTTTTTATAACTATTATACCCGTTAAAATTGATGCATGTGACATGAGAATTGTGATCAAAATGGTGTAATAAGTATTGTATTGGTTTTATAATTCCATCTTTATTAAATCCTTTCCATACACAAACTGTGCAGTCACTGCTACCAGAACATAGTAGGTTTAATTTATTTGCCCAAGTCATGCAAGTTATAGCATCATCATGACCAGTTACTGTTTGTGTTACTCGTCCGAAGTCCATGTCATATAGTATTCTGAAATATAA
This sequence comes from Tachinus rufipes, assembly GCA_963932245.1. NCBI lineage: Eukaryota > Metazoa > Arthropoda > Insecta > Coleoptera > Staphylinidae > Tachinus > Tachinus rufipes. Next base: position 38,223,096 of record OZ010741.1, on the reverse strand, counting down.
CACAATATAATGTAAAATTACAAATTAACCCCTTTCATTACTCATGTAAGCATTATTGACTAATTTGATTTTCTTATATTTTATGCCTAAGCTGCAAAAGCATATTTAAAGTAAATTGATCGAGTAAATTACTTCAAATTTAATTTTATAATGATATTCTTAAGTTACTTACATTTCATTTCCAAAGTTGCCAATAACAAGCATATTTAAATCAGGTAATTTAATGCAACAACTCAAAGGCATACTACCAATGCTAGCACTTCTTATTTGTCTATTCTGGGGTAACGAAAATACTTTCATTTTAGAATCATGTCCAACTGATATAATATTTTTACTATCTTCTGTAATAAATAATCGACTAACTTTATCTTTATGTGTTGTAAATGTGACTTGTAATTCTAAAGACTTAATATTTTTCCATTTATCTACATCTGAAATAATAATAAGAATTTATAATTTATAACATTTTTGTGTAAAACTAGCATACCATCTTCTTCTTCCGTTGGTGATATTTGTGAAGGTTCTAACAAAATAGGTAGACCTAAACAACGTTTTGGATGTGGGCCTCTAAATACTTGCTTTGGTATTTGACCAAATTCCATGATTTGTACTTCTAAAGCATGCCGCCGATTTAAATCATGAATCGAATCCAAATCAATATTTCCTTCGTAACACAAATAATAATACACTAAAACATACTTATTAATTTAAAACAATATAAAATAAATTAACTAATACATACAATTTTTTGCTTTGACAGCCTCATCTCCTCGTTGTTTATAACCAAAAATTAAATCAATCCAATTATGCAATCTTTGAGAAACATAATCTGATTCTAAAGCCTCCCTTAATACACTAACAAAATGTTTTGGGCTATCAGCCCAAGGTGGCAACTCAACATCATCAACTTTAACACCTGTGTGTCTGTAACCGAAATTTATACCCAAACTATTAACTAAGAATGAACCTGCCTCATCAACATCATAAAATTCAGGTATTAATTCTTTAAAATCACTCATGTCATTTAATGAGTTTTTACATAAATGCGCATAGGAATTAAACATTCTATCAGGATGATCAAATCTACCGTTTTGTAAACACAGCATGTATCTAGGATATAAACGTACTAAATAAAAAAGCACAAAACCAGGAGTTGAATAATGAGAACCGTATATAAATTTAGGATCCGGCATTTCATCATAACGATCCATTAACTTCATCAGTCTTGTTTCATTTAAGGCCCCTATTGGTTTAGTAAGATCTCGGTAGATTTGTTCGTTGTTTAAATCCAGGACTTTTGATGTAAAGTCTAATATAATCCATGGAAATATTGGATACTGAGTTAAATCATTTCTAGTTCTATCACCTAAACTATAATAGTAATTGTATTAATTAATCAATAAATATTTATTTATTAATTACCTATTTATATATAATATATATTCATAATTAGATATTATACCATTTTGCCATTGTAATGTCATAACATCTTGATCTTTGGTACTTAATGTAAGTTCAGGATGCTTCATTAAATGTTCGTATAAATGATTTCGTTCCCTCTCATTATTCAGTGATAGGTATATGTATAATTCTTTATTGGAATCATTACATTTGTAATAAATTTCTAAGCCCTATAAAGAAAATAATAATAACAATATTATTGTAAAAATATTAATCACTTACAATGTGCCGAAGTAGAAACCGCCTTTTGAAAATGCTTTGAATACTGTTTATTTTAATCTTCCCAACCGGATACTAAAAAAAAATTTATTAAGTTGATATAGCTGGATGATCTGTTTAATATTTATTTATTATTGTTCCTATTTTACATCGTTGCAGTAAGTTTACATACATTTTCATTAACGTAGAGCAATTAACTTATATTTTCTATTAACTATAGAATCTAGGGGGATATAGCAAAATATTGCCGTTGACATTTTCATAGAAATATATATTTGCATAACATCACACATTGGTATAACATACTTCTTTAAATTTTTGTTATATTAGCCTAAAAAGACTATTATATTCCAAAATATTTTAGTGTGTAGAAATGTAAAAAAACTCGTAATTTTTTGATTAAATTCTGTCTTAGGCTGCTGTCTCACTGAACCACCAACTAAAATTTATTAAAGTTCAAAATTAAGTCACTTTTCTAATTATTACCATGAACCTTAATAACTCATATGAATTACAATACTGATAAAAATATATGTAGGTGAAATCATACATCAAACAATGCATGAATCAGTAGCTGTTTTAAGAAATGCTTATCTGAAGAACAATGTGCTTTTCATTAGAACTTCATTGTCTATTTGAACTGAAATAGATCTCATATGATCACTTCTTATCTAGTATGTCTACTAACAAAACGGCTGTATCCAAAACAATTCATAAGTTGCAGGAGCTCAGTCATCAGAGATAAGCAGCCCAGTCCCTCTAGTCTAAACGGTATATTTTTAACTGTTGTTTCAAACTACAAAAAACATAAAAATCCTAAATTTTAAATTTAAACAGTTTATAAAGCCCCTACTAACCTAACCTAAGCCTCGATTTACACGATTTTGGTTTTACACGGTTCATAAACTAACAGATTACAAAAATTGTTAAAAATGTATACTCTATCCCTCGATTTACACGGTACTTGTTTACACAATTTCAATTTAAACTTATTATTATGTACGTTAAAGTAACTTATATATTATATAAATTGTTCCTAATGTAAAATGAATGTACTTATATTACCTACATATATTTATTATTTTATGAATAAGGTATAATTTTATGTTTTTCAAGATGTAAGACATCTTTTGTTTTACGTAAATAAATGACTGAATTATAAACATTTTAGTGTTTTTCGTTTTACACAATTTTAAATAGCAAAATCAAACAATTCGATATACACGGTTTTGTGCAAAACCTATCTTCAGTGTAAATCGAGAGATAGGTGTCTTCCAATATTTAATGCATTTTAATCTCACTTTGTAATATTTTTAGCTTAATTATCTTTATCCTTTTTTCTGCAGCGTTTATATTACGTTGTAATCAAGTTGTATAACATATATACAAACATCTTGTCGTTTATAATATTATTTAAAATACTGAATTAGATAATTTATTAAAAGTAATCTATATTTAAATAAATAAATAATACAATTACTGTCTTGCATAATGCGAATTTTATGCCACAGAATTGGTAACTCAAATTAAAATCAATACTGATGAAAAAAATACTGTAAATATAACTTTGTTTAAAACTATATAAACACTTTATAATACACAACAATTTAAACAAGAAAAACATGAATAGATGTGCAAATATCTAGAGAATTAAAAGGTATGACCAAGCCTTAATAACTAGGAAAGTTTTTCAGATCAAAGTTTCTTGATTGAATAAGTAATCACTTTTATCAAACTGTAAAACATTTCATTTATACAAAATGATTCATAGCATGAAAGAAAAACTAATTAAACTTTTAGTTGACCAACCATCCAGTTGATTCAAAATATTAATATTGTTATATTATTGTATTTAATTTATGTGCAGAAAACAAAAATTATGTAACTTGGTCTTAACTAACATAATATTAAAATATAAATACTTATTGTATTTGAATGTTTAAGTACAGAGTGTCAGCAGCTTTTTATATTAATTATTTTTTATAGCACCTTTAAAAGATAATTCAAATTCCAATAAAATACATAACGCAACACACAAAGATAATATTTTTTGAAAATTAATGTTGACACCATGTCAAGTTTTGCTTTGTATCTACAAAATTCATTAAAAACCATTCTGCAACACCTTAACACAATTTAAGCTGTGCACTTGTTTGGCTCATAATATTTTTTTGCAATATCCCTCAAAACCTCCAGACACACAAATCAATGAGTCATAATTATTAAAAAAATCACTTAGGAAAATAAACAGTAAAATCTGGTAAATACAATTCAACTATTATCAGCTTTCAAATTAATGTAAACAAAAATATTTTTTAAACTGTAAATTGTATATTTGTAACATCACTAATTGTTCTGATGAATATCTCACCTGACAATGCTGGTAACTTGAACTTGTAAATAATTATTAATAATAACTACAAAACTAAACTAAACTTCAAATTATCTCTGCTTATGTGTATAATTTTATGTTTATTACATTAAAATGTCCTACATTATAATAATGCATTAATTCTTCAATTAATGATGAAATTGTTAATTATTTTAATCTAGCACAATAAAAAGATCAATGTTGATAACCTTTCAAGATTGAACTAAATATTACGAAAATAATTATTTAATTAAATCAAGATTTAAAAATTTTAATTAGTTTATTGTTTATTTATTAATAAATATTTATAATAAACATCATAAATTATTCATAGTCAACTTGTATACAGTTAATTGCAAGTAATTTATTCAAATCCTATTAATGATTGTCATAGCAAACCAGATATAATTAATGATAGAAGTGTTTATACGATAACAAATCATGCTTCTAAATTGTTTAGATTACTACATAAATGACTATGATGAATGAAAAAAATAATAACAACAAAGTTATAGATTGTGAAACCCATATTTCATGTACACAATAACAGAAAATAGAACTGATAGGCTTAAATGTTAAGGCTTGTTCATTAAACATCAATAAAAATAGCATGTTACAAATATTAGTAATCAATACGTAGTTACAAACAAGGAAAAAAAAAAGATATTATGACCCATTGTTTGTTATTTGTAACCATGTGAACATGATTTTTGTATGAATGTTTATGACTCATGTGGGTACTACTTATTCAATTCACATAAATAATTACCAATTCCACATTATTGTATGGTTGAAAATATAGCCTCGAGGTCGATACCACTACTCTTCCCGGATTCACAACCAGTGGTGTTATTTTATTAGCAGACATATCCAGTTCCATCTTTTCATATAAATCCAACCATAAAGGATCAAAACTAATTCTTGCATGTCTAGAATGAACTATTGTTGCTATCTAAAAAATGTAAATACATTTAAAATGAATTAATATATATTTTTAAAACATAAATATCATAATAAAAATGAGACATGCAAAACAGTTGAATAAATTTAAACTTACTTAAAAACAATAATAATTTAATATTCCTTATAAATATATTTATAAAATTTGCAGAATCCATAAATTAATTTTAGACAATAAATTACATTTTCTAATTTCTTTATGATAAATTATAAACCCATTTTCTCATTTATTAATTTTAATTAAATCATGACTCAATATTATGAAATTGTTATATACAAAAGATTTCTATAATATGAAAGTTAGTATAATTTATTAAAAACCCACATACCATATCAGCTTGCTCAATAGCTGGCAAAGTACTTGCTCTGCGTAATTGACAAATTTGCGACAAACAATTTAATTTATTAGCATAATCTAATGAAATTATAAATTTCCCATTATCACAAAACTTATATGGTGCAATAATATTCCTTTCCAACATCTCAATATATTGTTTGCACTCGACACGAAACACATTATCACTATTTATAAATTTTGAGCTTCCTTTCCATTCTTCTATAATACTGCAATCTTTTAAAAGTATTTTAATAAGTGGTTTTGTTATGTCTTTAGTATCAAACACAAGAGATTTTGAACATAGCTTTAATCGGCCCTCAATTTTCTTAGAATCAATTGTTTTTATTGTTGTATCAGATGTAATTAATGTTGCACTAAAATCTTCAAAATATATTTCTCCAGGATCTAGCAGTAATAATGAGAACCTAAATAAGTTTATTATAATGATGTATTTTAAATAAAAACTATTGAAAAATTAATTTTTACCTTCCTTTATCCATAATTTAATATTTATGTCTACAGATATTGTTGTTATTACTTATTAACACTGTGCAGTCATGATAAACATTGCTTAACGCCACTGCTTATTCAGCTTATTACTCGCACTTGTATGCTCAATGCTCTTGTATTTACAAATAACAGAATACGCAAAATTAACATAACCATTAAATCCAGAGGCGGAGTAAATTATTTTATTATTAGTTGGGCTATCAGTGAAGTTCGTGATGTTCATAGAACGGGGAATTACCCAGTTTATATTTAATTTAAGAAAACTAGCAAAAAAGTTTATTAGTGCGACACTAAAACGTTACATTGCATAAAAACGTATAGCGTTCATTTGTTTCTTATACTTAAAAGTATTATGTCAAACGCCTTATTGCTTTTCCGCCTCCGCCCAGATCAGCCATTGCTGATTATTAAAGTAAACCAATCAATCATGTGAACTGTTTTTGGAAATAAATTAACTTTAAAATGATCTATTGTGTAACAACAAAAGATATTTTAGATGTTTCAAAGAGTATTAACAGCATGGACGCCGACTTTTGAAAATGTCAATAGGGGCAGGGTTACTTGTGCTCAGATATTCGGGCTGTATGGCCACATTTCTTATATATATTTATGAATGGATGGTCAGTCTCTTTATGCAAATTGAAAATACTAAACCAAAATTTTTATTTTTTATGCATATAAGCCAATATTCCAATGGGGGCGCTGCCCCCATAGAATATGTCAATGGGGGCACGCGCCCCGGTGCCCCCATGTACTCGGCGCCCATATTTAACAGCTAACATGTCAAATAACTTAAAATAAAGATAGTTGCAACTTTTCACTCTACTCTCTTAACTATCAATTTGTTGGAACTGCTTTTAACGCATAGTTATTGTTGCCAAGTGACTTAACCACCAATCATGTAATAAGATTACTCAGTGACCTGTGTTTATTCTTACAACTACTAACTAATTATGTCCTGCTTGAACACTAGGTATACCAGCAGATATATAAATTCTGTTATAAAACAAGTTGACTCTTATTTACCACAGTTCAAAATCTTAGGCTATTAAGATTAGCGATTAGCTAATCTTAATGGCTATTAGCTAGGAAGCAGTACAAATATACAACAAGTTCAGTACCGCATTTCTTAAGAAAATAACTAGCAAATTATCAGTAGTTTTGATTTTCTTAAAGCTTGCACAAAATAAATAGTGTTATTTTAATCAAGCTTTTGCATTTTACTTCCGCATTAGTTGCCTATGTAAATACTTAGAGCTGGTTAGCTAAAGCTAGTTTTAGAACAAAACATCGTCTGAGGCTATAGTTGTTATCTTTGATAGTTGTATTGGCTTTTACATGAGCGCAAAAAATACGTATATTAAAATCACGTTTTATTAGTAACCACTAAAACCGTTTTTATAACCTCTATTTCACATTATTGAGAGATAAGATAACTAGTTAGTTCTATAAAAAAACGCGGATTGTGTCATTTTGTATCCATCTATTTGCACTTTATTTTATTAAAATGTGCAAAATCTTCTTTTTCAAATACATAAAAAAATCCAAACTTTATTTAAAGACGATTGCTGAAATTTGCTTTAAGAAATGCATGTCTATAAAATCGATTATTACCAGAAACTGACGTGTAAAGCTTTTTCCAACTTACCTGGCAAATAATTCAGTATAGTTTCAATTAAAATCTTCTTTTAAATAAGATGCAATTAGACCGTCAATGTATAAAATTAATGTCTTTCAACAATAATAGTATCTTAAGCTCTGATTAAAATTGACAGTAGAAAATATTATTTGGTTTTTATTTTGAATACCATATAAACAATGTACAGTATGCATTAAAGTATTGTTTGCTTTTCTTCTTTATTGCGCGTTTTACAGCTATTTAACATCGCCCCAGAAGTCTTACGACTTGTTTGAAAGGGGTTGATGGGACCAACGGCTTATTAGGTGACTTCCGAATCACCCCGGTGGATAAAGAGCAAGTTATTATTTAAGTCATATTCAGTTCCTTATTAGTTGCCCATGAAAGTACTTAGAGCTAGCCAGCTAACCGCTAGTTATAGAAAAAAAAAGTTGTCGGCAACTACCGTTGTTATCCTCGATAGATACATTGGCTTTTACACAAGCGTAAAAAACAAAAAACACGTTGAATGTAAGAGAACCCAGTCCACCTTTAAATCATAATACTAATGCTGATTAATTAATGTTAAGATCACGTTTCATGAGTGACCTCTAAAACTATTATTATTCATAGCATATATTCCACACTATTAAATGATAAGCTAAGTCCAGTATTATAAAAAAGCGCAGATTGTGTCATTTTGTACTCATCTATTTGCACTTATTTCTAATGTCAATCATTAATTATTCAAATTGACTGACGAGATGAGCCAAAAAAGCTAATAAAAGTCTCTTCACATAAAAAAGAAAGCTTGTCTGTAAAATCGATTATTACTAGAAACTGGCGTAGATTCTTTTCCAACTTAACTGGCAAATAATTCAATATGGTTTTAACTAAAACTGTAAAGATTCTAGACTTCTTTTAAATTAGATTCGATTAGACCGTCAATGCATAACATTCAAATCTCTCAACAATAATAGTGTTTGTTTTAAGCTCTGATCAAAATTGATAGTATAAAATATTATTTGTTTTTTATTTTGAATATGTATAAGTTACAGTATGCATTGACGTATAGGTTTCTCAATAACAGAGGATATAATTGATTTCTGATATACACCAAAACTCCATAATAATAATGCTTCAATCGGAAACGTCGTCGACATTATGAAACGCTAGTTGTACAAGAATCTGATTTTCGACTTGAAATACTTTAGCTGTAGAATAAAATACAGAAGATTTTAACCAATTAGAGGTTGCTGCTGATGGTTTTAGCATATTATTTGGTTTATAACAATTCATTTTATTTTAATGATTTTTATTTTAAACGTGCGACAGAAAAAATAATTATTGTTCTAGAGCAGTGTTTCCCAACCTTTTTTGTGCCATGCCCCACCTAAACCTTTCTAAAATTCTTATGCCCCTCTATGTAACACATACATAATTTTTAATATTAAAAATTGTTCACTTAAAATACTTAAATGATAGGTATTAGAAAGAAATCACTAGGAAATTGTTAACGAAACACAATAAGTATATTTTCTAAACATATAATAAAAAACTGAAATTCAAATTCGAAATAATTTTAATAAAGATTTTTTTATATTAATTTAATATTTTAACTTAGTGAGATCAGACAAATCCACTAACATTGACTGCATCATCCATGTCCAAAATCAATTTGTTTTAAAACAGAAAATCTTTCTTTTAAATCAGCCGTTACAATTTTTATATGATTGTATAGTATAAGTATAGCGGATAATTATATCTTCACTTTTGCATTGACAAGAGTTTTATTTGTTCCTTGAAATTGCCCGCGGAGCCTGCTTTCTGCCGCAGGATGGTTAACTTGACGACGCCAAAAACCCAGTTGATATTTTGGTCTCGTCAAACCAATTTATTGGCCTCAATTATTTAAGAATATGCTTCTTTCTTTCATTTTTGGCACTAAAACCTAGCATTGCATTTAAATGGCCCGGAGCAAAAAGATTAAACTTGTGTTGAGACAATTTTCGAATTGCCCCCTTAACAATCAAATTGCCCCCCTGTGGGGCGTAGGCCCCACGTTGGGAAACACCGTTCTAGAGTATTAGGCAGAAACGAGATTTCAACTTTTCAAAATGATAAAATAAATGCCGCATGAGCTAAACACCATATCAAAAATTGCGTTCCAGAAGTGCTTTGAAGATTGGTAAAAGCGCTGGTGTAATAGAACAAAATTAATGATAAAAAAATAACCTAAAGTTTATTGGCTACTGTGCATATAAGTCTACCTGAGAGTAGAATCCATTTTAAAGTTGTTATAAATAAAAATGCTACTTAGGACTGAAGTTCTCAAAGTCGACGTACTTGAATCGATGTTAGTCGCCATTATACATTTTTTTAAATAATAATGTTGCCTATTTTATTGACCTTTTGACAAAGGCGCTAGGCGGTAAGCAAAGTAAGCGCCGCTTCGGGGCGCTATGCGTCAAAGAGCGCTGTGGCCCACGATGATGGTTAAAATTCCGCCTGCTTTTTAGTCTTGTATAACGTTGTTTTGTGTCATACACGCTCACCCAGAGTGAAGTTTTAATTAAAGAACTTATTTGTTTTGTGTTGCTTGACGTAATACCGCATAGAAACGTCCTGGTATATCTGCAAGTATTAAGACTGGAGTGCTTAGTTCTCCTCAATTTATTATTCTACTTCTTGTGGCAATTTCCAAGCAAAAACAACAGACGAAAGCCAATCACAATCCTATATTCATTCTTATCTTCTCAGGCATCAACGCCAGCTCAAAAATAACCACCACTTTACGACAAGTTAGACTGCAACAATTAGCGTCCAATGTAAAGCAACTTGAAGTAAAAGCGCTTAAACCATAATGACCCTTTACCATAAGAAACTTTCAATACCTAAAAGAGCTTTTCTGAGAGATTGGACGGATTTTGAGATATAAATTTAACCGTAACGTTCCACACTATCGAGATAACTTCCAGAACAAAATTATTGTTATACTTTTTTAAATTTCAGTGCTTATTCTTAGATGATTTTATGTATTTATCTACCTGCTATGCAGGCAACTATGCACAATAATAATGTTTGCTCAGTTGCACTCATACCTTTGCCCGTTTTAGCATTGACAGGAACATAGATATACATTATAACCTATAATTAATAATTTAATAAAATACATGAGCAACATTTGAAGCTTTTGTTCACTTTTGATTGCATTTCAAATTTACCGCCATAAAAAACTACAATTAATAGAAATTCACGGACGTTCGTTCATGGTGAGTGCGGTCGCAACCTTTTTCAGGTAACCGCGTTCCCTATATTAACCTGTTTCAGGATAACCGTCATTTCGGTTGATATATGGAACGCACTATTTGTATGCCTAGTCAGCCTACTTAAAATGAATTGATCCAAACCGACTGTTTTAAAACACATAACTTTTAATTTAATTTATTAACACCTCTAAGCGGTATAAATTATATGCTTAATGTTTTCATTTGTTATAAATGTATATGTTAAGCATATATTTAATAGGCGGCATAGGTTTTAATATATAATCTAAAACCTCTTACCGTTAGATGCCTATATGAGAGGCTCCAATACAACAATATTTTGGAAGATACCTAATTTGAGACATAATGACTTGTTAATTCATGTTATAAAAATTTGCCAGCTACATTATTGAGGTGTGTTGTAATTAGGATATATGGAGTTCAAAGAGAAGTAAAGATCTGGAAACTGTTATATATGCTTTGTATGGAGATAATAACAAATATAAAATATCATAAACTTGAAAAAAATGGCACACTTTACCAATAATTTTTCAGAATATACAATATAAATGTTAATCTTAATTAATATCTTTTAAATACAATTTATAAATAATTACAGTAAACAAATTAATCTTTAATACACCGAATATTATGAGAACGTATATATTCAGGTACTAATTCTTGTAACCAGTCATTGTCTATCGTAGATAAACTTCTTAAATAACATTTACTTGTCTGTACAACTTCTGTGAAGAGAACATAAGGCGGTTTCTGTCCATGAAGCATAGAACTAGGATGAATAAGAACTGATTGACGTTTATCCAACTAAAACAAAAATAATTTTTAATAAGCATTATAGAAGCTGTTTGGATTAGAATTAATTAGTACCAATTAAGTATGGAACTAAAAAGTTTATCCTTCAAGTTATATTTTGTCATGTGAATTGAGCTCTAATTTTAATTATTCAAAAATAGACAATAAATAATTTGATGATTGCTTGTATGTTATATCTTACCGTAATATATATTTTATCCCTTTGTAGTTCAGCTACATTCATAAACAATCCAGTCAATAAACACTTCCTAATTTGGTCCATATTACTCCCACAACTAGATATAGGAATGTCAACTCGTTTACAGATTTCTAGTAATTGTGTTCTGATATCACGTGCAGATAAAATATTGTTATAATTAATAAAATGCTCATGGCACCAAGATTTCTTATTACTCGAACCCACATTTGCCCATTCCCTATAAACGTTTAGTAAAGTAGTGTGATCTCCATAAGCTGAACAAAATTTCTGCCTCATATTCTTAGCTTGTTCTCGTTTCGATGGCGGATTTAAAAATATTGATTCACCACTCATTAAAGCTACTATCGTCAATGCTTCTTCTAAACATCCAAATGTTTGAGCTGATATTAAAATTTTACTAAATCTCGGATCTAATGGAAACATGGCCATTTTCTTTCCTAATGCTGTTAGAGATGTACTGTCTGTATTTGTTACAGCTCCCAACATTTTTAACTGTTCAAAAGCTGCCAATATCGTTTCTCTTGGAGGTTTATCCATGAAATCAAAATTCACTGAGTGGATACCAAGTGCTAATAATTGAATAGCCACTGAAGTTAGATTAGTTCTTTGTATTTCGGGTGTTGTAGTTTTTTGCATCAGATCATGTTGTGATTTTGTATATAAACGATAGCAGTAACCTTCAGATTCTCGACCAGCTCTTCCTGTTCTTTGACTTGCTTGCTCTTGTGATATTCGTTGTACTTTTAAAAGATCTAAACCAGTTGTAGGGTGAAACGATCTAGAATTAAAAAATGGTTTTTTCAAATTTAATTTTTTCTTTTTATTGTTTTAAAACTATATTATTATTTTACATGCTTTTAGAATATCATAAATGGTTATACAATAGATGATACAATATCACTAAAATTGGTTGTCATTGCAAGTATACTAAACAAAAAACTTATATTTGTGTACTTGTCTTTATAGTACTCAAAATGCCATTTAAAATAGTTTTTGAATCATTTGAATTGATTAACAAATAACTTCATTCATCTATACATTTTTTGCCTACAGCCAATATAATTTTATACTTGAAAATGTTATAAAATTGATATTTTTGTAATAAAATAAATAAATACAATACTTTATTGATTTAATTTAATCATATGAAACAATAATAAAAATGGTAAATATAAAGTTTCATAGAATTATTAAAGAAAATATAAAATAATGTATAAATAAAAAAAAAATAACTAAATAACAAATAATCTTACCTTGCCTTTACCATTCCACTATCAATTACATATTTAATTCCAGTAATTGTGACACTAGTTTCAGCTATATTGGTACTAATTATAACTTTTCTCGTATTTTCAGGCGCATTTTGAAAAACAGACAATTGCTGTGTATTGGTCTGTGATGCATATAATGTGCATACTTTTAATGGTGGACCTTCAACCTCTGGATCCTTAGATAATACTTTCAATTGATGTGCCACTTTTTCAATTTCTTCTTGACCGGTCAAAAATATAAGAACATCATGACTGTAATAATAATATATAAATTTTAATATTGCATTAATAAATGTACTACTTACTTGGGTGGTGCTTGTCTGTGCAATTTAAAAAATGTAGATACACAAGCAGTTGCATAATCTTCATGTGGCATTTTCGTATAAAATACATTTACTGGATAAGTCCTACCTTCTAGATATACTGCTTTGCAGTTGTTAAAATATTTTGAAAAGTGATCTACCTCAATTGTAGCAGACATGAGTAAAACCTAATAATATAAAATTTGTTGTAGATTATTAAATTTTCTAATTAAAAGCAATCAACTGAAAAGCTTCATAGTTCATAATTTAATAGTGATACAAATCTAATGTAAAATGTTTAAAATAATTTATTTATCATTTTTTGTGCTTTTTACAGCTAAACAGTCTATTACGTGATCAGATGCCACACCATACTGAAGCAGCTTAGGTTAAGAAAGACCTAATAATTGTTCTGTAAAGATGAATTTTGGTATCTGCCAAATGTGAACTATTTTTGTTTATAACTGGATATGCAAGAGCACTGAGATATCACACCAGAATATTACTAGTTCATTAATAATTTGATTAATATTTGTACATGCATACTCCATCTATATATTATAAATGTTAAATTATCCCAGGTTGCAACTCTTATTATATTTGTCAATCAATGCATTGAAGTTAAAAAAAATGTTTTTATCACTTTAAACTGGTTCTATTGACTAACAAACCCAAGAAACTAATTTGTTAGTTAATAAGATTTCTAAAAAGCTTATTAAATTTAAAAATGTTTAATTTGCTTACTTTAAGAGGTGTCAACTTCTTCTCTTTTCTTACACGTTGAGCTTCTTTCACAATACCAAACAAAACATCAGTATGTATAGTCCGTTCATGAGCCTCATCTAATATTATTACTGTATATTCCATCAGCATTCTATCTAAGATAGCTTCTCGTAATAATATACCATCAGTCATATATTTAATTTTAGTTGCTTTTGTAGTTACATCTTTAAACCTTACTGTATAGCCAACAGTTTCTCCAACAACCATCTAAAATTCAATCCATGTTGGAATATTATTTAATATATATTGTATAATATTACCCCATTTCCCATTTCCAAAGCAACTCTGGTAGCAACACTAATAGCAGCTACTCTTCTTGGCTGAGTAATCCCAATTTTTCCATTCTCTTGCAATCTCATTGAATTAATATATTGAGGAATTTGTGTCGTCTTTCCACTACCAGTCTCAGCTAAGATAATCAATGTATCATACCTCTGTATTAGTTGCAACAAGTTATTCCTTTGTTGAAAAATAGGTAATTTCCTTCTTTGCTCCATTATACTTAATTTAGTTTTCCCATTAGCATTTCCATTTGTGTTATTATTTTCTGGTTTATTATTATTTTTATTGAATTTCATTTTCTTAGGTGATGAAGGCCCTCCGTTTTTAATGTTAAATATTACAGGTTTGGGTTTGGAATTAAATGGTATGTTTTTCAATGGTGATTTCTTTCCAATGTGTTCATATTTTGATTCCATTTTTCTATATATTGAGGTTATGATAGAAACACGTGCGGTATGCTGTAACTTGTTGACAGTTTTTTACACAAAAAAACGTTCCATATTTTAATTATAAGTTTAACTGGGGAAGCTTAATTATATTTGCCAATTTCACAGGTTTTGCTACTATCAATAAAATTAATAACTTTTAACAATTTTATTTGACCTTCCCCCCAACTCCACCTTCCCAACTAGCATGTTGACTACTACATGGACAGGATCGGACCGAACGAGTTGTGGTACGTGGTACAGGAGTAGGACGAGTTTTAATCTAATTCTTGTTTGAATAGTGGTGGCCGTTACTATGTGTATGACTATGTGATAGTTCATAAAATAAATAAACCAAATTTTCTATGTACAACAAATATTTTTAAGAACCGTAACTAGTTCAACCTTTACAAGGCCATCATCGGACAGTGATACAAACAAGTATGAATACAAATTTACAAAGCATATGTACGACAATAAAACATAAACTATACAGAAAAGTGAAAAATTTCATGGAAATTATTATGATTAAAAATGATTATTAATTACATACAATAATACAAAGAACAAACAGATTTCTCTATCTGTTTTACAGATTATGTTTTTTTTAAATTAAATTTGTATTCATTTTTTATTAATAAAAAAAAACAAAAACTTTATCAAATTATCAACAAGCAAATATCAATGAAAACTACGAAATGAATTATTTGACTAAAATTAACTAAATAATAGCCGTCGTTATTGAAATTAGTTAACAATGGTAATAAAAGCAATAAAAGCAATGCATGATGTTAAAAAAGTAAAAAAAAAAACCATTTGCATTACTACTTTCTATTCAGTTTTGATTGTCTCAGTTATTTTTAAATATTTTATTACGCGTTATTAGAAGCGTCTTCCGATTTAGAGAATGTAGTTAGGACATACGTTCTGATAAAAAACGTTCTTTCTACTTAAAAAAAGAACGCACTTGACAATTTTTACCATTTGTCGTCTGTCAACTGACACAACTTATGGCCAATCTCACCGACACTTCTTAAATCAATACTTACGTAATGTTTTCCTTACCGCTGGGCCACGAAACAAACGCGCCGCTTGTAGCGTCAAGAACGCTGGGAGCGTATTTTAGCAGCGTCAAAATCAAGGCCACGAGCCTGTCAATTTTTGTTGGAGCGTTTATTTTGACATTTCTATTTAGGGTTATGATACATTTATATTTATTTATATAAACTTTTTAACACTTTTTTTTGTTTTTAAATATTCATTCTGCCAATATATTCATTAAAAATAAATTATATTATTGTTATTTTTCAATATATACAAAATTTTAAAAATGTAAATTATTTACATAAACAAAAAATCATAGAATGCGGAAAAAAAACAAAAATTATCTTGCCGCTTATAGCGTCTAAACACGAGTAGCTCAATTCGTATTATATTTGACATTTCTATTTAAGGTTATGATACATTTATATTTGTTCATATAAACATTTTATTATTTTTTTAATTCAAATTTTATTTATTCTACCAATAAAGTATTTAAAGGTAAATTATATTAATCTTACTTTTCAATATAATATGTATATACAAAATTTTAAATACATATATACAAGTATATATACAAATAGAAAACTACAAAACGCGGGAAAACAAAATTTATTTTAAAAACTAAATTAATTAATTTTTAAAATAATTTTATTTACGTATTTGTCATTTGACTTATTGAACTATGACATGTAAAACTATGTCATTTTTGTTACTATCTAGCTTTGTTCTCCCATCTTTTCTCATTAATGATAAAAAATAATAGTTTTAAATTAAATTTTATTTCTTCAAATTTAATAATTAAAAACCCAAAATCTTGGCAGAATTGGCTTTGGCAAACTAAATTTGATAATAGAATATAATCTAGCAAACAATGTAGGTTTCATCCATTCTAAAATTATGCCAGTTTAAATTCTTCATTATTAACTATTAATATATAATAGTGCAAAACCTATACAAACATATCATAAAATTATACATTGTTTTTTTTACTTAACTAATAATTTTACAAAAAAAAATGTAATAATAATAAATACATTATTATATTCAATATAGTTAAATAAGTTAAATCATAATAATGATAAAATACATTTTTTTTTATAATTACAATCTAGACAAAATTATCAATTAAAAATAAAACGTTCTGGCGTCTATATTTAGGAGCGTTTGAAACAAACCGATTTGTTTCAGACGCTGACGCTCAAATAATACGCTCCAACGGTATAAACAGTCAAATTTTATTGTGTACGTACTTGATTTTTTGTATTAATTTGTTTTTAAGAAGCTTATAAGATGAGCGTCAAACGCAACGGACGCTCGTGTTTGTTTCGCTAGAAGCAAACGACGCTGCGTCTTGCAGCGCTATTTTGTGGCCTGGTACGTATAAACCCATGTATTTGAATTGGACGCTTGACGCTCCTTTTTGCAGCGCCGAGCGTTTACGCTCATAGCGTCATGGCTCGTGGCCCAGCGGTTACAATTAACTGTTACTTAAATTTTATATGCGTCTTTCTTCTTCTCTCTCTCTCTTCTTTATTACGCTTTTTACAGCTATTTTACATCGCCCCAGAAGTCTTACGACTTGTTTGAAGGGGGTTGATGGAACTAGTCATTTAAAACAGATACTTACGCTAAGTATAGTAGAGCTTCTGACTTTCGAGCGGCACACCAGATATCAACCAATATAAAGAGTGGGCCATGTTTTAGTTGAATTTTGAATTATATGTTTTTACCAACCCTGTCAATTTTTGCGTCAAAATTGCACAAAAAAGTGGTTAGATACCTCTGTAGACAAAAGATGGATTGTTTTACTTTAGAGCAACGTTTTGAAATACTAAAATTTATTTTAAAAATGAATCTTATTTTTCTGCAACAGCGTAAAAATTGCGTACGTTGTTTGGAAGAAATGAAGCGCCAATGGCCGCGTTCAGTACAACTCATCAGTTGCCAGCGCTGACTCATCAATTGGAGATAAGCAATAATTTATTTTTTTTAAATACATTTGCCGATTAAACGCTGGTGGTTAATAAGTTGCTTTGTCAGCATAAAAGCGTACCTAAATGTATGATGAGTCAAATAACAAGCGCTGCCAGCAAACGATGATTCCCGCCTCCCGTTCAGTTTGAATTTTGAATGATTGACAGCGATGAGTCGTCCTAAACGCAGCCATTGATTGAAGGAATACAAAAGTTTGTAAAAAAAGTGCGTAAAACTAGAATACTGATAGACAATGCGCAGATCAAGCATGCTCATCCAAAGCGTTCTGCCAAAATTGTTGCTTATGTGGCTCGAAGTGTACGCGAGCACACAGGAACATCAACTCGGCGCAGAAGTCAGCAACCACTTTAAAGCAAATTCTTCACAAAGACCTTGATATGTTTGCGTACAAACTGCAACTCGTTTAAGAAATTAAAATAGCCGACTTTGGTGCTCGTTTTTGTTTTGTTCAGAGAGCTTTAAACAAATTAAATATTGACTCTAATTTTAACCAAAAAAATCATCTTTTTGGACAGGGCCCATTTCTATTTTGGAGGCTATGTAAACAAACAAAACTGCCGTATTTGGAGAACAGAAAATCCACATGCCATAGTTGAGAAACCAATGCGTCCATTGCAAGTTACCGTTTAGTGCGGATTTTGGAGTGGTGGCGTTATTGGGCCAACGTTACTGTTACTAGAGATTGTTACAAGGCATAATCACTTATTTTGTGGCCCGAATTAGAGGAACTTGATCAAGATGGGGCAACATCCAATACTGCACATGCCAATGATGCCACAATCAATCTTTTGCGCACCAAATTTAACAACCGCGTTATTAGCCGTTTTGGTGATGTAAACTGGCCACCTTGCAGCTGCGTTTTGACACCGCTAAGTTTTTTTTGGAGCGCATTGAAAAAAAAGGTGTATGCTGATGATGTGAATGTATGATAAAATGTGAAATTTAAAATTCCCGCGTGTATTAATTTTTTTAACAGTTTGGTACTGCTGCCACATTAATTAAAATCATGTCATATTATAAATTTATAGGTTATAGCAAATGGTGGTTTGATAATATATTATAACTGTGATTACAATAATATAAGTTACCGTCCTCCATAATCTCATAATAATTATTATTTAAGAAAAATAACTTATAGCACAATCAAAAGACAACTAAGTTTAATGTTCAATAAAGTATAACTTAAAGTTTAAGCAAATGTTTCGACAAAAAAATTACAAATTAATTTCAAAATTTAATAGACAATTGAAGGCTTTAGATTTTTATATATTTCATTAGATTGGAAATTTTATTCTCTACACGTTGCAAAAAAAACGAAAGAGTTAAATTGCGTGAGTTCTGCTCGTGGTTTTATGACACTCATCAAACTGCTCCTTTAATTAATCTTTTACTTGACGCTTCCTATAAAAATCACAAATTTGAGATTAAATAGACGGTGATATTGACGACTTATATTTAAGCATTACTTACCGATTAAGATTGCGTTTAAATGGACGGTGGAACGCGCTAACCAGAGCTTAGCTATTTAACTAGTGGTTAACTTTTAAGTAGTGTCGGTAAGGTAGGCCATTAATCTCTAGTGTATCAAGAGCAAAAAATATGCTTACCCTATAATCAGACAGTAGTCACAAATTATAATAAACTTCCTAAAATTTCCTGAAACAGTGTTTTGATTTGGGAGTAGCAAAAAAATATTGTGTGTAACTTGTGCTAAAATACTTTAGCAGCTCTTTGCTATTTTCTTTTGCTAAAAGTGACGAGCTGCTAAAGTCTATTTCGGTTCTTGCTACACTATATACTACAGTGTATTTTTTAATCATAACATTAGTAATATCGTGACCAAAACTGCAAGTTTCTTAAATTTAAACTTAAATCATCAACTAAAAAAACAAATTTTGACTATATACTGTTGTGTTTTTAAATTATATATTGTATAAAAACTTAATGTTTGAAAAAAATTATATAAAGAAGATTAAAGAAGAGCATCATTGTTCATAAAAATCAGTTTATAACAAAGTGTCAAAAAACTAGTGTACCCTTACTTTATTGGTCATTCTGAACAAAAATTAATAAATTGACGTAATTTTAAAGCAGTTCTGTTATAGAACATTCTGTACAAACAAGTGTAAATTAAAATTTATTGAAAAGTAAAATAATCATTAAAAAAAATGTTTCTAAATACTAAAAAAAATATTATTATTAGTTTTTTGCTTATTGCAGGTCCTATGTGCATCTCCTTTATTTGTCACAATTTTCTCTTTATTTCATTACAATTTGTTCTTTTTTGATTTGTTATTAAACATTTTTTAGAATTCTCCGTCATCCATCTTGCAGAGAATTGCTCGTTAAAGAACTGGTAAGCTATAATGCTGAAAATTGGTAAAGCGCCATCATGCATCAACCACATGTCCATTTTTATATATAACTAAACATCTGCTAGTAATTCTAAATAAAGTTTAAAAAAAAAAATAACGGTACAAAAGTCCCGTCAGTCTGTTAGGTGTAAAAAAATGTAATCTCCATTTTTTTCATTTAAATGTTTTTGAATTTCAATTAATTCATCGTCGCTACTATTTGATAATTCAGAAATTATCTCAGCGACAATAGCTGATAAAATACTGAAATCCATTATTACAGAATGTATCAAAATAATCAAATGTCAATGTCAATATAGGTTATGTTAAGTTGCACCGTAGTATGATCACGGTTTTAAAAATTCGAGCTCTCGGGGAGCAAGAGCAAGAATTTTGCATCAGTGAAAAAAGACGCTCGAGCGTCGGTGCTACCCAGTGGAACACGCACGGTTTGAGCTAACTTGCACCAGCTCTGCTCCGAGAGAACTAGTGGAAAACGCTATTAAATATTCTATCTTTGATAAATTTGGCTTAGTTTGTAAATAGGCCACAAAAAAAAAGTTGATTTCAATAGTAATCTGTCGGTTGCAGACCTTGCACATGTTCTACGTGATACGGATAAAGCATCTGATTGTATAATACGTTTCAGACAGAGCATTTAGTGACTCTCTTTGCTGTAGCAATTCTTCAAACGCTTCTCTAACTGCGGAATATAAATCGATTTACGCCTACTAAAATAAACAGTACTTTTTGACAATATCCCGTAGTTTTTTGCCCGTTGAACAAGGCGTTTTATTACAATGGTAATTACGACGTGCTCTTCTCGCACTCACTACCATAAGCACACGGTTGTAAAACAAATGCATGTCAGCAAGACACACTGCAGCCAGGGTGGCTGCAGCTAACGGTAGAAGAGACGGATGAGCAGAAAAAATAAAGCATTATTTCTAAAAAAACTTTTACAGCTATTCAAAACACTAAAATATTTTGTATTTAGTATTTATAACAAAATAATTTAATTTGAATATTTTTTAATAAACTTATCTTTAAAAAACGCGCGACGTTGATTTGTGGACATAGTTAGCAGACACCTTTATATGAAAGATCCACAAAAAATAAATTTACGATCAGTACGTTTATGTGAGATTTTTGCTATAAAAAAAAAGAAATAAAAATATAACCGCTGTTTGCTTTTTGGTATGGCTGTTTTTTCAAGCCAAAAAAAAACCTGTTACAATTTTTTTTTTCAATTTTTTTTTTCTAATCTACAAATTTTAAGATGCTCTGCCATATTTGTTGATATGCTCTTTAAAAATAATGAAGTATGAAGGGTGCTACCATGCAAAACTAAAGATTTTTATTAATGTAAATTAAAAATATCAGCATTTTTGTATGGCTTTGTTTAGTTTATAAAAAAATGTTTTGACGTTTAATATAATAACATAATTATTGAAATGTTTTACTTCATGTGTTTCATCACCAAGAACTAAGTATCAAATGCTACTTTGTTTTTGTGGGTGAATTCTTAATCCGATATTACAGATAAATTAATAAACGTGACAACACTGTTAATACAGGTAAATTCGTTACCTGTGCAAATACTTTTTGCATAAAGATTCATAGAAAATACAGAAAACACACCCAAACAACCGCCCTCTATTATTACTTCCGCGAACTAATACCGATAGTACGTTGAATGAAGCATGAGTCAATGTAAAATGGCTGCGACAATAGCCATAAGTAAATAGTTTTTTGTATGATTTTCTGGTAATGTTATATATTAATTATGTGCGATATTTAGTGCTGGTTTGCATGACGTTAGAGGATATCTGCGCAAGGGCATCGTCGCGAGGGCGTATGGTATGCACAGGTCTGTTCTATTAATATTTTATCGCGGCATAAAAGAACTTTATAGTTCGGTGGTGTTCACCTTTTATCATAGCAAAGTTTTGACAGATAGGAAATTGGGCCTAAAATAGTATATAAACACTATGAATAATCAAAGGAACTCTAACTCAATATAAAAGTACAAAAATATATTTATATTAAATATTCTTTAATATATCCCTTTTAATCTAAATGTATCCTTTTTAATCTAAATAAGTACAAGGGAGATAATTTTTATTATCTTAACTCAAATAGTGTTTATTTTTTATTGCAATAATGATACTAAAGTTGTATGATTATTTTTATTTAAAATATTAGCGATAAAGTCATAGCGATGTAATATGATTAAAAAATCAGTTGTCTTAAATCTGATATGATTTTATAATTAATAAACTATATGACAATTTTATTTGTATGATTTCTGATTAATTTTTTGTGTAATATCAGTTTATTTGTGTATTGCAAATTTATTTAATTACTGTAAATCTTTATTTATTTTGATGATTAACTCAACCCGCCTAACTAAAATCAGTGGTTTATCAAAGATGACTGATTATTGGACAATTTCCTTTGAGGTAATTTATAACAATTTGAGACTAGTTTGTTATCATTAATTTTCAGACATTGTATAAGTAATTTTTAAATTGAATTAGCTGATTTTATAATTAAAATATATTTGATTTATTATAAAGTTGGGATACCTATGATGTCATTCTAAATAAAATAGTTTTAGCAAAGTGATTTGTTTATACAAATTGAAAGGTGAACATTTTGTTTAGATTAGTAAATAAAGTGTGAAGTTAGATTTAATTTAAATATAAATACTTTGATGTGAAGATTATAAAATTTTATATTGTTATCTGTTAGTGGAGATTTTGCAAATTAAACAGAAAAATCAGTCATCAAAAACTTTCATTGGGAGAACTTATTATAGTAACTTTTAACATAATTTAAGTAAATAAGCAAAACTTTATAAATTATCATTATCAAAGTGACAAAAAAGGAATACATATTGTCGTTATCTTGGCAAAAACCACAAGTTCATTTTCTGATGTTTTTATTATTTGACATAGATCAATTGAAATTGAGTCTGAGAAAACAAACTATTGGTTAAAAAGTGATTTTTACAGCGATGTTAGCTAACATCGATGTTAAAACATTATTGTTGACTTAAAATTCACTTTAGACTTCTGTAATAAAATATTTATATTTATGACTTATTGACTTATCTGCTAGAACAACTTACAAATTTACTTTGTTTATTTCTTACACAGACAATGACAGTTTTAGGAACTATAGGACTGCTTGTTTGTGAATAGTTTAGAGCAAATTGGATGTCAACAATGACATATGAACAGAATTTGTGCAAGTTAGTGCAGTTATTTTATGACGACGTAAAACTAACTTCAATATTATGTTAAGAATGTAATATGTATGTGTTACTTTTATGAATTTGGTTCATTTGTCGTTAATAAGATTTTGAGCTGGTGACATCATATCCAACTTGTTCCGAACAGTTTATTTCAGACAAAAAACAAACACCCCTTATAAAAAAGTAATATTATTATTTAGTATGCCATTTATGTTTGACTGATATTAATGTAACTATGTTATAGAACCAAAGATTCTAAGAGAGTCGAATAATAATAACCAATTATACAACATTGAATAAATTAGAATATGCAATCTTGAGAAAGTGATGATTTAATTATAATTTTTATAATTAAAATTAAACAACCATATCTAGGCAAATAATATACTTTATTGAAAAATATTGATTTAATTCTTTTAGCAATGTCAATAGTAGAAAAAGAATAGAATGAGCAATTATTTAAAATTTGATATACATACATATATCTTAGTTTCAACAAATCATTAATTATTATAATTTGTCAGCTTAGTAGAAGGACGTAACTACAAAAGTTAATTCTTTAAAGAAAACTATAACAAAAGTTTATGTAACTAACAACAAACAATGATTAATCATATACAGGGTGTTTGCTATTTTTTAATCAATCTAATTTGTTGTTTTTAGTATTTTAGTAATGGCAACTAACTTTAGTTTTTTAAATGGCATCATGTTCTTCTGTTATTTTTTAGAATCTCATTTTATTCTGAAATCGACGATATACAATACCTCATACTTCTATAACAATATTTTACTATAAATCTAATAAGTATGTTATTTGTAAGTTTTTTGATTTCAAAATGAAAATTTTTTGAAAATTAGCAAACCTTGTTTTGTTGGCTTTGCTTTGCTATATTATTTTTGTGAAATGTAAAATGCACTTACTGAATATGATATATTATTAGATACTAATGATCAATATTTGAATATTGGTGCTTATGAGCTCACTTGTCTTGGAATATTGCTTCATTTACATTATTAAGGTGAGAAGAAATTCTCAAATAATTAAATGAGGTGATAAGCATTATGTATAAAGGATTAAATTATAACTTAAGACTGAGTTTCAATAATTAATATTTGGTATATTAATTAATATTTTATTGAATGTTTTATCAAATTGTCTGACAGTATATTTTTATAATTTATATCAATATATAAAATTAATAGTATATGATATCCCTATATAGTATCATGTGGTTTATGAATTTTATTCTCACAACAATTTAATTGCAAAAGGATAACTGAATATAGTTGTACATACTATTCTTAGTGTAAACAGGAAGCCAATGAGTATTATAAATTGCATAAGCAATGCATTTGTAAATGAGATTGCATTTATAGAGCCAATGATAGCATGACCTAATTATTAAACATATCATAGCTAATGTAATTAATTTTAATAACATAATTAACATCATTTATGCAGTTCAATAAAAATGATTATTAATTATAAACAACTATAGTGTGGGTTTTCTTATAACACTTTGACAGATACATGTTGATAGAATGAATCTCATGAATTTCATTTAATGCTGTCGTGTGTTTTTCTCAGTATATACATTAGGAATGGTTCAATTGCCAAGTGTAAATTTTGAAATCAACAAATTGATGGCTTCATTTTTTTCATGTTTATATTATAGTAGTATTTATACATTTTATATATATTTTTTTGAGATGATTTTATTAAGCATGATGTGGTCAATGTATAAATTTTGAGTGGAATAATAAATTTTTTAATCACTAATAATTTAAAATGGATTGATTAATTTATAGATGAAAATAAATTATATTAAAATAATATTCTGTGATCAGTATTGGTGAAAACATCTAACAGACTGCAATAAAGAAGGATGTACTAGTAGTTTAGCAACATATTAAAGTATTCTATATTATTCAGCGAGTCTAGCAACAAAGTATAATAAATAAATAAAAGGTGAATGATGGGTTGCACAGAAACAGTGGTTCATAATTGTGGGTTTGTATCATAAATGCAGTACTATACTAAAACATATTATGCAGGTTGATTCAAAATACAGTAAAGCTCCGCTAATCCGGATCAATTAAAACATGGCTTGATCCGAATTATTGAACAATCCGGATTGCTGGAACAATAATAAAATAATTAAGGAAAAGCCACATTATATAATAAAGCTTTTATTATAATGACAATAGAACAAGTTTTTAAGAAAAAATTATACCTTTTAAGTAAAACACTAATTTTTCAGTCGCTAATGCAACCTTGCTTAACCTCTATTGCGCAACTTTTGTATTATTTCTTATTTTTTGACTAGAGTTAATGTTTTGTGTGGCCGTTATGGTGCCATGTTGAAATAAACTAAAAATTCTGGGATTTTCTTTTTTCCCCGGCATGCTAGGTAGGGGAACCATGGTCGGTCCGCCGATCCGGATTAAATCGGTCCGGATCACAAGATATATAATGTAAAATTTACCTTTTTTGATTTTGTCCGGAGTACAAGAACATCCGGATTTAAGCGATTCGGATTAGCGGAGCTTTACTGTATAAGCGAAAAACTTTATTAAATATTAACTTCAAAAAAACTTTATAACGTGTATATTACAAGATAACAGTTAAAAAATGCATGGTTGAATTATTGTATAGGTGGAGAAGGACAGCATTGGTTTCTGGCTGCAGACTTAAGTTCTTTAATTATTTTTCTGTGGTTACCTTATTTTATTCAAACCTCACTAACAATGTTGAATAATTAAATTATTGCATTAGACTATCTTTGAAACATCATTGCTTTTCAATGATTGCGGCAGGTGATATAAGCTTCTGGTCATTTCAAAATAATCATAAGTTTTGTTTTATTATATTGGTTTTATAAAAGTTTGTTAAAAGAGGATCAATTAGTTTAACATTATAAGCATTATAGTCAAACCATAAAAAGTCAAAATATATTTAGTGTTTTTCACAATTTGGTTTGTTTGGGTTGTGACATTGTACCAATCTAGATAGATGCAATATGTATATATGAACTTTTTTATGGCAGTTAATCGAATAATTGGTCTGAAGTTATATACATATATTTTGAATCACCCTGTATACTAAAATATTCATACAGTTTCAGAAACGTTTATTTTAAATATGACAATAATAAAAAAAGGCTAGAAACGTTATTCATTTCAATAATATAGACTTTACTAATTATGATTTCACTGAGTTACTATATTCATAAATGACTTAATAAATGGAATAGTAATTGTTTATATGATTTAAAAATAACATATTATTAATCAAATGATAGTAATATTATGTAGTATGAACAATTGTATTATTTTTAATCAATATTAATAATTGTTAAGATAAGGCAAAATTGCATTAGATTACTTTAGAATAAATATGCATTATTAATCAATAAATACTAATAACTTAATTATTATATATTTAGTTTATATTATTTAGCTTTAGTTCATTACACTTGGACAACAAAGACATATTTTGAAGACAATGGATTCATTCTTTGTTACAGTTAATTTTAGTGTTTAATTGTTAAGTAATAGCAAATTTCCATGTTTTCTTTCTGACTATTGAATATTGATAGGATATTATAATCTAATACATACTAAATATCGGTCATAATTAATTTTTTTAGCAGTTTTCAGTTATGTTCAGTAAATTGGTAGAAAATAATCAATGTTTAAATATATATAGTTATGTTAGAAGCAGGATTTTAAAATTGTAAAGATTAGCATGATTGATAAGTAAGTTTTTATTGTTTATTTAACCAAATGCGGTTTAAATAATTTAGTTTAAACAAAACTCATGCATATTACATGTTTTTAAATAGATTTATAATAATTGCAAACTTTTAATATTATTAATTAATTAAAAAGTAATATTTTTGGTATACAGTTTGAAAGAGCAAAATGCAGTTTGTGATTAACACAGATGTACAACTGTTATATTGATTTTAAGTGACATTCTATAAAGAAAATTTTTGCCAATTTTTGAACTTTAAATACGTGTATTATAATCTTGTCACAAGTTTTTCAATGGTGATACTTAATTAGAATGCAATGTAAAACTTTGATTCACATTGTTGCTGTTTACTTTATTTGATGATAGTCTACAAACATTTATTATTGACAAAGAACAATTTATTTTATAGTTTGTTCAATTTCAATGTAGAGCAAGGGAAAATATATATGTACAAGCAATTTTTATGTGACAGCATACTAATTTTTGTTTTTTCATGCTTTACCTTAGAATTGAATAACTCTTTTTGGAAGTATAGTATTATATTACATTACAAAATATGTGAGATTGTAGTAATAATATAGAGGGTGTTATGAAAAGGTTGATGCAAAATAACAGAATAAAACTATAAAGAATTATATATTGTACATGTCATAGCGGCTTTTGTTTTAGAGATACATAATGGAAACACTTTTTTTAGTCCTCATCTAACAGTGTTTGTAAAATTGACTAATAATGCACATACTGACGAGACTGGTCGATGTGACATTTTAATCTTATTGTCATTGTAATCATAGAAACCTAAAAACAAATAATTGTACTTTTTACATCTATTTTGAAATTGTGCAGACAATAACAAAATGCTAGTTTACAACAATTTATTATATTTAGTGATACATTATTTTTTTAATTTAATTTAAGAAAATTAGCATTTTATTCTTTTATGCCAATTTAAGTACATGTTTATGAACACATTGACATATCACAGTTTGAGTACATAATGGGAGTTTTTTTAAATTGATGAAACATTTATGTTTATTTTGGGATGCTGTATTAAGTTGAAGAAATACGTTCAGGTATTTTTGAAAGTTAAAAACATTTCAAATCTTTGTGGAAGTGTTGAGTGGCTACTCTAAAGAGTTCTATAACTACAGATTCCAAGCTCGCGTTTTGCCGTACAATCTCAGTATCTCTGTTCTTGTTGCACAACACTCTACCCTCTTCTTCTCTCTACTAATGATTGAGCGGCTGTTGACATATAAAAACACAAATGTGCTTTAATGGCAACAAGTGGATGGCTAAATTGACATATTTGGGTAATATTTTCTACCACTTAAATTACTTGAACCGAGATGCTAGGCCAAAACCGTACCATAATAGACAAAATTGGGAGACATTAATTGATAGCTTTTTCAACATTGAACTTGTTTTTGGAAGATCTTAATGACAATAATATTCTTGTTGAGACGATGCCTATTTTTTAGAATATTTGAAAAACTTTGAAAATGAAATGGACTGGATATATTTAAAAAAATGTATACAGAGAAATAGTTGGGTTAGAAACTCATTTGAAGTAGATAATGCATGTTGAAATTAATAATTCAGATAAATTACATGAAAAGTTGCTTAAAATGCAAGGTGAAGGAGTATTAAAAAAAGATTTGTTAGTATGATTCTCACGAACAGTAGTGTATTTATCTTTAAGCAAGGGTTTGCAGTGCGTAACGGCTATTTTAAAACCTGGGGCCGGATTTTGCTATTTTGACATTTTGTGAATAGAATTTCACATTTATTGACAGTTTATGGCAGTATTTTGGTTATTTCTAATAATATTATTCATATTTTATTGCTGGATTTTGCTGTTTTGACATTTTATGAACAGAGTTTTGCAGTTTTCAGTTGTTTGTTCTTATTAAAAATATATTAATGTTTTATGTTTCAATGTCAAATTATGACAAAAATGAATTTTTTAATTGTTTTTAGTTTTTTCTAAAAATATTTTAATATTTTATGACTGGACTTTGTTTTTTTTTCAATAAAATTTAGTCTTTTGACATTTTATAAATGGAATTTTGCATTTTTTAATTGTTTTTGACAATATTTCTGTATGTTTCAAGAACAGATTTTGATATTTTTAACATTTTATGAATAGAATTTTGTACTTTTTAACTGTTTTTGGCTGGATTTTCTTTTTTTCTGAGTCAATTTTAATATTTTATGACTAGACATTTTATAAATTGAACATTTCAACTGTTTATGGTGGATTTTGGTGCTTTCTAATAATATTTTCATGTTTTATGGCAGGATTTTGCTAATTTTGACATTTTATGAGTTGAGTTTTATATATTTCAACAGTTTATTGATTTTTTACAATATTTTGATATTTTATGACGAGATTTTGCTATTTTCTGATTTGTTTGGTTGGATTTTGGTTTCTTCTGAAATTATTTAATGTTATATGACCGGATTTTGTTGTTTTAAATTTTTTATAAATAATAATAATAATAAATCATTTATTCAGTATTTTACATAGTACGAGTAACATAATACAAATTTAAAATTAAAGAAAATATAAAAAATACATAAATAAACGTAAATTCATGTCAATAATAATAATACAATTAGAGCATTTTGTTCTCGAAGCTGTATGCTTGTAGAGAAAAAAAATACTCTGAATTTTTTTTTTTACTTCCATTGAAATACTGTGTTATTTAAATGTTATATTTAAAAAAAAAATTTAATTGCCACTTCCCAAAATAGTAGGTATTTGGTCAGCATCACGATCTTTCAATACTTTCTTTAGTTTGTATTTAAATTTCCAGAAGTTATTAACCTGATTTAAATTAGAGTGCAAAACTCTATTAAATAATAGTTTAAGACCGGACTAAAAAAAATTAGAAAATTGTGTACGTTCTTTTTGGGCTAAGGACCAATGATCTTAGTTATGCCACTGTTCACAACATTTTGGGCAGAACTTTCTGGAAAGCCATGCTGTATTCCCAACTACTCACTTGTGTGAAGATTTTCCTGTTTTGCTGTCATGATAAATAAGTTCAGGAATAGATTGGATTCTCAGCTGGCATGCTCTGTACATTTTCTATAAACTTAACACTTCAGTTCTTAATATGGAAAAATAGTTTACAAAACCAAATAATTTGTTAAAAAAGTTTAAAATGTCACTTATAATTGGACTTTTTTGTCCTGTATTTTACACTTCTAATTATCATTACTAAGGGCCGATTTATTCACCTTTCTATAAAGTGCTCTATAGCATTACTGATAAGATTGCCATGAATTAATGTTTATTCATCTGTCAATAGTGACAACCTGTCATCATATTAAATTTACAAGACAGATAAATTATATAGATCACTTTGGCTCCTTAGTAAAAAAATTACTAAAAGAACATAACCTTATGCCATTTTGTTTCACATGAATGTAACCACAAACAAATAAAAACACGCAGTAGTACCACACTCGTTTTCTTTTTAGTAAGTCTATCTCTGTCTTTCTTACAGATATGTATATGGATATCTTTTTCTATTAAGTTGTACTAGCCGTATAAAAACTTTATAAGCGTTCAGTAATTATTTGTCATATAAAATGGGATAAATACATCCAAATTTTATTTAAGTGACCTATAAGTTTATTGAACACGTAACTAATCAATAACTTACAGAACAGATGAATAAACCGGCCCTAAATCTAATTAACATTTCATTGCAGTGGTGTTTTAATACTTTTAATCTTTTTTATTACTATTGTTAAAATATATTACAAACAATTTAATAGCATACTAATAACAATAAATATGATTAATAAAATTTTAATTAAAGATTTCCTAAAGCAGTTATTTATTTCCCTGAAAACATAAATAGGATTTGACATAATGAATGTTGTAGTAATTTAAAAATAGTACATGTTTTTGTAGCTTCAAACAGTAGTAGATATGAAAGATAAAATTTAAACACAAATTAAATATGATTCACACTAATAAATGTATTTTTGTTTCAGATAATGTATTTCGGATGTTATCTATTGTGAAATTATAGTATCCCACAACTTAGTTTAAATGCATAGACATTATAAAACAATGCACAGCGTGGAGAAGATCAGGGATGAGGATAGGCGGCGACGCTTAAGAGCTCTCGAGGATCGTATACAAGATCCTCGAAGTATTGGAAACATCGATTCATTACTGGATACTGTTCAAGCTCTCTATACGGACTGTGACCATCAGACTGTAAAGAAATTAAAAAATGTTGAAGTTTACACTAATAGATGTAATTATTAAACATTTATTATAAATTTCTGATTTATAATACTATTTATATTTTAGATGATACATTTGCTTCCGATATAATAAAATTACGAATGAAAACTGATGATTATGAACATATAAAAGTAATTGGTAGAGGTGCCTTTGGAAAAGTACAATTAGTTCGTCACAAATTTACCGGCCAAGTTTATGCTATGAAAAGATTAAGTAAAGCAGATCTAATTAAAAGATCTGATTCTGCTTTTTTCTGGGAAGAGCGTCACATTATGGCCCACGCCAGTTCCGAATGGATAGTCCAACTGCATTTTGCTTTTCAAGATGCAAAAAACCTTTATATGGTTATGGATTATATGCCAGGTGGTGATATTGTAAATTTAATGTCTAACTATGAAATACCTGAGAAATGGGCAAAATTTTATACCATGGAAGTTGTTTTGGCTTTGGATGTGATACACACAATGGGTTTTGTACATCGAGATGTTAAGCCTGATAATATGTTACTTGATAAATATGGCCATTTGAAACTTGCCGATTTTGGTACCTGTATGAGAATGGATGAGGATGGTTTAGTAAGGTCAAATAATGTTGTTGGGACACCTGATTACATTTCACCGGAAGTTTTACAAAGTCATGGCAAGGGTATTTATGGGCGTGAATGTGATTGGTGGTCTGTTGGAATTTTTGTGTATGAAATGTTAGTTGGCGAGACTCCATTTTATGCGGATAGTTTGTTAGGTACTTATAATAAAATTATGTATCATGAAAATAATTTAACGTTTCCACCGGAAGTTGAAATTTCCAAAGAAGCAAAATCTTTAATTCAAGGTTTATTGTGCGATAGAACAAAAAGATTAGGTGAGTTTTTATATAAATAAGTAAAATATATTTTTAATTAAAAAATATTTATTATAGGAAGAAATAATGTGGATGAAATAAAACATCATCCATTTTTCATAAATGACCAATGGACATATGAAAATCTTCGTGATTCGGTGCCACCTGTAGTTCCTGAATTAACCGGAGATGATGATACAAGCAATTTTGATGACTATGAAAAAGATGAAAGTCCGGAAGAAATTTTTCCAATTCCAAATAGTTTTGTAGGCAATCACTTACCATTCATAGGTTTTACTTATAATTCTGATTATCAGCTACTTTCTAATAGAACTGACAGCGTTGATTCTAATCACGTGAATGACTCAACTGCTCAAATATTAAAATTAGAAATGCTTCTTCAACAAGAGAAGAGCAATACTGAGGCTTTAGAGGCAAAACAACGAATTTTAATAGCTCAATTAGATAATCTAGCTCAAAGAGAATCTGAGATTCAGGATGAGGCTTCCAAATATGAAAAAGAATTGACTATACTAAGACATAATTTAAAAGAAACACAACGAAAAGCTGAAAATGAAGGTGAATTACGGAAGAAAACCGAAAAGTTATTTGCTGATTTGAAGAAGCGTTTGGAAGAAGAACAGAATAAAAGGACAAGAGAAATGAACAATAATCAACAGCATAACGATAAAATTAATATGTTAGAAAAACAAATCATGGAAATACAAGAAAAATTGAAAGCAGAAAATGAAAATTGTCAACGATTAAGGAAACAAGCTGCTGAATTAACAGTTGCAAAAAGTAATTCAGAACAGATGGCTGGAGAATATCAGACTATGCTGCAAACTCTTCAAATGCTTCGAGATAATTTACAAGCCGAAATTGCTTCTTTACAAGCACAATTGGCACAAGAACGAAATAACAGGTCTAAAGCATCAGACCAACAATTAGTTTTGGAAAATAAAGTTCAATCATTAAATTCAGAAATTGAGAGATGTAGGCAGAGAGAGAATAAAATTTCTGTTGATAATATGCAGCTATCTGAGAAAGTGTCAATGATGGAAAAGGATTGTGCTAGTTTAGGATTGGAATTAAAAGCTGCTCAAAATAGGTTACAGCAAGAAGTTAGAGCACATGAAGAAACAACGAAGAGTAAAATGATGAATAAAGAAGAAGCTAATTTGGAAGTAGTTAAAGGTAATTTTACATATTTTTATTAAATTTATTGATTAATACATGAACATATTTTTAAATAGTCATCGTGGAAAAAATTAATATGGGTAAATATTTAAAAATAAATTTGTAGTATAGTTTATGCAATTCATTTCTTAATAATTTCGAAGAATAATATTGGCATAATGACTGTAAGTGAAACAACTATAGTATGCCCATAGATATAGTGTCTTTACGACATGGGTTTAATTTATCTCAACGGATTATTTAATTAGCAAACAATTATGATTGTATTATATATCTGGAACACGAGGAAGTTTTCAAGGGTGAAATTATTGTATATTTATATAATAATTTCACTCTTGAACATTGAGATGTTATAAGCTATTTATGGTATATAATACACTATATCTATGGACATACTATACCTTGCTTTTCTAAAATGTCATACTAATTGTAACACAAAATTCAGCAAATCAGCACATTAATTATCATTCATAGATTGCAAATGTGGACAGTCTTGTTGTAAATTTATGAAAGTAACTATAAATAATATTGAATGCTCTTTTAGAATACTGAAATTAATTATTTTTTTTATAACACTGGGTTTGAAAATAGTATTAAGGCACCACCACACATGTTGAAACTTGTTCATTCTGTAATAATGTGTTTAGAGATAAGTATAAAAAATATAACAATACTCAATTGAAAGAATAAATCTCAAAAAATATTGGCACTGGTTTTTGTTTTTACTTCTATAAACATATTTTGTGGATATGAATTTATCAAATATAATTTTCAGAAGAAGATTTTTCTTTAAGAATTTTTTTTTAAACTAAGAAAATAAACTATTTATTTATATTGAGGTTTTACTTTTTATTATGTTATTTAGATAGTTTTCTCATAAAATTTCACTTGTATTTGTATTAAATTTTGTAAATGACATTAATTATTGAATTATATTTAATTTTAGCATTACAAACCAAATTAAATGAAGAAAAATGTGCAAGACAGAAAGCAGACTTAAATTCACAAGAAAAAGAACGCCAAATTTCTATGTTATCTGTTGATTACCGACAGATACAGCAAAGACTGCAAAAGTTGGAAGGTGAACATCGACAGGAAATAGAAAAAGTGAAGGCACTTCACAGTCAAATTGAACAAGAACAACAAAAAAGATCAACATTACAATCTGATTTAAGTCAGTCGAATACAGAAGTTGCTCAATTAAAAGTGCGAGAGTTGCAATTGTCAAATGAAATAGTAAAAATACAAGAAGCAAAGAAGATCATCGAGGAAGAATTATTTAAAGTAAGACGTGATTGGTCCATCGAGCAGCTACAAATCAAAGAATTGCAAGATAATCTTGAAACTGAACAGTATTTCTCTACCCTGTACAAAACTCAAACCAATGAGCTCAAGGAAGAATTAGAAGAGAGAACCAGACAAAATAAAGAATTTGAAGAAGAAAGAGCCTCACTAAAACATCAATGCCAAATTGCAATTGCACGTGCCGATTCAGAGGCTCTAGCACGATCAATTGCAGAAGAAACTGTTGCCGATTTAGAAAAAGAAAGGACGATGAAGGAACTGGAATTAAAAGACTTATTGGCTAAACATCGTAGTGACTTAAATGGTAAAGAAGTATCAATAAACACCTTAAAAGATAGAGATTTAGAACTCAAGAAACTTAATGATCAAATAACTAAAGAAAAAGAAGATATGGGTAGACAGTATAAACAATTGCAAGAAGAATTTAATAAGAAGACTATCAATAATGAAGA
The DNA here is from genome assembly GCA_963932245.1 of Tachinus rufipes. Taxonomy (NCBI): domain Eukaryota; kingdom Metazoa; phylum Arthropoda; class Insecta; order Coleoptera; family Staphylinidae; genus Tachinus; species Tachinus rufipes. The sequence goes on along the minus strand of OZ010741.1, from coordinate 38,187,782 downwards.
AATTGATAAATTACAATCCAAACTAAGGACTGAATCGATACTTAAACAACAAGCTGTGAATAAGTTACATGAAATTATGAACCGGAAAGACATCAACAAGGATGTTAAAGGTAAGAATAAGGTGTCTAGTGCTGATCTCAGAAGAAAGGAGAAGGATTTGAAGAAACTGCAACAAGAATTATCTCAGGAAAAAGAAAAATTCCATCAGCTTTCTAATAATTGGCAGAAGAATATTCAAGATCTTACTGTAAGTTTTATTTATTATTATGTTGATGAAATCATTATTTTTGATTTTGATTTATAGAATCAACTTAGTGAGGAATGTATGACAAGGCAGCGACTTCAGATGGAGCTTGATAGTAAAGACTCTGAAATCGAGCAGCTACAAATGAAGCTCACTAGTTTGAATAGTGAAACAGCATCACTGAGCTCTGCTGATAATGATGCAGATGATTTTACTTTGGATTCTGTTTTTGAGGGTTGGTTATCAATACCAAGTAAACAAAATATTAGGCGGCATGGCTGGAAGAAACAATATGTAGTTGTGTCGAGTAAAAAAGTAATTTTTTATAACACAGAAAATGATAAGCAAAACACAGATCCTGTTATTGTTTTGGATTTATGGTAAGCCAATTGGTTGTTTGATTTAAATTTTGTATCAATATTGTTTTATAATTTTTAGTAAAGTGTTTCATGTGAGATCAGTAACACAAGGTGATGTGATTAGGGCTGATTCGAAAGATATTCCTCGTATATTCCAGCTTCTTTATGCAGGTGAGGGTGAAGCCAGGAAAACTGATGAACAGGGTAATGCATTAGATATCAGTTCAATTCGAGGTGATGATAAACCTGGAACTTTAAGTCATAAAGGACATGAATTTTTACATATCTCCTATCATATGCCTACAACATGTGAAGTTTGTCCGAAACCGTTGTGGCATATGTTCCGTCCACCACCAGCCCTAGAATGTCGAAGTAAGTATTTTAATGATTAATAAGTTCAGCTTAGATAATGCCACAACTATAAATGTTTAAGAATGTTTATGATACAGTTATGATCTGTGCATAACCTTACAATGAGAATTCTTCTGACAGTTCAAGCTCGTCCAAACATATTATGCAGAAGACCTTGAAGTCAGATTAAATTTTAAACTTTTACACTTCAATTTATTGATTAATTAATAGCTGAATTAAAATATCATTTTGCATTGGTTCCAACTTTTGGTCTACTACAGCAAATTTTTTTTCTATTTAATTAGTACTAAACATATATAGTGGGTGGTGACTTGAAGTCTTCAGATTGGATCTGACAAGTGCTGATGGTTGAAAGATAGATGCTGCTCAGGTGTTGACTACATGGGTATTAATTAGTAGATCTGATAAAGTAATCTAAACTAAACCAAACCAAACCAAACCAAACCTAACCTAATCTAACTAGAGAAGGTTGTGACCTATATTTTATTACCAGTTGTGCAGTAACTGATACTTGAGTAGGATTGTTGTGTTTGCAGATAGAGTAATGCTTATAGATACGGTGGGCAGATATATAGAGGATATGATAACCTGCTTGTAATTGGGAATGCGGAATACTGAAAGCTTAATCTGTTAGTCACACAATCGGTTATCACAATAAAGTGTCACAAATGATGAATCAAACAAAGATATACCGAAAAACTTTAAAAAACAATTTATTGTCAAATTTTGAGCTATAAATAGTTAGGTCCATCTGCACACACACTATTATGATTATTTTATGTTCATTCTATTGAATATATTATTTATATACAACAATTTTATTTAAGGATGTAGAGTGAAAATACACAAAGAACATCTGGAGCGCAAAGATGATTATGTAGCCCCATGTAAATTACATTATGATCCTACATATGCCAAAGAACTACTGCTTCTAGCACCATCCATTGAAGACCAAAAACATTGGGTCAATAGACTCAGTAAAAAAATACAAAAGTGTGGTTACAAAGCCAATAATTCCAATGCCATAGATTCCGCTAAGGTTTCCCCTAGGTAAGTAAAATGCTTAATGTAGAAATTAAATGGGATATTTCATTAATATTATCATTTCGACAAAATAATTAATGACAATAAATCTACAAGTAAAATGGAGTAGCTCTCAAGACTGCAATTATTTACTTCAGCGCTTTCTTGCATGTGGAAATTATTTTAATGTTTTTAAATTAATTCTTGAATTTATTAGTCAGGCATGATAAACAGCATGTTAAATCATTATATTTTTGATTTATTATTGTTGCTATTAAATTAATTTTGTATGTTATTTGGTGCATTATATTTTGTATAATATATTTTATCCTTAATGCAATCTTTTTTATTATTATTATATACAAATTCGGCTGCAGTTAATGATTGCTGTAAATATTACAATTTTTATGCTATTGCTTTTATACATCTTTTTAAATAAATTATTATATTATCTGGCTTGTTAATTATACACCTCATTCTTTGTATTATAAACGAAAATTTAACATGAAATATTTATTTGTATATCAATGTTTGTAGAAGTTAACCACCTCCTTATAATTCCTTAATTGATTTTTAGGTAATTATTAAAATTATTAGAACTGAAAGATAGAACATTTCATGTAGAATAGAGAACCAACATGTGAAACTAAAAATGGGTATTTGCTTGAAAATGTATAATTAATAAAAGGGGATTTTCAAAAATGATTATAGTATGACAGACTGTTGGTCAATTAAAAATAACAAAGTTTAAGCTTGGCGGTTGGTTTCTTGTTCTAAAACATCATAGATTTGTATTAAAACAGAGTTCTTATTGGCTAAAATTACTATTAATATTTTTATATACTTCTACTTTACTAAAACAAATAATAAACTTCTTACTTCCATTTTTGTATTCAATTGTTTTTTGTTTTATTGTCTGTGTATGTATGTAATTGCAGTATTGGTGTGTGGTATTTTATTAGATAATTTAATAATTTTTTTGTTGATATGCATGTATTTAACATATTTCTAATTAATAATGTATTTAATTATTTATTGATAGGGAATCAACAAGATCTTCACTAAAACCTTATTTAAATGTTCAACAAAGATCTGCAACATTGCCAGCCAATTCCTCAATGAATAGCAAATGATTAGAAACAGAAATGAATAATCAAAATTTAATGAAAGCATAAAAAAATACAAGTGATAATAATACATAATGATAAGTGCTGTGAGTATTACAAAATATGCTCAATTCGCCTTAATTACTTAATTTTTTCGATAAATGCAATTTTAAAAATGTATTTCACAATACAATGTACATATTAACAAATTTATTCTAATTATGTCCTAACATAGTTCTGCTTATTTTATCCTGGCTTCTAAAAGTTTGATAAATGAAATGAAAGCACTTACTATTAAGCATAACTTAAAACAAAATATAAGAAAGATATATAAATATATTTATTTTTATTAGTTATTACATTCCGTGAGTACATTTTATATACAATACATGATGTATATTTTTGTTATTAATTCCTCCCATTGTGTGGTTAAGTTTGTACAAATAATTAAAATTGAAAGCATACACCTTGTGTACATTTTATTAGTTTTGAGAAGATTGGAAATCGTGCCTTAATTGTATAATTATATTTATTACCTATATAATTATATTTAAAATGTTGATATTTTAAGAATGGTATTTTTATGATTAGCATATATGCCTTTATGTTGTATACAAAATGTAAAACCAAAATGAGCAGTTTTTAGTGTAAAATAAACTATCGTTTCTTATTTATACCAAAATATATCTTTTTTTTTAAATTTTTTTTTTGTATGTAATGAGTTTAACAAGCATAAGGTAAGTTGGAGGTTTACTATTTATTTTGTTTAATGTAATATTTAGACTACTATTAAAGATTTGTGATATTAATTTCTACAGTTTGACCAATATATTTCCGCTAATGGAAGCTTAATGCAGAAGAATCCATACAGAAGAAAGGCATGTTGCTTTAAGACTAAAACAACTTTTTAATTGTTTAAATAATAGACAATTATATACTAGACTTTAATACTAGTGTCTCAGTTTGAGTCCTCTACTGGGATTAGTTTTGCGGGATAAGAAAAATGCTAGTATGTGTATCTTGTGTTGGATAAGAAAAAGAAACTTTACTACATCTTGTGTATTGTCTGGATGTTACTTAACCTTAAAAAACATATTAAGTATTGAATTTGTGGCAAAATTCACATTTGGGAATTATATTTATAGTATAAACCTCTGGCGTTGATAATTACTAGAAACAGAATAAATGCGTTATAAATTGTCACTCGTGATCGCGCGTTAAGGCGCCCACAGACAATTTGAAGAACGCACCAATCCAAAGGCAAAACGGTCAGTTTGGCTCAATTGATATGAACGGTCCATCGCGATAAGATATTTTTTCGAAAGGTCGATTTGCACCCAATAGTTTATTAGCCTGCCCCCGCAGCGCTGTTCCCGACAGGAGCAGACCGCTAACTTTAGAGGCCCTATACTAACATTGTTGTGCTTTGGTGGTACACAATTTGGATTAGATTTTGTCAAATACTATTTTGTTAGTTCTTCTTAAATAGAAAATAATATAGCAAAAGACATTGCATTTGGATATACAAACTGTTTTATACAGTTATAGGAAAGAAGATTTGGTATTCATCAAACAAATAAAAAATATAGCTTGTTAAATTGTCTCTTGATTTCTGGTGAGGTGAATTGAGTTGAAGGGATTTGTGCAAAAAGCAGCCAACTAGCAGAGTATGACAAGAAGCATGCACCAAAGACACAAAAAAATTAAAGAAACTATAGGCCTCAAACATAGCACAGGCCAAACAATGGCAAACTGATAACTACTCTACCAATCTTACCTAATAACTAAAAACAAATGCATGAGCAAATTATATTTTTTGAAAGCAATAGAAATGCTTTGCTTCAAGTTGTCGATCAAGATTTTCTATGAGCTTTCGTCGCCGTTTAAAAAAAAAGCAAAAAACGTTTTGCGATAAATCTGCTCGTGATTTTCTGTTGCTTTTTTTACGCTCTACAATTTTGTTGTCGAGATATTGAACGGAAAAAGATTGTGCCTTGTTGATGATATCGTGTACATGTTCGTAATTTTTCTGTAAATTTGTACGGTTCTGATATCGTGAACAAATGCTCTTTTTTTTGTTCCATCAAATCATTCATTTATTCTCCATTAGAAAAGAATAAAATTTCTCCATGGCGTTAATTACTTTGTTTCCGGCAGTTCGTTTCTGTTTAGTACTTATAGCTCACGTAAATTGCATTCTTGATGGTACCGAGTTCTTGCTGTGGTGTTCCGCTATACTTTCTTATTTGATTTTTCTGGTACTATCCAATTATTTTTTGTCTCTTATCGGCATTTTAAGTTTATCGGTAATTACTTCTGCATAAAACAAGTATTTATTTTTTAAATCAAAAACAGGCTTAAACTGCGGTTGTCCTGGTTGTTAGGGTTTTTGCTGCTTAAATTCACTTTGTCGAGATGCAAACAACGCTACTTAAAATTGATGAAAAATCTGTTAAATGAAGGCTAAAACTGGCAAAATCTACTGAAAATCTTCCATGAGCAATATTGGATGACAATTCTTCAACAATTTTTTTTTTCATATCTATAGTTTTTGTAGCACGCTTTATGAACACTCGCTGAATCGAGTTTCTAACATACGTCTACTCTCTACGCTTGCCGCTAACAGAGTATGAACAGCTTCTTTCTTTATCACGTAAACGTCTTTTATCAATGGTTTTTGCAAATGAAACAATTGCTCGTTTTGACAATCGATTTGTTTTGAAATACGTACGATTGCTCTGAAATGCACAAATCAACTGCCTGAAGCGCTACAAAGAGATGTTACGCAACAGAAAAGGGACTTCTGTGCTGCAGAGAACTTGACTTACGGGTAGCATGGGGCCGACATTAAAAAAAAAAACTACGTTGTAGTTATTAGCATGCTCCTACAAGTTTAATAGTTGACATTTTACATATAGAAGAAAAGTTGGCGAAAACCGAAACAGCTTAATTTTTTTACTTTTTGGTCGATACCTTGACAAAAATTATATATGGTTTGAAAATAAAAACATTTATTTGGCTTATAAACGCATTGTAGACGTAGTGCTGTGTAACTACGGTCTAGAAACCACAACTTTCTAAGGTTACTGTGAAAAGTAGAAGAATCGCTGGCGTAATTATTTTGAAGTTTGTCTCATAAAATTGTGTTATCTTGTGTAGTGTACATTAAGCATCTGTATACATGATGTTTCCTAACTGGAGGCGTAAATGAAACTTTGGGTACATTTTTAATTTCAAACAAAATCTAAATATCTTTTTTGTCTATCTCGGTTTGTTTCCGAGATAATAAAAAAATACACATTATTTAGAAAACTTTTTATTTAGCAAAAAAAAAAGAAACATAACAAGCTTACATACATAATGAGCATATCTGGTCAGTAGGAATTCCGTACGCATTTATGGTACAAGCTTACCAACAAAGATTTTCTATTAACACATTGTGTGGGGTTTTTAATGGGCAACTACTGTCAATTCAAATCTACCACCTTGTTTAAATGCAGGTTTATACGCAGAATTTCTCGAAAATCAGATGGAAAATTTGCTGGATAACAATGTCCCTCTTACCTTATGTGGTACCAGTATGTAGCAACACCGCCCCAAGATGGATGATATGTGGTTTGGTGACTCAACAATAATTTTAATCATTGGTGAATTCGTAGAATTGATCTAAATCTACGTTCAAAATGTCAATTAACGCTATAAAATTTGTTCAAAATTTTTTCCAGCACCTTTATTTTATTGTTTAGATGATACATAATAATATAAGTATGGTCTTAATTTGATGGCTTAAAATAATCCGACTTTTTTCTTTAATTCTTGTTGTTTCCACCTTGGTAACACCTCGAATTCTTTATATTGCATTTTAAATAAATGCACAAAATCATCATGGGTCAAATGGAGTTCTTTTACCAAAGGATCTACTTTGCTTGGTAATTTATCAGAAGGACCTTTTAGGATGCTTATTGGATATTTATCGTACTTATCAAATTGATCTTCAATAATTGAATGATCAGATACAGTTCTTGTTTTTAAATTAGTTTCTCCTCCTTGCAGAGCCTGACGAATTTCTTCAAAGCATTTATAATCCTGTAAATTACATAATGTAATAACTGAATATTAATAGTGATTTATTACCTTCCAAAAGTTTTCATCCCAAGATGTGAAAAATCCTGTGAAGTTTGGTGGTTCATTACCTTGGCGAATTGTCAAAATTGGTGTGTTGATGTCTTTACCAGAAGGATCTTAAAAACAAGTAATTTGTGTATTATGTAGAATCGATTGTATTTTATTTATACTCACCACCTTTAATATACTCCTTTGCTAATTCTAAACTTTTACGCCCCTCTTCTTTAGTACTAAGTTTACCTACCCATATAAAAATGATTTCATGTGCATCCAATAACATAACATCTTCAGGTATTAAATCTATTTGCGAATAATTGAATATTTCTTCCGCTGAAAAAAAAAGTTATGAAATATTTTTTGAACAAATATACTAATTACCTCTAAAAATCCCGCTTGCAGTAGAACATTGAAATAGTCTAGCTGGTTTTATGAGTCCATCATTGATAATATTTTTGGTAGTTGTATAAGGTGCTTTACCACCCAACAAATCCCAAAACTCGTTAGGTTCTTTACCTGTAATCATTAAATTAATAATATAATCTAAATTAATTATTGAAATTACCTTCTAAAACAATTTCAAAATCTTTTCCTGTAAAATGTTTAGCCATTTCTCTTTGGTCACCAGTAGAAGCATTACCACACCATATATAATAATGCTTTCCTTTTTTCAACACAAAACAATAATTTGAATTGAGTGAGTTTGATTTGTATTTAACCTGTGTTGCTTTGCTACTGAATGATGTTGATCCTTGAATTTGTAGTAGGTAATTAGTAGGATGTTTCAAGTTTTGACCGGTCTCTGTAAGTTTATTTTGTCAATAAACACATTGAATTGATTATTAAAATTATACCATCATAGTCTGTTCCTTCTCCTTTGTAAGTAATCATGTTTCCTTTAAACATTTGTAAAAACTGTGCTGGTTCTTTCCCTTGTACTACTTTAGCCATTATTGCCGTACCTTCTAATTGCTCATTTATTTCACTAGCCTTCCTTTCAGCGCAGGTAATTTCTTGATTATTTGCATTCAATCCCTAAGTAAAAATATTATTAAACATTATAACATATTTAAGAGTTGATTATACTTACTACCCAATGATATACGATATGTCTAATTCCTTTGGTTTTATAATTATACCATACAATATAACAATCACCTGAAAAGAAATGTCCGTATTTCTCTTTGGAAACTTCCACAGCCTCAGATCCCTTCATTCTCCAAATTTTAATCGAACCAGACCCATCATCGACCAACTGGGTTTCAGCTGCTAATGCGGGTCTTTCATACATTGTAAGTGCGTCAAATTTGGTAATTACCCTTTTCCCAACTGAAAAATAATGTTTTAATCAAGTTGAAATAATTGTTGGCAATAATTACCTGATAATTTTCCTTTAGTTTCATCACGTTCCTTCCAATGCATGAACAACATTTTAAATTCCAAACATTCCGACCCTTCTATTATTCTAGTAACATTAGTATTATTAGGATATTTCTTCTTTTTTACAAATCCTCTTGCATTCCTCATTGCTTCAACACGTTCTTTATCACTTGCTCTTCTACCAACCCATACCCAAATTCCATTGTTTCCATTATCAATTATAAAAACATCCTGAAAATTGTTAAGTAGTAAATAGTAAATTTAATTAATATTATATTTACATCGGAATCTAAATCTGATTGTAATAAAGGGCCAACTTTAATTTCAGTAACTCGGTACTTTCCACTGTTATCGGAACAACGGTATAATCTTAAGTTAGATCTGACTGTTTTTTCGGCTTCTTCATCACCGTCGTCATAATTAGGAGGCATCACATGACGCTTATCTAATGGTAAATATTTTTGAAACTCTTCTTTTTCTTTGGTTGTCATAGTTTGCTCATAGCCATCATCTATGAATGTTATTTTGTTGATACCAGTCTCAGTTTTAATTTGGGTCGCAATCTAAAAGTATAAATTTATTTTACAAAAGATTAAAAATTAATTTCAAAAATATTCTCAATACTAAGCAAATATACCTTAGAACTGTGCAATTTCTCAATAGCATTAGCTGCTCTTCCTAACCAAACAAATATTCCATTTTCAGTTTGTACTAAGAAGACATCGCCACTGTTAAAGTGACTCCATGAAATTGAACTTAATTGGGTTAAAATTGGAGTTCGTCTTCCTTTAATTTTATAAAGTTTTGGTAATGAATTAGCTATTATTTCTCTTAAAGGAGATGTTGTTCCGCCTTTTAATATTCTACAAACAAAAATATTTAGAAGAAATTGTTGCAAATTAATATTGTTACCTTATTCCATTTTTGAAATAACTTTTAAATCGTGGGCTTTCATTTCCTTGGGTTTCACGATGCTGTATAGCACCGCCACCTAAGTATCCATCTAGTTCTACTGTTTTATAGGCGGCTACTCCTGATTTATCAGCGGATGTTCCGGTTCCTAACCAGAAATGAATGTGTATCTCTGGTGATGTTTTGATTTCTCTGCACTAATATAGTAAAAAATTGTATTTACTTATGTACTATAGTATTACTTGCTTACCACAGTATCTACAGATGCCGCGATTCCGTGTTGAGCAGATGCATAAATGATGTATGAATCAGCATCGTAAAAAGTTCCATAATTATCTTTGGGAAGTGCTATTACATTCATATTCTAAAAAAAAAATATTTTAGTATTGTCTCTTTATAGTTATTTATATTGTAATACCTCTATTCTCCAAATTAGAAAACCAGTGCAATTCTTTTGGATTTTTCGAAATGCTGGATCAACGGTTCCATTTGCTGTTCCATTGGAAAATCCATCAACATCATCCTATAAAAAGATGTTTTATTAATTTATTATTTATACCAACGTTCATCATATTTTTTGATAACTATTAGGCTCATGTTGTCTAATCTAATTAACTGCCAATTTTTTTTTATGTATAGACAAGTTTGTCAAGTTTGATATTTTAGATCAGGTTTACATCTAAAAATATATACGTGAACGAATGTTCCTTTATAACCGTTTAATTTTGTTTATTGCTATCTTTTTGTAAATGAGAATTAATGAACATGCGGAAAATGTTTAAAAATTGGAATTCTATGTTTTGCAATACAGCAGTTAAAATATTAGAAGAAAATGTTTTAATTTTGTCAGTTGACTTAAATTTTAATGCGATACATTTTTGCAATTTATTATTATACCTATAATGAAAGTAGAGTTTGAAGAAAGCCAAAATTGACAATATTGGTTGTGGGAGATTGCAATAGAAAAAGACAACAATAGAAACAATAAAATATAGATAGTATGCTTTAAAAAATCTTGTTGGGCAGAGAACATCAACCAAAAGTTGGGCTGCACAACTAGAGGTTTTGAAGCAGTCCATGCAGTGTATTTAGTGATTTAGTGACGAGACTGATACTCAAATACACCAATTTATTGCAAAAAGTAAAAATCTACAAAACATTTGTAAGGCAGGTTTTTGTCCTTTTGAAGTTGCTGCTTAGTGAAAAGTTTTATGCCAGAAAAGTGATTACATAGGTGATTGATTTATTGGTAACTGTTTTGATGAATTGGCCTTTTTTGGTCGTCGTAAAGCACTTTCTCGGCCGGCAATAGTAAACCTGGTAGAAAAATTTGAGCTGTTGGGACAAGTTTGAGATGTGAAGAATGGAAACCGCGTGCATCGCTCAAGAACACATGAAAATATTGCTGATGTAGCCCGTAGTGTTGATGAAAACCTAGGTTGTCGACTCCTCGTTGATCTTTGGAATTAAACATTCCACAAACAACATTACACCGTATTTTGCATAAAGACTTGAGTCTTAAGGCTTTTAATGTTCAGTTAACATCTTTGTTGATTGGGTCTTTCAAATGCAACAAAATGATCCGGAATATCATCTAAAAATCATCTTCAGTGATGAGGCCTATTTTCACCTCGGAGGCTACGTTAATACGCAGAATTGTCGCATTTGGGGTTCAGAAAATCCAAGAATGATTGTTGAAAAGTCTTTGCATCCTCAACGTTCCTGACAGTGTTATTTCTCGAAGAGGTGATTATAATTGGCCACCAAAATCTTGTGATTTAACACCTTTAAACTTTTTTCTTTGGGGCCACGTGAAAGTTAAGGTCTATGCCAATGATCCACAATCGATTCAAGACTTTAATGATGGAATTGGTTTTCGAAGTTATCGAGCCGCAAATGTGCGTGTGGTCATGGAAAATTTCATGAAAAGAATGTGGTACTGCAATCATAAACGTGGGGGCTATTTGACTGATATCGTCTTTAAATGTTAATGAATTACCTTCTTCTTTACAATGAAATAAACATTTATTGGTTTCTCTTAAAAAATACCCGTTTTTTTAAATACTAAAATGAAACCTCTTATTTGAAAACCATTTATTATAATAATATTAGTCACATCAAATACGGATAGTCGTTAATCAAAAAAGAGCTTATTTATAATAATTAGTTATTATTTGTTATTCGTGCTGGTAATGATTTGTTAGTCAGTATTATTTTATTCGTTAGTCAGATTACACTTTACCCTACTCTGACTGAGCCTAAGATTTAAATCAAATAAACGAAGAATTCAGTTACTATATATTCTTTGATTTGGATTTTCATTTCTGTTTGGTTCAGTATTTCAATTCAAACCTAATTTACAAAAACGTCGGTGTAATTACTTGAGCACTTGGGAGCCTTCTATTTGTAAAACGCTTTTCGTACTCACGCACAGAAGTTGCAGCATTGCCGTTGCAAAATTTACAAATAAAATGAATGCATTTTCTTTATTAGTGAACTGTCTTGGCATAGTACAATACACGTGTCAAACCATGTAACAAATTCTCAGTTCTCACTGGACACTGACTACACAAATGTGTATTACAGACAGATGTGTTACTAGTTTATTTTTTTACAGCTTACTTTAACAGTTAAACAAAAAAAAAACATCTTCGTTAGGAAACATTAAAGATACATGTTTATAAGAACTTTTTGTTCCATGAATTGAATACGTCGTTTAAGTTTCCCAAAAACAATCTGAATTGCCCTGAATTTATACACTGCCTAATGAAATCCTATCGTTGTTGGTAATAGAACTAGATGGGCCTTAAACACATCTAAATGTGAATAGGATTTTTCATTTTTAAAATATACTTCAACTGTAGATGAACATTAAATTAAAATTATAAACGCTTGGTCTAAGAATGCAGCAAGTAATCTCTTGCTTGCAGTAGAAAACTGATATGTTCCAGTAGTAACCTACAAACAAGAAGAGACGATTCTTTAAGACTTTCGAGTGATTGCTTGGCAAAAAAAGTTTTTTTGATAATATAATTCATATATCACGTGATGTTGTTTGAACCAATCATACTTACATACACGTATTATTATCTGACAACGCAACGCGTTGCCAATGGTAGCATTATGTTTTTATGGAGAATATAACGAGGGGACGGAATCTTTCAGTCGATCAAAGAGTAGCTTTTGCTAACGCGTTTGTAGAAATTGTATAATGACAACAGCTTATTACTTTGACTGACAAAAATGACCTAGACAGTCCTGTCACGAATTGCATTTTCGAATTTTGATTATCAATTATTGTAGTGCGGTCCAGGATTAAGGCCCCTATACATCATGAGGGTTGCTCTTTGCGTGCCAAGCTATCAACTTTTATATTATGTTTTGTTGGGTGTTTTTTTTTTTTTAAACCAAATAATTGCTCAGCATAGTTCTTCGTTATTTTTGACAAGCTGTAAATGTGAGAGCTCTAATATTAGTTTTATAATAGGAGTTTTTTATAGCTATAATTGCTGCTCGGTAAAGATATTGTATTGTGTTATCATCAGTATCAGTTTTGGTTTATGATGGTTCAAACCGCAAGCTTATTTCTGGTAGTTTAAAATGTTTGTATTGAAACCTGTCCATGTAAGGTAGCAAATAATGAAAGTGGATAAAAAAGGGCTGTCGACCGAGGTCATTCTTTCTAGTAAATTACTGTTATTACATATTTTATGTATCTGTATTATATTATTTTTATACTTAAAAATTTGTTATGGTTATTAATCACGTTATATAAAATAAATACATTCAATAATTACAATATCTGTTTATTCCAGGTGACGAATCACATTTGCATGGTGAGAAATAATTATTTATCAATTGCGCAAATTTAGTATAAAAAGTGGTATTTATAAGAGTAATATACATTTTGCTGATTCACAATTATTGCCGGTGATCAATTGATGATGTCAGATAAATATGTAGATATTCATTTCAGAAATAACGTAATAATATTTCTATACTTACAGCAAAACGTTTCCACTTGTTTTAATACTAACCCAAAGGATGTATGTGACAGTCCTTGAGAAACATTGCAGTTTTAATTTAAAATAATAGTAATATTAAAATTACATTATAATTATATTTCTAGATGAGAAACAATTCGCTGAACATGGCATATTAAAATAATATACATTATTGTCAAAATAAAATACATGAAATTACAACCATAAGTCGTAATTAACTATTGCGAATTTTCTCACCAAAAATCTTTCTTCTATATTAATTAAGTACTAATTATCATTTTAAGTACTAATTATTTTCGTAGATATTTACTAATAATTATATAAGGCAGTGTAGTTACACTGCTATAGATTTAAATCAGAATACGTTTCATAATACTTATGATTTATGAGAATCGACATACATTTCTAATTAAATTTATTTTAATGATGTATTAATTATATTGTAACACTATAATTTTCATTAATGTTGTTAAGACTTAATTATGTATTATAATTATGAGAAAACTAAATTATAATAATATGTTATTATTTGTAAAATGTTTTATAATTATAAATGAAATTGTTATAAACAAACTTGATTTAAAGTTTTGTATTTAATATGACTTACATACAACAATACATAACTAAATGCAAAAAGACTAGATCTCTAGTAGTAGCAGTATTTCTACTGCACACATCAACAAGACGAGTATCACAAGTGAAGTACACCAGGCTGGACTACACAATAATTTATAAGATTTTGTTCAGATAAAATGTACCAATATTCGATTTTAATTTTTGCATGTGTTTTGTGTAGTTCGGTTAGTAATTCATTAAAAGTTTGTTTAGTAATATTTTTATTATTGGGTAGAATACCTGAGTTCTGAGTAGAATATAGTTTTGTAATTATTTGATATAAATTTTTCTTAATTTTATAATTAATCAAATTTGTCTTATATAAATAATATCAATTGAATTAGCTAATATAATAAAAACAGTTAGTAGATTAGAGATTTTAAAGCATTTTTTTAAATTAATTAAAATTAAACTGTTACTACAAAATAAGAATGAACTTCTAGTCTATTCAATTCTAAGTTGAAGCGTAGAAAAACAAACATCCGTGATCAGCTGTTGACGAGTACATCCACAATTGACGTCATAGGTCGGTGCTAAATAGAACTCGCCGAATCGGATGTTTAATTAAAAATTGAGTTTAAATACAAATGATATCATCAGTTGTTAGTTCAAATACATTAACAATTGGCACTATTTTCCATCTATTGTGTACAGGGTAGTGTAGTGTAGACAAACAGCATATACAGGGTGTTAGACAATAAATAGTTGAATAACTTTGGTATTTTGAAACCTATTTGAATGGTTTAACAACCATTTTAAGTAGTTTTGTGAGTACTATCAAGGCAGGTATACATATAATACATGTATGTTGTTGTTGTTAGTATTTTTGCAAAAAACTTAGATTTAGTTTTTTAAACGGCAAGAAATATATATTTAATGTTTTTTGGTCTCCATGATGTTCTGAACCCAACCATGTAAAATAATTATATACTTCTATGCAAATATTTTGCCATAAATTTAAAAGTTAAAGATAAATACAAATTATCAATTGTTTATTACGTTTATTTTTTAATTTGTTTTTGCAATATGCAATTGTCGTTTGACAATAGATTGATTAAAAAGTTTTGATGCCAGTAAATAAAACAATTAAGGTTTTATATA
Organism: Tachinus rufipes; assembly: GCA_963932245.1. Classification (NCBI taxonomy): domain Eukaryota; kingdom Metazoa; phylum Arthropoda; class Insecta; order Coleoptera; family Staphylinidae; genus Tachinus; species Tachinus rufipes. The sequence continues at coordinate 38,172,544 of OZ010741.1, read as the reverse complement.
ACAATATAATAATTTAAAGTGTATAATTTTATAATTGTAATTTTTTTCTTAATTTTCTAAATTTTTTTTTTGTTAAAATTTGTGATTTATCGAAAATAGTAATTTTGCTGCATAAGACATTTTAATTAAATTTGCTTAATTAATTAATTATGTAGTTTAAAAATTCTATTACATTTACTAAAATTTTGTAAGAGTTTATGCTAGATTTTGGTACAATATATCTGGATTTTGTTATTTTTTATAAACATTTTTGACATTTTATAAACATAATTTTGCGTTTTTAACTGTTTTTAGCCAGATTTTGGTTTTTTAAATTTTTTTGTTTTAATATTTTATGACAGAATTTTTCCATGTTTGAAATTTTATAAAATGTTCCATTTTTAATAATTTATGGCTAAACTTTTCAACAATATTTTGATGTTTCAAATCCAAAATTTATTATCTTAGAGATTTTATAAAAAAAATACAGTTTTAAAAAAAGATTTGCAGCGTTTTGATATCTATTGCACTTTTTAACAGTTAATGACAAAATATTGGTTCTTTCTGACAATTATTTTATACTTTATGGCAAAATTTTGTTATTGTTGACATTAGATAAAAAATGTTGCATTTTTTAACAGAATTTAACGATTTTTGACAATATTTTGATATTTCAAGACCGGATTTTGGTTTATCAACAATATGTTGATATTTTATGGCCGAATTTTACTAATTTGACATTTCATTAAAAAACATATTTTTTTAAAATGTATGTGTAAAATTTTGGTTCTTTTGAACAATATTTTTGATATTTTATAACAGAATTTTGTTATTTTTAAGATTTCATGAAATAAGGCCATAAATATCTAAAAAAACTACTTGGAGCTATTTTACAATTGTTCAAAATTTTGTTATTTTTCACTTTTCAACTGTTTTTGGCCAGAGTTTTATTTTTTAAAATATTTTTTATTTTATGACAGTTTTTCCATTTTTGATTTTTATAAATAGTTGAAGTTTTAACAGTTTATGATGAATTTGGTACTTTCTGACAATATTGTTAAATAAATATTTGCACGATTTGTTAGTTTATGACCGGATTTTTAATCATGAAATCATTCAAATCCGGTTAATAGTTTATGGTAAATTTTAGTACTTTCTGACAATATGTTTATACTTTATGCTCGGATTTTGATATTTTTGACATTCTATAAATAAAATTTAGCAATTTTCGACAGTTTATGACCGGATTTTAAATACTTTACATTTTAACAGTTTATGCTTAATATTTGGTTTCTTGTAACACTATTTTAATAAGTCGTAGCCAAATTTTGCTATTTTTGACTATTTAAGAAAAGAATTTTGTACTTTTTATCACTTTTAACAACATTTTGATGTTTTGAGGCTGAATTTTGCAATTTTCAAAATTTTATGAATAGATTTTGGTACTTTCTACAATATTTTATATCCGGATTTACCTATTTTTGACATTTTATGAATAAAATTTTGCTATTTTTAAGGTTTTATAAAAAAATAAAACAGTATATTCTTTGATGTTTCAAGGCCAAATTTTATTATTTTTAACATTTTATAAATAGAACTTTACACATTTCAACCATTTTAGCAAAGATAGTTCTTTCTGAAAAATATTTTAATATTTTATGACCGCGTTTTTATTTTATACTTTTTAAAAATAGAATGTTGCACCATCTTTTCTTTGGCATTTATTCACTCGCTGCATCTTAGTATTTTTATCTTTTAGAAAAGTCTAAAATCGCAAGTATTTTCATTTTGCAATGTACTTTTTTGTTATTATTACAGTTAAACTCAGCGCACCAAACCTATAAACAACCTATCAAAAACACAACACAGACAACTGAACAAACCCTCTTATTTTATGACGTCATCATAAAATAAGAGATGGGGAGGTAAATGCGTACGGACATATCTTCTATTATGATATCTATGGCTATACTATATCTGCTTTTATAGCAACCATTTAAAATGGTTTTTGAATAATTCAAATCGGTTTAAAAACAACGGAGTTATTCAGCCGTACGTTTTTTGTCTAACACCTTGTATAAATATAGTGTAAACTGCTAATCGGACAATCATCTCGGATTTGAACGTTCGGATCGAACCAAAACTTCCAGGTTCGATTCCCATAAACATATTGCTAATTGCCGATTAATAAGTACAGCCCAATATTTAATAAGTATGTTTGGTTATAAAAATTACAATTGCAAATAAAATTGACCGACATGATTTTTTTAACTGATTAAAAGTGAATAATAATTGTAATGTAGTTCTTGCAAATATATTTTATATTACATAAATTATGTAAGCATATTTTCATTTCTAATGTGAAATTGATTGGTCTCAATGTTAAATTGATTATTCCCGATTTGAAATTGATTAGTGTCAGTATGATCTAAAAAGGTATGGTTGCATTGCAATTGCATTCAACGAGGCTGCTAAAAGATGAAAACCAAGTATAGTACTTAAAAATGAGTAATAATAAAAATTACGCTTTTCATTTATTATATGTTTTACTTATTAATTTTAATTGTTTAAAATACTTGACCAAAATATAAACAAATAAATAATAAAGCAATATGTATGCATTAAACACATTAACAAAGCTTTTGACCGTGAAAATCATAATGTTTTGTTATGTAAACTAGAGCTTTTAAGTTTTAATAATTATAGTAGCATGCATGATTATTCCTTTTAAGAGTTTTGTTAACTTGTAATATATGTTATTAATGTTTATAGTCTAGAGCAGGGGTCGGCCTTTGTTACGCTTATTGGGTAAATTTCATATGAATATGAAATTTTTATAAATTATTCGATTCATTTTTAGTCTTTTTTTTGCATTAATTGTTTTTTTTAACTTATTTACAAATTTACATAATAAATTGGTGTTTTAATTTTAATATTTTTAGCAAAGATTTTGTTTTAAAATTAAATTATACATTTTCAATTTGAATACAATTTCTTTCACAGGTAGGTTGGTCCATTTCCGTATCTTCCTAAACAATGATAGTTTTTTTCAATCAATCTGGTCTTCCCTTCGACTTTACCTTGTAATATTAGATGGAGCGTGTGGTATTTCGGTCCACGTATGATGTAGCAAAAATAACTGTTTCTTTTGTTTTACAGTGTTTAAAAGTTCTCTATTATTTATCCACTAGGCAAAGTACTTGTTCGTCTGGTATACAATGTCCATAAATTTTTTGGCATTTTACGATAGCACCACATTTTCAATCCTTCCAGTTTGTTCAATAGTGCTATCGTCAAGATCAAGATTTAGCACCTGTACAGTAACAGCGACTATACGTAGCATCTAGTGGCGTGGTTCGGATTACACGTTAAACTGTAGGTTCCCCTATACCTGCAGCTAGTACTGTACAATAATAAGATATGGCTTTTTGATTAAAAAACTTGGGAAAGTCAATAGTAGTAAAAGTTTTTATATGGTAACTTAAAAACACATTTTAATTTTGGATAAAAAAATATTATCTGATTATATTTTTTCAAAGAAATTTATTGACTGGGACCACATTATATTGTTAATGTCAATTTATTTTTAATGAAAGCAGTGATGAAATGATAAATGTTGATCAATATTTTTATGTAGTATTTAATTACATTTACTCATGTTCGTGTAAAATTTATGAATCGTGTTACGCAACAATACGTTTATTACATATAATGATGAAGCGCTTGGGAGCTTTTTATCTGCAGTAATAGCTTTGCGCATTAGAAATACTATTAACTTATTAATTATATACATGTATTCTAAATAACTGAGATTCTATAGGGAAATGTACAATCTACAGTTATAGTTGTTTCATAGTATACGTTTTTATTTGAAAATCAAACACTGTATATTTTGTGAAAAGAGTGTACCATGTACAATTAATTTTTAGGATTAATCTTAAATTATTTATTACGTTTGCATTAATATAATAATAAAAAATAGTCAACAGTACAACAGTATACAGGATGTTTCAAAATTGCACAGAAATATTTTAGAAACTTCTTACTTCTTACATGTTCGTTTATTAATTATAATATACTTATTTATACATATTATATATACATTTGGTTATAAAAACAATTATGTAATGTAGTATAATCATCTCTCCGTAGGGATTTTTGGGGTATTTGTCATTTATGTTATTTAACCTTATAGTGTTTTGATGTATATTATTTTACATTTTAACTTTTATATTTGTGTTTTCATTAAATGTTGTTTTAGTTACATTAAAAATTACTGAGAATATTGCTAATAATATCAAAACCGATAAACGCGTGTGGAAGCTTTTTTATTTTTGGTGTTCCTAATAACAAAATGACAAACTGCAACAGTATACCTGTAAAATGTTTAACAATGAATGTCGTAGTAATAATGCATTTTGTGATATGCTAACAAACTTTTTCATTTGATCATTCTCTATAGCAGCGCTTCTTAACCTTTTTGGCTGGCGATCCAAAATATAAATATACTTAAAGCCAGCAATCCAAACTGTTTTTTTTTTAGTATAAAATAAATAGGTAAATTAAATTTATTTTAACAAAATTTATATCTATAATGTGAAATTTAAAATTAAAACAGTTGTGTTTTAGTATGAAATTTTTTTTTTCATTTAATATCTTAATTATTAACATCACAGAATCATTAACTATACTACCCAAAGCAAAAAAAAAACTTATGTAAACTGTTAAAACATGTAAAAATGTTCATGAAATCTTAAAAATCTGGTTATAAAATATCAAAATATTGGTAGAAAACACCAAAATCCAACCATAAAGCTTAAAACTGTTAAAATATGTTAAATTTATAAAATCTGGCAATGAAATATCAAAATATTGTTGGAAAAAACTCCTTCTTCTTTATGTGGCATCTCCTTTCAGGAGGTTTGCAATCATCATCGCTATCTTCATCTTGGAAGCAGCAGCACGGAATAACTCTTGGGATGTGGTGTTATACCATTCTCTCAGGTTACGCAGTCATGAGCATCTGCGCCTACCGATGTTCCGCTTGCCTATTATTTTCCCCTGCATTATCAGTTGGAGTAGTTCGTATTTTGCTCCTCTGGTTATGTGCCCTAGATATTGCAGCTTTCTTCTTTTTATTGTTTGTATAATTTCTTGTTCTTTGTTCATACGTTCTATCACTTTAATGTTTGTCACTTTGTTCGTCTATGACATTTTAAGCATTCGTCTGTAGCACCATACTTCAAAGGCCTCTAGCTTTTTTATTTCATTTTGCTTTAGAGTACATGCTTCCATTCCATAGAGTAGTATGGAGAATACGTAACCTCTAAGCATTCGTGTACGCAAATCAAGTTTAATTTGCCTATCACAGAGAAAAGCACGCATTTTAAGAAATGTGTTTCTGGCCATTTCAATTCTGCATTTGATTTCTATGGTTTGGTCTATAGTATTGGTTATCCATGTGCCAAGGTATTTGTATTTAGTTGTCTTTTCTATACGTATGTTGTCAATGTATAGGTCTTGATGTTGTGTTCGGGTTTTAGTTATTACCTTATACTTTGTCATTTTCAAGTTCATTTTAAGACCATATTGCAGACCGACATCATTTAACTTGTTTGTTAATATCTGAAGGTCTGCAAGAGTTTCTGACATTATAACAGTATCATCAGCATACCTTAAATTGTTAACCGTCTGGCCGTTTATTGTGATTCCAGTTTTATCTTCACTTAGTGCTTCCCTGAATATCTCTTCGGAGTACAGATTGAACAGCATGGGAGACAATATACAATGTATTTTGTCTGGTTCGTCATTGTCTACTTTTATCGCGGCTGTTTGGTTCTAGTAGAGCGATTCGATAATCTGTATATCTCGAGAGTCAATATTTCTTTGCTTGAATAGATCTATTAGAGTATCATGTCGAACCTTATCAAAAGCCTATGAAGCATGCGTGTGTATCTAGGTTCATATCTAAACATCTCTGTGTCAATACATTAAAACTGAATAATGCTTCCCTTGTACCAAAGCCATTCCTAAAACCAAATTGAGTGTTTCCTATGTTTTTTTGTAGCTTGTTATAAAGTATCTTGTGAATAATTTTGAGAAATGCTTTTAGTGTGTGATTCATCAGACTAATAATTCTATGGTCGCTACATTCTCTGGCATTTGGTTTTTTTGGTATCATTATAAAAGTAGATTTTATCCATTGTTTTGGTATTATTCCGGTTCTGTAGACTGTATTAAAGAGATCTACCATTATATCTATTTGGTCTTCATTTATTAGTTTTAGGAGTTCGCTTGGAATTTCGTCAGGTCCAATAAGAAAAAACTAATATCTAGCTATAAACTGTTAAAAAGTTTATAATCCTAATTATAATAATCAAATCCGTTCATAAAATTTAAATATTGTCCAAAAAAAGACCAAAATTAGGTCATAAACTGTTAAAATATTTTCAAAAAGCACTCAAATTTGATATAAACTGTTAAAACTGCAAACTTATATTTATAAAAAGTCAAAATAAACTTGTCTTTTTATGCACGGTAGACCTAACACAAGCATACGGCTGACAGACATAGCTATCCTGCGTAATTTAGGAATTAACAACAAATACATCAACATTATCCAAAACTTAAACAGAAACAGCAGACCCTATATTAAAGTCAATGAAAGAAATAGATGTAAAGGCTGAAATCAGACAAAGAGATAGTTTAAGCCAAGCACACTAAATATAGGCTAATTGCAGAAAACAAGGATGATGCAATGGCTCTTATTTAGTTTCTGCAGCAGCAGAAACATAAAAAGTTTATGGTAATTTTGAAGGATCCCATCCAAAAAAGTTTGGAATCTTAGCAAAAAACCTCAAAAATCTCCAGCAGCTTAAGAGTTGTGGTATGGAAAAACAATTATATGTCCACTAGAGTGGGATTTAACTTTTTTTGTCAAATTTTGATGAACGCCGGGCCATATTATGTTTAAATACCAAAAAATAACATCGTTAAATTTTAGTGTCAATAGTTTGAGTATTTGAGTCAGGTGCCGCAAGCGCAAAAACTACTAGTGTTAAAATTGCCCAAAATCGACATCAAACTTTTGAAATGAGCTTTTTTTGTTATACAATGTTGTTTTCTACTAAATTTTATGTTTCTAAATCAATTGTCATCAACTAGAAGATTATACAATGCACAGAAAAAAGTTATAAGTCAAATAATCTAAAAAAACTGAGTTTTTTAAATGATAAAAATTTAATCATTTTTTTGAACGAATAATGTTTGAGATTTTAAGTGACAAGACTGGCAGTACTCATTTTAAATGTAAATTTTGTGCAAAAATTGTCTTTGTTTAATTTTTGTCAAAATATTAAATACGATTTTTTTAAAATTTTTAATCATTTTATATGATTATTTGACATATCTTTTTTCTACGCATTGTATGACCTTCTAGTTAGTGACATTCAATTTGAAAACATAAAATATAGTAGAAAACTACATTGTATAATAAACAAAGCTTATTTTAAAAGTTCTTTTATTGCTTGAACCTCTTGTTTGTTAGTTTTTGCGCTTGCGTCACCGTATAGACTTAATCATTTGGCACCAAGTTTTAATAATGTTATTTTTGTTGGTATTTGAACATACCACCCGGTTCTCATAAAAATTTAACAAAATATGTCCACAAAGAGCAAAGTTAAGACATATAAAACTACTGTACGGCCAACCCTAATCTACGCCGCTGAAACCGGTGCAGAAACATCTAAAACCAGAGGATTAATAAAGAGCACGGACATGAAAACTCTTACAATAGTAAAATAAGTAACCCTACGTGATAAAACCAGAAACAAAGCCATCAGAAAAGAACTATATGAGTCAGACGTACCAAATGGATAGAATGAACCGTGGTGTGAGTATAATGGTGTGTCCGTCTCGTGAACATGACGTCAGGTGGGTGATAGAAACTACAACAACGCGCAATTTACACGAATCACACGTTTAAATTTATAATAATAATGCGAGTTCTTATCACCCACTTGACGTCATTGTTTAGAGATTGCCACACCTATATACTCACACCACGGAATGAACCACAACAGACCCGGCCTATAAGGCGACTCCTAAACAACCTTCTACATACACATCTCCAAACGGAAGGTACATGAGCCGAAAGGTCTCAAACTTTTAGGCAATTCCCAGATGGGTTTAGTCGGTAGGCACACTTAGAAAAGTGAATCCGACACGTCCTGGGGGCTAAGTTTTTAGAAGATTCCCCATCAACGCCTAACAAAAAAAAACACAACAGCCAAATGGATTAAAGACCCCAAAGTAGAGAAGACGTCCAGACAGACCACCTAAAAAATGATTAAAAAGCTGGACGTCAGTATTAGGAGAAGACCAGAAAACATATAACAGGACTGAGTTCTGAGTTGAGACTGAGAAAAAAATCAACAATAACTAAACCAGGTCATATAACATTCAAATGTTTTTAGATATTAACAAAATCCGGCCAAAGCCGGATTAAAAGTGCAACTTTGTATTCTATTTAATATCAAAATATTGTTACAAAGCAAAAAATATTTAAGAATTCACAAAACTAGCAAAATCTCGCCATAAAATATCAAAATAATGTTAGAAATAGAAAATAACAGTTTAGCTATTTATAACATTATTAAAATATGTAAAATTCTTATAAAATCTCAAACATGGCAATATAAAATAATAAATATTCTATATTATTTTTTTTGCCGGTACATTCAGAAAGGTATAAATTATGATATGTCGCAGTGTTTTTTGTCAAATTATATTTGCAAATAGCAACAAAATGCGTTCAAAAGTTTTTTCGGCTATTTCCTAACTATTATTTGACTAAAACACCTCGGCATATCACAGTTTGCTTCTTTCTAGTGTGAAAAAATAAATTGATTATCAAATTATATGTAGACACAGCACTGACGCCAAAGTTACCGTTTTTGTTAAAATACTACAAATCAAGGTAGCGATCGGAATGGTCTTAAGAGCTAAACTATAAATACAAAAAGTTATTTATTATAAATGTTATTACATACAATTTTTGCAATCTTTTAAATAAATTCTGAAAAAGCAGGTGTTATTGGCCAAAACATTAAAACTTTGATTGATTTGGATGTCGCCAGAGGAACTGCCTGATAGCTTTGTTTAATTTTGTTTTCTGTTCTTTTTGCAAATATTTTTTGTTTCACCCAGAAAACGCTATTTTCTTTTGTTTTCTGCTGAATTGTCAATATAACCTTTGGCAACCGTGTTAAATCGCCAGTCACTACGGTGCTTTACTGTCAGTAGGTAAGCTCCTGAATCTGCCAACAGGAACGTAGATGACATACGGAAACAATAGCTTGTATATTTTTCCGTATGTTTAAGTTTAAGATAAAAATCAATTTGTTTTGGCAAGGATCCAAAAGAATATATGTTCAAAAAATCTCTAGTTATTTCGTTTTGATGTTCGGTAAGAAAAAAAAAACACTGCCCTTTGTCTTTAACATTTTTTAACAATAATTGTTTTAATTCCTCTCTGCAAGTTCATGAAAGTCCAACAATCAGTGCCACTTTTTTAAACAATTTTTTAAATTTAATTCTAAAAAGAATCATTTAAATATTTTTTTAAAGAACGCTTCTAAGTTTTAAATATTGTTTGTTTATCGACTGTTATGTTATTAATATTATTTAATTAATTCTTGGTAGTAAATTTGTTTATTTGTGGATATCGATATTCATTTTAATAGATATCGTTGTACGTATCATTGAATAAAAAGCCTAGAGAAAAGAAAGTTTATAAGTAGTAGATAAGTTGGCAAAGCATGTTAGAAGTACCTTATCATTTGCATAGATGTGTATTTTTTTTTTCATGCACAATTTTTTAAACTTGTGGTATGTATACGCCTACTTTGCTTTGGATTTTTCAGAAAGCAATTCAGAAATGGCTTTGCTGGCTTCTTCTACTATATTGAAAAAAACACTCACGAAATCACTTATTTTAGGATTGTAGAAGTTTTACAAAATAGTGACAGCAAAGTTGTTTACTATCAAACTGACATTGCCAGTTGCTCAATTTAAAGTGACATGATGGTTACTATGACAAACAATAATGGAGGAGATAATTTTTAAGATAATTTTTTTTTAAATTTATTACACCAAAACGTGTTTTTTGATGATGCTCTCAACTTAATTATATCGTAAATATCTATAAAGATCTTGGAAGAATCTAACTTTTAGAATACTGTTTCAGCAGCATGGTTTGTTGTCTACAACAATATCAAACGAGGTAGCATACAACATCTGAATTAAATATATTAATACCAGATAAAGTGAAAGAAGATGTTAAAAATGCAGCAAAGAGAATTAGAATTAAATTATTGTAAAATTTAAAGAAGATCAGATACGTTACTGAACTTTTTTTTGTATTAATACAAAAAATAAAAACAATATTATTATAACGTTGTCAAAAATTTATAATTAGCATAATAGATAAAACAATTTTTATAAGCTGGATTATACATTTTCATTTACCTGTTTAACTTTTTTTTAAATTATTAACATATATTTAACGTAACATAAGAGATATTCTAAAAGTTGGATAATAGTTATAGAAGTTGTATAAAAACAAGCAGTATTTCCTTTCTATTAGCGGTAAACATACAGCATTTATAATTCCATTTTAGAATGTTATATTGATTATTTTTCTGTATTAATCTCAAATCATTAGTGTTATTATAGGTTGCGTTATCGTGCAATATATCGGATCAAAAAAGTTTGTTGTTTAATTTTATGACAAAAAATTGCCCCAATAGTCATAATACATTATATTTTGTATACTAATGAAATTATTGGTTTAAATCAAGATTACGTAAAATTTTAGAATATTTTTCAGTTTTAAAAGAACCTAAGGACAATCAACAAAATTTGCTTGCCGGACGTTTACGATTTGCTATTTGTTTGAAATGGAACAGCAACCCAATAATATAATTGAACCGTCACATTACTTGTTTCGACTCTAATCGTCTTCCTAAGTAGAATAGTTTGGGTGCGTTCAGCAAACGCAATCGGTGTAAAGTCAACAAAAAACTTTAGATGATAAACATATTTGAAAAATCTTTTATCATTTACATTTACCTAAAGTACCTTATTACAGTTTTTTGTTTGTCTCAGTGGTTGCGTTTGCTGAAAAAATAGTTGTTTATGCAATGTGTTCCGAAATCAATGGGTTTTCACTACATTTCAACATTTAAAAATAGTAAGTCATTTTGACACTAGTAATGACATAAAAATTGTTTTACAATACTTATTAAGGTTCTAGTAGAGTTAAAACTATTTTGTTAATACTTGTACAAAAGCCTCGACAAAAGCTATAATATTCAAAAACTAAAAAAATTTAAAATAATCTGAAAGTGGTTTTCAAGTCAAGCTATTGTTAAATGATGGACTAATTTATACTTTTTAAAAATGTTTATTTTGTTAAAAAAAAAATCTTCAAAGTTACATATATTATGAGCTGTAACTCTAATTGTGCCACCATGTGTATTATGGGACACACTACTAAGATTATTGTATTACAGTCAACATGTACAATGTTATTGTATGAATAGTATTAATTTTTAGAAAACAAAATAAATGTATTTCCACCGTAATGTGGCCAATAACACAAACTTTAAAATACTAAGAATTAACCGAAGATAATAAGAATTAGGTGTCTTCACAACTGTTTTCATTCGATTTAATTTAATTTTGTAACATTAGCGTTTTATAATAAACAAGAAACAATGGTTTAATTGACATTTTGTCATCTCTTTTTATGGCATGAAGCCAACTGCGCATGCAAGATGTATGAATGTAAAATGTACAGAATAGCATACTTTTCTTAATAATAACAGTTTTAAATCTGACACATTATTACAGATGTACAAAAAAAAACATTGGTGTTGGCTTTTAATGCATTTTACTCCACGACATTAATGATAAAATTGAAAAAACAAAAATGATAATTGCAAAATATTTTTTTAATAACTTATCTAGCTGTAATAATTTTATTAATTAAATTATTTGTTTACATTACTTATAATATATTGTTAGAAATATATACCGAAAGTAATAATAATAAATAATAACAAAGTTTTAAAATAATTTATATTAATTTGCCTATTTTTTTCATAAATTTAAACAGTTTTACAATAATATACTCATGAAAGGTGTTTTTAATACTAGCTTAAGACCATTTCTATCGGTTCTTCAGTAGTGTTATAACGATAATAGCAACTTTGGCGACATTCCTATTTCTACAATAATTTGACAATCAATTATTTTTGTTACTCGTACATTCAGAAAGAACCAAACTATGTTTTGTCACAATACTTTGGTAAATTATATTTAATAATTAAAATGTATTCAAAAGTGCCTAAAAACTCATTTATTTCTATATTTGGATATATTTTTCGGCTATTTTCAACTATAATATTACTAAAATAATTCAGAAATGTTGGATTAAAAACTGGAAAACACATTATAATTCAACTATTAATTTTATTTATTATTGAACATAGAACCGTTTCTTTTTTATTTTACAATAAAATTAAGTTAGACATCTTGTCTATTTTTTTAATTAAAGATAAGTGATCCTATTGAATTTTTAAATGTTTTACTTTAGTATTAGCGAACTATCATAGAATATATACATAATTATAATTTCACAAAAAAAAACTGTTGTTCATTTGGTATTGGATGGTAGTTTTGAAATTTATTATAAATAAAATAAATACTTTAACTGGCCTTGAACATTGTAGTTATTCCATTCAGTTTCCAGAAAATGTTTATATTGATCGATAGTTGCTGTCGGCGAGAAATACAATTTTATTGAAGTCAATTATTATATATAAATTGTTTTAAATATTTCAATAACATACAAGACTACGCTCTATATCTTTCTCTGCCTGAAAAGCAAGTTTCAATATTGTGACAATGGACTTTATAAATTCTAATCAATCAGTAATGAGAACTATTAAACCAATTGCATTTTATAGTAGCAACGTTTATATATTAATATGATAATTAACAATTTTTGTGTAAATATTATACGCAACTGGTAAACTAGAATATAATAAAACCTATTAAAATATTAAAAACTATTTAATTATTAATTTAGAATTTATTAAAAAAAAAAAAATTGCAAAAAAGTTTAATGAAAAACAGTACAAGTCTGTAATGTAACCAAAATGTAAACGTTAGGATACTCTTTCTTTATAACAATAAAACAACTGCATGTTGAACTGTATTTTTAAATAAAAATCTCATTATTATTATTATTATCATTATTATGATTAGCCGTGAGAATTATGTTAGAATGTCAATGTGATCAATATATTCATATTCAATAAAATCGTTATCTTCATCATTATATTTAATTGGATTGTATAAAATATTTAAAACAAAAATATGTTAATGAATTCTATAATTATTGAGAAAACAATTAATAAGGATTATTTATAAAATTATATACATACATAGTCCAAATGCTGTATCTCAAATACGTGCATGTCGACTTTATAAAAATCAACTTTTTATTAAAAAAAATTAACTATCGAATTTCCGTTCCCGATTTACTTGATTAACCATAAAAATCGCACTGCAAATCCGCACACTTCGATGTTCATTCGCGCACTAAAATTATGTTCCTACCTACGACTTGCACATACATAGAAATTTAGTAACGATAAAATAAAATCGCGCACGCATTGCATTTTTAATTTATATTATTACTATTTATAAGAATACAATGTTTATTTAGTAAGTTTCTTTCTCAATTTTAAATGATTATTTAATTGCCGCGTACGCGTTTCGCACATCCGCCAGCGACGTTAGCTCTGCAACTGAGAGTATAAACACGGAATCACGAATTATGCTATTCTTTTGAGGATGAGGAAAAGTGACTGACCCTCGCATCTTTGCCATTACCATCGCACGAACCTTCCTACTCATCGAAGATGTTGCGCCTGGTGCATAGGCGTAAGAGCATAATCAGATTAATAATAACAATCGCTCTGTTGGGCGAAGTTGATGGTAATTGATGCGTTTGTTGGCCTTGTACAATTAGGGTAAAAGTTGTTTGTTAAAAAATTATGAAGAACAATTGGAACAATTTAGTGTAATAAAAAAAGTACTAAAACTGTTAATATAATGTTAAACTGGTATTCTTTAAAAAGTTGCGCTTTCCACGTTTATTATGTTTTGTAATTTTATTATACTCGTAGAATTTGTAGTGCAGCAATATGCCAAAGAAAGTGTTCTAACATGACAATAGCTCATATAATGTTTCACAGTGCAAAGCGTATTAACAGTAATATGTAATATTAATGGTCTGATACAAAAAAGTATCAAGGCATAATTTGCATCAAGAGTCGTGTTTTTACTTATTTTATACTAAACCAATCTTACCAATATCTAAGATACCGATATTTAATTATATTTAAATAATAATTATTATACGAAGTGATAGCAATATTAAGTTATTCTTAGAATAAATCAAAAAATAAAAATAAAGTAATATATCTAAAATAACGCGATGTGCATGACATATTTTTTGCCATAATATTAAAATATTTTTAACCTATTGATTTGCTGGAAAGTTTTTTTGAAACTAGTTTTCAAATCTATTAAATCAAAAACAGTTGTCCAATTGCCCACGTAAGCGTAAACTATTGACAAATGTGATGAAATTATTTTTTTACTTAGTAGTTAATAGTTTTCAGTTACCAAACATTGTAGTTGTTGTTTTTTTATCTAAAAATTGATTTTACTGAAGAAGATTGTGTTTATAGCTACAGTTTTACCTACTGTTTTCATGTTTGTTTTGAAACTTGATAATGGTTTGGAAAATGAATTGAGTACCAAATTAAAAACAAAAATTAGTTTATTATTGTAGTCATAATTCATTGCTTACTTTCATAATATGCATGCTAGTAGTTTGGATTTGCTACATATTATTTTCTACTTGCATATATTACAAGTAAAGCTTGAATTTTTATTTCAGAAAATAAATGTCTCTAGCCAATTGGGACTGCAAGTCGTGAGAACTCAAATAAATTCTCTCATCTTATTCAAATCAAGTGTTAACTTTAGCTTTACGTGGTGCAACATGGTGGCACTAACAAAGTTATTATAAAGATTGGGCTCCGCTTTTTATTTATAAGAAACTGGCTCAAAATGCAAATAAATTTTTGTGTATCAACGGTACAAGCATGAAAAGAATTTGGAAAACTTTATTCAAATCTTTATAGCGTTTTAGTTTAACTAAAAAAAATTATTTAAATGCCCATACTAATAGTCAGTTAATCTCGAATTGTTCCGGAATTTATGAATTCTAAATTTATTTATTTGAATTTATGTCAAAGTTTGTGGAGTATATAGTAATATACTTATACTCCATAGACCTTGCTTATATTTGTAAAACTTAACTAACACTGATTATTTATCATATTATTTATTTAAAATTCATTATAAATACGACCATAGCTGTTTACAAATATCAGAATTAATAATTGACACACTAATAAACAATCCAAGATTATTTGAATCTAGGATTATGTTGACGGTTGCATAGTTTTCAACTTAATCTGAGCAACTGAAAATGTCAGTTTAATAGTAAACAAATTTGATGTTGTAAAAAAAGCAAGCAAAGCTATTGCCACTGTTATTGCTTCTTAAAAAATCAAAGCTAAGTATGAATATGGGTAATTAATTTTATTATTTTTGTACAATTCTCAAAAACTCAATGTCTCAGAATTGCGCTTAATTTTAGTACATGAAAGTATGAACCAAAAAAAAAAAAAAGATTCACAAAGTTTAAGCCTTCTAGACCCTTTTTTAATCTTTTTATACCCTTAAAAGGGCTTAAAAAAGCTATTTATTTAATTTCCTTTTTTCAGCCCTAGAAATAGGTACCGATACGTACCCGGTGACAAATGATTTGATATTTTATGTACTTTGATCTGAAAATTTCACATATTGAGGTATCTTGTAGATACATTAATATATACTGCTCCGATTGTGAACACATTTTATAAAATTTGACCTGACTTCAAAGACACTACTGCAAAATCACAATATAATTAGATTCACGAAAGCTCAAAATGTTTTTTATTTAATACCATTTCCGAATGTTTAAAGTTTTTTATGATCACTCAAGTACTTCCGGAGATATAGTGTTTCAAAGTTGGCAATTTTTGACAAAAAAATTCAATAATTCAAACAAGAAGAATTGAAATTTCAAGTATCACATAAAAAAGTTGAAAAATTTAGATGAATATGGTTGTAAAATTCTCAAGTGACTTTTTGTATTTTTTTTTTCTTTGATTGTTTTTATATGTCTGAATCAGGTACCCACAATTGAAATATCTCAAGAACGGTAGTGATTTGCGTCTCTGGAGGAGATCTTAAAACATGGCGCATAACAGTTCGTTTGATTGCACCACCAAAACCATCACATTAAGTATGTTCCATTTGACCGTTTTATGCACCCAGTGCGTTAGAGGTCAAGTGCGACTATAATCGATGTGGAATATTCGAGCTAGAACATTGCACCGCGGTTATTCCCGCTTAAAACGTCAGTTTTGTTTTGTGCATGGCCGCCGCGCTTAAATTGTACATTTTGAATTGTACTTATCTATGATTTGTACATAGCGGTCGTATAAAACCATGGCGGATATGTATAATATAAAATTAGAAATTAATGAAGAAAGATATTACCATATCATTCAAATCTGAACTGTCTTTTTAAAATTTCGCGGGCAAGAACGTCTCGCACAAAGAAATATGGCGTTTTCTATCTGTCATCTGTCATCTGTCATCTGTCATCTGTCATCTGTCATCTGTCATCTGTCATCTGTCATCTGTCATCTGTCATCTGTCATCTGTCATCTGTCATCTGTCATCTGTCATCTGTCATCTGTCATCTGTCATCTGTCATCTGTCATCTGTCATCTGTCATCTGTCATCTGTCATCTGTCATCTGTCATCTGTCATCTGTCATCTGTCATCTGTCATCTGTCATCTGTCATCTGTCATCTGTCATCTGTCATCTGTCATCTGTCATCTGTCATCTGTCATCTGTCATCTGTCATCTGTCATCTGTCATCTGTCATCTGTCATCTGTCATCTGTCATCTGTCATCTGTCATCTGTCATCTGTCATCTGTCATCTGTCATCTGTCATCTGTCATCTGTCATCTGTCATCTGTCATCTGTCATCTGTCATCTGTCATCTGTCATCTGTCATCTGTCATCTGTCATCTGTCATCTGTCATCTGTCATCTGTCATCTGTCATCTGTCATCTGTCATCTGTCATCTGTCATCTGTCATCTGTCATCTGTCATCTGTCATCTGTCATCTGTCATCTGTCATCTGTCATCTGTCATCTGTCATCTGTCATCTGTCATCTGTCATCTGTCATCTGTCATCTGTCATCTGTCATCTGTCATCTGTCATCTGTCATCTGTCATCTGTCATCTGTCATCTGTCATCTGTCATCTGTCATCTGTCATCTGTCATCTGTCATCTGTCATCTGTCATCTGTCATCTGTCATCTGTCATCTGTCATCTGTCATCTGTCATCTGTCATCTGTCATCTGTCATCTGTCATCTGTCATCTGTCATCTGTCATCTGTCATCTGTCATCTGTCATCTGTCATCTGTCATCTGTCATCTGTCATCTGTCATCTGTCATCTGTCATCTGTCATCTGTCATCTGTCATCTGTCATCTGTCATCTGTCATCTGTCATCTGTCATCTGTCATCTGTCATCTGTCATCTGTCATCTGTCATCTGTCATCTGTCATCTGTCATCTGTCATCTGTCATCTGTCATCTGTCATCTGTCATCTGTCATCTGTCATCTGTCATCTGTCATCTGTCATCTGTCATCTGTCATCTGTCATCTGTCATCTGTCATCTGTCATCTGTCATCTGTCATCTGTCATCTGTCATCTGTCATCTGTCATCTGTCATCTGTCATCTGTCATCTGTCATCTGTCATCTGTCATCTGTCATCTGTCATCTGTCATCTGTCATCTGTCATCTGTCATCTGTCATCTGTCATCTGTCATCTGTCATCTGTCATCTGTCATCTGTCATCTGTCATCTGTCATCTGTCATCTGTCATCTGTCATCTGTCATCTGTCATCTGTCATCTGTCATCTGTCATCTGTCATCTGTCATCTGTCATCTGTCATCTGTCATCTGTCATCTGTCATCTGTCATCTGTCATCTGTCATCTGTCATCTGTCATCTGTCATCTGTCATCTGTCATCTGTCATCTGTCATCTGTCATCTGTCATCTGTCATCTGTCATCTGTCATCTGTCATCTGTCATCTGTCATCTGTCATCTGTCATCTGTCATCTGTCATCTGTCATCTGTCATCTGTCATCTGTCATCTGTCATCTGTCATCTGTCATCTGTCATCTGTCATCTGTCATCTGTCATCTGTCATCTGTCATCTGTCATCTGTCATCTGTCATCTGTCATCTGTCATCTGTCATCTGTCATCTGTCATCTGTCATCTGTCATCTGTCATCTGTCATCTGTCATCTGTCATCTGTCATCTGTCATCTGTCATCTGTCATCTGTCATCTGTCATCTGTCATCTGTCATCTGTCATCTGTCATCTGTCATCTGTCATCTGTCATCTGTCATCTGTCATCTGTCATCTGTCATCTGTCATCTGTCATCTGTCATCTGTCATCTGTCATCTGTCATCTGTCATCTGTCATCTGTCATCTGTCATCTGTCATCTGTCATCTGTCATCTGTCATCTGTCATCTGTCATCTGTCATCTGTCATCTGTCATCTGTCATCTGTCATCTGTCATCTGTCATCTGTCATCTAATTTTATATAATATATTATATAAAAATAGATATATAATATATTATACAATGTAAACACAGTTGTAATAATCAAAATCAAGCATTGTTTTGATCTCTGTCGACTGTACAGTGTTCTGCTTTACCGTCTGAGTTGATTTTATGTGATACGTGAAATTTCAATTCTTCTTGTTTGACTTATTGAACAATTTAATTATGAATATAGATTATCGTTATCTTTCAGTCAAATTCGTAGTTTTTTTCTGTGTGCCCTCTAGCAATAAAACTAGGCAAAATTTAAAAAAAAAAACATGAGTTTATATCGACAGGAAATTTTCCGTTCTACAACTTTATTTTTTTATAAAAAATTCTTTTGAAAATTAAAAAAACTAAATTTATACGCAAGATTTATAATACAAAATATAAAAAAATATAAGAGAATTTAATAAGTAGAAAGTAAAAGATTATGGCCAAATCTTATAAGTTATTATAAAAATTTCTTTGTTTAACAAATAAAATATGGTAAAGACATTTTTATTTATACATAGTGATTTGTTAGCTTTTAAATTGCACACTTTTAATGTTGTTTTGCTTATTTAAGTTTATTTGCACAATATATCACGATATAAACATACAAGGAAAAGAGTAGGCACAGAAACAAACCTAATACTTATCTTTAGTTAAGATTAAAAACCAACGTTTGCTGATATACCCTGTTCACGCTAAAACCGGCAGTTTACTTTTGGAATTTTGGAAAGCGAAACCAATCAGTAACGAGTGCTTTTACCTTTTTGTACGCACCCATTGATTGTTATGAATGCACGCGTTAGACAGTAGTTTTACCCAACTAAATTACAAGTAAAATTGATAGTTTTAAATCTGACTTTAAAATCATAAAAGCTTGGTGTTTTGTACGATTCTGCGCTTTAATAATAAAAAGTAGAAATATTTTATATTTTCCAAAACCATATTATCAAACATGGAAAAAAATCTTGAAACTTAGTAGAGTACTAGTAAAGTAAAGTAGTGTTTTTTTCTTAGGTTTGCTAACAGTTATTGAGATAGAATGTTTATAGTGCAGTCACACAAAAGTTCCGATAGTTTTGTTTTACGTAACCTTAAATGATTGATTGAAATTACATATTATGCAATCTTTCAATCTAAATTAACGTATGGATGCTTCACTTTTCTTTTTGCAATGCCGAAAAATTAAGGTTATCACTGGTTTAAGGTATAGAAAGACAACTGCAAACAATTCAAAACTTTACAAGACACTACCACGTTTGTATGTTTATGAACCTTAAATAGCCTTAAATATATTAAATCGTATTGTGAGTTATATAATACCTATGCTGTAGTTTACGAGCATAATACTTGAAGTTAAAATAAATTTTGACCAAAAATGCATAGTCTTCCAAAAAGCAGTAATTTAATTTTTATTGCATAACATTTTTAATGTACTTACAACAGATTCACCATTTAATATGTTTAACTAATCAAAAAATCTATATTTAAGTTTCATCTCTCGAATCCAGCTTCGGCATTTTTTTTTTTAAGAATTTGCATTTATTAATTCAGGACGTTAATCTAATACATGATTAGTGTCCATTTAACCATAATTACTTTTAACATAAAAGTGTGGGTGGACCAAATACTAGGCCTTGTCAGTATCTACAACGCCTCTATTCTCTTAATTAACGGGTGCGATAGATAGTATATATTTGTGTGTTTAATTCCAGGTATTTATACAAGGCAGTTTGCGTGGTAGTAGCATAAGTGTAAGCCCTAAAATTTGGACCATGCAAATAAAAGAAAAAGAATACGTTCGGACAAAGAAGCTTGGAAATACATAAACACAAGAAAGAAGAAGTAGAAGAAAAGAAAACAAACCAATTTTAATCGAAAACTGAACACTTGACTAAAATAACAAAAAAAACGGCCAGGTGTAGATGGAATATAACATAAAGCATGAATGTATGGTACAAATCAATCTGATTGAGAAACTGAGTGAGATAATAAATAAAGTATAGAAGAGAAAAGGGTTTCATACTCAGTGGAGAATAGGTCTTGTATGTTCGATACACAAAAAAAAAGAAAAAAACTCGCAAAAATTCATAGAGGTATAACATTACTGAGTACAACATATAAAATCTATGCCATAGTGCTAGATTGAGCAAAGAGAAATGAATGGGACATTGCCAGACGGACAATTCGAGTTAAGAAAAAGAAGAAAAACCATAGTTAACGTATACATACTACACCATATAATTAAACAAAAATAAGCAGAAAATGAAGGAAAGTTGTATTCGCTGTTCTTGGATCTAAAAGCGGCATTTGACAGTGTAAATAAAGAAAAATTGTAGATGTATTAAAGAAAAGGTAAAGTAAGTGAGCACCTAGTAAAAATAATTAAAATACATAGTAGTCGTGGAAACACTTTAGCGGGGTGTGTGTAAATGGTAAAATGGTAAGTTTTGAAGTACAAAAGGTGTGAGACAAGGATGCCCACTCAGTCCAATTTTCATTGCAAAAAAAATTCTATGTAAGGCGCAATGAGATAGTGATTGACAAAATGAAAGTATGGTTGTTGGCTTATGCAGACGACATGGTAATTGTAGCAAAACAAGCAAAAAAATTAACAAGATGATTAAATGCCTAAAAAAATATTTTAGAAAACAAATGTAAATAAAACAAAAATTATGACGTTCAGAAAGGTAGGAGGAAGACGTAGAGTAAAAAAAAAAAATGGGATGAAAAAAAAAATTGAAGAAGTAAAAACATTTAAATATCTATTATGTGTTTTTTGTATAAACAAAAATGAAAATAAACAAATATAAAATATAACAAAACCGACAAAAGGCAAATATATCAGTAGGACAAGTATAGGAAATTAGTAAAAAATTGTTTTTACCCACAACGCAATTAACTTTATCTCCAGACTAAGTCAGTTAGATGTCGGGTCAAATAAATTTTGTAGATTGGGCTTAAAACTAAAAATCATGCTCACCAGCAAAAACTGCTTTTGACTAAAAGCCATCCGTATAAAACCTTTTGTCCACACTGACCTCCACAGGCTACTGCCTAAAAAGCAAAGGCGTAAATACTGACTAAAACACCAACATAAGTTTATCATACAGAAACGCTTTTTTGTTTTAAATTTGTAAAGGAATGTAAAAGAACTACTTAGGAACTTTACATATTTTTTGAGCTTCTGGTTTGACAAAGCGTCTTTAGCCAAGAAAACCCGTGTAGATAAAATAATTATTTATTCATACTTCATACTTATTATTATAAATAGTTAAAACTCAGCTTAGATCTGCTTTACCACTTAACCGTATTAATTTTATATAATAATTTTATTCAAATTCTACCTATTTTTTACGTTGTTCATGTGGATTAATTATTAGATATTTTGTCGTAATACGAGTAAACATTAATTTACTGGCTTTTTTATTAAGATTTCTGTCAATTTTATTTAAAGTCGATGATTTATGTGTTAATATATTTATGATTGTTTGATTTAATGTATAAATTTTTATTTTTTCACAATTAAATTTTAATTGATACAGTTCTACAAAATGCATTTTAATCTTGTTTAACATTGCATCATTAGTATTAGTAGAAAAATACCTGATAAGCTCTCAGCAGTCTCACGCGAAATTTTTCTGCAGTGATAACATATATTTTTTCATTGTATTTTCTTATGTTTGTAAATATGTAATTTTATTATTTACGTACGAAATAACAATGGAATTTACAAACTTAATTACTTCATATTATTCTTGCTTTTTACGGCCGCATTGTTACCATTATCGCGTTTCATTTCCTCGCTTATTTGCCGTTACAGTATTATAATATTTACAAATTGAAAGGATAATTGGTGTTATTTAAGAAAACAAATACTTTGCAAGTCATAATGATTCGTAATAAATTTACGTATGTATTTCCTTATTGTATTATTGTAACAGCATATATGATGGGCACTTGTAAGCTAATAACTGTATTTAAAGTGTTAAAATCTAAAATGTTCTCGAGTTTTTGAAACGTGTCCTTTGTTTTCACGCACGGGCGTGTTAATTTTTTAAGACCACAAAAGACATTCATACATTTGTTTTCCACGGTTGTTGCTCTTTACTTGATCGAAGACAATACAATGGTTTGTGAATAAATGAAATTAAATTGTATTTTTCTTTTGAGATTACAAAATTATGTTATGAATCAAATCACAATTTATCTATGTATTTAATTTTTTTGTGAACATATGATGCACTCTTCAAACTTTACATTTTGAACAGCAGTCTCAAAATTAAAAATTATTTCAAACAAAAATAAAACAACTTGAATGAAATATTGAAAAATTTACAATAGCCTAAATATATTTTTCATTCAACTAAAACTTATGATCCCCCAATCACAACCTAGTAAAACTACTCAAAAATCATTTCGGTAAGAAATAGTTTTATTTAATTTAATAAATAAATCTTATGTGTTCATAAAACAAAAAATAGGAGACACAATTTTTAATGCAACTTAATGGTTTTGCAGAACAATTTGCTGACAAAGTTTCCAAACCTTCAGAAACTGGTTGCGTGAACATTTTAAGATTTAAGTCAAAGAGACAGAAATAACTAAATATATTGGTAAAATCCTGTTGACCGAAGTTCGAAAAGTATTTAAATTGTACAGACAAGTGTTAAGGAAAACCGCATAACGTAAAAACAAACAATAACATTATTAATTTTTTAATTGGAGACATTGTGAATCAGCGCCAAACTTTTCCTGGCTGACTCGTCTCTTGCGATAGCTATTTGCTGTAATAGACTTTAGAAAACATGAAACCTTAGATACTTGACCTACTAAGGTCTTTTTAAACTATTAAATACTAAGAGAATCAAGGTGCTGGCATTGTAAATTTAGGAAGTTTAGAACTTTTAGAGGCATGTTAATACACTGGCGAGCAAAAATAGAGATCACTTTAAAAATATGACTTAGTTTTACTTCAATTAAATTGTCGTCAGCCAGTTTCAAGAGTTCTATGCGGACTTCATCTGAACCAGGAGTTTTTCCACTATTTGTTTGTTTGATGGCATGTTTAACTTAACTATAAAGTATTTCTAAGCCATTTAACTTTGATCAACTTGTGGTAGATTAGGTCTTTTATTTGCAAATGTGTCTTTTACATACTCTGTCCAAACTACTATTTTCTGCTTAATGTTTGTGATAAAATTACTCTTTGTGCCTTTAAGGTTTATTTATTTAAAAACATTTCTAATTTCAAGGACCTTTTGCCAGCTCTTCCACCCAAAAGTCTACTTATTCTGATAGACTATTGGTCGACAAAACCTCGTTAGTTTCTGTCATAGGGCACCACGTGCAGATGAGGTTGTCATTTGGATTGGCATTGCCATCATCTCTTACACTTTAAACAACCTGCGATCGCTGTTCTCTTGATTGCTTAATGTCTTTAAATTAATATTGGCTGTAGTATTTTTGGTACCCCAAATTAGTGCATTCCGAGTGTCAACTTTTACTTGCTTTGTATACCTTTGAATCAGCTCTATAAACAATAGTCTAATGGTGTGAGAGTATAAAACCACTGCAACCGATCCAAAGCCATAGAAACCAATCATCCAAATGTTGCGTGTAAATTTTTTATAGGTAGAAAGTATGCGTGATCTAACACAAGGATTATTATTTATCCACCGACAAATCCGCATACCGCTAGCATAATCTTCCGATTGTAGGTGTTGTACACGTTGTAGATGCTATGGATATGTCTTGCTTGTGGAGTGTGTTCATTCCTCCTGTTTGAAGAATGCCCATTTGAATATAATAATATTTAGATTTAAAATAAATGTATAAAATACACGCTTAGAGCGTTCCTCCTGATACACCTTGATAGTGTGCCAAAAAACCAATTATAATTGACAGTAAAATATTACTATTTGCAGATTTGCATATCTCAATAGATAGGTTCTGTCGAATGAAAATATTTATACTTTTTTATATTTTTGTCTAATTAATTACACTTAAAACTGTATCTAGTCGTATGCCTTAATTTGAATATATTATAGTAGAATTAATTATCACTTGAAAAATTATATATAATTAAAAAATGCAAAAATTCACAAAAATAGTAGAAAATGCATCTAACTGATAAGCAATTGACAGTTATAGTAATAAATTCAATACGGTTATCATCACTAATATTTTGTTTCCATTTATAGGTAGGTAGTAAATTAATAAATCGCTAGTTATAGAAATATTTTTTTCGAACCTTTAATAGAATCCCGTTGGAAAACGATTGGCACCTTTCACAGTTGCATTTTTGTTTGTTTCACCATATTAAAATTTTTTACGTAATTTTTGAATACCCTGTTTAAAAATGTAAAGTTATACGATTTCGTTAAAATAAGCTATAATTCACACATCGACTAATAAACTTTATGACAGTAATACATTATTTTTAATTAAGTGTAGAATATGTTAATAATTCTTGTAAATTAGTTTTATATTTTTATATATTTAAAGTTACCACCCAGTTTACTTGTTTGTTATCTTAATTAGTCAATATTGCTTAAACTTCCGGAAAATACAGTTAAGGGTTTCATGTAAAATATCTAAAGCTTTAGTTTTGCAATGCAACCATTACATGTCTGCAGAAAACTTTATCTAGAAATAAATTTCAATCGAGGCATTCAATATATCTCCCTAGTGCATCTAGCTCGTGTCCAATAACTTATGCACGTTGATGCAGAAATCTAATACATTCAACTTTACCGTTCATTTACTCGCTTTAACATAACTGCGATGCTTCATTAAAGTTACATCGTCTATACCACGTCACATCAAAACACAATAATTTATTAAGTAACCAATCAGAGTTTCAAATTACATGACATCCACGCGAAAACCTAATCAGACCGTGAAAAATCACATGATTAAACGATTCTCGTTCAAATCACTGACATTTTCATCACCGATAATGGTTATGCTAAAATTCTGCACAGCATTTGATATGAATCTCACACTGTACGGATAACAGTACTGTTTCTTCGCGGCCATCACCATGACGAATTGGAAATGAAATTATTATATTGAAGCAAAAGTAACAGCAACTACGTGCCATTGTGTGCTTTAATAACGTTAGTGTTTTTCTAGAGTACAATTGCATTTATATATTTTTTTCAATTGTAAAAAAAGCGAGCTATAAAAAAGGGAAAGCAGATGCCTCAGGATGATATAAAAATTGTCGGTCGTTATAAATTTATAGCGTATAAAGAGGATATGATCAATTAATTTAGCAATTAATATATTATGTGCTATTTAATTATTATAGGAATACAATAAAGTTCACTGAACAATTCATAGTAAATGTCGTTAAAGTTGTAATTATATATTTTGCAATTTAACATTTAATTGTTCTAACTAAATCGTTAAATATTTTGCAACAATCGTATCTTCGTGGTATTCACATTAGAGCATAATATGGTTTCCAAATACAACATACACAATACGATATAAATTAGTTCCCTATTTTTTTTTACTCTGATTATAATTTGATTTAATTTAGTTTAAATATAATGTTCACAATTTTCTCAAGCGCAATATGATGATGATATTGGAAAAAACCATGATTTTGATTAAAAATGTAGATTAAATTTATGTCAACATTTTTATTATATAAAAAATATCCTATCAAATAAATAACACTCTAACGCGTTGCTCTATTTAGCAATGAAAAGTTGATTTAGCAAATTTGTCTTAAGATTTAATGCTATTTAATAATTCCGTTTTTAAAGTTTTAACATGAAAGTTTTTAGAAGTTCCGGTTCAAAATTTTTTTTGTTAATCTTATTCTATCTATCTATAGACAAGACAAAGGTGAATAACTGAACAGAATAATATAAATTTGAACATTAGTTTGTATATGCAGATCTATCAAACGTGTTTAGATCAAAATTCTCTCATAAACGCATGTGTAAACTATTTAGAGTACACAACGTGCAATAGTCCAGGTTTTTGCTTAATAACTATGCTGTTCAAGCTCCAAGACCGTCTATTATTATAGTTGAAGAGGTGATACTCAGGTGTTATCGTTCAGGCTATGTTGTTTTATTATTAAGTAGCTATCAGTAGTTTGTACAAAACAAAACATGGGACTACTTTGTTGTAAAAATCTTATTTGAGCAATACTTACTTGATTTACACATTTTAAACGCAACGGCTATGAGAAGCCATACTTAAAGCATTCAAAAAATGATTACCAAAAAAACTATTTAAAAAAATGAATTACTAATAAAATAACTTCTCTAAAACCGTTGCCAACTCTTAGACATACATAGGCGCATTATATGCAGCGGTTAAAAAGTGCTCAAGGCAGTTAAATTTTACCATCAATGAAAATAGCTCTAGGTAATTGGTCCTGAAAGGATGCCCTACTCTTACATATAACTCCGCGCGTCGCACCCTAGTTGTAAACTTGCAGGCTAACCTCATCCAAGGTGGAAGATATTGTGCCAAAAAACCCATAGCGCAAGGAATGTTGCGTCTCAAACAATAAATCATTAATATTAAAAAATAGTTCTGTACAAAAAAACAATATTAACAATGGATTGTTTAATTTAAAGTAATTTTTGCTCTCATAAAGACTACCATAATCTTGAGACAACCTCTTATTAAGTCATCAGAGAAATTTGACAAAAAGTTCAATGTTGAACATTGTGCAGATCAATCTACATTGCATTAGTTTTTGCACATTTAGTGCGTATATTGTCATATTGTCAAACACGACATTTATGCTGCACTTGTCCAGGAACACAATTCACATACATACATAGATATCTAATCATGCCGTTTTTCGAGGTAGACAGTAACCCTGTACAATAGCTTACTTTAGTTCTTAAACCTTACAATTTGTACAATTTGTCTTCACGTTTTTCTGTTCTTACACACTTCCTTTGCTTTAGCAATATCCATGACATGTATGCTCTCTTACCTATCCTCCAAACCTATGTAGAATACTACGATTGTATTGGTGACTTTCAAATCACATTTGTTTATTTCATTTCTAACTCTGTCCATACAAGTTTATTCTCACACAATTTTCAAGTATCCCATTTCAACCGCATTTATTTTACATTTGTGTTTCTTTTAACATACCTATGCCAGATCCATACCGTTCTCCAAATAAGGCAACTCTAAACTTATTTGATAACCTTTCTGAAAGTAGTGACAGGCTTCTTCAAAATAATTATAAAAAAACTGAAATAATTTGGTAGAAGATTTTAATGTACATAATACTAAATAGTTAAGCCACCCATCTTTTACAAGACTATCCGGACAACAAGCTATAATTTTTGGTGTTTTTCATAATCGTACCCAACTTATTTAGCAACATATTTTCCTTGTGACGGACTTCTTGGTAAACCAAGATTATTAAATTTGTATCTTTCAACTATTCCACGAGTTGCCTCATCTACCATTATTCTAAGATGAACATAGTAAAACTGATTTTTTTTTAAATAATTTTGATTTTGATATTCATTGCTTATATTCTAATTACCCACATATTGCAGCAAAAAATTTCACAAAAACTGTTCAAAATGTTAACGAAAAATTTGTTCCGTTCTCTGTTATTAAACCAAAACAAAAGTACTTGTTTTCAATTCAAACAAAACAGGCAGTAAATAAGAAGGAAAAAGAATTTAAGAAACTCATCAGTAATCGTTCCAAACAGACTAAAAAAAATTATAAGTTAGCTCGTAATTATTGTGACAATCTGAAAAAGATAGGATTGACAGAAACATAGCTAATCAAATTTCTCAGCTTTCTATAAACAACAACAAAAATAATAAAAAAATAATTTATTGCAACGTAGTACAAAATTTTCAAAATGATAAAAACAATTTAGTTACTACTTAAAAAAAAGCAGATATTTTTGCAAAACAATGCATCTAACTCTACTGTAATAAATTCTCTTATTGCTGTATCTTCAATGTCGGCTAGTGGAAAATACTGGGTTCAATTGATTTTAGTCAACAAGTTGCCAAAAGTTAACTTCTTAAATTAAATACCAAAAAAGCATCAGGTATAGATAAAATTCCAATTATTTATTTATTTATTTATTTATTTACTAGTCAACGGAAGCCATAACAAAATAAGTATATATTTACAATTTAAAAAAGATAAATTAAACATAAAACAACTAATATTAAAAATAAGAATAAAACTTAAATAGTTACAAAATATAAAAAAGGTCACGTATGGGTGACAAGTGCAAGTCGCAGGGTTTTAAAAAAATCTTTAAAAAAATCTACTTTAACTTTGTTGGCGTGCCGCAAAATACGTGTGTGTTTGTAGCTGCCTGCAATGTTGCATTTATACGCCAAAAAACAAACAAACTTTTTTTGAATCTGTTCAATTTTTCCTTTACTGACGGCGGTGTATGGTGACCACACATTTGAACCATACTCGAGATGAGGGCGTACTAGAGCGTTGTAAAGGATAATTAGAGTACGATGGTCACAAAACTCCTTAGAGTTACGCTTGACAAATCCTAAAAGGTGATAAGCTTTAACCACAACAGTATCGATATGTAGTGTAAATGAAAAGCTTGAATCAAACGTAATGCCTAAATCACGAATAGTGTTAACTCTTAACAACATTACATTTATGAGAGAGTAACCATACATCACCGTAGACAGACGTCTAGAAAATGTTATCACTTTGTATTTATTTAAATTATATAGTAAGTTATTAGTCAGCATCATTTAAAGAATGAATTTTCATAAAGAATTGATAAAGATATTGAACAATAAAAGTCCAAGATGTGACCCCTGTGAAACACCCGACGTAACATCAATATTACGAGAAACGCACTGACCGATGCGCACAAATTGAGATCTGTTAGATAAATAAGATTGAATCCACAGTATCAAGGTGTAATTAGGTCTATAGTTTGTTACATCATTTGTAGCACCGGATTTATGAATCGGAGTGACATAAGCTTGTTTCCAGCAAGTAGAAAAGTACCCATAACCAGAGATAAGTTAAATAAAAGCCATAACGGCCAACAAAGGATAAACGCACATTTGTTAAGAAAAAAACCAGTTAATCTATCAGGCCCTGGACGAACTATCACTATTAAAACCCAATAACTTTAATAGTGATAGTTCGTTGACAACATCAGATATTTTTAAAACAAGATGCGATTCATTTATATGGGTAGAAATAGATGGTGGAGAATATGTGCTGTGTGAACTTATAGATGCTTTGTGTAACTTTTTTTTAGCTCTCTTGTAAACCATATTGGAAATTTATAGATTTTTTTTATAACACTTATTTATTTTGGGCACATAATGGTTAATTGTGTCAAAAACTAATGAATAAAAACGGTGACATGCTTTATCAATACTACAATCAACAAACATATTATCCCACCTGGTATTGAGGAAAACATTATTTAAGGAAACATAATCAGCATCCTTGAAATTATATTGTTACACGTTATCTTTGCCACACCATACGGTGTCAGGTGTATCCTGTAAAGAGTCAAGTTTTAAAACTACATCAAACGCAAGATGTTGAAGATCGCATAGTACAATAAGAGACAGCGATTTTGTAAGGCTCAAGTTTGAAGAAAATGCCAAAGGCGCAAACAATAAATCTAGCAAAACCAAATTTATGTTTAGTATGTAGTTTAATTAATGCGAATTAATATACCCCAACGTGTTGAAAACTAAAGTACCTTTAGGACAAGAGTATTCCGTTCTTACACCAAATTCATCATTAATCCACAACGTTTGTGGCAAGTTGTAATCGTCAATAATATAAACAGTGTTGCATTTACTAATTAATTCTACACTTTCACATTGACGTTGGTAAGTAGAGTAATCCAAACTAAGTGGAATATAAACAGTACCTAAAACTATTTTAATACTGCCGATATCAATACAAACATACAATTTCTCATAGACAGAGCAATGACTAAATATTTCAACATGTTGCAATATGATTACGGTCAACCCTGTACACTTTATAATTAAAAAATCCTAATTCTAAGTCTGTAATAAAGCTTATAAGCCACGTTTCACTAAGAATAAAAATATCATGTTCCATTAATGGTATATTGGCATTTAAAGTAAACAATTTTGTGCGTAATCCCCGCACATTTTGATAAAATATTCTCACATTATTTAACTCGGTACAGCTAGAGGTCACATCTAAGGCACGTGCAGACGATGTCCATGAATCGATTATCATTCTTAAAACATTTGCAAATAAATTAGTTCCCATTTTTACAAAAAAATATTTGTCTTATTATACAAAAATTAAACATTCCCAAATTGTTGGAAAATTGCAAATGTTCATCCTACTCCCATAAGAGAGACAAATCAGATTCTTCAAATTATAGACCAATTGCTATATAGTCTAATCTGTCAACAAAATTTAAAAAATATATTAATTTTCACATTGTCAAGTTCTTAGAACAAAATAACTCAAATTTTCAATATGGATTTCGATCAAAACGTTTGACAACAGATCTTCTGACTTATGTTAGTCACAAATAGAATTCTACTTTAGACTAACAAGGAGAAAATCTTGCAGAAGCTTTAGACATTTCCAAAGCGTTTGATAGGGTACGGCATCTTAAATAAATAATAGTATACCGTACCACTTAATATTTATTCTTAGATACTGAGCACCGGTATGGGTTAAATAAAATTATTCTCAAGAGTAAGACTTTGCCAACTTTGGTGGCGGAACTGTGGAGAGGCTAGTTTCGGTATTGTCCTAAATTTAAATCCTGAGTAAAACATAGATGTTTGTTCTGTTTTAAATTTGTAAAAGTTATATATGCGCCGATGGTTGTAACTAATGACTAGAATGCTATAAAAGAAAAAAAATGAGTACATAAGTAAGCAAAACTTAAAAGTTGCTGATAACGAGAGCAATGAGTACAACTCCCACAGCAGCCATGGAAGTCTTATTCTTAGTACCACCAATACATTTAGTTGTAATGGCTAAGGTGAAACAAACAACGTGCAGAATACAGATAAACGAACATACTTCAAAAGTCGAGAAAAATTTCTAATTATGAAATTGACTTTCATAAAAAGTTATGTGACAATATTGCAGACAAATTGACAAACAAAAGTTATTTTGGCAACCATAGCGAACCACTTAGTATACAGGTTGGGCTAAAAACCAAAATGACACAGAAACTAGTACATACAAAGACAAAAACCGGGGGAGGCATACTACGCTATCTCTAAGCAAACATGCCATGCTACTTAAGCGGAAGTGGCTACTATCGATTGGAATACCAAAAACACAATCAAGCCAAAAGTATACTACAAGAAACCGATAACGTTTGCCAGTAATAAAATCTTATAGTACTATTATAAGGGTTGCCCAATAAGAAGTTTCATTTTGAATAGCGGGCTATTTGGGCAGCTGTCATTTTTGAAGTTGTTATCTTTTGACATTTGACAAGTAAAAACTACGCCATTATTAAAAATAGAACGATACACGCTTCAATAACGCATTGATATTATTAAAGTTCACTACAAAAATGGTGAACATTTTTCAGTCACAGTTCGCAAAACTAAAGCATTTTTTGGTCGTTGTAAAACACAAGTTTGTGATGTGAAGAATTGAAACCGTGTGCATTGCTCAAGAACACATGAGAATATTGCTGATGTGGCCCGTAGTGTTGAAGAAAACCTAGGTTTGTCGATTCCTCGTCGATCTTTCAAATTAGACATTTCACAAACGACATTACACAGTATTTTTTATAAAAAAAATTATCGAGGACATACAGCCGCAAATGTGCGAATTGGTCATGGAAAATTTCATGAAAAGAATGTAAATAAACATTTATTGATTTCTCTTAAAAAATACCCGTTTTTTTTAAATATCAAAATGAAACCTCTTATTGGAAAACTCATACTATAACTGGTTATACCTTGCATAAACCACATATATACTATTACGTAATCAATAACTATAGATTTGATCTACTAGCTAGTATTTTACAAATTAGAGCGCAAAGTTAAAATAAAACTATAGCTAATAATTAAATCACTTGTAACTTGTAGTAATTTAATTGTGCAATAAGCTTCTGGTCTAAACACCAAAGAGCGGCTAAAGTAAAAACATTTAGACTTAAGATTACTTTTGGAATCACATATAAAAATAAAAAATACATATCAAACTTGCAACAGAACACAGCAATCTGTAGAAAAACTGCCAGAGAATGAAGCACACAAACCAATCCTAACAAGATCATTACAAAATACCAAAAGCAAAGTGTGATACAGAATAGAAATAAAGACGGATCTCTAGGCCGTAGATGTTTGGATGGCAAAAAAACTATTACATGAGTGAACATAAGGCATTCAATATTGAGTGCACAGCTCAATTTAGAAAGCACAAATAACTAAAGAAGAGCTGACGCTTTTCGCAAAAACTTCTGAACTTTATACATCTGCAGTACATGGAACCAACTACGGCAAAAAAAAAACAGTCAATGCAACTATTATCAATAAAATATATTAAAAACCCTATAAAGCAACACACGAGCAATTCAAATTACACAAAATGACTCATTTGTTTTCAAGATAAATGTGTCTTTATTTTAATAGCTTATGGATTTATAAAATTAGAGTTGATAAATAAGTTTTTAATAAAAAATAATCAACAAAAATTACGTAAAATTAAATTAAATTTCAAAATGTATTTTAACAAAATGCATTTAAATGCATAATATAAACGACTAGAAAAAATATTTTTTTATTTCAAATTATTTATGGTCAGGTCAGGTTTCGAGTTATACACTTTTTAGTATAATAATAATATGTAATATGAAATGAATTAATAATTTATTTAAACTCAATCTAACGATCACAGCGGCTAAGGGTTAAGCACAGACAATTGTTTCGGTTCTACAAACCTCGTCAGTGTGCCTTATATGACCACGGCAGTGCATGATAGCTGAAAAGAGCTGAAGATAATAACGCACTAGCTGGTAGCTTGATTATTTAAATAATAATATTGTTTAATTAACCAATACTGACACAAATACATATTGCTGAACACATGAAAGTAGTATTTATAGTTTGGCAAATAAAAGTGGTATGTAGTACAAGGTCATTATACAAGTTTGGAATTATGTAACCATCTAATGTACGTTTGTGCCGCTCTAGTGAAATAGTGATTTCATATTTATAACTTTGCTTGACAGCTGAAGTTGAACTGTCAAAACAAAGTAAATAGTTTGGTGCAAATTTTAAAAAGGCGACATATTTAATATGATTACATAATCCCAGACATTTATAGAGACCCTGTATTATCACACACTATTTATTTTGATGACTTTACCTATTTTTATTCTAATTTAAATAGAGGCGTTCCTTTTATATTTTGTGATAACTTATTATATAAATTTTACTATTTCAAGTCTATATTTCTCATTTAGAATATGATTGCTGTATTGTATTCATTACGACTATTGACAGTTATTTTTATTTTTGTAAATATAAAAAAGTTTTAAGATTTTATTTTTGAGAAGCAGTAAGGTTTTAATTTGCATATTGTCCGGTTTGTTTTTTGTAATATAAATATTTTATTCGAGTACCTAGTAGCACCCTTCAGTCTAATCCTATATAAAATACATATGTGAACAATATAGAAAACAATTGCTATTATTTGTGCATTAATATTAATTCATTCATTATTAAGCTTTTAATAATTAAAGATAAACAATCAACTAAATTTAAAAATAATATTTACAAATTAAATGTGTTCTTTTTTAGGATCTTACTGTGGGAAAAACTAATATCAATTTAAATATAAACAAACATTACTAAAACAAACATCATTACTTATACTTAAATAACATATCAGTATTTGTTAAACTAACTACATATTATCAAATTATTTTAATGATATTGTTGTTTTTTAACGGAATTAATAATTAACAACAAGCAAAATTTATATAACTACTTTCTCAGCTAATATTTGTACCTATTCGATAGATTTTCCCAAGCCGGATAAGTTCATAATCATTAAAAGAAAGGCAAATTAACGATAAAATTGGTTAACATAAATACAGCCATTTAACTTAACCTATATTTCTACAAATTGAGGGAATTATCATTATCTTGAAATCACGTTAATTTTTAATGCTTTGAAACGTGATTTAACAAAAAATTGCACAGACTTTTAAAGGAGTAAATAAATAGCGGTATACATACTTGTTCCTTATTATCGAAGCAATTAAATTTATTAGCAGCTGTAGTTAATGTTGATAAATTAATTTATGTTTTGAGTAAAATTAATATTTGGTCTGGTATATACCGTTAATTGTTTATTAAATACGTTCCACTGGTGCACTAATTGGTTCATTAATGAGTGCAGACAACAAATAAAAGAACTGGACTTACACTTAGTAATCCTCGTACGTCCATAATTAAAGCGCGAGACAATCAAAAGCACAACACCTCTGTGACTAATTATCTGGGATACGTATTTTTGCCGCGGCAGTTAAATCGAGTCAGTCATCTCTTCGGATATGTTAATGACTGAAATGGACAGATCGCTCCATGACCCATCGAAGCATTGTTTATTTTTTTGAAAAAATAGAAAGCAGTATAGGAGATCGCGAGTCCACCGGCTCGAATAGCAAAATCGTTTCCGGAGAGACTTAAACCTAGCTTCCGAGTCCGTCACTGGCCGGAACCGGAAACACGCTGCTTGGTCTGGCGATGATGATGGTAATGCACGAACGAACTTGCGGACGGACAGGTCGCGCATCTATCGTACTGCGATTATTAGTGCAAAACAATAGATTTAAAAGTTCTTTTTTGCAATATTGTGCTTATAAAAGATAAATTTAAACAATTGTGACATACGCTACATTATATTTTATTTATAAATGAACGAGATATCAAGTTTGGGTTTATAATCAATATGGATAACATACATAGGTATTTAGATTGACAGTTGATTTATTAAATTAATGATACTGATTCTTCTAATATGTTGATTCTAATTGAACTACAATATTTTTTTATTAATAGAATGGTTAATTAATTTTTTTTTTATTTTCATTAATATATTGTAATTAAATTACTATAATAGGTAAAGAAGTTAACTTAAATGATGCCGCATTAACATATTATTAACAAGTAATGAAAGCATCAGTAAAACAGCTGTTGCAAACAACAGAAATTGTTCCTGGTTATGTGCTGTTTAATCGATAAAAACGTGTCGGTATTTTTACATTAACAAGTTTATTTTTTATTGCAATTAAAAATGCAATTTATTCTTCATTTATTGTGTTTTACATGTGGCCATGACCTTGTGATCAGAACAATATCCTTTAATTTTGCTATTGTCGAATCAGCAGTTCCGGATATAAATATTATGGTTATATTTTATTATCATAACATCACGAATGAAATTTAAATGTGAATTGTTAAAGAAATTTTACCAACACACAGTAATTATTATGATTTTTAATAAACTAAATGCACGCTGATAGAAATTTATACATATTTTTGTATATATTTTGTTTTTGGGGAAATTGACAATTTTTATATTAATATTTAGTTTTATTGTAGTTATAGTATATAAAATATTGCATAGTTAGTAATGGGCATGACTGTGGATATTAAAAATGCTATCGGCCGAGATGACAAAGTTGAGATAGAAAATGTATCGTATTGTAAGATACATAGTAGTAACATCTTATAGTAATTTTGTTAAATTATTAAAAAAACCTGCCAACATAAACAAAGAAATCATACCTGTAGTTATTATTAAATTTATTACCATTTTCATTTATAGATTACGATCTTTTGTTATTATCCAATTATTGAAAAAAACATGTTAGTTTATTACCTTGTTTGTTAAGTGATATAATATAATAACGGCTAATAATTATTGCATTGTTTTCTAAACTTTAATCGATTTTACATTACATAATATAATAATGATAAAATAAATAATGTTTGAAATTTAAATAATATTACAACTAAACTAAAATCAATTGCAGATGGAACGGTAAGAAAGGCTAACGCCACTCCGTTAATAACTTTAACACTTTTAATTGTTAAATATCCTAATTTTATAGTATCACCTGGTCTATTTACATCTGCACATCAACTTTATTTTAAAGTAATTCTAAAAAATCAAATTTAAATACGGTTAGGTACATATAATGGCCGACCAACACAATGCTCATTAAGTTATGCGAAGGGAGTTTTTATGTTATTTACGAAAACAAGAAGCCACAGAACTAACAAGAATTTATTTTTCAACGTAAGAACAATTAACACTAAAACATTTATTCTAACATTTTTCTAGTAACGCTATGCCCTTGAAAAAGAAATATTTTGGTAATTTTCCAAGATACGACTCCACAGCGTTTTCCAAATCATCATTCGATAAAAAAGCTTAAGTTAATAGTCACGGGAACAAGATCAATACTATAAGGTGATTGTAGTAGTTTTCTAAAGCCACAGTTTTTGTGCAGAAGAATTTTTTTTAACTATAATTGCAGTTTTTTTTATGTGTACTTGTTTTCAAGTTCTTAACTCTGTCTTTGTAGACATTGGCTTATACTCAATTAAGACAATCCTCTCAGCGTTTCAAAAAACTGTGGTCAATATGCAGAAAATAGCGCATTTGTCTTCTTGGGGAGTAAAGAGCCCTTACACACTTTTTGTTTGGAACCGATCATCCATCATGTCGACACTTTGTTTGTTCATTTCCAAAACTTCTGAAGAATTAAAAAAAAATACTCGTTTATGATGTTCCTGCTTTTCTAGCATTAACTGATACTTTTATTTGGTGGTCAATCAACACCAATTCTTTAACTTTGTTGATAAGTTTGCAGTTTGTGCTTCCAGAGGTTTTCTACACTTTGGGTCATCATGAATGGATTTTCTGCTAGCTGTTTGTACTAATGTTTTACTTAAAACTATAACGGGCTATTTACTAAGTATGTTGTCAACATTCTCGATAAATAATTGTAACGTTTTTGTGTCCATGTTGGAAATCACTAATTTGCCTCATATCAAAATAACAAATGTTAAGAGATTGGAACCAAATTTGATAATAACATTATAAAATGTCATAAAAACTTGACATAAGAAACTTTTTGCAACAGCATATTGTTTTCATAGCTACGTAGATAACATTAAAAACTTCTCTCGTGTGCATAATTTTAACATAAACTTTACCTAATCAATAAGTTTAAGTTAGTCCGTGATTGTAAACTGATATTAATTAAAAACATTGCTGTTGTAACTAATGTTTGCTGAAAATCTAAATTTGCTCATTTTAAGATGTCACATTTTGAGTATTTTTAAAAACATATTACGTTTTTCCGAATCCTAAAAACTAATACGAAACATATTATATATTATTAATATTGAAAACTGACATTTTTGATGTTTTTAATAGAATCCCATGACGGGCTTCAGGACATGTGTTGCTGACCTAAGGTTTTCTTCAAATGTAGATTGTTTAGATTTAATATAATAACTAACAATATTTTTTCTAACGCGTGTTTATATTGAAATCCCATGACGGGTTTGTTACTGACCTAAAAAAACACCCACTTTGAATAAAAAAAAATATTTACAAACGTAATTTTATAGATTTCTCTACGAAATCGCTTTCTTCAAATTTGTTACACTTTTCCTAATAACGTTTTTAATTTTTTAATAATATTTTCAATTTTATATTTACTTTAAATACATTTCAATACTCCAAAATCTATTCCACGTTCTAGGGCAGTTTTTATATGGCGTCTATATTCATTGGGCTTTACTTTATACGCATCTTCAATGTAATGTTAAAGTTGCATAACATGTGCAAGAGTATCCACGCAGACTTTTTGTGTTGACTAAACAAATGTATCAACTTTAAGCAATATAGAAAGTCTGGCGTACTGAATCTGCATGTGATATGGACACATTATTGCAAGTGTGTACGCACTATAATATTGCTATTCCTTTGAGACACCTAAACAACGTATTTAAATAAAAATATTATGCCTACTAATTCTGTATCTCAACTAATACATCCAAGACTATTATACATAAAAAGAATTTAAATAAATATATAGAGCTATGCTTGATATTAGACGAATCTTTAACACTCACCTGAAGAAAATTGATTAAATGGCTATATACGGTCATCATTACGTACGGAGCACTTGTACTTAGCAAAGTACATAGATTGCCATGTTTGCTGATAGCGATGGTGATAAGAATAACACCCACAGCAGTCACGCAAGAATTATTTTCACTATCACCACTACACTTAATTGTGAGTGTTTCCTAAGGCAAATAAACAGCACATAGAGTACAAATATATAAACACACTTTAAATCTTGGGACTCACAGACCGAGAACAACAATTGTGATGCATAAAAAAGTTTTAATACCGCAGCAAAACAAATGGACAAATAAAAAATACCTGGGCATAGTCAATGAGACTATTTGGTATACTGATAGCAAAGATAATAAAAAATATGCATTAAAAAGGTTGGTAGTAGTGTAATTCTATAATAACTGCAAAAAAGTTAAAAATACTGTAAAAAGAACATATCTAATGCAAGACACTGGTCTACCCCTACGCCATCAAACAATTTTATTTTGCACCTCTACCAGCACCTATATTACTTATAGGCAAAACCAAGCAATTTTTAGGAAAAGCAAATAACACTACCAATGAGTAAACAAACCTCGGTATTTCAAGCAGAAGTGGTTACTATTGATTGGTGTTTCAGAAGCATGATTGAGCCAAGACTATACTCTAACAGACCAATAATCATTATGTTCAATAATCAAGCGGTATTGCAAGCACTACGTTTGTCGGTAATAAAATCTAAGTTTGTTACAGCTTGTAGAAGCAGTCTGAAAGCGTTAGCAACAAGTAATAGAAAACATCTGGATATTAAAATATCAAAATATAAAAAAAAAACAAATCAGCTTGCCAAAAAGAAAAAAAAGCAGAAACATTTATTGGACCTAAACTTGCTTTTGGGATCCCATACAAAACCGGAAAAAAATGCTAATCAAACTTGCAGCAAAATATAGCAACTTTTAGAAAAAGTGTCAGGAAATGAAACATACAAGATTATTCCTAACATGACCATCACAAAATACCAAATGCGTATCACATATAAGTCAAATCAAACTACAAAAGTTAATAAAACTGATAACTAGACACTGCAGCTTAAATAAACACATGCATAGGGTGGGAATAAAGACATGCCCTTTATGCCGTAGATATTTTGATAATAAAAAAAGTCTCTTTGACATCTACTGAGTAAATGTGTGACATACAATATGTAACACAAAGCTCATTTTGGCAAGCATAAACTAACTAAGGAATAGTTGATACAATCTTTTGGCAAAAGTTTTCGGACTTTATTAAAAAAAAAACAAAATTTCTAAAAAAATAATCCGTCAGGATGCATAATAAGACAATC
The DNA here is from genome assembly GCA_963932245.1 of Tachinus rufipes. Taxonomy (NCBI): domain Eukaryota; kingdom Metazoa; phylum Arthropoda; class Insecta; order Coleoptera; family Staphylinidae; genus Tachinus; species Tachinus rufipes. The sequence goes on along the minus strand of OZ010741.1, from coordinate 38,132,192 downwards.
ATGCACGTAGTGCAGGAACGTTTGAGCAAACTATTTTAACAAAAAAAAATAAGTACAGTATGTTCAATATATCAAACCAATCAAATCAACCAACAATGTTTTGCAAAATGTATTGAGTTATATGAAGCATAAATTATCGGGCACTGGTTTCAGGCAACAACCAGTGCTAGGGAAAACGGAATACTAAAATAAAATAATCATAAACACAATTTGATATGACTTTTGATACAGAAAAGATTATTAATGAAATATAAAGTAAACCTTTACTGTGAGATACTTCTTTAATAGATTATGCAAACCAAGATTAAAAAAAATACTGGAAAGTCACAGTTCTTAAACTTGGCAGATAGTATAAAGAAAACAACAACAACAAAAATATAATAGAAAAAAGAGTAGAATCTATTTGTGCATTCAATGTTTTTGTTTTGTTTTTATTTATTTTTAGTCTACTTAAGTTTTGTTTGTAGAAAATACAAAAGAACAAAAATTAGAAAATGTATGTAAACTAAAAATGAGAACAAATCATGACTATGTATTCTAATAGTCTAAGATATAGCAGCAAAGACGACATGGATTTTTTTTGTTGTTGTAAATTTGTAAGTAGTTGCAGGAAAGAGGGCCAACAAAATATACATAGCAGGTTATGCTCTGTGCGATGTTAGAAGCGATGTTGAGGTGTATATAGTCAAAATACTATTGACAGTATTTTTCTTGACGCCAAAATTTGTAAAATCAAAACCAATTAATAAAAAACTTTCTGTTTGCTACAAAAATGTTTGTACAACTCTCAACTATATATTTTTACACTTGACAGCAATTTTTGATGTGGGGTTTTACTTTTTTTTACATAAAAAATGTCTTTTTTGCATGTTTGTTACTAATGCTCGGAAGTTTAAAACAAATAAATGCGTGTGGTGGATAAAAACTTTTTGTAAACCCTTTGCGTCTTAGACTGTGTTTTCAAATTTAACATATATATTTAATATATCAATAAAGCATTTGTGCTTATCGTTTTATTTTATCATTAAAAATACCTATTATCTTAAATTTCTTTCTAGTTTCTGTAGAAATTTGTATGAACTTTGATTACAATAAATATATAACGGTGAGATGGCTTAGTTATAGAGCGTTAGCGTAGCACGCTAACGGTCCGGGGTTTGATCTTCGAATATGACTAAAATAATAACTTTGCTCTTTATCCACCGCGGTGATTCGGAAGTCATCTAATAAGCCGTTGGTCCCATCAACCCCCTTCATACAAGTCGTAAGACTTCTGGGACAATGTAAAATAGCTGTAAAAAACGCGAAATAAAAGAAGAATATTGTGATAGTTTCAACATAAAATGTATGCACAGGGTAACCGGAGAGTTTTTAACTAAAATAGTTTATATAAAAATATGTCCAAGTCTTAATAGTCACGGTAAAATATCTGTTTAAAATTGGTGTAAAAATACCAATAATTAAAAAGATGACAAACACACGTGAATGTTCAAAAAACAAAATGTAGATACATTAGATAGTATCATTTAGTCAATAGAACGTAATATTATAAGTGATTTAATTTTTACACCACCACAAAAGATGTCTTTAAAAAAAGATTCAAAAGAAGAATTTTTTATATATTTTTTTACTTAAAACTGTTCATTCACCTTCTATATTATTTACTATTCTTTCTCGGACATTATGTCAAACTTTGCATTTATTTATTCTGTAAAATAATACTACTTTATTGTAAGGTTTCGTTATACATTTCCTTTCTTATAATTCAAGTAGACGACATACGGTTTCTTTAATCTTACATTCAAATTATAAAAATATTTTATTTATGTATACCAACTAACAGCGTAGGTAAATGAATATACATAAAAATAAATTATCAATAAATTTATTAAGAAAATAATAATTAAATACGATAAAATTTCAGTGACCTTTCAGTTTCCCCTGAGTATTGTACACGTCCTGTTAAGGCTAAGAGCTTCTTGTAGCATAGAACAAGTTTAGGATTTACGATAATCTTAAGAAGCTTTTGCGTTAAAAGCACATATAAAACATATGATAGATATGTTTAATATAATGCTCATTTTTACAAACGGCAATGCACAACAGTTTTGATAAGTTATGATAAAAGACAAGAATAGAGTTAATAAACTTAAACTAGTAAAATAGTTTTTAAGTAGATTTTTTTGCTAATTTTAGAGTAGTATATACAGAGTGAGTAGAGAGGAACTCCAGGAGTGTATTGTACACGTAAAAATAATGAAAAAAACTCAAATGTTGTTCCTTCTTAAACTAAGGCTTGACTCAATCAATAAAGCAACAGGCGCTCTTCGTAGACGAACATTCATTATAAGAAGGCTATGATTACCAAAAACGTTATCGTATAAAATTTTGATTATGTTTATTTACGCTATAACTTAAAAACAAATTAAAATTGGATAACAAAATTTAATTTTTTTTACATAATTTTTACGTGTTCAAACAATCCAGTTATTATGTAATATCCTACGATATTTTTATTTTCTGTAAACATATTAATTATTCTGCCGTAAACAATAAAAAATAAATGTTATTCACATTTAACGGTTTGCGGGTTTGGCGGATTAGATAAAAATATATTAACAGTTTTTATAATTAATACAATGTTTTTTTATCTTAATGTAATTACAAGTTGTAAATAAAAACAGATGTTACAATAAAATATTATTATAACATATGAAAAAACAAAACATTTAATTGTAGATAATAAAACTAGTTTAATAGGAATTGTGCAACGATAATTAGAATATACTTTAATTGTAAATACTATAACAATAACATGATAATTTATTGTACAATTGTGTTATTAATATTTATTATTTATTTTAATAATTAAATATTTGTTATTACTGCAAGTTCTATATAGATATTTTGTATTGATTCGAAAGTAAAATAGGTTTTATAAATAATAAATATATATTTTGTAATAAAACAAAGTTCATTTGAATGAACAAATATCACTCAACATTTTAATATTTAATAACAAGCTTCATAAAATCGATATTTCTTGTATATAATTTTAAAAATAAATAATAAGTTATTTTTTTTAATGTAATAAAATAATACATTTAAAATAATTGCAATAGACAGACGATCAAAATAAATTTTATTAAAACAATAAATATGCTTTTTAAGTATTAAAATGTTTCCCACATGTTTCTATATTTTCCGTTTCTTTGCACTTCTAAACTGTCAGTAATATACATAGACCAAAACTTTTCTTTTATATGTCATATTCTTGCAATTTATATATATATATACAGGGTGATTATAAATGTTTGGAATTATGTTTTCATCTAATGTACGTTTGTGCCGCTCTAGTGAAAATGCGTAAATAAAGTTGCCTATCTTAAAGTTCAATAATAAAAATACTTTTATATGTTTACATGTTTATAATTATCAGTTGTAAACTCTCGAACACAATCCGGAATAGAATAGAGCCATTCCCCATTATCAAACTGCCCATTCCTAAAGTAGGATTCAATAATAAAAATATTCTCTTCGGTCAAAGTTGTCAAACTGTCAAAACAAATAGTATAGTGAACAATTTTAAAAAGGCGGCATATGTAAAGTGATTACTTAATCCCATTAATTTATAAACTCCTTGTATTAAACAAAATTTCAAAAAATTAAGTATTAATTGAACAAAATTAACAAAGTTTTATAAACTCAACAAAATATGTCAATGGTCAAAAATTGAAATGTTTTGGTCCAAATTTATAATAATTTTTTTTTATTTTATTTAAAAAATTGATTTTTGACTATTTTAAGAACCATGTAGTTACAGGTAGTGTAGTAATACTTCAATATAAAAAATTTAAAAAAATGAGGCGTTGCACAGTGGGGCAGAACATTCTTTTGGCAAAAAATCTTTAACTTATAAAATTGGTCCAAATTAATTAAGCTCCTGAATACAGAAAAAATAATTTACAAAATTTCAATAATAAATTAGAGTGGTTTTTAAAATGTTGTTAAACAAATTGTCAGTTGTTAAAAATGTGCCTACTTCTTTTTGACAATAAAAGTGCTTGATATACTTCTAAAAATTTACCTATTTCTACAAACACTATTTTGCAGAAAAAATCAGAACGATGACTTCTGAAAGTTTTTACTTGTGTTTATTACTTTTTCACAAAATTAAAATTACTGAACATATAATACATACTTGAGGTTGACAGAAGTTGGCTAAAAAATAAAATTTAACAATTTAAAAAACAAAACATAGTCTTTGAAGTTCATTCTCCAAATTAACACGATTTCCAAAACTTATTATTTTCGTTTTTAGCAAGGAGCAAGAAAGGCGTTATCGGTTCTGAGACACGTCCAGTTTTATAGGTCTATGTACTGTAACTACACTAAACCATAAAAACAAATGTATTCATTGCATTTAAGTTTTTGAATTAAAACCAGCTTTTAGAGTGACTGGCCCCACTGTGCGTCGTGCAGAAGAGTCGCATTATTATTATTATGCATTTTTTTTTAAATTACTGTTATTTTTAAAGAGTACGTAATAGTGTGAAACAGCAGTGATGAATTGTGCGGACTACCAATAGAGAAGCGCTCTTTAGCATACAAGTTTTGTTTCACAGATGTCGTTATATGATTTGCAACATTTAGACCTGTTTTATAAATTACGAGAAGGCATTTGACACCGCCGTTTGTCACTAAAAATTAATTAATACTTTTAAAGAAACAGACATTGACGACAAAAACATAGAATAATCAAAAATCTTATATTGAAGTTAGAAAGCAAACATTAAAGTAAACAGTGTGAATTTGAAGACCGTTCCTATATAACAGAAAATCAGAATGAGATGCGTGTTATCATTTTTGCAAAATTCATGGAAGGATTACAACTCTTGGAAGGATTACAACTCTTATACAACATTGCATCAGCAAGTGATGGATACAGTCTTAAAATAAATGCCAAAAAAACAAAATGTATGGTAATTAGTAAGAACGATACAAACCCAGAAGGACTACTTTTGCGTAATCCAAAGATTAAGAAAGTAGAAAAATTTAATTTCCTGAGAACCTTACAACTAGTGGAAGCAATTCACTGTTACATAAAGGGGAATAGAAATTTTGCATGCCAATCGCATTTCAATCAAATCACAATGACAATATTTTGGTGTTTTTTTATATAAATGGCAGCACTCAACTAAGCAGTTGATAAAATTGTGCAAGCTTTTAACAAAACACAAGAATTTAGTTTAAATTTTTTCTATTATTAGACAAACTTTACATACAAAGAATTAAAAAAATAGCAAACACGTAAATAAAATTAAGATATTACACTTTAAAAATAGATTAGATAAAAATAGAAGTCAATACATTCTATTAACATATGTTCTATTGTTTTATTGGTTTCTCCACTCAATTTGCATATTTTGCTTTCCTCATTCATCCAAAACTTTTTCTTCATTTCTACAAAACCTTGTTAGTATCTTTTTTTTGTTTTTGTGTACTTTGAATTAGCAAAGTATTTTTCTACACTTTTTTGGGCAAGACTTTAAATAAGCTTGATAATAATGCCAAAGCACATAGCGGCCACACCATAGATTTCAGGTTCAAATCTCTTATTTGGAAGGTCAGTTTATCTGTTGTGTACTGCCTCGATGAACATTATAATTTAAGTTTGAATTCCTGAATTTGCGGCAAAATTTCCAGGTGTAGTAGTCTTTACCTTTGGCATTGGTGATTAGCTTTAGCAGCAGAAATAAACCAACATTAAATTAAAAAAATTAAAAAAAAAATTAGCAACAATATTATTACATACGGGTTGCTATTTATGTATTGAAAATAGAAAGAACAAATAAATAAATTTTATCAAAAATATTTTTATTGTTTTTCAAAATAATCGCCTTTAAGATGCATGACTTTGTCCAGTCAACCGCTTCTTCGGGCGCAATGAAAATTGTTGTCCACGCAGTTTATCTTTAATTACTGGGAACAAAAAAATTTCATTAGGTGCCAGGTCGGGGCTGTAAGGATCCATCAATTCGATCTGTTGTGTGGCCAAATACTCGTTTGTTTCATGTGATGTATGTGAGCTTGCATTGTCGTGATGCAAAATGATTCGTCGTTTTGGGTTGTTGTCTCTCAATTTACCAAAAACTTCAGGCAAACAAATGGTCGTATACAACTCTGAATTAACCGTTTTTTTAATTTTCAAGAGCCACAATTACCACATGCCGGGCTTTCGTGAAGAAACAACCAAACATTTGCTTCTTAACGCTTCAAGAACAAACAACTTTTGTTGGCTTTTCTTCACATTGAAACACCCAAACTGCCAATTAGCCCTTTCTTTCTAGCTCATATGCATAAATCCACGACTTGTCACCTGTGACAATGCTGTATACGGTTTTGGATGCACCACAGTTGTATTTTGTAATCATTTTACAGCACCAATTGACACGAGCATTTTTTTGAGCATCTGTTAACAAATGTGAAATCCAACGTGCACACAGCTTCCGAATACCCAAATATTTGTGCAAAATCTTATGTATGCTGGTAATACTAATGTTTAAACATGTCTCGATTTTGCGATATGTTACATGACAATTTTCTTTAATTAGTTTTTGCACAGCATCGATATTTTCCGGCACAACGACCGATTTTGGACAACCTTTAACTTCGTTAGTGAGCGAACTACGGCTACATTTAAATTCAATGTACCAGCGATATACAGTGGCTGTGGATGGCGCTTCATTGCCAAAAGTTAAATTCAGTTGATTGAAGCACTGTTCTTGAATTAGACCACGTCGAAAGTCATAATAAATCATAGCTCGAACATTTTTGCGACTTAATTCCATCTTTTGGCCGAGATGAAATTTTCAACTTATTGTAAACAACACAAATAGTGCTTGCACTTCAAAACGTTTCTGAGTACGTAAATGTCAAAAATTTCACCTGGCAATACCAGTGTTGTCTGTTCTCAATACATAAATAGCAACCCTTGTACTATACTTGTATAATTATTTTAAAACTTAATGATACGCAACATTTTACTGTTTAAAAGTATTTTTTACACAAATTGTTTGACTAACACAAAGCTAATTGCATTTAGACTATTGACGTCGTCCCTGTTAAGATTTATTAGCGCATTATCTAAACTTTAATGACAATATTAAATAAGTGCTATGAACAAAATGGTCGGTATTTGAACAACGTGAATTAAACCTAAATGCAACTATTAACAAGACGCGTTGCCACAGTTTACTACTATAGCGTATTGTTTCTAAAATCTTAAATTTTAATTACAACATTTTTAATGAGACATATAATAATATTATTAGAAAAACTAATTAAATTATAAAAAAAACAAATGCTAAATAAAGCATCAGCAAAACATGCATATATTACGGTTTGGACAAGGACATTTTGTCTAATGTCATAATTTAGTTATTCTTTGCACAATAATATCAGTTGAGCAATTGTTTGAAATGTAAACGCAAATGTATTACTGCAAAAAAGTTCATATATCTTTCCAAAAATAATACTATGGTTGTACATAGCCGTCTTAAGACCTACGCTTATATCGTAGCATTAATATGGTGGCCAAAAGCTAGACAAAAAAGTCTGCAAACAAACTAAACTAAATCAGTTGGAACAAATGGCATGCCTAAGTATAACAAGTGGCATTTGAACAACACCAACTGTAGTTATGGAAACAATATTGTGCCTGTCACTTATCAACACTTTAATGTTTAAAAGATAGCAACAAGCAGATTTGGGTCTGAATGCAGTTGGATTTTAGCACACTGCAAAAAGAGCTGACAAACACTGTATTCTCCTGGAAGAGGCTATTAAGAAAAGATCTTTGTTAGAAATACATGCACAAGGTCTAGAAGATCTGAAATAGATGATGAGACAATCAAGCACGTGCTATGTACGATATAGCGTCTATGTTGGGGAGTTGCTGGATTGACATGGTCAGTAGAAGGAAGATTTTTCCAAGTGTTTTACTTGCACAGCTACATAAGGTGTTGTATTCTGAAACAACGTAGTGAAGTAACCATTGAAAGAGGTACAAAGAACCTAATAAAGTATACGTGCAGTAAACTTAAATTTACTTTCCAACTCAAAGTCCAGATCCAGAAATCCAGAGATAAACAATTTAAATTACGGTTTGAAGCTTTTATTTAATAATTGTGATCTATAACCTATTAGAGTTTATCAAGGTAAGCTACACAATTGCAAAATGCTTGCAAAATTTTTAATTTTATTATACTAATACACTTCAAAAATGTTTTTTTGGTTTTGATCCTGTAAAACCACGCATTGCCATTGTTTATGAGATTAGGTAAGATTTGGGAAAAGTGAACATAACTGACAGTTGCGGTGCGGTACAAATTTAGGTTGGCACTCATTGGTATTTTTTTTTTCTGTCAATCATCTTATTGTAGTGTATGAGCGTAGATATGTTTGTGGTATGTAATAATAGTTTTACAAAAACGTGCAAGACCTATATTTAAAGTGGAGTCTAAACTGTTCTCGTAATATTATTTGGATTTGAAGAAGAGAAATTACTAGACAAATACTTGATGGTTTGTTATTGGCTTGCAAAGGAGACAACCATATTAAAATATATTCAACAAAAACTAGATATTGCTGATACCAAATATCAACCCAAGCCGCAACAAAGTTTGCCCTATATCATTGCGTCACGGTATTTGACCAACATTTTGTGACCTAAAGTAGAAAATGTGAAATATATAGTACAAGATGATACTGCGTGTTACACATGTGACAGAACAATAAAATTTCTTAATTGCTCAATTTCGAAAAATGGCGACAATATTTGGTCATCATAGATATGCAGTTTGACGCAAAATTGCAACAAACAGCTCCAAATATTTTTTTTGTTAATATTGTTACGCAAATGTTTCCAAAATAAATGAGTGTTTATTTTAATCAAATTTCAGCAGTATTTAATAAAAAACCATAAATTGTATTGATTATTAATATTTATAATTAAAAAAAATGAATTTGAAAGCTTCCATTTGTTGATAGTCCGGTTGAAAAAATATTTCAAATATCGATTCGCATGACATCTCAAATTAATAATGTTGACTGAAATGAATAACAATTTTTCAACTACAAAAAATAATTACAAATGTCTTTCCAGTTATTGCAAGACTGTCCAGTATCTGTATAATTTTGATTTTTTACTTTTTCCATAACTTAATCAAATTATCCAATAATACGAGTCCGAGTATGTTTTGTGAATTTAACATTTGCAAATTATGATAGACTTAACAGGGTCGTATTGCTCATAACACTGTAAACATGCTGATCATGAACAAATAAAGATATTTGTAATTTTATTATTTAATTTGGCAATTAAGTACGTAACTGACATCTTCTATTTGCTTACCAATTTCATTCCACCAACCCCTTGAAAAAGGATTGGTACACATTCAAAGTACACAATATTCCACCCCTAATCCCATCAAGGATCCTGAATTGCACTCTATACAAGTTTGCACAATATAGACGAGGCAACGACTGGGATGAGCCGAGAAAATTGTTCCCAGCAGCTCGGTGGGCGTATAATAAAACCATGTTATTAATTTCATTTCTCAATTTTGTTTCGTCTCATATATAAGATATTTATATGAATTTAATAAATTAAACTTTATTCATAGTTAATTAAAACGGCATCTAGTATATGTTCATAATAAAGATATTGCGTAACAGAAATTACAGCCGTAATTGAGTCACTTTCTATTGAGATAATAACTTGAATACAAGGAAGCACCACTTCATTTCGAAAACAGGATGATAATAATCATAATAAAACAACATAAAATTAAAAATAACTCTAGTGTGTATTTTAATAATGTCAGCATATAAATGTTAAGATTATATTGTCTAAAAAGGAGTTGTTAATTTTATGTAGATGTCAAGGAATATTTTTATAATAAAAAAACATATTACACTCCTGCTTATTAAAATAATATATAATTATATTAAGTAAAATAAGAGTTAATTAAAATGATCTCAAACTTATGCTAGGATAGAAAATTAATATAAAGCAAGTGATTTGCCTGACGATCATTAAAGATTTTATTGGCGAGAAGCTATAAATTATTATTATAGAATTCTTACAAACGCTCGTTAATAACACCGTTGATAGCTAATCGCACTTGCAATCTGGACAAATATTGGTTGCATACAAAAACAGTTAGCCGCAACTGTAAATATGCATTAAAAGTAAATACAAAAAGTATTGTTTTAAAATTGTTAATCATATAGAAATTATGTCCATACAGACACAATTTGTTTTTGGAATAAACTTCAATATGAATTTAGTGTGAGAAACATTTGTCGGTAATTACTTTGCTTTGGCGTATCCACACTTAAGAAGCTACTGGCTTGCTAATGCAATGTGTGACGACAGTTATAATTATCGATATGGAATGTTGCTTCAGATGCATGCCTATTAAGTAAAGTTATATTTTATATATCCGCAATAAATAAATAATAATGATTATATCTACGAGTAAATAATACTTAAAACCTAGTTTGCAGTTATTAGTGTTTATTACAAGTATTTAATTAACATGTAACTGTATCAAACTTATGATTATTAAATACAGTGTGTTAAAAAGTTTTTGTTAATATCAAATATGCAAAAAAAATTGCTTTTTATTAATACACTGCTTAAAATAATTAGAGAAACACATATTTTGGTCTTAATATTTTATTAACTTTTAACAAAATGCAAATCTAATAACAGGAATTACTGTTTGACATTTTTGAGGCATGCTTCCTACGAGCTGATATATGTTTCTTGTGGTATATTCTCCCATTCTTTGACTAGGGCGTTTGTTAGCTGTTGAAGGGTCTGAGGTAGATCTGGGCGTCTTCGAACACGTCTATCTAACCAATTTCAAAAATGTTCAATGATTGATCAAGACTTGAGAGAGACCAATCCATGGTTTGAATCCTATAGTGCTAAAGGTAGTTTATAGTGATGGCCGCAGAACCATATTTTTTGACTTCTTGTATGGTTTGTGCAGAATGGCGTTCATATGTACGTTGGTATACACATACTCGACCATCACAACAAGTTAAACAAAATTGTGACTCATCTGTGAAGAGTACTGGTCTCCACTGTCAAGTTGCAACGCGACATGTTCACGAGCAAAATGTAAACAATACCTTATGTGGTACGGACTTAAAACAGGTATTGTTGGTCTCAGGTTGGACTCTCTCAGTCTATTCTTAACTATCTGGTTTGAAATCTCAACGTTGTAAGTTGTTCTGAGCCTGATTTGAATAATTAACTCAAAACCGGTCCTGAATTCGGTTTTTGTTCCTCTTAGAATCTTGTCCAATGCGTTTTTGTATCCTCCGGTTTCTAGGTATTGATTCCGCACATATGAATGACAGAAAGGCTGACGTTAAAATTTATTTGCAACTTGACAAATACTGGTGACATTTGCGATAGAAACTACAACACGAATCACTTTTACCTCATTTAGATGCTTCATTTTGATATGGTGTCAAACTTAACAATTTATGATGAAGCAAACTACATGTTTAAAATAAAATGTTTATAGCTTGCTCCAATTTGTTTATTGTAGTATTTTTTATGTGTTATTGTTATCTTAAAAGTGATATGTAAAATTTGTTTTGTTTTTACAAATAGTTGATGAAACTTGGGTACACTACTCGGACTCATCAGCAAATCAAGAGTTTTTGCAATGGATTTATAAAAGATGAGAATAAAATTAAAAAAAAAAAAAAATAATAATAAATACTTTTTTTTACATTATAGATTCCCGATGCTTGTATAATAGCAAGGTTTAAAAATTGCAGTTTTTTTTGTAATATAGTTAGAAAACATAAGGTCTGTTCCAATATACGATTTGGACAGTTTGCAAACTGTTCAAACTATGCACACAAACAAATTACTGTGTATAAATAATTGCCTAACGATGACAAATATTTGTTTGTGTGCACAGTTTGGACGGTTTGCAAACTGCCCAACCGTATGTTGGAACAGACCTATAATAAATACTGGCATCCATATTATTACCCGGTATTAAAATTAATATTAACGCAGAAAAGCTTTTGAGACAATTTTTGGGTTTCCTGTAAAGTTTTTTTCAATATACGGTTCATATCATTAAAAAAATGATATATGTTGGCATTCATATTATTTATCCGCTATATGAATCAATAACAGGGCAGAAAAAAACCTTTGTTTTATTAAATCCGCAATAACAGTCTGATTAAAATAGTTTAGACAGTACAGGAGTAAAAACAGGGGTAGTAGTTACTAAAAGTTAGGTTATATGTCAAGTGTTTTCTAATTAAGTTTTACGTATCATTCCTCTTTACCCCCAATTTATTTTAATGTTTTTAAGTCAATTTCTATTACCTATAGGTTTATTGAGGAGTGTTTTTAAATTATTTTCCAGTATCTAAAAGTTTGTTGCGGAGGGTTTTTGAATTATTTTCAAGTACCTAAACGTTTGTTGGAAGTGGAGTGAGAACGAGAGGCTTTGCACAAACGCTTCTATGCCCGCTAGACTCAATAATTATGCTCTAAACTTTTTTTGACTTAAACATAAAGTTAGAAAAGACAGTCAATAATGTAAATTTCATACTTTTGAAGATAAATTTGTCCGGTGTCTCTACTTCTAACCGTTTTCAAGTTCTAATTTATTTTTAGTGCAAAAAGTGCTAAAATTGGGAAAAAAGTTTGGCGGCATACATGGGTGCTATTCTTGGCCCTTGCCAATTGTGATGAAAATCACAAATTAGTCATCAACTAATTTTGATACCACAAACACAAAATTAAAAATTTGAACAAAAATTCTATTATGAATTTTTTATACAAAAAAACTAGTCAACTTTGCTTTGAAAGACCATAAAACGGTTTGTAATTCAAACATTGGGTAGTACAATCAATTACGTATAATTAAAAAAAACTACTTAAATTAATTTGTAGACAAAGGATGTATTTTTATTTTTAAAACTAAGCACATTGTTGTAAGTGCGCACGGGTTAACCAGTGGCAAATCAAAAACTTAACTCAAAAATGTGTTCAGCCTACTATATGTAAAACGTTAAAGGTTGGATAACTTTGCTATTCAATTTTTACTTAAAATAAAAAACATGTTTTAAACATTAATATTAATAAATTATTAATAGTTTACCGTGTGCAGCCGCAAGTAGAAAAGTAAAGAGAATGGTGAAAACCAAAACTGCTGCAACCCATGTATTTGGGATGACAAATTAATAATTAAATACCCCACTCCACTCGTGGTCAATCAAATCAGTTTTGAGATGTGGTATTTTTAATTGAAAAAGTGCCGGTAAAAATGAGATATTCAAACCCTACGTCAAAATAGTTTTTGGATTCAAACTATCTCCCGTTAACCAATTGTTAGAGTACAGTTTCCACAATTTGCTAAATTTTCTGAAATAACAAACAATTGTAGACTGGTGTTGAAGTTGGTCATTCAAATCCAAAAATCAACTCCTTTATGATATGTCGTCTAAGCTGTTATCGGCATCTTTGAAGTAAACAAACCAATCTCGGCATGTGCTTTTGCAAACCGTACTCACTGCATGCAAAATAATCTGCCAGAGCTATACTCAGTTATTATAAAACCTATGTTTATCTACAAAAAAATGTAGAACAAGATAAAAAAAAACTTTTTTTTTTAAATTTCAAAACGTGATATTTAAAAATTACATAATTTGCTACAACAATATAAAAATACCTTTAAATTCCAAGGAGTAAAACCACACTTGCTAAAACTATTACATTAAAGACTAGATTTGAGCAGTCTGTGAACATTGTCTTTAAATATTTGTGATTTATAAGTCTCAAGAAATACTGAATTTGGTTTATTTCATTTGTCGATCGTACGGTTAAAGAAATCTCTCTTAAAAGTTTTAGTCCTACATCTTTGAACTGTCGGTAAATATTTGTTAGAATTCTGAGCAAGCCTTGTACAAGTAAATATATATATAATTTAGAAAAGATAGTGTAGCTTCCAAAGCTTTTCCCCATACTTTAAAACAATATTTAATACAAGAACAAATATAAGTTTTATATATATGTAAAAGTTGAAAAAAGTAAAAGAAAAAATACATTTATTAAGAAATTCTAATTTTCTACTTACTTTCAAAGCTATGTCAACAACATGGTCATTCCAGAAAAGATTATGTAATTGTAACACATAGAAGACAAATTGAAGAAGAATTATATACGGATTTGTTGTTTAGTTTAATATTTGGTACTGATGATACCTCGAACTTGGATTTTGAAACTGTAAGAAATTGAGTTTCTTTAGAGTTAAAACTGAGTTGAGAGTGTCCCATTCTGATATTGTTTAAGGTTTTTGTTTATAGATGCTACGGATTTTAACCTAGAAATTTCAAGACGCTTTGCCTTATTTCTCGATATGGACTTTAGAAACTATAAATAGAATTTTTTGTTATTTGAAAAAGTTTACTAATGTAAATAAAAAAAGCAGAAAGTTGAAGAACTCCAACATTTAAGATTTTAGAGTCAGAGTTAAAACCATCAATTCTAACTATAATTTTTATATTTACAAGAAAACTATTGATGAGATTTACAGTTTTTTATCAAAACCTATACAATGGAGCTTGTTGGCAAGATTAAGATGCTATATCCTATCAAACGCTTTAGAAATGTCTAGAGCTATTGAAAGTTATTTTACCTGTTTGTCTAAAGTAGAATTCCATTTGTGACTAACATAAATCAGAAGATTTGTTGTCGAACGTTCTGATAAAAATCCATATTGAGTATCTGAGATAAAGTTATTTTGTTCTAAGAACTTTACAATGTAAAAATGTGAACAATAATGGCAATTATTGGTCTATAATTTGAAGAATCAGACTTGTCTCTTTTTTTAAGTATAGGTTGAACATTTGTAATTTTCTAACAATTTGGAAACAATTTTTATAAATATTTTCGTCAAAATAGGAGCTGATTCATTTGCAAATAGTTTCAGAATAATAGGTAAAATTTCATCTATACCTTATGCCTTTCTGATATTTAATTTAAAAATACATCTTTTGACAACCCGTTGCCTAAAATGAATTGGACCTATTATTTTTCTACTAGCCGGCATTGTTGGTACAGCAATGAAAGGATTTATAATAGTAGAGCTAGATGATTTTATAATTTTTTTTGTTGATTATGTAATGCTGATTAATTCGATCAGCTATGTTTCTGTCAATGCTATCTTTTTCAGATTGTCACAATAATTACGAGTTAACTTATTGATGTATTTGTATCATTTGCAAACGTTCCGCCACGTCATTTCAAATTTATAGCCTATACCTGACAAAGCGCTAGCAAAAATTGTATTATGTGTTACAAAATCAAAAGTTAAAATTTGTAGTTATTAGGTTAATGCATAATACTTATTTCTCTGAAACAAATCAGCCTCGTGATTGTCTAAAAATTTATGAAGGACACAGCCAAACAATTTTTACACGTTTTCTAAAATGACAAACAATTGCAGACTGATAACTTTAAGATCAATCAGTCATTAAAATCTACACACTTCAGGAACTTCATTCTTGTTTTTAATAACACATATAATATACCAATATTAATTTATACTAAAATAATTACAAAAACACCACATCCTAAGATGCATTGCATTTATTATGATTTTCTATTCATTTTTATTGATACTAATTTTAACCAATATTATTTGATAAAAAAACACACTTTAAATACAGATAGTTACTGTACTATAGGCAATATAAGAATAAACAGCAAAGTAAAACATAAACGTATTTTCTGTCATCATAATTTTATTAGTTGCTTATTATATACAGCTGGATATATAATGTTATTTTTGTCATAAGATTATATCTGAAATAGAATGACAGCAATTTCTACAAGAATGAGGATAATAAAAATACGTTTTCAGAAAATTGGTATCGATTTTATTGTCATTACTTAGTAAATGATCCTCGAGAAAAGGGTTCAATATTATAATAAACATATTGAGTACAATAATAAAATTTTACTATTAGATACAAATCAGGGTTGTTTTCTCCATAGAAATAAATAATATTTAATTGACCAGCAATTTAGTTATTTTACTAATTTATATAAAAAAAATTGTTTAAAATTTTTAACCATACTTGGTGTTACATATAAATAAATTACGTATTAGTTAACACAAATAAACAACAGAGAAAGTGCAACAAAAAAAAAAAACTTATAAATCATTGTTATAATCAAAAAAATAAATTAAAACAGTAAAATGTAATTCTTTTAAGATAGATATTGTACGTAAATTTTATAATTAAAAAAATTAAACCAGGAAAGCTTACAGGGTGTCTTATGCAGTAGAGTATTAGAGTATAAATTAGAATGTAATTCAAAATATTTTTACGTTGTATTATTTAACAAATAAAAAAACTACTAAGACTTGGCTTAAAACTTCAATTCTTCATTTATTAGAACATATGTTTTTTTTAATTTAATATGCAGTCTATTACAAAATTTGCAAATAAATTAGTCTATCTAACATTTTTTTAAATAACATGTTTCTGCTATTTGTTTTTTTATTTTTTGATGTAAAATTTAACTTTTATATTGACAACCACATTTTTAGACAAAAAAAAAATTAACATTTTTTCAAAACACAAAAATATAGTTTTTTTTTTCTAGTCACACTTATCCGCAAAATAAGACTTATGCTCGTTACAACATTACCTAAATTTTTATTAGTTGAATAAATTTACAATTTAAAAAAATGGTTACTCATTTTTTTAGCAAGAAATTTATTGCAGCTAGAAAATGGTTATACAATTTTTTTTTTCTATTTTGACTGTAGTGTTATAAACTTTAATGTTCTCTTAGTTAAATATAAAATTTATCTTTAACGTTTCTAAAAAGATGAATTTTTTGAGTTTAATATAGTAAATTATTTTGTTTAACACTTTTTTTTATTAGATACATTTTTTGAAGAGCAGATAATTATTATATTATTACAAAGTCATTTTCAATTATTACTATTGTGTATGTTGAAGCCATGTCAATGTAAATTTCAATCAATTCAATTGTTCATTAACTTTCATCTAATATAATTTAAAATGTGTTATACATAATATAGACTGATAAATTTATAATCGATACTGAAGTTAATTTATCTAAAAATCAGTGGATGTAGGCTGTTATTACGTAATAATTTATGATTACTAAATAATAAAGCAATTTACAATTTGTTTTTAACATAATTATTATTGTTATAAATACATTAAATAGTTAACTAGTAACATCCGTAGAAGACTCTAGCTATGACATTATTTTATTATTTTATAACTTTATTTAGTATTATTATTAAATAGGAATGTTATACCATTAAAACAAATTTGGATTTTAAAAGTAAATTGTTATCAGAAATATCCGTTGTAAAATTTGGAATAAAAATAACCATCTCATTATATAACATTGCAGTCTGTCTGAACAATTTAACGAACACTTCTCGCTATTATGACTGTAATTTTGATAAATGTAGTTAAATACTAAATACAAATGACGCGTTTCAGTACTTGTTATGGGGAGTGTCATTATTCATGGGCGAATACGAGAGTAATTTTTGTTTCCCTCCCAATGCCGGGCGACTCCACCAAAAAATCTATAATATAACAAGACCGGCAAACTTCGGCGGGCTATTTATTTTATCATTTTAAGCAAACTATTTCCATAAAATTTTAAATATTTATTAGTTTTTTAGTGCTGGCAATTTTAAAAAAGTTATTTTATTTGTCATAAAATTATTATAATAATTATATTGATGCTTTCATATGCTTCAAATCTAGAAACTCACAGACGTTATGTTTAAGAGTTATGTTATCTAAATACCGTTATTAAGAAAAAATATAATTTCTACATAGTACAAATTATTGAAAGATTTTAATAAACTAACATATATGTAATTATTCTTTATAAAAATGTTTGTTTATCTTAAAAATCCATACTTTTCAATATATCATTAAGTCAAAAATAATTTAAAAAAATTAAAAATTAAAATAAGAATAAAATTCCGCTTATTACGTTTTTATTATTTGATCACACTGTATAACTGGTTCGTAACTAAAAAATGGCTTCTACTAATCACTTGCTAGCTATTAAACTATTAGTAGAATCCGTTTAAAATTTTGACTTCATACTTTGTCTGTAAAGAAAATTTATCCACATATTTCAAAAACTAAAAATGATAAATTTTAAACCAGATTAGAGGTCGTTATATTTATATTTTGCGTAAGAGTATTGATTGGTTATGTGTTTGATTGTTCTTTTGCGGGTGTACTTATTCCAGTTTATACGTCAGGTAATTATTGAACGCTTTCAGTGTTTTTAGTGATACGGTTGTGATACTACTGCTTATTGTTAGGTTTTTGGTTTCACATCCAAACTTTGCAACAGTTAAACAACTTAAATATCTAACTAAATAAAGCAAATATAGTTTCTTGTAAATAAATCAGTAAAAAAATGTATGTATGTCGCATTTTCTATACAGTTTCCTAGATTGTTAAATTTATTATATAATAGAAAAGTCATGCTATTGGCTTTGGTTACAAAAATGCTAGCATGTGAAGGTATGTACATACATATCAATATACGGTTTATATATATATATATATATATATATATATATATATATATATAGTTTTTAACACAAAGTGACTAAAACTTGATTTTTATAAGCAACTTGTTTTTATTGTTTGTGATATAAAGCAAACAATAACGTTTTAGTAAGCAATATGCCATTATAGAGGCTTCAAACACACTGAGTCTGTAGTTGCAGCGCAGAAAACATTTTGCGCCCGTTTCTGTTTAAAGCTAAACAAATATGTTTCTCGTCAAAAAGCAATTTTGAAAATAATCCAAAATTAAGTTAAGTTAATTCATTTATTTAACGTCAGGCTATTTCTGTTAGAAAGGCTAATTACCCACCAACGCCAGAGGTTAAGAAGTTTTTTATACAAAAAAAACGTACTCATATCAACACATTTTTTTAACCAGAAAAAACTGATCTTCAAGATCAGAGAGAAGAAGTCTCAAACTCAAGAGCTAGAGTAGCAGTCAAATACGCTAACCACTACATCACCTGGGCTGTAAAAATTAATTCAAAATTTAAAAGACCAGGTTCTACAAACTCTAAAATTAATTAGCTGAGCGTTTACAAGTGTCTTCACGTATTTGGTATACGTCAATACACTTGTAAACTTTGCAGCAGTCAGAATGTTAATAAAGTTCTGCTAAAAAACATGCTTCTGCTCTTCGAATATTAGTTCAACAATGAAGTATAATTATAAAACTACAATTGCTCAAGAACTGAGCTCGGCAAATTAAATTGTAAAGATTGCCGTATTGTCAATTTATAAAGAAAAATTAATTTTGTAAAAAAGCACTTTATATAACATTAAATCAAAATTCGCAAAATTCGTTACTTTTTATAGGTTTAAAAATTATAACCATTGTAAACTTATACATTTATCAATCTCGATTATTTGTATATCAAAATAAACAACTTTATAATACAGGTGCGCTTATAGATAAACATAATATAAGGGTTTGCAAGTCATTTATTCGTGTTGATCGGCAAAAAACTATAATGTATAGTAAATCCAATCTTAAGTTGTCTATTAAAATGTATAATAAACTCCTTAAATCAATTAAAAGCGTGTCTTGTAAAAGATTGTTACTCATACACTGGCATAAGGCATTGGGGTTGTATGTTAACACCATATTTGACATTGAGGTCTTATTTTTTATTATTAATACGTATAGCCGTTGAAAGCATGTTTTTTGCACTAGGATTTGAGCCCTTGAAGTTGCACAATAATTGCAAAAGATTGTCAAGCTTACACTGACCGGTTATACCTTGGGGTTGTAGGGCACATGATATTGGTAAGAAGTACTGTTGTTAGAGTATACCTTGGAAATATGTTAATTAAGTAATTGGTAATACAGTATAGTACAATGTTATGTAATTATAGAGATTCTGACATAACTACCAGTTGATGCAAGAAAAATTATATGTTTGTTAAATGCACAGAACATATTAATAATTATGTGCAGGTTTATTTTATAGAAATGCAAGCGGAAACTATAGCGAGCCGTTGCGGTAACGCGCTAATGCGAGAGATCAAGATGGACCAAACCGGCACAAATGACCGTTCCTTAAATAAATTAGTGTTAAAACAATTAAGGTACAATGTTCATGCACAGTGTGGTGATTGGGAGGTTTAGTTACTAAGAGTAACTAAATTTATAATCTAATTACCTACGACGTGTGTAAATTAAGTATTGAGTAAAAAAAATACTTTTTTTTAATAGAATTACAATTTTTAGTATTTTTCTTTTAAAATAACTTTCTTAAAAAGGCACACAGCAACAAAAACAGTTAAAGCCGTTTGAATGTTTTTGTGTGTTCCAAAATTACTCTCGAGGTGAATTTTTAATGTTGCAAAATAATAAAAAATCCGAAAAAAATCAAGTCAGGGAAAATAAGGCTGAGAGTCACAGAAATGTTTTTACTGACCAGAAACTTGTTTATTAAAATTGCTTTGTGACAAGACGCATTGTTGTGATGCAACACCTGGTTGTTTTTGATGTTTGATCTTACACGAATAACACATTATCTTTTTTCAAAGAATCTTTTGATACAAGTGTTGATTGACTGTAAACGCAAAGAGGACAACTTTCTCGCTATCAATTTTTTTTATTTCTAATTTTTTGGTCAAAATCTGATTAATGGTGGTGTGAGTCAAGTTCAACTCTTCCCTAATAAATCTGACAGATCCCAAGTTCTATAAACATTTCTATTGGTTCTTAAAGGTAAAAGCATTCCGCTGCGTGGTTTAGCTTTAATCAACTATCTTTCCTCTGAACTACTAAAAACCTAGATTCTTAAGACAACACTGTCACTTTAGCTAAGTCAAAAGCTAAACATAATAGCACACCGTTGCTCAAAGTTTAAACTTGTACTGAAACCCTATTCACCTGCCGCCCCTCCAAACCAGCTTTATTAATATTGTTTTTGCTAATTATAGCTAAAACGATCTACATATTATTGTTGTTGCAGTAAATATCTGCATAATTTACATTTTTAATTTTCTAAATTTATTTTGCCATGGCAGTAAATATAACAATATTTTTTTAATAATATGTTAAACAAAACTTTGTTGTCATTTAGTCCAATAATAAAAGAATAGTCTTATTTTACCGTTCATTATTTCATCTTCAAAAACTACGTCATGTTTATCATCTGATTCAAATTTTTCTCACAATAAGATAATAAAAAAATTAAATACAATTTGACTGATACATTTTCTATATGTTTAATCCAGTTTTTCAAAATAAGCTTTTTACATTTGCTACACGTTGCTGGTATATTCCAAAAGAGCCTCAAGCCATAAGTTATCATCTCTATCTTTGATTTGTTGTACATAGTAAGTCTTACAATACCTCACGCCATTTCAATTGAATTGTATTGATGTGTAAAAGTTATCTAAAAATCTCGTGTTTTTTCAATAAATTGTCAATCACGTATTATTTAGTTCCGTCAGTTTTAAATTGTTGTATTAATTTCCACGGTTATTTGTAGGTTTCTCCGTAATTTAAATGTTATGGTTAACCAAATATTCATGCATCTAGCTACTCTGACAAAAAAATGTAAGTGGCTTGTCCAATTGCACCAAAGAATATTGGTGCATTATCCATAACCATCACATATTTGCGTTGTAATTTGTTTAAAGTAAAAATTAGCTGTGCAATAAACTAATTTTAAAAAATCTCTCTCTGTGTTCATTTCTTGTAATAGTCTGTATCATTGTTATCGAGACGAAAAGATCTATTTTATTTTGATTCAGGTTTTATTAAGATATACAAAAGTAATTTTTTCTTTAAACATTTATTTATAGATCGTTTAACAACATTGTTAACTAACAGTAGCAAAATTAACTAAACAATTCAACAATGCCAAACTGACAAAAAAAAATTATGTACAACTAGTGTAAACATTGTCTATCTCAAACTGGAACTAATCAAATACATATAAGGTGTTCATAACTCGCAGATTATCTCTACGTGGTGTAATTCTACACTACAAGATAAGTAAATAACCTTAATTTAAAAATGTTGTACCAATCTTTCTCTTTTACTTCTTAAAAAGGTCATCAGGTTATGTTTTGTAAATTTTAATAAAAGATTTTAAAGTTTAATAAACAATTCAATTAAAAGGTACTCGTTATTTTTTTTTAATTATTAGTTGCATTTTTTTTAAATTAATAAAAAACTATAAATTACAAAGGCAAAAATAAATTATTAGTTATTTGAGAAAACATTATTTTAGTTTTGTTGTTGGGTGCTGTATTTTAAGTGTCATAAAACTTTAAGCACAACTTGTGCAATTTAACTTATTTCAAAAAATATTTTCATATATTTCATGTTGCTAGTTTCATTATTATAGTTAAATTGCATGAGTCGTGTTTGAAGTTTTATGACATTCAAAATACAGCACCCAACAATAAATCTAAAATAAAGTTTAGTCGAATAAGCAGTAATCTATCTATTTTTGGCTATATAATTTATAATTTTAAATTAAAAATTAATTATATAAAGGCGCAATCTTAATATCATTTTTTATCATTTAAATTAAATACACAGAGTGCGGCAGCATAACTTCCTTTTTTAAAATGCGGCCCATTCAGTCGGTTGATGTCGTAGCGGAGCGTTAGTGCTCTCGTTCGAGAGGCGGGACTATAAAGTTTTGTCTCGACACAGTTCATTTTCTATTTTTTGTTGGAACAGTGAAAAGCGTGCTTTTGCCGTTGAGGTTTTCAAGTGGATGTTCTGTGATTGCAACCCAGCGTCTTTCGGAATCGCTTTAGATTAGTGCTTCTGGGCTGACACCAATCTTTGAAAACTGCATCAAAAGCCTTTACATTCACCTAAAGTGTGGTGTGCAACTTCCCTGGTTCTTTGAAGAAAATGAAGTCACAGTTATAATAAATTCGAACCGGTATTTAAACATGCTACAGGATTTTTTTCCCACGGTTAGATGAATTGCATTTAAGGGACATTTAATTCCAACAAGACGGTGCAACGGCACACACTTCAAAAACATCGATGGCTTCACACGTCTCAGAGCGCCTCATCTCAATTAAGGGAGATTTGGAGTCGCCGGCCCGCTCTTCCAATTTGATAATTTTTTTCTAAAGGGTTTTTTAAAATCCCGTGTTCATGTGAACCGTCCAAGGACCCTACAAGATTTGAATGCCAACACCCAGAAAGAAATTGTCAACATAAAGCCTGATATGTTGGCAAAAGTTATGACAAACGCCAGAAATCAGTTTACGCAGTATATAGACCTACCTGATTTAATCTTCAAAACTATTATAAAATATTTTTTTTCTGATTTATACAATGGGTTTTATTTTAAGTTAAAAAAAAAAGAAGTTATGCTGCCGCACTCTGTACAAGATGCTTTAAAAGTAGCACCATTAATTCAATGATAGAATGTTAAAAGAAATAATTAAAAAAGTTTTAAAGTAATTAATGTGTCAACGTTGTTTTCAATTTCAGTAGTTTAAATTAGAATGCTTAGATTTGGGTAGTGATTTAGAATGACATTGAAAAATAAGCTCTTAACTTTCTAAGTAATCAAAGTATGAAAACAATTATGTTTCACAAGTATAAATAACGAGGTATTTTTGCATTTTTTTACGTCACACAGTGTAATTATTTAATAAGCTGCAGATTAAGTTTAAAAATAACAAAGCTTTATTACCATTAAGTCAATGCGTAATTTTTGCTGCACCCTGTATACTGTATAGTAAGTTATATTGTAAACCAAAACACGTATTTTGTAAATCGTTCTATAGTTATTTTATATTACTGTTAGGTATTAATCTAACTTACCTCATAAAGTTGCACGAGGGAGAAACTAAACAAAAGTTTCAACATAATACGTTGGATATAGTTTTATCTTTGTTCAGACCGTACAAAATAAAATAAAATAAAATAGTATAAACACAGGACGTAAATTGAATACTTTAGAAGATAACCAATGTAATAAAGTTATATAGTTATATACTAATACCTAAAAAAAGATATTGATATTGATATTAATATAAAACCAGCTTTTTTTAATTGATGATAAAACCGTATAAACTTAAGTCGGAATACAAAGATAATGTATTGGGATCTAAATTGTTAAAAGAATTCATGTAGAATGGATAATGAGGCAAGTAGTCGTAAATGATATATTGGCATTTCATGTTTTCTTTTTAATTAAATAAGCTCTAGTTACACTGATGTAATTTAATACGCTAGGTTGCAAGACATGAAATGTAACAAATCAGGATAAATGAAATTTTAAAATATTAAGTTATATATATTTATTAAACAGTAGATAGAATGTAGTAATGTAAATAAATCATTGTGAAGTAAGGGTGTTTTCCATTACGAATGCATTGAATAAATTTAAATTACAGTTTACATTTTCTAGTACCACCCCCACATTTCAGTAAACCCAAGAGTGACCTGCCAGCATACTAATATAGGGTGTATCGACTATAATCGATACCACTATGGCCACGTCATTACATGTTTTTATCTGTTTAGAAAAAAATATCGTAATAGCTCCTTCAACATTAATCTGATCACAGGGTAGCAATTATTCAATTTATTCCATTTATAAGTGAATCCTACATAAGCGTCTCGACGCATGGCAACCTGTTACGTTCCTTGGACGCCTTGCGTCGCGCAGCTTCCAAATCGATAGCGACTTTCTTCCACAACGTTTATACGTCGCTAAATTTCACCTACACAAATGAAGAAACCGTGAAGCATTGCAAATTCCTGCAACGACAAAGTCCGTGAAGACTGTTAATTGGTGGTATAATCCGCCGGTAAAAGTTAATTTAATCACAAACCTCCCGCATAAGATATATTGAATAATAGTTTACGGCATTTCGAAATCGGATATCCTGTCGCATGTAATCGCAGTGTGTTGGTGTGTGTGTGTTTTTTTGCGCTCTGCGTCGTGTTTTAGTTCGTAGTTGCTGTGTGTTTGTGCTTGTAGGGTTTATTGTTTTCTGTTAATTAGTAAACGAAAAAATGGGAAAGCACTTTCAAACTCTTGCGGCTATGGCCTGCATGAAGAGTTTATTGATGGTTTTCAATTTTGTTTTTTGGGTGAGTCAATTTTTAATAAAATTCTGTCTAGTCCATATTTTACATAGTAAAATACTAACAAACATATTATTTGCAATAGAATAAAAATGTTAAGTAATTTGAATAAAATAACTCATTTGGTCTAATAAATAAAACTGTTTTTTAATAACGTTAATGGCGTTGTCTTAGCATTTTAAATTAATGTCAGTAGCAACATGTCATATTTCCTAATTATAAATTTAATTTAAAATAATGATAATTTTATTTATAAAAATAACTATATATCCTTACTGGTTTTGAAGTTAAAGATTTGCATATGTTCAAGGTTGTTCTTATAATATTAATTATACAATACAGATATGATAATTTAATTAACAACAAGAGATCCTATATAAACATAAAAGCATAATATTGTGTTTGGAAAATCAGTGAATCCATTCTACGTCGTACAATATTGCGGCGCTCAATATGTATTTTTAGTTTGGCAATGAATATGCATTTTTGATAAAGTTTGTTTGCTTAACGAATAACAGTACCAAGGACTCAACATTATGAGTTTTACATCAAAATCGTTGTTAATCATTTTAGCGACATAACACAAGTTTTAAAAAAATCGATTTATAATCCAATATCTTTTTTAACTAAGTAATTTAAAAAAAAAATGTTTATGATTAATAAACATTTATTTTTCTCTATGATAATTGTTAAATAAGATTTGAACCTACTACCTTCAGATAACCGCTTTTTTCCGCTGAACAAACTCAACATTATTGATTATGATAGTTCATCCCTATGTCGCAGAATCAAAATGTGTCCGGAATGTGTGGAAAATTTATTAAAAATCTATGTTTGTATTGTCGTCCATGTAACTGAATACTGTGTTATAAATGTGATTGTCATAAATAATTGATTTTTATTAATGATTTTCAATAATGCTTTAGTTGATAACATATTAGAAATATTCTTCTTAATAATACATTATAACAAAAATTGTAATCCAATATTATTTACTAAAAATTAGTCATTGATTGCAATATTTAGTTACTGAATATTGCACAACTTAGTACACTAATGCTGGAATTCATGAAAGCCAGTTAAAGTAACGGTTGATTAAATTTGACAACCTCAAAACTATTTACAGTAATGCTACCACAAAGACAAGTTTGACATAATATATAACTATCAGAAATAAAAGGAAAATAATATTTGATACTAACGCAAAGTCAATATCAAGTATTTATATTGAATTAATAAAAATAATTTTGACAGTTTATCAAATGTTGAGGTTATGTTGTCACATTTAACGCTGATTAACGTTAATCAGCTTTTATGAATTCCACCATAAGTGGAGAAGGTGAGATTGATTAATCGCATATTGCTGTACACTAGTGGTCTGTAAAAAGTATCTATACTTTATATAGGAAATATAGAAATAGGAAATAAGAAATTCAAAATTCAACAGCACTCACACTTTTTAGATGTCTTTCAATGCAAACGCAAAGCGATTGACAATTGATAATGTATATTTGACGCCATAATTTCCATTTTGTTGAACATATTTATTTCTAGAGTTCTGTTACATATAGCACCTGTCGTATTGCATAACAGTAAGCAAAAAGTCGATATCAGAAAAATATGTTTTAGACATAACTATTGTACGCTATTGCACAATATATTATATAAAGTGATTAAATGACATACTACATTATTTAAATTTTACAAGAGAAGGGTTTGATAGTTGGTTTATACAGAACATGCTTATATAAACTACAAAATTATTTGTTTTTTAATATTTAAGTTAAAGTAGTAATACAATATTGCAAAACCTTTTGAAAAGTTTACTATAAAAGTAAGTACTTAGTATAAAACTATTACTACAACAAATCCAAAAAAATATTAGCAAATCTAAGCTATAAAATTTTTCAAACAATAGTGATTAATGCATACAATCAATTGAATGCAAGCAAAACTCAAATATTAGAAAATAGAATTACATTGATAAACGCACATAACAAATTATCACTTATTACTTTAGCATGTAGGTGCTTTTGTTATTTAATCGTCGGCCTGCTTTTAAAACATTTGATATTTAATGATAAATTAAATTAATAATGTTAAGAGCAAAATAATTAAAAACAATGTTATTTTAGTAAATAAATTACAAAAACAATTTAGTATTAACAATTCAATTATATAAAATAACCAACGCTTGTAACCGCAAGTTAGAGTAAACATTTTAGAATTTAAAAGATTGTCAAAAAGAAAAAAAAGTATTACAATATACACTCATGAACAAAAAATTCCACCATGTTAATTTCTGTTAGCTCAATAGTTTCTTCTACTTTTCTTTTAGATGTCATAAAATATTACCTACAAAGTAAGAATAGGTTATAAAAAAGGTATTAAATATTTTAATTTAAGTAAAAAAAAAAATTGAGCAAAGTTTAATTTTTTTACATATTATTAGCTAGGTTTTACATCTAAGTGGTCACACAATTTAAGCAATTAATACTGTGTACTACCTCTACAAACTCTAATGACTTCTGCCTTACGGCGTGGTAAACTTTGAATACAGTTGGCAACTTCTTCTTGTGTAATTTTTTCCCATTCCTCAAGAAGGGCTACTAGAAGTTCCAAAATAGTGTTCAACACGTTGCCCTAATAAATTCCAAAGATTTTTGATAGGATTTAAATCCGCAAATCTTTGAGCTGGCCATTGCAAACGACAAATATTAACTTCAAATAAATATTGCTCAACCACTTGTGCAACATGCGGTCGCGCGTTTTGTGCATTAAAGTAAAATTCTCACCTACAAATGGAGCAAATGGTACGACGTGATCAGCTAAACACTCGATGATTTACCTAACAGCCGTCATGGTACCATTTTCAATGAGAACAAGCTCAGTTTTTGCGTAAAGTAAAACACCGGCTTATACAGGGAGTTTATAAATGAATGGGATTATGTAATCACTTTAAATATGCCGCCTTTTTAAAATTGTCCACTATACTACATATGTTTGCTTGACAGCTGTCAAAGTTGAACTGTCAAAACAAATAGTTTAGTAAATAATTTAAAAAAAAGTGGCACATAATCCCATTCATTTATAACCTCCCTGTACTACCATTACACTGCCTCCCCTAAATGCCATTTTTGGAGATACACAACACGCTAAAAATTGTTCACCCGACCTTCTCTACACACATTCTCGTCTATCTGGTGAACGCAAACAAAAACGAGACTCCTCCGTGAACAATACAAAACTTCATTGTTCTACTGTAAAATCTCTATGTTCACAAGCAAATTGTAGTCGCTTAACATGATGAGCTGAGAGCAAAAGTGGACAAACTGCAGGTTTTCTTTACATCAATCCATATTCCTTCAATCTTCGGCAAACGGTTTGTGCAGAAATTTCAGTACCATAAACATCTTCCAATTGGCAAGACACAATTGTTCAAGGTAAACAACAGTTGCGTAGTGTAGATAACTCTATAAAACGACGAGCTTGTGATGCAAGGTTTGCCTTGGCTTTCTAGTGTGTTCTCCTGTTTGGCGATATTGTTGAAATACGTCTTGGATGGTACTTCTTAGAACACTGCGTCCGTTTTCCTTTAAAGCTACAGCCTGGGCCACATTATCCGCTTGCATTGTTACAACTAATAAGTACCAGCACTGACAGTTAAAATTCTCTTTCAACACACGCACTTTAACTGATAAAAACTGTTGCTGCCTTGATAAATTAAATGTTTACTGCCTTTTTTTTTTATTTTATTGATAATTTTTCATGGTTTGTGAAAAAAAAGCAAAATTTTAAATCTGCAATGTCGTTGTTTGCGCTTGACTAAATGTTACAAAATAAACACATTATTATACCACTTGTTTAAATTTTGCTTTGTTGTTGAACGCAAAGTATTGCTTGACGTATTCATTAATTGGCATAACTTCCAAAACCTGGGCTTTTCCGAGATATTGTCGCAGCTGCTTCACAACGGTTACAATGATTATCGAGGTCAATTATTTTATTCCTGTATATTATTGTCTTTGTCTTTTTCTTCGTCTTTAGCTGTATATAAGCCAATGCTGGCGTTTCTTCTTTGCCTGTAATGCAGGCAACATACATTGTGGGTGCAAATACATTTTTGAGTAGATTCCAAACCACCGGAGAAATTATTTATCTACTCCGGACCAAAGAAGGTTTTTAGTCATAAAATCCCACGCAGACAAGGCGGGTTAGGGAGAGAAAAAGCGTATATGTGTTTGAAAATGATTTCAGTTGTGAGATTCAAACTACTGCGCCACGCTCTCCCTTCTTATAAGTATAAAAATTCATTTATTTTCAAACATATTGTTAAAATGTTGACAAACTAAATAATCTTTCAAAAACCACATTTGCCAATGTGAACAATCAACAACTTTTTTTTTTGAGTTCTTGCAAATAAAAAGAGATCAATCCATTTGGCAGCAGGTTAATAATCACCCATTGACTAGTCCAGCACAAACGTCTAACAAAAATCTGTGATGGTTACAACAAACAGCATGTGGGTTTTCAGCCGCTCAGATATGAGTACAACGACAATTTTTTATACAGTTACGTATAAACGTTGCTTCATGAGTCGTTAATACATTTGAGAAAAAGTTTAAATCTTTTAAATACATTTTTTACGTTTGCAATTTTTTAACTGCAGGTTGTAAAGATTTTACTTTTGGTAAATAGAAAGGGTACAATTGGTTCTCGTGCAATGTTTGCCATACAATCTAAATAATGTGTGAGTACTACTAGAAGAATTTTTTTCTTCATCCAAAATTCTTCGGTAATGGTCACCAAAATTACTACTACCAGTTTTTTGTACACGGAGTACTAGAACGATACACTTTCGTAGAATAACTTGACTATTTTGGGATATAGCACAAACGTTAACCCACTGCATTCTAATATATGTTTACAATACAAGTGAGTTAAAATCATCATTAAAATACACGTGTGGAAATTGTGTAACCACACAAGTATATAAATGGGATCAACTCAAGTGTTCTGGTTTAAATTTGGTAAATACTTTTTGTTTTATATTTTTTACCTGTTTTGTCTAAGCAATTTTTTTTTTTTTTGGTTTTATAATACAATTAGAATAAAGATCAAAATAATTAAGATTGATTTCATTTTTGCTGTTTATGTTAGAATAATAAATTACATAATAGAATTGCTGGATTTGATAGTAATAAGAAGAATTAATTTAACAACAGATAAGTATGGAGGATACTTTACATTTACCAAAAATTGCATTCAACTATAACAAAACAATTTCAAATTTCTAGGTTAAAATTGTACAATTTATAAATAAGGTTCTTCAAATAATATCTGACTGAGGACCTAGTTAACTAAGAACATTCAATTTACACAGTTTCTAAATTAACAAACTGAACCTTAAATTAAGAAAGTATTATCTCTAAAAACTAGAACTTAAAAAAAACTACAAAATTTCATTCTTCTGAGCAACTTTTGCATATTAAAAAAATAGATTATATCGATAGTCTCTCAAGTTCGTAATTTTATGAGTATAAATTCTACAACGTTTTAAGATAAATGTATATAATATAATTAAATATTGTGTTTAGTGTAATTGTTTTAATGAGTGTGATTACAATTCTATGGTGCTTTATTTTGTTGTGACATATAAATTAAGTCCTAAAACATGACATTTAAATTAAATAAAATACAGCAAAACAAAGCTCACGATATAAAGGTTTTATAATTTTCGAGACCTTTCGTATTTACTGTATAATCATTGTATACATGTTTTTGTTAATAAAATAATATTATTTTAAATTTTAAATAAAATTAATTAAAGCAATTTAGTAACCTGCGAGTTAAGTTTAAAAAATTTATCTGACAAGTAAATTGAAATGTCAGAAATAAAATATTAAAATTTTAAATAATAAATATTATTTCTTTTATTTTTTAAATGGAAATCATTTATTACAGATCATTTTGTACATTGATTTTAATAATTTCTTGAAGTTTATTAACTTTAATATCTTTCTGGTTGCATTGAGTGTGTGATTTAAATTACATTTTCTTGTGTACAATTTCTAACCGCACATGAGATTTTTTGCATGTCTCTCACGAATTCACTCTTTGCCAAGTTGAGGTAGTCAGTTGTTGAACAAGACGCACTACGTCAACTTAAAAAAAATATTGATAAACTGTATTCTTTTAATATTTTAAACACATTGGCAACCACAAAATGTCTTTTTCAAAACAAAAAATTTCCTTTAAAAAAATCTCAGACCAAGTTTTGTTTTTTGTCTGAAAATCTATAGTTTACATAGACAATTCACAAAACGAACACAATGAAATACTGTTAGTTGATATGAATAGATTGTTAATTTATCGTTTATTTATTTATATTTGAGAAATTTAAGTTTTATATTTATAAAATTTAACTCACTTCATTTTCACTGTGCAACTTTGACATTTAACAACTTATACAAAATTTATAACAACCAAAATTGGTCCTATGAACCAAATATTCTGGTAATCTTTATTATTTTTAAACTAATTTTAATTATTTGTCAAAAAACTGATTTATTATTTGTATGTCAAATTTTTAATTAATTATTTGACAAAATTCTAAACTATTTATTGACTTTTAGCAAAAACATTGCATGGTCAAAGTTGTATTAAATCATCTCAATTCTGCTATTGCAAGTGTTCTAAATACTGTGGTTCATTCAAAAACAAAACTTTATTTTCGAAAAATTATCAAACTTGATGGCAATTTTAAGAATTTTCCTTTCTTTATTGCAATGTATGACAATTTAATTCTAAATCTATTGAGATACTTGAAAAGTAATGCTTTGCAATTAATCAAAATAGTTACTTACACACCAGAGAACTATAATTTAGTTTACAATCTCTTGGTAAAACTGTATACTAACAAGAGAGAAATTGCAAATCATTATCTTTAGAATATTTTAAAACTATCAATTGTTAAATTAGATAATAAAAAGTATTTTACTTTTTAAATAGTTTACAAATTCTTTAAGTTCTCTAAAACTGAATGATTTAGCAGACTTTATTCTACTTGAACTGTGTTTACGGTTATTGTATTTCAAGTTGCACTTCTAATGTTTTATAATTTGATTCATATTTTAACCATTATTCAATATCCTAAAGTTAAAGATCATTAACACTCTCGCTGCTAACTAATTTTCGGCAGTATATAACATCACAGTGCTCCGACGCACCCTATGCGTCGGTAGCAGCAAAAATATTAAAAGAAAGTACACATGGGGGTCAAAAAGGTTGATTCAAAACTATTTATAGTGTCTTGTCCAATATGTAAGACTGAACATTGCATGATAGATTGCACTGTTTTTTTTGGGAGTTAAGTTACCAAGATATTTAATATCATAGAGATGTTTAACAAATCTACAACAAAATCAAATTTAGTAAATTCATTACAATCTGTCTTTTTAAATTCCGTAAACCCTCATTGTTTATCCAATTCTAATTACATTGCGTTTTTAGAAACAGCACGTGCTAAGATTTGTGATTAAAAAGAACGCTGGTTCCAGTGTTGATTGAAAATTGACTTGGAAAATCAAATCAATTTTATCAGTCATCAATTAGATGAGCAGTTAAAATTACCAAGGATAAAGTGTACATTTTCCTTGAATAAAGCAGTAAATTGTTTATTGCATCCAATGATTAAAATGTTACCAAAGATCATTTACAACTTACCCACTGTTGCAATTTCAAGTGAAGTTCAAGCAATTGGCATTGTATTAAGTGTTAATGCTGTGTTAGGTTATACCAACTTAAGTTAGATAATTATGGAACAT
Organism: Tachinus rufipes; assembly: GCA_963932245.1. Classification (NCBI taxonomy): domain Eukaryota; kingdom Metazoa; phylum Arthropoda; class Insecta; order Coleoptera; family Staphylinidae; genus Tachinus; species Tachinus rufipes. The sequence continues at coordinate 38,099,108 of OZ010741.1, read as the reverse complement.
AATTGCAACAATTCACGGATAATAGTTATGTCACAAATCCCATGTGTGCCCACTTAAAATCTATATCACAGCCAAAAATGATTTGTCCAACATTCTTTGAGTGTAGTGAAGTACGTTCTTCCAAAACTCATCTCGTTTAAACAAAGCCTCTAGCACTAATCAACATTCTTTAGGTGTAGAAGTGTACCTTCTTCCAAACTCATCTCGTTTCAACAAAGCCGCTAGTACCAATCAACATTCTTTGGGTATAGAGGACTACATCTTACAAAACTTGTTTTTTTGTAATCCTTTACCGCGTAAAAAACCTATATTAGCTAATAAAGAAACTAATAGTTGATCTCTTAATCAAACGTTTTGGGAAAGTGAAAAAATTTTGTGTGATACATATTTTGTACAAACTGTTTCAAAAGCTAGTGATGGACAATACATCATTAGGTTGCCTTTTAAAGACAATGTTTGTCCAATATTGGGTTTCAATAGAGAGCATTAATTAAAAAGTTTACTTTAATTAGAAAATAATTTTAAACGGTATTCTGTTTTAATTTAAAAAAAAAATTATTCTGAAAATATCTGAAACTATATTGAAAGTCATTTAAAGCCTGCATGACATCACAGTCTTTTAAATTTTGACTCACGGGTGAAGTAAGAGAAAAACATCAAAAACGGCGGTAAAAGTTTTTTATCTTACTAAAAATGATATAGTATTTTGCTTAATGACACTCATTTATGTAAAAAAAAATTGCAATCGGATATTGGTCAAATTTTGACCCATCTTTGGTTGCATCAAGTGATTATAACATGTGATATTTGTCAGATGTTTCAAGATGTAGGTCTCCATAAAGATGCTTGTACTTTCTAACATATTGTTTGGCATTTTCAACCTATTTTAGAATTAAAATATAGAAATAAATATTTGAAACAATATCAATTCATACCTGGCAAAGCTCACCATTGCCCAATTGGTTGAGAATGAAAGAAATTGTCTTCTTCCTGCTGTTGAGACTTCGATTTTAAATTTTGAAAAGAAATTAATTTTCAAATTTAATAGTTCTCTTTCACATATAACTTGTATTTACGATTTTAAAGACTAGTTTTCAAGTGAAAAACCAAAAAAAATGTTGTAGATATTAAATTAAATTTGGCTAGACAATTGTCTAAACAGTTAGTAGTTAGTTTTTGGGTGCGTTGGAATTTCTCTTAAAGAGTGTAGATTTAAAGTGGCAGAAATGACAAATTTTGTGGGTGCAGATGCTGTAACTTCAGTAGTTAAACCAAATAAAGTTTATGAGTAGCCTCCGTTATAAATGTTGTGATGATATAGTTGTTGTTATTATAATGTTTTCTGAATTGCATTTTAGATTTAAAATTGTTCAATTTGGTAGAGGGTATGTTTGGTCATAGTAAAAACTGTAAGGAGGCTTTGTTTATTTTTATTAAAAATGAAGCTGGTTCCTGTAGAAAGAAATAATAAATTTTTGTTGTAAATATTTTTCTTAAAAGCATTATATAAAAACCCTTATTATGTTATTTTGTTTATATACCATATCGTTTTTTTAATATAATATTGATAAAAACTGTATAGGAGTGTGAAAATTTATTGCTGCGTTTTTAAGTATTAAAATCTTCAACCCTCTTCAAACCAGTTTGTAAAACTTCTGGGACGATGTCAAATAGCTATAAAACGCACAATAAAAAGAGAAAATGTTGAATTGGGTTAGACAAAAGCACAAGTATAAACAAGACTTTATTATCAAACTGATAAATAAGCTTAGACATCGTCTGGAATGCATAGGATACACACAGAGATCGATAATATTATTTGCGTTTATACTCGCACATAAAGCTAGATTAAATAATATTAAATATTTTTTATATTTGTTTTTTTCAGCTTCAAGTAAATAAATTAAATTATATGTAGACATGTGGGAGTAAATATCATTATGGGATAATGTTTGCTTTTTAAACATTTTTTATTTTGATACATATAAATATAATATGTTTATTATAAAAATATTTTATACAGAAACACATATGGTCATATTACTCATACTAAAAAAAATGTTTTAGTTACTGTATTTAATGCAGTCACGCGAGGTGCAATAAAATTTTTAATATTTATAACACGGGTATATGCAAACCGCACTGACCACAGACATATGAAATTTGCAATATGATTATGGAAACTTGTATACGTACTTATAACATTAAAAAATTGATCAAACTATTCGGGATTAACTTTAGAATAATATGTTAATAATAATAAAAACGTGTTTTGACGTTTACCAAGGGAATATTAGTAATATATTATTGAGTACTCGTATATGCAAAATCTCGGGAGCTACAAAGAAGTGCTAAAAGTTATACCAAATATTGTTATGTTATACGTTTTACCAATAAAATATTAATATAGTTTAAAAATAGTCTACATATTTTACCGTTCACTGTAAACAATAAATCAAAAAAGTCAGTTATCTGCAGCTAAATTCTATTTAATTTGATTTATCGAAGTTTTAAACTTCAGATATAAATTAGCATTGAAATCCAGATTAAGTTATTTTAATATAATATAATCCAGATTATTAGGCTTTACAAAGACAGTTGTTGAATTTATTTTATATTTTGATCACAATATGAATAATGCATGTGTGCCTTGTTCAAAACGGCAATCAATTATATGAAAAGTTATAACCGCGGAATCCAGTATGCAAATTAGACCGCTCCCCGGCTTTAAAGCTCACACATTTTAATAACTTCATCAATTTTACATTAGGGTTGATGTGAATATATTTATTTCAAATATTCTCTTAAATTTTAATATGAATGTTTACTTTAACATACAAAAATATCAATATTATGCTTTGTATATTATTTCAATTGAGCGTAATATTCAAATGTTCTCTCATACATCGCTTCACAATTTTAAATTCAAATATTTCTGTTCATAATAAACATTATAATGTAAATATTCCTTTTCTGTATTAACATAAAAATAACAGTAACAGTTTTCAAGTTTCATTTTGAAATGATACGTGCAAAATTATCTTCAACTGTAAATCCTCTGATAAGTTCAATTTATATTATAATAAATATATTTTTTTTGTTAATTGAATTGCGATTTATATATTATGTAGTTATATAAATATTATATAAGCATATAATATGTAGTTATTTATGCAGAAAGAGCGTTATTATAATATAATGCTCGGAGAGTGACATTTCAGCCGCAACTTTTGGTACTATAATAGACCTGTAAGCTAGGCTTTGCAATGTGGAGACCGGATTTTGCTATTTTGACATTTTGTAAATAGAATTTAGTACTTTTTAAAGGTTTCTGGCCAGGTTTTAGTTTTTTTTAACACCTTTTTACTCACGTTATAGCTGTATTTTGCTATTTTTGAGATTTCTTAAAAAATGTACACTTTTTAAGAGCTTATGACTAGTTTTTGGAACGTTCTGACAATTGTTTAAATTTTTTTGGCTCTTTCTAATAGTATTTTAAAGGCAGATTTTGCTATTTTTGACATTTTATGAACAAAATCATGCAATTTTCACTGTATTTTTCCATATTTTTAATATTTTAATATTTTATTACCGGATTTTACTATTTTTGACTAAATTTACTAAATGTTAGTGTTTTATAATTATATTTTAATTGTCTCTGTCAATTGTCTAAAATTATAAGACCGTATTTTGCTATTTTTGACATCGTTTTATAAATAAAGTTTTGCACAACAGTTTATGTCCAAATTTTGTATCTTTCTAATATAATTTTGATATTTTATGACCAAATTTTGCTATTTTTGATATGTTATAAAACATTTTTTAAGCATTTTAAGTTTGTTTATGACCCGATTTTGGTGCTTTCTGACAGTATTTAAATTGTATGGCCGGATTTTACTATTTTATAAACAAAATTTTACATTTTTTAATTTATGGCCAGATTATGGTTTTTTGCAAAAAAACTTGATGTTTTATGGTTGGTAAATTTTGCTAACTTTGATATTTTATGTGTAAAATTTTAAATTTTCACAATTTCGTGGCTGAATTTCGGTGGTTTCTAACAATATATTGATATTCCATAGCCGGATTTTGCTATTTTGAAAATATTATAAAAATATATAAAAAAATAATATATTTTTTATATATGCTGTTATTTTTGACGTTTTATATATACAGTTTTGCATTTTTTAACCCTTTTTGGTCGGATTTTGTTTTTTTCTGAAATAATAATAATATTTTATAATCAAATTTTGTTATTTTTTATTTTTTATAAATGCTTTTTTCCAAAACCGTGAAAGAACCCTTCTCAATATTTGGCGTTTGCGGTGATGCCTAAAAATCCTAGATACGCCATCTGTCATATTTGCCATTCAAACTAGTGGCGTAACGTGTATGAAGAATACCTCATTCAAACACTAGTTGCCGACAACCATGCCAGAACGTAATATTAAAATAATATTAATATTAACACAATAAATATAAAGTAGACCTTTACTTTAAATACTTTTTTAGAAAACTTAATTTACATAAATACAAAAAATATAATAGTTTTTTTTGGTTGCTCGTGTTAACCTAATGTTATCACTTGTTTCAGTTTGGTCTCCTAGTCAAAATTCAATCTTAAACTCAAAGTGTGCCTACAAAAAGAAGAAATTATAGTTTCACAGCCACATCTGCTTTATGGGATTTTAGTTTTTTATAAGGCGTTACTGTTACTATGAATCAGACTAATACTAAAATAAATTAGAAATTTTGTTGTTTTTTAAAATAGAGAAACAAATGTTTTCTGGTTTAAACAAAATGGAACCACAGTTCATCCGGCCCGTCGTTCTTGCGCCATTTTAGAAAATGTAATCGGGTTGACTGATTTCTTCGTTTTCTAATTTGGGCTTTTGTAATTTTTTATTATAGGGGTATTTAAAAACAAAAGTTTTTAAACATTTTTCTCAAATCCTACAATAACTCAAGGATACTATTTATAAAGAAGAAAATAGAGGAAAATAAGGATTAAATTTGACAGTCAAGAAAGACGTTGCTAAAGGTTGTCTCTAGAAAGATCCACTACCATAAAACATAGCAGTTGACAGGCTCATTCAATTTTTTAATGAGTGGTTTCTATACAATTGGTTATGCAAATAACATAACGATCTTGCTAAGCGGTAAATGCAAAAGGCTTTAAAAATCATTTAAAAAAATTTGCAAAAACTCTCTAAAACTCAAACTGGTTTCATCACAAAAAAAAATGAAAATTGGGAAACTAAATTTACCAAAACTCTTAAATATCCCACTACCGAAACCAACCAAAGTAAAATATCTTAGTTAATTTTTGACAACAAGCTTACAAAGGAACCACACCTAACAAGATAACCGCCATAAATTTTCGACCTGTCCGCTCTCATCAAACAAAGTTTTAGTAAAATTTTGCCATATACGTACAATAGTGTAACCGTTATTGACAGATTTGTAGGTTTTAATCATATAATCAAAACCAAGTAAAGTTAGATACACTATACGAGACCGTATGAACGAGGCGGCACAGGAACAGTGTGTTTGATAAGAGCAAACAGGCCAATATTTTTTGCTCTCACTGTATATCACACCATTTAATTAGTAATTCGATCTCCTCATAAAAATATTTTGAAAATTTATCGTTAAAATGCACCTCTTCATAGCCAAAAAAGTTTTTTTTTAATTCTGAAAACAAAAAGTAGTCACTATAAGTCTAGTCTGTACTGTAGGAGATATAATCAGTTTTTTGAAAGCAGCATTCTGTTATGGCAACTTAAGCAACCTCAGCGGTGGGTACAGTGTTAATTTTCCTTGACGCTTTGTCCAAATATTTTCACTCAACCTTTGTAATAAATATGGTAGCATAATAAACGCCATATACCGTGATATTTCTTTCTTTTAAATGATGATTTGGTTGACAAAGATACACTAGTTTTTCTTGGTAGTGGTTCACCTGCATGCTAGAGAATCATAATACAAAACTATGGTTTCATTACCCGTAACAATAGATTGTAAAACTTCTTTTTGTGAGGGGACACAAAGCTTCAAAAAAGATCGCGAACAATCAATTCGATAGTGTTTTTAAACAGCAGGCAGAAGTTTTGGGACAGATTTCTTGCACTCAGTTCATTTATACCAAAAATGGTCATAAAGTATTCGGCAAATCAATGTATCTGACAGCCCTGACATTTCTGATAATTCCCTCACTTTTAGTCGGCGATCCTAAAATGAGTTTTTCAAAACCTTTTGGCCCAATCTTTCACAGTAGAAAAAGAAAATAAATCTTTACCGTATACGCCATTCAATCTTTGATTAATTTGATGAAGAGTAAGAAAGACCTTCTAGTGTGAAGAATTTGATAACTGTTTAGTACTCATTTATTTGCAAATCTGGCTTAGTTGAAAATTAACAATGTCTGTCTGGATATCACTACAAAACTAATTATAGTAGAGCGTTGAAATTGCACATGTATGTAATAATAAAGCATCACACTTTACTGACAATATTTAACACTTAGTCTGAAGATTTTAAAAATGTAGTAAGCCAGGAATTTATGGCGGTTCCCCGTATGTCTCCCGACTAAACCAACATTTGGACGATATAATTTTTAAAATTTATTTAAGTGTTTTATATTATACAATATTAATATTATACAATACTAATATTATACAATATTAGTATTATACAATATTAATATTATACAAATAATTCCTGTACTGTTTCTGTCTTAAAATAAATACGGATTTGTATTATCATTTTCTTCCAAACAAGTATTGATTTTTTATTCAATCGTGCACGGTTTTATAATTAAATATTACAAAACCGTATTTAATCTACATGTTTTTATTTTCTAATTTACCATTCTGTCAACTTAATTGAATCCCCAAGTTGACACGCAAACAAAAATACGCGGACCGGCTGCCGTCGGCAGCAATCTACCAACATTTACGTTAAAAAAATTATTATAACAATTAATTAATTTGATTTTTTTAAATCAATAATGGAATGATTTATATTAATAATATTATTATAATAATATTTCAAAAAAAAATATTTTAAAATTAAAAAAAAAAAAAATCAAAATGCTAACTGCATTTGAGTTCAAATTCAGCAGTAAGTAAATAAGTAAAAGAACAGTCTTGTTCTTCTTCTTCATTTATCCTCTTTGCAGAGAAGTCGTAATCGTGATTCAGTCGCTTGTTGCTTTTCTTAGAACATCGCTTCACTTTTTCCTGTTCTTGGACTCTTTTACTACTTGTGAGGCCGTTTGGTTTCTTATTGTCTTAAAAAAATCAATTAATCTTTTTGGCAATCGTCTTCTTGGTTTTTTTCTTTTTATTTTTCGCTCTACTATTAATCACCAAATATCCATCATGTTAGACATCCCAAGATCTACTGTTGTACATAGGTACAAAGAATTTAGAACAGTAAATAAAAGACCAAATAATAGGATGTCTCGAGTCACAAATAAAAAAAGAATTGGTATTTAGCTCAACATGCTTGTAGACACCGATATTCTCAGATCTCACGTTCAAGTTACGTTCAGACATGTTTGATCGTTATCTACGGTTTGAAAAAGAATTCATGCTGCATATTTTCCCCGTGAGGTTAAGAGACGGCCATGTTTTGGGGTGGGGGGCATAATGTTCAACCATCGCACACCCTTAATTCGATTACAACGACAACGCCAGGCCACATGCAAAAACGGTTGAAGTGGCTCTGTTTGTGGGATTTTGTTTCTAGAGCAGTTCGCAACCGTATTAATTAACCCACCCTATAATGCCGACGAGTTAGGAAAAAATACGTTGTAACTGGTTTGCTCAGTAGAAATTTTTAGTTTAAATTTTTCAACTTATAATTTTAATATAAGTAATCTACTTTTTATTATTTTGTTTTTAGTAAAGATGCTAGTGCAATTAATAACTATTCAAAATTAATCAAATAGAGATGAAAACCAATTGTTTCTATTCTAATAAATGCCATGAGTAAAATGTAGAAAATAAAATAAAAAGCTAAAAAAAAATTTTTGTCGACACGCCGCTCTAAAGTGCCACGTCGAGGCGCAAACGCTGCCGGTTCGGTCCGTCTTTTAACAATAATGGGTTACGTGTCCAAACGCTCAACAATAAAATATCATATATTTATAAATGCCAAATTGCAACCCAGAATAGTTGGGATAAAGTTTTTGGTCAAAAACAAAAATAAAATATTAAAATAACGTACATATGTCTTTCTGCAGTACTCCAACTGTTGTATATAAACAGCTTTAAAGGTAATGTCCGGCAGACTTTCACTCATGTCATAAAAATGTGTAGTAAAAGTTGAGAAAATGGCAGAATTAAGATGAGTTCATCATCATCCAGCTATTTGCGTCCACTGCTGAATATAGGCTCTAAGATAGTTTACTCTTTTTTACTCTGAGCAGTTTGAACCTAGTTTAAGACAATTTTTTTAGATTATTTGTCTATCTAGTCTACCCCTGTTCCGTTTATCTTTTTAGGGTCTCCAGTCTAAAAGTCATTTGTTCCAACAACCGTCCGTGTATCTGGCAAGTCCGTTTTTAATTTAGAGTAGAGATCTTCTCAATTATGTTAGATCTTCTTACTCTTTGTCAAAAATACCGTTCGTGATATGGTTTCGTAGTGATATACCAAGCATAGCTTACTCCATTGCTCTTTGCGATATCCTCAACTTTTTAGCAAACCCTTTAGTTAGAGTCAATGTTTCTGCTCTGTTTAAGTTATCACTGGTAGGACGCATTGTTTGTAAACTTTCTGTTTTAGGCGTACTGGTAACTAGCTATTTAAATATATTGCGTAGTTTACCAAATTTTATCTATTCTGTGCTAGATTTTGGTTTGGTTATCACGACCTATTCAAATTTTATGGCCAAAACATTTATAGGCATCTACATGCTCTTTGTAAGCCCCATAAATAGATAGTGGCCTGCTAAAACAATAGTCTATCCGTCACGGCTTGAATTGCGAATATCTCAAGTGTATCAAATGCCTTCTAGAAACCTCTGAAGGTTAGCACAAAAAAATTGTTGTAATCAATGCCTTTTTTTATTAATGTTTTAACTGCTTAAAGGTGATTCTTTGTGCCAAACCAGCTTGCTTCTTAGGTTGATAAAAGTCAAACTTAGGTTACAATTGCTTTTATTTTTTTGTGCAAATACAACTAAAGGCTAATAAACCTACAGTTGCCTTGATTTGATACCTTCGAGTAAAAATATATTAAACAAGTTTTCGATTGCATGTAGTAGTACATCGCAGCTTCACCGATTATACTACTACAACATCTTCTTCTGGAGACTCATTGTTGTTCATACATAAAAGAGCATTTCTTATCTTATCAAATAAAATCTTAGGTATATCTTTTGATCCTTGATTTATTACTCTATAATTACTAACAATTTTCGCTGTGTATTCACATGTTGACTTTTGTATAGTGTTTCATAGAAATCGTATGTTATTTTTAACAGGTTTTTTCTATTAATATTTCTGTTTTTCTATTTGACAGTTTTTTTAGAGTACATTCATGCTCATATAATTTTCTATATTATATTTTCTCAAGTCTCATTTGATATCTTTTGATATTTCTGTATTAAATTCTTTTTGTTCTTCTTGCATTTTAATTCTCTTTAGTTTCCTTCAAGAGTTTTAACTATTTTTTTCTTTTGTTTTTGATGCCTTACAGTATGTCTTGTTGGACTTATGTACGGCGTCAAGTATTTTGTCGTTTATTTTATCTACGGTGTTATTCCTAAGACCAAAGTGTTTGAAAGCTTCAGTTATCATTTTAGGGTACTCATGATCCTTGACTGGAGGGTTCCATCTTGCATATGTTTTCTTTTTAATCATTGTTTGACGTTAATTTATTAGATTTAACTTCTAGAGATACTTCCAGTAAAAAAAAAATTGTCGAGCAGAGTAACATCCGTGACTGTCTGTCTTTTACCAGACTAAATTTGATCTAAGTTGAGTTAGTCTAGTATTATTTACTCGTTGCATGATCAAAGTAAAATAAAATAAAAAAAAAATTACTTTTCTAAAAAACCACATCATTAAGTAGTCAATTATGGACTTAATTGTATGATCTACAAAGATGTATTCTTTTTAGACGGCATTTATGACAAACATAAACTTTATATAATTATTTTTGTTTTTGTGTTTTGTTCTGCCAGACAACGCGTCAAAACCCTTCGGTCGCCACATGACCTCCGCTTCTATAGACGCCGGGCTACAATTTTGCAATAAAGTAAACTAAAAAAAGTTGTTTTATTGGGTTGAAAAACCATTTGATCAATAAATAATTTTTTCTAAATAAAGTTAGTTAAGGTTGATAAATCAAACATTAACCCGTTAGCGGCACTGTCACAGGTTATCGAAATTACTAGAACTGTAATAGATGATATAATAATTGGAGAACAAAAACAAAATTTTACTATACATATACAAATAAAACATACTTATTATGCAAGGCTTTTAAAGTATAATAGAGTATACTGCAGTGCATAATACTGTAAGTTTACCTTACAGTGCAAAAACATTACGAAGTAGAAACTCAAAGTCATGTGCGACGTTTATTGCAATCATATAATTTTAAATAAAATATAATATAAATATTTAATTTCATGCATTTTTCCTTTTAATTCTTTGTGAACGTATAGTATCGCTTTTACAATTAATTTTATATTATTATTATTTAAACTCTATATACTAAATTATATTATTATGTTATTAATTCTCATAAACTGTATGTTGTAAAATATAAAAATAAAATTTTAATTACTTACTTCCATATAAGAATGTTATAAATTCATAAAACGTTTCAAAATGTCATAAATATACAATACTGCTAGATAGCTACTCGTTGAAAGAATATTTTATAAAATATCAAATGTGCTCATCTCCTTTGAATAATTTGACGTTACAAAAGAGAATATGAAACTGAAACAGTCGTTGGGTAGTAATTTAATTTAGCTGCTGCGAAATGCTATATGAAACATTTTAATAATAAAATTCTGTACAGGTTTTACCAAATAAATATTGTAAATTAGATTTATTAAAATAACTTAATCATGTATTATTAAAGTTAAAAATTAAAAAAAAACTGTGTTTTTTAATAACTAATTAACATTTAATTTGTCCAACTCCAACAAAATGTCTGTAAATGAAACTACTCGTTATTGTTGATTTTTATTTTGTAATAGAAAACGAAATAAATGTTAATTAACTAATAATGACTTCCCAACCTTAATTACTTTTCATATAAACCAGATGATGTTTATAATCATAATTAGCTACACGGCACTAGATTTTCATGTTGCAACTTAAACGAGCTGAGTACATCTACCTATATATTTGTTTATTTTTTTTGTGCGTTAAACATAATTTAAATTTATAATTAGTTGAAAATTTGAAAGAAAAAAAACTGAAATTTTGAAAACTGTTAATAGTTGTTGGAAAAATCAAATTTTAGTTTAGATAATCTGTACTCAATTAATATTTTAATTATTGATGCAGCAGATTAGTAAGTAGTTACAATAACACCTTTTTAACTCCAACACACCTATAATTATTTAATGGATAGATGGGTGCTACAAAAATGTATACTACGCCTTATTTTGTTACTAACTTTAATCTATAAAAAACAAAACTTTAAATAGTAGTTGATTTGTAATTTGGTTTAGTCAAGTTTTAGTTTTTTTAATTCTTTAGCTCAAAGAGAGTCATATTTTAATAATGCATTTGTCTCATCTAATACAAAACTTATCTAACCCACAGTTTAGCTTACTTACTAAACCAAAGCATAAACAGTAATTGTGTAATAGCTTGTGACTTTTTTGAAAATAATATTTTATTCTTTGCTTTATTTAGTAGATTAATCTTTTACGCAGTTTTGTATTTTGTTGTGTAAACGTGGACTATCGCAAAACAACTGCATGCGTTGCCGCATTGTAAAAAATGTTTCAAATTGAGAGCATGATTTAAGTTTTGCTGTATTTGCGTTTAATCAAAAGTGCCAAACTAAAATTGCGCTACACAAACGAACAGCGGATTATATCTAAAATATGGTAAAAAACAACAATTTGAAGAACACGTGACATTTTTAGTTGAAAAAATGTACCATATTCTTCGACAATTAAGATGTTGATTGAAAAATTTGATCAAATTTATTTGTGAACGGGAAATCATCAGGTTGTCCTTGATAGTGTCGGTCTATTCAAAATATTGCCTAATTCCATCTGCATTGTTGTAAGTTCAATTGACTTAAGAAGTTATACCAGCTGATTATGCGCAAATAAAAAAATGCATCCACAAAGACAGTGAATTATAAGCGTAAAGACCTGGTTACACAGTGCAAACTAGCATTACAGCTGACCCAGTCAGTTACTGCAGTGCAGCTACTCGCACCGTGAGACCGCATCGTACGAGTTATTAGCATCCGAGCTGGCCTAGTCAGTTACTGCAGTGCAGCTACAGGGTCATTATAAAATGTTAGGATTATGTAACCATCTAAACCAGCAAAAGTAAATTCACATGAGGTCTGCGTAAATACAGCTGAAGTTGAACTGTCAAAACAAAGTAAATAGTTTGGTACACATTTAAAAAAAGCGGCATGTTTAAAGTGATTACATAACACCAGACATTTATAGAGACCTTGTACTTTCAACGTGTGACCGCATCATACAAGTTACTGTTATGTGCGAGTCCGTCAGTACCTCGCATCTAAGTTATTACAACATTTTTTGGTTATACTTGCCTCTTGTCTTTCTTCACCACGCCACAAGCAGCAGCTTGCATGCGACTTGTTAAACAAAGCTAATCAATTTTTTTAGCTTTCCATAAACAACAAAAATTTCTATAAAACAATAAATTCATTGCATCCAATTTCTGGCCTAAATTGTTTTTTTTTTCTTTTTTCTTTATCTATACAGCACTTTCAGCTTGAGACCAAATGCTACTGCATGCTAGTACACACGTGCAGTAGCTGTCTAATTTTATGCCAACAACTCGCACTTGTGTGACCGGGCGAGGCGAGTCGAGCTACTGTCATGCGAGTACATAGGTGCAGTAGCTGTCCACTGTCAGGTCAGCTGACCAACTTGTACATGACTCAGTTAACTTGTATGATGCGGTCACACAGTGAGTAGTTGTACTGCAGTAATGCCCGGTTTCACCAACGCCTAATAAATTGTCAAATAACTATTCGTCGAATAAAATTTATTCATCAAATAAGTCATTTTACGTTTCACCAAGGTATCTCAGAGATTAAATAACTATTCCGTGATTTTTATTAAGTTGGTAATATAGTAGACAGAAAATTCGCCAAATAAGTTCAAATGAACCAGTATTTATGCATGCATAACCTCGAATTATTAATGAAGTAAGAATATATCAACACAAAATTAAAAATATTTGTTGCTATGATCGTATTACACTGCCGGTATATAATTACAGATAAAGCTTTAAAAGTCAATGCACAAATTGTCATCAATTTTATTGTAGATTGAAATTTTAAGTACATTTTTTGTTTTTCTTATAATCACACATGTGAGAAAAGAATTTATAATATAAACCCAACTATTTTGTTAAACTGCTAATGAGTACATTTTTTGCGTAATTATACTGAAAAACTTAAATATGTTCTTAAAATTACAATCTACAATAAAATTAATGATCTACTGTGAATTTTACATACTTTTAAATGAGATTGTTCCGCTGATTTTGAGAATCCAAATTGTAATTATTTCCAATAGTGATGAAATTTGAAATCAACATTATCAAATAAATTGAACATGACATTCATTATTTACAATATATAAATGTCACCTAGATGTTTTGAGGTTATTTGTCGAGTTATTCGATGCATTTTGGCCGGTTAGTTTATTAGGAGATTTATTCGACGAATAACGCTATTTAACGTTGGTGAAACGTTTATTGAGCGAATAAGGCATTTATTCGACGAATAAATTTTATTAGACGTTGGTGAAACCGGGCATTACTGACTCAAATGCTAGCTCGCACTGTGTAACCAAGCCTTAATTGCCATACGCTAACGGTGTTTTATTGGGCTGCATAGGCCAGTATAGATTTAGACAATGTAATTTTAGCAAAACAAAGCAATCTCTTACACTACACCATGCAGTTTTTGCAGAAAAAATTCCCCGGTAGTAAGACCAAAGTTGGTCATCAAAATAGTGCAATCTAACGCCGTGCAACTTCTTTCTGTAGAGTTTTGTAAAGTTTTCCGTCTATGTTAACCAACTAATCAAAATTCCTAAAATTTAAAAAACAAATATGCTAAAATGTAATCAACAATCGGCAACTTTTCTAAAAAAGAAATACTGTACCAGCAGAATCGTGGTGATTATTTGTAGGATATTCTATTTCACACATAATCGTCATACCTTTATATTAAAATACAAATATTTGCAGTTTCAAGTAAATGATGAGTTTATTCAAATTAAATCTTGCGCTCAACAAGAAACTGGACCATAAATCAGAAATTATTGAGTTCAATATTATGAGCTAGTTTTAATCACTTATATACTTTTATGCTTGCTTGTTGGTGTTATTATTATTGTGCTTCAATGCTAAACAACCTCAAAAAAACTTTTATTTGCTTCTATTCAACAACTCATTTTGGTTTGTTGTTTGGTGTTTGCAGTTCTATTTCTTTTAAAAGTACCATTGAGATTTAAAACACAAGACATAAGACAAATTAAAGCTTGCTAAAAACTATTATTTCAAATTTGTCTGAATAATAAACATAATGCCCAGAGATACTAAAACTATTCGTATTACACAACCAACAGAAAAGAACCGTCCACTATAGATTCTATAATGACAAACAGGTTTAGCCATCTGTGACGTTTGTTTTGATGATTCTAAAAATATACAAACTATTTTTCTTTTTCTCTGTAACTATTCTTATCTTCTCTTTACGTAGCAAAATGTGAATGATTTTTTTAAACATTACACACTACAACTAGCCACATTTTTTTCATTGAAAAGATTGAAGAAAAAAAAAGTTGTATGTTTTGACTATTTTTCTTGAGTTTATAAACAAGTTTGCTAGTTTACAACAATAAATAAACTTATTATTTGTATCTACATACATATATATCCAAACTTTTATTCAGTAGCTTTCATTTGTTGTAGGTCTTTAAAATATACAAGGTAACCGCCATAAATTCTCAACATAACCAAGAAATCATGCACTTATCAGGAAAATATTTTATTATTTTTTAATACAATCCCCTTTAACCTTAACACACAATGCTTAATTAGTAATTCTATCTTCTCCTAAAAATATTCTGAAAATTTGTCCTAAAAAAAAAACGTCTACTCTAAAGGTTTTTTTTTTATTTTAAAAACTGAAAAAAGTCGCTAAGAGTCTAGTCTGGACTTTAAAGAGATGATCAATTCTCTTAAGACAAGTTGAGCAACCTTAGCAATGTGCACAAGTGGGTTGTCGTGCAACAACCTGACTTTTGTTAATTTTTCTAGACGCTTTGCCCGAGTATTTTCCCTCAACCTATGTAATAAGACTAATAAGGTAGCATAACAAGCGCCATTTGCCGAGATATTTCTGTCCTTAAAATCAATCAATATGCGCTTACAAACTCAAAAGATTGTGACTATGATTTTTTGGTTGACGGGGATACCCTGGATTTACTTTTAGGCAGAAAATCATGATACAAGCCCATAATTTCATTCTCCGTAAGAATAGATTGCAAAACTTTTTTTGGTCTATACACACAAAGCTTAAAAAAAAATTCAAGCACAATCAACTCTATGCTAGTTTTGAACAGCAGACAGAAGTTTTGAAAACTATCTTGCACTCATTTTATTCATACAGAAATGGTCATGGAGTGTTTGGCAAATTGATGTATCTGACATTGATGATATTCCCTCACTGTTAATTGGAAATCACTTTGGACCAGCTTTTCAATAAAAGCAATCGACTCTTCTGTGATCACTTCAACTGGTCGACCAGAACATGAGTCATCTTCTATAAACTTATATCCTATCTTAAACCTTTTGGCCCAATTTTTTCACGGTATAATAAGAAGGTGAATCTTTTAGTTTAATGAAGGGTAAGACCTTCCAACGTGAAAAATTTGATGACCGCTCGGTACTAAATTTTGTGCAAATCTGGCAAATGTTGAAACCTAACAATGTCTGTCTACATATCACTACAAGACTAAGTAAAGTAGAAAGTTGAATATGCACTAGTACATTAATAAAGCATTACACTTTACTGACAATATTTGACATTTGGTCTAAACTTTTTAGAAATGTAGTAGGCCAGAAATTTATGGCGGTTATCTTGTATGTTTTGTAGGCTTAAAAATACCTAGTCTAGTCAGGTCTAAAAAAGCACAGAAAAACCTATTATGTGTAAAGATGATTAAAAATCATGACACACACGCATCTTTGAAAAACTTAAAAAAACGTAAAAAAAAATCAACTTGATCAAATACTAAAACCAATTGCTTCTATTTGTAAAAATATTTTGAGAGAAATCTCAAAAATTGTAGTAGTTTCTAAAATTTTAAAAATTTGCAATTACGACATGAAAAGCTTTTAGAAAACCGTTAGTTATTTAACTAAATGTAGAAATAGTTATAGTTGAAAACGTATTCAAACACAAAACATTCAAAAAGGTCTAAAGCGCATAAAACTGTCTTGGAAAACATAGAAACAATATGTTTCCCATTAAAATCAAAAGACAAAATAACGCTTAGGTTTGCATTTGTTTTGTTTAGGCTACGTGAGCAAAATTTGTTATAAGCACTTGCTGTACATGCAATACAGAAAAAGTTTTTAAAATAATCTAAAATGTATGTTTTTTAGACTTGCTTAGTCAGGTCTAGAAAATATAAAAACGCACAAGAAAACCTATTATGTGTAAAGAAAATCAAG
The DNA here is from genome assembly GCA_963932245.1 of Tachinus rufipes. Classification (NCBI taxonomy): domain Eukaryota; kingdom Metazoa; phylum Arthropoda; class Insecta; order Coleoptera; family Staphylinidae; genus Tachinus; species Tachinus rufipes. The sequence continues at coordinate 38,082,163 of OZ010741.1, read as the reverse complement.
GAAACATGACAAACATGCAAAAAGTACTTTAAAAAAACTTAAAAAACGTAAAAAAAACTGAACAGGTGATCGGGTGACCTAGTTTCAGCTGACAGTTGTCAAGTCTTTTTAATTTTTTTGTTAAAATTTGACAAACTTACTTTGTTTGCATAAACATCACTTTCTGAAAGATGACACACACAAAAAATCTACAAAAAAATTTAAGAACCAGTCTAATATACATTGGCGAGCAAAAAATAAAGGTCACTTTAAAATTATTACTTATTTTTAAAATTTTTGTTTTAACTTTATGTTTGCAAATTGTAAACCAAAGTAGGTTTAATAATTCCTTTCCTGACAAATGTTATCTATTTAACAGCATCCATTTTGCTCTAATTGAAACCTACATTGTGTTGTAGTTTTTTTACTTAATGTCATAATGCCTTTAGGTCTTATTGTTGTGGCAAAAATTATAGCGTTGATTGAAGATGAGCGAGGAAAACGTAAAACTGCAAGAGTTGTTGGTAAAAGTCTTTGTGCTGTACAGAAGGTGTATCAGCGTTACTTGGATACTGGCCTGTTAACCAGAAAATCAGGATCCGGGCAAAAAAAAGTTACCACGAGCAAAGATGGCTGGTTTTTGGAGTCCACAAGTTTGCGGAATAGAACAACTTCTGCAGTTTATCTACAAAATCAACTCCATGAAGTTAGAAATGTAAATGTTAGTAAATGGACCGACCAAACCTTCAGACTGCTGGATTGTCTTGTAGAAAAATGGCTACAGATCCACCTTTACAACGTCGACATCGTGTTGGTCAAAATCACCGGGCATAGAATAATAACGACTGGAGCAGGATACTGTTTTCAGATGAGTTGCGCTTTTGTCTCAATGGATCAGACGGACGTCAGAAAATGTGGAGAAGACGCGGAGAAAGATACGCTTAAGTTTGTATTGATGAGCAACTTCCATTTGGCGGTTGGTCGGGTAGGAATTTTTACCGAAGCACGCACAGAGTTGGTCTTTATAGAGAATGGCTCCCTGATAGGTCACAGATACATTATTAAAGTTCTCGAAGACCATGTTATGCCCTTCATGACAACTATGAGCAAGCGCGGCATTTTCATACAAGTTAATGCTAGACCTCACGTAGCCAGAGATTATCTGGATCAAGTGAAAATTTTGCGGTTCAATTGGCCAGCTCTCAGCCCGGACATAAATCCAATAGAACATATCTGAAATAAGTTGGGACGACGTATCCGAAAACATACACCTGCTTCAAAAGCTGCTCAGGAGCTAAGACAGTTACTACTGCAAGAATGGAATAATATCAACCAAACTGTAATCCTTAATTTAATTCAAAGTGTTGCTTGTCTACTTCAAGCAGTGATTAATGCAACAAGGGGTAATATACTCGTTATTAGTAATAAGTAATAAGTAATGAATTTGACCAATCATATTACTACTGGCCGGCATTGTAGGTACAACAGTAAAAGTATGTGAATCTTCAGAATTTAAGCAATAAGAATCAAAATTGAAATTATTAAGAAATTGTTTCATTTTTGCTATGCTCATCTTAGAATAATGATAGATGACCGGCGGTTTAGGTTTGATAGTAATAGGAAGAAAAGTTTTAACAACAGAAGTAATAAATGAATTATAAAAACTTCCTAAAGCAGCTTCAACAGTAGTTGTTGTAATCTCTAGAATAGTTGAAAAATGCAGATACTATACATATACATTCTGAGCGTAAAAATGAATCATGCAAAAGTAATTTAAAGCTTAATTCATTTAAAGCTGAATACAAAAATTATTTTACTAATATGTACGTATTTTCAATTTTTATTAATATCTTTAGCAAACTTTGTTTAATTATCAGTCATTAGTTATTACTCACTAATTTTTCATTGTCGACTCACAAATCGGTAATCACTAACCAAGTAACAACTAATAATTACCAGTTGTAATTCTATACTATAGAGCACGAATATTTGTTATTCGTGCCGGTAGAAATTTGTTAGTATCTTATTATTCGTTAAATAGATTGCCGTTTGTCCCTCTCTGTTCTCAAGAAAATGATTATCTTAGTGGGACCCACGAATACAAATAGTAAAAAAAAACATAAAATAAAAGAGAATTCTAATTGAATCGAATACTGTAACCAATTCCAGACAATTAATATCCTTTATCACAATACAATCACTTAAAAGCAAAACAGATTCGCACATTACTCATCACATTCGAGTTATGATTTCATTAATCAGTCATGCCTTTTAGATTGATTAAAATTATAAATGTAATTTATCTTGTATGTAAGTTAAAAATGTTAACGCGTTATTATATGCATAGCTCAAAAACTACTTAAAGTATATGATTATGGTATTTTATGTAGTTGAAATAAACAAAAGGAATTCAAATAGTTTATATATAATTATTCCTGCGGCCAGCGGGTATATAATGTCACCGTTAAGCGACCAGGAAGGAAACTATTACATAACAAAATAGTGTAGGACGCGGTGGTAAATTACTATGGGAATTAGAAAATTGTTCATTACAAGACACGCAAATATTTGAAAAAAATCAAAAACTGCCACGGCAATTTTGTAAATATTTTTCGTGTGAATTAAGTTGCTTAATTGTAATGAAACGCATTTTTACTAAATTATACACTGTTGCGTATGTTTTTTCTCACATATATCTTCATTATAATAATAAATTTTCTTTTTTTTTACAGATATCTGGTATAGCTATACTTTGTATTGGAATATGGATGGAGGTCGAATTATACAGGTATATGGAGATGAGCACCGAGTTTTCTGATGCAGCTCCATATGTCCTGATTGCTATTGGAGCCTTCATTATATTAATTGGTTCTTTAGCTTGCTGCTGCACAGTTAAAGGACAGCCCGTCTTATTATATGTGGTAAATATAATTCAATTACTAATCTAATTTATTTAATTAAATCTATTTACTTTAATTAATATAATCAGATGCTGTACAGACTAATTAAAATGTTAATGACAAATTACTTAATTAGTTCTGTCGCTAGTGGTAAATTAAGTTAAAAAATAATAAAGTAGCTTTTCATGTTTACTCACCCGGCTCCTAGCAAAATCTAACGAAAACTGTGAAAACTTTCGTAAATACTGCTGTTCATAATCAGTTACCAAATTTAAAACACTTGGAGATTTACAACATACCATCTGTATATATGTTCCGGTGCGGTATTTTTACCTGAAATTTTGAACGTCAACAAAACACACGTTTGACGTTTTAATCTCTATGGAAATCTAAAAATATGTATTATAACTCATTATACGTGGGCCTTGGGCTGGAAAAAAGCATAAAACACGCACGAGACAAAAAGAGCGATATGCTAAAACAATACCTAAACACCGTTACAACCTGTAATTATAACTACTTATTTTTTCCGCTTAGTCGACATATCCTCTTCTTGTATGGTGCAATAAGGAAAACCTATACAAATCAGAGCGTTCAAAATAAAATTATCGGCTCTATTCCTTCCGTTACAGGTTTATGATTGATGTATAAATGAATGATTTTTATTTTTCATTATATGCAAGAGAAAAGTGAATAATTAAAAAAGCGTGTAACGTGAATAAAACAGAATTTGTTACGTATGATGATTTTACATTTTCATAACGGAACGTAAAATCTGTTTGTGTTAATCAGATGAAAAAAACTATAGGAACGTGTATAATTGATATGATTGAGTTATTAATTATGTTTTATAAAAATTTATTCATTACATTAATTAATAATTCATTAATTATAAATACTATATTATATAACGTATGTTTCAGTATGGAGGATTCTTAGCATTAATATTTGTCCTTGAGTTTGGAGCAGGGATATCAATATTCGCATACAGAACAAAATTGATGGATGGTTTCGACAAGGGATTAAACCAAAGTATGATAAATTATCGTTCAGAATCTCAAGAGAAAGTTGCCGATTTTGATGCCATCCAAGCTACGGTAACATATAACATATATTATAATTTGACATTAATTTTTGCAAATTAATAGCTACATTGCTGCGGAAACCATGGCTACAGAGATTGGTTGAACGTGACTCCACCGCTACCAATCCCACCATCCTGTTGTATCAAAGAGAATTGCGATATCACAGATCCCGATCAAATTTATACAGAGGTATTAATCATAAATAAACTATTGTACTTATATTTTTTAATTATTATATTTTTAGGGTTGTTATGATAAAGTAATTGGTTTTTTGGATGCTAACATTGGAATCGTAGCAGGAGCTGCAATTGGTATCGCATTTTTCCCACTAGTGGGTGTAATACTCTCCTGTTGTTTAGCAAGATCGGCGAATAAAGCCAAATATGAGCAAATGGCTTAAAATCTAATTTATTAATTAATCTCAACTCTCTAAATGTGATTCTATTATTACAGCTTCTTTGCTTCTAAATGTCTATTTGGAATATCAACAACTATGATATTTTTCATAATTCTTATTCCCATATACTCCTTCAAAAATTATATAATATTACACAATTTGACAACGTGCATCAATTTTTAGATCAATTATTTGAGAAATGAAGACTCTTCAATTTGACGTATCACATTATATAAAATATATATTTATGTAATTACTATATGTGACGCGTAAAATAGAAAGGGACCTAAGGGTAAAAACCGGTTTTGTTCAGGAGAGCCATTTTAAAGATTTAAATATGTGTATCTTTAGTGTACCATCACTGAGCGTGTTGGTATTGGTCTCATTTGAAAGCGACACATCTCATGACGTCAGGAACGTGTTGGTCAACCTTGAAAACGCGCGTAGGTCGTCCCTAGCTCTTGTTTTGTGTAGTTAGTTTTTACTGTTTTCTACCTAGCGCGCTGTTTCCATGAGTTTGATATCAATGTTGCTCGCGTTTTTTCAAATCCAGGTTTATTTTCTGAAATTATTAATTGTGAATTATAATAAATACTCATTTATAATTCTTTTAAATCGTGAATATCACTCTGTTGGTACGAAATTTTTTTCACATTACCTTATTATGTTATTTGCGAAAATAATTTAAAACTAATAACATTCTTACAGACTGTTTTAGGATGAAATGGTGGACGAATTTGAAGAAGTAGATTTACTTTATCGCTTCCCTGATGACAAGGATGATGACGATCACTTCTCAGAATTATCGGATAGTGACTCTGAAGATGATACCGATAATATGTACCTTGATAAATCTGATCTTGATTTACGCGAAGAAAAGGTAGTTGCTCGACTGTATGGTTTAAATATACCTCCGTGTTGTTCAAATCAAAGCAATGAAGTGATCCCTAAGAAGATGGCTGTGCATTTTCGTACGTCTTTCATAAATTTAGATAAGGAATCCCAAGATTTAATTATTCTCGCACATCTGGCAGCTCACCGTGACGATGCAATGCTCAGGTCAAAACATGGTGATCGATCGCGAGCTATGAAGAAACGGTACAATCAGATATATTATTTTTGAAGTTTGCCGATATGCCGTGATATGTACTTTTTCCTGTATGCGATGGGAATTAAACGCTACAAAAATCTAATCGAACATTACGACAAAAATGGTGTTTATCCACGCGAACATGGCATGACAAATAAAATTAATCGTACAGATGCTTTAACTACTTTGGAAAAAAAAGAAATTGTTTCATTTATCTGCCGTTTTGCTGAAACTGTAGCAATCACTTTACCTGAACGTCAACCAAATCATCGTGATTATCGTTTATTGAAACTTCCAACTACTGAAAGTAAGACTTCTGTTTACACTAGATACACCAACAGCTTCGGACCGGGTGGTAAAATCGTAAAACTTTGCACTTTCCAAACACTGTGGAAGAAATATTGTCCCTACATCGTCACTATGAAGCCGGCATACGATTTGTGCAAATTGTGTCGAAATCTTGCAAAAGATGCTGTTAATACAGTAAACGTTACTGAAGTTGAAAAAGAAGCAGCATTAAAGGTGTATTCTGATCATTTGCAATCTGCCAGCACTCAGCGAGAGTACTATAACGACTTGAGAACATTAGTCAAGCCTGATCCAAAAGCCATGTATCCGGGTATTCCAGAGGAGGATTATCTAGTAATATCTATGGATTATGCTCAAAATGTTAGCTTTCCGTCGGGTCCACAGCAAATAGGAACTGCATACTTTAAATCAGGTCGCAAAACAGCAATTTTTGGAATTACAAACGAACGTTAAAATGTTCAACACATCTTCTGTATTGACGAAAGCGATTCCATTGGAAAAGGTCGGAATTCAGTAATATCAATGCTTGATTACTACCTACGAGAAGTACATTCAACTAAAAAAATAGTGATATTCGTTGATAACTGTGTTTCACAAAATAAAATCAATGCGGTTATACGATATTTACAACACCTTGTCGATACTTCCAGATGTGAGTCAGTTGAATTGAACTTTTTGTTAAGCGGACATACAAAGTTTTCACCTGATCGTTTATTCGGAGTTTTCAAAACAAAATATGCCCAAACTAATGTCGACTGCTTCATGGATGTAGTTTATTGTGTTAGAAAATCATTTCGTAATGGATTTAATGTTCCTGTACCTATTCGACTTCCAAACTCAAATGAGCCTGTTGTTGAGTGGAGAAAATGGGACGAATACTTCTCCACTAAATATAAAACTTTAATTGGAATATTGAAGTATCATCACTTTGTATTTATTGCTCAGTCACCAGTGCAATGTAAACTGTTTGCGAATTCATCCAGCATAAATGAAAACATACATCTGAGTAACAATACCAGTTTCGATGACAAACCAATTATAATTCCGTCACCAGGGTTATCGATGAAGCGTCAATGGTACTTGTATAAAGAGATCCGGGGTTTATGTTTTGACGATTCAAAAAAAGATTCGGTTGCTTCTCTTCCTTTGGTCTCTGGAAATAAAAACGAAGAGAAAGATTCGGTGGAAGTAGACAATCCTCAAGAAGTGGAGGCAGCAGACGTTAAGAAGAAATCGAAAAAAAATTAAAGACCGGTACCGTCAAGTTCTAAGCAACCAATTCGCAAGAACCGTCGATTAAAATGATTTTTCTATTTTTTTAAATTGTTCATAAGGAATAAAATAAATAAAAAAATGAAAATAAAAAAATTTTACCGTTAGGTCCCTTTCTATTTACGCTTAGAATCGTCGACTTCAATTTCATAAAACGCGCATATCTCTGGGAGGGAACACTTTTGGGGCATGGGATCGGTCTCATTTGATGCTCAGATGTTGTCCACATAAAAAAAAAAAAAAAAGTGAAAATTGATTTTTTTACCCTTAGGTCCCTTTCTCTATGCGCTGTCACATATATACATTTATTATACTAAAAGAAACTTTTCTGAGAATTCTCATATTAATGTGATTGGTGTCAATATACTTCAATTTATGATGGTTATATTATATTTAATAAATATTTATTTTAATTATGAATGTAAAGATAAATAAAGCATATTATGTATGACAGTTTGAACAAACTTGTATAAACCTTTCATAATAATTTCTGCGCATTTATTATTAAATTATATAGAGTTCAAAACTGAAAATAATAAGGTAAGTCTGTTATTATTATTAAATCAAACAAATAGAAATATTAATTAAAAGTTTACAACTAATCCAAAGCTTCAATGGAATTTTTAAATTATATATGGTGGCTTATTCGGATGTGCGGGCATATGCATTATTAAAAAGACCACTAACGAGTATAGAGTTTCATTAGATGCTTGGATTGAATCTAAGAGCCGTCTGACACGGGACTGATTTTAATACAAGTGTCAGTACAATAGTTTTGCGATCATCAAGTCAAAGTTGAATTAGACTACTACTACTACTATATTCCATAGTAGTGATGATAGTACCCTACTCTAAGGACAGCTTCCGTCAACCAGTTTTTTGACTATTGTGTTGCCTACAGTGACAGTTATTTTCTCTTACATGTGTTTTATCCATCCACTGATTGTTGGATTAACACCATGTGTTGAAAGTGAAGTTTTTATTTTATGTTAAGTAATTTTGTCAAACGCACGTTCAATGTCTATAAATACTCCTAGGATGAACTTCTTGTCCTGTAATGATTTTTCAATTCAATAACAGTGCTGTTTAAAACCAATTTCGTAGATCTTTTCCAAGTGTATGCGTGTTAGTTTGAGTGTATCGGCTTAGTAATAAGTGCCGTTTGCCAAATAGTCTTCAGACAAATAAACGTAAGACTTATAAGACAATAGGATTTTGCCAGAGTGTAATCACACTGTCCTGGTTTTGGTATACATACAACTTTTACTACTTATGGAAATGTATGCTTCATAAATTCTCACCAGGTGAGCTAGAATAATATCCTTGCCCTATTGCAAAAAACCGGACAAATTCTGTCCTGTCCTGGTGCTTAACATGGTGGGAAGTTTATAATTGCCCAAGTTATACGCGTATCTTTTCCAATTCCTCCATAGCTGTGCTTGGAGGTGGTGTATAGTGGGCTAAGTATGCGGACGCCACAATAATGTCAGTTTTTAATCCCGTAGCTAAGCTAATCCTCACAGTTGTAAAGTTGCTAGTAGAGATCTGAAGCATAAAAAAACTGTTATATGCTTAGGTGTGTAAACCCACGACCTTAGCTTACTCTTTGTAAGGTTTGCAAAAACATTCCCTTTAACTTTTGATTTTGCTATCCATAAATCCAGATTATGACTATAGTATCCTGCACCACTTATAGTTTGCAATGGTTTGAAAAGGTGTCTCTCTTTCCCAATTTTGTTCGAGTGGGTATCCGTCCCGGAGATCATGTTCTCTAGCTATTCCAAAGATTTGTCATCATCACAAGTAATTCTAAGAACCTCTCCAGTAGGTGACCAACTTCCAAAGGTCTAAGATGTTTTCTCGAGGGTGAACAGAGTTTTATCCAGTTTTCAAATTATAGCAGCTTTAATTAACTCTGCCCGTGCCTTAGTGGTTTTGCCTAAGGGTTAAAACAGCTACTTAAAGCTGTTTAAGTACAGCTTTTTTGCAGCTGAATCCTACCTTTTTTGTTAATAGAGGGGTAGTTTTTAGGCTTAACCCAGAGATTCAACCGAGGTTGCCTAAGTGAAAGTTTGAAAGTAGATGAGCAAAACCTTTTTTTTAAATTTCCTCGTCCAAAGGTGTTTTTTTGCCCGGGGGCTTAGAACCTTCTTTTGAAATGACGTTTAGCTTAAATGGGGCTTTCTCTGTGTAGAGTCTGCAAGGGTTGCAATCCCACCACGAAAGGTGTCCTCAAAAACTTATTCAGAGATATATCTGCCCAAAGTTTTCAAAGTGCATTTATTTAAGTAAATTATAGTCTAGTCAATACACACATTTAAAAATACAAACAGTTCAAAAGTTCCATTTTGTTTATATTGTATAGGGTACGCTTTGAAATGCTGAACCTCAAATTGTGGACCAAGATTTCATATGAGCTTTCTCCACCATCTCAATAAAATCTTAGGTTATATGATTTTTTAACGTACTAAAAATCGTTCTTAAAGTATTAAACAAGAATGGAAAAACTCTTTTCTACGCCACTATAAAGATAAGAGTTTAGCGCACGTTTTTTTATGCAACATGTGACAAAATATGAGAACAAAAGACTTTTAATTTACCAAAATATTGATTTCAGCTCGATCTATGCACAAGCTGTAAAAAAATTGTTTATACAGAAAAACTTTGACACTTATCTGTAGCAAGAAAATAAACAATTGAAAACGTGCCGTTATTATTACGTAAACTATCAGCAGAATCAGTCAATTTACTCGTATCATTGCCAATTGTTCCAAAAATCATAAATTAAATAAAAAAAACAATGTCCATAAAGTTCATAAATCATTGCCTCTCGACACAACCAATCAAAAATTATTACAAACAAAATTAAATTAAAAATGGAAACCTGACTGCATTGCAAAAATGTTTTATCCCTCCAACTGTTCACTAAACAAAAAACAGTATTTTTGCCATAAATAAACTGCTAGAAATTACCGGTTATTATTGATTAATTTTTTTATGAGATAAATGGTGAGGTTAAAAAAATGTTTACTCTGAGAAGCGCTTATCCAAATCTTTAAATATAGACAGCCAATAGAAACACATAATTTTAATGTTTTGCAATAGCTAAGCACCTTACCCTGAGTAGTATACACTTTATGATTATATATTAAAATTTCTTGGCCTATAGTCTACAAAACGCACAAGTGTAAATTCGTTTATTTGAAATTGATGCGTGCAAGTTGATACTTTTTTGGCAATACAAATTGTATTTTTTTAAAAACACCCATGTCCAAGCAATGCGAGGCCGATGGTGCGATTTTAAATGACGCAAACAACGGAACAACGGTTCGAGCACAAAAAATTGGCGTTTTTAAATAGCAAAACAAACACGACCGCGTTTTAATATGTCGAACAACTGTTTCATGCACCAGATTATGAAGTGGAAAATAAAACAAACATAACGTTTTTTAAAAAGATATTACAGTTTTGACAGACGCTAGTGCGTTCAAAGACGGGAAAACCCATAACATCATACAAGGAATGAACTGACTAAAAGTAGAAATAATGGAGATAAATGAGATGCGATAGAAAAGCTCAGGATACAGCAAAATATTAGATCATTCAGGGGTGCGTTCCAATTTAGAGAGTGTAGTTTGGGCGAACGTCCTGACGTAAGACGTCAGAAGTACGTCTTTTCTCTTTTAAAAAGAACGCGTTTGTCAGTTTTTACCTTTTGACATCTGTCAACTGATTCAACTTATCAAACATATTTTGACTTTATAAAACTGAATTTATAGTACTATTAAAATAAATTTATTGTAATAATTTATAATTTTATTTAATATAAAAAACTTATGCCCGTATTCATAAAAGCTAATTAAATTTAATGACTATTAAATGTGACAACATAACCTTACAATTCGATAAAACGTCAAAACTATTTTTATAAATTTGATAGAAACACATGTTATTTATTTTGCGTTATTATTAAATATAATTTATCTTTCATTTCTTATAGCTATTTATTATGCCAAACTTGTTTTTATGGTAGAATAAGTATAAATAATTTTGCGGTTGTCAAATTTAACAATCCGTTACTGTAACTAACTTTTATGAATACGGGCATTAGTTTTTATAATAATATTACTTCATGACACACTAAAGAAACATATTTTAAATTTTCAGCGCCTAGTAGTGTTTACCCATCTCTGAGAGACGGGTAAACTTTTTTTACCCGGGCGTCTTTCCTGTATTTACGAACGACGTGGACAAACTTCCTCTGACAAACGTCCGGCATTTATGAACGAGCTGTGGTAAAAAAATAACGCCCGGACGCGTTTCTCCTCTAAATTGGATCGCACCCCAGTATACTACTCTGGAAATGACGACAACCACCATCGAAATGGAGTAGCCATCGTAGTAACAAAAGAAATTAATAAATCGATCAAAAATGTAATCCCCCTCTCAGATAGAATTATAATGGTACAAATAAAAGCAATACCATTTAACATTAACATCGTTCAGGTACACTACCCAACTGCAGATAAGGATGATACAGATTCACAATCGTACAATTTCATTTCAAAAATTGGACAAGGCAAGGAAAAAAGCATAGTGGGGCCCCGAAAAAGAAATGGCAATTATGAACAAATTTTTAAACTTTCACCTCAACAAATATACACTTAAACATTGCCGGCATATACTGTGGGGAGAATAATCAGGAATCGATTACATAGTAATTAATCATCGTTTTCGTAACAGCATAAATAACATTTGCAAAAACTTATCCTGGGGCCGACATAGACTTTGATCATAACGCCTTACCGGGGTACTTTAGACAAAACTTAAGAAAGTAAAAATACAAGCTAAACCCCCCATATACAATATAAGAAAAATGAGAGAAGACAGCACTCTCAAAGAAACAGTATCCAAACTTCTAACAAAATATTTCAAAAAAAAAAAAACAGTAAAAGCTCAGAAGCAGAAAAAGGCTAGAGAAGCTTACAAAAGAAACTTAAGGCAACAATTGAGAAGCACGTGCCACTAAAAGAAAAAGAAAAACACAAAGAATGGATTTGATATTCTTAGAATGATGGACAAAAAAAAAACGAAAGAGAAAGACCAGGGGACAGGTATACTGATCTGCAAAAACAAATAAGAAACAGCGTACAAAAAGCTAAAAAAGAAGGTATGAAAGCCAAATGTCTCGAAATAAAACACCTGCAGAAAAAGTATGACCTGTTCAATGTGTACCGCAAAATAAAAAAAAGCTGCAGGCACATATAAGAAGAAGCAAAGCGGTAGATTAATAGACGCAACCGGGAATAAAATTACAGAGATTGAAGAAAAACTATCAACCTTGGAAGAATATTCTAAAAAGTTATTCAAAGACAATTGCCCAGAACATCACGGCATAATAACACGGATACCAAACCTCATATTACAAAGGGATAGGTTCAAAAAGCAATAGACACAACAAAGACTAGAAAACCAGCAAAGATCCTTAAATTATTTAGCAAAGAAGGTATAAACACGCTTACCCTTTGGACCATAAGTATAATGAATCATACACTCAAAATATTTCTTAAAATTATACATAATAGAGTATACCAACAATGTAAAGAACACATTGAAGAAACACAGTTTGGGTTCCGCAATGCCATAGGTACCAGGGGAGCACTTTTTGCATTAAACGTTCTGATTCAGCAATGTAGAGACGTCAACTGCGATGTTTTATTGACTTCAGCAAAGCTTTTGACAAGGTAAAACACGAAGAACTGATCAAGATACTTATATGTACAGGTGTGAGGCAGGGGTGTGTGCTCTCGCCTATGCTTTTTAATATATACTCGAAAGAAATTTTTTAAAAAGCAGTGAATGAAGTAGAAGACAACACAGTCAACGGTGAACTCCTCAATAACATCAGATATGCAGACGACTCCGTCATAATAGCCAGTAGTGCCGAAAGACTCCAACTTATAATAAAAAAGATCAAAACCACTAGCAAAAAACACGGAATTTGTTTAAATATAAAAAATACCAAATGCATGATAGTCACCAAAAACAATCCACCACCGGTAAACCTAACCCTTGATAACATACCTATCAAACAAGTTAACAAATACCCCTACTTAGGCATCTGCATAAACCATCAGTGGAACCATTTTAGAGAAGTAAAATGTAGAATCGAGAGAGCAAGAACTGCATTCACACAAATGAGTAAAATATTCACCAGTTCAGATCTGACTCTGCAACTTAAAATCACAATGATACGATGCCATGTTTTCTCCACTCTCCTGTACGGCAAAGAATCCTGGACACTAACAAAAAAGTCGGAAAGCAGACAAAAGCTTTTGAGTTGTAGATGTAAAGACGTATTTTGAAGATTACATGGATGGATCGAGTGACAAATAAGGGGGTTTTTCGGAGCGTTGGAAACAATCTTGAAATAATAATGAAAGCCAAAAAAATAGAATACCTTGCACATATTATGAGACACAAACAAGGGTATAGAATACTCCAACTTATTCTGGAAGGAAATGTGCTGGGAAAAAGAGGTCCAAGAAGGAAAAGAATACCCTGGAGTGACCCCAATCCAATCTAAAAAATTATTATTAAAATAATAATATATAAATAAAAATTAAACGTATTTAGTGAAAAAATTTCCGGAAAAAATCCGAAACGGCAAAATACAGCTGTGCGGCTGTTGTTAAAATAAATTGAAAAATACCGTCAAAATTGGACTTAAAGCACATTTGGTAAAAGTATGTTTATCTATTAATTTAATATAATATTGCTTTAATTCCTATTAAGCTAAATTCAATTCAACAAAACAAAATTGCCATATAAATAGCTTTATTATAATTTTACTAATGATTGTGTTGAGGATTATTGTTTTGACGTAATTGACTAAAGTATGTTCCGTGCTGTTTTTAAATCAGTTGGAACTAAAGCAGTTCGAACAGCCGCTGCACATTTAAAACGCAACCAATATTGTGCAAATTTGTTATCGTTAATGCACTTATGCTTTTACTAGTAAAGTTTATGATAGAGTGAATCATAAAATAAGTTTTTCATATGTTACAAAATTAAATAGACACGTTTAATGATAATATTTTAAGAATGCAAAACTCAGTTTAGTGATATCAATTAAGTGCTAATATCTTGTAATTTAGCACAATGATTTCACAAGAAAAGTATGTTAATTTTAAAAGTATAAGCGTAATTAGTAAGATTAAACTCCAACTATTAAAAGTATTTGTAGAAAACTTAAACAAAAAGATATTATTTCAAAAAAACTGAGAAGAATTAAGATTGTTTTTACTTTGTTTTCATTAAAATTTAAACTTTTAGTGTAATTGAAAATTGCAAAAAAAAAATACACTACCTGGAGGCAGATTTGTCAAACGTCTGTGTTGAATGCAAGTACAGGGAGTTTATAAATGAATGGGATTATGTAATCACTTTAAATGTGCCGCTTTTGTTAAATTGTTCACTAAACTATTTGTTTTGACAGATCAACTTTGACAGCTGTCAAGCAAACATATGAAAACATATGTAGTATAGTGAACGATTTTAAAAAGGCGGCATATTTAAAGTGATTACATAATCCCATTCATTTATAAACTCCCTGTATTATATTTACATAATTTATGTACGTCTGAACAATGGTAAGTTTATAAGGTTTTAATTAAGTGTCATCAACATAAATAATTTATACATTTACATACACTACACAATTTTTGTTTCAAATAATAAAACATATAAACAAAAAAAAACTGACTTTGCTCCATATAAAATAGATAGAATGTTCACATCTGTAAAATGATTAATATCGTATACTTATATATAGCAATTAATTAGATAACCTTTTTAGGTTGATATGTGTCAAAACTCTAAGGTAATTAAATAATAAAAAGAAAAAAATATATAGATGTTCTCTCGTATAATGATTTAGAAGCAAAGAAGTTTCTACGCAAAGCTATATTGGAATTGGAATGGAAGTATGACGTCTGGCATCTGGCGAGTAGTCAGTACAACTGCCAACAGCTGAAAGAACAAAACAATATAAACATGGCGTCTATTTAGCTTCTTGTTTCTTGTATTTTCCTATACAAATCACAAAACAGAAAAACAGATATGTGATGTTTAAACGAGAACGAATATTCTTATATATTTAAGAAGGTAATTGATAATTCGTAAATATTTGGAGACAGGATAAAGTAAGTACTTATTTCTAATTCTATATTTAATAAATAGGCGTCCAAAACTACTCTGACGCACTTTACATAAAATATATAAATTATTTAAAAATAGCACTATCAGAGGTTAAATTATGAATAATGTTCTACATATAAGTTTTATATCTCATCCAGATGAGTTAATGAATTATAACATATTCTAAAAATGAAATTTTCGGGAACAAATTTAGTCTATGAATTATAAAATTATTGGAAACCTATTGTTTTCTCATATTTTCCATGATAGATATAGATGTAGATCGCTTTTAATCTTTTTTTACTGTTCTTAGATATACTCATAAACGTATATTTAATTTTAACTCAAACATATGACTTTGACAGAATTGTACAGTACCAGGATTAGATAATTAAGATAAATGTTTTAGATGGCAGCTCCCCCGCTTTGTGATTGGCAGTCAACCAGGAAAGAAGTAAAGGATCGGGGGAAGTATTTGCTAGAAACTGGAATATGGAGTGACTGCCGTTTTATAGTGGGAACAGAACCGAATCAACAAGTACTAGAAGGTCATAAACTATTTCTTGCTATGGCAAGTCCTGTATTTGAAGCTATGTTTTTCGGAGGCATGGCCGAAAAAGATCCAATTGCAATATTAGATGTACAACCAGAAGCTTTTAAAGCACTTTTAGAGTATGTTTAATAAATTAAATTTATTTAATTAATGTTATTTAACGTTATATTTTTTAGATATATTTATACAGATAAAATAAATTTAACATCGTTTGATCAGGCTTGTGAGTTATGCTATGGAGCTAAGAAATATATGCTGCCACATTTAGTAGAAGAATGTACAAAGCATTTATGGTCAGATTTATATCCAAAGAATGCGTGCAGGGCATATGAATTTGCTAAATTGTTTGAGGAGCCTATTTTAATGGATAAGTGTTTTCATGTAAGTTGAACTTTATTTATTAAATTCAGTTTATATGCTATTGAAATAAATAATCATCTTTGTTGTTATTCAATCTGTCAGTTGCCCATATCTAACCACACGGGTTGCAACATAATCGGTTACTGTAGTAATGTTCTAATTTAGATACGATTGCCACTTGACTGAGCAAGATCCCACGAAGTACTTTAAATATGTCACGTGAAAATTAACTCAATTTTTCACAAGGCTAATATTAAATATAGATAGCAGTTCTGGAGGGGAGCATGGCGCAGTAATCTAGGCATCCGACTGCTGCTCTAAATATTGTGGGTTTGAACCTCACAACTGAAATCGTTTCAAACTCAATTTGTCAGCGTAGGGTTTTATGACAAAGATCCTTCTCTGTAAGTTGCCACCATTATGGGGAAAGAAGAGGCTAATGCACAAGCAGTGGCTTGTATACAGCTAAAACAAATGAACAACCAGTTCCTTGTAGCTGCTAACAATGTTTTGCTTATACAAGAAACAAATAATTTTTTTGGTACATTTTTTCTTAACGATCCGTGTTGTATCGAGACCACACTTTTGAGTGTTATTTACGGTAGGGCGTACTGGAGCGTTGTAAAGGTTAATTAAAGTAAGAGTAAATTTCTTTTTTGGATATGTTTGACAATGCCTACAATGATATTGATATCTAGAAATCTCATTACTACAACTTAGCTAAAAAAAGTACAATTTTTTATAAACTAGTGCAACATCATTATTCCAATACTCATTTTTTATTTTGTCAGCAAACAAATGGCATTTGAAAACGTTGTTGATAAAGATGATACTTCTAGAACACTATTGGTGTTTTCGGCTGTGACATTAGGTTGCTCCGAGTTTTGATGTTCAACTTTGTTGATGCATCCATCTATCCTACAATATTGTGGTTCTGAAAAAGCGCGTTGGCAGCTGAACACAAAAATTTACATTGAGGCACCTCAGTGAAGAGTGACAGCCGTAAGTCAAGTGATCATCATCAGTATTACATGAAACCCACTGAAATCTGT
Organism: Tachinus rufipes; assembly: GCA_963932245.1. Taxonomy (NCBI): domain Eukaryota; kingdom Metazoa; phylum Arthropoda; class Insecta; order Coleoptera; family Staphylinidae; genus Tachinus; species Tachinus rufipes. The sequence goes on along the minus strand of OZ010741.1, from coordinate 38,064,967 downwards.
CAGATATATAAGATTGTATCTTCATCTTATTAGAACCTAGAATGACATAAAAAACTATATCAGAGTAAAATACCTCACAGCATATACAATTTAATAGACTAGGATTGATATTTATAGTTGGAGGAGATTGAAACTTATGTACACTCATTCGGAATCCCGACTAACACTACCATGAGGTAGTCAACTCTACCAATTAATAATAAATAATAACCTGCACAGCATAACTGGAGAACCCACCTACTGGCCAACAGATAGGAAAAAAATACCGGACTTACTTGACTCTTTCATAACTAAGGGGATAGCACAAAACTACTTCTGACCAGACTAACATCAACTCTAGTAAAATCCATTTCTGACCACTAATTTGGTGGTCATTGAGAATGTCACTCAACGGTGGAATAAGTGCATAGTTATAAACATAATCACCCAGGCATTTGAATAAAAGAAATCTCTTCAGCCATTTTCCTTGATGTGAGCCAGGCCTTTGACAAAGTGTGGCATATAGGCTTACTATACATAAAAACATCCTACCAGATTGATAGATAAAGATTGTGGGTTTGAACCTCACAACTAAAATTCTTTTAAACGTATATATACGTTCTCCCTTCCCCAATTCGTTTTGTCCGGAGTAGAGCTTTAGTGGTTTAAAATCCACTCAAAACTGTAGGTTCGCCTGTAATGTAAGTTACCAGCATTACGGACAGAGAAGAGGCTATTATGCCAGCAGTGCATGTATATGTCTGAAAAGAAAAGAAAATCTTACAAAACCTCCAAAAAAATATATTATTTTTTAGAAACGGAAATAACATAACTCATATTTATTAAGTAGGAAAGAAATAAAACAAAACAAAAGTAGGATTCGGGGCTCAAAGTTTTGCTGTAAACTTGCTTTTGGGGTAATAATATTATAAATAGTATTGAGATAGTTAATCTTAACAAATTGTTGCTTTAACTGGCTTTTATGAATTCCAGCATAAAACTTTGACATTTAATAGCCCTTAAGAGAATTAATAATTTATTGAATTGCTGATTATGTTTAAGGGCCGTACAACGCGAAATTTTTTTTTGCTTATTGTATTTGACAGTTCAAAACTATAAATTAAGTGTATAAATTTATATTTTACATTATTACAAAATCTTATGTTGCTATCCACTGTTAATTGCAATAAACTAAAATATTATGGCACTCATTATGCTGCAATGTAATGTCACTCCAGTACCTACAGTTTTGATTGTTGCCATGTCCACTTAAGCAACATGGTTTATAAAATATTATCAAAATCTGTTTTACTTATGATAAAAACTAAATCAGTGAAAAAAATGCCGGTGCAAAAGCATAAAGTGGTCCCTGGCACAGCTATGTATCATATGCCATATATTCAGCATTAAAGAAAGCGTGATTCCTAGTGATAAACTTGCCATCTAAATATACTAAACTGTTTAATATTTTTATTTTGCTGCAGTTCTTAGAATTCCTTTGCAACATGGCAGCATCTTATGATCTATTAATTTTTGGCTGTATAAAAATTATTTTTTTTTTTTTATTTATTTATTTATTTATATTACATATTACATATGAACATTACATTACATTAATACAATATTTATATATTATGCAGCACCAGTAGGCTTACAGCCTGTTTAAAGGTGGTACATATTATTTATTACATTTATACATTTTTAAAGAATAAATGACAGTAATACAGAACTATTAAATAATAGGTGGTAACAAGTTATTGTTGAAGGTAGTGATTTTTTATAAGTCTTTTAAAAGTGATTATATTATTGGATTGCTTTATGTTTTCTGGTATTTCACTGTATACTTTTCCACAGTCATATACGATGTTGTGTTTTCCTTTATTAGTACCAATAGAAGGGTTATATATGTCGTTTTTCTTTCTTGTATTGTAGTTGCATCTTTTTACTAATGAGATGTTTGTCTTTATAGTTCCAGTGTTAATTTTAAATATAAGTTTACATTTTTCTATTTTTATAATGTTTTCAAGTTTTAGTCTGTTTTTATATAGTGTTTTTGAAGGTGTGAGGTATGGTAGGTTAAACAGTGTTTTTATACATCTGTTTTGCAGTCTGTATATTGAATTTATTAGATATTGAGTTGTATTTGACCAGAAACCTATCATGTACATTATTTTAGGTATTATCACATTGTTATAGATAAGATTATTTATTTTACTACATCTAATATCACATCTTTTTATAGCACCAATTAGAGGTATTAGTTTTTTCTTAATTTTTGCTATGTGACTAGACCACGTTAAATTTTCGTCAATTAATAGCCCTAGATAATTTGTCTCTTTCACTTGTTTTAGAATTGTATTGTTCACTTTCAGGCTTATCTGATTACAGTTTTTATTTTTGTTTTTGAATATTATATGTTCATTGTTAGAATCACTTATTTTATTTATGTCACTACCAGTGTATAGTAATATTGTATCGTCAGCATAAACTATGTAACTTCCTTTAAGGTCACAGTTTTGGTTTTGTATGTATAGAAGATACAATAATGGTCCTAACACCGATCCTTGTGGGACGCCTAATTGAAATTAATTTTGAATCTAAATTCGACATTTTTTGTAGGAAATCAGTTTGAACATCAAAATGAAAGTTTTGACAGAAATTTGTGGCTCACATGAGATAAAAAAATTGTTAACATAAACAAGTTGATTGCAAACCACCGTTCTACTTTTAGAACTAATTTTATATATTTCTAATCATCATTAAATCATTTCTTCTTGCTACATTTATGTTTCTCATTTTTTCTGATTGGTTTGTCGGAGAAACATAGAAATCTTATAAATTAGCTAGACATTGATTATGAGAGTATTTTAGTTATAATTGAATCTGACCACAAAACCGCATGTTTTTTACAAAATGTCTCAATAAATAAAAATCTGTTTTATAAAACAGTATGAAACATATTCCAATTTCTAAATCATGTTGGTAAGACCTCTTTAGTTGCGACTTCAATGGTGTGAGTGGTTTAATAAGTCAGTTTCAGACAGCTGTAATTGCTATAGAAACATGTTCATTCTTCACTTTGTTTATTATATTATAAAATTGGCAGAAAATAGTAAAGAAAATTGTTTTAAATGATTTAAAAACTTTAAAGCAGGAGCAATACAGTAGATTGCTTGTCAAGTAAATAATATGTGTAATAGATATGTATATATAATTGTTATGATCTTTTGCATATAGTACTACCTCCTACAGTCAAATATGTTATAACATCTAAATATATTAACACAGACGATGGCTAAAATGCCGAAACTGGTCTGTTTAAAATAATAAAAACAAGGAATTTGCATACAAAAGTATGATTTAATAAAATATAACCTAACCTCCTATATAGATATGTATTTTATTTGAGTCATTTGGTATTTATTTTTTTAATAATAGTACCCTAGAATTGCATGACATTTAGTTTCATACAGTTATTGAAGTTATATTTTATGACAGCGGCAACAATTTTTATTTTAAAATTTAAAACATAATTGTTCACAAATATGTAATAAGTAACTAATTACTTACAATGATGCAAAAATTCAATATTTAACAAATAGTAAAAAAATATTATCTGAATTTATTTGAATGCATTCAAATAGCTATGTTCGACCCAGCAGATATCATTCTGCATTTGGAGCTCTGATTGGTCAACTTATTAGCTTGGAAACATTGCAAATTGTGATTTTTTACTACACAATCGAATAATAGCCCTTTTAGACCTATATTATTTATTTATATCATTTGTTTATTATTTTCTTTGATTTTTTTTAACGTTAATTTACAGATAATATGTAACCATACCCAGGAAGTATTATCGGAAAGTAGTTTTGATGAAGTGGAACTAAGCACAATACTAACTGTCTTTGATCAGGACAATCTCAACATAACATCCGAATTAGATTTATTTGAAGCATTAACACGATATGCTACTCGTCAAACTCAAACCTCAGGTGCGAAAGTACCTAGACTTGATGGTATAGGTAATTGCGATCACTTCAATACTTTTATTCACAGACACAGAAATTTAGATATTATTTATTTATTTATTAATTTTGTTTATATCTGCAGCTAATGTGACGACTGAAGATAATAACCGAAGTCCAACAGTAAGGGATGTATTGATGAAAATAAGATTTTTAACTTTGACTCCACAACAGTTTGCTGAAGGGCCAGCATCATCAACATTAATGACACAAGCTGAGAAGTTTTCTATATTGATGAATATTTCATCTTCTAGTACTGATGTTCCAATGCCAGCAGGGTTTTCTACAAATACTGTTCATAGACAGAAGAAAAATACTGGACAAGATTTCTTGGTAAGTGAATTAAATAAGAGGTTAATATAGTAGTACTACATAATATTGTTTATTTATAGAATGGTGCAATGGATGCAACAAGATCTTCACTCTACACATTTTATAATCAACCCGGCAGCTCTGGAAATAATGAAGAATCAAATGACCTTGTAAAGAAAATGTATTGTAAGCGACAAATATTAAGATCCACAGAATGCATGAATACAAGCGTTCTTGATTGTGCTGTAACGTTCACATGTGATAAAAATGTTTGTGTATATGGAATACAGGTAATTATTTAAATAAAAATTAAATTGAATTTATATAATATTGCTATTACTAATAGGTGCCAGCACAAGTCCAAATGGAATTAGATGACAGACAACAACAATCCTTTTCGAACAGTACATACACGGAACTATTATATGCCCATTTATTGGATGCTGATGGGAGCAGATTGACATATACACATTTTACAAGTAGAGTTACATATAGATCTCTAATTGATATTTCTTTCAATCGACCAGTTTATATACAAAAAAATAAGGTATTAAAATTTAATTCAAAATAAAAACTTAATAATATCATTATCTCTTAATTTCAGGTATATAAAGTTGGTGTTGTTTTAAATAAAATTGGTTGGTATCCCATGGGATCATACCTGGACAGAACTTCATGTTTAGGTACTGTTTTTGTTTTTGGACAAGGTCAATGTGGAGATTCAGTGAGGGATGGATTAATACGATCCATTATATTTACATCACCGACATCAAATCAAAATAATAGTCATGTCCCGAATGGAATGGAATTGCCACTAAACTTACCCTAAAACAATCGTTGGACTCATATTTTAATTTATTTATTTCATTTCAGTCAAGGTGTTGTCATTTTTATTTTGTATTACAAGGCACAAATACTTAATCATCACCTTATATGTTGAATAATAACTTTTATACTAAATGTATATAACATTTATGAAGAAAGTTAAAATTGGTTGTTTATATATGTAAACATTTCAAATATAAATATATATATTATTTAGTTTCAAGTTGGAATAATGTTTTTCCCATTACTTTTAACTGGATTTATTAATACTAATGAACATTTTATGGATTTTAAATATTTTGCTATCCTTTATTTCAACTATCATACAGAGCTCATAGCTGCAACTTATTCATTCAATAGTCAATAAAAATTACCAGCACAGTAAAAATATAAAAAGATGCATAAATTAAGAGATTTAAAAGGCGAGAAAACAATTATAAAAAAAACTATCTATGCTTAATAAATTAATTTTCAGTGTTATTTCTCAAGATTTATAATAGTGGTTGAACTTGCATCCTATTGCAATACTGTATCGAGTCAATCTAAAATTACTGTGAGGGTTTTGAAATATAAAAATAGATGCTTTGCAAAGTTATTAAATAATTCTAGTTGCTCTTATGTTATAGCAAATCCTCAATCAATCCCTTCAGTTAAAAACTCCTCTGCAAGAATGGTAAGTGAAGTGGTCATTTAATTTTTAATATTCAAATAGACTGCCACAATTTTAAATTACGTAATACTGTTGAAAAGACTACTATGATTACATCATTTACTGCACCGACGTTAACTTTTAGCACCCCATAATCTGCCGACCTATTATTCTAAAGTAACAATAAATGCAGGGCATTTAAACAATATTGACAAGCTACAATGTTAATAATTTATTAAAAATATCAAATACTGTAAAATAATATAACAAAAAATATTACAAGAAATTATTGCTTTACAACTGTCTTATTAGAGGACATTGCGTCTCTTCTTTATATATGTTCTGATATACACGAAATTGTATAATAGTAATTATAATTTATGCAAAAAAATTTATTCTATTTTTAATTTTCAAATTTCTTTTTTTAATTCTATCTCATGTCATTGCCAGCAGGTAAATATCCCAAAATAATTAGTTTATTTGTTCATTCTCAGAATGCTATTATCCAAAGCCATTAAATAAAGTCATTAAGTCAGTTAGTATAAATAGTCAATACACCCTTTAAAATATTCACTTTGAATTGTGGTGAACGATGTTGACAAAGTAAGTTACAAATCAATTTTTAAGTTTAAATAAATAAAGCCATACTGAAACGCGTATATGGATGTTTTTAGTTTAGAATATTTTTTCATAAATTTAATTTTTTAATGTTATTACAAGAAGAGTTATAATATATCAACATTTTCTAATGTGTTCGTTCCTGGATGATATTTTTGATGAAAATTTGAATTTAAGCTTTTCAATGCAAAATCACTCTACGGTAAAAATTTCTCCGGAGTTTCTTGCTCAACAACCGAAACGCGAATTTCTTACAATACATACATTGAAAAACTAAACGTGGCTCGTAGGGCATAATCCTTTCCTTGAAACTAAATAATTTTTTTTATCGGCTCAGGAGTTGTCGCAAACTAGAACATTGTCACCGTGCAAACGTAGTTGGTTGCTACATGGACAAGGAAAGATAAAGTCCTTCCGCTAGCAACCGTTAACTGCAGTATAATAATATACGCGTCACCAGTTACGAACTCCGAGCGAGATATGAAAAAAGTATCTGGGATACGAGCTCTATCTGGTGAAGGAATGCAAATAGGATGAAAGTCATTGTTATATAATGTTTTCAAACTTTTCGAATGAAATGAAATTTACAACCTGCACACCGACATCTGCAGATAATTAATAGTGGTTTTCTTCTGCACAAACGTACGTACAGCAACATTTTGTAAAACAAAAAATATATTGAAGAATGTTCACATCTTGTGAAATATTTTGAAAAGTAAGAAGATAAACCAGGACCATAAAAATACCACATAAAAACGCGCTTTAAACTCTACCTCCACTGTGGTGTTCAATATCTCGACAACGATCACTACTACGTAAAAAAGGTCGGAGTGTTTACATTGTTGAATTTTAGCAATCTACTAAGATAAAATGTACATATAGATTTTATTTTAATTGCACGTTGTGTATAATAGCACTAGCCTGCTTCCATGCTATAAATGTTGCATGACAATTTTAGTAGAAACCGCTTTGAATGCTGATGCCACTTGCCTGGATATTGGCCAGTGGCGCTGCTGACTTAAGGAGCCCGTCGTGGGCTTATACGCGGAGACAAAAAAATGCAAGGGCAGACCTTTTCCGTTTTCTGCTCGGATCCATCCGATCCTTTCAAAATTCACGATTTTAGTGTTTACCCGATTTTTGCTTTGGGGTATATTTTTTTTCTAAGTCGCTGGAATATCGAACGAAATATTTCGGATTTTGTTTAAAAATTCAACAGATTCTAAAGTTTCCAAAAATACCGGTGGTAATGTTGTAGCGGCTGAAGTCTAATAAATAGACTGTCAAACACTCAGCCTTGGAGTCGATCACAGTTTGTAAATTATTCGTATGTTTCGGTGGGTATTCGTCTGTTCTATAAACCGTGGTCCATTTTTAATTTTGCAAATATTAAAAATAAACGCAGTAAACACAATTTTTAATATTTAAACACTGAGAAGTGGCAACTAAGTAACAATCCAGGATTGATTTTGGGTAGAGGCAAGATTGTTTTAGAAAGAATTGATTGTAATCTTAAGTATGTGAATCTAGGATTATATCAATTATTGGATGCATTTTCAATTAATCCGAAAATTGATTCTAAATCTCGGATCAATTCCCGACTAATAAGTACGGGCATAAGAAGACCTACGTTAACACCGTTTTTATGTGTAATTTGACATTTATAAATTACTTAAACATATTTTTAGTAGGATTATATATCATTAGTAATAATAATAAAGCCCAAAACTTTGAGATAAAAATGAAAAAAACTGAATTTGTTTTTCCTCTTTGTAACTTGAAAATCAATGGCCGCGTTCAGGACGACTCATCATGCGTACTGAACGCGCTTGATGACTATCGTTTGCTGGCAGCGCTTGTCATTTTACTCATCATACATCTAGGTTTGCTTAATCCGCGCTTTTATTTGAAAAGTAAACTCATCATGTCAAAACTAAACTACATAGCAGTTATATATGTTTTTAAACGGGAAAAGGAACAACATAGGTAACTATGAGATTACAACGTAATATTAACGCTGTAATAACTTGGGTGAGAGAAGTAAAAAATGACAAAGATAATCAATTGCCGTACTTCGTTGCCAACTTCAGAGTATTCTTATCCTACGCCTTCGCCTTAGATGGCATTACTTATTGAGAATATATTATATCTCGTTAAGTAGTGGCTTCATAAACTAATTAAATCATTTATTTAAATTCAAAACTTTGAGCTTTATGTTTATGTAGTTGATAAAAGTTTACACGGTTGGCAACAGTGGCAAAATATACCGTTCAGACGGGCTCAGCGCTTATAAGGTCAGCGCTGGCAACTGATGAGTTGTACTGAACGCAGCCATTGTTTGCTGACGCTTTGCGTTTTGCCAGTTATTGACTATGAATTGTAAATGACGTGGCAAAGTGCTAGCAAACAATGTACGTTTTACGTACGTTGGGGTTGATATATTTAGCAAAAAAAAGAAAAAAACTCTTTTCCACACCATCATGGAGGTAGAATTTAAGCCGAGTTTTTTTAATTGCCGTGTAGAAAATGTGGGTACAAAAAACTCTTGAATTGTTCCCGTTAACGACTTCCAGTATAGTAGCTAATCAAATGTAACAAAACAAGTTTTTTGATGATAAAGCTTGCATTTCTCAACAGCTTCAAAAAGGCAGATAACTTGAGTACCGGCTGTTAAATTCTCCATAAAACCATTTCATTCCTCAATTTTGGCATAGTAACTTCATTTCCCGTAAGGCCAAACTAAATTTGAGATTGTAGGTACAATGTTGCGTAAAAGTTGACAAAGAGCTTTGACATTGGAGACGTTTATGGACTGCAAACCCACGGATTCGTGTTTTCCGTATGAGAGTAATGAAATCACACTGAATTGTGCAACTTCATAGGCCGGTTTTGACAATAGGCAAAATTACAGTTTGGAACCACGCAATGTGTTCCTCCTATTGCGTAAAATAATTCATGATCGCCGATGGTGTTGAAATTTGCATTCAAACATAAATTAAAAAAAAATATAAATTTCAGTTCGATGTACACTAGTGCACTGAATCCCATGGTCAATAAAATGTCATATGTTTTTTTTAACCAAATTTTGTATACAGAAATGCTCCAACACTTATCTGTGGACGAACAAGGGTGTACATTATTGCGTGAGATATTCAGTATTCCAATGCATTACGTTTCGTGATGATTGTGCAAAGGAAACCTTTCAAAGTCTGAAAAATAACAGCTTTGACACTTCTAATATCCTCGTAGACAACTGCTGTAGCTTCGCAAATAACTCGTAGAAGATTAAATAAAGCAATTACTATGTTTTTATATCACAATTTATTTCGTCCACTGTGACTGCAGATTCGGAATACATGTAATGTCTTAAGAAGAAGGTTCAGCCGAAACTGCACTCACAGTGTGACGTAATAAATTGTGATATAAGAACATCATAATAGTTTTATTTAATCTTCTATTATGAATTATCAAGTAGTAACCAGTATTCCAAAAGCAAATCATACAATTGCGCCTTGTTTATCAATAATCATTATGTCCTTAATTTCTATGTAATTTTTCTATACGGTTCCGCTATCGCTAACAAACTCTCTTTTTATTTGTTTCATCAAATCATTAATAGAAAATTGACATATTTTTTACATAGCGTCTACTTTGTTTCCGGTAGGTAATTCCTTTTAAGTGCACTACCTGCTAAGGGCACACAAAAATTATAATCTCGATAGTACTGAGCTCTTGCAGCAAAAAGATCAAGTACATACTGAACACGATCCAAGATTGAAAAAATAAAATTTGTATTGCATTCTTTACTTGATTTTTCTAATACCAAATAAATTACTTCTTCTTCGTCTGCTTATTGGCAATTTCAAATGATTCAAATAAATTAGTTTTCCACAATACAAGATTTTAAGTTTTAAAATAAAAAGTTGCGGTTGTTCTCCTGGTTCTTCAGATTTCAAGGTCTGATTCACTCTATCAAGATTTTTACGACGCTACTCTTTCATTTCCACGTCTTTTGTAGCGCTGAATCGACAAACATGTCCCTCACGTTTTTTCTTTAAAAATATATCTTAAATATCTTAGATCAAAGGTTTTTGAAAATAAAACAATTTCCCATTTGTTCCAAAAGTCTACACAACCTTTTTCTAAAGTTTCTGAGAACGCACTTGTAGCACGCTATTGGACAGTATATTGCAACGCGCTAAAAACGGTTATTTTTAATTTTTCTAAAAAAATTTCAATGTAGGTATTAGCGTGCTTTACAAGCAAGCAAAAAAATCCTGGCCGACAACTTGAGGTTTAAACATTTCTAAAAAAATTGATGTAATAAGGTGTAAATTTTGTAAAATCTGTTAGTCTACAATCAAAAGCAAAACCAGTCTTAACAAGACCATGGGTACAAATAAGGAATGCAGTAGGTGCTTCTGAAACTGGTACATACAATAATTATAAAAAGAATTACATAGAATATAGTGTATTAAAGACCGAAAATAGGCTTTAGCAGCCCGCGGCTGGGATAAAGCGTAAAATCGTGATTTAGAGCTAATTAAATGCCGCAAATGACTTTTAGGTGCTTGGGCCTCTAAATCGTCGTTTTGGCATGTATTTTATGGCCGAATCGGATGGTTTCAGTAGCGGTAAACAAAATAATTTATTAAGTGACATATCATGTCAATAAGTTTTCTGTTATTTTTAAGATTAAACTTTAATAAATACACACTATCAAGTTATACGGTCCTTGCCCAATAATAAACATCCCATTACTCACCGGGCGTGCAATGCGTAAAACGAGTGAAAAGGCGACGAATTCTCAGTAATAGTAGCTACATAAATAACACATTATAGAAAGGAGTCGACAAATATATATATATATATATATATATATATATATATATATATATATATATATATATATATATATATATATATATAGTGTAACGTGGTTACTGCCATACACCAAAAGGAGTTCAATCTCGCAATATGGATCAAGGATACATATGTCTTTAGTCGGGGTTGCTAGGAAAATTAGATAAATAAACAGTAAAAGTTCTGACCGAGCTCTGGATGGTCACACATTTTCAAGCTAATACTTTTATCAGTCGCGGCATCGCGGATATCAACGCCGTACTATAAGGTCTGTTCCAACTTACGGTTTGCACAGTATGTAAACTGTCCAAACTGTGCACACAAACAAATATTTGTCATCTTTAGGCAATCTTTTATACACAGTAATTTGTTTGTATGCGCATAGTTTGAACGGTTTGCAAACTGCCAAAATTGTAAGTTGGAACAGACCTATAGTTAATTGAAAGTGCGTATATAATTGTATGGCTTGCCGAAGTGGGATTTCTAAGTAATATAATAATAGTACAGTTGTACCATATAATGGTGTATCATAATAAAAAATAGTTTAACCAAAGATTGTGGCCTGACGCCCTGCACCATCACCAACATCAACGGATCCTAGGATTTCATCGCCCCCCACCGACTGACTAGCCGGCGCCTTCTTTTGACGTTTTATTCTGTCATTTGTGATAACAGGGTGTCCCGAATTAACTAGTCATAAAATGAACGCTAATAACTACAAGAAAATTGAGTAATATTGACCTAATAAAGTAGAATATTGTTTTTAATAAATTTGGAGTTATAGCTCTTTAAAGTTTACAGACATTTTTTGATTTTTTTTATTAACTGCTTTAACTATTTATATTTTGTATCAATTTTTGTTTACATTAGTTTATTTCTTATTTACACACACTGTTAAAGTTTGACTAAAAAAAAGTCTTCAAGAAGATAGTTTTTAAGATTCTTTAGATGTTTAACCTTCTGGAACTTTTTAATTTTTAGGTAAATCTATTTTTTTTTGTTTTTTGATAAATTTTGATCAGCTACACGGTTTTTGAGAAAATCAAGTAAAACCAGAGGACATTTCTTAAAAATCACAAAAAATGTAAAAATATCATTAGCCGTGGACGTCAAATTAAATTTAATAAACGTCACAAACTGTTTGAATGTAATTGTGCTTTCTTAATTAACTTTTTTATTTCTTAAAATGTATGGGTACAGTAACACGGAGATGAGTGATATGCATCTAGTCCTTGGAGAGCGTTTAGGAAATGTAGCGGCAGCAGCCAGACGTTAAGCCGAATGTACCCTGAGCGACAAAAACCGGAACGCAGATTGTATTTGGCATTGGATCAGCGACTCCAAAAACGTGGTACGTTGCACCTCATAAAATAGAGTGTGGGCTTCATGTACATTTGGACCCTGAAGTAGAAGAACACATTTTAAACTGGATATTCTACCATCTAAAGGATAGCGTTAGACTACGTAAAATGTTAAGTTGATGTGCAGAATTAACATTTTACGTAGAGTAGTGCAACGTATTTTAAAAGAACAGAACTTTCATCCGAACCATTTACAAAAAGTGCAAGGTCTTTTAGAACCAAGAGATTTTATAGCCAGGAACATTTTTTGTGCTTGGCTTTCTGCTAAAATCGCAGATGTTACTTTTTAGAAAAGAATGTTCGTTACTGACTCCGCGTTTAAATGCTGAAAATTATTTGCGTTTTTTAAATAATGATCTACCGGCTTTATTAGAGAAGGTACCTCTTGCTACATGAAGGAACATGTGGTATTTACAAGATGGTGCACCGCCATATTATGCGGGCGTCTTTAGAAATTGGCTAACAATGATTTATCTCCGAAAGTAGATTAGAAGAGATGATGATGCATTTGTAGCTTAGTCACCTCGTTCTCCAGACCAAAATCCAATTGACTTTTATTTTTGGGGACATTTAAAAGTTTATACTACCCCTATAAACACAATCGAAGAATTGGAAGAAAAATTAATACAATATTCTAATGAAATCAAAAATTTTTTGAGTTGATGATTACATAATATTTCTTATTTTCTTTTTATTTTTATTAATTTAATCCTACAAAATGGGCAACAGCCTAATACTGTTCAGGAGTCACTAATTTAATTCCAAAAACAATCTGCTGCTGCATTTTTTAAACACTCCAAAAACTAAATGCATATTACTTATCTCGGTGTTACTGAACCGATACATTTACAACAAAAAAAAGCACAATTACACCCAAATAATTTAAAAATAGATTTACCTAAAAATTAAAAAGTTCCAGAAGGTTAAACATCTAGAAGCTTAAAAAACTATCTTTCCAAAGATTTTTTTTATTCAAACTTCAACAGTTTGTGTAAATAAGAAATAAACTAATGTAAAAAAAAATTGTTACAAAATATTAAAAATTCAAGCTGATAATAAAAAAAAAAATTGTAAACTTTAAAGAGCTATAACTCTGAATTTATTAAATATAATATACAACTTTATTAGATCAATATTACTCAATTTGCTTGTAGTTTCTGGCATTCATTTTATGACTAGTTAATTCGGGACACCCTGTATAATCTTCTTCTATGTATTATTGATCATTTTTAAAATTATTAATTAAGAATCGCAACTGCTAAATTGACTAACCTCGTAATAAATAATAAATTTCAATACTTCATAGAGTAAAAACAACCAATTTATTTTCAATTGTTTATTATTTGTAGTTTTCAAATTTATTTCATAAATGTGTTCTGAGATATCTCTATTAATTGCAATAGCGCAAAAAAACTCCATTTTTCCCAAGTATGAACGTAGCGCACGACCCTACACTATACTACACATAAAAAGTCTTTTTATTTATATTTTTAAATACACAAATTTTCAGGTATGTGATACAGTCAACGTACAGTCATTCAATTTATCGTTTATTACAAAATGAATATAACGTCCGCAAATAATCGTGTGAAATAGCAATCAATGTATGTTTCGTAATAATAGTTACATAAATGACAAATAGCAGAAAAAAGACAAAATATAATGTATTTTAAAACTCGTAATTTGTACAGCTCCATCTAGGATTGAACATGTATGGATCAGTAATGTAGGCAACTATACATATTACATACCCACATTCGCAACCACCTGCATTTGTTTACATCTTGAAATAACAACAACGAGGCAATCAGTATAAACACTGGATCAATATGCAAAAAATGAAATAGAACATATTTTAATTCACTAGTAACACTCACAACTAAATATTACATAGATTATTCAAGAAAAGATCGCAATAAATTCAGTATATTACTATAGTAGGGTAGGTCGTTGAACACGTGGTCGCTCGTCACATGTATTCCACCAATCACCTCTGACGAAAACAATCAGCTGAATCAAAAACAAATATGGCGGATGTGCCAGTGATAACATTTCACGTATTTGTTTAAGTTTTGTGTAAATTGCATGTGCTGTGAGTGAAAATATTTGATAACAATGGTGAAACGAACACCCAAAGGGTCCAAGAAGGCTCAGAAATCGGGAAATTCAACGAAGCAAACGAACGGTAAGTCTAAGCACATTACATTAGATATTTTTATAACATTGACCTTCACGGATTGACATGACAACAATCCCGCACGTTAATTTTTAATAATTGGTCTCGATCAAGTCAACTTAAGTAGGTTATAATCGAACAAATGCGTTGAAACAACTGCTTGTTTACGCAGTTGTTTCAATTAATCATTTAATCGAGTGTTTATAATTTGTTGTTGATAAGAAAGCCACAAGTAGCTATTACTCAACCCAATTTGAATTTATCAATTGCTTACAAAATTATGTTAATATTGATTCGAATTTATATAGCTAATTTATTGTTTTTTAATACTTAATTTTACTAACATATAAACATTTTAATTTGTTGTTATGTTTTTATCAAAATGAATTACTGACAGTGTCTTGTTAATTGCAAATTAAGTGTAATAATTGCATATTTATGGTTTGAGGGTATCCCTATTATTACCTGTCTCACCTATTTAACTGAGAACCTGTATTGTATAGCAGTAATAGGTGCCACATTTATGATATTTTGTTGTGGTAAGTATCAATAAAAATGATATTTATGATTCTACTGTGAATGAAATACCAAAATTCAAGGTATTGACTTAATAATATGCAATAAATAATAAAATAATCATTATTTGCGTTCATTAAACCTACAATAATGTTAAATATCAAATATTTGTTTGTTACATATTATGGGTTATATAAATAACTAATAATAAGCCTAGTTACTAGGCTAGGTGAACAAGAAATGAATATTGATACCATTAATACTAATTACCTTTAAGTATAAATATGATGAATATTTCATAATTTTACTTTCTATAAATTAGATATACAATTTTAGAACTACTTTACATTATAAAATTGAAAAATGTATGACCTATTATGACGCAATCTTATGCTAATCTAGAATTTTGTGAACTTAAAAATGTATAAAAGACACATACATACATCATACACAATTATTATTTATAAGAAAATAAAATTAAAATGTTTTTAAGAACTTTTTAAATTGATAAAATGTGCCAATTTCACTGACAATTGATACTGGCTTTGCTCCACATTAAACGCCAATTTTTTACCGGTTTTTAATGCTGCCAACTGTTGTTTATCTCGATTTATAAAATGAATTCATTAATTGCTTCTTATAAAGTAGGAGAAATCTTTGTCAATATTTAGATTTTTTGGTTTATACACTGCTCAACATTTGAACTGGTACACTTACAAGAGCATATATAAAAAAACAAATGACTATTCTTTTAGGAACGCCTTTTTGTTTAATTGATAGTATATGGTTCTGGAAACACTTTTAGGGCGAAGAATTAAAAGAATAAAACTTAAATAACGAATTTCAAATGTTTTAATAGAAAAATAACAAAGTCTTCATTTTGGTATTACAGTAAAGCTTGCTCTGGAAAGAAATGATAACCAAACACTAAAATATTAATAATGCGTGGGACCTCCTCTAGCTCTTATGACTCTTTGGCAACGTCTTGGCATGCTGGAAATGAAATTTCGAATTAATGCTGAGGAATATTTAGCCATTTTTCCAAAACGGCAGTTCGGAGCTGATGGTGATTGTTTGGATCCACTCCTCGTGACCTTATCAACCTTTTCAGGTAATCTCATTCTTTCTTTATCGGATTAAGATCAAGAGAGTTTGCAGGCCAATCCATGTGCGTAATACTGTTCGCTTCAAAAAATGCATTGATTTGCCTTGTTCTATGAGGACGCGCATTATTATCAACAAACATGAAACCATCGATTATTTCATTGGCAAATGGCTACACTACAGGTTTTAATACCACATTAAGATACCTGACACTATTTATTGTAGCATTTCCAAGCATACCCAATTCAATACGACAAGTCGAGGAAATACCTCCCCAAACGGTAATTGAACCGCCTCCATAAGCTTGATGGTAAGTCACGTGGTTCTCAATATAGCGTTTTCTTGTGCTTTTTCAAACTTTCACTCTTCCATCGGAGCTATGGAGACGCACTTTGGTCTCGTCACTGAATAAACAACGACCCCAATCTTCAACACTCCAATTTGCATGTTGGTGTGCTCACTCTATTCTTTTTCTTTGGTCAACAATGGACATTTTTTAGAAGATTTGGACCTTAAATTTACCGCATGGAGCCTTCTTCTTACTGTTTCAGTGGACACTTGAGTATCTGTTGCATTTAATAAATGAACTTGGAGTGTTCTTGAAGTAGAAAATCTATTCTTTTGACACTGAATCGTAATAAACCGGTCCTACCTGACTGTTGTTTTGCGATTTCGCCTCCGCCGTGTCTATGTTGGACATTTCTAGTGTCATTAAAACGCATTCGAACTCTTCTGATCACATTGTGGATCACATTGAAATGGGCAGCAACAGTTCTTAGAGATGCACCAGTAATAGGTAGTGATGCCGCCGGAACCGGATGCATTTGAAAGATTTGGTTCCGGCCGGATCTTGATAACTATCCGGTTGTATTCGGCCAGATCCGGCCGTCAGTTTCTTTTTTTTTTATAGACATTGCCTGCTTGAGAGAATAGTCTTTTGCTAAAGACGCTGGATGCTAGCGCTGATAAATATTGATTTTTTTAAAATATATTTATGGATCTGGCTTAATCCAGTTGTATCCTGTCTTGGATTCGGTTTTGGTTTTGTTTCGGTTTTTTTGTACGTGATGGTTTCAGTATCTGGTTCTGGCCAAAAACTGGATCCGGCGGCATCACTAGTAATAAGCATTCTCAGCGCTTGGCTTATCTCTTCAACATTTAAACGTCTTAATGGCATCTTTAAAATGCAGTCAACCACTCAATTAAAACTTACTCGAGATATTCTCAAAAATTATCTTAAACTTGATAAGTATAAGCAAGCTCAGTGACTGCACTGATGGCAGATATACTACAGTTGTTTCGAAAATGTTATTCGATAGGCATTTGTTTGTATTCCGAAACACAGCCTCTATTATTATTTTATTATTATTACTTGTACTGCATGTTATATAAGTGTACTAGTTCAAATGTTGAGCTGTGTAGTTCAAATCATCCATACAAACAAATTACTATGAATAAGTATGACAAAACCTTGTTTGTTGGCTTTGTTTGAGCGGTTTGCAAACCGTTCAAGTTAGAATAGACTAGTTTCAAAATTTCCGGAAAAAATGTACGTCGGAAAAAAACTCGTTTTTTTTTAGAAAAATTGTAAAAAACGGAAATCTTGGTAAAAATTAATTGTTTTCTTTTATTATTAAATATAAGTATTTCAAATAATTTATAAATTGTTTTGATTAAAAAATGCATCTAATAAACAGGAGAGAGAATGAGACGCGCGCGGCTATGCAAAGTCACCGGTGATTTCCCTCCGTATTTCGGCAAATCTCCGAAAAGATTCACTTTTTTTTGTTTTTATTACTTAAATAAATATTAGGTCTTTGGTTTACTTTTTAAGTTTTCTGTTTTGTAATTGGAATAAACGGAAAAAAATTATAATTTTTTTCGTTTATTCTAATTTTTTCAATTTTTCTAATGCTCGAGAAATAAACAGAAAAAACCGTGTTTTTTCCAATTTTTCCTGGTTTTTTTTTCGAACCGTTAAATCTCTAGAATAGACAGAACTATTATGTATGACTTGCTCTGTTTTTATGTCGTTGATGAGATAGATTTTTTGACGTTATATCGAGGTTAATCCAAACTGTTTTTTTCATTTCTTCATAAAACACAAACGGTTTGTTTACTGTAACTAAAACATTTCTTCATAAAACACAAACGGTTTACAGTAAACAAACCGTTTAATGTTTTAAAGTGTATGTGCAAGTTTGTTTAGTCCTATCTGTCTATTTGTTTTGCTGTGGTATTATCACATCAAATGTCTTTCTGATGCAATGACTTCATAAAGTCCAACCTTATTATTAGAGTTTTTTCTTCATGCAAAACTTTTCTTATGTTAGGTTTGTGGGTCTCGAGGTTTGTAATTAGTTTATTGATCCGCAGTCTGTATGCTGCTTGTCTCGCCTGTATTACCATTAGGTGAAGTGGCTGTAACGACAGTAGTACTTCTGTAGCTTTCTTATTGTCTTTGTTATCCTTACGGGTGTTACCACTAACGTATATAGCCATCTTTTGAACGGCACGATTGCCGTTTTGCTTGCGTTTACTGATAGCTGTTCTTTTTCACATGATTTTTCTATGGTTACTGTTGAAAGAGTGGGTTTTTGCTCGGGACTTTTCTGCTTTTGCGATGGATTTGAAGGTATTATTGTCAAATGTTTCCTCAATAACCAGAAGAAAATTGAATGGTATTTTTGCACTTGGTGACTAGTTGGTATATAGCTACATAGTTAGCAGGATTTCTTTGTTTGGTAGGTATACTACTGCTGCTGTAGTGGCCGGAATTTTAGTGCTCCGTCCCGTATGTACCTGTTCACTATATTTTCCGATAGTTTTTGTATAAAGGATATCAAGCAGATTGGATTTAGGGTATACGTATATCTTGATCACTTTCCAGCTGCTCGGTATGTGTAAAAGTGCTGTGAAGATCTTGCATACAGGTTTTTTCGGATATATTAATAATTTATCGGCTCCTGGCGACTTAAATGGTTTGAATGTGTTGGTTCTCTATTTTAGGTTGCCTTGATTGATTATGGTCGTTGTCTTATGTCAGTTTTTTTTATTGTCTTTTTATTTGGCAGTTCTAGGTCTTCTGGATCAGGAGCTTCCATCAGCGTAGAACTCGGGACGTTTGTCAGCAGCAGCTCTTGCAGAGTGCTATCGTGCGACCCTTTTTAAAACATTTTTTGAGGCAGGAGCGGGTCCACTTTGACCGTCCTCACAGTATCTCTTTCAGCGATTTTTTTTGTTTTCTTTGGCATTATTATATGACTCAACCTTTTTTTACCTGGCTTCTGCCAGTTACCGTTTGGCTTTGTTGAACAGCTTTATATTGTTCGTTCTTGCCTTGCCTAGTCTTCTGTTCCACCGGAGGTGAGTTTGCCAGCTTTATTCTAAAGCGGGTTTAATAGATTTGATTAATACAGGGTGCGCCAGAGAAACTTACTTATTTGAAAAAACTCCCGAGCGGTGAGTTGGGCGGGGAAGGGGGCGCATCTGGAGGGGGAAGTCCCCAAGTTTGTTTCTCCCTCCAGTCAGTTGCCATCATGCTCTGGTCTAGAGAGCAGCGGGCCTTCGCCGTCGAGAGCTTCTTTTCTAACGGTTGCTCACTTGTTGCTACGCAACGTGCCTTTCGCGCTTGCTTTGAAATTCCTCCTCACAGACTCGTTCCTGGCCGTAATTCGATTCTGTTGTGGGTTAACTCATTTCGGGAGTGTGGAAGTGTCGCTAAACCCAGAAATGGACTTCAACGGACCAGCAGAACTCCGGAAAATATCGAAAGAGTGAGGCAGTCAGTTGTGCGTTCTCCCCGGCGTTTGGCTCGCAAACACGCAGCTGCTATGGGAATTTCTGACACCACTGTTCGACGAATTCTCTATCAAGACCTTCAATTTCATCCCTATAAATTGGCTGTTGTGCAAGAATTAACTGAACGCGATTTTGTTGCTCGTCAAAATGCATGTGAAATGCTGATTGACAACCTGCCTGAAGACGCGGTAGTTTTTTCCAGTGACGAGGCTCACTTTCACATTTTCGGCTGCGAAACATGCGTTATTGGAGTGGTGTCATTGTGAACGAGTTACTGTCTGGTGTGCGATGTCGGCAATAAAAATAATTGGTCCTTATTTTTTTGAAGAAAACGAACGCGCAGTTACCGTGAATGCAGCTCGTTACAGGAACATGATCGAGGAATTTTTTCTTCCAAGTCTCGAAGAAATGAACGTTATAAACGTGTGGTTTCAGCAAGATGGAGCCACAGCACACACAGCACGAGACTCAATGAATTTGTTGCGACAACATTTCCCCGACCGCCTCATCTCTCTCAGAGGCGATCTCCAATGACCGGCACGCTCTCCAGATTTGAATCCGTGCGATTTCTTTTTATGGGGTTATTTGAAATCCCTGGTTTATGTCGATCGACCACGGACCATAGCACACCTCAAGAACAACATTCGCGACGCCATTGCCAACATACCGATTGATATGCTGCAAAGAGTGGACACGAATTTCAAAAATCGACTTAATCAGTGTATGCGCAATGGAGGTCGCCATTGACCCGATGTCATTTTCAAGACTGCATGAAAAAAAAATTGGGATATTGTATTCTCAAATAAAAAAAGAATTAAAACGATAACTGAAGTACTTTTGTTTTTATTGACCTTTCAAATAAGTAAGTTTCTCTGGCGCACCCTGTATATCTTTAGTGTGACGTTTTTGCTGTCTTTGGACAGACTCCGGTCTGGCTAATAGTATTTTGTTGTATAGATCCCAGTTAGTTTTTACCGGGTTCTTGTATTCAAAAGGGAGCTTTGTTTTAGATTGAATATGATATATGCATGATTAGACAATGAGGGCTAGTGCGTCACGTACTAGTTTTTATCACTTCACTCGCTTTATGACTTGTTAATGTAAAGTTGAACTTCACTACGCGACTCAATTCGAAACGTTGGAGTAACACTTTTCCTTATAATATTGAGATTATATTTTACTATACATTCTAGAAGTATTATCACTGCTTCTCGTCAGCTGGAATAATTCTACAGGTGCTGCAGGTCTTTGCTAATTGTAGGGAAGGTAGCTAGTTTTGAGAATTATCTTTTTCTTGGTTTCTTTTCTTACTATCACCACCTTGGCTGTCACTAGTTTTCTGAAACATAGGTCTCATAATAGCATTAGATTGAGTACATGTTCTGCTATGATGCATGTAGGTTGGGCTTCTAGCAGTCATCTGACCGGTATGCTTAACCTAGTTATTTTTTCTTCTTTGTAAATCTAACGATAGGACAATGTAGTGTTTGACAATATACGCTCTGAGGGCTGCAGAAGCTGTCTTACAGTAATGTCAATTGATTTGCACGATGCTTAACATTGAACTTACCGTTAGTGTTCTTCGGCGACCGGCGATGGATTCTGATCTATGACTTTGACGGTCTTTGATGCTTCCGGCTTATCTTCATTTTTTTAGGAAGTGTTACAGCCCGGAGGGTTATTAGAGAGAAATCTAGCTACAATTTGCCTTCTAAGTTAACCACCATCTCCCAAGCGCTTTTGATTAATTATAAAGCAGGACTTGGGTTTTATTGGGATTTTTTTTTGAATTTATCACTTGCCAGGGTTGCCGGTTCCAACTGTGTTGCCGGTACTCATGTCATTACTCTTCTTGGGTCTGGCAAGTTTTTCAAATCCATGATCAGAAATTTTTTGCTCTCGAACAGATTATTTTTGGTCGTTGTACTGAGGTGCCACTGCTTTGTTGGCTTGTCCGTACGTGTGATTTTCAGAAATCCCTATTTGAAGGAGCATTTCTGAAAACGGGGTGGTTGTTTTCAGTTATCAATTTTACTTAAAATATAGTCTTCATAGTTTCTACTTCATCAAAGTTGAGGTAGCAATTGTTAACTCTTTTGGGATGATTGCTAATGAAATGCCTTTGAGAGTGTTTTTAAAGGTTCTTTTTGATGTCCCTTTACTGTCTTTGCTTTTTATGCCGTTTGTTTTTCAGATTCTGGCATGCTGCTGTTAGACCGGTTTTGATTTTGTGTATTTGATATACCAGGAGTGTTTCGTACAGGTAGTGTGAAGTAATGCTATTGTATTCTTGTTGTATTACCACCGATGCTTTAGTTGGTTTAGCTGACTGTACATCTTTTAATCTTCGGAGCTTACGACTAGCTGCCTCATAAAAGTTTAGACTTAGTGGTTACGACATTGGCTTTATTTGCCGAGCTTGGGTTATCCGTAGAGTTGTAGTATTAATTTGATATAGAGACAACTGTAACTTTATGCGAAGAATAGAATTATACCTTAAATTAGTTGTTCGGATTTAACTAAAATTTGTATATAATTAAAATTATAGTAGGATTACCGAAAGGGTGCATGATTAGAGAGGATTAGTAAATACCCGAAATACAGCTGTTATTATTAAATTTAAGTGCATCTATAATGGGATTACTGTAATTCCGCAAAGATGATAATGACTATATTTTCCCAGATAATAAATCTATGTAAATTCCCCCACCTTTACCTTTTGTTATTTGTAAATATCTTTTTAGTTTTAAGTCAATTATTTTTTCGAACTTGTAAGAGTAACATCTAATAAACATTTTATATATATATATATATATATATATATATATATATAGAGATGTTAACTCCCTTATAGAGGCGTTTTCGCGCACAATTTTAACCTGATCGAGGCGTTGAAATTTTAGAAGCGAGCGCTCGCACCAGCGCACATAAACAGCCAGTTCGAGGCGTCTAGCGGTTAGTACTAATTTTGCTCGACTAGATGGCTACTGCAGCAGGTTTTAAGAAATATGCACAAATCTCAATAACATATGTTGTTTTCATTGAATCTTGGGAGTTGCAGCGTAGATAAATATTTCGTAATATTATATATTTTTTCTAAATAAAAATGTTTGTTTATAAATAATTCAATTGATTAATAAACAAAATAATAAATAGTAAAGTACAATCAAAAAGTAGTTTGATGCAAACGATTTAGTTATTAGAAATAAATAATTACTCAATTGTACTGAAACAACTGCTATATATTGAATTAAAAAAAAAGAATAAATATTAAATATTTTATTAAAAATTGTTTAATAAAAAAACAAAAAATTGCTAATTTCAAAAATTAATTACTAGAATTAGTCAGTAAGTGAACGATTTACTTACGTTACAATGTCAGTTGTTTTGATTATTAATAATATAATAAATTTAATAAAACATAACTATTATTATTTAAATTTAATAAATAAATGGGGGGCATTGCGTTACTACCTCTGACGATAACTATTATGCATAAAAACAAACAATCTTACATTCCTATCACTTTCAAACTTTTTTATAGAGGCGTTTTGCGCATACTTTTAACCTGATCGAGGCGTTGAAGTTTTTGATAAAAGCGCCCGGTCCAGGCGCACAAAAACACCCAGTTTGAGGCTTCTAGCGATTTTTCACGCTTATTTTTGACTGGTTCGAGGCGTCTAAGCTTCTAATAAGTTGTTTGTATGCGCTGCTAGACGCATCAGTAGGCATCCACAAATCAAAATCATTGTTTGAATATTATTTGTAAATGATTATAAGAAGCTCTAATTAGATTTAGAACTATTTAATATACATAATTATTTAAAACAACAGTAACAATGTTATTTTAACAAAAAAAATAATTTAAAAAAAATGTTAGTAACTTTTTTTTAATCACAAAAAAAAATTATAAAAAATATAGTTGTCAATGAATATCGTCATCAGTTTTATAAAATATCCACAGTTTTACATTTTTGTACATGTTTATGTCTGAAACATACAGATATTTTAGAAAAAATAATTAATATTATAAAATGCAAACCTTATATTTTGCGGTTTATAACATATTTAAATAGTCAATGTGTATCTGTAACCATAGTAATAATTGTACATTTATACAATAGCCGCATTAACTATCTCGTAAAAGCAAAATTTTATGCACATTTTACCGTTAAAATTTAAGGTAAGCTAAGCTCCCGCTTCAGGCGCACATAAACATCTAGTTTGAGGCGTCTATAGCGGTCATTCACGCACATTAAGGTGTTACATGACCTTGACCATGACTACAACAAAAATTATTTGTGTTTTATAAATGTCCCTTACTTTATCTTTCTTTATAGAAATAGTTTTTGTAGCATCTAGCACACTTTTGATCAGTTTCAGGAGTTTTAAGTTTTTATACATTGTTTATATGCGTAATAGCACTTAATAATTAATTTAAAAAAATGTATACCATTGTTTATAAATGGATAACTTATTTGTTTTTTATAAATCATTACATAATTATTATTTAATACTTAAATTATTAAAATTTAATTTTAGTGTAGCTAAATAGTGGGTGGTTTATAAAAAAAACAGTATTAATTATTAAATATTATTTTTTATTTGTATTTTTTATAAATGCATATAATTGGGCAGATGTGTGTTCTACGGAAATAGAAATAGTTGCATCTTTGACTACATTGTCACACACTTTCCTCTGGGCACTTACTGTATATAACTCCTTCTTTAGAAATATCAATATTATCATTAGTATTTAATTTTTTGACAATGTCAATATTTCTTTCTTCGGAAATTTCAAATTTTTTTTCTTTTGGTAATATTTCTTTTGAATGTCAAGATATATTTTGTAAAATGTTAATTTTATTTGTGGCGTTTACGTTTTCCAAACTTTCCTGAGAATCATCTTCTACAATAGAAATAACACAATAATTAAAAAAAATTAAATATATTTATAAAATTATAAATTACCTTGATGATTTGGAATAATTTTGTCTTCCTGGGACGTAGCTGCTTCTATCTCGTTCATTTTCAGCACCATCTCATCTTTTTCTAAAAATAATATTACAGAATTTATTATTAAATAAATTAGTGAATTATTAAGTTATTATTTTAAATAATTTGATATTACTTACCACCGCGAAATAATACTTTCGCGTCATACGTTCCCAAATTTTCGTAGCAAACTTTCCTTACAGAATTGTTCTCGTTACGATCCATTTGCCGTTGATTACAAATGTAATACAATCCATCTTCTAAAAACTTTACTAAATAAAACATCGCTAAATTATATTCTTCACTCTATCACAAATTTACTAAACAGTAAACACTTTTTCTTAAATTACAATATATATATATATATATATATATATATCCTAATAATTAATGAAAAAGGGTAGGAGTAAAGCAATAAATGCTATTTTTCGTATTATTATATGTACCCTTTCAGTCGCACCCGGATTAGAATTAATGCTTTCTAATGAGATTTTAATAAACATTTGTTTCATCTTTTCTAAAATGATTTATTATCATAGTATTATGTTACAAATTAGGTTATATTGCTAAATAAAAAATCTTGATATTATCTATTTCATTAGTTAAATCTAATAAACATAATGATTTTACAATAAATTAAACAAAATCTATTACTAAAAACTTTATAATCAAATTAAAAAAATATATAATTTAGTTAGATTATTAAATAAGTGACCAGATGGCGGTCGCTATTGTGCGCGTATGCCGTTTTTAGCACAAATTAGAATTTTTTGAAAAATTATATATTGGTTCCATCGCCATAATTAAAATTTAAGCCATGTGCGTTCTCTTTTCACTACAAGTTTATAACGTGCGATCGTCATCATAAGATTCGTAATTACTAGTTCTCTGAAATAATATTAGTTTATTTTTGGATTGATGTTGTTTTAGCAAATATGATAAAGAAATATGCAATAATTAAAAAAAATATAAGAGGTTTTAGTTATTTTTTATTCCAAGTAACTAAAAGTATTATTATTCGATATTATTTTATTTATAATGTCTTAATTATTATTTGATTCACTTTGATTTAATGTAAAATGATATCATTCTGGAAAAGAAGATCGTTCATTTTCAAAATTGTGTTTAAACACTTCTCAATTCATTAACAACAAAACATATTTTTGATGATAATATGATTAATATAATTAAACTGATTGATTTATGAGCAGGTGATTGTTTCTTTCTTGTGACCCGCAACTGCATGATTCTGTCATAAAGGGAAATACTAATCTTCCGGTTTTTCTTGGCTTAATTATGTCTACATATACAAAATCTCTATAATTACCGTAATAAAAGAGCAGGTAAAAATATATAGATTAATTTTTTACTTTTTAGAATGGTTTTATTAGAATAGAGAATTGACGATTGGTGATATAAGAAAAGGCAACACACAGTTACACATGTCTACTGTGTAAAATATTTTCCTGTCTTTTTATGCAAATGTCAATTGAAGCAAATTTCAGTGTCGCTATGTATGTCATGATTGCATTTTTTATTCAAATCAATTATATTTGATCTAATAAAATGTTATAATACATTTTAAGCAATTATTATAAAATAATATCTATAAACATTACGATAAATTCTATTTACTAAGCAATGCGATATTCAGGTAGTTAATTCTTCGTCGATGTAACGAAATTGAAGTATCATGTCAACAACATATATTTTTTAAACATCGCCGCTACTATTACAATCCTAAGCAAAACCTTGTTGAAATTACCTGGTAAAGTGATGAATATTACATAAACATGACATAACCAGTGCTTAATACTTATCAATATATTTAGTATTGTTACCTGTAAATTTGTAGTTAAAAGCAGAAGAATAGACAATGACATAAATATAATTATAGCGTTTAGTTTTTTTATTGGTATTTTCAAAATTGTTTTATGTAAACAAATTAAAGTATATAAATACTAGCAAAAATATTACCAATTCATTTTTTTATAAATCTTGAAAAAGACAGATTATAGAAAAAATTATATGCAAAAAACGAGTAGTAAAATATAACAGCAAGTAGTTTTAAAATATTTCCCTCACGTGTTGAATGACCTTGCCCATTTATGGCTTTTCAACCTTTTGTCTGTTTACTTTCAATGAACTCGTATAATAATGGAATTAAGATAAATAATATTTTGTGGTTTATAATTTTTTTTATTTATTTAACTAAGGAATTTAAATTATGTAACGTGTCATTTATGCATAGAAACAATTGTAGTTTCGATGTTAATAAGTACCAAAGTATAACAATTAACTTATTAATTATATAAATTAAACAAATTTAAAGTATTGTAATCATATCTGGATTAAAATCAAATAAATATAAAACCAGTAGTTTCAGGTTTGTATTATACAACAAGAAGTAAACATAGGATTGTTACAATGCAAAACATAATAAAATTTAACCATGTTGTTATGAAGTTATAATGTTGTCAATATGTGATGTCATGTTATTATGTTATACTTTATCATGTTATTATGTAAACCATGTTATCATGTATTATGTATTAATGTTATGATAATAATCATAATGACTACTAAATAATAGTAGGACAATACGATTATGTGGTAACTTAATAGCATAACATAATACAGGGAGTTTATAAATGAATGGGATTATGTAATCACTTTAAATGTGCCGCTTTTTTTAAATTGTTTACTATACTATTTGTTTTGACAGATCAACTTTGACAGCTGTCAAGCAAACATATAAAAACATATGTAGTATAGTAAACAGTTTTAAAGAGGCGGCATATTTAAAGTGATTACATAATCCCATTCATTTATAAACTCCCTGTATAACATGACAACATGATATCATAATAACATTCTAACTTGATAACATTATATCATAATAACATCATAACTTGATAACATGATTTCATAATAACATCATAACTTGATAACATAATAACATAATAACATGCAAGCTTGATAACATGAAACTATATTACCATGATAACTTGATAACATGATAATTTGATAACATAGTAACATGAAAACATAATAACATGATAACATGATAACATAATAACATGATAACATGATAACACGATAACATGATAACATGATAACATAATAACATGATAACATGATAACATGATAACATGATAACATGATAACATGATAACATGATAACATGATAACATGATAACATGTGTAACATGATAACATGATAACATGATAACATGATAACATGATAACATGATAACATGATAACATAATAACATGATAACATGATAACATGATAACTTGATAACATGATAACCTAAAAACAGAAATAATACATAATAATTTGATAACATAATTACATAATAATTTGATGACATAATTACATAATAATTTAGTAAGTTAATAACACAAAAACATGATAACACTATAACTTGATTACATGTAAACATAATGACACAATGACTTGATATAATGATAACATGATAACATAATAACAAAATAACATGAGAACATGATAATATGATAACATGATAACATGATAAAATAATAACATGAAACATGATAAATGATAACATGATAACATGATAACATGATAACATGATAACATAATAATATGATAACATGATAATATGATAACATAATAACATAAGAACATGATATCATGATAACATGATATCATGATAACATGATTATATGATAACATGATAACATGATTACATGATAACATTGTAACATGATAACATGATAACGTGATAACAAGTAAAATCATAACATGATTACGTGATAACATGATAACATAACAACATGAAAACATGATAACATGATAACATGATAAAATGATTACATGATAACATGATAACATGATAACAAGATAACATGATAACATGGTAACATGATAACATGATATTATGATAAAATGATAACATGATAACGTGATAACATGATAACATGATAACATGATAACATGATAACATGATAACATGATAACATGATACATGATAACATGATAACATGATAACATGATAACATGATAACATGATAACATGATAACATGATAACATGATAACATGATAACATGATAACATGATAACATGATAACATGATAACATGATAACATGATAACATGATAACATGATAACATGATAACATGATAACATGATAACATGATAACATGATACATGATAACATGATAACATGATAACATGATAACATGATAACATGATAACATGATAACATGATAACATGATAACATGATATCATGATAACGTGATAACGTGATAACATGATAACATGATAACATGATAAAATGATAACATGATTAAATGAAAACAAAATAACATGGTAACATCATTACATGATAACATGATCACATGGTAACATGATATCATAATAACATGAAAACATGATAACATGATAATATGATTACATGATAACATGATAATATGATAACATAATAACATGATAACATGATGACATGGTAACATCATAAGCTGATAACATGATAACATGGTAACATGATAACATAATAACATGAAAACATGATAACATGATAATATGATAATATGATAACATGATAACATGATAACATGATAACATGATAACATGATAACATGATAACATAATAACATGGTAACATAATAACATAATAACATAATAACATTATAACATGATAACATGATAACATGATAACATGATAACATAATAACATGATAACATGAAAACAAAAAAACATGAAAACATGAAAACGTAGGAACTTGATAATATGATAACATGATAACAAGATAACATGACAACATGATAACATGATAACATGATAACATGATAACATGATAACATGATAACATAATAACATGATAACATGACAACATGATAACATAATAACATGATAACATGATAACATGATAACATGATAACATGATAACATGATAACATGATAACATGATAATATGATAACATGATAACATGTTGACATGATAACATGATGACATGATAACGTGATAACATGATAACATGATATCTTGATAACATGATATCTTGATAACTTGATATAACGATAACAGAATAAACTAATAACATATTTTAAATGAATACATCATAACATAATAACTTGATAATTTGATAACACTATAACATAACAAACATGATAACATGATACCATTATAACATGATAACATGATACCCTGATAACTTAATAACATGATTACATGATAACATGATAGCTTGAAAACAAGGTATTGTAATAACATAACATGACAACCTGATAACATGATATCTTGATAACATTGTATGTAACATCATAACATGATAACATAATAACATGATAACATGATAACATGATAACATGTTAATTTGATAACTTGATAACATGATATCATGATAACATGATAACATGATAACATGATAACATAATAAGATGATAACATGATAACATGACAACATCACAACATGATAACATGATTACATGATAACATGATAATATGATAACATGATAACATGATAACAAGATAACAAGATAACAAGATAACATGATAACATGATAACATGATAACATGATAACATGATAACATGATAACATGATAACATGATAACATGATAACATGATAACATGATAACATGATAACATGATAACATGATAACATGATAACATGATAACATGATAACATGATAACATGATAACATGATAACATGTTAACATGTTAACATGATAACATGATAACATGATAACATGATAACATGATAACATGATAACATGATAACATGATAACATGATAACATGATAACATGATAACATGATAACATGATAACATGATAACATGATAACATGATAACATGATAACATGATAACTTGTTAATTTTATAACATAATACCATGATAACATGATATCATGATAACATGATAACATGATAACATGATAACATGATAACATGATAACATAATAACATGATAACATGATAACATGATAACATGATAAGATGATAAGATGATAACATGATAACATGATAACTTGTTAATTTGATAACATAATAACATGATAACATGATATCATGATAACATGAAAAACATGATAACATGATAACATGATAACATGATAACATGATAACATGATAACATGATAACATGATAACATGATAACATAATAACATGATAACATGATAACATGATAAGATGATAACATGACAACATCACTACATGATAACATGATAACATGATATTATAATAACATGATAACATGATAACATGATATAATGATATAATGATAACATGATAACATGATAACATGATAACATGATAACATGATAACATGATAACATGATAACAGGATAACATGATAACATGATAACATGATAACATGATAACATTATAACATGATAACATGATAACATGATAACATGAAAACATAATAACGTGATTACTTGATAACACAATAACAAGATAATAGAATAACATGTTAACATGATAACATAACAACATGACCACATGATAACATGATAACATCTTAACATGATAACATAATATTTTGATAACATGATAACATAATAACAAGATAACATGATAACATGATAAAATGATAACATGATAACATGATAACATGATAACATGATAACATGATAACATGATAACATGATAACATGATAACATGATAACATGATAACATGATAACATGATAACATCTTAACATGATAACATTATAACATAATATCTTGATAACATTGTAACATGATAACATGATAACATGATAACATGATAACATGATAACATGATAACATGATAACATGATAACATGATAACATGATAACATGATAGCATAATAACATGATAACATGATAACATGATAACATGATAACATGATAACATGATAACATGATAACATGATAACATGACAACATGATAACATGATATCTTGATAACATTGTAACATCATAACATGATAACATGATAACATGATAACATGATAACATGATAACATGATAACATGATAACATGATAACATGATAACATGATAACATGATAACATGATAACATGATAACATGATAACATAATAACATGATAACATGATAACATGATAACATAATAACATGATAACATGATAACATGATAACATGATAACATGATAACATGATAACATGATAACATAATAACATGATAACATGATAACATGTTATTTTGATAACATAATAACATGATAACATGATATCATGATAACATGATAACATAATAACATGATAACATGATAACATGATAAGATGATAAGATGATAACATGACAAAATCACAACATAACCTAACAACATGACCACATGATAACATGATAACATAATATCATAATATTATGATAACATGATAACTTGATAACGTGATAACATGTTAACATATTAACATGATAACATGATAACAAGATAACATGATAACATGATAACATGATAACATGCTAACATGATAACATGATAACATGATAACATGATAACATGATAACATGATATTATGATAACATGATAACATCATAACATGATAACATCATAACATGATAACTTGATAACATGACAACATGATGACTTAATAACGTGATTACTTGATAACACAATAACAAGATAATATAATAACATGATAACATGATAACATAACAACATGACCACATGATAACATGATAACATCTTAACATGATAACATGATATTTTGATAACATGATAACATGATAACATGATAACAAGATAACAAGATAACAAGATAACATAATAACATGATAACATGATACAATGATAACATGATAACATGATATCATGACAACATGATAACATGATAACATGATTACTTGATAACACAATAACAAGACATTTTAATAACATTATAACATGATAACATGATAAAATGATAACATGATAACATGATATCATGACAACATGATAACATGATAACATTATAACATGATTACTTGATAACACAATAACAAGACATTTTAATAACATGATAACATGATAACATGATAACATGATAACATGATAACATGATAACATGATAACATGATAACATAATAACATGATAACAAGATAACAAGATAACAAGATAACAAGCTAACAAGATAACAAGATAACAAGATAACAAGATAACAAGATAACAAGATAACAAGATAACTAGATAACAAGATAACAAGATAGCTAGATAACAAGCTAACAAGATAACAAGATAACAAAATAACAAGATAACAAGATAACAAGATAACATAATAGCATAATAACATGATAACATTATAACATTATAACATGATAACATGATATTATGATAACATGATAACATGTTAACATTATAACTTGATAACATGATAACATACTAACATGAAAACTGGACAATGTGAAAACACGTTATCAAAAAAAACATTAAGACATGATAACCTAATATCATAATAACTCGATTACTTGATAACACGATAACACGATTACAGGATAACATTATAACATGATAACATTATAACATTCTTGTTAACAAAATAACATAATATATGACAACTTGATAAAATTATAACAAGATATATGACGTACATAAAACAACTACCAAAAAATGTGTGTACCTTAGTACACATTTTTTTTGTTGTTAATTTATAAGCAATTATTGTTTGTTCTTTTTTGTAATACAAATATCATAGTTGCATCAGAGGCATATAAACATTGTGTTAGAGTTTAGACGCCTCGAACAAGTTAAAAGTGTGTGTTAGCTGTGAAATATATATTTTCTACACAAACAATCATCAAACTAAAAGCTAAGACGCCTATAGTGAATCGTGTATCAAGGGTTGAGAATAGGCTTTAGCAGCTTGCTATTGCTTTGCTTCTACATGTTGCTAAAAGCGAAGGGCTGCTTAAGCTCTTTGGTACGAATTACACTCAATATTTTTTTGCCTGCCCAAAATAAATACATTTTTCAGGAAGTTTCAAGATTAATTTTAATCTGTCACTACTGTCAGATTTTAAAGTATGTCGTCATCATGCGAAATCGTGATTTACAGCTAATTAAATACCGCAAATAATTTACAAGCCTTTGTCGTTTCGGCCCGCATTTTTCGGCCAAAACAACGGTTTCAGTAGAGTCAGGCAAAAAAAGTGGTTGAAAGTAGATGCAAAACTTTAGTTAACATAAACTAGATAAAATGTTTATTGTTTTATAGAATAAACAAATGTTAAATCCCTTATGGAGGCGTTTTTGCGCATACTTTTAACCTGATGCAGGCGTTAAAACTTTTGAGGCAACCGCACGCTCCAAGCGCACATAAACGCTCACTTCAAGGCGCCTAGTGGTCTTTTACACACATTTTATAATAGCTATACAATACTGCAATTTATCTTAATTCTGGTGGCATTTAGTTGAACCTTTTCCTACTGCATTTTAGCATGGTCACAGTTATTAAGACACAAACCACAAATAATCGGCAGCAAATGAAACTCTCTCGGCCAAAAAATAAACCTCGTCTTCAATTTTTAAATTTATTTTGTAAATATCTGTGAATGTAATGGTTGGATCAAAAATATATTACTGCTTCATGTTATAATAAGTATCGCTGAATAGCGTGATGCTGTTATTTAACTAAAAATTTTGATCGCCTCTAAAAGGTAGAAAATGTATCGCCCGTAAACAGGCGAATGTCCGTATATATATATATATATATATATATATATATATATTAAAGTCGTTTTTTATTCTGTCGGTAACATTAATTTATTATTGGTCGTAACAACCAAGTTTCTTTACGCGAAACAAATAGTATAGCCAATTATCAAGGCTAAGACAAAATTATTCATGGTCCTTCGAAACCGGATTTAAAGTTATTTTATCCCGTGACCAAAGTTGTGATTGTTTGCCGTGATCATCGGCACAGAAGCTGTCCAAGTCCTGTCCATCGTCAATTCTGACGAAGAACAGCAGCCGTATTGGAGCAGTCCACGTCGTGATCAATATCAACAGCCCAGCACTGGGGGTATCAATAGGTATAGCGGATATGGCCACACGTATAATTCACGAACTGCACTGACCCAGGAGCCAAGCAGTGGCTCGAATAATGGTTTTATTTTATTTTCGTCAAGGTCGAACAGCTGTTTATTTAGACCCATAATTTCATGCGCATCATGCCATGAATTCCGGCATAACGGGCATAACCTATTCGCGTTCACTTCGATGTTTTCATAGTTTTTAGTTATTATTGTTATTAGTTTTGTAGTTTAAATTTAAGGATTGCCTCAAAGGCTTTAAAATGTCACCACCAGGTATTTGCAAATATAAATGAAAAGTGTCATTTTGTAATAATTTATATATATTATAGTTCTATAACTGATAGCAGTTATAGGACTATAATATGTATTATTATTTATTTTTACAGAATTTATATTTTGTTTATTTTAAAGAATTATTATTTATTTTAATAGAATTTTTATTTATTTGCAAATTCTGTGTGGATTTGCCATTTTTAATTCTGCCGTTGTCAGTTCCCAGCCTGAAAATAAAAAAGGAAAATGGCAAGTTTTAAAAATAGCGCCTTTTATTGACGCAAACAAAACTCAGCGCCGCTAGGCGTCTGTTTTACTAACTTAATGTTTCTTCCCAGGAGCGAAGAGGCGCTAAAACTCGTGGCGAAATATTTATAGGGAAATGACTTATCTTCTATTGTATGATCTGTGGCCCAGCAGACGTTTATAAGGAGGAATTCGTGAGTCTCTGACATTCAATTCAATACCTATCATTGTCCTGGCCATTTTTTTAGTGTATATAATTCATAAGTCTTAATTGCAAATCAGTAAAAGTAACTAATTCAAACTAAAATAAAAATGGATTTAAAAACATTAATTCAAGAACGCGCTACCATAAAACGGAAATTAACAAGATGTAGAAATGCAGTTTCCGCTATAGATAAAAGTACAATTGATTATGTAGAATTAACTGAAAGGCTAAGCAAAGTCAAATAGTTGTATGACCCGTTCTTTGAAGTTTCAAATAAAATAGCAATACTTAGCGAGAAAGATGATGATGAGGAAGAATCAATTGCGTTCGAGTCTTCATACTTTTCGGTTATAAGTCTAATACAAAATTTATTATTGCAAGCCCCAATTGAAAATTATTCATTACCATCGAATACATCTTTGGACATAAAATTACCAAAATTAAACATTCCTATATTTTCGGGAAATTTATTAAATTGGATTGGTTTTAAAGAAACATTTGAATCAATGATTTATGATAATGGAGACTTCACTTCATTGCAAAAGCACCGTTACTTAAATTCAGCACTTGAAGGCGAAGCCGCGAGCCTATTAAAAGGAATTAGTTTGTTGGAAAATAATTATAAAGAAGCATGGGAAGCACTCAATGAAAGATATAATAATCCGCGTAAAATTATACAAAATCACGTCAAATCTATACTAGACATCCCAACTATAAATAGAGAATCTTGTTCCGAAATTAGGAAAGTTATAGATGAAACAACTCGTAATATTCGTGCGTTGCGTGCATTGAATCGTCCGGTAGATAATTGGGATGATATATTAGTATCCTTTACATTAACTAAAGTCTATACAAATACAGTTCGAGAATGGGACCGAACATTTAAGCGCAATGAATTGCCAACCTTCAAAGAGTTATGCAATTTCTTAAATCAGAAATGCGATTCTTTGGAGACATCAATTGTTAAAATACACAAACCTAAAATGTCTAGTCATGTAAGCCAAACAAATAAAAAGTGTATGTGTTGTGAAGGTTCCCACCCAATATTTAAAACTTTATTAAAGTTGAGCGTAAAAGATCGTATTTCTAAAATAAAAGAATTAAACTGTTGCATAAATTGTCTTCGTCCCGCTAATCATCCCATTCAAAATTGCTATTCGTGCCCTTGTTATATTTGCAAGAAAATGCATAACTCAATATTGCACATACACAAAACCGAAAACAATAATAATCAGGATTTATACGCTATCACGTCCGCGCATAGCAATAGTGAGGATAATTTAGAAATCTTGTTGTCCACCGCGGTTATTAATGTGTATGACAAATTTAAAAAAGAACATACGTGCAGGGTTTTATTGGACAGCGGATCTCAATCTAATTTTATAACAAAAGAATTTGTCGATAAATTAAAGTTAAAACGTGAACATGTCAATATTACAATCGGCGGCGTAAACGAATCCGTGTCAACAGTCACAGAGAATACAAATATAAAAATTAAATCAAAATTAAATAGCTTTTCCTCAGAAATTTCATGCTTGGTCATTCCAAAAATAACGAACCCTTTGCCACACCAAACTTTTTGAAAAAGATTAGTAAAGATCCCGCACAACGTAAAATTAGCGGACCCCCAGTTCAACGTATCTCGGTCCGTCGACATGTTAATCGGAGCCGATTTATTCTGGCGAATAATATGTGCCGGACAAATTGATCTGGGAAAGGAACAACCTATATTACAAGAAACACATTTTGGGTGGATTTTTGGAGGCGGAAAGACAACACTAGCAAATAAATCATGTAATTTGTCAGTAAATTTGCACGTGTTTAATTTAGAAGGATTTTGGGAAATTGAGAACGTGGATGAGAATAAAAAGTCACTAAATCCAGCAGAAATTAAATGTGAAAAGCATTTTGTTGATAACGTCTCACGTGACGAGTCAGGAAGGTTTACAGTAGCGCTCCCATTTATAGATAATAATGCAATTTTAGGCGAATCGCGAAGTATAGCATTAAAAAGACTTTTTAGTTTAGAATCTAAACTATCAAAAAATGCAAGTCTTAAACTAAAATACGTGGAATTCATGCAAGAATATTTAAATCTAGGTCACATGAAGTTATCTGATAAATCCGACAATGAGAT
This sequence comes from Tachinus rufipes, assembly GCA_963932245.1. Classification (NCBI taxonomy): domain Eukaryota; kingdom Metazoa; phylum Arthropoda; class Insecta; order Coleoptera; family Staphylinidae; genus Tachinus; species Tachinus rufipes. Next base: position 38,026,904 of record OZ010741.1, on the reverse strand, counting down.
GAGCTATTATTTACCACATCATGCTGTAATAAAAGAAACAAGTGTCATTACAATGCTACGAGTAGTATTTGACGGATCTTGCAAAACCAGTAATGGTCTGTCTCTGAATGACGTATTAATGAAGGGACCTATTATTCAAGATGAATTATTTAATACATTAATACGGTTTCGTGCCAATAAATATGCGATAACGGCGGACCGGACATATGTAAAATGTACCGTCAAATAAAAATTGATGATAAATCTAGTAAATATCAAACAATATTTTGGCGTAACGAACTCAACGATAGACTACTCGAATATGAATTACAAACGGTCACATATGGAACCACGCCCGCATCATTCTTACCAATCCGATGCTTGCACAAATTAGCCGAAGAAGAGCAAGTTAACTACCCCCAAGCGTGCGAAATAATAAAACGCGATTTTTATGTGGATGATCTCCTTACAGGTATATCGTTAAGGTTTTAAAGAAAGGTGGTTTCCAACTTAATAAGTGGAACTCTAATAATGAAGCAATTTTAAATAACATTCCACATGATAAAAATGACACCTTGATTCTATTAGATAAGGATGACAATTCAAAAATATTAGGTCTTCAATGGGATTCAACTTCAGACCATTTCACATTCCATGTATGTAAACTAAATGAAGCTCGTATTACAAAACGGACAATACTTTCGGAAACAGCTCAATTATTCGATCCTTTAGGTTTAATAAATCCGGTAATTGTGACAGCAAAATTAATAATTCAACAATTATGGAAAGCTCAATTAAATTGGGACGAAAGTGTACCCTTAAATATATATACTGCTTGGAAAACATTTAGAAACAATTTAGAAGTAATTAATAAAGTAAAAATTGCACGCCACATTAATTGTAAAGCGAACGACTTTGAAATTCATGTTTTTTGTGATGCGAGCGAAGCTGTATATGGAGCTTGTGTATATACGCGTTTCAAAAACGATGAAGGAGATTGGTGTGTGCGATTAATAGCGTCAAAATCACGTGTCGCTCCTTTAAAAACACAAACATTACCTAGATTGGAGTTATGTGGAGCCTTATTGCTTTCCCGTTTAATCAATACAATAGATGCATCATTATCTTCAAAAGGGTTAAAATATAATAAAACTCTGTGGTGCTATTCAACCATTGTTATATCCTGGATAAGATCTGAGTATTTAAAATTTAAAACATTTGTGTCAAATCGAGTAGCGGAAATTCGCGAATTAACAGAGTCAACTGCTTGGTCACATATCTCAAGCGAAGATAATCCTGCGGACATATTATCGCGATGCATAATGCCACGCCAAATATTAAATATGGACATATGGTGGAGTGGTCCACCTTGGCTTGTCAAAAATAAGTCGTCATGGCCCAAATCAAAATTTAAATTAACCAAAGATCTTTCTGAAATTCGCAATGTTTCGATTGCTAATATCGTTCAAAATAATTGGAACATTTGGGAAAACTTCTCTAGTTTGTCCAAATTAATAAGAGTGACTGCATATTGCTTACGATTTATTAATAATTGCAAACTCAAATATAAACGTAAATTTAATTCACTTTCAGTGGTAGAACTGGACAAGGCAAATATAACATTAGTTCAAAGAGTACAAATGCAGTCATTTCCAGATGAATTTAAAAAACTAAAGGCAAATCAAGCCATTGACAAAAATAGCGAACTATTAACGTTAAGTCCATTTTTTGATGACACTGACCAAATCATTAGAGTTTGGTAAAAAGCATCCTATAATATTGCCGGGAAAACATGCTTTAACTAAATTAATAATCAATTATGAACATATAAAAAATATAAAAAATTTACATTCCGGTGTAAACTTTACACTCGCTGCCATAAGATCTAGATATTGGCTATTGGCCGCTAAAAATAACATTAAAGGGATTATTAGAAAATGCGTTACCTGCTTTAGGGTAAAACCAATATTTACTAACCCAATGATGGGCGAATTGACAGAATCAAGAGTAACGGTACAAAAACCTTTTAATTCAACCGGAATTGATTTTTGCGGACCGTTTCTCATAAAAGAAGGAATCAGAAAACAAGTTTTCCGAAAGGCATTGGTTGCATATTTGTTTGTTTTGCCACTAAGGCCGTTCATTTAGAAGTAGTTAGCGATTTGTCAACCAAAGCTTTTATCGCTGCTTTACGTCGATTTATTTCTCGACGCGGAAAAATATCACATTTACTGCGACAATGCCACGAATTTTACGGGTGCTAGTAATGAATTGAGGAATCTTAATGAATTTTTAAAAACTGAATTGTCAAAAAATGAATTGGTTAACACATTTTCCTTAGATGGAATTCGTTGGCATTTTATACCACCTAGAGCTCCACATTTTGGGGGGCTATGGGAATCTGGAGTTAAAAGCCTTAAATATCACCTTTATAGAGTTACGAGAGATTGCAAATTAAGTTTTGAAGAATTATATACATTGTTTACTCAAATTGAGGCCATCCTGAATTCCCGACCTTTATTTTCCATGTCTAATGATCCAAACGATCCTAGTTACGTTACTCCCGGACATTTCCTTGTCGGAGATTCTCTTGTATCATTAGCAGATCCCAATGTATCAGATATCCAGATTAATCGTTTGTCAAGATGGCAACATATCCAGTCGATGAGGCAACACTTCTGGAAGAGGTGGATAAGGGAATATCTACCTACATATCTTTCACGTTCCAAATGGACAACTCCTACACGACACCTTGAAATTGGAGATATGGTAATTGTGAAAGAGGACAATATACCTCCTATGAAATGGATCGTTGGATGTGTAATTGAACTTCACCCTGGAAAGGATGGAATACCTCGAGTAGCCTCCGTAAAGACTCCATCAAATGAAATAAAAAGAGCAGTAACCCGTCTAGCAGTCTTGCCAATTAATTAATTTGAAGAGACTTTGTTCTTTTAAGAGGCGCCGACATGCTCGGATTTAACTAAAATTTGTATATAATTAAAATTATAGTAGGATTACCGAAAGGGTGCATGATTAGAGAGGATTAGGAAATACCCGAAATACAGCTGTTATTATTAAATTTAAGTGCATTTATAAAGGGATTACTGTAATTCCGCAAAGATAATAATGACTATATTTTCCCAGATAATAAATCTATGTAAATTCCCCCACTTTTTACCTCTCGTTATTTGTAAATATCTTTTTAGTTTTAAGTCAATTATTTTTTCGAACTTGTAAGAGTAACATCTAATAAACATTTTATATATATATATATATATATATTAAAGTCGTTTTTTATTCTGTCGGTAACATTCATTTATTATTGGTCGTAACAACCAAGTTTCTTTACGCGAAACAAATAGTATAGCCAATTATCAAGGCTAAGATACAAAATTATACATTAGTACTACAATCAATACTCTGGCATTGATCTTAAAAGATCTCGAATAACATAACGAGAAAAATGGGGAAGATTATAAAGAAGCAGTAGTTAAAGAGGATGTGGAGCAAGACAGCAATTGTTTTAGCTACTGCATTTTTATAGCTATAAAAGTAAGAAATGCAAAAAGAAAAAAAAACAAAACAAAAAGACTCTGCAAAACACAAAGAAAGTTTGGTAAAATATATAATATTTGAGATAAAAATTTAAAAAGAAATCATATTGAACCTTATGAATTAGCTTTGAGAGTTTGTTATTTTAAGAAAGAAACAGATATTCAGGTCGAATACAGTATAACCTAATCTTTAAAAAAACGTCCAAAAGTGTGCAAAATATAAATGTTTTCCATATTATGTAAATCCAAATGTTACTCTTAGCTCTGTAGACCTAAATCTCGCATGAAAAATGTATCATGTTTCAAAAATGTTTCAGAGAAAATTGGGTTGTACACAAAAAACTACAAATTATTTTTCCACATCAAGATTAAATTTTTAAAGCTATATTTACAATTAAACCAGGAGCATAGCCCAACATTATACATAATTTGAGAGACATCAAAGAAATACGAAATATTTTCAAATAGTGCTTTTTTAATTGTACCAATTCAAATTGTTATAGGTTTTTCTTGTTCTTTTTTTTCGTTTTTGCTAAAATTATGTTTAATATAATACTAAATTATGGTGTTTGTTTTATTACTTTCTAACTTGAATGGAGTATAATACATCATGCGTTAAAAAATAATCTGACAATTTATCAAAAAAATATAGAAACATCAAATTATTGCGTAAATTATTGCACTTTCAACAATTGAAAGTGCAATAAAAAAAACATGGCATTTGTTCTTTTTACAAGACGACGAAACACCAATGACTTGAAAAACTTGAAGGTGTTTAGAGCTGCGTTCTCGGTGACAGAGGAAGTAAACTACGTTGGACTTAGGCTTGGGATCAGATTAACCTGGAAAAATTTGATTACGAAAGCGAATTGGGTGGTTTTTGCAACCAATTTGACATTTAATATGACCAAATGGTCTATATACGTTGGTGATCGGACTTATCATTTTATTAAAAAATCGTTTGATGTGACAATAGCCCAGCTAGACGAATGACGAACAAAAGCTAGCTTGCCGTAGTCGAAGGAACCATATAGTATACAGATGGGACTAAAGACCAAAATGGTACCGGAGCTGGTACGCTATCTTTATGTAAAAATGGTTTGGTTTTTCAAGCAGAGGTGCTGCTATCGATTGGTGTGCCAGAGACATGATCGAGTTAGTACAATACTCTAACAAATTGATACAGTACGCCAACTTTTGTGTTACCCGTGGAAGGAGTTTTTGCGCATTTTGAGAAAATGAAACCTATAGCCAGAATGAAGGATGCATAATGCGAGAAAGGGAAACAATACTCTTGGAGACACAAACTGTTATGCAATATAAATATATTTACTGCCGGGTAGTGCCGGCTTTGCATTTACATAAATAGATGTTATTGTCACCGCAGTTCATGTTAGACTGACGTTTTAAAATTGATTTTGCTTGTGAATGTACCTCCGTTACTATTGGTCTCGCTTAACGCTCTCATCCAACTTTTGTCTCAGGAGTGACCGGCCACATTATTTGTGTTTTACTGTAACTATTATGTCTGGTAGCCAAGGGGCATTACATGCATTACGTTACTGTAGTAATAAAATCTAAACTGGTTGTGACTTGGTTGGCAGAACGGAGCACGCGGTTTGAGACGATTAGTGATAGGCCTGTGGTGATTAATTGCAGTAGTCTAATGTACCGTTATCATTTCATTTTAATTAACACTACAGTTGGATCGGAGGACATCAAGGCTTTGTCGTGGTGGCATATTTCAAAATGTACAGGTCTGTTATCACGATCCAACAATCTTTTTAACTAGAGATAAATAAGCTGTAATGTAAGTTGATAATACATAAAGCTGACAGAGGAGAGGCCGGGCTCAATTTTACCAGCATATATAGAACAAGATTATTTAAATCAACTAAACATTGAAGCAGTAGCATACATTTTACGACTAGACATTCAGCAGCAATCAGAGGAATGAGAAGAATATAATGAGGATTAACCAACCCTAAGAAGACAGTTTTGTGGTCTAGGCTTGCTGTACGAACTATCTTGTTATAATGATTTTGCGTTAGCAGTAGACACGGTTTCAACTACTTTCAAAGATGTAGTCACAAGTGCTGAAGTCAACAAAATAAAATGAAGGAACTTTTAGGAAGAAGGCAAACACTATTCTGTCATGGGATAGGCAGTTGAAGGAAACTGGTAACACGCTTAGCAGAGGTACACATGGCAGACGCAGATCTATATGAACACCGGAAAATGTCCTGAGCAGTCACCAAAACGTTCTGCTACGGCATTCTGTTACTTTAGGAAAGTCAGACGGCAGCTTAAGGGGGATTCTTTATTTGAATTTACATTTTTATTCTTACAATAAAATAATTACTCAAGAATTGCGCGAAGCAGATTACTTTAAACGCAGAAATCTGTGCGGACAAATTATGGGCATAGATTCTACCAGCAACAGCTTTTTTTAGTAGCGATGAGGTACATTTTTGTTTAACTGGAGCTGTTAATAACAAATTGTTTGCTACTGACTTCTACATTTGCCTAAATTAACAGTATGGTGTGCTATATCACAATTTGGAGTGGTAGGGCGGTCCTTTTTTTAAGGAGGAAGACGTCTCTGTGAATTATGAACGTTATGTGTCAATGTTAAACAATTATCTGCGGCCCAGATTGGCAGAGATTGCTGAAGAAGTAAAACTTGTTGCAGTCGCGATTCCAGCCTCACACAGCTTTTATTTTACTCAATGTTTTAAGAGAAATGTTTCATCTGATATGGGAAGGATGGCACGATCACCACATTTGGTCATTTGCGATTATTGATAATGTTAATGCTGTACTCCGCGAAATGTGTGAACGAGCAGTACAAAACTTTAGAAAACGTTTTCATCAGTGTATTGCTGCTATATGGCATCATATGGTAGACATTATTTTCAAAACCTATAAAGGGTCAATTTAGTAGTCTTTTTTTAAAAATTAAAAAAAATGAACAAAAATATTTTTTTTTATATAATATTGGTTTATTTGAAAGAGCAAACATTTTCATTATTTATGGAACACGATTTCATTTATGTGGTGGCTACCTCGGCTGGCTTTGCAGTAGCGCATCCTGTTAACTCAGTTTTCCAAAACCTTGGTGCCGGTTTCTGGCTCTATTTCACGAATCGCTTGCTCGATATTTGCTTTAAGGGCCTCAATCGTTAATGGATTGTTCGCATAACATTGGACGTCTGCTAATATGATTACCAAACTTGCGCGCAAAAGATCGATTGTGGCATGGGCTGTGTGGCATAGCGCGCCATCCTGCTGAAACCAAAGATTGTCCAAGTCAATGTCTTCAATTTCCGGCCACAATAAATTGTTTATCATACCTCTGTATCGCTCACCGTTGATCGAAATAGCGTTTCCAGCAGCATTTTCAAAGAAAAATGGGCCAATGATGACACCGCTCCAAAATCCGCACCAAACTGTCACTCTCTGAGGATGCATTGGCTTCTTGACAATCACTTGCGGGTTTTTATCTTGAGCTCTAAGACCGGATGGTCGTGTGCCTTCAATTGCTGAATCAATTGGACCTTATAAGCGAATAATGCGAGGTCTTTGTGCATCAGGCTGGTGCGTGAAATGTTGAGTTGTTGAGATCGATGGCGAGTAGATGTTCCAGGACTGAGTCGCACACTCTTGGCTACCTCAGCCACATTCTCGTCAGTGCGCACCATACGACGGCGGGGACCGTGTGTGTTGCCCACTTGCATGTCAGTCTCATGAACTTTTTGCACAAGCTTGCGTACAGCCCGCGCCGTGGGCGCCTCATTTCGGCCAAAACTTCTTTTCAATAAACGCACTGTTTGGGCTACATAACATTGACTTTGGAAATAAGTTCGCAATATTTCCCAACGTTGTTCAAGCGTAAAGTTATTCATTTTGTTCCGCGGAAATATGACACTGATTTTTTGTCAAGATTTCTTACGGGAAAGACTTGTCACTGTCAAAATAACAAATGATTAAAAAGATACCACTAGATGGACCACCCTTTATATGAATATAGAATGATATTTCCTGCTGAGTTTGAAAGTAAAAACTGCTTTTCTCTATGCACATCCGTTATTTTTTTTAATCAGTTAAACTTGATCAATCCGTTGAGCCGCATCCTATATACAGTGTGGAAGGAGTGGCAAGAAATAAGTACACCTGGAAACTTTAAGGCGGATCAGCTTGCTACAAGAAGAAGAATAGAGACATTTATTGGACTTAAACCGACCGTAAAAGAAATAATTTGAAGCAAGTTTACAGCAACTTCTGGAAAAACTGTCAAGGAATGAAACACACAAGATTATTTCTTACAGGATCATTACAAAATACCAAAAGTATGATATCAAATATAAGTTGAATCAAACTACAAAGGCTTACAGGACTGATAATCGAACAGTGGCTTGAATAAGCACATGCAAATAATGGGAATAAAGAAGGACTTTTTGTGCCGCGGGTGTTTGTTGCACTAAAGAAGAGCCGAAGACAATCTCTTTAACTTTATTGAAGAAACAGAAACTGCTTAAGGACTAAAGATGTAAGATGATGGAGGCTAGACGAACCATCTCGGGCAGTAAAAATATGCAAAAAGGCACTAGCGTATTACGGTAGAACTGGAATGGCCCGTTTTTGCAGTTTTATATAAAACAAAATCTTTTCTATTAGCACTCAACTATTCTAAAATTTTGGGCCCCTAAATCGTCGTTTTGACCTGCATTTTAGGGACGATATAGATGGTTTTGGTAGAGGCAGGCTAAAAAATATTTTAAGTTAAAGGATAATAATTCACAAAAAAAATTACGGAGTTATTAAAAATTGTTTAGAGTCAATTGCAAGCAAGTAACAATCAAAAATTTGTTCATAAAACCTATTTATTAAACACTGCTTTCCTATATTGTACAGAAAACCAAATTATGGCGTGAATGTTACACATCAAATCTATTTTTGCTAAAAACAAAACAGATTATAATGCAGTGGTTGCTTGGTTATCTTGTTTTTTGAAAAACCGAACGCAGTGTGTAAAAATCAATAACTTTCTTTCACAACCTATTTTAGTTCCATCAGGTGTTCCTCAGGGATCTCACTGCGGATCAATTTTATTTTTACTTTTTATCAATGATCTTTCTGACTGTATTAGTTCATCATCATTCCTATTATTTGCAGATGATTTAAAAATTTATAGAAGTATTTTATCAATCGATGATTGTAATCTTTTACAACAAGATTTAGACTCTGTTAATGATTGGTGTCTTATTAATAACCTTTTGTTTAATGTAAATAAATGTTTTGCAATCAGATTTAATAGAACGCTAAGTAAAATTTTGTACGATTATATTATCGGTAACAAGGTGCTACAACAAGTGACACAAATTACCTATAGACTTGGGTGTAATTTTCGATTTTAAACTTACGTTTGTTGAGCATATCAGCTACATGTGTAATCGTGCTATAAAAATGCTGGGGTTTGTATACAGGATGTCTGCTGATCTTTCTCCAAATACTCTTAAATTACTTTACTGTGCCTTGGTGCGTTCTCATTTAGAGTACGTTCCGTCAGTCTGGTGCCCTTTCTATGAAATCCATAGTCAGAATATTGAACGTATTCAAAACAAATTTTTTTGCCTGTTGTCCTATAGATCTGGTATATTGTCGGTTAATTTTGATCGCAATTACATTTCTTCACTATACAATTTACCGTCACTAAAAGTTCGGCGCAAAAGATCAGATCTCTCATTTTTGCGTGGTCTAGTGATGTCTGAAGTAGACTGTCCTGGGTTACTTGAATCTCTTCTATTCTACATTCCTATTAGTGAACGACGTACTAGGCAGACTTCATTATTTAGAGAATTTACACATTCTACTAATTATGGATTTCACAATCCTATTGGTAGAATTTGTAGATTTGCAAACAGTTTAACAAACAATTTAAATTTTTTTGTTCTAAATCTTTGTTTAAGATTCAATTGGGACATATTGATTAAATGTTATGTATTTTATATTATATTGTTTTTTATGTCAATCTTTTGCTTTTGTTTTTTATATATGTATTATATTGTTTATATTTATTGTATTTTTATGTAGATGTAAATGGTTTTACTTACCGTAAATAAAGATTATTATTATAAAGGTACGAAAAACATTTTATCTCAAGAGATTATTTTTTTAAGTCAAAAATTTTACAAAAATCTAACTGCCTCATGAAATTTGTTAAAAATTGGGCATTTATTAGACAAAATTTCCCAAAATTTGCTCATAAAACTTATTTGTTCAACGAATCCTATAAAAACTTGGACACAAAAGCTATTTATTACAATTCTGAAAAACGTTGTTTACAAATCATGTTGATTGCATAATTTTTTGCATAAAATTAGTTAAAAAGTACACAGTATTACATACAAATTTACAAACAAATATTAGAGGTCAGATTATGTTTGAGTAAATATTACATAGGAAAGAACTTTCAGTGTCTATGTTAAATCAGTATCTGAAAGAAATATTATATTTTCACGACTTTTGGAGACTATATTACATGCATTTTAATGATTTCAAATACCTATTTATTATAAAATATTCAATTTTATTATTTATAATATTTATTTTTCTCAATTTTCATAATAATGCTTATATAAATTCCGGTTACCATTAACATAATATGAATATTTATACTTTGCAATAGAAAATGTCTTAAATATTGATAAAAGTGTTGTCACAATAATTATATTAAAAAAGAATTTATTATAATTCATTAAATTATATTGAATTATCAAAACTGTATGTATGTAAACTTAAAGCAGTGCAATTAAATTTTATATTCTACTGACCTAGATAAAATATTGACTAATCTACAATTCATGCAACCATAAAATAGATAATAAAATTGTTTATATACTATGGAGTTATGTAAACATATTAATATTATCTCTTCATGACTAATAATTACCAAATTGAGTTTAGAATGCTGAATATTATTGATATAATTGGATTTATGAAGAGTTAAATATGCAGATTAAGATGGCATTGCATTTCTACTGTTATTGGTTTAACTGGATGGTATATAAACTTTCGATTTTTAAATTGTATGTTGTTTTGTAACTTAACAAGATTTTTATTCTGATTTTATGCATGTAGCATTAGTTATTTACAAATAAATCTAAGGTTTTATGAATATAATATTTTTTTTATATGTATTAAATTGAGTAGTTAAATATGAAATGAAAACCTAAATATAAAACCAGTTAGTACGTACTGTTGTTGAAAGAGAACATATATGTAAGTTAAAAATGAAATAAATTTGTGATCATATTGCATTCGAGATTTTTAATTGTTTCGGACGTCAAGTATCTTCTTAGTTGTTGCGGTTATCTCCTCAGCTTCAAGAAGCCTTTTATTAAAAGAAAAATTGCAACTATTTAATTTGTTTTAATTTGAGAGAACATATATTATACGGAGGTATTTAATTTTAACAAAACAAATAAGAGGTGTGTTTGAGTAAATTGAATCATAGATTAGGAATTGTATTTATGATAATATGCAGTTTATGTGCAGAGGATTTGTCTTGCGAAAACAACATATTTTTTGTCGATAATGTTTGATGTTATTCAAAATAAGCACTTATGAATAAGGACGGAACAACAGACTACATACAAAAGGAAAAGGGCGGAGGACCCGGGAGATTTTGAAAAGTGAAAAGAAGAACAATTAAGGAATAAAGAGAAAATAAAAAGAAGAAAAATCCAGAAACCATAAATAAGAAATCAAGGAGCAAAAAGACAAGTGGAAAATGGATGAACTAAAAATAAAAATTGATAAAATTAATCTGGAGTTAAAGGAAGATAATAAATAGCATAGAGAGAGATCAAAGAAGAAAAGATGAATAATGAAAATAGAAGAGAAGTTAGAGAAACATGAAAGAGAAAAAAGAAGAAATAACATAGTAGTATCAGGAACAGACATACAGGAAGGAAACATAAAACAGAAAGTAGAACAGCTGTTCAAAAACAACTGGGCATAGAAGTTAAAATAAAGGAGGGACACAAGAAAAGGAACAAAGAAAAAATAAACACAAGAAAGAAGATTGGGAAAGCAAGAAGAAAATAAATAATCTGGAGTATACATCGATACTTTGTCATTATTATACATACGATAAAAGAAAAATTCAAAGCAAAATAAGAGATAGAACGAGAGAAGAATGAGCAAAAAGGAAGAAAGCAAAGATAGGAAACCAACAGATAGTCACAGAAACAAGAAATTGCAATGACAGAAAATTAATAGAAAAAGAAAACAAAACTGAGATGATACATACGGCCAACGAACATAAACAGAGTATTGGATATGAAAAAAAGAGAAAACTCATAATATATGGAAAATAGGAACAAATATGACAGTAATAGTAGTCTATGGACCAAATGAAGACAATAGGGCATTTAACAAAGAAAGATTATGAGATGACAGACGAAGCGAAGGGAGTGTTATACATAGCAGGAAACTTCAATAGTAGGGTAGGGGTATGAGATGAAGAATACAAGATGAGAAATAATAATGGAAGAAGAATATGCTGGAATTCTGTACAATAAATAACATGATGATAACAAATTTATTCTTTGAGCAGAAAGATATACACATCAGTTTACCAGAGATGTAAAAAGTAGATAAGAGAAATTGATAATCGACTTCATACTTGTGTAAGGTGATAATAGAAAAGTAGAAAAGGTCCGGAAGTAGTGTGAACCACTATGCACTAGTAGCAAGATAAGAGGGAAAATTATAAATAAAGAAGAGAAGGACATACTAAATGGAAAATTGAATAAAAACATATCGGTTAATGGACAGGGAAACAGCAGAAACATATAGAGGCACTAGAGAGCATAGAAAACAACAGAGAAGAAGAGGACATTTGTGACGTCTCTTCCTTATGGGACGTGAGGCGTCACCTGTGCGGGGGTATCTGCAGTCGGGATCAACAGGGTTCCGTCACTTAATTGGCCGGAGACTGAAGGTGCTCGGGCGCCACCACACCGGAGTGTGGACACAAAGTAATTAACACACGTGATAACAAAAAAAACATTTATTCTGGTATAAAAAATACAACCCCCCCCCCCCCCAAAATAGATACAGATATCAAAAGAAAGATGGATCGGGAAACGTCGGTAGGGACCTGGAACTGGATCGGGAATCTGGAGGTGGCTTGCCTTCCGGCCGCCGCACACTCTGGCTTAAGGAGAAAGGAAAAAAAAAAGCAATTTCAAAGGGGCTTGGGAGATTGTCGGCTCGACTTACGGTTATCGGTTTATCTGGAACTGGTCTGGTAATGCAGGCTGGCTTTCGGTTCTCACACTGGACTCAATATGAATTTATGAGGACTGGACGGCGGTATTTAAAGGGAAAGAAAAGAGAGGGGATAAACTTAGAAAAATCTGGTGGAAAGGGAAAGAGCGGGAACAGGGTGGCCAACATAAATAGGGGGTGCATAAAAACTAAATTTAACAAAATGACCCCTAACAATACATAAACAATCCCACAAAATCTTAAAACCCAATTCTCCTTAATTACTAATATATATACAAAAGAAACAAACGTCCGCCGGGTTTAGACGGTTGCATACAGTAACTAGTGATTTACCTATTAATAGCAAATCACTAATTACTGCACACAGAAGCTCCTGGTTACTTCTTACTTCCGGCTAAGGTTTGTCTTACCCATGGCAAACCCTATATGGGACGCCTATGGGGCCCAGCACACGAGCAACAGCTGATGTGCAACATCAGCTGTGCGGCAAGTTATGTTCGGTAAAAAATAAGGGTGCCGTGAGTGTACAGTGTGTGCAGTGCAATAAGGGCAGTGTCAAACTAGGAATTACCACCCTCGCAGGTGAGTAATAAAGCCTTATTGATAACATGGGATTGCACGTGGTTTGATAGGTTAGATCCGCGTGCATCCTCAAACATTGGGGTGGCAAGCCGACAAACACGCAGGTTTATTGCGTCATTAATTAAACATCATGTCGCGGACATGAACAGTGTCGGTAGCCGGCTAATTACAATGTTTAATTAATGGCAGCAAGGTAGGCCACCCTTCACGCGGTTTGTTATGCGTGCGTTTGACAAGAATGTCTATGAATAACGCTGCATAACAAGCGCGCGTTCGTGATACTATCCGACATAAACAGACGAACGTTTGGGCATTATTTTAATAAATAATAACGGGGTTCGTTACACATTGATAAATTATGGAAAATCTACAAAAAGGCAATGATAGTGACAGGAATAAAATTATGTGGGATAAGCAGGAAGAAATAAACAGCATATTGGATGGAGGAAGTAAAAGAGCAGATAAAAGAAAGCATGGGTAAACTGTTTGACACATAAAACAACACTGAAATATGGCATTTTTAAAAAAGAAAGAAAAACAAAAAAATAATAGGAATAATGAAGAAGAAAAATGGAAAGAATTAAAGGGAGTTGAAGAGAACCAGAGCTTTTCTAAGCAGTATTAAAATCAAGAAACAAGAATTACGCAGAAGCACAAATGATTGAAAATGAAAAAGGAGAGATATTAAAAGAAACAAAAGAAATATTGAATAGAAGGAGAGAATATTTCCAGGAACTGTTTGGGGAAAATGAAAAAGAAAAAAAGAAAAACAGTAAATTATGAAAGCCACCAGAAAGAAGAAAAAGAAGAAACAATAATCATGGATGAACTGAAAAAAAAAATCATGAAAATGAAGAAAGGAAAAGCAGTGGGAAGTGACAAAACATGGGACAAAGATGCTGTGCAGAATATTCAACCAGGAATAGAAGGAAGTAAAGGAACTGAAGGAATGGTTGACAATTTTTATAGTGTCAATTCACAAGGGAGTAGATAAGAAAGAATGTTAACAAGGGAATAAATCTACTAAGTACTAACAAAACAGTTGCAGGAGACACAGAGTGGCTTTAGAAAAGGAAAGAGTATTCAAGACTATTTATATACGATGAAACAGACCGACTTCTCTAACTATTTTGATCTTGTCATTCTTGTCAATGTTTGAATCTTTGCCTATTCTTACTTAGAAGGTAGCATTTTGGTAAATCTGTTTGATTAGTTGTGTATACCTTGAGTCAGTTGTAGCCTTGTTTATAGCGGCAAAAATGGCCATAGCTCAAGAGAATCGAACGGAGTGTTTCTACGCAGTAGGTATTTTCTTTTCTTTAATGCATTTATTGAGTAGTATTTTTACAGCATCCATTAACGCTTTTCTTCTTAGTTTTAACATTTTTGTTGATATTTTGTCTTCACTTGGTGTTTTCTTATTTTTGGGCTGTTTAAGGGTTTTTTGGATTTTGGGTGTGTCTATTTCAGGTATGTCTTCTGAATTGATGTCCTGCACTAACTCATTTTTGGTATTCAGTGTATTTGGTATGTATGATCTCTATAGGTCTGCATAAAAGCTTTGCATAACTTTTTCAATGTTTTCTTTGTTGTTCACAGTTAAACCATCCTTATTTTTGGTTTTGTGGATTTTTGTTTTTCTATTTGATATTCCGGTACTAAGGATTTTTATAGTTTTTTTGTTTTCTATTGTATTTTTTATGCGTTCTGAATTTTGTCTTCTATTCTTCTTCTTAATTTTGTTGCTAATTGTTTTATTTATTTGTCTATGTTTGTGCGACTCGATTCAAGTTGATTTTTTGTTTTTTAAATTCATTGTGTTTTTGTTAGTATTTTTATTTTTCTGCAGTTTTGTTCTTGTGCAAAATTTAATTTAGGAATTAGAAAACATTTACGAATTTGCTTTCCCCAGAATCTATGAGGATGGCTGATTTTAGTAAATCAATGAGAGATTCTGTGTTTCTTTTACTACTCTTCTGGGGTTCTAAGTTTTTTGGATTTGATATGTTAGTTTTTAACGTCTGGCAATAAAACGCTAAGCTTGCCGAGCGTGTTGGCGAGTTTTTGATTTTTTACGCCCGCATTCTTCCGTCTTTGGAGCCGTTGATCGGGTTTTACTTGTAACCCAGGCAGGAGCTTTTAATGGATGCTCTTAATGGAGCCAGCTGAATTCATATTTTTTTAGCGAGGTTACTTTTTGATCCTTCTTTTTTATTCAGGTTTGTGACCGACATTGGCGAAATTATCTTTAAAAACATGTGGTGGTAGAAAAAAAGGTATTAACATAGATGGCAAATAGTTAAAATACTTGCGATTTGCTGATGACATGATTCTAATAAGCTCAGATCTTTAAGAACTCAAAGGCATGCCAGAAGAACTAAACAGGGCATTACTATCAGTCGGTCCTAAAGGAACCAATATCATGAACCAAGAAGCAAAAGGTCAACCATATCAAATGGATGGCTACGAAATCGAACAAGTAGACTAATACATATATCTTGGACATTAAATTAAACTGGGCAAGGAAAACCAAGCAGCGGAGATCACTAGAAGAGTAAGGCTGAGCTGGGGTGCATTTGGAAAACTTAAGTATATCCTCAAAAATGCTGAAATACCGCATTGTTAAAACGTAAAGTATACGATACGTGCATATTACGAGTACCCGTTATAACATACGGCCTGGAAACGATGTCATGGACACCGAAAAGCGCAAACAAATTAAGAACTTATCATCGAGCGATGAAACCTGCATAAGCTTAAGAGATTACAAATGAAGAAATCAAACGGCGAAACAAAGTTAAAGATATGACTCCACCGAGTCACACATTGGAGACCAAGAACCACTAATCAAAAAATATCGCAGAAAATAAATGATATCAAGTCGCAAATGAGACACGTGGAGGCCTACGTTCAGCAGTGGACAGATGCAGGCTGAAGAGAGAGAGTATATGGTAACAAAACAACAGAAAAATTCACAACATACAAAAGACTTAGGCAAGGAGGAGCACTCAGCTCAGGATTGTTCATTATATTTATGGAAATAATAAAGGAGTGCAGTTTACAAACAATGAAATAAAATGTACGTTATGCAAAAAGGAAAGGGTAGAAGTGGCAGAAGTTATTTATGTTAATAGTAAAGAAAAACTACAAAAGAACATTGAGATATGGAATAAAAGATATATGGGATGAAAAATAACAAAGAAAAATCAAAAGTAATGGGGATAGGAGAAAAACAAAAGAAAATAGAGGGTAGAACAAGTAGAGGTTTTTAAATATCTGGGAGTATACATATATAGAGGCAACAGGGAACCAAGAAAATGAAATAAACAACAGGGAGGAAAACGAACTACTACGCAAAGAACAAATTTATAAGTAATAAGAAAATTATAACTTATTTTTGGATTTTTTTGTTTTAACTGAAAATATTGTTGGTAAAAGCTTTTATGCTGTAGAAAAGCTGTATCAGCGTTACTTGATTAGGATCTGGGCAAAAAAAAATTACCACGAACAGAGATGACCGTTTTTTGGTGTCCACAAGTTTGCGGAGTAGAACAGCTTCTGCAGTTTATCTATGAAATCAATCAAGATGTAAATATTAGTGAATGGACCGTTAGGAGAAGGCTTCGGGCTGCTGGATTGTCTTGTAGAAAGATGGCTACATGTCCACCTTTACAACGCCGACATCGTGTTGCAAGATTGGTTTTTGCCCGAAATCACCGGGCATGGAATAATGATGACTGGAGCAGGGTACTGTTTTCAGATGAGTCGCGCTTTTGCCTCAAAGTGTGGAGAAGACGCTGAGAAAGATACGTTTCAGTTTATATTGATGAGCGACTTCCATTTGGCGGTGGGTTGGTTATGGTTTGGGCAGGAATTTCTACCGAAGCAAGCACAGAGTTGGTCTTTATAGAGAATGGTTCCCTGACAGCTCACATATACATTATGGAAGTTTTCGAAGATCATGTTATGCCCTTTATGACAACTATGGGCGAGCGCGGTAATTTTATGCAAGATAATGCTAGACCTAACGTAGCCAGAGTTGTCAGAGATTATCTGGATGAAGTGGGAATTTTGCGGTTTGATAGGCCAGCTCTCAGCCCGGACACGAATCCTATAGAACAAGTCTGGGGTGAGTTGGGACGACGTATCCGAAAGCATACACCTGCTCCAAGAACTGCTCAGGATGTTAGATGTACTATTATCTGAAAACTATAAATGGAATTTTTGGTTTATTAATGTGAATCATCAGAGGACCACTAAAATAATGTGTCCCAACCGTTTTAACATTTTATAATATTTGACAAAATTTCATAAGTTACAATTTTTTTGTTTATAATTTTATAAACATGAAGTTTTTACTATTTCAAACATGTCATACTTTTTTGAGTTATTTATTGCAACCGTTAAATTAAATATATTTATAAAATGTTTCAGCTATTTATGTTATTAGGACAAAAAGCTATGTCGATAATACATTTTTATGTTTACCTCAATTTATAACAAATCACAAAATAGTTGTGTAAGGATATAAATATGAAATTTATTATTACTAATTATTGTATTAATTTCAACAAATTAAGCTATTTGGAGCACTAACAAAAATTAATGTCATTTGCTTATAAGCGTATCCGAATGGTGATTAATTTTTAAACAACCAATTATATTGATATATGGTACAATTGTCCATTTAATTTACACCATTTATAACCACTATTGATTGTTTTACTACAAACGGAAATGAAAAATGACAATTCAACATAAATATTTATTTATAAACCAAAGGTAAAACGAAACATTACGGATGACCTACAGGAATATAATTAGCGTTTCATTGGAGGAAGGACTTGTTTTAAAAGTTTAATGCTCTGATATATATTATGAAATAAAATATTTTATATATATATATATATATATATTAATACAAACAAATAATATTATGTCAGCATATATTGATCCATAAATTCATTACTAATAACAAAATCTACCTCAATGTAAAACGAGTTAGACCTAGGTCTATGATAAATATATAAAGTTGGGGTTGAAAATTAGGATATTGCGTGCGTTTTCTTTTAACAAACATATATTGAAAATAAAATCTGAATACAAACAAAGCATTTAGTACGTAATTCCTTGAATTTGACGATATCGATATAATAAATATAGAAAGATAGGAAGCCTTAGGCTGATAGCACGATTTTATAATCAGTAGTTGGTTGGTTGTACCACCACAATAATAGATATAATCAAATAGGAATTATTTATTAAAAATAAATTTGTGCGATTCATGAAGGATTATAAGGATGAACACAAGGCTTAATATATCTATGAGTATACTCGTGCTCGGATATGCCACTCTATTGGCTATAAATGTATATATCTGCTGCTCACACAAACTAGCGGAATGGTCCTCGAAAATTGGAGCTGGCGGATAATTGCTAGCTTGTTTGTGTGCGAGAGCAGTACATTTATATATTATTGATAACAAATTGAATTTATATAGTAGCAGTTATGAAGAGCTATACATAATTATATGAAAATAATTACTTTGTTTGCAAGATTTATTTACGTGACTCGCTGCCGATTTATGTTTAATGCAGACATTGTTGCATAGAAAACATGGACTTGGTATAGGTAAATGAAGACCATTAAAATTTGGAATTTATTAGGAAATAATAATTAACTTCTATCAATTTACACTATGATATAAAAATATAAGTTGGTATATTGTTTAACGAGTTGGTAATGGTGGATGTTATTTTTTAGGGTGACGTTTAGCAATAGTCAAGTTTTATTCTTATAGAGTAATAAGGCTTTCTAAAAAAAACTAGGCAACTAGACATAGGTGTTCTTATAATAAATAAATAAAATATACAGTAAATAATTTTATTAAATCCCAGGCAGTTGTTGCTACAAATGGATTTTGCATTATTAGACTATGACATACGAGGTCTGTCTAAAAAGTATCCGATCTTTGGCTGCTACCTTTTTTTAAAATTTCTATCAAACTAGTTCTCTTGCGGCTCCACACACTTGGCCCACCGATCCATCCACTGCCAAAAACACTTCTGGAAGTCTTCTTTTAGAATGGTGTTCAACTCCGCCGTTGCGTTTTGCATTATCTTTCCTCTACTCTAAAAACGGGATTCCTTTAATAGCATCTTCAATTTTGGAAACAGCCAGAAGTAGCAAGGAACCATGTCAGGAAAGTGGGAAGGTTGACAAACGACTGAAATTCTATGTTTTGCCAAGAAAGTCTGTATCAGGTGCGATGAATAAGAAGGAGCATTATTGTGATGTAACTGCAACTTTTTTGTCGTCCAGTCTGTCTGGTATTTTGCGCCGAACTGCATTACGGAGTCAGCGGAGTACTTGTTGGTAGTATTCTTTTGTCACTGTCTTTTTGGTGCGTATTCGTGATGCACAATTCCACACTGTTAGCATGATTTTGGTTTTGCTTCTAACATGTCGCGCTTTTTAAAATAATGTAATTATTAAGGATTGAATGAAGGTATAATGGAAGGAACGACGTTAAAAGATAAAGTAGAAAACTGGACTAGAACTAAATTAAAAGAAGGTGTAAATGTGAAAAAAGCATATAAATTGAAAAACAAAAGTAAACTAGAAAGTATTTTTGAACAGTTAGATAATTGGGAAGATAAACGAAAAATTATGATGAAAAAAGCGTAAAGGGAAGCGATATATTTATTGATAATTGTCACGGTCCAAGTTGGCTCCAGACCTAAAACAATTTTTAAATATGAATTATTCATTGTATACAAAGCATTTACTTATCTTTTGCGATCGGCCTCCTGTGTGGTTGCGACATTTGATGGGTTGCCCATCGTGACAGAGCTGGAAGGGTGCCTGTGGGGGTTTGTTGCAATTAATATAATGGTAGTAAAGATAGTAAAGTTATTTGTAAGTTTGATGATATTAATGAGTTAGTTAAATTACCAATTGGTTATTAATTGTTATTATAAATGAATGACGAACAATACTTACCGTTGATATGGAGGACTGTCAAGCCGGTGCTTATTAACTTAAGCTGGATTTCCTTCCCACACCTGTCCTGTCCCTTTTAATTATTGATTCCTACGGATGTTAATTAATCCCATAATTTCTCTGGTTGTCAATACCCTATAACCTGCAAACAAAATCTAATTACACAGTGAAGAAGTCTGATCTCGCGCGAGGCGCTCAGTAATTAACAGTAATTAATTAATTGATTTACTTACGGTTGGGTTATTAATCCTTAATTGTTGTCAGTTAACATCACATTCACTTGACACTTTTATTTACATTCATAACCCAAACATTAGCCATCTTGTTTGCTGATTGCTCACTTCACTGTCTAGAGCATATGTCCAGGGTTACCAACAATTGCTACGTTGTCGGGTTGTGCTTTTTGTATCCAAACTTCAGAATGAGTAATTTTGAATTTTAATGAGCAATTACGCTAGCCCTCGTCGTGATTAATTGTCTTTATCGGTGTATTTGTTTGTTTATTCCTTTTCCTTTCACGTTTCCTACTAGTCTTGTGCATATTTATCCTGAAATACGTATTTATCTGAGAGTGACATGCGCAGGGAAAATCCTTGACTTGCACCCGGAGTATCATTGCTTCGAGAGGTCTTTTGCATCCAACTTTCTCCCAGTAAGCATCGCCTAGGCGGATTAGGGCAATTGTGGAATCTAATATCGCGTGTTAAGCGGAATCTATCCACAATTGGTTGGTTACTCAAGATTATAGTTAATAATTTGTTTGATGTTTTCTCATGTAAGTACGTATTTCTTCTATTGTTTTGCCTTTTCCAATTCGTCCGTTTTCTATCATACAGTGCGTCCTTGGCCGAAACTTGACCCTTAAGAAGAGTACATCCAGTGGAGGCCTAGCTTTAGTTTTAGAGCCCCTCTTTGCCTTTTATGTGTCCATTCTTGTCGTCACCAAGTGTGATGTTGGCGTAAAATTTAACTAACTTGATTTTACATTTTTATATTAATATTGAAACCGACACGTGGATCTGAGATCGCTACAAGGATTCCAACGTGGGATTCACATATAATTTTATTATCAAGCGTTAATTGCCCCGTTAATCTGTTGGAAGGAATCGGTGACACGTGGACCACGACTTGGTCCGTAATCACCCATCGTGGGAGCGGTGGCTACCGATTAGTCCAATGTGTAGCAAGAACTAACCGGAACATTAATTGTAGAACTTAATTATTGTGGTATTATCTGTCATATTTTTAAGTTATTATCATTATTGTTGTCATTTAAAATACCCCTTTTGTTTATAGTGAAATCTAGTTTATTTTCAGAGTGAGTGTGTGAGAGCAATTGAGTTTTGATTTTCGATATTATTAATTTCTTTGTGTTTTTATATTTTACTATTATTAATTTCTTTGTGTTTTATATTTTACCGTATGGCTACTTGCACATAAGCAAATACATTTATTTGGGAATTACTCACGGTCATACTTGTTTTGTGCCATCTTTTTCCCCGTCTAACCATAGGTTTATTGGTGATACCAGGACCTCATTACCGACACCAAACGTCCGAAAAAACCAATTGGAGCCCGACATTATCCGTGTAATCATTGTGACGTCAATCGGTGAGTGTTTATTATTTTTTCTTACCATTATGTTTGTTGTAAGGGAGCTTTACTAGTTAGTTTACCCGACCCTACTCCACTAGCTGAGCCAGGCTAGCTCTGTTAAGATCACAGAACTAAAAGGGCGAGTATCATAATGACCTCACAAAAAAAGAAAGAGAAATTCAAAAAGAACTGAGAAATATGTAAAAAAAAGAGAAAACAAAAGGCAAGACGGCGATCGTGGGATATATGAAGATTGTGGTAAATTGAGAGAAACGCTGTTACAACGAAAGTAACGGCAGAATAGAAGTATCAAAAAACTAGTAGCAGTAATAAACGGGGGTAGGGAAGTAAAAACATACAACAAAGAACTAATCCAAACTTTGTTAATGGGAAAAGTTGGTAAGAAAAAGCGATTAACAAATTGGAAGCTAACAATAATGGACCAAAAATAGAAGATACCAGCAATAAAATAAATATAGTATTTTGGAATGTAGCAGGATTAATCAACAAAGATGAACATTTTTGGAAATCTATAAGAAAATTTGATTTGGTGGAAACGTGGATAGATGAAAAGAGGTGGAGAGACATGGAGGATCAAATGCATAAAGAATTTAGATGGAATTGCCAGCGAGCTATTAAAGAAAAAAATGGGAAGAGCAAAAGGAGGTATCATAACAGGAATAAGAAATGAAATACTACAAGAAGATGATGTAAAATTGGAAATGGAGGGGTTAGTGCAACAAAATTTTATACTGAGTGGAACAAAATACAAGATGGTTACGGTGTATAGCAGAGGGAGGCTTGGACATATTAAACGGAAACATGGAAGGAGATGAAGAGGAAGAATATACATACATAGGAGCAAAGGGACAATCGGTAATTGATTTAAAGCGTGGCAAGAGATAGACAAATTTAAAATTGGAAAAAGAATAGAGTCGGATCATCAGCTACTAGAAGTGTATATAAATGGAAGTTTAAACAGAGAACCAAAATAGAAAAGGAAATAGTAACAGAAACAGTATGGACACAAGAAAGCATAGAAATGTACAAGCAAAATTTATATAAAATATATTTCCGAGAAAAAGGCGTAGAACATCAAATGGCAGAATTAGAAAACACAATCGCAGAAGCAACAATAAAGAAAACGTTTATACAAACAGAAGAAACATTTGGAAAATGCAAATGGTGGAACACAGAATGCACACAGAAAAAAAGAGAAGCTAGAAAAGTACTACGATATTGGAAAAATGATAAAGCAACTAAACAACAATATCAGAAGGCGCAAAAGGAATACAAGGAAAAATTTAAAGAAGTTAAGGCAATGTATAAAAAAAGAGAAATTAGAGATAAAAGATATACGTTCTGAAGAAGAAACATGGAAATACATAAACAAGGAAAGAAAAAGAAGAGAAAACAAACAAATTTCAATGGAAAACTGGAAGATCCACTTTTTAAAATTATATGAAGGATTGAACAAAAAAACCGACAAACAACCAATGACAACACAACAAATGAATCAAGATGTAGGAAATAACGAAAGAAATGATATGGAAGCAAATAAAGAGACTAAAATAACAAAAAGCGCCAGGTGTAGATGGAATACAAAATGAAGCATGGGTGTATGGTACGGAAGATCTAATTGAGAGACTGAGCGAGATAATAAATTAAGTATGGAAGGGGAAAAAGTTTTCTAGTCAGTGGAGAGTAGGTTTTGTATGTCCGATACCCAAAAAAGCAAATAAAGAGCTTGCAGAAAATTATAGAGGCATACAAGATCTACGCTATGGTACTAGAAGAAAAACTGAGTGAAGAACTAGAGATGAATGGGATATTGCCAGACGGACAGGCCGGGTTTAGAAAAGGAAGAGGGACCATGGATAATGTATACATACTACACCATATAGTAGAAAAGGGAATAGCAGAAAAAGGAGAAAAGTTGTATGCATTATTCTTGGACCTATACGCGGCATTTGACAGTGCGAGTAGAGAGAAATTGTGGATGTATTTGAGAAAAAAAAGGAATAATTGAGCATTTAGAGTAAAAAGAACGGAAGAAGTATACGTGGAAACAGTTAGCAGTGTCTGTATGAATGGCAAAATGAGTGATAAATTTTGGAGGAAGACGCAGAGTAGAAAACTGGAAATTGGATGAAATAGAAATAGAAGAAGTAAAATCATTTAAATATCTACGATATGTTTTTTGTACGAATGTAAAGGAACGATGTTTAAAAAAAATTTGGGGGTGGAAAGAGTAGGAATAATTAGAGGCTATTCAAATAAAATACTGGAGATGGGTATTAGGAGTAAACAAAGAGACTCTAGCATACATTGTAATACAAGAAGTTAAAATAGACAAATTCAGAGTAGAAGCAGGAAAGGGTGTAATGAGGTATGAAGAAAGAGTGAGAGAAAGAAATGAATGTAAAATATTACAAGAGTGCCTGAAGGAGAAAATGGATGGAAAATGCGGAAAAATGGAAGCATGCAGAGAAAAATATTTTAACCGGAATGGATTTGCTAGTGAGGAAGTAGATAGATTGAGAATAAGTATAAGTAACAAGTGCAAG
Organism: Tachinus rufipes; assembly: GCA_963932245.1. Lineage (NCBI taxonomy): Eukaryota > Metazoa > Arthropoda > Insecta > Coleoptera > Staphylinidae > Tachinus > Tachinus rufipes. The sequence goes on along the minus strand of OZ010741.1, from coordinate 38,002,324 downwards.
AGCGTAGAATTCAAATTATGTACATATTATACCTAGAATGTGTAAAGTATGAAAATATGGAAAAAAGAATGATTGCAAGATTCAGATGTGGAAATGAGGAGAAAGTGTGCAACATTGTGGATGGACGAGGAAAAGAAAATGTGTAGATTATGTGGAGAAGCGAGGGAAAACATAGAAAACATGCTAAAATGCAATGGAATGAGAGTAGAGCAAATGAGGTACTGAAAGATGATGGAAGAGGAATAAAATGGATGATGGGGGTAACAAAAAGAAGAAAACAAATTGAAACGGAAGTAATAAATAATTAATTAAAAATAGTGTTTAGGGTAATTAAGGTTATATGTTATATTAGAAATGAATTAAGTTTATATGGTAAATGTTATGTTAAGTTATAGAATTTTTAAGGTCGAAAGGCAAGAAATAAACGTTTATTATGTCGCGCTTTTTTCGGTCTTAACGAGGAAGGATGCTTTCATTGCGACAATGGTTATGTTTGAAAATTACCAAGCTTTTGACAGAATTTTATGCAGTACCGTTGTTGAACTTGTTCAGACATTTTAAAAGAAAACAAAATCCGACGAACACATATTACAGCACCTTACTTGACGGCTACTAGGCAACAACTGATGCACCGGAACGCCGAAAGAAAACATCATGCATGCACATTAAACTGTCTTCTTCTACTGTGCAAAGTGGCATTAGCCTAGCATCACTACAATGCGCGGGAAAATTTATGGTCGGATACTTTTTAGACAGACCTCGTATATCATTACACACGAGTAGAATAATATTTTCTATGTTTTAATAATTTGTATAGGTTTGAATAATACATATTATGGATATTACTTCTGAACATTATAAATTTTAAAACGACTGACAAATTACAGATAACAGGGATTGACATTACTATAATTGGGTAGATTGTTTTTGGTATCACGTTTCTATTATTTGTTTGTATTATTCCATTGATACTACACCAGAATTGATGCAATAAGGCAATGATCGTGACCATTCATAGGACTCACTGATTTAAATAATAATAGTTATTATTAAATTAATTTATTACGATAGGATAATTGAATTGTTGTAGAGAAGGTGGAAATACTTACCGGTAGCTCTGGTCACGGTTGCGTTTTTTAAAGTTTCAGAGATGTTGTCGATGGGTTGAGTTGTAATTTATAATTAAGAGAAGTTGTAATGAAGCTAGTTAGGGGTTAAGTTAGATAGTATTTGTGTAAAGGTGTCATGATACACTGAAATGAAAAGCCACAGCCAGTCCAAAAAGTATTTGTTGTTTTTTGTATTGGCTGTTATTGAGAGGCAGTTGACGCTTTCTGTACTTATTTGGTTTTCTCATGTATGTCGAATATTGAATGCTTGTCCAATTGTAATGTGAGATACCTTTGGTTGCAATTTGAGTTTGCATGTCCTGTTTTGACAGATGTTTTTACGCAGATAGATTATTTGATAAGAGAAGATTGCTGTTTTATATTTTTTTTATATTCTTGCGTTTTCAAACTATCGGCGTGATTAGTCAGATGTCCGTTACACGCATGTATACACCTGATAGACACTGCAGTGCAAGGATGTTATACTATATAGTATAACATCCTTGCTGCAGTGATCGGACGCGATAACGAGGAATGTCTATAAAGACACAATTAAGAAAAAACGACTATACACGAACATATACTCTACAATAATTCTCAGTATACTCTGCTTCTGCACGACAACTGCAGACTGCATAAAGTACAAATTATTCAAGAAGTAGTTAATAAATACGGCTTTAAGGAATCCATCTTACAGTTTTGATCTCGATTCCTGTGACTATTATGGGCGTCGCTTTTTATTAAATTACTTGAATAACGCGGTCTATTTGTATTTTGCAGAGTTTTCAACAGTTTTTTTTTGAAAAATATAATTTTGTTAGTCTTGTTAATCTTTGTTAACATAAATGAACCATTAAAAAATACACATTCTTTTGTGAGTCTGATTGGTGTCAGACTCACCGAAAACAGAACAAATGGAAGATGGGTATAAGACAGTTGACGCAACGAAAACGAGCTTCTACCTGCTGCTGGCGATGGACGAATATTATTAGCATGCGTAATTAGGAGCAGTGTACTGGTAATTAGCTTGTTTGGTACGATTAATATCAACGGTATTAAGATAAATGAAACTTGTCTATGACTAATGAGCAAGGTAATAATGTGTTTTTGATTCTGATTATGGAGTTTTGGGGAAACTTGATTTAATAACAGTTTGTTAATGCACTATGGAAAGAATTATTTATTTGTTTGCATTATTATGGATTCTCATTTGTGTTTGATTGTTTAGTAGTACGTACACCTTGGTTAATTATATTCAAACTCTATGTTTTGAAATGGCTTGTTTTTATTTTTAACTACGAGTATTATTTGTTAGCAAATTGTTTAATGTTTATTTTTTTTTTGCTTTGGTAGTTGCTAAGGAACTATCTTAAGCCTTGTATTTGCTCAGCAGGTGTAGCAGAGTATTTTTGTCTTTCAGACATTCGCGGCATGGGAGATCTGTCTGGATTCAAATTCTATTTGTTTAGGCTTTTTTTTAGATCTAGTTTTGCAGTGTTGTTTGGTTTATGTGCATTGCCACGGTTTGTGTAATGTGTGATAGTTCTGTTAGGAATAGTCTTTTGTGCTTCATTCCCTGACAGTTTTTTTTTACAGGTTGGTGATGTTTTATTGCTGAAAGTATGTTCAGGTCTATTGAACGTCTCTGTGGTTTTCTTGTTGGCGAGCTGGTTTTTAAGGTTTTCATCTTCATTCTGATTTTTTAGTATTTAAATCAGGCGTACTTGGTTGTTTGTGGCTAATACTTTTAGACTGATTATGTAGTCCATTATCAGTTGGGATTTTATTACTGGTGGACGTATCGCCTGTAGTGTTATTGGCCCGGTGAAGTGTTGTCTTATCTAAGTACCAAATTTGTTACAACAGAGAAATTAAAGCAAAAAACCTTCACATATCAAAACAAAAGACTTTTTATTTTTAAATAATTACCTATCTTCCTGATTATTTACGGAATTTGAAGTCCTGGCATTTTACCGTCCGATAGGATATAATGGATGGCACATAGAACCTATCTTTAAAAGTATTTTATTTTTTTAGCAAATTGGCACTTAGCCTCTTTTTTACTTCTGCTCCTCAATTTTTGGAAACAAAAATTTATTTAGCATGGCACGTAACGTTCGCTATTTACGGTAACGGCGGATCCGTGTTCATTTTTGAAGAAACCTGGCAAAATAATGCCGCCAGGACCAAAAACCACAGCAAACGGTTACTCGTTGTGGATGCATAAGCTGTTCAATAGTCATGTGTGGATTTTCTGATTCTTAAATGCGACAATTTTGCTTATTGACATAGCTTTCGAGATGAAAAAGCTCATTTTCATCTCGAAATCACGATTTTTCGATAAAAATGCTCATCTTTGGCCAAACGATCTTTAGCTTACTAGGCGAACTGAAAACGCATCGGATGGTCATGAGGCTTTATTTCTTGGACTCGAACTTTGTAGGCTTTTAAACCGAGGTCTTTATGCAAAATTCTCCTCAGAGAAGTGCGAGAAATGTCAGTTCTTGAGAACGATGACGAGTTGATGTTGCATGTTCACGCACACTCTGAGCAACAACATTAGTTTTTTCGGCTGAGCGCACTGGACGAAAACGTGAACGTGTTGTTTTATCCACTAACTGGTTTCACAAATTGTTCTACAAACTGCGTTGAAGGCACTTTTTTTCTATCAAATTTGTTTCGTAAATTTCTTACCGTTTGAGGTGAAGACTCATCACTTTGGAAGTAAGTTTTCATTATTTCCCATCATTGTTCAAGTGTAAAGATTCCCATTTCGTAAATGTCAAACATGAAACTAAATTTCTGTCAACTTATAAAAGTCATTATATCTCTGAAAAACAAAATAAACGGTAGTTCAAATTCCAAACGTTATATGGCTCACCTTTTATGTTTACATTGTGGTGAACTTTTTGTATTGCTGAATATTAAAAACAAACTAATTTGATTCTACTTTAATTTGTAGAAATAAAGTGATATTAATTTGATTGCCCAATTAACAATAATAATTATCTTATCGTCATTATACTTATAACAAATATTGATTCTTTCTTTATCGATGTTTGTTGTAATTCACATATAATTGATATGGATACGTAGACCTACATTCCATGCCATTGAACTTTTGATTATATATTTCATGTAAACCTACCCCAATAATAATATGAAAAGGTAATTATATGTTTTATTTTGTATGGTGAATATGAACCATGTTAGAATTTATTGATTGTGGCGCCATTAACTTTGTATTTTTAGGGTTGAAAAGTAATAATATGAATTACCTACTATTGATATGTGTTGTAAACGGTTTGATATTTAGTAAAATGTGACGCATACATTTTTCTATACAATATAAAATTAATGTAATATGATAAGTTATATTTGTAACCTTAATACTGTTAATTGATACAATGGAATGCATGTTTGGATAGATATTTAATCGTTTGATAGCAACTACTTATCAATAATATTCGGTATATATTTTTAGGTAGATTTTGTCTCCGTGTCATTTCTGTCCATCCATTATTGACTTTTTGCAATTCTGCAAATTTATTTTCTATGACTCCAAAAAAAATTACATTACTTACTTAAGATAAATTGATTTGTTTTGGAATATATTGAACATGTTTTTTAATTTGCGAATATTGTTTTAAAAATATTCTTATATTTTTTCAGTTGGGATGTTTAGTCTTGGTTACTTTATTTTGAAGTACCTGAAATTTCTGTGGGTATCATGATTTTTTATACCATAATTATGAAACTGCTAATTTAGCAACAAATATAATATGCAAATCGTAGTTTAATGATCATTACTTTTTATTTTATAAAATTATTAAATCTAATTAATTCTATATTTACAATTAATTAATGATATTTACTATTGAAATTACTCTGTAAATTAGTTGTTGTTGCGATGAAATAACAGTTTATTAAAAAAATTTAATTAGATATGAGCAATCAGCTCCAGACAGTATCAATTACATATTACTATTATGCATTGTCAATGTTAATTGTCAATTACTTTTTAATAGTCTCTACATTCTTTCTAGAAAAAAAGTAATGTTTATTATAGAAGGTTAAAATATGAAACGGTGACTAAGGGTTAATTGAAAATAATTATAATTGAATATAAAAATTAAAGTTTGTTAATTACCTGATGAAAAATCAACTAAATAGATAGATTGTATAATTTAGATTTAGTGTCTATACATCAATAATAATAAAACATAAAATAGAAATACACTGTCGAGCAAAAAATAAAGGTTACTTTAAAATTACGACTTGTTAGCAAACTGTAAACAATTGTACTGTATTTTGCACACTAAATTAAAAAATCAATATTTATTGTTTTTATTGCGTATTTTGGAAATATCACAAATTTACGGTTTAGACGAAGTTCGAATTTTTGTTCCTAGGACTATTATGAAACAAAAAATCTGAAAAAAATAATTTATCACTAATAACTAGTACTATTCCTTCTTCCATTAATGACTGCTTGAAGTCGAAGAGGAACACTTTGAATTAAATTAAGGATCACATTTTGGTCGATATTATTTCATTCCTGTAATAGCAACTGTCTTAGCTTCTGAGCAGTTCTTGAAGTAGGTGTATGCTTTCGGATACGTCGTCCCAACTCATCCCAGACATGTTCTATGGGATTCATGTCCGGGCTGAGAGCTGGTCAATCGAACTTTTCACTTTATCCAGATAATCTCTAACAACTCTGGCTTTGTGAGGTCTAGCATTATCTTGCATGAAAATGCCGCGCTTGCTCATAGTTGTCATGAAGGGCATCACATGATTTTTGAGAACCTTCATAATGTATCTGTGAGTTGACAAGGAGCCATTCTCTAAGACCAACTTTGTGCGTGCTTAGGTAAATTTTTTTGCCCAAACTATAACCGACCTATCGCCAAATGGAAGTTGCTCATCAATACAAAATGAACCGTATCTTTTTCAGCGTCTTCTCCACACTTTCCGACGTCCGTCTGATCCATTGAGGCAAAAGCGCTACTCATCTGAAAACAGTCTTCCAGTCTTCATTATTCCATGCTCGGTGATTTTGTTCAAAAGCCAATCTTACAACACGATGTCGGCATTGTAAAGGTGGACCTGTAGCCATCTTTCTACAAGACAACCTAGCAGTCTGAAGGCTTCTCCTAACGGTCCACTCACATTTCTAACTTTATGGAGTTGATTTTGTTGATAAACTGCAGAAGCTGGTTTAATCCGCAAACTTGTGGACATCAAAAAACGGTCATCTCTGTTTGTGGTGATTATTTTTAGCCCGGATCCTTATCTTTTGGTTATTAAGCCAGTATCCAAGTAACGCTGATACACTTTTTGTACAGCACAAAGGCTTTTACCAACAATCCTTGCAGTTGCACTTTTTTGCCCATCTTCAGTCGACGCTATCATTCTTGCCACAAAAATTGGGCCTAAAGGCATTATGACCTGTTAAGTAGAGTGATTGACAAGTTTCGCAAAGAAAAATCAACACTAAGTAAAAAAACCACAACGAAATGTAGGTTTTTAATTAGAGCAAAATGGATGCAGTTTCATAAAAGGTGATAATAACTGTCAGATAGATAACATTTGTCAGGAAATGAATTAATAAATGCTTACTTTGGTTTATAATTTACAAACATAAAGTTAAAACAGCAAACATAAAGTTAAAACAAAAAATTCTAAAAATAAGTCATAATTGTAAATAGACTTCTATATTTTGCTTGCCAATGTATTAATCGGTAAGTTATTATTTTTTTTTCGTTAAAATCGGTCGGTAAATAAACTTTCTGCAATGAAAATAAACTGTTGTTTTTGTTTTGTTTCGGTAATTATGACAAAAAACCACAGGAATGTGATGTTTTTCTTTTCTTTTAGTTTTTCATGTAATAAAAACGCATAGTTTGACTTTGACATGTGTTTCAAAAAGTTGTTCTAATTAATAAAGGATTGTACATATGATGGACACAAACAGACTGAGACGGAGATTCTAAATGTGTCGGTTTATTTTATCTGTTATCATCTGCTCACCTTTCAAAGCTAACAAGACTATATTTACACTAGCTTGGAGTATCTAGACGAGAACAACGAACATCTGCACTACATCACTACCAATTAAATTTCTGGAACTAAACACTTATTTGTAGTATTATGTGGAACTTTTCAACGGTCTTTGGCTTTATTAATTCTCGAACTCTTAACAAAATAACTAACAGCGGGGGCGACCTTTGAGCAATGAGATCTATGTAAATTATTTTTTTTGCTTAGTGAGGTATTGGCCTTAGCAAGTGGCATTTGAGAATCACTCTAGATTTGGCACTAGTTTGAGATGGGCTGGTTATTGCCTTGCGGATGTTTTTGCGGTCTTTGTTCACATCTTCTTTATCGTATTCCTTCCCTTATTTTTTATGAATAGTTTATGCAGTTGCATTAGTTGTATTTCTTTTGGCAGTCTTAAATTTTACGTCTAGTGATATTCATGTATTTCTATCTGGGATTACTTCTTTGTGTTCTCTCGTTGCCAGGTATGTTCTGACCATCTCAAAGGTTGCGTTATCCCTCACCTTTGAGAGCGTATCTATCATTTGGTATTTGCTTTGTTATTTTGGTTATTCTGTTTAAAAAAAAAAAAAAAAAATTATTTTTTAAATTTTGTTTGGTATCGTTTTTTCTGTAAATGTTCTTTTTTTATTTCTATTTTTTGGTATGAATAATTGTTTTGTCCTACCTTTTTTTTCTTTTTGGTCTTTTTCCATTTTTTTTTGTTTCCATTTTGCTTTTGTCGTCTCTTTCCTTTCTCTTCTGTGGTTTTTATTGTGAGTGTTTGTTTCTATTGTTTGTTTTTCTATATTCTTTTGTATCAAACCGTTTTCTTTTTCCTACTCTTGTTGCAAAGTTTATCGCTTTTGATTTATTTTTATCTCAGGCATTTTTTAATGATTGTTGTTTTATTGTTTTTGCTTTCTAGTATATTTTCTAGTTTTCTTTTATCTTTCTCCCACATTCTACTACAGTATGTTATGCATTATTGTGTGTTTCTTGAAAGAATATATATTTTTTTTTTGCTAAAACTTTTTAAAGGTTCCGTGCCCGCTCGTCTCTTTGTTTATTTTTTAGATAAGTTTTCTTGTCCATTCTTCTTTTCTCCTATATTCTAATGTCTCTGAATTTTTTTCATTAACATCTCTCTTGCTCTTAACTTTGTTTTTTTTTTATTGTTTTTTTTATCTAGCTTTTCTTCTACTATCTATCCGCGGGAGGTGTTGTCTTCTCTTATTTCATTCTTGTTTTTTCTGTTCGTAACATCTCTTTATGTTTCTGCGGCGTATAATAATTTGCTTCTTGCTGCCGTTGGTATTAGCTTTCTGGATTCTTTTCTTGGATCTTTGTTGTTTGGCATAAGTTTATCGAGTTTCCTCTCTATTTTTTTTTTGTTCAAATGATCGCTTTCTTAACCTGTTCATTTCATCCTTTTGCTTCGAGTGTCGCTCCGAAGTATTTTATTTTTTTCCTATGGTTATTGCTTGATCGCCTACCTGTATTTTATCTATTTCTTTGTTAGTCTTCTTAGTCGATAGACATGCCGCCTCTGTTTTTCGTGTTTTATTTTAAACCCTTAATTTTCATCTTATTTCGGTATCATATCTATTGCCAGCTCTAGTCTTTCTTTTGGTACTGACATTTCTACGTCTCTACCTATGCTACGTCGTCTGCAAATGCCGTTATTGTCACGCCTTCCGGCAGCCTCATCTGAAGTAGTTCATTATAAAATAGGTTCCACAGTTTTGGTCTTAGTGCTGAGCCTTGGGGTACTTTTTTGATCAGTTTGAATCTTTCTTTCTTATTTATCGTGTTGCCGTTTAGCTCTCTTTTCTTTGCGTCTTGTTTCTGGTTCTTCTACCGGTTCTCTCTTTGGAAGCAATTTCTCAATTACGTTTTTTTTTTAGGTAGACTGCATTTTGCTCTTTTTTCCAATTTGTTCAGTACTATTTTGTACGGCTTTCCTCAAGGATCCTTCTCCATCTATAGATTTTATCATTTGTTTCTAGCATCTTTTTTTGAAATTCCTGATTGCTTTTTTCTCATCTTCTTCTCTGTCTTTTGAGTTTTTTTCTGTTTGTATTGTTTTTTTTTTCTGTTTGTATTTTATTTTTTTTTTCTGCATTTTTTTTTATTTCTTTGCACCACTAGTATGGTTTTTTTGCCTCTTTTTTCTGTGCCTGGGAATTGCTTCATCCGGCGCTTTTCTTAGTATTTTGTATTTTTTGCATCTCTTCTCTTTGTTTTTGATTTATGTCACTTCTTCTGTTTCCAAGGCTATTTTTACCTTCTTTTTGTCCATCGTTCTTATTCCATCTACCTTCTCTCGTGTACTTCTTTCTCTATTGTATTGTATATGTTTGTGTAAGCTTATTGTTTCTTCTTCTGTCACTTTTCATTCATTCATGTTTGCCAACAATGTAAATTACCTGAGATTCATTGGGGTAGCATGAAGCAATAAATTTTTTTTAACTTTAATAGCATTTATAGTAAAAATTGTGTGCAGTGCGCTAGTAATATGGAACAACAACATACAATAATACGCAATACATGTTGGGAAACAAATTTCGTCGAACCATAGTTCTTGCTGTTTTGTACGGATAGTGCAAGAACCGCAAAGCAACGCTTCTTTTCTCACGATGCAGCTAGCGATGCAAGAACATTGCACATTTATAGTCGGCATTTTATTGTTAGGGTAATTTTTTTTTTCATAAATGTTTGTTACCGCATTTTGGACAGTTAAACGATGCTTACATATGCGCTTCTGGAGCGGACGCTGACACGCAGCTTCAAGAGTGAACATACTTAAGTATGTATAAAGAAATAAAACTCATAATAGTATCTATTATTTCCTATTTACATGGACACTTTTTTTGACATTTTTGAAGCGACTGGACGATCCAAACCTGCAAATAAAATTTTTGACGTGCTCTTTGGCGCGCACATCAGAGCTATTTTGCATACGAGCTATTGAGTGTTGAAAAAGTGTCTGTAAATGCACCTATTGCTGGCCATACACGTAACAGCATAATTGACAATTAAACTTGCACAACCGTTTGTTCAATTATAATTGAACGTGTGTGTGATGTTTTTGATCAAAATATATGACTTGCAGAAGTTATTTTGATCAAACACATCACACACACACACGCTTAATTATAATTGAACAAACGGTTGTGCAAGTTTAATTGTCAAATATGCAGTTATGTATGGCCAGCATATCGTAAGCAAGTCTGCAAGCACCGATTTGTCTGTTCGTTCTTCCCGCCTCCCGCGCCGCTTGCAATGAGATGATACTCCTAGACGCGTATATGGGCAGCGCTTATGTTTTGACTGCGTGCGCCCGGATGCCTTTCGGACGCCTTATTACGCTTCAAATTAAAAATAAAACCAATATTTGTTAATAATTTTCTAACATCACAGTTTATATTATAATATTATCTATATTGTTTTTAGCATAAACTGCCAATGTCAAGTTAACTTCAGATAAATTTGTAACCACAAAAAACATGTTTTTTTTCCAATTATTATGGATATATAATAATGCATTCTATTTTTTTATTTAATTGCTGGTTGAATGTTGATACTAAGAAATTGCTGCATACAATACGAAATTGCGGTTTTATACAACATCTGGAATCATAAATAGTTATTTAATTAAATTCTTTTAAATATTATCATATACATGAATTATTTCACGGCTTTAAACCATTACAATCATTTATTATTTTGCTAATTAATAATAAAATTTTAAATTATCCGGTCTAAATCACTCAGGAAAAACCGACAATTATTACGGTAGGTCGTTTGTTTGCCAGTATAATAATATTCTGTGTTTATTTTTGCATTAGTGGTTCTCTTAATACTAAAAGTTGTAACTCGGGTCAGTGACAGGATGTAGATTATGGTTAAAGATTAAATTTTAGTATACAATTTTTATTGCGAACGCAAACTAAGGTCAGGTCAACTCATTATAAAAATTGAATTTTATTTGGTTTCTTATTATAATGAGATTTTTATGTAAACATTATTTTTGAAATCCAAAGTTTTATTAAAGGCAAAATTTTAAATTCGTCTTACATTTAGTTAGTTAGTCATCATGTACAATAAATATCAAAAAGATATAAAGATTAAGATAATTAATAATTATAGAAGTTAATTTAAAATCATACATTATTAATTTGTTTTATGACCAGTCAACAAATTATGTTTTTTCTTTTATAATCTTATGTATATGCATCCGAAAGAAAGAATTTTTAAAAGTATAGTTATTAAAATAAAAAAAAAATAATACTGCGAATTAAGTTTTTTATAACCAATGATTGAGCTTAAAACTTCTCTTCCTATTACTACCAAACCTAAAATAAATCAATTTTTTAATATATTTTATATTTTCTATTTTTATTTTATAAAATCCTTTTATATTATTCATATTATTAAGGTAATGATTTTATTTTATTTATTTATTTTATTTTATTTTTACATACATGTTTCAATGAGTTATCATCATTTTCAATGTATTTATATTATATAATATTTCAAACTGATTTATTATTATTTAAAAAAATGGTTTTTCCCGCTACCCTGATATCCGTTTTTTATTTATTTTATAGTGCGTTCCGTATATCAACCGAAGTAACCGGCGGTTAGGTTACGCCTTTGATCGGTTGCTGAAAATCTTGGTTGATTTACGGAACGACAGCGGTTATAGAAACGTCAAAATACAAAACTGAAATATTATAGGCTCAAACTTCATGAATTTATTTATTATTAGCTTTAGTGTTATATTTTTTTAAATTTCAGTGCTTAATATTAGATGATTGTATGTATTTATCTACCTGCTAATACAGTAATCCCAGTAGAGGTTGGCAGGTATAACAGGCAACTATACACAATAATAATGTTTGCTCTGTTGCACTCATGCCTTTGCCCGTTTTAGCATTGACAGGAACATACATATACATTATAACCTATAATTAATAATTTAATAAAATACACGAGCAACATTTGACGCTTTTGTTTACTTTTGATTGTATTTCAAATTTACCGCCATGTATAACCACGATTAATAGAAATTCACCGACGTTAGTTCATGGTGAGTGCGGTCGCAACCTTTGTAACCTTTTTCAGGTAACCGCGTTCCGTATATAAACCTGATTCAGGATAACCGGGATTTCGGTCGCTTCGGTTGATATACGGAACGCACTATAAATTTCTATATTCCCGCTGACTTGAATTTTGATTTTGTCATTTATTAGACGTTACAAATTTAAAGGTTAGATAATCTATCAAATAAATATAAATATTTACATTATAATTTAAAATTTCTATTTAACTAAAATTTATTTTTATTAACATATCTAGTAGTGGTGAATTATATATATCTAATTGTTCATTTATTACTGTATAATTTTGATTTTTTAAATGTTTTTTAATTTCTAAGCTTTCCAAAAATGTTAAATTTTTATCCGAAATGTGTAGAATATTTAATGATGTTTTTTGATTCGAAATATTATGTTTATTCAGAATTAAATGTTTAGCAAAATTTGACTTTTCTATATCTTTATATTTTAAAGCTCTTATGTGATCTTTATATCTAATATCAAAATTTCTCATGGTTTGTCCAATATACGTTCCGTTGCAATTACTACAATTTAGTTTATAAATTCCACTTTTATTGAAAATTTGTTATTCTGTTTTTTCTTTAGCGTTTTTTTTTTAATAGTTTAATACATAGAGCTATTTCAATTCCACTAAATAATCAAAATTTTAAAGATGAAATTAATATAATTAAACAAATTGCAAAAAACAATGGTTTTAATGAATCAACTATTTATAAAATTCTCAGTAAAAAACAGTTTAAAATTTGCATAAATGAAATATATCCATTTAGAAAAGAAGTAAATAAGAAATATTGCTCAATAACATATTTTGGCAATTTATCTGAAAAAATTTCAAAATATTTAAACAAAAAATTTCAAATTACTGTTGCATTTAAAACACATATGAATTTAAAAACAAAATTAATAACATTTGAAGCTTTTGTTCACTTTTGATTGCATTTCAAGTTTACCGCCATGAATAACCACGATTAATAGAAATTCACCGACGTTCGTTCATGGTGAGTGCGGTCGCAACCTTTCTAACCTTTTTCAGGAAACCGCGTTCCGTATATTAACCTGTTTCAGGATAACCGGCATTTTGGTCGCTTCGGTTGATATATGGAACGCACTATAAATAAATAAAAAACGGATATCAGGGTAGCGGGAAAAAACAATTTTTTAAATAATAATAAATCAGTTTGAAATATTATATAATATAAATACATTGAAAATGATGATAACTCATTGAAACATGTATGTAAAAATAAAATAAAATAAATAAATAAAATAAATTTTTTTAATAGTTTTGGTTTTGATACTCATAGCTTATATTACAGCAAAACGGGTGGTTAATAAGAAGCATAAAGCATTTAACAATCTAATACAATCTGAAAAAGATAGGATTGACAGAAACAAAGCTAATTGTTTTTTGTAGCTTTCATAAATTTCAGGAAAAACAAATCGTCGTGCTAGTGGTGATGAGAGCTAAGCCACACAATACTGTTTCCGAAATAACGAGCCCTGAAGTTTCCTTGTTGAATAAAAAAAAATGTTTCGTTTATATCTACTTAGTTTATTTATTGATTTTCTTGAAAATTTGTACAGAGTTAGAAAGGCCCTTTACTTATTTATTAGAATTATCAAATTAAAAAAAAAAAATTTTTTATTACAATGATAATTAGATAATTTGCACTTAGCTTTTTTCACCACTATCATCAAAGTAAAATAAATTATGTAAATTTAAAGGTGAACGGAGCTAATTGAATAATAATATATTACCTAATACATTATTTTAAAAAATATCAACTTAAACCTAGAATTATCTACTAAGCTAAGCAACATAATAAAAACTAAAGTCTTATAAAATAAAATTTGAAAGTTACAATGTTTTTTAATATATTTTTTGTACTTTCTATTAACTGAATAAAAATTAAATTTATTCCAAAACCGAATCATCATTGTTGGTATTGGTTTTGTTGGAGATAGGTAGTTCTTTGTAATACTGGTGATATAGAGATGGTATTGTGCCTTTGTTACATAAGTCTAGTAAATCCTTTAATTTATGTGCGTCAATAGGCAAACGGGATTTGTAAAGTAGATTAACATCATTGATAACGTTTTTTTTGCGGGACGATCTTCTAACGTTTATTTGTTTGAATTCATTGTTGCTCAGTTGGTATTTGTAATAAATCTGCAATGGGGAATTTTTTCTCAACCGCAACCATTTAACATGTAACCATCTCATAACATCACCATCTATATTTTTATTCTTATTAGTTATTAATTTTTGGCTATAGGTTTTAAAATCTTGAAATGTTGTGTAGTCCATCTCTTTCACAAGATAAGGAGGGTTCTTCACCTTTGCAGTTCTTGCAACTGTATACCACTGGTCTGGAATAAATAAATTTATTTTTCTCCTTCTATTCTCGATAGTGGAATGGACACTATCACACTCCATTTCTGAATGGTCAGACTCCATAAATTTTTGATTAATGACTTTAAGATGATCAATAAGAGTTAAAGCTCTTAAAAACATGGCTGTCAAAATTGAATTTCTGTTCTGCCCAGTAGCGGTGTCCGAATAAAATGTTACTTCAGATACTTCTGAGGGTAGGTCAGAAAGTAACTGCCATATGCATGTAGCTACTTCTGATGCTCCTTTGGTACCATCAGTTTCATGCCACATATAATTTATGGCAATTCCATCCGCAAGACTATACACTGTAAAATTATAAGTTTTCAATTTCCTTTTATAATACAGTTGCCCAGTTTCCAGTTGGGGTGTGAGCAATATTTTTTCCAAATCCATCGCGTATGCCCTAAAGCTTAAATCAGTTTGAGCCTGTTCATTATTTTTTTTCTTATGTTCCCTTGTTTCTTGTTTTCTTAAAATATGTAAATTATAGTCGTCTTGACCCTGTACCTTGTCTTCTTCTGATTTATTTTTAAACTGAGCACAATAATCACACTGGTCCTTTTTAGGTCTATGAAACCCATAATAGAATTTGCTAGTAAAAATATGTTTATAAAAAGAAGAAGTCATTGGTGTAACCTGGGACTCTTTGCAATATTTTAAGTAATCTTATACAAGCGACTTTCTGATAAGCCAGATGGGAGATAAAGTCTCATTAAAGTACTCCTACAATAGTGTAACTCGACTACAGGAATTGATTTAATATGACTTCGTACAATATCTTTCTGATCTTCTGAGATTTTATTTGGAGCAGGATTTCGCCCTCTTCTATCGGCCTCTACAATTCCGCTATTTGTGGTCTTTTTTATTACTGTTCAACTTTCTTACCAGAAATATCTAAAGTGCCAAGAAAAAACTTTTTACAGACTTGTTGAGTTCCATGTTGTGATGTTAAACTATATACAAAAGTATGTTGCCTCCTTGAAGTAGTTACTTTATTTACCAATGCATATCGTCTTTTAGGTATTTTTTTATTGACAAATTTATTAATAAAACTCCATCTTGCTCTTTCATTATTTAGAGATAAATAATCTTGAAATATCTCTTGTCTTTCCTGCATGTTAAATTTCTCATTGCACTTATAGTGACACTTACACTGCACCAATTTAATAGCTTTCGCTCTTACAATATTCCCTGCTTGGGATAAATGTTCTTTGCTTGAAAGCCTAAGTTTTCTTTGTTTATTTCTCTTCCATGTTTCTGTTAAACGTTTTCGTTTCCTTGTTAATATTTTCTGCTCGTTAAATATAGGTTCTTGACCATTCCGTGTTTCATCTGTTGGTATTAGATCTTGAAGAAGATTCTGTACATTGCGTCTTTTTTTCTTTGTTTGGGTTCTAATACTTTGTTTTCAGAAACATCAGAAGTTGAGGTTTCTTGAATGTAATCATCATGTGAATCTGAACCAGCAAAGGGATCTTCTTCACTTGAATCTGGTGAAATAGAAGTAAAATTAAGTTAATAAAACATGGCATTGTAATTAGATTGTACTTACCACTGATTATATTTTGTGGCAGTGATCTTATCTCATGAATGTTTTGTTTATCTTCAATTATTTGTGACGGCATTAGTTTTTTCATCATCATAGTGTGAGGGTGGATCTTCTATCTCATTAATGGCGTGTTCATTATTGTTATCTACAATTACATTTTCTATATTACTATGATTATAACCTGCAGAAAACGTATGGTTATATCCATAATTTTATAGAAAAATAATTCTAATGATAATTCAATGGATAAGATTATAAGAGAAATTGAATTAATTAACCTATTACATTTTTATAGGTTATAATTATCGATTATTAAATTTATATTATAAACTTAATTCATAGGACTGTTAAAATGTCTGCTAAGCGTGGTATGACATTACCTGTAGGGTTTATATCCAGAAGCTTCTTAAAAACATGTCTTTCTAAACACATTTTTAGTATTATTTTGCTTCGCGAATTTTCTTCCATATTATTATTTGCACCACACTTTAACTTTACTAATAAACGTATAACACTTCTTTCGTGAAAGCCATTAAACCTCTAATGATAATTATTAATTATTTTAACACAATAGAAACATAGGTACATTAAATGATTAAACATTGAATTGTCAACTCCACCAGCTGACAGATGTTATCTAAAGGTTATTTGATAGTGCTTTCAGATTATAATATGCTGTATGCGGCTTAGCTCTCTTCACAACTAAGAGAATTTGTAAAATAGTTTTAATTGAAATATTGGTGAAGAAAGGTATGCAGCTTAAAGCCACTTCACCAATAAAAAAAAAGATGTATGTTTTCATTTAACCTCATTTTACACTTTATCAAAAATTGATCTTAAAATTAAATAATCGCTAAGCTCTCTTCACCACTGTATTCTTCATTGTTTCACAATTAATTTGGTGTAGCTAATTTCACACAAAAATGTGGGTTAGCTCTCATCACCACTAGCACGACGAAATTTTGGCAAACCAATTTGCACCTAATTCTACTATCCTAAATCTTTCTACTGTTGTACCTACAATACCGGCTAGTGGTAAAATGATGGGTCAAATTCATTTTAGCAACGGGTTGATAAAAGATATCATCTTTAATTAAATACCACAAAGGCATTAGGTATAGATGAAATTTCATCTTTTATTCTTAAAACACTTGTAAATTAATTAGCTCTCATTTTGAATAAACTGTCCGAGTTGGATTGCAAATGTTTAACCTATACATAAAAACGCAGTCAAGCCTGATTCTTCAAATTATAGACTAATTGCCATTACTGTCCAATTTGACAAAAAAAAATTGAAAAATATATAAATTTCTCCTTTGTCAAGTTTTTAGAACAAACTATCTCAGATACTTATAATGTATAGATGAAATTTCATCTTTTATTCTTAAAACACTTGTAAATTAATTAGCTCTCATTTTGAATAAACTGTCCGAGTTGGATTGCAAATGTTTAACCTATACATAAAAACGCAGTCAAGCCTGATTCTTCAAATTATAGACTAATTGCCATTACTGTCCAATTTGACAAAAAAAAATTGAAAAATATATAAATTTCTCCTTGATTTCTATCAAAACGTTTGATATTAGATATTTGGACATAAAGGGTGGTCCATCTAGTGGTATCTTTTTAATTATTTGTTATTTTGACAGTGACAGGTCAGGTCAGGACAGAAAGTCAGTATTATATCTCCGCGGAATGAAATGAATCGCTTTACGCTTGAACAACGTTGGGAAATTTTGCAAACTTATTTCCAAAGTTAATGTTGTGTAGCCCAAACAGTGCGTTTATTGAAAAGAAGTTTTGGCCGAAATAAGGCCCTCACCGCGCGCAAGCTTGTGCAAAAAGTTTGTGAGACTGGCATGCTAGTGGCCAACACACACGGTCCTCGGCGTCGTATGGTGCGCACGAGAATGTGGCTGCCGTAGCTGAGAGTGTGCGACTCGGTCCTGGAACATCGACTTGCCATCGATCTCAACAACTCAACATTTCACGCACCAGCCTGATGCGAGTTTTGCACAAAGACCTCGCATTATTCGCCTAGAAGGTCCAATTGACTCAGCAATTGAAAGCACACGACCACGCCTTTTTATCTTGGCGGCTATGTTAACAAGCAAAACTGTCGCATCTGGCGATTGGAAACCTGCACGTGATTGTCGAGAAGCCAATGTATCCTCAGAGAGTGACAGTTTGCGAGAGAGCGGATTTTATGTCGGTGGCATTATTTGCTTTTTTTTTTTAAACGTGCTGGAAACGCCATTTGGGTCAACGGTGAGCGCCGCAGAGGCATGATAAACGATTTTTTGTGTCTGGAAATTGAAGACATGGGCTTGGACGATCTTTGGTTTTAGCAGGATGGCGCGCCATGCCACACAGCTCATGCCACAATCGATCTTTTGCGAGCCAAGTTCGATAATCACGTTATCAGCCGTCTCGGCGATATCAATTGGCCACCTCAGAGCTGCGATTTGACGCCGTTAGACTTTTCTGTGTTCGCATAACATCGGTCATTTACGGCACGTAAAGGACCGATGTTATGCGAACAATCCATTATCGATTTAGGCCCTTAAGGCGAATATTCGTGAGATAGAGCGAGAAACCGTCACCAAGGTTTTGGAAAACTGGATTAATAGGATGCGCTACTGCGAAGCCAGCCGAGGTAGCTACATGAATGAAATAGTGTTTTATAAATAATGGGAATGTTTTCTCTTTCGAATAAACCAATATGATACCGAATAAAAATTGTTTTTGTTCATTTTTTTGAATTTTTAAAAAGGAACTACTAAATGGACTACTTTTTATGTTAGTCACAAATAAAATTCTACTTTAGACAAACAAACGTAGAGCTGGAAGTCAAATAAAACTATGGAAGTATAAACGTTAAGTTTTTAATATATACCTGTACAATCAAGCCTCAAAGATGTTGTAATTACCGGGGTAGTAAAATGAGTTTATAGAGGCTAGAACTTTGTACGCTGATTAAATATTATTATAATGAATGATAGTAGTCAGTCGGGTGTATGGGAGTTGGTCAGTCGAGCCTGAAGACGCAAATCTTGAAATATTTTTGTGCACGATGCCGAATGGATGTTTTCGGACTCTTGAGTCTTGACTACATTCTGGCAAACAGCCGTGGTGTTTTTGCTGAACTACTTGGATGAACACGTGTCTATCGTCTGACCTCAATAATTGACCCAGCCTCCTCGAGTTTTATTAACAGTTGATGTACTTGGAACAATTCGATTATTAAAAATTGGACGTAGTTTGCGAATTGTGGCTGACAAACTTCCACCGTTTTTGAAATCATGTTCAACAATAAGAATACAATGTTTTGTCGAATAGATATTCATTTTAATAACGACGAACTGTCTACTACCGAATTACCGATTAATATTGTTATAATTAAGCTTAAATTACAAAAAAGTTTTTAAATACTAATATCTTAGTAGCATTTGCGAAAGAAATCAGTTTATGACTGAGAATTGAAGATACGCCTTTGTTTCTAATGTTTTACACAGCAGCTCTACATTTAACTTTGTTGTACAAATATTGAAGTATGTGTTTATGTAGGATTTTGTGATACATATAAGTTACATCTAGTTTTCAACGCTTTCTATATTTTTTTAATTTAATTTGTCAATCTTGTAAGATATATTCTTTTTTATTTGTGTATGCCAAATATGAGTTATAAGCACGAGTTTTGATACCCGTGTATGCCGCTGCTATAGCTCTATCTGTTCTCCGCACACACTAGTTATCGATTATCTGCCATGTCCAAATCTCGGAGAGAGAAGATTTTTACACTTTTTAAACAGTTTATGCTCTGAAAAGGTGCTCTCTTAACAGTTTTAAAATTTTAAACGGATTCTGCTGTATTTGACTTTTTATGAAAAAAAAATTGCAGTTTTTAACTGTTTTTGGCCGGATTATTGTTTTTCTTTTTGAAAATATTTTAACATTTTATTATTATTAAAAGAGTTTACTATTTTTCAATTATTTAGGTCGGATTTTGGTTATTTTATTTTTTTAACATTTATTATATTTTGTAGCAGAATGTTTTGTGAATGTTTGAACAGTTTATGAACAGATTTTGGTTTACAGTTTTCAAATTTTAATAATATTTCACTTTTTGATATAATAGTATGTTGATTGATTATTTTATGACCTGAATTTTGCAGTTTTAGACAGGATTTTAATTCTATTTAATATTTTGATAATTTATAGCTGGATTTTGCTATTTTAAGACATACAAAAATTTATGTTTATGGTCTAATTTTTTTATTTTTGTTGTTTTATAAAATGAATTTTGTTTTTTTAGTTTTCTTATTAATATTTTTGATATTTCAAGATGGATTTTACTACTTTTGAAATTTTATAAAGATTTTTTTTCAGTTTATGGCCGGGTTTTTGTGCTTTCTAACAATTAATTGAATTTTTACTATTTTTGACATTTTATAAACAGAATTTAGCAGTTTTTTTAACACAAGATTTTTGTTTTTTTTTAATATTTAAGGATCGAATTTTGCTACTTTTGGCTTTTTATGAAAAGTTTTTTTTCATTTTTAATCAGTTTATGACAAAATTTTGCTTTTTTCTGACAATATTTTGATGTTTTGAGGTCGGGTTTTGTTATTTTTGACAGTTTATAAATAGAATGTTGCACTTTTTAACAGTTTTTGGTCTTTTTTTAATTTATCCTGAAAAAAATTACAAAATTGTATACTCTTTTTTTTTTAAACCGTCTTTGTAGGGGCCCTTTCCAATGTTTTGCAGCAAGGCCTAAAAATCTTAGCTACGCAACTAGTACTTTGTCGAATATGGCACTTTTTCTTATGTTTGTTAAATAAGAGTTTAGTAAATTACATGATGGCTGATACAGTCAGTACAGATTACACGCTTTGACAGATTAAAACAAGAATAAAAAATCTATTAAGTTCCAATGCTCAATGGTGCAGTTGTCGTTGAGCAGACTCGTGTACTGTATTGAAAGTATGATTATTCAGTTGTTGGCAAGCATCTACGCGTCTATAGTTTGCCAAAGTTTAGACCGTTTGTTAATATGGTGATATATCTCAGTTATAGAGCGTTAGCGTAGGACTGTAATAGTCCGCGGTTTGATTCTCGAAATAATGACCTAATAAGCCGTGAACTTTTTTTAAACAAGTAAGACTGGGGCGATGTAAAATAGCTGTCCAACGCACAATAATAATAATCTTGGTGGCCATCTAACAGGGCTTCTTTCACTAATTTATCTGTTTTCGATCGAAAAGTAGGCTAGAGTTATTTGTTCATTTCATTTATTGAACACATACACTAAGTATTTATAAGATTTTACTTCTTCAAGTTGTTTTTTGTCTTATTTCTAATCTTCCGTTTTTTCTAAACTTCATCATCTTTCTTTTTTCTACGTTTACACTTAACCAGTTTTTTTCTGAAATATGTTTTTAAACATCTCATATTTTTTTTATTTTTTTTTGTTTATTTGCAATAACCACTATGTCGTTTGCATATCCGACATTTTTTTACCCACTATATCTTGTCAGTTTTATTCTCATTTATACATCACTTTTAAAACGTCCACGTTCTTATTATTATATTGAGCAAAAAATATTTTCGAAGAAATTCTATTAATGGCCAAGAAATCTTATTATACCAACAAGGTCAAAGCTGGTTTATGACAAGGTGTACAAATTATTTTATTAATTAATTTAATTGGTATGTTATTGCTTTACATTTATACATACGTACATTTATACATAACTTAGTTTTAACAGATTGAAAAATTCAAACAGAAAGTCACTGTGGACTAAATATTCTATATTAAAATTGTCAATGAAAATGTTGACATTTTGAGGTTTAATAGTTTTTAAAATTAAAAATTGTGACAGGAGGTCAAGTATGACGTTTATGGTTGCTTTTGATGAAACGAATTTGCTTTATAATAAGTTAAAAAACTTAAAAGTTTAGATGCGCATTTGTGTTTTGGTGATGGTTCTTTTTGGTGGTTTGAGAAGAGAAGAGATAGATAAGATGATGATGTATGTATGCTACATTATTGATGAAGATTTTACCATTGTGGACAAGGAAGAAATAGGAAATTAAAGTTAAGTTTTCAAAATGTAGTGTTCGTACACAGTAATCCGACTTTTTTAAAATTAGATAATGCTAAGGATAATACTGATCATTAGTGCATATCAGAAAGCATTGTGTTAAACAAATATTTTTTGGGATTATAGTTAGTTCAGTGAATACAGCTGGAAAATCTACTTTTGCAGAATCAACAGTGTATGAAGATAAAGGAAACAATGCAAGAAGCCTAAAAGTGATTTGTGTTTTTGGCATACTCGGTTTTCAAAGGTAATAACAAGTAGTTTGATTATTATCGAAAATTGCAACTAGTTTTGTTAGCAAAGGTGTATTATTTTCTAAAGATTAGTCATAATACTAGATTTATGTATTATCAAATAATAATCAGACTACGAGTTATATTTAGAAAGAGAATATATTGAATAATAATACAAATGTTACGTTTTTAATTGTCAACTGACGTTGTGTTTATAAGCGATAATACAACGCTACTATAGACAACGCGTTGCGTTGTCAGTTATTAATACGTATATAATTGGTTCGAATAACATCACGTGATGTATGAATTATATTAATTGCTAAATGTTAAAACAGCATTATTTTTTGCAAAAGATTTCAAACAATATAATGTTTTTTTTTGTTGCTGTAGTATTATTTAATGTGTTAACTGACATGTGTATAAACCCATTTTCTTAACAATGAGGGCATTATAATCGGGCGTTATGGATTATAATGACTCGATTGTTATGGATTTCGTATCGACGGTATTATAAACAAATAATAGGCAAGTGAAATATAAAATATTTTTATTATTTATTATCAATCAAATATTACATATATAGTTAGAGTAATTTTATATTATTAGTTTCTAATTATTCTATATATGTCAAAATTAAGTAATGTCATGGTAACTTGTAAATGTCTGTTATTTATTCTAATATTAAAATAACAAGAATACAATAGAATGCATATCAATACATATTTTCTAATCAATAATTTATATTGAACGCAAAAACAACATGCAAATAGCGTCTACAACTAGTCACTTGTTGACTAGGTCAGCATTATTAGCATAACCATTTAAACTTGTTAATATTACGTATGCATTTTGCATATAAAAAATATTATCTTTGATAATGTTTTTAACCTTGAACGCTGTTTATAATAAAAAGAATGCAATTATTTTGTAATTATTTATTTATTTTTGCTATGTTAATATTTGTTGCGGCTTAATGTTTGTTCTTATTTAATACCTAAAATTATATTATATAAAGTCTTTCAAGTTAAAGAGGCTGTAAAGGACGAGGCTGTAATTTTGCTAGGGTAACGGATACATGACGTCAACCGTTGCCAAACAAAATAACATTTTAAATAAGCCCCATTGAACAACACTCTACTATTTATACAAACACATGTAGACACATTATTACACTCCAGTCGGAAGGAATTTACTTTAAAATGAGAAAAATAGAATTGATGGGTTATATGATTCAAAACCATATTAATTTTTAGAAAATGCTTTATGCGAACTACAGTCTTTAAAATGTTACCATCAATAACATTAATTGAGTTCCCCTCATTGATTATCGCCCTTCCTTAATTAAACGTTACTAAAAACAAAACCACTAGTTCGATGAACTCGCAACCTCGTTTTATCATCATTTTTGCAATTTTTGGGTTAATTGTGTTATAATGTGTGTAAAATTTTACTAACCTTCCTCAATCATTTTACGATAGGTTAGTTTATTATATTAATAAAATTACATATATTATTTAATTATAAATCTGAACTATTCTAATTTATTTATTTTATAATTAACATATTAACAATTTTATTGCTCATAGAAAAAAAAAAACTTTTAATTAATATTAAATGAAATAAAAGTTAATATATTGTGTTTTTTTAATTAATTAAATAAAATCACGACTTATATATTGTACATTTAATAATATAAATTGAATTATGCAACGATCGATTTATTCTGACCTACCAAACAAGATTAGAATAGTATTGGCATTAATAAAACCTTGGAATAAAATATTTTAACTTTCCTGCATTTGTTTTATGTATTGTCTGCATCAAGAATATTTTTATTTAAATATATTTATGAAATAATAAATTAAAATCACACTATAATTATGTTTTTATATCAATATTTTTTAGATTTTAGTTTTTTGTGGTTTAATGTGGTTTTTGCGTGTCTTGTAATAAACGAAAGAAATGTATCACTAACCGATTATAATAGTTTCTTTGTGTTTATTAAAATTTTTATTACATTAATTGTGTTTATTTGATTAAATGCAGTGATTTTTATGCGACAATCGTCTCGGACAAAGTGTAGTAATAATTGATTGGGAGCATTGAACTTAATGGTCGTGTCAAAATGGCAAGGTTATCAAATACATTTTATATTTAGAAATCCAATACTACGTCAGTTGTTTGATTGGAACGAAGAACAATGCATACTTTTAATATGTAATCAAAAAGTCATCAGCGGAGGAATTAGTCGAAATGTAATTATGTTATAAAGTCGTTTTGATTTAATAAAAGAAATGAAAATGCATAATTTATAAAGTTCAACCAGACTTAAATACATTACTCAATTTACATTTAAATATTCAAATGCGATGTTAATATGTATAATTTATTTTTTTCTAATTCTTACTGTAATATGTCTATTGTGTAACTATATAATTGTTAAGGAAAAGTATGCTATTTCATACGTTTAATTACGTACGCATTTTGGGTAAATTACGCACGAAGCCATCGATAAGTAACAGATCAAATGTCATATTTTAACATTTAATAATTTTTTTACTCGATACAAGTATGTTAGTCGAAAGAAACTAGCTTCCATGAATTGTTAATACTTATAGTAATAGTAGAAAAAGTATAGTGTACAATTTGTGGGAAATAGGTATTAATACGTAGTAGTTGTATAATACACTATTTCTGCTTCTTACTGTAATGGGACAATTACTATGCAACAGTCACTGGAAAAGTGACAGCTAACCTATACATCTGTTAAGTTATGACATATTTTAATTAAATTTTTTTTTTCTGTATACGATACGTTGTAAGTGTAGTCGTAGAAAAAGCATACCGAGCAACTTGCACGCTATGTTCATTTTTCACTTGCATTAATTGCACTATTGTTCAGTTGACAAAATTTATTTACATTTTTCTAAAAATATGAGAAAATGAAAAAACCGTTTAAGAAAGAAGTATTTTCTAGTATAGATCAAAAATTAATTTAGGATTGTAAAACTTCAGTTTGAAATTCATATGTTAAAAAAACTTTTTGAGGAAGTTTAGATTATTTGCCAAAGGATTATCTTTATCTTTTATATTAGGTTATGTTTGCTAAAGGAGGCTGTGCGTTGCAGATTATAAGCTTTGCAGCAAGTGTAGCGCAGACTTTTTTCCTACATACGCGGCATAGGGGGTCCATATTTATTTCCATTCTATATGTGCTTCTTAAGACTACAAACCTGATATTATTGTAATAACTGAAACATGACTATATCCAAATGAAGAAAAATATTTTCAAATTCCAAGCTACTCAGCAATATTTAACAACAGAAAGGTGGGGGCATTGCAATATACATTAAAAAAGGAATAGCAACAACAGTACAAGAAAGTAAAGCAGAAAAAATACTGAAATACTAACAATAAAACTTAATAAAACAAACATACATATAACAGCAATATATAAACCTCAAACCGCAAAAAACGATGATTTTCTAAAAGTAATAGACAAAATAACAAAAGCTAAAACCAAAAATATAATAGTAGGCGACATGAACATAAATTTAAGAGAAAATAACAATCTAGCAAACAACTACAAAAACTTTATTTTTAGAAAATGGTCATTGTATATTAAATAAAATAAACGAAGAAGGAGTGACGAGAAACAACGCAGATAAACCTGGCACAATAATAGATCACGTTATAACAAACATAATAGGTTATAACAAAAAAAAATTAAAATACTAACATTATCAGACCATAATGCAGTAATAACAGAATGGAATATAATATATGAAAAAACAAAATATGAAAAAGTACTAAAAAGGAAAATAAACTATGAAAAAATTAAGAAAGAATTTGAAAACATAGATAATAAAACAGTACACGATTTTGACACACTAACAACAATATTACAAAACACAATAAAATTATATACAAAAGTAACGGAAATAAAAAGAAAAGAAAACAATGAGTGAATAAATATGGAAATAATAACAATGATAAAAGATAGAAACAAAACACAAGAGAGATACATCAGAAATTTAAACAATGATGTCATTATAAAAATTTTAAAAGAAAAGAAAACGGAAGTAGAGGATGAAATTAAGGAAAGAAAAGAAAATTACCACAAAAACAAAATAACACGGACAAAAAAAAAACAGATAAAATTGACATAGCGGACGAACTGAACAACTTTGCAACAGTAGGAAAAAACTTGGCAAACAAAATTAAGAAGAAAGATGGCAGGGAAACAATAACATCTGTAAGAATAGAAGAAGAAGCTAAGTTTGACGAAACAACAGAAGAAGAAATAGAAGATATAATCAAACAACTAAAAATAAGAAGTGCGTCAGGAGAAAATCAAATAACCCATGACGTAATAAAAGCTATAAAAAAAGAAGTAGCACCAATATTGAAAAAACTAATAAATAAAATGATACAAACAGGTGAATATCCACAAATACTCAAAAAACAAATTATAAAACCAATTCACAAAAAAGGAAAAAAATCAAAATCAGAAAATTATAGACCACTATTGCTTATATCAGTGTTAAGCAAAATAACAGAAAAAGCAACATATAACAGACTAATGACACACATAAACAAACATAACATAATAAACAAAAGACAATATGCATTTCAAATAAACTCAAACACAATGGGCATAACAACTGACATAATACAACACATAGCAGGAAAGCTGGATGAAAAACAGTATGTAATACCAATATTTATAGATATGAGGAAAGCCTTTGACACCATTGACAAAGACAAATTGATAAAAAAAATGGAAATTCTTGGAATAAGAAACACAAACTTAAAACTACTAAAAACATATATTAAAAACAGAACACAAAAACAAGAATAAACGACATACTTAGTACATCTACAATAGCAGAATATGGGCTACCACAAGGTGGAGTACTAACGCCAATATTGTAAATATTATACATAAATGATATATATAAACTTGGTTGGTGAAATATATACATATGCTGATGACACATGTTTTATATATCACGGAAAAAATAAAGAAGAAATAGGGAGAAACATAAATGAAGACGTTAAGAAATTAACTAAATGGTACGACAAAAACATACAAACAATAAATGAAGAAAAAACAACTTATATGATAATAAGACAAAAAAACACAAAAGATATTAACATAAATATTGAAATAAATAACATACTAATTACTAGACCAAAACAGACAAAATATTTAGGAATAATATTAACTGAGAAACTTGGGATACACTTATTAACAAATTATTAAAAGAAAGCGCAGCAACAATAGGAGCAGTGTATAGAGCCAGGGAATGCATATCAAAAGAAACTGCATTAAGTATTTACCATTCACTATTTTTAGCAAAAATTAATGATTTAATAAACATATGGGGAGAAACAACAAAAACAAACATACATAAAATACAAAGACAATAGAACAAAATTTTAAAAATAATACACAAACTACTAAAACTAACACCAACAGAAGAAGTATACAAAATAATTAACGAAACAAAGATAAACGAAAATATAAAAATAAAAAAATGCAAACTAATATACAAAATTAAAAATAAAGAAATTAAAACCAACCTCCAAATAAAAAGCAACAAAGAAATTTACGTACATAACACTAGAAGAAGAAGCAATATACATGTACACACAACAAGGACAGAAAAAGCAAAACAAACAATACTAGGCAATGGACTAGTAACGTATAATCAACTTCCTCAAAGTATTAAGAAAACAATGACTTACAAAGAATTCAAACTAAAAATAAAAGAACATTATATATTAACAAAACCAATACAAACAAACGAATAAAAATATATAATACACACAACATAAATAAAAACTAAAATAAATGGAAACATAAAATTGTGCCCCGAATACGAAGTTCTGCAGCCATCCATATGGAGACGGTGTAGAGCAGCAAGTGGGGAGAAAAAAAACTAAATATACTAAAATTGTAAATATGTAAATATATTATAATAATAAAAAAAAAAAAAAGACCACAGTGTTTATTTATCAGCTTAAAGTTTTTTTGCAGGTTGTTGTGTTCCGCATCAAGTTTGTATAGGTTCAGTAAATCTTTTCTTTGCTTCTTCTTTGGCGAGCTGATTTGCCATGAGATATTTTTTAATCTTCTTTTATTTGTTGATATCTAGACCAGAAGTTTAGTTTTATTACTGGCGACTACAATGTCGCTTGACTATTTGATATGATGGGTATTGGTCTGTTGGGGTATAGTCTCGTCCTGATCATGTTCCTGGTGGTTCCTAGTTTAAGGTGGGTTGGTTTTGGCCTTGCGGAATTTACACAGTCTACTGCGGCAACACATGGTGTCTTTGGCCCATCTCTCCATATACCTTTCTTCTTTATCAGAAATGTTTTGCAGAATCTAAATCTGGCGCCATTTTAAGTCTATACCCTGTCTATAAGCAGCAGAAGCCATAACACCATTTAATTGTTCTCAGTGGACTGGGCAAAAAGGAGCATTATTTAGATTTTAACCGCTGAAGCTGACGTATTTTGATGTAAATTAGTTAGAAAATATAAATTTGTTTTGTGTAGTTGGGTTTTAGGGGTCTAAAACTCGAAAAATCTGCAAAAGTAGGTCTATCTACACCAGGGGTGGCCAACCCAAATGATCTTGCGGGCCACTTTGGAAATGCATTATAACTCCGCGGGCCGTATATAAAATTATATTGTATTCATATATTAGATATAGACATTTTTGTGAAGTGAAAAATTGAAACATAAAAAATAATTTAATTATTCTGCAAACTCTAAGCTCTATACTTTTTACAACATTAATAATAATAAAAATAAGGCAATAAAGAAAAGTTAAAAAGGAGCCAAAGACACAAAAATAGGATACAAAAAATTGGAAAAAATCCTAATGTTTGCGGATGATATGATATTAATAGCAGATAAAGAAGAGAAACTACAAGGAACCATATAAATATACGAAGAAGAACTAAAGAAGACAGGCATAAAATAAACACAAGTAAAACAAAGACAATGGTAGTAGCGACAAAACCTAAGAGGCACAAGATAGAATTGGATCGACAAATAATTGAACAAGTAAAATATTACAACAACCTTGGTACAATAATAGAAGGAACAGGAAATATAGACATGGAAATAGATGCAAGGATTTAAAAAAGAGGAAGTATATGCTCTCAAAAACAATTTTTGGTTAAAAAAGAAATAACGAAGACAATAAAAACAAAAATACAAAAGGTAGTAAGACCAGCTGTAATATACTCAAGCAAATCTTGGACAACACCAGAAAGAAATAAAAGCAAAATTAATGCAATGAAGATGAGATTTCTAATGAAAGTTAAAGGAATAACAAAAAAAGACAAAGTAAAGAGTTTGGAAGTAAGAAGTGAACTAACAATTAAACCTATAGAAACAGTAATAGAGGAGAAACATCTAGGAAGGCTAGGACTCATACACAGACTGGATAGAACCAGAATAACAAAAAAAATAGATGAGTTGAGAATACAGGAAAAAAAAAATAGCTGGTTCAAACTGGCTGTCAAAGCAGCAGAAAAAGGAGGAATAGAGTGGAGCGAGATGGCCAAAGATAGACAAGCTTGGAAAAAAATAATAAAAAAGTTATATAACAATACATCCGACACCCGAAAAAGGTATTAAGGAAAAGAATAAATAATAATAATATTCTGCGAATTCATAACTATAAATAAATATTATATAATCATAAATAAAACAGACAATATCTGTCATATATACATATATGCTCAAGAATATTATTTTAAAATCAAAGTTAGTTTTTTCTCATAATTTCTTAATTTTTGAATATATGGATGGAATCACAAATAATGTATTTTTTTAAATAAATTGGTTTTCACTACTTTAGCCATTATTAAATGAATATATTTTGTAAAAGTGTTATAAATCTCGCGGGCCGCAAAAATGTTTAAAGCGGGCCACATGCGGCCCGCGGGCCGCGGGTTGGCCACCCCTGATCTATACGTTTAACCGCGCTTAGAGGAACAATACACCAATTATTATTAAAAGTTTGAATTCTGGGGCCCATTCTACATAGAAAATAGTCAGTGTAGTGCTTATCGGCCGTAGAAATGTCTATATAGAAAGAAATGTTTACAAAATTTTCATGCAAAAAATGCGTTAAAAATTAATTATTTTTTCATATTCACAAAAAAATATTGTAAACACGCTAGGGTGTGGTTAAAACTTTTTTTATCAAATTTTGATAAGCGCCGGGCGGATTTATGTTTGAATGCCAAATATAATAGTATTCTCAAATTTTGGCGCCGATAGATCGAGTCTAAATTTGTACCGCAAGCGCAAAAACTATCAAACAAAGAGTAAGATTGCCCAAAATTGGTTCAAGCGACAAAAGATGTCTTTGTTAAACTTCTTAAATAAGCCTTCCTTAAAAAAAAAAAAAAAAATAATTTAAGTAAAGAATAAATGTTGTAATTTTTTTTTGTAGATGGAATTTTCTACGCCAGTTTAGCACTACACTGACTATTTTCATGTAGGATTGTTTGCAAAATTAATATTTTTAATTTGGTGTATAGTTCCTCTAAACGCTGCTAAATGTGTATTTGTAAGAGTTTATGTTGAAAAATGGACTATTTTTGCAGTTTTTTTGAGTTTTAGATTCTTAAAACCCAAATACACAAAACATATTTATGTTTTCAAACTAATTTACATCAAAATACGTCAATCTAAAAAATGAATTTTTTGCCCAGCTCACTGAGTACAAAAAAAAAATGGGTTTATGACTTTTGTGGCTTATAGGCAGGGTATAGACTTGAAATGATACGGTGTAGCACGCTAACAGTCCGGAGTTCGATCTCCGAATATGACTAAAATAATAACTTTGCTCTTTATCCACCGGGGTGATTCGGAAGTCACCTAATAAGCCGTTGGTCCCATCAACCCCCTTTAAACAAGTCGTAAGAAGTAAAATAAGCTGTAAAACGCGAAATAAAGAAGAAATGGTGTCAGATTTGGATTCTAGGAAATATTTCTAATTGGTTTCGTTAGTAAATATTTTTTTTTAGTTAATGTTGCGATTTTTAAACAAAAAATGCGGTTAAGTTACACGGCAAAAAACTAATAAAGTTGTAGAATTTTTTAAGGGTTTTATATCTTTATAAACTGATCAAAAGACTACTAATAAGTTATAGAAACGGAAATTAAATACTAAAGCAAGTTTATCGCTTCCCCCCCCCCCCTGCTCTGGTCCGTTTGAAATGGAAATACCCATTTTTTCTTGCTCGTTTTTTTGCTTCTTGTTTACTAGTTTTTCCATTTGCCATTTTCTTTGGGTCTAATCTTTTTTCTACCATCAAATCTGCGGGTAGTGCCTTCTGCGACACTGTCTTTTAGGCCCTGCAGATCCGAGCTTGCTTTCGTGGCTTTCCTTATTCCTTTCTGTTTTTTTTTTGTCGCCGTTGTTGCTATTAACTTCTTTGCTTATTCTCCTAGACACCTTTCCGTATAAGCCTACTAAGCATTTCTTTTATTTTTTTCTTTAACCTGTTTGTTCTATTCCTTTGCTTTAAGTGTAACTCCAAGGTATTTATTTTTTTTTCTTATGGTTACTATTTGTTTTCCTACCTGTATTTTCTTATTTTCTTTATTAGTTTTTTGTCGATAGCCATGTTGCCTCAGTTTTCTGCGGAGCCAGATCTAATTTTTTATTTTTTATCCATATCTTTATCATATCTATTACTAACTCTAACTTTTCTTTCAATACTTTTGTCTATATTCCTACCTACCGGAGCCACGTCATCTGCAAATGTTATTGTCACTCTTTCGGCAACCGCATTTTGAGTAGTTTATTATAGATCCCTTCGGCTCCTGGCGACTTGAATGGCTCGACTGTGTTGATGCTTTATTTTAGGTTGTCTTGATTGATTATGGTTTTTGCCTTTTTATGGATCAGGAGTTTCTATCCACGTAAAGCCCGGGAAGTGTTTGCAGCAGCACTTGCAGAGTGCTCTTGACTAATTCTGTGTATTTTTGGTTTTTGTTCAGCGAGGATGTTTTCAGTGCGGTCTTTACTTAAAACTTTTAGGAGGCGAGCGCATGTGGGACCGTTTTGAACGTCTTCTTAGTATGTTCTCTACGATTCTTTCTTAGTTTTGTATGGCACTAGGCTGGAAAAACTTTAGTTTTGATTTTGGATTGTGTTTATTTGATGTCTAATTTTTTTTTTTATTTAGTAGAAAAAATATTATCGGCCAAGTGGCCGCCGCCAGAATTGATTACTACGGGCTCGATTTATGGCATTTATCTTCACTTTTGCCGAACCTCCGGCGATAGGTTCCCGCTTTAATGATGGATATTTTCTTTGAGAGCTTCAAGAGTCTGAGGCTTGTTGACAGACTCGTGACTTCAAGAAACCTTACAAAAAGAAGTCTAGAACGGTTAAATCGGGCCGGCCAATGCAAATCACTAAAACAATGCAGCCATAAGAATTTCGGTTGTGGGTCGTGCAGTATGCGCCGTTGCTCTATTCTGTGGGAACCAGATGTTCTTCAGTCCCAATTCGTCCAGTTGAGGTAGAAGAAAGTCGTTGAGCATGGCTCTGTAGCGCTTGCCGTTCACAGTAGTCGTTTGGCTCACAGCGTGTTCGAAAAAAATAAGGCTAGATGACTCCTCCAGCGTAAACACCACACTATACAGTAACTTTGAGCGGGTGTAATGGCTCTTTGTGTGTTATACGCGGATTTTTGGTACTCCAGAAGTGAAAATTATGCTTATTCACGTATCCACAGAGATGGAAATGAGCCTCGTTGCCCATGATGATTTTCGATAAAAAGTTGTCTTCCTTGTGGTCGAGATTTAGGATGGCTTGAGCGTAGGTTACACGCGCTTGGCTGTCAACGGCTAGCAGCTGATGTACTGTCTGCACTTTGTAAGGGAACATCTTCAAGTCTTTCACCAAAATTCTCTGTAATGACCGCCGATTGATGCTCAATTGCACGTCGTCTGGTCGATACTCCGGGGTCTTCAGCTACAGCCGCGATATTCTCAGCAAAACGGCTGCTCCGGGGCCGCCCAGACCTGACAGCATCTCGTGTTGACCCACACTCTTCTAGGTGAGCAGCTTAAACGCCGCAGTGTTTGCCCAGTTGGTGTCGGACGACCGGGAAATCTACGTCTAATTTACGCAGCGTGGCCAACACCACCGACGAATTATTACGCAAAAAAATCGAAACAATTATTCTGTGTTCTTGAGGAGTATAGATTCATATTAACGTGTATTTTGCATTTGTTTACTTCACAAATGTCAAAGCAGAACTGACATTTACCTTCATTTGCAAAAATTATAGCATCTTCCGATATGGTTGTGACTTTTGCGCCACCTAGTAAAACTGGTCTAGTCACCGAAAGTGCTAAGCTTGGTCTGAGGATTTTTTATAAAGGCTTTTTTAGAATTGCGTACTTTTTCTGTATTATTCTCATTATGAGATAGATTCCATCAGTTCCTGGCGACTTGAAGGCTTGAATATGTTGATCCGCCATTGCAGGTTGCCCTGATTGATTTTGGTTTTTGCTTTATCCTTTTTGTTTACTTTTTTATTCATCAGTTCTTCTGAATCAGGAGCTTGTAACTGATTAGTCGTTTTGAATGCAGTTATTGCTATGCTTCTTTTTACTCTAGCGCAATTTTGACGATCTACTAAGCATAGAAATTAAGTTTGAGTATATACAACTCTCAAAAAAACCTAAAGGAAGGTCTGAAAGAATTATGGGTAAGACATGAACATCTGGAGCTGTTCTTATTGATATTGTTAAATAATTTGCCCAGAGGTCATAATTTATTTAGATTTAGGATTTTCAAACATTCTAAAGATTTGCAGTAGATTTTTTTTATGATTAGTGATGAACAACTATTTTTTTCTGATATTTACTCTACCACCTAGTGTTCCATGCGGTTTAAAAAATGCTTATTGTAAAAAGTATCGCTTTAGATCAACAAATTTATGTTATTATGTTAATATAATTTATATTTAGAGAATTATAAGTGGTCATTAATTTCTAATATAGATGGAGGAAGCGCAGCTCATTTGTTTAATTATATACAACTTGTATTATATCTTGCTTATATCTCGCTTCGATTATATTACACAGGAATATTAAATAAGAAAGATTTTGTATAAATTAAATAAATAATTTAATCGATGAAAACATTAATTTATAAATCTTTTCACCTTTCCTTTTTCTGAAATTTACATGTGTTTGTAAACGCGATTGCATAAAATAATTATCAATCCGCCGTCAGCGGTGAAAGTTTATCAATTCAGTACAGAAGCGCAATGAAATGAAAACGTACCGTTTGTTATACAGATCTTACAGATTTATTGATAACGGTTTGTCTGCATAAAATATTAAATTGACTGGTTAATAGGAGGACTACTTTCTCAACATATTAGTTGTTTTTCTGAATGTATATTTTAGAATAAGAAAGATTTCAACAATAAAAATAAATAAATTGGTGTTATTATCCATGTAAAAGAAATTTAAAGAGATTGAAGATGATTAAATTAATCTTATATTATTATAAAAGTATATCGTATGAATATGAATTGTATTGTATGTATTGTAATGATTTTTTTGATGTTGCAGGTAAGTTTTCTTGCGATTATAATTATTATTAATTGCTGAACGTAGTATGGTAAGTTGATTTAGAAATATTTTGATACAGTGGTTCTCAATCTTTTTCTTTATTTGACGTACAAAACTTATTTTTGGTTAATTCTTGCACCAAACCTAATATGTCAATGATGGCAAAAGGTATCATTAATAAATGGATCCTGCCAAAATACCGAAATAATTGATTGAAGTTGGTTAATTGAATTTGAGATATTTTTGCTCAGAGTTCATAATTTATTTAGAGTGGTGAGAGATTTTTGTAATGCTTTTTGTTTGTACCGTTTAAGAAAGGACACGTACAATTGCCTTTTAGTGCCTTTAATTTGAGCGTTTGATTTTTTTCTGCGGCGAAGCTTTGGGCGTTTGGTGATAGCTTAGAAGTTTTTTATGGTACCCTTTTTAGTAGTACTGAAGCGGTTGCAGTTAATGTGGACTAGTCTTAATATATGTTCTGATCTACTTTATGGTGATGATTTGTTAGCTCTTTCTGACTATAGCGTTTCTAATGTGTTGGCTTGTGCTTGACTAGAATTTTGTCGTTTTGTATTTTAATTTTTTTTTTGTAGTTTTGGTTGTATGATGTCTTCTTTGGATTATATGGCTTGGGAAGTTTTATCTCCGCTGGTCTTTCTTGGATTATTAGGTTGGATGGAGTTCTTTTTGTGTGATTCTCTTTCAGGTGACTTCTAGGAGGTTCTATGATGTCGATGGGCCATATTGAATTGGATTGAGTTGTTTATTGGCATTTTTATATTTTCCAAAATAGCAGGTTATTCGCTTTATGCCAGTTTTGCAATTTTTTTGGTAGATGTTTTTAATGGTTTTTTGAGGTTATATTCTGTTGTGGGATTGTAATATTTTCTGTTTTTTTTTATAGCATTTGGAGTAGATTAAAAATTACTCAAGGGTTTATATTGTCTTGCTCGCCGATGGTGTCTGAACGTGCAATATTGTAGAGAACTTGTTGAGTAGTTTGGCTGTGGTGGTTGCTGTTTACTTGTTAACTCGTTGCAACTTATAACATATTTTGTATTTGGATTGTATGGAGGTGTTCTTCAAAAATGTCATAAGTTACGGGTAAACAAGTAGTTTTTTGTATTTTATCCAACACAAGAATATCTCTCGGTCGGGGATTGCCTTGTGAAGGCGTTTTTTTTTAGGGGTTCTACCATTTTGAAGGTTGAGTCATGTTTTTTTAAAATTTTAAATTGTACAGAAATGTTAATAATTGGTAGTACAGAAAGTCTCTGATGATGTCTTTCAGATTACTACGGTCTTTGGGGATTTTTTAGTTCTGAATATGAATTGAATGAATTTATTGAAAAAATCTTTAATTTTTTTCAATTTTTAAGGTTCAATCGGTAGTGGAATTGTTTGAATGTTTTGAAGAACTTGACAATTTGTTTGTTGATTAATAGATGAGTTCAGTTAGAATAAATGTTGTTGTTCTTCAAGGTTCAGCGCTTTTGCAGATTCTATTTTTGATTTACATTAATGAACATGAAATAACTAAAAGTTTATTTATAATTTAATAGATGATAGTATTCTTTATACTTATTACTTTTTATGATCACATCAACAAGTATTGCATATGTACTAAGAAAGAAAAGTGAAAAGTAGACAATGGAAGAATATAGAAAAACAAAGAATGGAAACAAACACACAAAATAAAAGCCACAGAAGATAAAGAAAGGAAACGATAGAAGCAAAATGGAAACAAACAAAAAAACGAAAAATTACCAAAAAGAAAGAAATAAGGAAGGACAGGACAATTATACTTACCAAGAAATAGAAGAAAAAGAATAGAAACGAAGAACTATTACAGAGAGAACGGTACTAAACGAAATTACAGAGATAAGGAGAAAATAAATGGTGAAGGAAAGCAGAATAACAGAAATAGCGAGGCAAATACCAAATGGTCGATACTCTCTTCTTGAGGTTGACTAAAACAATCTTTGAGATGGTCAGATAAAACTTACAAGTTTAGTACTGCCAAAAGGATTATAACTAATGGAATTGCATTCATGAAGTAGAACGCATTTGAGGACAAAACAAATAATTAGAATAAATAGCATACGGATTGGAAAAAGAAGAGAATGCAGAGGTGGATGTTGTGCAGATAAAAATACACAAAAGGCAAATGAGACAGACAAAGAGCGAGCCGGGGACAGCCTGCGTGCCGCAGATGCTGCGCTATGCAATAACCAGCTTTCCTCGAACTAGTCCAAATCTAGACTAGTTTGACAAGGACAGTATAACAACGGGATTTACGCAGAGAAGAAAACCGGAAGGTATTGCCATGCGTAAGTTATTCTCATGGGCTACTTGTTGAGGCCAATTTTTTACTACGTCAAAAAGAAGGATTAGGTTTAACGTCCCTGTGGTTTTCTTTTTGGCGAGCTGGTCAGTCTTAAGGCGTTTGTGGGTAATGCTTCCAGACTGGTTTATTATTAATTTGGATAGTATTACTGGCAAGCGTATCGCTTGTAGTGCTGATTGGCTGTCCGACATGATTTGGTTATGTTTTTATAGCACCATTTAATTGGTCTGCTATCTCGGCTTGAAATAATGAGGCATGTTTGCTTAGGAATAACGTGATCGACGCCCATCGGATATTTTTTTGGCTCTAGTGTCATTGTAATCTTTAGCCCTATCAGTCTACTAGATGGAAACTATCTGATTTGATTGCGCCCGGGTGTTTTTATTTGTATATTTGTTTTGCACCATAAATGTTGAAGTAGGAGAAAAAGGATATGAGATATTCTTAGAAATATTAGTTATGACAATAAAACAAAAGATATGTCGGAGGATCCAGTCCAGGATAGTTCTACCTATACATAAAAAAAGAAGACAGACAACTACAGAAGAGCATACTAAAAATATTTACAAGAATAATAGAAGAAAGATTAAAAGAATAACTAGAGCGACTGCTAGAAGAAGAGCAGCATGGATTTAGGAGAAACAAGGCGTTAAAGGAGTTTGAAACAAAAATTGAACCGAAACAGGAGTGCATTTTAAGCATACTAGCTCCAAGATACAAAGATAGGATACAGGAAGGTGGAACAAGCAGCAATCTAAATAACAGACAATAAAGATCTAAAGAAGATAAACATGTAAATAAACAACAGCAAAACAAAGACGATGGCAATAGCGATAAAATCAAAGAAACTATAGAATTTAAAGGGCAATAAATAGAGCAAGTAGAATAGTATAACTACTTTGGCACAATAATAGAAGAATGAGGGTACATATATATGTAAATAGATGCAAAAATATTAAAATGAAAAAGGATCTACACTAACAAAATCATATCTGAGGACGATGGAAACAACGAAGACAATAAAGACAGAAATATATAAAAAAATAGATTAGACCTAATATA
Organism: Tachinus rufipes; assembly: GCA_963932245.1. Classification (NCBI taxonomy): domain Eukaryota; kingdom Metazoa; phylum Arthropoda; class Insecta; order Coleoptera; family Staphylinidae; genus Tachinus; species Tachinus rufipes. The sequence continues at coordinate 37,963,718 of OZ010741.1, read as the reverse complement.
CGCAAATTAATCATTGGCAATGGCAGAAAGAAACAAAAGTAAAATCTATGCGCTAGAGTAGCGATTTCTGAGGAAAGTCATAGGAATCTCAAAAAAAGACAGAGTAAGAAACACAGAAGTAAGAAGAGATCTAAACTTGGAACCAATAGAAACAGTCATAGAAAAAAGACAATTTGGATAGACGTATACATAGACTGGAAGAGAACAAAATAACATAGAAAATACACGAAGCAAGAGTACAGGAGAAAAACGAAGTTGGAGGTTAAAAAAGAATTGGGGATGATCAGGTGTACCAAGTAGCATGTGGCGTTAAATTTTCCCAAAATCAAACTGGAGGTGGTAGCGGTAGGGTTAATGATCAGAAGAGTCTGCGCCGTCTAGCTCAATGGAGAAACGAGCTTAAATTTATTCCGAAATTTTCTCTTTACAATTGCAACCTAGGACAAAATGAGTCACACAACACAATAAAAAGTAATAAAGCAAACACATTTTGGACGGAACGCATCTATTAAACTGGAAACTGTGTTGACGTTATGCTTACAACGAGAGGGTGGTTTCACCTCAATCCTCGCATGCGGGCAAGTATTTGCGCAGCTGTATGGCCAAAGTGGTAAGAAAAGAGATGGTCTCGAGACCAATCCTCCCAAAACTCGGTGACGCGTAGCGAATAGGATGTTGCAATTGAAATTTTTAAAACAGTTGCCGCAGCGGTTTTATTACATCTAAATTACATCAACATTCTGACACGTTTAAAAAAAACTTATAACAATAAGAAGTGGCTGTAATCACAAGCAAACTCAAATTACTAAGTGGCCGTAACCACAAATCAGAAACATTAAACAACGATAGACTGGAAAGCAAAAGGTCTACGTTGCAAACGTAAACAAATAATTTCAAGCTGAGGGCTTAAAAAAAACATTTCCTAAAGGAAGTAATTGGTTTGTAACAAAAAGAAAAACATATAAAATGAAAAAAAAAAAGAAAACAAGCCTGTTTACGCCTTGGCTTGGATGGCTCTGCTCAGTACTTGGATGAGCACCTTGATAGCTCCACACAGTATTTGAATGGCTTTGCACTTGGATAGCACTACACAGTATTTGAATGGCTCCTTCCACGAGGAAAACGAAACACCTTGGATGGTATATCCAATTTTCAGAACCAATAACTCGAAAACACTGTTACTTCAAAATGCAGTAGCACTGTAGCAATAGCAGCCTAAAAGAAAAACAAATCACAAAATACAAAAAAAAAATACAAATTTCTCGAAGTAGGAATAAATTGAGCTGATATTACTAACCTGAGATGTAATGCGGTTGCTTTTTAAGTATTTTTTGGTGTAAAAGAGTCAAAAATAACAAATTAAAATATCAACAAACGTTGTTATTTTTTTCATAGCTCATTTTTTATTTTTCGGAAAACAGCTGGCAGCTTCTACGACAAAATCGTGATGCTACAAGCAGAGAGAATAAAAATTGAATGGAGCGAGATAGGAAAAATGGATTAGAACAGAGAAGCTTGGAAAAGGAAAATAAAACAAATCAGTCCGACACCCTAAGGACAAATGATAAATAATAATAATAATAAGATGTCAGACTGATTGGTCTGTAGGATTTAGCCAGGGTATACGTTGGTTGTTTCGGCTTTACTATAAATACTACCTTAATTGCTCTACATCTTTTGATTTTTTATTCTAAGGTATTTTTGTTTACTGTGGCATTGTTTTTGATTATTTTATTTTGCTTTTATTTTTGTTAGGCATTTATTTTATTTTTGTTTCAAAATTATCTGTGTTTATTTAAATCTAAATTAATAAAGTAAAATATTAGCGGTAGTCGTATCAGGATGTAGTTGGTGACCCTTGGGAAAGGCCACTATATAGTTAAATACTGCATTAAGTCCTAAGACATGGCTACGACATGGCGAATATTGCCGCCATAAAATAAGCATATCCTCGGGCGATGGGTAGCAGTAGGCGTATGTACTGGGTTAAGGCGGAGAGGAAAATCCTTGGTACGGCTTAAGACTAGACAATCACAAGCGGCGACGAAATAATTGTCCAACCGGTAGTGATACTGCTATTGAGGAAGGCAACGGGAAACCACCTCAATTATTTTCCCCAGGAAATTTATCAAACATGACTTCACAACCAAATGCAACGGCCCTCAGTCCCCGGCAGATCTTAAATGGTCAGAGGGTGCTAAGAATCTCCGGAAGAGTCATGATGAAAACAGCAACATGGAACGCCAGAAGTATGTATGCGGCGGGAAAGATAGAAAATACCATCAGAGAAATGAAAAGAATGAATATTGAAATGCTTGGAATAAGCGAAATGAGGCATATTGGCTCCGGAGAGTGTACCATAGATGGCTATCAAGTCTACTATGCCGGCAACGACACCCCAAGTCATTATAATGAAGTCGCTGTAATAATAACTAAGGAAGTATCTAGAGCAGTTAAAACTTTTATACCAATATTTGATCGAGTAATTATACTACAATTACAGGCCCAACCAGTGAATATAAACATAATTCAAGTATATGCACCCGCAAGTACCAGTACAGATCAGGAAATTGAGGAATTCTATGTACAAGTCACGAATGCCTTAAAACTCACTAAGAACTCCGAGTTAACAATGGTACTAGGCGACTTTAACGCCAAGGTTGGTAAAGGTGTTTGCGGAGATATTGTTGGTAACTACGGGCTAGGAACACGAAACGACCGTGGTGATAGATTTATTGAATTGTGTGAAGAGCATGACCTTGTCGTAACAAATACGTTTTTCAAATTACCACTAAGAAGACTCTATACGTGGAAATCTAATGCGATAACTCAAACAGATTGGTACGTAATCAAATTGATTATGTATTAATCAAGAAACGGTTTAGAAACTGCATAACATCTGCAAAAACTTACCCCGGAAGCGACATAAGTTCTGATCATAACCCAGTAGTAGTTTCTGCACGGCTTAGACTTAAGAAATGTGACGTCCGCAGAAGAAAATAGATATCTCACGATTATCAGACATAAATATCAAAGCAAATGCAAGAACAGAATTAAATACAAGACTTCAATCATCTACATTACAGAAGATGCAGTGGAATTGGCGTGGAACAACATCAAAGATGTAATTCTGAGTACGGGCGAGAAATATCTTAAACCAGACCCACAAATCAAAAAGAAAACATGGATGACTTTCGAAATACTGTAACTAATGGTTTATAGACGAGCGGCAAAGCATGACTGTGAAGCTTATAAAGTATTGCAACGGAATATTCGTAAAAAAATCAGAAAAGCAAAGGTGCAATGGCTAAGTAAGGAGTGCAAAGAGATAGAAAGCTTGGATAGTAAATACGGCACACTCGGCATGCACAAGAAAGTAAAAGAAGCTGCCGGCCTCAGCAAACCCAGGAAATATGCAATGCTGCTCGACAATCAAGGAAAAGTTATTCTAGACCTAGAAAAGAAGCTAGCGATATAGAAGAACTATATCCAAGAACTTTTTCAAGATCAAAGAGTGGATCATCCGGCAGAATACGATGTGACAGAAGGACCCGCAATAACAAGAACCGAAGTAATACATGCAATAAAAATGTCCAAAGAAGGTAAAACACCAGAGCCAGATAACATATCATCAGAAATGTTAAAACTCATTGAAGAAGATCGACCTTTAAACGTACTTGTGGACTTCTTTAATACCATTTATGCAACCGGAAACATTCCAATGGACTGGTTAACCTCCGTTTTTGTAACACTGCCAAAGAAAGCAGCTGCTAAAAACTGTGATGACTATAGAACCATCAGCCTTATGAGCCACGTCTTGAAGATTTTCTTGAAGATTATCCAAGCAAGAATATATCGTAAATGTGAAGCTTGCTTAAGTGATACTTAATTTGGGTTTTGCGATGGGATGGGAACACGTGAAGCTTTGTTCAGTATCCAGGTACTAATTCAGCGTTGCCAAGACGTGTCTGTAGACGTGTACGCGTACTTTATAGACTATCAAAAAGCGTTTGACCGTGTAAAACATAGCAAGCTTATAGTGATCCTGCAAGAACTAGGTTTAGATGGCAGAGACATTCGTATCATTGAAAAACTTTACTGGCACCAATTCGCATCTGTGAGAGTAGATAACAACAATACAGATGAAGTAGAAATCCAAAGAGGGGTTAGACAAGGGTGCGTGTTATCACCACTTTTATTCAACATATACTCCGAACGAATATTTGCTGAAGTCTTGGATGGAAAATCTGAAGGTATCTTACTAAACGGGGAGGTGGTGAATAACTTGCGGTACGAAGATGATACGGTCCTGCTGGCGAATACGGAGAAAGATCTTCAAGAATTGCTGAATTGTGTCGTGGTTAATAGTGAACAAGCAGGCCTAGAACTAAACATAAACAAGACCAATGTCATCGTAGTCAGTAAGAAGCGCAATGTGGTGACAAACATAAAAGTAGGAAGTCAGCAAATTGAACAAGTCGCCCAATTCAAATATCTAGGGTGCTCCTTGAATTAGCATTGGGACCAATCGAAAGAAATTAGATCCAGAATAGAACAAGCTTGCACGGCCTTCAATAAAATGAAGCAAGTTATGTGCCACAGGGATTTTAATCTCAATCTGCGAGTTTGGTTGCTACGTTGTTATGTTTTTTTCCATAATAATGTATGGCGCAGAGACCTGGACGCTCACAGATGCTATGTGCAAAAAGTTAGAAGCATTAGAGATGTGGTTATACAGGAGGATGCTACGTATAGTGTGGACAGATAGAATATCTAATGCTCAAGTTCTTGCACGCCTCAATAAGGACACAGAAATTCTATATCTTCTGAAAAAACTCAAGCTTGAGTATCTTGGCCATATCATGTGAGGCTCGAAGTATAGATTACTGCAAAATATAATGCAGGGAAAGATAGCTGGTAGGCGAGGGCCAGGTCGCAGAAAGACGTCCTGGTTGAAAAACCTACGACCGTGGTTTGGGGTCAGCACTACAACTCTTTTTCGTAGAGCTGTCAACAAGACCCAAATAATATTGATGATCGCCAACGTTTGTGGAGGATAAGGCACGTAAAGAAGAAGAAGATGAAGGCATTTAAAGGTTCTCTAGTTTAGAAGCGTTTGCTAGAGTACAACTTGGAAACTGTGTGTTTTGCTGTAGCTCCTTCAGAGTTTCTTTGGCCGACTCTGTTTAATCTGTTTTTGTCAGCAGAGATCTAATGTTTCTAGTCTGATCTGTGCTTAGCGCTTCTTGGAGACGAGAACATGAGAGTTTGTTCTGAACGACTTTACAATATCTTCTAGCGTTGTTATACTGCGAGACTGATTTTAGTATAGTAGAGACCCAGCCATTGTTTTTTGTCTTGATGAACAGCTTTTTAATCTTGTTGGTGGCATGTTTGACAGTGCTTGTGCAACTTTTTTTTAAGTTGTTTTAATGGAGCTACTAACAAACGTGTCTATCATTATCTTTAGCTTGTGACTTGTTCTTGTTGCTTTTGGTTTGACTAACCAGTATTTTGTTATACAAATTCCAGTTAGTTCTTCTTGGGTTGCTGTACTTCTCTAGGAGTATTTCTACAGATTCAATGTTGAATTGCCACTTTTTAATCACTTCACTTGTTTTATAGTTTCTGAACTTGAACTAAAATATATTCTAGAAGTTTTTTATCTCTTGGTTTGAAATTGGTGCTAGCGATCAGATTTTGGATTCCTTCTGGTCGTATATCTTATATGACAAAATTTTATAACAATATAATCATCAACGTATCAATACTTGAAACCATTAAGGTTATATGCGATAAAAGTTTCAACAAATACTATTACTGAAATATAAATACTATTGGAATCTTTTTGCAGGAATGTATAGCACCGGAATTAAATGTACAAGTTTTGTATTATGGAAACAGTTATAACTTATTTACATTTTATTGAATGAAAACAGTACATTTGTATTGAATGTTTTTGTATATTTCTTTCCATATATTAAAAAACCAAAACCTTGAACTTCAAATCGAACGTACAATGTTTTTAAAGTAAAAATATAACAATAATTACTTCAGAATTACGTAATTTAACTATTTATTTTCTTTATTTATAAACAATGTGTATTATACATATATTATATTTATTGTAAATAAAATAAAATGAAAACGTAGTAAACAATAATAGTCTTTTGTGTTTGAAACTCGACAAACAATAACATGTGTTGCCGTTAGACAATTTTGACCTAGCACAACGAACAATGACTGAACCCTCAAATTAAATACCGTTAAAAATTATATTATTTATAAAAATAACTGCGGACAATTAAATCAACGATGCCAAGCCAACTGAAAATCACTTAACATCAAATTGGCAATATAAGATGGCCTAGATTTAAAAATTATATAAAACCCGCTGCGACAAGATTTGTTGGTGTAGGTCAATTATGCCAAATAAAGTTCAAAGTATGTGACCCATTTTTTAATTATAAATAAATAATTACCAAATGAGCGAACCGCAATAGAAATTTTTTGATGTAGGTCGTTTTAATATAATTATTTCCACAATACAGAAGTTTTTTTTGAAATCAACAATATTATTTCGAAGGGACGAGACACAATAATTCATAATTTACGTGCACACACTTTAAGCATGAGTGTCATGCATCGAGCTCGTGATCGTGTTTTTATAAATAAGCATTCTATTAGCGCGCGTATAGGTTCAAAATTAATAACAAGGTGAACGGGTCCTAAGGTAATTTAAGTCTGAAATTTAGAATAGCGCGTACAAATATACAATCTCCAAAAAAAATCCCCAAAACATGGAAAACAACAGGGATTAAATTAATTTAATGTGTTTTTAAATTTTTTATTTAATTAATAATTTAAAATTAAAATCTGAGTAGAGTAGTTTCAACTGGAATTTGTTTACTAAATATTGATGCATCTTAATCACATGGTTCCGATTTAGATTAAAAATAGAACTAATTAGAAATTACTAGTTTATTCAATTTGAATTATTGTGCAGCATAATATTTTGAAATTGCGTGGTTTGGATTATATTGGAATTTATCTACTATGAAACATGCCCGATATCTAATAATAATAGTTTATATAAAGTTAGATAGTACATATATTATGTTCATAATAAAGTATGACGAATGAGAGATTATTACGAATATTGAAATGGTTATCGACCGAGATTTTCCAGTTTGTGTAAAGTAAAATTCAGCAGTGTATATAGGATCTTTTACATCCTAGACACTGTTGGAATTATTTAGTCATTTTTAGCTATTGTTTTTAATAGTTTACGAAAGTTTATTTTATTTTTGTGATTTAAGGATGATATGATAAATCTAATCTAACTAACTAACTAACCCATAAGATTTTCTAGCCTATTATAAACTACGTTTATCTCATTGCTTAATTCCGATTCAAAATTTAAAATCTGGTTGATGTTCTGCAGTGCGAACTCGAAATTTAACTGCATTTTTAAATTATTTTGATTTGGAAAAGTTTATTTTAATTAACAAACACAAACTAAATTTGACGGATGAGAACCAGAAAGCATCTTTAAACGTAAACACCATAAAGCTGTAAAAGTCAACTAATCTCGTTTATTTTGCGTATTTTAATCCGATTTGGATGTCCCGAGTTTCAGTTGGGTTGGCTTAAGAATTTCAAGCGACTTAAATGTCAGATTTGCTTATATCTGCTTATATCAATTAAATTTGCAAGAAAAACTTCTTGCGAATTTAATTGATATTTATTATTTATACTGAGATCTCAATTGGAATTATTTGCGTTTCTAGTGATGATGATATTTTGAGGACCAGGTCTTGTCTTGCAAGAAGATTTCATAACCTGGTTTTTGAGTCATCTGTGCAGATTCTAATTGAATTGTTGACCAAATTATGTTCTGTTTGTTTCTGTGTTCACTCGTAGGGTTTTTGAAACACAAATAAGGGTGACATGTTATCTGGTTGCGGTCTTAACAGATGTGATTTCTTAACAGCTTTTTCCTGGAGGGTACAGTGTTTGCAGCCTTTTCAACATTGTACCAAAGTTCAACTGGATTCAGACGTAAAGCTGCCATTGCGCCATCTTCTCAACGTAAATATTGAGTGGCTGCAGTTGCTGTTGTCCGCATGTCACCTGTTACACTTAGGCTTGCTATTTGTTGCAACTGATTTAGTTCGCTTGCAGACGTTTTGTGTCTAGCTTTTTGCCACCATATTAGTGCCCGTATATGAGCATAGTTTTACGGCTGGGTACAACCATAGTACTAATTTTGGACCTGCATTGTCAAAAAGACATGAACTTTTTTGCATGTTATGTAAGCTTGTTGTCAAAAATGATCTCAAGATAGTGGAGTATTTAAGCGTTTTGGTAGATTTAGTTTTTCAATTTTAATTTTTTTGTGTGAAGAGAACCAGTTTTCAGAGCATTAACCGTAGGAGCCTGGCCTTTGCACTAGTTTATTTATTCTTAGAACCTTTTGCATTAAATTGCAGAGTATGCCTTTGAATTTAATGCTTAGCAAGATTGTTATGTCATCTGCATAACCAATTGTATAGAAACCAAGATCATTGAGGCTGTCAACTACTATATTTTATAGTACTGGAGATACATGCTACACTTTCCTGGGGACATCCTTTAGCAATGACATTCCTGACCGTCAAATCCCTTATGGTAACTGTCACGGCTCTTTTTTCCAACATGTGTTTTAACTATCCACTAATTGTGGGGTTACACTATGTGTTACGAGCGCAGTTTTTATTGTTATGAAGGTGGTTTATGGAAGTGCCTTCAATATCTATAAATACGCCAAAAGTGGACATTTTGTCTTTTATTAATCGATTTAGTCCGTTGCAAGATGTAGGTCTATGCGTGTTAGTTTGGGTGAATCGGCTTAGTGATAAGTGCCGTTTTTCGAATTGATCTTTTGCACAATCGCTCTAATGTTTTAAGAAGAAAAGACGTGAGGCTGATTGGTTTTGCAAGTCTGTAATCGTTGCGTCCTGGTTTTGGTATGATACTTCTTGCCAGGGCAGGAATTCTGGAGTTTTGCATGGAGATAGTTTTTATTGTCTATGCTATACGCAGTCTGATTACGTTTTTTGCTCTGTTGAAGGATCTTTGTGGAGCCTTTTTAAGCTGGTCGACTTCATCTACCACTACCAAGGTATGGTGTTGTTGGATTTAGTAGCCAGCTTAAGTGGGCACGAGACCTTGTACGGTCTGCTAAACATTAGAAGATTTTTTAATCGATTATATATAAGTAATATGATTACTTTTATATTTAGATTAAGTTGTTAGTTTGTTTACTTGAATAATTGTGCGCAAACACTTTCAAAATTGTTTCCCTTACACTACTTATAACGTTATAAACGGAAAATTATTTTTTGAAAATTCACTATCATGCCAGTTGGAAAAATATGTTTATGTTTAATATTTGGCTATACTGAAAAGAAATCTGATTGGTTCCTAATAAAATGGGATAAAGATATGTTTTATGATAGTAAATCAAAGAAACTTTATAAATTTGTGTTGTTATCTTCATAAAAAGATGAAGACTCTTCAAGTGATTAAGATGAATTGTAATAGTAATATTAAACAAACTACGTCAACAATATTATTCAACGTTAACTGAAATGCAATGGTTGTTATAATAATAATAATTTGTTTATTGACTAACGGCCTTGAAAATTATAATAAATAACACTTATTATTGCATATTTTAACTTAAGATTGAATCAACATATTATAATAAAACTTTTGAAATTTACTATTTACGAAGTCTATTTAGTTTTAATTAAAATTAAATCGACACATAATAAAACTTACAATTGATTTAGACATCTACTATTATTTTTTTCAGCAAATCTTATTTTTTAACTTAATTCATTTTATTCAACATGTGCTCAATGTTATAGGCTTCTCTACACATTCGTTTTTATTGTAATGTTTTTACTGGTTGCTTCATTTTATTCATATTGTTAAGGGCTTAACAAGCGGATTTTCCGTAAATTATTAAGATGTTAAAACAGATGGCATTGAAACTCTTTATTACGTCTGCCGGCATAAGTATAAAATAAAAACGGAATTTACAAGATTAACCCATCACTAAACCCTTTTATTACGGTTCAGGTATACCGGATTATCCCAAGATTATATAAATTGTAATTCCTAGAAATTTGTATAATTTTAATTTTATGTAAATATGTAGTTCGCATTGTATATATATAGTTGTATTTTAATAAATAAAACTAGTGTTAAACACAATTCCGAGTCGACAACAGTATTTTAATTCCAATCCTACAAATCTACAAAGGTGCTAAAATCGAATTAGCATATCGATAATTAATACGCATCTGGTCGAGTGCGACAAAACAATCGTATAGATCAGACCAAGCAACACATGGTCCTTCGAACCGGATTTGAACCAGTGACCTATGGATATATTTAGATTAACAATTTAATCTGATAACAATGACAACGCCAGAAAAATTACGTAAACAGCGGGCTACGATCAAGGCAAAGTTGACAAGATTATCAACTTTCGTAAAAAATGCTACAAATTGCGAAGAATTACAAACTCGCATTGAAGGCGCGTCATCATGGCCAGAAGAGTTTAAAACATTCTATGAAGAATTGGGTGATGACGAGTCGTTAGAAGAATATTTAGACTTTGAAGAAACATATTATTCCGTCATCGGTGCCGCCAAAACGCTGATTAAACAAATGAATGCTCATCAAGATAGAGATTCCACAACGTCAACAAACTCGTCCATACCGATCGATATACCAATACGACTGCCTGTCATAAATCTACCGCAATTTTCCGGGAAATATGAAGATTGGATGCCTTTTTTTGATTCGTTTAAGTCTCTTGTACATAAAAACGTACAATTGTCAGACATTCAAAAATTCCATTACTTGCACCTGTCATTACAAGGAGAAGCAAAGTATTTATTAAATGGAATGGAAAAAACAGCCACTAACTATATTATAGCCTGGGATTTATTGCAAGCACGATACCAAAATAAGCGTTTACTGATTAATAATCATATAAAAGGATTATTTGACATCCCAACAATAAACCGCGAATCCGCAACAGCAGTACGCCATCTACTTGACGAAGTTACAACACCTTCGTGCTTTAAACAATTTGGGAGTTTCAGTCAATCAATGGGATGCGATATTAATATACGTCATCGCAACCAAATTAGACCTTACTACAAGACGTGATTGGGAAGAACAACTAGTATGCAACACGATACCTACATTCCAGATATTTGAAGCATTTCTATCAAATAAGTGCCAAGTACTAGAAGCATTGCAACTAACGAGAAAACTGAACTCTAATCCGAACATACCAAGGGTACAAACACACAGACCAGCGACAAATGTTTTTGTTACGACAAAAAGAATGTGTCTCATATGTTCAAACAATCACTACATCAATCAATGTGACGAATTCCTCAAATTAAACCCGAACGAAAGAAAAGAAAGGGTATCTCAACACAAACTATGCCACAATTGCCTTGGATTCCACAAAATACAATACTGTAAAGCTGGTAATTGTAAAACCTGTCAACAAAGGCATCATTCTCTATTACACACACCAGACGTAGAATCACACACGGCAGTCCACTATTCCCAGGAAAAATCTCATGTCTTCTTATCTACAGCAACAGTGTTTATAGAAGATAATCAGAAAATGCTGCATTCATGTCGAGTGCTACTGGATTCTGGAGCACAATCAAATTTTATGACAGAAGAATGTGCAAGACGACTAAAACTATCCATCGAGCGAGTAAACATACCGGTATATGGTGTCAATCAACTGTCTACTACTATTAAGGAATCTTGTCAAACAAAAATAAAATCACGATTGAATTCATTTACGGCCAATTTAAAGTTTTTGCTACTTCCGTCTATTACAACCTTGCCAGGAGTGAAATTAAATCCATCTACGTTAACATTACCACGAAACATATCGCTTGCAGATCCTTATTACTTTAAATCAACAGCCATAGACGCAATTATTGGAGCACAGCTATTTTACGAAATGCTATGTATCGGACAAATTAAACCTACAATGCAACATCCTTGTTTACAAAAAACACATTTAGGATGGGTTCTCTCCGGAAATTGCATATCGACACCAACAACATCAGCCAGAACACAATGCACTTTAACATTAAACGAGAATGTTGCAAGATTTTGGTCTCTTGAAGAAGTAGCCGTTAAAACTATACAATCACCAATCGACCAAATTTGTGAGGAACAATTCACTCAAGATACCTTCCGAAATAAACAAGGCCGCTTCGTAGTAAAATTGCCACTCAAACCAAATCCAGTAGTTTTAGGGAATTCCATAATATCAGACAAAAATCGATTTCATAATTTGGAAGTAAAATTCTCCAAGCAAAAGGAATTTCACCAAGACTACGTGAATTTTATGCAAGAGTACCTAGAATTGGGCCACATGAAGTTAGTCCAAGATACAAACCTTGAACAAGAACACTGCTATTTACCACATCATGGGGTCACAAAGAACACCAGTACGACAACAAAACTACGAGTTGTGTTTGATGGTTCAGCAAAGACAACTACCGGAGCATCATTAAACGATAAGCTACTAATTGGCCCACGACTACAAGATGAACTGTTTGCTATATTACTGCGTTTTCGAGAACATAAGTTTGTGATCACCGCAGATATAGCCAAAATGTACAGGCAAATACTATTGCATCCCGAAGATATGAAATATCATCGTATCTTATGGCGACAAAAACTCACGGATCCATTACAAACGTATGAGTTACAAACTGTCACGTATGGTACATCATCAGCACCATATCTAGCCATAAAATGTTTAAGAACACTAGCTGAGAGAACAAATGATCACAATCTGGGACGAGTAGCTATATTACGAGATTTTTACGTTGATGATCTGCTATCTGGAGCCGATACGTTAGAAGAAGCTATGCAGATAAAAGACGAAGTTACAACGATACTGTCAGCCGCAGGTTTTAACTTAAGAAAATGGACAACTAATGCTCCTGAACTACAGTTTAGTGAACAAAATACTAACTCGGAGTGGATGACAATTGACGATGATACTGTAAGAATCCTTGGAGTGCAATGGTCAACCAAACAAGACAAATTTAGATTTTGCATATCACCAACAACTCCAAAAGAGAAAGTAAGCAAACGTACGATATTATCCCAAATTGCAAAAATATTCGACCCACTCGGATTAATTGGACCCGTCATAACCTCTGCGAAGATTATAATGCAGCAATTATGGCAATTACAACTAGCATGGGATGAATCGGTTCCGACACACATATACTCTACTTGGGTACAATTTAAACACGAACTACAATACTTAAAGGAACTCAGTATTCCAAGATGTATATTTGAAGACCAATACACAAAGTTTGAGATTCACGGATTTGCTGACGCAAGCAATCTTGCATACGGAGCCTGTGTTTATGTCAAGTCATATCAATCAAATGATGTGAGTGTCCGCCTCGTATGTTCCAAATTCAGAGTGGCTCCTTTAAAACCAACGACGACACCACGACTGGAATTATGTGCAGCGCTGTTATTAGTCCGACTGATGAGTGAAGTAAAAAAAAAATGATACACAAGGCAAACAAAACATATTACTGGACAGACTCAACAATAGTGCTTGCCTGGATAAAAGCCGACGACAAAATCTTAAAGAGTTTTGTAGCAAATCGCACTGCCGAAATTCGAGAACATACAAACATCAAAGAGTGGAGACATATATCCGGCACCGATAATCCAGCTGATATCATATCTCGAGGTATGACACCACGACAATTAATGGATCAAATATTATGGTGGAACGGTCCAAAATGTTTAGAAGACACAAAAAACTATTGGCCGGTAGTCAATTACATGGAAGTGCCAGAGTTACCCGAAGTAAAACCTATAAAATCATTTACAATCACACTCTAACAATTAACACCGATTTTCAATAGAGTATCAACATTATCAAAGTTAGAACGAATAATGGCTTATTGTCATCGATTCATTAACAACTGCAAGACAAGACAAGAAAACAGACAAATAGGACAAATCACAATCAATGAGATGAACACTTCGCAAAGAAGTATAGTGAAATTGGTGCAACAATCCGCATTTGAACAGGAGCTCAAGGACATTCAGCAAACAAACCAAGTACAAAGATAAAGCCAATTATTTGCGTTAGATCCATTTATTGACGAATGTGGAATAATACGAGTCGGAGGGCGATTAAACAAAGCAATTGTGCCTTACAACCAAAAACATCCTGTGGTTATACCACGTTCACATGAGCTTGCAAAATTAATAATTCGTGATCGACACAACAGCGTCTTTCATGCTGGAGCTCAAGTTACGCTGGCAGCTATTCGATGTCAATTCTGGATCATAGGAGGTCGAAGAGTAGTAGTTGAAACTCTAAAAAAATGTGTAATCTGTTTTAAGGCAAGACCTACCAATAAACCGCAAAAGATGGCTACGCTACCTAGTCATAGAACAGTGCCAGCGCGGCCATTCATTAATACAGGCGTTGACTTCTGCGGACCCATTTTAATTAAACAAGGATCATCAAGAAGCAAATTAACCTACAAGGCATACATCTCCGTGTTTGTATGTATGGCCACAAAGGCAGTGCATTTAGAGTTAGTGACGAGTCTATCTACAGAAGCATTTTTGGCAACCTTTAAACGCTTCATAGCACGCCGAGTACATGTAAGTCATCTATACTCTGACAATGGAACAAACTTTGTAGGCGCCAATAATGAAATAAAGAAAATACAAACAATATGTGAAGCAGAAAACGAAACGAATAATTTAAGAAGTTTTCTTACGCAGAAACAAATCACTTGGCACTTCATTCCTCCAAGGGCACCTCATTTTGGAGGTTTATGGGAGGCTGCAGTGAAATCAATGAAATATCATTTACGTCGAATATTAGGAAATTCATCTCTCAACTATGAGGAGATGTCAACATTGCTGTGTCAAATAGAAGCTATTCTCAACTCTAGACCATTAACCCAAATGTCCGAAGATCCGAATGACGAAACAACATTAACACCTGGACATTTCTTGATCGGAGATAATCTACTGACATATATAGAACCTAACTTAATGTCACTAGCCCAAAATAGATTATCGAAGTTTCAATACATCGAACAATTACGACAACATTTCTGGAAAAGATGGTCCAGGGAATACTTAGGACAACTACAAACTCGGACAAAATGGAAGAGTAACAACCCTGTCCAATTAAAGATTGGCCACTTAGTCATAATCAAAGAAGATAATGTACCACCAGCTCAGTGGATCACCGGTCGGGTGCTTGAAGTCCATCCAGGATCAGACGGCGTAGTCAGAACAGCCTCTATACAAATAAACGGAAAACAAGTGAGGAGATCGGCCTCAAAATTATGCATACTACCAATCGACGAATAACTTTAAAAGCAATCTTTTAAGGCTGGCAGAATGTTAAGGATTTTCCGTAAATTATTAAGATGTTAAAACAGATGGCATTGAAACTCTTTATTACGTCTGCCGGCATAAGTATAAAATAAAAACGGAATTTACAAGATTAACCCATCACTAAACCCTTTTATTACGGTTCAGGTATACCGGATTATCCCAAGATTATATAAATTGTAATTCCTAGAAATTTGTATAATTTTAATTTTATGTAAATATGTAGTTCGCATTGTATATATATAGTTGTATTTTAATAAATAAAACTAGTGTTAAACACAATTCCGAGTCGACAACAGTATTTTAATTCCAATCCTACAAATCTACAAAGGTGCTAAAATCGAATTAGCATATCGATAATTAATACGCATCTGGTCGAGTGCGACAAAACAATCGTATAGATCAGACCAAGCAACACACATATTTTCATTCAATTTCTGTTGCAAACATTTTTGAAGAATTTTGGATTCATTTTGTTTTCTCAGCTTTTCTTTTTATTGCTTTTGTTTTTGCTTTCACTTAGTTTATATCTGTTTAGCACAATATATGCTGGACTACAGCATACGATAGTTGCGGTCCTACTGCATCATCGCAAAGTTATTTGACGCTATTTGTATTGTTAACAGTGAATTGAACATTTTATATCAGTTAAAAAATAGATTTGAATTATGAACATTTTTGCGCCATGATTTTTTAGGATTTTTGACGTGAATTATTTCAACAGCAGTATGCCAATCAACTTACTGCAACTTTTGGTGATAAAACCCCATCTAAGGCTACAATATATTGATGGTTTTGTGAATTTAAACGTATTTCTCTGGCGGACGAATTTAGAGAAGGTCGTCCAAAATCGGTTGTTGTGCCAAAAAACATTGATGTACACATCAGTTCGCTGATAATGCAAGATTGTCACCTATCGTAAGATCTGCCATCTTTGGGAATCAGTATGACAAGCATACATAAGATATTGCAAGGAGATTGCTGTTCAAATAATTTGTTTGCTTAGGATTTTGCACAATTTACCAATCGGTCAAAAAAAGACCAGTGTGAATTGGTTCTAGGAAATAATTACAAAATACAAGCGCGGTGCATCAAATTCAGTGTATAACATCTACACAGGTAACAAATCTTGGATTTGTTGTTATGAGCCAAAACTAAACAGCAGTCGACTGTTTGGGTCTTCCAAAATTAGCCAAATTTAACAAATTTAGTTGTTTGTGCTCGCAGCACTTTGAAGCTAATAGTGGCCTGGTTTTTTTGGTACAAATGGTCATGTGGCAACCTTACCTTTAGAGCACCGTAGATAGGTCAACTCTGTACACAACTATTTGTTTGACAGTAGTCGTGCAATAAGGAAAACGAACCTCCGAAAAAGGACATCGTCTTAAACAACGGGTTATTTGAGCACTCAAAACGTCAAATTAACGGGTTATCAGATTTTTTTGAAGATACCTACTTAGTGAAAAACTGTTATGTCATTGGTTTATTTGAATGCAAAAATATGTAGTATTTAAATGAGAGTATGGAGTGCAAAGATACCGGGAAAGCTTCTGTGTGGTCTATGGTTTTGACCTGCTGGTCAAGTCTCCTAGGGTTTGAGAACTGGTAATTGCAACCAGGGGTTGCGTGGTGAATCGACGTTGAGACGCCATTATGTTCTTTTAAGTGGCCGGTTGGTGCAATACCAACACGTACTCGAGACGTGTGTTACCATGTGGTTATGTGGGCTACTTCCCCGGCATGAGGGTTTTCACATACAAAAACAGCGCATACAAAAAATTGATATTTTTCTTTTTACTATAAAGGAAATATTTGTAAAAAAGGCATTATACTTGTATATTACTATACGTTGTTTATGGTATTTGATTTTTCTTCTTGAGGATTCTTAATACTATTGTACATTTTTGATTGTTACGATTTTGGATGAAGGCAATATTGTAAGTCTTGCACTTGCTCAGCAGATGTACCGGAGTTTCTTCGTGCTCTAGGCATCAGCGTTTTTGCAGTTTTGTTTGGTTAATCTGATTTACCATGGTTTTGGTGTTGTGTGTGCGTTTAGACAGTTTTGCAGGTTGTTTTCTTTTAAGTTTACTACCGATTATTTATTTTTTGATCTTGTATGGGGTTTTGAAAGCAGATTTAGGTCCAATGAACGTCTTTGTAGTTTTAAACGAGTAGGTTAGCTTTAAGGTTTTTTTCTTTACTCTGGTTTTTGGTATCTAGAGGTTTATACATCATATACATATTATCAGTTTGAATTTTATTGCTGGCAAGCGTATTGTCTGTAGTGCTGCTTGACTGTCCAACATGATGGTTATAGGTTTGTTTAAGTGTTTTCCTGATTTGATTATGTATCTAGCGCACCATTCATTATAAGCTATTTTTACTTGAAAAATTGAAGTATGTTGGCTTAGGAATAACTTAATTGACTTTCCTCGACTCGATCACATCTAAGTGCTATGGTAGTAGTGAAAGCACTGTATTTATGGTTGCATCAGAATTTATTCTACACTAAACATACATGTTACATTTGCCTCATTTTTTTTTGTTTACCAGGATATTAAGATCATTATATCCTAAGGCAAACACGATTGTTTTACTCAGTAATTGTCTGTGGGTAACTGCCAGCGACATTGCTTTTTACAGTCTTACTGTATAATATACTTTTATACAGTTGGATTCTTGAGCATGGACTTTACTTAATATCGGAGAGGTAATATGCTTTTATTTGCAATGTATGCAGAGATAGTTTTGTCAAAAGTTTCTTCAATATCTTTTTGCAGTGTACAAAGATGTAAAATTGATTGGTCTGCTAAAGCCAAGGTATATGTGAATTGCTTTGGTTTTGGTATAAATACTTCCTTAGATGCTCTCCTGTTTGGTATATATAAAAGTGTTGAGCTAGCTCTGAGGATTTAGTTATTGCTCTTGTTCTGTCAAGTTTCTTATTCTACTAAATAATGTTGTTGGTGAAGTGGCTTTTAACAGTGCTCGGTCCTTTTCTTTTTTTATTGTTATTATCATTAGTTTGTGACTTGTTCTTGCCACTTTTGGCTTTTTTCTGGTCTGGAGTAGATATTAATCTTTTCAGTGGTTTGCAATCTACTCAAATTGTAGGTCCATAATGTAAGTTGCTAACATTATTAGCAGAGATGAGGTGAATGCGCTAGTATTCGCGTATATACGGCTAAAAAGAAGATTCTACAGTTATTCATATTTTGGCTTGATGTAATATGATCTACATTAGCTTTGCACTCAAGGATAAGCGGTGTAATGTTTTTGCTACTAATCAGCGTCTGGATTCTTTCTGGTGGTAGAGGACCCTGCTGATCGTAGGGAAGGTATCTGAATCCAAGAATAATTGTTTATTTTGTTTTTTTTTATTATGACCATCTTGGCTATCACTTTGGTCTCTTAAAGATCTTTTAATGGCATTAGGTTTAGTCTATGTTTTGTTAAAATATATTTACGGGGATTGGATGATGGTTTGGTTGATAAGAGCTATCTGGATCTTTTAACTTGTTGATGTCGTTTTTTATTAAGTATGAGTTTAGGGGCCGCGGAAGCTATCCTGCAGTGATGTACATTTATCTACACTACTTTAAACATTTTTATTTATTATTGTTTTTTTTTTGTTGTTGTTTTGCAAATTTTTCTTTTCTTTGTCTTTTTGTTTAAGAGAGTGTTCGGTTCTATTTGTGGCGCCGGTACCCAGACCAAGATCTTTCTTGGATCTGGCAGTTTTCATAAACCAATTATCTGAAGTTTCTTTCTATCAAGAAGACTCTGTTTAAAAGATGTGCTGCGGAACCACTCTTTGGTTGGCTTGTCTGCACATAGGATTTTTACGGGTGCACTTTGGAGAAGAAGCATGTGTCTTTTTTCTTGAATTTATGGATTTAAAAGATTCTGTCATTTTGTTAATGCAATTCTCGTCAAGGTTAAGGGAACAAGTTTTGCTTTTTTGCTCTTGTCGAGTCTGTAGCTGCTGAAGGTGGTGTCGAGTGTCGCTCTTGCGTCTTTGTTTTCTCCACTTTTGAATCTGGTTTTGGAGGGTTTTTCTTGTTTTTTAGTTTTTATCTGGCCGTCTCCGAGAACTTATGCTTATTGGTTGCTGTCGGGTAATTGCACTTTTTGGTTGCCTTTTCTACACATTGGATTTTTAGTAATTTGCCGTTAAGGTTGCTTTTTCGAAAAGGACCTTGCGTCTTTTTTCTTACATTTATTGGTTCTACCTAGGATGGAGGATTTATGAGAGTTTATGCTGATCGGTTGCTGTCGGGCAATTGCTCGCGTCGGAATTCTGCGAGCTGCCCGATTTGTGACTGGAATGATAATATATATACTAATAGTATATTACCTACCTTAAGATAATCTGTTGCTAATTTTTGACATTGTTATTTTTGTTCATTTTGTGCTTTCTGCAGGCTTTTAGTTTGTAGAAATAGTATATAGATTTTTGTTATTTTTTTGTTTGTTACTATTGTTGGCTGAAAATGGGGTTATACCAAAGAGTTTGACCAGGAGAGGTCGACAGAGTAAAAAAGTGGAAAGAATGGGGTTGGTATCATTGCCGAAGCAAGGCTACCGTGCAATGATGGTCAGCGTGTGCTATTTGCCTATTCACCAACTGGGAAAGCTTGGAAAGGTTTTCCGGTATTCCTTCACTCAATGGAGTTCAGAATGGTACTTTTTTAATTGCCACGCTTGTTTGTTTACTAGTGCCGAGTGCGTAGTCAATGCTACAATCAATTGTTTAACTTTATCAGTATATTTGATTTGTCACATTTAATATCATTTAATCAATAGCTTTCAAATATAATTAAATTAGGAACTTGTTAATCAATAATTTTTTTTTGGCAGATTTGTCAGATAAATAAATAAAAATAAATTTGTCGAACACTACCTATCATTGTACAAGATATATATATATATTTTTTAAATTGACAATATTGCGTTTTTTGCTGAGTTAATTAATTTTTTGTTAATAATTAAATTAACTTTTAATTTAGTAGTTAAGGATTGATATTTCTATAACATTTCTTTCAATCTACATTGATCGATAAATGGCTTTTAAATAAATCTACTTCTTAAATCATCGTACTAAACTGTAATTTAATATGTACCTTAGCGATGATTACGAATTATAGGCACAAAATATGAAATCTAATATAAATATACAAAGTTGTATATATTTGATTAGCCTGTGCAATGAAATGTTAACAATAACACTCATTACAATTAATAGGAATTGATTAAACGCTAGACAGCGTGAACTATGCCATGTCATTATTAATATAATAATATTTATAAAACAGGAGTCTACTTGCATTTGAACTGCGATATGAGCTTGTTAAAACTAGACTTGTGTTGATAAATATTATTGATGTTAAAAGAATGTGTACTATATAAACATTACTTTTTATAAAAATTATAATAGTAGTTTATCAAATATATGTCGATTAAAACAATTAAAACATTTATAATAGTTTTAGATCGTCTGACCAAACGGATATTGATCATTTTAATAAAGCACAACTGGTTAAAAACGTTTTTGTACTGATAATGAATACTGTTTAGCTTAAAATGAATTGATTATTTAATCGTGGTGGGTATGGGTAAATAGAAACGTTTACTTTAAGCGTTGAAGAGATTTACAGCTCACCGCTATGAAGAGCTGGTTAACAATTTAATAATTATTTTTTATATTATATATTTACATTGTACGTTTGTTGACGCAATTGGCGCTATTAATCAAAAGCAAAGTTGACTATACTATACAGTTTAATTTAATTAATATATCATAGTATTTAAATACGGAACGTAACTTTTAACTTTTTATCTGATCTGATCTTTAATGTTAAAACGTCAGTATCATCATGCAAGGTTTGCGCATATTACAATTTTCGGTTGTAATAATTGTCTCACTAGACTAGAGGATAAATTTGACATGTTTACTATTAAATGTTCCTGTACCAGTATGACAACGGCCGAAGTACCGAAAATATCCCAGCCGTAAGTGCTTTAGTTTAAAATGAGCTAATTCAGTCGTTTCCACGACGTTCACAGGAATTCGGAACCTCTCACTCCACATTGTGGAGAGTTTTGCGTAAAGACCTTGCCTACTATTTTACAAGATGAAATTAACTCAAGAACTGAAGTCTCTTGATCATTTGAAGCGCTGAAACTTCTCCGATTGGACTCTGCAAAAGTTTGAAGAAAACTTGAATTTTATCGAAAAATTATTTTCAGCGATGAAGCTCATTTTTGACTTAATGGCTTTATCAAACAAAATATGCGTTATTGGACAGCAACAAACTTACATGTGCTTTAAGATACTCTATTGCATCCACAAAAAATGACTGTGTGGTGTGGATTTCATGCTGGAGGTGTGATGTGTGATTGTGATTTTTGGACAGAATTGAATGAACTTGACATCAGTGATGTGGTTCTAATAAGATGGCGCCACATGCCACACATCTGGTCAAACAATTGATATAATAATAATTGTGTAATCTTGAGAAATAGTCCAGTCGAATGGCCACCTTGCTCATGGGATTTAACGCCGTTGGATTTTTTTATGGGGTTACGTTAACTTGTTGGTTTTGCCAACATAAACAACAACGTTAGAGGAACTCCGGAACAATAACGTTCGAAATTGCCAACGTTTCGGTCGATATGTGTGGAAGAGTGGTGGAAAATTGGATCTAAAGAATCGATTGCTGCCATCTTGCTTGCGGTGGTCATATTAACGAGATAGAGTTTCATACTTAAATGTAACATGTGTACTACACCTGCATTAAATTTTAGCCTGATATCTCAATTATTGTGTGTTTTATTTAAATACAAAATTGTTATGTCTTTATTGAAAAACCTGATAGTATAGCGTTATTTTTGCTTGTATGGAAATTAACGGGATTATGGCCTAAGTTTAAATCAAGTTGCTGGTGCACAAGCAATGGTTTAACAGGATGGCGTGCATCAGATTTCGAATATTCTTTTCATTTGTCTGATCTGACGCCATCTAATGTATACATTTGGGGAACGCTGAAGTAGCCAATATTTTGGTCAGAAAATTTGACAGCAAATGTTGTAGAACTACGACAAAAGATGATGATAAATTTTTAGCAACAGCAGCAATCACTCTTTATAAACGTGTTCTATTATCTGCAACTTTGGTATGAAGTCCCAAGGGCCCAATCAAGTTTTTGTTAATCATTCCGCACTATACTAATAGATTGTTACAATATTTGTTGATGGAAACTATTGTTAAATAAATAAATTGTTAAATTGTACCTTATAAGTTCCAAGAAAAAGAAAGTTAATTACACAATGGCTAATGATGCTATATGGGGTGTAATTCACAGTTGTCAGAGGTTATGTGCTAACACCGTTTTTGACATTGAGGCCCTATATACAGGATAGCGTAAATGTATGGATACACATCAGTTTGTTTTAATGGAACACCCAGTATTTTGTTTTATTTTTAGAAAGAAATTTTTTCAACATTTACAATGACATAAGGTATTATGGGTCTACGACTTATGGTTTTAGAAATATTCATTAATAAAAAACACAAAATGTAATACGTTTTAAATGATTTATAGTAATAATAATAATCATATTTAATTGTAGTTGACTTTTTGCTTCAAATATTCACTTATTTTTTTTTTTTAGTTGTATTGAGTATAACAGAAGAACAATAATTGTTTTTACTTTACTTTATTGTTTTAATGAATATTTCAAAAACCGTAAGTAGTAGACCCATAAAACCTTATATTATTGTAATTGTTGAAAAAATCTTTTTCTAAAAATAAAAGAAAATACAGGGTGTTCTATTAAAAAAAACTGATGAAGACGTTATATCTCGTGAAACAAGGCTTGTATTAAAAATCAAATTACATCACTATGTAGATTAATTTTTTTATAAAAACTTTTATTAATGTCATTTTTTACATAAACTAAAAACGCAGCCAATAATAGGGTATTTCCATACATTTGCTCAACCCCGTATAACAGTTGTTGATAGCATGATTTGCACTAGCATTTGGTGCTTTTGGGTTGGCCCATAACTGCAAAAGGTTGTTGAGCTTACAATAGTACTGAGCAGTTATAAAGACACTGGTGTTAGAGTATACGGTATAGGGTTGCGTTAATTGAATTGATACATTAGCGAAAGGCTTTCATTATTATTGATCTTTAAGTTATGTCTTGATATTTTGGTGGTGTGCATGAATGTTTGCTAATTGCACAGAATATGTTAATAGTATGTATAGATTTAACTACCAAACCGGAGAAGTTGCTTGTAGAATTTAACTATTGTAAGCTGTATTTGGTAAACTATACTAACATATAAGATCGGGATGAGTTAATAGTTATTGAATTTAGGATGAGTGATAAGACCGTAGTTATAGGTGTCAAACAAAGTGAGAATTGTAAAGGGTAGGATAAACGTAGAATATTACACAACTATGTTTGTGTGTTTAATGTACTGAAGTAGACAACAATATACTTTGTCGTTTTTAGAGGAAATGAGGAAAGCCATACTATTTGTTAACTGGATATCCATTGAGATAAGGTTTTGTCATTACATAGATTGAGTCATGGTGAATCGAGAGCATTTAAAAAATTAAGTATTGGTAGTATTTACTTTACAGTGTGGATTGTTCTTAATATGCTTGTTCATTGTCTTCATGGCTTGACTTACCAGACCTTTGCTTTGCAAGTCAAGGATAATGTTCTTAATGTGCATGATCTAAATGTTGTCTTTAATGCTAGATGCGTAAGAACATAAAGCATCAACGAACTTTAGGAATCAGAAAATATTATCATTTTTGTCCAATTGTTAGCCGATATCAAGAACAAGCTGTATAAATGGCATATAGTTCCGCGGTAAACACAAATGAGAGGATAGGAAGTTTTCCTCTCTTCCAACTTTAATGATGGAATCTATACACCAAACTCGGCTGATTGTGGGTTAAGTTGAACCGAGCTGTGAAAATATACTTTAGTTAATAATTTATGACGTGAACGATTGGTGTGGTGGTTAGGCGATTTAGCGTTTTTGAGCAGTGTTAAGAAGAATATGTAGGTGTAACAGTAGATACTATTAAATACAGTAAAGGCTAGATAATGTGAATTAATTAAGCACAGTTTACACGTTCTTGAGGCAATTTACGCAACTGAATAGGTTAAATGAAATAAAATAAATAGCTATAGCAAGTCAACTTAATATACACAAAAGTTATGTTTTCTTTTCTCTGTTGCACTCATGCCTTTTCCCGTTTTAGCATCCTTTATGCGCGTTTACATTTTACATGTTCTATGGGTCACGCTGTTCTGGGATTACTGTATAGTTTAAAAGCAACTATCAATGCAACATTGGATTTTTTAGTAAATATTTGAGAAAAATAGCTTGCTGTGATATTAGTCATTTTATTATATTAGTTTTTACGTTTCGAATGTGTTAAATACAAACTATGTGTTTACGTTTAAGTATGTACATATTATCGACTGTAGTTATTGATTTGTTTTTAATGCAACCATTTTGATGTAAACTATGATGTAGATTTCTGTGATAAAACATTGAAGTAAGGAATTTTAAAAATCTAAAAATTTTGTCAAGAGTTTATGGAACTTTATTGATCTGGTACTTATATTTGATCATTGTGTGGTACCAGTAGATATCAGTACTAAGAACGGCGGGCATGGGATTTGTAAGAAATATTGCTATCCTAGTTCAAACCAATTTGATCATGAAACTACTATTACGGTCACCAGTATCTGCATTTGGAGTGAACAGGAATAAAGTATTTTGGTCAAAGGGAGTTTTTGTATAATAGGAGAATTCTGGAATCGAGTGCCAGATCCAGCGCTTTTGCGGTAAATGTGCAAATATTGTGATTTTTGAGTTTCTTGTGTTAGTTTTGATATTTACAACGTATTATTTGTTCGTGAAACCTGATTAAAAGGCACGTGAACCGTGCGAATTTAAACATTTTCAGGAACAATAGAACTGTATCTTTTGTAAGTAGTGCAATCTTATTCAATGTTTTTCTTGACACTTTGTTGTAAATTTGAAGTAATTTGTAGCAACTTTGCTAAGATGGTACTAGAAACTGTTGAATAACACGGTTCTTATAATTGTTGGTAGAAGAAATTGAATTAACAATTTTACAGTATCTTTGGAGGTTTTAGAGTTGAATTGACATAATGAATACTTTTGATAATAATTAAACTTGCATGGGCGTCTCCCTTATTGAGTTAGAACAAATTGTAAAATTTTATTAATTGTTTTATGTACGACTATTTTTTACTTTTTTTTTTCACATGCCGATTTAGCCGCCTTGATTCTGAATCTACATATATACGCATTTAGCTGCCCGGATTTATTTGCTGTATAGAGTATGGGCCTCAAAATATATTAACCATAATATACTTCGAGGCCCATACTCTACACAGCAAATAAATCCGGTGTATGGGTATCAATTTGAGTATATTATAACTTTTTTCCGAATACATTATACATATATCAACATTATTATCATCAATTGCAGCTACATTAATCAATTGTTTAAGATAAAGTTTCTCAGTTACTTAATCATGATTCTTTTTTTGTTTTATGTATTAGTTTTTCTTTGCTAAGATAGGTCGGCTCTCTATCCCATCTGTTTAGAGGTTACTTTCTTGGTTGCTTTATGTCTCTTAGCGACTATTGAATTATTTCTTGTTTATTGTTTGTCTTTTTTTTTGGGCTACGTGTCTTGTTTATTGTTATTTAAAGGAATTTACTTTCTCAATAATCTCGACTCCTTTTGTTTTTGGCGGATTTATTTGATCTTTTTAGCGGTCTCTTCTTATGATACCGAGCTTGCATTGTCTATACTACGTTGTGCGATTTGGAGTTTTTGTGTTATTTGTGTATTTACTGCCCAGGTTTTCTTTCCATACGTCATTACAGACAAGATACATTGATCATAATCTATTTTCTTCAGGTGTATTGGCATGTTTGATTTAAAGATCAGAAAGTTTTGTCCGAAGGCTGAGCACTCTACCCTTATTCTTCTATTGATTTCTGGTAGTAGATCTCTCAGTATATTGATAGCTTGTTCTAGGTCTACTACTTCAATCATTGAGTTCTTTACCGAATAATTTTGGTGAGATTGCGTCTCAATGTCTAACCCCTTTCCGAATTTTGATAATTTTGGTAAAGTTGAGTAATTGTTTTGTTGCATCTGCTTTGTTATAAACGGTTTCTATGTATGGTAATTTAACTTCTTGTTTGGTCAGAGCTTCTATTACGGCTGAGTATTTTACTTGTTGAAAGTCTTTTCATAATAAATGAAAGTTATACTCAAAAGTATTTGGGATTTTTTGTTCTTTTAATTGGTTCTTGCAAGGTCTGAATATGGTTCATAGTGCTAAATTCAGAGTGTTTTATGACTTTTGTGAATACTTTGTATATTACCGAAAGCAGGCTAATTAGGCGGTAGTTCTTGATGCCATGTTTGCTACTTTTTTGTATATTAGACTCATATTAGATTTATTTCAATTAGAAGGTATTTTTTTGTTTGTTTTCAGGCAAAACGTGTTTATTCTTGGTAGAATGTTGTGTCTTTGGAGTCTATTAGTTTCAGAATATACAAAGTTATTTTATCAGTTCACGCTGCTTTCCCCAGGTACCGCGTTGTTAGATCTAGGAAGGTGCGTGGCGTCATTGGTTTCTTTGTATAGTTCTTTATAGAATTCTACTGTATGCTTTATAATCAATTCTCTGTCAGTTGAAATTGTATTACTTGTTTTTTTGTTTGTTTCTTGTTACGGTTTTGAAGATGCCAATATCAGTTTTGCCGTTTCATTTAGTCCCTATTTTTGCATTTAAGTCGTCCCTTATTATATATTTGAAATGGAAGTTATTTCAATAATAGTTTTATTTCCTCGTATAGTTCTTCTACTTTCTCATTAGCTTGGCTATTTGCAGGATCATATATTTGTATAATTTGGATCTTATATTTTCTTGAGATTGATAATTTATTTATTTATTTATTAAATTATTATCCCAACAGAACTAATGGTTGGTTCCAACATGGAGATAATATAAAGACATAGGTAGATAGATACAAGAAAAAAAATGTTACAATTATATAGTGAAACAAAAATTATAGAAAATGCTTGATTGGGCGCTACGGAGTTTACAGTCCTAAATTACTGTGCGACCTAAAACAATTAAATGTTGGTTGGTTTCTAGCTGCTAGTCTTGATACATGGAAGTTCAAACTGCTTAATAGGATTGGACAATCGACATCTTCGCAAACCAGCTTAGTGGCCAGCGCTTCTACGACGGTCTTGAAGAAAGTTAAAATAAAAACGGCTTAATAGGACGTCATAATCTGTACAACCACGAGGCGGGTAGTGGCCATCTTCTCGGTAACACATATACTTTAAATAACGTCTTTGAACTTTTTCCTGAGCATAAGAATAAGTTGCGTAGTAAGGAGACCACACCGTACTACAATATTCTAATTTACTTCTGACAAAAGCAAAATAACGTTCTCAAAGATTTTTTATTAGAATATGGTTTTGCTGACCTAATAATAAATCCTAGCGATTTTAATGCTGAGTTGACAATATTGTCTATGTGACTATTAAATGTTAAATGACTGTCAAACAGCACATCAAGATCTTTGTAAGTTGTAATCTTTGATAAAGGTTGATTGTCAATGGAGAGTATGGCATCGTATAGCATTTTGATATATTTAGTTGCAAGCCGTTTGTTTTACACCCCGTAGATAACATTTGAATGTCAGATTGAAGGGATATGCAATCAGCCATAGATGAAATTGTAGAAAATATTTTTAAATCGTCAGCATATAGTAGACATTGATATTTTAAAGTTTTGCAAATATCATTAATAAAAATGATAAAAATTAATGGCCCAAAATTGGACCTTTGGGGAACACCCCTAAGCGCTGGATAGTTAGTGGATTTGAAGTTTAAAACCTCAACATACTGCAATCGGTCATTAAGATGTGACAGTAATAGATTACAAAGATTGTTATCGCATCCAACAATATGTAGTTTATCTATTATAATCATTTGATCTAATGTGTTAAAAAGCTTTACTGAAGTCAGTGTATATTACATCCACTTGCTGTCGCATATCGAGCGATGTGTAAACAAATTCTGTAAAACATAGCAAATTTGACGCAGTAGGCAGTAGACATCCTTCTAACAAAACCGTGCTGGTTATCTGATATTACACTTTTTACTCCAAAATAAAGCCGATCTGTTATTATCCGTTCAAAAACTTTGATAAAGTTGTTAATTAAAGCAATTGGACGATATTTTGATATGTGCTGATACGGGCAATTTTTAATAGTTTTGGAAAAGTTGAAGTTTTTAATATTAAGTTAAACAAATAATGCAGTGGATTGGCTAAAACAGTAGCGCAGTCTTTGACTAAGAAAGAAAGAAAGCTTGCACAGCTTTATCGGATGATATGGATTTAATTCCAAATGGAGTAGTATTATTGACGAAATTGGAATTTGATGGTAGATTTGAAGTTTTGTAAACACTACTAAAAAAATTTGCGAATGAGTTTACCATTTCTTGTTGGTCTGACTTCATAATTTCATATGAGTCATAAATGATTTTTGTATTGTTTTTCAAGCAATTAATATATGACCAAAATTGGTTTGGATTATTTTTCAATTTTGCTTCAGCTGCAGTAGTAAACATTTTTCTGTCCAATGAAATACGGCGTTTTGTTTCTGCTCGAAAGTTGAAATACTTTTGCCGATAATAATTGGTTTTATGCTGATTATAATGTTAGTGATGCTGCCTTATAGGAAGTTTTCAACTTAATAACTTGTCCTTTCGGTTGTTGTGCTTCTATGATGTAGAAGGTGACCTATTTAGCTCGGTAAAATCTTTGTTTGTTTTTTTTGCTTTACTTGCGACAGATGTTATGCCATTTGATTTTGCTTATTTTTTTTCGAAGTTTTAGTTCAACTTTGACCGGTTAGATAGAGTGCGAAAGTTGTAATGAAGAGGTTTGTAGTTTATATTTTGTAGCCAAATTGTGGCCTCACTCAGATTCCTTGAAGCTGTTAGTGGCAATTCTGTTAGGCCAACCAACCTTATGGTAATTCGATTCTAGGGTTTGACATTTCATATGTATTTTATTTGGTTGAGGTCTGACTCACCACGCTGGTCTCCTCGGATTGATAAGTGCATTTGATTACTACTGACAGGTTCAGGTTATTCTTGGTCTTCTTCTGGGCGTTTTTACAAAAGCCTATCGATCCGTCACTTATTTGTATTGACAGTGCCGCCTCGTGTAGGCTTTGTGTACGGTCTTAGCATCGAAGAGGCTATGCTTGTTGCATATCGATGCCCTGTTATCGAAGAACTTGTTTGCAGCTTACTTAATTCAGGTTTAGTAGAGGCACTTTGGGGGTCATGTTTATTTAAAAGAATTTACATTTTAAAATAAATTGCAATACATACATAGGTACCGAAAATAGAATATTAGTTTATTTTTCAT
Source organism: Tachinus rufipes (assembly GCA_963932245.1). Lineage (NCBI taxonomy): Eukaryota > Metazoa > Arthropoda > Insecta > Coleoptera > Staphylinidae > Tachinus > Tachinus rufipes. Next base: position 37,933,672 of record OZ010741.1, on the reverse strand, counting down.
AATGGTCATCGACTGTAGTCTTTCTGCCAAAATACATCATATTAGTAGGGATACACAAATAATACTGAATTGTGGACATCTCGCAGGTCAAATAAGAACTTTGTCTGCTTATGAATTCCAATGCGGCATTATTCGATAAAATAATGCGTAGAATAGCTTGCTTTTATTACTGATAGGCGCCATGACTAATACCATAAATAATCATACTAACAATTCTTGAATTAACACCTGAATAGTTGGAGTGAAGGATTGTTTGAAGAGACATTAATACACGCGTGTGTATTAACTTCCAAGGGCATTTGTATGTTTTATGAATTCGGATCTAATTATAAAATTACTCGTGCTAAATAATTCGACTAATATCCTAACGTTTATTAGTTATTATTGAAATTAGATGTGTAATATAGAGCTATGGATAAATTATTTACTTAATAGACTTTCAGGTAAATGTATTGTTTTCCAATTAACTTAACTACGATTTGAAAATTAGCTTAATTATGTATGCACAATAGATTTAACCTGTGCTGTTTATATTATCAGTTAACAATCTTTATTTTTTATGTTTTTCTTAAATATTTATTTATAATTTAAAAATACGATTGTAAGCAATCAATTATTCTACTTTTGATAAATTAATATACTTTAATCTCAATCGTCCAATAAACACAATTACTCTCTTAAGTATTTAACACCATCTTTTCATTTGCACATACACAAATCCAATAATCCAGACACTAGAAACTGTTATTCTGTAATTTATTTCGGTTGTTTACTGCTTCGCATCTTCTACTGCCTCCCTAAATGCGAGAGAGACGCATACAAAACACCGATTGACGTTCGGGAAAACCGACAAATGTGTCTTAATATTAAAGCCGTACATTTCAATTTGGTCTCAATGGTTTTTTTTACAACGCTAGAGATCTAGACGTTATACAATGAGTAGCAGTTTCAAGGACTGCTTCGTGATTAATTAATGGCCCAATAATACATAATATACCACACGGTTGATCGTTATTTAATGCAATAATGTAAATGTGTACAAAGACATTATATCTTAATGAATAATGAATTTATTTTACAGCAATTTATTATTGTTTAAATGCCAACAGAGAAAAAAATGGGCTGGTAATACCAATAATTATTTATTTGGCAAGTTTTTGCTAATTGGTTAAACCGGACGGCAATATCTGATTTATTTTTTCTTGGAAATGTTTTTATAAATTGGTCAATTAAATAAGACATTATTTTAATAATTAATAAGATTTTTATTAAACAAAACACGTTCCATCTCTAGAAGAAAATTGACAACAATTGAATAACCCATTCACTTCCATTCCATCTCTAGATGAAAATTGACAACAATTGAATTACCCAATTCACTTAAGGGTAATTCCATGATAGTTCGAACAAACGTCCCCACATCGACATCTCCGGTTTCTCTTTTTTGTACAAATGTTTGGGGTTCCAAAATATGACGATCGCGATCTTTATGTCCGTTTTTTAAAATTCTTTTTAAAAAGGCCTTTTCGGTAAAATTACGGACAATCCGAGGAAAATCTCTTAAAAGTAACTTATTTTTAGCAAGTATCTGTTATATTTCACCCTAGGGTGAGGTAAAAATTACTATGTTTCAGGAGTATCATATTCAAATTTCAAGTCTCCAGTTGTAGCGGAATCAAAGAGATCGAATTTTTATAAAAATTTTGTTTTTCCTATTTTTAGGAAAACCAAGGGTGGGATCGTGTTCTATGGAAAATTTCGTATAAGATAGATAGATAGATAAGTTTTATTTATTTCATAAAGATTGCAGAATACAAAAAGAATATAATAAACAATAAATATGAAACAAGTAAAAAAAAGCGATATTGAAAATACAGTTACAGAATTACAAAAACAGTTTTAATACATTTTAAGGTGTATCTTTTGAATTTGAATATGATTTATGACTATTTTTAGCTTATTTACAGCACAAAAACTGAAAAAACACAAAATATTCTTAAAACATTAACAGTGCAATACAGTGTAAATGGCGGCCATTTTAATTCTAAAATTTGAGGAATCGTTATATTTAAACATGTGTACAAAGTTTGAGCGAAATCGGAGAAGTCGATGTGGGGACGTTTGTCCGAACTATCGTGGAATTACCCTTAATCATTATCTACATTTCTACACTACACTACAAGCTTGGTAAAAGTTTTTGTTATAACAGTGTACCGCTTGCCGAAACCATTCCAAGACATACATAGAATGTGTTCTTTTTTTATGAATAGTGGAAGTAGTACAAATTAAGCGCGCATTTGTTTCTGTTATGCAAATTTTGTGTGTGGTCTTTGTGTGTAGCGTGAAGCGTAAAGTTTATATGATTTTTGTGTTATTAATTGCGTTGTGTATTTATTTATATTTATTTTTTTCTAAACATAAAATATATTTAAAAGCACGTCTAACATTGGCTGGCGTATAGCGTGTATTCTGCCGGACTTGTAGATCTTGTTGAACAAATTTATTAGTACATGGACCTGGCTTCTTGTAGTAGCTCTGGTGGTACTTCATTTGGTTCTGGAGATTTTTTGTTCTTCGATTTTTGATAGCATGAATCATTTATTCTTTTGTTATTCTTGGACCTGTTTCTTCTTGCATGTTTTTGAGAGGGGGTTTTTGTTTTCAGTTTGTACTTTATATAGACGACAATATTTTTTCTTGTGGGTCTTTGAGCATGAATGCTTTTATCACATTCAGTCATTCTTTGAATAGTTAGTTGTTGTAAAACCATGATTCTGACTGATAAGAGAAGAAATTTATCACCGATTTATTTATCTTTTTATCTACCATAATTGCCACTCCGATTTTATGATGGTTATTATTGCTTTCTGAGTAGTGTATCGTACCGTTTAGGGTCGAGTATTGACCTGTATTTAGCCACCTGACTTCACCTAGCTCTAAGATGTTAATTCGGAGTCCATCTATTTCTTGACTTGCATTGTGTATCTTATTAGCTTCTCATGAGGTTTTCACATTCCATGTTGTCACTTGAACTGGAGTATTTTAAATTTTACAGGGGTTTTGCTGGATCACGACCAAAGAGGCCTTGTCTCTTCCCTTGCCGGTTCTTGGAATCCGATTACCATGATCAGTAACAATTACTAGCTAGAGATTTTTTTAGATACTATATTGAGATGGGTTTTCTTTGCCTTACTTATTGTGGTGTCCCAGCCGGCGGAGTCAATATGTTATTGCCGCTTGTGACTATTTTACTCAGATGTTTGGAGAAGTCATTTTTCAATATTTTTGAGTGATGGCATAGCTGCTTTTCTAAGTCTAATTTTGCAGCCGCATAGTCCGAGTCAAATGCTGCTGTGCTAGTTTTGGTCTGCCCCGGGTATTTTAGTTCTCTGGTACCACCTTTATCTAGGAGTCATTCTCCTACCTGCCACCTGGAGAACTAGCAACCCCACACTATATGTTGGAATGATTTCGGGAAGCGGTATACTGAGAACAGAAAATTGTGAATATGTTTTAGAATTTACGTCAATATAGCATAGTGCACAATATTATTCTGAGACGTTTGAGTTATCTATTTACACGCATTGAGTTTAATATGGAGATTTAGTTATATATTTTTTTTTAATTTAGCCTTGCCAATAGATAGATAGATAGATAAATTTTATTTATTTCATAAAGATTGCAAAATACAAAAAGAATATAAAAAACAATAAATAAGAAACAAGTCAAAAAATTTTAATACATTTTAAAAATAACATTTTATAAAATAAACATTCATTTAGTACAATTATAAACTTATGACTAGATTTAATAAAAGATTTTAATTTTATCAAAATATTCTGTAAGAGAGTAAGGTTCGATAGTTAAAATTAATTTCTTAATTTCTGTTTTGAATTTATTTTTTGTTTGAATATTTTGTAATCTTGTAGACAGAGCGTTAAAAAGTTTCATTGATGTATAATGAACATTTTTTTCCAAAATACTTAGACGATGCGTGGGATATACATAAATATTTTTACGAGTATTATACAGGTGACTAGAAATACAATTTTTAAACTTATCCTTATTATTAAAATTAAACATTAAACATTCAAATACATATAAGGCATATACAGTTAAAATATTATGTTGTGTAAATAGATTACCACAACTCTGGTTGTATGCCATGCTATTGACTGTACGTAAAGCTTTTTTTTGTACAACAAAGATTTTATTTAAAAAAGTTGAACCTCCATAAAAAACAATACCAAAATGTTTCAAAGACTCAAAACAAGAATGATACACAATTATTAAAATGTCCTTATTTAAATGTGATCGAAGCACTCGAAACATAAATATCACATTACTCAACTTTCCAACAAGGTCATCATTATGAGAAGCCCACTTCAAACATTCATCTATCTTTATGCCAAGACACGTGGCATTGCATGATGTTTTTAAAAATGTGTTATTGCAATTAAAATAATTAATATGATCTCCTCTGTAATGATCTGTCTTAAATTGAACGCTTTGTGTTTTATTTATGTTAAGTAATAACTTATTAGCTAGAAGCCATTCCTCAAGTTTTGTAAAATATGTAGACGCTTCTGCTGTAATACTGTTCAAGTCGTTTCCAACAAAAACAGTGTTTGTATCATCTGCGTAACAGACTATTTTATGTTTTGTGTCATCTAAAATACTTGGTAAATCATTTATGTATATAATAAAGAACAATGGCCCAGCAATACTTCCTTGCGGAATTCTTAATAAAATATCTGAAACGAACCGTTTTGTTCAATAGTAACATATTGTTGACGTGACGTTAAGTACGATTTTATCCATTTATAGGCATCTTCTCTAATATCGTATTTATGACATTTACTTAACAATATATTTGTATCTACGCAATCAAGGCTTTGGACAAGTCTAAAAACACTCCACATGTCATGTCTTGTACCTCCAATGCTTCTGTGATTACTTCAATTATACCGTAAATAGCTATTGTTACGTTTTTGTTCTGTATAAATTCATGTTGAGATTTATTGAATAATTTATGTTTGTCAAAGAAAGTTATTATTCTTTTACACATAATTTTTTCAAACAACTTACTGAAACTTGAAAATAAACTAATAGGTCATTAATTTTCTAATGCATCAGCATTTCCTTTTTTGTAGAAGGGCTTAACCATTGCCAGTTTAAGCTTATCAGGAAAAATACCATGTTTTATTGAATTGTTTATTATGTGTACAAGTGGTTTGTCTATTACGTTTATACATTTTTTATTAATGTTATTGGTACTTCATCGTGGCATGCGCTATTTTTATTTTTTAGTTAGTTGCAAATATCAGCTAGTTCATTACAAGTGGTTGGTGCTAGCATTATAGATTCAGTATTTGTTTTTATAGAACAGTTTATTTTAACAGATGGTATTTGATTAGACAGATTAATGGCAATGTTAGCAAAATATTCACTAAAATTATTAGCTAACTCAGGAAAGTCCGTAACATCAGGAAGAGTATTACTATGTTTATTCTGATTGTTTACTAGTTTATTTACTATAGACCACGTGGTTATTATTTTATTATCTGATAGACATATTTTGTTAGCTAATTGATTTCTCTTACAATTTTCTAATTCTACATTATATTCCCGTTTAGCTTCTTCACTTTGAGTAAAGCTGAAATCATTTTGTCCAACTTATTCAGAAAACTAATTTTATGTTTTACTTTGCAATATTTTGTTAGTCAGCCTAGTATGGTATTAAGTTCAATTAAAGCAATATTTTAACTACATAATTTGCTACAATACTAGTTGTAGCGCTAGCTGAATATTAATAGTGGCATATGGAGTAAGTAATTTTTAGTATTGTTACTACGAACTCTACTGTAATGTATCAGCCGCTTTATCTGTGTAGGGTATGGAAATATTCTAGCAGAACACTGAAGAGCTAATTGGCATACTCTACTCATATTTGCAGGTTGTGTTTGTTGTGTCTTGGGCACTAATAACGCTTTGCTTGTAAGGTTGTTGGTGCGTTTTTGTACTTGATAGAGGTGTCTGCTTTCTTGGCTGTCTTATGTACCAAACCTGTTTTTGAAAACAATCATCCCACTACATACATTTTTTTAAAGTTGCAAATGTTCTTTTCTAAAAGCATTTTGCCGTGAGAAACCCGTACATACCAGCGATCAACTAGCGGTTATATTTCCATCTCTTTCTATTTTTAGTTGTTTGTTGAAACTCACGAAAACGTATCGGTTATAAACTGTTATGGTAGGATCTGTCAAAACGGTAAATTTTAAATATTTTAACCTAAAAGTTTATAAAAATGACTTATTTTTGTTGATTGATGTTTATTAATCAATTATATGAGGGGTTCAGACGTAATTACATAATCAAAATCTTAGATAATAATAAAAATTAATAAAAATAAATGTAATATACTACTTAATATTTAATAAAATATTGGCAGTAAATATATATAATTCATTTTATAATTTAAACTAATGTCCACCTTGTCCACCTCTTCTTCACACATGTTTAATAATTAGTTTGCAGGTTTAAATACGAATTTGAGGTTATAAGTTGTTTTGATTTGTTTGTTTGTTGACGTTCATTTGACATACCGCTAGCTAAACTGCTTTCAACTCGGTTTTAAATTCACCTCGCTGGTTGGTACATTCGGAGTCAAAAGTTAATAACCGGTAAGTCGCGACAACGTAACGGTTTAAAACCATTTGATACCACAACATCAACGGTATCTCACGGCAAAACGCTTTAAGTTTTAACTTGTTGCTGGTAACGTAGCTGTTTTTTATTTAGATGGACACTGGCGGTTTTTCATTTTTGGTCTACTGTTGCGTTGGTTTATACGATACATCTGCTAAGATTGCGGTGGTATTACTTTAGCGTTATTTTCAAAGCGTTTTATATTTTGATACAAGTGTTAATAGTCTTCAAGTTTATTTTGTTTTTATACTTGAAGACCGGCTATGTTTTTATTATATGTTTATAGAAATAGGAGATTTTTATCTTTCTTCTTCTTTATCTTGTACTAAGCTTATGGCTTGTTTTCTTTAACTTCACTTCTCAGTTGTCCAGCGATACTGACGTTCAGCACTTTTGATCTCTTTGGTGGTTTTCCTAGTAGTCTTACTGTTTATGTTCGGCCGTCTTGCTATCTTGACTATCTGGTGATCTTCTATCTTTGTTACGTCTCATTCTATGATCTTTTTTTTACCTTATTCATCTAACTATAGCTTGTGTTGCGTCTTTGTCGTATTTCAGTGCTTGGTATTTGGTCTCTCAGAGTATACCCGGTTATGTTTCTTGTGGTTTCTGCTAGGACCTTTGCCGTGTATGTCATTACTGGGCGGACACATGTTTTGTATATTTGTACCTTGGCTTTACTGTTTATGTATTTGTTATTTCAGATTATATCTCTCAAGCTTTCTGGTATTTTTGATTTGCTGTTACTTCTATATTTTAAGATTGTGACTTGTTTGATTATTTGATCGTTTACTACTAATTGACAGCGGATCGGTTCTTTGGCTATGACTAGTGATTTGGTTTTTTGGGTTCAGATCTTCATATTATATTGAGTGGCTGCTTGATAAAATACAAGTAACATTTTCTGTAGGTCGTCCTCGTTTTCTGCTATTATCACAGTGTCTTCAGCGTAGCATACTATCTTTATCTCCCCCTTGTTCATCCGAAACTCTTGGCCAGATCTTTTTACGTCATTTATTATTTGAATCATAATGATGTTAAATACGAAAATATTGTTATTCACACACTGGCAGTTGAAGCTTTGGGGTTGTGTGCCAATCTGGAATTGAGGTTTTATACGTAACAACCGAGAGATTCTATATTTGCTAATTATGTTGAATTTATAAACGGACGCATAAGGCGTCATCGGATGGACGAGATGCTCTAGGCCAAAACGAAGTCAAGAGTGCAGGTTAAGCACCAAGCGATAAGGAAGTGGGGGAAACAATTTTTTTTTACATTACTATGGAGGTAGAATTTAAGGCACTTTTTTATATGGCGTGTGACTAAATGCAAGCACGAAGAGCACTTGCATACGCATAGCTAAAAAAAATTATTTAAAAGTTCTTTCTTTTATCCTACTGCCGGACATGATTGTACCGATTGTTTCTATAAACGACATCAATAGATGGAATCTTCCGAACATTGAAATACAGTTCTTTAATCCGATGTTGGGTCAGCGGTTCCCACGATCTCATGGGCTTTCCAGTATGATCACCAATCAAATGTAACAAACGAAGTTTTTTATGACAACGCTTGCATTTCTTGACAGCTTTAAAAAGCGGAGTGAGAATAGTGTTGTAATCCAATAGCGGGGCATTCATAAATAAAGGGGTTTACAATAAGGGCGGGTAGATGTTGAAATAGAATAAAACAAGCTGTGTGTGTGGTATTATCATTTTTTTTTTATTTGAATGGCCCATGTATGCCGTTAAGTGTGGAATATGACATTGTTCAAATGCTCGCCTTGGCTTCTTATGATGGAACGGATCCTAGTGGTTCAATTTTGAATGACTCTTCTGCATAGATCCGACTGAATTTGAGCGATGGCCTGTGTTATGTTCACTTTTAGGGCATCGGTCGATTATGGTTTATTTGCATAGACCTGCGACTTTAAGAAACCCCACAAGAAAAAGTCTAGCGGGGTCAAATCGTATGACCTTGTGGGTAATTCAAATCACCCCTGCGAAAGATAACCTTACCCTCAAAACGTTCATGCAGAATGTCAATTGTGGCGTTCGCTGTGTAACACGTGGCGCCGTCCTGCTGGAACTACATGTCGTCTAGGTCTATATGGTTCAATTTGGGCCATAAGAAATTGGTTATCATTGTTCTGTAGCGCTCGCCTTTGGCGGTGATCGTCTCACCAACGTCGTTTTCGAAAAGTGCGGTCCAAAATTTACACGTAACGGTAACTTTTTGAGGATGCATTATTATCTGGTGAACCTTGTGTAGGTTAGTGTTGTCCCATATACGACAATTTTGTTTGTTAACATAGCCAATAGTCCAAAAATGCGCTTCGTTGCTAAAGATGTTTTTTTTGCCAAAATTGGGGTTCTCTTCCAAACGATTCGAAGCCCAGTCAGCGAACAAACAGCGTTGTATAGCGTCATGAACTTTGAGCTCCTAGGTCAATTAGATTTTGTACGGGTGTAGGCCTAAGTCCCGACACAATATTTGCCAAATTGAAGTCTGCGAAAGCCCGAGTTCTTGTGCACGGCGAGGAATTGACTGCCTCTGGTTTGGCTGTACACTTTCACAAACCGCGGCGATGTTCTCCGCCAATCTTGCGGTCCTTGAACATACAGGTGTTGGCTGTTGGTGTACGCCTACCGTAAAATAGGCGCAATGCGCGCAACGTTTGCACTAACGAACACTCATTTTGATAATAAAGTTTTATCATTTGAAAGTGCTGTTCAATCGTGTAACTTGCTATGGCATAAGTAACTGAATAATAAACAAAAGATTTTATAGATGTCACAAAAACAAAATGGCCGCCACGGGCCGCCAAAATCTACCCGCGCCAATTGAAAAACCTTTAAGTAGAACATGTTTTAGCGTTGGTATTGCATATTGACTGTTTAAAATGCAAAATCATCTTCGCGTTTATCAAGGTGTTGCTAATGCTTTGTTAACTTAGCTTTTACGATACTGAATATTTACTACTATTTTTTTGTGATACTAAACTTGAGATGTAGATAGATAGGCTTGCTCGGGAAACACGTGTGTTTGGCTCACAGATTAGACCGTAGGGCGCCACTTCTTCAGTATTTGGAGAAAGAAGACTCCATCATAATTACATTTAAAACGTTCACTTTATTTTTACAGACTGCATTTTACAAAAGATATTCATGTAAATTTTTTTTTTCACATTTACTGTTTTGTTTGGAACAACTACTATCACGTACGTCACTGTGCATGATTTAGATACAATAACTTTCGAAATAAATAATTAGTGGCCCGCGTTCTAGAATTTCTATTTAGAAATAGAAAGTTTTCTCATTTTTTTTTCAATCTTGTGTTTTTAGTTTTTGTCATTAACAATTTTGGATCTTTTTTAATAAATATTTTATTTTTTGGTAAAATTGTTATGTATTAGTTGTTTAAAATGTCACATTATATTTGAATATACCTTTAATTTTATTAATATTGGTATTTTTTATAAAAAGTTTTAGCATTTTTGAATGCAGAAAAATAATTTAGAAATGAGAAGACAAATATTTAAAAAGTCTTAAAAATATAATACATCATTCAAAATAATATAGATTTGGGCTCGTGGCTCAAAGAGCACTGGAACCGGCTCTGCTTCAACGATACAGTTTCACAATTATGTTCAAGATACTCAAATCAAATAATTACACTCATATCTCAAGTATGTAAATACGAGTGGAATCTTATGTATTCTACAGGAACGTATATCAATTAATTTACACAAATTAAAAAAGTATGATTTTGTCTTCAGTTAGTGCATTTGATAAGCCAATATAATCATTTTTTTTATATTAGCCATAGGTAACTTATAAATAGAATTTCTAATTAGTTTTTTAGAGTTGACAACTTTTGTTATTAGTACAAGTTGTCTAGTTAGGCCACTAATTATAAATTGATTTTTATATAATTACGATATATAATTTTAGTTTTTTAAACGAATTTGAAAGAATTTATTTGGTGCGCATTTAATTGTTGCTGATTCTAATGGCTTTCTTATCAGCCAAAAACCCGCTCCGATAGGAATGCGATTGCTAGTACACTAGTGAAGTTAACCAGTGTAGTTTGTGGAGTTGTATTCGTGCGTTTGCAATTTTATGCAAATTTTCTCGGCAGTAATAAGAATTATTATTAGTGTTAGTAATTACTGTGTTGTGTGATGAAGAGTTTATTATGGATATATTTACGTAAATAAAGGTAAATAAATCATTTTTGATACAACCTCCAATTGACATTGTGCTCTGTATCGTGCTTGTTATTGCGTTGATTATGTGCGTTTTGCAATCACTATGAAAATAATGCTGTTTAAAATAGAAAATTGAATGAACTTATATTTATTTTAGTATTTTGATTATTTATTTAAGCAACAATGTATTAAAATATTATAAATTAATAATGGATGGCCTCAACAAACCTACAAAAGCCCTACATACCAAATCAGATTGCTTATTTATTTATCGTTTTATAATTGCACTATTACTAGGACAATTTATAAAATTAAGTTATACTATATTTAAGAAACAGTATTTAACAAATCTACATTTTACATTGTATTTAGTATTTAGTCTAGCAATGAAAAACACAGTGTCTGACAGCTAGTATCATTTATTAAGACCTGTCATAAGGATAAAAAGTAATGGATTGAAACAAATTTGACCGAATATCAACATTATTATGTGCAATTTTAGTTCCTAAAAATTAGTTTATTTAATTGGTTTCCCTAAGCCCCGATGCGATACTACTGCAATCTTTGTCTAAAGTTTTGCATCACTCTTCTCAAGAATACTGGTCTAATACTCTCTTATTGCTTCTTGTATTGTTTGTCATAGACCTTTTGCTTCAGATACCGCCTTATAGAAAGAAGTTGTGGGAATTGGACGGCCATGATATCTCACCAAACCTCGAAATCAAGTGACCAGGAAATATACAGGGTGTTCAAAAAAGATAAATATTTTACATTCTTTTTTGAACACCCTGTATTTTGCTATACATTTTGACTATACACCTTGAAACCATACTTGTTTTTGACCAAGTTCAGAATGAATGGTAACTGTTTGATTATTTTCTTCGAAAAAATATGGTTTTACGATTTCGAATATTGAAACACCGCACAAATGGTGACTTTAGGATCATGAAGTGCTTTTTCATGAATCTGGTGTGGATTTTTTTTAGCCTAGTAGCGGAAATTTGACTTGTTAATCCACTAAGGGCCGATCTTTCAATACTAGTTAAACGATAGTTTAACCAAACGAAGATTAATTTGCAAACCCCGTTTTACGTCGCGTGAGACTTTCAATAAAAGTTCACTTAAAGATACTTATAGTTTGGTAATAAATTAACGCCACAATAGGCATTGCTGTGAATGTCTTTTTTAATATGTTGACGGCGATAGTTCAGTGGTATAATACTAGCTTTACATAAGGAGGGTCCTGAATTAATAAATGCCACATATTCTTAAAATGCGCTGCAGGACGGAGCCCCAGCTCAACTCGGACTTACGACAATTAATAAAATAAACATATTTTTTTAAATTCGTGAATTGTTTATAGCCATCTACATAGAAAACCAAAGTAAACTGTAAAACTTATGTTACAATATAACCTTCTGTAAAGTCTAACATTTTAAATATTTTTTTGAATATTGTTAAGGCTTCTATGCACTCACATGTGTTCATGTATTTGTGTTAAAAGAATCTTTAAGCTGTTATCATGTAATTTTGATCGCATATCTTAGAAACATTATTTGTTATTGTTGACGATTTGCATTGGCTACAACCGCGTTATTTGTACTGGTTTCTCATTACTAAATTTTTTGTTATTATTGGCCACTATTTTTGATTTACACGTTTTTATGTCTGGGCTATCACATCTAAATATATACGCATGATGATTTGACAACTTAAATGTGTTTTTTGTTGTGCTGGCTATCTAAAGAGTTACAGGTTTATTGTGTTATAGACTCTGTTTGGCATGTTCCAAAAAAGCTTAACCAATCTTGCTCTTAAATTTAGACTAGTTAGTTTAATTGTTTACAATTTTACTGACAGTTGCGAAACTAACGGTGCAATCATTTTTTGAGTTTTATCTTATTAATTTTATTTTTTTTAGTTGATGTTTAGATCAATTACATCTTTAATTTTTATAACTTTGTTGACGAAGTTCTCAACCACTGTGAGTAGTAAAAGAAAGTTAGTGTTTGGTGTACCTCTTATCACTATTATCAAGGACGATGGTTATTGCCACGCTAATGAAGGTTGTAGTCACACTACTTTTTTAAAGGTTTACACGGTGAAGGTCAACTAATGTACGAAGGTTTACAATGTCAGTTTTTAAAAGTTTTTACATGTCAACATCTTCTCACTTTTGGTTACAGCGTTTCAACTTAAGTAATGAACTTTTACAAGGTTGTAGCTAGCAAAATTTTTGGATTTCCGTTGAACCGTTTTGCAATTTTTTTGAACACCACTTCGGAACTTTGTGTAACCGCTTTGGAACGCATTTAACCGCTTTATTATTCTAAAGGTTTGGAACTGATTTATTGTTTGAAGGATTGTTATATAATTTAAATGAATATTATCAAACGCCGATTTACCAACCAAAAACACTAGTAGGCAACTTTAATGTCTACCAACAACTTGGGATATAAAATTATGTACATTCTTGACCTTGAAAGAAGTGAAGAAAGCCATAACCTACGTCAAACTTTTGAGCGTGGCCAGTCTGTCCTTGGCCTTGAAAAAAGTCGTAGCAGATGCGCTGAGCACACTTTTTTTTACTACGATTGTGTTTCTAATTTACACATAGTTTAGTGTTGTAATGATATCCGGTTACTCACATGCCCGAAATTGCGAAAATTTTGTTAGTTTGTAGTGGGACTAACCCACCTACTGCTAGCAGTCTCATTTACCTTTTGAGTTTCTACAGAGCATAATTGGTCTTTGGTTCATTTTGCATTTCACATGCTAATAGGGACTAGTTGATAAATATTGATTTTTTTTTTAATTTCTAGGTCTAGACTAACGCGTTAATGATTTGAAGGTTTGTCTACTAAATACAAAAGAATTAAGTTTTTTATTTCTCACCAAGGAACGTTGCTATTAGATTAGCTCAAGAGACAGTTGCGTATGAGACTATTTTGCCAGTGCTGTCGTGTTTTTATGTAGGGTTTTGTATACTTTTATTATTGGGCAGCATCATAATACGAGTGGAGTTTTTTATGTTATCTACCTAGCTTATTTCTACGTTTTTTGGGTAACGTTATACCTTGAATAATTGAGAGAGAGCGTGGCGCAGTGGTCTAGGCATCCGGCCGCTGTACCGAAGATCGTGGGGTTTTACGGCTAAAACCTTCTCTGAGGAGTGATGAATTCTCTCCAGTGGTTCGGAATCCACTTAAAACTTGTAATGTAAGTTGTCAGCATTACAAGCAGAGAAGAGGCTAAGACGCCAGCAGTGGCGTATGAATGGCTGACAAATATACCTCGAATAACAATTTTTTAGTAATTTTGCAAAAACGACTTTAAAGTGTTTTCTAAGTCGCCATTTGATAAAAAGCGACGCTTTTTCAAGTGTTTTTTGAGTTTCCGAATCAATAATGGTATCGGATCAAGGTTTGGACTGTAAGGTGGAGGTTGTAATTATTTAAGGCCACATTCATTGACTACTTATTGGACAATTCGTGGTGAAGTTGTTGTGCAGAAGCAGAGTATTTTTAGCATAATTGTGCGATCTTTTTTGTTTATATTTGTTTTAAAGTTTTTAATAATATTTTTGTAGACATTTACTGTTTGTAATTTTATTTGGCATACTCGATTAAGAGAATTTATTTAGTGTCCTAGAGAACTGTGACGTTTTTACCTTTTTGGAGGATCCCAGTGGTGTTCCAAAGTGTTATCTCTAGTTAAAATTCTATAGAAGATTTTATGTTGGGATAAATCAATTTTTTTTTTGCAGTTTTGTCTTCTACACAGTTTTTTTTTTGGGACTGAGAATTTTAGGAATCCATCGTGCCGACGTTGCTCATTTCCAGGGGTGGAACTCCCGTGTGTCGTTTCGCTATCGAATCGCAATGATGTCAATATGACGTAGCGTTGTTATGTTACTATATAAATGGAACAGCAACGCAACGTCATATTGACGTCAATGCGATTCGATTCGATAGCGAAACGACACACGGTAGTTCCACCCCAGATCTGCAAATAGAATTTCAAAAAAGATCTTATTATTAGTGGTCAACCAACACTAAATTTTCAACTTTGTTGATGATTGTGTCAGTTTGTGCTATTTACCTGTCTTATTTGAACTGCCGAGCGGTTTTCAAACAGAAATGATACCGGTGGTGAAAAAGAAAGGAACAAAAAAGTGCGTGGAGTATAGAACTGAGGGTAATAAATAAAAGACGGAAGCGGAAAAATAATTTGGATTAAGGAACGGGATGTCAGGACAATTGAAGAAAGCTACTTAGAGAAATGAAAAAATTTAAGTGTGTATTTTATAGACTTAGTAAAAGCATTTGACTGTGTTTGGTGGAAGAACCTGATGTTTGTTTTGAAAGAAAAATGGGTATATTGGAAAGATAGAATACTAGTTAAGTAATTTGTATATGAGACAACAAGTAGCAATGAGGATAAATGACAAAAGGAATGTGGTTTGAAATTGGAAAAGGAGTGAGACAGGGCTGTTGTTTATCACCAACGTTGTTCAATATGTATGCCGAAGAGATGGTAGCGGAGTTCTGGAACGGAGACAAGGGAGTGAGCATAGGATGAAGAAGAATATAATCTATTCGACTTGCCGATGATATGATCGTGTTTGCAGAGAGCACAGAAGAACTGAAGATGTTAGATAAAGAACTTGAAGAAATAGAATCAATGTATGTATTGAGTATAGACAGAGGTTATGAGAATAGGAGAGGTGGAACAAATGAAAGTGTACGTGAACGGAGATAAATTGGAAATGTACTGAAATTACAGATGGCAAAAAAAGCTTTTAGTACGAAGAGTAAAATTTTGAGTATCAAGTTAGATATAAACCTGCGAAAAAGGATTGTGAAATGATTTGTAAGGAGTGTGTTCCTACACACATGTGAAACTTAGACGGTAGGAAAAGATGTAATGCATTGAATCATTTGAAATATTACTTGAGGAAGGAGCGTTAGCAGGTACAATTATTAAAATAAAATAAAGGATGGATGGTCATGTATTGAGATGAGAGTGTTTCTTAAAGATTATAAACTGAAGGGTTGTGTATATGGACTTAAAATAGTATATAATGTATTACAAGTATGAAGTTTGGACTCGAACAAAATTTTTTAATGGACTTTTTAAGTGTTGTAAATACTATTTTTTCTATGTAATATATTTAATATATTTTATTTTTTTGAGAACTATTTTTAGTTTTGAAATAATATTTATCTGATAACATTGAATTTTGTTCCACATAATCAGAAAATTAGTCGTAGTTAATTTTCGTAAAAAAAATTGTTGCTACTGACGCTATGATTGCTGCGCAACTGCATCAAATAAGTAGGAATAAGTTGTGTTTGCTGCGAATATTCAATTTTACTTAGTTGCTTAGTTGGCAAGAGTCAGGAGTAGTCTGCTCTTTAACATATACTCTGAGCAAATTTTTGCCGAAGTATTGGACGAAGCACAAGAAGAAATTGTTGTCAACGGAGTAGTAATAAACAACTTGCGTTTTGCGGACGATACTGTTCTACTGGCAGAAAGTGCTGATGAGTTGCAGGCGTTACTGGATAGGGTTGTAGTTAAAAACGAAGAAAGGGGGGGGAAGGGCAGCAAGTCTCCAGCTTCAGATATCTGGGATGCTTATTGAGCAGTAAGTGTGATACCATGCAGGAAATAATGTCCCGCATCGAGCAGGCTAGAGCAGCATTTAGCAACATGAAGAAGGTGTTTACATCTCGTGACTTGTCAATACCCCTACGTATTCGTTTACTACGGTGCTACGTCTTTCTAATTCTGTACTAGGGAATGGAAGGGTGGACTTTAATAAAGGTAATGTGTAGCCGACTTGAAGCGTTTGAAATGTGGTGCTACCGTCGCCTGCTTAAAATATCATGGGTAGGAAGAATCCGAAACACCGAGGTGTTTGCCCGTCTTCAGAAGCAACCAGAGGTCATGTTTACCATCAAGGAACGCAAGCTGGAATACTTTAGACATATTATGAGAGGTGAAAAGTACCATATCTTGCAGAACATCATGCAAAGCAAAATCCAAGTTCAGGAAGAAGACGCACGTCTTGGCCGAAAAACTTGAGAGAGTGTATGGTGTCAGTGTCAGAATGTAAATATACCCACTAGTAAGTTAGCTAAATCATCCCGTGATAGGTGATCAGGATACGGGGAGATAAAAGTTTGCTCATACTTTTTTACAAATAGCACACCTCAACTTAGTTGTTTAATACACTTTCTTTAATTCTTTAAAATAGGCGTTTGTTGCATTTATGATCTACTCATTAGAGCTTATTGGAACTGTACACGTGCGCATTTGTGCATTGTCTTGATTGAAGAGAACTTGTTGTTTATCAAATGCGGTTGTTTTCTTTCAAAACATTGATGAAACGTTCAATAAGTTGCAGTAGTATTTGCCGTTGATTGTTTTTTTTTTTTAAAGGTAATTTATGTGGATTTTGCCGCTGGCTATGATCTTGTAGGTCTATAAAACCGCCTTAACTTTTTTGCTAGTTTGCTTGTAGAAATCTATTGTTTAGACTGTTTTTTGGTCTCTGGTGTATAGTGATGATCCTATGTTTAGACAGACAGATTGTCCATAGTTATGAAACGTCGCAAAAACATTTTTTTGTTGCGCTTGATCATTGCCAAATCTGCTTCTGAAGTTATCATGTGCGTTTTAGGTCGATTGTAAGCCAACCTATCGCGCGGATAGATTTTTCATTATCAAATGTTAGTGTAATATATTGCTTACACGTTTATCGGAGATGCGAACTATATCAACTATGTTGCGAACTTTTACTCTGCGGTCTTGCAATACGATATCAAGGATTTTGTCAATTATTTCTATTTTAGATGTGCTGAACGTTCGGCATTACTTGTACTTGTACGATTGCAACGAAAATTAGTAAATCATTTGTGAATTATTTTAATTGATAGTGAAGTCTTTGTAATATTTAACTGGATAAATAATCCAGTTTGTTTTGGTTTGCGTAATGGTTTTTCCACGCAAAAATAGCAAAAACTTTTTGCCCGTTTGTTTATCTTATTCTGAAGGGCTGATAAATCAAACCTCTTTGTCTTGTTAAAGTTATTGTTTTAAAAACTTTTTTTGCTGTTGTGGCTTTCATATTCTTTCCGTGCATTATCCTTTTCTGTTGTCGAAAGTATTTAAATGTCGTAAAATATATTTTACTAATATACCTTTTTTCCGTGTAAGGTATGTTTTTGTTGTGTAATATATTATTCTGTTGTGCTAATTGCTTTTTAAAATTTACTGTCGTGCAATTATTTCTTTTGTCTGTTTGTTTATCTTATTCTGTCGGGTCGATAAATGTAACCCTTTATTATTAAAGTATGACGTCATGTAAACATGCGTTGCATTGATTTATATTATTATTTACGTTATATCGCAACAATTCCATTACGAATCTACACATATTTACTTATTATAAATCATCTAGCTAATAATATTAATTAAATTATAATGGTGTATTCTAGTATAGAAATATTGCAAACATTACAATATTATTTCATATCACAAAAGCTGAGGCGAGTTATTTTCTAAATATTGAGAGCTGTGCACAATACCAATGGAAGTTGGAAGAGACAGGTCATTTTGAAAATAAAATATTATCGTAACTAGCTGCAACTTAACTTGGAGGAAATGATTAAAAGTATTAGTCTATATAAAACTTTTTGATTGGTATTACATTTATTCGGTCTAATTTTCTAAGAATGACAAATATTTGTTTGTGCACAGTTTGGACGGTTTGCAAACTGTTGAAACCGTAGGTTGCAATATAATCCAAAATAATTTTACATGAATAATCAAGATAATTTGACTTCATATTCTCATAACCTTCGATTTGGTTCTTCAACAATTAATAAATTATTACAACTTTGAACTTTGATATATGCCAGCAGACTTGGTAGTTATATTTATTTGTAGGGTCTGTAAACACATAAATTGACCAATTAATTATATAATAAATAACATATTTTGTCTGTTAAATAATTATTGCATTAATACATATCTGAGAAAAGTTTGTTTTGATGTTATTGAATAACTATCATGTTAACGTATTATTAAACTACTGCAATTGTTCTGTTTTAATAGTAAACACAATAATAGCAAAGCTTGGACAATACCTTACAACATCCAAACATAACAGTCGTGATAAGTATATTATTTTAACTCATGCAAAACCGTTTGCATAATTAAAATTAATATTAAGTATATTATTTATACATATAAACATCATAGCTTCAAAAAATCATAAAAGAATTTGAATAAATAAGTTTATCTGTATTTTTAGTAGAACTGATGAAATATTGCGATTTGCTAAGGAAGGTCTTTATAAATTTGTCTGGAGATAAAAGATATGTTTTTAAAAATAAATAATGGCAATCTGTTTTACCAATGACTTTTAATAGAAAAAATATTTCTGATTTTTATTACTCATTTCAACCAATATTATTGTTATGATTGATTGTTTATTTCTCCTAGACACAAACTTTATATTAAATGCAGATATAAAAAAGTTCTAACGACATTACGAAGCACGCAATGCCATAGAAATAATAATTTAATGATCATAATACGTCATACCTTGACCTTACTGAACAAAAACATCAACTGCGCTGCAGAACTCAAACGAATCAATAAAACGTAGTTTATAGAACAATTTCATTAATAATGAACACCGCACTTTTAAATACTATATCTATGCGATTAAAGGATACAAATATATCCTTGAATTAAATTACATAACTTTACATCCGAAATCCAAGTGTATTGAACTAATGATAATGAACCATTATCAGACATTCCACCTTGCCAAAATACACATCTCTCGTTGTTTGATACTTATTATTTGTACGTTAAATTAGTATTTAAATTTTGATGCAAATGTTTATATTACAAAATTTAATACACTTGTAAATATTTACTATCAATCAAATTGATGACTATGCGAAATTTAGTATTTACAATATACAATACATAATCTATTTAAATATTAGTGACTGATATATTAGCAGTAATATATTTGCTAGGAAAATATTAAGGTTATTTAAATACCGGCGGCTTAGAATGGTTAGCTCACTACGTTTAATTGCTTGTGAAAAGTAAAGAAATTAGCACTTACTGAATGTTAATTAGTAATTTGCATGTTGCTTTTGCCGTGTACATATGTTGTCAATATTATTTTCAGTTGCGATTAAAATGACATGTTACTGTAATTGAGACAAGGTTTATACACCATAGACACAAGGCCGATTAAGTGTTACATTTCATCGATGATAATGACAATTTCCGCGCCGCATTTGTTTAACGTATATTTTTTTATTGTGTCATATGTGACAAAATAATTGTTATTACTTATTTTTATGATCTATTAAACATGTTAGTTTTTTAATTTGTAAGTAGTTCTAACAGAATTGTTTTGATTTGTTATATACAGGGTGTCAGAAATACGTGCGCAACACTTAAATAGGTCGAACTAACTAAATTCATTATAATATAAAATAAAACACTAACTAAGTTTTTTATCACAAATACTTTATTGATATAAATATATATATATTACTAAAAAATACATATCAATACAAACAAAAGTTCACGAGTCGAGTTTCGACTTTTAAAAGTCATTGTCAAGTAAGACAAATAAAAAATACATTTATACAGACAAGTTAAAGAAGTAAAAAACTCAGTTAGTGTTTTATTTTATTATTATTATGGATTACCACATAGTAAAGGTCTCAACCATCCTTTATATTAAATTTATCAATTTATAAAAATGTGTACCTACAGTTATATTCATCTTAATGTTTGTCCGACCTGTATTAGTTCTGATGTTTAGTGCAATGTATTTTTAATTATCCACTAATCGTATACAAACTGCATATTGGCCTCAAACTACATCAGTTTGTAATGATTGATTTATTTATAACACAATCAACATTAACTATGGAACTGTGGGCTTTAGAACTCTTGACCACCTAGAAACTCTACGATCAATTATAGAGAAGGCACAGAATATAATGTATACATTTCGCATTTGTAGATTACCACAAAGCTTTTGACAGCATCGAAACATGGGTTTTTCTCTCTGCAATGAACGACGCCAGAATCGGTTTGAGATATTCAAAGATCATCAGAGACATAGACCAACACGCTACTTTCCATAAAAAAATGGACGAAGAACTTATTACAAGGAAAATATCTCTCGGTACAGGAGTCGGGCAAGGCATACAATGTCTCCAAATCATACAGTGGAACAACAAAGGTTTCAAAATGGACGGCTAAATCTATAAACTATCTAAGATTATCCGACGACATAGTATTAATAAGCAACAACATCTAAGGAATAAACACATTGCTTACAGAACTGAATGAAAAATCACGACATTTAGGTCTACTAAGTGAACTTAAATAAGACAACAGTAATGAGTAATGGTCTATAACATCTACGGACTAGAAACAATGACCTTTCATAAGTTACAAACAACACAAACATCTATTAAAGAATAGCAGACGTGAGACATCATGGGGGCGTATTGCGAGTCAGAAATGGATATGGACCCCGGACACGTTGCAAGACAAACTATAGAAAGGTGGACATACAAAGCAATTCAATAGAGACACACAGCGTAGTAGAGGAAAACCACAAATGCGATTAGAAACGACATCGACATATCATATAGAACTAAACAAGTTATTTTATGAAAATCAATTTGTATTTAAGAGCAACCAATCAAAAAAACTAGCTGTTCAACGTCTTTTACAGTTAGTTTTGGGTTGATGAATATGTTTATAAAGCTGTTCTTTTATGACTGTGTCCTATCTTTTGTTTAAAAAACTGATTTTAGTACAGTATAATGCTTTTATCTTCTTATTTGAGTAATCACAAACCATATGTACATTAATGGTGTAAAGTTTCAAATGCTTTTAGAGATAAGTCTAGTACACAAGGAGTTTTGTTAATCTTATTATACTGACTGCCTAAAGTAAAATAACACCAAGAAAGCTAGAAGCTCAATTTTTATGAAAATTTTAGGCACATACAGCCAGATAGCCTCTATAATAGGCAACTTAGTATACACAAAAATTATGTTAAATGTGGTTAAACTAATGCCTTTGCTCGTTTTAGCATTTTTTATTTGCCTTAACATTTTAAACATTCCATGGGCGACGTTGTTCTGGGGTTGAAAGATGCCAAAACGGGCAAAGGCATAAGTTTAACCACATTCAACATAATTTTTGTGTATACTAAGTTGCCTATTATAGGAGCACACTATTCGTGTCTGGCTGTAATAGGTTGTTCAAACTAAGAAATGATTAAAAATTCAACAAAAGATTATGATTTTTCTTTTCTTTTAATAATGAGTTGCTTATTTATGATTTCTGGAGCACTCAGCAACTTGCTTAGGCATGCTAGAAATCAATTTGTCAATCATAGTCTGAAGATGGTTCAGTCTTCTACCGATTGTATCTCACACGTGTTCAATAAATAATAAGTCTGGAGAACGAGAAAGCCCTGAAAGTAAATCAATATTAGCTAGTTCTAGGAATTCTATAGTAACCTTAGCTGTATGCGGTGTTCCATTATTCTGTTTGAAAATGAGGGTTTTCAACCTTTTCAGATAGGGCATTAATAATAGATCTAGAATCGTGTTATTATAGCGATTTGCTTTCAATGTTTTTGGAATGAACCCTAGAGGAGATTTACTTTTACAACAATTGCTCTTCATAATATTGCCTAGCGAGTTTCACATCAAACTTTGAGGCGACGTTAAAGATAACTTGCTTCCGTTGGTTGACTCATTAAAGTTTCTAATTGCACCATTATAGACGGCACTTTTTATGGTGAGGATTTTAGGGCAAACAAATAAACACCAATTGCTCTTGTTGTTGAAATTCGGTTCAGGAGAGCGACGAGCTGATGAACCCAATTTTGTTGTTTTTGTTGTGTAGAGTTTCTTGTGCATCTAGGCCGTAATGTCCTCTGTTGTCCATGTCCTTCGATTTATTTACGCCAAGGTTGAGCTATTGTAATGGCACTTCTGTTAATTTGTTGGGCAGAATCACAAATTGACAAACCTTCTTCTCTGAACCCGGCTACTCTACCGCCTTCGAAATCACTTAATTGTTACAAAACGCCACGTTGACGAACTTGGGGCATATTTTGAGTTAAATGAGGAACTAATCTACTGATTTGCACGATAAAATTAATTAAACTGTTTATTGAAGAGAAGAACAGATTGGAGCGGATAATTTTTGTGTTGAATACTGAAAGAATTGATGCAGTTAATGGTATTATATTATCTGACTGTCGATTTGTAGTAAAACTGATACTGAAGGTTTTATATGAACGACGGCTCAACACATAATTTATGTCGATTTGGACATGAAACAAAATTGCAGCAAAATATAGCCAGCATGGGTGGAATCATTACACTTAATCTAAGCTTGTTTTAAAGAGGATGCTGATATTGTATGCAGCATTGTTACCATGGATTAAATTTGGGTACATTTTTACAACCTAAAAACAAAGTAGTGGAAGCATTATTTTTTTTAAGGTCAAACAAGTTTTGAAAATCTATTGGAATAATTTTTGCTTCAGTTTTTTTAGGACTGTTGTAAAGTTGCCATGATTGATTATTTTAATAAAGGAAGAACTATATTATTTGACTTCTACGAAAAACAAAAGTTTTTGAAAAATGGCACATTTTATTGGAAACAGTTTGTGGTTTAAATTGCTTGAACATCTTTCTTATTTATCAGATCTTGTTTCTTGGACGATGATTTTAATACTCGCATGTTTTTTTAATCTTCTTAGTAAATGCTTTTTACTTTTGTTACAATAAGGTTGATTGTGTTTTATCGTGCAGTCCATCACAATACCCGTACCCTAATATAGTTTTGTGGTTTTATTTTTGAAAACCATGTTTTTATTGGTGTTTAAACGTTATGACAACGCAAGCATTTATAGAACCATCTTTGCATTTGTTTCTATTTCTATTATTTTTTGTGTTTAATAGTATTTACAATGTCTTTCTGATTTGTTTAAATATATTTTTTTTTTGTTTTTGTAGTCTCTTTCTGCTTTTATTTTAGCTTTGAATTCCGTAAATTATCTTCTGATTAACTTTTTTATTTTTGTAATTGACCAATGAGCACCACTTTGATTCTATTTTTGTCATTTAAGTTTTATTGAGTAATTTTTAACTCGGCTTTTATACTTTATTATGTTCTAATAGAGTTCTATTTATATCTTCAACTGCGCACTGTTTTAGACCAAATCTCATGTGAGTATTTGCACTACATTTAGATAACAATAGACAATGGATTTTTTGTCCAATTGCGTATAATTTAAATTTATTGAGTGACTAACTTTGTGTGAAGGTTGTTTATTATTAGTAGATATCCATATGTAATGGTCTTTAACATAGTACTGAGCGGATTAAGTGCAAGTTAAAACCATAGCCGGGCTCAATGTTTAATGAGTTAATAGTTTAATAATAATGTTGCCCTGTACCTCTAAACGATAGTGTTGCTTTTTAGATTCTTATAATTTATTCTATTGACTGTTTTTTTGTCTATTTTGAGTACTTTACGTAGCCACTAATGGGGAACCAAGTCAAACGCTTTCATACAAACGATTTAAAAGATGTTTTTTGATTATCTGCTTTTGTTGTAGCAACTGTTTTGTTTGTGTCTATAATTTTAGTCAAAAGTTTTTATAACGTTGGTAGGCACGTTATTGGTCTAAAGTTTTTAGCTCAGTACAGTCAGTTGTGTTATAGTCTTTCTGAACTAATATATTTTGCTTGAGATGCATTTTTTATTGTTAGAGAGATCTAATGATTTCAACCACCAAGATTTTATTTTACGTTACTAAACGTATGAAATCCTATTACAAGCATGTTTGTTGTGATTTTATCTTGTTGTTTTTGATTTGTTTAGTGATGTTTTCCTACTTTATATGATTAAGAACTTTTTAAGATCTTTGTGCTGTTTCTTAATATCTTTAAATATTAGTAGGTGCTTTCAAGCTTTATATGTTTTACAAATGATGCTATTAACTTCAAATTTTCTCAGGGTTTTATTGTTACACATTTGTCAAACTAAATTTTATTCTTATCTTCTTCTTCTTCTTCTTCTTATGACATTATCCATTTATGGATGTTAGCGACAATATGGTTTATCTCTTTGCGGTTCTTGTCTGTGTGGATCAGATTTTCGATGGTCCTCAGTCCCATCCATTGTCTTATGTTTTTCAGCCACTACATCTTTTTTCTTCCGACTCTCCTCTTTTCGTACTCTCGTATTTCTGGTTTTGCATGACATTTTTCAAATATTCAGTCTTCCTTCATTTTATCGTAGTGATCAGCTCACGACTTCTGTTTGGCCGTCGCAGGACTTTTTTGTTGGTTATTTGCGCGGTCCATGGGATCTTGAACATTCTGCGATAGAGACACATTTTTAAGGCTTCTATTCTGTTTATTGATGTTACTTTCAATGTTCACCTCTCAGTACCGTAGAGGAGCACAGACTATATTTAGCATCTGACAAATCTTATTTGGAGGTTCAGATCAAATTTGGTGTTAATAAGGACTTCTCTGAATTTTATAAATTCTGATTTTAGTGTCCGATAAGTGATCGGTGATTAGTATTGTGTTGTCTGCATAACGTATATTGTTTAGCCATATACCGTTGACCTTTATGCCATTTTCTAGGTCCGTGAGTGCTTCCAGAAGTATGTTCTCAGAATAGATGTTGAACAAGGTGACATAACACATTCTTGTCTCACTCTTCTGCAGATCTTGATTTTACTAGTTTTTTCGTCTTCTATTTTCATATGGGCTACCTGGTTCAAGTATAGGCTCTCTATACATCTAATATCTTTTTGATCGAGGTCTAATTGTTTAAGGATATCAATAAGTTTGTGGTCTTCCACTTTGTCGAAAGCCTTTTCGTAATCTATAAAACAAAGATATACGGGCTTTTTCTGGTCGTAACAATTTTGTACTACTACTTGTGTTGCAACAATAGCTTGTTCCTAGTCCTTTCCTGAATCCAAACTGCGTGTCGCCAATTATTCTTCACATTTTTGATATATTCTCTGGTGAATTATTCTGAGGAACAACTTTAAGGTGTGACTTATAAGACTAATGAGCCTGTGGTTTTTGCATTTTTGGCGTTTTTCTTTTTAGGCAGAGGTATGAAGGTTGATGAGAGCTATTGGTTGGGAAACTGACCGGTATCATACACTTTATTGAAGATATTGTGCACTGGGACTTTATCTGGTCTTACAGCTTTATTGTTTTTTATTGTTTTTATGGCTTTTTGAATTTCGGTTTTGATTGACGGATCTGTCAGTTTGTTATTTGTCTCTGTGGTATTGTCTGGTCGTTGGTCTGTAAATAGATTTTCAATATATCTCTGCCATACCTTTTTTTTTTCTCCTCAATGTCTACGATTATTTCATTTTTTTGATTCGCTAACATGGAGAAGTTGGTTTTTCGGAAAACCCTAGCTGTTTTTTTTTTTTTTAGTTTTTTGTTTTGATGTTGACATTCATTGGTGAATTTCTAATCGTTCTAAAGGTAGAGATGTTCAACAGAAAAGTCCTCAATACAGATAGAAACGGGCTTAAATTTGAGCCATCGAACACGATTTTGGTTACGTTTAGAGGTGATTTTATTAAACTTTATTTTAAATTTTAATTTTCAGCTCTTTAACGTGTATGTGCTCAAAGTAATTAAGTGCTTCAAGCGGCCCGCACTGCACCAATAAGTTTGGGTCAGCATTAGCTAAAAGAATTTGTTTTGAATATGTTCGGCAATATAAAAATTAAAAAGCTATGGTCTTTCATGGTTATTTCTTCTAGGAAGCTATACAGCGTAACCAATTTTAAAGATCTGAGATCTAACTATGCAGCTAGATAGGGATTAATAAACTATTCTCCACATCTTTATTCCAATCTATAAATTCTATTTGCTATTATAACGACCGGTGATCTCTGACTATGAACCAAAATGAGAGAAATTTCTTAAGCGGAAAAGATCGAATGGCAAGTCTCTACAGAAACTGTATTTACAAAAACATATATCATTTTAATCTTTGTTTGGTGTCTTGACATATAATTCCCTAGCGTACCCTTTTTTAGATGCAAAATTGTTTATCGATACATTGTTTATTTATAACCTTATGGAAATCTTAGTCAAGGCACAAGAACACAACTCACACAAATCAATCCCTTCTCATGGTTTCTGCGCCGATACGTGTGGTTAGATGGAATATTCAATATGGATGTATTAAAAAAAAAACACTGTTACGCATGCTGCAAGAACTAAATATTAAGGCAGTTGCACTGTGTGGAACTTAAATTTGTCTAAACAAACTTTTTGTAATTTTTAGATTTCTTTCTGCAACATAAAAGAGGATGGTTCTGGTGGAATTTTTTCTTCTTTTTTTAGCCGTGGTTTTAATTTGTTTAGTTTTTTATTTTGAATCTCATCATACTTTCAAGTTATCGTTTCTTCTTTATTTTCTCTTTTTTATTAAAGATGGCGACTTTAGCGCCACTATTTGCAGCTGGGTCATCATTATTATAACAGCAATGGATTAGAGTTAAAAGCAGCAATAGATTCTTTTGGTCTCATTGTTCTAAAAGATCTATTTGTAACGAACATTCACATGAACGTAATTGATTCGGTTATAGTCTATCCCGATATTTCTCTAAAATGTTATTTGCACACTGCAAGATACATACGATAGTATTTACTTTTATATTATTACCAAAGTTTACCTTTCTCCGTTTTAGTTTGTTTTTCAAAATTACTCTAAACAACTTTGTAAAAAAATGCTTTGGTTTCTTATAGAGAGATTCTTTTTGCTAAATTTGAAGGCACAAGAGTACCAACTATTTGTTACCAGTGTTCTGGTCAACAAAAGAACTTATTATATTTGTCGCACATGGAAACTATCTCATCTTGACGCGACTAAAAAGTCTATGGCCTAAGCAAAGAGGCGTAGCTTTGCAAAAAGAGGGAGAGTTTTTGCAGTTTTGTTACCAGAACTTCCTTACTTATGGTCAACAATCAAAAAAATTTCTAGAATTTCTAGACCTATTACTTATGGAGGTAAGATAAGACTTGCGTTACAAAATTAATGTAAAAATTAGCTCTTTTATACGTTTGACACCAGTCGGCAGTCACTTTATTAGATGTCGTCAATAAAACTTTTTACAGCGTCTATACAGATTAGCGCATTCAACCTAGTTCTTGCTTGCAGAAAAGATTCAATGATAGCATTTCCTGCTCTATGTTACAATTATTATCCACCAAATTGTATCTTGTTGACATTTTGGAAAAGTATTAAGGTAGTACCCATATCAAAGGGAACATCTTCTTTGGGCATGACCTTAGTTTTAGACCTATTGTCATTTTCTCTTGTGTTTTTATTAATATCTCGGCATTTAATGAGGTCTCTCAATTTGACTGATTGATCAATAAGAGCTCCTTTTCCAAATTATTTGTATCTCTTATCAAATTTTTATGTACTTCTCAACATTGGCCTAATCACATTAAATTTTTTACTGGCGAATGTATTTTATGATTAGAGTTTTGAAGACACCAGACAGTTTCTCACGTTCTCATCTGTATTTATTTTGTAGTTTCCACTGCTCAACATTTGAACTGGTACACTTATATAACATGCAGTAAAAGTAATAATAATAATAAAATAATAAAAACAATAATAATTAAGGGTGTGTTTCGGAATGCAAACAAATGCCTATCGAATTACATTTTTGAAACAATTGTTGTTTATATGTCATGAGTGCAGTTACTGAGCTTGCGGACGCTTGTACTTATCAAGTTTAAGAGAATTTTTGCGAATATCTTGAGTCTTAAGTTCTAATTCAGAGTGGTTGACTGCATTTTAAAGATGTCATTAAGGCGTTTAAGTGTTAAAGAGATGAGCCAAGCGCTGGGAATGCATCGCTAAGAACTGTTGCTGCCTATTTCAATGATTGCCACAATGTGATCAGAAGAGTTCGAATGCGTTTTATGACACTGGAACTGCCTAACGTAGGCATGGCGGAGGGCGAAATTGCAATACAACAGTTAGGGAGGACCGGTTTATTACGATTCAGTGTTTAAGGAATAGATTTTTTACTGCAAGAACTCTCGCAAGTTCATTTATTGAAAGCAACAGGTACTTAAGTATCCACTCAATCAGTAAGAAGAAGGCGGTAAATTTATGGTCCAGATCTTCTAAAAATGTTCATTGTTGACCAGATCCCACAAAAGAAGAAGGCTAGAGTGGGCATACCAACATGCAAATTGGAGTGTTGAAGATTGAGGTCGTTGTTCAGTGACAAGACCAGAGTGCGTCTCCATAGCTCCGATGGAAAAATGAAAGTTTTGAGAAGCAGATAAGAACGTTATATTGAGAACCACGTGACTTACCATCAAGCGTATGGAGGCGGTTCAATTACCGTTTGGGGAGGTATTTCTGCGACTCGTACTGAATTGGTTATGCTTGGAAATGCTACAATGAATAGTGGCAGGTACCTTAATGAGGTATTAGAACCTGTAGTGTTGCCATTTGCCAATGAAATAGGCGATGGTTTTGTGTTTGTTGATGATAATGCGCGTCCTTATAGAACAAGGCAAATCAATGCATTTTTTTAAGAGAACAATATTACTCACAAACTCTCCAGATCTTAATCCCATTGAGAACGTATGGGATTACCTAAAAATGTTGATAAGGTTACGAGGAGTGGATCCAAACAATCACCATCAGCTCCGAACTGCCGTTATGGACGAATGGCTAAATATTCCTCAACATTACATTCGGGATTTGATTTCCAGCATGCCAAGGGGTCATAAGAGCTAGAGGAAGTTTCACGCATTATTAATCTTTTAGTGTTTGGTTATCATTTCTTTCCAGAGCATGCTTTTCTGTAATACAAAAAATGAAGATTTTGTTGTTTTTTTATTAAAACATTTGAAATTTGTTATTTAAGTTTTATTCTTTTAATTTTTTGTCTTAAAAGTGTTTCCAGAACTATATATTATCAAAAGCAAGAAGGCGTTTCTCAAAAAGTAGTAGTCATTTGTTTTTTATATATATTCTTGTAAGTGTACCAGTTCAAATGTTGAGCAGTGTATATGCTATTTATAAGGCGTTGTTTCTAATTTTTGTTAATAATTAGACAGAAACTATAATATTTTTCGATTCTTAAAGTTTTTTGATGCTATACTTATGTTCTTATGCATCCAGTATTAAAGGAAACAATTTGGGTTCTTTACATCAAAAATATTATTATTGTCTTGCGAAGTAAAACTTAATTTTGTACCAAGTCATGCGGGATATGAGTGGTGAGGCGGTGTAATGATATTTATTATATTACTGTCAATTTGCAGGTAAACATAAATTCTTGGCAACAATATTTTAACTAGCTAGAGTAAAGAACCCTATTTATAAAAAAAAAACGTTTGACGCTATATTTTTATCATTGCTTATGGCTTCACATAGCTAAATCACGTATGAAGTAGCATGTGAACTTTTTAAAATACTGCAACATTTTCATGTTTAGAAATGAAATGTTTAGACTAAATAACACGATAACATATCTAGTTATAAAATGCACGCGCATATTTCAAAATCATAGTTGATAACTTAACAAACATGACACATATACACGCATGCATCATCTTACACTCGATAGATATAGATAATACTTATACTTCTTTTTGTTTGCAGGTGAGTTTTATTATTACTACAACCGATAAAGCAGGGTGACGTAAGTTAAATTTATTATTTCATTTTATTTAAGCTTTCCACAATCTATTGTTAAATACTTATCAATGGTGTTATTTCTTGTCGTCAGATTGTCTGCAATTATCAATTAATTACGCATAACAATGTTAATAACATTGTGCAAAATTTTTCCTTTTATTTTATAATAAATTTACAACAATAACAGTATGAAAAGTCGACACTCTCAAATCCTGTTTACTTAAACGCTGTTAACGGAAATGTAAAAAAACCTTTTTAATTAACAGAAATTGCTTTTTAATACTTTGTATTTATACGTTAATATTTTTAAAGCAGACGAAAATAATATTTTATAAATAAAACTCATAAAATTGATGTTTTATTAGATTTTATTGTATCTAATTTTTGAAATGTGTCATAATTATAAATATTGGGTTTTATTTATAAATCTATATATCTATATATGTTTGTTTAAATTTGAAAGTTTATTAATAATGTTTCTGTGCTGATGCGCTGTCTATGTATATTTATAAATTGTTTATATTTTTTTTAATATGATTTTTTTGTAATATTCAATCAACAATTTGCATTACTATACTCACTATAGGTATACTAGACAAGTTTATTCTAACGCACCCATTCCGTATGAAAATACTACAATTTGACTAAATTTTGTGAAAATATTCATATTTTTTTCAATAACTTTTTCTCAGGTATATTCGGACTTCAAAATAATGAAATGTATTGACTAAAATAGTTTATTTGGTTTAAAGTTCTTACTTTGGCTTTGAAGCCTGCGCCCAAAATAGCACTAAAAATTATATTTGTGTTGCCTTTACACCTAATATGTAAAGTTATTGTATTCAATATAAACTTTGACAGCAGAAAATCTACATCTGATCGGTTTTGATTGTCGTATAATTTTTCGCCGAAGTAGTGAAGTTAGTCTAGACATGTACCCAAGATTCATCTTCTGTTAAAATATTGTTTAAGAAGTTGTCACGCAACTTAAGCAGAAGAGGGAGAAAGGAAAGAATTTGGCATTTATTATCGTGATTGGAGGTTTTATGAGGTTATGAGGTTTTTAATGACTTTTTAATAATTTTAACATATTTTAAAGTTGATGCAACCACAAATCCATAACAGTTTGAAATCGTTCTCACTGTGGGAGGAGGTGCAAAAAAGTTTTGCTAGCCTTTTTGTTGCTTGTAAAAGGCTACGCATTGGCGAGGAGATAACCTACAGTTTGTCTGGGACAAGTCAAATTTATTTGTAAGTTAACTTTTGACATTACTCACATAACATCTTGTAAAACTCACCTACATGTTTGTCTCCACGGTGATCCAAAAGGCAGAAAAGGGGGATTCTGGTAGTTGAGGGGCTAATACTCATGCAACATTACTTTGGCATTAGCTTCTGGTAAAACAGGAGGTTAAACTTAACCCAGTTTTAATCAATCAGCTTGTTTTGTTTAGGTCCAGGTATTGCAACATGTTCAAAATGCAGTACAGGAAAACATGACTTTAATCTATGCACCAGTTTATTTTTATGCATGAATTATAATGGCAAGCAAGCACTCCTTTTATTTTAGTGATTGTCCCAAAATGAAAGAGGAAAGGAAGATAGCTGAGATAAGACTAATAAATAAACCCTCTTACTTTGGTGCTTAAATTGATATAGAGCAATTACGGCTCTTACTTTTTTTAGATTGTTTGCTGCAGTTACTGAAACTCCTATTCAACTACCAGCAATTTACTGCTCTTATCTAATAGGTTTCTTGTGTTTTTATTGGGTTTAAAACTAAAACTAATTACGGTTCAATTAAGACTAAACTCACAACGAGTGGGCCCTTAACAAAAACCACTAAAGGTGGGTGTAATCTTAAGCCAAAACTATCCAAGGTGTTGGTTTGTATCGGGTCAAAACCAATTAAGCGGTAACTTATTCCAAGTCGAAGCTTTAATAGGCTCAATTCATGTGAAAGCCTGCAAAGACGGCTTCCGAATGTAGGCTACCGCTACCTGAGGTGCAAGGATTACGCCTAAAGTATTGATGTCGTCAGAGTGGAAGATACTTTTTTGTCACCCACTTTTACAGATAAAATTATGTCAAATAATGGGGGTTCTACTCTCCTAGATGATATTTCTGAAGAGTTAAAATTGCGTTTTTATCGTAGTTTTAAAAATGGTTTCAATCATTATACGATCCAACTAAATACGTGCAGTGCTTGTTGGGTCGGACATGGGGCCGTACATTTTTAGTTGTTATCATCTCTTACACTGGGCAGCAACGCGCTTTTTTGGAAAACAATTGATTTTGTCGGTTATTTTGCATGGATCCAGAGGTTTAGCGCTACTGAAAACACTATAAGTGACGTCCATCATGCCCATTCAAGAACAGAACCTCTGGATAATGTATGAGTTAGTTGTAAATTTTGTACGGCGACAGGTTTGGTTCAGTCTCAGGAAGCGTGAGTCTCAATTGGGATTATCTAGAACGACGATTTACTGCATAGTGCGATCTAATTTGCATTTTTAGATCTACAAACTTGAATGCAATGTTAGAGAGATTTAACAATATTGAAAAAAAAAATTATGTCTGTTTTTTATTAGACGAGTACTAATCGTCAAAATTTCTGCTTTTGGTCAGAGATGAACTCAACAATGTTGCTTAAACGCTTGTTACACAGCTTTGATGTAACTGTGTGGGTTGCTATGTCAGCTAATTGCATTATTGGAGCTTATTTTTTTGAGTATTATAAAGGGTGGGCCATCTAACTTTTGGAGTTTGAATCGGCTATAAATAAAAAGTAATGATCATTTTTTTTTTAATTATGAGTTTATTAGATAGATTGGACATTTTTATTTACGAATTAAACGCAACAACATTTAAGTATCTGCCACGGCTGGTTTGACAGTAACCCATCCGATGAACCTAATTTTTTAGTACATTTTTGATTGTTTGGGCTTCAATACAGTTTATAAATATTGCGCCGGTGATTTGATACTGTGTTCATTTAAGTTATGTCTTAAGCATGATTACAGATATTCTGACATGCTAATTGCACAAAATATAATAATAACTAAGTGTAGACGAACCGGCCCGGGGCGCGAGAAGGGTAGAAATTAGTTCACTCTTTTGCAGTAAAATAATGCGATTGCATGAAATGGCAACGGACGACGGTTGATAAAGTTTGTCGACGTCTATTTCTATTTTTCACATTCCGTGAATAGAATTTGGCAGTTTTTAACTTTATTTAGTCGAATTTTGGTTTTTTTGATTAATATTTTTGATATTCCGAAACAGGATTTTGCTATATTTCAGATTTTATGAACATTTCTATACTTTTTAAAAGTTTATTTAAGGCCGGATTTGTCTATTTTTGACATAATTTGAACAGAGTTTTGTAGATTCAATTGTTTTTTGGTCGCATTTTAGTTTTTTGAAAATGTTTCAATATTTTATAACCGGATTTTGCCATTTTTAACCATTAATAAACATAATTTTGGTGCTTTCTTACAATATTTTTATATTTTGTGGACAGATTTTGTCATTTTAAAAAATAAATAGAATTTTGTAGATTATGGCCGGATTTTACTATTTCTAACAATATTTTGTTATTTTGCACTTTTATAACCGGATTTTGCTGTTTTAAAAGTTTTATTATATTTTTTACATTATTTAACTGTTTGTGACCTGTTTCTGACTCTATTTCGATGTTGGGTTTTGTTATTTTTGACATTTTATTGTAGAAGTTTACTCTTTTTACATTTTACGGCCGAATGTTGGTTTGGTCAGGGTGGATTGACCTTTTCAGTAAAGAACTCCGTACAACATGTATTAGAAGCAGTAAGTAGCCTTTTAACTGCATTTTTTTTTTTACTGACCGTTTCAATCTATATTTTTCCGAATGTCATTCTGGACATTTTCTTTTCATTGATTAATTACTTGATCAACTTTTGTTCTTATTTCTGTTTATAGGTGATTTAAATCTTGGGAATTAGAGAAAAAAAGATTATGACGCGTTTAAGCTACTATCGACGAATGTTAAATGTTGAAACTTTTTGCAGAGAAGTTTTTTTGGTAGAATGTTGATTGTGAACAAGCTAAACTACACAAACGTCGTTTTTTATTCTAAGTTTATTCACTCTTAAATTGAAGAGAACCTATTACCTTATTTGAAGTACAAAGCTGTTGCTCGAAGAACTTCCCGTCGATAAGATGTGGGAAGAATTTTTTTGGTCAAACTGCATCTGTGCCTGTTAGCGATCAAATTAATACTGAGCTTCTTGAAATCTTATGGCCGTTGTGTATTTTGACTCTTTCAGCGATGATTCCAAGAGATTAAATTAACACTGAGAAACACTCTCTGTCAATTGTCTCTGACGAAGTTGAAACATATACGCATCGTTTAGTGTTTAAGAATTTGACTCGGATTTACTTGAAGCACACAATACTGCTCTAGATGTCGATTTGATACACAATGATATGCTTAAGCATTTAAGTTTAGCTTTAGGCACTTTATAATCGAGCATGGTCAGCAGGGTATGGATCTCTAATCCCGTAGGTATCAGAGGCAATGAAAAAGCTAATGTGCTTGTCAAGCTGGCAATAACTTTGGGATGTTTGAAATTTTCTAACTGGCAGTTGGAATGGTTTGCTATTTAATACAAGCTGTGATGCGCCAAAACCGTAATACCGAATATGTAACGTTTGGAATTTGAACTACCGTTTATTTTGTTTTTTAAAGGTATAATGACAGTTATGAGTTAACAGAAATTTAGTTTTATGTTTGACATTTACGAAATGGGACGCTTTACACTTGAACAAAGTTGGGAAATGATAAAAATTTACTTCCAAAGTGGTGAGTTTTCTACTCAAACGGTAAAAAAAATACGAAACAACTTTGATAGAAAAGAAGTGCTTTCAACGCAGTTTGTGAACCAATTTGTAAAGCGAGTTTGCAAAACTGGATTGTTAGTGGATAAAACAACACGTTTTCGTTTTCGTTCAGTGCGCTCAGCCGAAAGAAATAATGCTGTTGCTCAGAGTTTGCGTGAATATGCATCAATATCAACTCGTCATTGCTCTCAGGAACTGAACATTTCTTATACTTCTCTAAGGAGAATTTTGCATAAAGACCTTGGTTTGAAGGTCTACAAAGTTCAATTAGTCCAAGACATGAAGCTTTATGACCATCTGATGCGTTTTCAGTTTGTTCAATGGGCTAAAGGTCGTTTGGCCGAAGATGAGCATTTTTATCGAAAAAACGTGTTTTTTGATGAAGCTTATTTTTATCTCGGAGGCTATGTCAATAAGCAAAATTGACGTATTTGGGGATCAGAGAATCCACACATTGTTGAACTATTGAACAACCTATGCATCCACAACGATTAACAGTTTGGTGTGGTTTTTGGTCCGGCGACATTATTTTTCTTCGAAAATGAGCAAGGAGTCGAAGTTACCGTCAATAGCGAACGTTATTGTGCTATGCTAAAATAATTTTTGTTTCCAAAAATTGAAGAGTATGAA
Organism: Tachinus rufipes; assembly: GCA_963932245.1. NCBI lineage: Eukaryota > Metazoa > Arthropoda > Insecta > Coleoptera > Staphylinidae > Tachinus > Tachinus rufipes. Next base: position 37,897,419 of record OZ010741.1, on the reverse strand, counting down.
ATGGATGACATTTGGTTTCAACAGGACGGAGCCTCAGCCAACGTAACCATCGATCTTTTGCGCACTGTTTTTGGAAATCGAATAATTAGCCGAAATGCTGATGTCCGTTGGCAGCCTAGGAGCTGTGATTTGACCCCGTTGGTTTTTTTCTGTGGGGAGACCTTACGGATAATTGTTACGCTATCTACCCAGAGACAATTATTGCTTTGAAACACGAAACTGAAGTTGCTATTTATGCGATTGGAGTTCAAACAATTGAAAATGTACTAAAAAATTGGGTTAATCGGATGGGTTACTATCAAGCCAGTTGTGGCAGTTATTTGAATGATGTTGTGTTTCAGTTATGTTATTCTCACGCGACTTACAGGCTTTTGTTGGCATCTGAGATGTTCTCAGTTTATGATATATGTATTCTTCCGTTAGTTCTTAGTTTATCTTATTGGATTGTCAGCAGTTTCTGGAACAGAGAGCCGCAAACAAGTTATTACCGTTGAGTGAATGAATATTAGAAAGAGGCGCTAGGCTAATACATTTGTGCGTACTCGTGTACACCGCTGCTATAGATGTATCTATTCTCCTTACACACTAGCTATCTCCAAATCTCGGGAGTGGATAGCTAGTTTATAATCATTTTAATATGTTTTTACTCAACGTTATCACCGAGTCTATCGATTGTCTTGGGCAATTAGTTTTTGGATATCTATGGTATGTTCAAATTTGTTCGACAAAGCTATGAATGTTTATTTATTGTGTATTGTAAAAACCAGCAGGGTTTAGAACCTTGTACACTTTAGACAGGAAACTTTTAGTCATATTTTTTTCTCTCCATCACTTGATACTTAAATTTTGATTGTACGAACTGGAAGGCATGAAACTTTAATAAATTGTTGTAGCATAATTAAAGTTTTGATTTTTTACAGTTTGCATCATCAATTGCTTTTTGAAGCTTATCTTTAAGAAACTGTTTGTTATTTTGACGGGGGTGGTTTTTTATTCCCGGCCTAACCAAGAAATCATGCACTTATGAGAAAGATATTTTATTATTTTTAATATAATCTTCTTTAATTTCAACAAACTTATTAGATTGCATAATTAGTAATTCAATCCCTTCATAAAAATGTTCTGAAGATTTGTCGTCAAACAACAGTTTTTATCTTTTCATCGTTCAGAAATTGTCTACCTGAATGTTTTTTAAATTTTAAAAACAGGAATTAGTTGCTAAGGACTTAGTCTGGACTGTACCTCCTATAGTCCCAGGGGATGATTGAATTTTTGAAAGCCGCATTCTTTTATGGCAAGTTAAGAAACTTCAGCGGTGTACACAGGTGCGCTAATTTTTCGAGACGCTTTGCCCGAATAATAAGCGCCATTTACTGTGCTATTTTTTTAATCAATTATTAAGATGCTCTTACAATCTCAAAAGATTGTTGCCATGATATTTTTGGTTGACGGGGGTACTCTGGTTTTTCTTGGTGGTGGTTCACTTGCACGTCGCCAATTCATTGTTTCCTTTTTGAACAGAGTATCACGATACAAGACCATAGTTTTATCTGCCGTAATAATAGATTGCAGAACTTTTGTCTTCCATCCCCCCTCCGACAGAGCTTCAAAAAAGATCGAGCACGATCAACTTGATGATGTTTTTGAATAGCAGACAGAAGTTTTGAGACCCATCTTGCACTTACTTTATTTATACCTAAATGGTTATGGAGTATTTGTGATTGATGTATCTGACAGTCCCGACATTGCTGATATTTCTCTAACTTTTAGCCGGCGGTTACTTTGGACCAGTTCTTCAATAAAGGCAATCGACTCTTCTGTGATCACTTTAACTGGTTGACCAGAACGTGAGTTATCTTCTAAAGACTCACAACCCATCTTAAACCTTTTGACCCATTCTTTAACGGTGGAATCTTTACCGTATACTACATCCAATCTTTTTTAATTTGATGAGTAGTAAGACCTTCTAATGTGAAGAGTTTGATGATCAATTTTTCTATAATCTGGCATAGTTAAAACCTAACGATGTCTGTGTGAATATCACTACAAGACTAATTAAAGTAGAAGGTTGAAATTGCAAATGTACATTGATAAAGCAAAAATAAAAGATTATACACATACTTTTATATTATTATTATTATTATTATTATTCGGCTACTACTTTGGTGTTTTTCTAGCGTGTGACCTTATATTTTATGTACCGTATTAATTAATAATTAATAATTCAAATGTTTAAATTTAAAATAGCTTTTGTAAATGCACATTAAATAAATCAACGTTCAATGATTTTTTATATAATTCTAGTATGGAAAATTTGATTTTGTCCAGCAAGTTTAACTCTGTGTAAACAAAGGAATAAATACCATAATTATGTTGCATGGTTATTAACATCCTTTTCAATAATTCCATAATGAGCTTGAATATTGTAAAATTGATTTTATTTTATGTTTATGTTTTTCAAAAAGTAAACCGTCAAATCTATTTGTTTAAAATTCATTATCGCCATTGTAATGATAATTTATAACATCGTGTGGTATAATGATTGCTTCCTTTAAAATTATCAGTAATTATATGCATACGACAGAGAATGTAATTATTTAAACGCCACCGAAAATTATTGTCAACCGCACACCGATAAACTGCTGCTTGTTAACCAAATAAATGCTATTATATTTGTCCGAGAAAAACATTTAATAAATTCAATCATGTGCACATGCCGACTGTGTGATCCATTGCTGCCGGGTCATCGAGCTTTGCCACAATCATGCCATAAAGACGTTATTTAAACACTGGAATCAATTACGGGCATAACCGTTTGATAAACACAAAGAAAGGACGAAAATGAAAAATTAGTAAATGGAAACATTTCAGCAATAAATTGTTGCATTTTGTGTTTATTTAATAATTAAATTGTTTTATTTTTATTATTTATTTATTAAAAGTGTTATGTAGATCTATCTAAGAATTTCAATTTGATAAAATATTAAAATACAATTATTATTAATGTAATTTACTAGTTGGGTAAATTAAAATTTAATTAATCTTTGTGCAATAAGATAAATTACATTTATAATTCCAATTTAGTCGATTCATCAATTTATTTTTTACAAATTGTAATTTCTTCGGTCCACAATAGTTAATTCATGAGAAGAGTGACAGTGAAAACCCATTGTATTATGAATAAGTTGAATGCCGCACAACTTATTCATACACCTACAATAGGTGATAGGATACTCAATTAATTTGTGAAATATCTGCATAGAAGTGGTATTTTTATTTAAACGTCGCTAATTTAACAGTCAGCATACAATTGTACAAAATATAACTTAAACTAGATAAGATTTTACAAAAAAGATAAGAGTCAGAAAATGAAAAATTGGACGCGTATGCATATACTGATTTTATCTTTTAATATATAGTAGAGGCAGTATAGAGGATAATACGCTAGGAATAAAATCTTATTTCATAATAAATTGTACAAAAGTATAGAGAGAAACAAATTAAACGATATATATGGTCAGAAAAAGAAGGATTGAAAGTGGGGATATCAAATTTAAGATGGTGCTTAAGTGTATTAACCGCGGGCCTAAAGTGTATACACAAACACACGCGTTGTTTACATGCGCAGCTACAAGGGCAAGATAGGTATGTTTTAGTTAATTGTAACTTAATATGTAGTTACAGTCTACGGTCTAAGATTGTAAGAACCTAAAGGAAAAAGTTAATATGTTACAAATAACTATTTAGAATGGAATGTGGAATGGCTGGGCTATCAAACTTTTGGAATATGAATCGGCTATAAATAAAAATCTAATGAATATTTTTTCAAAATTATGAGCTTATTATTGGAGATTTTTATTTAAGAATGAAACACAACATCATTCAAATGACTGCTACGGCTGGCTTGACAGTACACTAAAAAATTGGGTTAATCGGATGGGTCGATTAACCCAATTTTTTAGTACAATTTTGATTGTTTGAGCTCCAATAGCTTGAATGGCAACTTCGGTTACTTGTTTCAAGGCATTGTCTCTGGATATTTTAGCATAACACTTATCTTGAAGGTCTCTCTACAAAAAGATTATCCAACGGGGTCAAATCACAGCTCCTAGGCGGCCAATTGACATCAGCATTTTGGCTGATTATTTTATTTTTAAAAATAGTGTGCAAAAGATCGATGGTTACGTTGGCTGTATGGCAAGTAGCCCCGTCCTGTTGAAATCAAATGTCATTCATTTCATATTCTTCAATTTTGTTTAGTATGGCACAGTAACGTTTGCTATTGACTGCAACGGAGGTTTTTTGCTCATTTTTGAAGAAAAATGGCTCAATAATGCCACCGGACCAAATACACACCAAAAGGTTACTCATTATGGCTGTTTAATAGCCATGTGTCTATTTTCTGATCCTTAAATGCGACAATTTTGCTTATTGACATAGCCTCCGAGGTGAAAATGATCTTCATCGGAAAACACGATTTTTCGATAAAAATGTGAGGGACAAAGAACTATGATGCTATTGGTGGAGTGAGGCTCCGCTGGGGTTCTACTATAGTTTGGGTATTGCGGCTTCAAAATGTCTGAAACACTCGCGACATAGGCTAGTCCGTAATTGTTTAAGTTTTGGCCTTTGATGGTGGTTTCTGCGATGTTTGGCACTGTGGTGGTTCAATCTTTTGCTCACCAGTACCCTAAGTTACTACGCGGTAGATCATTGTCGCACGGTATTTAGGATTAGTAGGTAATATAATTCAACGGAAAGATATACAAAGACTAGGAAAGATATACAAAGAATAGGGAAAACATAGTTTAAAATAATAAAAGGAACATTCTGGAGAAAAAAAGAGGATTCAGGTGGAGATAGTGGAAAAGGTGATAAGACGCTATAGCAGAAAAGTACAAAACAAGGATAAATGCAATTGACATGAGATTCCTGAGAAAAATCGAGAACAAGACAAAAGTGATAGAATAAGAAATGAGACAGACACAATTTACGGATCAGATTTATAATAGAAAAGATAAACGATTGATTGAAAAGATGGTTTGCACATGTATGCCGGATAAAATACGTTAAGAACGACTTCTGTACGATGTTTGTTAGTTAGTATTTTTAAATGTCATATGTGATTACTTATAAAACGACTTATATGTAATATATTACAAACCGAGGTAGAAAGTAATTTATTGCAACCAAGTATTAGGGTAGATATAGTATGCCCATAGATATAGTGTCTTTACGACATGAGCTTAAACTATCTTAACTCATTATTTTATTAGCAACCTTTATGATTGTATTATACCGGGTGTCTCAGACCACCCGTACCAGCCTTTTATTTCGACAACGCTTGGTCGAATGTGGTTGGGACAAAAAAAATTTTTACCAAAGTGAACCCAAGGAATCCACTGATGAATTTATTTTTTACCGGAATAATCCGGAAGTACCCGGAACCGAAAGTAACTTTAAAATTTCAAATGGCAACATAGGTCGAGTATGGTCCTAATTGATAGGTTTTTTTAAATGAAACAACTTTTATTAAAATGTTTTTTTAATATTTTGCATATTTACAAAAATAAACAAAAAAAACTAAATTGAAAATTAGTTATCCATTCAACACTCAATTTCTTCAAGTTGGCTTTGCTTTTTTGTTATGTCAAAATAATTGACGTTTGTGAATAGTTGAAGTAAAATAAATTATTATTGTCAAAGTATTGAATGTGTCAACATGGTTTTTACAAACCTCGAAGGTTTTGATATGCTGATGATATTAGGTGAATGCGGCCAAAACTATCGTACTGCTGAGCGAATTTATGCTGAGCGATACCCTCAACGAGCCAATCAGTCAAAAAATGTTTTTTGGCGCCTTGCAGAACGAGTTAAGACAACTGGTAAGCTACAGCCCAGCCACAACAAAGGTCGAAGTATCAGAAAACGTGTACAGGATGAAAGAGCACTAGATAGTCTTGCAGCAATTGCTCTAGACCCGAACATCTCGACTAGAAGAATTGAAATCGATGCTGGAATAAGTCGCTCCACTGCTTGGAGAGTTTTAAAAACAAACAAATTCCATCCATACTATATCTCTCTACACCAGAAACTTGAAAAGTTGTTTCGTTTAAAAAGACCTCTCAATTAATACCATATTCACGAACGTCAATTATTTTAACATAACAAAAAAGCAAAGCCAACTTGAGGAAATTGAGTGTTGAATGGATAACTAATTTTCAATTTAGTTTTTTTTCGTTTATTTTTGTAAATATGCAAAATATTAAAAAAAACATTTTAATAAAAGTTGTTTTCTTTTTAAAGACCTATCAATTAATATCATACTCGACCTATGTTGCCATTTGAAATTTTAAAGTTACTTCCGGTTCCGGGTACTTCCGGATTATTCCGGTAAAAAATAAATTCATCAGTGAATTCTTTGGGTTCACTTTGGTATTAAATTTTTTTGTCCCAGTCACATTCGACCAAGCGTTGTCGAAATAAAAGGCTGGTACGGGTGGTCTGAGACACCCGGTATACTTGGAATTCGAGGTAGAATTCAAGGGTGAAAATATTGTACGTTTATATAATATTTTCTCCCTTGAATAGCGAGGTGTTATAAGCTAATTAGGGTATATAATACAAACATAATTGCTTCCCCAAGGCGATTGGTAATGATTAATCTGCTGAGATAATTTAAGCTCATGTCGTAAAGACATTATACCGATGCTCAAAACGCAAGATTACGAGGAAACTTTTTTTTGAGGTTTGTATACTATTTTTAGTACAGTACATAGTGAAATACAAAAAGCAGAAGACGGAGGAGGTCGATTGCGTTATCTTTGGGTAGACATGTCTCAGTCTTTTAAGCGGTCATTGCTGCCATTGATTGATGCTCTAGAAACTTGACCGAATTAGGATAACACTTTAATAGATAGATAAGCATTACCTTGGATAGCTAAGCTGCACTATAGGCAATACACTTGCCAGTAATAAAATCAAAACTGGTGATGGACTGCATAACTAGTTTGGAGGCATTAGCCACAAACAACATGGGTACGCTTGATCTGGGTACCAAGGGGTATAGAAGGTAACTTTTAGGCGGATTAGCTTGCCAAAAAGGGAACCACAGAGACGTTTCTCTAGCCTTGTGCTGTCTACTTTTCTCATTTTTTTCCACTTGGTTGTCTCTATTTTCGGATGTCATATTTTCGTTGTTTTTGTGGCTTTCTGGTATCAGTGTGTTAGTCTATGTGCCTAGTGGTCTATGCGTATCCTAACATCCTGGACACGAATTTTGTTGCAATGCAATGCCCGTTCAATTGCTCGCTGTGTTGTTTGTAGTCGTTCTACGCTTTTTATGGTCATGGTAATAGTTTGTAGACCATACGTCATGAACGAGAGAATGCACATATCGAGCCTTTCTTTCTTCAATCTTAGGTGTTTGAGTTTTTCAAAATAAATTTTAGTTTAGTGAAGGCTGCCCAGGTCATGCTTATTTGTTCGAGATTGTTTTATGGCGTGTTCAAGGTAGATATGTTCTTTGACTACTTTGATTTTTTCATTTTTTGTAGATGGGAGATAGCTTAGTACTCATGATCTTTGTTTTTAGGACTGTTTGCTGGTATGGTATTTAACTCGGATAGCATTTTGTTAACATTGTCATAGTTGCTGCTTATCAAAACGATGTCGCTGGCCAAACGTAAATGAGTGAAGTTTATTGAACTTGAACCCGCTTTTGGGAATTTATACAAGACCGGTAATCAAATAATTTATAGTAAACTACACAGAACACAGCAGTTGGTGTAAAAATTGTCGAGGGGATGAACCACACACGGTTATTATTAATTAGGTCATTGCACGTTGCTCAAACTATGGTAATGCAGATGAGCAGAATAAGTTTTGCGAAAGCGTACAGGACTTATAACTGCACACAGTGGCCTATATTAACACATGCTTATATTGAAAATCTAGACAGAATGTCTGGTGGACAAATAAACATACAAATTCTGAGCGAGTGCGAGGTTCACAACACGCAACGTAGTGAAGTGCTTTCTTTGACAATAAAAACCTAACCAAATATAGTTTATAGGCAAAAGTTTTTGGACTTTATTGAAGAAACGGAACTATCAGAGGAGTAACAACCGGTGGTGCAAAGTAGGATCAAGACACCGCGGTGCAGGTACGCCAGACGTACACTGGTTCCTAACTTGTGAGGTTGATGGATAAAAATTCTAATACCATTTAAAACAATTGAGCGATTTTTTTATCTGAAATGCTTAGTTATCTGCGTAAAATATTATTTACTTAATTATTGATTTTTTAATTTTGGTCATATACTTTCCGCAAGTACTACTTCTACTAACTAAACGTTATTTAGATGAAACATTCAAATTCTTAAAGAATTGAATTGAAAATCAACAAAACACAAAGTGAAAGTAGGTTCATTTTCTATGAATAACGTCTCAGTACTGAGTTTGTGTGAGGTTCAATATTGCGTCTGCCCCGTCTGTACGTTTTTTTAAAGATTTTTTTGGAGTATATTTTTAATTATTTGATTAATGGTTTTTAGCTGCAGGAGAGTTTGGGCGGCATTAGGACGTTTCCGAATACGTCTGCTGACCAAACCATAATACGAATACCTCGTTATTGTAGAAAGTTTATGGTGATGGCTGCAGTATGTTGTTTTGCGTTATATTGCATTAGTATGAATTGAACTTCTTGTACTACAGAAGCAGAATACCGTTTGCCGGGGCGTCTGGAAACACGTGCTTTACCATCACAACGTGGAAGATGGAATCTTGGCTCATCGGTGAAGAGTACTTGTGTTTACTGTTAAAGTTGCCTGTTTTTGCACGGGTCTTCTAGGTTTCAAGTTAGCTTTCCTTAATCGATTTCTTACTATTTGTTGTAAATCTAGTCTATAAGACGTCTTGAAACCAGTTTTTTGTACTGATCTGTCTCTAGGTAACGATTCTATAAACGTTGAATAACAGAACAACTTTAATGAAACAAGAGCAAGAGCAACTTGCTTAATACGGAACCCATTCTCAACTACTTTACTAATTGTAGAGTTTTTTGTTTGTTTATTTTATTTTTTTAATTATATTTTGCTAGTGAATGGTGAGATGATTGCGAAAAAAAATTTTACCAAAGTTTAGTAGAAACAAAAATTATTTAATAATAATTTATTACAACTATTAAAATAATTATCAGTTAGCCCTAAAAAATTGAACAAATAGCAAGTTACAAAAAATAAAAATTTATTTGAAAATTTATTTGACTAAATATTTCATGTTTGGCAAAGTAAACGTCAGATTGATGACATTTTATTTATTTTAAATTAAAGTAATTGAAAGTATGTAATGTATATAATAATAGCAGACTATATTTTGTATGGAATAAGGAATGTGACAAGAAGATGTAGAAATTGATGCAGTCCAAGTTTTAAAAAATTATAATTATTGTGAAAATTGAAGGTTAAGTGGAAGAGCAGTGCTATAACTGAACTTCGCCATTTTCTATATGTATCATATCAGAAATAAAGACAAGATTATTATTATTATTATTAAAGAAGGTAGTTATGACTTATAATTATATAGAAAACATTTTTCACTTTTAAATTTAAACTTTGTACTAAGACAAACATATTTACTCTTACACCAAGTAATTTAATGAAAGAGGTATAATTCTTACTTTGGCTTACATCTAGTTTACAAATGGATCATTTTATTAAATGAGATTAAGTAAGGCGTGGTAAGATTGTCCGAGTATAATAGCGAAAGTAAAGCACCTATGGTGCGTTCAGAAAGGCGTGAGCAAACCGTTAGACTAGAGGTCTCTGCTACAACGGTAGCACGTTCTTTTGATTGGTTTCGCTTTGCAAGTCTGTAGCGGGGAAGTGACATTTTATTGTTTATTTTTTATACAAATGTAGCAGTTTGCTCCCATCTTTCTGTACGCATCTCTTTTAATTGCGAAGAGACCGTACCGTGTTGGTATTTTTAGGTTAATTTAAGGCAGTACAAAAGCTTATATGATACAGGAGTTGCAAAGTTGCCAATTTACTATGATTAATTTTCTAAAATTATTTTGTTAATTGCCGTATTTATACGAAAGCAACCTTACTCAACTAAACTAATCCACAAATAATTTGATCTCGAGGGAGCTGAGCACGTCTAACCTGCAAGTTTAACGAATTTTAATTTATATGTTTGAAATATATGAGGTTTTGAGAGGATTAATAAAAAATGTAACATGTTATTTTTTTTTGTGTTCATGGACACACTGTATATGTACATTTCTGATTCTTTATTACAAGAATATAAAAAAAAATATGAATCGATCAGTCAGAATAAAAGTGAAGTTATAGTAATCCGGTCTCTATTACATATTTATTTATAGATAAATATGTAGGTGGGTTCTGGGTATTTTGTGTCGATAATTATCAATGGGTTGTTGTGTATTCTTATATATAACCTGATACAAAGTTTTTCCAATGTATTCTTGGTAAGAAATACTCGAAATTCATTAAGAATACTTACGTCAATGCAGCAATAAAGTATAAAATATAATAATGCAACAATATAACTTGTCTCTTAAATTAATCTTATTTACAAACATAAGTAAATAAGATATGACTAATACAACGATTTTTTTACTACTCTTTTCTCTGTTAATATGTATAAATAGCATTAAATCAAAAAAAACAACCAATTGCATGTGTTATTTTTATAACTTGTTTTCTGGAAATTCGGACTTTCTAGAGAATCAGACGGGATTCTGTTCAAAGTTCAATGCGAGTTTGTCGAACTATGCTTACTTGTACACACACTCCAATCTAAATTTATTGGCTTCATTCTCTCTTGTTTCCAAGTGATAATATAATACTTCTTTTTTTTATTCAAATAAATTACTCCACATAAATTATATTATTACAACGTTCTGTAAATGTTGTGGAATTATTTTGTGAGCAATTGTACTAGTTTGCCTTAATGTAATGATTGGGTAAACAGTAATTAAATGCGTGTAACTATCGCTAGTCAAGTGTCATTGGTTATAAGTATAGCTGATGAACTAAAACTAGGACATGGAGGAGACAACATCCTTTATCAGTGTTTTTTGTTCCTAATTGCATTATACGATTTTTAATTGCTTTTAGTTGGGTTAAATAAACAAAACTATTATACCACATGTTATATTAACAATAAAAACAACAACAAAATTATAATAAATAATTTAAATACAATTAAGTAAACATTGTTTCATGGTAATTATTAAAAAAACAACAATGTGTCAACATGTACGCGATTCCCAAGGTTACTAAACAGCGTGTTAGCGTATAAAAAATACATTTATTTTAGGTAAAAGTAATTATGAATGTTTAAGAAGGGTCGAGGTCATAAATAAGAATTAATTAATAAAAATACTATCAATATGTTCACGCGGACAATAAAAAAACAATCAGAAATATTTAGCGACATTTAGTAACCAGTAACCAACCATCTATAGTAAAAAATCTTTGTTTATAATAAACAAATAGTAAAAATAAATATAAGTTATGCTAGGTTTATTTTATTATTTTACTTGCTTTATCGTGTGTGACCTATTTATCTTTGTGATACCCTTATACAAATTAGTTACATGGATTTATGTTAGCGGAATAAGTTGGCTAATTCCGAACGTCCTGACATACATAATCATTTGTGACAATTCTACGCTGAGATTTGATTTTTAACAGCGGTCAACTTGCCCAATTCTCTATGCATATTGCTAGATAGTAATTTGTCATTGAACAAGTTTGATAAGCGTTAATATTTAACTACGAATCTTGCTAGAGAATTTTCAGAATTATCACGCTTTCTGATGTGATGACAGTTCACATTGTTAGCAAGCAAAATTTGTTAAAATGACAATTCGTATTGTCAGCAAGCAATCGGTAAATAGCAAGATACATCTTGTATACGTAAATAATTTAAAAAAAAATGCTATGCAAAAAAATTGCCACGAATGTAAAAATAAAGATTTAGTAAAAATTGAGTGAAAGGGGGAAAAATAATGTTAATGATTGTTTGTTTTGGTAACAGAACACGAATATAAGAAGGCGATTTAAGTTCAAGTTATTCTTGGAATTGGTTAAATTGGTAGTGATTGAGCAATTGACTTAACTTTTTTTTTTTCTTTAAAGAGAGTGAGAGGGAAGGGACCTTAGTAATGCTGTTATGGTAAATGTAGGTGGTGCTTATTTTTTTACATGTACCGAGATACATGTAGATTGATTCTTACTTTTTCTATAGAGACATAAACATCTGATTTTTAGATCTAGAAAAAGCTTTTGAATGAATACTTAGAGAAGACATATGGAAAGAACTGAGGGATTGAGAAGACAACGATTAAAATTGCAGTTACAGTTAAAGGGATTAGAGCATAAAGAATAAATGTGACATTTTTAATTTTTTTGAGATAAGTGTAAAAGTTGAGACTTAAGTGTTTACTTCTTTTGGGCAAAAATGTATAAGTGCATGTAGCGACTACTAACGTTATCTTTGAATGAGTAGATATACCTACGTAGCAGTTAACTTGTACCGGTTTTGCACTCAACGTACTTATACTCTTTTTGCTTTAATCTCTTCAATTTTAATACCTAGCAACAATCACACAGAACAATGGTAAAATGGATAAAGAAATAGAAGATAAAATAGGAAAAACAGGAAAGTATTTAATTTAAAACAGAAATTAAATTTTAAATAAGTACAAAAACACTAGGTTGCGCAAAAGTTGTCACCCGATGTTTGACTAGTTTTTTTAAATAAATAAAAAACTTTATTTTTGCTTATTTGGGTTGTGTTTATTTGATGTCTAATTTTTTTTTTATTAAGTAGAAAAAATGATATCGGCCAAGTGGCCGCCGCCAGAATTGATGACCATACGGGCTTGATTTATGATAATTTCCATCACTCTTGCCAGAACTTCCCGCATTTCTCATGGATATTTTTTGTCTCTTGAGAAAGATCTCAAAAAGTTGTCTAGAACGGTTAAATCGGGCGATCTTGCCGGCAAATCACCAAAACGAGAGATTAGGTGACCCGGAAATCCAGCTCTCAGAATTTTGGTTGTGGGTCGTGCAGTAGCGCCGTTGCTCTATCTTGTTGGAACCATATGTTTTCCAGTCCCAATTTGTTCAGTTGAGGTAGAAGAAAGTTGTTGAGCATGGCTCTGTAGCGGCCGCCGTTCAAACACTACACCATACAGCAATTTTGAGCGGGTGTAATGGATCTTCGTGTGTTATACGCGGATTTTCGGTACCGCAGAAGCGATAACTGCTTATTCACGTATCCACAGAGATGGAACTGTGCTTCGTCGATCATGATGATTTTTGATCAAAGTTGTCTTTCTCGTGGTTGAGATTCTGGATGGCTTAAGCGTAGGTTACATGCGCTTGGCGGTCAAAGGCTAGCAGCTGATGCACTGTCTGCACTTTGTAAGGGAACATCTTCAAGTCTTTTACCAAAACTCTCTGTAAAGGCCGCCGATTGATGCTCAATTGCGTGGCACGTCTGCTCGATAATCCGGGGTCCTCTGCGACATCTTCCGCTACAGCCACGATATTCTCAGCAGAACGGCTGCTCCGGGGCCGCCCAGACCTGACAGCATCTCGTAGTGTTTGCCCAGTTGGTGTCGGACGACCGGGAAATTTACATCTAAATTTACGCTGCGCCAACACCACCGATTTACGTATTACTCAAAAAAATCGAAAGGAGTATAGCGATTCATGTCTTATTGACGTGTATTTTATTGTGTTTACTTCACAAATCTCAATGCAGAAATGACATTTACCGCCATTTGCAAAAATTTATTTGTAGGTATACTTGTTTAATGTTTCTTTTTTTAGTTATTAACTTGTCTATAACATTGATGGGATAGCTATTATTGAGTGCAGTTTGTTTAATTGTTTTTAGTTCTATATATCGGTCTTTTTGTGTCATTGGAATTTCGATTGCTTAATGTAAAGTGTGACTTTTTAGAGATCTTTAAATTGAAATAAATCACAGAAAAATGTTTTTAATTTCTATATAATTGGCTTTATTTGACAGATATTTTTATAATTAATTTTATGGCATTAATGTTTGATTATGCTGGCGCAATTTTATGGCAATAATGCTTCGAATGTTGGCTTTCAAGTGCTAAATTGTTTCTGGTTTATCGGTGTAGACATGGGACTTAACATATCTTTAGAGAAAATAACCTTATGGCGTCAAAATTCACGAACGAGGTCCATTTCGTGAAATTAATTGTTTGTGAAATGTTTCTTTCAGTAAATTAATTGTACCGCGCGCTGTGTGGCATATGGCGCCGTCCTACTGAAACCACAACATTAATGCCGTCTAATTGAGGCACGAAAAAATTGGCAGTTATGTTTTGTACCGCTCACCGTTGATTGTAACGTTCCGACCATCACCATTTTTGAAGACATATGGACCAATGATTCCATAGGCTCACAAAGCGCACCAAACGGTGATTTTTTTTTTCTGTATGTAATGGTGCTTTGACAATGGCTTGTGGATTAAAATCGCTTCAAATGCGACAATTCTGTTTGTTGGCATAGCTATTTAAGTGTGTTTTATCATTGAACAATATTTTAAATAAAATTGTGGATCAATAGCAATGTTTTCTATGGCCCATTCATCAAACGAACGGCGCGAACAATGATTGTGTGGCTTTAATTCCTGTACAAGTTGAGCCATTTAAGTGTGCTTTATCATTGAACAATGCTTTCTTCAGCCTATTTACCAAATATACGGCGCGAACGATGTTTGTGTGGCTTTAATTCCTTTACAAGTTGAATCTTGTAATCTTGTAAATTAAGATCTTTTTGAAAACAAAAATTATAAAGTGGATGCTCATAAGTTTAATTGTTGAGCACGATGACAAATTGAAACATTTTGATCATCATTGACACTACCCTGCACATCAATCGCTTCTTGTGTGCGCACTGTACTGCATCGTACTGGATTCTTATTTTTATTTTTTTTTTAAATTCAATTATTCAACGATGTTTTATTTCTGCTGCCAAGGCTAATCACCGACGCCAGAGGTTAAGGCTACCACATCTGGGAATTTTGCCGCGAATTCAGAAATTCCAATCTAAATTATTGGGTTCTTTAACGTGCACGTAACATCAAGGCAGTATACGGGACCTACCTACTAAATTTCTCTTTTTATCCGAAAGAAGGTGTTCTCATCACAACAATTTTTTCTTAACCAGAAAAACTGACCATCCAGATAGGGGGCTTGAGGCTCAAACTTAAGACCCCTGGTACAGCAGTCGAGTACGCTAATCACTACACCACCCGGGCGGTTGGATTTTTATTATCGTTTAGATTAAACGACTTGCAAAAACGATCTATAGTTTCTCGAATTAATTGTTCTGATGCCCGATGAGTTTCTCGAATTGATTTATGTTTTTTGAAATAAATTTCAACAATTTGCAAATGTTGCTCCGTCGTAAGTCTATTTATGATAATTTGCCAAACCAAACTAACCTCAAAACAACCGTGAACTGTCAAGTCAGCTGTCACAGATAACAGTGTTGACAATTTAAAGTTCTCCGCCTCTAAAAGAAACATTCTTTATAATTACATTATCTTATGATTGTAAAGGTGGTTTAACTCGCTGGGAATTGTGCCATTTGTAAATTTTGGTTTTCTAAAAAAATTAAATTTTAGTTTATTATTTTCTTTAGTTAATGTAAGATTTAAAAAGTGTATTGCTTTATTAACTTACCGTAATTGGATTTTTGGGCGAATGCTGTTTATAAATTGTAAAAAAATTGGAGAGTTATCTTTGTGTTTTTTTGAAGTCGGTTAGAATATCATCTAGGTATCTGTACCAAAACTTAATATGTGATTTAGCCAATCGAGAGGTAGTATTTTTCTTCCAAACCTGTTGTTAAAATATCTGTTAGAAATGGGCTAAGTGATCCCATTGTTTCCAGCGTTTTGTTTGTAAAATAAATTGAAAATAGTTTTGATTGATACACATTTTAAACGCATCTTCTAATTCTATTTGTGTAGTGAGTGGACCGAAGCTATATTAGAAAACATACGTCACACGTCAATGGAGATTGCAATCATTGACGTTGTGGGGTGCTTTTATTGATTTAATTGCTTTTTTTTTCGTGATATTTGTAAGTTTTTGTTGGTCTTTAAGATTTTGAGGATGAATCTACTTATAGTTTTGTCTTCTATCTTTTGGAAAGTTGCTTCTGATTTGATTGTCATTGGGTTTTATAAAATTATGAGTATTGATTAATCTCTAGTTCTCTTTCTTGTAAACTCTGTTTAGACAAGTTAACTATTTGTATCTTAAACTGCAATTGTAGCATTATATTTTGCATTGGAGTAATGTTAATTTTTCCAGCTTTTTTGTCTGGAACTGACCTTATTGTGTTTCTTATCCTTTCATCAAAAACGTCAAAGTGTCTGAAGGTGATATGTTAGTTCCGCATATACTACTTTAATATACGTTTGGATTGTGGTCTTTTTTCTTGCTTTTTTTGCTGCTACTGATTGAGATTTGAATTTAGTAAAATTTGGAATTAGCTTTTTTTCAACACATTTTTGGAGAAAAAATAAATTTTGAGATGCAAGAGTTCAATAAATCATTTTTTTGTCAAAGATTGCATTAGTATTTTAGCCATACACTAAAACATGTGTTTTGTGACGAGGTTGTTGGAAACCTGCAACTACAAAGGCGTTTCTTCTTGGGGTGTATTTTGTGATAATCTTGACTTACCTACATTGAGTTTGGTAAATGTTTTTTTTATTGATGTTTTGCTTTACAAAATGTGTGTAATAGATTAGCTTAAAGCGATTACTTCTGTGTGCAAGAAGCCGATGACTTCTTGAAGTTTTTTATTGTCTTCTAGATATTTGCTGGAATTGAGTTTTAAGCGGAGTCTGATTTTAGGTCTTTTCAACTTTTGTACTTGTAATGTTCTGTTCCGTTATGGAGTTTTTTTTGGCATGTTTTGTTGCGTTTGGTTCATTAGGATTTGGGAGTGCTTTAGCTGTTGTGGCTGTTATTTGTTTTTTGTGTCTAGAATATTATAGAACAAAGAACAATTAAAAGGTTGATGTTTGAGGATTTTTTTGCGCTTATTGTGTCGTTTTCAAGATTGCAGGACTACTTTATAATGGCGATGGTTTTTTATTTTTTTGCCTTTAAATGCTCATATTTGTGGTGAACATCATGTTGTTTGGCAGATGTACCGGAATTTTCATCATTACATCATCGTCCGATGATGGCCATGTAAAGGTTGAAATATGTTACTGTTTATAGTATGTAGTAAATGTACTTTATTTATTTTATAATGAACTATCACATTGTAATGGCCACCTTTATAAAAAAATTTAATTAAAAAAAGCTTTGAACATGCGACAAAATATGCTTTGAGATTTGAGTTAAGCGCTTAAACGGCATACAAGTACTTGTATTATATTTATTTTGAGCAAAGTTAGTGAGGCAATATGCGTGCCGGTTTCTGAGAGTTTTTTTTTCAATTGGTTTACCCGTCTACAAGAATTAAGTTTCAACAAGAAATAAGCCAAAATACATTGTATACGGCACTTCTCGGCGGTAATTTTGATTGTCTTTACATCTGTAAATTTAACATGTTGATAATTTTTATTGCGTGTTATTATATATATATATATATATTTAATAATATTGAAGTAACAACAATGTCTCATAGTGCAATTGAGCAATTCTAGAATTTACAAAAACTACTCTCTTTATTAAATTTGAAGTTAGAAATTGGTAAGAATTTATTTTACTTTTATATTAATTTTGCCATGTTTAAGTTTTATTATTGGTACTAAAACACTTTTTTTTATAAAACCATTTGTTCCAATTACTGAATTAAAAAAAATGGATTTTTTTGTTTTCTTGATGTATTAATATGAGGACAATTTTATAGTGCTATTTTCATATTTATTGTTAATTTTGCAAACCTTTTAATTACATGTTGAGTTGTTGACGTTTATATTTAATTATGTTCTTAGATATTTGTAACGTACACTTTTAATGTTGTTTTAATTTGCTCATTAGCTTATTGACGTGTTTTCTTAATTACTTTAACGATCAGTGAATGATCATAAATACTACAAGTGTCTATTGCATTATTCTTCAGTTGAACTACTTAATATTTTATATTTATACAGTGAATTGATATCAACCCATTTGCAAGGCAATGCCGATTGAATTGATTTAACTTTTTTTAACTTCTAGTTGAGATTGATTTATGTATACAACATATATATTTCGACGATTTACACAGTTAATAATACTAGGATTCCTAAGCATTTTTTTCCTGTTTCTTAAAACCTAATCTGTGCGTGAAGTAGTGCGTTCGTCTACGGTTTGCTCCGCTCTTTGATGACGGATGTTTACTGCTATGTTGGAAATGTATAACAGATAATTGTAATACTTGTTTTTCATTGTCGTCATTTCGATCTGTCTTGTTGATCGTATTGTGAAAAAATTCTCCATGAAATTATGGATCTCAGATGAGGGACGTGGAAGTACAGCTAATATAAATATATAGGCTGTCAAAGGATCTCAGATTTGGATTGGGCCTTGAACAAGCGCCCTAAAAGCTTAATCAGAAATATTACGGAAACGCGTTGCACTAAGTTTGAATATGGAAGCACCGACTTTAGCAGAGATATCTGAAGAAGATGGAAACTTTAGTTTAAGAAAGTTTGTTATCTACATACAAATTTTATTATACTACTAACAAGGTTTGTGTAAAGCACCAAAAATATTAACCAACATTTACAGCTTGGGAATTTTAACGACAAATAAATCTTTTTTTTTACATTTGTATGTACAGCATTATTTGTCTTTTATTAACTGCAAATATGTTCAAAGAAATGTTGTACAAAATTATGCATCTCAGTTCATCAGATGTTTTTAGAATTCTACAAAAGTCCTGACTGAATCGTCAAAATTTATAATTTTTTAGTATTACACGTAATCGTGATAACGATTCCCAATAGATAATGTAACAAACCATCGATGAGCTTTAGAAAAACAAAGCTGCAGAACTTACTATACAGGCTCTTGTTCTATACTTACACTAATGAACTTATTAAAAAAGAAGAAGAAAAAGTAATGTATTGCTACTGCAAAAAACTAAACCACTACATTAAAGTGCGCAGAAAATGGATTGAAGATAGCTGGGCGTCAAAACCGAGTAACATGAAACATGACACAGATATGGTTTTTGCTGCTGACACTTTGTGTATAAAGTATACTGAGTCAATGACTGGACAATGGAACGACGAGTCATATTTTAAATGATTGCAAACTCTTTTTTTTTACAGCTCATTAAGTGTACTACCACAAGTGGTGACAAAATAGAAGCAAGTAGACATTAAAGCAGCGATTGAAGGGAAATGTTACAAAATTACATTAGCAGATGTATGGCGCGTACTAGGCATCTATTTGAATCTGTTTTCTGTTCTTGCTTCTACTTCAGAAATAAATTTATTTTATTCGCAGAAGATTGCATCTTTAGAGTCAATGATTAAGTGAAATTAGTCGGAGTTTACGAACGTTATGGAGAATTTTTCAAAGTTTTAGTGAGATTCGTAAAACTCAAGTCAATTGAAGTCAAAAGCAGAGACAATTTCTTACGGAAGATTTGCACATTAAAATAAGCGTCATGCGAAATTTCTGCTGAGTTGTCATACGAGTATTAATGTTGAAATAGACAGCGAGATGTGTTAAGACAGCATTTAAGGTACAGCTTATTGTGTACTTTTTGCAACAAGATAATGGGAGAATGAAACCAGGAGAACGCAGACGATTGTGGTTTATTTTAAGAGTCGATGACTGGATATTGGTATTGTTTAAGGATGGGGCTGAGGACAATTTACTATATGAAAAAGAAAAGTTGCAGAGAAATTATATCAATTTATAGCTGAGGCAAAGATTACAAGGCACATAATTAAGGAGTTGCTGAGTGATAATGAACGTCAATTTGGCAACAAAGAGGTTAAGCAAATTCTTTGAAATGAAGGAGTTATTCAATGACTTATGAACAAGCATCAGATCGAGGGATGTCATCTTTGAAGAGAAAAAGCTTACCAAGAAGAAATATGTCATTATTGTAGAGAACGTCCAAACCTCTATTAAAAATTAAAATCTTCAGATGGAGACTAAGGTAACTATATTTCTGTTAAATAAGATGAATTTTGGGAAATTTATGACAATGCCAAGAATGCAGAAAACAAAAAAACTCAGCAGATAGCAAGAAAATGGCGGATTTTTTACAAAAGTTTAAGATTTAAAACTACATCATTTATCTTTTGGCTATTATTTTATACTATTTTTAACTTTGAATACCGAGATGTTAAATAGCTTCCAGGTATATAATACAAATACAAATGCAATGAGTTGCGAGAAGGGCAAATTGGAATAAATAATGTAATTTCAAAACGAAGAGTTTTATTAGTATATTAGTATTGAATTTAAATTATATTGTAAAATTGTAAGATTTTCAAGGTTGACCGTCAAATAATATTAAGAGAAACATTTCGTATTTAAAAATATGGGATACTTTAACATGAATATGCCCACATATGTAAACATGATTTCAAAGTACTTAGTTTGTCAAAAACAATTTAAAAATTAAATGTCATCTTTATATTTAATTATTACAGTGACCTTAAGACGAAATAATAATTAAATTAGATGCTATCTACTAATTCATCATCTTTAAAATCTTTTTATAAGGATATAATGTTTGCGTGCTAATTCCAATTAGGTTTCACAAATTACATCTAATTTAAATAATGCATCTTATTTCCTGGTCGTTTAAACAAAGTGCCATTTTATTTCTATTCAAGATAATTGTTAGTTTTAAATAGCAAAATGATTTACTTTCATTCTTAGCTCTACACAATTCATGCAGAAAATAATGTGCGACTTACTATTGATTATACACATTTTGTATTTCACGTTTACACCCACATATATTTATAAATTTATAATTATTATTATGTTTCGCGTTCTATATGATAAAACTATATACAGTGTTTCTATGTAGCTTATTAAGAAACGGAATTTCATTATACAGCGCCTATGAGGCTGATTATGGAGATCTACAAAATTAGAGAAAAAGGAAATATACAAATGCTCTATGGAGAAATGCTACCAATGTGCGTAAACCAAGTGCTACAATGCTTCAAAAGTTTTAAAAAGAAAATCTAACAGTAATCATAAAAGAAGAAAGTTTGAGTGTTTTGCATGTATTATTTATAAGGTTCAGACAAAATTATAAAGAATAATCTAAGTAAGAATGCATAGGTTGCAGAAGAATATCTGTTAGGTTCATACACTTTGTATATAGTCGAATTATGGATGTAGAATACTGAAAGAACGGCTTTTGGATAATGGTTATTGAATGGAAAAACGCCGTAAATAAACTATTAAGTTTCTACATCGGGTTACGTTCTTGGGATTTTATATAGGACCGTTTGTATACGATTTTAAAGTGCGAATCATGCGTAAACAATTTACGGCTGAGTGGAAATCTATGTGGAAGTCAGGAATGTTAGCGACAAGCCATGAGCAGCTTGTTTATGCCGATATAAGCAAACATTATAGGCGGGTTTGTAGCGATGGCCGATTACTTCTCCGCCCATACGATTAGATTAGATAAACCTTTATTGACATAATACAATTTTTGTTTTTTTCTAAACACATAGCTTATATAGGGTCTGACAAATATATGGGAACAAGTTTTAGCTGCAATTATAGTTAATTTAAAAAATGACCTAGTAATTTTTGGCATATTTGCTAGTATGATTCTTTATGATGATAAAACGTAGTTCAAGCTTTGGCGGATCGATTTTTATCTAAATTTGACTATGCGATCTTTGAAAGTTGAAAATTTGGCCTTTTCCGAAAAACTGCATATTTTTGGGCTTTGAATCATAATAATCGTTGAGTATCATTACGCAGACATTTTTTTTATACACATAAATGTCTTAGCACCATTTTCAACCTCTACTAATTTGTAAACTTAGGAGACGCAGAAGAACGTAACTTTCTTTTTGCAAAAATTTTTGTTTGTTTTATTTTTTGTAACTGGTTACGTAAAAAATTAAAAAATCATAATAGTAAACACAAATGACTTACCTAATTCATTTTTTTCTGAATTAAAAACTGCACTTTGTTTCAGGTTATACAAAATCGAAAGATTACTTAGATTATTTATTGTATGTTAGAAAACATAGTGTAAGCTTTGTCGGAAGTCGGTGTCAAATATCAAATTTGTTTTTTTATTTTAAAGAAAAAAAATTTAACTTTAGAACACTGGTTTTGCTGCAAAACCATATCCGCTTGACAAAGTAAACAATAAACTGTGAAAAACAAGTATATTTAGCTTTCTCTTGAGTGCTTGAGTAACACTTTTGTTTTAAAAAAGTAGTAGTTACCTCACTTTTTACAAAAATGTAGAAAAAACGAAATCACTCACAGAAAGTAGTTTTTGTTATAATACTTAACCTATACTAGCAATGCAGTTTT
Organism: Tachinus rufipes; assembly: GCA_963932245.1. NCBI lineage: Eukaryota > Metazoa > Arthropoda > Insecta > Coleoptera > Staphylinidae > Tachinus > Tachinus rufipes. Next base: position 37,874,841 of record OZ010741.1, on the reverse strand, counting down.
TGCGATTTTGCAATGGAGATCAATAGATGGCGCACTAATACCCATGTAGGCTGTAAATCCAGTCAGCGTATAGAAATAAAAAAAATAAGTTTGTGGAACCACCATACTTCAAAGGGTTGATGAATATTTTACTATATACAGAGCCCGCCAAAAAAATGTATACTTACTTTAAAGAACGAAAACTATTTATGATGTGTTTGTTTTACATTTAACTACTGATTATACATGTAGTACTGTCTTCAATTAAGCGATCTACTAGATTACTAGGTCCTACTAGACCTAGTAGTAAGTAGACTTAGTAGAACTTAGTCACTAGGTAAAAAATAAATATTTACATTGAATGTAAGAAATTTAAAAAATATAATATGTAATGCTATTGACCTAAAAACCTCTTGTGATTGACTATTTGAGCACTACTGCGTTAGATGTTCAAAATGTTGGCCGTAGGCAGCCAGACGCATAACTTATTGACGAGCGGTTGCCGCTGTTACTTCGGTTATGCTTTTTCACTGTTCTATTAAGTTTAAACTGGGCCTCATCAGGCTATACTATTTTTGTTCTAAATTGTTTATCTTCAGTTAAGATTTGCTAATACCATTTCCAAAATTGCACTCGACGTTCAGGATCGTCATCAATAATTGCATGGAGTAATCATGGGATGTAAACTTTTCAAGCATGTTATGATGCTTATTTACGACTATAATACAGGAAGGTATTAAGAAAACGCCTAGCAAATGGAAAAATCTGAAATTTTCAAATTGAGAAACGAAATGGGCCAAATATCCACAAATAGACACGAATTTTTGAAAATAAGTTATGAGTTCTAGTCACTTTTATATAAAACCAACAGGCAAGGGGGAGACTTGGAACTTGAGAATGGAGAAATAATATCAGCGTGCAATAGTTACTTGGGGGTAAAAATACAAAAAGATGGAAAGGACGAAAAAGAAATCAGGCAAAGTATTGGACAAGGTAGAAGAGGTATCAAGAGACTAAACGGCATATGGTGGAGTAAAGAAATTACAAAAAAAAAGAAAGTATAACATATACAACACAGTTATAAAAAGTATCGTACTCTACGGAGCAGAAGGTTGGAGGTGGACAGAAACTGACATAAGAAGACTAGAGGCTCTGGAAATGGATGCTCTTAGAAGATCATGTAGAATATTGAGGTTGGATACGGTACGCAATTCAAAGATAAAAGAAGTAATCGGCTTGAAAGGAAACATCGTACAGAAAGCAGGAAAACGGCAACTTATCTGGTACGGACACTTGAAAAGGATGGTAGATCATTGACTACCAAATATTATGCTCGATTGGGTCTCTCCCGAAAGACGGAAACGAGGCAGACCCAGGAAATCCTGGAATGACGGCATCCAGAAATCGATGTGCGAAAGGAATTTGCATGACGTTCAATGGCAGGATAGGTTAGGTCCCAAGAAGGGAGATACAACGGTAGTTGGGAACTACAGGCTCATTAGCCTACTACCACATCTGTATAAACTTTTTACAAAAATTATAACGACACGGCTAATTAGTTTAAGGAGCAAGCTGGTTTCAGATTAGGGTACGGCACAAACGATCATCTTCATACAGTAAAAACTCGTAAAAACATGGATAAGCAGCAGCTGAATCATGGTGGATGGAGAAAAGGTGCAGACGACATCGTACTAATATCCGAGCATTGATGAATCTAAAGAAATCAGAGAAAGTTGGTCTCGAGATGAATATGACGAACCTCGTTAGTAGATGCATATAAGTACCTCGAACATTATTAAATTAAAATTAGTCGAGACCACTAGTCTTCCGAAATATCACGAACAATGGGCCTGGGATGGGCAGCCTTTGGGAAGCTGAAACATATCTTTCAAGAAAACTTGCCAATCTGCCTAAAATGGCAGGTATTTGATCAATGTGTTCTGCCGGTATTAAAGTACGGTGCAGAAACGCTGACGCTGACCTGTGATAGAAAAAGTATGAAACGAGTAATACTCGTTTAATCACACTACGCGACAAGGTTTGAAAACTGCATATCCACCAACAAACTGGAGTATAATCAATAGAGTCGCCAGCCTAAGGTGGAAATGGACTAAACACCTAGCCAGACTTCAAGAGGTGGACGCACATGGCTGGGTGATGATGATGAAATGTTGCGTACGACTTTGTGATTTATGTTGGGCTTTTACATGACACAGACAATATTTTTAAAGTATTTAGTTATATGTTAATGTTAAACGTTGTTTTGTATCTTTGCAACATAAATAATCTTAGTCATGGCCGAATACATAACAACAACGCATTAAAATTGTCAAAGCTTATTATGAAAATAGGAGATGGAGAAAACGTGCATTTGCTCTACTTGAATATTTTGGTGCTCAAAATTGGAGCGCACAATTCGGAATTTGATGCAAAAGTTTGAGCATACTGGGTTTGTAACTAACGTCAATATACTCGTAGCGGTTGCTCTGTGCAGAATATTGCTAATGTTAAGGAAACAGATTTTCACAAACGATTTTTTATAGTAATGAGGTGCATAATTATCTAAACAGCTACTGCTGTATTTTGGGGATTAGAAAATTCAAGAGAGATTTTTGAGAAGAAATTGCAACCTCAAAAAGTGATTGTATTGTGTGTGTGCCTTGAGGTCTGGTGGCATAATTGGCCCGTATTTAGCGAAAATTATGACAAGCGAGTTACGTCATGTCTTATGAGTTGAGGCGGTCATTTGAACAAAGTTATTTTTTATGTATGATTGCAATGAATTGACCTAAAATACTAAATACAAAAATATATATTTTGTAAAATGTGTCTGTGTTTTTTACTACATTTATGTGGAAGCGCAAACTAAATCACGTTTTTTACAATTGGAAAATGTGTTTTGTGCAAATTGTTCTTTGTCTATGACAATACCTATAAAAAGAGTTATAAATTTATTGAATCCAATCTAATTATTTTTTAATAAAAGTTAAGCAGAATTTAGAATATTGAAGTTGGATGCAAACTGCATTTTTATTTGTAATCCGAAACTAACTAAATTATTTTGATTATTTTGAGGTATTTGAAGATTTTGAATTGCTTTTTAATGATTTTATGTTTTATAGACATTTTGGTTATTTATGGAAAATTGAGAAATTTGATTGGTTTTATTCTTTTCAAATCTTTTTCAGTTTGTATTAGATAGTCGATTATTTTAGGACTAAAATACGGAGATAATTGTTTGTTTAATGGCAGGAAGTTGTTTAATTTAAATGGTTTTTTAAGGTTGTTGATTTACTTATCTGTAGTAATTCAAACTAAATGAATAAAGACTTTTTTGGTAGACTGAGAAAGAAAATGTTTAGAACAAATGTTGTAGTAGAGTTATGGCGGTTTTTCAAAATCGAAAAGAACTCTTATAACTACAAACCGAGGCACCAAAACTAATAAAAGTTGTTTTTTTTTTTAAGTTTTAACTGCTATTTTCTTCTTGGTAAGCGCAACAACGATATTGAAATCTAAGAAAATTGTTGTAGTTCTTTGTAAATATGTAGACAATCATTCATTATTTATCATCATATTTGAGAGTAAACATACTGATAGATTTAAATAAATGAATAATTGTTTACCTGGTAACAGATTTGTTTTAAAATTATTTTTTTTGACATTTTAAATAATATTTTTATGTTATATTTATTCTAGACTGCAAAAACGCGATATTTGTAATCACCCAACATTTATTATGTCGTTGCTTAATCTATTAATAAATGAATAATAACGTAGTTATTGCAATTTAACCCAACGCAAATCTGCCTTGTGTGTGGTGTGATATACATTTATTTCAAATCAACAACATTATGCAACATCTTATCATATTTTGCAATCACCTTGTGTAAATAGATGTATGCATCTGAACCAATTTGCTTATCAAAAACTAAACAAAGCTATTTTTTGTAAAATAACATGTCTATTGATTTATATGTCTGCATATAACAAGAAATTGTTTATTTAATTTTAACTTTTTTTAGATTACGAGTATTTAATCAAGTTTGTTGTTTCATATAAGACATAAGATGTATTGTGATTGAGGTTATGAGACAATCAAAGTTCAATTCAAAGACCAGACATCTTGCGCGCATACAGAATATTCCACTTTTTCTCTGCTGATCGTTGTCGTCAATAAATAAATATTTATTTTTATAAAATCGTTTTCTTAACAATTATATATTTATTATTGTGATTCTCATTTTATCTGGACACTAACTATATTTACTATAAATGAGAGTTATTTGTTGTTTTGAAATGATTTTAGAGCTAAAGATTATTGACCTATATTGATAAGTTTTATGCAATGTTATACCTGTTTGAAAGGCGAACTAAAATTTAAGTTTAAACGTTGACTATTTTATAGTTGAATACATGTAGTTTAAAAATTGAAGTAAACAATCTAAACAAATTAGGATTTAATTATTTATATTTGTTAGGTCATCAATATTAAGGTTGGATTAACCCGGCTGTTTACTACTTCACTTTTGTTTTATTATTTAATCAAATAAGTTTATGCAATTTTTTATGGTGAACTAAAAAAAATAATATTTATTATTTTAGACATTTCTTGAAATTATTATATCTTATTTCTTTTCTCAGCCATCTTACATTTTTCTCTTTTTGGTTTACCGTTTACTATAGCTTCCAAAACATCCTTTGGCTAACATTTTGTTATCTACTTTCTCTATCTATTCATAATTGTATTATTAATGATTTTTTTTTATAATTCATTTTTAAACTTTTTTATTTTTTATTTTGTCTGACCATTTTAATATTCAATAATCTCTTCTAAATCTACATTTTAAATGTTCTTATCATATTGTTCATGTTTTTACAGTTTTATTTCACAGGTTTATTTCTACTACTTGTCTTAATTTATTTCTATATACATACAACTTTATATCTTTAACTTTTTTAATTCTCATTACATTTCCTCAAGTTGTTAAACTATTATTTTTAAATGTTCTGTATTCTGTGCAAATAATATAATATCTGCGAAGCGAATGGGTAGTTTTCAAAAAATAGTTTTACTACTTTGTTCTTTTTCTAGCAGCTACTATCTGTTTTGCATACATATTAAACAAAGTTTGGACAAAGAACAGCTTTATAATTTTTTAATTATAGTTTGCTTGGCGCTTCTTGCACTGAGGTCCTATAGGACCTGTTGTACACCTCTGATATTTTACTCTTTTAGCAGCTCCGTCTCTTTGATGAAGTGCTTTCAGCTTAGGTTTGGTTAGGTTGTGTTTGCCAAAGATGGCTATGCGTTGCTGTTTATAAGCTTCATATTCACTTGCAAGTGTATAGGAGTCTTATCTTTTTTTGTACACCTGCGGCATAGAGGGTCTATTTTTATTCCTATTCTATGCAAATGCTTGTTGAGACTACAGGGTCCGGTTGTTAGTCTTGTGAGTCTTTACTGTCTGTACGACTGTTTTCATATGCGGTGGTTCTGTTAGGAATATACTTCAATGTGTCATTATCTTAGAGATTTTCTTGCTGTGTACCGTTTCAAGTCTGCTGCGGATTTTTTTTTGTCTTGTATGTATTTCTGAAAGCAGGTTCTGGTTTAGTGAATGTCTTTTTTGCTTTTTATTTGACGCTGATTTGCACTGCTACGGCAATGCCGCTTAACTATTACAGGTTTTAATCTCTTTTTGATTATGTTCTTGGCGCTCCACTCGATGGCAGCTTCTTCTGCCTGAAAAATCATATTTGCCCAAAGGTAGCGAAGATTGTTTTCATTGGTATTTTTTTTCGTAGATTTCAGCCCCGATACCCTTTTGGTTTTTGGCTCTATCTGTGTACTAACAAATTGCATTAAAATGTATTTAAAAGTACCTAAAAACGCATAGAAATAAATATTGAAATAATTCAATATTTATTTCTAACTATTATTTGACTAAAATATTCTGACCAAATATAGTTGAACCTTTTCTAAATGTATTAGTAAAAAAAATAATTGATTGTCAAATTATATGTGGAAATAGCAATGACGCCAAAGTAGCTGTTTTCACCAAAATACTGGAAATCAAGTTAGCGGTCGGTATGCTCTTAACACTGGGTAGAGAAGTTTTTATAAAAAATATTATTTATTAAATTTATATTAAAAAAAACTAGTGTCTAAACACTTACAAATGCATAAACACTGAGGACATATTGGACTGTTGTTTACATAACAAACATAATTGTTAAAATGGTTTTTAAAATAATGATTTTAAATATACTAAAGTGTCTCTTATTTACAATGTTTAAAAAATGTACTTTCTATTGAGAATTCTGCATGGATATTAAAACAAATGATTTTTTAAGGTTATGTTGATAGTCTCTGGGTTGTCCATATACGACGAAAAGATGTGTTTTTTTTAATCTAAAAAAAAAAAAACACATTTTAGCGCCGTCTTCTTGAAACCAGAAGTCATCCATACCATTATCACGCACAATTGGCATAAAAAAATCGGTTAGCATTATCTGATAACGCACTTGATTGACGGTTTCTGTTCGGCCATCATCATCTTCGAAAAAATACGTCCCGATGACCATATAATGACAAATACTGCGCCAAACAGTAACTTTTTGGTCGTAGAGAGACTACTCATGAATAATTTGAGGGTTTTTGGTGGCGTAGAAACGGCAATTTTGTTTGTTTACGGTTCTGTTTAACGTGAAATGCGCTTCGTGGCTCATGATAATTTTCTGCCAAACATGCTCGTCATCTTCAGCCATTTCAATGACTTATTGAGCCCATTCCAACCGACGTGGCTTATCAGCAGGCAAGAGTTTTTGTGTCATTTGAATTTTATACGGGAACATATGCAGATCGACACGTAAAATGCGACGTAAAATGGATCTTTTTTTATGTCGAACTAAACAAAACGTCGTTTTTGAGATGTTTTTGGAGACGTGCCTGTACGAGTGCGATATTATTATCTGATTGCCTTGGTCGCTTTTTATTTGGACGCTTGGGGTTAGTACGTGCCTCACCAGTTGTAAATCTATCATACAAACGATACAATGTGATTGCAGAAGGCGCACTTCTCACTTTATTAATTTTTCTCCATGCACGTTGCGTTTTCACAATTGACTTGTTTTGTTGAGTGTAAATTTCAACAATCTTAGAGCGTTCACGTGTACTGTTCTATGACGACAATCTCCTTAAACTGACGCTTCAATCGCGGTATGTCATTAGTCGATCTAACATCTCTGTCAAAAGTAGGCCAACCCCGTAGATAGATTCTCTGACTGTTTGCAGGTATCTATTGTTTATCCATGTTGTGGTGTTATCACGTAAATTTTTTTACTGATGCAGCAGAAGAAGTCCGACCTCATCATTAGAGTTTTTTTTTATGCAACACATTTGTTATGCTAGGTTTGTGGGCCCTAAGGTATACAATGTGTTGATTTATTCGGGTGTAAGCAGGCGGAGTGGCGGTAACGAAAATAGTATTTCTATAGCTGCTGTGGGCGTCGTTATCATTGCCCCGTTATCAGCAGACATGCTAGCCTATGAACTATGTAAATTTTTTGGTCGTACACTTGAGAGTGGTTTTTTTCTCTTTATACAAGGGCTTTGTATGTGATGATTATAAACATAATTGATGATATAAATAATCAAGAAATATTTATTTAAATTTGTCTTTTGCTATAATGCGATACTGTGGTCATACAAGGCATACTGACAAGGTTTGTAGAACCGAAACAAATGTCTATGCTTGACCCTTGGATGCTGTAATTGTTAGATTGAGTTTGAATAAATTATTAATTTATTTCATAAGTTATTGATTTTGCATAAATGCTAAATGATACCGATTAATGCGGTCGTTTAGTATTAAATTGCATTAGCTGGCGCTACCAATCGTTTATTTGATTATTTTTAACACTTACTTAACTTTCAAAAATGACATGAAAACATCGACAACGCCGTCAACCTATAAGTTGAACGAGAACACAATATACCGATTGCGCCAATTTAGTGTTTTACAAGAATTTCTGAATATTTTCATCAAAGATGATATAAAAGACAGTGTTTTTGCACGATCTACTATAATTAGCCGACCGCATATTGTGATAACGAGTAAAGTAAAGATTTCTTTCGTTGGCTTCAATTGCGATGATGTATATACTTATAAAGGTCAGTGAACTTGAAACATACCAAGACTTTGTCAACATGCCAAGATCACTGTAAACAACAGTCATGCAGCGTACACAACAATCTACTTTTGGCTATGCATGGGGTTAACCACAGGACACTCTTTGCTACCCAAATCAAATGCTGAAAATGCTACCGACTGCGCACATTTTGGTGCTTATGCCGAAATTGCTGGTTTTAGCGAACGTTATTTTAGTACTTGGCTAAATTGCATCATATATGATATGATATCTATCAAAGACAAAATATTCCACCTACCGACAGCGCTATTTTGATTTTTTTGCGCCAAACACGATTTTTTCAACAATAAATACAAAGGGAATATCAGCTTGAACAAACCAGAAAGACGTAACATATTATTTACCAAATGCGCAATTTGGTTTGCGCATCCAGTTCTTGAGAAAGAATTTAACTCTTTCACTCTACAATATTGACTAACAACATGATTTCCTTCAAAGAAATCGAAGACACTTATTGGACATCATGATGCAACACTCACTTTAGCTGGTACTAGCACAAACTCTTCTTTCATAATACTATCCAAAACGGAATTTACAGAAACTTTTAGAGTGTGTATGATAAAATCAGTAGCTTAGCTAGAATTTTTGGGCTTAGAGTAGGTTGCAGGTTTTGCTTACAGGTAGCTACGCCACTGTGTACAAGCTTCATTTAAAAGAATAAAAATAATTCTAAAATTTGTTCCGTACTATACGCATTAGTATTAGCGTCTCATCTGTATCATGATTTTTGTTCAAATGGATTCTGTTATCACGTTCTTTCTTCTTGCTTCATGTTTACATAATTATTGAATTTAATACAGTTATAAAAATGGAACTTTGAAATGTTGCGGAACTATACTTTTGCCTCGTAATATAATATCAACGCGTATTCCGGCGTTTGGCTGCTACGCCGATTTAAGCGGATTATACATATATATTATACACTTCAGACTTTTTACGTAAACAAACAATAGTTGTTTACGTAAAAAACACGGATCTAAAGTGCATTTTAATCTCTTTAATTTGCGGATTATTCTGGTTCCGGATAATACAATACATGGCTTACTTTTGCATTATCTAATATTATAATTGATATATTACAATACGCAATTAATAATAAAAAGTCATTTATAACTGGTAAGTCATCGTCTGTGCACTTCATAACACAATTTCAATAATTTATTATTTTATTATAGTCTGAAACTATCCATAAATTCCAACATTAATCTAAAAAAAAAAAATACAAAGCGGTTTATTTCTATACACTATCAGGAAATATGCATATTTATAGCGATGAAAATATTCAACACTATTTAAATTGAGGTTGGTTGTGGTTATATACGTAGAAACTTGGCATTCAACTATTCATTTGCTACATTTTTGCAATCTAATGATATATAATTTAATTGCGCTGTTTATGAAAAAACATAATCGATTCAATTCAACAAATATATTTTTATAACTGATTTAACGAAATAGTAAGTATATAATATAATTCACGAAAATAAATGTTTATTGACTTATATAATGTTTTTTAAATGTTTATATTACAATTTGCTTGTATTAACAGGTTTTCAACTGGGTCGTATTTTTGCAAGCAATTTACACAATTTTATAAAATGCTAGTTAATTTGCGACTTTTATGATTTTTGTGGAAAATTGTATGCGGTTTGTAACTATTATAGTTAATTATACACATAAATTGTATCATATTTATACTGCACTATATCATTTTGGTTTTGCAAACACGGTATTTAATTTTTGTTTTAACTTTATTTTTCTCGGTCTTTTTTATAATTCCATTGCTTGTTTAATACATGTTATTTTTATACTTCATCATTTTTGGAGAAATAAATAAAGTAATAAAATTGATTATTGGTAAATTGATAAATTGATCTAATTTTAGCTTCCAAATCTAATGTGCGTTTTCCAGAAAGAATGTGGTAAACATTTCCTGTAGCAGATGCGCATTACTATGAAAATATTTACAAACTACTTCGAGAAATATGCATCCAAAAATATATTCAAGGTTGTTACGTGATTCCAGTTTATTGTTACATTTCTTCTATGTTGCGAATCTTGATATTATTTAATTTGCTGTTTTAATCTCAGATAGATAAGCACTTATTTAAATAAAACATATTATATGCGCCACAGTTATTATTGCATATTTAATATTTCTATGATTTGTTATAGCAATTATTAAATTTTACATTCATTTTGTGGACACAAGTCGGGACAAAGCCTTAGCCAAATTAGAGCGGTACGGCAGTCTACAACAAACAAATCTTGCTATGGTTTTAATCAAGTCATTATTATTATATTATCTTATTACTACTGTTTCTTTAAATCTAAATATTTAGATTTGTAAATAATCCAGTTTTTGATTTTTAACAAAACTTGTTCGTGACGGTATACCGAACTGGTACGCTACAAAGTTCTGTTTGAGCGGGCAAGGTTTTACAAACCTCTGTAATATACCAACGTTTTACTCCAAGGACTTGAAGCTGATGTGTGTTTGAACTCTATTATTACTACAATAAATTTATTGTGCTTTAGCTTTATTATAAAAAGTTAAAACAAAAATAGTTGTTTAGTATTGCTGAGTGAAGGAATAGTAGGAAGGAACGAAAGTGCTCGTGTATGAAAGGCGCATTTGTACTTTGCATCTCATTACTAGTGATGGGACCTTATTTGCGACCTATTTATCTCTAAAAAATGCGCGCGTAGTAAACAGTTGCACGCCGCAAACAAATCAAATAAATATAATTTATGTTCTACATCTTATTCAAATCATTGCCTGTCTGTAGCCAGGTCTAATATGTAACAAAACGACGCGGCGATTTTGATACGCGTGGTAAATCATTGATACGAGCAGTAAAATATTGAAAATGACAAATGTTGTGGTTTAGTTTGCATCGATTTGAGTGAGTGAAAATAAAATTGAGCCGTTTATATAACATCTATTTAATGATTGAGGTGATAATAATGCGATCCGTGACAAAGTGAAATTATAACTAAGTTGCTTGTCTGTTTGCAGCTTTGGCCACTTGGATCAATCGGTTTACAAAAGTGATTTGTTCGGATATTTCATTTATTTTTTGTGTTTATTTATTTTTTCTGGAGACTATAACCTATAAAGATATGGTTGTTTGGTCGACGCAATTTGGTTTATACTGCGGATTACGTCACTGTGTGAACCATGGCGCAGGAGTATATTAAGTTTATTATTAAGTGTGAGATAGACGGAGAGGCTTACTCTTGAATATATTTTACTAGTCGTGGTATCATGGGCGGATACTATATTTAACATTTGTACCACAGAGCAATACCGCGGCTCTTGAGTGTAATTATGGTTACATGGACACTAATAACGTATTCGACAAATTTCCTGGAGCTGGGGCTCAAAGCTGCGACAACCTAACTGAGTCACTTTCAACTTTAGGTTCAATGGATGGACATAAAGGCTTTGGAGCCAAAGTTTGTCCTAGAGTTATTCATCAGTCCGCACAACAAAGGCATATAGCCAATCTGTTCAGTTTTTTCTAAACGAAAGTTTTTTTTTTAATTTTTATTTTATAAAATAATTGTGTGGCGAAGTTTAATTTTTGACGTGTTTACTCGAGCGCGTTTAGGATCATACTACGGTTTACTTCAGTGTGGGCGCATACACTTGGCCATATGTAATCCACATACAGTTGGGCTCAATATTGCGTTGGTGCCAATGTATTGTGCCGGTTTTACATCTAGTAGTTTTGCTTTTAAATTGTCAAGCGCTTACATAAGGTCTGTTCCAACATACGATTTGTACGGTTTGCAAACCGTTCAAACTATGCACACAAACAAATTACTGTGTATAAAGGATTGCCTAAGGATGACAAATATTTGTTTGTGTGCACAGTTTGGACGGTTTGCAAACCGTTCAAATCGTATGTTGGAACAGACCTATAGTAGTGTAATTTATTTTTTGTTTTCTGTTTGCTTGTATTTTTTTTTCTTTTCTTTTGTCTAGTTTATTATTGTTTTCATTATTAATTTTACGACTTTTTAGTTTTCTTTACTCTCTAACAGTATCAATTATGTTGTCTGTGGTTATTATACCGCCGATTTCTGTCATTGTATTACTTCTGGCTCCTGTTCATCTTTTGCATGTTTCGGAGTATCTTCTTTCTTACAATAGACGCATGCGCTGTTGTCTGCCAGGTTTGTTCTTTTCAGATATGTTCTGAAGCAGCCATGTCTTGTAAGAAACTGTGATGTGAAGTAGTTTACTGTGCTGTGTTAGTCGCGGTGTTAATTCTGTGTATTAGCTTTCTGCACCCACTGACCGGTCTCACATGGTTCAGTCAGTTTAACTTCCTAATTTTGAATGATGCGCTGTCTTGCCGTAATACTTTCTTATGTACCGTTGGCCTTCGGCTTGTACCACTTGTAACGCCCGTGTCAATACCGTACGGTTGGCGTTGGGAACTTTAATTGTTGCTTTCCTCTGCGCTATATTAAGCAGTTGTCTACATTTGGCTTTGTTTTAAGCAAATTTGTACTATACAGGAGCGCCATACAGCATGATGGAGTTTATCACTGCGCACAGTGTTTTGCTATTGCACCTTCTTTGCTTTTTTTGGAGGACTTTACTTTGGTATTTTAAGCTGTTTTGACTCGTTACTATCTTGTCTTCCTCAGGCTTATTTCTTTTAGGGTATTTTTACTAATGAGTACTACTACTTCTGTTTTTTTGTGCATTAATTACAGACCTCTCTTTCTAGACATTTTGGCTACAGCTGTCTACTATTGCCAAGTCACCTGCATAGCTTATCGAAGTAGTAGGATATGCGGATATGCACAGCAAATATCTTTGTAGATGTAGCAATTTATTGCTGGATAATAGTGTTTTTGCATTTAATATTATTGCAAGTGCCGTGACCGTTTTTGTGGTATCAAATTCTCTTATCAGAATTTTGAAATTAGCTATCTTTCTAACTAGTTTTGATGATGTTTCAAAATTTTTATGTTTTGATGTGTACATTCTGTCATTTGTTTTAAGGTTTACATTTTATTTTCTAAAAACTCGATGCTTTTGAGTTTTTTACACAGATACTTTTGGATTCTGGATTTAGAGTTGCCTTTTGTACTTCCTCTAGTGATGACCTCACTTTGTTGTCTGGCATTCAATCACTCTATGTTGCTGATGTTTGCAAGTACAACGCTTGGAGGGGCTTTCTTTATATTGGCCACGTCAAGCTAGTAACTCCTGAACATGGTTTCTCTGTTGTATGAGAGGGCGTGTACATAGCACGTGCTTGATTGTTTTGTATTTTTGTCTCTAATATCAATTGTGTGCATGTTTTTTCTTAGTTGGCAGTGTCTTGTCAAGATCCCTGTTATACTTTCCAAGTTTTTTAGCCGCAAGTAGTAATCGTTTGTCATTGTTTTTTTTTGTCTGCAGTCTAGAGTGTTATTTCAACCCTTTGTCAGTGCGTTGTGTGTGTTTATTTTTAGTATGTTATTGAAGCTTTGAGTGGTAAAGCTGTCCAGGGTTCAGGTTTACAGACTATGAGAGTTGAGACGTCTGTCATTGTTTTTTTTTTGCCTGTCTGCAGTCTAGAGTGTTATTTCAACCTCTTGTCAGTGCGTTGTGTGTGTTTACTTTTAGTATGTTATTGAAGCTTTTGAGTGGTAAAGCTGTCCAGGGTTCAGATTCACAGACTATGAGAGTTGAGACGCTTTACGTGCCAGCTTGTCCGTTTCAATGTTACTTACTTTGTTGGAATATTCTTTCATCCAGAGCAGCTTGATGTTATTTTTACGGGTTGCTAAAATAATGGCACATTTAAAAATTAGCTTTGATGTGATGTTTATAGCAATTAGAGCCGCTTTACTATCCAATAGAATTTAGACATTCTTGCCTGATATTTTGATGTTTACTATTTCTATAACCCCTTAGGATATCAACTACATTTGCTTGGAAGATAGTCGTGTACATTTCTATTGGTAACGATATTTTAAGGTCTTTAAAGTCTTGCGAGAAGATTTCCGCTCTTAATGAGTCATCCGTGTAGGTTTTCATCGAATTATTGTCTACATTCTGCTTCTTTTGTTTATGTGTAGGGTTGTTGTTGGATCTTTGAAACACAAAGATGGGTGGCATGTTATCTGTTTGCGCTTGCACAATCATGGTACTATCTTTGGAGATAGTCCCCATGTTTTCTTTTAAGGCTTCTCTGCATTGCCAAACAGACACATGAGCTTTTTGCATCTTATATTTAGATGTGGTCCCCATGTAAGTTTTTGCAAAACTTTACCGCAAGATATTTTACACTTTTAACAGTTCTTATGACGCGTTCGCCTAAGTGTCGGAGCATCATTCCGAAGTGCCGCACCGGAGCGTACGTAATATAAATTTACACAAAGGTTTGGAACGTACACTCCAAAAGCGTCGGGCAAAAGTCCGTATAAATAGATTCTACTTTTCTTGATAAATTGACCGAAGAACACATTTAAAGATAATTAAGTTTGGTTTGGTTTTCAATAAATCAATAATAAGAATATTGTAATTTTTTTATAGTTTGTTTTTAGGCGCGTTTTATTTGAATCATCACAAATTTATCATTTAAAGAATTGGCTTTTATCGGAATAGCTGTAGGTAGCGGTTAGCCGCAAGTTTATACTTATTTATGTTATTGTTTTATAATTTTATTTTTAATATTGACCGACCGGAAAATCCCACTAGTTCTAATATTCGGGAAATTCCATAGCTAATTGTTCTTATTAGAGATAAGCCGATGTTTTCTGTTTTCTTGTTTGAATTTTGTACTAACAGTGTCTACATTATTATTTTCTTTGTGTATACAATTTAAGTTAAAAGAATAATTTTTCAAATGATAATATTAAAAAGTACTAACATATTATGCTTATTTGACATTGTTACATAGTTTGAAATGAATAGCATTATTTAATCATATAAAAATTATTTGCAATTTAAATAAATATTTGAACTTCACTAGGGTTGATAGTTGAGGTATCAAAAATGCTTTAAAAAAATTACTCTTGACAAAAGCTAACTATACTTGGGACGATATTAATGATGAAAAGTGTATAAGATTAATTGCAAAATTTGAGAAAAGTTGATTCATGAGTACAAAGCTCAAGAACTAAATTATACTGACTATATCCAGCATCGATACTTTATCAGTTGCGTTTGAAGCAATGTTAATTATAGTTTTAGGGAAAAGAGCTAATGTTTGCAGGCAAATTTGTCTGATAAGATTTTCTATATTTAATCGGAGTGTTTGTGTTTTATTTTAAAATTAAATACTGAACTCAGTTTAGGACATCTTTTATTACTTTTATTATTAAAAAATTAAATAATCGAATAACATAGTTTGTATTTTTCTCCAAAAAATACATGCAAAAGATAAACTACATTATACGGGTTAGAACATGTTCAATTTCTTAAACTGTCTGCCCTGCCATGAATGAATTTCTAGTTGTGAAATAACTTTTATCTTTTGTTTTTTTGTTACAATTTCTAATAATATATTAATTTGTTTCAGGTGAGTGTGTAAACCATCAATTACATTTGGATCTATATATGTGTAAGTTTATAAACTCAATTTTTATTCTATGATATTTTTAGTTTATGAAACTATGTTCTGTAATATAGTTTTTATGTAAAGTTTAAGGCGTAATTTGATGTAGCTATATGCAAGTACTTTTGGTTTGAAGAGAACTTTGTGCTGTCATTATGTCTTAAAGTTGCATGATTGCGCATATTCTGGCATTATGACCTAACGATGATGATGGCACGAGCAAGGATGAAAACAGTGATTTGGTTGCATTAAACATCAGCTGCCAATGGTTGGAAGATATTGGTGGATTAGCTGTGAGTGTGAAAATATATTTTCAGTGATTATTAATATGAGGGACGGTGTTGTTGTCTATCATCAACGTTGTTCAATATGTATGCTGAAGAGATGATAGCGGAGTGCTGTAAATGGGACAAGGTAGTGAGCATAGGTGCAAGAAAAATTTATTCTATTTGCGGATAATATGATTGTGTTTGCTGAGATTAGAGAAAAACTGAAGATGCTTGTTAAAGAACTTGAAGAAATGGAATTAATGTATGAACGGAGTATAAACAAAAACAAGACAAAGGTTATAAGAATTAAAGAGGCAAAAGAAATGGTCGAGTATGTGATCGGAGATAAATTAGTGAAACGGTACTGAAAAACGAGAAAGATAAGGGTTTGCATAGGAATGACAAAAGAAACTTTTGGAAGGAAGAGCATGATTTTAAGTAACAAATAAACGAAAAAGGATTGTGAAATGTTTTGTATGGCGTGTGTTTCTATACGTATGTGAAACTTGGGGATTGGAAAAAAATGAAAAACGCATGGAAGCATTCGAAATGTGGCGCTGGAAGAAATTATTGGTCATTAAGTCGTCAGACAAGGTCCGAAATGAAGAAGTGATGGGAAGAGTAGGTGAGGAAAGAGCGCCAGTAGGTACAATTATAAAAAGAAAGAAAGGATTGATATGGCATGCATTGAGAAAAGATTGTTTATTGAAGCACGTGATTGAGAACACGTAGGACTAGCGAAAAGCAGAACATCAATAAAGATATATATACGACGTTAAAGCTTGGTGTGGTGGTTAGGTGGAGTATATGCTGCGTTATTTGTTTAAAAAAAATTGTTTGAATAACTGAACGAAACAATCTTCAACTTTTTTCCAAACTTGTGTTTGTCTGTTGTTGTTATTGAGAACGAGAACACAACTCGTTTTCTAACATGTCATAGGGATGGGCGATAGGCATTGATATGTTAATGTTTTAATTTTGATGTAACGGTATTTTAATATCGACAATTAAAGTTTTGTCATTTTAGTTTTAATTTCAAGAATTTGCAAAAACACAATCAAATCTAATTGTAAATTATTGTGTCTGTAGATGTAAAATTAATCAGTTAATTTAATGTTCTTTAGGTTTTTGATCGCAATTTTTTCAATGAAAACATGAACATCTCAAATATCACTGACATAACAAAGCAAATGCATAACTAATTAAAAAGTTGTATGATCATTACAAAGCTTTATGAAGTTTTTAACATTTATATCACCAATATTTTTCAATAACACAATCAGCATTTAATACTAATAATAGTAGATTACATATACTCTACAATCCATCTTGTTAGACGGCCAAAATCTATTCTTTTAGCAACACTTGTTTCTCAGGTATTATACCACTTCTCTTGAAATGCAGCTATTTTAAGATGTACTTTTTTTTCATCAAGGAACACGCATAGTGTTGTTTGTCTAAATTGTAATTCAGGCGTTTGTTTCTCATTTTTTGACAGTTGGGCGAGCTCCAATCTAAGAGACTCAATACTTTGAGGGGTGCTACTCTTGAATTTACAAAAAAAAAACAATGTGTCATATGTTTACTTTGCTGTGTTTGTACAAGGTTCTAATATTATATGCAGCATCCGTAAGCGGATTTGCATTGTTATTCTATGTTGAACGAGATACGAATTTTAAATTTATTTATGGTCCTTAGTTGGCTTATTGATATATAAGAGAGAGCGTGGCACAGTGAAGATCGTGGGTTCGATTCCCATATACTGTGATATACTTTTCACTTTCTATACGCTCTCCTACTCCCCAAGCCGCCTTGCCAGCGTGGGGTTTTACGGCTAAAACCTTCTCTGATGGAGTGATGAATTTTCTCCAGTGGTTCGGAATCCACTTAAAACTGTAGGTCTCTTGTAAAGTTGCCAGCATTACAAGCAGAGAAGATTTTTTTTTTTTGTAGCATAATATCGTTAACTGATTTTTCATTTGTAGTTTTTGAAGATGCATCATAATAGTATTTTGTATAACAAGAGTGGATAGTATGCCCATACCGCACGAAGACGAATTTGGAGCACGACGCTGCAGGCGAATATATGATACATATCCATTCAGTTAGGCGTGAATAAAAGTGACAATATATAGAAGGGAGTAGAAAAACTACTCTTAATGTGCTTTATGAGTTTTTTTGCTACTACTTGTGGCATCTATGGTATACATCTGTTACTGTCCAGCCAAATTGGGTTTTTTTTTACAAGGAAGTATTGCCTTTAGATGTTTGTATCTGACCGACGACGCATATAAGTTTGCAGAAAAGCTTTGCTCCAATTAACAGTACAACTTACCGAGATTTATTGAAATTTATATTAGAGATATAAAGATAAGATAAGACTTTTTGTTTTTAAGAATTTTTGTCAAATGTTTGATACGGCTCTCGCAAAGTATCCATAAGGAAGATGTTAAGCTTTGTTTTGTAATCGTTGGCTTTAGGTGATGCAGTGGCTGGTGTGCGAGTTGTTATATTAGTTTTGTATTATCCTAGGCGTTTTGCTTTTTTTATTTTTTTATGATGTTTACTTGAGAACTTGAGTCAAGTTGCTCTAACAACATGTTTATTTCTTCATATATGTGTTATTATCGTTGACCAGGCATGTTGATAGAATTAATTGGTTTTTGTTGCTGTGTTTAAAACATTTCTAGACATGAGTCTATGAGAATTTGTATCATTTTCCAATCTAAAAACTGTGTTCTGTTTTTTTCCACATTTACGGCAATAGCTTAATTCGAAACCTCTAACAAGATAGCTAGGTTGCAAACAAGTTTATACTTCATTTTTTTGTTCTGATAATTTTGATATGTTCCAACGCTGATTTAGTGCTTGGCTTGCTTTTTGTACCAAATACATTTCTATCATAGATTTGTTTTGTTACTTTATCTTTACTCATTTTCTTAGCATGGTCAAACCAACTTACAGCCAGACACGAATAGAGTGGCCCCTATATAGGCAACTTAGTATACACCAAAATTATGTTGAATGTGGTTAAACTTTTGCTTTTGCCCGTTTTAGCATCTTTCAATAACAGAACAACGTCGCCCGTGGAATGTTTAAAATTTAAGCGTAAATGAAAAATGCTAAAACGGGCAAATGCATTAGTTTAACCACATTCAACATAATTTTGGTGTATACTAAGTTGCCTATATAGGGGCCACTCTATTCGTGTCTGGCTGTAAAATATTACGTTTGTTCTGGTCTATGTGTCTGTTACCTTCAATCAAAGCGCATTTGTTTATTACCCTCTCATTTTTAACTCTTTTTTTTGCACACACATGAATCGCATTAATTTGTTTCTCAGACCTACCTTTGCTTTAGATTCATACAGCAAAGTTGGTGTCAGCACACTTTTTTAAATTTTAAACTGCTATCTTTGTTTTCTTAGACATACTTCATTCTTTGAAGTCATACTCATACTTTAAAATACTTTTCGCAATCCATTTACTTCTTTCTTAGTTTCTCTATCTAAACTTCTATTTTTATTAAACATTTTTCCCAGATACACAAAAGCATAGACCTGCTCTAAGCGTTCACCGTTTAACCTGATTCTACAATCACTGCATTTGTCCTTATCGAAGACACTGGTTTTATGAACTATTAAATCTGCATTGTTCAACTTGACGCTCTATTTAGTATTTAATGGATTCTACTGTGTGGTCTATGATCAATCTCAAAGAATTGAAACATTTTTTTTTTGCATTAATGGAATATTAAATAATGCTTTATTATTATTGATTTGTTTGGTACATTACAAGCTATTTTATAATTCTCGGTAGTAATATTCAAAGCACTGATTGCTTGGGTTACTTCTTAGATTTACAGTTGCTTTTAACTAGTGGATATTTTGAATTTCCGTTAACTTGCTATTCTCATACATGAAGGTATTGTAGAATTTTAACCAATCTTTATATATTTTGGCGTATTCTGGCAAATTTATCGATATCACTTTTACTCGAGTATTTTTTGTGTTCCCAAGTTCAAGTTTAAATAGTTCTTTGCACTTGTCAAAACCTTGTGGTAATACTTGTTGATTTCTTTATCCGATTCTTTCTATCATTTTCTCAAAATGCCTTGTCTTCTAGTTTGCTGAGTTTGGTGTACATATTGATGCATTTATTAACATGCTTGTCAATTTGTCTACCACTTACTGTTTTTGTCAATTGTGTTAAATCACACTTAAGTTGTTTGCACTTTCTTCTTAAATATCACTGAAATAACATAAAACAAATACATAATCATAATCATAACTTCAATTATACGTGGGGTTGTATGATTATTTCAAAGCTCTATGACGCTTTTACAACACTAATACTTTGCATGATCAAAATCTGCATAATATGATATTATACTAATAATAATGCATATGCTGCACAATTCATCTCAACGCTAAATTGCCTCTTTGGCAACCCTTCTTCCACAGAGTAGAAATCAAAAGGTTGAGTAAAATCCACTTGATAACTGAGACTTGGTGTTATTCAGTAAATTTTGAAAGTAATAACACATTCATTTAGTTTTTAAATTTAGCGTATGTTGTAAAAAAATATTAGCATTGCATTTTTAATTATAAATACTATGCTGAATGTAAACACTTTTTAAATATAATTTATCATAAGCATAATAATATATTATTCATAGGTAAAGTCGTGCTGTATTAAATTTATGTACGCACATCCTGTTTTTTTATTGTTACAGCATATGCGTATATTACTCGAATGAATTGCAACATTTTAAATTAAATAAGATAGCAGACGTTATTCTTCTACTCAAAACCACACTGTCAAAAGAAGGATTTTAGTCTGATTAAAACCAGGCCTACTAAGGTGTACACCATTATTTTATTTTATATCTAGCGATATCTTCTTTTCCTGGTGCATCTCCATTACTGACCACTTCTTTAAATGACTTTCTATCTGCAGCTTTTCTAAAAAGTTTTTTTACTGTAAGTCTCTTCTAATTTCGAATATTTTTTAGCCATGATAACGATCTTCTACTAATCTCACATTTTCTTTCTATGCACCCTTCCATTATTACTTGAAGCAGTTTGTACTTGTCGTTACGTACTATGTGATCGTGGTAAGCGATTTTGTATTTCTTGGTTTCTGTAAGTAGTTCTCTATTCCGGTTCATGATTTTAAGCACTGTTGTGTTCTACACTTTTTTAACTCATGGGTTCTTAAGTATTCTTCGGCAGGCCCACATTTCGAATGCTTCAATTCTTTGCATATCTTTTACTTTCAGAGTTCATGTCTTGCGACAATAAAAATGCAAAAACATATTTTTTGCCTGCTTCTACCACCGAAACCATCTGTTTTGGCTTTAAAATGCGAGCTTAAAGGACGATTTAGTGGTATTAACACTGTTTTTATTTGGGACTGGCAAAAAATATCATGTGTAACTCGAAGGAGTGAAGCCTATTTTTGGCTTTTGGTCAACAGTTGCATCGGAAAATTCTTTTTAATAATAAAAAAAAAATGATACAAATATGGGCAAGAGAGATATGATAAAGGAGGTGTTGTTTGTTTATGACTATTAAGATTATAATTGGTTTAATATGTGGTAATCATTTTTGGAACAATGTATTTTTAGGAAGTTTGCGTTAATATTAGTACAATTTATAAGTATTGAGGTTTGCAAAGTATCTAAAGAAGTAGGTTTTCCGGGACCATCATTTCAATTATTGAACTTTCAGTACTTGTATTATAACAAGTCAAGTATTACTACTTGTCTGTTTAGTTTCCAGCCGACAACCGTTGCGTCAACGAAGAGGTAGTCAATTTAGTTTGTCTTTTTAAATACTAAGAAGCTACTTGCATTTGAATCAGATTGACTTGACGACATACTTTCTTGGATTATATATTATATATAGTTAAATTATGTGTGTACACAGATATAAAATTGACGCATGCAATTCATCCAAATTATTTATCAGTAGAATTGCATAGTACTTGTTTTATCACATTTCCTCAAAAGGTTATACACAGTCCAATTATTGAAAATAACATATAAATTCCGATATCTATACTTTCAATTACTGCTTAACATTATTCAATAACTTTATAAGCAATAAACAGAAACTGATGCTAATTTTAACTCACAAGTGTAAATAAATTAATACAGATAAAATTTGTTAAATTATAACCATATGACATTCAGATAACAATATAAAAATAACATCATTTTGCGTAAATATATTATCAGTATTCAATAAAAGTATGGAATTATTGGAATAATAACAAAATGATGCCATTATTTATTAAAATTACAAATTCTTTATCCAACTAAAATTTCTAACCCAATTTTTATTTTTCAGGATAGAATCAAGTTTTTTTTCACTGCTGATGCTGATTTCTGTTATTTAATTAAGTGCTATTTATTTAATTTATTAAGTTATTAATTTAATATATCCTACTCAAGCGTCCCATTTTTTAGTTATCTAAAATGCCATCGATTTTTTTGGACATCATTAAGAACTGGTTTTAATTAAAAAATCATTTTCATTTAACAAGGAACGAGGCACTTTCACCAATTATGTAGCAAAACAACAACATGGATATTGCTTCTGAATAATATTATATGTATACCAATAATAATAATTGTAAATATTAAGTTGGTTATAAAAATGTTTAAGTTTGAAAGTTTTATTATATATAAAAATTCTAATTGGTCGATACAGTGTTGGAAAGGTGATCTTTCAGAGTTGTTTACCAGCTCGTTCAATGCCTCCAATAAACGTTATTTGTATTGTCTGGCTTCTTTTCTACTGTTCGTAATTATGTTGAACCAAGTAGAGTTTTCTCTCTTAAGGGACCATATTTATACACCCTTACTTGGATAGCAAAATATATAAAAGAAAATTATTTGCATATCGCTTGAGTGATTATTATGCTTTATGTACGTGCTTATTTATTCATATCTTATAAATATTGGCATACAATGAAGTTAAAAATTGTAAACTTTGTTGACCTATATTATTAATGAAAATGGTTTATAAACATAATGAATCATCATGATTTGCTATATTAATTATTGTGTACTGTGTCATTTTTCATGTTTAGCATATTTATATATTATAAATTATTGAAGTAAATAAAAATTAATGGTTGGTGGTGTCATTAAAATAAGTTATTAAAACATATATAGAATCACAGATATAGTTATTTATTGCATGTTCAATAACTTATACACTTTGATACGTACACTTATATCAACTTATAAGATTATAAAATGTATATCATTTTATGATCGGCTTAGCGATGAAATTATCGACCATATAATAAGAATTTAAAGTTTATAAGTTACAGAGCCCGACATTCGCCGCAAAGATATTTTATAATCTTTAGTTTTGCCGGTTAGTTAAAAAACTACTCCGTTAATTTTTTTTGTCTTTCTTCTACATTGCTAACTACATGCAATCTCAACTCTTAAGACACAGTTTTACAGCACTTTAAAAACTTTGTAATTTCTCTAAGAGATTGCTAAGGGTACTCATAATTGTCACCTAGATTTAGAAATACGATCTTGATTTTATTCACGTACAATACTGTACACATTTTTTCTGTGTGTTGTTTAATGAATTTTGAAAACTTTTTTGTAGTGTTGTAACCCTCGCAGATGTAGAGGACTTTCTTTGTCTTCAAAAGATCCGCGGCAAATTTGGATTTTTATTCTATGCTTACGTGTTTTTGTTTAGGCCACTGTGTTTAGTTATCAATTCTGTAGGATTACGCAGTATTTTGCGCATCTGCATTACTATAGTTTGGACAATGTGCGATGGTATTGTTAGGAATAGTCTTGTGTACTTTATTCTTTGACAGTTTTTTTACAAGTTGCTGTGTTGCGTATTAAGTTTACAATGGATTAATTGTTTACTGGTCTTGTATAGAATCCAGAAAACGGGTCTCTGTTTCTGTGATTTTTTTCTTAAGTATACTTTCAATGCACTGACTCTTTGGTATTCAAATTAGGCATATTTATTGTTTCTGGCTATTGCTTCCTGGTTATGCAGTTTGAATTTTATTTCTGGCGTTTACTGTTTGACTTGATAGTTATCGGTCTGTTGAAGTATTATCCCGATTTGATCATGTTTCTAGCGCACCATTCAATGACAGGGATCTAGTGATTGACGTTCTCCGGCTTCTGCTTTTGTTTATTTTAGTTTTAGTGTCATTGTTATCATTAGCCAGATGGTTTCTTTGGTTGCTCCTGGGTATTTTTCTTTTGTCTTACATCAAATGTAAGCATGATCTTTCTTGATGTCTAATATCATCTCCAGTGTCTTTTTTTCTTGTGTAACATATTTGCATTTCTTGGTCTATGAGCTCTAATATTTACATTTTTTTATCTATAGTCGGTACGCTGCTTCTACCACCACAACCAAGTGTAGTGGTGGTAGAGAGAGCAGTGTTTTTATGGCTGCGGTTGGGAATTGTTCTCATTGCTCCCATTGTCAGCAAACATGATAATCTTTGTACTTTGAATAGTTTTCATTATCGTACTCTTGAGGTTTGATTATCACAGTATATAGCCATCCGATTGTATCAGGTGTTAGTTAGTTTCTATGTTTTTCCGACTATCGATTTGGTTGCAAACAGCACCCGGGTGGCTTTTGTACTCACATTATCTAAATGAGTATGAAACGATTTGTTTGGTATCAAACATAACTTCTAGGTACTTTTTTTGTACGTTTCCAGAATGTTCTAAATATCAAAAATAGGCAGATAATCCAAGAAGTGTACAACTCTTTTAGCCTTTGATGCTAAAACTACTCTAGACACCAAGGCGGACGGACACTTAAAAAAAATTATAATGTTTCTTAGTTTTCATTCAATTTCTTTAATAAATAATTATTTTATTTATCTCACTCAAGACGAAGCAAAATTTCAAAAAACGTTATTTTTATTTTTGTTTATTTGTTAATGATATCTAACAAGCTTTATAGGATAATACTGTTAAATAATGTAAACAAATATAGTTACTTTAGTTAGCTACAAATTATGGAAATTTGAGATAGATATTATTCTGAGAGCTCATGGATTAGTCCAAGTAGCAAACGGTGAGTCTGAAATTACACCTGACACTGCAACAAATGCACGTGAAGAATGGAATAAAAAAGACGCAAAGGCTTAATACATTATAGTATTGACGATTTCGAAGACATGTCTAACACATGTATTAAATTATGCAACAAGCAATAACATGTATAAGAAAATTAAAAACATTTATGAAGGACAAGAAGAACAACGTAAGTGTATTTTAATGCAAAAGTTCTTTAATCATAAATATAAGAAAGAAGCTGGTATGGCAACGTTCCTAAGCGAAATAAATAATATGGCGTTCAAACTTGAACGATTAAACGCAGCAATAAGTTCTGAAATGCTTATGTCAAAAATTCTGTCAAGCTTGCCCGATCAATTTAAACATTTTGTAAGTGCTTGGGTGTCAACACCTCAAGATAAAAATACATTGGAAAATCTAATGACCAGACTGCTCAGCGAAGAATTTAGAACAAAAAATAAAAAAAAGGCGATGAAACAGTGGCGTTTAATGCTACAGAACAGCGAACATGTTTTAAATGTAATAAAAAAGCGGACGTCTGGCAGCAAAATGCAGAATTAAAAATCTTCCATCGAGATGCAACATCTCTAAGAAGAACAACCTCGCAGAAAAAGATTGTTACTACCATAAGAAAAGTGAAAACAAGTTAGCAAACAAAAGTGAGGTATTGTTTCTGGTCGAAACAAATAAAAATGATTGGATAGTGGACTCCAGATCTACGTCACGCTTCACCAATGATTTAAAACTTCTGTGTGAAATACAAAGCTACTGTTCTACAATAAAATGAGCAAAAAAGAAAAACACAATGTGCACAGAAGCAATTGGAAAAGTAGTGACTAGGCAAAGTAACCTGAAAATGTGATGTATGATGCAGAATTAAGTAAAAATTTTCCATCAGTAAGTGCAATAACCGAAAGTAGAGCTGAAATTAAATTCACTAAAGAAAAGATTGAGATATACAAAAATAACATAAAGGTGTTAGAAGGAAAAAAGGAAAATAGCCTTTACAGCATAAATCTCAACAGTGAAAAACAAGAAACAGCTTTAACAACGACATTGGAAAAATCAGAAATACTGTGGGATTGAAGGATGGGTCATTTAAGTAAATATGGTCGAAGTAAAATGGAATCTGAAAGTGCACAAAATTCAGATGTGACAATGGTGGCGAATACATCTCCAAAGAAATCAAGGCATGGTCCAAACAAAGAAGAATAATTTTGGACTACATAGTTCCACATACAACTCAACTCAATGGTAAAGCAGAACGATTGAACAGAATTTTGTTAGAAAAAGCCAGAACATTAATTTTGGATGGAAACTAACACAAAGAAATATGTGGAGAAGCTGTAAGAACAAATAGAAGTCCTTCATCAACTGTTGATACAACTTTACATGAAAAATGGACAAGTAAGAAACCTGATCTTTCCAGAGTAAGAGTATTTGGAAGTGCTAGGTACATTAAAAAAACTGCACGATGAAAGTAAAAAAATAGTAATGATTGGATCCGGCTTAAATGGATATTGACTGTGGAATATGAACAAAAGAACAATAACAAAAAATACCAATATAATATGACGACTTCTCTGTTTTAACTTTTGAAGAGGCAATCAAAGGTTTCGAAAGGAATGAATGGTTTAATGCTATCGAAGAGGAAAAAGAATCACTTCGAGAAAACAAAGTTTAGATAGAAGTTGACAAAAATGAAGCAAAAGGCAAGAAAATACTCGGTAATAGATAGATCTTAGAAGTGAAAAATGATGGAAGATACAAGGCAAGACTGGTGGTTAGAGGATGCGAACAGGAACATGGAATTGACTACAACGAGATATCCAGTCCCGTGGTAAATAGTACTTCACTGAGAATACTATTTGCACTAGCTGCAGCTAAAAATGATAGATAAAAAAATGATAAAAATAAAGACAGCATTCCTCTACGAAGACCTACATGTCGTAACCTACATGCAAATGCCAAAAGGATTTGATAATCAGAACAAGATATGTAAGTTGCAAAAATCACTATATGGACTTAAATAAACTTCAATGCTATGGAATAAAACCTTCAACGATTTTCTGAAACGCAACGGACTGAAACAGATCTCATGCGAAAAGTGTGTCTATAAAAGCTTAAACGATGAAATAATATTGGCTATATATGTGGATGATGGAATCATAATTGGAAGTGATCAAAACAAAATCGATGAACTACTTAAAACCTTTATAGGGATAGAGATTGAAAATTGTGCAGATGGACTCAAGCTAAAACAAACTGAATTTGCAAAAAGAGTGCTAGAAAAGTTTCAAATGACCGAAGCCAAAACAGTAACAACCCCCATAGAAGCAAAACGTCCCGAACAAGAGATGGAAATACAAAAATGTGCATTTCCTTATAGAGAAGTAATAGGAAGCCTCCTATATATCTTTACTAAAACCAGACCCGGTTTGACTTTCGCTGTAAGTTCTTCCAGTCATTTTGTAGAAACCTCAACTTTATCGAACGTAACTGACATAAAAAGATGCCTAAAATATTTAAAAGGAACAATAATTGGTGGCATTGAGTACAAGATAGAAAATGACTATCCTAAATGCATACTGTGACTCGGACTATGCAGGTGATATAAATACAAGGAGAAGCACAACAAGATACGTAATATTTTTGGGAAATGCTCCGATCAGCTAGTGCTCAAGATTGCAACCTATTGTGGCGTTAGCAAGCACAGAAGCAGAATTCATCGCAGCAGCATACTTAAAGGAATTAGTGACCGAATTAACAACTGTACAAGTAAAACTGAATCTACGAATTGACAACCACAGTGCAATGTCTCTAATTAAAAATGGAATTATGAACAAACGCAGCAAACATATAGATGTGCGTTATAAGTTTATTTGTGAAAAAGTATCCGAAGGAATATTGAATATCGAATATTGTCCCACAGACAGACAAATCGCAGATGTGTTTACTAAACCTTTAGGGCGTCTAAAATTTTAACTGTTTGAAGATGCAATATATGTAGTTTAAAAAATGTTTAGTTTGAAAATGTTTAACTTTAAGGGGGGAGAATAGTTGCGCAATATAAGGGTTTACAGTATCAAACTCAACAAAAAACGCCTGAATATAAATGAATAAAATTTTTACTGTTTGTAGAAGAAAGTCCAATCTGTGTCCTCAAATTTGTAGAAATTTGATGCAATAAGTCGTTTCTCCGCAATTAATTTTTAAATAGTGACGTTTTTAATTAGTTCTTTATTAATTTTTTACTTGTTAAATATAACTTTAAATCTTTAACCAAAAACATGAAGACATAAAATATTGTATGTAGTTCAACATATAAACAGAGTGATGACTAAAATCTTATCGTTTGGATATTGAGTTGGTTGGCGTTTTGTCCCATAAACACTAATTTTAGTTTAAAAACGGCGCTGTACGTGTAAATATTTTTCTAGGGAGAACGGTTCACCGATGTTTTTCTAGATGTGATAAAATTTAATATTTTTCTATAACAATACCCAGCAATTCTCTAGCGTTAAGAATGTTTGTAAAAAAATATTTTTTGTTAAGAGGGAGTGTTAAATAATGTAAACAAATATAGTTACTTTAGTAGGTTGACATACTTGTGTTGCCAACAAAATGTATGTTGTAAAATAAAAACAACAAGTAGTCGGTTTAAAAACACGGTAGAAACACGTCGTTACATTTCTAACCAAAAAAGTGTGTCTACTTAATTACTGATATATATTTCCACTTGATTATATAAAATACTACAAATACGGTGTTTTATTTAATCCCAATCAACAATTATCTCCAATATTATTCTACGAAGCAAAGGTAATAATTAGAGTACTTATATAAAATAAGAAATTTGGCATCAATCTTGAATCCTGGGAGATAAAACTAGACTAAACACCGTCCCACAACAATCAGTAGACTAAAGGGGCTCTTGTAGAGTTTATTAATTAAAAACGCAGACGAAAAGCAACATACTAGCAGGCCAGCAGATTTTTTGAACGTCTTGAAAAGACCTTTTAACTGAATGAGGGTAATTGGAATGGTCTTATTTGGAGAATATGGTGATATTAGACTCACTACTTCAAAAGAAATAGCCACATAAATTGAGAAAAATATAAATCTCAAGAAAGCTTAAGGGTTTGACTTAGTTACTGGAGAAATTCTAAAACAACTTTATTGTAAAAACTTATCTATCTTATCAATGCGTTGTTTAGACTGGAATATGTACCTAAGATATGAAAAGTAGCAAAAGTGATAATCATTCCTAAACCCGAAAAAATACAAACAAAGAAGAGTTGTCTTACAGGCCAATCTTCTTACTTTTTATAATTTTGAAATTGTTTGAAAAAAATGTTTTTTAAAGTTGAAACCAATTATAGAAGATAAAAATTTAATCGCAGGGCATCAATTTGCCTTCAGCTTAACTATAGCATTATAGACAAAATTTAAATGTTTTTGGAAGAAAGAAAAGTTAGTTCTATCGGCTTTCTTGATATACCACTTGATAAGGTGTGGCACGAGGGACGTAATTATAAGTTTAGCAAACTTTTTCTCACAAAATTAATTTTAGACAGTTTTTAGAATTAAGCAAGAAGATGTTAACTTTGAATTAAAATAAATTACACCAGTTAGTACAACAATGATATTCTTGACATCTTTGCTGACGACACCGCTATAATTTGCTGTAAGTAAAGATTACGAAGAAGCCATAACCAATATGTCAACAAAATTAATAACCGGACTAAGCGATGTCAAATCAAATTGAATGAGAATAAATTTTTTTATGTCAATTTTATCAATAAATGATTTCAACATATCCTTGTCTGCATAAACAATATTCTAGTACCATTGCTCATACAACAAAATATTTGGGTATGACATTGGAAGCTAAACTACGCTGGAACGTTGTCAAAAAGAGAATAGAAGAACTGGTTACCAAATTCAGAAAATGTAACTGGTTTATTAAACTTATTAACTTATAACTTAAAACTGGGATGTTTTGCAAAACACCTTACATTTAATAGGGTTCATCTTTTATTTGTTGCAGTTTCTATAATGATCAGTGATTGGAAACGTTGATAATTTTCAGAACGTTATTTAAATTACTTAATAAAATAATATAATCTTGAATGAATTGAGATAATAAAATCTGTTTACCTTGTTTTTAGATTATTATTTAAAATATTAAATAAATAAAATAAGTATGACAATTTAATATTAAGATAAATAATGTAATTTTATTAAATAACATTTTACTTAAAATTTTGTCGTCAATGTGTTTTCATCGACTCGTAAATAATGTGTACATAGTTTTTAAAACGGCTGCAACAGTTGAGGGTCAAATGTCATGGCAAATTACATCCCAAATAATGATCAATGTTATTTCATTCATATAATTTTTGACGTCAGACCTAATTTATTACACTTAAGTAAATAGGCGAGAAAAATAAATTGTGTTGCTAAGGGGAGACGAAATTTTATATTTTTTATTAAGGTTTAATTACGCACATAATAATTATAAAAATACAAAATTGTTTTTAATTTAATAAATATTGTATCTTATATTAATTAATAAACAATTTTATTTGTGGATTAAACACATTTTGAGCCGAGGTTTTATATTTTTAAGAACGCTTTAGAGTAGCATATTAAACCCGTTATCACACAGAATTTTTAATATTGGATTTAAAAAATTCTGCAGCAAAGCTTTAAAGTTTAAAAGGTTACAGTTTTGTGAGCAAGGTTGCAACTGTCCGTCAATTAGACTGTATTTTTTTTTAATTAATCGTGGTTGAGCTATAACCGGAAATGGTCCTCGATGTTGTGTATAGATTGTAATTTATTTGAAACTGCAGCTTCAGAAAAAGAGTATATTCATTGTCAGAGAGCTGCTTCAAAATGAAGTCTGCACTTTCAAACTTTTTATGTTGGCTTACCTGCACACCACAATTTTCTGTCCCCACTCATAGTTGAGGTTGTACGAATTTCATCCATTTTTTTGCCGAACCTGGTACATCAGGCGTAAAAAAAAATAATCTAATTATATACAGGGTGATTCTTAACTTATGCGCATAAACTCGAAAAATTATAGTTTACAATCAATATTATTGATAAATGTTAAAAAAATGTAGTAAAAGTTTTATAATAAGCGAGATAATGAATTATAAAGTTTCTGGAAAATTAAAATTTATTACTTGAAAATAATCGGTGTGCCATGCCAAAATTAAAATAATGCACGTTGAAGCCCTGGCGGTTGTTGAAGAAAAATTGAAAAAAAAAAACTAGCTGGCGCCTGTCAGTGTGTAATAAAATTAAATTATGGCGCAACATAACATGACCAATGCAGAATTTGTGGATATGATGTTGGTGTATGGAGAAGTTCATGAAAATTTAGTGGCTGCAGCTCGTCTTTGTTCCGAGAGATTCCCTCAAAGGTATCATCCGGCTCGTGGATCGTTTGTACGTTTGGTACAGCTTGCAAGAGAAACTGAGCACTTGCAGCCCAGACCTGGACAATATGAGGGACGTTCTAGACCAAGGCATATTTTAAATCTCGAGGAGGATATTGTCGATATTGCTGAAGAACGTCCTGACATCAGTACCCGGATAATTGCTGATCAAACTGGGGTATCGCAGTCAACTGTATGGCGCATGTTAAAGCATGAATTACTGTATCCCTATCATGTGCAGCGTGTACATGCCCTGTTACCAACAAAATTTCCTCTTAGGGTAGTATTTTACAAATGGCTGTTGCGTCAGCATGATGTGAACCCAAATTTTTCTACTAACATTTTAGTGATGAGACAATTTTTACTCGTGTGCACAATTTTCACAATACGCATTATTGGGCAGTTGAAAATCCCCACATTACCCGGCGTACAAACTTTCAACACAGATTTTTGGTGAATGTATGGGCTGGAATTGTAAACGGCCATCTTATTGGACTGTTTTTGTTGCCAAATCGTGTAACGGGCGCTGTTTATTTAAATTTTTTACAAGAGACCCTACCAGCACTATTGGAAGAAGTTCCAATTAATGTTAGACAGCGCATGTGGTATCTTCACGACGGAGCTCCACCACACTTTGCAATAGATGTGCGACAACATTTGAACAATGTGTTTCCGAGGAAGTGGATTGGTCGAGGAGGTCCAACTGCCTGGCGCAGATGTGTTTGGAAAATAGAGGAAATAATTTTGAGCATTTATTATGATATTAAGTGTTCTAATAATTTTGCATTTTTGTTATTTGTTTATTATTTTGATAATTAGTTGGTTAAAAGCTTTACTACATTTTTATTTTGGCATGGAACACCGATTTTTTTCAAGTAATAAATTTTAATTTTCCAGAAACTTTATAATTCATTATCTCGCTTATTATAAAACTTTATTACATTTTTTTAACATTTATCAATAATATTGATTGTAAACTATAATTTCTCGAGTTTATGCGCATAGGTTAAGAATCACCCTGTATAAATAAATTACTGATTATTTCTTAAAACTTAATAAAATAGAAGGAATAAGTTTTTGAAAAGTTGTCACTATTTTATTTTCAACATAGTGGAACTAACTCGTAATGGGTAAAATTATAAAAGATATTGAATACATTAGACATAATGACATAGTGACGCTGAAATGGGTCAGTTGATTTCTTGTTCTTTTTTTGCCATTGGTTGTTCACTTCTGGACGTAGGTTTCTTTCATTCCTTTCCATGTTTTCCTTTTTTGTGCTGCTTTGAATTATTTTTTATCTGCTACTTATATTGCCCAGTCATATTTTTATTGGTCTGCCTGTCAGTTATCTTGGTTCATCGTCTGATTTCTATTTTTGATTTTATCTAGGATGTTAAAACACAGCATAGCGCGTTTTTGCGCTCTTAGCATGAGATTTAGATGGTTTGCTCTGTTTTTGTCATTGCTATGGTTTTCAGGCCATAGACTTTTTGTTTGAGATTTATTGTTATATCTATATTCCTGAGTATGTGTTTTAATTTACAAAACATGTTAGTTTTATTCTCAGTTGTCTAATTACCTTTGCTTATTTTGATGCTATGTCCTAGGTATACGTTTTTTCCGATTTTGTTGTTTATATTTTGAGTTTCTGAAGTATTACTGATTACTTTGGTTTTGCTGAGATTTATTTTCAGTCCCATTTTTTTGGACGCTGTATTTAGTTGTTTTGGCATCTCCGATAGTTCTTGAATATTCCTGATTATTAAGGCGAAAGTCTGCGAATCGTAGATTGTTTAAAAAAGTTCCATCGATGTTAATGTCTTTACTTTGGCATGACTGCAATTTGAAAATGCTTTTGAGTGTCAGTGTAAAAAGTTTAAGAATTACTGTGTTTCTTTATTATACGCTTCTCTTACTTTGGGTTTTGTTTGTCTCTAAGGTTTAATTTGTTTTGACTTGGAATGTGGCGTTTTTTATATAATATATTTCAGGAGCATTTCCTGGATTTTATTGTTTTTTTAGTTGTTTCAGCGCTATTTTTATTTCTTGTTTTGTTATTTCTGAAATATCTTTTCATTCTACATTGTAGATAAGCGTTTTCGTTGTTTTTGGGTCTGATATTGTTGAAGAGTAGAGATGGGTTAGAATTTTTTAATATGCTTCACAATGTCTTCTTTGTTGGTGATTAGTGCATTTTTAATTCTTCATTTTTGTAATGTCTGTGGAGAGTTTTGATTTTAGGACTTTTATTTATGGAGTTGTCTTCTATGTCTTTATTATTTCGGTGTTATGTGTTCGGATATCTCTCCTTTGTTGATTTTTTTATTCAGTTTTTGGTACTTTCTGGTTTTATTTTGCGGTTTGTTTTGTGCCCAATTTGCTGCATTTTTTTGTCTTTTGATGTACTGGTAGGTGCGTATCCCTGAATGAGCTGGGCATTGTATTTTTTGTTTAGTTTGATTGTTATGTAGATTTTTTCCCAGAATTTAAATCTCGGTATCAGCTTAAGATATTCTGCATTTTGCACATGTAAAAAAAGACATTTTTATGGTAATTAAAACGATTGCCCTGTTTTTTGGCGAGTTTAAGTTCAGCCGCCCAATCTGATTACAGACGCTGTTTGTAGCCGCTCATTCTGGCTTTAGACGCTACATACCTGTTTGAGCTATTTCATTTCACTTTATCACTCGTATCATAGAGGCATTTTTCTATCAGCCACTTGGGGACGCGCTCTGTAGGGTTTTTCCTAGGTCAGTTGAAATTAGATCTCAGAACACTCTTTGTCTGCACGACAACTACAGGATGCATAAAGCACAAATTGTTCAAAAGTATTTAAGGAATTAAAATATCTACCTTACAGTCAAGGTTGGTAGAAAAGTGTATATAGAGTAAAATTGTTTGATGACGTAGGGGGAGACCAATGTCTTGCTTTAGATATGTTTTTTTTTACATAAATGGTTGTTCTAAATTAAGTTAAGCTTAATAAAGCAAGCGACATTTTTTTTTTGTAGTTACAGAAGTGCACCACCTACTTATTATATGAGTTATGTGTAAAAAATAATTAATTAATTTAATTACATTTTTTATTTAAAGAACACATCTAATATTTAATAGCAATGTTTGTTTACTGTAACCAAGTAACTTATTGTTCGGTTGTGTAAATAGGAGACCCGTGCAAACTAAGTGTTTTGAAGAAATTTGTGCACAAAGTTTGTGAAAGTGGTTAGCTGGTGAACCGTAGTAAAGTTCCACACGCTCGTCCGGTTTGTACACCCGAGATTATTGCTGCTGTAGCCCGTAGTGTGCAAGCCAACCCGAGAACATCGACTCGTCATTGCTCTCAGCAATTGAAAATTACTTGCACTACCTTGAGGTATTTTGCATAAAGACATCTGTTTATTTGCCTATAAGGTCCAGATAACACAGCAGTTGATGAGAGTTGACCATCCACTTCGATACAACTTTGCTAATTGGGCCTTAGAGCAGCAGTGCATTTTTACCTTGGGGGCTATGTAAACAAGCAAAACTGCAGGATTTGGGCATCGGAAAACCCACACGTGATCGTTGAGCAGCCTATGCATCCCGAACGAGTGACTGTATGGTGCGAATTATGGGCCGGCGGCATCATCGGCCCATTTTTCTTTGAATCTGGCAAAACGGTCAACGGAAACCGCTATAGGACTATGATAGCAAATTTTTTTTGGGAGCAATTTGCTAGTTTGGATGTGGGCAACATCTGGTTCCAACAAGATGGGGCGACATGCCAACTAGCAACGAAACTATCGACTTATTGCCGTTAAAGAATGTTGTTATACCAACGATCCAGCAACGATTGACGATCTTAAAGTCAATATCTAAAATGCCATTGCTGAGATAGAACCGCAGACGTTGGAAAAAGTTATGAAAAATTGGGTTGAGAGAATGGACTATTGTAAGGCCAGCCGAGGCAGCCATTTGGCTGATGTAATATTCCGTGTATAACCGGATACTCTTGGATACAAAATAAATTCAAGATCATGAAATTCCATCTAGCCGTTTGTGTTTTATTAACATTTTAAAAAGATTCCTTGTGATGGCCCACCCTTTAATTGAAAAAAGCGTATTAATAAATAACATATAGAAGTGGGAGGAAAAAACAGTGCAATTGGAAAAAGTGAATTTATGAATAACAAGGAAGTTTGGAGAAGTGAACTACTAGATTGTACTTCAAAATTATTACCATACAACTGAGTATATTGTATTGGTAGGCAGGAAATAGAAACTGAGAAAGTCTGTGGAGATAACAGGGACTATATTTATTGTAGTACTTATTCTGAAAAATATTTACCAAATTATAACTGAAATCATGATAAAATAAATAAATTTTATGAAAGGATAGATTCAATTTTTTTTTTTTTTTTAGTTAAAAACTGAAAACCA
The DNA here is from genome assembly GCA_963932245.1 of Tachinus rufipes. Classification (NCBI taxonomy): domain Eukaryota; kingdom Metazoa; phylum Arthropoda; class Insecta; order Coleoptera; family Staphylinidae; genus Tachinus; species Tachinus rufipes. Next base: position 37,838,841 of record OZ010741.1, on the reverse strand, counting down.
ATTTGACTTAATACTTTTGGACTTGGCCCACAATTTTTTTTTTTCAATAGTATTAGTTTATAGTTGTAAACCATATTATTTTGTTGTCTAGAACTCGATCATGTGCATACACAAAAATCAAAATAATGAATAAATTAAATAACATTGGCTTGGAATGCGTACACACCGCCAAAGAAATTTCTATGTGCACAAACAAGAAAATAACAATAACTTCGATCAGATAATGTCGCGTTCTAAGCATAAGTAGCCTTTGAGCGGGGCGTACATATAATTAGCTTTGTCATTTGATAGTAAACATTTAAGTCATTGTGGGCGTTAAAACACAAGGAAATTATCTCCTGTGCTGAAAAAACTTCTGTCGGAATTCCTGCATTGGTTTAGATTCGCGCAGGTCCGTTACGCGCGGATCCAAACGCGATCCGCACCGGGGAAGTCGCGCGCCCGTTCAAGCCGAATCGGACAGTCAGTTCGTGATTGAGTTCCGCTTGTGTTTCATGTGGGAGCACGAATTTTTTCTCTATATGTTGATTATTCTATAACTGGCAAAATGTGGAAGAGCTGTCACGCGGCATAAATTATATCTATATTAAAATTCAATTTTAATTACGTTATTTATTGCTGAAAAAGTGTTTAGTGATCTCTAGTCGGTTATTTTGTGATTAATTTATTTTTATACTGTGATATTTAGTTTATAGTGACTATAAAGTTAAAACTAACTGTGATATATTGGGTATGTTTTTTTAAAATTATTTTTGAATTTGAATCTTTTACAGCTAAAAAATAATTAAAAACAATTAATTGTTTTAAATGTATATCAAAAAGGTTTAACACATTGTTAAAAAAAAAACATAACTGCAAACATTGTCCAGACAAAATACAATCATCATTCTATTTTTACATTAGTTTTATTAAAAATATTCTACTTGTTATTGAACACGACCTGTCTAAGATTGACATCATAATTAATCGTTATACATCTATTAATATATTATAAACAAATAACATTATAATACCTACAATTATTATTAAAATTATATTTTAAGTGATATGTTATGCATAGCAGACGAAAGTAATAGCGATCCAATTAGATGGAATTAGTTGTTTCACATAATGCCAACAATGTCTGTAATCAATATTATATCGTCATATGAAACAAATATAAACTATTTCATTACATGAAATGTTTGAATGTTCTAATATAGAGTGTTTTTACTTGTTTTTCATGTTTATTAGTTGTAATAACTACAATTTAATGACAATTCTAATGTTTCAGTTTATAAAAACTTATACTACATTTTATTATATAAAAACTGGTCTGCAATTAAGTAAATTGATGGAGTTGACCTTTACTATGTAATAATTCATAACAATAAATTAAAATGAAACTATGTTTAGTAGAAATATCATAATATTTAAATTTAATGTTATTAAATCATTTTTCATTCATAAAAATCAAGTTATTAAATTAAAAATTAAAATGGTAAAAATATTTTATTTTAAATTTTGTTATTGAAATAGATTTTATTAATTTAGGTATTAAAATCATTGTATTATAAATTTGTGTAATAGATAAACTATAATTATATTCAATGTCAATTTTCTTATGGAAATGTTAAAATTAGATAATATTTCTAATCTGAGGACTAAGTCCAAAAGTCGACATTTTCATGGTCAGGCAGAACCATATTTAATGTATGCATTTAAAATGTTTGATATGGATACGAGTCTATTGTTATGCCTATATTATGATCCATCAGATGGTGGAGGAGCCGGTCCTTACTTTTTGTCTGTAAAGAAATTGGGGGTTGTTGGTGTAAATTGAATAAAATATAGCTGAGTACAATTATCTATTTGATTACAATATGGCTACTAGTAAATTAAATATTAAACTGAAGAACGTTGAATTTGTTGTATAAAGCGCAATTTAAGGTAATGTTCTCAATGTCAAATAATATCAACTCGTTTGTTTTTATCAAATTTGTTTGGAAAATACTAAATGAGCTTAGTTTTATTAATTGGTTTAATTATAACCCTGCTACGAAATATTGTTTTCTGAATCAGACGACTTGTCTTTGGAAATGGGTTATTTAATCTTTTTAATTGCGTTGGTACTTTATCTTGTTTATTTTGTAAATAAAAATAGTACGCAATGACGTAGATGATTTTTGTAAACTTATTTACTGGCGTATTAATAGAGTTTTAATTAACTAAGCTTATTCTTTATCTTTAACTGGTGGGTTTGCTTTAATAGCAAACATAATACTACTATAGAAGACTAAATTTGAATACATAATGGATTTATTATTTTGTGAGAAAGCATTTTGTGTAATCAACTGAAATTTTTGGTACTAATACGTGGTTTATTAAGTATCAACTACTTTTGTTCTTAACGAAAAAATAAATTTATATACAAATTATATTTGTGGCGTTAAAGTTTTCGATTTTGTTACAATATTGAAAATAATTTTCATTGTTGATTAAAAATATCTAACAGTCTTACAACAACTCAGGTGAGATTAAGTCACGTTAGGTTGTATTATTTGTGTTGCTTGAATATATTGAGTAATGCCTATTAATACGCTGGCACCCAATATACTGTAAAGTTCAGGTTAACTAACTTAAATCGGGTTAGGTCAGGTTTGTTGTTAGATGTTAAGATCATCTTGACCGCTACCTTGTAACGAAAACAGCAGCTTTGGCGTCATTCCTATTTCTACATATAGTTTGAAAATCGATTTATTTTTAGTACATTCAGAAAGAATCAAACTATAGAAATAAACGCGTTTCTAGGTACTTTTTAGTGCATTTTAATGCTATTTGCAAATATAATACAATGTATATACAATATACAAGTCTATCAGCTTACTGGACGTTAAAGTCTTGAAAGGCTCTTAGTGGATATAAATGGGAATTCGGCTTTTGCAAAAGTATTTCTATGACTCAATTTATCAGAGTCGTAAAACAATAGAGGAGGCGACATGGAAAATACTGTGTCTTATAGGCAGTGGAGGTGTCAAACGCGTTTACTATGGGTTATTTTTGATAGTTATAATAATATATATATGGAAGGTACACGCTTAAGAAGGAGGAAAAGATAGTATTTTAACATATTTGTAGGGGTGCCGCAACACTTGGACTTTTTCTTTCTGTTACGACTTTTGACTCCAACTATCAGAACCCACTTCTTGGTTCAAACCATAGCGTTTGCAATACTGATAAACGCGACGGTGCCAGAGCATTTCTGAAGAAACTGGATGATATTCTGTAAACTACAGCTAGCGCCGCATAAAACTGCAGAGGCATGGCTGACAACGTAAATAAGAAATTCGCAACACTACAGAACAAGGACAGAAAAGTCAAAGAAATCAATACTAGATACGTATAACTACTTCTTCTTCTTCTTCCATTGGCTCTACAAGACTGGGTGGGTCTTGGTCTGCTCCACCACAAGACGTTCTAAATCTAAACTAACTAAAAAAAAGCTCCACCACAAGCTTCTATTTATCTCTTATCTCTACAAGTTTTATCCACTTTGTGACATTTATTGTTTGTTGGTTTTCTATTACTTTGTTTCTCTATCTTTTTCTTGGACTTTTTTTTGACCTTGTTTTTTTGTTTACTTCTTCGAATCTGTGATTTAATATAATAATTATTATTTGTTTTTTGTTTTCTTCTGTGGCTCTGTCATTTTTTATGTAGAGGGTGGGCCATCTAACTTTTGGAATTTAAATCGGGTATAAATAAAAAACTAATGAATATTTTTTCAAAATTATGAGTCTATTTGAAAGATTGGACGTTTTCATTTAAGAATGAAACACAACATCATTCAAATGACTGCCACGATTGTTTGGGCTCTAATCGGATGAATGGCAACTTTGATTTTGTGTTTTAATGCATCAATCGTCTCTGAATGGTTAGAGTAATACTTATCCTTAAGACCATACCGACCGCTACCTTGATTTGTAGTATTTTAACAAAAACAGGAACTTTGGTTTCATTGCTGCTTCTACAAATAATTTGATAATCGATTTATTTTTTTACCAGTACATTTAGAAAGGATTAAACTATGATATGTCCAAGTCTTTTAGTCAAATAATAGTTAGGAAATAACGGAAAAAACCCATCAAATATAGAAATGCGTTTTTCTGTATTTTTGAATACATTTTGTTGGTATTTGCAAATATAGTTTTACAAAAAAGACTTCTTGTTCCTTGCCGCAATGACAATATCATCAGCGTATGCACCTAATTGCATTTTCCTAGTTTAGAGGTTTTCTATTATTTCTATGTTTCTAATTAATGTGGGTCCGGTTGAATATCACAGCTGACAAAGCCTCTGCCTTGTCTACGAATATGTTATATATCCTAATGTTGTATTTGCTGCATTTTTTCATTATGTGTCTCATTGTTTGATGGGTTCTCCATAAATCCGTATTAATATTCTTCCAGTTTATTTTTTGCATGTTGGTTTATCTTGTTGTATGTTATACTAGACATTACTTTGTAGGTTACACAGAGCAGTGTTATGCCTCGGTATGCAGCACTTGCATGTTTTCTGCCCTGTCTAGCCCAAATGCAAAAATGATTTCAACTTTTTAGTTTTCCGGCATCTTTTCTTGTTTCCATATGTTTAGTATTATTTTATGTATTCTTCTTTATTTTTCTGCTTCTTTATTAGCTCTGCATTTACTGTGTCTACTCCAGGTGCTTTGTTGTTTTTTCCTACTTGTATGATAGCTCTTTTACTTTGAGGTAGGCTACCTGATCATCATCTGCTGTCTGCATTTATTATGTTATTATTTAGCATTTTTTGAAAGTATTCTTGCTACCTAGTCAGGATTTTCTCATCTTCTATCAGGATTATCCCGTTTTTGTCTTTATCGCCGCTTATCAGGGGTTTAAAGTTTTTTGTTTGTTCTTTTATTTCTTCGAAGAACTTTCTACTTGTCTTGTATAATGTATGTGTTTCTATTTCTTTAATTCTGTATTCCTCTATTCACCTTTTTTTTGCAAATTCTTTTGGCTATCAATCAATTTATGGCTTTGTCACTTGCTTTGTTTGTGAAGGTGTTTATGGTTAGCAGTTTTTTTCTAACTTTATTACGATTTTCAATTGCTTTTCTATATGGTCGTACCATTTACGGTTTTTGTTTTTGGCGGCTTTCCTAATTGTGTTTTTGGCAAATTTAATAATTACTTCTTTTATATGAGCTCATTTCTCTTTGATGGTTTCTTTTTGTCCGTGCTCTGTTTTTGTATGCTCTACCTCTTCCTGCTATCTTCGTATTTGTTAGATCGTCTTCCTTTAGATATTGGTTGTGTTATTCTTACTAGAAAGTGGTATGAATTGCAATAAGCTGTCACATTTTTTAAGCTATTAAATAAGCGGTATGTGTTTTAGTGTTAACATTAGTGCCAGGTATCACGCGCAGGAAAGACGCCTATGATAGCAGTTAATAATCAATTCTAGTGTATCTTAATCTTGTAGTTTATTGTAATACAGGGTCTATTATGAAAGTAATGCGCATGGTTTTATTGAGACGCGACTATGCGACTATCTACCCCAGCCTGGTCAAACCGGTCGAGAAATATGGTGGAGGATCTGCTCTTTCAATGCCGATCGTCAACTTGCTCTGACTGTTCTGAGCGGAAAGACGTGTCTTTGCGTAAAGTGTGTATTTCAACTTTGTAACATGGTGCGGTTTTGCGCTGTCAAGAAGTTTTGGATTTGATTCAAAATGAGCCGAATTTTTTTAACTCTATCGTAACCAGAGACGAATCCTGGATGTTAGAGTACGAGCAGCGCGTGAGACAAAATCACTCCCCCCCCCCCGCTCCAAGAAAGGGCAAATGAGTAAGTTTGGCATCAAAAATTTGCTAATTTTTTTTTTGACGTCTGAGGAATTGTCGTTTTTGAGTTTGTACCGCAAAGAAAAACTGTCAACTTAACCTTTTACCTCAAGGTGCTGAAAAGATTAAAACGTTGGATAGCGCGCATGAAGACTGACATCAAAGACACGGTCAAACTCTACCATGACGATGCCCCCAGTCAAACAGCGGTCATCGTTACCAACTTTCTGGCCGAAAGCAACACCTTGGTGGTTTCCCAGCTCTCTTACAGTCCTACTTGGCTCAGTGCGACTTTTTTGTTTCTTCGACTGAAGAGAGAGCTGAAAGAAAGGCATTGGGAGTCCGTGGAAAACATCCAAAGCATGTTACAAGGTTATTAAAAGACATTCCTGTCGAGGAGTTTTAGGGTGCTTTCCATGCGTGACAGACACGTCTTTGAAAGTGCATTGATACAGGGGAGAGTATTTCGAAGAATTTTAAGCGTTTGTACGATCAATAAATCTATTTTTTATAGAAAATGCGCATTACTTTCATAATGGACCCTGTACGTGCGTCATTACGTTTTTTATGCATAAGTTTGAGTTAGAAGATGCAGGAATAACCCAGAACTCTTCTTCTGGTCTAAGAACTATATACTTACATATATAGTATGTTAAGTGCTTTTGCTTGTGGTCTGCCTGACTGTTAGGTTTGGCACAAAGATTAGATACAATGTATTTTTGTTACTTAAAAAGTGGTCGGTATTGAAATGAAAATAAAACTAAATTAAAAATATAGATGATGGCATTCATACTATGACCCCGTACTAGTATATTTTTTGAATCAGAAAGGTCTTTGTTGGATGTGCAATAGTTGAAAAAAAAAATTATATTTCTGTAAGTGTATTGGTATTCATACTATTTCCGGGTACAAACATATTTATCAAATCAGAGAAGCTCTTTTTTTTATTAGATTTGCAATAATTAAGATAGTTAAAGAATTTTCTTTTTTTTGTTTGTCCCTGCGGGGCTAGTATGTTGTGGGGGTGGGCTTTATAATAAAAATTTGAATGTTATATTCATTTTTATGAAATTGCGTATTTTCATCAATAGTCGATACGAATCTGATATTTGAAACTTGAAAAATTCTATCATTGTTTTTTTATACTAAAAAATTAGTTCATTTTGGAAAACTGGGTTGCGGACAAAAAATCAAAAACCTTTGGAAACTTTTATTCTTTGGCGCAAAACAGTTTTGTTTTTTTCTCAATTTTGATGAACCGTCACTGGTTTATATGTAGGTATAATTAAAAAGAGATTAAGCACAATGTTGTACGTTTCGGAGTTGTACTGCCATTAATCACCATTTTTAAAACGTTATTGTTTAAAGCTACCTAACCTAACTCAAAAATGTGTTCAGCTTACCGGATGTAAAAAATTTAGGGCTTTCGATTACTTGTTATTCAATTTTTATCTAAAATGATAATAAGTGTTACTTATTTTGCTGCCTTCATTTAGTATATCTAGTATCTCACCAGTCAGAGAGACAATTCGCATAAAATCACATTTATACTGAAAATAATATTGTTCCTCAGTAGTAGACAATCGTCTTTGTAAGTGTATAACAAAATTGCCGAGCATATCCAGTTCATAAATAGATATTAGCTCATATTTGCTGCTGTTAATAGATGTTAGTTAGCACTTTCATATTATTCCTTTTACATTTATCAGCATTGCAGAATATTTTGAAAATATGTATATGTACTAATTTATTATATATAAAATATTACATTTGTTATGTTGTAATTAAATTTACGGCAATTATTATCTAATCACGAGCTATACAAAATTGTAAAATTATCACATAATTACCATTTATGCATATGTGTGAGTTAAGATATTTATTTTAATTGTCGAAAAATTATAATTAAAAATGTCACATGTTGATGAAATTCCAGTCGCATCATCCTGCCTCGTTATGATTATCTTAATTATACTAGTGTACATTTGTATTTAAAATAAGTCATTTTATTAACTGGTTGGAGGCAGAAAGTGTATTACGACAATCCAATTTCTGCCTTGTTTGTACAATTCAGGGACATGTTACAAGCATCTGATAATCCATTTGGACGTTAATTGCCATAAATTTACCTCAACCTTGCTAGCTACTATATACATTTTTCTTAGTTATTTATGATAAATGTATGCAATCGACATACAAATTTATTGATTATAGCTAATATTGGATATTGTTACGTATATAATCAAATTACAAGAAACATAACATTGCAAACCTCGATATATTTGTTATTATGCAAATAATACTAATCGTGTTTTATAACAATCAGCTTTGATATTCAATTTGAATTGTAATAAATATTTTCAAAATTATTTACCGGAACGGAATTGCGGTTTTTCTATTTTCTGCCATTCAGTATTATCTAATGTGTTTACAGCAATTTTTTTTTAATAACACTAATGTTGATATTAGTTTTATATTTTATATTTACGTGCAGACACATAATTATAGGATATCGTGAAATAAGTAATTCTACACCTGACAAATAACACAAATAAATAAGCATATATGGCTAATTTGATTGTAGTGTGTTGTTGATACCTGTATCGAATGCTTACAATAGTTTGTTTTAAACTGAATTAATTAAATTAGTTGATGTATGCGTTCAAATTCTATTGTTTTAAACTAATTTTAAAACATGTTTTGTGAAATATAATATTTTTTGATAAGTAGTCGGTTTTAACCAGAATAAACTGTTTTGTTTGAACATATAATTAATAAAATTGATTTGTAACTTTATTTTAATATTATTTGAAATAATTGTACACTTCCAGAAAACTGATCAACAATATTTTAGCGCATATTCTGATTTATCAAACAGATCAGCAAAGAATTTAATTTTTAATTAAATTTATGTAATTTTAAAAATATTTTGTTTGTGAATATATGATGGTGCTTATCATTATGTAGCTACACTAACAATTATGTAACACATACATTTTGTTAGGCGTGATAAGACAGTTATTTATAACATACAAATTTCAAGGACCTTCGACTTTTCAAGACCAGGTTAAGCCAGTTTTTAATTTTATACTCAGACTACTATTTAGTTTTAAGTTGTTTTATTTAATAGCGTAGTCCAATATTGCTCTTATATTATGGCTTGCTAATGTTTACACACAACAGTTCGAGTCCGCAATGTCTCCATGCGTAGATCAAGTTCAAGTATAGATAGTATTATTGAAAGTATGGGCACAATCATCATCCTTCTTTCTTTAATGCTTGTTATTGATTTTTGGTTGTGTATTACTATGGTTGTTTAAATTCTTTTGCTGGTTGCATAAACTTTTTTTATATGGTTCCTTATTATCCGTTTCTTTATATAAACCCTAATAGGAAACAGCATTTAAAGCATTTATTGTATTTTTGGTATTAGTTTTCTTTTTTACTTGACTGTCTCTGCCATTTTTCCATTGTCTTCTATTTTGCTCTTATCTTTGCTTTCTTTTTACTGGTTTATTTTTTTACTAGTTTTTTTTTTAATTTTTAGCCTTCCACCGTCATATCCGGAGATATTGCCACAATTACTTTTACTACCCGCTGTGACACTGTTCTGTAGACCCTGCTAATTTTTAACGAGCTTGCTCTCGTAGCTTCTCTTATTTCATTTCTGTTTTTTTTTGTCATTGTGGCTTTCCTTATTTTTTGCGGCCTATAACAATTTGTTTCTTGCTGCCATTGCTAATAGCATTCTTTCTTCTTCTCCTGGACCTCCGTTGTTTGGCATAAGTCCTATCGAGATTTTTTTTCTCTTTCCTGACCGCTTTTATCTCTTTGCTTTGAGTGTTACTACGACGTATTTGATTAACTTTTTTATGGTTATCACTTGATCTTCTATCTAGATTTTACCTATTCCTCTATTAGTTATCTACCTACCAGTGTTACGTCGTCCGAAAATGCCGTTATTGTCACGTCTTTCAGTCTCATTATAAACTAAGTTCCACAGTTTTGGTTTTAGTTCTGAGCCCTGGCACACCCTTCTGATCAGTTTGAAACTTACAATTTTGGTTTTTAAGTTTCTACCTTGCAAGTAGCTCCATCTTCATTGTTTTTTGTTTGCCTCTTTTTTCTTTGTTGCTTCTATAATTTTTTTGGTAAATCCGTATTGTTTCATTTTCCATTCTTCTTTTTCTTCTATCTCCTGTTCGATTTTCTTTCTATTATCTTAGCTTGTGTGTTGATTAAGCATATTGGCCTGTAGACGTTGCTTTGCTTCCAGCATTCTGGAAAAGTTTTATCTTTTAGGAATTTGTTGATTATTTGAGTAACTTCTACCTTGTTCCCGTCTAGCGCTGCTTTTACTCTTCCACTGTTGCCAACTGTTTTTTTGTTGTTGTTTGGTTGTTTCTGGTTCTTCTTCTGATTTTTTCGTGTGAAACAATTTTTTAATTATGACTTTTTTGCTTTGTCTTTTTTTAGATAGACTCTTTTTGCTCTTTCTCCTAATTTGTTTATTACTATTTAGTACGGCTTTCTCCAAGGATCTCCTTGTCTATAGATTTTATCATTTCTTTTCAGCATTTTTTCTGCTATCCTTGATTGCATTTTTCAAGTTTTTTTTCGTTTTTTAGTTCCTCTTCCATTTTTTTCTTTTTTTTTTCTCTCTGTTTGTATTGTTTTTTCTTGGATTTTTTTCTTTCTTTGAACCACTAGTATGGTTTCCTTGTACTTGTGAATTTCTTTATCCGTCGCTTTTCTCATTTTTTCTGAGTATCTTTCGCATATCTTCTTTATGTTTTTGTTTTTTATCACTTCTTCTATTTCCATGGCTCTTTTTATCTTGTTTTGTAAAAATTAGGCAATGTTAGGCCAAATTAAAGTAATATATTCTTCTACATTGCATAATGTGCGATGTGAAATCTACTATACAAATTACATAGTTATAAGCATTTGGTAATTCCTTAGTAGATTCAAGAATAATAAACTCTCTATATTATTTAGTTAAGTGCAATTTAGCAACAATGTAAGCGGCTACTTATAATTTTTTTTTCTGAAGTAGGAAATGATGTGGATGAATGAATATTGTACTTGCATCTTTATTTTATTGATAAGATATAATTATAAAAAAAAATATATTGCCGTTTCTTATCACTAGCATAAGTACTTATTAATTAATTTTCAAGTAATACAAAAAGTTGCTACTGTTACTTTGAGTTTGTGGTGAGTTAGCAGGTGGACATAGAACATGTACTTTTTGTAAATATCTGATAGAATGTTGTTTTAAATAGGTTTTTTTTTTTTAAGTTTGTGGGAGGGTTTAATACTCACTGTGTGAGGTAAAAAAATATGTTTTGTTGATTATTTAAGTAGGGATTGGATTGCTGGATAGTTGCTTGTTTGTTTGTTTCACAACACAATCTTTAATAAATGAAATGGTGTTTTTATATTTTATCACTCTTACCAAACCTGGTTCAAGAATACCCTTTTGAGAATGATGGGTAACATGAGGCGATATGAATGTTAGTGAACTTAATTCTTGATGAAGCTTAGCCAAGGCGGTGAACAAATTTACAAATAGTTTATGGCAAAGTAGTATTCTTCAAGCACACTGAAATACAATGTTAGATAATATAAGAAAAATAAATAAATTTTATTTTGTCGCACTGAGCTTTTTTTTTGTTATTAATTTTAGACATCATTTTGTTTGAAAATATGTATTTTTATCAAATTTTACATATAAATAGTTGAGAAATGTGTTGGTATTTTTTGTTATTTTTGGGACGCTATTGTTTGGAGTCTAAATTCAAATTTCTGTGATTCTTTACGAAACTATAACATTATACAGCTTTCTAAAAATTAAATGCAGATTGTAGTTCAGATGATTGCTATGGTGCACCGGGCGGTGTTGTAGTAGTTATCGTACTCGATTTGAGTCTATCTGAGACAATCTTTAGTACAACTAGACACGAATTGTGTGGCCGGTATACTAGGCAACTTAATATACACAAAAAATATGTTGGCTGTTGTTAAACTCATGCTTTTGCCCGTTTTAGCATTTTTTAATCTCAGAACAACGTCTCCCATAAAATGTGTAAAATGTAAGCGCAAATAAAAAATGCTAAAAAGGTCAAAGGCATGAGTGCAACCACAGTAAACATAATTTTTGTGTATATTAAGTTGCCTTTGTTGTCTAGCTGTACGTCTCGTGTACTTGATACTGCATAGACATTAATAAAACTAATAATTTAGGTTGGAATTCTTGAGTTTGCGGCAAAGTTTGCAGATGTAGTAGTCTTAACCTCTTTCTCGGTAAGGAGCGTCGTTGACGGTGACCGCATTGCAAGTCTCGAAGAAGAACGGTTCAATCACTCTGCTAGTCCAAAACGCGCACCAAACAGTTTGATACTGCATAGACAATAATGAAACTAATCATTTAGGTTGGAATTCTTGAGTTTGCGGCAAAGTTTGCAGATGTAGTAGTCTTAGCCTCTGTTACGGTAAAGAGCTAGTCCAAAATGCGCACCAAACAGTGGTTTGTGGTGGTTGAATGATCACTCTTGGATTCTCAGCTCCCCAAATGCGACAATTCTGTTTGTTGACATAGCCATCAAGTTTGAAATGATTTTTTTCTAAAATCACTCCTTGTTGCTCTAAGATCTATTCTGAAAACGTTTGGCGCTGCTCAAGGTCTGCTTGCTTCAAAAGTTGTGTCAACTGCATTTTGTAAGCATGTAAATGCACATCTTAGGTCAAAATTTGCTGTAAACTGCTTTGTGAAAGTCTCAATTGCTAAGAACTATGACGAATCGAGGTGTAAGAATTCTGGTTAACTGCTACAATGTTTTCATTACAACGAGCTGCATGAACACTTCTGGATTTGAACTGACCCAATTGCCGCAAATTTCTTGATTAATCGGACAATTGTAGAGGGTGCGTTTTGCGTCCGTGTAGTTCTCCATAACTAAACCTCAATGTTCACAAAAGCTGAAAAAAGAAATATTTCTTACCGACATAGAAAAAATAGCTCTAAATTTAAAATAGGCGGTCTTAATGGGTCTTAATTTAGTATGTACACAAATGACTTTAAATGGCCCAACCGGAAAAATCCAGTTGTTGTCAATCAATAGTACATGTTCTAGAATGGTAAATCTTCTAAAGAGTTATGATTACCGGTTAGTCGGTTCAGTCATCTAGAATTTTTACCCAAACATTTTACATATTTTTATTGTGAGTTTTACAGCTATTTTACATCGGCCCAAAAGTCTTAAGACTTGTTAGAAGGGTCTTGATGGGACCCACGGTTTGTGAGATAGGTTTGGAATTTTATTTTATTCTTAATTGCATTTTTTGAGAAATTTGCTTTATTGGTCAAAATACTGGTTGCCACTACTTAGGGGATTTGAATTAATGTATGCAGAAGCTAATAGGAGTATCTGTTTTTTTTTTAACATGTTTTGCACATTTTATTTAAATTACCATTGTTATTATGTTTGGCCTTCCTATATTTTGTGTATGTGCTTGTTTCATGAAGACTTTAAGGTTTTTATACCGATTGGAAAATTGTTCACTGTACAACTGCTCGACCTCTTAACGAATTGGCGAGTTTATATTTAAAATTGATATTAGTTATTTTGTTGTTCGTGTAGCTTATCATATTAAAGAGCTTCACTAAATGTTTAATTATCACACAAGTATACGAGACGCAATTAATTTTACCAACTGTCAAAGAGGGTAAATAATAAGTTACAATGTAGTCATTTTAAGTCATTCGTGTACAGTGAATTTTAGAAATCTTATAATTTCCAATTCTTATTTTATGTTTTATGCTTTGCTCTCATTCTTGTTGATTTAGAAACGATAGATTAGAAATACTATATTTTAATATACTCACTTAAATTGAATATAATGGTTTATAACTTATGTATGTCCTCAACAACATACATAAATTATTTTCTAGCGTGAAAGTAATATTTTCTATTAATCTTTCTGAGCGGCGATATTCATTATACATAAAATAATATTGAATACGAAAACATTTTATAAATTAATGTATCATTGAAGTTCTTAGAATTGATTAAACTATTTAATTACACTCTCCTTCATTAATATTGTACTAAAATTTTGTTGATATTTGCCAAATTAATTGGGCATACGCGGTATAATGTTTCCCATTTAAATATTTAATCATTCTAAAATTAGCCGTTCGAACTGCGTCACACGTCGAATAGCCTTTCGCCACGCGAATTTGTAGCATACTCCAGGCCTAGCCTAACATTTAAAAACTTGACTGGCTTTTATTATCACATGTAATAGACGGCAGGTTTCTTTTTTCTCTACTCGCCGAAACTGACCTACACACGACACCACAAACCGTGCAAATTTGACCTTCAATTTATAATAAATTATTACGCATTGTAATTGCACGTTATCAAATGGTCGATTAAATCGATACTGTTATCGCGTTATGATTATTGTACAAATTCGCAATTACTAAATTGTTGGGTAGTATTTATATCTCGGTTATTTAAGGAATTTTTGTTTTAATCATCAATGTCACGGATTGCAAAAATGCTTTAATAGCATAAGCGAAATTTGATGTACAGTAATTGTCGCTAACATTTTGACCTTTGTTTTGTTAGTCAGAGAAATTATATATTAATTTATAATCGTGTAATTATAGAGAAACTGTATTTTTACCGCAATATCATAATTGTTGTAACTAGTTGGAAATTGATCAAGACAATATAATTGGTTCAAATTGCATTGACTTTTAATCGCATTGTGCAAGTCATATAAACATATCTATTTAATTATTGGATTGAGAGGTTTTGATATTTAACCTGGAGAGGTTGCATGCAATTTATGAAATGTTATTTGTATTACTCTTAAAGCCAACAAGATCATTAATAAAAAAAAAAAAATATTTTATTATACTAAATTGTTGATATAATATAAACAATATTATAATTTAATTAATAATATATTTTTAGTTTTTAAGTAATTCCAACCAGTTTCCTTCCTCCAAACGACAATTTTAGAAAGTTGACCAGAGATATCATGACCAACTTTATGAAGTGTGAGCCAGGTAACCTGTCCACATTATCCGAATATTTATATACTGAACTTTAAGTGTTGTTTATTTAAACAAACTACCTTAAGTAATATTTATTTGATTTACGAGCTCCTCTCATAAATGCAACAAAATTTAAAAAGCGGAATGTTAATCTTCAAAGTTTGTTTATAACCGTGCGTAGGTGTTCCTAGAGTAAACTGTAACTGATAAACATTTAATATTAACGAGCTGGTATGTTTAACATTATCTAACGTCACTATATTTCAGCAAGTCTGCTTTAAGTGCCAATAATTATAAAAAGAGTTAACCTTGAATAAAAATAATCTGTTGCCAATTTAATTTACTTTGTATTCATTATATATAAAATATTTCGACACGTTAAAGAGGTAAATATTTTAAGAAAATGACAAATAAGGAAAAGAATGTTATTCTTAAATTATTGCGATTTTAAAGTTTTAAATTACATTTATTTTACGTAGTTTATAATTCTATTTCTTTTTATAATATATACATTTGTGTTTAGTCTGCTCACGTAGATGCATTTAGAGTTCGATCATTGTATAGTTCACGTGGGTTAAGTATACATTTGTTTTCCTGGGGCTATTTTTATAAATAGAGAATGTCCTACTAGCGAACTTAAATTTTATTTTAACTTTCTTTTTGTTTCTATTAAATTAATGAAATTGTTCAAAAATAATGGTTTTAAATATCTAAAAGGCAAAATTTGGACAACATTGAATGGTAAGACATGTTCTAGAAACGGAAATGGTTTTATACAATTATATTTATTTTAATTGTAAACTTTATTGTTATAATAACAATTTTACGACACGTAACACTCAATAAAATCAGAGATGTAGAGAACATGCATACAGTTTTATTAAATATTGTAGATAGATTAAGCATTTATTTATTCTTTGGGAGCAAAATGTGTACCAAATTTACTACATAAATTTTAACCCGCTATTTACAAACTCTGCCAAGTCAGTTTCGTTCCGGAATCAAGTTCACATTCAAAATACTATTGACCGTAGACTATAAAGCAAAACCGATATCTAAGTTTAAAGGTTTACAACCTCTTACAATATCGTTGAAAAGATAACGTATATCACAATAAATACTTCAAGCACGAATTTTGTGGCTTATCTCCAAGTTAAGAGATTAGTTTTAAAACGTAGAGTTTGGAATTATTTAAACAACAAATGCGGTGCATTGAGTACATCTTAAACCAATATGATTGAATATGAATTTGATGAGATAAATTCATTTTCTGGGCAAACTTTATTTGTTTATTAAATAATTTTTTTTAGAATATAAGTATTTTATTAATTTCCTAATTGATGTGTTTAGTGCGATTGGTTCACTTAAGATTTAAATCAACTAATGAGTTGTTTATAGTAGCTCATTACTAATGTGGTTTGGTTTTGAGGCTTGCTGGTTTGATTTTCCTCACTAATTTGTTACGATTTTTATGGTTTGAACGAAAAACAGATTCATATGAGTTAAATCTTAGCTTTTTACTCATTACTCTTATAACTTTGAAGAAGTTTGAAACTTAACAGTGCATTCATAAAGGCATGAATAGTACTTTCCTTTTGGTACTCTTTGTCTTACTTTTTTTTTTCAAAATATGTTTATAACTTGTCTTTATATAAACTTGTTTTTATTTGATTTGATTTGATTTTTATTTATTGCGAACTGGCAAATAAAGCACATTAAATAGATTCATTAATTAATAATTGACGTGCTGTGCGCCGCTGAAGGCGCTTAGAAGGATTTGCTCTTAAGTGCAATGCACATTTTTCATGGCCAACAACTGGTTAAAATCAAATAAATTGTAAATTGCATGCATTTGAGAATTAAATGGCACTGGTGCAGTAAAGACGAACTCACGAAAAATTTGGGATTGTTCATAAGTTATTAATGGGTTTATTATTTCTCAGCTACCAGATGTCATCTGAAAACTGTTAAACTTACATATCTCAAATTTTATATGGAGCACTATATATTGATATCTATCTAAGCCTGCCACTGTTCATCAACTACAACCAAAATGTACTGTAGTCTGGGAACCAAGTAATTACATTTTCTACTCAATTTTCTGTTATATGTTATGTTTATGTTTAATGTTTGAATAAATTTCTTAAAATAAATCAAAGTTTTTTTGCAAACTTGCATAAATTGAGGTCAGTCTGGTTTTTTAGGTCAAAATAAGATTTTTTTTGTCAATAAACCAGAGTAAGAAAACAAATCCTAAATTGTACCTCATACAAAATTAGGATGCCAAGGGTGAGGTCAGTCTCAACCACGACCGAGTTATTTTTCCGGAAAATTGTTGTGCAACCATTGCTGCACTAGTAGAGTGTATTGGGGCTGGACATCCATGTAATTGGAATCATCTTTACTTTTCAAAACGTTTTTGCAGCTGTTCTTCTGTCATTTCGAAAAATTGCTAAAATTTTATCTTTTCCTGACAATGAAGTTGATTCTGTCTCTCTTAGACGTTCAAAAGTATTGAAAAACGCTGATCTGTCAGGTAATCTTCTTATCGGAAATCTATGGGCGTACTCAACCAAGATACTAGGAATGGAAGATATGTTCGTACGCAGCTATTTCCTCAGTTTTCTCTGCCACGAGCGCTCTCCGTATTGCATATGAATTTTTCACCTCAAAATAGACGGTTTTGGAAAAGAACGTACACAATTTTGTAATTTTTTTGATTTTTTATTATAAAAAGTCAAAAATAACTAAATCCGGTCATAAAATATTAAAATCCAGCTATGAAATTTCAAAATATTGTTAGAAGTAGCAAAATTTGGTTATAAACTGTTGAAAAGTACAAAATTCTATTCATAAAATGTCAAAAATAGCTAAATCCGGCCTTGAAACATCAAAATATTTTATGAAACAACATAATCCGTCCAAAAACGGGTTAAAGTTAATAAAAATGCAAAATCTGGTCTTAAAACATTAAAATATTGTTAGAAAGCACCAAAATTGAGCAATAAACTGAAAAATACTAAAATTGCAAATTTGCTTTTATAATAATAGCAAAATTTGGATCCGAAATATAAAAATATTGTTACATGGATCCAAAATTTAATAAATAAGCTGTCCGGTCATAAAATTGAAAAAATGTATTTTATTTTTTCAAAAAATTTCAAATAAGAAAATCCGGAGTTATCAAAAATATTGTCAAAAAGATTCAAAATCTGGTCGTAAATTTTAGAAAAGTGCAAAAATGTATTGATAGAATGTCAAAAATATTAAAATCCAGCCAGAATGTTTAGAAAACAACAACATTCTAAACATTCTGTTTATAAAAAGTCAAATATGGCAAAATTTGGTCATAAAATATTAAAATGTTTTCAAAAAGAACCATTTTCAGCCAAAAACTGATAAAAATGTAAAGTTCTGTTCATAAAATGTCTAAAATAGCAAATCCGGCCTTAAAATTTCAAACAAAAAAGTGTACAAATGTTAATATATTGTCAAAAATAGCAATTTGGCCATGAATAATCAACATATTGTTAAATAGAACCAAAAAGCAATCTTGAGTCATCAAAATATTGCCATAAAGCACCAAAATCCAACATAAAATATGAAAATAATGTCAAAAAGCTCTAAAATTTAGTCATTTGCTATTAAAAAGTGCAAAATTCTATTCATAAAAAGTTTAAAATTGCTAAATCCGATTATAAATATATAAAATATTTTTAGATGGAATCAATATCAACTGTCGAAAAGTATATAATTCTATTTATAAAATATCAAAATCCGGTCATAACATATAAAAATATTGTCAGCAAGTACTAAAATCTACCATAAACTGTCAAAAAATGCAAAATTCTATGTATAACATTTAAATAATATTCAAACAAATCTTACTAAAATTACTGTATTATGTATAATCTATTCATAAATGTGACAATTGCATATTGCAAAAACATAATATAAACTGTTGGCGGTTGGTATGGTATTTATCTTTCTTAAAATACTATTAGACGGCATTCTCATTGAACTCTGTGACGTCATGCGCAAGGCGAAGCAAAACGTGTATTTATGTACTTGGTTTGTAGTATCGTAGTACTCAAATACTGTTGCATTGTCATTACAGTACCAGTAAATAAACATAATACCTTTGTATTCAGTTGCAGCACAAATATTTAACATAATTCTGTTTAAAAATATGCAAAAACACATTTAAAATGCAAACAAGTAAATGTTACTTCTAATTTCCACTTTTATTTAAGTAACGAGTGGGGGGGCACTGCATGTCGGGTCTTTTTTACTTTTGCACAACAACAAACAATTGACTGCTCAGGTGGTGTAGTGGTTAGCGTACTCGACTGCTAAACTAGAGGTCTCGAGTTCGAGTCCTCTATCTGGAGGGTCAGTTTTTCTGGTTAAGAAAAAATGTGTTGTGATGAGTACGCCTTCTTTCGGATACGAAGAAAACTTTAGTAGGTTCTGTTACGTGCACGATAAAAATCCAATAATTTAGGTAGGAATTCTTAAATTTGCGGCAAAATTTCCAGATGTGGTAGTCTTAACCTCTGGTGTCGGTGATTAGCTCTGGCAGCAGAAATAGACCGACGTTAAATAAATTAACTAACCTAACCTTAACTAACCTAACTTAACAACAAAAAATTGTGTGGGAGGATACAACAGAAAAGCCAAAAGAAATTTGTTGTTAATCTTATAAAAACTGCTGGCTTTGGGCTGATGTACTATCACAGAACTCCTGAGATTTTGTGTTAACCAGTTTTTTTTTAATACTACTGCACCAATGAACACGTATTTTAGGGCAGGTATGGTCTTAATACAACGAAACAACCTTATATGACATCTTTCTGAAATGTTGACTAAAAGCTGCTTTTTGTAGAACTCTTCATTGATACGACGCCCGAAATCGCTTCAATATTGCGCCATTGGGTCTTATCCCGGATCAGAAAATATTATTTTGTGTGTCCCATCAGAACGTCGAAGCAGTAAGGGTTTTAGTTTTGCGATCTCAGCGATCGTTACGAGAAGCGAATTCTGTACGATAAACTTTATTTTTATCTGTACAAGTTGGCCACTTTGCAGAAACTTTTCGAATGCGACCTTAATGCTCGAAGAAATGCATGTGACGCATTTCTTTGAACACGTTTATCAAGACTCGCTTATATTTTTCAGCGATGAGACTCATTTTAACTTGACTCGATATGTCAATATATGTGCTACTGGGCTGCCGACTACCCCCGAGAACTCTATGAAAGACTATTATCAAGTGTCACCGTTTGTTGCTCAATTTTGGCAGTTGGGATTATCGGCTTATGGTTTTTTGAGGAAAATGATCAGACTGTCACAGTCAATTCAAATCGTCATGTGATTATGTTTAAAGAGTTTTTTTACCTATTGATAAAATGGGCTTAAGGGACGTTTCAACCGGACGGAGCAACGTCAAGGGCATAGATGTGTGAGAGCACTTCCCAAGGCGCCTCCTTTCACTGAGTGCTAATTTGAAGTGGCCGGTACGTTTATCCGATTTGACCCCTTCTGATTTGTTTTTGTGGTGGTATTTGAAATCTCGTGTTTATACCAACCGCTCACAGACTCTGGACGACCTGAAAAGAAACATTCAATTCATCATTATGCCTGAGAGAGTGATAAGAACCAGCTGAATTCGGTTCAACCAGTATATCGATAATGGGGAGCGTCACTTACTCGATATGATTTTTAAAACTAAAATAAAAAAATGAAAATATATGTTTAATACTTTGTGTGTTATTGCATTATGAAATTAAAAAGTTATCTCTCGCACCTTGTATATCGCGAGTTGATATGTTGCATCGTTTCAGGTGAATGTGTATAACTGATAGATCTGGTAATTCATTTTAAATTGAAGATTTTGCTGGCCTAATTGCTTTCAAAACTTATTGTGCATCATTGTCAAGTTATATGATTAAAACTGCGTCGAACTTATATTATTGATTTTTAATTCTATGCGACGCATTTTGTTGAATCTAAAATGTTGATTTATAACTTGTTGATTTATAACTTGTTGATTTACAGGAAATATGTTTTAAAAGTTTATTTTTGGTCTCATTAAAAAACTAAGATTTGTTAAAAATCTTACTATTTTTTTTCTTGGTTATACCTGCTCTCTGTGACGCATGTCATCTTTGCGGATACACTGTTTTAATGTTTTTAGAACATTGTGGGTTACTGTTGTTTTTGTTGTTGTTATAAATCAATGACGGTTGTAGCACCAGGTCTGTTTGTCTTGGGTGCCTTTTATGATTAATTTTTTCATAATAATTGATCAGCCAAGATATGGAAAAAGCTGTTTGTGTGAAAAACAATGTTAAATTTTAATTATGACACTGCTTTCAGTTGTAATGTAACTATGTAGGTAGGCGAATAAATGAATTTTTGTTAATCTTGTTGATTATCATCAAAAGTGTGTATGTAAACACAATAATATCTTTGAAGGATAAGTTAATATTAACTTTATGATAATGCATACATTACAGTACTTAAATTATTTATTTAATTTTCTATAGAATATTTATTGAAATGATTATGAAAACTAGTATAATCTAATTGTGTCTTTACGTTAAGCGATATACGTAAATGAATTATTAATAATGTAGGGTAATTTATTTAAAATAGCTTTTCTAGTTACATTAAGACACATAAGATATTTTAAGATTTAATAAATAATTTCCTAATATTATTTGCATCATTTTATTTGGCTCTAGTTTATATTTATTTCAGTACTGTGGTAAAGGGCCAAGAAAAATAATGTTGAAAAGGACGAACCACCTGATGCACGTAGTTGTCTAGGTCAAGAATAATCCATAATACTACAACGCAATACTCGTTTATATGCAGTTAGCTATTAATCAGCTAACACGTCATTTATAAATGCATGCAATATTGTTGTGCAGGATTTACCTAAATTTAGAATTATATGTATACTTTTAACAGGCATTTCTAAGGCCACAAATCCCATTAGCATAACTGAAACCATTATCAGATTATCACAAATAGTATCAGATTCACTTTTATTTTAAGCAGCCAGTTGCTATGCAGGATATATTTGTTACACATAATAACTTAAATAAATAACTCTTTTATAATATAAGTGAATAATGTTTCAAATTGAATTGATGTATGCATAGGCTTGCTTCCGACAAACATGTCGTTATGAAATATTGTATGTGTTTTATTTTGTTGTTGTTTATGTTGCGATTTTTATTAATTAGTTTTTTTTTGTTATAGGTAGCATGAAAATGACTATGTATACTGCCCCTACTATGGTGCCACGGTCGCAAGTAAAGGAACGGCGATCTGGTAGGCCTCCAAGTGGCAAAAGACTTGCAGTGACTAGAAATTATTCTGGAAAGGCTCGGTCCATGATAAGAAGAAGCTTGGATCCTTGTGACAACTCGAACGATAGTGGATTAGGGTATGGCTATTCTTTAAAAATAAACACATCATTTTATCATAGCTTAGATACATGAAATGAAAAAAAAAACAATATTTTATTAATTGGTCAATCAATTAATGATATTTTATCATAATGTTAGTCTTTATTTCTTTAATGGGAAAAGGCTGAGTTCAGCATAATGCTGTTCTTATAATCATAAAAAATAAGCACCGACCGCACATTTTTCCTGTGTTGCTTTTCTATTTAATTTTTTTTTATACTCTCTTCATCTGACATTTTGATGTTATTAATTTTATTTTTGAAAAAGTTCTTCTATCAATTTCATAAAAATTGGTGAGTTGGTAAAGTACACTGTACATTATTATTAAGGAATATCAATGCGTACTTTTCAGATTATATATATATACATATATATACGAGGTCTGGCTATTAAATAACGAGACTGCGATCGTAGAAGGCGTGCTAGAGGGGTATGGGGGGAAACAAATGCAGCGTTGGATAGCTGGAAGTGTCTACTATTCCAGTACGAAATTGTCGCTGTAGTAGTAATTTTTCTATAAAGGTTAGAAACGAACGTGTTTTTTTTTGTGCCGATAACAATGTATGACGAAAAACACGAGCAACGGATCAATGTGAAATTTTTTGTTAAATTTTTAAGTTTCTAATGGTATAAACGGTTTTCTGAAGGCCGAGAGAGCACCGAAGTTGACCAACGTCCAGGTCGACCTGTTTCAACTCCGTAAACAGTGACCAAAATCAATGAAATTGTGCGCGGATATCGTCGTATGAGTATTAGGATGATTGCTGAGACTGCAAACGCCGATAAAGAAACTGCCAGAAAAATTTTACATGACAAATTGAACATGAAGAAAGCCTGTGCAAAGTTGGTCCCAAAAAGTTTGACCCTTGACCAAAAACTCGTTCGTCAACAAATATGCTCAGATTTTTTTGAGAGATTAGATGAAGAGCCTGAATTGAAACATTATCACTTGCGATGAAACCTGGATATTCCAATATTCATGCACTAGAAAACTCCTGCATTGCCAAGAATGAAAAAAGCAAGGATATCGAAATCAAAATTTAAAGCTATGCATTGTACTGACTGAATGGGTTCCAGAGGGTGAAACTGTAAACCAAACTTTAGAAAGTTGTTGAAAAATAAGTAATGGATTTTGCACCAGGACAACGCACCTGCCCATAACGCTATGTCTGTGAAGAGTTATTTAGTCGCACTCCAGTGCTCGAACACGCGCCGTCCTCTCTTGATTTATCACACTGTGATCTTTTTTCTGTTTCCGAAGATTAAGTCTGCCTTAAAAGGAACCCAGTTCGAGTCAATGTAAGAGGTGAAGCGAAAATCGGGGGAGCGTCTTAATGCTCTTACAAAAGAAGTCTTTCAACATTGCTTTGACCAATGGAAGAAGGGGAGCATTCAATTATAGAATAATTTTTGAAATAAAACTTTTTTTTAATCGTTATTTAATAGCCAGACCTCGTATATACTAACTTTGGTTTGGATTTCTCGAGTCGTATTTTTTAGTTCATTGGCGATTACTGGTTGGTCTAAGCATAATAACAACAAAGTCATATTTTGTCATTAGTTCTGTTATTTTTGAATTTATACAGTGTAGTAAAGACTAAAATGCAATGTGTTTTGTGTTTATTCTTAGCATTAATGTATGTTATTCATAACCTTAATTTTTGCGTTGTTGTCTTTTAGACTATTGTCTAAAAAAATGATCCAAATACGTTTCTTAAAATTTGTCTTTAAGTTGGTTAAACAATCATTAATTTGCTGTGCCAATTACTTATTTGGTGACGTACTAAAATTAATAATTGGCTTGAAGCACAAATATTTCTAAAAACATCGTTTTACTTTTATAATTGGTTATACAATAGTTCTTAGAATTATATTGTTATCGTCAACGAAAATCTGCTTTCTGGAAATCTATATTAAATGAACTATTATTAGCTTTTTTATACAGAATATTATTTATAGTATATTATATTTTTACGATCTCATGTTTTGTCATTTAATTAACAGTGACTGTGGTACAAGGTTTACACATCAATTTGTTGAAGCATACATTTTATTGCATAAGACTGTTATGTGAGAACACTTTACAGTTGCTGAAGCTGACAACTATTTATGGTCTTCATTGATAAACGTATTTATAAATTTCCATTTTATCTTGATGACTGGCTTCTTAAAAGTTTCTATTTGTAGATCTTAAAACTATTAAGTCTAGTTTGGTTATTTTGTTTATATTCAAAGGGATATTTTTTTAACTTTTTTAGGTGCTGCGCAAATTTTTGAAACATGCTACAAAATTTTTTGAAATTTTAACATTAAACAATGGTCAATTTTAAGTGGAGAAAGCTGTCTTTGTGTATTAATTTGCTTCTATTGAATTCAAATTGAACGTAAGTGTTGCTCTTACCAGCCTGTGGTTGCTTCCCGTATCGATCCGGTTTAGCACTCCATTTGTGCAGACTTTCTTATAGTTTGCCAGTACATAGTCGATTTTGTTGTTTATTTTTCTGCCTGGACTTGTCTATGTCCATTTCCTTTGCTTGGGATTTTTGAGGAAGGTAACAATTTTTTTGTTTAAGAAGTTTTGCCCAAACCAAAGTTTCTAATATTTTTATGAGATACTCTTGTTTCGCATAGTCTTAGGATGTCCCATTTAATTTTAGTTTGATGAGGTTTCTTTGTGTTGCTAGATGGATTTTTTATGTTGCTAGATGGATTTTTGTCTATTTTGGTTGGTTGGATTCGAATTTGGCTTCCTTCGGTATTTCTACATGTGAAAAAGAAAGGTTTATGGCAATTACAACATCATATGTATGTTATTCTTATCTTCAGCGACATAACTCATAAGCCGTGATAAAATTGATATTTTATTCCAACAGATAAAAGCACATCAGTTTTTAAATATGTTATTATGGTACTCCTTGTATATTACAAAACAAACTGGAACTTTAAATAATTTTAATTTTGTACTGGCTTTTGGCCTCTTCAATCTTTATTAACATCTGTTTACTATATTTGATTGCTGCTAAATAAAGTGTTAATATTG
Organism: Tachinus rufipes; assembly: GCA_963932245.1. Classification (NCBI taxonomy): domain Eukaryota; kingdom Metazoa; phylum Arthropoda; class Insecta; order Coleoptera; family Staphylinidae; genus Tachinus; species Tachinus rufipes. The sequence goes on along the minus strand of OZ010741.1, from coordinate 37,813,404 downwards.
TATCAATTCACTATGACGTCTATGCCAATTGAAGCTATAACATAAACATAACAGAATATATTAAATTTGCTACATAGCGCTTCTATATTGGTACTCTAATGTATTAGGATTAATCAAAATAAAACAGCTGCATTGTTCATATACAGCGTTGTTGCATATTTTGTTAAAATTTATTTAAGTTAAATTTTGGTTTTTAGAAATCAATTTAAAATATCTGGGCAATTCCATTTCAAACGGACCAGAGCTAGGGGGGGGTGCGTTGAAAAACTTGCTTATGTATTTTTTTTTAGTTTCTATAACTTATTAGTAGTCTTTTGATCGATATACGAGAGTATGAAACCTATAAAAAAAAATTCTACGATTTTTGTAAGTTTTTTTGACGTTTTTTAACTTAATCACATTTTTTGTTTAAAAACCGCAATTTTAACACAAAAAAATAAATTTACTAATGAAATCAATCAGAAATTTTCCGTAGAATCCAAATCTGGCGCCATTTCAAGTTTATACCCTGTCTATAAGCCGCAAAAGCCATAAAACCATGTTTTTGTTCTTAGTGGGCTGTGCAAAAAGGAGCATTTTTTAAATTTTTTTTAACCGCCATAGTTGACGTATTTTGATGTAAATTAATTGAAAAATATAAATTTGTTCTGTGTATTTGGGTTTTAAGCGTCTAAAACTCAAAAAATCTGCAAAGTAGGCCTATTCTTCAACATAAACTCTTACAAATGCATGTTTAGCCGCGCTCAGAGGAACAATACACCAAATATTATTAAAAATTTGAATTCTGGGGACAATTTTACATAGAAAATTGTCAGTGTTGTACTCAACGTCTATAGAAAAGTCCATATAGAAAAAAATGTTTACAAAATTTTTATGCAAAAAATGCGTTAAAAATTTTTATTTTTTTTATTTACAAAAAATATTATAAACACACTAGGGTGTGGTTTAAAACTTTTTTTTAACAAATTTTAACAAGCGACAGACAGATTTATGTTTGAATGCCAAAAATAATAATATTTTTAAATTTTTGCGCCGATAGATCGAGTCTAAATTTGTGCTGCAGGCGCAAAAACTATCAAACAAAGAGTAAAATGGCCAAAAATTGGTTCAAGCGACAAAAAAATGTCTTTGTTAAACTTCTGAAATTAACTTAAAAAAATATAATCCAAATAATCTTTAAAAAAATAAAAAAAATAAAAATTTAAGTAAATTTTGATCAAATTTTTTTTTCTAGATGGATTTTTCTTAGCCAGATAAGCACGACACTGACTATTTTATATGTAGAATTGTTTGCAAAACTAAATTTTTTAATAATATTTGGTGTATAGTTTCTCTGAAAACTGTTAAATGTGCATTTGTAAAAGTTTATGTTGAAAAATAGGCTTATTTTTGCAGTTTTTTTGAGTTTTAGACGCTTAAAACCCAAATACACAGAACAAATTTATATTTTCTAATTAATTTACATCAAAACACGTCAACTTTAACGGTTAAAAAAAATTTAAAAAATGCTCCTTTTTGCCCAGCCCACTGAGAACAAAAACATGGTTTTATGGCTTTTGCGGCTTATAGACAGGGTATAAACTTAAAATGGCGCCAGATTTGGATTCTACGGAAATTTTTTGATTGATTTCATTAGTAAATTTATTTTTTTGAGTTAAAATTGCGGTTTTTAAACAAAAAATGCAATTAAGTCAAAAAACGTCAAAAATACTTAAAAAAATCGTAGAATTTTTTTTTATGGGTTTTATACCCTCATATACCGATCAAAGTACTACTAATAAGTTATAGAAACTAAAAAAAAATACATAAGCAAGTTTCTCAACGCACCCCCCCCTAGCTCTGGTCCGTTTGAAATGGAATTGCCCATCTATGAGGTTCAATATTAAAACACTTTATAATAATGCAAATGATAATGAAATTGTTTTCTCATATGTTTAGATTGTTTGTTATTGTATTGTATATTCAACTATTTCCATATTGACATTTTATAATGATAATAATTTATCATGCTCGATAATTACAACATTTTACATTATTATCAATACATATTTACATATAAACCCTGAAAAATTAAAACCGATTAAATAAGAAGTATTATTTGTTAACATTTTGTTTGGGTAGATTTAGGGAAAATTTATATTACTTGCAAACTAGTATATATTACGGCATTTATGACTAGCGAAAAGACACTAATTTTAAAACTGCATACGGGAATTATAAATTATTTAAAAATAGTGAAAAGGTTGCATTTGTTCACTTAAGTACAAAGCAAGTCATTTTGAAATAAAAAATGATAACAAAACATTTAAATACAGAATTTATATGTAACTCGAGTAACTTTTGTGTCCAATATAGTTACTTTTTTATTAAAATTTTTGAAATTGATGGTCCTGTATATGCATATATAATAGTTTATAACTTATAGAATCATGTGTGACAAACATGTATTTCAAACGGTAAACAATTTCTAATAATATCTAAATTAATATTTAAATATTAATAACTCACTTCGTTTTTGTAAACATATTTTGTAAAGTAAAATTCACTATGATTTATGCAACTGCCATATGAAAAATATGTACTGCTTAGATAATTAATAATTATGAATTGTGAATAGGTGTGTGTATACAAGGGAAATGTAGGTTTACAGGTGTTTTTATGAGGTATCCAACTTTAAAGACAAGTGTCTTAGACCAAAAGATGTAAATGAGTTTTTTTTTCTGCTATTTAACAGGTTTATTGCAACGTCTTCACATCGATTGTATCACTCCTTTGAATATTTCTAGAGTACTCCTAACTATTTTAAAACACTATTAATACTTCTCCTGTTGGAAGTGGGTTCTATAAAAATTAAGAGGGTTGTAATCAGGATTTATAGCCGGCCATGTTAATAAGATGCTATTCCGATGCGCGCGCGACACTTTTTCATATATGTACTTTATTTTGGTTGCGTGAATCGGAAATGTTTTATGTAACTAAATACGAAAGGAGTTTTTTATTATTATCTACGTAGCTATGAAAACAAGAAGTTACAGGATTACATGTCTTTCAAAAAAATCTTTTGATAGTTCTGCAAAATACTCCACTCCGTTTTCCAAGTTGTTATTTAATAACAAGCGATGTCTTCTCAAGTGTTGTTTGAGTTTTGGTAAGAGGTGGATGCTGTAATTCCTTAAAACAGCATTCATTGGCAACTTCTTTAACAACCTTACAGTTATCGAGCAGTAACAGAGTTTTCTGAGCATAATTGTAGTTTCTTTTGGCATGTACTCAATTAAGACAATCTCTTCAGCGTTTTAGAAAACTGTAGCCATTACTTTTTGCGCAGAAAATTGCTTTCTTGGGTGGTGGAGATCCCTTATGTTTCTATTGGATGGACTCTTAATTTTAGGGAGGTTTTCAGTGGAGACCTGGCTCCTCCTAGTTAAAATTTTATAGAAGAAATCCTTATCTTGAGATAAACAGTCAAATTATTTTCGCAAATTTGTTGTCTACACAGTTTTTGTTTGGGACTGAGCAGCTTAGGAATATATCGTTCTTATTCCCAAATCTTCATGTTTCTGATATTCCTATTGCTCCAGCAACAACTTTTACTCGGTAGTTAATTAACACTAATTTTTAACTTTGTTGTTGATTTTGTCAGTTTGCGCTTCTATAGGTTTTTCACACTTTGGGTCATCGTGAATGGATTCCCTGTCCTATTTGAACTGCTTGCATTAATTGACTTGAAAATGGGACGGGTTTCATATACTGTCATTATTTTCTCATAGATATTCGTCCTGCTACTGCCTTCTTTCGATAAAAATTTCATGACGCTTTTGTGATTGCAAATCACTCTTTTTTGCTTAAAACTGATATAAAAATGACAAATGTTGAGTGATTGGAACCAAACTTGAAAATGTTACAGAAACTTGACAATACATTTTTTGCGATAGCATATTGTTTTTATAGCTAGATAGATAACATAAAAACATCTTTTGTAATTAATAGGGTTGTGGTCGCGCAAGAAGGAAGCGTTCTTTTCTAATTGATAATCATTGTTAAAATAATCTCGCTAATAGGATGAAATAAGCCTGATTTTTATTATACTGTGTGGTTTAGGAGAACCGCATGTTATTGAAATAATGAGTATTCGATTGATTTTACATAAATTTCTTCTTTATTAACATTAAAGTATTACAAAACGCTATTTTATTTAACTTGAATGCAAATTTTAAATTGATGTTTGAAGTTGTTTATAACAACTTTCAACAGTTTCCGTATCAATTCTCATCTTTTAACTCTTCCAACGTTTGAGGCTTATCTTTAGAAACCTTACAAGAACGAATTACAAACTGTTAGGTCAGGAGAACGTCACTGAAACGTGAAATGATTTGTTTAAAAAAAATCTATTGAAGAACTTTCATTGAGGCTTTCACTGTGTGGACCGTGGCTTTATTCTGCAAAAACCATACATTTCTATGGTCTATACCCCGTCTCTGTAGTTCTAGCACCAGAAAGTTGGTGATCATTATAATGTAGCGATCTAATGTGACTTGTAGGCTAAGCAGGGGATGTTAATGCAATTGTTGTGGATTATTTATGGACAATATTGGCACAGTTTTGTTTATTAACCTAGACGTTCAAGTTGAAGTGCGTTTTATTACTCATCATAATTATTACATTGTCGTTATCTCTCAAAATATTACGCATATTTTTCGTTGAGAAGGTTGTTGGTAGACACGTTCACCCAATTTTTGGGCAATTGCTATCTATACTGATGGAATTTTAAATATCCACGTAGTAAAATTGGCACTTGTTGCGTCAAGTTACAATTCTGTTGTTCTGAAATTGTTGACTCATCTAAGGATGGTCTTGCAATCTGGTACGTTTTCGTGCCGACCAACGTTGAAATAACAGCTTTACCACTTTTAACATTGTACAAAAACACACAATTCTGCATATTCCACTGCGCTATAGTGACTAAAATGGCGTAGCTTGCGGAGTAGATTAACACTATACTGGTTTTTCCCATTCTTTTACTTGCTGTGTACTGCGCGTTTAAAAACCATACGGTTTTCTTGAATCACCTTGTAAATGAACTCATTCTAAAAGTACAGGTAAAGCTGCTTCTAAAAAATATTCAGGTTAGTTAGTAGATACAAAGAACCGTCTAAGGTATTACCAATGATACTAGGCCAAACGTTGCAAGAAAATCGTTGTTGATTCTTCGTCAATGAAAGATTTGAAACAATCGAATTGGTTCACTGATGGTTTTTAGAAGAGCCTACTCATAATGTATGGAAAAATAAATTAGCTTGAAGAAGTTTTCATGTAGTTTTGATAGTAACTTGACTGTTTTCTAACTAAGATGTTAACATTTATTTGTATACCTAGTCAAGCCGTTTCCTTTTGAGGTAGGCATTTATTTTAGTTGCTATATCTGATAAGGTCAGAAAGGGATTTTGTTTTTTGTAGTCGATAAACAGACCATGTTTATTATGTTAACGGTTTTTAGAAAAAAATAAAATTGTAGAGATTTCAAAACATAAATGGAATGTCCGTCATTTTATTATTAATAATGTTGAACGACACGATTTACATTGAACGTAATTGACATAATACGATTAAAAAAACGATCATTTAAACCAATTTGTTATTGTTGAATTACCAAGCAACTACTACTAAATTGGAACGTTATTTTGAACACTAAAAATCAACAATTAACGAATTAGTTGTTAAAATTTCTTCAAATTATGAAATATTTTTATTTAGGAAACTATGAATAGGTCTTACGGTTATCTGATGAATTCCATGAATGTAAATCAAAAATGTATTCCAATGTAGCGCAAAATCTTGAGGAAGACAAGTATTTGTGGTTTTGGGCCATCTATTCACCTACGTAAATTGTGCCTTAAATTTTAAGAAGTTTTATAATATGGCCAATCAAATATAAACGAGTCTGTTAAAGACGTTAAATCTAATGCCTAAAGTTCCCATTCAAGTGGTTTTGTTTAGAGGTTCTTAGAAAAGTGTTTTCGTTTCTACACATAATTATAAACTATTGAATACATAATTATAGAGTTATGTGTTGATGATCCGACATTCAATCAGTAACCAAAAGTTATCATTCTCCAGTACTAAAACACAGTTGACAACAATTTTTTCACAAATAATTTAGTTTTGGCGTTTAAACTTGTTTTTGTGCAACTTTTATTACTTATGGTCTTGCAGTCTTTGCTGAGTTTTGGTCTACTTTCAAGAAATTTCATAATTAATTGTGCATTGCGCAACAGAGATGGACATAGTTTAATGTTCATTGTGAGAGGTAGTAAACGGCTTCTACTGTAAGCAACCTATCTTAACATACCCATCATAGACAAGACAACCAGATAAAAACATAAGACAATTATAAATAAGTTTAATGAGGAGAGAAGAAAATGAAGTGAAGAGATCGAGTAAAGAAGAAATGAGATCGAACAATTATGTTGATAGAAGAACCGGATTTTTTGTCTGCTAATATTATGCATCCAAGGTGATTTTATATTGGAATAATGATTAATAAATATATTTCTCTTAGTTTAAACCGCTTGTTGGACTAGGACTGGATCGGTAAATACCAACAAAACAATAGCCGTACGCAAAATAGTAGTAGCGGGCTTGAATCGCTCTACTTTTTGGTATGGCAAACATCCAAAAAGCTACTAACATTTTTATTATTTAGTTTATATATTATAAAATAAAAACGTATCGACCTTGATATATTTAAATTAATTAAAAATTTACATTTTAATAATAATTATAAATTCTTCATCTTTAAGCAATGCACATGTTTATTTGATAACATTATAAAATCCGATTATGAAACATCTAAAAAATCCAGTCCTATTATAAACAAGCATTAACAATTATTTACGGTAAATATATAAGAGTTTAAAACCACGTGTGCGCATTTTTATCAATGCGCAATATTTACACATATAATAAATTTAAATCTTTTCACAACCACAATAATTTAGTTTTTGTTTACACATAGCTGTAATCTCATGTTTTCGAGTTGTATATTAGTAGTTTTACTCGAATTACCAAATATCTTACGTAAATGCTTTACACTATGAACATTGCTTTTAATTTGTATTGTTTTTGTAATATTTTGTTTTATTTAAACACCCATTGATGATGATAAACGGTTCCTGACTGGTTTTTTATACTGATTATTATATTTTAACAACAACCTGCAATTTATTCGTGTACTTGTTTACAACTACAAGAGATCAAATTATAGAACAGCACATCAACGTATCATAATATTTTTGTAGATTTATTATTGTTATTTGGATCATAAATTTAATGATGGATTTGAATTTTAATATAGTATATTTTATAATTTACTAATGAGTTTATAAAACCATATCATTACAATAAAATCATCATATTGTGTAATATGTATGTGTTTGTTTGTCAGAGAGTAATTGTATCGATTGACATAAGTAATTCTGAATAAAACCAATAACTATTTATAAAAAAATCTGGAAAATCCAAAAATGTGACCTTACATCTATATGACCACAATTAGCGCGGCGCGTTTAATTGCCGTGACACATGACAGTAAAAAGATAATAATCAAAACTTTATGATTAGTAAGTTTCACAAACTACCCTTCGCAAGACAGCCGTCTGAATATGCTAATTTGGGGACAAGAACTTGTGACCTTTGCATATGGAGGTCAAACTGAATAAAAAGTTCTTTAATTTTTTTTTATTGTTATTTAATTTTTTTAAATTTTTTTATAGTTTTGATCATCATATGGATCCCCACACGATAAGTATGACTGAAAGATTAAATTGGACGGACGAACGGGCACAAGTGAAACGTCCTAAACTTGATATTAAGCTTGAAAATGATGAGGTCAATGATAACTACTCTTTTCCTGAACATACACATACATATAGGGATAATACGACGTAAGTTCCCTGTTTATTATTTTATTTTGAAATTAATTGTTAATTTTATTTTACAGACTTATTAGAACGGCGCCGTCAGTTTCCTTATCATCTCTAAGCGTTTCGAATACACAGCCCACATCATCAACAAGGGCTGTACCAAGATGTATACCACTCGTTAATAGATCTGGACCACCAGCACCAATTACGTTAACAACACAACTTCAAACATCATCGCGATATAGTAAGTCGAAATGAGTGTTTTTCATCAACAGTAATGTTATTGTATATTTTAATTTATTACAGTGGATATATCATTATCTATAATATGTCAACCAGAACAACAACACAGAGCCAGGTATCAAACAGAGGGGAGCCGTGGTGCCGTCAAGGATCGTTCAGGGAATGGATTTCCCATTGTACAATTAACTGGTTATAGCAAACCAGCTACTTTGCAGGTAAATATTTACAGAAAATATGTTGTAAACCTAAATGCGTTTTTTGGAGATGTCATTGTTTCAAGAATTTTGAACAATAACACATGTCATTACTTGGAAGAAGTATTATTTAGAATTACAAGGTCAAATTATTTAGTGTGTTTGCTTCATTTTTGTTCTTATTTGCGAGGATTTAAGCCACGCTGTGAATACACGAAATTTATAGATTTTTTTTAGACTTTTTTGTTTTATAAATTGGTAGTTTACGATGGACGTGAATCACAAAAGTGTGACTCACGCGATTTGCGACTTATGTAAGCGCGGCTTTAGGCATGTTATTTCTGCTACCTAGAATATCTGTGAAAACGGCATCATTTTATTCAATAATAAATTATTTATTTAATTAGAAAATAAATATTAAATTATAAATATGTATAAGAAAAATTAAATGATATTACTTGCGGCTTACCTAATCATTTTTGTAGCCGATGTAATTTTAATCATTCAAATTCACTCAAAAAGGTTGCTTATAATCGTATAATCATTATGCTATTACAGTATTTGGGTTTGCATCCAGTAATTCTTTTAAATCAGTTGAGTTGTGATTCTTACAACTCTATTACACTGGTGTGATGTAAAAATGTATGAAACCCAGAAACAAAAACGGCTATGCACATGAGATTACAAAAATTCTTGGTTTTTTTTGCATTGTTTTCAAATCATATTTATTCTTACCGGCGATTCTGCGCCCCGACATTGTACGTTCAGACCAGGAATGATTTAGAAAGGATTAAACTATGATATGTCGAAGTCTTTTTTGTGAAATTGTATTTGCAAATAGCAACAAAATGCTTTCAAAATTACAGAAAAACGCATTTATTTCTATATTTTATGGGTATGGCTATTTCCTAACTATTATTTGACTTTTTAGTCAAATAATAGTTAGGACTAAAAAGTCAAATAATAGTTAGGAAATAGCCAAAGATTTCGACATATCATAGTTTAATCTTTTCTAAATGTACTGGTAAAAAAATAAATTGATTATCAAATTATTTGTAGAAGCCAAAGTTGCCGTTTTTGTTAAAATACTACAAATCAAGGTAGCGGTCGGTATGCTCTTAAGGTGAATTTATTTCAACTATAAATTCTTTAAGCTGCTATTCTTTGATTTCCAGTTTTTTTAAACCAGATTTGTTGTAACTTAGAACTGCAGCCAGCACGTTCCGTGGAGCAAGTCGTCCTCAGTCAAATTCCTGAACTCTGACTACAACATTTTGACCCGCTTCAATCATTGCAATTTTTGATAGTGTTCATTCTTGTGTTAAATGCTAATATACCTTCTCTTGAATTTGTTAAACTCAATTTTGCATAGATGCGCGGTCAAGACACACATAAACTAAACAAGCAGAAATGACGCATGTAAGCAGTCAAGTCTAAATACTAGTACGTTAAATTTCGTACTAGTATTTAGACTTGACTGCTTAGTAAGCACGACCATACGTTGGAAAAGTATCACAACGCGTTATGGCTGTTTTTTTTTTGCGGTTTGAGCGTAAACCATGACGTTTTAATGTTCTCCAAACTAACATTTGTGATACATTAAATTTAACAGATACACGACGAAGGTGCCTGGATTATTATCAAATTCTTGCGGTATTGTCTTCATTGTCTAGTACTTGCTGTATTGGATGCATAGTCGACGACTTAGGGACATTTTTTTGAGCTAGTGAGCAAACGCATCGTGTGTAAATTGATTGGGTCAAATTGTTAAATCAAATGAGACCCAGTGTTTCTGTATGTGCTGTCGTGATGGTGCTGTTTAATCATCTATATGTATCATCATAAAATTTAAATAGTCTTCAACCTAATTGACAACAAGTATTTATTATGTTACAGGTATTCATTGGTACAGATTTAGGTAAAGTGGCTCCACATATGTTTTATCAAGCATGTAGAGTTAGTGGGAAGAACTCCACACCATGCTCAGAGAAAAAAATGGATGGCACAATTGTGATAGAATTGCAATTAGATCCAAGCAAAGAAATGGTTGGAACATGTGATTGTGTAGGGATTCTCAAGGAACGCAACGTAGATGTAGAACACAGATTTCCAGATCAACTTGCATCCCGCAGTAAAAAGAAGTCTACAAGATGCAGAATGGTTTTCAGGACTATGATTACGCACGACGATGGAGTCCAAGAAACATTACAAGTGTGTTCACAACCAATCGTATGCAGTAAGCAATATTTTTTAATTAAATTTAAATAAAGATAAAAACATTCATTAATGCAAATTTTATGTTATTATTAAATTTAAATTGTTATTTGAATTGCGATTTAATTTAGACGCGTGATCATGGCTACACGTACTGCGTAATTCGACTATTTCTGCTCGATTACTAACGAATATTACGAAAAGTACAAACTATTGCCCGAACTTTCTTTAGATATACATAGTTACAAACAAGTTGTTTCTTTTAATTAATTTGAAAAAAAATATCAATGTAGATTAATTAAGTTATGTGTTCTAAAACATACTATTTAATCGTAAATTATTTTTCATGGAAAATATTTTCCAGCGCAACCACCAGGTATTCCTGAAATTAGTAAAAAGTCATTAACATCCTGTCCTGCAAGTGGTGGTTTAGAATTATTTATAATTGGAAAAAACTTTTTGAAAGATACTTTAGTCTACTTCCAATCTGAGGACCATATAAACCCATGGGAAGTATCCGTGATACCTGATAAAGAATTCTTACAACAGGTAAATATTATTAATAAGGCACTCAATTTACAATTATTAATTATTCTAATTTCAGACACATTTGGTTTGTGTGGTGCCACCTTATATGCACCCAAACATAACCGAACCAGTGACGGTAAGGTTATATGTGGTCTCGAGTGGGAAAACAAGTGAAGCACACCAGTTTGTATACACACCCGTAAATGGGGCCATGCCAAGTGGTAAGCTCGCGTTAAATATATTTCAACATTTTTTAATTAAAGATTGGCTTAATATTGTTGTTTTGAGTGAATTTCAGTGATTGTGAGTTTAAAAAAAATAATTTCAAAGCAACAAAAGAAAATTAAGTTAATTTCGCTTCTGCATGTTGATGCATGTTCTAATGTAGCAAGTGGTGTAGAGTTCTTATATTAAAGATACCATTGTTAATGTCTTTAATATACCTCTTTAGTTGTACACCATAAAAAACTGTTATTTATAACTTAAATATTATAATCATTTAAAATAATTCATTATAAATTGCAATGAACATTAAAATTATAATTAATAAATAAAAATATAAATAACAGTTTTTTAGTAGTAGAATCTTACTAAAAATCAAATAGGTGGCAAATATATACTAAAGTATGCATAGAATGTTTCAGTGAATATTTCTTAATTAATTTAAAAAGTATAAAAGCTGAAAGTTTGATATAAATTTATGACTGTGTGCGTGCAAGTGAGTAGAATTTTGATTAAATGAATGATGTAGTATGGTATTTGCCCCAATAAGATCAAAACAAGGGCTTCCATTTATGTCAATTTATTATATTAAATTATTGTTAATGAAAATTCATATTAATTATATTTTTTTTAAGTAAATGGAAACTTTTGGCCATTTTTTGGTGGCTTTGGATTTGTTGTTTTTATACAGTTTTATTCTGTATTTTTTTGTGTTTCTCTATAGGTTTCATCGATAATTACAACAATAATTTGAAGTATTATTTTGAAATTTTTATAAAATACAAATTGTATTTCACATTTAAATTCTATTAAATTGTATTGTAAATAATTCAAAATCCTAACTATTTTAATTGTTATTGTGTAATTATTATTGTTTTTTTTTTAATTTATATTTTTTTTGTTAAAAAAATCAAGTTTTTGTAACAAAAGATTTACAATTCTGTTTTTGTACTTTGTAAAATATTTTGAGCATTTTCAACATACGGGTTTCAATCTTATTTTTATGCTGCAAGGTTTGTAATAATTTTATTACAAATTTAATGGAAATTGTATTATAAATTAGTTTTTTTACTTACAAACAATATCAGTGATCTAAATTGTATTTGTTGGTTTATTACAAGTGCTAAAAATTTTAAGTACCCAAAAAGGCCAATACTTTAGCTTGTTATTTACTATCAGGCTGCTTGCAATGGAATTAGTTCTATAGTTGCAATTCAATTTGAGCAATATCTTTTGCTGTGTAGATGTCAAGCTAACAAGCTGCTTTGTACAGATTATTTCACGCTATTTTGCACCTATGCGCTGGCTGCTGTGCACATACACGTTTCAAGTTTCTTATCACATTAGCCGAACAGGTGCTATAACTCAATTTTATTTGCACTTTGGTATTTTCAAATGATTTTGGCATAATATAGAATTAAAGATATGTACTGGATCATTATCAATATATTTAAAAGGTTTACTTTATCAGAAGGTAAATTTGAAATGTATCTTAGTTTTTTTGAATTGACAAATTATATCATCTTAAAGTTTTATACTCAATGCTATGCTGTTATTACTATACTATGTATAATCGACGATATAGACTTCTACTTAATTGCTTTCAACTTTCAACAGATTTCCCAGGTTAGGTTTTTGAATCAAAAGCTATAACAAATATTTTAAAATTACTAGTCTGTTTTAATTTCTTTGGTTATCTTATTCCTAAATCGAAAAAGGGATCTAAATTCTTTCATTAAATAAATTCAGTTATTGATCTTTTATTATAACATTTTAAAACTGCAATGTGGCTGAGGCAGCGTAAATATCTAATTGATATCTATATATTTTGAGATTCAGTTGTCTCTTTTGTAAGGTAAAGGCAAACCAGCAAAGTATTTGTCCATTACACTAATTTTTATTATTTAGGCTATTGGTCATTAATAGTATTTGATGATATAATATATAAGGTTTATGGTAGGAATCACCTTAGCTGTTTGATATTAAGCAATATCTATACAGTAGTGTGAAGCAAGCCAAGTGCAAGATTTTTTAGTTTTTAGATTATGGAATATCAGCCTAAAAAGATTATTAATGTATAAATGTTAGCTATGATTATTGGTAGAAACTACAGCTTATGTGTTTCAGATTTACATTTAATTATTAGCAAAATATGTGTGTATAGCAGTATTATATAGCAGTATAATTGTGTAGTTATTCAATAGATTTGTTGCACACGAACAAAATGATATGTTGCCAAAAAAATACTTTATTTTGTTTGTCGGAATGGTTCGGACAGTTCTAGAACTGTCTGGTGTGGGTGGGCAGGAATAAGCCTAATCTAACATACAAAAATAGTATACAAATATCACTTTTTGAAATTTAAAAAAAGTTGTACAAACAACAGAAAAAGGGTTTTCCACAAGTGTGAACATCTATATAAGTAAAAAATGGGTTTTTGTGTGAATTGTACACTAAATTTGTTTACTAAATTTGCCCACGACTTCAATATTCATAATGCCTATAAAAAGAGCTATAGATTTATTAAACGACATTTTCATTTTGTAATAAACGTGCTTAATAGGCCGTTACTAATTAACTAATGAAATAGCAATGTAGAAAAGAGTAGACAAAAATAGATTTTATATTTGATATACAATTAAAATAAATTATACTTAATAGAGAAATCTTATTATTAATCTTCAAAATTAAATTAGTTTGAAGTATAAATCCACACTGAACAAGATTACAAGACTAGTGAATTATTGATCAAACAGCAATATTTACAGTTTTTTTTTTAATTATTATTTAAAATGTTAAAGTTGCATACTAGTGATGTGTCGTTCGCGGGCGACTTTTTCGATTCGAACAAATAATTCGAATCAGCCCAATGTTGGGGTCTTTCGACTCGCGTCGGTTTTAATTCCTGTTTTCTCAGTTTTATGTGTTTGTGTTGACCCGAAACAGATTGGATCGCAAGCTTCATTAGATGAATGTTAATTTTTTTATTGCACAATTTTGTTGCCAAAAATTCGAACTAAAACTAGCACTGAGGGTCTATTTTACATATTCTGTATCACCTTGAGCAGTTATTACTGTGAAATGTCACTGTTAAATATTTTATCCAACAGAAGTAACAATTTTTAAATCTAGTCTGAAGCGAATCGCGAGCTAAATTTATTATTAAATTGATTTTAGAAATTGATATTTGACAACTGGCGACATGGTCTTGTCATGACAATTGTTTCCATAATGTCATGGTATCAAGCTCAAATGGAAAACATCTATAAGATTAAATAAAATAAAAATGGTGCAAATGCAAATCTTTCTATCACATTACTTATTACTATTAGAAACTATACTTCATGTTTCAATGTATATAATTTGGTATGTTAGGACTGCATCCATTGTTAATGTGCATTTACTTAACCTAACCTAATTATTTTTATAAATTCATAAGAATCTTATATTTTTGGAGCTTGCTGAGATTATATACAATCAATAATGTACTATATCTATATATACATCTGAATCATCTTGCTGCTTCAACTTCACAGTTACAAATGACTATTATCCATAACTTCACTGTCTGTTATGCTGTTATGCTTTTATTTTGTATTAAGCATTTTAACAATTTTAACAACCTTTGCAATTATGTAATGATTTTGATGTTAAATTGATTGATTCATTTGTTTTGGTATCTTGTCAAGGCGCTTAAGTAATTTAAGTAATTTAAAGACCCTTTGTAGCTTATAAAGTTTACATATGTAAGAATATGCATGCACTACCTAGCCGGTGTATTCTTAACTATTTATGGTTTTTTTAAATTTCAATTGATCTGCATTGTTTTTACTAACCATTTTAAATTTATAACAAACCAAGATCATTTATTTATTTCACCAACTAAATTGTGTATTTAGATCATAGAATTTTGATGTAAGTTTGTATTATGCAAAGTACTTTACAAACATTGTTCGAATTGAATTGTTGAAGAATTGCTAACTGATTTTTATAATAATCAAAAAATTTTACAAACATTCCCGGGCGAATGCTAAACACATTCGACCCATGTATGAGAAACAAAGTCAATAAAGTTTTTCAATGCTTTTCCACTTTGTCTCATACAGCATACAGGCTCTGTATACGCAGAGGGGCCGCCTGCCGTCGTCTTCTGTCAGCCTGCGGAGCCTAACCTCTCTACAGCCGCGTCATTCAGGTCTCGCATCACGGGTACTTAATAATCAAACATATCAACACATTACATACTCCACACACAATTTGGTAACACACAACAAGACTCATTCTACTAGATTATTATTTAATTATTTAATATTATATTCTCATACAATCATTTATTAAAGTTTGAATTTTAAATAATTTTGCATTATATTGAGCAAGAAACGATCAGAAGTTTTTTATTCTAGTAGATGATTCTTCATTACATACATATTTCATTATAATAAATATATTCAGACACTACACTTAAGTTAATGGTCAGATATTATAATCTCATTAATCATTTCATAAATATATTATAAACATTGAAAATTTGGAGTATTGCGTAATTACATTCAAAGCAAAACTTAATGGCATTAGTAAAGTCTTAATAAAAATATAATATTAATACTAGAGATCCAAATTATAAAAAATTAAAAAAAATGATTGTTTTTAAATCAGTTTAAAATTATCATAAAACAAAAAAAAAATTCAAATGTGCCATAACTTTGGAACCCTAGTTTAAAAATCAATTAAATATCAAATTTATTAAAAAGACATAAATAGTGACCATTATTTATTTAAAATAATATTTTAATTAATAACTCACAATTATGGTGTAGTTGCGATTTATATTTGCATTAATAGTTTATACAATTCAAAAATGTAAAATAACAATAATAACATATTTTTTATAAATTTTACTAATTACGCAATAATCTTAAATTGTTTCTATCCTGACATTACTATAAATCAATCAGGAAAGGAATAAAGTTCCATAAAAAAAAATGTATTAAATATAAGAAGAAAGATGATCACACACAATTACACAATTTAATATTTAATTTACCACCTAATCATCATTTTATTTCATTTATTCGTATTTATTTCGTAAATATGTAGTATTGTGATTAAGGGCTGCTACAACAAGATATATATATTTTTTTAATATACATACATATTTTTTTGCAAGAAATGTTTTTCAGGCCCATACCAGGAAGGAGTTTCTTTATTTTTTCAGGAAACGAGATGCAGAGACTTTATAGTCCCACACAAAGACCCGCAATGTTACCGCAAGGTGTGATTGTGATGAAACTATTTTGGCATGAATGATTTTTACTTATTAAATTCCATCTACCGTTATTAATCCTTGTAAATAATTTATCCTTTTTATTATCGTTTTAAATTAAGATTCCTCTCTACAATTCTTAATTTCAATATTTCATTTCATTATCATGCTTACTTCATAAGTATTTAAGTCTTTTTTGCTTTCACTTTGCATGTATTGAATTTTTCGAGGTTTGTTTAGATTTCATGCACACTAATACACTTTAATTCATTCACTATTTAAATTCGACCAAATTCTAACAAATTTTTATTAGAATAATACTTTTTTAATTTAGAAAATTATTTCAGGCTATATTATTTAACTTGGTGGTGGACGATACAAATTAGTATTATTAAAAATGTTAGTTGGTAGAGAGGTTTCTTTGTATTATTATACATTATTATTTTATCCGTATTTGATTTTAGCCTGGAATATTTATATGATCATATTATACTTATCATTACTCCTAATAATCCTGTTTTTGATAGGGAAATATAAATAACGTTTGAGTGGGGTGTGACTGGTATGAAAGCAGTGTAGGATTTAACGTGTGTTAAGTGATCATTTGGGGCGTTAACATTGTGGGTCATGTTTCTCAAGTTGATCGCATTTTTTTAATATATATTTTAAATAAATCAACTTAATCAAAATTTTAAGCTAAAATTCATAATTATCATTATCAATATTTGTATATTAATTAAAAATTAAAGCACTTAGCGTAGGCTTGAGAGACAACTGCCCACCCCATATTTTTTACAGTGGCTTTGTTGGCAGCTATATATATTTAAGCGAAAATGTTAAAATCTAAGTCTGATATGATTTTTATGTAATTTACAGTTCACATGGAGCAAACCCAACCAGCTCCATTTTTATCAAAGATGTTATGGACCACAATGTCAAAACAGGAACAACAGGATGTTGGTATGATGCCACCACCAGGTACGAGTTTGGTGCCATTATCTCAACGTCGGTCTTCAACCAATATGGTATCAAATGAAGTACATTCACCACCTATGCGTACTTTAAAACAGGAAATGATGGATGAGAATAGCCAGAATTCAGTATTGGATCCGTCAGAATTAAGGCAACAAAGATTCAGGCATATATCTGAGAGTTCATTAGATGTGCATCAAGGTGATTCGAATATGTCAATGATAAATGATAATTCAATTGATATGATAAGGCACAATCAATTGATGCACATGAATGAGAATTCGAATATGAGTTTGATGAATGAGAATAGTATGGATATGATGGCGCGAAGAAATTCCATATGCGAAAATTCAATGAGTAATGATGGAAGTCGTTGTGCTAGTTTTGCACAGGTTGGTTTAGGTGCACTCCGACCAAACGATATATCCACCATTGAAGATTTAAAGGTAATGGATTTAAGAATGAAAATGCCTATGGCTACTGTTGCTGACTTGGTTAATACAAATGCGCCATCTATGGCTACTTTACAGAGTTTTGGAGTTACTGAAAATACGACCATGCCATTACTTGCGCAAAGTGCCCAAAGTATTGAGAATTACTTAACAAATATCGAAATTAAAGGTCCGAATTCTCAGGTAATGCAAGCAAATGCGAGCATTTTAAATACATCTTCTCAACCAACATTGTCCCATTTAGGTGGGAGCCCATCTCTTCGCCCAACATTTTTAACACAACAACATATGCTATCAAACAACACAGCAGAAGTGTCAAAAAGTGAAGCTGCTGCAATTGGTGAACAAACAAACACTATAGCCCCTTCACAAATATCACAAACGGTTGAAAATGGAATTATACCTACACCAATAACTACTGAAAAATTGGACGCATTAGTTAATTGTGCGGTTGAAACACATATAACAATACAAAAAGACTCTGAAGTGCTAATGTCTACGCAGGATGTGATGTTGAACGCTCCATTAACACCTATTATAAATACACCAATTACTTCCCCACAAATCAATCCAGTTCTTAATAACTCACAAAACAGCCCGACCATTTCAGCAGAAGTCATATTAAACTCTCAAATATCACCCAGCATAATGTGCCGAAATTCCCCGCAAGATACTCTTTTGTCACAAAATATGTGCCATTCGAGTCCGAATGTGGATAATGGCCTTTCCTCTCGATTATTATCAACATCCCCACCCAATCAACTACTCTCGGCTACATCTCCAACACCATTAACATTAACAGGAACTGAACCTGAAAAAGCTATCATATTAAACGCAGCTGTAGATTTTTTTGAAACACAAAAGAAATTAAATGACCTCCAATCTCTGCCAGATTCAAGCTCAAACATAATCAATGATATTTTAACAACCTCGAATAATGAAGTTCTACCAAGTCTCAGTCAATTGCCAAATACTGGGAACAATTTTTACACAACTGCTAGAAGTAATGGCAGTATAGAAACTAATTTAATTGCATCCAAGTCAATGCCTCAAGACAATAAACGCGAATTTGTGTTATCCGTGCCTCTTAAAGAAATACAGGGACAGTCTGATAAGAAAACGGAAGACAGAATGATTCCATCGTCTTTTGCTACAATGTCCGAAAATGACCTCATCAATATCATCAATCCAAGTTGTTTTGATCAAGGTAATACCTTTCATTAGAGTTGTGAGTAATTGAAAAATAGAAACGAAAAAGTGTGTTAGATAAATCCGTTTAATGGAAAAACTTATACGACAAGAACAGAGAATTAATCTCATTAAATATATAATCAAGTAGCAGTTAACAAATAAGATCATTTAATTTATTTTACAAATTTTTGGCATAACTACCAGCCTCTAACCTAAAACCTGCTACTTGGTTATATTCCCTTTCCTAATGTTTGCACATCACATCTTCTTGCAAGAAATAAATATTGTTGGCTGAGTTTGTAACCTTAGATGTATTAATTATATGAACGGTTTAGTGTCTTCTTATTATAACCAAATTGTGTGAGTAGAAACTAATTATAATCATTTTAGCAAAGAGCTCACAATATTAACAGCTCCTTTTCTTAATTAGGATCTTGCATAGCATTTTAGAAATAAGACTTTGTTTATTTTATTGAAGACTGCGAATGTAATTACTATTAATTTTTAAACTGGATGAGGGTATTATTTATTTATTCCGTGCAAGATCCTAAAAAGAGAAAAAAAAAGCTCGATGAATGTGTTGTGTTCATTATTTAATTATTAAAATCGAGCCTTGTTTAATAATTTTAGTTAGTGTTTAATATTACCTAATAAGTGCTTGCTTTTTATAATCTATATTGATTAGGATACTATCATTTCCTAATGCATTTATTTTTTTCAGTATAAAGATCATTATGGTGGAGGTCATCATAGTCATTTAAAAAAAAATGTCCGTACTCACAGTGTTTCGTTTCCATTCTCATATCATCTCACCTTCGTCCATTACATTCATGTTGTATACCTATTGATTAATATTTAGGTATTATTTTAATTGTATAAATGTATTATTAGAAGTGTTATATTTGTATTATTTTATCGTTATTTGATTTGTTACTGAAAAATACTACTAAAATTTTTGTGAAAACAATTTGATGCAAGCGGCGTAAATGCAACATAATTTAGTTTGTTAAGTTTTGCTCAATTTATTTACTTTAAGAGAAATTTGTACAGAGAGTTATATTTATCGATAAAACAAAATTTCATGAAATTTCTAATTATTTCTTCATATTATCCTTAATTTTTATATTATTTATTCCATGTGGAATTCGGTGAAATTTTGTTTCTTTATGTATGTTATAAAATACGGGAATAAATTTTGTTTCGTGTAAGAATATAAAAGTTTCACCTTTACTTTCTGTGAAAGCTAATTTAAACAAATTCTAATGAGTTTTCATATTTATTATCCATTTTACATTAATACTCAACAGTTTGTACGATTTTAATTTTAAATTATTTAATAAAATATCCCTATTTTTATATATACATGTAAAATAAAACAGCAGCCTATGAATATATACAAATTATTGTTAAGAGATGTAATTATTACAAAATATATATTGAACATTAGGATTTTTTAATTTCTCCTGTTTCTCCAACATGTAGAACATTTTATAAAGAATAACTTCATTCAAAATTGTAAAATATAAAAGTTTTTTTGATCCGGGTACTGTATACAGTACATTCCATGATCAACCTATTGTTAAAAGAAATATTTTTTCCATTTATTTTCAGTTTTTCTTTATAAAAAGTTCTGCGTGTTGAAAAAAGTTATTGTATATACAGAATGTTCAAAAATTATGAAAATATGAAAAAAACCGGTTAAGTGTAAATTAACTACATTTATTTTTTATTTAAAAATGATAATTAAAATGTGTTTAGTAGTCCTATACACATTTTAATTATTAAAAAAAGTTCCACTAAAAAATGTGTTATTTATTGTGGAGAAAATTAAGAGAATTTTGCATATGAATGTGTAGAAAACAGGTATCAGTTTTAAATAATTTTTTGTTTATTATAAGGATATTTTACTCTGAAATAATTTGTGTGTGTTTACAATCTAAAAAAATGTTAATTATATTTTCTTTATCAAAACTTAAAAAGTAAACATGCTGTTCAAATAAAACTAATTTTGTACTACTCACAACTTTTGGACTACAGATATATGTATTACACCCGTTTTTTTTTCAAAGCAATTTAAACATTTTTTTTAAATTTGTTTGGAATTGTCTTAGATATTTATCTGAACACAATGCCATTTTTAATTTTTTTATATTTTTTTTATTAAGTCTTCTGTCTATTGTGAGATTAATAATAATTTTTATTTTTGATGAACTTTATTTTACAGCATACACAAAATCAACATTACTTGTTTTGATATTTACCACTTTGCCTTTCCTTCATCATTGATGTTGACCACAAAGCCTTTTTTATTTCAAAAATTATATGTAAATTACATTCAATTTAATAATGTTATTTTTATATCTAGGCAAATACATTTTATTGTTACAGATACAGTATGTAACTGTAAATATAATACTTGTGAATATGCTAATGATTTTAACCAATTGAAGGTACAGGAAGAAAAGATAATGTCATAAACAATAAAGCACAGTCACTTTATTTTATCAAATATGAGTACCAGAAGAGGATGCTAAAACATAACTGCAATGGTCAAAAGATATTTTTGTGTATTTAATAGTAGCAACACTAACAGAATTTTAAAATGTTACCAAATAAATACAAAAAAGAAATGACTACTGTTTTACTAATGATGAGTCCGAATAGGTTGAACAAAATAGGCTCAAACTATACTATACTATATGTATATAAAAATATTTAAATCTTAAAAAGTCTGTAAAATGCACAAACGATCATCAATTTTATTATAGATTGAAATTTTAAGTACATTTTTAGAGTTTCTTTATAATTAACACATAAAATATAAGAAATAGCATTTATAATATAACCCAACTATTTTCTTAAAACTGTTAATGCGTACATTTTTTGTGTTAATTCTAATGAAAAACTAAAAATATTCTTAAAATTTCAATCTACAATAAGATTGATGATTATTTGTGCATTTTAGAGACTTTTTAAGATTTAAATATTTTTATATATATAATTCAATAAAGAATTATAGATCAGTGTCATACGGGCATAAGCAAGTGTTTGCCAATTAAATTCACTGTAGGGTATCCATCATTATTTTTAATGGGTTAAATACTTGAAAAAACTGATTTGCTTAATAAGTTTATCTTATTTCATAAATATGTAACTTCATGGGTTTTGGTTGGATATTCTGTAGGTTAAGATTTGATTTTATCACTCAAATAAATTGATTTTTGCTCTTTTTGGCTTTACTTATTGCGTTTTTGACTGATAAATGATACTTTCGGGGACAGGTGCACCTTTGGTGCATATTTTTGTGGCGCAAAATTTAAATAATTTTGCATTACAATTTATAAATATAAACTTAATAAGCTTTTAAGTTAAAATTGGGAAGCAATTAAAAATTAATTTATTGTTAAATGTCACAAATATATAAACTAATTAATAAGAAATAATTAATTAGTTTTTCATGTTAACACTTGGGCACTGTCAAATATTTCGCAATTATTTGGCTTATGGCGTTTTTGGCTGTGACATTTGTAGTCGCCTCAAGTTTTGACGTTCAACTCAGTTCAACTTTGCCGGGCTATATCCGTCTATCATAAATAGTGCGTTCCGTATATCAACCGCAGTAACCGGCGGTTAGGTTACGGCTATGATCGGTTGCTGAAAATCTTGGTTGATTAATGGAACGACAGCGGTTATAATAATAAAATTCAAAACTGAAATGTTAACATGGATTCAAACCTCATGAATTTATTTATTATATCTTATGGATTAATCTTTGTCATTAGCGTTAGTTATATATTTTTAATTTCAATGCTTAATCCTAGATGATTGTATGTATTTATCTACCTGCTTGTACAGTAATCAGTATGATCTGTGGTAATCCCAATACAGGTTAGCCGGTATAACAGGCAACTATACACTATACACAATAATAATGTTTGCTCTGTTGCACTCATGCCTTCCCAAAACTTGGCAATGTCCACATTCTAATAAACTACAAAAATAATTTATTATAATATTTTCTTGTATTTATTGCCGTAATATCCAACTCATAATATGGCAGAATAACCTAACTTTTAATTTAATTTGTTTTATTTTATTAACACCTCTCAGCAGCTAAAATTAATGCCCTTAAGCTTATGAAAAGTTTAATTATCTTTTAATTCATAACGCACACAACGTCCCAACTACTAGACACACAAAACACTAGACGCTAGACGAGTAACATGTGAAGTTTTTGTTCACTTTTATTTGCATTTCAAATTTAACGCCATGAATAACCACGATTTATAGAAATTCACCGACGTTTGTTCAAGATGAGTGTCGCAACCCTTGCGACCACCTTGCGACCTTTTTCAAGTATCCGCGTTCCGTATGTAAATCATTTCAGGATAACCGGGATTTCGGTCGCTTCGGTTGATAAACGGAATGCACTAAAAATGTACAATGTGGTGGTTCTGAAAAAGCGTGTTGTCGGCCGAACACAAAATTATGCACCGAGGGCACCACAGTGCGCAAAGTGTGGCACAGCCGAAAACGCCATTAGATTAGTGTTATTTACAGAACGAATAACCAAAAAAACTGATAAGTAAATCTTTGTGTAGAAAATTTTGCTCTTTTTTTTGGATTGATTTTAGGATCTTTGTTATCAGCAAAAACAGCCTTCATGTACAAACTTTATTGCTGAGGGTGAGCAATGTGAAGTTTTATTTGTCAAATCTGTACTTAAATTTTATTATACATGAGCGAAAAAAACCACAAGATGTTTTGTAAACATTAAAAAAAATCTTAAACGCCGCATCACATGATCACCATAGGCGTAACATACGTTTTGTGGTAAGTAATGTAAATAAGATACAATTAATACAAATAATATGAGAATAACTTTTACACACCAATTTATTGTTTATATTTTCAACACTGCTTACTGCTTTTCATGTTAATATCAGATATGAATATATGGCGTTTCCAACAGGGTACAATTTCTTTTTAATACTTATATGTTGCAATGGGTGCGTTCGGGAAAGCGGGAGCTACATTTGTAGCCGTAGCTACCGGAAATAAATAATGAATTGTTGTCTAACCGATACCGATTTGCAAAGCGGAACCAATCACGAGCGACTGCTACCGATGCAGCGGTTTGCTCCCGCATTTCTAGACGCAATTATTATAAATAAATACTTTTTTAAATACAGAGTCCGCCAAAGTAATGTATACACTTTTTGTGCACAGATTAGATTTATGAATATGATGTAGTATGGTCTTTTGCTCAACATATGTTGGTACCATCATTACGATGATAAAACAAAACGACGTTCATTTTTTTCATATTGTAGGACAAGTCCTGTTATTTTCCAACTACTGTGCTTTGTGATCAGGATGTTCAGCTGTTCATCTATCTCTTGGGTGGGTGTTCAAGGGGCTTTTTGTATTTGATTTTGCTGTTTGAAGCTTCTTTTGCTTGTCTTCTACTGTTTATTCATAGCACGTGCTGATACCACTTGAAGCGCTTTGATGTCTGTGCTTCACATTCTTTCAAATTTTCTCGCTTTATACTCTGTCTCGTAAGGTAAGACCAGATATGGCTCTGAGAGTTTTTATTTCTGTTGCTTGTAAGCCCTTTTTGTTTTTTTGATGTCTGTTCTGGTATTGACTGAATAGGTCTGACGCAAGTTTTATCTATTTTCACTTTGCTGTCTTTCTGCATAAATTTGTTTCTCCACATTACTCTCTTAGACATTCGGCAGTTTTTTATGCTTTTTGTTTGTTGTTGATCATCATTGTATATGTCTTCTTTAATGGATAATTCAACGCCGAGGTAATAATAGTTTATTACCTATTCTACTCTGCACTGACTTTGATAGAAAATTTGCATCTTGTTGGCTCTTTTGAGATCACCATTAACTTAGTTTTTTTTATGGAGATTTACAATTCAATATGTAAATTTCCATAAAGAGTATTACTATTATGTTGAGTTTATGGAGCGTCTGCTATGAGTCATCCTCGTTTTCTGCCAAGATTATTGCGTCGTCTGCGTAGCATATAATACTGAATTTGTTTAGCCTGGTGTATATGCGATGTTCATGGCTTTTATAACTTCAATAATTTTGTCAATGATTGTGTTGGGCTCAAACTATCTCCTATCTCTAATACCTTCACCGACCGATATTTTCTGGGTTGGTCTTTGATTTGTTATAAGCCTTGTTTTGTTGTCTGTATTTAGAGCTTTAATTATTTTGATGGTTTTGGAATTCATACCTCTTGTTTTCAGGATCGTTTTGGGATCAGGTAATTTTATTCTATCGAATGTTTATGTGGGGTCTATGAAGCATACGAACGCTGAATTGTTATATTCAATGGACTTTTTTGAGATTTGTCGTAGTTTCTTGGCTAGTCCAATTTTCTTAACGATTTTATCTGTAAGGATCTTGGTAAATAATTTGATTGTTGTTCCTAGAAGGCATATTCCTCGGTAATTGTTAGGATCGCTATTGGGCTTCTTTTTTAGTATAAGCATAGTGAGGCTGCTTTTCCACTGTTCCGGTGTTGTCACCGTATTCGATATCTTTTTAAAGTTATTGTTATTTTTTTTTAGTTTTGTTCTTCCATATTTGATCATATGGTTCGTGATTTCGTCGGGCCTGAAGATATCCTGTTTGTCAGTTTTTAGATTGCTTTTTTTACCATGTCTTTATTTACCTCTGTTCTGTTATCCTCATTTTTATTTTGCTCTTTGTATTTTATCTGACTCGGGTTGTTCTGTACATCTGTGGTTTTTTTGTATAAGCTTTGAAATGGTTTATCCATACTGTATCTGGGATCGGCTATCTTTGTATGAGCTTGTTAATTGGGTTTTTCTACATCTGATTATGTTCCACACCGTTTTCTCCTTTCCATACTGATCGTGTTTTATATCTTCTCCCAGAAATTACATTTTATTGTTGTTTTTTTTTTTTTGGTGATGGTTTTGTTTTAATCTTGGTAGCTATCTTGTGTCTTTTGACTTCTGTATGTTTGATAGGCTTTTCATTTTGTACCTGCTTGTTCTTTGAACTTGACGTTTGAGGAGCGAAAATGCATTCT
This sequence comes from Tachinus rufipes, assembly GCA_963932245.1. Lineage (NCBI taxonomy): Eukaryota > Metazoa > Arthropoda > Insecta > Coleoptera > Staphylinidae > Tachinus > Tachinus rufipes. Next base: position 37,787,123 of record OZ010741.1, on the reverse strand, counting down.
GAAGTAGTGATGAGTTGTTTGCGACGGATTTGTTTGATTCGAATAAATAGCATAATGTTAGCGAACGGGTCTTTCAGCTAGCACCGTTTTAATTTTTGTTTGCTCAGTATTATGTTCTTTTCTCAATTTAAAACAGTTGAAGTGCAGCGTCAGTGAAAGCGGGAGTTTGAAACTGAATCCCTAACCCGCCTAACAATTAAATGCATTATTTTAAAATATTATATCAATTCTTTTTATAAATCGGTTAATAATTCCATTAAATCTAACCTAATCCTTTTGAATGGGGGTTTAGAGAATTGCTTACAAGATTATAAGAGTCGGTCTCAATTCATTCAAGTTGTTTTCTGGCGAGAAAAAGTAAGCTTTGGTAAGTTGCAATTACACTTTACTTGCTTTCTGGCGACTTTACTGATGACGTTCCTATTGTCTTCTATTTGTCTATAATGCTATGCATTGCGATAACCGTTTACTTTGTTCCTTGCTAACTTATGTCGCCTTATGTGTTCCGTAGCTACCTTCAGCGCCGTAGTTAAGACTTTAACTACTTATAATGCGTTCCGTATATCAACCGAAGTAACCGGCGGTTAGGTTACGACTAAGATCGGTCGCTGAAAATTTTGGTTGATTTATGGAACGGCAGCGGTTATAGAAACGTCAAAATACAAAACTGAAATATTATAGGCTCAAACTTCATGAATTTATTTATTATTAGCTTTAGTGTTACATTTTTTTAAATCTTAGTGCTTAATCTTAGATGATTGTATGTATTTATCTACCTGCTAATACAGTAATCCCAGTAGAGGTTGGCAGGTATAACAGGCAACTATACACAATAATAATGTTTGCTCTGTTGCACTCATGCCTTTGCCCGTCTTAGCATTGACAGGAACATACATATACATTATAACCTATAATTAATAATTTAATAAAATACACGAACAACATTTGACGCTTTTGTTCACTTTTGATTGCATTTCAAATTTACCGCCATGTATAACCACGATTAATAGAAATTCACCGACGTTCGTTCATGGTGAGTGCGGTCGCAACCTTTGTAACCTTTTTCAGGTAACCGCGTTCCGTATATAAACCTGTTTCAGGATAACCGGGATTTCGGTCGCTTCGGTTGATATACGGAACGCAATATTATAGTGCGTTCCGTATATCAACCGAAGTAACCGACGGTTAGGTTACGGCTATGATCGGTTGCTGAAAATCTTGGTTGATTTATGGAACGACAGCGGTTATAGCCGGTATAACAGGCAACTATACACAATAATAATGTTTGCTCTGTTGCACTCATGTTTTCCCAAAACAACTTGGCAATGTCTACATTCTAATAAACCCTACAAAAAAATTTATTATAATATTTTCTTGTATTTATTGTCGTAATATCCAACTCATAATATGGCAGAATAACCTAACTTTTAATTTAATTTAATTTGTTTTATTTTATTAACACTTCTGAGCAGCTAACATTAAGGCCCTTAAGCTCATGAAAAGTTTAATTATCTTTTAATTCATAATGCACACAACGTCACAACTACTAGACACACAAAACATTAGACGCTAGACGAGTAACATGTGAAGTTATTGTTTACTTTTATTTGCATTTCAAATTTACCGCCATGATTAACCACGATTTATAGAATTTACCGACGTTCGTTCATGGTGAGTGCGGTCGCAACCCTTGCGACCTTTTTCAGGTAACCGCGTTCCGTATATAAACCTGTTTCAGGATAGCCGGGATTTCGGTCGCTTCGGTTGATATACGGAACGCACAATTAGTTAGTTTTTTTATTGGATTCATTTTTTCATATTGAGTTCTCTTTTATTTTATGCATTTTTTATGAATAAATAGCACCGTTTTGGATTTATGGAACGTTAGTTTGAAGACCATTTTTTGTAGTCTATTTAGGTCAATGGTCAACTAGCGTTGACAGATTACATAAAATTTTGCAATTTTTCAATGGCATGAATCATTGATTTTTTTAACCGAAGTCTATTTTCTTGCAAACATTTGTATTATTGTTTAGTTTACCCAATGTATTAAGCATATTAAGTTTGTAGGCAAATGGATTGTCTCTGGATACTTAGAGATTATGACAAGTCTAGTCTTCTTTTATCCTACGGGAACAATTCTGTTCTAGCAAACTTATGTAAGTCATTTACCAGTTTAACAGAAGAAAATATATGACCATTTGAGATTTCTTTCACAGGTTTAGTTATTTTTTAATTTGATGCATTTTTATAAATCTGAAATATGGTTTTGTTATACATATCATGGGACACGAACTAATACAACTAAAATTCCAACATTTTTTTTATTTTGTTCTTATTAAGAAAACAATATTTGCAGACACTCTTACTTTTAGTTTAAATTATATATTATCTATTAGAGATTAAGAATCTGGGACACTGAAACAGTTTCAATGTTTATAATAGAAAAAAAAACTTTAATATAAGACCAAAATTAAAACTGCAGTCAAGTAGTCGCTAGTATATGATATGTTAATAAAACAAATAAAAAGCATATATTGCATTGTACATTATCAAATTTGTTTATAATAATTTGGTATATCTTTTTCAGAAGCAGGTAAACGCAGTACTTCAATTCTTTCTCGAATTTCTGAAACCGATTTATACCTTTTGTTCCATGAACCTTTCCACAACCACATTCTACAGTCCTTTTTCCACCTTGTAGCTATATCATGCACAGAATACTGCGTCCCTCTATAATTCAGCATAGCATTTCTCACAACAAAAATTTTATCTGAAGATACTTCTTTGGTTATATATTCAGCGTCTTCTTTTGGAATTTGATGTTGATAAAATCTCTTAATGTAATAGTTTAGATTTTGCTGAATATAAATGTTTTGGGTTTATGTATTAATTTTAATAACATTAATTATGTACAAACCTGCAGTTTATTTGATTTTAATTCGTGTAGTACACCAGTGAATGATTTAGCTTGACGAAGATTTTTATTGAATTTGCGAGAAATAAATCCAAAAGTAGATATTGATTTTCTTAATAAATTCTTTTTTACATGGTCGTATTTATTTTTATCCATTATATAAAATATACTAAACTTAACATAAAAAACTGAAAAATTAAATTTGACATTGACAAATTACGTCAGCTTTCATTTTAAAGCGGTACTTTATGCAATATTTAAAGCTTTCATTTTTAACTGACTTAGAGCGGATTTCTCGAGTTTTTTGGATTTTTAGTTCTTTTTCTTCCTTGATTCCGTATGCGAGATTCTGTACGCGTATTCTCACGTACTTAAGTAAAAATAAATTGCTTATATTAAATATTGATTGATATACATTGTAAATTCGTCGTCTATGATATATACATTTATTGAATTAAAAGTATATTATTATTTTACATGGTTGTATTTAGAATACCATAAAAATTTAAATAAAAAATAAATGTTGCTCCTAGCAACTACACTAAAAATAAAAACATACATGTGTGTACCTATCTTTATAATACTAGAAAACCATTTATAATAGTTTTTAAATCATTCAAATCGGTTAAAAAATAACTGAGTTATTTAGCCGTATGTTTTTTCTCTTAGAAAGATTGTAAATTTTGACTAGAGGTTTTCATTAATACAGAGGTCAATCAACTAAATTTATGTATTGGATCTCCGGAAACCGTCACCGCACGGCAAACAGAACCGATAACGCACCACAGACATTTTTTAGCATCTTATTCAACGTGTTAATACTCTTACTGAAACAATAAATTGTTACGCCTATTTTGAAGAGTCCAGCAAATTTTGTTTTAGTTAGTGCATATTTAATTGCCTACCTACCCAACATCTAACTTTACATAATCCTGATCTGAATATAAAAATGTATACATGCTTAAAAAATTAAAACGACTGTATTAAAACTTGGTCTAAACACATGTTTAAAATATATATATAATTGTATGTGCGTCAGCAGATCAAGGAGATGATAAAATTTTTGACTTGGATTTCAAATAGCTTGTTATTTTGCCTAATCTGAGCCTCTTAAGTCTCATTATAAATAAAACATGATTTAATTTTAGATACGTTTTGTACTGTATTACAGACTATCAAATTTTTTGACTATTTTTTATTTAAATTATTCCTTGTTGTAAAACATTTTAAAAAAGTATTCCCAAATATGTGGTTATTAGAACTAAAACGCAAAATTGGCATTCACTGATGAAAGTATGGTTGCCTATTCAATTTCTGTCATAAAAATTCCGTCAAAACGATATCTAGCAGGCAAGCATCAACACTGGAAGATATTACATCAACATAAAAAGTGAGTCGCATATTTGAACTAGAAAGATATATAATTAAATTTACAAGTAAAGCAATACTCTATAGCTTCAAATATAGGTGAGTAAATTATTTGCTTACCGAATTGCTGTGGTGATATGATAAATTTCGCCATATTACGACATAACCTTTAAATTCTAGAAATTTCTCTGTCATAGAATCAAAATCAACCACAGCGAGTTTATTTTTAATCTTACTTACTAATTAAAATTTGATATAGGTACTTTCTAACATTTAGTTTGTTTTCAAATTTTTAGTAGCTACCATGGCTGCTTTTTTGGCGACTCGACTCTGCACAGTTCAACCCAGCCTCAGGGTTGCTGTAAATCGATTTGTTCCAAGAAAAAATGTTATCCGATTCTTACATCAGAATGAAAAGGAGTCTGTTCAACGTACAGCACGGAGACAAACATTGAAAGAACGGGCAATGGCTCCAGCCGGAGACACAGGTATTTATATGGGATTATTTACTTTTTTGTCTAACTCAAGTGATATTTAATGATCTATTTATGCAATATGGTATAGAATATAAAATATTATTTAACAATAAAATTGTTTTAGCTTTTCAAGTTGGAAAAGGAGCTATGGCTGGAGGTGCTGCAATTGGGCTTGGTGCACTCTGTTTTTATGGTTTGGGATTAGCAAATCAACCTGGTGCCATTGAAAAATCTGCGTAAGTGTTAAATTTACATGACATTTTTGTTAACATTTCAGTGCAATAATTACTTGATTAAATTTTATAAATTACCTTAGTGTTGACAAAAAATAGATGATGTAGAGGAATGTATTGTTGACATAATTATTTGATTATAGGCTTTGGCCTCAATATGTTATGGATCGTATCAAATCTACATACATGTATTTTGGTGGATCAATTGCAATCACAACTGCAGCAGCAATGGCTGCTTTCAGATCTGATGCTATCTTGAGAATGGTTACTGCAAATGGTCCAATGGTAAGTTGTTTAATTTTACTTTATGATTAGATTGAAAATATTCAGGGCAATTCTGTAACTTTTCTAGTTAAAGATATTGTTCAGTAACAACATTGTGATTGTGAAACTTATAACGATTTTCTTAACAATAATGTTCAATATTCCTATTTACCAAGGACTGCATTGTTAAATATTTTTCTAACAATTTATCTTTATATAAACTACATGAAGTTAACATTCGATCACTGCTTTGACTAGCCTCTCTTTTTAATGTTTACAAATTCCTAACGTGTTCCCAGCTTTATAAAAATATTAGCTAAATATAAAATTCATGTAGAAATTGAATGGATAACTACAAGGCTATTCAGACGCTGCTACATGAGTGAATTAAAATTGTTGTAATGAAATTATTAAATTCCTATCAAATGTATTTTTACATAAAATAATAAATTGCATAATCTCAGATGCATAATATAATTAAACTTTTAATAATTATGTTTATATTTATCGTCTGTTGGGATTTTGTTCATCTTTACTATTCTGTTTATTAATTTCAGTTCAAACTTTTTTTTTGTTCCTCACTGCTGTCAGGTTTAGTTTCCTCTTCTTATTTGCCGTATTGGTCCTCTCATTTGCTATCCAGAAGTTCTTTGATGAAATATTATCTTTCTTTTCATTATTTGATCCTCTTCTGTTAGTAGCTGTTTATTTTTGTTTTTTATGTAATTGAGTTAATCTTTGTGTTTGGTTTCTGGCTGTTTCTTAATATCCTGTAGAATAATTTCTGATTTTCTGGCGATTTCTTCCTATTTTTAATCTTACGTTTTCTCATGCTACGTCTTTTGCCTCTTCTATCATTTTCATTGTTCTTTGTATTTTGCATAATATGTTTCTTCTGTTTGTTCTTGCAGGTATTTTTTTCAATTTTTTGCTTGTTTTTGTTTTTTATTGTTTGATTTTTGTCTACCATGCTGTGTTTTTTATCATCTTGTATTGTTTTACATGTTTCTCTTGCGCTATATAGTATGATATTTTTAAGTGTGTTCTAGATTTCTTCTAATTCAAGTTTGTCTAATTGGTCTGTTAAGTTCTGTATGCTTTCATCTACTTTTTTGTTGTATTTTTTTCTTATCTTGTCTTCTCTAAGTTTGTATGTGTATCATTTGTTGCACTTTGTATGTATTTCTTTGGGTTTCTTCTTTATGTGCTGTTATTTTATTTCTAGATGATGATTGTTCTACCTCATTCTTTTTTTACTCTTATATATATATATATATATATATTTTTATTTAAATTTATTTTCGGATTATCCCGCGTTTTCTTTTTGAGTTGGACTCGACGTTTCGGCTGAATCTCATCAGCCATCATCATGAGATATTTATTATTAATATTTATTAATATACATCAATATGACATTGATATATAAACTAATTTTGTTGTCAAAGCTAACTTTCAAGAAACTTTATTGTATTATTTATATATATATATATAATCGATTTCTTGTTTCTGCTTTTTTCACTCTTGTGTACTTGTGTATTTGGTGTTTTTGATTATCAGTTCATTTGCTATGCAGAATTTCAGCAGTCCCCTCTACCATTATATTCAAGGTCTCTTCTCCATATTGTCGTACTGTGGGTGAATATCTTTATTTGTTTTATTATTGACCCACTTTTTTACATCTTTATTATTTCTTCTAGCTTGTTGTAGAACATTTCAGTGGCTTTTGCATCTTCATTTGGTTCATATGATGCTATGCATGTTACTTTAGTTCTTTTCTCTAGCTCCAAAATCATTTGTAGTATTTGTGAGTTTACACATTCCCAGTTTTGTATTCTCTCTTTCAATTCTTTATGTATTAGTATTGCCACCCTTTCTTCTTCCTCTACATTGCTGTGTATTCGTATATGAACGTTTAGTAATCTTTGCTTTTGTGATTGCCAGCACCAGTCTTGTTCGAATGCTTTTACTATCTTTTCTTTTTTTTTTGGTGCTTTTTATATACATATACAGGGTGTCCGGAAAATACGTGTACAACGTTTGACGACAGACTCATGACGTCAAAATAGGTCGATCTAAGCAGACTTAGTTATATCCAAAATTGTCTCGTTTAGCCGGTAGAGGGCGTCAAAAAAAACAAAAGTATAACAAAGTTGATAGTATCTATTGTAAGAAACTAAGTAAAACAAAAACATTACTTAAGCAAATGTGTAAAATGACCGCCATCTTGCTGAATACACTTATTAACACTCTTTAAAAAATGATATTGGACCCTATCTAATGTCTCGAGATTATTAAAATGGTTGCCTGCATTTAAAATCCGCTGCAATAAATCATCGCGTGTGTTTACCGGAGTCTTGTAAACTTCTGTTTTAATAGCGCCCCACAAAAAGAAGTCACACATATTTAACTCAGGAGAACGTGGTGGCCATTTTACTGGTGCATCATTGCCTCTTCCAATCCATCGGTTGGGATATTGATGATGTAAGTATTGCCGAACGGCAACGGAAAAATGGGGCGGGGCACCATCATGCATATACCACATTTCCCTCCGAAGTAAAAGGGGCAAATTCTCCAGAAGAATTGGTAATGTGTCTTGCAAAAAATTTAAATAAATATTTCCATCTAACCTGTCTGGAATAACAATGGGACCAATAAGGTAGTGATCAATAATACCTGCCCAAATATTAATTTTAAATTGATGCTGATGATGTGCAACTTTAATGGCATGTGGATTTTCATCGGAATAAATATGTTTGTTGTGCAGATTGGTTACCCCAGATCTTGTAAAGCATGCCTTGTCAGTAAACATAATTTTTCTACAAAAATTTGGAACAAGGATTCTTTTGTTTCTAATAAATTGACAAAATGTAAGCCGCATGGGGGGATCAGTCGGTAAAAGTTCCTGGACTTTTTGTATGTGGTAAGGATGTAACAACTGTTCTCTTAAAACCTCATTGACAATCGTTTTAGGAACATTTAACTCACGTTCTAAGAGACGGGTACTGGTACTTGGTTCTTCTTCAACTCTTTCCAGAATCATCTCTTCTGTTTCCACAGTTCGAGTTGTTCGCATACGACCCCTGCCTTCAAACTTTTTCTCAAAACTGCCCGTTTCCCGAAGATGACGCTCAATATTGGCAAATGTTTGGTGGTTTGGTATTCGACGGTTAGGAAACCTCTCCATGTAAACCCTAACACTCTGACGCCCATTTCCTTGACAAAACCCGTATACCAGGAGCATGTCAACTTTCTGAGAGTTTGTATAATTTTCCATTTTTAATGGTAAAATGAACTTGTAATTCAAGAATGTTGATCGTATACTTGAGTAAATTTCATAGACTGGTGACAATTTGTCAATAATTGTCAAATTATTAAACGCCATAGCAACAAGGTCACTTAAAAAATTATTGTTACAGGTAATTTCTTTTTAATATTTACAAATTTTTGACGCCCTCTACCGGCTAAACGAGACAATTTTGGATATAACTAAGTCGGCTTAGATCGACCTATTTTGACGTCAGGAGTCTGTCGTCAAACGTTGTACACGTATTTTCCGGACACCCTGTATAATTGATGGTTGTGATCTCTACTACGTGGTAATTCATGTTTATACTATTAGTCCAGTAACTTTATACATCACAGCATGCGTCAAATCCGGCAGTTCTGTTTTTTTTGCAGACTTGTTTATGATGTTGGCCTAATGAATAATCTAAGTTTGTGACCTCGAGCGCCGAACGCAACCTTGTTAAAAATCGAAAAAAACGCGAAAAAATCGTTTTTTTTTCAATTTTGGCGATTATAACCCTAAAGGACTAGTTTTAGAAAAAACTTTTTTAAAGCAGACTAGATTTGCTACAATATGATACTAGAACTGTCTCTGTAGTCCTAATAGTTTCCAAGATTAAGCCTTTCAAAGTTTATAATTTTTTTCGAACTTTTAAAACAAACAGTCGTGTGTTTGAAGGGTCACTCAACGATCAAAATGTCCTCCCCATACTTTGCAAACAAGCGATTTTTGACTGTTCGTAGTTGAGGTCGTTCTCTTCATATCTGGTCCATGAGTTCATTTAGAGAGAACTGACATTCCTCAGCGTTCTCTTCTAGAAATGAATAAATTGTTTCCATGGCCTCATCAACTGTGTGATGCTGACGATTTTTCTTGGACTTTCCTGTTGATGGTGCCTGGTAAAGCTTTGTTTGGCAAAACCGATTATATCTGACTTCAAGGGCTACCAAATCTGTGTTCTCAGATATACGCTCTTTTATTTTAAGAGCCCATTTATCACCACGTTTCTCAGCTGCTTTCAAGATTGTTGCAGTGAGAAACTACTTTTCCGTAGTAAAGACATTGTTCCGTTTTTTCTGGCTTCTTTTTCCTTTCTGCTACAAGGAACTTTTCAGTTATTTTGTCTCCACATAGACAACAGTGTTCTCTGACATTGAACTTCTCATAGATTGATCTCGTGGCCCTTGATGACGTAATATTTTATTTTTCACTGCTAACAGCTGCTTTGATCAACTTCGGATTGTTGTATTTTATCTGACAAGCACTTTGCACATATATCTCATTTACACCCTTTAATAAACGCTGATTTTCTATGTTCTTAAGGAAATATTTGACTTAAGCACGGTTTTTACACCTCTTTCCTTCACTAGGCGCACTTGACCTTCACTTAAAGTCTCCTTACATATAAAACACAAACAGACATTTTGTAGATTTTGAGTTCAAACGGCACTCACGTTATGAGCAGCAGACCAGTCAACAACTAAAATGAAAAAAGTCGCATTTGTGACTTCATACGAGCAATACTAGCACAGTCCGTCAGAGGTAATTGGAACTTCACCCCGCTAGAGTTATTCGAGTGACGTCTAAAATATTGCAAAAAATTGCGTTAAAAAAATGATAAACTTTGAAAGGCTTAATCTCGGAAACTATTGGGTCTACAGAGACAGTTCTAGTATCATATTGTAGCAAATTTAGTCTACTTTAAAAATGTTCTAAGAAAGTTTTTTCAAAAACTAGTCGTTTAGGGTTATAATTGCCAAAATTGGAAAAAACAATTTTTTTTCGATTTTTCACAAAGTTGCGTTTGGCGCTCGAGGTCACAAACTTGGATTATTCATTAGGCTAACATTGGATTTGACGCATACTACCCCATACTTTCAGGCGACAAAGTTACTGGACTATATGCTTTTTATCACAAATTTATTCTTACAAATACATTATAGTTTTGGCTCTACTAGAGCCTTCTACAGATGTAATAAGTTATATTATTAGTTTTAGAAAACTAAGCAAATAAGTTTCTCTAAGGTGCTGTAAAGTGCGTTGATCTAAAAATTTTAATTTAATGTTTACTTATTTTTAAATATTCTTTGACATTTGCAACTGTTGATGATTGTTTTGCGTAACTAACTTGAGTAGTTTAATTTTTTTTTGTCGGCACTTGATTTGGGAAGACATGATTCTATAATTAAAAAGATGTGATTGCTCGATGGACGCATTTTGTTTTATATTGCGCATATGCCACTGTGTGGTGCAAGCATTATTGCATTTATAGGTTTTGACAAGCTAGTTCAGGAAAGTTAAGGAAATGTCAATACATCTGTACTACCAAGATACACTAATGAGGATTTGTGAAAATTGAAACAATTGTCTATATTTGGTTGGCCGCTTTAGGTTTGCATTGATTTTAAACTTTTGTTTTTCATTAAACTATGTTTGATTACCTTCTTAGCTCTTTAGGTGTTGTGATTTGAATACCATTTGTTATGCCAAAGTTTATTGATAGTATTTGATTATTTGTTTAAAAGTATTATTTTTTTTAATTGGATTATAGTTTCAATGTCAATTTCATAATGATTTGTTTTGTTAATTAATATTTTATTAACTCTAGTATCTTTTTGGTTGTAGTACAGCGCCTTTATAAATGTCCGGGATTATGTAATCACTTTAAATATGCCGCCTTTTTAAAATTGTGCACCAAACTATTTACTTTGTTTTGACAGTTTCAACATCAACTGTCAAGCAAGGTTATAAGGATGTATACAGATGAAGAGAATATTTTTATTATTGAATCCTACTTTAGGAATGAGCGGTTTTATAATGGGGAATGGCTCTATTCCATTCTGGATTATGTTCAACTGTCAATTATAAACATGTAAACATATGAAAAGAATATTTTCTAAGATAGGCAACTTTATTTAAGCACACCTATAATTCACTATTTTACTAGAGTGGCACAAACGTATTATTTTTTTTAATTGGATTATAGTTTCAATGTCAATTTCATAATGATTTGTTTTGTTAATTAATATTTTATTAACTCTAGTATCTTTTTGGTTGTAGTACAGCGCCTTTATAAATGTCCGGGATTATGTAATCACTTTAAATATGCCGCCTTTTTAAAATTGTGCACCAAACTATTTACTTTGTTTTGACAGTTTCAACATCAACTGTCAAGCAAGGTTATAAGGATGTATACAGATGAAGAGAATATTTTTATTATTGAATCCTACTTTAGGAATGAGCGGTTTTATAATGGGGAATGGCTCTATTCCATTCTGGATTATGTTCAACTGTCAATTATAAACATGTAAACATATGAAAAGAATATTTTCTAAAATAGGCAACTTTATTTAAGCACACCTATAATTCACTATTTTACTAGAGTGGCACAAACGTACATTAGATGGTTACATAATCCCAACTTTTATAATGACCCTGTAGTTATACTTTTTTAATTACCAGAGGTATAATCCGTTTTATATTTGATAATAATAGCAATCCAGTACCATCTACACCTAATTAACAGAATAAAAACACTAACAAAAAAGAAACTTGTTAGAAACAAATCAAATATTTGTGTTTACACTGCTAAGATGGAAAATAAAAGTAAAACAGATGTTTCAGTTTTATGTGTTTAAGTTGTGTGGATATTTTTTTTTATGATCTTTTAAATATTAAGTTTTTTAGATACAATTTAATTTGCTTTAATTTAAACTTTTATAGAATGAAGTTTAAGACTGTTTTCTAGTATTTTATAGCTACATTTAAATGTTTTTATTTTACTTTTCATAATATTGAATTATAAAATATTTGTTATTACAGGGTATTTTTTTGAGCTTGGCAGCCATTATGGGTACTGGTATTTTATGTCAGAGCATCGAATATAAGGAAGGCTTCGGAGCAAAACAGATGGCATGGATGCTGCATGCCGGAACACTTGGATGCATGCTAGCACCACTGTGTTTCCTTGGAGGACCTATTTTGACAACAGCTGCTTGGTATACAGCCGGAATTGTTGGAGGTCTGAGCACAATTGCAGTAAGTATAAATTCAATTACATAAAATATGCTCTAGTGGTACACATAAAAATTGATATTTATAATTTGGTATAGACTCAATGACTTATAACATGTCATCTCACAAATGTAAAATTATAATCACTTATTATGTTTTGTAGGTATGTGCCCCAAGTGAAAGATTCTTAATGATGGGTGGACCATTGGCTATGGGTCTTGGTGTAGTGTTTGCTTCTTCTCTTGGCAGTGCTTTCCTTCCTCCAACTACTGCATTAGGAGCTGGTTTATACTCAATCTCTCTATATGGTGGTCTGCTTCTATTCTCAGCTTTCCTACTTTATGATACACAAAGAATTATCTACCAAGCTGAAAGACATCCAACAACACCTGCTTTATATGGAGTACGACAATACGATCCTATTAATGCGTAAGTACTATTCTTAAATTAATACATTGAAGAAACAGATCTGATTATAGATTAGGAATATATTCTAAAAATTGATATTATTGTGATGTTAATTAATAAAACTAATAAGTTTCTTTATTTTCAGTGCTCTTTCAATCTATATGGACACTTTAAACATCTTCATCAGAGTTGCTTCAATTTTGGGAGGTGGCGGCAACAGGAAGCGATAAATTGTTAATTGATCGAGAAATTTTATTTTCATTAAATAATAAATAATGTAAATAAATAAGTGTGATACTAAATTATTATTTATTTGATAAAGAATTTCAGTCTTATTATCTCATGGTGGTTTTGTAGTTGGATTAGTTTACATAACTACATGGCTGAAACTAATGTTTAGGGATTAAATATTGTAATTATCTTAATATATTAGAGTAAGCAAGACGCGATTTTGTTAATTAGTATATTGTACGATTTTTCTTTTATTTTATTACACAAGATACTGTAAAGACATTATTTTTAAATATTAAAGAAGTTATTTTTGTTTCATATGATTAATTATAACGTTTTATTTTCAAAAAAATGTACTTATTTGGTTACAAAATTAACCTTTTTTTATTCAACCAGGTGTACATGATACTATTATTTCTAATTCAATTGGTGACTGGAAGAACTATATTTCTCTAATATGGTTTTTTTCAGGAATAAATGTTATAACAAAAAGGCTATATGTAAATAATTGTCAAGATTTAAATATTTTTATTAAATCATTTGTTTAATAAAAACAATTAAAAATTCATAAAATTAATAGCTACAAATAGTTTGTAATTATTAATCACTAGTAGGGCCTACCAACTATACTAAATGTTATATCTGTGAGTGTACATCAGTTTTTAGAGATGTGTTTTGGGAACTACTTGTAAGTCTTATGCCTTTTCACGTATAGCTAATAATTTAGTGAGTAGGTATATACAGTTTAGTATAACTTTTGTACTCGCTACTTGGCTAAATGGTTTTCCTAGTAGGTCTTACTGGTAACACATTTAGTTATAAGTATGCATTAAGCCCACACATTAAAAAAGCATACCGTAAGCAACATTTGCAGGGCTGAAATAATAATTAGATCAAAATGCAAATTGCATATTGCTATTTACATTGTATAGTAATTATTGTTAGAATTCATTTGTTTGGACAAATCGATATATTAACTTCATTTTTGCGTCATTTTTGGCCGATATGCCATAAATATAAACTAAGTAACTATTGATTCCATTGTTTAGAACAATGCCTTGTATTTGGAGACTTTCTGATTTTAAACGTGGTAGAGTAATCTGTCTCGGAGAAGAGAGTTTATCAATTCGTATTTGTAGTATTACCTAAAGTATTGGTAGAAGTGTATCTACAATAGTTTAATACGGTATTTTCCTAAATGAACGCAGGACATAACCATTCAACAAATCATATAGTAGTCGTCGCAGGCTAGTTGCCGTTGATCTGACCCTGTTATTAGTTTATTTTTGGGTTTATATCTCATATTTTTGACTATAAGCGGGCTTACATTTTCTGCATCCAGCATTTACCATATGTGTTAAATGATAATCTATCTTGCAGTACTAACAAGAGCGTTTACAACGAGTATAGTGCGGCCACTTTAACTGGGCAACTTATACACAAACATATTGTTTGCTCTATTGCATCCATGCCTTCGTGTGCATTAGTATTCTGTTGCCTTTTCAGTTTTTTAGGTGTACTTTCACCGTTAACAAACTACTATTCCCACAAATTTGACAGAAGCATAAGAAAGTAATATGAGCTTTTAAAGGAAAAGAAAAGCAAATAGAGATTTCTAAAGGAGATATTGCGAAGGCGTTTAAAACAAACCTATATGTTCTCGTCTGCAGAAGATGCTGAGCAAAGATTGCGCAATACTTGATTGGATTTCTGACGAAAGAAAGATAGTCGGTCTAAGGAATCTTGCAGGGCCTACTGCAGATACATTTTAGGATCTACCCTGACCGAAGCTTCTAATCAAGAGGTTTTTCTAATGCTACAGGCAAACGCCATGCTGAACAAAGGCGTATTAGAATGAAGAATAAGAACGTTTAAACTATTTAAGGCACCAGTTAAAGAAAGTGCTTGCTGTTCTGAGAAGACGTCTATGTGAAATTCTTAGAGCTAGCTTGGCACTTTTATATATACCGACATATGCCCTGGCTAAATCTTACAGACCAATCAGCATCTGACATCTCTACTACTAAGCTGATTAGAAAATATAGTCGACAGGTATATACGGGACGCGGCATTAACTGCTTTGCTTCTGCACCCATACTATGCATATTAATCAGGAAATTTCTGCGAATTTGACTATATTATAAGCAAGTAAACAGGTGCAATAAGACTATACGTTGTAAAGAAATTGCCTTGGGAAACTTTTTAGATATTGAAGGAACAAAGGACAACAGGTATATCATCTTTTGTCCAATAATCTTGCATTATTTCTGACGGATGTCCATAGCGCAGTGTGGTGTCTTGTCATAAACGGATAACATAGGAGTCTTTGCCAACAATCTTGCCATCTTTTTAAAAGAATTGTTTGGATCAACTGTATTCAATAAGATGCACAATACAGTAGAAAAGTGTAGTATAAAGACGACAAAACACCGATGACAAAAATGTGGAAATGTATAAAACTACACTATCAATGAAAGGAAGTAAAGTAGCTGAGACAACAAACCTTTTACACTCATCTGAATAAAGTGACTACTAAGGTCATCTGGATGCTTGTTGCAAACACATCGATGGTCGAACAAATATGGGTAATAACACTTGATATCTATAACCACCAGATGATTATGATGACGGAGGCAACATTGTCAGCGTAACTACACATAAATAAACACACTGCAGTTCTTGGAATTTACAGACATGGAATAACAAATGTGTTACATAAGGATTGACTTTTCAATTTATTTATTTAACTTGGCCTATTTGCCAAGGCTAGTCACCGATTCCAGAGGTAAAAACTACTACGTATGAGTATTTTACCGCAAATTCAAAAGTTTCAACCTAAATTATTCAGTTCTTAAACGTGCACGCAACATCGTGACAGTATGAATGGGACAACACTTTAACAGACCAATAACCATTATGTCGGAGAGTTAAACAGCACTACAGGCAATAAATAAATGTCAGTTATAAAATTCAAACTAATCTGGTACGCTTGGTCTGGATACCAAAAGATCAAAGTATAGGAAGGAACAAACCAGCTTGCTAAAGAAAAAACTATATAGACTTTTATTGAAACTAAACTTGCTTTTGGAATTCCATACTAGTTTAGAAAAACAAATAATTTGAATTAAACTTGAAACAAAGCAGTAACCTGTGAAAAACTGAGGAAACCAGGCGTGTACTAATGTCAGTTTCTAATTCACAAATCGAAGGGAGACCCAGGTACACGCCGGTACATCTTCTTTATTTAACAAGTAGACCGGCATACATATATGGACGTGAGCATTCTAGTTATACATTTTACTGACCCAAATCATGGTAATGCAGATGAGCCAAACAAAACTGAATGGGAATCCCGACTGACTAAAAAACTCTGCTACATCTACTGAGCTAGGCTTACAATACACAACGTAGTGTCTTCTTTAGCAAGCACAAGCTAACCAAAGAAGAACTCAAGCCTGAACGTCATTTAAGAAACAATACTACCTTAGGTTGTTACTCCTCTACAACATGAGATGCACAATACTACCAAGAGCTTACAGTGAGAAGACGCTAGACGTACTACCTCAAGAAAAAGAAGAAAGAAACAAAAGTAATATGAAGTAACTGAGAATTTATTAATTACATTAGTAATTTAAAATACGTTTATTGATTAAGACGAAAGTAATTACTCATTAAATGTAATTACTTATATTAAATAAAAATCAAAAATACACTTTTATTGTATAAAACATATGTAGGCTTGGATGGCTTGCTAACCGAGGGGCGGTTATAATATACATATTACAATACCAGTTAACTATTAAACAAGTTACTATTTTATCTAATAAAATTATTATTTGGCATTTTTAAGTTAATTTGTTATTTATTTTTGATCAAAATTTGAATAAAAATTTAAATTTATTGAAAATATATAAAGCTTTGCTGATATATCAAAATATGAATATTTATACAATTTCAAGCGCATGGTCTAGTGCACTCAACTTGCACCCGATACTTTCGATATGGTTTCGGGTGCAAGCCATGATACTATGAAGGAATCAATCCGTTGAACCTTCTTTATGCTAGGAATTTGAGCTTACAATTGAAGCACTGAGTACAGGTTTATATAAAAACATAGTTTTGGGATCATCTATGATGAACATTTAAAAAAATATATCAGCAACCGTATACAGCTTTAAGAAATTTAGACATTTACTAGGTGCAAATTTAAAATCTTTTGGACATCTATCTGATTTGAAGATTTAAAATTTGTCGGAGAAAGTCAAAAAAATATTACAACAGTGTTTTATAAAAATTGAAAAAAATGTTATATAATTATTTGTTTTGCCACTCTTGCAAAGAAAAACTTTAATAATTTTTATTTATAATAGTCGTTTTTAACTTTGTTCCATTTTAGAGTAATTACGAAGACCATTACGATTTTTTCTACAGAGAGAAATTGTATAAAAATCAATATTTAGCAAGAAAGATGTTTCTTGAAAAAGAAAGGAACGTTTTTTGGTTATAGTTTTTTTATTAGCTTTATATTATATTAATGAATACTAAAATGGAAACAGTATTGAAATAAAAAATCAGATTTTTGTCTTGTATCATATAATCCACTGCTGCTGAAAACCTTTACTCATAAGTCAAATTCAAAATCATTTACACTGCTACTTCAAATGATTTACAAATCACCTTATATGTATATTACATACATATGGAAAAGAAACGTTAATTGTGATAAGTTAAATAAATGTAAACACTTCAGTTGAACTTCAAAATATTAGTATATGTTACCACAGACTTTTGAATCGATAATACAGAAAGTAACGTTAACCTTTTTGTGTTTTCACCCATTGTTTCTAATAAAGAGCTCATGCTGGTCGAAAATTTCAAATTACTCTAGCACTACGGTGCTTCGAAGGCCACTTTAAGCTATTGGTAACGTAACACCAGCACTGTTACTAACATAAAAAGACGTAACAAATCGGCTTTAAATAGTTACAAATTATACATAATTAGTTTATTCTTTTTTTACATTAACTTAATTTAAACAATAAATGTTATTTTAATCATATAACATAACGGTATTATATAATATTTAGTAAAGGGCCAAGGTTATTATCACGGAATTCTAAACGCAACAGGCATTTAAAACATTTTAAAATTAAACACCCTAGAAGCCTGTGAATAGGTATTTTTGATTATAGTCTGAATTTATTTATTCAAATAACATTTTTTTAAAGTACCTCATTATTTATTTATTACTATATAAAAAGTTAAAACAACATTGAAATATATTATAATATATTCCTATTTATGCAATACGTAATTGTTAATAAATGTCCACCAAATGAAAAAAATATAAATTACAGTAACGTGATCCTGAAGTTATACCGTTTATATTTTTATTTTAATTCAAGGATATATTTGCTTTGTATAAATAGTTGCACATGTTTACTTTTTATATTATTTAATTATATTAATTAAACAATATACAATATATACAATTTTAAATTATATTTATAATATACAGTGTGTCCTTCGATGCGGTGCTTTATTTTAGTTCATTAAGCTAATATTTATTTTATTAAAAAAACTTGATATATTTAATAATAGTTTTAGATTTAATTTGTTTAATTCTACTTAGAGTTTGCAAGTTCCATGGAAAGCAATGGTATTTAATGAATAATTCATTATTTTTAGTTAAACATAAAATAATCAAGTTCATAATAAAAAAATTCCATAAATCTTTTGATTTTAATTTTCAAATAGTATCCTCACTCCGAAAGAAAATTACAAATTAAATGGAGTATAAAAAATATTTTTTTCTTAAATGAAATTTAATTTGCACTGAGAAAATTTAAACTAAAAAAATGATGCTTTGTTAATATTTGTGATAGGTTAGTTATGTAAAAATTAATTAACCTTACTGTGCTTCTCGAGTTTATTTGACCCAAATCAAAAATAAATGTTTAACAACCAAAATTTCTAAGCGTAAATGTTATAAAAATAGGTTTGCTACTAACGTTGTAAAATTAATGTTTGTTTTTTGACGACAGATTATAAATAGATTAAATTATTTACGTAAATTTTTTCATAAACTTATTTACTATACTATAATAGTAATTGAGTATTGACATATATAATAATTTTATAAACTAAATTTATTTTATTATTATAAGTTTACAAAGTAATGTTTTTGCCAAAAACTTTTATTTACCTGTTTCCAGTTAAATAAGTTATATCAGTTTTTTACGTACTTGATTTCAAAATTAAACTCTTGTTTTGCGGAGAAGTAAATACCAGTCATACAATATTAGAAATATCAAGTAAAGATTGCGCAATATTTTGATGGACGCGATAATGATTTTGCTCTTTCAATCTTAGAACGTATTTAGTATGTACTTGATCTTGATTGTCGCCGCAGGAGCTCAGTACAATTAAAAATGCAATATGCATGTGCATATACTACCTGCTAAGGGGGCTAAGGAGGAACGACCGGAAACAAAGTAAATGACGCCTTGAAGAAAATTTACTATTTTCTAATGAACAATTTCGACAAGTGTTATTTTTTATGAATGATTTGATGAAACAAATAAAAAGAAAACTTGTTCCTGATATCAAAACCCTTAAACTTTTGCAAAAACATAGGGACAGCTCATTACAAAAAAATAGAAAAGAAAGTGTACACTATTAACGATTATGGAACATTTCAATAAAAGAAAAACTTTGCGTAACTTCGAACAACGCTACCAAGCATAAAACTGTAATTCTTTGTATTGTCTAAACTAAATTGGCTTCAAAAGTTGCACACATTAGCATAATTTTTAGTCTACAAACTTTGCCAATGAAATTATTTGTCAAGTTTTATGCGAAATTGTATCTACAATTCCAAATTTAATTTTGCTTTACGGAAAATGGAGTTGCTTTGCCGGAATTTTAAGACAAAATAGTTATGATAAAATTTAAAGAACGTTATTGTAAGGTTTGGAAGATTTCATCTATTGATGTCGTTTATGTAAACAATTATGTTGGACAGTGGGATTAAAAAGCTTTTAAAGTTAATCTACGCAAGACATGGTGTAGACAAAAACTGTTTTGCTCAAGCAGAAGCTCGCCCTCTTCATATTTTGTCAAATGTCACATAAAAAATCGTGCATTAAGCTCTACCTCCATGATGGTGTAGAAAATAAATTCTTTCTTGTTCAATATTACAACAATTACTAGTACGTAAAAAAGTCATATAACCTAAATTTTATAAAATAAATTTATCTTACTATTATATCAAAATTATTAAAAGAGAAATTTGATAAGTGACGCTAGGGTGGGTGGGCAGAAATTAAGTTAGCGTACAATTTGCGCTAGTAGTTTTTTCTACAAACGCTAATCTACCCGTTTACGTTGAACATTAATTATTAATAATTTATTTAAGAAAAGCCATTGCCGTTAAATTATTTGACCGCATCATTTTGCATTCGAAAATGCTAACAAGACTCTTGCTTTCCCTTTCCCGTTCAAGTTAGTTCGACCTACTTTATCCTCTCGCATCAGCACGCCACAACTCGCTATCGTTCCCGCGTGCGTAATATAAACAACCCAGTGACGGAGCTAGGATTTTTGGACCTTACAGCAAAATATTAAAAAGTGTCAAAAACACTGTGATAAGTTGGCATCAAAAACTTATTAAAACTATCAAACAATAACTAGTTTTGACTAGAGTTGCCCATCAATAGTTTCAACTAAAATTGTACTTCCACCCGCCTAAGTGTTTGTAAATAAATCTTTTGATAACAAACACTTGGGTGGGTGGGTGGGCAACTCCAGGCATGATAACGGCTAATAGGTTCAACTGGAGTTGCCCACCCACTCACCCGAGTGATTGTTATCAAAAGATTAGTTTACAAACACTCGGGCCGGTTACTCCAGAGCATAATGACAATCGATAGCATTAACTGAAATTGTACATTTACTCGTCTTAGTGTTAGTAAATAAATCTTTTGATAACAAACAATGCTCAATTTTGCTCAGCCCACTGAGAACCATAAATTGGTTTTATAGCTTTTTTTGTTTATAGACATGGTATAGAGTTGAAATGGCGTTAGATTTAGATTCTACAAAACATTTCTGATTGATTTTATTTATTCAGTCTTTTTCTTTTAGTTAAAATTACAATTTTTAAACAAAAAATGCAATTTTTTAAAGTCAAAGTAAAAAAAAACGACAAAAAAACTAAATAAAATTCTAGATTTTTTTTAAAGGATTCGTACTCTCATGAACCGATTAAAAGACTACTAATAAGTTATAAAAATGAAAAAAAAAATACTAAAGCAAGTTTGCAAATATACGAATTAAAGCTTTGAAAAAAGTCTTAAATAAATGTAACGGATATAAAATAACGAATTATGTAAATGAATGTTGTAAAAAAACTAAAAGGTTTACTTTATAAATTGTACCTTGTGTAGTTTTTAGATTTATTTTTTTATTAATTTTTATTTACATCATCAATTTTGTTTATAAGCACAGAAATATTTATTCAAGTTTGTCTTTTGCTATCATGCGATGCCGCAGTCATACAAAGAGCACTGACGAGGTTTGTAAAACCAAAACAATTGTTTGTGTTTGAGTTTTGGTTGCTGTGATCGTTAGATTGAGTGTTTATAATTTGAAAATTACGCAACAACCTTAAAATAGACTACGTCAGAAAATCTTTTATAATTCTTTCACAATAAATTCAAACAAGCGAAGGACCCACTTAAACGGACAAATAAATAATAAATTTGGTAACTCACCCATGTAAATGTAGTTTTCATTATATTTAAGTTTTTTGATTTATTAGAGTGCTAAGTTTTTATGCAATAGTCCCAATAGCCACTTACTTAAAAAAATATGTTATTAATGCAATATACACTATATATATTTCTATGGAAATATATTATTTTAATCGCATTATTTTCATATGAATGAAGTTTGTTTTGTTGACATATTTGTATATGAATCACTAAATTGTTACGTTGTTTATTACGTATATGTAATTAAAAAACATAGTTTTTTCATTAGTAAATAACATAGCTCATATTGTATTACAATTAAAATTTTAACAACATAGCAGAAAGGAAGTGAAATTAATTATACACTTTAAGCACTTCTAAAACAGGACAAAAGCAAGAACTTAGTTTAAAAAAAATGTATAAAACCGTAATTTTAATTATCTATACAGGGTGTTCAAAAAAGAATGTAAAATATTTAAGGGGTGGTAGTACAAACCGCAACAAACAAAAAGTTTTAAGGTCTGTTCCAACATACGATTTGAACAGTTTGCAAACCGTCTAAACTGTGCACACAAACAAATAGTCACACTTAGGCAATATTTTATACACAGTAATTTGTTTGTGTGCATAGTTTGAACGGTTTGCAAACTGTCCAAATTGTATGTTGGAACAGACCTTTAATAAACATGAGTTGTCATAGCAACGGTTTCGGAGATATGGAATGGATAATTGGATATTTTTTGTTTTGCAAAAACGTGCATTTTCTTATCATAGTTGGCTGATGTTCTGTAAAATAAACATTCAGAATTTGGCAGTTGTTGTTAGTGCATAAGTTTTTATTGCTATGGCTGACTACTCTAATGCAGAACTAGCCAACATACATTTTATGTATGGTCGTGCTAATGGGATTGCCACCAAACCGCGACGTCTTTATGTAGAAGCTTATTTAAATCGTTATATTCCTTCTAGATCTTGTTGTTTTACCAAACAGATTAACAGGTGCTGCTTACCTCAACTTTCTGCAGAACACAATGTATGATCTTTTGGATGGCATTCCTTTGGCCTACAGGCAACAAATGTGGTTTCAGAATAATGGTGCTCCAGCTTATTTTTCGATTGCCGTTAGAGAGCATTTAGACCAAACTTTTTCACATAAGTGAGTAGGAATCGCCTGATTTAAACCCTCTTGATTTTTTTCTTTAAGGATATTTGAAATCATTAGTATATGCTACTTCTGTAAATAGCCTTGAGGAGCTGCAATTAAGAATTAATGAAAAGTGCCAAGAAATCCGAGCTAATGAAGGGGGTTTTAGAAAGAGTACAAATGTCCTTCAGACAAAGATGTTGTGCCTGGTTAGAATTGGAAGGAGGGCACTTTGAATATCTTCTATAAATCTGTTCTATGTAAAAATATATAAAAATAAATAATCTCCAAAACCGTTGGTTGCTATGACAACCCATGTTTGATAAGACTTTTTTGTTTGTTGTGGTTTGTACTATCACCCCCTTAAATATTTTACATTTTTTTTAACACCCTGTACATATACAGTGTGTTTGCAGATAGGATTACCCATTAGGGAACAAATCTTTATTATTCATTTTACGACCGAAAATCATTCTTTATATAAAAGTTCTGCTTGTTGAGAAAATGAATTGAAGATAAGAAAATTTTAGATTATTTATTATTTTTTATAAAAGTGTCATTAAAAGGCCGCTTTTAATGTCATTTGGAGAAAAAAGTAATTTTCCTCCAAATGACATTAAAAGCGGCCTTTTAATGACACTTGGCAGGCTTAGAAGTTGTACTTTTAATGCCTAGGCAGAAAAAGTCCACTTTTACTGCCTAGGCAGAAAATGTAGGCAGAAAAAGTTCGTTGCTAGGCAATCTTCCAAGTAATAATTTAAATCAACTGGTTATTAAAATTGACAATGACATTAAGAAATAATAAATAATTGATTATGAAACGCAATTTAAATATGAAAAAGTTGATTTTGCGTGAAATTGGAACAAATTTGAAGAAAAAATTATATGTTTCACACGGCAGAAAAGCAGATTTAATGCCTTGGCTGGTTTCATAGCCTCGCTACGCTCGGCTATGAAACACCAGCCGCGGCATTAAATCTTGTGCTTTTATACCTAGTAAAACAAATAACTATTAATGACATCCATCAAGTTTAAATATAACCTAAATCGTCTATCAACGGCATACTATAAGCAGTAACCTACGTCGAAGCTAGGTAAGGCGTAGTATGTCGTGGTATGAAATGATGACGTTTTAACATACGTCATTGATTTCCCCTCAGTTACTAAATGCTCGCAAAAATGCAGTGGTATGTCTGTCAACACTAACCACCTTACTATAGTAAGCAATAGTATCTCGCGAAAAATCGCTAATAATTTGTTAATTACATTTTATTATTATATAGAGAATATAAAAATAAAAACGTAATTTTATAGAAAAAAAAAATAAGATTTGTCAACAAAGTTGTTTAATTTAGAATTATTTATTTTATTTGTTTGAGATTTTTTAGAATCAGAGAATTAAAAAAAAATGATTGGTCTATAATTTTAATATATGTAAACACACCATTTTAGCGACAATTTTTGTTACTAGAGCAATGAAGTTGTATCAAAAATGATGTTACTCTCACTACTCTTACCACATCATACCACTGGTAACATAGTAGTATCTTGCAAAAAATTGCTATATATTTTGTACCTACTAATTTAATTTAGAAATGTATATTGTAAAGTAATTTAATGACAAGAAGAAGTTTTATGGCTTTTGCGGCTTATTGACAGGGTATAGACTTGAAAAGGCACCAGATTTGGATTCTACGGCAAATTTCTGATTGATTTCATTAGTAAATTTTTTTTTTTTTTTTGAGTTAAAATTGCGGTTTTTAAACAAAAAATGCAATTAAGTTAAAAAACGACAAAAAAAAAACTTTAAAAAATCGTAGAATTTTTTCTTATGTGTTACATACTCTCATATACCGATCAAAGGACTACTACATAAGCAAGTTTCTCAATGCACCCCCCCCCCCCAGCTCTGGTCCGTTTGAAATGAAATTGCCCATATATTATCTTCCTTTTTACTAAAAATAGGTGAGCAATTATTACTATCAAATGTCACTGTTAATTGTTTTTCTAGCAAGCGTAACAGTTTTTTATAACCAAATATATATATGGGTAATTTCATTACTTTTCGACCAAATTGAAAAAGTCGACCTCTTTGATTTTGCTCAAATTTCCAGGGATCAATATATGGATAAAAAAAATGAGTCTTCCAAAATTTTGGACCTTAGAATATTGTCTGTTTAAAATGACACATTTGAAAGTCAGAAATTTCACAATAAAACGTCTTTTTTAGCTTATTTTGTATCTCAATTTTTGGGCTCCAAAAAAAAAACCGTAAATTAAGCAGAATCGCAAAACTTTGCTTTCTTTAAACCGTTCTAACTTTGTCAAATCTTAACAAAATTTGATTTACAATGTTTAGATTTTCTCGTGTTTAGTCTCTTTTTAAAGTGATCACATAAGACTTATAGAATCAATACGTATACACCACTATTTTGATGCAGGATTTGCACATATTTTCGCGATTTTCAAAACTTGTAATTTTTAGGTCCCGAAAAAGCGCTGTCACCCTATGTCGATTTTAGTCAAAATTTCAGACTGCCCCAACATTAAATATACATGCAATAAGAAATATTTTGAGCCACCGTAGACCTTCTTTTCTTTTTCCATAGTCCCAAAATTTGAGATACAAAAATATGCCGTTTGCCGATTTTGACAATTTTTGAATATTAAAAAAATCTTGATAATGCCCGATATACCATTTCTCATATAGATAACTTTTTTCTTGTGTTCTAAAGAGTATTTACTAAAATTTTTTGGGACTTGAAAATTACTAGTTTTGAAAATCGCAAAAACATGTGCAACTTCCTGCATCAAAATAATGGTGTATACGTATTAATTCTATAAGTATTATGTGTTCACTTTAAAAAGAGATTAAACACGAGAAAATCTAGACCTTGCGGATAAAATTTTGTTAAGATTTGACAAAGTTAGAGCGGTTTAAAGAAAGCAAAATTTTGCGATTTTGCTAAATTTACGGTTTTTTTTTAAATAATGTTTAAAGCTTGATATATCAATATGATTGCTACGATATTAAACATAAAAATATGGGTTTTAAAGTACATGTAATAAGGAATAATTAGAGCCATCGTGGACCTTTTCATCTTTTTCCAGAAGCCCAAAAATTAAGAAACAAAATAAGCTAAAAAAGACGTTTTATTGTGAAATTTTTGAGTTTTAATTGTGTGTCATTTTGAACAGGCAATATTCTAATGTCCAAAATTTTGGGAATCTTATTTTTTTCATCCATATTTTTATCCCTATTTGAACAAAACCAAAGAAATTACCCATATATATATATATATATATATATATATATGACGTAACAAATTGTTCAATTAAAACGAGTCAAATTGATCAAATTATTTTAGTGAGCCGATTCGATTGAATCACCATGGCAAACAAAAGTTCTCATCACTGGTAAGCAATAAACCACCTATGTAGTCGTGTTTATTATGAAAATATTTGATTTAAAAATACAACAAACTATAACCAAAAATATATAAAAAAAACAATAAACAAACATTTTACAAACTCAGTTAGCTTTAACAACAAATTTAAAACCTTCAATACTCATTTCATTATATTTTTTACATCCGTTTGAAACATTAAACTGAAGCTCTACTGATATACAAGCCATATACCGATCTTTAACATTGTAGACTACTTAATAACTTAGGTTTAATTATAAGCCCTGAATTAGTTTTGTGTAGAATCTTAAAGATACGTATAAAAATTAGCATTTGTAGAATTTTGCTTTTAGTAGTGTATGCGCTTGTTAATAGTATAAATGAGAATGTACAGTTTTGGCAAAATCTAAATAAAATTTTGAGTGCTAGTGAATTATTTTATTAAGAGATTTGAATGGTTGAGTGGGTACCCAAAGAGTGAGTTGAATTAGAAAGAGTTTTGGAAAGTATAGTGACAACAGAGTAAAAAAAATAGCAAAAAGTTAGTGAGTTTGTGCGACAAAAAGAGTTTATTCATATAAAATACATGATTTAAGCAACTTATCCACATGTATACATGGCATAGAGGTGAGTCCAAAACTATGATTATCTTTGTGGTGTAAGTATGATGAGAGATTGAATTATTTAATTAAAACTGAATAGAAAACTGATCATTATCTTGTCATATCAAAAGTGCACCTTACCAACGTATCAGCTCTTATCAACCAGAAGAAATACCCCCAAATCTCTTGGCCAGTTTAGTTGAGCCAAGCATCCAGCAGTTGCTTGGCGGCATCCATTTTTAAACGTTTGACTAACTATTGGCCAATGCCAAACGAACATCGCTTGTCGGCGAGCGGAAATCGGAAACAAGTCTAAGGTTTTTTAAACTACCAACGGGTTAAGTTTGGATTAAAGACCGGTCAGGAATTAAACATAAAGTCTCCCTAGTACTCAACAAAACAACAGAAAAGGAATAACAGCAGAACAGGCCATCTCCAGCTAGCGTAGGAGCGGTGGGAATGCACCAACTACCCCGCATAACTATTAGCATCAACGGGAAACAAGTAAAAGTGTTTGTCGACTCAGAGACTAGCCACAATTTTACTACGTTGAAACTGCTAAACACCAAAAAAGTAACCATGGGAAAATCACAAGCCGATCCTACGGCTTTCCTATAACTCATGGTTACTTGGTCAAGACTATAATTATTAGTATACACTGGCCGGGCACAACAGTACACGGTGTTTTTGATACCACGTAAGGCAAGAACACTTGCTTTGCACAAACCAATAAAACTGCTACACCACGCCTTTTCCAAACCCGCATGCTTTTAACGGTTAGTCCTGAAATTTCCGTTTGTTTTTCGAAAAAATGTAACACTCACTACAACGCCGACTATCAAACATCACATAGAACTAACCAATAACTACGTGCAAAAGAAGGCAATGATCTTCAAACAAGTAGGCAAGCTGTTAGCCAGCGTAGTTATAAAGCGTACCTGTACCTATTGCGTTCCAGTTGCAACAGTGAAAAAAAAAGATGAAACGCCAAGGTTTGCGTGTCCTATTGCGCACTTAACAAAATTACTAAAAAGAAAGTCGCATCTCTGCCAAAAATCCAAAAAACTTAAAAAATAATAAAAACCAGTTACTAACAGATCCCCATGCAAGAGGATCACAAACACTTTGCCTACTAGGAAACATAGTACTGGTGTACTTGGACAATACACTGGTCTACTACAAGGATTACAAAAAGCACCTGCTGCACACAAATATCAACTACGCTGCGACATCAAGCAGTGCAAATTCGGCAGTTATGCAGTTTCCTTGGGCTATGCACTTGGCTTCAAAAATATGATTTAGGTTACTAAAAACTGGCAGCCCTCCTTATGAAAAAAACTTATTTGTGTGTATAGAAGTCAAATCCAAAGCTTTTGAATACATCAAAATAGCTCTGGTTAATTAATGCTAACCTGATCCAAATCAGGCTTAACGTTGGTACCGGGGCAGGGTGAAAATAAAACCAACAACACTTTTACAGTCTCTCTCTCTCTCTGTACCAAGTTCACAAAGCAATGCCAAAGCATTTGCAAACTTAGACAACTTTTCAGACTATTTACAGCCGAGGGTGTAAATATCAAGGTATCGAGAACGTTTCCACTGTCAAATTACAAAAAAACAAAGTGTTACGACAATACAACAATCTGGCGGTAGTAGCGAGATTAATAAGTACCTTGAAATACTGGCAAACATTTTGGCCACCTTAGTTAAGCCACGCATCTAGCAGTTGCTCGACGTCATCTACTTTTAGACATTTGACAAATCATGGCGATTAAATGCAAGACAAACATAATCCATCGGGAAGCGGGAATTGAAAACAAATTTATGGTTTCCGGAACTACCAACGTTTCAAGTTTGGAAAACAGAGCAAGGACCGATCAGGAATCAAACGTAAAGCTTTCCCAGTTTTCAACAAACTAACAGTAAAGAAGCACCAGCAGAACAGGCTATTGTAGCAACGGTGCAAAAGTGCCAACTACCTTGCATAACTATTGGCATAATCGGAATGCAGGTCGATTCGGGAACTAGCCACAATTTTACTAAGCTGCAACTGCCAAACACCAAAACATTGACCATGGCAATATTACAAGCCGACTCTACAGCTTTCCTACAAACCCCCGGGGAAG
Organism: Tachinus rufipes; assembly: GCA_963932245.1. Lineage (NCBI taxonomy): Eukaryota > Metazoa > Arthropoda > Insecta > Coleoptera > Staphylinidae > Tachinus > Tachinus rufipes. Next base: position 37,757,894 of record OZ010741.1, on the reverse strand, counting down.
TACTTGCCAGGTGTTCTTGACTTCTGGAGGTCACTTTTACTACAATGCCTCCAAGCACAAGGTGATTGCCAAATGGTCATACCAATCAGACATCGGACCGGTCTCAACATGCATGAAGGAGTTAACTCCAACTAACACCATATATATCATCTCACAACAACACCACGATCTGAAAAAGCTTCAAACAACCTTTTTCAAACTACCGACCCCTCCTTTTCTCTTCACCAGGCGGGATTAAAACCGGTAACATTAGTAAACTTGAATCTCGGCGCATAATTTGTCACAGGTTCAAGTCACAGCTCCGGCAAAAAAAATTAAGAAATTATGGCATTTATTAATTCCGGACGTTAGTCTAATATATGATTAGTGTCCATTTAACCATAATTACATTTAATATGAGAGTGTGGGTGAACCAGATACTAGGCCTTGTCAGTATCTACAACGCCTCCATTTTCTCAATTAACTGGTGCGTTATATTTGTGATTTCAGGTACATATGCAAATAAAAAACAAACAAAAAAACAATTAACAAAACATCCAAATTTTTATTAATAGCAAAAATTGAACTGTTTTAAAGAAAATAAATGTTTAAAATATGAAAAATTTGCAAAATCAAAAAGAAAATGTTTCTTGTTGTTTCAATTAAACATGGAAACAAAACATATACTTACCTCTGCAAATTGATCTCAATGACTTGTAAAACCTAAAAAAATAAGAACAATTTTATTTTAAAAACGCGCTGTTATGGTATGCATCAATCGTCAAAAGTGTTGTGTGTCAATGAAACATGGTCTTCGCTCTGCTCTGAAGTTTACTGTGTAATATACTAACACAGTCAATTTTGGTAGAAAGAAACCATAAAATAAATAAAACATTTTTATCTTACAATATATGAGAATTAGGCTTATTATTAGCTTTAAGAAATTTGATACTGTTTTTTTCAAATATTGTAATATTCTCAGATAAATAAAAAATCACAGTAATTTAAAATTGCCAAGTTCGTAATAGTACACATTTACACAGAAAATTAAAATCAAATATGATGATATAATAATATATATAACCTACTTATATAATATATTAAAAATATCAATTATCTTACGTTATCTTAAGATAATATAAGATAGTATATTCAATAATTTTGCTATATATGACACACATATATAATTGCTGCGAGCATAGTAGATTTCAATTCCAATCATTATTTTAGTTGAATCTTTTTACAAGAAATACAAGTAAGATGAAATTATATTAAATGAGACATGTCTCTAGAGGCATTTACCTAAGACGATCGTAAAAATACTTCCTCAACTTGACTATTTGTCTTATTTCCTTTGATGAAAGAGTAAATTCAATCTAACATTATTTAATATTGACTGCAATAAATGCAAAAAAATTCGTAATCAAACTAAATTAGGTATTAAACTTGAGTCAATATAGATAAAAACGTTTACAGCATGATTGCACTTAAATGAGTAATAATATTTAAACAAAAATCATATCATGAATTTATCATAGAATTAAATGTAGTAGCATAAAATTGTAAAAACAAACCAGCGATTATTTATTATAATTATGAATTAACACCCTCTCTCCTTTTATTAATATTACGGCCCCACTCACGCTTGAATAGCCGGTGCGCTTGGTGGACCCACGCGTTAGAAATCTTCAGTTTGTTTCCGTCTACCTTTACGGAGTGTTGCGGGAGATGTAATCGGTACTACAAACAACAACATGATTGCGATTGTGATCTTTTTCATCCTACTGGTGAACAATGCTATAGGACTCGATTATAAATACAGCACCGAGTTTTATTTAAAAAAATGCTGCGGTTTAAATCAAAATTTGGTACTTAATGGTACACATTTATCATGTGTCGAATTTGTCTTAACAAATTACCAAATAATAGGCTCATCTGATGTGTACCCCGATAACTGTGTAGATGAATGCATTGATCATTTATTTGTCGAAAACAAAATTAATTTAGTTCAAGTGAATTGTACTTCTCATAATTTTAAAGTTATTAATAAGTTTGAAAATTACCCAAAGTGCTGTCCGGTAAATTACGCATATGACCCTGAAGAGCATCGTTGTTTTGAAAAAAATCAAACCTCGGAGGAATTTTTACATGTCTTAAAAATTGGTTTATCACACTGTCCGTTGGAAACGTCAGTCATAACAGATTATGTTGATAAGGATTATAAATTTGATGATAATGGCATGATTTCGATTTACAATTCAACTAAGAAATTTCAAAAGGGTAATTATTGCCTGGAATCAACTGATACTGGCAAGGTGATTCGTGCTTGTGAACCCTATACAGACGTATGTGTTGAAAGTTTTGATGATACTGGATTAAGATGTATTAGGAAGTGTTGTAAGGATGGATATCTCTTTCTGAAGAAAAAATGTACAGCACTTTACACTTCAGGTATTCGAATTGAGGGACGTATAAACACAAGTGCAGGTAATCTTTATAAAATATTATAGGTTTAGATAAGTGATGTTTGTAAATATTTATTTTGTAATATCAAATATATATAGAAATCCCAATTCAATAAAATATGCAGTTAAAAATACAATTAGTAAATGTTTAATATAATTTTAAAACAATGTGTTTCATTTACAACAGTATTTGACTTAAAAATAGAACTTGTTGATTTTTTATGTATGTTGGAATTTCTTACTGCCGATTAGTATAAATATTTATGTAATATTTAGCAACTATATACGGTAATATAGGGTTCACATTAATACAATTATTTTTCTTACTCAATAATATAAATAAGTTGAAAATCTGTAATATCACAGAAGTGATGAAAGAAGCGTTATATATTTTTTATTTATATACAAGATCTTTTAATAGTTTTTTCTATTATAAATACATTATTTTTATTTTAATATTGTTTGCTTCAATAGCGGATATGAGTTACGAAACATGTAATTATTAGCCTAATTAATATTATTACTTGTTGTCGATGTAAATATAGTTACAATAACATTAAAGTTGTATTGCATTTTTCATATTAGTCATGCAAAAAGGATGTCACGTTTTGCACACAATATAAATTATACAACATGAGACTATTTTCAATATGTCAGTACAATTATTTAGCTCATCAATTTTTCAAAAAAAGTATCATGCTTTTAGTCAGAAAATTAGTACAAGTTTTTATTTCTTGGATAAAATGTATGTATGTATATGTTGCCAAGAACACTGAATTGTAAAATAAAATTTTGTAATAATTGGCGCGCATAAAACACTAGTTTTCTGTCCGACAATCCAGTATGCATTCAAACATTGACGAATTAATGTGACAATTATTTAGTAAGATTTCAACTAAGAAATTAGAACACGTTCGTGGGTCAAGCTTGCTACATTTTTATTTTTTCATTAGTATTAAAATCAGTCGGTGTCACATTAAGTAGTTAGTGTGAGATTATTTTCAATAAAAAAATGGATTTATATTAATTTATATAAGTTTTTGATCAGTTTTAGTTTGATTAAATTAAAACTTGGATTGTTTTTTAATGACTTATGTTTATTTATTTTTTATATATTATTATCACTGGCCGATAGAAATTAATATAGTAATGTAGAATAATACACATTGTAATTATTTCTTGATTCTAAACATGCCGTTGAAGCGCCCAAGTTTCAAATTAAGATGGGTCATTAGACAGGATTCAGAGTTTATGAATATCCCGTTTTATTACTCCATATAAAGTTTTTAATATTAATATTTTAATGTAGTATTACTTTTTGTCTTTGCACATCTCCCATCATAGGCGTACTTGTCGTGGGCTAGGGCTCAAATACACCTGGTACATTTTTGCAGTATGCCTCTTACTGTGCGTTTGTCAGTTAATTGCCAGTATTAATTTCTGATTGCAGCAAATGCAAGTTTCTTTTATGCTAGTATTGTATGACTAATTTTGTAAAGGGATACTTTAATGGCATTACTATTGGAAATCGCTTATTATAGGGTAATGCAGCATGTCTTAATCTTCCCTTTACACGCGTAAGCCTATCGTCATCAATAAACTGATACAAATATTATAGCTTACTTTGCTTATTAATACAGTTTCCTTTCTGCAATTGTTGTAACTTTTTGACAAACTCGATTTTTTGTATTATTTGTCTTGACTTCTCGTAGCTTATTTGTTGACAGTAGAACATTCTTAGCTTTGGTTTTTGATTGGCATGTGTTAATGAATCGTGATGAAGCCTAGCCTTAGATTTGTTTGTAGTATTAGCATTTTTTTTCTTAGGTACGGCCAAGTTTTTATAATTAACTTTGGGTGGAGGTGCCAGATTGGTTTTATAAATGAACTGCGATCCATATCATCATAGGTTCGAATCTCCTAGTCTTTCAATGGTACTTTGGACACTTATTGCTTTTACTGGTCCTGTCTTTGACTTGAGCGAATATGATATTGCATGATATGCTACACTTTGCTGTATTAGCAGATTTTACATAAATACAACAACTATATTTCGATTCACTGGCTCTAAGTGCATGCATTTCTAGTTTGCAAGTTTCATTTGTTTCCAAATACTTTGGTATGCTGATTTTATGGATATATTATTAACTGCATCAGGAAATTGTTTCATTCTGTGTGTATATGCGCTGGTACGAACTGATCCCAATAAATCTTATTCTGCCATTTTGCATTATTATTATAGGCTTCACATTAATCCATGAGGGTCAAATATTTGAGATATTTTAGCTAGAAAAGCTCTTTATGTTGTTCTTTTTCTACTTGAAACTTAGCGCATTTGTAGCAGAAGGTATACTTTTTGGAGTTCCATTGGATTCTTAAAGTTTCTATCATACCCGACTTCTCCAAAGTGCAAACTGTTGGATTGCCTGGGAGACAGTCTAGCAGCACTTCTTTGGTGCCCATTTATGGAGTACTAGTCTGGCCTTATTGTAACATTCTTTTTAATTTTGGTAAAGTTGTCAATATGCTCGACTCCGTTAATCATGTCATTCACGTAGAAAGCCTCATTAATAACTTGTGCAACTGTGGGATATTTATTACTGTTTTCTTCAGTTAATTCTTGTAGGTATGAAATAGCCAGGTATAATGAATGAACCAACCATCTGGTGTACGCTGATGGGTGTTATTGAAGTATTTTTTTATATGTGCGTAGCTTTTTTGGTGGAAGTGGAGGATTTCCCAAAATTTTGATATTTGATTGTCCAACTTTACATTGCTTATGTTCACGCCAATGAGAATTTAATTTTTTGGAATTTTAATCGAATATTTGATAAATGTTTTGATACGTTTGTAGTGGTTTTATCCAAAATAAATATCTTTAATTTTACGCTGAAATTATTATGTCTTGAATACATTGTTGTTTGTCTGCATTTGGGCATTGCTTGATTTGCTAATTCCCGATATTGGCAAAGAAGTTGATTGCGTTTTTAATCCCAATTTTCTTGCCATTTGTGTTTGTAGAAGATGCATTTGAGAACCTGAATTTAATAGGGCTCTAACCAAATGATTGTTTTTACAGCAATCATCCAAATATACCTCACATGTGGACAATAAAGCTTGAACTGATTTTTGTCGATTGCTGATTTAGACATCCGATTACTGCTTTATTTGATTTGGTTTTTCTTCTTTCTTAATATTGCCATCAACATGCAATTACGTATATATTTAGATGACTTGCAGTTTCTTGCTCAATCTCTCTGACGGATGTTTATTAATTAATTTATATTAATATACACCAGGTGTTCTTGATTGCATAGGTAACATTTCAGTGCTCTTGATGCAGCTGTAATTGACAAATTCTTGCCATCTTGTTTTACGGCATTTTCATATCCTACTTGCAAGCTAGCAGCGTCTTGCATTTAATTGTCAGAAATTCTTGCAATTGATTAAATTCTGGAACATGCTTTGCTACCAACGACTCATTCCACTGGTTTCTTATTTTATAGTCTAATTTCTGAACTATTAGGTATGTCAAGTTACTTACGATGGCTAAAAGTTATTGAAGTTTTAGACACAAGATGCTTGATAACACCAGTTTTGATTACTGAAAGATTATATGTACAAATGTACATACACTTACATAAGCAGACATAAATACGGGGGTGTTAATTTTCAAGTGGATATTTTGGCTTGAATTCGGAAATTCTTACTAATGACTTATTAAAAATAATAAATTATAATCTTATTCTTAAAGATAGAATTGAACGAGGTGGAGGTGTGGTTTTTTATATAAAATCAAATATGAAATTTTATTTTTAAATTTAGTAACATGATCGAATGCTTATTTATTAAATATACTTTTGATGATAATTGTTACTGCTTTGGCGTAAGATTTACTATCAGCTCAGCTTTTAGATATTTTTGAGTGCTACGAACTTAAACAATAGATTAGTGAATTTACTAGAAGTTATCATATGTAATATTCCTAGTGCATAGAATATTCCTGATAATTTCTTGGAATCTCACTAATGCATTTTTGCGAACGGCAATCGGCACGTGCCGCAGGCGAGTGCCAATTGCCTATCGCAAAAATGCATAAGTGATACTCCAATAAAATATAAAACAAAGTATTCTATGCAAGAGTGATATTTAATAACAGCGATATTACATCATCTTAACATACAAATTAAACATATCAAAGCTTTTCTTATTTTTCTTCTACTGATTTCTATCAGCATCTTGTTAATACACTTTTTATAAATATCATATATGAAGCTGACACACCTAATAAGTTATCATATCTTAATAACTGTATTTAACTTTTTTTGATAATGATGTACTTCTAAAACAAATGAAGGGCAACAACGACACAAGCCACATTGACATAGTATTAAGTAAAATGCGTTTCAAATATTTTCCTAAATAATGTTTATTCAGATTTTTATCGATTTTGATGCTTGTTGCACATCAAAACAAAACATATATTTTTTATTTAATTTTCTGCTGAGTTCTATTTCTTCTTCTTTTATACTTGTTTGCACGTTACTAGCTTGCTTTTGGTTCTATATCTGTTTTCAGCGTTTTTAAGACATTTTGTTTTTTTATGAAACAAAGAAGAACAATTGATAAAAGAATTTGTTAGTATCACTTTTAAATAGGTTATTATTGACATTGATAAACACAATGGTTGCGTTCAAAATGGCTCATCAGTTACAGGTGCTGAGTTCATCAATCAGAGATTAGCAGGTGAGTCTTTCTGAGCGGATTATTAGAGATTGTTGGCAACCGTGTAAACTTTCACCTACTACTACTACATAAACATAAAATTTCTAAATTTTGAGTTTTAATAAATTATTTAATTTTGTACTTTTCAACAGTTTATAGTAGACATTAGAACAAATGTCTTTAATACATGACACAAGTGATTAAATATTAATCTTGAAAAACGAATTAATCGTTGGGCTTGTGCATAGGCGTCTTACAAAGACGAAAACAAGTTACTTAGAAAATAAAAGTAACTTGCACATATAAAATTTTTATACCGTTTTTGGCCGGATTTTGATTCTATCTGAAAATGTTTTTTTTTTCTTCTTCTTCTTTGCAACCTAAGTCTTTTTATCTGCTTTCTAGCCTTTCCCTGATGCTGATGCTCTCCATCCATCTTTTGGGGTGTTTTGCTTGAGGTCTTCTACTTTGAGGTCTTTGGTCTTTAGCGTGTTTGCGTAAGCTTATTCATTTTATTTTTCTAAGATTTTTGATTTTTGTGCTCCGGTTTTAGATGTTTCCGCATGGGTTTAAGCGGCTTAGGTTAGGATCGTTTGTACACAAGTTTTATAGATCCTAACTTTGCCTTTTGTGTTTTTTTCTATACTACATCTTGTGACGACGCTTTCTTTTAAGAAAATGCGACTCACCGCTCCGGAAGCTTTTTCAGGGTGCTGGGGGTGGCTCGATGGTTTTCACTTTTCTGGTGTGTAAAAAATGCTGGGCGCCAGTCACTGTTAATGACGAGGAAGGAATAAAGATACAAACAATATAGGCATTAATATTTAAGTTAAGATTTCGGATATAAAGGGTCTTCCATTAAGAGCGCCCCCATTTGAAATGTAAATAAAACGAGCAATTGATGAGATATCAAAGATCTGTTTATTGTGGGTTGAAGGTGACACTATACCATTAAGAATGGAACAGAACATCGTTCAGATGGCTACCTCTGGAACGACGGCACGAATGGAGACGCTGGACCCAATTTGTCATCACTTTTTCACACAAATCTGGCGATATGTCAGCAATGGCTCTTTCAATATTGGTCTGGAGCTCCTCCAATGTTGTTGGTTTGTTGCTGTAGACCACTGACTTAACGTACCCCCAGAGAAAAAAGTCTAGGGGCGCTAAATCGCACGAACGAGGCGGCCAATTGGTTGGGCCGTGTCTTGGTTGATTTCCTGAGGATTTTTCTTTGCCCAAATGCGACAGTTCTGTTTATTAACAAAACCATTTAGCCAAAAATGAGCCTCGTCACTCAGGATGATTTTTTGATGAAAATTATTATTTATCTCCATCTTGTCTAAGGCCCAATTGGTGAAATTTCTGCGCAGCAAATGATCATTCGGCTTCAATTCTTGGGTTAGAACGATCTTATACGGGTGTAGGCCAAGTTCTTTCCGAAAAATCCGCCACAATGTTGTTTGGCTGATCCCAACTCCTGAGAACGGCGTGAAATCGATTGTTTTGCCCATTATTTCTTCGCTTCTGACTGGTCTTGCTCTTTTCGGCACGGGAACATCCAATAATGAGTAGGTCGACTCGAATTTAGCCACTAAACGAACCACAGACCGTTTATCCGGACGATTATAACGATCAAAAATCGGAGTCAACGCACGTAAAGTTGCGGTGACCGAACTCGAATGTTCGTAATAAATTTTAATAATTTGCAAACGTTGCGCACTCGTGTACTTTACCATGATGAAATGGTATAATGTCTCGAACAAACTGACGTTTATAATATGGAGCTAACTTCACACATGTTCAAATAGCAGCTATTCAAAACTGGGGCGTCCCTATTGGAAAACCCTTTATAATAACAAGTATGTAGTTTGCCTTAAGGGCGGGAGAAGTACCGTTTGAGTAACTATTGAGTTAAAAACAAAATAAATTTAATTAGCCTTGGCTGGACGCCTAAATGAATGAGGGGACTTATCTAGGGAAGAAGGAGCGCGCACGTGGCTTCACAATTTTTTTGCGGAGGCGGCTTTGGTAAGGATGGTCCGAGCTCTGGCGGCTGGTGCTATGGACTACGAGCAATTTCCTGGCATTCTCGTGCTGGCTTTGCCTTGGGATTGACTTTGCGGCCGGCAGGGAATCTACTAAATTCACAACCCTCCGTCGTGCCTTATTACTAATCTGACCAATCTTCACTCCATTCTAACTGGTGCCACGTTCTTCTTATTGGAAATTAAGAGGAGTTCTTTGCTTTCCTCTCCCGCGACTTGTCCTATCTCATGATCTAACGACCAACAAAAAAATATTTTTTTTTACTTTTATTTTTATTTCTTTCATTTATTTCTTTGTTTATTCTCTTTGCATTATTTTTAATTATACATATTTATTGTTGATAACAATATATGACCGTTACAATCTCTTAGACAGCTTGAAATTTTTAAGGTTTTTTTTTACTTCTTGTTATTTTTTCTATGGATTTATTTTCTACTATTAGTTTGCACCGGATGAGATCTTTTGAAATTACAATTGACTTGGCTGTTTTGGTTAATATAATTATGTTTCTTTTTCTCCTGCTGTCTTGAATCTAAACAAAAACTGTTGTAGATCATTTTTATATTCTGCAATTAGTGCAGCGTCGTTGGCTTAAATAGAATGTGAATTTGTCGCCCATTCTGTAGTCTTGTCTATTTTTAGTTTTTTAATTTTTTAAAGTATTTTACTTATCAGGATATTGAAGAGTAACTTTAGTATAGGTTTTGCTGTTTCTGTTTAAGACTTTGATGATCTTGATGTGTTGTTAGTTCTACGATGACGCAGGATAACTATGATGTCTGTCGGTCGAATGGTTGTGTTAGGTCTACCATGCATAGTATGACAAGATAATTTTAACTTTATGAATATAAATTTTCATTTTTAACATTAAATGTTGTTGCTTTTTGACACAATTTTTATGTTTTAAAACCGGGTTTTGCTATTTTTGACCTTTTATAAATAGAATTTTGCAGTTTATGGCGAATTTGGTGCTTCCTGACAATAACATATTTTTGATATTTTATTAATAGAATTTTGCACGTTACAACTGTTTTTAGCCGGATTTTGGTTCTTTCTGACGTAATCTTAATATTTTAAGACCGAATTTTGTTATGTTATAATTAAAATATTACACTTTTTAACAGTTAATGCCAGATTTTTGTGCTTTTTAACAGTATTTGATATCTTGATTTGCTGTCATGATAAATAAGAACAGGAATATACTGGATTTTCAGCGTGGCATGTAGTGTACACTTTCTATAAAACTGATACATCGTATAAGTCTTCTTTGTTCAAAATACAACACTCGAGTAGTCACTAATGATGCTGAGATGCTAATAATAAATATTAAATGAAAAAAAAAAATCTTTCTAAAACACAAATGTTTTTATTTTTAATTTTAAATCTATTTTGTTAACATACATTTTATATCCTACGTACCTATTTTATTTTATATACATATCTATTAAATAACTAAATTGTATTTCTAATTCTGTATTTATTATTGCAGATGATCCAAACTTTGCCATATTACAAAGCGCTACAGGTAAAAAATATCCAGCTGGACCAAGTCATCAAATCAACATCGACAAATTGGGAATTGCTCATGCTGGAAAAGATGCAAAAAAATATGTCGCAAAGAATCGATCGTATTGTACAGAGACTATGTTGATGGAAAATGGAACAACAGAACAAAATATTTTTATATTTGTGCAAACAACTGATTCGAACAATATTTCAAAATTTATTATTATTTCAATATTATTGTTTATATCATGCATTTTCTTATTTCTGACACTGGTTGGATATATGCTTCTTCCCGAAATGCAGAATTTATATGGGAAGACGATTATGATGTATTGTTTTGTGACTTGCGTTGGATTTGCTGTTTTAGCGTATTCACAGTTTAATAGAACTCTGAGCGAAGATATAATGTGTCCAATATTTGGTAAGTAATAATTTTATTTATTTCTTAGTAGCAGTCTATTGTTAATATTTATTTTTTAAAACTTGTTTTAGTCTTCTGTTACATAAGCACAAATATTTAATTTTGTTAGTCATGTTTTATAGGTTTATTTCATTAATGTTATAAACAAATATTTAATATTATCATATAATTTTAAACATAATATGTAATGTTTGTCTAGCGGATGTAAAAATTGTCTACCGTTGAAATATTATTTGCAAAAGCGTATCTTAGCTATAACTATTTATTGTAGTGATGGTGATAATAAAACATATGAATAGTACGCAAATTAATCCTATCGCGAAATTAAAATATACCGTCTGCTTGTCTGTGGTATAATATATTTTTTATATTAATTACTTTAGATTGTTTAAATAAGTAATTACAAAATAATTGGAATTAGATTGCTCTAACCGCTCCAAACTTGTCTAGATGGCATATATTTTTTTTAATATTTTTGAGGTTTATAATATTTTTGTATGCTTCACAACTGCCTTCGAAATGTACTTGAAAATACACATATTTACTAGCGAACCCGGTAATTGAGTGAATCGAGACTCTGTAGATACTGACGATGCCTAGTATCTGGTAGATGCACACTTTCATACTAAATGTAAGATTATTATTATTTTTTAAAATTTTAAAGTATTAAATTTATAAATTACTTAATATGTCAACAACTTTTCAACGAGTGAATCCACACTTTTGAAAATTGATCTCGAATTTTTACAAATTATGTCTTGGAAAATAATGAATTTGGAAGTTTATTCCATGTGGCGATAGTGCCGTAAAATAATTTCTTTTAAAAGTTTTGGTTCTACATCTCTGAACTAACAGTGAATATTAGTTAGAATTTACATTACGCCGATGTTGTAAAGTATCTAAGTTATTCAATGATATGCGAAATAATCTTTCAATAGGTTTTTGGATTATTTTCAGCTTGTCAAGTATTACTTTTGTAAAGGACTACGTTTGTAATCCTTAAGTAGTTTTTCCAGAAGGGTAAAGTGTTTGCCAATCTTTCCTGCCAACGTCCAATTGCATTCAGCTGCCATTGTTGCCATCTCCTCGATGTAAATATCGAGTGACGGCAGACACAACATTTGCAGTTGGTGATGTCCGCATGCAATCTGTTACATATAGGCGTTTCATTTATTGCAACTGATTTAGTTTGCATGCAGACGTTTTCTGTCTAGCTTTTGGCACCGTATCTGGTGAGCATAAGTCTTATGATGGCTGTGTACAACCATATCTTTGGAGACACTCTCTATGTTTTTTCTACTGCTGGTCTGCATTGCCAAAAAGACATATGAACTTTTTTGCAACTCATATTTAGATGTGGTTTCCATGTAAGCTTGTTGTCAAAAATCACTCAAGGATATTTTACTTCAGTTGATAGCGGTAGTGGGGTATTTAGGAGTGTTGGTAAGTTAGTTAGATAGTTATTCAGATTTTTTTTGTGAAAGTTCTAGTTTTGTTTTTAGATGGTTAACCGTAAGATCCTGGTTTTTTACCAATTTTTAAACAGTCTTTGAGGACTCTTGCAATTAGTTGCAGAGTATGGCCACAAATGTACCACTTAGCAAAGATTGTCATCTGCATAACAAATTCTATAAAAACTACGATTATTAAGTAGCTGTCAGCTACTATATTCCATAGTAGAGATAATACACCTCCCTAGGGACAACTTTTAGCAACGATTTTTCTGACTGTCGAATTACCTACGGTAACAATCACTGCTTTTTTTCCAACATGTGTTTTATTTATCCACTATATGTCGGGTTTACACTATGCTTTTGAGAGCAGTTTCGATTTTTTTGAAGGTGGTTTTATTGAAAGCGCTTTTAATACCTATAAATACGCCCAAAGTGTATATTTTGTCTCTTTGTAATCTTTTGATTTAGTCCGTTACAAGATGTAAGGCTGATTGGATGTTTTTTTTTTTTTTGGTATATGCATATTGGTTTGGGTGTATTGGCTTAGTTATAAGGGCCGTTTTCTGAATTGAATTTTTGCACAGTTGCTCTAATGTCTTCAGAGTAAAAGACGTGAGTGAGTCTTCAGAGTAAAAGACGTGAGGGTGATTGGTTGATAGGTTTTTGCTAGGGTGTAATTATTGAAAAGCAATGCGTGTCTTGTAGATCTTTGGCACGTAAGTTAGGATGATATCTATGATATCTTCTTCTGATGTGGTTGGGGTTGCAGAGATGTACCAGATGTCTCTCAGACGACCAAGCTGCTGTTGAATGTCTTTGGATAAGATTTTAAAGCCTTACAGCAGTTAAGGTGTTTTTAACACACAAATAGATTTCCAATCTTTTTTTATAACCTTTCTGGGCATTTTTGTCATCCTGCTTGATTGATTTTTTGAGTTTTTTGCTCTGTTGAAGAATATTTTGATAACCAGCCTAAGAGGGCAAAAGTCTTTGTACGCTTGTGTTAAAGAATTTTGCAACTTACTTACATAATTTTCTATTTCTTCTACATCAATGGGTTTGGGCAAAGTTGTTTCGAAAGGCACCCTTATTGTAAGCTAAAGACGTGTAGACGGTCGCTTGACAATGATGCAGGTTGTATTGGATAACTTTAATGTGTGCGCCATTGGTTGGCTTCATCTCGGTTTGATTACCTCCGTCGTTTTCATTGCTTTTTCTTACGGCGGTACATTTTTTGTTATTTTAATGATGGGTTTTCTGATAAATAGCTTAGCAGATTTTCCTTATCATTTGTGCGTACATCTTCTTCACCTATTCTTAGAACAAGGAGTTGGCTTTTCTGCTTTTTTGACTCGGCGGTGTGGAAGATGCACCAATCATTGACTGAGCTACTAGTTCTGCTTTCTCAGGCGACTTATAACTAGGTGAAAGGTAAAAAACCTAATGACGTAGGTTTTTTTGGAAGAGTGTTTTTTGTGAGCTTAGGCAGCTAACTCGATGACAAATCACCTAGTTATAATTTTGGTCACAGAGGTTGAAGATTAGTCTGCTCATTTGGTTTGACTCAGACTGGTAGTTGCTACATGAAGGTGGTCTTTTATTCTCTTTCTGGGTTGTTTAGGTGAGGGCTCAGACTTGGAGAAGCAAATGCTTTGTTTGGTACTTCCGGTTTCAGAGGAAGTTTTTCTATGCTCAAAGGCTTTTTTGGGGGAGCCTTTGGTTTGGCTTTGGCTTAGTACATGAAGTATTTGCTTCTCCGGAAAGAGGGTTTGTTTGCTTTGCAGCAGTCAAACGCGCCTTTTTTTGACTTTTTGTCTCAACCTTGCTGATCTTATGTTTTTTGACAATGGCTCTGGGGTATGTTTGAAAAGCGGATTAGTTTTTGATATTAAATGAGGAATCTGTAAACGATCTCACCATCATAAATTGGTTTTGAGATTTTTGTTTTATAGTTGAAAGACTAAAAATTCATTTCTCTGGCTCCCCACCCGTCATGGATCCCGTAAATTGATTGCTAGGGTTATCAGAGAAATATAACTCAGAAAGCAGGTTGTATACGAACGAGTTACGCATACCAAAACAATAAGTGTGGCCTTCTGCATGCCACTTCACTTTCAAGGGCTAACCTTGTCGGTCATCTGATTGGACGGCACAGCCGATTAATTGAGTTGGGTTAGTTACTACCCTACGTTTGAGAAGAAATCCAGGCCAAAGTGGAGTGTTTCCAAGCCTTAGAGACGCATCTATAGGTTGACTCGGCTATCAGGACTTTTTTTCATTCTTTCTTATGGGTTTCCACGCACGTGGGTAGTCATTTCACAGATCCGCAGCGCGACTTCTACGTTGCGAGGAAATGGGCGGAATATCCATAGGCAAGATATTTTCAATTTTGTCATACGCCACCCAAGTTTGTGGTGCTCTTTCATTTATTTCTAGTTCTTGATTAGCTATTTCTATTGTTAATATTTGTCTTAGATATTTGTATGCAGTTAGTGTTTCGGTTTTGTTGTCTCTTATAATCTTTATTTGCCATTTGTTGTCTTTGTTTGATGTCATGTACTTTGTTTTGTCAAAGTTAATTTTTAGATCTATACGTTTTGTTTGCTTGCAGATGTCTTATCTGTTTTTCAATACTATTGTTGGCAAACATTAAATGTTTTAGTTTGCCTTCATTGATATTAAAACTGTTGTTTTGAAGGTCGATTGTTTTAGTGCTTTCTCTAAAACTAGGGCGAACAGAATGGTGATGTAGGATCATCTCCTTGGCACACTTCACTGTTAATTTTGATTTGTCGGATTAGTTGTGTAATTGGATTTGTAGAGTGGCGTTTCGGTAAATGTTGTTAATTTGGTTTGCGTATCTGTGGTCAATTCTAGCCTGTTTAAGTTTTGTTGTGATGCCCACTTTTTTGACCGGTTGAAAGTATTTCTGAAATCGACAAATGTTAGCCTAAACGTATGGCTATTGTATTTCACAGTTTTTTAGTATTTTTATTGTTTGCAGGTGTTTTGTATGCTTTTTCATATTATGTAATGGTTTTAATTTTGTTCTTAGTAATTTTAGGTATGTCCTCAGAGTTAATGACTAAACCAGTTTTAACGCATTTAATTGTATTATCTATAAAATATAAAATTGCACCACTTTTTTATTGATTTATTTATTGATAGTTCTACTCAATAGATTTTGATCTTTGAAGTACTGACGTAATTTTGTATGTTGAGGTATTTTGTAATACTTCAAAACAAATAGACATTAATATTAGGATTATCTCAGTGTATTAGGAAAAATGCTATTATTACGTTAGTTATTTATTAGGGTAAATAAAAGGGAGTAATGATAGGTTCAGCAACGACAAAATGTTTTTAGCTACGTTTGTAAAATATAAGTTACAGTTATTAGCAGAGCTAGATGATTCTTTTTGCAATAAGTCGTACAACTATTTTTAAGAACGTTCATCATTACACTATATTGTGATTTCTTTGTTTTAATATAGTAGGATCTTTCGTATGAGTGTAAACAATGAAAATAAAACTTAGATTATTTCTAAAAGTGCGGAAAGTTTTAATAAATATTTGAATATGTTTATACTTATATATTACATATTATGATGTAATTTTTGTAGTAACTTTATAAACACTATTGTTACATGTTACATTGTTGGATGGGTTACAACAAGGAGAGATTTAATTTTAATGCAATTATAATTTATTATTTTTTGTACAATTTTCTAAATACTTCAAAATTCTACACTAAAAATATATTACATTACAAACAAAATAAGTTGTTGATCCTTCAAAATATTATTATACAGTATTACAAATGGTTATAATTATATTATCACTCAACTAAACCCCAGACTTGATTAGTCCCTAGGCAGCGTAGTGCGCACAGAGTACTTAAAACCTCGAACACCGTAGAAAAGACGTGCTTGGTCGCGAATAATCTTGGATAGTAGTTAAATTGTGCGCATGCTAAGTAATCTTACTAAAAAGTGATCTTTCTAGACGTTTGTTTAATTTTTGATTATGCCGTGTTTTGTTTATTTGGGTTTTTATAATAAAAGATACGCGTGGATATATAAATTGTTGATGAATTATAATGTAATGAATGTAAAAAGTTAATTATTGTGTTACGGTTGGAAACATCTGGCCTTTACGGTATTTTTTTCATTTTAATTGCAGGGTCGACTACTAAGGCCATTGGTTGCATAAAATAATAATAATCTTAGACCAAAGACCTAAAAAAGCAACACAACACATTACAATGTGAAAATATATAAATAAATACTAAATATAATACATATTACAGGTGCCAAAATAAAAAACTTAAACTAATATTACAGATGACAACAACGTTGCAAATAGTAAGCTTGGTTTTGAGACCTAATATTAAATTAATAGGTAGATTTTAAGAATTTATACTTATCGCCTTTGCGATGGATTTCAAGGTAGTATTGTCATATGCTTCTTAAATGTTTAGAAATGCATCGAAAGCTGTTTTTGCAATGGATGGTGTTTTGTGAGTCTTTAGTGCCCCGTCCCGCAAGTATCAAGCGATTATATTGTCCAATAGTTTTTTTATAAAGCTGATTGGTTAATATGATTTAGTCGAGGGATACGTGGGTTTCCCCAGCTTTAGTATAAATACCACCTTTACCGCTTTCCAGCTGTTTGGTATGCATAAAAGTGCTAAGCTAGTTTTATGGATCTTGCATAGAGGTTTTTCAGAACTGGAAATACTTTCTGTAGCATGATCGGATAGATCCCGTTAGTTCCTGGCGACTTTAATGGTTTGGGTGTGTTGATTTCCAATGTCAGGTTGCCCTGATTGGTTATGGTTTTTGATTTATCCAAGTCTCTTTTGTTTGTTTTTGACAGTTTCAGTAGTTTTTATCAACGTAGATCTCGGGAAGTGTGAGTGCCCTTCACCAATTCTGGGTATTTTTCTTAATATTTCTAGTGCGGTCTTTGCTTAATGTTTTTTAGAGGCGGGATCATGTGGGACCGTTTTAAACGTCCTTATAGTATCTCCTCGACAATTTTCTTTTGGCTTTCTTGATAGCATTGTTATATGCCGTGAGACTGGTTCTATAAGTGGCTTAATCGCTGCTTTTCTTGGCTTTGTTGATCAGCTTTCTAGTGTTTGCTCTTGCATTGTCAAGCTTGCTGTTCTACTTATTGGTCTTGTTGTAGGTGTGTTTGGGTAGCTTTCTTCAAAAGCATTATCTCCAGCTTGTGTGACGGTTTGGCTGTCTTTGGACTAATTTGGCTAACGAGTATTTCATTGTATACATAGGTCCCATAATGGCATTAGATTAAGTACACGTTTTACGGGCTTAACCCGTTTATCGTTCTTTTGTAAATCCAATGTTTTATCGTTCTTTTGTAAATTCAAGGTTTTTGAATAATAATGTCGTGTTTGAAAATATACGCACCAAGGGATGCAGAATTTGATTTGCACGACGTTCAGTATTGTACTTACCGTTACAGTTATTGGGCTACCGGCCATGGATTTTGATCAACAGTTCTTGTTGCTTCAGGTTTGTCCCCAGACTTTTTAATCTCCTGGCAGGCTTGTTTTCGTCTTTGTAAATCCAGTTCCCGTTTCTCTCCGGCAAGCCACCGAGATTCCCCGAAGGGTGAAACTAAATATAATAAACTCTACCTACAGTGTCATAAAGCTATATATAAAGATTGCATTGAACATGATTAATGTCAATAACAAATTATACATTTTTTTGTCTGAAAAAATATATTCACACAACAAAAAATCAAAAAGCGTCAGCCGAAGATCACATCATAGTATTATGGTCTTAAAAACAGTTTTGAGGGCGGAATTCAAATTTTAACTTTGATGACAAATAATTTATTTAATTTTGTTGTTTTTCCGTCCTGTCCGAGGCGTATTGTTTGTTTCTGTGAGCACTGATTGGTTTGTTACAACCTTCCTTCTTTATCCGGGCTTAGGACCGGCGGTATTTTTGTGGACCACAAAAGAACAAGAAGTTGTGGAAGAAGTAGTATTTTTATTTTTTACTTAAAGAAAAGTACATTGACATTTGTGCGGTTAGCGAAATGAAAAAGAAAAGGTAAAGTGGACTATGGAGACTATATCTTGATTTACAGTGGTGTTTCAAAACATATGCGGGTACACTCCGGTGTTGGTATGTTAATATCGAAGACGCTAAAACACAATATCGAAAAAAAAAAAAAAGAGTATGCGTATGACCGCATTCTGAAGGTAACACTCAAAATTGGGCACTGAGAAACTAAATATTATAAATGTGTATGCACATGTCAAAACCACAAGATGAAAGACAGGAATTCTACAAACATCTACAAAATACATTCAAAAGCATTAAGGGCAGGGAGAAAAAGAAACTGGTAGGAGACTTAAATGCAAGGATTGGAGATGCAGTATAAGCCGGCATAACACAACGCTTTAACGAAGAGCAAGTAAATGAAAACGGTAATTTACGACAACAACAATCTGTTATTGACTTCATCATCACAAACAGAGCAGTACACCTCAAAAACATTCTGGGTGTGCTGACATTAAATACAGCGAATGTCGTAAGCGACCACAAACTTGTCTTAGGCAAAATAAACATCAATCACTCTAACACCGGCATAAAGACAAAAGATCAACCTATTCAAAAGTTTAACATTGAATCACTGGACAATGAAAGCACAAAACATCTATACAGTAACAGGTTAAAGGACCACATATTAAACAATCTAATCACAGACGAGGATGACATAAATACACAGTGTGGAAGGCTAAAAACAAACATTATCGACGCCGCCACAGAAGCAATAGGATTAAGAACTGCAAAGCACAGAGAAGGCCGGAAAGTACTATGGTTCACCAGTGAAGTGAGACAACAATACAAATATAAAAAGGAAGCATACATAGCATATCTCAGAGATAAATGCCAAAGAACCTACATACACTACAAGACAATAAGGAATGCAGTACTGAGAGAGATTCGAAGACTTAAAGAATCATATTATGAGGGATTTACCAAAGACATGAAGCGAGACATCTACGGCTGCCAAAGAAAAGTCTGGAGCATGCTCAGAAACAACAAGATGGAGGTTAAGGACACAGTGCAGACTACGAGAATAACTAAAGAAGAATGGGAAAAATATTTTGAAACACTACGAGAGAGTAGAAAGAAACGACGACAATACTAACGTCATATATGAGAACAATCCCTAACTAAAACTAGAAGTGTCAGTAGAAGAAGTAGCAGTGAAGATAAAACCGAAAGGCACTAGGACCGGACTTCATAAGCAATAAAATGCTCAAATATGGTAGAGACACCCTAAATGCTAAAATTACAAAACTGTTCAATAATATTCTAAAAGATGGAAAAGTTCCAGAAGAATGGAAACCCAGTACGACAATCCCCATCTTTAAAAAGGGGGAACGCGCAAAACCGGACAACTATAGGGGAATAACTCTGCTTAACTGCATCCTGAAATTATATACTAAGCTCATAAAGGATATAATAAACAATTATATAAAAATAGCGGAGGAACAACAAGGTTTCAGGAAAAATAGATAGATAGAGTTCAGAGGTGAACCACGGTATAATAAATGGCATCATCAACATGAACACAAACTGTAGAACATGAGTAATGGTCGTCAAGAGCACGTCAAAGACAATAAGAGTAAACGATGGAGTGAGACAGGGCGATTCATTGAGCCCTATGTTGTTCAACCTCATAATAAACAAAATAATAGAAGCACTACCAGACAACATTGGCTATACAATGGGAACTCACGAATTCAAAGTGATATGCTATGCAGATGATGCCATCCTCATATCGGACTCCGATGACAACCTACAGCGGCTGCTCAACCAGAAAGCCAAAGAACTCAACATGTCCATAAATAAGGATAAAACCAAGTGTACCAGGTAATATCAAAATCTTTCACAAGGTGCAAGCTGGAACTGGAAGGTAGTATTATAAAACAAGTAATGCAATTTAATTACCTGGGGTGAGTATCCATAGCTACGGGAATCTACATGGAGACGTTCGACACCAAACTTTGAAAACAACACGTATACCCGGGTGTATGCACGAATTAATATGGAGAAATAATTACCTGAGACCGGAAATGAAAGTCAGAATTTACAAGGCAGTCATCAGACCGGTAATAACCTATGCGACAGAGACGAGGCCCGACACAACAAAAACCATACAGATGGTGAGGACGGCAGAGATGAAGATTTTAAGATCCATCCATGGGAAAACCATACTAGACTGTATGAGAAGTGACGACATCAGAGAAGTCAGCAAAATAACCGATAATGCAAAGCTAGTAGGAGGAGAAGAAGAGAATGGAACAGACATGTCCAACGAATGGCCGACTCCAGAATAGCTAAAGCGGCCAAAAACAACAACCCGAGGGGTAATAAAAATCTAGGAAGGCCCCCAACAAGATGGAGAGAATGTTGGACGTCAACATCAGCGGAGGCTGCGTAATCAAACACTACAGCCTACGGACACCATCTGGTGGACGAAAGAAGAAGAAGAAGAAGAAGGGTTTTTCCGTTCTGTGTTGTAAGATATTAATCGTTTGTTTTTTTTTAATATAACTAAGAAGAACGATATAACAGAATTGCATTTGCATTTGAATTATATCTCAAATTTATTAATTGAAAATGTGTGTTGAACACATTGGTTTTTAAATATGTTAGGATTTTAAGTAGCTTAACATACACATTGTAAAAATTTTGGTAAAAATAGTAAAAATGTTTAATCAATTTAAAAATACTGACTTCTCTCTGTTGTGAAAAACGCCGATAATAAGTATATATTTTTTTGTGTAAGATTTCTTTGTTAATTTATTTTAGATTTACTCTCCATTCATCTATTCTATGATTACTTCACCCAATTGATATAATTTTTGTTTTTATTATTTGGTACAATACATACTTGGTTCTTTGTACCGAATCATTGCTTATGCATTTTTTCTATAGTGTTATCTGATATATTTCAGTAATCATCTGTCATATTGATTTGTGCTACAATCAGTAGTATTTGTTTATTTCTTTAAACAATAATATACTATAGATAATTTATTTATTGTCGTTTAGAACGTACACCGTTCAATTACCTTCGATTCACTCGTACTATTGAGAAATATAAAATGAATATGCTATCATCTATTTATAAAAATGTTGGAATGAACATTGCTCATTTTAAGTATGACAGGACAGGGGAACATTTAAAAAATATTTTTTTGTCATTATGCACGATATAGGTTTTTTACTAAATGAACCCTTTTGGTATGAATAAATATTATGGAATAATAGTCCGGTAAACGAGAGGGTTCCAAATATGTATTAATTTAGCAGAACTAGTTTGATTTTCAGAATGTAATTTAGTTGAGGAGAATTAATATATCTTTAAGAAATGTAAACCTAGCAAGTTTTTACTGTAAGTTGTAATAGCCGACAATACACATAGTGTTGCACTTATTAATTAATTAATTTATATACAGAGCAATGACTAAGTATTTTATATACTTGATACTAATTGGACACGGCGATAAATACACTTCCGCCACGTAAATTAGATGTTGCAATATTGTTGCAATACCATCGGTGCGTTTATTAGAATTATTGAGTAATTGATAGCTAGATGCGGGTATGTTATCAAAATAAAGAAAATGATCCCAGTTCTCCTGGACATATTAGCAATAATATGAATTAAAAGAAAAATGATAAGCATTGCATATTACTATCATACAGGGTGCTTACATCTATCTAAAAACTTTGTCAATGCTCCATTGCACATTCAAAACACAACAGATTTTGAAGCAGTTTATCATTCTTTTTTAGTGCGTTGTCAAACTTGTATCAACGCTTATGGTGGTAATTTTGAGATTTTATTAAAGTAGAATTGTTTTGTTTGTTGTTACCATTGCTACAAATGTTTTTTTACTTAAATTTTGCTAAATAAAAATGTGTATTTTTCGATTATCTTGAAAACGAAGCGAGATAGACAAAAAGTTATTTAGATTTTGTTAATGTACTTAACTTTTGTTTTTCGGCTCCAGTTAGGAAACACCCTGTATACTATAAAGAAAATGCATTGATATACGTAAATCTTTGTATGTAGAAGTAAATACTTATTTTAAGTAAAATGATTCCTAAGTATAGTTTTGCATTTAGGCATTGTTAAGACGAAATCTTCTCAACTTAAGATATTTTCAAGTATATAAATTAATATCTATTCTCACCTCATCTGAAAGCATTTGTTATTTTTCTTGTGACTTATCATTTAGGTCAACGATTAATATTTCATCACTTACATGTCGACAACGAAGATTTTAATATTGTTAGCATTGAGTTTTCGGTAATTTTAGAATATAAAGTATGTTTATTATTTTAGCAATTATAAACATTTAATCTATTCATCACCCATTAATCTTAAGCCGACTATTGTGACATATGTACATTTTTTAATAATGATCTGTATTAAATCACTGATATAAAAATGACTTGTAATCCAAACAAAGACATATAATCTGGGTTAGTAATTGTATATTATTTTAATTACAGCATAAGCTGTGAGGCCAGCGAATTTTCTAAATTCATGCAATAATAAATATGGTGTATATGGTATTTGTCAAAGCTTATTATGTAATTTGGTGCTTTTTAAAATTACTTCTATTTTTAAATTTTACGTATTTTTTAACATGGATTTAAATTAAAAATATTTTTAGATTTTTCTATTTTAAGGATCGTAGTAAAGTCATCATGATGAGCTTTTAAGTGCTTCATACTATAGTATTAAATAATGTAAGAATATTTTTTATAAATAGCGTCTATGGATTACTAAGAAATAGGATATTCTTTTTATGGTACCTTTAGAATCATTCTAATTAATTAAATGCGTTTTATTAGTCAGTGGGCTGAGCTATGAGGTGACAACAAATAAAATTGTGGATCTTTAATGCTTAAATTAATCAAAAAAATTTAATAGTGGCAGTCACTATGTGATAGTTCATTTTAAAATAAATAAAACAATTTACTATGTACTATATCACATATATATATATACATATATGGGCAATTCCATTTCAAACGGATTGAGAAATTTATTTTAGTTTTTTTTTTCAGTTTCTATAACTTATTAGTAACTTTTTGATCGGTTCATGAGGCTATGAAACCCTTAAAAACATTTTGTTTTAGAAACGCAAATTTAACTAAAAAAAATAATTTACTAGTGAAATCAATAAGAAATTTTCCGTAGAATCCAAATCTGGCACCATTAATTTACATCTAAATACGTCAATTTTGGCGGTTAAAAAAATTTAAAAAATGTTCTTTTTTGCCCAGTCCACTGAGAACAATAACATAGTTTTATGGCTTTTGCGGCTTATAGACAGAATATAGACTTGAAATGGCGCCTGATTTAGATTCTACGGAAAATTTATGATTGATTTCACTAGTAATTTTTTTTTTTAGTTAAATAGTTAAAAAACTTAACAAAAGACTACTAATAAGTTATAAAAACTGAAAAAAATATTAAAGCAAATTTCTCACTCCTTTCTTGCTCTGGGCCGTTTGAAATGGAATTGCCCATATACGACAGTAAAACATAAAATGTACAGAGGTGGAAAATTACATTGAAATTATTATGATTAAAATGATTATGAATTACATACAACAATACAGAAAGGAAAAAACAGATTACAGTAAATGTGTTTTATTTATTTTACTTATATTAATTTATCTAGTCGCTGCTTTTGATGCATAACGTCTCTCACATCCCAATTGAATACTCTTGCCATATTTACTTCAATTCAGAAACAAATTGTATTTTGATGCGTTTGATGCATAACGTCTCGTTACATTGGAATTGAATATTTTTTCCATATTCATTTCAGTTGTAGTAAATTAAATTTTAAGAAAATTTAAATCATGCCTGACATAACTAACCGCTGGGCCACGAGCCATGTCGCTATGAGCGTAACCGCTGGGCCACGAGCCATGACGCTATGAGCGTAAACGCTCGGCGCTGCAAAAAGTAGCGTCAAGCGTCCAATTCAAATACATTAGTTTATACGTGCCAGGCCACGAAATAGCGCTGCAAGATGCAGCGTCGTTTGCTTCTAGCAAAACAAACACGAGCGTTCGTTACGCTTGACGCTCATCTTATATGCCTCTTAAAAGCAAATAATCAAGTACGTACACAAAAATATTTGACTGTTTATACAGTTGGTGCGTATTATTTGAGCATCAGCGTCTGAAACAAATCGGTTTGTTCCAAACGCTCCTAAATATGGACGCCAGAACGTTTTTTTTTTTTTAATTAATTATTTTGTCTAAATTGTAATTATAAAAAAATGAAATTTGTATTTTATCAATATTATGATTTAACTTATAGAACTATATTGAATTAAATAAATTATTATTAATTTTTTTTTGTAAAATTATTAGTTTGTAAGAAGAATAATGTATAATTTGATGATGTTTGTATAAGTTTTGCACTACATAAAACACATTTTGTCAGTTTTCAAAATTTTATATTAATAGTACTGGCAGATAAAGAATTTAAACTGGCATAATTTTTAAATAGATGAAACCTACATTGTTTGATAGATTATATTCTATTATCAAGTTTAATTTGCCAAAACCAATTCTGCCAAGATTTTGGGTTTTTAATTATTAAATTTGAAGAAATGAAATTTAAATTAAAATTTTAGTATTTTTTATCATTAACGTAAAATGATGGGAGAACAAAGCTAGATAGTAACAAAAATTACATAGTTTTACATGTCATATTTCAATAAATCAAATGACAAATACGTAAATAAAATTATTTTAAAAATTAATTAATTTGGTTTTTAAAATAAATGTTGTTTTCCCGCGGTTTGTATTTTTTTGTATATATACTTTTTATATATTTAAAATTTTGTATATACTTATTATAATGAAAAGTAAGATTAATATAATTTACTTTTAAATGGTTTATTGGTAGAATAAATAAAATTTGAATCAAAAAAATAATAAAATGTTTATATAAACAAATATAAATGTATCATAACCTTAAATAGAAATGTCAAATATAATACGGAATTGAGCTACTCGTGTTTAGACGCTATAAGCGGCAGGATTATTTTTGTTTTTTTTCCGCATTCTATGATTTTTTGTTTATGTAAATAATTTACATTTTTAAAATTTTGTATATATTTTAAAAAGTAACATTAATATAATTTATCTTTAATGAATATATTAGCAGAATAAATATTTAAATTTAAAAAAAGTGTTTAAAAGTTTATATAAACAAATATAAATGTATCATAACCCTAAATAGAAATGTCAAAATAAACGCTCCAACAAAAATTGACAGGCTCGTGGCCTCGTGTTTTTGACGCTGCTAAAATACGCTTCCAGCGTCTTGACGCTACAAGCGGCGCGTTTGTTTCGTGGCCCAGCGGTAAGATTTCTAGTAGCAGTTGCAATATTATTTGTTAACTACTTTAACATTATTTAATGTATATTCGAGCATAATATTGGCACTCAGCTATAAACATAGTGTTAGTTGGTTGTGTAGCGTTTATGACCTGTTTGCTTAATAAATATTCAGTATCGGATTTATCTTTTTTATTTTTCGATAATAGTTAATGATCTTTTTAAGTCAGGGATTTGAGTGCGTATAGCCTCTTTCGCCTCGATAAAAGTTTGTATTTCATAAGCTTATATTTTGAATGTTGCCCGTCGATTATCTTCAATGCTCAATCTAACCGACACATCTTAAAAATTAAGTCCGAGTTACATTACTAAGTGCGGCTTAGCGCGTTGCGCCGATATTATAAACGCGGACTTGAGGCTTAACTATACAAACTGCGAATTTTGCAAAAAAATATATAGCATAGAGTTAAGCATGTGATGAAAGCGCATGCAAAAGTTCAAGACAATACAGGGTGTTCCGAATTAAGTAGTCATAAAATGAATGCCAGAAACTACAAGCAACTTGAGTAATATTGTGCCGCTTGCTAGTCAGAAACTCGACTATTTTAATAGATCAGTTAACTATTAGGAAGTTTTTACTAAGTTCGAGGGCGGGTCAATAAGTTCGCGACTTTTTAAATGAAACACAGGTTTATGGATAAAAAATCATTTTATTTTTTAATGTAGTCTCCTTTGAGCTCTATACACTTTGTCCAACGTTTCACCAATTTTTTTATCTCTTCCAAAAAATAAGATTTGTCAAGGTCATCAAAATAGGTATTTGTTTGTGAGATGATTTCATCGTTTTAGTCAAATCTCTTTCCGCCGAGCCATTTTTTCAAGTTTGGAAATAAGAAATAATCACTCGGTAATTCGTAGCCTAATTTATGGATTTTTGCCATGGAAACTGCACATGTGCGCACCCTTGCATTGTCCTAGTGGAAAAGATCTTTTTCTTGACCAAATGCGGTCGTTTTTTTTTCAAATACTCATTAAATTGACTCAATAAGTTGGCATTATATTTGCCATTGATTGTTTACCGCGTGCATCCCAAAAATGGTCCCAATGACTTTATTGGCTGACAAACCCACCTTGGCCTTCTTTAGCGCTGTTTCACCTCGAGAAACCCACTGTTTTGACTGCTGTTTGGTCTCTAGTGTATTGTAGTGGATTCAAGTTTTGTCCACAGTTACGAAACGGCGCAAAAACTTGTCTACATTGCGGTTGAACAACGTCAAATACTCTTGTAAAGTTGTCACACGATTGCGTTTGTGGTCGATTATGAGCAAATGCGGCACCCATTTTGCGGAAAGCTTTTTTTATACCCAAGTGATCATTTAAAATTGAAACCACAATCTCTTGCAGTTTTAATCTTTGATTGGCCAATATCATATCTTGAAGTTTTGAGTGTACAGACCTCAACATGGCGTCCAGAACGTTCGACATTTTCCGTGTTTGTACGGCCACAACAAAATTCAGTAAACTACTTTTTTATCATTGAAATTGATGGTGCAGAGTTCCCATAGTATTTATCAAGCTTAACCTTTGTTTGAGTGATGGTTTTTTTCCGCAAAAAATAATGCTTAATGAGCACACGAAGTTTACTTTTTTCCATTTTCTTTTCAAATTACAAAGTAGTCTGCTATCAATGGCTGTCAAACACAAACTAAATGACGCAGTTTATTAAAATTTTGACAGGAGTCAGCCTCTTGGTAGGAGCTGTGTTGCCCTTTCAGTTGAGAAGCGGGAAATTCAAAAAGTCACGGACAAATTAACCCGCCGTCGTATTGGTGATATCCGCTATAAGACTTTATTTGCATTGTTGCCATTATTTTTCATATATGAACAGTGGCGTAGCTAGAGTTTTTGAAAAAGAAAAAGGTACAATTTTCTCAATTTTATTTTTTTTGTAACCCTTTTTTGCATTGTGTTGGCGGAAAGAGGCAGGCTTGTTGACACTTTTTTACAGTTAGCTACGCCACTGTTCCAAAGTGTAGTGCACAGTTACAACAGACAATAAAGTTCTCTAGAAGAAAGTTGACAGTTCATGCGTCAAACATTTTATATGTCAAACGGAAAAGAAAGATTGTCATTTCAGTTTGGATGTAATTAAGTAGACTCTATTAACAAACATTTAATTAGTAAACAGCAGTGACATAATGGCAGCTGTCATTTGAACAATTACCATTTAAGTAAATCTTATGTCAATTGCCGTTTAATTAATTAATTTTGCAATTATGGTGCTCAAATCCTAACTTCTACTAATGAGAAATAACGTTATTACTTGCAGCATTTATTGTAATAATTATGCGCTGTAATAATTGAAATAGATTTTGGAGTTAGATACACATTTGAAAACTATATGTTTTTAATACTAATACAAAGATACTACTTTGCAAACAGTAGGTTTTAATCAAAGTTATAACCCAAATTTTTATTTTATGGACGTATCTTTGATGACTGGTTCTTTTATGATTGTTAGTTGACTTTTGTATATATTTTTGTTTTCAGCATGAACATACTCATGTTATTACTTGTGTTTATTGTAAAGCAGTTGTTATTTTATATTTTTTTATTGTGTAACAGGCTGTTGACAACTTGGAAGATAATGGATAGATAATATGATGATTCTATTTCAGTGTATTATCAATAGCGCTTAAGATTAATGCTTAAGCATTTAATGCGATATTGACATTTTTTGAGTTTCTAGAAAGCATTAATTTATTTTTTAGATGGTAATAGCATCAAACTACTTTTTAATTATATTAATAGGTTTGTTCCAACCGACATCGCTCGGCAGTTTGCAAACTGGTTGCGACTAATACATGGATTATTTTTGCGCAAGCGCCGACTTTGTACTGACCCCAAACTGAACACAAATTGCTTGCCGGTTGGAACGCGCCACAACCAAGTTTTTGACTAAATTCAAACATGAATTAATAAAACAATTTACTACGTTTTTTTTATCACAAATTTGTGATAAATCGTTTTATTATTTCATTAACATAAATTATCACGTAGTAGAGGTCGCAACCATCAATTATATTAAATTCAAACAGTTTTAAAAAGTGAGGTTATGTAATGTAAACAAATATTAAAAACTAAAATTGTTTAACATATCACACCTGACGTTGTGTATCACATTATTCTATTACTATTTTTATACAAATAAATATATAGTTAAACAGTTACTCATCTTTAAAAAACTATTTTACAATGAACTTTATTCCTTTATTTTTCACTAAAACTATAATTAAGTTTCAGATAAATAAATTACTGTTATTATCATTAAATTTAAATTCTACTAATTAAATTAATTGCGGTAGATGCTGCAGGAGGTATTTCAATTTCATTAATTTCAATAATTTCAATAGCGGCAACATTTTTACTCTCTGCGCATGACTGGGACGGTTCCGGATTTTTAATACATGCTTCTGATCGCTGACTGTTTCTGACGGTCCACAACTTGGTTGCGGACGATTTGGGGTCAGGTTGGAACGCCCGACTTCTAGTCAGAGTCATGGTTTGTGTACGGTTGGAACGCGAAAGTTCAACTGCGCACAATCCTGACGGTCCCAAACCGCGTTTGGTGTCGGTTGGAACAAACCTAATATTATTTTTATTTTTATTTTTTAACGTTTTAGTATTGTCAGAATATCAAATGCTGCAGGTATCATCTGCAAACAAAGTGAATTGTAAATTGAATAAATACTAAGACCAAGCAAGGAATCTTGAGGATGGAATGTACTACAAGTTGCTCAAAACATATTTTTTTAGAAATTTGTATTAATTGTTGACGGGTTTCTAAGTATGAACTAAACTAGCAATCAAAATTTGTTAAAATGACAGTTTACATTGTTAGCAAGCAAGATTTGTTAAAATGACAGTTTATATTGTTAGCTAACAATATACAGGGTGTTAATGAATAGGGGTAACAAACTTCTAGGGTAGAGTAGGGGGGTTTATTTAAGGTACGTTATATTTATGTTCACCCTAGAAATAGTTCAATTTGTGTTACTTGTTACTTAAATCATCATACATACATACAATCAGCATACTTTTTAAGATTATGTTAATATGATGTTAGTTTACGGCGATGCACATTGTAATGGTAGACTTGCGACACGCTTGTATACAGCCCGATTTCTAAATCGTCTAATACCTTCTAATAGAGTGATTGCAAAAGTTTATCAGCGATTGCAAGATATTGCAGTCAACAAGGTAAATTGCGGAGTTGCTAGACATCGTCTAACTTTACGATTTGATGAAGATGTGCTTCATAAGCTAGAGCAGAAATTGCACGTAATATTGGTGCTAATCATGTAAGTGTTTAGCAAGTTTTGAAAGAACGTCAACTCCACCTCTATCATCTGCAAAACGTTCAAGCTTTAAGTCCAATCGATTTTCCACTACGTATCAACTTTTCTCGTTGGTTTGTAAATTGCTATCGCTTACAGCCTCAATTTCCACGGTAGGATCTTTTTACTGATAAAGCAACATTTAACAGAGAAGGTATTTTTAACTTTCGCAACTATCCTATTTAGTCCGACGAAAACGCTCATACTATTTGACAATCTAAATTCCACGTAAATTGCTATCGCTTACAGCCTCAATTTCCACGGTAGGATCTTTTTACTGATAAAGCAACATTTAACAGAGAAAGTATTTTTAACTTTCGCTAGTATCCTATTAGTCCGACGAAAACGCTCATACTATTCGACAATCTAAATTCCAAAACAAGTTTGGAATCAACGTGTGGGCTGGCATTGTTGACGTTTGATTGAGCCATACCTTTTTTCACCTCGTCTCACAGATCTCATTTACAAAATTTTTTTAGAAGAAGTCTTGCCAGAATTGTTGGAGGAAGTACCAATGGGAGTGTTAAATTTTTTTTTTTTTTTTTTTTTTTTTTTTTTCATTTATCAAATGAAGAAACTTTTATTTAAAACAATTGTATTTTTAATATGTAATTTTATAAGACAAGCAAATCATTTTGTATTAAGCCTTTTTTAAAACTTAATGATTCTTTTAAGAATTCAGCAATGCAAGTATTCCAGCACCTCGGCGCTTGCTTTAATCCATAGAGACTGCGTTTTAGTTTACAGACTCGATTTGTGCCATCTTGATAACCAACAGGTTGTTTCATGTAAATCTCTTCTTTTACTGTGCCGTTTAGAAAGGCAGTTGACACATCGAACTGACATAGTTTTAAGTTTTCTCTAGCAGCTATAGCAACTAGAGATCGTACTGTTGTCAGTCGAACAACTGGACTGAATGTTTTATCATAATCCACTCCAGGTTGCTGTGCGTAACCTTTGATAACCATTCTGGCTTTGTATCTCTCGACGGAATCATCAGGGTTCATTTTTACTTTATACACCCATTTGCTTGGTAGGGCTTTACGTCCTTTGGGTAGATGTACGAGATTCCAGGTTTGGTTATTACTCAAGGAAGTAATCTCATTATTCATGGCTTCTTGCCATTTTTCTTTGTCAGGAGATTCTATTGCTTCTTTGTAGGTCACAGGTTCTTTAGGCTTGTGAAGGTTTTCAATTTCTTCAGCTGCTGCTAAAATAAAATCGCTTAGGAGTTGTGATATTTGACCTGTCTCTCAATAACCTCGGATTAGCAATTGAGTTATCTTCAGCAACAACAGTTTGTACCGTTTCATCACCATTGACAATGTTCGGAGAACCGGAAAGAGATTTGTTGTCGCTTTCTATATTTGTTGGTTCTACATGTTGAACTTCTTCAGTGCTATCGACCAAATTATGTTGCAACGTTTCATCGTCGTCTTGATCACTTGTGTCATCATCGCTGTCAGTTTGCTGATCATCTCCTTTTTTATCATCGTCAAACATAACCTTCGGTGTTTGTTGTGATGAAGTTTGTTTTGGTTTTTCGTGTATAAATACTATATCATTTAAAAGTTTGGAGACTTTATCTTCATTGCGTTCATCGTAATACATAACATTCATCGTTTTAGTGTCTTTTGATATGATTATTTTATTTTTGGAAGGTATATAGATTCGGAAAGCTTTGGAAGTTTCAGAATATCCTACAAACATGCCAGGGATTGCTTTTGGTGCAAATTTGTGAACTTTTGTGCCTTTTATTAAAACATAAGTTTTGCAACCAAAAATGTACAAATGATTAATACATGGTTTTCTTTTAACCCACTGTTCAAATGGTGTTTGGTTCTGAATGCCGCTATTTATACTCCTATTTGATAGATAATTTGAAGTTGATATTGCTTCGCCCCAGAATTTTAATGGTACTTTTGCGTCAATCATCATTGCTCTTGCTTTCTCTACCAAGGTACGGTTTTTCCGCTCAGCAACACCGTTTTGATTTGGGGTATATGGTGCGGAGAGCCTGCGCTGTATACCGCAACTTCTTAAATAAGTGTCAAACTGTTTGTTTACATATTCCGTGCCGTTATCCGATTGTAAGAATTTAATTTTGTTCCCAGTGTGGGTTTCTGCTAACTCTTTATATTCTTTAAATTTTTCAAAGACTTCGCTTTTGTTTTTAATCATGTAAACTTCACTATATCTGCTGTAGTCATCAGTAAAAATTACAAAATACTTGTTGCCACCTATTGTAGACGTTTGAATTGGACCACAAACATCGCTATGAACCATTTCGAGGCATTCTGTTGTTCGTTGTGTGGTTTTCTCACGGGGAGCAGGTACTAGATGTATTTTCGCTTGAATACATGTTTCACATCAGCATTTTTAGATACAAAAGAGACTGTACCTTTTCCTGTAATCTCTGCAGTGTGTTCCTCAGTTGCGAAGTTTAATTTACTGGATGTTTGCTCTAAATTTTTGAATAAGTCTCGTTGATAAGTCATGTGAGAGGTACAACCACTGTCTAAGACCCATGTGTTTTTATCAGGCTTATTGTTACATGTGAGAAGGTTCTGCGTAGCAAAATGATTCTTTTGAGAGTCGTTATTGTGTTTAATAGGCTTCTCATGTTCTTTTATCCAACAGCTTGTACAAATTCTGTGACTCTTTCTTTTGAAAATATTAAGTTTTCGTTTGCAAATTTTGCAAGACACGTAGAGAGCTTCTTCGTGAAATGTTTCAGGTTCGTCATTACTAATCAAGTTTTGGCTGTGACGAGATTCACATTCTTCTAATATTTTAGTTTTAAGCTCTTCGGGCTTTAAAAGAGTGTCTCGCGATTCTATAGCTACTCTGAAATTTTCATATTCTGAAGAGAGACTGTATAACATCATGATTGTCAACATATCCTCGTTAATTGTAACGTCCATGTCTGCCAGTTTGTCAACTGTATCCATAAACTTGTTTAGATGACTGCGTACATCGTGTCCTTCTAGTTTTGCTAGGATCAGTTGTTTTAATAAAGTCGCCTTTCGAGCAGGTCCCTTACTGGCGTAAATTTTATTCAATTTTTCCCATAAAGCTTTGGCAGTAGTGCAATTTTTAATTTGTTTCAGTTCAGAAGGAGCGATTATGAGGATGAGCTCAGATCTCGCCTGTCTGTCTCCTTCTTTAGCATCTTCTTTAGCATCGTCTGCTAGGGAAGTTTCGACATATTTCCATAGTTTGTTTCGTACTAATACGGCTTCAGCTTGTATCACCCATGTATCGTAGTTATCTTTTTTAAGATGATCGATTTTGTATTTCGACATTTTTGACAAGGGTACTTACGCAGTATATTTTGATTTCGTGTGTGTAGTCTCGTGCTTATTTTACGGACGCGAACCACGCTCTGCTACCATGTTAAATATTAGACTTTTCAATTTAATAAATATAATTTTGTACTAACTATTAATAAATCATATTAATAAATCAGTTTCAAAGTTTAATATTTAACAGGGAGTTTGCCGACAGATGAGGTTGCAACATGACGGTGCGCCGGCACATTTTTGCTTGTTGTTTGGGACTACTTCAACAAACAGTTTGGGGATAGATGGATTGAGCGAGAGGGGCCAGTAACGTGGCCGCCACAATCCCCCAACCTAACGCCCATAGATTTCTTTTTGTGGGGTTACATGACAAGTCTGGTGTACGATACGCCAGTCGAATCTGAAGAAGATTTGTTAGCGCATGGAAATTCAAGAAACGCCTGGTAGTTTTGAGAGGGTTTATGAAAATATGCTGCAAAGGTGCAATGTTTACATCGAAGTTGGTGGTAGACATATTGAGCAATTATTGTGACCATGAGTACGGTTAGAGATAGATCCGAATATGCTGTTTAAAAAAAAGGACAACTTAATTGCCTATAATTTTTATATCCTATTATTTTTTAAGAGAGATATTTAAATTAAAAAAACAAAAAAGTTTTTGACGTGCAGCTTCTGGGTGAACATGGTTGCCTATGAGTTTATAAATAAAAAGTGTCTCAAATGAACCGCCTTATCCATCATAGAAGTTTGTTACTGCTATTCATTAACACCCTGTATATATTGCTTACTTCTAGAAATGTGCATAGAGAATAGTCCCGATTGTATTTTTATTTCTTTTTAAATTTTTGTTGTTAACTAATTAATGTTTAGTCAACTAGTTACTCATGACAAAAGAACTAAGCAAGGTCATAAATGCAGCTGTGTCGTATAATAATTTAAAATAAATGTAGTTAATAAACAATCATTAAAAGACTTGTGATTTTTATAAAGGTGGCAAATTTTGTTAGCCACACATATTTATACAAAAAATATTTACTTTATTTATTTGTTTTCTTTTATCATATCGACATTTTTTAAGTTGCTTTTTTTTACAAAATACCGGAATTACCCATTGCATGGAATTTCCCTGCTTTCTTTTATTTACTACATTTTACTGCATATTTAACACTTAATTATTATGATTAATTATCATAAATAAACTAACTATTTGTTATGATAATATAATAACAAAAAAAAAAACTATTTATTGTAGTAAACAACTATATTCGTAGTGGTGCTTTATATTATGCTTTTTTACAGGCGTAACTAGCAATCAAAGCACCTGCGCATCTTTTATAAGTACATGCTCGTTTTTTATAATTCTAAGGGTGCGTTTATGCTGCACATCGCCGGCGCTGCTCGCCAAGATTGGCGCTGGGATGTTATGGCGATGATGAAACAAACCTATATAATCTTATGGGAGCATATATGCTGCACTTCGCACATCGCCGCGCTGCTCGCCACATTCCTCGCCACTGCGATGTGAACAAAATAGTTTGTTTTTTATAATCGGATCATCGCCGCACATCTTCAAACTGATTGGTCCGTTTAGTGCCAGTTTTCTGAGACGTTAACATTAATGTAATTTATATTATACCGATGCTGTGAAATTGAAATCTGGCGAAGTAGAAAACCGTTTAAATAACAACTTTTATATTTTTATTCAAAGTGTAAGCGATGAATCGTCTTATTAAACTTCTGCTTTGGCAGAACATTACTGAAATTGGTACTAGCTGTAGGAACTAAAAAGTGGTCCTAAAAAATTAAATTATTTAGTAGATTCTTCAGAAATTCAAGAAAAAACTGTTAAAATATGTTAACTTTTGGAATTAAAATCAGGGAA
Source organism: Tachinus rufipes (assembly GCA_963932245.1). Taxonomy (NCBI): domain Eukaryota; kingdom Metazoa; phylum Arthropoda; class Insecta; order Coleoptera; family Staphylinidae; genus Tachinus; species Tachinus rufipes. The sequence goes on along the minus strand of OZ010741.1, from coordinate 37,722,275 downwards.
CACTTTTACATAGGAAAACGCTACAACCAAACTTTACTAAATTAATCGGTTCAAATTGCAGAAATGATTTCATTTCCCTGTTTATTACGTAGGACAACCCAAACTTTAAAGTGGCCAAATACTTCTTATTTCTCTACACTCGATTTTTTTAATAATACTTTTCTGCTCTACATTTATTTTATTTTATCTGTTTTTATTTGTTTTATGTTTGATTATGTGACGACATCAATTAAATGAAATTAAATTAAATGCTTTATCCGGATTCTTAGAAAAGTTTATATTTCCGTTCAGCTTCTGATATAACCAATATTCCAATATTTTAAAAAATATGGTATATAAAATTATATACATTATCATTAGTATCATAACACATACAATCATTTTAATAATGTGACGCAGAACGCATTATATTGTTTACTATTACTAAGAAAATGTTATCACAAGGTATATAACGATGTATATAATATACATTTTCATTTCATTATATAATTGCCTGTAAACAATTTTCTCATGTACTTGTCATCGAAGTGATATTTATGTATTTCTACGCAATCAGGACAATATACAAGATTACATAAAGTGTTTGGTTTACACAGGAATTTCATTAAAATATTTGTTTAATTAACTATATGTTAATTTAATTAGATATTATCGGCAACAGGTGATTAATTAAAAGGTAGTAGCGTTACTTGGCGGATTAGAAATTACAGTTAGTTAAGTTTGAAATATATTTATAGTAACAATCTTAAAAATGCTTTGTGTACAAATAACTTCGAATGAAAGTTATTTATTATTATTTATATAGTTTGTTTAAAACCAAAAAAGTTTGATTTGAAACTTGGTGTCTGTAAATCTAAAGTTTAGAATAGAAAGGAGAAGAAATGAAAATATAAAAGATAAAATGGGAGTTAAACATGCCATTGTAGATGATATAAGAAGTATACAACTCAGATGGTACGTACATGTACAGAGGCTGGATTAATATCAATTACCAAAGAAAGTGTTACACTAGACATTGCAAGGACAAAGAAGATCAAGGAAAAGCTGAAGTGAGGGTACTGATGGAGAGATCCATAAGAGAGGCCAGCAATAAACTAGAAGTTTTGCTAGATTTTGTCTATTATAATTAGTCGCCGTACGTTGACAGTTAGTGGTCCTTAAGAATAAACACTTTTCACACGCTTGGTACACAACTTAATTTTTAGTTTTTTCACTTTACTTCTTTGTGCATGCTGACAACACAAAACGAGTTCTGGTTCTTATATTTGCGGTTTTACCCAAGAGTTTTTGTAACAAGTTAGCGGATATTTGAGGCTTTTGCTATATTTTGGCGGAGACGCTATTTGCTTGGGGGACTGTATGAACTTCAATTTTGATCTTTACCATGCCTTTTGTTATGTTACAATTACTGCAGAGTGAGTAACTTTGGGTGCGGCCTTCAAGATACCTATCTGCTATCTTTTTCTGCAAAGATAGGTGATTGTTTATATGTTTATGTTTGTGTCGTTTATGTTACACAATTGTTTATACGTTTACACGTATATGCCTTTGTTACAGTCCATGAATAGTTGGTATATCGACACCAATCAGTTGTGGATAGACAGTGTTTGGTATCTTTAAAACCGGTATAAACCACTTTGCAACATTGCAAATTATGCAAAACATTATTTCGAATTCTGTTATTATCAGCTTTTCAGTGTTACTACAGATAACTGATTAAAAATAAATGGTAATGCAAGCAATCTCAATTTTTTGTACGCAACACTAAATCTTAAAACTGACACGACAGATTATTGTAAAATTTTGACAGGACGTAGAGAATTTAATTTGAAAACTTATGTTTTTTTCGAAGATTTTTTCAGAATGGCTTTTACATTTTTTTAAGTTGATGGTTGCAACGTTTTTCTACCGATTCGATTTTTACGAGACACGCATTATTCACAGCGGGTACCAAAATATTTTCACATATTGGTTGAAGGAATTTATTCAATGTGCAGATTTTTGGTCATGACGTGGAGTTCAAAAAATTAATGTTGCAATTTCAATTATTTTTAATTTGATCTTTGAAATCGATAAATAAGATTCTTGTAAGTTAAAAAGTGTGCTTTTTATTTTATTTTTTTATTCATTTATCATTTTTCCCACATGGATTGCAACGATTTTTGGTTTTTATGATTCTTTTTAGAATCCATGTTTTTTATCTGATGCATTATTTCAACCCTTAATTTAAATAACACCATTTACCTTTTTCACCAGCTGAAGTCAAACTACAAGTTTATTTTGCCATTTGAAAATCTGCGATCTGAGATTCCACAATTTTACAACACCAGTTCAGCACGGATTTTTGATTTAAGCATTTGTTATAAAATTGTGTCGTACCAACAGAGTAATTAAGTAGTACTTTTTCAGAGGGTGCCACTGGTTTACCCGGCTTTGTAAGATACTGTGCTTTATTTTATCCGAAGCATCAATTATATCCACAAATTAAATTGAGAAAAAATTTCAAATATTTGTACAAATAAACTAGTAACAGCTTGTGAAAGGCGGAGAAAAACGAGATATTAGGCAAATAGTTGTTTTATGCCAAATAATAGAAGCGTCCAGGGGTTTAACTTAGAGGATTGCGTTAAGTCTCATTTGAAAGAGGAGGAAAATGTATATAAATGCTACATTATTTTTGAGTTTTTATTTTTGTTTTTCTAAGCCAAACGCGGTTTCACAAAAGTGAAAGACTAATGAAGCCACTATGTCTGATTTTTAATTATTGATTTGAAATGTTTGATAGTTTAACAAATTTGTAAAAAGAATCAGTACCCAAGCAAGAACAGTAGTCATAAAAGGGCATACAAAGCTTATAACGACAATTTATTTTTGATACAAGGCTAATTACTGACATCAGAGGGAAGGAAGTAAACATAATTATAGGGGACATGAATGCCAAAGTGGGACCGGGAGAAGTTGAAGATGTGGCGGGCGGATTCGGTTTGGGCGTGAGAAATGATAGAAGTGCCTAATAGAATTTTGCCAAGAAATGGAATTTGTAATAATGAACACCTACTTCAAACTATACTTCAGAAGGCTCTACACGTGGAGATCTCTAGCCGATAACCAACAGAGAATAGTAAGGAATTAAATTGACTACCGACATTCTATCAGATCATAACCTTCTACAGGCTTGCACCAAAATACGACTGAAGAAAATAGTCAAAAGGAGACGCCCAAAAAAAGTTGATACACAGAAACTTAAACAAAGTAATGTTCTACAAAAAACTAAAGACAGGATAAATAGTGAACTATACATCATTTCTGAAAATAGCAACCCTGAAACACAAGCAGAAGATCTGTGGAATCAAATAAAAACAGCGATAAGAAAATGAAAGAAGCAATAGGAAGCAAGCAACAAAGAGGAGGGGGCGTAATCCTAGACTCAGACAATGACATCATCACAGAATCTGACAAAATACTATCAAGATGGAAACAATATATTGAAGAGCTTTTTGGAGACATAGATATGACAACAATATGACTACAACATTGGGTCACAAAGGGCCAATTATTACTCAACAAGAAGTAGAAGCAGCAATCAACCGATTGAAAATCAACAAGGCTTCGGAACCAGATCAGATACACGGGAAAATGCTCAAACTGTTAGATCCAGAACAAGTGAAATTGGTGACTACGCTCCTCAACAAAATCTACACAGAAGATACCATACCATACCAAAAGATTGGCTAATATCTACATTTATTCCACTCCCAAAGAAAGCAATCGCAACAAAAAGCTTAGAACACAGAATAATCAGTCTGAGTTACGTTCTAAAAGTATTCCTCAATATCATCCAAACTCGCGTATATAGAAAACTAGACGACAACATCAGTCATACACAATTCGGCTTTAGAAAAGGACTAGGAACTAGAGAGGCGTTATTTGCCATACAAGTTTTTATCCAAATAGCACGCGACATCAACGCAGATGTATTTGCATGCTTTATTGATTTCGAGAAAACATTCGAACGCGGAATTGACAACAGAGACATAGACATAATATCCAATCTGTAGCTACAGCAAAAGGCTTTGGTCCGGGTAGAAGACCAAATATCCGAGGAGTTTAGAGTGAAGAGAGAGGTCCGCTATCATCATCATCTGCTGTTTAACGAATATTTAGAACAGCTATTCAAAGAAGCACTAGACAACGTAGAGGAAGGTCTAGTAATAAACGGCGAAACAATAAACAACCTCAGATATGCGGACGGCACTGTTCTGATCGCTGATACTGCCGAAGGACTTCAGAGACTGATAGACTGCATATCAAACGTGAGCGAACGATACGAAATAAAGTTGAACTGCAAAAATACGCAAATCCTAATCTTCAGCAAAAACCGCATAGATAACCTTCGGTTCACTGCTAACAATACAACGTTACCAATGGCTGAAACAATTACATACTTAGGATGTACACTTAATAAAGAATGGGATCACTCTTTGGAAATAATATGCCGAATCGAGAAGGCAAGAGGCGCATTCAATGAGGGACATACTACAAGTGGATCAATGTGATTGTCAAGATCCATAGAGGATAGGCCCTTAAAGAAGAAAAAGAAGAGGTTAAAACTACCATTAGGGAATGTTGTTACAAATTTAGGAAGTGGAATATCGTAAAACTAATACGGAAAAAAAAGAAAATAAAGAGGATAAAGTTTAACAACCTAACAAAATCTATAATTTTGAATAAGCATAAGTTGGTATTGAAAGACAATAAAAACTACTTGTTTGTATCACCGTCTGAAGATGGCCTTGTAGAAGGTTGAAACATGTTACGGTTTTTTAAATATATTTGTGATATAGTACATAGTAAATGTTTTATTTATCATAAAAAACTATTATAAGTATTAAAAAAACTTTGCTTTTCCCCAAATATTTTTTATGAATTTAATTTTGGTATTAAATCATTTATTCAATTTTTTAAAATGATAATTGTGTAGATTTACACGAATCAACATGTCTTTCAAGGCAGTTTTTGCTATGCAATGAAACACTTTGTCAAACTTTTAATTCTCCATAGAGTATATTAAACCCAAAGTTACTAAAAGAAATTAATAAAACAAGCTTTTTGACAATATCCAATCAAGATTATTTTATAACTTACGGCAATTACTTAAAATTATGACTGCTACTTAATACAAATTCAGTGTACTTGTTTTAGCAATTGAAAACCATGTCCAAAATTAAATTTAACCAAAATTTAATCCTTCACAAGCTCAACAACAAACTATGTTGGATATTTAGTCAACTATTGCTACCCAGTTTTAAGACTATCGCAATGTACATGCACAAAACCTAAGTTCAACCTTGTAAATTATAACAAAACAGAACTTAGTAAATTGGAACATTATTAATTCAGGACATTAGTTTAATAACGAGTGATTCATTTAGAGGTACTTTTTTTTAAACAAAAAAAAAACAAATTTTATTGGTAAATCTTTACAAAAGAACCATTTTTTACATTAAATTCTTACAAAAGTTGAATTTTGTATGCTTTTAATCCAAGATCTTTTCGTAAAATAAGTCAAGTTGTTTCATACGACAAGCTAAGCTGTTGAGAACGGCGTCGAATCGTTTTATCACGGTCATAGCGTATACTCTCAGCTACCGCAGCTATATTTTATTCAGTATGTGCTGGATGTGGTCTATTTGGTCGCGTATTATTCAATATAGAAATTGGGTTTTACATTTTTTGATGGTACGGAAGTGTGCGTTTGTTAGGCTGATTATGTAGAGTATGTAGACCATAAGTTGATCTAAGCGCACGAAATACATTCCTTGCAGAGCGCTGATTTTCGTAATACAGCTAAATATTGTGTAGACGTTGTCCCGTGCTAGTCTTTCTATGATGAAATGTCAAAATACACTTAACAAAAATACCATGACAGTTTGTCAATTTGTACTGAAAAAATTACATCTAAATGGCTGCGTTCAGAACGACTCATCAGTTGCAAACGCTGAGTCATCAATCGGAGATAAGCAATAATTTATTTTTTTAAATATTTTTGCCGATTAAACTCTAGTGTCTAATGAGTGGCTTTGTCATCAAAGAAGCTTACCTAAATGTGTGATGAGTAAAATGACGAGCGCTGTCAAACAAACGATGACTCAGCGGCGGCGTTCAGTCTGCATGATTGACAGTGATGAGTAGTTCTAAACGCATCTAAAAACAGCCAATGAATCACCCAATACATAATTGATTAGTGTCCATTTAATTATAATTACATCTACTACTAGACCAGTTAAAGAATAAACTTTTCTTTAACAGTTGTAGAACCTAATATTATCTTTACCTATACAGGATTGCTTCTTTACAAACTTAGGCAATAAAAAGTAGATTTGTTTTTTATATAAACGTACGTTCTATCTATCGGTTCAGATGCTTAAAATTTTAAGTTTTATAAAACGTAGCCTAGCTTTGATTTAGCAAAACAAAATAATTATCTGCCGGAAATAGTTTTTGTCAGTTTGTGTCTATATATTTTATAGTGGAAACTCAGCGAGAAAATATGAACATAAATTTTTTAATCAACTGTCACATCTCCTATGATGCATTATTTAGAAAACTTTGCATGACTACTACTTGACTCTTTTCCTAAATATAAATGAACGTATATATAGAGGAATTTTTATTATAAATAATTTAAAATTTGTACTATTATTAGTTTTCTTTCTCAAATTGCATGTCCTATCATAATATACTATTTTTTTATTATGCATATAGCTCATTCGTATAATCATATGCGCAAGATATAACAAACATTAAAATTATATTTTGACAAGCGTATTTTTTCTATAAAAATATAAATAAATAATTTATTTTTGAACAAAGTTTTTATTGGTACAATTTTATTTTCATATAAAATAAACATTTACAAATTTAATTTATTTAATTAATGTTTTTAATTTTCAGCTTATTTGATCATCTTCTTCTTCATGGCGTCCTTTGCTTGGTTGAACATAATCTGCTTCGATATGTATATGGCTTTTGGGTAAGTTAACGATTTAATAGTATAATATTATTATAGTATGTACTTTCTAAAGGAATTTCTAATAGGTGTGGTAAGTTATTTAATTAGAATTGTAACCATATACAGGGAGAGCCAGAAGGAAAAGGAAATATTGAAAAAAGAATTATATGATCATAGACGATTTGAATAGTTTTGGAAATACAGCTGCGCAAAGTTAAACAAGTAGTTTATTCAGTTGTTCTTATAAATTGATATTTGTACCATCAATCCTCAACATAACAACGTACCGCAACATAACTGCGTACCGCAACATCGTCTCGTAACATTTTCTTTGATCCGACGGCAGAAAACCGACAAGCGATGGGACGCTGTTGCGGGGTGAGGTTGTGCGAGGATGTTACGCGACGGTGTTGCGGTACGGCAGATTGTTGCAAGTGTGTACGCAGTATTATAAGTGTGACATTCCGATTTAAGCCGATATGGTGTATGTGTACGGGTTTTGTAACAGTAGTGTCAATGCTTTTGTAGAACATTGCCGTGGATGAATAACAGAACTTCTTTTGGCAACACGGAACGGGATGTACTATCACCACGAAAAGCTCCGAGATATAATTCTTGTGTAGTGGTTTAGTACCTTAAGAGGCCTCTATACTCCCGGCCAGTATAGGGAATTATATGTATACGGGCGCCAAGATAACTAATGCATTGGTTAACATAATTTCAATCCAAGACCAGATTTAGAAAACTTAAATATTTATCTACGATTGGATGGAGGGGTTTTAAGAATAATGTTGTTATTAATTTCTTATGATGGATAAAGCTTGCACATTTTTTTAATCTTATGAGTTTTAATAAAATTAGGTTAATAGTTGCCGATTTTATGCGGTTTCAAACTATCATCTACCTGTATAACACAAGGCACAATAACAGTATGTTCAGTGTTAAAACTTATTTTGGACATCTGGTTACAGACATCTGTACTCAGAGCCGTAATAAAAAGGTTTTACATGGCTTAACTATAATTTAATTTACATAATCCTGAAGTTTTTGTTTTTTGCAAATTATACCTGGAGGCGTAGTAAAGGTTTTATTGCCATCTGACTAACGTTTATAATAATTTTACAATTATAGAAAAGTCCGCTTGTTAAGAGTTAAGCCGTTAATATAATTTTGAGGTTTTAGGTTTGATGATGACTAAATGACCAATCTTCAATTAGATAAGATTGTTACTATTTCATTTTGTTTGAGTTTATAGTTATCCCTGGAGCATCTATTTCAAAAATGTTGTCGAAGTGGTTTGAAAAATTGCCACTTTGATAATATATTTTGTGCTGGTGACAGTAACTTTGGTTCTACATATGTCATTACATTATCTTTAATAAGAAAATGTCTGGGTGTTAATATTGTTTTGTCCATTGGGTCTTTGGAAGTTTGAGTGGCCTGGGGCATAGCTTCTATTTGACACAACAGTGCTGACATCTTTTTAAATTTGAGAGATGCATTGCCTACTATTTCACGTTATGCTTGTTATTTCATTGATTTTACAGCAGCCTCTCATAATCCTCCAAAATAAGGTGCTTTGGGAGGAATAAATTGTTACTTGATATGTTTTTGCGTTAAGAAACTTCTTAATCTATTGGTGTCACTTTCTGATTCAATTAATGTTTGTAATTTACTTATTTTGTTATTGGCTGACACAAAGTTTGTTGCATTGCCAGAGTATAAATGACATATATGTCCTCGAGGTGATATGAAGCGTTTAAATGTTTTTCAGAATTGCTTTTTTTGTGGAAAGGCTTGTAACTAACTCTAAATGTACCGCCTTTGTGGCATGCATACAAACACTGAGAAGTATGTTAATTTGCTTTTTGTTGATTCATGCTTGATTGAAATAGGTCCGCAAAAAAACATTTTTTTGTTAATGAATGGGCGTGCTAGTACCGTTCCATGGTTAAGTTATGTGGATATTTTTCACACATTTTTTTAGAATTTTGATTAGTACTACTCATTTACCTTCTATGATCTAGAACCGACATCGAATGACTGTAGCTTGAGTTCCTGCATGAAAGACCTTGTTGTGTTGATCATGAATTATTATTTTTTTGAGATCATATGAACTATAGGATGTATAGGGTGTTGGTTAGTATTTGTGATTCATGTAATTGACCTGGGACGCGTATTATTTCATCTTTGTCAATAAATGGGTTCAATGCAAATAACTGGTTTCCGTATTTGAGTTGTTTGCTGAAAGTCCTTGAATTCCTGTTCAAATACGTATTGTTGTACCATTTTGACAATATTCTTATGCGAAGCGTTTATCTCATTTACTGTAATTTGCCCTTTTTGTCTATTTCCTTGCTTTGCTTTGCAGTTGTTATTGGGCAGCGTGCATAAAAACTAGCATTAGTTTTCACTGGCAAAATTTAAGCATTTGCTTCAATTTTAGTGAATAAAACATCAGCTAAAGGTATTGTTAAATAGTAAAAGCTTTTACTTTTAGTTCTTACTTATTTTTCCAGCTATTGCTTAAAACTATGTGAATAAAACTCAGCAACTACTTAAATTTTATTAGTTAAAGCTAGTAATTTGTCAAGCGTGGTCGTAAATATTATTCAAAACGATCTAACTGTCGAACTCAAAAATATAAAAATTTATATACATTTTCTGAACATAATTTAGAGTGGCTAGCTGAACATTTTCTGGGATGAAAAACGAGGTGTAAAGCACCTCATGTGCTAAACAAAAAGTGCAAATATTTCTACGTTTTGTGAGCGATCCCGGATTTTAAATAAGAATTGTAAAAAATGAAGGGGTTCATAGAACAACTGTGTGCAAAATAGTTAATTTGATGCTATCAAAAATTGTGGACAAACACATATTTGGATAAAATTTCCCACAGAAATGGATGATATTAATAAAGCACAATTGAATTGGTCAAATAAATATCAATTTCCTTTTGTAATCGGTGCAATTGATTGCACACACGTCAGAATCCAGAAACCAAGTCACCATGGTGATGAATACTGTAACCGTTAAGGTTTTTGTAGCATCAATGTTCAAGCAACATGTAATGCTACGGAAGAATTTACCAGTATTGATGCTCAATGGGCAGGGTATGTGCATGATAGTCCAATATTAAAAAAATCTGATATATAGAGTCATGATTACACAGAGAAATAATGCAATATTACTTGGGGATGTGAGATATGGTATAACACCTTGGTTACTTACTCCCTATAAAAATCCGCAAATTCCGCAAGAAATTGCATATAACAACTTACACACAAAGGAACGGGTAATCATAGAAAGATGTTTTGGTTAACTAAAAAAAAGATTTCCAATATTGCAATATTTAATAAGAGTGCAAATACAGAATGTTTCTAGGGTTATAATTAGTTGTGCAGTACTTCACAACATAACTAAATATTTAACCGAAGACTTGGCAGATGATGAAAACAAATACGTAGTGCAAGCAGAAGAAGATGAAATGTATGATGATAAGCACAATTTGCGGAGATTAGAGCAACAAAGAAGAGATGAGATTAAAAATATGATATATCATCTTGATAATTAAAGTATCAATTATAGTTAAAGTTATATAATAAAATTATTATGTTAAAGTTTTATTCTTACTATATACTAAATTAACATACAAAATGGTTTTTATTAACCAACAATTAGCAAAGTTAAAGTAATTGAGTGTACTTACGTCCATCATCTGAACTAAAAATTTGTATATGTGTTTCACTTTTTTCTTCTTCTAATTTCTCCAAGATCAACTGTTCTTTTTTTGTTTGCATCCTAATTAATTAGCTGTTCAAGTAACGCAAGTCTTCGTAATTCAATTGTGCTTAGTCCCTTTGTCTCTTCGGTTTCTATAAGTTTAGTTTTCATTCGTTTTGGAGGAAGTGGTTCAGGTATTTTTTCTTTTAAGTTCACATTTTTATCTGTATTAGTGATTACAATTTTTTGAGCCCCTAAATGTATTTTAAAGACTATTATTAATATAGTTAATCATTTCATGTTTTTTGTAAAATGTAAATATATTCATTATTGTAATTAGTTTTATATTATACCATTTCGTTCTTGTACATTTATTTATAACATATAATATTTTATATAATTTTAAAGTTATTTTAATTATATTAAAACGAAATACTGAAATAAATGAGTATCATTGACGTTTCATAATTTATTTTTCAATTTAAGTTTGATTTACATGATAGCTAACATTAAAAATACTTTCCTGGAATTTTATTAAAAACAGGATTATCCATCAATTCCATAAGATGATTTTCCTAATTTTTAAGAATAATTTTTCTGTTATTTGTTTTCCGAATGTTTTTGTATAGCCATTTACAACTTCTAGAACAGCATTCTCTTTAGCCTCTTTAATTTTAGGCACTTGTGATTTATTGAATAAAATTTTATGATTTGTTAATAATTGCACAAATTTATTATTTATATTATTTTTTTTGCATATTTAATTTCATCATCTGACGACATAATTATTTTATCTGAAAACATATTTATAGCAAGCACGTTAGAAATAATAATATAAAACTAATGGGAGGAAAAGAATGCGATTTTACGCGACAGGAATGAACAGGATTCAACTAGTCACAAATCTTTAGAGCCGTCTGACACAAGACTGATTTATAGTGCGTTCCGTATATCAACCGAAGCGACCGAAATCCCGGTTATCCTGAAACAGGTTTATATACGGAACGCGGTTACCTGAAAAAGGTTACAAAGGTTGCGACCGCACTCACCATGAACTAACGTCGGTGAATTTCTATTAATCGTGGTTATACGGCGGTAAACTTGAAATACAATCAAAAGTGAACAAAAGCGTCAAATGTTGCTCGTGTATTTTATTAAATTATTAATTATAGGTTATAATGCATATGTATGTTCCTGTCAATGCTAAAACGGGCAAAGGCATGAGTGCAACAGAGCAAACATTATTATTGTGTATAGTTGCCTGTTATACCTGCCAACCTCTACTGGGATTACTGTATTAGCAGGTAGATAAATACATACAATCATCTAAGATTAAGCACTGAAATATAAAAAAATATAACACTAAAGCTAATAATAAATAAATTCATGAAGTTTGAGCCTATAATATTTCAGTTTTGTATTTTGACGTTTCTATAACCGCTGTCGTTCCGTAAATCAACCAAGATTTTCAGCAACCGATCAAAGGCGTAACCTAACCGCCGGTTACTTCGGTTGATATACGGAACGCACTATTTAATACAAGTGTCAGTACAATAATTTTGCGCCAATTTTTGAAATAATTAGCTTTGATTATAAAATTTAATTTTTAAATAATTGGCGCGCAAAATTATGTACTGACACTTGTATTAAAATCAGTCTCGTATCAGACGGCTCACGTATTTACAAATTTATATAGCTAAAGCTTAAATTTTCCAGCATTTACTACCTAGCACAAGCAAAAGATTATACACTCCATTTAAAGCAAATGCTAGAACTAGGAGGGTTGACTAGGTAGCTAAAGCTAGTGCTAGAGCTGAATGCTAGAAGGGTTAGCTTAATTTTTATTCACACCGCCTAATAAACTGATTACAATATGCCATTATTTGTTCTAACGTTGGTAGTGTTGATACTTGAAAAATCGGTATTGGTTGTTGGAGTATGATTGTGAAGTATTTAACAGGTCATTACGGGTAGTTCTGGTAGTTCTATATGATTTATTTATTCGTTTGTTGTGTTTTTTAAACAGTTTGGACTATTTGCCATGGTCACTAGCTTTCAATTAATTGTCGTAGTGTTAAACCTCAAAATATGATATCCGCTGGGATATTGGTTTCAGAGATATGTCTTCAATCTTTGAAAATTCTTCAAGCCTCTGTCGTTGGACTTTATTCAGTTTTGTTTGCCTTGTCTATCATAGTTTCATGAATTTTATTTAATCTGACTAGCTGCACATAGATCCTGTTGCGGTATTGTTGTTGGTTTTAAAGGCGCCACTATGGATTTGGAACATATGAGGCGTACAATTACGTCCTTTGATTGGTATGACTTGACGTAAAGACAGGCACCGTATGCAAGATTGCTTACATTTGCAAAACCGTGAATCTCAAAGTTAGTGTATTTGTTAGCAAATATACATCTTGGGATACTGAGTATTGTAGTTCATGTTTAAATTGTATACAAGTAGAGTAAATGTGAGTTGGAACTGATTTATCCTATTCTAGTTGTAGTTGCCATAATTGCTGCATTAAAATCTTTGCTGACGTTACGACGGGTTCAATTAATCCAAGTGGATCGAATATCTTTGCAATTTAGGATAATATTGTACGTTTCTTTACTTTGTCTATTGATGAGATGCAAAATCTAAAATTGTCTTGTTTGGTTGACCGTTGCACTGCAAGAGTTCCTACGGTGTCATTTTTGATTGTCATCCACTCTGAATTATCATTTTCTTAAATCAAAACCCGCGGCTGATAGTATAGTTGTGAATTCGTCTTCTATCTGCATAAAAAGTGCAGTTTGTTCTGGTTGATGTTGTTGCTGTCGATACGCAATTTCTGAAAAAAAAAAACATTTTAAATGTGTTTTTTTCTAAACAAAACAAATTGGACTAATCAAACCCTTAATGTAGCATCATACATTTTTTTGTTGTTTGACAAGATTCTATAATAGTTGTAGATGACACCATATATCGGAATGTATACTTGCTCAATAGTTAGTTTCAATCGTCTAGCACATTCATCAGGCATAGAATTTGATTGTGCTCTAGAGTCCATCAGCACTCGGCATTAATGCATTATTTTCTTGCAATCTTCTATTAGCACTGCTGGTGTCAATAAGAACACATGAGATTTTTGAAGTATTGAAGTTTGTAAAATCTAAGACAATTGTAACATACTTTTTGCTGAATTACCTTACCTTATTCTCTTTGTAGTAACAAATGCAAATAATGGAATATTTGGATGTTATACCTAACATCTATGAAAAATTACATGATGAATTAAATCTTAATAAATGGATTCTATCATTTGTTTAGAGCATTCGATTGTCGTAACTTATCGTTTATACTAGAAGGATAAAAACTGCTTTGGCTACAAAAAGACCTTTAAACGACTTTGAAAATTATTTGTACAATTGATATAGGGGTATTGCAATGTAATCTTGGTGGGCCTTTTCTGTTCTTTTTACTAACATTTTAATAATATCTATCGACAATAACCTACTAACAGTTATCAACCGCACGTTTTCAGAAATTTTATTGGATTAGTTATCATTTCAGAACCATGTTAATTGTTCAAATCTTCAAATAAACAATGAAATTTAAATGTAATTAATTTAGTTAAATTAATTAATTATCAAATTTGAATCAAAACAACACATGTTTCAACTGACTAAATAAAAAAATGTGAACAACTAAGCCATATAATTTTTGTCGCAATTAAGAAAATTATTTTGTTGGGGTGGTTGAGTGTTTAAAGATCCACTCATAGACCAGAACATTAATCTGGATTTATTAAAGCTTGAACTTGAATAGTTTCAACTAAAAATAAAACCATCAATTAATTATTTTGCTTCATTTGATCTATATTTATATGGTCTGCCAGCTTAATGCCTATTTGAATATGAAGTCTACAGTTTATGAACCACAAATTCATTATTTTGACAATTTGAATAATAATATTTTCTTTAAATAATTGCATACTAACTCTTTTATTGAAATAATCAATTACGTTTAAAAATTGAATGGTGGGAGTCGTTACTATGTGATAATTTATTATGTAAATGTGTTTTATGTAATTTAATTATGTTTAATAATATACAAAATATGATTTAAGTTAATTTAAATAAACATAAATTCGCGTTCGCATAAAATACATACTTTTCCTATTGAGGACGTTTAATTGTATAGCTGTACAGCACTTCCTGCTCTGCTGAAACATTTCAACATGTTTATCGTTGATATAACACTAATTTGCTGGTCCCAGCTGTGGTCGGTTCCTAAAAATCTTTTCTTTTTAAATTACTACCTCTACAATATAATGCTGAATGGTCTATAGATTTTTACACTGTAAATACTCAAACTCGTCATTTTCACTTTCTATTATTCCTAATTCTTTGACAGACAAGACATTAAAAAATCTTCGCAATATTTTTTGTTTTTTTATTGTACTATACACAAGGAATCAATTTATATCATAATTGAAATGGCAATCGTTGTTTATTTTTTTAAATAAACGTTTTTAGACTATTAAATAAATCAAACAAGAGAGACTTAAAGGAAACAGAAAATGGTGCACTCGGTCCGAACACCGGGTTTCGGTTGAGTGTTTTTAAATTATCGACTACTATCAGTTGCACCAACAACCGTCGGTCAGAACGGCGGCAGACCATTTTTAATTTTTTTTTTTAAT
The DNA here is from genome assembly GCA_963932245.1 of Tachinus rufipes. Lineage (NCBI taxonomy): Eukaryota > Metazoa > Arthropoda > Insecta > Coleoptera > Staphylinidae > Tachinus > Tachinus rufipes. The sequence goes on along the minus strand of OZ010741.1, from coordinate 37,706,852 downwards.
TCTATTTTTATTTATATATGAATACTTGTTTTTAACCTCAAAATGTTATTCAATTAATCCTTGTTTATTATTTAAATTGATTGTTAAAGCTCAAGTTTAATTAATGATTAGCAATACGACAGAATTAAATAACTCTTACATTTTATATATTTATGTAAAGCAATTATATTGATCAATCAGAACACCGATTGAGTTGGTTCAACTGGAATAATACCCAATTGCGACGTATTGTTCAAATCAAATGATTCAACCCAAGTATTTTTACCATTGAATTGGAGCAATCCAGCATAAATATTTATTTTAAACACTAAATATGTATATCAATCCAATACCTCACATACATGGGCTTATTTCGCTAATTTTATATAATGATATTATCTATTCCTGAAATGTTATATTGCGTTTAATCCACTCAGAGGGTAGTCGGCGTTATTTCTTGATAAGAATAAGGCGTCTAGATCTATCTGGTTAAACTTGTACAAGTTCTCTATCCTACAAATCTCGCCTTATTAAAACTGCAAGATTTTTTTATCTAAGAATTTAATATTGTACATAAATGTTGACATATTAATATTATTTTGAAAGAAGTATTAATTATTTTTCATGAATGATTGATAGCGGAAATGCTATTAAATGTTAAAATTAACATTTCTAGAAATACTATTAAAAATAGTCTACGGTCGGTTAAATAAATTAATCTCAGGTTAAATTAAGCATGCCGACTAGTGGTGTATAATATTTTGCAAAGTTTATTTACCACTCGGAAAGAGCATAATAACGTAAATATAATCGGTATAAAAAATACTACAAACCTGTACAGGTTGAAACTGCAACGTGGATAAAGTTATAATTAGTAAACCAGAAGCTGCAGATTTTAATATTAAAATATTCATACATAGCAAAGTTTGTTTCAATAGTTTGCAGAAAAAGAAGTTCAAGTAAATTAATCTACACTATAAAAAATAAATAGAGACAAGAAGCAATGCGTTCTTTTTTCAAATAATAAAATGATGCAAGATATTGAGTCAACATCTTTTAGAATTTTTTAAAATGTTTGTAAATTATCATACTTATTATTGATGTTATTTGTCATCATCATCATTAAATTATATAAGAATACCTCTCTAGTTTACTTAATTACGCAACTCAATAAAATTTTGAAAAGAAGAAATAGTAAACACATAAAATTTTTTTAAAAATTTGCGGCACAAAATGCCATTTTCTTTTTATTATTATTTGTGACAATGTTTCTGTAATACCAACTCACTTCAACTTTACCACAGGAGACTTTGCTAAGATCGGCTACAAGGAAGATGATACCGAGGTTTTTATGGGGAATTATAGTTATTGACAGAAAAAATGGAAGTGAAAGTATGCTCTTTTATTTTCTATTCCAGCAACTGAGGAACTTCTTTGAGAAAGAGTTACCGACAATCACATAGTTCAAGAAGTTACTGTTCTGAACTGATTTTCTATTAGCAGCGACTACATACATTTAAGGTGTGAAAGAGAAAAAAATAACTTGCAAACTCTTGGACTAGAAATTGACATTCATAAACTATCTTGCGGCCTAGAAAAAACAAATGAGACATGACCTAGAAGATGTCTAGGTAGGGAGAGGGGGCAATGTCGACATTAAAAAAATTAGCCCACGAATCAACAAAGTTGTGAAAGACGCACAAAAACGACGGTGTAGAACATAAAATATACGGGTTAAATCAACGTAGACACAAAAAGTCTCATGCAACAAAAAAGAGAAATACTTTTTAAGTATACCACAAGGGCTGATGAATTAGGCATCTTGATTAGGACTAATTCTACTGCTGTAAGAAAAGATTTACAAAAAAATACGGCAGAAATAAACAGAGTAATTAAAAACAACAAGAGTTTAAAAGTATTCAAAAATCATCTGCAAACTTGCAAACAAAGAGAAGCAATTTTTTTAAAACGAGATGAAATCTTGGAAGAAAAATTTTATACAGCGCGCTATAAGAACAAGAAGCAATTTTAAAACTTAATTAGAAACATACCTCATATCCAAAACCAAAGCTGAAGATATCCCAAAACAATAATTTACCAGGCAACAATAAAATTGCTATTGAAGCCATTAAAGAAGGAAAACAACACTGATACAGATAACATCTAGACTCTGATAATGCGTACTTTTGCAAAGCAATAACAGCTATAATGCACAAGAAGATCAACATTGGAAACCTAGAAAATTAAAGACTTATAAGCCTCTTATCCCACATATATAAACTGTCAATGAAGATAATATCAAAGCGTTTGACTTATAAGCTGGACATCAACTACATAAGCAAGCTGGATTTAGATCAGGATTTGAAACGGAATTTGGAACAAGTAACCACCTACAAACTTTAAAAACTTACAGAAAAGTCCAACGACTACAAGAAGCCACTAATGCTGATTATTGTCGAGTTTAAAAAGACACTTGACCTTAACATCAAATCAGATGTTAGCGCTTGCCGGCCATCGAGTTAATCATTGATGTACCAATCTATTTTAATGTATAAATCGTTTTTTATTTAAAAAAGTCTAAGGAACGCACTTTTAAGCTATATACATCGAATTACGGGACATAAACATGCATTTGCATGAGTAACAAATAAGTTCAGAATACAGAAAGGAATACGTCAAGAAGACACATTGGCAAAACTATTTACGACCGTACTAAAGTTAGATTTAAAAGAATAAACTGAGACCAAGTGGGCATCAACATTGTTGGAGAGTCTTGCGGACGATATTGTCATAATTGCCGATAGCATAGATCAAGCTCAGAAGATGTTAACCAGCCTTTATGCTGCTTGCTAAAAAGTGGGCATTAAAGTTTTCAAAGACGCAATTTATGACAAACCTTGTTTTAAGTCAGAGTATTGCGCATATTGATGATTATTGAAGACATACTACAAATAAAACTAAACAACACTTAAAGAACACTTAAAGAACACTTAATGAACGATCAAACATAAAAAATAATTACAACAGAACAAAAGAAGATACAACCAACAATATTTAACTAAAAAATTTGAAACATGAAAGAAATTTCTAATGCCAGGTTTTTTGATCCGTTTTACAGATGTATGGCGGCACTACTTGAATAATTAATCTATAATAAAATATAAATGTTTAGAAACAACTAATAATGCAAACTACGTAGAAACGTTGGTTTGGCGTGGGTTGCATTTGCAAATAAAAATATTTTAAGGATATTTGTTAATTCGTGATATTGTTTAACGAGTTGGCAGAGGTGTCAGTACAATAGTTTGATGTTGGCGTAAATGGATGGAGGAGATTACGACCTGGACGTCCTAGAAACATTACAAAAGGTGAAGATCGGGACCAATTTTTATAAACAAAAAAAGCAATTGGAGATGTCTGGAGAGGCTTAACTAACCAAGGAATCTCCATTTGATCAGTTTACCGGAGAATTTAATCAATTGGATTAAGCCGCCCTTTATTTTGATTGCCATTAACTCTTCACTCTAAGATGGTTAGGTTAGTTTATTTCTTAGCGTCTATTTATGCTGCTAGGGCTAATCACCGACGCAAGAGGTTAAGACTACCATATCTGGGAATTTAGCAACAAAATCAGGATTTCTAATCTAAATTATTATTAACTTCTGTTTATAATATAGAGCAGAATTAAGGGTTTTTGGGCAAAGAAGAACACTCTGTAGATCCATTTATTTTTGTTCGTCTTAGCTGCTGTCTTAGCGATACGAGCCGAAATTTTTGCCTCAAAATGAGCTTTGTATTCTGTCGATGGTAGGTTTCCAGTTTTAAAGCAAAGAGCTTTGACCACATTGATCTTTACGTGGGTAGTTTTAGTCTACTTTGTTACTTTTCATTATAGAGTTTTTGCATATTTAATAGGTTTTGTAGTATAGTAGTATTTTTTGTGTTTAGATGTATCTGATTGTGGTTCATTGCTTTCATCGGTCAGATCATTTTCTTTAATATTCTCCTTGCTGCTGTCAGAAGGATTGTATAATACATCATTTAATTTTTACCCACCACTTATATGTATCTTCCCTAAGAAAAAGTATATTTATAAACATACCACATACCCTTACTTTTTCACCACTTTTGGTAGAAAAAATATATCGTACTTTTTTAATTTTAAACGTTTTTATATTAACTTGACCTTCTCGACCTGTTCTTCTTCGTTTAATGACTCTTGAACATACAATTCTTTTAACAAACGTTCTCTTCTCTTGTCAAGTTATAAAACAATAGTTTTCTTTTTTGTTGGAGATAATATAATGATTACATCGGATTTTTATTTTTTTTTGGTATGACATAAATCACTTTCCTATCCGAAATATATTTGTCCACAAACTTTATTTTTCACATGCGCTAAGTTTTTACTTGACCTTTATCTATTTATACAATGTCAATAACTTCTATCTCTACATTTTTATAAATTTCTTAAATCTTTTTGTTCTATATCCCAAACTTTACCTGTATTGCTTGTATTTCTATAATCTGGCAATTAATCCTAATACTTCTTCATAATTGACAAGCATGGCAAAATTAGTTTTTTTTTTATTTGCGTCAGCAAAAATGTCATTATTCTTTTTAATTTAATTTTTTTATTTCTGGTTTAATTGCTCGTGATTTGTTACACAAATAATAATATAAACTTATTGGAACGTTACTTATCTTTAAATCAAGAATTAGACATCCGGTGAAGTGATTGGAATTACCTCTTCTTCTTCTGACATAAAAACTTCCAACGCTGTGAGAAGGAATGTCCAATATCTTGATGACAAACACTTTTGCGGGTGGGCACTACAGTTTAAACTACTCAATGGTATTTATGAATTGAAGAGTCCAGTGAGTGGGCATTCTAGTTCAAACTTCTTTACTTAATGGTAATCATGGCTTGGAGTAAATCACCCACCTACCTAAGTGTTAGTCATGAAGAGATTGGTATCACTATCGCTTCCTTTCACATAGTTATTTTTAACGCTTGCAGATAGGAGTAGCTCCTAATCTCTTGACAAATGTCACAGCCGAAAACGCCATAATACTTGGTCGGATGGGCGGGAACCCCAGTTCAAATTGCTTGTTTCTAATTATGGTCTGAAGTGGCCCGTTCACCCATATCATCAAAAGTTCTTAAACTATCATAAATGACATAAAATTTTGTGAAATTGGTTCTGATCTGTCATGTGATATCATGATTGGCATAACATGTTTGTGAACTGTCATAAACGCCATAATACGTTTATGAGATATCATAAAAGTTATAAAATGTTGATGAGATATCACAAAAGTCTTAAAATGTTTGTCATTAATTGTTTCTGAACTGTCATAAAATATTTGCGAGATATTATAAACGTCTTAAAAAAAATGACCGTGAGCTGTCTTAAATGTTATAAAATATTCTTGAACTGTTATAAACGTCATAAAATACTTCTGGGTGCTCATAAAATATTTGCAGGCTGCCATTAATTGTTTCTGAGTTGTCATATGTTTATGAACTGTCATAAACGTCATAAAATATTTCTAATCAGCCATAAAATAACCGTTTGTGACCCGCCGGAAACATCAAATATTTATGAGCAGTCAAATAAAGGGGTGGTGATTCAGAAAAACAACGACATCTCAAAAACGGTGCTTTCTTAAAACTGCTAAAGATGACGTTTTGGCAAACTTTTTGACAAAATTTGTAATTTGTCGGGCTGTGGAAAGCCATAATGATAATTGAAAACAAAAAATGATGTGGAGGTGGAGGGGGGAGGGGCCAAACATTAAATATAAGATACGACATGAACATCTTATACTCTTTTTTATTTATAAAAATCTGGTCACTCTGAACACATAGAGGTATTGACTTACACAAACATAGATATCCACATATAGGTGGTTTAGAATATAATTAATTTGAATTTTTAGTACAGTTGCTGCACATAGGAGTTTTTCATCATGTAGAGAGTTTATTTCCCTGCAAATTTTTATGTAATAACATTAAAATATATCAAATAAGTATATATTAGTTAATTTTCTGTGTATTAAAATTAATATTGGTACATATTAACCGAATAAAAGCATAACCATAATAATATATTATTCTTATTGGCATTCAATAACAAAATTAATGTATTTATAGTTTATTAACATATATTATATTATTTTACTTTCAATGAACCCATCTTCTTTAAGTTCTTATTCACACCCAATTACGCTGAAAATATTTGTGTGTACTTTAAATCCACGGGCCATAAAATCACGTGTTTGAAAATAAACAAATTTTATTTCTACCAATTACTTAAAATAGCTTCGTGCACGAATCTAATTTCATTTTTAAAGTATAATTGCCGTCTACCTGTTCAAAAATAGATATGATATCAATATTTTCTATTTATTGGTTATACTTAATTACTTAATATATTTTTTAACAAATATTTAAATTGATTATGTTTATCGAACAATATGATTAGCGCGGCCAGTATTAATTAATTATCAGAGCATTAGTTTGATTATAAAATTCCCATTAGAGTGACGAGCATATACTATAATAATAATTAGTAGGGGGTTGATAATTTGAGCCAACATGTGGTTTTTATCATAATTAATTTATTTACATTAATCATTTATATTTATAACATGGAATATGGTTGTAATCGCGTGCATTCAATGTCATATATGATATTGTAATTAATCGAAGCAAAACGCAACAAAAATTTGTTTCTTATGAATACGTTATAACGAGGAATCGTACTAAGTGCAGACCGGTTGGATTTTCCTACAATGCAATGTGTTTTTAATCAGTTTTTTAACAAAGCTCATTTACTATTTATATAAACATTGCATTTTTTTATGCCAGTGACTTAATATCAGAGTCGCGAAGTGTATGTATAAAAATAAATACACAATTATCAAACTGGTGAACCGACGTGTACCTAAGTGACTGCAATTGTGTAAAAGACAAATTTTCTGTTCCTTTTGGTTTAGTTATTAACAATGTTGGTGAGAACAGCGAGAACAAACTTACCAAAGTTTATGAATTAGTTTACTGTTTTTTTAATTTTATTCTTACGAATACATTACCTACTAGTTTTGGTTTATGATTAAAAACACAGTAAACTGTATTATTATTTCATAAACTCAAACCATTTTCTCTCAGTCTAAGCGAGATTTAAAAGTATGGTTTTCAATAATGTGGAACCGTGTTAGCACTAAAATGGGTTTTTGTCTTGGCTCTGACCGGGTGGTTCCATTCTAGGTTTTGTTCAAGTGGATCGACTTCTTTTTCTACTTTTATGCTTTAGTCCTGTCGCACATTTTTGTGGTTATACTAAGGGGTGGTTTGAGGAAAATGTACCTTAATTGGCTGCTTTTATTTAATTTTTTGACTCGAGTTTCTGTTTTTGCATTTTCAGGCGACTCAAAACTGTCTCAACGGCATACGGGGATTTCGGAAGCCAGAGAATGGCTTTTGTCTGGCTGGGAAATGATAAGTCTGCACGACGCTAAGTTTTGAATCCGGCTAAAGTGGATTTATGCTGGAGATTGTTTTCTCTAGCTACCGTAAGGATGTGTCAATATTGCAAGTGTTCTTAAGGACCCTGTGTGTGATTACCCTCCAAAGGTTGGAGGTGTTTTATCGAGAGGGACCGTGTTTTATTCAGCCTATGCTTTAGTGGTTTTGCCTAAGAGATGGAACAAGTTGGTGACTGTTACTTGGCCACTTTGTAGCTGACTTCTACTTTTTTTAGGTTTGGCCCAAACTCCATTGCTTTTTTTTATAAGTTGTCTAGGTGAGGGCTTGGAAGTAGATGAGCAAAGCTTTATTTTTTGATCTCCGCATTCTGAAGGGATTTTTTTGCCTAGAGACGTAAATCCTTTTTTCTTCTGAGAAATCTTTTGGATTAATTGGGGCTTGCTCTGTGTAGGGTTAGCACGGGTTGCCATCCTAGAACGAGAGGTGTCCGTCTCGCCTGGAAGCTCTATAGCAGCCAACCGCGCATTTTTTCTTTTGACTTCGGCATTGCAGAGTCGTACTCATACTGCTTTTAGAAGTTAACAGGGTATCCGAAGATGGTACTCGTTGCTTATTTTTTGAGGTGTTCGTAGACGTACTGGGTAGAGTGTTTTTTTTTTTGAGATTTCATCCTCTATGTTTATGAGAATTATTTTCATTTTTCTATTTTCTTACTTTCCATGAAGCGATGACGTTGAAAATTGTTCGCTAGGGCTACCAGAGTGTATAGTCCCTGGAAGTAGGTTGTACACAAATGGGTACTACATGCAAAAATCATTAAGTATGCAGTTTGTTGCACACCTTGCCACTACCAAGGGCTTACTCTGTCGGCCATCTGCAGATTAATCAAGGTGGGTTAATCTTACTTACTCACTTAAAAAAAAAATAGGTTAAAGTAGACTGTTGCCAGGTCCTAGAGACTAGGGTGACTCAGTTACCATATTTTGTTTATTCTCTCCTACAGGTCTATTTACGCATTTAGTTTTTCCACAGACAATAATAATTAGTCTGGAATCTTGACCCCGGTTGCTTACCGGTTTAGGGTTCCGATACGAGGAGGCCTTCCTCCTGCTCTGCCCAATATATTGTTAATGTGCCTAATTAGTGCAATTCAAACAATTTTGTGTTTTTAAAATACTTATTCAAATATCACAACATTGAATTTTATGGTGCATGTTTTGGTCTAAGAATATCAACTCCAAAATCTGGTTCAGCATTAGCAATAATCATGTTAACCGAAATTAATGCAAAGATAAACATTAACATAGTAAACTAAAAAGAAAATTTAATATTAGGTAAATATCTGATTAAATAATTTAGGCTTAACAAATCATGACCTAAGAAAAATAATATATTATTTGATCTAATCATCAATGAGAAACGTAATAAAATACGCATCAAAAGTTGCCCGTAATAATTTGTTGTTGAAAATAATTGTTTGCTAAATCTCAAAATCAAATAATTAGATGATAATGAATTGGTTCAGCTTGTTTATTCTTTTTTTAGAAACTAATAACAATTGATCACTATGCTAATCTTTTGTATCAAAAACATTTATTTAATTGATTGATTAACAATAAAGCTACAAATCATTCAACAATACATTTAAATTATAATTTATAATTAATTTAAAATTTATAACACATTGTTTGCAACTCAATATTTTGTCAATATTTTGACACAAACACAAAATACGCTGATAGAAATTAATATTAATCTGGGTATGGATTCTGATTAATAATTTCGTGCGCACAATGTAATGTTACTTCTGAATCTCTTACAGCAGCCGACATTTACTGTAAGATTTCCTACTCACCAGTCCGAAGAAGCTGGACTGATATCATTTTTAAAAATCTATCTAGCATTATCTTTTTATAAAGTCAGGAGAACAGCATGGACGATAAAACACAAAAATTTTATGTCAAAATTGATCAAAATTTTAAAAAGCGACTTTTGGAGAAAAATTATTTCAAATTTTGCACGTCTTACCAGAGCAAACCGAGATTTTTAAGACATAAAATATTGCGATAACATGTAAAGGTATTTGATGCTCAGTCCATACTTATTGGAAAAATGTGTAGCATCTATATTAACAAAAGTTAGAGAACCTACATACAGTTTCCTGAAGTATGCTTTCGGACAAATTGAAACTGCGCAATGGTTAATCACCGTGTCGACAGAGCCAACAGGATATGTCTAACAGTAACGAATGCGTCATTTAAAGACTAGCACCCGACAAACCTAAACCGAGCAGTGTTCAATCATATAATGTATCCACAACTTTTATCAACGAACTGCTTTTAATGGCGGATTTATATCAAGAAGAACAGAAGCCAACTGAAAACTTTAACCGAGAGTGCTTTTAATGTTGAATACGACTCAAATAGTAAACAAAAAACCTGCAACAATATTTTACCGCTATGTGCTCAAAAATTAGAGAAATTACCGTTTTTTTATAGAGTCTCCAAGGTAGTAAAAGCAAAGCTCTGGTGGCATAACTTGTCAAAAACTGTTCATCATTCTTTTTTTTTGTTGATTTGATTATAACCTTTTTTATTAAAAAAATTCTGATTAATAGTAATACTTCAAACCGCGAAACAATCACCAAACAAGATATTATCAACAAACTATGGTACCAAAGCTGCAGAGTGATCACCTTATCACAAATTTTTGCAAAATGGCATAAGCGACGATGACACGCCATCAATGCCAGACCTATTACAGACAACAGCATAACTATAAAGATCACGACTAAAACTTCTTGCTGATGGCATCGATTGCGGTGATGTATTTAATCACAAAGTCAGTAAACCTAGAACAAGCCAAAATCAATTTTAACTTATGCATTGGTTTAACTACAGGATACTTCTTTCTACTTGAACCAAAACCTGAAAAAATAAAAAAAACTGTATGTCTCCCGACTGCGCCATTTTGGTGCATATGCCAAATATACTAAAAAAACACTGATTTCAGCCAACATCATTGTGGTACCTGATCAAACTGCATCAGACATGATATCCATCGAAGACAAAATATTTCATCATTTTAATATTTTTTATTAAACAATTTGAAAAGTAATATCAGCTTGAACAAACTAAAACAAAACGTTTTAGCTACTGACTGCGCCATTTTGATTTTTATACCGAACACAATTCCCTTTAACAAATAAGTCAGGTTGAACGTCCAAAACGCAACACTTAAGGAAACATAATTTTTGACCAATATGTACTAGGCATGATTTTTATTTTAGTTGAATTAACTTTTTACTTAACAACTGTATAATTTCCTTTAAATATCAAATCGAAAAAAAAAAACTCTTGCGCAATATTGTTTTTAGGTAATATAGTGCGGTTACCTAATCAAACTGTAGTACATATGATGCGTCCATCAAAGACTAAAAATGAATAGCAAGAGTCAAATTGTATATTCCGATAAACTAAACACTATATATGGCGACTAATCAATGTATCGAATAGCATAAGCAATATTTTAATAAAGCAACTATTTATGCCACAGGAACAATGGCGAATACTTTTGGTTAGGACTACCAAGACACAGTTTCATTTTGATGATTTTTCTCAGAAGGCCACAATCATACCAGTTTGTGAGTTATCGCAAAAAATATGGGTCACTCATTTCTCAACCTTGACTGACAACATGGTTTGTTAATTGAGTGTTGGAAAACGAAGGAATGCATGTTACTTTTTTTGGAAAAAACTGTCATAGTTTAATCCTTTCTAAATGTACTGGTAAAAAAATAAATCGGTTATCAAATTATATGTAGAAGCAGCGATTTTTGTTAAAATACTAGAAATCAAGGTAGCGGTCGGAATGCTCTTAATACGCAAAACGCATTTACAACGATACAGCGTTTGGTGCGAATTTTGGGTTGGGTTCGGTTGGAACAAATTAACGCAAATTTTTTTGCTTATTTAGGTTAGAGTTTTGTCTCAGCCAGTATGGCCTGTCTTGTTGTTGGAGCGGTGGTATTTGAGCACCTTTTGCAGAACGGGCGGCACTAGCAGTTGATTGTGTCCATCTAACGTGCGCAGAAATTCTCTAGTTTTACCGACCTTATATCCTTTCTTTGCTTGGTGGCATCTCTTGGCGTTGTCTCATAACATACAACACAGCTTCCAAACAAGTATTGTAGGCGTCTGTTTGAAGGATAAATTTTAAACCTAATTGAGGTAGTGCTAGTTTTAAAGTTTGGCTTACAAGTTTCTTGACATCTTTGAACGCTCTTACTGCCGTGGCATTCCAGCGAATTAGTTTTTTAGGTCTCTGGAGGTCCATGAGTGGTCCGGCCACTACTGAAAAGTTTGGTAGGTATTTTTGGAGCCACGTTCATATGCTTAGGAAGCTTCTCAGTAGTTGTTTTTGCGTTCTAGGTTGTTTGAGATCTCTGATCAGTGTCAAGTAATAGGTTCTATTGAGCCGTTATTTGGTAAAAATTGCACTTAGTTAAGCTGTTTTGTTGTAACTTTTTGAAACTTTTTTGGAAATGTTTGTTATGGTTATTTGAGTATATCAACAAATCGTCTAGATATACTAGCACAAATTTCCCCAGGAGGCCCGCTAACACTTGCCACAAAAGTTTTTGAAACGTTGCGGGGGAGTGTTTGAGTCCAAACAGCATGACGCAGAACTGATATGTTTTTTTTTGACAACGGAGTTTTGTGGCGGATTGTTGTTTGTAGAAGTCTCAAATGAATTTCTTTCTGTTAATCCCGATCCCTAATCTGGTGGTTTGATCGATCAGCTGTTCCAATGTTTGGAATTGATATAGCTTGAGGAATTGTTGTAGTTTCAGTTTTACTAAAGTTATTAATGTATTGGCCATCATCTGTTCTGAACAATCTGAGTAAACCCGTAAAGTAAAGTGCTGCTTGCTTTTGAAGAAATCTTTCTTCTGGTTCTTGTGTGTCTTGTACAGTTGTAACCAGGGTTCTCGCTAAATGTGAGATATGTTGGGATCGGCGTAGATGCGTATTAGCCTTTTCTTTGATAATTCATAGTTAGATTTTCTTTGGAACTGATTTTTGTGCGCTCTGGCGTCAATCTTTAGACCTTTCATTAGCACGCTGTGATGAGATCTGGTAAGGATATGTGGCTCCGCCATGCATCATTCTAGTTTTTGTGTGGGCTGTGTGCTAAGTTTAGTGACGTTGTCATTTGTTGTACTTTTCCTGGTCTTTCTAAGGAGTTGGTGGTTTAGGTTTGGCTGACCCATATTATACTGTTGGTTGTTATTTGTTTGTGGTAAATAGTTTATTGTTTTATACGTTGGATTCATCTAATTTGCAGCATTGAGTGTGTTTCTACTATCTGTCATGTTGTGTAGTTGCAATTATGGTGTTTGCTTTTACTTTTGTTGGTTTGGTTTGCTGTATGCACAATGCATACGTTGTGCCTTGCAGATTGTGTGCCATTTGAAACCGGACTCCTTCTCATAGTGCCGATTGAGGCAGGTGTCGTAATTTTGGTTGGTAATGCCAACTTCACATTTTTAGCTAAATAAAATATATTATTTCCTCCAGAGGTTGGGGCATCTCTACGGTGTTTTGTAAAGAAAGACATCATCTCCCTTGTTTCATCCCGCGTTAGTAATGTTCTAATGCTGCGGGAAAGGGTTGTGTCTTGCGACTGAAGGTCGCGTCTTTCAAAATAATTAAACAGGGCCGAGTGCGTGGTTGGTGCACTACGAACCATAAACTGGTTTAAAAGGAAACGGTTTTGTTCATGGTTTTCCACTGTCTGGTGCCGGGGATAAAAAAATTATCTAACCTTTTTGATGAAACGAAAAGCTTTCTTGACAACGTATTGAGGGGCAAGTTCTTTGATATTGTTGCAAAATGCCCAGACTTGTTGAAAAATAAATACTTTTGTAGCAATGGAGTAGGTCATAAGGCAGACTCTTCGATGTTATCTGTCGTAGTAAGTTAGTTTTTTTGTTTTACCATTGGATTGCTTTCAACTCCGATGTCATCTCTACTATAATATTAGATATTAGGCTTTTTTGTAATTATTAAATTTTAAATTAAAGCATCAGGGCTTTCTACAAACTTGAAATAGTTTTAATGGTAAGAAGAACCAATGTAAAAGCTCTTTAAAAAGATGTCATAATTTAACCATTATTTATTATTCATAGATAAAACATGTTATTTAATAGCAGCATATTTATTTAAAAGGTTAATTTTAGATCTTCTAGATGGGGATATTTACGCACCAAGTGCATTACATTCATTATAATGCTCAGAGCGCGACATTTTGCAGCCCGAGGGCCACAATGGACTTAAGTCGCCGATGGGCATTATTATCTAGTAATGCACGTGCATACAATATTTTATATTTCACAAGTTAATGTAATATTAATGTTTATTTTATCTCATTTTAAGTTAAATTGCCGTTGTGAAATGTTAATTAATATAAATAGTTTCATATTTTACTTCGTTTATAATTGTGACATTTATATAAACAAGTATCCAAGCTTTTATCAAACATATCTAAGCTTTTATGAATTAGAACACGTCCATATAATGCCCAGGTTGCTTAAGACCACTTTACAATACATATTTTGTATCTAAGGTATTAATAGCAAATAATATTCAAGTGAAATATAAAATGTTTTTTATTTATATTTACATATTTTCAAATCGAAGTGATATAACTTGGTTATAAGATAACAACATCAGAGCAATTGTATATCTTACATATAATTTATTTTCAATATTTTTAATTTTGCATATTGAGTTATTTGACTTTTTTAATAATAGATTCTAAAATTCATTTAATTATTCATCTAAAAACTAATGTGTATTAATCAAATTCACGATTCTTTAAACCTTCCTGTAAAAAAAAGTCGAGTCAAGGCCAGTAACATTTACATTACAATCCAAACACAATCCCTCACTCTTCTCATCAACTAAACTAGTGCAATCATTTATATTGTACAAACTGCATTCATAATTCCTATTAATAAATACAAAATAAAATTATAATGTTTAAACAAGCATCAGTTTATTTTCATTATTAAAATCTATTTCTCGCTTAAAATTTATTCTTGAAATATCCATTTGTTTATTATTTCTGGATACTTTTTGTTGGATACATTTGGAATTCACGGATACGAAACATGTTTTGATCGATGAAATTTTCACATAAATGATCGAAACGTGGATTGTTAAATAAACGAAAAATGAATAATATGTAATTGTTAAACATGAAAAATGCAATAGATCTCTTTATAAAAGTTTTTCCTTGAATATATTTTTAGTGGTTAACGTACTTAATATTTGTTTATAAACTAAGGTTTACTAAGAAATATCCGACTTTTTTTTTCTGATGCATTCTAATTTTTAGAAAGCATTGTAAATTTTATGCGGGGGTTTACAAAAATATTTCAATAGTTCATTTATTTATTAATAATACTTTTGTCAAGAATTAGTATTTTATGTCTAGTGAATAATTTCTGATTACAAAGTTAATCGATCATTTTTTTTAATACATTTGGTATATTTTTGACTGTCACACCTGGGCATTTTGTCACAAATTCAAGGATTCTAACCTAAACTATTAAGTTCTGTACCGTGCTCGCAACAACGAGTTAAAGTCATCACAACACATTTTTTCGTAAGAAATAGGAATAGTAGAAATGAAAGTTGGAGATAAAACTGTGGAAAAGATCGAAAATAACAAATAATAAGTGATAAAAAAAATTGTAGAAGAAAGATTATTAGTACATACAATTATAAATATGAAGAGAAGGTGTATAAAGAATGTGACGAAGATTGTTTGCTGAAAGACATTACTAAAGAATGGTGCAAGCTAAGCCAACAAGAAGAACAGGAAGAGGTAAGGTAATTGGTTTGCAGCTTTTTCTTGTTTGATCTAATGACGTGTTGTTTAACCACATGCCAGTCGAATTTAGAGAGATAGAGAGTAGACGATCCAGAGTGATACAAAAACGTTCAAGATCCGGCAAAACACAAACAAATGCAATAAATTGGGTTAGAGTATTTCGTCATATGAGCACACTTTATAGGCTAATATGCTCTTTTACAGTGCGCTCCTGTTGTTATTATGTTTGTCTTCTTTTAACAATTCAGCATAAGGCCAAAATTAGGCTGCAACTGTGCTGTGGACAGACAAGATTGGGTTTATAAATGGGCAGAAATGGTCTTCAACAACGAGTCCAGATTTTGTTATAAGACTCTGGCAGACGATTAGACGGTTAGACGACCTAGAGGTCAAAGACAAAATTGTAACAATTTGTTCTACATCATTCTACGGCAATAACTCTCGGTTTAAAACTAAGACGTTGAAGATTTAAGAGCAGGCCTTGGTGCTAGACCTTATCAAAAGCTTTTTCAACGTCAAAGAATATAGAGCTAGTAGCGTATTTTGAATTAAAACTAGTTTTGATTTGATCAATTATCTTGTTGATGATTTGGCAACAAGTTGTGTTACTAGATTCTATTATATTGGTCTGTAGGATGAGATCAAGCGTATTTTACGCAAACGCAAGGGACGTTGCATTTATTTGCCGAATGTTCTAACCTTGGACATTTATGACACTTGCTTATAATGCCAGATTTACGTTAACTCCTACTTTAAATTTGAGGTTGCACATATATCATATACTATTAAAAATTTTGCCTTTTTGCGGTATTGGAAAGTTAAACATACATGAGAAAAATTTTCTCCCCATTCTTATTATCGAAACGGGCTTATAATTTTGTTTTTTTTTACTGATGATAAATAAAAATTGACTGTGTTGCAAATAGAATCAAACTTAACATAATACAGATTCTACTCTTTCATTTTTTATGGAATTTATTGATAACATTTTTTTTGCTGTTAGGTTGAAATGAGCCAGGTTTATCTTGCACAAACTAGGTTTGACCTCGTTTGTATTAAAAGGAATATCATCTAAACTATCTAAACTCTAAAGGTTTAAGTTCTTTTTTATTCTAGAAAAAGTTGACTTGGTTGTTTATAGTCAAATGGAAATGAAGAAATGGAAGAGGTCAATGTTTAGGAGTGGATTGATACAGGTTGATGTGAATGAAGATGAAGACTATCTTCCACTACATGAACACCTGTAGTAATTCGTACTTTTCTCTTTTTGTTATGTGACTTAAATATTGTAGTTTTCTTTTTTGTATTGTGGGTATGATCTCAAGTTGT
Source organism: Tachinus rufipes (assembly GCA_963932245.1). NCBI lineage: Eukaryota > Metazoa > Arthropoda > Insecta > Coleoptera > Staphylinidae > Tachinus > Tachinus rufipes. Next base: position 37,690,153 of record OZ010741.1, on the reverse strand, counting down.
TTGTTCATTTGCTGTAACACATTAATTTTTGACAACTTATTTGTCCAGGATACTTCTAGTATGTGTATAACACAATATTTCAAAACATTTTTCATTTTTATATACAGGGTGTTTCTTAACTGGATGTGAAAAATGAAACTTTGGGTACATTTTTTAATTTAAACAGAAAATCTAAATAACTTTTTTGTCTATCTCATTTTGTTTTTGAGATAATCGAAAGAATACACATTATTTAGAAAACTTTTTATTTAACAAAATTTAAGTAAAAAAAACATTTGTAACAATGGTTACAACAAACAAAACAATATTACTTTAATAGGTTCTTAAAATGGCCACTATGAACGTTGATGCAAGCTTGACAACGCACTAAACGAGAATGCTCCAAAATTTGTTGTGTTTTAAATGTGCAATGCAGCATTTGCAATTCTTTCTTGTAGCTGTTGTTTATTGGCTCCGCATAAACCGTTTGTTTCATGTGTCCCCACACATAACAGTCCAATAGATTTAGATCAATAGATCTTATAGGCCAGTTCATTGGACCTTTTCTACCAATCCACCTATCATTAAAATTATTGTTCCATCCTGCTGGTACCACATCCTGTTACATTAGGCAAAAGGGGCATTGTTATTCATCAAATTTTCCATCTGATTTTTGATAAATTCTGAGTATAAACCAGCATTTAAACGAGGTGGTAAGATTTGAATTGGCAGTGGTTGCGCTTTAAAAACCCCACACCATGTGTTAACTGAAAATCTTTGTTGATAAGCTTGTACTCTAACTGTGTACGGATTTCCTAATATGCTCATTATGTATTGTTAATGTCATCTCTCGTGAACATAGATTCATCGCTCTACAATATTGAACTAAAAAAGTTAAGATCTTGTTGATGTCGTCCAAGAAGCCTTTGAGAAAATGCAAGTTGTAAACGGGCGGAAAGTCGACTAACACTGACCACTGGTTCATCAAGAACTACGTCAACTATTTGTTCCTTTGTTGTGGACCTCCACTACTAAAAAGTTATTTAGATTTTTTGTTTGAAATTAAAAAATGTATTTAATGTTTCATTTTTTGCCTTCAGTTAGAAAACACCCTGTATATATACTTGTTTTAGCTTCTTCTTATCAATATTATTCTAGTATGGAAAGCTGGATCATAAAACAAACTACCCACATAGACAAAATTGTTCAGGTGGTGTAGTGGTTAGCGTACTCGACTGCTACACTAGGGGTCTCAAGTTTGAGCCTCCTATTTAGAGGGTCAGTTTTCTGGTTAAGAAAATAATGTTGTGTAATGAGTACGCCATTTTTCGGATAAGAAGAGAATCTTTATTAGGTTCTGTGTACTACCATGATGTTGCGTGCACCTTAAAGAACCTAATAATTTAGGTTAGGTTAGATTAGGTTAGGTTAGGTCTGCGGCGAAATTTCCAGATATGGTAGCGTTTGACTGCAGAACAACAGATCTATTTAGGAAAGCAGATAATATAGTTAGAACATCTATGATGGTTTCTAATATCTTATAGGAGCAGAACAATAAGAAGAAGAGTTCATGCTTCTATTCTGTATCATAAAATATGAAACACGTAGCATCTTAATATTCTATTGCGCAAATCAAGATTAGAATTGCCAATCGCATAGACAAGCACGCATTTTGAGGAATGTATTTTTGTCATTTTTGTTCGGTTCTTGTTCATGTTCCAAGATAGCTTTTGATTTAGTGATTGTGATTTTGTTATTATCATGTAACTTGTCTTTTTCATGTTCATGTGAGGTGATGTTATAGCCTTACTAAAACGTTGCAATTTGCTCACAACTGGTATTTTTTGCAACAAATATTTAAAGTGAATGTTTTGTCAAAAATAAAGTTGGTCAACTTGTGGATTAAAATGTTGGTATATTAAGTTTTTGGAATATACAATTTTGTTAGAAACTTAAAGATCAACTGCAAATTATTAGTACCAGTAAACTTTTCAACCATTTCCAGAAAAATGTTCTAAAGAGTACAAACATACCTCACAATCTAAAGATTGAATGCCGCGAAAATGCAAATAACTACGTTTTTCCTGCAGTTTTCCGTTAAAGCACCATATTTTTTTTTTCTAGTATATCAGAAATAAAGCTTCAAAGAACCCATGTATAAATGTAACACATACAGAGTCCGTCAAAAAAATGTATACACTTTTTGTCAGACTGTATTGGGATATTGATATTGTCAATTGGTTTGAATTATGAATATATTGTAGTATGGTCTTTTGCTTAACAGATGTTGGTACTGTTAGCACGATAGTGAGAAAAACAAAATGTCTATATTAGCGAAAATGCATTCTAAAGTGGTTTATCAGGTTTGATAATGCAGTTTCAGTGTAGCCTCAGTGGAGGCAGAAGTTTAAAACAGCTCCCAACCCGCCTAACAATTGTTTCTTATTTTTACAAAGGAATATTGAAAAGAAAGTGTACAGCTGCAAGTTTTGCTTCTCGTGTTTGATAAATTGGTTACAAAAGGAGAACCTCAAACATCTGCTATACAATATGCACGTTAAGTGGAGATTAGCAGTACAAGTGTACGACACATTCTGAAATTTGCTAAGTAATTTACATCTCACGATTACTACACGCAATGATGACGAGCTTGATCGTCATGTGGAATTTTTGAAAGTGGTATCAGGAAATGCTAACAGAAGATGATCAATTTCTGACGAAGATGTGGTCTAATGCGGCCTAGTTTAAACTTAATGGAACATTGAATTGTCATAACTGCGAATTTGAAATGTTACTGTGGATAAGCCGGTCAATCTACGAGGGGTTCGTGTGTGGTGTGGACTATCATCTAAGGGTTTAGTAGGACCCTTTTTATGCTGTTGTCACTGGAGAAGTGAATTTTACCAGATGTACGAGCATTTTATGGAGCTGATGAGAGGTCTTCTACTAACAGGACGGGGCGCCACCACACTACCACTTAACCGTATGAACATTTCTGGATAACAATCTGCAAGCACATTGGATGGGACAAAGAGGGCTTATTGAGTTCCCTCTACGGTAGCCAGATCAGTCTATCCTCGTAAACCGCGCACGTTTAAGACTTTTGCCAGGAGATTACAGCGGCATGTGCACCGCTTGTCTTTCCTTTCCGTTCCGTGTGATTTACATGTGTGATCACTGATCAGTATTTAAATTTGAAACAAATACAAAATAAGTAGTTTTAGTTCTTTTAAGTGTGTATAATTGCTGTTTTGCGGGTTCTGTATATTAATTCAGAAGTGGTACTTCTTGAAATCTTTCTACTATGATCTTATTTGTACGTACTATAAAAGAACTAACAATCATCTAAAGTTAATTATCAAATTAAATTTGGAAATATTTAAGCGCGATTTGTAAATGCTTCAATGTTCAGTATAAATACCACCCAGTACAAGCAGTAAAAAACAAAACTCACAGGATATTAGTATTAGTTTACAATTGGACGCAATGAACGCAAACATTTAAACTAACTAGCATAAATTAGAATAAACATGTTTATTTTTATTACATGTTATGGCTTCAAATCGAATTTTAAAATATTATTTTTTCAGGACTTGTAGCAATTAAATTGAGAATAAATATTTACGTGTTCCATTAATTAATTTCAATCTATTTTTTCGTACCTTTTATTTATTTTGACTATACACAAATTTAAAACAATTCATCATAACAAAGTTAACGAACATCAAACAATCCTATTGAAAATCAACACTTGGAAATAACAAGTAAAATCTTGAATAGATTTATCTACGCTATTTTCTAACGAAATGGTAAAATTCATATTTCGAAATTGTTACAAAAATCCATTTGATGATTATTTATGGAACACTGTATACTTTTATATTTTTTATAGTTTATAAATTCGTTACTATTTTTATAAACACGAAAACGCATGTGAATTTGACATAAACACCCACCGAAGAAACCAAAACCGAAATAAATTGTCATTAATTAAAGTAAATTTATGTATATTGACATTATTTTCATAACTTTGGCAAGTGTATGTGGGTCATATTTTGCTAAATAGTAATATAAATAAGGTATTTGTTTTGAATAAAATTTATTTTGAGTTCATAATTTTGATATTTTAAATATTTTTGCAATGATCTGTCAAAATTGGAATAATTTTCTTCAAAACAGCCAATTAATTACATTGAAAAATATACGGTAACATTGGCCAACTATTTATTTAAAAGATATACAAATATACAATAGAAGATTTAAAAATATTTTACTGAGTAATGCAAGTTAATGAGTTCATTATATCCTTACAAAGCTATAACATAAACATATAATTAAAAATCGTGTTTCCTTATTATTTTCAATGCAATTCTGGTAAGCATCAATGTTCAATCATTTCAATCGAAAATATTAGTGTTAATTTTCAACAATCCGTACTTTACAAATGTTTATAAAAAATGTCAGTAAACTTTGAAGGTGTTTTTTATTGTTGTCTGTTCAATTAGTTTCCGTTCCACATCAATATAGCTTTGTTGATTTACTAAATGAGAAACTCTATTTTCTCATGAAGTAATTTTCGTTGATAGAAGAAATTGTGTCTCAGCGTAAAATGAATAAATATTTGAGCGCATTAGTTGATCAATTCATTATCACTTTAATATAATAGAGCCCCGCCTTGCTGGATATACAATAAAGTAATTTCTTTGTTCGGAACAAGTTAACATTAAGAACACTTCTTAATGTTTGTAAAATTATATAATACGGGGAATTAAAAAGGATGTTGATATTTTATATTAACATACATAATAAGCCGACAGGATATGGGAAACAAGCAAAATGTATATGATGTTTTAGTTTACATTATTCATTGCAAACTTTATAAATAGAGAAACATTTTTGTTTGGTTTCTTTTTTATTGCTGTATTTGGTTGTCAACAAAAACCTTTTGATGCTCATTTTTCATGAGAATGAACGTTACAATTCATACAGTAACAAATAAAATTAAAAAAAAACACCGTTTTTTTCTACGACTACAATACTTTTAATGTATACAAAAAGAATTAAATTATTTATTAAATGTATATGACATTGGACATGTGATCTGTAGTTTTTCGGTAGCTCTATGCGTAATATTCACTTTTCGAGTTCCATTACTCGTACGTAATGAAACGTATAAAATAGGGTTGTGTGTAACGTTTCATCATCATCATTGGTATTTTGCTTTTTGCATACCGTACGTGCTTCTCCTCCAGTTTTCTCCGTTCTTTTTTCATTTCACTGAACCTTTCTCTTCCTTAGAACATCAGTCATTTTGCATCTCCTTCTTCCTTCTTTCGGATTTGCATTCACCATGTCTTCGATCACGTCTTTCAAATAAATAATCTGGTTCTCAATGTATGCTATGCGTATCCATCTTTTTTTTCTTTTTATTTTTGTACCTACTAGCCTCTTTCCTCTCCTGCTCTTCTCAATACTTCTTTGTTTCTAATCTTGTCTGATCATTCTGTTTCCTATCGTTTTACATCCGTATAGGGATATTTTTCTTAAATTTATCTAACTTACTACTCAAAACATTGCTTTTTCTTCTAAAAGCTTCTTTTGCCATTCTTATGCGTACTTTTACTTACTTTCTCGATTTTCTAGTTTTCTATAATTTCAGTACCAAGGTACTTACCCTTTTCTATTTGAGCAGCAAAGTTATTACTCGTAGAAAATGGGTATCATTACGTGTTAGTTTATATTACAATATTCTAGACCAGGGATCGACAAACTTATTTTGGAACGGGCCAGATCGTAAAAACTTTAAGTTTTAAATAAGGAAATTTCTTTTGTACTTGCACCAATATCCAATAAAACGTTGTTGTAAATGTAATTTAACTTCAGAAAATATATCCGTTGCATTTTAATTTTTTTTGAAATGAGAACTTTGGCCCGCCAACCCTTGTTTTAGACCATTATTAAGTACAGGTTAGGGTGGTAGCACTGTTTCAAGCTCAGCAGGATGCAGGCATTCTTCCCAAAGTTTCTTATGGCTTTTAGTCGGTGAATTTGATGTTTGTTATTAAAGTGTGTTTTCTTATGTTGAGCCTGTAATTTTAACAATAGTATACCAACCGTTATTATAATTTACGGTCATATCACAGTGTATTTAAAAATAATGCAATCGGTCTTGGGATGATGTCTAATCGTTGGATTGTGGATAACTACAGTGTACTATCTTTTTGTCAGTTGTTGAACCTTGTGATAGATGAAAAATTTATTTTCTTACTTGGTACGTTTTTGGCTTTGTTCTTGAAGACCATCAGGTGTTCCACAGATTTACCAAGTTGTACATATTTTTTTTAGTACCAGATGTTATGTAGACTGAATTGAAAGTTTTTGGCGCTGAATAGTTAAACATACGCATAG